>OX463812.1:7231955-12231955 GCA_949825045.1 Argyresthia goedartella | reverse complement strand
TTTGACGGGAACGAAGCACAGACCAGGTCAGATAGAATCTATTTACTTAGCTCGGTGAATTGCCGACGTTCTTGCTTCTTGGCATCCCATCGCTACGCTACCTCGTAGCTATGGGCCCCTGCGAGGTCATGGGTGCCGAGAGGCTTGAACATTTTGGTAGCAGAGCGTGGTTTCCTGAGATTTGCAGCCGTCAAGGGCTCCAGGAACCCACGGATATAGGCGGTTATTAGCTAACTTGGTTTTGTTCCTGTATCCACATAGATTGGTAGTATTATAAGTTATAAGTCTACTGCTGGTAGTAGACAGACAGATATAACAGTTTTCTCTAAATGACCAGTTGTACTGAGATGTGACTCAGAATAGTAATTACATTACAGGTACATTGTAGGTGAATTGAAATTTGCATTGAAGTCATATCATGTTTGCAGTTTGAAGTTTGCATAGTCAATCTATTAGTGGTCTAGTAATGCTAATGAATGTTTGGACATTGTTTTCAGTGTATAGCAATTTGTAACTTGAACTAATATTGACTATCTGTGTGTCTTATATGATATAGGGAAACTAAATTGTTGTTTACAGAATTTGTGTAGATATAAAACTCGGTTTCTATTGTTTGGGGAAACCAGCATTGTTTAAGTTATAGATTAGGGTTCCCTCGTTTGTGTTGTAGACTGGAGGGTCCAATATAATTGAGTTACTGCAAAATTGTGAGTAAGTATCGTTCCGATCATGTCGTTGTCTGAAATACAGAAGGGTGTTTCTAAGGAGCTCAGATGGTTTTCCTCCGCACACGGTCTGATAGACCGTTTAGATAGGCATAATGTGGTGTTGGAGCGGTCTATGGACGTTAAGGAACGCTACAACAGGGTGCTCGAATTGTCCGCGCAGGCGGAAGCAGTTGATGGTTGCGCACCTGACAGGCTGTCACGGTTGCTAGGGGATGTCGACCAGTGTATGGAGATGGCGGCTGCTATCACGCAGAGGGCTGCGGACATACGTAGGCAGCGCGAGTCCAGCCATAGTGGTGACATTGGGGCGCCTCTGCCGCATCAGGGAACGGGGACCAGGTTACCCGTTATAACTATGCCTACCTTTGACGGAGTGTCCGGTGAATGGATGAGCTTCATCAATCTGTTCGACAGTTTGGTGCACATGCGATCGGACATTACCAAGTCTGTCAAAATGGCTCAGCTGGTGGCAGCATTGAGGGGTGAGCCCAGGGAGCTGGTCGCTCATTTGACAGTTACGGAGGGTAACTATGAAACGGCCAGGCAATTGCTGGTCAGACGTTACCACAACAAACGGAGGTTGGCCGATGCCCAACTGAACCGTTTGTTTAGCATCCCGGTTGTGAACAAGGTCGGGGCCATACAGACGGAGGTTTTGAACCCGTTGTTGTCCGTCACCAAGGCCCTAGAGAATCTTGGACTTCCGGTTGGTGAATGGTCCTACCTACTGCTGTACATTGTACTTTCCCGCCTACCCGCTGACGTGCAGACTCGTTTCGAACAGTCTCACGGGAGGTCGGCCGAGGACCTGCCCGCCTTCTCCGACTTGGTCGGATTCTTGGAAGAGGAGGCTCGACGGGCAGAGAATTTGGGGTTGACGGTCACCCATCCTTCGGAGCCACAGAGAGCTGCCGGGAGCGCTGTGAGTAGGGGCCCTCCGACGAGGAAGGACCGCACCAACCGGCAGTCGTATGGGACTGTGAGTGCATTGACCCCACATAGTGAGACCTGCCCATGTTGTAGGCAGATTGGCCATGCTGTGGCCAATTGCAATAAGTTCGGGGAACTTAGGGTTGAGGGACGGCGCCGGATGGCCAAGCAGCGGAGCTGGTGTTTCCTGTGCCTCGGGCCACACATGGCTAGGTACTGCACGCGCACAAAAATGTGCGGATATTGTGGTGGGGCCCACAACAATCTGTTGTGCATGAACCGGTCCGGCCAACAGCCACCACAGGGCCGTATACAGGGTGACACGGCATGGGGCCCTGAGAATTCGTTTGCGACTCGGAGCGCAACTCAGGGGCCAACGTCCCCACGTCCACAGGGCCGTACCCAGGGCGACACGGCATGGGGCCCTGAGAATTCGTTTGCGACTCGGAGCGCAACTCAGGGGCCAATGTCCCCACGTGCACAGGGTAGAACTAGGGTGCGGGGCCGCACTCAGGGTCATCACATGGGGGGCCCTGAGTTTTCGGTTGCGACTCAGCATCCGACTCAGCGGGCAATGGGGCCCCAAGCACGCGGCCACCCAGGGGTGCAGGGCCGCACTCAGGGTCATCACATGGGAGGCCCTGAGTTCTCGGTTGCGACTCAGCATCCGACTCAGCGGCACATTGGGTGTGTTGAGCAGGCCGTAACGGGCGGGTGGCATGGGACACCTTCGAGCTATGCGGGTGCGGTTCGGACGCCGCCTCAGTTGTCGCCCCGCTCGTCGCCTCGTCCTCGTCGGTCGCATGTGATGTCCCCCCCGCTCATGGAGCGGCCACGGTTGAATTCACGCCCACAACCCTTCGGGGGGCGTCGTAGGGTGGCAATGGAACCGGCGCGTGGGCCATTTGTACAATGGGACCCTCTGGCGTATAGCTGCCTACCTGATCGGTTACAGGCACAGTGGGGCCCCGGGGGCCCTCGCTAGGAATTTGCGGCCCAACAATTTGTTGCCCCCCAACCGGAGACGGTGGTGTTACCGATCGCCTCTGTGCTTGTTTGGGATTTGGCGGGCAACCCAACATACGTTCGCGCCCTATTAGATTCTGGAGCTCAGGGCTGCATTGTATCGAACGATTTAGCGAAATGGTTGGGCCTCAATATAAATAATGTATCGCTGCCGAGGAAATTGGTCCCTGCTGGGGATTACAGGGCAACCCTTCACGGGTTTTGTGATGCCTCTGAACGAGGGTTTGCGGCAGCGGTTTATTTGCGAACCGTCACCTCCACCGGGGAGGTCGACGTGCGTTTGGGTTTGGCAAAAAGCAAGGTAGCGCCTATTCGGACAAGGATGACGATTCCAAAACTGGAACTGTCCGGGGCTGCTCTTTTGACCAAACTTTTGAATCACACTCTAACAGTGTTGCGTGGGTCAGTGGTTTTGGAGGATACGGTGTACGCGTGGACGGACAGCCAGATTGTTTTGTGCTGGCTGAAGGCTTCGGTCCATACCTTAGAGGTTTTTGTTGCGAACCGTGTCTCCCAGATTGTGTCGTCTTAGGTCCCACTGACCTGGAGACATGTACCAGGAGAATTGAACCCGTCTTATTGTGCATCCAGGGGATGTCGGGCTCCTGAACTCGAGCTCGTTGCTGATCTCTCGACAGAGGCTTTCATTGCTTGTTTGGATAGGTTTGTTTCTCGAAGGGGACTTCCAACTTTGATCCGCCCTGATAACGGCACTAACTACATCGGTGCGGAACGATGCTTACGAGAGATAGTCAACTTTTTGAATGTAAATAAAGTGGATATTGGAACGGCCCTCTCCCGTCGGGGTATACAGTGGACCTTCAGCCCACCGAGTTGCCCCCACTGGGGTGGGATTTTTGAGGCCGTAGTTAAGTCAGCTAAGACGCACTTGGGGCGTATAGTAGGTCAGACCGCGCTGACTTTTGAGGAGCTCGCGACATTGTTTTGTAAGATCGAGGCCGATCTCAATTCGCGACCGTTGTGTCCGCTCAGCTCGGATCCAAATGACCTGGAGGCTCTGACCCCAGGCCATTTCTTGATAGGACAGCCACTTAACGCGTTGCCCGAGCACCCCTTCGAGGGAGTGAAATTGTATCGGTTGTCAAGGTATCAGATGTTGCAGCAGTTTACTCAGAATTTCTGGAAGCGTTGGTCGCTCGAGTATCTGCATATCTTACAACAGCGCCTTAAGTGGACTGACAAAACCAGCCCCCCTAGTGTTGGTGACCTCGTGTTGGTTAAGGATGCTAACCTACCGCCACTACGTTGGCGCAGGGGGCGCATTGTTAACTTGTTCCCTGGCAAGGACGGGACCCCCCGGTCTGCAGAGGTTCTAGTAGGAGGCTCGGTACTAAAACGAGCGGTAGCAACGTTGTCTCGGCTGCCCGTAGATTAAGGGACAGGTGGGTGCCTGTCCGGGCGGGTGATTCTTCGATTCAAAATCGATACTCGATCTATGGTTCCGGAACGGCCATTTTGAATTTGACGTTGCTGCCAACAGAGCAGTTTTTGACAACTGACTGACGAAAGGCCCTCGCGATAGAACGCGTATTGGGATAGGGCATTAAAATTAAATCGTAAGCCATCTGGAATTGTATTCGGGCTCCCCTCAGGATTGTCTTATAGCTGAGTGTATTGTGGTTCTCCGAACCAGATAAAGTCCGTATTTACGGAAACTGTGCGCTTCGAAGCTGGCCTGCCAGCCATACCTGGTTGGCTGAAGAACCTGTCTACCAAGAAGAGCCTAGGGTGCACCCAGGCCTTGCAGAGAGACAGGAGTTTGACGGGAACGAAGCACAGACCAGGTCAGATAGAATCTATTTACTTAGCTCGGTGAATCGCCGACGTTCTTGCTTCTTGGCATCCCATCGCTACGCTACCTCGTAGCTATGGGCCCCTGCGAGGTCATGGGTGCCGAGAGGCTTGAACACCATCAATGACACGAGGCCCGAGCCTACATGTTTGTTCTCACCGACGAGAAGGACCAAGAGAAAGATTAACCTCCAATTTTACATCTCGTTCCGGTACGAGTGACATCTGCTAGAGCCGTTTTTCGCTAGTGATGTCTCGATTACTCGCGATCGATTCGCGCAACAAAAAACCGGTGCGTTTCAGACGCATAAATATTAAACAGTCACCCGCCCGGACAGGCCCGAACCTTTCCCTAATCAATAGGAAGGCGAGAAAGTGTTGCGACCGCTCTCGAGATGTAAAATTGGAGGTTACAATTTTACATCTCGTTCCGATACGAGTGACATCTGCTAGAGCCGTTTTTCGCTAGTGATGTCTCGATTACTCGCGATCGATTCGCGCAACAAAAAACCGGTGCGTTTCCGACGCATAAATATTAAACACTAGTAGATATAAATAGCATGGGTAGTTATTTATATCTATCTATGTTAGTAGCTCTGTAAGCAGCAGTAACAGTCTGAAAGCAAACCAACATTACAATAATCCTGGTGTCGATAGGTTATTAGAATATGACATGATGGTGGCCGTAACAATCCCCCCCTTCTCATTTGAAATAAGATGAATGAACCCTACGAGTTTCCCGGACGACTTAATGACAAGTAATTTAAAGATATACCCGACTAACCTATCTACTTAACCTCAAAGAATCTAAACCCTTACATATTTTTTTATTGTAATATTTCTCCTATTGGAAATAATCTAATACCAACGATTGCGAATATCTTATTTGGATGATTTGGCCAAAGTAGTCATTGATCGTCTATGGGTAGGACTGTAGACGTTGTGATAGTAATAACCTGAAGTTCTTTTTAGAGTGGTTTTGGTTAAACAGTATCGTCAAGAGGTTCCTCAGTCAGTGATAAGTATAAGTGACATAAGAATATTGATAAGCATCGAGTCCATGCTTATTAGAATAAATTCCAAGTTAAAAACATTTAAAAGACATTTCGATTACATGTGTTTATAAATGAAGGTTTGTGCTAGCGCCCACGGCCAGAAGGGCCACGGGCCCTAGGGAAGGGCCCCATAACCCCGCCCAACATCAGTGGAGGTCAACCGAGTACTACGGACTCAAGACAGATGAAATTAGATTTAGCTCAGCAAAATAAGCTTAAATTTTATAAAAGTGCTTACAATTACTCAATATTGCAAGCAAAATTTATAAGAAAACATAGGGTTAGCTATGTGTTCATTAGTACGCTTTTGGCGTTACTGATTATGCTAGCTGCGTACTTAGCCACTCGATTAGCCTCGAATATCTGTAATCGATGAGGCGTATTGAGCCATGACAGCACTATGGTGCTGTTGGACCAATACGTATGGGTTAGGATAGAGAGGTGAGCTAACAAGGGGATTGAACTCTAGTCATGAGCTGGGATAGGAGAGTTGAAGCTGATAGCTCCAACTTGGGAATAGAGAGGAGATTGTTGACGTCAAGTTCATGAAGGTAAATGATATCACCATAATCGGCATCGGATGCGTCCGTGAATCCGTGAAGCATGTAAGTGGACGTGGGTTTGTGTAGTAATAAGTGCCGAGGTAATTTTAGGTTAGAGAGCTGAGGAAAATCTTCTGAAATGTGCTGTCACTCTGTTTGGACTTCTTCGGGAGTGGTCTCGTCAAATCCTATTTTCAGAAGTCATAACTTCTGCAGAAAGATCTTTGCGCGGGAAGCAAGGGGGGTAACCCATCCGTTTGGGTCATAGAGAGAGGCTTCTGTGGTGAGAAATGAACGTTTTGTGATTTCAGCTGGAGTGGGCAGAGAGATGCGATAAGTTAACTCATCCGTTCGAGGAATCCACTGTATGCCTATACTTAAATGAAATTGAAGTCGGGAATAATGTCAAAGTCCTTGGGCATATCAAATTAGTCATCTGGGACTTGTTCAAGGAGCTGAGGTGAGATGGAGGTCCATTTACTGAGTAGGTACCATGTATGAAAACGTATTGTAAGTTCGGAAAAATATTAACACCTTTTTCAAAAACTGCGATGTTTATAATTTCAACAAAAACAATAATAAATTGAATGTACCTAGATTTCGGTTGCAGAAGGTTAATAGTTGATTTATGGAGAACTGTAAACTCTTTTATAATAATTTTCCAGAAGGAATTGATCAATTACCCATAAAAAGGTTTTAAACATTTATAAAGGTGATACTTATTAACAATGCCTATTACATTATTTATGAATATGTTAAAGACAAAAATGCATGGCCTTAATTCCCCAAGATATTCAGGCTATATGATGATAGGCTTCATATCATAGGGGCGTACGCCCAAACACCTTTTTTTCAGAAGAGACAAAAAACTGAATAACTTCTTATGAAATTAAGCTGGCGTTAAAACTTGGCTTATAGCTTAACAAGGCAAATATGATTTATGCCCTAAGATCATTTTTATCCTATCTAAGCTCTAAGATCAGTTTTTGGTAAGTACATGCTTTGATTTTCCTGTGTGTTTAGATAGCAAAATGTTGTTTATAGATAATTGATGCGGATACTTTTTATCCTCTAGGTGCATTTATAAGTTTGTATGTTGTATTGAAAAAATGTGCCCCCCCTATTTAAACCATACATTTCTCATTAGTTTTCCTGTAATATTTAAGCAAAGGAATATAAAACGTTTTTAGTTGGGTCAGTAGTTTCGGATATAAGTTCTTTCATTAGACATGTCACACGAGACAGTCTAAAAAACTTATATTTTAATTTTCTGATTTACCCCCGACAATTGCCCCTCAAATTCAAAATGTATTTGCTTACGTAACGCGTTCTGGTTTAGACCACAAAAATACATACGTGTACCAAATTTCAACTTAATAGGTTCAGAATCTGGTCGTTTAATATTACTTTAACACACCTAGGACAGACACAGGAGTGACCCTATATGGTTCCATGTGTCTTAAGAGCTGTGGATTTGTATCAGTTATATTATATTCTCTTCTCTATATTCTTCTCTCCACGACTTAGACAAGGACCCCGTAATGAATTATTTGCTCTTTATAGGTTCAGAACTACCATATTAAAATTTGCCCCATTGCCCTTCGTACTTGGAATTATATTGCAATCGAAATTGACCTTATTAACTGAACGATTACGAAATTCACGGAAAGGGTTTATAAGTAATTACAGTGGCCTGCAAAACACTTTTAAATTGCAATAACTTTTTAAGTAAAGATATACTTTCGGAATAAAAAGGACTCGAAAAAGAGTTTAAATAAGTACTATAGTTTCAAAGAAAGCTGATATTTTTTTATATACAAAGTTTTTTTATTTCAAATCTTTAACTTCTATAGTTTAGAAAACTACTATATAATATCGATATGTGTAAGATACGAGAAATGTTAACCCGAATCGGTTTGTAATAATAAAATATTCTTCGCATCTCTATCTCTTTATTAATATAATAAAGTAGTAATAGTAGGAATGACTTTTTGCTAGGAAAAAATTAAAAGTCCAATCACGCAAAACTACTGAACCTATCGTAAAAGGGTTACGGCTTAAAACTAAGAAAATTACCAAACTTAGTCCAGTTCTTCGTCCACAGGGCAGACATTGGGACTATACCAAACACTTTCTCTAGGTTGTCAAAACACGTGTTATTTTATTCAAGGCTTTCACTTTGAGTTCCCGCTGTACGCTGTACCGCTGTAGTTCATCGCTTTGCGATGTTCAGTAGAGAACCGTTTTAACAAACCGCGCCTCGAGTCTTCAACGAGTCTTCGTATTTCAGTATCGGAATCGTCAAACCAGTCTTGGTCTTTCTTCTTTGGTTAACCGATTACTCGTTGGGAGACTTTTTGAAGGGTTTTGGAATATAGTCGCAAACCTTCATCAATTGACTGGCCTCCAAGCATAGTCAGCTATTAATTTTTTACGACTCCCTGAAAAATAAAAGACGTCCATCTGCGTCATCATACATCTGCGCTCATAACATCGGCATCTGCTAGATAACATCATAGTTCGAAGAGAGGATCTAAGATGTTCATATTACAAGAACCTGCGTCCATCTGCGTCATCATACATCTGCGCTCATAACATCGGCATCTGCTAGATAACATCATAGTTCGAAGAGAGGATCTAAGATGTTCATATTACAAGAACCATGCGGGGAGCTCAATGGTGGACAGATCATCGTCTTATACGATCTAAACTGAAACTGAACAACAAGCTTCCATGCAGGAGCAAGCATAAGATCCCGGCGAGACCAGCATTTGCCAAACTAGTCCATGACGAAGAAACGTAGCGCAAACTTGACGCTGAATTTGGTGAAGCGAAACCCATTACGACTATATGCCAAAACCCTTAAAAAAGTCTCCCAACCAGTAATCGATTAACCAAAGAAGAAAGACCAAGACTGGTTCGACGATTCCGATACTGAAATATGAAGACTTATTGAAGACTCGAGACGCGCTTTGCAAAAACGGTTCTCTACTGAACACTGCAAAGCAGTACAGCGGTAACTCAAAGTGAAAGCCGTGAATAGGATAACACGTATTTTGTCAACCTAGAGAAAGTGTTTGGTATAGTCCCAAGGTCTGCCCTGTGGACGAAGAACTACAATGGGCAGATAAAAATCAATGTAAGGTCCGGGAATAGTGTATTTATCGATATGGTTACTGAAAAATTATTATATCCGTGATTAAATTAGGGTAACCACAGACATACAGAGCAGCCGTCAGTTGTGTGACACAATACAATTCTTCTTAGCAGTTCAAGAAAATCAGAGTTGATATCGTAACACCATTATTTCACTAGTCAGCTCGCATAGCTCACAGATTGACGATATATACGGCTTGAACTAAGTTTGTTAATTTTATTAGTTTTAAGCCGTAACCCTTTTACAATAGGTTCCATAGTTTTGCGTGATTGGACTTCAAATTATTTCCTGGCAAAAGGTCATTCCTACCATGACAATTTTATTATATTAATGAAGAGATAAAGAAGCGAAGAATATTTTTTTATTACAAACCGATTCGTGTATAACATTTCTCGTATCTTACCCAAATCGACATTTATAGTTGTTAATAACGTAATCAATTAAGTTGAAAATATCTACAGAATATAATAATAAATACCATATGACTTAACATAATTATTCAATAAGAACACATTATTCAATTTATTATACCCTTACAATTGTATTCTAATTACATGTCAAACACAAATAAATTGCAATAAGTCATTTAGTAAAATACACTGGCCTGTAAAACTAAGTACTACAGTTACTTCAATGTTTTCTAAAGTATAGAAGTTTGAAAAATTAATTAAAAAACTTGGTTTAGAAAAAATATGAGCTTTCTTTGAAACTATAGTACTTATTTAAACTCTTTTTCTTGTCCTTTTTATTCCGAAAGTATATCTTGTTTAGATACAAAGTTATTGCAATTTTAAAAGTGTTTTTCAGTTCAGTGTAATTACTTAAAAACCCTTTCCGTGAATTTCGTAATCATTCAGTTAATTCGGTAAATTTCGATTGCAATATGATTCCAAGTGCGAAGGGCAATGGGGCCAATTTCAATATGGTAGTTCTGAACATATGAAGAGAAAATAATTCATTACATTATTATTATTATTAATATAATAATACTGATACAAACCCACAACTCTTAAGACAAATGGAACCATATAGGATCACTCGAATTCCAAATTCCAAATTCCAAATGTCTTTATTACTGTAGATATTTACATATACATAACATTCGTCATTTTTTGCCACTTCTCTATATTGGACCACTGTGGGAGAAGAAGGGCGTAGAAACTCCCACAGATTGATTTTTAGATCTCTGTTTAAAAATTGCTTATCTTAACTAATACAAAATATAATATTTAGTCATTATCATAATTAATAAGCAGGAATAAATAATTACAAAATTATTAACAGCAAGGTCTGTGTTGAGCCAGATTAACCCCATACAGACCCATCATTTAAGTAATCTTGAACATTATAATATCCCTTTTTCGACAAAGTCGCTTTAACATGGATTTTAAATTGCTCAAATGGCAATTTCAAGATCTCCAGAGGTATCTTGTTGTAGTAGAGAATGCATTGACCCTTGAAAGAATTGCTATCCTTCGCGAGTCTAAACCGGGGCGCAAGTAGTCTGTGATTATTTCTTAGGTTAACATTACAGCTATCGCTAAGTTTGGGAAATTTTGTAAGGTTCTTGCGTACATACATTATATTTTCTAAAATAAATTGATTAGCTACAGTTAGTATGTCAATTTCTTTAAAAAACTGTCTTAAGGAGTTTGTGCGTTTTAAATTATAAATTGCTCGAATAGCTCTTTTCTGTAAATAAAAATAGTTTGAATATCCGCTGCTTTCCCCCACAACAAGATACCATAGGACATGACACTATGAAAGTAACTAAAATATACTAGCCTAGATGTAGCCACATCCGTGTTTTGTCTGATGTTCCTAACAGCGTAAGCCGCAGAACTTAATTTACCAGCCAATTTTTCTATGTGGGGTCCCCACTGCAATTTGTTATGAATGGTTATTCCAAGAAACTTCGTGTCATTTACTAATTCTAACTTATTGCTGTCCAACACTAAACTGGTCCCAACTTGCCTGACATTTGGAAGTGAGAATTTGATACATTTGGTTTTACCAGCATTTAACAATAAATTGTTAACTGTGAACCAATTCAAGGTTAAAGATAATACTCTATTGACATCATCAAAATCTTGTTTTTGTCTTTCAATTTTGAAGACCAGTGAAGTATCATCAGCAAACAACACTATGTTAGTCAATTTCTCCACCATAAAACTCGTGTGTCTGTCCTAGGTGTGTTAAAGTAATATTATATTAAAAGACCAGATTCTGAACCGATTAAGTTGAAATTTGGTACACGTATGTATTTTTGTGACCCACACACGAACGTGTTACGTAAGCAAATACATTTTGAATTTGTGGGGCAATTGTCGGGGAATATCAGAAAATTAAAATATACGTTTTTCAGACTGTCTCGTCTAAACTAAAAACGTATTATATGTCTTTACTTAAATATTACAGGAAAACTAATGTACGGTTTCAATAGGGGGGGCACACTTTTTTCAATACAACATGCAAACTTATAAATGGTACATTTATAAGTTTGCAGAGTAAAAAAAGTACCCGCACCAATTATCTATAAACAACATTTGGCTATCTAAACACACAGGAAAATTAAAGATACCTTATCCTCATGCAAGAAACTTGAAAACCATTGTGCGGTGGTACGGAGCCCTTTGTGCGCGAGTCAGACTCGCACTTGACCGTTTTATATTATGCAACGCTTGCAAAGCGCCCCATGGGCCGCTTCAGCAAAATGTTGGTAATTTTGTGAAATTTAATCCACTCCGGGGGCCTCCCTTACCGAAACTCACCCTAAACTCATCGCAGATAAAATAATTTTCTCATAAACGTCTTATCCCAATAATATTTGGCCATTAGAAACATTTAATAACGCTTTACGGCGAAGCAAAAAAGTTCTTTATAGGCAGCAGTAACAACACCAATTATGTAAAAACACAATATTTTTTCGCTTACTGTTCTCAGAGGAGGCTTACGGAGGAAGTTGATAGGGCAGTTTTTTTGCTTGCATTACAATATTGGATTTTGGGTTGTGTTTATGAGTTTGGATTCCCAAATTGGGTTAATTTTAAGTGCAGAGAAGTATCATTATTGTTTTACACATAAACGCAACATAGAAGAGGCCCATTCCAACCAACCCTAGGTCGAGGTGGGCTGAGTATGATGACGACAATTATACCTTGATGTTGTTCCTAATTTACAAGGCGGTACGTAAAATATGAATAGATGAGATAAATAAATGAGATAGTACGGCTCATTTTCATTACGGCTGACAGTCAGTTGCCGACTGTTTCACTTCTTTAGTCTCATCGTTAACTAACGCCCCTAACACATGGAAACATGTCAGTCCGCACACACAGCCATAGCGAGATCGAAGCCAGGGCGCGTGTAATCGCTAAGAAAAGGCACCGTATATATGCAAGAACCTGCATCTCTCTCTCGTTTCTACACGAGAGTTGTTGCACACTCATAAACATCATATCTTGTCTTCTACCGATGTTCGAACCTTGTCAGCGTTGTTACCTCTTCCGGAACTTCCACACACCGTACCTATAGTAACTAACCATGCTTATTGGGCAAACCAAGACCCTAGTGTAGAGCTACGCAGGTACACTCTCCCACCCCACATACATGCTTTGTATTGTTTTTGTTTGCGTTGTCCTGTTTTTTACTGATTGCCCTGTTTAATATTATTTTATGCTGAACGAAATGAAAATGAAATGAAAATGGTCTGCAAGAGACTTTAAATTCTTCTGGTCCGGCATCATTCTTGACGACCCGAATGGCCGAGTCGGCAGTGACCCTGCCTACGACGCCAAGGGCCCCGGGTTCGAGTCCCGGTGGGGGCAAATATTTGTTTGATGAGAATTTATGTTTGTACCCTAGTCATGGTTGTTTATCTATCTAAGTATAATATTTATCTTTATAAGTATGTGTATCTTTGTCTAGTACCCAAGAGACAGGGAATCCTAGTTTGGGGCTAGATCAATGTATGTAAATAGTGTCCAAGGTATTATTATAAGGTAAGGTATTCTTGTCATGTACACGACCTGGAGAATGAATTCTTGCACAAACCCAGCGACTTTCTTAGCGTTTACAGGTGCCCTTACGAGTCATCAATCAAACAAATGCGGTGTAGTTCTACTAATTATTATGTTGTATATATGTTGTTATAAACAAAACCAGTTTAATAATACGTGAAATACACCTAACAAATATTTACAAATGCAAAACCTATTATTGCCGATTTATTTGAACAAATATTTGTGCAACTCGGCTCGTGAGTTGTACCAACACATACCAAGCTAAGGGTTTTCACACATTCAATAGCTGCATATTAAATATTTCCTGCGTAAATATGCTCTGTAGCGTACTTTATATAAGTTGTTATACTTTTACTTTGCTTACTTCTGCTTGCAAATACTCCGGGAATAACATTAAAATTATGTCCCGTCAATATGGCGTGGAAATATTTTCATAATTGGCGCTTTTTGGCATGCTTTGAAACAAAGGATTGAAGTACGTAGTCGTAGGATATCGACTAGAAATTCATATGGATTTGTCAGCAACAGGTTTTATTTCCATGTAGATATAATCGACAAAACAAAACATAGAATACCGAGTATCAGATGAGATCACACACAGCAGATATATTCATATTTAGAGTAGGTAAATAAATTGGTAAACTTGTTATATTAAACATGAATATGTTTTATACAAACAACAACTGAAAGTGAGCTACGAACACAGAGAGTACAAATAATGCCTCCGTCCGACTTCTGTGAAAGAGCATAACAAAGTTATTTTGATGTTAACGTTCTATTCGTATACAACGTATTTAACGTAATTTGTGAGATTTCATACCAAAAACCTTTCAAGTGCGAGTCTAACTTTTGCACGAAGGGTTCCGTACAATGGCAGGGTTGGTGTGGAGTAAATAGTTTGGATTTTACATAGCAAAATGTAGTTTACAAAGTTATTGGTACTTTCACACACCATGTACATAACGAGGTGCATTCATTAGTTTGTATGTGGTATTGAAAGAATTGTTGTATGGGAGCCCCCTTAAATATTTATTTTATTCTGTTTTTTAGTATTTGTTGTTATAGCGGCAACAGAAATACATCATCTGTGAAAAATTCATCTGTCTAACTATCACGGTTCATGAAATGGTGATAGACGGACGGACGGACAGCGGAGGTTTAGTAATTGGGTGCCGTTTGGCACCATTCGGGTACGGAATCCTAAAAATCATACAATTGGGTCCCATCCTTCAAGAGGCTCAGCGTAGGAGTATAGTTTAGTGTTACCTCTTATCTTTTGTATTTACGAGTGATTTGATAAAAGATATACTTGCTTGCTACAAATAAATGACAAACTCTGTGGCGGTGCGGTTGTGGCTCTGCCTACCATGCGAGAGGTCCCGGGATCGATGCCCGGCTGAGGATACAAAAAAAACCCAGTTCATGGATGTTTGAAAATGTATGACGTCGCTGTTTCTGGTTCCCACGACACCACGTATCACAGTATCCTAGTGTGGGGCCAGAAGCAATGTTTGTGCCTGTATGTAAATGTTATGTTATGTTATATTATAGCGTCAGCGTCAAATAACAATTTAAGCCTTTCGGTCCATTACGAAAACTTCCGATTATGCCAAGGACAAAGCCAAGTTACCTTATTTACAACTTCGCAATTCGACAAGTGCCCCATTCGATACCTTCCCAATTTCTCAATTCGACAATTTCCTTGATTGACATCTTCCCAATTCGACAACTTCTTAAATTGACAACATTTTACAGTAAGCCTCAAGGAGAGAGAAGGTTGGATACGCCATGGGTCCAGGGGGCGATGCTGCTTGATAGATATTTATGTTTACATTCCCATACAGTAAAAGATTGCCACAAGCTGAAAATGATCTTAGATATAAGCTAAATATGACATTACATACAATGTCATATAATAATAGTTTGATTCATTTGATTGACTCTAACAATTATGTTAGTAATAATGTTTATTTGACCAAAGGTAGTTACTACCTTTCAGATTTTTACAAACCACAGGTAGCTGTGTCGCTATCTTATTTTTTTAGTATTACAGCCAAGAATTTGGCTAACCTGACTGCTTCTATTGAGCACAGACAAGGTATATTGGAAGACATTCCAAGTAATTTAAATTAGTTTTTAAGACAACAGAGGAAATCTCTAGCATATACAATAAATATATCAAGCAAGCATAGGAGATCAAAAATGTGTAATATCTTGCCCGAATTAAAAAAGTCAAAAAAGTCTAATAATATCCCAATATTAAATAATATTCAGACAACGGGTAAGCCCCACTTAAATATTACCCATCAAAACATGCAGGGGCGACCTGGCAAAGAACTTGTATTAGAATTATTTCTTAATAATTCGGACACTGATGTTATTTGTATTACAGAACATTGGCTAAAGGAAAATATGATGTCTTTTAACATAAATAATTACAAAATTGTCAGTTGTTACAATAGAAAGACTGCCGATAGAGGTGGTTCTTTAATCTTAGTGAAAAATAATATTAAGGTGAAACAACGGAAAGATATTCTTACACTTACTGTAAGACAAATAGAGGTATCTTGTGTTGAGTTAGATAGCCATATTATTGTTTGTGTCTACAGACCTCCGAGAGATGAAAAAGGCCATGGCAATTTTGAAATATTCGAGAAAATTATGGAGGAAGCCCTCATTAAACTTTGTAATAACAGAAAAAAGTTAATTATTTGTGGCGATCTTAATGTAGATCTGCTTGTAGATACAACACTGAAGCGACGATTAATAACTCTGTTCAAATCATTTAATTTATGTCATGTATTTCTAGAGCCGACTAGAATTACACTTACCCGCCAAACTTGCTTAGATAACGTTTTTTGTGACTGTGCATTCACAAGTAAAAATGTAATTAACTGTTTACCTTCCGATCACAGTGGTCAAACAGTTTCATTCCAAATTATTAGTGAAAATAAGACTGATCCATCATTTTATAGGCCTATTACATCCCATAGACTAGAGATGTATATGAAAAACTTAGATATGGGTTTGCCAGTACCGGATTTTGATGAACAGAACCCGAACAAAATCTATTCTGACTTCTTCAACATTATTCAAACAGAATTCAATACAGTTTTTAAATTAAAGAAAGTCAGTGCCAACAACGGTAAATCTAAATTTAATGACTGGGCAACATTTGGAATTCGGAAAAGTAGAGCTATCTTGTATGATTTTTGTGAACAAAAAACCTATAACTTTGATATAAAATTTCATGACTATGTTAAAAAATATTCCAAAATTTTCAAGTTGGTTTGTAGAACTGCAAAAACTTTAAACATAAATAGAAAAATACAAAATTCAAATAATAGAATGAAAACGGTTTGGCAAATCATAAACCGTGAAACTGGCAAAGTTATACCAAGGGATAATGATTTCTGCTTAAAGATAGGTGATGATGTTGTTAAATCCAACGCTGAGGTAGCTCGAGATTTTGAAACATTCTTCACCAATGCACCCTTATTCACAACAGAGCGTCTAAGTTCATCTCCATATGAAGCAGAGACTTTGTTAAAAAACAGCACTAGCATCAGTAATGTAGATTTTAAATTTTATCATGTATGTCCCCAGGATATTGTCAAAACGTATAGATTACTTAACTTAAAAAATACTGAAGACCTGTGGGGTATGTCAGTCAAAGTCATTGGTTCAATAATACTTGTTATAGCCCCACACCTAGCTTATATATTTAATAAATGTGTTGATGATGGAGCTTTTCCAGACCTCATGAAACACAGTAAACTTATACCTCTGTTCAAGTCGGGAGACAAGGGTGATCCGTCAAATTTCAGACCAATATCGGTTCTTCCAGCACTAAGCAAAATTTTTGAAAAGATTATACTCAATCAAATGCTCTCACACTTCAACAGTACAAAACAACTCCACGCCAAGCAATACGGTTTCACTAGGGGTAAATCGACTACGGATGCAGGTATTACCCTTATATCTCATATTTATTCTGCATGGGAAGCCGCACAGGATGCTGTCGGTGTTTTTTGCGATCTGTCGAAGGCATTTGATTGTGTTGATCATAACACGATACTAATGAAATTAAATCATTACGGAGTTAGAAATAAAGCGTTGGATCTACTAAGATCATACCTAAGCAATATAATTCAAAAGGCAGAAGTCAACGGCGTTAAATCTGATGGATCGGGGGTAAACATTGGCGTTCCACAAGGTTCCATATTAGGCCCTTTCTTATTCCTGGTATATATTAACGATCTGCCTTTTATGGTGGAGAAATTGACTAACATAGTGTTGTTTGCTGATGACACTTCACTGGTCTTCAAAATTGAAAGACAAAAAGAAGATTTTTATGATGTCAATAGAGTATTATCTTTAACCTTGAATTGGTTCACAGTTAACAATTTATTGTTAAATACTGGTAAAACCAAATGTATCAAATTCTCACTTCCAAATGTCAGGCAAGTTGGAACCAGTTTAGTGTTGGACAGCAATACGTTAGAATTAGTAAATGACACGAAGTTTCTTGGAATAACCATTGATAACAAATTGTAGTGGGGACCCTACATAGAAAAATTGGCTAGTAAATTAAGTTCTGCGGCTTACACTGTTAGGAACATCAGACAAAACACGGATGTGGCTACATCTAGGCTAGTATATTTTAGTTACTTTCATAGTGTCATGTCCTATGGTATCTTGTTGTGGGTAAAAGCAGCGGATATTCAAACTATTTTTATTTTACAGAAAAGAGCTATTCGAGCAATTTATAATTTAAAACGCACAGACTCCTTAAGACAGCTTTTTAAAGAAATTGACATACTAACTGTAGCTAGTCAATTTATTTTCGAAAATATAATGTACGTACGCAAGAACCTTACAAAATTTCCCAAACTTAGCGATAGCTGTAATATTAACCTAAGAAATAATCACAGACTACTTGCGCCCCGGTTTAGACTCGCGAAGGTTAGCAATTCTTTCAAGGGTCAATGCATTCTCTACTACAACAAGATACCTCTGGAGATCTTGACATTGCCATTTGAGCAATTTAAAATCAATGTTAAAGCGACTTTGTCGAAAAAGGGATATTACAATGTTCAAGATTAAATGATGGGTCTGTATGGGGTTAACCTGGCTCAACACAGACCTTGCTGTTAATAATTTTGTAATTATTTATTCCTGCTTATTAATTATGATAATGACTAAATATTATATTTTGTATTAGTTAAGATAAGCAATTTTTAAACAGAGATCTAAAAATCAATCTGTGGGAGTTTCTACGCCCTTCTTCTCCCACAGTGGTCCAATATAGAGAAGTGGCAAAAAATGACGATTGCTAAGTATATGTAAATATCTACAGTAATAAAGACATTTGGTATTTGGTATATTTGGTATTTAATTGAAGTCAGTTTTCGTCAAATATCCTCTTCTACTCGAAATAGCTCTCGTATATTTCAATAGAGAAAGGATACAATTTTGTCGAAATGGTAAGTTATCGAAATGGCACATGGTTGAATTGGGTGGTTGTAGAATTGGGAAGTTGTCGATATGGGAACTTGTCTAAAAAAATTTGTCCATATGGAAAGTTTCGACAAATTCCAATTCAACACAAAATATAAAAAGAAGTTGGTGATCATTTATCCAAACACAATTTGGTGGACAGATTGTCCAGACAATTTATCCAGACAACAAAATTCCAAAAAAAAATAAATATGTCTTTATTACTGAAGATATTTACATATACTTAGCAATCGTCATTTTTTGCCACTTCTCTACATTGGACCACTGTGGGAGAAGAAGGGCGTAGAAACTCCCACAGATTGATTTTTAGATCTCTTTTTAAAAATTGCTTTTGCTTGACTAATAGAAAATTTGACAATATTGACATCACAATGGACCTAAAGGTATTTTAGGTATAGTTGCGGCTTTTTGCACTGCAGTCTCAAGAAGAAGAATAATAAAATGAAACAGACTGTCGATATATTTTTCCTCCTATAGTACGTGTCCTCCCGGTAACAGCTACCTGCGACTTACGATTTGCAGCACGCCAAACGGCGAGCGGTGGAAACAAAAGTAGGAAATTGTATGAAGTATGACTCAGTTACTGTTGAAGATGATTCCTTTTGTTTTGATGCTCGCCCCTTGCCACAACTCAATTCGCAGTCGAGGGAAGCTGTCGCCGGGCGGCAAACATTACAGAGTTCCACTACCACTAAGATTATACTAGAGGCTCTGTAGGGTTTTAAATACAAGTCCATGTAGGTATATAGTATCAAACTTAACGAAAACAACCGCGGTTGTGTCAGCAAAGCGCTTTGCTTCGCAATGTAGCGAGTAGCACCTACAAAACAAACAGTGTGAAAATTTAGTGAGTGTGCATTGAGTCACTGAAACTTGCAGTTTGCCGAACAAATTGTACAAGCTTAGTGCTGAGTACTGCTGGGGATATTGCATATGTACACGCTAAGAACTTGTTGAGTGCTTGTACTACACAATAAGGCTATTTTTGCGGAGCAGTTCACCCGGAGCTTAATATGTGACTCGATATCTCTGACAAATCTGCCCTTCACCGTTCTGCGTGTTGGTTATCTACTGAAGTGTCTTGGTAAAAACTTGTGACCCTTCCATCCATGCTTGCACTTTTTGTTCGTTGGGCGTTAGATAATTATAGTTTAAAAAAATAAAAAAAGGTTTTCTCTAAAATGAAGAAAATAAATTTTAAATTGAATCAAACACATTAATTAATTACATCACACAATTTATTATACTTCATAAAGCTTTTTTAAATTATATATTTTTTACTTTTGATATAATTTTTAGTTATTAGTGTGTAATTGTATCTAAATGTTTCTGACCCTGTTTCAAGCGTCATTGTTGACTGGTCGTTTTCCCAGTACAGTCTAGTTCTTCAATAAGGAGACTTTCCAGAGATTTGACTCAAAAAAAAATTAATTGGGCGATGAAGGGCAATTTTTAGATATATCTAATAAGAAATCGGGTGATAATTAAGAAAAATTGATTTTCAGAGATGTTTGAAATTTGAATGTAATAAGAACGTTAAATTCAATGTTATTATTAAAAAATAATAAAATTTTCACAAATAAGCTTTAAGCTGGTCGTAATTTGCGGTTTTTGAACGTATTATAGAGGATTTATTATATCCCTTTGATCTGTTTACCTAAAATGCTAAATGCCAATCACGGTATTATAGTAGTGACCAAACATATAACACTCAATAAATATAATAGTATGTAGTGCGATCTTGTTTAAAGTGGTGCGACCACGAGACAAATAAATTACTCGTCATCGCTCTACTAAACCGTTAGTTTATCAACTAACGGTTTTGACTATCTTAACCTCCATTTCCCTGTTACGGCTTGCATTTACACTTGCATATTTTGGTTCCATTTATGAGAGTTATTTCTTTAGTTGCTTCCTGCCATTCATGATAAGTAATATTGTTCGATTCCAAATCGATATTCGATCGATGGTTTCTGAACGGCCATTTTGAATTTGACGTTGCTGCCAACCTAGCAGTTTTTTGACAACTGACAGACGAAAGCCCTCGCAATGTAAACGCGTTTTGGTTAGGGTATTGAAATTAAATCGCAGGCCATCTGGAATGTATTCGGGTTTCCCTCAGGATTGTCTATATAGCTGAGTGTGTTGTGGTTCCCCGAACCAGATAAAGTTCGCGTTTACGTGGCCGATTGGTTTTTACCACGTAACATAACCTGTGTTGGAACACTGTGCTCATTGAAGCTGGCCCGCCAGTCATAGGAGGTTGGCTGAAGAACCTGTCTACCAAGAAGAGCCTAGGGTGCACCCGGGCCTTGCAGAGAGACAGGAGGTTGACGGGACCGAAGCACAGACCAGGTTAGATCGACCCCAATTACTTCAGCTCGGTGAATCGCCGACGTTCACGCTTCTTGGCAACTGATCGTTACGCTACCTCGTAGCTGATGGGCCCCTACGAGGTCATTAGGTGCTGAGAAGCCTGAACATTTTGGTAGCTAGAGCGTGGCTTCCTGAGATTTGCAGCCGTCAAGGGCTCCAGGAAGGCACGATTTGGGACTATCAATCTGTAGGTATAGGCGGTTATTAGGTAACTTGGTTGTGTTCCTATATCCACATAGATTGGTAGTATTGTAAGCTATAGGTCTATTGCTGGTAGTAGATAGACAGATATTGAATTGAATTACCAGTTAGTCAATCTATTAGTGGTCTAGTAATGCTAATGAATGAATGTTTTGGTTAACATAGGTAGTTACATCTATTGATAGCAGGCTATTACATTGTTTTCAGTTTATAGCAATTTATAACTTGAACTAATATTGACTATCTGTGTGTGTTATAATGATAAAGGGAAACTAAATTGTATTTACAGAATTTATATAGATATAAAACTCGGTTCCTATTGTTTAAGGAAAACAACATTGTTTAAGTTGTGGTTTAGGGTTCCCTCGTTTGGGTTGTAGACTGGAGGGTCCAATAAAATTGAGTTACTGCAAATTGTGAGTAAGTATCGTTCCGATCATGTCGTTATCTGAAATCCAGAAGGGTGTTTCTAAGGAACTCAGATATTTTTCCTCCGCACACGGTCTGATAGACCGTTTAGATAGGCATGATGTGGTATTGGAGCGGTCTATGGACGTTAAGGAACGTTACAACAGGGTGCTCGAATTGTCCGCGCAGGCGGAATCAGTTGATGGTTGCGCACCTGACAGGCTGTCACGGTTGCTAGGGGATGTCGACCAATGTATGGAGATGGCAGCTGCTATCACGCAGAAGGCTGCGGACATACGTAGACAGCGCGAGTCCAGCCATGGTGGTGACATTGAAGCACCTCTGCCGCTTCAGGGTTCGGGGTCCAGGTTACCTGCCATAACTATGCCTACTTTTGACGGAGTGTCCGGTGAATGGACGAGCTTCATCAATCTGTTCGACAGTTTGGTGCACATGCGATCGGACATTACCAAGTCTGTCAAGATGGCTCAGCTGGTGGCAGCATTGAGGGGTGAGCCTAGGGAGCTGGTCGCTCATTTGACAGTTACGGAGGGTAACTATGAAACGGCCAGGCAATTGTTGGTCAGACGTTACCATAACAAACGGAGGTTGGCCGATGCCCAACTGAACCGTTTGTTTAGTATCCCGGTTGTGAACAAGGTCGGGGCCATACAGACGGAGGTTTTGAACCCATTGTTGTCCGTCACCAAGGCTCTAGAGAATCTTGGACTTCCGGTTGGTGAATGGTCGTACCTACTGTTGTACATTGTACTTTACCGCCTACCCGCTGACGTGCAGACTCGTTTCGAACAGTCTCACGGGAGGTCGGCCGAGGACCTGCCCGCCTTCTCCGACTTGGTCGGATTCTTGGAAGAGGAGGCTCGACGGGCAGAGAATTTGGGGTTGACGGTCACCCATCCTTCGGAGCCACAGAGAGCTGCCGGGAGCGCTGTGAGTAGGGGCCCTCCGACGAGGAAGGACCGCACCAACCGGCAGTCGTATGGGACTGTGAGTGAATTGACCCCACATGGTGAGACCTGCCCATATTGTAGGCAGATTGGCCATGCTGTGGCCGATTGCAATAAGTTCGGGGAACTTAGGGTTCAGGGACGGCGCCGGATGGCCAAGCAGCGGAGCTGGTGTTTCCTGTGCCTCGGGCCACACATGGCTAGGGACTGCACGCGCACAAAAATGTGCGGATATTGTGGTGGGGCCCACAACAATCTGTTGTGCATGAACCGGTCCGGCCAACAGCCTCCACAGGGCCGTACCCAGGGTGACACGGCATGGGGCCCTGAGAATTCGTTTGCGACTCGGAGCGCAACTCAGGGGCCAACGTCCCCACGTCCACAGGGCCGTACCCAGGGTGACACGGCATGGGGCCCTGAGAATTCGTTTGCGACTCGGAGCGCAACTCAGGGGCCAACGTCCCCACGTGCACAGGGCAGTACCAGGGTGCAGGGCCGCACTCAGGACCATTACATGGGGGGCCCTGAGTTTTCGGTTGCGACTCAGCATCCGACCCAGCGGGACATTGGGTGTGTTGAGCAGGCCGTAACGGGCGGGTGGCATGGGACGCCTTCGAGCTATGCGGGTGCGGTTCGGACGCCGCCTCAGTTGTCGCCCTGCTCGTCGCCTCCTCCTCGTCGGTCACATGTGATGTCCCCCCCGCTCATGGAGCGGCCACGGTTGAATTCACGCCCACCCCCCTTTACGGGGAATCGTAGGTTGGGAATGGAACCGGCGCGTGGGCCATTTGTACAATGGGACCCTCTGGCGTATAGCTGCATACCTGATCGGTTACAGGCACAGTGGGGCCCCGGGGGTCCTCGCTAGGAATTTGCGGCCCAACCATTGGTTGCCCCCCAACCGGAGACGGTGGTGTTACCGATCGCCTCTGTGCTTGTTTGGGATTTGGCGGGCAACCCAACATACGTTCGCGCCCTATTAGATTCTGGAGGTCAGGGCTGCATTGTATCGAATGATTTAGCAAAATGGTTGGGCCTCAAGGTAAATAGGTATAATAAATCAATACGGGGCGTGGGGAATGTTACGGTTACGAATGTAGTTGGTCAATCGGTGATCACGTTCTCTCCACGTTATGACATTTTGACAAAAACATCCGTGCAAGCTTTAGTAATGACGCATGTAATGAGCAGACACCCCTTGGTGAAGTTGAATCCGGCCGTTCGATTCCTGACATCAGGACTCAAGTTGACGGATCCCGATTTTGACACTCCAGCCCCGGTCGACCTGCTACTGGGAGCAGACGTTCTGGGTAGGTTTCTGTTGTCGGATCGGCGAGTTCTTCAGCCGGACGGGTTGATTGCTGTGGATACTAAGTTTGGTCACGTGATCATGGGTCCGGCATTGCCAATGGTTAGGCCTGCCGAGTCAGATGGCATACTTATTGGCTCAGCGTTGTCAGACGTTATCCAACGTTTCTGGGAGATAGAGGAATCTCCCACCGTTCGTCGAGTCGACGCAGACGAAGAAGAGTGCGAGTTGTTTTACCAGAATAGTACTGGTCGCCTTCGTTCTGGTCGTTTTGTAACTCGACTGCCTTTCAGGGCCGATCGACCGCCACTAGGAGAATCGAGGAAGATTGCGCAATGCGAATCTGTCGTATTCGGCTCGTCACCCACTTCTGCTCCCCAAGGGGGGACAGTTAGTTGAATTGCTGGTGACTGATCGTCATATTAAAAACGCGCATGCCGGCTGTAACGCGTTGTTGGCCACGCTCCAGCGGGAGTTTTGGATCTTATCTGCCCGCCGTGTCATACGGAACATCGTGTTTCGGTGCATGCCTTGTTATCGACTTAAGGCTGCCACGATGCAACCTCTCATGGGGGACTTGCCCCCTGATCGTGTGAATGAGGAAATGTGTGAAATGTGTGAATGATCGCACAATGATATAGCAGAAGAGTTAGAGATTTCTCAACATGAAGAGTTGGTGCAGGAGGGATCATTGAGAGATGATAAGATAACTTCAAAATATGAGTCAGTACAAACTCATGAGTGTAATGTCTCAACTTCAAAAGATGAGTCAGTACAAACTCATGAGTGTAGTGTTTCGGGTTTACCCATCCACTTGTACAAAAATAATGATAAAGTTGTGCACTTCTACACTGGCCTAGAGAATTTTAAAAAGTGATGCTTGTGTTTGACACTTTAGGGCAATGTGCTCATAATCTTACCTATTTTTATGGACATCCACCAAAGAACCTCAATGCATTCGAACAATTTTTCATTACCTTAATGATAGTACGGAGACATAAACCTTTCGAAGAAATTGCTATGATGTATCAAGTAACAACCAAACAAATCTATAATATATTTATCACTTGGGTCAGGTTCATTTCGCTGCAATGGAAAAATTTGGACTTGTGGTTAGACAGAGATAGCGTAAGAGCATACATGCCTTTAGATATTCATGATAAGTATCCATCAACACGGGTTATAATTGATGCGACAGAAATCCCTATTAAAAAACCTAGACTACCTTTTGCGCAGCAAGTCACATTCTCTTCCTATAAAAACAGGAACACCTTAAAGATCCTTATTGGAATTACCCCTAGTGGCTTCATTAGTTATGTGTCTCCATGCTATGGCGGCTCTGCTACTGATAGGCAAGTTATACAACGCAGTACAATACTTAGTAGATTTGACTATAATGATGAAATAATGGTGGATAAAGGTTTAAATGTCCAAGACATTTTTGTTCCCTATGGTGTCAAAGTGAACATGCCATCTCTCTTCAAAAAAGGCAATCAAATTCTACCTCAGACACTTAGCTCCTCCAGAAAAGTGGCAAGCAAAAGGGTTCATGTAGAAAGGGTTATTGGCTTGCCAAAGACATAAGATTTTGACTCCACCTTTGAATCAAACAGAAATTGTGTTGTTGAGCGACATTGTGTTTATATGCGCAATGTTGGTTAATTTTAGGTCTAGCATAATAAATAAAGATGCTTAAATGAATAGGTAAAATGAAGTTTTATTAAGCAACATCAATGATGTGTCAGAGGCCTCCTTTACACTTTTGTACTTAGCTTTTACGTTTTGTATAGGCACTAGGGATTTAGATACAAATCACAATCTTCTCTGCATTGCTGTTATGCTTTGTCCTATGAAAAGGGGTAATACAAAAAAAAGAGGTAATATACTAGGGTCATTATTTTTTAATATACAGAAATTTATTAACAAGGGCTTCCTTAAAGTAGTCATTATAAAACTTCTCTAATTTTTCTAACATGCTTTCTATAAAACAATTGTTCCTTTGGATCACCATTACTTTAAAATCACTTATTGTATAAACACAAAAGTATGCATTTTCTCTTCCACTGCACATCATTTGCCCCTGTACTTGGTAGTAATAATTATGACTTTCATTTAGTCTTAATAATCCTGTCTTTTCACACAGGTATAAGTAGGGTACATTTTCTGGAGAAATCTTTTGATTGCGTGCTGTGTATGGGCACTTAACTTCCAGTAC
Organism: Argyresthia goedartella; assembly: GCA_949825045.1. Classification (NCBI taxonomy): domain Eukaryota; kingdom Metazoa; phylum Arthropoda; class Insecta; order Lepidoptera; family Argyresthiidae; genus Argyresthia; species Argyresthia goedartella. The sequence continues at coordinate 12,205,686 of OX463812.1, read as the reverse complement.
ACTACTTGCGCCCACTAATCCGTCTGGTGTGGAAGCTAGAAACTGTTTTTCTTTATGAATTATAATGCCACATTTCCTTGCAACCAGATTTGTTTTTACCTCAAACTGGTGCACAGCTTCAGCTTCATATCTCATACCATGTTTGATTGCTGCAGTTGCCACATCCACATTTTTTACTAAAGTTTTAGCCAGGTTTTTCATATTGCTGTTGCAGGTTTTGATTATCTTGCCATAAATAAAACTATGAATCCTCGTGAGTCGTTCTCTTTTCCATTCGTTTTTATTTCGTCTTGTCTTTTCTTCCACTTGCTGGATTCCTTCTTCTGTGAGGATCATGTTTTCTAGGAATGCCTCTTCAGTAGTTTTTTCTAGGTAATCATGATCCCCGAAAATGCTGGGTTTGTCTGCAGGTTTTATTATTTGAGCCATTGGCATAGTCACTGTAGATGTGTTGTTGGACTGGCCACAAAAGTTTGCAATTTTCTTTTTAAAATTACTTATATAACTTTCTGCAGATTCCGCTATTGGTCTTAGATCAAATACTGCCATTTTCTTATATTGTTCGTCTCTGAATTTGAGTGTGATATCTTCAGTCTTGAAAGGATCTCCGGAATGTATTTTACTTGACCGATGAAATGTTTGAATATTGGTAGTAACGCTTGATTTAGTTTTGATTGTTTGATTTTCACTCATATCTATTATACCCAGGATCACCACCAAAACATGCTTACACTGGGAATATGGTCCCATTCCAGCAGCACATTCACACTGTGCCTCTATTATTAGGTGATTTTTCACTTTGATTGTGACATTATAGGTAATGTTTTTCCTCATCTCTGAAGCAACCATTCCAGTGAAATAATAATCATTATCCACTATAGCTATACGGCACGACATTAGAAAGTATCTTAGTACATGTTGTGCGATGTTACTACATCGTCTCTTTCTGTGACCTGGCAAAAGATTTCTAGGTCCTCTGAACTCAGTGCCGGCATTGCAGAGTTACTGGTGACGTCTCGGAAATGTTGAGGTGCTGGTACAGTGATTTTGTAAACTGATTCGGGATCAGATACAAGAGGTCCAAAGAGTTTGTCGTAATCTTCAAGTCTGCAACAATGAATAGTATAGTTATGTAACATATATATATATATATATATATATATATATGGACTGTAGATAAGGGGGCGCCAAGTGTAGTATGAAATTCACTAAAGCCAAAAAATAGGTGCGACGTAGATGTTAGGTTCACATGTAAGACAACAAGATTGCCATTATAGGTTAGGCCACAACTCGCCAGACACCGGTCGACCAAAGTTGTAAAGTGATCAGGCCAATATGGTGTGGCTGTGCTACATACACCTAATGCCCAATCTTGGCCAACGTTAAACTGGTGTCTCGCTCGGTGGACATAACACGAAGAGTATTTATTGTTGTAGATACAAACTACATACCTCTGAATGAGCGTTGCCTTTTTCCCAGAAAGTTTCGCATTTCGTTTTCGAAGCTCATTTTTCAGGTCTGTCAGAGACCAAGAACCGTAATCCTTTCCCAGTGCTGGAAAACTCATGATGACAAAATCGAAGTCCAATACATAGGCAGGGGTCAATCGTAATGGCAAGCAAATGTCCGGGGTTCACGCGGAGGTCAGTCAAGGGAAGGAGCTACAAGAGTCCGAAAGAATAGCCAGGGTCGTCGTAATAGTCACAAAACAGAGGAGAACAGGAAAACAAAACATCGCGTAACCACAGGAGAAACGGATTGAATTTAGACAACATGACCAGCCACAGAACACAAATTATTGAATGAAGTCACCGATCACAGATCCATTTTTGAAAGCCACGTCGAATCAAACGCCGTCTGCCGTAGCTTTCAGAACTATTTTTTTACTTTTTTTAGCTGTCAGAAAATCTCTCATTGAATGCAGTCTTCATCACATTCAATTATTCATTATCGATCGATCGATCGATTTTTAAGTTAAGTAATTGTACAGTTCTAACTTTGAGGAAAAAATCATATTGTGTGGAGGTTACAAGGTTACGTTGATGAATTTTGATGAAGGGTCAAATGTGATCTTTTATCTTGGCCCTGTTTGTTATAGGTCCTAACCGAATATTCACAATATAACGTTCAGTCATAAAGCAATTCCGTTTCGTGAATTTTTCATGGTATAAAATGAGACGATAAAAATGAATATTTTACTGTCTGGAGTCCAATGTAGCTAATAAAAGTAGCACATTTAATTACAGCTTTATTGCTCATTGTTAGTAGTGTTAAACTTTATTTGAATTTGAGATTGTTATTACCTGTTGTAGGTAGAAACGAGTCTGAAATGGCCGATGTATCTTCATACTTTTTAGAATACTTTATTGAAATAGGTATAAAATATTTATATCTTGTAGATACCTACTTATGTTGGGTGCTGGAGTTTGGTAGTTCAAGTTAACAAAAGTTTGCCAGGAAAAGCCAATACTTGTAGAAGTTTCATCATAATTTCAAAGCGAGTTTTCCGAGTAAATACCGATTCCGCGTAAATCTAATGTTTATTCGCACGAAATAATCCACTCAAGAAGTAACTTGCAGAAGTTTGATAATCTCGAAGATTGCTGGGCTGGGATTCCACTAGCCAAATGACCGCTCTGTATGTATGAATAGGAGTCAATTCCATCTTAAAATGGCCAATTTCAATAACAAACATGGCGTAACTATAAAATCTGACATTTCATAGTGTTGTGGGAATTTCTGAATGAACTGCCGAGATCTGACGGAATCGATTGTTGAATGAATGAAAATAATTCAGTATTATATATTATGATGAGTGATTTTTTAATTATTTAAGGACCTGTTTCAAAATGTCTGGAGAAATACCATCTGACAGATAAATCATAAATTTTCTTCAATTTTTTTTTAACTCTAAAATTGTGCACCCTTCAGATTTTTCCCACATAACAAATGTTGGAAAAATTATTTCCCATACAAAAAGTCTAGTTAATATCTGTCCTATAGAAACAAATTTGATCGCTATTCTGACCTGAAAAAATGCAGTTGACTGTCTTCGAAATAAAAATTGTATGTCATTGGGAAACAATACGTCTTTACCCGGGTAAGATTAAGATTGAGCCGTAGTTCACCACGCTGGCTCACCTTTTTTTACTTGTTATTTATTCCAACATTACATTGCATTAAATTGTTATAAATTAGCTGGCGTTTGAGGAGCATTTTTAGGCAATTATTAAAGGAAATTAATAATTGCTAATCATATAAATGAATTAAGCACTAAAGGGAAAGGGAGAAAAAAATATAATGACTACCTAAATTACCTAATCTTCATACTGTGGCGAGGGGCTAGGCCACTGTAACGTAAAATGGAGTATCGAATATCTGCATAAACGTAGCCTATGCAACCCCATATGGGGAAAGTCGTAACGCTAGTATGTATATATGATACAAAATTTGACCGTCGTCGTCGCGTGATTGTCTAATCATTGTCATTTTCCTAGCGGAATTAGGCCCCTGACCGCAGTTTAGAGGAGTGAGATCAAAGTGACCGATCGGCAAAGTGTTGAGATGAAACGATAGCAAGTTTGTTGAACCAGAGCGGTTGCTTTGAGGATGCCTAATTGTGAAATCAAAACTCTATTATTAACAACAACAAAATAGTGTTACTTTTCTTTGAGGTTGGGCATCCCGACAACGGAACTTAGAATTTCACCGTCGTATTTTAAGAAGAATATGATTTAAATGTTAGAAAAAGACTTCACCAATTTATAGTGGCCTAACAGAGCAAGATAACTTAATCTTTTTTCAAAAGTTCCTCTATATGTTGTGCGTAGGCGACATAATAGCAGTTGTAACTGATGCATAATGCCTAATCATGTACAGTTACATACACTAGTATATATTCACACATATCATAAGCACTCTTTGATGTGTTCAGGAACCGCATGCTCGACCGGCATTGTGGCATTGATCATTTCTCTGCACTGAACTAGTAGTACCAACTTCACGGAAAATCTTAGGGGCGGCACGCAAGCGGGCGCCGGCGTTCGAAATTTGAATGTCATATGATACTTCGAAATATTGATACATTGTGGTCATAATGTATCAATATTCAGATAAGAAATGTGTTTTTACCAAGTAGTATATCATTATGCTGGTCATAACGTGCGGTTTTTGGACACAGTAAAGAGGGTTGTATCGATTAAGTAGCTTTTTATGCTCTAGTGCCAAAGTATTTTGAAGGCAAAGATAATCAGGCATACGCACAATAAATCGTCACTGAATAAAATCTTATAATTATATAATTTTAATATTATAATTTATTTAATTTAATTTGATTAACTTATTTCAATTCCGTGTTTTCAATCGTTATTTTAAAAGAACCAGACACAATAGTTGACATTTACTTGATACAAAAAAATGCTAAGAAACGTTTTTTTGACTTGGCAATATGAAGTAACCAAGTTGAATGACACATATTGAAAATTAAAAAAGACTTAAAATTTTTGTGGCGGGTATTAGCTTATTTTCGTCTTCAGTTTTGCAACATTTTGTAACTTAATTGAAAGTGAAAAGTGAAATGTGATTAAACTAAAACAATGGAATATTCAAGTGACAACGACGTTTTATTTTTTCGCAATCGAATATGCCAAGTTATGAAATACCTGAAATCCTTATTTTGCACCAAAATGTCATGAGTTATAGCCGAGTTCCATGTAGTCGCGATCAAGATTTGCTACACCACCGCAGTATTTTATCCTCTACATCGCCTAGAATAAGGTAATTTTAAAATACAAAAAGTGGAGCTTAATTAGGATAACACTTCAGAACGTATAGCCGTGCATGGCATGCAGAGCGTTGATTTCCAAGTAATTTGAGATATACGGACTAAGTATTTACGAAGTATTACTCAGGTGTGCTTTAGGCCTATACTTATGGGTCTGTGTCAAAGTGAGAGCGGCGGATTATGTTGACTTTAAAATTACCACGAGGATTTACAACTTTAGAATCGTGGGGTGATTGTCAAGTTGTATGAAGAGGATGAGAATATATGAGAAATGTATCGTAATTTGTAATTTTTCATTTGTTTGTTCTGCCTTAGCTCGCTGTAATGGCACAAATACTTTTAATGATAATAAATAAATAAATAAATAAAAGAGAGTGTGTCAATCACTCAAATTACATTTAGACACAATATTTATTTCCTGGTTTATGAGTTATGTTTTGTTATGAGTAAGCCCTATTTGCTAGATACATTATGTTTTCTCACAGAAATTTGCGATTTGCCTGTTAGATAAGGTCTATCTGTAAAACAATATGACTTTCGAAACAGGCCTTTATTCATAAACATTGTATTTTGGCCCACTCTTGGATACTCCCTATCTATATATCAGTGTTTAGTTCACTGAGCAGTGAAAGGTATATTGGTTTATTATTTCACAGTTAAATTGTTCTCTTTTTTTATTAGTGATTGAAATTACAAGAATTTTCAGAATCACATGATGAGGCTACAGGCAGCCTGCTGTCCATCCTAAATGGCTCAGACCATTTTTCTCTGTGGGGATCGGGTAGCACCTTGCCATGGAAAATGAAGTATTGAATGAGTAGTTCATCGTGAATGCCACTGCGCTCCTCCTACCCCTCAAGGGAAACGACGCGATGCTACGTTTGTATAGCGGTATACATATGTATATGTCATTGTTATATCGTAAAAAAATATTAATTCATGAAATAGCCTACCATGGATTGACTATATCATGAAATGGCCAACCATTTCATGATAAAGTCAATTATTTCTTGAAATGATCAGCAAGGGTTGAATTTCACGAAAACATGTGTTTTTCAAAAGCATTCGTATTCAGTTCTAACACGAAAATTATTCAGGGGCTTCGCTGCGCTCGGCCCTTTGAGTCTTTAACAAAGCTACTGCAGTGTTTCGCCCTAAAATATATCTTCGTTAAATGAAAGTTGTAATTCAACCAAGTTGGGCTATTTCATGATATAGTCCATTCCACAATTTGGTTACGACATATATACCTAGTTCTAAGCTTCCATCTGTCCGTCAGCGGGTTGTTTCTCATGAACCGAACCGGTAGAGAGCAGAAATTTTCACAGAATGTGTTTTTATGTTGCCTCTACAGTAACAAATAATGAACTATACGAGATTTTATAAATTAACGGGCTTCCCATCCAAGAGATGATATTATAAACGCAAATTTTGCGTGAAGGTACAGTAAGTTTGTGTTCAAATGAACGACAACATCTGGCCAAGATGGTTACTGAATGTGTTACCGTTTCTAAGTGGCATTTGTTTTAGACTCTTCTGAACCTTTATTCAATCTATAGGTTAAAAACTCTCCGTAAATCATGTTGATGTCATAGCTATATCGTAGAATTTGATTCTTACATGAAATAACCAACATTGGATTGACTATATCATGAAATGGCCAACCATTTCATGATATAGTCAATTATTACATGAAATTATCGGAATGGGTTGAATTTCAAGAAAACATGTATTTTTTAAAAGGATTTGTATTCAGTACTACGTGTTGTTTTTGTGTCATTTATGTCAACCTTACAAGAAAACTATTCGTCGTCCGTAGCTCTAACATTTAGAAATTTCTATCAAATTCCCTTATGATCGCTTACTTAAAATTTACTTTTGACAAATCAGAATGCGATTTCTCATACGAGCTGTAATTTAAAGCAACTGTTATTTTAATTTGAAAGGAGTTGAATGTCATGGAATACAAAATCTAGCTAAGCCTGCATCTGCACTCTCTCTGTATTGCCACACACAATCTTTGCCCAGGCGGAGACCATCAAGAATACTCACACATACGGGCCTACTTGGGTAACCTAGGGTTATTAATTGAGATCGTTTAAGCATGTTGAACAGAGTAGCAAATATGTCAGAACCATTACGTTATATTGCAGGTAAAGGGGTGACTGCATACAAGTTAAACGATATTTTAAATTGTTACGTCTTTTGAGTAGTACCATTATTTTGTTGTTATAATTGTTTTTGTTTGTTGTTGTTATAATTGTTACGTCGCTGCTATTAACGCATTATTCCTCTACTTACATTCACAGAAACAGCTATTCAGTTACTCAAAATACGTCTGTCACTCTACTACAATTGTCACTAGTATCTTGAGTAGTTCATTTGAGTCACTAAGTACCGTCATCACTTTTTCCCTTACTATTCTAACCCTACACTGGGTTTACACCACATATCCTCATACACTGTAAAAGCACTACAGATGTGATACATCTCGTGCTCACTGAATACTGTAGGAGATTGGCTAGTGCTTGTGCTGTCTGCAATTTGCTAGCATTTTGTAAGATTACGTGTGAAACTTGAAAGACGGTATGCGCTAGCATCTGGAGTTTACAAAAGTTATAAAATTACAAAACCTAACCTGTTACTACCTATACACCAATGTTTCTTTAATTGTGAACAAAACATAGCATACGAACATTCGTATACAATTGACTAAATGGAATAAATACCTGGCAATATTATTTGACGTAAGCCATACTGCAATTTAATTTTTTCAATTAACCGAGCTTGGAGGTTTGTTAATTTGGCTAGAATACTATCTAGCATTGTCCATGACTTTACGGGTACATTTAGATTGGGTAGCAATATATTCAATAAACATTTTTTTTTAATTAATTTTATTCATAGCATCATGGAAATTAGCTTTTTTTTTCTTTGTCGTTATAAATTAACAAAGCATTCAATATTTTGCATAATTGAGCGAAGTATGAATATAACTTTCATCAAGTTATAGACCAGGTATACCACTCTCCCTTGCATCTTTGACTTCATGTAGGTACCTGTCCCTCCATGACACCATAAAATGTAGCTCCCTTTGATTTCTACATTTTTTATATTAATAACCTAAAGAGTAAACGAAGAGATTCTCTGCCACCAACAAAGCTTATGGATCCTTTAAAAGCTGCAAGGAGCCGTTTCAAACTCAGTACTTCTCTTCGGACAGCATAACACATAACTCAAAAACATCCATATAGATTTTCTTTTTGGTTTTAGGTTTATTTTTCTTAGGCGTAGAAAATATAGCTGACGTCCCACCTTCGTTTTGTATTTTCATTACGGAAGGTTGGGTTATGCCTAAAATACAACAAAATATTTTACTTATAACTAGTTACAAATAAGCCAATTCACATGTCACATACTATATGACGTACCTACTAGTCATGTTAACAAAAAGGCTGGTGATGTTATTTAGAGGAATAGAGTCCAATCCTTCTACTTTCTATCCGACCAATATTTCGATAGACTGTGTATAAATTTTCTTACGCCACTGTTAATAGTTTTCAGCATTTTCACTCACAAAACACAAGAAATATACCATGCACAATCGACGCCCCATTTTGACAGCAGTCGACAGATGACATTAATTACCTTTTAAAGAAAGTGTTGCAAGTTGAAGAAAATAGTCTCATAGGTTTTCCGCATCATGGCGATGTTTTTATATTCTTGGTTTGGCTTTATATATTATTTCATTTCAGACATAACATCCATTTTGTAAGTAATCTACATGGCTAAAATTATGTTAGTAGGCACTATTTCTATTTATAATTATTTGACCATTTCCTGGTAAATCGGGTGTCAATTTGGCCCGCGACCACAGACAGACCGCGAGCGTCGCGGCTCATCGCTAATGTAACGTTGCGTAGACGCGTGCCTCCGCGACTACAGCGCCGCGAAAGACGCAACAACCCTATGAATGCGTTGTTAATTTGTATACGAAGGGCACTGAACGATCTCTTAGTGTATTTAGTCTACAGGCTACATGTGTAAAGAGTAGTACAATAAGCTCTAAACAGTGTAAGTTTGACTTGCGCGCGAACCTGTGGGATATCATTTTCGCTCTAACGGCCACCTATACCCTGTGTCCTGGGAACCAGAAACAGCGATGTCACACACAAATAAACATCAAAGACCTGGGTGTTTTTTCTTTAGCCCCAGCTAGGGATAGAACCCGATACCTCTCGCATGGTAGGCAGAGCTACAACCGCTGCGCCACAGAGGACGTCATTAAACACATTTTACTAAAATAACAGACTAGACCTCTGCTTAATGTAATTCTTGTAAGGTCAGGTTCCTAGAAGGACGGAAATCTATTAGACAGAAGTTCAGTAAATACAAGAAGTTTATTTGTGCAATTTTTATATATTAAGAAGGCGCCCAACACCCCTATAATCCATGCTTAGCCAACGTGGTGGAGTATAGCTCAATCTTTCTCGAATCTGGGTAAAGTCATGTGCTTCTCAGCGTAGATATTTATACTCTACATTTATTATTATAAAAGTAAAGCTATTGAATCAATCCCCGGATCTTCAAGGACTTGACCCATACTTGACCTAATTATTTTTAATGGTAGAATACTTTTTCTGTCCATGTAGAAATCCGTCTTTTTAGGAATCTGTCCTTTGGAGAGTCTGTCCTTTTAAGAATTTGGTCTTATAGGAATAAATCTATGTTTATATGTTCGATTTTCCCCCAGGCATGTCTTGATAAAACAAAAAACATATGTCATTGAAAATGTACAACATTGTATTGTCTATTAAAAGCTACAAGTAGCCGCAACTACGCCTCAATCACTATTGGAAAAGCCGGCTTCTGTTAACTTAATGTGCAAAAAGTTACATAAAAAAAGTCAGGTGCGCGTCGAATCGCGCACGAAGGGTTCCGTACCACCGTACTATGGTAGGGATGGTGTGGAGTGAATAGTTTGGATTTAACACAGAAAAATGTTGTCTTTATTGGTGCGGCTATTTTTATATTCCATGTACGTAACATAACCAACATTCATTTATAAGTTTGTTTGTGATTAACAAATAAATTAAAAACCTTGGCAATTCCGGGAAATTTTTCCTGTAATCTTTGGCTAATAATTGTACATCCCGTTTTATACACTCCGCTTCGCCTCGGCTCCAGGTTGTATTATAAAGTTATGACCTAACAAACCTAACTTTAGTATTCAGGCTAAAAGCGCCATAGAGGAACCAGGTTCTGTGCAACTACGTGGGGACACTAAATTTGGTGAACATTTAACATATTTGGGTGATCATTTTACATCTAGGACTTAAATCTGTTCATCAATTAACCGAGCTACAGGAGCAGCGTAGTCAGCCTGACGACGATGACACGTAAATTATTACTTTCTGTAAGACGTCAGCCGTGAACGTGTTAACTGTCGTAGCGGGATGTGCGATGGGGCGTTTCGTGTACATTCAACATTTAATAGGATATTCATTTTCAGCTGTTTCCTGTCTTCTGTGGGTTTTATATTTCTATATATTCAGCCCGCTACTTCTACAACCACAACATAGCCCCATATTAGCATACCATGTGTATCACAATTATTCATAAATACTTGTCGATTGGTTTCTCTTCATTACGGCATTACTTACGATCCTGCGCCGACCTCATCATAGTAAGTCTAACTTGGGTGCAAATTGACGCCTCTAAAAGGGTTTTTGATATAAAAATGATAACGGTATTGTTTATTGAATGTAGCATAACATGATATAATGACAATCTATAATAACTATCGTCTATCGAATATAAAAATAAATTAAATTAAAGAACTAAACTGGACAATTAATAAAAAATAAATACAATCAAAATACTACGCTTCGTCAAAATGCATTTAAATATCAAACAGAAATTATAAAATGTCAAAACTTAAAATTAACCGAACAAACCGCTCCATGACATTTCCGTGCTAAAGGTTCCAACAACGCTGGCAGCATTTCCGCGCTGACTACTACTGGAACTGGAACTGCACTAAACAATGTCTATCTCCAGGTTTATCTTGTCGATTGCTCCGGACTGTTCATATAATCCCTTGTCGAATGACGTCACAGCAGCAGATGTATCACGCGCGAGGTAATACTGGCACGTTAACCAGACAGCGTTTATATGGAGTAATTAGTGCGTAACGATATTGCCCCGGGAAATACTTTTCGTGTAGAATTTGGGAGGCAAATTAAATTAAGAATGTAATGGGAGACTAAGTGGTCTGGGGTTATTCCCGAATGGGGACGAGAAAGGTATACCCGTATTATTATTAAATGAGGTAATGGGGAATTTCTAAATTATTTTTGTAAATAGAAAGGGATTATTATCTCCGTGGTCTAATGGGTTTCACGCTTGCTTCTCACACAGGAGATGCAGGTTCGATTACTGACCATGTAACAATGAGATAATTAATTTATCTTAAGTACATTACTCGGTGATTCTAACGGTGATGGAAAACATCGTGAGGAAACCTTCATTACTTCATATCTGCGGCGATGGGCTAGCCCCCTGTCACGCAGAATGGAGTATTGAATAACTGGCTCAAAGTCGGCACAATTGTGCCTCTGCCAACCCGTATGGGAAAAGGCGTGACGCTATGCTGTGTTATGTTATGTAAAGGGATAATTAGTATTACCATAGACTAACTTCTACGAGTCGTAAAATTTTTGCTAATCGGTCATTTTTAGTAAGTCAAAAACTATTTCTTTGAGAGAGTTGGAAGGAATCCATTCGTTAATTTAAAGTGTCTACATATTATGGTTATTGAGTACCTAGTTAAGTTACTGAATATTTCAATTGATATCCACTCTCACAACCAAACAAAAAAATATGTGATCCGTTGCACTCTATTTATTTAGTTCAGCCAGTGCACTCCGTGAAGACTTCTCATCACAGACTACAATAAAACGGAGACATTATCAAAGTTAAGTACACACACATACGCAAATGTAATATGACATTACATACAAATCTCATTCAAATATCCCCGGAATCACATAAGAGAGCTGCAAATGGAAATATCGAGCATCGTTCACGACTTGATTCGATATCGAGAAATTCGACGTTCGCTCACGTATCGTATAATGGAAGTTGTCGACTAAATAAATTATGCATTCTCGAGGCGAGATTTGGCTAAGAATTGGATTATGCTTTGTGGATTTGATAGATGTCAATTTACAATTTCTGTTATATAACGTACATTGTAAGCTGCTTGGGATTTATTGATGAATATGATTTTAACGTCTTTTTCACACAAGAAATGCACATTAATAATGTTTTCAGTAGATGTATGCCGAGCTTATTGCTAATAAGAGTTCTCTTCTATTGGTAGATACTTATATCAGCAGTCACTTTGTCTGCATTGGTAACGGGATTGTTAATGACTATACCTATATATAGTATTATTTCAAGCAGGAGGATGATTTTCGCATGGATTCCAGACCATTTTTTAAACTTTTCATATTACAATATGAAAGATATAAAATATATTTTAGCATACATTTCAATTCTCCCAAGAACAGACTGAAGTTATTTTAAATAATATAAGTCTTCTTGTTTACCAAATAAGTAGTTTATGTCTCTCTAATTATGTACTGTTACATACACTGCTTTGTCTACACACATATTATAATCTCTCTATGCTGTGTTCAGGAACCGCATACGCACGACCAGCATTGTGGCATTGACATTTAATTTTGAGTAGAACGTCATCACGACTGATATTAGAATTGAGATCAAACAAAGTGCTTTGATTTTCAAAGATGTTCGAAATTTGGATGTTATTCGAATATCTAAATAGATGTTATTATGAAGCAATAAAAACATTTCCTCAGACAAGAAGTGTGTTCTAACAATTAGTAACTTTAAGCTGGTCGTAATTTGTGGTTTTTGAACGCATTATAGTAGGTTTATGGTCTGTTTGTAGATGAACCATATTAAGATACAATCTGTGATATTTTTTACCAGAATGTATTATCACTAAGTATGTAATAGACGACCTCTGCCTACCATGCTAGAGGTCCCGGGTTCGATCCCCGGCTGGGGGTATAAAAAAAAATCCCCAGGTCTTAGATGTTTATATGTGTGTGAGTGACGTCGCTGTTTCTGGTTCCCACGACACAGGTTATCCTAGTATGAGGTCCGAAGCAATGTATGTGCCTGTACGTAGATGTTTATGTTTATGTCTAATAATAATAATAAATAATTGTAAAATTAAAACTTAATACGAAGATGTATAAATAATTTCTAACTTTACTTACTCAACAACTCATAACAGCAAACAGCCTGTAACGTATTTATCACAAGATAGCTTAGAACATGAGCAGTCGTCAAATGAAGAATTATGTTACCTACACGGTGCCGAAGTTTTGCAAAACATGAGCGCTCAGGCCGTGTTTGTAGTTTACACGTTTACATGCGAGGTGTGTACTGTATCAAAACACCATAATATAGCGTTACATCTTTTCCAATACGGGGTGGCAGAGGCACAATTGTGCCTACTTTAAGCCAGTTATTAGATACTCCATTTTGCGTGACGGGTGTCTAGCCCATCGCTGCAGCTATGGAGTAATGAAGGTCAGGTTAGGACCACAGAGCTCTTCTTAAGATTGAAATCAATGGAACTGAATGTATTTGTATGCATTATTGAATAACTGTCTGAACTTGAGCAAACTGGGAAAAGGCGTGAATTCATTCTTTGCAACATATTTTTACATATTTTTGACATTTCTTTATATTTAGTCCATTTCCTGGTCCAGAGGATCTCAGTCGCCGTGCAGCGCGGTAATGCTGTTAGCGTAATGGGTAAATTTGGGCCGGGCGATTCTTGGGGCGGTTTCTTTGTGTAATAAATTTTGTATAATTTGTATTATTTTTTATTTTGTGACGAGGCTTTGTGTGGATTTTTGTAATTTTTGTTTTGTTAGTGTTATTAATGTCTTAGTTTGTTAGATTATGTGTAATATAACGAATATCTAGAAGAAATTGTGCTTTACATTTTGTGCAAGACATTCAAAGGAGGAAGGAGTGTAAAATAAAAATGCCCTGATCAAATCTGTTTCATAGTGGCTCAGAATAATATCCTTTCTTTACACTCTGTACATCTAATCATAACCAGAGCCGGTGCGCTCGTGATTCTAAACATCACACCACCCGAGTATTTCATACACAGCGTTCATTTGTCATTGTTACTCAGGCGAGAACATACGTACCGCGATCTACTGACGGGAAAAACCTCGCGAGTTCTATTCTCCCATTTTCACTAATGAGAGTTTATAACTTTGCAGCGGCTAGCAAAGCTTTATTTTGACAGCACACGCACTTTTGCATGTGTGTTTTGGTAGGGATTACTTGTTAGCGGTTTTGTGTAGAATTAGAGGAAATAGATTAGTGATGTGGAGAGTTTTGATGGAGGCTGTGAGACTGTTTTGTTAATTTAAATACGGCGCTTTTAAAACTAGGTCAGTATTTATGCGCAGTTTATTTTTCAATATTAACCTCTCATTACCACCGGCGTTAGCTAACGCCACTTTTCCGTCATAGGTTTTAAATTTTATTACCATGGCATGAACCTGTGAAGCGGGTTGCTCCCCTCCCTCAAATATGGCGAGGGGGATGATGGCTGGTGCACAAGTCATACTCGTGAACGGGTGCTGCTTGGGGGGGCTGGCCCAGTCTGGTTTCTCATAAGTTTTGTTCATTACAGCTTGTCTTTGTTCTTATTTTGTTAGATTGTTATTTTGAGACATCTTATTGGCACTTATGGATACGATGTTATAATATTGTCATTAGATTAGATAATTTTTATATCGTTCACTGCGTAAAAAATTATGACATCCCCGTAGTTTCTTGGTGCTATCTTCTCTGACAGGCGTATTTCCGAAGCACTGGTAGACTTTATGGTGTTTCTTTTTCCTGTGCGAGATTCAGCCATGAATCACCACTTGAAAGAGAAATTTCCTTTTCCAAACTCAAATTAGTTATGTACTCATTACTTTATTTTATCATATCTGATTATTTTTTCTTTTTTCCATGTAAGACATAATTAAGTGTTTGACTTGTAAAAGTGCATTATTTTGCCCACTTGCGATAAATGATTTGATTTGATTTGATTTGATTTGATAAGGTTCAAAATCGCGGTCCGTCCCCCCTACCCCCGGTTTATGAGTCGTTAACGTATGTATGAGTATGTAACGTATGTAACGTATGTATGTAACGTATGTAACGTGTTTATGAGTCGTTAACGTAAGTAGGGGGGGGTATGGGTAGAGACCCATACCCCCCCCTACCTATTAAGAAATGTTCTACCATTGTAATCCAGGCTCTTTTATACCTAAGTAATAAAACTATGGTATGTTTTGTTTGTTTTTAATAATTAGGCATCTACTTAATGTTTTATTATGCTTGCTTGATTATGTTATGGTGTTCATTAAGTCTCAATTTTTGTGCTATTGTGAATAAAAATCTTTGAACTGAACTGAACTGTACTGATTCAAACCTGGGCCGTATTGCTTCGGAAGCACATCAAAGTTTTGAATGACCGCCCGATATTTCATTTTAAACTCTGAAAAATATTCTCTTCAAAGCTTCATAGTACACTCTGACTACAATGTTTTTGCAAATAGCGGAGTAATTTTAAAGAGCCCATTCCTGAACCTGAAGCAAGTTGAAGAAGGCCGGCTCAGGTAGGTACAGTAGTCGTAGATAGGTGGCATCAACATAAAATAATTGACCGAGCGAGCGAAGAGAGCGAAGGGCTCCTTTTCGACAAGATAGGAGGCCGATTTTACTTTCGTCTGTCTCTATACGTGTCTGTCAATTCCGGTCTAGGGGCCACAGTTTTTAAGTGATCCTCACAAAACTTGACATAAGTATTCCTTGAATTAAAAGTTTTTTTTTTGTCGAGAGATTTTCTCGATTTTCGAAGACTCGGGGATGCTTTCTTCCTCCCCGGACTAGATTCGTACCTTTCGATTGTGAGGCAGAACCTCTGGACAGATATAGGCAATATGATGGATATCTCCCTAGACTGCACGAAGTCCGTTACAACACTAAAGTGTGATATAGTCGCCGCGTAATGTCGGCTGATGTGCAACTCGCCTCCAATCAAGCAGGATTGAGATCCATATTTTAAGGAGGCGATCGATTTGAGGGGTTTTGTGGTCATGGCAAAACATATACAAAGTTGCTGCATTTGCTCAGGATTGATCAGAGCTACTGTATTGACCTTGTTATTTTAATATAATTAAGTGTACAAAAGTGCTATGTGGGACTCATAACAATTTATTAGTTTTAACGTAGGTTACAAGTCTGTTACCAAAAAACCAGAGTTTATAGTCATGCTCACTAAAATATATTTTCTTGCGGCGGCTCTGTGTAGCGGGTTGCTCCCCTCCCTCAAATATGGCGAGGGGGGTGATGGCTGGTACACAAGTCATACTCGTGAACGGGTGCTGCTTGGGGGGACTGGTCCAGTCTGGTTTCTCATATGAGTTATGTTTAATGAACATAACTTATGAAAAGCTTGTCTTTGTTCTTATTTATTTATTCTGTTAAATTGTTATTTAGAGACACATAAGGATACGATGTTAGAATATCAATATTAAATTAAATAATTTTGTCATAAGCTTAGATTATTAGTATATTATACATTATATAATAACAAAAAAATACATCCCCGTACAGTTTTTTGGTGCTTTCTTCTCTGACGGTGACTTTTTCCAAAGCACTGGTAGAGTTTATGGAGTTTCCTTTTCCTGTGTGAGATTCAGCCATGAATCACCACTTGAAAGGGAGATTTCCTTTTTCAAACTCAAACCTTAATCAGTCAGTTACTCATTAGTTTAGTTGATCATATTTAATTTATTTTTTATTTTTTCCATGTATATCGGACTTAAGTAAGTGTTTGACTTGTAAAAGTTCATTATTTTTGCTTATTTGCAATAAAAAGTTTGAGTTTGAGTTAATTGTAATGTTAATGTTCATACGATAGATAGGACGAGATATTTAAGGTGAAAGTGGCAGAAATTCCGGTGTTATTAATAAGGGATTAATAAATTACCGGGTGTATAAACACATTGCAATACATTTTATTTCACTGCGTCAGAAGGTATTTGTTATAATTAGCAACTCTGCCATATAGACAGTATCAACTCTGAAGTCCTCTTAACAATAAACAAACTGCAGAGGCCGTCAAATTACGGCCCTGCGAATGCTTTCACGACATTCAGATGAAAAAAGCTCAATGGTCCCCGAGTTTTTAGTCCGAGCAGGGACCTGACTAGCTATCGAATGGCAAAAACTGATTGAATCTCGCTATTTGTAGGAACATTTGCAAAGGAAATGCAATTTTTCAAGTTGAAATGTAGCGTAATTGGCTCGAAAGAATTATGGCTGTTTGAAAATGATAATTTTTATTCCTCAATGGGATCTCGTTTACTTCCTTCAAGAGATAAGGTATTTTACTCTCATGAATTTAAGTATCAAACTCAACGTCGCATTACTTAAATCAGGTTTTGCGAAGCTTATGCATGTGACCTTAAGATAGTCAAAACCGTTAGTTGATAAACTAACGCGTTAGTTGATCAACTATCGACAGATAGTAAACCGGACCGACAGGGTTTAGAATTTACGTTTCTTTTATTCTTACATATCAACCTAACACGAAGACTATTCGGGAGCTTCGCTGCGCTCGCCCCCTGTAGTCTTCACCTAAGCTACCGCAGTGTTTGCCCATGTATTTCGTTTGCAATTCAAGTTTAATCCAGTTTACTATTTAACGGTTGTAACCGTTAGTTTATCAACTAACGCGTCATATAGTAAGCAATACGCTACAGTTTACTATCTGTCGATAGATGACGAACTAACAAAAAAAAAGTTAGTTTATCAACTAACGGTTTTGACAATCTTACGGTGACATACATATTAGTGAGGTCAAAATGTGTCTTATTCTTTTATTTCTCTCTAACAAAATAAAATAAGTAAATAATTTGTCTTATCAGATATTAACCTTGGATACCAGACTTGGTAGTTTTAGTCGTAAAACCGCTCCATCACCCGCACTGAGCCAACTTGGTGGAGTATGGCTTAATCTTACGCGCATCCGGGTGAAGGCCTGTGCCCCTCGGTGGGGACATTAATGGGCTACACTTACTTACTTACTTACGGATATATATATTTCATAGACCAAGTGATAAATGCGGGCATTATGAACAATGCCCGGACATACAAACTACTTTGGGCAAAGTAAACAATTATAACTTGAACTTCCTTATTTATTACTTTGCCCAGACATTATGAATATTGCCATGTGGGATTCGGGCAATTTGATAACCCAGATACTATCAGGGAAAACACTGCGGTAGCTTAAGTGAAGGGTAAAGGGGGTGAGCGAACCTTTATCCTTCGTGCTAAGTTGAACATGACAAAACTGCAATGTTATCACAGGGCAGCAGAGTACCAATGAAAAGAAACATTGTTTTGCGCCATAGGTGATGGGCATTATATTAAATGCCCGGGCGATTTGATTAGTCTAAGAGTTTTTCTCGCACTGCCCTCTCAGATTGAATAGTGCCCAAATTGGGCTTTGTTTATAATGACCACATGGTCCATGAAATATATACTACGTTTAAAAATAATTTCAACCATCCGAAAAAAAGGTTTGGTCCGATCTGAATACAGGTACAATTAGGTTACCACCTTCTTTACAACATATAGCGTTTCTATCTAACAATACCTATTAATTTTTCGTCGGGTTACCTCCAAAGCTCTTGATTGGATATCCGCACAATCTGGTGCTATGTACATTTAGTTTCATGTACCTTGCAGATTCAATTATAACTTGTCCCGCACAGAGTATCGAAGCTGGAAGTGTATGCCTGTATGCCAGTATGTTATACTGCAGTACAGTAAGAATATTTAATTGTACCGCACGATGCTTCTCGACTTTTTTTTTAATCGTAAAGATATTAGCAGTTTTCAGATTTTTTGTTATATTAAAATAAAAGTTATCTTTCAACATCCTGAGGAAACCTTCGATCTCTATAGCTGCGGCGATGGGCTAGCCTCCTGTCACGAAAAATGGAGTATCGATTAACTGTCTATACGCGGGCACAACTGTATCTCTGCCACACTGTTTCAATTGTTTTGTTCTCTCTTTTTCTCTCTGGGTCTCTCTCTCTTTCTGTCTTCAAATAACACAGCTTCACGAGTTTTTCTTCTGGGGGGCTGATGTGCTAAGCCTCCGCTGTCCGTCTGTCCGTCTATCCATCTGTCAGTCCGTCCGGGCACACAGAATGTGTATTTCTGTCGCGGCTATGAATGAACAATACGAGATTTTCTAAATAAAAGGGGGTCCCCATACATGACACGTGTGTTAACACTACCCGTGACGTTACAAACCATATCATGATTCAAATATGATCGTAGATTTGGCGGCTTATCACATGGATGCGTAATCAATAAGTTCTGTGTTCGAATCCACGTTCAGACATAATATTATTTTCTTTTTGATTTATTTATTTTTAGTACTGAAGTTTTCTTGTACGATGGCACAGAACCCTTCGTGGGCGAGCCCTACCCGCTCTTGACCGTTTTCTTATTTTGTTAATTTGGGCTGGAAACAGCCACACAATAATTAAAATGATTAAATACTTAAAATTATTATAATTGGAGCCCACAACATCATCCACATGTAATATCATAGACAGGGCTAACTGTTAACTATTAGGGAAGGTAGACTAAGAACTTAGAACACATACATAAAAATGCATATAGAGTACATACATAATATGAAAGTGTTGCACACGACAACACCGTAGATACCTGAACGCGTGTGCGTTAACTAGATTTTACACAGGTTTAAGTGTAAAAACATCACGTGTCTTACCCACCATGGTTTGCGGGAAGAAATCTCTTGTTAGAGATTAGTTCGCCTTTGCACGTATTTTTATATCATAAGTTATCAGTTTTATGTAGTATAATACAGAAATTACGAAAATGCATATTTTAATACACACGAATAACATCGCGTTAACTTAAAATATGCACAAAGTCGGTGTGTAATAAATAAATGAATGAAGCTCTGTGGAAGTTGGATACATAGTGAAGTTTAGGTTTTTAATACAGTTAGTATATAATAATGTTGTCCATAATTACAGCAATGACTGATTCCGGTATCATAGTTCCTGGCCCTGTAGTCCTATTACTATGACAAGGGCTATGTTTGAAATGGTGTGGTGGTAGACAGAATATGCCGACCACTTCAAAGTGTGTGTTAATAGTACATTATGATACAAGTGTGGTATGTTGGTCATTACACTCGAGTCGGTTTTTAAGCCTGAGCCGAAGGCGAAGGCTTAATGGAGACGAGAAGTGTAATGACCAATGCTCACGTGTTTCATACGACGTTTTTCAACACACATGCGAGGAAAAGTAAATAAAACTAACGAAATGCAATACTGTGAATAAACTTAACAAACAGAAACCCATTTAAAAGATGGCGGCCGTGATTTTATTTTTTCGCGCGCTCAGCGCTGCATGCGCGCGCAAGTCTGAGATAAGGGCACCGGCAAACTAGCTAATCAGCCACATATTTATAAATTTTGAAATTGGGTATTTATAGGTAAAAATACACCGTCAAAATATAAATACCAACAAGCTAACAAGCAGTTTCATGAATTTTTTTAATTATTTATCACATTTTGAATTGAATTTTATATTTACGCAAATAACTACTTAGCTGTTTTCGAAACATTAATACTTCTTGCTAATATTTAAAAAGATATGTAATGAAAAGGCACTAGTGCGATAATGTAATGTAAAAGGCACGGCATGGGTAATATTCTGCATTATCAGTGTAAATACGCTGTAATAAGACCTACTTTACGAGCAGGTGTGTTGAAAAGTTATATACCAGTCTTCGCAGAGGTACTTGTAGCCCAGCATTAGTTCTGCACCGTCGTGTTATCGCAAATAGTGTCCAGTTTCGTACTGTACGTCTCTGTCAGTTCGTTTAGCAATATCCTGTACACCTTGTGTATCCCTGCCTATATTATGGTTGAGACAATAAGAGGACCATACTCATACAGTTGCATTGAGGCGTGCTTGTTTGACATTCAACGGGATTGCTATTACAGGCGAAATCGCTTAATGTATGCCTGCAAGATTAAGCCTCAAGGTGTACGCACACTTATCCGACCCGAACGCGTCGAACGACCCGAACGAAACGAATGTTATGATTGGGTATTTCTCATCAAATTTAGAGATTTACCCATTTTGGGTAGGAAAAAAATATTTTGGTTATCATTATATGAGAGAGATGTTTGTTATTGTCTATAAAAACTTCTATCTTACAACGACGAATTTATAATCACGGTCATTCGATTTTAAATATGTCCCGCCAAAAAAACATTCTATCACCCTATTACGAATATTCGATTTCTGAACTTATCGAACGATATTTAAGAACGTAACCTTAAGTTTTTAGTACTGGCAACACTCTCAAATGATTCAAAATGGTGATTTCTTCTCAACCGTAGGTGAGTTTGTGCAAAAACATAATATGTAAAAAAATGTTAAGAGTTACATTTATGGCGATCATTACCCCACGTTACATGTATGTATCAATAATTTTAGTAGAAGATTAAGCCTCAAGGTGTACGCACACTTATCCGACCCGAACGCGTCGAACGACCCGAATGAAACGAATGTTATGATTGGGTATTTCTCATCAAATTTAGAGATTTACCCATTTTGGGTAGGAAAAAAATATTTTGGTTATCATTATATGAGAGAGATGTTTGTTATTGTCTATAAAAACTTCTATCTTACAACGACGAATTTATAATCACGGTCATTCGATTTTAAATATGTCCCGCCAAAAAAACATTCTATCACCCTATTACGAATATTCGATTTCTGAACTTATCGAACGATATTTAAGAACGTAACCTTAAGTTTTTAGTACTGGCAACACTTTCAAATGATTCAAAATGGTGATTTCTTCTCAACCGTAGGTGAGTTTGTGCAAAAACATAATATGTAAAAAAATGTTAAGAGTTACATTTATGGCGATCATTACCCCACGTTACATGTATGTATCAATAATTTTAGTATATATGTATATAATTTGTTATTTTTATGCGTTTTTGGGGGTAAAATCCATATTCGAAATGTAGCAAGCAATGACGGAAGGACGGCTGTATGAGGAATTATTTATACAGTATTCTTCAGTTCTTTTAGATTTTTATTGATTTTTTGCATCTTGTATTTCATGGTATTTAATTAAAAACAGTTTATGAATGTGGAAGAGAAATGGCACGACGAAAGAATTTGAGTGATGCAGAAAAAAAGAAAAGTAAAGTAAGATGGAAAAAGGCGAGAAAAAATTAAAAATAATAATGAATCTTTGGAAAAACTGCGGGAAAAAGACCAAAATTTACTTATAATAATTGATGATATACACCCAACAAGTCCAGTATCAGTTGTGCAGCAAATTAGGGAAGATGTAGCTGCCGTGATAATAAATCATTCACACTCTCTGTTAATCACTATCCCTCATTTATTTATTTTATAAAACCTCATTTTTATAGATAATAAATATAGGTACACGAGATATTATATAAAAAAGACCAATACTTCCAAATAAATTTCTTAATGCAACTTTTTTGATCTCTGCAATTTTTTTTTTTTATCAAAAACAAAAAGGATTTTTCAATAATATCTAAAATTTTGAAAATTCATAAGAAATACCCAATTATTTATTATGAAATCCCATGAAAACTCTCACACCTGCCTGCGTCGAATCGCCCAAGTCGCAGGTGGGCGAAGATGCATAGGATTTCATTTAAAAAACTCAAAAATTCGTTTCGTTCGGCTCGCTCGACGCGTTCAGTTCGGATGAGTAGGTATGTATGGTTCACCTTTATTCTTCGGAGATAAGAGACAGCGGATACAACTAGCACCTGAATGCTCAGTTGGATTGAACGATACCATGGGGTGGTTGATTGTACATCAATACATCATTTAATCCCCGTAAATTGGTTACGACTGTACGGATGTGCGGGCACATATGAATAAAGTGGGTGAGATTAGTTGTTGCGTTTGACGCAATTTTGTAATTGGATAGTTTCTTATAAACTGAGGTAAAAAAAGAAAGATAGAAACATATAATTAACTCGACTCTGTATCTCTTGACATATCACGATCCCTTTCAAATTGACGTGTCACCATCACAGTCGCTTTAAAAGTAAGTCGTGATCGCGTTCTAGTCATACGTCAATATGAAGTTGGCAAACATCCTTAAACATCAATTTGATCGTAATAGATTACCGAGATACAGAATATTAGAGCGGAGTCAAATAATGCTCCTTAGTTTATTAAATGAGAACAGTTTATCTCTGTACATATAGAGTGTATACTGGTTATTTAAACATAAAATAAAACTTTAGAAAAAACCTATTTATATTAAGCATTTATATATAAAACCTTTGTTCAAGGAAATGGATCGAACAAACACCTCATATTCATGCACGTACACACACACGCATAGACTTAAACACACCCACACACAGACACACACACTTTATAATATAGATTTTTTAATATTACCTATCTATTATTGTTTGTTTTGCACAATGTAAAATTACCTTTTGTATGTTTTATGATCTTAAAATTCTCACCATAATTTATAACAGATATATTTCGTAACTGGACTTACCTATTTATATCACTTTTATTTTTATCAAATTAATAAGTTATGCTGTGAAACATCAAAAAATAAACAAAGAGTTAAAGTCCAATAAATAAAATATGACTTCACCTTTCTGTCACAGCAGGCATAAACATTTGGTTTTCTAACGCCATTTTCTCGTAGTCGTAGCTGTCACGAACATTTTCTTAACCTGCAAATACAACTTAAATCATCTACTTATAGTAAGCTTCAGAACTTTTATGAAATCTGTCAAGCTGAAAAACTGAGTCCGCAAGATTCTTCGAGACAAAGACAAAGTCAGCTTGCAGATTCAGCAATTTCTTACGATTTTCCTGAATATAACTCCTTGCTCAATGACGCACGCTATTGAGAAAAAGGGTAAGTAAGAAGCGATATTTTTTACCGACTTCAAAATATGGAGGACTTTTTACAATTTACTGAATCCAGATAAGCATAGCGTCACGCCTTTTCCCGTAATGGGTGGCAAGGCACAGCTTGGCACAAATTATGCCACTTACTTATTACTGTCATTCAAAAATCGGGTGCCAACGGACCTCAAGAAGATGTCCCTGGTCAAGGACTAGTGGCCGGAGGGCTTCGAGTACTGCTGCTATAGGGATGCGAAACCGACTAGGAATAATATCCTAGCTAGGATTAAGGTTTTTCTGTAATAAACCACTATTTTATCTCTAGTATCGATTTGGGTTATTTCAGCTGGAATAGAAAGTTTATTATTATTATTATTAATCTATTTTGTGGTTTCCCCACGATGTTTTGCTTCACCGTTTGAACGGTGATTATTTCGTGGATAACGAAATCGATTGCTTTTTTGTGTAGGGAAAATGAGGAACCTTTGCTCAATAAAATTGGTAGACTTAAAATGTTATGGCCTTGCTTATAAAAAAGTATATTTACTGTTTAACTTAAGCAGTGTTTTGTCCTTTTCACACGTCGACTAAATGTCAAATGTCAAAGCAAGACAAAAAACTGAATTAACTAAACAGTGAATTTACTTTTTTATAAGTAAGGCCGTTAAAGATCTACATTATAATCCGAAAACCAGATAGTTACGTAGGTACAGATGTAGTGAATAATCCTTTCCTTTCGTATTTTCTCGGAAATGTTCGTTTTTGTCTTACTACTTCACGCGCACTCAGTACCCATCGAGACAACGTAGGGAACGATCGTATTGCAAGAGGAAGTATCTATATACAGTAGTTAA
This sequence comes from Argyresthia goedartella, assembly GCA_949825045.1. Taxonomy (NCBI): domain Eukaryota; kingdom Metazoa; phylum Arthropoda; class Insecta; order Lepidoptera; family Argyresthiidae; genus Argyresthia; species Argyresthia goedartella. The sequence goes on along the minus strand of OX463812.1, from coordinate 12,180,918 downwards.
TAACACAGAAATATTTTGTTGACATTTATGTTAGATTTTGTGATAAACTTCATGGACTCGTGTATTAATGCAGGCCACCTATATATATTTTTTTTTGACTTTACATTTCACACTTGTCTGTCATTTTTGTAAATAATAAACATTATTTTATTCGATCCACATTAACAATTTATAACAGACATGCCGAAAGCACTAAGAAAAGGGAAACGTTTAGATCGGCAAGCCTGCGAAGTTATTTTCAATATTTATTTATATTTCTTAACTGAAAATGATAAATTCAAACATACCAACTATACTGCTTACTTTTGTAAAGTCCAAAAACGAGTTTCGGAGGCCAGTGGAATTTCTCAACGAACAGTAAATAAAATATTGCAAAAAGAATACATAAATCAATCCACCTCCAATAGTCCGAAGACGGCAAAGTTGGGTAGACCAAATAAATTATTTTGTCTAGGTCTTGACGATTTTGACTACAACATTATACGCCGATTAGTGTATAAATTCCATTTGATATACAAACAAGTACCTACAATTAAAGCCCTGAAGTCCAAGTTATCCGAAGCCATAAATTTTAAGGGATGTGACTTTATGCTAAGAAAAATTCTTAGAAAAATGAGATTTCGGTATAAAAAAGTTGAAAACAACAGAAAATTACTTATCGAGAAGATGATGTTCGTTTAAAAAGAGTAAAGTTTTTAGCCGCGATAAAAAAGTACAGATTGCAAGGGAGAGAGATTGTTTATATGGATGAAACATACATCCATACCTCACATTTGGCAGGTAAAAGCTGGGCTGACTCGTCAGAAAACGGAGTGAAACAGTTAATTTATAAAGGACAACGTCTTATAATAGTGCACGCTGGTAGTAAAAAGGGGTTTATACCTGGGGCATTGTTAATGTATCAGTCTACTGATAAAACAGGTGACTATCACAACGCGATGAACAATGAAAACTATGAAAAATGGCTTCGTAATCAACTCATTCCAAACTTAGCTCCACATTCGGTACTAGCAGTAGATAATGCTGCATATCATAATAAGTACGTAGAAAAACCTCCTAATTCAAATACCAGGAAGCAAGACATGATTGATTGGCTATCCAAACATAACGTTCCGATTGATCCGTCATTAACAAAACTTGAAATATATGAAATTATTTGCAAGTACAAACAAGACTTTGTAGAATACTCTATAGATAAACTTTTGAACGAATATGGACACAGCGTACTAAGTTTGCCACCATATCTTCCTAATTTCAATCCGATTGAAAACATATGGTCTCAAATAAAGGGATACGTATCCAAAAGAAACATCAGTATGAATATGACTACTGTGAAACAATTGGTACAGGAAAAGGTTAATATGATTGGTTCCGATGTTTGGGCCAAATTATGTGACCACGCCATCAAATTCGAAAACGAGTACCGAAAACACGAACCTGAGTTGGAAAATTATATGGCTAGTTTTGTAATCACCGTTCATGAAAACTCTGACGATGATACACCAGAAAATAGTTCTGATTCTGACTGTGATATGGAAGTTGGAAGTATTGTTTCGCATCACACTGTCCACCGCGCTCCTCCTCCTCTTATCCCGCTGTCATAATCGAAGTCGTTCATCCAATCAGAAAATCATATTTATTTATATTATTTTCTCTGCTGGTTTGTTTTGTTTTATGTTGAGATGTCTTTTTTGTTATGTCATAGTATTTTTAATTAATTACAAAAATTTATTGTTATAAAAAAGGTCTGCGAAATCCTACTGTAGTTTTGACTTATAGTTAGACTTTTGGGGTTCCAATCCTTATAGAATCATAGATCATCCCAACTGGAATTTGGTTTTTATCAGTGCGTTTTATTGAAATAAAACGTCCTCAGTAACTAGTTATATTTTTGTTTACCTAACGAATTCTTGATATGATAGAATCGTGGTGGTTTTAACATCTCTGTGTGATTAATTCCACGCCTCACCGAACGGCGTGGAATCCTGAGGGGTTGTGCCTTTGCCACGTGAGAGAAAAGAAGTGATGAAATTGGTTACTGACCTTGTCTCCGTAGGCAGGAAATCGAAAGCTCGATTCGAGACGGGAATACGGGAAAAGGGCACAGTTTGGGATAGGATATGGAGTGAATCGAACCTATCGTTGCTGCCGACGCCGTCGCCGGCGTGCTGCCTGCCGTGACCGTGGAGTCGCCGCTACCGATGCGACGATGTCCAATCAACAGGGATCACTTGACCGCTGACGCGAATCTAAATACAATCAATAGCCCGACGCTATGAGGTAGATTTACACTCTGACCAGGCCCGATGCCTGTATCATAATTGGTACACCGAAATACCATCACGGGGCCCGAGCCGCCATGTTATTCTCACCGATGAGACAGACCAAGAGAAAAATTAACCTCCAATTTTACATCTCGTTTCCGATACGAGTGACAGCTGCTAGTGCCGTTTTCGCTAGTGATGTCTTGATTACTCGCGATCGATTCGCGCAACAAAAAACCGGTGCGTTTCCGACGCATAAATATTAAACAGTCACCCGCCCGGACAGGCCCGAACCTGTCCCTAATCAATAGGAAGGCGAGATAGTGTTGCGACCGCTCTCTTGAGGACCGAGTCCCCCACCCTGACTTCTGCTGATCGAGGCGTGCCATCCCGACCCGTGTACAAATTGACGATCCGTCCTCGTCTCCATCTCAATGATGGCAGGTTCGCATCCTTAATCAGCACCAAATCACCGACTTGAGGGGGGCTCGTCCGGTCAGTCCACTTAAGGCGCTGCTGCAAGATGTGCAAGTACTCAAGGGACCACCGTTTCCAAAAATCTTGAGCCATCTGCTGCAACATCTGCCACCTAGTTAACCGACTTAACTTAACATCACCGAATGGGTATTCTGGCAGGGCGTTAAGGGGCTGACCTATCAGGAAGTGACCCGGCGTCTACGCTTCCAAATCATTTGGATCCGAACTGAGCGGGCACAACGGACGCGAGTTCAGTGTCATTTCAATTTTACAGAACAGCGTCGCAAGCTCTTCAAAGCGTAGAGAGGTCTCACCGATGATCCTCGTCAGGTGCGACTTAGCCGATTTAACCACAGCCTCAAAAATTCCTCCCCAATGAGGACATCCCGGCGGACTGAAAACCCATTCAATCCCTCGTCGGGAGCAAGCCGTACCGATGGCGTCCTGATTACCGTTCAGGAATTGAGTGACCTCCTGCAGATATCGCCTGGCTCCGACAAAATTTGTGCCGTTGTCCGAACGGATTAATGTCGGGAGGCCCCTTCGTGAGACGAACCGATCCAGACATGCGATAAATGCCTCCGTAGTGAGGTCACTGACCACCTCCAAGTGGACTGCCTTCGTGGCCAAGCACACGAAGACGCACAGGTATGCCTTCACTAATCTGGCGTTCCGTAGCTGTGAAGACTTGACCATGAATGGTCCCGCGAAATCCGTTCCGACACCCGCAAAGGGCCGGATTTCGTTAACCCTATCCGAGGGCAAATCGCCCATCTGGGGCTGCATCGTAGCCGCCTTGGCCCGATAACAAGGCAGGCACCGAAATACGACGCTACGCACTAAGCGTCTTCCCGATAGAATCCAGAACTCGCGCTGGAGAAACGCCATCAAGGCGTGGCATCCGACATGCCCATTCCGAATGTGTCGATCCTGAATCAACAGTTCGACCAACTTCCCTTTCCTAGGGAGTAACAACGGGTGGCGAGCCGCATAAGGCAGGTTGGCATTCCGCAGCCGACCTCCTACCCTCAGCAATCCTTGAGGGTCAATAAACGGGTTGAGCCGAGCCACAGCTCCCTTCAGTTGGACGCGTCCGCGTCTCAGAATGTCCAATTCGGACTTAAAGTGCACCGTCTGCACGTTCCGTACCAATGCGAACAACGCATGGTTCCGTTCCCGTGGTGTCAGTACCGGTGTCCGCACTCGTTGCGCCTCAGAATTCCGACAATTCCGCGCAAATCGGCAGATCCAGGCGGTCACATTGACCAGCTTGTCGAGCGAGCTGTACCGTTCCAGCAGGCTGAACTCCTCTTCCGGCTCTGGCTGCGTCGTACAGACACCGACTGTCAAGGCGCCGTTCGCCGTGGTAACGCGTGGACTCATTGGCCAATCCGATTCGGCTTGAGTCAACCATTTTGGACCCCACCACAAGGGATGTCCAACCAACTCCGGAGCGTGACACAATCGACCTGACCGAAGGCGATCAGTATTGTTCCGATAAAACTGTTCACACTCTTCTTCAACCGGGTCCAACCGGCGGACCGTAGGTGGTTCCTCCACCTCCCAAAACTTCTGTATCACCTCCGAGAATACAGAACCGAATAAGGGACTACGAGTCGCTAGGCGTGGGGCAGCCGGCATCACCGGACCCATTACCGCATGGCCCAGTCTGGTGTTGACCGAAACCAGACCAGTCGCCTGCAACACGTGGACACCTGGCACTAACAGGTATCCCAAGGCATCGACACCCAATAAAATGTCCACTGGGCCCGGAATGTCGAACTCCGGGTCAGCCAGTGACAACCCAGCGACCAACTGTCGCACCGAGGGCGACAACCGTACGTGAGGGTGTGAGCCCATCACATTAGGCATGACTAATGCCGTGACCGTCAGATTCACCGATGAATCCACCCGTGACGAGAGAGTAATCTGACATACTCCCTTAACGGAACCGACTTCCGTGTTCCCAATTCCCCGAATGGAATGTGGGTACTCCCTTACCGAAATGCCCAACCGTCTTACAAGGTTGCACGAGACTAAGCACCCCTGGGCCCCCGAGTCCAATAGTGCTCGTGCTACACAAGATTTGCCGTCCGAACTCCACGCTATCCCCGAGGCGGTGGGGAGCATGACCGTCTGAGGAGTGGCGGCACCCTGTAAGTGGGCGGCGTGTCCCTAGCGGGAACCTCCGCGGGATCCGAACCCGCTGGGACCCCCGTCGGCCTGGTAACTCGGCTGCTGATATGCCACCGGTGGCATATCAGTCCGCATGTACATCAGGGGGCCCAACCCGCATAATATGCCCCTCGCTGTCCCGGTACCCGACCATAGCGGACTGTGAACGGTGTGCCCGGTGGCCACCGTGGATGGAGGGGGGAGAGCGGATCCAACCTGGGGCGCTCTAGGAATGGGGGCGACATCCGACTGTTCGCCTCCCTGTTCGCCTCCCAGAGCGACGGGCAGGGTGGCGCAGAAGGTGGTGGGCTCCCAGCCTTCGCGCCACTCATAGGTGCCACCTGACACCCGCCCGTAACACGCGGTGAGCCAGCGGCCCGAAGTCCTCGCTGACCCTGGACAGCGGCGACCGAACCCCGGCTGTCCCGCCTGTTACCCCCCGCGCTGCCCCCTTCCCCTCGGGGGGGGGTCCCGTCCGCGGGTACCCCAGTCACCCCGTTGGTGACTCCCGTTGCCCGGAGGGGGACTGGGTCCGGCCCTGGTTGGGCCCTGTGACCGACCAACCTGAATCCGGCCCTGGTGACCGTCCGATGGGCCTGACCGGTTCAGGCACAACACGACGTGGTGCCTGCCACCGCAGCCCTCACAGGGGGACGCCCGTGAGCACTCGCTCAGCGGGTGCGGCCCCAAACAACCGAAACACAATCGGTGGCGGAAGACCACCTTCCTGCGGGCAACCACACCGAGCGCCTTAAAGTTTGCGCAACTGGTCATCTCATGACCGGCACTGTCGCAGTGCACACAGCCGTCACCCGACGGCGCGGCACTCAAAACGCCAAATTGTTTTGACCGACCACCCCCCCGTGGGGGTGGGGGGCGCGGCCCCTCCCGCATCCGCGCGGGTTGGCGCTGCACACTGGCCTCCGAATCCATGGTGTCGCATCGCCTGCATTCACCCTCCAAAAACTCCGTTAATTGGACGAGCGTGGGCAGTTCCGAGCTACTGCCCCCATACAGCTGTTTAAACCGACTTTGAACCGTGACAAAACCTTATATAACACAATATATGACCATTGGTCTACCGGCAGACCAAGGTTCTGAAGGGCCTTAGTGGCCACCAGCACAGGGTTGAGCACCTGTACCCGGATGTCAACATCCCGGGTTACTCTTGGGATGCTGAACAGCTTCCCCAGCTGCGCATCAACCAACCGCCTTTTGTGTTGGTAGCGGTCAAACAATATGACCCGGGCAATCTCATAATTGCCCGCCGTAACCGTTAGGTGACCGACCAACTCCTTCGGTTCACCCCGCAGTGCCATCAATAGCTGGGCCAACTTGTAGGCGCTGTCCAGGTCGTCCCGACCGTGGACCAGGCTATCGAACAAATTGATGAATGCCGGCCACTCATCAATTGCCCCACCGAAGGCCGGAATCTCCAGGTGTGGAAGCCGTCCAACCACACCCTTAGGGGGGGGGTCTCCGCTACCCTCCCCGCGGTCATCCCGACGCGACCGCTTAATTTTTTCGGCGCGACGCTCGATGTCGCCCAAGCACTCCATCGCTTGGTCAGCATCCGCGCAGAGCTGCCTCACTGCAGCCACCGAGGCCTCATCCGTAAGCCCGAGGGCTTCAGCCTCGGCAGCCAACGCGTGTCATTGCGTCCTCCACACGCTTGAGCAGGACATCGTCCATGTCGGGTCGCTCCACATACTTGTGAGTATGGGCGAGCCATCTCATCTCCTCACGGACACCATACCGCAGTACCGTCAAGGGCGAAGGTGCCATGGTTACCGATTTAATTGTTCCTGGTCCTATGCTTCACTGCCGAACTAAGCACAGCCAGATACCAGCACTTTCCCGTCAGCGCTGGGCACAGAAATTAAAACTAAGTTGTAAAACCCAAGGCAACCACTAAACAATTAAATCATAAACAATATTTAATATGGTCGCCCTGTGGACATACACCTTATAATATACACTCTAAATCAATTAGAGAATGCCACCATATGGTACAATCCAAATAACACACAAAAGGTTATTATAAAAAAAACTATTTTTCTAGTTGTGGCCCCTCCGATAGGAACCACACTTCCTTTGAGGTCTGCAAAATCAGCTTAATACCCCTTAAATAGCCCGACTCCGCTGTGCAAACCGAAATAACACTGTAGGACTATAGAACCCGACGTTCTATCGCAAGTATTACAATCTAGTTACTTCGCAGAATGATTGAGAAATTGAGAAATTGAGAATTCAATCTTTTATGCTCAACAACAGTAGTTCCGACTACAATTTTATAACAACTGTTAACTAAATTGGCACTTATACTTTCACTTACCGAAAATGAACTTTAATCGTGGTATACCGACCACAGACTCATTGCCGACTTGAGCCAATCTGGGATATTCTTTTCTCCCAACTACAATGTGACAAAGGCAACCCTACCGTGAATCGATGATTTCCCACTAGGAAACCGCGCTTCTGCTACCAAAATGATTAATTCCACGCCTCACCGAACGGCGTGGAATCCTGAAGGGTTGTGCCTTTGCCACGTGAGAGAAAAGAAGTGATGAAATTGGTTACTGACCTTGTCTCCGTAGGCAGGAAATCGAAAGCTCGATTCGAGACGGGAATACGGGAAAAGGGCACAGTTTGGGATAGGATATGGAGTGAATCGAACCTATCGTTGCTGCCGACGCCGTCGCCGGCGTGCTGCCTGCCGTAACCGTGGAGTCGCCGCTACCGATGCGACGATGTCCAATCAACAGGGATCACTTGACCGCTGACGCGAATCTAAATACAATCAATAGCCCGACGCTATGAGGCAGATTTACACTCTGACCAGGCCCGATGCCTGTATGATAATTGGTACACCGAAATACCATCACGGGGCCCGAGCTGCCATGTTATTCTCACCGATGAGACAGACCAAGAGAAAAATTAACCTCCAATTTTACATCTCGTTTCCGATACGAGTGACAGCTGCTAGTGCCGTTTTCGCTAGTGATGTCTCGATTACTCGCGATCGATTCGCGCAACAAAAAACCGGTGCGTTTCCGACGCATAAATATTAAACACTGTGTAATATACGTCAAACGGGCAATTTGACATTTGACATTGATAAATAAAGTATGCGATTTATTTGATACCTACACGTAATTTAATAATACAGTAATTCATAGACTCATCGGCACCATTCGGGTGTTATCGTTGTTCCGAGTTTTGCCGATAGGAAAGGATTATTCACTACATCGACAGTTACATAGATTTGATATACGCCTCGGAAGCTTCTAGTTTATTTAGGTATAGTAATATATTGCTGTTGCATTCAGGACAAGTTACACTAAGACTCAGCAAATGGTAGTCCCTATGTCTCACGAGATACGACCGATACCAAGTCCAAAGTACATCTACGGCTTATTTACAATGAAAGGATATGTAACAGATAAACCATGATTTTACGTAAAAATATTGATGTAAGTGTCATCAATAATGATCATCATCAATCAGCCGACATTTACCCTCTGCTGGGTATAGACCTCCTCTTCAACACGCCCTCTACTCCAGTCCTATTATTTATTTATAACATTATATTTTGACGAGCTCTGTGGCGCTGCGGATGTCGCTCTGCCTACCATGCGAGAGGTCCCGGGTTCGATCCCCGGCTGGGATGCAGAAGAAAAAAAATCCCCAGGTCTTGGATGTTTAGTATGTGTGACGTCGCTGTTTTCAGGGGCTAGGGTTCCTAGTGTGGGGCCATAAGAAATGTATGCGCATGTATGTAAATGTATGTTTATGTTTATTTAGTCTTATAATGTTTCAGATAGGGCTTATCCCTACATTGTGAAAGGCTAGTATTTAATCGCACATCAAAAATACTGATTTGCACAGCAAAAATGGATCAGCAAAAACACTTGTTCGATTCCAAATCGATATTCGATCGATGGTTTCTGAACGGCCATTTTGAATTTGACGTTAGCTGCCAACCTGGCAGTTTGACAACTGACAGACGAAAGCCCTCGCAAAGTAAACGCGTTTTGGTTAGGGTATTGAAATTAAATTGCAAGCCATCTGGAATGTATTCGGGTTTCCCTCAGGATTGCCAATATAGCTGAGTGTGTTGTGGTTCCCCGAACCAGATAAAGTTCGCATTTTCGTGGCCGATTGGTTTTTACCACGTAACATAACCTGTGTTGGAACACTGTGCTCATCGAAGCTGGCCCGCCAGTCACACCTGGTTGGCTGAAGAACCTGTCTACCAAGAAGAGCCTAGGGTGCACCCGGGCCTTGCAGAGAGACAGGAGGTTGACGGGACCGAAGCACAGACCAGGTTAGATCGACCCCAATTACTTCAGCTCGGTGAATCGCCGACGTTCACACTTCTTGGCAACTGATCGTTACGCTACCTCGTAGCTGATGGGCCCCTACGAGGTCATTAGGTGCTGAGAAGCCTGAACAATTTGGTAGCTAGAGCGTGGCTTCCTGAGATTTGCAGCCGTCAAGGGCTCCAGGAAGGCACGATTTGGGACTATCAATCTGTAGGTATAGGCGGTTATTAGGTAACTTGGTTGTGTTCCTATATCCACATAGATTGGTAGTATTGTAAGCTATAGGTCTATTGCTGGTAGTAGATAGACAGATATTGAATTGAATTACCAGTTAGTCAATCTATTAGTGGTCTAGTAATGCTATTGAATGAATGTTTTGGTTAACATAGGTAGTTACATCTATTGATAGCAGGCTATTACATTGTTTTCAGTTTATAGCAATTTATAACTTGAACTAATATTGACTATCTGTGTGTGTTATAATGATAAAGGGAAACTAAATTGTATTTACAGAATTTATATAGATATAAAACTCGGTTCCTATTGTTTAAGGAAAACAACATTGTTTAAGTTGTGGTTTAGGGTTCCCTCGTTTGGGTTGTAGACTGGAGGGTCCAATAAAATTGAGTTACTGCAAATTGTGAGTAAGTATCGTTCCGATCATGTCGTTATCTGAAATCCAGAAGGGTGTTTCTAAGGAACTCAGATGGTTTTCCTCCGCACACGGTCTGATAGACCGTTTAGATAGGCATGATGTGGTATTGGAGCGGTCTATGGACGTTAAGGAACGTTACAATAGGGTGCTCGAATTGTCCGCGCAGGCGGAATCAGTTGATGGTTGCGCACCTGACAGGCTGTCACGGTTGATAGGGGATGTCGACCAATGTATGGAGATGGCAGCTGCTATCACGCAGAAGGCTGCGGACATACGTAGACAGCGCGAGTCCAGCCATGGTGGTGACATTGAAGCACCTCTGCCGCTTCAGGGTTCGGGGTCCAGGTTACCTGCCATAACTATGCCTACTTTTGACGGAGTGTCCGGTGAATGGATGAGCTTCATCAATCTGTTCGACAGTTTGGTGCACATGCGATCGGACATTACCAAGTCTGTCAAGATGGCTCAGCTGGTGGCAGCATTGAGGGGTGAGCCTAGGGAGCTGGTCGCTCATTTGACAGTTACGGAGGGTAACTATGAAACGGCCAGGCAATTGTTGGTCAGACGTTACCATAACAAACGGAGGTTGGCCGATGCCCAACTGAACCGTTTGTTTAGTATCCCGGTTGTGAACAAGGTCGGGGCCATACAGACGGAGGTTTTGAACCCATTGTTGTCCGTCACCAAGGCTCTAGAGAATCTTGGACTTCCGGTTGGTGAATGGTCGTACCTACTGTTGTACATTGTACTTTCCCGCCTACCCGCTGACGTGCAGACTCGTTTCGAACAGTCTCACGGGAGGTCGGCCGAGGACCTGCCCGCCTTCTCCGACTTGGTCGGATTCTTGGAAGAGGAGGCTCGACAGGCAGAGAATTTGGGATTGACGGTCACCCATCCTTCGGAGCTGCCGGGAGCGCTGTGAGTAGGGGCCCTCCGACGAGGATGGACCGCACCAACCGGCAGTCGTATGGGACTGTGAGTGAATTGACCCCACATGGTGAGACCTGCCCATGTTGTAGGCAGATTGGCCATGCTGTGGCCAATTGCAATAAGTTCGGGGAACTTAGGGTTCAGGGACGGCGCCGGATGGCCAAGCAGCGGAGCTGGTGTTTCCTATGCCTCGGGCCACACATGGCTAGGGACTGCACGCGCACAAAAATGTGCGGATATTGTGGTGGGGTCCACAACAATCTGTTGTGCATGAACCGGTCCGGCCAACAGCCTCCACAGGGCCGTATCCAGGGTGACACGGCATGGGGCCCTGAGAATTCGTTTGCGACTCGGAGCGCAGCTCAGGGGCCAACGTCCCCACGTCCACAGGGCCGTACCCAGGGTGACACGGCATGGGGCCCTGAGAATTCGTTTGCGATTCGGAGCGCAACTCAGGGGCCAACGTCCCCACGTGCACAGGGCAGTACTAGGGTGCAGGGCCGCACTCAGGACCATTACATGGGGGGCCCTGAGTTTTCGGTTGCGACTCAGCATCCGACCCAGCGGGACATTGGGTGTGTTGAGCAGGCCGTAACGGGCGGGTGGCATGGGACACCTTCGAGCTATGCGGGTGCGGTTCGGACGCCGCCTCAGTTGTCGCCCCGCTCGTCGCCTCGTCCTCGTCGGTCACATGTGATGTCCCCCCCGCTCATGGAGCGGCCACGGTTGAATTCACGCCCACCCCCCTTTACGGGGAATCGTAGGTTGGGAATGGAACCGGCGCGTGGGCCATTTGTACAATGGGACCCTCTGGCGTATAGCTGCATACCTGATCGGTTACAGGCACAGTGGGGCCCCGGGGGTCCTCGCTAGGAATTTGCGGCCCAACCATTTGTTGCCCCCCAACCGGAGACGGTGGTGTTACCGATCGCCTCTGTGCTTGTTTGGGATTTGGCGGGCAACCCAACATACGTTCGCGCCCTATTAGATTCTGGAGCTCAGGGCTGCATTGTATCGAATGATTTAGCAAAATGGTTGGGCCTCAAGTTAAATAGGTATAATAAATCAATACGGGGCGTGGGGAATGTTACGGTTACGAATGTAGTTGGTCAATCGGTGATCACGTTCTCTCCACGTTATGACATTTTGACAAAAACATCCGTGCAAGCTTTAGTAATGACGCATGTCATGGGCAGACACCCCTTGGTGAAGTTGAATCCGGCCGTTCGATTCCTGACATCAGGACTCAAGTTGGCGGATCCCGATTTTGACACTCCAGCCCCGGTCGACCTGCTACTGGGAGCAGACGTTCTGGGTAGGTTTCTGTTGTCGGATCAGCGAGTTCTTCAGCCGGACGGGTTGATTGCTGTGGATACTAAGTTTGGTCACGTGATCACGTCATATTAAAAACGCGCATGCCGGCTGTAACGCGTTGTTGGCCACGCTCCAGCGGGAGTTTTGGATCTTATCTGCCCGCCGTGTCATACGGAACATCGTGTTTCGGTGCATGCCTTGTTATCGACTTAAGGCTGCCACGATGCAACCTCTCATGGGGGACTTGCCCCCTGATCGTGTGAATGAGGTCAGACCGTTTTCAGGTGTTGGTACGGATTTTGCAGGACCGTTTATGGTGAAGAGTTCACGATTGCGTACCGCTAAGCAATACAAGGCGTACCTATGTGTGTTTGTTTGTTTATCCACCAAGGCGGTACATCTCGAGCTCGTTGCTGATCTCTCGACAGAGGCTTTCATTGCTTGTTTGGATAGGTTTGTTTCTCGAAGGGGACTTCCAACTTTGATCCGCTCTGATAACGGCACTAACTACGTCGGTGCGGAACGATACTTACGAGAGATAGTCAACTTTTTGAATGTAAATAAAGTGGATATTGGAACGGCCCTCTCCCGTCGGGGTATACAGTGGACCTTCAGCCCGCCGATTTGCCCCCACTGGGGTGGGATTTTTGAGGCCGTAGTTAAGTCAGCTAAGACGCACTTGGGGCGTATAGTAGGTCAGACCGTGCTGACTTTTGAGGAGCTCGCGACATTGTTTTGTAAGATCGAGGCCGTTCTCAATTCGCGACCGTTGTGTCCGCTCAGCTCGGATCCAAATGACCTGGAGGCTCTGACCCCAGGCCATTTCTTGATAGGACAGCCACTTAACGCGTTGCCCGAGCACCCCTTCGAGGGAGTAAAATTGTATCGGTTATCAAGGTATCAGATGTTGCAGCAGTTTACTCAGAATTTCTGGAAGCGTTGGTCGCTCGAGTATCTGCATATCTTACAACAGCGCCTTAAGTGGACTGACAAAACTAGCCCCCCTAGTGTTGGTGACCTCGTTTTGGTTAAGGATGCTAACCTACCGCCACTACGTTGGCGCAGGGGGCGCATTGTTAACTTGTTCCCTGGCAAGGACGGGACCCCCCGGTCTGCAGAGGTTCTAGTAGGAGGCTCGGTTCTAAAACGAGCGGTAGCAACGTTGTCTCGGCTGCCCGTAGATTAGGGGACAGGTGGGTGCCTGTCCGGGCGGGTGATTGTTCGATTCCAAATCGATATTCGATCGATGGTTTCTGAACGGCCATTTTGAATTTGACGTTAGCTGCCAACCTGGCAGTTTGACAACTGACAGACGAAAGCCCTCGCAAAGTAAACGCGTTTTGGTTAGGGTATTGAAATTAAATCGCAAGCCATCTGGAATGTATTCGGGTTTCCCTCAGGATTGTCAATATAGCTGAGTGTGTTGTGGTTCCCCGAACCAGATAAAGTTCGCATTTTCGTGGCCGATTGGTTTTTACCACGTAACATAACCTGTGTTGGAACACTGTGCTCATCGAAGCTGGCCCGCCAGTCACACCTGGTTGGCTGAAGAACCTGTCTACCAAGAAGAGCCTAGGGTGCACCCGGGCCTTGCAGAGAGACAGGAGGTTGACGGGACCGAAGCACAGACCAGGTTAGATCGACCCCAATTACTTCAGCTCGGTGAATCGCCGACGTTCACACTTCTTGGCAACTGATCGTTACGCTACCTCGTAGCTGATGGGCCCCTACGAGGCCATTAGGTGCTGAGAAGCCTGAACAACACTTCTTTATGGCAGTTTATGTGACTGATACATAATGCCTAATTATGTACAGTTACATACACTAGTTAATCTACACACATATCATAAGCTCTCTTTGATGTGTTCAGGAACAGCATGTTTGACCGGCATTGTGGCTCTGCAGTTGTTTAGCTTGTTCTGTAGTACCAACTTCACAGACAAACTAGGGGCGGCACGCGGGCGCGCGTCGGCGTTCGAAATTTGAATGTCATAATTTGTAGAAAATTTATACTTTATGGTCATAATGTGTCAATATTCAGATAAGAAATGAGTTTTTACCAAGTAGTATAGTATTATACTGGTCGTAACGTGCGGTTTTTGGACGCAGTAAAGAGGGTTTATGATACGTGTGTCGACAAAATATTTTATATGTACTCAAGTTTATGTTTTAAAATTTTCGTTGTTCTTGCATGTTCAACCTAACATGAACGATAAAGGATTAATTACCCTTCACATAAGTTACCGCAATATTTTGCCCTGGTATTTGCTGTGCAAATCATTCTTGTATTTTTGTTGTGCAGTTTAATATTTCCCATTGTGAAATAGGCCCTTAGTGTATCCGCAGCTGTTGTGGCATGTTTGGTAATTATTAAGACAATCCAGGCACCTGTCCAAAATAGTATGACGGAGTAGGTGTTTGTGTTCACTGCTAAGCGAATACTACGTATACTATCTATTCGGTCGTATGGCGTATATTTATAGTTCAAGCATTCTTGATTGAAAAAAATTATTTTTTTTACTTTAGTCATACATTTTGGGCGTTGTTGCGGCTATTTTTTTGGTAAACGAAACTATCAGCAAAAAAATCGATAAATACTTTAAAATATTCATATTTCGTGGCAGAGTGCGCGGAAATTATAACGAATACTTATGATATAAATACACACAATATTACTTTTGGACTTAAGTTCAGCAGTAAAATCAAGGATCACTTCCGCCACACCCAATTATCGTGTATCGTGTACGGTTTTCTTAACTGTAGAAAACCGCACTTCGGGCATCAAATCCTTCATTATGTGGTTTCACCGGATCCATAGATAGGGCATGTCGCTTATCCCGGAGGGCCGAGCGGATTCGAATGTGAGAACAAAAATTGGGTATTGTTGTTTTTTATTGGTGCCCATCACACAGGGTATGATGATGATATCCTCCAAGACGTATCCGTCGACGGCGATACCCTGTCAGTTTCTGGCATGTGCCAGGAAGTGACGGGTGGAGGACTTGACCCACCCGTGACTCGGAGTGACTTGCAAAGCTGAACTTGGTTTTGAACGTGCGGCTGCATATGTTGCACTGTAACTGTCCGCTTATATTGTAGGTGTAATTATAGAAGACCTTGGGGCGTGTCTTTCAATCGTGGCGTTTGGCGTCGAGTTCTTCAAGACGGGCATCTTCAAACTGTTTAGAAACACAATACCATTCTCCATTTTATTATAAGCTGGAAACGAAACGCTTCATCCGCGCTTCGCGCTTGCTCGGTCAATGCCGTGTTTTCTGTTTCATCTTTGCTTGGTCAGTATAATAAAGTGGAAGCACTATCCAGTTCGAGTGGCATTATTCCTTCAAGCTCTTCCCGGCCTCGACTAACGATATCTTCAAGTATCTATCGCGTTACTAGATTGGTGGTCACTTATTCAACGATCCTAGGAGAGTTGGGAGAAAGAAGTAGCCTACTAGTTATAGAGGGTGTTCCACGGCTGTGCCACATCTTTTGTATTGTAGATAGAGCATTTACTGAAAGAGATTTTTCTAAATAATTTGAACTGCATTATTTTTTTTTTAAATCGCCTGTCTTAATCGGCAGTCGAACCCGCCAAATGTGGAATAAACCCTGTGCTTCTACGTTACCAATCGAAAGGCTTTATTATATCGATCAGTTTTGTCTGAGAAACTTTTTAAATAAAAGGAAGATCGTGAAATTTATCTTTTAATGAAATAAACATGAGAAAATTAATATCTCTTCGCCGTGTTTCTCACAACTGACTGATTCAAAGTATTACGAACTCTGTGGCACAGCGGTTTTGGCTCTGCCTACCTCGCGGGAGGTCCCTGGTTCGATCCCCGGCTGAGGGTAAAGAAAAAAAACATGTCTTAAATGTTTATATGAGTGTGAAGTCGCTGCTTTCCACAACACAAGGTATCCTAGTGAGTGGCCAGAAGCAATTGGGGCCAGAAGCAATGTATATGCCTGGTATGTAAATGTTTATGTGTATGTTAACTGGAGTTTATAAATTTCATGTGCCTATTTATTAGAGATGGGCCGAATGTGGTTTTAACCGAATACGAACTTCGGCCGAGCTTCGGTTTAATTTCTCGAGAGCGACACGTCATGACTTGTTTACGCATTTACATTAATTGTCGAAATAAATAGATGCACCCCACCGAACCAAATACCAATTTAAAAATACCAAGTTTATTTTTTTTAGTTTAGGCAAATAAAAATAAATCATTTAATTTCAAAATAAATGACAATGAATAAAGGCATTATTTTATTTTACGATTAATATGATAAGTAGCTCTATTGATTTCAGTCAAAATGCAAGTGAGTATCTTACTTTTTTTTTGCACCGAATGTTCGGCATTTAAACAGAATTTCGGCCGAATGCCGAAGTTCTCTTCAAGCTGCCGAACTACGGTCAAACGAATTTTGGTCCACCCCTATAATTAATATAGATGTTGTTTCACATGGCTAATTCTGTGAAACGATATCTCTTTCAAGTCTCTCCAACTATCGAGGAAACATCAAGAAGGAATAATTGCATCGCAAATAAATTACGACCGACGGAACCCGGACAAAATAGGCAGGGAAAAAACCGCAGAAATTCAATTATTAAAGTTTTTTAATTAAAACCCTAGTATTAATAGTTGGATCGTCTTCCATTTCCCTATTCAGGAAGTTTTGAAATGGAGACGCCATACAAATTCCGCGCGCCTTTATTCTTTGAAAATTCATATTTTTTACATTTATATACATGCACATACATTGCTTCTGGCTCCACAATAGGATACCCTGTGTCGCGGCAATCAGAAACATCGACATCACATACATACAAACATTTTAAACCTGTTTTTTTTTCTTTTTCCCCAGACGGTTATCGAACCCGGAAGATCTCGTAGGGTAGATAGAACCACTACCGCAGCTCCACAGAGGACGCCTTCATTATTATCTGTATCTCTTACCATATCAAGATTTCTATCAAATTCAAATCACAATTTGAATGACAGCTTGTGTAAATATACGTGTTCTGATTGATCAAACGTCAGTATAAAGTTGGCGAACACCCTTCAAAACATCTATTTGAAGTGGATTGTGATAGAAGTCAGAGGTACAGTATAGGTTTACATGGTACATTCGCCTAATGTGTGCATTCGATACACCAGAATTCGTTTTAATCTTAAACTGTGCTTTTTTGCAAGAAATTTCCTAGTCCTCTGCACCAATAAACAGACGGCACTTCCAGTCCTAGTTACTCTCATCTTCCAATGGAACTGTTTGGAACTGACTCGTAAGCACTTGTATACTGACCAGCGTCGCCCAAACTTTAGCCAAGTTCTGCTCTGCTTCACTTTGGCCAACAACTATGCGGTCATTGGGAGAATAATTTACGGTTTGGTTTTAGCGGTCATTTGCTTGACAGTCATTTAGGGCGCAATTCAGCGCGAGGCTTTGTTACCTAGCGAGTGAGCGAGGCAGCGGACTTAGTAGGTACCGACCGCTGTCTCGCTCACTCGCTAGGTAATTACGCTCGGTGTCTCGCTCAGACAGCCAGGCGACCCGCCTTCTGAAGTTGTGGTCGGCTATGAACTTGTACTTTATGCTGGTGGTTTGAAAGTAAATTTAGTGCCAGAGTACGGTACCACGGGCAGACAAACATAGACACATACAGACTGACAGACGCTTCAAACTTATAATACCTCTCTTTTTTCATCGGGGGTTGTAAAGAGGAGTATTATAAGTTTTTCACAACAGCAGCTGCTCGACAATGTCAAAAATATATCACGAAAACCTTACAAAAAGCAAGTCATGATATCCCTTGGCTTAAGCAGGGTCGTAATTTGCACTAAATTTCATTACAACCCGCTGATTAAAAAAGGGATTTCCACTTCTCATAGTTCTTATTGACTTGTGTTTAAACGATTACCAAAAAAAATTTAAATTTACTACCAATAAATTCGATATGACCACCAAATTGTGCTTGGAGAAATGATCGCCAAACTTCTTTTAATGTTTTGTGTACTTAAGTTTATGTTTTAAGTATGTTTTGTTCTTCTTACATGTTCAACCTAACACGAAGGATAAAGGGGGCAAGCTACCGCAGTATTTTGCCCTGACGTTTTCTGCAACTTTTGGTGATTTTACAAATTTTGGGTAAGAAAAAAATATTTTGGTGATCATTATATTTTTTGCCGTTCTTATTTGGTAATTTCGTGAAACACGTATACTTCTACCGCCTTATTCATAAACGTCTAAAAACCTATTTTGACTATAATGCCGTTATAATTAGTTTGTCTTTGTCTGTCACTTTGAAATTTGTGTTTGTGAGAAAAGGACAACGCACATTTTAGCTATCTTAGGTTTGATAAGTTCTATGAATAAGAAGGTTAGTATCCGCATGGCGCAAAGCCTAGCCCCGCGGGCTGGGGTCGGTGACGACTTTATTTGTTAAAATCGAACCTATTCGAAAATTTTAATGAAACACATTTTAAAATAAACTAAATCTTCAATCTGCGATTGGTTCAGGAAACTGCTGTAGTAAAAATGCAGATTATATAAAAAATAGAAGGTAAAATTGTGATATTGATTTGTGAAAATGTAGCTTTGTTTTTAGGGTTCCGTACCCGAAGGGTGCGAAACGGAAAACTATTACTCCTCTGTCTGTCTGTCCGCCTGTTACCAGGCTGTTCTCATGAACCATGATAGTTAGACAGTTAAAAGTTTCACATATGATTTATTTCGGTTGCCGCTATAACAACAAATACTAAAAAACAGAATAAATAAATATTTCAGGAGGCTCTTATACAACAAACGTGATTTTTTTGCTCGTTTATGCTCGATATTCATAACGGCAACAGGTAGACGCTTGAAATATTCACAGAATATCTAGTTATATATTCACATTCAAATGAAATAATCAAAATAAAATAAAACAAATATTTAAGGGGGGCCCCCGTCTGGGAAAATCATGTCTGTTGTCTAACAGACATGATTTTTGTGCCTTTTTTATAGATAATGGTACGGAACCCTTTGTGCGCGAGCCCGACTCGCACTTGGTCGTATTTTTTTATTGTCACGCAAAAGGTGAGAAAAGTAGGATTTTAATGCATTTTGCACACTAGGTTACCCTGTGTCGTAGGAACCAGAAACAGCGACGTCATACACATATAAACATCCAAGATCTGGGGTTATTTCTTTTCTTTACCCCCAGCCGGGGATCGAAACCGGGACCTCTCGCATGGTAGGCAGAGCCACAACCGCTGCGCCACAGAGGTCTCAAATTATTATAATACCTAGGACCGGCTAGAAAATGGCTGGTAAAATTACGTAAAAGGAAGGCCATGGCCGCACAAAGCCACAAAGCATACGTTTTAACCTACCCGCAGTAACAAAGAGCACTGGTAACTTTGTTTCATATTTCCATACTTTTGACGTTCAACCCTTTTAGAATTATTCTGTGTCGGTCGGTGCAGAACTCAGAATGTCAGAATAATCCTTCCGGTATTAGAAAATGCGGTATACAGTTCATAAGGGGTTTGTTAGGGACAGCATTCTGAACAGCTTTCAAGGTGAAACCGATTTAATCAGAGCAAGTAAAATTTTTCACTTCTCCATTCCCCGAATCCCCAAAATAACTCGTAGAACATAGATAAAATTCCACGTTACTGAATCAAATTGAAAGTGAAATATATCACGGATACTGCATCGTATTTGAAAGGCTTTATGCAGATTACAATGGCAAAGGGATAAAACTTCCCCGAAATAAAATAATCACAAGGTTACCTCTTGCTTGGAAGCAGAATATATTCTTCTGATAAAGGAATTGTTGTAAACTGATGGAATTCATTGCATTGGTCAGACCATCTGGCAGAAGGTCTGCCGACCGATCTTTGGCCTCCTCTTAGCCACCACTCTGTCGCCGATCTGGTCCATCTTCTGTTTTTTCACTTTGCCATGTGTCCTGCCCACTTCCACTTAAGCCGTGCTATCCGCTTACCCACATCAGCCACCTTGGTTCGGCGTCTGATTTCGGTATTACGGATACGGTCCGACAGCCTGATGCCTAGCATGGCACGCTCCATGGCTCTTTGTCCTACCGTGACTTTGTGCACAATCTCCTTCGTGAGCGTCCATATTTCGGCACCGTATGTCAGAGTGGGCAGAACACATTGGTTAACTTTGTCTTCACGCATTGAGGGAAGTTAGAGGTCAGAACATCCCTTAGTTTTTCGAAAGCAGCCCATCCTAGCTGGACTCGTCAAGCGATTTCCTTTAGCGCAGGACCGTACTGAATGGCGTGTTTATGAGGAGTCCTTTACCCAACAGGTCCCCTGACAGGCTGATGAAGATGAAATCCGCATAAACAATTACTCAAATATATTCCAAGGGTCAGGCAAAGCGTTTTTTGGAAATTAATCTACATTATAAAAGTTTACTATTTATTTAGCGCAACAAACTATCTTCCGTCTCATGCCACAGGCGTTTTTTATTATTTAAGTTTTGCAAGCTTGTTTTATTACAAATAAAATCAGATGGGAATTTGTCCTATTATTCATTTAGATATATTCAATAATTGATTTCCTTGTCAAAACATTCTCAGAGAGTCATTTGAGCTGGTAATAATTTTGAGCTCTTCTTTGAATCCGAATACAGGTTTACCACTTCGTTGTCTCTATCTAATCATATTGTTGTTCGCAATAAATAAAAGAACAGTGTATTTACAGTAAAGAGTTTAGTCCGGTCTTTAGAGCAAACTTCGTTTAATTCTGTAAAATGAATTATAACGTTTAATGACGTACCACGTCAACAATCAGAACATTCTTCTTCTTCGGGTGCCATCTCCTATCGAAGTTTGGCGACCATTACGGCGATCTTCTCACGGGATACTGCCGCTCGGAAAAGGGATGTTGTGTTCATCCCGAACCACTCTCTCAGATTTTGGAGCCAGGATGTACGTGGACGACCAGGTCTTCTGTGTCCTTGGATCTTGCCTTGCATGATCAATTGGAGCAGGTTATATTTGTCGTTGCGCATGATACGTCCGAAATATGTCAGTTTCCTGCTTTTTATAACCCGTATGAGCTCTACTCCTTTTTGCATTTTGTCTAAAACAGCAACATTGGTAATTTTATCCGTCCATGATATCTTCAGCATTCTTCTATACAGCCACATTTCAAATGCTTCCAATATTTTGCACATTGCTTGGGTTAGTGTCCATGCTTCAGCACCGTACAGAAGGACTGAAAATATGTAGCATCTGACTAGACGACACCTTGTGGATAATTTGATGTTGCGGTTGCAAAGAATATGGCTCATCTTAGTGAGCGCACTTCGGGCCTGTTCGATTCTACATTTAACTTCCGTACTATGATCTTCTTGTTAATTCACTATACATCCCAAGTATTGGTAGGAATGAACTCTTTCCAACGGACGATCTTCAACGTGGAGAGCAGCAGCAGAACATTATTATAATGCAATAAGGTGAAGCTCCTGGTGGAAGGTGTAATTCCCGGCAATGATCGATGTCTGCTTTAAAGCCCGTACTCCACACTAACGGGAAAGTGCTCTGTACTTAGGTATTTCTTGGAAATAATATATGCACACTGATGGCACAGTCAAAGATTTGCATATTATTATTAGTCCGTATCTGCGTCATGTATTAGGTATAGTCAACAACACATAACATAACATACAGGCCCATACATAGCCTTTGACCCCACACTAGGGTACTCTGTGTCGTCGAAGCCAGAAACAGCGGCATCACACATACATAAATATCCATTACCTGGGGATTTTATTTAATTTTCCCCCAGCCAGGATTCCAATTGGCAACAAATATAATGATCAACAAAAAATTTTTTTCCTACCCAAAATGGATAAATGAACACCAAAAGTTGCAAAAAATATCAGGGAAAAATACTGCGATAGCTTAGGTGAAGGGTAAAGGGGGTGAGTGAAACGAAGCCCCTTTTATCCTTCGTGTTAGGTTGAACATGTAAGAACAACAAAAAATACTTAAAACATAAACTTAAGTACAGAAAACATAAAAAGAAGTTCGGTGATCATTTATCCAAACACAATTTGGTGGATATTTATCCATTCTGGCAGTAATTTCGAATTTATTTGCAGTAAAATATAGGTGCATTTTTGGTAATCATTTAAACATAAGCCATTCCAATTCGCTTAGGGAGCACAGCTTCGTCCGTAGCACCACAGAGCTCGAGTCTTCACGGTATGACAAAGCTTTGCGTGGATTTTGACATTTTGATTTTTATTGTGCATGTTAATTTCAATTAATGGTTCCTGGATCATGATACGATTGGATGTCGCTTTTGTATATGATTTTTGTCAAGAATATCTCGAGCATTACAAAGGGTACTTGACAGTTTGTCAAGAAAACATCAATGTAACAATTTCTTAAAAATAATGTTGCAGTTATGCCAGTAGCTCATTAAACTACAGCTGACTTGGTCCAATCAAAGTTCGAGTGTGGTGAACCATTACATGAGTTTGTTTCAAAATTGGTTCGTGTCAACTAACGCCTCATTTCATTTGGATTTTGCTGTCACTCATTTGATTTTTAGAGAATTTCTGCTTTTAGATCTTTAACGTGAGCCAACTTTCTTAATATACTCGTGGTTGTCCCGAGCTTAGTGCTAACTTTCTATCTTTTGGGGCACACTTATAAATAAGTGTGCCCCAAAAGATACATAAATACATACATACATACATAAAAGTGCGTAAATTTGACAGAACATACGCAGTTCTGTCAAATTTACGCTCGAAGTAAGGCATAACCAACATTTTCTACAATTTATAAAAAAAAAACTAAATATATTTCTTTCTTTCCCTATGTATTATATATAAGGGGTAAATCCGAACGCACCCCCGTAACGTTACGTGTCGATGGTAAAACAACGTGTAACGTAACCGCGTTACCGACACCTCGTAAAATCCTCCTCCACTTTTACATCCCTGCAAGTTCATATAAAGCTTTAAGCGGCAGTAAAAGCTAAGACGTTTACTACTCAATCCCGCAACTTGCTTCTGTAATTAACTAGGTGGCCGATTCAACTAATTAAGAGAGACTTAATAGAGTCTCAATAGAAACTAAATAGAGTCTCAGTCGTCGGCTCTCCGTTTCCTTCTGATAATGTCTCAAATGGTAACTTAGGTTAGAGTCGTTTGACGTACGTCAAATTTGTTATATTACGCGACCCAATTTTTGCGCCGGGGTTTAACAAAACAGTAAGGCTGACTTCGTAGGCATTATAACTAAAATAATTTAAAATAAAACGTTTTTTAAAACCGGACATGAGCTGTAGGGTTTCCAGCTGTCACCAGCTGCTTAGTTCGATGGTTAGTTAGATTTAATGCCTTCAAAATTCCACAGAGTATTTCCTTGTCGTGTTGCACTGCAATTTTGTTTTTTGTTTAATGACACTGTGGTCCAGGGGCGATGCCTAGCTATCTTATTGTCTTTGGTTGGATTTGATGGTGCAATGTTATTGGGTAATAACCAATACTGTGGAATGTCAGCTAGCGCTCTTCTATGAGTAGTTTATTAAGATACCCAACATGTACTTGTGTTTGAATGTGTGTTGTGTGAAATGGTAGTAATTACCTGTGTATCTAAGTATGTATCGTAGCCAGGTCATAAAACTGATAATCTCGTGATACGGCCAACCATTTTATGATCTAGCTGAGCATTTCATGAAATGGACAGAAAGGGTTGGATTTCTTGAAAATATGTATTTTTTTAATCTGGCCACGACTATCCTATTTAATTTAAAGATGCCTAGAATAATTACATTTTGTTACAGAAATGAGAGTTTTGTTGCAAATTGATAGTGATATTATGATGCATATAACTAAACCTACAATATTTCTCGTTATCTTCATTTTACTAATGAAATAACTATGTTCAGCAACTAATTATATTGAAACTTATATCGTAATTGGCCAGAACACCACGTGATAGGTTAAACCTGTGTGTTGTGTATGTTTGTAACTCAATTTACAATAAATCTGACACATCAAGAAGAGGATACTAATTCAGTGAAGGTGCAAATTTGTAATACAACAATCCCCTGCATATCTACCATCTAATATGCCGTCGTGAGTTTCGAAATCCCAAATGCCTTGACATCTTAACAATATACCTTCTCTAATTCTAACAAAGGGTCTTAAATCCACTGAATAAGGTATACGAGTAATATAGTTGATTAAGTTAGTAATATATTGTAAGGCGAGTAAAGCTGTCTGCGCTAATTGGGATCACGTGGGCCTGGTTTTTGCTAACTAACCCCTTGACTGGCATAGGCTTGCATAATACTCCTTGGTTTTGGACGCCGTAAGGGTGAAAATGTGGTGGCATGCATATGACCAATGAAAACCAAATGGCGACTCAATGACAATGATTATTTGTTGAATGACAAATTAATATGACTTGAAATTACTTTACTATTTAATTGCCCAAAAATATTTCTTTGAACGCCAAATAAATTGATATCTAAAAGTACACCATCTTCAAATCGAGGCTTTGTGGTGTCACGGTCTATTGTACATATTAAGCTGTAAAAAATCATCGTATGGGATGGCCTTAATACCATTTCGTAAAACCATATAAATATAGAAATATAGTGTTTTGAAATCTCACGATTAATGCTGCCGAAATAGTTTTAAGGTGGCTTATCCATCTATTTGAGTGGACCATAAGCCCACTTATCACACTAGGCATGATTGCCTCTTTCTTATCTATGGACTTCATTTAGATTTATTAAGAGATCATTTGAAATTGCACCACTTTATTTTTGGTTTATAATGTCAAAAAAACAGAAATAGTAATATTCAGAACGGGAAAGGGACCTGATATCGTACCAAATGTGTACCTTAACGAACAGCCTATAAAAGTAGTAGATAGTTTTGGGTACCTAAGCCACATCGTGACGTCAAGCCTGCAAAATGACGCAGATGTGGCACGTCAACGAAGGCCGTTGTGCATCGTTAGCAATATGGTCGCCCGGAGGTTCCACAGGTCATCGCCAGACGTGAAACTGATACTTTTTAGGTCTCTCTGCCAGACATCATACTCGTGTCAGCTCTGGACTAACTACACCAAAAAGACGCATGACAGAATACGGGATGTCTACAATAATACCTTTAGGCTTTGCTCCGCTTCTGCAGCACTTCAGAAATGTATGCGGATGCCCGTATCGATTTCTTTAATGAAATCCAGCGTAAGCGGATAGGGTATTTTATGTCCAGAGTTGACTCGTGTAGCAACATTATCATCAGAAGTCTGGCGGAAAGACTTATACTGACGAAAATGTATGAACGGTGGGTGGATATTGCCACCTAACATTAATATTTTAGTGTATATGTATTTTGTATCAAACTTTATTCTGTGTTCTATGGTTTTTAAAGTTTTAAGTGAACTATGGAACTTGTGTCTGAAATAAAGATTATCATCATCATTATTATTATTATGAAACTAAAAACTATCAATGTTTGTTTAAGTTTTGAGTGACTACTGAGTTATTGTCAGATGGGAAAACTATTGACATTTGACAGTTTTACAGGACAGCCAACAAAACTGCAAAGGAAAAAGCCAAAGAGTTGTGTTCATCTGAGATTTGAGTAATACGCTATAGAAGACAAGTGAAGGACATTCTGCTTTTTAAGGAAATTTCAGTAATCCTGTTATGTTTTTGATGGGAACAACGCAATTTATTTATTCATATTCATATTCATATTCGTTTATTGCAATCCATAATGACAGTTTATTGCACAACTTTACTATACTACACATTAAGAACAATTATCCCGCAATGATTTTCTGAGTTTGATGCTCTTGATTTTTGTTGACCTAATTGAATGTCAACATTTTCCATGGAATAATCCAATATTTCCAGTTTTTTTCCCTTCAGGTACGCATAATTTTCTACCTGGATGCCATAACACCATGCGTCACTTTGGCCCCACTTTTCCAACATTGCCCAACAAACATGAAAGTCACATTATATTATCATGTCTTTGACGCGTCACTTGGCCGTTAAACTGCTTCCTTACTGGGTCTATAGATTTTATTGCTTAAAAATCAATTAAACTGCAAAGTTTGCCGCCAATTTTTAAGTGCTTACGAATTAAACATAATAAACCACAGTGTGCACATCAGCTAGATTGAAATCGACTGTAAAAACAGCATTTGGAGTGATAAATAAAGTGTACTTCATCGATCACGAGACGGGCCCGTGCATCAGCTGACCGTCCAGGCGCAGTCAACTCTCAACGCTACGCGCTCGACGTAAGCAATAACCTCGCATACGGCAGCCCCATAGCAACGACCGACAGCGCTCGCGCGCTTTGAAGTAACTCATCGTCGGTGCGCAGAGTGAGTACACTACTTTATAGAAGCGACGTCGGACCGAGAGTTCGAGCTGTCTCTCGGAGACAAACTCTGCGTGCACTTTGTTTATTTATTTCGCTAACTGGACATAAGTACGCAATGTCAAATGTTGGGACAATGCTGGGACCGTTCCTTCAATGTGATGTCTGCCGTGGAGCCATAGAAGAGGTGGAATTTTATGATTGCATCCGCTGCGCAAATAGATTACACAAACTATGTGTATATGATTCCGAACAACTTAGTTCCACAGACAACATCCTAACATGTATATGCCCTGAATGCAAGCAAAAGCAGCCTAGAGGAGACAATAGCGACACCCCCGTCCGTACAAATGCAAACTTAAATGTGACTTATAGGAGAGACAGAGCGCCTGAGCTGGACAGGTTTATGGAGTATGGCGCCGCGTTTGACCTCTCTATTATACTCACAGAAATTCGACAGCTTAAAGCGGCGGTCGGTGATCTAGCGCTTCAAAATGATGAAATCGCTCTACTTAGAAGAGAGGTAGCCGAGCTTAAACACCAAATTTCTCTGCTATCATCAACATCCCAGCCTACCTCAGAAAACGATAAAACCATGGAGTTCAAAGACTCGGAAATTACCGACCTCCGTACCACCATAGCCGAACTGCAACAGCAAGGTCTCAGAAATGAGCTGGAGATTGCAGGTATCCCGGAGACCCAGAACGAAAACATCTGCCAACTGGTCCTTGTAGCTGCCACCAAGATAGGAGTCGAGCTTGCCGCGGCTGATATCGACGGAGTTCATCGTGCCGGACCCCGAAGATCGGCCCTAGTTCCGTCACCCTCAAACCCGAAAAACCTTCCTCGGCCTATCGTAGTAAAACTAGCCCGCCGAGCCAAACGAGATGAGATGATAAAGGCCGCAAAGGAAAGGAAGAATGTTACTTCCCAAGACATTGTAGCCGGGACAAACTCTGACATCTTCATGAATGAACGGCTGACCAAAGCTAACCGGCTGTTATTTCGGAGCACAAGATTGCGGGCACTGCAATACAAGTTTCGATTCTCCTGGGTTCGCGACGGCTGCATATTCGTCCGTAAAGCAGAAAAAAGCCCTGCAATCCCCATCCGCACTGAACAAGATATCGACCAAAAAATTGGCCCATACACTAATTCCTCGACTTCACATCATAAAAATATTTAGATTACTCTGGTCTTCTTTTAACATAAAACTTAATACTGTGCTACTATCGTGTCTTATTATATATATTTATTTATATTGTATCTCCCCAACCCCACCTCCACCATACCTCAGATAATGCGATAAAACTGTCTTCCCAAATCAAACCAAACCAAGTAAACATAATAAATCCAGTACATCGCTCATACTTACAAATAATGTTAGCCATGACAAACAAAACAAATCACATCAAATCCATCGTCAAGCTGTATGCAGGGCGAGTAATTACTCGACCTGTGTTAGTTTATTTTCGCATAAAAAATGATACCACTCGATCTAAGTGATGATTTAGATTCGCTAAATATTGTTTGTCATCAGTTGAATATGTCGGAAATGTGTGAGAAGTTTTTGACGCGGGATTACAGTTTCAGTATATTGAGTTTTAACATAAGAAGTATAAACAATAATTTTGATACCTTCCTAGTTAATCTTAAAAGACTCAAAATTTGCCTTGATGTGATCATTCTGACAGAGTGTCAAATAAATTCGTCGTCAATCATACCCCAAATACCAGGATATACTGAACATCAAACAAATAAATTTATAAATAAGAATAGTGGTGTAGTTATATATATAAGAGACATCTGGAATGCATTGGTTTCGGAACCACACTTTAAAGAGGCAGACTGCCTGCTTGTCGAGATTCCCAACATAATTACAATCATAGGCATATACAGGTCGCCGTCGTTTGGAAATACTGACAAATTTCTCTCAGACTTGCAATCGACCCTGCATAAACTCGGGGACAGGACGAATTTAGTCTTGGGTGGTGACATAAATATAAATATCTTGACAGGTAGCGATGATGGTGATAGTTCCGAATATCTTTGCCTAAATGCCGAACATGGTTTACTACCCGCTATCACAAAACCCACACGTGGAAACTCGTGTATTGATCATATATTTGTGAAATCACGAGCCCCAGTTGTCGGAGTGGTATGTGAGACAGGTGTGACTGATCACAGTATGACAATGATCGGCTTGGCTATAAAGAAAAACAAAATAACTAGACAAACGCATACATTTCTGAAAGTAGATTACGACGCTATAAGGGAGGAATTAGAAACAGTGGACTGGTCCAGTGTCACATCGAAAGAAAGTGTCGATGAGTCGGTTACTATCTTCACTGAAATACTGACAAAAATTGTGGGAAGTCACACCTCCGAAAAACGAATCACTCGATCGAAATATATAATAAAACCTTGGATTACGCCTGGGTTTGTCCGTTGCATTAAACATCGCGATCGGTTACACAGCGAAGCACGTCTTGAGCAGAACCAAAACAACGCAACACTTCAACTAATTTATAAACGTTACCGAAACTTCTGCAACGATCTCCTGCGAAAATTAAAAACAGTGCATGAAGACGGAGAACTAAAAAAGAATCAAGGAAATCCTAAGAAACTCTGGACTACAATTAAAAACATATGCCACCTAAATTCAAACAAAAAAGAACCAACAGAATTGACGCAGATCCCAGGTACTTCTAATCCAAAGCAATCCCTAGACAAGTGCAATGAGTTCTTCTCAACGGTGGGGCAGACACTGGCAAATGAGATACTGGAAAACCTGTCTGAAACTGAGGAATCACTAGCAACTTCCATTAAACCAGAATCCAACTCCAAGGACTCCTTTTTTCTTAAACCGACAGATGCAAATGAAATACATTCAATGATAAAAAAACTCCAAAATAACAAAGCACCTGGTATAGATGGATGGAGAAATGTGCTTCTGAAAAGGATTTTTCATGTCATAGCTGACCCTTTTACATTTATTTGCAATCTCAGCCTTTCCACGGGACATTTCCCAGATCAGTGGAAGATTGCATCTATTTGTCCAATACATAAAGGTGGTGCGAAAGACTCTCCCGGCAACTACAGACCAATCTCCTTACTTGGTACTTTTTCAAAAATATTGGAAAAGGTGATGAATGGGCGACTTGTACGGTACCTTGAACAAAACAAGATCCTCTCTGCACGGCAGTTCGGTTTCAGACAGGGAAAGTCTACCGAGGATGCGGTTTCCCTTCTTACGTCATTAATATCGAACAGACTTGATGTAGGACAAAGATGTGTTGGCGTATTCCTGGACCTAGCCAAAGCCTTTGATACTGTTTCCGTCCCTATCTTGCTAAAAAAGCTAGAAATTTCGGGAATTCGAGGTCTGGCCCTTGAATGGTTTAGGAGCTACCTGACAGGGCGGAAGCAGTGTCTGGAAGTTGGCCGGCACAGGAGTGACCCCAAACCAATCAACTTTGGAGTTCCTCAAGGAAGTATACTGGGCCCGACGTTGTTTATTTTGTACATGAACGACATACTGCAACTTAAAAATAAAAACGCTGAATTGATTTGCTACGCCGATGACACAGTTGTATTATTTTATGGAAAAAAATGGCAAGAGGCATTTTTAGCTGCCGAAACAGGAATGACGACTATATCTAGATGGCTACAACAAAATTTACTAACACTAAACGCATCTAAAACAAAATACCTTTGCTTTCACAAGACATCTGCATCGGCCCCTCCAGACTCAACTGATTTGAAGATTCACCTATGTACAGTAAAAGAAAACTGCGACTGTAAAAGCATATCCAGAGCTCAGGTAATCAGATACCTGGGTGTGATGGTAGATGAAAAACTAAATTTCCACGAACACCTGAAAATTCTTTCAGGACGTATCCGTAGGATCGCCTACATTATGAGAAACCTCAGAAATGCAGCCTCTGTAGATACACTTAAAACAGTGTATTATGCCCTGTGTCAATCGATTCTAGTTTATTGTATTTCTGTCTGGGGTAGCGCCAGTAAAACAGTAATGCAAAGTGTAGAGAGGGCGCAACGCTCAGTTCTGAAATCAATGTTACGGAGACCTTTCAGATATGCCACAACTGACCTCTACAATGAAGCTCAAGTCCTTACCGTGCGCCAGCTCTATCTGTTGAAAGTCAGTCTATCAGCCCACAAAAATATCATACTCTCTGAGAGTTATGCCCACATGTGCTCGCGTCGAACTTACAGGGCCCCGGCACCACGTACCTGCACTAATTTTGCTCGCCGCTTTGGGGATGCGGCCGCGCTGTTGGTCTACAACGGTATACACAGAAAGCTAAGAAATTCAGGAAATTCTAGGTCTTTGTCAATCCACGAAAGTAAAATTGAAATCACGAAACTTCTAAAAACCCTTTCGTATGAGGACACGGAACAACTCCTTAAACCCTTTTCTTAAATATATCTATTATGTCCTAATTTAATATAAATTAACTTTTATTATAATAAAATAAATTTAATTCCTTTAATTTACATAACATTAATGATAAAAACCAAAATTGTTAAAGCTATACCTATCAATAAGTTTCTCCAAGTGATGGCAAAATATGCTAGAAATCGTTAAATGGTCACTCACGATACAGGCTTGCCTAGTGTGAGGACCAAAAGTAATACAAATTGTAAATTTTCGCCAAAATAGCCAACAAAATGGTATAACATTTACGAAAGAACGTGCCTATTTGAATTGTAAAACTGTACCTACATACTATAATTGTGTGCTATTTTAATAAATATTTTTTTCATTTTCATTTTTCATTTTCATTAAAGCTCTTGGGGTTTACTTAGTTTCATATTATGGCAGCAAAATTTAAATTCAGTGCGAAACTAGTATTGTGGTACGTTTAAATAACTACGGATATAAAATCACCTATTGACTTGTGCTTTATTAATGTTGGATGGTGTTGGGGATTTGAAAAGTAGTAGTTTATTCGATTGTTACATAATGAAAGACATCAAAATACGATTGTGGGTTTATGAAACGAGCCGACAGGCGAGTTTTATATTAACATCACACGAGTGTTTTATTGCCTAATTATGTATAGTTATGTGCTAATTATGTGTACACACATATTCTAAGCTCTCTATGATCTTTTTAGGAACCGCATGTTACGAGAATTAACATTTCATTTCGAAATAGAACATCATCTCGAATTCGGTGTTATTATAAAGCAAGCTTTGTTTTGTTGAAATGTTTCAAAATATAAATGTAATAAGAACATCGAATTCAATGTTATAATGAAGCAATTATAACATTTTCTCTGATTAGAAATGTGTTCTAACAAACATAGTTTATCTTTAAGCTGGTCGTAATATGCGATTGCATAGAGGGTGGATGATATGTGTGTAGATAAATATTTGTACTAATGAATTAAAAAAAACTTATGAACATACCATTTTTGCGCTGGATATGAACTAAGCTGCAATAATACGAAGTGAAGAATACCTTCAGAGCTTTCATGTGACCTGAGTTTAATTACTGTTGGATAATGTTAGAAAAAGAGAGTACAAAGAAAGTACAAAACTGCCCATGTTCCGTGTTCTTTCTAGCTTCTGGACTATCTGGAAGTGAGTTAGGTTTTCGATCTCTAAGTCGGTCAGCCAATGACTGACAAATACAGCAGTTTTGGAACGTTACTAAGAAAATGACGGTTAGGCCTACATTTAAAAAAATTGGTGCCCTAAATAATCTCAGGAATGTTAATGTTATTGCTTGAGCCAAACTTTATAAGTGTAGGCTTTACGGTTTTTGATTTATCAATGGGTCGAAATTAGCTCGAAATGGTTCGTGCAATATATAACACACGGCTGTGCGTTGCCAGTACCAATTCTCGAACTTGGCTTGACACAATAACGTGTGTCTTGATGTCAAGTGGCCATTATGAACAGTAATTAACTAAGTGAAGGTCAGTTAAAATCGAGTCTCTTAATTAAGAAGTATGTTAGATATTCGAGCTTACTTTGTGCTCGTCTGACTTTATAGTAACTTATCAACTTGATACGCTTACTTTGGCGATGCGTTCACAATTAACCCACAGCATATTTTGCGGTGGAATCATTAAGAGTTTTTAATTAATGTGAGGTTTTGTTTACCTTTTAACGGAATGGTAACGCAAATGCTTTTATCGAGTCTGAGTTAATTAAAACTGAGAGAAGAGCAGTTTATTCCAAATTTGAGCATTCAATATTTTAACAAAAGAGGTAGGTCTAGCTTAATTAGAATTAACATTACACAAAATAATTAGGCTACGTGCACGTCGTTTACGTACTTAAAATGCATTGATTCAGAATATTCAAATCATATTCAGACATTTGTATCCTTGCTTGCGGCGCAAGTTAATTATACGCAAGCATTAACTCAGAAATAGAAGGTTCTTGCCCAAATAACTCAAAGTTTGCAATGCCATTTAGAATGTTGTGTTTCTTGTCGCCTCCAACCGGTGATTAAGGTTTAATCAAGCGTATTCTAACGAAGCACTGCATATCGTAACAAACGGTTACGAAATTCTGTATTAGTGTGTCATCGGTCCTCTGCATATCTGATTATAGTGTCTCTCTCTCTGCTATGACCAGAATTACAGGTTTCATTACTAAATTAAAGTGTAATGATCACGATTGACTGTAGCCCCGAATGCATGACCATTAGCTCAAAATTTTACGGATACTCAAGGAATGGGAAGGGAAGGGAAGGGATGACACTGTCTCGCGCCCAAAAAATGGTAGCGCCACTTTATTTGAGTAGAAGTCGTCTAAAAAGGGTAGCTTTACGAGATCGGCTATACCTCTACAGACTTCTACAGGTATTATAGACGAGGTTGATCTCTTAGATTGAAGACCCCTCACCAAGTAGCCTGAACTCAGTTTAATGTGGTAAGTTAAATTGGACAACTATTTTGGTCAAGCACCCTACCCAGTGTCCCGGGGTCCGCTCCTAAAGCCCTATGAAGAGTTCTTCATTCTGCGGCCAGATTACTGAATTTGTTATACAGGATTTGGAAAGGATTTAAATTGTACTCATATTTAAATAACATGTCGTTAATGGTTAAAGACATATTATTTAAAAATGAGTACAATTTAAATCCTATCCAAAATAAATATTGAAATGCTTTTATTTTTTTTATAACTGGGCATAAAGAAAGTATACTACAACTTTATTTAGTTTAGTTTAGTTTACTTAGGTATCTTTACCTATACACTTTATTTAACCCCACGAACACACTTGGGTACTGTAGCACCCAAAAACCCATTTTAGGTTTTAAATTTTATTACCATGGTGAAAGGTTCACAATTAAGACCCCTCAATAAATACTAGTGGTTAAACTTAAGTTAAAAACGATTTAAATGTCCTAAATAAAGCAAGGGTAGTGTTGCTGTTTTACTGTACTTATTCTTAGAATAATAATTTAGATCGCTTAGCTGCGGATGCGGTCGAGCAGAGCTGCCAGTGGCGAGTGGCTACGCTCGCACGTTGAAACCTCGCCGGATGAACTGGCGCGGCCTATTGCTTGGCCCGTACAAAGCCTCTTTTTGGAAGAAAATGGCCATGCTTACAGTCTGCTGTTACCAATGTCGACTCCGGAACGCAAAAAGATCCGAGTATAACGTGTCACAAGGGTTTCTTAGCGCACTCTGCTGGTATTCAACAAAAGCGTTGCTGTGATTGCAGCCACGTAGGTTATTATTTAAGTTTTTAGCTTTATCGCTATACATGATTACAGTGCCGTTATAAGTTACAGAAGGGACAGATAATTGCTGCAACATGTTTAAAAAGTGTCTGGTACATAGGTACCAGGCCATGATAATTATAGAACTATCATGGCCTGGGACTTATTCGGATTAACTAGCAATCCAAATGACGATGTTTATCCACTGATCCCAGCCAAGTCAGCGTTCAACGCCTCCACAGCGGAATTAACATCATCAGGAGAGAAGTGACGACAGATCTGAAGGTCATCCGCGTAGAGATGACAGAAGAAGAAATTACATCGGATATGGAATTGATAAATATTGAGAACAGAAGAGGAGAGAGAATGCCACCTTGGGGGATACCGGAGGAGAGGTCACACCACTCCGTACAAGCCTCCTCCGACTTGATACGCTGTTTTCGGTTTCTTAGGTAAGAGTCAAACCAGCTGGCAGAGAGGGAGGAGACATTAAGAGTCTTGAGAAGTTCAACGAGAATGTCAAAGTCAACACAGTTAAAAGCACTGCGGAAGTCCAGCAGAGCCAGCACCGAGAGCTGCCTTTGATCCATGGCAACCTGAATGTCATCGGTGACTTTTAATAAAGCTGTAACAGTTCTATGACCCGTTCTATAGCCTGACTGAAAAGGATTCAGTAGATTATTAGAGGATAGATAATGGGAGAGCTGAGTATGGACAATGGATTCGAGGACTTTAGAAAGGATCGGCAGGATAGAAATGGGGCGATAGTCTTTAAAGGAGGTGGGATTGGTTGTCAGTCCT
Source organism: Argyresthia goedartella (assembly GCA_949825045.1). Lineage (NCBI taxonomy): Eukaryota > Metazoa > Arthropoda > Insecta > Lepidoptera > Argyresthiidae > Argyresthia > Argyresthia goedartella. The sequence goes on along the minus strand of OX463812.1, from coordinate 12,145,883 downwards.
ACCCCCAACATAAGTGACACCGTCTCTGTTGAACAATATCGACCTACAGCGATCCTGAGTTCATTGGCAAAACTGTTCGAGTCAATAAAACACGGCAAAATCTGTCCGCAGATTGCGCCTTATCTGAGCAACTCGCAACATGGATTCAGGAGTCGCCGCTCAGTTAACACCAACTTACTCAAGTCACTTAATCAAGTTTGTGTCATAGTGAATGGACAAGGGACGTCAGGTTGACGTAGCCTAATGGACTTCCGCAAGGCTAATGAAGAAGTTATGTGCCATTGGATTTGCACCAAGGCTGTTAGCTTTCTTCGCTGACTATCTGAAAAACCGCCAGCAATATGTGCGACACGGCTGTTTTGAGTCCCAGCCGTATCATACACGGTCGGGCGTTAACCAGGGGTCTATCTTAGGTCCGTTGTTATTTATCATTATGATAAATGACCTGGAATTTGAGCTCAAATATGCCAAATAGGCAATTCCTTCTGTATGCGGATGATCTGAAATTGATACTTCCTGCGAGTTCAAAGGATGATTGAAGTTTGTTGCAAGAAGATCTTAAAGCGGTTGATATGTGGAGTGTGGACAACAAACTCCTATTTAATACTGCCAAGTGTTATGTAATTTCCTTTATGCGCTCTTCTCAGCCTATGAGCGCGACGAACTCACTCGGTACGGAGTCTATGACTCGAGTGTATTCGATTAAGGATCTCGGTGTTACTTTCGCCCTAAACTTAAATTCCATCAGCACATGAGCACTTTAGCCAAGAAATGCTTTAAAAGGTTGGGCTTCGTGATAACTTGGGTGTGATCCAACATCTATACACGACCGTAGTGAAAACCGGCCGACGTCCGAGACGCAGGAGCTGGTGAATAATTTAGTAGATAAGTATAACTCTCAGCAAAAATATGACCGAACGACCTACTTAACGGACAAAATGGACGCAAGCGCAAGCAAGTGTAATGGCTTGTGGAGGGTAGTAAACGTAGAACTAGGTCGCGTAATAGACCATACTCACCAAGCTGACTAGACTAGCCTCGCAAAACAGCAGTAGGCACCGACTACCCTAGCAAAGCGCCTCGTCGATGCAATGAAAGAGAGATTTATTAGTGTTGTGGCTACGTGGTCAATCTTATATTTCATCCACCAACTTTCCCCGTAACTCTCCTTATTTTAAATTTGTATAATAACAGCTTTCAGTTCTGTTGACCTATTTGATTGCACTAATAACACATTCAAAAGTCCAATGATGAAGTTACTCACTAATATGTAAGAAGCATTTGAGATTATACCCACATCCCCTACCCTTTCCTCCCTCCTCACATTCCAAAATCCACTAGGGTCACATGTCACTCGTCTTCCATCACAATATCATATACACTTCACACGACACACATCAATCTCAACATATTTTCTATAAGTACCAAAGTAATTTGTGTGTTTCTTTTTTTCCACATAATTATTTAAATTAGGTATACGCCAAATCTCCTATATTCCTATACTTATATTTGTATTTCGGTGTTGGCCTGTTGGCCTGCATCATTGAACTAATTTTTAACAAGCTTTTATTATGTTCACCTGTTACTAAGGAAGTAACTATGTAAACAAATCATGCAGTTAAATTTGACCCTTCCCTGTTTCCGATGCAGCTATTTTTTTAATAATTATATAATTTCAGTGACAATGCAATATTATGATACCATCGAGCTGATCGAGATGTTGGAGCCGGATGTAGGTCACTTGAACTCTGTAATAAAATAACTCAATCCTACCGAGTTTGGGCTCTTTAGAATCGTCTCGGTGAGTAGTTGATGGATTAGTGAGGGTGTCAAGCTAATCCAAATTCCAAATTTCAACTGTATTACTGTAGATATTAACATATACTTAGCAATCGTAATTTTATGCCACTTCTCTACATTGAACCACGTTGAGAAGGGCGTACAAAATCCCACAGATTGATTTTTAGATCTCTTTTAAAAATTGCTTGTGCGTAACTAATACAAATATTATAATATCACTATCATAATTACTAAGCAGGAATAAATAGTTACAAAATTATTAACAGCAAGGTCGGTGTTGAGCCAGATTACAGTCCCGTCATTTAAGGAATCTTGAACATTTTATTATCCCTTTTTCGACAAAGTCGCTTTAACATGGTTTTTAAATTGCTCAAATGGCAATTTCAAGATCTCCAGAGGTATCTTGTTGTAGTAGAGAATGCATAGACCCTTGAAAGAATTGCTAAGCTCCGCGAGTCTCAACATTACAGCTATCGCTAAGTTTGGAAAATGTTGTAAGGTTCTTGCGTACATACATTATATTTTCGAAAATAACTTGTGCTAGCTACATTTGGAATGTCAATTTCTTTAAAATGCTCTCATAAGGAGTCTGTGCGTTTTAAATTATAAATTGCTCGAAAAGCTCTTTTCTGTGAAATAAAAATAATTAGAATATCCGCTGCTTTCCCCCACAACAAGATACCATAGGACATGACAATATGAAAGGAACTAAAATATAATAGCCTAGAGCCACATCCGTGTTTTGCCTGATGTTTCTAACAGCGTAATTCGCAGAACTTAATTTACCAGCTACTTTCTCTATTTTATTCCAAGAAACTTCGTGTCATTTACTAATTGGTGGTACCAATTACAGTGGTCCAATGGAGAGAAGTAGCAAAAAATGACGATTGCTAAGCATATGTAAATATCTACAGTAATAAAGACATTTGGAATTTGGAATTTGGAATTCTAACGTGTTGCAGTCTAACACCAAACTTGTCTAAACTTGAATGACATATGGAAGTGAGAATTTGATACATTTGGTTTTACCAGCATTTAACAATAAATTATTATATATTAACTGTGAACCAATTCAAGGTTAAAGACAATACTCCATTAACATCATCAAGATCTTCTTTTTTCTTTAAATTTTGAAGACCAGTGAAGTATCATCAGAAAACAATACTATGTCAGTCAATTTCTCCTTAATATATACCAGAAATAAGAAAGGGCCTAATATGGAACCTTGTGTAATGCCAATTTTTACTCCCGACCCATCAGATTTATCGCCGTTGACTTCTGCCTGTTGAATTCTTTTGCTTAGGTATGATATTAGTAGATCCAACGCTTTATTTATAACTCCGTAATGATTTAATTTCATTAGTAGCGTATTATGATCAACACAAATTAAATGCCTTCGACAGATCGCGAAAAACACCGATAGCATCCTGTGCGACTTCCCATGCAAAAAAAATTTGAGATATAAAGGTAATACCTGCACCCGTATTCGATTTACCCCTAGTGAAACCATATTGTTTGGCGTGGAGTTGTTTTGTATGGTTGAAGTGTGAGAGCATTTGATTGAGTATTAATCTCTTCAAAAATTTTGCTTAGTGCTGGAAGAACAAATATTTGTCTGAAATTTGAAGGATCACCCTTGTCTCCCGACTTGTCAAAGGTATCAGTTTACTGTATTTCATGAGGTCTGTGTAACCTCCATCGTCAACACATTTATTAAATAAATAAGCTACGTATAACATAACGCATAACTAATATAAATGAACCAATGACTTCGACTGATATAACCCACAGGTCTTCATTATTTTTTAAGTTAAGTAATATACGTTTTGAAAATATGCTGGGGATAAACATGATGAAATTCAAAATCTACATTAAGTTTTTTAACAAAGTCTCTGCTTCATATGGAGATGAATTAAGACGCTTTGTTGTGAGTAAGGGTAAATTGGTGAAGAATGTTTCAAAAGCTCTAGCTAACTCAGCGTTATATTAAACAACATCATCACCTATCTTTGAGCAGAAATCATTGTCCCTTGTTATAACTTTGCCAGTTTCACGGTTTATGATTTGCTAAACCGTTTTCATTCTCAAATTTGAGTGTTGTATTTTTCTATTAATGTGTAAAGTTTTTCCAGTACTACAAACCCACTTGAAAGTTTTGGAATATTTTTTAACATGGTCATGAAATTGTATGTCAAAGTTATAGGTTGTTTGTTCATAAAGTATATACAAAAAAATATACTTTTACGAATTCAAAATGTTGCCCAGTCATTAAATTTAGATTTACCGTAGTTGGCACTGACCTTCTTTTATTTAAAAACTGTATTGAATTCTATTTGAATAATGTTGAAAAAGTCAGAATAGTTTTTTTTCGGGTTCTGTTCATCAAAATCCGGTACTGGCTAATTTATATCTAAGTTCTAATCCAAGTCATAAGATATCTGTTTATCTTATGACTCGAAAAGGTTCGTTTATTGTTATACCAATAGAAAGCCTTAGTCAGCTATTAAATTGTAGCATGCAAATTATGAGGTGTGTGGTCACTAATTAAAACATAAAAAACCACAAAAGCGAAGGCTGGTTTCACGTATGTTTAAAGTTAAAAAATTCGTCAACAGAATAATAACAGTTTTGCAGAAGCCAATGGAATAATTTACGTTCAAAACTATTGCACGGCAACGTTTTTACGTTATCCGGTATTAAACAATTCAGCACATTGCGTGTGATTAATTACGAGCCTGTGCGGGTTTCTAATGTTCCTCGAGTCTTTAGTCTTGTCTGTCTTTTGTATTTTCTTGAGTCTTGAGATTTTACAAAAAACTCAGGATTTGATGTAACGAATTTACCAATTTCAAGTATGTAAAGACATGGTACCGTTAATATGTTTAATCTTTTGAATGTTTTTTTTTACATGACTCATACGGTGCCATACCAAAAATAACACGCACACATTTTTTTTGGCAATAAATATTCTGTTAATTTCTGTTCTGTTACCCCAAATTATCAGACCATATCTTATGACGGATTCTACATAGCCATGATAGTTAATCAGTGTGGTTTTTTTTAGGCTGTTTTGCGAAAACGTCTTAATACAAAAACAAATCTGTTTATCTTATGACAAACTTTATTAATGTGTTCTTCCAATTCATTTGTCGATCAATTACAATACCTCAACGTATCAGTTTTCTAGAATTTGTCCATTATTATTTATATTTAATAAAGGAAGATAGTGCAACTCTTCAACAGCTTAGTAAACCCCTCGAGTTAGGACTCGTTTGTTTTAAAGTTACAAATACAAGCGTGTTTTTTTGTTTTTTAAACCACCTAATTATTATTGACATATTTACTTTAATGTGCTGTTGATGTCCCTAATAGACTAATCAAATAAATAAATAATGGTTACAACCACCTAAACAACACCTTTTAAATTAATACAAACCACCTGGGGTTTTACAGCATGCACAAACAACAAATGTATGAACAATTTTATTAAAATTAATAAATATAATTGAATCTTGACATCCTGTATAGAGACATTAATAGCATCTGGCCTCACACTGGGACGTCGGGTCGTGGGTATCTCTATAAATGCGTTTCAGTTACACCCCGTAGAACACACGGGGCTTGTGGTTTGTAGAGTTTGTGATTGTGATTGAGTGGTTTACCCCCCCCCCCCCCCCCCCCGGTCTCTTGGCACTGTCGGGGTTAATGTTCACGTCTTTAGCGGGTACGGGCTCTCCCCTTTTCATGATACTATTAAATGCGCTTCGCTGCACTTTGGAAAGGCGGGGGTTTAGGTTACAATACATACATCACTCTCACGGCTGTATTTCCGCATTAATGCTTTGTTCTTACTACGGCAGTCAGCGGCCGACTGTTTCGCTTCGCCGAGTTTTTAGATGTTTACATGTGTGTAACGTCACTGTTTCTGGTTCCCACGACACAGGATATCCTAGTGTGGTGCCTGAAGCAATGTATGCGCCTGTTTGTATTTTTTAAGTTATTTTGTTATGTTTTAAGGAAACCAAACTGCCGTTGTCGGCTCACTGGCTCAGCAATGAGAACATTCATCATTCGAATTCTAAGTACAGCCATATTTTCTAATTCGACCTAATTATTGCAATGATTCCATAAATTAAAGTAGTAAATTAAATTCATTTTAAATCTTATTGATATTGTTTAAAAGCTAACACAATTACCTTTCAAATGATAAACCACAAACCATGGTCATTGCGCGGAGTTTGTGGGGATTTGTTTTGAGCAGCGCGCGATGAAGTGATTCCAGTTTATTGCTCGCGAGTGTAGATTTGTTGTATCGTATTATAATTATCAATTTAATAAATCGTGATTTAAAGATGTTGCCAGTTTTACTTTCATGATACTGTTAAAAGACGTTAATTTTATCAGTATATATGTCACCGTAAGATAGTCAAAACCGTTAGTTGATAAACTAACGCGTTAGTAGATAAACTATCGACAGATAGTAAACCAGACCGACAGGCTTTAAAATTTACGTTTCTTTTGTTCTTACATGTCAACCTAATATGAAGACTATTCGGGAGCTGCGCTGCGCTCGCCCCCTCCAATCTTCACCTTAACTCCCGCAGTGTTTGCCCTGGTATTTCGTTCAGGTTTAAACCAGTTTACTATTTAAAGGTTTTAACCGTTAGTTTATCAACTAACGCGGCATACCGTAAGCAGTGCGCTACTGTTTACTACTGTTTACTATCTGTCGATAGTTGACCAACTAACGAGAAAAAAACGTTAGTTTGTCAACTAACGGTTTTGACAATATTACGGTGACATATTTACTATCAAAGCGATCCAAGAGCTGATAATTTCAGTGATTTTATATTTTTTAATCCGACCAAGTGTGTGCATTATAGGTACAGCTTCTGGTGCTAATAGTACCTATCTGAAACTGATGAACATTGCAGTTATGGTTCCTTGTTGACAACGGAACTCTAACTCTAACTCAACGGAATCGCGAATCGGAAGTAAAATAATACCTAATCTAGTACGCAATTGTGCAAGCAAGTAAGATACGACAACAAAAGCTCACCTTTGTACATGTTAACATAAATATAAACATGTATATACAGGAACATACATTGCTTCTGGCCCCACACTAGGGGCATCATGTGTCGGGGAAACTAGAAGCAGCCACGTCACACACATAAAAACATCCAAGACATGGGGGTGTTTTTCTTGCTCCCCAGCCGGTATTCGAAACCGGGGCCTCTCTTTTGGGGGGAAGAGCCTCGATCCGCAATGCCACAGAGGTCGACAGTCGATTTACCCGACAACAGCAAAACGAAAAAGAGGAGGGTTGTCTGTTTGATCTGTATCTATATATGAATGTACGTAATGTATTTTTTTTCTGTGTTTCCTCGTAACTACTCAACGGCTCAGCCAAATTTGATGAAAAATATGTCATTAGGTTTGTCTTGATGCGAGTGTACTGGTTACATAAATTAACAAATTGGGGGATTTTATACGGGTTTTTATTTTTTATTTTTAATATGCGGGCTAAACAAACATTTTCGCAGACTCTCGAATGGGGTATCAAATTAAAGAGCTATAAAAATCAAATACGAAATATCTATAATCTTGCACAATATATGATTGATACACCATAGATGTTGGGACCGATTAAATATTATAGAGTGTGTTCCGTTTGCGTGAATTTTATTTTATTTAACACAATAATTTCATCTTATCTCAATCATTACATTAAGTCTCATCTAGTTGTTTTGTGCATTTTAGTGTAGCGCAGTCTGATTTTTAGGTTTTTATAACTAAGTCATTTATTTCCTTTTTTATTTGTCTGTCAGCCATATATCCATTATTATATGCAATAACGTAAAGTGAAGAAGACAACCCGCAAATCTTGAGAACACAAATGTGGATTAAGCTTTTAATGCCCACTTGCTACAAACTGCGGTGTTGAAAGCTCCCCGCGAAATCTCGCGTGAATCATGTTACAATGTAGTGAGATCCTATTCTGAGATGAAATGAGATGCTGTAGTCGGGGAGATGAACAAACATCATCTAACTTTCAGTATTATGTCTTGTAGTATTCTAGTGTGTATAGTGTACGTTTTCTAAAAACGGTTTAGCTCTGTCAGAGCTTAGCCCCTTCTGAGTTAATAACCCCTTATGACCATAGCTCAAATGGTTGAGGATTATATTTAAATTGTATTGATATTAAATGCATGTGTTAACAGAATTTTTGCCAAGAATTCAAACTAATTATTTACTGTATTTATACATTTTGAACTTCAGATTTACAACCAAATATCATCTGAGAATGATAACACATATTTATACTCATCTCTCATACTAAGAAAGGATGTAATCGGGAAAATGAAGGCATTTCACAGAAGATGAAGTTTCATAAAACTCCCTCCTCCCCTTACAAATCTTGTTACTTAATAACGGACCAGAGACTATAGATTCTGATTAAAAATTAATTAACATCTTTACACGGGGTCGAAAGCGGGGTTTGACGTTTTTCCAATTAATAATGCAAACTAGTTGTTATCCGAGGGTCTGTTTCCTTGCTTCAGCGATTTTCATTACAGTAAAGTAAAGGTAGCCATATTTTATGGGTTAGAGTTATATTTATGATCATATGCAGCCTGGTCATAATACAGAATTTATTGCACACGGAAAATAATACTAATACAATACACAAGGAATCTTATGAACACTAAGCTGGCCCAGCCTAAGTCAGTGATGCAATCCGACCTACCTAATTATGTTTCTTACTAAACATAAGCGAGCTTCTCTCTCCAAGATCACTTCCACCAAAACATTGCACTAAAGGAAAAGTAAAGTAATATTTCATCTCATTCGACTCAATTAAATCTACCCACCGCCTTCACAGTATCGCAACTCTTGCTGGAATATCGCCAATAAGCGTTGATTAAAATTTAATCAGGCATGTAACTACGCTTACGTCGCGTTTTTGGTCTAACAAGCGATTCTCTCCCCAGATTTAAATAGAGTGCGATTTCGCAGCGCTTTTAGCTAAATTAACCTATCGGAAGTGCGCAGAAGTGGTGGTGGGCAAATATTTTTTGAGTAATTGTATGTTAAATTGAAATTGAAATTTGAGGTGAGACGGGTTGGTTCTTCGGGTTACGTTGAGATTGGTTGTGAATTTCGCTGTGCGAACTGTGCCTTGCTCTACGGGTTGAGTTAAGACCTAAAATGATTTCACAAAAATGGGTTGATGGACCTGCAGGATGAGAAGATGCCTTACCGCCATGCTCAGAACAACATGCAGAGGCAGATGTTAAATGGTGTTCGATACTATAGGTGTGGACTGCAGGGTAAATTAAACAACTGAAATTAACTCAACTTAGAAGTGTATTACTGAATTAGGATAATAAATTACAGGACTCGAACTAGCTAGCTAGACTTTGGTAACTAACCAGTGCTGCCAATAATAGGATACAACATTAAAAAGATAACTAGTGTTATAAACATCTTTCCGGCCATGAGGAAATTTAACTTAAAACACATTCTATGCACAACATTTTAAATAGAAATCTTAACATTTAATTGAAAGAAAACACAGTTTTATAAAAGTACGCAGATAGACCAACATGCTAGTTGTAACTTCAACCCATCCTTTTCAGGTTAAATAATAATCTGATTATCCCAGCCATAGGTCAAATCAAATGGGGTGTATCTTCACTCTTTTATAAGACCAAGGCACCTTCCTTAACATTAAGAGTCCTTCCGGGTCCTTTAGGTCTATTTTCTAACAAACATAGAGACTGGTCAAATCAAATCAAATCAAAAATCATTTATTTCCATAGGATGTTGTTACATCACTTAGATCCGTCATTACATTTTTTTGGGTGAGTTCACTAACACAATGGCGGAATCTGTGGAGAAGAGCTCACCGAAGAAACTCCACAGTCGTCGCATCTTTTGCGTTTCCTTTTTTAAATAAAATATTGTCAAATTACAAAATGAATGCTAATTATATATCGAAACAGCCTGTTACTCAAACAATCTATTCCCATAGACATCTGTCCTTTAAGTAATCAAATATCCAATATAGTAACCTTTTTTATACAATTTCTGTTTTATTATTATTTTAAACTTGTCTAAAGGTAAGTTTTTAATATCAGTAGGGACCTTATTGTAATAGCGTATACAATTGCCTTTAAAAGAATTACTAATTTTATGTAGTCGGCTTACATAAGCAACCAACTTGTCTTTATTTCTAGTATTAAAATAGTGAATATCACTGTACTTCTGAAAATTAGTTATATTTATTTTTACATTAGATATATTGAGACACAAATGTCAGAATATTGATTTCTTTAAACTTTTCCCTCAGTGACACTCTAGGCCCTAATCTATAAATTGCACGAACAGCCCGTTTCTGCAGAATAAATATACTATTAGCATTTGCAGCGTGACCCCACAATAAAATACCATAGGTCATTAGACTATGAAAGTAACTAAAGTAGACTAGTCTAGCGGTGTCTACGTCGGTAAGAGCTCTAATTTTTTTAACTGCGAACGCTGCCGAACTCAGTCTGTTCGACAATTTATTTATATGAGGATCCCATTGTAGTTTGGCGTCTAAAGTAATGCCCAAAAAGACAGTCGACTGCACAAGGACTGCACACATCGACCATCTGAACCCTATCTGTTAGATATGACTCCAGAAGGCCAAGTGCCTGATCTTTTACACCATAATGGCGTAACTTCCTGACAAGAGTGTCATGATAGACGCAATCAAAAGCCTTGGATAGATCGCAGAAGACACCTATTGCATCCATTGCGTCTTCCCAGGCATCAAAAATATTGTCGATTAGTTCAACACCAGCATCGGCTGTTGAACGACCCTTTGTGAAACCAAACTGAGCAATATGAATTAAATTATTGAGATAAAAATGACTTTGCAATTGATTAAGTATGAGTTTTTCAAATATTTTGCTAAGCGTTGGTAGTATCGATATGGGTCTAAAATTGGTGGGGTCTGATGACTACCAGCTTTGAATAAAGGTATAACTTTACTTAGTTTCATCAAGTCAGGAAACACACCATTATCTATACATTGATTAAATATACAACAAAGGTGAGGTGCAATACAATCTACAATGGAACTACTAATTTTTACTGATAGACCATGGGCGTCAGCTGTCTTTTTCATTTCCAGGGATTTAAACGCTTTTACAATGTCTTCATTATTTACGTGCCTAAATTTAAAATCTGTTTTACAATCCTCAAAGTTTTGTTTAAGTATAGATTCAGCAGCAGCGGGAGATGAATTTAAAGACTTGGTTGTTGAAACTGGAATGTCCGTAAAGAAATTTTCGAAAGCTTTGCTACTTCTAGGTCTGTACTTAGCAATTGATTATCTATCTTAAGCTTGAAGTTATTATGTGTAGCTTTGGCCTTTCCAGTCTCTCTGTTTATAATTTGCCAAGTCGTTTTCATTACATTGCTACTAGATTCAATTTTGTTTTTAATGAAATTAGATTTAGCTACGGCACAAACGCGTTTAAACATTTTTGAATAACTACGAACATAATCTAGAAAGGCCGTATTTTTGTTATATGATTTCTCTTCATAGAGTTCATATAATCTTCGTCTGCTCCTATGAATTCCAACTGTCGCCCAATCACTAAACAAAGCTTTGTTATTAACTTTTATAGTTTTTGATTTAAATACCGTATCACATTCATTTTTGACAGGGTTAAATACTGAGTTGTACAACAAATTTGGATCGTCATTGTATGGTATTTCCCATAGTTTATCTAAAATATTATTCCTGCAGTGTTCAAGCCGAGTGTCACTAACTGGCACACATGTAATATCCTCTTTTTGGTCCTTTTATATTTTAATATTGAATATACCTATCTGACCAGAGTGATCAGAGGTTAATTTATTGATGACCGATTTGAAAATGGGCGTAATGTTAGTAAATATGTTGTCAATGCAGGTAGCAGATGTTGCAGTAATTCTAGTAGGCTCCAAAAACAGATAGTTCATGTTGTGACATAAAAATAAAGATTTTAATCTAGTACAAATATTATTATCCTCTATCAGATTAACATTAAAATCACCACAAATTATAAAAAAATTGTTTTTATCGCTGATTTTAATCAACACTTCATCCATTTTCTTTTCGAATGAATCAAAGGATGAATCTGGTGGTCTGTATACGCTCATTACAATAAGTTGTTCAAGTTCAATACAGGCTATTTCCATGGTACGCTCAACAGACAGGCTCACTATGTCAACTCGTTCCTTATATTTAAAACTATTATTTACAAGTATTAAGGAGCCACCGCGATCAGCTGTTTTTCTGTTGAACGAACTAGCAACGTGGTGGTTATTAAAGTTGAACATGAACTGATAACTCTTTAAAAAGTGCTCTGTTATACATAAAATATCAATATTATTACAGTTCATGAATAACTCAATTTCCAGTTCTTTACTTAACATGCCCTGTATATTTTGATGAACCACGTTTAAAATATTCTTACTTTTACATTTTTCATTACTAGTAACTTGATTTAATGGGCAAGATGAAGGTATATTTATACAAATATTAATATTACTGCCAGAGTTACTCTCTGTTGTCCTATGGGTTAATTTAAAGAGCTTGGAACAGATTCCAAGGAGTACATGTCATTATTATTACACTGCTCAATAGAAGCAGGCGTTTCATTAGTCAAAAACTTGACTGAGTTCAAAATGAAATAAGATAGTGACTGTGCTATCTGTTTTGTATAAAACCTAGATAGGTAATACCTATCCTTAGTCAAATAAAAATATTTTCCAATACAAATATTGGTGTCTATGAAATGAAATTTTTCAGTATGACGACATGTCAATGTGTGTATAAATGTATTATAATCATGTCTTATATGATTTTCATGTTGTGACAAAGATTGGCTGAAGGGAAACGCAAACAAGATTATTCTATCTACATTTTGTAAAGAATTTAATTTGGAAAAGTATTTAGTAATTAGTTTTTTAGATACATTTTCCCTTCTACCAATTAAAATAATTAGGGTGGTTGGTTCTAAAAACTGCGATGACAACACTTTGTTTAATATTTGTGAATATGTGGCGCCAGGCATACAGTTATTTAATATTGCCTGGCCCACGCGCTGACTAAGTTGTAAACCCATATTTTTTCCAAGTTCATCGCTGTACATTATATACCTATCCTTTGTCCGAGAGAACGAGGCGTTATTGATAACACTATTAGTACTCAAGTCGATTGACGGCGGCGCCTGGGTCAGTATCAGCTGTTCGGCCGGCTGCTCGGCGGGACACACGGTCGGCACGGAACAGTCCGCTGGAGCTTGTTTACAATCACAGATGTGATTGTCGTTCAAAGATATGAAAGTGTCATAATTATACTTACACGTCTCCAACAAACTATTCATAGCCGACACATGTTCCTTAATTTCGTATTGTGCTGACTCATATTTACGTGTAATACTTTGTAATGATGAGTTTAAAATATGCATATCTGACTGGAGTCGCCGTGTGTCACATTCGTACTTTTCTGTAGTTTTTTCCAAACATAATCTACAATCATCGATTTCCTAAATTAATTCGACACGTTCCTTGCTACAATTTTTACAAAATATTTTATTTCTATTAGCTAGTTTTTGTGTTTTTTTTATATAATTATTCAATTTAACATATTTATTTAATTTATTTTTACTACAGCTCATAGTGGTTACTGATTGCGATCTACTAGGACTATCACACGTGAGATCACAAGCTGTTAGGTCAATAGTTGGTATGCCAGTTTGGCTCATGACCTCATTATACAAGGCCCTGGTTGTAGCACTGTCTCGCTGTTCCTCCCGCTCGCTGAAAACTTGAAGCTCGTGGTGTGCCTCTGCAAGCTGTTGTTCAAGTGATTTTATGTGTTGCAAGGCTACGTGGTGGACATCATGACACTTGTAAAATGAGTCGACTTGGTGTTGTAGTTCATCTCTCTGGGCACTGAGATCCTGGCTGTTTAATATTTATGCTTCGGAAACGCACCGGTTTTTCGTTGCGCGAATCGATCGCGAGTAGTCGGCACATCACTAAGCGTTTCCGCTTAGTGATGTGCCGACTACTAAGTGGACTGACCGGACGAGCCCCCCTCAAGTCGGTGATTTGGTGCTGATTAAGGATGCGAACCTGCCATCATTGAGATGGAGACGAGGACGGATCGTCAATTTGTACACGGGTCGGGATGGCACGCCTCGATCAGCAGAAGTCAAGGTGGGGGACTCGGTCCTCAAGAGAGCGGTCGCAACACTTTCTCGCCTTCCTATTGATTAGGGACAGGTTCGGGCCTGTCCGGGCGGGTGACTGTTTAATATTTATGCTTCGGAAACGCACCGGTTTTTCGTTGCGCGAATCGATCGCGAGTAGTCGGCACATCACTAAGCGGAAACGGACCGCAGATGTCACTCGTACCAACGAGAGGAAAAAATTGGAGGTTATCTTGGTCTTTTCTCGTCGGTGAGAACAAACATGTCTGCTCATAGCGTCGGGCTATTGATTGTTTCGGTGTAACAATTCTCTAATACAGATGTCGGACCGGGTCGGAGTATAAATCTACCACATCGTCGGGAAATAAGTAGATTCGCGTCAGCGGTTAAGTGATCCGTGTAGATTGGACAACGTCGTATCGGTAGCGGCGACTCCACGTGACGGCAGGCAGCACGCCGGCGACGGCGTCGGCGGCGACGATACTGGTTCGGTTCCATCTCCTATCCCAAAACTGTCTCCTCTCCCGAATTCCTGTCTCGAATCGAGCCTTCAATCTGCTGTCTACGGTGACAAGGTCAGTAAAAATTCATTCACTTCTTTTCTCTCACGTGCTGGCAAAAGCACACCCCCTTCGGATTCCACGCCGTTCGGTAGGCGTGGAAAATTAAACACTGGCATTGGATGTCCAACTCACTGAGCTCTTCTTTTAGCGCCGAATTTTTCTTAATTTGCTTTTCTATCTCCTCTTCACACTCATCTCGCTCTCGTAGAAGTATTTCACAAAGCTCTTGGCTCTTCTTGAGCTCCAGCAAGGTCGCTTTCAGCTTCAACTCCACATCGCGTGTACTCATCTTGCTTCGGGTCAGCATTGCACCCTTTTTCGCCTGAAAAAAATCCGAAGCTTGTATGTTTGCACAGCTGTTTCTTATCTACACATTATTTAATCACTAATTACTACTTAAATTAAGTTTACTCGTGCAGAAAAGCAATTTTGACTAATTTAATTGAAATAAAAACTACAGAGCTGTTTACATCGTCAGCTATTCGGTCTGGGGTTGCCAGCCGAATCAACACCTTCCAAAATGATTGTGAATTTTGTTTACCCAGGTTCCAAAAGCTTAAACGATTAGTGGGTATATGTTTCATCACTGTCTGGATAAGTATACAAGGGGGCAATATCCAAAAAGTGTATAGGTATTAGATAGACAGATTATTCACATCATTATTAAGTTTTGTACTAGGTCTGGAATATAAGATACATTCAACTTGAACAAATATAGTAAAAAAAAATCATAAGTTAGCATTACTGATCCTACAACACGCTTAAGATGATATTTGATGCTTGTAAGACCAAATTCCCAGAGTCCTCCAAATTCAGGTGACTGGGGATGGGGATTGTAATAAGTACAGTTCTTCTAATTGGTTTTAGCTGGTTAGTGCTTCTTTTAGGGTAGCGGTATTATCACAATAAATATCTGAAGCTAGAAATGAAGCTTTTGAAGGCGACCATGAAACATTAGCGGTCATATCAGAGACCAATTAAATATGAATACTTTTTTGTAACAAAACATACGAAAATAAGTACATAGCCTTTCGTTGTCATAACATTTCTCAACCGGGACGGTTTTATTAAGTATGGACCGCAATAATTCCTCCTAACGACGCCTACGCAACACACCCTCAACGCTACTGCCTCCACCACCACCGCCGCTAAACACACCAACCTGGTGAGATCATTCCGATTAGGACATCATTGATAGTGATTACCTACCTCTAACTTTATTTCTCTCAGCACCACTCGCCGCCTGACAATAATAAACCACCACTTACCGCGGCCGCGGTCGCCCCTATTGACTAAGGCATAATCACATTTATAGGTGCGTCATAGGCAGGATATAACAATTCCCTACCTACGCAATATCAAAATCAACTAATAAAACATTATTATAGCTACATATACTTATATTGATTTGCCTGAAAATAAATTCGAGATAATTCTCCTCGAGATTTATTTTCTCCTCATCTTCGAAGGACCATTCAAAACAGTCATTAACAATAACCATCCACTAAACCCTGAAACTCAGTGAATAAGCCAACCCAAAACTTAACAATCCTAGAATTATTTTTATGTAGCTAAACTGCAAATATACTAAACCCGACAATAAACAAAAACTAAACAAGTGCAGGCCATAAAAATGCCATCTCACCAAACTCCCAGAAACTAGACAAAACAATTGACTGCTATTTAGGAACAATTGAAAAAGCTTCGAAGCACAAAAGGCTCACAACGTTCCCTCATACATCTGGCACCCATTCTATGATGTCAGCCTATCTTGGAAATACCGGGAAACATTAGAATAAAAATAGATCGTAAAAAGCCAAACAGCGTCTCTCATCATACCGGCCGTACACCTCTTAGAAACAACCCACACACACACATTCATATTAGCTAAAACACCACGAGGCTTTCTCCTGTAGTAATATCTCACAATCTAAACTCTAACAATGCCCAGAGATGGAAACTGCCTGTTCCATGCAATTGCAGACCAAATCAACCATCTGTTTGGAGCGACATTCAATCACACCCACATCAGAAGCGACTTAGCTAGATACGTGGAAGCTAACAGCAATTATCCACGCATCAAACATGCGATCGACGCACCAAACGCAGAAGCTTTCACTGAGTACATAAAAAATCTCCACATACAGGGCACGTGGGGCGGTGAAGAAATTATCATAGCAGCCGCGGAGTTCTACGTAATAAGTGTAGCGATCCATCAACAAAATGGCCCATCAATCGTATATAGCCCCCAACAAGAATATAACTCAACTTGACCTTTTCCGACAGCCACTACGACAGCGCATACATAATAGAGCCCCAAAACGTAATCAAGAACCTATCAACAACCAGTCAAATCTACATCGCAGCATCTCACTTTTCCCATACCAAAATACAGCGCGACTACCAAAGTACCCTCAAGTTCCACCCGCCCCAAAAACAGATAATATGATAGCGGTAAATCTAAACACCTTCCCCCGGCCTACCCAAAATGCACAACTCAAGATAAGATGACCAATGACTTTGATACTTACCGTACCGACACATACACTCACACGCCACAAACACATGCATCCCCCTCCGCCGGGTCAGATACAACCGGGTATTCATCTCTAGGGCCTTGTTCACGGATTGAACCTCGACCCGAGTCACGGACCTAACTAATATGCACTAATGAAGTGAATTGAAGTAGGTGATATCAGTGCAATGAGTCTCACTAGCTGAGCAACAACCTGGTGAGATCGCTGCGATTATGATAGCCCTAACTCAGATCAAAAGGCAAAACGAACTCTATATCTGGCAGGTAACCCCCTTCGTAATGCTAAATACCATTTCATAAACAGATACCACGCTCGCTTCAAATTACTACGCCAGCTCCAAACTATTCCACAGACACAGTGCCTAGATAGGTAGGCCAGAGATAGGTATACCTAAATACAAAACTAAGCAGGAACCTACCCAATAACAGTAAAACAAAACATAACCATTTCTAACTTTATCCGGTCCGACAAGCCCACAAAAATAAAACAATAATGCAAGCCCGTCTACTACATAACTGCATATTCTGAGAAATAGCGAGAAACAGCAAACAATTGCACATCATAAAAGGATCATTTCACCATCTTCCAGAAAACAGGCAATTAACAAAAGACTTCCACTGATGAACAATAACAACAATAAAATCGGAGACTTTTTGTCCTAAGCGGCTCTCTACCGAGAATAAGGGCGCACGAAGATACGCACAAACTTTGACAATCGCAACCCGTACGATCTGTTAATCGTAGACAAAGGTAGTTCAAATAAATCACGCTATCTCTAAGTTCTTTCTTTCAACAACATCCCAAGAAGATAACCTAATGGAAGCCTTACCAACGCTGAGATGGTAACTGCCTATTCACCGCAATTGCTGACCAAATTAATCACCTATGTCAATTAACATGCAACCACACTCACATTCGTAAGGACCTAGTTAAATATGTAGAAGAAAACGGCGATGAACAGAACAAAGCTCGCAATCACTGAGCCTGAAATCCTTAACAACTCACCACTGAAAATCTACGCAATTACGGTACTTGGGCTGGAGAGGAGATTATAATACCAGCTGCCGAATACTTTCTACTTAACGCAACAATCCACCAGCAAAATACACCATCGCTCACATTCACGCCCAAGAATCCAGCGGATGCAGTGAAATCTATCAACCTCAACGTCACAGGACACCACTACGACAGCGTTTACTTGCTTGAATCGCCAAATTTACCCACGGATCAAGCAACCGATAACCAAACTGATAACACCATACTTTCGCCGATACTTAATGCAACACCCATGACCTCCTCAGGGTCAACCATAACATCAACATAAGACATCCCAGACAACACCGGATATACGATGATACGAAACAGCCCCATATGTAAACCACAAGTCACATGCGAGCGTATGCGCATTGCTACTTGGAAGGTTAGAGGATGCGCCGAAATAACTAAAAGACTCAACATTGACGCGGAATTGACTAACAAAAACATACACATAGCCTATATACAGGAAACAAACATGATACATATGTCAAAACACTATCTCTGGTATCTGTATGCTCGCATCGGACAAGACGCTATAAAGAAATACAGGAAAAAGGGAATTATAGGAACAAACCTCCATCACAATATTGCACACAAATATTTTAAAAGTTACATCAAAAGAAAATGCATGTAAGTACAAGGGCGAGTTGTCTCTGAAAAGAGATTTCTTCCAGCAAAACAAGGCATTACAGGAATTGCTATCATAAAAGGGTAGGCAGTGCACGATAATTACTATAACTAAAATGCCTAGGAATAAATTAAAATATCTGTAAAATACAGATAGCAAATACGAAATAATTACCGATATATACATAAACCTTACATATAATAAAATAAATACAGTAACTTTTACGAAAGAGACATGTAGAGCTCTTTAATATGTTTCTTAAAAGAAAAGAGTCGGACTGTCTCTTATATTGCAAAGAGGTGCGTTCCAGAGTCGGACCGCCCGCAGCCTGAAGGAGCGTTTATACGCAGCGCTGCCATGCCGCGGAGTAGCTAAAAGTGAATAATTAAATATCATCGGAGAACTGCTCATGGCAAACTTAAAAGTAGAAAGACGAAAATTCTTATAAGAGACCCCATAAACAACCAGTGAATTGGACGTAGTTCCAATACGAACCGTAAACGAAATCAAATATCTCGGCACATATATTACGGCAGGACATAGGACACAATAAAAAAGAGGTGCCGGCAAGCCATATGCAATTCCAAGGCCCTAATGCATTTTATAAAGAAATCCAACATAGACTGAAATATAGTGCGCCTGATTTACAAAATGGTCATTGCACTGTTTATAAAATACGGACAAAAAGCGGCAACCCTCACTAAAGCAAACAGTTGACAGTCAGTATATGAACGCCTGATCCTCAGAGACATGTTTGAGAACGCCAGAAGCTATCCAAGATACCACAAAATTCATGACTGACTACAGGGCAAAACGATAACCAAACGAATCAAAAACCACCGGATATGTTACTATACATATTCTGCGACGCCCACAACAGCACTTACTACACGCTCCATTCAAATACGAAGCAAGGAAGAAGAAAGCCGGCCGACTTATATACACCTGGAAAGATTTCCTTAAGCATGACATCAAACATCAAACACAGTTACTGGACAGAATCATCACACAACAGGGACGATGTCAAGATGGCCTAGAGGCAAATATACCGTATCCCAGAAACAGACAGCAAAAGCGAAACTGGGAACTTACCGGATAACCCAAACGAACACGACTCAGGAAACTCAACTATTAACAATAACTGAAAATAGAAGGAAAACAAGAACTTGAAGAAAACAACAGCTGCTCTCCAAATCCCACATCCTCCCCATTCCACATATCCTATATTGGCTTCAGGCTGAAGAGTCGGTCG
This sequence comes from Argyresthia goedartella, assembly GCA_949825045.1. Lineage (NCBI taxonomy): Eukaryota > Metazoa > Arthropoda > Insecta > Lepidoptera > Argyresthiidae > Argyresthia > Argyresthia goedartella. Next base: position 12,125,805 of record OX463812.1, on the reverse strand, counting down.
ATTGAATTCACTATCCTTCCCTTCCTACAGAGCAGGTCATTCCGCCCCCCCTCAAAACTTGTGCCCTCTGGTATGCCGGCCGAAAGACCGGAACAGGTTTAGAACCCTGGCTGGAGAAGCACCATTCATTCATTCATTCATTCATCATTCACATTAAATTACATTACATTTAATTAAAATAAATTGTATTCAAATAAAATAATTGCAATACAACATAGATTAAATAAAAAATTGAATATGGAAAGGGATTCACACTACCAGAAAAGACAGGTATGCAGACGTTCCCAGTGCCCCAGCGGTGGTGAATCCCATCTGTCGGCAAACTTTAGCTTAATTTTAATTTAAAACAAACAATACATTTGTGTAGAACTTTAACTTCAATCAATCAACTTATTTCCAACATGTAACATAAATTTGTGCTCGTTTTCGATAATTAAATCTGTATTTACAGAATGTTTAAGCAATATAACAGGATGCTTCTGAACATAAGGCATAACAGTATTTTGAAATAATCCTACTCTTATAAAGATATTTCGATCAACGAACGGATGCAATCCTTTTAACTGTCTTTGGACAGTCTTATTGCTAAGCAAGCCTTTCAAGTGAGAACAGAAATGTCCATTCTGCTCATTTTACACAATCCAATGCTAAGCATTCTTCAATTCAGCGCAAGTGAGATGTACATTTTGACACCTTTTCTTACCTTTTAAAACATTTATAAATCTTATACAGTACGCTAATATCCTCTGCATTTTAAGTAAGCTGGAATATTTCTCCAGATTAAAGCCTTGGAATAAATTATCAGCGGGAGTAAAGGCTATTCTCTTAGGGTTTTAATTCGGGAAACCTGTCACCACCAGGTAAAACGTCTTCGGTGTTGTTAAAAAAGTTATATGTACTATTTTGTAGGAATTCTGAAGGTCTGAGGATGTGGGCCTCTAGATATCAAGTCAGCAGGGTTATCAAATGTGTTGACATAGAGTCATTATCCATAGGTCGCTGGTTCAGATCCGACTCGAAGGACAAAAAAGATATGCATAACGATAGGTGTGGACTGGGGGGTAAATTAAGAAAATGGATTAACTAAACTTAGATGTGTATCACTGAATTAGGATAATAAATTACAGGAGACGAACTGTATGCGGGAGCTAGACTTTGGTAAATAGCCAGTGCTGTTAACAGCATTAACAACAATAATAATTGTGCAACAATAGTTAACAGCATTAAAAATATAACTACCTAGTGTTGCAAACAAACGGTGTTGCTGCAGATTGATGAAAAAACGTCATATATTTTCCCATAAGGGGTGGTAGAAATACCAAATGTCATAAACTAATGTCTTTTCTTCCCAGCCCGAATTCGAACCCAGGACCGCCATCGAAATCATCAAGCTTACATGAACGCCATACATCCTATTATCGTTCTCAGGATGAAATACGTGTTGAGATCCGAACAAACTTAATGACCCGCGAAGGAGTGCCAACTTGGTAGATTAATGGAAATAAAACCCGACGGAAGTTATGGACGAAAACATCGAACATAAAGTTCAGCCACGATATCGGTTTACTGAAGTGTGCGCTCGTAAAGTTGAAATTATAAGGACCGTAAAAAGAACTGTGCTGAGTCAGTATAAAGCTCTATTCTTTAACTTTTGAGATATCTTGATGCATTACAAATTACAGTTAGTTTATAATAACAGTTCGTGTTAAATAATCGCACTCTTAACACGCTCAGCGCCAGTGTATCTTTAATGATACACCATAGTGTGCTTTGTCACAGGCCAATGTTTCCTTAATGATACACCACACTGCCCGACTTCGGAGGCCGGTGTATCCCTCAATATACACCGTTTCATACATTTTAGTAGCGCGTTCAAAAGCGTTGGCCCCGGAGAATGTGCCTGTATTTTTAGGGTGTAAATATCTTAAAAAATAAAGAAAATTTGGGGTTTTTCTTAAAAAAAATACTACAAAATTATAAGTATACACTGGCCTTTGACAAAGCACCCTATGGTGTATCATTAAATATATACTGGCGCTGAGCGTGTTAATGGCCAAACGTGAATTTGAAGCATGGAAACATCCTTTTACACATCAATTTGACAAGGATGGCGAATATTGCGATAGGAATAAATGTCAGAGATAGAGAATAGTGCTACAGGTTCACTTTAAGTGTACTTTCGACGTTTTTCTTATACTTATAAATTTGATATTCAATAATTGCTCCTCAATTTCACACCTGGCCTGGCTCTTCTAGCTACGGTACGTTTAAAATGCAGACATGATTGTTAAAATTAGCCAATTGAAATTATCTAGAAAATTCATAACAATAAGCCAATTTTGGGAGTCGTTGTCAGGAGATGAGCTACCAACATAAACCAATTAGGTCATTCTTAAACGTGTTATAATTTCTTCGTGTTACTCAAATACGGCATCTAATGGTATTTTATTTAATGAATATAATCTGATTTTTAACAAATGCCTAAATGCAAGTTATTAAGAAGTTTAGTTTTAGTAAGAACTTAATTTCCCCCTTATCATTGTAGAATATCAGTTTCATAGAGTTTAATACACAGAGCGCCGAGACCGCCCCAAACTTTCTAGATAAACTTTGGAATTGCAATGCGATTTAGTCGTTAGGAATGGAATTGCAACAAAATTGCTTTATGATACAGTTTTATCTATACATCTATTAGGTGTAAACGAGTTGCCAGTACATGTTTTGGATTTGGCTATTAAATTTCTTATTATATGCGTCGTAGAAAATTAAATATCAAAGTTTATAAAAAAAATACAGATTTCCCCAGGCTCGAGGCATAACACTCGTACTACTTCTCAAGGCAAAATCAGAGTTTAGCACAACCTCAAAGTTGATACTACTAATGAATAGAAAACTCTAGAATCTGTTTCAAAATTTTCCACGTAGAATCACAATATGCTGTGTAGCTAACTTCGCACAGGATGCAGCGACACCAACTAACTTGTCGGCCACAGATAACGAACTCTGCCAGTAGTTGTTGCATTTATACTGTGCGGCTAACTTCACACTGGACTGCCTTTGTGATATTAGCAACGCTTGCTATCTTGCTGTTGGTAAATCACCTGCTGTTGTTGGTGATCAATTGTTGTGTTTCTAGTGATGCATTTTTTTTTTAAATATCATCAGAAGCCCATGGTCTAGAGGTTACTTAAAATATGATTAAACTTAGGCCAATATATATAATACCTTAGACACTATTTACACACATTGATCTAGTCCCAAACTAGGATTCCCTGAATCTTGGGTACTAGACGACGATACACATACTTGTATAGATAAATATTATACTTAGATAGATAAACAACCATGACTAGGGTACAAACATCCGTTCTCATCAAACAAATATTTGCCCCCACCGGGACTCGAACCCGGAACCCTTGGCTTCGAAGACACGGTCACTGCCACAGAACATTTAATTAAATGTTCTGTGGTCACTGCTGACTCGTACCTGGACTTGGTTATGCAGCATCGCGGTTTTGAATAAAATTCAAAACCTATTTACTAAAACTACTACTATTTACCCTTTGCGCCTTGGTAATAAAATTTAAAACCTAAGGCAGGAAAATTACATCTTTGGAAGACATCCGGCACTGAGAGGTAGAGGATTATTGTTTTTTGGAAGATGCATTAACCCTATAGTGAGTGAATATAGGCTGGTTGACTGATGAAACCTAAGATTTGAAAGTGTTGAAGCAGAATACCTAATAGTGTGTTAATTCGAAACGTGCTCATGCCTGCAGCATGCAGTACTAACTCACCGAATGCTCGTCAGAATTGACTGCTATCGGTTATGCATTATCAAGCTGAGTGGAAGTGACAACTGAACGATTGAACGATTGCTGGTCACACACACTAAATCTCGTCGGTGTTGATCAGGGAGCTAATAACTTTGTAGAAACGTGTAGTAAAATAACAATGGGTATTGGGGAACTGTAAGGAAACATTGATATATCTGACGCCAATTTGTTGGCGCCTGAATGTGCCTGAAGGGCATAGCGGCGCATGTGTATAAGAGAGATTTATACATGGGCAAGAGGAGAGAGGGTGTAAATCCATTGCTGCGCCTCTGCCACCACTAATGTGAATAGCGTGACACTATGCTTTCTTTCTTCTGTTGGAAAGGCAGAAAAAGTCATTCTGAACAGTATCTACTAGTTATCTCTACAGTAAGGACTGATAGGGTCGATAATTTAAGTCATACAAAAATCTAACTGCTATCATATAAGAAAAAGCGCAACAATGCAGCCCTCGGACAGGGCTACATATTTGTACCTTTTGCATTAGGAACTAGGGTTGTAACGGAGCTCCGCCTTCACCTCCGAAAGTTCGGAACTTCCGATAGAAATCGTACCTCCGACTCCGCCTCCGCCATTTCTGAACAGAGGCTTAACAGAGTTTATTAACGTTCAAAAATGTACACGCAATGCGACAGGAGCGACTCTAGGCAATTAGGCATCACGGCCGCTCGGCTGAGTATTTATATGAGAACGCAACTGAATGAAGTGAAGATTATTTGTGCTCGAGAAGCTCGCAGTTGTGCAAATATAGTGCAAAACTATTGTTTATTAAATTAAATATGCCTATTCTTAAATATGTAAACCAAAAATATTGTTAAAGTACTGCATAAGTACCTTTTAGCTTTTGAATAAATACTATTCCTTAATAAATCAAACAAAGATATTTTTTCTACCTCCGCCTCCGCCTCCGTTAACCTCCAACTCCGCGGAGGCGAAGCTCTTCACCTCCGCCTCCGATAAGACGCCTCCGTTATAACTCTAGTAGAAACCTTCGGTCCATGGGGTCCAGAGGCGCTGTTCAAAGAACTTTCGTCGTACCTGGTCGATGCCTCAAACGACCGGAGGACTGGGGCCTACCTTGGGCAACGGCTGAGCCTCGCCATACAGCGGCAACGCCACCAGCCTTCTGGGCACCTTGCCCAGCGACGACGGCGGCAGTGACCTGGCTCAATTTTTTTTAAATATGTATATTTAATTGTTAGTTAATATATTATTTTTAATCAATGAACTTAACTAGGCTCTCTAAATCTAAAATGTTAATATTAAAATAAACTTTAAACATTCCTTCGTGTAAAGAATATCCTACAAAAACCGCTGCGAGTACAAAATCTAAGGAATAGGTACATACATATATAGATACCTCTGACTTTACTTACACAGGGGGCTGGCCTTTCGCCGCAGATATCCAAAAGCCAGTTAACGCATGTTCCACAGTAAGCCGCAGAAGTTGTAGCAATTTGTAACGCAACATTGTTGGAGCGACGACGGCCACCGAGGAATTAGTTCTGTGTGTGAGAACGTTCGGCATACCGTCGAGATAGTTAAAACTGCCATACGATACAGGCAAGGGATTCATCTTGTTAGCGCATTAACTACCTAAGCTCGTATTAACTCATGTGTGAAAATATATAGGTACAGCAAGAATCAACTAATATGGCTTACCGATGTACCTGCGCAGAAGCTGAGTTTTTAAAGTGCGGGAAATGCTGTTGTCCATTCAGCACGTTCGACGCGTTTCCTGTTCCGCTATTGGTCACTAGCTGCCGCCAAATGTCAAATGCTTAGTCTGCCGCCATACTTCTGATTGAGTGCACGCGTAGCAGGTAAAAGTACACTTAGTGGCAAAAAAAGTTTTTTTTTTTTATAAAATGCGTTCAATAAAAAGAGGACGACCACTTAAAAGACAAGCGCGGGAAATAATGATCATACTGATCCTTGTCGTACGCAGCTGCATCATCATAGTTAACCTTGACCGCTAAAGACACGTAACACCTACCCAAATATTATTTTAAGAAATGTATTAATTTGCATACATTATCCATTACTAATTCTGTAATGTTTCCAAATGTTTAAATAGAAAATTTTAACCACAAAAATATCACACACTTATAGATAAATATAACATCTTTTCGAATCTTATTAAAGTATAACTGACGCCAAGTTGATTGGCGCCTAAGTACCGCCTGGAGGGGGTAGCGGTGCATGGGAATAAGAAACATGCATACATGGGCGAGAAAGAGATGGTGGCCCCGCTCAGGCGCCAAATAACCTTGCAATATCTGTACGTGATAGAAACATTTGTAACAATAAAATTACCTTTAAGTGTTTTCTTCTCACGCATTCTATTTCTATATCGTGGCTGCCTCCTGGCTACAAATTGTCCTTCTCTAGGTGTGACCTGCTTCCCACCACATTTCATGATTTCCACAATTTTGGCAAACACACACCACACTAACGCAATCATGTTCAACTAAAAGCGCTCCCAAAACTTATTTACGAAAAATGTTTTAGCGTTCCCTGTTTTATCTTATTCCTCTTTTTTATCTTCAGTTTTATCAGCTCCTTCGATTTCACTTTTCTTGCAATCAACAATGATGACTTATGATGATTTATCTTCAACAAAATTCGTGAGTTCTTCATAACCTTATATGCCTACGAACTCTATTACATCTATATTTAGTACTATATATATGTCCTATATGTGTACGCAAGTCTCAATACTCATAGTAAGATCTCATTTATCTTTGATTTGAAATTCAAATTCAAATTAAATTCATAAAGAGTTTATTTCCATAAGAAACACATAGGTAACATTTGGAGAATGTCAAATCTTAAACTAACACATGTATAAGGTACAGGGAAATATAGAACTCAATTTGAATTCCGTCACCTCAAGGTTTCTAGTCGCCTCTTTGCCTCACCAGATGCTGGAGGCAAAGAGGCGACTAGAAACCTCCAGCTTTATACGTTATTTTTTACAGAATTGGAGCAAACACCTTCCCAAGCTTTCTTGTCTTCTACATAGTCTGATATTTTGTAGTAACCTTTTTTACATAAGTGATTTTTAACAACATTTTTAAATGTATTTACAGACAATTCTTGTAACTCAGTCGGTATTTTGTTGTAAAAGCGAATACATTGCCCTTTAAAAGATACATTAACCTTATGGAGCCTAGTAGTAGGTATAGCCAGTTTATTCCTATTTCTAGTGTTGACATTGTACCTGGTGCTACTCTTAGGAAATTTATCAATATTTTTTGGACGTACATTAGGTTTTCATAAATATACTGACACGGCACTCTCATAATGTTAATTTCCTTAAATTTACAACGCAGTGACTCTCTGGGACCCACATTGTAGATTGCACGAACAGCCCTCTTTTGCAGCACAAATATTATGTTAATGTCTGCAGCGTTCCACCACAGCAGTATGCCGTAAGACATAATGCTATGGAAGTAGCTGAAGTAAACTAGTCTAGCTGTTTGAACGTCCGTAAAAAGACGGATTTTTTTAACTGCATAAACTGCGGAACTGAGTTTTTTTGATAGCTTATCTATGTGTGGGCCCCACTGAAGCTTATTATTTAAGGTGATTCCTAGGAATACCGTGCTATCTACAATTTCTAAATTTTCACCTTTAACATTAACATTAGCCGAGACTTGTTTAACATTGGGTACTATAAACCGAAAACATTTCGTTTTGTTATTGTTCAGTAAAAGATTATTAGCACTAAACCAATTGACTACCTTTGAGATTGCATTAGTCACATCGTCAAAGTTCAAACTGCGTCGTTTCATTTTAAACAAAAGTGAAGTGTCATCTGCAAACAGTACAATCTCATGATTATCTCTGACAAGATGTGGCAGGTCATTAATATAAACCAAAAACAGGAATGGCCCGAGTATGGAACCCTGCGGTACACCCATAGTAACAACAGACCCTGGAGATCGTTTTCCATTAATGTCAACTCTCTGTATCCTGTTATTTAGATAAGAAGAGAGTAGATCTAAAGAAATATCCCTAATTCCATAGTGATGTAATTTCCTGATCAATGTCCCATGGTCAACTAAATCAAAAGCCTTAGACAAATCGCAAAATACTCCTAGAGCATCATGCGACTCCTCCCAGGCATCATATATATGTGATATTAACTCAATACCGGCATCAGTAGTTGATTTGCCTTGTGTAAAACCAAATTGTTTACAGTGGAGCATGTTATTGGTGTTGAAATGTGTAAGAAGTTGATTTAAAATTACTTTTTCAAATACTTTACTAAATGTAGGCAATACCGATATCGGTCTGAAGTTAGAAGGGTCAGATGTACTACCCGATTTAAACAAAGGTACTATTTTACTGTGTTTCATTAAATCAAGAAACACGCCAGATTCAATAGATGCATTAAATATGAAAGCTAAATCTATTTTACTGTGTTTCATTAAATCAAGAAACACGCCAGATTCAATAGATGCATTAAATATGAAAGCTAAATCTAGTGCAATAACATTTATTAGGGGCTTCACAACATGAACAGAAATATCCTAGAGGTCTGCAGTTTTCTTAACATTTATTGATTTAAAGGCTTTAATAATATCTTTATCATCTACATAATTAAACGAGAATTGATTTTCATATCTAGGTACATAGTCTTTTAGCAAAGATTCAGCGACTACTTTGGAAGAGTCTAAAGACTTTGTAGTAGAGATTGGGATGTCAGTAAAAAAAAAATCAAACGCTTTAGCTACATCAATATCATTTTTGAAAGTAATATCATTAATTTTTAATTCATATTCATTGTTTTTAATACTGACCTTTCCAGTCTCACTTTTAATTATATCCCAAGTTGATTTAATTTTGTTATCACTTTTTCTTATTTTAGATCTGATATAATTTGATTTTGCAATTTGACAAACTTTTTTAAAGATTTTTGAGTACTTTTTTACTTTATCCATGAACTCTTCACTATGATTCCATTGTTTTTTACTATATCATTCATATAAATTTTGTCGACTTTTAAGTATACCTACTGTGGCCCACTTACTAAAGTTAAGTTTATCTGAGACCACAATCGATCTGGTAGTAAATACTGCATTGAACGCATTGCTGAATTTGTAAAAAAAATACAATATGACTCATTAGGGTTATTATTAGGGTAATTGATAGGTAGTTTGCTATCCCAATTTAATTTAAACCTTTCAAACCGATGTGCAGTCTTAGGTATGTACGCACTATGTCTGACTGAGCATTGGCTCACTGGCCCTAAGTTAAGTACAGTAAGCATTAACGGCTTCACCTTAGTATCTAAATACTGTAGGACTACTATTACTCATGGTGGATCATGTATTTATGTTAAAAACGACATTAAGTGTACGGAGAACTCAACTCTGACTGAATTATCTACAGAAAGGTATTGTGAAATATCAGCTGTGGATTTGATTGATCACAAATTGACTTTGCTTTGTATTTATAGGACAAACGCTATAAGCTGGCTAGACTTTCTGACTCACATGGAACGCCTGCTCGATAAGATCAGTGAAACCGGTAATGCCTGTGTGTTGGTCGGTGACTTTAATATTAACTACATTGTGGAATCTAACTCGCGAAAGCAACTATATGACTTGCTATCCTCACACGACATGCGAAATGAGGTGAACTTTCCCACGCGTATTATAGGCAACTCCTCCACCAGCTTAGATCACGTCTATACAAACTTGGCGGAGGGCTCCGTGAGTGCAGCGCCGGTGACCACCAACGTCAGCGACCACCGCGGCGTGCGCGCGCGCGTGCAGCTCGAGGCGCGGGCGCACCAGCCAGTGACTCGCCTGGTGCGTGCGAACACGGCCTCCAACCGAACTAACTTTATAGCTGCTTTACTGAGTGTGGACTGGGATCACCTGTTCTCGCGCTTCAGTGCGTCGGTAGAGTGTTTGGCTGCGTCAGTAATCAATATAATAACGAATAAGTATAATATTTGTTTTCCACTTAGACTTCAACCAGTTAGAAAGGAACGATCATGGATTTCCCAAGACATAAAAAATATGAAATCACTACTATTTGACATCATTGAACTAGGTGTTTCATATCCAGATAACAGTGACCTGACTAATTTAGCTGATTCTCTAAAAATCAAGTACTTGAATACCCTCAACATGGGTAGAAGCAGATTCTACACTAAACAAATTACTGGTAGTCAGAACGCGACCAAGGCAATGTGGAATGTAGTTAACAGAGAGAGGGGTAAAAACTATGCACCTTGTGTCGATTATACTGACGTAGCCATAGACTCTGGTGGACAGAAATTTCCCTCAAAGGAGCACGCGATTAATGCAATAAACCTCCGTTTCGCTACCGCAGCAGCAGCGTGCGGTGCGCCGGCCGCCGACAAGATCGCGTCGTCAGCCACCCTGGCGCGCGCCCGCCCGCCTGCGGACCGCTCGCTGAGGTTGCGCCTCTTCACCGCCGACGAAGTATTCCGGATTATAACAACCCGCATCCCACACAAACCTACGAAAGATATTTACAGCACCTCAATAGAGCTGCTGAATCTCGCTGCGGTCCAGATTTCACCGATCTTAGCTAAGCTATATAACGACTGCATGAGAGCTGGAACCTATCCTGTCCCGATGAAATGCAGCAAAATAATTCCTATTTACAAGGGCAAGGGTAAGAGAGCCGAAATGGATAACTATAGGCCCATCTCTATAGTTCCTGCCATCTCGAAGGTTCTCGAGAACGGCATCAGCCGTCGGCTGACCGAGTACCTAAGGGACACCGACGCGATGTCGGACCGCCAGTATGCCTACCGCGAGGGTCGGTCCACGACCGCATTGGCACGCGAGGTTGTGCGCCGCGTGCTCGACGCCCGTGAACGCAGGAAGCAGGTAGCGCTCTTATGCTGTGACTTGTCTAAAGCGTTTGATGTGGCAGATCACGATGTTCTAGCACTCAAACTAAGACAATACGGTATCGATGGTAGGGCCCATAGTTTCCTTACTGATTTTCTTCGTAACCGATCCCAAATAGTGGTTGGCGATGGAGGGAGGGTGAGGTCACGACCACTGACGACGGTAATGGGCGTAGCCCAAGGATCGTCAGTGTCGAACATCCTCTTCTCCCTCATGTTGAACGACTTGCCAGCAGCCATTGACTCCAGTGAGATTTTCATGTATGCTGATGACGTCGCCGGCGTAGTCATAGCCCCAGACGTACCTCAACTGCAGCAATGCCTGAATATAACGGCTTCGAATATAGCCAGGTGGTTCCGAATGAACGGTCTCGTCCTGAACGCAAAAAAAACCCATTTCCTCCACTTCAACCTCGCAGGTCAAGCTATGAAGCAGTTTGAGGTGCTGGCAGACGGCGTGAAAATAAACCAGGTCGAGGCAACAGCCTTCCTAGGTTTCGAGCTCGACAGGACCCTCACCTGGGGCTCGCACATTGATAAGGTGTGCGGCCAACTGGCGGGAGCGTGCTTCGCGCTGCGCCGCCTGGAGCGTACGGTTCCTCGCGACGTAGTGCGCACCTGCTACTTCGCGATGACGCACTCGGTACTGCAATACGGCGCCGAGCTGTGGGGGCGCGCCGCGGTCTGGCAGCGCGCCTTCCGAATGCAGAAGCGGGCCGTGCGGGCGATCATGAAGCTGCCACATGACGAGTCGGCCAGGCCACATTTCAAAGCCCTCAGAATCCTTACCTTACCCTCCATTGTAATTCTGCAGGTGGCAACTTTTGTAAGGGAAAACGCCCATAATTTTGTTAAACTGGGTGATCTTCACAAATACCGCACCAGAAATGCGGAAAAATTAGCCGCTATCCCACGAAGTCTCGCTCGTTCAGATAAACTCACGCACATTATGGGCCCCACTATCTATAACCGGCTACCACAAGAAATCACGGCCGCCATAACAACAAGTGGCTTCAAACATAAACTGAAGAACTGGCTTATCGAGCGGACGTTTTATAGTGTGGATGAATACTTGACTAATACGTAGCCTCGTATTTTTATATAATGTACCTTCCTGCGTACTTTTTGAACATAGGTATTTGTATTTAATGAATTATGTGTAATAAACAGTGCAATATAATTAGTATATAATAATTTCTATTAATAGGTTATAATAATCTTAATTATGACGTATAATTTAAATCAAATTTTAAATGTATCCCTAAATGTGTATTGACCTGTAATTGACAATTATAAATAAATAAACTGAAAACTGAAAACTGAAAACTGAAACTGTATTGTATCTTTCTTGTAGAACTTTTTTTAAGTTGAATTTCTAGTCTTATGTATTGACCTAAGTGGTCTGACTTTAAATTACTTATAATTTTTTTAAATACATTTTTTTCATTTGGATAAGCAAATATATTGTCTATACAATTTGCTGAGGTTTCAGTTATTCGAGTAGGTTCCATGAAAAGTGGCTTTAAGTTGTGAGAATTAAATAAGTTAGTTAGTCTCGTACTAAGGGAGTAAGTTTCTAATAAATTTACATTGAAGTCTCCACATATCATAAGAGTTTTATTAGATTTTGATACTTTAAATAATATGTCATCCATGACTTTTTCAAAAACATCAAATGAACCTGATGGTGGGCTGTAAACGCTTATTACAATTATGCGCTCCAATTCAACACATGCTACTTTAATGTGGCTTTCAACTGATAAACATACTATGTCATTACGATTTTTGAACTTTATGTGTTTATTTAGAAATATTAGAGAGCCTCCACGAACAGCATGTGATTTGCAAAAAGAAATATTGGAGTCTATTATACTATACTGTCGGTCGTATCATGTTTCCATAGCTGCGGCGGGCGATAGGCAAGCCCCCTGTCATGCAAAAATTCTATAGTCAGTTAACGCATGTCCCACAGGAAGCCGCAGAAGGTATAGCAATTTCTTTATTACCAAAACCGCCAAAAGCTACAATCAGGGGCTTAATCTTGTTTGCCACAAAACACATAAGTACCGTATACCTGGGTCACTTTGGTCCTGGGGGGCTATTTTGTCCCAAAACGTAAGAAAGTTTGAACTATCCACCATTTCATTTGAATGATACTTGTTGAAGAAATTCGGCGATTCGTCAACAGATGATGCTGGATGTTTAAAAAACGTTGGGGTTGGAGCCTTCGTTACCTGTTGATGAGAGTTACATACCGCCATTTTCACAGAAGACTAGTTAAAAAAATGTGACGGACAAACAGCTTTGATTAAAAAATTCCTTTTAACTGGGCAGATTATATAGGTTGACATTTAATTAGCGGATCACATTTTAGGGAATGATTGTACACATAATTATGAATAACTTTCCCCGAGAAACATATGGTCGCAAACGAAAAATAATAATTGGTCTCTCATAGTAACTTGAAATCAGCTGATCGGGTCAATGTACTGAGGGACGACGTTTTTTTTCATTTGCAACCACGTTTTTTGGGGAAAATTGATCATATTGATGGGTTCTATCAATCCCCAAAAAATGCTCAGCCAAATAAATGTTACCTTCTAAAAATATATAGTCGTAATAAAGAACGTTGATTTGACATGGAAAAAGTTTCGATTTATATTTGAATTACTTCAAGCAGTTTTATTTTTGTGTTCAAAATACTCGGTGTAGCAAATAGTACGATAAATCAGCACTCACTTGATTTGCTCCTGTGTCTCGTTTTGGGGATCCCCTTTCTTCACAGGAACTGGACTGGTTCGTGGGCTTGAAGTGTTTTTCGTGTGGCATGGCAGTGGCACAATGCGGAACGGGTCGCGGATGCGTGCACGTCGCTAGGTTAAATTCGAGTGATAGCTGTCAGAAGACAGCTGTGTTGCTAGTGTGAAATATCGTACTTTGGGGTGGCGAGTTGAAATTATGTATTTTGTGCGTGCATTACAATGAATGACATAACTACTAAACATGCCGCCGACCTAAAATAACTAAGTTATTTTAATGAACTGTACTGAGTAAGAACTAAGAACTAAAGTAGTTGCTATAACTAATGTTACTTAATAACTAAAACTAATTCATCTATTCGATAGGCAAAGGACAGATCTTTACTACAGATCTCTCTGAATAATTATTCCCTATCTGTACTGTAACTACTCTAACAACGCCATCAACGCCTGGATGCAACTTGTGAACGCGAGCCAAGCGCCATTGTAAAGGCGGTAAATTAGTATCTAAAATTATAACTACCGAACCCTCGGATAGGGGTGTGTAGCTACTGCTATCACGGTACCATTTTCCTCTCTGTTGGAGCTGGTGGAGGTACTCCACACTCCAGCGCTTCCAGAAATGCTGAACTGATTGTTATATGACTTGCCATCGCACTAGACGGCTAGTTTGATCTGATGAGTAATCGTACTCAGGTAATAAGGTTAATGGTTGCCCAATAAGAAAATGTGCAGGTGTGAGAGGTAGCGGATCAGCTGGATTGCCAATCTGAGAACAAAGCGGTCTCGAGTTGAAAATCGCTTCAATTTGACATATGAGTGTATTGAACTCGTCATAAGTTAACTTCTGTGTACCTAGAACTCTGTAGAGATGAGTTTTCATACTCTTTACTGTGGCTTCCTTAAGCCCACCAAAATGACTTGCATATGTCTAGGAGTGGGGCTGAAGGATGGCAGCGATGAAAATAACCCTGGACATGTAAAAGTATATTATTTAACAAATGTAAATATAAAAATCACGGACGCGTCATTGCGCCGTGCCGTTCGATCTGGTAGTGGTGGTGTGGCGCATCGTGGCTGGCGCCGCGCCGGCGCCGATGCCCCGCCGCTCGCCCCGCGCCGCTCCCCGTTATCGCCGTCGGGTTTCACGTGGTGCCCGCGTAAACAGGGTCCCCGCCTTGGAAGCCCTGGTTTCCAAGAGAGTGGTCGTTGCCGGTGTCATCCAGTGGCAGCAGGCATACTCGGTTAACCGGCCTCTTAACGATGCCTTTGGCCGTCTTGAAGTCTGCCACCCTGGTAATGCCATCCAGGCCTGGATGAAGTTGATGCAAGCGCCATCGCATTAGTGGGACGTTGTCATCTTTGATGGCCACGAGGTCACCTTCTCTGAGCTCATGCTTCTTGACCCGCCACTTTGTCCGCTGCTGCAGCTCGCTCAGGTATTCATCATGAAATCGTGCCCAGAAGTGTTGTCTCATCTGTTCTATCTTTTGGTATCTGTTTAGACAGTTCGTTGTAATGGGTGGCTCTGGTAAGGCAGTTAGTGTCCGCCCTATCAGGAAGTGCCCTGGAGTCAGAGGAGTCATATCAGAAGGATCTGACGTCAGAGGAGTCAACGGACGGGAGTTTAGGATTCCCTCGATTTATGTGAATAGTGTCGTTAGCTCCTCAAACGTCAGATTTGAACTACCTACTACACGTTTCATAAGCAATTTGGCTGATTTTATTCCCGCCTCGAAATTACCTCCAAAATGAGGGGAATATGCCGGACTAAAATGAAATTTTATGCCCTTATCGTAGGCGGCCTCAATCATGGACCTTTGGCTTGCCCGCAACATTCTGCCCAACTCATTAATAGCACCCACAAAATTAGTGCCATTGTCACAATAAATATCATGAGGCCTGCCACGACGTGAGATAAACCTGCGAAAGGTCATTATAAAGGCATCAGTACTTAGGCTACTAACAACCTCCAAATGCACGGCTTTGGTACTAAGACATACGAATAAGCATAACCAACACTTGGACAGCGTGCACCCTCTACTCTTGCGGTTTGCGATTGCAAATGGGCCAGCAAAATACTCCAGTTACTATGAAGGAGTAGGTAAGAGTAACGCGGGGAGGGGGCAAGCTGCCCATCATGGGTTGAATTGAGATGCCTTGAATACGCACACAAACCATGCATTTTCTAAAAAATTGTCGCGCCAAATTCCTTCCGCCCATAGGCCAATACTGGTTTCTGACTATATTTAGCAATAATTGAGGTCCACAATGCATGTTATTTAAGTGTTCTTTTTGAAATAAAAGTTTGGTAAAATGATGTTTAGAATACAATAAAATTGGGTGTTTCTTTGAATAGTCACATGCGGCTCCTTGTAGGCGTCCTCCAACTCTAATCAAATTATATTCATCCAAAAATGGATTAAGTGACAAAAATTTCGATTTACGATGCACAGGCTGCTTAGTTTTAAATAAATCTTAGATAAATCTTAGAATGTACCCTACGACGCGGATCATTCGGTGATACTTAGAAAATCGAGCAAAGTCAAAAGACGACTGCTGTGGAATCAAGCAAGTATAAACCTTTAGTTCAGGTAACTCAACATCAATAATTTGAGTGTTTGGCCACTCAGATTCAGGTTTCATTAGAAACAATGGTCCGTTAAACCATGGCGAATTTTGCAACTGGCTGGGGCTACTGCCGCGAGATGCAATGTCCGCTGGATTCATGGCCGTGGGGACATGATTCCACGAAGATTTGTCAGTCAACTAATGTATTTCGTTCACTCTATTGTATACAAATTGTTAAAGATTGTTTGGGTTTGTATTTTTTACCCAACCCAAGACTATAGTGGAATCGCTCCAGAAATATTTTCTGTCGAATTTACACGTGAGTGACTGACACACCTTTGCACTCAGTTGAGCTCCAAGCAGCGCAGCGGCCAGCTCCAACCTGGGAATCGTGCATTTTTTTATGGGGGCTACTCTGGCCTTTGCGCAGAGCAGCTTAACCGAAACATTTCCTACCATGTCTACACAACGTATATAAATACAAGTAGCGTATGCGAGTTGGGACGCATCCACAAAACAATGCAGATGTGTAGATGCAGGTGCATCCTGCATGACAAAGCGTGGAATATTCAATGCTTTGATATTCGTTCAAATTTGATAGAAAGTTATTCCACTCCTTGTCTATGTCAGAAGGCACCGGGTCATCCCAGCCGAGTCCAGAAAGCCAAAGTTTCTGCAACAACATTTTGGGTACTATTGTACAGGCACTGAGCAAGCCAAGTGGGTCGGATATCTTGCATGTTGTTGCGAGAATGTTCCGCTTTGTGAAAATACAGGATCTATCTGAAAGTCGACAAGAAAATTTAAGCTATCTTGCGAAGGACTCCAATTCAACCCTAGGACAGACGAATGATTTTGCAAGTTTGAATATTGATCATTTATCTGTGATAAGTCCTTTTCAGTACGTGTGGTCGAAATGGGGTCGTTAGCAAATATGCATGGTATATTTGTGCGGAATTTCCTTAGCGGAAAACAAGCCTCCGCCAACTTGTCAACAACTGAATAACGCAGATACTTCAGCTTGGCCATATCATTGCTACCGGTGATCAGGTCATCACAAAAAAAATAGTTTTTTATTACATTTGCCACTTTTGCGTCTACGCACTCCTTTGACAACTGAACTATACATCTCGTGGCCAGGTATGGGGCGGAGGCCGTACCATACATAATAGTGTTAAGCTGCAATGTTCTCAAAGGCTGAGACTCATCGTCCCTCCACAATATTAATTGTAGGTGACGTTAAGACTCTTCCAGAGAAATCTGGTGATACATTTTAGCTATGTCACCGGTTAAAACATATTTATGCTGCCGAAATCTCAACAGAATTGACAATAAGTCATTTTGCACCACTGGGCCAACATACTGAATGTCATTCAATGACTTGCCTGACGTGGTGCGCGCCGAGGCGTTGAAGACAGCTCTCAGCTTTGTAGTTTCGCTCTTCTCGCGAAGCACTGCGAGGTGTGGCAAGAATATGTCATTAAGTGGCCTATCTATTTCAATTAAGTGGCCCAGTGTTGCATATTCTTGAATAAATTCACAATTCATCTTCTTTAAGATAGGCTGCTTTCGAAAGCGCCGTTCTTAATTATTATTATTTATTGAGCACTATTACAAATTAATAATAATATTCTTTCAACAATAAAATAATATATCTATATGCCAAAAACTAACTAAACAATCCGCCCCAGGACATCTCCCTGCCAAAGGTTCCCAAGACACTGGCAGCGTTACCCCGCTGCACAGCCAAGGAAATCCTCTGCATGAGAAATGCCCCGGAGCGGTGGTCAAAACCTCTGTCTCTGAGGCGTCAGCCCAACTCTTTCGCAAATTGTCTACCTTGTATCCCCCACACTCTAGTCGTCTCAACAGCAAGCGGCACGAAAATGTAGCTGTTAGCTAGAGCGGCATATTTTTGATACTTCGGCCTAGCGGCTGATTCAGCCGCAGCACCTGCAGTGGCAGTTGTGGAAACCACATGGGAGGCTGCGAACGTGCAGACACAAGTTGCATCCCACAAAAGAGACCGCCCTCTCTCCCATGGCACCAATGTCAGTCCGTCAGGACGCTTGCCATCCGAACGGCACAGACCAGGCGGCTCCAGCACACTGGGAACGTTGGCCGAAATCAAAGCCCTACGGACAATGTCATTAATTGCGTGGTGCCGAGAAAACCTGCCAGCGCTCCTGACGCAGTGAAGGCCATGGCGTCCCAAACCATCCACCCATGCCCCACAAACGCAACGATGCGGCTGACAGATTGTGCATCCCAAACGCAAGGCAACTGCCACACGCAATGAATCATTGTCCAAGAGAGTGCCTAGCTGTGGAGAAGGTAATGCGTGCAGCCACATGCCCGAGTCGGGCTGAAAAACCGCGCGCAACCGCGCCAACTCAGGTCCCACAGACTGAGCAAGCACTGGGCTGAGAGCTGCTTGAGGTGCTTTTTGGAAGCCGCGAAAATATCTATCTTTGTCTTAATAACCCGCGGTATACCCTCCGGGAAAATAGGGGCTCCCAGAAGTGTAAAATCCTCCCTGGCTACATGGACAACTCCCGGCACAACCGCATGGATGTCAGCGCTAAACTCCTGCGTGAATTGCCCAGAACAGGAGTACACCTCACACTTCTGAGTATTAAGACTAAGTCCCAGGTTAGAAAAACCCTGTATTAGCCTTCCCAAATCCTCCATGACCACGTCCGGACTTCCACCAATCGTGCCGTCGTCCAGGTACCACACGTTCAGCGAAGAACGCAACGAGGCCACAACCTCCTGAATTGCCAAGCTAAAAAGCCATTCTAAATTGAAAAAAACATCTCTTAGCTAGAGTAAATGAGTCTCCCAAGACTTCTGGTGACTCTCTCAATGGCATTGATACTTGAAAACGGCCGGATTCTAACCGAACCGTACTTTTGTTAAACAAATCGTCACCTATTTGCTCATCAGTTGAACAAATCTTATCGGGTGTGTTAAATGTTTCTAATTCCCAAAATTTGGAAAGCGAATCCTTGATTTCCTGGCTAAAATTACACAATATTTTGGCCCTTGGCAAAATAGGTGTGGCCGGGCTCGCTGGTCCCGATACCAACCAACCAAATTTAGAGTAAATTAGCGTGGGCGCATTTTCGCCTAAAGGTATTTTATACTCCACATTATGTCAGACCCGATTAAGATATCGATTTTATCACTTTTATAGAATTGGGGGTCCGCTAATGGTGTATTATTGGGTAAGTTCAATTTATCAGGATTCACCTCCGCACTGGGTAAGTTTTCAGCAATGCTTGGAATAATCATACAATTCACACTAGTGGTGAATGAACTAATCCTTGATTTAATATTTAATGTGCAACTATCTGACACTGGAGATGTCAGATTGTTGAGTCCGCTAACTTGCTTTACTTGTGATCTATTACTTTTAATGTTAAGTTTCTTTTTCAGGTTTTCAGTCACGAAGCTACTTTGACTCCCACAGTCCAACAGAACGCGTGCAAGGTAAGTATTATTATGATCATCAATCACAACCGCGGTGCCCAGAAGGACTTCACTGTCGCTAGATGATGAGGTGAGTGTGGTTAACGAAGTGCTAGCACTTGTACTAGCTATGTTGTGAATATTTTGTTGTTCGTTGCTAGCACTAAGCTTCTCATTATTGTTATCTTTACTGCAATAATTTATTTGCTTGTTATTTTGATTGTTTGTTTTACATAATAAACTGTTTTGTTTTTGTTTACAGGCCCTGCAAGCAGTCGGCAGTTGTAACTCAGATGACCTGGGCGAAGGCAGTTCAGGCATAACTTACGCTTGATTACCTCAGCCTCCCTCGCCTCAGGGGACATCTCTGCAAATATCTTACATTCAAACAAACGGTGGTCCTGGTTGCACATGAAACATGTTCTGTTCGATGTTGATGTAAAGAAGGATTTAATATTACCTTGAGATCTATTGTGAACGAACTTATGATTGTTTGTATGATTATTATTTGCTTGAAAACCCTTAGTGCCACCTTGCACGGTCTCCAAAACGTCAGCTCGATTTCTCAGAAATTAATAGAAATTTTCGAGGGTGGGAGACTGTGGAAGGTTGGCTTTATATTCTTCCCACTTAATACTAGTCACACTATCTAACTTCTGTACTACAATATATATTACAAGGGTGTCCCACATCTCAGTGTGTTCCCCTAGTGTATTCAAGGCTCTCAGATTCTTTAGACACGTGGTCTATGATATACCTCAAGGATTTATGAGATTCCCTATTCAGAGACTCGAGCGTAAACAACGATTTCAGATGATTATTTATCAACACGTTTTTGTTATTGTATCTAGTACAAAGTAAGTCCCACGCTTCCTCGTAATTATCGGCCGTAAACTCAATCGACTTAATTGTGACCGCAGCACCGCCCTCTAGGGAGGATCTGAGGTAGTGAAATTTGCTTATACTGGAAATGGCATCGTTGCCGTTGATCAGCGAGTCGAAAGTATCCCGAAATTCGAGCCATTTTGTGTAATTTCCATCTAAGCTAGGCAATTTAATCGTCGGAAGTCGAAGTTGGCTAGTGCAGTGATTGCTAGAATTACTACGAACTGAAAGTCTACGACTGGGGCTCTCGACTCGCTCCTCATGCCTCGAAACTATTTCCTCAGCGCTCGAAATGACCGAAAAGAAGTGACCCTCCATTTCGAAGCGTTCTTGCAAACGTCTATCTAAATTGCTTGCAGCATCTTTGGTTTCAATCTGCGTTTGAACACTTTCAAACTCCGTAAAGAGTTCATTTACTTTTTCCAACCTTAAATTTAAATCGCTTATATGTTTCGTGGTTATCATTTCCCTGCTAATTTGTTCGAACGCAGTAAGAAACTCTTTAAACTTGGTAACGCGCGCTTTAATAGTTCCGCGTTTGCGGACTAGCATCGCCACCTCCTCCGCCGTCATTATATTAACACGTGAATCTAGGTGCAAAAATAAGTAAACAAAGAGAAGGGCCAAAAAGTGCAAGCAAACCAAATTCCAGTGAAGCGAAGCTTGAAGATAAGCGAGCGCGCTGAAGCGCTGACGCTGCACGATGCAGCTGTCGCGGTGACTGCTGCGCGCTTAGCAACAATCACGTACCGCGCCGCGCGGTAGTCGTGCTCGGGCCGCGCCCACCTGAAATGTTCGATGCGGAGGCTCAAGCAAAGCACTAAGGATGCAAGCGAGTGCAGGGCTAAGCGAAGGATACTACGTAATGATATTATCTTGAACGCACAAGCTTGCGTCATAAAACTGGGACAGCTGTTGCTATGCGCACAGAAATCAGAAATATGCACAAATATGCTTAAATTAAAAGTGCGATATGAACACGAAATGTTGCAAATGAAGAGAAGAGAAAGCATTAAAAATATTCTACAATAATGTGCCCTTTGTTTGGACCGTTAATTGTTACCTACGTTGCAATATTGACCACAAATAACTACCTAAGTAATAGTGTATAACTAACTAAGTAAATAACGCCTGAACTGCGCCGTAAATGTCTGGCGGAGGCAATAATGAACTCGACGAGTCGAACACTATTTTACGTCTAACTGCAATAACTAATACCTAACTAACTTGTATGTACCACTTAACACATTTCGGAACACCTACTTTTTAGACTACTTTATTCCTAACGAATGTTGCACAAACAACTGGTTATTACTTACGAATACCACTAAATACCCAATGCTATCTTTTATTTAAGTTTGCAATCACGAGTAGGTAGATTTCTAAATATCTATACTACCTATCACCGACTGAACTGATAATTACTTATATTTTGTATTCAATGTTTTAAATACAATACAACGAAATTACTCGTATTACTGGTGCAAACAAAGCGTCTTAGCTGTTTCTTTGCTATAACAATAACTTTAACGAAATATTTCCACTTTAACTTTCACGTACACTAAGATTACGTTAATAGTTTCTGTAGTATACACGCGCAGACGGCACTCTGCTCCGGGCCCTGGTCGTGTGCGGTAGTGCTGTGCGTTGGTGTACGATATCTCCGTAAATAGAATATCTGTGTATTATTACAACCTTTATGCCTTCTACAAGTGGCGACAGAGGAAAACGTAAGTTAAAACACTATAAACAAATTTTGGTGGAAGGAAAGACAAAGGGTGAAGTACCCAACAAGTTGTGAAAAACATGTTTGTTATCATTATCAATTATCGAGAAACAGTTCTTAGTGGACGCAGTGTTGACAGTCAAATACCTAAGTACAATGTACGTACAATGCATGCAGTAAATTTCCTTGATAGCACAAGTTAAATGTAAACAAAGTGTTGCTAAAATTTACCGATAAAACAACCTACTTAACTATGTGTTATTGTGTGACATGTTTTTGTGATCTAATAACTCTCAATAAATGTAGCCCGTGCCCCTCGGTGGGACATTCGTAGGCTAAATTTACGTATAACGTACGTAGGTTAGGTACCTACTTACAAAGACAAGTCAGTAAGTCAGTCAGTCATAGATCTATGATGGTTAGACTAGGCACCAGGGATTGTTGTTGACAATTAGTTAATAATTCTAGGAATGCTGACTAGATTCCTACCTAACGCAATCTCAGAAATCCCTAGTCTTACTAGGTTGACACCTTAGGAGTGTGTTATTGTGGCAATAAGCTCGAATAGTGCGTGAGTCACTACGGGTTATTATTTTATCTAATTTCATTCGCTAGTCGAGCGCTGTGATAGATAATTTCAATGTAGAATATTTATTCATGTCTACCTACAGTTATACTTGCCTCCGAGAGAGTTGCGTATTTACTTCAGGGTAGGTACCTACGTGGGATTTGACTTTGAACATTGTGATGATACGAGTTGCTAATACCTGTTTCTCATAATAAGGCCATTCATTGTAGAAGGGCTAAAATACGAATTGACAGGTAATTAAACGCCAATCAATAAACAATTTATTTGGCAAGTGAATGTTATCATAACATGATTACTACTATTGAGAGTCAGGCAACACCTACTGTTTATTCAGTAAACAACTTGACTACAGGCAAATAGAAACAAGGGCCATGCATATCCAGCTGCTTGACAGCAAATAGCTAGGCCACAGGGTTATAATAATTATCAAGGGCCATGCAAAAATCACTGGTTTCAGTGAAAAGCTAGGCCACTGGCATAAAATACATATAAATAGGGCCATGCATTACCCACTGATTCTACAGTGACAGCCAGGCCACTGGTAAAGGATAACTGGTAATGTATTTACAGGTCGTCCCAATGGCTCAAAACCAAGGGCTGGCGAGCCTAGAAAGCTTCAACTGTGAAGGGGAACCAACTTCCATAGGAGCACGATGGGAGCGATGGAAGCGAGGTTTAGAAATATATCTACTAGCCCTAAACATCACTGACTCTGCAAAAAAGAGGGCAACATTGTTGCATGTTGGAGGACTAACACTGCAGGATGTATACTATAATATCCCGGGAGCACATGTAGAACCTGCTGCAGATGTAGATGTGTATACGACAGCTATAACAAAATTAGATGAATTTTTCCTGCCTAAACAAAGCAAAATCTATGAACGTCATATCTTTCGGCTTATTAAGCAGGAAGAGAATGAACGATTCGAAGCTTTTCTACTGCGGCTTCGAACTCAGGCGGATAAATGTAAATTCGCCGATAAAGAAGAAAGTCTCATAGATCAAATCACCGAGAAATGTCGTTCTTCAGATCTTAAGAAGAAAATTTTGGGGATTGGAGATGAGGTCACATTGGACAAAATAGTTACCTTAGCAAATACATTGGAAGTTGTGAGTAGGCAGTTAGAGGTGCTCGAAGGGAAGTCTAATGAAAACAAAGACAAAACAGAAGTTAATAAACTGTTTAATTCAAAAAATCAGCGACACGGTTTACACAAAAAACGAGGTGTAGTAGGTGCGGTAGTAACGCACATCTTTCAAATGACAAATCGTGTCCAGCTTCGTCGAAAAAATGTTTGAAATGTGGATTTTTCGGCCATTATCAAGACTATTGCAGGACTACACAGAAAAGACGACTCATGGGGACAAAATCAAACATTAAAGCAAAGAAGTTTAAAGAAGATAATGATCAGTCTAAGAAAGAAGAAGTGGACTATATCTTTCACATTGACGAAGATACTACGGTGAACTGCAAAGTAGGTGGCGTGGAAATTAAGATGCTGATCGATTCTGGAAGCAAATGCAATGTTGTTGACGACAAAACGTGGCGCTACCTAAAAGAGCATAAAGTACGGGTTACTAGCCAGAACAAACATCCAGATAAAGTACTTTACTCTTATGGCAGCAAAGAACCCTTAACCATAATAGGTTCCTTTGAGACTAGCATATCTGTAAATGGAGGAGAGCAGACTGCGACGTTTTACGTTATACAAAATGGTACCCGCAATTTGTTAGGAAAGAACACTGCAATAGCACTGGGAGTGCTTCAGATTGGACTTCAGATCAACAATGTTGACAACAAACCAACGTTCCCGAAATTCAAGGATATCACAATACAAATACCCATTGATAAATCTGTAAAACCCGTAATTCAACCATACCGGCGGATCCCAATACCATTGGAAGAAAAGGTGAACGCAAAGTTAGAAGAATTAAGGAAAGCTGACATTATTGAAGAAGTGCAGGGACCCTCACCATGGGTGTCATCGATGGTGCCGGTACTGAAAGAAAATGGTGATGTACGTATTTGTTTAGATATGAGGCGAGCTAACGAGGCTATCGTAAGAGAAAATCATCCTCTCCCAACTATGGACCAGTTGTTACCACATTTTCGAGACGCCAAAGTTTTCTCTAAATTAGACATAAAAAATGCTTTTCATCAGGTCGAAATTGATCCCGAATGTAGGTATATAACAACTTTTAGTACAAGCAAGGGGTTATTTAGATACAAAAGATTATTATTTGGCGTATCGTGCGCACCTGAAATGTTTCAGAAAATCGTAGAAAAAATGATACTCGGTTGTGAAGGAACAGCAAACTTTATTGATGACATAATAATTTACGGGACTACTGAGCAAGAACATGACCACAGACTCAACAAAGTTATTGCAGTATTGAAACAAAATGACGTCTTATTAAATGAATCCAAATGTATACTCAAAACAAATAAAATTGAGTTTCTGGGTCATGAACTCTCAGAAAAAGGCATAAAACCGCTTGACAGATATGTCAAAACAATACAGTCTAGTCGAAAACCCTGCACAATTGACGAAATTCAGAGTTTCTTAGGTCTGGTTAATTTCGTAGGTAAGTGGATCCCTAATTTAGCCACGTTAACTGATCCTTTAAGAGAGTTGCTACGGTTAGGACTGGGCAAAAGCTCAAATATTGATAAATATTGGAGTCGAAAACAAGATGAAGCTTTCAGCAAGTTAAAAGATTCTTTGTCTAGTATTCAAACTTTGGGGTACTACAATCCGGCTGATAAAACGCAGGTTATTGCAGACGCTTCTCCGGTAGGACTAGGAGCGTGCCTCATACAGATCGATAAACATGGTCCTAGGGTGATAGCTTATGGTAACAAGAGTCTCACCGACTGCGAAAAACGTTACTGTCAGACGGAGAAGGAGGCTTTAGCTCTAGTGTGGGCCGTTGAGCATTTTAGAGTTTATCTGTTTGGGAAACAATTCGAGTTGATAAGCGATCATAAACCACTAGAGACTATCTTTGGACCGAAGTCTAAGCCGTGTGCAAGGATTGAAAGGTGGGTCCTAAGACTGCAGGCGTATAAATATAAAATAATTTATCGGCCGGGTAAGTCAAATATAGCAGATCCACTGTCGAGGTTGTGTTCTTCTGAGGCACCAAAACCATTTGATAACGAAAACTACATAAATCAAATAATAGAACATAACAGACCAGTTGCAGTATCTATGAAAGAGATTGAAGTTGCTTCTGCTATTGATGATGAATTGATGAAGGTCAAACGTGGGGTTCACAATAACGAATGGGACGATTCAGTTAGCAATTATAAGATCTTTCAGCAAGAAATTTGTTTTGACGACCATATTGCTCTACGCGGTAGCAAATTAATTATTCCAAAAATATTACGCCAAAGAGTTCTTGAAGCGGCTCATGAGGGACACCCAGGCATAGTGGCGATGAAAGCACGTCTTAGAACTAAAGTATGGTGGCCACGTATAGACAGAGATGCAGAAATCAAAGTAAAATCATGTCGCGGTTGCACCCTAGTGTCCGCTCCAAACCCTCCCCGACCTATGAAACGTCGCGAACTCCCCGTTGAACCTTGGGTAGATGTTGCAATCGATTTTTTAGGGCCCCTACCAAGTAATGACTATTTGCTGATTGTAGTAGATTACTATAGTAGGTACAAGGAGATAAAAATAATGCGTAATATAACATCTGTCGAGACTATTAAAGTATTAAATGAGATATTCTCCCGTTTAGGGTACCCCTCATCATTGACTTGTGACAATGGGAATCAGTTCACCAGTGATCTGTTTAAAAGTTATTGTAAAGAATGTGGAATTAAAATGTTAAATACTATTCCCTATTGGCCACAAATGAATGGTGAAGTTGAGCGTCAAAATAGGGATGTACTCAAAAGGCTTAAAATTAGTCAACTGGAGAAAAAAGATTGGAAAGAGGATTTGTTACAGTATCTGATCATGTATAATAGCACGCCACATTCTGTCACTGGCAGGTCACCCTCGGAGCTGTTCTACAGGAGACAATTCAGGGACAAAATACCAAATGCTGTCGATATAAGAAATAATGTGTTCGATGAAGAAGTCCAGGATAGAGACAAAGAGCAAAAGGACAAAGGAAGGGAATATAGTGATAGAAAAAGAAAAGCAACAGAAAGTAATATTGATGTTGGGGAAAAAGTATTTGTAAAAAATTTAATAAAAGAAAATAAACTGTCATCCAATTTCAATCCCACTGAACATACTGTGACTAGAATCAATGGAAGTGATGTCCAAGTTAGGAATGATGAAACTGGGAAGGAGTATAGACGCAACATAGTACACTTAAAGAAGATAAACGGTTCATGGACAGTTGTAGATGAAAATTGTGATGATATTCCAAATAATGAAAATCAAAATGTGGAGGATTAATTAAGATTAATAAGCGGTTGTGTGACAAATTAATGTTATTTTAGAATTAACACTCATACAGTGATATTGTTACAAATAATAAATAATTGTAAAATTAGATTTAAAAAAATCATTTAATAAAATAGGGATGTAGTATACACGCGCAGACGGCACTCTGCTCCGGGCCCTGGTCGTGTGCGGTAGTGCTGTGCGTTGGTGTACGATATCTCCGTAAATAGAATATCTGTGTATTATTACAACCTTTATGCCTTCTACAGTTTCACTATTTAAAATACCTGTCCACTAAACTCACGACACTATTCACAACGAATCTAAGGGGGTGCAAGGGAATAGAAAATTATAAGGAACGGGCTTACTTCCTTTGCGAATGGTTTCCTGGAGCGATGGCTGTCCGAGAAGCTTCGAGAAGATGTCCGCGTGACCTTGGAACGTTATCCGCCTTGCCCGGCGAGACGCTGTTGTAGTGCAGGCACTGGATGGCTTCTTTGTTCTTTAGACTTCGCCGGCCATTATTTGCAGACCGTGTACTGTCGAGGTCGCCAACCTGTCCAGGAGTGGGACTGAAGGATGGCAGCCATGAAACCAACCCTGGACATGTAAAAGTATATTATTTAACAAATGTAAATATAAAATTCACGGACGTGTCATTGCGCCGTGCCGTTCGATCTGGTAGTGGTGGTGTGGTGCGTCGTGGCTGGCGCCGCGCCGGCGCCGATGCCCCGCCGCTCGCCCCGCGCCGCTCCCCGTTGTCGCCGTCGGGTTTCACGTGGTGTCCGCGTGAACGCATATGCCGGTTGAAAATGCCAAGTTATTCCCAGATCGGCTAAACTTCGCTGAAGTTCACTTTTTAGGTAGTTATCACAACCTTAAAAGTTCCTGCCACAATCTGTATAAACATCTGAACATTTACCACGTCTCGAGGTTAAACGTCTGAACGCGTTTGTAAAGTCTTCCGTTGATAAACTGGGAACTAACTCCAAATGAACGGCCTTTGTTGACATACAGATGAAGATACAAATGTATGCCTTATAGAATCGCGCACTTCGCGAGTGATTTGTCTTCAAATTGAAGAACCAGCAAAGTCGATTCCTACATGAAGAAATAGACGCATCGCTTTCACACGAGCAGCCGGCAGCGGTGCCATAGGCGGTTGCGTCGCTGTAGGTCGCGCGCGGAAGCATCGGACGCATCGCCGCGTGCGCATGCGAACTGCATCGCGAGCGGATAAAATCCAGTATGACTGGGAGAGCAAAAATTGTAACTGTTGTGGGCCAACGTGTAAATTCACAATATGAAAATGATCAATTATTAAAACCGTGAGTGGATGTCCTTTTATTATAATAACACACAGAAGAAATTATAATCGCACGGAATGCAGATGGAGGATCTAATTACTCATCTATAGAAGAATAAAAATACATTTTAGTACTAAAAATATAGTTTTCACGCTACTGCTAGCAGAGTGTGTTTTAATGCTGAAAATATACACAATTCACCAAGTTAAAAACTTAAAAAAATTGACTTTTGACGTTCAAGCCCTATTCTTTCCTCCCCGGTCGGGATGCGAATGAAATATGTGTACATAAAAAGTCCTCATCAAAACTTTTGCTATAGGTTAAGCAAAGCTGTTACAAAGTAGGTAAGATTATCCGACCACCGGGTGGTCTGCCTCTTCGTCGAGTTGCATCCCTTGGCCACCATTCCGTTACTGCTTTTGTCCACTGTATTCCGTCCTGGCCAAGTATCCCGCCCATCTCCACTTTAACCTCACGATCCGCTTACCCACGTCTAAGACCTTGGTTCGTCGTCGTATCTCCATGTTGGGTATTCGATCGAGAAGGGAGATTCAGAGCATGGCACGCTCCATTGCCCTTTGTGCTACTCTGATTTTGCGCAAGTATTTTTCTGTGAGTGGGGCCATGTCTTGGATCCGTAAGTGAGAGTAGGCAATAAACATTGGTTGAACACCTTGGTTTTGAGGCCTTGGGGGATTTTAGACTTTCAGCCGTCTTCCCGTTTGCCAAAAGCGGCCTAACCCAGCTTGATGCGTCCCGAGATTTCCTTCACTTACGAGTGTTCGCCAAAAGATAAACTGTGTCCAAGGTAGATGTAGTCGGCTGCTGTTTCTAGCTGGCAGTTACCTACGATTATGTTAGGTATTGGACCCGCAAGATTTAACATAATTTTGGTCTTGGAGACGTTCATCCTGAGGCCTACCGCAAGCGAAGCTTTATGCAGGTCGTCGAGCATAGTCTGAAGATCCACATAGTTCTCGGCTAGGAGAATCAGGTCGTCGTCAAAGCGTAGATATGATATACATCGGCCGTAGATGTTGATTCCCTGCTCTTCCCAGTCGAGTGTCTCCAGCAAATCTTCAAGGACACCAGTAAATAGTTTTGGGGAGAAAGTGTCCCCCTGGCGGACACCCCGCCGGATTGGCACAAAGTCAGAAAGGTTGTGCATTCCGGTAGAGCTTCCGGATGATATCCACGTTTCGCTTGACAATATTACACCGATGGAGAGAATTAAACACGGCCCAGTGCTCGACGCTGTCGAATGTTTTTTCGTAATCAACAAAGGCCAAGCACATGGGCCGGTTATACTCTCAGCATCTCCCCATCAGTTGTTTGACTGCGTAAATGTGTTCCATGGTTGATTTGCCACTCCGGAGGCATGCCTGCTCTATTGGTTGATACTCATCCAGAGTTCGTGTTAACCGTCGCAAACGACTTAATTGTGTAAGATTTTACAATAAACTCCCAAGCACTTTGACAGATCTATCAATTAATAAGTTCAAGAAATACATCAAGCAAAGGCTTATTTCTTAAGCTTACTACAGTATTAAAGAGTACATAGACGATAAAAATGCTTGGGACTGAATTGTTCTAATTAATTGTGAGCATCCTCACTGCCAGAGTTTCTTTTACTGGACACTTGGAGGCCTTTTACACCTCCAAAGATTAATTTAATTATACAACTCTTGACTGTGGGGACCATTTACATCTCCTATCATCATTGTATTATTCACTAAAGAGACTATACATCTCTGTTATTTATATTTTAATTATTTTATTATGACATTTGAGACTCTTTACATCTCTCAGAAACAATAATTAAGTACTTTTTTTTTTCTGATAATATGATACAAATAATAATACCAAATGTTCTGTAAAAAATGAAATGAAATGACATGTGAAAGTGCCCTTGTGGCCTATTTACAGAATAAACGTTTTGAGTTTTGAGTTTGAGTTTGAGTTTCGACCTTAGCAAATAATTTATATACTTGGGAAAGGAGGCCGATAGGACGATAATTGCCCAGATTGCACTTATCCCATTTTATGGAGGATCGTGATTATTGCATTCTCTCACTTGAAGGTGGCTAACAAGTTAGGGCAGTGAGTTTCTTAGTTTGAGTAAAAAATAACTTTCAAAATAACATGTGTGTCAAAAGCATTTTGAAAGCCATTTAAAACGCCGAAGTCTAGGGTGATCAGCAAAGCTTACCCAAGTTTACCCCTGAAGAAATTGAAAGCAGTACACCAGCAAGAGCTCTTCTAGATCTTACTCTATGAACTATTCCTCCTGTATGCTAATGGAGTTTTAGCGTTCCCCATCAATTTGGGCCACCTATATCATAGTATGAACACAAGAACCAAGTATTTTGTAACAATCATGCAGAATCTCATGCCAATCCACAATACTGATGCAACAGTGAAAAGTTATCGTACATGTTAGGCTGGATTTGTTTGTGTTAAATATTTTGTGTGTTGAAGTTGTTCAGGTTTATAGATTTCTGACTATAAATAATATCAACAACTGCCCAACAATAAGTACATTCAGAAATGAGGAAAACATTTTTTTAAGCAAATAGGTACCAAGCTACATTTTAATGTAGGTCGTTGCCTATAGAACTTACTGTCTGATGCAGAACGATCTGTCTGTGATTTTAAAGTGGACTTTAAACACTAAAGTCAGACTCCTTATCAGGGACTTGGGACAAAGGTTTTGACTATCGCTCTTGTGCATTTCTTTTGCAGAATATTTCTCTGGCTTGCTCGGCGTGGTAATGCTGCTAGCGTCATTGGAACCTTTGGCGTGGAACCATTGGAATCTGTCCATTTTTCCCTAAACTACTGAATATTATTTTTATTTATTAAATGTGTACAGCACGTTACCCAGACTCTTGTTCATCTGGTGGTTTATGGACTGACAAATCGAGCACACCCCATCGTTCAATGCAAAATACTTTTCAGAATAATATGCTTTTTTTTAATTAGACCTGCCAAAACTGTCATTTTATGTTTAATCTTTACAGGTACTGATGACTTGTAGCAGCCAAATTTTTTTATGCCAATTTTCCCTGTTCTATATACTATTAATTATTTTTATCTTGTTAAGGAATAACTGTTGAATTATGTATGCGATGCCTTATCTGTGATTTTTAAGTGAATTTAAATATATACCTTAATTACTAAGTAAACTATGAACCAAAGGTAAACTTCAATTTAATTTTTAATTTATTTTATCATATTACTTGAATTAATCTTATTCCTTTAAGTCATTTCCTAACCATAAACTCGAATTAATTATTATTATTATTATTTTTGAACTTTGACTGTATTTCTATATTATTATTTAAAATCCATGAAAAAATCAGAATTTTTTAAAACAATCTGAACTAATTTTTACATTAGATCAACGACTTTATAATTTTAATCAGTTATTACTATTATTATTTTTATTTTATTTTTGTGAATATATTTCTTTGTTTAATAACTCATTGGATAATTGTCAACCAAGCATATAAAATGGAAATGGAAAAGTGATTGTCGCCTATATTACAGGCTTCTTTTAGCTTAGTTTAGGTGGCAAGAACCCGCAATCAGGTCGTATAATTCGTTGATGTAATTTAATTTAAGTACTCGTAATATCCTTGTATGTATTGCTTAACTTCAATGGAAATAAATTAATGAATGAATGAATGAATACTTTATTGCACAAAAAAAACATACAGAGATATACAAAGAAAGATATATGTACAAGAGGCGTGCTTATCTCTATAAAAGAGATTTCTACCAACAAACCCAGATAGGAAAGGAAAGTGGATTGTGAGAGTAAAACCTATTTGCACAACAAAATAATTCATACACAATAATAATATAAGTAGGTACATATACCTAATACTACTACTACACCTAATTTATATAATATTATATACATACATACATATCATACACATACAAGTTATATACATACACAACATACACATACAAATTATATATACATACTATGGAAGAGAGAGGTAATGATCTTTCAAGCGAATCTTAAAAACGTTAAAAGACGAACTGTCCCTGATGGCACTGGGGAGCTTGTTCCAGAGCCTGATAGCACTGATCCTGAATCCTTGCCCATATGCGACTGAGTTGTGTTGAGGAGTTGCAAGCAGCGACCGAGTGTTTGATCTCCGAGACCTATCCGAAGAAAGAAAATCAAACCGATCACGCAGGAAGCTGGGGTAGCGAGGGTTGTGCAGAATATTGAAGAGTAGAATGAGAACATGGGTATCCCGGCGAAGACGAATTGGAAGCCACTGCAGTTCCCTACGATACTGGGAGACATGGTCATACTTACGCAGTCCGAAGACAAACCGAATCCCGAGATTTTGACGTCGCTCGAGTTTGTTCAGTTGCTCTTCGTTCGCGCTGATCCAGCTGACATCTGCGTAATCAATGAGAGGAAGGAGAAGAGACTGGGCCAGAGTAATTTTAGTATAACGAGGCAGAAAGTTTTGAAGGCGCCTGAGGGAGTGAAATGTGGCAAAGACTCCTCTACTAACTTCGCAGACGTGAGCAGACCATGAAAACTGATTGTCAAAGATAACTCCTAGGTTTTTTGCCTTAGTACTGTACGGAATTATGGTTCCATCATAAGCTACAGGAACAAGAGGCAGATGCTGTAACACACTATGGGAGTGTCTGGTGCCGACAATCATGGCTTGCGACTTACTGGGATTGACAAGTAGTCCATGAGACAGAGCCCAGCCCCTGATGTTCTCGAGATCGGCATTTAATGCACCCACAGAAGAAATCATATCACTTGGAGAGAAATGGCGGTAGATTTGCAGATCATCGGCATAAAGATGGTAAGAAGAAGAAATTGCATCTGAAATTGAATTGATGAAGACGGAGAAAAGAAATGAAGGGGAAAGAATACCACCCTGAGGAACTCCAGAAGAAAGGTCGCACCACTCCGTGGAAGTCTCCTCGGTCCTAATACGCTGCTGACGACCTCTCAGGTAGGAGCCGAACCAGCTGGCAGCGGCCGAGCAGACATTCAGGGACTTCAGTATCTCAACGAGGATGTCAAAATCAACACAGTTAAAGGCACTGCTAAAGTCTAGTAACGCTAACACAGTGATCTGCTTGATATCCATTGCCGATTCAATGTCATCGGTCACTTTAAGTAAGGCCGAGACGGTACTATGTCCCGGCCTGCATCCGGACTGGAATTGATTCAACAGCCTGTTAGAGGAAAGATAGGAAGAGAGTTGAGTGTGGACAATCGATTCAAGGACTTTGGAAAGGAAAGGCAGGATAGATATTGGACGATAATCTTTAAATGAAGATGGATTTGAAGTTTTGGGAAGAGGGATAACTAACGCCTTTTTCCACACATTAGGAAAAGAACACTGAGATAGAGAGAAGTTAACAATGTGTGTAATGGCAGGTAGGAGGAAATCAAGGATGCTGTTTATCATTCTCGAGCAGATACTGTCGTCACCCACAGCTTTTGAGGAGACGGCGAGCACTGCCTTCTTAACCGTGTCAATTTCGACAAGACTGAAGTCGAATGGGGTGGTGGTGGGAGATGTTTTGGAACGCAGAGAATGCAGGGTGGCATCTTTAACAGAGGGATTCATTACAACAGGAGGGGCGGAGAAGAAACTATTAAGACCATTGAGATCGACATCACCAACCAATTGATTCTGGGACTTGCCAACACCAAGGGTTCTAAGGAACTTCCACACTTGAGCCGGGGTATAATTTTCGATGCACTCATAGATATGGCGGCGCTTGGCAGAGCGACACATATGGTTGCACCGATTGCGGAGACATTTGAAGGCAGCAAAGTTTTCATCAGGGTCCTTTTTGTAGAGGCTTTTGACTCTGTTCTACTTTGCCATCAATCGCTTAATGGGATCAGAGAGCCAGGGCGCAGGGAGATGTTTTACTCGAACCTTTTTTACTGGTGCGTGCTTGTTGTAGAGTCCCAGAATAATTATGTTGAAGTGGTGAATCTTGTCGTCAACGGTCTCACTAGTGATGACAGGCGACCAATCAATCGAGGCGGCATCAGACTTTAGGACAATAGGGTCTATACCCCTAAAACTACGAGCAAAAATGAATTTACCTCTGCTTTTAGGAGGCCTAACCTTGTACGATAGATACACTAGGTCATGGAAAGAGAAAGGAGAGTTAAATTGACCATGGGCAGCAACTTTGTCTACATTAGAGGTTATCATGATATCGAGAAGAGAAGGAGTGCAATGGGGCTGAAAATGAGTAGCGTTGAGAGGAAGAATATGCAAATTGAAAGAATTGATAATGGCCTGGAGTTGGGCAGAGCCAGAGTCATTCTTAATAAGACAAGTATTAAAATCGCCGAGGATGAGAGTGTTATCATAAAGAGGAGTCCGCTCATTGAGCAGAGACTCGAATGTATCGAAGTAATCAATGTGAAGAGAGGAACTGTAAAGAACACCGAGCAGAACTGTATTATGGTGAAGACAGATTTCAAGGAAAAGATGTTCTGCCGACTCAGAGTACACATTCGGGGAAGCACTTACAACTCTACAAGGAATGTCGGAGCGGGGGTAAATGGCTACACCACCACCTGCCTTCCCAACTCTGTCGTTCCGATAGAGCCGGAAATCAGGCAATGAGTACATGGTGGATGGTAGGGACGGTTTGAGAAACGATTCTGATATAAGAATTCCATCCACATGATTGCCACTAAACGCCTCAAGTAGGTCCAGGTAACTGGAGTGGATGCTCTGGGCATTCATATGAACGAGGTTAAGATTATTTTCCAGGCCACCAAAGACAGTCGAGAGTTTGGCCGATAACGATTCCTCCACAATGGAGGTGTCGTTCGCCACATTTGTATAATCATCGCTTGATGAACATGATAAAATACAGTTGTCAAAAATATTACGTATGCTATCCATATATAATAGTTTAAAATATAATATTAATACTTATAAATACAAATATATATGCTTGTTTTTACTTAATTATAAATATATAAAATATCTACTATCTTAATCACACCAAGTTACTTGCCTGAACCAGTCCTATACTGGGTCTGCTTGGAGAGGAATAAACTAGGCACATAGATGGAGAATTAACAGTAACACAATTTTCGAGACAAATACGTAATGCTGGGTCATAACATAATCATATTAACTTCAAGCCAATAGGCTCTATAACTATAGTTAAACATTTAAACTTCTTAGCATGAAAAAGACTGAAGATTTATGGGGCATGTCGGTTAACGTGGTTAAATCAGTAATCGATGTGATTGCACCATACATGGCAATCACATTCAATAGTTGTATAGCAAACGGAGTTTTTCCTGACCTCATGAAAATGAGCAGATTAATACCACTTTTCAAATCCGGTAGTGAACAAGACCCTGCCAACTTCAGACCTGTATCTGTATTGCCAGTGTTGAGCAAGGTGTTTAAAAAGGTCATATTGAGACAACTACTCTCTCACTTCAATGCATCTGGGCTACTCCACAAAAAAACAGTTCGGATTCACTAAAGGCAGATCAACAACAGACGCCGGAGTAGCGCTAGTAGAACACATTTATAGTGCGTGGGAAGGATCACAGGATGCGGTTGGTATTTTCTGTGATCTTTCCAAGGCCTTTGACTGTGTGGACCATCTCTTTTGCTCAAACTCCAACACTATAGCATCAAAGAAACTGCGTTAAAATTAATGGATTCTTATTTAATGGAAAGAATACTAAAAGTAGATATAAACAGATGCAAGTCCACTGGAACCCATATGAATATTGGTGTACCCCAGGGTTCTATCTTAGGTCCGTTTCTTTTCTTAGTGTTCATGAATGACCTAACTTATATGTTGGAAAAAATGACTCAAATTGTTCTATTTGCTGATGACACATCTATTATTTTCAAGGTGAAAAGACAAGAAGAAATTCTAGACGACGCAAATAGTACACTCTCTCATGTGTTAAGTTGGTTCAATGTAAACAACCTGTTATTAAACTCAAAGAAGACTAAATGTATCAAATTTTGTTTGCCTAATGTACGAGGTTGAAAGCAGTGTAAGAATAGGATCTGAAAGATTGGACCTCGTTGAGGACACAATCTTTCTCGGAATCACTATAGATTCGAAACTTCAATGGGGTCCTCACATAACTAATCTCGCACGAAGAATTAGCTCAGCCGCTTTTGCGGTCAGACAAATCAGATATCTTACAGATGTTGAAACTGCCAGATTGGTTTACTTTAGTTATTTTCACAGTATTATGTCTTATGGAATATTGCTCTGTGGGAGAGCAGCAGATATAAATACGATATTTGTCTTACAAAAAAGGGCGATCAGGGCGTTAAATCAATAAGATGCTAGGGAATCATTAAGAGAAAAATTCAAACAAATTAATATACTTACGGTTACCTGTCAATATATATACAAGAATATCATGCATATAAGAAAAAACATAGCTTTATTTAAAATTATAGGTGATAGCCATACAATTAACACTAGAATAAGAAATAGGTTAGCACTACCATTATTTAGACTAAGTAAAGTAGTAACATCATTTATGGGGCACTGTATTCGCTTCTACAATAAAATACCACAGGAATCATTGATCCTTTCTGAAAAGAGGTTCAAAAACTATGTTAAAAATGAGCTGATAAGAAAATCCTATTATAGTATTAAGGAATACTTAGATGACAAAACTGCATGGTCCATACCATCTCAGCGCATAGAAATTCGACGAGGGGCGATGGATCAAGTCTATCACTCGCCGCTGAATTTCCTTAGACCGAAACCAGTACCTGTTGTGAAGTCACTTTAAAAAAAAAAGGTATGGGGGAGTTTATTGCCGTTTCTTCTTAACCCCGAGGCCCACCTTCCGAAACGGTGTAGTCTTTTTTTTATATAAAAAAAATTGACTTATAGTTATAAGTAAGTATAATTTTAACGTTGAATAAGATAATTTATTTATTTATATTCAATAAAAAAAATACTCATGACTCATTTTAGTAAAAATTCAATAAGTGGGATTTCAGATCGCAAAATGTGGTGTACATAGTTATTGGTGCGGCTACTTTCATACTCCATGTGGGTGGGTTAACAGGTGGGTAATTGAATGAAAATACGGTAGGGTTATTCATTTTAATAAATAATATTACCACTTGTGTTTATAGGAATTTATTCCCTTGATCTTAATTTATTTATAAAAAGTACCAAACTATTGGAATTCACAGACTGTACACACTAATTACCTTTATATTTTACTCACCTGATATCTGTGAAAATTTTGGTGCTTGTTAGAAATAAAAATCAATTTGAGTAAAAAACTAAACAAGTGGAAATACACACATCAACACTGTCTAGGGATATTAGATTTTTGTTTGCATTTCTTAGTTTTTCAGAAAAACTACTCAGAATTATGAAAAAGTTTATATGTGGAATTAAACCTCCTTGTTCCATTTTCAAACTGACATTGAAAAAAAAAAACAAAAACTTATGAAAACAAAAGAAAGCGCGGGAACACGCATTTGATTCAGTTTACAGTGCTAGTTTTGTGTTGAGATTTATTTAGAAAAACATTAATTAACTAACTCTATCAATTGTTTTGGTGATTTTTACTGTTTGTGTCATCTTGTTGGTGCCATGCAACGTCGACATCTGACGAGAGACGAGATGATAAGAGCGTTAGGAATGTTGGAAGCTGGCGCTATCCAAAACGTTGTTGCGGAGACCCTAGGCACCAGCCAGAATGTGATATCAAGGCTCTGGTCACGTTATCGTGATACTGGGGAAGTGGCGGAACGGCATGCTGGCAGAATTCGGGTGACCACCCCTAGAGAGGACCGTTTTCTCCAAAATACCGCCAGGAGAGAACCTACTCTGACGGCCATGGAAATGGTACAGAGGCTCCAACAGGAGCATCAGCTGTTGGTTAGCGACCAAACTGTCAGAAGAAGGCTACATGAAGCTAATCTTCATTCTCGCAGGGCAATTCGTGTTCCTGCTTTGCGAAGAGGCAATCGCGAAGGCGACTATTGTGGGCCCAAGAACACGTGTTATGGGATAATGAACAATGGTCGACAGTGCTCTTTACGGATGAGTCTCGGTTTGGATTTCATCCAGATTCGCGAAGAACACGAGTTTGGAGAGTTCCAGGCAGGGAAATCCGGCTCCAGCATCCACAAGAGGTTCATTCGTACCAAGCAGGAACAATCATGGTATGGGCAGGAATTCGTATAGGCGCGCGAACCGACCTCGTTTTTGTAAGAGGCAACATGAATGCTCAGAAATACCGTGATGAGGTGGTGGAACCTGTTATTATTCCGCATAGGGTGCAAATCGGCCAGCAATTCGTACTCATGCATGATAATGCTCGTCCACACACTGCGAGGCTGGTATCAGCCGCACTTCAAGACAACGACGTCACGGTAATGAGATGGCCTGCGCAGTCGCCCGATATGAATCCCATCGAACATGCGTGGGACATGTTGCAGCGAAGGGCTATGCATGCCCTCCCTCCAAATCTGGCCACAGAAGAGCAACTTTTCTTGCACCTGCAACGAACCTGGGAACGCATACCACAGCAAGACATCGACACCTTAATTCACAGTATGAATAACCGATGCCAAACTCTTATTAACGTGAGGGGTGGCAACACTGATTATTAAGAGTTAAAATGTCTCACTTTAAGTTGTTTTTTTTAAATAAAATTATCCATTTTATTCATTAATTTCATTCGTAGACTTAGCACCATTTTTAGTCTCTTTGTTATTTTATTTTAAAAAAATATTTGAAGATCTAAAATGTTTTTTATTTATATAATTGAGTTGGGCATAAACTGAGGTTTAATTCCATATATACTTCTCTGAACAAAATATTTATAGTTTATCAAAAAAATTAAGAAATACAAAATATCCCTAGACAGTGTTGATGTGTGTATTATAAAAATAAATAACCCGACTGTATTTTATTTCAATACCACATATGAATCCAAATTATGAATGCCACCTGTTTACCCAATGGAGTCCTTTCCAAAGAGGATAAGTACATACCCACCCACGTGAAAGCACAAACAAGTCGGTTCCAATGCCTCCACAAAAAAAAACTTTCATATATCAATCTATCACAGACAAGTATAAAGATTGACCATAGAGTTGGCGGTGTGATACGTAGTACCTAGCTAATTATATGTCTGTGGTTATTCCTACGAAGAAAGCTGGAAATCAAGTCCATTACATGAGTATTTTGCAAGGCTGGACTATTTATCAGATGACATTACTTGAGTTCAAGGTATTTTGAGAGTCATTTTAGGAAACAGCGGTTAGTGTAGCGAAAACCCTACAGTAAATTTCTTCCGATTGACACGAATTGCCCACCCCTGCTCTTCAGCATTTTACGGAATCCCAACCTTCAAACGAGACCGTTTCCAATGTCTAACTTCCAGCAGGCCTCGGAGAACTAACGCAGTTTCCATGCTCACAACCCCACAGCATAACACCGTATTCTATGAGCACGGGTATAGACTCCGGGCCATTCGGTTGTGGAACGCACACCCCTCCACCATCAGGGACAGTCAAACTCCAAATATATATTTAAAAGACGCGTGAAGAAGCATTACCTTTCTCTTTAGAAATACAGGTAGTTAATTTCATTGTAGCAGTATAAATAATATATATCGGTATCATATTTTGGTATTTATGTTTTGGATTTATATTCTATCTGTGTAGACGATCGCATCTTTAGTTTATTGTTGTATTGTTTAGTGTATTGTACCTATGAGTACAGCTCATAGGTACAATAAATCTTTCTTGTAAGAACTTGTTTTGCTGGAAGAGATCTCGTACGAGTATAAACTCACCATTGT
This sequence comes from Argyresthia goedartella, assembly GCA_949825045.1. Classification (NCBI taxonomy): domain Eukaryota; kingdom Metazoa; phylum Arthropoda; class Insecta; order Lepidoptera; family Argyresthiidae; genus Argyresthia; species Argyresthia goedartella. The sequence goes on along the minus strand of OX463812.1, from coordinate 12,085,494 downwards.
ACACTATTTTATGTATTTCTTGTTTGTTCAATAATTTATGTGCAAAAAATAAATTATGAATTATAAATAATCTAGGCAAAAATTTGATAAAATTTTAAATTGTACGAACAGATAAATCTAATCAGACTTGCAGAAGCCAAATATTTTGTTGTAAAAAAAAAAGTATATATAAGTCCATATGTTCTATTGGATGATGTTCTATCTGTCACCAAATTTAAAGGTAATTAAACATGGAAAAATTGATATCGTGCATAAAAGTAAAATAAAGACGTGTTTTAAGTACATATTTAGATACAAGTTAAATAAAGACAAAATTAATTGATTTTGTCTTTATTGAAGTCTAATTATATAGTGTTTAAGGATATAGTGTAAGGATAAAAGTATAATCCATGTAATCATCGTGATTTATGTGATCATAATCAATAATTTATAATATTATAATCGTATATACTCAAAATGTAGTGATATTTCAAGACAGTTTACTTATGAACATATATATGTATAACAAATTTATATGTATTTTATTCTCATTTGGTTGGTTGGTATTGTGGAGTCACACATATTTATATTGTAATTCATTAGAACATAATTATTCAATCCAAATATTGTTAGTCTTTCACCCAACGTCGTTTCCCTCACAAATCGCTACCAAGTCCTTACAAAATATTCTTCGCCCATCTGAAAAGCCAGTCTTCCGATGATACAGCCAATTGTTATTTATTAGTTTCTTCATTTCTTAGATCCGTGGTCCTTTTCTTTTACTGACTGCGGTGAAGCTCAAAGTGATATTTATTATGTTCTGCCGTGGAGAAAACATTGTCTGAGCACCACTTCTACTTCGAAGACGTGTATTGAGAGGATTATTTTATCTTGTTTGATAAAATTCATAATTAGATAACTGATGTCAATTCGCACTTGCGAGAATAATAGAAATGTGGAAACAGAACTCTGGGTTAAAAAAAAATACACGTTAACTGGTGCGCCGTATGTTGGTTAATTAACGTATGCAGTTCTGCGCCTGACTTTCTTATTTCTTCTATCGGAGGTTTTTTACAGTCGGAACAATTTGGTTCGCGAGGAAAAATCTTCTGATAGTGATAGCTCGCAGAGGTTTATTTTTATTTTGAGGAGTTACCTAGTGGGCTAACAAACGCCTCTTCTTTGTAATACGATTCATATTAGGTATTATTGTGCTCTGTGCCGTTGCTATTCTTAGAATTACGAAAATATGTGTTAACATTTTTGTTTTTTAAGGTGTGATTCGTGATCTGTAGATTTAGATCTTCTATTTCTTTACCTATCGGGAAAGAAAGCACGACTTCCATAGAAAAGCTACTTAATGTAAGTTCATTCAATAGTGACTCGATGAGATATTATTACATAAAACATTGATAAACTGTTGAATTGGGCCCAAGAGATTAAACGCCAGTTAGCACTAATGTTATAATAACTTTGAGATTATATATAAAATATCTATGCAATGTCAAAGTTGATCCGAGATCACTGCTAAGTCTAGGCTTTCTATGTTCTATCTAAGAAGACTATGTCTCTCCCTCCTACATGAACATGGACTATCAATGAACATATTTATAAAATAAACTAGAGGCTCTGTGAGCTGGTAGGCCTTGTGAGCGACCCCTCAGTTTCTACCCCCTCACACCTCCGACCCATTGAAATTTATCGGTTGAACAAATGGAATTATTATAAAAAAAAACTGTCGAGTTTTTTTTTTATAATTCCATTTGCATTTACTTTCTATTGCCAGATACAGTATATAATATACATAGTATATAATGTAGCCCATTAATGTCCCCAACGAGGGGCACGGGCGTTTACCCGGATATGAGTAAGATTGAGCCATACTCCACCTCGCTGGCTCAGTGTGGGTTGATGGAGGGGTGTCGGGCTAGTGGCCAACCCGACTGTCAAAAGTATTCAAGCTGCCCTATTAGGGCCTCTGACCAGCTTTACGCCTACTACCACCGAGTAGCGATAGTAGCCAGGACCTACATATTAACGTGTCATCCGAAACACGGAAGCACCCGAGACAAAAGCCGCCTAAAAACGGACACCCATCCAGTACCCGTCTCAGCCAGATGTTGCTACCCGCATGATCGTTTCCGATGTGCGAACACCGCTAGACCACGGACGCTTCACTAAGATGAATAATGGAAAAGCCGCACGAGATATCGATGTAGCTTACGCAAATCGCACAAGCGTTTTATCATAATACCTGTGAGTTAGTCGATGCAACGAAAAGGCATAACATAGTGCAACAACTTGCAATAAGTGAGGGACCGAGTTAAATAACACCGAGAAGTAGACGAAAACCGTATCAGCGTCATCAGTAACCGCTGACAACCTAACAGAACACATGGCATCACGCTTTTTCCCATCCGGGCTAGCAGAGGCACAATTGTGCCCATGTTAAGCCAGTTATTCATTGCATATTTTACGTGACAAGGGGCTAGCCCAACGCTGCTGCTATGGAGATTGAAGATTTTCTCACGATGTTTTCACGCGCCGTTAGAACGTACAGTGTACGTAAAGTTTCAGTTTCAATTTAAATTTGTTGTTTATTTGAAATTGTAAGATACTTTACACATTCCATAACTCTATAAAGGTGGATCTATACACAAATAAGTATTATAAAACATTACAATATTAAGCTTTTAGACTAACAGCAAGCGCTTGTATTCGTCATTCAATAGTTATTTTACACAAAACGGGACCATATTACTATGAATCCGCAGTCCGTCCGTCTGTCTGTCCATCCGTCTGTCACAAGGCTGTATCTCATGAACCGTAGTAGTAGACAGTTGAAATTTTCACAGATGATGTATTTCTGTTGCCGCAATAACAACAAATACTAAAAAAACAGAATAAAATAATTTATTTATCTATAAACCACATCAAACTTATGAATCCACCTGATTAACCTAACTAACCTAACCTAACTTTGTAAACAACATTTTGCTATGTAAAATCCAAACTATTCACTCCACATCATTCCTACCATTGTACGGTGCTATGGAACCCTTCGTGCACGAGTTCGACAAGCACTTGACCGTTTTTATTATTATTTATTTATAATCCTCCGACCCCTCACACCCCCCTTAAAGTTTATCGGACGAACAAGTGGAATTATTCCTAGTTGCTCTGTAAGCTGAAGAAGCCATCACACAGTAATTTTGCGTTTTTTATTCATTATTTTCTTAATTTCTTTAGTTTAGCGGATGAATAAATGGAATTATTATGGAGAGTGAATTAAATAAGTTGCTCTGTAATCTCGCGAGCAACATAGGTTGCGTTTTTTTTTCTACCCGCTCATCCTCACCCCCAACCTCTTGAAGTTCATCGGTCGTACAAGTAGAAGTAACTATTATAAAAACAAATATCCCGACCGCTTTTTATTTCAACATCTACCGCCGAATAGAACATGTTGTGTAAACACACAAGCGGTAAATAAATACAGCATGAACCTATCAATTTAGGTCAAGTCCTTCCCTCGTTCAGGCTGAGTGGTCAAGTGAAAGCCGAAGGGATGTCCGACAGGAAAAGACGGAGGGCAATCAACTTCCAATCGAGTGTGAACATAGGGCGCGTACTACGAGGACCAAACATCGCTGTGTTATTTGTTTTGTTGTTTTTAACACATCCATTGATGACGATCGAGAAGCGTCTCTAATACTGAAAATGAAAATGAAAATCTTTTTTTTTACATGAAAAATATATAGGACAAAAGCGACAATAGTCCCACATAAGGTTTCCCGCTGTCGTGGGCCCTAGGCTCTACCAGAATAACTATCCAAAAGTTAATAAAAATACTAACCAAACAAAACAAATGAAACAAATACTAATATTTTTTCTGTGGCTATCGAAGTTTAGCTGTCAGTGTTGCGCTCTATTGGACACTACTTTACACTTAACACTTCAAAGCACACTACAAATTTAAAAGTGTGCACTCAAAAGAACTGCTTTGTCAGATGGATGCAGAAATATTTAACATTTGGAACGTGATTCTACGCTACGAAGTATATGGCGAACAAATTATATTGGTAGATTTCAGCAAAGGTATACCAATGCGCTCATGTGTTCTCGGTGTTTGCTGCTATTTGTAGTTATTATCTTGTTAAATTTGTTAAGTTTCTGATATTTTGTTAAGTTTTTTCTTGTTGACTTTTCGTGTTGTGTTTGTTCGTCGATTTTTATAAACGTTATGGAGCCACAGTCTGGCCCTTCCCGGGAATAAAATGGATTCATTCACTAACAAATAAAATGCATAGACTCAGATGTTCAGACTCGTTTTGAAATTTAAAAATGTGCCCGGCCAAAAAGGTTTGTAATCTCTGACATGTCAAACAATTATAGCTGTCAGAATTCTATAGAATAAGCAATCAGAGTTTAGTTTGATAATAGTGAGTATGGCGACCGCATACGAACTGTCAGTTTTGTATTAGTATATTGAAGACCCGAATGGCGGAGTCGGCAGTGCCCCTGCCTACGAAACTAAGGATCCTGGGTTCGAGTCCCGGTGGGGGCATATCTTTGTTTGATTAGAACGGATGTTTGTTCCCTAGTCATGGTTGTTCATCTATGTAAGTATAATATTTATCTTTATAAGTATGTGTATCGTTGTCTAGTACCCAAGATACAGGGAATCCTAGTTTGGGGCTGGATAAATGTGTGTAAATAGTGTCCAGGGTATTATAGTACGGTACTTGGTTACTTTTAACGATTGTAGAATTAAACACATTACTTACTTCTGGACACAAACATGGATACCCTGTATCATGAGAAACGCAACCGCTATGTCAAAAATATATAAATATTTAAGACCCGGAGATTATTCTTCTTTCATGGTTTATTTCTATTGATTGACATAAACATAAACATAAACATTTACATACATACACATACATTGCTTCTGGCCCCACACTAGGATACCCTTTGTCGTGTGAACCCGAAAAGCGATGTCACACACATCCAAGACCTGGGTTTTTTTTTTATCCCTAGCCGGGGATCGAACCGGGGACCTCTCGCATGGTAGGCAGAGCCACAACAGCTGCACCACAGAGATCGTAAATATGTTACTCTTAATATGTGAAATTTTATCGCTCACCATAAGCCATCTATAAGCCCGTTTACATTGATGCTAAAATACTCGTTTATCTGCACCATAGACTAAAATATATACAAAACAAAAGATATCTTGAAAAATCTTTTGTTTTGTATGAATACGTTAAATATCTCGTAACCAGGCGAAATGTATTTGCCTTTATTTATGTTTATCCTAGAACATCCTTCTTAACTAGTGTAATGGCACACGAGAGTCGGTACATTTGATACTTCATTCTGCGTGATAGAGAGCTAGCCCAACGCCGCGCTGTTTTGAATACGAGAATCGGTTCAGATAACGTTTGGGGGTTTTGCGTAGCTTACTGGCAAAGTTAGCAAAAAAAAAAAAACAGAGCCGACGCGTGGGTTCATTCGTGGAAGTTCAGTTCAGGTCAGGTTTTTTGTCGCATTCCTGCGAGATGTGTAGAGATCAGAGCCGATTTGGCTGCGCGTTGAATAAAATTAGGAATAACTAAATAATGAAAGGTTATTATGGAACGGAGAAAGCTGTTATGTTGATTGCAAATACACAATTGCGATTGAGGTATGATATGGAGGGTCTGACACCGCTAGTTTGGATAGCATTCTGGTGGTCTTAGCTACGCGCCCTAGCGGTCGGGTATGCTTAATTAATCGCAACAAGCTTTTATTGGTCAGCGATCAACAGATTCTGTGTATCGGCAGTACCAAAAATGATTTGAGTGATAACCTACGGTTGATCATAGTGAATATGCGTACACACAGTTTGTAGAACGGCGGATCTGCATGGCATGGTTGAAATTAGACCCTGTGTAGTTAGTGATAAGAAGCTTCGCTTGGGCAGAGCGTGTTCGCAAAGGACGCATATAAATACCAGAGCATGAGAGGGGAGGGCATTCAGTCTCAGCTTCTAGCTACTGTGACAGTCGTCTTTCACGAGTTCTAAACAGTTTTTGTCTGCCGTGTTACGCGTCAGAACTATACGAATTTGTGATTGCGAAGTTTCAGTGGGTTTTCGTGAGTGTCTGAAGCGCCGAGATATACCTCGGTTCCTACCTTTATATCAACCTACCCCAAATTCCAAAACTATCCTTGGGTCGTTAGAAAAGAACTTTTAAGTCAATTTATCTGAGTCTGAGTCTGGGCTTGGAGCGACCCTAAATTCCTTTTTCCTTCACCATAGGGTTCCTGGATTGGCTCTTAGGACATTCGCGGGCTAATCCTCTCCTCATTCCTTTCGAGTAGCGAGTTTTGTAATTCCCACACACACAGTCGTTAAACATTCAAGCACATTCAAATCAAACTCAACCATTTTCGAGTGGTGTCGATAATGGACGTGGTATAACACTAGGTTTTAGACTAGGCTAGACAGGAGTTTAGTTGCGGCTAAACCTAGGTTGGCAGGGCATAGGGAGACTGTTTGATCGATGAGGTTCCGCGGATGGAAATAACAAATTCAGAACAAAGTTAAACCGGTGTCAACACAGATAACATATCCTGTTGATATTTTGACATTTCAGTGTTGTCGGGGACGCGCGAAGAGATCAATTTACAGTCTAAAGTTCATTGTTTAGGTCCGGGTAGGTGTTTTGCATTGCCTTGGGTCAGATTGGATTCAAGTTGCATTTTTAAATTAAATGTAAATTTCGCTGGAGGTCTAATGTGTAAGCTGAGTCGGTATATATGATTTGGCTCAGCCCAGGACGTGCTGCGGCTAGTGGAATTCATAGTTCGGTATTTATCGAACTATGCACTTCGCTATGGTGTGGGTTAGATCTCCTAAAACAATAATGCTTGCGTTTCGATAACATCCAGCTCAAATTGCGCAGAGTTGAAGGTTTCAAAACGTTACGGACCTTTTGAGGTAACCGCTAGTTCAGAACCCATTTCGGAAAATCAAATCGCAATTGTGTAAACCGGTCTTTTCGGATCGTTATCGCCGTGAACCAAATATATAATTGGAACCACCACAAGCCGCTACTAGCGAGCACATGAAATATCATTGAGTACTCACGTCGTAAAACTACGACGGATATCTATACGATATCACAAACAAATATTATAAACTGTGGTCGACCACTAAAACAAAAGATGTTCCAATCGCCCATATATACAAAAACCAGATGGTGCCATCATCCATAAAATATAACAACGATCGTTCTGGCGCAATACACCGCTGACTGATGCGAATTACCGGCTCGCGGACATATATGCTTTCTCTGTCTAACTTGAAACTGTAACTTCCTGAACCAAACTTCGTTCGACTATTGTACGCCTAACGAATTTCTCAACGAACGAGAAATTCAGACTTATCTTTCTTAACTTACAAATCTTACAGCTGAATCGGGTCCTCTCATTTTGGGATAGATAGAATAGACGATCATAGCTACTGATAGCGGCGGCACGACCTTGGCCTGGTGCCGTTACACTAGGTGTAATGATAGTCTGTCTGTTCACAGCAGATATGTGGTCCACCCGGTACCAACAGCTCTCCTCACTGAAGTGTGCAATGCGCTTCAATACGTTCTGAATATACGAATATATGGGACGCTTATGGCCTATTTCAAGAAGTCCCGATAAACATAAACTCTATTTGACAGATTCATTTGCCATTTACATATAAAAATGTATGGTTACAAATTGAACATTCGAAGTCTAATAGGGCTTATCGGGACTTTTGTGAAACAGGTCCTTAGAACAACAATATAATTGTCCCTGATTCACTACGGACAACGACGCTTCATTAAAGTTTAACTGACACTCAAAATCATGCTGTCTCGTCTCTTACTTAGGAAATAAACATAAACATAAACATTTATATACTTATAAGATACATTGCTTCTGGCCACACACTATAGACTGCCCTGTGCTGTGGCAACCAGAAAAAGCCACTCACATATAAAAATCCAAGACCTCTTTTTATTTTTCGTTATCCCCAGCCGGAGGTCGATCCCGGGACCTCTCGCGTGGTAGGCAGAGCCACAACCACAGCGCCACAGAGGAATTGCTATGACATTTAAGTGGCACGTTCTTTTGAGTAGCGGTCTGTGCATTCGGGCAAAACAATATTAAACCTCGCTACGAAAACTGAGCCAAATCTATAGATATATATTTTTTACAATCACTTCATAGTATATGTGTAGTAAGTATTTAGTCATAGCATCATTTTATATAAAATATCCCCAAAATAACTTTCCTCAATTGAACGGCTAACAAGAAAGCCAAATTAAACCCAAATCAGAGAAAAATCATAGTCTCTGAGATTCAGCTCAAAGAAAGAGTAGATAATAGGGGCTTACGCGTAAAGTCGTTTGTTTCTCCAATAGATTATAGGATTTATGCTAGATTATAGGATTTATGCTCCGCTCGCAATACGACTCTAGTCTACCTACGTACATCTTTCCTCGGAATCAGGGCACTGCTTACTTATATTACATAATTGAAATAGAATATATCTCAGGTTAATACTAAATGTTACCGTACGCTTATATAGTAGTGGTTCTGTGAGACTTTCAAAAATTTAAATCCCCATCCATATATAACGCTACAACAAACTTCCCCCCCTTTTACCCCCCACCCCAACACCTGGATACTTCGCTCACTCAGTCGAATAGAATATAATATTTCTGTGTTCATAGCTGGATATAGTCAGTGATATTCTCTTAGATTTACATAAAAAAAACATTACATATTCTTGATTCAGAGCAAAACCTATTTTATATTGATTTTATTTCAAAATTAAGTCTCAGTTTTTTATAGCATAAACCATTTACTGATTTATTTGTACTTAACAGTGATTGAACTATCGACAAGCTAGTGCACGGTGTCTCCGAACTACTAGCAAAGTTACCGCGGCCAAACTGTAGGACCCATATTAAAAAGGCTAGCGTGCACTTCCCCGGGGTCCAATATTAAATGATGACTGGCATTGTAATATTGTTTGTTACATTTGTTATTTCATTTCGGTTTCATTTACTGACACATGTGTACAGTAATATAATTTACCTAGTACATACCTACATAAGTAATAAATAATGTATTAGTACCTATATATGCTAAAGATAAATTCTATATATACTAACAAATACAAACACTACCTTTAATAATAATCTATTCTCTATTTTAAAGCCATCATAATATGCTCTTATATTATTAAATCTTGTAATGTCTGGTTATTTTTTATATCCCTAAAAATACTACTACAACTGTGAGTAACATTGCTGAACCGATTTGTTACTCATCTCATTCACACGATAGTCATGTATTTTGTATAATTCAATTGTTCAAAACATAATTTACAATTCGATTTATCTGCAGGAAGCTTCGTCAATAACTTAAAACTAAACTTAAACACTTGATAAACTAAAATAATATAAGTATACAGCTAACGACTATAACTTAACTAAATAATCCCACCCCGGGACACTTCCCTACCAAAGGTCCCCATGACACTAGCGTCATTGCCCCGCCGCTGCACTGCCAAGGAAATCATCTGCATTAGGAATGCCCCGGAGCGGTAGTTATAACCACATTCACGCAGACGGCGCCACAACTCTTTTATAAAAACTCTGCCACATGTCCCCCAAACACCGGTCGTCTCCACAGCCAAAGGTACAAAAATGTAAGTCCCCATTAGAGCGGCATATTTAGTTCGCTTGCGCCTTGCAGCAGATCCTGCTGCAGCACCAGCGGAAGCGGTAGTCAAAGTAACATGTGACGCTGCAAAGGTGCAGACACAAGTCGCGTCCCATAGGAGAGAGCGCCCTCTCTCCCACGGAACCAAAGTAAGGCCGTCTGGCCGCTTCCCATCGGAGCGGGACAGACCGGGAGGCTCCAGTACGCACGGAATGTTGGCCGAGACCAGCGCCCTCCGGACAGTGTCGTTTATAGCATGGTGCCGCGAAAACCTACCGGCGCTCCTAAGGCAGTGGAGACCGTGACGGCCCAGACCGTCCACCCACGCGCCACACACACAATGATGTAGCTGGCAGATAGAGCAGCCGAAACGTAGAGCGACAGAGATGCGCAAAGTATCATTGTCCAGGAGGGTTCCCAAATGTGGAGAAGGCAGTGCATGAAGCCACGCTCCTGAGTCCGGTTCTGTAACCGCCCGCATCCGCGCCAGTTCCGGCCCCACGCACCCAGCGATGAGCTCGTCGCAAGCCACCGTGCACATCGTTCAACCCAGGCGCGCTGGCTACCCTTCTGCTCCGGGATATCGCTCACAGGACAATGAGCCCGCCATAGACTCTCCGCCTCCTCCACAAAAGGAATCATGAAACTGTCACCTTGGTAATGAAGGATGTTAGTGACAAGATCCATAACCCCATACGAAGAAGCCAAAAAGGCGGGAAGCTCAGCGTCCTGTAAGCGCCGAGCACCTAAGCCTCCATGACAAACGGGCAAGGCAGCTTGAACCCACTGCGACGAAGACATCTCCACATTGAGGATGCACTCCAACAGGTCTTTCGTCATACCGCGAAGTGGCCTCTTTGTGCAACCAAATCGGGGCTGTCCTGATTGTATAGGTCAATATTGCAAGAGAAAGGCAACTCCTAAGTATTGTCAGCGCGACATGGGCGGACAAGCTTTTCAAATGTGGTTTAGTCGCGGCCAGAATATTCATTTTTGACCGAAGGACACCAGGAATTCCTTCGGGGAAGATTGGGGCACCCAGAAGCGTGAAATTGGCCTTTTCTATAAAGGTAACACCTGGGACAACTGAATTTATGTCATCGCTGATCTCGTGCGTCAGTTGACCGAAACAGGAGTATACCTCACACTTCTGGTTGTTCAGGCTAAGCCCCAACACACCTAATCCCTGGATCAGTTTTCTGATGTCAGAAAGTATGACCTCCGGAGACCCACCGATCGTGCCATCATCTAAATACCAGACATTAAGCGGCAAACAGAGTGAGCCCACTACCTCACGAATGACTAAACAGCAGCGGACCTAATGGATCGCCCTGTTGGACCCCCACCCGTGATTGCACCAAGTTCCCACTGTAAAATAAATAGCTAGTGTCACTATAGCACTGATGCAGAAACGGGTACAAAATTTGACAACATTACTTCTCACGATTCAGTAAAACATCCCGCTCAACGGTGTTGAATGCAGTTTTGACATCCACTTTAAATATGATGTCTTCAGTAGTGTCCCTGCTCATACTAAAATATCTAGTGGCATTTATGGCAGCCTCACAACCCAATGGAATGCCAAACTCTAACTACACTGGCTTTAACTCAGAAGCCAATTCGCTCCTCACTGCTTGACAGCCCAATTTCGCCACTAAACGGCAAATCACGCTTCCGATAGCAATGGGCCGAATGCCGCCATCGTTTTTCTTCAATGCACAAAGAGCAGCCCCGTAAAGAAATGGACACACCTCCCTATTAACCATGCCTTTTAACATATAATTGGCCAAATCGCACAGAGACGGCAAGAGAGCCACCCCACCATCCCCCGCCCCAACCGCAGTCAATTGAGGTCCTTGAGGTGCTCTGGACGCAAACCATCCATGCCACCAGCTGAGCCGTTTTTGAATGAGCCTATAGCCTGCGCCACGTCACAAACTTCCACAGACAAGGACTCTGATGAAATGTCCGGCTCCGAGGGAAAGTCCAATGGGCGGCTGGGGGAGGGATGCCTGTCCCTCAAAGCAGATAAGGTCTCCTCATTGTCTGGCGCAACGGAGCAGTCCGACAATAGGACGCGAACCGCACCGCTCAAGTCACTATCATGAACTTTTGCTTCAACCACTCTATAAAGCATTAGCCGATTATACAAGGGAACCCACACCCTCAGAGGACGAAACTGACTTGAGTGAGTTGACCCCACCCCCAGCTACTATGTTAATATTTTCCTTTACTTGCGCCGTGAGAGACCGACTCCGGTCAACCGATGCTGGTTCCCTTAGCGCCGAATATGAAAAAGTCAGCAAATCATACCAATCAGACAAGTCATTAGACTGGATGCATCGCTGAAAGACCCGCGATAAAGCAGATGCAGCGATGCACCTAGCGCCCTTTGGGATATGTTTGAGAATCCTAACAGTCTTTCTCAATTGTGGCAGATGCTCAAACGAAGGGGGCGCTGCCGTACCGCCCCCCAGTACTCCTGTAGGTACCTTTTGGGCAGACAAATGGACTTTACCATTCCCATGAATGCGACTAATATGGACACTTAAACCGCGGGGGACCACAAATTGTCTTGAGGAACCGGGACAGTGTGGACACGCCGCGGTGTTTGTGCTCATGATTTCACTAAAAATAAAATAAAATAATAATAACAACAAAAATATTAATAATGTAAATTAATCTAATATTACTTAGGAAAACCAGCTCTATTAACCCCAAAAAGATTTATTAATTAATTACTCTTACATAACTACATTCATACTCGTAAATAACACTAATTTATTTTTACAAAAAGATGCAATCCATAAAGTTAACAATGTCATCTAACAGTAAGTAGCTAGCTATTTTTTATATTACTAAATAAAATGGTCATATGATCATACTTAAAATTTCAAAATAAGAATTAATAGTCTTAAAAAACCAACTCATACTATACAATTAATAACTGTCAAAATAATATGATCCCTAATATTATAATAAAGTCAAAAAATAAATAAAATGAAATGAAATTAATAAATAAGGTTTAAAAATGAAGCGTGATTCCTATGTGTCCGTGTATTTTGTTTTTTATAAGTTGTATGTTATAGAAAAAATAATGGTTTTCATAAAAACCATTATTTTTTTTTCTGCTGCACTGTGGGACCTAGAGCGACAATCATAAGCTAATAAATAATTTAACTTTGCCTCTAGAGAGAGAGAGAAGATTGCCTTCAGATTTTTTATTGTACTATAAATAAAATATTCAGACAACTTATTGACCGAGCGAGCGAAGCAAGCGAAGGGTTCCATTTCGACAAGATAGGAGGCCGATTTTGCTTTCGTCTGTCTATATGTCTGTCAGTTCCGGTCTAGGGGCCACAGTTTTCAAGCGATCCTCACAAAACTTGACACACGTGTTCCTTGAATTTATAGTACATTACTTCAGAGGGAAGAAAGTGACAGTTCCATACCGAGATTATGGCATTTGCGCCACGAGCTTGCGAGGGGCGCAAACCGTTTGAGGTATGGAACTGTACTTTATCCTGAGGTATGTATAGTGCTTTTTATTACACCTACGAGGAAAATTATAGACATAAATGCATCCATATTTTACAAAAAACACAAAGATAAATGCTAAATCAATCGAAGTTTTTGCGAAAATGCGCTGGCTTTTCCTTTTTTTATTCGCCCGTTTCTGGAGTAGGCTAAGATCATAAGGTCATGCAGCCACTTCTTCCGTGATTCCGCGCGTTTTATATACAAAAATAATTTCGTTTTTAATTTTCTGTATGCACCAAGGAGGTTGGTAACTGGTAAAAAAAAACTGTATGTGGCTAGTAACAATTTACTTGAAATTTAATTAGTAGACAGTTAAAGTCTCTTTACAGTATGACTGCTGACAAATTAAAAAAAAAAACGGGTATGTAATGGAATTTCATACATACTTCCCACCCTTGGGTCGGAAGGATTTTCATACAAACTTCCATACCTTGGGATGAAAGGATTTGAAGGGCGGGATAAAGGCGTTTCTTCCCTCTAATTGGTATAATTAGTATGTATTTTCAGAGCAGGTGTGATAAAAAAGTATTTTTTTTTGAGAGCTTTTCTCGATTTTCCCCTTGGGGGGGGAGTAATGAGGTCATGATTTTTTTGTATGCTTTTTTTTTTCTGAAAACTATCTTGTGGGATATCAAATTTAAGGGCTTTATGAGCCGGTTCTAACAATATACTACACCATTACCTTTCGGCCGCCCGTTTTTACAAAAATCCTAGAAATATTTTCAAAACATACCAAGTTTGGACTCCTCGAGACGGATTATTAAAGAGGATCTATACAGACCATGAGAGTGAGAAGAAGAAGAGAAATAGACTATAACTATATTCGTGAAAAGTCAATAGTTTGTATTTTAAATAGCTAAATGTAGTTTACAAAGTTATTGGTGCAGCTACTTTACTACATGATTTTGATTGAATCTAAAATATTTACTTAAAAAATGGGTTCACAGTCCCCCTTTTTAGCGAGGTTTGCTGCCCATAGGGCTACTAGTAATATAAAATTGTACAACGGCGAGCTTATCCCTAACAACAAGAGAAAAAAACAGGTTGGACTGGAAAAGTAGATTTAGCGGGGAAGAACTATGCATATAAATATAAACATGTATGTACGCATACAATAATATTATTAATAATTATATAACATTTTAATATATAAATCACCATACACAAATACTTAAATACAGCGTATTAACATTTGAACATCTAAAGTACCAATCTAACATGAAATATATTTTTTATATATTTTTAAATATATTTAGTAATGGACTGCCTCTGCTGGTGCAGAAGCGTTCATTCCACAATCCTATGACCTGGATTCAGAACCCGTGCTCGTAGGCTGCAGTGCAACGTTTTGGAGCTTTGAGCATAGATGCCATGCGAGTTCTGCGAGGCCTGCGTGAAGAAAGAAATTCAAAGTGATCACGCAGAAGTTAAGAGGATGTGGATTTTAAAAAGATTTTATAGAGGAAACAAAAGATAATAATATGAGTCATGTTGAAGCCGTATCGGCAGCCACTTCTACTCCTTTCAATACTGTGAAACGTGGTCATACTTGCGCAATGCGAAGATGAACTGAATCCCGAGATTTTGAAATCTTTCGGGTTTGCTTTGTTGTTTTACGTTTGCGTCTCCTGAGAGAGTGGAAATTAGTATAAACTCGCCTGCTTACCTCGCCAACATATTACTTATATACAGTATATTTTAGGGTGAAATAAATGTTCTGCTTTTTTTGTACTACTAAATTGCCCTTCGCTATAACTACTAAACAAGCTACAAGTATTACTAAGTAGTTATTAGTTTAGCACGCGGTGCAACACAACACAAGCTTATGAGAAAACTTCCCGATATTTCAGGACAAAGTAAATTCATAACAATTCGGGAACATGCATTGTCACTGCTGCTTTCTATATTGTAGGGGCAACTGTTGAACTATGTCTTTCAAACATTTGTAATACAAACAGTTAATTATAAAACTTTGTTGTATAATAAAATAGAGAAGATAGGATATTACAGTCGTAACCTTATGGGTTTGGCTATAGATAAATAGGAAGAAATGAGTATAGATATTTAAAGAGGTTTAATAAAATAGAATAGCATATAAGGGTTGCGGGTTTACAGAAGACAGTGGTATTGATTTGCCACATTTTGACTACATGAGCAATCCCCTGGTCTTCGGATGTTCAATAGCTCAGTAGGCAGTATGGACAGGTTGTAGGCAGGAACCAGGCAGGATGTAGGAAGGTCGGATGGTAGACTTGGGAGTTGTGAAGTGCAGAGCCGGTAGGTAGGAAAGTATTTAATTAATCGAAACCTTAATTATTATTAAAAAATTAATAATAATTAAGGTTTCGAGCAATTGAAGTTTTAATTATTATTATTTTTTTGACAAAAATTGTAATAAAATTATCATTTACGAAAATAATTAATTACATACATTACTCTTTGACAGTCGTTTGTTAGCTATTACAAAATAATATAAATGGTCCGTCCAACGGAGCCCTAACTCAAATCCAAAACAATGTTGGGTCCGAAAAACCTTTTTTAAATTTTATGATTAGCAGTTTCGGGATGGAATGGTCTTTTTTGGGTTATTTCTTGAATATTTTTAACTCATTATTTCAGAATTACGAAAAAAATATAAATCGAATTCGAAAAAATACGATGGTCGCTTTCTGTTCGCAACTTCTTATTCTATGGCCACAGTCCTCTCCAATTTGAATGCATCTAGTAAAATCTATTTACTGAAGTTATTACATTTCACACACGATAAAGCAAGAAGTAAGCTGGCAGTTAATTAAGAAAAGGTTTTGAAAGCTGTGACAGATTGCGTTGATTCACCATGAATTTCATTTATGGGTAGTGTTAAACATAACCAAAGAGTAAAGACCCACACATACTTGCTATGGTTAATTGAGGCTTTGCTTGTGGAACTGCTTGAACCTATTGAAACCTTCATCACTAGATAAAATGTGAGTATTACTTTTTACAGAATTTAACGACGCAAGGATGGCGATTTTTCACTATGATCTCCGTTGATTCTGCATGTGATTTCGGTTTTGAAAATAAAATTAGTAGAGGAAAGAAGTCACAAAGGTGCAAAATAATAGCCAGAGTCGTCATTACCAAAGAGTTTGCAGACATTGGTATTAATAAACATACAACAGAGGATAACGCGAACAGACACGATTGTTAAGACATTAAAATTGCTTAGTATTATAAACACCGAGGATTTTTGGGGAATATCAAAATAAAAATTAACTTGTATTATTGATTCAATTGCTCCATTCCTAGTTATAATTTTTAATAAGTGTGTTGACGAAGGAGTTTTTCCTGACGTTATGAAAAATAGTAAACGGATTTCTTTATATAAAAGTCTGGCAGTAAAAGTGATCCGACTAACTGCAGACCAATATCAATACTCCCCACTCTAAGTAAAATATTTGAAAAAAATATGTTAAGCCACTTATTGACCCATTTTAATATAAACCTACTGTTCCATAGTGAGCAATATGGCTTCACTAAAGGGCGTTCCACTACAGATTCAGGGATAAGGTTCTTAAAGCAAATCTTTGATGCTTAGGAGAGGTCACAGGATGCAATTGGTGTCTTTTGTGACCTTTCCAAAGCATTTGATTGCATTAGTCACGAAACGTTAATTTGTAAATTACAGCATTAAGGAGTTCAGGGGAAAGCTCTCGAAATTGTCTTCTCTTTATCTTAGTAATATAATCCAGAAAGTTGATGTGAATGGAGAGAGGTCATCTGAATCTCTCATCTCA
The DNA here is from genome assembly GCA_949825045.1 of Argyresthia goedartella. Classification (NCBI taxonomy): domain Eukaryota; kingdom Metazoa; phylum Arthropoda; class Insecta; order Lepidoptera; family Argyresthiidae; genus Argyresthia; species Argyresthia goedartella. The sequence goes on along the minus strand of OX463812.1, from coordinate 12,068,446 downwards.
ATGGGTGTCCCTCAAGGTTCAATATTGGACCCGTTTTTGTTTTTGGTGTAAATTAACGATCTTGCCTTTTTTGGGAAAAACTTATTTGATATTATTTTGTTTGCTGATGACACTTCACTTATTTTTAAGATTGACAGAACCCAGAACAATTTTGGCGATGTTAACAAAGTAATCACACTAGTTCTTAAGTGGTTTACTACCAATAATTTAGTGTTAAACTCTAAAAAAAAATGTGTGAAATTCTCGCTACCCAATTTCAGAAGGGATCCCACTTTAAGTATTTTAATGAATGACGAGCCTTTAGACCTGGTATATTTGACTAAATTCTTGTGTATAAATCTAGATTCATAATTACAGTGGGGTCCTCATACATTGTCTATAGCTGGAAGATTGAGCTCTGCAGCTTTTGCTGTACGGAAAATTAGACAGTTGACTGATGATGCCACTGCAAGATTAGTATATTTCAGTTACTATCACAGCATTATGTCATATGGCAATTCGTTGTGGGGTAAAGCCGCAGATACACAATCGTTATTTGTGCTACAGAAGAAAGCAATTCGTTTCATATATAATAGAAATCCCGCGATTCTCTCCAGGAACGATTTAAGGAGATCAATATTCTTACAGTAGCTTGTCAATACATATATGAAAACTTATTATACGTTCGGAAAAATATTAACACCTTTGTCAAAAATTGCGATGTACATAATTTCAACAATAGAAATAAAAATAAACTGAATTTACCTAGATTTCGGTTGCAGAAGGTTAATGGTTCATTTATGGGGAACTGTATACGCTTTTATAATAAGTTACCAGAGGGAATTGATCAATAGGTTTAAAACATTTATTAAGGCTAATCTCATAAAGAAAGCTTATTACACTATTAACGACTAGGTTTAGACAAAACTACATGGCCTCAATGCCCCAAGCTCCATGATAATGATAATAATAATTAACTTTACTTTTACAAATGCAATAATGTAATTTAATCTCTCAAAAACCGAGGGTAGTTGGGATGGGTCGTGATTTTGAACATGACATATGGCCAGGGTAATAAAATTTAAAACCTCAAAGTGGCTAAAGCTAAAGCTAACGCCGGTGGTATTCAAGAGGTTAGTAGTCTGGTAATATATTGAAGTATTCAAAAGTGCTATGTAGGGTGACTCATAACAATTTATAAGTTTTAACGTAGAATACAAGTTTGTTACCAAGAATCCAGAGTTTATGGTCATGCTCACTAAAATGTCTTTTCTTGCGGCGGCTCTGCGTAGCGGGTTGCTCGCCTCCCTTAAATATGGCGAGGGGGATGATGGCTGGTGCACAAGTCATACTCGTGAACGGGTGCTTCTTGGGGGGACTGGTTCAGTCTGGTTTCTCATAGGTTATGTTCATTAATGCTTGTCTTTGTTCTTATTTATTTATTTTGTTAGATTGTCATTTTCTTACATCTTATTGGCACTTATGGATACGATATTATAATATCGTCATCACATTATATAATTTTTATATCATATATTGTGTAAAAAAAAAACGAAAATTGAAGAAACGACATCCCGGTAGAGTTTCTTGGTGCTATCTTCTCTGTCGGGCATATTTCCGAAGCACTGGTAGAGTTCATGGAGTTTCTTTTTCCTGTGCGAGATTCAGCCATGAATCACCACTTAAAGGAGAAATTTCCTTTTTCAAACTCAAATCAGTTGTACTCATTAGTTTAGTTAATCATATTTGATAAAAAAACATGTATATGAGACTTAAGAAAGTGTTTGACTTGTATAAGTGCGTTATTTTGCTTACTTGCAATAAATGATTTGATTTGATTTGAAAGTTGTCGATAAAAAACAAGACGACAAAATTGTGTTTTGTTTGTTTTTGACAATTGACACTTCTTGTTCTTTGGTTTCATCTTTGCCTTATTTAATCACCATCAAAATTTAATTTCCTACCAATGCATATATCTTTTCAGCTTTTAAAATAGACATTTAATGAAGAAAAAAAAAGAGAGGAAAAAAAATTTTAATGCACATTTAAATTGGACCTAAATAGGACCAATTTACTAATAACAGCATATAACATTTACTAGGTATATAAATTTACTAATGACAGCATATACATGTCCAGCACATTTCCACTTCCATCGGCGGACCATTCGTACAGCGTCGATCACTTGCTTTTTTATCGGTTATCTATGTTTTTGACTTTATTTTTTAGCTTTAGTCCTAGCATTTATAGCTCTGTAGCTCGTTGAAAAGTTGTTTTTTTATTTATCGTGGCTTTTGTGAGGGGCCAGCATTGACTGCCTAATAATAGGGTTGAAAGTATGGTATTATCCATCAGCTTTTTCTTTAGGTATATATCCGAATTACTTTTGCATATATATTTGTTGGCACAGTATTTCTTCCAAGCTGTGAAGGTTATTCTATCAACTTCTTTGTTTAGGGAGTCTAAAGGAAATAGTCTGTCCGTAGTACATATATTCAGAAACATACACAATTGATCATGATGCTATTTTTGTGGTTTTTTTTTTCGCCTTTATTAATAAGTTTGGTCTTTGCTGGATTCATGCATAGCGCTACTTTAATTTTAGACTTAAGGCTTCATTAATTTGGGTCTAAGGCTTTTAAAAAAATATATATGTAAGTATTAATATGTTTTGTTAATTTCTTCCGACATAATCGATTGATCCGAACAACGGCTCGCCAAATTAAATAGAATGCTTTCCAATAAATTAATGTTATGTTGTATTTTTAACAAAGGACAAGTAATGGCATTCGATTCCCAATTCAAGTTTTTTTTTTTCAAAACATAGTTTTTCTACAGAAAGGAAAACAGCAAAAACAGCATGACTTGCAGTCCTGTCACATTCCTATAATTTATTACCTTACTCAATATGAGTGCGGAAATTAAATAAATTACTGATGAAATTACGAGCACTCCCCTACATTCATATAGCCCATTAATGTCCTCACCAAGGGGCACAGGATTTTACCCGGATACTAGTAAGATTAAGCCATACTCCACCATGCTGGCTCAGTGCAGGTTGGTGAAGGGGTTTTACGACCACTACGCCACGTAGCTATAGTAGCCGGGACCTACAGCTTAACGTGTCTGAACGTCTGATAATGTACTTTAGGTAAATTTATTATCTCATTAGTACATTGCTAGAATTCGAACCTACATGTCCTATGATAGAACCAAGCGTGAAACCCATTAGACTACGGAACTCTCCCAGAATAATAATATAAAACAAGATACTATAAAGCCTAAACTAATTAATTAATTTATTATTAATAACTAATTTTAAATATAATAATGAAATTAATGACCAATATGTTCAACTATAGAGGTTATCCGCCTAAATGAAGTGAAGGACAAATCAATAGCTGTATTCTCCATCTCTGAGATCTAGAAATTACTATCGCAATCCCCCTCAAGCTGATGTTTTCAAGGATGTTTGCTTACTTTAAGTTGAGTCTGACCAATCAGTAGCAATGTATGAGCCTATGCATAAGTGTTTATGTTTTTATTGAGGCTTTGCTTGTTTATTCGATGTTCGGATTGGTAATTACATCAAAAGTGATTAAATTTTCCGAATTTCAGAATAACTGGATAAGACTTCTGGTTCGTGATACTATAAAATCAAACGAACTTACCTGTAAGTGTAGTTCAAAAATCAAAATCAAAAAAAAAATCAAAATCAAAAATCATTTATTTCCATAGGATGTTGTTACATCACTTAGATCCGTCATTACATTTTTTTTGGTGAGTTCACTAACCCAATGGCGGAATCTGTGGAGAAGAGCTCACCGAAGAAACTCCACAGTCGTCGCATCTTTTGCGTTTCCTTTTTTAAATAAAATATTGTCAAATTACAAAATGAATGCTAATTATATATCGAAACAGCCTGTTACTCAAACAATCTATTCCCATGGACATCTGTCCTCTAAGTAATCAGATATCCTGTAGTAACCTTTTTTATACAATTTCTGTTTTATTATTATTTTAAACTTGTCTAAAGGTAAGTTTTTAATATCAGTAGGGACCTTATTGTAATAGCGTATACAATTGCCTTTAAAAGAATTACTAATTTTATGTAGTCGGCTTACATAAGCAACCAACTTGTCTTTATTTCTAGTATTAAAATTGTGTATATCACTGTGCTTCTGAAAATTAGTTATATTTCTTTTTACATACACAAGATTGTCATAGATATATTGAGACACAAATGTCAGAATATTGATTTCTTTAAACTTTTCCCTCAATGAATATTTAACGATATTTCAATGAATATTTAACGATATGATTCGCCCGAGAGTATTCACCATGTTCCGGATAAGTTAACTCGCGCCGCTGAATTGCACCCGAGTCTAATACGGTATTTTGCTAATCAAAATAGATACTTTTTAGGAATTGTCAAAACACTAATTTTGTTCAAGACTTCTATGAAATACTAGCATGTGACGTCATAGTCAAATGCTGTCTTTTTAACACAAAGGGGCGTTAATTATGTTCGTTAGGATCGTCTATGGTCTAGTGGTTTCATGCCTGCTTCTCATGCAGGAGACACAGGTTCGAATCCCGTTGCTGACTGTATACCAATGAGACGAGTTATTGATCAAGGTCATTATACGGACGTTCCCTGTGATGGAAAACATCGTGTGGAAACCTTCATTACTCCATAGCTGTCACGATGGGCTAGCCCCCTAACAGGAAAAATGGAGTAATACATCACTGACTAAATGAGAGCACAGCTGTGCCTCTGCCAACCCGTATAGGAAAGGGTACGACGCAATGATATGTGTTATGTTATGTCTGATTATGTCTACGAGTGATGTGACGGATTCAAAAGTAAATTCTGAAAGAGTACGTTGCTTTCTTCTACAAATAGCTTTAGGTAGAATTAAGCACATTAGCTAACTACTTAGGTGGTATCGGCCGAAAACTGGTTGAATGCGTAAAATAAATAATTTATATAAAAGCTCCAACGGTGGCTTATCTTGGAGGTAATGGCTTAAGTTTATAAATTTTGTTCCCAACTCGGTGACAAGAGTTTTGTCCATTATTCTGCTTCATCTAATTTACTGGTACATTTCCAACGATGCCTTCTACTTGATTAACAATGGAGAAACATTGCATTGTATCTCTTAATGTTTATTGTATGAATAGTGGTCTAAACTAAAACTGTGCACCTCGGTAAGTCATACGAGTTTCAGTCTGAATTTTGTCATTAAATTATATTTAACTAGCTGATACCCGCAACTTCATCCGCTTGTTGCACATTCGAATTATAATCAATATTATTAAGTTTTTTATCATATTTGATTTTATTTCTGTAAAGAAGTTACTCGATTTCTATACACTTCCGGTTTCAATGAGCAAAAAGTTTCGTTAACCTGAGTACGTAGTTCAATACATACATACTAAATACACAAAACTCTTTTCAATGTTCCGATGTAGATACGGCCATTACTACAGTCCTAACTTGTGTTTCGTATTTTATTATTAAACATTAAAAAGGTATACTCGTACAAAAGACTGTCGTTTTACGTTTTACAGTGTACAATGGTACGGAACCCTTCCGTGTGCGGGTCTGACGTCTTGCCCGCACTTGAGGGGTTTTATTGATTATCATTTGTGTGCAATAAAGAAATTAACGAACTTATTAAAGAATTATATAACGAGCTACGTGGGCTAATGGGTTTCACCCTTGCTTCTCACACAGAAGATGCAGGTTCGATTCCTGACCATGTACCAATGAGATAATTAATTTATCTTTAGTACACCATCGGACGTTGAGTGTTTCGGCTTTAAGCTGTAGGCCCCGGCTACTATCGCTACCTGGTAGTGGTCGTTAACCCACCAACCTGCATAGAGCCAGCAGCGTGGTGAAGTACGGCTTAATCTTACTCGTATCCGGATAAAGGCCTGTACCCCTCGGTGGGGATATTAATGGGCTAGATTTATATTTATTATTATACAAAAATTATGAAAAAAATATGAACCCGTACTGTTAGATCATTTGATGTAGTTTTATAAAAAGGTTTTTAGGAATAATCTAGAATTGATCGTCAATATAATAACTTAACTAAAGAAACGAATAATGAACGAATGTTGTTTATGTCGTTTTACAATATTTGTTACAAATTTGATAAATCCATCGATAAATTATTACATGTCGTTCGATGAAAGGGTAGGTCCCATCTGGGAGCCTAAATGACGAGGAGTTAAGTGGGAGGGGTAGACATCACCCGCGACTACCGAATGCGGAACTCCCAACCGAGCAGTGCGCGTGGCTCTGTCCGCCCCAACACCACGTATGATGACTGCAGCAGGAAGGTCAGCGTGGGAAACTAATTGCCGCACCACGCGGCCTGCCTTGTCCAAAAGGGCTTGATGAAGGTTGATGATGACGTTGAATTGAAACGGTGTATGTAGTTTGATGAATACACTGGTTTATTGACTGTTCTAGGACACGTTGCAATTATGGAAAACAGGATATCACGCACCAAGCAGTGCGTAATATCCTGTTTTACAACTGAACTTATATTACAACATATGACACAAACGATCGCGACGAAAGCTTCTTGCAAGAGAAAGAAAATAATGAAAGATTTACGGAAGTTTTGATATGAACAAACAGATATAACGATGACTATCAATCGATTGTTTTGATATCGATCTTTTACAAAATGCATTATTATGGTAATTGGGATAAACAATTGACCTATATTTTGTGCCACATTACATTTTATTTGATATTTAATTCGAATCTAGATTGTATTGTTTCGTTTTTTTTTTCGTATATTTTTATTGCACATGAAAATTCACATTACAAGCTTATGAACTTTCTATACAAAAGACATTTACAAAGGCAAGCTTATCTCTAACAAGAGATTTCTTCCCGCAAACCCAAGATATGATATGATGATGATATTTGATAGCGGTGCCAGGTAGACCTTTGTTTTCTAATCTAATGGTTGTTTAATTGTAATCAAATTTACTAATTAATTAATAATGATTTTGCCAATTTTTCGCATGTTACTCTAATTGTAAATACCCACTGTTCACTTCCTACCCGTTCATTTCAAGTTTGCCGTCGCTGACTGTTACAAAATTACGTCGCATGGACAGTTTATTCGTACCGTTGACAAAAACAAATATTGATCTTGGTGGTGGAACATCATTTTGCTTACGACGAATGTAAATAGTGTATAGGTATTGCTATTTATGTATGTGCTTAATACTCTTAGTAATGAATATTAAATAAGTTAGTTATAATAAAAAGAGATCGCTTTCTGTGCATTTGCTAGTAGGCAAGTTAGCACCAACATTGACTATACTTATTTTTCTCACTCCTCTTCGAAAAATGACATTAATTTGAGTAATACATTTTTCCGTAAAAGTGAAACGTAATTTATACCCCACAACGATAACAGCTACTATCAACAACCGACAAGAATTCACTTCATTAATCGTGAACGACACGGGATACTCGTACGTACTGTTTAGTCAGCATATCAACTAGTAGTTTATCTGACTGATACATAATGGAGGGCATTAAAACTCGAGAGTGATATTATTATGAAATAAATAAGCGCTTCGCGGCTTCATATTGTTCCCTTACCGTCCGCATATTGAGGTCTCATGGTATGAACTCCTAGTGGTCTTGGAGTCTTGGACAGTATTGGACACACACATAATTCTTAGACAGTATTGTTCAAGCCCGCACCGCAACTCCTGCTTAACTTCATTGTGGTTGACGACCAGCCTGCTATATAGACAGAGACATCTAAGAGATCAGACTCATCTACCAAACCAGGTGCCTTCGAGGAATATCCACATGACATGACTTGGAGGTATTGCAGTAATAGGCTCAAAAATAAAGTCAAAATTTCTTTATGGCTAGTATTTAATCCCACATCAAAAATACTGATTTGCACAGAAAAAAAGGATCAGCAAAAACACTTTTTATGTTTGAAGTATTTTTTGCTGTTCTTGCATGTTCAACCTAACACGAAGGATAAAGCTTCGCTCACCCCCTTTACCCTTTACCTAAGCTACCGCAGCATTTTGCCCTGATATTTGCTGTGCAAATCTGTATTTTTGATGAGCATTTTGATATTTTCCTTTCTTTATTACTGTAGATATTTACATCCACTTAGGGCGACTAGCTAGAAGGTGGAATAAGACTTATCTCTAGTAAACTTTGACAACTCTATACAAATTAATATGGAGTTGTCAAACTTTACTCGAGTTAAGTCTTATTCTGCTTTTTAACCAGGGGCCTTATTAAACTTATTTTTACCTATTCTCTACATTGGACCATTGTGAGAGTGGAAGAGCGAAGAAACTCCTACAGATTGTTTTAGATATATTTTTTAAATTGGTTGTGCTTAACTAATACACAATAATTATTATAAATAATATGCAGTCAAACCTGGATAAGTGAGAACCGGATAAGTAAGAAAACTGTATAAGTGAGAGTAATAGCCAGGACCCGTCATTTTAAGCTCCAAAAACGTCTATTAGCGAGAAACAGAAACCTCTGTAAGAGAGAGTCAATTTTCCCTCATATACCTCCGTAAGTGAGACTGCTACTTATCTATACCTCTATAAGCGACAGACGAGCTTTATTTACAAATTCAACATCTGCTATTTTATGACTCATTCTTAACTTTCGTGGAACTTCCTACCATTGTTTTTGTGTTGTTTTCTCGTCAATATTGTACCTATTCTATTTCGTGGAACTAAATAATGTTGTCAGTCTATCGCATTATTTTCGAATGGACACGTGTGCCTGTGTACCGTCCTGTTTGTCGGACTTACTCAGTTTATATTTATCAATTGCGAAAGAAAGTTCTGTTCTGCATCATGTCAAAACGGAAAATTAAAGTACTATCATTAAGTGATAAACTTAAAATAGTGAATGCGTTTGAATCCGGAAAATCGCAAAATGAAATTCAGAAGGAGTTTAATTTACCTGAATCCACCTATTATAAAATTATAAAATCAAAAGACTCTATAAAGTCTGAGTGCTCTGATGGACATGGAAATATTAAGAGGACTAGAGTTTCTGAATTTCCCAATATCGAAAAGTTGTTTTTATATGTTTTTAAATCGCTCTATTAGAGATTAACCGAACAGTCCCAATTACGTATTGTATTCGGTCGGATTGTACGGCCTTTTTCAGGGTTCCGTACCCGAAGGAAGCCAAACGGGACCCTATTACTAAGCCTCCGCTGTTTGTCCGTCTGTCTGTCCGTCTGTCACCAGGCGGTATCTCATGAACCGTGATAGTTAGTCAGTTAAAAATTTCACAGATGATGTATTTTTGTCGTCTCTATAACAACATATACTAAAAACAGAATAAAATAAATATTTAGAGGGGCTCCCATAGGGGGGTTTTCTGGAAGAAATCTCTTGTCTTGTTGTTGTTGTCTTGTTTTTATATTCGTTTTTATTACCATGTTCTGTGTCACTGATCTCTTTCACCGAAATAATATCTAAAACTATTTAGTTAATCCTCGTTTCTTTTAGCTCATCTCCTTCAAGTACTGAGCCAAGGAACCGCGTTATTAATCTGCGCAAGTATTTTGAATTGAAATCGTTAAATAAAAACTCTGTTGAATAAACTAAACTACAATCATGGACGACAAAGGAAATGAGAATCAGTCGACGTCTACTAACATAACAACTCCTTCGTCTGGCATTTCCATCAATATTAAGAAGCTATGTGGCATATCTAATAATACGCCGTGGAAGTTCCAGATGCATATGTACTTGTTACATTAAAAATTATGTGACTGCGTAGAGAGCACTCAAAAGAAACGGCTGCTCACGTCCTCATGGAGTGCACAGGAGTAGCGGACTACAGGGCTAAACACCTCGGTCAATCGAGGGACCTTCCAGGGATAGTCGGTAACGTAAAGGGCCTACTGGCGTTCCTGGAGGAGTTGGGTTGGCTCGAATGATGTCACATTCCCACCCACACGCAAAATAGGCGCTTTCGTCGTCGAGTTGCGGAAACCAGCCCGACTTACAATTGACAATTGACAAATTGAGCACTCAAAACGGTTCGCCTAATCTCACTGACGAGAGAAAACAACTAAAAACTTTGGCAAAGATGTCCTTTATGTGTGCAAACTTCGACTTTTTCACACATACGCAACGCAAAAACTGGCTACGATGCATGGCAGAATTAACAAAAGGCATATGGAGATGAAGGGCTTTGCGGAAGATTGGGTTTACTTCATAGTTTATTTGGTTTGAAGATTTTCAAATGGACATGGACGCCTACCTTATGGTGACTTTCATTTGGAGCAACAACTACGGAAAATTAATGGCCTTTTAGAAGATGACTCCGTGGCTGTTACTATGCTCAGCAGGTTAGCATCAGACTATGATCCTCTCATAATGGCATTAGAGGCTACGCTTTAGATTACTGCGGCACAAATTTGATAGGTAAATATATATTGATAGATTAGGAACTAATCAGCAATCTAATGCGGCTATTCTTTTTCCGATGAAACGTATACTTTTTGAGATATACTCTTTCAAAGTTTTTTTTATATATTTGACATGCTTGACACTTGAGCATCCAAAAATCCATAATAAAGGTACAGCATGGAGGGATGAAGGCGACCGCAAACTGCCGCAACTGAGATGGATCGGCCGAGGCCGCAGAGGCGAGCGTGAGTGTGCTGCAGTTCGGGGCATACCCGAAGCCCTGTACTGCCGGAACTAAGACGATTAAATATTTGCACCCTTCCCACTGCACCGGAATAGTTTCAATCCTAAGTTTTACCTTTCCCTCCTCTCATGAGTTTCTGTATGAACAAATTTGTATAAAACTAATTACTTATACATAACCTCAAAAACAGAAAAAAACATTAAAAACGGAGCATTTCCTCACCCCCCTTCTCAGGGGTGCCCCCGTCCCCCCGTCATCTCCTAAAACCGTGCCGCATGATTCAAAATTTTACGCATTAGAAAAATCTAATATAAAACTAAAAAGTGAAGTAGTTAGATGCAAGTTGTTGCGGGAAACATTAAGAAGAGAACCTGACAGTGGCAGCAGAGGGTGCGTTAATGATAAAACACTGGCAGAGACACAATGCAAACAAAAAGGTTTTTAGATATTTTCACTGCAAGAAAACAACCCTCAGTATAAAAAACTTCACACAGCGGCCGCTCCAGCTTGTACTGAATGTAGTACATCAAACTGTGGATGGGGTGGTACAGTGCTGACAGCACTGGCTATTACTGTTAAGTCCAGTGCATAGTATGTAGATTCAGTTGCAACTTTTTGTATGTCAAAAAGCAGAGAACTTTTCAAGAGCTATGTTGAAGATACTCCAAGTACAGCAATAAAGGGAAATTAACATGTAATTATGTTAATAATAATTATTATTTTACTCAATCAGGTGCTAAAATTTTAATAAAAAAAAATGTATTAGAATGTATTGGATGTTATAAAAAATGTGCCAACTTACTATCCTTAAAATCTATCATAAATTAGACAATTTAAAATAACAGATAAATAAAGCCCATCAGAAGTCCCATAGAGTCAAATATAGCGTTTATTATTCTACTATCACTATAATTTATACTTTCTGTGATCAGACGTTTAATAAAAGTAAAGGAACTCCGCATCTTCATACTTATGTCTTGATTAAGATTATCGATAATGCCGGAAGCTCTAAAGAAAGTGACAAAATGCCTACAAAAAGTCTACCCGAAAAGAATATATTTAATTCTAATCCTTGTACTTTGTCCGAACGCGATTCAGATCTTAATGTATGTAATTATTAAGTAATTTTAGTATCCTTCAGTTATCTTAATAAGATAAAGCTCCGTCTTCACGAGGGGAGCTGTTATGACTTTGTAATTACTTCAGCTTAGTGAAATGTAGGCCAGCTTAGTCGGCATATCTAAATATATATAGTTATTGTTAGCTCATTCAGATCTCTCAAAAATGGCCAAATTTTTACGCAGTTTTATACCAAAATTCTTACAATATTTAAAAAAATATACATTTACTTATTATTGACTTTTCTCACTTTAATATTTGTCTATCTCGTGTCTCATACTTCAGTGCAATATACTTTTGAATTTGTAAGAAAGTAATTTGATTTAAAAGGACCCACTGTCCTCCGGCCTCCTAAGAATAAGTACATAGATAGCGAGCGATGCTATTGGTACTAAAGCAAAGCAGTGCGGTGCGGGGGAGAGGGAAGGGAGGAAACGACAAATTCGAATTTTGAAACGGTCCGCAACGGCAAACTCGAAATGAAGGGATAGTATGCAGCTATCTGAGTTTAGTTTGTCCACTTTGAAGAGCAGTGGAGAACAATTAGTTGTGCATGACCTAATAATTAAGTTTTATGTGATTGTAATCCGTTTTGTAAACCTAAAGAAATAAATAAAACCAGCCAGAGTCTGTTTCCAACATTTCACTTAAAAGTCATACTTTTCCACATCTTTACCATACTTTAAGTCTGTTTAAATATTAAATGGGTGTACAAAAAAGGGGTTTATGGTGCGGAAAGGCAATGTTTACGATTCTACTGACTTTTGTACGAGGTCTTTGCATGTACAAGTTTCCTTATGTGCTATGATTTAGTAAAATCTCTTTGCCTAGTGCTAGAGCTTGATTGGTGTAGGTTGTTATGAGCGAGTTGTACCTATTTTTATTTTTATTTATAGTCGGTTTTTTATCACGAATATATTTCAGTATGCACTTACATTAATTTAAGTGAAATAATGCGTTTATCCACTTATATTAATAAAACGCTATTTAATTGACTGCCACACAACGAACAGTCTAAGCCGATGGACCTAGACCCATAAAATTGACCCATTGTACAGGGGTTCCTTGTGTAGCATAGTGTAGGATTTAGCGAAATTCATACCCGAAAGGGGAGAACTTTTACAGTTTGTATGAAAATAAAAATAAAAACTTGACCTATTAATCTGAAATTTTGCAGATATTCGGTTTATCTTTGGGCTGCGCAAATACGACCATGTATCACAGCATCGCAAAGAGCTGAAGTGGCTGCCAATACGTCTTCGTCGGGATTCTCACATCCTCAACATCCTCTACAACATTTTACGCAATCCACGCTATCCAACCTTCTTACGAGACCGTTTTCCATTTCTTTCTTCCAGCAGGCCTCGGAGAACTCACGCGCTTTCGATGCTCACAACCCCACAGCATAACACCGCGTCCTATGAGCATGGGTTTAGATTCCGGGCCATTCAATTGTGGAATGCACTCCCCTGCACTATCAGAGACAGTCCTTCTCTTAATATATTTAAAAGTCGCGTGAAGAAGCATTACCTTTCTCTTTAGAAATATAGGTAGTATGTATGTATTTATTAGTATATTTATTTAAAAATTATATATATTTATATAGTATTTATGTTTAGCATGTACGAGTATATCATATGATATTTATGTAAGCCCTCGTATATTTAGTTAATATTGTTTTATATTAGTTATTTAGATATAACATATATCTAACCATATGTTAGTTATTTAGATATATATGTACTAAATTATATTGTTGAACACATTGTCACCCCTGCTCAGCAATCGACCATTCCCATCCTAATTTGGTTTGCTGGAAGAGATCTCTTATTAGAGATAAGCTCGCCTTTGTACACTATTTTTATGTAAGTCTTGTTGTCCATGTATTAGTTGTGTGCAATAAAGAAATTATGAAATTATGAATTATGAATAGTTTGTGAGACTTCAGTTCAGTTTTTAAACAAATTTACAACCTCAAGAGGAAAAAGGAGGGTAAGACTTTGTATTTAACTCAAAACCTAACTGACCCGTGAAGATGTGGCACATAGGTAGGGGGGTAGTTTCTAGATACAAGACGTCATTAACCGTGAAAAGAAATTTAAAGTTAAGAAGAGGAAACATCTTTATCCTCGTAAGACTTGACTTTTTTTACACAATTCCACGCGGGTGAAGCCGCGGTCAACGGCACGTAAATAATAAATTCTAATAAGACGGGCGCCGCCTGAGAGGAAGGCCCAGAAGGAGTTGGCGCGAGGGCCTGAATAGACCTTAAATGGCAGTAGAAGGCTCAAGATAATGCGGTATTTTCTAAGAGAGGGGAGGCCATAGTCCAGCAGTGGGAAACACTACAGGCTGCATATAAAATAATGTCACATTTTTTTTAACAAATATTTTTGTTACTCCCTACATTTTTGCGCTCTAGCATTATTTAAATGCTGGTCGAAATTAAGTCTCTCCAAGCAAAGGGAGCCCTCATCAAATATTAATTTAAAAACTTTTTTTTTCGTTGAACTTTAGTCCAGAACAATGAAATTAGCGGCCTCACGCTTTGAAGATAGATGGGGCTACCTAAAAATTATAATGTTATGTAAAACAAAATTTATATTCTGAAACTTATTTCACTTTGTGTCAAGGAGTTTGTCAAACTTTAGCGTAATGAAATGAGGCAGTTCTTTGAAAATGCTTACAGCCTAGTTTGAAGTAATTAAAACCTCATTTATTTTCTAATTATCATAGAATAATATTATGGTTTCTTAAGAATAAGGCCCGATAGTAAATAGCCTTGAAATAATTACTTATTGAAAATCTGAAAATAAAGTAATGTTTCAGAACCAGGCTTACCAGCAATTTCGAAACTTATAACTGCGGTTATATTAGAATTGGTGATCTTGATTTTTATCGCGAGTTTATGTGACAGCAAGTCAATTTTAGAGAGAGAAAAAACGCAACACGTTAAATATTGAAACTTGACGTATTCGGTTGATTTTCCTGGCACTTTTTAATAATTTATATATGTGCTCTAATTATGACTAAAAATTAATTTTAGATTGTTTCTTAAGAAATAAATTGAATAGGCATTACCTTTAGTCTATAAATTTTAAGGATACAGTATGCTGGTTTTGTAGTCAGAAGTTTGACTTAAGAAAAACATACTTTTTGCCCAATAAAGCTAGAACTAGTATCTATTGTTTTAATCTAATCGAATTTATAATAAGTCATCTTCAATAGTACTACCCCTTTAAAGTTATAAACTCTTAAAATAATAAATAATAATTTCAATCATCGTCCGGAAAACCAATGAACCCCCATAATAAAGACAGGGTAATCAAAAACTATTTACCTACGTAACTTCACCTGGAAGCAGGCTAAAGCGTATGTCCCCCCTAACTATGTTTGAAGGGCGACAAAAGCTCTTGCGATAAAGCGGAGGCTCTTCTACAACATTCCATTAGGGATTTATGTGGCCTTTTTTGATTCGTCAGGGTAATCAATTGGTAGCCCGGGGAGTTACTACAACCTTTTAACAGTTTATATTAGGTTCAATACTAGAACCTCACCATGTCAACCATTTCCAATCCGATACGCCATATAGGCTTTATTTAGCTTACACCAAGACTTGTTTTAAGAACGTCATGGTAATTTTGCGAAGCAGTTTAGGTTCCTAGGCTAATTCAGCATCAGACGTTACCCCCCAGGACAGCTCTTTGTCTTCGATTTTCGTCATTCATCTGAATTCCTGCAATAAGTTGTTGTTTTGTTAGAAGATTCGTCGAAAAATGTCGTGCGGACGTGGCAGGGATATATATAATAAATAAATCATAATACCTTAGATATTATTTACACACATCGATCTAGCCCCAAACTAGGATTCCCTATATCTTTGTTATTAGACAACGATACTCACACTTATACGGATTAATATTATGCTTAGATAGATAAACAACCATGACTAGGGTACAAACATCTGTTCTCATCAACTGTTTATACGATTCGAAACAATTACTTCCGTGTGCAAGTAAGATTAGGCAGAAAGGGTTAGTAAAAAAATGGTTTGATTGTTATTTCATTCCTACTTTTACCCTCGGACATCGAAAATTTTGCCCTTCAAGATCCACCGAATACCACAATCATCCAAATAATCCAAGCCATTAGCTGTTTCCTTGTCAACGGCAGGATGAACCCATAGCCGGTCACCCGTAGCTTTGATACCAAAACCACACAGGTATGTGTTGTAAATCTTTTCTCCATTTTTCTAGCAGATCCGAATGATATAATGTCTACATTTATGAATAATGTACTTCTTTAGCACTCTTAGCGTATATGGGGTGTGACAGAAAGATGTTATTGAGTTTTAAGGAGTTTTTGGTTACTGCTATATTTTCTTACCGATCAGAACAACTTTACGGAACAAATACTAGTCGGTTATACTAATACTAAAATGTAGGTACAGGAAATGTACACTCTTTCAGGCTACCATCGCGATAGCGGGCATTGACTTCTGTCTAACACTGTAGCGGTCGCCGATAGCTCTATGTTTTTTTTTAAATCGTAAATCAACTAACTGTTTTCAGATTATTACCATAATATACTCTTCATGATACACACCTATGTGCCAGATTGCAAATTCACTTTCAGTGACTTAAACCGAGTAGTGTCGAGCGGTCAAGTTAAAGTTATCGTACAGTACCATGGTCACCGACCGTTACGATGTATGATTCGATTCGAGTTGCAAATTAACTGTTAAACCCAAAGTGCACGGTTCGATACTCGCTACTGTGCCTATTGTGCAGTTAAATCGGTTAGATATTTATTATTTGCCGATACTACTGCAGATATAAAAATACGTGACATCACGTTCAAAATCAATCTAAGAAAAGGCGTTTTGTATATTATTTAGAACACACATGTTCAGGCTTCTCAGCACCTAATGACCTCGTAGGGGCCCATGAGCTACGAGGTAGCGTGACGATCAGGTGCCAAGAAGTGATGAACGTCGGCGATTCACCGAGCTGAAGTTATGTGGGGTAGATCTAACCTGGTCTGTGCTTCAGTCCCGTCAACCTCCTGTCTCTCTGCAAGGCCCGGGTGCACCCTAGGCTCTTCTTGGTAGACAGGTTCTTCAGCCAACCAGGTATGACTGGCGGGCCAGCGTGGAAGCACAGTGTCCAACACAGGTTATGTTTCTACTGATAAATACAAATCGGGCACGAAAATCCGAACTTTATCTGGTTCGAGAGACAACGGCACACTCAGCTATATTAACAATCCTGAGGGAATCCCGAATACATTCCAGATGCCCTGCGATTTAATTTCAACACCCTCTTCAAAACGCGTTTACATTGCGAGGGCTTTCGTCTGTCAGTTGTCAAAATTGCCAGATTGACATCTAACGTCAAATTAAAATGACCGTTCAGAAACCATCGATCGAATATCGATTTGGAATCGAACAATCACCCGCGCGGACAGGCACCTACCTGTCCCCTAATCTACGGGCAGCCGAGACAACGTTGCTACCGCTCGTTTTAGAACCGAGCCTCCTACTAGAACCTCTGCAGACCGGGGGGGTCCCGTCCTTGCCAGGGAACAAGTTAACAATGCGCCCCCTGCGCCAACGTAGTGGCGGTAGGTTAGCATCCTTAACCAGAACGAGGTCACCAACACTAGGGGGGCTAGTTTTGTCAGTCCACTTAAGGCGCTGTTGTAAGATATGCAGATACTCGAGCGACCAACGCTTCCAGAAATTCTGAGTAAACTGCTGCAACATCTGATACCTTGACAACCGATACAATTTCACTCCCTCGAAGGGGTGCTCGGGCAACGCGTTAAGTGGCTGTCCTATCAAGAAATGGCCTGGGGTCAGAGCCTCCAGGTCATTTGGATCCGAGCTGAGCGGACACAACGGTCGCGAATTGAGAACGGCCTCGATCTTACAAAACAATGTCGCGAGCTCCTCAAAAGTCAGCGCGGTCTGACCTACTATACGCCCCAAGTGCGTCTTAGCTGACTTAACTACGGCCTCAAAAATCCCACCCCAGTGGGGGCAAATCAGTGGGCTGAAGGTCCACTGTATACCCCCGAAGTCGATAACAAGGCATGCACCGAAACACGATGTTCCGTATGGCACGGCGGGCAGATAAGATCCAAAACTCCCGCTGGAGCGTGGCCAACAACGCGTTACAGCCGGCATGCGCGTTTTTAATATGACGATCAGTCACCAGCAATTCAACTAACTGTCCCCCCTTGGGGAGCAGAAGTGGGTGAAGAGCCGAATACGACAGATTCGCATTGCGCAATCTTCCTCCTACCCGAAGTAACCCGGTCGAATCAACAAAGGGGTTGAGACGCGCGACGGCTCCCTTCAATTTCGAACGTCCATTTCGTATAATCTCCAATTCTGCCCCAAACTTCGAGGACTGTACCAACCCGACCAAATTCAACAGCGACTCGTTTCGCTCTGCCGGAGTCAGAATAGGGATCAACGTTCGCTGATCGCGAGGAGTACGACAATTTCGAGCGAATCTCCTAATCCAAGTGGACACGTTTATCAACTTGTCAAGTGAGCTATACCGGTCCAGCAGAAATCCGGCGTCAGGGTCCTCAGCCTTCTGGGTAACATGCGCGGCCGCTCTGGGGCCATGATCCGAAGATACTACTACATGGCTGTGGGGCCAGTCCGATTCTCTCTTGGCAAGCCAGGGTGGTCCCCACCACAAATGGTGTCTAACGAGTTCAGGAGCCTGACATCCCCTGGATGCACAATCAGACGGGTTCAATTCTCCTGGTACATGTCTCCAGGTCAGTGGGACCTCAGACGACACAATCTGGGAGACACGGTTCGCAACAAAAACCTCTAAGTTATGGACCGAAGCCTTCAGCCAGCACAAAACAATCTGGCTGTCCGTCCAAGCGTACACCGTATCCTCCAAAACCACTGACCCACGCAACACTGTTAGAGTGTGATTCAAAAGTTTGGTCAAAAGAGCAGCCCCGGACAGTTCCAGTTTTGGAATCGTCATCCTTGTCCGAATAGGCGCTACCTTACTTTTTGCCAAAACCAAACGCACGTCGACCTCCCCGGTGGAGGTGACGGTTCGCAAATAAACCGCTGCCGCAATCCCTCGTTCAGAGGCATCACAAAACCCGTGAAGGGTTGCCCTGTAATCCCCAGCAGGGACCAATTTCCTCGGCAGCGATACATTATTTATGTCCGATAGCGAGGTGAACATTCGCGTCCAATCAGTCAACAAATCACCTGAGAGGTGGGTGTCCCAGGTCAACTGAGCCGCCCATAGCCTTTGCATAAAACATTTGAGAGCAAAGGTGACTGGAGAAATCCATCCATTCGGGTCGTACGTTCTCGCAATCGTTGACAGTACTGACCGCTTCGTCCAGGCCTTCGGTGTTTCTAAAACCACCCGATAGGTAAACTCATCATGGACGGGCCGGTACTGAATTCCAAGCACTGACAACATGTTAGGGTTGTCAGGATTCTCAAAAACGTGCGGGTCTTGTTGAAACTCATCTGGGAGACCAGCCATCAACTCAGGGGAGTTGGACATCCACTTGCGTAGTTCATAGCCGCCTCGTTCCAGCAATTGAATGAGCTCGTCACGTCGGTCCAGAGCTTCCTCTACACTGGCTGCCCCTGTGCAGACGTCATCGACGTACAAATCTTGCTCCAGGATAGCGGCGGCTCTAGGATAGCTCACACGGTCACGCGACGCCAACTCCCGCAGGGTACGCATCGCCAAATACGGGCTAGACCGTAACCCATACGTGTTCGTGTTTAACTCATAGACCTTGACTGGCTCGGCCGTGGTCTCACGCCAAAGTATCAACTGATACCTTCTGTCAGCCGGATGAATTACCGTTTGCCTAAACATCATCCGAATGTCTGCGACAAATACAATCTGGTGTCTCCGAAAGCTCGTGAGAATATCCGAAATATCACGACTCAACTTGGGTCCCGAATGTAGACACTGATTCAGGGACATCCCGTTCGAGGTAGGTGCTGACCCATCAAAAACAACTCGAATCTTGCCGGTAGGGGTTCGCAGGACGGCATGGTGTGGAAGGAAACAATGATCCTCAGATCTCCAGTCCACACCCGATACCGACATGTGTCCTAACGACTCATACTCCCTCATGAAATCGACGTATTTTTGTTTAAATACGGCGTCCCTTGACATCCTACGCTCCATCGACATCAATCTCGTCTCAGCCATCTTCCTAGATTCTCCTAGTGGCGGTCGATCGGCCCTGAAAGGCAGTCGAGTTACAAAACGACCAGAACGAAGGCGACCAGTACTATTCTGGTAAAACAACTCGCACTCTTCTTCGTCTGCGTCGACTCGACGAACGGTGGGAGGTTCCTCTATCTCCCAGAAACGTTGGATAGCGTCTGACAACGCTGAGTTAATAAGTATGCCATCTGACTCGGCAGGCCTAACCATTGGCAATGCCGGACCCATGATCACGTGACCAAACTTAGTATCCACAGCAATCAACCCGTCCAGCTGAAGAACTCGCCGATACGACAACAGAAACCTACCCAGAACGTCTGCTCCCAGTAGCAGGTCGACCGGGGCTGGAGTGTCAAAATCGGGATCCGCCAACTTGAGTCCTGATGTCAGGAATCGAACGGCCGGATTCAACTTCACCAAGGGGTGTCTGCCCATGACATGCGTCATTACTAAAGCTTGCACGGATGTTTTTGTCAAAATGTCATAACGTGGAGAGAACGTGATCACCGATTGACCAACTACATTCGTAACCGTAATATTCCCCACGCCCCGTATTGATTTATTATACCTATTTACCTTGAGGCCCAACCATTTTGCTAAATCATTCGATACAATGCAGCCCTGAGCTCCAGAATCTAATAGGGCGCGAACGTATGTTGGGTTGCCCGTCAAATCCCAAACAAGCACAGAGGCGATCGGTAGCACCACCGTCTCCGGTTGGGGGGCAACAAATTGTTGGGCCGCAAATTCCTAGCGAGGGCCCCCGGGGCCCCACTCTGCCTGTAACCGATCAGGTATGCAGCTATACGCCAGATGGTCCCATTGTACAAATGGCCCACGCGCCGGTTCCATTGCCACCATACGACGCCCCGTAAATTCAACCGCCCGGGGGTGGGCGTGAATTCAACCGTGGCCGCTCCATGAGCGGGGGGGACATCACATCTGACCGACGAGGACGAGGCGACGAGCGGGGCGACAACTGAGGCGGCGTCCGAACCGCACCCGCATAGCTCGAAGGTGTCCCATGCCACCCGCCCGTTACGGCCTGCTCAACACACCCAATGTCCCGCTGAGTCGGATGCTGAGTCGCAACCGAAAACTCAGGGCCTCCCATGTAATAATCCTGAGTGCGGCCCTGCACCCTAGTACTGCCCTCTGCACGTGGGGACGTTGGCCCCTGAGTTGCGCTCCGAGTCGCAAACGAATTCTCAGGGCCCCATGCCGTGTCACCCTGGGTACGGCCCTGTGGTGGCTGTTGGCCTGACCGGTTCATGCACAACAGATTGTTGTGGGCCCCACCACAATATCCGCACATTTGTGTGCGCGTGCAGTCCCTAGCCATGTGTGGCCCGAGGCACAGGAAACACCAGCTCCGCTGCTTGGCCATCCGGCGCCGTCCCTGAACCCTAAGTTGCCCGAACTTATTGCAATTGGCCACAGCATGGCCAATCTGCCTACAACATGGGCAGGTTTCACCATGTGGGGTCAATGCACTCACAGTTCCATATGACTGCCGGTTGGTGCGGTCCTTCCTCGTCGGAGGGCCCCTACTCACAGCGCTCCCGGCAGCTCTCTGTGGCTCCGAAGGATGGGTGACCGTCAACCCCAAATTCTCTGCCCGTCGAGCCTCCTCTTCCAAAAATCCGACCAAGTCGGAGAAGGCGGGCAGGTCCTCGGCCCAACTCCTGTGAGACTGTTCGAAACGAGTCTGCACGTCAGCGGGTAGGCGGGAAAGTACAATGTACAACAGTAAGTACGACCATTCACCAACCGGAAGTCCAAGATTCTCTAGATTCTTGTTCAAACCGGGATGCTAAACAAACGGTTCAGTTGGGCATCGGCCAACCTCCGTTTGTTGTGGTAACGTCTGACCAACAATTGCCTGGCCGTCTCATAGTTACCCTCCGTAACTGTCAAATGAGCGACCAGCTCCCTAGGCTCACCCCTCAATGCTGCCACCAGCTGAGCCATCTTGACAGACTTGGTAATGTCCGATCGCATGTGCACCAAACTGTCGAACAGATTGATGAAGCTCATCCATTCACCGGACACGCCGTCAAAGGTAGGCATAGTTATGGCAGGTAACCTCGACCCCGATCCCTGATGCGGCAGAGGTGCTTCAATGTCACCATCATGGCTGGACTCGCGCTGTCTACGTTTGTCCGCAGCCTTCTGCATTGGTCGACATCCCCTATCAACCGTGACAGCCTGTCAGGTGCACAACCATCAACTGATTCCGCCTGCGCGGACAATTCGAGCACCCTATTGTAACGTTCCTTAACGTCCATAGACCGCTCCAATACCACATCATGCCTATCTAAACGGTCTATCAGACCGTGTGCGGAGGAAAACCATCTGAGTTCCTTAGAAACACCCTTCTGGATTTCAGATAACGACATGATCGGAACGATACTTACTCACAATTTGCAGTAACTCAATTTTATTGGACCCTCCAGTTTATAACCCAAACGAGGGAACCCTAAACTATAACTTAAACAATGTTGTTTTCCTTAAACAATAGGAACCGTGTTTTATATCTATATAAATTCTGTAAATAACAATTTAGTTTCCCTTTATCATTATAACACACACAGATAGTCAATTAGTTCAAGTTATAAATTGCTATAAACTGAAAACAATGTAATAGCCTGCTATCAATAGATGTAACTACCTATGTTAACCAAAACATTCATTCAATAGCATTACTAGACCACTAATAGATTGACTAACTGGTAATTCAATGCAAATTTCAATTCAATATCTGTCTGTCTACTACCAGCAATAGACTTATAGCTTACAATACTACCAATCTATGTGGATATAGGAACAACAAAGTTACTTAACCGCCTATACCTACAGATTGATAGTCCCAAATCGTGCCTTCCTGGAGCCCTTGACGGCTGCAAATCTCAGGAAGCCACGCTCTAGCTACCAAAATGTTCAGGCTTCTCAGCACCTAATGACCTCGTAGGGGCCCATGAGCTACGAGGTAGCGTGACGATCAGGTGCCAAGAAGTGATGAACGTCGGAGATTCACCAAGCTGAAGTTATGTGGGGTAGATCTAACCTGGTCTGTGCTTCGGTCCCGTCAACCTCCTGTCTCTCTGCAAGGCCCGGGTGCACCCTAGGCTCTTCTTGGTAGACAGGTTCTTCAGCCAACCAGGTATGACTGGCGGGCCAGCGTGGAAGCACAGTGTCCAACACAGGTTATGTTTCTACTGGTAAATACAAATCGGGCACCAAAATCCGAACTTTATCTGGTTCGAAAGACAACGGCACACTCAGCTATATTAACAATCCTGAGGGAATCCCGAATACATTTCAGATGCCCTGCGATTTAATTTCAACACCCTCTTCAAAACGCGTTTACATTGCGAGGGCTTTCGTCTGTCAGTTGTCAAAACTGCCAGATTGACAGCTAACGTCAAATTAAAATGACCGTTCAGAAACCATCGATCGAATATCGATTTGGAATCGAACAACACACATACCTAATTGTATATATTTTTATAAAATATTATAATTAAGTTTATCTTTGACAGAAAGTTACAACTGTCATAAACTATTTTACCGTTTCATTCATCGTGGAGGGGTGACGGGGAAGGGAAATAGGCGCGGGGCGCGTGATAGGAGACAAAACACAAAATCTGTTCTGGCTACACCCGTTCCGCTATATTTTGCATGCGCCTCCGCATTGCAACTAGGTAGGTAGTTTTCCAAAACGGATAAAAAATATTTTGCTCTAAAATTTGCATTCAAATGATTTTATAATCTTTACCAATATACGAATATATTTTCATACATTTAAACCAATATTTAAAAAAAAAACTGCACTATTGTGATTATTTAAATCGATATTTTTCCGTTTCCCGTAGTAACTACCATCGGGAAATCCGTCTTGATAAATCTTTGATAAGAATAAGAATAAGAATAAGAATAATTTATTTATCAATTTAGGTTTTACATTATATGTTTGTTACTGTTACCTAAACTAGGCTTAAGACCTGTAAGATAGGCAACAGCTTCTGTACTATTGTTGACAAAATATTGAATTGGTGTACATACACATAACTGTTAGTAACCAAGATAATTACTCTTAAATAACAACAATAAACTAATAAAAAGAGACTAAAGGATAATCAAAAAGAAAAAGTTATAACTATAAATTACACTTCTGGAATACATTGGTATAAGTGAGTAGTGTGGATGTATCGTTGCATCTAGATGTGTGCGCATGTGCATATGTAAGTGTGTGTGTGTGCGTATGTGTATGTGTGTGTGTATGTGTGTGTGTGTGTGAGCGTGTATGTATGTAAGTGCGAGGGTGTATTTGTGTGTGTTTAGGGAGTGTGTGAGTGTATATATGATGTGTGTGTGTGTTTATGTGTGGTGTGTGAGGGTCTATGTGTGTTTGCTTATTTGTGGTTTAGGTGTTATATAAAGTAATGTTGATGTTACCCGACCACATTCAAAAGTTCTTCGGTTTGATCGTAGTCAAGTAACATCAGCCACTTCATAAGTGCATGTTTTAATTCATACCTATTTTTCGTATACATTTCTAATGCTTTACTTATTTTATTGTATAAATGGGGACCAAGAAAGCACATAAACCTATTAGCAAAAAATGTTTTTAACCTTACAGTTTCAAAAACCAAATCCTTACGACGGATTCCATCTAGATTTAGTTTAGTCATTAAATTCAGCTCCTTATGCTTTTGGGAAATGGCTTGGGAAATGAAAAGCTGCCTAACGGTGAGCACCTGACAATCTTGGTATAGTTGTGTCGTTGGATAGAGGTATGGTAGGGAGAAGCTCACCTTCAGCACAGCTCTTTGGGCCCTTTCTAGTGGCAGTAATATAGATTTACACGCTCCACCCCATGTAGTTATACAGTATGTTAGTAAAGACTGGCACAGGGAGATATACAACATCTTTATAATAGGCGTGCTAGCTATATGTCTTATGTTTTTAAACAATGCGATCAGTCTACGAATGCGTTGGGTTTGCAGTTTAATGTGTAGCTTAAAAGAGAGGTGATCATCTATAATAATACCTAGATATTTGATGTGTGAAACCCTTTCAAGATTTGAGCAGTCGCAATAGTTTGTCACATTTTGTAGGTGCTGCGAGTTAGACGGACAATCCATATGCACTTTTATATCCCTAGACTCAAATGACACTTTTGTATTACGTATACTAAATGCTAGATATTTGGTTTTGTCAGAATTTAGCGTCAGCAGATTATTTCTAAGCCAATCATTGATTTTGTCAAAACCTATCTGAGCCGATTGAAACACTTTGTCCCAGGTTGCCTCGCGAAATAATAATGCTGTGTCATCTGCAAATGTTATAATTTTGCCATTCTTGAGGGATGATTGACACAAGTCATTTATATATACAAGAAACAGCGTCGGTCCGAGGATGCTTCCTTGTGGAACTCCATAGTTAATCGGTAAGGGATCACTAACATACTCGCCAATTTTAACACTCTGTGTTCTCTCACTGAGGTAACTTGTGAAGAGTTTAAGTGGCAGACCTCGGACACCCATGTTCTCAAGCTTGTCTAGTAGTAGCGGGACCGAAACGGTATCGAAAGCTTTGGCCAAATCCAGGAATATTGTTAGACATTTTTTTCCTGTATCTAAGCCATCTACTATGTAGTTTGTGAGTTGTGACACCGCATCGGTCGTGCTCTTTCCTGTCCTGAAGCCAAATTGGTTTTCTGATATTAGTTTATTTTTCTCAAGGAAATCTATCAACGATCTATTTATTATACGCTCAAGAACTTTAGATAAAATAGGCAGAATTGAGATGGGTCTATAGTTATTTACAACTGTTTTCTCACCGCTCTTATGAATTGGGATTATAACTGATTTTTTAAAAGCTGCGGGAAATATTAATTAATTTATTTGATAATCTACCGGGAACTAACAATGCAAGTATAAAGTAAACTCAAGTAGTTACGATCATATATGCATTTAACCCAAACCCCCGACCAAAACGGGTTAACCTACACATGTGCGTCTGTTAAATACCGGCCTTATATCCCTCGCAGTAGCAGTCGGGTCAATGACTGCTATCGCGATTTTTACCCGTATCACTATAGTCTCACATAACATAATTGACTGTCTAAATAGATTGTACAGTGCTTAAAACGTCAAACTTAATGTTTCACATGTAATTAAGTAGTTAAAAATAAAAACTTAGGATATAGGAATTATCAGGGTATAAAAATATTTTAGAGGAAAACAACTAATCAACCGTTTCGTCCCTAAAGTGAAGTAGAAATCGTATTCTACCCAAATATTTTGACGAAATATTATTTATATCGTTGACACAACACAAGCGTGCGCAAGCTATGATTGATAGCTTTCACTATTTACATGTGATGGCAAGGAATGTTGAGCAATAATTTATAAGGGAAAAGAAGTGATAAGGCGTAAAGTAGGTGTTTTTTGTGGGGGTACCTGGCCACATGGTACCTCTTTTTGTAGGCTTGGTCATTTAATTTATTAATGCGCCACAGCTTTGGGAGTGTTTCGCATTTTATTGCGATATATACACGCGTTCAGTTCTTAGCTGAGCGCGTTTTGATCGGCGTTTGATTACGCGCTGTTTACGCATATATTGCTTTAGACTATTTAGGGGGGGACATAAAATGTCTTATAATACTACGGTTGCCCTTGTAGACCAAGCCAAGTTTCTGGGGATTTTCGCAGATGAGTACATGAATTGGAAAAAGCACATAGATACCCTTGAGACAAAACGAAGTAGTTTTTGCTATGCATTGAGATGCTTGTCAACAGTTACTACAACACATGCCATGCTGCAGGCTTACTATGCGTTTTTCCACTCTAGGCTTCTGTACGGCGTGGTAGCGTTGACATAGAAAAGTTGTTTGTTTTACAAAAGAGATGCGTTCGTATTTTAAGTGGTGTCAAATCAAATAGAGTAACTTGTCGCGGCCTATTTTTTAAATTGGAAATACACACTGTCACAGCGCTCTACATTATGGAGCTCTGCAAATTAATAAAGCGTTATCCTGAAAAGTTTCCCATCATCTCTGAACGCAATAGTAATAGGCTAAGAGATAGGTTCAAGCATGACCTTAAGACTAGGTACTGTAGAACTACGTCCTATAGTAGAAGTACTAGTATGCGTTTATAATAAGCTACCATCAAGTATAAAGCTTCTCTCGAGTGATCGGTTTCTGAAGTCCTTGAAGCAGTACTTACTGCTTATGTGTCCTTATACGTTGACTGAATTTTATGAATACGGCGAATTATCGTCTTAGAAAGTAGGTATTTACTGTTTTACGGATTAGACTTTTTATTTTATTATTTTTCATACTTTTGACTAGCGACATAAATATGAACTCAAAATAACAATTCAATTCAATTTTAATCCAATAAAATAATGTTTTTATAAAATTATTTATGATTATGTATTTTTTTTTGTTTTTCCAAGCGGAAAATCCAATTATCTAATTTACTCTAATGTTAATCTAACTTACTTTAATTCTATTGATAATTATGATTATTAAATTGCCATGCCGCCATTGGTAAAATTACATTAGCACATTATATTATATTACATAAGATCTGTAACAAATACTGTAATTTATCGCAATTCAATGAAATGAAATGAATGAAATCTTATTTTTACCCTACTGCGCCTTCCGGGGCGTACTGCTTTGGAGGACGTGACGCATACCCTGGAGGGGAGGGTATGTCACCGTAAGATTGTCAAAACCATTAGTTGATATACTAACGTTTTTTTTCTCGCTAGTTGGTCAACTATCGACAGATAGTAAACTGTAGCGTAATGCTTACTACGCGTTAGTTGATAAACTAACGGTTAAAACCGTTAAATAGTAAACTGGTTTAAACTTGTATTGCAAACGAAATACCAGGGCTAAAACTGCGGCAGCTAAGGTGAAGAGAGGGGGCGAGCGCAGCGAAGCCAATAGCCTTCGTGTTAGGTTGACATGTAAGAACAAAAGAAACGTAAATTCTAAACGTTGTCGGTCTGGTTTACTGTCTGTCGATAGTTGATCAACTAACAACATTCCTCAAGAAACACATGGCTAAAAAAAAAAATGGGTCCCCCATAGTAACTTGAAATCAGCTGATCGGGTCAATGTACCCAGGGATATTTTTTTTTCCATTTGCGACCATTTGTTTCTTGGGGAAAGCTGTTCATAATGATGTTCATAATTTCACCTTGTATATGATTTCCCTTACCATCTGATACAATATGGCTACGTAAACCGACATACAGGATGTGACAACTTTTTTGTCACATCCTGTATAATTTGAGATAAGTTCACCGCGATGTAAGCGCATTAACAAAGACGAGGTACGAGTAATAGTTGTTGTGTCGTTGTTTCAGTTCACGGTTGTTTTAATTTATATCCGTAATCCACATATTGGAAGAATTAGGTTAATTGGGGTAAAATTCATAGTCACATTAGACCGCCCGTTTATAAAGTCTGTTTGTTTTTAAATGTGAGCGATGGAGAGCTCACAGCTCAGGTTTTGAATCCTGCTCTGACCATGACCAAGGAGATGCTTAGATAATTTACTCTATGTACCTACATTGTAAGGATGTCCGAACGGTAATGGAAAACGTCGAGAGGAAACCTTCAATCTCCATAAAAGCTGCGGCGATGGGCTAGCCCCATGTCACTCAAAATGGAGTATTGAATAACTGGCTAAACTGCCACCCCGTACGAGGAAAAGGCGTGACGCTATGTATGTGTGTTTGAGAGCGTATGCTGGAGCATTGAGGTTCGTATTCTGGTTTTAGTTTAATTTTCAGTGCAACATCTATACCCGAAGATAAATAATTGGACCAATATGACAGTTGGTGGGTTGCCGCTTTATAGTAAAAAAAGGCAACAAATATAATTATCACCAAAATATTTTTTTCCTACCCAAATGGATTAGTGAACACCAAAAGTTGCCAAAAATATCAGGGCAAAATACTGCGGTAGCTTAGGTGAAGGGTGAAGGGGGTGAGCGAAGCGAAGCCCCCTTTATCCTTCGTGTTAGGTTGAACATGTAAGGACAACAAAAAAAAATACTTAAATAATAAACTTAAGTACACAAAACATAAAAAGAAGTTTGGTGATCATTTATCCAAACACAATTTGGTGGACATTTATCCAATCTGGCAGTCATTTCGTATTTATTGGTAGTAAAATAGGTGCGTTTTTGGTAATCGTTTAAACATAAGCCGTAAAAAAATAGTGTTGTAGCTAAGAACTCTTACACACAAGCAGCGTGCGCGTCGGCAGCAGTATTAAAATTACATAAACATATCATAAACATTTACATACATATACATACATTGCTTCTGATCCCACACTAGGATACCCTGTGTCATGTGAACCAGAAACAGCGACGTCACACACATATAAACATCCAAGACCAGGGTTTTAATTTTACCCCCAGCCGGGGATCGAACCCGGGACCTCTCGCATGGTAGGCAGAGCCACAACCGCTGCGTCACGGAGGTCGTCAGTTAGGCTCAAAACGTGTCGACAGCAAAATTGGACGCGTCGATAGCAGTTTTTGCGCGTCAACACAATTTAAAATTTTCTGTCAACACAATTTTTAAGCATGCTGCTTATTTGATAGAGCTCTAAGTTGGTCAAATAACGATAATTCAATTAATTTCCATTCAAAATGGAATCATTTTGAAGTAACTGTTGAGACGTTACGAAACCTTTTTAAACCCATCGACGTATTTTTATTATAGAATCGAAGTATCTGATTTAACTTTATCTATTTTTACAACACTAGGAGTATCAAGCTTGCAAAATAAAGTGCTAATCCAAGTGTCATTTGGATCCAGTTATATAAATACTTAAAGGGTTTAAGTACTTCAAAGCGAACAATTTTCTCTTCATAACTCGTTCACTGCAGATTTGTCGAAAACGAGTTATTTAACTCAACCATGAATTTTACCCTAATTAAACCCAATTCTAACAATATCCAAGATCCAACAAATCTCATTTACATTGCACCTGCCTGACTGTAGACACGTCACACTAATTACTTTGAACTTTATATAAACTAACATACGTCTAACGAGCATTGCTTATCACGGCCTATTCTGTAAACGTATGATTTTAATGACTATCGCATTCATCTATTACGAGTATCATATTAAGATATTAAATTGGTATGCAAATTAGTATAAGACAAGTCACTTATCGAATTACTGACCATGTCAGCTTTTGTGTTCATTTTTTTTGTGGTTAGTCTTCAATACATCATCTTTACCATCATCATCATCATCATCACAATTATCATCAGCCGGTCATTGAACCCTCTGTTGAGCACAGGTTTTCTCATATACATTCCATTCAATTAGCTCAACTCACATTAATCAATCGAATCGATATAAAGTACAATGTCAAAAATCCGCTCAACGCGTCATCGTTTATTAGAGTTCTAAACGGGAGTTCCAAACCCTAAGGTTGCTAAACGGGACCCTATTACTAAGCCTCCGCTGTCCGTCCGTCCGTCACCAGGATGTATCTCATGAACCGTGATAGTTAGACTTAACTTATGAATGCACTTGGCTAAGTACATGGAGTCTGAAAGTAGCCGCCAATAACTTTATAAACAACATTTTGCTATGTAAAATCTAAACTATTCACTCCACATCATCCCTACCATTGTGAGGTAGTAAAGAACCCTTCGTGCGCGAGTTCGACTCGCACTTGACCGGTTTGTTCTGATTATAAGTACTTTACAAAGACTCACCCTATCACATCTATCCAATCACCTTATTTGCTAAATTTCGAAGAACAGCACAGCTTTTCATTAAAATATTGTAATAAAATAAATAAACGGGGTGGCAATAATTTGATTTCAGGTAGGCCACAAATTATATGAAATCTTATCAACCGTTTATATCAATAGCCAGTTCAAGTAGTAGGTAATAGCCAGGAAATAAGTTGTGAAAAATAAATAAGTTGCCTACATATCTAAGATTATGTCATGTGAGACTGTAATGGCAACCATTGGCAGCTAATCTCAAAAGCTCATTGCAGATGGCGCTGGTGATGTTGGAGGCTGTTAATATTGACAGATGTCAAAGTAATCATATCACATTATATTTATTTCTTCTTTTACATGGCTGTTGTTTATTTATATATATATATAGTGTTTATTTAATTTGTGTTTATTTAATTTATGTTTTTGAATGTAACCTCAGATGAATGAAACTCTATACCTTCAACTGAGCCAGTGTTGCGGGTGCAAAGGCAAATATCTGCCATTAATACACAAAGAAAACAAATGTCAACTGTGGTACGCAATTACCTTAATACCTTAAGGTTTCTGACGACCTCTGTGCCGCTGCAGTCCCGGATGCTAGAGGTACCGGGATCGATCCCCGGCTGGGTCTACAGAAAAATAAACCCAGGTCTATGATGCATATGTGTGCGACGTCGCTGATTCTGGTTCCCACGACACAGGCAATCCTAGTGTGGGGCCTGAAGCAGTGTGTGTGCCTGTTTGTAAATGTTTATGTTTCTTATGAATCAATCAGCTTACATTTACCCACTGGGTTTAGGCCTCCACTTTGCCACAGCATCACCAGTGTTTGTGTGCCTGCATAAGTAATACAACCACAGAACAGACCAAGAGGCTCGCCTGAGCACCATTAGTATTAATACAGCCACCGTTAGAGTTTGCTCCCATTTAACTTGCTTCGGAGACCATTTATCTAGTGAGAGATTTTAAATAGGTTACCTGGGGAGCGTGAAATCTTTGATACCATATCTTTCTAATATCCGGGTAAAGGCCTATACCCCTCGCTACATTAATTCATTTATTTATATATGAGAGTTTTGTCAAACTGACCTTTACTAATTTGTGCATAATATGTATTTTTGTTCACGCCACACTGCAGGTAAGAACGCTGGCAAAAACAGATAAATTACTTTGAGTATAAATCTATTTATAATTTGGTACACTTAAATGTTCCCAAATTATTATTATTATTAAGAGCCCACCGTGTTCCACTGCTGGGCAAAGAGCTCTGTCCCCTTTTTCCACTCTTAGCGGTCCCCGGTCCTCGGAGCGGTCACCCACCAGTTCTTATCCCAGAGAAGCAACTCATCACTCCATATTTTTTCTGGTCGTGCCATGCTTTTCTTTACACTGGGAGCTAATTGCGTAGATATCTTAACCCTTCGGTTTGGGTGCATATGAGCAACGTGGCCGTCCCAGTCTCACTTCAATTGGGCCGCCTCCTGAGCTACATCTATTATTTTAGTCCTGGAGCGCAACTCCGTATTCCGGACCTATCTCCGGAGCCGGACTCCGAGAATGCTACGCTCCATGTTTCTTTGGCAAACCCCGAGTTTGAATCTTTGCGCGTCTGTCAAAGACCAGGTTTGGGCTTCGTAGGTAAGGTTGGGTGAATGCACAGGTCCATGAGCTTGCGTTTGAAGGACCATGGAAGATTTCCCTTCATAAGCTACTTCATAGACCAAAACCTTTTCCAGGCGTTGTCGACTTCCTTGTCCGGTCGAGCCGGGAAAGGGACTTTTTGGCCCAGACAGATATATTCCTAGACAGACGCAATTCTGACCCCATCCACGTCTTCCGTATGCTGATTGCTATTAGACATGTCCTTGGTCTTTGACACATTCATGCTGAGACGTTGCAGCAAAGACTGTAAGCTCAGAAGCCGAATTAGAGAACAGGACTACATCATCGGCGAAGCGAAGGTTCGTGAGCTTTATTTACCTCACCGACATCTATACCTCTGCATTCCCAATTTGGCTCTAATTTATTAAAAACTTCTTCCACACACTGGTGAAAAGTTTGAGGAAAGAGGATCGCCCTGCTTAACGCCTCTTGTAATAGGGACTTTAGTGTTCAATAGAGGCAGTACTTTTATCACAAATTTCTTTGATAAGATTGATGCAGAAAATGTTGATGTTCTGATTTTGAAGGGCTCTTAATATGGACTCGTGAGATATAATATCAAAGGCCTTAGAATAATTAGTCGAAAGCAACGTATAGTGGGAGGTTAAATAATTCAATCAATTGAAATTTCTAAAGAAAAAACTGCAGTAAAATTATTTTTGTTAAACTAAATAGTTAGGTAGTTTTTGATATGTGAAAAAAAACTAACCAATCTAAGCAAACGATAGTAAGGAGTGAGTTACTCTAAGAAACGAAATTAGCTGGGCCAGGTTGTACACTATGTTACCATATATGTTATTTATGCATAGCCCTTACATACCTAAACACCTATAAAGGGTGATTAGCTGAACATCTTTGGCGGAATGAGAGTACCCATCATCATTATGAATACAAGAAACATTTGGTCGCAAATGAAAAACAAATTTAAACCCTCAGCACATTGTCCCTGATTGCTTTTCCAGTCGTGAGGCCCGGATCTTAAATATCTACTCTAAGTTACTACTGCTTTAAGTCATGCCTCACAGTGACGTAGCACGAAACTCATGTTGCCGTTAACTTAGAGTACTAGTTCACAATACGGGAGTCATTATTATAAATCCAAGCAGGAATCTTTTAGCTTATTAATTAAGACATGACAACTTAGAGTTTTTGTCTTAGACAGTTATTCGTAAGTGATATCAAGGATTTTCTTAATTATTGCCTCCTTACTTTTTGACATATTTTAAAAGAATATACAAATCTTTGTCACTTGATTCATTGATAATACCCATTTTTAGAGTTTCGTAAAATCCTGTATACTTTTTAAAGTGGCGGGTTTCTACTGTGCTGATCCAGGAATATAGCTGCTGCATAACATTTGGCAACATTTCTTTATAAGTAAGTTGTCGAACGATCAAGTCACGCTTCCAACATAGCGATTCGTTAATTTGAAAAAGAATTCGCGAAAAAAATTCGCCTTCAGTAAAAATATTAAGAAATTATACATCAATTTCTTACTAAACGTCCTTTCGCATGAAAAATCCTACTTTAATTTGAGTTCGTTGCTCCAACAGTCTAACAATAGCGGGACGGCCCATTAATATCACGACAAGGCACCGGAGTGCAATCACGGAATACCAACGTTGTTGCCAGAAAGTCAATCTATAACTTTGCTCATAGATTGTATTTAGATTAAGTACAACTTAAATAAAGCAAGATTTGGCCTTACAGTTTGTTTTTATTAATGTGTTATCATGTCTAGAACCATAATCAACTCAAACAAAGATAGTCCCCATACATTTATTTTCAACACCGAAACGCGCGCGAACTCCGGCAAATGGCGTCTTTTGAATGAGTAACGTTGGGTTAAACGCGTGACCTAAGCGTATAAAATTATTCATTCAGTAGGTTGCCTGTTTTTGCACGTGCATTTTGAATTAGGTTAGAAAGAGATAGGAATAAAATGAACGTTGCAACGGACACACATGCAAGCTACTCATACAATCCTGGTCCAGGAATGATCACACAAGCGGAAAAAGTGACATTTCCGGCTCCAGGATTTCTCACACACCTGGTATTTTTGTGTTCACGACATTCTGAGCTGTCGCATCGATAGTCCAAACCATTTCGAACTGATTGGCTCACGCTACCACTACACGCACGCGCCAATCGGTCAATCTAATTTTCCACATACCCCGCGTTAGCACCAACTACGCTCAAAACTTCTTAAAAAACCCTTTACTCCGGATTCAAAATTTATATAAAACTGTTTAGTTCAGTTCTGTTGACCCTCTTAAGGCCACTACCATACCCAGACTCGAAATATGCGAGGCTTTGACAGCAGCAAGGTTTCAAATATTTTAAAGTTTAAATAAGATCTTCATAACTAATTTTTTTCACCATCAACTCCAGTCTTTAGCTGATCTTTAAGAATTTCGGCCGCATACACTAGTCTGTTTATATTATCCAAGAAATTCAGTCGAGCTAAAGTGTGGACTAAATATGATTGATATTGTCTGCCTATATATTGTGTGGTAGTTTTCTTGTCTGCATAGGTTCTAAAGTGATGTGCTAATCTCCCTGATGGGTACGTATTTATTATATTAGTTTTCCACCTGTCTCTAGAGCTATAATACCAGGTGCCTCTGACAGGTAGTTCCTTTCTGATCCGGATCCTGCCTGGTTGTTGCACTGCAAACTCCTTCATCCCTTCATCTTGTTTGGCCCTTGAAACCCTGAGACCTACCGACGCGTTGCACTAGTATATCATTATGCTGATTGTGACGTGCGGTTTTAGACGTTGTAAAGTGAGTTTATGATACGTGAGTAGATAAAATAAATTATATGCATGGCTTGCTGAAAGGCGCCAACGTAGCAAGACAACTGGTAAGCAGAGAGATCATCATAGTTTGTTTATTTTAGTACAATAAATTTCATAATACAATATTTTTATGATTGTGGATTGATTTTGTCGAAGTCGTCCTGATATTTCCATAATCCATGTGTAAGCTAAGCATCATTCCGCTTCGAGCTGTCAATTAGTACAGACGTATCACTGGTTATTATTAAACTATATACCCACATTACTGAACTTTTACAAAATGACTTTGAAAAAGTGCTCAACATGTAACAAAAACATTACTAAAAAAGCCCCTGGAATAGAGTGCAGCAGATTTGAGAAGTGTCTACATGCAACCACCGAATGCGCCAACATCTCAACCAAGCAGATTGCTGCACTGCGCGCCACCAACGGTCTAGAATGGAGCTGCGGGGAGTGCCTGGGAGGTATGTCAAAACGTTCCTCTTTCTTCATACCCGACGATGAGCCGGATACTGGCAATGACGAGGCAAGAAAATCCGTCACCATTGATGTTAATAAACTGCTGACTAACATCACATTCGAAATGAGAAAAACTATAAAGCAAGAATTAAAAAGTTTCCAAACCTCCCTCGAATTTATTAGCGATCAGGTGTCTGGACTAGAAGAGACCCTGAGAAGCCAGAACACAAAGATTAAACAACTAGAAAATAAAAATATAGACCTAACAAACCATAACAAGAATCTTGAATTGAGAATCTGCGCAATGGAACAGCGACAGCATGCATTTGAACAACAACAACTATCATCATCGCTGGAAATAGCTGGATTACCGAAAACGGCCGAACAGGAAGACGAATCTTTACTGATAAAGACAGTAGCGTCAAAGTAAGATGTCAACGCAAACGACGTTATGACTGCCCGTCGCTCTGCACCCCGTAAAGAGAAACCGGGAATAATCCTCTGCGAAATGCGTTCGAAATCTAGCCGCGATCAGTGGGTGAACTCTAGCAGAGACAAGGAGCCTACGGTGGGAAACATCCTCGGTTCGTCCGCTTCAACGGAGTCATCAGCAGACCATGTCTACATCAGGGAAGCATTATCTCACAACACAAAGACGCTGCTTTATCTAGCCGGTACAAAACTACGCCCGACCTTTCAAAATGTGTGGTGTAAAGAAGGAAAGATATTAGCAAGAAAAAATAAGGACGCCAAAGCTATCCCAATATTCTCAGTGAAAGACATTGACATGTTACTCCAATAATATCCTTATTTCACAATTTATCTATCCTAAGTTCTATACCTAAAATTCAACGCATCAATAGCAGAAAACGCCAATATGGCTGAATTATTTAAATTGTTCAAACATAAACCACTTTTTCCAAGTCTTACCTCAAAAATGCATTCGTCTATCATGACTTCATGTAAACATAAGATCGATGTTGAAAAACTTTAACAAACTTGTTCAAATAATAGATAGTTGTCCAAATAATATAGATATAGTAACAGTTACCGCGGCAGGTATTTCAGATGAAATCTCAAATATTTTCCAAATCTCTGGCTATACTATGCATACACGATTACGTAATCATCAAAAAGAAGGTTGCATAATCATGTACATTCGTAATTATCTCAAATTCACACTAAAATCTAAAATAACTCACACTTTTGAAAACATCACTGGCATTGTTAAATCACCCACAAATGAACTACTAACAGTCTGTATAATCTATCGTCCACCACATACAAATAAAGTAATCTTTAATAATGAACTACACCATTTACTCTCGTGCTTCACAGATTCTAAGTGCCTTATTTTAATGGGTGATATCAACATCGATCTAAAGTTAAACAGTTCTCACAGAAATTCTTATATAGACATGCTATCTGTGTGTGGTCTAACGTGTGGCATCACCGACTACACCCGTATTGAAACGCGCCGTGATATGATAACTAAATCTTGCATTGACCACATTTTTATTCGTTGTCACACATTAGATGCATACACAGCGGCAGTCGATACTGTGCTGGCTGATCACCGCGTCACGATAGCTACCTTTGTTGGCTCGCCTCCGCCCGGCAGGGTTCACATACAGGATGACGAAAAGGATAAATGTACTCAGATAGTAGATCGTGACAAGTTATCAAAATATTTGAACAATATTGACTGGAACCGTTCAGCCAATATGAATACAGCTAAGGATATCTTTGAATTTATCAAAGAATCGTTTCAATTAGCCATACAATTATCCACAAAAACCAAGAAAAAGCGTGATCATATTAGAAGTCGGGAACCGTGGATAAACAATAATATCCTAAACCTGAGTGAAAAAATAAATATTCTCTTTGGTCTCTGGAGAAAAAACCCAACAAATCACGACCTTAGACTGCAATATAATAATATTCGAAATAAAACTAACAAAATCATTGAATTTTACAGAAACCTATACTATCAAAATAAAATCAAAGATAATTATACCAATCCTAGAAATCTATGGAAAATAATCAATTCAATATGCGGTAGAACTTGTAAGAATATCGATGATGTAATAATAGATGCGTTCAGTCCTCTAAACATCTCAAATACTGAAATAGCCAATCGATTTGCTGCAGAATTTGATGAATCCGTGAAAAAGATCAGCCCTCAGTGCAAAATAAACATTCTCGATGAAACCAGATTCAACAATGTTGCGAATGTCAGTATGCGCTTCCGAAAAGCCACGCCACGAAAAATCCATAAACTTATATGTGATTTAAATGGCAGAAAAGCATCAGGCCTGGATAAAATTAGGGTTCTAGACATTACAGCCATTAGTGAGAAAATAGCAGGTACAATAGCGCATCTTATTAATACCAGCATACATACGGGTAAATACCCTGATGATATTAAAATAGGTTGCGTTAGGCCGATATTTTAAAAAGGAAAACGAGACAGTGCCTCAAACTACCGTCCTATCACCTTATTATAGTCAATAGACAAAAAAGTCGAGAAGTTTGTTTGTGAGCAGTTGCATACATTTTATAAATCTAAAAATATTATAAACAATCACCAATTCGGATTCCAGCCAAATAAAAGTACAACATCGCTTCTATCCAAATTTACAGATCACATAAACAACTCGCTTGACGACAAAAAACAGGTCTTAGGCTTATTCATTGATTTTTCCCGCGCATTTGATACATTGGATCATAATCTGCTTACAAACAAACTCGCAAACTGTGGATTCAGAGGTCCGTTACAAGCGTGGTGTGCTGATTACCTGAGGAATAGGCAATACTGTGTCAAAGTTGGAGAAAGCACTGGCCGTATCATACCAGTAACCCAAGGCACGGCCCAAGGATCGGTTCTAGGGCCTCTTCACTTCATTACCTATGTTAATGATATGGTAAATGTACTATCCTTCAGCACCCCGTACCAGTTTGCAGACGACACATGTCTGATTATAGCAGATAATAATATAGACCTTGCACTGCAAGGCCTACAGTATGACTTTGATAACCTGTGTCAGTGGTGCCACGATGTGGGCCTGGCCCTTAATGCGTAAAAGACAAAATTGATTCACATTAAATCGCCATATTTGAAAGGTACTCATCCAACAGAGCTGATTGCGCATACACATGATTGTATGCACAATAAAAATAATTGCCAATGCCTTCCAATAGAAATAGTTGACAAACACACTTACTTAGGCCTCGTGATTGATGCAAAATTCAATTGGGGTCCCCACATCCAACGGGTATGTGAAAAACTTAGGGCACTCATTGCTTCCTTTTATATAATTAGAAACCGCATTCTATTTAAAACAAGATTAATGCTTTATCATGCACTCTTCGACTCCATAGTATCGTATGGCCTCTCAAGCTATGGACGCACTCACAGAACATACTTGGATCCAATACAATCCCTACAAACCAAACTCCTTAAATTAATTGTACCACAAAACATCAGGCACGGATACTCTGGAATTGAATATAAACTTTTCACATATTGTAAGACTCTACCTATTCACACCAAACTACAGTATCTTTTACTTAAAGAGGATTTCTTCGACAAATGCTTTCAGCAAAAAATAAATCACCCCATAGCCACACGCATACATGATTCCGCGATTAATAAATAGTCTACCCACAGATTTTATTAATTCACTTTCACCAAAAAATATTAATTATAGACTTAAAAATTACTTTTCCTCCCTAGTCCCTCCCTAACCCTGCCCTTTCTTTTAAATAGTTCATGTGTTATTTAGTTTTGTAATAGTAGGTGTTGTTAAATTCCACGCCCGAAAGCGGGTGGAATCTTGGTAGGGTTGTTTTTCATTGGAATGTCACAAAGCAGTACTGACCTTGACGCCGTGGATCGGCATTCGAAAGCTCAATTCGAGGCAGGAATACGGGATGAGGAACACCAGGGTGGGGGGTGTTGGGAGTCGAATCTTACTCTCTTCGCAGCCCGCTGCTGTCGCCGTCGTGATGCTTGCCGACACAAGGGTCGCTATCCGAACGCGACGAATTGATCACCGAATCACTTCAACCTTTCACAGCACGAAGCACTAACTCCGATGACGTGAAATCTACTTATTTCCCGACGATTGTTCCGTGATTATTACAATTAACATTCCGACCAGGCCCGATACCTGTGGTAGACAATTATTACAAATAACATACAGCCAAGGCCCGAATGCCTGACGCCGACAAATTATCCATGTGCCAAAGTTAACCTCTAACTCGTCATTTTGTTTCTATGCAAGTGACAGCTAGCTAGTTCCGTTCCGATCACTCGCGGTCCGATCGCGCAACAAAAAAAAGGTGCGTTTCGAAGCATAAATATTAAACAGTCACCCGCCCGGACAGGCCCGAACCTGTCCCTAATCAATAGGAAGGCGAGAAAGTGTTGCTACTGCTCTCTTGAGGACCGAGTCCCCCACCTTGACTTCTGCTGATCGTGGCGTGCCATCCCGACCCGTGTACAATTTGACGATCCGTCCTCGTCTCCATCTCAATGATGGCAGGTTCGCATCCTTAATCAGCACCAAATCACCGACTTGAGGGGGGATCGTCCGGTCAGTCCACTTAAGGCGCTGCTGCAAGATGTGCAAGTACTCAAGGGACCACCGTTTCCAAAAATCTTGAGCCATCTGCTGCAACATCTGCCACCTAGTTAACCGACTTAACTTAACATCACCGAATGGGTATTCTGGCAGGGCGTTAAGGGGCTGACCTATCAGGAAGTGACCCGGCGTCAACGCTTCCAAATCATTTGGATCCGAACTGAGCGGGCACAACGGATGCGAGTTCAGTGTCATTTCAATTTTACAGAACAGCGTCGCAAGC
The DNA here is from genome assembly GCA_949825045.1 of Argyresthia goedartella. Taxonomy (NCBI): domain Eukaryota; kingdom Metazoa; phylum Arthropoda; class Insecta; order Lepidoptera; family Argyresthiidae; genus Argyresthia; species Argyresthia goedartella. Next base: position 12,027,817 of record OX463812.1, on the reverse strand, counting down.
TCTTCAAAGCGTAGAGAGGTCTCACCGATGATCCCCGTCAGGTGCGACTTAGCCGATTTAACCGCAGCCTCAAAAATTCCTCCCCAATGAGGACATCCCGGCGGACTGAAAACCTATTCAATCCCTCGTCGGGAGCAAGCCGTACCGATGGCGTCCTGGTTACCGTTCAGGAATTGAGTGACCTCCTGCAGATATCGCCTGGCTCCGACAAAATTTGTGCCGTTGTCCGAACGGATTAATGACGGGAGGCCCCTTCGTGAGACTAACCGATCCAGACATGCGATAAATGACCCCGTAGTAAAGTCACTGACCACCTCCAAGTGGATTGCCTTCGTGGCCAAGCACACGAAGACGCACAGGTATGCCTTCACTAATCTGGCGTTCCGTAGCTGTGAAGACTTGACCATGAATGGTCCCGCGAAATCCGTTCCGACACCCGCAAAGGGCCGGATTTCGTTAACCCTATCCGAGGGCAAATCGCCCATCTGGGGCTGCATCGTAGCCGCCTTGGCCCGATAACAAGGCAGGCACCGAAATACGACGCTACGCACTAAGCGTCTTCCCGATAGAATCCAGAACTCGCGCTGGAGAAACGCCATCAAGGCGTGGCATCCGATATGCCCATTCCGAATGTGTCGATCCTGTATCAACAGTTCGACCAACTTCCCTTTCCTAGGGAGTAACAACGGGTGGCGAGCCGCATAAGGCAGGTTGGCATTCCGCAGCCGACCTCCTACCCTCAGCAATCCTTGAGGGTCAATAAACGGGTTGAGCCGAGCCACAGCTCCCTTCAGTTGGACGCGTCCGCGTCGCAGAATGTCCAGTTCGGACTTAAAGTGCACCGTCTGTACGTTCCGTACCAATGCGAACAACGCATGGTTCCGTTCCCGTGGTGTCAGGACCGATGTCCGCACCCGTTGCGCCTCAGAATTGCGACAATTCCGCGCAAATCGGAAGATCCAGGCGGTCACATTAACCAGCTTGTCGAGCGAGCTGTACCGTTCCAGCAGGCTGAACTCCTCTTCCGGCTCTGGTTGCGTCGTACAGACACCGACGGTCAAGGCGCCGTTCGCCGTGGTAACGCGTGGACTCATTGGCCAATCCGATTCGGCTTGAGTCAACCATTTTGGACCCCACCATAAGGGATGTCCTACTAACTCCGGAGCGTGACACCCACGAGACGCTGCTGGGTTCATTTCCCCTGGAACATGTCTCCAGATTAAGGGAACCTCCGAATTCAAAATCTGCGAAACCCGATTCGCCACAAAAATCTCCAGCTTGTGAACTGAAGCCTTCAGCCAGCATAACACGATCTGACTGTCCGTCCAAGCGTAGACCGTATCTTCTAACGCTATTGACCCACGAAGAACCGTCATCGTGTGGTTGGCCAGACGAGTCAGGAGAGCCGCTCCTGAAAGCTCTAATTTGGGAATGGTCAGGAGAGTGCGCAACGGCGCAACCTTGCTCTTGGCCATGACCAACCGCACATCAACCTCCCCCGCGGAGTCGACCGTACGCAGATACACCGCAGCTCCGAAGCCCTTCTCCGAGGCATCGCAAAAACCATGCAGGGTGGCGGTGTATCGTTTGGTGGGGACCAACCTCCGTGGCAGTGAAATCCGATTGATGCCAGGGAGGGTCGAAAAGAATGATTCCCACTCTGAGCTCAATGACCCGCCGATCGGGTTGTCCCATTTCAGCGGACCACAATTGCTGCATAAAACACTTGGGCTGAAATGTTACCGGGGTGATCCACCCGTTTGGATCAAATGTCCTGGCCACCGTTGAAAGGACGTTCCGTTTCGTCCAGACCTTCGGGGAGTCCAACTCGACCCGATACGAAAACATGTCTGACACCGGCTGGTACTGGACGCCTAATACCGACAATATATTCGGATTTTCCAAATTTTCAAAAATGTGGGGATCCTGCTGGTATTCATCCGGAAGACCAGACAGTAACTCTGGAGAGTTCGACATCCATTTCCGGAGCTCGTAACCTCCACCCCGTAAGAGCTCAACTAGCTCGTCCCGTCGAGCGAGCGCCTCCTCTACGGAATCTGCACCGGTACAGATATCGCCCACGTAGAGATCCTGCTCCAGGATCGCTGCTCCTCTAGGGAAATTTAACCGTTCTCGATCCGCTAACTCCCGCAGAGTACGGATCGCCAAATAAGGACTAGACTGTAGCCCGTAAGTGTTGGTGTTCAGCTCGTACACCTTGATGGGCTGATTTGGGCTCTCTCGCCACAGTATCAGCTGATACCGTTTATCGTCAGGGTGAATGACCGTCTGTCTACACATCATCCGGATGTCAGCTACAAACACAACATTGTGTCGACGGAACCTTGTGATAACATCCGCGATGTCATGGTTCAACTTCGGCCCTGAATGCAAACACTGGTTCAGGTTCATGCCGTTAGATGTTGATGTCGATCCATCGAACACTACCCGTATTTTGCCCTCCGGGGTCCTCAAGACCGCGTGATGAGGCAGAAAGCAGTGGTCTTCACGCTTCCAGTCGATACCCAAAACCGACATGTGGCCGAACGACTCGTATTCCCGCATGAAATCGACGTACTTCTGCCGGAAAATCCCGTCACGCTTCATGCGTCGTTCCATCGACAGAAGCCGCGTCTCGGCTGCATGGTGAGAACTGCCCAGCGGTGGGCGATCACTCCGGAATGGAAGACGTGTGAGAAATCGACCTGACCGAAGGCAATGAGTATTGTTCCGATAAAACTGTTCACACTCTTCTTCAACCGGGTCCAACCGGCGGACCGTAGGTGGTTCCTCCACCTCCCAAAACTTCTGTATCACCTCCGAGAGTACAGAACCGAATAAGGGACTACTAGTCGCTAGGCGTGGGGCAACCGGCATGACCGGACCCATTACCGCATGGCCCAGTCTGGTGTTGACCGAAACCAGACCGGTCGCCTGCAACACGTGGACACCTGGCACTAACAGGTATCCCAAGGCATCAACACCCAATAAAATGTCTACTGGGCCCGGAATATCAAACTCCGGGTCAGCCAGTGACAACCCAGCGACCAACTGTCGCACCGAGGGCGACAACCGTACGTGAGGGTGTGAGCCCATCACATTAGGCATGACTAATGCCGTGACCGTCAGATTCACCGATGAATCCACCCGTGACGAGAGAGTAATCCGACATACTCCCTTAACGGAACCGACTTCCGTGTTCCCAATTCCCCGAATGGAATGTGGATACTCCCTTACCGAAATGCCCAACCTTCTTACAAGGTTGCACGAGACTAAGCACCCCTGGGCCCCCGAGTCCAATAGTGCTCGTGCCACACATGAATTGCCGTCCGAACTCCACGCTATCACAGAGGCGGTGGGGAGCATGACCGTCTGTGGAGTGGCGGCACCCTGTAAGTGGGCGGTGTTCCATAGCGGGAACCTCCGCGGGATCCGAACCCGCTCAGACCTCCATCGGCCTTGGAGTATCTCGGCTGCTGATATGCAACCGGCAAATCAGACCGTATGTGCATCAAGGGGTCCCAACCCGTATAATAGGCCCCTCGCTGTCCCGGTATCCGATCATACCGGACGGTGTACGGTATGCCCGGTGCGCACCCTGGATGAATGGGGGAGAGCGGATCCAACCTGGGGCGCTCTAGGAATGGGGGCGACATCCGACTGTTCGCCTCCCAGAGCGACGGGCAGGGTGGCGCAGAAGGTGGTGGGCTCCCAGCCTTCGCGCCACTCATAGGTGCCATCTGACACCCGCCCGTAACATGCGGTGAGCCAGCGGCCCGAAGTCCTCGCTGACCGTGGACAGCGGCGACCGAACCCCGGCTATCCCGCATGTTACCCCCCGCGCTGCCCTTTTCCTCTCGGGGGGGGGGTCTTGTCCGCGGGTACCCCCGTCACCCCGTTGGTGACTCCCGTTGCCCGGAGGGGGACTGGGTCCGGCCCTGGTTGGGCCCTGTGGCCGACCAACCTGAGTCCGGCCCTGGTGACCATCCGAAGGGCCTGACCGATTCAGGTACAACGCTATGTGGTGCTTGCCACCACAGCACTCACAGGGGAACGCGCGCGAGCACTCGCTCAGCGTGTGCGGCCCCAAACAACCGAATTACAATCGGTGACGGAAGACTATCTTCCTGCGGGCAGCTACCCCGAGCGACTTAAATTTCGCGCTACTGGTCACGTCATGACCGGCACTGTCGCAGTGCACACAGCCGTCATCCGACGGCGCGGCATTCAAAACGCCAAATTGTTTCGACCTCCCTCCCCCCCGTGGGGGCGGGGGGCGCGGCCCCTCCCGCATCCGCGCGGGTTGGCGCTGCACACTGGCCTCCGTGTTAAGTGTGTCACATCGCCTACATTCACCCTCCAAAAAATCTGTCAATTGGACGAGTGTGGGCAGTTCCGTGCTACTGCCCCCATGCAGCTGTTCAAACCGACTTTGAACAGCTGCAGGCAATCGTGACAAAACCATATATAAAACAATGTATGTCCATTGGTCTACCGGAAGACCAAGGTTCTGAAGGGCCTTAGTGGCCACCAGCACAGGGTTGAGCACCTGTACTCGGATGTCAACATCCCGGGTTACTCTAGGGATGCTAAACAGCTTCCCCAGCTGCGCATCAACCAACCGCTGTTTGTGTTGGTAGCGGTCCAACAATATGGACCTTGCTATCTGTAATTATTTGAAAATGATGAGATTCTTGGGAAATTGAAAAAATAAACGCAGCACGATATGTAGTTCTCACAGATTATAATAAGAGAAAAAACGCCTGACTGAAAAACAACAGCAACGACACATTGAGTACTTATTGCTAGTTACGAAGTCACAGGCGCTTGATTTACAACATGCCCCACCACGTTGAAAGCTTTGCTTTCAACCTCTACGATATCTTCTGGGAGAGGACAAATCCGCGAGAATGATCGCCGTACAACTCCACCAGCGGTTTTGATGTCTGCTACACGACTGATTCCGTCGCGACCAGGAAAGACTGCCACTATTCTTCCAAGTCTCCATTTCAAAGGAGGCATATTATCATCCTTAAGTATTACCATTGAATTAATTTTCAAGTTATGGTTGTTCTTCTGCCATTTGGTTCGATGTTGCAGTTGCGACACATATTCTTTATACCATCTGGTCCAACAATGCTGCCTCAATTGTTCTATGCGTTGATAACGGCTGAGATGAGTGGTGGAGTACTCCATGAGATCTTTCGTCGGCAATGAAGTAATAGGACGTCCGATAAGAAAATGACCTGGTGACAGCGGCGTCAAATCTTCAGGGTCCGTCGACATCGGTGTGAGCGGCCTCGAATTAAGAATGGCTTCGATTTGGGTTAGAGTAGAATTTAATTCCTCATAAGTAAGGTTACATTGTCCCAACACTCGTTGTAAATGAAATTTAGTCGACTTAACCCCTGCCTCCCAAAGTCCTCCAAAGTGTGGTGAGTACGCAGGAATAAATTTAAAATTAATGCCGTCATTGGCAGCCTCCTCTGAAAGCGAACTGCAATTGTCCTTAATGAATTTAGAGATATCATTATACGCCCCTGTGAATGAAGTACCATTGTCTGAGTAAAGATTTTGGGGTTTGCCCCTCCGTGACATAAATCGACGCAACGCCAGTAAAAAATTGTTGCTAGTTAAGTCGCCAACTAATTCTAAGTGAATGGCCTTGACGCTGAAGCATATGAAAATCACTATATAAGTTTTAACTATTCGACAACCTCTACCTTGACGACTTGCAATTGAAATAGGGCCAGCGTAATCCATACCTACATTTATAAAAACTTGACCCGGTACGAGACGAGTAGCAGGTAAATTTCCCATTAATGGGTTGACAGTGCGACCTATCATGCGCACACAGCGAACGCATCGCCTGTAACAAGCTTTCGCTAATCCCTGGCCGCCTATGGGCCAATACCTATCATTGATACTGTACAACAATAATTGAGGTCCGGCGTGCATAAGCCGCTTGTGTTCTAACTCGAAAATTAACCTTGTAAGTGAATGAGTGGACTGTAGTAGTATTGGGTGTTTCTTTTCATATGAAAAATCCGAATTAGCTAAGCGACCACCAACCCTCATGATTTTATTATCATCCATAAACACATTTAATTTCAATAATTGACTTTTGTTAGGTAACTGTTTGTTGTGTAACAGAATCTCATATTCAGGAAATGATTCTCTTTGAGAATCCTTTATTAAAATGTTTAATCCTTGGTCTAACTCATCTACAGATAGGTTGTTATCTTTGGTTTGTCTTTTACATGCTTTGATGAAATGCAGAACATATGCGATTGTGCGATTTAAACGTAAAAGATTTGAAAACCTTTCAAAATTAATGATACCAATACGATCTCTATTTTTATCAGTGACAACTGATTTTAACGAAACTTCAGGGCGCGTTTCCGGCAACAATACATTAGATACCTGATGTGAAGGCCAATTTGCTGAATCATGCTTCAAAAATGCGGGACCCGACCACCACAGATCAAGAGATTTCAATGAATCTATACTGACTCCACGTGATATTAAATCCGCAGGGTTCAAGTCCGTAGGGACATGACTCCACATACAATTGCCAGTCTTGTCTACAATTTCAGCAGTGCGATTACGCACAAATGGTTGTAATCGTTTGGGCATCATTTTCAACCAACCCAGCACTATTGTTGAGTCTGTCCAGAACGTGACAGACTTTATCTTTAAACGAAGAGCCTCTGTAGCCTTTACATAAAGACGTGTTCCAACCAACGCTCCGCAAAGTTCTAGGCGTGGAATCGTGGTTGGCTTGATTGGTGAGACACGACTTTTTGCCATTAACAAGTTAACAACTACGTCTCCACATTGGCTAACGCTGCGAAGATATAAACAAGCGCCATACGCTTTTTCAGAGGCATCTGAGAAAACATGAATCTCAACCCACTGATATGATTCGCTCAATACGTGCCGTGGTATGCTAACTTCATTTAAACAAGGCAACGTCTTTAATATTTCATTCCAGCTCTCTGTTATATCAGCTGGCAACTGCTCATCCCATGATAATTTCTTAAGCCACAAATTCTGTAATAGCATTTTCATTCTGATGACACAGGGAGAAAGGAGACCTAACGGGTCGAATATTTGAGCAATTACAGATAATACATTTCTTTTTGTATTGTTAATTTTGACTGGGGCAATACAAATGGGGAAACTAAGTTGATCCTTCTCAGTTTGCCAGCTCAAACCTAGAGTTTTATTCGGTTCTGACGCTCCGATATTCATATTAATTGTGGTTGTGCATGTGTCAGCTGACAATGGAGCATGATTAGACTACCACTTTCTTAGTGGCATGCATGCTGATGCAAGTTTGGCAGTGACTTGTTCACGTATGTCAAGCACTTCTTTAACAGTATCTCCACCGGTGAGCAGATCATCGACGTAAAAGTCATGGACAATCACATCTGTGATCTGTTCATTTTCACACTCAAGGCCTATTTGTTTGATACATCTTGTAGCTAAAAACGGGGCACTCGCCGTCCCATAGGTAACAGTGTTAAGTTGATAGGACTTGATGGGTTCAGATGGAGAACTACGCCAAAATATTTGCTGCAGATGTCGAAAGTCAGGATGAACCATGATTTGGCGGTACATCTTCTCGACATCTGCGGCTAATACATACTTATGCTGCCTAAATCTCAGGAGCAAGGACAATAGATCGTCCTGCACAGTAGGACCAACCATCTGAATATCATTATAACTAATACCAGTAGTAGTAGGACAACTGGCATTAAAAACAGCTCGAAGTTTAGTGGTTGAATGATCTTCTCTCAGAACACCATGATGTGGGATGAAATGACCAGGTTTGTCTGAATTTGGTAATGTGCACTCTGACATGTGGCCCAATGACTCGTATTCTGCCATGACATCTTTATATAACTGACCTAATCTTGATTGAGATTCAAAACGGCGCTCTAGTGATAAAAGGCACTTTTTAGCTTTATGATGTGTATCGCCGAGTAACTCAGGTGATTCCTTCAAAGGGATCTTTACACAAAACCGTCCGTCCTTCAGACGAGTAGTGTTTTCCATGAAATGAGTCTCGCATAATTGCTCCTCTTTCGAGTAGTGAGGTAAATGAGGATTTACTTCCTCTAACTGCCAAAATCGTACAAGGTCATGATGAAGTTTGTCCGTATCATCGATTAACTCATGTTGAGTTGTACCAATTTTACTAAAATTGCATTTAAGTGTTTTGCTTTTTGATGAGTAAGTGGGACCAATTGGTCCTGAAACCAACCATCCAAACCTCGTTTCAAACAAGATAGGTTGACCTTCACCCAATGCTATGCGCTGAGATCCTTAAATGTCCCAGAAAACATCGGCTCCTATTATCAAATCCACCGGGGCCGGTGTGTGAAAGTGTGGATCGGCCAAATTAATCTCTGATGGGATATTTAAGTTATTTAAATTGATATGACTGCAAGGCACGTTGTCAGTGATTGAAGGCAAAACGTAGCAACTAAACTTCATCGAAAATGAATCATCCAATGACGTAACTGATACCTGACATAGTTTATTTATTTGCGTGGAAGCATTGTTGATGCCCATTATTGACTTGTCAATATTATTAACAGGCAAGTTTAATTTCGAATACAATTTTTCGGTCATTAAACAGGATGTAATTCCACTATCTAAAATAGCTCGTGCAACATGTTGTCTGTTATGAGAGTCATAAATTTTTATCAAAGTCGTTGATAGTAGTACAGCACCACTACTCTCGGTTTTAGACGACATGGTCGCTGAAAGACTAACACCGCCACTAGCGCCATCTTTTGGCTGACTTGTGTGACTTGGAGGCGTCTGTAATGAATCATTATTATTAATAGGTTTGGATGTAGTCCCATTACCTTCTAATTTCGATGACTTGAAATCAGCCACATGAATAAGAGTATTGTGCTTACGCTTACATATTTTGCAGCTTACCCTTTTCTTACAGTTATTTGCAAAGTGACCGCTACACAAACAATTAAAACATATTTTATAGTTAGGCAACAACTTCAACCTCGCTTCATTACTCAATGACAAGAATTGAGAACACTCGCTAAGACTATGTTCACCATTACATTTTTGGCATGACTTATTATCATTACCAGACGTAACGGACACCATAGTTTTAAGTTTGGGGGTATTGACTTTCGTCTGACCTAATTGACCTGACCGCGACAGTTCCAAAGTTTCTACTAAATCTGCGCGACTGCGCAGGAATGAAAGAAATGACTCAAATTTAATATCTTTGCCTGCGTTCATTCGCCCTTTAAATTCCTCCCATTCGCGATATGTTTTAGAATCTAATTTTTGAGTGATTATATATATGAGTAGAGTATCCCAATATTCAATTGGCTCATCGAGGAGTTTAAGAGCTCTTAGATTCTTGTTAATTTGGTCAATAAGACGTTTTAAGACTTGTGAGGATTCCTTTGTGATGTGCTCAATGTTGAATAGCGCCGAAACGTGATTTTGCACTAATAACTTTTTATTATTGAATCTTTCACAGATAAGATCCCATGCCACAGAATAATTCGTTGAAGAGAACTCAATCGACTTTATGACAATAGCTGCTGAGCCCTCCAAGGTGGCTCTCAAATAGTGGAACTTATTGATATCATCTATTTCTTGATTGTTATGAATCAAGCTAGTAAATGTGTCCCTGTACTCTAACCAGTTATCATAAGAGCCACTGAATTTGGGCAATGAAATAGTTGGCAACTTAACAAGCTTTTTAGATTGATGTACTGTGTTGCAAGTAGAGGAAACACTGTCACTTTTTTCTACTTTATTGTATTGGTCTAAAATAGTTTGAGCTTGGGAAACAAGCTGAAAGTAATCAGATTCAAAGTCAGTACGCTCTTTTAACTGTGTGGGCAATGATTCCTCCTGGCACTCAAGAACCAACTGTACCTCATCGAAACGCTCATACAATATTGACATTTTACCTATGCGGAGTTGCAGTTCGCTTGCATCGGAAGCACTCAATGCCGTATCACTTAGTCCTTGAAGATATGTTGAGAATGTAGTTAGTTGGCCCTTGTAGCTGGCGCGTACTTTGGCTGGGTCTTTATCCCTATCTTCCTTTGGAGGCATACTGAAGGCAGGTGTCAAATGAACAGTCCTGGAATTTGATACAATTTATCAAGTGAAAAGAGTGATAATTAACAAGTACAGAGGCTAATACATCGGTTCCAGCAACGCGAACTACTAACTAATAACAGGAATGGTTCCTACAATGTTTTTTTTTTGTACAATGATTTTTATAAATGCCTACCTAATTATGGGAAATTGTATACATAACAATTTTATAAAGTGTTAACTGTCACGTAAGATGACTAAATTGATGCAGGACACTTTTAACTCCACTTATTAGGACATAGACGAAAAACATACACTGACGTTTGTACTAAAGTTACATGAAATATGACTAAAAGTTACAAAATGTAGCTTTTGATTTTGACAAAAAGTTAGGTCATATGTTGAAATTAAAACGATACTAACCTGATTCAAATGCGATCAAATACATATTATACTACCTTTTTATCGAGTGTTGGGTTCTATCTACGTTACTAATTGGCTGCCGTGAAGATTTACTGTAGTTTTGAGATTTAAAATACTTGTGACATCAAACTGTTCATGCGGCCGCTCACAATATTCACTATTCACCAATAACTCCAGTGATTTTCCGTGAAACTCCAATTGATCCTCGTAATTTGAATATCCGGTTACGATCCTGGACCATGTAATTATTTGAAAATGATGAGATTCTTGGGAAATTGAAAAAATAAACGCAGCACGATATGTAGTTCTCACAGATTATAATAAGAGAAAAAACGCCTGACTGAAAAACAACAGCAACGACACATTGAGTACTTATTGCTAGTTACGAAGTCACAGGCGCTTGATTTACAACACTATCTCGTAATTGCCCGCCGTGACCGTTAGGTGACCGACCAACTCCTTCGGTTCACCCCGCAGAGCCATTAATAGTTGGGCCAACTTGTAGGCGTTGTCCAGGTCGTCCCGACCGTGGACCAAACTATCAAACAAATTAATGAAGGCCGGCCACTCATCAATTGCCCCACTGAAGGCCGGAATCTCCAGGTGTGGCAGCCGTCCAACAACACCCTTCGGGGGTGGGTCTCCGTTACCCTCCCCACGGTCATTCCTTCGCGACCGCTTAATTTTCTCCGCGCGACGCTCGATGTCACCCAAGCATTCCATCGCTTGGTCAGCATTCGCGCAGAGCTGTTTCACTGCAGCCACCGTGGCTTCATCAGTAAGCCCGAGAGCTTCAGCCTCCGCAGCCAGCCGACACACCTTCTCGACGCGTGTCATTGCGTCCTCCACACGCTTGAGCAGGACATCATCCATGTCCGGTCGCTCCACATACTTATGAGTATGAGCGAGCCATCTTATTTCCTCCCGGACACCATGCCGCAGTACCGTCAAGGGTGAAAGTGCCATGTTGACCGATTTAATAGATTCTGGTCCTATACTTCACTACCGAACTAAATATAGCCAGAGACCAGCACTTGCCCGTCAGTGCTGGGCACAGAAATTAAAACTAAGTTGTCAAAACTAAGGCAACCACTAAAACAATTAAATCCTAAAAAATATTTAATATGGTCGCCCTGTGGACATACACCTTATAACTATACACTCTAAATCAATAAGAGAATGCCACCATAAAGCACAATACAAAATAACACATAAAAATGTTTTATAAAAAAAAACTATTTTTAATATAGTGTAGGTAGCCGTGAACCTTCTAGAAGTGGCCTTTCCGATATGACCTGCACTTCTACTGAGGTCAGCAAAATCAGCTTAATACCCCTTAAATAGCCTGACCCTGCTCTGTAAATCGAAATAACACTGCAATACTATAGGACCCGACTGCAATACTATAGTCCCACCGAATGACTGTTCCTTATGCACACCGAGTAGTTTCCGACTACAATTTTATAATAATTGTTAACTAAATCGTCAATTATACGTTCACTAACCGAAAAGGAACCTTAACTGTGATATACCGACCACAAGACTCACTCACAAAATGATTGCCGACCAATCTGAGGTACCCACCCTCTCCCAGCTACAATGTGGCAAAAAAACAACCCTACAACCGTCCGTGAATCGATTTCCTACTAGGAACCGCGCCTCTGCTACCAAAATGTTAAATTCCACGCCTTAACCGAAAGCGGGTGGAATCTTGGTAGGGTTGTTTTTCATTAGAATGTCACAAAGCAGTACTGACCTTGACGCCGTGGACCGGCATTCGAAAGCTCAATTCGAGGCAGGAATACGGGATGAGGAACACCAGGGTGGGGGGTGTTTGGAGTCGAATCTTACTCTCGTCGCAGCCCGCTGCTGTCGCCGTCGTGATGCTTGCCGACACAAGGGTCGCTATCCGAACGCGACGAATTGATCACCGAATCACTTCAACCTTTCACAGCACGAAGAACTCACTCCGATGACGTGAAATCTACTTATTTCCCGACGATTGTTCCGTGATTATTACAATTAACATTCCGACCAGGCCCGATACCTGTGGTAGACAATTATTACAAATAACATACAGCCAAGGCCCGAATGCCTGACGCCGACAAATTATCCATGTGCCAAAGTTAACCTCTAACTCGTCATTTTGTTTCTATGCAAGTGACAGCTAGCTAGTTCCGTTCCGATCACTCGCGGTCCGATCGCGCAACAAAAAAAAGGTGCGTTCCAAAGCACAAATATTAAACAAGTGTAATAATAATTATCTACTACTGTTTAATTCCACGCCTCAACCGAACGGCGTGGAATCTTGAGGGGGTGAGTTTTTGCCAGGAGGGAGAATCGCAAGTGTTACTGACCTTTGTCGCCGTAGACAGGAATTCGAGAGCTCAATTCGAGGCAGGAATACGGGATAAGGAGTGCACGAGTGGGGGGAGAGGAACCGAATCTCACTCTCTTCGCAGCCCGATGCTGTCGCCGGCGTGTTGCTTGCCGACACGAGGAGTCGCTTTCCGAATACGACGAGTTGGGGACCGTACAACTTCAACCTTCACAACACGAATCACTCACTCCGTGGTAGCGAATCTACTTATTTCCCGACGATTATTATGATTACCACTCCGACCAGGCCCGACACCCGTGTTAGACAATTGTTACACTGAAATACAGTCAAGGCCCGACGCCATGAGCAGACATGTTTTTTCTCACGACAAGAAAGTAACCTCTAATTTCTCATCACGTTTCTATACAAGTGACAGCTGCTAGTTCCGTTCCGATCACTCGCGGTCCGAGTCGCGCAACGAAAAAAGGTGCGTTCCGAAGCATAAATATTAAACAGTCACCCGCCCGGACAGGCCCGAACCTGTCCCTAATCAATAGGAAGGCGAGAAAGTGTTGCGACCGCTCTCTTGAGGACCGAGTCCCCCACCTTGACTTCTGCTGATCGAGGTGTACCATCCCGACCCGTGTACAATTTGACGATCCGTCCTCGTTTCCATCTCAATGATGGCAGGTTCGCATCCTTAATCAGCACCAAATCACCGACTTGAGGGGGGCTCGTCCGGTCAGTCCACTTAAGGCGCTGCTGCAAGATGTGCAAGTACTCAAGGGACCACCGTTTCCAAAAATCTTGAGCCATCTGCTGCAACATATGCCACCTAGTTAACCGACTTAACTTAACATCACCAAATGGGTATTCTGGTAGGGCGTTAAGGGGCTGACCTATCAGGAAGTGACCCGGCGTCAACGCTTCCAAATCATTTGGATCCGAACTGAGCGGGCACAATGGACGCGAGTTCAGTGTAATTTCAATTTTACAGAACAGCGTCGCAAGCTCTTCAAAGCGTAGAGAGGTCTCACCGATGATCCTCGTCAGGTGCGACTTAGCCGATTTAACCGCAGCCTCAAAAATTCCTCCCCAATGAGGACATCCCGGCGGACTGAAAACCCATTCAATCTCTCGTCGGGAGCAAGCCGTACCGATGGCGTCCTGGTTACCGTTCAGGAATTGAGTGACCTCCTGCAGATATCGCCTGGCTCCGACAAAATTTGTGCCGTTGTCCGAACGGATTAATGTCGGGAGGCCCCTTCGTGAGACGAACCGATCTACACATGCGATAAATGCCTCTGTAGTGAGGTCACTGACCACCTCCAAGTGGACTGCCTTCGTGGCCAAGCACACGAAGATGCACAGGTATGCCTTCACTAATCTGGCGTTCCGTAGCTGTGAAGACTTGACCATGAATGGTCCCGCGAAATCCGTTCCGACACCCGCAAAGGGCCGGATTTCGTTAACCCTATCCGAGGGCAAATCGCCCATCTGGGGCTGCATCGTAGCCGCCTTGGCCCGATAACAAGGCAGGCACCGAAATACGACGCTACGCACTAAGCGTCTTCCCGATAGACTCCAGAACTCGCACTGGAGAAACGCCATCAAGGCGTGGCATCTGATATGCCCCTTCCGAATGTGTCGATCCTGTATCAACAGTTCGACCAACTTCCCTTTCCTAGGGAGTATCAACGGGTGGCGAGCCGCATAAGGCAGGTTGGCATTCCGCAGCCGACCTCCTACCCTCAGCAATCCTTAAGGGTCAATAAACGGGTTGAGCCGAGCCACAGCTCCCTTCAGTTGGACGCGTCCGCGTCTCAGAATGTCCAATTCGGACCAATGCGGACAACGCATGGTTCCGTTCCCGTGGTGTCAGGACCTGTGTCCGCACCCGTTGCGCCTCAGAATTGCGACAATTCCGCGCAAATCGGAAGATCCAGGCGGTCACATTGACCAGCTTGTCGAGCGAGCTGTACCGTTCCAGCAGGCTGAACTCCTCTTCCGGCTCTGGTTGCGTCATATAGACACCGACTGTCAAGGCGCCGTTCGCCGAGGTAACGCGTGGACTCATTGGCCAATCCCATTCGGCTTGAGTCAACCATTTTTGACCCCACCACAAGGGATGTCCAACCAACTCCGGAGCGTGACACCCACGAGACGCACAGTCTGCTGGGTTCATTTCCCCTGGAACATGTCTCCAGATTAAGGGAACCTTCGAATTCAAAATCTGCGAAACCCGATTCGCCACAAAAATCTCCAGCTTGTGAACTGAAGCCTTCAGCCAGCATAACACGATCTGGCTGTCCGTCCAAGCGTAGACCGTATCTTCTAACGCTATTGACCCACGAAGAACCGTCATCGTGTGGTTGAGCAGACGAGTCAGGAGAGCCGCTCCCGAAAGCTCTAATTTGGGAATGGTCAGGCGAGTGCGCAACGGCGCAACCTTGCTCTTGGCCATGACCAACCGCACATCAACCCCCCCCGAGGAGTGAACCGTACGCAGATATACCGCAGCTCCGAAGCCCTTCTCCGAGGCATCGCAAAACCCATGCAGGGTGGCGGTGTATCGTTTGGTGGGAACCAACCTCCGTGGCAGTGAAATCCGATTGATGCCAGGGAGGGTCGAAAAGTCCCACTCTGAGCTCAATGACCCGCCGATCGGGTCGTCCCATTTCAGCTCAGCAGACCACAATTGTTGCATAAAACACTTGAGCTGAAATGTCACCGGGGTGATCCACCCGTTTGGATCAAATGTCCTAGCCACCGTTGAAAGGACGTTCCGTTTCGTCCAGACCTTCGGGGAGTCCAACTCGACCCGATACGAAAACATGTCTGACACCGGCTGGTACTGGACGCCTAATACCGACAACATATTTGGATTTTCCAAATTTTCAAAAATGTGGGGATCCTGCTGGTAGTCATCCGGAAGACCAGTCAGTAACTCTGGAGAGTTCGACATCCATTTCCGGAGCTCGTAACCTCCACCTCGTGGAGCTCAACTAGCTCGTCCCGTCGAGCGAGCGCCTCCTCTACGGAATCTGCACCGGTACAGATATCGTCCACGTAGAGATCCTGCTCCAGGATCACTGCTCCTCTAGGGAAATTTAACCGTTCTCGATCCGCTAACTCCCGCAGAGTGCGAATCGCCAAATAAGGTCTAGACCGTAGCCCATACGTGTTGATGTTCAGCTCGTACACCCTGATGGGCTGATCTGGGCTCTCGCGCCACAGTATCAGCTGATACCGTCTATCGTCAGGGTAAATGACCGTCTGCCTAAACATCATCCGGATGTCAGCTACAAACACAACATTCTGTTGACGGAACCGTGTGATAACATCCGCGATGTCATGGTTCAACTTCGGCCCTGAATGCAAACACTGATTCAGGTTCATGCCGTTAGATGTTGATGCCGATCCATCGAACACTACCCGTATTTTGCCCTCCGGGGTCCTCAAGACCGCGTGATGGGGCAGGAAGCAGTGGTCTTCACGCTTCCAGTCGATACCCGAAACCGACATGTGGCCGAGCGACTCGTATTCCCGCATGAAGTCGACGTACTTCTGCCGGAAAATCCCGTCACGCTTCATGCGTCGTTCCATCGACAGAAGCCGCGTCTCGGCTGCATGGTGTGAACTGCCCAGCGGTGGGCGATCACTCCGGAATGGAAGACGTGTGAGAAATCGACCTGACCGAAGGCGACCAGTATTGTTCCGATAAAACTGTTCACACTCTTCTTCAACCGGGTCCAACCGGCGGACCGTAGGTGGTTCCTCCACCTCCCAAAACTTTTGTATCACCTCCGAGAGTACAGAACCGAATAAGGGACTACGAGTCGCTAGGCGTGGGGCAGCCGGCATGACCGGACCCATTACCGCATGGCCCAGTCTGGTGTTGACCGAAACCAGACCAGTCGCCTGCAACACGTGGACACCTGGCACTAACAGGTATCCCAAGGCATCGACACCCAATAAAATGTCTACTGGGCCTGGAATATCGAACTCCGGGTCAGCCAGTGACAACCCAGCGACCAACTGTCGCACCGAGGGCGACAACCGTACGTGAGGGTGTGAGCCCATCACATTAGGCATGACTAATGCCGTGACCGTCAGATTCACCGATGAATCCACCCGTGACGAGAGAGTAATCCGACATACTCCCTTAACGGAACCGACTTCCGTGTTCCCAATTCCCCGAATGAAATGTGGATACTCCCTTACCGAAATGCCCAACCGTCTTAAAAGGTTGCACGAGACTAAGCACCCCTGGGCCCCCGAGTCCAATAGTGCTAGTGCCACACAAGATTTGCCGTCCGAACTCCATGCTATCACAGAGGCGGTGGGGAGCATGACCGTCTGTGGAGTGGCGGCACCCTGTAAGTGGGCGGCGTGTCCCTAGCGGGAACCTCCGCGGGATCCGAACCCGCTGGGACCCCCGTTGGCCTGGTAACTCGGCTGCTGATATGCCACCGGTGGCATATCAGACCGTATGTACATCAGGGGGTCCCAACCCGCATAATAGGCCCCTCGCTGTCCCGGTACCCGACCATACCGGACTGTGAACGGTGTGCCCGGTGGCCACCGTGGATGGAGGGGGGAGAGCGGATCCAACCTGGGGCGCTCTAGGAATGGGGGCGACATCCGACTGTTCGCCTCCCTGTTCGCCTCCCAGAGCGACGGGCAGGGTGGCGCAGAAGGTGGTGGGCTCCCAGCCTTCGCGCCACTCATAGGTGCCATCTGACACCCGCCCGTAACACGCGGTGAGCCAGCGGCCCGAAGTCCTCGCTGACCCTGGACAGCGGCGACCGAACCCCGGCTATCCCGCCTGTTACCCCCCGCGCTGCCCCCTTCCCCTCGGGGGGGGTCCCGTCCGCGGGTACCCCAGTCACCCCGTTGGTGACTCCCGTTGCCCGGAGGGGGACTGGGTCCGGCCCTGGTTGGGCCCTGTGGCCGACCAACCTGAGTCCGGCCCTGGTGACCGTCCGAAGGGCCTGACCGGTTCAGGCACAACACGATGTGGTGCTTGCCACCACAGCACTCACAGGGGAACGCGCGTGAGCACTCGCTCAGCGGGTGAGGCCCCAAACAACCGAAACACAATCGGTGGCGGAAGACTACCTTCCTGCGGGCAGCTACCCCGAGCGCCTTAAAGTTGGCGCAACTGGTCACTTCATGACCGGCACTGTCGCAGAGCACACAGCCGTCACCCGACGGCGCGGCATTCAAAACACCAAATTGTTTTGACCGCCCACCCCCCCGTGGAGGCGGGGGGCGCGGCCCCTCCCGCATCCGCGCGGGTTGGCGCTGCACACTGGCCTCCGTATCCAATGTGTCGCATCGCCTGCATTCACCCTCCAAAAAATCCGTTAATTGGACGAGCGTGGGCAGTTCCGAGCTACTGCCCCCATGCAGCTGTTCAAACCGACTTTGAACAGCTGCAGGCAACCGTGACAAAACCATATACAATACGATATATGACCATTGGTCTACCGGCAGACCAAGGTTCTGAAGGGCCTTAGTGGCCACCAGCACAGGGTTGAGCACCTGTACCCGGATGTCAACATCCCGGGTTACTCTTGGGATGCTAAACAGCTTCCCCAGCTGCGCATCAACCCAACCGCCGTTTGTGTTGGTAGCGGTCAAACAATATGGACCGGGCTATCTCATAATTGCCCGCCGTGACCGTTAGGTGACCGACCAACTCCTTCGGTTCACCCCGCAGTGCCATCAATAGTTGGGCCAACTTGTAGGCGTTGTCCAGGTCGTCCCGACCGTGGACCAAACTATCGAATAAATTGATGAATGCCGGCCACTCATCAATTGCCCCACCGAAGGCCGGAATCTCCAGGTGTGGCAGCCGTCCAACAACACCCTTAGGGGGTGGGTCTCCGTTACCTTCCCCGCGGTCATTCCGTCGCGACCGCTTAATTTTTTCCGCGCGACGCTCGATGTCGCCCAAGCACTCCATCGCTTGGTCAGCATCCGCGCAGAGCTGCTTCACTGCAGCCACCGAGGCCTATAAGGCGGTATGGTGTCCGTGAGGAGATGAGGGGCGAGCCATCTCATCTCCTCACGGACACCATACCGCAGTACCG
This sequence comes from Argyresthia goedartella, assembly GCA_949825045.1. Classification (NCBI taxonomy): domain Eukaryota; kingdom Metazoa; phylum Arthropoda; class Insecta; order Lepidoptera; family Argyresthiidae; genus Argyresthia; species Argyresthia goedartella. The sequence goes on along the minus strand of OX463812.1, from coordinate 12,008,878 downwards.
TCAAGGGCGAAGGTGCCATGGTTACCGATTCAATTGTTTCTGGTCCTATGCTTCACTACCGAACTAAGTATAGCCAGAGACCAGCACTTGCCCGTCAGCGCTGGGCACAGAAATTAAAACTAAGTTGTCAAAACTAAGGCAACCACTAAAACAATTAAATCCTAAACGTATTTAATATTGTTGCCCTGTGGACATACACCTATAACTATACACTCTAAATCAATTGGAGAATGCCACCATAAAACACAATACAAAAATAACCCAAAAAGATTGATTATAGGGAAAAAAAAACTATTTTTAACATAATGAAGGTAGCTGTGACCTTCTAGAAGTGGCCCCTCCGATATGACCCACACTTCTACTGAGGTCAGAAAAATCAGCTTAATACCCCCTAAATAGCCTGACCCTGCTCTGTAATCCGAAATAACACTGCAATGCTATGGAACCCGACTGCAATACTATAGTCCGACCGAATGACTGTTTCCGACTACAAATTTATAATAATTGTTAACTAAATTGACAATTATACATTCACTAACCGAAAATGAACTTTAATTGTGGTATACCGACCACAGACTCACTCACAACTGATTGCCAGCCAATCTGAGATATTCTTTTCTCCCAACTACAATGTGGCAAAAAAACAACCCTACAACCGTCCGTGAATCGGTGATTTCCCACTAGGAAACCGCGTCTGCTACCAAAATGTTTAATTCCACGCCTCAACCGAACGGCGTGGAATCTTGAGGGGGTGAGTTTTTGCCAGGAGGGAGAATCGCAAGTGTTACTGACCTTTGTCGCCGTAGACAGGAATTCGAGAGCTCAATTCGAGGCAGGAATACGGGATAAGGAGCGCACGAGTGGGGGGAGAGGAACCGAATCTCACTCTCTTCGCAGCCCGATGCTGTCGCCGGCGTGTTGCTTGCCGACACGAGGAGTCGCTGTCCGAATACGACGAGTTGGGGACCGTACAACTTCAACCTTCACAACACGAATCACTCACTCCGTGGCAACGAATCTACTTATTTCCCGACGATTATTATGATTACCACTCCGACCAGGCCCGACACCCGTGGACAATTGTTACACTGAAATACAGTCAAGGCCCGACGCCATGAGCAGACATATTTTTTCTCACGACAAGAAAGTAACCTCTAATTTCTCATCACGTTTCTATACAAGTGACAGCTGCTAGTTCCGTTCCGATCGCTCGCGGTCCGAGTCGCGCAACGAAAAAAGGTGCGTTCCGAAGCATAAATATTAAACAACTACTTACTCATATCAAATATTTAAGTTAGCGTAAGCACGGATCCACGAACAAACCTACATGGTTTCTGCGGGTCCTACAGACTGCAAATTGATTTTTTTCTTGTTTATAATAAAAAAAATAAAAAAAAACATTCAGTGGCTATCTTTGCCAATATGGGTGCAATAGTCGGCACACACGTCTGCACGCCTACGTCAGCAATGCCAAGTTATGGAGTGCAGTATGTCGTTTTAACGCTGCTCTTTTTACTCACACCTAGAATGCTGCGCTCAATCGCTCGCTGGTAAACCCATATTCTGGCCCTCTGACGCTCGGTCAACGACTAAAGTTTGTGCGCCGAGGATGGAAAGAATGCACAGGTCCACCAAACTAACAAATGTATTTACAATACATTCGCTCTAAAATTGCATTTTCAAAGCAGCCAAATCGTCTGTAAGAGCCAGTTTTTCGCACTAGGTCTTTTTACTTCACAGTTTTTTTTAACTCCGTCATCAGTCCGACGCAAGGAGTTTTTATTATTTGAGTAAAGTTTTAGCAATAGTCAAAGACGGATTATCATTCATATAAAAGGTACATTGAAGCTAATACTTCATTAAACGCGTTATTAATTACGCGTTACATTAGATTTACAATTACGATTCTCATACGAGGTGGCAGAGGTACAATTGTGCCTCCTTATACCCAGTTATTCAATAATACATTTTTCGTGACAGGGGGCTAGCCCATCGCCGCAGCTATGGATTAATGAAGGTTTCCTCAAGATTTTTCCATCACCGTTAGAACGTCCGTAAAATGTACTTAAGACAAATTACTTATCTCATTGGTGGACACCGAGATTCGAAACTGTACCTCCTACGTGATAAGCAAGCGTGAAACCCACTAGATCATGGAGCTCTTTTTTTAAATATTAATTTAATATTTATTTGATGAACCTGTATTATCTCCACTTTCCGTCGGAAGACATGAGTGGTAGCGCGGACTATCGATAGATATATTGAGCGCACGCCATTTTACTAATTTCTTGTTTAGTTCAAATATACGACCCGAATGGCAGAGTCGGCAGTGACCCTGCCCACGAAACCAAGGGTCCCGGGTTCGAGTCCCGGTGGGGGAAAATATTTGTTTGAGGAGAATGGATGTTTGTACCCTAGTCATGGTTGTTTATCTATCTAAGTATAATATTTATCTATATAAGTATGTGTATCGTTGTCTAGTACCCAAGATACAGGGAATCCTAGTTTGGGGCTAGTTCAATGTGTGTCAATAGTGTCCAAAATATTATTATTATTATTATTATTATTATTATTATTATTGTTTATTTCCTCGTACAACGCCTAGCAAAACATTGTATGATACACGTGGGTAACATGGTTTCCAACTCGTGTCGACTTATAAAATCGCTCGCTTCGCTCGTCACTCGTCGGAGATCACCTACTTTCCGCACTAGTAGCATAAATAGCGCTGCGCGCGCATGACGGTGTGCGGGTGGACGAAGCTGTTGGTATTTGAGGTTGCGTACAATTCCATATAACGAATTTAATGCGCCTAACCTAACCTGTAATCCCATGAAAGTTATGATACAATAGGATGAAAGAGTAATCAGAACGTCTTTAATGATTCTACAATAAGGATTTATTTTAGATAAATTGCTTGGTCGCTTGGTCGTTTATAGGAAACTGAAATTGAAAAGCTAGTGGTAGTTAAAAGCAGTACCTATTGTCATTTCGTTTTACATCTACAGAGTATTAAGTTTTACATTGCGACTAGAAGCAATAATTTTTCCAACATATTATGGTTATTACCTTAAATAGCTACAAAGTAACTTCGATATTTTGTATTAAAAGCTTAATTTTTTATTGCACAACTGTTGTACCAAAATGTTTTAGGCCTGTAATGTTTTTAATCGATAGCAGGAGTCTAATTGCACTAACAAACACTAAGGGCGACTAGCTAGAAGGTGGAATAAGACAAAGTTTACTCGAGTTAAGTCTTATTCCGCTTCCTAGCTAGTGGCACTAAGTAATGATCTTATTCTTTTATCTCCGCTTCAGCCCAACATTTCAATGATAAACGAAAAAAAACTTTTAAACTATAGTTGAAGCAGGAATAAAGTCTTTCAATACCCGACAAGAACTTAAGTACTCATTACCAAACAGCTCCTCATACATACAAAACACGTGTCGCTCAGAAAAATGTGCACAAAATCATAATTAACATATAGATGCGGCGACCCTACCGACTGGAGCCTTTTAGCGGAATTACAGCAGATAAAGCTTCAGCCTTACCTAAACACCACAGTATATCAACAATGCCAGGAAAATAAACTCAGATTCACAGTATCGTATCTAACAACAAACATATTTTCTACTCTGTGACGCGTACCTCACTAGGGTTTATAAAATGAGGAATGAAAGTGAGGCTTGTTGTACTTTGACAATGGCATTCATTAGCAGCCCTACAGAAAGACGAAAGAACAATGACGTGATACTTTTTCTGTTGCATTATTTAAAAAGAGGTGTTCCGTGACTAAAAGGGGCCACCAATTCTGTTGGTATGTCATTTATCCATGCAGGGCGTAGTATAGGTGATTTTATTGCTAGCTAGGGTGTTTGGATAATTTACTCTCTCGAAGTTCTTTTTGCACAGCTACGATATCTCTTAGAAGCTGTGTTACATCTACAGGATATAAATTGTTGCATCTCGAACACTGCAGCATGCCAGACAACATTGTCGCGTAGGTTTGAAAGGTAGCAAGCGCAGCGAAGTGTAGTTAGCCGACAACCTCAGGCTAGCAAAAAGCAGTAGGATGTTGTTTAAAATGGTTATATTAGGCTTAATCTCGTAATTGTTGAAGGCTCTGCAATATGATATGCAGTTTTTATTCATTTGACAACAGTTCGGAACAGTCGTGTATAGTTACTCGAGTACAGTTCAGAACAATGTTACATTATTAATGGACCGATGCAGTATCTAAACGTCATGTGTCAGACATCAGCTTGCGTCAACCAATCAGCTGATGGAGTTGATGTTTCGTAAATGTTTGTTGTTGTGAATTTATGGGGAGTAGGGGGCATCATTCTGATCAGTTTTTACTGGGGAACCGGTTTGACATTTTCACTTCTCCATTTATTATGGGCCGAGCGGTCTTCAGCTGATTTTTAGAGAAGTGACAAATAAAGTTGCCCTGATCAAATCGGTTTCACAGTGAAAGTTGTTCAGAATGATGTCCTCTACTCCCTCAAACAATTCTCGCTCTATACTCCAAACACTCTGTAAAGCTACACTATAAAATAATATAATGAATATAAAATTAATGTGTGGAAATACAAGTTACATTTGGCTTTGTTGGTCGTTCTCGTCAAATTGTATTCAGTTATCAGGCATCTGCAATAGGTTAATTTTTGTCAAACATAAACATAAACATTCACATATAGGTACATTGCTTCTGGCCCCACACTAGGATACAATGTCCAAGATTACTTAAATGACGTGACTGTATGGGGTAAAGCGAATTCAATACAGAACTTGCTGTTAATATTTTGTAATTATTTATTCCTGCTTATTCATTATAATATTTGTATTAGTCATACACAACCAATTTTTTAAAGTAATCTAAAATCAATCTGTGGGAGTTTATTCGTCCTACTTCTCTTACAGTGGTCCAACGTAGAGAAGAGACAAAAATGACGTTTGCTAAGTATATGTAAATATCTACAGTAATAAAGAAATATGAGTTTGAGTTTGATACCCTGAGTCGTGGGAACCAGAAAAAGAAACATCACACACGTATAAACATCCATACTTTTGTTTTTTTTCCTTCCTCTCCAGCATGGGTCGAACCTGGGACCTCTCGCATGGGAACCATAACTTCAACCGCAAGAGCACAGAGGTTGCCTAGAATATAACTGGATTAGTCACGAACACTTTAAATTTGAAGATTACCTATATCATTTCCGTTTCTTCCTGAACCGAAAATCAGGTCATATCCTCTCATTTGAGTATTCAGTTCAAGTCTTTTGTTGATGATGATTGCTGCTGCACGAACGGAAATTGGTTCTTAGTTACTATTCCACTTGGCTCCGATTAAACACATCTTGCTGCATCTGATTCACGGCCGTGTGAAAATTACTGATTTGGCTTACTCTTTTTTGTTGGCAAAAATATTAGAATGTACACCACTGTGGGAGAATGCGAATCCCACAGTTTGATTTTAAAGCTCATTTTAAATGGGTTGTGTTTAACTAGCACAAACTTTTTAATTTAGTCTGCATAGTGTCCCACTGCTGGTCATTAATAAATGCTCAAAGTAAATGTAGCCCATTAATGTACGATCGAGATTTGATACTAGTAAGATTGAGCCCAACTCCACCACGCTGGCTCAGTGCGGGTTGATGGAGTGGTGTCGGGCTAGTGGCCAACTCGACTGTCAGAAGTTATCAAGCTGCCTTATTCTAATAAGGCACCTTGATAACTTCTGAGAGGTCCTCACCTCTGATATAGCTTTACAACTTATACCACCACCGAGTAGCGATAGTAGCCGGAACCAACAGCTTAACATGTCATCCGAAACACGAAAGCGCCTGAAACAAATGCCACTTATAAACGAACACTCATCCAGTACCCGTCTCGGCTAGATTGCTTCCCGCAGGATCGTTTCCGATGTGCGAATACCGCTAGGCCCCTTGGCCTAGCGGTATATATAATAATGGCTATAATAATAATCGAGGCGTCCTTACGCCTCGATTAATATTATTAATATTATGCAGGAAAAAAAAGTAGTTTTAAATTGCTCAAATGGCAATTTTGGTAATGTATTGAAAAAAAAAGGAAGGATGTGCAGATTGGAAAAGTTAACATTCTACTGATAAACTCCAGTCGATTGTTAACTCGTTCAATCTGCAGATCATTCCTCTTGATGCAACTCATTACCAACCTAAATGTATCCATTCTCTCCGGATCTTTTGATAGTTTCTGATCCTCAAACCTAATCGTGGTCAAATAAATCTTCCTCTCTCCTACCATGATCTAATTTTCATTTCTTATAACATAAAATCTCCCAAGACTACAGACAAATTCTTGGTTATTCGTAGTTTAAAGGATATGGACCTTGAGTCCCTACAATCTGACGCCTCTTCTATTGGTTGTCCCTGTCTTCTCTAGCGTGACCATTGATGACAAAATCCACAATTTCAACGCGATAATCGTGGGGTTATTCGATATACACGCTCCTGTCAGCAGAGAGGTAAGTTTAAGCACCTACCTTGGCTAACAGACACTATCAAGCGCCTTGTGGCCGATGAATAGAGCCAAAAGTCGATACAAAATGATCCGACGGAAGATAATTTCCATACCTTTCAATGTCTTCGGAATCGGTGAAATCGTCTTTGACGTGACGGTAAGCGCCACCACGTACACGAGTGCGTTCAGAATTACTCGACTGCTCAGGAATGAAGTTTTTTTAGAACTCTTAGATTCGGTAACTCTCAGAACCTACCAGCTGGTCATGTCGATCTCAATGGTATCAATAGATTATTTTCTACGCCACCTGTTGTGATGGAACCTAATGTCAACGTAGCCACTTTGTGTAACCCTCGCTCGAGATCTGCTGTCACTACCTCTCTTTTTGACTTCAGCCATCTTGCAGTCGATGCTGTTAGGAAAGCAGTGCTAGTGTTTTCTTCCAAAGCTGCAGGCGATCACAACATCTGCTTCCGGATGATCAGCAGTGTGCTAGACGAACTGCTTCCTGTGATTACAGACCTAATTAATTCTTCTCTCTCAGAAAGTTCCTATCCTACTGTGTGAAAGAAAGCACATATCATCCCTTTGCCATAGACATCCAATCACTCCCATTACTATCCTACTTTTCCTCTCCAAAGTGTTCGAATCTGTTGTCCATACCCAGATCTCCTCCTACCTCTTACCTTTTTGATTACCAGTAACCTTTTTGATTAAACCTTTCTAATCCGGATTTAGGTCGGGACATAGCACCGTGACGGCTTTAGAAAAGGTTACAGATGTCATACAGGTTGCTATGGACAACAAACAGCTCTCTATATACTGTTCGACTTCAGCAGTGCGATCAACTGCATCGAATTTGATATACTTATTGAGTTACTGAGGTCCTTAAAAGTTTCTTCCCGCTTGGCTAGCTATTTCGACTCTTACCTAAGAGATCGGCCGTTAGGTCCGATTATACGAGTGGTGCAATATCAGCTCAGGGTGGCATTTTATCCCCACTTTTATTCTCAGTTTTCATCAATTCCATTTTTGATGGTATATATTTTCCATATAATCTTTATGCTGATGATCTTCGGATTTATCGTCATTTTCTCTAAAATGATGTGACTTTAGATGCGCTTAACGCTGACCATAAGAAATCAGGAACTGGTCATTTTCATTTGGACTGTAGGTTAACCCCAGCTAGTCCAAGCCATATTATGATTTTGGATACTAGGTACTCGCTGAATCAACTGCAGAAAATGCCCATATTACCTAATGGTTTTACCGGTACTATTATCGCCTACAGTGACAAGGCCAGAAATCTGGGGGTCATGTTCAATAACCAGCTCTCCTGGACAAAACATGTGAATGAGGCCAGCGAGCGTGACTTCACCACTTTTCACTCGCGAAGAAGACTCCAGTACTTTTTGCAGCATCAAACAAAAAATAGCCTTGCCCAATCCCATCTCCTTCCGCTGATCGATTATGCTGATGTTGGTTGAGTCAGTAAGAACGAAGAGCAACTGAACAAAATCGATCCACTTCGAAATTTCGGCATCCGGTTCATCTTCGACCTGTGAAATTTCTATCATGTCTCGCAGTAAAGCAGGGAGTTAAAATTGCTGCCTTTTTATCTTCGTCGGAACACACATATTTTCACTATCCTGTACAGCATTTAAACTAACCCTCGATATCCTAACTTTTTTCGTGAATGATTTGTCTTCCACCCTTCGACTAAAACTCGTAGATCGAATACGGCCTCCATGCTCTCCGTACCACGTCATAAAACCGTCGCATTATGAGGGAAATATGTCTATGGAACGCTCTTTTCTGCGCCATCAAGGTCAGTCCATCTCTCTTTACCTATAAAATTTATGAAATATAAAGAAAACATTCATAAGTTTAGTATAAATGTAATTATTTATTCGATTTATTTATATATGGTATAATATATACCTCACATAAATGATACTTATACTACTATAACGGTATTTCTGAAATATTAGCTTCTGTGACCAGAACCACATCAAGGGGAAGTTAACAATAATTGATGATTTGAATAAATTTAGGCAAGTTAACATTGAGCGAATGTCCACATGCATAAAAAATAGATGAATGTTAGATAATGATGAGGTAAGCAATTTTAGGTATGCTTTTTACAACAATAAGATACAATCAAAGATTTCAGTGGTATTACAATTTGAAGACATATGGGATTATAAGATTAAGGTTAATAGGTTGGATATCTAACAGCTTTGCACTTTATTTTCAATGTCGGTTATCGATAGAATGGCGTGGATCTTGCTGTTGTCCAACTTTCTGCAGAGTATTTTGCCATATTTTATTAAAAATTACTATGGGAGACCCATATTTATTTTTCATTTGCGCCCATAGACTTCTTGAGGAAATTTGTTCATAATAATGTCAATCAATCAATCAATCAATCAAATGGGTCCTACCTTTCCCCAAAAGGTAAGCTAATTAAATATCTTCTTGTATTTCTCTATTCAGTCCCCGAGATTACTTATCTGGGCTCATTGGGGCTAACAGACGAAATGTCCTAAGCGGCTGGTCCCCTGTCAAGACTGGCCGCTAAATTGTTTCGTCGCAAAAAAGGTACCAGTTTGAAACACGTTTACAGCCTTCAAGATAAATTGTACAGCACAAAAGGTATCATTTGTCTTCTTTGAAAAAGACGTAGTGAGGCAAAAACATTGATCGATGCGCCACAGTTTATCACTGGAGTTTAATAACACCTGTTTCGCCGATTTTTGTGGCTGGCGCTTGTACGTTGGTTCTATTGAAGATCTTTACGTCATAGGTACCCGAATTACGCCCGAAGGCTACAGTGAGGGCGTGAGTTAAGCAAACCCCCTTTCAGCTTTCGTGTCAAGTTGTCATATGAGTAAAGAAAACCCTCAATTGATTATCAATGTGTAATTATTGGGTGATACACGTAGAGTGAGTAATTTACGATTTTCAGTGACCAATCTACTATTTAGGTAGCCAATCGAATAATTTGATGACCAATATTATTTCTCGGTGATTTTATTAATTTTAACTGAATAATTTCATTTTATTTGTGATACAGGTGACAGATCTACGGTTTAAGGAACGATTTATTAGCTAATCAAAAAGGCATTTATTTTGTGATCAATAAAAAATCATCCCCGTTAATCAATATCGTCGTTTCGAGAGCACAACACACGAAAAATATCACGTATTGCCACGAATTCAGACGTTTTAAATATACTTATTATAACATCTGATCCTTTAATAAACTCTCTTAGAGAACTACCAAGAAAAATAATTGAAAAATTGTCACCCGAAATTATAAATTTGATTAATCCGCATTCATCACCATATCTGCCGGCATCATGTAATCTATCTCGAGATGAAGAAGATTACCTGGTAATGGTGTGATTAGTGATTTTATAATTTTGTATTTTTGATTGTATTCTTATTTGTATATAATATATGTGTGGATATTATTTTAGTGATTTTTCATTATTTAAACAGATTGTGCTACTGCGGAGACGTTCTTAAAAAAAACAAAAAAATGTTTTATGTGGATATTTTGTTCTTTTGTACTTATAATCACATTTATATAATATCTCATATTTTTTTCATTTATTAACAATGACTATAATTCTCAAAAAATGCAAAAAACTACTTTTATTTACTAGTATGCACTACAAATATTTATTATTATTATTAAACTTACTTTACTTTATAAATTAATCATGTAATTTATTATTTTATATTGAAATATACATATATATACAGGGTGACTTTAAAAACCCTAGCTATAATAAAATTTTGGAATCAGAATCACTAGTAGAAAAAAAAAAGCATTTTTTTCGTTTTTTTTTTTTTCATATTTGATTGATAGGAAATAGCTCCCATATTCGAATTTAAAGACAACCTACGCGCTCAGGGCGGCGTTGTGTGACTCGCGGTGTCTAATCCGCCCACCACACCCCGCACCCGCCCGGCTCACCCCCGCAATGCCTTTACGTGCGCCGCCGCCGCCAGCCAGACTGCCCGACGCCAGTCTAGTCGCCTGCGCAACCTTATCGCGGTTTGACGAGCGCACGCTACAAATTCCCCTCGCCGCGCGGGTACTTTTATCTTTGAGTCCGTGTCCGTCTGATACGCTCATACAAGATGAACTCCAATCGTGAATATTACGAGATGGTGCGTGTGTACATCCAAAGTGGAGAAAACCTGTACGAAGCCAGAAGATTGTACGAGACGCAGAGCATCCCTCGGCTCCAAGCACAAGGACTACCTAACGCCACTGTCCCCCACCGTCAAACCATCATAGCGGCAAACCAACGGCTTCTGGATTATGGCCAGTTCACAGTGCCAAGCCATGCTTATGGTGGAGGCGCGCCGCGTTTGGCTGTGGAGGTAGAAGACGCTATCTTGGAGTACTTTCAGCGCAACCCTCGAAACAGTACGCGAGACGCAGCTCATCGTTTCGGAATCAGCCAGTATTCTGTGTGGAAGTTGCTGAACTCTATTGGACAGCATCCATACCACTTTCAAAAAGTGCAGCAATTAAATGAAGATGATGCGCCACGTCGTCGCAATTTTTGCGAATGGCTGGTACAAAATCAGAACAAGCACATCCTATGGACAGACGAGGCGATGTTCACTCGTGTAGGGCTCTACAACCAGCACAATCAACATTGGTGGTCATACAGTAACCCAAAATGTATACGAGAACATCATCACCAAGTGCGCTTCAGTGTGAATGTGTGGGCCGGCATCGTGGAAGATAAAGTCATTGGGCCGTACTTCATCGAAGGCCGCCTGACCGGGGGCATGTGCGAGTGATGTGTGATATGCTGCGAGGCGTAATAGCAAACTTCTTCGAGGACGTGCCGCTCGCATATCTACAAGATTTTTTCTTCCAACAAGACGGAGCACCACCTCATTTCGCGCGACCTGTTCAAAACTACCTGGACGATGAGTACAGTGGTCGGTGGATAGGACGCGGAGGGCCTGTGCCTTGGCCTGCCAGATCACCGGACCTCACACCCTGTGATTTCTTTTTGTGGGGCGAAATAAAACGGCGTGTCTACTGGGACGAGGTTCAGAACCGGCAAGAACTTAAAGACCGCATCACAAGTGCATTTGACGCTGTAAAAAGTGATGTGGTAGTCTTAAGAAAAGTGCGTCATAATGCAGTGAAACGTGCAAGACTGTGTTTAGAAAGGAACGGATTGCATTTTGAACAGTTGTTGAAGTACAGCTAAGTTTGAGGTACGTATTCAATATCACTGTTTTTAATAATTTCTTCAGTTCGCAGCACATGAAGTTGATCCTAAACTACAAACTACGTACAGCATTTACCTAAACACGTGCTCATCTCATGAAAATAAGTAAAAGTTTTATAATACCTACACCAGAACTCAGTAGCTAGGGTAGGTAGGTAGGTACCTAACTAAATAATAATCGCGGCCCACCGGTGGTTAGTAGCTTCTTGACTGATCCACCCTAACTTACTGACCCCCACTCAAAAAACTAGTTAAACTGACCTATCTAATGGTGAACGCACACTTATCGGCATAGTCCGCACCGAAATACCGCACCGCATACGAAACCTCGCTCACCTATCCGCGTCGGAATCCGGAGAAATCCTGATGACGTCATCAGATTTGGCGCGGAGTATGCGGACGAAGCATTCTGCCTTCTGTTGCGTGCGACAGAGCAACACACGAGTCGCAGGGAAGATTCCTTAGACAAGGCCTATCCGCTCCGTGCGGATGATGCGTGCCGATGTCGATAAGTGTGCGTTCACCTCAAGAGCGGTCGTTTGCGGGTCGAAAATCCATTTGTTTTGTTTGAAATGTTGACTAGGTAGGTAGATAGGTAGGTGGTTAGGTAGGTAGGTAGTTAGGTAGTTAGGTAGATAGGTTGTAAGGTAGCTAGTAGTTTGAAGGTTTGTTACAAGTAAATCAACGTATTCTTTAGTAGCTAGGCAGGAATCATTTAAACTACAAATTACCGCGCCGCCGGCGGCGGCGGCGGCGCTACACAAAGTAAAAGCGCGGCGCTACACAAAGCGAAACCGCGTTGCGATGTTATCAACACTGGGCGGGCGGTAAATATGGCAACAACACTATTTGGGACTAGTAGGAATACTTTGACGGTTGATTACTTAATATTTTACTATGAAAGCAGACGAAAGTAACAAAACATGCATTTTGTACTTTTATCAAGGAGTACGCTCTTTTGATATAGCTAAAGGTTTTACAGTCACCCGGTATATAAAAGTGAAGTATCAGCAAAAAGACGGTCATTAAAGTCAAAAAATTATGTTGTCCACCTAGCTTGTTCTAGACGAAACACTGTGCCTCGCCGCAGCTATTAAGTTTTAAAAAGGTTACTAAATAAAAATATAAGGTATTAGAAGAATAATCGGATCGCAACATCGCCCCACACACATGCCCGCTGAGAAACTTCTGTGGATTACCGACCAATCAGATCGAGCGAGCATATTATCCGAGCGATCGCCGGACTGCGCTGAAGTGAGCTTAACTGAGCTTAAGGCGGTGGGTATTGCCAAAATCCCATTCTTGAAGTGCAATTCCTCTTAAATGAGACACTTGCCAAATCCCGCAAAAATGTGTATTGACTTAAATGTTATCGTTTGAAACATTATACCTATAATTCAATTCAACTATACGTAAAAAAACAGCTAAATTTAATGCTTTTCACCTAAAACTTCCTATTTATTGGGACGTAGAAGGAATATAAAAATATGTGCTCGAACGTAAAAAAATGTGCTGTACCATTTCTTAAAAATTATAGTTTGATTTTATAAAATATTTAGTGTTTTTGAAAAATAAATATAAAACACACAATTTTCGCACTGTTTTGCCGCAGCGATTGACGTAACAGCCATGTTACGGTGTGAGCTCCTGCGAACTTTATTTTTATTAAAAACCATATTTGGTTGCGACCAAATTTTAACCACCACAAATCGAATTGCAAATTTTACCGATACATGCGCCATAACTGGATAGATTCACAAATGTAACCTTAATCCTTGTCGTTGCGCCAGCCGAGGTTGCTCGTATCCCCCAGGGGCTTTGTGACGTCATAGTTTTGTCAGCGATGCATAGACGGTTCACTGAACAATTCAAACGTTATTTTTTGCTGCGACCGGCCGCGATTTAAAAGTTTGCGGTGTAAAGGCAGGAAATTGTGGTTTTGCGTGATTTCTGTTGCGCGAGTCAATGGATCGGTATCAACCAAGGGTAGACCGACAAGATAACGTCTATAATATCGCTCCGTACAGTTTTATTTATAAAATTAGTCCAAAGTGCACCAAATATACTAATTTTCATAGAAAGTGTAGCAGACCAATACATCTTCAAGTGTTCCGTAAAATATCAAACATTAATATCAGTTAAGCAGTAAAACCAGTGCAAAGTGTGACCAAATTCCGTTGAGTGCACAGACACAACATCGAACATTTCTGCAAACACCTACATCAACGTTATATTATCGCATCAAGCACTCCATAGAGTTGCATCAAGCACTCCATAGAGTTGCATCAAGCACTCCATAGAGTATTCTAATTCCGCACTAGTTCGTAGTGTCTTGATGGCTCATTGCGTTAACGTTTTGGTATAATAGCTGAGCGCGCAATCGATCGCAGGTTCGATTCCTCACCCGCCGCATTCACCTTTTTTCCAATTTGTGTGTGCGCAGTGGCGCCCCCTGTAGCCTGGTACCACGAATTAACAGCAATTGGAGGATAGTGGTGTCACAGACGGAACTATATATCGTCGTTCGTGATCGAGTTCTGCAAAATCAATCAACGTTCTACAGCTACACGAAGTGGCGCTGCCTAGCGACCTAACTTGGAAACTGTTAAGTCTTGTTAAGTCTTGCCTAAGATATCTTCCATACGGAGGCGACCTCTGGTGTTGGATTTGGGTACCTTAGATTGCTTTGTTAAGCCGACAGATGTCTTCATCTTCGTCATCCTCGGTAGGGGATGCCTCGATATCGAAGCAGGTGAAATGTTGGGGCTGTTCCGAAATTATAAATTCGAGGCGTTTTATGTGAAAAACACTTTGATTTGGAATGCGCAAATGTTCCTGAATGCCGTTTCTATAATATTATGTCGGATGAGAATAAGAAAAGTTGGAAATGTCTGGAGTGTATTAGCAAAATACCCAAAACTGGAAACCTCAATACTTCCGTGGGCTCTGCCTATGCTCAGATTCCTGCGGGAAGACTGAATGTCGATGCCGACGATGATCTGTCTCTTCAGACTCCAGATACTGGCTACTCCAAAGTGAACATGAAGCGCGGAGGCTCTAGCATGGTCGAAGTATTTGATGACACTCAGTATATGGATAATATTCGTACTATCATACGCGACGAGTTCTCACGGTTCACGGGAGAGCGCCTTATGGAAATTATTAAGACCGTTATTACTGAGAACTTTGCAATTCCAGTCCGCAAGGAACTCTCCGCATTGAGCGAGAAATTGTCAACTCTAGAACTCAAGGTAGAGGAGCTTGCGCGTGAGGTGCGTGGTCGGGTGGCATGTACGGACGGTGCAACTGAACATAATAATCTAGTCCCAGTTGAGGTAGTCAAGGAGAAGCCCACCCAAGGAAAAAAAGGCACAGTGGTAGGAGACACGTGCTCAGCATATCTCCCGTCAGCAGGTGTTCAGGCGTAGTCTTCTTCTCAGTCTTCTTCTCACGTTTCTCTTCCTGCATCACACCCGGATCCGGTCGGTGCTTTGCTCCAACTTCCTGCCTCGGATGTACAAGATCTCTCCGCTGCGGCTTTGGCAAGTGCAAATGAGTCGGACTGGATTGAAGTCAAAAAGAGGCGGAAGCGCAGCGCTGCAAGTCTGTCCAACGTTATGCGCGGGACTGCTACCATCATTCCGGGTCAAACACTCTTGGAAGCTGCTGAACGACGCCGCTATCTTCATCTGTATTATGTTAAGACTGGCACCACTAGTGAACAGGTGAAAACCTATCTTGCCACTTTATGCGGCCATGATACCTGTTCTGTGACGTCCCTGAATGCCCGTGGGGACTATGCTTCATTTAAGTTGGGTGTTCCGCTCTCTTCTGCTGATATTGTCTTGTCGCCTGCAAACTGGACTGAAGACATATGTGTGAAGCCGTGGCGTCAGAATTTTCGCCGTCAAAGCAAAGACACGCAGAAGTAGAGATATTAAACTTAAACTTAATATTATTTATCAGAATGTAAGAGGTCTCAGAAGTAAAACTCATATCTTTTTAAATAGCGTATCTGCAATGGATTGTGACGTGATAGCTGTGACTGAAACCTTTCTGACTACCTCTGTAATGAACAGTGAATTATTTCCCGCTGGATATAAAGTGTATCGAAGAGATCGCCCGGAAAATGTTGGCTGGGGCGGAGTTTTGTTAGGAGTTAAGGATAGCTTCTCTATTAAAGTAATTGACAATATTGACAGTCTGACTGCTGAAAAAGAAATCTTGGGTTTAATTATAACTCATAAAGGTGTGAAATTAATTATCTGTGTAGTATATTTACCACCTAGCTATGATGATAATCGTTACCTGGATGTATTAGAATGCTTAGAAGATATATACTGTCGGTACTCTACCTTGAATTTCTTGTTATTAGGAGATTTCAACATCAATTCAAGCAGCTCAAAAGTGAAATCACAGATTATCAACTTTATCCAATTCTGTAACGGTAAGCAACTAAATGTTACACCTAATTCTTATGGAGGGATTCTTGATTATGTAATCACAAATATTAAATCAGAGCAAGTACTAGTTTCAGCTGATGTTGAACCGTTGGTTCCCGCAGACCTGTATCACCCACCCCTGGAGATAATGCTAACCATGCCTAGCTCAAAACATTCCTTACCCTCCTACATAACCTCAAAACCTCCCCCGAACGCTGATAGGCAGCCCCCTAAATGGAATTTTCACAAAGCTGATCTAAGCAAACTATATCTTGAACTATCTCGCGTTGATTGGACTAATGTATTGAGTTTGAGGGACAGCGATGCTGCTCTACATGCCTTCTATGATGAACTTTACCGTATTCTTGATGAAAATGTGCCATTAAAAAGTAGTACGCAAATCAACTATAGACGCTATCCACCTTGGTTTACGGATGAAATTAAATCAAAATTGAAGATCAAGTACTTTCACCTAAAAAAGTATAAGCAGTTGGGTCTGGATTTCAATCATCAGGTTTATAAGTTGTTCGATTCAAAATCGATACTCGATCTATGGTTCCGGAACGGCCATTTTGAATTTGACGGAGCTGCCACAGAGCAGTTTTTGACAACTGACTGATGACAAGCCCTCGCGATGGAACGCGTATTGGTATAGGGCATTGAAATAAAATCGTAAGCCATCTGCAATTGTATTCGGGCTCCCCTCAGGATTGTCTTATAGCTGAGTGTATTGTGGTTCTCCGAACCAGATAAAGTTCGTATTTACGGAAACTGTGCGCTTCGAAGCTGGCCTGCCAGCCATACCTGGTTGGCTGAAGAACCTGTCTACCAAGAAGAGCCTAGGGTGCACCCAGGCCTTGCAGAGAGACAGGAGTTTGACGGGAACGAAGCACAGACCAGGTCAGATAGAATCTATTTACTTAGCTCGGTGAATCGCCGAAGTTCTCACTTCTTGACACCTGATAGCTACGCTACCTCGTAGCTATGGGCCCCTGCGAGGTCATTGGGTGCCGAGAAGCCTGAACATTTTGGTAGCAAGAGCGTGGTTTCCTGAGATTTGCAGCCGTCAAGGGCTCCAGGAACCCACGATTTGGGACTATCAATCTGTAGGTATAGGTGGTTATTAGCTAACTTGGTTTTGTTCCTGTATCCACATAGATTGGTAGTATTATAAGTTATAAGTCTACTGCTGGTAGTAGACAGACAGACATAACAGTTTTCCCTAAATGACCAGTTGTACTGAGATGTGACTCAGAATAGTAATTACATTACAGGTACATTGTAGGTGAATTGAAATTTGCATTGAAGTCATTGTGGGTCGCTGGTATTAAATTAAACCCCACAAGTGGTGTGAAAAGGACTGTATTTTATTATTTTATGTATTATAGAACACGAGTACATGTTACTACGCGAATCGCACATAGACAACAACCGGAAACCACGTAACATTGCCAACATACAAAACCTACGTGTTTATGAGCTAAACATAATTGGGGCCTCAGCCAAAACATGCAAACATATTCGCTGAAACTTAAATATCTAACATATTAGAAAGACCCTAGTAGCTATACACTTCATATCACTACTAACTTATACGTGCGCATCCTTAGTTATCAATCGGAAGGACACATACCTTAGCTATGCTAGTTTTCATAACAAAACCATTTGTCGTTTTAATATCTATAGCCCGCACCTTGCCATCGTCCCCTGGATGCACCGCGACTATTCTGGCTATAGGCCAGCTGAGAGGACTGACATTGTTATCCTTAACTATCACCATTGTGCCGACCTGCAGATTGGGAGTAGCGGTCCGCCACTTAGGCCGACTTTGCAGATTCACAAGATATTGCCTGTGCCACTGTCGCCAAAAGGATTGCTGAATTTGAGTACATTGGTCCCAAAATTTCAATCTGTTGGTAGGAACATTGATGACGTCAGGCTCTGGAAACGAACACAAGGGTGCACCCGTGAGAAAATGGCCCGGCGTGAGATAGTTCATATCGTTAATATCTAACAAAATTTTAGGAGTTAAAGGCCGTGAATTAACGATACCTTCAACCTGTACCAGGACAGTATACAATTCCTCAAAGGTTAAACATTTTTCGCCTATAGCGCGCTTTAAATGGTGCTTAACGCTTTTGATACCGGCTTCCCATATACCAGCCCAATGGGGAGAGTAACTAGGAACAAATTGAAAATTAATTCCTAACGAAGAAGCGAAATCTTGTACCATAGAATTATGATTCTTACATTGACTTAACTCATAGAGTCTCTTTAATTGGTTATTTGCCCCACGGAAGGTCGCAGCGTTATCACAGCTTATTGTGGACGGAATGTTACGTCTAGCTATAAATCTTTTTAAGCAGGCCAAGAAGGTATCTGTAGTCAAGTCCGAGGCAAGTTCGACGTGGATAGCCTTAGTGGCAAAACAAACGAATAAAAGAACATACCCTTTTGAAATTAAAACCCGTCTAACCCGTGACTGCTTTATTTGAAATGGACCGCCATAATCTATGCCTACCACCTCGAAAGGACGCGCTGCTGTGACTCTCCGTTCAGGCAAAGAACCCATTAATTGTGAGGCTTGATTAGCCTTTAATCTGAAACATACAATACACTTGTGTGTTACATGCTTTATCTCTCTGGTTCCATTAATAAGCCAATATTTTTGATTTAAATAACTCAAAATAAGTTTAGGACCAGCGTGTAATAAACGTATATGCGCATCCCGTATTACCAATTGAGTAATATGCGAGCGCTGAGCCAGTATAGCTGGGTATTTTTGTGCGTAAGGTATATTTGCCTTCTGCAGCCTTCCGCCTACACGCAGCAGACCATCCCCATCAATGAAAGGATTAAGAGGTAATAGACTCCCTTTTATTGGCTTATTATTGGAAATGCATTTAATTTCTTCACCATAACAGCGATTTTGGTCACATTTTATGATAACTTTCATTGCATTACCTAATTCCTTACAAGTAAGGCTAGGTACATAACTTTCATGCTTCCTTTGACCTTGTGACTTTTTACAATTGTTATAAAATCTTAAAATAAAAGCTATAACTCTTTGAGTTTTAGCAAGAGAGCTGAATTTATATAGATCCTGCTCCAATTGTGTACAAGGCATTGAAACTTTTTTAATTTCAGGAATATCTACATACTTATCTATACACATTTTTGTATCAAAACTACAATGATCATAGTCACATTGTAACATAAACTGTGGACCGTTCCACCATAGAGAGTTCTCACTTAAAGAGCATGGCTCGACTCCTCTTGAGAGGCAATCGGCAGGATTAAAGGATGTATTTACATAATGCCAATTAAAAGATTGAGTATGTTCAACAATAACCTTCACCCTATTAGCCACATAAGCATTTAAGCGCAATGGATCTATCTTTAACCATGATAATACAATCTGCGAATCGAGGTACAGATGTACATCAATGTTTTTAGGGTCAATTTTAATCGACAATGTGTGATATAACCTATTAGCCAGCTTGGCAAGCAAGAGTGCACTATTAAGCTCTAGCCTGGGAGTGGTTAGTTGAGAGCTAACTGGATTGAGCCTAGACTTGGAACACACTAAGTCAACCAACGCGGAACCGTCAGACTTTACAACGCGGAGGTATAAGCAGCAACCGTAGGCTCTGCTCGAAGCATCAGCAAACCCTATCAGCTCAATTTTATTATACTCTGAAATATCAATATTTCTATGAATTGAAATAGTAGGCATGTTTATCAATCCTGAAGCGAAACTTCTCCATTTCTCGTTCAAATCACCTGGAAGGGGAGAATCCCAACCAATGCTAGCCTTCCAAAGGTCTTGAAGAAATAATTTTGCAGTAACCAAAATTGGACCGACCAAACCTAAGGGGTCAAAGAACTTACTGACAAAACTAAGAACCTCTCTTTTTGTGTAAATCTCATTCAATGTTTTCTCTGGGCAGCTGATATTAATTGTATCTGATTGAACATTATAATGCAGTCCCAAAGTTTTGGCAAATGAATCATCATGGTGACTGAACTCAATATTATGAAACTGCTGTTTTTCTATAGGAATATCTTTTAAAACCTCAGGTGAATTAGAGCACCACTTGTGCAACTGAAAACCCCCCAACTCCATTAACTGAATTAACTCATTTTTTAACTGAATCAAGTCATTTATTTGGTTTGAACCCGTACTTACGTCATCAACGTAACAATTATATTTTAATGCAGAGGCTGCCTTGGGATATTTATCACCAAATCGTTTGGCAAGTTCTATTAAACAGCGTGTTGCTAAATAGGAAGAACACTTCATACCATATGTAACTGTTTGAAGTTGCAGACATTGAATAGGTTTGTCTGGGGATTCTCGCCACAAAATGTTTTGAAGTGGTCTATGAATAGGATCCATAATAATGTTTCTAAACATTTGTTTAATGTCACAGATTAAAATATATTTATCTAACCTGAACAAAATTAATATATCAAACAATTCATTCTGCACTGTTGGCCCATTCATGAGTAAATCATTCAGTGAGATTTTATTTTTTGTAAGCATGCCGCCATCAAAAACAACCCTTAGTTTAGTAGTTTTTGAGCCTTCATTGAACACAGGGTGATGCGGCAGAAAATAGACAGCATCATTTTCTAAATCATACTGCGAGATATCTACCAACTTTGCATGGCCAAGCTGTAGATATTCATCTATAAATTGTTTATATTTTTCAAACAAAATCTTATTTTTAGAAAATCGTTTCTCTAAGTTTTGAAATCTTTGTAGTGCGCTATCTAATGAATTTCCTAAGTTGACTTCCTTTAAAGGCAATTTGATAGGCAAAGAAACTTGAAACTTATTGCCCTCAAGCTTCACATTTTCAGAAAAAATAATCTCAGCCTGATCTTTTTCAGAACTGGACTCTAAAAATATTTTATCGACCTTTTCGCATTCCCACAAATTTTGTAAATGTACATCAAGATTATTTTTGCATGTACAGGGCGGGATGAAAATGTCATCACTTACTTGTGATTCAGTACGAGTGAAATTACAAAAATACTTGTTAGTAGCTGGAACCTGATGCCGCTCCTCAGTGACCGCGCCACCTACCACGTAGCCTAGCTTCGTATTGATGAGGTAGGGACCGTTGAGGGCGAGTGGGATACGCTCACGGAGCAACACCTGGAAAAACACATCAGCAGCTAATAAAATATGAATAGTGGCTGGTGCATGAAAATCGGGGTCAGCAAGCTGGACATGCGAAGGGATGTTCAGATGGGAAACATCAATGAGCTGGTGCGGTAACGTGCATGTAATTTTTTCCACCACTGAGCATGAAATAGGCAAGCTAAATGATGTACTTGATGCATGTATATCAAACTCTGCAACAGCGTTTATTTTATTGGAGCCTTCACAAACCCCCACTACCATGTGCGATTTAGCAAGCAGCGTGCAGTCAATCCTATCTGCAATTTCTTTGGTGATCATAGACACCTCGCTGCCAGAATCCAACACTGCTCGCACTGGTAATGTGCCACCATCCTTAGTATATAATTTCACCGACACTGTAGGTAATAAAACATGTTTATTATTTATGTTGCTATTGCACAACGATACCTGAGGGGATTCCTCTTTATTGGGTGCGGAGTCAGCCACTTCATCGTGAAGTAAACTATTATGGCCCCCTTTGCACTTCAAACATTTAAACTTAAAAAAGCATTTATTAGTGTGCTTATTCAAGCACAGCTTACACCGCTTTGAATCCTCAATAAACTGTAATCTTTGCTTTATAGAAGCAGTTTTGAATTTTGGACACTTATGAATCTTATGCGGAGAAGAATGACAAAACTCACATGTTTCCTGGCTGGTGAGAAGGACTGCTCGCTGATAGCTTCGAGCAGCACCGCTGCCGCTTACACCAGAAGTCCGCTTCTCCGGTGGCTCTGTAGCTTCCAAGGCCACTGCCTTTTTCTCTAAAAATGTCAGGAAACCACGCAAACTATGAGGTTCATCTTTAAAATTCTCCTGTTCCAAGTAATAAGCCCTAACAGTGTATTGATCGACCTTTCTGGTTAACATAGGAACCAATAAAGCGTCCCAGTGATGGACTGGCTGCTTGAGACTCACTAGTGCACTCAAGCTCTGCTTTACCTGAGCCAAGAACGACCTTAATGACTCAGAAGTACATTTAGTAATAGGATTTATATCCAAAATACAGTTTACATGTTGTGTAATAACCTTGTTTACATTGTCATACCTATCACTTAATATTTTTAAGGCTTGATCATAATTTACATCCTCCAAAGTGAGGTTTTTAATTAAATCGTGAGGCTCGCCTCCAAGATACATTCTCAAATAGTATAACCTTTGTAAGTTAGACAAAGATTTGTCATTATGAATCAAACTTTGAAACAAATTTATGAAAGGATAGTACTCACCATCCTTGCCGTCAAATTTTTTGATCTCAATCTTTGGCAGTTTCGCGCAAACCGAGGAGGAGCGGTCAGGGGGAGGAGACCGCGACCCAGGCTCTTGCTTACGATTAATAGAACCTTGTAGCAAGGCCATAGCAACCAAATATTTTTCCTCATATTCCTGGAAAGTGGAAATCGAATCACGTCTAGACGCTTCCGTCTCATCACCTAAGGCAGAAATTTGGATATTTAACTCTTTAAACTCGGTAAAAGCATTTATTAAATGACTTAATTTTGCCTGAAGTAACTCTATAGACGTGTTTTCCAGGTCTTCCTTTTCACAGAAATGGTAAATTTTCGTTATTGAACTTTTCGCTGCCCCCCTGGCCGCAATCCTAATGGATTGCTTTTCCATATTGCGGAAACTTTACAAATGTTTTCCACTAAAATCTTATACAATATTTACTAAAATCGCAACAATATTTTAACTATCGCGAGGAACAAAAAGGTACCGCGACGCGAGTGATGCGAAGCGAAGCTGCGGGAACCGTCAAATATGGCGTCGGCGCACGCGGTAGCAAACCTTCTCTCGCCCAATAGCAGCGAGCTTCCTGCCGTCGCGCGACAAAAACCGACGAATTAGCGCACAGCTAGCTGACAGCCACTCGACGTACGACCAATAGTGTCGACTCACCAACTTGACGTCACGGCTGATTTTGTCTCTTCTTAGCACGTAGGTTATATCCACAAAACAAAATGTCTACCCAAAGGTCATTCACATTGGTGCAATGACCTTTTATCCAGAGCGAAGATAATCACTACGTATGTTTTATCTTGATGAACTGCGATGAAAGTGGGATGCTATTTCTTCATAAAATAACCACCAAATCTTGAAAACGACGAAATACATAGGTTCCACCGTCGAGCACGTAGTTGAAGTAGTAGGACGTAAGTAGGTACGGTACAAAGGCACGACGAAATTTTTCTTTTTGAAATAATAGTCTGGTGAATTTCTTGTAGATAGTAGCCCAATAGCAGACTTCTTGTAGCCCAATAGCAGGCCGATGAAACGCAATAGCCGCTTCAATTGTAGAATACACGTAGATGCCAACGCAATCTCAATGGCAGATTCCGACGATAGATTGTGCACACACGAATATTCCTCCGACGAGATTCACTGAGCCTCCCGACGAAAAAAATCCGGCTCGAAGGACCAAACTTGTGGGTCGCTGGTATTAAATTAAACCCCACAAGTGGTGTGAAAAGGACTGTATTTTATTATTTTATGTATTATAGAACACGAGTACATGTTACTACGCGAATCGCACATAGACAACAACCGGAAACCACGTAACATTGCCAACATACAAAACCTACGTGTTTATGAGCTAAACAGTCATATCATGTTTGCAGTTTGAAGTTTGCATAGTCAATCTATTAGTGGTCTAGTAATGCTAATGAATGTTTGGACATTGTTTTCAGTTTATAGCAATTTATAACTTGAACTAATATTGACTATCTGTGTGTGTTATATGATATAGGGAAACTAAATTGTTGTTTACAGAATTTGTGTAGATATAAAACTCGGTTTCTATTGTTTGGGGAAATCAGCATTGTTTAAGTTATAGATTAGGGTTCCCTCGTTTGTGTTGTAGACTGGAGGGTCCAATATAATTGAGTTACTGCAAATTGTGAGTAAGTATCGTTCCGATCATGTCGTTGTCTGAAATACAGAAGGGTGTTTCTAAGGAGCTCAGATGGTTTTCCTCCGCACACGGTCTGATAGACCGTTTAGATAGGCATGATGTGGTGTTGGAGCGGTCTATGGACGTTAAGGAACGCTACAACAGGGTGCTCGAATTGTCCGCGCAGGCGGAAGCAGTTGATGGTTGCGCACCTGACAGGCTGTCACGGTTGCTAGGGGATGTCGACCAGTGTATGGAGATGGCGGCTGCTATCACGCAGAGGGCTGCGGACATACGTAGGCAGCGCGAGTCCAGCCATAGTGGTGGCATTGGGGCGCCGCTGCCGCATCAGGGTTCGGGGTCCAGGTTACCTGCCATAACCATGCCTACTTTTGACGGAGTGTCCGGTGAATGGATGAGCTTCATCAATCTGTTCGACAGCTTGGTGCACATGCGATCGGACATTACCAAGTCTGTCAAGATGGCTCAGCTGGTGGCAGCATTGAGGGGTGAGCCCAGGGAGCTGGTCGCTCATTTGACAGTTACGGAGGGTAACTATGAAACGGCCAGGCAATTGCTGGTCAGACGTTACCACAACAAACGGAGGTTGGCCGATGCCCAACTGAACCGTTTGTTTAGCATCCCGGTTGTGAACAAGGTCGGGGCCATACAGACGGAGGTTTTGAACCCGTTGTTGTCCGTCAGGCCCTAGAGAATCTTGGACTTCCGGTTGGTGAATGGTCCTACCTACTGCTGTACATTGTACTTTCCCGCCTACCCGCTGACGTGCAGACTCGTTTCGAACAGTCTCACGGGAGGTCGGCCGAGGACCTGCCCGCCTTCTCCGACTTGGTCGGATTTTTGGAAGAGGAGGCTCGACGGGCAGAGAATTTGGGGTTGACGGCCACCCATCCTTCGGAGCCACAGAGAGCTGCCGGGAGCGCTGTGAGTAGGGGCCCTCCGACGAGGAAGGACCGCACCAACCGGCAGTCGTATGGGACTGTGAGTGCATTGACCCCACATAGTGAGACCTGCCCATGTTGTAGGCAGATTGGCCATGCTGTGGCCGATTGCAATAAGTTCGGGGAACTTAGGGTTGAGGGACGGCGCCGGATGGCCAAGCAGCGGAGCTGGTGTTTCCTGTGCCTCGGGCCACACATGGCTAGGGACTGCACGCGCACAAAATTGTGCGGATATTGTGGTGGGGCCCACCACAATTTGTTGTGCATGAACCGGTCCGGCCAACAGCCACCACAGGGCCGTACCCAGGGTGACACGGCATGGGGCCCTGAGAATTCGTTTGCGACTCGGAGCGCAACTCAGGGGCCAATGTCCCCACGTGCACAGGGCGGTACTAGGGTGCAGGGCCGCACTCAGGGTCATCACATGGGGGGCCCTGAGTTTTCGGTTGCGACTCAGCATCCGACTCAGCGGGCAATGGGGCCACAAGCACGCAGCCACCCAGGGGTGCAGGGCCGCACTCAGGGTCATCACATGGGGGGCCCTGAGTTTTCGGTTGCGACTCAGCATCCGACTCAGCGGGCAATGGGGCCACAAGCACGCAGCCACCCAGGGGTGCAGGGCCGCACTCAGGGTCATCACATGGGGGGCCCTGAGTTTTCGGTTGCGACTCAGCATCCGACTCAGCGGGACATTGGGTGTGTTCAGCGGGCCGTAACGGGCGGGTGGCATGGGACACCTTCGAGCTATGCGGATGCGGTTCGGACGCCGCCTCAGTTGTCGCCCCGCTCGTCGCCTCGTCCTCGTCGGTCACATGTGATGTCCCCCCCGCTCATGGAGCGGCCACGGTTGAATTCACGCCCACCCCCCTTCGGGGGGCGTCGTAGGGTGGCAATGGAACCGGCGCGTGGGCCATTTGTACAATGGGACCCTCTGGCGTATAGCTGCCTACCTGATCGGTTACAGGCACAGTGGGGCCCCGGGGGCCCTCGCTAGGAATTTGCGGCCCAACAATTTGTTGCCCCCCAACCGGAGACGGTGGTGTTACCGATCGCCTCTGTGCTTGTTTGGGATTTGGCGGGCAACCAAACATACGTTCGCGCCCTATTAGATTCTGGAGCTCAGGGCTGCATTGTATCGAACGATTTAGCAAAATGGTTGGGCCTCAATATAAATAATGTATCGCTGCCGAGGAAATTGGTCCCTGCTGGGGATTACAGGGCAACCCTTCACGGGTTTTGTGATGCCTCTGAACGAGGGTTTACGGCAGCGGTTTATTTGCGAACCGTCACCTCCACCGGGGAGGTCGACGTGCGTTTGGTTTTGGCAAAAAGCAAGGTAGCGCCTATTCGGACAAGGATGACGATTCCAAAACTGGAACTGTCCGGGGCTGCTCTTTTGACCAAACTTTTGAATCACACTCTAACAGTGTTGCTTGGGTCAGTGGTTTTGGAGGATACGGTGTACGCGTGGACGGACAGCCAGATTGTTTTGTGCTGGCTGAAGGCTTCGGTCCATACCTTAGAGGTTTTTGTTGCGAACCGTGTCCCCCAGATTGTGTCGTCTGAGGTCCCACTGACCTGGAGACATGTACCAGGAGAATTGAACCCGTCTGATTGTGCATCCAGGGGATGTCGGGCTCCTGAACTCGTTGCTGATCTCTCGACAGAGGCTTTCATTGCTTGTTTGGATAGGTTTGTTTCTCGAAGGGGACTTCCAACTTTGATCCGCTCTGATAACGGCACTAACTACATCGGTGCGGAACGATACTTACGAGAGATAGTCAACTTTTTGAATGTAAATAAAGTGGATATTGGAACGGCCCTCTCCCGTCGGGGTATACAGTGGACCTTCAGCCCACCGAGTTGCCCCCACTGGGGTGGGATTTTTGAGGCCGTAGTTAAGTCAGCGAAGACGCACTTAGGGCGTATAGTAGGTCAGACCGCGCTGACTTTTGAGGAGCTCGCGACATTGTTTTGTAAGATCGAGGCCGATCTCAATTCGCGACCGTTGTGTCCGCTCAGCTCGGATCCAAATGACCTGGAGGCTCTGACCCCAGGACATTTCTTGATAGGACAGCCACTTAACGCGTTGCCCGAGCACCCCTTCGAGGGAGTGAAATTGTATCGGTTGTCAAGGTATCAGATGTTGCAGCAGTTTACTCAGAATTTCTGGAAGCGTTGGTCGCTCGAGTATCTGCATATCTTACAACAGCGCCTTAAGTGGACTGACAAAACCAGCCCCCCTAGTGTTGGTGACCTCGTGCTGGTTAAGGATGCTAACCTACCGCCACTACGTTGGCGCAGGGGGCGCATTGTTAACTTGTTCCCTGGCAAGGACGGGACCCCCCGGTCTGCAGAGGTTCTAGTAGGAGGCTCGGTACTAAAACGAGCGGTAGCAACGTTGTCTCGGCTGCCCGTAGATTAAGGGACAGGTGGGTGCCTGTCCGGGCGGGTGATTGTTCGATTCAAAATCGATACTCGATCTATGGTTCCGGAACGGCCATTTTGAATTTGACGGAGCTGCCACAGAGCAGTTTTTGACAACTGACTGACGACAAGTCCTCGCGATGGAACGCGTATTGGTATAGGGCATTGAAATAAAATCGTAAGCCATCTGCAATTGTATTCGGGCTCCCCTCAGGATTGTCTTATAGCTGAGTGTATTGTGGTTCTCCGAACCAGATAAAGTTCGTATTTACGGAAACTGTGCGCTTCGAAGCTGGCCTGCCAGCCATACCTGGTTGGCTGAAGAACCTGTCTACCAAGAAGAGCCTAGGGTGCACCCAGGCCTTGCAGAGAGACAGGAGTTTGACGGGAACGAAGCACAGACCAGGTCAGATAGAATCTATTTACTTAGCTCGGTGAATCGCCGACGTTCTTGCTTCTTGGCATCCCATCGCTACGCTACCTCGTAGCTATGGGCCCCTGCGAGGTCATTGGGTGCCGAGAAGCCTGAACATAAGTACTATCGAAGTCTTATAAAATCACTAATAGACATGGCGTACCGCCGCTATATGAAAACAGTTGAACGTAATATATATGAAGACCCCAATAAATTCTGGCAGTATGTTAAAAGCTTGCGGAGTCCCAGGAGCTCGAGCTAAGAATACATCAACAAAGGGTAAATGTGTAGGCAACCAGGAAGCTGTTGAGGCATTTGCAACTCACTTTCACTCTGTATTCTTAGACACTATTCCAAATCTTAGCGCAGAGGATGCTGAACAGTGTTCTGGAGGTTGCTTAGACGCTCTCAACATTTCCATAACTGACATAACATTTCAAGAAGTCAAGCGCGCCATCCAGAGCATGAAAGTTACAGCTGCCACAGGCCCTGACTCAATACCAGCTTTCTTGATAAAAGATTGTAAATATGTGCTAATTAAGCCGCTTCAGCATATATTTGGCCTCTCTATAAAGCAATGTAAATTTCCCAGTAAATGGAAGACATCGAGAGTTACGCCGGTGCCTAAATCTAGCTCTATTGATGTGACTGAGTTTAGGCCTATTGCTGTCTTGTCAGGTTTTAGGTTAAAGTCTTTGAACATATACTTAATGCACAAATAACTCGACAGGTAGAGATTCGTCTAGCAGACGCACAGCATGGTTTTCGTGCAGGGCGATCTACCACAACGAACCATATTAACTTCGTTGACTACACTCTTTGTCAAATGGACACAGGTTGTCAAGTTGACGCTGCATTTTTTGACTTTCGGAAGGCTTTTGATACTGTTGATAATGATATACTCCTACGTAAGCTATCTGGCTTTGGTTTCACACCCAAACTTCTAAAATTTATTGCCAGTTACTTGAGTGATCGTGTCCAGTATGTCCAGCTTCAAAAATACCGTTCTGTCGACTACTACACTAGATCTGGGGTAATCCAGGGTAGCACACTCGGACCGACGTTGTTCGCGCTCATGATAAATGATCTCCCTGACGTTGTGAACGGGTGTAGATGTCTCATGTTTGCTGATGACTTAAAATTGTTCACACCTTGTAGAGTTGCTGCCGATGGTCAAAGAATGCAGGATGATGTAAACGCTGTAGCTAAGTGGAGCAAATCAAATAAACTTGATTTGAATATTGCAAAGTGTAAAGTCATCACGTTTTCTAGGCAACGCGCACCTGCAATAAATCTATACACGCTAGACGGACAAGTCATGGAAAGGGTTGACAAGATCCGTGATCTGGGGATAATGTTGGACCAAAAATTAACCTTTAGCGATCACATTAAAACCACTTGCAAAAATGCCAGCAGGACTTTAGGGTTCATCATGCGGACTGCTTCTCATTTTAGAGATCCGAAAGTTGCTATTATGCTCTACAACGCATTTGTTCGTAGTAGGCTTGAGTTTGACGCTATAGTTTGGGATCCTCGCGAGGATAAATACACTATTATGATAGAGCGAATACAAAGGAAGTTTGCTAGATACCTCTACAAACGAATGTATGGTTATTATCCTTTCCTTTTCCCCTCCCTATTTGTGGTGGGAATGGTTGGCCTGTATACTCTAGAGCTTAGAAGAAAGCTGGCCCTATTTGTCCACTATATCAGTACATTGCGAAACACGGTAAATAATCCAAGCGTTTTGCACAGCATCTCTATAATAGTCCCCAAATTGCGATCTGGTATGCTTCGGCGGCGGCCACCACTATTGGCTTCGGCCCATCATTTTCGCAGCCTGCGCGGTGAAAACGCGTCTACCCCAAGAGCTATAGCTCTCATAAATGAACTGGTCAGGGTGGGTCAGCTGGTTGACATATTCTCTGATACAATCCCAAAGTTAACAAACGATCTGACTCTACTATTTAGTTTCTACAGATAAATGATAAGTGTTGCTTTTTGTTACTAATTATCTAGCAATAAGTGCAATTTGGTAAATAATTACTGTAAGCCTTATTGTAAACTATTGAATAAATAAATAAATAAATAAATAAACGTGTTCCATTAGAGGTTTTTTCCCTTTCATATGACCTTTATGTATTTATGAAATCACTGATGTAATAGTGATTGATAAAAAAATTGAGGTTAGTGGAGCATTTATCAAACTATCACCGTGTTAACACAAACAATATTAAACAGCGTTTAACCTTAAAACAAACGTGAAATCCCATACACTTTTGTTTTTAAATAAGTGTTGGGCGGTAGATTATTTTTTATGGTAAGGCATTTTATCTTTATCCAAGAAAAGAGCGTCCGTGGTCATGGATTTCACTCTCGCTTCTCACGCAAGAGACGCTGATTCGAATCCGGTCGTGACCATTAACAATGACATAAGTAATTATTTGAACATAATACTCCATTCGGAATACGGAATATTAATACGGAAATTCTAACGGTGTTGGAAAATATCGAGAAGAAACCTTCATATGTTCATAGTTGTGGCGATGGGCTACCCTTTTGTCGCGCAAAATTAATTATTGAATATCTGGCTAAACGTGGACACAAATTTGCCGAGGTTAAAAAAGAACTTTATTATTTTACTAAATTTTCAGGCATTGCAGTCAGACCATTTTATCGTTGAATTAAAGAACCTAAAAGGTGAAAGAGCCAGATGCCCAAGGAATATCCAAAAATTAAACAATTTGTCCACAATTGACTGATTCTCATTGGTAGGCGCCTAGGTAACTCGGATTTATCATTTGAGCATCAACATCCGATTCTATTACCACGCAGGGATCATATCGTTAATCTATTAGCAGATTACTATCAGCGCAAATATTGTCACACCAGTGCTTGTATCGCTCTGAATCTCTTAAGACAGCGCTATTGGATTATCACCGGTCGTAGAATAGTCCGCTCAGGGATAGATAAGTGTAATTTCTGTTTCCGCGTCTGTCCGAAGCCGCTAACGCCTCTCATGGCTGACTTTCCCGCAGTAAAGGGTTCAAACAGTTCCAAAGGCATTCTTGAAGGAGCGCGTGGTCTGCGGAGTGTGTTCTCGCGCGGAGCGCGAGAACCACTACGGTTGCGGGGTCGAGGACTTATGGTTGCCTCATGCCCGCGGCGTCAACTCGGGGGGTAACGTCCCCCCCGGTCTTGGGTGGCCCCTACTTGTCAGGGGCCTTGCGTGGCCTTCGTTGTGCTGTGCTTTCGCCGTCTATTGGCATACACTGGCGACAACGGTGCGGGAGCTTCTTCTCTTCACTGTGCTGTGCTTTCGCCCTCTTCTGCGGGCTTACACTGGCGACAGTGGGATGAGCAGCAACTCTCTTGGGAGTGGTCTGCCTTCAGGCGGACGTGCGTGATGCGGAGCAATGTCGTGGAGATGTGCGTGGCGGCTGTTGTCGGCGCAGTCGTACATGCGCCGTGCCAGCCGCGCGACGAATTTCTCCACGGTGGGCATCCGGGTATCCCTCATGATGTTGGTGTTGCGCACGTACCGCCCGGCTCCTGTGATCACCCGCAGGGAGATGTTCTGGAACCGCTGCAGCCGTGCCTTCTGGGTCTTCGACAGCAGGGCGTACCATGCTGGAGCCGCGTAGGTGAGCCGCGAGCGCACATAGGCCTTGTAAACCCGCAGCTTGGCTCTCAGAGGCAGGCTGGACGACAGGACAGGCCGGAGCATTGCCCGCGCGGCTTTGGCCCGGTTGATGCAGTGTTGCACCATCGGGACCATGCGCAGCGAGCAGTCGATGTTGCAACCGAGGTATTTCACCGTCGATTGCCACTCGATTTCCCGGCCCCTCAACTGTAGCGGGGTCTGACGGCGGGAGCGGGTAGTCAACAGGGCTGTTGTCTTCCCGACGTTCACCGCGGTCCGCCACTTGTCCAGCCAGGGCGGCAGCAGGTCCAGGAGTCGCTGCATCTTCCTGCAGGCGAGCTCAATTTTGCGCGACGACGCGAAGTAGGCGCTGTCGTCTGCGTAGAGGGCGAGCACAACGTCTTCCACCCCCTCCTCGAGATGGCCCTCGAGTGTAGGGATGTCGTTGGTGTAGAGCGCGTAGAGCACCGGCGAAAGGCAGCTGCCTTGCGGGACTCCTGCACTGATGGCCTTCGTCTGGGAGTGTGCATTCTCGACTGAGACGAAGAACCGCCGGTCTTCCAGGAAGGAGGCCACGATCTGCCCGATCATTGGGGGCACACCTGCGTCCAGGAGCTTGAAGAGGAGCCCCTCGTGCCACATTCGGTCAAAGGCCTTCTCGATGTCAAGAAAGACCCCGACGGTGTATCGGCCCCTGTTCAGCTCCGACGCCAGGTAGTGCAGGACTCTCGCCAACTGGAGCGTCGTGCTGTGGCTGTCACGGAAGCCATGTTGCTCTGCCCTCAGCTGGATGTGGGGCAGGATTCTCCGTAACAGCAGGCGCTCAAACAGCTTGGCGATATGAGGCAGCAGGGTGATCGGGCGGTAGCCTCCCGGGTGTCTTCTGTCCTTCCCCGGCTTGGGGATGACGATCACCTTGCCCTCCTTCCAGAGGGCGGGGAAGTGACCGGTGCGCAGGATACCGTTGAACAGCCGCGTCAGCGAGACGACGGCTTTCCTTGGCAGCTGCACTAGGGCCCCCGCGACGACTCCGTCCGGGCCCGGGGCCTTCCGCTGGTTCAGCTTCAGGGCCACCTTCCGGACTTCGCGGGGTGACATGAAGTAGTCGCGTCTGCAAGTAGCAGCTGCAGTCTACGCAATCCCTGCAGGCAGCCACCCAAAGGGAGGCTGCAGCCGAGGCGGAGGACACCTGGACGCAGGTTGTGAGGCGCAAAGCGCTGCTACAGACTGCGTCTGCGCCACCGGCTTCGCATCGACCCCGAATGCCTGCATCAGCTGCAGTTAACCTGCCGAGGCCGCCTACAACTGCCGTTGTCACCGTCACCATAGACGAAGGCGCTAAGGTGACGTATGCCACAGTTATGAGAGCCGCTAAGGAGCAGGGAAACCTCCCAGACTGTGGCATTGTGACGGGCTTACGTATGCGCCAGGCCCAAACGGGGGGCCTCATTTTAGAGGTTCCCGGCCCGGACAGCTCTACAAAAGCAGAGGCGCTCTGCGGACGTCTGCGGGTAGCACTGGCTGACATGCCAGTGCGCGTGGCACGACCCATCGCGACGGCAGACGTTCGGGTGATGGATCTCGATGACTCCATCACCCAAGAAGAGCTGATTGCGGCGATAGCTGCAGTTGGGGGCTGCGAAGCTGCAGACATCAAGGCTGGTGAGATCCGACGCTCTACTGGCGGGCTCGGTACCACAGTAGTGAATGGCCCTATCGTGGCGATGCGCAAGCTGGCCACAGCAAAGCGCATTGACGTGGGATGGGCCTCCGTCAAGGTAGAGGCATTAGAGAAGCGTCCAATGCGATGCTTCCTATGCCTTGAGGTCGGCCACGTTAGCAGGAACTGCTCCACGGGGGTTGACCGCTCGGGATGCTGCTTTGCCTGTGGCCAAAGAGGTCACAAGGCCAGGGACTGCAAAGCGGCTGTTCCAAGGTGCCCAGTCTGTGCAGATCTGAACAGGCCCGCAAACCACAGGATGGGTGCAAAGGCGTGCAATCCTCCAAGGAGAAAGCGGAGGGGCAAGCAAGGCCCCGGCTCTGCAACCCCCACCAATGAGGCGGTGCCGTCAGGAGCACCAACTGGACAGGGCGCAAGCCCTGCTCTAGCGGAGGCGGCCATGGAGACGTAAAATTCAACAGCTACGTCCTCCAATGCAACCTGAATCACTGCAGGAGTGCGCAGGACTTGCTACTGCACACCCTTGCAGAACATCGGGTTGCTCTGGCCGTCGCGGCAGAACCCTACCAGGTCCCGGACCATCCTCGATGGTTCGGTGACTCGACTGGCTCAGTCGCAATCCACTGGAGGGGTGGTGAGGGGGACCCTCACTGCGCCTTGCTTGAGCAAGGACAGGGATTCATCGCAGTGGAATGAGGCCCCCTTGCCATTATCGGCTGCTATATCTCCCCAAACATACCCCTCGCACAGTTCGAAGGGTTCCTTGACCGGCTAGCGGCCTCCACCCGTCGCTGGTCAACACAGCCGGTCATTGTCCTGGGCGACTTTAACGCGCGGTCTAGCGCGTGGGGGGATGCCCGGGACAATGTTAGGGGAGATACGGTGCTGGAATGGGCGGCAGGACTCGACCTCCGTTTGTTAAATCGGGGGTCAACAAACACGTGCGTGCGCGTGCAGGGGGAGTCGATAGTCGATCTATCATGGGCGTCTCCTTCTGCACTGCGCTTGGTGACAGGTTGGAGAGTGGCGGAGGAGATGGTCACGCTCTCTGACCACCGCCACATTATAATTAATGTGGAAATCCGCCGCCACAACAGGGCCCTGCGGCCTGATCGACGGAGCAGCCCACCGCAACGGTGGTCCTTCAAGCGGCTTGACAGAGATCTGCTCGAGTCTGCTGCCATCGTTGCTTCGTGGTCGTTAGGACACGAAGAGGTCTCGCCCGATCCTGAAAGGGAGGCGGGTAGATTCGGGGAAACGTTGGCGACTATTTGCGACGCCTCGATGCCCCGAATCAGACACTCCGATGGAAAAGGGGCGTACTGGTGGTCGGAGGAGATTGCGCAGCTGCGCGAGGCATGCCTGCGTACCCGCCGCCAGTACCAAAGATCCCGAAGACGACGGCGAGCCACCGCCAGCGAACGAGACGAGAGCTACGTGGTCTATCGAGACGCTTCCAAAGCACTCAGCGATGCTATCGCTAGTGCAAGGTCTCGGTCCTGGAATGAACTCCTCGACGAGCTGAACAGGGATCCATGGGGGCGCCCGTACAAAATGGTACTGGGCAAGCTCAGACCATGGGTCCCTCCATTGACGATGACCCTGGAGCCCGGCTTCGTGGGGAGGGTGGTAGACACGCTCTTCCCCAGGCTCCAGGATCATCCGCCACCTCTAACCGAAGCGGATTCGATTGAATTTGATTCCGACAGGTTGGGGGTGACGGTCGAGGAGTTGGACCGAGCCGTGAAGCGTCTCATGGCGAAGAACACAGCGCCCGGGCCAGATGGAGATCCCGGCAAGGCGCTGGGTTTAGCTCTCGCCGCTGGATTGGGTGACTACCTGAGGCAGCTGTTCACCAGCTGCCTCCAAAATGGCGTCTTCCCTTCCGGCTGGAAGCTGGCGAAGTTGGTACTCATATGGAAGTCAGGTCGACCCGCAGACTCGCCCTCTGCCTACCGACCCATATGCCTGTTGAGTGAAGTCGGCAAACTCTTTGAGAGAGTCGTTGCCGAGCGACTCAACGGGCATCTAGCTTGCACAGGTCCCGACCTGTCGGAAGCCCAGTTCGGCTTCCGCCGTGCACGGTCGACGGTGGACGCGATACTACGCGTCCGAACACTGTCGACCCAGGTCGTCTCACAGGGTAGGGTGGCGTTAGCGTTATCGCTCGATATTGTTAACGCCTTTAACTCCCTGCCTTGGTCGAGCATCAGGGAGGCGCTCAACTATCACCGAGTGCCCCCATACCTGAAGCAAGTTGTCGGAGCATACCTGTGCAACAGGGACATTACGTTCCCGGGTCGGGATGGCGAAAGTCATCAGAGAGAGGTCGAGTGCGGGGTTCCCCAGGGGTCGGTTCTAGGCCCACTCCTGTGGAATCTCGCATACGATAAAGTACTGCGGGTTGAGGTCACGGTCGGCGTGAACCTGGTCTGCTATGCAGACGATACCCTGGTGCTCGCCGAGGGTGACGACTTCCAGAGTACCATCAGGCTCGCCGAAACCGGAGTGTCTCGCGTCGTCGAGGAGATCGAGGGGCTGGGATTGCGTGTGGCGCCTCAGAAGACTGAGGCGATCTGGTTCCACAAACTCCCGCGAGGGAGGGAACCGCCCAGCTCCTCGATTCGCGTGGGTGACGTACTGGTCCAGGTGGGGCAGTACATGAAGTACTTGGGCCTCATCCTGGACAGTCGATGGGGCTTCGAGGAACATTTCCGTCGCCTGGTCCCCCGGCTTGAGCGGACAGCTGGTGCTCTACACCGACTGCTGCCAAACCTTGGGGGCCCTGAGGAGGGAGTCCGCCGCCTCTACGGGGGCGACCTGCGGTCCTTGGCCCTTTACGGGGCGCCCGTCTGGTCACCTCGACTGACGGGCGTCCGGCGCAACAGAGCACCTCTCTGTAGCATCCAACGTAAGGTGGCCATTCGGATCGCAAGAGGTTACCGGACGGTATCCCTTGAGGCGGCCACTATCCTGGCGCGCTTTCTTCCGCTGGACCTCCTGGCAGAGATGGACGCGCGGGTGTATGCGCGTCTCCACCGGGAGGAGGCGGAGGATAGAACGCCGACGGAAATTCGGCAGGAAGAGCGGCGAGCCGCAATAGCGAAGTGGCGCGAGAGGCTTTCTGAGCCATGGATCTCGCGCCAGCGCGCCGTAGGCGCTATCCTGCCGAACCTCGAAGCCTGGCTCGAAAGAAAGACGTACGTCACCTTCCGGCTGACGCAGGTGCTTACCGGACACGGTTGTTTCGGTGAGTACCTGTTTCGGATCGGACGCGAACCGACGGCGCAGCGTCACCATTGCGGGAGCGACCAGGACTCAGCCCAGCACACGCTGGAGGAATGCCCTGCGTGGGCCTCCGAGCGAGAAGTCCTGGTGGCCCGGATCGGGCGAGACCTCTCTCCGCCAGCAGTAGTTGCGGCTATGCTGGCGGATCAAGAGTCGTGGAGCGCAGTGGTCTCCTTCTGCGAAGCAGTAATGCTCCAGAAGGAGGACGCGGAGCGGGATCGGGAGAGGGCTGATCCCGCTCGTAGGCGCAGACGACGCAGGGGCGGTGGCGTGGGCCGCCCTTGAGCCTTATGGCTATCCCTGTAGGTCGGGAGAAAGAATACATCTACAGTAATCCCTGCTTGGCGTAAGAGGCCCTTAAAAGGGAACCGGAGTTATGGGCGTTCAGACTTCCAACTCTGAACGCCTATGACTCCAAGACGACGACTGGGAGGGCACCTGAAGCTCTCCCAGGGCGGTCGCTGGCGGTCGCAAGCGGTCGGGGCGGGGGCCCTTGATCGCAACAGTGCGCCGCGAGGAGTTTACGACGGGATTGGTTGTGGCCGTTCCCGTCGTGAAGTGGGAGGAAGTTGAGATGCTTCCTCCCTGGGTGCTGGGGACAGTTCCAGTGCGTGTCACCAGCGGTCCCGGAGCTGCCCTCACCATGCACCATGACGGCCACCCCGGGGGTTTTTAGTGGGTGCAAGCCCCACATAACCGCCCTGGCGCCCCCGCGCCTCGGCGGTATCCGTCAGGGATTTTCCCCCGGGCATCAAAAAAAAAATAAAAAAAAAGACCGGCTCGGGAGTTGACGTCAGGCTGCGGTTCAGGCGGTGAAGGGCGGTGTCATCTTGGGAGGCCTGGTCAATGGTGCGCTCCCAGGACTGTCCCCTCAGCTCGATGATGCCCGCGCGCAGTTCTTCTCCGAGCCGGTTGATCTCCGCCCTGATCACGGGGCAGCGCGTGTGGTGCCAGGTTCGACGAAGACGGCGCTTGAGGTCCAACTTCTTGCGGAGGTGTGGAGGGAGCCTCTCCTTCCGCAAGACCGGCGGTGGCTTGGTGGTGGTGGCTGCGGCTTGAGCGGTGGTGATGGCTGTGGTGATGGCCACTGCCGCGGCTTCTACCTCTTCCTTGGTAGAAACACCGCCGGGGAGCTGCGTTGTGTTCAACTCCAGCTGGTATTTGTGCCAGTCCGTCTTCGTTCTTGGACGCGGTGCCGACGTGAGATCGGCGTCCACCCCGAGGACCAGCAAGATAGGCAGGTGGGGGGTGTCGATGTCGTACAGCTCCCCGATGGCGATGGGGAACTGTACGTTCTTGACCAGGGCGACGTCTAGTACATCCGGGCGATGCATGGGGTTCGTCGGGTAATGTGTCGGCCCCCGGGCTGAGAACTTCGTAGTTGGAGTTCTCAGCATCTTCCTGTAGGGCCCTTCCGGCGGAGTTGATGATGTGGGACCCCCACTGGTGGTGCTTGGCGTTGAGATCGCCTGCGACCAGTGTGGGGGTCGCTCCTTCCATCATCGCTCGGATGTTGCGACTATGCAGGCCCTCTGAATATAACTCTCAGACGCACACGGGGCGTTCGTAATCAAAAGGCGTGCATATGTCTATTTGTCTATATGACAACACGCGCTACTCACATAGCATTAGTAACTGATTTAAATGATTTATTTCTAGACGTGGTCCTGTACAGGAAATGCACACCGACAATGCTACATGTAATGAATTGTATCAATTCATTACGTCAACAGAATTTAAAATTGCCCTTGCGCACGACTTATCTGAGTACAAACTTAACTGGAAATTCAACGCACCGCATTTCAGCGCTTGGGAATCGCTTATAAAATCGGTTAAATCTCATTTATACCGCATGATAGGGTCCAGATCCTTACTTATGAAGAGCTAAGTACTGCACTTTGCCAGATATAAATTGTAGTCAATTCGCAACCACTTTGTGCCAAGCTGGGTCAGGATTCTGGGGAATTATTACCTCTATGTCCGAATATTTTTCTCACTTTCACTTCGCTGAAGTATCTACCCGCCGCACCTGTCGATGAACGTCGGATATATTTACTCGAACGCTATTAATTGATTGACAAAATTGTACAAATATTTCTGGGATCGTTGGTCCCTATAATATCTTAACTCTTTACAAGCTCGACGAAAATGGAGCCAACCTGGGTCCAATATTGGTATTGGCACAATAGTCTTGGTAATTCAAGAAAATAAATTTTCACCGCTCCAATGGGAACTAGATGTCATTACTGAGGTACACCCGGGTAGAGATGGATTCGTCAGGGTTGCTACTGTAAAAACTAATAGGGGTCTCTTCAAGAGACCAGATATCCGTCTCAGTAAAGGCCGCAGTAAAGGCCGCAATTCTCGTAATAATTTGCATAAGTGTTAATAGTTATTTTATATGTTTTGTAATTATTTTTCTTTTGTTTCTTTTGAAAGATTTTCCTTTCAAAGCCGGGGAATATGAATACGCGGTCTACATAGGCTTTGTAATAAATTATCTTTTAGCCGACATATGCTGCTTAACTGCTTTCCCCATCCCTATTGTCATTCATTTGCAAAATTAAAAACTTATAATTTCAGTCTCTCATCTCGCTCTGACTCTCGAGTCGCCAGCAGTTCTCCAAAATGTCGCTTACTATCCGCACCTCGTTTGCGCATATCTTATTAAAATCTCATGTTTGTCTTCCTTACTGCTGGATTCCTACTAATTATAAGGTATACACTCATAAGTCATACAACAACCCATCCAACACAACATTACACTAACATAAGTGCCTTTGCAGTGTCCATCCAGTCATTGGTAAGTACTTTTCATAATTTCCATTTTCTTCGATTGATTTTCCTTAATTTCCTATCGAACTATTCTCCGCATTCTTCGCACAGCCACCAAGCTGCGGGATCACGCATGTCAAAATTTAAACATTTCTGATTTATTTTAATTTTATTGAATCTATTATTTATGAATTTATCTTTATATACATATCAAGTCTGATTTTGATTATGTAGTTCTTTCTAGTTTTATTAATTTTCTAATAGTGATAATGATATTTTAGCCGCCTACATAACATATTGGTAATTCTGTATATCAGGTCCTCACGATACAGGCCCAGCCTAGTGAGACAAACATTGTAAAATTTTATATATAAAATGTATTAATATTTGCCAAATAAATGAAACTCCTAAATTTGTCTAATGAGTTTAGTTCAAATCGTGAGCATACGCTCAGCATAAAGTTTTTTTTCTAGACGATTTCTAGTGTATGGAGTAATTAGTTCAACATGTCCTGTAAATGTCGGTGTAATTTCAGAATAAGTCTTTTATTAGATAAGAAGTTATTAACGAAAAACAGTTTTTGCAGCAAAAAATATGTAAACGGCTAATTGCAGGCCGATGAAACTTGGTACACAAGTACTTCACTTCATAATATAATCAGTTTAACTGATCCACTAAAAGCAAAATTGGTCGCTCGTGTGGTTATGCCGAAAGTCATGTTTTTGCTGGGCGTACGTTTTCGGGTTTTCGAGATCACGTGTCGTATGAAGTCAATAATTGGCAGGATTGTGCATGGTTATTATTTCAAATTATTCCTGAAAACTATTTACAAAGATCTCTATAGTTTTCTCGTAATCAACGTCAAAGAAAATTAAAAACGAACCGCCTACATCCATTAAGTACCATGTAGATATAAATTTCATTAGATTTATAGAGATTATAGATAGAGAATAGAAACAAATCCATATTTCGGAATAAAAAGCTTAAAAAGTCGAAATATAGTTGATCCATTATGCAATGCAGGCAAGTGTAATATATCAGGTTTTGTGTTATTATTATATTCTTGTCAAAGACAAGACATTTTTGATTTGGTCGGTTAGCTTTGGAAATCGTAGTTGCTTAGAATTTTACTTAATTACTCCCTTAATTTTAGATGGTTTGCCTTGAAATTTTCAAGTTAGATTGAATAGTTGGACTAATATATGAATAAGTTACAGTAGATCTGTGAACACCTTATAAGTATTATTGGTATGAAAATTGTCAGTAGGTAAGTTACTCATTTTAGTGCATGGCTATCACTACGAACTTGACACATACGCTATGTATGTAGATTATATTGATGTCATAATATTTTTTAAAGTCAATTACTTTTAAGTACGTAGGAGGCTTTTATTTTTATTTTCAGTAGACGTTGATAACGGGTTTGTCAATTGTCAATTGTAAGACGGGCTGGTTTCCGCAACTCGACGACGAAAGCGCCTATTTTGCGTGTGGGTGGGAATGCGACATCATTCGAGCCAACCCAACTCCTCCAGGAACGCCAGTAGGCCCTTTACGTTACCGACTATCCCTGGAAGGTCCCTCGATTGTCCGAGGTGTTTAGCCCTGTAGTCCGCTACTCCTGTGCACTCCATGAGGACGTGAGCAGCCGTTTCTTCTGCCTCCAAGCAGGCTCTGCAAAGGGGGCTGTCGGTAACACCTAGGACATATAGATGTTTATTAAAGAAACCATGGCCAGTAAGTGCTGCAGTTACCAGTCGCATGCGCGGCCTACTAAGTCGAAGCAAGGTCTTAGCCAGCCTAGCGCTAGGGGACGGCAAGGCCAGCTTAGCCTGCCTGCACTCCTCATGGTTTGTCCAAAGAGTGGCATGATCATTCCTGGTCGACTCTCTCAGAAATGAGCGTACCATCTTGAAGGGAAGAGGGATGATAGGTTCGGGACCATACGCTGTCAAGCTAGATCCTTTACGCGCCAACTCATCCGCTGCATCGTTACCTCTTGATCCGCTGTGTCCTTTTATCCATTGAAGGATTACGCGGTTGTGTTGACATACCTCCATTAGTCGTTTGTGACACTCGTAGATGAGCCCTGAGTTAATAGTGTTGCTATTTAGGGCTTGTAGGACGGCCATGCTATCCGAGAGGATTCGAATGGAGGAATCTCTTACCTTTCTCTCTTTCCTGATAACGGGTTAACTTACCTTATTTTTGTAAATGTTTTTAGGAATAATTTGGACTTGACATGAATAATCATGGCAATTTTTGACTTGATACGACGCGTGGTTACCGGACCTCGAAACCCGAAAACGTACGCCCAGCAAATATATGGATTTCTCCATTACCATAAGAGCAACCAATTCTGCTGTTAGTGACCAGTTCATTGAATTATGAGGTACTTCATAATACCAAGTTTCATTACCCGACGATCAGCTGTTTAGATTTTAACCTCTTGAATATCAAAATCGCGACCCATCCCAACTACCCTGGGTTTTTGAGAAGTTAAGTACGTTTGCCCAGAAAAAACTGTTTTTCATGAATAAGTTCTTATCTATAATAGGACTAATCCTGAAATTTTCACCGACATTTACAGGGCATGTTGGACTAATTATTCCATGCACCATAAATCGTCTAGGAAACAAATTTTTGCTGGGAGTATGCTCACGTTCAAATAAATACTCAAATTTTGTGGCCTTCTGAAGGATTTTGTTACTGTACACTTTTACTTTTACATATTTATCTTCGTTCTGACAACCACTGAATCCCGGTTATATATGTGTGACGTCGCTCTTTCTGGTTCTCACCACACAGCGTATCCCAGTACACACGTCACTCGTTTACAGTACACGTGCGCTGCTACGTAATATGCCGAAGGGAAATTGTCACTCGTTCAATTGATATAGCAAATATCAGGGTAAAACACTGCGTTAGCTTAGCTCATCCCCTTCACCCTACATGTTAGGTTGAACATGTAAAAACAAAAAAATACTTAAAACATAAAAGAGAGTCAATTATATGTTTTTATAACAAAGATAAAGGGGGCTTCGCTCCGCTCACCACCTTTACCCCCTACACCTAAGCTACCGCAGTGTTTTGCTCTGATATTTGCAATTTGGCGCATATTTGCCTTCGGCACATTACATAGCAGCGCGCGTTTGCTAACGGACTATGCCGTTTGTCGCCGACATATATACATGTAAAATTTTATAAATATTCCTATTGTGTTCCTTTGTTTGGAAGTCCTGGAATGTGTTATACTTCTTGACAGGTCCAGTAGCACTGGAACCACTTTAGAGCGTGTAGATCTGTTGTCTCGGTAGTAATTTGTTCCAATCCAATGATTTAGTGACAAACTCATTCCGTCCCGCCGTTTCATCCAACTTGAACTAAGTAGTTTTCAAATTGAGTAGCGCAGGTGGTTATTCGCTACCATTTCGCCTTTGACGAAGAAAACTTAATATAACTTCTGAATGCAACCTTTGGTGTCAGAGAGAAACTTTGCCGTGGTTTTGAGGAATAATTCGGAACAATTTCTCGTTTGGACAATAAGCTTGTTAGTATCAGAGCTCCTGGAATTTTGTTAAGGCGAAATTTTGGTAGGAAAAACACTTACGGAGCTAGAAACGGCTAGCATTTGTTAGGAAGAATGGACATTCTCCGAGTTAGTCACTGAAATTGAAGTGAAGTGCCTAAAACATCAAAAAACTTCTATTTAGGAGTTTAAGAAAAATATTAATAGGGCATACAATATGTCTTTAAATGAAAAAGTTAAAACGCCCTCGCCACATTGCTAAATTAAAAATCTAAAATTTGGTTCACTTATTTTTCTATGCTAATAAGCATGTTTTACCTGTCAATAAAGCCTAATAAGTAAATGAGACATGCCTATCGTTTTCCGTTCCGTTTCGTCCCTTTCTGTCCTATAGCGCCTTCTCTTTCCTTAGT
This sequence comes from Argyresthia goedartella, assembly GCA_949825045.1. Classification (NCBI taxonomy): domain Eukaryota; kingdom Metazoa; phylum Arthropoda; class Insecta; order Lepidoptera; family Argyresthiidae; genus Argyresthia; species Argyresthia goedartella. The sequence goes on along the minus strand of OX463812.1, from coordinate 11,965,447 downwards.
CCATCCCCTTTCCATCTCCACCTGCAGTTAGCGTTCAGGTTTTTGAATCGCGATTTGCCTTCATTGTGGTCGAACATTTACAACCAGGCAGAATTTTACTTTATTAGGCTTCGAATAAGGTAAGTATGTTTAATATATGTTTTATTAACAGGTAACACATGCTTATTAAACAACTGTACCGTTATTCGAAGCCTTACTAAGTAAATGAGAGAAGTGTTTGTTATCGCCTGGTGGTGGTGGAAAGACGTCAATGTGATTTTGTAAGCAATGGATAGAGGCGCATCGACATCCCTTTAGTTTTCTAGTCAAAACTTGGTTTTAGAAGAAACAGGGTTTTTAAAAATATGAATATTCCCTATATTAATTGTTTTTCATTCGCTAAGGAAGAAATTACATAAAGATCCAAGTCCAAATGTAGGGAAACAAAACTAAGTTTATTTAACTTCAAAAACTTTTCAACAACCAGTATAAAGCTTATGACAGGAAAAATAATCAAAAGTATCAAATCGGTATGAACTGAGAAGTGCTACCTTACACTGTGTATTCATTATACCACTTGAATAAATGTTCTCTGATCTAAATCATTCATTATAGGTAAGTACATTATTAAAGTCTAGTCATCTGCACTAAACAAATGTGATAAACTGGATAAACCTCTTATATTTCTACGGCCAGGCGCAACTCTACGACAGTAAAAACGCCTGAAGGTTTCAACAGATCTCCAATTGCCTCTACTGATAATATCCTCTACAAGAGTATTTTCTAGCCAGCTTTTGGAGGCTACCGCCGCTCTACAGCTTCCCGAAGAAGCCTGAATACCTGATTCGTTTAACACGTTTCTGACCCAACCAGCAATGACAGCTCTACTAGCTTGTTTTGGTACGCCACGTGTTGATACAAGTAATCGGGTTTAGATTCATCTCTTCTCTGCTTTCCCACGTTAATTAACTTCTTTACCCAACGTACAGGGCTCAGGCATTTAATGGGATTATCTTTCAGTTTCCATTCAGATTGTTGATAATCAGCTGAATCTGTTTTGGATCCGAATTTCGGGACCAACATAATCTGATTATCAGACACTTTGCAATCAGAAACATTAACTCGCAATAAGGTTAAGTCGTGTACTCTGCGTCCAGAGCACAACAGCAGGACCGACGCTGCGCATCGAGACACTTCATAGAGGTTGTTTGTCTCAGGGTCTGATTGAGAAATGTGATTTAGCACTACCTCAACATCCCAAATAGATGGTTTGGGACTTTTTGGCTATCGATCTCAAAACCCGCTTTACTAAAGGGTGGCTACTAAGTGGAGCAGCAGTGTCAGGGTCACAAAAGGTTGAAATTACTGACTTGTGACATAATATAGTGCTGTAAGAGAGTCTCTCATCCTGGTGAAGGACAGCTAGGAAACGCACCAGATCAGAACCATTTGGGTTGTTTTCAGAAACATTGTTTTTACGAGCCCAGTTGACCCATCGCATCCATGCAGGCTTATAAGACCTTATAGTAGAAGGCCGCCAACTCGCTTTCAGAAGTTATTTTTGTTGTTCAGACCAACTATCTAAATGCCTGCTTGTAATGAAACGACCGCTTGCTATGGCTACGTGTTTATTACTGCAAGCGAGATGGCAGATTACATTTGAGATGCAAGATCTCTAGCTCGTACATCGATACATCAAGGTGCATACATCACATTCCTTTCACACTAATCTGAAAACCTGTAACAACAAAAAATAAATTATAATATCTATAATAATACAAACTTACTTTAAAGCATACATATAAATATTAGATGGCAAACTTTTGTACATTTAGTAGTAGTAGTTTAGTAAGTATACTATACAATTTAAAACTTTAATATGTTTTTTTCAATCTAAATCTTATAATTTATATGTTTAGTTCTGGACCTTAATCTTTGATCATATCGTTGAAGACCTAGATCAGCATTGTCATTAGAGTTAGTCTGCTGAACGTCCACTTCCTCCAACGCTTTACTCTGGCCCGGAGCCGCTTCCGGCGCCGAATCCACGGGCGGTGGCGGGGGCGACGGGGGCGGGGGCGACGCACACGACACAACAGTGCCTGTGCGGGAATCTGATACAGCCGGTGCATCACAATCGAAAAACTCCTCGGAAATTAATACATTCGGCTCTGACGTCGATGGTCCCAGCACAACTTCTCGTGTCGTGGTAGGAGCATCGTCAGTCTCATCTGATTCGGTTTCTTGGTTAGACGGTATTGGCCTAGATAATGGAGAATACTCACATGAATTCGAGATATTTACAGTATTGTGATAACGTCTTAATTGATCAATATGCCTCTCACACTGTCCATGACCATCGATTAGAACTGAAAACATTCTACTACCCATCTTGTTTAATATTGTTCCTTTTACCCAAATCGGTTTCATAGACACAAAACATCGCGCCCAAACCACATCACCTACATTAAATTCGCGATTACAAGGTACCTGTTCTGTTAAATCCGTATGCTTGTAAGGCAATATTAAATCTAACCTACCTCGTAATTCTCGGCCGAACATCAGCTTCGCCGGTGACGCATTAGTACTACAATGAACACTATTTCGGTACTCAAATAAATATGATGACAACAATTCATTCAAACGCTCAAGTGATACGTTTTCATTTTGCGATAGTGTACATTTAATCGACTTTTTGCAAGATTTTACTGAATTCTCAGCCTGACCATTGCTGGTGGTAAATTGGAGAAGTCAAATGCTTTATTCCGTTGAGATCACAAAAACGCTTGAATTCAACATTGCTTATTTTTGGATGGTGATCTGAAACAATCACCCTCACTAATCCGAATGTGCAAAACAAAGACTTCAGCTTCTGAATTAGTGATTTTGTTGTCAAATTAGAGCTCATGACTCACCCTCACATTCCTCAGCGCGCACTGTACCTACCGGCGCCCGCGAAAAGTAATCTGCAACTAAATTCTTATCGCTAGAAAGATATTGTATTTCATAATCATACGCCGATAAGTGCGTACCGTTGGAGGCGAGATGCTGCCATAACTGACACGCCATTTTTCTTACCAAAAATGGCCAACAATGGTCGATGGTCAGTCTTGAGAATAAACGGCACATTCCTACCATATAGGTACTGATGAAAATGTTTCACCCCAAAAATAATCGCAGCGGCCTCTTTATGTATTTGGCTGTAGTTCTTTTCGCTTGGTATCAGAGCTCTAGACGCAAAAGCCAACGGTTGCTCGTGGCCTTCATCGCCCTGCGCCAGTACAGCACCCAGTCCAGTCGGGCTGGCGTCCACGCTCAGCACTAGCCGCGTCTGCGGATCAAAACGGGTCAACACGCGCTCGGAAGCCAGCTCTCACTTGATCGAGGTGAACGCTTGCCGATGCCGCTCTGACCATACCCAGGAAACATCTTTCTTCAGTAGCTCATATAATGGGCTTAATACTGTGGACACTCTGGGTATAAAATTCCTGTAATAGTTAATTATACCTAGGAATCGCTTCAATTCTGTTACATTCTTGGGGCTTAGGGTTTTTACTATAGCATCGACCTTTTTAGGACATGTCTTAATGCCACTTTTATCTATTACATAGCCTAAATATGTAACACTCTCCCTAAAGAATTCACATTTCTTTTTCTGTAGTTTCAGTCCCGCGTCTCTCAATCTTCCTAGTACTTGGTGCAATCTCTGTAAATGCAACTCTTTGTTTGGTGCAGTTATACAAACATCATCTAGCTAACAGCTAACTCCATCTATACCAGCTAATAGCGTTTCCATCGTCCTCTGAAAGATGGCTTGCGCGTTGGCTAAACCGTACACTAAACGAGAATACTTAAACAGACCTTTCGTGGTATTTATCGTAGTTAATTCCTGTGAACCATCATCGTCACAGAGCATGAATTGATTGTATGAATCACTCAAGTCTATTTTGGTATATCTCTCCCCTCCACCAATCTTTGCAAATACCTCTTCGATAAGTGGCATAGGATACCTAGCAATATGCAGGTCCTTATTCAAAGTTATTCAAACTTCAAAATTCAAAAAGAGTTTATTTCCATAAGAAACACATAGGTAACATTTGGAGAATGTCAAATCTTAAACTAACACATGTATAAGGTACAGGGAAATATAGAACTCAATTTGAATTCCGTCACCTCAATGTTTTAGATGCTGGAGGCAAAGAGGCGACTAGAAACCTCCAGCTTTATACGTTATTTTTAACAGAATTGGAGCAAACACCTTCCCAAGCTTTCTTGTCTTCTACATAATCTGATATTTTGTAGTAACCTTTTTTACATAAGTGATTTTTAACAACATTTTTAAATTTATTTACAGACAATTCTTGTAACTCAGTCGGTATTTTTTTATAAAAGCGAATACTTTTTTAAAAGATACATTAACTTTATGGAGCCTAGTAATAGGTTAGCCAGTTTATTCCTATTTCTAGTGTTGACATTGTGCCTGTCGCTATTCTTAGGAAATTTATCAATATTTTTGTGGACGTGAAGCTTACTTCTACTACCTACTACGCACTAAACGTGCCTACTAAGCACTGAAGCTTATTATCTAAGGTGATTCCTAGGAATACCGTGCTATCTACAATTTCTAAATTTTCACCTTTAACATTAACATTAGCCGAGACTTGTTTAACATTGGGGAGTACAAACCGAATACATTTAGTTTTGTTATTGTTCAGTAAAAGATTATTAGCACTAAACCAATTGACTACCTTTGACATTGCATTATTCACATCGTCAAAGTTCAAACTGCGTCGTTTCATTTTAAACAAAAGTGAAGTGTCATCTGCTAACAGTACAATCTCATGATTATCTCTGACAAGATGTGGCAGGTCATTAATATAAACCAAAAACAGGAATGGCCCGAGTATGGAACCCTTCGGTACACCCATAGTAACAACAGACCCTGGAGAACGTTTTCCATTAATGTCAACTCTCTGTATCCTGTTATTTAGATTAGAAGAGAGAAGATCTAAAGAGTTATCCCTAATTCCATAGTGATGTAATTTCCTGATCAATGTCCCTATTGAATAATTGAATAATCACCTGCTATCCTAACTGTACCGTTTTCTTTCAGCACCGGCACTATGGGCGTGGTATATTGCGAGAAATTAACGGGAACCAAAATACCTAATGCTGTCAACCTTGCAATTTCCTGTTCTATCCTGGTCTTGGTTTGTAAAATCTCAGTTCAGTATTTTCTTTCAGAATCAATTTTACCTTAAATTCATTGAATTGTCCCAATCCGTCTTCCCATAAAACCGCATAGTCTTTCGTAAAACGTTGCTCCTCATTATCATACTCAACTGAAATATTGTTATTTACAACTGTCATGAGTTTAAAACTAAACTTTGTCATAAAATCGCGCCCTAAAAGTGGTGGCCCACCATTTCTGACAACATGGAATTTTATTTGTCTTTAAATATTATTGAACGATACATTTAATAAAATGAATCCTAGGGGTGTGATTTTGTGACCATTGTAAACACACATTTTTATCTTGCTATCAGTTAATATAACATTTGAAAAAAATTCCAAGTAACATTTTTCTGAAATTACTGATATTCCTGAACCAGAGTCCAATTCCATGCAATGTTTCTTATTATTTATGTCTATATTAACAGTAATAGGTAAATATTTTTCATACCTCATATTGTACAAGTGACATTCCTTACATTCGCTACAGCCAGGGTCTAAAACTTCGTGTGGATTCGTGTTCAAGTTATTTACGCGTGCCTTACACTCTTTCTATAAGTGGCCCTTTACACCGCATGCTAGACACCGATATCCTTTAAATCTACACTTTTCACTATCATGGCTCTTGTAGCCACACACGGAACAACGAGCACCCAGTTGATCGCGCTGGTCTTCCTTGAAAGCAGGCCTGGCGCCTGCGCTGGAGGCGGCCGCGCGGCCATGTTGCCTGCGTGCGCCCGCACCCGCGCCCGGCGGCGACCGCATGGCCGCGGCTCGGTACACCGGCTCCTGCTTCACCTCGACTTCAGCAGCTGCATTTGTCACCAACGTTTTAGCTACATACTCTAGCACACTCCGTCTGTTCCGCTGTCTCCAACGCCGACTCCAAGGTCAGCGTCGAAGCTTGTTGTTTGAAGAGTTTATTACGCACAGGGTCTTGGCCCAGGCCATCACGCAATGCGCCATCCAGTGCGGTGCCAAATTCACAATAATTCGCTAGACCTCGCAGTCTCGCCGCCCAGTCACTCAATGTTTCGCCTGCTTCTCTTACCGCCCCGTAAAATTTTGCCTTCTCTCCGAAAGTACACCTTTTAGGTGTAAAATGATTGTCGAGCAATAACTCCAGCGCCGAATATGTCTGCGTTTCCACGGTCAATGGGTAAACCAGATTAACAAGCAAACGGTAGGTCTCCTCCGTAAGGTAGGTTAGTAACACGGCACTTTTCTTCTCACCCTTGATGTCGTTCGCCTTGATGAACGGATTGAATTGTCCTTTGAATATACGCCAATCTCCCGTCTTATGATCGAAACTTGTGAGATTGCCTAAAAACGACATTTTTGATGAGTATGCTTGGGAATTTTCATTATATATTTTTTTCACCTCGTCGCTATTGTAATAAAACGACCGCTTGCTATGGCTACGTGTTTATTACTGCAAGCGAGATGGCAGATTACATTTGAGATGCAAGATCTCTAGCTCGTACATCGACACATCAAGGTGCATACATCACATTGCTCCGCCCCCACATTTCCATATTTCGAGAGTCATCTCCGAGACTTTCTGCGGGGGCCTGCTGGTCGTAGTGTCGACCAGCACTCGAGGAAGATTCATTATTGTCCAAGGCGGGGCGATCGCCCGGCTCCTTAGATCTGGCCGCCAAAACACTCTCTCCCATTTGGTTGCCACTATTAGGAATATCCCTCGTCAGTTGTTCAGGTGTTGCAGGACCTTTTGTATTAAAAATGGCGGCGGAAATACCCAAGCCAGAGGATAATTCCATGTTCGAGAGAGTGCGTCGTGAAATTCGGCATGACTGTCCAGACAATCTAGGGTACAGTATTTCGGAACCACGCGTATTACCGATGAAGCAAACAAGTCTATTACAAGTGTCCCCCATTTGGCAATGATTCGGCTTGTAGCTTGCGGTAAAAGATGTCATTCTGGTGCTGCGCGGACACAGGACAACCCGTCCGCCTCCGCATTGTAATTGCCCGGTATGTAATGGCACTGACAGGTTCATTCGTAATTTGTCAACCAACTTCAAAATCTTGAAGGTTAGCCCTAGAAGAGTCGGTGACTTGGTACCCCCCTCGTTGGGTAGGTAAGACACTGCTGTCTTGTTGTCCGTTTGTAAGTGAAGAGATGCAAGGTGGAGGTTCTGACCTTGACTTTCTATGGCTCTCAAAATAGCCAGTAGTTCCTTGTGGTTGCAATGCAACTCCTTCTCTGCTTCTAACCAACGCCCTGACATTACAACATTGTTTATTCTGGCTCCCCAAGCCAAGTCTGAAGCGTCCTTTGCCATATAATGGGTCGGATGTTCTAGCTCTTTTATGGCTGAAATAGGTATTGTTAACTGTTTCAAGGAGGTCTGATTCAGATTGTCTATACAAAGCCTCTGTAACCGTCGGTAATTGAGTCTTCCCCTCGGAACAGCAAAACTCGCAAAGTCCAACATGCCTATTAGACTTTGAAGTTGTTTTGTGGTAATTGTCTTGTGCTCTAGAGCACACTTGATTGGGGTATTTAATTTTACGCACTTTTTCTCTGGAAGCATTTTCTGATTCGTCCAGGGATTCCAAAGAATCCCTAAATATTCGATTTTTCGACTCTGAGTGAGGCTCGATTTCTCTGTGTTTACCAATCAGCCCAATGTTTTGAGTATGATTAACGTTAGCTCTACTTGTATCTTCAGGATACATGCTTCGCGGTGCGCAAGAAGATAGTCGTCTAGATACACTATTAGGCGTATTCCGTGATGGCGAAGCACTTGCGCAACCCAGTTGCTTACCGACGCAAATGTTTTTGGGGCTGTGGTCAGCCCGAAAGGCAGACAATTCATTTCGAGCAATTCTCCCTTGTAAATTAGGCGTAGAAATCGCCTGTGACAAATGCTTACAGGCAAATGGAAGTATGCCTGTGATATATCTATTTTTACGAGATAATCTCTGGGTTATAGGTAGTCTGGAACCCTGTGCATATTTATCAACCGGAAAGGTTGAACATTCACGTAAGCATTGAGTTTTTTCAGGTTGAAAATTGGTCTCATTGTCGAGTCTCCTTTGGGGACTAGAAACATTTTTGATACAAAACTTGGAGACAAAGGGACTGGTGTCAGTACACCTTCTGTTTTCATTTTTGTCAGAATTTGAGACATTTCCGCCGAAGGCGATGTTGCCTGTCGGCTTTTGTGTAAATCCGGTGTATGGAGTGGGGTTTTTCCAAAAACGGGATCCGGTAATTGGAAATAATCTTGAGGGTGTAGTCCGGTGCCCCCATTTCTAACCAGCTTTGGTAAAAGTGAGCCAGTTGGCCGGCTCTGAATAGACTCGTTGAGACAAAATCGTCGAGGTTGGCCGCGTCTCCGATTCCGGTGGGATACGGGAGAACTTAGACGGGCGGAACCATAGGTTTCGATGTCTCCCCTTGTGTTTGTTTGTCTTCCACCGCGGCCACGAAAGGATCTCATGGGGCCTATATTCATATTGGGCCTCTGATTATAAGGTCTCGTACGGTTTTGCTCAACGGAGCGTTGTTGGAAGGTTCTCTGAGGTGGATGCATCTGCGTGGAAGGGTTTCGCGTTGCAGAGGCAGACGTACCTGGATCGGTCTGCGTTGCAGAAGTGCGATATCTATTATCTCGGGGCCAGCAAACTTCTTTCGAACGCCGCCCGCTCTTTCGAGGGTAGTTGTAAATTTTTCCGCATCAAAGATGCAGGGAGGGATTTTGCGTAATAGATCTTTGTGTACAGGATCCTTTACCGAAGCAAGAATCGTCTCCCGGCGCTGTTGAATCAGCTCTGCCCTGTGGCCGCAGACCATTTGTAGGGAATCGCTAGAAATCTTGGCGTTATCACCAGTCACGTACATATCATTGATTTTCTCATTGAGCTCATCAAAACTGATAGCGGGGGAATTCTTAGCATAAGCTAGGAAACTGCGTATTTCTTTTTCGAGGCAATCTCGTTGTTTTACGAGCGCGAAACTCAGGGAAGCGAAAGCTTTTTCTGTGTTACTCATGGTCTTAGAGGAGTCGTAACGTTTGACTTCGTCATTAGTTTCTAGTTCCGTAAAACCGGGGCTGTGCCGGTAATTTTTCTGAACGACTGAATACCGAACATTTCGCCAGTCCGGATCATCAAAACACTGAATAGTTTTAAGAAACTCCAAATAAGAAGCTGGTTTTCTGGGTACTACTGGCTCTTGAACCCTAGTAACGATGCTGGTTAGTGAGAACTCTGGCTGCTGAGGTTCTAGTTCCTCCGTGCGTTCAATGTCGTAAAGTTGGTAGCTAACATTTTCGTCCAAATAATCACCGTTATCGCGAGGGGAATTATCACGCCTGTATATATCTCTTTCGTCTAGCCGGCTTTTCATATTGGAAACCTCTGTGAGAAGCAAATCAAGCCTATCAGCCCTATCGTCGACATCGAGGCGCCGGCGGCACGCGCGCTTGTTTCGTCCTGCTCGACCTTTAGAGCGACCTCTGGATTTTCTTGATCCACTGTTACTGGAGCTTCTAGAACTACTCCCCGATGACGCAGAACTGGTAGAACTATCCTTACTAGAGGAATGAGCCCTCTTTCGTTTATTGCTGCGACGTGACCCCGAAGTGTTTTTATTTGGGGCATGATCAGCCGAAAGTTTATCGTACATTTTGTTAAATTTCTCATCTGAAATTAATAAGTAAGCGAGTGCTACCTCTAATCTAAAAATAGCCCACAAATGTGGCGTTGGAAAAATAAAAGCCTGCAGCATAAAAGCCTGCTATAGAAAAGCGTGGGAATTTTATGCGGGCAGCTCGATTTTAAGCGCTATCGATATGAAAATAAGACACAGGGATCTTAATAATGAAATAGAAACACTAACCTGATTTCTTCGACAAGTAACAATTGTAAATGAAATTAAAATCAGGGTATTACTGCAACTAAATAAAACAGCGCCTTCGGTCTGACCGAGGCTGTTGTCGGAACGGGAACGAAGACGTCAATGAAGGCAAATCGCGATTCAAAAACCTGAACGCTAACCGCAGGTGGAGGTGGGAAGGGGTGGGACTAAGGAAAGAGATGGCGCTATAGGACAGGAAGGGACGAAACGGAACGGAAAACGATAGGCATATCTCATTTACTTATTAGGCTTCGAATAACGGTACAGTTGTTTAATAACTTTTGAAACACTGAACAGATTTTGATAAAATATACCTACTAACCAACGCAGTGAAGACAACCAAAAAAACGTATTTAATCCATCAACCCGTTTGAGGACTACATTGGCACAGTCAGACACACAGATAGACAGATGATGAGAAAAAAAGAAGAGCATCACATTTCAATACTTTTATTGTTTCAATACATTTCAGCCTTGCCTTTTATAAACTTGACTATACATTATTTACACAGCAAACTCACAACTTTCTCGAGTACAAATCTTGTAAAAAGACCAATGTCATGGTTACACCGTTCTTTCTTATTCGAATTTAGAGAAAATATTACTTTTGTTACATCCCAACACTAAATAGGTACATAAATACATTTTAATTAGATACATGAAAAGTATAACAAGATTTTAAGATCTTGATAGACTGATAGTTGAAATAGACCGTCAAAATGAAAAAGGAACTTACAAAAACGATCATAACATCCTTAGATGATTGTCTGAAGAGCTACATTGGCTCTTATCGTAATGTCATTGCTTCGAGAGTCCCAAACTGTTAGCCAACTGCGAACACCTTGAGACAACCTCATCCTGGAGAAGACTAAATGACATCGCTATCAATATCAACCCGAACACCAAATACGCACAACAAGCTATAATTTGAATATACTCGCTTCTAGAAGTCTCTGTATGCCTTGACGTAACAAAGCTTGTTGGTACAAAATCCCCGAACCCTATCGTTGCGAGTGCGATGAAGCAAAAGTAGGCCGCATCGAGGAAACTCCAGTTTTCCCAGGCGGAGAAGATCGCTGCACCTGCACAGATGTATGCCAGTAGCAGGAATAACACTATGCCTACTGGAACGTGACAGTGCTCGACGCTATGGTTCGTGTGGTGGTGGGTGATGCTGGTCGCAGTACTGCTTGAAGGAGCTGCGCAGGTTTTTGCAGCCTTGTGGTTATCTTCTTTCCATATCAAAGGCACTCGTGATGGTGTGTCGTGGGGACATATTCTGGAAAGAAAATTTTCTTTGATTTCTTGGAAAAAAGTTCTTTGAGATTAAATTTCTGTCTTGTAAGAGTTTCGATATACTTTACCTAGTAAGTGATGAGAAAGTTTAAGATTTGGTTCAAGTTAAAGATATTTAGTCGTATTTCGTGGCGGCGCCACCTTGTAGGTACTAACTATACGTCGGACCATTTCAGCATGATTATTCCGTCTGAGCAATTCAAGCGTTTGGGAGATAAAAAGGAATCTCCTTACACACGGCGTTTTTTTTCGCGCGTTTGTATCGATACAAACGCAAGTTGAACGCTCAGCAAACGCAAGGAAGCCGGCACGTTTTAACCTTTACACACTATCCTTGCGTTTGTATCGATACAAACGCCACGTATTTCGAACGCAACTAGGACGCGCTGTAAACGCGCGCTTGTATCGCGTTTGTATAGCGCGAGTTGTATCGATCGGCGGCGCCGCTTTTGACCACAGTATCGCGATGATGTCGCTCGAGACTACACTGCTTATGCTAGCCTTCGTGCTATGTATAAAACGAAAACGTGAAAAAAATGATAAAAAACACAAGCGTAAATAATTATTGGGTACACCCATTTACAAGTGAACGAAGATTATGTGGCCATTACAAAACAACATTTGAAAAATTAATTAATCATGGAAGAAAGTTCTCAAATTGTTACCGGATGTCATATTCAACATTCCAAGAACTTCTGTCAATTATAAGGCCAGAGTTAACTCGTCAAAATACAGCGATGAGAAATTGTATATCGCCGGAAGAACGTTTGCTCATTACTTTGAGGTAAGTTATTTGTTAAATAGATGTAGGAAGGCATCCAGCCCAGCGGAATCACAACTTCGTATCACCCAGATCAACCCCAGTACTAATGTAATTAATAAATAGGTACCTACTAATATATCGAAAAGTACTGGGGTTGATCTGACATTGTAGGGTAAAACATGGAGTAACTGGCCACTTCCAGTAACTGGCCACATCGGAACTCTTCGCGTATAAATAAGAGTTTTAGAGATGCGCCTTCAATTGGCATTGTATAGTACTTCGTTGTTATTTAGCTTGAGTTTTAGTTCAGTTTCATTTCACTATGGCCAATAGCGTAAAATGTATTGCATTTTATTGGCACATGACCCGATAAGTTGGCTTAAAAACGCGGCGGCTTATACGCTTCAGCAGTCGGAAAGAAGCTGCACATGAAGAAATATCTTTAGTGTTTAAAATAGCTAATTATCTCATGTGGCCAGTAACTAGATATGCGATGGCCAGTTACTAATTTTTGTTGGCCAGTTAATACTAAAATTTGATATTTTTATTATGAAAACATATGAAAATATTGTTATATTTTATTAAATGCCCTAAATTACCACAGTAGAACTATTAATTTATTCGTTAGTACTTATATATTTTCCTATTTGTCACACATTTAGGCCACACTTTTAGTTAAAGTTAACTAGCCAAAAGCGCTTAAGTGATCAGTTACTCCCTGTTTTCCTGTTTTACCCTAGTTCCGCGGAGGGGGGGGGGGGGGGGGGGGGGTCACTGACATAATTAAAACTATAGCTGTGTATTATTTTATTTTTTATTTTTAGTTAACAATTATAATAATTAAATTTATAATTTGAAATAAACCCCGACACACTATTTCTTACTCCACCAACTTCGATCATTAGCTGTCTAACAACATTGGCGTCGGGGGTTTAAAATAAGCAAAGGGTAGAAACATTTGGGGCACATCTACGGAATCACGAAAAATTTATTTAATCATACATATCTGTAATGATGTCAGACTGATTGGAAGCTGATTCAGAGTTTGTTGAATTATCTGTGACTCTCTGTGTTGTCTCATAACCTGTATATCCAGATCCAGACTGATAACCATATTGAGTTGATGTTCCTTGATTATAATATGTTGATAATCGCCCCATATTTTTGTATCTACGAATCAAGTTTATCATCTCAGCCTTCGCCTCCAATTTGTAATCTTCTTGAATAGAAGTAAAATCTGGAACCAATGAAAGCAAAAAATTCCTGTCTGGATTGTCATCCTTTTTTAAATTAGCAGTAAGTGCCTGAAATAATTTTTCTTGAGGGTCTTCTGTGTTCAAGTGCTTTTTAGGTTTTTTTTGCGGTGGTATTGGCATAGAGACACTATCACCATCAGTAGACTCATCTTGTTCCGATGTTTCAGTAGACGTGGAACATTGATTTGGTGGTCGAATTTGTGAAAGCGGGTCTAGAAACGTTAGATATTTTGAATACACATATGGTTTCTTGAATTTAGCTTCTGATCCACTACTGGCACTTTTCTTCGTCATTGCTTTTTCTCTATTATAGGCATCTTTTATGCTCTTCCACCTTTTCTGCAATTGTATACCTGAAAAGAAGAATAATTAATAAGTTATTATTTTTTATTTAAATTATAACTGTTTGTTACAGGTATTTGGGAACGGGATGTTATTTTACAGATATACACTATGACTTTAAGTGTGGAGTAAGTACTGCCCGCGGCATAGTCAGAGAAACAGTTAAAGTAATATGGGAAAAATTGAAAAATATTACTATGCCAGAACCAACAACAGAAATGCATCATGAAATTGCTGAAGGATTCAAGAAATATGCAAATTTTCCTAATCTCATTGGTGCAATAGATGGTAAACATATAAGGATCATAAAACCAGAACATAGTGGAACAGAATATTTTAATTATAAACGTTATTTTTCAATTGTATTGCTTGCGATATGTGATGCTAATTACAGCTTCATAAACATAGATGTTGGATGCTATGGAAAAAGTGCAGACTCGACGATAAATGACTGCAGCGAATGGACTCACAAAATAAAGCAAGGGCTTTACAATATACCGGAGCCTAGACCTATATCTAGTAATGGAATACCCATACCATTTACATTAGTTGGTGATGAAGGTTTTGCGTTATCAGAACATTTACAGAGACCTTATGCGGGTAATTTTTTATCACGGGAAAAAAAAATATATAATTACCGTTTGACTCGTGCTAGACGATTCATTGAATGTACATTTGGTTTACTAAGTAATAAATTTAAAATTTTTAATAGACCATTGAATGTAAGTGTTGATTTCAGTAAAGATATTGTAATATGCTGTTGCGTACTGCACAATTTTATACGCAAGCGTGATGGATACAATTTTTCTCATACATTAAGTACTAGCCTAGAAGTCCTACCTGACAATGAAAGTCTAGTTACGATTAGAAGGACGTCACAAAATCAACACATGAGCGGTACTACGATCAGAAACATGTACACTGAATATTTTAGCAGTGATGAAGGTGCTGTACCGTGGCAGGACTCAAAAATATAAAACCGTAATTTTAATCTATTAGACATAATTAAATAAGCTATTAGCTTAAGCTATTAGCTAATACCTATTATAAAGTAGGGTGAATGGGTGTTGCAATTAGTAATTGTAGCAACATTAAAAGTAGAAATTAAAATATTTTAGTGTAGTAACACTCTCTCTTGTATCTGGCAATAAAATCAAATACAGTGACAAACAGTGCTCCTGCCTTTTTATTTATAATTAATATCGCACCACGAAGTCCAGCCCTTCATCCAGAACTACAGTCCACCGCTCAAGCATTGGTCTTCGAAAAAAGTCTCCCATAATGCCTAATTATGAGTACTAGTTTTAGAAGTGGCAACATTCGGAATGCGTAATGTGTAATTATTGGTCGGTGATTATTCTGGCACCAAATCACGCCAAGTGGTCGATTTTTTATCTTACCCCATCTCATCGAAAAACTAAACCCATTCACCCTATTACATGTTCACACTTATAATCTATACAGGGTGACATTTAATTACCTGAAAAATTTCAGGGTAATTTCATATACATTTCAAACGTTGTTAAATCACCGTTATGAGGTGGATTACTTGAAATAGAAAAAAACACAACAAAAAGAAAATTATTATTGAATCTATTGAATAAATCCATCTTAAAATATGGTCAGCTAATTAAATGTCACCCTGTATAATAGTGTAGATAAAGATTGAGTACTGACTGAGTGTGCAGGCGACCGCTTCGAAACTGGGACCGCGGTCCTAGTGTCTCTTGGTCGAGTGTTCGGGTGACTTGGACCACGAGACACTAGGACCGCGGTCCCAGTCACCTGAACACTCGGGATTAGGTTAGTTTCAAATTAATAAAAATAATGTAAAGAAAAACTTACTTGCTAGATTTTTTTCCGTGTTCGTCTTTTCTTCAAAATCTTCATAAAATATTTTGCATAATTCTTCCCATGCATTCTTCTTCAAAACTTTGTTAGAGTACTCCGGCAAATGTGAATTCCATATAGGCGGTCGATTTTGTATTTCGGTTATAAAAATGTCCACGTCAAATGGCTCCATTTTATTAGTAAACACGAAACAAAGCGCAGCAAACACAGCGTGTGTGCGAAGTGAAGCCGACGTGGCGTGTGCGGCGGCGGCGGGTGGATGCACGCGGCGCGCGCGCCTCTCCTCCCCCCGCCGCTCCCCGCTAAGTTGCGGTGCGTTTGTATCGATACAAACGCGCGCTCACGGCGCGTTTCAATTGCGTTCAACTTGCGTTTGTATCGATACAAACGCGCGCTTACAGCGCGTTTAATATACGACAAGAAAACGCGTAAAATCTGCCGAAACGCGATGAAAACGCGTAGAGAACGCGCGCATCAAAAACGCGCGTCGTCAGAGCGTAAAAAAACGTCGTGTGTAAGGGCTCTAATAGAATTTAAGTCCGTACAAGTCGGCGTGGCTCAATTGGAGTATAATAAGGGCAACAAATATAGTGATCACCAAAATATTTTTTTCCTGCCCAAAATGGGGGTAAATGCTACCCAAAATGGGTAAATGATCAGCAAAATATCAGGACATACCGTACTACGGCAGCTCAGGTGAAGAGTAAAGGGTGTGAGTGAAGCGAAGCCCCCTTTATCCTTCGTGTTAGGTTGAACAACAAAACAACAAAGAACAACAAAAAATACTTAAAACATAAACTTTGTGTAAACAAAACATAAAAAAAGTTTGCTGATTATTTATCCAAACACAATTTGGTGGTCGTTCACTAATTCTGGCGGTCGTTTCGAATTTATTGGTAGAAAAATAGGTGCGTTTTTGGTGATCGTTTAAACATAAGCCATATAATAGTGACATTTGTTTTCCAGCTAACGTTAGGACAACATGCTTATGGGTATGAGCCATAAACAATATTGAATGAAATTGAAATATAAAATATCACTTACGAGTCCTCAGGATCGTCAGAATCATCTAGCTCGGACTCGCTTCTATTCAACGCCAGTTCCCCACACTCCTCAGCAATCAGCTGTTCAATGACCGCCCCCCGCGGCCTCTGCACCATGCCCCTACCCCGTCCTCGCCCTGGGCTGTGAGCGTGCACTGTTGCCATGCACTTTGTTGGGCTGCCGATTTGTTTCCGGTCAAGCGTTTGGGTTTGAAGCGCCGATGATGTGTGAGGTTCTGTAGGAGAGATTCAGAATAGATTCTTAATTTACACAACACATAGAACTGTTGAATCCAGTTAAGTGATTTCCAAAACAGTCTAAACTTAACCTGAAGGCCAATAGATGGCTAGCAGTGAGTCCAGAACTACAAGTTAAGGAACGCTCCTTTGCTTTCCAGCTCACCATCCCTAGCTTAAGCACTGCGCTTCACTCATCCCGACGTGACTGCAATTGCCTCAGTCTCTAGCCCCGGCACTGACGGTCCTAGATGCTCGGTTAAAGTGGACTGTTTGTGTGGAAAGGCGTTGTTTCAATCAAGCCCTTTGCTTGTCAGTGGTGACTGGGCAACTGTACTGGCCCTGGTCTCTAGCCCTAGCCCAGGCAGTCCCAAATGCTCAGTACAGGTGTACTGGCTATGTAGAGTGGCATCATATCGATACATTTCTTTGCTTGACATCGGAAACTGGGTAGAATAAAGTAATCTAGACCTACCTTCCCCGGCTTAGGCACCAACGCTCCGAGACAATGTGGCCCAGAATAAGCGATTATGGCAAGAGTATACAAGCTGGGCTAAAATAAATAGGACTGACGCTTCAAGTCGATCTGCTTCGGCCATTTGCTACCCAGAAGCGGCTGGGCACAATAAGGTAAGGAAGTTATCTAGGCTCACCATCCCCAGCTAAGGCACTGCGCTTCACTCGTCCCAACGTGGCTGCTCTTGGGCTCGGCGGTGCTCGTTCGAACACCTGGCTGTACTGGCCTCGGTCTCCAGCCCTGGCCCTGACAGTCCCAGGTGCCCGCTGTTGCGGCGGGAACGAAGTGTACTGGTTGTTTTCAGCTGTCTGGGGCAGGAGGCGCTGCTGCTCTTGCAGTTGGAAATGGTTTTCCAACTGTAGATGGTAGATTATAAGAAATTCAGAAGGATTGTTGAAAATATAGATAGGTAATTGTAAAGACACTTGTATAAAGTACAGTTTATATAAACTCAAAAAGGCAAACGTCGCAAACGCGCATGTATCTACAATTTTTTATATGTTGTAAGTATCCCTGAGAGTAACTTATACCCAAGATTGCAAGCCTGAAAACGCTGCTTGAAAAACTGCGAAATCCTTGCATTAACTGGCATAAACCCTCTTTTCCCCTTGTGAGAGCAAATTTCGATAAAAACTTTTCTGAACTAACGTGTAATATCTATAAACTACCTACCTGCCAAATTACAGCTTCATAGGTCAAGTAGTGCTCTTAAGTCCATACAAAGTTCACCTCCCATCCCCACGAGGAGAAATTTAAAAAATCAGTTGCTAAGTTGACATCTCATTCCTATAAACTGAACAATTTCAGCTTCATAATTCAAGTAGTACTTGATTTTCATACAATATATAAACCTCCATTTCCCACCATTAGGAGATGAATTTCGGTAAATCCCTTCTTAGTGCTACCCAACGCTATATAAACAACCCCTGTACAAAGTTTAATCTCTGTAGGATTACCAGTTTAGACCGTGCATTAATATATCAGATAGTCAGTGAGAGAGTCAGTCAGGACTTCCATTTTTATAAGTTATGTAAATATCACATGTGGAGGAATGCAGGTTCCACGAGGGATGGTTTTATTCCTGAATGCCGTCAGTAGATGTAACACCACCTCTGCTCTTTTCTGGCAATGCAAGATGATTTGGTGCAATATCTTCAAAAGAAACCTCCACTGGATAGACCTCGCCAGCATTTCCTTGATCCAAACTCCAACCAGGAATAAGTAGGAAACCCGCGAAAAGACTTGATGAACCTCTACGGAGGTGATAAGGAAATGCTGAACACTACTCCCGAAGTCAACCTGGCCCGCCTCTCCCTACCACCCGTGTGACTAGGGATGGGCCATAAATAACTAACAAGATATTATGACCGTTTTAATGTGCACAGGGCCCGCTTCTCAGACCCTGCTGCGATTGCAAATTCAAGAAAGGGTGCCTAAGCACTCGCGCACTTGCAGAAAGATGCTCCTTTTCCCAATGACTTTGGGTATATATTTTTACTCTTTGGAAAAAATTGCTTATCTTGGACTAGCTAATCCATAAACAATGAAGCTAGAGAGCTCTGGTTGAACTCAAATTGTAGCAAATTAAGTTTACAAATGTATAGTGTATATATGTTACACCTAAATACTAATCATTCCATAGGAGAACAACATACTCAAAAAAAACTGCAGCAAGTGCCAGAATTCGCAGTTATTCGAGCAACACGGGAGTAGCATAGGGTTACCAGGATAGCAAAATTGTGTTTAAATTACTCTCAAGGATTCTAACAACATATTACATAAACGGTCAAGATCGAGCCAGAGTCGCTCTCCGAAGGTTCCGCATAAATCTGATTTTATTGTTGAAGGAAGTTAAAATTTAAGGTTATCGTTTGTTTTCCTATACTTGTGCTATATGATCTTGCCTCATGCCAAATTTCATTATTTTAGGTCAACGGTAAGTACCCTAAAGGTTTAATGGCCTTGCGAGTATCAAGCAATTTCCGATTTTGATTTCGTTTGAACCTATAAGTTTGATTATTTCACAACTTCAATAAAGAATTCCGTATTAATTTCAACTTGATACCGCCACGCGTTCCTGGGTAAAAGGGTCTTGACAGACGGGCAGACAGATGGACATCGAAGTGATCCTACAAGGATTCCTTTTTGTCTGTTTAAGTACGGAACCCTAAAAATCGTAGATACATGAGCGTTTGCGATGTTCGATATATTTATAAACTGTACTATACCTATATTCATGTGCAGTAAGAGAAATAATTAGTTGGGCCGGCCTAAATACCGTCGCGCCGGGCCTGTGCCATCTAATTTCGTTTCCTACTCTTTGTATATGACCATTGGGGATGATAGGCACTAACATTTAAGCCATCATCGTATCAGCTTAGATCTCAGCAATAGCATAGTTTGAGAGTGTATCCATCAGATTATTCGATTATGAATTTATACCTTAACCCTAAGGGGGTAGAGAGATTCAAATTCAAACCATCGTGACTGCAAAAAATGGGTCTTCTTAATTGACATGCCAACGATTTTTTCCGATCATGTTTTAAAGGAAAGTTAGTTAGCGAGTAGGACGATGGACCCGCACACTAAGGGTTCCATACCATTGTTCACGGAAAAACGTAAAACGACAGTCTCTTATACGAGTAAACCTTGTTCATTTTTAATAATAATAGTATTTTATGTGAATGAAACATAATAGAGGGCATTAAAACTCGAGAGTGGGTTTATGAAACGAGGCAAAGGCGAGATTCATAATAACATCACTCGAGAGTTTTAATGCCTAATTATCTACAATTATAAATAACATACACTAGTTTATCTACACACATAGAGATGAGTTAATAGCTAGATCGTTTGGCTATTAACCGGTTAATAGCCAGTTTATAGCCAGTTAATAGCCAATATGGCTATAAACCCTGCTATTAATGTTTTTAATACAAAACTGATTTTTATGGTTGTATATTTTATCTAGTGATCGGAAATACGGATGTTTTCGGTCAAGTCCGTTGCGGATTTATCGGCCAAGTGCGAATCAGGATTTTCGGGAAATTTTGACGGGGAAAAGGTGTCGTAGTTACTAGTCCGATTTGCTTCAAAGTCGATATCTGTGGATCCTGTTTGAGTCCAATCAAGATTCTGAAGTTAGATTTTAATAAAATAGCCGCTATTTTGAACTTCGTAGTTATTGGTCTGATTTGCTTCAAAATTTATATCTGGGGAGCCGGTTGGAGTTAAATCATGATTCTGCCGTCTGATTTTGAAAAAGTGGCCGCCATTTTTATTCGACTATGGCAAAGCCAAAGGGATGTTGCGCCCTCTAGAAGCTATTACCTAGAACCTAACCTAATCCAGCTATTATTGTTTTAAAATTTCCCTCCATGGTTATCAGAATTAGGAAAATCTAAATCTAAAACAATGTGAATGCAATTTTTGGAACTAACCTAACCCATTTAAAAAGTTTCAATCAGCTATTTTATTCACAATGATTTTTGTTTTTTTTTTATTTTTTTTTGCTTTCATGTTTTATTATGTGCCTAATTAAAAAGTTATTCTGCAGCCCAATCACTGCCTTCTGTCCTGATAAGCAATTGGATTAGATTGGCATCTTGGATTGGATCGGCTTCTTGGATAGGATCGGATTCTAATGGATCAATTTATGTTGGGTTGATTTCATCTTCATCGACTTCGAATATATCTGGTGTCGGTGGCTGAGACTCCGAGTAGCAATCCATCTGATCGCTTTCTGTGACTAGTGTACTTGTTGAATAGGATGGTCTGTTTGTTAAGTTCCAATTGTGGGATATATACGTTATTTTTCCTGCCCGTTCTGTAGTTAGCCTATTCGTTTTAGCATTATGTACATCAGCTTGAGCACTAAACGTCCTTTCAGTAGCTGCTGATGTACAAGGAGCTGACAAATTCGCAATTGCAATTTTATGCAACTGAGTAGAGCTGCAAATCCTCTTCCACCAGCTAAGTGAATCTATTTCATTTTTTTCTGGTGATAGGTTGTGAACTCTAATACCTTAAGTTAAGGTTCAAAATCGCCATTGGCTGGAGGTTTGGTACTTGACCGGATACGCAGTCAGAAGTGATCGGCGAAGACGCACTCCATCTCTTTCTGGCACAAATATATATCTAAAAATGTTCTGCGTTCGAGAGAGAGCCCGTGTGTCTACCTGAATGGTACGAAGTATGCGGTCGGGGGAAGGTATCATATCCACTAAAATAATAAATAAAAAATAAATCTAAACGAAAACCAGTGGTTTTCGTTTAGATTTATAATAGTGTGTTTGCCACACTTTTAAAGTTTTAATTAGATGAACCTCATGAATGTTTGGGTAATATGAAATCTCCAGATATCGTTTTTGAAGCAAATCGGACCAGGAACTGCATAGTTCAAGATGGCAGCCACTTTTTCATAATCTGACATCAGATTCATGATCACATTCCAACCGGATCCCCAGATATTGATTTTTGAAGCAAATTGGACTAGTAACTACGACACCCTTTTCACGACTTTTTCCCTTCAAAATTTCCCGAAAATTCTTATTCACACTTGGCTGAGAAGTCCGTAACAGACTTGACCGAAAGCATCTGAATTTCAGATCACCAATGACCGTAAAAAAACATGATTGGTATCAAAAACATTAATAGCAGGGTTTATAGCCATTTTGGCTACTAACTGGCTATTAACCGGTTATTAACCTTTTACTAGCCAAATGATATTAACATGATTAATAGCACTGCCCATCTCTATACACACATATCATAACCTCTCTTTGATGTGTTCAGGAACCGCATGTTCGACCGGCATTGTGGCATTGATCATTGCTCTGCACTTGTTTAGCTTGTTTAGAACTTTACCAACCAACTTTACAGAAAAACTAGGGGCGGTACAATAGGTCGAAATATTGATACATTATGGTCATAATGTATCAATATTCAGATAAGAAATGAATTTTACCTATATCATCATGCTGGTCGTAACTTGCGGTTTTTGGCTGCAATAAAGAGGGTATATGGTACGTGTGTAGATAAAATATTAAATAGACTACTTTCAAGACCGTACATCGAAATATTGAAAAAGAGATTTGAGTCTGTAAATAGTATGTAAGTATTGAACTTTGTACTCAGGTTATCGAAACTCTTTGGTCATTGAACACGGAAGTGGATAGAAATCGAGTAACTCATTTACAAAAATAAAATCAAATATAATAAAAAAGTTGATATTATTTAATATAATTCGAATGAGTAAATCGTATAATTACAACTAACTGAGCACAAAACTCATTACCCGCAGTTAAAGATCTTTTTCCGAGAAGATCGGGAGAAAGCAGAAAATGGCCATACAAATAATATTTTGTATGGGAACTACTTTTAATTCTTTACTTTTAGATTTAAATCCCCAAGTTCAAATTTACCTCAGCATCAGGCCTCCAAGTATTTGGCACTTTCCGCTTCGTGGCCTTCAACCACGCTAGCCTAGCGAGTCGTGCCAGTGACGCACCAAGCCCGGCCAGACAGGCTAAGGCTAGTGGCACACCGGCAGCAGCGTAGGCGACTGTTGCGGCCCTCCCTGCTGCTGTCCTTGGGGACACGTTTCCGTAACCTGTTGAAGACCATAAATGCTTTAAAACTACCGTTTACCTTTCGAATCCGATTTCGGACAATCTGGAGAAAAGTGTGTATACAGAAAGAAAGCAGGTAGCCAGCACCGACCACCAAAGCCTTTCGGCGATGGTCCGCGCGGGTAATCGGCGCAGGTAGCCGGCGGTACTCCCGTTTCTATACAAAAACAAAAACATAAACATTTATGTACCGGATATACATTGCCTCTGACCCCACAATAGGATACCCTGTGTCGTGAGAACCAGAACCACACACATATAAACATCCAAGACCTGGGGATATATTTTTTACTTTTATCCCCAGTCGGGGATCGAACCCGGGACCTCCCTCTTGGTAGGCAGAGCCATAACCGCCGCATGTGCCTAACCAGTACTGTTAGGCACCGGACAGCACCGCTCAGACTCAGACGTCAAAATCGCTCAGCTCAGCGCTGGTAGGCCGCCGCCCGCTTGCTTTATGTAGTACCCGCGACTTAGCTCGCGAAGTCGTCTAAAAATGGCCAGTGCATACAAATTTTAACCCGGAATGTAAGAATAAAGGAAACAACATTATGAAAACAAATAACCCGTCTGCATTGTCTTTTAATACTACATACAAACTTATGAATGCATCTGGTTGATAGTATAAAAGTAGCCACAATAACTTTGTAAACTTCATTTTGCTATCTAAAATCCAACCTATTCATTTTCACCACAATTATATAGCCTAGGAAACTCTCACAACTGGGACGAATCTAACGATACCTAATTTATTAAAATCCGTCGAGCTGTTTGGGCTATAGTGCGTGCTTACGAAATGGTCATTCATACATACAAACATATACGCCGGAAAACATTACCCTTTTTGT
Organism: Argyresthia goedartella; assembly: GCA_949825045.1. Taxonomy (NCBI): domain Eukaryota; kingdom Metazoa; phylum Arthropoda; class Insecta; order Lepidoptera; family Argyresthiidae; genus Argyresthia; species Argyresthia goedartella. The sequence continues at coordinate 11,941,565 of OX463812.1, read as the reverse complement.
GCAGTCGGGTAAAAAGGAAAGAAAGAACGATTGTTAAAGGAGGGGGAGCTTACAGACCTATAGTGGTAATAAGCGTGATGCAGTACAGAAGCGCCCCGGAGAAGCTCCACGTGGAGTCTGTCGCCAGCAGCTCCGGCGGCGCGTCGCTCTGCCGCGCGGCCGCCACGATCGAGGACTCGAACTTGCGGAGTTGCTCGTGTACTAGCCTCGTCCAGTTGCGTTCATATAGGACGTTGAGGCGCTCTGCAACAATGGAAGGAGTTTGTTAGAAGGATGATCAAGATGATGATGATTTTTTTATTAAAATAAAATGGTGCCCATCCCAAATACAATATAATATAGGTTGATATAATCACGTGTCTTACTTAGTTGGTAGTTTGGGATTATTAATGTTACTGTGAGTAAGGCAAAGTCGGGGTATGGTGGTCCACACCAATATTTGGCACTATAACTGAAATAAAGTAACTATTTTTAATAACTTAACTAAAGACTGCTAACGATCCTTTAGCTAGAACTCACATGTTTTGGATACTAACCACACATAACACCACAGCCTTTAAAAATGTGGTCGGTACCCTCAAACAGCAACACTGGTTTGATATTGATGGAATGCTATTACGCTAAAGCACTCTACTGCGGCTATGGTCGGATTGTGTTAGGGTATAATGCAGCCATCAGCAGGCTATACCTAAATATATGCAATTAGTCAATTTCAACAACCACTGAATACATGTAGTTATAGGGCTAAACAATATACTGTATCGACTTATAGGTAGGTAAATATGTGTTTGATTTTAGGATTTCGTAGACTATACTGTACTATACTGTAGGGCTGAGTGAAACGGTCAAACGGAAACACAGTGGTTCAATGTAGAGAAGAGGCAAAAAATACGATTGCTAAGTAAGTATATGTAAATATCTAGAGTAATAAAGACATTTTATTGATTGATTGATTGATTGAACGAGCCAGTTTTGATCAGATCTCCGTTAAGGCGCTACCTTGTCCGTGCAAAGGTCCCCGTCACTCCAGGCGGAAAGACCCGCAGTGTGAGAGGGACAGAATCGGGAAAAAATGAAAAAACGAAGCGCTAATAATTAAAAATAATTGTTTAAAAATAAACTACGCTATTTTGTTAAAAAGTTATTTAAAGAGATTATGCGAATACATAATATCTACATTTTGTTAGGAATTCAGAATTACAGGAAAAAATAAAACAATTTAGAGGTGTTTTCGTAATTAAATTCTATCGAGAAAATTTTATCCAATCGCATTTCCCTTTAGTGAAAATCTTAATCAAATACTCAATAAACGTTAACCCAAAAATCAAATCTGTAGATGACTTCATGGTGGAGTAAATGGATTCGAAAAAAATCCATTTTTTTTTTCTTATCACCTTAAACACAAAACCACACTTATGTACATCAAGACTGGGCAATCGGAAACGGAAAAATTCTTAGTTTTTAAATATCAAATTTGTGTTGCCATAAACAGTATGTTGTTTAAACCAGGTGCTCCCTTTTAGTAAATTGAGATATCTCGATCAGTTGCCGACACTAGTTTAAACACAAGCACTGGATCGATTTCACTAAAAACCACTCTACATTCTGCTCAGAAATAACACAATAACATGTTTCCGTAAATTCTTATTCCGGCGAAAATTTTGCAAAATGGCATAGATTGTTTTGACATTTCGTGCTAGAGTAGGGGGATGAAGTGAATGAAAGAACTAATTAATGAAGTACCCGGGAACGAAGGTTTTGTTATTGATAGCACAATATTTTTTCGGCAAATAATGTATATTATAATTATTTAATGTGTTTTCTTGATACCTTGCTTTTTGAAACTCTGTTGTTTGAAATAAAATAAAAAAATATTTTGAATAAAAACATTTAATAAGTTATTATAACACAGCTCGTATAATTAAATCACTCTAAAACTCATTCGTTATATTATAAAATTCTCAATTAATTTCATTCATTCAACATTCAATTCCATCAGATCTCAACCGGTCAATCAGCAATTTCAGCTTATGAAATGGGTCATGTTATTGTTCCGCTATTGTTGTTATTGGCTTAGCTCAACTATACATTTACGACCTAAATCAAATCAAAAATCATTTATTTCCATAGGATGTTGTTACATCACTTAGATCCGTCATTACATTTTTTGGGTGAGTTCACTAACACAATGGCGGAATCTGTGGAGAAGAGCTCACCGAAGAAACTCCACAGTCATCGCATCTTTTGCGTTTCCTTTTTTTTTTTAGTACCTGTAGGTACTAAGCGACTAACACAACTAGACGCATGACAGGACTGCGGTTTCTGCTCTTGCAACCCGCCTACAATATGTACCTATTCGTACGTACCTGTACGTACAAGTCACTAGCATGTACTAATTACCTACCAAGTATATGGTATCAATCAACGTTCCGGGTTCACTCGGTTATTCCAATGAACGCTTAGCTGTCATGCGTCTAGTTGTGTTGGTCGTGCAGTTCATATGCTCTAGTGTATGTTTATCTGTTTCTACAACAACATGTTTGGACAAGTATTTGGCATTTTTCTAGGTAAGAAATACTAAAATTCAACATTTGTTCCATATATAGTAAGTTTTAGTGTGCTTATGATTATTGTTATTTCGCGTGCTGGGAACAGACTTCACTCATTTCATCTTGACAGACTAATGAGAGGTTGCTAAATTAAGTTTTTATTTCAAATTTAAACATTCAAACAATACCGAGACAAGGAAAAGTAATGAATTCTTGAAGATGTAAAGAAACCACTTAAATAAGTATAAATTCTGTGGTGAATTTGAAATAGAAAGAGTCTTTAAGGAGTGATTAGGTACTTTTTTACTTCGTCGGTATGTTTTGTCACCGTTGGACAATCATGCCATCATCCCAAACGACTTTCACTAAGAAACCAAATACTCTGTTTTATCGCACAGATGGAACGTTTTTATTTTGGGAAGAGTGCCCGGACAAATAACAATTTTATTGATGTTTTAAAACTCCGCAAGTGGTTACCGTTTCTCCGTTTATAGGTTTATTCTGGCTATATTCCGCTATATTGTACCGAATCTCTTGGAATCATTTTACCTTTTTTTACGGTAGCAACCGTAAAAATACTAAATTGATGTTATATTCTTTTAACGATCACACAAAGTTGTTTTTTTATGATAAAATGGTTTAATTTTAGAACCCAACAGGTTAACGAAGTATCTTTTTACTGCAACCTGTAATAAGAATAAGTTTTTTTAGTAAATTTATACAACAAGTTGACAAGCAACTTTTAACACCAATGACTTACAAGATTACTGCCCAATTTCAATAACTTTACTATAAGTATAACATTAATTACAGGACCTACTTACTATGTTATTGCAATTGGTTTTTTTCGCAGGTCATATATAATGGGAAATATTAAACTGCACATCAATAATACTGATCTGCTCAGCAAATTTAACTGATTTTTACATAAAAATACTGCGGAAGGGTAAAAGGGGTGAGCGAAGCGAAGCCCCCTTTATCCTTCGTATTAGGTTGAACAACAACAAAAATACTTTGCTGATCCTTTTTTTGCTGTGAAAATCAGTATTCTTGATGTGCGATTAAATACTAGCGATTTATAATTAACCAAGAACTCTATATTTACTCGTTTATTATTTACCTTAATATTTTGTGATGTGTACATCTTCATATAAACTAAGTAAAACCAGTAGCTATTCAAATCGTCTCTCAGTCGAAGAAAATTTTAAAATAAATAATCTGGGATTAGCCTTGTATGTTAAAGCATGTTAACACAAAAATTTCAGCGTATAAAGTGCACTCGACGGGGTATTATCATAAAATACTTCAGGAATAAATTGAAACCGAATCTCTTGCGAGGTAATACCGACGGTATTGTATCTATACCTATGTAAACCTAGACATATTTTTTCGCGTAATAATGTCACGTACCGTGCCAACCCTAGCATGCAGGATCACGAACTCAATTCAGATTTTTGGCGGCAGATGAAAGCTCTCGAGATCGAGATAGGGTTGTGCGCTGAACGTTTCAATCTTGGTTAAATAACACTTATGTTGGGAAGTTGTCCCTTTCCGCCAAAGATAGCACTCGCTGTGTCACGTAGTAGGACTGGGAGAAGGGCACTTATTGGCAACGATATCCTGGTCGTAATCATGTTTGTTAGTGGCCTGAACCGAATTTGTTGATGACCACGGTCGAATAATTAAACGAACCGAGGTGACCTCAATTTCTTTACAATAAGGCATCCCGCGTTAGGATTATTGGCCTGTGAGCCAGCTACCACCTCCCTCTCTCGCCAATGCATGCATCTTTCTTGTAGCCATGCGTCACTTCCCTTCAGGCGGCATTCAGAGGCCAGCAAAATTGAAGGTTGATATGCTTACTTACTCAAAGTGTTCGGAACCAAACGTAGTTCTATTACGTGTTTGATTTAATAATTAAAACGAATTCGAAACGCACCTTTTTTGTCTATGAACGATGATGTTGGAACTTAAATGTCACTTTCTACAGACGAGAAATATGTAATTGTAAGCCTCTTGAACTTGCTGTGAAATAATCACGAGGGCTTTTCTGCGTTGGAGCCTTAAATTTGGGAGAAATCCTTCATCCAACCCCGAGTTTTGTTTGCTGACGGTTAGTGCTGCGGGCCGGTCGCAGTGAATTTCACAATATTTTGGGAATAAGCAGAATGTTTTCCACGCCTCGTTTATTGAAGGATCAAGGGCCCATCAAAATGTTTACTCGTGGTTACTGGTTTTGATATTAGCGTGAGATTTATGTGTTTCGCGGGGAAATAACCACGCGTAGTTAGAATAACGAATGGACATAAATTGACCTGACGGTGACCCCAAGATTGGCTAAGAACAGTGAAGCAAGGGGTATTTTTTCCAACACGGACTCTTTCGTATGAGGTTGAGGGGGGACGGGGGGGAGGGGGGGAGGAAGTAACCCCCCTGTAAAATATCCAGTCTAGGAAATGTATGGTTTTTTTATATGAATTTTCAAAAATCCATTTTGAGGTTATTTTTTACTATAGGATTTTTACAAAAAGTCATTGTTTGTAGTATTGATGTTCGAAATCGCCTTAGCTCCGGCTACTAGGGCTCATAAAAAAGGCAAGTATTTAATTGCACATCAAAAATACTGATTTTCACAGCAAAAAAGCATCAGCAAACACTTATTATGTTTTAAGTATTTTTGTTGTTCTTACATGTTCAACCTAATACGAAGGATAAAGGGGGCTTCGCTTCGCTCACCCCCTTTACCCTTCACCTAAGCTACCGCAGTATTTTGCCCAATAGCACAAAACAAGCAAGAGAGAACATTCACGCAACATTAATTGCACATCAAAAATACTGATTTTCACAGCAAAAAAGGATCAGCAAACACTTATTATGTTTTAAGTATTTTTGTTGTTCTTACATGTTCAACCTAATACGAAGGATAAAGGGGGCTTCGCTTCGCTCACCCCCTTTACCCTTCACCTAAGCTACCGCAGTATTTTGCCCAATAGCACAAAACAAGCAAGAAAGAACATTCACGCAACTCGAAGAAAAACGGAATGACGACACACACCCACACTAACCCAGCAACGTTTTTTTTTACGTTCAAACATCGACGTTACGTTCCGTTCCACACATTCTAAGTCTAACTGACATTCATCTTAGCCCAAATTTTACGAAAAACGTTCCGTTTCTCCTGATAATATTCGTAAGTTTAATTAATTCATAATTAATTAAATACTTAACTCCTAGTATTAAAAACTGGATAAAAGGTTCAAGGTAAACCCTATCTACCCCCTAGTAACCAATTTTACTAAGTATCAAAGAGTCAGTGTTGGAAAACCAACCCGAAGCAAGAATGTTTGCTAAGCGCGCCTGGCATCATCCCATCGGAAGCCAGTTCATAGGTCTTCGGAAGACCCCGTAAGTACTGCCGTCGTTAGAGACCCTCACGGCGGTGAGCCAGAGTTTCTAGCTGTCTAAGTAGGCCCGAAGCGTATCCGCCGCCCTGAGGAATTCTCTAAAATTTGGTAGACAGAACGTGGTTCTTTTCATTAATGCTACTGAAATAGGCGCGGTAGGAAGGTAAAAACAGTTCCACACCCGCCAGTAGTACTTATCAGTCCATGTTCTTGTATTGTATTGTGATGTACAGTGTAACAAGTTAAAAGTGAACCTTCAAGTGATATTTGGTGAGCTAATTTCATGTACCTACATGCAATATTCAAGTGATTGAACTTTGAACTTGGTTTCACCTCGCAGCTTATAGTTAAGTAGTTAGTCATTATGGGGTTGCTATGTTATGATTTAGGTTTGAGTGAAATTTCAGTATTGATTGAACCATTCGTGAACTTTGGGAAACCTTATGTACAGCGTTCAACTAAAACTGTAGATCAATTTATTTGTGGACCGACTATGAACGAAGGGTTCAAGTTGTGTTGATTTGAACAGAACATACACGGTTGTGTTCTAAATATTTAGGGATTATTGGAAAAAACAAGAAATTGAAGGTGAATTTTGTACTGAAAATTATTGAGCTTAATTTGAATTGTTCCTTATTGTTCCCACGTTACTTTGAGTTCAAATTGGGGTCGTCCTGGCCGGAAAAATTATTGTAGGGTTCAGTAAAATAAGTTTTTTGTAAATTGTGGGTATCGATGTAAAAAATGTCCCTGTCAGAGCTTCAAAGAGAGGTTAGCATAGCACGGAACTTAGATGGTTATCGTCATCCCATGCCTTAGTGGCACGCAAGAATAGGAGTGGTGCTGTATTGGAACGTGTCTTGGAGGGTAAAGGATCTCTTCAATATTGGGTTCTCCACAACTCAAGATAGACAAACTGATAGCGGATGTCAATCAGTGTTCCGACATGGCTGCTACCATCACCCAGACGGCTGCAGACCTCCGACGACAGCGCAGGGCTGGTCACATTGTAAAGAGTGATAGCCGAGGGGGGATAGACACAACACTTTAAGGGGGAGCCCTTAAAGTGTTGTGTCTAGTCTGCCAGTTGTAAAGCTGCCTCACTTTTACGGAGTTGCATATTAATGGGACAGTTTCCTAAATTTGTTTGATAGCCTGGTGCATTTAAGGGACGTCTTTCCCAAAATCTATAAGATTGCTCAGTTATTGTCGGTTTTGTGGGGCAGAGCTAAGGAATTGATATCGCATCTAGCCGTTACGGAAGCTAATTACGAAATAGCCCGCCAGTTGTTTGATAAGGCGATATCATAATAAACGGAGATCAGTTGACACTCAGGTAAAGCGATGGTTCAACATTCCAACGGTGACGGAAATTACCGCCATACAGGCAGAAGTATTAAATCTGGTATTGTGTGTCACCAAGGCCTTGAAAAATGTAGGGTTACCAGTAGGTGAATGGTCTTACCTCCTATTGCATTTCGTTTTGTCTCGCCTACCTCAGGACGTGCAGACTAGATTTGAACAGTCACACGGGAAACAGGTAGGCGACCTGCCCGCCTTCTCTGAACTGGTCGAGTTTTTAGAGAAAGAGTGCCGGAGAGCAGAGAACTTGGGTCTGTCAGTTAGCCCCTCCCTGGAACCACAGATGTTTTCCGCAGAAAAGGGAGGGCGAAGGGCTGTTCGTAATAGTTGGGCTAACGAACCTAGTAAATGATGCCTGCCCATGTTGTAGGAAAAGTGGCCATGACGTGGCCAACTGTATTAAAAAGGGAACTAAGAATTTCGGGGCGGTGTCAAATCACCCAGCAACGAGGCTGGTGCTGGGTGATTTGGGTCCACATCTAGCCAGAGATTGTACGCGCACGCTTTCTTGCGAAATTTGTAATAGATCGCAAAACGGGTTGTTGTTTACCGATCAGTCTGGCCAACGGCATGAACAGGGACGTACTCAGGTACAAGGCGACCACACAGGGCTGTACTGAGAGTCATGCCATGGGGGTTCCTGAGATTACGGATGCGAATCGGTACGCAACTCAAGGGCCAATGTCGCCGCGTGCTCAAGAGCCTTCTAGGGTACAGGGCCGTACTCAGGGCAGGAATGGGTACGGTCTCGAGTACAGAACCGTTCTCAGGGTGATGACGAGACTTTGTTTGGGGGAACATTGCTAGTGGTTCTCCATCCTACCATGGCGCCGTTTATGTAGACGGGGCCGTCACGGGCGGGACTCAGCGGGCACCTTCGAGCCTTGCAAACGCGGTTCGAACGCCGTCTCGGGTGTCACCCTGCTCGTCACCGTCCCCACGTTCATATTGGTTATCACACCCGCTCATGGAGCGTCCGCGGCTGAACATCCACCCTCCTCATTACAGGGGGCGTCGTGGAGTGGGATCAGAGCCGGAGACTCGCGGACTCACTTGCCTGTTCGAAGGGACCAGGCCGCGTGGGGCCGCGGGGGCTCCAGCTAGGAATGCAGGGCCCAATCATGTGTTACCCTCCAATCGGGGACAGCGGTATCGGCCCATCGCCTCAAAGCTTGTTTAGGGTCCGGCAGCTTGTGTTCGCGCTCTTTTGGACTCCGGTGTCCAGGGCTTTATTGGGTCGAACCGTGGATTAGGAGGATACGGTGTTCGCATGGACTGACAGCCAAATTGTTTGTGCTGGCTGAAGGCTTTGTCCATACCTCAGAGGTTTTTTTGCGAACCGTGTCTCTCAGATGCGCTCTTCTGAGGTCCCACTGACCTGGAGACATGCTCCAGTAAAGTTGAAACCGTCTGAGTGTGCATCCAGGGGATTTCAAGCTCCTGAACTGTTGAGCATCATCTGTGGTGTAGTCTGCCTTCGCATGCCAAGAGGGAATCGGACTGGCCCCATAGCCTTGTAGTAGTGTCTTCGGACCATGGTACCCAAGCAGCCGTGAATGTGGGTTTTTTTCTGGACCGGTGTAGCTTTTTTGACAAGTTGGTCATTGTATCCACTTCGAGTACCAAAATATTAAGCAATAGGAATCTGCCATATTTGGCTCGTCACCCATTGTTTCCTGAGGGGGAGACAGTAAGTAAAGTTGCTGGTGACTGGTTGACAACTGGGAATGCCCACGCAGGCTGCAACGGGTGTCACACTCCAGTGGGCGTTTCGGTTTTGTCTGGCCTTAAGGAGCATCGTATTTTTGCGTGTTTGTTATCTATCCACTAGGGCGGTTCATCTTGAGGTCGTTGCTCACCTCTTGCATGAGGCCTTTGTTGCTTCAATAATTTTGTGCAATAAAGAATTATGAATTCTAGTCGGGGACTCAGTTTTTAAGTTGTCAACGTTGTCTCGCTTGCCCATAGATTAGGGGACAGGTTGGGAACCTATCTGGGCAGGTGAATGTTGGGAACCAAACGTAGTTCGATTCCGTTTTCCATTTCGTAGGTAAAATGACTTCGGAACGTATCCGTTTTTGTCGATGATGTTGGAACTTACATGTTACTTTGGACTGACGAAAAATAAGTGATTGTAAGCCTATTGAACTTGCCGTGAAATAATTATTACGGCTTTCCTGCATTAAAGCCGGGAATTTGGCAGAAATCGGTCTTCCAACCGCGAGTTTTGTTTGCCCATGTTCAGTGCCGCGGACTGGTCGCAGTGGATTGAACAATATTTCGGAAATCACCAGAAAGTTTTTCACGCCTCGTGTATTGAAGGGTCAAGCTCCCTTCGAGATGTTTAGTTGTGGTCACTGGTATTGATAATAACTTGAAATTTGTCTATTTCACGGAGAAACAGCCACGCATAGTAAGAATAACGAATGGACATAGATTAATCTGACAATGACCCCAAGATTGGATTGGAGCAGTGAAGAAAGAATGTTTGCCAGGCATGCATGTCATCATTGCATTGGAAGCCAGGTTATGACCTGGCTTCCGATGGCCCACGGAATACTCCGTCAGGTAAGTAACCCAGCATAGCATACAACCGTCATTACAGACCCGCAATGTCAAATGGGCCCGCAGCATGACCGACGCCCTGAGGCATTCTCTTACACAAAGGTTCATCCACCCCCTTATTCTGTAACCACAGAATAACAAATTCACATCCAAATCAACGCTATATAGGATGCATAAAAACTATATCATATCCACAATTTAGTGGGAGATTGAGTTAATAGTGAATAAAGACATGAACGAAAAACTTATAGGTTATACCGTAATAATATACTTTTTTGCTCGTCTCTCACTGTTGTTCGGTACTTTGTGAAATGACGATGTATACACGAAATCTCTTGTGCCTACGAATATATATGTTTACTAACTTTACCTTGTACGCATGAATGCCAGCATCACGCACAAACCTCCGTGGTTTTTTGTGATGTAAATGATGTATTTAGGACTGTAACCTCAGTTTGATATTTTTTTTAAATACGATCGTATTTTCTATGCCGCACGATAAAAGAGCACTACAAAATCCTGTAGCCGTATTTTAGTATTTATGATATCAGTCGCATGCCATTAAAATTCGATATAGACGAGCCACAACATCGTAATAAAATACAGCTCGTGTAAAATAATCGGGTTCTGATTGGTATAATAATAATAATAATAATAATAATACCTTGGACACTATTTACACACGTTAATCTAGCCCCAAAGTAGGATTCCCTGTATCTTGGGCACTAGACGACGATACATATTCTTATATACATAAATATTACATTTAGATAGATAAACAACCATGTCTAGGGTATAAACATTAGTTCTCATCAAACAAATATTTGCCCCCACCGGGACTCGAATCCGGGACCCTTGGCTTCGTCGGCAGGTTCACTGCCGACTCGGCCGTTTGGGTCGTCAAATTCGTCGTATTTTTTTTAATTTCACTGGTATTACGAATAATATTAGAAACACACAAGGCAAGGTTTGAGTAGTTGAACGTGACTGGTACTTACCTCAAGGGCTCATCAGTACAGCATCAACAGCGGAATTTTATAATTGAGCTGCGCCCTTAGAGGGGCAATCGCGCGGAAGACGCTACGATGGAAACATTTTCCTGATCAAATACTTTCGCTCAATAGAATTTAAGGTCTGCCGCGTAAACAGAATATTCACTATATTTGACAATACACTTAAAACAAAGCATGGATACAAATAGTCATAGAGATAGCAGACTTCCGATAGCAGATGGCACGCAAAGATGAAGATAATACAGAGCATCACATCATATCCCTTAAAGGGTTGGTAGAGGCACATTACCGGCCATGTTTAGCCAGACATTTGATAGTACATTTTTCACGACATGGGGTTTTGCCAATCTCCGTCAATGTTATCCATCTCTTGATAGAGATATAAATATCAATTTTTAATCTCAGAGAAAATAACTCCGTAATTTTGGCTAAATTAGGGTTTACGACGGTGCAATAGCTTTTTAATCAAATTCTCACTCAACTCTCTTTCAGATAGATAGAACATGCCCTTAACGACTCCGTTGAACTCAATCCGGGCGTTAATTTAAGAAAAGCTTAAATACCCTTTAAAAGTTAAATCGCTGTTTTCACTTTTGATTAAACTAAACACAGGCTGGAATCGGCCCTTCGTTAATTCAACTCGGCTGTTGAGGTTATGAGCTCTTCAAATTTTAATCTTGCTGAATACAGCGACAATCGAATCCCATGAAGTCATGGCCTATTTTTGGGATAAATAAAAAACGGACACACACAAACATAGCGTTACGGCTTTTCCCAGTTATTCAATACTCCATTTTGCGTAACAGGGGGCTAGCCCATCGCCGCAGCAATGGAGTAATGAAGGTTTCTTCACGATGTTTTTCCATCACCCCTTAGAACGTCCATATAATGTGAGTACATCATTTTAAGGTAAGATTAATTCATTATCTCATTGGTAGATGGACAGGAATCAAACCTGCATCTCCTGTGTGAGAAGCAAGCGTGAAACCTATTTGACCACGGAGCTCTTTTTTTTAAACGGACTTAGTGGCCAAATTGCGCATAGCTGTTAACCGACGTTTAATGATTCAATACAGACTTATTTGTCTTGCAATAGATGTGTGATAAAAAAAACGGTCAAGTGAGAGTCGGACTCGCGCACTATGATTTCCGTGCCACCGCGCAATGGTATTCAATTCAAAATATATATATTTGAGATTCTCGCAAAAGCCAATTCGTTAGACATGTCACAGGATAGCTTGGAAAACAATTTTTTAATTTGTAGTATGTCCCCCTGTTGTGCCCCTCTATTTAAACCATATATTTTACATATTTTTTCTGTAATCTTAAAGTGAAGAATTGTATGACGTTACTATTTTAGGATCAGTTCCTTAGCTAAGTGGGTTGGAATGCTATTTTTTTGTTAATGTTCTAGACTTAGCATTCCAGGTTTGTGAAAAAAAACATTAGTTATATTACAAAATACAGTAATTTTTCGACCCATTTACAGCAAACATTTGTCATTATTTTTTCTGCACTATTTAAGTAAAGACCTATTTTTGGTATTTTTTTCAAAGTCCTACAACCTTTACTTTATAATTATAATATTTAATATATACAATATGCCCTTTCATTTGCCACTTGTCACACGATACAGTTTAAAACACGATTTTTCTGTTTTACCCCCAAATTCAAAATGTGCTTGCTTCGATACGTAACACGGTCATGTTTGGTACACATAAACAGATAAGTGTTCCAAATTTCAATAACTGGTTCAGAATTCGGTCGTCAAATATTAATTATGCAAATCTAGGACAGATACTCAAGTGATCCTACAATGGTTCCGTTTTTCCTTTTTAAGGTACCGATCCCTAAAAAGCGTTTCAGAACACCTTTTGTATCAAACTGGTTTCCGGAAAACTAGTCTAAAGACTACTTTGAGATGCATCCACTCCACTGCACGCTTTTTGCATTTTTGCAACCGAAACACCGATACGAGTATTTACCGCGTTCGGATGACTGAATAAATAGCACTGGAATAAATCGAGAACAGTATCGAACGAGCCGCATGCAACGTTTGATATCTATCGGATTCCAGTATTGATTTATCACTGATGTGGAAGTTCAAATTAAGTAAGGGAAATATTAAACTGCACATCAAAAATACTGATTTGCACAGCAAATATACTGATTTAGGTGAAGGTTAAGGGGGTGAGCAAAGCGAAGCCCCCTTTATCCTTCGTATTAGGTTGAACATATAAGAACATCAAAAATACTTAAAACATAAAAAGTGTTTTTGCTGATCCTTTTTTGCTGTGAAAATCAGAATTTTTGATGTGCGATTAAATACTAGCCATTAAGTAATACTAGCAGAAAGCGCGGTGGCAAGAGCGCGCAATATATAGGTGCGGTCTCTTGAGAACTTCTCTAATATAATCTCAGGCCATACCAAGATTTGAATGATTATCGTGGAAACCAAACATGAACATAACGAAGCTCAAACCTCATACATATAGTTTCTTCATAAATGTTGACAAACAATGTGTTTGATTATGGCCGCCGCCCGCCTAATTAAATTCATGTCTATTTCATGCGTATAAATTTGATATTACCTCGTCCTTGATATTACCTCGCAACAGAATTGCTTTCGTGTGCGTCGACATTAGACATGTTTATTCACAAAAAACCCAAAAAGCACATTAACAGGAAAATTTAAGACAGAAAAGTGATATAGGTATTAAGAGATCAATAGTCACTGCTTTTGGTTCCCACAGCACAGAGTAAACTAGTGTGGGGTAAGGTAATATATTTAGTTGTGTCTTATTATTTATGATTTATGATTGAGATATACAACACATAACGCCGTCAAAACGCCCAGCCTAGAAGGCCAAGCCGAGAGGTAATGAGAGGTAACTGATTTAGGGACAACCCATTGATATATGAGTTTTTTTTTTAATGGAAATATTTATTTGTAAGAGATTGACTTAATACTACAAGGTAACACAGAAGATGTGTGCTTAGTTAGTAATCTTACATTTAGATTGTAGAAAGCACAAAGCTCCCCGTAATAGTATAAACTGTATTACGTAAGAGCGTAGTCTCCTCAACCACAAGTAATTGTTGCACTAGGCTAGGAGTAAAAAAATTATCTAAATACTTGCCAGACTTAAGCCTCGGTTAAAAATAATTTTAAACCTAGGAGCCATATTTTTTCTTTATCTAGCCTCTATGGTGTCCCACGGTTGGGCAAGGGCGTCACCATTTCGAGCCATATTTAAAAATTATGATTTTATTCCCGACACAGCATACCGTTTCAGCTAGCACAAAAGACGGATTGAACGTACGAACATTATTATTTGAAAGCGGTCGGCGGCGGTTCGTAGTTCTTTTTTCTGAACCATTTAAAACTTTGGCATTTTGCGAATAGCTCTCAAACGATGAATACAATAGCTTCGCAACGATGGCTAAAAAATAGAAATCATGTATTGAATTTATTTTTGCTTTCATTTTCATATATGTCATGTCGAGTAGACCTCGAGCATGTTAAAACATTAAAATACTTTTTTTTACAGTTTGGCGCAAACAGACCGGACGGACAACGGAAGTGGCCTATACTTTGTCCACTCTATTAATGGTTTTTTGACAGCACAAAACCTAAACATTTTTGACGTTTGCAATGAAAAATATTGCTTATTATTTACGCAATAAGGAAATGTCAAAAGACCATTAATAGAGTGGACAAAGTATAATAATTGTTGTTAGTAAAGGACAGAGCTATGCGTCGATCTCCTTTTCTTTTTTTCGTATAGAAAAGGAAAAGGACACTGAAGCATATCTCTTTCATTTCTGACAACCACTATTACGTCCTTTCCTCTCATGGGATATTTTAAAACCAGTGCAGTTTGACTTAATTTAAATACTTTGTTGAGAATAAATAAAAACTGAAGAAAACAAAAATAAAATGTTATATATATCTTAACCGAAGCTTGTTTATTGGTTTGTTTCCGTACATACATGAACTCTAAATGCATTTATCATCGATGAGGTCTAGACGAAGACTAATAGGTAGGCTTACCTGTAGACCTCCTATCAAGAGTAACATGAAGTAAGGTTTACCACAATGTTGACAATTTTAAGTAATCCATCTAGCAATTACGCTACTTTTGGCTAGATACGTTTTCCTTAAAAACTTCGGACACGCGGGCTGGCCGCTAGACCGAAACCCCCCCCATCAACTCGCACTACTCGCACTGAGCCAGCATGGTGGAGTATGGCTGAATTTTGCCCCTCGGTGGGTAATTAATGGGCCACCTTTATTTACTAACATTTTCTTTGCAGCTTTGAAGTAATGTTCTTTATCGTCATTTGTTACGAAACGAAAAAAATGCCGAAATAAACACAAATTCGTTGGCGGTACATCCAGGTAGCAAATTCGTTCCTCGCAGGATGAATAGCGTCTAATTTGCGTGACAAAGGTATACATTTACCCTCGCCCTTACTGACAGCCTTTTCTTGCAAGATGTATGTTTTGGTGTATCTTTTCAAATTATTACTAACTGTGTGTGATGGCATTATTTATCCTGTAGTCCTCTATATAAAGGATTCTTAACTACGTATCGTTAAAATCATATGGTACCAAATGGCATATAGGATCAAACTTATATGCTGATAAAAGCAGTGCAACAGGTTTCTTTGCCACCCCGTATGGGAAAAGGCGTGACGCTAAGGATGCTTAACCTCTTATCCCCTTAATAATTTTAATTTCTTTTAAGTTTTGAACTTTATTACCGAGCAATAAGTTTGAAAATCGCGATCCATTTCGGATAAAGTTATGCATTAAGTGTTAACGACCCACGGCATCTTAAGATGAACTTCGTGAGGTTAATGATCCTAGAGCTTGGTTTCTCAATATAAAATTTGCCATGCCTGAAGTACCTAATTTTCATTTATAGCCTGCCAAACGGGAAGCTAAACTACGCTTACCGTCCGTCTTTCTGTCCGTGACGAGGCTCTATCATTGAACCCACAGAACATTTAAATGTTCTGTGATTTAACCGTAGTAGGCAGAGAGTTGAAATTTTCACAGAACGTGTAGTTCTGTTGCCGCTACAGAAACAAATAATGAACTACGTGTGATTTTGTAAATTAAAGATAGGTTCCCCATACAGACGGCAGAGACGTGTTTCAATATTGCTGGCCCTGCAAATTACTAAAACATGATCATTCAAATATCATCGATAATTCCGACGTTTCGGTAGCGCAATTGGTTAGGCGTTGGATCCGCTAGCTTTAGGGTAGGTATTTATTTATTTATTAATATAAGGCACATCAACATTACAAACACAAACACAGAAAGACGATATTACAAAAACAATACAAGAGTTTGCATCAATTATACATGCGCGCAGTCTCATTCTCAACAATATCAAATAGTAGGTATGGTAAGAACCCAAGAAAACCCAGTTCGGACATTAGAACCGTTTTCGTTTTCTGTTTTATTATATTTATTGTCCTTGACTTGTCTTGTACGATGGTTTGAAACCCTTCGTGAGCGAGTCCGACCCGCACTTTGATGTCGGGTCCTGATCCATTGTAGTAAATTACTGGTAATAATAATAGTAATACCTTGGACACTATTTACACACATTGATCTAGCCCCAAACTAGGATTCCCTGAAACTTGGGTACTAGACAACGATACTTAGATAGATAAACAACCATGACTACGGTACAAACATCCGTTCTCATCAAACAAATATTTGTCCCCACCGGGAATCGATCCCGGGACCCTTGGCTTCGAAGGCAGGGTTACTGCCGACTCGGCAATTCGGGTCTTCCCCCACTCAACTATATCTATCTACCTTTCCTATCAATGGTTTGCTGGCAGAAATTTCTTGGTAGAGATAAGCTCGTCTTTGTACATTCATCATAAGTTAACTGCATGTCTGTTTTGTGTAGTACAATAGAGACATTACGTTTAATTGTGTTAACACAACCGCTGTGCCCTAGCTACCTCGTATGGCTAAACGTGGGCACAACAAAAGCGTTGTGCCCCAGCTATCTCGTATGGCTAAACGTAGGCACAACACAACCGCTGTGCCTTAGCTACCTCGTATGGCTGAACGCGGGCACAACACAAGCGCTGTGCCCCAGCTACCTCGTATGGCTAAACGTAGGCACAACACAACCGCTGTGCCCTAGCTACCTCGTATGGCTGAACGCGGGCACAACACAAGCGCTGTGCCCCAGCTACCTCGTATGGCTAAACGTAGGCACAACACAACCGCTATGCCCTAGCTACCTCGTATGGCTGAACGCGGGCACAACACGTATGACTAACCTTGAATTGGTTCACAGTTAATAATTTATTGTTAAACGCTGGTAAAACCAAGTGTATCAAATTCTCACTTCCAAATGTCAGGCAAGTTGAGACCAGTTTAGTGTTAGACAACAGCACGTTAGAATTATTAAATGATACGAAGTTTCTTGGAATAACCATTGATAGCAAATTGCAGTGGGGACCCCACATAGATATATTGGCTGGTAAATTAAGTTCTGCGGCTTACGCTGTTAGGAACATCAGACAAAGCACGGATGTGGCTACATCTAGGCTAGTATATTTTAGTTACTTTCATAGTGTGATGTCCTATGGTATCTTGTTGTGGGGGAATGCAGCGGATATTCAAACTATTTTTATTTTACAGAAAAGAGCTATTCGAGCAATTTATAATTTAAAACTAACAGACTCCTTAACAGAGCTTTTTAAAGAAATTGACATACTAACAGTAGCTAGTCAATTTATTTTCGAAAATATAATGTATGTACGCAAGAACCTTACAACATTTTCCAAAATTAGCGATAGCTGTAATGTTAACCTAAGAAATAATCACAGACTGTGTGCGCGCCGATTTAGACTCGCGAAGGTTAGCAATTCTTTTAAGGGTCAGTGTATTCTCTACTATAATAAGATACCTCTGGAGATTTTGAAATTGCCATTTGAGCAATTTAAAAAGCATGTTAAAGCGACCTTGTCAAAAAAGGGATATTACAATGTTCAAGATTACTTAAATGACAGGACTGTATGGGGTTAATCTAGCTCAACACAGGCCTTGCTGGTAATAATTTTGTAATTATTTATTCCTGCTTATTAATCATAATAATTAAATTTGTCATATTTGTAATAGTTAAGCACAACCTATTTTAAAAGAGATCTAAAAATCAATCTGTGGGAGTTTCTACGCCCTTCTTCTCCCACAGTGGTCCAATGTAGAGAAGAGGCAAAATTTACGTTTGCTAAGTACATGTAAATATCTACATATACTTAGCAAACGTGTGCCCCAGCTACCTCGTTTGGCTAAACGTGGGCGCAAAACAACCGCTGTGCCCCAGCTACCTCGTATGGCTAAACGTGGGCGCAACACAAACGCTGTGCCCCAGCTACCTCGTATGACTAAACGTGGGCACAACACAAGCGTTGTGCCCCAGCTACCTCGTATGGCTAAACGTGGGCGCAACACAAACGCTGTGCCCTAGCTACCTCGTATGACTAAACGTGGGCACAACACAAGCGCTGTGCCCCGGCTA
Source organism: Argyresthia goedartella (assembly GCA_949825045.1). Lineage (NCBI taxonomy): Eukaryota > Metazoa > Arthropoda > Insecta > Lepidoptera > Argyresthiidae > Argyresthia > Argyresthia goedartella. The sequence goes on along the minus strand of OX463812.1, from coordinate 11,923,110 downwards.
CCTCGTATGGTTGGTTAAACGTAGGCACAACACAACCGCTGTGCCCTAGCTACCTCGTATGGCTAAACGTGGGCACAACACAAGCGCTGTGCCCCAGCTACCTCGTATGGTCAAACGTAGGCACAACACAACCGCTGGGCCAATAACGTTATTTTCTTGCAACCCTGCCTTGGCTTTTAAGGTATAGAGAGAAAGGGGTAACGACTATGACGACCTCTGTGGCGCTGCTTTTGTGGCTCTGTCTACCATGCGAGAGGTCCCGGCTTCGATCCCCGGCTGGGGATAAAAGATAAAAAACGCGATCTCGGATGTTTATATGAGTGTGAGGTCGCTGTTTCTGGTCCCCACGACACAAAGTTATCCTAGTGTTGGAATCAATGTATGTGCCTTTTTATATACATGTTTATGTTTTTTGTTTATGCGTACCTGTGGAAGCATGTACAATATCTCTTATGTCGTCTATCCAGTGTGTAGTGCACTTGATCCAATGGTTCTAGAGGCACTTCATTATACTCCGATCAGACAGTTTGAAGCGGAGAAACCCTTTGACATCACCTCACCTCACCTTTGATTCCAGGACTTGAATGACTGATTGAACTATGTCGTACGAGTAAAGATACATGTCACACAGACAACTTTTCAACCGTAATGCACCTATAATGTAGAGATACAAAAACAATTACAATAGCTTAATAAGTGCATAATTATCTTGATATCAAAGATGACCTCTTTGGCTTTGCATTTTGAATCCTGCCTCCCAAACGAGAGGTTGAATCCCAGCTGGGACGGAAGAAAAAAAATCATCAGGTCTTAGATGTGTGTTTCTGGTTCCCACGACACAAGGTGTCCTAGTGTGGAGCCAGAAACAATGTTATGTAAAAAGACGTGTTTCATGAACTTTTGTTAGTATGTAGTACGTGTGGATGTAATTTTGGATTTATGTAAAACTAGTAAGTCATTTTTACTTGTTCTAATGATGATGCAGTTCAACCTAAATAAGTACTCTGATTAAATCTGTTTCATATAGAAAGTTATTCTGATAGAAGAACAAAGTGTCAAAATCAAATCAAAAAAAAAAAAACAAAAATCATTTATTTCCATAGGATGTTGTTACATCACTTAGATCCGTCATTACATTTTTTTGGGTGAGTTCACTAACCGTGAGTGATATTTCTATTCCAAGATATGTTGCACGATCTTTTTTAGTAACAAGACGATATAAAGCGTATTAAAAATACTCCAGCTTCAGGTTGCATCTGTGTAATACTTAGGTAACCTAACAAGCATATTGCATAATCACAATATTAATGGAATGCATGTATATTAATTAAGTGCCTCAGTCTACTCAAATTCCGTTCAGGCTCAGGTCAGGCTACTATGAGTTCTATGTAGAGTTTCGGTAACTAATTCCCTACCCGTTTCGTTGCAAACTAAAGAAACTGAAATGACAACAAATGTTATGAAAAAACCGGTGAAGTGCCAGTCAAACTCGCGTTCGGAGGGTTCCGTACCACCGTACAATGGTAGGGATGGTGTTGAGTGAATAGTTTGGATTTTACAAAGCTAAATGTTGTTTACAAAGTTATTGGTGCGGCTACTTCCACACTCCATGTACGTAACCAGGAGCAATTATAAGTTTGTATGTGGTATTGAAAGAATTGTTTTAAGGGAGCCCTGTTAAATATTTATTTTATTCTGTTTTTTAGTATTTGTTGTTATAACGGCAACAGAAATACATCATCTGTGAAAAATTGATCTGTCTAACTATCATGAGATATAGCCTGGTGACAGACGGACGGACGGACGGACAGCGGAGGCTAAGTAATAAGGTCCCGTTTGGCACCCTTCGGATACGGAACTAAAAAAATGGTAAAAACATCAGATTAACGAAACTCTTTGTTTACTAAATAACTCTATGATCAAAATATAATCAATGAATATATATGAAGATATCACTATGTACGAGGATTCGTCCACAGAAATAATTAATCAGTTTGCAGTATGTAATGCATGCAACGTCGTCATAGCAACAGACGAGCGCTTATGGCATAGATCTTATGGTTACAATACTCAGACTGTACAAGCAGATCAAGTTGTGGTTCTGCCACCCCATGTTGGAAAATGTATGACGCGGGTTGTAGTTTATGTAGATTAGCAATGTATTATTTAATATAATATTACGGTCAAGATAATGATTCGGTTATTGTGTATACTAAGCGGCTATTATTCATACTTAGCAATATCGATGGTTAATGTAATGATTGACGACCTCTGTGGCGCAGCGGTTGCGGCTCTGTCTACCATGCGAGAGGTCCCGGGTTCGATCCCCGGCTGGGGGTAAAGAAAAAAAATCCCCAGGTCTTGGATGTTTATATGTGTGTGACGTCGCTGTTTCTGGTACCCACGACACAGGGTATCCTAGTGTGGGGCCAGAAGCAATGTATGTGCCTGTATGTAAATGTTTCAAAAAATTACAGTAGTATTTGTTACATTAACCGTTTAGTATAATATAATCACCACACGTCCGTGGTGAATATGATTAATCCTGATTGCTATAAAGTCTGAGTGCTCTGATGGACATGGAAATATTAAGAGGACTAGAGTTTCTGAATTTCTCAATATCGAAAAGTGCCTTTTGCAACGGATAAAAGAAACTCTCGATAAGAAGAAAATAAAATAAAATTACATAGTGCATGAATTTTTGTTTTGTTTTCGTAAGCATTTAAAAATATAAACATGTACATAATATATGTTGTGCATATCATGCACATAATTTTATCATATTACATATTTACTAAATTCGTACTTGCTGAGACTTGTTACTGCTGCGTACCCCTATAAGAGAGAAATGCTACCCATGTACCTGCATTAGCGAGAAACTCGGGTTAGTGAGAAACCTCTAAAAGCGAGAATGAGATTGTGCGCCCTTGAACTCTCGCTTATCCAGGTTTTACTGTATATCAAACAAACAAGCTAAAGCTAAACTAGTCTAAATTGGTATTTATTGAGAGTAAGAAATATTTATAATCGATACAATTCTGCAGGCGTCATAAATACTAAATAACGGTTTAAAATGTAAGCTTGAAACCCGACAGCTCCTAACCGGTTGCCATAAGTTCTATTTCGAACAATTTTTTGTTAGTTTAATTGTGACGATCGGTCTGGATGTCTATGTAGCTTTCTAACTCTAATTTGGGTTGTTTAAGGCTGGTGTATCGGTGAAGTCAGCAACTCGATTCGTGGTGGTGAAAATTTTGAACGAACTCATAACAGCTCACACAACAACATGGCGTCAGTCGCTGTGACAGAACAGTGCGAAAATTGTGTGCTTTTTTGTTTATTTATTTTCCGAAACCCCGCATTATTTCTATAATTTCAAACCCTATGTTTTAAGATATTATGAATAATTATTTTTTGACGGAAGAACAATATCTATACTTATTGCTATTAGATCCCAAGAAATAAAATGTCATTAGGTGAAAAACATCCTTTATATATATAGTTTTCATTGACATGATGATGTTTTTTTAAAAAGCTTTACGATTGGAGGAAAGACTTGTCTTCATAATATATATTTTGTTGGGTTTGGAAGGTGTCCCCTTTAAGGGCTTCAAAGATGTCAGATAACAATACCCAGCGACTTAAATACGTGTTGGAACTTTAAATTTTTGCAAAAATTGGTACCAAAAATCTTAGACAAAACAATTAAGTTCAAATAATTGAATTTTTATATAAATCTGTAGTCAATTATTAATTTATTATTATTATTATTCGGAAGCGTTAAAAATATGTGTAGTCCGAGTATCGTGTAAAAGAAATGATCGTCTACTTATCTTAGACGATGTTCAGAGTAGTTACAATAAACATGAAACTTCAAGACAAACATATGCTCCATAATTAAAGCAATTGTGAAATCCTGTATTATTTTTCAACAGTTAATTGGCTTGTTTATTGAAGAAGTGTTATATTCAAACAAATACCCAGAAAATAACCGTAGCTTGCGATAATCATGATAACCAATAACAACAAAAAATGTAATCGCATTTTAGACCGCTCGTAGTTTTATCACGCAATTTCCTTTTATTTATAATAAGCCTACAACTACTTGTTCTGTTTTTGGCATCGGATCATTTTCATAACATGCCATTGCCGGAAATTTCTACCCCATTTTTAGAAATTAATTTTAGGAATCAGATCACGCACGTTTGGTCTAACCTAAACCTAGAAGCTATTTTTAATGTTGTGATCACTGTCTAGAAATGAAATATTCCTCATAACATGCAAACAATAGCTTAGACTTTTCAATTCATCACGAAGTTTTTAATGAAGTTGGTATTTCATAAATTTCGGAAAATCTACAAAGATACCTACGCTACATATGTTAGTGTAGATTTTACATCGACAGCACAAACCGTGTAGTATTTAGTATATAGCGCCAAGTTTATTTGTGCTTCAGCGAACTGTCACCCCTCTCTATCTCAGACCCTACCTTACTCTATGCGAGAAAGAGAGGTCAGCTTGATGAAAACCACATAAACTTAGCGCATACTGTACAAACATCCAGAGACGTAGAGATAGCAACGCCTCAATCTCGGTATTTCGGGATCACTTAGGCATCACGCGAGATTTGACACAAAATATCTAAAATAAAATGTTTATTTAACTTCGAAATAATTATGGGAACGCGGCTTTGATACAATAGAAAGCCACGGCATTTACTTATAACATCTACAAGTAGAGATACAAGAGGGAAAATTGACACTGATATTTTTTTCGTTCGCTTTAACATACCATCCAGTTTAACTAGATTATATACAGCAATAGGTACGGTTTTATCCGGACTCATCATAATCAATCATTAATCAGCGCATATTCACCCACTACTGAGTATAGGCCTATCCTTTACTTTCTTTCCTCTTTTTAGTCCGGATACTTTGAATTATTGAATCCCTACCATATGCATTGAGCCGCACCAATTGGAATGCGTCAACAATATGTCATCCCGGACATGATTACAATCCCACAATCCCGCAACCCCGGCACAAGATCAATCTCTATATAAGACCAATCAATAGTACACCATACCTTGCTACACAATCGCACGTCTTGGCAAGTTGCCAAGTAATTAGTCATGTAAATTGAAGTTACAACACTATACGATACGAGTTACGACTGACTTCAGAATGCTAAGCCATAACCAATCATGAAGAGCTGTACGCATTGGTTCGAAATGAATCGTTAAATCAGAATATTAAAGAATCATAACCGCAGTTTTTTTTTTAATAAGTCCTGTATCACAGCTGACAATATGAAAGTATTGTAAAAAACCGGTCAATTTTTTATTTTTTTTTATTTTATTTATTAAGCAGAAATTATAAATTTACATCTGACAATTGCAAGTCTTACTCGCGCACGAAGGGTTCTATATCACCGTATAATGGTAGGGTTGGTGTGGAGTGAATAGTTTGGATTTTTCATAGCAAAATATTGTTTACAATGTTGTTGGTGCGGCTACTTTCACACTCCATGTACGCAACTAGGTGCATTCATAAGATTGTATGTGGTATTGAAATAATTGTTGTATGGGAGACCCCTTAAATATTTATTTTATTATATTTTTTTGTATTGGCAACAGAAATACATCCCTCTAACTATCACGGTTCATGAGATACCGCCTGGTGACAGACGGACAGACAGACAGACAGACAGACGGACAGCGGGGTCTTAGTAAAAGGGTGACGTTTCACCCTTTGGGTACGGAACTCTACTAAACGTGTTCGTATGATGTCTAAGTTGCACTTAGTGATATTGAACACTATCAGTTGTCTGCGACTTGCCGACAGAGGCAGTTAAGACTGGCATTAGGGTTAGCAGAATTTTCATTGGTTTTGGAGTTTGATTCCAAGCCATATGGTTAAAAATATGGTGTCATGTTTATGGTCACTGTCAGATAAGGGGTTAACAAAAGTATCACCTGTCGTTGGCTGGATTCGCTTCATTTTTTACTTTCTCACATATCAATAGTGATTTTGGTCTGCCGCGGCAGGAAGTACTGCAGCCGCCTGAGGGAGTGGAAGGACGCAAAGACCCGTCTGCTGACCTCGCTGACATGTGGAGACCAAGACAGCTGGCTGTCAAAAATAACCCCGAGGTTTTTCGCTTTGTCAGTAAACTCTATTGTGATGCCATTGTACGCTACAGGAACATTGGGCTTTTGTAATAAGGAAAGAGTGTGCCTGGTTCCTAAAATCATGGCTTGTGATTTGTTCGGGTTCACCACCAGCCTCTAGGATGAGGCCCGGTCTTTCACATTCTCGAGGTCAGCATTCAGTGTCTCTACAGATGAAGCTACATCGCAGGGCGAAAAGTGGCGATAAATTTGGAGATCATCTGCGAACAGATGATACGAAGAAGTGAGGACGTTGGAGATGGAGTTTATGAAGACTGAAAATAGAAGAGGAGAGAGAATACCACCTTAAGGCACTCCTGAGGAAAGATCACACCATTGAGTTTCAGTTTCTTCAGACTTAATTCGTTGCTGACGACCTCTCAGGTATGAGTCGAACCAGTTAGCAGCGTGGAAGGACACATTCAGTGAGCTCAATATTGCGACAAGAATGTCAAAATCGACGCAGTTGAAGGCATTGCTGAAGTCAAGCAGGGCTAGCACCGTGGCCAACTTCTGATCCATCGCTAGCTGTATGTCATCACTGACTTTTAAAAGTGCTGTGGTAGTACTATGCTCTGGTCTTAACCCAGATTAGTACGGATTGAGAAGTTTGTTTGATGAAAGGTAAGAGGAGAGTTGGGAGTGAACTATGGATTCAAGGACCTTAGAGAGAATGGGTAAGATAGATATGGGCCTATAATCTTTGAAGGAGGAAGGATTGGAATTTTTGGGCAGTGGGATGACGAGCGCTTTCTTCCACACACTAGGAAACGAGCTATCAGATAGAGAGAAGTTGATAATGTGGGTAATTGGAGGAAGCAACTCTTCAAGGACGCTGTGGATCATTTGATGGCTGACGTTGTCACCACCAGCCGCTTTGGATGTGATAGCTAGCACTGCCTTTCTAACTATGCCAATTCCAACGAAGCTGAACTTGAACGGTGAGGTGCAGACTACAGCCTTTAGCCGTAGACGATGAAGGGTTGCCTCCTTAGCAGCAGGGTCCATCACGACGGGGGGAGAAGAGATGAACTGGTTGAGACCGTTGAGATCGACATTACCTGAAGAGGATTCCTGGGACTTGCCAACACCAATGGTATTAAGGAACTTCCAGACCTGAGCTGGGGTGTACATCTCTATATGCTCCTGGATGTGTCGTCGCTTGGCATCGCGGCACATGCGGTTGCACAGGTTACGGAGGCGTTTGAAAGTTAGAAGATTTTCGTTGGTTGAATCTCGCTTATATCGCCCTTTCGCACGGTTTCTTTTTGCCATTAAACGCTTGATGGAGTCGGTCAACCATGGGGCAGGGAGATGTTTGACCCTGACCTTTTTCATTGGTGCGTGCTTGTCGAACAGTCCCAGGACAATCGAGTTAAACTTCAGGATTTTGTCATCAACGGTCTCGCTAGTGATGACTGGGGTCCAATCAATAGATGAGGCATCGAATTTAAGGGAATCGAGGTTCACGCCTTGGAAGCTCCGCATATCAAGAAATTTGGCTTTGCGCTTAGGGGGCCTGACTTTGTATGAAAGATAAACCAGGTCGTGATAGGAGAAGGGGGCAGTAAGCTGGCCATGGGAAGCCACTTTGACTGTGTTGGAGACGATCATGAGATCGAGAAGAGAGGGAGTACAGTGTGGTTGAAAGTAAGTAGCGCCAAGGGGTAGAATATGCAAGTCAAAGGAATGTAGAATAGATTCAAGTTTGGCGGAGCGGGCATTATTTTTTAGAAGACAGGTGTTTAAATCACCGAGTATGAGAGAGTCACATATATACAGTATAGAGAGGAGTTATGTCATTTAGTAGTCATACTCTGTCAGAGACTAGCGCTGTTTTGTTCTTCCCTTTTTATTCTTCGTCCATACATAACCACAGGCAAACAATCGCGACCATACAGCCAATTCGTTTTTATTTCATGCTTTTTTGTATTTGGGGTTCCTTTATTCACTTCAATCACTTGTAGGGTAAGTTGCACGCGGTTTTTTACTTTATACAGTTGAGACAGACAAAGGAATTACATTTATATATGAATATGAGGCATCGTTGGCTACACGTATAGCAATTAGGTATCAGAATTTTAACTCGTTTTATACCCACATGACTCTGCAAAATTCGCAATTTTTAGATTCAAAATAGGACAAATTGGTATAATTTGTTATAAAGAGTTATTGATGAAAACATTTTGTGGGTACGCAACAGCATTACATTCTCTATTATTTTCAAAAACACGTCGATGCCATAATGTCAAATAAGCTTTTAGGTTTTAGGTACTTCATTGGGCACTCCTATAAAGAAATGTAGATACAGAATTTTGATATTATCTGCAGTTATTGGACCGTGAGATTATCCTCAAACTCAAATGATAGGATTAACCCAATGGTTGTGTCTCATAATATCATTAGCTAAACCGCTTTCACGAACCGTTCAAATTTCCATGTTTGTTTAATTTCCGTATGTTATAAGATTTCACCTTTGTCTGATATTGATTGTACCTATACCTATCTGATATGTTTTATTTTTTTATGTAACAGTGTGTGCTCACAGTAGATGACCATTCGTTTACTGTAAGCACTCACCGGAAATACTCTAAAAACAACTATTTACCTAAAATCGTATATTCTTTGCATCAATCCAAGATCCGATCGTTAATATAACTTTTAGAAGCAATATTTGATATGCATATTTTTTCTGCATTTCGGATATAAGCAAACGAGGTTTCCCTATGCTACAAATATGAGAAACAGTCTTCAAAAACCCGCCAAGTCCGAGCGGACGCACGCACTAACAAGTTTAAAGGCACAAATAGCATTTTATAGCAATGCAGGTACATGCCCGTGCCGGCGACGCGAAGAGGCACTTTGCTCAGCAGTGCGCTACTGTCAATGCCTGAGTGGATCACGACGTGAAGAAACTTCATATCCGCGAATAGTCTTCTATCCGCCAACGACACCAAGCTTCGTAGCTCTAAGGGATAACTAAGCATATGATTATTTCAACTTGACACCTCCGCGCGTTCCTTAGAAAAAAAGTTCGTGCTCGACAGACAGATCGACTTACAGACAGACGGACAGCGAAGTTATCATAATAGGGTTCCATTTTTCCTGTCCAAACACCGTGGTTCGTTGTGTTTGTCAAATCCAAATAAATTACCAATATGTTTAGGGGTCACAAGAGTTCACAACACTTCATACAATGAAAACACTTTACCGTAGTTAGAATGATTGAATTCAGTGAGATTCGCAAAAATCACAAGTGTTGGAAAAAAATTGCTATAAAACGTCTGGGACTTGTTTTAGACTCATTGGACTTAGAAAATTTAGATGTTAAATTGTTAAAAATTACAAGTGTTTTGGACTTGAAAAAATTACATCCTAGATTTATAATTGAGAGAGCTGAGGTAGTTAAGGCAAGTCTTCGAAAGCAAGAGGAGTTACTTGAACGTGTAATAAAAGCGCAAAATAATTACAAAATTTGCCGAAGGAGCGACTCACCGCTACCTATATCGAAACTAAAACAAAGGCTTTAGAGAAATTGTCGAAGTCATTTGAGAATGGTCACAGCAAGATCGCTGCTTCATTAGATTCATCGGATAAGGTCAAACTTAAATTTTCGAGGAAGATGTGTATTCACAGTTTGAAGAGATATACATCGATTATTAGACGAGTCTCAAGGATGATCTGTGACCACGTAAACCTACAGTACCTACTGGTTCATCGAGTAAAATGATCAGCACAGCAGTAACAACAGTCAACGAATTTCAATTGCCACAGACTTATTTACCAAAATTTTCCTCCGGTTATGAAGAGTGGCAAACTTTCCATGACATGTTCGAATCACTCATAAACTAAAATGACAACTTGAGCACCGTTCAAAAGATGCATTACCTAAAGAGCTGCTTGTCTGAGAAGCTGAAACTCTGTTAAAAAATCTACCGACTACTGAGGTCAACTATACTGAAGCATGGAGTCAGCTTCTATATTCGTTTGTTATAACAATCAAAGGAATAAAACGGCCGCGTCACCTACCGCTTTGAAGTTACTACTAGATACCACATCTGCGTGCTTAAAATCATTAGAAAATCTACAAATCAATACGAGTTCATGGGATGCAATAATCAACTACCTGATAGTGACAAAACTGGATCCCGTGAAGCTATGGGAGTTAGAAGTTAGTAAAATGAATTCAGATGATGCCGAAGATACGAAACCTAACTGGCCACAATTCAAGAAGTTTCTTGATATGATATTTAGTACCCTAGAGACGATAGTGTTATCCTATGCCTCGAACAACATATCTGCTGCTAAAACATCACAACACAGCAATACTGAAAAACAACCTGCCAAACTGAGATCCTTTCATTCATCAGTGCAAGACAAGGAAAAGAGTTCTACTTGTCCGATATGTTCTGGACAACAAACACTGTACCAGTATAAGCAATTTGCAACGCAAACCCCTAAGAAGAGATCTGAGTTAGTACAATCCACTCGTCTATGTTTTAACTACTTGTCTGAAACTCATACCGTGAAGAATTGCCAATTGTCGTCGCTGCGGCAAAACGCAACATACGCTACTGCATTTTGGGTCTTTTGGGAAATATTCTACTGAAGCATCAACATCTATTACAAATCATGAGACGGGAGTTGTGGATCACCTTGCGAAATAGAGTCGCCAGAACAGAGTTTTACTAGCCACAGCTATGGTCAAAATAAAATCACCAACTGGTTATTCACACGAGTTCACACACACGATTCGAGCTTTGATTAACTTAATCTGAAGCTTCATTCATCAGCAAAGCTACTGCACAGTCTCTGAACCTAAAGAGATCTGCTGTGAATGGCATTGTGTCGGGAATTGGTGACGGTCAAACAAGAATCAAGAATATGTTTCGAGATAGAATCTTTACAAAGGCCTACATTTTCGGCTCCTGTAAATGCATTTGTACTAAAGAGATTCACTTCATTTTTACCGTCCCGAGGCAGATATATATCTGCCTGGCCAGAGATCAGAAACTTACTTTTGGCTGATCCAACTTACGGATCACCTGGAAAGATAGACATTATTTTGGGCGCTGAAGTACCCAGCGAAATTCTACTGGAAGGTCTTCTTAGGCACTCTATGAAAAATAGTGTGAGTATAGTTGGATAATATACGCAGCTAGGATGGATGGAAAAAATAAAAGATGAGTTCGTGCCAAAAGATAGCAAAGTAATCAGCATGCATATACAACTAAAACAAGATGAGCTTTTGAAACAATTTTGGGAGATAGAGACAGTACCTGACAGTATCGGAAAGGAAATGACAAAGGAAGAAACACGATGCGAGGAAATCCACGAAGAAAGTACAGGACGTAACGTTGTGAGGTTTCCTTCAAAATTACTAACCCAGAATGTTTTAATAGTCGGTCGAGAGAGATAGCGAGAAGAAGATTAATAATATTAGAGAAGCGATAACTCAAAAATCCCAAGCTACATGAAAAGTACAAAAACGTGATTAAGGATCGCATAAGGATAAGGAAGGAGCAAAATCAAATGATCCAAATAACATATTAGAAGGAGATAGATAATCCGTATGGAGATAGAATGTTTATCTACCTCACCACGCCGTGGTTAGAGAAGAGAAACAGACAACGAAATTGAGAGTGGTTTTTGATGCTTCGAGTAAGGGTGTAAACCACGTTTCATTGAACAACAACCTCCTCGTTGGACCTAGATTATAAAGTGACTTACGTCACATACTGATGAGATGGCGAAACCATACAATCTGCATCGTAGCAGACCTCGTGAAAATGTATCGTCAAGTTGTTGTTGCCGACCAAGATACAGATTTTCAAAGAATACTGTGGGTGGAGGTCTGATCCACACGAGTTACAAGGCAGGTGCGGCGATGACGTAGAATTTCACACCTTCGCCGATGTATCTCAATCTGCTTACGCTGCTGCTGCTTACCTGAAATTGACGAGTAGAGATGGTAGCACCGCCATGAATCTGATCACTGCTAGAACTAAATTCGGACCTGTAGAGAAAGATATTTTCAATACTCGCCTGGAGCTTTGTGCGGCGTTACTAGCGACAAAACTAGTATACAAAGTTTCTCAGATTATAGAGATACCTAAACACGCATGGTCTGACAGCACAGTTGTCTTAGCATGGATAGCAGGAGAACCAGGTAATTGTAAAAACATTTCGAGCAATAGAACATCTGAAATAATACAAAACCCAGCCGATTGTGCATCTAGAGGGCTACAATTCCAAGAGCTGTTAGAACATTAATTGTGGTGGCATGGGCCACACGTTTCATTCTTTGAAGTGTCGTGGACTGTAGTGACCCCTAAACATTTCCATTCAAGCTAAGGAACCTTAAAAAAGATGTCACTCGACACTTTCGCGCCAATTTCACTTGAGGAACTTATGATATCTTACCAAAAGATAATATTATTAAAGAGTTTCATTCATCAAAACCAACTTTTTTGTCATCATGACTCAAATTAATTCGGAAAGTTTTCCGGAAGTCTTTTTAATCATACTTACCTACCGCGCAATAAAAGTTTTTATATTTCAACTTTGAGTTAACATAAAATAAAACCTGCCAAACCTATGGAACAGTGGATCCCAACCAGTGGTCCGTGGACCACCAGTTATCTGCTGCACCAGTTATCTAACTATGGTCCGTTGACGATTTACACACTGAAATATATTGAACTTACAATTGCACGGTTCCGAAAACACAGTAAAAGACTTTGCAAAAGTAAATATCTTGGAAGATAAAATTCGCGCCTTTATTTGCAATCTTCAGTCAAGCAATGGATTTTAGTGGATCGAGGGCGAAATTGGGGAAAACAATTTTTCTGCATTCGCGACATTAAAATTACTTCTGGAGGATGACAGTAAGAAGCGAGTAGGGCAAACATACAACAAAGGCTGTGGTAACACCCAGGCATCGACTGAAATTAAGTTATTATTTGCGTGAAGAGCAATAATATTAGTCCTAGGTTTACTGAACCAAACCCGCTACCAAAAAATTAATCAAATTGGTCCCGGTCAAAAAAGACCCACTTCTCTAGAATAATAAAATAATTCCTTTCATAACAAACTAAAGGTCAATGGTAACTTGATACTGAATATCAGACTAATGTTCTTAAGCAGGAACAAAGGCGCAGTCAAATTTTATTGAGGACATAATTCAATTTGAAACCATTTTGAACACTTTTTCCATTCTCCATATGTTATGGGTCAAGCAGCCAAGTGATGATTAGTATGGAGAAGTAAAAAAGGTTGTCATTTCGATTTCATAGCGAAATGACCACCTTTTTCAAGCATCCCTAAAACTTCGTAAAAATCGAATACGTTTTATTATGAAAAATAATATTTACGTATTTTCTAAATTTTTTATTTTTTTTTGGTTTCTATAATAATAATAATAATCGTATATTTACTTTTAAAGGTTTACAGTAGCTACGCCGCTATTATAGCGGTTTGGAACGTGAGCCCACCACGCTAGTCCAGTGCGGTTTGGTGGGTTTTTCACCAAAGACTTGTCCGTTGATCAGCAGAGTGAACCGCGGGCAGATAAGGTAGCTTGGGTCATTGAACCCACTTACACCCCTTAATTATTGAGATGCGATACTATTATTATAAAAATGTGTTCGATAAAAATTCAACTAAAATGCAAGCGACACCAAATAATACAGTTAGTTCCGCTTGCATTTAAAGTTTGTTTAATTTAACACAGTACTACAATATTTTATTGAATGTCAATACTTAGGTTAAATCTTATCTGTTGCTTGTTTTATGCTTTTTAGTGAACCGAAAACGGGTATTTTTTATTACGTCATTTGCTTCGCAAAATTAGGAGTCAAGCATTTATAAATTTTAAAATAAATTTATTTCCTCGCGACTTAGTTAATTAGTTACGCGCATGCTATTGCTAGAATTGTTACACCGTACTGGTACTAACAAAAGTGCTCCAACTAAAAGGTCTACAGCACGATCCAGGTCAAAGTACTCTGGCGCAGGTACAGTTGAGTAGAAAGTAGAAAATGAGCGGCTCGAGCGTGCTCGAATATGATTATCGTGCGAGCATAGCATTGCAAATTACGAGAGCCCGAGATTTTTAAACACATACTTTTGTTTTTGAGCCGTTTACGAGGGCTGAACTTTTTTATACGCTTGTAATGTAATGAAATATTTTCAGCCTCTATTATTCTGAATGAGGGTGTAAAATGGGTGAATGTTTTGATTACATTGAAGGGGGGTTTAAAACGGTGTCGATGAAAAAAGTTGGACTATGTTAGGCGGAAGCGGAAATGCAGTATAGGGTCGCGTTTTCCTGTTGGAAGTTTGTTTGTTTGGTATAAGTTCTGCTAATGCTGCTTTTATTCGTTTAAATAAGCTGTACGACAAACTGCACTCACTTAACATTTGAGTACAGATATTACAGCGAACAAAGAAAGTTCCAGTTTCAGTTTCAGTTTATTTATTCTTCACACAATTTACATTTCATTAGAAAATCAAATCTTAAGATTAACTTATATTAAGGTATCAATGAAGAAAAAAACATCTAGTGAATAAAGACGTTTCGTGGGCAAGAATTTTTTCAGATTAGTTTTTAAAATACCATTGTGTCAATCATGATCAAACCTAAAGGCAAAGCATTGTAGAATCTAACAGCTTGGTAGCGAACACTATGTTCCACAACTTTAAAAGAGGGCGTCACAGTATTGATGCGGACATCTTTGCGCCTCGTATTGAACCTTCGTACTTTCTCATCTGGAGTTTCTAGCCTAGTGATCTGTTTGTAAAAATCTGTTAATAATACGTATAAGTATAAAGAAGGAACGGTCAACACACCCAGCTTTCCAAAATGATCCTTGCAAGATTTCCATGGTGGAATTCTTACAATGGTGCGTATTGCCCTTTTTTGCAAGACAAACGCTTTTGAGAGGTTGTCCCCAAAATTACTAATATAATATAAATATAATAATAATAAGTATTTTTTCAATATCATCTTAAGAGGATAAAATATTTATGATGATGTATTCTCTTGTTGTGTAACTACAACCTAGCATTCATAATTGACCACCGCTACGATATAATTTTCTTGTTTACTGAATTATCAAGCCCGACTAAAAGGACTACTTTTAAATTGCAAATAAACTGCTATGCAAAAAAAAAGCCCCAATAGCTATTTAACCCTTCATCCGTCCTCTGTGACCTTTATCGCTGTCGTCAGCAAATCCTCATTATTCTCGCACTATTAAACTGCGTCCTGCTCGTTTGCGGGCAGCTGACCCGTGGCTGAATTTGTATCGAGTATTTTTTTAGGTCAAATATTGCGTGTGTTATGGGGAGAGGCGGCGTACTTGATATTTGTTTTTATTTTATTTTTGCCTATTTTTACACAGTTTTTGTGTTGCGAGGATAGTGTGGAAATATCTATAGTAAGCTATAGTAGCTATAGCAAGGTGTGAATAAAACATAACCAGCTCACGTCATTTAAGTAATCTTGAACATTTTAATATCCCTTTTTTGACAAAATCGCTTTAACATGCTTTTTAAATTGCTCAAATGGCAATTTCAAAATCTCCAGAGGTATCTTATTGTAGTAGAAATACACTGACACTTGAAAGAATGTCTGACCTTCGCGAGTCTAAAACGGGGCGCACATAGTCTGTGATTATTTCTTAGGTTAACATTACAGCTATCGCTAAGTTTGGAAAATGTTGTAAGGTTCTTGCGTACATAAATTATATTTTCGAAAATAAATTGACTAGCTACAGTTAGAATGTCAATTTCTTTAAAAAGCTCTACAAAAAACAACACTATGTCAGTCAATTTCTCCACCATGAAAGGCAGATCGTTAATATAAACCAGGAATAAGAAAGGCCCTAATATGGAACCTTGTGGAACGCCAATTTTTACACCCGATCCATCAGATTTAACGCAGTTAATTTCTGCCTTTTGAATTATATTGCTTAGGTATGATCTTAGTAGATCCAACGCTTTATTTCTAACTCCGGCAAAAAATAATATAGCTACTTAATGATATTGTATTAATAGGACGTTTAAACAATCATAAACCCATAGAAAAAATCCCAAAGTGCGGCTAGAATTATAGATTCACAAAAATATGTTAAATGTTGTTCTACCCTTATTTTCATCAGAAACACATTTCGCAAACAAAAATAAATAACGTAGGTGCATGCAGCCAAAAAGTCGTATGGTTTTCCCCAGGGCTGGATAGGATAAGCCATGCGACGATGCGTGCAGCTAAAAGGTTAAGCTGCGGCACAATCTCTTCCTCAAATCGTTGACATTTGAGTTTTTTATCATCTTGTTAAGGAAACCTCGCCATCATCTGGTGGGTATATGTGTGCCCACTCGGCCGTGATTTAGATGTTGGAGATTTTGAAACTACTTAGGCATAAAATCAAAACTAAAAACTGTTATTCTAGTGACTAGAATCTAGTGCTCGAATAGCTGGTTATTGTACTCCAATAAATAAGAATAAAACTCTTAATAAACAACGTTAGTAAATAATTGTAATGTTTAATCAGTGTGTTAATGCATTAAGAGTAATACGACGAAGATGTTGATTAAAAATTATACAATAATTTTCATTCGCACATAAAAATTCTACAACCGTCTTTTATCCTATTTCCAAGGTATTTCGAGACTCTACTTATGTTCAGACTACCTTCGTACGTGTTTCCACTCGAGCAAGTAATTTCTGACAAGAGTCACGTGTCAAACGATCCGTTTAATTTCAACCAATCGAAGCCCTGAATTCGAAATTTTTAGCACGAGTTGGGATTTTTAGGGGAAAATGGTGCGAATTACAAGGCGACCAAAATGTTTGATTGTGTTGCCAAGTTGTGATTACAGCTTCTCAGCCTAAAATATCAGCAGGTGGATAAGACAGCTGTGGCAGTGCGCGGTCACGTGACAATTTAAATTTTTGAATCGATTAAATCTATTTTCATTGTGATAATTGTTCAGTATTCTGACTTGATATGTATAATATTTAGGTGTAGATTTTTTAAGATTAAAAAATAAATCTTTTTGATTACTTTACAGACAGATATGTCGTAGAAGTTCTCTGAAACCCGAATCTAAAGCGAGGACGTGGTCACCCCATGAAGGGGGTGACGAGTTGAAATAAAAAATATGCTAATTCGTCACCTGCAGTTGAAAAGTTTGGAGCTCATAATTCTAGACAACGATTGGGTATTAGTAAAAATGTATACCTATAGAATCAAAATTGTGTAGTACAACAACATTTGTACATAAAACGGAACGTTCGTTGTCTCCTAACTAGTTCAAACAAAGTTCCGAGGTCAAACTTTTAAGCACTTACTTCCTAAGCTATCACAAAGTTACCTATACCTATTGTGATTTGAGGGAACTATCATGATATGAAAAGACTTTCTCCATTTTTTTCACCATATAAAAACTGATCAGCTATTATTTATTCAGAACAGTATTTTTCCTATTTTAAACATTAGTTTGAAATCACTGGCATTTATTTCTCAGCTCGTGAATTACAAAAAAATATGGCCAAGTGCGAGTCAGACTCGCCCATGAAGGGTTCCGTTGTAGAAAGTAATTATGTGACTGGATGTTTGTGTTGTAACTTTGTTTTTCATAGTGTTTCTATCAATGACATAGTTATCTTTGCGGTTTTCAATAAATTTTTAATATCTTAAAAACTGCTCATTTTATTTCGTTCAAACAATTTTCGGTTGAATTGTATATTCAGATGCACAGCATATATTTTTTCTAGATTTTTCACTTTCTTACTTTGAAAGTAAGAGGGGGGACACATTTTTCCACTTTGGTAGGGTCTGTCTCTTTAACGATTTACTTTGAGGAAAAATGGTTTCAGTAAACTTCAGATAAACATATAGGTTTGATGAAAAAAATATTTTTTGGTTTCAGTTCCAGTTCCCTTTTAATTATTTTATTTTTTGTATAAAAATCGTAAAGCGGTTAAAAGAAAACATCTACAAACCAAGTTTCTGCTGTGTAGTCTTAATAGTTTCTGTATAAAGTTGCTATGACATACGGACGGACAGACAGACTTGATGAAACTATAAGGGTTCCTTGTTTCTCTACGGAACCCTAAAAATAAAGAAAAGTATATTTATTGCCAAAACCAAAGAGAACAAAACAAAATACCTTTGCTACTGCTCTAAAAATAAACTTATATCTAACAGCAAGTTATTTTGCTGCTTAAATAGATAAAAAATATATAACAAAGTATATATTTATCTTATTTTTAAACAGCTTTGATATAATATTTGTTCTGGCAATAGGTTATACGCTCAGCAATTGCTGCCGGATATATACATATATAATATTGATTAATTGATTGATTGATATTCATTTATTTGCATATGCCCACACACACAAAACATGCAAGATAAATTAGCATTAATAAAAAAAATAACATTATAAACATTCAGACACAAATCAAAAACACTGCTAAACAGTTAAATTTAATTACACACAAATTTTGATAGGTAGGACAAAGATACCGAGTTACCTATATCGCCCTAGAACTGATGGTGGTGTGGCACCTGCAAAAGGGTACTGACTCAGCATGTGCCTTAGAAATAGACTCCTCAGGCGCTGATCTTCCGTCAGCACCCGAACAAAGGAGATGGCGTGCTCAACTGAAAGCATTTACAGGAAGGTACCTATTCAATTTGTTAGTGTAACCTGTTTGTTAATAACGTATAAGTTTAAAGTTGTTAACTTTTTAAATGATCCGTATGGCGTTGATTTTCAGCGTATCCTGGATAGAAAAAGTTGTTTTGTTTATGAAAGGTCGCTTAGATAAAAAAGGAACATAGTTTTTTTTCAGTTTTGTTATAAAAATAAATAGATAAAATGTGTGCTTTTTAGACAATTATTTGTTACTCATAGGTATATAATGTTTGTGTTGGTCTTTGTGCTGTATACATGCGAAAGGGTTTGCGTTATCAAAATTATCATACTAGAGGACCGCGACAAGATCTGGTAGAAAACAGCCCAAGAGAGTGAAGAGTGGAAGGGGGAAGATATAGGCCTTTGCCCAGCAGTAGGGAGGTGTAGGCTAATAATGGCAATAATAATAAAATGACATGGTAATGGTTTTCTTCTGAGTTTATTCAGACTGACCATGAAGTTTTTGACTTCCAAGAAATATCTTGTTTTAGGTGTATCAATTCACGTGTACTCGACAAAAAAGTTTATGGCTGGCCAAGTACTCATGCCAGTATAAAATTAAATGCATTGTTGAAAGCTGAAGAAATTAAAAAAAATCTACAGTAAATAGTTTACTACTTGTTTAATCAACAAAGCGCCAAGAATGATAAATACTGCGATTCTATTCTACTATTTATATTTCATTAAACGGTTCACTCGTGTTAATACTTGTTACCCGTGCTAAGTTAATTAATTAATTTCATCATTTGGCGCTCATGGCCAAAGATGTCTGTCTTTCTCCGTTACATGTTCTGCCCAACATAATTAATAATTATGCAAGGTAATTGTTCTATTAACAAAGGATGCTCTAACCCAAAACGGCATAAGCTTGAAAACTCCATCTCTTTCTTTCATTCATTTCCCCTCAATTTTCTATCTCCTCCGATAAAGTGAAAGCCTCCCAAAGGTTTTGCAATAAGACCCGTTCCTAATCTCTTTAAATAATAGCATTTGAAACAATAAACCCAGATTTGGAATACCATTTCACGAAGATTAGAGAACGTTATAATACACCGTGAATATTATAGCGGAGAGCACATCAGCGCCGAGTAATAATCGGACCAGGACCGTTGCAAAGATCTGTTATAATAAGTCCCGCAGCGATTAGGACCGAAGGTGTTCAAATCACAGAGTAAGTAAGTTAATAGAGGGATAGATATTGTCCTTCAACAAAAATAATATAGAGATGTCGTAACAATATCGTGGAATTAGTTTATATCATGCTATAGCCAACCATGGTTGAATTAGAACTTTCATTGAACGAGGAAATATTTTAGGGCAAAACACTGCGGTAGTTTAGGTGAAGTCTAAAGGGGGCGAGCGCAGCGAAGCCCCCGAATAGTCTTCGTGTTAGGTCGACATCAATAACTCAAAAAACACCAAGTATTACTGAATACAAATCCTTTTAAAACGACATGTTTTCGTGAAATTCAACCGTTTCTGATAATCTGATGAAATAATAGTCAATCCGTGGTTGGTTATTTCGTGAAATAGTCAAATTCTACGATGTAGCTACGACAGAGACATTCTTTACTCATCTATTCATACGACCCATGTACTTGTATGACTGAAATCAATAGGGGCAGGTAGGATTTCCTTCTAAAACAATTTTAGTGACAGCCAGTGATAAGGTACATATCAATATAAGTACCAATTAAATTAAGTATTTACATACATACGCTTTTAAGCCAAGAGTGTTGTTAATCTGAGGTTGGGATGGTGATGAAATGGTTACTAACGTGAGTTCGGGTGTAGACCAAACTCAGGTTTGCGCTAAAATTGGCCCATATTTGAGCTCGTTTGCGCGGAGCCTTAATGTGGTGATGTAGTGTTTTGTAACCGGATATGAAACAGGATATTTGGTTTCAACCCGCTATGCGCCATTTTAAAAGTGGCTGACTCATTGCCTTATTTTTACTTTTCACCAAAAGGCCTCGAATACTGGTGTATTTTTTTTAAGTTACTTAACTTTATTTGACTCTACCAGTTATTTCTTAACTTTTACTTACAATATGGATTAAATGATATCCTTTACAAAAAGTACATACTCAACATAGAACTCAGCTTAGCTTAGATTAGGATTACTTATATTAATACCTATTCTAAAACATATCTGCCACCGTAAGATTTTCAAAACCGTTAGTTGATAAACTAAAATTTTCCTTCTCGTTAGTTGGTCAACTATCGACAGATAGTAAACTGTAGCGTCCTCTTACTATATGACGCGTTAGTTGATAAACTAACGGTTAAAACCGTTAAATAGTAAACAGGTTGAAACTTGAATTGCAAACGAAATACCAGGGCAAACACTGCGGTAGCTTAGGTAAACACTAGAGTAGGCGAGCGCAGCGAAGCCCCAGTATTCGTGTTAGGTTGACAGGTAAGGACAAAAGAAACGTAAATTCTAAACCCTGTCGATCTGGTTTACTATCTGTCCGGCAGTTTAGGCGATTTAAAATTGAATTATTTATTATTAAAGAACTTTTATGAATATGAAATAAGCATGACATTAAGAACTGATAGATGACATCGGATTTAATTTTTCGATGAAAATGCTGCAATTTAACCTCTTAAATACCACCGGCGACGCCACTTTTCAGTTACAGGTAATACATTTTATTACTATGGCATAAGGTTGACAATCGCGACCCGTCCCAACTACCCTCGGTTTTTGAGAGTTTAAGGTCATATTTCAACAGCGCCAACCCGAGGTCAGACCCATGGCTCACAATTAAATCGATTATCGATAACTGTCACACAACAAAAAGGGGTTATTTTTAGTCCGTACACCACACGCGCTGATGCCCGCTCAATATGTGGGGACCCGGACAGAGCAGGGAGGTCTGACTGCTGGGCATGGGTAATTCCATTTTTTTCCCCTCCAATAAAAAAAACCGAGGCAAGACATTCAAGAATGCTCTTAAACGCGACCTTCCCGAAGACAGAGCCACCACTCAACGCGCCCACCACGCGCGGCGCAATAAGTAACTACCATCTGCCTTCAAGCTAAGCTATACTTCCTTGAATCTAAATGAATAATGCATTTCTTTGTTCCACGAATAAATGTTGTTTCAGGACTGTGGTGTGCAGCTGAACAAGCTACGAAGCATAAAACGGTTCTGTTATTTAATGCATAATAACTGTAGCAATACATTTTTCTTACAGGGGCTTAAGACCTAATAACTCGATTTACAAGTAAACCAATGTGTGCAATTCTCCTATAATTTTATTGGTCACGTTATGATGACAGGCCGGTTGAAAACTACAGGGTTATTGGAAGAGCGATGCAAAGTTAAGTTGTGCTTAAACTGGTACAAGTCGCCCTGAGATTGTTGCCCTTGTTGAGATTGGGGGCTTGATCTTCGCTATCGCCAAAGTTATGTACACTTGAAGGTTTTTTCATGAAATGTTTCATGTTCTAGGATGGATATATATATATATATATGTTCATGATCCATGGATGGATAGGCTTAGAGGCGGTGCTGGCGACCTAATGTACTATCCCGGGGCAGATGGGAATAGATCTTTGTAACTAATAACATAGACAAATAGCTAACTCCAATAAATACATAACAAAGAGAACCCGAGCCTTCTCCATTTTTCAAATAAATTTCCCCGCGGCCATTACTTGTCAGACCCCATTTGTACAATGTTAAATATTTGATAGGCTTTTCGTTAAAATTTCGGCTCACACATAGGAGAAAAATAAACTTTTTATGTGTAGAAACAATGGTTTATGAAGAGTCCGGATATCCTGAATGAGAAATTATTAACCCGAGGTTAACATCATTTATATTTTTGGCGAAGTGTGACTCATTATTTTACTGTCGCGTATGCACTGAAATTAATTTACGAACTAATTTCCAAATCCAAATTTCGCTTCTTGCGTGTTTATCCAATATGAAAAGTAGAAAGACCATGTCTCAGTAAGAAATTCAATTCAGTTCAATTCAAAGATTTTTATTCATAATAGCACAAAATTTGAGACTTAATGAACGTCATAACATAATCAAGCAAGCATAATAAAACATTAAGTACCTAGGTGCATAATTATTAGTACATAATATATAGGGTGTAATTAACTGGTTTAATGCTAGATGTCGTGTCCTGTAAAAAGTCATTAATTTTGAAGTAGGCCTTTGTCCACAAAGTGTGCTTTAAACATTTTTGAATCGAGCTTTAGTTAAGTTTTGTATGTCTTGCGGAATTACTTGCGAAAACTACTCTTAAACACATAAATGTTATTTTTTGACATCATTTATTTGAAAAATTAACAGTAACAGCAAAGAAAACATCTACGGGAACATCTACAACTGTTTGAGGGTAGTCTGAAAGTGCACATCTTATAATTTTGCTCTGCATTTTAATATTAAATTTTAATTATTTAATCGAAATTTTATGTACATAATTTTATAAACTCACTGACCTGGACTCCCAAATAACCTAATCAAACTAAATTCACTCTCTTTCCCATCATTTTTCACAATCAATTCAAATCAAAATCACCAACACTTCAATATGGACCTGCATGCGGAGATACACAAGAACATGGAAGAGCTGGCTGCCACATTCACGGAAGGACTTTAGCGGATGACCTACTTTTGTTGACCCTGAGGGGTGGAGGGGGGGATGGGGGAGGGGGGAGGATGCCCCCCCTACTACTCCCCCCCCGCGGAAATGCCTAGTTTCTGAGATATGATTATTTAAAGTTTTGAGGTTATGTTGTTAAATTAAAACAAAATTTAGACTGATCTTGATCTTTAAGTGGAGGGAGGGGGAAGGGGGTAGATTCCCCCCCCCCCCCCCTACTACTCCCCCCCCGGGGTCATTTTTCTGCCTCGACACCTTTCTCCTCCACAAATGCTCCATAATGCTATCATCAAAATTTACATGAAAAGTAGCCACAATAACCTACTCTAGCCAATCGTTTTTGTTTGCATACGCTGCGCTCCGCTCCGCTCCGCTCCGCTCCGGTTTAGCTTCTTCAACGTTCTAACATAACCTATAGCCCGATTGAAAAGTAGCCACAATAACCTACTCTAGCCAATCGTTTTTGTTTGCATACGCTCCGCTCCGCTCCGCTCCGCTCCGGTTTATCTTCTTCAACGTTCTAACATAACCTATAACCCGATTGAAAAGTAGCCACAATAATCTACTCTAGCCAGTTGTTTTTGCTTGTAAATATCGAGAGAACAAGCAAATAGAACATTCGCGAAACTACTAGAAAAGGGACTACTACTTTGCCGCCCAACCAAAAACGCGGCAAAACGCCCCAACAAAATGCGTTCCGTTTTAAACAAAAATGACAACCTTTTTATTATCAAAAGTGATATTTTACGAAAGAAATACTAAATTAACTTTGATTGACGTAAAATAAATAAACAAACATAAATTGCAAGTTAAATGAACGTTTTTATTAAAATAGGTATTATTAAAAAAAGATTCCACATTTCCTCCTTTTTTTAGAGAATTCTCATCTTTTCAAATATGCGTACAACGAAATGTAGGTAATATATTTTGACCACAGACAAGATTTAAACATATTATTTGCGTTGCGTTACATCATTTTACAAAGTATTTTCAGATTTTCAAAAAATCATATCCTAAAAACTGTTGAATTCCGCACCCTGAAACTTTCAGGAAGATGATCAAATGACCCCACCATGATGCTAAAAAAGTTTGGACGACCCAGTGAGTAGGTCATCCGCTAAAGGTGAGCCCTGGAGCTTGTCACTCGAGGGCTGGACCGGCATGAGACTGCGGCGAGGCGCAAGGTGTTGCTGGTGCATGGTGTGAAGGAAGCGGAAAACGAGAAGCCAGACATTGTCTTCTCGGATGCGCTCGCCTCCCGTCTGAAGCTATCTGCAGAATGTCTCAGTGCAGTGAGAGTAGTACATCGCCTTGGTGCCAAGGGAAACAATCATAGGCCCCTTCTAGTCCGCTTTGCTACATACTCGGCACGCTGTGAATTGTGGGGAGTGAAAAGACAGCTCAAGGGTTCTGGCATCACAGTGTCCGAGTTCTTGACCAAAACCCGATATGAGGTGTTTGTTGCGGCGAGGAAGCATTTTGGTCTCAACAACACTTGGTCTTCGGATGGCAAGGTACTAGTGATATTGCCCGAC
The DNA here is from genome assembly GCA_949825045.1 of Argyresthia goedartella. NCBI lineage: Eukaryota > Metazoa > Arthropoda > Insecta > Lepidoptera > Argyresthiidae > Argyresthia > Argyresthia goedartella. The sequence goes on along the minus strand of OX463812.1, from coordinate 11,898,069 downwards.
AAGTCGCGGCATAAGGTGGAATGCTGGGCGGATTTACGGCCGCTGACTGAGAAGTATCCCAGCATGGAGACCCTCCTACCCGCGGGCAAGGGGAAGAAACCGGCTGCGGTGACAGCGGCAACATCTACCAGGGCTCAAACCAGGAGAGCCGCCCATACACAGGGCGTGAAGAAGTGAAGTGATCAACATAATTGTAAGGTAGAATTGTTTCTTTGTCCAAGTCCAAAGTTCACTTTGTTTGTTCTATTACCTATTGTTTTTTCACAAGTAACCTTACTTTACTTTGATCTATTTACTTGTCAGCTGTCACTGTCAGTCAACCTCGTTTTTCTGCCAGTGTATAAACGAAACGCAAACGTCAGCTTCTTAATTTTTGCAACTGTTGAATATTTGGCGTTTCGTTCTTGCGTTTGGATGCGGTCCTGATTGCGCGTCGTTATGTGTTCGCATTATTATTTTGTTATATTTTTTTTTTTAAATAACAATGATGTGTATATAACTGTGTATCATATTCTACCATAATAATCTAAGCTGAGTATTGCATTGAAAATGATGCCATAAGTACTTAGATATCTTTCAGCACTCCGAAGGTTAGGGGTCTAGGTCACCCTTTATATATATATACATATATATATATATATATATATTTTACTTTGTAGGTACTTACTACGTAGGTAGTTTATTTATTTAAATTTTATTTATTTATATTATATAATAATATGGATAGCTCACTACATATTGAAGATAGTTTCTTCTCGTGCTCCTCCAACGATGACTTCTTTGAAAGTGCAGAGAGTGACAATGAAAACTCATCTTTAGCGGAATCTCTTTCAATCAAACTGAAAAATGTTTTTGGGAATGGTCTGGGGAAAAATTTGAACCTAGTTCACATTAATGCCCAGAGTATACACTCGAGTTATTCTGACCTTGTAGACACTTTTAATCAGCAATGTATAGACGGCATTCTTGTGTCGGAATCATTCCTTAAGCCTAGCCTGCCCTCTTCTATGTACTGTCTTCCAGGATACAGGCTGTATAGGAATGACAGAGTTGGGAAGGCTGACGGAGGGGTTGCTGTCTACCTGCGCTCGGATATCCCGTGCAAAGTAGTCAGTGCTTCTCCGAGTCAATACTCCGAATCTGCGGAGTATCTTTTCTTGGAAATCTGTCTTCACCATCATAAGGTTCTTCTAGGTGTTTTCTACAGCCCTTCTCTTCGTATAGACTACTTTGAGTCGTTCGAATCCCTTTTGAATGAATTGACCCCACTGTATAGTGATACTCTTATTCTTGGTGATTTTAACACCTGTCTTCTCAAAAATAACTGCCGCTCTGATAAACTCCAGTCGATTGTTGACTCCTTGAATATGCATATTCTTCCCCTCGATGCTACTCACTTTCAGCCTCATTGTACACCCTCCCTCCTTGATCTGATTATAACATCCGATCCTGACAAGGTAGCTGCTCACGGTCAAATCAATACCCCTTTCTCTTACCATGATCTGATATTTCTATCATACAAGATAAGGTCTCCCAAGAGTAGAGCTAAATTCTTAGATATTCGCAGCTTTAAAAAATTGGATCTTGACTCTCTTAAAGCTGATGCCTCCTCTATTGATTGGTCCCCCGTCATCTCTAGCGAGACCGTTGATGACAAAGTCAACAACTTCAACACAATTATCTTGGGGTTGTTTGACAAACACGCTCCGATCAAGAGAGTTAGGGTGAAGCACCTGCCCGCACCTTGGCTTAACGACGTTATCAAACGCCTAATGACCAAGAGGAACCGAGCTAAATGCCGCTACAAGAAAGACCCAACTAACGAGAACTTTCACACATTCAAATCTCTCCGTAATCGATGCAACCGTATGTGTCGTGACGCTAAGCGCCGCCACATATACGAGTGCATCGAGAACTACACTCCTGCTCAGGTGTGGAAGTTTCTACGTACTCTTGGCGTCGGTAAGTCCCGGGATCTGCCAGTCGGTAATGTCGATCTCAACGGTCTCAATAGATTCTTCTCTGCCCCCCCTGTCTTGATGGACTTTATCGTCAAGGAAGCCACCCTGCGTAGCCTCCGGTTAAGACCTGCTGCTACTACTACTCCTTTCGAGTTCAGCCCGGTTGGAGTCGATGCTGTTAGGAAGGCAGTGCTGGCAATTTCTTCTAAAGCTGTTGGAGATGACAAAATTTGTCCTCGAATGATCAGGAGCGTGCTCGACGAGCTGTTTCCTGCAATCACTCATTTAATTAACTATTCTTTATCAGAGTGTTCCTTTCCCAAAGTATGGAAGAAGGCACATGTCATCCCTTTGCCTAAAACATCCAATCCTTCCTCCTTCAAAGAGTTTCGTCCCATCTCCATCCTACCGCTCCTTTCCAAAGTTCTTGAATCCGTTGTCCATACCCAGTTCTCTTCCTATCTATCCAGAAATAATTTGATCAACCGCTTCCAATCCGGCTTCAGGTCAGGTCACAGCACCGCAACGGCTTTGTTAAAGGTCACGGATGATATCCAGTTCGCTATGGATAACAAACAGCTTTCTGTGCTAGCACTGCTTGACTTCAGTAGCGCCTTCAACTGTGTTGATTTTGACATTCTCACTCAAATATTAAGGTCCCTTAATGTCTCGTCTCGCTCGGCCTGCTGGTTTGACTCTTATCTTAGAGATCGCCAGCAGCGCATAAGGTCTGAGGAGACCTTTACTGAGTGGTGCGATCTTTTGGCGGGAGTTCCTCAGGGTGGTATTCTTTCCCCTCTCTTATTCTCTGTCTTCATCAACTCCATCTCCGATGTTATCTCCTCCCCATATCATCTCTATGCTGATGATCTTCAGATTTATCGTCATTTCCTCTTTAGTGATGTGAACCTGGCTATAGACACACTGAACGCTGACCTTGAGAACATCAGAACCTGGGCTTTGTCATACGGATTGCTGGTGAACCCCAGTAAGTCCCAGGCGATTATTATAGGTACTAGACACTCCTTAAACGTATTACAACAATTGCCCATACCGCCGGTTACCTATGACGGTACTCTAATCGCCTACAGTGACAAGGCCAAAAACCTGGGTGTCATGTTTGATAGACAACTCTCCTGGACTAACCATGTCAGCGAGGTCAGTAGGCGCGTCTTTGCCACCTTTCACTCACTAAGACGGCTTCAGAACTTTCTGCCCCATCAAACAAAAATTACTCTTGCTCAATCTCTTCTTCTCCCCTTGATCGATTATGCCGATGTTTGTTGGGCTAGCGCCAACGAAGAGCAACTGAACAGACTCGAGCGACTTCAAAATCTCGGGATTCGGTTTATCTTCGGACTGCGCAAGTTCGACCACGTCTCGCAGTATCGCAAGGAGTTAAAATGGCTGCCGATCCGTCTTCGTCGGGACACACACATCCTCACTCTTCTATTCAACATCTTAACCAACCCTCGATACCCTAGCTTTCTCCGTGAGCTTTTTCAATTTCTCCCTTCGGCTCGTCCACGTAGAACTCACACGGCTTCCCTGCTCTCTATACCTCATCACAACACCGTCGCATACAAGCACTGTTTTCGATTGCGGGCGATCACTCTCTGGAACTCGCTTCCCTGCACTATCAGAGATAGTCCATCTCTGCCCGTCTTTAAGAATCGTTTGAAGGAGCATTATCTTTCTCTATCCTAGATTTGAGCTTTGTATATATTAGTTTATTTAGGTGTATTTATATTTTTATATAATATTTATGTACTTGTGTATGTAGTGTATCTAGCAGTTAGTTCAATAGTTCCGTAATATATGTATGTATCTTATCAGAGCACATAGGTCTATCCTGTATATTAAATTATTCTTATCAACCTTGGGTTTGCTGGAAGAGATCTCTATTTAGAGATAAGCATGCCTTTGTAGATGTCCTTTCTGTTTATTATATCTTATGTTGTTTTATGTGCAATAAATATATACGAAATATATATATACGAAACTGTAAAACTGCAATAGACCCATAAATATTTTAACAAATATTAAACTAGTATCGGCCATACAAGAGAAATCCCAGAGGGTTCAGCAATATTATATATCGTGGTCGCAATAAAAAGCCACAACGACAGCGTTCAAATAACTTTTGTGCAACGACAAAAATAAATCATTCACTGCAACTGACCTCTATTACATTCTGACAAATAGTAGAATGGCCTGAACAAACTGTAACGATAACTCGCCTTAACTGTAAATACAGTAAAAGTTGGACCCAAAAGGGATTATCTTTAAGTCCAATTTAATGTGCCGCGCCTTGAGCCCAACAGAATAGTGTTTTATTATATTAGACGATAAGGAACGAGGAAAATAAGAAAAGACAGAGGACCACATTCTGTCCCAGGCTCTGCTGATGGAGATTATGTAAGTGTCCGTATAGAACTATAGGTTAGTTTGTGTGTGTAAGACCGGGAAATAGACCGCACACTGCAGTATATCTTCAGATCCACACACACATTAGCTCCTTGACGCACACAAACAAGGTCAAGTCGTTTTCGTAAAAAATAATAGCTTTTTATTCACGACGTACTATACCGAATAATAGCTTCGATCTCAATTTATTTGATGACAACTGGAGCTGTTTCTGTTCCCATAACACAGGATATACTTGTATTAAACCAGAGGCACTTAATACAGCTACAAATGATGACTTTTTTCGGTATTACTTCATGTAAAATTATGCTGAAATACAAAAGTGATTCTACAGGAACAGTAAATACATTGAAACGTCTCCTAACTTTGTCTGCCTTAACAGCACCTGTTATTTCAAAGAGTTAAATAAAATACTACCCACTGGATACTAGTTGGGAACTAGAGCTTTAGGAGTGTTATAAATAGTGTTTATGTGACTTCTTTACAGCTTGAAGTGGTATAAACGAGTTGGACTGGCCACCGAGACACACAGACCACTTTGTTTTATGGTGTGTAACGGTTCGGGTCAGACTCTGGATGTATCTTATGCGGCTATAAATCTATGGGCAGTTAAACAAGTCAGTTTTATATTTTTTGTCAAAGGTCGGGGCTCTTAGCTAAATGTTAAATAGGTATCGAATTTCAACGATTTTCTGGAAATAACTAACAATTGTGCGGTTGTTGGTTCTGCGCACGAATCTTTAAGGCTCAGATGCACAATCTAAAACTCAAAGTTTGACTGACACTTACACTATAGTCACTGCCTCTCGCTCTGGAACATTTGGAAACAAGGGAACATTTACAAGAAATTTGGCTCTTGGAAAACTGTAAATTTCTGTCTATCTTCTTTTATTTTTGACTAACTGACTGTAGCACTGGTCTGCATACGCGTTTCTTGATACTATATGCAGGCAATGCAACTTTTTCGGTCACGCGATTTAGGCTTACCTATCATTCAGCATACGTGAGGACAGCTTTGCGTATCTTTTGGCTTGTGGCAATAAGTGGAACTAAAGCTTTTCGACTGTTTCGGTGCATTATGTTGCGCAGAAGTAAACAGCCTATGATTAATGTCATGATGATTTAATTATGAATTGGCTGGGGAGGAGGAAGAATCAAATCCCGGTCTTGGATGTTTATGTCTGTGACGTCACTGTTTCTAGTTCCCATGACATCGAAACAGGCTATCCTAGTGTGGGGCCAGAAGCAAGGTATGTGCCTGTATACTGGTTGTAACAGAAATTTGTAGTCATGTTTTAGGGGGTTGTTAGGGACATCATTCTGATCAACTTTCACTATGAAACCAATTTGAATTCCGAGACTGGATTCCCGTGATAGACGAACTTTTTCCATATACATGTTACACTTATTAATTCTCTACAAGTGTGTACGGAACCCTTGGTGCACTAGACCGTTTATTTCTTATAATATGTGGCATCCTAACCTCGTTTGAGGTTAATTTTGCCAGTGTCAAAAGTGTAAAGTGTAAAAAGAGCTCTGTGGTCTAATCGGTTTCACGCTTGCTTCTCACACAGGAGATGCTGGTTCGATTCCTGACCATGTGAGCAATGAGATAATTACTTTATCTTAAGAACATTATATGGACGTTCTAACGGTGATGGAAAACATCGTGAGGCAACCTTCATTATTTTATAGCTGCGGCGATGGGCTAGGCCCCTGTCACGTAAAATGGAATAATGAATATCTGGCTCAAAGTGGGCACAGTTGTGCCTCTGCCACCCCGTATGGGAAAAGGCGTGACGCTATGTTATGCTATGTATATTGTATTTAAAAGATTACGTGACGTGTTTTTTAACCTAACCTCGGATGAATGAAACTATTTTACTCAGGGCGGGCATTAGTGGCATTATTCGGACATTAGACTTGCAAATCAGAACTAAACATAGTTATCTGTAACTGTCTGTTCTATATTTTCTTGTATGAGCTTTATCCAAAATGGGTGCGTGACCGTATGCCGTAGGCCGTGGCGGAGCCATATTGAACGAGGAATATTTGTAATTTACGTTTTGAGTTCTCGAAAACGGCGCTAAAGTTTTCGTTGAAATTTGCTATAAATGGGTTTTGGGGGCGAAAAATAGGGCATAAATTCCAATAACAGACAATCATAAAATTACATCCTCAATCCCGCTACATCACGTGACAATATTTAGTGCGTGGCTGCTTTTAACGTTTCATCGTAGTTTCACGGTGATCATGGAAGCTGTAAGCGACACGTTCATTGAAATTTATAAAATCTTGTCTATTTTTATATGTACAATGGCAATCATATAAAATTATCTGTTCTTGGCTCTCCGCCATTACAAAAGCAAAAAGTTTCCTTTTGTATTATTTTATCCATAACTTACAATTTTGGTCCATTCGAGCCGGATTTATCCGGCAAAAATCTGATGTATATAATTATATAAGTATATAAGAGTAAAACTCTTTGAAGTTTTATATTTGTTGACGTGTATAACCTCGTTGATGTTATATATCTTCTTCTAATTGATCATCTGTGTCACATTTGAAATGTTATTTTGAATATGGTATTCGTTTGTTATTTTATGTGAAAAATCTGTCATTCCATTCCTGTCTGTTTATTGTGTATTTTTGTCGTTGCTAGAGTTGCAACAGCAAAAATCCGGGTTACAATGTTTTCGATGTGAACTTCAGTTATACAAAAGAAACTTCTGTGCTATCTATATAACTAGTGTTCATCATTCTTGCCCCGCCACAAGAATAATACGCCTCCTCCAAACGTATTGACAAGACGGCAGCACAAGGAGTACCAGGGGAAAGTCGACAAAGCACCTCGTGGCAACAAAGAGGTTAGTCCCAACATGTCGCACAAAGACGAACAATAGCATACACCTTACGTCTCCGTAAAAAACTCCAATGCTTCCATTACTTCAAAGAAATCGACATCATCTTCAGATGCTAGACGTGCCCAACTGGAGCTACAAGCAGCTGAAGCAAAGGCAAAGATTGAACTGGAACTGATAAACGAGGTTAATCTGGTGCAATTGGAAAGTGAGCTTAAGGACAACGGCGACAGTAAGTCAAACAGTGTCAGTTCGCTGAATAGTCAGCAAAAACGGATGAATACCAGCGCCTGGGTACACAATGGTATATGGCAACCATGTAAAATTCTCTGTTCCTGACTCTCCACCGTTACACGATACAAGCAAAAAGTTTCCTTTCGTATTATTTTATCCATCACTTACAGAAGCTTTTATAATTAAGTAAGGCTTAATTCTGTTTTGCCTGGCTATGCTGAGCTTCTGCTACAACACCTGAGGAAAATGTACGACTTGCCCTCTTATCGTCGAACCACCAGAAAAACGAAATCCTGGTGATTTCTTCATTCTACTTGGTTTATTATTAATTTAAACTTCATGGAATAACAAAGCCTATGATGAGTGATGTGCAGTCTGATGATTTAGATTATGAATTTATAACAATTTATTGTTTTTGTCTTCTCAGCAGAACAATTTGCTGGAGTTTATTTTAGAGTAGGTAAAATAGGCGAATCATATTGACGTTTTGGTGATGGTGTTAAAGTTTGTGTCTGTCTAAAAACTCTTCTCTAATACGTACTACTTTGTATCCTCTTCTGTACATTTAACAAATTTCAAGGGGTTCCGAAACCAAAGTCTCTATTAGTAACAGACTATGATTAAGACTACACTTTCTGTCTGTCCATCTAAAATCTTACCAGTTTTATGAATAGAACAAAGCCAAGAGCGAAATCAAGCGTTATGAAAAACCCAAAAATCGTCAGTAAGATGCAGGATCATAGGCCGGGCCACAAGAAAAACCTATCTAATATAACAGTGTGAAACCGACGGCCGAGCTTTGTCTGATAAATAGCCGTACTCGCAAGGAAAGTGCGAGGCTTAGGCTGTGCCAAGCTATACGAAAAAGTACCACATCTAACAGAGATACAATGCCGAAGGCCTAGTCATGTGCTAAAAAAACTAAAAACATCTAAGAATAGTACGACAGCAAGAGCAGTGTCAAGCGTAACGTGTTAGCCATTAGTTAGAGAAATCTTAGGCCGAAGGCCGAGCAAAATAACGAGCAAATACAGTACTATAGAAGTGATTAATCCTAATAATAGCCTAAATATACTCGCAGAAACAAGAGCGACGATGATGTTTGCCGTGAATGATTCCCCGGGTCATACAAACGTCAATACAAACGTGTGCGCAGCAACGATAGCATATTCTTTTTAACTTCTAAGTGGTGTAGAGTTAAACTAGTTTTCACGCATCGAGCAGGTACTCGACACAAGATGGATCTGCAGTATCTTTGAGTTTGGTTATTGCATTTTCAAACAAAAACATAACCTCACTAACATACCTACTTCGTGGAAAATATGTCCATATTAAATGCCTATAATTTGACTGAGAATTTTATTTAGTTTTTAGGCGGTGAAGAGTGAATATTATGTAGTTTAGTAAATAATATCCTACATAACCGCAACCACAAGCTAAAAGCTACCTACTTGATTGAATCAATCTATGCTATGAATCTTTATCTTTCGCTCGCTCTGACACGGGAATATTTTGGTTTCGCTACTCGATACTAAATGGCTCTGCGGTCTCTTTTGATAATATCATAATTCGGAGAAAATATGTGCGTTCATAATGCCTCGAGGACTTCTTAGAACAAGATTTAATTTCCAAATATACTTAGTTGATTAAAATGGGTTTCTGAGATTCTAATAAAAATATCGACGTCGAAGAATCTACGTCGAAAAGTCTTAGGCGCGACCAGCCAACCACCGAGCAAAGCTCGATACCCAGGTATTAAAAACCAGAAATAAAGCAACAATAATTAAAGATAAACCGATGTTAAACCAACGTTTTGACCTGTTGGTCAGTGCACCCAAAGCATAATGGCGTAATGTCGATCCGACGGGGGTAATCCTGTTACTGGCGGCGGCGGCGGCGGCGGCGGTCTGTCAGATGAAGTCATTAAATGCAGGAAGCGAGACAACGAGCAGTGGTTGGATGGACAGTCCCGGGTAGTGCCTTACTCTACCTAGCAGTGTAGCAAGAATATTTTTGCATCGAAGTGCAAGCGTACCCAAAATTAGTTTTAAGTATTATCCATACAAAACGCTGATTTCATAGGTAAGCACCTTATACTGGCAATTTCAAGTAACAAAATATGAATAGTATGTGGGTAACTTAATAATTGAGAAATAAAAGTCAGTCGTTTACCGAAAGCCAACGTGATTTTAAATAAGTAATGGGCGAACAATTATAAATTCAGTAATTTCTAATGAAAATAAAAAGTATAAAGAATTTTGAGCAATTACAGTTGAAATTAAGGAGTTGGACTTTCGTGTAAGAAAATGACGTCAGTGAACTATATTCAGAGTGTCCCGAAGTTGAAAGAGAGGGAAAATCATGATGTGTGGTGTTGTGCTGCGAAGAATTTGCTAATGCTTGAAGGCATGATGCATTATATCAAGTTCAAACATTAAAATTAACCCTCAAGATGACGCGAAAGCCAAGGCAAATTGGTAAAGTTGGAATTGATTATGTGGACACACACCTGTTGTGAATCATTCCACACTAAGAATGTAGTTTGCTCTTAGTGTGCAATGGGGTATGGACATTAAACATCTGGATGTGATATGTGTCTTCCTAAATGGACGTTTGAAGGAGGGCATTTACAACTGTGTTCCAGAAGGATATAAATGAAACTTATGGAAAGGTTTTCAAATTTAAGAAAGCAATTTACGGACTAAAACAGTCATCTTTGTTGTGTTGTAAAATGGTGACAAATAGTTTTTGTAAAATTGGCTTTCTGTAAAACCTGAAACCTGAAAGCTTAAATGCCATCGCTGTCATCTTCTTCGTACTCCTTTCTAGGTAACAGGCTTTACAGGAACGACAGAGTCGGGAAAGCCGAGGGGGGCGTCGCTATCTGTCTGCGTACGAAAATCCTGAGCAAGGTGATCAGTGCATTCCCTAGCCAGTATTCCGAGTCTGCTGAATATCTCTTTCTCGAAATAACTCTTCACCACAGTAAGGTTTTCTTCAGTGTTCTTTATAGCCCCTCTCTTCGCATCGACTACTTCGACTTATTAAAATCCCTACTCAATGAACTCTAACCTTTTTATAACGATTCTTTGAAATCTGTAAGTTTGAACCATGTTTCCTTTTAAAGATAATTGTTGATTGATGACTGAGATGATGATTTTTGCTATATTCAGGTAGAATGGAGGAGATAGATAAATTTATGTCAGCACTAGGCTCTGAATTTAAATTAAAGGACTTTGGTAGAATTTGAAGATATTTAGGTATGAGGGTCAATGTGGATAGGAATTGTTCTACTTTAAAAGTAGACCGAAATGAATACATAGAGCATTTATAATCTACAATTTAAAATGGCTGATTGTAGATCTATAGATACACCTATTGAACCTGAGTTGAACGTAGAAAAGTCAGGAAAATGTGATACTCATATTCTTTATCAAGCATTGATAGGAAGTTTGGTGTATTTAGCAGTTTTAAAGAGGCCTGATGTTTTATCTATTTATATGCAGTGATTTATCTTTTCCAATTCAATAATTTTCACAATGAGAGTCATTACAACTATGCAAAATGAGTGCTGAAGTATTGCTGGAGTATATAGATGGAGATCCATCGTCTACATTCTTACATTTGGTATTTTGTTAAGTGGGAATATTATGTAATGTCAAGCAACAAAATATCAATAGTAAGTGGGTAACATAATAATTGAGAAATAAAAGTCAGGCCTTTACCGAAAGCCAGCGTGTTTTAATAAAAACAATGTTAAACGGCACGTCCCCCCACGTCGCCCCATAAAAAAATGGAAAGACAACCTGAGGGATCATGACAAGAACTGGCAGGAAGCTGGAGCACGAATAGTGGAAGAAGGAAAGAGAGGCCTTTTCCCAGCAGTGGGATTGTATGTGGGAGTTGTCAGTGGCAGTAAATTCAAAGAAATAGTCGCTCTTTTCACCTCGAGTCGCTTTTCTGACCAGTCAAATATTCGTGGTCTAGGCTCAAGCAACTCGCTTACTTTTTCGATACAGATTTTGACTAGAATGGAAATAAACTAATTGGAAGTCAATGATTAGGGCGACAACGTGTATAAATGCACGCATAGGAAGTTGAATATTAGAATTGAATAGAAATTTCATATTCGATTATTTGCTCTATCAGCACATGCATAATAAGAATACCTTTTTAAAATTCACTGCGTAAAAACTTATCAAGCAAATCGATCAGTCAAGGCGAATTTCCTCTTTTGTCGCGAATAAATTAAATTAAATTTCTTCATCGAATACATCTTTACAACTGATTCAATCCATTACAATAATAATTTTATATTCATTTAATTTTTTTTTTTTTTTTTATTTTTTTTTAAATAGTAATAATATAATAATAATACCTTGGATATTTACACACATTCTCATCTAGCCCCAAACTAGGATTCCCTGTATCTTGGGTACTTGACAACGATATACATACTTATATAGATAAATATTATACTTAGATAGATAAACAACCATGAATCGTCTACATTCTTACATTTGGTATTTTGTTAAGTGGGAATATTATGTAATGTCAAGCGACAAAATATCAATAGTAAGTGGGTAACATAATAATTGAGAAATAAAAGTCAGGCCTTTACCGAAAGCCAGCGTGTTTTAATAAAAACAATGTTAAACGGCACGTCCCCCCACGTCGCCCCATAAAAAAATGGAAAGACAACCTGAGGGATCATGACAAGAACTGGCAGGAAGCTGGAGCACGAATAGTGGAAGAAGGAAAGAGAGGCCTTTTCCCAGCAGTGGGATTGTATGTGGGAGTTGTCAGTGGCAGTAAATTCAAAGAAATAGTCGCTCTTTTCACCTCGAGTCGCTTTTCTGACCAGTCAAATATTCGTGGTCTAGGCTCAAGCAACTCGCTTACTTTTTCGATACAGATTTTGACTAGAATGGAAATAAACTAATTGGAAGTCAATGATTAGGGCGACAACGTGTATAAATGCACGCATAGGAAGTTGAATATTAGAATTGAATAGAAATTTCATATTCGATTATTTGCTCTATCAGCACATGCATAATAAGAATACCTTTTTAAAATTCACTGCGTAAAAACTTATCAAGCAAATCGATCAGTCAAGGCGAATTTCCTCTTTTGTCGCGAATAAATTAAATTAAATTTCTTCATCGAATACATCTTTACAACTGATTCAATCCATTCCAATAATAATTTTATATTCATTTATTTTTTTTATTTTATTTTTTTATTTTTTTTTAAATAGTAATAATATAATAATAATACCTTGGATATTTACACACATTCTCATCTAGCCCCAAACTAGGATTCCCTGTATCTTGGGTACTTGACAACGATATACATACTTATATAGATAAATATTATACTTAGATAGATAAACAACCATGACAAGGGTACAAACATCCTTTCTCATCAAACAAATATTTGCCCCCACCGGGACTCGAACCCGGGACCCTTGGCTTCGTAGGCAGGTTCACTGCCAACTCGGCTATTCGGGTCGTCATTAAAATCGCAATGCATGTCAAGCCACTTCGTGTCTGGTCTCGAGTGAATAACGAATATTCAAGTTACAGAGAGGTTGAGTTGGGATGTCCCTGCATTGTTGGATTGTGAAGTGACAACGCAGTATTTTCGCTAGCTCACCGCTGCATAGTACTCTGGTTTGAAGTTTATGTAAGAGCAGTATTCCACTGAGTATCGTGCAGGATTCCGACTGTTTTAACACTAAATAGAAAGAGATGTCTAGCAAAATAACAGTAGCAAAGTAAAGGTCTGTACTGTAGTCTCTGCCTACCCCCTACTGGATAAATCCATGAGGAAACGTAGAGTTTTTCCCATTCGGAGTTACAGAGGCGTAGTTGCTTTGTTATTGTTGCATGTATGTATGTAGCACCATGTCTACCTATTTGAACTCCGATAAAGAAATTGATTTATTGGGAACGTTAATATGATGCAATGTTTTATTTTAGGTAAACTCTCGATCCCATTTAGTCAGGCCACGCAGACATAGTCACACAAACATGTTGAAACGAGGGAAAACGTTAAACAGTTAAGCTGGCGAACAAGTGCTGAAGTTGTACGATTATTTCTAACCTGAATCTGTTGACGGTGGGGCTCTTTTACTCCTGACACACCAGAGGAAATGCGTTGTGGAAGCATTATCAATGGAAAAGAACACAGTCACCCGTATCCTCGAAGGTAAAAAAAGAAAGGTCTATCTTTCTTTTTTTATCAGATCAGAGTTCAGAAAGAAGATGACAGCGGCCTCAGCCTCAAAAGTTCCATCAGAAAAAGAAGCTCGTCTTGTATTATGTCTCGCGGGATCAGCTTCTGAAGGATTTATTCCAGACTGCATCCTTGCATTTGCCTCTAAATATACAGGTGACTACCACTAGGAAATGAACTTTGAGAATTTCAAACGGTGTTTCGAAAATCTGCGAAATCTGCTGGTCAGGCTAGAATATTCACCCATCGCAAACTTCTTCATCTCATAATGGATAATGCTCTGTATCATTCGGTACAAGTTGTCGAACCACCAAATCACAACATAACATAACATTTACATACAGGCACATACATTGCTTCTGGCCCCACACTAGGATACCCTGCGTCGTCGGAACCAGAAACAACGACGTCACACACATATCAACATCCAAGACCTAGGTCTTTTTTTTTATCCCAGCTGGGGATCGAACCCGGGACCTCTCGCATGGTAGACAGCCACAACCGCTGCGCCACAGAGGTCATCAATCAAGCAAATAAATAGCAAGAAATTGTCTCGTGGCTGGAAAGAAATGGCGTGGAAGCAAGTATAACTTTATTCAAGCTGAGATCGTGAATTTGGTAAGAGGAAATAAGCCGTCCCAGCTTCGCTACGTGATCGATGATCTAGCCCTACATAATGGCCACAAAGTCATTAGATTGCCTCTACTATTACCGGTATAGTGCTTATAGCTTATTTGGGCACAAGTGAAGAGTTATGCAGTGCGCAATAATACTGAGCCACCCTTCAGTACCGGTAAAATTCTGGCTCTGCTGAAAACTGGGGAAAAGAAAGGAAATAAAACAAAGGAAATTATTTTACTGGACTTTAAAAGAGATATCTGAATAGACAATATTATATATGACCTCTGTGGCGCTGCGGTTGTGGCGCTGCCTACCATGCGAGAGGTCCCGGGTTCGATCCCCGGCTGGGGATAAATAAAAACAAGCCTAGGTCTTGGATGTTTATATGTGTGTGACTTCGCTGCTTCTGGTTCCCACGACACATGGCATCGTAGTGTGGTGCCAGAAGCAATGTATGTGCCTGTGTGTAAATGTTTATGTTATTTCAAATGATTTAATAACATCCCTAAATGCAGATAGCAGTGATGACGATGACAACTCTTCTATTAGCTCAACTATTACAATAATGACTAAACTGAATGAAAAATGTAACATCCCTAGTGTTTAAAAAGTGGAGTTTATGTAGTTTTAGGTTATCTGTCATATCACTTAGATTTTATGAACTGTGGTGATACACATAAACCACATGCCCAACATCATTCCATTTACACACTGTACTCACAGTCATGTTAAACGTACGTATATGGCTGGATTTGTATGTATGTGTGACTATGTCTGCCTGGTGTCCTGACTTTTGGTTTGCGGGTGTACATAAGTCTGCAAGCTTACCAGCAAAATACCATACACCTATATAAATGGCAAAGACTCGTCCCACCTCCTTTGTTCTTTGATGGACATCCGCTCAGTTTTGCTGAATAATTACAACGTTTGACATCCTTGTGCAGCTTACAATACAAGACTGTACGTTGCGAAGGTAATGGAAATTTTCAGGGTACGATGGTAAGCGGTTTCTATGTTTTAACCTATGTATAAAAAATAGCCATTAAAGGTTTGAATAAGAATATTTCGCTAAATTACGTATTACGTCCTACGGGTTGTCCCATATAGTAATCTTTTCAATGTTGTTAGGGGTCTGAACAATTTTATTTGGTTACAGACTTGAGCAGAACAAATGTACTTTACACTTTTCATTACATAAGTGCTAATATATCATGAAGACACGCAGTTATAGTCTGCCCAAGAGACATCCCCAATAAAAATAACTTTGGATCTGATTGTACCTTACCTAATCGGAACAATGATAATTACAAAGTTAATTAAATAAAATACATAAACAACAGATAAGGAGATAGGCTTATACAATTCGGCATTTCTGAAGGAAAGGGCGAGAGGCAGGGGTTGGAGGGGAGGGGAGACAGAAACTTACAGTTCACACGAAGGTGCTCCATTGTGAACGTTAGATAAAGCTCCACTTTGCGACCTTTGAGCTTGGGCTCGAGCTTTGAGATAATATTAATTTCAATAACGCTTTCCCTGTAAGCAACTGAAAGCTCCTTTTTTATGTTGCACAATAAGTGAAAGACAAACAGCTGTGTCATATTCTTTCTCTTTATGGTAGAAAAAGACTGCTTTTGATAGTAAAGCTCCTTCAAAGTATCTAGAATTCTAAAAGAGTACCTATCTTTATAATTAAAATACGTGAGGATTTGAGGAAACCTTCACATGTCTGGTGCTACGGCAATGTGTTAGCCTCCAATCATGTAAAATGCTAACTGTAAATGTAACTTTGCCGCTGCCACTTTGTACTTAATAATATGTTGATTTGGTTGATAGAGGTTGAAGAGTTGATAGATAATAATGATTAATAATCCATAAACCAAAGATATGGTTAACCCCGGTAGTGAATTAAACCAGCCACCGCAAGCAACTAAGCTCAGTATTGGAACTTAAATTCTGCTATCGGTACTTTACACTCGAACGCCTCATAAGTAACAAGTAACTATTCCTGGAACTTCGTTGCATTTAGCACTTTGAGAAAATTGTTTTTGAGATACTCCTTTTGGACACACAACGTCGTATTATTCCTAATGGCGTGGCAGAGGCAAGTTGAGATTCAAAACAAATATCTTTGCATTAGAAGGTTACATATTGTACAAACAATAACATAATATATATAAGATTGAGCCATAATCCACTATGACGGCTAGGTGCGGGTTGATGGAGGGGTGGCGGGCTTGTGGCCAACCCGACTGTCAGAAGTTATCAAGCTGCCCCATAAGGGCCTCTGACACAATTTTACGACTACTGCCACCGAGTAGCGATAGTAGCCGGTACCTACAGCTTAACGTGTCATCCGAAACACGGAAGCGTCCGAAACAAATGCCGCATAGAACGGACACCCATCCAGTGCCCGTCTCGGCCAGATGTTGCTACCCGCACAATCGTTTCCGATATGCGAATATACCGCTAGGCCATAGACGCTTACTATGTATAGATAACATTACTTGTACTGATTGCCTTAAGTCGTGTAATACCACAATCAGCTTAACTTGTACCGGTAGTTTGCATTGACTCTATCGTGTAATCATATTTTTAGATAAGTATTTAATATTCATACAATAGATGCAAACAATAAGTGTTCTCCGGGTAAGAAACTAACGACAGCCGGCGAATACTCGAAAAAGAGCAAGATCGAGCCATTCTCTACCACCCTGACTTAGTATAAACAGTCAAAAATATCCACCATATCCACATTTTTAAACATACAAAACACCGCAACACCATTTCTTTACATTAAACTTTTTTAAAACGCAACACTTTTAAAATCCGCGTTCGAAACGACAATACGCGCCCCACTTTCAGCTTTTCATTTAGCGCGGGAAAATGTCGACGGCGACCTAAACAATGCCAGGACGAACCGAACGCAGCTAGTGCGACTATGTCAACCCGCTTCGGATACACTGCTGCAAGTGTATTGCAGCGTGCAGGAAGTCTCATTGTGTGGCCGGCGTTGTATATTGGCGTTGGCGTTGTTCTCGCGTCGTCCGCATTCAGTTGTCGTCATGGCAATCGAATGCCTGTAATTCAATAGACAAGCTGTTTAACTGGGGCTTTTGCGATAGTATTCATTGCACTGGGAATGTATTGTCGCGTGGAGGCGTAACTTGCAGAGCTTGTTACTGTCTTTGCTTGTTGTGACGTGAATGTGTGTACAACCAGTACAAAACAGTAGATGCCACTATTGTACTAGTCGCCCTGTCAGCTGTAGACCTCGGAGCGAAAATACAGGAGATTCGCGTTTTTTTTTTAAATTATATTCCACCCCCTCACGCCAACGACCCCTTGAATTGTGTCGGATGAACAAGTGATACAACACCTCATTTGTTAAAATCTATTAAGCCGTTTGGGCTGTAGCGTTTTTTTAGAAGTTGTACCCACATATGTCGGCCATTTTGTAAAATTTCCAAAAACTGAAATGATATAAAATGAAATTTCAATTATTTCTGCCATCAATTTTAAACATAATTCATCAAGTTAAAAACTTAAAAAACCGACTTCAAGTTCAAGCCCTATTTATTCCTCCTCGGTCGGGAAGCGAATGATGAGAAGTCCTCATCAAAACTTTTGCTGCACGGAACCACAAACCAAAACGTTATCTGTGTATTTTGTTTTGTATTTGTTGTTTTTTTTTATAAGCCCAGAATCAATTTTGATAAAATTTGTATGGGAACATTTACCAATCAAAACAAGAATCATCATAACCGGTTCTTAATTTACGGAGTAATAACGTAACAAACAAAAAAACAGACTAGTTGAGAACCTCTTCCTTTTTGAAGTCGGTTGAAAATAATAATATAAATACAAAAAACCTTTTATTCACAATTAAATTCACAATTCTTAATCGCACAGAACATTAGAACAATAAAATTATACACGAAATTAAAAGGCAAAGGCGAGTTAAAGTAGAAAATGTATTTAAAAAATTTAAAAAGTAGAATATGAATAAGTGTCAGATGACGTCATCATGTTAATTGTTAAACCGCAAAAAAAAATCTCAAAACACTCTCCCACATCTATTTCTAACTCTGGGTATAGTCATTGAGTAAATTATACACACACCGGCACAATTAGCGGAACAGAAAAAACCGGTCAAGTGCGAATCTAAATCGCGCACGAAGGGTTCCGTACCACCGTTCAATGGAAGCGATGGTGTGGAGTGAATAGTTTGGATTTAACATAGCAAAATATTGTTTACAAAGTTATTGGTGCGGTTACTTTCACACTCCATGTACGTAACCAGGTGCATCCATAAGTTTGTATGTGGTATTGAAAGAATTGTTGTATGGGAGCCCCCTTAAATATTTCTTTTATCCTGTTTTTTAGTATTTGTTGTTATAGCGGCAACATAAATACATCATCTGTGAAAATTTCAACTGTCTAACTATCACGGTTCGTGAGATACAGCCTGGTGACAGATGGACGGACGGACAGCGGAGTTTTAGTAATAGGGTCCCGTTTGGAACCCTTCGGGTACGGAACCCTAAAAAAAGGGAGAAAAAAGAGGGAATTCAGAACAATGAATGTAATTTAAAAAAAATATATTATTTAAAATGAAACAACAATTAAATTAACATGTTTTGGCATTCATTTGTAACACCATTCTTAAAGTTTAATTAAAATAAAAATTAAATTAAACAAAATGCATTTTTCTTCGATTTTTTAATTATAGAGAAACAGCAGAAAATTCAAGATTTTCCAAAGGTTAAAAACAATTTCAATGACTGTTCAATATCGAGTGTTTCCTCCTCATGCTCTGATGAGGGTTTCCAGCCGTCTGGGCATGCTGCGGATGATTTTATCAATGGTTTCTTGGGGCACCCTCTGCCATTCTTCAAGTAATGCGTTTCGCAACTCGTTGAGATTATTGGGAGGTGGCATTCTTGACTTTACACTCCTCTTTAGCAAGTCCCAGACGTGTTCTATAGGGTTCATATCGGGGGACCGTGCTGGCCGCTCCATCAACGTTATACCAACATGGCTTAGGTATGTCTGTACTATGCGAGCACTTTAGAACGAAGTTGTTACCAATAAAGGGGGCAAAAGACACAACATGTTCTTCTGAAATTTCCCTGATATACCGATCAGCATTCAGATTCCCGCCATCGACCACTACTAACTCCGTACGAGCTCCTAAACATATTCCTCCCCAGACCATAATTGAACCGCCGCCATATGCCACTGTATTTTCAAAATTAGACTGGATATACCGTTCTCCTTTGCGTCTCCATACTCGCTGCCTTCCATCAATTTGATTTAACATAACTCTGCATTCATCCGTAAAAAGAACTTGTCCCCAGTCGTCGAAGTCCCAATCACGATGTTCACGACCAAAGTGTAGACGGTTTGTGCGATGATGTCTCTCAAGTTTTGGAGCTTTGGCGGGCAGATACGAGCCTATACCCACTTCTTCGAATCTTCTACGAACTGTCCGCTCACTCATCCTTACTGCTCGTACCTATTCCAGTACATTTCGAGCCTGCACCGCCGTTAGTCTCGTGTTCCGTCGGACTTGAAGTTGGAGAAAACGGTCATCCCTCCTTGAAGTACACCTTTTCCGGCCTTGTCCTCTCCTTCTCAGTAGAGTATTCGTCAATCTGTATCGTTGGATGCTACGATGAACCGTTGATAACGATCGACGAAGGCTTCTGACAATCGATCTGTAGGTTTGACCATTTCTCCTCATTTGATCTGCCCTAATGATTTCTGATAGCGTAAAATCAGGCATACTTAGATGCTCGTAAATTATCAATATGCGAAAAAACTCAAAAGCCTCAAAAAACTGCAATTCAAAGCTTTTCAAATGGAATGCACGAACCTTCTAAAAACGGACAAGCGGTCGAAAAAAATGAATTAATCAAAATTAAAACAAAAGAATGAAAAAATGGCAGTCGCTTAGTATTCCATTTTTAAATTAAAACCCAAATTTAAAAAAAGCTTGTTTAGCCGGCCAGTAACATGCAAAAATGCGTAAATACTCCCTTTTTTTTCTGTTCCGCTAATTGTGCCGGTGTGTGTATATAGGTTGTATCAACATTGTTTAAGGTGGCATAAAAAGTAAACTAAAAATCATAGACTGGTGACAGTGGCATTCGATAATAATCTGCTCAATGTATGACTGCCATCAATAGTATGGTTATTTAGGATCATGTAGGTATACGTCGCGCCGCGAATTAAGAGCGCTGGGCGACGTTGGCGGGAATTACTGCGCATATGTGACTACTGCGCATTCAAGGCCACAACGCATAACGTGTGGCGCGACGTATAAAAAATCGATGGAGAATTGCTAAGTTCGTTGCCACAGTAAGTGAATCTGTGATAAGATGTAGTTTTTTTTTTTTTTAGAAGCCAATATTTTTTGGGCCGAGTGACATATTTTTTTTTATTTAATCAGACCCTGTAAAGGCTGGGCTTTCACCTGTAGCCCGTTTGACGTTGAGTTCGGGACAGCCTGTTTATGAAAAAAGCGCTAAAGTTTCAATGTTTTTATTCGATTTTAACGGCCGATTTTTCCAACCTTTATCGGTCTGTTTATCTGAGGAATTTGACAGAATTTGTACGTGTGAAATGTCAAATAAAGTAATCTCAATGTTTATCTGGGGATGGAATTATCGCTTCCGGCTTTATAATCTGCTAAATTGTTTTTTACAACAAGTCAAATTTATTTTTTATAAGAAATACCAGAATTTCTAATCAACCCTGCTGCATATCTTAAACGATAATTTCCCTATCATCCTCAGCATCCTTTATCCCTTCGTAATGTAATGTCAGGTGCACCGCACCTTTACAGGCTATTCCCATGAAATAATAGTAGTTTATGTGACTGCTATATAATGTAATTAATACAGTTACATACACTAGTTTATCTACACATATATCATAAGCTCTCTTTGATGTGTTCAGGAACCGCATGTTTGACCGGCATTGTGGCATTGATCATTGCTCTTCAGTTGTATAGCTTGTAGTACTAACTTCATTGACAAACTAGGGGCGACACGCAGGCGGGCGTTGGTGTTCGAAATTTGAATGTCATAATTTGACAATTTTCAGATAAGAAATGAGTTTTACCAAATAGTTTTGCATTATACTGGTCTTAACGTGCGCTTTTTAGACGCAATAAAGAGGGTTTATGATACGTATGTAGATAAAGAAAATATCGGTTCACATAATTAAAATAAAAAATCACAAAATGATAAATATCCACCAAATACTATTAAGAGATTGTAGATAATAGTTTATGATAATCTTGGGTATTGAGTGCATTGCAATGCGCGTGCAGTTGTAATTGTAATGCCTTATCGCTAAGAGGAATGCAGATGTCACAAATTGTCTTTTCTAGACGGGGTGGTAAAATTATATGATTTTTCAGTGATTCAACAATCCTTAGCATGAGGAGTTTAGTCTTAGATTTAGAACGATACATAACGAGTTATACAAGATCGAGTCAAGATCGTTTACATAAATAAATATCTTAGACAAATCGAACTAGGCCCTTAGAGCTCAACAAGGCTTGTGTTATGATTATTAGACGACGATATCTATAATAGAGATAAATACTTAAGTAAACACATAGAAGACATCCGAGACTAAGAAACAAATATTCATGCTCATCACACAAATATTGCCCTTACCGGGATTCGAACCCAGGGCCGTCAACTTCGTAGGCAGGGTCACTACCCGCTAGGCTAAACAGCTAATTCAACAGTGGATTCAACAGGCTGATTATGATGATGATTTACTGAGCTATATCTGCGTTTGATATCATTTAACGAACTTTCTACCTAGTGACGAGATACCCCGGTCAAGTAAGGAATAACCCGAGCTGCCTAGACGCAGGGGCTGCCACGGACAGGGGATTGGTTTTTAAAGTGCATATCGGCGCATGTTAGCTGAGAGCTTCGGAAGCACGCCTCACTTTACAGTCTATTATGACATGATAAAGGAATAATGAGATTCAGCCGCCTTATAATAGAGAGCTTTGTGACGCCCGTGATAGAATTTGCGTTTTAAACAAAAAGATAATGATCTGTTTGAAAGTACGGGAAATATGCAATGCATTGCAGTAAAGCTGAGCGTCAATTTGGACGCAACGGGCTTTTGTTAGTTTGTATGAATTCATATGATAATTATAATATAATAATACCTTGGACTCTATTTACACACATTGATCTAGCCCCAAATTAGGATTCCCTGTATCTTGGGTACCGGAATGGCCGAATCGGCAGTAACCTTGCCTACGAAGCCAAGGGTCCCGGGTTCGAGTCCCGATGGGGGCAAATATTTGTTTGATGAGAACGGATGTTTGTACCCTAGTTTTGATCTACCCTAGTTGCCTAGTACCCAAGATACAGGGAATTCTAGTTTGGGGCTAGATCAATGTATGTAAGTAGTATCCAAGGAATTATTATTATTATAATATGAATACATATAAACTTTCAAAAATCCGTTGCGTGCCATGCGTGCGCGCGTCCATATTTACGATCAGCTTTAATGATCTGTATTGCTCAATATCGCATACTAAATATTCCTATTGTACAGGATGGACCAAAAGTCCGTTTATATTTAAATCGGTTGCCACGTCTAGCAGCGGCGGCGGGGTGGGGCGGAGGGGCTACGCATTAAAAAAGTGGCCAATGGGAATTTAGTGCCATGGCGTCGTTCAGTGGTAGCCAACATGCGTTCTGTGTACGCGAGTACTATAGTAACAACGATTCTGCTACCTTAGCGCAACGTAAATTTAGCGCTCATTACAACATATGGCACAGAAATAAAACTCCATCAGTTCAGTTGATTAAAAAATAGGTGCTCAAGTTTGAGGAGAAGGGTTCAACAACAAATTTACCATGATCTGGCCAACCTAGAACATTGAGGGACCCCGAAAACGTGGAGCGCGTAAGAGCGCCTATTCGTGACCAACCTGGACTTTCAACTCGAAAGCGGTATATCACCATGTTACAAAACTTTTTTGTTCCAGCGCTGCATGATTTTGCTGGTTTTAATCAACGGGCATGGATTCAAAAAGATGGAGCTACTTGTCACACCTCTAATGACTCATTAAAGGCAGCTTGAGAAATTTTTGGCCCAAAAGTGATATCGAAAGGAGAGGACATTCACTAGCCGGCTCCTAGCCCGGATCTATCCCCAATGGGGTTTTTTTCTTTGGGGATACCTCAAAAGTAAAGTTTATGGCACCAACCCAGTGACTCTTGAAGAATTAAAGAATCGTATCCGCGCAGAAATCCGAAACATTTTATCAAGAACGTGTCAAGCTGTCATAGAAAATTTCCGCTCTAAATTGCAGCAATGCCAGAATAATGAAGGATCGCATATGGATGACGTTATTTTAAAATATAAATTCCCCTTTTGTGTACTTTCATTAACAATAAAGAGTTTTTACCTATTATAATTAGTTTTATTTTTATTATCATTTTAAATATAAAAAGACTTTTGGTCCACCCTGTACATAGGCAAACATTGGATCGTACGTAAACGATCAGCTACGCAGGCTAGCGTAACATTTACATGCAGATAGGCAGTACATCGCGTTTGGCCCCACACCACACTTCCTTCCACGGAATGACAACAAAATCAATAGATTATAACAAAAGTCGAACGAGCATATCTTCACTCATGCGAGACGCATGTGGTGTGGCGAAGTCGAACGAGCATATCTTCACTCATGCGAGACGCATGTGGTGTGGCAAAGTCGAACGAGCATATCTTCACTCATGCGAGACGCATGTGGTGTGGCAAAGTCGAACGGGCATATCTTCACTCATGCGAGACGCATGTGGTGTGGCAAAGTCGAACGGGCATATCTTCACTCATGCGAGACGCATGTGGTGTGGCAAAGTCGAACGAGCATATCTTCACTCATGCGAGACGCATGTGGTGTGGCAAAGTCGAACGAGCATATCTTCACTCATGCGAGACGCATGTGGTGTGGCAAAGTCGAACGAGCATATCTTCACTCATGCGAGACGCATGTGGTGTGGCAAAGTCGAACGAGCATATCTTCACTCATGCGAGACGCATGTGGTGTGGCAAAGTCGAACGAGCATATCTTCACTCATGCGAGACGCATGTGGTATGGCAAAGGCACATTAACGCCCACGTTAATCCAGATAACAAATTACGAGTAGACTATTGCAATTGAAATCAATCCCCAATCCAACCTACTTCGTAGAAAAAATAGTCTCATATCAATAGCTTTAAACCATAGCTTTTAACCATTTTAACGACCCGAATGACCGAGTTGGCAGTGACCCTTCCTACGAAGCCAATGTTCCCGGGTTCGAGTCCCGGTGGGGGCAAATATTTGTTTCACGAGAACGGATATTTGTACCCTAGTCATGGTTGTTTATCTATCTAAGCATAATATTTATCTATATAAGTATGTGTATCGTTGTCTAGCACCCACGATACATGGAATCCTAGTTTGGGGCTAGATCAATGTATGTCAATAGTGTCCAAGGTATTATTATGTGTTTTATATGTATTTAATAACTACTATTAAATACATATGGTTGTGGTCACGAGCTATTATCATGAAACTGATATTTCTATGAAACAGGCCCCAGGACATAACTTGAACCATTGCAATTTGTTATTTATTTTGCACCTCGACTGGACCAAAATTCCCCAAATTCCAAACATAGACAACCAGGGGTTACTCTTTGCTATACTCGAAATCCCTTTGTTCCAAAAGACCAGCGGAAACACCCGTATCAATGATAACTCATCCCGCCCCGCCCACTCCCTCCCCCCCCCCCCCCCTCCCCCTCCCCTCCCTCATCTGCGGGTGACATGAAGCACTAACAAATTAATACCTGGGTGTCGATTCTCGTCGAGTAAAGAAAATCTGTATAACGTTTGCCAATGACGAAACTAATCTAAAATGGCGTCTAATACTTGAAATTATCATGCTTTCTCACTTGCTCAATATCACTGACTTTATTCACACAGGGCCGTACTGCTTGCAAAAAAACAACAGTCTGTATTTGCTCTCATGCTGTCTCGCGACACCCTTGTTACTCTCGAATTCTCGTTAAAAGTTTAGTTACTTAATTTGTTGTTCATTATGTCATGGGCTTCATGGCGAGTTATCGCTTATACAAAACTTCAGATTTCAACTCTCCCAGTTTATTGAGCTCAACGGAGGCGAATTTCGAGATTTCATTTTAAAAGAAGCAAAGAGAATAAAATATTTGTTTCATTAGGTGCAACAAAAATAATTAAAACGATATCTTCGTTACATCTTATTTTCTATATTTTTGTTTACCCTATCAGTTGTTACTGTCACTGTAAGTACAAGACGCCATTTTAGATTTGGTTCTTTATTGGCAGACCATATACCAAATTTTCGGCTACGTCAAAAGCGGCAACATTTGTAGTCAATAAAAAAAACTAAATTTTGACGTTAAAGAGTATGGGTACAGTTTATTCTCGATTCGCTTCTGTCCCACCAGTAACTTGGTTCTGAATGTCTGAAATATATCCCATCTTTGTTTATATTTATGGTATCAGAAAAGATGGTACGGATAATCAAAGAAAGTTTGTGTTTTACCAATGTTATTAGAAGACTACGAAAACAGACATTGCATTGAGCGCGTGTGGACAGGCGAGCAATAAGGCAGTGACTAAAGTCACAAATAGTAGATTCAGCACCCGTAACTGATACAGGCAGGGTAACATTATCATAAAAAATGTTAGGTACTTATTGCATGGGCACAAGGAATGATAGGCACAAGATATATCTAGCAAAGGCCTCGAAATAATAGTTTGCAGTTTGTCACTTTGGAAAACCTGGCAGCAAAACAAAATAAGAAACCCACAAAGGATAGGAATTAGTTATAAAAACCAAGGTATATGTCCGAAACTCTTGCCATACGCAGGACTGAATTCGTATTCGTAGCAGTCGTACTAGCTACGCGACAGCGATCGTACCGAATACGCCGTAGCAGTCATCGTACTAATAGCTTTACCTACGCACGTATCATAAATGCTCTAAAATCGTCTCATAAACCATAGGGCAATGACCTGCGTTATGAATTTATGACACGTCGATGCGGATATGGCAATTTACAGACAAACAAATTTTACTAAAACGCATCGATTAATCGATTAATCGAATCTAAAGTAAAATTTGCAACTGTGTGTTACATTCGTTTTGACTTCTATCACATCAAAGTCGAATTTTGACAGTTTTCAGTTGTTATTTATTTGTTTTTTTTCTTAAAAGAGGTTTGGAAAGACATTGCATCCTCCTTATGAAGCAGAATTGTGAATTTACCTACGGCTTCTGAGCCCATTTCAGAGTACTAATGATATGTTGTACTTAAAGTTGTGTATGCAACTGCATATAAATAATTAGGCCTTAAAACACTCGTGTGATCCTAAAATTCAACTCGCTGGCGCTCATTGCATAAAAACACACCCGTGTGGTAAGGCCTCTCATTATATGACAGTCACATAATAGTAGTATATGCCACTGTCGCATAATAAGGGGCCTTAAACCACGAGTATATTTTTATGGGACGAGCGAAGCGAGTTCCATTATAGCATCACACGAGTATTTTAAGGCCTAATTATATACTACATTAAAAATTATAATAAAAAATAAAAAATTAGTATTAAAAAAATAAGATAATAAAATTATAGGGGCAATTTTATACAGTTGCAAACACTACTTTATTTACCCACATATGTCATTTCATACTGGGAGGGCATTAGCTTCGTGTGTTAGCCACCTGAACAGTTAAGTTGGTTACACTGTACAGACGTCAAGACAAATGTCAATTTCAACGATTCGACGACTACAGACAAAAAATACTTTTACACATCGATTAAAGTAATATTTGTTTGCCTGTAAATTGCCACATCCGCATCGACGTGTCATACTGCAGGTCATTACCCTATGGTTTCTGAGTCGATTTTAGGGCATTTATGATACGTGCGTAGATAAACTACTATTGTAACATCCATAGTACAAATATTATTCTCGTAATCCACTGGGTGAAGTCATCACACAGTGCCATTATCATGCCAAACTGTACCTACTTGCAATCAAAGTTGTAAAGTCTGCAGTATACGTACACGAACTTAGCTGAAATCCACACCTCCCCCTCGACAGTGCTTTGCACCATAAAAATCATTTGCATGTATTTCCTCTAGCATTATTTAAATATTAAGCGCATAAAACCACTCCGCAAATTGTTCTGCAGCAGAAATAAGTGAAACAACCAAGTGGGCGCATCCAAGCGGGAACAGGCGCGTCTGGAACAGCTTTAGATCCAACATAACCCGAGCGCTAAGTACCTACCTTGCGCTGCACCCAAAGTGCATACTGCACAGCTGAGTAAGTTCCTGCCTGCAGGTCTATCATGACCACTTCTCATTTCTCCGCTTTTATTTTTTGTGCCAGTGGCAGCTGTCCGCCTTTGATGACGACCTCTGTGGCGCAGCGGTTGTGGCCCTGCCTACCATGCGAGAGGTCCCGGGTTCGATCTCCGGCTGGGGGTGAAGAAAAAAAACCGCAGGTCTTAGATGTTTATATGTGTGCGACGTCGCTGTTTGAGGTTCCCACGACATAGGGTATCCTAGTGCGGAGCTAGAAGCAATGTATGTGTCTGTATGTAAAATTTTGTATGCTCCCGCTTGGTGGCGCTGGCGTAGTTGGAGGCAAAGAGTTTCTTTCATCTTAGTTCAGGTTCAAAAACACGTCACGTGATCTTACAAATACACTTGTGATGTGCGTGTAATGATTATAAAGTAACAAATTATTTTGTATCTAATTTATATGTTTTTATACACATTGTGTCGATGTTGTTTTGTGTTTGTTGTTGTTTGTACTTTTCGTTTGTAAGTCAAGTGCGAGTACCCACTTTACCAAACCCATTGAATGCCGATAACGTAATTTTACTAAAGACTTCACCCTAGTTTTACGTAGAGTTTTATACTCGCGTTAGAGGCAATTCTTGTTATCTTGGGCCAATTTCATAGAAATATAAGTCTCATAGTAATTAATAATAATAATAATAATAATAATAATAATAATAATAATAATACCTTGGACACTATTTACACACATTGAACTAGCCCCAAACCAGGATTCCCTGTATCTTGGGTACTAGACAACGATACACATACTTATATAGATAAATATTATACTTAGATAGATAAACAACCATGACTAGGGTACAAACATCCGTTCTCATCAAACAAATATTTGCCCCCACCGGGACTCGAACCCGGGACCCTTGGCTTCGTAGGCAGGGTCACTGCCGACTCGGCCATTCGGGTCGTCATTAATAGCTTTTCACCATATTAATTAAATAGCAGCAAATAAAATAATGCGGTTAAAAGCTATTATTATGAGACTGATATATACTAGACTGGCTGTCAGTTAATATATTGGCACCTCAAATAACTCTCGATAAAAAATGTACTAACTTTATTAGTTTTTGACGTTGAAAAAAGTTATTTGCTTTTTCACAGATAGACTTCTTTACTTTACTTTCCTTCAAATGAGTCATTTGAAATAATAGACTATGGCAGGATTAGGATTCAATAAACAAGCGGGTGTGGGATTTTTTTCTCCCGCTACTTGCAACATTTACGTACCATGGCGGCGTAAACAAATTGCGAAGTGATTATCTTGATAACATGAACAAATTTCATAGAAACATTGCATTTTTTTCTAGCTTTCATAACACCAATTTGGGGCACAAATCGTCTACTACCGATGTCTACGTACCAAAGTGCGTTCGAATAGTGATTAGCTGAGATTTTCATTGGCCACCCTCCTGTCAAAAAGATGAGCCTTTCCGATGCGTGTTTTAGGGGCGCTTATTGGGATTTTATGAGTCATTATTCTTGTCATAACGGGAGTGGTTGTCACAGTGGGCCTCTAGGGGTTGTCAGGAATTTAAGTGCTGCAAGAACTCACTTAGCAGAGTTCTCCTGTTCAGTCGCGTTGGGGGTTTCCGTCTTGTTGCATGGGCACAGTTGCCTCTATTCTTAGTTGCCACCATCTTGATCGCCACCACTTGTGGCAATGAGGAATATTCTTCCTGATTGCCGCCTAATCGCCACCAATGGCGGCAATGAGGAATAAATTTCCTGATTGCCACTAATGGAATCAGTTTTCTTCATTTCTACCAGTGCTTTAGGTTTATTTAAATATACTTGTAGTTAATCATCTTTTTATATTGGGTTTTCAGTTGATTTTTAGTAATACTCATTACTTATAACTCACAATTATATCTACACTAGCTGATGCCCACAACTTCATTTGCGTGTTCCTAGGAATTATCATTAACCGAGATAACGTTACCCTCCTTCTGGTGCAGTCGGATAAAAAATATATGTTAATTTAGCTCATAAACTACCTCTGTGCTAAATTTCATTCAAATACGTTCAGCCGCTTTATCGTGATTGAGGCACAAATACACAAACATCCAAACATCTTAACAACGATACTTTCACATAATTTTATAATATTAGTTAGATTATACCAGGTACCTTATTGAATATTAGTGTCGTAAGATCAGTAAATGTTCAACCGATAGATTGTCTTTTAAGTTTTTATTGTATTCAATGAATTCGTTATCGAGTATTGTCTTCTTACTCCGTTTTGTGGCTGGTTTCGTGTCATTTTTACGCTGCAAATCTCCTACTTTGTAAAAAGCTGCATCTTTACTTATCTTTCTCAAAGAGTGCATCAGATTTGGTATTTTACACACTTCCTGGTTTAGTTTTGGTTGTACGATGATTGTCACCAAACTTCTTTAAATATTTTTTTTATCCATTGCTTTTTCATGTATTTC
This sequence comes from Argyresthia goedartella, assembly GCA_949825045.1. Lineage (NCBI taxonomy): Eukaryota > Metazoa > Arthropoda > Insecta > Lepidoptera > Argyresthiidae > Argyresthia > Argyresthia goedartella. The sequence goes on along the minus strand of OX463812.1, from coordinate 11,867,844 downwards.
CTGAATTTTCTAATTTTGGGCACGTCACTCTCGTAGCGAGATATATATTCCCAACCTTTTTCTATATCTGATATTAGTACAAAGAAAGTACGGTACTTAGTGCTGCATTAAGACTGCTGCATTATTTGCAGAGGGTCTTGCGATTAATACCTAATTTCTCACTTTGTTTCCATATGTGATGGATAAAGTGATAATAACAACCATTGACTAATACAAATGGAAACATATTCGCAATGGCTGTCATTGCTGCTCTTTCGTAGCCTGTTTTTAAAGTTTCAGGGTTAAGCCAGGTTCAGCCTTATGATTAATTTGATTAAAATTTCATACATTCAGTGGGTCTACGGGGAAAAAAACCCGTGGGCCCACTGTGGTTCATAACGGGAAGGGGTCCTTTACACGTTTTTTTTTCGGTTGACGCACTCCCAAACAGCTAGCCTGCTATTGAATTTCATCTTAGTGTTACCCTCATGGAGGATAATAGTCGCATGTCTCCTTTTTATGAACAGTGATTCATTTTCACTCATGTTTGGCAGATTTGTAATAATTATATATATATATATATTTATATTTTATTTTATTTATTTAACCAAAACTAGACTTATCACAATTTGTTCACAAATTAACTATCCACGGAAACCTTATGCGGTTTATATGCGAAAAGTGAAATTTATGATTATTATAATTTAAATTGGAATGTGCAAATATGTGACAATAAGGAAAATGCTTTGTGTAACATGCTTTGTCAATAAATTCCTTAGATACATCACAGACTGTATAGGCATACTACGTACAGATACATGACGTATAGTTTATTGTTTATATGGTGTTCAGTAACTGTACTTCTCTAGTGTATAGCCTAATTTATTTTAGCTACAATAGTCTGAGCGTTTTAGCAATGCAATTAGCGGTCATTTCCCTTTTGTTAATATTTCAAGAATCACCGATTAGTTGATATTATTTTCAAATCAATCTAATCGGTGATTCTTGAAATCTTAACAAAAGGGAAATTACCGTTTATTGCAATCTAAAACGCTCAGAGAACTAAAATAAATTAGACTACACACTACAGAAGTACTGCATACCATATAAACAAACAACTACAGCTAAAACAAGTAGAGTTTTGTTACTAACAGTCAAACTGTTTTGTAAAAATGAACAAAAATAAAAGGTTATACGTAACAAACAACAACAGCTAAAACAACTGATTAGTTTTGTTAATAACAGTCAAACTGTTTTGTAAAAAATGGCTACAGTAAACAAACAATTGGCTTACTAACTGCATGTAAATAATCTTTAAGTGTGCACCTTGGTATGACTTAGACAAAATAGTGTTAACATTAATTACAAAACAGTTTCGTTAAAGAAATAACCAAACTAGATTTGGTACCCAAATCCAATTGCTATAGTTTTGTGGTCACTTTTTCTATGTTATACGTAGACGAAAGTTTAGCTACGAATAACTAGAGTTTTTTTTCCAGTGTACTCGCATCGCCAGGTTGTAACAGAAGCTGTCGAAACGAAATGTCATTTTTGACGGTGTCGATGGCACATACACATAGTGTGACCCGTCGCATGATCACCGTAAAGTAGTAATGATTTCAAATTGAACTATTTTGTGTTTATATTGCAATATACGACAGATTTAACAAACAGGGGTTCCTGTGATAGTGAACAGGTGCAAAGGGAATACTAGCCATAAGCTACTTTAAGCCAGTACATACTCGGTGTTCAGCCAACGTAGTGTTTGTATCCTCTTTGGTCTATAGCAGAACCCAACCTTCTATTTCGAAAACCTCTTTGGTTTTAGCGAGATAGTTGTGAAAAAATAATTTACTCAGATCAAATCGATATCATGGTAAAAGCTATTCATAAATAAAGTTAATATCTAGTTTTATCTAGGGGTTTATGTAATTGTTACGTACAAAGTGAGTTTTCCAAAAATAAATCTCTAACAATAGCCACCCAACTCGATGAAAGCATCATTTAAGTCTTCTACTTTTCAAGTCTCTTATTATTATGCAAATAGGTTCGCCGCCCCCCGATTAAGTTATTACAGTGAGTAAGCCCCCAGCTTCGGAATTACTGTAATCAGAGGTGATGAATGGTCGTTTATAGTAATATACTGTTATGATATTCCGTTATTAGTGGCTCCGGTAAAACTCAAGCACTTGCAAACTGCTAAGCGCATTTAAGGTGAAGCGGAGTATATTGCGAAAACTTTGATTTGGTATTTATTTAGTATGTATTATTTTATTTTGACCCATCCATATTATTTACTGTATTAATACAAAATATCTGGGGACCACTCCCTGCTCGGAGGTTAGTTGGTGCAGGTGATTGCACTGATAACAAATCATCACATCACTCATCATAAGCTGTTATACCGTTATCGCTACGTACAAGCTGAATGATGTGGCCAAAAAAATGTGCGTTGCTTATTCAAGCAAGGAGGGCGAAGAAGGATGTGTTTGGATTTGACCTCATTTGAACTAAACTTTTTGGTTAGGATTCTCCCTCCGACCCCACTAAATACTGTCACGTGATGTTAGGGCGGGAACCTCACGGGAATAATGATGTAATTTTTTGCCTTTAGCCCATTTTCGTAATTTCTGTTTCGTAATCGGCTACGAAGGAGGATTGATTTTTCTCTGTTTCGTAATTAATTATCAAACAAGAATTTATTTTCCCTTTTATTAATCGAGTTTCGTATTTAACTATGATATAAGATTTTTATTCCTACTGAGGAATTATTTTTCGCTGTTTCGTAATTAATTATCGAACACGGATTTTTTAGACGTTTTAGTAATTGACTTTAGTAGTTTTCTCTTGGTTCTCAGTTAAAATTACAACATGTTTCCTGTCTTTCGTAGTCTCATATAATACATTTCGATTTTAATGAAACGAAAATATCGATATCCTAAGATAGTATCCGAATATAATAGCGTCAAAATGTTAACTGCATACAGTTGGTAAAATAGAAATAACAATTTACACATAACTGCTTTTAACTTGAATAAGAGAAAATAACATGCAAATTGTAAATTATCGTCTATATTTCTCTCGACATACATCAATAAAAGCTAATTGTTAAATTAGTGTAACTGTAAATAAAATCAAACATCATCTCCGAAAATAAAACTTTGCCCTTTAAAAATAAATGCTTTCAACTAACTCTGCTACTGCCTTTTTGATCTCTTGACCAATTTCTCGATAATTCTGATGCCTGTATTACAAGTTCTCTATCAAATCTACCTCATGTATATTAAACAACGTATTACATACTGTAATAAACTATTATTACTATTTTATTTCGTTCCATCGCGGTTTAAAAATTACGTAGGCACTTTTGTTTTCATTATTTGTGCCACATTTGGATTCTTTCGTCCCACATGTTTATTTAATCGCGTGTGCCATGCTTGCACTGGGTTTGTGGTTCGCATTTCTTCGTTTTCGCACCACGTTTTTATATATTGTTGTATTATGTTAAATGTTGTACTTTTATCATCTTTCGGGGTCCTGTTTATCACATATATGTTCCCAACCTTGACAAACGCAAAAGTTGGACGTTCCAAGCCAGCACAATGGGCTTCATGTCGTCTTTGAACTCATGAATTCATTTCGAGTGTTTTTGTTTTCTGAAAAAGTTGCAGGAGTCATTAAAGAATCCCTTTCTAAAAAACATTTTATATTCCTTTCATGGCATTTGTATTATCTAATATTTTCTTACATTCTTGTTTCGCAACGCAAAAAGTATTGGTACTATCTTGTTTGCGTCGACATCAGTCCCATGTATGTATCCGATATATTTGTTTAAAAGCTAGTGGGTATGATCTTAATGTACCATCAAGGATGAAATGTTGAAAGCGATGTATTATTTGTTGCATATCCGGAGAGCCAAACACGAGGATCCTCATATCATCATTGTAATCGGCGATAAGTAAATTTTCATACTTAAGCAGCACCAATTACCTCTTGAGGCGATTTAAATTGAAGTCTTGGTACTCCCAAGTTTCTGCATCTTTCGTTATACAAACCACTTTTGATGGGGTGAAATTCAGGTAACTCGTGAAGAAAGTGTGAACACTTTTTTTTTTCAAATCACTTAGTTCTTGCTCGATTATTCATTTAGGTTCATTTGCAAAACAATAAATATCATGTTCCTTTGATTTAACTATGGCGTTTTCTTCGCTCAGCGTTATGCTACCCTTATATGCTATTTTGTTGCAACACTTCCAAAATTTGTTAAGGTTAGGGTACGTACTCCTCTTAGGATATTTGCGGCTGATGTATAGATATTGATTGACCTCCTCTTTTTATTGGAATGCACCGAATTCATCAAAAGTTCAGGGTATTTCTGTTACACCTTTTCGATCGATTTTGTATATATACATATGCAAAATCGATTTTTTAAGTGCCTATTGATATTGACTGCCTTGACCATCCACCGGTAAAATATGTTGATTTACACAACAAGGTGCTCACGCTCGGGAGTTGTCGGTTTAATTTCGCATATTATTATGCTCAGGTATTTCCGGTGCAATCTGGCATGCATGCCATATCCCACAACGCCCTGCACACGATTCTTTGCACGCTGCGTCGTACAAATGAACGCTTTCATTTAAACCTACCTTAGCGGGCTCATAACTGGGTAACTCATAAACCCACTAGTAGATTATAACCCGGGTCATTACCCATCGCTATCCACAATAAGTTATTGTTTAATAGTTAATTAAGAACAAAATCAGGAGTTTCTTTATTAATTAATTACGAAAGAATACAACATACTCGATTACTAATATGGCACATAAATTCTTCTTTGATAATTGATTATGAAACAGCGAAAAATAATTCCTCTTTCGTAGCCAATTGTGAAACAGAAACTATGAAAAACGACTAAAGGTTCCTCTTTGATAATTAATTACGAAACAGAGAAAAATAATTCCTCTTTTGTAGCCAATTATGAAACCAAAATTACCAAAACGGACTATTGATTGTCATTGGAATTCCTGCGTTATTTTAATTGAAATAAATTGATATAACCAGTCTTGTGACAACTTCTGTGGTGTTGCGTTTGAGGCTGTGCTTCCCAAACGAGAAGTCCTGGGTTCGAATCCCGGCGAGGAAAAAGAAAAAAAACTGCTTCATATGTATCAAATCATAAATAAATAAATATAAAAACTGAGAACACTGAAAAATCGAACCACTAAAAATATAAATTATTAATTTGGGTTTTATTTTCTCTGGAGTAAATGTTTCGTCCTTCAGGAACATAATATTGATTTCTGAAGTTATTATTAATATAATAATAATAATATTTATTCATAAAACATAAGAGTACAGAAAAATTATTACAATAACATAATATAGACATGAAGTTACAGTTTTCGTGGTAGCAGGCCAACGACCAAGCAAGGCATTTTAAATGCCTGTGTTATGATCACTGGTTGCTCACATTTACACCCTTAGAGCTAAAGAACTTAAATGATAAGTGACATGGTATGTCATAGTATGTGGCCATAATATACACTTAATTTATGGTTGTGCCGGTGAAAATGTGTAAGAGATTTTGTGATTTTGTGTGCGTGTTCGTTACATATGTCAAAAGTATTTACTTTATTATAGTGAAAATATTTTCAGTTTGATAATAGTCCAGTGTTAACAGCCAGTTTGTTTTTTGTGCTTAACTTCGAAATTACATAGGTTAAATATGTTATGATCTTTATTAATTTTGTTGTAGAGTCTGGGTCCTTGAAAGACGAGGAATCTGTTTAGAAAGAAAGTTCTGCTTCTGATATCAGGGCATACGTTAAAATTTCGCCGGTTTTCACTGATTTCGTTCAAGTGAGAAGTGAGAGAGTGTTGTTTCAGTGTGGTATGTAATATGTACAGTTGTCTGACGGTTAGAGTGTCTGATATTTCGTGTAGTGTCTTGTTTGTATGTCACTAATGATTGGACTAGAGCCTTGTATATTTGTATAATTAATTTATCACTTGCAGCATGTCGAAGTTGCTTAAAAAAATAGGCTAGTTTCCTAATACGTTTTGATAGATTTTGCGCTTGTTCTCTAAAAGTTAGTTTGCAATCTACTATTATACCTAGATATTTAGTTGAATTGGAACTCAAAATTTGCGGATATGTACAGGTATTATTAGGTGGGTAGAAGCATTTATGGGAGATAATATTCAACTTTTGGAAAATATCGGTGCATGAAACCCGATTTACAATTGAGAAAATCATGTATGTGATTTTGTCTGAATTTAGTGTAAGATAATTAGCTGCTAGCCATTGTGAAACGTAGTTGAAGCCCTTTTGAGCTACTGAGAAGGCCTCTGTCCATGTTTCAGCTATGAAGGTGAGGGTGGTGTCATCAGCGTAGGAGACAATTTTACATTGTGGAAGGTTTAGATCGCATAGATCATTTATGTAACATAGAAAAAGCGTTGGACCGAGTATACTGCCCTGTGGGACTCCATAAAAAACCGGGAGGTCATCACTAACGTGCTCATCTATTTTGACTCGTAGAGTTCTGTTTGACAGGTAACTTTCGAATAGACGAAGTTGAGTTCCCCTTATGCCCAGTGATTCAAGTTTATTGAGGAGAAGTGGGATAGATACAATGTCAAAAGCTTTCGCTAGGTCCAGGAAAATTGTGAGACATTTTTTCTTTTTTTCCTTTTTCTTTCGTTTTGTTCATGTTTATATGTTTTCCATGTTAATAATAAAATAGTATAAAACAAAGTTTAAAGACACACATATATAAGTAAATATTTTAATTAATGTTTAGATATTAGTTATCAAAATTCGGTCAAGTGTGGGTCGGACTCGCACTCGAAAACGATCGTACCATAAAACTTAACCACGAAAAAAAAACCAATAGTATTCTCTTTTTTTTGTGTTTTATTATTATGTCCGAACGTGGATTTGAACCCAGAACCCTAAGATTGCGAAACCGATATCAAAGGAATTCTGACACCACCACCATGTGATAAGCCGCGACATCTACGATCATATTTGAATCCTGTTATGGTTTATTATATCGCGGTCGGTCTTAAAATACGTCTCTTATATGGGGACCTCTTTTAATTTATAAAATGTCGCATAGTTCATTATATTTTGCTATAGCGGTACCAGAAATGCACTTTCTGCGAAAATTTCAACTCTCAACCTATAATGGTTCATGAAATACTTCCAGCTAACGGACGGAAGGACGGACAGACAGAAGAACAGCGGAGGCTTAGTAATAGGGTCCCGTTTGGCACCCTTTGATTACGGAACCCTTGAAACTCGACTGTGGAACGCACTTCCCTGCGCTATTAGAGATAGTCCCTCAATTTTCACTTTTAAGAAAATATTGAAAGAGCTTTCTCTTTCATGATAGGTACTTTTATATATGTATATATAAGTAGTATATGTTTGATATGTATACATCATTTATTACATTATAATGTTTTAATTGTAGACAATTAGATGTACAGTTTTATTGCGCACTAGCACTTCTGTTGCACAATTATTCCTGTCCTGCCTAGGTTTGCTGGTAGATATCTCTCTTTAGAGATAAGCTCGCCTATGCTCATAAAATGTTTTGTTACCTTATTATTAAGATTACTGTGCAATAAAGAATATGACTATGAAAATGCATGTAAAGGTTAATGTTTGAAAATACTGTGAGTTTGCAACTGTCGGTAGATTTAACCTACCAAATACGGGCAGTTCCTGACTACACCCTAGTGAAGTGAACGGTTTTCAATTTATACCGCTCGTAACTCATTCAGACTATGTTTTTTTTTAAAACAATCGATAACCTGCCTGGGTTGTTCTCTTCTCTCATATTTCAGTGTTTTAATCTGTTTCTGTAAATGCAAATTCATATGTAATGTGATTTACCGTGACATTTAGGTTTTTTATCTTTAGGAACAAAACGAATGGGAGCAAATGAGTGTTATGGTTGGATGGATATTGTTTTTTTTTTGAGTAAGTGTGCAATTCCGTTACCGATTGTAACCTCAGACGACGTGTCGTCAAGAGACAGCGAGCGTAGTAGGAACCTACTGCTGTCTCGCTCACTTGCTAGGTAACTACGCTCGTTCAGTAAATTCGAAAAAACACCTAATTTTTTATGTCTCCGGGCGGCCCGACGCCATTCCGCGCCGCCCGCTACCCCGCCAGTTCCGCTACCCCGTCAGAAGACGACGGGTGAATGCGGCGCCCCTCACCTCATCAGCTAGAACTGGGCCTTAAAATGTCGCTTGAAAAAGCATTACCTCTTTCTTTAGAATTATAGGTAGTATGCATGTAAGTAATATAGATAATAGTAGTAGGAGTATATTATAAGTATGTAGTAAATTAATGTAGCAATTATATAGTTTACTTAATTTATTAATATGTGTAAGTACTCTTTTGTTTCGTCATATTGTTGTACTCACAGGTCAGCAACCAACCTTTTCCATCTTAACCTGGTTTGCTGGAAGAGATCTCTTATTAGAGATGAGTTCGCCTTTGTACATTACTTTCATGTAACTCTTGTTTTTTACATCATTTTTGTGCAAAAAAATATGAAGTTATGAAAAATGGTCCTTGTCATGCAGTGTGGCTTGCTTATAGTCACCCTTAAAGCCTTAATGCATTTATTAGAACTTTATGTTAATGGTCTCCAGTATTACCAAAAGATTATGGGCCTTACCACAAAAAAATAAACTACTGTTCAACACTTCTTTAAAATCAAAAACGTATGGGATTTGAAGTTTGTTTTCAGGTTAAACGCTGTTTAACATTTTTCGTGGCAGCACGGTAATGTCCTAGTTAGCTCCGTGGTCTAGTAGGTTTCACGCTTGCTTCTCTCGCAGGATATGTAGATTCGAAGCCTAGAGCTGACCGTGTACCAATTAGATAAGTAATTTATCTTAAGTGTACGGACGTTCTAGCGGTGATGGACAAGATCGTGAGGAAACCATGAAATTATGAAAATTCTTACTAATCTCTGCCACCCCGTATCGGAAATGGCATTACGCTATGGCTATATATACATATAAAGGTCCTAGTTTCGGTACACATCATTGAAAAGAGTGTACATCTTATACCTCGAGGTTTGATATAAAAGTCATAAATTTGATAATCAATACTTACGACCATATATAATAAAGGTAAGATAAATAATATTATTACAACCTCTTCAGACAAGACCTAATAACAGAATAAAAATGTATGAATGTCTAAGTGGTTATTTATTGAACTTAACCATACGGAGATTGAAGGGTAAAACCTAAATTAATAAGACAAGCTAGTGTATTCAAAATTTAACATGGTAAAACGTGTACCCAAACCAAAAATATATAAAGCTCCTATAACTCAGTTTTTTTGTGCCAGACGCCCGAAGCACTTTTTTTTAGGTTCGCATGGTAGACGCCTAGAGATGTCGACATTCGAAAATTTACTTTAAACTAATCATATTAACGTGTGTTTTTTATAAAGGATAGAGAGAGAGGGAGAGAGAGAGAAAGAGATAGATATTTTTTATATACAGCCACATACATTGCTTCTGGCCCCACATTAGGATAACCTGTGTCGTGGGAACCAGAAACAGCGACATCACACACACATACACATCCAAGACCTGGGGATTATTTTTCTTTATTTTTCTGTATCCCCAGCCGGCGATCGAACCCGGGACCTCTCGCATGGTAGGCAGAGCCACAACAGAGGATGGGTAAAGACTGTTTCCAGCAAAAATAAGTTGCAATTAAACAACCTTTTATAATGCATATGGGTCGTATATGGTAAACGCTTTATAAAAAAAGTGTGTTTGTTCTGCGGAATTGTTAGTTTTTTACACAACTTAAAGGTTAAAATGTATGAAAAGAAATGTACCATTTTGTATTTTTTTTTTCTTTGTAACCTGTATAAAATATCAGCTCATCAACCACAAAAGAGTTTAATTATTAGTTCAAGTAATGTGGCATTAGATACTTTATCTGCACACGTATTATAAACCGTCTTTACTGCGTCCAAAAACCGCACGTTACGACCAGCATAATGATATACACTTTGTAAAAACTCATTTCTTATCTGAATATTGAGACATTATGACCATAATAATATTTCGACATACTAAGACATTCAAATTTCGAAAGCCGACGCTCGCCTGCGTGCCGCCCCTAGTTTTTCTGTGAAGTTGGTACTACTGAACAAGCTGAACAAGTGCAGAGCAATGATTAATGCCTCAATGCCGGTGAAACATGTGGTTCCTGAACATATCAAAGAGAGCTTATGATATGTGTTTAGATAACATAGTTAAAGTAACTGTACATAATTAGGCATTAAAACTCTCCTTATTATGAAATTCGCCTTTGGCTCGTATCATAAGATCACTCTCGAGTTGTTATGCCCTCCATTATGTATCAGTCACATAAACTATTATTTTGACGCATAGCTGAAATCTGAACCTATTATCTATACTATATAATGTTAACCATAAAGGTCACAAATGAAACTCGGATAAATCGAGTATTGGTATTTCTTTGTTCCATTTATTGTAGAGCGAGCTCACAAAGCTCTTACGGTGATAGACGCCCATAAGCCTTTTCAAAGCTTAGTAATATTACTTAGTACAGACATAGTGTTGGTACAGACTATATGTTTTTCTTTTATATATATTTTTTGAACAGGCACATACATTGCTTCTGGCCCCACACTAGGATGCCCTGTGTCGTGGGAACCAGAAAAAGCGGGGTCACACACATGAAAATATCCAAGACCTGGTGTTTTTTTTTCTGTATCCCCAGCCGGGAATCGAACCCGGGACCTCTCGCATGGTAGGCAAAGCTACAACCGCAGCGTCACAGCGGCCGTCAAATATGTAATAAAATAATAATACGTTAACTATATCTTCGTCTCTCTATGGGTTTATTGTAAGTATACAAAACTTGTAAATAAATAAATAAAGTAGAAAATAAATAAGATAGTCCATAACCGTTAGTTGATAAACTAACGCGTTAGTTGATTAACTATCGACAGATAGTAAAACAAACCGACAGGGTTTAGAATTTACGTTTCTTTTGTTCTTACATCTCAACCTAAGGCGAAGACTATTCGGGGCCTTCGCTGCGCTCGCCCCCTCTTGTCTTCACCTAAGCTGCCGCAGTGTTTGTCCTGGTATTCCGCTTTCAATTCAAGTTTAAACCAGTTTATTATTTAACGGTTTTAACCGTTAGTTTATCAACTCACTATCAAAAGTCAGCTACAGTTTACTATATGTCGATAGTTGACCAACTAACAAAAAAAAAACGTTCGTTTATCAATTAACGGTTTTGACAATCTTACGGTGACATATAGGTATATACTGTATATGCTTTGTAGTAACTTTTTTACATCCTATTACGACCCATAAGACTTTTAATATGTAAATAAAAGTAGGAACCCACATACCTCTTAAAAGGTATTCTAAGTTTAAGAGCTTATAAAAAATAAGCTATTGGAATTAGCGGTCGCCGAGCGTTACCATCGTTACCATGTATGATTCAGTTAGCAGTAGCAGTCAGGCCAATAACCGCTATCGCCACACTAACGCGTACCTGTTATAGACAGTGCTTTGGCTCAATAACAAATTGCGGACGAAATTACGAAAAAATGCAGACTATATCTTTTTTTCGACCTCTACAGCTAATTAAATAAGGCTTTTTTGTGCCTTTTAATTAAACCCCAGCCTCTCGACATTAACCCGAAAAGCCATAATCCTAAGTTTTCACGTAATTAATTATATTATTATTATGTAACGCAAGGGAACTAAATAGATGCTAACATAATTATAATAATACCTTGGACACTATTTACACACATTGATCTAGCCCCAAACTAGGATTCCCTGTATCTTGGGTGCTAGACAACGATACACATACTTATATAGATAAATATTATACTTAGATAGATAAACAACCATGACTAGGGTACAAGTATCCGTTATCATCAAACAAATATTTGCCCCCACCGGGACTCGAACCCGGGACCCTTGGCTTCATAGGCAGGGTCACTGCCGACTCGGCCATTCGGGTCGTCAACATTTACACAGTGTTATTACACTTCTTATTTTATACGCGGTACCCCGTATCGCTACCGCTTGGAAGTTATGCTGCATCGTAGGTTACCTCCATATACTTAGTACATAAATAACAAGTTTATTAATGCTGTAAATTTAAAAGATATCGTCCGTTATTCGAATTAATTGTTAGCAATTTATATAATTACATAGCCACATTGACGGCTATATGCGGGCACTAAAACATAATATTAGAAGCAGTCACATTTCATGTTATTGAATTGAATTCATCAAAAGTGATTTGCATATACCCCTATAGTTACACAATCTGAATATAACATAAATTCAAAAATGTCCCACATAATTGAAAACATATCATTCCCTGATTCGATTACTTGTCACTGGATTCCCAGGGGAATTCGCCGCAAAATGAAAGAGTCGTTAATCGATTTCCAACAAGACACGGCATAAAAGTCTTAAATTATCCCCTGGGAGGAAAAGGGGGCCATCTCACAAATTGCCGCAATGCATTTTTCATGAGCAACCAAGTATCGGATGCTATGAATGGTTGATTTAATTATTGAAATAGCTTCCGCTTTCCCGATAATGGGTATAAAAATTCTCGCTGTTCGCAGACGAGCCTCGGTGCTTGCTCGTTAGCGAGGCTCGGTGGTTCTATGATGCACCATGAACTAGTTTTATAAATAAGCAGCACTCTTATTTCCATAAACAGCTTCGTTAAATAAATTTTGCTGTAATACCCGTAATGGAGGCAAAAATGATTAAAAGTGAATTACCGCAACGTAACCAGTCTGGTTGCCATATGGGCATAATCGAAGTTAGTACTGCCATAGTAATTATAATGAGTTTATCCTGGATCTCATTTATATAGCTTTTGGTCGGTAGCATTTACTTCATATAGGCGGCAGCTCGAGTAGTCAATGGGACAACCCCTTCGTTCGTCACAACCTTCATATTAAATTTCTGAGCTAGGTGGGTAGTTGCAATATAGATTCAAGATGGGCCTAGACCAGCTCTAGATAAAACCTAATGCTACAAACACAACTGCCTAACCGATTTCCCCATATACCGAATTGAAAATCGTGAAAAAGGTCTTTCTTTAGGACTCCCGAACTAAATCCAATCTTTATGAGAGCACCCTTCTCCGTTGTTTGTCTAACAAGAAATAAAATAACAAAACGAAGGTTTTACAAGCGTATCGCTACGTCTCTTAGAAACTGAATGAGAGTGATTTTAAAAAGATTACAATAATCGCTTTGCTGAAACTTTGTGTTGCTTGTGATCGGCCATTAAAGGTTTCTGGAGAGTTCTAAAACGAGTGAAGGACTTTTGAGAGAAGTCAAGATATTGAGTGAATGTATATGTATAATGTATCAATGTCCTCGCCGAAGGGCACAGATAACATATGGAAATTGAGTAAGATCGAGCCTTACTCTGCTATAGCGCTTATAGGTGCCTCTATAGTCGAAGTATATTTAAAAATGGCTTATGTTTAGTTGTTGGACAAATGAAGTAAAAAGTTTCATCAAAAAAATATACATTCTCGTCTAAAGTTAACTAAATATTCACCAAAATTTTACACCCTGTTTTATACCAATCCGCTCCGCTTCGCTTTAGCTCCAGGTTGTTTAATAAAGTTGTGACCTAACAAACCTAACTTTAGTATTCGAACAGAAAGTGTCCTAAAGCAATCAATACGGTTCTGTTTAACTACATGGGGGCACTTAATTTCGTGAACATTTAATGTACTATGGGAGTTAAACCTTAGATTGATAATAGTAGTTTATGTGACTGCTACATAATGGAGGGCATTAAAACTCGAGAGTGGGTTTATGAAACGAGCCGAAGGCGAGTTTCATAATAATATCACTCGAGAGTTTTAATGCCTAATTATGTACAGTTACATACACTAGTTTATCTACACACATATCATAATCTCTCTTTGATGTGTTCAGGAACCGTATGTTTGACCGGCATTGTGGCTCTGCAGTTGTTTAGCTTGTTCTGTAGTACCAACTTCATGCAGGCGGGCGTCGGCGTTCGAAATTTAAATGTCAGTACCAACTCCACAGACAAACTAGGGGCGGCACGCAGTCGGGCGTCGGCGTTCGAAATTTAAATGTCATAATATGTAAAAAAACTACACATTATGGTCACAATGTGTAATTTTTCAGATAAGAAATGAGTTTTTACCAAATAGTTTAACATTATGCTGATCGTAACGTACGGTTTTTGTACGCATTAAAGAGGGTTTATGATACGTGTCTAGATAAACAGATAAACGCCGTATCTCGTAGCGTATTAAAAGTGTTCACAGGGGCACTTCCGTAGCAAAAGCAAAGGTAGCGATTATTGGCAATACGCAGGTCAAGAAATTCTCGTGCTTTGTACCATATAAAGAGATTATATCTTGTGGTCCCGCCATTCTGTTGTTAGATTGGCTAGTTTTTTTTTTGCCTAAACGCTAACAAAGGCGAAATGCACCAAATTTAAGTCGTAGAGAGGGCCATGAAGCGCTCCATGCTATGCATCAGACTCCAGGATCATATTCACAATACAGAAATATGACGTCGCACTAAGATCATCGAAGTCGGCAAGCGAATCACAAGACTCAAGTGAGCGTGGGCGGGGCACTTGGCAAGGAGAGATGACGGAAGGTGGAGCAAAGCGGTTCCAGAGTGGCTACCCAGAACAGCCGGATGCGACGGATGACATAATCGCCATTGCTGGCAGTGGATGCGGGAGGCTCAGCACCGGAGTGGATGGCATGGTGAAGAAGAGGCCTCTACCCAGCAATGTGGACTGATTAATTGATTGATATCATAGGTAGCACTTTTTTTTGTAAGCCCGCAGAAGAGGGCGAAAGCACGGCACAGTGGATAAGAGGAAGCTCCCGCACCGTTGTCGCCAGTGTATGCCAATAGACGGCGAAAGCACGGCACAACGAAGGCCACGCGAGGCCCCTGACAAGTAACATTGAAACATTGAAACATTGAAATATATTTATTGGTAAGTGTCAATTACATGTCAGATTATAAATAAAAAATTGATTAATATACATCTGTATAAAAAATGTCAGACACATAAAAATGCATTCTATAAATTAAGATACCATTATTTAAAATTAAAATTGCCATAGAGTATTACATTAAATTTGAATTGTATTAAATTAAATTAGTTTTTCATTTCATTAAATTGGAATCACATTTTATATTGGTCGCTTCGAACTCAGCGAATGAGTAGAAGGTTTGCTCGACAAGCCAGTGTTTCATTCGCTTTTTGAAGCATGCGGAATTAGGCGCAGATTTAATATGTTCTGGTAGGCGGTTGTATACTGTCGGACCCATGACGTGAGTCAACTTCGATGACTTGGCCAGGGTGTGTGAAACCGTCCTGAGCCTGTGACCTTTACGGGTCGCGTGTCCGTGGATGTCGTGATGCCTGCGGAAAGAGTGGATGTTCTCGTGCATGTACACGGCCACCTGGAGTATGACGATGGACGGGAGCGTCAAGATGTGCAGCGCTTTAAAGTGAGGTTTTACCGACACGTCCCGGCTGACCTGGACTACCGCTCTCACGGCTCGCTTTTGCATCCTGAATGCTCTCTCCCAGTTCGCCGCGCGCCCCCACAGCTCGGCTCCGTACTGCAGCAGCCAGTGCACCGTGGCGAAGTAGGATGCGCGCGCCACACTGCGCGGCACCGTGCGCACCAGCCGCCGCAGCGCAAAGCATGCGCCGCTGAGTCGCGCGCACAGTCGCGCCACGTGAGCGCGCCATGTGAGTCCACGGTCCAGCTCGAAGCTCAGGAACGTTGTCGCTTCCACCTGCTCGACCCGCATTCCGTCCACTTGGACGTTCAGTGGGACGAGACGGCGACCTGATAGGTCGAAGTGGAGGAAGTGAGTTTTCTTTATGTTGAGAACGAGACCGTTGTTACGGAACCAGTGAGACAGTTCAGTGATAGTATGGTTTAGGCTTTGTTCAAGGCCTCCAATTGTCCTGTCAGTGATGATTCCTGCCACGTCATCTGCGTACATGACTAATTCGCTGGAGGTCATCGCTTGTGGCAGGTCATTCAGAAGTAGTGAGAATAGTATGTTGGATACCGAAGAGTCTTGAGCAACCCCCATATGTGTCATCACCGGTTCTGATCTCGTTCTCCCTCCATCACCAACGACGATCTGCGAGCGTTTTCGCAGGAAGTCTGTTAGTAGACATAAAGGCCCCCCGACTATACCGTAGTGACGGAGCTTAGCGGCGAGCACGCCGTAATCGGCAACATCAAATGCTTTCGAGAGGTCACAGCAGAGAACTGCGACCTGGAACTTCCTCTCTCTTATCGGCAACATCAAATGCTTTCGAGAGGTCACAGCAGAGAACTGCGACCTGGAACTTCCTCTCTCTTGCCTCGAGCACTCGGCGCACCACCTTCCGCGCCAGTGCAGTCGTCGAGCGGCCCGCGCGGTACGCATACTGTCGCTCCGACAGCGCATCAGTCGACGCGAGGAATTCAAGAAGTCGGGCGCTGAGACCATTTTCGAGGATCTTCGATACCGTGGGTACTACGGCCACTGGTCTGTATCCATCGATATTCTCCCTCTTTCCTTTCCCCTTGAATATCGGAGCGATTTTGCTCCTCTTTAGCGCTGTTGGGTACACGGCTCGTCTAATGCACTCGTTGAATAATTCAGTGAGAACTGGTGCCAACGGTTTAACAGCTAGGTGGACGAGTTCCATCGAGGTCTCGTAGATATCCTTGGTAGGCTTATGCGGAATCCGAAAGGATATGATGCGATGTAGCTCGTCCGCTGTAAACAGGCGCAGTCTCAGGGAGCGGTCGGCAGGTGGGCGGGCAGCGTGCAGGGCACGACAGGCGCGCGGCACGTCGGCAGCCGGGGCTCCGCACGCGGCGGCGGCACCGGCGAACCGAGCGTTCATCGCGTCCACCACGGATTGCTTGCTGCTAAATTTAATGCCGTTTGAGTCTACGGCCACATCCGTGAAGTCTACACAAGTACGGTTGCTTTTCCCTCGTTCTTTGTTAATCACGTTCCACATGGCTTTACTCACGTTCGTGCTGGACGTGATTGCGCTCGTGTAAAAGTGTGCTCTTTTATTTTTGACCAGGTTGTCGTATTAGTTTTTTAATTTGTCAATGAGTTCCGTAACAATGGTATCATCAGGATGAGCAGACGAGAGCTCCAGAACGTCGAAGAGCAATAATTGAATGTTTCGAAGCTCATGTGTAACCCATGATTGGCGTATTGGGTGTGGTTTTCGTGTGAGTGGAAAGCAAATGTCGTACTTGTTGCTAATTACAGAAATCACAGACGCGGCCAAATCCTCGATCGACTCACCTTTTTGGCACTAAATGTGCTGCCAGTCCACATTCGCAATAGACGCGACAAAATTGCGGCAGTTAGCCTGCGTGCGCTGGCGCACGGTGCGGACGGGCGGCACAAGCGCGCGGGGGAGGCGCGTGACGCGCGCGCGCACGGCGAGGTGGTCGCTGAGGTTCGTGCTGGCAGGCGCCGCGCGCACCGCGCCCTCGGCAAGGTTGCTGTACAGGTGGTCGAGGCTGATGGCGGTAGTGGCCGTCACTCGCGTGGTGAAGTCAACCTCGTTCCTCATTCCGTGGGCCGACAGTATATCGTGGAGCCGATCCTTCTCGGACGAATCCTCAATCCAGTCTATGTTTACGTCCCCGACAATAATGCAATCTAATTCGATGTCACATAGCTTGTCGAGCAAATCATCTAAACACCTTAGGAAGTCATTAGTTTTACTACCATTAGAGTAGATACATACAATCATTAAATTATAGTCTGTTACATTTATAGCCGAGACTTCAAAGTATTCTTCCACTGATAGTGTGGTGAAATCAATATTTTCAACTACTTTTAAAGTGGACTTGACGTAAATACAAGACCCGCCGTGTGATAACTTAGACCTACTATATTTAGAAATGAGCGCGTATCCATCTATATTAACACTTTCTAAATTTTCATTCGTCAGCCAATGCTCCGTTATAACAAGAATGTCACATGCAAGGTCACTTTTAAGAAGAACTTCTAAACGCTGTGTTTTCTTGTCTAATGACCGTATGTTTTGGTGTTAGATTGTAAGTACGCTAGGATCACTTGTTGCTATGCGCGATGATGAGTCACGCGCGGCCGGATCGCACGCGCACAAAGCCGCTTGCGCTGGTAGTGTCTGTTCACGAGGTCAGGCCACGGGAGTGGAGTTCGCCGTTGTCATCGTTGCCCCCCGGAGTTTCGCGGGGGCGTGGACGAAATGGCATTCAGTCGGAGGACCGGACTCGTGGTGGCCATACAGCGGGCGAGCTGAACGCCGGGTACAGGCTCTCTGGGATTCCTATGATGAAGGATGCGTGCCTTTTTGACATAATTTCGCGCTTTTCAACATAGAAGTCTTCGCTACTTCTAATTTTGTTTAAGAATTTGGTCACATTATCTGTCGTGGTTTGGGGTGTGAAGGACCAGGCTTGAATGTACTTCAGAGATTCCACCGTCTGTAGCAAGTCATCTTCTTTTCCTGTTCCTACAGTCACTGCACGCTGGCTACGTCTACGGGCACGTTTTGATTTGACCGTTTCCCATTGGTCTTCAGTCGAATTAGTAAATGTGTCAGACGTATACTGATCCGTAGGGGTGTTGGTGGAGGCGAGTGGTTGTATTTGGCGGTAGGGGCCACCCAAGACCGGGGGGGACGTTACCCCCCCGAGTTGACGCCGCGAGCATGAGGCAACCATAAGTCCTCGACCCCGCAACCGAAGTGGTTCGAGCACACACTCCGCAGACCACAGCTGGCGCACTTTTTGCCACTAATGATCACCAAAATATTTTTTTCCTACCCAAAATGGGTAAATGATCACCAAAAGTTGCAGAAAATATCAGGTTAAAAATACTGCGGTAGCTTAGGTGAAGGGTAAAGGGGCTGAGCGGAGCAAAGCCCCCGTTATCCTCCGTGTTAGGTTGAACATGTAAGAACAACAAAAAATACTTAAAACATAAATTTAAGTACACAAAACATAAAAAGAAGTTTGGTGATCATTTATCCAAACACAATTTGGTGGTCGTTTCGAATTTATTGGTAGTAAAATAGGGGCGTTTTTGGTGATCGTTTAAACATAAGTCATAAGAAAATAGTAGTAACTAGGTAGTAATACTTGAAATCACTCGCAGAGCAAGACGCTGCAGGCATTCTGACGCTCATGCTCGTGATGTAATATAAATCATTAGATGAGATCAATTAATCTCAAATAGGCGCACCCACTCATATTTCAAACCTCGGGTAAATATCCCTTCAATGGAGGAATACTCTAAAACCATGCGCCGTAGACACCTAACGATTCAAAATCAATATGTCTACAATTTAATTACCTTCCGGCTTGAACCTATCAATCCAACGCTAGTTTGCCACAAACACCACAGAATAAGTAACAGCGGAATCGCTTTGAACTTGAATAGGGTGAAAAAAATTGGAGTACTCAAAATTACTAGGTGCAGTCAAGGTCAAAATTAGATGGCGAAATAAAAGGTTTTCATAGACTTGATCCGTTGAGTGTTCATAATTCTGAGACGTGAATAATTTACACCTACGTATGGCCACGATATCAGCAGACATTTTTCTGACACAAAGAACAAGAAGAAGTGTGCCGGACGACTGTGGAACATAATCATAAATCCTTTTTTTTATTTTGAGCTTATCAGCTGCTATTGGCTGACTGTTCATTTAGGGTGGTCCAACTAAAGCGGTTAAAATATGTATTTAGCTTAGAATAATGAAGCCCAGACAATTTAAGGTCACCTTTATTCATTCATACGGCGGTATGCATGCATAAGAAAGCATTCTTTAAAATCCCATACTTCGGTAAGCGAATGATGGCGGTTCCAGTGTCAATTATTCTGAGACTAACGGATCGCAATGTTAATCGCTATCGGGCGGAAATGTGCCGCCAACTTTGACGGCAATTCCTGAGGTCAAGGGATCGGTGCCGCGAGACCAATTAGAAAACCACGTGCGGGTCTCGAATTATCTTATAAGCGGTAACTATTTGCTGGTTATCAGTTGTGACGTCAGTAATAGTGCCTTTACTATGGAAAGTTTCTAAAATATAAAATAAAAATAAATTATTGAATTTTACTACGGCTACTTATTCATACAACGATGTGAAGAGGAGAATAGAAGTACCTATATAGAAGCTCCTATGCACACGGAACTATTGACAAAAACTAAATCGGTTGGTAACTCAGGTTACTGACTCATAAATACATAAATACTTACTGAAATAATCACAGACGAGTTATAAACGAGTCTCAAACCAGTTATCCGTGACATCAAAAAAATTGTCTGGCTGATTTTTTGACATATTTCATATAACGGACATATATGTGCTAATTAAAAAATAATGAAAAATATATTTTTTTGCATAAAAAATCAGTGCCAAGTTGTGTACAACCCAACTTGCTCTGTCAAGTCATCTGTGCAGAGCCATCCGCACAAAATACTTTAGTTTTACGTTTATCGTACATTGTACACGACAATGGTATGGAAGCCTTCGCGTGCGGGCCCGACATCCTAATCGCACTTGACCGGTTTTATTGACATAGTTTTTAAACCTTTTTTCAGGAAGGATCAATGAATCCTGTGGTATTTATTGTAGAAGCAAATACATCTTATCCACGAATGATGTGCCTACTTTACTGAGTCTAAATATTGGTAGTGCTAACCCTACTTCTATTTATTTATATTATTTTATTTTATTTTATTTTATTTTATTTTATTTTATTTTATTTTATTTTATTTTATTTTATTTTATTTTATTTTATTTTATTTTATTTTATTTTATTTTATTTTATTTTATTTTATTTTATTTTATTTTATTTTATTTTATTTTATTTTATTTTATTTTATTTTATTTTATTTTATTTTATTTTATTTTATTTTATTTTATTTTATTTTATTTTATTTTATTTTATTTTATTTTATTTTATTTTATTTTATTTTATTTTATTTTATTTTATTTTATTTTATATTCTAGTGTTAATTGTATGGCTATCACCAACCGTTTAAAATAAAGCTACGTTTTTTCTTACATGCATGATATTCCCATATATATATTGACAGGTAACCGTAAGTATATTAATTTCTTTCAATTTTTCTCTTAATTATTCTCTAGAATCTAATTGATATATATCTCCCTTATCGACCTTTTTTATCAAACAAATATCGTATTTATATCTGTTGCTCTCCTCCAGAGCAGTATTTCATAAGAGATAATACTGTGAAAATCACTAAAGTAAACCAATCTGGCAGTTTCAACATCTTTAAGATATCTGATTTGTCTGACCGCAAAAGCGGCTGAGCTCAGTCTTTGTGCGAGATTAGTTATGTGTGCACCCCATTGAAGTTTCGAATCTATATTGATTCCAAGAAAGACTGTGACCTCAACGAGGTCCAATCTTTCAGATCCTATTCTTACACTGGTTTCAACCTGTCGTACATTAGACAAACAAAATTTGATACATTTAGTCTTTTTTGAGTTTAATAACAGGTTTCTCACATTGAACCAACTTAACACATGAGAAAGTGTACTATTTGCGTCGTCTAGAATTTCTTCTTGTCTTTTCACCTTGAAAATAATAGATGTGTCATCAGCAAATAGAACAATCTGTGTCATTTTTTTCCATCATATACGGCAGGTCATTCACGTAAACTAAGAAAAATAATGGACCTAAGATAGAACCCTGGAGACGCCAATATTCATATGGGTTCCAGTGGACTTAACTCTCTTTATATCTACTTTTAGTTCTCTTTCCATAAGAAAAGATTCCATTAATTTTAACGCATTATCTTTAATACCATAGTGTTGTAGTTTAAGAAAAAAAGTTTGATGGTCCACACAGTGAAAGGCCTTGAAAAGATCACAGAAAATACCAAACGCATCCTATGATCCTTCCCACGCACTATAAATGTGTTCTACTAGCGCTACTCCGGCGACTGTTGTTAATCTGTCTTTAGTGAAACCGCACTGTTTTTTCTGGAGTAGCCCAGATGCATCAAAGTGAGAGAGTAGATATGACGCGATGACGCGAGAGTTAATTTTTATATTTGCATTGCTGCTTACTTGCAAGTGGGGCTTTGATGGAGTACCCAAACAAACTCGGTATAAGCTGTAAATGGATGGCGATGCTGATGATTCAAGTATATTCATGACCTCACTGGTACCACTGAAGCTCACTGATAGCGAAAATGTTGCATGAAGAAATCCGACACTCTGCTCAAGTATATTTTGCTGTCCAGTTCTTTTGTGAAAGAAAATGAAGCAGTGTTTCTTGAGCACAAAAAGCAAATGGATGATAAAATTAAGGCTCTGGTTCCCACCGAGAGTTACAACAATAAAGTAAGCCATCTTATGATGATGACTATGGTTGATGGAGATAATTGCACTTACCTTTCCAAGGCAAGCTCATATGCCACGTGCTATTTGTGTTTAGCGAAGCCCACCGAGATGAACCACTTGAGTACAATTTAATTAAAGTAAGTATCAATGGAGTTATATGAACTGGGTTTGTCATTGTTGCACGCTCGTATAAATACGATGGAATGCCTCATGCATTTTTCATACCAACTTCTTCTTAGTCGTAGCACTGTTGACAGAGTGGTCGTGGTCGTCATTTCGATCGGGTGACCTGCCTCACAATTCTGCTTTTTGGTGCATTGGTAGAGGGGGTCATCCAGTGCTGCCTTGATTTGGTCCGTCCATCTCATCTACCACGCTTTCAGGTGCCCTCTAATATGACATGAGAGTCCACATAACCATTGTATGTCGTTAGTACCGCTTCCTCCTCTACAGTTTTTGATAACTTGTATAGGGCATATGCAAACGTATATAGTTTTTTGGAAACTGTTTCTATCTGTGTTTTCCACTTAAGATTATAGTCAATGTGAATACCCAAAAAATTTGTTACCTTAGTTTCTTCAATAGTTTCACCTCAATATAGTGATGTTGAAATTTTTAATTGTATTGTTATTATTTTGAAAACTCATTATTTTTGTTAAGATTATTCTGATTAAGCCAAATAATTATTTTATTTAGAGTGTTACTAATTTCGTATTCAAATAACAATAATAATAAAAATAATACCTTGGACACTATTGACACACATTGATCTAGCCCCAAACTAGGATTCCCTGTATCTTGGGTACTAGATAACGATACACATACTTATATAGATAAATATTATACTTAGATAGATAAACAACCATGACTAGGGTACAAACATCCGTTCTCGTCAAACAAATATTTTCGCCCACCGGGACTCGAACCCGGGACCCTTGGCTTCGTAGGCAGGGTCACTGCCAATTCATTTGGATCTGCACATGGTGTAATGACCGTACTGTCGTCTGCAAATAACACCCATATGGTGGTTTTTAATACTTGGTAAGTCGTTGATGTATGCTAAGAAGAGCAATGGACCCATCACACTACCTTGTGGTCTCCACGCTCTATCTCTCTAGCTTTTGATATATATGTTTTTTCCAATTTTGTTTTAGTGGAAATCCTATTTATCTGTGTCATTTGTTGTCTCTTATTTAGGTATGATTTTATTAGTTCTATTGCGTTACCCCTTATTCCATAATTTAATATTTTACTTATTAGGATATCATGACTTACAAATTCAAAGGCCTTACTCATGTCCATGAATATCGTTACTAAAGGATTTCTAATGTCTACGTTAGCAATAATTTTACTAAGAAAATCATAAACATCCATATTTATGGTTTTGTTTTTCCGGAACCCTTTTTGTTCTGGTACGAACAGATTCTGATTTTCGAAGTATCCATAGATATTTCTGTGCTTTTCAAATATTTTGGCAAAAATGGGTATAAATGCAATAGGCCGATAGAAATTCATATTCTGTTTATCTTCCTTTTTAAATAGAGGTTTTACTATTGAGATCTTAAATTCATTTGGAAACATGCCGTGTTCCATTCGTCTATTAATTATATGACTCAGGATGGGGGAGATTATAAGAACCACGTATTTTAAAACCTTAGTTGTTATTCCATCATAGCCAACACTGTCCGTGTTCTTTAATGAATTAATTATTTGGAAAATGTCAAAGGATGTCACTGGTTTTAAAAAAATTGAATTACCGTAACGGAAGTGTAGCCTAGTGGAGATAATTTAGAGAGTAGGTCCTAAAGAAATTAAAGAGAGAAATTGAGAAAATTTATCAGAATTTATAAAAGTTATCCTACCTACTTAATTATGTATAATAGAATCTAGGAACAGACCCCTGGGTGACGCGGTGACTGAGGCAGATAGGCGGGCAACTTCATCAACTCCGGAGATAGAGGTGGGCAGCGGCTATCCTCGTCTAGGCCGTATAGCAGTGATCAGGCCCGTGAAGCGGTGGTCAAACCCGTATAGTAGTGGCCGGGTCCGTAGCGGTGGTCAGGTTCGGGTAGTGGTCGGGACGCACACGCAACACTTCGATTCGCACGAACGATACGCACAATTTCAAGAAAAAGAGAGTACTTCTTCAATGATTTCTTGAGATAGAGAGAGAGTATTTCTTCAATGGCCCGGGTATCTGGCCTCTTAGTTTTTCTCACTTCAGAGAATTGCAGCGAAAGCCCACTTTCTTGGTTTTCCAAGTATAAGCAACCTGCAAGTCTATTTACTCACTGAATGACGATACTTATCAAGCCACCATAGATAAGATAGATTACCTATCTTGAATGTATTTCTAAATGGTCGTCGAGAAACTCATTTGTATTGAATCCTCTGATATCGTAATAATCTTAGGGTTAAGAGTCCAAATACAGAAGTTGCCCCTAACCTTCTGCTAAGGGTTCAAAATGCTTGTGCCCGTTTTTGCTAACCAATACCGCCACCACATATCCTTAAATAGAACGCCGTCTTAACTTGCACCTGGCGACTCTCTTACTTGATGTTCTGAAGTCTGGCAGGCCGGAGTATTTATAAGATAATGATCAAATGGTGACAGGGCGGTAGAGTCAGAGATTATTCAGCTCCTCTATTCATTCCACACCACAGAACTGCAGCATTTCGTGCTAGCTTTCGCTATATGGCCACAAAATGCTGGAACAATATACCACCCCCATCGAGAATGTTAATACCAAATCATCCTTTAAAATACACTACCGGTTGCATCTCTTTTAGTTCCAGAAGGCGGATGGTCAGTGGGGCTGGAGGGGTTCAATTTCGGTTGGACCTTAAGCTAGTAACATATCACTGATCTATAGGTATTAAGTATGATATACCTATTTCTACTGCTGATAATTATTTACTATTTTTTTTTCCA
This sequence comes from Argyresthia goedartella, assembly GCA_949825045.1. Classification (NCBI taxonomy): domain Eukaryota; kingdom Metazoa; phylum Arthropoda; class Insecta; order Lepidoptera; family Argyresthiidae; genus Argyresthia; species Argyresthia goedartella. The sequence continues at coordinate 11,842,436 of OX463812.1, read as the reverse complement.
AATTGTCGGACTAAGACTAATTACTCATGATATAGCACATTTTATTTGACGTTTTGTCAGAGATTTGTCCTTTCCATGCTTATCGTATGTTATTTAGTCCTATTTCTGTGTGCGAGTACTCTTTAGAGAACAATATATGCAATATACCGATACGACAGCCAGGCAAATGAAAATAGAAAACACACATACTTATGCGAGCTTATGTCTATTAAACGTGTTTAGTGTATAACAGATAACTCCCGCACATAACCTTCCACTCCCATGTAAAATGGGTTCTGGCAGAATTACCAGCAATGCAAATATCTCCAGCATATGCTGAGCCAGGGACTATTCGCTGTGGAATGCATAGGTTACCTAGCTTACTTTTATATTGTGATGTGTATGTATTTCTGCCTAAATTGATTATCTATTTATCTAATCTGCACGCATCGCACGTAACATAATGTATTCAAAAAAACTCAAGCCGGAAAAAATGTAAGGAGCATTAGGCACTAGGCGGTAGTGTAAAAAAATACAAGTGCTTAATAAGCTGTATCATGAACCTAAATGCGTTACCACAAAGAGTGAGTGATCTTAGTTTTTAAGTTCCTCTGGCTTCATTCATTATTTTCCCTAATTATGATCCTATGAGGCACAAAGTTTTTACCCACGACGCGCGACGGACGGAACGGTACGGAGGAGGTATATGCATTCTGAGTAGAGATGTAAGGCTGGCATTTAAGCGATTGGTTAAATACCAACTGGGCACATTTAACCACACATGTGCGGGTTAACCCGTCTTAGTGGGTGGTTTGTGTGAAATGGGTTTTTTATCGTAACTATTTGCGTTTAATTAATATTTGCATTGTCAGTTCAGAGTGGTTTGTCAAAGAGTTCTATAGATGGATTAACAGATGAAAATTACTGCAGTAATCGAAAAAATATCGATTTAAATAATCATAAGGGTTCTGAAACTTATATTGTCCCGCGGTTTGGAAGTCATTTCTAAGTACCGGATCAAATATATATAAAATAAGTAGCAATACAAGTAGGGGCACGTAAGTTGAACGCTGAGCGAAATGTAGAGGGGATAGCTGTGCATGTGTACAATTATTACTTTATAAATAGTTAAGTTTAGTGTTCGGAGTGTTTCATAGCTTGTAACCGGGTGTTTAATCTTTTCAAGATTAGTCTTTTTTAAATCAATAAATGAAAAACCGTTCAAGTGCGAGTCTAAATCGCGCACGAAGGGTTCCGTACCACCGTTCAATGGAAGCGATGGTGTGGAGTGAATAGTTTGGATTTTACACAGCAAAATATTGTTTACAAAGTTATTGGTGCGGTTACATTCACACTCCATGTACGTAACCAGGTGCATCCATAAGTTTGTATGTGGTATTGAAAGAATTGTTGTATGGGAGCCCTCTTAAATATTTCTTTTATCCTGTTTTTTTAGTATTGGTTGTTATAGCGGCAACAGAAATACATAATCTGAGAAAATTTCAACTCTCTAGCTAGCTAGGTTCTTGAGATACAGCCTGGTGACAGACGGACGGACGGACGGACGGACAGCGAAGTCTTAGTAATAGGGTTCCGTTCTTACCCGTTGGGTACGGAACCCTAAAAAAACTACTTCCATTCAAAGTTGATCATGGCATGTGATAGAGTGATTAAGTTTATGGGGAGTAGCAAAAATTATCGTTTATTATAATTGAATTCGACAATTTTTAATTTAGATATAAAACACAAGTTTTCTGAACAAGATAACAACATTTATACACATTTTTCAATGCAGCCCATCCTTAGTCTGAATCAGATAATGGTGTCACGCCTTCCATTAAATCAGCGTGTGTTACAATGCAGCTGTCTCGACAGGGCCTTTAGAACGCGATTGTAAGTCAGAAGTGCGCAGTGTGTCGTATCAGTGCGGGGGACGGAGTACTACTAGAGAGCCAATCGGCGCGCGCTACGCACGCGCACCCTTCTTCCCTCTAGCCCCCCTGAGACACCTCTTTTTTTAGGGTTCCGTACCCGAAGGGTTCCAAACGGGACCCTATTACTAAGACTTCGCTGTCCGTCCGTCCGTCCGTCCGTCCGTCTGTCACCAGGCTGTATCTCAAGAACCTAGCTAGCTAGAGAGTTGAAATTTTCACAGATTATGTATTTCTGTTGCCGCTATAACAACAAATACTAAAAAACAGGATAAAATAAATATTTAAGGGGGCTCCCATACAACAATACCACATACAAACTTATGGATGCACCTAGTGACGTACATGGTGTGTGAAAGTAACCGCACCAATAACTTTGTAAACAATATTTTGCTGTGTAAAATCCAAACTATTCACTCCACACCATCGCTTCCATTGAACGGTGGTACGGAACCCTTCGTGCGCGATTTAGACTCGCACTTGACCGGTTTTTAATTCTGCGCAATAACTGTCAGCGTTCAACTTATGTGCCCCTACTTGTACATACATAAATCTGTACATAGAGTTTACATATAATAATAATTTACATAAATGCTACAACTATCACGAAAGAGAGAGGAAGTGCTCTTTTACCCGGTTATTGAAAGAGAAAATATTGGGACTGTTTCTATCATGATTTCCTTGATAGAAAAAATATATTTTCAGAGCAGGTTCTTAGATATGTTTCACGGTTGTAGCAGGGGGCGCACCAGGTGTCATGATGGTTGACGCTTGAGTTACCATTTTCTGTCTGCTGAGGCTGTCGAAAGTTAGCCATTTTCGACAGCCTCCTCCTGCCTAATGGCATCTTCGAATGATATTATATACTACACTGTTTGTGCCTTTTGTGCCCAGTGTTCTTTTGAATTGATATATTAAAATTTTGCGCCTAGAATTCGAATTTGCCGCCTATTTGCATTTTTGTTACTTTTGTTTTGATCGGTTGGTATGTTGGCAACAGTGGGGCCACCATTTTGAATTCCATAGTCAATAAAATTTAAGGTCAGTGAAGGCTTACAAACCCAACATTACAAATCATCCGAGAAGAGCTAAGGTTATAACCATTTATTTTTGAGATGAAAAAGCTAATTTTAGTTCATTTTTTGTGACCAATTAAAAATCAATGTAATTATTAGATTGTAAGAAAATAACTGAGAGTTAATAGTAGTTTATGTGACTGCTACATAATAAAGGGCATTAATACTCGAGAGTGGGTTCATAATAATACCACTCGATAGTTTTAATGCCTAATTATATACAGTTACATACACTAGGAACTAGTGACTAGTTTATCTACACACATATCATAAGCTCTCTTTGTTGTGTTCAGGAACCGCATGTTTGACCGGCATTGTGGCTCTGCAGTTGTTTAGCTTGTTCTGTAGTACAAACTACACAGACAAACTAGGGGCACGCAGGCGGGCGTCGATGTTAGAAATTTGAATGTCATAATATGTAGAAAAATTACACATTATGGTCATAATGTGTAATCTTTCAGATAAGACATGAGTTTTTACCAAGTAGTTTAAAATTATGCTGATCGTAACGTGCGGTTTTTGTACGCAGTAAAGAGGGTTTATGACACGTGTGTCGATAAAATACATTAAGACTAATGCGCAAAGGCGAGCTTCTTTGTAGTTCTGAGAAGCATCACAACTGTATCTTGTTGTGGGGGAAAGCAGCGGATATTCAAACTATTTTTATTTTACAGAAAAGAGCTATTCGAGCAATTTATAATTTAACTCGAACAGACTCCTTAAGAGAGCTTTTTTAAGAAATTGACATACTAACTGTAGCTAGTCAATTTATTTTCGAAAATATAATGTATGTACGCAAGAACCTTACAACATTTACCAAACTTAGCGATAGCTGCAATGTTAACCTAAGAAATAATCACAGACTGTGTGCGCCCCGATTTAGACTCGCGAAGGTTAGCAATTCTTTCAAGGGTCAGTGCATTCTCTACTAAAATAAGATACCTACCTCTGGAGATTTTGAAATTGCCATTTGAGCAATTTAAAAAGCATGTTAAAGCGACTTTGTCGAAAAAGGGATATAACAATGTTCGAGATTACTTAAATGACAGGACTGTATGGGGTTAATCTAGTTCAACACAGACCTCGCTGTTAATAATGAATCTGCTGAATAAATAAATAAATCCATCAGCAAACAAAAATTGTTTTGGTCAATGAACACACAGAACCCAGTGAACATTAAAAACTACTTTAAGATTTGAAAGTTTATGTAAATAAAATGATTCAAATATCCGAATACTTTTTTTCGAAATAAGTTCAACAACAGGTTTTTTAAACAGCCTATATAAGAATTAATATACAAAACATAATGCATAATGATTATATTTATCACAATATATAATAAACATTTGTATAGGTAATTTGCAATGTTGGTTCGAATAAATTGTCACGCAATAGATGATTGGTGTCTAATTCTCTATATTCTGAACTCAAAAGGGCTTCTTATTTATGTGGGTTGATGTTATTAGGTACCTACATGGTTTGTAGAAGTGTTTTTGTAGTCAGATCTTGAGTAGTTTTACAGCTGTAAATATCTCTATATTGGTGCGAAGCGACTTCATGTTTTATTACCATATCGACTGTCTACAATTAGCTTGACAAATGAACACGTGGGTTGGTTGAATGTTCAGTTGGGAGGGTTGTTTCGTCTTTTGGCTCTTCTGATGGGCTATTATTACCACATTTCATAATATTGCAGAAATCATTGAAAATTTGTTTTCCATCAAGGAATCTAATTATTTTCCTCTTAAGGTAAAATAATGGAGTATCACTTTCATTTACCTTCAGCCTTTTGAACAGAGTTTCAGCTTTTTTTTTTAGATTAATTGCATTCTTTTTTACACATTTATTGAAAGATTGTCCTTCGATGAAATATTGTCTTCTGCATTCTGTGGATAGAGTACCTTCAGCTTCACATTTTAAATAGTCAACTTGTAAGTTGATATTATTCCTTATTTCAGCAAGTGCACACATTCTTCGGCCTCCTCTTGTATCTAAAAAATTGTAATTAATTCTCAAATCAGTCGCCGAACTTTTCAGATTTTTAATTAGCCATGGAAAGTATAACTTAAAAAATTCATTGTCTTTTGTTGTATTATGACCACCAAAAAAATCTGCTGTTTTGGTGGTACTGCCCGAGTTTACAAAAAATGCGCAAAAAAATATGAAATATATCCAGGATGCCATTTCGGTGTTTTTCTGAACTACTATCAGGAGTTTGTGTGGCTGTTTTCGTACTTTGTGCTGTATTTATAGGTAAGTAGCACGTAGTAGATAATAATTAAATAGGAATACCTGTTTGTTTTATCATCGCCACAAATAACTGAAATATCTAGTTAAATGTGCATCGTGGAACCTACCAGTAAGATAAGGACTAAAGAATTGCACTTGCGCATGACTAATAATATCATAATGCTATTACGATGTGTAAAAACGTTCTCTTATATCTTCTTATATCTCTAAATCTCCAAATTAACGATATAATAATAATAATACCTTGGACACTATTGACACACATTGATCTAGCCCCAAACTAGGATTCCCTGTATCTTGGGTACTAGACAACGACACACATACTTATATAGATAAATACTATACTTAGATAGATAGATATGCATAATACATAGAGATGTAATCATATGATAGCCTACTGTACCCACAGCTCCAGTATGAATGAATAAAACTAAGTAGCCGGAGCCCGGTCCCTGAACAGAAACATTTATGTTGAAACCTCTCCAACCACAGCTACCAGATAGGAGGGCCATGGAGGAGGCGATTCATTTAAACCCTTAAATGGGCTGGACGGAATGGGCATGCAGAATTTTCCATTGGCTTCCGCTTCTTGTTTTTAGTATATATTAATGATTTACCTTACCTTGTTAAAGCAAAACATGGGTTAGTATTGTTTGCCGATGATACTTCTTTGATATTTAAAGTTAAAAGACAGCAATCAAATTATGACGAGGTAAACAATGCTATCTCTAGTATAGTGAACTGGTTTACTGTTAACAATTTATTACTTAATGAAAAGAAAACTAAATGTATTAAATTCGTGTTACCCAATGTGAACCCGGTAACTACAGACATATTTATAAAAGGACAGAGATTGGACCTTGTGCAGTCGACTGTCTTTTTGGGCATTACTTTAGACGCCAAACTACAATGGGATCCTCATATAAATAAATTGTCGAACAGACTGAGTTCGGCAGCGTTCGCAGTTAAAAAAATTAGAGCTCTTACCGACGTTGACACCGCTAGACTAGTCTACTTTAGTTACTTTCATAGTCTAATGACCTATGGTATTTTATTGTGGGGTCACGCTGCGAATGCTTATAGTATATTTATTCTGCAGAAACGGGCTGTTCGTGCAATTTATAGATTAGGGCCTAGAGTGTCACTGAGGGAAAAGTTTAAAGAAATCAATATTCTGACATTTGTGTCTCAATATATCTATGACAATCTTGTGTATGTAAAAAGAAATATAACTAATTTTCAGAAGTACAGTGATATACACAATTTTAATACTAGAAATAAAGACAAGTTGGTTGCTTATGTAAGCCGACTACATAAAATTAGTAATTATTTTAAAGGCAATTGTATACGCTATTACAATAAGGTCCCTACTAATATTAAAAACTTAACTTTAGACAAGTTTAAAATAATAATAAAACAGAAATTGTATAAAAAAGGTTACTACAGGATATCTGATTACTTAGAGGACAGATGTCCATGGGAATAGATTGTTTGAGTAACAGGCTGTTTCGATATATAATTAGCATTCATTTTGTAATTTGACAATATTTTATTTAAAAAAGGAAACGCAAAAGATGCGACGACTGTGGAGTTTCTTCGGTGAGCTCTTCTCCACAGATTCCGCCATTGGGTTAGTGAACTCACCCAAAAAAATGTAATGACGGATCTAAGTGATGTAACAACATCCTATGGAAATAAATGATTTTTGATTTTGATTTTGATTTTGATTTTCGCATTTATTTCCAAGCCATAAAAGTCTGGCGCAAACATATTTGTCCCTATCCAATTAAGTATTTCATTGTAAAATAATTTAATACACAATAGACGTTCCGCGGTGCTCACCATGTGCCAATGAGATAGGTATTTTTTCAATTTATAGTAAGTACAATATATATGTAAAGACTTTCTAACGCTGATGAAAACATCGTGAAGAAATATTTCTAGCTGTGGCAATGGGCTAGCGCCCAGTCACGCGAAATGGAGTACTGAAGGACTGAATAAACATGATCACTGCTGTGCCACTACCACCTCGTATGTGTTTTGATTGAAAATTTGCCTATTTGCAAGCGGAAATTTGTACTGAATCGCGGTTAGAGCCACAAACCTCGATTCAGACGAGACAGCGAGCTTTTTCGGGGCGCCACTCGTATTGTGTTGCGACGAGAATCGCGAGCTCTCTTGTATCGAGCTTCTAAAAACCGAGACGACGTGAACATGAGAACCGCAGTCTGTTACTGGAGCTCTTATTCATTGTTGCACAACAAGTATAAAGTAGGTTTAAAGGTAGACTAGAAATGCTATTAAAGAAACGCAGGTTACATAGGGCCGAGTAAAATGGCGTATACACGTGTGTATAACTAACAGAGCGGTCCCTGTCAAGCAGATTACAAACAGTAAATGATTTAACTACCTAGCAATAGCATTCATAGGATATAAGGATACAAAAGTGTTAACCGACGGCGCAAAATTAATGAATGAATGGTGAGTATTTATGAATCAACATAAAGCTTGGACCATGTCTATCTACTAGTATAAGAGTATCGGTCGGCTCGCTAATATTAATCCTTAGAAACAGAACAGCCGGCGAGTTCTTGACTCAATATCAAAACTAAAAAAATGTCTGTATTTTTAATTTCAAGCCATTGGAATATGACAAAGCTTAATAGCAAAAGCCAGCGAGGTCGTCCTAGGAGGAAATATAGGGACCAACTTAACACTTGGAGCGATAGTGGATCGTATCGGAGATGAAGACCAAGGCTCAAGACTGAGAGTACTGGAGTTAGTATATACAAAAAATATATACATATTGATTCTGACATGAGTGTCTTTTGATGAGTAATGAATGTACATAGTCAGGTCATAAGTTCTGTCACATGTGCAATATGAAATAATTTAGACATGTTTATTATTTATGTAAACATTTATATAGCAAAATGAACTTAATAAAACATAGATTCTTATGGTAATAAAGTTTATTCAAAATGACCCCCGCGATTTTGAATACAGGCCTTTATTCTGCGCGGCCAGTCGTCTATCGCAGCACGAACGAGGTCCATGTCAATATCGGCGGCTGCCTTAATCAAGGATGCCTTGAGTGACTCCAAAACAGGATGAGGCTTTGAGCAAGCCTTTTCCTCCAAGTGTTGCCATATCTTGTAATCTAACGGACTCAAATCTGGACTGGAGGAGGGCCAGTCTTCGTGCCGGATGAAGTCGATTTCACGCGCCGCCAGCCAGTCTTGTGTGCTTTTCGCTCTATGAGCTGGCGCAGAATCTTGTTGGAATACCCAGTGCCTGTTATTAAACATGGTATGATAAACAGGTTCCACAAGGTTCTTGAGGACTGTATTTTGATACACAACTGCAATCGTTTTTACGCCTTTCTCACAAAAATGTACCTCAGTTAAGCCCCAATAAGAGACTCCCAACCAAACCATGAGCGAGGATGGAAAATGACCTCGTTGGACACGCGGAATACGGTTGCTCGCTTCTTCACTGCTGTGTGCGTACACCTTATCATTTTGTTTGTTGTAGCTCTCTTCCACGGTGAAGATTTTTTCATCCGAAAAAATAATTTCCCGATGCTTTTTTCCCGCGTACCGCTTCAACAAAGCGCGGCATCTCTTCAGTCTCAGGTCCATTAAACGAGCGTCCAAACGATGTCCTGTTTTTCTTCGATATGCCCTAAGCCCTAAGTCTTCATTTAACACCCTTTTCACCGTGGTCCTGCTTAACCCCATCTGAAGGGCCGACAGTTTCTGCTTACGTATGGGATTTCTTTGAATTCGCACCTTCCACAGCTTTTATCACTGCTGGAGTCCTAACAGAGCGAGGGCGACCACTTCTTGACCTGTCATCTACACTAGAGTCTTCATTGTATCGTTTTATGGTACGATAAACGAATCTTTTGGTTATATTCAAATTTTTCAGTAAGTCGAAAATCTGAATTGGCGCGTAACCGCAACGTTGCAACGCAATAACTGCGACACGGTCTTCTTTAAGTATCCACTCCATATTTAAAAATGAGGAAAATTCTAAAAAGTACACATTTTTATTTTCATATAAATTCGAAATTCGAATTCAATAAACTTTTTTGTGGCCAGCGTTCTAAATTCAAAAGTTTTTATTGTGTGACAGAACTAATGACCTGACTGTGTATATATGATATGAAAATATAAATAACAAAACCCATTACTCTTGGCATTACTTATCCTAAATTGAACATGTGTGTACTGAATGTTATTTTTTTTTACACCCTAATCAAATAGGGAAAGCAGGCATCAAGTAAAGTCCCCTCTAATTCTAATACGACTAGCTATCTACGCTAAGCTATCAAAGATGTTTTTTTTTTTTTTTTTTATTTATTTATTTAAGGTCGCTCAAACAGCTAAGGTCATTAGCGACCACTATAGGGATACAATATTAAATCAAGTCGTAGTAGTTGATAAGCTTGAGAAATTTAACAGATTTTTTTGAATTATTTAAACAATCCTCCAGATTATTAGGAAGATTAACAGTTAATCGTTCTGTGTTATACATTGGACAATCAATAAACAAGTGTTTGACAGATAAATCACTACTACACCTTAGACATTTTTTCTTAGGTTCCTTAGTTATCAGATACAAATGAGTAACATTACAATGACCTATTCTTAATCTATTCATAACTACTTGGTCTTTTCTATTGTTTACATGGAATTTACTCTTTTCGAATACTGATTTTCTTATCTCATATAAGGCACTATTGTTATTTTTTACCCAACAGCTGTTCCATAATCTTTTAATATTCAGTTTAAGGTATTTCTTAAGGTCTGGTTTATTAATAGTCGTATAATTGCATTGCTCATATCTCGTAGCGTTTTTGGCTGCGGTGTCCGCCCTTTCATTTCCGGGAATACCCTGATGACTAGGTATCCAGAATAATTCTACAACGCATTGTTTATCCATTAGATCTAGTAGGTTTTCTCTTATTAAATTAACCAAAGGGTCATTATTATTAATATTAGATATTGCTTTGAGGGATGACATTGAATCGGAAAAGATAATGTGTTTTTTTGCATTCGAGTAGTCATTAATTACCTCTAGGCATTTTAGGATTGCAACGGCTTCGCATGTGAAAATAGATGCATAGTTTTGTAATCTGTACCTATATGTATCGTTTGTTGTCACGATCGCGCAACCGGTTCTACCCTCACAAACGGAGCTATCCGTAAAGTATAGCATAAACTCTGGGTACCTATCTTTAATTTCATAAAAAAGGTTCTTATAAATATAATCAGGAGTGGAATCTCTGGGGTACTTGTAAGCTAGATCTAGGTTAATTTTAGGTTCGATTTTTGTCCATGGCGGATACGTGGGATGTTTAAGTGGGAATACGGTAGGTAATTCAAAATTAATTTCGGATAGCTTTAGATACCTTAAAGATTTTCAAATAAGACAAGAACACACACAGATGATATTTATTTGATAAGTCAAACCCTAATGGAAGCCATAGAAATACACTCAAAAAGACTCACTCAAATTCTCGGTATGCACCATAATCCCAACATGAGCCTAATCAGACTTTAAACGAATGCATTTGAGCAACACACGAAGACAAAGCTTGGCTTCTTTTATTATTGAATCAGATGAAATGAAGGGCATTTAACACCGCCAGTGGAGGCTCGACGGGTCTCCAAATTGAGTGTCGTTACACATTGAATGCGTAGGAAGGAACTCATAAACTGCTTAAAAAAACAACGCTATAAGAGAAGTGCCCTTAAAGCCATTGGACGAGATAAATTTAGATTGAAAAAAAAACGACATTGAGCTTCTAAAAGGAAGTGAGAAGATTCTCGAGGATCTGCAAACTAGCTCTTCGGATATACATTTCTCTCAAGGTTGCATTGATTGCATTGTTGTATGATTAACCCTTTCGCTGCTCTGCTGTCCGGAAAAGAATAAATAATGACACAACAAATAAGGAAAATTTTATGTTTTTTGCCCATAAATGCCCACAATAGAATCTACAGTACTCTAGGTGACGTCTGTCATAAAAGTTCCGTTTTAGGGTTTACGCGAGTCTGCAGGTTAATTTACTCATCGTACGTGCCACTTTATGTCCATTCTGTCACTTATGATTGGAGTCACTCAATAAAATAAAAGATAGAGATTCGGTATCCAAATGTTTTGTAAAGGTTCTGTATTCTTCTTCAATGTCAAAGAATACATCAGTAACAGTTAGCGCTTATCTGTACCAGCAGCGCCTTTGTTACCATTAAACAATGGAATATCGATCTCCTTCAATTACTTGATTAACCTAATGTTTCATCGGACTAAATTATCCGACTTCAGTTTATGCCTTTATGATTAGTAAATCACATGATCATCTGATGTCCTCATGATAATCATCACTTCAAATATGACTACACCTTTATGTTACGATTTTTTTTACTAAACTTAAAGTTCAGGCCAAGTTTCTTTGGCTATCAGCGAGGTGTCACATCCGTCTCTCTCTCAGATCCCACCTTACCCTATGCGAGAAAGAGAAGTGACAGCAGCAAAGACATTTGGCGCGGCCTGTACCTTTTTAAATTGTAGAGTTTACTAGGTAGCACAGCTGATACTACGGGTAAAATACAATTTCTGACTAAATCCATACAAAAGTGCCTTATAAGAAGCATGGCGAGATTGCCGTGGAAATAAAAAATTCTGTCCTAAGCGGGTTCTCACCCTCATTACCGTGATGACAGAGCCAAGCACATTTTTGTAAATGGGTGCTCCGTAAGAATTTTCGAATTTTCCTCGGCTTTACATTAAGCTGCTGTCGTAAGAGTTGACTAAAGGAGTCAGCAGTCAGGAACTTAACTATCGTTTTATATAAAAACTGTTTTGGCATAAAGGTTTTTTTTGTATTTTCATCAAATTATCTTGGTTTGTATTTTCATTAACTTCGAAAAAATAAAAAATCTCAAAGCTTTGTTAAAATTGTGTTAAAATTTCCTTTAACAAGATCACATTACATCAATCGTTTCAAATGGTCTCAATCGCTATCCTTTAAAAGCGATAAACCATTCAATATCCGAATTGAGAAGGCGAAATAAGATCAATTCGAAACATTCGTTTGGGTAAGTAGGCCCTGATTCCTTACGCGCAAATGGAAGGGAGTCAAAGAACGGCCGTCCCTTCGATTCTTGGCTGGCCCATTTCACACGGAATTTTATGACTACGAACGGTTCAATCAATCGGATACATATTGTATTTTCGCTATATGTTCCAATTTGTCGTAGTTCGATAAGATGGACTATCAGCAACTAGGGATGTGCTGATCCGAGACATTAATAGTACTTCAGATGCATGTAAGAAATTTTAGGATCTTTTATGTGCTTGTAACGTCGCTGTTTATTTTTATAGTTCTGGACACTAGACATTGTTTTGTAAGATTGATCTAAAATCAGTATATAGAATATCACTTCTTTTTCGCATACCTTCCTTAGACTTTCTACGAAGTCTATCTAACACAGGTATCACGTACCTAACCGATCAATGTTAAATTTTAAAATTCAATGGAAATAATCAGCAGTAAACGTTCCACAAAAATAGTTGCCACTAGCGGACGGTCGATTTAAGATCAAATACAAAACATAATTTACGTTAGATCCCTTGGCACAAAGCTACGAGTGTTTGTTCAACTCTTATAGGAAATGGTACAAGATAAGAACTTCTATTTAGAAAAGGTTCCATTTGGACCTTTGAAATGGGCAAGCAGAGACTTGCTATTGTTGACTTTTATTTTTTGGGGACCGAAGTCAAGAAATCCAATATTTTTTCAAGAGAACTCATTGCTTTCCTCTCAGCATATTTATTTTGTGTACGTATATCAACGTTAATTAAGTGGCGTAAGAAATTAAACAACATGCGTGCATACATGCGTGATAATAAGGGATTCTGAAGATGTCGTTTGCACAAAATAATAATTCACGAACTCATTTAGGTTCCACCCGGGTTTCAAACAAAAATATATTTTATTCCTAAAATCGTTCAAAATTAAAAAATAAAAATTTTATAAAAATATATCTTCCAATGGTGATGGACGACTAGATCGGTTACTAAATCTGTACCTTAGCATATAGGAAGTTAAAAAATGCAGGAGATCAGTTCAGTCAGAGATTTTAAAAATTGTGCCCCGCTAAAGGGCGGATTAGAGTTGGTAAGAAACTCAAAAACTAGTTGCAAGTCCGGGGAGACCTCTAAAATACTAATTGGGGATTAATGTTTCGTATGGACTGCCCTTTTTACATGGCTCTGCGCGAACGAAGCTGCTGACAACGGTTACTATTATAGATTATTTATTTATTTTGTAGAACTGAATAACGAAAAAGTAAGTCAGCTATGGTATCTCACAAATGCCGAAGCGTAGCTAGATGTATAGGAAATATGACAGTCAACCAATTCCAGAGGTGTCACATATAAACTAATGAAAAATACAAGTTAGTTGGATAATAGAACCTTCACCCAGATAAAAGCCTCGTATGTAAAGCTCTTAGTTAGTATTATTTTATACTTTATTATACGTTTATATAGCACTAGCTTGTGCTAGATAAACGTATAATAAAGTACCTATTTATGGACTAGAGTCAAAAGTGTGCGATTTGACGTTTGATGCGAAAAGACACGACGGCAAACGTTAAATCGCATACATTTTCTCAGCGGGTCAATATACTTAAATGCAAGTTTATCGGGCAGTAGCTAGAGCTACTATGTGCATCCTTTTGTATGTACACATATCATATTGGAATTGCTTTTACATTGTTTAATATCGGAGGACCTACAATCCCTAGTTTAGGGGTAAAAAGTTCAAGATATATTAGTAGATATATCACTATGTACATCAACTTCTCTGTATTATGTCTCTTAAGCAGAAATTGTAGAATGTACAAATAAACTTTTATCTTATCTTATATTGGTGATGAGGGAGAAGAGAGGACATGTATAAAGACAGTTGAAAATAATTTACAATATTTACAGAATCTATCGATTCTTCGATGAACTTAAGCAGATAGCGCGAAACTAATTCCCTGTTGTTAATCTCAAAACAGCTAATAAATCGCTGGTAATGCTATCAAATTTTCGTCCCATAGCAGCCGAGCGGGTCAGTAGACAAATTCTATACATTTATCAACTGCCACCGTCTTCGGGCGGCGGACATTAATCCGGTTGATCGATTTGTCCGGAACGATCGACTGACTTCGGTGAGGCCGACAACAAAAAGTGTTTAGGCCACGCAAAGAATCTATTGTGGACCATTTTGTTAGGTTTCATTTTATGGAGATTGTGTTAGGATTTTGGTATGACTAATTAGATAATTATAATAGTAGGAAAATATTAATTTGTTATTACTTTTGGTATAGCTTAGTCATTCAAATAGAAGGATAGAATTCGTCATTATTATCTGACAAAATGTCAGAGGGATAAGATCAACGAGACCGTTCAACCAAAAACCAACAGCGAGGGGCCTATTTCAAGAAGTCCCGATAAGCACTATCGAACAGATAAATCATACATTTTGTATGTAAAAACAAATGCATCTATCACAAAGAGCTAAGCAGGACTTATTGAAATTAACCATCAGAGTCCCAAAAAACTACCACACTCACTACTATGGAGAAAAATAATAAAGAGCAAAATATTTGACTGGACAATAATTATTCCCATGGATATAATGATGACAGACCAGTAGAGTAGGTGAGATATTTTTTTTACATAACTAAGTTACGCTAAAGTGTACACCCAACCCGTATAATGTGTCCTCACTCAAGTGCCCGTTATTCATACGTGCCCGAATACACCAATGATTGAGCTAGCCCTCTTCGTCAGTACATACTAAAAGGGAAAAACCCTTAGGACCCTCAACCTGAAATTCTGCAATGTCACGTTGTTGTTAAGAAACCCGGGGAGATCTGTCCCTAATAGTTGCCGGTCTAAATGATATCAGAGAAATGTGACATCATCAATTTAGTGAGCCATCCATCGTCGTCGTTTCGGAAGGATATTTTGGAATAAACGGGGAAGTTTTCGGGTTCGACCTTTACGTAGGTAAAGGTAGGGTTGTGAGTAAGTTGATGACATTAACGACGTAGGTTCTACGTGGTTACATGTCTTGATTGCAACTAATTTTGCGGACCATGTTTTGGGACGTCGATGGATGCACCATGGGATTTTTATTTAGCGTTTGGTCGCAAGTGTCTAGATCACGAAAACGGTAGCTTGAGCAGCCATTGGACTGCCTCTTTGAGAGCGTGATGGACTTAGGATAGAACATTAGGGATTTTCGTTCATCTACCAAATATAAAAACATATCAATGCGAATATTTAACCTTCTTTCGGAAATGTTCTAACAGCAAAATGACGATCGCAGGTTGTAGCAAAAGTAATTTTCAGTAAATGGACCCTCTTGGGATCAGGTTAATGGTTTTAGGGGTCCACAAATCGAATCCGGACAATTTGACGAAATGAGCCGGTCTCGGTATGAAATCCGATTCGAAGATTGGGAGTGAGTGCCTGGATTATGCAGCTCGGAGGGGAAATGAAAACGATAAATTTCTTGTAGGAACAGTACTTTCTTGGTAATAACGCTTTAAATATAAATTGAATCGGTTTTGATGTAAGTTGTACGCATTTTATGTTTTTTTTTGTTTCTCTAACAGTAACTTGACATTATTATACTATTTTGCATTTTCACCCACTAGTGGGCGGGACAGTTTCTGATGATAATTTAGGTCATATTAATTAAATTGCACCATTCATGCTATTTTAATGTGTTTATGTGTGTGGCACAATAGCATAGGTGTAATTGAGTAATAAGTACATGCTAATGTGTAATAACAAATTGTTAACTATGAGTTAGGCTAGGAGTACTCAGATGATTTACCCATCCATCCGTGATACCACAATGCGTCATGTGAGTCAACATAACCTTCCAGTGCCTAGACAACCGTCAATGGTTTTTTGGCAATCTGTGTATCGTCATCATCATCATCAGCCTGTCAGGGGACCCACCGTGGGGAATAGGCCTCCTCATAAACAGGCCATTCAGCACGGTCCCGCGCAATCCGCGTCCATTGCGTTCCTGACACCCTCGCCACATCGTCGGACCATCTGGCACATGGTCTGCCGACCGATCTTTAGCCTTCTCTTGGCCACCACTCTGTCGCCGATCTGGTCCATCTTCTGTCTTCTCGCCTTGCCAAGTGTCCTGCCCTCTTCCACTTAAGCCGTATCAGATAAGTTTATATTATATTTTTATTAATAAATAAATTTAAAATGATGAACCTATTTTGGATAGGAATCAGGGTGATCATCGCTGATTGTTTTAAATAAAATAAAATAAATACTTCCGTTCATAAATCGATAACTTTATCCACTTACTTCTAAAGAAATCTATCTCAGCATTTACTTACAGTTAGATAAAGATCACTGTCGAAGTTTACCCAAGTTTACTTAAAATTCAACAGCTTAACCTGATTGAAAAGGTGCGCAAACTCTTTTCCTGCGATTTTCCGTTCGCAAATAATGTTAAAGGTGTTAGTTAGCTCTAAGGGCAGCAGCTTTTTCCAACTCAATTCTAAAGAATTGGATAAAAATCGAGATTAGATCTTCTTATTTGGAGAAAAGGTCAGTATTAGTCCCTTGCGGGCAACCATCAGGAGTTTCAAATTGTCGCCCGCGAGTCCGCTTTAAATAAAATCTTATAACGTTTTTTTTTCTAATTTTAGAGCTGAGAAATAAATGCCACTGATTTCAATCCAATGTTTAAAATGGGAAAAATACTGTTCTGAATAAATAAGAGCTGATCAGTTTTTAAATGGTGAAAAAAATGGAGGAAGTTATTTCATATCATGATAGTTCTCTCAAATTACTATAGGTATAGGTAACTTAGTCGTAGCTTAGGAAGTAAGTGCTTAAAAGGTTGTCCTCGGAACTTTGTTTGAACTAGTTTGGAAACAACGAAGGTTCCGTTTTACGCGCGTCATAGGCAAATGTTATTGAACTACATAACTTTGATTCTATACACCTTTTACCAATTCCCAATCGTTGTCTTGAATTATGAGCTCCGAACTTTTCAACTGTAGATGACAAATTAGCATATGTATAAATATTCTGTATTATACGTATCTACATAAGTATCTACACCTATTTTAAGAGAAATTTATCTCTATAACTTTCTTTGGGACATTTTTTCCTCAGATGAACTGTTTTAAAGTGCGGTCGCACCCGCACACGAAGGTTTCCAAACCATTGTACTCGGGAAAAATTAAAACGACAATCTTTTGTACGAGTATACCTTTTTATTTTTTAATTATACAAAAAATAATAATAACTAATTGAATTACAAACATACTAGTTGCTAACAAACTACACTAGGGTTAACCTTTCACGTGGGGTCCTGGCCAATTACAAGTTTACAATATAATCAGTTGCTGACCGTCAGTTATTTCATTAGTAAAATTAGACGAAGAGAAATATTTTAATTTTAGTTGTAAAAAGGATAATACTAAAACATTAAAATTTTAACTAAGTAAGTTAAGTGAGACCAACAGTTATGTAAAGAAATATAAATGTTACATATTAAATACTAGGTAGGACTACATTCAAGGCCGTACCTCGAAACATTAAAAAAGAGTTCTTCGAGTGCAAAGTATAAAAGCATAACTTTATACTTTGCACAAAAACAGAAGATACAGATACATCAAAACGGAAACTAGGTGTACAAAGGCGAGTTTTTTGTGTGAAGTATGTAAGTATTGAACTATGTACTCAGGTTAACTAAACTCTTTGCTCATTTAAACCGGAAGTGGATCTATGAAGACCTCTGTGTCGCAGCGGTTGTGGCTCTGCCTATCATGCGAGAGGTCCGGAGTTCGATCCCCGGCTGGGAGTAAAAAAATATATAACCCCAGGTCTTGGATGTATATATCTGTGTGACGTCGCTGTTTCTGGTTCCCACGACACAGGGTATCCTAGTGTGGGGCCAGAAGCTATGTATGTGTCTGTATGTAAATGTTTATGTTCTATGTTATGTTTATGCTCAATGAGTGACTTATAGGAACCGGAATTGAGTAACTTATTTACAGAAATAACATCAAATATGATAAAAAATCTAATATTGTTTATGATAATTCGAATGGGCATAAATTAATCGCATAATGACAAATAACTATGCACAAAACTCAATACCTGCCATTAAAGATATCTTTTCCGATAAGATCAGGAGAGTCCAGTTTTAACCGATAAACAAATAAAACAAAATGGCTAAGAAAATGGCCATACCAATAATTTCGTGTATGGGCACATATTTTAATTCTTAAAAACCATGTTTCAATATTTGTTGTTAAAGCGGCAATAGAAATACACCTTCTGTGAAAATTTCAGCTCTCTACCTATTTCACATGATCCGGTAGAGCCCGGTGACAGACGGACATACGGACGGACGGACAGATGGACAGCGGGGGCTTAGCAATAGGGTCCCGTTGGGTACCATTCGGTTACGGAACCCTAAAAAGCCATGCATGGATAAAGTAAGATAAAAACTACTAGTACGTTTGTCTCCTAACTTCAGAAGTCAAAGGCGTTTGAACTTTTTGTATGGAAGCTGAAATATCGACCCGCTGCCATTTTGTTTTTTTTTTCGAAATCGCGGTGCACGATGAAAGTGGTATATATGGGTACAGGACACATAGATAAACAAAAAATGTCAACTAACATGGTACCCCAAAGTGTCTATTTAATAGGTAATCATTGTTGATATACTCATATGTCGATCTTTACCTCCAAATATCTCGGTAACGTGACGCTTTGGGGTACCATGTTACTTGACATTTTTTGTTTGTCATTGTCCTCTACCCATACATATCATATCACTTTCATCGTGCGCCGCAATTTCGAAACAACAAAAAAAATCCTGGCGGATCGATATGCTAGATCGGTTCTATGCCCTTTCTGCTTTCGACTTTACCATCCAGAATCGTTCGTTGAATAGTATATCGTAATTATACTGAGAAAAATTTAATTTTGGTATAATCAAAAAATATCGTGACATTGGTCTAAAATAAAATATTGGGACCTAACCGAATATGTGAGGAAGTCCGTGGTAAAATGGGTTTCACGCTTGCTTCTCACACAGGAGATGCAGGTTCGATTCCTGACCATGTACCAATGAGATAAGTAATTTATCTAACATACATTATACGGACGCTCTAACGGTGGTGGAAAACATTGTGAGGCAACCTTCATATCTCCATAGCTGTGGCGATGGGCTAGCCCTCTGTTACTCAAAATGGAGTATTGAATAACGGCTAAACGTGGGCACAACTGTGACTCTGCTACCACGTATGGGATAAGGAATGACGATACGTTTGGTTGTCTCGCACCACAACAAGTATCGCATCATAACTTTAATAACGGTGCTAGCTATAGAAAATCAGTCAGTAATTAGACCAGAATAATATCGGAATTACGAGCTTCCCCGAAAATTATACAGGAGGAAGTATCAGTAAGTAAACAGAGGCGGTAATTTTCCCCTTACCCCTTGTTTCATTCGTGATTAATGTGAGTAGTTGTCCGAAAACCTTCCCGATTCAAGGACATCCTCGATAGCAGACGTAAAAGAAATGGTCACCCTATTTCAAAGGAGATGACATTTAAAACGTTTATAAAATAAACACGATTTATTGGTGTGAAGATGGCACCTAAATGACTGCGGAATTTCGAAATCGGTTCTATATTTTGTAGCGACACCAAAGTCAACAGAAAACTGCAATAAGTATAAAAAGATAAACATTTTATAGCAACTTTTTGAAGTGAATAACTTCTTAGGCCTTGGTTCAAAAATCTAAAGTAGGATAAGAATGAGAAGTGACAAACAAATTGTTAGAAGTGTTTTTTTTCGTCCATCTACCAAAGCATGAAATATAGATCCCAGACTATGTAACAAACAAAAAAATATTTACATTTAGGTATATCAGATTAAAAACTTGACTTCAGTAAGGCGATACGGTTAACTCACTCGTAAGATGTACGTACATTGGTTTCATGCGTGGGTATTTTTTGAGAACAATATAAATGATCACCAAAATATATATTTTTTACCCAAAATCACCAAATATTGCAGAAAATATGATGGCAAAATACTGCGGTAGCTTAGGTGAAGTGTAAAGGGTGAGCGAAGCGAAGCCCAGTTTATCCTTCGTGTTAGGTTGAACATGTAAGAACAACAAAAAATAGTTTAAACATAAACTTAAGTACACGAAACATAAAAAGAAGTTTGGTGATAATTTATCCAAACAAAGTTTGGTGATCATTTTCCCATTCTGGCAGTCATTTCGATAATAATACCTTGGTCACTATCTACACACATTGATCTAGCCCCAAACTAGGATTCCCTGTATCTTGGGTACTAGACAACGATATACATACTTATATAGATAAATATTATACTTAGATAGATAAACAACCATGACTAGGGTACAAACATCCGTTCTCATCAAACAAATATTTGCCCCCACCGGGACTTGAACCCAGGACCCTTGGCTTCGTAGGCAGGGACACTGCCGACTCGGCCATTCGGGTCGGCGAATTTAATAAAATTTCGAATTTATTAGTAGTAAAATAGGTGCGTTTTTGGTAATCGTTTAAACACAAGCCGTATTTTTTGTTGTGTAGATTTGCCCGATCACCAAACACCTTTTTGCTATCAGTACGACGATGTGAGAAACCATTCAGATCTTCTTTCATCTCGAGGCCTATACACTTGAAATTAACTATTGAATTAGTTGAAAAATCGCGTGTCTAAGTTTACAATCAAATGAAGAGCTCAAAAATGTATTCATTGTGTATCTTTTTCCGCATTCTACGAAGATGATTGAATGTTATCTAATAGGTACAGTCAGCATCAGATATATGTAAGCAGGTTAGCTACTCTAAAAGATCTACACATCTAAAAAATAAGAAATATCTACACAGCGAAAGACCCTCAGAGTTAACTTGGATGTTGACATAATTTTGACACTCTGGCTGTGTAGATATTTCTGATTATTTAAGGTGTGTAGATCGTTTTGAGTAGCTAACCTGCTCAGATATATCTGATGCTGACTGTACCACTCTACTTCTAATACTGCGACATGGTTGGTATTTTATTTCCTTAACCTCTACCTACATTTTTTAAAGCGTTTAGTCATATTAAAATAACTTTGTCATGGATTTCATTTCATTAAATCACGGTCGCTGAAAATCGATACATTTACTGGTGCAAAACTGCAAATACAGAATCAGGGTGAATCAATCAAAGGCGGTGCGGATCGACATCTGTGCAGCCCAAGGCTGGTTAAACTTGCCCTTTCGTCATTAATTAGACCCCAAAGTTTAACGAAGACTTTTTGAGGTAAATACTATAGTTTAGTAATAATAAGTTCCGGTGAAAACCTTTAGGTGTTAATCTCTTTGATGTTGAAATGTTAGTTAGAAATTCTCAATTAAATTGTGGTACTATTCTGTGGGATTTTGATAGATGCAGTGTGTTGGAATAGACGACTGGCTGATGAGTTTTGGGATTCAGCGGACGAATTACCATCCGATTTAAATTTAGAGACATTTATTTAGTTTTAACAATTTCACAATATAAGCAAGCAATCAACAGATTATAACCTTAAATTAGCGCTATAGTGGTAATGAACATAACAAATCTCAACGAGTGTCCTATCACATGTCTTTTGTTTCTTCAAAAATAGGTCCTTTAAGGCCTAAACATATACTTCCGAAGTTGGAAGCACCCAGGTACCAAAATATGGCATCTATTTGACTTTTACAGAAATAAGGCAATCGTGGGGAAAGCACGTCTTGAGATACCGTTTGCAGTGCGTAGATCAGAAACTCGGAAGACTCCATCTTTGCCTTGATAATATATCCAAGGTTCCACTTCAGTGGTGGGTAATTATCCTCTTTAATAAAAACAAAAACATCGGGTTTCAAGTTTAATTTGTTGTCCTTCCACGATTCGCGATTGCAGCTCGGTAACGTTTTCCTTTGACCACCTGGCGATACAAGAGGTGACACCTAATTATTCCATTCGTTGATAGCGTGTGAGAAGATATTCAGGAACGTCAATCAGGTCAGCAGACACCGGGGTAGCAAGCGAGCGACCAACAAGGAAGTGAGCTGGCGTAATGGGAAGGAAGTCTTTGGGATCTGTAGATAAAGGAGTAAGAGGACGGGTGATGAGGATGGTCTCCACTTGTGTCAATACCGTGCCGAACTCCTCAACCAGCGTATGGTGTTATAATTTTGAGGACAATATTTTGCTGACTAGCATATGCATATTGTCCGAACAGTTTGCGATAAATTTTGAAAATTCGTTCATGGGAAATTTCTAATGGTTTGCCACGGCGACTTATAAATCGTTTCAATGCGAGTAAATTTGCGTCTTATGAGAGGTCAGAAACAAGGACTAAATGCACAGCTCGCGTTGTAAAACAATATATATATATATATGTAGGCCCTATCCGATTTCGCGCACCCACCCTTCCGATTCCACAGCGTAGGAAAGGAAACCCAGACTCTAAATGCCCCTTAGGCAAATTACTGATTATAGGTATTAGCGTTCTACCACGTGCACGTGCGCAGGTTAAGCAATTTTGAACAATGCATCGTGCGACATTTCTCCCTCCTACTGGCCACCAAGTGTCTCTAATAATAAATAATACTCGTTGTGGTCCTGCGTGCATAAGTTGTTTGTGTTCGTATTGAAATATCATTACCGTGAAATGTTGTTTACTTGCTAAGAGAATAGGGTGTTTTTTATAAAAATGAAAATAGCTGAAATAGAGATGCTTCGGTCGCTCGGTCAATAAGTCAGTATAATGTCCATGTCCATGAAGGAACTAGTGAAGGGTACTTTCTATGACTTTACATCGTAAACTCGTATATATGTATAGGCTGTCTAATCTAACCTTATGTGCTCAGAAGTGGTCGCTGACCGAACTTCAGCAGTCAAACTTAAAGTTTGCCAGCGGCACAACACTATGATACCCTGTTTAGTGGGACTTTAATTGTTACGTATTCCGCTTGTCATCATGTTCGTTATTTTTCTTATTTATTTATTGTGCTGAACACAACAGATATAAGAGTACAGAAAAGTTAAGTAAAAAACTCAAAAAAACCGACTTCAAGTTCAAGCCCTATTTCTTCCTCCCCGGTCGAGATACGAATGAAGTATGTGTACATGAAAAGTCCTCATCAAAACTAGACTTGCTGCACGGAACCACAAACAAAAAAGTCAAATGAAATGAAATGACATGTGAAAGTGCCCTTGTGGCCTATTTACAGAATAAACGTTTTGAGTTTTGAGTTTTGAGTCATTGTGGATTTTATTATAAAGTGGTAACTTTTGATAAAATTTGTATTGGACCACCTCTAAAGTATAACCTACCAATAAATATCATCAAAATCGGTTCATAATTGATGGAATAATCGCGTAACAAACACACAAAAAAAACAGACGAATTGAGAACCTCCTCCTTTTTCAAGTCGGTTGATAAAAAATATATAAAAAGGTGAGCTTATTTCTTCAAAAGAGGCTACTTCCAGCAAACTATGGTTGCAGGATACGTAGATCGTTGAACGTGTGGTTCTAATCTTTCACGTGCGCTGAGCTCCAATATTTATTCCAAAATTATAAAATGAAGGTGAGATGATAGCTAACAAACAAGCCTGATGCTGAACGGAGGGGGGGGGGGGGGGGTTTCAATATCCAAACTAATCAATCAAGGAGACTCGGAACATTTATCAAACGGTAAAAAGACCCCCTGATAGGCGAGAAACTCAGTTAGCAAGGTCAAGGTCTGTATTAATCGTAGGGGGCGTCCATCAAATCGACGGGGTTCAGAAAATCGACGAAATTGCCTCACGTAATTAATGGGCGTCCCTTACAAGGCATTGATCCTACTTAAATGATAAATGTATGGACGACACATTGATTACATCCAAAATCCTGATTCTTTTTAAATACAACCCGAATGGCCGAGTCGGCCAAGCCAAGGGTCCCGGGTTCGATTCCCGGTGGGGGAAAATATTTGTTTGATGAGAACGGATGTTTTTACCCTAGTCATGGTTGTTTATCTATCTTAATATTTATCTATATAAGTATATGTATCGTTGTCTAGTACCCAAGATTCAGGGAATCCTAGTTTGGGGCTAGAGCAATGTGTGTTAATAATGTCCAAGGTATTATTATTATTATTATGTACCTGCCAATGAAGGCCATCGAAGTAGCAAAACTGGGGATTTGTACTTGGGTGGAGGCAAGGAGCTAGTTAGAGCTCTTTCACGCGAGCAGC
Organism: Argyresthia goedartella; assembly: GCA_949825045.1. Classification (NCBI taxonomy): domain Eukaryota; kingdom Metazoa; phylum Arthropoda; class Insecta; order Lepidoptera; family Argyresthiidae; genus Argyresthia; species Argyresthia goedartella. The sequence goes on along the minus strand of OX463812.1, from coordinate 11,817,833 downwards.
ATGCAGCACCTGCCGGCAGCTGCTGTCGATGCGCAATAATACGCGTCGGCAGGAGTCGACAGCAGTCTAACAACATGTTAACAGCAAAATTAGACGCGTCGACAGCAGACTCGTCTCATTTTGCTGTCGACACATTGTAAGCCTGCTGTCGACTGCTGCCGACACGTTTTAAGGCTGCCGTTGAGTACTGCCGACGTTGCTGCATGCTGCTCGTGTGAAAGAGCTCTTATAGACGGGGGTTTGTGTCATCGGACGCACGCAAGTAATGGAACCGAAATACATGTCAGACCGCATCCAGGTACCGTCTCCGCCTGATGTTGCTTAACCGTTAATTTAGGATCTAAGAATGAGAAGAATTGTTTATTTTAAAATTTAAAATGTATAAATAATAAATACTAGGCTAGTAAATAAATGCTAAAAATAATAACAGTGCAAAATATAGTGTAGGCTAGGTGATGAAATAAATATTTCTAAGATGCTTACTAGGAATGAAAAGTTTATATCAATAATTAGCATAGGTATAAGACAGTACAGTTCAGTTTTATTGCGCACTAGGACTCTCCTGTTGCACAATTGTTCCTGTCCTGCCTAGGTTTGCTGGTAGAAATCTCTCTTTAGAGATAAGCTGTGTTTTGTTACCTTACTATTAAGATTTCTGTGCAATAAAGAATATGAATATGAATAAAGTATGAGAATTTGTATGCAACAGGCCATTGGTCTAAGAATTAAACAAATTCGAAAACGATACTAAACGTGTACCCTAAATATTTAGAACTTAATTAAGGTTTTATAACATGAAGCGGTCGTTTAAAGGCGTATGTTGTAAGCAATAAGGGCCCCGTCAAATTAAGTTGCTGGCATAAGGCTGTTTTCTATACAAACAATAATATTACCCGCTTACGGACGTGGATCAACTAAAATGGAAACACTTCATTAACGCTGGAATACTCGTGAAACTCTGAAGGCGTCAATAGTTACTAACGAACTAAAATGACAGCTTGAAATCCGACAGCTCCCGTGATGATAGATAGGTATCTAATATTTTCAAAGTAGTTTATTAATCAGTTTATTGACTCTCTCTATGTCTGTCAGTTCCGGTCTAGGGGCCACAGTTTTCAAGCGATCCTCATAAAACTTGGCACACGTGTTCGTTGAATTAAAAGTTTTTTTTTTTGTTGAGAGCTTTTCTCGATTTTCCTCTTGGAGGGGGAGTTATGACGTCATATATTTTTTTATGGTTTTTTTTTATTTATCTGAAACCTATCGTGTGAGGTATCAAATTAAAGGGCTTCATGACCCGGTTCTATAAATATACCACAACATTATCGTCCCCGTTTTCTAAAAATCCAAGAAATATTTTCAAAACATACCAAGTTTGGAATCCTCGACGGAATAGTAAAGAGGATCTATACAGACCATGAGAGTGAGTGAAATAGACTATAACTATTTTCGTGAAAATTCAATAGATTGTATTTTTAATCGCAAAATGTATTTTACAAAGTTATTGGTGTGGCTAATTTACTACTTGATTTTGATTGAATCTAAAATACTTACCTATAAATTGGTTCACAGTCCCCCCTGTTAGCGAGGTCTACTGCCCACAGGGCAACTAGTTTTATTTACTACGCCCTTTGGAATGTCATGGACTATCAACAAATTATAAGCACACTAATGTATTTAGTTCGGTTTCCTGTGTCTAGAACTATGGAACTTTTATACTTTGGAATGGAGATAGCGGAACAGTTTCATTTAAAGGGGTAGTTAGCTTCAAACGACTCCAAAGAACGCCTATTATATTTTATTTTGATTATGGAGCAGTTTGCTGTAGCTTTTGGACGGATTTTCCATTTTTGAAATTGAAGCAAGGTCTACTGTTCGCACAGAACCACTAGTTATTAGAAAATTAATATCGTGAAAGGATAAAGGTCGAAACATATTACAATACGGCCATCTATGAAGAAATACTGAACTGGTTTAAGGTCACGACCCGGTGTATTCGTCTGACTTTTCCTCGTAGCATTAATATTTGTATTCCGTCGACGTTTTTTCAGCGGTCGGGGCAGACAGACAACACATACAGTGATTTTCCCTCCGAAACGTCACAATAGAAACTGATCCCCATTGTTTACGTCTCGTTGACGCCATTGTCGACTGTCGACCCCACTGGGCTGACGGTTTAATCATGATGGATATAATGTGTGACCTGTACATTTATTTAATGCGCCAGTCTACCCCTCTGCCCCATTATTCACTAACTCCAATGGTTAAATGTTTTGGTAAACGCGAAACTCGTAAACGGCTGAGCCTGAGCTGAGCTTCGCGCTTTGGATGTTTATAGGGTTGCGTACCAAACGGGACCCTCTTACTAAGTGTTTAATGCGCATAGGCTGCTGAAGCTGTTCATGCGCATAGGCTGTGAGGATGATATTGGGCGTCTGCAAAGTGACGTTGATAGAGTGGTGGAGTGGAGTGAATGTAACCACTTGGCGTTTAATAGCGCCAAGTGCAAAACCATGACATTTACTCGATCTCGGGCGCCGCTCCATCATGACTACACTATTGCTGGGGCTGGGTTTGTGAGGGTTACCCAAATACGTGACTTAGGACTTTTACTTGACTCTGAGCTTACCTTCAACGACCACATCCGGGAGACTTGTAGGAGAGCCTTCAGATCTCTTGGATTCGTAATGCGACAGGTGACTCGGTTTAAGGACATATCTACATTAACCTCTTTGTATAATGCATTTGTTCGGAGTAAATTAGAGTACAACGCAATCATCTGGGACCCACATGAGGCTAAATATACACTCATGCTGGAAAAAGTCCAAAGAAAATTTGCTAGACTTCTTTACAAAATTAAATATGGGTATTATCCCTACTTATTCCCGTCTCTATTTGTGGCAGGGATGGTGGGGGTAGACACCCTAGAGCTGAGGCGGAAGATGTCCCTGTTGGTGCACTTCTATCTCCTCCTCCACGGCAAGGTAGATAATCCGGTGGCACTGCGAAGTGTTGCCCTTAACGCGCCGCCTCGGTACGCGATGTTACGATCGCGCCCGCTCTTCGCTACGGGTGTTGTTCGTACACAGCATGCCCGTCACGCACCCACTTATCAGGCACTCACTCTACTCAATGCCTGTGTTGCTCAGCAGCCAGATTTAGATATTTTTAGTATGCCGATCTATATGTTTTTTAAAATTGTGTACTTGTTTTTAAATAATCTGTGATTTGTAAATTTATATAATAAGATATTGTGTTTGTCGGTATTTCATTTTTTTTTGTTTATTTTTTAAGTGTTAACCAATTTATAATATATATATATATGTGTGTATGTCATGTTACCGTTAACGCTCACATGATTTGGTCTCAAGACTGTAAATGTGACCTGTAATTACCAATAAATCTTTTAAATCTTTTAAATCTTTTAAATCTTTTTTTTAATATTTATGCTTCGGAACGCACCTCGGGTTTTGTTGCGCGGATCGACCGCGAGTTATCGGGACATCACTAGCTAGCTGTCACTTGCATAGAAAAAAAAAGACTAGCTAGCTGTCACTTTTGCACATGGTAAAATGTCGGCGTCAGGCATTCGGGCCTTGGCTGTATGTTATTTGTAATAATATCGGAATAATCGTCAGGAAATAAGTAGATTTCACGTTATCGTAGTGAGTGCTTAGTGCTGTGAAAGGTTGAAGTGGTTCGGTCACCAATTCGTCGCGTTCGGATAGCGACCCCTTGTAGTCGGCAGCATCACGACCGCACCAGTATCAGCTACGAGACGAGTAAGATTCGACTCCCATCACCCCCCCACCCTCGTGTTCCTCATCCCGTACTCCCGCCTCGAATTGAGCTTTCGAATGCCGCCGGTCCACGGCGTCAAGGTCAGTACTGCTTGTGACATTCCACTGAAACACAACCCTACCGAGATTCCACCCCTTTTCGGTTGAGGCGTGGATTTAACACTAAGCCTCCGCTGTCTGTCTGTCTGTCTGTCCGTCACCGGGCTATATCTCATGAACCATAGGTAGAGGGTTAAAATTTTCACGGAATGTGTATTTCTATTGCCGATAAAGCAACAAATAATTAACCACACGAAATTTTATCAATTAAAGGTGTCCCCATCCAAGTGACGTGTTTTAAATAGGCTTGTGTTTAAACGATTACCAAAAAAATCGAAAATTTACTACCAATAAATTCGAAATGACTGCCAAAATGGATGTATGTCCACCAAATTGTGTTTGTATAAATGATCACCAAACTTCTTTTTAGGTTTTGTGTACTTAAGTTTATGTTTTAAGTATTTTTTGTTGTTCTTACATGTTCAACCTAACACGAAGGATAAAGGGGGCCCCTTCACCCAAGCTACCGCAGTATTTTGCCCTGATATTTTCTGCAACTTTTGGTGGACATTTAGCCATTTTGGGTAGGAAAAAATATGTTAGTGGTCATTATATTTGTTGCCCTTTAAATATACCAGCCCCTGCGAATCACCAAACCGCAATCTGTAGAGACAGGTATCAAAACCATGTTTTTTTTTGGTTAAGTTTTCTTTTCGATGGCACGGTACCCTTCGTGTGCCAATCCGATCTGCACCGATGTTTGTTAACTGTTAATTGAAGGTTAAAGAAGGTTCAGTTCATGTTTCTGTTTGTATATGGCTTTGGTTGTGGACAGCCGCAGTCCAGAAGCTTTTGAAAAAGGTTGTCTGCCGGGTCACCCAGTTATGAAAAAAAGGTCAAGCTAGTTATCAATAAAATCGACGCACGTTATGTCAAAATTGTCATTTGACGGAAAAATGCCACTTTTAGACAGTTTTCAATCACTTTCAGTTAGTAAATAAGGTGGCTAGTTTCGACAGCTAAATCAAAACCTGGAGACAGTCGGTAGTGACCTGCCTGCCTACGAAGCCAAAGGTCTTCGGGTTCCAGTCCCGGTGGGGGCTAAAATTTGTTTGATGCGAACGGATATTTGTTCCTTAGTCATGGTTGTTTATCTTTCTAAGTATAATATTTATCTATCTATGTATGTGTAGCGTTGTCTAGTACCTACGATACATCCTAGTTTAGGGCTAGATAAATGTGTGTCAATAGTATCCAAGATAAAATTATTATTATATTCAGGGACAAATCCTTATTCGATTTCATATATTGCCACCGCTAGTAATCAATATGACAACTTTCGTATTTAACATAACCTCACTTTTGACATAGCGAAACAATATACTGGAGACATAATTAGGACGATTTTTATTTAGCTTTTGGTTGCGTGCGAACTTATCACAAAAGGAAAATACTTGGATAACTATACAGTAACTTTCAGATAGGGACAACCCATTGACATTGATATCGATGGACGGAATTGATTGCGATCACAGTTCGTGAAGTAACCTTGGATTAGGCCCACATTTCCCAACTTATTCACGCTCACAAATAATATCCCGCCACAGGGTTAACTTTGAGGCCCTCTCAAATTTTAATACGGCGATTTATTTCAATGCGGTATAATTAAGCCTATCTGTCTTGACAAGGTTAATTGAAATCGTGGGCCGGTATGATTCAGAAGTTAACGATTGATTTTTGTGTATCAACAAATTCAACGATGTATGTATACCTGACAAGAAATTTCTCGATGCCTGAGTACTAACTGGAGGGAGTAGTGGCGCACGGGAACAAGAGAGATGGGAAAGAGAGAGGTTGGCCCCGCTCCAGGCGATCTTGCGATAGCTTACCATGCGTGCATAAATATATATCGAAACATGTTTGCCCAAAGGAGGTATCAGAGGCACAGTTGCGCCAATTAGTCGAGTCGTTCCATTCCAGACCAACAATAACTCTCGCGAAAATAAATCGGAAAAAACCGTTGAGCTGTTGTTAAACGGCTAGTATACCTATAGATACGTATGACTGTAAATCCAGTTTTTGCTTGTAAAAAATTCTGGTTTTGCCTGACTGAATTACTGAAAATCGATACAAAAATGAGCGCGACTAGAAATAATGGCTTCGTTTCACAAAATACTGAATTCCGCGTATGGAAATCTAAAAACAGCAACTAGGAAACTTTAATTCGAGTAACACAAAATACAAAAACTCACCTCACCCCCTTTATCCTTCACGTACCCTGACTCGCCTCTTCGCCGTGGCTCAACCATTAATTAATTTAGTCACATAAATCAGTAGTTTTGTCGCGCAATTCAGTATTTTTTTCGCTTATTTAAAAAAAATCTTGCTGTTCATGGTCATTTGCTCGGTTTTTTATTCGGTGTGTTTTATTATTCCCCTTTTTCAACGATAAGTATTTTAATATTAGCCCGTGCTTTTGAAACGTGAAGTACCATAGAATCAAAACGAGTGCACCGATTTCAGTATTTTACGTATCAGACGATTTGTATTCGCTTTCAAAGGGTTTCGTTCCAAGTACACAACTGTTTATTTGTTTTGGTCAGAACTTACTAATTTCATCATGAATTGGCGTTTTCAATATTTGATGTTCAAATATTGTTGTTCAGGCTTCTCGGCACCTAATGACCTCGTAGGGGCCCATCAGCTACGAGGTAGCGTAACGATCAGTTGCCAAGAAGCGTGAACGTCGGCGATTCACCGAGCTGAAGTAATTGGGGTCGATCTAACCTGGTCTGTGCTTCGGTCCCGTCAACCTCCTGTCTCTCTGCAAGGCCCGGGTGCACCCTAGGCTCTTCTTGGTAGACAGGTTCTTCAGCCAACCAGATATGACTGGCGGGCCAGCTTCAATGAGCACAGTGTTCCAACACAGGTTATGTTACGTGGGAAAAACCAATCGGCCACGAAAATGCGAACTTTATCTGGTTCGGGGAACCACAACACACTCAGCTATATTGACAATCCTGAGGGAAACCCGAATACATTCCAGATGGCCTGCGATTTAATTTCAATACCCTAACCAAAACGCGTTAACTTTGCGAGGGCTTTCGTCTGTCAGATGTCAACAAAAACTGCTAGGTTGGCAGCAACGTCAAATTCAAAATGGCCGTTCAGAAACCATCGATCGAATATCGATTTGGAATCGAACAATCACCCGCCCGGACAGGCACCCACCTGTCCCCTAATCTACGGGCAGCCGAGACAACGTTGCTACCGCTCGTTTTAGAAACGAGCCTCCTTCTAGAACCTCTGCAGACCGGGGGGTCCCGTCCTTGCCAGGGAACAAGTTAACAATGCGCCCCCTGCGCCAACGTAGTGGCGGTAGGTTAGCATCCTTAACCAGAACGAGGTCACCAACACTAGGGGGGCTGGTTTTGTCAGTCCACTTAAGGCGCTGTTGTAAGATATGCAGATACTCGAGCGACCAACGCTTCCAGAAATTCTGAGTAAACTGCTGCAACATCTGATACCTTGACAACCGATACAATTTCACTTCCTCGAAGGGGTGCTCGGGCAACGCGTTAAGTGGCTGACCTATCAAGAAATGGCCTGGGGTCAGAGCCTCCAGGTCATTTGGATCCGAGCTGAGCGGACACAACGGTCGCGAATTGAGAACGGCCTCGATCTTACAAAACAATGTCGCGAGCTCCTCAAAAGTCAGCGCGGTCTGACCTACTATACGCCCCAAGTGCGTCTTAGCTGACTTAACTACGGCCTCAAAAATCCCACCCCAGTGGGGGCAAATCGGTGGGCTGAAGGTCCACTGTATACCCCGACGGGAGAGGGCCGTTCCAATATCCACTTTATTTACATTCAAAAAGTTGCCTATCTCTCGTAAGTATCGTTCCGAATGTCTGCGACAAATACAATCTGGTGCCTCCGAAAGCTCGTGAGAATATCCGAAATATCACGACTCAACTTGGGTCCCGAATGTAGACACTGATTCAGGGACATCCCGTTCGAGGTAGGTGCTGACCCATCAAAAACAACTCGAATCTTGCCGGTAGGGGTTCGTAGGACGGCATGGTGTAGAAGGAAACAATGATCCTCAGATCTCCAGTCCACACCCGATACCGACATGTGTCCTAACGACTCATACTCCCTCATGAAATCAACATATTTTTGTTTAAATACGGTGTCCCTTGTCATCCTACGCTCCATCGACATCAATCTCGTCTCAGCCATCTTCCTAGATTCTCCTAGTGGCGGTCGATCGGCCCTGAAAGGCAGTCGAGTTACAAAACGACCAGAACGAAGGCGACCAGTACTATTCTGGTAAAACAACTCGCACTCTTCTTCGTCTGCGTCGACTCGACGAACGGTGGGAGGTTCCTCTATCTCCCAGAAACGTTGGATAGCGTCTGACAACGCTGAGCCAATAAGTATGCCATCTGACTCGGCAGGCCTAACCATTGGCAATGCCGGACCCATGATCACGTGACCAAACTTAGTATCCACAGCAATCAACCCGTCCGGCTGAAGAACTCGCCGATCCGACAACAGAAACCTACCCAGAACGTCTGCTCCCAGTAGCAGGTCGACCGGGGCTGGAGTGTCAAAATCGGGATCCGCCAACTTGAGTCCTGATGTCAGGAATCGAACGGCCGGATTCAACTTCACCAAGGGGTGTCTGCCCATGACATGCGTCATTACTAAAGCTTGCACGGATGTTTTTGTCAAAATGTCATAACGTGGAGAGAACGTGATCACCGATTGACCAACTACATTCGTAACCGTAACATTCCCCACGCCCCTTATTGATTTATTATACCTATTTACCTTGAGGCCCAACCATTTTGCTAAATCATTCGATAAAATGCAGCCCTGAGCTCCAGAATCTAATAGGGCGCGAACGTATGTTGGGTTGCCCGCCAAATCCCAAACAAGCACAGAGGCGATGGGTAACACCACCGTCTCCGGTTGGGGGGCAACCAATGGTTGGGCCGCAAATTCCTAGCGAGGACCCCCGGGGCCCCACTGTGCCTGTAACCGATCAGGTATGCAGCTATACGCCAGAGGGTCCCATTGTACAAATGGCCCACGCGCCGGTTCCATTCCCAACCTACGATTCCCCGTAAAGGGGGGTGGGCGTGAATTCAACCGTGGCCGCTCCATGAGCGGGGGGGACATCACATTTGACCGACGAGGACGAGGCGACGAGCGGGGCGACAACTGAGGCGGCGTCCGAACCGCACCCGCATAGCTCGAAGGTGTCCCATGCCACCCGCCCGTTACGGCCTGCTCAACACACCCAATGTCCCGCTGGGTCGGATGCTGAGTCGCAACCGAAAACTCAGGGCCCCCCATGTAATGGTCCTGACTGCGGCCCTGCACCCTGGTACTGCCCTGTGCACGTGGGGACGTTGGCCCCTGAGTTGCGCTCCGAGTCGCAAACGAATTCTCAGGGCCCCATGCCGTGTCACCCTGGGTACGGCCCTGTGGACGTGGGGACGTTGGCCCCTGAGTTGCGCTCCGAGTCGCAAACGAATTCTCAGGGCCCCATGCCGTGTCACCCTGGATACGGCCCTGTGGAGGCTGTTGGCCGGACCGGTTCATGCACAACAGATTGTTGTGGGCCCCACCACAATATCCGCACATTTTTGTGCGCGTGCAGTCCCTAGCCATGTGTGGCCCGAGGCACAGGAAACACCAGCTCCGCTGCTTGGCCATCCGGCGCCGTCCCTGAACCCTAAGTTCCCCGAACTTATTGCAATTGGCCACAGCATGGCCAATCTGCCTACAACATGGGCAGGTCTCACCATGTGGGGTCAATTCGCTCACAGTCCCATACGACTGCCGGTTGGTGCGGTCCTTCCTCGTCGGAGGGCCCCTACTCACAGCGCTCCCGGCAGCTCTCTGTGGCTCCGAAGGATGGGTGACCGTCAACCCCAAATTCTCTGCCCGTCGAGCCTCCTCTTCCAAGAATCCGACCAAGTCGGAGAAGGCGGGCAGGTCCTCGGCCGACCTCCCGTGAGACTGTTCGAAACGAGTCTGCACGTCAGCGGGTAGGCGAGAAAGTACAATGTACAACAGTAGGTACGACCATTCACCAACCGGAAGTCCAAGATTCTCTAGAGCCTTGGTGACGGACAACAATGGGTTCAAAACCTCCGTCTGTATGGCCCCGACCTTGTTCACAACCGGGATACTAAACAAACGGTTCAGTTGGGCATCGGCCAACCTCCGTTTGTTATGGTAACGTCTGACCAACAATTGTCTGGCCGTTTCATAGTTACCCTCCATAACTGTCAAATGAGCGACCAGCTCCCTAGGCTCACCCCTCAATGCTGCCACCAGCTGAGCCATCTTGACAGACTTGGTAATGTCCGATCGCATGTGCACCAAACTGTCGAACAGATTGATGAAGCTCATCCATTCACCGGACACTCCGTCAAAAGTAGGCATAGTTATGGCAGGTAACCTGGACCCCGAACCCTGAAGCGGCAGAGGTGCTTCAATGTCACCACCATGGCTGGACTCGCGCTGTCTACGTATGTCCGCAGCCTTCTGCGTGATAGCAGCTGCCATCTCCATACATTGGTCGACATCCCCTATCAACCGTGACAGCCTGTCAGGTGCGCAGCCATCAACTGATTCCGCCTGCGCGGACAATTCGAGCACCCTATTGTAACGTTCCTTAACGTCCATAGACCGCTCCAATACCACATCATGCCTATCTAAACGGTCTATCAGACCGTGTGCGGAGGAAAACCATCTGAGCTCCTTAGAAACACCCTTCTGGATTTCAGATAACGACATGATCGGAACGATACTTACTCACAATTTGCAGTAACTCAATTTTATTGGACCCTCCAGTCTACAACCCAAACGAGGGAACCCTAAACTATAACTTAAACAATGTTGTTTTCCTTAAACAATAGGAACCGAGTTTTATATCTATATAAATTCTGTAAATAACAATTTAGTCTCCCTTTATCACTACAACACACACAGATAGTCAATATTAGTTCAAGTTATAAATTGCTATAAACTGAAAACAATGTAATAGCCTGCTATCAATAGATGTAACTACCTATGTTATCTAACTGGTTGACTAACTGGTAATTCAATGCAAATTTCAATTCAATATCTGTCTGTCTACTACCAGCAATAGACTTATAGCTTACAATACTACCAATCTATGTGGATATAGGAACAACCAAATTACCTAATAACCGCCTATACCTACAGATTGATAGTCCCAAATCGTGCCTTCCTGGAGCCCTTGACGGCTGCAAATCTCAGGAAGCCACGCTCTAGCTACCAAAATGTTCAGGCTTCTCAGCACCTAATGACCTCGTAGGGGCCCATCAGCTACGAGGTAGCGTAACGATCAGTTGCCGAGAAGCGTGAACGTCGGCGATTCACCGAGCTGAAGTAATTGGGGTCGATCTAACCTGGTCTGTGCTTCGGTCCCGTCAACCTCCTGTCTCTCTGCAAGGCCCGGGTGCACCCTAGGCTCTTCTTGGTAGACAGGTTCTTCAGCCAACCAGGTATGACTGGCGGGCCAGCTTCAATGAGCACAGTGTTCCAACACAGGTTATGTTACGTGGGAAAAACCAATCGGCCACGAAAATGCGAACTTTATCTGGTTCGGGGAACCACAACACACTCAGCTATATTGACAATCCTGAGGGAAACCCGAATACATTCCAGATGGCCTGCGATTTAATTTCAATACCCTAACCAAAACGCGTTTACTTTGCGAGGGCTTTCGTCTGTCAGATGTCAACAAAAACTGCTAGGTTGGCAGCAACGTCAAATTCAAAATGGCCGTTCAGAAACCATCGATCGAATATCGATTTGGAATCGAACAATTGTCATTATCTTATACTAGTAGCCCTGTGGGCAGTAGACCTCGCTACATGGGGGCTGTGAACCCATTTTTTAGGTAAGTATTTTAGATTCAATCAAAATCAAGCTCAAGGGTTTCTATTGAGCGTCTCTTGGCTATCGACGAAGCTTGAAAAATGCGTTACTCACTCCTACCTCGTGGTGGCGCGCAAATGTATTTTCAACCGACTTAAAAAAGGAGGAGATTCACAATAAGTTATTTGTTTGTTTGTTTGTTTGTTTGTTTGTTACGCGATTATTCCGTCAATTATGAATCGATTTTGATGATTCTTATTTTGATTGATAGGACATACTTCAGAGGTGGTCCCATATATACACATATAATATCAAAATAAATTTAGAAACAATCATCAAAAAAATATATATACACCGTTGACGTTTTGGTTTGTGGTTGCGTGCAGAAAAAGTTTTTTTTTGATGAGGACCTTTCGTGTTTATAGACTTCATTCGCGTCCAGACCGGGGAGGAACAAATAGTTTTGAACTTGTTGAACTATTAGCCGAAACGCACATTGAAGTAGGCTTAGCAGCGCTCGTATGCTAAAAATGTTGATTTCCCAAAAAAAAAATGCTCAAGCAAGAATTACAGGAATGGTTCTCGTGATTATTATATTTAGAGCAACTATTTAGTTTTCCCTAAAAGGTGAAAAACCCGATAACGGGACACATTTTACAATTAGGTAGGGGGGGGGGGGGTGAAGCGTCAGGTCGAGGGGAAGAGATGTGCTATTTTTACACCACGCCCAAAGGTATCATGTGACATATGTTTCAAATCTTTATTGATTGGTTCGTCACTCCCTTAAATTGATTACACAAAATTACTTCGTTAAATTTACCCAATAATATAAGAGGCCAGCCCATTATCACGCTCTGCTACTGTAAAAAACATAATTACTTATTTCTGGTGAAACAAAAACGTGTTAAGTTCATAATTGAACGGTGCTTCAGTCAATGCGAGCATCGAACACTCAAAATAATTACCCTTTTCCCATCGACTATGTATTGTCGGCGGCACAATAGTAGCTTCGTCGATATAAATCTAATAGGCCTTTATTGCCTTCCCGTCGCTCATCGCGAACACGCGAAACTGTCATTATTGTGTCACTGTGGCAGGATATAAACACTAACGGATATGGATATAAAAGGATACAGATGTAGTGAATAATCCTTTCCTTTCGTATTTTCTCGGAAATGTTCGTTTTTGTCTTACTACTTCACTCGCACTCAGTACCCATCGAGACAACGTAGGGATCGGTCGCATTGCAAGAGGAAGTATTATAGAGTAGTTAATACCACAGAAATATTTTGTTGATATTTATGTTAGATTTTGTGATAAACTTCATGGACACGTGTATTAATGCAGGCCACCTATATTTTTTTTTGACCTTACATTTCACTCTTGTCTGTCATTTTTGTAAATAATAAACATTGATTTTATTCGATCACATTTGGCAGGTAAAAGCTGGGCTGACTCGTCAGAAAACGGAGTGAAACAGTTAATTTCTAAAGGACAACGTCTTATAATAGTGCACGCCGGTAGTAGAAAGGGGTTTATACCTGGGGCATTGTTAATGTATCAGTCTACTGATAAAACAGGTGACTATCACAACGCGATGAACAATGAAAACTATGAAAAATGGCTTCGTAATCAACTGACTGACTGATTCTGACTGTGATATGGAAGTTGGAAGTATTGTTTCGCATCACACTGTCTACCCCGCTCCTCCTCCTCTTATCCCGCTGTCATAATCGAAGTAGTTCATCCAATCAGAAAATCATATTTATTTATATTAATTTCTCTGCTGGTTTGTTTTGTTTTATGTTGAGGTGTCTTTTTTGTTATGTCATGGTATTTTTAATTAATTACAAAAATTTATTGTTATAAAAAAGGTCTGCAAAATCCTACTGTAGTTTTGACTTATAGTTAGACTTTTGGGGTTCCAATCCTTATAGAATCATTAGATCATCCCAACCGGAATTTGGTTTTTATCAGTGCGTTTTATTGAAATAAAACGTCCTCAGTAACTAGTTATATTTTTGTTTACCTAACGAATTCTTTATATGATAGAATCGTGGTGGTTTTAACATCTCAGTGTAATATACGTCAAACGGGCAATTTGACATTTGACATTGATAAATAAAGTATGCGATTTATTTGATACCTACACGTAATTTAATAATACAGTAATTCATAGACACATCGGCACCATTCGGGTGTTATCGTTGTTCCGAGTTATGCCGATAGGAAAGGATTATTCACTACATCTGTAGTATTGTAAACGAGTGAACAAAAAGGTCCTACCTTACTTATATTTGAGTCGACGCAAATTCTACAGCTGTTCTATTTCACGATGAAGGTTAGAGTTTGGTTGTTGTCAGCCGTGCACATACACATTGTGCCAGTGTGCGTAGTCTCTGGCTGGCCGCTCCAGTGACTACGCACACAGACACAATGTACATGTGCACGGCCAAAAACCAAAGAGCAACCTTCATCGTGAAATAGAACAGCTGTAACTGAGCGACAGCTCCTTGGGAGCACTACTTTCTTAAGGCTAGTATTTAATCGCAAATCAAAAATACTGATTTGCACAGCAAAAAAGGATCAGCAAAAACACATTTTATGTTTTAAATATTTTATGTTTACTCAAGTTTATGTTTTAAGTATTTTTTGGTGTTCTTGCATGATCAACCTAACACGAAGGATAAAGGGGGCTTCGCTTCGCTTACCCCTTTACCCTTCAACACAGCTACCGCAGCATTTTGCCCTGATATTTGTTGTTGCAAATCAGTATTTTTGATGTGCAGTTTAATATTTCCCGTTTCTTAATCGACTGATTTATAACCCGCTATAAATTGCGGTATGGTAGCGACTGTAGCATTAAAAACCTGTGGTGATTTAACGTCGATTGAAGAAATCAGGAGAGGAAGAGTTCCGTCCAGAAATTATCTAGAAGCTTTATATAGGATTAGTATCTCTAATTCTAAAACGGTCCTCCTAGAGTCTAAAGCTAGAGAGATATGTTGGCTCTGATAACCACTGAGAAAAGCAGCCGGGCAAATCCAGGTCATATTGGTTTTAAAACAAAAAGAGCATTCTTCAATAGTTACAATTGAAAGTTCATAATATCAATATAACAGAACAAAACAAGGGACTGGGGTTTCGCTACGGGAACCACGAGGAAAAGCTAAATGCAGTTATATGAAACTTTATAAAAGCAATATAAAGTTCCACTACAACTTGTCGTAATGATCGTGTGGTTTATTTTCGGAGTTTCTGGTCTTAAAGTCACTTGAAATTATAATAAAGACACATTATAAAATAATACACCAAATTATTTTGAAACGTTTCTGTAAATAACAAATTCCCTGTCGATTGTTCCATATACTTATAATTTCAAATATTTAAAGGTATAAGGGTGCATATAATAATACACCATTTACACCAAGATGTAGCCTTGTAATATAAACTCTGTTAAAGTATGAAGAGCGTTTTTATACTCCGCTTTGTATGGTCAAAGCTCCAACACAAAGCATTTTCTTAGCTTTTAATCACAATTTCTTAACTTATTTTTTCCTCTAAAATAAATCAGCTACGTGTCCCTCACGCGATGCTTTGCGGCTGCTCGACCCGCAATGTTGTTCTTTGTTTAAAAGCCGTCAACGGCCAGACGTGATCTTGACTTGAATTTTATGGTTCACTGAAAATTTCTTCATAATCTCGGAAGTCTTCGCGAAGTTCTTGTAGGAAATTATTTTTCTCGTGGACTAAAAACCTAAAGAAAACATTGATTAACGAGCCGTAGCAGAGTAACAGTAAGGTAATCGCAAATAAAACGTATGGAACAATCATGTAACTCTAGTCTAAGAAGCAATTCAAGGTTTCAACACGTATTCTAGTTATCTTTCTCTCGGCTTATGCTACTGATAAATCACTACTTTATCTTCGATCGCTAGTTCGCACAAGCATAGTTTCATACAAGTGTGCAGAGTAAGATTATGAGTGTGCCATCAAACGGATCGTTTCCACACAGCTTTAGCCCAGATAAAATATAATTATGACCCAAATGCGAATGTCAGATACGAACAGATATGTAGGTACCTAACATAATGTTTGAACGAGACTTAAAACTTGGCAGAATGCCAGCGACGTGAACTAGGCATTTTCAAATATCGAACGACTGAGTTCCGATTATGGAATGGCCAATAACAGTTATTCAATTTCTCTTAATCGATAAACTGTTTCAAGCGTCATTTGTTTCAAGCCCAGATTCAACATTTCAACACAATCTCTTAACATGTTGGCCCGAAGTTTTGGTGCAAAACACACTGGTTTTTTAGAAAGATGAACGAGCTAAGCTGCTACAGTGCACATTTGTGCCGTAGCTATATAAATGCGGAGACTAAAATAACGCGGATAAACCAGTTAATCGTAACAGTAAAGAGTAACTCTTACAGTTATACAATAGAAAATCTGAGTGGAACTCTAATCTGGCGACCAACGAAGGATTGACTAGAACCCTAAACAGCATTAAACTACCTCCGACCCTGAACGTATAGTCTTATGTGGACATTTCCTTATCAGTGGATTCCTGTAGCAGTAATCCGTGTTTCAATTTCGTATTCAAATCCGTGAGGGGCAAGCCGGTCAGAGTGACATGATCCTTTCATTAGAAATTCCCCATATGAGTGAAAGGAGATGACTGGACGTGCGTTTGTAGAGCTACACCCAAAGGTTCTGTTACCGTTCTATGCCTAGATAAAGGGCCTTAAATTGTGTTGTATCTAGAACGTGATTGCACGTGTATTGTATAGTTCGCGACAGGTTGGGAGGGCAATCGGGAAGACATTTTATATCATGATTTAAGGGATTAAATATGGCCAGAAATGCATCTTTAGCTTCAATTCTAGGCTAAACTAGACAACACAAAAATATAGGATAAATATATGTTATAAAAGGTCTATTAGAGATAAGAATGGACTTTTAAAATTACCGGATATCTGTTATATTTAATACTTAAAAATATTTTTCGCAATGCATTATTATTCAACTAAATGAACAAGCGCTCGGAGACGAAATCAGTTTCCTATATGAAACTTACACGCAAAAATAGGAAAATTTTTGGTTGTTTTATTTTATTTTTAATGTTATTATTACAGGAGTTTAGTAATATTTTCTATAATTTTCTCGGTCTCGGAGCTCGGGCTGCCCCGCGGGGCTCTGCGCGGGAGCATGCGTCAGTCTGCTTCGACGCGATGCGACGGGTATTTGTTTTCTTTGTCTAATTCTCAATGCCATTGGACTATGTTCAGCCGTTAAGTAAGTTGTGGCTTCTCTATCGTCCTCAAAGACCAGAGTGGTTTATATTATTGAGCTAAAATACGAATGAAGTGGGCGGTAATACTATAGGGACGACGACAAACACACTTGTATATACCTCGCGCCAAAAATTAAGAGCGCTGGGCGACGTTCGCGGGAATGACTACGCATATGTACAGGTATTGAAAAGTGACTACTGCGCATTCAGGGCCACCGCTCGTAACGTGTGGCGCGACCTATACACGTCGCAGGACACGTTAAGAGCGGTGGCCTTGAATGCATACCTCTACATATGCGCAGTAATTACCGCCAACGTCGCCCAGCGCTCTTAATTCGTTGCGCGACATGTCAACACTCACTCGGCTAACACTCGACTGTTTTGCTCGTACTGTCGATCACGACGACGAGCCACGAGTAAAACCTTCGTTATTAAAACCGCGGTATACAAGCTCGTACGTCGATCACCCACTTTATATAATGCCTTCTACTAGTGCCAAACCAATTTGGCGCGAACTATACCTTCGAAGGACCATCTTCTAGTTTTTGGATAGGTACCTAATTAATTAGCTGACGTACTGAACGCCATTCATATTGGCTTTCGAAATATAACAGCTGCTCTATATATTTCATGACCATAGCTGTGGAATAACTATGTTTCTGTCGCTTTGATTCTTTATTGGGAACACAGCAGTGAGTCCATGTTGTTGTTGTATCGTTGTTTGTTGTTCAGAGTGCATAATAAATCGTTCACGTAGTACAATGGCAGGCAAACAAATTGTCGCCACTTTACTCGCCCGTCATATGCTAAGATGAATGCTTTGTGTCTAACCTGCTTTGTATGCTGCTTCCAGTAGATAGTATTTATAGCAGATTTATTGTACCTGTAAAAAATAAAGACATTTAATTGATATGTTAAATAAATGACCTCGGGAGCAAAATTACTTTGAAAAAAAAAGGCCAAGGGCGAGCCGGACTCGCCCATGAAGGGTTTCGTTGTAGCAAGTAATTATGTGACTGGATTTTTGTGTTGAAACTTTGTTTTTCATAGTGTTTGTATGAATGACAATGTTATCTTTGCGGTTTTTAATAAACGCTTATTTTATTGTGTTGAAAGCAATTTTCTTTGAAAGTGTGTATTGATATACATAGCATATATTTTTTGCAGATTTTTCACTCTCTTACTTTAAAAGTTAGAGGGGGGGGGGACTCATTTTTCCATTTTGGAAGGGTCTGTCTCTGTAACTCTTTACTTTGAGGAAAAATGGTTTAAGGAACCTCCATGTCATTTTTAAAGACCTATCCATAAACACCCCACACATATCGGTCGGCAGTGACCCTGCCTACGAAGCCAAGGGTCCCGGGTTCGAGTCCCGGTGGGGGCAAATATTTGTTTGATGAGAACGGATGTTTGTACGCTAGTCATGGTTGTTTATCTATCTGTGTATAATATTTATCTATATAAGTATGTGTATCGTTGTCTAGTACCCAATATACAGGGAATCCTAGTTTGGGGCTAGATCAATGTGTGTAAATAGTGTCCAAGGTGGTATTATTATTATTATTATATAGGTTTGATAAAAAAAAAAAATTTTGGTTTCAGATCCATGTACTATATATCAGTATGTACTATATATACTATATACCATGTGTCAGTTTAATTATTTTAATTTTTAAATTTTTGTATTTATGTATTGACGGACGGACAAACAGACTTGACGAAACTTTAGGGGTTCATTGTTTCTCTACGGAACCCTAAAAACAACGAAAACGCTAAAAAACATAGCATCACGTATTTTCTCATACTGGGTGGCAGGGGCACAGTTGTGCCCACGTTTAACCATTTTTTTAATACTAGCTGATGCCCGCAACTTCATCTGCGTGTTCCTTTATCATCTACCAAGATGACGTTACCCTCCTTCTAGTGCAGTCGGCTAAAAAGTATCGTGTGTGTTAGTCTAGCTCAGAAACTATATCTGTTTAAAATTTCATTGAAATCCGTTCAGCCGTGTAAAATGGAGTACAGTACGTTTATTATTATTTTTTCCGCTCGACACTTCTCGGTTTTATTCGCTGAAATTAGTTTTTAACTTAAACTTACTAAACTCATAGACATTACTCACAACACATGAACAACATAAATGGTGACAGATTTGAGCTATGGATTATGAGATGATATTTGTCGGGTTTAGATTAGACACAGAGTAAGTAAGTAAATCAAAGAGTTTCAATCATTCATGGGTATTAACCTGACTTGACCTGGAGCCAGTGACACATCTATGTAATCTATAGGTCTACTCTACAAAATATTATTTCGGTACATTACTTTTTTCTACTTTAAGGTAAGTATTATTGTGATGACTATGCAATACTGTATACTTTCTTCCGATCTGTGCCGATAAAAGCCGAGAAGTGTCGAGCGGAAAAAAAATATAATCGTATTGTATCCTTTTTCGTTTCACTGGGCTACAGCCATCGCTGCAGCTTTGATGGTTTTCTTACAATGTTTTCAATACCGTTAGAACGTCCAACTTCATTCATTGACGGCATTCACTACAGCCAGGTCCAGTGTCAACGACCGTTCATTATTGCCAAAGTTAAATCAGCTCTTTGACGTAAATAGCCAAGTAATAATTCACCAAGTTCGGCGTCGATAAGACTATTGAGCCATTATTTTCGAGGCTTTTTTTCGTGAAATGCAGCGTCAAGTAAATTATGCCAATTACGTAAAATTTACGCTAAAGTTTTGGGTGGTTTTATCGATATTTATTGCAATTTGAGACGATACCTCTAAGGTACCTATATCGCAGTATTCGCATATCGTGGATTGGCAAGAACATGCTAATCTATAGATATTTGTTCGAACTAAAATATACCTAACACTTTATTTTGGACTGGCTATAGTACACCGTTAGCCAAATCTTGATATTTGTATATTTTTTCAACGATGACACTAAAAAACAGATATTAACAGTAAAAAAACCACTCAAAAGTGCTTAGAATGAGGTCGCAAGCACCTTGGCCCGGCTCGGCTGGAAATAGCACAAGAGCCTCTCAGCCTGATGACGACTCTGAGATGATAAGCTCGCTCCGAGAATGGTAGAAGTCATCGCCAACGGAGCTTTTACGGGGAATTTGGCTGTTCTAATTGGGGTCAGATTTTTAAACGAGGCAAAAAGAGTGTTGTGCTTGGTCAGCTAAAATTAAATCTCAACTTAGACATAAGTAGGGATTGCAATCCGAAAACCGGGACTGGAAAACCAGCGTTACTCACTTCGCTATGATTCGAAATGGCAAAAATAAAGTTGTTCTGATCGCATCAAATTCATTGAGAAAGTTGGTCAGAGTGATGTCTACATCTACAGCTTTCGGTTGTGTAGTGAGTGAAGCTGGAATTCCGGTCCTTGTAAGTGAATGTTATGTACAATAAATACATTTTGAAATAACGAGGGTTTTGATTACGAAGCGAGATTGTGTGTATCTTGGATGCCGTAATAGTGTTCCGCCCCTGGTCTGTGCCAAATCCGACCACTCCGGCAGATCTTGACAGTTGATCCCGACATCTCCGTTTAGGGCTGCCGTTACGCCGGTAGCCATCTTGTGGCACCCACTCAGTGGCGATTTTCACAAAGTGGTTCAGCTTAATATGTAATAAACCGTGTGCTACAACAGACAAATACATTCCTTTGCACGAATGTTGTTGTCTAACTCAGTATTTCGATACCTAATCCCCAGAAGGCAGACTCAGTAGCATAGTATCTTTAGTTCGCGACAGGTTGGGACTTATACATAAATATACATAAAGCCTCATTTATTTTGTTTTCTCATAAACATATACCTATATTCCGTCACCAATCATTAACAATTTTGGAAGACACAAGAACGAGATACTTCATACTCTAAGCGTCTCAGATAACGACCATAGATATCCGAGATAAGAGAAGGGCTCCTTCAGGGCTATTCTGGACCGTTACGTGTCGCGAGCCGACTTACTGTGGATGTGAAGGGCCCTTAGGCCACTTACGGCGACCTTGGCCTGTTTTGCGAATCTAGTTGGCTTTGGAATCTCGGATAGAAACACAAATAAACCTCGTGTGTTACTAAAATATGTTTTTCACTTCTCATGCTCGAAAAGTCCTCCTTTATGCTGGATGCAGGCTGCATAAAATTGCATTTTACAATTCGTCTTTATAAGACATTTGAGCCAATCAGCCTGACAGATGAGGTAACTGCATTAAATAAACTTGTGAATACATTTACTTTAAATTTATTTGCATTCTATCTTAATAGTAAAAAAAAATGGAAACTAAATCTAATAACAAACAAGTATTATTTAACAAAAACATTGAAAATATCAAGGTATGATTCGGCAGTATCGCGTACTACCTAAGCTAAAAATGACATTCTGATAATAAAATTAAAATAAAAAAAATACAGTGGCGGGAAAAAGTGTCGTGTAGCGACAAGAACCTAACCAGAACCTAACCAGCACGTCAGCAATTTTTGTGAATGGCCAAGAGGGAAAAAGTATTTTTGTAAAAGTATTGAAGTAAACATATCAGACCGCTAATGAGTTTGAATGGACATTGCCATGACAACCAGATAAACAACGACATCAAAATATGTCAGATTTTGGTTTCAGGCTCGTAATAGAGAAAACAACAAGATAACAATGAAAATTGGGACAGTTACAGATACATAAAAAGGTAGCGCACCAGCGCGCACGAAGCCCGAGATTGCAGAGTTTCGGAGAAAGCCAAATACAAGGTCACCAAAGGTGAAACCCCTTCGACATCGATTTAACATTGCTGATAGTGTGAAAATACGAAGTGAAAATGATTTGTTATTGTGTTCTTATGGTTTAAAACGTTACAGGGTCCTATGCAAATAAAGGTGATACGAAATATCCAGCTGTGAGATAAATGCAGACCATCAAAGCAGACTGGAAAATGGCATGTAAGTAGCATAACACTACAAAAGACTGTCTTGTTTTTGACTTTTAATTAGTTTTTTTCTTTGCAAAACTAATTGTTTTTACGAAAATATGTCGTCAAGTGAACTGTGACTGTTTTCATTATCACATTATCACTGTTTTATTTCCTCGTAATCGAAGTGAGAATCAAAGTGTATAATAACTCGGTCTTAAAACCCATTGTATCCTCATGTCACCAAAATGGCTTTTTTATGCCCTTGATGTACAATGTTTTCGTTGTAATTTACTTTATCGATTGACACCAATTGCATCACTGGCCACAAAAATCTATATTTTTCTACATTAGGGCGGACAGATAGGCATGCCAAAAAGTAAGGTGAGCTCGTTGTTATTTACATTAACATTTTAGTAGAGTCATATTCAAAACATATTACAAAGAGTTGATATGTAAGAGAAATTCCTAAATTCAAAAAGAAAAACGTAAACCTAGCTAAGGTTGTCGTGATAAGTTTTGACATTAGCTCGCCTTTGTCACCGTTAATTGCATGTTATTACCCCCAGGTTGCAATTGAAAAGTGCTGAATTCTCCCTTCAGACCCAAGGGAAAAACCATTACCTATCCATTATGTCTATATATTGTTTATTTCATAATTTCCTTATTACATACAAATAATATACAGAAAAAAATAACCTTCATAAAAATAATTTTAGGTAGGAAATTTTTGTGTACACATGTGTTTGTGTTTGAGTGCGTAACACCTAAAGTTGTTTCAACTATTTTCGATATAACTACTGACGATTCACCTTTGTTCATCTCAACTATTGGACGACTTAACTATTGTTTAATTTACCAAAGTTTGATTATTCTACGTTCAATAGCTCTAACGAACGATTCATCTAATGATTTGTTGACATATTGAATGTTTCAACTAAGTTTGAAATGCCTACAGGTTGGTTTTCAAACAGGAAGTGACCTAAAGCAACCAATTCGGGTCTTCAACCCACGATCTTCGGATGAAAATAAGACATCGGTGGCGTAGCGGTTGAGGTACTACCTCACTTGCGAGAGGTCTCGAGTTCAAGAATGGGACCCATCTCTTTTGAGGTACACAGAAAAAAATCCGGGCGATGAATGTTTATAGAGTTTTTCATACCCACTATATAGGACTTGCGTAAGGACTATGGAGTCCTAAATTTTTATTTTACCAGTCCTAAGGCGGGCGCGCGACTGTCCGGCGGCGGTCTTGGTGATTGTTGAACGTGTACAGTGTGTATGTGGTGTGCATACATGAACTATAGAGAGGAAACCACGTCATCATATTAGTTGTCTATGACACTAATATGATAATCAGTGTCACCACTAAATAAACATAAATGTTCTACCATCGAATGTTTTAATTGGCCGCGCAAAGCTGGTTCGCACTCTACCATTAGTAAAAAACCATACTACCATGAGCCGCGAGCGTCAAGCTAGTGTGGAGATTTAAGCAATATGCCTGTATACAGAGTGTAGCGTAAAAAGTAGTCATATTTAAGGAGGCTGTTAGAGACATCATTATAAATAACTTTCACTACGAAACCGATTTGATTAGAGCAACTTATTTTATCATTTTTATTTATGAGTCAGCGGATCGCCCGGCCCAAAATGTAATGAAAAGTTAAAAACAACGTTGTTCTGATCAAATCGGCTTCATAGTGAAAGTTGTTTAACAATTATGCCCCTAACAACCTCCTTAAATATGATTATACCTTTCTGTTACTTAACATAACGCGACGCTACATTTTATTTTATTTTGTATCATCGTAGGTATATATTATATTAGTAGTATATATTATATACCTTGGACACTATTTAAACACATTGACGTGGCCCCAAACTAGGATTCCCTATATCTTGGGTACTAGACAACGATACTCATACTTATATAGATAAATATTCTACTTAGATAAACAACCATGACAGGGTACAAACATCCGTTCTCATCAAACAAATATTTGCCCCACCGGGACTCGAACCCGGGACCCTTGGCTTCGTAGGCAGGGTCACTCGGCCATTCTGATATTCGTATAATAGTGTTATTGTATCCCCTTTTCTACCCATCATGGCTTGCTGGAAGAACATATAAACATGTTCAATGTTTTTGTTATCTGTTTATGTCTGTTTTCTGAGTACAATAAAGAAATTACGAATCACGAAGAAGCACAGAGCTCAAACCATCATCACAAGAAACAGTGTAACTCATTTATTTATAATGTAATAGAAATGATGGATGAGGCACTAGCTTCATCCAGACGTGCACCATCTATCAACGCAACATATTGTTATGTAGTTGCGATTTAAAATGTCAGTTACTTACGCATTATTCTTCTAAGGCACGAGTTTGAAGCTTTATCGTTCGTAAATCGTTGTAATTATATTCGGGCTGCTATAACGTCGCGCCACACGTTATGAGCGGTGGCCTTGAATGCGCAGTAGTCACATTTCAATACCTGTACATATGCGCAGTAGTTTCCGCCAACGTCGCCCAGCGCTTGTAATTCGTGGCGCGAGGTATAATGAGAACCATATTGTGATCAGAGCATTTTTTTCCTGGCTCGGCCTGAAGAATGCGGAGAAGTGATGTGAAGTGAAGTCAATTCTTTCTAACGGTGATGGTAAACATCGTGAGGAAACCTTCATATCTCCATAGCTAAGGCAATGTACTTTCCCCCTGTCATGCAGAATAGAGTATAGAATCACGGGATAAACGTGAAAAATTCATAAAATAAATATAAAATAAAGAGAGCTTCCAATATCTGGCCTAACGTGAGCTCAACTGTGGTACCCTGTAAAGAATAAGCACGAGATCTTATGTGTATTTATGTAATACACTTCATATCCTCAAGAAATAAAGATATGTAGTAGGTGATTCGTCGGCAAAAGCAAGTAACACCCTCACATAACACTCCTTTATGGATGTAATCCTCAGAAAGTTATGATAAATGAGGGAATCTTCCGTGGGATGAGTCAATTGTGGTCAAAACCTACTGAGTCACAACAAGGTTGTGGTCTAAACATGAACTTTATACCAGTAAGAATTATACAAAGTACTGGTTAAGAATTCACAGTGACAAGGACTTAGGATTGGAGTTCTGAAATTATTGGGTCATTTGTTTACTTGATTGGTAAATCTTTAGTATTAATAAACCGCTCCCATCTCTGAGTGCAATCATATCAAGCGCGTAAAAATTACGGTATCGATATGGCGAAACCGTCATGGCGTCATTGTGGCATAGCTGAGACAACTCTCAAAGCTGAATGCGGTGATACAGGCCTAAATTTTACAAAAATGATCGAGACCAGTTTGCTTTAACAGCGCTACGAGCTCAATTTCGTAGCAGCGTTACGAGCTTAATTTCGTTGCAGCGTTACGAGCTTAATTTATTTGCAGCGTTACGAGCTTAATTTCGTTGCAGCGTTACGAGCTTAATTTCCTTGCAGCGTTACGAGCTTAATTTCGTTGCAGCGTTACGAGCTTAATTTCTTTGCAGCGTTACGAGCCTAATTTCGTTGCAGCGTTACGAGCTTATTATCGTAGCAGCGGCAGCGCTACGCTTACCAAACGAATTATGCTATGAACTTCCTAGGACCGTGCTTCACTTTATTCTCTCCACTATGTTAGTAAAAATCTCAAATATAGCTTAACCTCAAAACAAACGTCAATCGCCATACATTTTTGTTCTAAAACAAGTCTTACAGTGTACGAAGCAGGAATATTTACACGTCGTATGCGAATCGGACTGTCAGTGACTCTTATCTACAATGAGATTATAAGGTTCATTTTATCTGAACTCGAAAACTTTTTCACTCTGGTAAATTTTCCTGAAGTCATTTTTTGTAGTAAGATGCAGGTGTCTTATCAAGAACAGTAAACTATGTCTAAGCCATGTACTAGTATATAAGCCGTCTGCCTATTCTACGATGTAAACAGAATATTGAGAAAATCTTTATTTCAAATCATATTCTCAGATGTAAGTTTTTCGCTTGTAACTTACAACTTACTCCAGGCGCGCCCGTTGAGGAAACTCGCCTAGAAAATTATTTGGTAAGGCTGGTTTAACAGCTTACCAAGGCTCTGTCTTATCCTATTCCAGGTATAAATAAATCATTCATTAGTTTTGTGTACTTTGGTTTGGCTAACCTTAAATCACACCCTTTGGTGGTAATGGAATAGATTTACCTCTAAAGTTATACCACTAAAGTTACCTTAGCCCATTAAATATTTTAATGTATGTGTAATTCTAAATGCGTATGAATTGTTTAACGAATTATACTGACCACTTGGAATCCGACAGCCTTTAGTATTGATTCTATTTTCAAACTGGATTGTTATTTATTTGTTTAGTGGAAATTTTTTATTCATTCAAAAAAAGTACAAGTATCATGCACTATTACAAATTAATAATAATAATCTATCAACAATAAAATAGTATATCTATATGCCAAAAACTAACTAAACAATCCGCCCCAGGACATCTCCCTGCCAAAGGTTCCCAAGACACTGGCAGCGTTACCCCGCTGCACAGCCAAGGAAATCCTCTGCATGAGAAATGCCCCGGAGCGGTGGTCAAAACCTCTGTCTCTGAGGCGTCGGCCCAACTCTTTCACAAATAGTCTGCCTTGTATCCCCCACACCCCAGTCGTCTCGACAGCAAGCGGCACGAAAATGTAGCTGTTAGCTAGAGCGGCATACTTTTGATACTTCAGCCTAGCGGCTGATTCAGCCGCAGCACCTGCGCTGTTGTGGAAACCACATGGGAGGCTGCGAACGTGCAGACACAAGTTGCATCCCACAAAAGAGACCGCCCTCTCTCCCATGGCACCAATGTCAGTCCGTCAGGACGCTTCCCATCCGAACGGCACAGACCAGGCGGCTCCAGCACACTGGGAACGTTGGCCGAAACCAAAGCCCTACGGACAATGTCATTAATTGCGTGGTGCCGAGAAAACCTGCCAGCGCTCCTGACGCAGTGAAGGCCATGGCGACCCAAACCATCCACCCATGCCCCACAAACGCAATGATGCGGCTGACAGATTGTGCATCCCAAACGCAAGGCAACTGCCACACGCAATGAATCATTGTCCAAGAGAGTGCCTAGCTGTGGAGAAGGTAATGCGTGCGTTTTGTTTAGTTAGTTTAGTTGTGACACCTATGTGATGGGTCTGAATGAGAGTGGCAACAAAGTTTCTTACTTACTTACAAGAAAAATAATTTAATAAAAAAGAAACAGTACAAAAAAACAATACTTCACATCCGCCACTGCTTTGTCAAATCCATAAAAAAATAACTATTATATTCTGATTTGACGACCTCCATGTCGCAGCGGTTGTGGCTCTGCCTTCTATGCGAGAGGTCCCGGGTTCGATTTCCGGCTGTGTGTTTATGAGTGTGACTTCACTGTTTCTGGCTCCCACGACACAGGGTATCTTAGTGTGAGGCCAGAAGCAATGTATGTGCCGTATGTAAATGTTTATGTTTATATTAATGATTTCTTACAATACCTACTAACTTATTGATAACTTACTTAATATACCAGCTTTAAACAAACAACTATACTTCATCGGAAAAAAACAAAACATTACAGACTGAAAAATGAAAATTAGAGCTTATTTATCTGAAATGTCAGCCACCATTTTCCCTAAAGTTGTCTTTTCAAAGCCGTCGGCGACATAAATCAATGTTTCACAAAGTATGATTCACAAATCGCGCTTTATTATTTATGTCGATGTCAGTTAGCCGTTGAAGTTACCTAATATGTACAAGAAACGACATTCTGTTGATAGCGCACCTCGGTTCCGTACGTTTTCAGAATTTAATAAGAAGACAATGAATGGCTTCAGTTTTGGGATGCACGACTGAAACGACACGAATTTAAACTAAAGTGGATAATGTTAAGAAGAAATATTTGGTTTTATTAAATAAATCGAAGGTGGAGTAACACCTTACTCTACATTTACTTGAAGCTGTAGCGAAACTCACAGATGTTATAGAACTTTCGATCAGTTAAAATAAATATTGTGAAATCTGTAAACGTTTCCAGATACATTGATGCAACGGTAAAAATCACTCAAAATCTTCGTGCGGCGAAAGAGTCACGTTCCCGTTACGTACAGCAAATATAAAGCAGATTTACTTTCCAATAAAATAAAACGATCGGCTTTGTAGCACACTCGTAGTTTCTGAATCTTGGTAAAATCAGTTTACTGATGAAAGTTGTTCGGAATATTGATTTTAGTTTTTAGTTTTACATTTTGTTTGCTCCTGGGGTTACTACTTCTTTTTTGAGTGCTAATTCTCTATCAGCAATCAGATGAAGATTACATTATGGCTGTTTGTGACTGTCATGTTAAAAGACTGGACCTAAACCTTTCTGTTACTCCCAGTATATGAAATGAAATGATCCACTTCGATCATACTACCCAGCTGTATCTGCCTAATGGTTTTTTTAAGAATCTTGTGGTGTTTCCCACTGCATTCCCACTTTTCCACTATCTGGCTAGTAATGAACTTTAATTTTAATTCGAATTTGTATTCATGACGTGGGAGTTACCGGATGACAAGCAGCATATATGCGGTGGATCAACAATCACCGATACACTCGGTCATCATTGCGGAATACCAAATCGGATATGGTTAACAGGGCACAACAACTAATGTATGCAAAACGGTAGAGTCCTAACGGTAATAAAATAAATCATTATGATACATTATCATTAATGTGCAAAAATGTTAGGCGGTTTCGTCCAAATACGATAATTAATTATTATTCGACTCTTACACATCACTTAATGACGTAACGCATTATATTTAGTAGCCTGAAACCAAGTATTGCAAAAAGACAGTATTGCACATATGCAAATTTGTTTACATAACCACAATACATCAAAGAAAGATTTGGTTACATAGAAAATCACTTAGTTTCTTATTTCAAAAATTAGCTTAAAATTTAAATCCTAACGGCCTTACTAATAAAAAAAAGTTTTTCACTGTTTAACTGAGTGTTTTGTCCTTTTCATACGTCGAGTAAATGTCAAATGTCAAAGCAAGACAAAACACTGTATAAGTTACATAGTGAATAACTTCTTTTATTAGTAAGGCCGTAAAAGTATTTCGAAAAACATGAAAATATTAACTGCAAAACTATGATTTCTCCTCTATTCTTACGGCATCCAAATACAATCTATCTAAAATCTAAATAAAATAATAAGTTAACATACAAGAAACGTTGAATAAAAATACATTTCTATTTTAAAGGATACAGTATCAAAAGGATCGCTTTTCTTCTTTTGTTGTCAGAGCAATTTCGTTGAAAACGGTATGATGATATATTGTAATGTTACACGATATTGTATTCGTTGACAGTAACTAAAGACAAATGCTATACAAAATTTATACAAATGAAGACAGATTGCAGAGGGGTAAAAAACTAACTAAGCTCAATAAAAAAATATAGTAAACATTTTTGAAAATGGAATCTATGGCAACCAGACTTTTTAGTTTTGATCAATCGAAAATTGTGAAAAAGTGGCAATTTTGCTTCAATTACTTCTATGGCCACTTTTCTGACAGCTTTATTTTTAGCACTTATTTATTTTCTGAATGCACTTATGAATTTTAATCCAAATTAACATAGTGTTTCTTTTATGAGGCTATGCAAGGGCTGATCAATTGTCATACTTATGCTATATGTCTCTGAAAACGTTGCTTCATGTATAAAAAAACTCAATCAGTCCTTCATTCAATCAAGCCTCTTTCACAGGACGTTGCCCTGGGCAGACGTGTCACAATATGATCTCTCAAGTAAAGTAAATTCATGTCCAATGGACGCCGACACGGTCGGTCAGATCAACCAATGTATTTGAAGTGAAATCCTCCGTTTCTCTTGCTCATAACCGTTGCAGTATCTTTCTCATAATGTAATGTCAATAGTCAAAGCATAGTGTGTAAGTTTTAGTTGTCATAATTGTATATGTTTCTGTAAATTAAAGTGTAGTCATGTAAATCAAATAAGCGTTTAATTTCAACAATCTCTTTCCCAATCAAACTCCAAACAGCCCCCTTGGAAGGGGGCGGCCACGTGGTTGGGCAATCAGTTTCCCACGTGGACACGTGGGTGGTGGCCCATCGTGTCCTGAGCCACCCGGCGGGCACGAGACATTCCTGCTGCAGTCCTCACACGGGGCGTTGCGACGGATAGAGCAGCGTGCGTCATCCAGTTGGGGTTCAGCAATCGGTGCACGAGGTGACACCTACCTCCCCCTGCAGTTTCATCACAATCGATCAATCAACAATCAGGGTGACCTATTCGGGGAAAGGCTGTCCAAATCACAAACAATGAAAACAAGAAAATAAAGAAGATCTAAATTTGTTTTTAGATCTCGTTGTCGAGATTAATATTTTTCTCATTCTAGTTTTCAATGGATATCTATAGCTTGGCAGGAAATCCTATTTTGATGGTGATTGAGTTAGGCAAAGCTGGTTTGTGACGAAACCGAAGAACAAGAACAATCAGTTGTCTGTCAACAACAAACAAAATACAATTTTGTTGTTTTGATTTATATTGACAGCTTTCTCTTCGTGTTATTCTCTGTTTTGTGATTGATACGACCACTGAACTCAAACTCTTTGGTAACGATGATCCTGGCTAATCTTTCGGACCTTTGTGACTTCGTTCCCCGAGATACTTTGAATTTCTAACGAAAATCCCGTACGAAACCCACAGAAATCTTGGGGGAAAAAAACATATCCTTGTCGTTAACTTCTGTAAAAAGTGGTAGGTACTCACGTTTTCCCTAGTGATGAACGTCGAAGATTATTATGGGTTCAAGCAGTTGAACAAGTAAAGCCTGAATTGACCATAGCAAGTAATTGTGGTCCTTTACGATGACCAGTTTGGCGTTGCCATTCGAGGCTCTGCCTCCCAAGCGATTGGTCCCGGGTTCGAATCCTGGCTAAGAAGGAGGAAGAAAACCCAAGTCTTGGATGTTTGTATGTATGAAACGTCGTTGTTTCGGGTTCCCATGGCACAGGATATTCTAGTATGGGGCCAGAAGCAGTGCCTATTAATTGTTGTGTTATGTTATACTCTTTGGTTATTCAATTATCACAGACCAATAGATGAAACCCATGGCGAATCAACTAGTTTGCTCACAGTTTTCTGAACGAATTTGTTTTTTTTAATTAGCTGTCAGAAAGCCCCTATTTTGCTACGGATTGTAGTAAGTGAACTTCACCCTTACCAGACAGTGGTATCGGGTTTCAAGTTGCCAGGTTAATGGTTTTTAAGGTTCCGTACCTTAAAAGGAAAACAGGAATCCTTATAGGATCACTTCGTTGCCCGTCTGTCCGCATATCCCTTATAGGATCACTTCGTTGCCCGTCTGTCCGCATATCCCTTATAGGATCACTTCGTTGCCCATCTGTCCGCATATCCCTTATAGGATCACTTCGTTGCCCGTCTGTCCGCATATCCCTTATAGGATCACTTCGTTGCCCGACTGTCCGCATATCAAGTCCTTTTTTCTCAGGAACGCGTAGAAATATAAAGTCGAATTTAATAACGATTATTCAGGTCAGTGGCCTCTTGAAGTCGTAAAAGAAAACAAAATTATAGGTCAACGCAATTACAAGATACCGCCATATATGTCATAATTTTACTGAAGGTAAACTCGGAGAACTGTAAAGTTCTGTTCGTCTGCCTGTCTGTCTGTCAGTCCGTCTATAATGACCCTTTTTCTCAAGATTGCGTGGAGATATCAAGTTAAATTAATATCAGTTATTCGTGTCCTAAGTCTCATAAAATTGTGAAAAAGTCAAACTTAAAGGTCAAAAGATACCGCAAAATGATTTTATTTTTTTAAGAAATTGCTTGATATTCGCAAGAGAATCAAAACCCTGTCCTACAGGCCCAAAATGTCATGAAATTTGGCGCGAAGCGAGGTCTTATGTGATGAAAAATGCGATTTGTGCGGAGCCCTCGGTGCTCGAGTCCAACTCGGACTTGGCCGGATTTTTAAAGTTTTGACCACTTCAGCTTGACTATGATTTCTGTTTTAGAAAACTGCTTAGCAATCTAGTATTCGGCCCCGTTTACCGCGCATTTTATCGGAACTAAGCTGAGCCATGCTCATTAGTGGAGACACATTTAATCGATAATCGCATGGACAAATTCCATGCGATTATCGATTAAATGCTATCGATTGCTGCTATTGCTGTTAACAGATTATACCGAACAGGAATTAGAACTAGAACTTCGTTAATCTTGCTACAAATTCTGTATTTATTTTAGCTGCTTCCCCTTAAAGTTTGGCGGGGCGTTCAATTATAATTAATTCACGGTTGGATGGACAGTTTGTTGTATCTGTAGGTACGAATATTACCTCCAATCTACAGGCTGTTTCTGAATGATGTTTTACACATTTTAAGGATTTGCGGATTTTGCCTTAAGGGGATACCTCGTCCGTGCAAAGGTCCCCGTTACTCCAGGCGGAATGACCCGCAGTGTGAGAGGGACGGAATTGGGAAAAATGACAAAAAGTCGGTTTTAAATTGATACAAATTTAACTAAAATAGCTATGAAAAATTATATAATAGGTAATTTAGGTATTGTCCAAACTCATCTAAATAAATATTTTTGAATTTGTGTGCTATTCCAATTTAACAGAAAATAAAAAAATGTGTAAATTTAGATTTCAGTTCAATAATAATTTATATCGAGCGAAATTGCTCCAATCGCGTTTCTCTTATTACAAAATCTATAAAAAGGTCCCAAAATTGTTACATTAATTTATTTAACTTGGGACTTAAGAAATAACTTCAAAAAGTGTCGATTTTGTCGATATATCACCTTAACAAGCTATGTCATGTGAGCTGAGAAATACATTGTCTGATTTTATAAAATATGTTTTCTATAACAACGTGTGTGTGTATGTGTGTATTGCGGCGGTATGTGTGTTCTTTTTTTTTTATCTTATTTATTTTATAAGCCATACATCTTATGATTAAGTCAGCTTAAAAATAATTAACAAAGTTACAGTGCTTACAGTATTACTTTAACAAAAGAAAATAACATTAAATAAATCTAAAATTGGTTAGTTACATAAGTATTTTGTAGTGTTCCCATCTGAGATTCAAAGAGGTTATCAAGAAACTTAAGAATCTGTTACTATACTCGACAGTGAACTCTGAGCTTAGAATTCGATGGAAAAGGAAGAGAAGATCCCCCTCAGAGCACCGAGTTTCTTCGAGGAGGTCCAGCCTTGGTTGTTCATTTATTTTACACTCGAGAACTAAGTGAAGGAGGTCCTCCTCCCTCTCACATCGGGTACAATTAGGGTCGTCTCTTTTATTCATAATGAAACTAAATTTGTTAAGTGGGATGTGGTAAGTTCGGGTTCGGAAGCAAAGAACTAGTTCTCTTCTGTTGAAGCTTCGTGAGGCAAACCAAGTTACGCGAGGTGGTTCGTCTACAACGGTTCTGTACCAGATGCCTCTGTTTTGAGAGCAGTCATTGAAATAGGATTTAAATCTAAAGTAGTTGTCGATTTTCAATTTTGGAAGATGGTCAGTGTAGTGCGGTACCGTATCGAGAGGTATGCCGTTCCGAAGAGCCTCGGATGCAAGTGAGTCTGCTATCTCATTACCCTTGATGCCCACGTGTGAAGGAATCCATTGTAAACGAACTTCAACCCCGTTACGTATCATTCTATGGATACATTTAATAATGAGGTAAGTTTCGTGTCTACCGACGATACTGCCCTTAGCACATCCCACTAAATTTTGTAGACTGCTCTTAGAATCTGTGAAAATTACAATTTTATTACTTGTGGTCGACTCAATGTAGTGTACTGTTTCTTTAATTGCTGTTAGTTCAACCCCCATTATCGGTATACATGGATCTTCAATTAGAAACTTCACCCCAAAATTCTCAGCTTCATCATAAAATGCGCAACTAGAGCCGTGTCTAGTTTTGGATCCGTCAGTATATATTTTAGAATGGTCTGAGTAGTGCATGTTTATCATATCTTCGCTAAGTTGTTTAAGGTCATGAGTGGGTAGTTGAGCTTTAGGTTTAATAATAGTGTCCACTCTATGCAATATGATTTTGTCCCAAGGGAGAGTCTTAATGTCGTGAGAAAGTAAGAATTGGGGTAAAATCTCAGATTTTGACACAATTACGTTGGAGTACTTTCTGAAACTTTCAAGCAAAAGAGGAAGTTGGTTTTTACGCCAATAGCTAGCTTCTAACTGTTTTCTCAAGGGGTCGGATGCTCTGGAAGAGAGTTTCAGAAAGTATTTGTTACTTAAATAGATTCTTCTCAAATTTAAGGGTAAGATACAAAGTTCGCTTTCTATGGCAAAAATTGGGGTGTCTCGAATGAAACTTCCACAAAGGCGAAGACATTGGTTTTGGATGACGTCTAACCTTTGCAAAAGTCTAGAGATGGCGTTGCCATAAATAATGCATCCGTAATCGAGTCTAGATCGTACCAGTGTTAAATACAGTCTTCTTAGGTGGATCGGATGAACACCCCACTTTGAACTGCTTAATGAGCTAAGGATATTAATGAACGCAATACATTTTTCGGCAGTTTCTAAAACATGGCGAGTCCAATTCAAGCGGCTATCCACCCAAACGCCTAAAAACGTTGTACAATGTATCACCTCAATTTCAATGTTTTTTATTCTTATATTTATATGAGGAACTTTGTATTTTCTAGTAAAAAGGCAAAGTTTAGTCTTTGAGAGCGATATTTCTAAACCAATTTCTTCTAACATAGTTATAAAACTGTTAAGACTTGATTGGATAGTGCTAACACAAAAATCAATATTTTGGTTAACACAATACAAAGCGAAGTCATCGGCATATTGAGAGACCTTAACTGACTTCATGAGTGTGTTGCATACATTTGTTGTGACTATATTAAATAATATAGGTGACATTGGGTCACCCTGATCTATACCCTGTCTACTTATTCTTATTATTTCCCTCCCATCCCGAAGCCTGTATATCAAATATATTTCTTTTAAAAATTCTCTTATATATCTACATAGAAACGGATCCACATCAAAATCAAGTAAAGAGTTACCTCTTATTACTAAGAGGTTCAATTGCCACATTGTTATAAGCGTTACTTATGTCTGCGTAAGCGCATAAAAGATATTTTTTGTTGATAAAAGTAGTTTCGGTGTCTACGATAAATCTACTAAGATTGTCCTGGCATGAAAGTCCACGACGGAAACCCAAAGTGCTATCATTAAATAATTTGTTGCTTTCGAAATGGTACTCAAGGCGACGAGTTATCATTAAGTTAAAGGTCTTACAAATACAGTTAATAAGTGAGATGGGACGATACTTAGAAGTATCTGAATTTCTTTTTGGAATGGCAATCAGTTTGATCCTACGCCATTGCCCTGGTATCTCACCTTTTTTATAGATGGAGTTGAATATGTGTAACATATATTCTTTCGCATTATCGGGTAAATGGTTAATCATAGAGTAAGTAATGTTATCTAAACCAGCTGATGTGTCTGCTCTTTTAAGAATCAAGTTAAGTTCTGAAAGTGTGAAAGAAAGCGGACTGGAATCATTAGTATTAAACTCTAGGGGTTGGAAGTACACGCTATCAGGAGTGAGTTCTGTTACAAAGGAGAGTGCGGCGCTTTCCGGTAAGTATTCTTTAGGACTTCGGTAACCCTTAAGCCATCTGAGTTTCCTCCAGATCTCACGACTTGGCATATTGCAGTCTATGCTATCACAAAACTGTTGCCAGGAATTTCTTTTAGCAAGTTTTATTACTTTTCGAGCATAAACAATTTTTTCTCTGTACCTTAAGTAATTTTCAACCGTGCGTGATTTCCTGAATGTTTTAAGAGATAATCTTCTCTCTGCTACTGCCTTCGATAAATCAGGATTCCACCAAGGTTTAGGCTTGAATTTGTTAGGGTTATGACTTAATTTAGTACAAGGAATATATTTGTTAGTACTTTCTTCAATTATTTCTATGAGTTTATCGTAGCTACTCTGTACATTGTCTTCAAGGTGAAGTTCTCCACAAGCAGACTTAATGTGTTGTGTATACTCTGCCCAGTTGGCCTTTTTGATGTTTCTTTTCGTTTCTTGGCAGTTTTGTGTGTTATCTAACGTTTTAATAGAAATAATAAGATGGTCGCTGCCAAAAGATTCGTTAGTAACGTTCCAGTCAAAATCGAATGCAAGATCATCACTACAAAAGGAGATATCAGGTGATGTACATATTATATCACCATTGAGCTGAGCACAGCGGGTAAAATCTCCATTGTTAAGAAAGACGTAATTATGTTCTAAGATAGTATCTGATAAGAGTCTACCCCGTGTGTCAGTTTTATATGACCAAGCCGTGTGATGAGCGTTGAAGTCTCCGACGATTAGAGTTTTCTCAGAAAAGTGGCTGAAAAGTTCTTGGTAGTCTCTTACGCTTACTGCTATGTTTGAGGGAGAGTAGACACCTATGATGTGTTGGAGTTTAAAGCTATTAAGGACTTCAAGACATAGCATGTCAATATTATTATTATTATTTCTTGGAAGGGTTTTGAGTGTACAGTTTATAGATTGGTGAACCAGGATAGCTAAACCTCCGTATCCATCTGCTCGATCTTTTCTGAAGACAGAATAACCTGATAAATTAATAAGATTTTTGCATTCTAGCCAAGTTTCAGACAGAAGACATATATAAACTTTTTCATTATGTAAATATGAGTCCAACTCGCTTAATTTAGGTATTAGGCTTTGACAGTTCCATTGAATAATGTTAAACTTGAAATTTCTCATGAATGCAATAAAATATATATATATATAATTTAAAAAAAAAATAAGGGGGGGGAGGGGGGGCTAGTCTACTTACCTAAAACTAACTTACTTATTTGGTTGGTGGTTTTCTTTGCGAGATAGCACTTTGAGTTTACTTACGAGACGTGAGAGTCTGTTCTTAACACTGCGACATGGAATGCTAGGTATCAAGTCAGCGAACATTTCAATCAAAGCATCAATTTCTTTTGTATAACTGTAAGTGATGTCTGATATGTTTTTAACTCCATAAGTATGTTTGAGGTATTCTTTAACTTCTTTTGTAGACAATGGGTAAGTTATACGAGAGTTGGTTACATAGCTTTCCAAGTGGTCCCAATCGATTGAATCCAGATCACTGTGAGGTGTTCTTTTAAGTTTCTTTCCACTCTTAGATTTGTAAACTTCGTCTGAGCTAGACTGGGAGGAGCTCTCAAAGTCTTCGTCGATGTCCACGTTGCTGGGCGTGTTGTCTTTGGCTGTTTCGGACTCCATAAAGTCGGAAGTAGTCGTAGATTCAGTGGGTGGATGTGGGAGTTTGAAATTGTGTGTCTCCGTAGCCGTAGCATCCTGTGGTGTTTGGTCGTTGAAAGCATTCGTCTCGGCGTAGTTGTTTGGGCATTTAGAAGCTACGTGACCGTCTTTTTTGCACACAAAACAAGTCATAGTATCCGATGAAAAGTAGATCCAGTAATTCGTTTCTTCAAAGTCGATAGAGATTTTTTCTGGAATTCGGGTGAAATCCTCAGGAGTCACGTAAACTTGTCGTCGGAAGCTGAGAATGTGGTTGTAGCCCGTTTCATTGACACCAGCACGTAAAAAAGAGATAGGTGACATCGGCGTAATATGCATATCGTGGAGTTTCTTTTCTATTTCGGTGTGCGGTATAATGGGGCACACATTAGATATAATTATGCGTTTGTTTCTACTGATCAACGGTCGAATGGGTAGTTTTTAGTTTAGTATTATGACATATTTTTTGTTGTCAATTATGTCATCGGCGATTAACTTCGAGGAAACGTAGATACAAATTCTATTGTTTGATATTCTGGACAAAAAGCGAATTTGGGATGGTTCGATTATTCTTCCTAAAGCTTGGGCATAATCTTTGATTTGCACATTTTCTAATGCGTCGATAATAATTGCCTGGTCTTTTTTAGGGAACATTGTGTTTTGTGTCACAGTAGCATAACTAGGGTTATTGGTTAACGTTCGGGAGTTCATTCTGTTCCTGTAGTCAGAAACGCTTCACAAGATTGCAATATTGCCACTTAATGTACTAACAAAAAGTACGATTCCATCATTGGACACTAAGAGGGTAGATATCACACTCGTGAAAAGATAGTTCACTGGCGCGTGCGAACCGTCCTGCGTCGGTGACAGGTAAACGCAAACTCAGCAAAATAGGTGATTTTATAATTATTTTCTAGTTCAGAGCTTGTTTACACAACATGACATTGACATTTTTACGGTATGTGTGTTGTCGCCAACAAAATAGTGTGAAGAAATGAAAATTAAGCGTAAGCATCAGGCCATTTCTACGAAGTGGTCTTGGATGTTTATATATTTGGGACGTCGCTGTTTCCCACGACTCAGGGTAATCTAGCGTGGGGCCAGAGGCAAATTATCATATTAAATCGGGTAAACAACAAAACAACTAAAAATTCTAATTATACCATCTATGCC
Organism: Argyresthia goedartella; assembly: GCA_949825045.1. Taxonomy (NCBI): domain Eukaryota; kingdom Metazoa; phylum Arthropoda; class Insecta; order Lepidoptera; family Argyresthiidae; genus Argyresthia; species Argyresthia goedartella. The sequence goes on along the minus strand of OX463812.1, from coordinate 11,779,286 downwards.
AATACCAGTTAGAGTGACCGTTTGAATAATTTCTGCTGAGTAACTTTCACTAAGTTCAAACTAAGAATAATTTTAACTTTAACCAAACTCATTTATACCCTGGACACCCTGGACACTATTTACACACATTGATCTAGCCCCAAACTAGGATTCCCTGTATCTTGGGTACTAGACAACGATACACATACTTATATAGATAAATATTATACTTAGATAGATAAACAACCATGACTAGGTTACAAACATCCGTTCTCATCAAACAAATATTTGCCCCCACCGGGACTCGAAACTGGGACCCTTGGCTTCGTAGGCAGGGTCACTGCCGACTCGGCCATTCGGGTCGTCAAACCAGGTCATCGGACCAGTGATCGATCTGATCATAATTATCGCAGCTCTTTTCAATAACACATCTAAAAGTCGGTCAAGTACGAGTCGGACTCATACACGAAGGGTTCCGTAACATGGTATAATTAAAAACGTAAAAAAGGACGTATTTTGTATAGGAACACCCTTAATTTTTTAGAATTTCGTGTAATTAATTATTTGTTGCTGTAGCGGCATATAATGAAAATTTTCTCATTCTCTATATTACGGTTCATGAGATACAGCCTGCTGATGGATAGGCAGACGGACAGATAGACAGACGGACAGCGGAGGCTTAATAACAGACCCCGTTGGCAACATTCGGGTACGGAACCCTTAAAAAAGAAATGCACAAGTACAGACTGCATCGAAGACCTGTTCCGCCTGGCGAAAAACTACGTGCGATATTTGGGGATGGTTGTGAACATACAGCAGCGGAGAGGCACGAGAAGAATTAGGAAATTAATGTCATTTTATATCGTATTCCGATATAAGAGCGCTCCATAGTTTAGTGCTTCATTTCGTTTGATTCTGACGCGTAACATGCTTAATCTATGTACTTTGTCTATTTCAAGGGTTCCGTACCTTAAAAGTAAAAAAGGATCCCTTATATGATCACGTTGTTGTCCTTCTGTTAAAACGTAAAACTGTATCTTTAGAATGTTAAAAATAAAACTTATAAGTCAAGGCAATCAAAAGACGCCATATTTCACAATTTTACTGAAATTTCTTGATATTCACAAGGGAATCAAAACCTATAGGGTACTTTCCTTTGACCTACTATCATGAAATTTGGCACGAAACAAGGTCTCAAGGTCATGTGTAACGGAAAACATCTGAAAACCATAAATTAGGAGTTCCTTCACAAAAAAATGCGATTTGTGCGGAACCCGCGGTGCGCAAGTTCAACTCATACTTGGCCTTTTTTATTATTATTTTTTACCTTTTTTAAAATTGTATTCACTTATATTTATAACTGTATATTTATAAAATACACAAACTTATATTTAATTTAATAAATTTATTTTAAATAAAATACGTCAAAATCCGCACAACGCATCGTCTGCCCGAGATAAATAATAAATATTACACCAATTCATTACACAAACAAAAGTCTATCGAATCTACTAGGTGGCCCATTAATCCTTTTATCATTTTACATTTTGTTTTTTTTAAACTATTTCATTAGAATTATATATATTAACTATTAATTTAGAATTAATGCATTTACGCAAAAACCTTTCAACATTGAACAAGATTTGCGATAGCTTTAATGTTAAAAACTTCTGACAGTCGGGCTGGCCACTAGCACGACACCTATCCACCAACCCGCTCTGAGCCAGCGCGGAGGAATATGGCTAAATCCGACTCATATCCGGGCAAATCATGTGCCCCATATTTTGCTTATCATGGTCTTAAGAAGCTTCTGGCCTAAATAAATGTAACGCATTACAATATAAAGTACATTCAAACACACAACAGACAGTCATTAGAGATCGCCACCCCCATTACACAAATCTCGGTACGATTCCACCCTAAACCGTGATTAGATCTCACGAGAGAAAACAAACTCTCTTCGTTATTACCTTTTTTCTTGCGACCTCTTTTGAAATGACACTTTATAGAGTAAAAAAATAAAAATAAAAACACTCAAGCTCGTCGCTCCAGATTCCTAATTACCGCCTTTAGAGGAGCACCTTAATGACTTCCCCCAATTTTCAGTGAGTTTTCGTTCAGAATTCTCATTTTCATTGTTTTGGGGAGTAGGTATTGTGTATTAGTGAGTTATTATACGGGAGTTATTGTGCTGGAGAGGAACGGCATTATTTTTTCTTGGTATACCTATCTCCATAGGATTACCGGTGTACTAATGAGATAATATAATTTATTTGGTGTACTCTACTACCAAATGAGAATATTGCAATGATCTAAATAAATACAAAATACAGCCAAATCTCTAATAAAATAATATGAATAGAGTAACAAATCGGGTTAGTAGTTTAACGACCGATATAATGTTTTTCGCCTTTGCACATAATATTTTGCTGTTAATTTTAGGTGATTATTTATGTGTGCAATACATAATAAATGAGATCATATAAACTACCGACCGATAATATATCCAACTGTTCACTGTACGCTGTACCTATGTACGTATTTTTGAACAACGATTATTCATTTCTATAGATTTTCGGACCTGAAGTAGCAACTCGTCTTAAACGTAACTGGGAACTCATGCACGTTTAATGAAGACTCATGTAACTCAACTCATGCAACTGGTCTAAAACTGGGGGGTTACCACAATCTTTTTCCGATTCAAATTAGGTTCAAAACAAGAGCATCACATGGCAACCGTTTCCATTCCAATTCGCCGAAATTATTATTAATTATTTACATAATACCAAGAATTGTTTTAAGACGGTCACGGTCATTTTGTGGATCAAATTAGGTTCCTAATCTGATTCCGCATAAGACTTTGTGGTAACCCCTCTGATCTTGTCTACAACACAACTAGTCTGGTTCTCTCAGACTGATTCCTGAGTATAGTGAGAGGTTCAAGCGCGCCCAAGACTAAAACAGGTTTATCCCCCCCTATGACTATACTCTACGTTTCTCACCTCCTGTAAAACAATATAAAAAGCAAATCTACCTAAAAACAGCATTTTATTACAGTAAATTAAAATTGAAAGTGTATGTTTGATACATTAGTCCAATTGTTGAAATATAATACAATTGTATCTTCCATTTTTATAGAATCTTTGCAGTTTCTCTTTGTATATTGCAGCGACTTACAACAGTCTCAGCTTTTGTTTTATTTAAAATGGGTTCCATTCAGCTTCCTTGTACTTTAAGGACATAACAATAAGAACCATAAGAAGTGAAAATCACATTCCATCATTTCATCATAGCCAGGACCTTATAATGAAATTGAGTACAATATTATGACCCGGCTAAAGCCAAGGGCTATAATGACTTGGTTAACGTAAGGGTTGCATGATATATAATGTAGGTGGTTTGAAAATATTGTTAATGTGTATCGAACTTCGGTCCAAAATCATGATATGTATTTTATGACTTCTCAGCTTCACGAGTTTTATTTCGCATTTCGCGAAAATTCGTATATTTCACTTTATCTTCCACAAAAGACCAAGACATGCTCTTAAAATTCTCTCAAAGTAAAATCGACAAAATATTCGACGTTTCGAAATCGCGGGGAAAATTCTGTGGGAAAATTCTAGCTATTTGAAGAATATGCGACACGAAGATGACGCTACACGAATAGAGTGTCACATAATGGTTTAGTAAAGTGAATCATAAAATTGTTCGAACACAAATCGGGTTCAAAGTGCAAGTGCTAGGAATGATACATATGTACATATATAGCGTCACGCCTTTTTACCCGAATGTGTGTCATCGTGAATCAAGGAGTGTGATGTTTTTTGAGCGTATTTATGTATGTTCCTACATGTATGTACCTAGTTAATTTGTTAGTGTAAGCAGTTACGGCCTTACTTATAAAAAACGTTAATTCACTGTTTAGTTAATTCAGTATTTTGTCTTGCTTTGACATTTACAATTTAGTCGACTTGTGAAAAGGACAAAACACTGCTTAAGCTAAACAGTGAATTTACTTTTTTATAAGTAAGGCCGTTAGTTTATACTGCGGCCTTACCAATAAAAATGTTCATCTCTGTTTAAACAGTGTTTTGTCCTTTTCATACGTCGAGTAAATGTCACATGTCAAAGCAAGACAAAACACTGTATGAGTTACACAGTGAATAACTTCGTATAAAGTAAGGCCGTATAAGTTTATACTTGTTGATTATTAGTAGGATAAAACAGTATAAATTGTTTGGTACGATAAATATTTGGTAAATAGGAATAGAAAAATAATAAATAATCATTGAATTTAAAATACAGGCGTAACTAGGGGAGCATCTTTTGCGAGTCCAAAAAAGATGTTTTATATGAATTTTGAATGAATTTTATACGAATTGCTGTCTTTTCTTGCGATGTGATTGGACGATTTCAAATTTGAATGGTGTTGCAACTGATATCATAAATACATAATGAGGCTACAGAGGACTGTTGTTACTGTTTACTACTGAGGATAAGAGTGACGGTGTTACGAGTTTTTTGTGCACATTTTTCTTATTTTACGACCCTGCCAGGCATACTGCATGCCCTGGCTTTACGACCTGGAACTAGTTGGTTCCCCATTTATTTTTAATGTTTGGTTTAGCTCCGTTCTGTGTTTGTTTCGTTCTCGCATTGTACCGGGGAACGAAGAATTGAAATTTACTCCGAGATTAATGAACCAAGCAATGACTGTCGAAGTCAAATAGAGCTTTTATAACAGATATATCTTATCCTAAAAAGGCATGTTAATTGATATTCGTTACTCATGTATGATGCTCAGTAAACAGAGCGTCATGCATTTTCCCATACGGGGTGGCGCAGGTACATTTGTGGCCACGTTTAATCAGCATGTTTTTTTTTTTGTTAGCGTACATGGTGCCCCACAGCTGGGCAAAGGCCCCACTGGTTCGAGCCCATACACCTCTAGCTAAAGCTTGATCGATTCACTCTGGCATGAATTTATCCAGGTAATCCCTCCATCTCCTTTTGGGCCTTCCCCTACGCCAGTGTCCATCTTAAGGCAACCATTCGGTGGCTGATTTCGATGTCAGACATGTCCAACCCAGTTCCATTTGAGTCTGGCGGTTTTTACTCCTACGTCGACTATGCTAGTTTTGGAGCGCAGTAAAGTGTTCCTAACGCGATCCATACGTTTAACACCTATAATACTGCACTTCATCGCTCGCCGGCAAACCTTGAACTTCTGATGCTCTGGCAACGATCAACTTTGTGCGCCGTAAGTTAGGTTGGGCAGGATGCACATGTCGACGAATTTGCGCTTCAGGGACAGTGGTAGGCTACCCTTCATCAGCTTCTTCATGGACCAGAAGCACGTCTTTCGATTTCTTTGTCCTGCCTGTTTTCGAAGGAGACTGTCTGGCCCAAGTAGATGTTCTCGTCGAATATTGGACGTCCTGCCCTTCAACCACTACCTTACGTTTTGCGCCGTTGGTCTTGAGTTGGGTTTTTGGCCGGTTCATCATCAATCCAATCTCATCCAAGCATTATTTGGAGTTCTGACGAGGATGGCGCAAATAGAACAATATCGTCGGCAAAGCGAAGGTTATGAAGCCTTATATCGCCAACAGCAATGCCTCTGCTGCGCCATGAGACCCCCAAGTTTCTGATAACTTCTTCGAGGGTACTGGTGAATATTTTTGGAGATAGAGGGTCTCCCTGTTTCACCCCTCTCTCTATTGTTAATGATTGACCAGGGGATTGTAGTTTAATATTTACCGTGCTATTATTGTATTTGCTTGAATGATATTTATGTAGGTGGGATCGATATTTTGATTGTAGAGTGCGGAAAGATTGACGAGTGTGTGATGCTGTCGAAAGCTTTTGAGTAATCTACCAATGCTAAGTAAAGAGGCTTGTTAAACTCATTATACTTTTTTATTATTTAGTTCATTGTGTGCAGGTAGTCTGTAGTAGAGAATCCAGGGCAAAAATCAGCCTGTTCAGGTGGGTGATGGGGATCGTACTGTCAGGAAATACGGTTTTCTATTGTTTTAAATAATCAATTTGTAGACATGTGAGATTAAACTACTGGCGGGCGCCATTTTGACATTTTTGGTCAGGTGGCGAGGCGGTGCGTGGCGGTTGAAATCCTACCGGCTGCGGGCGCCCGCCACATGACATATGTATATTTTTACCCGCTGCGGGCAGTTACCGCTCGAACGATTAGGGCGATTGTCTGACCTGTCCCTTTTTGTGACATATGATATTCAAATGAAAAAGTGTCTGTGGGAGTTTACCGCTGAACAGTATGGAGTTACTGAGGTTTACGAGGTGGGGAAATAAAACGGGTTGCCCTGCTTTCAGCGCTTCCGCCGTGATGCCATCCTCTCCATGGCTTCTGTCGTACTTCATGCTCTGTAGAGTTCGATGCATCTCATAGCCGCTAATAGGAAGGATATTGTTCGGAGTAGGACGAAGATAATCGGCGCTGGAAGGGTATTTTGTTTTGGAAGAGTCAGAATATAGGTTTTTGCAGAAGCTAAATAATATATTCATTATATTTTATCTGTTTCTCTGTTTCTTCCCGCTGTTATCCAACAGAGATATGATTTAAGTTCTACTCTGCCCACCTTTAGCTAAAAGGTCGTCAAGCCACAAGGGGTCGATTTTAAGTTATAGATGCCATCATAATTAGAAGAAAAAAAACCTCTATCGATCTGTCTTAGAGTCGTTTTTGTAACTTTTCTTTATCGCAAAATACACGTTAAATACGATAAATACTATGTTTTACACAGCTAAAATTACTTAAACCATCAATACTTAGGTAAATGGCCATATGCAGCCTTTAACGCCATCATCGTATAGAAATTATTTCACCCTTTGCTTAGCTAAAAACACGTATTTAGTGTTTGTTTTTACTTCACTATAAAGGCGTTAGAATAATTTCGTGACATTTATGTCAAGGTTACCTACATTATGTCGATATCCTATGCTAAAAAGCAGTTCTACTTAAATACTACGCTTTACGGGCATTAAACACTCTTATCGATAGTATAGCGTAGGTAGGATGATTGAAATAAACTGAAACCATTTACTTTTTTAAAAAGCACTATCGGCCTTTAAATACTTTGAGGGAGGCACGACCCGAATGGCCGAGTCAGCAGTGACCCTGCCTACGAAGCTAAAGGTCCCGGGTTCGAGTCCCGGTGGGGGTTATATTTGTACCCTACTCATGGTTTTTTTATCTATTTAAGTATAATATTTATCTATATAAGTACGTGTATCGTTATCTAGTAACCAAGAAACAGGGAATCCTAGTTTGGGGCTAGATGTGTGTAAATAGTCTCCAAGGTATTATTATTATAATATATTGCACCCAACTCCTAAACTAGAAAGAAGGACGTTAAGCTACAACACTACGCTGAAACATATGTACAATAAGTTTTAAAACTGTCTTCAATTATTAACTATGGTGAATTCACGTCATTGCAGTTTATGAACGACAGATCCAAGTGCTCTCACTATCACCTTCCGTACATCTCCGAAAGGTCTCGATTACCAGCGTTAAGCGGGTATTATAGCCAAATGTGGCCCTATAAATTCCCCACTTTGCCAACTTTGCAAATTTGTGATTAGTGGTAACTTGTTGGTTTTTTTTTTCAATATGCAAGTACATATCACCTAAAAGAGTGATGTGTAACTGCCATTTTTTTTGATAATTATGGTATAATAGTCCAGGTATTTTTGATAAACGTAATATAGAGATATAAATGAATGGGATATGATGAGTTCCTAGATACCTATTAAAATATTTTTAGAATTGAGCTTGTTGCAATAATGTGCTAAACGAATAAAAGATACATTTTAAGACTACGTGTGCGAGGATATTGGTGCCTGAATATTAATTATGGTTCTGTATTTACTATCAGTTACACTAAATTAAGAAACTGTTACTCTTTTCGAGCAGCCAATAATAGTAGTTTAAGTGACTGCTACATAATGGAGGGCATTAAAACTCGAGAGTGTTCGGCTCGTTTCATAATAATATCACTCGAGAGTTTTAATGTCTAATTATGTACAGTTACATACACTAGTTTATCTACACACACATCATAAGCTCTCTTTGATGGGTTCAGGAATCGCATGTTTGACCGGCATTGTGGCTCTGCAGTTGTTTAGCTTGTTCTGTAGCACCAACTTCACGCATGCGGGCGTCGGCGTTCTAAATTTGAATGTCATAATATGTAGAAAAATTACAAATTATGGTCATAATGTGTAATTTTTCAGATAAGAAATGAGTTTTTACCAAGTAGTTTAACATTATGCTGATCGTAACGTGCGGTTTTTGTACGCAGTAAAGAGGGTTTATGATACGTTTGTAGATAAGTTATATTATATTGTTCTTCCACTTCTTTGCCACTAGGAAATCCGCACCAAATATTCCACTGATAGCCCCGGAGTGGTAGATTCTCTTCGACTCTACAGTGATCTCTCCTGGTTTCTGATTTTTGATGAGCTCACAATGTCCCAGTTTACTTCCTTCAGTGCGTTCTCCATTTCAATGAGACGTACTTCCGACATTGGTGTCCGGGTATTGAATTTGAGTATATTTAAAGTTTCGGAGTTCGATTGGTATACTATGGTCGTTTGACGGATAATCGTTCTCGCCCGGATATTCTTAGTCCGGCTAATGTCGTTATTGGCGTCCCCACTGGAGGCGCCGGGCACTTGGGGCCTTGTTTGTGTGCGTGCTCTCATGGTGGTTGGACCGTGATCCCACCACGCTGGTCCAGTGCGTGTTGATGGGTTTTTCACCAGAGCCTCGTTCGTTGTTCGACCGCGGGTTAGCTTGGGCTCCTGTAGATGTAGTTCGAAGCCCTCCAGTCACCGATTACACATTAATACTGATATCTATTTAGCCTCGGATGTGCACTGATTTAATTCAAACTCAACTAAAGTGGACAAACAATGCAATCAATACCTACATACGTTGATAAAAATTACAAAGCACACCCAGTGTTTACCATAACTACAGCCTAAAAACAGTTCAAAGTTGTTTTTTCCCTCAAAGGGTAGTTAGTCATTTGTGTAATACAATTCAAAAGTTTCGTATCGAAACTTCGTCAAAACACACAGCTGTTTCGGCAATTTTCGTTCCGTTCAACAACACCAATTTACGTGATTTAAACGTTGTTGTGGAGTTGAAAGTTAGTGTCTTGTTACTTTCATCACAGTGGTTGTGAGATGATGTGTTCTTATAGCTGTGGTATCTTTATTGGAAATACAAGCAGCAGATGTGTGGATGGATTAGTGTAAAAGTTATCCGCATCTACAACATAATGAATGTATTATTTTTTTATAAATGGCTTCCATCGGTGTGATCATTCTTCCAAAACGTCAAGTTTTTCGGTTCAAATCTCAGGATTCATTAAGTTTTCTGGGAATCCCAATATCCAGTATCTACTCATTTCGTATACAGGCTGTTGCAGAAAAGTGTAGTCATACTTTAGGGGTTGTTAGGGACATCATTCCGAATCTAAAAAAAAGTTCTCCGTGGTCTAGTGGTTTTAAGTCCGCTCCTCAAGCAGGAGGTACGGTTTCGAGTCCCGATGCTGACGGAGATAAGCAATTTACTGAATTTTTACGTGTAACAATCATTTCATTGGTTCGCATCGAGTCGAGTCCTTTGCTCGAATCAACAATATTGCTCAAACACAATCATCAAAATAGTACTTACGGTGTTGGAAACTATCGTAACTGAACCTTCATTAGGTACTCCATCGAGTTGCGTTGGGCTATCCCCACGTTTTTCAAAATAGAGTATTGAATCTCTGGCTAAACGTGGGCACAACTGAGCCTCTGCCACCCCGTATGGTATCTCATGTAACATTTCTTTCGCCCAAGGTATACCTCCTGTTATTGCTTTCAGTTGAGCAAGCCGTCTCCCCTGGTCTGGTACATCAGCGACTGAAGGAGTCAACTTCTCAGGCACATGCTGATAGATATCTCGGTATCTATGTTCCACGACTCGTAAACAAGGATTGAAAGCGGTAATAATAAATAATCAACTATACATAGAAGGCAAAATATCTACACTGAAAAATAAAGAAGAACAAATACAGACGAACGAAGAAGCTTCAACAACCACAGAATACCGAAACAGCTATAGCCATTTAAATTCTGCTTACCTTCCGATCACAGTGGTCAAACAGTTTCATTCCCAATTGCTATTAAGGATAAGACTGGTCCATCATTTTATAGGCCTATTACGTCCCATAGACTAGAGCCATATACGAAAAACTTAGATATAAATTTGCCAGTACCGGATTTTAATGAACAGAACCCAAACAAAATCTATTCAGACTTCTTCAACATTATTCACACAGAATTCAATAAAGTTTTTAAATTAAAGAAAGTCAGTGATTACAACGGTAAATCTAAATTTAATGACTGGGCAACGTTTGGAATTCGTAAAAGAAGAGTTATCTTGTATGACGTTTATGATCAAAAAACCTATAACTTTGATCGAAAATTTCATGACTATGTTAAAAAATATTCCAAAACTTTCAGTAGGACTGCAAAAACTTTACACATTAATAGAAAAAATCAAAATTCAAATAATATAATGAAAACAGTTAGGCAAATAATAAACCGTGAAACTGGCAAAGTTATACCAAAGGATAATGATTTCTGCCTAAAGATAGGTGATGATGTTGTTAAATCCAGCGATGATGTTGCTCGAGCTTTTGAAACATTCTTCACCAATGTACCCCTACTCACAACAGATCGTCTAAATTCATCTCCATATGAAGCAGAGACTTTATTAAAAAATAACACGAGCGTCAGTAAGGTATATTTAAAATTTCATCATGTATATCCCCAGGACAGTGTCATAACGTTTAAATTACTTAAATTAAAAAATACGGAAGACCTGTGGGGTATATCAGTCAAAGTCATTGGTTCGGTAATTCTAGTTATAGCCCCACATTTAGCTTATATATTCAATAAATGTGTTGACGATGGGGCTTTCCCAGACCTAATGAAACACAGCAAACTGATACCTCTGTTCAAATCGGGAGATAAGGGTGACCCTCAAATTTCAGACCAATATCTGTTCTTCCAACACTAAGTAAAATATTTGAAAAGATTATACTCAATCAAATGCTCTCACACTTCAACCGTACAAAACAACTCCACGCCAAACAATTCGGTTTCACTAGGGGTAAATCGACTACGGATGCAGGTATTACCCTTATATCTCATATTTATTCTGCATGGGAGGGCGCACAGGATGCTATCGGAGTTTTTTGCGACCTGTCGAAGGCTTTTGATTGTGTTTGAGTTCGAAATAAAGCGTTGGATCTACTAAGATCATACCTAAGCAATAGAATTCAAAAGGCAGAAGTTAACGGCGTTAAATCTGATGGATCGGGTGTAAAAATTGGCGTTCCACTAGGTTCCATATTAGGTCCTTTCTTGTTCCTGGTATATATTAACGATCTGCCTTTCATGGTGGAGAAATTAACTGACATAGTGTTATTTGCTGATGATACTTCAATGGTCTTCAAAATTGAAAGACAAAAAGCAAATTTTGATGATGTTAATGGTGTATTGTCTTTAACCTTGAATTGGTTCACAGTTAATAATTTATTGTTAAACGCTGGCAAAACCAAGTGTATCAAATTCTCACTTCCAAATGTCAGGCAAGTTGAGACCAGTTTAGTGTTAGAACGAAGTTTCTTGGAATAACCATTGATAGCAAATTGCAGTGGGGATCCCACATAGATAAATTGGCTGGTAAATTAAGTTCTGCGGCTTACGCTTTTAGGAACATCAGACAAAGCACGGATGTAGCTACATCTAGGCTAGTATATTTTAGTTACTTTCATAGTGTGATGTCCTATGGTATTTTGTTGTGGGGGAAAGCAGCGGATATTCAAACTATTTTTATTTTACAGAAAAGAGCTATTCGAGCAATTTATAATTTAAAACGACCAGACTCCTTAAAAGAGCTTTTTAAAGAAATTGACATACTAACAGTAGCTAGTCAATTTATTTTCGAAAATATAATGTATGTACGCAAGAACCTTACAACATTTTCCAAACTTAGCGATAGCTGTAATGTTAACCTAGAAATAATCACAGACTGTGTGCGCCCCGATTTAGACTCCCGAAGGTTAGCAATTCTTTCAAGGGTCAGTGTATTCTCTACTATAATAAGATACCTCTGGAGATTTTGAAATTGCCATTTGAGCAATTTAAAAAGCATGTTAAAGCGACTTTGTCAAAAGGGATATTACAATGTTCAAGATTACTTAAATGACAGGACTGTATGGGGTTAATCTAGCTCAACACAGGCCTTGCTGTTAATAATTTTGTAATTATTTATTCCTGATTATTAATCATAATAATTAAATTTTTCATATTTGTAATAGTTAAGCACAACCTATTTTTAAAAGAGATCTAAAAATCAATCTGTGGGAGTTTCTACGCCCTTCTTCACCCACAGTGGTCCAATGTAGAGAAGAGGCAAAATTGACGTTTGCTAAGTATATGTAAATATCTACAGTAATAAAGTATTTTGACTTTGACTTTGATTCCTTTCGTAAAACTAGACCAACATTTTAAAGTATTATAATACTAAACATATTAGTCTCTAAATATATTCAAAAACCGGCTAAAGAAGCACTATCTCTCCCTTTCCAGTTAGATATACATAATATATATACATATATATACATATATTTGTATGTATTAGTTTATTATACGGTTTATTCATAATTTTACGTTGTATTTAAGTAATTGTGTATGCAGTCTATTTTTAGCAATTAGGGTTATCAGTATAATATTGTTTGTAGAATATATTAGTCGTAGTATTTATAGAGTTTTATTGTACGCGCAGGTCTTCCCCCGCTCAACCATCACCTCTCCTACCATCTTGGTTTGCTGGAAGAAATCTCTTTTGAGAGATAAGCTCGCCTTTGTAAATGTTATTTTTTTTCTATTATAAGTTATCTGTATGACTGTTTTGTGCAGTACAATAAAGAAAATTACGTATTATATCAAAATCTCCAAAGTCTGTATAATAAACAACACATATTGGAAAGCTTTATCGATCAGAACCCGACTTATAAAGCCCTATGTATCTCGGAATCATGGCTAATCCAACCTAAACAGGACCTGATATCTATCAACGGTTATAAAATCGCAGCTTCCTTTTGTCGAGAGAAACCAATAGGAGGCGGATTCTGTATCGCACTCCAAGACCAAATTGAGAGCAAAGAAATCCAACATATCAGCGAATTTCCTACAGAATATGTGATAGAAGCATGTGCGACTTATCTGCCCAAAGAAAATATTTTACTAGTGGCAATGTACTGGAATACAAGAGAGGAAACATATTCTATGACCGTTTAAAATTAATATTAATATTCATAAAAAATAAATATTCTAAATCTAAGGTAATATTAGGCGGAGACTTCAACATAAACATCCTTCAAGAAAGTCTTCTTGGTTTTGTAATTTCAAATTTAATTATGTTGGCTGCTCAATCAAAACCCATGAGTGTATAATGATCATGTAAGTCATTAATTCCTATTTTCTTCCAGGATGGAAAAAGTATAACGTGGGAAGCCGATTAAGTCACAAGCACGGCAAATAGTGTTTAATGTATACCTTTATTTATTAAATTAAGCCAATGTATTTAAAAAGGACCATGATGGTTATTTAAAAAAAGTTAAGGACCATCTAAAAAGCTACAGGAATTTGACGGCGAACTATTAGTGAGAATATATTGAAGAAAAAAAACAAATTCAATCTATGAGATCGTTATCACCGAAAAAAGCTAAAGGACAGTTTCGGGTGGGACTTAATGATTTCGACTATTGTTCTATTCGTAATATGACATACTATTTTCATATAATGTTTAAAGAACTCCAAACTGTATAAAACTTAAGAGAAAATGTTAATCGAAGCAATTAACTTCAAAAAGCAAAAAAGGTTTAAAACTACCCTACCATTACTGACATTGTTGAAATTCAATAACGTCTTAGTCACATCATTTTTTTCATTTACTAATTTTAACAATGCTTTGTTATGTATGTTATTTTTATATTTTGACAATCAAATTATTATTATTATTATTATTAGCATTGATATTATTTAAATTATTGGGTAGCGTATCATAATTATTATTATTATTGCTCATTATAATAGAAATGTCATCCGCGAATAAAATTGACAGTGTAATGTCATTTTTGGTATGTCATTTATATATATATAAGGAAGAGAAGTGGGCCTTAAACACTTCCTCGAGGTTCACTTATACTTATATTCAGACTCATATGTATTTTCTTTGTAATTACTATCTAATATATATGTACGTGCACACTTTGTTTCCTATCACGAATATAGGTATTTGTATCGTGTATATTGAAGTGTTGGTGTCAACAGATCATGCTTGATGAAATCAAAAGAAATCAAAACAGAAGTATTCTGTTAAACCTCTTGAATATCACCGGCGTTAGGTAATGCCACTTTTCCATTATATGTTTTCAATTTATTACCATGGAATAAGGTTTAAAATCGTCACCCGACCCAACTACCCTCGGTTTTCGAGAGTTTAATATCATGGCCCTTCACCATTTTAGATACAAGATTGAATGCTGCTATAATTATGGATTTATCTTTTTGAAAATACATTTTTCTTTTGTCATTTTATGCTTCGCAAAGAAATCATTTAATCTATACCGCAAGCCTTCTCAAATATTTTTGAATATATTTATATGAGTATGGCTGGTCGGTAGTTTCTGGCTTCCTCAGCATCTCCTTTCTGATAGAGCGGTTTCACAACCAAAAATTAAAGTTTTCCAGGGAAACGTCCTTCCTCAGACGACAGGTTTATTCAGTGACACAAAACTGGACAAAGTGAATTGCTGCATTTCTTAATAATCTTTGTTTTTATGACAACGTAACCTGAGTAATTTAAAAACTGGTTCTTTGGCATATGTTTTGTTTGTCAAATTAACTAAATACTTATTAGATGTATTTGGCTATATCAAGTGGGTTTGTTAATATGAAATTATTTTCATCTTTGATGGCTTTTATGTTTTTATATTCCGTTTTATTTTTACCTGCATCTTTAAATATTTTTTAGAATCTCTGGAAATGTTATAACCCTCTAAAACCATTTTAATATTTTGATTCCTTTGCGATGTTATAATACCTTTTTTAATAGTTTAGTATAATTTCTATATTATAATTTATTTGCTATTGATACAGTGATATTTTTTCGTTTTACAACATATGCCTTCACTCCACATCACGCCTTTTTCCTAGATCCTGGCATACATCGCTCGCTTCCTCAACATTCATTAGTCTCTTCATACAAGCTCGCCGGTTACGGGTACAGTCGTATCAAAATGGCATGTACGAAACTTGGCATTCATTTACAGGCACATATATTGCTCTTGGCCCCACACTAACACAAACACAGCGAACATATAACCCAAATTCATTTTATCTGGTAACTACTATTGCGGACAGCTCAATAAAGCAACATAGCAAAGGTAGTTTGCATAATAAAATAGCTTCAGAGCGTACAATAAATTCGCTAAATATCTCCCATTGTTGTAAGCATGGCCTCAGTTGATTTTTATTGCAAGCTCCATTTTGCATAAAAACAAAAGAAAAAGGAACCGCAAAAATTATTTCCGCGCGTAAAACAAAACCTCCGGATTTTTAGACGATTTGAAAGACGGAAGTTTCCCGTACACACCTTTGTGTACGTAATCGTGGATTATATTTTCAGCGGCATATAAATAAAGTTTCGTTGAGGAACGTTAGCCAAGAGGAATACAAAGTGAAGAATTTACTGCCATTACTTTTTTATCACTCATATAATAGGCAATGACCCTGCCTACGAAGCCAAGGGTCCCGGGTGCGAGTCCCGGTGGGGGCAAATATTTGTTTGATGACAACGGATGTTTATACCCTAGTCATGATTGTTTATCTATAAGTATAATATTTATCTATATAAGTATGTGCATCGTTGTCTAGTACCCAAGATACAATAAATCCTAGTTTGAGGCTAGATCAATGTGTGTATAAAGTGTCCAAGGTATTATTAATATTATAATTATTATATACTCATGAACGCTGCGTGGTCTAGTAGTTTCACGCTCGCATCTCAAGCAGGAAATGCGGGTTCGCTTCCGGTACTGACCTTGTACCATTGAGATAAGTAATTTTTCTTAAATACATTATACGGATGGACGTTCTAACGGTGATGGAAAACATGGTGAGTCTTGAAACTTCATAGGTGCGGAGATTGGCTAGCCCCTGTCACGCAAAACAGATTATTGTATTAATAGCTAAAGGTGTGCACAATTGTGCCTCTGCCTCCCCATATGGGAAAACGCATGACCGTGTGACGCTATGTAATGTTATGTATTTTTGTGTGGATTTATTACAGTCTATTTGCAATTTGCACACGAAGGGATCTGTACCATCGTACGAGACAACTTAAGGACAAAAAATGTAAAAAAAATAAAGTGTATGTCCGAACTAGCTTTCGAACCTATCATCACCCCGACGGCCGACGTCGAAACAATCGCGCCACCCGAAACGGTTGAAAGATGACGCGTAATTATCGATTATATTTGAATGACAGTGATTTGCAGGTGGCAAGTCTATTGTACGGCTTTTTTTAGGGTCTTTTTAGGGTTCCGTACCCGAAGGGTGCTAAACAGGACCCTATTACTAAGCCTCCGACGTCTGTCCGTCCGTCCGTCTGTCACCAGGCTGTATCTCATGAATCGTGATAGTTAGACAGTTGAAATTTTCACAGATGATGTATTTCAACAAATACTAAAAAACAGAATAAAATAAAAATTTAAGGGGGTTTCCATACAAAAATTCTTTCAACACCACATACATACTTACGAATACACCTGGTTACGTACATAAAGTATGAAAGTAGCCGCACCAATAACTTTGTAAACAACATTTTGTTATGTAAAATCCAAACTATTCACTCCACGCCATCCCTAACACTGTACGGTGGTACGGAATCCTTCGCGTGCGAGTTAGACTCGCACTTGACCGGTTTTTTAATTTATAAAATATCGTGTAGTTCAATATGTATTTCTAGCGGAGATTTAGCAGCGGCAACAGAAATACACATTCTGTGAAAATTTCAACTCTTTATCAATAGATAGACCGCATTAACGGTGTATCAGATAGAGCCGGGTGTTGGACAGATGGATAGCAGAGGGTAAGTAATAGGGTCCCGTTTGGCAACCTTCGGGTATGGAACCCTAAAAAAGAATTCATGCGCTTGGCTGTATCTCGTAGTTAAATTCCAAAATAAACCTTAAATTAATTTATATTATTTCGAAAGAAACTCTCACAGTTAAACCTATGATTGAAAGAAAGGATGGTCGAGAAAAGAGTCACTGCGAAAAGGCGTGAAACCAAAGAGGTCGATTACTCTAGCCGCCGACCTCTTTGACAATTATATTCCCAGTCCCGTATAAAAGTAATGAATTGCCTAAACGAGCGATTTGGATGTGATTCAAATTATACTTTTTAGTTCGTTGAGAAGTTTGCAGAAGTTAAATTATGCGTCGAGTTGAGTACGCGAGCGAAATGAGCACAATTTTTAAGCTTGTATACGCAGAAATATAATATTTATTTGGAAACTTTTAATGAGGCTGCCCTCTTAAGTTAATATTAAAGTTAGTTCTTTAGGCATTTGTGTAGTTTTGATTTACATAGAGCCGTAGACATATAATAGTAGTTTATCTACACACGTATCATAAACCCTCTTTTCTGCGTCTAAAAACCGCACGTTAAGACCAGCATAATTAAAACTATTTGGTATAAATTCATTTATTATCTGAATATTTGTACGTACAAAAATTAGTCAAATTATGACATTCAAATTTCGAACGCCGACGCCCGTCTGCGTGCCGCCCCTAGTTTGTCTGTGAAGTTGGTACTACAGAACAAACTAAACAATTACAGAACAATGATCGATGCCACAATGCCGGTCAAACATGCGGTTCCTGAACAGATCAAAGAGAGCTTATGATATGTATGTAGATAAACTAGTGTATGTAACTGTACATAATCAGGCATTAAAACTCTCGAGTGATATTATCTCCCACCCCAGTCTCGAGTATGAATGCCCTCCATTATGTAGCAGTCTCACTACTATTAAGAAACTGGCTTCATTTTCTCTTTTTCTATAGTACCTATCAGCTTAAAACTCAAAACAGTGGTTCTGACTTTTTTTGCATCCTGACTCCGCATGTTTCGCTTTACCTAGCTGTGGATTCTTGTATAACCCTGCAGCTCTGATTCACTATGAATGGCAATGCAGACGAAACCACATATGTACGAATCGCAACGAAAAACTATATGTTATTTATTTCATCTGCCTCGACCTCTGTCGAGGTGCTCTCCGAGGCGATATTTTTTTCCCAATTTTTAGATATTGTGTTACAGAATATGTAGACATGTTTCGTTCCGCCTTTCTCTAAAAACTCAAATTTAAATCCCCATTGTTAGGGTTCCGTACCCGAAGGGTGCCAAATGGGACCCTAAGCCTCCGCTGTCCGTCCGTCCGTCCGTTTGTCGCCAGGCTGTATCTCAAGAACCGTGATAGTTAGGCAGTTTAAATTTTCACAGATGACGAATTTCTGTTGCCGCTATATCAACAAATACTAAAAAACAGAATTAAATCAATATTTAAAGGGGCTTCCATACAACAATTCTTTCAATACCACATACAAGCTTATGAATGCATCTGGTTACGTACATGGAGTGTGAAAGTAGCCGCACCATTAATTTTGTAAACAACACTTTGCTATGTAAAATCCAAACTATTCACACCACACCATCCATACCATTGTACGATGGAACGGAACCCGACGAGCGCGAGTTCGACTCCCACTTGACCGTTTTTATTGCACATTGTTTTGTAAGAAAGAAGGAAGGTTTTAGCGGTTATCTTGTCGCCCAGTTCAAATGTATTGTTTACAGGCTTGTAGGTCAATAAGGAAAATGGCGGTTTCCTATGCGACTGTATGACAAACTATAACTACATAGTAGTTGGTAGAGCAAATCAATATGTACATCTAAATATGTATAAAACAAAGTCGAGTTATTTACAACACATATAACTCAAGAATTGCTGGACCGATTTTAATTGTCTCTTATTTATTAGATTTATCTTTGCCCTGAATGGAAAAGTAACTTTTTTATAACAACTACTCCCATTATTCAAATAAACCCTCCTTCTCTCACAGTGGTATAATATAGAGAAGAGTGAAAAAAATAACGTTTACTAAAAACAATTGAAGCTTGCTTGTTTTCTGTGGTAACTTATATTGCCCAACGGGTCATAACAATGTTATTTCAAATTCTATTCTTGAAAACAACAGGGTTAAAAAACATTGAGGTGATGATATAGCAGTAAGCGACTTAATTAAGAATACATCCGCGAGTAATCCAAGTTTCTCTGACTTACTTTAACATTATTTTTTTAACTTCTATACTTCCATATACATTTGTAAGAAGTTGTCAAAGGTATTCTGAGAATAGTATTAACCCACATTCCAAATGTCGGGCCTAAGCCTATTGTGTGCTACTACCACACCTTAAGGGCTGAACATAGGCCAATGGCATTGAGAATTAGACAAAGAAAACAACTACCCGTCGCATCGCGTCGAAGCAGACTGACGCATGCTCCCGCGCAGAGCCCCGCGGGGCAGCCCGAGCTCCGAGACCGAGAAAATTATAGAAAATATTACTAAACTCCTGTAATAATAACATTAAAAATAAAATAAAACAACCAAAAATTTTCCCTTTTTTTACCTATTTTTGCGTGTAAGTTTCATATAGGAAACTGATTTCGTCTCCGAGCGCTTGTTCATTTAGTTGAATAATAATGCATTGCGAAAAATATTTTTAAGTATTAAATATAACAGATATCCGGTAATTTTAAAAGTCCCTTCTTATCTCTAATAGACCTTTTATAACATAGATTTATCCTACATTTTTATGTTGTCTAGTTTAGCCTAGAATTGAAGCTAAAGATGCATTTCTGGCCATATTTAATCCCTTAAGTGAAATACTATTACTAAGGTGTGGCCTTAAGTGAATGGTGTGTCGATAATGTGATTGCTTTGTTTAAGTAGGCTTACCAAGGCATTCCACAACGTGCTTTCATAATTTATAATTTTCATAATTTCTTTATCTGCACACAAATAACACACAGAAAAAGTAAAAAATGATTTTTATAAAGACTAGCTCATCTCTAACAAGAGATTTATTCCAGCAAACTAAGAAAGGATGGAATAGGTTGATTGTTGAGCAGGGGTAGATCTGTGTACAGTATAAACTTATTTCTCTAAAGCAAACCTGAACACTACGTAATGTTGTCGCAAAATAGAAACATAAATCAGAGTTAGAACTAGCTCGCTGATCTTATAAAGCTATTTCTTTTACACACGACCTGGATACACGCAAATAACATTTAGCTCCATTTTAGGGTTCCTTCGACTCCATGCAAAACCAAATAAAATATGCCTGTGATGATAACTGCTTTCCCATAAATTGAGATAATGATAAAGTATATCTCGCAAAAATATTGAAGAACTGAACATCCCTCATGGTTAGCTGGGAGATATTACATTGTTTTTGAGTTCAGACGTGTTCCCTTCAAGTATAATGATAATCAAGAATAGTTTGATAAGTAGCATCAGGGTGCCTCTTCGGAAAATCGTTGCCTATCACTCAGACTTTCCTTATTTATAATTCACAAGCGCCAAAAAGCTTTGAGTTCAGATTCCATTTAGCGTTTCTTAGATCTGAAGCGAAAGTAAGCAATTCTTTCAAGAGTCAGTTCATTATCTGCTACAATAAGATTCCCTCTGGAGATTTTGAAATTCCCATTTGAGAATTATAAAAACAGTTATAAGTTAAAACGACTTTGTCTTTTAATGGATATTTCAATGTCCATAATTACATAAATGCTTGTCGCTGCATATGGTTAATCTAACTCAACACAGAAATCGGTGTCAATAGTTTTGTAATTAATTATTCCATCAAATTATTTATAATAATGTATATGGTAATATTTGTATAAGTTAAAGACAAACTATTTTTAGATCAATCTATGAGAGGTTATTCGCCCTTTTCTCCCACTGTTGTCCAATGTATAGAAGACGCAAAAAAAATCGTTTACAAAGTTTATGTAAATGTCTACCGTAATAAAAAAAAACGATTTGATTATCATCATTACTTTGATAAGATAAGTTAAACTTTTTCTCATCTACATTCAATTCAAATTAAGCTAGGTTAAGTTATATACATATGTAAATGTTATCTTAATTGTAAAAATATATTACTTACTTAATTTGTTGCAGCATATCAGGTCAGTTGCTCCCGTGCTTTATGACGGTACCATTGTCAAGTACAGCGAGAAAGCCAAAAATCTTGGGGTTGTTTTTGATACTCTTTTATCCTGGTCGCCCCACGTTTGTGAGGTCAGCAGACGAGTCTTTGCATCCTTTCATTCCCTTCGGCGTTTGTACTTCTTGCCTAGGCAGACTAAAATCATGCTAGTTCAGACCCTTCTTCTGCCTTTAATTGACTACGCCGATGTTTGCTGGGCCAGCGCGAACGAAGATCTACTGAGCAAACTCGAGCGACTTCAAAATCTCGGGATTCGGTTTATCTTCGGTCTCCGCAAGTACGATCACGTGTCCCAATATCGCAGGGAATTAGGCTGGCTCCCGATCCGACTTCGTCGTGATATGCACATTCTCTCCTTCCTCTTCAATATTTTGAGAAATCCGCGCTATCCCGCATATCTTCTTGAACATTTTGAGTTTATTTTCTCTGGGGATAGACTTCGGAGATCTCACACGGTGTCACTTTTGTCAATTCCTCAGCACAACACTGTTGCTTACGAGCACTCGTTTTGGTTAAGGGCAATACGTTTGTGGAATGCACTTCCTTGCGCTATTAGGGATTGCACATCCTTGTTCTCTTTTAAGAAAAAGTTGAAACAGCATCTCCTCTCTTCCGCATAGTGGGTATCTTATTGTATGTATGTGTATCTATGTATTTATTGTATTCTATTAATTTATTTTATAGTATTTGTAGGATGTATTGTGATTTATCTGATAGTATATTGACTTTATTTCTATCTTTTAAATCTTAATTGTACACTAGGACTACCTCTCTATAAATATTTTTTCCTTTCCTCACAGGTTAGCTGTAAGAAATTTCTTTTTAGAAATAAGCTCACCTTTGCATATTGTTCGTTGTATTTTTTCCATTGTGTTTTCTGTGCAATAAAGAATTATTATTATTATTATTATTTTATTTTTCAGGTTATGATTGATATTTTCACACTAACTTTTGGGTGATATATTTTTCAGCACTGGTTTCACTACTAACAACTTAACGGCGAAAGGAATTGTTATCAGAAATATCTGAAATAAATTACACAGTATGCATAATCAACTTAATTTCGCCTATAGATCACAAACTTATAGAACTGAATTAAAATGTATCTCCCTTATTGCGGAACCCTCGAATTTCCTTCCTTTTACATTTTACGTGCATAATTTTTCTGGAAACACACAAGCCATGGCAAATGTAAATTAAGGGTTTCCACCGTGTTCACAGTTTTATGGATGGTACGAATGTGGCTGTCATACATGGAATGCGGTAAATACAACATTCAAATGTACGAAATGAGGGTCATTTTTGGGGTTTACAGTACTTATTATGTTTTGAGTGTTGGGATTGTTCACTCTCGAGAACGCAGAGATTATTTTGGCAATACGTCGCGCGCCGCGCTGGCGGTTTATTAATGCCTCTAGAGTTTACTAACAAGCCTACAAAATAGCTCAATAATATTTACCAATTTACATAAATGTTCTTTAGCTTGCAGTTACCATGTTGTTATTAAAATTTCTAAGCGGTGCAATTTTGATACCTTGTCGTAATAACGTCATTATATATGTATGTTTTTGCTATGAATGGATAACTATAATAGTTATAAAATATTGACAATCGTGTGTACTGTATCCTCTGTACTGTCAAACCCAAAAATGCAAAATGGCCGCTTCTGTCACGGGGTCGCACGCGAACTCCGCGCGCTAACGTCCCGTTTTATTAAAATGACGATATTTCTATTTTTTCTATGGGAGCTCTCTAAGAAAGTTATATCGTTGGAATGGCTTTTAAATAAGCTACCGGATAAAAAAGAATAGTCCAGTTTTGCCTAGCAATATATTTTAATTTTAATTTTAAATCTATTTTTTTTTTTTTAACATAACATAACATAACATAGCGTCACGCCGTTTCCCAAACGGGGTGACAGAGGCACAATTGTGCCCACTTTGAACCAGTTATTCAATAATCCATTTTGTGTGACAGGGGTCTAGCCTATCGCCGCAGCTATGGAGTAATGAAGGTTTCCTCACGATGTTCTCCATCACCGTTAGAACGTCCGTACTTAAGATAAATTGATTATCTCATTGGTCAGGAATCGAACCTGCAGATCTCGTGTGAGAAGCAAGCGTGAAACC
The DNA here is from genome assembly GCA_949825045.1 of Argyresthia goedartella. Lineage (NCBI taxonomy): Eukaryota > Metazoa > Arthropoda > Insecta > Lepidoptera > Argyresthiidae > Argyresthia > Argyresthia goedartella. Next base: position 11,755,713 of record OX463812.1, on the reverse strand, counting down.
CATAAGACCACGGAGCTCTTTTATACTGATGTATATCAGGGTATACTTAATTCCTGGGATTTCTAAGGCAATCTGAGTTCAGGCCACCTGGGACAACAGATGTACTACGCCACAAAGTTAACTTGGCACCCGCGAGGAATGCGTTTCTCCTCCATCTATCGCTCTCGTTCTCCGTCGACAAGTCAGTAGGACAATAACGGTCACTATGACGTCATCAAAGCGAGTTGCCAAGTTAAATTTGGCGTGTAGAACGTACAACATATATACGACTTTAACACAAACCCAGCAGTTGTGCCCACACTTAGCCATAAAAGCAATATCTTATGTTAAACTGTTTACCAAATTGAGTAAAAAGTTACATCCAAAAAATACATTTTCATCTCAAATTATCTAACATTCACAATTTGTTTATACTAAAATGCATGGGGTCGCCTCGCTTCGCTTCGCTTCGCTCGGCTCCAGGGTGTGCATGAAGTTTGAGAAAGTGACCTATAGCAACCAATACGGTTCTGTGAAACTACAAGGAGGCACCAGATTTGGTAAACATATCGGTCATTTGGGAGCCAAAACTCACATTGGTAAACAAAATATTTGTTGCCTATTTATACCACCTACTCTACTTCCTCTCGTTGAGTTTTTATTCATACTACAAAAAACCTCCTAGAAACACGTGTACCCAAATCAGGATACATGCATGAAATGCCATCGTAAAGTAGAAAAAAATCTTCAGAACCTCAAATGACACACATTTCTTTTCTAAACGAGCGTCTTAGACAATTTCTCGACTTAAAACCATGCAAATCACGACCTTACATGTACCACATACGATCAGTTATGCCCTAAATCTAAGTGTGCCCTAAATAATCCTTCTACAAAGGGATTTTTTGTATAAACGACATTCTACTAATGCGACTTGTTTGGTTGAAGTGTTTTATTTTCCGCCGTCAAATTGTCTGCACTTAGAGACCGACAAATGAAACGGAAATAAATCCGATACAGGTTTTACACATTTGATATTAATGTATTATGTTATGCAATACACCAATTATTGCATGGTGTGTAGGTTTTCAACAATGGAGTAGAACACAACATCAAAACAACCCAAAAAACGTTTGAATAAATTAACCCACCAGTACTTATGGCGTTTTAGGATGCTGATTACTGAGAAAGACACAAGCTAATGTAATACCATTTTGTACCATACTGACATCAAAACTGAGGCCAATTTATGATGTGTTTGTTTTTCGGTTATTTATTGCCTCTCTGTGAATTAGCACATTGGAATCGGAATTATTATTTGATGACCTGAAAATCTAAACATAGTATATTTGCATATATGTGTAGATATGTATGAGACAGCAAATACCTTAAGCTGATCACTCACGGTCAGTTTGATCTGATAAAAATGGACTGACGGCAGTTGAAACTGACCATGAGTGTGAAATCTTGTATTGAAAATTTTAACTGATGACAACCAACGGATTTTCCGGGAACACCGTAATCCGCAAGCTTCAGTTCGTTTTCATCAGACCAAAACTAACCGTGAGTGCGGGTACATCAGTCCGTTTCTATCGGTCATAGCTTAGACGCGATGTAGGCAGGACGTGCAGTAAGTATAAAATATGTAGGTTTGTCAATTGAGTTACAGTGGAATAAAGGTACTTACTATTTTATTGTATTCGTTCTCAAATATTTACAGCGATTTAATGAGACATTATTAAAAAAAAATGAGATAATTGATAACTCTTTTTACCCGACTGCACCAGAAGCAGGAAAATGTTTTTCAAGGGTTTGTTTGTACATATGTATGTATGGATGTGTGACCATTTTGTTGGCACGCGCTGCAGCCAAAACGGCATGTTTTTTAACCACTCTTCAGTGCCGTTTTGGCTGGAACGCGTGCTAACGAAATGGTCATACTTACATAACAAACAGCAGCCTCAATAAGTAACATTTTCTCATAAGAATCCGAATCCAATTTTTCAACTGACTCGGTAAGAAATCATTTTCGCTTCACCCAATTGTCATCAGTCCATTTTCATCAGTCCAAATCAACATGAGTACCCAGCTTACTATGCATCTTTCATAGAAACAGAAACAGAAAAGTATACCAATACTGAAATCAATTATTTGCCTAAGAAGACTGACCCCAAGAAATGCATTAGGAATATATATGTCACCGGAAGATAGTCAACCGTAAGTTGATAAATTAACGCGGGAGGTGATCAACTATCGGCATATAGTAAACCAGACCGACAGGGTTTAGAATTTACGTATATTTTGTTCTTACATGTCAACCTATCAAGAAGACAATTCGGGGGCTTCGCTGCGCTCGCCCCCTCTAGGCTTCACCTAAGCTACGGCAGTGTTTGCCCTGGTATTTCGTTTGCAATTCAAGTTTTAACCAGTTTACTATTTAACGGTTTTAACGGTTAGTTGATCAACTAACGCGTCATATAGTAAGCAGTACGCTACAGTTTACTATCTGTCGATAGTTGACCAACTTACGAGAAAAAAACGTTAGCTGATCAACTGACGGTTTTGACTATCGTACGGTGACATATCTACAAATCTAATACATTTTTTAATTCAATAGGATCAATCAATATAAAAGTGAACTTAATTGATATAGCCAAATTCATACTGCAAGCTCGGTAATTGATCAGCATCAATAATATGGTTTATGACTGTAGACGGCGCGATGCTCGATGAGTAAAAAGACCGAAATACGACTAAATTAACGTTTATTGTGCAACACACAATGAAATTTCAAAATTACAAAACAGACGCGGTGTTGCCTATGAGTTGAAAACAAAACGACTGACGACAGCGCCGCGCGCTAACGCGGCGAAATGTGCAAACTATGTCACACCACATTCTCTATACATAAAACTAAATGATTTGTCTGAATGTTTTAACATTTCACACTTAGGATTAGACAAACATTGTACGTAATAAAATTACAACAGATTAGGTCATATAAAGAGTTACTTTAAACTAACAGCTTATGTGTTTTATTTACGTTTTAATACAAAGATACAAAAGTATATTTGGTTCTATAAACATTGAGTGCGGACAGGCAAAGCCGCGGGCAAGACATAGTCATCTCACCTGGAAAGTTCTAAGGAGCGTTCGTAATATTTATAATCTACATACTATAGGTAAGTAATTATGGCTATCAAATTAAAAATGGAACGCGTCGCTAACATATCCCACCCTAGTGCTGACTCAGCACTCAGCATCAACTGGAATCCATGCGACGCGCGCCACAGGGCGTCGTAGGTAGCCTGACTTAGTCTTAACTTCCACGACCCTGATTCGACCATCTTTCCCGGGAAGTACTTTTTCCACCAGACCTTTCTGCCAAACATTGCGGGGCGAATCGGGATCCACAATGTAGACTAAATCACCTACCTGCAGTTGACGATTTAATTCTTGCTGCCACTTTCTTCTTGGGTTAAGCTCCGGTAGTACCTCCTTTCTCCATCTACGCCAGAACATGTCGGCTAAACACTGAGCCTTACGCCACTGCTTGCGCAAGTCCAGGTCTTCCTGAGTGAATGAACCAATGGTAGGAAGATTAGACGAGCTGCCCAAAAGGAAATGATTTGGCGTAAGACTTTCCATGCTACCAGGCTCCACTGAAACGTGTGTCAGTGGTCGACCATTGACCATATTTTCTACCTCGGTCATCAGCGTGCTTAAAACTTCTTCTCTAGGAGCGCGCTCGTTTAAAATTACCTTTAGGGACGTTTTTACGCTACGAACTAAACGTTCCCAAGTGCCTCCGTAGTGCGGGCTTGCTGGGGGAATAAAAACCCATTTTAGACCAACGTTCATACCTTCTAGCTTCAAAGCGTCACGGTCGAGCTCCACCAGAGCTTTTTTCAGTTCCGTATCAGCCCCACGCATGTTCGTCCCATTGTCGGAGTAGAGACAACGAGGCCAACCACGCCGTGAAGCCATCCGCCGCAGAGCCAGGATCAAGGAGTCAGAGGTAAGATTCGGTACAAGTTCGAGATGCACGGCTCGAACTGTTAGACAGGTAAATAGGACCCCATACCTTTTTTCCCGACGACGACCGACGGCGATCTCCATAGGCCCGAAAAGATCTAGGCCGCAGTGAGTAAATGGACGAAAATTGTGCGCCATTCGACCGGGAGGTAAGTCACCCATGCGGGGCACCTGAGGTTTGCATTTTCTCATTCGACACAACATGCATTGTGTCACGATGTTTTTAACAGTAGGCCTTAACCTAATCAACCAATAAAGTTGCTTCACCTCGTTCACGACAGCTTCTTGACTACCGTGAGCCAACTTTATGTGGTAGTGTCTTACAATTAACTTAGCAACCTGGTTGCCGCCTTCCAGGATTACTGGTCTCTTTGTTTCAGATGGTACACCAGAAGCAGCGTCTATGCGGCCGCCGCACCGGAGGATCCCGTACTCGTCAAGGTAAGGTGATAGGCGTAGTAACTTACTAGAGCGACTAATACATTTTTTTTCTTTCACAGCTGCCAGCTCTTCGCCAAAGGATTGTGCCTGTGAGTATTTAATTAGCAAACGTTCCGCCTGTTGCAGCAGTTCACAGGACATTTCAAAGTTTTGTTTCCTACACTTACCTATAAAAAGTAGAACGTTCGCCGTGGCCCTCTTCAAACGTAGCCACGAGGAAAAACGCTCCGGCTCTGGTACAGATGGTGGCGTAGTATATGATGCATTTTGGACTACGGCTACACACTCTAAATCACTACTTGTAGTAGTACTGCAATTTTTGTAAGCAATTGTATGCTGGGGCCACGATGACTCATCGTGTAATAAAAATGTAGGGCCGTTTAACCAATCGCCAATGAAAAGCGAGTGATCAAATGTATCACGTGTTGCTAAATCAGCAATATTTAATTTGGTAGGTATATATCTCCACTCCTTGCTCTGCGTCAAATCATCAATCTCCCCTAACCTGTTCGCGACAAAAACATTGTAATTGCGCGAATCATTATTGATCCAGTGCAAAACGACTATCGAATCGCACCAAAAATATTTACGCGTGACATTAAGTTTATGCTCTTTGACAATAGTGTCCGCTAATTTAGCGGCTAAGACACTCGCTTGTAATTCCAAACGAACTACGGTCATAGGTTTCACCGGGGCGACTCGAGTTTTACTGGCAACAAATGCAACCACAGTTTGTCCTTCTTTGTTTATCCAGCGCCAGTAGGCCACAGCACACATTGCTTGCAAGCTTGCATCGGAAAATACATGTAGCTGTAGGTCATTATAATCGCTATCAGCTGATGCTACCGCGGGCGCGGGAGTACGTACCGTCGGCGGACGGGGTTGAGGATGTATATCCGTCTCGCTCCCACCCGTCGAGCGCTGTGCGCTAGATAAATAGCACCTAGGTATTCTTACCTTAGCAATCAGTTGCAGTATCCCGAGCCATTGAACCCATTTGTTGTGGATTTCATCGGTGATAGGGTCATCCCAGTTGACATTCGACTTCCAAGTGTCCTGAAGCATAATTTTACCTTGAATGATAAATGGAGCTAACAAGCCAAAAATGTCAAAAACAGACATTATGACGCGAAGTAATATTCTTTTACTAGGCTTTTTCTTACCATCGATAATGTCGACAGGAATGCGTTTCATCGACACGTCGAAGCCTAGCGCATCTTCAGCCGGGTACCATATAAGACCAAGTGTGCGTTCCCCTTGAGACTGCTTATCGACTTTGAACTTTATAGCAGCAGTACCTAGGGTCGACGCGGGCACGCTGTCGAGAACAGCTGGAATATTGCTAGTCCAGTTGCGAATTTCGAAACCCCCAGATTGGTGTATTTTTGTTACACATTTGACAGACTCGATCGCGGTGGTTTCTTCCTTAAAACTATCTATATAGTCATCCATATAATGCTGATTTTGAATGGCATCGACCGCCGAAGGCATAGATAATTCATAACGCGCAGCATTTTTATTTTTAATATATTGGGCTACGAATGGGGAGCAGTTAGCCCCGAAGATCAGTGACGTCATATTATATGTTTTTATTGGATCACTAGACTTTTCCCGCCACAGAAATCTTAAACAATTTTGATCTTCGTGGTTAATTTTGACTCGTAAAAACATATCTTTTATGTCCCCTGTCAGCGCCACCCTGTACTGCCTAAAACGTAGCATTATCCCGAATAAAGATACTAAAAGATCCGGGCCTGTCAGTAGGTAATCATTCAATGACAAACCTTTTGTTTTGGCTGCGGCGTCAAAGACCAGGCGTAACTTTTTTTTATTGGGGTTGTCGACCCCGAAGTGAGGTAGGTACCAGGTGCGCTGCGGATAGATGTCGTTACCTGTCAGCTGACTAGCGTAGTCATTATCAAACAAATGCTGCACCCGTTCGACATACCTACCGGCGAAATCTTGGTTCGACTCCATCTTCTTCTCAACAGATTTGAACCGTTTGAGGGCCGTGTCGTAGCTGTCATTCATCTTACAGTTAGGGTCTTTCCACGGGAGACTTACATACCAACGGCCATTAACCAAAACTGCAGATTCGTCGAGCTGCTTTCGAGCTCGTTCATCATCAGCGTTCAACCTCGGTTTGGAAGATACACCTAGTGCGTCTATAGCAAAAGAACGTTTAACCTCATCATGCAGTTCCTGTAGCTCGCGCTGCACTTCAAAATGTTGTTCCGTGATAAACAGCAAGCTGGCTGATTGTGTGCGTGCGCTGCTAGGCGCGGAGACCACACCGTGCACACACCAGCCCAGAGCGGTCAATGTTAACGACGGTTCCATTTGTTTACCTATCTTACACACTATCGGGGCTAACAAATGGTAATTATCTTGACCAATCAGTAATTCAGGTTTCAAATCGGTATCAAAAAACAATGAATTTTGGTTTTTCAAAAACTTCAAGTTATCAAATTGTAAACAATCGACTAGTGATATATTTTGTACAGGCAAGTTCAAATTCTTACAAGTGCGTATAGTCAGAGAATGCATTTTATTGTCCATACCTGAAATGTTCATTTTTACCACACTCGACTTGAGCTCCAGCTCGCTGTCCGACCAGGCGCCGCGCACGCGCACGGTGTCGGGGCGGCCACGCAGGCCGGCGCGCGCCGCCAGCTCCTCGCTCACCAAGGATATCGTGGAGCCGTCGTCCAGCAGCGCGCTCGTATGGATCACACCTCTGGGGCCGTGAATCTTCACCGGCACGACCTTCAGCAGGACCTTGTAGCTGTTCGCGTTGACGTGCGCCACCGTTTGGGTATCAGTGGCGGGCCTGGCGGGCTCGGACTCAGGTTCCGGCGGGGCCGGTGTAGGCTCCGACTGTGGCGCCGCGCTGGCGTCTCTCGCACTAGGCACGTAGTGTAGCAGACGGTGGTGGGCGGCTCCGCAGCCGTTCTTGTCGCAGGTTGGCGCGGGGCACGTTTCACGATCATGGCGAGCAGCTAAGCACTTGTAGCATATACCACTACGCTTAACATGGCTCCACCTGTCCTTACGCAAAGCCTTTTTAAACTTTCGACACTCCGTGAGCTTATGTTTTCCGGCACGGCAGTACATACACTTGTACTCGCTTTGATCGGACTGCACTAGCAGTGGGAACGCACGAGACGCACTATTATTATTATCTACGAACTTTTGAGGCTTATTTTCACTCCGCGCACTAATACCACTAATAGCACTTATGTTAGCCGTCGTAGATATCTTGATTGCCTCTTCGTTCAGGAAATCTGCCAATATCTCCAGGCGTGGCTTTCTGCCTTCTGCGATCAATGCGTAACTATAGTCCGCCCATTTAGAAATGAGTACGGCTGGGAGTTTGGATAACACGGTCGTAGCCACGTTAACACCTTTCAGGTACTCCTCTCGGCCGACGGCGCGGACAGCCGCGACGAAATTCTTGATTTTGACCGAAAAAGTGACGATGTCCTTATGGTACTCAGGCGACATTGGCTGTAGCTTGCGTATATCACTCATGATTTTTCCCACGATTACGTCTGGATTGCCGAAGCGCAACTGTAACGTAGACATAATACTGTCGGGTGTGGAGACTGTTATCAGTAACGCTGACACGGCTTCTTTGGCCGCGCCTTGAAGGCATTTCCTTAACCTCCAAACATTCTCTCTGTCACTGTAGTTACATAATTGTGTGGAATCCTCGTACGCCATTTTAAACTGCAACCATTCTATAGGGTCCCCGGAAAAATTTGGTAGGTCCCGGGGAGTGCTCATTCGGCTGAGCATGTTGGCGTTTCCACAGTTGGCTGTTACGGTAGCGGAGAGGTCCTTGAGCGCATTAGCCAGCATCACGGTGCCGTCGTGGCTTGCAGGCGCCGACGGCGGCGGCGGGCACGCCCCGTTCGATTGTACCGTCTGGGGAACAGGATCGTGCGATTCGTGTTGGCTACGCTCAAGCCACTTTTCAATATGTATTCTGGAATTTACTTCGCTATTGCGTGGACTGTAATTTTCTTCGTCGTCCAGAGCGGCGATTTCACACTGGAGCCGTTTGTCTATCAATTCCATTCGTATCTTGGCCTTCTGTTCTTCTGCAATAAGTTCCAGCTTCCTTCTGCGAGCATTCACGGATGATGACGTCGACATAGCACTCGCCTTGGAGCCAGGCGCCGAAGGTAACGAGGGGCGCTCCAACTTTTTCGAACTACCCACATTTTCGGGCGTTTTCTGATCCGGTGACTCTGGAAGGTTTTCTTCTGGAAGGTTTTGAGCAGATTGGTTTGCGGCGTCGTCTTGATTATCAGCATCTTGTTTTTCACTTACACCAAAGGCGGCATTTTGACGACGCGTGTTCACCATCGCGGGGGTGCGGTACATTTAGATGTTCTGCGATCCGGTTCGAAGACCACTTTGTAGACGGCGCGATGCTCGATGAGTAAAAAGACCGAAATACGACTAAATTAACGTTTATTGTGCAACACACAATGAAATTTCAAAATTACAAAACAGACGCGGTGTTGCCTATGAGTTGAAAACAAAACGACTGACGACAGCGCCGCGCGCTAACGCGGCGAAATGTGCAAACTATGTCACACCACATTCTCTATACATAAAACTAAATGATTTGTCTGAATGTTTTAACATTTCACACTTAGGATTAGACAAACATTGTACGTAATAAAATTACAACAGATTAGGTCATATAAAGAGTTACTTTAAACTAACAGCTTATGTGTTTTATTTACGTTTTAATACAAAGATACAAAAGTATATTTGGTTCTATAAACATTGAGTGCGGACAGGCAAAGCCGCGGGCAAGACATAGTCATCTCACCTGGAAAGTTCTAAGGAGCGTTCGTAATATTTATAATCTACATACTATAGGTAAGTAATTATGGCTATCAAATTAAAAATGGAACGCGTCGCTAACAATGACGCTTTCTGGAAAACCGCAAAATCACATTTAGGCTTCTCATACTAATTGACTCGGGACTATATAGTTACAGAAAAGAGCTATTCGAGCAATTTATAATTTAAAACGAACAGACTCCTTAAGAGAGCTTTTTAAAGAAATTGACATACTAACAGTAGCTGTCAATTTATTTTCGAAAATATAATGTATGTACGCAAGAACCTTACAACATTTTCCAAAATTAGCGATAGCTGTAATGTTAACCTAAGAAATAATCACAGACTGTGTGCGCCCCGATTTAGACTCGCGAAGGTTAGCAATTCTTTCAAGGGTCAGTGCATTCTCAACTATAATAAGATACCTCTGGATATTTTGTAATTGCCATTTGAGCAATTTAAAAAGCATGTTAAAGCGACTTTGTCAAAAAAGGGATATTACAATGTTCAAGATTACTTAAATGACAGGACTGTATGGGGTTAATCTAGCTCAACACAGGCCTTGCTGTTAATAATTTTGTAATTATTTATTCCTGCTTATTAATCATAATAATTAAATTTTTCATATTTGTAATAGTTAAGCACAACCTATTTTTAAAAGAGATCTAAAAATCAATCTGTGGGTTTTTCTACGCCCGTCTTCTCCCACAGTGGTCCAATGTAGAGAAGAGGCAAAATTGACGTTTGCTAAGTATATGCAAAAACAGTAATAAAGTACTTTGACTTTGACTTGACTTTGACTTTATAGGGGTAATTTTTTTTATTTTGCAAGAAAGGTCTTTGCACCTTTGGTCCTGACCACTTAGTGAGTCTCCAATATGAATATGCAGTTTATCAATGAAAGTTAATCTAATTCATATAATGTACTTATAGCACACACTTTTGTTACCTGTCAACTTCTTGAAGAAAATAACTATTACCTCACCAGCAGCAACCCAAGGCTTTCCGCTTTACACATTTCGAAAAACCTGAATAAAAAATATTTTTATTTAAGGTGACTTTTATTCATGGCTCTATAAATAAAAATCACCTTCAATGACATTTTGTGAAAAACGCAAAATTAAATGTAGGCAAATTAAAAGTATGTAAATCATACTAATTGAGTCAGAGTTATCCTTAAATTAGTTTATGATCATGTCTCTTTGACGGTTTCTCCGACGTTCGAAGGCCTGAGCTAAGACGACGCTTTGAATAAAAATCTATATTATACAAGTTAGCATAATTCGTCGAAACGGATATATCGACAGTTTCAAGCACAACTGATGCCTTCTTATCGCGTACATACAACAGTTAGATGTCTCTGTGTGTGTATGTGATTCTATGCGTATAGCATAAGCTAGGGTTTGATATTTTGTCTTGTATGGCGATATCATCGCAAAATGCATTAGCCTAACATATGTATTTGTGTGCGCTGCCTCGCCTCCCCCAGAAAGTGACCGACTTTTTGTTGCCTAAACATTAGTACCCGTCGGTACGCGGAAGTCTCAAGTTGGTTACATGCTCTAAGGCAAATACCGATAGTTTGCAAAAAACGTACACATACTGACAACAATCCTTTTCCCGTGTCGGGTATAAAAACCTTAGAAGAGGAAACACTAAATCCAAATCCAGTTTCCTGTTAGACGCCCCAAGATTTACCCGACAGGATATTGTCCGGAAATAACATCAACAAGTCAACCAGAACTCTGATGAAAAAGCGAGTTTTCCGGAAAAATCTATCTTACAAAACAGACCGGGTTTTAAGAAAATGAAATGAAATTGAGCGTTTTTCGAGGTAGACGTGGCGGTATCGCGAGACTAAAAGTCCGGTAATAGATATTTTATCGGTGAAGGTGGAAAATAAATATACTCTAATCAAAGGTTGTATAAATTGACGCCCTAAATAACCCTCTGTTACACTACATACCTGTTATATTTGTAAAGGAAACAAACTATATACGGGTAGATCTCTACCCTTTCTTCATTGTATAGGTGACTACCGTTTATTAATTATTCACAAACTTAATGAATAGAAGCTAGGTTATTCAATTGGATTTGTGAATATAATTCCACATTGATAGAAATTATGAATAGATGTGCGAATAGATGTGAATAAATTCGTATGCGTGTTGGCTTTTAAAATCAAGGCGTAGGTTTAATTTAAGGTTTTCATCTGAGTTTTAAAAAGACAGCGTTCTTTATATAAATTCTCAGCCGTGGTATTTCTCTCTAAGCGGTCTTTTATGCAATACGGAGGGTAGGTCTAAGAGTACTTACTTATATTCTATTATTGAACCTAAACACGAGCTATATTACGGGTTTTTGTGGAATTTTTGACGGATTTATTAAAAACAAGTGAAGCTTTCCCCAGATGCACAGTCGACGATTCAAAGCTTAAAGGACAGTTAAAGTCATCTTACAGCGCCGGTAAGTAATTGAAGAAAGACTTTATTTGAGCATCAGTTTATGCATTCGGCGATCTCTCTCTGTCTGACCGTATGTAAAAAGCATAATTTAAAAAAAAACGGTAAAATGTGGGTCGGACTCGCAGAAAAAGGGTTCCATCATGTACCATCCGTACGTCAACTTGACGACAAAAAATAATACAATAAAAGCAAAAAAATCATCTCTCAACTAGGTTTGTAACCTAGCATGACCCCTTCAACACAGATGGCGGTTCCAATATCAAACCGATTGCGCCACCGAAACGACCAATAGATTACGCGAAATTATCGATTATATTTGAATGAAGATGATTAGGTATTTAGCAGAGGCAGTGTATTGAGACACGTCTCTTGTATAGAGGAGTTAATTTTTTGTTACTTTAGCGGCAACAGAAATATACATTCTGTGAAAATTTCTACTTTCCACCTATTACGTTTCATCAGATAGAGCCCGGTGACGGCCAGACGAACAGACAGAAAGACGGACAGCGTTGTCGTTGTAATAGGGTCCCGTTTGGCACCCTTCGGGTTCGCAACACTAAAAACTAGTAATAATAATAATACCTTGGACACTATTTACACACATTGGTCTAGCTCCAAACTAGGATTCCCTGAATCTTGGGTACTAGACTGGGTATAATAAATATCTATATAGATCATGAAACAAATGATGTCTGTACTCCAAAAAGTCAAAAGATTTTAAGAAATTTGATCTGTTTTTGTTGATAAATATCGATAAAATATATCGCTGTTTAATTGACAACACTAAAATTGTATCGATATGACTTCCTTCCAGTGTTGATGCCGGGTCGCTGGGATCCAGCATTTTTTTTTTATATTCTTATCACGGGATCTTGGGCCGCAGTTAAAATACTAACTAGACTCATAGTAGTGAATTTTATGAGTAATTTGACCTCAAAGGTCGCAACGGGCGTCTTCGACCCAATGCCACCCTAACGGAAACTTAAGCATCGGGTCTAAATAACCAGGCAACGCATCATTTGAACGGATGTCGTATTTAATTAAATGTTACCGAATATTGATTGGACAGGAACTTCATTTAAAAATATTAGGTTTTGGTTGTATTTTAAGCGGATATCCGTTTTTGCAATGATTTTGTATAGGAGGGAAAGGGAACTTAGCTGGAGAGGAAAAAACTGTGATCGAGCATTCCGTTCCTAGCTGCCAAGAAGGCAACAATGTTACTTTAATACGTTGGTGAACAATATATGTGACACAAGTGAATACGTTTTATTTCTCTACAGACCTCTCCTAAAAGTCAGCCTGGTCAGCTTGCCGCGCTGAGTGTGTTGTAACTATATTATTTGATAGCACAAATATAAAATATATATCATATATTGCATTTAGTTACATATACATATATAAGGTAACCCTACCACGGAAGAGAAAGGAAATTCTCTTTCAATCTTTTCTTCAGAGTGAAAATTGAGAGACTATCTCTAATAGAGCAGGGAAGTGCTTTCTACAGTCGGATTGCCCTTGACCTCAACGAGGAGATTGTAAGGAGAGATATCGTTGGGATCTCCAATTGTTATATCAGCAGCGGAGATTTCGCAAAATATTAAACAGATAAAAGAGAATGTGCTTATCATGACGAAGACGGATCGGGACATTTGCCGGGAACCTCCTCCGCTCCCCCACGTGAGCTTTTCCCCTCCCCCCTCTAAACACCTCACGTAATTAATGGACGCAAAAAAAGACTACATATGAGGGAATTTCTTTTCCATGACCTAAATCCAAAGGAAATCACTCAACATATCAGACATACTGATTTCAATAACAATTCTGATAATGCTTTATTGTCCCAAATCTGACCTTTACCAAACTTTGTCCATACGGCTGAGGCTGAGGTGAGGTTAAGTGAGTTGATGGCGAAATAACACATCACTTTTTACTACAGCTGTATTGGATAGCCCCGTGGAAAACGGTCGCAAGCCCATCCCACAATTCAGCTTACTCGTCACCGGATCCTCTTCACATTAAAGTTGATAGAGTGCCTTGTAAATAAAATATAACTTCCAATAAAAAATATAATCCAGCTATTTTATCTCAAATTCAACGTCCGCAGAAACGAGATAGGTGAGGCGTATACGTACATTAAATTATTTTATCCACCGTCGTGGACATGAGTTTTTGGGTAAGAGAATCTGATGCTTGATTTACAGGCTTGCCAAGGATTTTCAAGCCTATCTCAAGAAGCTAAAATGGCAGCTTTCGTAAGGCGAAATCGTCATTGTGACGTATCTGAGACAACTCTCAGAGCTGACAGCGATTTATCATTACAATTACGGGCCTGACTCCCGCCTGAATCACGGCCTGGCAGATATCATTTATGCACGATGACAAGCACAACGTCAATACAAACTCACTTCAAAACGCACCATAGACAACTTGCAAAGGTTAGCAAACCCTCCCAAGCATCTCGTCAAAAATTATAGAGAGTTTAGTCAGCAACCAGCACGATTTTCGCTTGCTCAAAACTACAACACATATTCAGTTTCGCGCTGAATTTATTCAGAAGTATTGCGGATATTTCTGCTTAGAATAGTGTGAACAGGGATCATCCTTACAATCTCTCCCGCTTTTTGTTTTAATCTGGGAAACTTCGTCATCAGACGGCCCACCTAAGTTGATCGGCACTTCGGTCCTACAAGGAAGTTGATGTCAAAGTGACTCCTTGGCGCCGATATCTAGAGAACAACTTAAAGTTATCTTTTTAATAACCGTGGCTTGGGGAACCTTGAGTTTTCTGAAAAACTGCCTAACGACATAGCCTTCTCCGGCTTACGTTTCCCCTCGATGACAAGGGATGTTGGTCTGGCCTTCTCTCTGATTGCGTCCTTGTTGAACTGCCAAAGGTCAAGGTATACTTGGAATTTGTCATTGCCTGTTCGGAGAATCGGTATGCAGCACCTGATTTAGTTGATCCATTTCAGTTTTGGGTGCAATTGTGTCATATTGGCAGCGCATTTCCTATGGCTCTTATCAGTTTTCTCTGAATGTCGGTGAATATGAGGTGAATAAGTAGTGTGATAGCGGTCGAAATGTGAATGTGAAGCTGTGGGAATTTCTTCGCCCCGCTTCTCACACAGTGGTCCAATGTACAGAAGAGCCAACAAAATACGTTTACTAAGTATATGTAAATATCTACAGTGATACTATATAAAATGATAAATATAAAATGTTATTTCCATCTGATAACCAAATATAATTTATTCATTTTTGGTATGTTCTCTAGTTTCTTAAAACTCATCTGTCCTTAGGTAGGGACGACAGCGACCCTTACACCGAAGGTCGCTAAATCTCATTACCTGAGCTTAGATACCTGAACTGTTGGTTTTATAACACCGGTCTTAGAACGGGGATCTGTAGGTGTTCCTTTTTGGGGTTCCGACAACCCGAAGGGTGCCAAACGTCACGTATTACTAAGCGTCCGCTCTCCGTCCGTCGGTAGAGAGTTGAATTTTTTCAGAGTTTCTGTTGCCGCTACAGCAAATAATAATGCAGCATATAATAATAATACAGCAAATAATATACGCATTTTTTTAAATGACATAACTTGTGTTAGCCGAAGTTTTACCGATTCGTTTTACCGATGCTATAAAATTTAATCTGCTATTAATCAAGTATTTTTTACTGTATTAAGAAAACTAGAGAAGGTTTTTGCATGCAAACCTTTTTAAAAAATGCTGAGCTACGGCTCTATCTTATGAGATATCATTTAAATCTGGATATTTTCGTCAAAAACTATAAAATATCGATAACAACGAAACGGTAAGACTTTGGCTTACACAATCTTACATATTTTTACATAAATAATTATAAAATTGTCAGTTGTTACAATAGAAAGACTGCTGATAGAGGTGGTTCTTTAATTTTAGTAAAAAATAATATTAAGGTTAAACAACGGAAAGATATTCTTACACTTACTGTAGAAAGACAAATAGAGGTATCTTGTGTTGAGTTGGATAGCCATATTATTGTGTGTGTCTACAGACCTCCGAGAGATGAAAAAGGCCATGGAAATTTTGAAATATTCGAGAAAATTATGGAGGAAGCCCTCATTAAACTTTGTTATAACAGAAAAAAGTTAATTATTTGTGGCGACCTTAATGTAGATCTGCTTGTAGATACAAATCTGAAGCGACGATTAATTACTCTGTTCAAATTATTTAATTTATGTCATATATTTCTAGAGCCGACTAGAATTACACTTACCAGCCAAACTTGCTTAGGTAACGTTTTTTGTGACTGTGCATTCACAATTAAAAATGTAATTGACTGTTTACCATCCGATCACAGTAGTCAAACAGTTTCATTCCCAATTACCAGTAAAAATAAGACTGATCCATAATTTTATAGGCCTATTACATCCCATAGACTAGAGATGTATATGAAAACCTTAGATATGGATTTGCGAGTACCGGATTTTGATGAACAGAACCCGAACAAAATCTATTCTGACTTCTTCAAAATTATTCAGACAGAATTCAATACAGTTTTTAAATTAAAGAAAGTCAGTGCCAACAACGGCAAATCTAAATTTAATGACTGGACAACATTTGAAATTGGTAAAAGTAGAGCTATGTATGACCTTTATGAACATAAAACCTATAACTTTGATATAAAATTTCATGACTATGTTAAAAAATATTCCAAAACTTTCAAGTTGGTTTGTAGAACTGCAAAAACTTTACATATTAATAGAAAAATACAAAATTCAAATAATAGAATGAAAACGGTTTGGCAAATCATAAACCGTGAAACTGGCAAAGTTATACCAAGGGATAATGATTTCTGCTTAAAGATAGGTGATGATGTTGTTAAATCCAACGCTGAGGAAGCTCGATCTTTAGAAACATTCTTCACCAATGCACCCTTACTCTCAACAGAGCGTCTAAAATCATCTCCATATAAAACAGAGGCTTTGTTAAAAAACAGCACTAGCATCAGTAATGTAGATTTTAAATTTTATCATGTATATCCCCAGGATATTGTCAAAACGTATAGATTACTTAACTTAAAAAATACTGAAGACCTGTGGGGTATATCAGTCAAAGTCATTGGTTCAATAATACTTGTTATAGCCCCACACCTAGCTTATATATTTAATAAATGTGTTGATGATGAAGCTTTCCTAGACCTCATGAAACACAGTAAACTTACACCTCTGTTCAAGTCGGGAGATAAGGGTAATCCGTCAAATTTCAGACCAATATCTGTTCTTCCAGCAGTAAGTAAAATTTTTGAAAAGATACTAAATCAAATGCTCTCACACTTCAACCGTAGAAAACAACTCCACGCCAAGCAATACGGTTTCACTAGGGGTAAATCGACTACGGATGCAGGTATTACCCTTATATCTCATATTTATTCTGCATGGGCAGCCGCACAGGATGCTATCGGTGTTTTTTGCGATCTGTCGAAGGCATTTGATTGTGTTGATCATGACACGCTACTTATTAAATTAAATCATTACGGAGTTAGAAATAAAGCGTTTTATCTACTAAGATCATACCTAAGCAATAGAATTCAAAAGGCAGAAGTCAACGGCGTTAAATCTGATCGATCGGGGGTAAAAATTGGCGTTCCACAAGGTTCCATATTAGGCCCTTTCTTATTCCTGGTATATATTAACGATCTGCCTTTCATAGTGGAGAAATTGACTAGCATAGTGTTGTGTGCTGATGATACTTCACTGGTCTTCAAAATTGAAACACAAAAAGAAGATTTTGATGATGTCAATAGAGTATTATCTTTAACCTTGAATTTGTTCACAATAAACAATTTATTGTTAAATGCTGGTAAAACTAAATGTATCAAATTCTCACTTCCAAATGTCAGGCAAGTTGGGACCAGTTTAGTGTTGGACAGCAATACGTTAGAATTAGTAAATGACACGAAGTTTCTTGGAATAACCATTGATAACTAATTGCAGTGAAACCCCACATAGAAAGATTGGCTGGTAAATTAAGTTCTGCGGCTTACGCTGTTAGGAATATCAGACAAAACACGGATGTAGCCACATCCGTGTTTTGTCTGATGTTCCAGGCGATGATCTAGGCTAGTATATTTTAGATACTTTCATAGTGTCATGTCCTATGGTATCTTGTTGTGTGGGAAAGCAGCGGATACTCAAACAATTTTTATTTTACAGAAAAGAACTATTCGAGCAATTTATAATTTAAAACGCACAGACTCCTTAAGAGAGCTTTTTAAAGAAATTGACATAATAACTGTAACTAGTCAATTTATTTTCGAAAATGTAGTATGTACGCAAGAACCTTACAAAATTTCCCAAACTTAGCGATAGCTGTAATGTTAACCTAAGAAACAATCACAGACTACTTGCACCCCGGTTCAGACTCGCGAAGGTGAGCAATTCTTTCAAGGGTCAATGCATTCTCTAATACAACAAGATACCTCTGGAGATCTTGAAATTGCCATTTGAGCAATTTAAAAACCATGTTAAAGCGACTTAGTCGAAAAAGGGATATTACAATGTTCAAGATTACTTAAATGATGGGACTGTATGGGGTTAATCTGGCTCAACATAGACCTTGCTGTTAATAATTTTGTAATTATTTATTTCTGTTTATTAATTATGATAATGACTAAATATTATATTTTGTATTAGTTAAGCATAAGCAATTTTTAAAAGATATCTAAAAATCAATCTGTGGGAGTTTCTACGCCCTGCTTCTCCCACAGTAGTCCAATGTAGAGAAGTGGCAAAAAATGACGATTGCTAAGTAAATGTAAATATCTACAGTAATAAAAACATTTGGAATTTTGGAATTTTGGAATTCTGGCCTAAATGGTTCTGAATGGTCTGTACTATCTTCGTTTTACCAAACAGCCTGAATATGGTTTATTATGAGTATTTTCGTATACGCTGGAACGGAACCCTTCGCCTTCGAGTCCACATCACTTAGATGGGCACAGTGCCTTACCGACCTCCCTCCGAGCATACATAATGTGCTACCTGTATATATATCTACCAATTCGTTATTCTGTGCCTCAACCGTTTGCATTTGACATTCAAAGATCATTTTCCCACACATGCGTGGATATTTACATATTACGTTCGGAAATACAATACGCAATAGTAGTTTATGTGACTGATACGTAATGCCTAAATATGTACAGTTACATACACTAGTTTATCTACACACTTATCATAAGCTCTATTTGATGTGTTCAGGAACCGCATGTTTGACCGGCATTGTGGCATTGAGTTGTTTAGCTTGTTATGTAGTACCAACTTCACAGACAAAGTAGGGGCGATACACAGGCGGGCGTCGGCGTTCGAAATTTGAATGTCATAATATGTAGAAAATTTACACATTATGGTCATAATGTTCAATATTCAGATAAGAAATGAGTTTTTACCAAGTAGTTTAACATTATGCTGATCGTAACGTGAGGTTTTTGTACGCAGTAAAGAGGGTTTATGATATGTGTGTAGATAAAAAAAGTAATGCGCCCGAAATGGATAATTTCGAACATGATTATGCGTTATATTTATAAGTTATTTTTTAAGTGTTTCCTTTGGAATCTTGGGTGGAGAGCTCCGTGGTCTAGTGAGTTTCACGCTTGCTTCTCCAGCAGTAGATGCAGGTTCGAATCCGGTGCTGACTCTGTACCCATGAGATTAGTAATTTATATTAAATACATTAACGGACGTCGTTTCGTGTTTCGGATGGCAAGTTAAGCTGTAGGTCCCGGCTACTATGGCTACCTGCTAGTATGAGGAACCCCACCAACCCGTACTGAGTCAGCGTGGTAGTTTATGGCTCAAACTTACTCGTATCCGCGTAAAATCCTGTGGCTCTCGGTGCGGACAATAATGGCTACAGCTTTTTTGCTTTGGAATCAAATAAGAAAAACACTTCGCAAGGCCGTACCATCGAGTTACCTTTGCCTAAAAAAACATATGTAAAAATACCTACCATGGCGGTAAAACGAACTTAAAAGGTCTGTTAAAAAGAAAGTTGACAACAACTATTTTATTGAATAAATTATAATGAGTTACTATATACTATAATAATAATTGAAACACTTTTATTTATTTCCATGCATTTTGTTGCACTAAATAAACCTCGGCGGAAATTTTATTTGCCCAACGTATCATTGAAGTCAAACTCTTTACCCGTCTAGTTATTACCGACTTTCCCATATTGGCAATAATGTACCATTAAATACATATACTTTAACCTCACGTATGACACAAAAGTTCATGTCATTCCAAGGTCCTGAAATATTGACATCAGTAGATATAACTTTCGTTCCAGACATTACTCTAGGGATATCCTTTTTGTCGTCAATGCTATAGGGTGATTTGTATTCGGGTCTCAGACTCAGGGTGAAATATTATGTACTAGGCTCGCAGGCTCACACCTGCAGCACGATATGAGTCTCTAAGGTGTGTGTAATAAGAACAGTACCAAGTCCAAAAAATCCGTATATGACCCCGATTGTGAGTGACGACCTTTGTGGTATAGAGTTCGACATTGTGCCATATAAAAGAGAGATCCCGGATTAAAATTCCCGGGTCTCCGATGTTTATATGTATGTGATGTCGCATATTCTGACTCTCACGCACGACACAAGGTGTGGGGCCAGAAGGAATGTATGTGTTTATAATAAATGTTGTGTTACTACCCAACATACTAAATTGGAATTATATATTGGATTTTTTTTTGGAATTTGCGTGCAGACTAAAAAATATAAAATCGAAGGCATAAAGCCTTTGAGAAGTTAGAATTGAGGAAAAACTGACCAGAGCCCCATTTTTTTTTTGTCTTTTTTATTATTTACATTAATTATTTGTGTCATTATAGCAAAAGCCAGCTCGACACAAGTATACACAAAATATTTACAAGAGACAATTTCAATTGAATTAAAATAATATTCAATGTAATTCAACAACATAGCGTCATGCCGTTTCCCTCACTGGGTGGCAGAGGTACAATTGTGCACATTTAATTCAATTAGATTGCATAGCATTTGATAAATAGTTAAGAAGCATTTTGGTACGTCACCATCACATCCAATTCACCATATGCATTACATAACATTTACATACAGGCACATACATTGCTTCTGGTACCACACTAGGTTGTGTCGTAGGAGCCAGAAACAGCAACGTTACAAACATGTAAACATCCAAGACATGGGGATTTTTTTCTTCCTCCACAGCGACGAAAAACTATTACTTAGCATCCGTAATAAAGTAACCCAGTAATGTTGAGCTGTTTCGGTGGCCATCTGTGGTCTTCAGCATTAATTGCAGTCCACAGATCCCATCATCAGATCCTGCCTGATATCAATGGGACCAACAAAGGCCCTTTCAAACAAAAAGTAAGTCTGCAGGTAAGCTATGATTATGGGAACGCGGCACACTCTTGACTTATTACAGAAAACGCCCTTCGCTCCTGTAATGTGTGATGGTACTGTAGTGGTCCTACCCGGCGCCTCCACCAATGTAGTGGTCCTATCACTTCTCTGAGACTACCTATACTTGAATTATAAATTATAAGACTTGACTTATGTTGGCTTGTATTTTTTATTGATTTAGTTACGTTTACACTTTGTATAAAAGGGATCCACAACTGGCTCGATGGCCATTACGCTAATCCTCACTATATAATTTAGCTCAGTCGCTGGCCGAAGCCCAAGGTGAAGTGTGTCACATTGACTTCTCACATCCAAGCCTCTTTCTTTTTAAAACTACAAAATAAGTAACAGTGTCAAAGTGAACACCCACTCTAAAGAGGCCCGTATACAATATAATCGCATAAACAAATATCGAACCTTACAGTACCATAATCTCGTATAGCGAGAAAGCCAAGAACCTGGGGGTTGTTTTTGATAACCTGCTGTAAGGTAAGCAGGCGAGTGTTTGCGTCTTTTCACTCCCTCTGAGGATTGCAGTACTTCCGCCCACGGCAGACTAAAATAACCCTTCTACTTCCATTAATCGACTACGCAGATGTTTGCTGGGTAAGGGCGAACAAAGAACTACTGAATAAACTCAAAAGACTTCAGAATCTCTATATTCGGTTTATCTTCGGGTTTCACAAGTATGACCATGGCTCCCAATATCGCAAGGAATTAGGGTAGCCTTCGATTCGTCTTCGCCGTGATATGCACATTCTCTCCTACCTTTTTAATATCTTGATAAATCCGCGGTACCCCACATATCTTCGTTTCGAGTTTCATTTCTCCAGGGACAGGAATCACAGATCCCACAAGGTGTCTCTTCTCTCAACTCCCCAGTACAACACTATTGCTTCTCAGAACAACACTCGTTCAGGTTAAGTGCAATCCGAATGTAGAACGCACTTCCCTGCGCTATTAGGGATAGTCCATCCCTTTTCATTTTCAAGAAAAGATTGAAACTTCATTCCCTTTCTCTTCCGAATTAAGTTTAAGTATGTTAGTTAGTATTTTGATAATATAAATATTATAAGTTGATATACACTGACGAGCAATAAAAAAGTTCCAGTGACATAGCACCAAATTACTCCTAAACGGGAAAGGCTAGCTTAATGACGCCGTCTGCAATATTGAAGTATATTTAACAGCGCATCAGAATATTACCAATTAAAAACGTAAATATTGTGTTCAAATTTTAAATTAAATGTTTAAAAAAATTGGGGCCATTTGGCCCGGCATTTTGTGGATGGAACTTTTTCATTGCTCGTCAGTGTATGTAAGTGTTAAAATCTGTTATATTACTCTTATTATATTTTATATGTTAGTAGGTTACTTAATTTATTATGCACCAAACTGCCCTTACTAGCAATAGACTGTCCTGTCCTGCCTAGGGTTTCTGGAAGAAATCTCTTTTTAGAGATAAGCTCGCCTTTGCGCATAATTGTTAATGTATTTTTACCCATTATTTACCGTACTATAAAGTAATTTTCCAAATCGGTCCAGCCGTTGTCGATAAATCAACCACGATAAATATATTCATCATTACTATTCATCACCATAAATTATCCTACGAATTGAGAACGTCCTCTTCGAAGTCGGTCGGTAAAAATGGAGCGCTACACTAAATGAACCACGCATTATGGTAAAACCCCATTAGAAAAATGGAAAAAGTTACGCTGAGAACGCTCGTAAACGATATTTTGATGTTAACTGGCCACCAAGATCATGCGATTTAACGCCGTGCGACTCCTTTCTTTGGGGTTGTGTGAAATCTCTGTTTGAAATCCACTCTGGCTGCCGAGTCGCAGGAAGACGTCGAGTTTCAGTGGGGCTCGATCGAGCAGGGTGCTTGTGTGCCTCGGGGGGAAAGCGTGGAGCCAGAGCCCTGCCTGACTCCTAAACTCCTTCGCCCTGGTTCCTGGAGACGAGCGCGCTCTGCCGAACTACTGGATGTGTTCGCGAGTCTGTCTCTCGTTTAAATACAGAGCTGTTTAAATACAGAGCTATTTAAATACAGCCACGTCCCACGATATATTCTTATTTATTGAATTTTATTATTATTATTTTATTATTATTATATTATTATTTATTAAGGCAGTTTTGTTTGAAGTACTCTCCGAACACACTGCCGATTCTTCGTTTCTTACAGTTGTGGTTCCTTTATTCACTTCATTCATTCAAAATAAAATACAAAAATAGAAATACAAAAATGTTTATTTGTTCATCATTGTTTGTACTACTCGTCGGAAATATCTGTGGACCTCCATGGAATGCGCGTGGATGGAAACTATTTGGGTTACGTCATTTGAACAGGTCCACAGATATTTCCGACGGGTAGTAACTAAGTTTTATTTTACTATTCTTACTTTTAAAGAGGTATGTAGCTTTATGAAATGGGCTACAGGTGTCTTTTAAATTTTTACAGTGTAATTGTAGTACTTCCTGCCACGACAGACTAAAATCACCCTTGCCCAGTCCCTTCTTCAACCTTTAATAGACTATGCGGATGTTTGCAGGGTCAGTGCGATCGAAGAACAACTAAAAAATATCGGGATTCGGTTTGTCTTCGGGTTGCGCAAGATGACCATGTCTCACAGTATCGCAAGTCCATACATTCTTTCAACTTCTCGGCATAACACTGCCGCTTACGAACACTCGTTTAGATTAAGGATAATCCGACTGTGGAACGCACTTTCCTGCGCTATTTGGGATATACCCTCAATTTTCACTTTTAAGAAAAGATTGAAATAGATTTTCAAACTTCAAACTTCAATTTTTTTATTCAAAATAGATTCTTACGAACCCTTTTTGAACGTCATTTTAATCTATATAATGCAAGAAAAACTACTACCGTTTCGGAAACAGCGAAGAAGAAGCGGCGCAAGAAAGTAGTACACTGCAACACGGCCTACTTTTCTTTTCTATTTTTTTTTTCAAAAATAGGTCTTGTGTTACAATCGTGTGCGTAGTTCTTGTGCTGCGCTGGAAAGTCAGAGTACCATACCTCTTTGTCATAAATGTAATAATCTAACCTAAAATATGCTTTATAAATAACATAATGTTTTTTTAACAATGCCTTTAAATTTCTTCTTTGACAAATTTAATATCTTCTCTTCCGGTATTTTGTTATAGTAATGTAAACTT
This sequence comes from Argyresthia goedartella, assembly GCA_949825045.1. Lineage (NCBI taxonomy): Eukaryota > Metazoa > Arthropoda > Insecta > Lepidoptera > Argyresthiidae > Argyresthia > Argyresthia goedartella. The sequence goes on along the minus strand of OX463812.1, from coordinate 11,731,309 downwards.
ACACCCACAAATTAAGTTCCAACTTTAGCTAGTCGATAGTTAGGTTGATCAATTTTATTTCCGCTTCCTATATTATTTCGCTTATGCCTGGCAACATTTTCAGTGAAGCTATTTATGTTCTTCCTAACGTACATGATACTTTCATAAATATATTGATACGGTACAGTCATAATGCTAATTTCTTTGAACAGTTCCCTCAGGGAGTCACGACTGCTTAGGTTATAAATTTCTCTAAAAGCCCTTTTTTGTAGACCAAAAATTGAGTCAATATCAGCAGCTCGGCCCCACAGCAAAATTCCATAGGACGTAATGATGTAGAAATAACTACAGTAAACAAGTCTCGCCGTAGCTACAGCCGTCAGCTGTCTGATTTGTTTCACAGCATATGCAGCTGAACTAAGTTTCCCGATAAAGATGTAATGTGAGGGCTCCTTTGTAGTTTCATCAAGTGTTATCCCCAGGAAAACTGTACTATCAGAAAACTCTATCTTATCATTTTTTAATATAACCTCATTTTTTAAGTAACTAAACATCAGGCAGTTAATTAATTAATTAAGTTAATTTTATACATTTACTTTTTTCGCATTAAGCACTAGATTGTTAACAGTAAACCAATTATGAAGTTGCCTAAGAGCATTATTTACTTCGTCTTAGTTCTGTACATGTTGATCTACTTTAAATATAAGAGATGTATCATCAGCAAATAACACAATCTTTGACAAATTCTGAACGATGTAGGGTAAATCATTAATATAGACCAAAAATAAGAAAGGACCTAATATGGAACCTTGAGGCACGCCAATTTTCACGCAAGAGGGAGAGATTTGGTTCTGTTAATCTGAACCTTCTGAATTCTATTATCTAAAGTTCTAGAGATTTATTTTTAACACCGTAGTATTCCAGTTTTTACCGTAAAGTTTCATGATCTACGCAATCAAATACTTTAGAACGGTCACAGAAGACACCTATGGCATCTTTTGATTCTTCCCATGCACTAAAAATATGTTTCAATAGTTTAATACCAGCATCTGTGGTACAACTTCCTTTTGTAAAGCCGAATTGCTGGTTATGTAATTAAAAATATTGTGATTAAAATGGGAAAGCATTTATTGAGCATGGTATTTTCAAACACATTTTCTAAATACCGGTAAAACTGATTCAGGCCTTTAGTTACTGGGATCTTTTTTGTCACCAGCTTTATATAGAGGAACTAATTTGCTATTTTTCATTAAATCGGGAAAGGTACCGTGATCAACGTATTCATTAAATATTTAAGCTAAATATAATAATAATAATAATAATAAATCTTTATTCATAGTAAAAACATACATAACAAGGAGATAGTTTTTCGACTACTATCATAACTAGGCTAACAGGTAGCCTGTATTTATGATTAAGTAGGCCCGTGCCTCTTACGAGGATCGTTACAGTGATTCGGTGGCGTCATGTTTTAAGCAGTAAAAGTGATACAAGCAATAATTAAAATAAGAAGAAACAATATTAAATTTAAACAATGTGCTTTACAAAATGTTTCCTCAGAAGGAAGGACACAAAATAAAATTTTAATAACTAACATGCTGCATGCCTCCGTTTGAGGCTGTGTGGTGTGTGTGTGTGTGTGTGTGTGTGTGTGTGTGTGTGAGGGTGTGTGTGTGTGTGTGAGGGTGTGTGTGTGTGTGTGTGGGTGTGTGTGTGTGAGGGAGGGTGTGTGTGTGTGTGTGTGTGTGTGTGTGTGAGAGAGAGAGAGAGAATGTGAGTGGATAAGTACGTAACCAATTATATTACACTATAAAAAATTCTGTTTCATCATACGTTAAGGTTTTTAGTAGTGTAGACACATTCTTTTTACATTCATATGTGGGTTTGTTAAATACAAAATTTATGTTATTTATCTTATTATAAAGTTTTGGACCAAGATATAAGTGATGCCTTTTTGTAAAACTAAGCTTTGGCAAGGGAATATTACAAATTAAGTCGTTGCGACGTTTGGAGGTTTCGTAGAAGGGTGTATTGATATGCTGATGAATCACGGTGTTGTAAATAAAGAGCTGTCTGACAGTTAGGACGTCGCAGTCACTGTATAATTTTGTAGTAGGGTAGAGGATAGGACGTTTGGTGGCCACCTTTAGTACTCCGCGTTGGGCAACTTCCAGTGGTTTGAGGTGTGTTTTAGTGGCACCACCCCAACACGGTATACAATAAGTAATTATAGATTGGACTAGAGCAAGATACATTGTTTTAATTACATTTGGAGGGGCAGTGTTGCGGATAGATTTGAATACGTACATTAATTTCCTAAGTCTAGATGTAAGCAGATCAATGTGGGTTTTAAAGTTCAGGTGTTTATCCAACGTGATTCCTAAGTATTTAATTATGTCAGTACGGTCTATGGAGGGGCAATGGCACAATAGAGGATCGTGACAGGAGTGAGCTTGGATAACAATCGGTAATTTAGGTTGATTGGCGGAAGTGGGAGAAAAGGGTATAAATTTAGTTTTAGAAGTGTTCAAAGTTAAAAAGTGTGCGGAAAGCCAGTTGGCGACAACATTAAAACCTGATTGAGTTGTATTTTGGAGATTGGCCCAACTAGAGCCATTAAAAAGGAGAACTGTATCATCGGCGTATGTAATAATAGTGCCATTTTCAAGTGATATGTTACACATGTCATTAATAAATATGAGGAAGAGTGTGGGCCCTAATATACTACCTTGCGGTACACCGTATGAGAATATGGTGCTAATATATCTACAATAGAGCTAAAAATTTTGACTGTTGTCCCCCATAAGTCTTCAGTGCTCTTAACTTTAATGTCTTCAAAAGTCTTAATAATACACTGGGGTCTGACATGACTAAATTTAAATTCAGTTCCGCAGGCGTCCACGTTTTCCTTAAGCAATGTAGCTGAAAGGGATGGTGAAGATTTCAGTGGTTCAGTAGTTTTCCTGAGCTACTTCTGAATTTGCACTAATAATACCACGGTCTGTCTTAAGTGAAAAGTTATGCTCACGTGGCTTTGCTCTACCTGTTTCGCTATTTATAACTTTCCATACGATTTTTTATTGTCGGCAGATTTCTTACTACTTATGAAATTTGCTTTGGCTTTAAGACACACTATCTTGAAAGTTTTGGAGTAATATTTTAGATATTCTTTAAACCTGTCACTATTTGTCATGTTTCTTTGTTCATAAAGTTTTAAAAGTCTATCTCTGCTAATCCGCAAACCACTGAACTTAAATCTAGTATTAATTTCTTTCGTATCAATTTTAAATATAAACTCAAATTCTTCGCTTACCAAAGAAAAAAAGTCTTGATATAAATTATTCGGGTCGTTAAAATTATAATCGTGAACAGGCAATTTATCAAGTAGGACATTTTGGTACTTTTCCAACCGACTAGTAGTGATGGGTCTGGTTTCTAATTTTATTTTTTGAATATGATTAATGAAAGAAAATTTAACACTTTGACCTCTATGATCTGATTAAAGCGAGTTAATAATACTTTGTGTTGGTTCGAAAAAACATTATTTAGATTAAATGATTTAAAAAGCCCAAATATCTTATTGCTTAATGAATATCTTCTAGAATGTCTAAATTAAAGTCCCCAACAACTAGAATCTTTTTCTTTGCTTTAGTAACTAATTTTAGAACATCTTCCATCACTTATTCAAAAGTAGAATAGTTTTGAGCATTAGGTGGCCTATATACACATACTATAACAAGTCTGTCCAGCTCAACACAAGATAATTCAATACATCTTTCAATCGACAGTTCAACAATGTCTTTTTGTTCTTTGCTGAAGTTCTCTAATAATTATAAGAAACAATATTGAATTCAAAGAACAAAAAGACATTGTTGAACTGTCGCTTTCAATCGACAGTTCAACAATGTCTTTTTGTTCTTTGAATTCAATATTGTTTCTTATAATTATTAGAATACCTCAGCGAATAGCGAACTGTCGGTTGAAAGAACTGGCAATACAATAATTTACATAGTTTAATAACATTTGATAATCTTTTTGCCGATGTTCGGTCAAACAAACAATTAACAAGTTGCATTATTTTTAGAAAAGCATAAATATAATGTTATTTATGCTTTTCTAAAAATAATTAAATGCTTTTCTAATAATAATGCATTACTTTAATATTGAAATTGGCGTTTTGCATGGGAGGAACATAAATTCGTTTTTTTTTAAATATAATAATTTATTTAATCAAAGTATGTAGATAGATAGATAGATAGATAATTCATTTATTCATTGTTCGGTACAAACACAAAAACATTATTGGTTATTAACATATTACAAACCACACAAAATTAATTATGGCAAAAAACATCAAAGAAATTAAATAAAACAATGAAAATAATTATAATTAACACAGTAAAAATATGGAAAGTAAGGATCACTATGTGGCACCGTGACTGTACCGCGACAATGAAATGGCCCTGACTCAGCAATGTCACAGACGAATCTGTGACGCTGATATTCTGCCAGAGCCAAAGCGGACGAGACAGCAATAGGCTTAAGTACACAAAATACACAAATTATTACAGCAAATAAATAAAATAAAATATTAAAATCTACTAATATGGAATTGAATTAATAATGCATAGAATAGTATCGGAATTGTGTGATTAAAATTAGATGAAATTTCAGAATTGTATAATATGAATAGAAAAAGGATAATATAATGTCAATGATTATGTCGTATGGTAGTCAAAATAAAAAAGAATGAATTTTGTGAGGTAGGAGATTTCTTCAGGTTATAACCAAGGGCATTACAGTTATTTTAAAGTGCTGCCTCCTCAGCCTTCTGCTGCAGTATTAGAAACCTTCTAAAGGCACTTCTGAAACCAGCCTTACTATTTAGCTATCGAAGGGGTGGTGGGATGTTATTCCAGCACTTTGTGGCACGGTATTTAAAACTGCCACGGAAAGCTGCACTTTTGTGTCGAGGCATTGAGAGGAGAGGAGCGACTCTCTGGGACAGACACCAGGTGAGTTTATCATAAAGATAAAGCGGTGTTCGCGTCCGGACAACCTCAAAAAGCAACATTGAATAATAAAGATTTTGTCTAGCTTTCATTCGTAAAATATTTGCCTAATTTAAAAAAGGAGTGACGCGCGTTCGAGGAGGAATCACGAAGCAGAACCTGGCACAGGCGTTTTGTACTCTTTGTATGAGTTTTTGCGTTTTCTCAAACAGACACGATCCATACACCGTAATACCGTAGTTTAGCTTGGAAAGCACTAAGGCTTCAATTTATAGTATTCGCAGGTCAACGCTGAGAAGATCCCGGATTCTATACAGAACTTTAAGTCTATAAAAGCAGTTTCTAACTACCTCAAGAACATGTCTCTCAAATCGCAGTTGATCATCCATAAGAAGACCAAGGTTTCAAGCCTCACGGATAGCCGTGTGATAGCGATTCCATTAACTAGAACCTGTGGAGTGTGGATCATGCATCGTTATATCCTTTATCTGATTTTTTGAGCCCATTATCATACACTTCGACTTATTTGGGTTGAGGACTAAAGTGTTATCAGAGGACCACTGCGATATGCGGTCCAGATCCTCATTTAAAGCTTCCACCCCTATACAAGGATCATTGTCTACCGAGACATAAATTTGCAGATCATCAGCATACAAATGATAATTACTGTTAATTATGCATCTAGTGATATCAGCACTGTATATTATAAACAGAAGCGGTCCAAGTATGGATCCTTGTGGGACTCCTCTATCCAGGGTAGCCAGCCGCGACTGCAACTGAGATCCATCAGCTTTGTCCAGCACCACCCGTTGGCTCCGAGTGCAAAGGTAGCTATTAAACCAGTTTATGGTGGAAACGTCAAAGCCATAGAAAGCCAGCTTAGACAGTAAAAGAGGGATGTTTAGAGCATCGAAAGCCCTGGAAAAATCCAGGAGAGCCAGTACGGTGCCCCTGCCTTGATCCTGAGAAGACAAGATATTATCCACAACGTCCAACAGTGCTGATGTAGTACTACGCCCCTTTCTAAACCCAGATTGACGCTGAGGCAGTACATCTCTATTCTCACAGTACTTATAGACCTGGTTGTATATTACTCGTTCCAGAACTTTAGATAGGTACGGTAAGATACTTATCGCCCGAAGGTAACCAATATTAACCGGATTGTCTATTTTAGGGATGGGACGGACAAAGGCAGTCTTCCATTGAGCAGGGAAAGTGGAAGAGGCTATGGACTTATTAACTATAGCAGTTATCACTTTAAGAGTACGAGGCAAGGTCAGCAAGATCATATCTTCAGTTATCCCATCTGCGCCTCTTGCATTTGAGCTCAAGGAAAGGATCGTTTTGGCTATATAGTTCTCATCCACTTGGTCCAATGAGAACTCAGCACTACTGAATCTATTGATTTCAAAATGTTTTAGAAGTGACAGGGAGACCGTACTAGCGCCAGGAACATTAAAAAAGTTAGCGTTAATTTCATCAGGGTCGCTAAAATGTTCAGGCAAATCATAATTATTTTTAAAGTTTGGTAGAATGGTGCCCTTAAGGTTTTTCCACAATTTTTTTGAATTATTAACATACTTGTTGATATGCTGTTATATATACAGCTACGTTAACCAGATGCTTTAGGGACTTATAATACTCCCTATCATGTTCTAATTTTGATTTCCGCAAACGAGCATGCGCTTGATCACGCAACCTCATCATCAATAGTATGTTGCTAGTAAGCCATGGTGTGGGTTTGCCCCTGATCCTAGTCCTAGTCAAAGGAGCATGTTTATCATACAGTACTAAGAGGTGCCTGCTGAAACGTTCAACCATTTCATCAACTGATGGGCATGACATAATATCCTCCTCCCAATTAACCAAATTAACATCGGAATTAAAATCAGAAAAAAATATTTTACTAATAGGCCTTACCATACTTTACCGCGTCTGAATTTTTTCCTTTTTGATTTTCAACATTACCATAACCATTACATGGCCCTGCTGAGGAATATTTAGTAAAGAGACGTTTAATACAGACGCATTTGTGCAGAAAAGGTCAAGCAGTGTAGCACTATGAGATGTGAAGTGCGTCGGCTCAGAGACAACATTTATTATATTCATGCTTCTAAGGAAATCATTCAGACTTAGCGTGGCACTATCAGCGGTATCCATAGGATCTATATTGAAATCACCCAAAAGCACTATCTTATCGTAATTAGAGAAGGTTGTAATAGAATCCGTCAAGGCGTCGAGTAAATCGTCAACCTTAACCCATTCCGGGCGATAAGCAGTGCCAATTATAACTCTAGTCGACATGACATTTATGGAAATCGACATTTGTTCAATGTGAGTGGTTGGAGCCGGGTGTGAACACGCGCGCACAGCCACCCCGCATCGAACATAAAAACCTACTCCCCCCCCCCCAGCCCGCGCCTTATGTGTAGCGGACGCGGCGCATGTCTTAATCAAAGTCAAATGTACCATTGCTATCTATACACTTTTGCCATCTCATAGGTAGTTCTTCGATCCCAATACTAAAAAAAACATTCGGACGGGAATGAATAAAATCTTTGAAGGCGGTTTGGACTGCCCCATCGGAGTTGATTTTTTTCCCTTTCAAGAAGTTATCCCAATTTCGAAAAAAATGGTAATCTGTTAGAGCAAGGTCCGGAGAGTACGGTGGATGTCTTAGACATTTCAATTGAAGCTCCTCTAATATGGTAGCCGTCTGTTGTGCAGTGTGTGGTCTAGGGTTATCATGAAGCAGCAGTGGCCTAGAGCGATTGACCAGCCTCGGTTGTTTAGCAGCTAGCTTTTTCATCATGATTTGCAGTTGCTGACAAAAGACATCTGCCGTAATCGTCTGGCCAGATTTAAGAAAGCTGTAGTGAACCACACCAGCACTAGTCCACCAAACGCTCACAAGTAACTTTTTTGAAGTCAATTTTCGCTTGGGGCATGGTTTGGCTGGTTCGGTAGGGTTCAGCCATTGCGATGAGCGCTTCGGATTATCGTATAGGATCCACTTTTCATCACAGGTAATGATTCGATTTAAAATCCTTTCATTATTGTGCCGGGTGAGTAATGCAACGCAGCAGTCAACGCGCGTTTGTTGATTTGCTTCACTCAGTTCGTGAGGTACCCACCTTTCAAGCTTTTTCACCTTCCTAATTTGCTTCAAGTGGATTAAAACAGTTTTATCACTAACACCGCAGCCTGCAGCTAACTCGGACGTGGTTTGCGATGGATCCGCTTCCACAATAGCCTTCAATTCTTCATTATCAACTTTGGTCTCCGGCCGTCCACGGGGCTTGTTCTGCAGGTCGAAATTTCCAGAACGAAAACTTTGGAACCAAAAACGCACTGTACTTTCTATTGCGGTACCGTCGCCATACACATCATTAATCCTTCGAGCCGTTTCTGCCGCACTGGTGCCACGGTAGAACTCATACTCGTAAATAACGCGATATTTCAAGTTTTCCATTTTGTAAGCTGAGTGACGCAAGAAAAAAAACAATTGAGTAAAAAACAAATGAATTAAAATTTTAGAAACAAAAATACATGAGTAAATAGCTGTATAAATTTGAATTTTGAATTCCTAACCATAGAGGAGACATTTGAGATCAAAGTGGCCAGTATGTCGTCGCCAATTTCATATGTAAGGACCTAATATTACCATGCTTTCCTTTGTCCTAGTATTTGTCATTTGATTGCCAGAAAACCCCTGCTTATTTTGTAAAATTTTCTTATGTTTAGAGGGGTCCTCTTTAGTCGAACAATCTAGTTTAAACCACTATTATTAGTACTAATACTAACAAAAACTGAAGGCGATTATGATATAGTATTTACTGTGTCGCATACATTATAAGCTAACAATGTAGCTACTCTTTTTTTTGTTTTATTAGACAGGTACATATTATACTGGGTCAAAGTAAAGTAATGAATAAAATTATTCATGTCGAAATATAATATATCATCACTATGATGACACGTTATATTATATAGGTGCATGTTCATTCTATTTTTTACTATTATTTCCCTTCTCTTCCGTAATAGGTACCATATCTGTAGGTTTATGTACGATATATATTTGTTTATATTAATGTATGCCATCGATTGTATTTTATGTAGTTGAGGTATACATTTTATTCATTATATTTTTATTCTGTAAGTAATTTTCGTACATAATATAGTTTTTATTGCGCACTAGGACTGTCCTGTTGCATGAATATTCCTGCTGTCTTGCCTAGGTTTGCTGGAAGAAATTTCTCTTTAGAGATAAGCTCGCCTTTGCGTATTACATTTCTTGTAAATGTTTCTTTATTTATTAAGGGCAATAAAGAATATGAATATAAATGTTAGTGTGATCGATAATTCGTGAGTTATTATTATAGTGCTAACAAGTGGTACGGTCAAGTTGTTGCGACAAAGGAGGTTCATGTCTACGGCGGCGATGGGCTGGCTCCCTGTCTCGCGGTATGTTGACTTCGGTATTTGACAAGGAAGTCTACTATATGAATGGCATGCTCTAAGAGATGTGTATATCCATCAGAATAAACAATATTTTGATTTGATGTGAATTAAATAAATCTAGAAATGTGTCCAAAGTTTTAAAAAAAAATGTACAAAATGGTTTGATAATAGCAGACTGTATATTACAAAATTTTCTGTAAAGAAGACATGACGACATATGTTTGTATTTTTATTAAAACTCAGGAATAACATTAGCTTTCTGAAAGTTCATAAAATCTCTTTATTTTGATTACAACTCCAAGAGCGAATTCTGGATACAAGTGGAGATGTACCTCTGCCATCACAAATGGGAAAAGCCGTATCGATATTGTTTTGTTATGGTAGTGAAACCGAGAGTGACAACCATTATCGAATCATAATTAAAAATCGCCACCCCATTAATCATTTTCGATAGAACAAGCGATGTGATCAATTAACTCACAGTGATTAGTTTAGCATTAAATATCATTTTCATCTATTTCATATAGTAATTAAGAGTGCACAGCTATTTCCGTACTTTTGTATTGATTACGTAAGGTGGTAAAGCGATTTAGACATCCAATCTGGGGCCCAATTCTATACTGGAGATTGCATCGCGACCGCTCCGAAGGGCGCAAAATGCCGTACCTATTTGATTATCAGTATTCAAACAAAATAGGCGCCGCCGCGCCCAGCGCCGCGCCGCCACCGCTGCCGACAGGCCAAATACGGCATTTTGCGCCCTTCGGAGCGGTTGCGATACGATCTCGATGCAATCTCCAATACAAGACTGGGCTCCAGTATGACTGCATTGTAAACTCCGATTCCAGTTACATGTTTCTGAAAATTAATCAATGTCACTTCACTATACTATCTGATTCGCCCCCACTGAATGAGTTCACCGTTTTGCCACTGAACATTGAAATGAAATGAAATGAAATAGTTTATTTGTGTTCTAGAGAGTGATTACAGTTCACTTGTTATACATACGTTAAAAACGTTATAACAGTGTCAGAGTGACTTTAACTCCCTATGGTAGGGTTTCCCCTGTGTTATAGGATAAGTTAAAATATCTCTTCACTTTTTGTTTGTACATATAGTATATGTAAACAGGTTAAATATTACAACTTAATTTTACAAAAAGAAAACATTTTAAAAATAAAAATTAAAAATTAATGCACATTTTGTGTTTGTTTGTGTGTAAGTAGTACAGTATGTGTAGTTGTAGAGTGTTATGTATGTATGTATGCTGAGGTGTGTAGTGCATGTAAGTGTAGTATAGTTTTATACTATGACTAAAAAGTGTATGTGTAAGTTTAGTATGATAATACTTCTATAAATTCTTCGGTGTCCTCGTATGTATATGATCTCAACCATTTGAAAATAATTTTCTTGCATTCAAAGACATTTTTTGTGTATATTTCTACTTTTTTATTAATTTTATTATAAAGATAAGGACCCAAAAATTTAAAAAAACGCTGCATAAATTTAGTGTTTGTAAAAATTGTTTGACAGACTATGTCTTTTCTACGTTTTGTGATAGTTTGGTATTCAGGCATTTTATGTTGCTTCATTAATATGCTATGAATAAACATTTGCCGCACGGTTAGAACGTCACAGAAATTATAAAGATCTACAGTAGGAAAGATTCTGGGTTTAAAAGTACAAACCTTTAGAACTGCACGTTGGGCACGCTCTAATGATAGAAGAGTAGTTTTATTTGCACCACCCCAACAAGAGATACAGTAACATAGAACAGATTGACATAAGGCAAAATATATATTTTTCATAAGCATTGGTTCAACAATATGTCTCAGACCCTTAAATACTAGACATTACTTAGACTAGATTAAGCAGAATTAGCAGATTAGTAAAAAATCTCTTACCAAACAAAATAGCGACACTGCTTATTACATACGGGGTAGCAGACAGCGGCACCGTTACGCCCAAATTGTGTTTACATTATACATTTTATTTGCATGTTATTCTCTTTGTCTGCCTAATAACAGGACCAGATTTAAATATCGGTAATTTCCAAATCCCTACTCCAAGGAGTTCCTCCGGATACGTCCGGGGAATATTGGAAAAAGGTACGATTTTCATAAGCAAGATTTATTACGGAACCCTTGTGCTCCTAACTCATCCTGGGTATTGCCGGCGACAATTTTGAGGACCTTCGCTGAACGGCACTTGGAGCGGAAGTGTGGGTATGTGTGTGTATTGTATTGTTTAGGCATGGGTAGAGTTCGCGGCAACTTTATTTGGCTCTGTCAACTCTCTCTCACTCTGTCTCACATCCTACCTCACCCTGTGCGAGAAATGGAGATCACAGCTCGCTCAGAGCCAAAGAAACTAGTCGCGACCTGTATGCTTAAATTCAGGGATTAACAGAAATGTGTGATGAGTTCCAAGTCGTCTCCGGCCACGGCGAATGCTTTATGAGGTCCCTCGTTGGTTTGTGCAGCGTCGATCATGTGCCCTCATAGGACTAACATCAGCCTCAGAAGTCCAGATATAGCTTAAGGACTATATCTACCGACCCTTGGTGTTACAAGACTGAACGTTTTCCACGCCGCACCTGACCACTTTCAATTGTGCGAAATTGTAAATATATGTTACTTAGCTAACTAATCGATCAACCGGATGACTATGTAGCTGTGTGTGACCATGACCACTCGCCGGCGCTTGATAAGAATTTTTTCTCTAATTCTATCTCCACTTATGAGGTTAAAACATCATTTTGGTGATAGTAACATATGGCTGCAGGTGGTTTGAGCCTTCAAGCGGTCTCGCTTCGTGTCTAAGTAACCCCACCACGTCTTTGAGTTTCGAAGCTGTTTACGTTTTCCTGCACCAAACGTGGCCATTCTGAACGATTCTCTGCCTGACTCCCCCACACAGAGAACGATAGTTAAACCATGACAGGAGATGAGGGTTTCTTATCTAGTGTATAGGAACGTACACATATTTTTATAGGTTATAATGGAAAGAGAGCAGTATCGGGCGACAAACCGCAAAATCGGTTTTGTCCCATCTGTAATAATGTGATGTGTTATGTTAGGTATATGTAGTAAATAAATAAATACAAATCTCACAAATATGCACGTCAAATATAATGTTACAACGTTATTGTAAAAAATCCACAGATTTGTTTGTAAGTAGGTAAGTAGATACATAGGTATTGTGTTAAAAAGTATCTGAGATTCATAACATAGCTGTACATAGCAAAAATTCTCTCTAAACATAGCAGAGAAAAATATATTTTACTGAGGCTGCTTGTCATCGTTTTTTTATTGTTGTCTGAACATTTCTACAAATAAATCATAATAACATGCGAGATACGAGCAAAAGAAATCTTTGCGGCTGAGGTTCTTACAACGTGAAAAAAACGATTTGCATGTTACCATTACGAATAGCGAGACGACGAAAGATTTTTGCTATCAAACACGAATTAGATTTTTCCTATCAAACAAGAGTCTCATGAAACAAAATTCACTTTTAACTTGAAGTATTTCGTGTAAGTTCCTTCTGAAACAATAATTTTAAATTATTTAAATTCAATGTGTGAAATGCGATTCAAATCACGGGATCAAATTTTTGGATCATTCTTATTTTGGTTATTTCGGGCCAACTAGGGACTAATTGTTACTGCGCCACTGTACAGTGAGAAACGAAATAAGCTTAGCCCGCCTACTGTTCCTATTGGAAATTGATCTTTCCGAAAGTAGTCACATAAAGGAGGGCTTAGACAAGGTAAGTAACTGACTCCGAACTTGAGCAAGTAAGCGCTGACGCGATACCGAACGTGTCTATAGGTGAGTAGATTTGAGTCAGTACAGCGCTGTCGCCACGACAACTGACTCCATCTTAACAGTGTCGGAATCGGGTCAGCACTGACTTGCTTCGAATTCGGATTTACCTTAGACACTTACATACAGGCACAAACATTGCTTCTGGCCTCACACTAGGATACCCTGTGTCGTGGGAACCCGTGGGAGCAGCGTATAAACATCGAAGACCTTGGGGGTATATTTTTTCGGCTTATGTTTAAACGATCACCAAAAACGCACCTATTTTACTACCAATAAATCCGAAACGACCGCCAGAATTAGTAAACGACCGCCAAATTGTGTTTGGATAAATGATCACCAAACTTCTTTTTGTTTTGTGTACTCAAGTTTATGTTTTAAGTATTTTTGTTGTTCTTACATGTTCGACCTAACACGAAGGATAAAGGGGGCTTCGCTTCACTCACCCCCTTCACCTAAGCTAACGCAGTATTTTCTGCCCATATATTTTCTGCAACTTTTGGTGATCATTTACCCATTTTGGGTAGCAAACAATTTTTTTGGTGAACATTATATTTATTGCCTATTTTTTCTGCATCCCCAGCCAGGTATCGAACCCCCGACCTCTCGCATGGCAGGCAGAGCTACAACCGCAGCGCCACAGAGGTAGGCAACCATGTAACTAAATCCGAACTCGAAGCCCACTGCCTCGAAATTTTGCCATCGCAGTTGTTTTGTCTATTTCGCCCCTTTAGTTAGGATGTGGAATTATGAATGCTTCGGTCAGCGACATCTGTGGGCATTCATTAATAACTTTGGAGGCTTTACAGCGTTTTTTTTCGTTTTAAATGGATTGCATGATTTATTTGGGACATATTGTTGCAATTTTTGAATTATTCATATTAACAAATTAGGACGATGAATTGCTGCGTCCATGTCCACACTGTCCCCTTTAGCGTCAACTTTCATTGCGTCAAGGGCTTGCGTCACCGCACATATGGCGCACCCATTAATTTATGTGTCAGAAGCAATGTAAGTGCCTTTATACAAATGTTTATGTTATGTTTATTTAATAAAAGAAAAAGGACGCTTTTATCCTCATTCCAGCCCACCAGAACACTTCAGATTAAAACCGAAAAGAAACTTACCAGCCGAAAAAATAACTCACGATCGTATGACTTATTCATGATGCAAAGGTAGATAAGCCTCTAAAACCCGGATTTTTTGTCGTAAACTAAATTCCCCCCGCCTTTACAGCAAAAGAAAAGGAAGCCATTGGAACCTTATTATTCCACCGAAAGCGGTCAGTATTATTTTTACGATATTCTTTGATCTGCTATAAACGTAGCTTCTTCCAAAAGGACATCGGCCAACGAAATTGAATAAGCAGTCTCTCGGTCGTAGAAAGACCTTTTCACCCTTTTCTTGTATAGAGGTATTTTACTGTCGCATAAGTTCCTGTCTGAGCCATTTTATGACGTTAGTGACATAGTTATGGTTTAGGTAAGGATGCGAAATTTTCGTCAATAAAGTGCGAAGAATTGTCGGACGACATCTCCAAGGTTGGTGGTAAGCGCTAACTAAACTGTTAAATATGGCTTATAGGATGGAAAGCCTATTCACAGCTGTTGGTGCAGGGAACTAAATATTAGATGTGCCCAAAGCACACAGGATCAGGTCTAGAATAAATAAGTTACGTAATGTATCGTATACGTACATACCTTGCATTAGTCCGCTCTGAAAGGATTTCTACCAATCTAACTCGGAACCATTGGAAAAACTTAAAACAATAAAACTATGAACTAAAAAAGTTCAGAATTAATCATTCGTCTGATTGACCTGCCTATTTGAGGTAGATCTATCTATCTACCTATCTATCCAGCCTCCTGCGCCCACTGTTGAGTAAATGCCTCCTCTTCGTTGCGGTCCTGGGCTACTGCGGCCCGGCAGTTTTGGCGATGTCATCAGACCATCGCGCGGCTGGTCTGCCTCTCGGTATGCGCGCGTCCCTTGGTCCATCTACCGTCGTCCCTCCTACCTAGCCAAGGAGGTAGATACAATTTACTAATTTCTAGTTTAAACTAACTTACCTGTTATTGCCCACAGCTCTTTCAAGCACTCTTCCCTTGACCGTTGGATAGCCGTTCGCTTCTGCACCTCCGGTCCTGACTCCAGATACTCGAACAGAAGCGCCCCGAGCACAACATACACCACTACCAGGGCTATGAGCCCAATTTGCGAACATGCTAGGCGCACACAAAATGAGCCGAAGCGCCGACACGCACTCGGCCGTTCGCGCTCGTCCAATGAGATATCAGATGACATGTTCGAATTTCAAAAATTCCTGTTGTCACGCATTTCAGGTTAGTGTCCGGTTTTCAAAAATGCCAGATGTTCAATTTTCGAACTGTCACGCGTACCGTATCATCGTTTTATTTCAAGCCAGTGTTAAGTTCTTAGTTTTGAATGTACCGTACCAATCATTTTGACACTTTTTCATATCGGATGGCGACCTAATTGTAATGTTTATATGATGTCTACCTACTTTCCTGAAGTAAGGCAAGAAATTAACCATCTCATCCAGCATTTACGGTGCTGAAATCTGTGCGAAGAATTCCTGATGCCCCTCTCAATTAACACAAACAAAGGTGGCACCTCAGTAATTGATCCCAGACCGTGATAGGAATTCTTGAGCTCTATCTACCCAATCTCGCATATTTTTAGTCTACCTGCTATTTACTTTATATGACATGACAGAACTCTTTGTACAGATGGAAGAAACCAGCTGGGTAGGTTTGCGTTTAGGTTTTTACTTCGAATCTAATTTTACTTTTGAACTTATTTTTTACGGAAGGTATCTACCTACTTTAGGAAACTATTTTTTTTTCACAGCATTACACACTAATTACACTATGCGAAGGTTCAGAACATATAGTTCTTAAAGTTATTTACAGCCCAATGCGTCCATTTACTAACAATTTCTACTTTCGAAAACTTCGCGAGTTCAGCGTATATTCGAACGGTTTTCAACAGCCTTTACTCTACGGCGATCAAGGTATTACTGGCGGGATTCAGGCAAACGCTTCCTTTGGAAACTGCCTGCGCAAACCTGCGAGGAAAGCTTTCCACGTGCATCGCTTTTAGTTTTGAGACTGATAGCGGCATCTTGCGGGTGGCTGATAAAACTTTCCGTCCAAAATTTTAATTTAACGCCATCTATTGAGTACTCAACAGAACTTTTTGGGGGAAAAGCGTTGAGCGCCATCTGTTGAGCGTTAAACAACTATATTAATTTTAGTAGCACTGGCATGTAAGATACTTTTCCGAGAAGTCGGGAAAACCTTTTTACTTTGCAGTAACTTACGTCAGTATTATCTGGCTATCTGCACACTGGAGAAGTGATTTTCACTGACATATGTATTGAAGTATGTTGCAAAGTTACGTTTAGTTATTTTTTATCTACCTACTTTATTTTCACGTTTATAAAGTGCATGCGAGGGAAAACAAATTTCACTTTTGACAGTTGAGTCTGTAGAAATGACGAATAAAAGTTATCGCGTCATGGCAACACTGTCTTCGTCGACGGTTTCTGAAAACTGACACCCTGGCACGCTTTTCTTTCTAACTTATTTGTGTTTCCTGAACTCAGCAATACTTATCTCTAACAACTTGTGTGCTGTGTTTGTGACTTTGTATACGCGGGCGAAAGAAAATCTGTGAAAATGGCTACAATTCTGGATAAAATCGCTGGGATAGAAGCCGAGGTAAATAGTAGAGGTTATATCGCTATATTCCCTAATATCTTTCCCAAGCCATCAAAACCACTTTATTATGAAATATTAACAGCCCATTTCAACTCTATAATTGAACGAATCAGTCGAAATTTGGAGGGTCATAAATAAAACCTAACAATGTTTATTTCAGATGGCTCGGACACAAAAAAATAAAGCCACTGCAATGCATTTAGGTATCTTGAAGGCTAGGTTGGCTAAATTGCGACGAGAACTGATTACTCCAAAGGGTGGTGGCGGCGGCACTGGCGAAGGTAAGACAACAATATTATAATCAACATTTTGTTAATTTCTATCCATTTGAAGGTGTGGGGCCATATCCAAGGTCGTAAACTATATCCACTGTTCAAATATTGTACTATGAAAATACATTACGGTTTAGGGATTATAGATGAGACATTAAAAATATATTTCAGGGCACTGTCCATTTAAGACGTGGTTGATTTTAACCTCCAGAATTTACTCAATAGAGAATTATGACTGTTAGTGTACTTCTCATACTTATTAGTCCTAAACAGAGACATTTTCTGTCAAAATAAATGAAACAACTGTAATTATGGTTTTCAGGTTTCGATGTGGCAAAGACTGGTGATGCACGTATCGGCTTTGTCGGCTTCCCCTCGGTGGGCAAGTCAACATTACTATCGAACTTAGCAGGGGTGTACTCAGAAGTGGCTGCATATGAGTTCACAACCCTCACAACTGTGCCAGGATGCATCAAGTACAAAGGTGCTAAGATCCAGGTGGGTTTGGGTCTGAATGCTTCTTCTATCAGAATATGTGTTCACAAGCCTCACAACTATGCAGGGATGCATCAAGAGTCAAGGCATAAAGATCCAGGTTAGTTTGAGTCTGAAGGCTTTTTGTAGCGGCGCATGAGTTCACAACCCTCACAACTACGCGGGGATGCATCAAGTAAGTTTGGATATAAGGGCTCCTTCATGCTTATGAAGTTTAAACTGAAGGTAACTAAAAGTGAAATATAATATTATATATTTTTAGATCCCGGAACAGACCAGTATTTAAAAATGTTACATACTTCCATTGCTCTTAGAGTCAAATTCCTCACAAAGATATGCTCCCAACTAGTATAAATTATCATCAAAAAAATTGTATCATGTTTTACTTATTTTGGGCCACATCATCACATATTGCCAGCTAACCTCGAGCAGGAGATAGCACTCAAAAAAGAAGAAAAATCTTGCTATAACTTGTATTATCAAATTCTTAAGCAACAATCACTATTAACTCATTATTTTCAGCTCCTAGACCTCCCCGGTATCATCGAAGGTGCCAAAGATGGCAAGGGTCGAGGTAGACAGGTCATCGCAGTAGCCCGGACCTGCGGCCTCATTTTCATCGTCCTGGACGTGCTCAAACCGCTCGGACACAAGAAACTGATCGAGCATGAGTTGGAAGGGTTCGGGCTGAGGCTGAATAAGCAACCACCGAATATATATTTCCGGAAAAAGGATAAAGGTGGCATTAATCTGAATACTACTGTGAGTTGAGTAGTGCATCTCCTTGTTTTAGAATTTTCATTGTGTACAAAACAAACAAAATCATCGCATCACGGGTTTTCTTATATGAGCGCAGATTTGCCCACGTCTATTCAGTAATTCAAGACATAATTATAATAATAATAATACCTTGGACACTATTTACACACATTGATCTAGCCCCAAACTAGGATTCCCTGTATCTTGGGTACTAGACAAGGATACACATACTTATATAGATAAATATTATACTTAGATAGATAAACAACCATGACTAGGTTACAAACATCCGTTCTCATCAAACAAATATTTGCCCCCACCGGGATTCGAACCCGGGACCCTTGGCTTCGTAGGCAGGGTCACTGCCCTCGGCCATTCGAGTCGTCGAATTTAGTTTAGCGTGACAGAGGGTTAGCCCATCGTGGCAGTGGAAATATGAAGTTCTTTCATCACCATTCGAATGTCAGTAAGGAGTAATAGGTATACCTGAGAATAACGATTGTGTGCGTGCACAGGGCTGGCCAATCGGCAACTTGACAAGAGTATACTAGACTGACGTAACTTATATAGACACGTCTCAAAATTCGTCAAACGGAAGGAAGTACTCACACAAACACATTTCTCAGGTGGGCGCGACTATGCCCCTGCCACCAACTTGGGAAAAGGCGTCACGCTCATTTTAGGCTAAAAAGCGGGACCCTATTACTGAGCCTCTGCTCTATCCGTCTGTCCATCCGTCCGTCTGTCCATCTGTCGGTCGGTCAGCGGCAGTATCTCATGAACCGTAATAGGTTGATTTGAAATTTTGACAGAATGTGTATTTCTGTTGCCGCTACAGCAACAAATAATGAACTACACACGTTTTATAAATTTTAAGTGGGTTCCCACGATACAAGAGACATGATTTTTGCGTTTTTTCTTGTGCAATGGTACGGAACTCTGTGTGTGACCCGACTCGCACTTGACCGATTTTTTTGCTTGTACTACACAGCAAAGTAAACTAGGCCACTCGCTCTGATGACGTCGTAACGTCCAGTCACTGCTCAAATATGGCGAGGGGGTGATGGCTGGTGCACAAGTCATACTCGAGAACGGGTGCTGCTTGGGGGGACTGGCCCAATGTTTATATTGTACATTGTGGCATAAAAAATATATGACGAAAAAGGGAAAAAATTACATCCCCATAAAGATTCTTGGTGCTGTCTTCTCTGACGGGCTAATTACCGATGCACTGGTAGAGTTAAAGGAGTTTCCTTTTCCTGTGCGAGATTCAGCCATGCATGAATCACCACTTGAATAGGAAATTTCCTTTTCAAACTCAAACCATAATCAGTTATTTTTTTTTTTCTCCATTTATATGAGACTTAAGTGTTTGACTTGTAAAAGTGCATTAGTAGAGCGAGGGGAAATCGAATTACTCCCTGGTGCCTAGGTTATTTTTGCAGATAGTTCTTGTCTGAACGTCTCCAAAATTCGCAGTGCACCCAAACCGAGCTGGACTTGGAGACCGTGAAGACGATACTCTCCGAGTACAAGATCCACAACGCGGACATAACACTGCGGTACGACGCGACCAGTGACGACCTGATTGACGTCATCGAAGGCAACAGGATATACGTGCCGTGCATCTATCTGCTCAACAAAATTGGTGAGTAACCGCATTGGGACGAACAAATACATCAGGTCCAATTCAATGACTATCTATTTAAACAACTTTTAATTTTCATGACAATTCAACAAGTTCCTATTAACCTGTTAACTTGGGTAAAACCCAAACAGAACTTTCAGGACAGACGTCAACTGGAGTACTGAAAATTCTATTGTGGGCATTTGTGGGGAAACTTATGTCATTTTTTTTTGTCTTTTCCGGCCAGTATAGTAGCGAAAGGGTTACTGGTACTGTTGAAGACCAGATTCGCAATATCAAGTTCCCATTTTGACCACTTCCCTATACGACAATTTTTCGGCTGTGAGTCAATGGGTGAATACTTAACTAACCTTCTCTCTCTAGACTTAATAACTGTATATGGGGCCTGCGGGCCTGTCCACGAGTTCCGAGGTTAAATGTACCTTAACTCTCTCGCTTACCCTCACATTGATCATTCCATAGACAGAAAATGCTGGAAATACCGGAAAATTGTTACTGTTGAAGGTTTAAATAAGTTGTAAATATAAGTAAGATTTTCAAAACCGTTAGTTTATAATCTTAACGTTTTTTTCTCGTTAGTTTACAAACTATCGATAAATTGTAAACTGTACCGTACTGCTTACGATATATGACGCGTTAGTATACAATAAAACCGTTACATTGTGAACTGGTTTAATTTTGAATTGCAAACCAAATACCAGGGCAAACACTGCGGCAGCCTAGGTGAAGACTAGAGTAAATAGTCTAGCATGTAAGAACAAAAGAAACGTAAATTCAATTTCAATTAAAAAAACACCATGTTTATGTGTCTATAGTTTCTGGTCCTCACGACACAGTGTATCGTATACTTCTCGTATACTGTCGCTTATTCTCTCGCCCACGTAATGCGAATTTGTATTGTGTCTCTGCAGACAGATACACTGCAGACGCATTTCTGAATCTATTCAACCACGCGTTGCAAATACGACCAACAGCTGAAAGTAGCGATTCAGATGCGTGTTTTGTCAGCATCGATGCAAAAAGTTGAATCGGGCGGACGCCCTTACGTCACACCTTTTCTCATACGGGGCGGCAGAGGCATAATTGTGGAAGAGGCGTAGCCGGTAATTCAATACCCCATTTTGCGTGATAGGGAGCTAGCCCATCACGTCCGACGTCCGTTTATTGTACTTATGATACATCACTCATCTCATTGGTACATGGTCAATACTGGTTGGCATTTTTTCTATACAGTGCTAGGAATTGTAAGTGGGTGGGTGTTCGTTTCTATGTGGCATTTGATTCTTCCGGTTTTCGAATGAGACGTTAATAGGTCCCGGCGAATATCTACTCGGGTGGTAGTAGTCCCAAAAGCTGTGCCACGGCCCTTAATAGGGCAGCTTGATTACTTCAGACAGTCGGCTTGGCCAACAGCCCGACACCCCTCCATCAACCCGCACTGACCCAGCCTGGTGGAGTATGGCTCGATCTTACTTGTATCATCCCACCCTCAGTGGACTGCATTCATTTATTTATTATTTATAGTGCTAATAAAATAATGACTTATTTCACCACCCCTCAGACCAAATCAGCATCGAAGAGCTCGACGTAATCTACAAGATACCGCACTGCGTGCCCATCTCCGCGCACCACAAATGGAACTTCGACGACCTGCTAGAAAAGATGTGGGAGTATCTGAAACTCGTGCGCATCTACACCAAGCCTAAAGGACAACTTCCGGACTACAATGCACCAGTGGTATTGCACGCTGACCGGACTGTGATGGAAGACTTCTGTAATAAGCTGCATAGGACCATTGTGAAGGAATTTAAATAGTGAGTAAACTTTTGCTCGATTATGAATTTTTGACATCACATCAGTGAAATTGAAAAATTGGTTAAGTGCGGGTCGGACTCGCACGCCAAGGGTTCCGTACCATCGTACGAGATAACTTCAGGACAAAAAATAATAAAAGAAAAACAATATTGTTTTATGTTTATCAGGTGATTGGACAGACAGACAGACAGATAGACGGAGGCTCAGTAAACGGGACCCCGTTTGCCACCCTTCGGGTACGGAACCCGCCCAAGAACACGATTATTTTACACGAGCTGTCTTTTCTTGCGATGTGATTGGGCGAATTCGAAGTTGAATGGCGTTACAACTTATATCAGAAATAGATAATAAAGTAGCTGAGTCTGAAGTCGTCAAAACAAAATAACTAACTAAACTATAGCTTGAATCTGCTTTATTGATAAATATCCTGCTGTAAAGCGGTGTTTTCACTGTACGAGTACTCTCGAACCGAGTTCGCTCGGATGACTGCTCGGATGCTACTCGTACTGTGTAAACAAGTGATTCGGGTGTACTCGGCCATCGACATCCGATCAGAGTGAACTCGTGCGCGGTTCTGCTTTTACGAGCTGACTCGGATAGTTTTATAAAAAGAAAATGGCGCCAACTAAGACAAATAAAACGGATGTAAAGTAAAAGTGGACAGAACATCAAACTGTGAGCTTTGTGGAACCGTGGAAGCCGATGAAGTGTTGTGGGACGTTAGGCTAAATTACTTCAAAATCAAAGCACCCAGTTGGTCACGTTTTAAAATCAATTTCCAAGTCCAAAGCTTTATTTTATTTCTTCCTTCCCTTTCATGGTTTTCTACTTCAGTCATTATCTGCCACAATTTCTACACCTCGGAGTAACAGATAAGTCGTTGATATCTTGACTGTTCAAGGAGACAAATGCTACTTTGATCTAAAAACCAAAACCGTGTGAAAACCAAATTCCGAGTGGGCTCTGATACGAGCTAGCTCGTACGAGCGCACTCGGTCATGTTAAAGCAACTTTGTCGAAAATTTTATATTGAAAAAGCGCGTGTGAAAGACAACTTCCCAATCTAACTTTATGAGGTATTTTCTTACAAGCTATCCTTCGGAGATCAGTCAAATTATTTTATTTTAAAATATATATTTATTTTCCAGTGCCCTAGTGTGGGGTTCGTCGGTGAAGCATCAGCCGCAGAAAGTCGGCATCGAACACGTGCTGAACGACGAAGATGTGGTGCAGATTGTGAAGAAAGTCTAAGATTAAGATTAGGGTTCGAGTGGCTAAATGTCATGCCAAACGCCTTCAAGCACAAACTTGTCAACGGTGCGTTCGAGCTGTCGTATCTTGTGGCTTGTGGGTGTTTGACAAACCTTTGCAAGAATCTGAATCAAGCAAAAAGGTGGGGCATGTTTCGGGTCACTCTGTAACGTTGCAGCGACATAGCGGGAGAAAGGAAAATTGCAGGATCATTATGTTAGATTGGGCTTTACCTTTAGCATTCCAGAATTAAATCGAGTTTATATGTAAAGCTGGGATGAACTTAAAATACTTTGAGGTTATACTTCTCTAATGTTCGAATATTTCATGTAAAATATCTTGATCAATATTATATGGGAAATATTAAACTGCACATTAATAATACTGATTTGCACAATAAATATGCTGATTTTTACAGCAAATATCAGGGCAAAATACTGCGGTAGCTTAGGTGAAGGGTAAAGGGATTGAGCGAAGCGAAGCCCCCTTTATCCATCGCATTAGGTTGAACATGTAAGAACAACATAAATACTTAATACATAAAAAGTGTTTTTTCTGATCCTTTTTTGCTGTAAAAATCAGTATTTTTTATGTGCGATTAAATACTAGCCATATTATATTATATCTCTTTGACAAATAATCGACATCCCTCGTATGAATTAAACTAATTACTTACGTTCGGTTCATGTTTACCAATTTTAGTAAAAAGTCAAAACAAAAACATTTTCATCCTGAATGAACTAAATTTATGTAAACCAAAATTTTATGGGGCCGCCTCGTTCCGCTCCGCTTCGCTCCGGCTCCAGGTTGTTTTATAAAGTTATGACCTAACAGACCTAACTCTAGTATTCGGACAGAAAGTGACCTTCACCAACCAAAACGGTTCTGTGAAACCACATGGGGCTACACACATTTAACATATTTGTGAGTCAAAACTTATATTTTTAAACAATATATTTGTTGCCCTTACTTACTCTCTGCGCCATCAATTCTCTTGCCTTGTCATGTCATGTCATGTGCCCAGACCAGCCCATGATACAAGCATACCAGGTAGAGCCTCGGTTTAGCGATCCAGTCCACACGACGTCATAATCCTATTGCCACTTACAACGAGGCTACTACGTAGCTACTAGATTATGACGTAGCTGGATTTGACAGGACTGGACAGCTATACCTGCAATACTTGTATCATGGCCCAGCCCATGAGGCGTTCCGTTTCTGTTTATTTGTTACGTTTTAATTTGATTATTTACAAGCTTTATTTTCTTGCTCCGAGCTTAAAAAATAAGTTAGAAGAATCCCTAGTAGTGAAATTGATAGATTGGCAAAATATACGACATCAAGACATTCAACATATCAGGTGTTACGCCAGCGGACGTTGTTTTATGTCCCCTAGTGTATCTGAGACATTATTTGAGTACCACTACTCTATGCATTCGGGTTCTAGTTCTAAAATTATAGTTGTAATAATGTTTATCTAGACACGTATCATAAACTGCGTACAAAAACCGCACGTTACGATCAGCATAATGTTAAACTACTTGGTAAAACCTCATTTCTTATCTGAAAAATTACACATTATGACCATAATGATTTGATCATTTTATTTTATTATTTTATTTGACCATATTATGACATTCAAATGACACCCGACTGCGTGCCGCCCCTAGTTTGTCTGTGAAGTTGGTACTGACATTCAAATTTCGAACGCCGACGCCCGAAGTTGGTACTACAGAACAAGCTAAACAATTGCAGAACCACAATGCCGGTCAAACATGCGGTTCCTGAACACATCAAAGAG
Organism: Argyresthia goedartella; assembly: GCA_949825045.1. Lineage (NCBI taxonomy): Eukaryota > Metazoa > Arthropoda > Insecta > Lepidoptera > Argyresthiidae > Argyresthia > Argyresthia goedartella. Next base: position 11,706,246 of record OX463812.1, on the reverse strand, counting down.
AGCTTATGATATGTGTGTAGATAAACTAGTGTATGTAACTGTACATAATTAGGCATTAGAACTCTTGAGTGATATTATTATGAAACTTGGATTACAGTTACATACACTAGTTTATCTACACACATATCATAAGCTCTCTTTGATGAGTTCAGGAACCGCATGTTTGACCGGCATTGTGGCTCTGCAATTGTTTAGCTTGTTCTGTAGTACCAACTTACGCAGGTGGCACAGATTAATCAGGTGGGCGTCGGCGTTCGAAATTTGAATGTCAGTACCAACTTCACAGATAAACTAGGGACGGCAAGCAGGCGGGCGTCGGCGTTCGAAATTTGAATGTCATAATATGTAGAAAAATTACACATTATGGTCATCATGTGTAATTTTTCAGATAAGAAATGAGTTTTTACCAAGTAGTTTAACATTATGCTGATCGTAACGTGCGTTTTTTGTACGCAGTAAAGAGGGTTTATGATACGTGTGTAGATAAACTATTATAACACTTGCTATTGATCTTGTTTCAAATGTTATTCGGCGCTCTGTTATACGAGTATGCGCCTGAGTTACATTAAATACTGGCTTCAACTCAGGGTTACTGGATTAAATAAAATCTAATAAAAATAAAAATAAATGCGGGCAATATTAAAAGTATGGTGTCCGGTGTAATGTATATTTATAAATAAATCAAAATGCTATTTTTGTTAAGTGTACATAGTCTTTTTGATATTATAGATACGACAGATGTTTGTTTTGATAAACACTAGTAGAGAAAAACTATGATAACATGGCGCGCCCTCCACTACTCCATAGGTATACTGTCACGCTCACTCGCGTCGTAAATACGCTCGCTGTCTCGCCGGCGAGAAGTGGAGGGGCGCGCCATGTTATCTAGTTTTTCTCTATTTTTTTAGGCGTTGGTCCTATTCTATCAGATTCCCTCAGTGACCAGATGCTTACAAACAATATTGGCAATGTTTGTTGTTTGTTTCAAATGTCGACATTGTATTTTCATATTACAGATAACCTAATTGAGGTTTGTACTACATAATGGTATGTTTTAGTTTACTTTGAAGTTAAATCCTTGCTGAATGTTGGCTAATAAACAGTAAAATCCAATAAGTTGTTTTGATGCATGCACGAGTTTAGTACAATCAATGTACATTTAGAGATGGGTTTTTAAACCCAGTTATAACTCGTTGAGGTCGGTCAAAAATATTACGTTCATTTATAACACGCAACTTGCATAGATGCGGACCGCGGATTCTCCGCGTCTATCTGTCCGCGTATAAATAAATTAAAAATGGCTTCAAACAAGTTAACAGTGTAGGGTTTCGTACCCATCTATAGACAATGTTGTTAGATGTTATATATGTCAATATGAAACGCTGTTATGTTAACGCATCCACTTATTATAATAAGGTGGCGTTGGGAAAATCACCTGTGGTTTATACAACGCCTGGATCGTTTTTTTGAATTTTTTAGTAATGTTTTCTTAAATAAATATAAAAATTCAGTGTAGTGCACTAGTATATTGTACAACAAGGGCATAAAACAGGCCATTTCACCCGAGACGTTAATATCCACCCGAGCCGCAGACAAGGGTGGATAGTTAAGTCGAGGGTAAAATGGGGTTTATGACCGAGTTCTGCATTTCACTTATTGCGAGGAAATAAAACAGTGATTTAGGCGCCAATGTCTGTCCTATAACTTCTTTTGCTTTTTTTCATTAGTGTGTTAAGCGTAGGCATTATTTCATCTTCACTTGACGGCATAAAATTTTACTTTCGTAAAACAACAAATTTTGCAAAGGAAACAACTAAATAAAAGTCGAAACAAGACAGTCTCTTTCCCGGCACTGTATATTTTTTTCTACATGTCATTTTTAGCTTAGGTCGTACGCGATACTGCCGACTTGTAAGTTGATTTTTTAATGTTATTGTAAATAATACTTGTTTTCATAACTTTTTTTTTTCCATGCAACAGAATGCATATAACTCCACCAACCCGCACTGAGCCAGCTTGGTGGAGTATGGCCTAATCTTACGCGTATCCGGGTAAAGGCTCGTGCCCCTCGGTGGGGACATTAATAACGTATAACGCGGCAGTATCGCGTACGGCCTAAGCTAAAAATGACATGCAGAAAAAAAAAACAGTGGCGGCAAAGAGTCTTGTTTTTGACTTTTATTCAGTTGTTTCCTTTGCAAAACTTGTTGTTTTTCGAAAGTAAAATTTTATGTCGTCAAGTGAAGATGAAATAATGCCTACGCCTAACACACTAATGGAAAAAAGCAAAACAAGTTATTGAACTATTGAACAGACACTGCCGCCTGCTTTCATGCTCTGGAGAAGCGGCAAACAAGTCAATACATTCTCAGTAGGTAAGTAAGTACTTTTTACATCATCAGTGTTTTATTTTCTCGCAATCGAAGTGAAAAGGGTGGAATTGCGTGTTTAATGCCCTTGTTGTAATATATACCATGTATTTCAATTCATCAACGCATTCAAAGCATAATAAAATTATATCATTCACGCTTGCTATAACAAAATTATACATAAGGTAAGTGCGGTAAATTAAGGACCACAGTCTAGTAAGGGCCACTCTCAGAAAAACACATTCTCAAACGTTTTACAAGTTTCAACTCACTCACACTTAGAAAGGACCAATAGTAACGCTAATTCTATAGGGTATTCTGTGACGTAGCGCGCGGGCCGCCATCTTGTCAGTTGCCACGCATTCATCGGGGGCGATAGACGAGCGTCACCGTGTTGCTATTATTTTTTTGGGAAAACCATAGAAATATTGGCAAAAATACGCTGTTTTCTATGTTTTTCAACATAAGACAATAAATTTAAGTTAATAGTGTTGTCCAATCAAGGTAAGTTTTGACGTTTCATTAATAAATATAAACATTTTTAAAGAATCTTGCATGATTCGTTGCATAGCCTAATAAGGGCCACTTTCGTGGCTGGTAAATGGGCCGGTCCTTATTAAACATATGAAAATATTACTTTCCAATCATACTAAGATATTTAATTGCATAAAATACCTGTGTTTTTTCTTTCTTTTTCATTTGGTTTGGGAGACGAAATTATATTTCATTTCTTTTTTATCATTGGTTTGTTGAAAGTTAAAAAAGTCAAATATTAAAGTTTCCAAAAAATACTAATAACTGGACTTCTAGTCTGTTTTCGTTTTTACACTAAAGAGTCAGAATTCATGCATCCCTAATCATGTTTTGCTTGCTTGATATCTTTTGCAAAAGCTTATTTTGTTTTTACAGGATCATGGAACCACCTCCTAAGACTGAAACAACTAGAAGATACTATGACTGTGGTCCGGGGAGGAATGTCACAACGTTTCGAATGTCAGAATTTTGGTCAGTCATTTGAAAAGTGGCAAAATCGAAAAACAAATTGGGCGTCGTACAATTTTAACAAAAGAGCAAGAGATTGCTTTGGCCACGCGAATAAAAAGACTTGCTGTTGTAGGCTTCCCTTTAACACCAAAAGCAATTCGACGCCAAGCTTATGTTTTTTGTCACGAAAATGATATTCCAAACAAATTTAATCGCTCCAAAAAGCGAGCAGGAAAGGATTGGTTAAAATTGTATTTGAAGAGAAACTCCGATATATCAAAGCGAAAGGTACAAATCTTGAATCCAGGAAGGGCTCAGAAAGTGAATAAACCAATCGTTAATCAGCACTTTAACGAATATAAAAAATATACGAAGAACTGGTTAGAGAGAGCCCCGAACGTCTATATAATATGGACGAAAAAGGTTGTAGGCTAACGATACATAATCAACCAGTGGTCTTAGCAGAAAAAGGGGCTATAAATGTGCCCTTCGTTGCACCAGAGCACGCAGAAAACGTCACTATTGCCATGTGCGTAAATGCAGTAGGCAATGCTATCCCCTCTATGATCCTGTTGAAGGGGAAGAGAATGAAGCCAGAATTCAATGATAATTTGCCATCTGGATCGTTGGTACGAATGTCAAAAAAGGGAGCATGACTACGTCTCTGTTCGTAGAATTTATCCATCACTTGGGAAAAAATAAAACTCCCGGCAAGTGTTTACTTGTTTTTGATGGCGCTTCTTGCCATTTAGATTACAGTATTGTAGACGCAGCAGAACAAGAAAACATAGTTTTATACTGTTTACCATCCAACACCACTCACTGGCTCCAGCCACTTGACAGAAGTGTCAACAAATTATTTGAGGATTACTGGGATGTAGAAGCTTTATCATATCTGTACCAATACCCCGGCAAAACAATTACCAAAGCCCGATTCAATTCCATCTTAAGTCCTGCATTCGCTAACTGCCTGCTTTGGCCTTCTGACTCACCAATAAAAAAGAAAACAAAAGGAAGAATTCCACTTGCTATTACAACCTCTCAATTTCGAGAATACCACCAACAAAAAGAAAAAGAGAAGGAGGATAGACTGAACGAAATAATGATAAGGAAGAGATTGCGAGAAGAGAAAAATACGGGCTAGGCTGCTACAAAAAGAAGTCGAGTAGAAGAAAGTAAAAAGCTAACTATATCGAAAAAAAATATTAGAAAATTACACAGACGAATAATTAGAAGCGATACCGAAAGCGACAGTGATGAAGCGATGAAGGGAAGTGATTCAGATGCCGAAAATTCACCAATAAAACAGATATTATGTAAGGGTGCTTACGTTATAGTAAAATATGAAGGAGAGTACTTTCCAGGAGTGATAGAAGGTGTCGAAATATCTCAAAGTGCTGCAACTTATGAAATAAGCACAATGTTTTTTTCCACCTGTAATACTTTCAAGTGGCCAGAAAAGAAGGACAAAATTTGGTATCTTGAAAGTGATATCGTTGAAATAATAAGCACTCCAGTCTTGACAAACAAAAGAGGTTTTTATCTGGTGAAAGAAATGGCGAAGTATCTTACGTTTACTGTATAATATTTAGCTATAAGTGATTGGAATTACTGTTATATAATAATACAGAAACGATATGTACGTTAGGTAGGTAGATACTTTTATTAGTTTATGAATAAAAAAACAATAAATAAATAATAAAACATTTCTTACATATTGTGTTTAAATCCTAGTTATCCTAAATGGTCATTTATTGGTACATTTCATGGTCAATTTTAAGGTATCACTGGTCAGTTAGTGGTACATTTCATATTTTGGAGTAAATTTCATGTATGTCAGAAACTACATATACTAGAAGTCCAATTTATATTTTAATTACAAGTTTTAATACATGTTTAGTCGCTGATAACATTAAATTTCTCCAACAGTTGATAAAAAGGACACTAAGGCAATAAGCATCATAAAAAGCGCTTAAATCATCGATATAAATACTAAGGATAGGCCTTCCCGTACTAAATTTCTTACCATTTAGAAAAATAGCGCCCCTGTCGGAATTCGTCGGAACCAAGACAGTACGAAAAATTGTAACGGCGTCACGGTCGGTCACGTTCCGATTTGTGGTGTATAGACACAATATTAGGAAAGTTGATCTACGGATAACTCTCAAATACCTGGTGACTTTTAATCGGTGATTAGGAGTAGAAATAAAATATATCTAGCTTAAATTTTACTTAAGGGGCGAGGTCTCACGCAATTAGCTCATGTTTAATTAATAAAAAGTTGAAACTTTATTAAATAGGCATATTAATTTTTGTCTTTGCCGTTAAATTATGAAAGAGGATGTAAGCTCACAGATACACATTAGTAGCGTGACTTGGAATTTAAGATCTTGATTTTGATTTATCGGAACGTGACCGACCGTGAAGCCGTTACAATTTTTCGTACTGTCTTGGTTCCGACGAATTCCGAAAGGGGCGCTATTTTTCTTAGCCTCAAAATGGTAAGAAATTTAGTACGGGAAGGCCTATCCTTAGTATTTATATCGATGCCTGCAATAGTAGTTTATGTGACTGCTACATAATGGAGGGCATTAATACTCGAGAGTGGGTTTATGAAACGAGCCGAAGGTGAGTATTATATGTATTACATGTACAGTATTACATGAATCACAACAACCTGTTAACTTTCTTTCAACAACTTTGTTCAGGGTGGAGTGTGATGTAGTAAGCGGATCATATATAAATGGCATGTCAAGTCATACCTATTATACATGAGTTTGCGCCAAACGTTCCTCCAGGTTATAGATTAATAGAAATACCTAAGAATGTTATTTATTTCCCGGTGAATCAAAATAATATCAGCAGCATAATTATAAGAATATTGGATATACCTACTTACAAAATAACTTAATTAATTTACGTGGCAAAGAAATTCAGTTGTATAATTTACATCTTATCGGGCCACCCACCTATCCTATATATAATGTATTCTGTGCACCCACCCACTTCACTCAGCCGCGTAATCTCAAGAGTAGTGGACGCTTTTTATTTCGCTCCGGTAAATGTTTGAATTTGGTACTCTTCAGTTTGTAATTTCAAATGACCTTCGTATTTTACCTATTTCTTGACATTGGCTCACGATTAAAGTGATATTGTTGTTTGTTGTAATACTAAAGAGCATGCAGTTTTTTCCCACGAGGTTTCTCTTTTATAGGTTTAGCTTAATATAAGTTTTGACGCGTCTTCCGTGAAATCGTCATTTTAGGTACCTAGTAGCATCATCAGCGGCACATTGAGCGAAATTGAGACGAAAATGACGCGCGTTGACGCCAATGATGTTAGATGTTGACGACAATTACGTGTTTCCTACAATGACGGGATATAAACAAACTTGGTACCTATATTACTATGTAAAGGAACAATATTCATGTAACAAAAATCACGTTAATATCAGTGAAATCCAGATGAATAGTGTGTGCGTATTTTAAACCGACGGCGTACCTACCAGGTGGGCTACTCAAGTATCAACGTCAGACAGGACCTGATGATGGGATCATGGAAAAATCGAGGGAACGAATCGATTTGGGTATTTTGTATAGTTTCCTGTTTGCCGCTGACAGATTGCCAGATAGCCACTGGAACTAGTAAATTCTAGATTTTTAATAGGTTGGGATATGATTGGTTAAATGTTTGCTAATCAAATAGTGTTTAACTGAAGTCGGCTTATTTGTAAAGTTTTACTTTTTGTTTAAATTACTGAGCATAGTATACCCAACGTCGCTTTATCATAAAAATGCCTGATTTTTGTTTGTTCAAGGTCGGTTTTTGTGCGATATTGTTTCAAACTCATTTTACATGAGGCTGCAACATTATATATGCTCAATATATAATATGTCAGCGTTATCATATTTCAGCATTAAATTGGGTAGACATAAATCGTCATGGAACTGACGTCAGGCATTTAACGAATATTTTATAAGAATGTCATGTTATATTCGCGACATATCAAGGAGGCGAATGCAAACGATTTAAGTAATGCCCACAACTAAGTCACCGTATACGTTGAACATTATGGTGACATGGAACAGTTAATGCATATGTATCAGTTGGTCAATGATTTTGAAAATACCTTGATGGATAATTTAGACAAATGGTCAATTCAACGACAAATACAGTAAAAAAATATTTCCTACATATGAAGAAAAGACGGATTAATGAAACATATAAAATAGAAAAATATTTTAAACTTAATAATCACGACAAGGCATATTTAGAAAAAGGTAAGTATATTATATTCTTCTGGTATTAATTAATTAATAAAATTAAAATTTACTATTTTACTTAATTAATATAACTTTTACCTTTTCCAGGTAAACCCACAAATAATAATTTGTAGAAATTTATTTTTATAGATTTATTATTGACGCCAATTACTTAATAGATGAGGAATATATAAATGCCTCCATTCAAATCGAAAGAAGCCAAAGAAAAACGACTTGCTCTACAAAGATTAGACAAAATATGCTCTTCGCCAGAGCTGAAATATATAAATTGCTGGCCATAGAAAAAGAGAAAAGGAAAATACGATATCTGGAAAGCAGAGGCTGAAAAAGTGAAGAAAATCTAAGAAATGTCACACCGCGATCAAAAAGCACAACGGCAAAAATTCTTAAAGTAATAGCTATATTCGAGCATGTTTACCAAGTGTTTTTTTGGGGCAAAATTAGAATAACAAGTAGGTATATATTTTTTTATTCGATTTCTAGGTACAGAGACAAAAAAAAGGAGGCGTCTTAGATGCCCACATTTGAACCTTTTAGATTACGGAAAATCCAATCCATGATCAAGACAGCAAACAAGTACGTATAGAAGATTCTCTGCAACAGACAAGTTCGGCTCATCAGCAAGACTCAAGAAAAAATCGATACACTGAAGAAAAGAATGATTTTACCTGCCCTGGTAAAAAGAGAAACAATATCCGGATGCTAAAAAGGTACTTGGGCTTACCTTTAAAGGACTTATACTGCAAATTACAAGCGAAGACAAATTTGAGAGTAAGCTATTAATTCGACATGATAGAGAGACTTGTCACTATGAACAAGTGCTGTCCAAATTGAGCTGCGGTCCGAGAAACACTGACTGCTTGCAGAGAATTTGTGACATCTTAGTAAATTTCAAACATTGATATTACTTATCATGAATGGCAGGAAGCAACTAAAGAAATAACTCTCATAACTGGAACCAAAATATTGCAAACCGTAACAGGGAAATGGAGGTTCACAGTTAGTGCTACAGTATATAGCCAAACTTGAAAAAGATTTGAAAATATTTTTGAATCATACTTACATATAAAATAGTCAGTCAGGACAAAGAAATCAGAAATCTTAGACACCTCAAAATGCAAGAAGCGCTGGTCGAATTTTCCGAAAATTATTACTTGAAATATGCAGCAGAAGTTTCACTTCGGTGGCAGCAGGCAGCACGTATCTTTGCATACTGCAGCTTTCACACGCACAACTTTTCCACACGACTAATAACCCCGACATCCTTGTGCACGATCAGTGATTGCCTTTGACACCACGCTGCAGCCATATGGGCTCATTTAGTGCCTTTAATAGAGGAAGTTCTGAATCTGAACAACTTCATTGATACAATAAAAAAATTGTCGGACTCACCGACTTCGCAATATAGAAATAAGACTATGTTTTACGTGATGGGGCAACTCAGTCAAGATTTGCCGCAGTTAACGAAAATAACCGTGAACTAGTCGGAAGCAGGGCATGGAGAGGATGCCCCAGATGGTGTTGGAGCGGCTATAAAAAGAACTGCAGATAGGATGGTTTCATATGGAACAGATGTTGTTGGAACCTACGATCAATTCTAACTAATTTAAAAATTTCGAGACGATAAAGAATTATTAAACATTATTATAAAAAGTAGGTAACTAAAAATGATATAAAACTAAAGAATAGTAATCTAAAACCATTCAAAGGCACTTTCTCAGTACACCAAGTTCTTTGGGACAAATCTTTAACTGTAACAACATTCATAAACAGAAGTTGCTTTGACTGCACCGCATCAGAAATTTGTACACACGGAAAACATCTAGGATATACCTACGCGGTAAACTTACCATCTATCTGACAAAAGCAAATTTTTTAACATAGCTTATTGAACCTGACATGACACCTCTTAAAAACACCAAATCAAGAATATACTGAATTCCTTTTAAATACTTACCCCTGTTTATTTGAAGGAAGGCTTCTACCAGCAATATCTAATTACATATGTAATACTCAAATGCGACTGTGATTGTGATATAAGCAAACAAATAATGACTAGAAGTAATATTAAACTAGAATATTGTTATCAAACTTTTCGTTAAGACTGTGATTGTCATATGTCAAATATTTAGTTATGACTTTGATTATTATAATATTAAAATTACAGTTAGCAAAATTGTACTTCTTATTAAATGAAGGCGTTATGTTTAAACGATCACCAAAAACGTACCTATTTTACTACCAATAAATTCGAAACGACCACGAGAATTAGTAAGCGATCACCAAATTGTGTTTGGATAAATGATCACCAAACTTCTTTTTATGTTTTGTGTAGGTGCTTAAGTTTATGTTTCAAGTATTATTTGTTGTTCTTACATGTTCAATGAGGCTAAGGTTGCTAAAGCTAAAGTTTAGTTGTTACATGTTCAACGGGGCTAAAGGGGGCTTCGCTTCGCTCACCCCCTTTACCCTTCACCTAAGCTACCGCAATATTTTGCCCTAACATTTTCGTAACTTTTGGTGATCATTTACCCATTTTGGGTAGGAAAAAAATATTTTGGTGGTAAATTGTTCTCTTTAATAAATAATTACCAGCAATAAAACTATGTTAAGTATATCAAAATACAATAAAGCGTTACTTTTGGTAGTTAATTGTTAAATAAAAGTATAATTTTTCTAACTGTGATTTTAACAAATTAAAGCTGATATTTTAATGTACAAATAACTACTAAAGTAACATTTTGTTAAGGCTGTTATTGTAATAGATAAGCAAATATCTAATAGAAGTTACATATTGCTGAGACTGTGATTCTCATGAACAATAACTACTAGAAGATACATTTTGTTAAGACTGTGATTTTGATAAACAAATAACTACAGTAGAAGGTACATTTTAAGACTGCGATTGATTATATTAATAATAATCAGCATAGAAGTATCATTGCTTGCGGTAATAGCACCAATGTTCATCTTATTTTGGTGGACCAAATATTTTGAAATGACTGCAGTCAATGCAACCTATTATACTTGGTGCAAAACCTAAAAATAAGATTAAAAAATTAAATACATAAAGAATGACTTTACTTGGTTGGTACAGGTAGATAATAATGATTTTGCTGTTGTGATGTTCAGAATAATATTCTAGGTACCTTTGAACTATTGCCGGCCTTGCACCTGGAGAGTCAGGAAATTTTATATGTATATTTTTTGACCATATTTTTGTGTGTCAGCGCTTGGGTTATCTCTTTTATATAAACATTGCACATTTTTTGGGAGATATTCTTTGAACCTCCTACTGGCTGCTCGTATGAACCAGATGCAAAGAAAAAAGTATAGTGGGTACCAATGAAAGAATGAAAGTAGGTGAATGACAATTAATAAACCAGGCATCTTAAGGAAGAGGAAATAAATATATGACTATAAGGTAGGTTGTTGATACTCTATCTCTAATCTACCTGCCAAGTATTCAGCAATCAAAGTCAAAAGTCAAAGTCAAAGTACTTTATTACTGTAGATATTTACATATACTTAGCAAACGTCAATTTTGCCTCTTCTCTACATTGGACCACTGTGGGAGAAGCAGGGCGTAGAAACAACCACAGATTGATTTTTAGATCTCTTTTAAAAATAGGTTGTGCTTAACTATTACAAATATGAAAAATTTAATTATTATGATTAATAAGCAGGAATAAATAATTACAAAATTATTAACAGCAAGGCCTGTGTTGAGCTAGATTAACTCCATACAGTCCTATCATTTAAGTAATCTTGAACATTGTAATATCCCTTTTTTTGACAAAGTCGCTTTAACATGCTTTTTAAATTGCTCAAAGGGCAATTTCAAAATCTCCAGAGGTATCTTATTATAGTAGAGAATACACTGACCCTTGAAAGAACCTTCGCGAGTCTAAATCGGGGCGCACACAGTCTGTGATTATTTCTTAGGTTAACATTACAGCTATCGCTAAGTTTGGAAAATGTTGTAAGGTTCTTGCGTACATACATTATATTTTCGAAAATAAATTGACTAGCTACTGTTAGTATGTCAATTTCTTTAAAAAGCTCTCTTAAGGAGTCTGTTCGTTTTAAATTATAAATTGCTTGAAAGCTCTTTTCTGTAAAATAAAAATAGTTTGAATATCCGCTGCTTTCCCCCACAACAAGATACCATAGGACATCGCACTATGAAAGTAACTAAAATATACTAGCCTAGATGTAGCCACATCCGTGCTTTGTCTGATGTTCCTAACAGCGTAACTTAATTTACCAGCCAATTTATCTATGTGGGGTCTCCACTGCAATTTGCTAGCAGTGGTTATTCCAAGAAACTTCGTATCATTTACTAATTCTAACGTGCTGTTGTCTAACACTAAACTGGTCTCAACTTGCCTGACATCTGGAAGTGAGAATTTGATACACTTGGGTTTACCAGCGTTTAACAATAAATTATTAACTGTGAAACAATTCAAGATTAAAGACAATACACCATTAACATCATCAAAATCTGCTTTTTGTCTTTCAATTTTGAAGACCATTGAAGTATCATCAGCAAATAACACTATGTCAGATAATTTCTCCACCATGAAAGGCAGATCGTTAATATATACCAGGAACAAGAAAGGACCTAATATGGAACCTTGTGGAACGCCAATTTTTACACCCGATCCATCAGATTTAACGCCGTTAACTTCTGCCTTTTGAATTATATTGCTTAGTTATGATCTTAGTAGATCCAACGCTTTATTTCGAACTCCGTAATGATTTAATTTAATTAATAGCGTATTATGATCAACACAATCAAATGCCTTCGACAGGTCGCAAAAAACTCCGATAGCATCCTGTGCGGCCTCCCATGCAGAATAAATATGAGATACCCCTAGTGAAACCGTGTTGTTTGGCGTGGAGTTCTTTTGTACGGTTGAAGTGTGAGAGCATTTGATGGAGTATAATCTTTTCAAATATTTTACTTAGTGTTCTAAGAACAGATATTGGTCTGAAATTTGAAGGATCACCCTTATCTCCCGATTTGAACAGAGGTATCAGTTTACTGTGTTTCATGAGGTCTGGGTAAGCCCCATCGTCAACACATTTATTGAATATATAAGCTAAATGTGGGGCTATAACTAGAATTACTGAACCAATGACATTGACTAATATACCCCACAGGTCTTCAGTATTTTTTAAGTTAAGTAATTTATACGTTTTGACAATGTCCTGGGGTATATACCCAGTGATGAAATTTTAAATATACCTTACTGACGCTCGTGTTATTTTTTAATAAAGTCTTTGCTTCATATGGAGATGAATTAAGACGATCTATAGTGAGTAGGGGTACATTGGTGAAGAATGTTTCAAAAGCTAGAGCAACAGGTTTTGAGATTTCTGTTCCTGTCCAGAAAGTTAGCAACCCCAATTCCGATATTGCCAAACGTTTTTGGTGAAATAGGTTCAGCTTGAGACACATTTCTCGATTTATTGGACGACCTTGTCGAATACCGTATTATCCCTGCTTGAGCCACAGACTTCCTAATACATAATAGAACTTGTAGCCATTACGTTGCTCGACTTAATAGCCATTCCAAAGACGTCGCCTCTTTTTTTTTTGGTTGTTCAGATTGCTAACCATGCAACATTTTAGGTGCAACCCGTTCTAAGTAACGGTTAGTTTTGGTTAATGATTACTAATTACTCGACTTACTATGATTTTTGATGAGGGGCGGACAGGCTTACATACGGCTTACGCCGCTCCTCTTAACAATTCTTATAAGTTGGTAAATACGTGTGTTCGTAACGTTCGCTGGATTTAACAACATCATCACCTATCTTTAATCATTGTCCCTTGGTATAACTTTGCCAGTTTCATGGTTTATTATTTGCCAAACTGTTTTCAATCTATTATTTGAATTTTGAATTTTGCTATTAATGTGTAAAGTTTTTGCAGTCCTACAAACCAACTTGAAAGTTTTGGAATATTTTTAACAGTCATGAAATTTTCGATCAAAGTTATAGGTTTTTTGATCGTAAAGGTCATACAAGATAACTCTACTTTTATGAATTCCAAACGTTGCCCAGTCATTAAATTTCGATTTACCGTTGTAGTCACTGACTTTCTTTAATTTAAAAACTTTATTGAATTCTGTCTGAATAATGTTGAAGAAGTCTGAATAGATTTTGTTTGGGTTCTGTTCATTAAAATCCGGTACTGGAAAATGTATATCTAAGTTTTTCGTATATGTCTCTAGTCTATAGGATGTAATAGGCCTATAAAAGATGGACCAGTCTTATCCTTAATAGCAATTGGGAATGAAACTGTTTGACCACTGTGATCGGAAGGTAAGCAGTTAATTACACTTTTACTTGTGAATGCACAGTCACAAAAAACGTTATCTAAGCAAGTTTGGCTGGTAAGTGTAAATCTAGTTAGCTCTAAAATACATGACATAAGTTAAACGATTTGAATAAAGTTATTAATCGTTGTTTCATTGTTGTTCCTACAAGCAAATCTACATTAAGATCGCCACAAATAATTAACTTTTTCTGTTATTACATGGTTTAGAGAGGGCTTCCTCCATAATTTTCTCAAATATTTCGAAATTGCCATGGCCTTTTTCATCCCTCGGTGGCCTGTAGATACAAACAATAATATGGCTATCCAACTCAACATAGGATACCTCTATTTGTCTTTCAACAGTAAGTGCAAGAATATCTTTGCGTTGTTTCACCTTAATAATATTTTTCACTAAGATTAAAGAACCACCTCTATCAGCAGTCTTTCTACTGTAACAACTGACAATTTTGTAATTATTTATGTTATCCCTTCCACTTCAGCAGTGGACTGGGTTGATGATGATGATGATGTTTTTATAACATACTTACCTTAACTTCCAAGGTAAGCCGTTGTTAAGACCTGAGACTGGTGTGTCGTCTTAGTTCTTTGGATAGGAACTTGAAGTTCAAGTCTTGAACCGTGACTTGGTGAACCGATAATATTTTCTGAACTCATTCTCCGCCAGATTTGCCAGAATGTCACCTTCCTTTAATTAACCGTAAAACCTTTTTTTTAATTAGTTTTACGGGAGCGAACCAATTCACCAGTGTGACCATCTTAAAATTTAAAATCCTGCCATACTTAAGATGAAAAATTGCCAAATTGTGCCACACACTTAAAATAAAATGCCGAAATAATGCCGACTTGTATGATTTTTATTTACAAAAATACTTAATAACTGACTTCAAAAAGGAGGAGGTTCTCCTGTTTGTCAACACATCCCAAAAGAATCCGAGCCTAATGGGTGGTGAGCCATTAAAGTTTCCAAATTACCGTCTAGTTAACTGGAAGTTATACACAGAGCCAGTTGATAATTTTTTGCAAAACTTTCAGATAAATCCTAGCTCTCCTGAGGATACATATATATGTTTTTTTTCCATTTTACATGACAGTATTCTTAAAGCTTTACCTTCAACCAAAGACCAATCCACCAGTACTTCAAATACAAAAAAGAAAAGAAACAGGCCTCCGCTTCTATGGTGGAATAGCAAATGTAATGAAGCAGTATATTAAGATCAAAAAAAGCTAACATAACTTTTAAGCTTGATCCTACAGAACAGAATTACATTAACTTTAAGAAACTTCAAGCTCAGAAAAAGCTCACCTTGAAAGTCAAATGTAGCAATAGTTGGGCTAATCTCTGCCAAAGCTTCAATAGAAACACACCAATGTCTGTGATCTAGAATCATATAAAAGAGTTTAATGAAACTTTTAATTTCAACAGCAATACAGGTAACAATTCATGGGTTCCTGAATTCTTGGAAAAGTATTCTCCTGATTTTGTGCAAAATAATGCCAACTTCTTTTCTGATAACTTCCAATCTACTACACCAAATTCTTTTCTTACAGATAGTTTCTCTTTGCAAAAACTAAAATTAGCCATAACATCTAGAAAAGATACTGCTTTTGGTTTGGATGGCATTCCTTATGCTTTTATGAAAAAATTAAGCCCAAAGGCATGGAAACATTATTACATGTTTTTAATTACTTTTGGGAACAAAATTACATACCTCCAGATTGGAAAATTGATTGCTTGATCCCGATTTTAAAACCAGAAAAGGAAAAAAACAATCCTGATTCTTACCGTCCAATTGCTTTAACTTCTTGTGTAGGGAAAATTTATGAGCAAATTCTTAAACAACGCTTGGAGTTCTTTGCTGAAAAGAATCATATTCTATCTTCCAATCAGTTCAGATTCCGCCGTGGCCATAGTGCATGAGAAAGTATATGTCATGTACAATTAGACATACAAAAAGCTCTCACTCAAGGTCAATCATTGGCTTGCATATTTTTTGACGTCACAGGTGCTTTTAACAATGTAGATAATTCCATTTTGCAACATGAACTGGCATCTGTTGGTTTACCTGGGAAAATAATAAATTGGGTATTCATTTTTTTGCATGGTCGACAAGTTTTTTTTTAGGTTGGCACCTTTCAAGTAAGTATATTAAGCCCACTGATTTACATCCTAGATATTCATAAAATAAATTCAGTTTTAGGATCCGATGTTTCAAATCTGCAATTTGCTGATGACTTAGCAGTGTATTATAGCAACAAATACTCTAATAAAATTGTAAATACGCTTAACTGTGCCTTTTAAAAATTAAAATCATATTTTAGTTACCTTAACCTTAATATAAACATAAGTAAAAGTAAATTCATAGTGTTTGGCAAAAATATTCCTCAGATCTCTGAAACTTGTTGTTTGCAAATGTTATCTTAACGATAACATTTGCATCCCAGTTTCTGCAGAAGCAAAGTTTTTAGGTGTTGTTCACTCGTAATTTTTCATGGAATAAGTAAGTTGATTCCATAATTTGTAAAGTTAATAGAGCATCTAATACATATATTAGTCTTTGTGCAGATCATATTGGGGAGCAGACCCCAAAATTTTGCTTATATAGTACAAGTCTTTGGTGCGCAGTAATTTTGAATATGGTTTTCTTTGTTTTTCCTCCAACAACCAGTTACTACATAAACTAGATAAAGTCCAGAATAAGAACTTACGTCTTATTCAATTCATTCAGAATAAGTCCCATAAATTCAATGCAGATTGAATGTAACCTCCCTCCTTTAGACATTTGATTCAAGTTCCTCAAATTTAAATTTCTGGTCAAGTTGATGTCTTTAAATAAACATCTTTTGATTTCCAAAATATATCAGTTAGAATCTTCTCTGCCTGCTGGTTCCATATACTTGCTTCAGAATTTATCTGAAATGACAGATTTTCTGTTAGATACAATATTAACAAGACTGACAACTGGCCATGTTATCAAGGATCTTATCTTGGTAAATACCCAAAGATGGAAGTCATCAAGAAAAGGCACTCAAAACCAAACATGAGTTCTATGAGCTTCTAACAAACTACCAAGACTTCAGATGTGTCTACACTGATGGAGCTAAAAATGATGACAACGTCTCTGAAGCAATTTACGACTCCCATTTGAAGATTGGCCTTGCAATGAAGTTAGACAAGAATGCCAGTATTTTCACTGCAGAAGCTCTAGCCATGCTCTCAGCACTGCAGTATATTCAGATCAAATACAATGAGTCCGACAAGTGGATTATAGCCTCAGATAGCATGAGTTTACTTGGCCTTGGATTACAACAGATTCGACACCAACACAAACTATTTGGTTTACGGAATTAAAGAACTTTGGAAGACTCTAAGCACTAGGGGTATACATATAGTTTTTATTTGGGTTCCAGCTCATAAAGGCATCACCGGTATCGAAAATGTTTATTTTTTAGCAAGAAACGCAAACACAATGGACGGGTTGGTTTTCCAACACCGACAGTTTGATACTTAGTAAAATTGGTTACTAGGGGGTAGATGGGGTTTACCTTGAACCATTTATCCAGTTTTTAATATTAGGAGTTAAGTATTTAATTAATTATGAATTAATTAAACTTACGAATATTATCAGGAGAAACGAAACGTTTTTCGTAAAATTTTGGCTAAGACGAATGTCAATTAGACTTAGAATGTGTGGAACGGAACGTAACGTCGCTGTTTGAACGTAAAAAAACGTTGCTGGGTTGTGTGTGTGTGTCAAGTCATTCCGTTTTTCTTCGAGTTGCGTGAATGTTCTCTCTTGCTTGTTTTGTATAGCACAAAACAAGCCGACGACTTTTGCTGTTTTTGGACTGCAGGGCAGACTGGAGGGCAAAATACTGCGGTAGCTTAGGTGAAGGGTAAAGGGGGTGAGCGAAGCGAAGCCCCCTTTATCCTTCGTATTAGGTTGAACATGTAAGAACAACAAAAATACTTAAAACATAATAGGTGTTTGCTGATCCTTTTTTGCTGTGAAAATCAGTATTTTTGATGTGCAATTAAATACATGCCTTTTTTATGAGCCCTAGTAGCCAGAGCTAAGGCAATTTCGAATATCAATACTACAAACAATGACTTATTGTAAAAATCCTATAGTAAAAAATAACCTTAAAATGGATTTTTGAAAATTCATAACAAAAAAAGGTAGAGTGTCGATAAGGGGGCGGAAACTCCAATACTCCAACCCCATCTTCATCGAAAGAAAATGGTCTCATCTCCATTGCGCTCGCAGTGTGAAAGTGATGCCGATAACGAAACAATTGATCATATTATTTTCTATTGTCGTTCCCTTGGCATTCAGCGCCTTGTGCTAATGGACAGACTGATTGAGATTTATAAACAAAATGACATCCCGTCCAACACTCAAGGACTTCTAGATAATACAGAAACTTATCAGCCGTTGTATCAATAGGTACATAATACACACGGTCCAAGAAATTTAGACTTATCTAGGATTGACAAACCTCGATAAAGACTCACTACCGGCTATGAAGAACTTAACAAAAACTTATTATACCTATAACAAACAAATATGTATTACAAAGACTTGGTTTCGGCCTTATTGAAAACGTTTACCCTGAAGAAGACTCACAAAGAATTGGCTTCGGCCTGGCATATAATAACGGATTTGACTGAATAAATAAAAAACTTTGGCCTAAACTTAAATAAACGCACGAAGAAAGAATCACCATCAAAACAGCCTGTACGGCTTATATTGCCCTTGCCTATCCGAATGAATAAAGATGAAAAAAAAAACATATACTCTGTGATACACAACTTTATTGTTATTGTCAAACAAAGTTAATTTTAACTTGAGGTTAGCGGATTAATTATTGTAATTTTACGTATAAAATCACAATGGACTGAAACTGTGAAACATATGTAATTGCACTAGTGTGGGCATCTCGAGCCTTTGCCTATTTTATGCAGTATGGTATCTAAAAAGCGAGAAATTGTGAAGGAGTGAAGTGACTGACCACAATGGGAACTTTTGAAACCCTGTCTGTAGCACAAGTAAGTTATCAATGCATAATTATATTACTGGTAATATAAGCTTATAAAATTCTGCTCCTTACTGGACTCACCAACCCCGGAGGTCGTTGGGCGGATTTATTAGATTACTGGAAATAAATAATAAAATTCTGCTCCCACCTTGACTCACCAACCGTGGAGGTTGTTTGGTGGATTTGTTAGATTACCGGTAATGAATTAAAAAATTCTACTCCCAAACTGTACTGACAGTGACGAATCTTCTAATAATTAAATTTTGGCTTTGAATGTAGATAGACAGTGTGCGCCAAGGGATAAAAGGCTTAGTTTTTTTTTGCTTTGAGGCAGCCTCTTGATTAGACACTGGATCTTTCCCATTTAAATAAACTGTATTTTGCAAATTTAAACTAATAATAGAGGCATTATTATTATTTACAATGCACAGGCAGCTTAAAGCTGATATCAGTTCACATTTCACTGCACTTGTTTTGTAAGATTGTCAAGTCTATTTTGAAGCTTTTCACTGATGGTGCACTAATTACAGCTTCTGGAAGGCTGTTCCAATAGCGGACCGCTCAGTTTGATAGAAGGTGTTCGCAGTTGTTGTGTTACTTATAAATTACTCATACTTCCCTTTTAGCAAAAATAAAAATACATACTCCACGAATTCCTCAGAGGTTGGCAAGGAAACTAAAAACTTTTGAATTACCCTTTTATAGAACCCAAAGGGAATATCATGAATCACTCTCTAATATGTGTCGTCTCTATAACAAATTGTCTAATGTGCATAATACCTTGGATGTCTTTGTGAACTTTTGTGCCTTTAAATGTCAGCTACATAAAGCATTATCACTCTAATCTTTTCTATATTTGAACATTTATTTGTGTTTTTAAAATTTTACCAAAGTATTACCATGTACATTCAAATTCGATTGAACAAAGAGGTTCTTAGTTTCAATTGAAATAATCATATACAATATGTCTGCAACGCAATACAGAGCATGCTGTCAAAACACCCTTTAGGATAATTTACTAGATATAAAACCATGTGTATATACTTAGAAATGAAATGTAAAATATCTGTTGTGTTTTGCAATAAACAAAAAAAAAAAATTAAGTTTTAGTGAGTGCCCTCTGAGGTCTTAAATGGTTGTTACATCATAGTAGCCAGTTTGAAGTTTGTATGTTTCTATGATATCTCCATGTTTGTGTTGTTGCTGTAGCTAGTGTAATGGCCAGCCATGTGACCTTCTTTTAAGCGGGAGTAGAAAATAGGCAGAGGTCAGTTAAAATGGATGGTTGCGCCTTAGTTAGCTTAGCAATAAATTAGGCAGGGCAACAAAAATATTTTTTTTTCTTCAAAAATATGACCTATGTTTAAAGTCAGCGAAATCGACACTGCTCATGATTCTGAACAAAGGAACTAGTTTCTCAGTATGCATTTATTCATTGACAAGTTGTATAGTAATAAATATTACTTGTTTAATAGTATAGGTGGCTTGGCCTACGGCCCCGCACACCTATAGTGGATTAGTTAGTACTATGTAATGTACCGACATAAGTCTATTCAAGTGCTGATAAAAACAAATCTAACTAAGGAACAATACTGGTATCATATCATATGGCTTTGTGACTCTATAAATACCATTGTGTGTGTTGTGTGCAGGGATTTTGTATTGCAGACAGAGCTACCTGTGAAGAAACTTAAGAACTACGAACCTGTTTGGTTTCCCTGATTAACTAAATGTTTTCAATGCTTACCCACAGATAGCGTGTAGTTTAATAAGTCCAACTTCTTCGTTCGTCTCCGAAATTACCCATAGATGGCGCTAGTCGTCTGAAATTGACAAAAAATTCGCACAGATGGCGTTGCAACACATCTATTTATTTTGCAGAAACTCCGTGCTACAATCCATCGGGATGTGAAGACCATAGCCACAGAGACCTGCCACCTGCTTGGATTGGAAATAACGAAGGAAACCATCGCAGTTATTGCGGAACTGGTCTACAAGAAGATGGAAGTTTATGGGACAGATTTGGAGGCTTTTTCAAAGTAAGCATGACGTGTTTGTGTAGTCTCGTATTCGAAGGACTGCCTTACGTCTAGTGATGCCAATAGCGGGAACCCGCAAATGCACTTTCTTGCGGGTTCAGAATGCGGGTTTAATCATGCGGAATCCCGCCCGTTTGACGCAGTCACAGATGACTGACGTTTTGATTATTTATTAAGTGATATATCATCTTTACCATGGAACTCGTCACTTTCTACAAAATATTTATGACATTTTCACGTTATAACTGTTTTTGGTAACTTTAAAGTTAAAAAAACTTAAAAAACTTTATTTATTTTATACTTAACAGCATAGCACAATTAAATTAAAATATCTGAAAACATAAATAACTATCTAAAACAAATATGAAAACCGGCCAAGTGCGAGTTCGAAAAAAATCTTTTATTGTTACGGAACATTTTTTTTTTGTTTTTCAGATTTTCGGAAGGGGAAGTACCCTGTAGGTACCCTAGACACCCTTGTGAGAAACAGGCAAATCCAACAAATTTTCGGCATAAACGGCCGGTATCTTTTGATTGCGTTGGCTTGGAAATTTGATTTTTTCCCAACTGAGAAAATGGGACTTAACTAGTGATGTACGAAAGGAATGTTTCCGTAACGGGAACATTCCTGCATCGAGAAAGTACGTAAATGTCCTCCGGAGTACAGAATCTATTAAACCTTTAAAGAATTCCTTATCTGACATTATTGACTGGTTAAACCTTAATAAATTATTGATAAATCATGACAAAACTACACTAATGACATTTCAACAATAATTAAATATGACACATAATATTAAAATAACTAATTTAGACAAAAATACAGAGCAGGTTCCCGTTACAAAGTTCTTAGGTCTTCACATTGATGAAAATCTTAAATGGAATATCCAAACTGAAACCATATGCAAGAAACATAATAAATTCGCATATGCACTATATAATTTATCGAAAAAAGTGTCGGAGGATTCTTTATTGGTAGCTTACAATGGTTATGTAGATTCCATCTTAAGATTTGGATTAATATTTTGGGGAAACGGATTAGGAAAGGAACAGGTACTAATAACTCAAAAAGTGCATACGAGCTATATGTGGCCTCCGTCGCACTGATAGCTATATGTGGCCTTCGTCGCACTGATAGCTATATGTGGCCTTCGTCGCACTGATAGCTATATGTGGCCTTCGTCGCACTGATAGCTATATGTGGCCTTCGTCGCACTGATAGCTATATGTGGCCTTCGTCGCACTGATAGCTGTATGTGGCCTTCGTCGCACTGATAGCTATATGTGGCCTTCGTCGCACTGATAGCTATATGTGGCCTTCGTCGCACTGATAGCTATATGTGGCCTTCGTCGCACTGATAGCTATATGTGGCCTTCGTCGCACTGATAGCTATATGTGGCCTTCGTCGCACTGATAGCTGTATGTGGCCTTCGTCGCACTGATAGCTATATGTGGCCTTCGTCGCACTGATAGCTATATGTGGCCTTCGTCGCACTGATAGCTATATGTGGCCTTCGTCGCACTGATAGCTATATGTGGCCTTCGTCGCACTGATAGCTATATGTGGCCTTCGTCGCACTGATAGCTATATGTGGCCTTCGTCGCACTGATAGCTATATGTGGCCTTCGTCGCACTGATAGCTATATGTGGCCTTCGTCGCACTGATAGCTATATGTGGCCTTCGTCGCACTGATAGCTATATGTGGCCTTCATCGCACTGATAGCTATATGTGGCCTTCGTCGCACTGATAGCTATATGTGGCCTTCGTCGCACTGATAGCTATATGTGGCCTTCGTCGCACTGATAGCTGTAAGCCACATTTTAAGCGATTAAGCATCTTGACGTTACGTTTTCGAAGTTGTAATGGTTGTGAAAGTTGGACTATTTGACAAATTCTCAAGTGAACGATATCATAATAAAATATCCTCCTCAAAACACCAAACAGCACTATTTAAGAACAGTTTTTTTGGAATGGCGCCAGAGTTGTATAATAAACTTCCCGAAAATGTTCGTAAAATGGTGAACATTAACCAATTTAAAAAAGAAGTTTGGAAATTACTTATAGGTAAAACATACTACAGCATCAAGGACTACATAAATGGTAATTAACTGTGATCTTTTCGTTTTATAGCACACGTTACCCCGTCCGATCGATTTATTAATTCCTATCTACTGTAAAAATTAATGAATGTGTGTGTGTAACCAAATATTAATTCCTATCTACAAGTGTACAATTTAATGCATGTGTAACCAAATATTTGGATGCCAAGTGGCTGAAAATAGCGAACATATTCAAAACATCAATCTTAACCAGATTTTTTCCAACGGTTGTATCACCTATTTATCACAAATAAAAGATTTGATTTTATTTGATTTAATTTGATCTTAATTGTATGGATGGAACGTGGTGCCTTTTTTACAGCGGCCATTAACCAAACCTTATTATCAATTCTAGAATATTTACCAAACGAAAAATAGTAATGACACGTATTGTACGCCCCAAAATTCAGTCCCAACTGAGATATGTAGGTTGAAAGTGAGGTACATTTTGACGACATTTGTTTGTTAAATCCATAGTTTGCCTGTCTTGTAGCTACATTACTTTTTTTTAATTCGGAACCCTCGGTGCGCGATTCCTACTCGAACCTGGCCGGGTTTTTCCACTATTTCATCGATTCAGTTTGTCGAGCATCAGTTTTCATTCGACTACGACGAATCGACGACGATTCGATTTGACGACCCGAATGGCCGAGTCGGTAGTGACGCTGCCTACGAAACCAAGGGTTCCGGGTTCGAGTCCCGGTGGGGGCAAATATTTGTTTGATGAGAACGGATGTTTGCACCCTAGTCATGGTTGTTTATCTATCTAAGTATAATATTTCTCTATATAAGTATATATATCGTTGTCTAGTACCCAAGATACAGGGTATCCTAGTTTGGGGCTAGATCAATGTGTGTAAAAGGTGTCCAAGGTATTATTATTCTTACCTACTTAGTTTATTTTATTACATACCTGTATGTAACCACTTTCTAAAATTATTTTAGATTCTCGCTTAGATTCTTGAAAACTCCGGACAGTTATCGCGGCGAGAATTTGCACGAGAATCCCAAGTAAAAGAAAAAAATTGAAAACCGTAGAATCGGTTATAGTTATACATCACAAAATAATATATTGTTGTACGGAACTCGAAAGCCCGACTCGCACTTGGCGGGTTATTTTTTTCACAAGTTCATCTATTTACCCTTAACAAAGCAAGGGGACTTGTATTACCACATATTTTTCAACCTTATGACTAGTACATTCGAAATTTCATTATTATTTTTATTTATTTTTATTAGCCAAGGTCTTCCCACTGCTGGGCAAAGGCTTCTCTTCCGGAGGAAAAATTTTGGCTTTCAAATCAAACTTTGGCTTTTTTGCCTTCTGTTGTAATGCTTGTTTTAAATTCACTTAGATTCTCGCTTCGGAGAACATTCCCAAGTATTTCATCTCTCGCTTCTCGCTGCGAGAATGTTATATGTTCTGGAGAATCTTGTCAGACAGATAGACGTACATACGGACAAGAAAGATTTTTCATATGATCACTTTCTTGTCCGTCTGTGCGAACCCTTATGGTTTCCTTTTAACGTTTAAGGTACCTAACCTAACTAGGGTTTGCTTAATAGATATGTCGCAGTTAGTTGGTTAAATCAGACGCTTAACTAACACCCTAGACCGTTAATTAGTCGCTAAAGTGCCGTCAGGCAAGTGAGTGAACGAAACGTTTAACGAGTTGTCTAAACGTTGCTAGGCAACAAGACATATACAATATAAATACACTTAAGTACATATAGAAAATATTTTTTCGTGACGCCATCTTGTTTTACATTATTTATGTTATGAAACTTTTTCGACGATGCTTTATTTAAATCGAAATGCTAGTGACTTGGTTAAACGTCGGTCTTTAAGTAACGGTCTAGGGTGTTAGTTAAGTGTCTGATTTAACCAACCAACTGCGATACATTCTTCCATTTGCAGCCATATTGTTTTTGGGGAAAGTTGTCATAATGTTGGGTACTATTATTGCCCTAAATATGGTCAGTTAATTAAATGTCACCTTGTATAATTCATTTACACAATTTTTTTTTTTAATATGACCTGAAAAAAATCGTTTTAATTAAGTATTGACTTTTGTTTCAGACATGCGAAACGGCAAACTATCAACTCCGATGATGTAAAGCTGTTAGTAAGAAGGAACCCATCTTTGGTAAGTTATCCTTCTACTACCAACTATAGTGTAAGCATTGCTATAGTGGTCTTGTTTTTGGAGGGGAAAAAAGTGGAATTACCCATTCCCAGGGCCAGACCTCCCTGCTATTTCCGGGTCCCTACACATTAAGCGGGTATCAGCTCGTTTATTGCTTGTCAAATTCGTACGTAGCACTCTCATGGTCTGCGGGCGACGGGACGAAAGTTGCGGGGGCGGGAAAGAAGAGCGCGGGCGGTTCCTACTTCGCTCGCTCCGCCGCCCGCGCTCTTCTTTCCCGCCCTCGCAGCCCCTGCATCTTTCGTCCCCCGTTGCCTGCAGACCCCATGGTCTGCATGTATGGTATGTATGTATGTATGGTATGGTTTGTGAATAAGGGTATAGCACTCCCGTGAGTGATATACCCTTATTCACATAAAAACGAAGTAAACTGACAACATCAAATGTCAATTCTTGAAATAATGTTGCCATGTACAGTTTGGTAGTGATGTTCTCATTCATTCTAAATATAATGAAAAGCTGTATATTTAGAATGTTATGATTCTTTAAAATCAGAATTAGTAATTAATGTTTGTCACAATTTACTGTGACATTAATAGCATTATGCTTTATTTCCATTTGAGGTAGCAGAACAAATTGTGTCCACTTTTTGTGAGTAATAGTAATAATGAGTAAGAAAACTTATGCACTGACTAATGCTATTCTCCCTCTCGTTAACCGTACCATTGTTCTCATTTGTTTGTTAGTTTGCTCAGCCGGTGTCCTTACGTTAATTAACTGATCACCACACACACAACCTAATAATAATTACATATTATGTATATTAGATATAATTGAGACAATAGAATGAACTAAATCATTCTTAACTCCATCACTATTTTTTTTTTCTACCAAAAAGCGGTAGCACTGGACCTGTAATTTTACTTCGTTGTTATGTGAATCAGGGTATACGTACGAATTTGACAAGCTATAATATATATATATATGATTAAGTAAGAATAATTTATGAATAAGAAACGTATTTATTTTCATATAATTTATAACAATAATATTTATAAATAGAAGTTGATTCTGAAGAATGTAAATTTTTCACGTCATTTTGTAGCACATTTGTTGCGTCTGTTACAATATTATCTGAAGTAAAACTCCCATTTCCACTAGGTACTTGCGGAATACTATGTTTTTTTAATAATATCAGCCAAACGAAATAAAGTAATAGTAGTTTATGTGACTCCTACATAATGGAGGGCATTAACACTCGAGAGTTTTAATGCCTAATTATGTACAGTTACATACACTAGTTTTTCTACACACATATCATAAGCTCTCTTTGATGTGTTCAGGATCCGCATGTTTGACCGGCATTGTGGCATTGAGTTGTTTAGCTTGTTCTGTAGTACCAACTTCACAGACAAACTAGTGGCGGCACGCAGGCGGGCGTCGGCGTTCGAAATTTGAATGTCATAATATGTAGAAAATTAACACATTATGGACATAATGTACAATTTTTCAGATAAGAAATGCGTTTTTACCAAATAGTTTTACATTATGCTGGTCTTAACGTGCGGTTTTTAGACGCAGTTAAGAGGGTTTATGATACGTGTGTAGATAAAGAAATTGAGGCGGTATACATTTAATGAGTTATTTACTTTTTCAGAATATTTATAGTAGGTTATGTGACTGATACATAATAGAGGGAATTAAAACTCGAGAGTGGGTTTATGAAACGAGCGGAAGGCGAGTGTTAATACCTAATTATGTACTGTTAGAAACACTTTACTAGTTTATCTACACGCATATAATAAGCTCTCTTTGATGTGTTCAGGAACCGCATTTTTGACCGGTATTGTGGCATTGATCATTGCTCTGCACTTGTTTAGCTTGTTCAGTAGTAGGTACCAACTTCACAGACAAACTAGGGGCGGCACGCAGGCGGATGTCGGCGTTCGAATATCATAATATCTCGATTGAATGTAATATATGTCGAAATATTGATTCATTATGGTCATAATATATCAATATTCAGATAAGAAATGAGTTTTTACCAAGTAAGTAAGTCGTAACATGCGGTTTTGGATGCTATGCGATGGATACGTGTGTAGATAAAGAAAATTTTTTAGTCGGTGTTTCGAAATAAATTTATTTACTGGTTGGAACTGACAAATACATCGAAGTGATTATTTACTCTGTGCTGAAAAAGCTACATAATAAAAAAATAAATAAAAAATTTGGTCCGCGCTTTAAGATTGGTGGCGCTCTTTGGTGATTAGAGCTGTCAATTAGAAAGTAGTGAAAGGGAATATTTCCTCTGTACTGGCAACACAAATTTAGAAGTTACTTTGCTTTAGTGGCCCAAAGGTCTTTGCAACCAGGCCATAAAATACAAAAAAAAAACTGCTTTAAACTGTTATTGTGCTCCCCTGTTTACCGAGAAAAAACGAGCTCTTTTCGAAAAGATGTGACGAAAACTTTTTTCTCAAATATGCTCGGAAATGTTCGTATTTTGTTTGAAAACGAACACGCGATGAGTCGAATTTTTGTCCGCCCAAAATTAAAAAGTAAAAACTATCATAATCAAAAGTAAAATATCACAATCCTACCAAAACCCATTATTTTCCGCTGCGTATTCTTTTTTAATAATCTGACAGTTTCATATTAATTCGCTAAGACTTGGGAAAATTTGC
Organism: Argyresthia goedartella; assembly: GCA_949825045.1. Lineage (NCBI taxonomy): Eukaryota > Metazoa > Arthropoda > Insecta > Lepidoptera > Argyresthiidae > Argyresthia > Argyresthia goedartella. The sequence goes on along the minus strand of OX463812.1, from coordinate 11,678,251 downwards.
GTTCAGCCAAGCAACCCGCTCGTTTTTCAATACAGTGCGTGTCTTTTACTTTTGTTAATTTTCTCTTTTAAATTATCTATGGCTAACCATAGATAATTTAAAATGTTTTTTTTTTATAAAAACAGAAAATTTCTAAGTACTTAAATAGGCGTCAATTTCAGTTGATAGTGCGTAGATGTATTTAACGAAATTACATTTTAATTTCAACTAAAATGAGTTCGAGTGATGAAAGTTGCTTAGATATTGATGGCACCCCGCCTCATTTGAAGGCGGAAGCGAACGCAACGAAACAAAACTTGCTGCCCGCCAAATCAAGAGATAAATATTATCGAGTTTACGAGCAATTTATGCAATGGAAAGCAAACAAAAATGCAAACACATTTGTATTATTCCCTCAAAATGTTTGAGAAAATCACTATATTTACCTCTTCCGTAACCGGGATTGCCTAACTCGGGCTCTTATCATATAAGCCTCGGTCCGACAACCACCTCGTCAGGCAATCCCTTACTTTCCGAGACTGGGCAATAATGTAAGTACTGTTAATATGCCTTCTAATGTTGCCTCATTCTCCTTATTCCTGCGTGGAGTGTTGTCCCAGAGTTTGTCATGTTATCTGTTCTTGTTTATATTGTCTATCAACGGTAGTTCGTAATTTGGGAATAACGTATAAGCAAAATCCGATTCGTCACGTGATGGGAAATATGAACTGAACATGTCATTTATTCATTTGCAATTTGCATTCGAAAACGACTTGCAACGAAACCATGATTATTAAATTTTGTTATTAACTATAGCTGCGACTAGGCTAGCCCTCTATCACGCAGAATGTGGTATTGAATAACTGCCTAAATGTGGCCACAATTTCGCCACTGCCACACCGAATGGGAAAATCTCAAGGAACTCCTGGGAGACGATTTGGTTCATTGTTTGACGGCGACGCATTACAAACAAAACAACCTCATCTTAAATCTCAAGTTATGCAAAATATGACTGATTATTGATTATTATTAGCAGTTGTATTTTAAACGATCTTGTTAATCTTGAGTATGAGTGTCAGCTTGCAAGGCTTGTAATTCGATTATTTATTCTCGATAGAAAAGTCTTTCGAAGCTATCACAAAATCTCTTTATGACAATGAAAATGACAATTTTGCACCGGATTTTACTTGGTCTTCTATACATAATTGAAGAGCCATTTTTAACATTCGGATACTATTACTCTGTAAGGTAAACTAAATGTGAAATTCGAAGCCAACACAAGGATCTGTTTTTCAGACCGCCCACTTAACATACTTGGCGGGAAACTCGACGCCGAAAGAAAAACGCCGGAAAACCACGGCGCCTGTTGCTAGGCGACCGGAGACACCGAAGGAAAAGGAAAAAGAAAAAGTGGAGGCCCTCTCAGTCGCGAACAAACACTCGGATGGTAAGGACGCTCTTGTGAGCAAGGTGCTCGACGTTGATGAGATGATTGACTTGACTTTTGATTGATGTAATAAATGAAAGAATTTTGTTTTTTTTATTTGATTGAATTTCGGAGGATGTTAAGAGTTACCCGTAATTAATAGGAATACATAATAATTACCAATCTATGGTTAAACTAATGTCTATGTAGTCTTTATGAAAGAGGAAAGGAGAAAGAACGGAACAAAGTTTAATTAAAATGCAACAAAACATAGTGTCACGCCTTTTCCCGTAAAAGGTGCCAGAGGCTTAGCCAGTTACTTAACACACCATTTTGCATGACAGGGGGCTAGCCAATCACCGCAGCTACGGAGTAATGACGTCCGTATAATGTACTTAAGATACATTACTTAACTCATTGGTTCATGGTCGGCTCCGGGTTTGAACCAGCACCTCCTGCGTGAAACCCACTTGACCACGGAGGTCTTTTTGCAAAAGCAGATAACTTAATAATTTGACGTTAACGGGACAGTTGTTACCGAATATATTTGATTTCTCTGGTCCATTATATGTCCTAAAGAAAAAATAGCATAGAATGTAAATGTACAAATTAATAATAACAATAAGAGGCTTCGGTCAAACACAGAACATACACCAAAGAGACACCAACAAAAAATCACGCAAAAGTTTAGGAACCATATACACAGCATACTTAAAACACAATTAAACGCGCGAAATACCATTAAACCCATACCCAAACACATACGCCATCCCAATACTAATATATAAATTCGGTATAATCAACTGCAGCCTTATGGCGTAACTCTCTGAAGTTCATAGCGTGTGTCTATGGTTCATCTCATGCTCATACAATTTCATCGATTGCGGGGTATCACCGAAGGCTTCTAGGCTTCATTCAATGAGCTTGGGTTTGGCCTAGATTATGATGCTACTTGCGTGATACCAATTTGACAGATGAAGCTGGTGCAAGGTGTCAAACTTAAAAGTCTATATGAAGTTCATAGCTCAGACGACTTAGGCCATAAGGCTGCTGGTCCCAGTCAGACTAAATGAAACTTCAACGCATCATCAACGCACTTATGACCAAATACAGAAAACACCATCCACGCTCTTGCATACAAATACTCACAATGCCTAAATTTGAAGGAGGACAGGCAATAATAGATGTAAAAAAATTACACGCTAACAAATCACCACACTTAGAATGTTCTTTTACGCTAAATCATCACACTCAACCTTCCTTAACGCCGTCGTTCAAGCCGACATTAAAATACACCACTCAAACTACAAGACCATCGACTCCAGAAAAACGAAAATATTATCCAACCGCAACAGAAAATAGACATCTGGACACAGAAATCCCTGCACGGCAGACACCGCATAGATTTGGCTAATCCAAATGTCGACAAGACTGGCTCGAACGCGTGGCTGAAGAAAGGCGAGCTTTTGCCAGAATCGGAGGGATTTATGTTAGCCATACAGGATCAGGTCATAGATACTCGTAACTACAGAAAACATATCATACATGACTGCACATTGGCAAGCGACATGGGCAGACACTGCCACAGTTGCTCAGAAACCATATCACAGGAGCATGCAGAACACTCGCACAGTCAGCCTACAGACATCGACACGACCAAGTCGCAGCCATCATCCTCCAACACCTCGCATTCAGATATAACTTTATCACACAAAAGACAGCCTACTATAAAGACACACCACAGTCAGTTTCAGAATCAGCAGACTTCAAACTCTATTGGGACAGAACTATCATTACTTACCAAATTACATTGCCAAACTATACATTTCAACAGACCTGACATAACTCTCCACGATAACCAGAACAAAATAGTATTTCTCATAGATAAAGCCATACCAAATACACACAATCTTACCACCACTTTTACAGAAAAGAACACAAAATACACAGACCTTGACATTGAAATAAAAACAAGTTCAAACTGTCAAAACTATCCCAATAGTAATTTAATCCACAGGAGTCATCACATACACTTTACACACAAGTCTCAAAACACTTAAAATACCCAGGCACACATACATACTTCTTCAAAAAGCCACCATACTGAATATTTGTAGAATTGTAAGAAAATTCATGGACAAGGATCATGACATGACCTTTAATTTTGTTTAGAAGCACTTGGCGTAAGCCCGTGTGTCAGAAAAAAAACCTCTTTAAAACAAGAGTGAAATGAAAAATTCATATACATTTAGTAATAATTGTAATTCCGTGTATTCGAACTGTTACACAACACATAGTCAAGAATTAAAAAAGTAAAGTAAATATACAAAAAATACACAAATTATGTAATTACAACACAGTAAAAAATCTATAATAGAAAATGACCAGATCCACCACGCAGTGTGTTGTGTGACGCAACAGCGAATGGGTTCCGACTCAGCATGTGCCGCAGCAGGAGTTGCAGCAGGTCCTACAAAGCTGGTATTCTGCCGGTACCTAAAATAGTGCGCGGAAAAGTAATATGGGCGGTTGTCAAATAAACTTGTGTATTAAATGATGGTCATAATTCATAAATAAAACAGTCAGGTGTGTACAGAACTATGAATAAAAATAAATAGATAGTAGGTAAGTACATAAAATAGATGTGTGTACAAAACATAAAAGTAAAATGTCATCCGACTGGCTAATTTCCTTTTTCAGGTTTTTGTACTAAATCTAAAACACGCAACCAACGCGAGCGCTTATCGGGACTTAGTCAGACAACTGACTTCTACAGTTTTAGGAAGTGTTGCTACACATGACTTTAAAATGAGCTAAAGATTTTAGGTTGCGTATTGGTGGTGGCAGATTGTTCCACCACTTCGTTGCCAAATACCTCAAACTGCCCCGAAAAGCAGCAGACCCGTGACGGGGGATCGACAGTAGGCTAGTTGTGATCCTGGCGTGTTGATGCGACCGTCGCCAATTCAGCCTATCATATAGGTAAGTACTTCGGTATTTCCCGCTTTATATTATCCCGTACCAAATAGGAGCGAGTCAAGGTGCAGTTTTTGTCTTCCGTCTATCTTTAAGATGTTCGCATTGTTTAGGTAAGGTGTAAAGTGGCCTAAACAATGCAAACATCCTAAAGATAGACGGAAGACAAATATGTATACTTGTGTTATGTATTCCCCTTAGACGTCCAGAAAACGCATAAGTATGAAAGCGCATGAGCCATAGCATGAGCTTTGTATGGTTTGACCCTGAATTACAACGTCGTCTTTGTTCTGGTTCAAGAAAGTTGAGTTAATTATGGTTCCGTTTCTCAAAAGGTTATAAAAGAACCCATATAGGATCACCTCGCGTGTCCGTCAGACCGTCTGTCACAGGAACTCTTCTCAAGAACTATAAGAGATAGAGTCTTGAAATCTTCTGCAAAAATATATAACAATCTTGATAACCGCAACATAATTCAAGTCTAATATGAAAAAAAAATTGTCTACAAAAAAGTGGGGGCGGTAAAATGACACGACACGACAGACATGATTTTTTGCCGTTATTTATTTTATTTTAATTTAATTATTTATGTTTAAAGTCAATATATAATCAGATATTCTGTGAATATTTCGATATAATAATAAGAAAAAAAACACGTTTGTTGTATGAGAGCACCCTTAAATATTTATTTTATTCTGTTTTAGTAATTCTCAATTGATAATCTAAATTAAAGGGATTAGAAAATATGCATGGCGTCGTTCAGTTCGCGGCAAGTGAAGGCGGCTCTGTGGCTATTATTGTCAATAAATGGATAGCACCAAAGAAAACAGAAACCTAATGGCCTCCCGTAAAAGAGCCGAAAGCGTTTGAAAAACTGCTGGAGGTGTTCTTCGCCGAAATGAACAATGGAAAAGATACGAGATCAATAGAGTTTTCTATCAGACTGGTAAGTTTTTCCTATGAATTATAACTACCTTTACTACCGCAACTAAATAACAGCTAATAGTGGCTTGAGGGCAGTTTAACTTTACCATGCTGCCTGGGTATGGGTACAGGCACACTGGCTCACACAATTCAATTCCAGTTCAGTAGGTATTTTGACCTAGTGTTTTAATACCAACTGAAAAAATACACGGCGCCATTTCCTAACAATCGATGGATCTTGGCCGAGCTGAGGTTTACCGTTTTAAGGTTATGGTGCCGTGTAAACATGACAGTTAATAATTTCCAACCAAGATGTACGTTCACAGGTGTTTGTTTTTTTTTGTTTTGATTGTAAAGTCTCTTGGTATTGTGAATTTTGATAACCAAAACTTATTTATTATTTTAATAGTCAGGTAGTATTAATAGATAACTAAGTGCTGCACTACCAAGCTTGTACTACACCATGACTAACTTTAACTTGCTTGTTGCTTTGATATTAACTGTGTTGGTATTTTGTGCTTGTTCTGCAGTGAATTGGATAAGGCAAAGAAAAAATTAAAGTTGGTAGAAGTCACATCAGATATACAGAGTGAGGAGGAAAAGGATATAAATAAACTACCTTCTAAACACAAAACCACAAAAACTAACAGATACATTTCGTCATCTGATGATGATGGTGATGACAATGAGTGTGAATTCTCCCGCCCTCCACCTTTAAAGAAACATGTAACCAAATGTATGAGTAATTACACATGTGAACGGAATTATTTTGAATATAATATTTTCTTTTATATATTTGATTTTAAAAATGTATTTTTTTATTTCAGATTTTGAAAAATCACAGATGGCCAAACCTGATGCACAAGAGAAGGCAGGCACTGGTCAGAGTGTCGATAAGGGGGCCATCCCAGACACTTCTAACAGTGATCATGATAAACCATCTGGTTCACAACGTATGACACTCGATGAAATTGTTGCCAGCAGTGCTTTTAATAAATGTGGTGAGTAGTAAAAACCATGTTGACGTTTTTTTATAGATGCTGGGATAGGAACTGGGTGTATATAAATTATTCACAGTCAGGTTTGTTGTTTTTTTCAATAATTTTGACTTGTCCTAACCTATAAAAATGTTCTTTTTTTCCAGATTTTCATGACCAAGTTATTTCACTACTTGCCAATATAAAAGCCCTGTCATGTCATCCTGGCAGTTTTGAAAGACAGAGCAGGAAATGCCAGTGCATTGAAGCGTGAATTCAAATTTCCATTGGAAACTTTTGAAGATTTAGAAACAGTGGAATGGTTACTGACTAATAAAAATATTTCGTTTATTAATAAATACAAATACAATGCGAATTTGTGGTTTTTTATACTATGAACTTTCAGAGTTAGGAACATGGTCTTTTACTTTGAGAGATGTGAAGTCCATTTAGCATACAGATGTAGTGAATAATCCATTCCTATCGGCAAAACTCGGAACAACGATAACACCCGAATGGTGCCGATGTGTCTATGAATTACTGTATTATTAAATTACGTGTAGGTATCAAATAAATCGCATACTTTATTTATCAATGTCAAATGTCAAATTGCCCGTTTGACGTATATTACACTGAGATGTTAAAACCACCACGATTCTATCATACATATAAAGAATTCGTTAGGTAAACAAAAATATAACTAGTTACTGAGGACGTTTTATTTCAATAAAACGCACTGATAAAAACCAAATTCCGGTTGGGATGATCTAATGATTCTGTAAGGATTGAAACCCCAAAATTCTAACTATAAGTCAAAACTACAGTAGGATTTTGCAGACCTTTTTTATAACAATAAATTTTTGTAATTAATTAAAAATACTATGACATAACAAAAAAGACACCTCAACATTAAACAAAACAAACCAGCAGAGAAATTAATATAAATAAATATGATTTTCTGATTGGATGAACGACTTCGATTATGACAGCGGGATAAGAGGAGGAGGAGCGGGGTGGACAGTGTGATGCGAAACAATACTTCCAACTTCCATATCACAGTGAGAATCAGAACTATTTTCTGGTGTATCATCGTCAGAGTTTTCATGAACGATGATTACAAAACTAGCCATATAATTTTCCAACTCAGGTTCGTGTTTTCGGTACTCGTTTTCGCACTTGATGGCGTGGTCACATACTTTGGCCCAAACATCGGAACCAATCATATTAACCTTTTCCTGTACCAATTGTTTCTCAGTAGTCATATTCATACTGATGTTTCTTTTGGATACGTATCCCTTTATTTGAGACCATATGTTTTCAATCGGATTGAAATCAGGATGATATGGTGGCAATCTTAGTACGCTGTGTCCATATTCGTCCATAAGTTTATCTATAGAGTATTCTACAAAGTCTTGTTTGTACTTGCAAATAATTTCATATATTTCAAGTTTTGTTAATGACGGATCAATCGGAACGTTATGTTTGGATAGCCAATCAATCATGTCTTGCTTCCTGGTATTTGAATTAGGAGGTTTTTCTACGTACTTATTATGATATGCAGCATTATCTACTACTAGTACCGAATGTGGAGCTAAGTTTGGAATGAGTTGATTACGAAACCATTTTTCATAGTTTTCATTGTTCATCGCGTTGTGATAGTCACCTGTTTTATCAGTAGACTGATACATTAACGATGCCCCAGGTATAAACCCCTTTCTACTACCAGCGTGCACTATTATAAGACGTTGTCCTTTATAAATTAACTGTTTCACTCCGTTTTCTGACGAGTCAGCCCAGCTTTTACCTGCCAAATGTGAGGTATGGATGTATGTTTCATCCATATAAACAATCTCTCTCCCTTGCAATCTGTACTTTTTATCGCGGCTAAAAACTTTACTCTTTTTAAACGAACATCATCTTTCTCGATAAGTAATTTTCTGTTGTTTTCAACTTTTTTATACCGAAATCCCATTTTTCTAAGAATTTTTCTTAGCGTAAAGTCACATCCCTTAAAATTTATGGCTTCGGATAACTTGGACTTCAGGGCTTTAATTGTAGGTACTTGTTTGTATATCAAATTGGAAATTATACACTAATCGGCGTATAACGTTGTAGTCAAAATCGTCAAGACCTAGACAAAATAATTTATTTGGTCTACCCAACTTTGCCGACTTCGGACTATTGAAGGTGGATTGATTTATGTATTCTTTTTGCAATATTTTATTTACTGTTCGTTGAGAAATTCCACTGGCCTCCGAAACTCGTTTTTGGACTTTACAAAAGTAAGCAGTATAGTTGGTATGTTTGAATTTATCATTTTCAGTTAAGAAATATAAATAAATATTGAAAATAACTTCGCAGGCTTGCCGATCTAAACGTTTCCCTTTTCTTAGTGCTTTCGGCATGTCTGTTATAAATTGTTAATGTGGATCGAATAAAATCAATGTTTATTATTTACAAAAATGACAGACAAGAGTGAAATGTAAAGTAAAAAAAAAAAATATAGGTGGCCTGCAATAATACACGAGTCCATGAAGTTTATCACAAAATCTTACATAAATATCAACAAAATATTTCTGTGGTATTAACTACTCTATATAGATACTTCCTCTTGCAATGCGACCGTTCCCTACGTTGTCTCGATGGGTACTGAGTGCGAGTGAAGTAGTAAGACAAAAACGAACATTTCCGAGAAAATACGAAAGGAAAGGATTATTCACTACATCTGTATTAAAATGTTTTTGTTCCGTACATCAATTGCATTCAATGCTGTGGCTGGATGAATTGGGGTTGCTAACTTTTTGGAAAAGAACGGAAATCTCAAAACCATTTCGAGAAACATGCTTTCTGTACAGTTTATGTGGCAACAACTATATAATAACGCCTTCAGAAAATGTTAATAGGACGTTTTCTGTAGTCGTTAATATGACGTTTTCTGATGACGTTAACTTGACGTTATCCGGAGACGATAATATGAAATTACCTGGAGACGTTATTATAACGTTATCTGGAGACGATGATATGACGGTATTTGGAGACGTTAATATGACGTTATCTGAAGACCTTATTATGACGTTATCTGGAGACGTTAATAAGACGTTATCTGGAGACGTTAACATGACGTCATCTTAAGACGTTCTATATATGTCTTCGGAGACGTCGCTAGGACCTGAAATTAGGCCGTCATTTTGTACGTATGTGCAATGTCTTTTACGACGTCATTTACGCCGAAAATGACCGTGACTGGAGGTCGTCAAGACGTAAATTTGCTACCTGGGTATTAGCCCTCTCTCAAGCTGAAAGCAAAATCGACGCGAAAAAATAGTGTCAAATTGACGTTTAATGTTCAAGAAATTGTCACTTTTCCACAATATTTATTCGATTGCAGTTAGAGAATATGGGAGCAGGGACAAACAACAGCAGGTCAAGGGGCTTCGAGCTGGAGAGGGGGGCGCTCAAAACCCTTAAATGGTTATTCCGCTTTTTCCACAGTCTCCTTTTGCCACACAAAATTATTTGCACAAGGTACAGACGTTCTATGTACTTTTGCCACAGAATAAAATAAAAAATAGCTAGTATCCCTTTTTCCACACTAATGTTAAAATAAGGTTAAAAAGGCTCAGTTAGCGTAAAAATATACGGATCGACATTAAATACGAAATATGAGAAAAATATTGGTGACGTTGGCGCGAAAACCGCTAGGCTTAAGTAGGACTGGGCCGGTCACATTTGCCGCATGCACCCCACACAAGTGGGCCAGACTTACAACCGAATGGGTGCCCATCGATTGTCACCGGCGAAGTACGCAGGCCGAGGTGTCGATAGCGGGACTGGGCTGGGGCGGCACAGGATAGGGAGGACTGGTCCAAGATAAGGGAGGTCTTTGCCCAGCAGTGGGACACAACCCAGGCTACATTAAACTTAAAGAAAAAAAAAGTTTTCACTCCACTGCTCGGAAATGTGGCGAATAGTTAAAACAGGACAACAAAAACATTTCTGGCCTGTTTGAATAGGTAGAGGCGAAACATTGCTAGCTTGTTTGTTATGGTTCTGTCACATTTCAACAGATTGCGCTTCACTCATTAGAACCAAACTCTTTGGCACTTAATTCGGTAAATGCGTGCGTCATGCCATCGCGTCGGTAAAAGCGTGCATGGCTTGTGGTGCCAATATGGAATATGGCGGACTCCGCCAGGGGAGAGTTCAAATCCTAACTTATCGTTTTTTTTTTCTGTATAATACATTCTAGTCGTGAAACGCACATTGTATTGTCTCGGCCAAGAGTGCAATAGCCTCATATCTTACAGGGGCTCGCCTCACCTCAAACTCACTCGTCCATCTATTCTAACTATTACGTCAGGTGGACGTGGATATAAAAAAAAGACCCTATATTGGCAAAAGTATATTATCTAAATAAAAAAATATTAATTTTAATACGACTGTGGCAAAAGCAGGCGCCTTTTGCCACACTTATTATAATAAGTGTGGCAAAAGATGGCTGTGGCAAAAGAGGAATAACCCTTCAACATTCAGGTTGGCCGAACTGGTTGCCGCCAAAAAACTCGTTAAAACGAAACACAATTATTCCTCACACTGAGAAATGAATGGAGTGGTTATTTTGTCGTTGAGTTGGATTGGATGGAAATTCCAACCACCTAGGTTGGAATTTCCAATGTAGAGCTGAACTTTTCTCTATGTAGCTGCAATAATTACAAAAGTTATATATGATTTAATAATTATAGTTAATGCTGATAAAAATAATAAGTTTTTTTTTTTTTAATAATTTAAAGATAAACATTTATATTTTTATAGAGATGTGCCGACTGGTCACCGTATTTTGTGACCGGCGGCAGAATACCCCGACTAGTCGGCCTAGTTTTTGAATGAATAGCATGACCGAATTTTATTTTTGTCTGTTTTCAACATGATCAATCTAAATCATATAAAGGTTGTTGTTTTGTAAAAAATCCCCCGACTCAGAGACTATAGTTTACGTAAGACTTGTAACTAAAAGTTAAATTATTTATCCCTCGCATAATTTAAATTCACAAGTTACTGTCCTCAATTTGTCCTGAAATAACCGCCCGGCAGTTGCAAGCGAAGCACAACTTTATGACATTTAGGTACATTTAAATGATTTTTTATATATATATTGCTTCAGTGTCGTGTAAATAACCACCCTTAAGTCTAGCGCAACATTACAAAAAAACACCCATACTAACTTTCGACTTAAAATATTTATTTTTAATTTTTTTAATTTTAACAAAACTTCTTTGAGCATAAAAGATCAATCAATCAAACTGTGAATAATCAACAATTTTCGTTTTTATACGACTACCAACAAAACTAATTACAAAATTGCGTAACATAATCTTTACACGATTACATCACCCACTGCCATTGTTTATTTGACTATGAACTTCGAATAGCAATTTAAACAAAAATAAATTCGGAAAAGAGCTGTCACGACTCTGAATAAAGTATAAAATATATCAACAATAAAATATTGTTAAGAGTATGTTTGTTACCTTACAATTACAATGAGAAATATTATATTCTTAATTCTTATTTGTACTTTTTAATAAGAGCCAAATTGTTTTGCAAAAATGCTTAAGGTAGCGGTCCATTTCTTTTTGTTTCTTAAATATTTCCTGCTTCGGAGAGCTTGCAGCTAACAACGAAGCGTCACGAACATTGCCGATGTCACCCGGATTCTTCCGAAATCTCTACAAATCTCTACTTTTTATGTTTTTATATGTTAATTATGGCCTTTAATATTAGTTTGGTTTGGTCGTAGTAGCCAGTTTGGTAGGGCACTATTACCGAAATGATCTATCTATTTCTGTTAGAGGCTCCCTGTACGTACTGTCTTTCCAAAATTTCCCTTTAATAAAAATATTCACACAATAAACGAGTGTCGTCTCCATCGCCCCCTCAGTGCCGACGGTTAATTACTCCTATAACGACAGTTAGAATATAATGAGATTTTTGCAATTCACAGTACCACATTACCGAGCGATGTTGATCAAATACCCCCCCCCCCCCCCCAACCCCCTGACCACCCCCCTAGACTACCCGTCCTCGCCCCGAGGGGAAGTGGGGGGAAATTATAGCGAAGCTGCTAATGAAGTTGTGTTCCTAAAACATACAAAGATAGAATTATCGAAATAATGAAGCTTTAGTAACCGCTGCGCTTCGCAGGAATGTAAATAAGCTCATTTAATTATCGAAACATTACTGGCCATAGACTCATTACTAAAAAAAATACACAGCCCCCATACTTGTATATGTTACCGGCAATCTGTATAATGCAGGTATTCCATATAATACCTAGGCATATATATAATACCTGGGACGTTCAGACAATGTATGAAATATTATTAATATTAATGTACATTACATACTCTAACCTAGGTAATATATACAATGTCCAGGGATTATATAGAATACCTACTTGACCACTTGGTTAAAATAAATAGATTTTGGTAGAATATCAGGGCAAAACGCTGCGGTAAATTAGGTGAAGGGTTAACGGGGTGAGCGAAGCGAAGCCCGCTTTATCCTTCGTGTTAGGTTGAACATGTAAGAACAACATAAAATACTTAGTTTCAGTATTCAGAGGGTTAGTTCGGGAATACGTATCTTGACTAGATCAATGACACTGGCACACACATTTCTCATTGCCCCACACTAGGATACCCGGTGTTGTGGGAACCAGAAAGAGCGACGTCACAAAACGTAATATAAATATCAAAAACCCGTTTTTTTTTGGCTTGTGTTTAAACGATTACCAAAAACGCACCTATTTTACTACCAATAAATTCGAAATGACTGCCAGAATGGATAAATGTCCACCATATTGTGTTTGGATAAATGATCACCAAACTTCTTTTTATGTTTTGTGTACTTAAGTTTATGTTTTAAGTATTTTTTGTTGTTCTTACATGTTCAACCTAACACGAAGGATAAAGGGGGCTTCGCTTCGCTCACCCCCTTTACCCTTCACCTAAGCTACCGCAGTACTTTGCCCTGATATTTTTTGCAACTTTTGGTGTTCATTTATCCATTTTGGGTAGGAAAAATTATTTTGGTGATCATTATATTTGTTGCCTTTTTTTTTTGTCCTAGAGGAGAACTTGCTATTATTTCTGTACTGACGGATATCTGTAGCACAATAAAGTTATTACAGATGCAAATATAAATATAAATATGCTTAGCGTCACGCCTTTTCCCATTAAAGTAAACATAACATAAACATTTACATGCAGGCACATTCATTGCTTCTGGCCCCACACTAGGATACCCGGTGTTGTGGGAACCAGAAAGAGCGACGTCACACGCATATAAACATCCAAGACCTGGGTTTTTTTTCCCAGCCGGGGATCGAACCCGGGACCTCTCGCTTGGTAGGCAGAGCCATAACCGCTGCGCCACAGAGGTCTTCGATATGCATATGCGTGTATGATACAGTAATTCATTACGGAGGGACGGACGGACTAACGGAACTACTTTGAAACGCCTCTTCGTTTTCCACCGTTGCTTCTACCTACCATAGCAACAGCATTCTTCCCATCTTAGCTCACCCAATAGCACTAGAGTCCAGTGACTTCCACTACTATATTGGCAATATATAACTATGTGCAAAAAATTTTTGAATCAATAGACAATAAACGGTATGCTGTGGGTTTACTGCTCGATATGAGCAAAGCGTATGATAGAGTATGCTTTGAAACTCTATTAGTAAGACTATACGACTCTGGGATTAGAGGCTTAGCATACAGGTGGTTCAAGTCATACCTGCATAACCGTGTCCAATACGTAGAGATTGAAAATACCAATTTTATCACAGGTAAAGTAGAATGCGTTAGATCAGATAGAGTCCTTTCTACTGGATCTATTCCCCAAGGTAGCGTCTTGGGATGTTTATTATTTCTTATTTATATAAATAATCTACCTAATCTAATTGATGACCCTTGCACCCTTTTCGCAGATGACATTTCCATATTATTTTCCTGCTCGAATACCACCGAATTAAACCAAAGCTTAGATATGACCTTAGATAAGATCACCGACTGGCTAGATGAATCAAATTTAGAACTCAACCTTAAAAAAACTAATATAATTCAATTCAAACCCTCACAAAAAGTCCCATTACAAATTTCATATTGCTATAAACAAATACCACTGGAGACTACAAAGACAGCAAGCTTGTTGGGGATCGATCTAGACACAAACTTGAGCTGGAAACCTTACATACAGAGATTGCAAAACAAATTATCATCTTTTACTTATGCCCTCCATCAACTAAAAAGGGTAACTGATGTCTGCGCTGCGCTCACAGCCTACTATGCATACGCACATTCCAGACTATCGTATGCTATTATATTATGAGGGAATTGTTGTGAAATAAAGGATATTTTTATTCTACAAAAGAAATGTATTAGAATACTTACAAATATTGACCAAATGGTATCTTGTAGATCTTATTTTGTAAAACTCCAAATACTTACCTTAACTTCTATTTATATATTAGAATTTTGCAAATTTGTAAGAAAACATGGTAACTTATACTCCCCTCTAGAAAATAAAAATAAAAGGAATAATCGAGACCAAAATAAATTAAAGAAACCATTTTCAAAGTTAGAACTCGTGTCTTCTAGTCCCCATCATATGGCCATCAAAATATATAATCACATACCAAATTACTTAAAAAACATAGAAATAGAAACACTATTCATTACTTATTTAAAGAAGTTCCTCATTGAAAAATGCTATTATGATGTGAAAGAATTTTTCAATGATAAAATTAGGTAAACATTTCTAGTCGCTAATTACTTGTTCATTACATGTTATTACTAATTTAATGTTTATATAATTTACTCTTAATTTATTTATTTATTGTTAATAATAATAATCTCTACAATATTTTGTTAATTGTCTCTATACAATTTTGAACATAAATGTAATCATTTTTCAATTTTTATAAAATTTTTCGTAAAATGGACAACTGGCTGTCCTTCGCATGTTGCTGTGCCCTAGCAGGGCGTCACAATGTACTAACTTTTATTTTACCACCTTGTGAAATTTTGTGACTTTGCAATAAACTATTATGAATTATGAATTATGACTTGACCATAAAACTGTATTCCCATCAAAACTGGCGAAGTGGAGATGTGCTGATTTCATATTCATATTCTTTATTGCACAGCTAATATAAAGTTACAGACAGTTAAAAGAAATGTTATAAGCAAAGGCGAGCTTATCTCTAGAAATAGATTTCTTCCAGCAAACCTAGGCAAGACAGGAGAGTTGATGATACAGGAAAGTCCTAGTTCGCAATAAAACTATACATACGTACAAAATTACTTTCAAAATATATATAAAAGGAAATGCACTTTCAATATTTTCTTAAAACTAAAAATTGAGGGACTTTCCCTAATAGCGCAGGGAAGTGTGTTCCACAGTCGTATTCCTGACGCCCCGTTTCGTCAATTAGGTAGCACACACGAAGCCCCGCAATAGTCCACCTGGTACATTATACGTTTCTCAGCCGCCACGGTTATCAATGTTGGCTCGTCTTACTCCGTCACGAAATCTACTGGACCATAAAATGGTGTTTCCACCAAAACTGGAGATGTCCTGTCGTCCTCTTACGTCAATTAGGAGTCTCTCATTAGGCCAGCTCGGACAGACGCCTGCATTGAATATTCAGAGATCCGGCTACCAATTTGTACCCGGCTTACATGCTTCACTAGAATTCCTGAATTGGTACAGGCGTGTTGGCGAAGACGGTGAGGTATTTTTAAGAAGGAAAGAAAAGGTTTATGTAAGTTGTACTGCTTTAGCGACGTTGTGAATTTGTGATAAACAAACACATTTTTATACAGGCACATACATTGTTTCTGGCCCCACACTAGGATACCCTGTGTCGTGTGAACCAGAAACAGCGACGTTACACACATATAAACATGCAAGACCGGGGATCGAGCCTCTCGCCACAGAGGTCATATCAAATCATGGTGGTGATGGGGCGGTACAATTTAATGAATCTGTAATGGACGAAAAGTTGCAGGCATTTAATTGCGCATTGATTTAAAAACGCTTTTAACTGGTTAATAAGACGGAGAAAATTAGTAAAAATATTATATTACAATTAATTCAAGCAGTTTTATTTTTGTTCGAAAAACTTCGAACGAAACAGGCGCCATTTTATGTATTCTTTTATATTCTTCGTCCATCTGAACAGGCCAGTCTTCCGACCATACAGCCATTTCTTATTTATTTCTTCGGTTTATATTTATTGTCTTTTTTAGGGTTCCGTACCCGAAGGGTTCCAAACGGGACCCTATTACTGAGACTCCGCTGTCCGTCCGTCCGTCTGTCACCAGGCTGTATCTCACGAACCGTGATAGTTAGACAGTTGAAATTTTCACAGATGATGTATTTATGTTGCCGCTATAACAACAAATACTAAAAAACAGGATAAAAGAAATATTTAAGGGGGCTCCCATACAACAATTCTTTCAATACCACATACAAACTTATGGATGCACCTGGTTACGTACATGGAGTGTGAAAGTAACCGCACCAATAACTTTGTAAACAATATTTTGCTGTGTAAAATCCAAACTATTCACTCCACACCATCGCTTCCATTGAACGGTGGTACGGAACCCTTCGTGCGCGATTTAGACTCACACTTGACCGGTTTTTTCAACTTGTTAAGGTTCTGCCTCATAAGCTGCACGTCTCGGGTTCGAATGCCGCCGTCCTGGGAGAAAGAAAAAGATCCGCGGGTGCCTTAAGGTTGAAAACCGCGACTAAAATCTCACTTTCCTGAATTTTGACTCAACCTACACACATACGTGTAATGTACCTACTCGTCTATGACAGGGTTTAGCAGAAATAAAGTGATCGAAATGGCGTACTGAAGAGGAAACCTTTACTCAACAAATGCAATAGGCTGGGTAGATGTTAGAAATAGATCGTAAGTTCTACTTATTTAAAGTATTTCTACTTATCTACTTTAAAGCATAATCAAATAGTCTAATGGTATTCTTATTCTATAGTCTAATGGTATTCTTATTCTATAGTCTAATGGTATTCTTATTCTATAGTCTAATGGTATTCTTATTCTATAGTCTAATGGTATTCTTATTCTATAGTCTAATGGTATTCTTATTCTATAGTCTAATGGTATTCTTATTCTATAGTCTAATGGTATTCTTATTCTATAGTCTAATGGTATTCTTATTCTATAGTCTAATGGTATTCTTATTCTATAGTCTAATGGTATTCTTATTCTATAGTCTAATGGTATTCTTATTCTATAGTCTAATGGTATTCTTATTCTATAGTCTAATGGTATTCTTATTCTATAGTCTAATGGTATTCTTATTCTATAGTCTAATGGTATTCTTATTCTATAGTCTAATGGTATTCTTATTCTATAGTCTAATGGTATTCTTATTCTATAGTCTAATGGTATTCTTATTCTATAGCAAAAACCTTATAATAATGCAAATCAAATGCCTAGTTAAATTAGATACCACAAGCTGCACAACTCAACGTTTTTCATACAACATGGACGCAAATGAACTGTCTGTCAAGCAAATATGTCGTTTACTGCGGCGGGACGACAACGTTCACGATACTAACATTTTATTAACATTTCCCTTACGTCATTAGGGTCGATATTTAAATATCTAGCGCGAGATCGATGCACCGGGTCCGAAATGCAAAAATTAAGCATGCATACGATTCTGGTAATGTCAAGTTATTTGATGATATAATACTACCAGATCTTTCTCCGTCTTGTAAAACTTTGCTACGTTTTTTGGTCGCAGGTGAGCCATGAAATAAAATGATGGGTTCGTCCCGAAGGAACCAATCTCCAAATTTATTTGGTAATTTACAGGCGAGTCGCAAAGTAGATGATTTGCTTTCGTTCCTAATTTTCAAAACAAAAACCTATCAAATAACGTAAGAACAATCTGGCCTTCATGTTATCCACAAGATTTTCTGTTAGTCTTTATACGGGAACAAGATGATTATTTTGATAGAAACATGTCCTAGAAGTCGAGCCCTACAAGTCCAAAAATGTTGGTCTTTCATTCCCGGGTCGGTTAGATATCGAACTGAGTGAGGCTCAGAGACTCTATAAAGACTGTTGCTTTGTGAAGACGTCAGCAGAATCATCTCCCCGATGGCTCTGATGCTGTAATGAGGTGAACGGAACGTAATGACGGGATCTGGGGCACAACAAAACAACTCCGCACTCTGCTTAGGTAAGCAGCGGGAGTAACGAACGCGATGCTACGAGAGTGTGGCGGCGGCTTATCAAGCTTTCATCACGTGACTAATAAAAAGGGCTAGTATTTAATCGCACATGAAAAATATTGATTTTCACAGCAAAACGGATCAGCAAAACACTATTTATGTTTTAAGTATTTTTGTTGTTCTTACATGTTCAACCTAATACATAGGATAAAGGGGGCTTTGCTTCGCTCACCCCCTTTACCCTTCACCTAAGCTACCGCAGTATTTTGCCCTGATATTTGCTGTGAAAATCAGCATACTTGCTGTGCAAATCAGTTTGATTGATATGCAGTTTAATATTTCCCAAAAAAAAAATTGAACACAAAAATATAAATTCAGCCAAACTGTCAAAGCGGCTGGGAAGTTGGAAAGCCAGTGACTGGTACGAGGGGTAGATAAGCACGAATAGGTGACTTATGTAACTAACGATAAGTAGTTATCCAAGTTCGAATATATTTGTAAGATGCTAACTCAGCTTTTAGTGATACTAGATTAAGGACTAGATGTCAGCGATAATTTAGGAAGAGGTAAGTACCTACCTATGTATACGTATAATGTGGCAAATAAGCTCTTTTTTCTGTTTGTTCCAATTAGCCCCTACAATTACAATTAGCCCCGTTTTACCGGTACCTTTTTATTTTTAACCCGTCAAAAGGTCATCAACAAACATTGTTCTTACACCAAAAAGCCTCTTCCACCCAACAGTTCCCACCAATATTCTTATTAATAAGAAACGGTAGCGAGCTCGGACAGCGCTTTCTCGCATACTGATCCTGTGAACAGACACACACATACACACACACACACCGCAAGCGCAACACTATGATAATAAGAAAAGCTTCATATCACACGGTCACAATATCTATGCAGCTCGCTGGAAAGCAATGGCCTTAGAGCTCCGTAATGACGTCACCAAGCCAGCTGTACAGATATTGTAACCATGTTCCTAATGTTACCGTACTACCAGTTCTGGAAACAACTCTATAGTCCCAATATAGCAGGGAATAGGGTGGGATGTGCAACTGCGCTGGACTCCAGTAACACTGCTCAGCTTGATGATTCTATAAAGTTACAATTTACACATACTGTCGGCACTGGTAAAAATCTGACTTGCTTTACTTTTTTTATCTACACACGTATCATAAACCCTCTTTACTGCGTCCAAAAACCGCACGTTACGGTCAGCATAATGTTAAACTATTTTGTAAAAACTCATTTCTTATCTGAAAATTGAACATTGTGACCATAATGGGTAAATTTTCTACATATTATGATATTCAAATTTCGAACGCCGACGCCCGCCTGCGTGCCGCCCCTACTTTGTCTGTGAAGTTGGTACTACAGAACAAGCTAAACAACTCAATGCCACAATGCTGGTCAAACATGCGGTTCCTGAACACATCAAAGAGAGCTTATGATATGTGTGTAGATAAACTAGTGTACATACACAGTTACATCTGTACATAATCAGGCATTAAAACTCTCGAGTGATATTATTATGAAACCCGCCTTCGGCTCGTTTCATAAACCCACTCTCGAGCTTTAATGCCCTCCATTATGTATCAGTCACATAAACTACTATTAATTACCATAGTAATGCCACTTTTGAGTATAGACCTCCCTAACCTGGGCAACCCATGTCCATTTATTTTCCAACCATCCTCGATATTGTCTTCGGATCATCTAATAGTTGGTCTGCCGATTCTCACCAATGTTGCTACTTTATGGACTTGCAAAATCGGGTATTAGTTGCGCTCGTCCGCAGGACAACTAGGATCCACCATGAATGGTCTCCACATGTGTTGCTAACGAGTAATAAATCAACACTAAATTTATCAGGTTCCCGAATGAGAATCTGTCTAGGTAAAGACAGGGAATGGCATGGTTAATCTCAAAAGCACATTGCAGATGGTGTAGCTGGAGTCTCTATCTTCTGTCAGAGTGTATTTGAAAGATCACGTGACGTATTTTTTAACCTAAGCTCAGATGAATTAGTGGGCGATCTACAAAGCCAATATTGATAGAAAACCGCCATTCGATGTAAAGGATCGACGTTATATACACGAGTACTTTAGGGACGTAATGACGTCATATTTTTTTATTTTTTTCCAGAAGATAGGCATTCATGAGTAGGTTCTGAAAGGAAAAACCCTACAGTTCTTTTTGGGGAACTGTAGGGTTTTTCCTATCCTAGGCCTGCCTTGGCTGGAAGAACCAAATGAACTGAAGGATTTTCCCTACAATATGCTTGCTTCGCCAGTTTTTTGAGATTCATGAGGGTGTCGGCAGGAGTTTCCAGGCGGATCTGCACCTCAAATTCAAGTTCTGGTTTGTTCAGGTAGGAGACTTTGAAGGTCCGAGCCGCAAGTACCCCAGGCAGAGGTCTCGGGTACGGTATCAAGGTACGGTAGGCGAAGAGAAAAGGCATCCGCTGCAGCTAGGGTTGGGCTTCCGGTCATCAGCTTCTTGAGAATTCCCGGGCCAGCTGGGCCCGGGAATTGGCCTTTTTTCCTTTGCTCTGTTTGAGAGCTGAAGATGAACTCCCCTTAGTTTTCAAGCGATTCATAAGGAAACCTCCTTTTCGTTCCAAAGTTCGTGTTTTAAAAAACTCGCTAATTCGAAATAATTAAATGAAGTACACTCCCAGTGGCCAATAAAATATGGTTCTTTACAGAGGTTTTGACCTACATGGTCTGTATGAAATACAAGTTTAAATTTTGACAATAGAACTCAATGTCATCTAAAAACAAAGTAAATAAAAATAAATAAATAAATAAGTCCCAAGCCTTCTAAAACCAAGACAAACCTTAGCGCAATCGCACAATCCCAGCGCCGTTTTTGAATCGCAAGTTTAGCTGCGCTTGGAGAGTCGTGATCACCGAAGTAAAACACTACAACAGATCGCGGCGAAATCGCTGAGACAGGATTACCCTGAAGATATAATAATCCTGTCCCGAGAATCTCAGAGCAGCGCTACACCGACTTCAGGGTGTCGAGAAGTTATCAGTGACTTGAAGCTCAGACTTCTCTACAAGGAGCAAGTCAATCAGCTGCCTCAGCGGGAGTACGCCGAGGTTGCAAGCAGGATATCGAGAGGTTGTGGTATCTGCCACAATTTGCAGTAATTAATTCTGCACGGTATACGAGTACGTCGATGTGAGTTTTGTTCTAAAGTGAAAGTTCTATCAGCATTAAGAGTATTTAGTTACCATAATTTTTGTGCGTGAATAAAGAATTCCTGAGATGACACCATTACATTTCGGCCACCTTTATTCTAAAATTACAAGAATTATTTTAAAAATATACCATGTTTGAGCTCCTCCAAGTAAAATATGGCTTAGCAAATTTTTGTAAAACATACGCCAAATGTCTCATAAAATACTCATATCAAACTTCAAAAAAGCGATTTAAAAATATTAATATTTACTAATTTATTTTTATTTAATTTAATTAAAAATAGTAGTTTGAGATACTTCCAGTTCTTTTTTGAAAATTATCGAAACGTTCTTCTTTATTTTTCGAAATTGAAAACGGAAAATAGATGTATTCCGCTCCGCCATCTGTAGAGCTTATGCTGCAAATAAAAGGGGTATTAACAAAAAAAGTCTCGCAACTAATCACGGGCTAAAAAAGACTAGTATTTAATCGCAAATAAAAAATACTGATTTTCACAGCAAGAAAGAATCAGCAAAAACACTTTTTATGTTTTAAGTATTTTTTGCTTCGCTTCGCTCGGGTGAGCGGTATTCTGCGGTAGCTACTGCAGTATTATGCCCTGATATTTCCTGTAAAAATCAGTATATTTGCTGTGCAAATCAGTATTATTGATGTGCAGTTTAATATTTCCCAGTTATTGATGTGCAGTTTAATATTTGAGTCTCGTCCATCCCCACTGCTCTGGTGGAGGACGGGTGGCTTTCAAGTGCACGGCCCCATATTTCTCCAGCCTGAGACTGAGAGCAGTGTGAACGATAAAAGAGAGGGTCTATTCACGGGTTATAAACAATTGTCGCCGGACTTCCTTTGCGTGGATTTTATTTGTGAAAGTCTCTAGCGATGTTATGTGTGCATCGGTTATCTCTTCGACGCTGGTTGGGAGAGCCAAACAGCAGTGAATTCATGATCCTTCCATGCAGACAAGGCATTCAAATAATACCTTATAAGATCAGGTCCAGGCAGTAATCTAGGCTTCAATCTTGGGTAGTGCAATAAGCGTACCCTTTGATAGGAAGAAGGACGTTGAGTCAAAACCTGCTGTGCCAGGTACGCAAGGCAACAGCTTTCTCTCTACCAAGGTTATATGCAATAATGTGGATGTAACGTTATTTTGCAATAGTCCCAAACAAAAACCACAGCAAACTCTTTACCTTGATCTTGCAGCCACAGACATCTTGCAGACTGCCCTCGGGTGGAATGCGCGGCGCGGAAGCGTGTGAGCATCAATTTAGGATAGAAAATACCATAAAACACAACATTACGGTACAGTTCGATACGTTTCAAAAAATTCTGAACCTCAAAATTTTTAATAAAGAAAAAACAAGGAAATATATAAAAAACGCCTTTTTGAGGTTTGATATGAGTATACCTATTAAGAGGCTTATGCTTAACAAAAATTTACCAAGCCATTTCCTACCTGGAGGACCCCAGCTTTTTTTGAAAATATATCTTGTATTTTGAGAATACCGGTGGCCGAAAAACATATTTGGCATATATTTAAACGCTGAACATATATCCTCGATTTTTGATAAAAATATGTAATCTATTCAAAAATAAATATCTAATGTACTTTCTAAATTTTGTTTCGGATTAAGTTTTGTTTTTACTTAGTTTATGTTACTATAGGTATATCTGTTCTAAACTATATTTCGACTTAAAAATAATGTACATGACCGTTTGTACCTAAATAAATAAATAAAATCTCAATACTGCAACAAAAATACTGACTGCACCTCCGAATTTACCCACCAAACAAAATAAATTTTACGAACTGTTTAACTGCTTATATGAAACCGTTGTATTAAGTGATTCTCTGATATCTGAATGTAAACCTAACAATTATTTTATAAACTTAAACCCAACTTTCTTGATTCAAGCACCTATTATACTTTGGGGCCTATAAATTTAATAATGAAAACACCATTGAATCAATTATTATTATCTAATCAATCAATGAAAAAATGACCTAAATGGAAACATAATAACAACAAAGAACGAGAAATCAGACATTGAAATTTTATTTTTTGCAATTGCAATATACCTAGTCGGTCCATAAGTTCTGTCAAAAGTATTTTGCCGCATAGTAAATAATACCAAGTTTTATTTTATTTAATACTATATATAGTTTGATAGCTCATTAAATACTGATAAATTAGAACGATTATTGGATTTGAATGCTTAAAGCCATATTACACAAATGCTAGTTTCTTCAGAGATTTTGCACTTTTTTACCCAATCAAAAATACGGACGTGATTCACTTTATCTTTTTTCCATGACTCTTAAAACCTTTCAAACTTACGTGAGATTTTAGTCAGAACCCTCCCTGAACCCGTTACCTTCATTTTGAAGCATAAGATAACTAAGTCTTGGTAAAACTGATTTTCATATTCACATTTTACGTAGTGTACTTGTTGCCCACAAAATCATTTTTATACGTTTTTCTGAAAACGTAAAAAGTACGTAAAGTTCTCTTTGGAAGCAGTTGGAACTGAAAGCTAACAGAAAATCAAATGCTAGTTGTTAAGCATGGTCTAAAATCGAGGTTTCAGAATAAATAAAAAAAACCTTGTTGGTTATCTGGAACACTGTTTTTTTTATTAAATTTGTGGTAAGTGGTATTTTTGTCAGTTGCGGCGTGTTTTGGGTTCGCGATTGTCTCAAGTTATAAGGTTTTTTGTCATATTGCGATAATCGTACAAAATGTATTGTATTGAAATTTGATTCGTATAAAATAAGCTTTTTAATCATGTATTATACGATTAAGAAAAAGTTTATTGCTGAGTTTTATCTATCAAAAACCTTGTGACAGAAGTTAAGGACCGACTAGGTAAAAAAATATAAAAATTTAATCGGGTAGTATTTAATCGCACATCAAATATGCCCTATTTGCATAGCAAAAATGTTCAACAGAAATACTTACTCTCAGTTTCTTATAATAAAATTGCTTATTTTGCTCTTACTCGTACATATTCAACATATTACGATAGATAAAGGGGGCTTCACTTCGCTCACCCCTTAGGTGAAGGGTAAACCCTTCACCTAAGACCGCTTCGCCCTGGTATTTCCTGGGCAAATTAGTATTTTTTATGTGGGGTTTAATATTTCCCAATCAAATCAAATTAAAGCCTCAAACTTGTCATTATATTTTTAATTACAAGTTTGAGGCTTTAAGATTTATGATTAAGGGAGGTCTTGCTTTAGCAGGGCGTCCGCGTTTTCGCTTTATGACAATAGGGATGTTTTTAACTTAAATAATTTTTATTAAAACAGATAAGTAAAAATAAATTTAGCTATTGTAGTAAGATTTTTAGGTCCAAGAATGTTAAAATTGTTAAATATATAATAATTTTAAATTAATTAGTGTGCTGCAGCAAAAGACGCGATTTTTAGAAATTCCGTTAAATGGATGTAAAATTTTGAGTGCCAGTCAGTATTTTAGTTTGACTAAGAATATTAATTTGTATTGAAAATTTAATTTGTGTTCGAAAAACCAGGTATTTGTTGTTAACTGTGTTTACATGTAAGAAAGATTAGCTTGTTTTGGTAGGATTTTTGATTTTGTTGGTTGTTTTGTTAATCAAGGGAATATATTAAACTGCACATCAAAAATACTGATTTGCACAGCAATCAGGGCAAAATGCTGCGGTAGCTTAGGTAAAGGGTAAAGGGGATGAGGTAAGCGAAGTGTTAGGTTGATCTCACACTGTCCACTTTTAGCCACTCCGCGGCATAACAACGCTAAGTATAAACACTCTTTCAGGTTTCGGGCGGTCCGACCCTGGAACGCACTTCCTTGCACTTAAGAGACAGTCCCCTCTTTTCTCTTTTAAGAAATGTATTAAAGAGCACCTATCTCTTTAGTAAAAGTCATTGTATTTATATTATTATGTGTAAAGATTATGTAGTTATATATCGGTAATTATTTAGTATTTATTCTTTGTATTTTATAGGTATTCAATTTATTCCTAGGCATTTCATTTATAGCAATTATTATGCACTTGCCTACCCTTTTCAGGGTTCCGAGAAACAAGGAACCCTTATAGCCTCAAGTCTGTCTGTCCGACCGTCCGTCTGTCCGTATGTCCGTATGTCACAGCAACTTTATGCAGAAACTATTAGGATTACACAGTTGAAACTTGGCATGAAGATGTATTCTGCGAACTGCTTTCCTGAAACCATTTTTCCTCAAAGTAAATTATTAAGTGTAAAGTAATCTTCCAAAGTGGAAAAATGTTTCTTCCCCCCCCCTCTAACTTTTGAAGTAAGAGAGCGAAAAATCTTTTAAAAATATATCCTGTGTATCTCGATAAACACTTTCAACGAAAAAGTATTTGAACAAAATAAAATAAGCAGTTTTTAAGATATAAAACATTGATTATATAACTTTGTCATTCATACAAACACTGAAAAACAAAATTACAACACTAACATCCAGTCACATAAATACTTGCTGCAACGAAACCCTTCATGGGCGAGTCCGACTCGCACTTGGCCACTTTATGATACTATTTCCTGTAATGCCTTGGTTTGCTGGACGAAATCTCTTTTTATAGATAAGCTCGCCTTTGTACATGCATTTTATTTTAATGTGACTTCTTAAATGTTTGTGTGCATTAAAGAATTATGAATTGATGACGTCATTCCTGCCCCCTCATGGGAATATTTTAAAGAACTATCGCTCAAAATGATTGTTTTAACCTAAAGTGTGTCGTGTAAAGATATTTACCTAACCAGAACCTAACAGAAAACAACCAGGATAAAATTTAGAAATGACAGTTTATTAGGGCTATGTATAATGACTATAGAAAAATGATAAGAAGATGAGGGTGGATGAAATGAGAACAGGTTTTATAAAAAATACAGATGTCTAGGTATAAAAAAGGAAGCGGAGGACACGGAGAGTAGGAGACCGATGAAGCAGTGGACGTCTGGACCGGTCAGTGGAGGCACTGGTGGGCGATGTATGAATTGCAGTCGGAGAGTGTGGCCGGCGGCCTATCGGTCATCAGACCCCGACGAGCAGCAGGAGTAGGGGCCCTGGTAGCGTGTCGGCCTGAAGTCCCTGATGAGCAGGTGTAGCCGAGAACGGCCAGGTTAAGTGGAGAGGAGACTCAATGAAGTGATGACCAGGATGCAGGTGTAGCCGAGAACGGGTAGGTGAAGTGGAGACTCAGCGAAGCGCTGAACAGGGTTGAGGCTCGCAGGATCGCGTTGCAGTAACGGCTCGCAGGATCGCGTTGCAGTAACGGCTCGCAGGATCCCGGGGCAGTGCGACCCCGGGATAAGGCCTTTAGGTGATTCTTCTTGTTTGAGAAGTTGACGTGAGACTGCAGAATTTCAGAAATGTTCCGCTCTTATACCCTTTTTGGAGAGTTCTAAAAATTATTTAAATTAAAAGCAATTTTTGTGAGTGGCCAAGAGAGAAAAAGTATTTTTGTAAAAGTATTGAAGCAAACATATCAGACCGCTAACGAGTTTGAATGGACATTGCCATGACAACCAGATAAACAACAACATAACAAATGTCAGATTTTGGTTTCAGGCTCGTAATATAAAATTTAACAAGTTCACATAGCCAAAATTACATAACAGCGAAAGAAAAAAGGGTAGCGCACCAGCGCGCACGAAGCCCGAGATTGCAGAGTTTCGGAGAAAGCCAAATACAAGGTCACCAAAGGTAAACCCCTTCGCTATCGATTTAGAAGTGCTGATAGTGTGAAAATATGAAGCGAAAATGATTAGTTAATGTGTTCTTATGGTTTAAAACGTTACAGGGTCGTATGAAAATAAAGGTGATACCAAATAACAAGCTGTACAGCTCAGCAAGTATCCAGCTGAAAAGACCGGAAAATAGCACGTAAGTAGCATAACACTACATTTTCCCCCCGACCCTGGAAAATTTTTTGACTCAGCAAAAAATTTGATATGTACAAAAATAACCCAGAAAAACACAGCTTTGCAGAAACAGACATCACCAGGCAAAGTCAGATATACCATCTCTTACATTCATCATCTTCATTCAGGTAAGGGTGGAGTTCACATTCAATGACTACCACTCTAAAAGCGTGTTTTCAAAAGGACATTCAGGCTTACTTAAGGAGTTGTCATCCGCTCCTGTGTGGAAAAAAAATAAGTGGAGGTAAAGAGAAACAAATTAATCCTAAGGTAGCTTTAGTCGCTACGACTTAAGACAAGATTAATAACGGCCAGAGCGGTAGAGCTCGAAGCCAGAGATCAGCCACATCACCAACGAGATGTGTCTGAAATAAAGATAAAAAAAATAGGTGAAGACTAACTAACGAAAATTCGAGGTCCTAAAGTAAAATGTGTTGAAGAACACTGGATTAAAGGAAGAAATAAAAATAATAAGGTGAAAATGATGGTGATATTTATACATATATACAAATTAACAGTTAATAGAGGTTAAGAAAATTTAAGATTTAATGTCTTTAATGTGCCACTTGCCTCTAACTCCGTTAGGGTCTTCTAGAATGTATACTAATGGTGAAAGTTTGGTTATTATTTTACACTTAATGAATTTAGGGGCAAGTTTAGCATTAAAGTATGCGCCAGCATTGCTTAAAATATGGTTTTTACGCCAAACAGTATCTCCCACATTAAATTCTTTAAAAGACCGGCGAAGATCATAGCGAGCGCTATTTTTAGCGTGAGCTATGTGAAGTTTAGTTTGAACTCTGTGAAAGATAGATGAGAGGAGACCAGCATTAGACGCGTAAATATCACGAGGCATAAATATCAATTCCTCGTGATTCTGAGTTGGAGTATAGAAGGAACCACAAGGTATTGTTCCCCTACTAAAAACTAAAAAGTTTGGAGTAAAGCCAGTAGCAACGTTTGTAGCGCTGTTCATTGCTAACTGAATCTTAGTAAGATGGTTGTCCCAGGATCTATGATCGTCTCCTACTAGGGATGCTAGAGCTGTAATAATCGTACTATTAAATTTCTCTGTAGGATTAACCTGAGGACAATATAAAGCTGTGTGAAAAATACAAGGAACGTTATGAGAATTTAAGAATGAGTGGAATTCTCGCGACTGAAATTGAACAGCGTTGTCCATTATTATAGTTTGGGGAATGCCATGAACAAGAAACACTGAATTTTCTAAGACAAACTCAAAACTCAAAACTCAAAACGTTTATTCTGTAAATAGGCCACAAGGGCACTTTCACATGTCATTTCATTTCATTTTTTACAGAACATTTGGTATTATTATCATAATATCAGAAAAAAAAAGTACTTAATTATTGTTTCTGAGAGATGTAAAGAGTCTCAAATGTCATAATAAAATAATTAAAATATAAATAACAGAGATGTATAGTCTTTTTAGTCAATAATACAATGATAATAGGAGATGTAAATGGTCCCCACAGTCAAGAGTTGTATAATTAAATTAATCTTTGGAGGTGTAAAAGGCCTCCAAGTGTCCAGTAAAAGAAACTCTGGCAGTGAGGATGCTCACAATTGATTAGAACAATTCAGTCCCAAGCATTTTTATTAATGATATTAGCTGAAGTACCCCGTTTAAGGGGAAAAATCATAGTATATTTAGTAAAATTGCAGTTAATTACCAGAATATACTGATTTCTTCTCCGGGTCATAGGCAATGGACCCATAAGATCCAAGGATATCGTTTGAAAAGGTCTGGAGCAAAGTTTAGGTTTAACCATAAGACCATAGTGAGAATGATTAGGGTGTTTGTAGGTTAAGCAGGTTTCACATGTCGAGATTAAATTGGCAATGTCCTTAAACATACCAGGCCAATAGTATTTTAAAGATATTTTCTTGAATGTCTTGAAGATACCAAGGTGGAGTTCTGAAGGGGAACCATGGCTAACTTCAATAAGTGCATGTCTATCTTGCGGCAGTGGAACTTCTTTCCAAATAAAGTCGTCGTTTAGACGATCGGGAGAATGGATGCAGCGGTAAAGTTTGTTATCCCTGATAGTGTAGTTGGGATATGCGTCTGGGTTGTTGGAGCATCCGAGAAAAATCTTGTTGTAGTGCTCAAGTTCACGATCAGGTGGTTCTTCAATCGTAATAGGATGTACGCCTTGAGGTGAAGTTTCTCGTGTATCAGGACGTTCTTTATTCTTATGTCTTGATAATAAATCAGGAACAACGTTATCCTTTCCTTTTTTATGTTTCAGGACAAAATTAAAACATGATAAGCGTAGAGTCCAGCGAGCAAGTCTTCCAGATGGATTCGATAAGTTCTGAAACCATTTAAGTGCAGCGTGGTCAGTATATATTGTAAATTCCTTACCATTGTCTAGGTAACATCTCCAATGTTCTAGCGCAGTTATTACAGCTAATGTTTCTCTTTCAGTAGTTGAGTAGTTTTGTTGATTTTTATTTAGTGCTTTACTCATGTAAGCAATCACGACTTCTTTGTCATCTTGATGTTAAGTAAGCATTGCTCCTATGCCATAATTTGATGCATCACAATGTACAGAGAAGGGTAGTTCGAAGTTAGGGCAAGCAAGGACAGGAGCAGTTACCAAAGCTTCTTTATGTTTCTGGAAAGCAGCTGCAGCCCTGGAATTCCATAAAAATTTAGGAGCGTTCTTTCCGGAACAGGTTAGTTGGTTGAGTGGAGAGGCAATAGTGCTGAAGTTTGGAATGAATCTTCTAAACCAGCTGCAGGTGCCTATGAATCTTCGAACTTCTTTTCTGCAAGTAGGTACAGGATATTCTAGAATAGCTTTTATTTTTTCTGGATCAGCACGTAGACCATACTCGTCCACTAGAAAACCAAGGTATTTCAGTTCTTTCCTGAAGAATTGACTCTTTTCAAAATTAATAGTCAGATTAGCATATGAAAGTTTTTCCAGAATTTTCATGAGAAGCGATATGTGCTCATCAAAAGTCTCGCTAATAATAATGATGTCATCCAGATAGCAAAATACCTTGTTCTCAAATTCAGGAGTAAATAGCGTATCCATTAATCTTTGTTGAGTTGCAGGTGAGTTAGTGAGACCAAAAGGCATTACTTTGAATCTGAACATACCTTTTCCAGGAACATAAAATGCTGTCTTATCTCTATCAGCAGTATTCAAGGGAATCTCCCAAAATGCTTTCGTAATGTCGATGCTTGATAAGTGTTTGGCATTTCTCAGGTTGTCCAAAATTTCGCTTATTAGAGGCAGACTATAAGCATCACGACGTGTAACTGAGTTAAGCTTCCTGCTATCTACGCAGAAACGCCATTCCCCATTCTTCTTTGGAGTGATGAGGACTGGGGATAACCAAGGACTTTCGCATTGTTCAATGACGTTCCATCCCAGCATCTTGTCAACTTCATTAATTAAAGCCTTTTGTTTTTCAGGAGACAGTCTGTTACATCTTTGTTTGATCGGAAGAGAATCACCAGTGTCAATCTTGTGGGTGATTAAGTGTGTGTTTTCCAGAACACCTTTTAGTTTTTTTGTACTCGTATTAGGTTTGGAAGAACAAGTAGGGCAATCTGCAGTTTTAAAACCCTTAAGACCACATTTGAAACAAATCACGAATCGTGGTTGAGTGCAACTGTTCAAAGTATGACCTAGTATACGACAGCGAACGCAAAAAGAACTTTCTTGGGGAGCTGCAGTTTGAGAGAGACTATTAACTTGTCTAGAAGGGTATTTGTAGGTTGGAGTGAATTTATTCATGAAGGGAGGAGAAGGTCGTGAGTTATTAGAAGAGTTTGGAGAGTCAACTGAACTTGAAGTGGAATGCTTGTAGTTGAATTCAGAAACATGAGGACTTTGTTGCAAATTTGATTCTTTAAATTGTTTGTCTCTGTCTAGGAACTTTTCGTAGTTTTGGCAAGTGGCCAGAAGAGAATCGATAGAGTCAATGTCTTTTAGAGCTACGAAGACTGAATAACATGGGCGAATATTTCTCAAAATAATCTCCAATTGTTAGTTTCAGAAAGTCTTTTTGAAAGGCGAGCGAACATTCCAGACATGATGGAAATATAGATGACGATAGGTTCATCACGAACTTGAGTACGATTCCTAATCGCTTCTAGAAGTTTATGATCATAATCAAAACCACCAAAGTCTTTGATTAGTAAAGAAGAAAGTTCGTTCCAAGTTAAGTTTGGATTCTGATTATATTTAAATCTGAACCAATGAAGGGCATTGTCGGTGAAAATTTCGAACGCCTGAGGAATCAACAAGTCCCTGGACAAGCCACGAGCTAAGCTATATTCTTCAAGTTTTTGAATAAAGGATCTTGGACAGCTTTTACCATTGAAGGTGTGTCTTTTCAGATCTTTGAAGACGTTAGTTGGAGGGAAAGATTGAGGTGGTGGTGGAGGATACGGGGTATGGGTCTGGACAGAAGTTTGAGAAACAAGAGGGGGTTCCATGACAGTCGGGTCAGCAGGACGGTCCAGTGATGGAGAGTCATTTGCAGTTGAAGGTGGAGCCAAGGATTCGAATTGTTTAGAAATAGCGTCAAATTTCATCTTCACAGTATCGAAACTAGCTTTAGAGTCTGGATATAAGTCCGTATCTATTCGCTCCAATCTGTAAAAAACATGATTAATAAAAGTTTCTATTAATCGTAAGTATTTGGTTTCACCTTGTAAAAATTTTTCAATTTTACAATCCAGGTAAGTCAGAGTAGAACCAATTTGAGACAAGTCATCCTCAATCGGATCTGAAGAAGTCAGAATATCTTCAGGGTGAGATTTCGCAACTAAACGCAAAACCTGTTTTATAAGAAGCAAAACAGTATTAGCTGGTTCCTCACATCTAATCTTTACTTCGTATTCGAGCTCGGCCTTGTTAAGGAATTCGTACTTAATAACCCTTTCCATTGTTATAGTTAAGTGAAGAGTCAAGTGTTATAGAAGTAAAGTGAAGTGAAGTAATGTAAGTTTAATGTAGGCCTAAATATAATCCAGATGAGTTGAAAAACTAGATGAAGTTTTGTTAAAGATTTAAGAGTGAAAGAGAAAGCAAATCAAAGGGAAAGAGACAAGGCGCAGAAAAGGTGAAGAGTGGAGAAGAACTTTTACGTTGGGCGCCAAAATGTCGTGTAAAGATATTTACCTAACCAGAACCTAACAGAAAACAACCAGGATAAAATTTAGAAATTACAGTTTATTAGGGCTATATATAATGACTATAGAAAAATGATAAGAAGATGAGGGTGGACGAAATGAGAACAGGTTTTATAAAAAATACATATGTCTAGGTATAAAAAAGGAAGCGGAGGGCACGGAGAGTAGGAGACCGATGAAGCAGTAGACGTCTGGACCGGTCAGTGGAGGCACTGGTGGGCGATGTAGGAATTGCAGTCGGAGAGTGTGGCCGGCGGCCTATCGGTCATCAGACCCCGACGAGCAGCAGGAGTAGGGGCCCTGGTAGCGTGTCGGCCTGAAGTCCCTGATGAGCAGGTGTAGCCGAGAACGGCCAGGTGAAGTGGAGAGGAGACTCAATGAAGTGATGACCAGGATGCAGGTGTAGCCGAGAACGGGTAGGTGAAGTGGAGACTCAGCGAAGCGCTGAACAGGGTTGAGGCTCGCAGGATCGCGTTGCAGTAACGGCTCGCAGGATCGCGTTGCAGTAACGGCTCGCAGGATCCCGGGGCAGTGCGACCCCGGGATAAGGCCTTTAGGTGATTCTTCTTGTTTGAGAAGCTGACGTGAGACTACAGAATTTCAGAAATGTTCCGCTCTTATACCCTTTTTGGAGAGTTCTAAAAATTATTTAAATTAAAAGCAATTTTTGTGAGTGGCCAAGAGAGAAAAAGTATTTTTGTAAAAGTATTGAAGCAAACATATCAGACCGCTAACGAGTTTGAATGGACATTGCCATGACAACCAGATAAACAACAACATAACAAATGTCAGATTTTGGTTTCAGGCTCGTAATATAAAATTTAACAAGTTCACATAGCCAAAATTACATAACAGCGAAAGAAAAAAGGGTAGCGCACCAGCGCGCACGAAGCCCGAGATTGCAGAGTTTCGGAGAAAGCCAAATACAAGGTCACCAAAGGTAAACCCCTTCGCTATCGATTTAGAAGTGCTGATAGTGTGAAAATATGAAGCGAAAATGATTAGTTAATGTGTTCTTATGGTTTAAAACGTTACAGGGTCGTATGAAAATAAAGGTGATACCAAATAACAAGCTGTACAGCTCAGCAAGTATCCAGCTGAAAAGACCGGAAAATAGCACGTAAGTAGCATAACACTACAAGTGCCCGTGTACTAAATGGCTACCCTGTATTTTTTTTACTTCGCTCGACCACTAAATGAAACTCTTTTAGCCTCCAACTGCGCCGGCGCAACGAAGCGGAAGCAAAGGCGGAGATAGCTGCCATTTTGTAGAAACACGTGAAATTGGCTGCTTTCATAGTAGCATTTCTACGACACAATATCGTAGAAAAATAAGGGAGAGCGCTATATAAGGTGTATAGCTCTGTCCCTATATTACGAGTATACGATGTATTTTTTATATGCTACACTATGCAACCAGCCATAACATAAACATAAAACATAAACATTTACACACACTTCCTTTGTCACACATTGCTTCTGGCCCCACACTAGGATACCCTGTGTCGTGGGAACCAAAAACAGCGACGTCACACATATATAAACATCCAAAACCTGTTTTTTTTTCACCCCCAGCCGGGATATCGAACCCGGGACCCCTCGCATGGTAGGCAGAGCCACAACCGCTGCGCCACAGATGTCGTTGGCGAAATAAGGCTCAGTGGATAGACCGCTGTTGAATAAGGAATCGACTGACTTGTAAAGCAGTAGCTGGTTGTTTTACGAAATGCGCCGAAGGTAGACACACCACGGAACGACATTTGTAATGATTCTAAATAGTTAGCCGAGCGCGGTAGGTGCGCTGCGCTCGTGAATAATATGCTGGCGAACGGAGGGACGGCCCAGTGCTGGAGGGAACCACGGGCTATTAGAAGTGGGTCTCCTCCTACCAGATGACGACGGCGACCTATAGGCGAAGCAGATGATTGTTCTGCCTCCTTAGTGAGGACTCAGGTTTGAATCCCGAGCAGGAAGATAAAATCCCGGTTCTGGGATGTTAGTGATGTCGCTGTTTCTGGTTCCCTCGATACATGGCATTCTTTTAGGTCTAGGCCTAAATACAAATGTTTGTGTTATGTATATTTTTTTTTATAATAGTAATAATACCTGGGACACTATTTACAAACATTGATCTAGCCCCAAACTAGGATTCCCTGTATCTTGGGTACTAGACAACGATACACATACTTATATGGATAAATATTATACTTAGATATATAAACAATCATGACTAGGGTACAAACATCCGTTCTCATCAAACAAATATTTGCCCCCACCGGGACTCGAACCCGGGACCCTTGGCTTCGTAGGCAGGGTCACTGCCGACTCGGCCATTCGGGTCGTTCGTGTTAGGAATTATGATACAGTGAGCTGACTCTCTTGCCTTGGCGATACTTACTTAGGCTCTGCAGCTGCACGGGGGAGGGGAAATCCGGTTTGCAGCAGGTCAAAACTACTGAGAGCTTGATTTTCTTCAATGTCATGTGTGTTTATGACCACTCGATCGATAAAAGGATCTAGTTGACTAGCAGATGCTTGTACCTATGGTGAACTAATCAAGCCAGAAAAGTCTCTATCCAGCATTTATGATCCCTAGTATACAGGGTTGTTTTTGGACCCCTAGCCAAAAA
Organism: Argyresthia goedartella; assembly: GCA_949825045.1. Taxonomy (NCBI): domain Eukaryota; kingdom Metazoa; phylum Arthropoda; class Insecta; order Lepidoptera; family Argyresthiidae; genus Argyresthia; species Argyresthia goedartella. Next base: position 11,642,730 of record OX463812.1, on the reverse strand, counting down.
TTTTCACGCCATAGTATTGCACGAGTACAATCGGTCGCTCGCGGCTCGCGGGGCGCGGGGCGGAGGCCGCGGGGCGGGGCGGCGGCGCGCCTAGAAATTTTAGGATTTAAAAAGTGGCGTAAAATGCGGATTTAAGCTGATACCTCGTCAGTGTAAAGATCCCCGTTACTCCAGGCGGAAGTACCCGCAGTGTGAGAGGGACGGAATCGGGAAATAATTTAACTTAGCGCTAAACCACAGAAAAATTGTTTAAAAATAAACTACGCTATTTTGTTATAAAGTTTTTTAATGAGATTTCGCGAATACATAATATCTACACTTTAACGCAGTTCCACAATGAAATTAGTTAGGATTTCAGAATTACAGGAAAAAATAAAACATTTTATAGGTTTTTTCGTAATTAAATTCTATCGAGAAATTTTCATCCAATCGCGTTTTCCTTTAGTGAAAATCTTAATCAATTCCTAAACGTTAACCCAAAAATCAAATCTGTAGATGACTTCTTGGTGGAGTAAATGGATTCGAAAAAAAAACCCATATCTTTTTCGTATCACCTTAAAAAAGGAATTGTTGTTGTTTTTTTTATCAATTTTTATCTTAATTTGTTTCCATAAATCATTGTTACCTTTGGTCCAAAAATAACCGTAAATTTCTCTCTCTCCCTAGTACGAGTATGTATTCCTATTTATCGTCAAAAGAGAATCGATCCACTAAATAGTCCACTATGGTTGAATACATTTCAGTCAATAAGTCAGAAGTGCCTATCTGCGTAATGTCTCGGCGCTACCCATTTACATATTTTAATGAGCTCGGTGAGCCTATCTCCATGCATGTACTTAGACTCGCCCAGAGCCACGGCTAGGCGAGTCGACTTTTGAAAGTATGGGGCAATATTTGTTGTAGTCTCTTTACCTGACTTGGGGTCGATTCCGCTGGGCCGTTGACGTTAATGAGTCTGATTTGTTTATGGAGCCGGTGGGTCAGTCTTCCGTCTGTTTCCTGTTAACAAGGAATTGATGGATTCTGTTTTCTGCCATATTAGAATAGAAAACTTTCTAAAATGGTAATTCAACTATTGCGATGTCTTCATCACTCTAAGCACCTAGCTTCCTACCTATCCATAGATATATAGGTAGATGCTAGATTCCATTGATGTGAGCTACAATTCGGAGTCCAATTAATGAAAAAAAAAAAATGATTTGTTTTGGCTGCCCACGCCCAACCTGGAAAAAGATGTGACACACTGTTTCTTAATCAAATTCAAGATAAGAAACTCCTCTGAGGCGGATATTTAAGTAAACCAGCAAGGAGCGTTTCAATCCGCCAACTTTGCATAATTCCGCGTGTAATGTAAGTCACGACGATATAATTTATGTTATTGATAACAATTTCCTGCAACTCGAGTGTTATTATAAAGTTAAGTGGCTTGCTTAATGTTAAATCAAATGTGGTATGAATTATTGCGACTTTCCCCTGTCATGTTGATTTGTCTTTATTTGGTCAGTCGACATGGTATTTATGCTGGTTTTCTCGTAGGCGTAATCTTGGGTTAAATTGAGCACATTATAAATGGCTAGTATTTAATCGCACATCAAAAATACTGATTTGCACAGCAAAAAAGTATCAGCAAAAACACATTTTATGTTTTAAATATTTTATGTGTACTCAAGTTTATGTTTTAAGTATTTTTTGTTGTTCTTGAATGTTCAACCTAACACAAAGGATTAAAAGGGCTTCGCTTCGCTCGCCCCCTTTACCCTTCACCTAAGCTACCGCAGCATTTTGTCCGGATATTTGCTCTGCAAATCAGTATTTTTGATGTGTAGTTTAATATTTCCCATTATAAATCATATCAAGTACTTTTCCTAGACGTCTTAGAGCTTACTTATCAAGATTATTAGCTAGACTTCATTGTCCAATTCATTCAGATACTTCAATAAAGGGTTTAATATCTCTTTAAGTAAATATAAATATAAATAAAATATAAATATTAGAGGACAATCTAACACACAAATCGAACTAGGCCCATAGTAAGCTCAAAAGGCTTGTGTTATGGGTGCTAGACGACGATATATTTAATAGAGAGGGACAATATATTGAATACTTATACAAATACATAGAAAAATCCAAGACTAAGAAACAAATATTCATGCTCATCACACAAATATATGCCCTTACCGAACCCAGGACCGTCGACATCGTAGGCAGGGTCACTACCCGCTAGGCTAAACCGGTCATCAGTCAGTAGAAATATTCGTTCGATACTATGAGAAATTTCTGACTCTTCACAAAAGAGGGAGCTCTGCAGTCGCGACCCCGTCCCGTTACAATAACAACCTACCTAGGTATATCAAATTCAATAACTCAAATAGACTAAAAAAATACACAAACTGCATCGGTATTTCTGTAGGTCTCAGCTCGCGAATAAACAATCAGCACAAATAAGGTCTACCACCCGCCCTACTACCTAACTTTCCCACCCATCCATAGTTTGCTGGAAGAAGTCTCTTGTTAAAGAAATTAAAAAATTTCTATTAGACGTTATAAGTATATCACTTTCGTATAACTATGTCACAATAAATAAATTACAAAATCATAGTAGGTTACTTCTTTTCTGATTCATATTAATATAAAACGCACCACAAACTACTCATTCATTTTTCAATCGTTTTCCACTCTGCTTACCCAACGTTCTGCCGGGTGACAATGACGTTGGTTTACAATTTAATTATTTACAAAACAGTGAAAAATCACGCAAACTGTATAATGCAGCGAGAGGCTCAGTCCCGTGAAGTGTCGCATATTCGATTCTGCTTAATTGTGAAACACTAATACTTATTAAATATTTCATTGCAAAGGATTGGATACTTACTTTAGCTCTATTGTGTAACTGTGAAATCAATGACGACGCTTTCAAATTATTTATTTTGTTAATTATTGGCGGTCTAACGTCCTAGATATAATTTAAGCCTCTGACCATTGACCACATAATGACATTGTTGCTTAGTAACCTGCTTATTATTATTCTAGATATTTATACTAATCGTAAATTATGCGGCTGATTCTAGTGCTACTCAATAAATATAATATTTGTATGCTATTGCGCGAAAGATATAAAAGATAGAGATATATGTACTTATGTTTTACAAATAAAGCTTTCAATTTGAATTTTAAATTTGAATTTGAGGATAATATCGCCAATGTCACGTGTTTTCATATACTTCACTGTATTTGGACAGGTTCTCTTTAGTAATGTTTGTGTTGATACGTTGCTCGTTAGCACTACCCGGGAGGACGTGAAGGGCTGTGGGATCCAAGTGTTTCATTCGGACCGTGATTATTTCACATGACTTATCACGTGAAGCGAATGTCCTTTCAATTTAAAAGATGAATAATTTGAAAATGTCCAGACATACAAAATAGAGCTCTGACAATCAATCATTGTTAAATACGTGCATTTTCTACGTATTGCTTGATCTACTGCATGTTGCAGGAGTGAAACATGTTTTCTTCTTCTGAATATATAGGCCTTAGTTCTAGTTCTGTGAGTTTACCCAATCGCTATGAGGTGCCTTGTGTTTTGCATGCCAAGGAATTTTATTTGTGTGTTTTAAAATATTTTAATAGTATATATTTACATAGTATTTTATGAGCACTTTTGAAGGCTAAGATGTCATCGCAAATTAAACCATCGAAAGAACAAATCAGCAAAAATTAACCAACATTCCCGATATAAATCGCAAAACAAATACATGAAGCTACCTGGGACGTCGATGAAATAATCGTCCTTGCAAATGAATGATAGTTATTTTATTTTTCGATTGTCGGCTGTGGCTGTGGTTCCTACCGGCTGGCTGTCCAAGGATTAATCACGGCCTGCATGGGGCTGCGACCACGGCAATCTGTGCCTTTTTGAGAGTAACTGATGTATTTTTTTTAATTTTATTTTTTTCATCCAGTCAGCAATGTATCGATAGTTTTTTGCGGTCACCAGCCGCTCGCTTTACTGGTATAGAGCCTTCAGAGCAGCGATGTGATTGTAACTGTTTTGTTTTGGAGGCGGTACTGGGTTTTGGTTGCTGGATTTTACGCGCAAAAGAGCTTCTGTTTGTAGGATTGGTTGGGTTTGTTTTAAATTTGTTCCAAAAGCAACTGTTCAGTAATAGTAGAAAAAATTCAAAGTTGACATTGTTGATCTGTTCTTACTTCTTACCAGTAAATCGATCTTTGTTATCTTCTCATGAGTTATTCTACCGTCCTGCAAGAAGAATCAAGGTCTATACAGGACGATCTATCCAAAATAAATTATCAACCACTCAATTAATACGACGACGCCGAAAATGAAAACGCTTTCATATTGTGATTGCAAAATGCACTAACAAGGTAGCTACGGAACCGATGTGCCAATTTAATTGAGTGTTAATCAATTCTTTAGGTAGCCGTCGGACGGGGCAGTAGCGAATGCGATTTCAGTGTTTCCCGTTTAACCCTAAAGTGGTACCCTATAATTGTTAATGCATTTATATCCGACCGTCACACTAAAGTCATATCTGGATATGGTGGCGGAATGTCAAAATATGAAAATGCATGTCTGAGGTTTATTTTTGTTGATGAAGTTTTGAGTGTTGTATTGCGAAACTATATTTGCCAGACATGAGTGATATTTATAACTGGTTAAGTCGACACCTCGCTCATTTGACGCAAGGTTGAGATGATTTTCTTTTTGGGTATCACCTTATTTTCTAGCGAATTGTTTAGCTTATGAGATATTTTAAACAAGCTTTTTTGGCTAGCCCCCTGACACGCAAAATGGAGTATAGAATGACTAAACCTGGACACAATTGTGCCTCAGCCACCCCGTATGGGAAAAGGCGTGACGCTATATCTTTATAATAAATGTTTCTTTCTTTCTTCTTTCTTTCTTCTTCTATGTTCACTGAATAGGCTATGTATGTTTTGTTGTTGCTATTTAATACGAACGATTTCACAACAACATACAGTATCATGTAGTGTTATGTTATACTACTTACGTGCTATTTTCTTGAATGTCTTAAAAATTCCAAGGCTGCAGCTGCTTTCGAGAAACTTAAAGAAGCTTTGGTAACTGCTCCTGTACGTACATGCTATTCTGGTCTCCTATCCCTTAGCTCCAGCTCCACCATCAGTCTTTTTTGTTTGTCCTTCAGGGTACCTTGCTCTATTACGCTGGATACTTGGTGAGCTGATGGCTTATTATCTGGTATCACCTTTACTTCCACAGGACCCTGTAACGTTTTAAACCATTAGAACACATTAATAAATCATGTTCGCTCTGCATTTTCATGCTATCAGCACTTTTAAATCGATAGCGAAACGGTTTACCTTTGGTGACCTTGTTTTGGCTTTCTCCGAAACTCTGCAATCTCGGGGTTTGTGCGCGCTGGTGCGCTACCTTTTTTCCTTTCGTTTTTAGGTAATTTATTTCCTGGGGTTACTGTTAGATTTTATATTACGAGTCTGAAATCAACATTTGACATGTGATATATTGATTGTTTATCTGGTTGTCATGGCAATGTCCTTTCAAACTCGTTAGCGGTCTGATATGTTTGTTTTAATACTTTTATAAGAATACTCTTTCTCTCTTGGCCACTCACGAAAATTACGTTTAATTTAAATAATTTTTAGAACTCTCCAAAAATGGTATAAAAGCGGAACATTTCTTCAATTCTGGACAGTCTCACGTCAGTTTCTGAACTGGAAGTACCAGTAAAGGCCTTATCCCGGGGTCGCTCAACCCCGGGATCCTGCGAAGCCTTCAAACTCCTTCAAATCTCCAAATTCATCTACAACGGGATCCTGCGAACCTTCAAACTCCCTCAAAACCTTCAAATCAATCTTCAAACAACGGGATTCTGCGAGCCGCGCCTACGCCGCTACCATTCCTACAACGAAGATTTCTACAACGGGATTCTGTGAGCCGTGCCAACGCCGCTACTGTTCCTACAACGACGATTTCTACAACGGGATCCTGCGAGGCGTAACTACAAGTACGCCCGCTACTGTTCCTACAACGACGATTTCAACAACATCTACAACAACAAATACACCTGCACCCAGGTCTCCGCTTCCTTCTTTCTATCCAGACATCTGTATTTTATAAAACCTGTTTCACATCTCATCCATCCTCATCTTCGCATCATTTTTTTTTATAGACTTCACTGTAAATACTATACTTCTAATAAACTGTTACTACTAAATTTTATCTTGGTTGTTTGCTGTTAGGTTCTGTTAGTTTCTGTTAGGTCGTATCTTCACACGACATTTTGGCGCCCAACGTAAAAGTTCTTCTCCACTCTTCACCTTTTCTGCGCCTTGTCTCTTTCCCTTTGATTTGCTTTCTCTTTAACTCTTAAATCTTTATCTATTCATCCTTTTCACATTTTCCAAATTCTAAAACAAAACTTCATCTAGTTTTTCAACTTATCTGGATTATATTTAGGCCTACATTTAACTAACATTACTTCACTTCACTTCACTTCACTTCACTTCACTTCACTTCACTTCTATAACACTTTACTCTACACTTTGCTATAATTTACATTAATTTACATTTAACTTACATTACTTCACTTCACTTCACTTCACTTCACTTCAATTAACACTTGACTCTACACTTAACTATAACAATGACTCCACCTTCAACTGCAAATGACTCTCCATCACTTGACCTTCCTGCTGATCCGACTTTCATGGAACCTCCTCTTGTTTCTCAAACTTCTGTCCTGAAGGTGATACGAATCTTTATTTAAAATTTTTGCACGTAAGTAGCATAAATTTTCTTAACTTCTAAACTGTTAATTTGTATATATGTATATTCTTCATTTCAGACACATCTCGTTGGCGATGTGGCTGATCTCTGGCTTCGAGCTCTACCGCTCTGTTGTATATATGTATATTCTTCATTTCAGACACATCTCGTTGGCGATGTGGCTGATCTCTGGCTTCGAGCTCTACCGCTCTGGCCGTCTTTAATCTTAAGGCAAAGCGACTAAAGCTACCTTAGGATTAATTTGTTTCTCTTTACCTCTACTTAATTTTTTTTTTCCACGCAGGAGCGGATGACAACTCCTTAAGTAAGCCTGAATGTCGTTTTGAAAACACACTTTTAGAGTGGTAGTCATTGAATGTGAACTCCACCCTTACCTGAATGAAGATGATGAATGTAAGAGATGGTATATCTGATTTTGCCTGGTGATGTCTGTTTCTGCAAAGCTGTGTTTTTCTGGTTTATTTTTGTAGATATCAAAATTTTTGCTGAGTCAAAAATTTTTCCAGGGTCGGGGGGAAAATGTAGTGTTATGTTATACTACTTACGTGCTATTTTCTTGAATGTCTTAAAAATTCCAAGGCTGCAGCTGCTTTCGAGAAACTTAAAGAAGCTTTGGTAACTGCTCCTGTACGTACATGCTATTCTGGTCTCCTATCCCTTAGCTCCAGCTCCACCATCAGTCTTTTTTGTTTGTCCTTCAGGGTACCTTGCTCTATTACGCTGGATACTTGGTGAGCTGATGGCTTATTATCTGGTATCACCTTTACTTCCACAGGACCCTGTAACGTTTTAAACCATTAGAACACATTAATAAATCATGTTCGCTCTGCATTTTCATGCTATCAGCACTTTTAAATCGATAGCGAAACGGTTTACCTTTGGTGACCTTGTTTTGGCTTTCTCCGAAACTCTGCAATCTCGGGGTTTGTGCGCGCTGGTGCGCTACCTTTTTTCCTTTCGTTTTTAGGTAATTTATTTCCTGGGGTTACTGTTAGATTTTATATTACGAGTCTGAAATCAACATTTGACATGTGATATATTGATTGTTTATCTGGTTGTCATGGCAATGTCCTTTCAAACTCGTTAGCGGTCTGATATGTTTGTTTTAATACTTTTATAAGAATACTCTTTCTCTCTTGGCCACTCACGAAAATTACGTTTAATTTAAATAATTTTTAGAACTCTCCAAAAATGGTATAAAAGCGGAACATTTCTTCAATTCTGGACAGTCTCACGTCAGTTTCTGAACTGGAAGTACCAGTAAAGGCCTTATCCCGGGGTCGCTCAACCCCGGGATCCTGCGAAGCCTTCAAACTCCTTCAAATCTCCAAATTCATCTACAACGGGATCCTGCGAACCTTCAAACTCCCTCAAAACCTTCAAATCAATCTTCAAACAACGGGATTCTGCGAGCCGCGCCTACGCCGCTACCATTCCTACAACGAAGATTTCTACAACGGGATTCTGTGAGCCGTGCCAACGCCGCTACTGTTCCTACAACGACGATTTCTACAACGGGATCCTGCGAGGCGTAACTACAAGTACGCCCGCTACTGTTCCTACAACGACGATTTCAACAACATCTACAACAACAAATACACCTGCACCCAGGTCTCCGCTTCCTTCTTTCTATCCAGACATCTGTATTTTATAAAACCTGTTTCACATCTCATCCATCCTCATCTTCGCATCATTTTTTTTTATAGACTTCACTGTAAATACTATACTTCTAATAAACTGTTACTACTAAATTTTATCTTGGTTGTTTGCTGTTAGGTTCTGTTAGTTTCTGTTAGGTCGTATCTTCACACGACAATCCTCAAGACCAAATATGCCCACTAATGCACCAAACAACATTATATACAACGACAAACACGCAGCATAATTGTAATGAATATACATCAGGTACTAGGCGCCCAGCGTCGTCGTACAAGTATCGCGAATTAACTCACGATTAGCATACGTAATGACGGGCGTCTTATCGCGCTTAATTGCGCCCTAATGAATCTGCGGTTCCGCCTTTATTTAATAGCGGTACTGCTGTGCGTTTCTGGTGGCCTGGTAGCTTTTGTGTGTGGTGCATAGTTGAAACATAGTCATTTGAAGGTTTTTGGGGTCTCAAAGACATATTCGTAACAAACTGAAGATGTACTGCTTGGTTAAGTAGTCTTCTGAAACTCTTTGAGTTGAGGAATCTACAGAGTAAATTGTATGTCGGTCCAACAGAAGTGGCTACAACAAATCAAATGCCTCACCCATAACGAGCTTACCGCACACCTCAAAACCGCATTATTGTGTTTGAATAGTTGATTTTAGCCCTTTATTAACCGGATATCATATATTTGATTAAGAGTGTTTGTTTGGCATACCAGCTTGACCTCAACGTCAGCGGAAACTGCGACATCCTCGAGAGATCAAAAGGTAGTAAGCATGTGATGAATTCGTGGGATATAACTGTGGGGTAAGCTAAATTCATGTTACTTCTGATGTGCAGCAAAAAATCATATAAGTAACTTAGTAAAACCTACATATTTTTAAATGATTTTTTTCAGAATTTCAGCCGTTTATATGGTTAAATATCAACTTAATTTACGTGTTTTTGTTGCTATGTGGAAAATTAACTAGCTAAGACTACTCCCGATAGGCTGAGTCTAGTTCTGCCATACTTTGTAATAAAACAATTTGAGGTATGGAGTGCGTGCGCGCAGGCTACCGTCACGCGGCTTGTGGGCTAGTTGTAGTCACGTGATGTGTGCTGCGCTAGGGCTGCTGCGACTGTTACATATAATACAGAACAGGGTTGCTCAGAAGGCTTTACGGATTTCTATAATAATGATCGGTTCTGTTTTTAACTGAAAGAGTTGCCAGAACATAAGGATATAAACATACACATTTATATATAGGCACATACATTGCTTCTGGCCCCACATTAGGATACCCTGTGTCGTGGGAACCATGAAACAGCTACATCACATACACATAAACATGCAAGACCTGTTTTTTTTAGGGTTCCTTACCCGAAGGGTGCCAAACGTGAACCTATTACTAAGCCTCCGCTGTCCGTCCGTCTGTCACCAGGCTGTATCTCACGAACCGTGACAGTGAGACAGATGAAATTTTTACAGAATATGTATGTTACCACTATAACAACAAATATTAAAAAACAGAGTAAAATAAACTCAAACTCAAACTCAAAAGTACTTTATTACTGTAGATATTTACATATACTCAGCAAACGTCATTTTTTGCCACTTCTCTACATTGGACCACTGTGGGAGAAGAAGGGCGTAGAAACTCCCACAGATTGATTTTTAGATCTCTTTTAAAAATAGGTTGTGCTTAACTAATACAATTATGATTTATTTTTATTTAATAAGCTGGAATAAATAATTACAAAATTATTAATAGCAAGGTCTGTGTTGAGCCAGATTAACCCCATACAGTCCTGTCATTTAAGTAATCTTGAACATTGTTATATCCCTTTTTCGACAAAATCGCTTTAACATGCTTTTTAAATTGCTCAAATGGCAATTTCAAAATCTCCAGAGGTATCTTATTGTAGTAGAGAATGCACTGACCCTTGAAAGAATTGCTAACCTTCGCGAGTCTAAAACGGGGCGCACATAGTCTGTGATTATTTCTTAGGTAAACATTACAGCTATCGCTAAGTTTGGAAAATGTTGTAAGGTTCTTGCGTACATACATTATATTTTCGAAAATGAATTGACTAGCTACTGTTAGTATGTCAATTTCTTTAAAAAGCTCTCTTAAGGAGTCTGTTCGTTTTAAATTATAAATTGCTCGAATAGCTCTTTTCTGTAAAATAAAAATAGTTTGAATATCCGCTGCTTTCCCCCACAACAAGATACCATAGGACATCACACTATGAAAGTAACTAAAATATACTAGCCTAGATGTAGCCATATCCCGTATCCGTGCTTTGTCTGATAGAGAATAGAAACATTTAAGAGGGCTCCCATGCAACAATTCTTTCAATACCACATACAAACTTATGAACGCACCTGGTTACTGGAGTGTGAAAGTAGCCGCATCAATAACTATGTAAACAACATTTTGCTATGTAAAATCCAAACTATTCACTCCACACCATCCCTACCATTGTACGGTGGTACGGAACCCTTCGTGCGCGAGTTAGATATTTTTTATTTATTTTTCTTTTCATCCCCAGCCGGGGGTCGAACCCGGGACCTTTCGCATGGTAGACCTTTCCCTGGTAGACCCTGCCTACGAAGCCATTGGTCCCGGGTTCGAGTCCCGGTGGGGGCAAATATTTGTTTGATGAGAACGGATGTTTGTACCCTAGTCATAGTTGTTTAGCTATCTAAGTATAATATTTATCAATATAAGTATGTGTATCGTTGTCTAGTGCCCAATATACAGGGAATCCTAGTTTGGGGCTATACCAATGTGTATAAATAGTGTCTGTTCGATTCCAAATCGATATTCGATCGATGGTTTCGGAACGGCCATTTTGAATTTGACGTTGCTGCCAACCTAGCAGTTTTTGACAACTGACAGACGAAAGCCCTCGCAATGTAAACGCGTATTGATTAGGGTATTGAAAATAAATCGCAAGCCATCTGGATTGTATTCGGGGTTCCCTCAGGATTGTCTAGATAGCTGAGTGTGTTGTGGTTCCCCGAACCAGATAAAGTTCGCATTTATGTGGCCGATTGGTTTTTCCCACGTAACATAACCTGTGTTGGAACACTGTGCTCGTCGAAGCTGGCCTGCCAGTCATACCTGGTTGGCTGAAGAACCTGTCTACCAAGAAGAGCCTAGGGTGCACCCGGGCCTTGCAGAGAGACAGGAAGTTGACGGGACCGAAGCACAGACCAGGTTAGATCGACTCCATAATTAATAGCTCGGTGAATCGCCGACGTTCTCACTTCTTGGCATCTGATCGCTACGCTACCTCGTAGCTGATGGGCCCCTGCGAGGTCATTAGGTGCCGAGAAGCCTGAACAATTTTGGTAGCAAGAGCGTGGTTTCCTGAGATTTGCAGCCGTCAAGGGCTCCAGGAACCCACGATTTGGGACTATCAATCTGTAGGTATAGGCGGTTATTAGCTAACTTGGTGTTGTTCCTGTATCCACATAGATTGGTAGTATTGTAAGCTATAGGTCTGGTAGTAGACAGACAGATATTACAGTTTTCCCTAAATGACCAGTTGTACTGAGATGTGACTCAGAATAGTAGGTACTCAACTTAGGTACATTGTAGGTGAATTGAAAATTGCATTGAATTACCAGTTAGTCAATCTATTAGTGGTCTAGTAATGCTATTGAAGAATGTTTGGTTAACATAGGTAGTTACATCTATTGATAGCAGGCTATTACATTGTTTTCAGTTTATAGCAATTTATAACTTGAACTAATATTGACTATCTGTGTGTGTTATAATGATAAAGGGAAACTAAATTGTTATTTACAGAATTTATATAGATATAAAACTCGGTTCCTATTGTTTAAGGAAAATAACATTGTTTAAGTTGAGGTTTAGGGTTCCCTCGTTTGGGTTATAGACTGGAGGGTCCAATATAATTGAGTTACTGCAAATTGTGAGTAAGTATCGTTCCGATCATGTCGTTATCTGAAATCCAGAAGGGTGTTTCTAAGGAACTCAGATGGTTTTCCTCCGCACACGGTCTGATAGACCGTTTAGATAGGCATGATGTGGTATTGGAGCGGTCTATGGACGTTAAGGAACGTTACAACAGGGTGCTCGAATTGTCCGCGCAGGCGGAATCAGTTGATGGTTGCGCACCTGACAGGCTGTCACGGTTGCTAGGGGATGTCGACCAATGTATGGAGATGGCAGCTGCTATCACTCAGAAGGCTGCGGACATACGTAGACAGCGCGAGTCCAGCCATGGTGGTGACATTGAAGCACCTCTGCCGCTTCAGGGTTCGGGGTCCAGGTTACCTGCCATAACTATGCCTACCTTTGACGGAGTGTCCGGTGAATGGATGAGCTTCATCAATCTGTTCGACAGTTTGGTGCACATGCGATCGGACATTACCAAGTCTGTCAAGATGGCTCAGCTGGTGGTAGCATTGAGGGGTGAGCCTAGGGAGCTGGTCGCTCATTTGACAGTTACGGAGGGTAACTATGAAACGGCCAGACAATTGTTGGTCATACGTTACCATAACAAACGGAGGTTGGCCGATGCCCAACTGAACCGTTTGTTTAGTATCCCGGTTGTGAACAAGGTCGGGGCCATACAGACGGAGGTTTTGAACCCATTGTTGTCCGTCACCAAGGCTCTAGAGAATCTTGGACTTCCGGTTGGTGAATGGTCGTACCTACTGCTGTACATTGTACTTTCCCGCCTACCCGCTGACGTGCAGACTCGTTTCGAACAGTCTCACGGGAGGTCGGCCGAGGACCTGCCCGCCTTCTCCGACTTGGTCGGATTCTTGGAAGAGGAGGCTCGACGGGCAGAGAATTTGGGGTTGACGGTCACCCATCCTTCGGAGCCACAGAGAGCTGCCGGGAGCGCTGTGAGTAGGGGCCCTCCGACGAGGAAGGACCGAACCAACCGGCAGTCGTATGGGACTGTGAGTGCATTGACCCCACATAGTGAGACCTGCCCATGTTGTAGGCAGATTGGCCATGCTGTGGCCAATTGCAATAAGTTCGGGGAACTTAGGGTTGAGGGACGGCGCCGGATGGCCAAGCAGCGGAGCTGGTGTTTCCTGTGCCTCGGGCCACACATGGCTAGGTACTGCACGCGCACAAAAATGTGCGGATATTGTGGTGGGGCCCACAACAATCTGTTGTGCATGAACCGGTCCGGCCAACAGCCTCCACAGGGCCGTACCCAGGGTGACACGGCATGGAGCCCTGAGAATTCGTTTGCGACTCGGAGCGCAACTCAGGGGCCAATGTCCCCACGTGCACAGGGCGGTACTAGGGTGCAGGGCCGCACTCAGGGTCATCACATGGGGGGCCCTGAGTTTTCGGTTGCGACTCAGCATCCGACTCAGCGGGCAATGGGGCCACAAGCACGCAGCCACCCAGGGGTGCAGGGCCGCACTCAGGGTCATCACATGGGGGGCCCTGAGTTTTCGGTTGCGACTCAGCATCCGACTCAGCGGGACATTGGGTGTGTTGAGCAGGCCGTAACGGGCGGGTGGCATGGGACACCTTCGAGCTATGCGGGTGCGGTTCGGACGCCGCCTCAGTTGTCGCCCCGCTCGTCGCCTCGTCCTCGTCGGTCGCATGTGATGTCCCCCCCGCTCATGGAGCGGCCACGGTTGAATTCACGCCCACCCCCCTTCGGGGGGCGTCATAGGTTGGGAATGGAACCGGCGCGCGGGCCATTTGTACAATGGGACCCTCTGGCGTATAGCTGCATACCTGATCGGTTACAGGCACAGTGGGGCCCCGGGGGTCCTCGCTAGGAATTTGCGGCCCAACCATTTGTTGCCCCCCAACCGGAGACGGTGGTGTTACCGATCGCCTCTGTGCTTGTTTGGGATTTGGCGGGCAACCCAACATACGTTCGCGCCCTATTAGATTCTGGAGCTCAGGGCTGCATTGTATCGAATGATTTAGCAAAATGGTTGGGCCTCATAAATAATGTATCGCTGCCGAGGAAATTGGTCCCTGCTGGGGATTACAGGGCAACCCTTCACGGGTTTTGTGATGCCTCTGAACGAGGGTTTGCGGCAGCGGTTTATTTGCGAACCGTCACCTCCACCGGGGAGGTCGACGTGCGTTTGGTTTTGGCAAAAAGCAAGGTAGCGCCTATTCGGACAAGGATGACGATTCCAAAACTGGAACTGTCCGGGGCTGCTCTTTTGACCAAACTTTTGAATCACACTCTAACAGTGTTGCGTGGGTCAGTGGTTTTGGAGGATACGGTGTACGCGTGGACGGACAGCCAGATTGTTTTGTGCTGGCTGAAGGCTTCGGTCCATAACTTAGAGGTTTTTGTTGCGAACCGTGTCTCCCAGATTATGTCGTCTGAGGTCCCACTGACCTGGAGACATGTACCAGGAGAATTGAACCCGTCTGATTGTGCATCCAGGGGTTGTCGGGCTCCTGAACTCGTTAGACACCATTTGTGGTGGGGACCACCCTGGCTTGCCAAGAGAGAATCGGACTGGCCCCACAGCCATGTAGTAGTATCTTCGGATCATGGCCCCAGAGCGGCCGTGCATGTTACCCAGAAGGGGCAATACAAGGCGTACCTATGTGTGTTTGTTTGTTTATCCACCAAGGCGGTACATCTCGAGCTCGTGGCTGATCTCTCGACAGAGGCTTTCATTGCTTGTTTGGATAGGTTTGTTTCTCGAAGGGGACTTCCAACTTTGATCCGCTCTGATAACGGCACTAACTACATCGGTGCGGAACGATACTTACGAGAGATAGTCAACCTTTTGAATGTAAATAAAGTGGATATTGGAACGGCCCTCTCCCGTCGGGGTATACAGTGGACCTTCAGCCCACCGATTTGCCCCCACTGGGGTGGGATTTTTGAGGCCGTAGTTAAGTCAGCTAAGACGCACTTGGGGCGTATAGTAGGTCAGACCGCGCTGACTTTTGAGGAGCTCGCGACATTGTTTTGTAAGATCGAGGCCGTTCTCAATTCGCGACCGTTGTGTCCGCTCAGTTCGGATCCAAATGACCTGGAGGCTCTGACCCCAGGCCATTTCTTGATAGGACAGCCACTTAACGCGTTGCCCGAGCCCCCTTCGAGGGAGTGAAATTGTATCGGTTGTCAAGGTATCAGATGTTGCAGCAGTTTACTCAGAATTTCTGGAAGCGTTGGTCGCTCGAGTATCTGCATATCTTACAACAGCGCCTTAAGTGGACTGACAAAACCAGCCCCCCTAGTGTTGGTGACCTCGTTCTGGTTAAGGATGCTAACCTACCGCCACTACGTTGGCGCAGGGGGCGCATTGTTAACTTGTTCCCTGGCAAGGACGGGACCCCCCGGTCTGCAGAGGTTCTAGTAGGAGGCTCGGTTCTAAAACGAGCGGTAGCAACGTTGTCTCGGCTGCCCGTAGATTAGGGGACAGGTGGGTGCCTGTCCGGGCGGGTGATTGTTCGATTCCAAATCGATATTCGATCGATGGTTTCGGAACGGCCATTTTGAATTTGACGTTGCTGCCAACCTAGCAGTTTTTGACAACTGACAGACGAAAGCCTCGCAATGTAAACGCGTATTGATTAGGGTATTGAAAATAAATCGCAAGCCATCTGGATTGTATTCGGGGTTCCCTCAGGATTGTCTAGATAGCTGAGTGTGTTGTGGTTCCCCGAACCAGATAAAGTTCGCATTTACGTGGCCGATTGGTTTTTCCCACGTAACATAACCTGTGTTGGAACACTGTGCTCGTCGAAGCTGGCCTGCCAGTCATACCTGGTTGGCTGAAGAACCTGTCTACCAAGAAGAGCCTAGGGTGCACCCGGGCCTTGCAGAGAGACAGGAAGTTGACGGGACCGAAGCACAGACCAGGTTAGATCGACTCCATAATTAATAGCTCGGTGAATCGCCGACGTTCTTACTTCTTGGCATCTGATCGCTACGCTACCTCGTAGCTGATGGGCCCCTGCGAGGTCATTAGGTGCCGAGAAGCCTGAACAGTGTCCAATATAATAATTATTATTATCATTAGTTGAAATTTACCAGATGATGTATTTCTGTTGCCGCTATAACAACAAACAATAAAAAACAGAATAAAATAAATATTTAAGGGGCTCCCATACAGCAAACGTGATTGCTTTGCTTGTTTTTGCTCGATATTTATAACGGCAACAGGTAGACGTTTGAAATATTCACAGACTACTAGTTATATATTCACTTTTAAATAAATAATGAAATTAAAATAAAACAAATATTTAAGGGGTTCTCCCAAACAACAGACATGATTTTGTAACGTTTTTATAGACAATGGTACGGAACCCTTCGTGCGCGAGTGCGACTCGCACTTGGCCGGTTTTTCTGGAAAAGGTTAATTTCTGTCTATCATAGGTCTAGATAATCCTTACGCGAGACTAAAGGTACTTGTACTTACTTGGTATGGTTCACAGAGTAACTTCTATAGATTGACAGTTAGGAAGGAATCAGAGGGAGGATCCAGGGAGCGCACCTGGTCTTCCCAAAAGTAACAAAGTGGTTTATGTTTATGAGATATTAACATATGTATATCTGGCCAGCTGTCTTGCCAGCCTTTCAGAAACAGGAGAGTCTATTTCTCCGACGGTACAACCCATGGTTCCTTGGAGATAACTATGGCCAGGTAACTGGTTATCTGTGAAGATTTTTTTCCTCAGTGATAGCTAGTTATCTCCAAGGATTTGTTTTGCCTCGCAGTTAACTGTATTTTATAACAGTTATCTGCGAAGAAAATCTATTCCTCGGAGGTAATTAGTTATCTCCGAGGAATAGATTTTCGTTATACCGGATATTTAGGTTACCTGACCATAGTTATCTCCAAGGAACAAGTGGGTACAACTAGGTACAACCAAGATTCTCTGAGCCTAAGTTCCGCGTGGAGGGGGTTACCCCCTCTCTCGCGTAGGGTGACACGGCACGCGACTCTCTCTCTCAACTTGTGCGAGAAACAGAGGTTACCCCTTCCACGCGGAGCTCAGGGACAGAGAAACTTGGCGTCACATTGTACCAGGAAATCAGAGCTAAAAAACAAGTGCACCAACCCTACCCAAAGACCCCGGTAGGTCCTATCGAGGTAGGATTTATGCGGCGCACCGCATGATTTGCGAGACATTATGATAAGTGGCCGAGTGGCTCCTGCTCAATTAGAACAGAATACGGAGGCGATCGCGAATTAAATGTATTAGCGAGTTGACGCGTTAAAGTTATGTGGTTCACTGTTTTCTCGTTAATATACAGAGAATGGTTTAACAAAAGTTTATTACAGATCGGACGAATCAAAAATGTAGGAAATATTCTATGAAATTTTGAAAAACGTTTACTCCTTGCTGGCTAGCGTATTTGCCTAAATGTGTTGACATTTGGTTTAATATGGAGACAGCACACTTTTATGTCACCAGCTTAAATACACTTGCTGCGTGCAACAACGAACTTGTAAGTAGGAGATAATCGATTATACAGGTAATTATTTTCGCGCGCATACGTATATATAGAGACGGTGGATTGTGAACGCGCGAAGATCGCGTGCATCAAAACCGCGTCATATCATATAGCCGCGGAAAAAATACGGCATGTGCTTATATGCCACATTCTGAAAATTCCACATAACTCACGTTTCTCAAACAATGAGTGATATCGTCACCTAGACACCAAGCAAGGAGTTTTGGCTATTCACACCCAAGCCTATTAACACAACAGCGCCCGAGGCCGAAAATTATCTGCAGGGGGCACCGCCCCCTTCTCCGAGGGGGGCAAGGGGGCAGCAGCCGTCAGTACTCTGATATGTGACCGGAGAGTCTTGTTCAACAAACGATGACGATGATTTAAGCCGGGCCCGTTTTAAGTGTATTAGTGGTGGTAGAAGTTCGGCTTTTGGCTGGCTCAGATAGATTTGAGCCGGTGCACTATTATGGGCAGGCCTTCTCGATTTATGTGACCTGTCCGTTTGATGACGTAAGGCTGTTAGACGTAGACTCAGCCGTGGGCAGCGGGGGTGGGTTAAGGTGTCTGCAGATGGTATTCGTCTCACGAGGGTGGAGTCACTGGATGTATCTATGACGACCTCTGTGGTGTTGGGAGAGGTTGCGGGTTCGACTCTGGAAAAAGACACCCCAAGTATTGGATGTTAATGTATTTGTGGCGTCGCCATTTCTGCAGGGTATCCTTGTGTGGGGCCAGAAGCAATGTCTGTATGTATGTTTGTGTAAAAAAAATATTGCGTGTGCCTACCAATCACACTTTAGATATGTGAGAAAAAGTGTGAAAGTTTTATATTTTCTTAAAACCATTTTTGAAACCCAATTACAGTATATATAACTTAATGCTATCAAGCCACCAACGCAAACCTGTAGTTTATCTGTAGTGGCGAGTGCTTCATACATCAAACAAATTTTGTTACATACCTACAATAGACGAAACAGGGTAAGTTAAATATCTCGCAAGTAGGTACATATTAAATAAACCCTCTCCTATCACTCAATTGGGAAGTGAACTTTTGTGTAAGTTAATGTCTGTCACATCGTGTGATAAAAAGTGTGACGCAATGCTTAGGTAATAAATTGATTTAACTATATCATATATTTCTAATAGATATCTCAGTTTGTACGTATTTATTTGACTCCTATGAACATTTTCGATTGACATTAATCAAAATTTTCAACATAATTACAAACCATTTCTTTATATTCAATAATTATTAAATGTTATGAATAATATTCAATATCATTGTGAAACTGCCCTTACAGGCTGAAAACGTACGTGTCTACTCCCGTGCTAGAAGCTCACAAAGGACTTTCTTATTCAAATAAGCTTTTACCATCGAGTCTTTAGAGCTGAGATTGCCTTGTACTGTCTGTTGCTAACGGCAAAATATTCGTTTGTGCCTATGAACTGACTGCAGACGAATTCTCATTAATAAATAGGTAAAGCAGTAAATAGTCGTAAAAAGCTATATGAATTCGAATGCCTAATTTCGTATATTTCGGATATATTTATTGCACATAAAACGACATAAGATATAATAAAACAGAAAGGTCATCTACAAAGGCATGCTTATCTCTAAATAGAGCTCTCTTCCAGCAAACACAAGGTTACAATAATTTAATATACAGGATAGACCTATGTGCTCTGATAAGATACACCCATATATCTTGTAAACACGTCGTAAATTAATTACTGTCTTCTAGGAAACCCAACAACACAGTACCTTACTTACTCGTACTACGAGTACTAAAACTTAACTTATAGTAGGGCCACTTTTTACTGGTCACATTTGACACTCCATCAAAATTGAACCACGTTACCTTGCAACGGAGCGCACACAATATCATTTATCCTTTCAAAGTTAGAACTACACATATACTTCTTTTTTCGTTAAATGTAAAGTTTTTAGCTAAATCGAATGAATGTAATTATGCGGTAAATCTACATTTAATGACTGAGCAACGTTTGGAACTCGTAAAAGTAGAGTTATCTTGTATGACCTTTATGAACAAAAAACTTATAATTTTGATAGAAAATTTCATGACTGTTAAAAAAATCTCCAAAACTTTCAAGTTGGTTTGTAGAACTGCATAAACTTTGCACATTAATAGAAATGTAAAAAAAACAAATAATGGAATGAAAACAGTTTGGCAAATAATGAACCGTGAAGCTGGCAAAGTTATACCAAGGGACAATGATTTCTGCCTAAAGATAGATGATGATGTTGTTAAATCCAACGCTGAGGTTGCTCGAGCTTTCGAAACATTCTTCACTAATGTACCTTTACTCACAACAGAGCGTCTAAATTCATCTCTATATGAAGCAGAGACTTTATTAAAAAAGCGTCAGTAATGTGTATTTAGTTATTATTTAAATTAAATGTATATTTAATAAAAATTAATCGATGTTATTCTTCATACAGGTCTTCTTCCTCTTGTTTTAATTTGGTGTACTAATCTCTTTTGAGGTTAATTTTGCCAGTGTCAGTGTTTACAATTTGTTCAGGTTCTCTGTTAAAAACTTGGAAATTAATGTATCGAGAACAATGTATTGCTCCTTAGCACTACCCGGGGGGACGTGAAGGGCTGTAGGAACCAAGTGTTTCCTTCGGACGTGAGCAAATGCCATCTCATTATGAAGACGCTGAGTTACACGAAACAAATTGCAAATTTGAGTTGAGATTAAACTAATTTAATCACGGGAATCCATTGTGTTCTCGTGATTAAATTAGTATAATCATCACTTTTTTTTTTTATTTGTTTCGTGTAACTCAGCATTAGACTGACATATGTCAAATATGATGTATGGTCCTAATTTAGTATGTAGCTTTTAGTTTTATACTGTAGTATTACTGCGATATTTAGGTAATTAATTATGGCTAGTATTTAATCGCACATCAAAATTACTGATTGCACAACAAAAAAGGATCAACAAAAACACATTTTTTGTTTTAAATATTTTATGTGTTCTTAAGTTAATGTTTTAAGTATTTTTGGTTGTTCTTACATGTTCAACCTAACACCAAGGATAAAGGGGGCTTCGTTTCACTCACTTCACCTCAACTACTGCTGCATTTTCCCCTGATATTTGCTGTGCAAATCAGTATTTTTGATGTGCAGTTTAATATTTCCCATTAATTATATGTTATATTTCATTGTACGAGTATATATTAACTTGTCGTTAAGCTTATTTTAGTCCAAACCTTTAGACATACCTCCAAATCCTGGGTCGGATCCAAGTAGTCACTCAAATTATTAATTAGAATTGCGTAATATTATGAATGCGAATTTTCATTGAAATAAATAATAAAGAAATAAATAAATAAATCCCAATCGCTTTCCTTTTTCCCAACACGCGACATCAATCAGCGTAACAATGCGAATGCCGTATCGATCTTTTTTCAGCTAATCTTGTATTCAAATTGTAATTATCTCATCCAGGCGTTTGAATAAAAAGGACTTCATTTCTCTCTCATCCGGTGACGTTGGATAAATGTTACGGTGACACCGTACTCTGTAACGAGCTTAGCCAAGGTTGGCGCCAAGTAAAGTTTTCGATAAAGAGTTTAGATGTCGTAACCATATCGTAGGATTGACCATGTCTTGAAATGGTTTGCTGGTAGAAAATCTCTTTTATAGAGATAAGCGTGCTTCTTGTATAGATATTTTTATTTGTGTTGTCTCTGTATGTTTGTTTTGGTGCAATGAAGTATTCATTCATTCATTCATGAAATGGTCAACCATGGTTTTATTAAACGAAGAAATATTTTAGGGAAAACACTGCGGTAGCTTAGGTGCAGTCTAATAGGGGCGAGCGCATCGAAGCCCGCGAATAGTAATCGTCTTAGTTCAACATGTATGTCACATAGAACATTAGTTAGTACTGAATAAACATGCTTTTAAGAAGATATGTTTCATCAATCTCAACCCTTTCTGACCATTTCATGAAATGGTCGGCCATGGCTACGACATAACTATTTACTTAACTTTATTTACTTACTTTATACTTTATTGCCAATAAAATGACAACACAAATAAAACACAATACTACTACTACTATAACCTTAGCTTATTAGGTTCAACAGCGTCATGGCGCTAATTTAAAATAAATTCAGACTTTTTTGTAGTTTCGTAATGCGCTATGACTATGACAAATTTCATGATACAAAAAATTAGCAAAATTAATTTGAATGGGTCAGGTTGTTCGTATAGAGTTCCCTTTTAACCATTTGACCGCCATACATCAGTTTGGGTATGCGCTGATTTTATCATTTTAGTTTCTAAAACAATGAATCGAAAGTTGGATTTACTATCTGTACTTCGAATTTCGAATCCAACAAGTTCGGCAAAGCCAAGCCAAGCCAAGTCGAGATTGTGAAGCCGGCACACTCTGAATTGAATTATGGAGATCAACAATTATAATGCCTTCATTTCGGTACAACCTGGAAAAGCACTTTTCGTATCACACGCTAACAGTATCACCGATTGTAATTTTTATATGTCTAATTTCGAATGGGTTAGTCTGTTCGCATATTAGGGATGGCTATTTTTGTGAATTGTAATTTATTTAGGACTCGCTGGACTGATGCTTTGATTTAAGCATTTTTAACGTCGAGCAAATATATAGCAACATTTGCTAGTATGGATGTTTTTTTTTCTGTTTCTCATAATATGGCCTTGTCACGGAAAAGTATGGCATTATTTGCAAAAGCAACTGTTCCACTTCGTATTGGCAAAGGCGTGAACAATATCATAGCTTTGTTGTATCTGATAGTTTTATGTTTTGGTTTAAAATAAATAAATAATTGTAACACACACAACTTAGCGGACTTTAGCGTGGGGCTTATAGTTATATACTATAGCGAGAGGCGATAGCGTCACACCTTTTCCCATACGGGGTGGCAGAGGAAAAATTGTGCACACGTTTAGCCAGTTATTCAATACCCCATTTTGCATGAAATGGGCTAGCCCATCAACGCAACTAAGGACTATAATGTCCATATAATGTCCTTAAGATTTATTTTAACTTATCTGATGGGAACAAGAGACAATATGATACCACCATCTCTCTCTTGCCCGTGCAGCAAAAGAGAGATGGTGGCCTCGCTCAGGGGCCAAGAAACCTTTTTATACCTATACCATCCGTTGCAGTTAAAAAAATACGATAAAAATCGCAATTTCGAAAAAGGTGTCGCTTGTCGGCGTTACGGCACAATATATTCACAACTTTAGAAATTATTAAACACCGCCATTTTGACAAGTTTTCCTGCTGTTCTTTTTCAGTCCTATTTTTCATAATTTGAAACCTACCGAACCGATTTTGGTAAAACTTTATTTTTTCCTTAGTTTTCCATCATCAGTTTGTCGCCCAGCTCGTATATTTATTAAAGTAGGCTACCATACTTACTAGTTATAGTCCAAATCTTAAAAAATACTGAACCGATTTTGATAAAACTTGCACTCTTCCCTAAGTTGGGATAAATGTAAGCCAATACACAAAAATGGTCAAAATCCGATCCATAGTATCGGAGAAACCCGAACACAAACAAACATACCAACATACATAGACTTTTTGTATATTTGTTTGGAAGCCCTAAAAGAATAACATGTATGAATATTTTGCGTTTCCGATAATATTACATACATACGTATATAATTAAAAACCTATCCTTTTTAAAGTCGGTTAATTTCGTGTTTGAGTTAATTTGGAGTCGACTTATATTTTTTTAATAATTAACACCCGGCCATTTTGTTAACTTGTAACTAAATAACATCGTGCAACCAATCTAGGAATAGGAATTTCGCCCACGCCTAGTTCTTCTAACATTACTGAAGTTCAGATGACAATACCACCATCGAGAAGGTTGGACGATGGAGCTCGAAGTTGGGAGAGGGTACCCTGGGACGCTTACTTGTAAACCCATCGAGTGTGGGCTCATTGTGTTCATCATGACCACTCCGATTCATATCTCCTAGCAATGTTCTCATCATCATCACCTGACGATGAAGCTGGCAGGTGGTAGACGGAATTCTGGTATTCATCCGTTTAAACGCATCCAGTTTTGGCTTATTGAAGTCGTCTTGATAAGACCTCTTGATTTTGAAAGTGTGTTTAAAGATTTGAGCTCCGTGCTCTAATGTTTCACGCTAGCTTCTCACACAGGAGATGCAGGTTCGATTCCTGCCCATGTACCAATGAAATAATTAATTTATCTTAAGTACATTATCAGACGTTTTAACGGTGATGGTAAACATCGTGAGGAAACGTTCATCACTCCATAGCTGCGGCGAAGGGCTAGCTCCCTGTCGCGCTAAATGGAGTATCGAATATCTGACTGAACGTGGGTGGGCACAATTGTGCATCTGCCATCCCGTATGGGAAAAGGCGTGACGCTATGTTATGTTATGTTATGTTAAAAGATTTTAAACTACTTTAATGATTAGTTAAACCATTAACCTTTACTAAGTACCAGTCAAGTAGATTAGTTAAAGAAAGCGTGCAAAAATAAAATCTGTGTCGCCTAGCATAGCAGACACAATCTCAAAAGAATGGGCTTTTTACAAGCACTTTTGTATAACACTCGTCAATAATAATTTCATTAAAATGTAGATCTAGTTAAAAGCATTTTTTCTGATTAATTTTCAGTCCGGGCTTCGCTCTTCTTTTTTTAATTGAATATCAGGCCACTTTGATGGCGCCGAGAGAAAGGGTTGAAAAAATTTCCCCCTCATTTGAATAAAATAACAGCACTCGCACTTTACATTTACAGAGATATTTCAAATTATATCTGGACTCGCTTTTTTGTTTTAATTTTTTTTGTACGTCGTATTTATTTTATTTTTCCATCAGCGCTCCAGTCTAATTGAGTTAGGCCTTCAAATCGGAAAATTCTATCGAGTTGTGATTCAATTTATTTTTGTTTCTAACCGGGTTCCGCTCTCTTTATTTCTTGATTATAATTTTCGCTCATTTACTGATTGGGCGGGGCGGGGTTAAGAGGTCTTGGAGAATAAAGACATTTGAGATGAACTGACATTAGTATGATAAATACGGTAATGTTAAATTTGACGACCTCCGTGGTGTAACGGTCGAGGTCCCGGGTTAGACTCCTAGCTGGGGATGATGAAACAAAAATCCCCAGGTCTTGGATGTTTACATGATTGTAACGTCGCTGTTTCTGGTTCCCACGACAGGCCAGAAGCAATGTACCTGCCTGTATGTAAATGTTAGGTTATGTTATAAATGTTTAACTTCTAAAAGTTTAACCGCCTTATTCATAAACGTCTAATAAACCTAGTTTATCTATAATGCCCTTATAATTCGTTTCTCTTTGTCTGTCACTTAGAAATTTGTGTTTGTGAGAAAAGGACAAAGCACATTTTAGCTATCATAGGTTTGCTAAGTTTTATGAATAAGGCGGATACAGTGTAATTGGCCGGTTAAGTACGTAACCTAATTATATAACAACTTTTGAATACATATGTTTATGTAGAAAAGTGTCGCAATGTTATGTATATGCGTTAAAACTCGATTCAGCCTATAACAATGAAACCTGTACTATGGCTATGCGTAGACCACTTAAACATCACCGTATAATGACGTAACATTATTAGTGTCGCGTATGTCGCTGCAACAATGCGGCCGGGCCACTACAGCGACTCCCGAAGTTGTGTACCGCGACCGCGATGTCTTGACAGTTTCAGTATTTCACGAAAAATAAATAAACGTTAGGATTGGCGCTATATAGATGAGGCTATATCTAGCAGTGATCAATGTGGGCTGAGCATGTTGAAACACGCACGCCTGTGTCCTATTTGTCGTGGTAAAGGCACAGTTCCACCCACAATAAGGGAGTTATTCAATACTCCATTTTGCGTGACAAGGGGCTAGCCCATTGCCGCAGCGATGGAGAAGTAATGGTTTCCTCAAGATGTTTTCTATCACCGTTGGAACTTTGAAAAGCGGTTCGACGCCAATTTTCGAAAAAGTTTTTTTCTTATAGTGATTTATCCTGTGTGAAGTCACCGGTAACTTACATGGCGTTTAACGTGTTAAATAATGTACATGTCACCGTAAAATTGTCAAAACCGTTAGTTGATAAACTATCTTTTTTTCTCGTTAGTTGGTCAACTATCGACCGATAGTAAACTGTAGCGTACTGCTTATTATATGACGCGTTAGTTGATAAACTAACGGTTAAAACCGTTACATAGTAAACTGGTTTAAACTTGGATTGCAAACGAAATACTAGGGCAATCTGTTCTCTTTCTATCTGTCGATAGTTGATCAACTAATGCGTTAGTTGCATATATTATTGCAATCTGTTATCAGCTTCCGTCATAAACATCGTCGACAGCTTGTTTGCCCCACGCTGGCTGTAAGCCTCCTCCTTTTGGTGCCAACTTATCCGATCTTGTGCCAATCGAACTCAGGTTCTATCCTAGTATTGATAATCTCGAAAAAAGAAAGAGTGCGAAAAGCGGAAGAGGGGAAGAGAGGCCTTTGCCCAGCAGTGGGAAGACGTTGGCTAATGATAATGACCAAGATAGCAGAAATGCGTGTTCTATGAAGCCCGCTGTGAGGCTCAGCAGGCTCCGCCGTACCATGGGCAAATTCGGATCCCTGTCTATACTAGAATTGCGTTTTCTTCTGTTTTTACTAAACTACAGCTTTGCTTTAGGCAGAAACCTTGTCTTACTAAAATTATCTTCTCGTAAATATGTATAATTGTAACTTTAATGTTGTAATAAGGTTGATCAATATGGGTTACCGTCCGTAACACAAGAAACGCGCAACATTGCTATTTCTTTCTTCTGGTTTTTTCTTGCCTTTTCCATGGTCAAATGAACGCTTGCTAGCTGTCTCGTTTCACCAGCGACATAATTCAGTAGGTTAAAAAGAGATAGAGATAGTTTTGTCTACGCGTTTCATTAAAATATAGGCACCGAGAACCGAGGCCATGAGGCGGCCGCCCACACTGTACGACTCTTTGACAGAAACCACGAGAAGGTTGCACCACACCTGAAGAGATGATACGACCTACGCTCCTTTTTAGGGTTCCGTACCCGAAGGGTGCCAACTAAGCCTCCGCTGTCCATCCGTCCGTGCGTCGTCCGACCGTCTGTCACCAGGCTGTATGTATGATAGTTAGACAGTTGAAATTTTAACAGATGATGTATTTCTGTTGCCACTATAACAAATAATACTAAAAATATAGTTTAAAAAAACTAATAATAATAATAATAATAATAATAATAATAATAATAATATTATTATTATTATTGTTGCCGCTATAACAAATAATACTAAAAATATAGTTTATAAAAACTAAAAAACACGCTTTTAATGCACTTCGAACTAAAAAGTTAAAAATAATTTTTAATATAACCTTAAAACAATAATTAATAAAAAATACTATAATAATTGTGAAAAAAAAAGCGTCGGGCGCTTTGTTCCATATCTTTCGTACATCGAGCGTACTTTTTTAGCTTGAGTGCGCGAGCCGGAAAGTAAGTAGACTGTTTTGTCAATTCCCCAAATACGTTTCAATTTTGGAAAATGACAAATGAGAAATTAATTAATCCTGGCGATCCTAATCAGGATAATGAGATAAACTTATGAAATTATTACATTGTCGTTGATTCTTGATAAGTGTACAAAGTTTGAATTGAATCTTTTCGTTTAAAGTGGGTCAAAATCGAGTCCAAAGGAGTCGGTTACATACAAACAAACAAACAAACAAACATACAGATGAAGCTGATAAAAGCGTGATAATGATGAAAAGAGAATAAAATAAATATTTTTGAGGGAGCTGCCATACAACAAACGTTTTTTTCCTCGTATTTGCTCGATATTGATAACGTATACAGGTCGAAGCTTGAAATATTCACAAAATATTTAGTTACATATTCACTTATAAAATAAATAAATAAATAAAAATAAAACAAATATTTAAGGGGGGCTCCCATACAATAAACGTTTTTTTCCGTTTTAATAGATGGTACGGAACCCTTCGTGCGCGAGTCCGACACACACTTGGCCGGTTTTTTCCTTCTTTTGGCCACCACTTGGTCAGTGATCTACCACCAAACGATCAAAACCGTCCGTCCGCCCTACATTAAGCAGAGAGCGTTTAAGAGTGAGAAAAGCTCTGCCACCCGCCCTAGCGTGTTCGTTTCACGAGTCCCGCCCGCCCACCCTCTGGTCGAGCTACTTTTGTCTCTGCATCGCTCGGAAGGAGACCAACTTTTATTTTATCTCCTATTTTCGGGACCTTGACTTTGGTGGCACTTGGCCGTTGGTCTGCATAACTTTGAGTTTGGTTTGTAGACGATATTTTGATAGTTTCAATTCAATTCAATTCAAAGATTTTTATTCATAATTGCACAAAAATTGAGACTTAATGAACATCATAACATAATTAAGCAAGCATAATAAAACATTAAGTAGGTGCCTAATTATTAGTACATAATAAGGGTGCAATGAACTGGTTTAATGCCAGATCTCGGTGTCTTTCAAAAAGTCATTAATTTTGTAGTAAACCTTTGTGCACAACGCGTGCTTTATATATTTTTTGAATCGAGCTTCAGTTAAGTTTTGTATTTCTTGCGGAATTGTTTCTTTTCTACTAAACCGTTTGGATCAAGAAAAGGCACGGCGCTATGTTTGTTTGTTTCCTTTGATTTTAGAATGAGTATGCAGCAGTTCGATGTTTTCAGTTCACGTCATTTCTTCCGAACCGCGAGTGAGTCGTCACTAGCCTATACAGGAAGTGATAAACTTAAATCGGAAATGACGGAGTTCGTAAATAAAATCAATTGTTTTTGTAGATTTCACTGTATTTGGACAGGTTGTCTTTCGCGAGCCTGTTTTTTTTTGTTGTTTTTTGCTGTTTCTTAGCACTACCCGGGGGGACGTGAAGGGCTGTAGGTTTGAACCCCCACTCACCCCACATACATGCTTTGTGTTATTTTTTACATTGTCCTGTTTTTTTATTGATTGCCCTGTTTTATAATTAACATTTTAAGATTTCTCAATTTATTGTATTTTATTTTTATATGCTACGAAACAGCAAATAAACAAAAAAAGAAGTACCTCCATCGGACGTACTGTATCCAGTTGAGAGATAAACTGACATGGATAACTCATGAAGACTACTTTTTCAGCTCGTATCTAGTTTACACTGGCTTTAGATGATGATTAGATAAATTATGATGATGTTACCTCATAACTCATAATTTCTTTGTTGTACTGCAATATTCAGAAATTTTATATGATAAAAGTGTTCAAAGGCGAGCTTCTCTCTATCATTATATTTCTTCCAGCAAACCATGACTTTGAATACAAATAGAAACATACTATGTTTAATTTATCCCTTATCAGCAACGCATTACATAGCATCACCTCCTATTCCATACGGGTAAGCGGAGGCACAGTTGCGCGCATGTGGAGCCAGTGATTCATTATTCCCTCTACTTAAGCTACCGACAAAATCACACAAAATTCCTCACTCAGATCTACTACAAAATAAATAAAATCGTCCCATTTACCGCCGCCAGTGGCTTGTAAAACATTTACCGCCGCCAGTGGCTTGTAAAACATTTACCGCCGCCAGTAGCTTGTAAAACATTTACCGCCGCCAGTGGCTTGTAAAACATTTACCGCCGCCAGTGGCTTGTAAAACATTTACCGCCGCCAGTGGCTTGTAAAACATTTACCGCCGCCAGTGGCTTGTAAAACACCGAAGAAACAACGAGAAGAGGTGTGCGAGTACCCCTCAGACACGGGGCGTCTGGGGGGAGAGGCAGGCGCGGGAGGGGGAGGAGGGCCGACTTGACACTCATTTAAGTAGCATATAATTCAGTTTATTTAGCCGAATTGAATCCCGGCTCGAAGGGTTGCGAAGGAAAATAAAAACTTCGGCGGATTGGGGTGTATTCGAGTTTTAAGTCAGGTTGTAACTGGACTAACAAATCAGTGTTGCTCATGTTATCCCTAACGTCATGCCCTTTTTTGTACCTATATGCTATTATATATATAACTATAATATCATATGATATAACTTTCACATAACTTTTCCCGTCGCCGTCAGAAATAAAAACGGAATTGCTAGGTTTAGAAAAAGTGCGTTACGGAAAGTTAGGGAAAACTTATCTTATCGGTGACTGAAATAGAACACCTACCCCAAATCATCAAGGCATCAAAACTATCTAATCGTAAAACCATGTAGGTATTTATTAGCAATAGCAATGACAGCAATATTGACAGCCAGTTAACTGTTGTGTAAGTTCTTCAATAGTAACTAAAAGGGACGATTATGTGATAGAGTAGGGTTGACGCCATGTCAAAAGGGACGGCAAATCGTCCATTTTAGGAAGATCTGGCAATTACATTCCTGCTATCTTATTTTTTTAAATGAGGAAAAGCAAAAGCAGAAGTAGGGAATTATGCCTATTGCTATTTCCCTATTTTTGCTATTGCTATTTTTTGAAAGTTGTAAAATGGATTGATGTTCACCACACATGATGTGACCCACAGGACCAGAGGGGGTCAGACCGACCCAAGGGGGTCAGACCGACATCTAAGAAGGTGGCGGCAAATGCACGCTACATAATTATCATTCATCAATTTATTTCTGATTGATGAAAATTACGTAATGCTGATTTCCATTCTGAAGCCATTCTTAGAAGTCGCATTTGACATCTGTCAAAAGAAGAGACTAAGCTATACGTCAGTCTTCTTCTCCTTGTTTCGCTTAAAAAAGAAAGAACCTGAACAAACTGTGAACATGCAAATACACTTGACACTTGAAAAATTAACCTCAAAAGAGGTTAGAAGGCCAATTTAAAG
Source organism: Argyresthia goedartella (assembly GCA_949825045.1). Lineage (NCBI taxonomy): Eukaryota > Metazoa > Arthropoda > Insecta > Lepidoptera > Argyresthiidae > Argyresthia > Argyresthia goedartella. Next base: position 11,611,942 of record OX463812.1, on the reverse strand, counting down.
GAAGAAGAAGGAGAATGTCTCCACTTTAGTCAGATATGGAACCACATAAGTATTTGCATATACCGGCTACCTGCCAGGGGGGCAATGCTACGATTTGACAAGCCTCGCAAAAGCATATCGTAGTATCATATTGGGCAGTCTAGAACACTTTTGACTAGTGTGAGAGAATTTCCCTAAATCGTATTGGCAAGCTGCGACACCTTTCCGGCGTCAGAGGCTCGCTGGCATGTCCTTCAACCGTGATGCACATGCTAGGGCACTTGGAGGAGTAGGGCGAACACAGTGAGCTTTAGTGAGACTAAGGAAATTCTCTCACACCTGAAAATGAGTCCTAAACTTCCCAATATTATACTATTGAAACCTGCGATATGCTTGCGAGAGGGTTGTCAATTATAGTAGCATACATGCCCTGTAGGTTTAATTTGAGTATATAGGTAACTATTAGTTGTTATTATTCGATTTTCAATTACGATTTTAGAGGATGACCGTTATGAAAAGATTCAATATTTAACATAACTTTACTTTCTGTATTCCGTGGCTTTGATTGCTACTGAGTAAACATTACATAGCGTGCACACGTTGAGCGAGTTATTCAATACACTATTTTGCATGACAGTGGGCTAGCCTATCGCCACAGCTATGGATATTGAAGGTTTTTTCATGCTGTTTTCCATCACCGACGTTTTCCATTTCGCTACTGAGTATCACATGATGAATTATACACAACATATTGATTTACTTCTTTGACCAGGTCGAGAAGAACTTTGAAATTCAGTTAAATATCTCCATAATATAGGCACGGCGTAATTAATCAGTATAGTTTAATTAAGTAAACATACTTTAGTTTCAATAACTTGTGCCGGTTCGGAAAACAACCTGCAAGCTACATCAGCTGCAAATCCTGCCGCTGCACTTCATATAACTTACACAAGTGTTTACAGGCACATTCTAACCCCACACTAGGGTATCCTGTGTCATGGGAACCAGAAACAGCGACATCACACACATTTAAACATCCAAGACCTGGGTTTTTTATTTATGGTTTGATGGAATGGTGTGGATAAAGTTGTACGTAATTGGTACTTACCTCGCTTTCAAGCTCACAAATCGCATCAAAGCCAACAAATCGTAATACACCCCCAGAAGCTGTTTATTTACCAAGAAGTACATAGAAGGGTTGGAAAAGGGGGTACTATTCCTTTTTATTTGGAATAAATTAGCTGGATTGTGTTTGACGCTGTGCTAATTAATGTCTTCACTGGGCGACTCGAGACGGACCGGCTTTATCTATTATTAATTAATTAAATTTTAATTACAACTTGACTGTCTTCATTGGCCTTCGATTAATCAAAGGCGGCTTTGAATTATAGTTTTAAATGATATTTCATTTTTGGGAAAGGCTTTTCTCCATATTTTTCGTTTTTCGCAGAGATATTTCGATCTTTGAATCGTAGCGTAATTTGACTAGATTGGTAAATCTAATTTTAATTGCTGATATTCATTGGTTTCTGACGTTAAGGCGATGTCACAGCTGATGGTGCTTCGTTGATCTGTTTCTGCTTACTCTCTGATCATAGTTTGTAAATAGAATATTGTCCTCTAAGTCTAAATATTCTTAAAATAACAACAGAGCGTCACGCTTCTTCCCATACGGGGTGGCTGAGGCACTACTTACTACCAAATCTCTTAATATAGATAAGCTCGCCTTTCTTTATTTATCTATCATAAGATCTCTGTATGTCTGTGCTCTGTAGTGAAACAAGAATATGTAATTACCTACAGCGTTACTAAGTCAGACATTCACACCATTCGGATACAAGTCACTATTAACTATTTCAAAATTCAAGCATTCAAAACTATCGAACCCCCCTATCCCCTCAAGGCCGAGGGTGCGCCCGCCTCCCCCCCCCTAGATCATTTATAATGCCAAAATGTTTTAATTAAGATGCTGTAAAATGTAATTTACATGCAAATTCAGTTTATGTTAATGCGGCTCGTATATATCTGTTTGGGTGCGTGTAGACATGGGTGACTCATCAGAAAACTGTGAGTTGGCGCACTAACTCAAACTCAGTTAAAGTGCCAATTGACATAGGGACTGATGCAGCAACTTGCTTGGCGCATTATACATAATCCTAATACTTACCTATTGATAGGTATGTATTATGTTAGTAATAAATATTGTATTAAAAAAGCAACCCCAATTTACGCCGTGTTTAAATATTAAAAAAACAAAAAAATACTGAAAGTAATATACCTATAGTAAACAGTTTATAAAAATGGATAATCTTGCTTAAGCAAGATTGCCCAAGATCTAACAAAAGCACTGAAGAGCGCTTCGGCAAAAAAAAAAATAACATAATTTCCGCTTAATAAGTACATCGGTTTCAAAAAAATATATGTTGATAATGAGATAATCTAGTTTATTGCTGTGTCGTTGCACGATTGGATTAATTTGCCTTGATCGTAAAAACATCCTGAACATAGTCTACATATATTAAAAAGGAAACAAAATTATTTTAATTTAAAATTACTGATTTTTCTCATAATTTTTATACCTAAATTTTCCTCTTTTGGAGCTTATTACCAAACTTTACATTTTATAAATTAGTCTATATCCGTTTTTTAGTAAATTTTAAAAATTACCTAAAGCGGGCGGCTTGATGCTATTCCGAGCCGCCTTCTACCCCGCCAGAAGACGACGGGCGAATGCGGCGCCCTGCACCTCAACAGCCACAGCTAGGCCTCAACGCATTCGACACATTGATGTGCGTTAACGCAATGCCACAGCGTAGCGCAGTGTTACTTATGTCTGGGTGCGTGTCTGCTATCTAATTTCGCGACAGTGTGTACCGTCATTATCTGGGCTCTAATGAGAAATCTGGCAACGGCTTGGTGTTTGCATAATTAAACTTGTGGTGGCGAATTTTCGGTTTTGATTGTTGTATGGCGATGAAATATGTGCTTATGTGATTACTGATTAGGTTATGGGGCGAGATGGCGCCCATGTCGCCTACAATCTTTGTCCCATGATGTTTATTAACATAAGTATTTTTCTATGATGTTGAATATTATTTAGGGTAAACTATACCAAGCTACCTACACTACCTAAAATATAAACACATTATCATATTTATATACATATAGGTATACATATTTAAAATCCAGTTTAAACTTTATTTAAAAGAAGAAAAGTCTTGTCAAATTTCCGTCTACGATAAACTGATAGAACTCTAATCATTTCTTGAGAACATTTATCGCCAATAGAAATAATATCCTGTCGAGAAATGGTCTGATAAACAGACTCGTCTATTGCAGACACTTCTCCAATCACTTACTCGAGTGTCAACTTATCACTTAGCTCTTAGACTGTCCTAAGATGGTCCTCAAATACCCACCTTTTAGTTGTTGTAAATAATATATTCACTGGAAATATATTAGACGCAGACCAAAACTGCTGAGTGCATTGTCCAGAATTAGACATGTTTCATTCGTTAGTTCGTTTTTGTACTGTTCTGAAAGGGTCTGACTGAAAACACATCGAACAGTTTTTTTTCATTACAACGATTTAGCCAATGACGGACGGGACTGACGCTAGAGGCGAGACAACTAAAGTAACTAAACTAATTAAAAAAGTGAGTTTCAAAATGAAATCTATGGCTACCGCCCAGGAACTGTCGGATCCAAGATTGTCACTTTAGTGCCTCAATTAGTTACTTGGTTTGAAAACCTGAAAAATCGTACTGAATATTTGGATGAGTTCTCTGTTTAGATCCTAAAGATGTCTTGTGTTTGGATACATGGTTTCCCATGCAACTGGGCAACTAACCCACTCAGATGTCCGTTAAAATGTAGATAATCTTCATAACAAGAAACTTACACTACGCTACTTTACAGATTATAGCCATACTGACGGTCAATTAATCCGAACTGGGTTCGAATCCCGGTAAGGGTAAATATTTGTGTGAAGAGCACGAATATTAGTTTCTTAGTCTTCGATGTTTTCTATGTATTTACATAAATATTTAACTCCATTAAATATATGGTCCTCTAGTACCCATAACACACGCCTTGTTGAGCTTACGATGGGCCTAATTAGATTTGTGTAAAATTTACCTATAATAGTTATTTCTTTATTTATTATTGGCTTGCTTTTAAACGATTACCAAAAACGCACCTATTTTACTACCAATAAATTCGAAATGACTGCCAGAATGGATAAATGTCCACCAAATTGTGTTTGGATAAATGATCACCGAACTTTTTTTTATGTTTTGTGTACTTAAGTTTATGTTTTAAGTATTTTTTCTTGTTCTTGCATGTTCAACCTAACACGAAGGATAAAGGGGGCTTCGCTTTGCTCACCCTCTTTACCCTTCACCTAAGCTACCGCAGTATTTTGCCCTGATATTTTTTGCAACTTTTGGTGTTCATTTATCCATTTTGGATAGGAAAAAAATATTTTGGTGATCATTATATTTGTTGCCTTTATTATTCTATGGCGATGTCAAAAAACATTAACATTACCTAGCGTCACGCCTTCGCCTATACGGGTTGGCATAGGCACAATGTGCCCCCTCCAACCAGTCAAGTAGTTGATCCTAAATCATTAACACCCAAAGAAATGGAGCTCCATGGACTAGTCAGTTTCCACGCTTGCTTCTCATGCAGGAGGTGCATGTACCAATGAAATAAGTAATTTGTCTTAAGAAAATTACACGGATGTTCTAACGGTGATGGAAAACATAGCTGCGGCGATGGGCTAGCCCCCTGTCACGCAAAGTGTAGTATCGAACAACAGGCTAAAAGTGCACCCCGTATCGGAATACGCGTGACGATTTGTTTTATGTTTATCCAAATACATTGCTGTGTTACATTTGTGTGCAAAAATCTTATTGCCTTTTCCCTAGCGTCTAAGATTTCGAGAAATTGCATTTGTATGCAATTGTAAAAAAAAACTTTTCCCCAACAACGAGGGGCGGTTCCCCATTCGTGGTTAGTCTTTCAAATTAACAAAACCACTTCAAATAAGTTGGCAATTAGGGGAAACATAAAATTTACATAATTGTATAAAGTTGAACATTGTTTATATTGCGACAATGGGGGTTATACAGGGTGTAAAAGCAAGTTATATTCATCGGGACATCTTCTACTTCTTCTTCTTCTTTAGACAAGTTATATTCATCGGGACATCTTCTACTTCTTCTTCTTCTTTAGGCAAGTTATATTCATAGGGACATCTTCTACTTCTTCTTCTTCTTTAGGCAAGTTATATTCATAGGGACATCTTCTACTTCTTCTTCTTCTTTAGGCAAGTTATATTCATAGGGACATCTTCTACTTCTTCTTCTTCTTTAAGCAAGTTATATTCATAGGGACATCTTCTACTTCTTCTTCTTCTTTAGGCAAGTTATATTCATCGGGACATCTTCTACTTCTTCTTCTTCTTTAAGCAAGTTATATTCATCGGGACATCTTCTACTTCTTCTTCTTCTTTAGGCAAGTTATATTCATCGGGACATCTTCTACTTCTTCTTCTTCTTTAGGCAAGTTATATTCATAGGGACATCTTCTACTTCTTCTTCTTCTTTAAGCAAGTTATATTCATCGGGACATCTTCTACTTCTTCTTCTTCTTTAGGCAAGTTATATTCATAGGGACATCTTCTACTTCTTCTTCTTCTTTAAGCAAGTTATATTCATCGGGACATCTTATACTTCTTCTTCTTCTTTAGGCAAGTTATATTCATCGGGACATCTTCTACTTCTTCTTCTTCTTTAGGCAAGTTATATTCATCGGGACATCTTCTACTTCTTCTTCTTCTTTAGGCAAGTTATATTCATAGGGACATCTTATACTTCTTCTTCTTCTTTAGGCAAGTTATATTCATAGGGACATCTTCTACTTCTTCTTCTTCTTTAGGCAAGTTATATTCATAGGGACATCTTCTACTTCTTCTTCTTCTTTAAGCAAGTTATATTCATAGGGACATCTTCTACTTCTTCTTCTTCTTTAAGCAAGTTATATTCATCGGGACATCTTCTACTTCTTCTTCTTCTTTAGGCAAGTTATATTCATCGGGACATCTTCTACTTCTTGTTCTTCTTTAGGCAAGTTATATTCATCGGGACATCTTCTACTTCTTTTTCTTCTTTAGGCAAGTTAAATTCATCGGGACATCTTCTACTTCTTCTTCTTCTTTAGGCAAGTTATATTCATAGGGACATCTTCTACTTCTTCTTCTTCTTTAAGCAAGTTATATTCATCGGGACATCTTCTACTTCTTCTTCTTCTTTAGGCAAGTTATATTCATAGGGACATCTTCTACTTCTTCTTTTTTTTTTAAGCAAGTTATATTCATCGGGACATCTTATACTTCTTCTTCTTCTTTAGGCAAGTTATATTCATCGGGACATCTTCTACTTCTTCTTCTTCTTTAGGCAAGTTATATTCATCGGGACATCTTCTACTTCTTCTTCTTCTTTAGGCAAGTTATATTCATAGGGACATCTTATACTTCTTCTTCTTCTTTAGGCAAGTTATATTCATAGGGACATCTTCTACTTCTTCTTCTTCTTTAGGCAAGTTATATTCATCGGGACATCTTCTACTTCTTGTTCTTCTTTAGGCAAGTTATATTCATCGGGACATCTTCTACTTCTTCTTCTTCTTTAGGCAAGTTATATTCATCGGGACATCCTCTACTTCTTCTTCTTCTTTAGGCAAGTTATATTCATAGGGACATCTTCTACTTCTTCTTCTTCTTTAGGCAAGTTATATTCATAGGGGCATCTTCTACTTCTTCTTCTTCTTTAGGCAAGTTATATTCATAGGGACATCTTCTACTTCTTCTTCTTCTTTAGGCAAGTTATATTCATCGGGACATCTTCTACTTCTTCTTCTTCTTTAGGCAAGTTATATTCATCGGGACATCTTCTATTTCTTCTTCTTCTTTAGGCAAGTTATATTCATCGGGACATCTTCTACTTCTTCTTCTTCTTTAGGCAAGTTATATTCATAGGGACATCTTCTACTTCTTCTTCTTCTTTAGGGGATTAAAGTGCCTGGCCCACTTGTCCCGTGCTGCCTTCTGATTCAGCCATCTTAACTACTGTACCAGCTGGAGTAGGAGGGCTGGAAGTTCGAGCAGCTCTGAGGTCGATGTTGCTTCTCCCAGGATTTCCATCCTGGTTTCTATGGTGGATGGCCACGCAAGCAACATATGCCCGATAGTCTTATCCACGTCCATGCATCCCCTGCATAGGGAGTTATCTCATGCACCTGTAATTTTCAAGGTTTTGTTAAGTGTTTAGTGGCCTGTTGTCAGGCCAGTTAGTATTTTTATTTTTCTACGCGGTGCGGTTGGGGACATCATTCTGAACAACTTTGACCATGATACCGATGTCGTGTATTTTTTATTGCACATGAGAATTCACATTACAATCTTATCTCTAACAAGAGATTTCTTCCAGCAAACCCAATATGAAAAGGATACATTTAATATAAATAATAATAATAAATAAATATTAGAGGACAATCTTACACAAATCGAACTAGGCCCATAGTAAGCTCAACGGGTCAAAAGGCTTGTGTTATGAGTACTAAATACTTATGTAAATACATAGAAAACATCCAAGACTAAGAAATAAATATTCATGCTCATCACACAAATATATGCCCTTACCGGGATTCGAACCCAGGCCCGTCGGCTTCGTAGGCAGAGTCACTACCCGCAGGCTTAACCGGTCGTCAAAATAAAAATAGCAGTGACAGGCAGACCTTTGTGCAGAAATACAAGTAAACAATATGCCCTCACTGCCTGCTCTTACATCAAGTATATGCCCTCACTGCCTGCTCTTACATCAAGTATTTTGGGGTTAACATCGACCACCTAAACTGGAAGAAACAGATAATGGTTCTTGCGGGGAGAGTCCGAAAATTGATCTGTATTTTCAAGAGAATTAGAACAATGACTCTTCTCTGATCAAAACAATTTACTACTCTCTGTGCCAGTCCATAGTTTCTTATGGCATCCCCGCATGGGGTGGTACTGACAAAATTCATATCCTCTAAGGGCCTGTACACAAAACTGCGATGCGACGTCGCATCGTACAAAAATCACGAGCTCCCTATATGCATTCTTATTCAACTTTCTGCGTTGCGAATTCGCATCGCGTCGCATCGCAGTTTTGTGTACAGGCCCTAACACTAGAGAGAGCCCAAAGAGCTGTTATGAAGTCATAAACTACAAAAAAAAAAACCTATATCCCACAACTAAATGATACAATAGTAGTTTATGTGACTGCTACATAATGGAGGGCATTAATACTCGAGCGTGGAAACGAGTGGAGTATGTAAACGAGCCGAAGGCGAGTTTCATAATAATATCACTCGAGAGTTTTAATGCCTAATTATGTACAGTTACCTACATACACTAGTTTATCTACACACATATCATAAGCTCTCTTTGATATGTTCAGGAACCGCATGTTCGACCGGCATGGTGGCATTGATCATTGCTCTGCAGTTGTTTAGCTTGTTCCTTAGTACCAACTTCACAGACAAACTAGGGGCGGCACGCAGGCGGGCGTCGGCGTTCGAAATTTGAATGTCATAATTTGACACATTATGGTCATAATGATCATTATTCAGATAAGAAATGAGTTTTTACCAAGAAGTTTATCATTATGCTGGTCTTAATGTAAAGTAAAGAGGGTTTATGATACGTGTGTAGATAAAGACATTTTGGTGCTAACTGTTCGAAAACTTTATATCAAGGCCTTGATAACCAAACATCACAGACTACCTGCTTACGACGTCCCCCGGTGTCGCTTTACTTTTGCCCAATCCTCCACTTATTATCGAGGACCATCGCTTTTTAAGAAAACGTGCCGTAATATTGATACTTTGGTTGACGCATCTTCTTACGCGTGTACTAAACTGCTTGACAAATATCTGGTAACCTTAGATTACGAACGAACGGAGAAGTTAATAGAAACCTTTAAGTGACGACATTATTGTACTTTATAAGCTATATAATAGTGGTTTATGTGACTGCTACATAATGGAGGGCATTAATACTCGAGAGTGGGTTTATATCACTCGACAGTTTTAATGCCTAATTATGTTCAGTTACATACACTAGTTTATCTACACACATATCATAAGCTCTCTTTGATGTGTTCAGGAACCGCATGTTTGACCGGCATTGTGGCTCTGCAGTTGTTTAGCTTGTTCTGTAGTACCAACTTCACGCAGGCGGGCGTCGGCGTTCGAAATTTGAATGTCAGTACCAACTTCACAGACAAACTAGGGGCGGCAAGCAGGCGGGCGTCGGCGTTCGAAATTAGAATGTCATAATATGTAGAAAAACTACACATTATGGTCATAATGTGTAATTTTTCAGATAAGAAATGAGTTTTTACCAAGTAGTTTAACATTATGCTGATCGTAACGTGCGTTTTTTGTACGCAGTAAAGAGGGTTTATGATACGTGTGTAGATAAATATACAAATGTATCTACAATTAAAATTTACACATACAATCTAATTCTAATCTAAAAGTAATAATAAATTATTTATTGTATCTAAACACAACAATAACCTTATCATAGCCTTATAATAATTGTACCTTAGTAATGTCCAATGGGGTCTTGTGGCAGACTTTGCTTTGTATCACGTTTTTCTTTTCTTTTTAATTTAACTTTTTTTTACTATATTTCAAAAATACTTTCAGACTGAATAATAACAGTATGTTTACCTTGCATATTCCTAACTTCATGCAACAATTACTTGTGGTTGCGAAGACTACGGTGCTCTGCCATAATAAAGTTTATACTAGTACGGGGAGCTTTGTTTTTTCTACAAACTAAATGTAATGATTACCAACTAAGCATACCTTCTACTGTGATGATTTTGTTTTATCAAGTTAATCTTGTTCGTTTTTTTTTGTCATTACCTAGATAAATATTTTAACTAATCTAGAACATATACTACAGATAGAAGAACATTAATACCGTATATAAAATACATATAATAAATTATCAATAATAAATAAATACCTAAGTTTACGAAAGAGAAAGATAATGCTCCTTTAGACGATTCTTGAAGATAAAGAAAGATGGACTGTCCCTGATGGCACAGGGAAGCGCGTTCCATAGATATATTGCCCTCATTCGGAACCCATGTTCGTAAGCGACTGCATTGTGAGGCGGAGTAGAGTAGAGTGCATGGAGGCCGTGTGGGATCTACGAGGTCTAGTCGATGGAAGGAAGTCGATGCGCACACGCAGAAAGCAGGGATATCGGGGGTTAGTTAAGATGCTGAACAGGAAAGTGAGGATGTGAGTATCCCGATGAAGACGGATAGGCAGCTGTAGTAACACATGGTCGAACTTTCTCACTCCGAAGATGAACCGAATCACGAGATTTCAAAGTCGCTCGAGTTTTTTCAGTTGCTCTGCGTTAGCGCTAGCCCGACAAACATCAGCATAATCAATCAGCGGAAGGAGATTTGATCTGAGCAACTTTAATTTTCACTTCTCCATACATTTCGGGCCGGGCTATCAGCTGTTTTTCCTCACCAAACAATTACAAATTGGTCACCATTTTTTTTTCAATTCCTACATGTTAAACTAACACGAAGGCTAAAGGGGGATTTGCTCCGCTCATCCTCTTTAGTGTGCTTCACACCACAATTCTGAGCAGCGCGGCGCGGCACTCGCGTTACATTCGCGCTGTATATTGTGAATGGGCACTTAGCCTTCGCCTACCCTGACTCACCACTTCGCCCTGATAATTCGTATGTAATTCTGCAGATTTGATGCGTTAATAAGTGACAGATTATAATTTTGGTGACAGATTATTTTAAGATTCGATCTACTTTTTTCAGGGCAAACCTATTATTAGGTCAATAAAAAAAGTGTTCAAACTATTATTTTGGAGACATAGTTATAATTATTTGGTGAACCATATTTAGAGACCCTTATGATTACTATGATGACCAATGTATTTCTTAAGAGCAGATATAATAATAAGAGTTTTTAAAATTTTAACATACCTACCTAAATGTAGTTTAGTGACGAAAACAAATTTAGGTGACAGAAAATAATGCTCCCGTTTTTTAAAATATAAAAAGCATGAAACTGAAACGTCTTCTAAGCTAAGTTTTTCAAACTGTTGTCTCTAAAAGTAGTTGTTAACTGTTAGACAAAAGTCAACTGAATTACTAATGACTAGAATGACCTGAAGCAGTTGGGTCAAGATCTAGAAAAGAGAGACATAAAGTTGCATAAAAAGCTGCAGGCAAGGCACCAACTACCTAACTACTACAATATACACTTGTTATAGAGGATGTTTCCAAATTATCTGCCTAGTTCTTAGGAGTATTGGATAGATACTTGTACCAACACAGAATAATAATAGTGTCAATAAACGCCAGACCTTAAACTATTTATTTGAATAAAAAAAACATCTTTTCAAGATTTTCGTGATTCTTTTATTTCCGAATTAGAGTTTTCACAGTTTGTCCTTGCTTTTCATATGAAATGTCCCTTATTTCGGTGTGATTTTTAGCATAGGCCTTTCCAAATGTCTCCATTTTTAGGGTTCCGTACCCGAAGGGTGCCAAACGGGACCCTATTATTAAGCCTCCGCTGTCCATCTGTCTGTCCGTCCGTCCTTCCGACCGTCACCGGGCTATATCGGATCAACCGAAATAGGTAGAGAGCTGAAATTTTCACAGAATGTGCATTTCTGTTGCCGCAACAGCAACAAATAATGAACTACACGCAATTTTGATAATTAAAGGGGGTCTCCATACAAGCGACTGTTTTTTTTTAAATCCCTGATGGACATCATGATTCAATATCACTATAAATTTCGCTGCTCTTTTGGTCGGCTGGCGCCTACGCAACACTTACTTAAGTATAGTGCGGGTCGCGCTGAATGTAAACAAGAACACTGTTTAACAGTTTATTTCAAAGCGACGTATAGCACACAGTACATATAGTCAAGCACAGTCTTAGAAGGAGAAATGGAAAGAGAAGGAACAAGCACAGCGGTTGATATTAGGCGCATAAGTAATTTCGATAGCGGAGCGTAAGCAAAAGCGGCGGAACAGAGCGACATGCGTCACGCGTCGTATCATCAAGCTCACTGTCCGCACAGAGTACATTATTATTGAGACTGTCCGGCGGCGGCCGCGCATACACAACTCCGGAGGAGGCGAGCGCGCCGACAGGTTATACCGTGACGTAGGCGGTTGCCGTGCGCACTCCTATCTACTTATAAAAAACGGTGCACTTGTCTATGATATTAAAGTTTATATAATGCAAAGTGACATTTATGATTCAACATAAGTGGATGCATTATGCACTCAAAAATTACTATTATTACATTATTATTATTAAGTTAGTATTATTATATTTGTTTATTATTATTTTATTATTTAAAAATATTTAATTAGATTATTAAGACTAGATTATTAAGATTAGTATTAAGATTTAATTATTAGGATTAATATTAAGATTAGATTATTAACATTGATTTTATTATTTGTAATTATTGATTTTATTATTATAAACATGCTAATGTAAATTTTGCATAACGGATTGCGATTGATAAATAACATTCAGTAATAAATATTGATGTACTAAATTTAAATTAAGATTTAGTGACATACACTGAATTAACGCCACATCATAATAGTTAATAGTTAGGGAATCGGACAACGCGGCCTGATCGCGTCCGCCTGGTGTCATTAGGACTGAAATACAGGACTACCTAGTTCAGGGCCAGCAAACCACTGTACCTATTAGCTAAACAAATTTATCAGTAATTGTAATATTATATATTAAGCTCAATTTTGTAAAAACATAAATAAATAAAGTTCAAAGTTCAATTATCTTCGGTTCTGGTTGTAGGTGTGGTGGTGTTTGCTGGGATTGGTGGCGCTGATGAAGTGATTGTGACGTTTTTTGTGTTGTGAGTGTGTGTTTGTGTATCCGGTTGAGTGCTAGTGGTGTGTGTGTCATGCAGTATGTAGGCCGGCTTTAACCGATCTATAGATATTGTCATTTCCTTTCCATTGACTGCTAACCGATACACCTTGGGATCTCTCCTCAAAACTTTATGTGGGCCAGTGTATGCTGGTTTTAACGACCCACCGCCTGTGTCATCCCTAAGGAAAACATGAGTTACTGCTGCTAGATCTTTAAAGACAAAAATCGGCCGACGTCCCACGTGACGAGTACCTGGCACTGGTTTTAGATTCCTAGCAAACATGTGAAGTCGGGACAGGTAGCATCCGTGGTGGCGTGAGTCTCGTGATCAAAGAAATCTCCGGGCAACCTAAGAGTCTCACCGTAAACCAATTCTGCCGCATAGGCTTGAAGGTCTTCCTTATATGCGGCTCTGATTCCTAGCAGGACTAGAGGGAGTGCTTCAACCCAACTGCTGTCGGCGTGGCACTTTATAGCTGCCTTCAGCTGCCTGTGGAAACGTTCCACGAGTCCGTTACAGGCAGGGTGATACGCAGTAGTGCGCTTACGCCGAAATCCTACCAGTTTTGCCAGCTGCTGGAATAGCGTCGACTCAAATTGTTGACCTCTTTCGGTGACAATGTCGATTGGGCATCCAAAGCGAGCAATCCAACCGTGCAACAGCGCTTTAGCGACGGTCTCGGCTGATATGTCTTGCAGTGGTACTGCTTCAGGCCAACGTGTGAAACGGTCGATGGCAGTGAGGCAGTACTCAAGTACTCATAGGACCACTACCACCTTGTCAAGGGTTCAAACCCTTGACAAGGTGGTAGTGGTCCTATGAGGTCAATGTGGATATTCTGGAACCTGGTATGCGACAGCTTGAACGTGCTTAAGGGTGATGAGACTTGACGAGTGACCTTACAGCGCTGGCAAGCCAGACAACTTCGGGTCCACTCCCGACAGTCTTTGCGTACCCCTGGCCAAACGTACCTCTCCGCAACCAACCTGGCAGTGGCATTTGCTCCTGGATGGCTTAGAGAGTGAAGGCTCTCGATAATCTGCTGCCTGAGCTCCTTTGGTATATAGGGCCTTACCTTCTCTTTCTCCCCGCAGTAAAGGTCGACAGTAGTTCCGGGCACATTCACTTTCTTCAGGCACAGTGAGCTGCTACTGCTCAGAAGAAGGCGTAGCTCAGAGTCGGTGTTTTGTGCCGTAGCTAACTTACTGTAGTCAACAGGCTGCGTGATTTCCTCGACTCGTGACAGAGTGTCAGCTACGACATTGTCTCTTCCTGACATGTGCCTGATGTCTGTCGTAAATTGTGACACAAAATCTAAATGTCGGAACTGCCTCGGGGAACAATTATCTTTACGAGAGCTATATGCGAAGCACAAAGGTTTATGGTCGGTATAGACAATGAAGTCTCGTGCTTCTACCATGTGCCTAAAATACTTTATAGCTTCGTATATGGCTAAAAGTTCCCTATCGTAAGGAGAGTACTTACGCTGTGGTGACGTCAGTTTACGCGAGAAAAATGAGAGAGGTTCCCAGGCGCCGTCCTTCAGCTGCTGCAGCACAGCACCCATAGCCACGTCTGATGCATCAGTGACGATGCATAATTTTGCCAATGCATCTGGATGAGCCAGTAGTGCCGCATCGCACAAACCTGCTTTGCACCTTTCGAAGGCAACTTGTTCTTCCTGGGTAAAGTTGATTGGATGGGACCTATAAAAGAACCTGTGAGGAGAGAATTCAGGGGAGCCTGGTGTACGGCTGCGTTAGGGATGAACCGTCTGTAAAAATTAAGCATACCCAAGAATCTCCTTAGTTCCCTCACGTTCCTCGGCGTTGGGAAGTCCTGGATGGCTGCCACCTTGGCAGGTAGTGGTTTGGTACCGTTTGCAGATATACGGTATCCTAAGAAGGTTACCTCTTCCACTCCGAAGTGGCACCTGGAGGTGTTGATCACCATCCCATACTCCTGCAACCTGGTGAACAGTCGCCGTAAATGTGCTTCATGCGTCTTGTGGTCCTTTGAGAAGACCAAGAAATCGTCAAGGTAACTATAGCAGAAATCCAGTCCCCGCAGCATCTCGTCCACGAAGCGCTGGAAAGTCTGCCCGGCATTACGAAGTCCGAACGTCATGAACGGGAATTCGTAAAGCCCGAACGGCGTTGTAATGGCGGTTTTCGGGATGTCTTCGGGGCTGACGGGGATCTGGTTGTAGGCCTTGACGAGATCTATAGTTGAAAAGACGGTGCAACCAGTTATGCTGTGCGAGAAATCCTGGATATGGCGAATCGGATATTTATCCGGAATGGTTCTCGCATTTAGCAAACTGTAGTCACCGCACGGTCTCCAACCGTTGTCTTTTTTAAGGGCCAGATGTAAGGGAGATGCCCAAGGTGACTCAGAGGGTCTGGCTATGCCACTTGAAAGCATAGAGGCAAACTCCTCTTTTGCTACCTTTAATTTATCGGGTGCCAGTCGTCTTGGTTTACTAGATACGGGCGGGCCGGGTGTGGTGCGAATGTGGTGAACTGTTGAGTGTTTATGTGTTCGATGTATGCCAGATGGGCGAGTGATGTCAGGGTATTCGCGTAGTATGTTGTGATATGTGGACTCACCAGTTACAACCTTTACCGAAGAAATGACATCAGACGGCTGCGCAGGCAAAGCAGGGGCGGTGAGCCTTGTATTATTGTCAGTAAGGCGATGGTTCCTGCAATCAACTAAAAGATTATAATGAGCGAGAAAATCTACACCTATTATTGCCCTAGTGCCATCCGCTACAACAAATCGCCAAGCATAGTCGCGGCACAATCCTATGTTAAGAACTAAGTGTGCATACCCGTAAGTATTAATAATTGTACCGTAAGCTGCACACAAAGTATAATTCGTTTTATTTCTCCGTTCTTTTAATAAATTACGGGGAAACACACACAAATCACTTCCGGTATCTACTAAAAATTGTATTTTTGATTTAGAGTCCATAACAAATAAGCGACCGGAATTCGGACAGCCGCCAGTCGCCGTCATCAACTGCCCTATGCATTTCCCGCTGTATAGTCACACGGTTTCACACAGCACCGTGCCTGGCTTCCAAACTTGTGATGGTACCAGCAGGTGGGAAATTTGCGGTAGTTGGAGTTTGACCTCATCGAGTTCTGGCGATGTCGGCTTCGGCTTCGGCTTCGGTTACTCATCGTCGGTCGTGATTGGCGGGGCTCCCGGGACATTCTGTCCATTCTGGTGGTCAAAGCCTCCATCTGCTTGCTTAGTGCCGCGATCTGGAAGACCAGCGGGTCCGTTGGAGGAGCTACAGCTGGTTGTACCGCCGCGACTTGTGGAGCAGAAGCAATGGCATCATGCACCTTGTCCGCCAATTCCGCCAATTCTTCCAAAGTACACTTCGTTTGTGACGCGAGGATGACCTGGATGTTCTGGGGAAGCCTGTTGGTCCACATCGTACGCATGAGATCCTCGGGTACCCCAGGGCCGGCTAAGTGCTGCATGCGGCGTAGTAACTGGGAAGGTTTCCTGTCCCCTAACTCCTCGTGTGACAAGAGCTGCTGGATATCTCGCTCTCGTGTGGCTGACAACCGCTTCACCAGCTCGGTTTTGAGCTTGTCGTATTTATTTGTAGCTGGTGGGTTTGTTATTATGTCCTCCACTTCCGATGCATATTGAGGATCCAGCTGGGCCATGGTGTAGTAAAATTTGGTAGTGTCCGCAGTAATATTGGACAGCGTAAATTGGGCTTCCAGCTGGGCAAACCATAGTGCTGGTTTTTCTTTATAGAATGGGGGTATCCGCACACCCACTTTACACAACTCCGCGCCATTCTGCGCAGCGCCATCATTATTTACCTGTTCAGATGTTCCTTTGGCTTCCATATCGTCGTGCACAGTTCGGGGTCACCACTTTGGTCGGCTGGCGCCTACGCAACGCTTACTTGAGTATAGTTCGGGTCGCGGTGAATGTAAACAAGAACACTGTTTAACAGTTTATTTCAAAGCGACGTATAGCACACAGTACATATAGTCAAGCACAGTCTTAGAAGGAGAAATGGAAAGAGAAGGAACAAGCACAGCGGTTGATATTAGGCGCATAAGTAATTTCAATAGCGGAGCGTAAGCAAAAGCGGCGGAACAGAGCGACATGCGTCTCGCGTCGTATCATCAAGCTCACTGTCCGGCGGCGGCCGCGCATACACAACTCCGGAGGAGGCGAGCGCGCCGACAGGTTATATCGTGACGTAGGCGGTTGCCGTGCGCGCTCCTATTTACTAATAAAAAACATTTATGATTCAACATAAGTGGATGCATTATGGACTTAAAAATTACTATTATTAAATTATTATTATTAAGTTAGTATTATTATATTTGTTTATTATTATTTTATTATTAACAATATTTAATTAGATTATTAAGACTAGATTATTAAGATTAGTATTAAGATTTAATTATTAGGATTAATATTAAGATTAGATTATTAACATTGATTTTATTATTTGTAATTATTGATTTTATTATTATAAACATGCTAATGTAAATTTTGCATAACGGATTGCGATTGATAAATAACATTCAGTAATAAATATGAATGTACTAAATTTAACTATTTTAAATTAAGATTTAGTGACATACACTGAATTAACGCCACACTCTTAATAACTTTGAGATGGCTCACTCGGTTTCGTATCGGTTTCGCAATCTTGAAGTTCGGTTCCATTCCCAGAAAACACGTATATTTTTTCTTTTTGGTTTGTTTTTATTATTTAGGATTTAGTGTTTTTTTTTCTTGTACGATGATACGGAACCCTTCGTGTGCGAGTCCGACCCGGACTTGACCGATTTTTTACTATCACCTGCCACACTTGTCCACTATGGTATAAGTGTCAAACGAATATCATCATCCCATTTTCTTGTTGGACATTCCCTTTTTCTGTTACCATCTCTCGGTAGGGACTATTTTGCTCGATTTGTTTGCACCATATGTCCAGTCTAGCCCCACTTATGATGGACTATATCGTTCACATTGGTTTTGTTTCATATTCCTGTATTTATTATTCTGTCTCGCTTTACTCCCAACATGCTTCTCTCCATCGCTCGTTGGCAACTAGCGAGTATATTTCGGTACTTCTCACTCATATCCTTTATGCTCACTTTTAAATGGTGTTATAAGATTGGTATAAATCTTGGAAACATAATAATAATGAACTTGTTTAACAAGTAGCTAGTACAGAGACAGCAGACAGAGAACAGCCCTAAAGTACAGCCTAATGACGTCACATGCTTCATTTGTAACAAAGACGAAACTTGTATTCACATTGTTCAAATTGTCATCAACACTGATACACAGAGTAAGAACGAAAAGACTTTCTGAAAATTGAATCGCCAGTATCCAAACGCAACGTTTGTGGAAAGTTTTCCACTATGGAAAGCCTGAAAGTGAGCTCTACATATCCGTACATTCATTTTAGAGTTGCTCTGTAGAGTTGCAAAGAAAAACAGCGCTAGTGTCAAGTGTAAATCGCCTTGTTAATTTCACTTGCCTGCGGCGAATTTCGTCGAGCATGTATTGTGTGCCACGGCTTTATGTCGCTTCTTTCCGTTGTCTGCACACAGGTTTAATTGCGCGCGTCATTGGCGCGCTTTTTGAAAAAAGAATGACGTGTAATTATGGCGCGAATATGGAACGTGACGACGCGCGTTCTGAGGGCGAGTTTTTTTTGTTTTAATTCTTTTAATTAGGGAAGGGAAGGGTTTTGTTGACGTGCAGGGTTCCTATATTGTTCGGCTTAATTCGCACTGTCAGGGTATATTCTTGTGTAAATTGCTATCACAGAATCTTATTGCAAAATAATGACGTGCTCCTAGCATTGATTTGGGATGGTGTAACACAAATAGTGGCTGGTAAATCACCGGATATATTCACGGCTCGCCCAACTCTATTGTTATCTGGGTGATAAAAAGTATTTTCCCCCTAAAACCAAGTAAATAAGGCTTACCGCTAACTATTTAAAATTCAAGCAGGACTGCTCCAAATAATTTACGACGTAATTAATTTTCCTTGTTACCCCGTAGAATTGTCGGTAAATAAAAATAAAATTCATTTTTTCGCGCGGGACAATCACTGGCCGAAAAAACTGATGATACACGGTCCTCGTTTGGCGCGCTTACGGGTATTTTTTATTAAAAATCACATTAACGGCGTTCATTGGGGCGAGTGATAAATAATGCCCTCCTTATTCAAATTTTTGTTTTTGCACAGAACCCGCGTTATAAATGACCTTATTTGGAAACGCGAGCGAAAATAATAGGATGCGATACGAGCGATTATGAACAAACAATGGATAATCTGCCGCATGTAAAACCAAAAAGCCAATTTCATAATAACTTTATAAAATACCTCATATTGTACCATAATATACCTATCGAAAGTGCTCCAGTAGCCTTCACGGGAGTACTGAAGTTCTTTTGACATCTAAGAACTTCTATCCGAATCCCTTTGAAATATATCAACCAATCAGAACAAGATTATTTTAAACGACCCGACTTTTGATTGGTCAATATATATTTGAAAGGCATTCTGATGGAAATTCCAAGATTTGAGTATAACACAATAAGCCTACTTGTACCCACTCACCGCACCTACTCCATATTTTTTTCCTTATAGTTCATTATCAGTTTTTCAGAATAAGTTACTTGTAGGTAATTATGATCAAAGTAATTTAATACATTTGCTTTCTATTACTCGTCCTGAATCCGTCTATTGAGTTTGTGTTTGGGTGTACTCCTGTAGGTATGAATATGCGGCATGGACGGGTGACATTTTAAATGATGGATCCGAAATTATGAATTATTCGCCTAACTGGATATGTGTGGTTTTATAAAACGTTTCTTTAACGAGGTGATTTTATTCCCCTTGATTGATTGGGCTCATTTGGATTTGCCGGAAACATTTTCCTAAAAAGAGGAGTTTTTTTTTGGTATTTTGCCAAAGTGTAACCTTTTCACGCCACTGCCCGGAAATGTGGTGAAATATGATCTGTAATGGGGCCCTACAACAAAAAATATTCAATCAGGACGACAAAAAAAATTCTAGCCTATTTGAAGCGACCGGCTTGTTTGTTATGGTTCTGTCACATGTCATCAGATGACACTTCATTCAGATGAACGAAACTCTACGCTATGTCGGTAAAAGTGTGCGTCTTGCCGTCGCATCGATAAAATCGTGCATGGGTTGAGCTGTCAATAGCGAATAATGGCGGACTCCGCTAGAGGTAGTTCAAAACCTAATTTGGGTTAAAAATAATTTTCTGTGTAATTAATTTTGTTTAATACTTAAAAACAACCATGTCTTGACCAAAAGTGCAGTAGATGGACTCGTCTCTAAGAGGGTCAAATTCATTCGTCCATCTCTTGCTCGCTTTCCAGCTTATACAACAATATACACCTAGTATGTAAATCAACGCTAAATCTCAGTGCTCTTCTTTTGCGTTTTTCGGTGACAGGGAATATCCCAGCGCCGCAGCTATTTTAGAGTTTTCCCTCGATGTTTTCCATCACCATCGGACGTCCACATACTTTACCTACATAAGGATCATGTGCCTGTAAAATAAACAACTTGATTTGTGGTGGTTGAAAATTTGGACACAACCATCTTAAAATAAACTTCATATAAAGCTACGTTTTGATGTATAATTTTTGACTTTAGATACATATTAACATTCCTCTTAGATCCCAAGAGATAACAAGTTTTCGGTAAAAACTTCTATCTAGTTTATTTTGGTTGCCAATTGGCATTATAATATTTTAAATGTGGTTAATATGTTACGAAGAAAGGGATGTCTTCATAACATATATTTTATTTAAGAGTTGAGAATCGACTCCTTTAGAAGCAATAACAAGTCTCTCTTTAGAGATAAGCTCGCCTTTACTCATTACATTTCTTGTAACTGTCTGTACCATTATATTTTCATTGAAATAAAGAATATGAATATGAATTTAAATAACGCTTCAATTATGGGCATTTCAAAATACGTATCGTGCTGAGGTAAATTACTGCTCACTTTGGTACATGCTCAGCAATGGCACCGAACCCCACACCTTCTGCGTCACGGAGAGCTGCGACCACTAGTCATTAGATGCTCCATGTGTATTAGAATCAGTCATTCACGCAATTTAAATAGAAGACGAATTCGTATTAGCAGTTTAGCACACTGATTAGTTCAAAACAAATAAAAATGTGGTTATTAATAGTAGGTAGTTTATGTGACTGCACATAATGGAGGTCATTAACACTCGAGAGTGGGTTTATGAAACGAGCCGAAGGCGAGTTTCATAATAATATCACTTGAGAGTTTTAATGCCTAATTATGTACAGTTACATACACTAGTTTATCTACACATATATCATAAGCTCTCTTTGATGTGTTCAGGAACCGCATGTTCGACCGGCATCGTGGCTCTGATCATTACTCTGCAGTTGTTTAGCTTGTTCAGTAGTACCAACTTCACAGACAAACTAGGGGCGGCACGCAGGCGGGCGCCGGCGTTCGAAATTTGAATGTCATAATATGACAAATTTCAGTACATTATGGTCATAATTTATCAATATTCAGATAAGAAATGAGTTTTTACCAAGAAGTTTATCATTATGCTGGTCTTAACGTGCGGTTTTTGAACGCAGTAAAGAGGGTTTATGATACGTGTGTAGATAAACAAATGAATTCTCGTGATTAAAATTAAATCACAAGCCAGATTTGACCTTCGTTCAGTTGGAAACTGGTGCAGTGCAACTATTGTGTCATCCTTATCTTTATTGCGACATAATCGCCTTTGGTCCTTTCCCACCACGACCATAGGGTCGTTTCCCCATCATACTGACCGCACACTCTTCTTGGCGAGGGAACTAAAGAAGAAAAACGTAAGACAGAATAATTAGCTCAATTGAACGAGGAAAGAAAGAAATAACCATGTTATTCATTATTTTGGTCTCTATTCTTCTATTGACCTTTTTTACTATTTTTTTGCGTTTCTTCTTCTTAACGTATTCTCCTTCTGGTACCTACTCCTTAACTAATTATTTTTCTTAAAGCAGATATCATCAGGCATTTTTCCTGACAATATGAAGTCAAAGCCAAAGTTAAAGTCAAAGTACTTTATTACTGTAGATTTGTATTTAAATATACTTAGCAAATGTAATTTTTTGCTTCTGCTCTACATTGGACTACTGTGGGAGTAGCAGAGCGTAGAGACTCCCATAGATTGATTTTTTGATCTCTTTTAAAAATTGGTTGTGCTTAACTAATACAAATATGAAAAATGTAATCATTATGATTAATAAGCAGGAATAAATAATAACAAAATTATTTTGCAAGGTCTGTGTTGAGCTAAATTAACCCCTAACAGACCGACCATTTAAGTAATCTTGTAATCTTTAAGTAACATTGTGATATCCCTTTTTCGAAAAAGTCGCTTTAACATGCTTTTTAAATTCCTCAAATGGCAAATTCAAAAGAAGAAGATATGTACCACAACTTTACTTTTATAACTACAGAAAAAGACTACTAAAAGTATTTTAGCTTTCTTCCTATTCGTCTCACTTGACATGATTTTGGTGCTAATTCACCAGATTGTGAATTCTTACTCCTACTAGCAGTCATCCAAAACCATAACCCATATAGGAGCACACCACCTCCGAATCCATAAATAATGTATGGAATATAAAGAAATGCAATGAAATGACAAAATGATCGCCCATTGTCGAGTCTAAACTGACCGTTTCCATCATCACAATTGAATGATGACTTGTCTATTGTGACTATGTTTAGAGATCCTGCAGCTAATGCCAGGATAGGTGCCTCAAGAGGAACCTATTTCGTCCACTTATCGTATGCATTATGTTTTTATTGGGTCGCAGGATGGCATTGCGAATATGTATCTAGTTGACTAGGACATTATGTGTACCTATGAATGCTAGATGCTCCGTCTGGAAGATTCAATTGAGTACTTCTGCTCATTTCCAGTCTCACTCCATTACGTGACACAGAAATATGTCCAACAACATTGTGTCAAACAGGTTTCTGAACATTGAGCTAAACTATACCAGCTGTGGTCGTCATCAGCAGACAGATTTCACTTCTCTCATTTCTCCATTAATTCTGTCTCTCAAGTATCCTGACCTGGTCTACGTTACCTTTCTATGAAGTTCTGAACTAACTCTGTGTTCCTTAACCCCTTGAATACCACCGACGTTAGCTGACGCCACTTTTCCGTCATAGGTTTAAAATTTTATTACCATGACAAGGTTACAAATCGAGACCCGTCCCAACTACCCTCGGTTTTCGAGAGGTTAATTACTCAGCCATCACGTTTAGGCATCTGTGTCTTTGCTTTTTAGGGTTCCGTACCCGAAGGGTTCCAAACGGGACCCTATTACTAAGACTTCACTGTCCGTCCGTCCGTCCATCCGTCCGTCTGTCACCAGGCTGTATCTCAAGAACCTAGCTAGCTAGAGAGTTGAAATTTTCACAGATTATGTATTTCTGTTGCCGCTATAACAACAAATACTAAAAAGCAGGATAAAAGAAATATTTAAGGGGGCTCCCATAAAACAATTCTTTCAATACCACATACAAACTTATGGATGCACCTGGTTACGTACATGGAGTGTGAAAGTAACCGCACCAATAACTTTGTAAACAATATTTTGCTGTGTAAAATCCAAACTATTCACTCCACACCATCGCTTCCATTGAACGTGTTGTAATTTAGAAATATAGTGGTCTAATATGGGAATGAAAATATTGGTGTGATTGCTTGGAATGTTTATTTTGAAGTGACAAAGATAAATCTAAATACAAACATTGAATATTAGAAAATATGTCAGAAAGAATATGTCTGAGATTTATGAAGTAAACTTAAAAGAGTCTACACAACAATGATTATAGCAGTATCTACAACAGCCGCCCTTAATCGATGTTGTGCTCGACAAACCAAAAAAAACTTAAGTTTGTAGTCCTAAACCAACTATACACCTTTTGTGTGTAACAGGCCCAAGTGGCTTAGTTAGGACATCTGCAGGCATATCACTACTACATAAGTATTCGAGAACATCAATATTACAGGATACCTTTTCCCTGATAAAGTGAAATCTGGTATCTATATGCTTCGTCCTGTTGTGGTGTATTGGATTTCGAACGAGGTTGATGGCACTCTGGCTGTCAGAAGCTAACCTAACTGGGGTAAGTTTACCTGTTATTTCGTGAACGAATCGACGTAAATAACACGCTTCCTTTGTGGCGGACGCTAGCGCCATATATTCCGCTTCCGTGGACGACAGAGCGACAGTAGGTTGCTTCCTTGATTCCCAGGATACGGGTCCTCCACTAAGCTTGAAGGTATAGCCAGTATATGACTTCCTATCAATCGGACAGTTTGCCCAGTCTGCATCACAATAGCCTCTTAAAGGTTCTTTACATCTTCTGTAAACCAAAGAGTAATTTAAAGTACCCTTCAGGTACAGTAGAACCCTTTTTGCAGCATTCCAATGTTCCTTAGTGAAACACGTATTGAACTGACTTAAATAGCTCGTTACATAAGCTATGTCCGGGCGAGAGTTCACTGTCAAGTACATAAGACATCCTATTAGATTTTGGTAAGGATACTCACCAATTTCACCATCAGTTCTCTTTTCCATTGGTTTTTTTTTGACCAAAGGAGTACTAACAGTCTTACATTCACGCATATTGAACTTATCTAGCAATGTTAAAATATAGTTTGCCTGATTTATTTGGATGCTTTCAGAATCATATCTTATTTGTAATCCCAAATAAGACTTCAATATTCCCAGATCTTTGATTCCAAAGAATGTTGACAAATTTTTCTTGACAATGTCAAACGTCAAATCAGATTTATGAAAGACAATAATATCATCGACAAATATACCCAAGATTACGAGTTCTTGACCAAAAAGTTTAGTATACACGCAGGGCTCTGAAGGAGTTCCTATAAAACCTATTTTTAATAATGTGTCATTTAACTTTTTGTTCCAAGCTCGAGGGGCCTGCTTAAGGCCATAGAGGGATTTCTTCAGCAAACAAACCTTGTTTTCCTTGCCTTTTTGTATAAATCCAAAGGGTTGCTCCATAAAGACTTCATCTTCCAAATCTCCATTTAGGAACGCTGTATCAACGTCTAGATGCTTCATGTTTAGACCCATCTCCGCAGCTAAAGCAAATAAGGTGCGAAGAGAAGAATGACGGATCACGGGCGCAAAAGTTTCGTCGTAGTCAATGTCTTTTATTTGATGAAAACCCTTGACGACTAGTCGCGCTTTATACTTCGTAATATTCCCATATGCATCCTTTTTAATTCTATAAACCCATTTACAGGGTATAACCTTTTTGGTTGGTCGATCAACTAAGTCCCAAGTGTGAAGTTTGGTCAACGAGTTATACTCGTTTGCCATCGCGTGGTGCCATTTATCAGCATCCTCGGCATAAGTAGCTTCATAATATGTCGTTGGATCGCTGGCATCAACAGATGATACATTATATGCCAGGAAATCAGGTGGTTTCCTATTTCTTGAGGGGTACCTCTGCTCACGGGCAGGTTGTTCCTCGTCCAAACTTGCTGGCTCCACATCCTCAATAGGGGGACTTTGTTCTACAATAGTTTCCGATGCTTCCGCACTTTGTTGATTTACCGGTCGAGGTGATCCAGCTTCGGGAAGACCACCACTCTGAACACAGTCAAAGAATTGACAGTCTTCGGTCTCAGGATCTCTTTCTTCGAGTAATAATATAGGGTCTGACTGCATTACAGGCTCCACTTGCCTCTGCTTTAACATCGTAAAGCTAGTTTCGAAAAAGGTTGCATCTCTGGACATAAACACATGTCGTGGGTTAGATGGATCCCTAAAAATATAGGTGTTAGGATTTTCAGCATAACCAACAAAAATTGCTTCCTTCGCCTTCAAATCTAACTTTTTCCTGTGACATGACGGTATATGGACAAGTGCTCTACATCCAAAAACTTTCAGATGACCAAGGTCACTTCTACGACTCCACCACCTGTCGAAAGGAATCTGCCCGCCTAAAGCTCGATGTGGGGACCTATTTTTTAGATATACGGCGACCTGGAAAGCATCTTCCCAGTATGCTGTGGGCAATGAGCTCTCAGCCAACAACGACCTCGCCTTTTCTACTATCGACCGATGAGTACGTTCGGCACATCCAACTTGTTGGGGACTGTACGGCGTGGTAGTTTGACGTTGAATTCCTTTAGATTCGAGGTAATCAACAAACTCTTTATTAACAAACTCTTTACCACCGTCGGTCCTCACGGATTTGATTTTCCTATCTAACTGATTCTCTACAAAGGTTTGAAAAAGACAGAATTTGTTTTTGACCTCTGTTTTGGAATGAATAAAGTAGGTAAATACCATCCTAGTATAATCGTCTACCAAAGTAAGCATATACTTATTTCCTTGAAAGGAGATTGTAGACAATGGTCCACATAGATCCATATGGATCAGTTCCAAAGAAGTAGTAGCCCTATTAAAAGCCACCTTCTTGAAAGGTATCCTTGCTTGTTTACCTTCTACGCAAGCGATACAATTATTTTTATCTACTACTTTAAACTTTACGCCTACCTCGTGATTCTTCAGTTGATTCATGCCTATACGACACAAGTGTCCTAACCTCTTGTGCCAGAGTTGATAAGAATTAGTATCCTGACAGCCAGAGTGAACATCCTGTGTTAAATTTGTCGCAGTATCCGGAACGTCAACAATACCATCAAGGACGTATAATCCACCACAGGGCGAAGCATGAAGAACAGAATCACCTGTAAAACGAAAAGTATTATTTTTATAAAAGTTACATCCATTTTTATCAAAAACACATATAAAACCCTTATCAACAGCTTTCTTCACAGATAACAAGTTTGCCTTTAAATCTGGTACAAAGGCAACTTCATTTATCCTATTGACTACGTTTTTGGGTGTATTAATCGAAATATATCCAGTTCCGCAGCATTCAATATGTTCACCGTTAGCAACGGTAACATGACCTTTATCAGATATCGAAATATCTTGAAGCCAATCTCGTCTAGAAGTCATGTGTTTCGTACATCCTGAATCTACATACCAAAGTTCCTTGTTTGAGGTGCCAGAAGTATTTAAAGCTGTAAATCCGACATCACTGACGTTTTCTTTTACCACATTCGCTTTTACTTCTTTCTTCCTCAATGGACAGTCTGGCCTCTTGTGTCCAGGTGCCTTGCATTCATAACATATTATCTTAGAATTCGATTTCGTCTTGGACTTCTGCGTCTTCGTATGAAAAACGGAATCTAAAGGTGAAGCTGCACTTTTGGACATTTCATTAAGTAGTTTTGTCTTGACTAAGTCGGTTGTCACATCTACGTTACAATTTTCTAGTGCCATTATAAGGGGCTCATATTTTGGAGTGAGGCCTCCTAAAAGTATAGCTGCAAGAGACGTGTCTTCTACTACCTTGTCAATGTCTGCCAAATCTTGTGCTGTTGACATGACAGCATTTATGTAAAGCTCTATATTATCATAGTCTGACAGACTCAATCTGTATAGCTTTCTCTCTAAAGCTAATCTTCGTCCCATACCTTTATCTTCGAAGGCTTTTTCCAACGATCTCCAGGCTTCGGCTGCGGTTTTTGCACATTTTACGTGCGTTATTGCTGCATCGTCTATTATAAGGCAGATCTTGGCCAGTGCTTTTGCTTCGTTTCTGTCTTTGACTGAGGTAGGGGTCGTGTCATCATTATGATAACCACATATTGTTACCCAAAGGTCCTCATGCAAAAGGTAGTTCCTCATCTTGAATTTCCACGTCGGATACCCGTCCTTATTGCGCAGGCAAAACGATGGGATTGAAGTTGAGAATGACGAATTTGACTTCGATAAACCATCCCCACTTTGTTGTGACATTTTTTACTATTTAGTCACACACAAAATACACAAATACACATTAACATTAACCATGTAACCATTTACCACATTTCGTGCTGATAACGTGTTGTAATTTGGAAATATAGTGGTCTAATATGGGAATGAAAATATTGGTGTGATTGCTTGGAATGTTTATTTTGAAGTGACAAAGATAAATCTAAATACAAACATTGAATATTAGAAAATATTTCAGAAAGAATATGTCTGAGATTTATGAAGTAAACTTAAAAGAGTCTACACAACAATGATTATAGCAGTATCTACAACAGAACGGTGGTACGGAACCCTTCGTGCGCGATTTAGACTCGCACTTGACCGGTTTTTTTCAGTCCTATGACGTATGAGACTAATCCAGGTCACGCAATCTAACTTCTTCCTAGTCAAGCAGATACATACTAGTGTTAAGCAACAATCTGCAAATCTCGATTCTTTATCACAAAGTGTCGCATCACTAGCGCGAGTGCGATGTGACTACGTAGTGTCGCATCACTAGCGCGAGTGCGATGTGACTACGTAGTATGAAACGCCTCTATAAATTATGTGGCCTCCCGCGCGCCAGACGTTGGCAACCTTTTATTTGCGATACGTTTTTAACATTGCTTTTTTCGTAAAGTGCATCATGGCTCATTATTTGTTTTGTGCTCTGAGATTAGATGTGTTTTAATAATTTTAAGATAAGATATTTTTGTTATATAACTTATTCTAAGTCTAAGATGTTTGCTATTAATTGCAGTGACTAACATTTAGATGTCGTTAACATTACACCCTTTTCCGAATATTAAAATAATATGGATGCACAGTGTTCAAGAATAACATTTAATTTCTATTACGTCCACACGGAGAAGATAACGATTAACAGCTCATCAAATCAAATTTAAATAATAAAAAAATAACTGAAACGCTCACGAGTCGAGCCGCGCCGTCGTTTATTGACATCTGCAGAACATTTAAATTACGAACGTGTTTTTTTCTTTTTTCGTCCGGCCTAGGGGTGGCGCGCATTTTTTTAAAGCTTATTTTTTATCGAGCGAGCGAATGGACAGCACTCTGCGAGGTGGGGGGTATGCGTGCCACAGCCCCCGAGCCGGGATCCGAGCTTTGTATGGAAACTAACAGGATTTGTTCTTTCCGCATTTCATATTCAATCAGGCTCACAAAATCGATAAGGAACACTTCCATCAAAAATACCAAATCTGCGGCACTATTTTAAATTTAGCCTAGAACAGGAACGATGTACCCTAAGCCCCTAACCAGAATAAGATTTTACCTATACCGTTTCTATGTAACAACATGACGAAACGGAAAAACAATATACATACATTTTATACATATTTCCACGAACTAAAAAGTTCGTTGGTCACCTTTAAAGATACTCCAACGAATATGATCCTGTTATGAGTTCGCAATCACAGCAGCAACACATAGCATATACAGAGAGACAAAATGCGCACTCTATTCAATTTTATTAGCTATAACAGGAGCAATCTAGGGATGCGCACAATCTCACTCGACTGCTTTGTGCCCGCGCTACTGGTGGCACTGTGTGTCGATGTATCGACAGTTAGAACTATTGTCAGGGTTGCCTACATTATTTTGACAAACTTTGTAATACATTTTGACAATTATTGCAATAAAAATACTTAAACTCTCTTTGTACCCAATGCGTATTATTTCTTATTCGGTATTTAGAAATTGTGTAAAGGGAAGTTTTTCTGTGTTCGTTTTAGTTAGTCTTGTTCGAATTTACTTATGAAATCAGGTTCCCTATCATATTTTACCTAGAAACCTGTGTTTCTTTTCTTTTTGAGGTTCATGTACCAAAGTGGAATAATTCTATGTAACTCGTACTAGGAGGTCAGAAAATATAGTTTTGTTAAAGAACAAAAAAGTGATAATATTAATCAAAGGGAGTCCAAGTAACCCTACTCAACACGCCCCAGCACGGTAGCCTGGCCGGTCGGTTCTCCTTATTAATAAACATGCGCTAACAATAAATAATTGTTTATAATGAACTTTATAATATATAAGTGCAGATATTTCATTATCTCGCACTGCCCTCAGCTTCTGCACGCACAAAGTCTCTTGAGGAGCAATTCATGCAGCTCCGATGAGTCGAGTAATTTTAATGATTAAGATTGTGTTAAATCGATATCTTGTCGATTGTATCGATAATGAAAAATGTTAATGTTTGCTTTGCGGAGTCAGTGACCTTTGGTCATTGATGGGATATAGTCGTGGGGCTTAAGTAACGTATAAGATAAGCTTTATGAACTTATTAGACTAATTTGATTATACTCTTGTTAGTGCTTTACCAGGTCGCAAAGTTGGTACCTTAGATAGTTAATTCTCTTTTTCAAATATTTAGAAATTTAAAATCAATTTGAGTTAAGTTATATGAAAATTATTTCTGGAATAAGGACTTTAATATTATTAGAATAAAGATCTTGTGATATATAAGGTTCATACATATTTTTCCTTATTACCTTCAAGTAACGTTATACTTACATATCAGTTATTGAAAAATGAAAATGAAAAATATTTTATTTCGAACAAAATTAACCTAATAAAACAAAATAATTGCAGTAGAAGGTATGCTTAGTTAGTAATCATTACATTTGGTTTGTAGAAAACATAAAGCTCCCCGTCCTAATATAAATTGTACTAAGGCAGATCAACTTAGTCTCACCAACCACAAGTAATTGTTGCACTAAGCTAGGACTATGCAATCAAATATGTGGTATAAGAAAAAAAAAACTTAAAGTAAAGTTATTAGTCGCTGGTTAAGACAAAATCCAGTAAACATTGTATGTATATATTTATTATATACATCCAAACTATAAACTCCACACTGAAAACTCTTCAAATACATATACTTTAGAAATTAAAGACATGTAGCACATTAGTGCCTATCTAAATGTATTCTTTCTAAAACATTCCTTTCCCTTAAAACCTTAAGTTGGCGTTGATCATTTACAAACCGATTCCACTTATCAATATCGATAAGTATCGACTGCTGTCTCATCACTAGCATGCGCGGGAGCACCTTCGAATGCATTTTCTTTATCGAGCGCATTGATTAATGCCGCTTGATTTGAATAATAATTTTCAGATACCAAAGTTATTGTATGATAAATTTAGTGCAAATTGTAACGTGAGTACAATTGTAAATTATGGCTGTGGGATGCAACAGTAGCTAGAAAATGCTGCTGGTGCTTGTATGTATATGTTTTGGTTGGTTGCAACTACATACTACTCCGTGGTCTAATGGGTTTCACGCTTGCTTCTCACACAGGAGATGCAGGTTCGATTCCTGACCATGTACCAATGACATAATCAATTTATCTTAAGTACATTATACGGGCGTTCTAACGGTGATGGAAAACATCGTGATGAAACCCTCATTACTCCATAGCTGCGGCGATGGGCTAGCCCCCTTTCACGCAAAATGGAGTATTGAATAACTGGGTCAAAGTGGGCACAATTGTGCCTCTGCCACACCGTATGGGAAAAGGCGTGACGCTATGTTACGTTATGTAACTGCATAAAATGTTTTAGATGAGATAAGTAAGTTATCTTTAGAAGAGTACCCACGTTATACGGGAAATCTAACGGCAATAGAAAACACCGTAAGGAAATCTCTATAATATCTCTTCAATAACATATCATTTATATTTCTTTTATTCTATTTATTTGCAGAACATAACAGTAAAATCTCATTGCATGTCTTAGAATAATGGTTTTACATATTCAACTAGTGATGTCCTGTCAGCATACTTAATTAAATGATATCTGCTATATTACTTACTTAATTATTTGACTTATTAAAAAATAAGTACTTAAATATGTAAAGTGTAAGCACTTAGTAAGAAGTTTAAAGTTAAATCTATGTTTGTTTTATGTTGGCTTCTTTTTATAAATGTTTAAAAGTTTTGTTTTGAAGGTACTAGGGTTTACAAAGATATCTAGGGTGTGTTCGTTGGAGATGTCATTGTAAAGATGGAAAATATTAGGGAGAGGTTCGTTGTAAGCTCTTTGAGTTTTGAAAACGGGTAGATGGAATGTAGTGTGTTTCCTAACCGATCGTTTCTGACGCTGTGGTACCGAAATCTCAATTTCTGATAAGAGATTAGTGTGAATCGTTCCACGCAAAGTTTTATGGATGTTGTCAAATTATTAATGTTTTTGCGATTTTCTAATTACATTATTCCAAAGTGATCTAGGCGTTCGTCATAGTTATTGCATTTATATTTGAGATTGTTTCGATAAGCAAGCATCCAAATAAATCTGGCCTGTAGGTTTTCAATAGATTCTATGTGATCCTTATAGAAAGGACTCCATACTACTGAGCAATATTCCAACTTACTCCTTATAAAACTATTGAAAAGGGTCATCATAGCACATGCACTGCATAGTCTATATAAAAAGCCAAGCAGCTTATTGCAGGATGACTTCAAGTGATCATGATGTGGCCTGAAACTAAGCCCAGGGTCCAAAATAATACCGAGGTCTCTTATTTTGTCGCCATTGGTTAATTGCTCTCTGCCTATGTTATACTGAAAGTTGTTAAAATTGTTGTTTGTGGTCGAGAACTTCATTATGAAGCATTTCTTAACATTGAGCCACATGTAGTTTGTCTTGCACCATGTTGCTAAGGAATTAAGATCACATTGTATTTTATGACAGTCAGACGCATCACTTATGGAGCTATTTTTTTTTTTTAAATCATCGGCACGTAAGAGAACATTTGATTTTAGAATATTAATTAAATCGTTAATGATTAGTATGAAGAATAATGGCCCCAAGTGACTGCCTTGTGGCACGCCAGATGTGACCTCCAAGGACGAAGAAAGGAAACCTTTTACTGCTACTAGTTGTGATCTGTTAGATAGATAGGTTATAATCCATCTAAGAAGACTTCGGTGTATTCCAAATTGTGTTTTAAGTTTTTGAATTAATATTTGGTGATTTACTGATGCTGTGAACTGGGGATTTATCGTTGAGTGACTCGTGTATATAGTATATACAGGCACATACATTGTTTCTGGCTCCACACTAGGACACCCTGTGTCGTGAGAACCAGAAACAGCGACATCACACACATATAAACATCCAAGACCGGAGTTTTTTTTTCTCTAACCCCAGCCAGGGATCGAACCCGGAACCTCTCACATGGTAGGCAGAGCCACTACCGCAGCGCCACAGAGGTCGTCATCTCCAAACCTGCGGCGATGGGCTAGCCCCCTGTTACGCAAAATGGAGTATTGAATAACTGGCTAAACGGCTAATTGTGCCTCTGCCACTCCGTGTGGGGAAAGGCGTGGCCGGCACAAATGTTTCTAATTATTTTAGCCCAACAGTAGGATAACCTTATCGTGGGAATCAGAGCCAACGTCGATGACAAACATATGGACATCCCCTGGATTCGAACCCTAAGGCTTGGGGACCTAAGACTGTTTCTGAACTATGAACGTGACCAAATTTTGGCGAATCTATTAAGATTAACCTTTTAGGTATTAATTAACCTTTAGTAATAATAGGATATAGATAGATTTGATTCCGGGTCTCCCATAGTATATTGTAATCAGCTGCTCTGGGGCCCAATTCCGGTACACAATGACAGCTCAATGACAATTACATGACGATTACGGTCAACTTTAGATCTCCAATATCTGACGATTTTGTAATCCTATTCCCTTTGTTTATTAACTAAATTATTATGCTTTCTAATTAACATCATATTTACCATAATGGCCTAAAAAAAACATTCTCCTAACGCCAGATATTGGATATCTAAATTTGACCGTAATCATCATGTAATTGTCATTGAGCTGTTATTGTGTACCGGAATTGGGCCCCTGGTCAAATGTACTATCGAACCATCTGAATCATGACCCACCATAAGCTTATTTTGCTAAACCCCTTAAATGCAAGTAGGTCGAAATTCGCTTGAAGGTTTATTTCCTTGGTAACGAACTTGTTATCATTTGATTAGACACTGACATTTTGATAGATCTTACAAGTTTGAAAGTTTCAAACGAATTATCAGGCAAAAGGGTCATGATTCAGATGGTTCGATTGTACTTGGGGAAAGTTGTTCTTTACGTTAGGTACTATCATTCCCCAAAATATGGTCAGCTAATTAAAATTCACCCTGTATATTAATCGCCTTCAAAAATCGTTAATCACACCACATCTAAGTTCGGTTTTAAAATATCACCTTACACGATATGAAAAGGCCCAAAGTTTTTTTTAAATATTCACGAACCCCTTCTTAGAACAATGTCAACAACTTATTCTCGTATTTTTTTCTAAGTTCGGTTTTAAAATATCACCTTACACGATATGAAAAGGCCCAAAGTTTTTTTTTTAATATTCACTAACCCCTTCTTAGAACAATGTCAACAACTTATTCTCGTATTTTTTTTTAAATATTCACTAACCCCTTCTTAGAACAATGTCAACAACTTATTCTCGTATTTTTTTTTAAATATTCACTAACCCCTTCTTAGAACAATGTCAACAACTTATTCTCGTATTTTTTTTTAAATATTCACTAACCCCTTCTTAGAACAATGTCAACAACTTATTCTCGTATGTTTTTTAAATATTCACTAACCCCTTCTTAGAACAATGTCAACAACTTATTCTCGTATTTTTTTTTAAATATTCACTAACCCCTTCTTAGAACAATGTCAACAACTTATTCTCGTATTTTTTTTAAATATTCACTAACCCCTTCTTAGAACAATGTCAACAACTTATTCTCGTATTTTTTTTTAAATATTCACTAACCCCTTCTTAGAACAATGTCAACAACTTATTCTCGTATATGAACCTATCTATAACAGGAGCATGGAGGTAACGTACCCATCCGCTGCCAAAACAAGCTATACCATTATCTTCTGGCCTGCGCATGCAATAGAATATGAACCTTGTGACGTTATTCGTAAGAGTCATCAATGTGTCGTCCAACTGCCAAAAGATCTTTGTAGCACTCTCATATCAATGATCGTGTAAACCGCTTTAAAAGATTCGCCTGCTACCTATCGGAAGCCGTTTGGGGGGGCTACTCGTATCTGGTGTGTTTACAATGGCAACAAATATAATGGTCACCAAAATATTTTTTTCCTACCCAAAATGGAAATGAACACCAAAAGTTGCAAAAAATATCAGGGCAAAATACTGCGGTAGCTTAGTTGAAGGGTAAAGGGGGTGAGCGAAACGAAGCCCCATTTATCCTTTGTGTTAGGTTATACATGTAAGAAGAACAAAAAATACTTAAAACATAAATTTAAGTACACAAAACATAAAAAGAATTTTGGTGATTTATCCAAACACAATTTGGTGGACATTATTTATCCATTCTGGCAGTCATTTCGTATTTATTGGTAGTAAAATAGGTGCGTTTTTGGTAATCGTTTAAACATAAGCCGTTTAAAATAAGTGTGGGTTGAACCGCGAAAATTGTAACTCCCAAACTGTCTGGCAAAGCTACACATGAAGGGCTGGATGTATCCTCTGAAATTAAAAACAAATAGATTAATGAAAGGACCTCGCTTAGTCAACTAAGAACTTAAGATTTAGATCAGGGGGTGGGTGTGGTAACAATGCATAGGGGCACACTATGTCAAATACATTCATACTCACCAATCTAAATATCTTCACCAATCTCAATAATGTCCTTCTTAACTATTTGTGCTGACTCCGCAACATTTTATTGGCTAACCGTACTGCCTGAAACAAAACAGTATTAAGTGACAGAGGCTCAGGTATTCACCGAGTAACTAATATGAGTATGGGTTATGTTAGCTACATCCACCTTTGACTCCTTGCAGTCCGGGTGGCCAACAAGGGATGATTTATTTAAAAGTTTTAAACCATTTCATCTTCTTGGGTAAATTTGTCTGGAAGGGAGCCACCACCAGTAATATTTGCCGCTCTGTTCACCAATGTCTTCTTTTTTTTGAACTTCGACTTCAGATCATGCCCATGCCATGACTAAAATCAATATGAAACCATTACCAAACTGACAATGAATGACAGATATTGTCTAGGAAGTATTGTATGGGTTAGTATATTTTATGTTTACTTTTTTCCACTCTTCTGGAGACTTATTCGCTCCAGGAATCTAATTTAATTCAGCAGCAAATTTCTCCCACCTCGCTGCTGATAATCTGCTGGTAAAAGAGGCTGAAAACCTCCCAGCCAGCAGTTCTGCGTCGGCCTCTAAAAGCTGGAGTAACCGAGCTTTTTGGGTAGCTGTAGGATGCGGTTTTCTGTGTTTTTTAACTTTATTTTCCATAATTTGGGAGTTTGTTCATGACACCATGAATACGTTACGATCATGACTGAATTTCAGACTTGTTAACCTCTTGAATACCATCTGCGTTAGATAAGGCTACTTTTCCGTTATCGGTTTTAAATTTTATTACCGTGGCATAAGGTTCAAAATCGCGACCCGTCCCAACTGCCCGCGGTGTTTGAGAGGTTAAAGCTTGTTAAAGCTACGTGGTCTAATGGGTTTCAGGCTTGCGAGATGCAGGTTCGATTCCTGGCCATGTATCTATGAGATAATTAATTTATCTTAAACATCGTGAGGAAACCTTCATTACTCCATAGCAGTGGCGATGGGCTAGCCCCCTGTCACGCAAAATGGAGTATTGAATAACTGGCTCAAAGTGGGCACAATGGTGCCTCTGCCACCCCGTATGGCAAAAGGCGTGACGCTATGTTATGTTAAAGCTTATTTCAAAATTACAATACAGAAATAAAGCCAATAAAAATACATCCATTGCTCTAACCCAAACTTTTATAATTATTATATTTTTAGTGTTAGTATAGAAAGTATCATTATGACTTGTAGTTGATAAATGTTCCAAAATATCAAGAATTTAGATTTTACTTTGATCTTCCTTTCACCCCCTCAAATAGTTTTTTTTTGTGGTAAGGCTCTTCTCTGTAAGTAATTCACGGTAAGTGTGTATTCAATATTGATCTCGACTTTGACTTTGACATTAGGGCACAGTATAGCCCAGACTTTAGAATCGGCCATAACTGTAACGTAACGCATTTTGTAACACAACGTAACATTCATAAAAAAAAGGTTGGCACCTAAATAAAAATAAAAATAATATTTTGCGGACAGTCTCGGACTGATCAGTAGTTTTATTCAATTGTGTGACAAATTTATGTGATTAGCTGTGAGTAGCCCCCTCAATACAGAAGTAGTCCCATGAAATATGAGATCACCAGCTTTACAACGCCGAAGCAATCCTGCGGATATATCGAGAGCTGCTATTTGTGATATTGTCTCAAAAGTGGTGTGACAACATTTTGCAGGGAGAGGTGGTACTGTAGTATATGGGTTGTTAAGGACAATGCGAATAACTTTCACTATAAAATTGTAGATCGGTCTTTTTTTTGTAGGAAAATATTAAAAGTTCATTTTCGGCTTCAGGACTTTGGGTTAAATGCAAGAAAAATCTGGGGATTACTTTTAGATTTGTAAGTTCTCTAATCCCTTGATACACTCACTTTACGAACCTTTAAAATAAATCAACAATTATATTTATTTACCAAACTAAATTCCAAATTAAAAACCTTAATAATTTAACAAACTCAAAAACTTTACCGGTACACCAACTTTATATCTCACATCCTCGGAGGAGATTTTTTATTTTTATCCTCGTGACTCCTGTAAGTAAGCGGGGAGCACTCCCCGCTCGCGCCTGCTTGTCGAGCCGCGGCCGCGCGGGGGGGGGGGGACATTGTTCAACTTTGTAACCGTTCAACACTTCACCTCGATGTCCTCGATACATCTTGCGGCTTCACGGCTCGTGCGATTCGGCTATTTTTGGGTAATTCGTATTTTAACCCCCGATAGCTAATAAGAGGGGAAATCGGTTTAGTGGTTGGAAAGT
Source organism: Argyresthia goedartella (assembly GCA_949825045.1). Classification (NCBI taxonomy): domain Eukaryota; kingdom Metazoa; phylum Arthropoda; class Insecta; order Lepidoptera; family Argyresthiidae; genus Argyresthia; species Argyresthia goedartella. The sequence goes on along the minus strand of OX463812.1, from coordinate 11,574,040 downwards.
TAATAATAATGATACCTTGGATACTACTTACACACATTGATCTAGCCCCAATCTAGGATTCCCTGTATCTTGGGTACTAGACAACGATACACATACTTATATCATACTTAGATAGACAAAAAACCATGATTAGGGTAAAAACATCCGTTCTCATCAAACAAATATTTGCCCCCACCGGGACTCGAACCCGGGACCCTTGGCTTCGTAGGCAGGGTCACTGCCAACTCGGACATTCGGGTCGCCAAGTTATCAGCTGAACAAGGAAACAAGTTAGCCAATTTTAGAAAGGAGGATTCATTAATGTTTTTTTAAATTTTTTCATTTATATCAGCGTGTTTGTTACATATACAGCATTCGTAAAGTGTTACGGCTTTTCCCATATGAGGTAGCTGAGGCACAGTTGGGTCCATATTTAGTCATTCATTCAAGCGCAATCATTGTGCTTGACGCCTGGTTGATCTCTACAGAATTAAGGTCTCTACCCACCACAGCGTGCTGTGCCATGACTATACTAGGAACCCCTTCGGCTGCGGACGAAACCGATGGTTCGTAACTAGTTTCGGTGGGAGAAAAAAATATCTTCATATGACACCAGTTCTATTACAATACGTTTTTTTCCCAAGTTACGGCAAAAGAATAAATTATTGAAGTAAAACTTATTTACGCACGCTTGACTTGGGGAGTAAGCTGGCGAATGCGTGACGAGAGCGTTACGAAAAGTGTGATCGGGCGAAGCGAACGAGAGGTGCGCGCGCACATTTTCTTTCTCTCTTCCTCTCATAGCCAGACACAGTGCAGGAAATGTATTTTTGAAGCATTAGAGCTAAAGAAGTTTTACTTCAGTTGTGTGGTCGCACACTCTTTTTTACTTTTAGATAACGTTATTGACACCTACCGATAATAATTTGCTTATAATATCGTCTAGAAGAGATTTTCTAGATCAAGGAACGTATCAGGCGCGGAAAGTGTATGACACGGACTGCTATGCCCACTAGAAAGCTAGGAATAGTGTATCGACTATTATATTCGCATGCAAACGTAAACATATGCTACTACATTCTGATTATCTATATCGCACATTCACATTATTTTAACCATACGAGTTTACAATAAGTAATCTAATAATTTATCTTTGTCACCCAGTCTCCCGACACGCATGTTTACATGGGTATACATGCATCAAACCTTCCATTTTTAGTAGCGGGAACTGAGTCTCCCGAAAATAATAAATAATTTTGATAATTTACTTGTGATAATGGATCTGGGTATGCTTTTTTCAAAAAAAGAAAGTCATTTTAGTGGGTCTGCCGTTTATGGGCACTACTACTATTTTGACATGTGTTCCACTACTCGTCCAACCCGGCCAACAAGGCCGAGTACTGGGTTTTGTGTGTTTTTTTTAGGTTTTAAGTTCAAAATTGCTCACCAACAAGATCTTTTTGTTTTGAAGATATTTCAACACCCCCCACCCCCCCACCCCCTACTTAACAGGTTCATTGACCGTTCTCTCCGCGGATCATCATCATCCATACAAATATTCTATATATCGAAAAGTATACATAACATAAACGTCAACATTTATATAAAGGCACATGCATTGCTTCTGGCCCCACACTAGGATCCTCTGTGTCGTGGGAACCAGAAACAGAGACGCCACACATATATGGACATCCAAGAGCTGGGGTTTTTTTTACCCCCAGGCGGGGATCGAACCCGGGTCCTCTCGCATGGCAGGCAGAGCCACAACCGCAGAGCCCTCTTCGCCACCGCGTCATATCTTGACCCTGCTAGGAGCTTGTCAGGCAAAAATATAAAAACTTTGTATAGAAAACTATGAGAGTCAAGGAGTGTGCAGACTCCTTTAATGGTATTTATAATAATAAGGGAAATATGAAACTGCGCATCAAAAATACTGATTTACACAGCAAATATCCCTTATATTTGCTGCGGTAGCTTAGGTGAAGGGTAAAGGTGAGCGAAGCGAAACCCCCTTTATCCTTCATGTTAGGTTCAACATGTAAGAACAACAAAAAATACTTAAAACTTAAACTTAAGTACTCATTAAATATTTAAAACATAAAAAGTGTTTTTACTGATCCTTTTTTGCTGCGCAAATCAGTATTTTTGCTATGCGATTAAATACCAGCCTTTATAATAGTATGATCAGAATCTCCGGACCAGTCCAATAAGTCCTGAATTACGTCTCATTAAACTGAAATGTGCAATAAAACTACCAATTTGTATATAATGTATACAAATTCAGTGGGTGTGAGTTTAAATTACGTACTGTCGCCAAATAGCGAAGCGTCAAGGAATTGTTGGGAATGTTACATTGATGCCGACATACCTACTGTCGAAATAAAGATAAATAATTATTTATTCTAATATGGACTTAACTATTAAGCTTTCACCCAAAAGGTATAAATATAATTGTTATTATTATATGTACGCGATATAACCGGGGGATGTAGTCCCAAGGCGTTGTTAACCTACACATAAACATTTACATATAGACATCAAAATTGCCCCTGGCCACACAAAGGATACCCTGTTTCGCGGAAACCAGAAATAGCGATGACACAAATATAAAAATGTAAGACCTGTTTTTTTTCTGTGTCCCCAGCCGGGAATCGAACCCGGTTAAGGACATCATACTGACATTACACTATGAGCAGCCGACTGATTAGCTTATAGAAGTGTTGGTTGGTATGATGAAGTCAGTTTTTAGCGGAAGTTGCTCCGAACTATGTCCTAACCCCTTAACATATATCTACATATTTCTTTACATTATGGAAAAATTAAGGAATATGTTTAAATGTTTACCAAATGGAATAAAAAGTTACAAACAAAAATAGTAGATTATTAACCAAGGGGATAAAGCAGTGTCTTCTGTCGCGGGTGACGATTTAAATCGCGAGCGTAACGAAGGACTCGAGGTTTACTCCCGAGCGTAGCGAGGATTTAAGACGAGTCCTGAGTGTAGCGAGGGATTTAAGTTCACCCAAGACTAAAACACCTTTATCACCGAGGAAAATACTCTACTTTTCGTACCATTTGCGAAAAAATTAACACAATAATAATATGAGATAAGCTTTTATTAAAATAATGACAATTAAAAGTAAAAGTTAACATTCGAAACATTGGTCTAATTATTGATAGAGAGAGTTACATTTTTATTTGGTACATTTATTGTTGATGAGTTGATTTGAGTATTTCTCTGTTCTTGCGTCTGAGGAACTTGCGTTTCATTGTAGATAGTATACGTGGGAGATAGTGGTGGTGGTACATCGTGAGTTGCGGACGAAGAAAAGATGCCGAAAGTTGATGGTTGTGGCTCTGATGGATTAAGTTTTATATTTTTGTTAATTTGACTGCTTAATATGGTTTTATTCGCCATTGAGCTTTCGATATAACCCTCAGCTACTCTATCAGAGCTCAAAACACCATGTCTTTTTACTGACGTAATATCCGTCCCCGAATCCGCCAAGAAAGTCGCCGAAGTTCTTCCAAAGCAGTGACCGGTGTAAAGTTCAACATCTTTAAGTTTTAAATATTTAGCAATTTTTTTTGGCATATTGCTAATTTTATTGTTGCCGATGGCTTGACGAGTACATTTCCCATTCCGTTAGTTTATAAAAAATCTATTGTTTTCCATGTTGGTGGGACGTAATGCTTGGTATTTATGAATGATTTTAGTATATTGTCCTTGTACAATGAATGACCGATTTTTCTTTGTCTTAGTTTCCTTTACATTAATCAGCAGCAACTCATTGGAATGATTTTCAACGTCCTCCACCTTTAAGTTTACAAGTTCACATCCGCGGCAAGCACCATTGAGTCCAAAAATTAAGGCCACCTATAACAAAGATAAAAAACCGGTAAATATATAGAATAATTACCATTATTAAGATACGAAATATTCATAGTTAAATCATGTATACTTACTTTTGCAGCCAGAAAAATTTCGTCAGGAGCTTCATTGAGAAATTTTTCCACATTTTGAGTCGTAAAAATTTTAGACTTCTTTGCGCAATGCCCTTCCGATTTTCTTTTTAAAAAAGCCAGTAATTTCGTAAATCTTTATTTCAATGCTATGTTTGATGCTTATTGTAGCTTTCAGTTTTGAGTATCTGCACCAAAGTGTATTCGGATTCTTTGTCTTGGATAAATTATCAAAATAGACAAGAAGTACTGATTCTGAAATTGATAGGCCTTTCGCACTTCTCCACGTTGAAAATTCTTCATAAGTTTTTAAATAATTTTCCTTGGATTTTGTTGGAAGAAAATTATTTATAATTGCGGCAGCATTTGCACTGATGGAATCCGACAATTCACTGTCACTGTCGCTTTGATTTACATCGTAACGTATTTTTTAGAACATCAACTTATTTATAAAAATAAATTAAAATAAACTTAACGTTTATGTATTTGAAGAAAACAAAACTAATATTTTTTGTCGGAAAAGCAAAGGCATCAAGCTCATACGGCCTCGTCGCTTTTCGTAATTTTATTTAATAATCATAACTGCATAATAAATGCGTATTCCTTTTTTAAAAAGATGTATAATGCTTTATATACAAACTCAATGGTGTAAACACAGATGTAGTTCAGTATAAATTTCGGTAAGTATTCCAAATTTAAATCACATTCTCCCCCTAGAGGATGAATGAAATTCAGTACAATTTTCATTTCCTGTTTTTAACAGATTAAAAATGACTATTGTTATAATCGAAATTACATGGGGGGCACTAATTGTGGTGAGTATTTAACATATTTAGTAGTTAAAACTTATATAGGTCAATATATATATTTGTTGCTTCTTATTAATCGTCTTTTCATCGATTATGTCCTATGTCGGAGACAGTGTCAAAGCGCATGCAAGTCGAGGCGCGAACTTGTCCCATTGTGTGGACTTGAAACAATAATCTGGTGATGTTATAATAATTCCAGAAGCCAACACTCTCTACATTGTACAAAGAAAATTCAATTATTCATATAGCTTTATCGGAATTAAATTGTAGTACTGTGCAGAAACATGACTTAGCCGTATTATGCGTAATAATAGATTGACATAAGTTTGTCAAAACCGTGAGTTTATAATGCAACGTTTTTTCTCTCGTTAGTTTACAAACTATCGATAAATTGTAAACTGTACCGTACTACTTACGACATGACGCGTTCGTTTATAATAAAACCGATAAATTGTGAACTGGATAAAACTTGAAAAGACTAGAGGGGGCGAGCGCAGCGTGTTAGGTTGACATGTTAGAACAAAATATGTCGCCAAGTACGTCGCACGGTATATCACTAATATCTAGGTCTTATGATTAAGCTTAGCTCTGAAAAGTGAAAATAAGTATTATGTGATATATTTTTTAAATAAATTTTAGTATTAAGAAACACATTTTTGATGTCGTCTGAAAGCCAACAAGGGCCTAATATGGAACCTTGTGGTACGCCAATTTTTACATCCGGTCGATCAGATTGAACACCGTTGAATTTTCGCCTTTTGAATTATATTACTTAAGTACAATCTAATTAGATCCAACGCTTTATTTATAACTCCGTAATGATTTAATTTCATTAGAATCACATCATGATTAACGCAATCAAATGCTTTCGACAGATCGCAAAAAAGCCGATAGCCGGAGTTGTTTTGCAGGGTTAAAGTGTGAGAGCATTTGATTGAGTATAATCTTTACAAATATTTTATTTTGTGCTGGAAGACCAGATATTGGTCTGAAATTTGAAGGATCACCCTCGTCTCCCCATTTGAACAGAGGTATCATTTTACTATGTTTCTTGCGGTCTGGGAAAGCTCCATCGTCAACACATTTATTAAATGTATAAGCTAAGTGTGGGGCTTAAACTAGAATTGCTGATCCAATTTCTTTGACTGATTGAGTCTTTGAGTATTTTTAACACCCTTTTTGACCGAGCGAGCGAAGGGCTCCATTTCGACAAGATAGGAGGAGGGATTTTGCTTTCGTCTGTCTCTATACGATACGTGACTGTCAGTTCCGGTCTAGGGGCCACAGTTTTCAAGCGATCCTCACAAAACTTGGCACACGTGTTCCTTGATTTTTTTTTTTTTTGTCGAGAGCTTTTCTCGATTTTCTCCTTGACGTCATTAATTTTTGAGATGTTTTTTTTTTCTTTTTCTGAAACCTATCGTGGGGTGTATCAAATTACAGGGCTTCATGAGCCGGTTCTAAAAATATACTACACCATTACCTTTTGGCCGCTTGTTTTCTAAAAATCCAAGAAATATTTTCAAAACATACCAACTTTGGACTCCTCGAAGTAGGAGACGGATTAGTAAAGAGGATCTATACAGACCATGAGAGTGAGTGAAATAGATTATTTTAAATCGCAAAATTTAGTTTACAAAGTTATTGGTGCGGCTACTTTACTACTTGATTTTGATTGAATTCAAAAATACTTACCTATAAATTGGTTCACAGTCCCCTTGTTAGCGAGGTCTACTGCCCACAGCGCCACTAGTATTAGGTTCACCTATATAAACAAATCTTGCAAATTAAATTTGACCCACTTCAAGTTCTTCTACCATTACTAAACTTGGTATTTATAAGTAGTTCAGATGGCGATACAACAATAAGACATCATCGAGCTGGTCTGATGATGGAGCTCGAAGGTGATAAAACCCGAAGACGCAGTCAAAGTCACGGTCACACTCTAGTATCGTTATAATGTTTTCGCACACTGTAGCCCGGCCAATGAAGACAAAACGCTGCTCATGCAGATTTTACGAGCGGCCATCGCCTTTAACTTGATTGTTCGGCGGATTCGGACCAGACTGAGAGACAAAAACTTATCTCACAACACTGTAGGGGTGTATTGGCGAGTGATGTACACTGGTGACTAATTAATAGAGAGATAATGCAACTGTTATGCGAACATAAGCATAGAAAATAAACATACCTTTATTTTTTCTTTAAATTCATCTTATGGCAGTCGTGGATACGACCCTTCTATCAAATACAGTCATCGATACACGAACCCGGAGCACACACGATTTCTTTGCATATTTGTTTTTCGGTTGACACATTAGGCTGTGTCAGAGGCCCTTAAACCAGTAGCTGGCCACTAGCCGGAAGCCCCTTCACCAACCCGCACTGACCCAGCGTGATGGAGTATGGCCCAATCTTATACGTATTTCGGTAAAAGCCCGTGCACCTTGGTGGGGATATTAATGAGCAACATTTATTATTTATTCTTATTATCATTCCGAAAATCTCCAAAATAAAATGTTCAGGTCAACTACCTTCATCTCAAACGCCTTAATTTGGAAGCACCATATTTTGTTGCTACAACACATGGCACCAAGCGTTCCTTATTAAAAACAATCAGCAGTTAACATACAAAATCGCCACCAAAACGTAACTAAACGAACCCGTTGACCAGAAGCTCGCATTAAGGCGAACGTGTTAATTAATTTAGGACAAAACAATTTACGGGCATACGGCACCCCGACTCACCTATCCGATACTTACATATACTACTTCTATCCCACGAAAGCGGGTAAGCCACACTTGTGTGTATAAATGCACACGCACATTGTCTCCGTGTGCGTAAGCTCAGAATGGTCAATCTCGTCAGACACACACAGAGGCTCGTGTCTAACGCATCACAACTACAAGAATAACCCACCCGGTTTCGTGAAATGGGTGTGCAGTACTGCACTTGTACTGTACCAGGCCCTGTATCGAGCCAACTATCCTTCGTCCAGTGACCCACCCCTCTTATAAATAATAGTGGCAAGGCGCTCCCAACCTACCCCCACCCCCCACCAAAGGGTAACATCTACCCTCCGGATCTCATTTCCAAATTGCATTCCAAAACCGAATCTCGACTTTACAACTCTGTCTACCATCGAACGGTTATCCCCCTTAAGGTTAGGGTATAGGGTTGAACTCGAAATGTAATGCTAAGAATCAAATTTAGCGATCACAGTCTAAGGTCATAACCTAAGAAGGGGATACTCCATCGTATCCGAGGCTGTACAAGCACTAACTCGTATAATGAGATATGATAATAAACGCTCTAGTTGAATATTGATGTCGGGAAGTTATGTTGGTTGTGCGTCTCGTTTCAGCCAAAGAACTTTACGAGCGTCTTTCTCTATAATTGATTATAATTAAAAACTACCTGTAATGCCATCCGGTCTTATGAAGCATTTTTAGATGATTTAATTCACGTTAAAACTAGTTTTTCTTGTCGAAGGAACTGGTCGCTGTAAAATTTGTTTCTTGGTTCGTGTAAATTCCATTTTTGACTCGTGTCTGAAAATATTTACAATGATAGCTCTTAATTTATGGAAAGTAACTTTGTTCCTGCTTCGTTTAGAAATCAGAACTCAGCCTATATTATTGCTATTATACATTTGAATCACAAGTAGGATAACAACTACTAGTTATGATTTACAGCTCTTTAAGTAGTATTTGAGTAGTGTCTAGGACATATGACATCATGCTTTTTAAGAGTCCACACGCAAATTACTGCTGCCCACTCACTTTGCGAGCTAATTACTGGCTCACAATGCTAACCATTGTATTGTTATTATTTAATAAATCGCCAATACCTAAGACCTAACCAGTGTACCACAACATGCCACATATCAATGACGCTGTAACGTAGTTTGAGTTACGTTAGATAAATTACCTTTGTTTTTCTAAGTATTTAGCTGCCATATACCATATACCCAAGGTATAAAAGTTCTTAAATAAATGAATGCAAAAAAATAAAGCGTGGTTTACGTAACTAATCGTATAGCCTTATTGTAAATCTACGACATCTAGGAATTTCAATCGCAATTGGCCATTAAAAAAAATACGTACTACTTTTTATATTATTTTGTAAAGTTTGAAGGTTTTAGAAGAAACTAATTAGAATATTTTCGATACTACATGTCTTATTTTTATAATTTAAAATAACACCCCTCGTGTCATCAATTGCTTACAGTTTTGGAACCGTTCCAAAACCGTTCCGTGCTTGAGGCTGGTTGTTTCCGATTATTAAACAAAAAACTATAATAGCCAACTGGCATTTGTATTATCGACTGATAGGAAAACTGTTGATACTTGAAAGTTTTACAGAACATCCAACTTAATTGCGAAGGAAATTTGAACAAGCTACTCCGTAGAGGACAAATGAAGCATATTTTGATTTTTGCGGATATTTAAAAAAATCCTGTAATATTTTTTGGTAGGAATAACTGAATTGAGTTAGGTACACAATTATCTAGAAATATTATTTCAGTTTAGTACCTTTGTTTTTTTTACATGGCCCATTGACATTACAATTTTCCAAGAATTACATGGTAAGTAGCCTTACCATGTAATTCTAACTAACATCTGGGAATTCAATCGCTTTTGAAAAATTGTCCAAACAGAACATCGCATAAACAAGCAAAGTTGCAATAAATAATAATAATAATTTTAATTCAGATATCATTGATCCATATTACATTTTACCTCTAATTCAAATATTAAAAGCACAAGTTTTATTATTCTTTTATTATTATAAAAGATAAAATAGAAAGATAAAACAAATAATTCACATTTTGTCAATACCTACATTAGATTAAAATAAGCTATGACAAAGAAAAACACGTTTTTGACCTAAAAGTTCAATAAAATAAAATAAAACGACATTGTGTTAAATTGAAATGAGCGAAAATTTAAATTAAATTAATGCAAATAATAAAAAGCTTAAATAAATTAAATTGAAAACATTATGTCAAAAGTGTAAATTCAAATTAATGTTAATTGCACCAAATTATAAAATGAAATGAAATCAATACACGTAATAAAATCTATCTTAAATAAATTGGCTTATTTATGGCACCGCTCGACTTCCCACATACTGTTAGTGAGCCAGCTCGTATAAATAAAAAAACAGCTCGGGTAAATAATCGTGTTGTAATTGGTAAATTTTTCAGCGCGATCAAAGTGGGCGTCAAGGGTGCCGTCGTTGCTATGTGCGCAAGGGCATGTCACGACAGCAAAAGCAGGGCAGAATCCTTACCCGCTAGACTAAAACCGGTCTTCGTTTATTGGACTAATGCTACCAGACAGGCTTGGCCAATAAGTATTGAAAAAAATAAACTTCATTAAAAGGTCAAGCAAGTGGAACTTCCTCTACATACGAGTAGGTTGGGCAGTGCATGAAGATGTCTCCAAACCAAATCGGGACGAGCTCTAGTAGAAATGGTGTGAGTCACCCGGCATTGTGATAATTCCGCGCAATTATGATGATGGGGTGAGCCCTGTCTTATACTTATTCCGATTAATTGATATGCCTTGGCTGGGTATAGGATAAGCAAACGTTTCAGATTGTGTATGGAATTGTTTTTCTGCTGTGTACACCTCAAAGGAATCATCACGATGACAGTATGGTAATAGAGAGTCTGCGAGAGATTTCTTCAAAGAAACCAACATCCTTACAGTTGCTATCAATATATCTATGAAAACATAATGTATGTGAGGAAAACTATCAGTAGCGTTAAAACCATTGATAGCTGCCACAATGTACAGACTAGAAATAAAGATAAACTTTATTTTCCAATGTTCAGACTCACAAAAGTTAGTAGTTATTTTATGGAACACTCACTGTATACGCTTCTACAATACAATTCCGCAAGAAATACAAAATTTTACTGAAGCTCGATTCAAAAAATGTGTAAATGAAACTTTGTGCACAAAGGCCTACGTCTAAATTAATGACTTTTTATAAGACACCGACATCTGGCATTAAACCAGTTCATTGCACCCTATATATTATGTACTAATAATTAGACATGTAATGAATGTTTTATTATGCTTCCTTGATTATGTTATGATGTTCATTAAGTCTCAATTTTTGTGCTATTATAAATAAAATTCTTTGAACTGAACTGAACTGATCTAAGTTTGCTCCATATATTACCTACACACAAAATAGGCTGAAATTTAGCCGGGATCCGTCAGACTCACAGAAAGGGAGAAATGGTTATTTAGTGACTTTGCCGGCTCCCGGCAACCGCACTGACAAGGGGAATTACATCGTCTCTGGTCCCACACTAGGTTGTGTCGATGGAACCAGAAACGGCGACGTCACAAACATGTAAACATCCAATGCTATTTCTTTTGTATGTATCCAAGTATGTATTTCTTTTCTTACTTCACAGCCGGGATTCGAACACGGGACCCCTCACTAGGGAAGCACAGCCATGACCGCAACACCACAGAGGTTGTTGAGTCGTATTGCTTTGCTAGATTTTTGCACATTAATAAATTAGTATACCTTTTCTGAAGATTTGTTACATTTATAATAAATCTTATTGTTTCTCCACCATAAAAACAAGAAGTTGCATCGCATCTCTAAATCTAACGTTTACTGCAAATAAACAACAATAGAATGTTCGCCGGTGCGCAATTAATACTTTTATGGCGACGACTAAATGTGGCACTGACTAGTGACTACATCACAAACAGCCTATTCATCGAGCCATGCTTAGACATATTTAAAAAAAAAACAATACACAACCACCAGCGTTTTTGGTATAAAATGTTTACGTCTTTTCTTGTAATTTTGTGATAACGAAACGCAGCGTGACGAAACGGACTTTCAACGTCAATCTTTGAAGCGCTATTCCTCAGCCCGCCTCATAAGGACCACGAAACGCCGCTACTTGTGGTCAGTGGTCGCCACAAATGGCGGCGTTATTTTTGCGACGATTTGTAGTCCGTGTGCGCTGAGGCTTAAAGGAGACACTTCCCAAATCGAATAATAATTGTTATGAAGATATCCCTTTCTTTCAATCTGTTAATTTGAGTTTAAAAATAATATATGGGAACTTTAAGAAAAAATATAGACATTTTTGACTTAAAAATTGCTATTTTATGGTTCTTGCGAAAAAAAGGGATGCAAAATATCTTACAACTCTTAGTTTGAAATTATGAAAGTATTTAAAGGTTAAAAAAGGCTAGTATATAATCGCACATCAAAAATACTGATTTGCACAGTAAATAAGGATCAGCAAAAATACTTTTTATGTTTTAAATATTTTATGTGTACTCAAGTTTATGTTTTAAGAAGTTTTTGTTGTTCTTGCATGTTCAACCTAACACGAATGATAAAGGGGGCTTCGCTTCGTTCACCTTTACCTTTCACCTAAACTACCGCAGCATTTTGCCCTGATATTTGCTGTGCAAATCAGTATTTTTAGTGTGCAATTTAAGATTTCCCTTTAAAAAATAAATTAAAAACACAAATTTTTCGCACCGTTTTGCCGTAGCAACTGACGTAGCAGCCATTTTGCAGTGTAATTCTTATGAACTTTATTTTAACCACCCCGTGTCCGAAATTCCAACCACCAAGAATCGAGTTCCTCATTTTACCCATACACAAGCCCTAACAGACACCGATTGGAGAGGAGGCAAATTCGAATTAAGAATTTCGCTCGGCGAAACTGTTTTCATCTTTTTTACCGAAAAATAAAGTAGATTTTATTGGTTTTTCCGTTTGAAACGTAACCTAAACTATCTATTTAAGTCCTTACTAGGGTACAAATAATAGAATGTGTCGATCTGACTCATGGGTGATGCCTAGCTTGAACAACCCACGCGTTTGGATTGCCTTTAGTCACGAAGTGATGGAACGGATCAAGCGCAATCATTTTGCATATGGAATGGTAGAGGTGTCATATTCTTACTTAGGTATAATTCTTGTATTTTCTAAAGGCGTGTGTTTAAACGATTACCAAAAACGCACCTATTTTACTTATAATAAATTCGAAATGACTGCCAGAATGGATACATGATCACCAAATCGTGTTTGGATAAATGGTCACCAAACTTCTTTTTATTTTTTGTGTACTTTAGTTTATGTTTTAAGTATTTTTTGTTGTTTTTACGTTTTCAACCTAACACGAAGGATAAAGGTAGCTTGGCTTCGCTCACTCCTAAACTACCCCAGTATTTGGTCCTGATTTTTTCTGCAACTTTTGGTGATCATTTATCCAATTTGGTAAGAAAAAAATATAATAGTGATCATTTAAATCGTTCTCTTTTCTAAAAGAGTCCACAAAGTACAGTTAGGAACGGAATTAGCTGGGCTGGGTAGTAATCACTCGACAATGTGACTCAATAGGGCATTTGAACTAAAATATATGGAAGCATCATCGATTTATTTATCAAACGGATTAAAAACACTTTTTGAGGAAATCTTCAGTCTCCCTAGTTGCGGCCATGGGCTAGCCCCCTGTCACAAAAAATTGAGTATTTAATAACTGGCTACGTCAGACACCCCGTGTGGGAAAAGGCGTGACGCTGTGTTCATTTTGATATTTCAGAAGCCTAACTTGCTCTGGTGAATTTCTTGTATGAATTTCCAGTTTTTTTTGCATTGCACTCTAGAACTAGTCACTATTTTAGATATACTATTAGATGGGCTTATTAAAAAAAATCAGCAACCTTCGGCCATCGACCTAATTTAGCTGTCGGGACTCTCCGGTCGATACCTAATACGCTAGTTCGAATAAGGGGTTAATTAATAATAACGGCGTATGGGTGATTAATGAAACGGTACCCTTCCTAAATTATAGTTGGACTTAAGCGCTCACCCCCCCCCCCCCCCCCCCTCCGCCTCGCCGCGGCCAAGGCAAACTAAACATCCGATAGTTCACCTAGACTGGTGAGTGAACGGTTTTGATACTTGTCCAGTCCAGGAGGCCTACCACAACCTTCAGTTTAGGATTCTAAAACAACATTACCGTGGCAACCATCCTGATACCAAGACTTGTTTTAAGTGGTCATTGTAATCTTATTAAGGTTGTGTTAACCCCCGAGGACTGTATTCCTGGTACTTACGGTTCAGTAATAATAATAATAAAGATAAAGATAAAGATAAAGATATTTTATTTGTGAATGTGGGTTACAGGGTTGTTAAATAAATATTGTTCTTGCCACACTCTACCTTAAAGGCGTACAAATATTAATTTAAATGAAATTATATTTAGATTAAATTTAAATTACATAACAATACATTATATTACATGTCCGTTTGATTATTCAAATACTGCAAATTACATAGATCCTTAATAAACATACGCTACCACCCACCCATTAAGCAATCTTTCAGTCACCATTGAGGAAATCTTGTACGCTATAGTAGGCTTTATTAAGCAAATGTTCTTTAAGCTTTCATTTAAATAAATTAAATGATTCTATTTCTCTGATACATTTTGGAGTATTGTTATAAATTTTTGGTATCATCGTGTTTGGGATGATACCAAAAATTTTTTTGAAATAGTGCGGTCGAGTGCCGCGTTATGCTTAACAAAATGTTTCTTTTTGAATTTATTTTTTTAAAATGATCCCAATTATTTCTTACATAAACGGCCATTTCATAGATATATAACGATGGTAGAGTTAAAATTCTTAATTTTTTGAAATGTGGCTGACATGTTTCCATTTGTTTTAAATGACATATCGCCCTTAAACATCTTTTTTGTGCTTTAAAGGCTCTGTCCTTATCCGTTGAGTTGCCCCAGAATATAACACCATATTTGAGAGTCGAAGCCACATAAGCATGGTATGCTGATAGCAAGGTAGTGACTCTAGCTACCTTAGCAAGCATAAATAGTGCATACGAGAATTGGCTTAACTTTGTGCAGACATTATCAATATGTGTTTTCCATGTTAAGTGGTTGTCGATTATTAAACCTAAAAATTTGGTGTCATGAATTTCCTCAATTATTTTTGTACCATAGTGGATGTCAATTTTATTATTAATATTTTTGTAATTATTTGTGAATGTCATTATATTAGTTTTATTTAAATAATAACTTGGACACTATTTACACACATTGATCTAGCCCCAAACTAGGATTTCCTGTATCTTGGGTACTAGGCAACGATAAATATACTTATATAGATAAATATTATACTTAGATAGATAAACAACCATGACCAGGGTAAAATTCTCATCAAACAAATATTTGCTCCCACCGGGACTCGAACCCGGGATCCATGGCTTCGTAGGCAGGGTCACTGCCGAATCGGCCATTCGGGTCGTCTCATGTAATCAGTAATGAAGGCTTCGGGCTGCGCAAATTCGACCATTTCTCTCAATTTCGCAAAGAGTTGGGAGTGGCTTCCGATTCGTCGTCGCCGAGACTCTCATATTATTTTTTATCTTTTCAATATATTGAAAAATCCGCGCTACCCCAGCTACCTTCGAGAACGCTTTGAGTGTCTCTTTTCAGGAGATCGGCAACGGAGATGTCACACGGTCTCACTCTTAGCCACTCCAACGCTTACCACTTCCGCATATGAGCACTGCTTCAGGTTGCAGGCGGGCCGACAGTGGAACGCACTTCCTTGTGCGATAAGAGACAGTCCCACTCTTTTCGTTTTCAAAAACCGGGTAAAAGAGCACTTCCTCTCTCTTTTGTGATAGTTGTAGTATGTATATTATTATTATATGTAAACTATATGTACAGGTTTATGCATGTATTGACACTTATATAGTAGTTTGGTATATACGAGTATGTATTTTATTTACCGTATTTTATAGATATTTAATTTACTTATATGTATTTTATAATGGTTTAGATATGTGCACTGCCTACCCATTCTTGATAAAATTTCCTGTCATACCTTGGTTTGCTGGAAGAAATCTCTTTTTAGAGATAAGCTCGCCTTCGTACATATGTTTTCTCTTAATGTATCTTTTTTAAATAACTGTGTTAAATAAAGAATTATGAAGGCTTGTATCGTTGGACTTCATGATCAGTTCACTTCGACCTACTGCTGTAATGTTGTGCACCACAGGCAGACCACCTCCCTGATGGTCCGACGATATCATCAAATTGGCATCTCCGGATGGGGTTGGCTGCCAAGATTGCTATATAGAATAGGCCTATGTCCAGCAGTCGATTGGACTACAGTCACATCATATCCAGAGGATATAAGAAAATCTCTATATTTTAGATCGAAATGTCTCTTTAGAATATGTTGGACCCATTCTCTCTGATCTCTAAGATGTTTCATAACACGGTAATACCTGCAGCAAAAAATGTTCGCAGGTACTATTTTTAAAGTAAAAAATAGTGGCAACTTTACTATTGGGGAAAATGTAAACTAATTACTGGCAACACTACGTTTTACATCTCTCTTGCTTTTGTGAAACCGAAAAATTTATACGTGTCTGCCATTAAATATTCTTTTTATTGGCTTACTGTTCGAACTCCATTAAAATCAGTTCTTCATGCTGATATCGACCTTTAAACTACAAATCAAAACTTACGCATCTATACACGCACTCATCTGGCAATGGAAGGTTCTCAAGATTATACAAAAAACATCTCCAACGATCAAGGCGGTGCAGTCCGCTCACATTATTATGAAGACAAGTACGAGCAGTGTATTCGGACTTTGTAAATCTAATTACGTAGCCGGTGCCCTTACCTCGAACGCCACCTTCGCCCGCCCGCCCCGCGCCGCCCCGCCCGCCCTAGAACGGATGCCGGTGAACTCTGTTGCGGAAAAGTTACCTTAATATTTTATTTTAATTTTACTAAACTTGACTAATTTGTAATTATTGGTTTTGACAGCGACTTGATTAGAACAAGCTAGTTTTTCGCTTGTCCATACTAATCGCTCCCAGACCAGTTCTATGTCATCAAAAAGGCGCTAGTGGGCCAGCAAGTGGTGTAACGGTTATACTTTTTCATATCTCCATATTTGCTGAAATGGGCTAGCCCCCTATCAGGTAAAATAGAGATTTTAATTCCTGACTAAACGTGGATGCAGCTATGCTTCTGCCATCCCGTTTGGGAAAATACGTGATGCTGTTTTAGTTTTTGTGTAGTTATTAGTTCAATAAGTAACCCTAGTAAAAGATGCTCTGATCACAAAACGTACCGGTGGTCCTACTACCTACCGAAGACAAGGCTTTGCCGCCGGCCTTACTGCTGCCGCCCGCCTTACTGCTGCCGCCCGCCGCACCGTGGCCGCCCGCCCGCCTTACCGACGTCATTGCCCCCGCACGGGTGCGTTCCGATTATCTCAATTGGAAAGAAAAGATAGTTTTGCATTTTGTTTTTGTTTTATGAAGAGTTCGGTTGGTATTTTTATACCTATATGATCATCATATATCAAGTAAACCAAGTGAGCTACTTACTTGGTTTACTTGATAATATATCAAGTAAACCAAGTTATGTGTCTTTTATTATGTACGATTTAACTTAGAGATTAGAACCATTTTAAATACGTAGCTTGATCGTCGGTCTACTTTGTGAAAATAGTGTGCCTTTAGTGTTTAAATATAAGTTCTTGTGATGCATTTTCGTGCTGTAAGATTTTATGAGTAAATATTATGATCATGTTTCTGATCTTTTAAGAGATCAAGGAACAATAGTGTCCGGGTAATTTTTGTAGACTTGCGCGGGGACCTGTGTCCAACACGTAGAGGCCCCTTTCAGGAAACTTAATCTTAACAAAACAACTATTATAATTATTATTATTTACAACTAAATTATATCAAATAGTGTTGATGAACAGATCACAAATACACGTTGAAATCCCAAAAAATAAAAAATCTGCAGTTGAACATAACATAACATAGCGTCACGCCTTTTCCCATACGGGGTGGCAGAGGCACAATTGTGCCCACTTTGAGCCAGTTACTCAATACTCCATTTTTCATGATAGGGGGCTAGCCCATCGCCGCAGCTGTGGAGTAGTCAAGGTTTCCTCACGATGTTTTCCATCACCGTTAGAACGTCCGTATAATGTACTTAAGATACATGAATTATCTCATTGGTACATGGTCAGGAATCGAACCTGCATCTATTGTGTGAGAAGCAAACGTGAAACCCATTAGACCACGGAGCCGCAGTTGAAATAAACACACAAACAAACAACTATCTATTCGAGAATAAAAAAGGCTTTTTATTAAACATAAACATGTACGTACAGGCATATATATTGCTTCTGGTCCCACACTAGGATACCCTGATTCATGGGAAACAGAAACAGCGACGTCACACACATATTATACCTATCATGTACTTCAGATAGGTTAAAATATCACTTGTACTGTTTACTAAAATCGGACCAACCCGAATCTTGTCCAGCCAAATTAAACACAGTGTATTAATACATGTTCAGCTCACAACTCTCACTAGCTATTGCTTGTGAAGTTTTAATTCGATAACCCACACCCTCCGAGCTTACCCCGCTACCTCCCTAAGCCCACTAACACCCCACGATAATGTATTTATGGGCGATACCACAGGTCTAATGAGCCTTCATACACCTCTTTATGTGTGGAAACGTAGTTTGGTTGTCTTGAGTTAGGTAAGCGTATTATATGGACTCGCCTATCTGTCTTTATAGTAGTTTATGTGACTGCTCCATAATGGAGGGCATTAATACTCGAGAGTTTTAATGCCTAATTATGTTCAGTTACATACACTAGTTTATCTACACACATATCATAAGCTCTCTTTGATGTGTTCAGGAACCGCATGTTTGACCGGCATTGTGGCTCTGCAATTGTTTAGCTTGATCTGTAGCACCAACTTCGGGCGTCGGCGTTCGAAATTTGAATGTCAGTACCAACTTTACAGACAAACTAGGGGCGGCACGAGGAGGGCGTCGGCGTTCGAAATTTGAATGTCATAATGTGTAGAAAAATTACACATTATGGTCATAATGTGTAATTTTTCAGATAAGAAATGAGTTTTTACCAATTAGTTTAATATTATGCTGATCGTAACGTGCGGTTTTTGTACGCAGTAAAGAGGGTTTATGATACGTGTGTAGATAATAGTAGTTTATGTTCTAATACATAATGAAGGGCATTAAAACTCGAGTGTGGGCTTATGAAACGAGCCGAAGGCGAGTTTCATAATAATGTCACGCGAGAGTCTTAATGCCTATGCATGCACAGTTACATACACTAGTTTATCTATACAAATATCACAAGCTCTCTTTGATGTGTTCAGGAACCGCATGTTCAACGGCATTGTGGCATTGATCATTGCTCTGCACTTGTTTAGGTTGTTCAATAGTACCAACTTCGCGAAACAAACTGCGCGAACATGAGCGAATGTTATTACATTCGCTCATATCTACCTACCTACCTACATATCCACCACTACCCACCACACCTACCTAATGATAATAACAGTTAAGTAAAATCCTTGTTTTTTAAATGTTTTTTACTATTCAATTATTAGTGAATAGTAAAAAACATTTTAAAAAACAAAGATTTATTTAACTGTTCTAAAAATAAGAAAATAAACTTTTACTTGATATATATCCATGAGTTTGAACTTATGGATTTATTACATAACACTATTTAGATGAATAAAAGCTTTTTGCAAGATTCACTTGTGTTGATGTATTAACCCTATTTTGAAAATACTTACTTTTTTCTCTTAGATTTACTTCTGTTAACATCAAGTTAAATAATTATTGATCTACACAAGGAAATCTCGCATCAAGATTTTATATGATATAAACTGTGTAGAGTAACAAATTTATGGGTTTGAATAAATTTAAAGGTTATTTTCTTATTTTTAAATAAAAGCTTTGTTTTAAAAATGTTTTTTTTACTATTACTTTATTTTTAGTCATAGCTGTGTTATTGTATCTAAATGGTTCATAATTAATAATTTCTTTATTTTTGTTCAACAAATAATTTACAGACAACAAGACTTACAAAAAAAATTTACAAAGGCCAGAAAACCAAATTAGGATGAGAAAGGTCGATTGTTGAGCAGGGGTAGTACAACAATTTACCTTGTACAAACCTGAATAAATAATATAAACTAAATATACAAGTGCCTACAGAAATATTATATAATAGCTAGTATTTAATCGCACATCAAAAATACTGATTTGCACAGCAAAAAAGGATCAACAGAAAGACTTTTTATGTTTTATGGTAGTTTATGTGACTGCTACATAATGGAGGGCATTAATACCCGAGAGTGGGTTTATGAAACGAGCCGAAGGCGAGTTACATAATAATATCACTCGAGAGTTTTAATGCCTAATTATGTACAGTTACATACACTAGTTTATCTACACACATATCATAAGCTCTCTTTGATGTGTTCAGGAACCGCATGTTTGACCGGCATTGTGGCTCTGCAGTTTTTTAGCTTGTTCTGTAGTACCAACTTTACAGACAAACTAGGGGCGGCACGCAGGCGGGCGTCGGCGTTCGAAATTCGAATGTCATAATATGTCGAAAAATTACACATTATGGTCATAATGTGTAATTTTTCAGGTAAGAAATGAGTTTTTACCAAGTAGTTTAACATTATGCTGATCGTAACGTGCGGTTTTTGTACGCAGTAAAGAGGCTTTATGATAAGTGTGTAGATAAAATATTTTTGAGCATCATTGTTGACTGGTTATCATCCCGTTCGTTACTAACAGCCTAGTGCAGTACATAGTTTTTAAATAAGGTGACCTTCTAGTGATTTGACTCTAGTTAAGGCAACGTTCGCTTGACCAACAGCGAAGATCTTTGAGCGTCAATAGACAGCAGGTTGGTCGAGAGTAATACTCTGCATTTTGTGTACTATATCAGAGTCCTTGCGAAGACGAATCAAATGAGTACAACCTTGATGGGGTTGCGTCGCAAAGTTCCCATGGTCACCTTACGGCGCCATCGTCCGACTCTCGATATCATCTAGGACCAAAGAACTTGTCAAGTCGAATCAAACGAGTACAACCTTAATGTGGTTGCGTGTTTTTGTTACAGAGTTCCCATGGTCACCTTCCGGCGCCATCGTCCGACTCTGGATATCATCTAGGACCAAAGTACTTGTCAAGACGAATCAAACGAGTACAACCTTGATGGATTTGCGTGTTTTTGTTACAGAGTTCCCATGGTCACCTTCCGCGTCCATCATCCGACTCTGGATATCATCTAGGACCAAAGTACTTGTCAAGACGAATCAAACGAGTACAACCTTGATGGGGTTGCGTGTTTTTGTTACAGAGATCCCATGGTCACCTTCCTGCGCCATCGTCCGACTCTGGATATCATCTAGGACCAAAGTACTTGTCAAGACGAATCAAACGAGTACAACCTTGATGGAGTTGCGTGTTTTGTTATAGAGTTCCCATGGTCACCTTCCGCGTCCATCATCCGACTCTGGATATCATCTAGGACCAAAGTACTTGTCAAGACGCATCAAACGAGCCTAACCTTGATGGGGTTGCGTGTTTTTGTTACAGAGTTCCCATGGTCACCTTCCGCGTCCATCATCCGACTCTGGATATCATCTAGGACCAAAGTACTTGTCAAGACGAATCAAACGAGCCCAACCTTGATGGGGTTGCGTGTTTTTGTTACAGAGTTCCCATGGTCACCTTCCGCGTCCATCATCCGACTCTGGATATCATCTAGGACCAAAGTACTTGTCAAGACGAATCAAACGAGCCCAACCTTGATGGGGTTGCGTGTTTTTGTTACAGAGTTCCCATGGTCACCTTCCGCGTCCATCATCCGACTCTGGATATCATCTAGGACCAAAGTACTTGTCAAGACTGTAGTAATAGTAGATACTGACCGACACCTATGCAGTGCAGAAAGTCTAAAATAACGTTGTCACAATAATGCCTCGCATTTCCAAGCATGTCTGAGAAAAAATGGTTAGCTGTAGATATCTCAAGATAGTTGATCAACTTGTCTTTTACCAAAAGGTGGTAGTAGTTTTCCCACGTTATAAAAATGTCGTAGCTATATCGTAGAATTTGATTATTTCATGAAATAGCCAACCACGGATTGACTATACTTATCATGACATAGTAATTATAATTTTTAATTTTTTCATGAAATGATCAGAAAGGGTTGAATTTCCAGAAAACATGTCTTTTTAAAAGAATTTGTATTCAGTAATACGTGGTCTATGGTGTGTTATACATGACGACCTAACACAAAGACTCGCCCCTTTAGACTTCACCTAAGCTACGGCAGTGTTTTGCCCTAAAATATTTGTTCGTTCAATGAAAGTTCTATTTTAACCAGGTTTGCTATATAATGATATAGTCAAGTCTACGATATTGCTACGACATCACCATTGATCACAATAGCATGATGGTGGTGCAATTGCATTTAACACTTTTTTATGTTTATTCATTGAAAAAACATTCGAAATTATTATAAGCTTAGTTTTTGGATGCGCCAGCAACTTATTTTACTGAACCGTGGACCTTAGATTTTGCGGAAAATGGCTTAGTATATTTCCATGTTTGTATCGCCAATTACTACGACCACGAGCAATACAGAAGAATAGAAGAAGTGACTCAGTTACATATTTAGAAGTACCATTCAATTTCAAGCTACTTAACCACTGACCGAATTAATTCAAAAGCTTATCTCCAACGTCCTTGCGGGTGAAATTTTCATCTAAATTTTAATTATCAGTAACAATGATTAAAGCCATCAGAAACGCGACAACGGGTTGACCCCCCCACCCCGCCTTGCGTCTCACCCCCTCCTACTTACCGACTTATTGAGCTGGACGGACTAAGGATGTGGCATTTTGGGCAAAGACGTTTATGGACCCCCACATTCATTGCCTCTAGCCTTACAGCTAAACTTTGTATACATGTCAACCTCTTTCGTCAACCTTTATGATAAGGTGTCGAACCAACCTACCTATGTGTCTACCTATCTTACTAATGGCTATATTTTGTCGAATTCTGAAGGCGTCAAAACTAACTAACTAAATTGACAGCTTGAAATCGAAGAGTAGCTCTGTTCTGTATTTGTGAAAAACATTCATATATCTTTCAAATTGATGAGTTGAATCTATCGTTTACTATCAGAACAAGATTATTTCAATATACTTTATCGCAGAAAAACAATAAATACAAAAAAAAGAACAGAACATAGAAAAAGTCGAGCTTATCTCTAAAGATATATTTTTTTTCCAGCAAATCTAGAATGGAGAGGATAAAAAGAAATTACAGCTAGATCTCTATGAGCACAACATTGAATATGTTAATAAAAATAATAAACTCTTTACCAATATCTACGAAATACTAAAATAATAATAAATAAAAACTAACAGATCTTTAAAATGATACAAATACGTATTAATAATTGCTATGGAAGAGAAACATAGTGTTCTTTCAAACGACTTTTAAAAATATTAATTGTCTGACTGTCTCTGATGGCGCTGGGGAGTTCGTTCCAGAGACTGATAGCTCGTAGTCGGAACCCATGGTCATAAGCGATAGTGTAATGTTGCGGAGTTACAAGTAGTAACCGAGTGTGTGATCTTTATGGCTAATCCGAAGACAAAAAAATTAATCGATCTCATAAGAAGCCCTTTTACGTGATTTGAGATGTCATTTAAAGCGATTGTAATGTGGCATATGTCAGGAGATACAGAATTGTGCAACAGTTCATTTCCGCATTTATTGGTTCTATTTTCGAACATTTTCTTTTATTAAATTCCCCCCGACGAAGGAAAAAGGGGTGTTTTAAGTTTAACGTCTGGGTCACTCTGTGTGTCTGTCTGTCTGTCTCTCCGCTACTGGAGCGTAAACGGGTGAACCGATTTGAATATTGTTATTTTTTATTTTTATTCAAAAGTAGATTTCTTGGAGCTGGTTCTTATGGTACCATCGAGCAGGTCTGACGATGGAGTTTCGTAGGTGGGAGCTGGAACCGTAAGATGCTTACTAGTAAACCCATCAAGTTTGGTCTCATTAGGTTCGTTGTGACAAGATCTTTGAAGTATGGAGCCATTTTTTTTTTCTTAAATTTAGTTTAACGGCCCTGGATACAAGTACTTTTGGGCTAAAGGGCCAAAGATTGAATGAATGAAGGTGGGAGCTAGAACTCTGGGATGCTCCCTAGTAAACCCATCGAGTTTGGGCCCATTAGATTCGTTGTGATGATTCTTAATTTCACCTGATGATCAAACTGAAACTATGGAATTTTTGCGGGGGTTTTTAATGCTAAAGTTATTAGTTTAAATCTGATTGTGACCCTATCTCGAGTATATCTCGCTTCAAACATTTACACATTTATCATTCTTACGAATGAGATCGTTCATTAAAAATATACTTTATTATGCAGGGTGATATTTAATTAGCCGACCATATTTTAGGGAATAAAGGGTACCCATAATTATGACCAACTTTCCCCAATAAACATAGGTATGGCCGCAAATGAAAAAAAAAACGTCCCTAAGTACATTGACCCGGTCAGCTGATTACAAGTTACTATGGAAGACCTAATATTTTTTTTGTTCCGACCACATGTTTCTTGGGGAAAGTTGATTATAATTATGGTTACTGTCATTCCCCAAAATATGGTCATCTATTTAAATGTCAACCTGTATAGGTACTGAACACACGCTTTTGTAACTAAAATTGAATGAGTCTGATCTGTCTGAGCCTTCCCCAAGCCGCGTCGAGATTCCAGCCCTCCCCCCCTCCTACCGCCGCCCCTGTCTCACCCCCCACTGGTCGTCTTCTACCAACTTCCTATAATTAATTACACTTATTATCATTATTGTTTGGAAGGCAATTTCACCCCGATAATGAATTGTTCCTATCTATCATTAATTAGTTTATTATAATAAGACGGTAGGACTTTCTTTGGGGATTATTTCAAACATCTTTCATCTCATGGTTTGTTTTGAATATTCTGTGAGTTTCGGGAGAGTAAGTTTCTGGAGCGTTTGAGTTTATCAGGTTTTAAAGATTTATCATGACTTTTTGGAAGGTCGTTATAGGTAGGCATTATCTTAATCCCTTGTGACCGACTCTCGCACCGCCAGTTTCTTAACTACTCAACAACCGAGAGTAGTTGGGACGGATCGCGAATTTGAGCCCTATGCCATGGTAATAAAATTTAAAACCTATAACGGACTATACACATTGGTCTAGCCCCAAACTAGGATTCCCTGTATCTTGGGTACTAGACAATGATACACATACTTATGTAGATAAATATTATACTTAGATAGATAAACAACTATGACTAGGGTACAAACATCCGTTCTCATCAAACATGGCCATGGGAACTATGTAACAAAACGACGTAATCCTATCGAGTTTGAGCTCATTTGATTCGTCTTGACAAGTAGGTAGGTACTAGATTAGATTTTATTTTGAAGTTGCGGTGGCCAGGAATACCTATTTTTTTATTATCACCTGATTTCACTATGTGATATCTCTAACAATTTCTCTTCATAACTCCATTCTAAAGTTTTAAGAGTTAAATCACTGGAGGGTCTCTTTTGAAAAACTACATTAACGGGAAAATGACCGGTCAACAATGACGCTTTAAATTAAACGATCAGGCTCAGAAACATACTAACACAGCAATAACTAAAAAAAAGGAAATAAATTAAAAGTAAAAAAAAATAAAAAATATATTTTATATACAAATTTCATTTTATTTTTAGAGAATATATCTTCTCTCAAAATAAAATAAAATTTAAATTAAATCAAACCCATCAATTAATAACATCACACAATTTATATTGATATAAAAGTTTGCTGCGAAATTTACTGGTGTAGATGTAGTTACTTTACTATTTTACAGAATGTATTATTGAATTGACAGAAGATTCTCGTGATATTGAATTGACAGAATATATCAATCTCGCAGCAAGCTTTTATATCTTTTTATAAGGGTGTGATGTAATTAATGGTTGGAGGTTGGATTCAATTAAAAGTATATTTTCTTCTTTTTAGAGCATTTAAATGAAACCATTTTTTTATATTTTTAACTTTTAATTTTCCGTTGTGGTTCAACACTTTTGTCGACCTAGTGCCTTTTACCAGATGGGGTGGCATGGCAGAGGCACTGCATAGTCGTGTAAGTCAGGATAACCTATGTTATCAGATGGGGTGGCAGATGAACGGCAAAGTAATGATAAACTGAATATCTATTGCGACTTTTCTTAGAGGAGGTGACAGAGAGGCCCACCATAGCCATGATTATCATAATATCAGATCTTTTCCCAGTTGGGGTAGCAGAGGCATAGCAGGGTGGCCCATTTTGACGGGTCAGTAGATTGCGATCAATAAAGTTAATCTTTTCACGGAAACGATGTGAGATAAAAGTTTTTGTTATGATATCGATTAATGTGAATAACAAAACTGCGTCATTCAAGAAAAAAAAAAGATATTTTCTTAGCTAAAATTCCAAATTCCAAATTCCAATGTCTGTTCTTGTACTTAGCTATCGTCATTTTTTGCCACTTCTCTACATTGGACCACTGTGGGAGAAGCAGGGCGTAGAAACTCTCACAGATTGATTTTTAGATCTCTTTTAAAAATTGCTTGTGCTTAACTAATACAAATATTATAATATGAATTATTATACCTAATAAATAAGCAGGAATAAATAATTACAAAATTATTAACAGCAGGGTCTATATTGGGCCAGATAAACAACCACATACAATCCCGTCATTTAAGTAATGTTGAACATTGTAAAATCCCTTTTTCGAAAAAGTCGCTTTAACATGGTTTTCAAATTGCTTAATGGCAATTTCAAGAAGGGTATATTGTTGTAATAGAGAATGCTGGGAATTGAACCCACAAATTTTGAAAAAAAAAGTTCACCCGTATAAATGCACCATCCCATAGCGTTGTTTCAAAGGATCGAATTCTGGGAAGTAAATCAACTCAAGTTACAATCTGTAATGTAGATTATGGGAGGAATATAAAAAATTGATTGTATGGACAATAAATCATTTTGAAAAATTAACACTTTCCATTGTTTTCCAAAGTTCAGTCCAGTTCAATTCAAGTTCAATTCAAATATTTTTATTCATTATATCACAAAAATTGAGACTTAATGAACGTCATAATTTACATAATCAAGCAAACATAATATAACATTAAGTAGGTGCCTAATTATTAGTACATAATATATAGGGTGCAATGAACTGGTTTAATGCCAGATGTCGTTGTCCTGTAAAAAGTCATTAATTTTGTAGTAGGCCTTTGTGCACAAAGTGTGCTTTTTACATTTTTTGATTAGAGCTTCAGTTAAGTTTTGTATTTCTTGCGGAATTTTATTGTTGATAATCCCATAAATGAACTATTAATGACATTTACCTCCCATAAATTGATCATCATGAGCAATACTATCGAATGATATATGTACATAACAGTTTGTTTCCCGGCTAGACAAACACTTTTGAGAAGAGGACGACGTAGTTTTATATTTCATTATAATCCATATCATCAACAACATCAACTTCTATTACTTATAGTTTAGAATTTTGCCCTACTGACCCTTCCAAATTGGTCACCTTATATATTGGCCATGCAGGTCACAATAACCTATGTTCTCTCAGATGGGGTGGCAGAGGCACAGCCATGCAAGCCACTATTTTTGACATCTGTCACTATTTTGACAGGATTCACTGTTTTAACAACTGTCACAATGAATGTTGACAGGTGTCATGAGTAACAATATTTTAAATGAGGTAGTATGACTGTAAATCCAATTTTTCTTTGACTGACTGAATAACAGAAATCTAAAAACAGTAACATAAAATACAAAACGCCCGTTGTTGTATTTTGTTGTTCTTACATGGTCAACCTAACTCGAAGGATAAAAGTCTTCCGGACCCACGGCACTACTCCGTTCAACTGGTTGTGCCGTGAGTACTTTTAATTCCCTTCGGCACAACTGATTAGCCTACCCTACTGGGAAAAAATGTACGCATGGCTCAACTGACCAAACCTCCAATTGCCGGTTGGAGGTTTGGTCCAATAATTACCTTTTTCCCTACTGACAAAAACGAATCTGATTTTGGTTTATTTCGCGTAAATTATGCGGCAAACGGTCGTGCCCTGCCAAAGGGTTAAGTTGCACTAGTATGTAGTTGTAGTAGGTTCTCTACCTCTAGGAAGATACGTATGTTCGTCGAACAGGTATTTTTTGGAATAAATTGTTCTCTTTCATATGAAGTCATGCCTCTGCCAACCCATCTGAGAAAATGCTCATAATTATTATGACTTTACTTCTGCCCGTCCTTCCACTTTCGTATCTAAATTCATATAAAGAGAACGAGAGTCTGTCTGAGGGTTACAAAATGGAAATAATTCAATCTACGAAAGTAAAAATATAATTCTTCTTTCACAACCAAACAGCGAATAAAAAATCTTCTTGTATAACTGGTTGCCAAACTTTGGTTACGAAAGTGGACGAAGGGCTTCCAACTTCCCTGGCTGAATGATAAATCAGGGATAGTCTGCATGGTCTAGCTAGATCGTTAAACAGCCAGGGAAGTTGTAAGTATTTGATAAAAGAAGATTGAATGTGTCACCCATTCTTTAATAGATTTTCACCCTCGTTCTACTAAAATACTATGAATGGCACAGACACACTGTACCGTGGAACAACGAAGCGGTCCAGTTATTCCACAGGTAAAAAAATCTACCTTTGGTACACCCTCTCGTGGTCCCTTCAACTTTCCATAAAGTACCAGGGCAACAGACTGTTGCAGGAGGTTAATTCTTGATATTGAAAAGGGGTCACGGACATAAGAGTGCCAAAAGATCCATCGATGGATCTGTTCAATGGATTTTAGTGGGTGAGGGGTGTTTTCATGGTCGGGGTACGGATATGCACTATATTCGAAAGGATAAAGTATAAAGCTAATAGTTGTGCTAAGGGGAATCATAGTGGTGTAAGAGTTCCCCACGACTCAACTAGATCAGCAAAGTGGTTGTGCCGTGGGTTTGGGTTGAGTCGTGCGAAACTCAATTGTGCCGAAGGAAATAAAAGTGCTCACGGCACAACCAGTTGGGCGGAGTATTTGTGCTAAAGGCTCTGGAAGGGATAAAAGGGGGTTTCGTGTCACTCACACCCTTGATCCTTTACCTAGCCTGACCCACCACTTCACCCAGACAGTTAATATTTAGCCAATAAGCGGTGGCTAAACCAATCAGTAATTTACCAGGAACTACCAGGAGAAAAAATCTTCGCTTCGCTCACCCCCTTCACCCTTCACCTAAGGCTACCGCAGTGTTTTCCCTGACATCAAAAATACTGCTTTGCACAGCAAACATCAGGTAAAACACTGCGGTAGCTTAACTGAAGGGTAAAGGGGGTGAGCGAAGCGAACAAGCGATTGGGAACTACACTAGGTAAATATCATTCTGTTTCATTCTTTTTTTGTGACGTCTGCAGAGACAGAACGATACTTAAGTGTTTGATTGGTGAAATTTTCAATTCAGAAATCGGCGCTTAGTAGTCTACTGAAAAAATTCAAAGATAAGCAAGCCAGTGCCTACCGCCGTTAGCCCATAAAAATAATTTGGAATGCTGTTTACTTTGCTCATAGGCATAGCAAGGGTAGTCAACTGACAGTGGCAGGTCTGCGATAGGTCAGTGAGGCAATTTACAGAGGCGAAAATAAATCGTTACGCTAAGATCGACTACTTGGCCTCAAGTTTTAATTTTAAAGTTTTAATCTGAGACATTTGATTTAATAAGTACTCATCAGGGATTCGTAATCTAAACGTCTGTATGGTATTGATGAAAAGCCTTAGTAGAGCCCTAACCGATGGATTCCGCAACTTAGTTACCATCTATAGGTACTGATATCAATGTATTTCGAGCCTCGCCCTATTACACGCCAGCTTACATTGTAGCAGATTTTTAGACCTGACCCAAATCCGCAGACAACTGATCTGTTCAATTATTAACAGGAGACTAGAACTTTCGATCGCTTCTATCCGGGGCCTAAGTTCTGACATCTTTCGCCTGCTATTTAAAACTTAAGAGACCAATCCAATTTACAATGTCTTCTTGTTTTGATCTTGTTTCTGATGTGTTTCTGTTCGATTCTATCACAGGTCAATAGATAGTAGACGGGACACAAATTGTGCTTTGATAAGAGCTAAGTGTTTTTGATAGGTGACAGTAATATTTCTTTATTTAAATGTGGTTTTAGGATTTTTTTAAATAACATTTGATTTATTAGGAGATGTAATATTTGGTTAAAGTGTAGACGAATCTTACCTAGTTAAATTATGAAGGAAATATAACTTATATCATGCTGAAAGGTTTTATAAGACTTATCAATTAATTAAGTCTTTTTTCCAAATAAATTAGCAACTCGGCGCCAGAAAAATGTACCTCTACACATACTCAACCTAACAGGAAGCCAGCCGTATGTTATTTTTGTAAAAGTTATAACCTGCCCAGACCGTAATATTCACATATTCTTTTGAACTTTCGCCGTGTTACTACAAAAAATGTTACACATAGTTTAACCTCACAACAAACGTCAAATCCTATACATTTTTGTTTTTAAACAAGTGTTGAAAAGTAGTTTATTTTTTTTGTGGTAAGGCGCTTAGTATTTTTAGTTAAACTTAATTATTTGAAAATCGGTGTTTTGCCTTATGATGTTTTGCAGGCACTAAAGCTGCTGCACTAAGCTAGTTCTGTGAGTATAGTAGACCTCACGACGAGCCCATTCGACATACTTAAATTATCACGACTGACGGACAAAAGGCTTTATTATAATGCGGTACAAGTTCTTGGATTTTCCAGAATTTTGAGCAAAATAGGGGTATCAGTTTTGGCGATTACTCGCGTTTCCTTGGTCCTAGAAGATAAAATCTGGTGTCTACAGGCTTGTCTCGTAAAGGCGGTAAATAAAATAAAAAACTGAAATCCGCTACAACGAATACGTCAGCTACATCAAACTTTCCCCCTCCTTCCCCCCCCCCCCCTCCCCCACTCCCCCCATCTCTCCACGAAGTTTATCGGATGAACAACTGGAATTATTATAAATGAAATAACCCGACTGCATTTCTTTCAATACCACATACAAACTTGTGAATGCACCTGGTTACGTACATGGGGTATGAAAGCATCAGCACCAATAACTTTGTATCACCAGAAGTCCGCCATTTAAAAAAAAACTGAAAACTGACTCGACAAAAAAAGTCTATATAATTATCGACCCTGCTCACTAAATTTCGCGAGCTTCGCTTGAAAAATGCGACCTGTAGGCGAGAGCATACAGACAGACAGACAGACAGACAGAAGGACAAATGCATTTTTGGCCAATCTCGAAACTGGACGCTTCATCGCCTTCCTCGCTTGGTCGATAATTGCATTCCATGTAATTTATTTTAACTTGTATTTTTCTAAGTTTAAGTATGAAAATTATATTTCAATGAGTTCCGTGGTCTAGTCGGTTCCACGTTTGCTTCTCACGCGACTGGTGCAGGTTCGAATCCCGGTGCTGATCATGTAGCAATGAGACTATAAGTATTATACGAACCTTCTAATGGTGATGTATAACATCGTGATAATTTTTTTCTTAATTCTCAAAAATGGAGTGGACGCGAGAAGAATACAGGGTCGCGTTCATCGGGGTTGCTAACTTTCTGGGCAGGAACGGAAATCTCAAAACCATTTCGAGAAATATGTCTTCTGTACGAATTTATCCCATTACGTCTCTTGGTGAGGTCGGAAAATAAAACTCAGAAATATTTAAATTAGTTTCTTAAAATGGTCCATATTTTCAAAATAAAATTTCAAAAAATATATATGTCACCGGAAAATAATACGATCCGCAAGTTTATAAATTTTCTAGGAAATTTATAAACTTCCTTCTAGATTATATTAGGCTAGGTTAGGTTAGGTTAGGTTAGTTCCGGTGCGTGTCACCAGCGGTCCCGGAGCTGCCCTCACCATGCACCATGACGGCCACCCCGGGGGTTTTTAGTGGGTGCAAGCCCCACATAACCGCCCTGGCGTCCCCGCGCCTCGGCGGTATCCGTCAGGGATTTTCCCCCGGGCATCAAAAAAAAAAAAAAAGGTTAGGTTATATGTTAGGTTAGGTTAGGTTAGGTTAGTATCCGGAGTGTCTCGCGTCGTCGAGGAGATCGAGGGGCTGGGATTGCGTGTGGCGCCTCAGAAGACTGAGGCGATCTGGTTCCACAAACTCCCGCGAGGGAGGGAACCGCCCAGCTCCTCGATTCGCGTGGGTGACGTACTGGTCCAGGTGGGGCAGTACATGAAGTACTTGGGCCTCATCCTGGACAGTCGATGGGGCTTCGAGGAACATTTCCGTCGCCTGAGGAGGGATTCCGCCGCCTCTACGGGAGCGTACTGCGGTCCAGGGCCCTTTACGGGGCGCCCGTCTGGTCACCTCGACTGACGGGCGTCCGGCGCAACAGAGCACCTCTCTGTAGCGTCCAACGTAAGGTGGCCATTCGGATCGCAAGAGGTTACCGGACGGTATCCTTTGAGGCGGCCACTATCCTGGCGCGCTTTCTTCCGCTGGACCTCCTGGCAGAGATGGACGCGCGGGTGTATGCGCGTCTCCACCGGGAGGAGGCGGAGGATAGAACGCCGACGGAAATTCGGCAGGAAGAGCGGCGAGCCGCAATATCGAAGTGGCGCGAGAGGCTTTCTGAGCCATGGATCTCGCGCCATCGCGCCGTAGGCGCTATCCTGCCGAACCTCGAAGCCTGGCTCGAAAGAAAGACGTACGTCAGGGATTTTCCAGGAATAAAAAAAAAAAAAGGTTAGGTTAGTATATTTATAAACTTGCGGAAAAAAAATTAGGAAATTTATAAACTTGCGCATCGTATTATTTTCCGGTGACATATAGATCAGAAAAATTACATGGCTGCAGTCACGCGCCAACTGAGATTTGCAAACTGCTGAATTTTTTTTTAATAACATTGAGGTTCGTTTATCGTACTGTCAAACGATTCGGGGAAGATTTGAGAATAGAAGATAAGCAGAGATGCTGTTGCCCTCGTACTGTTCGGACTCCAGCAGTGAAGGCGCGAATGCAAAGAAATCCCATTGGCTCTCCAGATGAGGTTAAGTGAACTGCAGTTAAAAGGATATTGAAAGAAGACCCTGTACTACGAGCTTACCGGAAAAAAATGCACATTTGCTTAACTCACGACTGAAGAAAATCAGGCTCGATAGATCCCGAGTCTTGCGAAAGCGATACGCGGAAAAAAATTACCGCGAAAGCCTTTTTTCGGACGAGTTTTTTTATGTCAGGAAAGCTTTAACAAACAATGATATAGTGTATGCGCATAACCATGAAGAAGTGAGCAGACGTTCCTCACGTGTTCAGCGTGGTCACCATAACCATGAAGAAGTGAGCAGACGTTCCTCACGTGTTCAGCGTGGTCACCATAACCATGAAGAAGTGAGCAGACGTTCCTCACGTGTTCAGCGTGGTCACCATTCGTGGTTTGGCTTGGGGTTTACCATTCGGGACCAACTGAGGTGTATTTTCGTGAAAAAGGAGTTAAAACAAGTGCACTCGTGTACCAAAATACAGTCTTAACGAATCTCGTGGAACCTTTTTCACAGACAATGTTCAAAAACAGACACTAGGTATTCCAGCAGGATCTGCACCGGCTTTTAAGGCAAAAAGTACTCAATATTGGCTCTCCTCCTCAAAACTGGCCCTCCTCGAGTCCAGACTTGAATCGATTGGATTATAAAATATGGCAGTTCTTATAGGAGGAGGTCTGCGCTAAACCTCATTGCAATTTGGAGTCTCTCAAAGCATCCCTGATTAAAGCAGTGGCTAATATTGACATGGATGTCGTGCGTGCTTCTATCGATGACTGACGGCACAGATTAAAGGCTAGAATCGAAGATGGGGGAGTTCATTTTGAATAGTTTAAATGTCATTTAAATCTGTATTTTGTAACCTGTCGTTTGATATATAATTATTTGTATTACAGAAATTGTTGTGTCATTTATTTCATTTATTGTGTGTGACAACACTTATGGCCTGAACTAGTAAGTTTCTTCATAAATGTTACCAAACGATGTGCTGGTTTATGGCCTAGTGAAAGGCTTGCTTTGCTCGCCTAAGTTTTATCCGTTTAAAAAATATTAAACAGCATTTAACCTCAAAACAAACGTTAAATCCCATACACTTTTGTTTTTAAACAAGTGTTGAACAGTAGTTATTTTTTTGTGGTAAGGCCCTAGGTGACTACCATGCTAATGGAAAATATATTTCTATCCATAATTTTTTCGGACAAGGCTGATAATTCGCATACGTTTTGGGGCTTTCCTTAATTTAGGGGTATAACGACGTAAAATTAACGTCTGGGCCTCCTCGCAACGTGGGTCCGGGTCATACTGGACTTAATGTCGTTAAGGTT
This sequence comes from Argyresthia goedartella, assembly GCA_949825045.1. Taxonomy (NCBI): domain Eukaryota; kingdom Metazoa; phylum Arthropoda; class Insecta; order Lepidoptera; family Argyresthiidae; genus Argyresthia; species Argyresthia goedartella. The sequence continues at coordinate 11,539,847 of OX463812.1, read as the reverse complement.
GCGCAGATTTGCAGCGCAGGAGTAATATCGAGTTACATCGACGACGACGCGCCCCGTGCCTGGTCTGTATACAGCCTAATGCGCTCAGGCTAACTTCGGGTAATAGGGCTCTTTGATCGGGGAAATAATGGCCCGAATACATGAGGTGGCTGAAATTGTATTATTATTACCCTTTTATGATTTGTCGTAACGATTTTCATGTAGGTATCTTATCACTGTCATGAGTATTATTCCGTATGCTTAAGTCAAGCTCAATCATGCACTAAACCAATAAGGATGGGAAAGAATTGTCCTCCTAACTCCACAGATTAGGTATCAGATCAGGTATCACATAAGGTTTTGTGTTTATGAGTTCTTCGTTTGCTCTCCAGGCAGCGGTAGGTCCAGTAAGATATTTGATATTTCAAAGTTGCAAAATAATATGACTTCTTATAACGACGTACCTATACATATTTTTTGATGATCCACTTTTACATGGTTTACAGATGATTTTATTTCGTAAATAAACACATATTTTGTTAAACACTCAAGAGAGGTTTTAACTTGGAAAAAAATACTCATATTTTTTAATGTATTATTAGAATCATATTTAATAAAAAATGTAGTTTCAAATATGTCGTCATAATCCACACATAATTACATCAAACTGTTTAGAAATTGATATGGCCAAGGCGATGCACCGCGACCACTCAAGGCTTGTTAATGCGTTTGTCCAGTTACTTGAACACCCCCGAAAATAATACTACGCGAAAAAGCCCGAACTCGCCCCCGCCGCCCCCCGCTCGCGATAATGTCCCCCTGCCGCGCAATAAGCTTCTTTTTTTGATACATAACTTTTTTTCAAGATGCATTTTTACATGTTTCGGCCTAAAAACTTTACACACCCAAAAGCAGCAACAGAGGAAGCCGGTAACGCCTCTAGGCGAGCGGTTTTCTCGCTCCCACCAGAGTGGCTTGCCCGCCGGACGATAGTGGCGCAAGCGAGATAACAACATCCGCAGACACTTCACGTCTTATAGCCACTTTAAGGCTCTATTTCGCTTTTCCGATCACCGATTCTTGACCAAATCTCACGTGACGGCGACGATTGCACCCAAGACCGAATTCCAAACGGTTGTTAGAATTTCAGCTAAAATTTAAGATGACCGATAAGGTGGTTGAATAGTTAGTTTCCATGAAAGAAGGCAGCGCTATGCGTCTCCCTCTAGCGTCCAGTGCAAAGGCATTCGCGCCACGACAATTGAGTTGAGTTGAATTGAATTGAATCGGTTAAACCGTAAAAATGGTGCTTGCGGGCAGCGCCGCGCGAGAGCGAGACGGTTGAAAGGCGGGTTGGTGGAGACCACTGCCTTCTTCTCCTCGACTTACGTCGACTAGTGAACGTCAGTGAACTGACGTGGACGGTCGCACGAGCGCCTACCCGCTTCGCGCGCGATTGACAGTTGAAAAAAAAACAATTTCGCGGTTCTTTTACGTGCTGAACTTTTCAAACTTTTGGGTGCGTCGGATATTTTTTAGAATATATTTGCTGCTGCGTGTGTGCATGATTGTTTGGAGATTCCGATTATCCTTGGAGTTTTATTAGGAGACGTTCTGCAGTGTAGCAATAATTATCGGCGGAGAGACGCTATAAAGTGATGATTCAGCGAGTGCCGGCTAATTAGCGGTCGTCATTCGAAAACAAATTACTACGCGCCTTCGGCTGCTGAGGCATCTGTTCATTGTGAGTATCTTGTTTTGTAATAAATACTTTAGTGAAAATATAACAAAAAATCTCCAATTAATTTCGATGTTCATAAGTTTCTCAAGGATGATATAAGTATTGATTTTGTTAATGATTTTTATATTAAATCTAGTGACAACATAATTTCATAGTTTAAAAATAGTATTTAATAAAGTATCAAAGGATGGCAATTGGTACTTAAGTTGTCTAGCCGATATTGTAGTGTAGCTATCTAGAAAAATGTATCGTCTTTATCAAAAATAAAATGTCCACAACAAAAAAAACGCGCCAAAAGCAGCGTGTGTTTTTCATGAAAAGTCAAAGCGGAAAGTTTATAAATGGGCGGAGCGACGCGGCCTCAACCATCTGATTGGTTCCGATACACGCGTGATATTTTCCATATGTGAACAATTAATATTTATTTTTATAGTAAAATTACCTTGTAGTTGTTGTAGATTTGTTGACACGTCACTTTAAAGACTTAAACTACATATTTTATGCAAACACGATTTTAATTAAAAAAATATAATTAGCGCTCGCGTCCCCCGAAGGGTTAAGACATGACTGCTAACAAGTACTCAAGGAGGGTAAGATTATTTATTCACCAACAAAGGAATTTAATTCATAAAATCCTATAAATATTTGTTGCTCAATAATGTATTTTTATTTAGCAATATTTTTACTCAATATTTTTTTTAGCTATGGCTTATAATTATAAGTTTCCAATCACTCGAACCTGAATTGAAATTCTTTCACCTCATAATCTCTTTGTCCTCATCTACAAATGTATTCCCTATTATACGTAGACAGGGCTGCAGAAACACATTTCGACTCCACAACCACGATTAGCAAAAAAAAATAATACTCAGGTAGAGAAAGAAAAATCACAAGCTCTTTTGCATTCGAAAATATATATAGGTACTCAACTGTAGCTACAAAATCACAAAAATGCGACTCTGAATTTGCCTTAACCCCTCAACGACCCAATAAAATTTGAGGCATCGCGATTTTGTACCTCATGCCATGGTAATAAAATTCAAAACCCATAACGGAAAAATGACTGCTTTTGCAGTCCGTCTTTCGTTGTGACGTTAACCTGTTATCAGGCAGAGGAATGAACGCATCCCACCATATTTTTTTACTAGATAACTTGGCTCTAAAGTCCTATCCCAAAAAATTGCTTAGCTTGCTAATGCCCGCCAAGAGGTTAATACGAATATGCTCACTGCTCCCCTATTGCGTGAATATGCTCACTGCTCCCCTATTGCGTGAATATGCTCACTGCTCCCCTATTGCGTGAATATGCTCACTGCTCCCCTATTGCGTGAATATGCTCACTGCTCCCCTATTGCGTGAGTGGGTGGTAGTCAATGGGGGAGGGGGAGCAAACTGTCAAATAAGTTCCGTGTAGAGGGCGCTGCAGCGTTTCTAGATAATAAGCACGGAGTAAGCAAGCAAAGAGTTTCGTTCATCTGAGGTTACTTACAAATTAATCGCAGAGAAAATTAAGTATATCTTTATGAAAAGAGTTTCGTTATTCAGGGAAATAAGAATAATAATAATAATACCTTGGACACTATTTACACTCATTGATCTAGCCCCAAACTAGGATTCCCTGTACCTTGGGTACTACACAACGGTACACATACTTGTATAGATAAATATTATACTTAGACAAATAAACAGCCATAAATAGGGTACAAACATCCGTTCTCATCAAACAAATATTTGCCCCCACCGGGACTCGAACCCGGGACCCTTGGCTTCGTAGGCAGGGTCACTGCCGACTCGGGTATTCGAGTATGAATTGTCAATGTCCAGAAATCCATGGAACATGATCAACAGCTGCAATAGTTTTCAAATTACCTCAGGCCACACACCCAGTTCAACACGCTTTGTGTTAGAAAAATACAGTGTATTCTAACAAAAAGTTTTACATAATCTTCCCGATTGGCCGAATACACAAATTGATGGCCGTTCGAACAAAGTATTGCTAAAATGTCCTACTAAACCTCAGACTATCTCAGACTCTAAATGCACCTACCTCGTGTGTAATACCATAGGTGTTCTGCACCTAAGAACCGCTCAGTCTCTCTATGGCTGTTAGACGTTTGTTGATATGAAAATAAACGGTCAAGTGCGAGTCAGACTCGCGCTCCAAGGGTTCCGTACACACTTGTAGAGACTATATAGTTCGGCCATCACGGAAATCCAGTCTCGGAAATTAAATTGATTTCATAGTGAAAGTTGTTCAGAATGATGTCCCTAACAATCCCCTAAAACATGACTGTGCATGTATACAGGCACATACATTGCTTCTGGCCCCACACTAGGATAGTCTGTGTCGATGTCGCGGAAACCAGAAACAGCGACGTCACACACACATATATAAACATCCAAAACCTGGCTCTTTATTTTTTTCTTTATTCCCAGCAGTGCCACAAATGACATCACATTAGGGTGCTTGCGGCGTCTACTTCACTGTATGGTCTGAGCTGACGACCCTGTCTTTTCCCAAGAGGGTTTGAGCTGGCATTTGTGAATCTGGGCCCATAACCTAAAGCTACTTTTAGTACGGTCGCATACATGTCAAGCAATATCCCCTGCTGGGGCTAAAAGAAAAGATAAATCCCCAGGTCTTGGGTGTTTCTATGTGTGTGACGTCGCTGTTTCTGGTTCCCACGACACGGTATCCTCGTGTGGGGACAGAAGCAATGTATGTGCCTGTATGTAAATAATTATGTTTATGTTAAGTCACCCAATTTTAGAACGAAAGTGACCCTATGACGCCCGAAACCAATTTCAAAAGGCTAGCATTTAATCGCACATTAAAAATACTGATTTTCAGAGCAAAAAAGGATCAGCGAAAACACTTTTTATGTTTTAAGTATTTTTGTTGTTCTTACATGTTCAACCTAACACGAAGGATAAAGGGGGCTTCGCTTCGCTTACCCCCTTTACCCTTCACCTAAGCTAGCGCAGTATTTTGCCCTGATATTTGCTGTAAAAATCAGTATATTTGTTGTGCCAATCAGTATTATTGATGTTCAGTTTAATATTTACCTTTTCAAAAGGCTTGGGGTTAGTTCGTCCATATCAATTGAACGGGGCTAATCTTAATTGAAATACTTGAGGTAGTGTGAAAACTAATAATAAATTTTGGAATCTATAGTTAATATTAGGTCGAATCGAATGAACCCTCGTGTTGCGTGCCGGGTGCTGCGCTGCCGAAATCGGGCTCTGGCGTGGTCAGGGACGATAATATAGAAAATACTTCAGTAATCAATGGAGTTGTGTATTTCGTTCTTGCTTGAGACAAAAGTGCAAAGTCAAGTGACAGTTTCAAGGCAATGTTGCCACACACGAAAAATAATAAGTTTGGACAGATGGCGCCACTAAATGTTGCCAGTAAAAACCTTTTTATTAGACTGATCGATCGTTATCGCTACTCAACACTAGGTGGCGCCACTTACAGATCATGTAATGCTTAACACCTCGATAGTTTTAAAAGTAATGATCTCAAAGTTCCATCTACCCACATCCAGCTCTCCCATCAGGTAAATTGTCAAGAGAAATGACGTTCATTCAGTCTTGTCTTGTCATGACCACTCTTATAATGGCCTCATTTGGTCTATTAAATAACTAAGTATTTCAAAATTATAAAAAAATGGGATCCTCGCAACATGCCCTTTAATTTGACATGTTACACGATACAGTTTGATTATAAGTATTTTTTCTGATTTGCCCCCCAAATGTGCCCCTAGATTCAAAATGAATTTGTTTACATAACTCGTTTGTATTTGGTTGACATAAATATATATGAAATTCAACTTAATGGATACTGAATTAGGTCGTTCATTATATATATATATATAAAGTTCCGTTCTCCATCTCTAATGGAGAACGGAACCATTACACCTATAGATCATACTAAAAATGAACAGAAACAGGCTCTCTTCTGGGTTCTTTTAAAATTCCAATTTTAGCAACTCACAATGTGGGTAGGTAAAATGTAGGTGGGGGATTTCAAAAACAGCTTTCCAAAAAAATATTCTAAAATCTATATTTAACTTAACTCTTAATTAAGGGCCCAATCCAAGTCCAATTGGACTGGTGGAATGCTAATGCTAAGGCTTGGTAATAAATGCGAAAACCTATAAAAAATCTGCATACTCATACCCAATAAAGGGTTGAGAGAAGTTAAACGTGTATAAGAATATTTACTAAATATTTTTTCCTTTATTTTTCTTAAACATTTCCTTCTAATATAAATCTTTATCAAACCTTCTCCGATTTTTTACGCGTTTGAACTTATTTCAGATGTTACAAGTATCCTACGGAAAATCCTAGTATTAAATTCTCACTTTTTTATTGAGAATCACAATTATTAGCCCTTGACGACCAACTGGCAGACAAATGATAGGTAATAGGTACATATGCTACAACCGCACTCAGTAACCATTTCTATATTCTAATATACATACAATCCATCATCCTTATTTAATGCTTTAAAAGTATAATGTCGTATGCGATGGTGTATTTTTACAAAGTCCACATAATATTCGATTAAAAAATATTTTTACAAGTGTGAATGTCTTCTATGCATGTATTGAAGTACTTCGAGTCTATGCGAGAACAATCATTTTAATTGCACACACAAATTAACAATTGTGGTTGGATTAAATTGAGTGATATTTCTAATATAAAATGTAATTAAGACCGAGTCACATTTCTGATGACCTGTTGTCTAATTGATGCTGTGTTGGTACCTTGCTTCTAAAAGTATTTACTAATAATATGTATATAAGATGAAATAAACAAATGTGTTGCTCTGTAAACAAAGAATATTTTATTTTATCAACTCTGAACCAAAATTACAAGGTAAAGTACAAAAACACAAGATTATAACAGAATTCTCACCTGTAAACAAAGAAACGACATTTAAAGTTTACACTTCACCACTTCATTCGTTTCTATTCAATTCTTTCTGTTATTTTATGAAAACGCATCTTTAGTTGAAAAATATTTCACCACAACAAAACATCGTCCATTTTTATGACTTCACGATTGACAGCTAAACGGCTGTCACAAATGTCCCTGTCGATGGTCGCGGTTCCATAAACAAAACCTAAAGAAATACTCATTTCTTTATATGTATTCGTTTGAAATGATACTGACATAACATAATAACGTCAATGGGGGAATGAATACAGTAAATTATAACCTTTTACTTCTTATACATATTGATTGAAAAATTGTAATAAAAATAAAACTTGAAATGGCCAATTTTTTGTCATTCAATGTCTTTGGTTGTTTGGTGACATGTTATTTTTAATGCCAGTTGTAAAAGATGTGTGCAGGAAATGCTATTTTGATGGGGATTTAGTTATGAAAAGCTGGTCTGTTACGAAACCGAAAAACAAAAACTGTCACTCGTCGACAACAAACAAAACACAATATTGCTGCTTTGATTTATATCGACAACTATATCTTCGCGTTATCCTCTGTTTTATGATTATGACGACCATTTACAGCAAACTCTTTGGTTGCGACGACCCTGGCTATTCTTTCTTACATATGTGACTTCTTTCCTCGACTCAGTTTTCGAAATCCCGTGCGTTATCAACGGAAATCATGTAAAAAATCAAAATCCTTTTGTCGTTGAATTCTGTAAAAAAGTGGTACGTACAGTGGTAAAGTACTCGCGTTTTCCCTAGTGATGAACAACAAAGATTACTATCAGTCCAAGCGGGTGAACAAGTAAAGCCTGAATTGACCATAACAAGTAAGTGTGGTCCTGTACTCATTAGTTATTGTTTTATTACACATGCCAAAAATGAAAGCCATGCCACATCAACGCCATCTATCACAGATTTCGGAACTATTTTATTTTTGAATTAGCTGTCAGAAAACTTTCTATTACAGGTGATAGGTACTTTTTTATTCATTCAGCCTATGCTGCTGCTGCCTGTCAAAGCCCTAACAGTTTTTTTTTTGAGAATTGAATTGCTTGCTTTGATTGAAAAATTATGCTTATTCTATACAAATAATAATAATTTGCTCTAATTTCGATACAACTGATAGATACCAAGAGAACTCGCGATTTTATTACCAACCTTCCAGCAACTGCTTTTATTAACCATTTGAGCAATTACATCTAATCAGAAGACATTTATTGTACTCCTCACCCTCGGGTTGACCACATTGTGTTAGACCGAGATAGAGACGTTCTTCTCAGCCTCGCCTATCAATGTCTTATTGCTTTTATTATTTTTAAGGCATCGTAATCATTATGGCTGCTATAAAATTTGTGATTACTTCTCATTAGTTCAATTAAAGAATATTCTAGACACGGCTCGAGTTGATTATGTTGATAAGTAAAGGAGTATTGTGAGGAATTCGTGCTCTGGAAGTTGTATTTTTTACAGCCACATGATTTCCTGGTGTTGGAGTGAAATTACATTTTTATGGCGCTTTAGACACGGGCTTTTTGTAGGCTATTGGGGAGCTATCGAGCTGTTCATTCTAATTTGATGTGGATACTTACTTACCTGTGGTGTCTACACTTTTTTGCCTCTTTCGTCTGGGAATGTACATTTTGAATAGATATCACCTATACTCGATTTTGACTCCAAGAGTGGACCATGGACTCATAACAAGATCAGAGCTGAAAATCTTATCAGAAAAGTGCTTTCGTACTTCATCGGTTTTAAATCTAAATGTAGAACTTAAATAATACATTAATGTTAGCTGTTTGTCAATCTTTCTACACCATCATCACATTCCGCAATCCACTAATTATAACAAAGAATCCGCGTTCCGAAATGTCATACTACAACAAAACTCATGATATAAAAAAACAAACATCCGAATTGGGAGCCCCCTCCTTTCTTCAAAGAGGAAAAAGTCTCACTACCTAAACCCCGCCCACTTCTTCTCGAGTCGCGCACGCGAGAAAAACTTCCGAAAACTTTTCCCATCCTCACGCCGCCGCCACCGCGCCGCCGCCGACACGCGCGAAACACGTGGTCTTGAAAAATCCCTCCCCCCCCGTCTTCCCCGCTTGCCCCGCTCACGCCCTCCGCTCCTGAGAGTCCTTTCTACACAACGTGCTGTAGAACCGGCCTGCATTTTCCGCGAAACAGGCATTTTCGAACTCGTAACGGTTTCTCGGCGGCCGACTTTTGTTTTTCTTTTTATACGATACAGGATCGCCTTTTGTTTTGCGGATTGGTTTGATCCGCGCGCGTTTTATATGTTTTCGTTGCCATGTTGGCAATGATTACTTGGTTGGGTATGGTTGTTTATTTGTAATTATTTATCGCACTGGGATACGTACAAAAGCTAATACTAAGGCGAGGGTATTAAGTATCAAGAGATTTCTCCTATCCTAGAAAGAAGACGAAAGATTTCATAATAGACTAGAGACTAGACAGCACAATAATACTATTTTAAGTAAGTAGGTTGATCGTTATGCACTTAACTTTATTTTCGCTTCGAGAATACTCATGTTTTTACTGAAGCAATTCTCCATGGGTTATAAGATATAAAACTTTAAATAATTTATTAACGTTTAATTTAACGATTAATGATGCATCACTGATCGACTGATAATTTACCTCGATTTTGAATCTTAATTGTTGCCATAAAACGATGCGGTTAACATCATAGAATGTTAAATTGAATTGTTCGAATGAAAGTTTAAATAATAATAAAACTCATCGTGATTTCGATTCTTTTACGTTATATAAAAGGTACTTACTTATATAATACAAGATAAGGCAATGTTTGGGCATTTTTGTTAATGTAATGGAAAATTGAATATTTGATTAGGTTGAATAAAGAATAAAACAACTATTTTTTGTTAAAATTAATTCAATATCTGCATATATTACAAATATAGATTAGCCCTCCTCCAACGTTGGAACTTAATCCAACGTTAAGTTCCAACTTATTCCAGAGGCGTCAAATCTTTATAACAAACACGTTTGAAAATAGAACCAATGGCAATAAACTAACTGGAAAAGAGTTCCGTGTCGTATTTAAAATATGGCAGTTAGTTAATACCTAGTCGGTCCTTAAGTTCTGTCACAAGGTTTTTGATAGATAAAACTCAGCAATAAACTTTTTCTTATTCGTATTATACATGATTAAAAAGCTTATTTTATACGAATCAAATAACAATACAATACATTTTGTACGATTATCGCAATATGACAAAAAACCTTATAACTTGAGACAATCGCGAACCCAAAACACGCCGCAACTGACAAAAATACCACTTACCACAAATTTAATAAAAAAACAGTGTTCCAGATAACCAACAAGGTTTTTTTTCTTTATTCTGAAATTCTCGATTTTAGACCATGCTTAACAACTAGCATTTGATTTTCTGTTAGCTTTCAGTTCCAACTGCTCCCAAAGAGAACTTTACGTACTTTTTACGTTTTCAGAAAAACGTTTAAAAATGATCTTGTGGGCAACAAGTACACTACGTAAAATGTGAATATGAAAATTAGTTTTACCCAGACTTAGTTATCTTATGCTTCAAAATGAAGGTAACGGGTTCAGGGAGGGTTCTGACTAAAATCTCACGTAAGTTTGAAAGGTTTTAAGAGTCATGGAAAAAAGATAAAGTGAATCACGTCCATATTTTTGATTGGGTAAAAAAGTGCAAAATCTCTGAAGAAACTAGCATTTGTGTAATATGGCTTTAAGCATTTAAATCCAATAATCGTTTTAATTTATCAGTATTTAATGAGCTATCAAACCATATATAGTATTAAATAAAATAAAACTTGGTATTATTTACTATGCGGCAAAATATTTGTGACAGAACTTATGGACCGACTAGGTATTTACGCCTTAACAAATTCTACTTTAACAGAATAAACCTTTTTCTGTTTAAAATATATAAAATTGAATCACTGTTTTTGTCTGTGTGTCACAGTTCCCGCCTCAAGATCGAGACCGGCCGCAAGCTGTTTTACCCTTACCTGAAGACGTCTTCCCTGCACAGGGAATTCCTGTTCGCCAGTGGCTCCGGTAAGACTCACTCATTCACTCACTCACTTATTTGGTCACGCACTCAACATCGAAACCGGCCGCAAGGTGTTTTACCCTTACCTGAAGAGGTCCTCCCTGCACAGGGAATTCCTGTTCGCCAGTGGCTCCGGTAAGACTCACTCATTCACTCACTCACTTATTTGGTCACGCACTCAACATCGAAACCGGCCGCAAGCTGTTTTACCCTTACCTGAAGAGGTCCTCCCTGCACAGGGACTTCCTGTTTGCCAGTGGCACAGGTAAGACTCACTCATTCACTCACTCACTTATTTGGTCACGCATTCAAGATCGATACGGCCGCAAGCTATTTTACCCTTACCTGAAGAGGTCTTCCCTGCACAGGGACTTCCTGTTTGCCAGTGGCACAGGTAAGACTCACTCATTCACTCACTCACTTATTTGGTCACGCATTCAAGATCGATACGGCCGCAAGCTATTTTACCCTTACCTGAAGACGTCCTTCCTTCACAGGGACTTCCTGTTCGCCAATGCCTCTGGTAAGACTCACTAATTCACTCACTCACTTATTTGGTCACGCACTCAACCTCGATATCGGCCGCAAGCTGTTTTACCCTTACCTGACGACGTCTTCCCTGCACAGGGAATTCCTGTTCGCCAGTGGCTCCGGTAAGGAGATAACAAGAAAAACCGGTCAAGTGCGAGTTTAAATCGCGCACGAAGGGTTCCGTACCACCGTTCAATGGAAGCGATGGTGTGGAGTGAATAGTTTGGATTTTACACAGCAAAATATTGTTTACAAAGTTATTGGTGCGGTTACTTTCACACTCCATGTACGTAACCAGGTGCATCCATAAGTTTGTATGTGGTATTGTTGTATGGGAGCCCCCTTAAATATTTATTTTATCCTGTTTTTTAGTATTTGTTGTTATAGCGGCAACAGAAATACATAATCTGTGAAAATTTCAACTCTCTAGCTAGCTAGGTTCTTGAGATACAGCCTGGTGACAGACGGACGGACGGACGGACGGACGGACAGCGAAGTCTTAGTAATAGGGTTCCGTTCTTACCCGTTGGGTACGGAACCCTAAAAAGCAATCAGTTTTTACAAATTTATTGATTACTTCTTTATTCAGCACTGAATGAGATTTTATATCCTGTATGTGAATGTGGAACGACATTTTTTTTAATTTTATTTTATAAGTATATAAGCTATAGACAACTGAGGAAACTTTAAATACCGATTTATTTTATTAAGGATATTTTAACATAATAACTAGTTATTTGTAGAGTCTTGCCCAGCTTCGTTACTCCACTATTTCATGATAGTTAATTTCACATTTTCAAAAACTGCAAATATAAATGCACCAGCATCGATGCATTAATCAACGTCAAAGCAAAACACCGTTTCCACGAAAAAATATGCGGTTTAGAACAATTCGCAGCAATAGCAGAGTGGAACGAAAATACTAGCTAATAGCGGTTCAGAAATAAAGGGTTGCGTCGGATCGGATTTTAATGAAATATTTGATTTATGCCCGACGCTCGCATCAGGTAGCTTATTATAAGCATATATCATTAACTATTACGTATATAATTAAATCCATCTTAGCCCGCAGCTACCCCAATTTAGACCGGCCGCGGTATTATAATTATAATAAAATTGCCTGCCTTAACCGATAAAAACAATAAAAATTTAGAGAAAATTATAACACATCTGATTGATGTATTATTTGGTAATTTATCGTCTGTAATTACATCGTGTAATAATGGTTGATAATGCGAGTGTATACGAGGATTTATTAGTATTTATTAAAGTATGAATTATTGTATAATTACTGGGATCGGTGCTGGCCGGCTAAGCAGCCCGGTTGTTTTAGGGTTTTGGATTTATGTTCGTTTCTCGGAGGCGATTGGAAATCTGCCTTCTGTTATACCGGTGTGCAATGTAATACGGGTGCGTTTCGCCCAGCATAATTCACGTAAAGATATAATTTTCATGTATCGTATTAGGAGCTGTTTATTAACCGCTCTAGAACGGTTTCGGGTTTACTGAAGGGGTAATCCCTTTATTACGTAGTCTTGGGGGTCAAGAATATCTTTGATACACATTATTCAAGAAATGCTTCAATAGCGAACATTCCTATTGTGATAGAGATAAAGGTTACAAAACCACTCAAATGCTTGCTAAAATAGTCATCATCAAACTTCTTACAAAAAGAGTGTAATTTTTTTTGGTTTCTCTAGATATTTGAGTTTTAACTTGTATAAAATAGTTCTTTATAACTTTAGATACCAATATTTAATAGTGAAAATTAAAACTGACAAAATACTAGTTTCATACTGTCCGAAAAAGAGAAGCAGTTTTTGATGAGAGAAATACCCACCTCTTTTATTGTCTATGGTATTCAAGTGGTATCTGTATAAGTCTCCTTTCGGTTTTTTCCGTAAAACCGGCCCTATTATATATAAAATTAATTAGATATTTAATTACATATTGTGTCCGGAGGAATCATAAGTCCTGACATGGTCAGGTTTAGTTACGGTAATTATAGCTTAATTATAAAAATTCTAGCTAACTGGGGATACCTTTTTTATACTGGCAATATTTAGGCCTTAGAAAACATCCATTTGACGCCGTTTTGCTGTCAGTTCCCAAAAAATTGCGAATGGACGTGATCGAGTAATTTTTCCCTTTTTGTTTTCAGAAATTGATACCTAGTTTTATAAAAAGCTTTCTAGTTATACTTCAGGTGAAGTGTTATCCTTTTAAATCGATTTCCTCTGTTTTACTTGAATGATGGTCTAGTTAGTCGTCAACGTTGTGAAAAGATATAAAAATGTATTGATAAAGGTAGCCTAACCTTTGTGTAAGTTTGCATTTTTGCTTCGAAACTTATAACCTGAAAGAAAATTTAACGAAACTGACACCATTATGTTGGTGGCATACCTGAGTGTGCAACCAACTTAATGGTGTCAGTTTCGTTACATTTTCTTAGCTGACTAAGAAAACTTGAAACTGAAATAAAATAAGTACCCAAATTAAGTATTCATACTTAATTTGGTTATATAAATTGTCTGCAATAAAAAAAATATGAAAATAATGAAAGATTATAATTTAAAACCAAAGTAAATGATATTGATAAGACAGAGTGATGATTTTTCATTTATTCAATGACATTTTCAGATATATGATAAATAACCTACTTGAGGTAAAATTCACCGTTTTTGTACGTCGGAACTCAAAATAAAATTTAGGTTAGGGCTTGATATGCCTACAGATTTACCAGTCCATTTCTTTACAGTTATGACAGTTTAGTTTTTGTTCCTGAAACGTTGACCTTTACAATTTGAGTTTTATTAAATATTTTCTAGGAAACAAGTCTCATTATTTCATGATAACACTAGTTCAATGTACAATGTTTGGTTATTTTTACTTTTTTACATCAATAGTAATCAGGAAAGGACCTAACGTGTATTAACAAGTTCCATTTAACACTAATAGTATCGAAACGCCATATTTATTTTTTGTAATTTCTGTTCCTGAACGTGTATATTTTTATTGAAATTTCTTGTCCCGTAATGAAACGTATTTCAAATAGTGTAATTTTTATATTTATTCCATAAGAAACCTATTACTTCGTAACGAAACTGACCTGACTGAGAGCTCAATCTTTTGAATTTTATCATTTTTAATACGGAAATCTTAATCAAAGTCGTAATCTTTTATAAATTCAAGGTAATTCAATATACCAGGCGTCTTTTCATAAGAAGAAAGAGCCACAAACTTGAAAAAAAAGACACGTACCTACGGCATACGCAGGTCATTCTAGGTAGGAATGCACATGTAAGTATTACTAGCTCATTATTGCTTCTTTGTCTAACGCGTTTAGTCTAATTGTCAGAATTGTATTGAACTCCCGGTGGTAATCGGTTTCATACTCTTTAGATTGCTATGTTTTGGTAGTCAGGTCTCAGTTTTTGAACTTATAATTCTCTTGTTCCATAAGTCATCATCGATGTCGGTAGCATAATGTGTTGAGTTCGTTGAATCTGAACTTAGCCTGAACCCATTCCTTCACAGTCTATTTACTGACCAACCAAGTATCATCCTTCCCTACCTACAAAAGTGTATTTTTTTATTTATCTATGTTACATCGTTTTTTTTTAAACTAAGTTTACAGAGCGATCACGGAAACCTACATGGTTTATGCGTGATCTCTGTCGCACGTTCTAAATTCGTGAACAAACTGAAACGTATTTTATTGACCTGGCTCAGTAAAGCACAGTAATTTATGCAATATATTCAATTTAGTGTGTTCCTACGTGCTCCATCGACACAGACCCTTATATAATAACTTTCTTTCTTATATTAAAGTAAAGTACAGCTATTTGTACTCACAGTATTGTGGGTACAAACAAGTAATACATAATTCATAGTAGATTAAAGAAAAATAGACCCTTATGACATGTATCTATATGGTACCTAAAAAAGATGAAAAATCTGAATGTTTTTCGCCCGCCCGGTTAGCAACACCCATCAATGTCCGACTCCTTCTGATTTCCTCCTTAATCTATGGTAGGATTGCATAAATTTCCAGAGCAAACATTCTAGATATCTTGATCCCGATCGATCGCTACTCGTACCGAGAATGTGTTCGGCTTACACTGCTATCGTAAACATGCCCTATACTCAAGTTAATAGTTTTTATCACCTCTTAAATAGATGTCTTAATGTTTTTAACGGCTCAGTTATTGGTGGATAGATTAATGTCTGAGCACACCGATGGGCTGTCTGTGTGTACCGACAATTTCACTTGGCATGACTAAAAAGCCGTAACACTGTCGGCTAAATAGTTATCTTTGAGATTAGGCGCGTGCGCCCCGACGGGTGTTTATGAGTATGCTTTGCACATGCGTTGTCTGAAGGCAGTTGTTGTTAATGCTGTTATTTTAGTTGAATAATCGATATTTAAACTGTCATCATTAGGGAGTTTCAATATTTTGAAATACTTTTAGTTATGTTAGTGGCAAGAATAGGCGTCAACGCATTAGTTTGGTTCCGCATTCGAAATGCAGATATCTGTTTTATATACGATTTCTTCCCAGGAGACAGACAGACACCTTAGATCCTATTAATGTTACATCTTCAAGATTCACAAGTGTATTCATGTAAAATCGTCCATTTATGGGTACTTGTGGTGTGTATTATCAGTGCCTCACCCTCCTTTCTATACCTTACTAATATCTAACTAAGATTTTACTTCGTATTCTTTAACTTTCCTTTTTACGCTTGCTTCTCACACAGGAAATGCAGGTTCGATTGCTGACCACATGTACCAATGAGATAAGTAACTTATCTTAAGTACAGTATCGGACGTTCAGTGTTGCGGATGACTTGTTAAGTTTTAGGTCCCGGCTACTATCGCTACGTGGTAGTGGTCGTATAACCCCTCCATTAACCCGCACTGAGCCAGCGTGGTGGAGTATGGCTTAATCTTACTCGTATCCGGGTAAAGTGCCACTCGATGGGGAAATTATGGGCTACATTATATATAATAATATAGATATTTTTACTAAGATAATAATCACTCAAATAAATTAACTAATGTTTTCTATCAGTGGTAATTGTCGAATTACCCACTCGGATAAGACTTGTTGTTATTATTGTTTCAACGAGGGCCGGATGAGTTCCACAATTATTAGTAAGTAGTCATATCCCTTTGTGGGCCAACTCAATAATGATCTTCATACAATTTTATCAAGGCCTCAAATGGGTAACAGCACAGGGTAAACCTATCGTAATTCCATACAAATACGTTGCGTACTAGTTTAGGTAATGCAGCTAAAGCACTAAACTGCGATTTTTAATTTGACGCCAGAAATGTAAACAAACAACTGTCATTCTAGAACAAAACTGTTGACTTTGAAATTCATATTATATTTTTTGTACTAGAAAATGACATTTGTTTGTTTACATTTCTGGCCTCAAATAAAAAATCGCAGTTTAACATACGCCTTTTCGCAGAGGCACAATTATGCCCACTTTGAGCCAGTTATTCAATACGCCACTAAGCGTGACAGGGGGCTAGCCCATCGCCGCAGCAATGGAGTAATGAAGGTTTCCTAACGATGTTCTCCATCACCGTTAGAACGTCCGTATAATGTACTTAGGATAAATTAATTATCTCATTGGTACATGGTCAAACTCAAACTCAAACTCAAAAGTACTTTATTACTGTAGATATTTACATATACTTAGCAAACGTAATTTTTTGCCTCTTCTCTACATTGGACCACTGTGGGAGAAGAAGGGCGTAGAAACTCCCACAGATTGATTTTTAGATCTCTTTTAAAAATAGGTTGTGCTTAACTAATACAATTATGATTTATTTTTATTTTATAAGCTGGAATAAATAATTACAAAATTATTAACAGCAAGGTCTGTGTTGAGCCAGATTAACCCCATACAGTCCTGTCATTTAAGTAATCTTGAACATTGTAATATCCCTTTTTCGACAAAGTCGCTTTAACATGCTTTTTAAATTGCTCAAATGGCATTTTAAAAATCTCCAGAGGTATCTTATTGTAGTAGAGAATGCACTGACCCTTGAAAGAATTGCTAACCTTCGCGAGTCTAAAACGGGGCGCACATAGTCTGTGATTATTTCTTAGGCAAACATTACAGCTATCGCTAAGTTTGGAAAATGTTGTAAGGTTCTTGCGTACATACATTATATTTTCGAAAATAAATTGACTAGCTACTGTTAGTATGTCAATTTCTTTAAAAAGCTCTCTTAAGGAGTCTGTTCGTTTTAAATTATAAATTGCTCGAATAGCTCTTTTCTGTAAAATAAAAATATTTTGAATATCCGCTGCTTTCCCCCACAATAAGATACCATAGGACATCACTCTATGAAAGTAACTAAAATATACTAGCCAAGATGTAGCCACATCCGTGCTTTGTCTGATGTTCCTAACAGCGTAAGCCGCAGAACTTAATTTACCAGCCAATTTATCTATGTGGGGACCCCCCACTGCAATTTGCTATCAATGGTTATTCCAAGAAACTTCGTATCATTTACTAATTCCAACGTGCTGTTGTCTAACACTAAACTGGTCTCAACTTGCCTGACATTTGGAAGTGAGAATTTGATACATTTGGTTTTACCAGCGTTTAACAATAAATTATTAACTGTGAACCAATTCAAGGTTAAAGATAATAACACCATTAACATCATCAAATTCTCCTTTTTGTCTTTCAATTTTGAAGATCAGTGAAGTATCATCAGCAAACAACACTATGTCAGTTAATTTCTCCACCATGAAAGGCAGATCATTAATATATACCAGGAATAAGAAAGGGCCTAATATGGAACCTTGTGGAACGCCCATTTTAACACCCGATCCATCAGATTTTACGCCGTTAACTTCTGCCTTTTGAATTCTATTGCTTAGGTATGATCTTAGTAGATCCAACGCTTTATTTCTAACTCCGTAATTATTTAATTTAATTAATAGCGTATTATGATCAACACAATCAAACGCCTTCGACAGGTCGCAAAAAACTCCGATAGCATCCTGTGCGGCCTCCCATGCAGAATAAATATGAGATATAAGGGTAATACCTGCATCCGTAGTCGATTTACCCCTAGTGAAACCGTATTGTTTGGCGTGGAGTTGTTTTGTACGGTTGAAGTGTGAGAGCATTTGATTGAGTATAATCTTTTCAAATATTTTACTTAGTGTTGGAAGAACAGATATTGGTCTGAAATTTGAAGGATCACCCTTATCTCCCGACTTGAACAGAGGTATAAGTTTACTGTGTTTCATGAGGTCTGGGAAAGCCCCATCGTCAACACATTTATTGAAGTGTGGGGGGGCTATAACTAGAATTACTGAACCAATGACTTTGACTGATATACCCCACAGGTCTTCCGTATTTTTTAAGTTAAGTAATTTAAACGTTTTGACAATGTCCTGGGGATATATATGATGAAATTTTAAATATACATTACTGGCGCTAGTGTTATTTTTTAATAAAGTCTCTGCTTCATATGGAGATGAATTTAGACGGTCTGTTGTGAGTAAGGGTACATTGGTGAAGAATGTTTCAAAAGCTTGAGCAACATCAGCGCTGGATTTAACAACATCGTCACCTGTCAGCAATCGAACCTGCATCTCTTGTGTGAGAAGCAAGCGTGAAACCCATTAGACCATAGAGGGACCAATCGCAGTTTAGGTTGGATTCTATGTGATGTCGCACTATCCGCTGTGCGATCTAAGAAGTTAAGACGATTTTTAAGTATGTCGGACAATAGTGGGAAAACCCTTGGATACTTTATGCATAATACTCCATGTAGCTTACTACTACTAGACTCGTAAGCATTCAATGTTTCTTTTCTCGTGTATTTGTTTCTCAGGTGCATGCAGCACATTTCGAGTCAAGATAGAACGACAATATTTTTGAACAAAAATTTTGACCAAAATTAAATTTTAAATACTTTGACATTTATTTCAGAATCTCAACGTTCCACAATCAACTCAAATTAAACAATCGCTTAAGTATACATTTTATAACATCACCACAAGTACGTCGCAAATGAGGTATTAATTAGTCCATAATTAACCCTTGTACCTACTCACGTCGTCGTTGTAAACAACACCTAATTAGAATAGGTGTTGGTCTTTAATGACGCATAATATTATCTTAATTAAGACTGGAAAATAACGCGCTTTTGAATAATGTTGTGCAATGTCTTTTGTAACCGCTTCATATTATTTCGTTTAAGATAAGGGAGACAGTTTTTAGGGTTCCGTACCGTAAGGGTGCCAAACGGGACCCTATTACTAAACCTCCGCTGTCCGTCCATACGTCCGTCTGTCACCAGGCGGAATCTCATGAACCGTGATAGTTAGTTAGTTGCGGCTAAAACAACAAATACTAAAAAGCAGAGTAAAATCAATATTTAAGGGGACTCCCATACAACAATTATTTCAATACCGTATACAAACTTATGAATGCACCTGGTTACGTACATGGAGTATGAAAGTAACCGCACCAATAACTTTGTAAACAACATTTTGCTTTGTAAAATCCAAACTATTCACTCCACACCATCCCTACCATGACACGGCGGTTAGGAACCCTTCGTGCGCGAGTTCGACTCGCACCTGACCGGTTTTTTAAACTAGTTGGCTATTAGTATAACGCTCCTTAAATATTGTATTACGTAAAAAACATGGTCAACACTTATGTGACAGATAGACTGATGGACAATAAAAGAGTCATCTCTAAGATCAGGTACGGAACGCTAAGAAATAAAGCAACTATTATGCAAAGGGTAAAGAGGTCTTAACTCAACCGTGCATTTTCCCAGTCGTAAGAAAATGATCTCAATATCCAAGTCCGATATAAAAACTTATAATTATCGCCGTGCCCGGCATTTAAACATAAGATGCCTACATAGCCTTTCCTTTTGCGCACCGCACCGTAATTACGCGTAATGTAATTTCAAAATAAACACAATAATAATAATAGGGAAATGTACACGTTACAATCGCTCGTAAAATATTTAAAAAAATGTGTTTCGGAATCGTAAAAACCAGCGCGGCCTTATAATTTGCGCCGACGAAATACAAATATAAATAGTATAGTGAATTAAAATCGCTAATGACTAAGAGCATTAAGTTAATCATTTTAATTAGGAGCCCACTGGATGGCGTGTGTTTCTGTTTGTTTCTTTTTAGGGTTCCACGGGTTCCGACTCGGAGTCTAAACGTTTATTGTTCAGTGATTGATTGATGACGGGGCGGCGTTGCTTGACGCATGTGTGACGAAATCGCCGACAAGAAACGATACCTGCCTACCTATTTTTGTCACAAAAAGTATGCATATTACTTTTTGTTGTAAATTATCAATAAATAACAGGTCCTATCTCGTGATATAGCTGTTTATGTGAAACGCATTTTTATTATCTTCAATTATTTATTTGGGATCACCCAAAGGTAATACATTTTTCTTAATATTACACTTTGCATTACACTTTCTAAATGTTTACCCACTTACAGGTGACCACATTACGAATGTACATGAGAATTAAAAAAAAAAACAATTTACGCCAAGTAATTTTTCTTTAAAGATAATAATGATGACCCGAATGGCCGAGACGGCAGTGACCCTGCCTAAGAAGCCATGGGTCCCGGGTTCGAGTCCCGGTGGGGGCAAATACTTGTTTGACGAGAACGGATGTTTGTACCCTAGTCATAATTGTTTATATATCTAAGTATAATATTTATCTATATAAGTATGTGTATCGTTGTCTAGTACCCAAGATACAGGGAATCCTAGTTTGGGGCTAGATCAATGTGTGTAAATAGTTTCCAATGTGTTATTATAAGAAAGTTTCAGCTTAGACCTAAAAGAAAGCAGGTTGTCATAAAAAACATCGACGTCAAAAGTTTTGGGGAAACCGGCATCACCTTTTCCCCAACAACATATTTAAGCATACCAAAGTTTAGTTTTATTTCCGAAGAAAAACTTTTTTTTTACTTTCCTACCTACGGAACACCTTAAACAGTAGCGATCCCGAGCTTAGCCGCTCAGTATTAGGGGTCGCCGGGTTTAAACTGTTGCTGCTTGGGATTAAGTCAACATTTGACTTACCAAAACAACCATTGATGGTTGTCTTTTTAACTTTGCTTCTGAATGGAATGAAAGGCAGCGATGTAGATTGAGCAACTCGATAATATTGTTTTGAGCGTTGGGTGTTTGAGTTTTTTTGTTTATTTGATTAAAGTTGGTGTATTTCATATATTGTTTTTGTTTTTTGTTTGAATCTAATCACTGAAATACACCAGTCAATCAGTAACAATACTTTGAAATACATTAACTAACATATATGTATGAAAGTAGTATGGATACAGAGGGTTGACCTCTAAGGCCTATGTGAGATGTGAGATTACTACTAATGTTAGAGTGAGCTTTTGTATAATTTACAAAATATATTTTTTATCAGATAGATCCGACCATATCGGACCGCTGCGACGACCTCTGTGGCGCAGCGGTTATGGCTCTGCCCACCAAGCGGGAGGTCCCGGATTTGATCCCCGGCTGGGGGTAAAAAAAACCCACAAGTCTTGGATGTTTATATGTGTTATGTATAACCTTACACTTGGATAACCTGTTTCTGGTTCCCACGACACAGGTTATCCAAGTGTGAGGTGTGTGTTTAAAAAAAAACGAACTCTCGCAACCCGAACCGAACTTGTACTTTTAGGTTTCTTCACACGAAATATTTCCAAAAATCTTAAATTCATCTCTGCCACCCACCAGCTATTTCATTTATTTCGCGTTACTAAAATTATCTAAATGAACAGAGGCCGGGTGTTCCTCTGTTCCGAACTGAACCAAGGGTAACAATTTCGCGAATTAATCCCGTCCATTTGGACCGCGCCGTGTCGTCATCGTCCGTGAAAAGAAAGGTCTCGCCGAGCGAAGGTGGATGCGGCATCGGGTAAGGAAACCAACTAATTAAAAGAACAGAAAAATAACATAGTTTCACGCTTTTTACTATTAAGGCGGTGGAGGAACAGTCGCGCCCACGTTTAGCCTTTTTTTTTTTTTGTTGGAGGAGAAAAAAATGGGATTACCCATGCCCAGGAGTCAGACCTCCCTGCTATATCCGGGTCCCCACATATTGAGCAGGCATCAGCTCGTGTGGTATACGGACTAAAAACAACCCCTTTGCGTTTACAGTTATATGTCTAAGACTTTACTGTGAGCCATGGCAACCCACGTTTAGCCAATACTCCATAAGGTATGGAGTTATGAAGATTTCCTCACGAAGATAATGTGTTTAAGGATAGAGTGTAACTGTAAGTTTTTGCCTTGTTTTGGGCAGTTGTTCAAAATTAGCAATATTTCAAAAAAACACCACATCAGAACCAGAAACAGCGACATCACACACATATAAACATTCAAGACCTGGGGTTTTCTTTTCTTTATCCTCAGCCGGGCAAAGATAGCCACTGAAGCCTACAGATGGACACCGGCGTAGAGGAAGTCCCAGAAGAAGATGGCGGGACGGTCTGGACAAGTTCCAACCAGAGTGAGTCGATCTTGCGGCTACCAGAGATGTGTGGGCTCGAACTGCGGAGGCCTTTGCCCAGCAGTGGGACACTGTTATAGGCAATAAAAAAAACCTCAGCCGGGGATCGAACCCGGGACCTCTCGGATGGTAGGCAGAGCCACTACTGCAACGCCACAGAGGTCGTCTCCTCCATCTCCTCATTAAAATAGAATAGAATATTAATTTATTGACTGTAACAATACATGTCACACAAGTTTAGGCCATATAGGCATTATAAGTATCTACACAGAGTAAATAAAAATACTAAATTAAATAATAATGGTTGTGAGTACACGGAAAAAATATATACAAAAATGACCAAATAACCCATGCGGTGTGTACCGCAACAGCGAATGGGTTCTGACTCAGCATGTGTTGCAGGACTTGGACTTGCAGCAAGTGCTGCAACGCTGATATTCTGTCGGTACCTAAACGCTGATATTCTGTCGGTACCTAAACGCTGATATTCTGTCGGTACCTAAACGCTGATATTCTGTCGGTTATTCTCCTGTGACCTTAAATTTGTATATTATATTTCGACTATCCATATCCAATACCGTCTCCTGCGTACCTCCGAGTCACAAAAGGAATCGACAGACAACTGAATAGCTCCTCATTATCGTTAATTATATAGCGATTCTTCGTCCGGGTCAATCCCAATTCAACCCATTTCCAAAAAACAACCCATTTTGTTAATCAAAACATGTCATCCCTAGTGAGAGTAATCGAATACCTTACCCTTATATCGATAGCACGACATTCCTAGAACTTGTGAAAATATAGGTTAATAGAAAAGCTCAAATGTGTTCACACCATAGGGAGTGAATTTGGGAGAAATGGCGTAAATGTGCCTCTGCCACTGCACATAGGAAAAAGTGTGATTCTATGTGTTGATGACTATAAATAAAAAAAATATGAAACACCCCTGACACATTATTGAAACGTTACGGTTTCCTATTTAGGCTGATAACTTTTGAACCGCTGAAGCGATTTTAATAAAATATATCTAAGAACCATTGTAGTGAAGACTACTACCAACTTCAAAATACAACATTCAAATCTGTTCACCCGTTTGACCACTATTTCTTGTCAAGCTGATAACTTTCGAACTACTGAACGGATTTTAATAAAACATATCTAAGAACCATCACAGTGAAGTCTACTACCACTTAAAAAAGGCATCCGTACACCCGTTTGAGCGCTAAAGTGCTACAGACAAATACACACCCACATAGACACTAACACAAACCACAGACCAGAAAACTCAAACTAGAACACCCGTCTTTTTCCTCGTGGGGTTTTGTAAATAAGTTGGGAATGACCCTTCATCGGACTTTGCTTATCCACCGTCAGCGACGTGGCAGGACGAAATCTGAGACTTGAAATAAGTAGAAATAAAAATGGACGGCTCTGTGTAATGCTGGATAGTTTTAATGAGCATTTCTTATAATCTTATTATAGTCTTACAATGATGTAGCTTTCAAAGTTTAGTTGCAAACTGAGGCCCGATTCTTCTAATTTAAAATAGGTAAGTGTCAATAGGACCTCAATAGAAGCTCAGTGGAAGTAGGCAGGGCACTTGGCAAGGCGAGAAGACAGAAGATGGACCAGATCGGCGACAGAGTGGTGGCCAAGAGGAGGCCAAAGATCGGTCGGCAGACCATCTGCCAGATGGCCCGGTGATGTGGCGAGGGTGGCAGGAACGCAATGGACGCGGGTTGCGCAGGACCGTGCTGAATGGCCTGTTTATGAGGAGGCCTGTACCCCACGGTGGGTCCCCTGACAGGCTGATGATGATGATGGTGATGATGATGAGAAGCTTAGTTGTTGGTTAGTTGTAGTTTATAAGCGGCACTTGTTCAAGTCAATTTGTCTTAGTTCAGACATGGCAATAATAGTGATCCTTACAATGCCAGTATTTAACTAATACATTTGCTTGAGGAGTATGAACCAAATAATAATTATGGTGACCGTCTTACACTTATAGGGCAAATTTTTGTGTGATGGTTGATCATGAAAATTTGTTAGACAGTCCTCTAATATTTATTTATTTATTTAATTTTTAAGTTACATCCTACAATATCAATATACAAATAAACAAAAAAAAATATTATGACCATTTTACACTTATAGGGCAAATATTAGTGTGATGTATGAACATGAAAACTTGTTTCTTAGTTTTTAGTTATAGTTCTTTGTCTAAAGTTCCAGGTGTGTAAGATTGTCCTCTAATATTTATTTATTCATTTAGTTACATCCTACAATATCAATATACATATAACCAAATAATAATTATGACGACAATTTTACACTTATAGGGCAAATATTTGTGTGATGTATGAACATGAAAACTTGTTTCTTAGTTTTTCGTTATAGTTCTTACTGTAAAGTTCGAGTTGTGTAAGATTGTCCTCTAATATTTATTTAATTTTTAATTAACATCCTACAATATCAATATACATATAACCAAATAATAATTATGATGACCATCTCACACTTATAGGGCAAATATTTGTATGATGGATGATCATGAATTTCTCAGTCTTTCATTACAGTGCTTAGCCTAAAGTTCGATTTGTGCAAGATTGTCCTCTAATATATATTTTTTTTTAATTTTTAAGTAACATCCTCTAAGAACATAACAAAAACGAACATAAACACAACTCCCATCTTTGCCATACGAGTATAACACACTATCATAATGAACAATGCTTTCATTACAGACCATCTTACATCATTAGCACTTAAAACGGACCGGGCGCAGAGGGAAGGACGGGGTAAAAAGTGTAATTATGTTGATTATTTCGGTCGTAATGCCCCGACTATCCCCCCTCGCCACCCTATCATTAATCGCCCCCCTTTTCTTACTGCCTTTATTATTTCGTTTCAATTATTTTTGTAATTATCTTTTTATAGCGGCTGGGTATTAAAGTCGAAAAAATAACTCGGCGGGCATTAAATGTAATTAGAATTGAAATGACGAGATGTCAACGCCGTCGTGTGTCTGCACTTTGATGGTTTATCGCGTTTTTTGTGCTCTACATTATGAAATTATCATTTTTAATTTTGTGATTTCGTTTTGTTTAAATATTTGAATTCGTACGTGTCCCGTCTTTAAAAAGCTATTGATGTTGATTGACTCCAAATGATTCAGAATTAATAAATATTCTGTGAGAGCAGTAGACCTCGCTTGTTTAACATTTCAAGATTGCAGTAGAATTTTGATAATCGATGATGAGTCTGTCAGTAACAAATGACGGCAGTTTGAACGGCTGTCGTTTCCAATCTATTTGTTCAAATTCAACAAATTTTGGGAATTAGCCTATTTAAATTGTGGCTTATTGGCTACAGAAATTACAGGTGGGTGTCTAGCTATATCTACAACATAGTTACAGGGGCATCGTAAATACCCTGAAGTGGTTCCCCCTCTACTCCCCCTCTTTTGTTTTATTTTTCGCAACACCTTGTGTAGAATGAAGTGCTTGGTGTAATTGTGTAGAATGAAGTCCTTGGTGTAATTGTGTAGAATGAAGTCCTTGGTGTAATTCTCAAATTTGTTTGAAATTTATTTTATTTATTTATTTATTTATTTGTTTGTTGATGTTTCACAGCATAAGTAATTAATTCGATAAAAATAACACTGATATAAATGGATAATGCCAATTACGAAACATATCCTTTATAAATTATGATGAGGATTTTTAGATCATAAAACATATGTATAAAAGGTAATTTTACATTATATATAATAAGGTATGTGTTTGTATATGTGTATGTGTCTGTGTGTGTGTGTGTGTGTGAGAGAGAGAGAGAGAGAGGGTATGTAATATGTGTGTGGATATGAGGTGTGTGGTTATCTGTCGATAACAAAGCAAACTTTCCCCATTTCCCCCCTATTTTCCCCCAATCAAAAATCGCGATCGACTTAAAAAATAAATAAATCGAGGAACTTGTGTGCCAATTTTCGTCAAAATCGGTTAAAAAATGCAACCTGTAGGCGAGAACAGACAGACGTACAAATAATTTTTTGGTTAATCTCGAAACTGGACGCTTTACTCGCTTCGCTCGCTCGGCCAATCAGCCTCTACTGTTAGTGACAGGATGAGACAACTCATCTCATCTTTTCCCAGCTGGACTATGAAACCTTTTTCGGGTGAAGTGAGCCAACTCGTAATATAGTCCACTGGTACTGAGATACCCTGATATAGACGTCACATCACAACACGGAATCGGATAACGATACCAAATTCCCCCGATCACTGCACCCGCGGCAAATGCCCCGCGTGATACACACAGTTTACCATTCACTCACTTGTTTACAAAATGTCGGTCAATTAACGCATGAGCGGGACAGCTGCATACCATTTCACTTTCATTCCGCTTTAACGCGACTGTTGAATATAATAATATGTAGATGAGTAGACACATCAATGGTGGCGCGAAACCGCGCTGCCGAACGATATCCACTTTCAATTTTCGCGTTTGCAAACGCAACACCGGTGGATGTACTCAGAGTCAGGTCGGGGCAAGCCCTTCGAGCTGACGGCTACACCTGCCGGTAGACTAGAGCTGATGAGACACTAACACCCGTTTGCACTAAACATAAGAATCGCCTAAGTTCTTTCCTAACTTGTTTAGGCTGCTCCTAGCAAAAAAAATGATTGCACTAACCCTAAGCCATTCCTAAGTCCAATCTGTCAGTGCAATCAAATTTTGTAACTCGGCTGTTCTTAGGCTTAGGTGAATCTTAACTAGGACAAGCCTAACTTACGTTTAGTGCAAATGGGCGTAAGAGAGTTTTTTTAATACCTTGGACACTATTTTACACACATTGATCTAGCCCCAAACTAGGATTCCCTGTATCTTGGGTACTAGACAACGATACACATACCTATATCGATAAATATTATACTTATATAGATAAACAACCATGACTAGGGTACAAACATCCGGGCAAAAACATCAAACAAATATTAGCCCCCACCGGGACTCGAACCCGGGACCCTTGGGTTCGTAGGCAGGGTCACTGCCGACTCGGCCATTCGGGTCGTCGTGAGATAGGATAATTATTGATATGATAATCTTAAAAGTTATGGGTTGATTGCTCTGTGGCGCAGCGGTTGTGGCTCTGCCTACCATGCGGGAGGTCACGGCTTCAATCCCCGGCTGGGGATAAAGGAAAAGAAAAACCGCAGGTCTTCGATGTTTATATGTGTGTGATGTCGTTGTCTCTGGTTCCCACGACACAGGGTATCCTAGTGAGGGGCCAGAAGCAATGTATGTGCCAGTATATAAATGTTTATGTTTTAATAGTAAGATTCGCTAAATTAAATCCAATAAAATCAATCAATTTCTACTAAACCGATTTCTCTAAATTTTGGCATTTGTTTGATCTCTTGTAAAAGTAACAGTGACTCCATAGGATTAAAATAATCTGGCAGAAACTGGTGTTGCTGCGGATCGAACTGGGGGGCTGAACTCCTCTTATTTTTACCCCCTCATCATCCCCGTCCTGGCTCCGTCCCTGGTAGCTCGTAGGTATTGCTGATGTTCGGACACGAGATTCGGTAGTGTCCGCTGTTGCGAGCGTGACGGGCTCTGTCCCGCTCTGAAATGTTGCGGGACAAAATAATTGAGTATACAAAAGATACATTTTGTATGAGAAGACGAAGCTCTATTTGCTTATTTAAATGTACCCACAATTGTGGAATAGTGACAGCTGTCCCAAACACACCTAGCAAGTCCTAATCCTACTTCTAGGAACTAGTCATAATACTACAACTATGGGTGTTGCTAGTCCTAATAAAATCAATAATAATAAACTCGATAAGCTGAATAAACTCGGGTGACTTCAGAATCTCGGGATTCAATTTATCTTCGGACTGCGCAAATTCGACCATGTTTCTCAATATCGCAAAGAGTTGGGGCGGCTTCCGATTCGTCGTCAATTCAATATCTTGAAAAGTCCGAGCTACCCCAACTAACTTCCGGACCATTTTGAGTATCTCTTTTCGGGAGATCGGCGCCGGAGATCTCACACGGTCTCACTTTTAGCTACTCCGCGGCATTACAATGCTGCGAATAAACACTCTTTCAGGTTGCGGGAGGTCCGACTCTGGAACGCACTTCCTTGCAATATAAGTGACAGTCCCACTCTTTTCTCTTTTAAGAAACGTATTAAAGAGCACTACCTCTCTCTTTCGTAAAAGTTATTTTATTTATATCTCGCATAGCAACATTCAAACATCTGCTGCTAGTGCTACTTCTCCTACTTAACTAGTTATATTACCACATATTACTCTCGTATCATGAATGAAGCAGATAGGGTACAGACAGTAGCAGTAATGGAACTACAAGTCTGCATAACATTTATACATCCAAAAAGCGATCCGTCTATCCCCGTAACATGTTCGCGTTTGTGTTGTCCCGCGATGACCTTCCACCGGTTTAAAGCGGATACCGAAAGTGAAAACCGGATTCAAAATAATGCGATGCATTTTCCAGTATTGTTCGAATAATGCACTCATTACTCGAAAACCGGAGCGAAGTCGACCGGCCAACCCCCATGAACGGGATTCGCGCAAAACGTTACCTTTGGCGCGAAAACGCGCGAATTTTGTGGCGGTATTTATTTTGTCGGCGAATAAACTGTTGTAACTTTGTAAACATCGACCGTCGACTTATACAGTTCAATTCAAATTTCAATACGTAGACCTATCGACACTTATTGGCTTGGTAAAAGATTCATTCGGCGATTATGTCAAATCTTGCTAGATTTTCAGCATAATCACTATGTATGTAGAGTAAAAATCGAAACGCTTGGCCGGTTTGATCAAAATACTAATTGAGTACGTAGGTATAGCTAATTCAATTTCTTAATTGTACATCATAATAGATTTTTTGCGACATAGATACACGTTTGTGTGGTTATATTTATCCACACAAACGAGTATTTATGTTGCTAAAAAATCAGATGTGCAGATGTTAGAAAGTTGTAGTAATATTCTTGTTATTGTTGGTCATTCTGAGCAGCTTTCTCTATGAAACCGATTTGATCAGAGCAACTTTATTTTTCACTTAACCAAACAAATCCACTGACCGCCCGGACAAAAATAAAGTTAATCTGATCAAATCGGTGCCAAAGAAATAATTGTTCACAGTGAGGTCTCTTACAACCCTTTAAAATATGACTACAGCTACACACATAATGCAAAGACGAATGATAAATGAGAATCAAGAAACAATCCGAATATTTATAGAATACACTAACTTTACTACATCATACAAAAACCGGTCAAGTGCGAGTCTAAATCGCGCACGAATGGTTCCGTACCACCGTTCAATGGAAGCGATGGTGTGGAGTGAATAGTTTGGATTTTACACAGCAAAATATTGTTTACAAAGTTATTGGTGCGGTTACTTTCACACTCCATGTACGTAACCAGGTGTATCCATAAGTTTGTATGTGGTATTGAAAGAATTGTTGTATGGGAGCCCCCTTAAATATTTCTTTTATCCTGTTTTTTAGTATTTGTTGTTATAGCGGCAACAGAAATACATAGTCTGTGAAAATTTCAACTCTCTAGCTAGCTAGGTTCTTGAGATACAGCCTGGTGACAGACGGACGGACAGCGAAGTCTTAGTAATAGGGTTCCGTTCTTACCCGTTGGGTACGGAACCCTAAAAACGTCTACTCAGATCATTATTACTATAAGTGCAGATTCCAGGACGACCGTATTCCTTACGGGTTAGGGGTTACAATTTGTTAGGAGAATTAATAATACCCGTACATATTTGAAAGGGTTGCCAAATCCATACTCTATTGTTGGATGTCACGCGTGACTTGGACTTAGTGTAATTATAATGAATGTTTTTTTATTTCCGCTCTTGTACTGTGAACAGTGATCGTTCTCTATTGAATGGACTTTTGATCCTGTTTTTTATTGGCTATAATGTTTGCATAGAGAAACGCCTAATGCAACTTATGTATTAACAATATCCTAATAATATTATAGTCCTAGAAGGATTCTAAACAAACATAACTAACTAAGGAAATGAACATAAAACTACTAAAATTAGAGAAATGGCAAGTATATTATAATATTAAACAGATTACAATATCAGATAATAGTAGTTTATGTGACTGCTGCATAATGCCTAATTATGTACAGTTACATACACTAGTTTATCTACACACATATCAGCTCTCTTTGATGTGTTCAGGAACCGCATGTTTGACCGGCATTGTGGTTCTGCAATTGTTTAGCTTGTTCTTTAGTACCAACTTCACGCAGACGGGCGTCGGCGTTCGAAATTTGAATTTCAGTACCAACTTCACAGACAAACTAGGGACGGCACGCGGGTGGGCGTCGGCGTTCGAAATTTGAATGTCATTATATGTAGAAAAACTACACATAATGACCATAATGTGTAGTTTTCCAGATACGAAACGAGTTTTTACCAAGTAGTTTAACATAATGCTGATCGTAACGTGCGGTTTTTGAACGCAGTAAAGAGGGTTTATGATACGTGTGTAGATAAAGTTACTTAGATGTTAAACATAATGTTTAAAATCAGAGTAATAATATCTTATAGGTGGATTGGTCATTTCAAAAGAAAGCTGCAGGAACACATAATTATGCCACGTACAGTTCTTTAATCTCCCTTTGTGACCATCTGCGGCGTTGCGATTCAAGCCTTTCTTCCCAAGCGTAGTCCCGGGTTCAAACCGCGGCCGGGAAGAAAAACACTCCCTGATCTTGGATGTTAATATCTATATGTATGAGACGTCGTTGTTTCTGGTTCCCAAGACACGACTTTCCTAGCGTGGGGCCAGAAGCAATGTATGTGCATGTATTAAATGTTTTTCTATTCATTATCCCTATTCAGCCGGCATCAGCTACATTAAGGCTGACTTGCAACACACTTTTTGGGAGCCCCTAAATACAGTTTAAATAAACACGGTGTACATGTAGCCAGGTTCCCACATAACATGGCCGGGTTGTATTCTGTTCATGTAGTTGTTTCGTGTTGTCTTGAATGCTTATTTTAAATGTATTTAGAGACTGAGTTACAATAATTGTCTGTATATAAATTTAAAAATGTTGTTAAAAATCACTTATGGCTTACTACAAAATAGCAGATTATGTATAAGACAAGAAAGCTTGGGAAGGTGTTTGCTCCAATTTTGTAAAAATTACGTATAAAGCTGGAGGTTTCTAGTCGCCTCTTTGCCACCATCTAAAACATTGAGGTGACGGAATTCAAATTGAATTCTATATTCCCTATTTCTTATATATTTGTTAGTTTAAGATTTGATATTCTTCAAATGTAACCTATGTGTTTCTTATGGAAATAAACTCTTTTTGAATTTAAATTTTAGCAAAAAAGTGTTTTACGCTTATAAGGAGGCTTAAGTATAAAACAAAAGGGTTGTGTTTAACTGTTTACCAAATTAAGTAAAACGTTACATTAAAAAACATTTTCATCTCAAATTAACTAAATTTTCATCAAAATTGTGCCCCTATTGAGGGTTCCGTACCCGAAGGGTGCCAATCTGGACCCTATTACGAAGCCTACGCTGTCCGTCCGTCCGTCCGTCCGTCTGTTACCAGGCTGTATCTCATCAACCGTGATAGTAAGGCAGATGAAATTTTCACAGAAATTAAATAATTAAGGGGGCTCCCATACAATAATTCTTTCAATACCACATACAAACCTATGAAATGCACCTGGCTACGTGCATGGAGTGTGAAAGTAACCGCACCAATAACTTTGTAAACAACATTTTGCTGTGTAAAATCCCAAACTATTCATTCAACACCATCCCTACCATTGTACGGTGATAGGGAACCCTTCGTGCGCGAGTTAGACTAGCACTTGACCGTTTTTTTTAATACTTAACTATAAGGGGTCGCCTCGCTCCGCTCCGTTTTGCTTAGACACCAATACGGTTCTGTTAAACAACATGTGGGCATTGAATTTAACATATTTGGGAGTCAAAACTTACATTGGTAAACAAGTTAATTTGTTGCGGAAGCAAAAGTCCATTCTGATCTAGCCTGTTTTATATGTCTCTTCTAATGCCACTGTTCCCAACTGAGGGCACAATAAAAACAATAACATTAGCGCATTCGTCACAAACGAACAAATATGCATTAGTGCACATTAACCCGGCACATTTCCTAGAGTATTACCGCCGACCAGCCTTCAGATGTTCGCTGCAATAAACTTTCCCTTCTAATAATAGATGGGAGTTCAAACAACGGCATAAATAACCGACCACACTTATGATTATTTCAGTGCTTAACAATAAAATAACTAATAGTGCAATACGAATACCCAAATGTATATGTCACCGTAACATAGTCAAAACTTAGTTGTAAAACTATAACGTTTTTTTCTCGCTATATAGTTGGTCAACTATCGACAGATAGTAAACTGTAGCGTCCTCTTACTATATGACGGGTTACTTGATAAACTAATGGTTAAAACCGTTAAATAGTAAACTGGTTTAAACTAGAATTGCAAACGAAATACCAGGGCAAACACTACGGTAGCTTAGGTGAAGACTAGAGGGGGCGAGCGCAGCGAGGCCCCTGAATGGTCTTCGTGATAGGTTGACATGCAAGAACAAAAGAAACGTAAATTATAAACCCTGTCGGTCTGGTTTACTATCTGTCGATAGTTGATCAACTGACGGTTTTGACTATCTTACGGTGACATATATACTTTAGGGTGAGAAATAGACGTAATAATAATAATAATAATAATACCTTGGACACCATATACACACATTGATCTAGCCCCAAACTAGGATTCCCTGTATCTTGGGTACTAGACAACGATACACATACTTATATAGATAAATATTATACTTAGATAGATAAACAACCATGACTAGGGTACAAACATCCGTTCTCATCAAACAAATATTTGCCCCCACCGGGACTCGAACCCGGGACCCTTGGTTTCGTAGGCAGCGACACTGCCGACTCGGCCATTCGGGTCGTAAGACGTCAGTGCTCGCTGGCCTATTATAAACTAAGCACATAGATTGGAAATACTCAACTGTAATAATACATTTGTCACGCGGCATGACTTTTCCAATGCGGACTGGCAGACGTGACTGTTGGTTTTCTTTTGATTTTCCAACTCCTACCACCGGCCGCTGACATCTATATATAAATACGATTAGCCGCATAGTGTCTACATAGTTTAGATACATCTGCTAGGAGTAGAACTCCCTCGCTCACGCACACATACAAACCCTCATTGCTAACCTTTCATTCATAATCACGACACAGCTCACAACACGACACCCTGCCTACATCGGCTAGGTACTGAACACACAAAGGCACTTATTTCCCCACTCATATTGCCCCGTGCGAATCACCCGATCCCTTATTATATTTCCCCACTAATATTGCCCCGTGCGAATCACCCGATCACTTATTATATTTCGAACGGCATTGTACTAAATTTAAATAACGTGCGAAATGAGTTTGACGTATCACGTGCGTGATTTTGAAAAGATGAAAGCTGGAGAGTTTTATTTTTAATTCGGTTTTAAGTCGTATGCTTGTGTGCTGTGGAATAACATGTAGCCTATTAATGTCCCCGCCGAGGGGCACGGGCCTTTACCCGGATACGAGAAAGAGTAAGCCATACTCCACCACGTGGCTGCGGGTTGGTGGAGGGTTTTTAGGACCACTACTGGTAGCGTTAGTAGCCGGGGCCTACAGCGGAAAGTGTCATCCGAAACACTGAACTTGTATTGTACTTATTAATTATCTAATTGGTACATGGCCAGGAATCGAACTTGCATCTTGTGAGAAGCAAGCGTGAAACTCATTAGACCACGGAGCTCCGTGTGGAATAGTATTCGAATATTTATTTTGTACCGTTGATTTAGGCTTAAGTACCTATAAGTATTCCTACGCTAGCGCGCTGAAAAAAATAATACATGGTTACAATTATTTTAGACTCATTATTATTTTCAGCATGTAGTATGCTTATAGGTACATCATAATAATTTCTCGTTCGTTCCCAGTAATCCAGCCCAAAATAAATTCGAACGTTGGCTGGCCGAAAACAATAATTATAAAGCGGGAGTAATTCTAATTTCGAATTCAAATTAAAGCGGCTTAATGCGCGGGAGCGACCCCGAAAAAAAAGAGTTGACGAGAACTCGCCAAGGGTGGTAATTTTTCATTAATTTAAGTTCACCATTCCCTGTTTTGTTTGCTTTTAATCGCATTTCTAATTAATCCCGTCGAGAATAACGTGACAACTGTCGAGTAGCCTTGCTTTTTTTCGCCGAAAGGAGTACAGCAGATGTCGGCCTATTTCCATTTGTTTCTGAGATTAATGATTCTGTGCAATTGTGATTTTTTCCGGTTCGGCCGAGCGCTCGCTTTGTTGTTCTATAAGCAAATCGTTCGCTTGCTCTTGTGTTGCTGTTGCCCGATGAGGCCTCGATGACTCATTGAACACGTAGAAAACTAAGAAAATACAATAACTCACCTTGCTGTTGTGAGTCTAAAGTCACAGAGCACGAGCGCAACCGTTGTTAAGATATCAGACTTCTCTGAAACTAAACAACAACATTCCATTAGATTAAGACTGAAAAGGTCCACTTGTAACTGAATATCATCGTGCATCAAATCTAGGAATGGGAATTTCGCCCACCTTTATTAATTCTATGATAACGAAATTTAGTATGTATATGTAGTGCAAATGAAATTGCAACAATATGGTCCCATCGAGCTGGTCTGATGATGTAGCTTGAGCGTGGGACAGGGAACCCTAGGGATGTTCACTTTTAAACCGATCGAGTTTAGTCTTTTTCTTGGTTGTGTTCTCATCATTATTCGCTGATGATAGAGCTGCAAGGTTGGTGGACGAAAGACTGGTCTTCTTACTTGTTGACGCATCGATTTTGGGCTAATTTGATTCTTCCTAACAAGACCTATTGATTTCTAAAGGGTGATATCAGTTTTTAAACTACTATAACTTGTATACATCTGTTTATACTGTATGTTGGTAATTATACCTGTGATGCATCTAAACTATACCACAATAACTCGGGCATATATCACTGGGCACAGGCAATGACACTATCTTATCAAACATCAAAACATCACTTCGTCAAAATTCATAAGGATTTGGTTTGTCCTGTTCATCTCCCCGCAAATCCCAATTTCCCTATACATGTGTGCAAATAACCTCACCACAACAGCATTGAAAATCAATGGTCTCTG
Organism: Argyresthia goedartella; assembly: GCA_949825045.1. Classification (NCBI taxonomy): domain Eukaryota; kingdom Metazoa; phylum Arthropoda; class Insecta; order Lepidoptera; family Argyresthiidae; genus Argyresthia; species Argyresthia goedartella. Next base: position 11,503,707 of record OX463812.1, on the reverse strand, counting down.
TCCGTACGAGTATACGAAGTAGCATGTTGAATCCACATCTTTGGTTGAAAATCAGCATCTAGTGTAGTCAAGTGTAGGGTGACCAACCGTCCGGATACGACCGCGGCTGACGCACCCCCCCCCTCCCCTCCCCTCCCTCCCCTCCCCCGACTGTATTGTCACCCTATAAGTGAAGTCAAGGGGGCCAACTAAGGTTGAGCCTGACTTGTTTAAACTTTACAGGGTAGGGGTGGTTTTTATTGAGGTGCTGTACAACGCTTTTAATTGTTTGCTTAAATGCTGTTTTAAGTCCCAAATTGGGGAAACCGAAGTAAGCTATGTAGTATTAGTTGTCTTGCCTTTGTACATCATTATAAGTATCTAACATGATGCGCTTTGTGTCTGTTATCTGTCATGAAGTGGTTACAAATGATCTCAAACTTACTGTTCTGTGGAAGACAAACTCGCAAATAGGATTAGTAAATTTAATCTTACAATTGTTCGCCGAACCTGTGCCTGTACATCAAACCTTTCAGCGTCCGAAAAAGTGCACGACCTCACAATTCTCGCATACAGTTCAATCGAACATCGAAGATCAAGGCACTCACGAACAGGACTAAGCCGAGCCACGGCCGAATGCCAAAGCAGCCATCGAATATGATTGCTCCTAATGCGTTAGGGGGCGGCAGGGAGGGGTCGGGTAGGTGATAGGGGGGTGGTGGGTAGCCGGATGCGACGTACACTGACCAAGCAGTAAGTCTGCCTTAATCCTATCGGAAACGCGGGAAACATTGAAGATCGCATAGCAGTGTGAGAGGATAGGTCAGGATGCGCCCTTCAATTTTTGACCCCGCTTTTTTGATGACCTTGTAAAGTGGTTGTATATGGCGGGTTGTATTCTACGTTTTGAACAGATGACACCTTTACGTATAATCACGATGTTAGTAATACCTTCTGGATATGTACGGTGCTTATTAAGTGCGTCATAAATACTTCGGTCAAATCTATACTAGGATTAGTCTTGAACCTGACAATATAAATAATATATTAATAAATATTAGAGGACAATATTACTTACACATTTGGAACCCATAGTAAGCTCAACAAGGCTTATGTTATGGGTACTAGACCACGATATATTTAATAGTTACGTAAATACATATATATCATCCAATACTAAGAAATAAATATTCATGCTCATTACAAAAATAAGTGTTTCTCCTTACCGGGATTCGAACCCAGTACCATCAGTTTCGTAGGCAGGGTCCCGCTAGGCTAAACCGGTCGTCGAATATGATTACCCAGTTGTATGTAGATTTTAGTAGCCAACATACGTAACATAAAGCTTTGAGCCATCGTTTCAGACGTATATGTAAATGCTTTTTAGCACCCAATACGCAGTCTTTGCCACTTATTTTCATAAAAAGCGATGTGATTAGATAATAACAAAAATTATGATTCAGCTCCTGTGTCCTCTACATAATACCTAAGGTAACTACAAGACGCCAACCGTGAATCTTAATAGCCGCTCAAAGACATCGTTCCATTACCTTGCCCAGCCGGACGCATCTGCATCGTACGCAAAATTTGCATCTTCGGACGCAACCAGGAGCCATGTCTCATGTGCAGCACTGCCTCTATACAGGGGGGGGACATTACAAATTAATAGCACAAAGACCAGGCATAGATCGGCGGCGAAAATTTACCGACGCCAGACACTTATGTACAACGCAGGCCAAAACTGAACTAAACCTTATTAACAAAGTGTTTAGGTGCATTGAAGGGGTTAGAATGCTCAGTGTAATAAGATTATGCTCATTAGTTCGAGTATAGTAAATCAATACAGCAGTGCCGATTGCCATAAATGTGATACGATGTTTTGAGAACCGACGAACTTGAATGAAAAAACGTGTGATAGGATTAGGGAACTATGTCCGAGACTTTCAACGTGGTCAAACTTGGAACCTGTAATTTTGAGCCTTGTCATAATGGGAAGTGGTCATAATGAACCTAAAGCCATTACAGATTGTTACCCATCAATGTCCTCACCGAGGGGCGTAGGCCTTTACCCGGATACAAGTAAGATAAAGCCATACTCCACCACGCTGGCTCAGTGCGGGTTGATGGAGGGTTTTACGGCTAATACCAACAAATAGCGATAGCAACCGGGACCTACAGCTTAACGTGTCATCCGAAACACTGAACGTCCGATAATGTACTTAAGATAAATAAATTATCTCCATACATGGTCAGGCTTCGAACCTGCATCTCCTGTGTGAGAAGCAAGCGTGAAACCCATAAGACCACGGAGCTCACATTATCTAAGGCATTATTTATAACAATTAATATCGTAATATTAGTACTAGTTTTTTAAAAGAGATCTTAAAATCAATCTGTGTGAGAACGCCCTGCTTCTCCCGCAGTGGTCCAATGTAGAAAAGAGGCAAAAAAGGACATTTGTTAAGTATATGTAAATATCTACAGCATGATAATAAAGAAATTATGATTTGATTTGATTTGGAAATCACTGTTGCGATACCTATAGTTTTGGTAAGATTATCGGTAGTATTGAGTAGTTTACCGCGTACTTGATACTTAGCAATATGTTGTAAGAATCTGTAAAAATAGCATTAGCAAATTACATAAAACGATCTATTTCTGGACCGATTAAGTAGAAATTTGGTACACTTATGAATATACAATGTGCTTGGTTTATTGCATAGATTTCCATACATATATTGTGAGGTGATAAAGTAGATTTCATTTCCAACAAATTCAACCCTAAAATATACCCACCCTATCCGAATATTGATGGGATTGGAGTAAATTAGATTTTTTTACTCTTTTATTTTTTTCCAAAAAGAAACAAATTTATTCATTACGAAAAATCTAAATTTCTTCGGGTAACTTTTTGACTGTCGTTTGTTAGCTAATATATAAATGATTCTGCGGAATTGCTTAAATAAATTAAAAATTCTCTAAAATTTGATGCAGGGTGCCCATCAACTCACGTGATGAGAAAACTTAAACAAATTTTCAATTTATAACAGCGATTTTGCTGAAAAATTATATGGAACCGAGCATAAAAATTGATTTAAAAACCCTTGTTTTATCAGCTATCCACCACGATAGGTAAATTGTTTAACACAAACCTTAGAATAAAAAAAAACTGTTGCAAGATTTGCGAAGTAGTAAATCATCCAGCCCTGTAAACAAACTTGAAGCAAATAGTGAGGCACTCCAGGAGAAAGGTCTTTCAAAATGAAATATTTTACTTTACAGCAAAAACGTTGTAGCAATTGGGAGGAAAAACTTATTGCATTTTGAGTTCTTCATGCAAAAGTCAAGATTTATGAGGTGGTTTTTACAGATATACATACCGATTGTCACAAGCCTAAATTCCAAATTTAACATCTCATACCTAGACGACGGGACCATAAGAGGCAAAGACGATACCATACTAAAAGATCTGGATCACCTTACAAAAGAGTAAAAAAATAGGCCTTGATTAAAATTTCTCGAATTTTATTTATATCCAACAATATTACAACGGCTGAAAAATAAACCACAATTTGTTGATTTAATCAAGTCGCGCCTAAGAACAAGATTCTTGACAAGCAATCACTTTACCTCTTAGTTACCCAGTTTTAGAGTAAGGGATCCCCAAATACGTGGATGAACAAATTTCTAAATCCATCAAACCTCAGAGAGACTCACCGACCTAAATCCGCACATGGCCGTCTGCATTATTCGCTTCTGCCTTTTCGTACCCAAATATACATATATACTTTCTTCGCTGTTCTCCTTTTTGAAAATACTCTGTTCTACTCAACCTTCTAGCTGATTTAACCAAGAACACGTTAAACTAAATTCTTAATTTCCATTTTGACAACCGAAGCCGGACCCAAGCCGCCCTTCCCATAAGACACGGTGGTCTGATGGGAAGGGCGGCTTGGGTCCGATGTGGCGCTCCCGGCTTTCTCGGCCACGGCTATCTTGGCCCTGGCAATTGTAATTTTGCACACGTGACATTTATGGTCAAATCCTATAACGATCACTTGGTGATGTAAGGTCATTTGTCTGGCCGAGGCTAGGAGTGTCTGGCCGCAAGTCTGACCGAGGCAAAATGTTCCGTTAAACAGTAACTCCCAAAGGCTGTGGGATGAGCCGCTCTGCATCAAAACGCGGGACGAGCTTGAGACTCGGCCCATAGCCCAGAAGAGCGCACTCGACTCCTCGCAACCAGGGAGAAAGAATCAGGACACTGGCTGCACGCAAACCCGTCATGGCACACCAGCACCTTACTCGGGCGAGCAACACTGATGCTCGCCGTCTGCCTACACCTCGGGGTAAGAACCAATGAGCCGCATCGCTATCGCTGTGGTGTCAGGGTGGGGCAACTCGGACACCAGGGCCTCTCTAGTCAGCGCAACGACGGCCGTTAGTCCCGCCTTGACAGCCTCAATGACGTCATCCGTCGGGTCCTTCGCAGCTGTGGCGTACCGGCCGTTCTTGAACCGAGCATTCCCTGGCAGAACGGGAGGTCGCTGGTTTGCAATGAGACCTGAATTGTTACGCTGGCCTCGTGCCCTGGCTGGCCTGGCTGGTCCTGACGCTCGACGAGCCCTCAAAGACATTTGTAAGCTGCTTGTCAAATCGCCGGAGGACCTCAGAGCGTCCTCTGACGATTTGACAAAATTTCAGAAAAGTTTATTTCAGGAAATGCGTTCACGTAATGATCCGCTAAAAATTTACGGTCCTATAATTAAAAACAAAACGCTACGTTCACGTAATGATCCGCTGAAAATGTACGGTGCTATAATTAAAAACAAAACAGTACGTAACTAATTTAATTGTTATATCTTGAAAAAAAATAGTTGGCCATTTAAAATGCAACGTTTCACTATTACAGGCATAGCACACTAGTCACCACGCTCACGACTTTCATGTGGAAGGACAAACTTTAAACTGAAAAATAATTAAAAATTGATAGTATATTTTTTAAATTGTTGACATTATAAAGGGTCACTAAAGTAATGATTTGACTTCTTGCAATGATTCCTGTAACATCTTTATAAAATAAATGTTTTTTAACGCTTTGATTAAACCATTTATATCATAGAAGCTTTTAACCCTATGAATTTAATAGGTACTATTAAATTCATATCGTTAAAAGCTATTATTATGAGACTAATATTACTATGAAATAGGCCCCAGGTATTGAATATTTGTGTGTATGTTATGTCGCTATTTCTGATTCCCATGACACAAGGTATCTTAGAATGGGTCCAGAGAAAATCACCAGCGAATGTGATTTCCCAACATTTAGAAATTTTGGATGCGGTCTCTTTCATCCTCCTAGTGCGTGATAATTATATGCTTATAGATAATACTTGAAAAAAGTGTGCACGACTCGGGAATCTCGGGGTTCAGTTAAACCTCGGCCTCAGCATCGCAAGGAGTTGCAGTGGCTGCCGATCGGCCTTCGCCGGGATTCTCACATCCTCAACTTGCTCTACAATATGTTACGGAATCAACACTACCCAAACTTCCTACGAGGCGGTTGACAATTTCTTTCTTCCAGCAGCCCTCGCAGAACTTACGCAGTTTCCATTGCCACAACTTCACAGCTTAACTCCACACGGGTTCAGATTCTTGCCCGTTAGATTGAGGAATGCACTCGCCTGCACCATCAGGGACAGTACAACTTTGAATATATTTAAAAGTCGCGAGAGGACGCATTACCTCTGTCTCTAGAATTATAGATAGTATGCATATAAGTGTTTATTATCACATTATACATATATAATAGTAGTGAAGTATATTATAAGTATTTAGTATATTATTATAATAATTATATAATACTTTCTTAATTAATATGTCAGTACTCGTTTATTTCGTTATATTATTGTACAAATGGGTCTATCATTGCTCAGCAAAATTAACCTGGTTTGCTGGAAGAGATTTTTTGTTAGAGATAAGCTCGCCTTTGAACACTATATTCATGGAACAATTTTTTTTAATATGATTTGAGTGCAATAAAGAAATTATGAATGACGAATTGTGACTGTGCCTCTGCCACACCGTATAGAAAAAGGCGTGACGCTATGTTATGTTTGTTTGTTTGTTTGCTTGCTTGCAGACGAGTCGGGATGCGAGGCTGACATGTCCGAGGGCGTGGAGGCGGGCCGGCGGTCGCCGCCTCGCAGCCAGCATGAGCCGATCAACCTTAAAAATGAGGTGAGTTGCAGTTCAGTTCGCTAACTTAATAAATATGTCGAACAACATGGTAAATATGTCAAACAACATGGTAAATATGTCGAACAACATGGTAAATATGTCGCACAACATGGTAAATATGTCGAAAAACATGGTAAATACAACAAAAATACATTCTTTCAATTTCTTTACGTCGACAAGTGTCTGAATTTTCTATCTGCAAGTAGTTTCCATAATAATAATATGAAATCGAAAACTGTTAAAAATTGCTAAAACACTGTAAATACTTCAACTGGCGACTATGTGTATTATAGTTTTTTGAATGTTTCAAGTGAGTTTTATCATTACGGGCAATTAAAGTCTGGAATTTAGCCTTGGCAAAACTGTGTCTACACAAATAATATGTCTGCCTTTGCTAAAGTTCGCCCAGTTATAAAACAAGCGTGTTCACGGAACTCCCACCCGCTACGCGGCTACGAAGCTGTCGTAGACGAGCTTCTACGAGTGTCGCTTCGTAGCGTGCTACGCTGGCGGCGCTACGACTTTTGATTTTCTTTTATTTGAAGTGGGTTTCTTGGTTATATTTTCTATATTATAAATAGAAAAATGAGAGAATAGTTATTTCATAAATAACTCTGCTCAGTACAAATATTCTACAAAAACACAGCTTATTCGCTTGCTCAAATCCACGGCAAAAACCTCGAAAATAAAGCAAAAGAAGAAAGAAAGAAAGTAAATTTTGTTAAACTAACAATGACTGTTTAGGGTCTACTTACTTCTGGCTTAAGAGGTACAGCCTCAAACCACAACGACATAGAAGAGGTCTCAACATAACAAAACGTTAAACACAGCCAGTTTTTGAAAGAGATCTAACATACTAATTTGTGGGAGTTTCTTCGCCTGAGGAGAGCCCATGGTGGCAAAGAGGCAAAACAATGACGTTTTCAAAACGTATTTTCTTATATATAATTACAGAAATTGAAGAAATGTAAAAATTATATGCTTCCAAATAATAATAACCTACTTAAATAATAAATAAATCTAAAATACATAAAACTACACAAATAAACCACCCCAGTACGCTCCCGGACCAAAGGTACCCATTACGCTGGCAGCGTTGCCGCGCTGCACAGCAAGTGAGACCCTTTGCACCAGGAACGCTCCGGAGCGGTAAGTTGACTGAGTGACTTAGTCAGTCACGTTTTTAGGGTTCTGTAGCCGAAGGGTGCCAAACTATTACCATGCCTCCCCTGTGGGTCTGTTCATCTGTCTGTCTGTCTATCTGTTTATCCGTCCGTCCGTCAGCAGGCAGTATCTCATATAACGTAATAGGTAGAAAGTTGAAATTTTCACAGAATGTATATTTCTGTTGCCGCTACAGCAAACAATTATGAACTACACGAGATTCTATAAATTAAAGGTCCCCATACAAGAGACCTGTTTCAGCCCCTCAGGCCACATACGAAAACGACGCTACGTAACCAGCTACGTGTGAAGAATTATTGTTCTTGCTACGGAACTAGTTACGTAGAAATAAAAATATTCACCTCTCACGATATACCATATACAATTGCGTCAATAGTACATACCAGGATTCAAATATATTTTAGTTCTGGGTTAATTTACACGTTCACACATAATATTATTTTATTTTATTAATTTTAGTGTTTAAGATTTACTCATACTCATACTCATATATTTATTGCGTCATTGTGGTACACTTTAACAATTTATATCCAACAATGAACCCTGTAAGGGCACTTCAATGTCTTAATAGCTAACTGACATCTAACATTTGTGTTTGATAAATATTAGGTACATATCTTAGTAAAAATAGAATATTTATTATACAATGTGAACACTTCGTATGCGATTCCGACCCGTAATCGATCGATTTTTACAATTTACACACGATTTGTGCAAGAGATTATAGTTGGTTGTATTATCGAGACCTTAAATTAAAAAAAAACTTAAATAATAAAAAGCCGTTGATGCGTGCGTCATGTTTCCTCGTCCCCAGCTTCCTTAGAGGTGTCGACGCTCAAGAACCCTCGTCAGTGCAAGTGGCCATCGATTGAGGTAGGTCAAGGGCCACTCCGGCCCACAAAAGGCCCCCTTTATCAGTGCACATCGAGCGATCTAAACTAGATCTTACTCACGCCTTCTTATTAGGATAGGTCTTCTCAGGTGGCTGTTGAGTAGCGGTGCGTGGAGCTTCGCGGTGCTCATTATAAATGTTATGAGACCTAGTTCTTCCTTGATCATTTGTTATGATTGAAGTTTCATTACAAAACTGGAAACACTCCACTTTATTCGGTTTGTTACATCGATCGACAATTGTTTAAACTTGACAGTTTTCCTATACACTAAATATCAATGCGACAAAAACTGGGTCGAAGTTTCTATGGTTTGAGTGAATCAGGCTTCATATTATTCATGTCTATTTCGAATGACGTACATGTAGGCTTATTGGTCAGAAGCCCATCAGTAGGTCGCACCTCAAAGGTCTAACAAAATAACTGCTATAGGCTACAGCTGTTAAAAAGATGCCTTATTTCCGATTTCAACTGCATGTGTATTAAAAGACCGAGGCAATCGGCCGCCTCTGCCTACTTGGCTTAAAATCCATAGTATCGATTAATGCTTCGCTTTTTTACCGTTTCGCATTCACACGCACACAGCGGCGATGCGGGGGCAGCTTTTTAACAATCTTTTTTTCGACCACCCCCCCTCCTTCTCCCCCCTGAAACCGCCATGTCCACTGCCAGGATGCAAAGACCACCCGCACCCCGCCCCCCTCATATGGGAGCATTGCAAATGGAATTTCCATGAGTGATGGAGTGTCAAACGGGAGGCGAGAAAAGGAGAAAAAAGTGTATTATGTTAATTATACGTCGTCAGAGTTTAAATTGAATGTCATGTTGCTGGCTCGTGTTGAGTTGGACCACTTTTTTAGCGAACGATTCCGTTTCGTGTTCAAGTTTTTTTCTAAAGTCACTTTACCGCTCTTCGCGTAAATCCGCTCGGGAATAATTGACACGATTCTAAACTAAACTAAATTCTTATCGGCGTAAAACCTAAATTACTATCTTAAATCCAGGACTGTTATTTATGGTATGCTAAGAAAAGTGTGCCAGTTTGCAAGTTTCAGAAATGGTGAAAGTTCTAGACTTAGGAGAATCGCGGAGAATGAAACAAAGCAAAGTTAATCAAAGCACATACACTGTGACAGGCTTTTTCAAGAAGAGTTGGTGCGTGTGACAATGAAGAGAATTTCTTTATGCTCCACATTAGAAACAGCATTTGGCTCCGAAGGGTTCTGAAAAACAAAACGTCATGTTTAACTTTTAATAAAATCTGCTATCGTCGCTAGACAAGAAAAGCACAAAAGCGCGCGGACAAAGCACTTATTCAGACCGGACAACGCAACCAACTATTCCGACAGTCGCCCGCTAATGGAAATCCCGAAAAAATATCGCGATAAAAAATAGTTTAAAAAACCTCACGCATTTGAATGAAAATTGGGTGGGGGCGACGCGGCGCCGATCACCTATTATTATTATTATCACTCGCATTATATCTGCATTTTTTCGACGCACACAGTCGCCCGCGGCCGAACGCCATTTTTGTTTTTCTTCGTTTTATCTTTTTTTCGGCGAAATTGGCGGGCGGTGGGGTTGCCGTTCGCCATCATACGCGATCCGCACTATGCACGTAGCCTGCCGATGCGAACTATTGCCATGTCTACAAGTGCACGAACATTTAAATTGGCTCTCATCAAATATTGATCAGCCTGCAGTTTTTTTCACTAACCAACCTGTGTTTTGTGAGTCTCACTTCGGCTGCGTGGTTATTGAAGGTTCTTCATAATTTATTCATTAAACTTTGAAGTAGCTCCGAGTACGAACATCACTCTAATACGGTGCTTTTTATTTTTTGGATATCGGTTTTATTCGATTCGCTCCGGCATTGAATTCTGGATATGCAGCAATTAATTAACACAAACCAATACGAAAATGCAAACCAGCTTACAGTATCACTCGAGAGACAAACACTCTTCTACACGATACGATAACACTCTGCGTTCTACACACATTATTAAGGTTGCGCAATGAAAATTTATTATCATTAAAAAATGCAAAAATTATCACGTAAGAAGCGGCGAGGTGTTGGACATCGCTCATCGTTGACAGGGTCATCGGGGCAGGGGATACACTCTGCTACGGATGACACATTTTGAAAAAAGTTTTTGTTTTGTTGCATCGTTTATTTTTTTCTACATATCATTCAACCACACAAATTCTGCGTTCATGTGTCGTAATCTAAATCCCTACTTGATTCTGAAAATCTCGGTTGTGACTGCCTAACATGCGACAGGCCCCGGGTTCGATCCCCGTCCGGGGGTACAGAAAAAAAAACCCTAGGTCTCGGATGTTTATATGTGTGTGTCTCTGTTTCTGGTTCCCACAACCAGAAGAAATGTATGTGTCTGCATGTAAATATTTATGTTTATGTAATTTCTACCAACTAGGTACAACCTTTGTGCACCCTAGAGGTAGGCTGGTGGTGAATGACCCAAACAGGCGTCACCCCAACTGTGAGTATGACCCATTCGCTATGAACAAACCGGCCCTGTCGCATTTAGGTATAAATCTATGTAACCACGCGGCCAGGGTTGCCCGTGAAGGACAGACATGATTGATCAAAGTCGTTTGTCAGGCTCGCGTCGCGGCGCCGTTGGCAACCCTATAATTAGCACCCGATTCTAGACGTCTAATGTACGTTCTGATCTAATTATGACTTCGTACTGTCCTCTAAAGTTGGTAATTGGCATTAAAAACATAGGAAACCGACTTCATTACGCGGTCATTAGTAGCTTTACACTATTTGGCTGATATCATTTTTCAGTACTGTATCATGGTCATATCAAAGAATTGATAATATAGAGAAATTCTCAACAATTAATTGATGAAATATTCAGAAAGGGTTGAATTTAATGAAATCTTGCCTCTTTAAAAGAATTTTTATTCAGTAGTTCACAATAAAAATGCTAGTAGTAGTTTTTGTTATTCATCTCGAACTTACACGAAGACTATTCGGGGGCATCGCAGAGCTCGCGCTCTTTAGTCTTCATCAAAGCTACCGCAGTGTTTTAACCTAAAATATTACGGACCTTCTATCGTTCAACCATGGTCGGATATTTGTGGCCATGGCCAATATATGCTTACATGTCGTTGTGTCTAAATTATCTTGTTACATAATAGATAGTTATGCGAAAAAAAGTTAAAAGGAATAATTTGCTAATGTATTGGCGACAATCACAACGTCACGGCTTTTCCCTTTCGGGATGACAGAGGCATAAATGTGCCCACGTTAAGCCAGTTCCTCAATACTCTGTTGTTGCGTGACAGGGGGTTCGCGACGTTTTCCATCACCGCGAGAACGTCCGTACGATTCAAATCAATATGGCAAAAAATAGTAGCAGACAAAAAAAACCCTTAATGAGTGCCTATTTAGGTATATAGGTACTTTCTCTTCTGAGTAGTTTTACGTGATTTATTAAAAAATCCAATTATTTCCCATTTTACTACGAAGTACCAATTAGCGTTCGCAGGACCAGAAGAAAAATCATGTCGATATCAACAATTACATTTTAACAGCACTTTTACGATCGTCGGAAAATTACACAAATGCAATTATCGTCTAATGAATATTCAAGGCGGTTTTATAACGAAATGACGTATTACACACCGCCGCTCAAATAATGCATAAAGTATTAAATAAATTAATTCGTTATCTATGTTTATGCGATTTTATAAATGCAAAATGCTTTCTCGTATGCGTGGGGGCGATCGGTTCCTCCCGACTCTTAATGATATTATGACGAACGGGCGAAAAAAAAGATTCGCAATAAACATTTTAAAAAGGGAGAAGTGACATTACGTGCGAATTAAAATGCGGAATCACGTACATAACAGCTTGTACGGCCTTTTTTTTTTCAATACACTTAATGCGAACTGTGGACGTTGGGAACGAGTGGAGTGGGTTAACACTTTGTTGGTTTTAGAAAAAATATTTTTTGTATTCGCGCTTTAATTGTGAAATGCGGAATTTTGTTTGCATTTGATCGTTTCGGCTTTTAAAGTAAAATTAGGGGTTCGCTTCGCTATCTGTTGCTGGCACCTCTACCGCAGGCTAATGGTACTATAAATGATAAATAAATGTAGTCCATTGGTGTCCCCACCGAGCGGCACGGACCTTTACCAGGATATGAGTAAAATTAAGCCATACTCCACCACAATGCTCGTGTGGCCAACCCGAGATGCCGGAGTTATCAAGCTGCCTTATGAGGGCTCTGACACAGCTTTACGACTACTGCCCCCGAGTGGCGATAGAAGCCGCGACCTTCAGCTTAACGTGTCATCTGAACCACGGAAGGGCTCGAAACAGACGTGACTGTATAGACATTATATTCTTACATAAACTGACGAGCAATGAAAAAGTTCCAGTGAGATAGCACCAAATTACTCCTAAACGGGAAAGGTTAGCTTAATGACGCCGTCTGCAATATTGAAGTACATTTAACAGCGCATCAGAATATTACCAAGTAAAAATGTCAATATTGTGTTCAAATTTTAAATTAAATGTTTAAAAAAATTGGATGGGTGTTTGTCGCCATTTTGTGGGTGGCACTTTTTCATTGCTCGTCAGTGTATTATTGATGCCCCGGAATTACTACGCTGTATTCTTTTTCGTGTACCCCGTAGGCAGGAACGCGGCTGTCGTAATAAAAACCCTTTCTCGATTGCGCTTAGTAGAAGTTGTTATGTCTCTAATAGCTTTATTAGACGTAGTTGTATTACCTACAACAATGGGCTTGGTGAAACTGAGTTGTTCAGTAGCTCCTTGAATTGTGTAAAAAAAGAGTTAAGAATGCACTTTGGTTTTTAAAGGAATTTAATTACTTTCATAGTGTGATGTCCTATGGTATCTTGTTGTGGGGGAAAGCAGCCGATATTCAAACTATTTTATTTTACAGAAAAGAGCTATTCGAGCTATTTATAATTTAAAACGAACAGACTCCTTAAGATAGCTTTTTAAAGAAATTGACATACTAACTGTAGCTAGTCAATTTATTTTCGAAAATATAATGTATGTACGCAAGAACCTTGCAACATTTTCCAAACTTAGCGATAGCTGTAATGTTAACCTAAGAAATAATCACAGACTGTGTGCGCCCCGATTTAGACTCGCGAAGGTTAGCAATTCTTTCAAGTGTCAGTGTATTCTCTACTATAATAAGATATCTCTGGAGATTTTGAAATTGCCATTTGAACAATTTAAAAAGCATATTAAAGCGACTTTGTCAAAAAAAGGGATATTACAATGTTCAAGATTACTTAAATGACAGGACTGTATGGGGTTAATCTGGCTCAATACAGGCCTTGCTGTTAATAATTTTGTAATTATTTATTCCTGCTTATTAATCATAATAATTAAATTTTTCATATTTGTAATAATTAAGCACAACCTATTTTTAAAAGAGATATAAAAATCAATCTGTGGGAGTTACTACGCCCTGCTTCTCCCACAGTGGTCCAATGTAGAGAAGAGGCAAAATTGACGTTTGCTAAGTATATGTAAATTTCTACAGTAATAAAGTACTTTGACTTTGACTTTGACTTTATTGTGTTTTTATTTTTATTTTGGTTTCTATAATTCTAGTGTTTAATATAGATTTTAAATTACTTAGTTAGTTAAGGGAACTATCTACATTTAATAAATTCATGTTATTTAATTTGTTTAAAACTGTTTCTAAATAAATAAACAGATGCCGCATAGCAACGGACACCCATCCAGTACCCGTCTCGCCCACACGATCCTTGCCGATGTGATGTGTGATGATAGAATTTTACTGTATCAAATATTATAAAAATATCTCTATTCTACTCTACGGTATACTTAGGCTTGTTCTTCATCCATTCCATTCATAACACTTATTTTATTATGAAGTGGCAGAAAATGGCTGGCTTTTCATTAATTAAAATTATCTGTCTATATCACTCTTACCGCATACTTGAATGACGTATCGAGATCGAGATGAATCGAATCGAATCGAACATATCTTTGTCGTGGCCAGATCATACAATTCATCATTTCTTGATGTGGTCAACCATTTTGAATGAGAAATTTTATTGAACGAAGAAATATTTTAGGGAAAAGCGCTGTGGTAGCTTATAGGCACTTTACCTGGCCGTGGCAATATATTTACAGTCGTATTTTTAACTTTAATTCTGCATTTTTTTGCCAGGTAGAGGGTTAAGGCTAGAAGGGGCGAGAGTAGGCATATAGGAGACCCTCAGCATCTTATTATATAGACCTGTTCTGGGATTTATTTAATGAAAACAAGTGGAATTATTATAAAAACAAATAACCCGACTGCATTTTCAATCTTTCAGTATATTTTGTAGGGTTCCGTACCCAAAGGGTTCCAAACGGGACCCTATTACTAAGACTCCGCTGTCCGTCCGTCCGTCTGTCACCAGGCTGTATCTCACGAACCGTGATAGTTAGACAGTTGAAAATTTCACAGATGATGTATTTATGTTGCCGCTATAACAACAAATACTAAAAAACAGGATAAAAGAAATATTTAAGGGGGCTCCCATACAACAATTCTTTCAATACCACATACAAACTTATGGATGCACCTGGTTACGTACGTGGAGTGTGAAAGTAACCGCACCAATAACTTTGTAAACAATATTTTGCTGTGTAAAATCCAAACTATTCACTCCACACCATCGCTTCCATTGAACGGTGGTACGGAACCCTTCGTGCGCGATTTAGACTCGCACTTGACCGGTTTTTTTTATTTTGATAACCCATTCGATAAATTAAATAAAAAAATTAAGATATATAACATATCGCAAAAAATTGGCCATTTTATTTTTTACATTTTGATATACCCAGTGTCACTCTCACTGTTGACCCAGATGTTATTTTTGAAAATTGATACGCGATTTTGAACTTTAACGCTTTAAGATAGGGTTCAAAACCTATGAAACAAAATTGATCGTTTTATCAAAAGCTAGTAACAAGTGGGTTAAGACAAATCTAAAGACACCTCTCAAGCTAAAATCCATCAAGCCGTTTAAGCTGCAGAGCGTGACAAAGTAATATACATACATACATTCTTCACAAAATAAAATGCCCGGTGACAGCGTCCGTGTCACTGACGTAATAAGGTTCAATTTAGTAGTGACTGTAGATACATACACTCAAAAAACATAACCCTCCTTCTGGCGCAGTCGGATAAAAAGTGGGCAAAACCTGTGCCTTTGCCACATCATGTGACGCAACAATTCTGTGTTGTTTGTTGGTAGAATCCCAGCTGTAAAACTAATAAAATCAAGTCATCGATGACAAGATTCACAACATTATTGAACGTTAAACAAAAATATTTACGTACAGGCACATACATTGCTTTTCCCCACACTAGGATATCCTGTGCCATGGGCACCAGGAACGGCGACGTCATATACATTAACCGTCCAATACCTGGGGATTTTTCCCCTCTATCCTTAGCCGGGGATCGAACCCAGGACCGCTAGCATGGTAGACAGAGCCATAACCGCAGCGCCACTGAGGTCGTTATTATAAGATTATCATTATGATTAGTTATTGCACAACAAAACGTCGTGAGGAAACCTTCAAGCTAGCTAGCCCCCTAGCACACAAAATGGAGTATCGAATAACTGGCTAAAAGTGGACACAATTGTGCCTCTGCCAATCCCATATTGACGCCCCGAATGGCCGAGTTGGCAGTGACCCTGCCTACGAAGCCAAGGGTCCTGGTTTCGAGTCCCGGTGGGGGCAAATATTTGCTTGTTGAGAACGGATGTTTCTACCCTAGTCATGGTTGTTTATCTATCTAAGTATAATATTTATCTGTATCGTTGTCTAGTACCCAAGATACAGGGAATCCTAGTTTGGTGTTGGATCAATGTGTGTAAATAGTTTCCAATGTGTTATTATAATTATGTTTAATATTTTTTTCTGGGGTCCCGGCTACTATTGCTACTTGGTAGTGGTCGTAAAACTTCTCCATCAACCCGCACTGAGCCAGCGTGGTGGAGTATGGCTTAATTTAATAGTACTCGTATCCGGGTAAAGGCCTGTGCCCCTCGGTGGGGACACTAATGGCCTACATTGTTAACCAACCATGGTAACGGTCGGTAACCATAGTAACGATCGGTAACCTGGTAACGATTGGTGACCATTACGTACCTATATCTTAACTACAGTAATTGTGGTCGTTGCACGTAGTGAATACAAGTTGTACGTAGCACGTTGTACAGTGGTAGACAGGTGTCAATGCCCGCTGTTGCGATGCTAACCCGAAAATATTATAACACAGAATGCATATGCAGGCCTCCTTGCATCGTGGGGAAATGGTTACCAGACTGTAGGTTGATGTATGACGTCTTCTGGCTATCTCGCTCCTATTCAAATTAGTGTCTCCTGTCGTCAGGAGTTATGTATGTAACATTATTCCATTGCATAGCTAAATGTGTAGTTAAAAATATGGGCGACAAATATAATGATCAATAAAATATTTTTTTCCTACCCAAAATGGATACATGAACACCAAAAGTTGCAAAAAATATCAGGGCAAAATACTGCGGTAGCTTAGGTGAAGGGGTGAGCAAAGCGATGCCCCCTTTATCCTTCGTGTTAGGTTGAACATGTAAGAACAAAAAAAATTACTTAAATCATGAACTTAACTTACACAAAACATAAAAAGAAGTTTGGTGATCATTTATCCAAACACAATTTGGTGGACATTTATCCATTCTGGCAGTCATTTCGAATTTATTGGTAGTAAAATAGGTGCGTTTTTGGTAATCGTTTAAACATAAGCCAAAAATATGTAGGTGTGTATTATATGTAGTCAAATAGCTAATTCGCTTGTGAGTCTAGTCGATTTTTAGCACGTGTACAAAGTTACCGTCTTTAGACGCTGACGACTTTGAGAGAATGTAAATGTTTCTTTATGTTACCCTAAATAACGATGAATCTTTTGTATGACGTCTCTGTTTCTGGTCCCCACGATACAGGGTATCCTACTGTAGGGCCAGAAGCAATGTATGTGTCTCAATATAAAATTAAAATAATTTAGGAATCTTTTAGACTTCATTTAATATAATAAAAACAAGTACATTATGAATCTTTTGAATACCACTCTGCCTCTGCCACCCCGTATGGGAAAAGGGGTGACGCTATGTTGTTTATTGACCGAGCGATGTGTGTCTGTAAGTTCCGGTCTAGGGGCCACAGTTTTCAAGCGACCCTCACGAAACTTGGCACACCTTTTCCTTGAATTTTTTATATTTTTGTCGAGAGCTTTTTTCGATTTTCTCCTTGGGGGGGGGGGGAGTTATGACGATTTCTTTTTCATTTTTTTCTGAAACCTATCGTGTGGGGTATCAAATTAAAGGGCTTCGTGAGTCGGTTCGAAAAATATCATACATCATTACCTTGCGGCCGGCTGTTTTCTAAAAATCCAAGAAATATTTTCAAAACATACCAAGTTTGGACTCCTCGAAGTAGGAGACGGATTAGTAAAGAGGATCTATACAGACCATGAGAGTGAGTGAAATAGACTATAACTATTTTCGTGAAAAGTCAGTAGATTGTATTTTAAATAGCAAAATGTAGTTTACAAAGTTATTGGTGCGGCTACTTTACTACTTGATTTTGATTGAATCTAAGATACTTACCTATAAATTGGTTCACAGTCCCCCCTGTCAGCGAGGTCTACTGCCCACAGGGCCACTAGTATAATACTGTTAAGTATCTACACTACAGATTCCAATAATCACCATAATTTAACAAACAAACGTGTGGTCAACAAAACAAATCTACCAGGAGGCCAGAAATCAATGAGGAGTCAATGTTTATCTCCACGGTTGATGGCCTGCTCTAATAGGAAGTTATCCGTGCGACAAGCAATATGCACCTATCTCAGCACCCGGCAGACAAAGGGCCTATTAACAATATGTAATGCTCAACTTAGATCGAGTCGCCACCTGGTGGTGGGCAAGCGGGCAGTTGGAGCGACGGATGCTGCGGTTGGCGTTTTTAATCATTGTAAGTACAGTACGATTACAACTTAACTGCTGGGCACTTCTTGGTTTTTGAAACTTGAAATTTGGTACAGAGGTGTACCAAGAAGAGTGTATTAAGGGAAAAATCTGAAAAAGTTGGCTGATTTACGATTAAAAAATTGTCAAAAAGCTGATTAGTATCGAGCGTATAAGTTAAAATAATCGTACTGTGCGTTTATAAACAGTATGTTAGTAATCTGTGACATTTATTGAGGAAGATGTATTTCTTGAAATATAATGTGAATTTGTAGTGACTCCTACAATAGTAAGATGAGACTGATAAACGAATTTTCTGAACAATTCATATGGTTTGCTCAGCTAGCATAGTGCTAGACTGCTAGGTGAATGAGAGTGTTTATGACGATAAGACGTAACCGTCGTCTGGTGAAATAAATCTCTGGTCTCATCTGAGACCCATTTAATATATAACTTGTATATATTACATATACAAACAAATTATAAATGATTCACTTTGGATTGAAGGAAACACATACACATAAAGCAAGGTTTGTCAGACAGGTCTAATCGAAGAAGTCAATACATAAATATTGATACCGTATGAAAAAACGCCTAATTCCGCCCGCGCGTTTGCAAGGCACCCGCACCCGTCCTCGGAAAATGGAGCGCACGATAAAAACGGTAACGAATTATAAAAAATCGGAGGCACACAATCGCGAGCGCGGACGTGTGGGGCGGGGAGAGGGGGGAAGGCGGTGAAATGAAATGAAATAATGAAAAAAATGGACAAAAAGCGGGACAAACATGCATTGTCCTGCCGCCCGCCCCCCTTAATGAGAGGGGGGCGGGTATCGGCGGGCGGACCGCGGCGGTTATACAGCTGATTATTATCTGAAGCCTCTGCAGTGGACGCAAGTAGCTGATGAGCTACGGTGGGATCGAATTAGAGATTAAAGAGTTGGAGGTAACTTTCAGGAACAAAGATGATGTGGGTGATATGGGTACCTATCTAGTTGTGTACGTCATATTTACCATTTGAGGGGGCTGACTGGTGACCTTTTCGGAGTTTTGGTAGTGATGAAGACTCAGCGGGAACAGCAATCTTTTATTTCGCGTAAAATAACAAAATTTTGAAAGAACACACCTCACAAAGCAAACACCGCACCAGATAATCAGAGCATTACCGATCCACCCCATTTAGTCATGAAAAAGAGCGGTCGAAATTAATTTGTTTATGCGAAACAAAGGTGGGTGCTGGCTGCATGCACCCGGGCCTCCCGCCACCCGAAAAAAGAAAAAATTAAAAAAAGAGCAGGGGGCGTACCCGCTCCCCTCCCGCGTTTCGATCGACATCGGGCTTCTTTTTTTAATCGCGTCGTATTCACAATACTCGTTTTTGGGCACACACTGTGTGCTCGTTGCCTATTTTCCAATTTAGATTGCTTTGTATATTACCGGTTGAGCGATGTGCAATAGTTTTTAAGGCCCGCGACACGGCACTGGCCGGCGGAAATTAAATTCTGCGAGGAATAAAAACGAAAGAGGTTATTTCAATGCATACCTCTGTTAAGGGGTGAAGGCAGGTGTGACGAGAGCAGGTAAGTTGCCCTTGGCTTTTGGCATAGGATTGTCGCGATAAGTCTACTTAATCAAATTGCGATTAAAGTGGCGATCTCGTAAATTCCGTTCGCTTTGATGGTTGTGTACACCCTCACGCAAATGTGCTTATTATCCTTATACGGACAAGGCTAAATATCCTTCGACAAGAAGCGGCACATTACAAGGCGGCGCGACAGTATCTAAACGAATGAAGCTTACAGATACCCCTTTCTGGACTTTGTGCCTTGATTATTCGTGCTTCTGCACCACGGGACATGGTATGACATGACTTTACGATCGGCTGCTGGTAAATAAATTTGTAATAAAGTTAGCTTGCATTTATTCTGACACTATTAACAACTATTAAATAAATTGGATAACAAATACTTACACTAGACACCCAATACAATGCAGCAAAGATTACTGTTAATTAACCACATACCTAAAGTAAAATTTCCCTATGTCTCGGACATTTCGGCTGGTTTGTCTGATTTAGTTCTTGCTGAAAATTTACCGGAGGGGCCACTATTAACAACTATTAAATAAATTGGATAACAAATACTTACACTAGACACCCAATACAATGCAGAAAAGATTAGGTACTGTTAATTAACCACATACCTAAAGTAAAATTTCCCTATGTCTCGGACATTTCGGCTGGTTTGTCTGATTTAGTTCTTGCAAAAAATTACCGGAGGAGCCGATACTAAAATGTTCTCCTCGAGTTTATGATACTCATTTCCGTGTTATATCGTTCCCTTCTACAGCTTCTTACCTGAGGCGCATATCTTTATAACATTATAGAGCTGTCTCTACGACAATTCTTACAGATTAAACTTTAAATATCGATCAATTGACCTATGTGAGTAAGAGATTTCGCTTTTCACCCTTCAAAAAAGACTCATAAGGATATTGGTCAATATAAAATCGACCGATAGTTGTAACCTTACTTTAAAAAACATGAAATCCTTGCCTTACCATGCATTTATATACTCGAAGTATGTAAATTTATTTGAAAATATCCTGAATTCAACACCAGACGCGACAATATACCATCCAATCGTTCGCTAAGACCTACACGAAAAAACAATTTAATATTACCCATTTCCAACTTAAAAGTATATTCATCAGAACCTTTAGCAATGTCAATAAAATAAATAATAATCTGCCGAAAACTCTATTAAATGAACCAAAAGATATATTTATATATATTTATACATAAATTAAAACAAATGTTATACAATAAATGCTATTACAGTTATTGAGTACTTAAATGACAAATTCAAATAGACAATAAATTCATTTCTAGGACAATTTTTCATGATCGAAATTTACTTTCCACTGACTTTTAGGAAATATTATACTTAATTATAAATTAACATACTATGTCTCGCTCTCTTCTATTGTAATGCCTTTTTTACAAGGTCCTTAAATAACACTTGTATCCTTATAACATCCTACGCAATATCAATTTTATGGAATGCAATAAATATTAGTTTTGAGTATTGAGTATTGAGATGAAGACCCGTATCGTAATTGCCCGTGCGACCTTCAATAGCATGAGAAAGTCACTGTGTACCAGCAGCTGGACCTTAGACTTCGGATTGGGCTTCTCCAATGCTACATCTGACCTACAGTCTTCTATGGATGCGAAACGTGGATCATTTTGGAGAATACGCGAACAAGATTAGAGGCAACACGAGAACAAATTTTCAATGGCCAATTTGGCTTCCACCCTTAAATTTGTCGGAGCACAATTCTAACTCCTTACGAAAATTTCATGTCCTGGAGAAGGCAAAAATATTTTTTTATACAATTTTCATTGATTTCCTAGCATTTTTTGAGAAAAGCCTTGCCTGCGGCTTGGACTACAAACTCAATACTCGACCTGCAATTGCCGACTTTACTATAATGTGCTACTAAATGTGGTACCACAAGTGTTTATTCACATAACGAATCGAATATATACAATTACCAATATTTGTACAGGAAATATAATCAGCGATTGTATACCATAACCATAACTACTGTGAGGCCAGTATCAAGTGTCTCTTATAATTAGCGGGCAAAAAGCAATAAATATTACCAAGACGATTATTAAGCGGAGGCGGCTAATCATAAGGAGTTTGAGGTTACACCACGAACACTGCTGAGACTTGAGACTTTAGGCTGTAAAATGTAGAATTACTTAATAACAGAAGAATCAGAATGTTCTGGTAAAAGGGCAGGGAAAATAAGAATAAAGGAAAACAAAAGAGAAATCACGTCTGTTGTCAATACGGTATTTGACTGCTAGTCAAAATAGATACTTTTTAGGAACTGTCAAAACGGTAATTTTGTTCACGAGTTCTATGAAATACTAGCATGTCTCAACCAAATGCTGTTTTTATACACAAAATTGAGTTTACACTATGCAACTGCTGAAAATATGGAATTCTGATATTGTCCAACGTTTTTGTTGAAAAAGGTTCAGCTTGAGACACGTCTGTAGATTTATTGGACTACCTTGTCAAATACTCTATTATATCGGCACTCAATCGATGTCCTCCGAATACATTTATGAAGATATTCGAAAATGGAAAACGGTGAAAAAGTAAAAAAGTCCCATACGTTATTTCAAATCCTTAGATTTAGCTGTGTATTCGATTAGGGTGGTTGTACATCATCGTTCTCAGAAGTCCCAACACACTGCTGCGTACACCGCCGCCGGCGCCGCCGCCCTACAAACAGTACCTATAATTAAAATGCACACATAATGTTCTAATCACCGACTACTGCACGGTCAGACAAACTAAAAAAAAAGAGTTTCACGATCAAACAGATGGCGATCGTAATCTTTTTAAGCGATACACTTTTGTTTCTAAAAACGTAGACACACTTATTGTCTATGCCAGAGTGCCGTGTGGTGACAGACGTCTTTCTAAAAAAACGCTCTCAGTTCGCGACATGCTGAGACATCGCTCATCGCTCTGAGCGATGTCTCAGCATGTCACATTGACGGATTCGCCATATCAAATCTGTTATTTCCGGGCGCATGAAATAGCTCACTGAACTAAGAGCGGTTTATTAATACAGGGCTAACTATCTTCATGGACTAGGTACTACTTCCGCCAAGAAACCGTTCTCGCCGCAGTCAAACTTGAGCTTATTTTTATTTTATATTTTTTCATATTTTAGATATCGTATCAGTTTTATCAAGCACAGTGTTTAATAGACGTAGAAGGCAAACTTTTGCTGGATATGTTAGAAATTATTTAGAAAATAAATCTTATCACATTCTTTTTTTATCCATTATTTTCCTCAGCAACTCATTAAACCTCCGATATTGTTCTCCGTCGTTCATCTCTGAGCGGGACAGTGTACACTTACTTGCAATATTAATCTAGCTCATTAATCAAGTGTAATTAGATCATTACCCGGATCCGGTTCCCGACGGGACTTCACTATCGCTGTAAAATCATTATTTTTTTTCGTTAGTGACGCTTTCTGGCTAGACTGATATGAAGATATACTTAACCGGTTGGAGGCGGGTAATATAATACAGATTATAACATATTCCTCAACTTTCACTTTTTTTAGACTAGAGAACTAAAATCCATTAAAAAAATTACTTTATATCTTTATTTTAGAAATAGCTTTTATTTGATAATGCATTGTAGGTAAACTCTAAACTCTCATTCGTTTCATAAATATAAATCAAATCACATACTCATCATAAGCGTTAAGGTGATTTAAGGAATTAGTCCATGTTTTTAATAAGGCACTAAAAACATATTGATCAGTCACTAATAACTTTTTTAATTTACAACCTACGAAGGTTCTAATTTAGCGTCCTACATCAACTTTTTGCGGGATCACTTAAAATTTTCCTGCGGCCAAGAAGCGATAAGACCGCCAGTATTTAATTGCATCCACTATGATTTATTATGGGTTAATTTTATGATAATGAGTTCATGAATAATCTGCTTCTCGGCTGCAATTCTGTACACTTCGGCGCGATTAATATTGAACGATTCGATTACGGCGACGTAATCGTGTGACGGTTGTAGTGTAGATCTTGTTGTGATTGCACTGACGAAGATGTCCAATTGATACAAGCCGATAAACACGAAGTTTTCTTGGTAGCCAATTTATTGCGAGTCAATAAATCTCATTTCTATCTCTAAAAATGTACGAGTATTTCATCTCAATCCTAAAAGTACAAGTTCGGTTCGGGTTCCGCCAGTTCGTTTTTTTTGACCGAGCGAGCGAAGGGAGCGAAGGGCTCCATTTCGACAAGATAGGAGGCCGATTTTGCTTTCGTCTGTCTCTATGTCTCGTATCAAATTAAAGGGCTTCATGAGCCGGTTCTAAAAATATACTACACCATTACCTTTCGGACGCCTGTTTTCTAAAAATCCAAGAAATACTTTCAAAACATACCAAGTTTGGACTCCTCGAAGTAGGAGACGGATTAGTAAAGAGGATCTATACAGCCATGAGAGTGAGTGAAATAGACTAGCGAATTTTAGTGAAAAGTCAATAGATTGAATTTTAAATCGCAAAATGTAGTTTACAAAAGTTATTGGTGCGGCTACTTTACTTCTTGATTTTGATTGAATCTAAAATACTTACCTATAAATTGGTTCACAGTCCCCCTGTTAGCGAGGTCTACTGCCCACAGGGCCTAGGGCCACTAATTTTTATATATAGTCACTTACATTGCATCTGGCCCCGCACTGGGATACCCTGTGTCGTGGGAACCAGAAACAGCGAAGTCACACACATATTAACATCCAAGTCCTGGGATTTTTTGTCTTCGTCCCTAGCTGGGACTCGAATCCGGGACCTCGCTTGGGAGGAAGTGCGTCATCGTCATCGTCGTCAAAAAAACTTCTACGATTTGAGATATCGTTTTTCGATGCGCACGATCGATTACTTTGTTTGTTTCAATTCCGTCATTATATACTTACATTAAATATTCACGGATTAAAGATTAAAGGGACACAGTATTAAATATACCTTTCGAGAATAGGGCTGTGAATGCGTGGAATTACGACCGCTGAGACTTAGACTTGCAGCCACAAGGTAGTCTAAAGCAGTTCAATTTCAATCCTTAAGGATTGGCGACCAAGATTTATATAACTCCCAAAAGTGTAGCTCAGCCCGTCGCTGGCTGTACACGTATCGAAACGGGAGCGGATCGTAATAAGTCGCCCATAATTTATGTTTCACGCTATTAAGGTAAGACTGTTGCGAGAGCAAAGTATAAGTTACTTCGAATAGTGCTCTAGAGCGGGAGGCGAAGGTGTATTAATTAGTTATGTCTTTTTATTTCACTGCGTATAATGAAACGCGGTAAGATCTGCGGTCGGCCTCACAAGAGAGATTGCGCTTCGCAATTCACCAACGCACATTATGTCCATGCGTGTCTTTTCAAAGCATTACCGATTATGACTTGTATTGTTAGTTGATACAATGTCATTATGTGTTTCTATGAATGAATGAAACTTAAACAGCAGATAGTACCTATTGTATGAAGTTAATTTTAACGTTGGAAAAAGATGAATAAAGCTTTTGCCATTGTGCCTGTCGATTGGTACAGTCGGTTGCTTTCATCTTGCATTGTCGCGCACGCGCACTCGCGAGTTGAGTTGAATTTTCTTTACAAAGACCGTAAAAGATTCTGTAGTTACTGAGGCTGCTAAGTTTTCGGGCCCCAAAACTTTGACACTTTTGGGATTCAAACATGTAGTGCTTAAAAGATTAATCATAAAAATATCAAAGCATTAATGCTTTAATATTTTTATTTTAAGGTTATTAATAACCTTAATAATTTTTTCATTATTGTATCACTTTATTACTGTAGGAGCTCTGTGGTCTAATGGTTTCACGCTTGCTTCTCACACAGGAGATGCAGGCTCGATTCCTGACCATGCACCAATGAGATAATTAATTTATATTAAGAACACTATACGGACGTTCTAACGGTGATGGAAAACATCGTGACGAAACCTTCATTACTCCATAGCTGCGGCGATGGGCTAGCCCCCTGTCACGCAAAGGGAGTATTGAATAACAGGCTCAAAGTGGGCACAATTGTGCCTCTGCCACACCGTATGGAAAAAGGCGTGACGCTATGTTATGATAAACATTACTTTAATGGTAGTTACCTAGTACCTACTCGCCGTTCAGAAGTTGTGTACAACATTTTCTCACATTAAAAGCCACAAGCTCCTTGCTATAATATAGATAGCAACACAGTTGCCTGGCTGGTTACTTGTCACCAGCTCAATAATATTATTAAACACCGTGCTGCGGGCACATTCTCGTAAATATAGTTGTAAATATAGTTGTAAATATAGTTGTAAATCTCGACATCGTCACAGATCACAAGTGCAGTTGTTACAGCAATGCTGTTACATCGACTCTTTAATTACTGAACATAATAACATAGACTTGCGACATTTTTCTCGGTTATCCGAGAAATTTTCGCACACAATCCTTTCTGCTGAGTCCTAGTTTAAAAGAGTGTACACTTGTTATTTTTTTGTGTTTGTATTACAAAAATATGCCAGAAAAAATCATACGATAATTAAAAAAAAGGCTGACAATTATACCTAACTAGGTACTTAAAAGTACCAGAAATCAATTTAAGAAACACACGAGTACCTACAATCGGCATTAAGCGCTGGTTTATATCAGGATATAAGCAAATGAGTCATTACTGTTGAATTCGGCTGTTGTTTTACATCATTATGACGTAAAACGTATTTAATGATACTGTACAATAGTAGTTTATGTGACTGCTACATAATGGAGGGCATTAATACTCGAGAGTGGGTTATGAAACGAAGGCGAGTTTCATAATAATATCACTCGAGAGTTTTAATGCCTAATTATGTAAAGTTACATAGGTACACTAGTTTATCTTCACACATATTATAAGCTCTCTTTGATGTGTTCAGGAACCGCATGTTTGACCGGCATTGTGGCTCTGCAGTTGTTTAGCTTGTTCTGTAGTACCAACTTCACACAAACTAGGGGCGGCACGCAGGTGGGCGTCGGCGTTCGAAATTTGAATGTCATAATATGTAGAAAAAGTACACATTATGGTTATAATGTGTAATTTTTCAGATAAGAAATTAGTTTTTACCAAGTAGTTTAACATTATGCTGATCGTAACGTGCGGTTTTTGTACGCAGTAAAGAGGGTTTATGATACGTGTGTAGATAAACATATTAAGGCACGACGTAAAATCTATGTGGACATTATTAGAAGTTAGTAGACCTAAAGTTTCGAGTGAACTGAACACACAACAATGGACTTAAGCTTAGATACTGTATTGGCTTACTACGCCTGGGTGCAGTTAGTGACTCCGACACTCTGGATAGATACTGTATTGGCTTACTGCGCCTGGGTGCAGTTAGTGACTCCGACACTCTGGATAGATACTGTATTGGCTTACTGCGCCTGGGTGCAGTTAGTGACTCCGACACTCTGGATAGATACTGTATTGGCTTACTGCGCCTGGGTGCAGTTAGTGACTCCGACACTCTGGATAGATACTGTATTGGCTTACTGCGCCTGGGTGCAGTTAGTGACTCCGACACTCTGGATAGATACTGTATTGGCTTACTGCGCCTGGGTGCAGTTAGTGACTCCGACACTCTGGATAGATACTGTATTGGCTTACTGCGCCTGGGTGCAGTTAGTGACTCCGACACTCTGGATAGATACTGTATTGGCTTACTGCGCCTGGGTGCAGTTAGTGACTCCGACACTCTGGATAGATACTGTATTGGCTTACTGCGCCTGGGTGCAGTTAGTGACTCCGACACTCTGGATAGATACTGTATTGGCTTACTGCGCCTGGGTGCAGTTAGTGACTCCGACACTCTGGATAGATACTGTATTGGCTTACTGCGCCTGGGTGCAGTTAGTGACTCCGACACTCTGGATAGATACTGTATTGGCTTACTGCGCCTGGGTGCAGTTAGTGACTCCGACACTCTGGATAGATACTGTATTGGCTTACTGCGCCTGGGTGCAGTTAGTGACTCCGACACTCTGGATAGATACTGTATTGGCTTACTGCGCCTGGGTGCAGTTAGTGACTCCGACACTCTGGATAGATACTGTATTGGCTTACTGCGCCTGGGTGCAGTTAGTGACTCCGACACTCTGGATAGATACTGTATTGGCTTACTGCGCCTGGGTGCAGTTAGTGACTCCGACACTCTGGATAGATACTGTATTGGCTTACTGCGCCTGGGTGCAGTTAGTGACTCCGACACTCTGGATAGATACTGTATTGGCTTACTGCGCCTGGGTGCAGTTAGTGACTCCGACACTCTGGATAGGAAAAATCTTAGAGAAGTAGCTGTTAAATTGATATGATATATAACTATATAATATTATGAGACTAACATTTCTATGAAATAGGCCCCGGCATTACTCGTTTTAGGGTTCCGTACCCAAAGCATGGGCGTACCCAGGTAGGGGCAGGGGGGGGGGGCTGCTGCCCCCCCCCTAGAAGATAAAATAAACATCAAAGTTTTTTGTTTCAATATACCTGACCGACCATCTTCTCGAAACAGGTATGAGCTGCCCCCCCCCCCCCCCCTAGCTGAAATTCTGGGTACGCCCTTGACCCAAAGTAAAAACGGGACCCTATTACTAAGACTCCGCTGTCACCAGGCTGTATCTCCTGAACCGTGATAGTAAAACAGTTGAAATGTTCACAGATGATGCATTTATGTTGTCGCTATAACAACAAATACTAAAAAACATAATAAATTAAATATCCCATACAACAATTCTTTCAATACCACATACAAACTTATGAAGGCACCTGGTTACGTGCATGGAGAGTGAAAGTAGCCGCTCCAATGACTTTGTAAACAACATTTTGCTATGAAAAATTCAAACTATTCACTCCACACCATCCCTACCTTTGTACTATGGTACGGAACCCTTCGTGCGCGAGTTAGACTCGCACTTGACCATTTTTTGTTTTTCGTTTTCTCGTTTCACCTGAATACTGTGCCTCTTGCTTGCGTCACGTACGTTAAATTATACGAAAACATATTTTACATTTTACGACATAATTTTCTTCCCCGTTACATTGTCCTCAAGTGTACCCACACAAAGGTTAAGCACAATTACGTTCGCGCTCTCGCGTAACCGAATCAATCGTTCAGATACTTAATCAATATGCAAAACCGTAGATAGCAGATACGGATCGCGTGAGGGCCCGATTGTGTTCGCAATTTTTTCCCCCTTATTTAATTAACTTTACGATTAATGTTTCATTATCCGGCAGAGGGTTTAATTGGTACGCGCGAGGATCTCTTGTCTCATTAAAAATTTTGATTTTGGGTTTATTTTTTTGCGTGCGCTGACTTTGTTTGGCACGCACTGTAAATCGTGTATCGGTGAGAATTGTTGCGTTATAACATTTATAGCTGGGATTTATAGGCTCACTTATTAACTGGTTTAGTAATTTATGTATTAACAATTAAAACTAATTAGTAATTATATTACAGAGATGGAAAACGCCAATTGATATTATATTAGATCGTGAATTGGGACACCCGCTGAAACACAGGCTATTGTGAATATTTCACTCAATTCCTAGTGTCTAAGTTTTTACGTCCGCCAAATAAGTCTTGGAGTAAATGTAAATCATAGCAATAAAAAAAACTCTACTCTTTAAAATTATATGCCGAGTAATGCAATTTGCTGATATAAAATCAACAATAACTAAAAAAAACAGCAACGAAAAGAAAATTAGCCATTAACCAAGTAGCATTTCTTAATTATTTGCTGTACGCACTCACGAATTCCGTGCTATTTAATTAATTTTGGTTATAACATTTATCTTCCTCGCATGGCCCGGTATAATAAGACCTGATAGCCATTACTGAAGATTGCATTATGCAGAATGGAGGGGCTGCCCGGCTGGCTGGACAGGCTGGACAGGCTGGACAGACTGGACAGGCTGGACAGGCTGGATGTCAATAATGTTTGGCATTGCGTGTCGGCGAGTTTTAATTTCCATGCCTCGAAGTGTAACTTGTGTTCTGGAGTTTTCTCTCGATCGCATGTTTATTTAAGTGGAGATAATGTGTTTGTCACACCGGGTTTACCTAAAGAGTTACCTAGTGTCGGGCCAGGAGCAATGTACCTAAACTCGTTTAATTCAGAGCCCGCAGACAAGATGCCAAAAAAAAATCTTTACATTTTTTAACATTTACATACAGGCTCATACCTGGATACCTTGTGTCGTGGGAACCAGAAACAGCGACGTCACACACATATAAACATCCAAAACCTGGGGTTTTTTATTTTTGGTATCCCCAGCCGGGGATCGAACCCGGGACCTCTCGCATGGTCCAGAGCCACAACCACAGAAGTCGTTTTGCACGAAACAATAAAAATGTATGCGGTTTGAGCACAGACAGAGCATTGAGTTTGACATTTCGAGGCGCAAAGTTACGTCTCGAAATGTCAAATTGAATCCGTTTTCTTAGCGATATAGTGCGATGCCGTGTTACTACAAAAAATGTTACATAGTTACATAGTTTAAGCTCAAAACAAACGTGAAATCCACACTTGTTTAAAAAAAATACATATATATTTTTGTTTTTAAACAAGTATTAAACAGGAGTTTATTTTTTTGTGGTAAGACCCTCGATGTTTATTTGATTTAACTGACATCAAAAAAGGGGAGGTTCTCAATTCGACTGTTTATTTGTATGTTTGTTACGTGAGTATTCCGTCAATAACGAATCTATTTTGAATATTCTTGTTTTGATTGATAAGCCGTACTTCAGAGGAGGTCCCATATAATTTTCATTGAAATTGACTTAACGCTTTTTGAAAAAATCAACAAAAACAAAAAAAACACAAATGACGTTTTTGTTTGTGGTTACTTGCAGCAAAAGTTTTTATGAAGACTTTTCATGTCAACAGACTTCATTGGCATCCAGACCGGCGGCGAGGAAGAAATAGGGCCTGAACGTGAAGTCGGTTTTTTTAAGTTTTAACTCAGTGAATTATCGTTATTAAATTTAATTAGCTTATTCTTAGGTCTGGGTAAACCTGCAAGCGTTAGGTGCAGCTGGAACCTAGCGACCTCGTACATCTGGGCATGCGTGACTGTGCCCTAAGAGAAAATAACTATTGCATAATAATATCTAGTCTCTTTATAAGGACATGTTTAATAACCTCCCGTAGTGCTTAATCTAAATGGATCTGATAGATCCAGTAGAATGCTACTTACATAAGATGGTCGCCACTAGATATCTAGAGTTTAATTTTATATCGTGTTTGTTTGTATTGGATTCGCAGATTATTATTGGAAGTGAGGTTTTTGTGGGTGGATTAGGAGATTAGAGTGTAGTATTATTGGCTAAATGGGGATGGGAATTACATCTGCTTCATCATAAGGGAAAACTCTTGACAACGTTTTGATTGATAATTGTTAGGGTTCCGTACCGGAAGGGTGCCAAACGGGACCCTATTACTAAGCCCCCGCCGTCCGTCCGTCCGTCTGTCACCAGGCTGTATCTCATGAACCGTGATATTTTTACAGATGATGTATATCTTTTTCCGCTATAACAAAAAATACTTAAAAAACAGAATAAAATAAATATTTAAGGGGGTTTCCATACAACAGTTCTTTTAATACCACATAAAAACTTATGAATTGCACCTGGTTACGTCAATGGAGTTTGAAAGTAGTCGCACCAATAAAGTAAATAACATTTTGCTATGTAGATCCAAACTATTCACTCCACACCATCCCTACCATTGTACGGTGGTACGGAACCCTTCGTGCGTGAGTTAGACTTGCACTTGACCGTTATTTTTTCCCATACATTCGACATTCTTACAATTATCCATTGGGAAACACGAACGACGTCATCATCTTTGGGGAATCATCAGCTATCCCTTAATCAGTAGACCACACAAGATATTTTCGAAACAAAATCGCTCATGTTGGTTGTTGTGGGCAGTCTTTCCGGGTTAGCACTGCGATAGTGTTCATGGATTCCTGCCTACCACTGCGTATGCTCATTACTGAGTTGCAACCTTCGAAATTACTGTCGTTCAGCTTATCATGGTAGCAGTCCCCGATCGTCACCATGGCCACCGACCGTTACCATGGTTACCACCATTCGGCTCGCTACACTATAGTTTCACACCGTTCTACAGGCCGCGCCAAGTTACTTTATCTCTGAGTGCGCTGCAACCTCGTTCCCCTCATCGGCTAAGGTGGGGTGAGAGAAAGTGGTGAAAGCTCTCCCAGAGCCAAATAAACTATGCGCCAACTGTAACATGTACATCGTTATGTTTCCAATAATTATTACTATCAAAACCTTCCTTATCCCAAATTCCAAATGCCTTTATTACTGTAGATATTTACATATACTTAGCAATCGTCGTTTTTTGCCACTTCTCTACTTTGGACCACTGTGGGAGAAGAAGGGCGTAGAAACTACCACAGATTGGTTTTTAGATCTTTTACTAAGATTAAAGAACCACCTCTATCAGCAGTCTTTCTATTGTAACAATTTTGTAATTATTTATGTTAAAAGACATCATATTTTCCTTCAACCAGTGTTCTGTAATACAAATAACATGGGTGTCAGAATTATTAAGCAATAATTCTAATACAAGTTCTGCGCCAGGTAGCCCCTGCATGTTTTGATGGGTAATGTTTAAGTGGGGCTTACCCTTTGTCTGAATATTATTACTAGGGATGAGCCAAAATTCGTTATACATTCGGTTTGACCGAATTTCAACAGAACTTCGGCATTCGGCAACAATTCGGCTTAAATGTCGAGCATTCGGTGCAAAAAAAAAGTTAAATACTCACTGGCATTTTGACTGAAATCGATAGAATAAAAATCATACTTATCATAATAATCGTAAAATAAAATTAGGCCTTTATTCATGGTAATTTATTTGGAAATTAAATTAGTTAAGTATACATTTTTGCCTAAACTAAACAAAATAAAGTTATTAAATTTAAATGCCTTCCTACTGCGTAATTTAAATGCGTAACAATAAATAAAAAAATAACACTTCTAGTTCGGCGGGGTGCATCTATTAATTTCGACAATTAATGTAAGTGTGTAAACAAGTCATGATGTGTCGCTCTCGAGAAATCGCGGCGAAATTAACACGCTCATCGCCAGTATATCTTTAATGATACACCATAGGGTGATTTCTCACTGGCCAGTGTATACCTATATTTTTTTTAAGAAAAACCCCATATTTTCTTTATTTTTTAAGATATTTACACCCCAAAAACACAGGCACATTCTCCAGGGCCAATGCTTTTGAACGCGCTACTAAAATGTATGAAACGGAGTATATTGTGGGATACACCGGCCTCCGAAGTCGGGCAGTGTGGTGTATCATTAAGGATACACTGGCCTGTGACAAAGCACCCTATGGTGTATCATCAAAGATACACTGGCGCTGAGCGTGTTAAACCGAACTTCGGCAGTTTTATTTTTATTTTAACCGTATGTGCGGCCGAAGTTCGTATTCGGTTAAAACCACATTAGGGGTCCATCTCTAATTATTACACCTTTTGACTTTTTTAATTCGGGCAAGATATTACACTAAGCAAGTCCTCCTATCACACCAAAACCACTATTTGCTAACACATCAATAAAAGCCATTCGCTCTTTTAATCAGCATACCCATTCGTTCGGCGCACCGCTGCATGGGTGCAGTAATTTCTTTCGTCCGGGCAGTAACATAGGAAGGCGGGGCGGCCGCTCGTAAAGTAAAACTGAAATATTATAAGAAGCTACCTACCAACGAAAGCCCGGAGGCAGTAATTAATTTGAAAGTATGTTAATACATAAGAATAAGAGAATGGTTTATATTGAAAAGGCAGGAAAGGTTATCTTGAAGCGTGGTTGTTATGGGCGGTTGTTTTTAAGTGCCAATTGCGGTTTGGGTTTGTTCTAACTTGTAATTTGAGGGTAACGTTTGAAAATTAATTAAAAATAAAAAAATACCGCAAATAGAATGTGCTAGTATAGTTATGGGATGGGCTTCTTTAAGAAATATTTGTGATAGCAAATTTTCAATCTTGGGTGATTTTTATTTGTAATTTTATTGTTTATTTCAATTATTATTATTATTTATTTATTTTCCAGACGTAAAGAGACTAATATTCATTACAATTAAATAAAATAAAATAAAATTAGATGAGATTAGATTAATGTACATAATGAAATAAAATTAAATATGTATAATTATGTATGTATGTACTATGATTTCCATTGTAGATACTATTCAAATAGTCGATCATTTTTTTCTTGAATATTTCATAAAATCGGATTTAGAATCAAGATTAGCGTTGCGTGGGAGCAATTCCTGATAACTTACAAAGCTATTAGGTTTTAGTCCATGATATTTATGCTACTATTTTCCATACTGATTACAATCTTTATGAGGTGTTACACATTTTAGACCTCGTGTGACAAGTGTTATTACAATTTAACCAGCCCTTGATTTACAGCTCGCCTTAACAGAAAACAATATAAGTAATTCCGACGACCCGAATGACCGAGTCGGCAGTAACCCTGCCTACGAAGCCAAAGGTCCCGGGTTCGAGTTCCGGTGGGGGCAAATATTTTTTTGACGACAATGGATGTTTCTACCATATTCATGGTTGTTTTCCTGTCTTAGTATGATATCTATCTTTACAAGCATGTGTATCGCTGTCTAGTACCCAAGATACAGGGAATCCTAGTTTGGGTTTAGATCAAAGTGTGTAAATAATCTCCAAGGTATTATTACTTTTTATTTATTATTAAACCATTCGCAAAGTTTCCTGAGACCTCTGTGGCGCAGCGCATGGTGGCTCTGCCTACCATGCGAGAGGTCCCGGTTCGATCCCCGGCTGGGGGTAAACAACAACCCCAGGTCTTGGATGTTTGTATATGTATGACGTCGCTGTTTCTGGTGCCCACGACACAGGGTATCCTAGTGTGGGGACAGAAGCAACGTATGTGCATGTAAATGTTTATGTTTATGTTTTTGTGTATACAATATAATAATTACTTACACATTACGCTGACCACTAGTAAATAGTATATCTTCACTATTCTACAAGTAACATGTCTTGACGCGATAAGAAACAAAAAATAATAATATTGATTTACATTTGTTCTTAACTCTTTATAACCCCTCGAGCAAACTTGAGTACAGTATTATCCAAAAACCCGTTATAGATGTTAAATTTTATTACCATGGCATAAGGTTTAAAATCGCGACCCCTCAAAAAATTCTAGGGGAAATCTACGGCTCTGCCCGCTATGTCCAGTAATCTACGGCTCTGCCCGTTATGTCCAGTAATCTACGGCTCTGCCCGCTATGTCCAGTAATCTACGGCTCTGCCCGCTATGTCCAGTAATCTACGGCTCTGCCCGCTATGTCCAGTAATCTACGGCTCTGCCCGCTATGTCCAGGAATCTACGGCTCTGCCCGCTATGTCCAGTAATCTACGGCTCTGCCCGCTATGTCCAGTAATCTACGGCTCTGCCCGCTATGTCCAGTAATCTACGGCTCTGCCCGCTATGTCCAGTAATTTTCAACTTTATGGCTTGGCAATAAAGTCTTAAACCAATGAAAAATTCTGCTTGCTTATGTAGGATTAAGGGTTAAATATGTAATTTCCTTTTCCCATACAGGATGGCAGAGGCATCCGTCCGCCCTTTACGTCTAACCGTTTGGGTCATTGTGTGTGCAATAGGGACAGTCTATCGCCGCCGTTTGGGAAATATGAACACGAACCCATCCGACCCAATGACCCAATATACGCATATTCATAGATGGGCTTACATATAAACATAAAAACATTTAAACACTTATTTAAAGGCACAAATTGCTTCTTTCTGCTCGACGTGACACACATACAAACATCCACGACCTGTTTTTTTTTTCTTTTCTTCCTCCCCAGCCAAGATTCGAACCCGGGAGATCACGCTTGGGAGACAGCAGAACCTCGAACCGCAACGTCTCAGAGGTCGTCCTTCAGGTTATCTCTGATATATAAGTAATCTTATACACGATATTTTCTCTCACTACCGGACCCTCCGTACTCAAAGTCAAAGTCAAATTTCTTTCTTACTGTAGATATTAACATATCGTGAATTTTTGCCTTTTCTCTACATTGGAACACTGTGGGAGAAGCAGGGCCAATAAACTCCCACAGGTTGATTTATAGATCTCTTTTAAAAATACTAATACAAATATTACAATATTAATTATTATTAATTAATAATCAGTAATAAATAATTACAAAATTATTGACAGCAAAGTCTGTGTTGTGCTAGATTTACCAAATACAGTCCCGTCATTTAAGAGGAAATGCGTTTGTATTATATAAGAATTTGTACAATATTGACAGCGCTCTAAATAGGCAATTTTGAGCATTCTCTAAGGGGTCTAGTGCTTATATAGATAATGTATCATTAAAAAGGAAAACATAGGGGGATACAAGTAGTCGATATTTATTTTACTGTACAAAATCATTGCTTTAGAGTCATAAACAAGAAAGACAACAGGCGAGAGCGTTTCTATGGGGAAAAGAGCGCCCGCATTTCCTCTTAAGTAATCTTGAGCATTGTAATATCCTTTTTCGACAAAGTCGCTTTAACATGCTTTTTAAATTGCTCAAATGGCAATTTCAAAAACTCCATAATCAAAATCCTCAGAATTTCCAGACACTATATTTGCCGGCAGTTTTTTTTTAGAGATAAGCTCGCCTTTCATATTTTATGTAACTGTACCAGTTATTGACCAGGGATGTAATGGTAATGTAGAGTAATATGAATAACAGACACTAACACCCATAATCAAGACAAGTCGCATCTCGCAAACAAATTATCAGTCGTTCCCTTCAAATGGTGGGTGGAAGGGT
Source organism: Argyresthia goedartella (assembly GCA_949825045.1). Taxonomy (NCBI): domain Eukaryota; kingdom Metazoa; phylum Arthropoda; class Insecta; order Lepidoptera; family Argyresthiidae; genus Argyresthia; species Argyresthia goedartella. Next base: position 11,466,846 of record OX463812.1, on the reverse strand, counting down.
TGGGGGGGATAATTAAAATCCGTTGATTAATATGTAAATGTAATAAGATTACTCTCCCCTGAATAATTTAGCGAGAAGTCTGGAGATGAGTTATACAAGCGTTGGACTCTCATTACTGGGCTGTATCGGGCTGTGCCATGGTAATGTATAGCCGGCCGTCAGGAGTGATGAATGCCGTGACTGGTGGTAAGCCCAGCGGTTGGTGTAGCTATGGTCAAACGTCAGGTCAGGGTACGGTTTGATGGGAATGTTAAATATGGGTGTCGGTGGTTTGCAAAAACTCTCCCTTAAGGTGATATATCGACGAAATCGACACTTTTTGAAGTTATTTCTCTGCTGTTCAATAAAAGTTGCAAGTTAAATAACTTAATATAACAATTTTGAGAGCTTTTTCTAGATTTTGTAGTAACAGAAACGCATTTGGAGGAATTTCGCTCGATAGAAATATTTATTGAAATGAGGTCTAAATTTACACTTTTTTTGATTTTCTGACAAATTGGAATAGCGCAAAGAATTCAAAAATATTTATTTAGATGGGTTTTGAAAATACCTAAATTGTCTATCATAGAAATTTTCATAGCTATTTTAGTTAATTTTGCATCAATTTAAAACCGACTTTGTATTTTTCCCCGATTACGTCCCTCTCACACTGCGGGTCATTCCGCCTGGAGTAACGGGGACCTTTGCACGGACGAGATATCCCCTTAACATCTGTATTTGAAAGAACAAATCCTTAAAAGCAATGGATGAAAATACGTCCTTCAATTTGGTCAAGTTTTTAAAAAAAAAAAACATGTTGACCTCTGTGTTGTGGTCGAGGCTGTGCTTCCCAAACGAGAGGTCCTAGGTTTGAATCCCGATTGGGCGGAAGTAAAAACCCTTGGCTTAGAAGTTTATATACATAGGAATGTGACGTCGCTAATTCCTAGTGTGGGGCAAGAAGCAATGTATGTGCCTGTATGTAAATGTTTGTTTATGCTATGTTATGGGTCCTAAAATATATAATTCGCTACCATCTGAAATTAAACAAGTAGGTAGTGATGCCATATTTTTAAAACAACTGAAAGACCAGCTGATGAAGGCAACCTACTACAGCATTGACGGCTAGTTTCGGAAGTGACTCGTTTCATTAAACTATTTTATTTTTAAATCCAAAATACCTGTATGTACCTAAACATGTAATTGATTTGATTGATATGAAAGTGTACCTAACTAATTATATTTATAAATGACATTCAATGACAAAATGACATGTAAATTTACAATTATGTATTTTCTCAATCATGTTGTCAGAGGCACAGTTGTACTTCAGCCAGTATTTATTTCAGAAACAAGAAAAATATATATTCGAATGTCTCCACCAGGGGCACAGGCCCTAAGCCGGATACGAGTAAGATTGATCCATAATTGGTGGTTGGTGAATAAACTTATCAAAATAAAATAACATAATGATGGTCATGACGGTCATATCAACAATTACAATTAATTGAGAGTAACATTTAATTTGCTGACAACATTTTGGGGAAAGAAGATAACAATACGAATGGATAGCAATAAATAATCAATAAAAATCCCTTACGTACGACTGAGTTAGTCCATAGTTTTAGATAAAATAATAATAAATGTAAACTATTGATGTCTCCACTGATGGGTACATGCCTTTACCCGGATACCAGTAAGATGGAACCATTTTCCATCACGCTGGCTGAGCGGGTCGATGGAGGAGTTTAGATAGATATGTTTAAAAACTTATCCGAGGCCCCGTTCAGTTTCTGCATCAGCTCTCTAATGGCTTTGATTAAATTGTCCAGTTTATTAGTCAGTTGGATAGGCCCATATTCGGTCATGTATGAATTTATGCCAAGCTGGGTCGGCTACCAATGAAATTATGGGCCAAGGGGGACAGAGGACACGTCCGAAGATGCAGAGATGGAGGTATAACCTGCACTGCGTAGATTGAGTTTTGCTGTTTCACTGCAAAGGGTTTGTTGCCTGTTTGGTGGTGATCGCACTGTGTTTTTTTACCATTTAGCAACGTAGGATCATGCATGTTTCTTGAGGAAACTGTCGGTCATAGAAAAGTCCACCTGGATATCGGGTAACCTTTTATACCAAAGTACGTAACGAGTATACTGTATCGAAACTGGAATACTGCAACTATTGGGCCAATGCTTTTGAAAACCTGCGTCACCAACATTTAGTTCAAAAACATAATAACTTTGGTTGGTCAGATGTCCAGATTTGCCTTCGATTTTGGATACGTTTCATAATAAAATCAGGCGTGATAGATAACTGAACACACAATTAAACACATCCTGACATCACAGTTTTCAACGCAGCACAACTCACGACAAATACGTAGTACGTCAGCATACAACAGCATATCAGTACACAAATGTAGCCTTTGTATACTTTTCAGTTTTCCGACGATCCCAATGGCCGAGTCAGCAGTGACCCTGCCTACGAAGCCAAGGGCTCGGGTTCGAGTCCCGGTGGGGGCAAATATTTGTTTGATGAGAACGGATGTTTGTAGTTGTACCCTAGTCATGGTTGTTTATCTATCTAATTATAATACTTATCTATATAAGTATGTGTATCGTTATCTAGTGCCGAAGATACAGGGAATCCTAGTTTGGGGCTAGATCAATGTGTGTAAATAGTGTCCAAGGTATTATTATGTCCAAGGTATTATCTTCAAATCGGCCTTTCTTAACGTTGCTGCTCAACTCAAATTAAGTAAAAAGTTACATTAAAAAAAATGTTAGCCAACAATTTATACCCTAAGTTATACTTAACTACATGGGGTCGCCTCGCACCGCTCCACTTCGCTTCGGCTCCAGGTTGTATAACAGAGTATTGACCTAACAAACCTAACTTTAACGAAAGTGACCTTTCGCAACCAATATGGTACCGTGAAACTACATGAACAACAACTACAAACTATTTGAACATCAACGTATTCTGGAGTCAAAGCTTATATCGGTAAATTTGTTCGGTATCGGTAAAACTTGTTGCACGTGAAGATATCGCGTAGCGCCTGAGCAGCAAATCTACGCTCATCTAGGATTTTTATTTAAGGCCAGAAATATAAACAAAGAACTGTCCTTTTCCAGCTCTTCTCCACAGATTCCGCCATTGTGTTAGTGAACTCACCCAAAAAAAGGTAATGACGGATCTAAGTGATGTAACAACATCCTATGGAAATAAATGATTTTTGATTTGATTTGATTTGAGTACAAAAAGTGTAAAATGAATGTCAAAGTCAACGGTTCTTGTTCTAGAAAATGACAGTTGTTTGTTTAAATTTCTGGCCTCAAAAAAAATTCTTCAGTTTTTTTGGCTAGTATTTAATCGTACATCAAAAATACTGATTGGCACAGCAAAAAAGGATTAGCAAAAACACTTTTTGTGTTTTAAATATTTTATATGTACTCAAGTTTATATTTTAAGTATTTTTTGTTGTTCTTGCATGTTCAACCTAACACGAAGGATAAAGGGGGCTTCGTTTCCTTCACCCCCTGTACCATTCACCTAAGCTACCGCATTTGCCCTGATATTTGCTGTGTAAATCAGTATTTTTGATGTGCAGTTTCATATTTACCGTTTTTTTTCTGACCAATGCAAAACGACGCAGTGTTATTTCCCGCCATCGCTCAGTCAGTCAGACCATATATAGCTAGGCTATGACGCACACAGCCGACAACTCAAACTGAGTTGAGTTTGAGTGACCCTCAAAGTAACGTTGTCACTGTCTCTCGCTCGGGAACCTTTATGTTTCCGATAGTCTGATATGCTGTTGTGTCCTTTGATCTATAATAATAAATAATAATAATAATACCTTGGACACCATTTATAACCCTACTCTTCGTATGTGTCGCTACTTAAACGAGCTTCTGCCAGCGAAGACGACGTCCCTGATATCTACCATGATTCGTTGCCTTGTTTTAAGTTTAAAATGCGTAATTTCCTCAAATAATATTTTCTGTAAATTATTTTCTATTTTCTGTAAATTGTTAAAATTCTGCAGATTTTTCTAAATGACTTTGAAATTGTTAATTTGTTGAAAATGTTTTATGTGTAATTTAATTTCTTCTTTAGGCACATACTCTTTTTTATAACATGCTGTGTACACATATTTTTGGCGCTGAAGACAGCCTTTCACCCGTTGTCATGTTATATTTTAGTGTATTAGCTTCAATGCTGTTTTGTGTACCAAAGATAATAAATAAATAAATTTACACATATTGCTCTAGCCCCAAACTAGGATTCCCTGTATCTTGGGTACTAGACAACGATACACATACTTATATAGATAAATATTATACTTAGATAAACAACCATAACTAGGGTACAAACATCCGTTCTCATCAAACAAATATTTGCCCCCACCGGGACTCGATCCCCTTGGCTTCGTAGGCAGCGTCACTGCTGACTCCGCCATTCGGGTCGTCAACTCTATGTGTCAATAGCAAAAATATCGTTTGTTGTAAGTATCAAAATCGATATTCAATGGGCAGCCCGCTACCGGCGACTGCGCATCAACTCGGTAAATCTTGATGCTTTGTGCAGTCGAACAGTCATACCATGTCCCGGCGGTCTGTAGGTTGGCGTAACAAATTAAGAATAATCTCGAAGTGGGGGTCGACACCACCCCCCGCCTACCAAGACGGAGCTAGGCAGACCAGGCGACGTGAATGTGTGTGTTTGCGCCGTTGATTAAGAGAGTTACCGATTTCGGGTCAAGTTTGTGGATAAATGCTCTATGGCCCTTACCACAAAAAAATAAACTACTGTTCAAAGCTTCTTTAAAAAAAAACGTATGGGATTTGAGGTTTTTTTTTAGGTTAACCTAAAAACGCTGTTTAATATTTTTTATCTACACACGTATCATAAACCCTCTTTACTGCGTACAAAAACCGCACGTTACGATCAGCATAATGTTAAACTACTTGGTAAAAACTCATTTGTTATCTGAAAAATTACACATTATGACCATAATGTGTAGTTTTTCTACATATTATGACATTCAAATTTCGAACGCCGACGCCCGCCTGCGTGCCGCTCCTAGTTTGTCAGTGAAGTTGGTACTGACATTCAAATTTCGAGCGCCGACGCCCGAAGTTGGTGCTACAGAACAAGCTAAACTGCAGAGCCACAATGCCGGTCAAGCATGCGGTTCCTGAACACATCAAAGAGAGCTTATGATATGTGTGTAGATAAACTAGTGTATGTAACTGTACATAATTAGGCTTTAAAACTCTCGAGTGATATTATTATGAAATGAGCCCACTCTCGAGTATTAATGCCCTCCATTATGTAGCAGTCACATAAACTACTATTGTGGTAACAATGGGTTTTATGCTGATCATAATATATTCACGTAACGGTTGCACTGGAATCAGCTGTTTAAGTAATTCAATATGGGTGCAAGTGCAAACTGGGTGTCAGAGTCATCGTTAAGTCTCGGCACAAACGGACCACAAAACGCCGCCGAATAAAATGTATGTACTCTTCATATTAGGGCTCCGTACCTCAAAAGGTAAAAAAGGAACGCTTATAGGATCACTCGCGTGTCCGGCCGTCCGTCTGTCACAGGCACTTTTCTCAGGAGCTATAAGAGAGAGAGAGAGTCTTTGCCTATAAAAAGTGGAGAGGGTAAAATGACAAAATGAAAAAAACACGCTCACCTTAATAAGTCATTTAGGGTATCGTTGAAAAGGGCTCTTTACAAACAATATAATAAGTTTTGATAAATTCAGAAGTTATCAAATCAAAAGGTGCAGAAAAATACCATTCCCCCTTATCTCCGAAACTACAGAGTCTAAAATTATGAAAAAAATATAGAATATAGTACTTAAGCCAAAGGTTACACGAAAACCTTCCCTGAATTGTCAAGGTTTTTAATTTATATGTAAACCACCTGGTTACGTACTCAGTATAAAAGTAGCCGACCCAACAACTTTGTAAACAACATTTTGCTATGTAAAATCCAAAGTATTCACTTCACACCATCCTAACCATTGTATGGTGGTACGGAACCCTTCGTGCGCGAGTCCGACTCGCACTTGACTGATTTTTTATATGGACTCGCCGTAAACGGTAAGTCGGTGGCCGCTACACGCTACAAATTGCCGCTGCTAGCTTCTTGTGGCGCCACAAAGCGCTGACAAACGCGATCGTGCGATTAATCGATCCCTAACTCCCTTCGCTTCAGTCAACCCGGGCTAAGTCGTTCATGACACACCAAGCAACGGGGTAAAAAGTTAGCGGTCACCGACCACCTGTGGCGATCACTGACCACAAGTGGCGGCGTTTTATGGCGACGTTTAGTGGTTTGTGTACGGCGAGGCTAACGTTTAAAGACATGGTGGTAAAACATTTACATACAGGCACATACATTGCTTCTGCCCCACACTAGGATACCCTGTGTCGTGGGAACCAGAAACAGCGACGTCACACACATATAAACATCCAAGACCTGGTTTTTTTTTCTCTACCCCAACCGGGGATCGAACCCGGGACCTCTCGCATGGTAGGCAGAGCCACAACCGCTGCGCCACAGAGGTCGTCGTCAGAAAGTAGGAATGACTAATGTTGGATACCTTAATTGATACGAGCTGTGTGACGTCATGGTACTGTTAAGCAATGCACCTACATATGCGACATGCAACGTTTCAGTTTATTTAGCAAATACAAGAACCACTCGTTATTTTCACACAACAAACTCTCACCCCACGCACACAAGCGCATCTTCACGTACGAGTATCGCCCGCTATCGAAGCAACTCAATACTCTCCTCGGTACGGTATCGTATCTTTGTAAACAATAGCTCTCGCCTTAGCACGTATCATGGCTATTCAATAATTAGCATAGTGCCCCGCCTCAGTTTATCGTATGAGAATAAAGCCTTCCCTTTGCGGGGTAGAAGGATTCCCCTGTATCTATGCCAGCCTGCTGAGTGCGTTTATACGTGTATCTTGATTCTGCAGTGTATAAGTATTCGTGTGTGTGGCGTGGGGGCATGTTCTACGCGTATACTGCCGCTCTCTGATAGCACCGTCGTATATTTCCCGGGCATCCCGGCTAGTGCGTGCGTTGGCCTGTCTTATTACGTTTTGGCTGGTCACTGGCGGACTTGCGTCCGACAACGGGCGCGTTCACCCTAGACCGGCATCATGCTGAACCTGCATATTCCATTTTTAAAATATCGAGATTTCGAAATCAAAGTCAAAGTCAAAGTACTTTATTACTGTAGATATTTACATATACTTAGCAAACGTCATTTTTTTGCCTCTTCTCTACTTTGGACCACTGTGGGAGAAGGAGGGCTTAGAAACTCCCACAGATTGATTTTTAGATCTCTTTTAAAAATAGGTTGTACTTAACTAATACAAATATGAAAAAAAATTTTTAATAATCAGGAATAAATAATTACAAAATTATTAACAGCAAGGTCTTTGTTGAGCCAGATTAACCCCATACAGTCCTGTCATTTAAGTAATCTTGTAATATCCCTTTTTCTACAAATTCGCTTTAACATGCTTTTTAAATTGCTCAAACCCTAGACCGACATCATGCTGAACTTGCATATTCCATTTTTAAAATATCGAGATTTCGAAATACCGTTCCTACCTACTTACACAAACACATTTCGAATTCGCGGTCCACATTCGAAAAAAGTAAAACAAAAAAACTATAAGTACCGCGCTTTTATTTAAGGTTTGGACAAAGAGTTTACACTTGACAAAAAGACAAAAAAATATATGAAACAAGGTTTTATATTATTTAAAGTGTTTCAAATGATGGTACCCAGTAGTACTGGGTGTACAAATATTAACCTTATTATATAACATCTTAAATCTTAATTTAATCTAAACATATTTAGAGAAGTGGGCATATTTACAACTTTAATCAGTATAAGTATTTTATTTTAGTTTTATTTTATGACTTCTAGGTACACTATTATTGCGATGCTGCACCGCTGCACAAACTTCACGAACTGTGGGCTCGTAACATGACAGTTATTTAGAGTCAAGACGTTTACTGCGTTGAACAAAGATGACACTTAATATTATCTAATAGACTGTCATCATTTTCCCGCCAACACCAAGTCCCGCAAAAAATGCATAATAAAAATTATCGATGTCGACAACATTGTGTGTCGTAAATTAATAGTTGCCCGGACACTACTTGGAGTTATTGGGTAATGTAAATGAAGGCTATCTCCCATAATGCCTGCCTTATTCCCCCCCCCCCCCCCCCGCGCGGCCAGTGCCCGGACTACCCCTTCCCCTTCCCCACAGAGGGGTCTGCCCACCACCCAACCGATGTCTCATCACTAAGGATTGAACCCTTTAATATATTCACCGTAACTTCGGGATGAGTCTTGTATTAGTGTTATAATGAGTCTTGGCCCTTAGGAATTATGGGTATACTTGTGGATCCCGGGGGTGAAGGATTACCCCTAACGTAGTTTCAATTTCTATCTAAATATGTACGGTTCGGGTTTATTGCTCCTATATACACATTGTAATGTGTTTGTAGCTTTAAGATGGGCTCCGATCGAGTCTGGTTGATGTGGAGTAAATTGCGTATTCGCATATTCCACGCACCTTTGAAAGTAACGTTTCGAATATGTTTTTGAAACGTCCGTAACAGTCGATGCAATTAGTCAAATTTGTAAGATAGTTCGGTGTTAAAAGCCAAATTAGCGGTTTGACTCAAGTTGTCTAAGACACGAGGTATTATCCGAAGACAATTCGCGTCTGCCCCCAAGGCAAGGATCCCCGAATCGATAATGCTGCCAATTAGTTGGTTCCAATTTTCCAATAAAACTTCAAACTGTTTTCCATTCCATTATCCCCCGCCACCCCTTATCTGTGAATATAAGCCATGCCTCTCTCTCGCTCCGAAATTATTACAATAATAATATTATTACATTAATAATTGTATTGATAAGGAGCCTCTCGTAATAAGGGTAAACCGTCCCCTTTCTGGCAGGCATCCTCAATAGCAGAATTTATGTAACTAATGTAATAAGCGAAGTGGCGGGTCCTCCTCCCCCCCCGCCCCCCGCCCCCTCCCCCGGCCCGCGCAACCCCTTCGCCCACCCTTCATTATCGGAAAGTTTGAAATATAATTTGAAATTATGCTCAATGTTATATTGAAGATAAGAGAAACACAAATTCCTTTAATTGGACTTGTTAAAGTGAGTCAAATTAAGTTAACACCGAGTTGATGGTATTACTTTTTGAGTTGGAGTTATGACGGACTGTCCGTGTCCATTCAGGCGCGGCGTCGTCGATTCATGGCGTGATTAGCGCGCCCCGAACACTTATCGGTCGTAAGCATTACTTATTTTAACGACTTTTCTTATTCAACTATCGGAATTATCTCGGAATTTGTGTTACACTAGGCAGGTACTTCAAATATTTTCACAGGCTTGCCAATTAAGTGGAGTTCAGTTTTCATTGTTATTAGAAGGTAATATTGACTTTTGAAAAGAATCAGTTTTAACAGCTGTTATTGAATAACTCGATATAGAAAGCATTTAAACAATGCCAATAACCTAATTTTAAAAATGATCAAATACCTCACAGAATATTAAAACAAAAACCTCAATATTTACAACCACCAGTGATCTTAAACATAATAAAATCTCAGATCTTGATCGCGCTGCAAACTGTAAACCACGTTAAATCATACAAACCACTTGCCTTATCCGCATGTCTTCACCGAACAATCCGGTTCAATCGTTCCGTTTGGCCCACTATCGATTTTAAATCCGATCCTTAGAATCCACGGCGTCCGTTGCGGGGCGGGCTTGCAACTTGAGACCGTCACAATTAGGAGGCCGTCTGAATCTAATTATATTTCTGATTGGAACGGTGACGCGCCGATTGCAGCACAACACTAATCGATGTCGATGTAGTTTTTATTGCTGATATTATTTGTATTTGATTGCTGATATTATTTGCTAAATTACCTTACCTATCATGGCTAATTCTTACTAAGGAGCACATTTAGAAACTGATATGCAAACGAAGTTCCTCATTTAAATATTTTATTTACTGTGCCCGTTTTCACAGTGCCGACATTAGTGGCCTTCTTGGACATTTACTTCGTTGATTGTAGTAAAACCTGCTAACGATATGTTTTTGTAAGAGATCTATAGCATTAATTTGTTACTACAACTAAGCCTATGTCGACAAAAAACAAATAATTTAATTTATTTAATATACGAGCAATATAAGTAAGATATTTACATTTTTCGGGAATATGTACACAGCTCGACTCAAGACACCACGTCGCCGCCACGGCACCAAGACAAAACGGTATTATTACAAGTGACAGTCCCCCAATTAGATGCAGATCGGGATCTAATTATTCGAAGCGTGCTGGCGCAGCACTAGTCTGATTGTCGGCGAGCGATTTCGGAAATTACGGCGTCGAATCGTCGACGGTTGCCTAGTGAGGCCGCCTACGACGGTGGCGCCCCCCTCCTTGCCACTGAAGGTGGACGGGTCAGTCACTCGCGCGTTTACCCTAATGTGTAGCATAGCAACGATGCGATCTGCGACTTATAATTTGGGAGTTTAGGTTCGCATTGGTGATGCACTAAAGCTAGATTTTCGACTTCTTGTAGGTACTATTTTATAGATACGTATAAACCGAGTACGAATACTACGTACTTGTGTTTGTACTTCATTAACATACACATCTTTGCATTTAACTTAATCTCTAAAGTTCACTTGAGCTATTTAAAAAACAATTTGTCATTGTGGAGAATTATGCCCATTGACATTATAAAGTTACAGTTTAGTTATATCTATGTTATGCACCTATAGTCAATTGAAAATAATGAATATTAATAGTCGGGTTTTCATAATAAAAATCTTATACGCTTAGAATGTGGCTCACAGGATATTCAACAGCTGTAAATAATATTCTGAAAATATGATAAGGCAATCTAATAGGCATACTGATATCATGGCAATCTAATAGGCATACTGATATCATGGCAATCTAATAGGCATACTGATATCATGGCAATCTAATAGGCATACTGATATCATGGCAATCTAATAGGCATACTGATATCATGGCAAACAAGAGACTAAATCTTAGTAGATACAAACACAGACATGCAAATGAGGCAGCGCTGGAAAGACATATATCTAGATAGTAAAGTATTATTAAGTAATCAGCTTGTGTATAATACTTGTAATTATACACACAAAGACCCGAGTTTTAAGTAAGAGAGCGAGATTCTCGAACCTTCCGCGAGAACATCAACCACAAATCTCCAGCAGCATTAGCATAATAATTTAATTCATCAACAAGGAAGTTAGAGATTCGTGGAAAGCATGAGATTACATGAGTGTTGAAATTTTAAATAAGCTTTCTAAGGGTAGGTACAAAGTTACGTTTAACCACTTTGAATTTTATAAAGTATTTAACAATAGTCTGGAGGAGACATAATCATTTTATATTCACATTTACATACCTACATTCTCATATTTACTTACCTAATTTATATCTATCAATATTGAGGAACTTTCGAGGCACACCGAAACTGAGGATCATTTCGTCAAAAAGGTTCTCACTTAGTTCGAGAGTCATTAATGTACATAACAATGTTATTAGTTATAAGATATTGTTTGGCTCAATAAAATTCCCTTGGACAGTTTTGGACTGATGTCCGTTGGGTAGAAATAAAAATAAACATATATCATATGTATACTATGAACAAGAGCTAAACTTTGATTCCATCTTAAAAGAACAGCTATTCTAAGGTGACTCTATATTTCTTAAAGTCCCAACCAAAGTCTTACCATGTCTTAACCAAAAACCTTCCGTCTCCCAGTATACCCGTACCCTAAAGGCAGCTTAACCCCCACAGTACATCATCTCATTTGAATTTCTAACTAGGAAACCTCCATGCAATTATTGGATTAATGTAAATTACTCTGTCTACGAAGCTGCACTATCGGTAGAGCTTTAATTGGAATCCAGTATGATCTAATAATTGGTAGAAGACGAACTCGAAAAGTTCCCCTTGGAATGTTAGAGTCGTAAGATTTGAACACAAGCCGGAAGATGGATGCTTATTCTGGAACAGTTTCTTTTATCGATCTAAATATGTATTGAGGTACCAGACCTGAAGGAGTTGGCTACATCATTTTCAAGAATTGAGAAGTACCTACAAAATGATTTGTATTGTTTATGTTTACCAAAACAGTCACTAGCTCCTGGTAGAGGACACAAAGTATCGCAATAGCCAGAAAGCCAGACACAGACACATCGACCCACAAGCCCACTTCAGCCAAACGAAAGTTGGCCGGCGAAGCCGCGAAAAAGGAAACAAAACCGGGCATCCTCGCCGTGACCTCGAAAATGCACGCAGGTTAGGTGAAAGCCCCCCGAGGAACAAAAAATACCCCCGCGCACCCCCGTCGCTCCCCCCCGCTCTCCTTGAAGGGGGGCGCCCCGCCCGTGAATGGGCGAAGGAGGTTGCGCGTCCTTCGAGTAAAAAAGTCACGTGAGGCTAAGCAACAGGTGGCCTGGTCGTCCTTGCGTTCGTGGATTAGAAAAAAATAAGGTTCCTTTTTTGAAATGACCGCGGCGCGTGTTTTTTGTTTTTGTTTCCTTTTTATTACACGTGCGTGTCTTTTTCATGTATTAAGAAGTAGGTACCAGCATGAAGATTGGTTGTTAATGCTTGAGAAGGGTTGTCTGCATAAATTTTATATCATGAAATGAAGTTATCATCAAAGCCGGGTATTAGACATTTAATACAATCTAAGTTATTTTTACCGACTTCACAAAAGGATGCGGTTTACAATTCGTCGGAATCTATAATTTTTTAAATGTATGTTCATCGATTTCTTCGAGTCGGATTAAATTGGATTTGAAAAATTGTCTTTTGTTTAAAAGGGTTTATCTTCCGATTGGTCCAATTTTTATCATGTCAGCATCTGATGTTGAGAGTCATGGAGAAATAAGGGAACTCTTTAATTAATGAGACACGTATGGGTATGTTTTGTATAATCGGTATTGAAGTAGTCTTTACCTAAAGTTTTACTTTTTGTTTAAATTATTAATCTCAGCAAATTCGTATCGTGTTTGATCAAACTTTATAATTCGTAATAACATAACATTACTAGGTACATAATGATGCAAACAATACTCGTAGTGACACCTAACCAAGGAGCTGCATTCTACAAGACGAAAATGCCTTATCTATATCACAAAATCAAACCATACAGAAAAACTGCGAAACAAATAAAAACACGACATGTCTAACAAGTTTACTTGAAAACAAAACAAGAAGCCACGAGCGTCCTTTATGAATGGCGGTCCCCTCGCTCAACACGAATGTCACGGCACCCCGCCGGAAAACTCTTTTCCTCCTGAACTCCCCCACAAGCCAATTTAAACCGTAATCCTAGGAAATACAGTCCAGATTTCGGTTTTACGGTTGAGAAAATTTAAGGAATTTTCTCCGTGGGTCGGTCTTGGATTTTGAGTGCTGGGGGATTGTGGTAGAGTAGATTTTAGAGTGGTTTGTTGGAGGTATCGAAGGCATGAAATCTTCCAGTCTCTGGCAAATTGTTTCCTCGCGGCGTATTTGTATTTTATTATACATTTTTATTTTGCGATAACATTAGCTTAACCGAGTTTTCATTGCCTTCGCTAGGGTTGCCGCTCGCTTGTTTGCTGTTGTTAAATTCATTTAATGCTTTCTGTACGCTGTGCCGGTAACTCGGTTAATGAGCACTTAAGACTATTTTAATGTGACTGGCCAAGTGTTTCATTAATTTTGCGAGTAGAATTGCTGTTTGTTTTTTATGTTTTATAGTTAACTTTAACATCGAACAAAGTTAACCGAGGGGAACAGGCCTGTACCCGGATACGAGTACAATCCATAATCAATATATAATCGATCTTATCTTAAATCTATTCATAGGTTAATAATGACATTCCTAATAAATAAATAATGAGAAATAAATGTACCCACTAATGTACTCAACAGGCCCATAGAAAATAGATATACAAAATTGAAATAATTGTAGAATACCACATCGTACAGTTTCCGTCACCTAAAAAAAACGCTAGCAAATAAAATTTGTACGGAATCCAGCGTTCTTTTTACGTGGCGGGAACTGTATCATTGTCACACAAAGCCGAGCGTGGCAACCCTAAGAAAAGTTGCGGCGTGAGTAGGAATGTCAAAAACGCCGGGGCGAGAACAAATATGTGCTCCCCGCTCGCCGCGACCGGTGGCTCCGACGCTTTAACTTTAGTTAACCGTGCTCGCTACTGCTTCCACTTTTTTACGAATGAGTTGTTTTACAGCTTGTTAGTCTGCGAATGATGTGTTGTTTTTCTTGGTGTATCGACTTAATTGTAAAGTATGAGGCGGGATTTTTTATATTTTTGAATAGTTTATAATTGGTGCGTTGGTTTTATGTTGCACATATTAATATTGGATTTTAATATGGTGTTCTGCCCTTGGTCATTTAATTATATTGTATCGAGTATTTTACTTTTCTGAATGTCTTAAATAATTTATTCAAATATATGTCGCCCACACATTATTACAATTAGCGGCTCTGTGAGCCGTAGACCTCGCGAGTGACACATTCTTCTAATAACATACAAACTGATGAATGTACCTGGTTAAGTACATGTAGTATGAAAGTAGCCGCAACAATATCTTTGAAAACTACATTTTGCGGTCTTAAACCCAACCTATTGACTTTTCACAAAAAAATATACCCTGTTACTCTCACAGTGTCTACAAAAACAAAGACACATCATTAGTTAAAATCCGTCAAGCTGCAAACAGCTTGTCGGTTACAGTCCAAAGACTATAGCGGTTTTTTGAAATTGTGAGGGCAAGTGTGTGTGTATGTGTGAGAAACCCCCACATCTCCGCCATTTTAAAAAGGTCAAAAACGTTAAAAAAAAAACGATTTAATTATCGAACCTCATCACCAAAATTCACGAGAGTCATTTGGGAAATGCGGCCTGTAGAATATAACATCCAGACACACATCCGGACATAAGAAAGCATTTTTGCCAAATCCTGAGACGGAGACGTTTCGCTCGCTCGATTAATAACAATAGGGATCATAACAAAACAATAGAGTCTTCAAAAGTGTCGCTCATAGTACAATACTTAATTAAATCAAGTAGTTAGCTACTGCTGATTAACAATTCAATATATTCTCCGCGGTAGTGAAATCGGCCCGGCGGCGGCGGCGGGCGGCCCCCGACAGAATCCTTTGCTTTTCGTCTGCTAACTTTCAACTCTTTTATTTTCCCGTTTCCCGCGTAAATGTGTGACGCCCGAGGCGCCACTTGCAACGCGACCGGCCCACGGCAGTCTATAGAAGGCAAATTCGGCTTTTATAATACTTGTTTTGAGTTTAAATTCGACCTCCTTCTTTAACCCCTTTTTGGGGGAACGTTGAGAGTTGTTCACACTTTACTAGGCTGTTGAGGTGCGTCAGTTCCTCGTTATTTTTTCAGTTTAATGTCTGGGGATCAGACGGGCCAACATTATAAAGGCTGATGTAGATTTGGTAAATAACTGACTCCCAAATTTGAGGCAAGTTGCCATGATAGTCGGAGTCGGAACTTTCTAGAAAAATATCGCGATTCTACCCATCTAAATGATTAAAGGGCTTTTTAGTGCGTCGTTAACTGATTTGTGTTGTTGTTTCCAGATGGGGTGACTAAAAACTGAATGTGTTAATTAAGGTAGATTAAGTTCACTATTAACTGGCTGGGTCAGTTGGAAAATTCGCAATTTCCCAAAAACCTATTCTTAAAACGTATTTGGCTCGATCGCTGATGCTTTCACATGACATTTTTTTTACCGTAGGTATCTTTTTACTAAGATTGTTATCATCTTCATAAATGAACTGTACTTCTACCACTATCTGTCACAAAACTTATTTATTACATATTTTATCTACACACGTATCATAAACCCTCTTTACTGCGTACAAAAACTGCACGTTACGATCAGCATAATGTTAAACTACTTGGTAAAAACTCATTTCTTATCTGAAAAAATACACATTATGACCATAATGTGTAATTTTTCTACATATTATGACATTCAAATTTCGAACGCCGACGCCCACCTGCGTGCCGCCCCTAGTTTGTCTGTGAAGTTGGTACTACTGAACAAGCTAAACAACTGCAGAGCCACAATGCCGGTCAAATGTGCGGTTTCTGAACACATCAAAGAGAGCTTATGATATGTTTGTAGATAAACTAGTGTATGTAACTGTACATAATTAGGCATTATGTAGCAGTCACATAAACTACTATTATTAGTTATTTTTAAATTATCTTAATAACTAGTATTTAACTATGGACCTTAATTGTCTGAAATAAATAAATAATTATTATTATTATTATTATTAAAAGGGGAAAACCATGACGAAGCTATGTTTGTTAAATGTTTCTTCCTAAACATACCTCACCCTGTCATCTACCTCATTAGCTTATCACTTATGTTAACATAAAAAAAACCCAATTTTACTAAATGTTCACCAAAATGTAATACTAAATTACCTATACATGGGGTCGCCTAGCTCCGCTCCGCTTCGACTGCAGGTTGTATCCTAAATTTAATGACCTACCTAACTCTAGTATTCGGACAGAAAGTGACCTATCGCAACTAATACGGTTCTGTGATAGTACGCGAAGGGCTCGCCATTTGGAGAACATTCAACATATTCGAGAGTCAAAACTTGTATTGGTAAACAGTGCATTTGTTGTAACCGCGCAACCCTAACCTACTAACATCGTCGGCCGCATAAAACCTAAACCACCACCTGTTCAGATACACAGACATGACAAAGATCAGGACCTACAGGAGGTGGGGGGAGTGGGGGGGGGGGGGGTCGAATTAGGCACCCACCGGCCGTCTCCACTATAACAACACGGGGGCGAGAACTACCCCCCTAGGACTCACCCTCTATCGATTCGGGATGAGAAACCGGACTGGGGTACGCTATGCAGTTTAAATATCAATAGAGGATGGCCTTTTGAGCATTACGTCTGATCATTGGCGTAGGCTTGTGTGGGGTTTGTAAGGGATTTCGGTGACAGTTGCTTCGAGGTGGCCTACTTACGATGTTGTACAGGGAGTTTCTAATTACACTACCTCTTGCCTGAAATATCCAAGAAAACATACACCTTTGCAATTTATTTACTGTACCATATCATATACGTACATGCACATTTCTTCTGGCCCCACACTAGGATACCCTGTGTCATGAGAACCACAAACTGCGACATCACACACATATAAACATCCAAGCCCTGGGTTCTTTTAAAATATCGTATCGATCGAACCCGGGACCTCTCGCATGATAGACACAGCCACTATCGCAGCGCCACAGAGGGCGTCGTATCAGACAAACAGAGACCTTATCTTTAGAAAGAGATTTCCACCAGGGAACTTATGGTTGGATAGAAGTAGATTATTCAAAAAAGTATTCTCTTCGTAAACAATCACTAAACATTAATAGTGCTTTTAGTTAATTTTTATCGTATGTTGCAGAAAACTTTATTACTATACAGAAGAGATAAATTAAAATTACACACCTACCTAAAGTAAGTTGTAAAATATCCTAAGGCTATTTGATATTGAGCATACAACTTGCAATATTTTCACTCCTTATGGTTACGTATTCGCCTGCATATCTCTTTGTATCCCATATGTTTTAAAACTGCTTTGCGTATAAAAACTTAAAAAAAACTGACTTCTAGTTCAAGTCCTATTTTTTCTCCCCGGTCAGGATGTGAATGCAGTACACACAGTCAGGTCATAAGTTCTGTCACACAATAAAAACTTTTGAATTTAGAACGCTGGCCACAAAAAAGTTTATTGAATTCGAATTTGGAATTTTTCATGTAAATAAAAATGTGTACTTTTTAGAATTTTCCTCATTTTTAAATATGGAGTGGACACTTAAAGAAGACCGTGTCGCAGTTATTGCGTTGCATCGTTGCGGTTACGCGCCAATTCAGATTTTCGACTTACTGAAAAATTTGAATATAACCAAAAGATTCGTTTATCGTACCATAAAACGATACAATGAAGATTCTAGTGTAGATGACTGGTCAAGAAGTGGTCGCCCTCGCTCTGTTAGGACTCCAGCAGTAATAAAAGCTGTGAAGGCGCGAATTCAAAGAAATCCCATATGTAAGCAGAAACTGTTGGCCCTTCAGATGGGGTTAAGCAGGACCACGGTGAAAAGGGTGTTAAATGAAGACTTAGGGCTTAGGGCATATCGAAGAAAAATAGGACATCGTTTGGACGCTCGTTTAATGGACCTGAGACTGAAGAGATGCCGCGCTTTGTTGAAGCGATACGCGGGAAAAAAGCATCGGGAAATTCTTTTTTCGGATGAAAAAATTTTCACCGTGGAAGAGAGCTACAACAAACAAAATGATAAGGTGTACGCACACAGCAGTGAAGAAGCGAGCAACCGTATTCCGCGTGTCCAACGAGATCGTTTTCCATCCTCGCTCATGGTTTGGTTGGGAGTCTCTTGGGGCTTAACTGAGATACATTTTTGTGAGAAAGGCGTAAAAACGAATGCAGTTGTGTATCAAAATACAGTCCTCAAAAACCTTGTGGAACCTGTTTCTCATACCATGTTTAATAACAGGCACTGGGTATTCCAACAGGATTCTGCGCCAGCTCATAGAGCGAAAAGCACACAAGACTGGCTGGCGGCGCGTGAAATCGACTTCATCCGGCACGAAGACTGGCCCTCCTCCAGTCCAGATTTGAGTCCGTTAGATTACAAGATATGGCAACACTTGGAGGAAAAGGCCTGCTCAAAGCCTCATCCTGATTTGGAGTCACTCAAGGCATCCTTGATTAAGGCAGCCGCCGATATTGACATGGACCTCGTTCGTGCTGCGATAGACGACTGGCCGCGCAGAATAAAGGCCTGTATTCAAAATCGCGGGGGTCATTTTGAATAAACTTTATTACCATAAGAATCTATGTTTTATTAAGTTCATTTTGCTATATAAATGTTTACATAAATAATAAACATGTCTAAATTATTTCATATTGCACATGTGACAGAACTTATGACCTGACTATGTATATGAAAAGAACTTCACCAGAACTTTTGCTGCACGGAACCACAAACTAAAACGTCATCTGTGTATATGTTACGGCTAAAGCTAGGTGTGAAACTAAACTTAAGTTTAGCCGGCTATTCTTAAGATTTGTTTCGAGCCTCGGCTAATGTCCGAAGTCATGTTCGTTTGTGATAACGGATGTCATCTTTAATCGGCTAGACTGCACATTAGCCGATGCGTTTAGGTTAATGTTGAACATTAGTTAGCTAATGTTGAAAACGAAGTATTCGTGCGACTGCGGGGAGCGGGGCGGGGTAATTTTATTCAGATGAGAAAGCTATTTCTAATATCAGGGCAAAACACTGCAATAACTACCGCAGTGTTTACGGCTACCGAATCATTATCATCACTTATTTCAGATTAAGACGGTAATTTTTCAACATTAGCCTAGGTATACTGAAAAATAAACTTAAGTTTAGTCGGCTAATGTCAACCATATTTTCTCACCCATCTATAGCCTCAACAGCGTCGAGGCTAAACTGCAGTTTAGGACTAATGTTGAAATCATTTATCGCAATGAAAATTATTTCGGACATTAGCCGAGGCTCGAAATTAATGTTAAGACTAGCCGGCTTAACTTAAGTTTAGTTTCACACCTAGCTTTAGCCGTAACATATATATTGTTTAATTTATTTTGTTTTTTTTTTCTAAAAGGGCTAAAGCTAATTTTGATAATTTATATGGGACCACTTCTGAAGTATAACCTACAAATCAAGACAAGAATAACCAAAATCGATTAATAATTGACGGAATAATTGAGTAACAAACAAACAAAAATACAGTCGAATTGAGAATCTCTTTCTTTTGAAGACGGTTGAAAATTGTGCTTCAATATTGGAAATTTACTATACTATCCCATGTCTCTCCATCTTATCATCTTTATAAACTTAGTATGTAACTATTTCTTTATTTATTTTTAGGTAATTTGTTTGTGCCATTACAGCAAATGCCGAGAAAATATTTACAAGATTCAATAACAGTATAAATACAGATTCAGATTCGTGTAATATAAATATAACAGACATATCACAGTATCTTTCCTCGAACTTGGCTTGAACACTGCCGTGTGTATAGGTATCTCTTAAATAGGCTCTTTGGTTGCCAATATCTAGCGTCCGCTTAGCTCTTAAACTTAAACTTAACTTGTTGTTGTATAATTTCATACCTTAACGAACACTCAAGACACTCCGTCGCATTTGTATAATAATGTGCCAAGGAGTGCTGAAACACCCTTTGTCCATACTACGCGTCCTAAACATAACACGAATACGTTTCGTTAATGCAAAACTTATGAGACTGAATTTCCCTCATCCAGCTCATTATCTCTCGGTCCATAGTTTCGAATCGATACACACCCGCACAAGCGGAAACTAAACGCACACGAGTGCAAGCAAAACGAAAGTCTAAAGGGTTAGTTTGTTCTGAGGCAATTTTTTGCTGGACATCTTGAATGACAATATATGTAGGTAATATTGGTGTTTTTTGTTACCTTACCTTTATGTGTGATTATTGCCCGTATTACTTACACGACTTTAGTTCGGTACCAATATCTCCTCGAATAAACAATGCGTTTTCTGTGGACCTATTTTAATGGTGGTCGGCTGACATATTGTACAAAAATAGAATACATAGTTACCATTACCTCTTCAGCCTGTTTGATTTGTTTAAAAAGCAAGCACAATTGCATTTATTATGTTTCGTTCATGGTAGAATAACAAAGATTTCTGGTTTTTCATCTTAGACTTATTATTTCACTAACACAATATCCTTCTACAATGATTTTGCTAGTATGACTAAACAGCAGTGACTAGACAAGAGCAACCCGTTTGCGCTTAGTCGTATATAACCGGTGGCGCGTCAACTTAAAACTTAATTATAATTAATTAATTCCAATTGTCATTTGTCTCTTTTGCACTCACACTTAATAAGTAATTTTGTCTCTGTCCATCCTGAAGGGGGTAAAATGTGGTGTTGTTTATAAAACCTTTCAACGTGGAGGCATTTCTATAGAATATTATTACGGTTTCGTTTTGTATGAAGTGATAGATTTAACTGATTGTATGTTACTTTATAAATGTTTTTCAGTTTTTACTTGTATTTTTATGTGGTTCAAAAGTGAGGTGGCATATTTATGGGATATTTCAACGCATGCAAAGATTTGCTGGACAAAGTTGTTTGATATAATTACAAGTAATAATGTAGGTAGGTACTTGTCTGATCCTAAAATAGTACATATCCCACGAGTTCGCAAAGGCTTGAGGGTCGTAGCGAGGTTCGAAAAATCCTTTTCGAACGAGTTAGCAATATAATTTTTCCGCCTAAGAACCCAAAATTAAGCGGCGAAGGTGCTATTTTTAGTTCAGAAGGCGAAAAAAAAATATGGATCATATTATTTGCAACTTATCTTGAAATTATTAAAGTGAAACCTAATTTCTGCATTCATTATTTCCAAAGGAAACAATGAGCTATGAATGCTTTTAGTCACTACTTGCTTAAACTACGAAGTTCGGGGATCAGTCATTGACCTGTGTAAACTTTCTCACTAGGTATCTCACGTACATTTTGTTAGTCACCGGTGCCGCACCATTTCCTTCATTATTTGATTGGTTAAAATACAGACTTTAAGTCGCTAGATTTTATCGACTTAAATATAATTAGTAAATTTTTCTACAACAAGTCAAATTTAAGATAAGGTCCGGTGGTTTCGGTTTTCGGTGACATGTCAGCCAGTCAATCAACTTTTCCTTTACATTTAATTAAACTAAGAACTATCCGCATCTCCAAGTTTCTATGTCACGAAGCAACAAATTAAGCAGCCTCGCTTCCTCAAATAAAAACAAAATGGCTGCGACTGAATAGCGCATAATTTAATTGTAATCAGCACTAGATCGGCGAGTGACGGGCATCGCGGATGCGACAAGAAACGACCCCATACCACCCGGTGGCCGATCCACCCCGCACCCCGAAAGGGGTGAATCGACCCCCTACCTCATTACCATATTTCATTTACTCAACGAAATTATGCTAATTACTTATATTGCTTTGTGTAAAAAGGAAATTTATAAGGATTAAACTTACACCCCCTTCGCGTTCGAATCTTAGTGAGACGAAGTTTTGTTCGATGAATTATTTACAAGAGTCGCTTCTTCTCTGGGGTTGCCGATTGGCATGGATTTTTATCCGCCTTCTTTAGTTGGAGTGTCCGCTGTGTAATATGCGACCTATATCGAGTATTATATCTGAAGTTTTCAAATGATAGCATATTTTTTGTTTAATTTTGATGTTGATTCCATTTTGTCAACTATTACTTCGTAAGCTCAGATGGCAGCCCTCATTTGGTTTTCAAAACGTGTTTATCTGTAACAATGCGTGCTAGATACACAATAACATGTTTAATTAACACTCATTAATAAGCCTCAATCAGTACAAGTTGGCTTGTCTTCACAAACCCGCAGTCAGACTACGAATTAAAAACTCCGCAGACTCCGCCGTCGTCGCTCCGGCGCGGCAGCGGCGGCGGCCGAGATAAGTGGTCTTGTAATTCCCGATCTCGATTATGATCTGCTATAATTAAAATTCAAATTGGCCGCTTTTTAATGCAGTTATTGATCGCTCCCTTTCTCCTGGGGATTAGGTCTGGTTAAAAAGTTCATTTTGTAGCTGGATTAATGTCCCTGGAATGAGGAACGGTTCCTTGCTTTTGACATAACTCACCACGAGCGCAAGGGATCCCCCTTGTTTCTAAATTGTGAAGAGTTAAATCCTCATACACACATAGCGTCACGCCTTTTCCCATAGTGGGTGGCAGAGGCGCAATTGTGCCCACTCTGAGCCAGTTATTCAATACTCCATTTTGCGTGACAGGGGGCCAGCCAATCGCCGCAGCTACGGAGTAATGAAGGTTTCCTCACGATGTTTTCCATCACCGTTAGAACGTCCGTATAACGTACTTAAGATAAATTAATTATCTCATTGGTACATGGTCAGGAATCGAACCCGCATCTCCTGTGTGAGAAGCAAGCGTGAAACCCGTTAGACCACGGAGCTCTTTTCAACTGTCATGTTTCAGATGTCTTTATATCCTAATTTGTCTTGGCTAGGGTTAAGCCGCATTGTAATCTTTTGTAACACCACCAACGCCATCTGTGTTGTTTTGATCATTATTAAAGGTAGCAACATTGCTATATTACTTTGACATTTCACATTTTTACTTGTACATCAATTGATATTGTAAATTGAATATACATTGAAGTAGTTATAAACGTAGATCCATTCGAATTCAATTATAGTAATGAAATGGTATACCCCGTTGCTTTGGGCCGGCGACCGCCCCCGCCTCCCGCTAGTTTCGCAACTTATCCCTGCTAAGGCAAGTCCTTATTTAAATGTAAATTAGGTTCATTTCGTGAAATTAATGTTGTAGAGGCCCTCCCCCGGGCGTAAGGTGACCAGCAAACGCTGCCTTTTACGGACAAGTCGAGACGGCTGAGTTATTAACGCTGATTTTGCGAAATGGTTGACGTTTTGTATGAGTATTGTTAATATTTTAGCTTGATATAAGGTGTTATAATTTCAAGATATACTAATTATTTAAAATTGAAAACTGTGATTAAAATAGTAGTTTATGTGACTGCTGCATAATGGAGGGCATTAAAACTCGAGAATGGGTTTATGAAACGAGCCGAAGGCGAGTTTCATAATAATATCACTCGAGAGTTTTAATGCCTAATTATGTACAGTTACATACACTAGTTGATCTACACACATATCATAAGCTCTCTTTGATGTGTTCAGGAACCGCATGTTTGACCGGTATTGTGGCTCTGCAATTGTTTAACTTGTTCTGTAGTACCAACTTCTCGCAGGCGGGCGTCGGCGTTCGAAATTTGAATGTCATTACCAACTTCACAAACAAACTAGGGACGGCACGCGGGTGGGCGTCGGTCGAAATTTGAATGTCATTATATGTAGAAAAACTACACATAATGACCATAATGTGTAGTTTTCCAGATACGAAACGAGTTTTTACCAAGTAGTTTAACATAATGCTGATCCTAACGTGTAACGCAGTAAAGAGGGTTTATGATACGTGTGTAGATAAATAAAGTTCAAACTTCATAAAATGTTATGTAATGGTATCGAACGATGACCTAATTACATTACGCTTAGCACATTTGTGTAACCCACTTACAGGATAAGTATGTGGGGACCTTCCCATACACTTGTCATGTATTATGAATTATTTATGTGGGGAGGGAGGGAATGATGAGATGTCATTATTGTCTCTATGTAAGAAGTGATTTATTGTAAAAAGAACACCTCTATAAGAGTGCTGGGATTAGATGTCTTGTGCAGACTGCAGATGCATGTGGCCAAAATGGATGGAGGTTTTTTTGACACTTGTGATAATATGGACATGTCCAGAATCTAATTAGCTATGAAAGTGGTTGTTATGGACACAATTCTGAACAACTTTTACTATGAAACGGATTTCTGATAAGAGCAACTTTATTTTTAGTACCTGACTCGGCCAGATGTCGCTATTCCCTCATGATTTTTGATGTGCGAGTACCGCAAGTAAACCTACTAAACCACAGAGATATCAATTATGCATTCATTACTATATCAAAAAGTTTTTATTTTCTTTATCAATTTATCAAATTTATATTTTTTTTCCGTGTGACAATTTCGGGCCATGTCCATATTAACATATATGTTTAACTCTAATGAACATCTCCACCTATTCCAATCAATGGACATAACTGACCCGACCACTTCTTACAATTAAAAACAACAATCTTGTCTTGTCTTGTTCCCAAGCCACAGGGTATCTTAGAATGGGGCCAGAAGCAATGTATGTGCCTTTAAATAAATGTCATTTTTAAGTTTGGATGTTTACAATACCACAAAATGTACCACACAATGAAAAGTCTGTCTGTAGCAAAATAAACTATAGGTATTACCACTAGTACTAATGACATGCCATAGTGATGGTCACCCTACATGGACGGAGTTACTATGCTCTATGATAATATGGACAGACGAGCCATTACTCCGGTACAAGTGTTGTTGAAAATTGCTAATGTAGGCCCTTACTTTATGTGGCGGATGAGACAGCCCTTGCAATATCTATCCTAGAAAATTCTTAAATCATATCATGATTTTATAAATTACGTTCTTAAAAATGTAGTCAAATTGTGTTCTAGACAGTCCAAGACCAACCCTTAAAATCGGTTCAAATCAAATTCAAACCTATCTACTCCAAAGAATGTATACACTCAAATCTAGTAACTTTATTTTCAAACAGTCGGTTGATGAAAAATCTATCGAATAAGTAAATCAACTTTATCGCTACGCTTCAGAATCGCAATAGTGTCACACATAACCAGCTTTTTCGTTCAATGTTGCCATCGGCTATAGGGTTGCCACTTAGTAGTTTGTTTATACAGATGCATCCAAGTAAAGTCGGGTCAAGATAATAGGTGCACTGGGCCAAACTAAATTCAACCTTATTACGTCAGGGACAGAGACGCTGTCAGTGCACCTATTATCTTGACCCGACTTTAGTTCACTACTTGGCCCTTTAAAAACCAAACTTTTAATCAACATTTGCGGTTAAAAATATCATATTAAATATAAACCGATTAAGCAGGTATCTTCAAAATAACGTAGTTTGTGTTTTATTGTCTTGCAACAATTACCGGAGGAGCCATCTGCATAGTTAAAAACCGGTCAAGTGCGAGTCTAAATCGCGCACGAAGGGTTCCGTACCACCGTTCAATGGAAGCGATGGTGTGGAGTGAATAGTTTGGATTTTACACAGCAAAATATTGTTTACAAAGTTATTGGTGCGGTTACTTTCACACTCCATGTACGTAACCAGGTGCATCCATAAGTTTGTATGTGGTATTAAAAGAATTGTTGTATGGGAGCCCCCTTAAATATTTCTTTTATCCTGTTTTTTAGTATTTTTTGTTATAGCGGCAACATAAATACATCATCTGTGAAAATTTCAACTGTCTAACTATCACGGTTCGTGAGATACAGCCTGGTGACAGACGGACGGACGGACAGCGGAGTCTTAGTAATAGGGTCCCGTTTGGAACCCTTCGGGTTCGGAACCCTAGAAAGGAGAAGGATTGACATCCAACTGTTTTCGAGTCAGTATCAAAGCAAAGCATTTCCATCGTTCACAAGCAAAGCAACTGAAATGTGAACCGCGTTCCACCAGGTAAGCGGTACATCTAAAACTAACAATAAAACACGACAGAATAATCGGAAAATTACGATTGCGATCACCGCCGCGCCCGATATGAGAAACCGAAGGGTTAGTGGTGCCCTTCATAATTACTCACGCACACCGACACAGCGCCGCATTAACACAACTATAAAACAAGGCAACTACTTAGCGTTTTCAAATTAAACACACTAATCACACACATAAATACAGTGTACAGATAAGGCGGACAGGATCGATAGTACGTCTGTGTGCGCCGGTGATTATAATGAAGGGGGTAGGTAGAGGGTCGAAATTAAGTGGCTCCGTTCGTGTACCCTTCGCCACTAGACGTTCTAAGTCGATGGTAATAAAACTGATAACTTCTGTGGCGAGAGCTTTGTTTGTGCTCGGACTGCCTTTGGGGATGTGTTGGAGACGAGATCGATGCATACGATCATTTAATTATATTTGTTTTGGAGAACAATTTAAATGACCACCAAAGTATTTTTTTCCTACCCAAAATGGGTAAATGATCACCAAAAGTTGCAGAAAATATCAGGGCCAAATACTGCGGTAGATTAGGTGAAGGATAAAGGGGGTGAGCGTAGCGAAGCCTCCTTTATCCTTCGTGTTAGGTTGAACTTGTAAGAATAACAAAAAATACTCAAATTCAAATTTCATAAACTCAAGTACATAAAACACATTTGATGAAACAAAATTTGGTGATCGTTTACTAATTCTGGCGGTCGTTTCGAATTTATTGGTAAAATATTTTTGGTGATCGTTTTCATGCCTCGCTGTACAAATCGCCCCGAACGGCCCAAGCCTTGGATTTGATGAATACTTTCTGTTACCCTATGTACTGCTGCATCTTACAAGGTTATATTAATACTATCTGTTACAGTGTATTTGTGTAATAATAACATTACGGCGACCGCTATCTTTTGAGTTGTTTTCCTTGGTATGGTATCCTTAGAACGAGTCTTAGTTCTATAGTTATATACCTTCTATCAAATCGAACATGCTAATTAAGTCCACTTAATGGTTTTCATGCTCCCTGTTAAATAGACCCTTATGTGAAATTAGAGAAGTCTCCACCTACAAACATTTAATGAGCATCTAGGTACCTTTCAGACAGTCTGGGCACGTGCACGTAAGTAAGTAAGTAAGTAAGTAAGTAAGTAAGTAAGTAATTAAGTAAGTAAGTAAGTAAGTAAGTAAGTAAGTAAGTAAGTAAGTAAGTAAGTAAGTAAGTAAGTAAGTAAGTAAGTAAGTAAGTAAGTAAGTAAGTAAGTAAGTAAGTAAGTAAGTAAGTAAGTAAGTAAGTAAGTAAGTAAGTAAGTAAGTAAGTAAGTAAGTAAGTAAGTAAGTAAGTAAGTAAGTAAGTAAGTAAGGCCAATCAATGAACCACCTCGTTCCAACAACAATGACGGTACTAAAATAAAGTGACACACTTGAACGGGAAAAATACTTATCAAAGTGATCGACTAATTAGCGTTATTACATACCGTGGCGAGATTCATCTGTCGTAATTAGCCCTGTACCCTTCCCGCGCAAAAAATAATGACGCGCCCTAAAACACTTTCTACTTTTTTTTGGGGCGTTTTTTAATCCAATTTGTCGAGGATTATGTTTGTAATTATATTTTTCCGATTGCCCCCGGCTGGCTGGTGGAAATGTGGACTGATTGCGAAGAGAAAATCAGCGCCCTTGATTAGGCTTTTTTTAGTGTGTATGTGTGAGTTTCGAAGGGTGTGAGCGGGGAATGATTTGTGAACGTCGGTACTATTGACGTTCATTTTAAATTATTTGGTACCTACTGATATTTTTTGTAGTGCTCAGGCGGCACGATTTTTGGGTGATAGTTGAAGAACCGAATGTAGTATTCCGTGGTCAACACATAAACTATGATAAACGGCCACTTTTAATATATTTCAAGAGTTATTTACACTTTGTGACTACCACTTAAAATTGCACTATTAAAAAGGTTTGTTTGAAAATAGAATCAATAGATATGACATAAGATAACAATAAATAAAAAAATAAAACACCCCCGTCACAAAAATTAAACCTTAACCACCTTATTCATAAAACTTATCAAACCTATGATAGCTAAAATGTGCTTTGTCCTTTTCTCACAAACACAAATTTCAAAGTGACAGACAAAGACAGACGAATTTTAACGGCGTTATAGTTAAAATAGGTTTATTAGACGTTTAGGAATAAGGCGTAAGTCTGAAATTATGACTGACTTGTTTCCTTGCTGATAACTTTCAAACCACTGATCCCATTAAAACATACCTAAGAACCATCGTAGGGAAGTCTACTACCATTTACAGAAAACCGCATTAAATTCCGTCGACCCGTTTGAGCGCTACAGCGCCACAGACAGATACACAGGCAGACAGTTCAAACTTATAACACACCTCCTAAAACGGAATCGCGAAGCTGCCAGCTATCTTTATGAATGCGCAAAGAAGGTCTAACACACACAGTCGCAAAATGTCGAATGTTAACACAGTACCCACACATCGACACGCTTGCTAGTGCGCGTAGGCCCTAATTGCTTTTGTCATTAATAGTAGCGAATACTTCTTAGCGGGAATATTGTACAATTAGTGGTAATGATGTATAATTAGCGGGCAAGTGTGCAGGCTCCATATACTCTGTGCTATAGTGTTGAGTTTTGTAGCAGTTTTTATTCGTAATTGGCGCTTTTTTGACGCAGACTATTACAATGTCGGTAATGGAATGAGTAGTAATGTTAGGCGTAATATGTATAATCCGGTATTCTATACAATCCCTAGGCAATGCATAGAAAGCCTGAAACGTGTAGGTAATGTATGAAATATTATTTTCCGCCTTCTCCTCAAAATAGCACCTTCGCCGCTTGATTTTGGGTTCTCAGGCGTAAAAATTCCATTCATAACTCGTTCGAAAAGGCTTCTTTAAGAAACTCGCTACGACCCTCGCCTTCGGCTCGTGCCTCAAGCTCCTCGGTTCGTAAATATAAGCCTTTAAAAAACTCGTATGAAATGTACTAATATTTCATACTTTGTCTAGGTATTCTATACAATACTGAATGCGCAGCCGCAGCCGGTAATGTATGCAAAAACGTAAAACAAAACGTGGTAGCTTAGGTGAAGCGTAACTTAAGTTAAAACATAAACTTAAGTACATACACATTATATGTACCTACTTAAGTTTATGTTTTTAGTATTTTTTGTTGTTCTTACATGTTCAACCTAACACGAAGGAAAAAAGGGGCGTCACTTTGCTGACCCCCTTTGCCCTTCACCTAAGGCTACCGCAGTGTTTTGCCCTGATATTTGCTGTGCAAATCAGTATTTCTTACGTGCGGTTTAATATTTCCCTTTATTTAACACATTCGAGTCCAAGTAGGTACTCTATATCCTCTCGTCAGTGGAACTGGCCTCTATGGGAAATGACAGTTTTTTCGCATCTGTGAGCCTGGTCGTTTTGGGTTTTTTTTTTGTAGGTTCGTATTTAGCGAAACTGTAACAGTCTTCGTTAACAGATCTCTACGTTTCTTGAAACAAACCAATCAGGAAAGAGCAAGCTAGCTAATGAATGAAATGAAATTTGAACTAGTTGATAATTAAATTCATACTTTTTGATGGTTTACAGGAGGGGCTATATTTGTACCATTCTAAAAACAGGTGGTGTATAAAACAAATGTATGAAGGTCATCTATGTTTGAGTTTATTACTATTTTGGACACACTAACGTGTAATTATAATAAATCAACGAATTCAAATAATGTTTGAATTAGAAATAATACATATAAATATACTAAACTTTAGGGTACCATATATTGAACATCACCATTTTGGTGCAATTCAATTGGAATAAAAGCGCAATTTACAGAGAAAGGCAAAGGACTTAGTTAAGATCAAGTAAGAATCCAGTTATTTCCATAATTCTTAATAGATCTAGAGAAATTCCAATTAAAATTATAAAAGGGAGACCCAAGGTCTCCGCCTGTGAGCCTGGTCATTTTGCGTTTCACAGACGCCATCTTTCTTTCAAAATTCCCCCCACTGACTAAAGGATATAATCCCTAGGAATTGTATACATTACCTAAGTAAAGTATGTAACGGACTGAATGAATGGATGAATGAATGAATATATTATTAATATTTCATACATTGCCTGAAGGCCCCGCCCCCGCCCCAGGCATAATACAAGGTGACATTTAATTAGTTGAACATATTTTGGGGAATGATAGAACCGATCATTATGACCAACTTTCCCAAAGAAACATATGGACGCAAATGAAAAATATTTCTCGTACCTCATTACATTGACCCGATGAGCTGATTACAAGTTACTGCGGGAGACCCAAATATTTTTTACGTTTACGACCGTATTTTTCTTGGCAAAGTTGTTCATAATTGCAATTGCAATTCAAGTCTAAACCAGTTTACTATTTAACTGTTTTAACCGTTAGTTTATGAACTAACGCGTCATATAGTAAGCAGTACGCTACAGTTTAGTA
This sequence comes from Argyresthia goedartella, assembly GCA_949825045.1. NCBI lineage: Eukaryota > Metazoa > Arthropoda > Insecta > Lepidoptera > Argyresthiidae > Argyresthia > Argyresthia goedartella. The sequence continues at coordinate 11,435,920 of OX463812.1, read as the reverse complement.
TCGGTCGATAGTTGACCAACTAACGAGAAAAAAAATGTATGTTTATCAACTAACGGTTTTGACAATCTTACGGTGGTGACATATACATTGCCTAGGTATTGTATAGAATACCTGCATTATACAGATTGCCGGTAACAGTAATCATGAGTCGTGTGGCGCTGAATTGAAGTGTTACTTATAACACGGTTACAATCAGCTGTTCACCTGAAATCGTGAGGGTAAGGGTGTAAGGGTCTATTTAAGCATTTCTTGTGTAGTATGAATGATTTTGGTGGTAATTCAGGTACCATCGCAAAATCCTCACAATATTAAGAAGCAGTAGTAGAAAAAATGTATCATTATCCATGTTCAGGTAATGTGGGGCCAAAAGCATAAGTGCTATACCAGCGAAAACCTGACTTTACTACAATAAATATAAACCCCCCCTCGAGGAGCACAGGCCTTAACCAGGAATCGTGTTAGTTTGAGCCATAATCCACCACGCTGGCTCAGGGTGGGTTGATGGACGCTGGACAGGTGTCGGGCAAGTAAACAATTGTCAGAAGATTTCAAGCTGCCCTTTTAGCTCCTTATAAAAAATGGGTCGCGATTTTCAAACTTATTGATTGGTAATAAAAACTAATTAAATTATGGTCTCCGAAATATGGACAGGAGCCTTATTTCAAAGGGTTTATCCAGATGTTCGTTAAAACTATCTATTTTGTTTTAAAGTATTTGAACCTTAACTTAAAGTTAAGTTTCAAATGTTTTAAATTATAATAGTTTATTGTTGAACGCTGGTAGAACCAAGTGTTACAAATTCTCACTTCCAATATATAAGGTTAAATACAAAATTGCGATGCAATTTTCCAAAGTCTCCTAACATCTGGGTTACAATCTTCACAAAAGGGAAATATTAAACTGCACATCAAAAATACTGATTTGCACAGAAAATATGAGGGTAAAATGCTGCGGTAGCTTTCGTGTTAGGTTGAACATGCAAAAAAAAAAATACTTAAAACATAAAAAGTGTTTTTGCTGATCCTTTTTTGCTGTGCAAATCAGTATTTTTGATGGGCGATTAAATACAAGCCTTCACAAAGTCAACGGCCCGGAGGCCCAAACTGAACTCAACCTTATTACGTCAGTGACACGGACGCTGTTACCGGGGCTTTTATTTTTTGAAGATAATGACTCTCACTCAGCTTTACGTCTACTACCACCGAGTTGCGATAGTAGCCGAGACCTTCAGCTTAACGTGTCTTCCGAAACAGGGAAGTGAGTGTAGTAACGGGAGGGAAGTAACGGGACACCCATCCAGTGCCCGACTCGGCCAGATGTTGCTTAACCCGCACGATCGTTTACGACGTGCCAGTACCAAAGTAGAAAACTCAAGATTTGAATATCGAAACACACATCTTCACACGAATATAGACCTTATCTAAGCATTCGGTAGCCGTAATGCATGATTTATTCCACATCGCTAACATGGGCAATGACGACACAAGAGTGCAGCGCTACTGAAATCATTTTTCCGTTGGTTCTAGGCAGAGCCTTTTTCGTTCACTGAAAAACACGATCTGGTTTTTTCGTGGGATTTTTGGTGATTCAGCTTTTTCCTAATTCAATCAACCGAAAATTATGAAGCGTCAGTTTTCTCATGTACACGTAACCCGAATTTGACATAAACTAAAAATATTTCACCGTAAGGTAGTCAAAACCGTTAGCTGATAAACTAACGCGTTAATTGATCAACTATCGACAGATAGTAAACCAGACCGACAGGGTTTATAATTTACGTTCATTTTGTTCTTACATGTTAACCTAACAAGAAGACTATTCCAGGGCTTCGCTGCGCTCGTCCTCTCTAGTCTTCACCTAAACTACCACGGTGTTTTCTCTGTTATTTCGTTTGCAATTCAAATTTAAACCAGTTTACTATTTAACGGTTTTAACCGTTAGTTTATCAACTTACGCATCATATAGTAAGCAATGCGCTACAGTTTACCAACCGTCGATAGTAACTAACGAGAAAAAAACGTTAGTTTATCAACTAACGGTTTTTGACTATCTTACGATGACAGATACAACATCTAAATAAAAACAAAACAAACATATAGCGTAACTCCTTTTCCCACAAGGGGTGGCAGAAGTTTTACACCAATAAACCATTGTGCATGACAGGGGGCTAGCCCATCGCGCTGATATGGAGATAAAGATTTTCTCGCGATTTTTCACTGAATCATTCAAAAAAATCTTACAAATGCAGAAACGCCGTAGCCGTATCACCCACACTACACCAAAAGTCGGCCCCATTATAAGGGTGGGTACACACCCGAACAATGCCCGTCGCGTCGCCTCGCCGCGAGACATCAATTCAGGCGCGCGATAAAATATGCAGCGTCGCGCGAAGCGATCATAATCGAACAGTAATTAGCCGCTAATGCATACAGGCTGTAAGTCGAGGGCCTCGCCTCGCCACGTGTTATTGACTCGGTAGTGTGTACGCGGGCTTATGTCGGTAGGCTGGTTAATTAGTGAAGTATTGCGCTGTGTATGCGATTGTGTGATATCGTCGATTTGTTTTTTAATTTTCTATATATTTTTTTAAAACGTTGACTCGATTATGCTTCGCCTCCTCGTATGGGTAGATGCGTCCAGCTATGTTTATTATGGCAACAAAGACAAATTTTACTAGTTTAACAATTTAAGTTTGAGTCCCAAATATGTTAAATTGATTGACCCATGAAGTTTCACAGACCCGTACGTATTGGTTGCTGTAGGTCACTTTCTGTCCGAAGACATAATGTCAGGTTTGTTAGTTTTAATACGAAAGCGGAGCGGAGCGAGGCGACACCATGTAGTTTAGAAAAAACCGGTCAAGTGCGAGCCTAACTCGCGCACGAAGGGTTCCGTACCATCGTACAATGGTAGGGATGGTGTGGAGTGAATAGTTTGGATTTTACATAGTAAAATGTTGTTTACAAAGTTATTGGTGCGGCTACTTTCACACTCCATGTACGTAACTAGGTGCATTCATAAGTTTGTATGTGGTATTGAAAGAATTGTTGTATGGGAGCCCCCTTAAATATTTATTAAATTCTGTTTTTTTAAGTATTTGTTGTTATAGCGGCAACATCAATACATCATCTGTGAAAATTTCATCTGTCTAACTATCACGGTTCATGAGATACAGCCTGGTGAGAAACGGACGGACGGACGGACGTACAGCTGAGGCTTAGTAATATTAATTGGTATATTAATAAAATAATAGTTAGTTGTATTATTAAAAATTATAATTAGTCCCGTTTGGCACCCTTAGGGTGTGGAGCCCTAAGGGTGTAAGGCACCCTTAGGGTGTGGAGCCCTAAGGGTGTAAAAATCTGGTAAAAAATTATTAAATTGGTATGAAAATATATTGTTGTGGATGTAACATTTTCGTGAATTTGATAAACTGTTAAATATTATTTATTGTTCGGAACAGTATGAAGAAGTTATGGGCTACCTGAAGGGGCTACCCTTGTCACGCCAAAAGTATTGAGTAACCGGGAATTTGTGCCTCTATGGCACAGGCACGATAAAATGAACATGATTATTATAATTTTAGTTTTAGATTTTAATTTATTCGACTCCTTTCAGCTTGGGCAAAAATGGTTTTGTAATGACCGAGTTTCTGCCCGACTGTTCTCCTCCGGTTGAGAAATGCGACCTGCAGCATTTCTCAACCGATTCTCCTGAATTCTCGCGAGCATGTTCGATAGTTATATGTATTTTTTTTCGATTCTGATTTTGTTTTTCTTCCAAAATGACCGAGATAAAGGGTAGGAAATGTATAAAAATCGCTACATCTCAAAGGGCTTGACAGATTTTGGCAAATTGAGTGTCGTTAGGCTTGTGGAGACCGCGACATTGACATAAGCTATATGACCTAGCTCTAGAACGTTAATTAAATACCGACGTTTAACCAAGTCACTAGTATTTTAATTTAAATAAAGCATAGTCGAAAACGTTTAACAAGCTGTCTTACCGAACGCCGGCGTGTTGGAAAACAAGATGGCACGACAACAGCTGATTTGCACAGCTTATATCAGGGCAAAACATTGCGGTAGCTTAGGTGATGGGTAAAGGGCGTGAAAGTGGTAAAGGGCCCCCTTTATCCTTCGTGTCAGGTTCAACATGTAAGCACAACAAAAATACTTAAAACATAAACTTAAGTACATATAAATAATATTTATATTGTATATGTCTTGTTGCCTAGGAACGTTTAGACAACTCGTTAAACGTTTGGTTCACTCACTTGTCTGACGGAATTTTAGTGACTTGGTTAAACGTCGGTATTTAATTAACGGTGTAGAGAGTTAGTTAAGTGTCTGATTTAACCAACTAACTGCGACATATATAACTTCAGAGAATAGTCAAAAGGTTGGATTTCAGATAGCAAAATGTAGTTTACAAAGTTATTGGTGAGGCTACTTTCATACTCTATGTGCTAATTTAGTTTATTAGAAATTCAGCTTTCCACCATCCTCGCTAGGTCTACACCTCACAGAGTAAACTAGTGTGAATTTTCGAATAAAAAGAAATATTAGTCCTCAGTTTGCACACCAACATAATACCTATTTTATACCTTGGACACTATTTACACACATTGATCTAGCCCCAAACTAGGATTCCCTGTATCTTGAGTACTAGATAACGATACACATACTTATATAGATAAATATTATACTTAGATAGATAAACAACCATGACTAGGGTACAAACATCCGTTCTCATCAAACAACTATTTGTCCCCACCGGGACTCGAACCCGGGACCCTTGGCTTCGTAGGCAGGGTCACTGCCGACTCGGCCATTCGGGTCATAACTACTGGGCAATATCTGGACATTAGAAATCTGCTCACGTGCTTACGCGCATTTTAATAATGCTTATTAACAATTAACAGCAATACTCAGAAGTGGGTCAAGACAGCTAACTAGCCCGAGTAAATCAAGTGATCGCCGCTCATTGAGCTGTGGGACAAGAGGAGCCTACCGCAAGGAGAACACACCTCTTACAACTCAAAACTCAAAACTCAAAACTCAAAACGTTTATTCTGTAAATAGGCCACAAGGGCACTTTCACATGTCATTTCATTTCATTTTTTACAGAACATTTGGTATTATTATTTGTATCATATTATCAGAAAAAAAAGTACTTAATTATTGTTTCTGAGAGATGTAAAAAGTCTCAAATGTCATAATAAAATAATTAAAATATAAATAACAGAGATGTAACTGAATATAATAGACTAGTAGGTACTTTACCAGTGACGCGACTGCCAGAATGCAAGGTCGGTATACCTCGCGCCATGAATTAAGAGCGCTGGGCGACGTTGGCGGAAATTACTGCGTATATGTACAGGTATTGAAAAGTGACTACTGCGCATTAAAGGCCACCGCTCATAGCTCGTGGCGCGACGTATACTCGTGGAAGCACGCCTATAGATGGGCGAAAGAGCAAAAAAAACTGTCACTTGCCAGTCGAACTCGCGCACGAAGAGTTCCTTACCACCGTACAATTGTAGGGATGGTGTGGAGTGAAGAGTTTGGATTTTACATAGCAAAATGTTGTTTACGAAGTTATTGGTGCGGCTACTTTCACACTCCATGCACGTAACCAGGTGCATTCAAAAGTTAGTGTGTGGTATTGAAAGAATTGTTGTATAGGAGCCCCCTTAAATATTTATTTTATACTGCTTTTTAGTATTTGTTGTTTTAGCGGCAACAGAAATACATTATCTTTGAAAATTTCAACTCTCTAACTATCACGATTCATGAGATACAGCCTGGTGAGAGACGGACGGACGGACGGACAGCGGAGGCTAAGTAATAGGGTCCCGTTTGGCACCCTTCGAGTACGGAACCCTACGGTCAAGTGCGAGTCGAATTCACACATGAAAAGTACCGTACCATCTACAAAAAATCGCAAAAAAAAAACGTCTCTTGTGGGGACCTCCTTTAATTTTTTCAATTGCATGTAGCTCATTACTTGTTGCTGTAGCGGCCACAGAAATACACATTTCATGAGTAGCAGCCCGCTGACGGACAGCGGGGCTTAGTAACTGGGTTCCGTGGGATACACTTCGGCTTCAGAACCTTAAAAAATGCCTAACCCCCTTTCTAAATTCGGACACAACCGAGCCACTGCCATCCCGTATGGTAAATGTGCGTATTAATGAAATTCCCCCAATTGTGTAATAACCACTAAGGCCCACTACTTCAAACGCACGTCAACACTGTTATTTGAATAACTTTGACAACTCCGTAAAAATGTTTATGGAGTTAAGTTATCAATAGTTTTGATTCACGATTGTGGTAGTGGGCCTTACACTTAGTTACATTTTATATGGCTTTTGTCTTTTTTATTTGGCTGCTCTTGCGCACCTACTCTTTGTAACTGCCATGATCTCATATTAAGGCCAACATCATCATTACAAACTTATTTTAAAACCATTAATTACATGGCAGTTGTATCCGCGATTACACGTTTATTGGCAGTGTAGTGTAATACATACACAATCGCATGGATGTATTGTACGCATGTGTATGTACGGATGTGGATAATTATTTTGTATGTATGAACATCTCAGTATGGAGCGATCTTCTGAATTTGAATGAAATTTGATTTATTGACCACTTATACTCGCTTAGTTCGCGACAGGTTGGGATGGCAATCGGGGAAGACACGATACAAATGTGTTTGTCGCCTCCGTTGCCTATCGGATTACCCGTCCACTTCATTCACATGTTAACCCACTGATATATCCGACTGTGATCTTTGAGGACGATAGGGAAGCCCCGAGTGCCATAAAACATAATTAATTATGGCTTCGCGATTGCCTTCCGACCATAGTTTTTATCTGAGATCTGGTCCGACGAGTGAACACAAAAGGCGTTTAGGGCAAATAGCACCAAACAACAGGATCTTAGGAGTAAAAGTAAAATGTGTCTCCATAAGGCAAATGAAAGGACTTGGTGGCCAGAACCAATTTCAAAGCCAATCATTGGGCTGCGTTCACACACACAAACCTTACAATAATTGGTGAAATCAACCAAATAACATGCTAACAATCAATTCCACTAACCATAAAGAGAAAACTTATCGGGCGGACTATAAAACACGATAATATTACAAAAGAAATCAATAAAAATAATTAAAGACTCTAATCGGTACCAATTAGCCGGTGAATTTATGGTCTCGCTTATTAAAGTAAAGTATTATTGAAAGCCATACGGGTCGGTTACGAGACCAACTTAAATGTATTTTATCTACTAACTAAGATTAGCATATTAATCAATAAATTGACCGAAGCAGACAGGATATATTTTCTGTTATTACCTTTCTTTTCCCTAAATTTCATTTCAATAGATAATTCTTATTAACCAAAATGATCGAAAAAAATAACATAATTTTAAGATACCTTTCTCAAAACGCTTTTACTGTTCCACGTGCGTTCTGTTCACTTCACTGCACCACACACCCCAACCTTACCTACTTGCAAGCACCTACGCGGGTAAAAAGGAGGGAAAAAAAAAGCCAGCAATATTAATTACTCAGGTCTTCGAGTGAGAGCGTTTGTCAGCACAATAATAATTAACACTGGCTGTAATGAAGCGTGTTTATAAAACTAATTGGAGGCGCCCGTGACGGGGTTGGTGCTGGTTTAGTCAGGTTTTTCGTTCCATTGATTGGCGCCACTCATACTCTGCATGAGATCCCTGTGACGTCATTGGAAATACCTATGACAACAGCAACACAAGGCGAATAAAATAATCTATGTTTTGTAAATGATTGTACAGAAACGTTAAAATAGAAACTCAATGATATTAATTATATGCGCTGATGGCTATGATACCCAGGCCTCGTGGCAAGATAACGAAGTGAAAAAAAACTTCCGTAATGAAATGAAAAACCTAGAAACAACTGAAGTCAGAAACGATGACACTCGACCTCTTTGCGGCGACTGAGTTAGAAACTTTGTCTTTGTGTTAGTAAATAGCACACATGTACACTCGGCAATTACGACTAATGATAATAGTGTGTATCCACCTTTATTACTTATATCCATTAGGTTGAGTTGGGGAATTTAGAACTCGAGTTATGTACTCATTATTACGCTTTTAATTTCCCTCAGCTGATTCCTAGAACAGTACCGACTTTAGACTACTAATACTTAATTGAACTATTTGTTTAGTAGATGGTATTAGTATTTGTAGTCGAAGGAACAATGTGGTTCTTATAATACGCAGCAATTTACAGTAGTTTAGTTTGTGCACCTACGACTTTGGCCCAGCAGACTAATTCCCGTTGCCTTCGCCGTTAAGTTGGTAGTAGTGAACAACAGTCAACTGTCACGAATAAATGGTCAAATACAATATCCGGTTGCCAGATTCACATTTCATAAATATGGTAGCAGCTATGTAGTTTACCTACAACCTCGTATCAACACGAATTACGTAAATTATAAACAAATGATACTTACGAGTGTAGACAACTTATATGAATACTTGCTGTATGAGTATATAATAATGACGGCCTCTGTGGCGCAGCGGTTGTGGCTCTGCCTACCATGCGAGAGGTCCCGGGTTCGATCCCCGGCTGGGGGTAATGAAAAAAAAAAAAAAAAAAAAACAATCCCCAGGTCTTGGATGTTTATATGTGTGTGACGTCGCTGTTTCTGGTTACCACGACACAGGGTATCCTAGTGTGGGGCCAGAAGCAATGTATGCGCCTGTATGTAAATGTTTATGTTTATGTTTATGAGTAAGTTATGATATTTTCTCCCTAACTTTTTGGTAACACGGGAGAAGGGAATTTAAAGCTGAAACGCGATCTACCCACCTAAATGTACGTTGCTAAGGGCTGCACATATGCACATCTCCCACATAGATGATGATGATCATGATGATGTCTTGGATGATTAAATGTTTGTAATGCCGCTCTTGCTGGTTCTGACGACACATAGTAACATAGTGTAGGGCCAGTATGTGCCTTTAATGGCCTTTATATTTTGTTATGTCTCTAAAATTTTATATGTACAAGTGAGCCTCTCTAGACAAGTTTCATTTGGTAACGAAAGCACAAAATGTATGGAATATGACATTCGCTTCGACGAAAGGATAGTCAAAGTGACTTTTGACGTAGTGGTAGAAAAATCGCGAAGCAGCTAGTTAGGTTTTTAATTTAAAAAACGCTGCTGTTAAACAATTAATGCACGAGTAACGTGAAATATTGAAGAAAATATATAATAAATAACATTCTTGAAGGCAGTTTTCAATGAAGTTTATAAATATGGTTTAGGGGATATTAGTGGGGACAGGTCACGTGATGGCTACAGTTTTAATAAGAGCAGCTTAGTAAAGGTTGAATATATTATCCTACCACTTACCCCACAACTTCAACACAATAACTACAACAACAGATGCCCATCGGTTTATTTGTATCTGTTGCAGCATTGATGCATTTTCGAATCGCTGTATTTTGGCCGCACAAAATTCACTTACAGAATTCAGGAAAGGTGTAGGTGAAACCTTCCATGCTATCGACAAGTAATCTCGAGAAAAAAAAATGTTTACTATGATAAGATGATAATGATGATCCGCGACTCTTCGGTAAAGAGAAAGTAAGTAAGTGTCATCTTTATTCTGATGATGAAAATCTTAGCGAGATAGAGGAATGAATATTCTGAATGTTTTGAATATGTAACACGATGACCTCCACCATTTTCCTAACAGCTCAGAATATTATCGTTTTTGTTGTATTCTCCTTCTCTTCTTTGCCCCACTGAGCATACAGAAAACCCTATCGATATTCCGGTCAGAATTCTCGATATCACCCGATAAGAAATGAAACCACTCATTACACAAATGTGGCAGGTCGTTACATGCTACGAGTCAATTTTTTAATAAATTAAAAAGCCTATTTGCTACATTTCGTATCCTGCTATGAAGTTCTAATGGCGAAATAATTGGCCCGACAACCTTACGTATACTTTAGGTAAGTGCCTACACTGGGGTCAAGCAAATATGACTGGTACCGGTACTACTTACTTATTGAAGGGCTAATATACGACCGGATATACCTGAATTTATCGTGGGATTATAACGCCAATGATCCCTTCATTTATATAAGTATCTTAGAGTGGATCAGTTTATGGGTAGGTACTACTGTATATAGGTATCTTAGAGTGGATCAGTTTATGGGTAGGTACTACTGTATATAGGTATCTTAGAGTGGATCAGTTTATTGGTAGGTACTACTGTATATAGGTATCTTAGAGTGGATCAGTTTATGGGTAGGTACTACTGTATATAGGTATCTTAGAGTGGATCAGTTTATGGGTAGGTACTACTGTATATAGGTATCTTAGAGTGGATCAGTTTATGGGTAGGTACTACTATATATAGGTATCTTAGAGTGGATCAGTTTATGGGTGGGTACTACTGTATAAAGGTATCTTAGATTGGATCAGTTTATGGGTAGGTACTACTGTATATAGGTATCTTAGAGTGGATCAGTTTATGGGTAGGTACTACTGTATATAGGTATCTTAGAGTGGATCAGTTTATGGGTAGGTACTACTGTATATAGGTATCTTAGAGTGGATCAGTTTATGGGTAGGTATGGCTTATGTTTAAACGATTACCAAAAATGCATGCATTTTACTACCAATAAATTTGAAATGACTGCCAGAATGGATAAATGTCCACCAAATTGTGTTTGGATAAATGATCACCAAACTTCTTTTTATGTTTTGTGTACTTAAGATTATGTTTTAAGTATTTTTTGTTGTTCTTACATGTTCAACCTAACACGAAGGATAAAGGGGGCTTCGCTTCGCTCAACCCCTTTACCCTTCACCTAAGCCACCGCAGTATTTTGCCCTGATATTTTTTGCAACTTTTGGTGTTCATTTATCCATTTTGTGTAGGAAAAAAGTATTTTGGTGATCATTATATTTGTTGCCCTACTTTATTATCGAACTCCACCTCACGATTTAAAAATGATCCACTTTGTCATTCCGCGGAGATACAATGAAGCTTGCAGCAGCGTAGACTACGAGTATAAGCGAGATACAATGAAGCTTGCAGCAGCGTAGACTACGAGTATAAGCGAGATACAATGAAGCTTGCAGCAGCGTAGACTACGAGTATAAGCGAGATACAATGAAGCTTGCAGCAGCGTAGACTACGAGTATAAGCGAGATACAATGAAGCTTGCAGCAGCGTAGACTACGAGTATAAGCGAGATACAATGAAGCTTGCAGCAGCGTAGACTACGAGTATAAGCGAGATACAATGAAGCTTGCAGCAGCGTAGACTACGAGTATAAGCGTAAGCAGGTGAACATGTCATTTCAGACATTATCCGTATTACCACAATAGTAGATTTCCTTCGAGTTCGCAAAGGCTTATGTTTACGAACCGAGAAGTTAACGGCGCGAGCCGGGGCTGGGTAGTAGCGAGGTACGAGAAGTAACGGCGCGAGCCAGGGCCGGGTAGTAGCGAGGTTCGAGAAGTTAACGGCGCGAGCCGGGGCTGGGTAGTAGCGAGGTTCGAGAAGTAAACGGCGCGAGCCGGGGCCGGGTAGTAGCGAGGTTCGAGAAGTTAACGGCGCGAGCCGGGGCCGGGTAGTAGCGAGGTTCGAGAAGTTAACGGCGCGAGCCGGGGCCGGGTAGTAGCGAGGTTCGAGAAGTTAACGGCGCGAGCCGGGGCCGGGTAGTAGCGAGGTTCGAGAAGTTAACGGCGCGAGCCGGGGCCGGGTAGTAGCGAGGTTCGAGAAGTTAACGGCGCGAGCCGGGGCCGGGTAGTAGCGAGGTTCGAGAAGTTAACGGCGCGAGCCGGGGCCGGGTAGTAGCGAGGTTCGAGAAGTTAACGGCGCGAGCCGGGGCCGGGTAGTAGCGAGGTTCGAGAAGTTAACGGCGCGAGCCGGGGCCGGGTAGTAGCGAGGTTCGAGAAGTTAACGGCGCGAGCCGGGGCCGGATAGTAGCGAGGTTCGAGAAGTTAACGGCGCGAGCCGGGGCCGGGTAGTAGCGAGGTTCGAGAAGTTAACGGCGCGAGCCGGGGCCGGGTAGTAGCGAGGTTCGAGGAAGCCCTTTTGAACGAGTGAGTATATTTTTTCCGCCTGAGATCCCAAAATCAAGCCGCGAATTTGCTATTTTGAGGTTACAATGCGGATAAAAATATTAAACACCGTTTAACCTCAAAACAAACGTCAAATATCATACATTTTTGTTTTTGGTAAGACCCTTTTTTAAATGATTTATTTAAAAAAAAAACAGTTTATTTTTTTAGATATAATTCGGGGCGGAGACGAATCCAACAAATAAGAGATCATTAAAATCTGTCCAGCCCTTCTTGAGTTGAGTGACAAACCCAACTTTTACATACTTAGAAGTCAAATGAATGACTGATTATTGTAATCATTTCAAGCATTTATTCTTACAATGCAGGTACGGTAAGGACATGCGACGTAAAATGTGGCAGGTCAGCTATTAAACAACCGGCCAAGTGGGAGTCGGACTCGCGCACGAAGGGTTCCGTACCATTATTTATATAAACGGCAAATAAATCACGTTTGTTTTAAGGGAGCCATCCTTAAATATTAATTTTATTATTTATTTTTAAAGTTCATAATGTAACTCAATATTGTGTGAATGTTTCAAGCGTCTTCCTGTTGCCGTTATCAATATCAAGCAATAACGAGCAAAAAAACACGATTTTGTATGGGAGCTTTCCTTAAATATTTGTTTTATTTTAATTTAATTATTTATTTTTAAAGTAAATGTATAACTCAATATTCTTTGAATTTATCAAGCGTCTTCCTGTTGCCGTTATCAATATCGAGCAATAATGAGCACAACATCACAATTGTTGTATGGAGCCCCTTCAATATTTATTTCATTCTGTTTTTCAACTATTGTTGATAAAGCAGCAACAGAAAGCAGCAGTAAACATCATATCTGAAAGTTTCAACTGTCTCACTATCACGGTTCATGAGATTCAGCCTGGTGACAGACGGACAGACAGACGGACGAGCAGCGCAGGCTCAGTAATAGCGTCCCGTTTGGCCTTAGGGTACGGAACCCTAAAAAACCACTGCATCTGAGGCCAAAACAACGATCCCTTTTCAAAGGAAACCTAATTACCCAGCCAATGAAAGTGACATCCTGTCTTCCTCCTTGCTGAAAACTGTCATTCAGCGTTCACCTCACGGCCCCATATTAACCAGCTGATAGTGCACTAATAGTGACTGAACCGTACGCCCGTCGACGCCATTAGGAATAGGAAATTAGTGCATTATTGGCTGATTTCCTTCGCTACTGGTTGATAGGGCGCGTTAGAGTCGGGCTGTTCGATTAAAAACACTGGCGGCCATGTTTGTTGCGATTACGCGATCGATTCTAGTTTTTTTTTTTGGTTGAACTAATTTCGGTTTTGTACAGCTGGGGGTGTGTGCGAGATTGTTTTGTTTTGTTCTTTGGACGTATCGTAAAATATACTTTTATTTTTTATCCATATTTTTTAACTTTACTTGACTTTTTACTATTTAACGTGTAATGATTCTTTTGTACTTATGTAAAATGCCCGCATAAACAATCCATCATGATTTTAGATCGAATATTTTCATATCAATGAGACAGTAAGTAGAAAATGTGCATCTTTATAGGTAAGTACGTAAAAAGTATTTATTAATGTATCTACCCATTTAAAAACACGCGTGGCTGAATTGTAAATAAACATACCTAGCAAGCTATCGAATGACATAGGGTTTTTAAAAAAAAACTTCAAATTACACGAAAAAATTTATGAAATTAGCTGTGATTATCATCGCATCGGGACACAGTGTAAAAACTACGCCTATTACGTGCCATTACTTAGAATACCATACCGGCATTGTTATTCTCGCTTTTGGCTGTGGCGCCACTATCGTTCCTCCGAATCTACCTAATAGATTGATTAAGGACGGATTTTACAATCCTCAGATAACGTCATGTTACTAGAGATAAGCTCGCCTTTGTACACTATTTTAATGTATTTATTGTTTTTTTCGAATCATTTGTGTGCAATAAAGAAATTATGAATCTCTAAAAGTCTGTTTATCTGAAGAATAGGATAGAATTCATACCTGTGAAATGTCAAATAAAGTTATCTGCATCATTATCTGGGGATTAAAAATCGCCTCTCAGACAAAATGCTCGAGAGCTCAAAATCTTTGCTCCATGGCATACATTCTAAATTAAAACTAGCTAGCATTTTTCTTATTTTTGTAATTTTAGTTGAGTTTACATAATGGTTCCACGTTCAAACGATGGAAAGTGAAATAAGTTCCAAACTCCACCGTCAAAACTAACTTTGTTATACCACATTTTTTATTATCCCTTATTAACTCGCAATAGCGTAGAGCTATCAAAACATAGAATTTATTCTTTCTCCTAATTGTCTCGTAGGTGTGACGGTAATTATTTTAATTGTGGATGTGGATTCCATTTTCCTTTCTACTTTTTAATGTCGTAACGTGCCCTGTTTTGTGTGTAATTGTAATATAAGTAAATGCATGTTGCTATCTGAATAAGCAGTAGTACTGCGGTGTACAACAGCCAGTTATTAGTACATCAGTACTTTACAATTAATTCGCATTGAGAGTCCTATGCCTATATTTACAAGTTTTGTGAAACGATCTGACACATTGTTTTATTCATATTCCCATACGTGGTGGCAGTGGCACAGGTTTCAGGTTTACGATTTTTTCGATGGTGGGAATCCGTCATTTGATCGAGCGAGCGAAGCCGGCGAAACGTCATCGATCAGGATTGGGCAAAAATGATTTTGTATGTCCGGATGTTATCCTATAAAGGCCGCATTTCTCAACCGATTCTCGTGAATTTTTGTTAGCAGGTTCGGTGATTAGATGTTTTGGCGATTCAGTCTTTGGAAATTTAAAAAACCGGTCAAGTGCGAGTCTAAATCGCGCACGAAGGGTTCCGTACCACCGTTCAATGGAAGCGATGGTGTGGAGTGAATAGTTTGGATTTTACACAGCAAAATATTGTTTAAAAAGTTATTGGTGCGGTTACTTTCACACTCCATGTACGTAACCAGGTGCATCCATAAGTTCGTATGTGTTATTGAAAGAATTGTTGTATGGGAGCCCCCTTAAATATTTCTTTTATCCTGTTTTTTAGTATTTGTTGTTATAGCGGCAACATAAATACATAATCTGTGAAAATTTCAACTCTCTAGCTAGCTAGGTTCTTGAGATACAGCCTGGTGACAGACGGACGGACGGACTGACGGACGGACAGCGGAGTCTTAGTAATAGGGTCCCGTTTGGAACCCTTCGGGTACGGAACCCTAAAAATGGCGGTGATGTGGGAGTTTTAAAATAAAAATAAACCGCTACAGTCCAAACATCTTGACGGATTTTAACAAATGAGGTGACGCTGGATCTGTAGCTACCTTGAGAGCAAAAGGGCATATAATGTTAGAGAAAAGTCAACCGGTTGGGTTGTGATCACAAAATGTAGTTTTAAAAGTTATTGGTGCTGCTACTTTTATACTCCATGTACATAGCCAGGTGCATTCATAAGTTTGTATGTGTTATTAAAAGAATGAGATCACAAAATGTAGTTTACAAAGTTATTGGTGCTGCTACTTTTATACTCCATGTACGTAGCCAGGTGCATTCATAAGTTTGTATGTGTTATTAAAAGAATGAGATCACAAAACGTAGTTTACAAAGTTATTGGTGCTGCTACTTTTATACTCCATGTACGTGTAGCCAGGTGCATTCATAAGTTTGTATGTGTTATTAAAAGAAAATGACACTAGCGAGGTCTACAGCTCACAGATTTAACTACTAGTCCTATATAGTTTAAATATTTGTCTGCTACATAGACAACAAATCTCCTACAGATATCCCAAATCAAACTCTTAACACTAAAACATATTTCCAATATCGCTTAAATTGGCCAATTTTTTAAGCTAATAAAAATGAATATCATTATGGGAGGAAAGCATAAAAGAGGGGTGAACCATTGGGGGGCTATTTACCATACGTGGGGCCTACTATTTTTTCAGTTGCAGTGCAACCTTCTTTTTGCACCTTTTTGCAGAGCCGGGTGGGAGGCGCGACCCACCGTTCGAATCTTCCTCTTTTTTCTCTTTTTAAATCAGTAAATTGCATATTTGAAAAACTACGGCGGCCAGGACGTCGGTACTGCGTCAGCGATTCGAAAATGGAATTTCACGCATGAAAATGTTTTTGTAAGTATTTGGGTGGAGGGGGCGGGGAAGAATGATATGCTTATAGAGTTCCGAAGGCACCTGAAGGGTGCTAAACAGGACCCTATACTAAGCCTCCGCTGTCTGTAATGTTAACCTAAGAAATAATCACAGACTACTTGCGCCCCGGTTTAGACTCGCGAAGGTTAGCAATTCTTTCAAGGGTCAATGCATTCTCTACTACAACAAGATACCTCTGGAGATCTTGAAATTGCCATTTGAACAATTTAAAATCCATGTTAAACCGACTTTGTCGAAAAAGGGTTATTACAATGTTCAAGATTACTTAAATGACGGGACTGTATGGGGTTAATATGGCTCAAGACAGACCTTGCTGTTAATAGTTTTGTAATTATTTATTCCTGCTTATTAATTATGATAATGACTAAATATTATATTTTGTATTAGTTAAGCATAAGCAATTTTTAAAAAGAGATCTTTCAATAAATCTGTGGGAGTTTCTACGCCCCTCTTCTCCCACAGTGGTCCAATGTAGAGGAGTGGCAAAAAATGATGATAGCTAAGTATATGTAAATATAATTAATAAGTATAAGTATAAGTATAAGTAATAAAGACATTTGGAATTTGGAATTTGTCTGCCCGTCACCAGGCTCTATATGATGAATCGTTATAGAGAGTTGTTTTTTACAGAATGTGTATAACCCAAAGAGGAAAGGGGGATCGCATACAGGAGACGTGTACAATATCGCTGCCACTGTGAATAACCGAATCTTTGTCTTTCAAATATAGTCAATAATTTCGCATCATCTATCAATTGTTTCGGTGGCGCCATTTGTTTGACGTCCAATCCGCTAACTGTAGGGTAAGGGTGGTGCTAGGTTCGAGACCTAGTTCGGACATACTTTTGTTTTCTTTTTTGTATATAAAAATTACTTAGTAAAACCTGGCTTGAAGGCTAAACTTTTTTCTTATCAAGCAAATAGCCAATATTTCAAAATTAAAGAGGCACACCATAAGACATAAAAATTATAGATAAAAACTAAAAATTTAACAAATGTATTGGTGTTTATTACCATAACATGACACCCCGTATCCTAAAATTATACATAAACTCAGGTTTCACAAATGACTTGGCACGGGTCAAACTCACAATCAAACCCGATCCGAAATGAGTGGAACAATAGAATTTCTAAAATTCAAATTGGGAACTTGAACGATTGTAATCGAACAATCGAGTGAATGCGTTCGATTCGAGTGCCCACGCGCTGATGGCAGGGGGTCGTTTCACTTCAGCCCTTTTACAAATTACGCAATACTTATCACCCCTTTAGAAGGTGCAAATATAAAATCTAATTATGATATTTTGCCGCTGTGTTTTTTAAAATCATCAATAAAAAGTAGGCACTGCTAGACAATTCCTTTTACATGGTATAAGTATAATAGAGTTTCGATGATTCATCAAGTTAAAAACTAAAAAAAAACGACTTCAAGTTCAAGCCCTATTTCTTCCTCCCCGGTCGAGATACGAATGAAGAATGTGTACATGAAAAGTCCTCATCAAAACTAGACTTGCTGCACGGAAACACAAACCAAAACGTCATCTGGGTATAATTTTAGATTTTTTCAGAAAGCCTGTTCCCATACGGGGTGGCAGAGACACAATTGTGCCCACTTTGAGCCAGTTATTCAATTCTCCATTTTGCGTGACGGGAGGCTAGCCCATCGCCGCAGCTATGGAGCAATGAAGGTTTCCTCACGATGTTTTCCATCACCGTTAGAACGTCCGCATAATGTTCTTAAGATAAATTGATTATCACATTGATACATGGTCAGGAATCGAATCTGCATCTACTGTTTGAGAAACAAGCGTGAAACCATTAGACCACGGAGCTCTTGAAACCCACTAGACCATGGAGCCCTAATTAATTAAGCGCTAATTAAATTCTGATAAAATTTATGTGGGGCCATCTCTGAAGTATGACCTACTAGAACCATCACAATCAATTCATAATTGACGGAACAATCGATTAACAAACATGCCAAAAAAACAGTCGAATTGAGAATCTCCACCTTTTTTAAGTCAGTTGAAGATATCTCGCCATGGGAACCTCCCAATGAAGAGATGTGTAACTCTGATGTAACTCTTTAAAATCTCTCCATCGTTAAAGTCCCTGTATCCGATATAAAGTGGGAACCTGTAGTCGTATTATATATTTCTGATATCAGTCGCAATGCCATTCAAATTCGGAATCGATCAATCACACTGCAAGAAAAGACTCGCGTGAAATAAACATGTTCTGATTGATCGATTTTTATAACTTTCTGGTGTTACGATTGACATCAGAAATACCTCTAAATGCCGGAAGTCTTTTAAAGATGTTATTTTCGCCTTATAGGTTTTTAATTGAATTACCATGGCATGGATAAAATCTTGATGCCTCATAACCAGGTCCAGGCGTCCAGTAATAAGGCTTCTGGTTCTAGTTCTAGACGCGTTCTCTAGTGTAACCTAATTATAATTCAGTGATAATTTTTGGGGTAACTGGACAATGTTCCCTTATGTAGAGTCCAAATGTGACATATAGGACCGAAACCGCCTATCGCTCTATTCGTCTCAAAGCAGTAATCGCGAGTCAACTTTTAATTTCCATCGTTTTGTATTATAGCAGAACGTCATCGTTGACCCAATGCCAGGTCTTGACCCATTTATAAGAAACTAGCTGGTTCCAGCAACTTCGACTGCGTGTAGCTAGGAATTATCATTAACCGAGAAAACATTACTTAGATAAAAAGTATCCTATTTATTAATCTAGCTCATAAACTAGCTGTTTGCTAAATTTCATTAAAATCTGTTAAGCCGTTTTCTCGTTATTGAGGCACAAACATTCAAACATACAAACATCTTAACATGAGTACTTTCACATTTAAAATAATAGATGTGCCCGTGAATGATTTCTATTTCTGGTGCACTCAGATAAAAAGTAGTTATCCTATTTGTTAATTTAGCTCATAAACTATCTGTTTGCTAAATTTAATTGAAATCCGTTCAGCCATTTTAGCGTGATTGAGGAACAAACATTCAAACATCTTAACATCGGTACTTTCACATTTAAAATATGTGTGTGAATAGCCGAGCCTATGAATGATTTGCAGTCAACGTTAAGTAAGCTGACAGTTACGGAAGATGGCGGAGTTCCAAACCTATTTTTTTAAAACTGTATATTTTCTGATATTTTAATAGATATTTTGCTATTCGGGACGAAGACGAGTCTAACAAAGAAGAGAAATAAGTAAACTGTTCGTCAGTTATAAGTAATGTTATTAACCTTACAGGCCTTACCACAAAAAAATAAACTACTGTTCAACACTTGTTTAAAAACAAAATCGTATGGGATTTGACATTTATTTTAAGGTTAAACGCTGTCTAATATTTTCTGTGGTAACACGCTTGCCTATCATGGCTTACGTTGGGTCATACTAAATTCAGTTTCACATGATATTCCTTTTATAGGTACCTATACAAAGTATTTATTTACCCATCTTAATCACTAGTTATCTTTGGACCGCTAGTTTTTATTTGTATTAAATTGATAGGCGAATTCATACAATTGGTTCACGAATCATATCCGAAATTACGCGTTCACACAAACTCACATCTACACTAAGCCAGAATCTAATAGAAAATGTTCATCACAGTCATAATCCACTTAAAGGGCGATAAATGAAAAGTAATTGGAAGGAAATTACGCAATAAATGGAAGGTTATTATTGAATTTAATGTTAAATTAATCGTAAAGAACCCTCCCAACATCTGTCGTGTGTACATCAGACCCCCTTCTGTCAGCCATTTTAAATTCGAGATGTGCTCTTAAAGAAACAATGAATTTCGTTATTATGTTCATTGAAGCAGGAATGTATAAAACAAATGGGTTTGCCTATTTGGAAATTTGGTTGGCATGTCGTCGAATAAGTATCATTATTGTTTGCATATGTTATTTTAGACAAAATCCCGCCTTTGAATATATTTTTTAATTCTTAAAATATCTAAAAATACGAAATTTTTAACAATTATATCTTGTTTCAATGAATGCTGAGAAAAACTAGTTCACTTTGGGCTTACATGATTTCCGGTATGTAAAATTAGTTTTCCGAGCTCCGTGGTTGCGTTTCACGTTTGCTTCTCACAAAGGAGTTGCAGGTTCGATTCCTGACCCTTCCTAAGCCGATGAGATAATTAATTTATCTTAAGTACAGTATCGGACATTCAGTGTTTCGGATGACACGTTAAGCTGTAGATCGCTACTATCGCTATGTGGTAGTGGTCGTATAACCCCTTCATCAACCCTCCCGCACTGAGCCAGCGTGGTGGACGATGGCGTAATCTTACTTGTATGCGGGTAAAGACCTGTGCTCCTCGGTGGGGACAGTCATAGGCTGAATTTATTATTATTATTAGAATTAGTTCAATATGCCAACCTCTGTGGTGTTGCGGTTCGAGGCTCTGCCGTCCAAGCGGGCCCGGGTTCGAATCCGGGCAGGCAGGAAGAAATAAATAAAAACCTCAGGCCGTGGATGTTTATATGAGTGTGACGTCGCTGTTTCTGGTTGCGACGACACAGGGTATACTAGAAATTAGAAATGAGAAATTATTTATTTTAAAATAAACTTAATTACAAGAATTGATCAAAAGTGGCATGCATGTATACGATTACTGGGCAAGTGAGTTGTTGTAGTGAGTACCTATTGTAGAGCTCTCCGTACTAGTGCAAGACTGTATGTATGACGCAGAGCAATGCTCTTCTCACAGAACGAACAAGTAGAAGTATCGTCTGGGCTTACAACATAGGTATTTGAATCCTAGGTAACCTAGTGTGGGGCTAGGACCAATGCAGAGCCTGGGTATCAATGGTTATGTTTAATATGTTTTTCACACCAAATCATTGTATCGCATATACATTGTTGCTCAAATAAAGTGTCCATTACCAGTCCAGGGCGAAGGAACTTCAGACTAGATATAATATAAAATAGTGGCTATGTGCGCTGTAGATCTTGCCGGTTTGTTGGTGGAAAGCTGAAGTTTGAATATGCAAACTTATGAATGCACCTGCTTATGTAGATTCAGTATAAAAGTAGCCGCACCAATAACTTTGTTAATTACATTTTGCTGTCTAAAATCCAACCAATTGATTTTTCACCGAAATGATATAGCCCATGCCATTCTTACGTTCTCCACTGATCGAATGACACGTCTTCGTTTCGTCTTGGGCACAGATGATTTCTTATGTCTGTCCGGCTGTTATATCCTGTACAGGGGCCCCATGCCCCAGGGGTCTGGAAAACGCACAGCAATAGCATGGGAAAAGCATATCAATTTCTCCCAAGGGCGCAAAATGCCGTGTTTGGCTTGTCGGTGGCGCCTATTTTGTTCGGAGAGCGACTGCCAAATACGGCATTTGGCGCTCTTCGGAGTAATCGATATGCTATCGATATGCTTTTCCCACTAGTCGCATTTCACAAACTTTGTGAGCAGGCTCGATGATTATATGTTTTGGAAAACTTTCAAAATGGGTGAGATATGGGGGTTGTGAATCATAAAAAAACAGATCTCGGCAATTTCGAAAAAATGTCACAAAATGTCACAGGTTAGGTAACAAAAAAAATACAAAAATCGGCATCGTGCCATTCCTACATTTGCAGAAACTTTGACAAAAAATATTCATGAACCAAGTAACATAATTAGTTTTGACTATCTCCTGATACTAGCTTGACGTTTAGTTACGGGAGACATTTTCCTATAGTCTGAAGGCACCTTTAGTGTGTATCCTGACCTCTGAGTCTCGTACTTCCGCGAAACTTCTCGAAACTTCTACATTCCCGATCAACAAGCGGGTACTAAACTCCCGGAATGATTTATCATCCTTTACCGCACAAACAGTGTGTATCTGTTCAATTAATACATCTCACCCGCGCTGCCGGCCGGTGTCCGAAGTTGCCCGCGACATGCATAATACAATCCTGCCGCAGTGTACAGCGGACTTTAATTATATATCTGCTACAATTTCGCCTTTTTTCGAGTATTTTTCACATTTTGTCCACCCACTCCACTCACCCTCCGCGTCGCTGCGAAAAAAGGAAAAAATAATCGTCGCATGAGTGTGTTTGTGTATCGACACGCGATCGCGGATGGGCATGTGTGGGTGTGTAAGTTTATTGTTCGAGTGTCACCGCTTATCTCTGTGTGTTGACGATGGTACTGTCTTTGAGCTGAAAGCTTTGTTGTGGGTTCAGTTCAGGTATTGCTGGGTCAGTTGTTATTGGCTCTTCTTGAAGGTGAAAAGTCGGTGGAGCAAAAAGTTGCCAGGGTGTCGCCGGGATAAGGTTTGGGAGCGAGCAAAAAGTCAGCCGTCGAAGCGGATCAAACAGAACGGAACCCCCCACGGCCGCGCGGGTATCGCTCAACTTTGTTGTAACAGGCTATTATTTCACGATTTTAAATCGCTTCTCAACCCGTTAATGACGCGAGTACAAGTGCGGATCGGCTGCTCCGTTCGGCCGCGGACCAATCTATTTAATAACCCCCGCCTGTGACACCCCGGCCGGCGGCCATCGCCAATTCTCGCCCCCCCACCCGCAGACACCCCTGGCACCCGCCCTGAAAAAAATCCGGAGCGTTTTAAAATTAATGAGTAAAAATCCACACACACATCCGCAGCGGCGCGCGTGGACAGTGCCGCGGCAGTGTGCGGTGCGGCGGGCGACCGTCCGATAATGAGCATACTTTGCCGGCCGCGGGAACCGGGTACCCGACCACTCGCTACCCGGCGCCGATCTACACGCTTCCTACTCCGTCACTCGAGGACCAGCGACGAATCGTTCTCGCGCCGGCATTAAACAGAATTCGTGATCGCTTCGCCTTTTCCATTAGGACCAACTATCCGGGGAAAAAACTGGCAGTCCAAATTGAAAATTCGTGGATCTGCTCCGCGCTAATTCTGCACGGAGCGCGCCGAACGCAGTTAGATAACATTTGCACGAGCGCGGTTCGGGAGGGGGCGCGGGGGGGGGGGGGGGGGGCACCCCTACGCAACACCATTTTTATTTTGGCCGCCGGACCCCTTACCCCCTTGGCTCGTCCAACTTCATCTGAATAATTAGTGTTTTTTTCGTGTACCGCTGATTATTCTGAATGTTACGTGTTGGTGATAATTTTTGACTTTTGTTCATTAGTCTGCATTTTCCCACTGGTCTGTAAAGCTGCGGAGTTGGGCTTGATATTATCCGCTTTTTTGTATTGTACCTCACTACACCTCTCGGTGGGATGTTTGTGAGCCACAATATGTATAAAACTCCTATTCTACAAGTTATTATATTTAACAAAGAAATATTTATACATTACAAGGCTACATTTGTTTAAATAATTGCAAGATCATAACTAATTAATTCGTCAATTTGAAATAATATACAAAGACAAAAATTGTTCGAAAATTTAAATTCTACAAACAAAAGTACGCTGCTGAATATGAGGGTGTTAAAAATTATATCTCTCACATCTTATTTTATTAAGACAAGTGTTATGTAATATTTGGGGTTTACACAATTATTTACCTTAGACACATTTACGTTTTAAAATCATCACCACTTGCAAGTAATCATAACATTTCTTGTCTCCACTCTGTATCACTCCAAATCTCACAAGATTAGTTCCCCGAAATCCTCCACAAACCGTTCGTTCCATAGATTAGGTTAATTAACCGATGTTTTATGAGATAAAACAAATGTAGCATTTTCATACGATTGTTCGCGGCCTAACAAGTCTCCCGGATGGCGATCGCTTGGCAAGGATTTCGGCCCACCCCCGAGCGAACGGGGGCCGCATTTTTTCCCACCACCACCACGAAAGGGGTTGATTTTTTAAACTGATGACGCGCTTTCATTCTACGCGGCGCAAGTTACCCGCGCGGCTGTGTGTGCCGTGGCGGCTGATAAATAAAAAAAGACGAAAAAAATACCGCTTTTGTCGATAGTGCTACCTCCTTTCTCGCGGCGATATCTCATCCGTTCCGTTCGGAAACTAGGAATAGACAATAAATAAAACTTTCGACGTGGGTAGTTTAGAAAAGTGAACAGAACAGACGGTTTCTGTAAACGTGCACTTTGTAGATGTTTTGTCGTCGCCGATCTAACTTCACGGCACCTTTCTGAAAAGTTGCCCGTGAAGTTGGTGTTGAGGCGTCGCGTGTTTCGGAACGTACGAAACTTCTCGGGGTTTCGGGATCATTGGTAATCAGCGCCAAAATTGCGCGCTGGATTTGGCGTGAGTTGATGTGTGCAACATTCAAGGTGTGGATATAATGACATTATCTTTCGTGAGTATTTTGTCCCTTTTTTTCGGAGTTGTGGTTGGTTATAAATTACCGAATTAACGTAAAATAATAAAAGAATATATCCAATTGGAATATTTTAAACGGCTGCTTTCAGAGATGACGTTAGGAAGAATTTAAAGTAAGTTGCTACGCTGCTACGACGTTGATTTTAGGAGAGACAGAAAAAAAACATTTTTATCCGTCAAGAGGACGATACATTGACATGCAATTATGCCTTGGCGCAGACGGTTTACTGATAAGTGATTTTCAGCAAATTAATTAGACAGCCTATTGCGAATTACTGATTCTTCATTTGGTTCATGAGAGTTCTATTCTAAATGACTGCAGCAAATGTGCCACACGACACACGAATACAAGTATTTGTCTTCTCATTATCTTGGAGTAGGTATAAGCAGAGTTAATTGATGGAAATATTATTATTTAATTTACATTTTGCACAGTTTTCAGTAAAATAATCTTATAGCAATCCTGCCTTTTATTATATCGGCCTTGTATAGATCATCTTCGTCATTCATCATCTGACATGACGCGTGTAGGACTACTCTCCTGGCGTAGATAAAAAAGTTGAAATTATATGTACATATAATACCGAAGAGGTACAATTTTATTTTTCCTCAGGGTCCACTATGATGCTATTCATAGGTTTGTAATTGTGTGATCGCACAAAAAGCTCTCGTAACAAATGCACTGCAAAACCTATACAAATTATGGTAAAAAATTATGGATACAGTAGGTACAAGAATAAAAACGATCCCGTTAAATAACTTTTATCCTGTGGCACGCACTTTTACTTATCCTAGTACCCAGGTCTAAATTTCTGCTACTTTTCCATGATTATCTCATCCAAAATACTGCATGTATGCAAGCTTTCGCTCCTCAAAAAATTTCAGACCTTTTCAAGTTAAAAAAGTCGTTACTTTATAATCTCTACGAGGCATTTCTTTAGGATACAAGATCTATCCATCCGTGGTAAATCCTTTAAAACATACTAAGCCATATATGGGTTTCATAAGTTTTGAACTTTATTACCAAAAATAAGATTGAAATTCGCGACCCATTATGGGAAAGGCCATGCGTTACGGGGTTAAACGTGGGCACAATTGGGCCAGTGCCACCCGGTGTGGGCGCTACGTCTATCAATCGCTCTCTCATAACCAGCAACGGGTCGATGATGATTATGATGATGACGATGACCAATACAAGCTCAAAACTATGAGTGTAAAAATTAAAATAGCCCCGACACAAAAAATAAACCAATGTCTAAAATTTTACTGATATGTTTCCTTGTTAAGCTGAACCTAAAACCTAAGAACCTCTCATTCGATTATAATAAAACATAGCTAAAAACTATCGCAGTGAAGTCTGATATACTAACGTTTACAGAAAACCGCATTCAAATCCATCAACCCTTTTGATCCCTAGAGTGCCACAGACAGGTATATACGCTTTAAACTTATAAAACCCCTCTTTTTCGTCGGGGGTTACAAATCGCAACACGCCTCTGTGGCGCTGTGATTGTGGCTCTGCCTACCATGCGAGAGTTCCCGGGTTCGATCCCCGGCTGGGGTTAAAGAAAACAATAACACCAGGTTTGGTTTATATGTGTGACGTTGCTGTTACTGGTTTCCACGATACAGGGTATCCTAGTATGGGGCCAGAAGCAATGTATGTGTCTGTATGTAAATGTTTATTTTTATGCCTTTTCCTATTCAGGGTGGTCTGCACCATTGCGCCTGTTAAGCCAGTTATTCAATAGATATTTTTTTGATACTGCCAACTAATATCAGTGTCAATAACTGTCAATAATGAAGATGATTGTTTGCCAGCAGGCGGAGTCAGACCGCGAGAGCGGCGCGTCCAGCCCCGACGGCGCTGCGCGGGCGCAGCTGACGGAGCCGCGGTCGCCGCGGTCCCCGCCGCGCGGCCCCCAGACCCAGCCGCACCTGAATGGCTCGAGTGAGTTCGTACAAACCATACCCTACTCTACTTACTGTACTATAGACAATAGTATAAAACGTCAACAAATACATTGTTTACTGTTATAAGTTTTGTGTCACGAATATGTTAAATAAACGTTTATCGAATTGAGTGCCCTCGTGTAGTTGTAGAACCTTATTGGTTGCTATAGCACACTTTCTCTCCGAAAACTAAAGTCGGGATTGTTAGGTCAGAGCTTTATAATATAACCTGGAGCCGGAGCGAAGCGGAGCTGAGCGAGGCGTGCCCTTGTAGTTTAGTATAAAATTTGGTGAAAAATATGATGAACATTTAGTTCAATCAACTAAATGTTCATGGACGAAACATAATCATCTATAGACGTCCCCTGTGGCCTAAGGTTGTGGCTGTGCCTACCATGCGAATGGTCCCGGGCTCGATGCTCGGCTGGGGATAAAGAAAAAGAAATCGCGAGGTCTTGTGGATATTTATATGTGTGTGACGTGGCTCTTTCGGGTTCCCACGACACAGGATATTCTAGTGTGGAGCCAGATGCAATGTACCATCAACAGCAAATGTGGAGACCCACTGTAAGGGTTCTTTTCCCATGCAGCCAAACACTAAAAGTCATAAAACAAAGGGTTTTTCAAATCCGACAAAAAGTTTAACTAAAACAAGGGTTTACCGCCACATGCTAGTTGCAAGGTTTTTTTTTAAATGGGTCTCTATAGCTGCCACTGATAGTATGTGCCTGTATGTAAATGTGTATGGTATAAAACTGGAGTAAATATAAATTGTTTCACGCCTTTTTCCAATCGGGGTGGAAGAAGTGCAGGGCGTACATTTAATGACGACTTCTGTGGCGCTGCTTCGATGCTCTGCTTCCCAAGCGGGCGGTCCACGGTTTGAATCTCCATAGGTGTGAGTTGTAACTGTTTCTCATCCCATGACACAGGGGAATTCTAGCGTAGGCGTACATAGAGAAGCAATGTCTGTGCCTGTAGTTAAATGTTTATGTCTATGTTTAACCAGTTTCATGAGGGAGTCATCAACCTGCAAATATGTTTTACGACATTCTGCGTAACTGAATCCTTATCATCTCCCACTTAGTATTATTTTTATTCAGCTGCATGTCACATGTATCTTTTCCACCTATGGAGACTTGTCATCTCAAAGAGTCAATGTAAGGACTTAAAAATCTTAACTCTAGTAGTTTTGTGAGGACAGTAGACCTCGCTCCAATTTCAAGAAACGAAATCCGTCCATATTTAACGCTACAGCAAACTCCCCCCCCCCCCTTTTTCTCGCCTACATTCCCCCCTTTTAGATTTTTTTCCCCAACATCTTGTGAATAATGGAGTCCTTAGTGTGCCTCTTAAAGATTGAAATTCCTCTATAACTAACGCTTCAGCAATTTTGCCCCCTTTTCCCCTATTTTCCCCCCCCAATCAAAATTGCGATTGACTACATTTTTTATTTTAATCAATGAACTTGTGTATCAATTTTCTTCAAAGTCGGTTAAAATGCGACCTGTAGGCGAACACAGACTGACAGATGGACACAAGATTTTTTGGCCTATCTCGAAACTTGACGCTTCGCTCGCTAGGTCAATGATAATGTACATAATGAAAGAAATACATTCAAAGAAAGCATATTTCTGTAAATCTAAACTGTCGTCTGTGCCAAGGATTTCTAAGCTGAACTCATGCCTAATCCTTGCTTGTTTTAACAGATATTCCAATATAATTTTGACAAGCCTCATCTTAGCGAATAAGTTGATTCCAAACTCAAAACGGGGACGACATTATGGGCATTTACATTAACTTTAGATATTGAATTTAAAACTACATAATATTCATAGGTATATATGCGCATACATTGCTTATAGCCCCACACCAGGCTAACTAGTGTCGTGTGTACCAGAAACAGCGACGTCACACACATACGTATTTGTATGGTATATTGTATTGTATACGCTTCTACAATAAAATTCCGCAAGAAATACAAAACCTAACTGAAGCTCGATTCAAAAATGTATAAAGCACACTTTGTGCACAAAAGCCTACTACATTTTTTTTTACAAGACACCGATATCTGGCATTAAACCAGTTCATTGCACCCTATATATTATGTACTATGTAATAATTAGGCACCGACTTAATGTTATATTATTCTTGCTTGATTATGTGACATTCAATAAGTCTCAATTTTAGTGCTATTATGAATAAAAATCTTTGAACAGAACTGAACTGAACATATAAATATCCAAGTCCTGGAGATTTTTTCTTCCTCCCCTGAGCCTCGAAACTCGTCACTGAAACCTTACGGCTAATATAATGCAAAAACTGCATCAAAAATGGCTAAATAGTATCTGAGAAGCCCTAAGCGTCAACCATCCTGCTGCAGCGCCCCCTGGTGGTCTACACCCGTAGATCATATCTAAGTACCTCCTCTGTAATTATAGCCGTTTAATACAAAAACACACATCGAAATCAACTCAGTAGATTGCCAGGAAACTTGTAACGACATACATACACACAAAACCCCCTAACCCCAAACTCATATACCTCCTCCGTTCCGTTCTGTCCGTCGTGAGTAAAAAGTCCACCATCACGGAGACGACGCCAGCATCCAAAATTAACAAGCGAAAATTTCCCCCACCAGTGGCGTCGATGTTCCAAAACCTGCAGAGCCTGGCGAGCATGCAGCAGCAGTCGATGCCGATGTCGCAGCAGCTGTCGCAGCAGATGTCGCAGCTCGCTGCCAACCTGCAGGGCCTGACGAGTATGCCGAGCCAGGTCGTCAACTCGCCGCTCAACCTGAGTGTTAGCGCTCCGGGTAAGACAATATTTTTTTCACACCTTTCATTCGGAAAAGTAAGTTTTGCTCCACGACGAGAGAGCCAAATGCTACTTTTCCGTTCAAGGTACTTTTTTAATTTATTCATTGGCATGTAGCATTTATGCAATGTGCCAATAGAACACAGATCTTAATGAAATAATCGATTGTAATTAAATCGTAATCGATTAAAAACGAACACGTTTCAAGTTTCAACTTTAACAATTTTATATGAAAATTTATGAATTTTTCGTAATATAAAAAAACACATTAAATTATGTGTTTTACTGAAATCAAAAGTTCTTGTGATATAATGAATATTGATATCCGATACCATTGTAATAATCCATTCGATTATTTTTACACATTGGTAAAAGTAGCACAGGAATATTTTATCTGTGGTGACTTTTATCTAATCCTTCACAATCCGCCATTATAAAAAAAAAATATTTCGTTGTTCGATTACTGTAAAAGTGTTGAAAGTATAATTGAAAGTATAGTTATTTCATTATTTTTAGAGCATTATATTTAAATTTTCCTCATAGTCGGTGTGAAAAATTGTATGTGTCACTCAGGAGCAAAATTATTTTCGTCTTGGGCGTTAACGCTTGAAACCTTCGTTACGCTCAGGATTCTAACTTAGAATTCGCCTCACTCTGGGTTCAATGTACCGCCCTCGCCGTAAATACATCATTTTGCTCCCTTGTGACACAAATAACTATTTCACTTCTTTTTCTTTTTCACAGCTTAAACAGAAAAGTAAGTTTTGCTCCACGATGAGAGGGAGCAAAATGCTACTTTCTGCTTAAGCTACTCTTTTAATTTATTCATTGACATGTAGCATCATCAAGTTTAAACTTTAACAACGTTATATGAAAATGTATGAATTTTGCGTAATATAAAAAAACGGTCAAGTGCGAGTCTAAATCGCGCACGAAGGGTTCCGTACCACCGTTCAATGGAAGCGATGGTGTGGAGTGAATAGTTTGGATTTTACACAGCAAAATATTGTTTACAAAGTTATTGGTGCGGTTACTTTCACACTCCATGTACATAACCAGGTGCATCCATAAGTTTGTATGTGGTATTGAAAGAATTGTTGTATGGGAGCCCCCTTAAATATTTCTTTTATTCTGTTTTTTAGTATTTGTTGTTATAGCGGCAACAGAAATACATAATCTGTGAAAATTTCAACTCTCTAGCTAGCTAGGTTCTTGAGATACAGCCTGGTGACAGACGGACGGACAGCGAAGTCTTAGTAATAGTGTTTCGTTCTTACCCGTTGGGTACGGAACCCTAAAAACACAACATGTAAATTATATTTTTTACTGAAATCAAAACTATCGATGACTGTCATTGTGATATAATTAATATTGATATCCGATATCATTGTAATATTCGATTCGATTATTTTTACACATTGGTAAAAGAAGCACAGGAATGTTTTATCTGTGGTGTCCTTTCCCTAATACTTCACAATCCGCCATTTAAAAAAAAAGTTTTGCTTTCGTTGTTCGATTACTGTAAATTTGATGAAAGTATAAATCAAAAGAATAGTTATTTCATTATTTTTAGAGCATTTTATTAAAATTTTCCTCATAGTTGGTGTAAAAAGTTGTATGTGTCACTCAGGAACAAAATTAATTTCGTCATGGGCGTTAAAGCTTCCATCCTTCGTTACGCTCAGGATTCTATCGTAGCATCTTTCGCTTCACTCTGGATTCAATGTACCGCCCTCGCCGTAAGTACATCATTTTGCTCCCTTGTGACACAAATAACTATGAATGGCCTTTATAAGAATTCACTCATCTTGCGTTTCCGGAATTCTTCTTCTACTCGTGCTAGACAGGTGGCCCAATTCGAACGGTCAGTTGGATGAAATCGGAAACTATAAGAGATAGAAGTTTTTGTTGTTGGGAACCGTAATGTAGATTTTGATGCAACATAAAACTGCGCTCGATTAAAAAACTCATTTTCCTAGCCGGGAGTCGAACCCGCACATTTTAAAATAAAAGATAAGCTATAATTTTACATCATTCGATAGTGTTGCTGATAAGGATCAATTTCTGGGCCATAATTTAAAATGGTAAAGGTTGTTTTTTCACATGCATCTCTACACTACAGATTTCAACAACAATGAGTTTATTTTTAGACAATAAACTCTTTCAACTCTTTTGCCACAAGACATTACTTCTCAGAATAAGATCCTTAAAACAACATTCGACTTGTCTAAAGGGTCTTTCTCTTTCGTAAACTTGGGGTTTTAATTTGTAGTATTGTTTACTTAAAATTTGTATTTTATATAAGTTATTAATTTACTTCTTTACACAGTATATTAAGTAGTTTGGTAGAAACACTTTATTTATATTATTGACTTGTATTTCTGCACAAAAGCCCCCTGTCACTCTATCAAATTCATCCTTTTCATCTTGGGTTTGCTAGAAGAGATCTCTTGTTAGAGATAAGCTTGCCTTCATAAATGACTTTTATTTATGCTTGTAATGTGAGTTTTCGTGTGCAATAAAAATATACGAAATATACTATTGAATGGTGCAATAATACAGATGACCTTTTTTTCAAAATCTGCGGGTTCGATATACGGCCACAAAAATACTGTTTTTTTTAAATTATGCAGATTTATGTTTGATCAAAATCAATATCGTGGTTCCGGACAACAAAAACTTCTATCTCTTAAAGTTTCCGATTTCGCCCTACTGATCTTTCGCAATGGGCCACCCTGTATTAAATGAACACAGGATTTTTGACAAAGGAGATGTCTCAAAAATACCCAGGAACGGCGCAATCGAAATGTATCTCGAAATGCAGTGTATATATAGTACAATACTTCTTAAAAAAGAATCAATGCTAAATTCAGTGAAGTTTTGGCCTTTTAAAGTCTTGCAGGCGCTCATACTAAAACGGAATATTTTGTTAATAATATCTAATATCAGATACAACTGCAGTTTCCTTCGGCTCCTCAACAGTAGGTACCACCTAGGCACCTGTATGTTTGGCTTGGGTTTTATTTTGTGTGGTATTTGAGACATCTCCTTTCACGATTCTATACGTAGGTCAACGGGAAGTACCCTTTAGGTTTTGACTCCCTTGCGGGTATCCAGATCAAGCAAATTTATCAATTTTGCGGCATATACGGCCATATATTTTGCGTTGATTGAGTGTGTTCCTATCTGAGTTGATTGTATGATTTTATCAGAACTCCTTGGTACCTCCGCGCGTGATTAAAGGGATCGTTGTACTATTCAACATTATGAGTGATAATAGACATTATTTATTTCAGTAGATAAATAAATAAAACAAGACATAAAATGAATAGTTTTTTTTTAATGGCTAAAACAAGACATCATTATCGGCGTCCCACGCAAACTTTTACGCTGCTAATGCCCTCCCTGTAAAGGTTTGAAAATACTAGTCTGATAAGTAATTGTTCGCTGTAAAGGTTTGAAAATATTAGTCTGATAAGTAATTGTTCGCTGTAAAGGTTTGAAAATATTAGTCTGATAAGTAATTGTTCGCAATCAAACAATTGTAATCAAATTAGCAATCAAAAACTTACGATATTTGCAATCAAATTAGAATCTAGTTCCAATAAGTGAACTGTCTTTAATTGTTGTAGCTTTTACTCGCAGAAATGTTAAAGTTTTTAAGCACTTGTTCAGACGTCTCCTTTGACCCCAACCTTGGCTATTGAATACGATTATTAATTAACAAATTTATAAGTATCAGAAATATTAAAAATTATCTTGTATTCGTGTATAACCCCTTCTCCTCTGTTCAGAAAGGAATTCAGTAATTATTATAGATCCATTAACATAATATCAATAAATAATTATAGCCCATTAATGTCCCCACCGAGGGGCAGAAGCCTTTACCCGGATACGAGTAAGATTAAGCCATACTCGACCACGCTGGCTCAGTGCGGGTTGATAGAGAGCTATTACGTCCACTATCGCATAGCGATAGCAGCCGGGTCCTACTGCTTAACGTGTCATCCGAAACACTGAACGTCCGCTAATGTGCTTAAAGATGAATTAATTATCTCATTGGTACACCGTCACGATTCAAAATTGCATCTCGAGTGGGAGAAGCAAGCGCTAAACCCATTAGACCACTGAGCTCTTTTACATTTACATAAAAAAGATAAAAATATACAGAAAAGAAATGTTATGATAAGGCAAGACGAATGAGAACAATATCAAAGAAAAGATTAGCACAATAAAGCCTCTAAACTTAGAGCTAACGTAATCCGTAATTAGGTGATTACCGCATCTAATCGATCTAATGAATTCAAGATAGGCTCTTCACTCGCACCGCCATTAAACCACTTCGTAATGGACGAAAAAACCTATCTAAATAATGAGCATAATTACATTTTTTTTTCACCAACGGATATTACGAGTGTTGCGGGATCATTAAGATTTTTATTGTTTTAATAGGGCTAATTATACATTTTTTTCGGTGCTTAATTGATGCGCCGTAGAAAAAGCCATTTATTACAAAATGTGAAATGTCATGCTTTAAATGAATACGTTATGTTAATGCGGAGTTTAACAGTCTTGTAAGGTGAGCGGGATGGGCTTGCTCCATGTCGAAGAGTTTTGTTCAGCACAAATTAGTCACGGTAGGTCGCCAATGGATTTTTGAGCAATTATACTCGTACAGTCACGTCGGATCGGTTACCCTAATGCTTTACAATCGTAGTCCCTATGGCGCACGGAATAAGCACAGTACAACGTCCAGTAAGGGTGATTCAATGTAATCATGTGATCGCGACTGTACCTTATACCCCTCTCTTGGATCATAAATACAATCCATTCTAATACGCCACGACACGCAATGGCAATGTAGTTCTACCATCTAATGAAATAAAGTAGGAAGTTCAACGGTTAAAGAATTATTGTTTCGCGTTTGATTTGGTTATTAGATTCGCTATGTTCTGTGTTTAGTTGCTAAGATATCCCGTAGAGTAAATTTTCTAAAATCGTAACGAATTTGGCGAAATTCCCAAGTGATATGTTGTTTCCTATTGGGTTCATCGTACGATGATTTGGGGTGAATTATGTCATAACGAAAAATAATCTTAGATGTCCTGTGTTAATTTATTGTTCTCTGTGATGATGTTTAGCTCAACATCCTTATTGCTGGTAGATAAAACAAAAAGAACGTCGGCGAATTTTTATCTTATGTATTCAAAACGTCTATGAACATCATCTATTTCAAATAAAATCTATTCTACATATACAATTTTGCATAGTAGTAAGAAAAATAGTACAGGCTAGATAAAATACATTATATGAATCAAAATTAAATTACCTTTCCATATGGTGACGGCAGAACAGAATACAAATACGGTTTTTGACTGCTAGTCAAAATATATACTTTTAAGGAACTTTCAAAACGGTAATTTTGTTCACGAGTTCTACGAAATACTTGCATGTGACGTCATAGTCAAATGCCGTCTTTTAACACATAATTGAGCTTGTAAAATACAACTGCTGGAAATATACAATCTCGATATTGCCAAACGTTTTTGTTGAAATAGGTTCAGCTTGAGACACATTTCTAGATTTATTGGACTACCTTGTCAAATACCTGATTGTCATAACCCCTCCCTTCCCGCTTATGGCGTAAGAGGCGACAAAGGGAATACACCTAACAGAGAGCGGGCAGCAGCGTCTACAGTACGGCGATTACCAACCCGTCTGCCCAGCGTGCTGATTTTGGGCAAATCCGTCCATTTTCGATAGAGGCCTTCAGCCCAGCAGTTGACTGTTATACGCTGTCGATGATCATGATTTCATGATTGATGATGATACTTTTCCATTACTTTCCCTGTAATTATTTTAATCATGATACAAGTATACAGGTATAGAATTCCAGTCCAGGCAAATCCACACTACGTCATAATCCAGTTGCCACGTGTAGTCCTTCGTTGTGAGTGGCAACTATTAGTGTGGATTTGACAGGACTTAACAAATCATGTTTTGAATAAAGGCGTGTTTTTTCTGTCGGTAATGTATCACAGATAACAAAATAAATCTACAGTATTTGGTCACACAGTTTATTTTTCATTGAAATAGTTCATATCAATATTTTTATCTACACACGTATCATAAACCTTCTTTACTGCGTCCAAAAACCACACGTTACGACCAGCATAATGATAAACTTCTTGGTAAAAACTTATTTCTTATCCGAATATTGATCATTATGACCATAATGTACCAAAATTTGTCAATAATGACATTCAAATTTCGAACGCCAACTCCCGCCTGCGTGCCGCCCCTAATTTGTCTGTGAAGTCTGAACACATCAAATAGAGCTTATGATATGTGTGTAGATAAACTAGTGTATGTAACTGTACATAATTAGGCATTATGTAGCAGTCACATAAACTACTATTTTTAAATGGTTTCAAGCAATTAAGAATCTTACAGGTGACCTTTTGAACAAAAAAACAGTCGGATAGGAGGATTCTATTTATAGACGTTATAAATTCGCTTCGGATAAAAATATGTATGGGAAATCGCCGGTGTTCTTTGTCCGAACTCGGACATTTGGAACCTAAAACTATTTTTTTTGTAAATGTTGAAGATTTTTTGTTACTATACTTGTTTTATTTTTATTTATTTATTTATTTTTAAAGTAAATGTATAACTAAATATTCTGTGAATATTTCAAACATCTACCTGTTGCCGTTATCAATATCGAACAAATATGAGAAAAAAAAAAGTTGGTATATAGGGGAGTCCCCTTAAATATTTATTTATTCGGTTTTTTAGTATTTGTTGTTATAGCGGCAACAGAAATACATCATCTGTGAAAATTTCAACTGTTTAACTATCACGGTCCATGAGATAGAGCCTGGTGACAGACGGACGGACGGACGGACGGATGGACAATGAAGGCTTAATAACTAGCGCATGAAGGGTTCCGTACCACCGTACAATGGTAGGGATGGTGTTGAGTGAATAGTTTGGATTTTACATAGCAAAATGTTGTTTACAAAGTTATTGGTGCGGTGAGCCTTACAAAAGTTATTTGTAAGGGTCCATAATCTGAGACAATTTAATATAATTATTAAGACCAAATGTACCATTATGGAATGCAATAAACTATTGAGTATTGAGTATAGATGACGTGATGGCCTGTACCCAACAGAGGGTAAATATTGATTTGATTGAATAAATAAACCTTTTACCCCCAGGCATGGGTTCACCGGCCCCGGTCGGCAACGCCAACATGTTGCCGCCAGCGATGCCGTCTCCGATGCCGCAGCTCATCCTGGCATCAGGTCAGCTGGTGCAGGGCATCCAGGGAGCCCAGCTGCTCATACCGACTTCACAAGGTAAGCCGGCTGTTTTTGATCTGCCCCAGCCTCTCCGGTAAAATCGGTCAAGTGTGATTCGGACTGGTACGCGAAGGGTTCTGTACCGTTATATAAAATAGAAAAAATATGTCCGAGTTTGGTTTCGATATCATGCCCTAAAGATTGCGGATCCGAGGTCTAAGTCGGTCTAACCGATAGCGCACCCATGACGAATATGAGTAAGGCAAAATTATCGATGAATTTGAATGATGATTTTTCGCAGTTAATTCGCAGAAGTAGAAATATTGAAACACGACTCTATAGTATGGAGACCCCTATAAGTTATTAAATCTCGTGTCGTTCATTATTTGTTGCAATCCACACACATCCTGTGAAAATTTCACCTCCCTCTCTATTACGGTTCATGAGATAGTGAAATACAGACGGATGGACGAACAGCGGAGGCTTAGTAATAGGGTCCCGTTTGGAATCCTTCTAGTGCGGAACCCTAAAAAAAATGTCATCGTATGAACTTACCCGGTGGCCACGTCACATGCGCAAATGTACGACACCACTTTCTTTATAAATACTCATCCTGTGCAAATTTCAACCATCTGTCTGATACGGTTCATGAGATAAAGACTGGTGACGAACAGACGGACGGACGGATAGCCTAGGTTTAGTAATAGGTTCCTGTTTGGCACCCTTCTAGAACGGAACCCTAAAAAAGAGTGCCATCCTATCAACTTATCCGGTGACCACGTAACAGCCCCAAATGTACGACACGTCTTTCTTGATGAGAACAATTACATTTCATAATGCCTTTATGTGTATACACGCTATGTTATCTTATCAAAGCATTTGTCCGCAGGGATAGCCACACAGACCATCCTAACGATACCGGTCAACCACGTCAACTCAAACGACCAGATGGTCAATCTAGCGCTAAACAACGGCCAAGTCGTCTCCACATCCCTAGCCAACCTCCAAGCCATGGCCCAACCGCACCAGCTACTTAACTCGACCCCCCAACAGTCAGCCAACATTCGTCCAAACATGCTGAATCCATCGCTGTCGAACGCGCTCATGAATCCCGGGCTGCCCAACTTTTTGTCCAACGGCGCATCAAACGCGCAGGAGCTGTTGCAAGCGTTGCAACAACAGCCTCAGAACAACCATTTGCTGCAAACGGTGCAACAGAACAATGCCAACAATATGTCGCAGATGCAGGTGAAAAGGTCGTCTCCGAAGCCGGATAGGCATTATAAGGAGAGGGAAAACTTCGAGCGGTACGCGGCGGCAGCGAGGGAACGAAATGAGCGGGAGAATTCGGGTGCGACGGCTATCAACAGTATTAACAGGTTAGTGATTCTGTTTCCCTGTTTTTATCACTTGTTGACTAAATGTTTTTTTATAGTATAGGATAGGCACTAACATCACATTTACGAAAGAACTATGGTACCTAAATGTACCTAAACAAGTTCTTCACACCTTAATTGTGCCCTTGCTATCTTTAATCTAAGCGGTGTTATGATATTAATGTAAGCTACTTTTTGATTTTAGTTTCTGCACACGTTTAGCCAGATAATCAATACTCCATTATGTGTATCCGGGGCTAGCCCATCGCCGCAGCTGTGGAGACATGAAGGTGTCCTCACGACGTTGTCTATACATTTTCATGTTGCAAATATCTGCCTAACTAAATTTACAATCTGCAGTCTAATTATGCGTCGAAATCAGCTTGTTCAGCGATCCGTTCGTGTTTCTCTAACCTTGAACGGTTCTCTATAAAACTACGGAACCCCGCAGCAATTATCTGAAGTGGTAGACGTCATTAGCATGTCCCAAAGCTAGTTGTTTCTCAATGTTACATTAATGCAAAGCAATTATACATTAACTTGTGTTCGCTAGTAAATGTGCGCCTGTGTTTGTGAGGCTGCCTTTACTTGAAGTTACAACGACATTAGTATTATGTTAATACTTACCATTACTTATCTACTTCGCTATTCGTAGATTAACATTTTCTGGCGTATGCTAATTTTTATTATATATAATATCGATAAAAACATTTTGACGGCCTCTGTGGCGTTGCGGTCCGAGGCTCTGGCTCCCAAGCGGGAGGTACCGGGTTCGAATGCCGGCTGGGGTGGTAGAAAAAAAAACAGTTCTTGATGTCGCTGTGGGGCCAGAAGCAGTGTATTATATGTGGCTGTATATAAATGTTTACGTTTATTATTACATATCGGTGTGATTAGTGGAAAATAAAATGTATTAAAAAAGTTTTTTTAAGTAGTTTTATAATAAATTCAGAAAAAAATGTGTTCTCTCAAACCTTGGCTGATACATCTTCATAGATTGTTATATTACATCATTGTAAGCCTTGTCAATCTAGCTAGAGGTGTCCCTTTTTACCGACGACGGCAAAGCTAAAAGGAGTGTTATGATTTTAACCGGTATATGTGTATGTATTTGCTCATTTTTATTTCACACAATACCAATTTTAAGTAATAAGTCAAGTGCGAATCGGACTCGCGCACGAAGGGTTCCGTACCACCGCACAATGGTATTCAAGTTTCTTGCATGGAGATTAGGTAGCTTTAATTTTCCTGTGTGTAAGATAGCGAAATGTGGTTTACAAAGTTATTGGTGCGGCTACCTTCATACTCTATATATGTAACTAGGTGCAT
Source organism: Argyresthia goedartella (assembly GCA_949825045.1). Classification (NCBI taxonomy): domain Eukaryota; kingdom Metazoa; phylum Arthropoda; class Insecta; order Lepidoptera; family Argyresthiidae; genus Argyresthia; species Argyresthia goedartella. The sequence continues at coordinate 11,396,485 of OX463812.1, read as the reverse complement.
TTACAAGTTTGTATGTGGTAAATGATCCCCCCTCGATCAAATCATACATTTTTCTTTGGTTTTCCTGTAATTTTTAAGAAAAGACATATGGTCCCTTTTTTCCAAAAAAATAGGAAATAAGGGTGTTGGGAATGGTGTTTTTTTGACTATTTTGTTAAATATTGATTTAACTAATGCATTTCAGCTTTATGATAATATAATTTGATATCCTCGCAATATATGTCACAAGATACGATTTGGATTATTTTCTTATTTCCGATTTGCCCCCCGATTGCGTCCTAGGGTGGTTAAACCATACATTTCTCGTTTTTTATCAGATTTATGAAAAAACAAATAGTGTAATACTCGCAGCAAACCATTTGATTTGACATGTCACACGACACAGATAAAAATCATATTTTTTATATTTCAGATTTTTCCCCTAGAATTTGCCCTCAAAATTCAAAATTGCTTTCGTCACACGTTCATGTTTCGGCCACATAAACACATACGTGTACCCAATGTCAACTTAATCGGTTCAGGATTCGGTCGTTTTATATTACTATTACTCTCGTAGGACAGACGCACGAGTGATCCTACAATGGTTCCGTGTATCCTTCTTAAGGTAAGGCTTCCTTCTTGGCTTAACCTGGCCGCAACTGTGCCCGTATCACCCATTCAGGAAAACACCAAATACTCTTTCACCAGTATTCACACCAACAGAGCAGGGTAGTGTGCAGAGACATTCCGCTAATGCGACCATATAATTACCTGCGGGCATTAAGTATTCCAAGATCTATAATTACCTGGGCCGTGACGCGCCTAATCCGGCAAGTAATGGTGATAAATAGATCCATGGAATAAGTATAGCCGTGGAATACATTAAATTGGTTGGCTTTAGCCCGCTTTTCTTGTTTAGAAGCGGTTTTTTAGGGTTCCGTACCCAACGGGTAAGAACGGAACCCTATTACTAAGACTTCGCTGTCCGTCCGTCTGTCACCAGGCTGTATCTCAAGAACCTAGCTAGCTAGAGAGTTGAAATTTTCACAGATTATGTATTTCTGTTGCCGCTATAACAACAAATACTAAAAAACAGGATAAAATAAATATTTAAGGGGGCTCCCATACAACAATTCTTTCAATACCACATACAAACTTATGGATGCACCTGGTTACGTACATGGAGTGTGAAAGTAACCGCACCAATAACTTTGTAAACAATATTTTGCTGTGTAAAATCCAAACTATTCACTCCACACCATCGCTTCCATTGAACGGTGGTACGGAACCCTTCGTGCGCGATTTAGACTCGCACTTGACCGGTTTTCTTTCTATTTGGGGCAGTAATCGGGCGTGAGGTTCGGTTTCATATCGTTGCCGCGGAGCGCAGAATATAAATCCCAGGAACTTTCTTTATATATTTGTAACGTCGCTGTTTCTGGTGTGGGATCAGAAGGATTTTATAAATGTTTATGTTTAAGTATCACCTGATCTACAGCCGTTTATAACAACACACAATTTTATCAGTCCTACTGCGATATAACTACTACATTAGCTTGATTAATGGTCTGAGCTAAGTAGCTCAAATAGGTAGCGATAATCGGTATGTAACGGACTTTCCCATTAGCTATTATTTTAAGGCCAATATACTCACGATTGCGCCTGTCGACAGGTAGATATATCAACAGTATATACTTATAAGCTACAAGTTCTAAGTATATGGTATCTACATAATAATTACATTACGGCTGTATTTAGGTTAAGGAGTATCCAATAGTTGTCATCGTTTGGCAGAACTCTCTGTGTAAAATAAGATATTTTTATGGAAGAATGTAGAAACTCAAATGGTAAAAACTCAATCTACCCCTATTTTGGTTAATTACCCCAGGTACGGGCAAGAACGCGAGACCTGAGGATTGCGTTGACAAGAGTACACTACGCTGACGAAACTTACATAGACACGTGTCACTCTTCGTAGAAGTCTTATACGGATGGAAGCACTCACACAAACGCATTTCTCGTGACCCGCCTTCTGGGTTATAGCAGGGATAATACCCCAAAAAAAATCCCGACGTGTTCGACCCAGGAAGCGCTGGAGTGACGAATTGAGGTACCACAACAACAACTGGTGGGAGGTAGCCCAGGGGCGTGAAGAGTGGAGGAGGGGAAGAGAGGCCTTTGCCCAGCAGTGGGATGATGTAGGCTAATAATAATAATAATATCCCAAAACAAGAGCTTACAAACTGTTTATGCAAAAAAGTGGAATTCTCGGAACGATATTTCGAGCAGATTACATAGAGTTATTTACACGAATATTTCCCGTTATCGGGTAGTTACCGGGTAGATAAAACGTCGTCATTTTAATCCTTTCTGTTAAATCCATAATACGATTTCATTTGATTTTCGTACAAGAACTAAGTTACTTAATTTATTATCCAAAACAAATGCCCTTCCTCGTCTTGATAGTTTTAATACAGACTTCTTATCACGTCCGCATTTAAATTATTTTTACGCACTGTCAACACCAGAAAATTGACACAAAAGCTAATTATACATTACAGCTGTAACGATATCATGTATGTAATTATAATGTACTAGCGACCGCCCTCGGATGCACTCATTATAATCGTAAAAACTGGTAACCTTTTCTTTGAAACTTTTTTCAAACCTTTTTTATGCGGGCGCAACAGACTTGACCTCGTACTGTACTATACTTTCCATAACTACTATTACATAACTATCATTCTCCAAAATGTAATCAGTTATTTAAAAGGAGCCGTGTATTGTTCCTGTCCTGACACACGAATCAGAAATTCTGGATATCTAGTCGAAAAAACTTTAAGTTTTACCGTAAACATTTTTTGACGACCCGAATGGCCGAGTCGGTAGTGACCCGCCTACGAAACCAAGGGTCCCTGGGGTCCCTGGTTCGAGTCCCGGTGGGGGCAAATATTTGTTTGATGAGAACGGATGTTTGTACCCAGTTCATGGTTGTTTATCTATCTAAATATAATATTCTCTATATAAGTATGTGTATTATTGTCTAGTACCCAAAATACACGGAATCCTAGTTTAGGGGAAGATCAATGTGTGTAAATAGTGTCCAAGCTATTATTATTATTAATATTATAAAACTACAGGATGCCCTGCTACCCCGTTTAAGAAAGATCGCTATGTTTAGTATATTGACGAGTACGTTAGTGGACATCGCAGTGACGTATCGGACAGACAGTCGGCCATTTTATATATTATTCCTAAAGTATAATGCTATCGGAGTGGCGTGGATTGTGACGTCACTTCCTGTTTGTGCAATTTCTTATTAGCATAAAGCAGCTCATTATACTTAGATAATAGGTAACTGGGGTCGGCAAGTATTTGCCTATAGAAACTAGATCGCGGCAATTTTTACTAAGGCACTCTACTTCGAACGCGGAACAACACTATTCTCTGAGTAAAATACAATACAAATGTCTTTATTACTGTAGATGTTTATATATACTAAGCAAACGTCATTTTTTGCCGCTTCTCTACATTGGACCACAGTGGGAGAAGAAGAGCGTAGAAACTCCCACAGTTTGATTTTTAGATCTCTTTTGAAAATTGCTTGTGCTTAACTAATACAAATATTAAAAATATAAATTACTATCATTAATAATCAGGAATACATAATTACAAAATTATTAACCCCAAGGACTGTGTTGAGCTAGATTAACCCCATACAGTCCCGTCATTAAGTTGTCTTGCATATTGTAATATCCCTTTTTCGACAAAGTCGCTTTAACATGCTTTTTAAATTGCTTTTTGAGTAACATTGACACCTCCATATTTTGTATGGAACTGTAAAAGTTATTCAGATACTAGTATTAACTCGCCTTCGAGTGGTGGGTCTCAGTGGCTGCTATGGTTCATGTGGTCAATTAATGCATTTTAGACCGCGGATTAAGCCGACGAGGGCAGAACAGTTAGAACAGTAAATATCATGTTACGCAAAATAATAAATATTAAAGCAGATGTTTCTCCGTCTCTAGCTTGTTGATCAGCTTACATACATAACGTGACCATACGTCCCGCTTTGGGCGGGACAGTCCCGCTTTCAGACTGTATGTCCCGCTGTCCCCCGAAAGAGCAAAAATGTCCCGCTTTAGCAAATAGATTATTTTAATTGGACCTATATTTAATATTTTACAAGAATTGGGAAAGAAAGTTTTGAAGTAACAAACATACAAAAACACGTTATTAAGAACCTCTTTCTTCCTTGAAGTTGGTTAAAAATCTGTTAAAACGTAAAAGGAAAAAGGGTTCCATAACTGTCTGTTTTTCCCAGCAATAGTGAAATTAATATCAATTACCTAATTAGGTCTGTGATCCTTTGGAGATGTAAAAAAAACAATACTTCTAGTCCAACGCAGCAAAGAAATACGGCCGTTTTCGCAGAAAATTTGCTTTATTACCTGATGGCATGGGAATCAAAACCATGGCATGGGTTACTTCTCGTTGAACTAGAATCATGAAATTTGGCAAGAAGTAATTTATAATAGCACAAGTGAAGGGCAAAATCCTATAAAGGCAAATTTGTAGTTCCTTTCCAAAAAATGCGATTTGTGCGGAATCCTTAGTGCGCGAGTCCGACTCGCACTTGACGTTTTTTTTTTTTCAAATATCCGCATGCGTCCTGCTCCGGCGAAAAAATAAATGGTCACGTTATACATACACTAAAGCAGAAACCTTTGTTTTTTTTTGTTCGATAGAAAAGTCTCCCGAAAACGTATCTGTTTTTCACATATATTTGTTATTCGTTACAAAAAATATCAAATTGCGTAGTCCTCTATCGACATCAGCCGCTTTACACATTTTAATTCCTATTGCTCTAAAAATAAGCTGAAGATGAAATTCTAAATTCCGCTGTCTGGGTGCTCCATCTTAAATTAATCTGCATTAACCTTTAATTGGGCATGATCTTGCAGAATTTTTAATTGTTTTTCGAATTTATTACCAAGCTATAAGGTTGGAAATCTGGTGGGACGATAATACTTCAGTCCAATTATATAGGGTTTAACCTCTTTAATACCACCGGCGTAAGATAACGCTACTTTTCCGTTACAGGTTTTAAATTTTATTATGGCATAAGGTTCGAAATCGCGACCCGGCCCATCTGCCCTCGGTTTTTGAGAGGTTAAATGTTAAAATTTTAAATCGTAATTACATGCACACATAGCGTCACGGATTTTTCCATGCGCATTGGCTGAGGCACCGTGGTTGCCTCTTTTAGCCAGATATTCGTAACAGGGTGCTTGCTCAACGCCGCGCCGCCATGACTTTATTATCGACCAGTAAATTAACATTCCATGATTCTCATTGGACGACATGCATTTAAAAATATAAATTTTGTATATTGCATTACAGTAAACATAAACATTCATATACAGGCATATACATTGCTTCTGGCAACTTTCTGCTGGAACCAGAAACTGCGTCGTCATAGACATATAAGTTTCCAAGACCTGGGGTTTATATTTCTTTCTCCTCGGCCTCGAACCTGGGACCTCTGGCTTTGAACGCTTGACCACAGAGGTGGTCAAAGTAAAAATCAATTCAATAATAAACAACATCAAACTCTGTTCCAGTCTCCGATATTAATGCCTGATCTATCTATTCTTGAAATATCTCAGTTATCTCTACATAGAATACTTAATAATTATACTTCGTTCCATTCTACAATTTACTTAATTCGTGTCTTAATGATCACTTCTAATGTTGCTTTGATATCGTAAATACTGTTTAATGCAGAGCAGCCCGTGTGTGTGTGAGTGTTTGTGTGTGTGTTTTTATAATTTTAATGGGTTGATATCTATGCGCATTATACGAGTAATAATAGTCTGTTGTAGTCGATTGTAGTGTTTGGTTATAATACTTGTTTAAAGGAAGAACTTCCAATATATTTTAAGTTATACAATATTTGACTGCTAATAGTTTTGACTTATGTTTAAACGATTACCAAAAAAAAATAATTACTATAAATAAATTCGAAATTACTCCCAGAATTAGTAAATGATCACCAAATTGTGTTTGGATAAGTGATTACCAAACTTCTTTTTATGTTTTGTGTACTTAAGTTTATGTTTTAAGTATTTTTTGTTGTTCTTACATGTTCAACCTGATATGAAGGATAAAGGGGGCATAAGCTACCGCAGTATTTCGCCCTGATATTTTCTGCAACTTTTGGTGATCATTTACCCATTTAGGGTAAGAAAAAAATATTTTGATGATCATTATATTTGTTGCCCATAGTTTTTGGGAACTGTCAAAAAGTTAATTTTGCTCACGAGTTCTAGGAAATACTAGCATGTGACGCCATAGTCAAATGCTGTCTTAAACACATAATTGAGTTTATAAAATAAAGCTGCTAAAAATATACAATTCTGATTTGTCAAACGTTTTTGTTGAAATACAGGAAGTACATGGATCCACCGACTTACACCAAATCCTGCATCACGGAACACACAGCGAATTCTGTAAAACACGTGACAGTTGCGAAGTTCACTAAGTAACACTTTCAATCCTTGTTTACTTCCTATCACAGTCAAGTATTTCTCTAGGCAACATAACTCGGACATTCAAATATCCCTACATTCGAAACACGCGAATCGCAATCAATAACATTAACGCAACACACCCCAGCCTTTTCCTTACTTGCGCTTGTGTGCTATTGCTCGTACGCATACACACTACACTGTCGCGATATTGCCTATGTGTGCGCCAAAGACATTAACTTAATGCGACCTCATAATTACTGGTTGGGAGTATTAATTCTCGCATCCATAATTTAGTTTAATGCCTCACTCCTGTTGCCCTACAATCTAGATAAATATTGTGTGTCGTTTCTGAGCCACTATTAAAGTCAAATTAGTAACACAGGATAGGCACCCACTTGCCTACCTAAGCGTATTGTGGTATCGGTGAATGTTTGGGAACTTGTGGGTATCGGTGAATGTTTGGGAACTTGTGGGTATCGGTGAATGTTTGGGAACTTGTGGGAATCATAGTAAAATAACAACATTAACGGACCGAATAGAATACCCAATATTACTATCTGTGTACTGAAATGTTTAACGGTTAGTAAGAGAGCCATATTCACATTATTTAATGCACAGAAATCATACTGGTAAGTTAACAAAAGATTTTATGAACAATAATAAATCAATAAATGTGGCCATTAATGATCCCACCGAGGGGCACAGGCCTTTACCCGGATATGGGTAAGATTGAGCCATACTCCACCTCGCTGGCTCAGTGCGGGTTGATGGAGGGGTGGCGGGCTTGTGGCCAACCCGACTGCCAGAAGTTACCAAGCTTCCCTATTACGGCCTCTGACACAGCTTTACGACTACTGCCACCGAGTAGCGATAGTAGCCGGGACCTACAGCTTTACGACTACTGCCACCGAGTAGCGATAGTAGCCGGGACCTGCAGCTTTACGACTACTGCCACCGAGTAGCGATAGTAGCCGGGACCTGCAGCTTTACGACTACTGCCACCGAGTAGCGATAGTAGCCGGCACCTACAGCTTTACGACTACTGCCACCGAGTAGCGATAGTAGCCGGGACCTACAGCTTTACGACTACTGCCACCGAGTAGCGATAGTAGCCGGGACCTACAGCTTTACGACTACTGCCACCGAGTAGCGATAGTAGCCGGGACCTACAGCTTAACGTGTCATCCGAAACACGGAAGCGTCCGAAACAAATTCCACATAGTACGGACACCCATCCAGTGCCCGCCTCGGCCAGATGTTGCTACCAGCACGATCGTTTCCGATGTGCGAATACCGCTAGGCCAACGGACGCTTCGCAAAGGAGAGCTTATCTCTAAAGATAAATTTCTACCAGCAACCCTAGCCGAGAGTAAAATTGTGCAACAGGAGATTCCTAGTGCGCAATAAAATTATATACGTACTAATTAAGTATAAAGTTAAGTACAAAAAAATATAATATTTCATAAAATAGAATAAATAGTACTTATTTATACGATATTTGCGGTACATTTTCTCGAGTATTGTTTGTTTTTTTTTTACATTTAAGCTGACGATGGTAACAACAATCCAAATATGATAATTATATTTTATTATGGCTTATGTTTAAATGATCACCAAAAGCGCATCCATTTTTCTACCAATAAATTCGAAACGACCGCCAGATTTAGTAAACGACCACCAAATTGTGTTTGGATGAATGATCACCGAACTTCTTTTTATGTTTTGTGTACTTAAGTTAATTTTTAAGTATTTAAATTGTATTTTTATTTTTTTTAACAACATGTTCAACCTAACACGAAGGATAAAGGGGGCTTCGCTTCGCTCACCCCCCTTACCCTTCACCTAAGCTACCGCAGTATTTTGCCCTGATATTTTCTGCAACTTTTGGTGATAATTTACCCATTTTGTGTAGGAAAACATTATTTTAGTGGTCATTATATTTGTTGCCCTTCATTATTATCCCTCTGCTGAGCAAAGGGTCTCATCCCCTCCTCCACTCTTCCCGCTCCCGAGCTGCTCCCCACCAGTTGTTGCCGTAGTCCCTCAGCTAACATGATAGGGGGTGAAATCTTGGAATAAAAATAACCACGCAGCACCACTCGAAGCGAAAGTGACAAGAGACGAAAGTAACACCGCGTCGCGTCGCGTCGCGTCGCTGACTACTATGTTGTTCTTTGAACAACTGCTGCTGGGCGGTTCCCGTGTGACTCATGCACTCGTCTCGATAATATTTGACATAGTATCGTTAGGATGCGGCGTTAGCAGCAACTGTGTTACCTGATCGGAATTCATTTTTTTCCGAACGAGTAGCTACTGACGGATATGTAGGTTTAGAATTCCGTTCCTGAAGGGTCCAAACGGAGCCCTATTGCTGCCACTCACTTAACCGTCCGTCGTATGTCACGCAGTAGTATAAACATCTTTTTGACCCAAAGCTATTTTTTTTTATTGTATTTATCCCTTCAGGGAAAGGCTACGGTGCTAGGCCATACCGCCTTAAGACCCAAAGCTAAAATGTCAACATATTTTTTTAATATTTTAATGGGGCCTGCCATAGAGTATCTGAACTGGGGCGCGAAAAAAAAAACCTTCCACAAAGAGTGGGGGTTGTTGTTTAAAGCCCATTGAGTTGACAAATACTGAATTTATAGTTTTAAAAGATATTGGAAAAAGAGGAATGTGAAGCCACCATCAGGTTCTTTTACAAATTTTTGTAATGAAGAAATTTTAACTTTCCATTGACTTATAACCTTGAAATTTGGTGATAATATTTATTACGCCGTACATTTTACTAAAAAATACTAATATATTGAAAACAGTTTTTTTCCCTCATTTTATACATTTGTTACGGAACACTACATATACCTATTTCCGAAAGTGTAACACGGATGATGAAAAACATCTGCGAACGGACTCCTTCTTATCTCCATATCTGCGGCGATGGGCTAGCCGCCTGTGACACAAATGGAATCATGAATACAACTGCCGCCCCAAATTAATGATTAGGAATGTTAAAAAAATGCTTAAGAATTTTGGCGACCTCTGTGACGCTGCGGTTGAGGCTCAGCCTGCCAGGCGAGAGGTCCCGGGTTCGATTCCCGGCTGGCCGGAAAATAAAAAAAGCTTTGGTCTTCGATGCTTAATATGTATTTGTGCTGTTTCTGGTTTCCACTACACAGGGTATCCTAGTGTGCGGCCAGAAGCAATGTATGTACCTGTATGTAAATGTTTAATGTCAGATCCCACAGACAAACTGTGTATAGACAGTTTTGTGGGACGTTAGTTTGATACACTGTCGTTATTATTAAGACTAATAAATGAATAAAAAAAAAAACAAAAAAAAATGTGGCAAGACAATAAGTTCAAAAAACCTGACAACTAAAACATCGCACCTTCACTGAATCCCGTTATGAGCCATCGCCATTTTGAACCTAATGCCATGGTAATAAAATTCAAAACTTATAACGGGACAATGTCAGCTCTGGCTGACCGTGGCGCGCAAGCGGCAAGTGTATGAAACTTATAACCAACGGGCGGTCAATACGCTTATAACGATTGGACTGTATGCAAGTAAACCGCCAAGCAGAGATAATATAAATATTTTTGTAATGTGGCCTTTGTAGAAGGTCTTTAATGTGATACCCAGCACACTGGTTTTTTTTTAAATTAAGTACATCATGCCTTTTAGAAGGCGCCACATTGAATGAAGTGTGACGTCACAAGGCTTATAACCAGCGGACTATCAAGACGCTTCAAACGACACCTCATTTATCAAATTATGATATATAAATAAAAATGTTTTGGTGGAACAAATGAACATACATACATACCGGTCAAACATATAATAATAATAATAATAATAATACCTTGGACACTATTAACACTCATTGATCTAGCCCCAAACAAGGATTCCCTGTATCTTGGGTCCTAGACAACGATACACATACTTATATAGATAAATATTATATTTAGATAGATAAACAACCATGACCAGGGTTCTCGTCAAACAAATATTTGCCCCCACCGGGTTTCGAACCCGGGACCCTTGGCATCGTAGGCAGGGTCACTGCCGACTCGGCCATTCGGGTCGTAACAAAACCCTCCTTTGGCATCCCTGTTAGTCAGGTTAAAAGTCGTGACCCTCTGTTTGTTATATTGGATCGGTTGGTCGGCGCCCGTGTCGGGGGACACTTTGTCGGGACAAGTGGCCGGGCCGAGCACAAATGAGACGCGCTTCATTAACAGTGCGCCTGCATTAGCGGTAATTGCTGCCTAATTAGGACCCATCCGCTGCACCCCAGGCTGAATGACGCACACGCGTGGGCTGGTGTAAAAAAAAAGTAGAAATTCGCGCCATTGTATTTGCTAGAGCTAGAACACTAGATACGGCACTACGTACATTATGCACTTCCCTCGAAACATGTTTGTACTATTTACTTAGATTAGGTTGTTTTAACAGAAACTTTTTTAACAAAAGATTTCATAGCCTATAAGGACAGATCACAGAGTTAATTAGAAGACAAATGAGGATTTTTAAGGGGTCAGGGACAGCTCGACCCGAGTTGACTCGACCCGAATAATAATACCAGATATTTCACTCCCCATTTCGGTAATGTCTAGTCAGGTAGAAAATCGATAATTTGGATTAAATAGTTACGTTTTTTAATATTATATCCTCACAAAGCAGAAGAACAGAATGATCTATGATGCTTATATCAATTATGATAGCCAAAATAAGTTATTTATATAGCGAAATTCATGCTGGAGTCTAGTAAGTGGTTAGGGCCTTGGTTTAATGACCGCTGTTCGCTTGTAAGATCCCAGATAATAACATTTATACGTAGGTATCGTTAACTCTTGAAATCCAGGTGTCAAAGGTGTCGTCAACATCATCATCATACTTACTTCATATCACACTTTTAAAAGTCGTCTGACAGAAGACTGTTTATCTCTTCCATGATAAGTATTAGTATTTATTTGTATCTACTATTTATGTCTATGTTACATATTTATTTATAGCATTATTTTTAGTATTATGCAGATATTGGTAAGAAGTTTATTATTTTTGGTAACATTTTTAGTGTTGTGCACATAGTTCTACCTTTAGTTTCTTTTTTTCCTCTCCATTCTAGGTTTGCTGGAAGAAATCTTTTGTTAGAGATAAGGTCGCCTTTGTACTTCTTTCCTTTATATTTGTTTTGTTATCACTGTTTTGTGCAATAAAGTACTACAAGAAGTATTACTTCAGACGGCACCAAACTTTTTTATTGAAAATTGTTCAGGATTTTTAGGAAAAATTACAGTTTTCCCAAAAAATAAGACGTCCATTTGAAATTAAACTGCATTGATTTCGCTATGAATTTGAGTTAACGAGTTCGCTGCTCCCGCACACACACACACACACACACACACACACACACAAACAAACTCGTACACTATTACAGACGTCTTAATATTAATTGAGCTTCAATATATCAAATTGCGTCGTTGCAACGCCTTCCCGAAACAATTATTTATTCCAAGAACACAATACAAATGTAGGTGCCTACACTAAATTTAATTATATTCTCCGTGTCCCGTCACAGGATTTTGACCTTTAATGATGACGTGGCCATCATGCGAATAAGACGCAAGTGGGCGAGAATCGCTTGAACGATTACAAAAGTTTGGCCTCAAGGCTCGATTAAAAACTTCCCTTTACAGCTGGCCAATAATTATTTTTTAATAAAGTTAAATCAACTCTCGGCGATTTCGCGTAAGATTTTTGACAGGTAGCGGTGGGTGCACTTTACAACGAGTTTTCCGGTGAACAGCATTTTAAGAGATTTCAGTAAACATATGGGGCCTTACCACAAAACAATAAACTACTGAACGGTAGTCTACAAACCAAAATATATGGGATTTGACGTTTGTTTTGATGTTAAATGCTATTTAATATTTTTTGTGGTAACATGGATGATGTTTGTGTACTAAATCCAACTCGATTCCCTGGGTTTCATTTACATAGGTATGTATGTTTATACCTGGTTTGCTGGAATAAATCTCTTTTTAGAGATAAGCTCGCCTTTGTACAGGCATTTTCTTTTACTGTAACTTTTTAAAATATGTGTATGCAATAAAGAATTATGAATTATGTGGTGTTAGTAAGATACAGATTCGCTCCTCTAGACCAGTTATTCGACCGGAATTAAATTTTGATCACTCACACATCGACACCGACTGAGCCGTGATTCAATTCCCTTTCCCTGTTTTTGTCTTATTATGTTGAAGCGTGCACCCCGTTAAGTCGATCCTATCTCAACTCTCCATACTACGAGACCCTCCAAAAAGTACTGAAAGTACACTTCCTTCTTGCCTCAGCTGGAAACTCCACATTTCCATTTCCACGAAACGCCCCGGACTCTCACACACCTCCGAGACTCTTTGCACCCCCCCACTTATGACGGCATATTTCCGCGTGCAGGCTCGCTGCGTCGAACGGAGAGATCACGATCACGACGTCGCACGCGGGTTCGTACCCCGGCCCCGCGAGCAGTGCAGGCAGCGCCGCCTCGGGGCCTATCCCGTCGCCGCATCCACCGGTGAAACTGTCGCCGGCGTCCGTCAAGTCGCCGCCGCACGACGATAACGACCTGCTGGCTGATTCGCCGAGTAAGTACCTGACTTTATAAATTATTATTAAAGTTTAATAAGAAGGTTTGATAAAAGCTGTTTCTGGACATTCAAAAAAATCAGGCTATACAAAGTTCCAGATGGAACTTAGTGAGAAGTGACCATGAAATCTTTGTCCGTTTCATGCCAATATAATATTTTAGATTAATAATTTTTTTACTCTTTCCTTGATAATGCCACAGATTAAAGTTTACACCTGAATCTAAATGTAACCTTATTGACTTCACCATCAATAAATTGATGGCCATGTAAGCCATTCAATCTTAGCGTTCTTCTCCTCTGCCAATTAACCTAATTACAGGGCTATTTTAGTTCGGCAAAGCACTAGAAAGCGGCTAACTTGCCCAAACGCTATTTTCGACCGCTGAACTCCTAACTCGATTCTACTTATCCATAAAAGTTCTCCGAGCGATCCATTAGTTCCCGTAAAGTCTGTCAGTGTCCTCGCTGCTTCGTCTAATGCTATAAAGAGTTTGGTTCTAGATACAGTTCCGTGCATGGCCCGGGTAAAGTTGGCAGTGTTGAGTGCGTTCTAATGCGCAGTGAGTTGGTTAGGTAAAGTAGGCTCGCGCGAACAATTCGACGATGGTAGGCGGCCACTGCTGATGCGATCTTTTACACGATTTGCAACTTCGTGAATGCGTTGATGTTTTCGTTTCCGCTGTTTTGTTTTGTACGGTCATGGTTTTAGTCGACTTTACTTAAGTTTCCAGTGGTTCTTTGGTTTTATTTTTAAAGAGTATAGGTATCTTTCACTATTTTAATCTATACTTAATATATTTACTCATTTAAAAAATTATTACAAACAAAATATTCTCCACAAACGCTTCGTCAAAATACATGCTATCATCAATAAAAATTATAAAAAATCAAAATTTTAAATTAAGGGAATCAACCGCCCGCGTGCCAAAGGTTCCGAAATTACTTTCTATGTGGTAGTATCCTTCGGTGCAAAAACTGTTTTTGTAAAGCCTGGCAATGTTTGATTTAGAAAGAGTAGGCTCCTCCATTGATTGAGGTCTTGCAGTTCGGAGACTGGTGTAACTAGAGCAACTAATAATAAAGTGGCCTGAAACGTTAAAATAAAATTCACCAACCATCTAAGCTTCAGACGATATGCATTAATTTAGATAGAGTTATTTCTATTGGCCTGTTTTATCCTCCGCTTGAAACGCCAGACATCGGTGTGAACAGATTGGCTTTTTTGCAATTCACGACCGGAAAAGTTTCAACCAGTTTGTAAAACCGAATAACGATATTGAGTTTTATTCTAAAAGCCTATTGTAACATTAGTAACGGGTAAATTTGTTTGGTCTGTATTATGCTGTCAGTCTAAGAAGGTTAGCTAGGCAGGATAATTGGTAGGAAAATAAATATTTGAGAACATTGATTCTTTATTTCCAAACGACACCATAGTGTACCATATTACTAATATGATTTTTGACAAAAATTAGTATAGAACAACTAAACATAGTTGTTCTATACTCATTACCACATTCATCATACGCCAAAAGGAAAAAAATCTAGGGTTGTCTTCAGCTATTGGATTTTGAAATAAGTATCTCAGTCCAATATTCCTAGGCACCACGAAAGCAACTACCATATAGCTAATGCTGATATAATGTAACGCTATTGCTAAACGTTAAGAAATAGCGTGGAATCGATCGCGCTCATTATAGTACAATTACCTAAGAAGTTCGCACCTAACCGCAACTTGCAAATTATTGCCAAGAAGTAGGAGATGTGAGCAGAATAGCGTTCGGAAATTGAACGCTTTGTAAAATGAAATGAACGCGGCAGCAACAAAGTTCGGCTGTAGCTATGCTCGTAGGGTCTGGAGGTAGAGTCACGCACCCCTTCTGGGGCGTGGGGGGTCAGGTTAATGGACCTCTTCCCGAAGCTTCGCCTCTGTCCACTCCTATGTTTAGGTCATCGGTTGGCTCTTACGGGCGGTGTTCTTCGTGTGGCGCTGGTCCGCAGTAAGTGATCGCCGGCTGGGCAACCAGGTCCGCGTGGCAGGCGGGCGGGCGCGCGTAGTGCGGCGCCAGCTCGCTGAGGTGCGGGTGGTGTGACGCATCCGCACGTGCAAACATGCCCTTTGCCTGCCTTTGGACAAACTGGTCCACTGGTTCTCATCCGAGGTCCCTCTGGATCGTCACGTTCCTCACGGAGGGCGCCGACGATGGTACGCAGAGAGAGATTCTCTTGGGCTCGGAGTCTCCGTTTGTTCGTCTCCGAGCCCAGGGGCTTACTATGCCGGCGCCGCGTAGGTGAGGAGGGATCTCACGTAGCAGTTGCAGATCCCGAACTTTGCCGTTTGAGAGAGGCTGGAGTCGAGAAGTGGACGCAGCTTGGTGCGTGCCAACTTGACCTGGCTGACATCGTTGCCGACATGCTGTTCGATGGTCACTCCCCCTCCGACTTCCCTGCGGAGACCACACGATGTCCTGTCCTTGGAGCTGGAGCGATGGTGCTTTGATCTTTCCAGCATTGACGGACAGTCGCCAGACTGTAGACCAGAGGCTACGTATGTGCGGACACCTTTATTCGGGAATTTAAGGTTGCTTTCCTAATTGAATTCAAGCAGTTTAGTTTTCGTTCGAAGTACCCCAAACGAATCAAGCGCCATTTTATGTTTTTTTCGACCATCCATATAATAGGCCAATATTTTCCGACCATGAAGCAAATACTTGTTCATTTATTTCTTCGTTTCTTAGATTCGTGATTCTTTTCTTTTTACACGACTGCGGCAGAGCCCAAAAGAGGTTTGTCATCTTCTGTTCAGTTCTCCTTCATTTATGTGTACTGTGCTTACAGATTAACGAAACTCTTTGCTTAAATGGGCTGTACGAGCATTTTTTAAATTGAGATTTTATGAAAATATTAGTGGCTTTGAAAAAAAAACAGCATAATTGGTCTAGTGACGCCATTTTTAAGTTTTTTCGATACCTTTCATACTAGTAATGTTTTGAACCACCATTAACAATTAAAGTTGTTTGTTTGTTTGTTATAAACAAGAAAACGGTAACAGGACTGAATTAGAGCAAGCCGTTAGCATACCCCAGGGCCCCTCGATTGATTACTATTAGAGCAAGCCGTTAGCATACCCCAGGGCCCCTCGATTGATTACTATTAGAGCAAGCCGTTAGCATACCCCAGGGCCCCTCGATTGATTACTATTAGAGCAAGCCGTTAGTATACCCCAGGGCCCCTCGATTGATTACTATTAGAGCAAGCCGTTAGCATACCCCAGGGCCCCTCGATTGATTACTATTAGAGCAAGCCGTTAGCATACCCCAGGGCCCCTCGATTGATTACTATTAGAGCAAGCCGTTAGCATACCCCAGGGCCCCTCGATTGATTACTATTAGAGCAAGCCGTTAGCATACCCCAGGGCCCCTCGATTGATTACTATTAGAGCAAGCCGTTAGCATACACCAGGGCCCCTCGATTGATTACTATTAGAGCAAGCCGTTAGCATACCCCAGGGCCCCTCGATTGATTACTATTAGAGCAAGCCGTTAGCATACCCCAGGGCCCCTCGATTGATTACTATTAGAGCAAGCCGTTAGCATACCCCAGGGCCCCTCGATTGATTACTATTAGAGCAAGCCGTTAGCATACCCCAGGGCCCCTCGATTGATTACTATTAGAGCAAGCCGTTAGCATACCCCAGGGCCCCTCGATTGATTACTATTAGAGCAAGCCGTTAGCATACCCCAGGGCCCCTCGATTGATTACTATTAGAGCAAGCCGTTAGCATACCGCAGGGCCCCTCGATTGATTACTATTTAATTCGCAGTTAGTGGAAACAATTACTAAATTACTCTGTTCCTTTGGCCGTTTGCACCTACTTAGTTACAGATTAAAGTGAACCATTTTTTATTTCTATGTTATTTCTTTGTTTTATTTCAATCGGTGTACAAGATTTATCTGACAGTAAATTGACTTCATTTCATTCTTTTATTTCTTAATTGTATACTTGGACTACCTCTCTATATAGATTTTTTCGTTTCCTCACAGGTTAGCTGTAAGAAATTTATTTTTGGAAATAAGCTCACCTTTGCATATTTTCTTTTTATATTTTCCATTGTAATTTCTGTGCAATCAATAATAATAATTATTATTATTATTAAATATAGCCCGATCTCATAAGGTTATGTAATTAATAAATCAGTATTTTTATTAAAAATTGAAACTAGGCAGCGTTTAAATGATCCCAACACTAAACTGAATGTTACTGCGTAGTTTTAGTTCCGGAATAATAAAACCATCGAAAAAAGAACTAATTGAGCGAAGTGGTAGGTCAGGTAAGGTGAACTTCGTGTTAGGTTGACATGTAAGGACGACAAAATCAAACGCTCGTTTAGTATTTTAGGTTACTCGAATTTAGGTTTCCAAGTTTTAATTTTTCAAATTTCTAGAATTTTTAAAAACAACAACTTGCAAACCTATAGAGCGATTAGTCGCTCTCAGTTTTTCATAATTCATAATTTCTTTATTGTTCACAAATCTTATAAAAAATCAAGAGTTACATGAAAAATAGTGTACAAAGGCGAAAATAGTGTCTACTGAGAGATCTCTTTCAGCAAACCAGGTTAAGGTTGGAAAGGTTTGATGTACGTGTACAAAAATATATCGAAATAAACGAGTACTTACATTATTCTTTTGCACATTTCAGCATTTTTTCAGCCAAAACCAGTAGTTGTAGTCGCTCTCAGTTTTTTGCGAAATTCAGCAATTTACTCTATCAAAAACTTAATTTATGGTCACACGTTTAAATACTACCCATATTAAATCCCTTTTGACGCAAATGCGGCACCAAACACTTTTTGTTCGCCTCCAAATCTAAAAACGACCCAAACAGCCATAATAAAATCCTTATAATATAATTATAGCAAATTAACTAAATCGTCATGACCATTCCAAATACTAAGCAAGGAATTGGTAAAGACTGTCGGCGCGACATCAAAGCGACCTAGATCCATACGAAACGTTCGCAGTCTGAACTAAATTAATTAACTAATTAAAATCCATTACAAATAATTAACGTGGCCGATAAAACTGAGCTCAAATCGATAAGACAAACAAAGAGTTGGTAGGCGGCCGCGGAGCCACGAACGTGGTGGGGAACGCGGGTTAGGGGAATCTTGGTTCAGTATTTTTGTGGACTTTGAATAATCCCACATATCCCACCGCTCAGCGGAGATGGGCTAGCCCTCTGTCACGGAAAATAGAGTATCGAATAAGTGGCCAAACGGGCCTCTTGCCACCTCGAATAGAAAAAGCCGTATCGCCATTTTCTTTTAAATGGAATGATATAATAACTCAACGATACAGGAAACTTCAAACCTGTATCTTAGGATACAAGATTTTCATATCTCCAGAAGTTTTAGTTTTAAGGTAAAGGTAACGTCATTACAGATTGGATCTGTCGCCGCACCAATATTTAGTTTTTAAAATGGGAACTTACCAAAAACTTTCCTATTATCAAGAAAAACAAAGACCTCCCGTGTTCTTCACAATTTCGTAGCTCACACCAACGATCGATATTTACTGCTCATTTATAGGTACAGCCTTAATTGCAGCTAATAGACTAAACGCGTAAATTGCCGCCTACTCTTCATTTGTTACTCGCTTTCCGTTCGAAGCAATGGAATGAATTGCTGGAATGTCCACCTAATTATAGTCGGCTGGATGTTCTGACACGTGGTGAGGATGGTAGCGTTTTGTTGCTATCATATGGTATTATAAATATTCTGACCGAATTCGGTTCTGCTATAGGAGGGACTGTCAAGGTTTGAGGGGCACTCATATGTCATGGCTTGCCGACCAACGCCCGATTTCCGAAAGGAAAATTAGCTGTGATAACTTGTTAAACTGATTTCAGCCAATCACGTTCCGCTATTACATTTTATCACTCTTCCAGAGGAGTTTGGTGAAATCCTAGAGTAATTCTTATTACCTTAATGACTTTTACTTCAAGGAGAATTCGTAAGTTTTGTCGATGTTCCATTAAAGTGGACATACGTCGGCGGAATAATTGATAATTGATCTACCTATAGTCAAACGCGATACTTTCAAAGCAGTATTCATTCGATACTTAAACTGTTGTTTAATTACAGACAATTTCAATTACCCGAGAGCCCCTCGATAATTATATTTGTGCCTAAGAAGCAGGAAAGGGCGAACTTCCACTAAACACCAATTTAAAGGGCATTTACACAAGTTCGGGTAACTTCTTCAAAAAGTACTTCATAACTGTTGAGGTAATATACACCTTAATTATTTATTTATAATCGTTACCCGGGTACGTACGGACGCGGCGGACGGTCGCACGAACGGACTCAATTCGCCGCGTGTAATCTCGCCCATCATTCGATTCGAATAATCACTTGAAAAAGTTTAATTAAGTATAATCAAGCGTTGAATATAAAATTTTGAGATAACGGTCGGTTTCCATTAATATCACAAGGCAAATCACGTGGTCGGAAGAAAAACCGTCGGGTTTCGGTCGGATTTGAATATCGAAACGGGCGAGTCATGAGAAACGGGCATTAGCGAGTATATTATTCGTAACTAAAATCTAAGTGGATAATTTTCGTAATGCGAGGGGAAACGCTTTATTATTTCTGCGTGCACGGAAATATATTTCGGGCTGGAGATATAAGAATATGTCGGGAATAATCGGATAGATTCATGGGCTTGAATTAGGGCGACGTGCTCCAGACTTTAGGCAGCCGCTAAATACAGTTTGAACACAACTTAAGGTCCGGTTCTGGCTGTTGAGGTGAGGGGCGCCGCATTCGCCCGTCGTCTTCTGGCGGGGTAGAGGAACTGGCGGGGTAGCGGGCGGCGCGGAATAGCATCGGGCCGCCCGGCGATGACAAAATTAGTGGTGTTTTTTCGAATTTACTGAAAAACTGAAATAAGCTAATTTATAAAATTTAAGTATTGATAAGAAGCTCTATAAGAGGAAAATTAAGGAATACAAATATGAGAAAAACCAGTAATTTTATATTAAAAATATTTAATTTCCTTTTTAATATAGACTATGTTCAGGATTTTTTGGGATCGAGGCAAATTAATTCAATCATGTAACGACACAGCATTTAAACTAGATTATAGCATTGCTAATAACATATATATTGTTGAGACCGTTTTTTTTTTTTTGCCAAAGCGCTCTTCAGTGGTTATGTGTGATATTGGGCCTTAAGTACAACACAGTCAAGACACGTGGTCATGCGCGGCGAGCTTGTTGCCTGTCAGCCAGGCTCTCACTTAACGTGTGTGTTGTATTTATGTTTTGTTTGAACTCTATGTGCGGCTGCCAAAAGTCTGGTGCAAGTCGCCCTTAGAATCGGATCTGAACTCAAGGCTATACAGGATGCGTTTTATTAGCTGACCATAATTTGGGGAATGATAGTACCCCTAGTTACGAACGACTTTCCCCAAGAAACATATTATGGTCGCAAACGAACAAAAAAATTCGTCTCTCAGTATATTACCCGATCAGCTGATTACAAGTTACTACAGCTACTACAGCTGATCGGGTCAATGTACTGAGAGACGATTTTTTTTGTTGAGGGTAGAAAATGTATTTTCATTTGCGAACTTATGTTTCTTGGGGAAAGTTATTCATATTGATAGGTACTATCATTCCCCAAAATATGGTCAGCTAATTAAATGTCACCTGTACACCTACACTACTAGTCACAAGTCTCTCAATTATCTCTTCTTAAGGCTCGTGTGCCGGAAAATTTTGTAACTCGACTCGTGGTGGTTGATATTTCGGACACAACCATATTAATATAAAGTTCATAAAAGCTGTTACGTCAGGCGCTGCGGCAGAACCGTGCGAAAATTATGTATTATTGTTATGTATTAGCAATTTTTCGAAACTTAAAACGTAGTGTTAAGATATTTTGAATAAGTAAGTAACTTATTTTTTTTCCCATCCCAAGAGTCAAATTCGTTTTAGGTGAAAACCATCTATTTTAGGTCCACTTTTAACTGAATTACATGTGTGCACAAATCTAGGAATGAAAATTGTGGTCCACTATCTGCTTGTTTTGTGCATTTTAGTGTACCGCAGACAATTTTTTTAGTTTTTGTAATAACTTCATTTATTTCCTGATTTTTATTACAAAATTATGAAAAAGCTTTGATTGCTTGGTTTATAACTAAGGTATATTAATCATAACTTGAACAAGATTAATAAATATTTCAGTACTCGCCTTTCAAAGCCCGTAATTTTGCTACCCCACAAGAGGATCTCGGAAAAAATAATTTGGCCGCATATTTATGCGCACAAAAACTGCCATTTTGTCTACGAAGACGAATCTAATAACGTATAATTTATCAAAATCGGTTAATCCGTTGAATATTTACGAGGGGACACAGGAACAGACAGGCAGACATACCTGTATACATATATACATAAAGGTCAAACACATAACCCTCCTCCTAAAAATGAGTCCCAAAATGTGTTGGTAGGCGCGAATCTCGCAAACGGCTGAACCGATTCGGAAAACCTTTTATTAAACTATTTGTTGAGGTCTTAGGAAAAATGGTACGGGTATTTTTGATGAGAATTTGAGACTGCGGTGGATGTCAGGGGGCCGCGCATCCAATTTAAAATTTGAATTTTGTCAGTCCTCTAGTATTCATAACGGCAAGTTCTGTTGAAACGCGTATGCGGAGCCGCGATGCGGGCAGCTGGTTAGTATGCGGAGCCGCGATGCGGGCAGCTAGTTAGTAGATAAAAGCGGCAACTCACCAAAATTTTTAATTGTGAATTCGACAGCTATAAAACAGTTTGCAGCATTTTGCGAGTGCGTTGCGTGACGACAACGCGTCCAATTAATTACCAATAAACTTAAACATTTTCTAGATAACAAGCAACAATTGCCAAATAGTGAGACCGAGGGGCCCAATAACTCTAATGCATCAAGATAGTAACCCCTAATTGTTTAATATGTGTAATAAATTAATCAGACACGATTAAAGTTCGCGTGTCAGCGTCTTAAATGGTGCTTGTTTCACGTGCGTGAAAATAATACGGGTGTGTAGGAATTAACTAAGTTTAGGAATAAATGTTAAATAAATATAGCTACAAAAATTGGTTAAATGCGAGTCGGGCTCACACACGATCGTACAAGAAAAAACGCAAAAGAAGATGGCTCCCCATTTAATTTTAAAATTCGTATATAGTTTATTATTTGTTGCTGCAGCGGCAACAGAAAACGAATTATATTCACATTTCATGAGATACAGTCCGCTGACGGACATACGAACAGAAGGATGGACGGAAGGACAGCAAAGGCTTAGTACATAATAGGGTCCCGTTTGGCACCCTTCGGGTACGGAACCCCGAAACTGTTGTCAATTGGTAGGATGCCTCTGTTACCTACAAGTAGCTGCGAAGGAACGCCTTTATAACTCACGAATATCTTCTTATTGATATAGCGTTTACTCGTCGTTGTACTTTTGGTCGTAGATGTAGGTCTTAATTGAGAAATTACTAACTATCAAAATTCTTGCACAAAATGTTTGGATAACTAAAAAGCAATTTTAGTGAATACGGCATATTATATCAACATCACCACCATCCTCAACACGCCAATAGCTAAAATATCGATTCCAAAAGCTACACCTAAATAACGCAATGCTACAGCTGCTTACAGCACACAAGACACTTCCAACCCTTCCCTAAATTAAAATGATTATGCCAAAACAGGCCCCCACACGAAGAACTAAGGACTCGCGATTTATAGGCTCTCAACAAATGAAATTAGGAATCGTCTGCGTTTCCTACACCGGTAAATGGTGAAACGATTGCCAATTTGGAGCCCTACCCCATCTTAATTGATGCAGACAACTACTTAAACTAGCGGAGGTGGGTTGAGAAAGTAATTTGTCATTGGCTGGTGATGGCGTTGGTGCACGGTGAGATTTAGGGTTTCGGTTTAGATATTACAGTTTTGTAGAAAAGTATTCTACGGATTTTGAGTGATAGACAACACCATTTTGAAGAAATTTATCGTCCACTTCTTCTGAAAATGGGATGGGGTAGTTAATAAAATAACAGAGATAAGGGAAATGTAAATGAGATTCAAAACGGGCCCGTGTGAAAATATAATTCAACTGATTAGTTAATAAGGCTCGAATTTAACTACCATAAGTCGAAAAAATAAGTATGTATAAAATAATGTGATGGAATAAATGATAGCTCTTCGTCAATTCCATTTAGCGACCCCGAAGAGTTTCGATGACTTTCAATACTTTCAGCAAAACCTATTAAATATTTCCAGTGACGATGTTGCTGTACCATCCCCCGCCCGCTGCGATCTGGTAGTCGTACCTCGCCCGTCGACGAGGCAACACCGCTAATGGCATCTCCCATAATTAGGAAGCGGTACCAACTACTAATTACTGAAATTGCACACTTAACTCTGCTATAATTTTCCGAGCTTTAGCCTTAATGCGGCTCTGTCGTTCGTCTTGGGTTGGCTTAGTACCTTTAGTGGTTGACTATTTCGAAGATGTGGATGTCATGATAATTTACAATGCATTTGAGGGAGTTCAATTCAAGTGTTAGAATCATACCAGGTTTTGATGGTTTTCCAAAAATAAAATAGATTAGTTAATCTTTGTCAACAACTGTGAAAGTTGATACAAATAATTGACCACGTCACGATGGCGACATGGAGGGATTTCCATATGGACAGGAGAATGACGAGACCAAGGAGACCTGCCAGATGATTGGTTGGCATAGCGAGGATACAGATGTTTTATTTCATGCTGAAGGTTTGACTTTGGTTGTTGTTGTGTGTTGCTGTGCCAGTGTGGAGCGGAGTGCGTAGTCTCTGGAGCGGTCAGCCAGAGACTACGCACACTGACGCAATGTGCATGTGCACGGCTAACAACAACCAAATTCAAACCTAACCACCATGGCTATTTATGTAATCCTTCCTTCCCCCAACAGACCAGCAAACAATCAGCCAGTCATCCAGCAACGTGGTCGACGGTATCAACCTCGAAGACATCAAGGAGTTCGCCAAGGCCTTCAAGCTTCGCCGACTGGGACTGGGCCTTACTCAGACCCAGGTCGGTCAGGCCCTTTCTGTTACCGAGGGCCCGGCATATAGTCAAAGCGCTATCTGCAGGTAAACTCTAGTTTAGGTCTTTTGAAGGCTCATAAAACTTTCTGAAAATAGTCAACTGAGTTGCTGTTATATTATCAAGCTTATGTGTTTCGTTATTTGGGATCCTCAGTTTACGCATTGCAAAATTAAATTTATTAAGTTAATCCCTAGTTACATTATATATTTCCATTCAAAAATTTGTATTTGCGCTCTGACTACTCAGTTTACTATTTTTGCATCCAATGACGAGCCTAGCGTATATGGAATAGTTTGGGAAGTCATTCGGAATATTCAGAGCAAAATAAAATTTCAATGTCACTACAGTGAGAAACTGGCTCAAATAATGATCCCATTTCAATCCTGTATGACGTCCCATAAAGCTCTTCCGACTTAGGTGCTTCTATTTCGTAGTTGAGTCAGTAAAATGAAGGATTATGGCTACATAGCCATAAAGTATTAATATAATAATTTACTCGATTGAAATAACTGGCTTCAAAGAGTATTTAAATATCACAATAACGAAGAATGGCCAAAGAGGTCGCACGCCTGTCAAAATAGCATGATCATTATCTAAAACAATGCGGTATTACCTTTTATCGCTCTCCTATCAGTTCCAACTTTTTAATATCGTTAATTGAAGTGATTTGTAAAACAGCATGACTCCTTTCGTTGCTTACAATTCGTTTAATTAATTACCATTTGGACGGGCTTCCGTTACGCTCTACTGTCGTGACTTATTCCATTTTTTATTTTTGTTTCGTCTAAAAAGGCGCTGACGCACTAATAAAAGTTTTTTATAAACCCAGCGGTAAAATTTTGTCGAAAACTGCGATCGCGCGATATATTCTTAACGAGTAAACCGTTAGTACTTTACTTATGATGATTTATGCAAATAGCGGCTCTACTTAGCGGAATCAGAATTGATTCGGAGTGTTTGCAACATTTCCCATCGACGAATCAAATTTCGATGCAAAACGGAACGTGCCCGCTTTCGAAGGAAATTTCAATTCAGACGCCAACGAAAGGCCTCCTTTCGTATAATAAAATCATTAATCGTTACTTCTGTTCCAGTTAATTAATTATCTTGCCGTAATTACTTTTTTCGTGTAATTAAAAGAGTAGAATGCCCCTGTCTTTGTCCCGGCGTGATTTCATTTTCCATTAATTTTTCTTTCGACTCCCGACAATTTGGTGTCGTGACGGCGTCGGCGACGGCACATAGTAGTTACTCCTTTGATTATACTGGACTTAATTAATTTGCATTTTAATTGAAACAAATTACTTGAGAAAGAATTAACGAAACGTTCACCCCTTATTTCTAAAGAGGCGAGACTCTATTGTTTTTCTGACATTCAAAAATAATTTCTATAAAACCAAATTAATTAAAAATCCCTGGCGACGTAAAATGGTGTACTCTTATCTTCTCGACTTTTTGTGATTTTTTGATTACTGAAATTACTCCCAGTTCAGTAGCAATGTACAAGTAAGAAAGTGTTTGAGTATAATGTATAATTTTGTTTTAATGCTGAGGTCAATGTTACCGATGTTATACCAATGTAAACAATGAATAATGCATACTGGTGGGTCTACATTACATTCGATTATAATTTCACATGAGATCGAACGCGTCAATCGCCGGAGATAATAATAAAACATCATTTTTATCTCGAATTTATGTAGCACCACTTAAACTTAACAGATCCTCATTCTTTTATACGACTTCTTAGACGGTCGTATGGACTTGAAAGGGTGTTGTTAAGTCTGAGCAACCTTTGAATGTTGACGACACCTTTACGTCTGAGATATTTCGATGCGTTGGATCGATTGCTATCCAGATCGTTGGATCGACGAATAGTGAATCGATTTATGAAAAATTCAGCGCTACATAAAGCGTCGTGTTTGCGAATATGTAATTTATGAAGGGGTGCATTGAAATTCAATACAGTTTTTCGATACTACACGATACTTTGTTTTCGAGCATTTCCTCTTAACTCTAACATTTTCTCCTAATTCTAGATATTGATATTCATTAGGTGAGACGATAACTCAGAGTATATATCTTAAGCATTTTCAAGAGTACATCCATATAACTTAAATAAAATACAAAGTCAAAATCAAACGTGCGGCCTCTTACCTACAAATCCCATAAACCTTGATTACTTGAAGCTACGAGATGTATGTAAATGTACCACTGGATCAAACTCAATCTAACAGTGAACTTTGTTGCCGTCCCCAGTGCCCTGGCTTCACAGATGCTAGCTGCCCAGCTGTCTTCACAACAACAAAACATGTACGTGTTTTGTTTATAACTCGTGCCCTATCAACATATATCTCCGAACTTGTCAACAACTCACTAGATCAATAACTCACTTTATCCTTCCGCCAAGCTCCATTTTGGGCGCAAATGAATCTACGATCACAGATTACTGTTGATAACTTTGGAGATACGGATCTGTACATGAATCAAGTACACGCTTTTTTACTTTCAACACCTTAGTCCACGCGTAGATCGTCTTAAAATCAAAATGTTTCAACGCTATTTAATCTACTCTTATCATCTTCATCTGCGATCCGTGCATACCACGAGAATGTATAACGCTTGTAATTATTTGTAATTACCGTCATTCGTTTGGACGTATTTTTTCCCTCTTTTCTTCGTATTTCACACGTGTAGCGTATTTGCATACGGATAATTACAGTAAGAAGGCACCATGCATCAAATGTACGGCCAGCTATTAACATTGTATGTAACATTTTGATGTTAAGACAAATGCTTTATATAATTACAACCACAGACCGTGTCTGCTCTATATCGAATCTTAATAGTTGTGAGAATCTCAACACGTTATAATATTGTCTACATCTCGATGAGTAATTTCTAACTTTCCATCTAATGTAGCATGATGTATTATTTCATTACTCTTTTTATTAATAATGTTCATTTTGTGCAATTCAAAAGCCAGGGCATTGGCATACGTTACCTTTCGTTACTAATTGAATTCGTTGTTTTATTGTTATATACCGTGTTCCGTATTAATCAAACTGATTACCCTCGGTAGTCTAAATTGCCTATTGTTTTTTTCTCGTTTTCTCCGATCGTTACCGCGATGTCAATGTCCTGTGTTTGAGCCTGGTTAATGTTGAATATTGGGTGTCGGCGTAGCGCGCAACCACTTTCTAGACACTGGACGCGCCTTTGGAGCCTAGTGTGAATCTAACACGTTACGTTTATGTTCGATACAGATTTGAGAAATTGGATATAACACCAAAAAGTGCGACGAAAATCAAACCGGTGCTTGAACGGTGGATGAAGGAAGCCGAGGAGAGGTAACTATGAGTGCGCTGTGTCGTGAAGTTGTGCATTTGATTGATACACTTTTCGGAATAACCGAGTAACACACATTTGGCCTAACGCTTAGCAATACGATGTGATGATATTTCTCAAATCTGGACTAACTTATTGCTTCTGTCACGGGCGCTGTTGGTTTTCTTTGATTTTCATTTCCGCATCTCGGCTTGGGAAACTCACTTTGCCCTCGTTATTCATTGCACTCAATTATTTTAGAGGCGTCTAAGCCTTAGTTGAAAGTAGACTACTCGTATTATATTAAGGACTACAGCCGACATGTAGGATTTTCTATCGCCATTGACAAATCGATCAACCACTATCTATTTCTGACATCAATCACAATTCGAATCGCAATCGCATAACCATGCAAAGTCGTAATAAAAACAGCTCGGGTCAAATAATCGTGATCTGACGATTTTTCAATGCGGTTGATATCAAAATTACGTTAGAAAGACAGAAGCGAGATTGATCGATGTGTGAATTTGAATTGTATTGCGATTGAAACTCCTAAATGCTACTCTCCCCTACTTAATCAACTCCAATCCACAGCCACATCAAGTTTATGTTAAATTGTCATTTAGTAAATGCGAAAAGTCGAACATAACCACAATTTTCGGTCGATTTGAGTTAGTGAGGGACTGCGTAAGATTTGAAGTTGTCAATTCAGACGATTCTAAACAAAGAGCAGCGAAGAATTCAGCACCTTTTCGTCGTCCGCTATGAATAATGTGCCTTAGTATGTAAGCATCTGAGACTATTATAAGT
Organism: Argyresthia goedartella; assembly: GCA_949825045.1. Lineage (NCBI taxonomy): Eukaryota > Metazoa > Arthropoda > Insecta > Lepidoptera > Argyresthiidae > Argyresthia > Argyresthia goedartella. The sequence continues at coordinate 11,368,040 of OX463812.1, read as the reverse complement.
TAGTTGGGAGATTACTCAAACGTTAAGGCACAAGAGAAAGTTGTAGCGATATTATTTTTCCTTGAATTGAATGGGATCGTGACTGTTGGTCCTGTTGATCTGAACTTCCGATTTTTAGTTACTTATACAGGGTGACATTTAATTAGCTGACCATATTTTATGGACTGATATTACCCAACAATATGAACAACTTTCCCAAAGAAACATATGGTCGCAAATGAAAAAAAATACGTTCCTCAGTACATTGACCCGATCAGCTAATTACAAGTTACTATGGGAGGCCCAATTTTTTTTTCGTTGGCGACCATATCTTTCCTGGGGAAAGTTGTTATAATTATTGCCCAAAATATGGTCATCTCATTAAATGTCACCTTGTATATACGTCAAGAAGGATTATTATGGCGTTCCAATTCACATCATAAAAATATACTAATATATACATATATATATTAAATCTGACGTAATTTTTTATAAATACTCACTTATCTTGGACCACCGAGTGTTTGTTTACATCATTTCCATCCAAGCATTTATTTACATAGGTATTATTAGTAGGTAGATATTTAGTAGATATTGTGTATATAATTAGAATTTAGAATGCATGCCTCGTTCATAAGAGTATAATCGTTCCCCGGTCAAGTTACACCAACTCATTGTAGTCCCTATGCAGTACGAATAAGGAATGTATATAAATAAATAAATAAAACAACCCCGAAACATTAATGTAACCTTACGGCCAGAATTTGGTTCAATAGTTACCTATTTAGGCTGATAACTTTTGAACCGCTGAACCTGTTTTAATCAAATATAGCCAAGAACCATTGCCGTGTAGTCTACAAACTCCGCATTACAATCCGTCTGCCCATTTGGGCGCTAGAGTGCTACGCACAGACAGACAGACAGACAGACGGAATAAGCCTCTTTTTCGTCGGACCTTAACCCTTTTCCCGGCATAAGCATGCAAAATAAACATTGATTTTAGACTTTACCAAGCCATTAGGTTAAAAATTTGTGGGCACCTCTGTTCGATAAAGGGTTAAAAAGGGTATGTTACAGTATATTTTTCCGATAGTTCATCAAAACGTCAGGTCTTGGATGTTTGTGTATATGTGATGCCGCTGCTTCTGGTTCCCACGACACAAGGTATCCTAGTGTGGGGTCAGAAGCAATGTATGTGCCTGTATATAAATGTTTATGTTTAGTTTTGGTAATTTTTGTCCGGATTCACAACCGACAACTCAAAGTTTGACAGTCACTCAAAGTCATGCTAGCACTGTCTCTCTGCTCGGTAAATGTCAGCGCCGGTGTAACATATAAGCGGGATTTTATTTGAGCAGCGGTCTGCGCATTCGAGCACATGAAAGGTACACACATAGGTTTGAGAGACCCTGCAATGGGTTGAGCAGCGGTCTGCGCATTCGAGCACATGAAAGGTACACACATAAGTTTGAGAGACCCTGCAATGGTGTATCTTATCAAACGCATGTGAACGAGTATTAAGGCTGTTTCAAGAAGCCCCAATAATCTATGTGACAGATTATACCGCCACTTTAAATAAAAAATATATCTATGTGTTCAATAAGGCTTATCGGAACTTGTTGAAACAGGCCCTTAAACCTATGAGGGAGATATTGGTAAGCACACACTTTAACACAAATGGATTTGTGCGCGTTTGTTCACAGTAAGATGCGGAATCAGCTGGGTTAGTCTATTCTCTTAGTATGCAGCCCAGCCCAACTACTCATTTTTCTTGCCACCATAGGATGGTGCTGTGGAAATCATTTGTATTACAAGTTCAGTTAAAGTAAGTGACTGCCAATGGCGGCGTAAAGTTGAGCGAGACGGGGCGGCATAAAAACGCGGCGGCACAGCAAACGGTATAACATCTAAGCGAGATGCAGATAGAAGTCCCTTTCTTTAATTGAACGAGTTATAAATTAATACACCTAATATCTTCAATTCCGGATTCGTCACAACTAAACTAATTTAAAAAACGTGATTGAAAATAGAACCTATGGACTACCGGAAAAGAGCTGTCGTCGGATTTTAAGTTGTCTGTTTTGTTCGTTATTTATGACACCTTCAGAACTGCACACATTGGGCGAATGAATAAAGAATCGATTAACTTTTTGCTTATACACTTTATGAAGAAACTGTTTAAACTGTTCGAGCTTTGATATAATAATTTAAGTTCATGTTTAGATTCTTAGGTACTATATAAACTCAAAAAATAATAATAGAATGGACTGCAATCTAATGTAGTGTAGTGCCTGCGAGATTCCTTTTATCAAAAACACCGATTTGCAGGCGCAGGCATCTCCCAGGCACTTCCAAGGATTATAAAGATCCACAAGCAGAGACATCACCCTCCTTTCGGTCGCCATTGCAAAGCTATGTTTTCTGCTAGTTATTGGTATGAGCAAACGACAAAAAATGAAGCATTTCCTTCCAAAGACAGGTGATACTTTTCTCTGAGTATAAATTCGGCCCAGCGTATAAGATTGTTATCGACTTTAAAGGTATCCAAAAGACCCCCCAGCTTCTCATATTAGCCCAAGCTCTAACTCCGTTTATTCAATATTTGTGATCATTAAAATGCATTATCAGAACCCAACCAGCGAAGTTTAACATTGCAAATCGGGTTGCATTTGCAATCGTCCGACCCTCTTCAACAAGATATTAACGAGTAGGGCCAGAGTTGCCATTTATTAACATAAGTTTACCCCACAACTTATGATTTCCCTTATAGCGTCCGTTTGTAGCTAAGTACAGTCGTATACACATTCCTCTGTGGAATACCTCTTTAAATTTCTGGTTATTAGAAACTTTTCATAATGAAAAAATATTTTCCCTGTGCACAATTTTAATAACACGGTAATTTTTGTGCCGTAATATTTCAACGAAACAAAAACTTATTTGTCATTTGTTTCTTGCAGAAACTCTATAAAATCTCTAGAACTCGCTAAAACCAGCAACACCAACAGAGTTTCACTCTTGATTTGGTTTTCCGAATAGGTGAGAAAATACTAACTTATCTGGCAACACTGAGAAGAACCGCAATGGTACTGATATAACGAAGTCTTGAATTAATTCAGCGACGACAGAGGCCTCCGGTAGCCTGTTTTTCTGTGATTGTTTGCCTATTAACGACTTCACGGCATTGGAATATTATGCGCAAATTTTGAATTATTTTTAAAAACTAAAGTACATATACTCATGTCAAATATCTGATTTATGTACAATCTTTATTCAACAGATTATGTTGAACATTGCTTGCAGACTCCACATTAGGTTCAACCTGTCTTGTGGAGTCCTGAACTTGACAAATTAGAGTTAGTTGTTACCGTTAATTGGTTTATTAGTAAATTTTGATAAAAAAATATAATCATAAGTTTTGGTGACTGAAAACACTAAGAAAAATAATTACGGAGATTCCCCTTTTACCTAAGTACGATAAGGTAAGGTACCTACTCGGTATAATTCTGAAGGTGTTAAAACTAACCGATTAACGAACTAAACTAACATGACTTCGTACAGCTCATTTCCAGGTGCCATAGGATCTACGTTTTTTTTTAAATAGTTCAGTTGTGAGTTTGTGACGCATCTGGAAATGCTCTCAGTTTCCAATTTCTGCAGGTTGTAACAAAAAGGGGTAGTAATATTTTAGGGGTTGATGGGAGCTTATTCCTAACAACTTTTATTATGAAAAATATTTGATCAGAGCAACTTAGTTTTTCACCGCTCCTTCAGCTGACCGGCTAATGGAAATGAAAAATAATGTCGCGTCTATATTTTAAATATTACCTCTCGTTCTCGTCCACTTCTCGATTTTTGAATTGCCGCTTAAGAAGATTCACTTAAAAAGACTTACCATAGCCTTATCCCTTTTCCCTTAATGGGATGGCTAAAGCATAGTTGCATCCACGATTACTCAGAAACACATACATTAATTATTTTTTTACTTTATTCTTCCAGGTATGCAACAGGCCAGAACCATCTGACGGACTTCATAGGAATGGAGCCTAGCAAGAAGCGCAAGCGACGGACCTCGTTCACGCCTCAAGCGCTAGAACTGCTGAACGCGCATTTTGAGAGGAACACGCATCCGTCTGGTGGGTATCTTCATCTGAAGTATATGCTTCTAAACGCTCTGATGACCTGTTTCAACAAGTCTGTTTTTGATACTTACGATAGTAGTAAAGTATTGGGAAAGCTAGGACGTATGTCCAGTGTGCGAATCTCGCTGGCATTTCCCTCAACCGTATTGGGCAAACTAGGACACCTTTCCGATGTAAGAGGCTCGCTGATATTTCCCTCAACCTTATTGGGAAAGCTAGGACACTTTTCCGCAGTGAGAGGCTTGCTGGCATTTGACTCAACTGTATTGGGCAAGCTAGGGCACTTTTCCGGTGTAAGAGTCTTGATGTCATGTCCCTTGACCTTATTCGACAGGCTACGACACTTCGCTGGCACTTTTCTCAACCGTATTGGGCAATATAGGACACTTTTCTGGTGTGAGAGTCTTGCTGGCATTTTATTCAATCGTACTGGGCAAGTTAGAACATTTTTCCGGCGTTAGAGGCTCACTGGTATTTCCTTCAATCTTATTGGACAACTTTGGCCAATTGGGGATGTGACAGGCTCGCTGGCTTTCCCATTAATCGTTGTAGGAATGCTAGGATGCTTTTCCGGCGTGAGAGGCTTGCTGACATTTTCCTTAACCGTATTGGGCAAACAAGGACACTTTTCCGGCGTGAGAGGCTCGCTGGCATTTACCTCAACCGTATTGGGCAAGCCAAGATACTTTTCCGGTGTGAGAGACTCGCTGGGATTTTTCTTAACTGTATTGGGCGAGCTAGTACATTTTTACGGTGTGAGGGGCTCTGTGGCATTTCCATAAACCATATTAGGCAAGCTAGGACACTTTTACGCTGTGACAGGCTCGATGGCATTTCCTTAAACCGTATTAGGCAAGCTAGAACACTTTTTCGGTATGAGAGTCTTGTTGGCATTTCCCTCTACCATATTGGGCAAGCTAGGACACTATCCGGTGTGTGAGTCTCACTGGCATTTTCCATAATCGTATTGGGCAAGCTAGGGTACTTTCCGTCGTGAGAAACTCGTTGTCATGTCCCTAACTGTAGTGCGCAAGCTGAAACACTTTTCCGGTGTGAGAAACTCGTTTTCATGTCCCTTAATCGTATTGGGCAAGCTAGGACACTTTTCCGGTGTGAGAGGCTCGCTGGTATTTCCCTCAACCGTATTGGCCAAGTTAGGTTACTTTTCCAGTGTGTGAGGCTAGCTGGAATTTTCCTCAACCATATTGGGCAAGCTAGGGCACTTTTCCGGCGTGAGAAACTCGTTGTCATGTCCCTAACTGTAGTGCGCAAGCTGGAACACTTTACCGTTGTGAGAAACTCGTTTTCATGTCCCTTAACCGTATTGGGCGAGCTAGGACACTTTTCCGGTGTGAGAGGCTCGCTGGTATTTCCCTCAACCGTATTGGGCAAGTAAGGTTACTTTTCCAGTGTGTGAGGCTAGCTGGAATTTTCCTCAACCATATTGGGCAAGCTAGGACACTTTTACGACGTGAGAAACTCGTTGTCATGTCCCTAACTGTAGAGCGCAAGCTGGAACACTTTTCCGTTGTGAGAAACTCGTTTTCATGTCCCTTAACTGTATTGGGCGAGCTATGACACTTTTCCGGTGTGAGAGGCTCGCTGGTATTTCCCTCAACCGTATTGGGCAAGTTAGGTTATTTTTACAGTGTGTGAGGCTAGCTGGAATTTTCCTCAACCATATTGGGCAAGCTAGGACACTTTTACGACGTGAGAAACTCGTTGTCATGTCCCTAACTGTAGTGCGCAAGCTGGAACACTTTTCCGGTGTGAGAAACTCGTTTTCAGGTCCCTTAACTGTATTGGGCGAGCTAGGACACTTTTCCGGTGTGAGAGGCTCGCTGGTATTTCCCTCAACCATATTGGGCAAGCTTTTCCGGGGTAAGAAGCTCGGCGGAATTTCCGTCAACTGTAAATGGTAAGCTAGGACATTTTTTCGGTGTTCGGGTCTCGCTGGCATTTCCCTCAACCGTATTGGGCAAGCTAGGGTACTTTACGGTGTGAGAGTCTCGCTGGCATTTTCCATAATCGTATTGAGAAAGCTGTGGTACTTTTCTAGTGTGAGAGGCTCGCTGAAATTTCCCGTAACCGTACTGGGCAAGCTAGGACACTTTACCTGCGTAAGAGGCTCGCTGGCGTTTTCCTCCACTGTATTGGGCAAGCTAGGACACTTTTCCTTTTATCTTTTAAACTCTTTATCTAGAATCTAGATAATACAAAATAAACATAGCGTCATACCTTTTCCCATACGTAGTGGCAGTGGCACAAATAGAGTCTAGATATTTTGTTGAAATCAGTTATTTTCCACATGTTTCCTTTTATGACAAGGAAAGTTGCAAGTTGGATAATGTGACGAGTTGTTTGCGGATCAAATGAGGGTGTCACAAGAACGAATTTTTCTAGGCGCTACTCTCTAAGATTGCCTATCCTAAAGCCTTGTTAATTTTAATGAAAAAAAATATAACATTTGTTTTCTCTATTTCCAGGCACAGAAATCACCGGTCTAGCTCATCAACTGGGGTACGAGCGTGAAGTCATCAGAATATGGTTCTGCAACAAACGCCAAGCTCTGAAGAACACTGTCAGAATGATGTCCAAAGGGATGGTCTAAGCTGGCTGAATGACGTATTCGAAATTTAAAATCAAACGCTTAGAAAGGAGGAGACGGATACCGGTATCGTAATTTGATTTTAATTGGTTTTTTCATTTCTTTGTTGTGTTCGATTTTCTCTCGTAAAATTCAAATAGTAATCGATTCTCACATTGCATCGTCTCAATATGAAAGTAGGGAATGTATTACGTATCATAAGGATAAAATAATTGTAATTAATAAAAATAAATTTTTGACTGATACGCTTGCTGTATTAGGTTAAACAGTGGTATGGGTGGAGAGTCGTAGTCTTAGTACAAAATTGATAAAACTGTTCGGCACAACATTAAATTCGCAGATATTTCGGTAATGTTTGAAAATTATTGGTGTGGATATACAACAATTGTATTCTGGTAGTACACAATCTAAAAGCCTGTATTGTAATTCTAAGGTAAGAAATAACTCTTTTACGTAGTTGATGTGAGACGCATTTGTAATGATACTGCATTTTTGTAAATAAGTACAATAATTCTCTTCTACACGTACGTTGTACATTAATTTATTCAAATACTCTTGAGTTGTTTTGTTTTTATTAGTAAATGTTGCACCGTTAGCTTTTAAGGATAATTTAATTATCTGTGTAATGAGGGTAGTTGCGATATTTCTGTCTTAGTGAGGCCTACAGAGTATTTGACTTTTTGTAGGATAGGTATGAAACAATATGTTTAAATTAATGATTACAGTGTCATAAAAATGTAAATATTGTTTTGCGTCTGTCTTTCATTCAGTTTGTAGAAAAATAAGTACGTTTGAGTTAGGAGTGAAATGACATAGTTCTTTTTACAATTCATTAAAATGTAAACCAGGAACATAATTTCAACAATCTTCGAATCCTAAATAAAGTATTCCGCAAATTAAAATAGACTACTATCGGCATATTAACGGAAGATATTACTTAAAATCTTAATTCATTCAACTTTACATTTGTGCACTTTTTCGATCGCCGAAAAGAAAAAAAGAACCTAATAAAATTACCTCGCATTTCGGAATTGTAGATTTTGAAGAAATAAGTTTATCAAAAATCAAATAAAATTATCTTTATATATCTATAAGTCGCTCTGGGATCGAAAAATGTGCACAGTATTCACTGTCCCTACTTTTTTTTCTACATATCAGCAATTCCAATTTTGCAAGTAAGGACTGATACGCAGCGTCAAGTAGAATTACTGTTCCACTTCTCCCTATCGGTATTTTTCTTATAGATATAAATTAATTATTAAATTGTATTTCGTAGTATGATGTGTGTAAATATTATAGAATGTTTCTACTTAAGAACTATTGTTAGATCTAAGGTTGTAATTTAACGTATGTTAATGACCAATGAAAACCAACTTGTGATCATTAATATTTGTACTGTTACCTACTACTTAAAACAAGAGTCGTTAAAAAATATTATAAAAATTGAACATATTTTTCGGCTGTTGAAAAAATGTAAATACATATTAAGAATAAAAACTATTTGGATTAATATTTAGGTAAAATGGAAAAAATATTATCAAAATTTATATTTTCAAAAATATAACAAGTGCAAAAAACGTTTAAAAGGAATGTTTGGCCATAAATTAATACAAAAAGAGAATTTTTTATCGACTTACAGAAATCACCAACCCAACAAAAAGCAGTACGGTAAACAGTCTTAGGAATTACGTGCGGTGCGATGTTGTGAACACATGAAATAGTGGAATCAGATTATTCGTGCGTTCAATCAAAATAGGTAATTCTCCATGTTCTACTCAGTACATTACAGTATTCAATCAACACTATACCAATAGAAATGTCATTGTTGTAATGTATTCATAGTGGTAGGTTAATAGTAGCTGTTGTTTATTTATATAGTCTCTCTCAGGCGATAAATGAATTATGACGACCAATCTGATTCCTCCACACCCCCAATAAATAGTATAATAGAGCAAGGCGTAGACCGCTAAGTACAAAGTATAATTTAACCATAATACAACTAGTCCCGCTATGAAATAGGTGATAATGTTTAGTCAATTCGTAATAATTAAATGATTACAAAATGCAAATCGCGCCGCACTCTGGTTTTCATGATCCGTAAGTATTCAGTAAACAATATATTAGTAACAATACATTTAACACATAACATAACTTCAACTGTAATACATATTCAAACCAAACTGTAACAGTATGTAATAGTATTTTCGTTTCTCTTCCTATTGATTGTACTGGATCGACGGCTATGGCTGCTGGATAACGAAGAAAAGAAGAATAAAGGCAGATAACTGTTTGAATGCTTGTTTTATTTCTAACGTTCTCGCGAGTTAGCTAACCTCTACTCAACTTAACATTCCAAAGAAAATATGTATAAAATGTCAAAGTTGACTCGAGATTATAGTAATGCTATGCCAACTCACTTTCTGTATTTTGTACCTTTATGATTTTGTAGGGGTTCAACATACAATTGTTAATTATAAGTACATCAAGCACAGTTTTATTTATTGAATCCTGAATGCAATGAAGGATTCCAGATTTAACTTGTCTTATGAGTTAATTGCTGAGCGATTTGCGTTTTTTTTGTGTGGTTAGTTACAAGATAGATATCGAACTCTATAATTATTTTAATTTAATGAATTAGTTACAATCGTTTAATGGATATTCAACAGTAAAAATACTGACCTGGACCCTTCACTGCACATTTATAATTGAAGACCACAACTATAATTGACCAGTCATCACATCACACATAACCTAAAAATGGATCTGTAAGGTATGGATGATATAATTGATGCTTTCACGGATCGCATAGCGAAGAATGATAGGGATCTGCAGCTAACTCTTTCAGCCCCCAGGAAAATGGCTGCCTCGCGCAACAGTTCCAGGGCTTCCAATCCCTCATCTGGAAAGCTCTCGGTGTGATGAAGTTACAAATCGAGCTTCTGTGTCTGGAGTTTGACAGGCATGAGATGGTGATGCGGTGCAAGGTTGTCCACGGCGTGGCTGAATCACCAGACGACGCTGTCGCTGTGATTACTGCAGTGTAGGCTAGCCGCAAAACCGGCAGTGATACCGGAATGGTTCACCGCTCGGGCGCAAAGGGAACCAGGAATAGGTCCTTCTTTGTGCGTTATGCATCGCACAAGGCACGCAACGAGGTATGGGAATCAAAGAACGCCCTCAAGGGTTCGGGCATCTCAAAAACCAAGTTCCTAACGTAGTCGCGACACGAAGTGTTTATGGCAACTTGTGGACCGATGGCCGAATCTTTCTTCAGCTGCCGAATATGACGCGCCAGAAGATCGAGTGCCGTCCGAAGGCTCCGTTGCGGGCATCGTAACTAGAAGAAGAGCAACTCAAGCTCGGGCTGCCAAGGACTTGTGAGTTGAGTGATGTTAGGCGTGATTTAATTTTCATATGATCAGTTGAATTGCGATCACCATTCGTCGGCTTCCTCATATAAGTTCTCTTTTTGTCTTGTTCTGTTGTTTCATGCTTTGTGAGGTAGGTTGACTTAACTTTCATAACTTTTGTTTGTTTCCTTTTTATCTATTTCTGAATCTGTCTTCACTATTATAAAGTTCTGCTCGGCGTTCTCTACAGCTCCTTACGTTGTATTGATTATTTCCTTTGCTTTATTAGCTGACCCCTCTTTAGAATGATTCATTAATAAAAGTATTACCAAAAATGATTACCGCTCTGCTAAACTCCCGTCCATTATATATTCTTTCAATTTACATATTCTGCCTCTCAACGCTGAACTCTCACTTCGGAAAAGATTGCGGCCCATGGTCAGTTTATCTCTCCTTTTTCTTTTCATGCCTTTTTTTATGTCTCGTATATGATACGAGACATTTTTTTAAATGAGTTAAATTGGATTCAGAAACAAGGTCTCGTCCGCTGAACTGAGTCATATTTCGCTTGAAAATCAAATAACAGAGATACGCTAAGGAAAAGGGACGCAAATGTGTTATTTTAGCGCCATCCCCTGTTGAGGCACCCCTGGACGGACGCTTGCCTGTATAAAGAAGCCGCCATCTTGTCTCGGAGTAGCGGACTGAATTTCGACAGTAAATTATGTCGACACGTAGCGAACTTCGAAAACACAGAGATCGACAAGTCATTGCTTCGACAGCAAATTATTAGACATATAGGGGTGACTTGATTGGTTAATATCAACGTTTGTTACCCTCCCGAAGAAACCTACGGCTAAGAAATGCACAGAATACCGCACAATAAGCCTGATGAGTCAGGTCTTAAAACGATTAGAGTTAAATGCGATGCACAAATTTCGGACAGCCAGTTTGGGTTTAGATCTGGACTAGGAACCAGAGAGGCCTTGTTCTTGTTGAATGTTCTTGTTCAAAAATGTAGAGACCTGCAGACTGACATCATTATATGGTTTGTTGATTACGAAAAGGCCTTTGACCGTGTTAAACACGAGGTACTTATGCGTCGTCTGCAAGAAGTCGGAATTGATGGCAAGGATATGAGGATAATACAGAACCTCTACTGGAATGAAACCAGCACGGTGAAAGTGGATGGTGACGAAACCGAACTAATTGCGATTTGTCGTTGAGTGAGGCAGGGGTGCATTTTGTCCCCGCTACTATTTAATCTGTACTCAAAAGCAATTATCTCTGAAGCACTGGAAGAGAAAGAGTGGGGTATTAAGATCAATGGGCAGATAGTTAACAACTTGAGGTACGCCGATGATACCGCTCTAGTAGCAACAACACCTGAAGATCTACAGAGTATAGTTCACCTCGTCTTTGAGAACAGCCAAAAAGCGGGGCTATCAATGAACCTCGCCAAAACTAAGTTTACGGTGGTTTCCAGAAAAGATGAATTGAACCCAAAAATCACAGTGGCAGGTACTACTTTGGAGAGAGCCACTAAGTTCCTAGGCGCATGGGTGACTGAAGCATGGGAGTCCGAAACTGAAGTAAGGGTCCGAATCGAAATTGCAAAAATCGCATTCGGCTCGTTTCATAAACCCACTCTCGAGTATTAATGCCCTCTATTATGTAGCAGTCACATAAACTACTAATACGATGCAAATAATCACTAACATAAATCCAGAGTAAGTATAATACATTGCGACATAAGACCTATTCCTTAAAACTGAAAGTTCCTATAAATGTAAAATATATTTTTAAATAACCATAGCACATACAATAAAACAATACACAACAAAATTTACAAAAATATATACAATCACAAAGATGCATCCTGGTCAGAGACATTATGGAAACTTCAGCTGGTCCTTAACATCACCAAACAGAAGACCACCCAGGCCTCAGCACTAAACCTGTTGATTGGCACCGATACAATTTCACTTCCTTCAAACCACCACCGTAACGTGCAATGCTCTGCTATCACGTTAATATAATGCCATCATGTATGAATTGGTGGCTGGCTGATTGCTGGCGAGGGGCTGCCTGGTGCTGATGTGCTGCTGGGCGTGGGTGGGCGACACATGGTTTAAGAATGAAGTGCGCGAGTGGTAATGATGGCATTATATTAACGTGATAGCAGAGCATTGCACGTTATGGTGGTGGTTTGAAGAAAGAGAAACTGAAGCGATAAATTGTGTTCGAAAATTGTAACAAGACATAACGTGAAAATGGCGACGAAAAACCGTGACATAAATATTCCAATAGTTTGACGGAGCGGACTACAGTGACTGGAAAATGCGTATATTGTTGTCACGTCTTTACACTTTTTGAATAGTAAAAAGAAAATTTTCAATACAAAAAGTGTATAGACGTGACAACGATACCTAAATCAGATGCCTATCATGAAGTCATGAAGCGACAAATAATATACAATATATAACATATACATAACATATACAGCGGGATATCGAACAAACAGTTGGAGTATATATGTGATCTGGATTCGGCGTATGAAATCATTCGTAAGTTCGATGAGATGTTCCTAAAAATTCGACTAATTTGCAAATAGTGTGTCAAAAAAATATCGCAAATGTCAAATTAAAAAAACTATACAGATGAGTCATTACTATTAAGGTATTTTCTGAAAAAAGAACCTCATTTCACAAATAATCCTAGCAATCTTTCACCAAAAAATACTCGACTACAAATTTCAACCATCGTAAATCTAGAGATTTCCCGAAAGAATTGGAGCGATGTGACACCGTGTTCCAACTAGGCCCACTCGCGCCACCTTGGGGCTAGAGGCGGAACAACATTTCTGGACCCGGTTCTCCGAAGAATATGTATTGTGGCTGCAAAAGAAAACCAAAGGGTTCAAATCCACTGGTGACTTGACAGAAGACTAGACTTGATGACAACTAGACTGAGTTGTCATCAAGAATAAGGCATCACCACCTTTGATGTGGTTCTTAGGACTTGTTATTTGCATCATACCAGGGACGGACCGAATCGCCAGATTACTAATATCTGGCTAAAGGTGGGCGCAACTGTACCTCTGCAACCCAACATGCAAATAGACTCTATGTAAGAAGGGGATGTCATAGAATCAAAGTTTAGACGATGTATATTGCACGATATTGTTAGTTAAGACGCTGGGTATTGTGAAATGTCTATTTTTGAAGCGTTATTCCTACTAAAGAAGACACTTTCGAAATCCAGAATAGTAGATTGTTGCACCAGCGGAAATTAAATTTATTATGGTATGGAGTGCTTATTTTGAGCTCGAGCGCCAGCGAGGGCTCTAAAAGGTACAAGTGTAATATAAATTACTTAATGCATAATCTGTTTTTGTTTCAACTTCCGCAAGGAAAGTAGATGAAATATAAAACTTAAGAGAAACTAGAATAGTTTAATTATTAAAATTAATAGCAACGTTATATGCTTTGCATTGACGATGCACTGTGCGGATTTTGAATAATATGTCATGTAAGTATATACGAATTATAATTATATCCAACTAATATTATAAATGTGAAAGTAGCGATGTTAAGATGTTTAGATGTTTGGATGTTTATGTGTTTTTGCCACAATCACGCTAAAACGGCTGAACACAAAGTTAGTTTATGAGCTAGATTAACATATAGGATATTTATTCGACTGCAACAGAAGGAGGGTAACGTTATCTCGGTAAATGATAATCCTAGGAAAACACAGATGAAGTTTAAGATCAGCTAGTAAACTAATAAATAAAGATAAATAGTTAAGATAATTTTGTCTAATAAACAATGTCTGCGTGTAAAGTGATGACATAAATATTCCATATTTATGTCATCATCATCACTTTACACGCAAACTTTGGACTCCATACGGCAGTCAGTTTGGCCAACCGAACCAATGTAAAGCTAGGGTTTTACTTTTAGCAACTTTGTAATCTAGTTAATTACTATAAGTGAGAACGTGTAATTGGCTCTGTAATTAAATTGTAGTTTATAGTAATATTTCACGCTGTTGGCTCTCCATGCATGTATAAATAAATAAATAAATAATAGTACCATGGACACTATTTACACACATTAATCTAGCCCCAAACTAGGATTTCTTGTATCTTGACTAGACAACGATACACATACTTATATAGATACACGATACACGAACTTATATAAATATTATACTTAGATAAACAACCATGACTAAGGGTACAAACATCCGTTCTCATTAAACAAATATTTGCCCCCACCGGGACTCGAACCCGGGAGGGAACCTTGGCTTCGTATTCGGGGGGCTCAATGCCGACTCGGCCATTCGGGTCGACTGTTAATGTACTTTATTACATTGATAAAGAAACTTTAACACCTTGATAACTTTAGGTTGTATACATCGTATTGTGTTCTGAGTTTTTTCAACCTCTAATTAAGTACCGGTTAAATTATTCGTGATAGTGGTAAAGGAGGCTTTTAATAGTAGTTTATGTGACTGCTACATACTCGCCTTCGGCTCGTTTCATAAACCCACTCTCGAGTATTAATGCCTAATTATGTACAGTTACATACACTAGTTTATCTACACACATATCTTAAGCTCTCTTTGATGTGTTCAGGAACCGCATGTTTGACCGGCATTGTGGCTCTGCAGTTGTTTAGCTTGTTCTATAGTACCAACTTCACAGACAAACTAGGGGCGCACGCGGGCGGGCGTCGGCGTTCGAAATTTGAATGTCAGTACCAACTTCACAGACAAACTAGGGGCGGCACGCAGGCGGGCGTCGGCGTTCGCAATTGGAATGTCATAATATGTAGAAAAATTACACATTATGGTCATAATGTGTAATTTTTCAGATAATAAATGAGTTTTTACCAAGTAGTTTAACATTATGCTGATCGTAACGTGCAGTTTTTGTAAGCAGTAAAGAGGGTTTATGATACGTGTGTAAATAATAGTAGTTTATATGTGACTGCTACATAATGGAGGGCATCAATACTCGAGAGTGGGTTTATGAAACGAGCCGAAGGCGAGTTTCATAATAATATCACTCGAGGGTTTTAATGCCTAATTATGTACAGTTATGTACACTAGTTTATCTACACACATATCATAAGCTCTCTTTGATGTGGTCAGTAACCGCATGTTTGACCGGCATTGTGCCTCTGCAGTTGTTAAGCTTGTTCTGTAGCACCAACGTCACAGACAAACTAGGGGCGGCACGCGGGCGGGCGTCGGCGTTCGAAATTTGAATGTCAGTACCAACTTCAGAGACAAACTAGGGGCGGAATGCAGGCGGGCGTCGGCATTCGAAATTTGAATGTCATAATGTGTAGAAAAACTACACATTATGGTCATAATGTGTAATTTTTCATATAAGAAATGAGTTTTTACCAAGTAGTTTAACATTATGCTGATCGTAACGTGCGGTTTTTGTACGCAGTAAAGAGGGTTTATGATACGTGTGTAGATAAAAGGATTTAGAGTGTCATTTTAAATGAACACGTACATGTGATGTATCATGAAGATACGGAATATTTTTTATTTAAACCCCAAGGTCCTTTAGTTTCGTGGCGCAATAATCGTCTGATAAATGATTGACCCTTTCACGGTACATTTCAGCGAAATCTGCGTCCCTGCTTATTTTTCGTTCTCAACCTTTCATTATTATGAGCGCGTTCGGCCGAGCGTCAAACATGGCGCGCAGTGCCACCGTAGCGCCACGTGCCACCGCCCGCCCCGCAGCTCTGCGGAGTGTTCCATCCAACCATGTTCCAACAGTGCTGCTGCGCGTGCGTTTTTTCGCCGTGCGCTCGTCACGCCCATCGTGTCTAGAACAAACGAGCTTCGCACATCCTCCGAAGCGCCCGCAGCCTCCTCGGAGTTTGAAATTAAGGGATCTTATATGGCCAGAAATGCATCTTTAGCTTTAATTCTAGGCCAAACTAGACAACATAAAAATGTAGGATAAATATATGTTATAAAAGGTCTATTAGAGATAAGAATGGACTTTTAAAATTACCGGATATCTGTTATATTTAATACTTAAAAATATTTTTTTTATTATTCAACTAAATGAACAACCGCTCGGAGACGAAATCAGTTTCCTATATGAAACTTACACGCAAAAATAGGTAAAAAGCGTAATTTTTTTGGTTGTTTTATTTTATTTTTAATGTTATTATTACAGGAGTTTAGTAATATTTTTTATAATTTTCTTGGTCCCGGAGCTCGCGCTGCCCCGCGGGGCTCTGCGCGGGAGCATGCGTCAGTCTGCTTCGACGCGATGCGACGGGTATTTGTTTTCTTTGTCTAATTCTCAATGCCATTGGCCTTTGTTCAGCCCTTAAGAATTAAGACTCGGCCACCATGGGTAGGCGAATACCCCGCGGCACGTTTACTTTACCGCGGACACACCAGCCTAAGAAGTTAAGGATAGCGCATGGCTCATGAAATTAAATGAAATTAAATGTTTATTAAGAAATCATGGATGATACAAAGTAGGTACCTACAAATTGGTACTAATATATTTTTTAACACCCTTGCTCGTAAAGCTGATGTAATTCCACCGGTTTTAAATATATAAAGCGGGTCATAAAAAACGCGTGTGTTACCAAAGCAAATAGTTAAGTTATAGTCCATACAATTTCCATAACAGTATTATTTGCCATTTCAAATATGGAACTGATCGCCGCCGCACGACTCCAGCTAGTGAGCAGCGCGCTGTTGCTATTCAAATTTCGAACTAATCGCCGCGCGGCGACAGTAGACAGTGTGCATTCACAGATTGAGTTTATTTAAAATAAAAATAAAACAGTTTATTCGGTAATTTAAAAACTTGGCTGCATGCTCTAGCATCTTTGCCAACATTTTCACGCAGCCACGGCAGAAAATTCTTTAATTTTCTTTTCTTTGTACTTGTATTGTGAATATCTAAAAATGACAACTTTCAATAATGAAGATGAGCAATATATTACTTCAACTCCACCGGATATACTAACAGAAGCGCGAACCGCATGCGACAGCATGCTGCCGTCAATATCCAAGGACAGATACATAACCACGTATGAAAATTTCTTGAAGTGGAAAAACATGAAAAATGCCAAATCATTTTCCGAAAATGTAGTTTTGACGTATTTTAACTAACTAGCTAGTAAATATAAGCCTAGCTCGTTGTGGACAACATATTCTATGCTGAAAAGTACCCTCAAGATGAAAAATGGTGTCGATATTAATTTATATACAAATCTCATTGCATTTTTAAAGAGAAGCTCTGATGGTTTTATAAAGAAAAAATCTAAGGTACTGTCAACAAATGACGTCGAAAAGTTTCTAAAAGATGCTCCAGATAGCCAGTACCTGGCAACAAAGGTCAGTTTGCCTCCTTATTTTATGTATTGATCTACCTACTGTACACACTCTTTTCCATATTTTTTAACGACCGTCTGTAAGCTAAGTACCTATACCTTATCTAACACATTTTTATTTCTTTTCAGGTTGCGTTAATATTTGGTATTCATGGTGCATGTAGACGGCAAGAGCTTCACAATATTACCACAAAAGACATTGAAAATCAAGGCAAAATGCTTTTAGTTAAAATCCCAAACACTAAAAACAAAATACCCCGATCTTTTATTATCGACGGCCCATTTTATGACGTGGTCAAAAAATATGAAGCTCTGCGTACGACTAAGACAGAAAATAATAATTTCTTTCACAATTACCAAAAAGGTAAATGTACTGCACAACCCATTGGCATAAATAAATTCGGTGCCATGCCAAAGGAAGTCGCCAAGTTTTTAGGATTGCCGGATGCTGATTGTTATACAGGGCACAGTTTCAGAAGAACGTCAGCTACATTACTTGCTGATTCGGGAGTCGGGATATATTAAATTTAAAGCGGCATGGCGGGTGGCGTTCTAACGCAGTAGCAGAATCTTTTGTAGAAGATTCCATCCAAAACAAAGCAAATATAAGCGCCAAAATAACTCAGACAATAAATTTGGAGCCACAATCGAAGAAGTCTTGCCCTGAGCCGCGCCCCTCTACTTCTACTGATGATACTTTTTATTTACAACTAATGACGAATTACAATGCTCTTCTGCCGCCTTTCAAGAAGTTTTGTCGTCTCCAACATTTGAATACAACCTTACACAAAACAATGACATTATGAATAGTAATAATAATAATAACATAATTAAAAAACCAACTACAACTACGTATCATTTTAATAATTGTAATTTCACTAACTGTTTCAATAATTAAAAATGAACAAAATATAAAATGTTTTTTTTTTCTGTTTCCTCGCAAGTGTGTTAAAAAGCGTCGCACGATATACGTGCGTATTGGTTATAACCATCTTAACGCACTAATATCGTAATGTACTATATCTTTATGGTAATTTTATGGTATAAACTCACTGAATCATTGTTGCTTCCAGTTTAGATTCTGGTCGATTATGAGTCCAAGGTACTTTATACAGATACAGTGTTTGATCTCGTCGTAGTTGCAAGGTTGAATGCCATTACAAGTATGAGCTCTGATAGAGAAGTTGGCTGGTGTTGTTCCTGAAGCTAAAAGTTATGTACTTTGTTTTACTGCAAATGCTCGATGCTTCATTTCCTCGAAAGACCGTTTCCACGAACATCTTCAGCTCGATGTACGCTGGCTCGAAATATTGAATACTCGAATGGTTCAGTAACTCGAATGATTTTCAACAGAAAATTGCGTCTATTATGCCCCTAGATCTCGGATTTTCGCTAAATGGTAGCTTGTAAGTTAAGGATGAATCCATTTTAGAAATTTTCTAGGTCGGCCATAAAACCTATTTTTCATACAAAATTTCACTTATATGGTTCATGGGTATCCTTGTATAACCCATACCGTCATACTCGTCTTTTGATGCCGATTATGATGGTATGGGTTACGTTGGGTTCTGAAAAAAAAAATGTTTTTGTATCCCCAGCCGGGGATCGAACCCGGGACCTCTCGCATGCTAGGCAAAGCCAGCAACCGCTGAACCAAAGAGGTCGTCGAATCTATATCAACAAGTTTTCAAAGAACTAAATAATGCACCACCTTTTGTATCAAACTTTTCAGTTTATGACTGGCGTATTTTTTAATAGCGGCGACATGTCCAATCCTCTCAAACAGTAGCGCCTGGCAAAAAATGAAAGCAATGTACCGCTAAGGAGTTATTGCTTTATGAAAAATATGCGACCCATCGCTCGTCGTAGTAACTCAATTTAATTATCAAACCACCTACATACAAATAATATTTATTCTCAACCACATTCAATCTCCAACAATACACTCAAAAGTTCGGAAGTAATATTTATGAAAACAGTGATTAAAAAGAAATATAGCCGTGTGATTAGTGATAAAACGATAAAATCACGGCAAGGACTGTTTAGCAATCAATGGTTTTATTCAGGCTATTAATAAAATAGTTGGTAGTACACACTACTGGTAATGCATTGATAAGAAGAAGATACATTGCAATAGTACGGCAATAACTGAGTCACTACAGGAAATCGGGATGCATCGCGTAAAGACGGAAATGAGTGAACATAATCACGCGCCGGATGCTGCAAAGATAGATGCCGCTAATTTAAGGAACGCCTTAAAGCGAGATGCAGTTGAGTTTTGCGATACTCCAGAACAATCATTGCGAAAAAACGAGTGTGCTTTAGACCACACGACTGAAGTAAAACTTCTTTGGCTCCATCTGTATATATATACTACAGACTTAAGTGAATACGGCTCAGTGAAAAACCTATGTAAGGGCGCCATTGTAAATATTTGACAAGCTTGCTTGCCCTGTGCTCGAATCGATTTTTTTTCTCACTTTGGAGTATTCTGTGTGTTGTGAGTTCAGGATGTCTAATTTCAGTAGTGATTCGGTCAGAGTGTAGAAAAGGGGGCGGAGGGTTTGGTTTGAAAATGTCAAGATTTCCCTCCCTACAATGTTTCGAATAATGCTATGTTACGCTCAGGATATAGAATACTACTGAAATCAGAAATCCTGTATTCACAACACACAGAATAAAACCTTTTATTTATTTCTATAATAATTTTTATTTTACATTTACATAGTAATAGTTACATAGTATCTTGTCATAATAAATGATTAATTAAATACCAATCACAATGACTTCATGACCCGTAGCATCATGAATCGAATCCAGCGCGCTCTCATCTTACTGAGGCACTGGACGGACTCCAGTTTACCGCCTGTTCTTTGAACTGCATTGGTTCGAGCAAAATAACTACTGTTAATTAAATACCAATCAAAATGACTGTGATAAGCAATTTAGCTAATGACAATAGTTGAAAAGTAAACTCAAAGTCAAAGTCATAGTACTTTATTACTGTAGATATTTACATATACTTAGCAAACATAATTTTTTGCCTCTTCTCTACATTGGACCACTGTGGGAAAAGAAGAACGTAGAAACTCTCACAGATTGATTTTTAGATCTCTTTTAAAAATAGGTTGTGCTTAACTAATACAAATATGAAAAATGTAATTGTTATGATTAATAAGCAGGAATAAATAATTACAAAATTATTAACAGCAAGGTCTGTGTTGAGCCAGATTAACCCCATACAGTCCTGTCATTTAAGTAATCTTGAACATTGTAATATCCCTTTTTCGACAAAGTCGCTTTAACATGATTTTTAAATTGCTCAAATGGAAATTTAAATATCTCCAGAGGTATCTTATTGTAGTAGAGAATGCACTGACCCTTGAAAGAATTGCTAACCTTCGCGAGTCTAAATCGGGGCGCACATAGTCTGTTTTTTAGGTTAGCATTACAGCTATCGCTAAGTTTGGAAAATGTTGTAAGGTTCCTGCGTACATACATTATATTTTCGAAAATAAATTGACTAGCTACTGTTAGTATGTCAATTTCGTTAAAAAGCTCTCTTAAGGAGTCTGTTCGTTTTAAATTATAAATTGCTCGAATAGCTCTTTTCTGTAAAATAAAAATAGTTTGAATATCCGCTGCTTTCCCCCACAACAAGATACCCTAGGACATCACACTATGAAAGTAACTAAAATATACTAGCCTAGATGTAGCCACATCCGTGCTTTGTCTGATGTTCTTAACAGCGTAAGCCGCAGAACTTAATTTACCAGCCAATTTATCTATGTGGGGTCCCCACTGCAATTTGCTATCAATGGTTATTCCAAGAAACTTCGTATCATTTACTAATTCTAACGTGCTTTTGTCTAACACTAAACTGGTCTCAACTTGCCTGACATTTGGAAGTGAGAATTTGAAACACTTGGTTTTACCAGCGTTTAACAATAAATTATTAACTGTGAACCAATTCAAGGTTAAAGACAATACACCTGAGGTGGGCTAAGATTGTGAATGAAAGAGCCGTTCACACGCACACCAAGTTTATTGCGAAGGTTGCAAGCAATTATGTAACAATCTTTAACAAGCACAGGTATGCACAATAGATGAAGCGGGAAACAATATTATAAGCACGGCAAGCAGCTAATAAATAGGTTTGAGCGAAAGAGAACTACGAATCTGAGCGGGAGGCCGAGCGGCGGCATGCGCTCCGCGTCGTGTATGTGTTTCGACTGGCGAAGGTGAGTGGAGGTCGCTCGCTGCCGGCGAACGGGCTAAACCGGTATCTGACTGCGCCTGCTATCGTCGGGCGCAATATCCTAGGTAAGTAAGTAGTTAGACAGATATCAATATATTATGTATATAATTATTAGAATAGATATAAGTAATAGTTAAGAGTGGCGGATGCCACATGACTCCCCCGCGGAGACCGTTACTACGGGCGATAGTAATTTGGAGGCCGAACTTGACGGCCTGATCTAGTAGTCTTTGTCAAAGGCTTTGATATCCTTTTTTCGGATTGGTCGTCTCCGGTGTCATTGGTGTCTGTCATGACATACGCTGGTTTTAAGCGGTCAATTGATATTGTCACCGTTTTTCCTTTGATGCGGATTTTAAATACCTTATCTTTTCTTTCCAGTACTTCATGTGGTCCTGTATAAGCGGGCTGTAAAGCCTTTCTTAATGCATCTTCTCTTACAAATACGTGAGAGGTAGTCGCCAAATCTTTGTAGACGAATGTATCTTGCTTACTGTGGCGTGAGGCCGGTGACGGTCGTAATTTTTCGGCAAACGACCGTAAGCGGCCGGTGTACTCCGTAATGTCTGTTGTCCCCTCTATGGAAGTTTGGAAGAATTCGCCGGGTAGGCGGAGGGGTTCTCCATATACGAGTTCCGCCGAAGAACTTTTCAGATCCTCCTTGTAAGCGCTTCTGATTCCCAATAAAACCAGCGGCAGACTTTCTGTCCAATCTCCAGTACTGTGGCACATGATTGCTGATTTTAATTGTCGATGTAATCTTTCTATCATGCCGTTACAAGCTGGGTGATAAGCAGTGGTTTTCTTGTGGTCGAATCCCGTGATCTTACTGAGGTGTCCAAATAAAGCGGAGTCGAATTGTCTCCCTCTGTCTGTTACGATGACTGCTGGGCAGCCAAATCTCGCAATCCAGCCTGATAATAAAGCTTTTGCCACTGTTTCTGCTGTTATATCTGGTATAGGTATCACTTCTGGCCATCTCGTAAATCTGTCGATAGCTGTTAGACAGTAGCGATGTCCTTGTGAGATGGGTAGGGGTCCGATAAGGTCGATGTGTATATTCATGAACCTCGCACGCGGTAACTCGTATGTGCCTAATGGTGCTGACACATGGCGAGTAATCTTGGCGCGTTGACAGGGCAAACAAGTTCTGGTCCATTCTCGGCAGTCTTTTCTCACTCCAGGCCACACGTAACGTTGTGCTACTAGTTTTGCGGTAGCGTTAGCGCCTGGGTGGCTGAGTGAATGTAGATTTTCAAATACTTGTCTTCGCAGAGCTTTTGTTATGAAAGGTCTTGGATTGTCTGAGCTGACGTCACAATATACCTCTATGTTTGTTCCTGGAAGTCTGAGCTTTTCTAGTCGTAGTGAGTTGTCATCATGACGTAGTGTTTTCAGTTCCGTGTCGGATTCCTGTGCTTTTGCTAGACGGCTGTAATCAATCGGTGACTCTAGTTCTTCAACCCGCGATAAAGTGTCGGCCACGATATTGTCTTTTCCAGAAATGTGCCTTATATCGGTAGTGAACTGAGCTATGTAGTCCATGTATCTATACTGTCTCGGCGTGCAGTTCTCTTTTCTTGTATGAAACGAGAAACAGATCGGTTTGTGATCTGTGTAGATAACAAAGTTAGTAGCTTCCACCATGTGTCGAAAGTATTTGATAGACTCGTAGATGGCGAGTAGTTCACGGTCGTATGGGGAGTACTTTTGTTGAGATGGGCTCAGTTTTCTGGAAAAGAAGGCTAATGGTTGCCACGATCTTCCTTTGTACTGTTGTAGTACTGCTCCGATGGCTGTATTGGAGGCGTCCGTCGTCAAGCTTATTTTCGCTCGGCAATCCGGGTGTGCTAGGAGAGTTGCTTCACACAGACTTTGTTTGCAGTCCTCGAATGATTTTAAGGTTTCTCCTGATAATGTAATGGGGTGGTTGCCTTTAACTGATCCACCTAGCAGTGAGTTGAGTGGGCCTTGTATGTGAGCGGCTGCGGGAATTAATCGTCTGTAAAAATTTATCATTCCCAGAAATCTTCTCAATTCTTTTACTGTTTTGGGGGTAGGGAAGTCTTTAATGGCTTGGACCTTACTGTCTAGAGGTTTTATCCCTCTTGTGGATATTGTATATCCAAGAAAGGTAACCTCTGATTCTCCAAAGATGCATTTGGCGGTATTTATCAGCATTCCGTAATCTTTCATCCTCTTGAATATTTGACGTAAGTGGCTTTCGTGCGTCTTTGCGTCCGGTGAGAAGATGAGATAATCGTCCAAGTATGCGAAACAAAAATCTAGCCCTCTGGTCATTTCGTCGACGAATCTCTGGAATGTCTGACCCGCGTTTCGGAGGCCGAAAGTCATATAAGGAAATTCGTACAATCCAAATGGTGTTGTAATAGCCGTCTTTGTAATATCCTGTTCATTTACAGGTATTTGGTTGTACGCTTTTACTAAATCAATAGTGCTGAATATCGTACTTCCTGATATTGTCTGAGTGAAGTCGTGGATGTGACGGATCGGATATTTGTCTGGAATTGTGCGAGCATTCAACATTCGATAGTCCCCACATGGTCTCCACTTATTATCCTTTTTTGGTGCAAGGTGCAGAGGAGACGCCCACGGGCTGTTTGAAGGTCTCGCTGTTCCATTTTGTAACATGGCTTGGAATTCATCTTTGGCGATTTTTAGTTTTTCCGGAGCCAATCGTCTAGGAGAGCAAGATACTGGGGGGCCGGGGGTGGTGCGTATGTGATGTACTGTGTTATGATGCATAACACGTTGCGCCCCAGCTGGTCTCGTTATCTCTGGAAATTCATTGAGTATTTGGTGGTAACGTGTGCTTCCGGACATAATCTTCACTGAATGTATGTCATCCAAATCCAAGGGACGGGCTGGTGATGCTTTTGTTGAAATTGTGGTAGTGTTATCAATGAGGTGTTGATTTCTGCAGTCTACCATCAGGTTATAAAACGACAAGAAGTCTACGCCAATAATAGGTTTCGTGACGTCTGCTACCACAAAGCGCCACGTGAATTTGCGTCGTAGGTTGAAGTCGAGGGACAAGTTTATATATCCATATGTTTCTATAATAGATCCGTTGGCTGCAGCCAATTGGTAATTTGATTTAGGGCGGCGCTCCTTGATTGATGACCGTGGAAAAACACAGATGTCGCTGCCTGTATCAACGAGAAACTGCGTTTTGGAATTGCGATCAGTTACAAATAAGCGACCAGGTGAGTTGAGGCAGTCGTCTGTCGCCATTATCGACTGCCCTGGTAGTTTTCCGGCTTATAGTCGCATGGCTTCTGACATCTCTTCGCTTTATTTCCAAACTTGTAATGGAACCAGCAAGTTGAAAACCTTTTCTGTGATCCTGAATTTTTCGTGGTTCGAGATGTAGATCGTCCCTGGTTGTGAGCTGCCAGTGCCTGCACTTGTTCTGTCAGTTCTGCAATTTGTTGCGCCATGGTGTCCAAAGTACTTCCTATAGTAGACGATGTTGATGCCACTTGTGGGTTGCCAGAAACTGAGTCATTGATTTTGTCAGCTATGTCTGCAAGCTGCTCGAGTGTGGCTTCAGGATGTGCTGCGATGATAGCTTGCATGTTGCTGGGGAGGCGGCTGGTCCATATTACGCGCAAAAAATCCTCCGGCGTATTGGTACCTGCTAGGCTTTTGAGCTGTCGTAGGAATTGTGACGGCTTTCTGTCACCCATTTCTTCGTGACTCAGTAATTGTTGTACTTTCTTGTCTTTAGATAATGTTAGTCTCTTAATCAATTCAGTTTTAAGCTTCTCGTACTTATTGGTTTCAGGGGGGGAAGTGATTATGTCCTCTACTTCGGTTGCGTACCGTGGTTCGAGATGGGCCATGACGTAATAATATTTGGTTTCATCTACCTTAATGTTGCAAATCGCAAATTGTCCTTCGATTTGCGCGAACCAAATGGCGGGTTTCTCCGGCCAGAACGGCGGCACCTTTATCCCGACGCGGCAGACATCCGGTGGGAGTGCAGCAGAGTTGACCGCTCCCGCGACCTGTTGTTGATCGTTGTTGCTCATCTTGTGTCCAGTTCGGGGTCACCAGTGAGGTGGGCTAAGATTGTGAATGAAAGAGCCGTTCACACGCACACCAAGTTTATTGCGAAGGTTGCAAGCAATTATGTAACAATCTTTAACAAGCACAGGTATGCACAATAGATGAAGCGGGAAACAATATTATAAGCACGGCAAGCAGCTAATAAATAGGTTTGAGCGAAAGAGAACTACGAATCTGAGCGGGAGGCCGAGCGGCGGCATGCGCTCCGCGTCGTGTATGTGTTTCGACTGGCGAAGGTGAGTGGAGGTCGCTCGCTGCCGGCGAACGGGCTAAACCGGTATCTGACTGCGCCTGCTATCGTCGGGCGCAATATCCTAGGTAAGTAAGTAGTTAGACAGATATCAATATATTATGTATATAATTATTAGAATAGATATAAGTAATAGTTAAGAGTGGCGGATGCCACACACCATTAACATCATCAAAATCTCCTTTTTGTCTTTCGATTTTGAAGACCATTGAAGTATCATCACTATGTCAGTTAATTTCTCCACCATGAAAGGCAGATCGTTAATATATACCAGGAATAAGAAAGGGCCTAATATGGAACCTTGTGGAATGCCAATTTTAACACCCGATCCATCAGATTTAACGCCGTTTACTTCTGCCTTTTGAATTCTATTGCTTAGGTATGATTTTAGTAGATCCAACGCTTTATTTCTAACTCCGTAATGATTTAATTTAATTAATAGCGTATTATGATCAACACAATTAAACGCCTTCGACAGGTCGCAAAAAACTCCGATAGCATCCTGTGCGGCTTCCCATGCAGAATAAATATGAGATATATTCAAATTCAAAATTCAAAATTCAAAAAGAGTTTATTTCCATAAGAAACACATAGGTAACATTTGGAGAATGTCAAATATTAAACTAACACATGTATAAGGTACAGGGAAATATAGAACTCAATATGAATTCCGCGTATTGAAATGTGTAAGAAGTTGATTTAAAATTACTTTTTCAAATACTTTACTAAATTAAAAAAAAGAAGGCTAATGGTTGCCACGATCTTCCTTTGTACTGTTGTAGTACTGCTCCGATGGCTGTATTGGAGGCGTCCGTCGTCAAGCTTATTTTCGCTCGGCAATCCGGGTGTGCTAGGAGAGTTGCTTCACACAGACTTTGTTTGCAGTCCTCGAATGATTTTAAGGTTTCTCCTGATAATGTAATGGGGTGGTTGCCTTTAACTGATCCACCTAGCAGTGAGTTGAGTGGGCCTTGTATGTGAGCGGCTGCGGGAATTAATCGTCTGTAAAAATTTATCATTCCCAGAAATCTTCTCAATTCTTTTACTGTTTTGGGGGTAGGGAAGTCTTTAATGGCTTGGACCTTACTGTCTAGAGGTTTTATCCCTCTTGTGGATATTGTATATCCAAGAAAGGTAACCTCTGATTCTCCAAAGATGCATTTGGCGGTATTTATCAGCATTCCGTAATCTTTCATCCTCTTGAATATTTGACGTAAGTGGCTTTCGTGCGTCTTTGCGTCCGGTGAGAAGATGAGATAATCGTCCAAGTATGCGAAACAAAAATCTAGCCCTCTGGTCATTTCGTCGACGAATCTCTGGAATGTCTGACCCGCGTTTCGGAGGCCGAAAGTCATATAAGGAAATTCGTACAATCCAAATGGTGTTGTAATAGCCGTCTTTGTAATATCCTGTTCATTTACAGGTATTTGGTTGTACGCTTTTACTAAATCAATAGTGCTGAATATCGTACTTCCTGATATTGTCTGAGTGAAGTCGTGGATGTGACGGATCGGATATTTGTCTGGAATTGTGCGAGCATTCAACATTCGATAGTCCCCACATGGTCTCCACTTATTATCCTTTTTTGGTGCAAGGTGCAGAGGAGACGCCCACGGGCTGTTTGAAGGTCTCGCTGTTCCATTTTGTAACATGGCTTGGAATTCATCTTTGGCGATTTTTAGTTTTTCCGGAGCCAATCGTCTAGGAGAGCAAGATACTGGGGGGCCGGGGGTGGTGCGTATGTGATGTACTGTGTTATGATGCATAACACGTTGCGCCCCAGCTGGTCTCGTTATCTCTGGAAATTCATTGAGTATTTGGTGGTAACGTGTGCTTCCGGACATAATCTTCACTGAATGTATGTCATCCAAATCCAAGGGACGGGCTGGTGATGCTTTTGTTGAAATTGTGGTAGTGTTATCAATGAGGTGTTGATTTCTGCAGTCTACCATCAGGTTATAAAACGACAAGAAGTCTACGCCAATAATAGGTTTCGTGACGTCTGCTACCACAAAGCGCCACGTGAATTTGCGTCGTAGGTTGAAGTCGAGGGACAAGTTTATATATCCATATGTTTCTATAATAGATCCGTTGGCTGCAGCCAATTGGTAATTTGATTTAGGGCGGCGCTCCTTGATTGATGACCGTGGAAAAACACAGATGTCGCTGCCTGTATCAACGAGAAACTGCGTTTTGGAATTGCGATCAGTTACAAATAAGCGACCAGGTGAGTTGAGGCAGTCGTCTGTCGCCATTATCGACTGCCCTGGTAGTTTTCCGGCTTATAGTCGCATGGCTTCTGACATCTCTTCGCTTTATTTCCAAACTTGTAATGGAACCAGCAAGTTGAAAACCTTTTCTGTGATCCTGAATTTTTCGTGGTTCGAGATGTAGATCGTCCCTGGTTGTGAGCTGCCAGTGCCTGCACTTGTTCTGTCAGTTCTGCAATTTGTTGCGCCATGGTGTCCAAAGTACTTCCTATAGTAGACGATGTTGATGCCACTTGTGGGTTGCCAGAAACTGAGTCATTGATTTTGTCAGCTATGTCTGCAAGCTGCTCGAGTGTGGCTTCAGGATGTGCTGCGATGATAGCTTGCATGTTGCTGGGGAGGCGGCTGGTCCATATTACGCGCAAAAAATCCTCCGGCGTATTGGTACCTGCTAGGCTTTTGAGCTGTCGTAGGAATTGTGACGGCTTTCTGTCACCCATTTCTTCGTGACTCAGTAATTGTTGTACTTTCTTGTCTTTAGATAATGTTAGTCTCTTAATCAATTCAGTTTTAAGCTTCTCGTACTTATTGGTTTCAGGGGGGGAAGTGATTATGTCCTCTACTTCGGTTGCGTACCGTGGTTCGAGATGGGCCATGACGTAATAATATTTGGTTTCATCTACCTTAATGTTGCAAATCGCAAATTGTCCTTCGATTTGCGCGAACCAAATGGCGGGTTTCTCCGGCCAGAACGGCGGCACCTTTATCCCGACGCGGCAGACATCCGGTGGGAGTGCAGCAGAGTTGACCGCTCCCGCGACCTGTTGTTGATCGTTGTTGCTCATCTTGTGTCCAGTTCGGGGTCACCAGTGAGGTGGGCTAAGATTGTGAATGAAAGAG
Organism: Argyresthia goedartella; assembly: GCA_949825045.1. NCBI lineage: Eukaryota > Metazoa > Arthropoda > Insecta > Lepidoptera > Argyresthiidae > Argyresthia > Argyresthia goedartella. Next base: position 11,338,863 of record OX463812.1, on the reverse strand, counting down.
CCGTTCACACGCACACCAAGTTTATTGCGAAGGTTGCAAGCAATTATGTAACAATCTTTAACAAGCACAGGTATGCACAATAGATGAAGCGGGAAACAATATTATAAGCACGGCAAGCAGCTAATAAATAGGTTTGAGCGAAAGAGAACTACGAATCTGAGCGGGAGGCCGAGCGGCGGCATGCGCTCCGCGTCGTGTATGTGTTTCGACTGGCGAAGGTGAGTGGAGGTCGCTCGCTGCCGGCGAACGGGCTAAACCGGTATCTGACTGCGCCTGCTATCGTCGGGCGCAATATCCTAGGTAAGTAAGTAGTTAGACAGATATCAATATATTATGTATATAATTATTAGAATAGATATAAGTAATAGTTAAGAGTGGCGGATGCCACACACCATTAACATCATCAAAATCTCCTTTTTGTCTTTCGATTTTGAAGACCATTGAAGTATCATCACTATGTCAGTTAATTTCTCCACCATGAAAGGCAGATCGTTAATATATACCAGGAATAAGAAAGGGCCTAATATGGAACCTTGTGGAATGCCAATTTTAACACCCGATCCATCAGATTTAACGCCGTTTACTTCTGCCTTTTGAATTCTATTGCTTAGGTATGATTTTAGTAGATCCAACGCTTTATTTCTAACTCCGTAATGATTTAATTTAATTAATAGCGTATTATGATCAACACAATTAAACGCCTTCGACAGGTCGCAAAAAACTCCGATAGCATCCTGTGCGGCTTCCCATGCAGAATAAATATGAGATATATTCAAATTCAAAATTCAAAATTCAAAAAGAGTTTATTTCCATAAGAAACACATAGGTAACATTTGGAGAATGTCAAATCTTAAACTAACACATGTATAAGGTACAGGGAAATATAGAACTCAATATGAATTCCGCGTATTGAAATGTGTAAGAAGTTGATTTAAAATTACTTTTTCAAATACTTTACTAAATGTAGGCAATACCGATATCGGTCTGAAGTTAGAAGAGTCAGATGTACTACCCGATTTAAACAAAGGTACTATTTTACTGTGTTTCATTAAATCAGGAAACACGCCAGATTCAATAGATGCATTAAATATGAAAGCTTAATCAAGTGCAATAACATTTATTAGGGTCTTCACAACATAAACAGAAATATCCCAGAGGTCTGCAGTTTTCTTAACATTTATTGATGTAAAGGCTTTAATAATATCTTTATCATCTACATAATTAAACGAGAATAGATTTTCACATCTAGGTACAATCGAACCAACTGAATCATGACCCACTTGCCTGATAATTCGTTTGAAACTTTCAAACTTGTAAGATCTATCTAAATGTCAGTGTCTAATCAAATGATAACAAGTTCGTTACCAAGGAAATAAACCTTCAAGCGAATTTCGACCTACTTGCATTTAAGGGGTTTAGCAAAATAAGCTTATGGTTGGTCATGATTCAGATGGTTCAATAGTACATAGTCTTTTAGCAAAGATTCAGCGACTACTTTGGAAGAGTCTAAAGACTTTGTAGTAGAGATTGGGATGTCGCTTTACGCAAACGCTTTAGCTACATCAATATCATTTTTGAAAGTAATATCATTAATTTTTAATTCATATTCATTGTTTTTAATACTCACCTTTCCAGTCTCACTTTTAATTATATCCCAAGTTGATTTAATTTTGTTATCAATTTTTCTTATTTTAGATCTGATATTATTTGATTTTGCAATTTGACAAACTTTTTTAAAGATTTTTGAGTACTTTTTTACTTTATCCATGAACTCTTCACTATGATTCCATTGTTTTTCACTACATAATTCATATAAATTTTGTCTCCTTTTAAGTATACCTACTGTGGCTCACTTACTAAAGTTAAGTTTGTCTGAGACCACAATCGATCTGGTAGTAAATACTGCATTGAATGCATTGCTGAATTTGTAAAAAAAATTACAATATGACTCATTAGGGTTATTATTAGAGTAATTGATAGGTAGTTTGCTATCCCAATTCAATTTAAACCTTTCAAACCGATGTGCAGTCACAGGTATGTATTGTATCTTTCTTGTAGAACTTTTTTTAAGTTGAATTTCTAGTCTTATGTATTGACCAAAGGTAGTTACTACCTTTCAGATTTTTACAAACGACAGGTAGCTGTGTCGCTATCTTATTTTTTTAGTATTACAGCCAAGAATTTGGCTAACCTGACTGCTTCTATTGAGCACAGACAAGGTATATTGGAAGACATTCCAAGTAATTTAAATTAGTTTTTAAGACCATAGAGGAAATCTCTAGCATGCATAAGCCAATAAATATATCAAGCAAGCACAGGAGATCAAAAATGTGTAATATCTTGCCCGAATTAAATAAGTCAAAAAAGTCTAATAATATCCCAATATTAAATAATATTCAGACAACGGGTAAGCCCCACTTAAATATTACCCATCAAAACATGCAGGGGCTACCTGGCAAAGAACTTGTATTAGAATTATTTCTTAATAATTGGACACTGATGTTATTTGTATTACAGAACATTAGTTAAAGGAAAATATGATGTCTTTTAACATAAATAATTACAAAATTGTCAGTTGTTACAATAGAAAGACTGCTGATAGAGGTGGTTCTTTAATCTTAGTAAAAAATAATATTAAGGTGAAACAACGGAAAGATATTCTTACACTTACTGTGGAAAGACAAATAGAGGTATCTTGTGTTGAGTTGGATAGCCATATTATTGTTTGTGTCTACAGACCTCCGAGAGATGAAAAAGGCCATGGCAATTTTGAAATATTCGAGAATATTATGGAGGAAGCCCTCATTAAACTTTGTAATAACAGAAAAAGTTAATTATTTGTGGCGATCTTAATGTAGATCTGCTTGTAGATACAACTCTGAAGCGACGATTAATAACTCTGTTCAAGTCATTTAATTTATGTCATGTATTTCTAGAGCCGACTAGAATTACACTTACCAGCCAAACTTGCTTAGATAACGTTTTTTGTGACTGTGCATTCACAAGTAAAAATGTAATTAACTGTTTACCCTCCGATCACAGTGGTCAAACAGTTTCATTCCAAATTACTAGTGAAAATAAGACTGATCCATCATTTTACAGGCCTATTACATCCCATAGACTAGAGATGTATATGAAAAACTTAGATATGGGTTTGCCAGTACCGGATTTTGATGAACAGAACCCGAACAAAATCTATTCTGACTTCTTCAACATTATTCAAACAGAATTCAATACAGTTTTTAAATTAAAGAAAGTCAGTGCCAACAACGGTAAATCTAAATTTAATGACTGGGCAACATTTGGAATTCGTAAAAGTCGAGCTATCTTGTAAGATCTTTATGAACAAAAAACCTATAACTTTGATATAAAATTTCATGACTATGTTAAAAAATATTCCAAAACTTTCAAGTTGGTTTGTAGAACTGCAAAAACTTTACACATAAATAGAAAAATACAAAATTCAAATAATAGAATGAAAACGGTTTGGAAAATCATAAACCGTGAAACTGGCAAAGTTATACCAAGGGATAATGATTTCTGCTTAAAGATAGGTGATGATGTTGTTAAATCCTACGCTGAGGTAGCTCGAGCTTTTGAAACATTCTTCACCAATGCACCCTTACTCACAACAGAGCGTCTAAATTCATCTCCATATGAAGCAGAGGTTTTGTTAAAAAACAGCACTAGCATCAGTAATGTAGATTTTAAATTTTATCATGTATGTCCCCAGGATATTGTCAAAACGTATAGATTACTTAACTTAAAAAATACTGAAGACCTGTAGGATATGTCAGTCAAAGTCATTGGTTCAATAATACTTGTTATAGCCCCACACCTAGCTTATATATTTAATAAATGTGTTGATGATGGAGCTTTCCCAGACCTCATGGAACACAGTAAACTGTACTGTTATGCTACTTACATGCCATTTGCCAGTCTGCTTTGATGGTCTGCATTTATCTCACAGCTAGATATTTCGTATCACCTTTATTTGCATAGGACCCTGTAATGTTTTAAACCATGAGAACCCAATAACAAATAATTTTCACTTCGTATTTTCATACTATCAGCACTGTTAAATCGATGTCGAAGGGGTTTACCTTTGGTGACCTTGTATTTGGCTTTCTCCGAAACTCTGCAATCTCGGGCTTCGTGCACGCTGGTGCGCTACCTTTTTATCTATCGATGTTATGTAATTTTGGCTATGTTATCTTGTTGTTTTCTCTATTACGAGCCTGAAACCAAAATCTGACATATTTTGATGTCGTTGTTTATCTGGTTGTCATGGCAATGTCCATTCAAACTCATTAGCGGTCTGATATGTTTACTTCAATACTTTTACAAAAATACTTTTTCCCTCTTGGCCATTCACAAAAATTGCTTTTAATTTAAATAATTTTTAGAACTCTCCAAAAAGGGTATAAGAGCGGAACATTTCTGAAATTGCGGAGTCTCACTTCAGCTCTGAAAGCAGAAGCATCACCTAAAGGCCTTATCCCAGGGCCGCACTGCCCCGGGATCCTGCGAGCCTCTGTTGAGTCGCTGACTGTCTGCTGCCGCTGCCTTACTGCCGTCTCCAACCACCTATACGGCTTGCTGCTGCTGCCTTACTGCCGTCTCCAACCACCTATATCCTGACGTGCTGCCGTCTCCAACCATCTATACCCCGTCGTGCTGCTGTCTCCAACCACCTCCTACACCTCCTACATATCTTGACGTGCTGCTGCCTTCAAGCCACCTCCTACAGCACCTCCGGATCACCAACTACGCCACTACTCCAGGCTCCGGGCACCACCGCCGCGTGCTCCCTGTTCTGCCTCCTACTCTCCGTGTCCTTCGCTCCCCTTTTTATATCAATACCTGTATCTTTTAAAAAACCTGTGTCACCTCATTCATCCTCATCCTCCTATCATTTTTTTTTAAATAGTCATTGTATAATAAGCATAATAAACTGTCATTTCTAAATTTTATCCTGGTTGTTGTTTCTTGTTAGGTTCTGGTTAGGTTCTTGTCGCTACACGACATTTTGGCGCCCAACGTAAAAGTTCTTCTTCACCCTTCTTCACCTTTTCTGCGCCTTGTCTCTTTCCTTTTGATTTGCTTTCTCTTTCGCTCTTAAATCTTTATCTATTCATCCTTTTCATATTTTCCAAATTCTAAAACAAAACTTCATCTAGTTTTTCAACTCATCTGGATTATATTTAGGCCTACATTTAACTTACATTACTTCACTTCACTTCACTTCATCACTTTAATATTTTTATCCTAGATAACCGGAAAGAGGTAAAATTTTCAATTTAACTATAACAATGGAAAGGGTTATTAAGTACGAATTCCTTAACAAGGCCGAGCTCGAATACGAAGTAAAGATTAGATGTGAGGAACCAGCTAATACTGTTTTGCTTCTTAAAAAACAGGTTTTGCGTTTAGTTGCGAATTCTCACCATGAAGATATTCTGACTTCTCCAGTTCCGATTGAGGATGACTTGTCTCAAATTGGTTCTACGTTGACTTACCTGGATTGTAAAATTGAAAAAATTTTACAAGGTACCAGGTAACCAAATACTTACGATTAATAGAAACTTTTTTGATTAATAGAAACTTTTTTGAATCATGTTTTTTACAGATTGGAGCGAATAGATACTGACTTTTATCCAGATTCTAAAGCTAGTTTCGATACTTTGAAGATGAAATTTGACGCTATTTCTAAACAATTCGAATCCTTGACTCCACCTTCAACTGCAAATGTTTCTCCATCACTCGACCTTCCTGCTGACCCGACTGTCATGGAACCCCCTCTTGTTTCTCAAACTTCTGTCCAGACCCATACCCCGTATCCTCCACCACCACCTAAATCTTTCCCTCCAACTAACGTCTTCAAAGATCTGAAAAGACACACCTTCAATGGTAAAAGCTGTCCAAGATCTTTTCTTCAAAAACCTGAAGAATATAGCTTAGCTCGTGGCTTGTCCAAGGACTTGTTGATTTCTCAGGCGTTCTAATTTTTCACCGACAATGCCCTTCATTGGTTCAGATTTAAATATATTCAGAATCCAAACTTAACTTGGAACGAACTTTCTTCTTTACTAATCAAAGACTTTGGTGGTTTTGATTATGATCATAAACTTCTAGAAGCGATTAGGAATCGTACTCAAGGTCGTGATGAACCTATCGTCATCTATATTTCCATCATGTCTGGAATGTTCGCTCGCCTTTCAAAAAGACTTTCTGAAACAGAACAATTGGAGATTATTTTGAGAAATATTCGCCTATGTTATTCAGTCTTCGTAGCTCTAAAAGAAATTGACTCTATCGATTCTCTTCTGGCCACTTGCCAAAACTATGAAAAGTTCCTAGACAGAGACAAACAATTTAAAGAACCAAATTTGCAACAAAGTCCTCATGTTTCTGAATTCAACTACAAGCATTCCACTTCAAGTTCAGTTGACTCTCCAAACCCTTCTAATAACTCACGACCTTCTCCTCCCTTCATGAATAAATTCACTCCACCCTACAAATACCCTTCTAGACAAGTTAATAGTCTCTCTCAAACTGCAGCTCCCCAAGAAAGTTCTTTTTGCGTTCGCTGTCGTAAACTAGGTCATTCTTTGAACAGTTGCACTTTAGCGATATGTTGTAGATGGTGTGAAGAGTTGTTGTAAGAAAACAACGAAATAGCAAACAAGCAGATACGTTTGTATTCACAAGCACCACAGTTTATATACAGCTAGCACAAGCAGTTTATAGAAGGAGAGATAGCACAGGAATAGTAGAAGAAGAAAGATCGAAGCAACGATACAAACAGAAGTTAAAATGCGTAAAACATATACGAAACAAAGACGCGATAGTGCGCGGTAGTACAGCGAGCGACGCGGGCTTCGCGTGGCTCTGATAATTTGCGACTGGCGGCGGGCGTCGCCGGTCGGCCGATCGAGGACTCGGCACTCGAGCGCAGCGTGTACATCTAGCTATGTAAGTATACAGGCGCTGCGAGTTGTGAAACATACGGCCCGCCGCATACTACGGATATCGCCCGGCTTTGCTTGTGAATTATGAAATATTATGTGTGTATGTAGTTTTGTGTGTCATAAATAAATGTGTGTATTTATATATTTATATGTAAGTTACCTACATCACTCCCCTCGAGAGACCGTGTTTACGGGCGATAGTAGTCAGGAAAATGTACTTTCCTTACTGAACGAGTTGCTCGTATGACGGGAGTGTCGGGGACGTCAGGGATGTTAGGCGAATCCCGTGACTGTGACTGTTGAGTATATGTTGTAGATGGTGTGAAGAGTTGTTGTAAGAAAACAACGAAATAGCAAACAAGCAGATACGTTTGTTTTCACAAGCACCACAGTTTATATACAGCTAGCACAAGCAGTTTATAGAAGGAGAGATAGCACAGGAATAGTAGAAGAAGAAAGATCGAAGCAACGATACAAACAGAAGTTAAAATGCGTAAAACATATACGAAACAAAGACGCGATAGTGCGCGGTAGTACAGCGAGCGACGCGGGCTTCGCGTGGCTCTGATAATTTGCGACTGGCGGCGGGCGTCGCCGGTCGGCCGATCGAGGACTCGGCACTCGAGCGCAGCGTGTACATCTAGCTATGTAAGTATACAGGCGCTGCGAGTTGTGAAACATACGGCCCGCCGCATACTACGGATATCGCCCGGCTTTGCTTGTGAATTATGAAATATTATGTGTGTATGTAGTTTTGTGTGTCATAAATAAATGTGTGTATTTATATATTTATATATAAGTTACCTACATGCACTCAACCACGATTCGTGATTTGTTTCAAATGTGGTCTTAAGGGTTTTAAAACTGCAGATTGCCCTACTTGTTCTCCCAAACCTAATACTAGTATAAAAACTAATTGCTGACTTGAAAAGTAACTCAAACTTTGATAAGGACGAGTGGACTAATTGGATCAAAACAATTCAAAACTTCTTTGCTTGCTACAAAATCTCTTCTACACTCTACTCCAAAGAACAAGATCTTAACCGTCCATTCGTTAATGTCAAAATTTATGACTTAACATTATCTGGTTTACTAGATTCTGGCAGCACAATAACTATTCTGGGTAATAATTCTCATTTGGAAATTCTTAAACTGGGCTGCAAACTTTTCAAGTCAGATCTTATTACTGTCTCTACTGCTAATAATCAAAAAATTTATTCCTTGGATTATTTTGACTAACCTGTCCATTTCAATAACGAAACTCACTTGATTAAAGCTTATGTTTTCCCTGAAATATTTCCTTCTCTAATACTAGGTATTGACTTTTGGAGAAAATTTAATCTTCTACCTAGTGTTTTAGCTTCTCTTAACTTTACAGATCCTAAATGCTTTGCTATCGACACTAAAGATATTAAAGTTTTACCTTATGAGCATTTAACTCCTAATCAAAAGAACATCGCTAATGACATCATTCAACGCTTCAAGACAATCTCTTTGGAAGAAAAAGGTGTTCTGGGAAACACACACTTAATCACCCACAAGATTGACACTGGTGATTCTCTTCCGATCAAGCAAAGATGTTACAGACTGTCTCATGAAAAACAAAAGGCTTTAATTAATGAAGTTGACAAGATGCTGGGATGGAACGTCATTGAACAATGCGAAAGTTCTTAGTTATCTCCAGTCCTCATCACTCCAAAGAAGAATGGTGAATGGCGTTTCTGCGTAGATAGCAGAAAGCTTAACTCAGTTACACGTCGTGATGCTTATAGTCTGCCTCTAATAAGCGAAATTTTGGACAACCTGAGAAATGCCAAATACTTATCAAGCATCTACATTGCGAAAGCATTTTGGGAGATTCCCTTGAATCCTGCTGATAGAGATAAGACAGCATTTTATGTTCCTGGAAGAGGTATGTTCAGATTCAAAGTAATGCCTTTTGGTCTCACTAACTCACCTGCAACTCAACAAAGATTAATGGATACGCTATTTACTCCTGAATTTGAGAACAAGGTATTTTACTATCTGGATGACATCGTTATTATTAGCGAGACTTTTGATGAGCACATATCGCATCTCATGAAAGTTCATGAAAAACTTTCATATGCTAATCTGACTATTAACTTTGAAAAGAGTCAATTCTTCAAGAAAGAATTGAAATACCTTTGTTTTCTAGTGGACGAGTATGGTCTACGTGCTGATCCAGATAAAATAAAAGCTATTCTAGAATATCCTGTACCTACTTGCAGAAAAGAAGTTCGAAGATTCATAGGCACCTGCAGCTGGTTTAGAAGATTCATTCCAAACTTTTGCACTATTGCCTTTCCACTCAACCAAGAAACCTGTTCCGGGAAGAACGCTCCTAAATTTTTATGGAATTCCAAGGCTGCAGCTGCTTTCGAGAAACTTAAATAAGCTTTAGTAACTGCTCCTGACCTTGCTTGCCCTAACTTCGAACTACCCTTCTCTGTACATTGTGATGCATCAAATTATGGCATAGGAGCAATGCTTATTCAACATCAAGATGACAAAGAAGTCGTGATTGCTTACATAAGTAAAGCACTAAACAAAAATCAACAAAACTACTCAACTACTGAAAGAGAAACATTGGCTGTAATAACTGCGCTAGACCATTGGCGATGTTACCTAGACAATGGTAAAGAATTTACAATATATACTGACCACGCTGCACTTAAATGGTTTCAGAACTTATCGAATCCATCTGGAAGACTTGCTCGCTGGACTCTACGCTTATCATGCTTTAATTTTGTCCTGAAACATAAAAAAGGAAAGGATAGCGTTGTTCCTGATTTATTATCAAGACATAAGAATAAAGAACGTCCTGATACACGAGAAACTTCACCTCAAAGCGTACATCCTATTACGATTGAAGAACCACCTGATCGTGAACTTGAGCACTACAACAAGATTTTTCTCGGATGCTCCAACAACCCAGACGCATATCCCAACTACACTATCAGGGATAACAAACTTTACCGCTGCATCCATTCTCCCGATCGTCTAAACGATGACTTTATTTGGAAAGAAGTTCCACTGCCGCAAGATAGACATGCACTTATTGAAGTTAGCCATGGTTCCCCTTCAGAACTCCACCTTGGTATCTTCAAGACATTCAAGAAAATATCTTTAAAATACTATTGGCCTGGTATGTTTAAGGACATTGCCAATTTAATCTCGACTTGTGAAACCTGTTTAACCTACAAACACCCTAATCATTCTCCCTATGGTCTTATGGGTAAACCTAAACTTTGCTCCAGATCTTTTCAAACTATATCCTTAGATCTTATGGGTCCATTGCCTATGACCCGGAGAAGAAATCAGTATATTCTGGTAATTAACTGCAATTTTACTAAATATACTATGATTTTTCCCCTTAAACGTGCTACTTCAGCTAATATCATTAATGTCTTAGAAAATTCAGTGTTTCTAGTTCATGGCATTCCCCAAACTATTATAATGGACAACGCTGTTCAATTTCAGTCGCGAGAATTCCACTCATTCTTAAATTCTTATTACGTTACTTGTATTTTTCACACAGCTTTATATTGTCCTCAGGTTAATCCTACAGAGAAATTTAATAGTACGATTATTACAGCTCTAGCATCCCTAGTAGGAGACGATCATAGATCCTGGGACAACCATCTTACTAAGATTCAGTTCGCAATGAACAGCGCTACAAACGTTGCTACTGGCTTTACTCCAAACTTTTTAGTCTTTGGTAGGGAAACAATACCTTGTGGTTCCTTCTATACTCCAACTCAGAATCTCGAGGAATTGATATTTATGCCTCGTGATATTTACGCATCTAATGCTGGTCTCCTCTCATCTATCTTTCACAGAGTTCAAATTAAACTTCACATAGCTCACGCTAAAAATAGCGCTCGCTATGATCTTCGCCGGTCTTTTAAAGAATGTAATGTGGGAGATACTGTTTGGCGTAAAAACCATGTTTTAAGCAATGCTGGCGCATACTTTAATGCTAAACTTGCCCCTAAATTCATCAAGTGTAAAATAATAACCAAACTTTCACCATTAGTATACATTCTCGAAGACCCTAACGGAGTTAGAGGCAAGTGGCACATTAAAGATATAAAATCTTAAATTTTCTTAACCATCATTTTCACCTTATTATTTTTATTTCTTCCTTTAATCCAGTGTTCTTCAACACATTTTACTTTAGGACCTCGAATCTTCGTTGGTTAGTCTTCACTTTTTTTATCTTTTTTTCAGACACATCTCGTTGGCGATGTTGCTGATCTCTGGCTTCGAGCCCTACCGCTCTGGCCGTACTTAATCTTTTTTTAAGTCAAAGCGACTAAAGCTACCTTAGGATTAATTTATTTCTCTTTACCTCCACTTATTTTTTTTCCACGCAGGAGCGGATGACAACTCCTGAAGTAAGCCTGAATGTCCTTTCGAAAACACACTTTTAGAGTGGTAGTCATTGAATGTGAACTCCACTCTTACCTGAATGAAGATGAGGAATGTAAGAGATTATCTGAGTGGTATATCTGATTTTGCCTGGTGATGTCTGTTTCTGCAAAGCTATGTTTTTATGGTTTATTTTAATATGTACATATAAAAATTTTTGCTGAGTCAAAATTTTTTCCAGGGTCGGGGGGAAAATGTAGTGTTATGCTACTTACATGCCATTTTCCAGTCTGCTTTGATGGTCTGCATTTATCTCACAGCTGGATATTTCGTATCACCTTTATTTGCATAGGACCCTGTAACGTTTTAAAACATGTTCGATTCCAAATCGATATTCGATCGATGGTTTCTGAACGGTCATTTTAATTTGACGTTAGCTGTCAATCTGGCAGTTTTGACAACAGACAGACGAAAAAACAGCCTCGCAATGAATACGCGTTTTGATTGGGTTGTTGAAATTAAATCGCAGGGCATCTGGAATATATTCGGGATTCCCTCAGGATTGTTAATATAGCTGAGTGTGCCGTTGTCTCTCGAACCAGATAAAGTTCGGATTTTCGTGCCCGATTCGTATTTACCACGTAGAACATAACCTGTGTGGGACCACTGTGCTCATTGAAGCTGGCCCGCCAGTCATACCTGGTTGGCTGAAGAACCTGTCTACCAAGAAGAGCCTAGGGCGCGCCCGGGCCTTGCAGAGAGACAGGAGGTTGACGGGACCGAAGCACAGACCAGGTTAGATCTACCCCACATAACTTTAGCTCGGTGAAACGCCGACGTTCATCACTTCTTGGCACCTGATCGTTACGCTACCTCGTAGCTGATGGGCCCCTACCAGGTCATTAGGTGCTGAGAAGCCCGAACATTTTGGTAGCTAGAGCGTGGTTTCCTGAGATTTGCAGCCGTCAAGGGCTTCAGGAAAGCACGACTTGGGACTATCAATCTGTAGGTATAGGCGGTTAGGTAACTTGGTTGTTCCTATATCCACATAGATTGGTAGTATTTGTAAGCTATAAGTCTATTGCTGGTAGTAGACAGACAGATATTACAGTTTTCCCTAAATGACCAGTTGTACTGAGATGTGACTCAGAATAGTAGGTACTCAACTTAGGTACTTTGTAGGTGAATTGAAATTTGCATTGAATTACTAGTTAGTCAATCTATTAGTGGTCTAGTAATGCTATTGAATGAATGTTTGGTTAACATAGGTAGTTACATCTATTGATAGCAGGCTATTACATTGTTTTCAGTTTATAGCAATTTATAACTTGAACTAATATTGACTATCTGTGTGTGTTGTAATAATAAAGGGAAACTAACTTGTTATTTACAGGATTAGAATATTAGATGTGTAGCATAATTTATATAGATATAAAACTCGGTTCCTATTGTTTAAGGAAAACAACATTATTTAAGTTATAGTTTAGGGTTCCCTCATTTGGGTTATAAACTGAAGGGTCCAATAAAATTGAGTTACTGCAAATTGTGAGTAAATATCGTTCCGATCATGTCGTTATCTGAAATCCAGAAGGGTGTTTCTAAGGAACTCAGATGGTTTTCCTCCGCACACGGTCTGATAGACCGCTTAGATAGGCATGATGTGGTATTGGAGCGGTCTATGGACGTTAAGGAACGTTACAATAGGGTGCTCGAATTGTCCGCGCAGGCGGAATCAGTTGATGGTTGTGCACCTGACAGGCTGTCACGGTTGATAGGGGATGTCGACCAATGTATGGAGATGGCAGCTGCTATCACGCAGAAGGCTGCGGACATACGTAGACAGCGCGAGTCCAGCCATGGTGGTGACATTGAAGCACCTCTGCCGCATCAGGGATCGGGGACCAGGTTACCTACCATAACTATGCCTACCTTTGACGGCGTGTCCGGTGAATGGATGAGCTTCATCAATCTGTTCGACAGTTTGGTGCACTTGCGATCGGATATTACCAAGTCTGTCAAGAAGGCTCAGCTGGTGGCAGCATTGAGGGGTGAGCCTAGGGAGCTGGTCGCTCATTTGACAGTTACGGAGGGCAACTATGAGACGGCCAGGCAATTGTTGGTCAGACGTTACCACAACAAACGGAGGTTGGCCGATGCCCAACTGAACCGTTTGTTTAGCATCCCGGTTGTGAACAAGGTCGGGGCCATACAGACGGAGGTTTTGAACCCATTGTTGTCCGTCACCAAGGCTCTAGAGAATCTTGGACTTCCGGTTGGTGAATGGTCGTACTTACTGTTGTACATTGTACTTTCCCGCCTACCCGCTGACGTGCAGACTCGTTTCGAACAGTCTCACGGGAGGTCGGCCGAGGACCTGCCCGCCTTCTCCGACTTGGTCGGATTTTTGGAAGAGGAGCCTCGACGGGCAGAGAATTTGGGGTTGACGGTCACCCATCCTTCGGAGCCACAGAGAGCTGCCGGGAGCGCTGTGAGTAGGGGCCCTCCGACGAGGAAGGACCGCACCAACCGGCAGTCATATGGGACTGTGAGTGCATTGACCCCACATAGTGAGACCTGCCCATGTTGTAGGCAGATTGGCCATGCTGTGGCCAATTGCAATAAGTTCGGGGAACTTAGGGTTCAGGGACGGCGCCAGATGGCCAAGCAGCGGGGCTGGTGTTTCCTGTGCCTCGGGCCACACATGGCTAGGGACTGCACGCGCACACAAATGTGCGGATATTGTGGTGGGGCCCACAACAATCTGTTGTGCATGAACCGGTCCGGCCAACAACCACCACAGGGCCGTACCCAGGGTGACACGGCAAGGGGCCCTGAGAATTCGTTTGCGACTCGGAGCGCAACTCAGGGGCCAACGTCCCCACGTGCACAGGGCAGTACTAGGGTGCACGGCCGCACTCAGGGTCATCACATGGGGGGCCCTGAGTTTTCGGTTGCGACTCAGCATCCGACTCAGCGGGACATTGGGTGTGTTGAGCAGGCCGTAACGGGCGGGTGGCACGGGACACCTTCGAGCTATGCGGGTGCGGTTCGGACGCCGCCTCAGTTGTCGCCCCGCTCGTCGCCTCGTCCTCGTCGGTCGCATGTGATGTCCCCCCCGCTCATGGAGCGGCCACGGTTGAATTCACGCCCACCCCCCTTCGGGGGGCGTCGTAGGGTGGCAATGGAACCGGCGCGTGGGCCATTTGTACAATGGGACCCTCTGGCGTATAGCTGCCTACCTGATCGGTTACAGGCAGATTGGGGCCCCGGGGGCCCTCGCTAGGAATTTGCGGCCCAACAATTTGTTGCCCCCCAACCGGAGACGGTGGTGTTACCGATCGCCTCTGTGCTTGTTTGGGATTTGGCGGGCAACCCAACATACGTTCGCGCCCTATTAGATTCTGGAGCTCAGGGCTGCATTGTATCGAATGATTTAGCAAAATGGTTGGGCCTCAAGGTAAATAGGTATAATAAATCAATACGGGGCGTGGGGAATGTTACGGTTACGAATGTAGTTGGTCAATCGGTGATCACGTTCTCTCCACGTTATGACATTTTGACAAAAACATCCGTGCAAGCTTTAGTAATGACGCATGTCATGGGCAGACACCCCTTGGTGAAGTTGAATCCGGCCGTTCGATTCCTGACATCAGGACTCAAGTTGGCGGATCCCGATTTTGACACTCCAGCCCCGGTCGACCTGCTACTGGGAGCAGACGTTCTGGGTAGGTTTCTGTTGTCGGATCGGCGAGTTCTTCAGCCGGACGGGTTGATTGCTGTGGATACTAAGTTTGGTCACGTGATCATGGGTCCGGCATTGCCAATGGTTAGGCCTGCCGAGTCAGATGGCATACTTATTGGCTCAGCGTTGTCAGACGCTATCCAACGTTTCTGGGAGATAGAGGAACCTCCCACCGTTCGTCGAGTCGACGCAGACGAAGAAGGGTGCGAGTTGTTTTACCAGAATAGTACTGGTCGTCTTCGTTCTGGTCGTTTTGTAACTCGACTGCCTTTCAGGGCCCATCGACCGCCACTAGGAGAATCTAGGAAGATGGCTGAGACGAGATTGATGTCGATGGAGCGTAGGATGTCAAGGGACGCCGCATTTAAACAAAAATACGTCGATTTCATGAGGGAGTATGAGTCGTTAGGACACATGTCGGTATCGGGTGTGGACTGGAGATCTGAGGATCATTGTTTCCTTCCACACCATGCCGTCCTGCGAACCCCTACCGGCAAGATTCGAGTTGTTTTTGATGGGTCAGCACCTACCTCGAACGGGATGTCCCTGAATCAGTGTCTACATTCGGGACCCAAGTTGAGTCGTGATATTTCGGATATTCTCACGAGCTTTCGGAGACACCAGATTGTATTTGTCGCAGACATTCGGATGATGTTTAGGCAAACGGTAATTCATCCGGCTGACAGAAGGTATCAGTTGATACTTTGGCGTGAGTCCACGGCCGAGCCAGTCAAGGTCTATGAGTTAAACACGAACACGTATGGGTTACGGTCTAGCCCGTATTTGGCGATGCGTACCCTGCGGGAGTTGGCGTCGCGTGACCGTGTGAGCTATCCTAGAGCCGCCGCTATCCTGGAGCAAGATTTGTACGTCGATGACGTCTGCACAGGGGCAGCCAGTGTAGAGGAAGCTCTGGACCGACGTGACGAGCTCATTCAATTGCTGGAACGAGGCGGCTATGAACTACGCAAGTGGATGTCCAACTCCCCTGAGTTGATGGCTGGTCTCCCAGATGAGTTTCAACAAAACCCGCACGTTTTTGAGAATCCTGACAATCCTAACATGTTGTCAGTGCTTGGATTTCAGTACTGGCCCGTCCATGATGAGTTTACCTATCGGGTGGTTTTAGAAACACCGAAGGCCTGGACGAAGCGGTCAGTACTGTCAACGATTGCGAGAACGTTCGACCCGAATGGATGGATTTCTCCAGTCACCTTTGCTCTCAAATGTTTTATGCAAAGGCTATGGGCGGCTCAGTTGACCTGGGACACCCACCTCTCAGGTGATTTGTTGACTGATTGGACGCGAATGTTCATCTCGCTATCGGATATAAATAATGTATCGCTGCCGAGGAAATTGGTCCCTGCTGGGGATTACAGGGCAACCCTTCACGGGTTTTGTGATGCCTCTAAACGAGGGTTTGCGGCAGCGGTTTATCTGCGAACCGTCACCTCCACCGGGGAGGTCGACGTGCGTTTGGTTTTGGCAAAAAGCAAGGTAGCGCCTATTCGGACAAGGATGACGATTCCAAAACTGGAACTGTCCGGGGCTGCTCTTTTGACCAAACTTTTGAATTACACTATAACAGTGTTGCGTGGGTCAGTGGTTTTGGAGGATACGGTGTACGCTTGGACGGACAGCCAGATTGTTTTGTGCTGGCTGAAGGCTTCGGTCGATAACTTAGAGGTTTTTGTTGCGAACCGTGTCTCCCAGATTGTGTCGTCTGAGGTCCCACTGACCTGGAGACATGTACCAGGAGAATTGAACCCGTCTGATTGTGCATCTAGGGGATGTCAGGCTCCTGAACTCGTTAGACACCATTTGTGGTGGGGACCACCCTGGCTCGCCAAGAGAGAATCGGACTGGCCCCACAGCCATGTAGTAGTATCTTCGGATCATGGCCCCAGAGCGGCCGTGCATGTCACCCAGAAGGCTGAGGACCCTGACACCGGAATTCTGCTGAACCGGTATAGCTCACTTGAAAAGTTGATAAACGTGTCCACTTGGATTAGGAGATTCGCTCGAAATTGTCGTACTCCTCGCGATCAGCGAACGTTGAACCCTATTCTGACTCCGGCCGAGCGAAACGAGTCGCTGTTGAATTTGGTCCGGTTGGTACAGTCCTCGAAGTTTGGGGCAGAATTGGAGATTATACGAAGTGGACGTTCGAAATTGAAGGGAGCCGTCGCGCGTCTCATCCCCTTTGTTGATTCGACCGGGTTACTTCGGGTAGGAGGAAGATTGCGCAATGCGAATCTGTCGTATTCGGCTCGTCACCCACTTCTGCTCCCCAAGGGGGGACAGTTAGTTGAATTGCTGGTGACTGATCGTCATATTAAAAACGCGCATGCCGGCTGTAACGCGTTGTTGGCCACGCTCCAGCGGGAGTTTTGGATCTTATCTGCCCGCCGTGCCATACGGAACATCGTGTTTCGGTGCATGCCTTCGACTTAAGGCTGCCACGATGCAACCTCTCATGGGCTCTCATTCTCTCATTGCCCCCTGATCGTGTGAATGAGGTCAGACCGTTTTCAGGTGTTGGTACGGATTTTGCAGGACCGTTTATGGTGAAGAGTTCACGATTGCGTACCGCTAAGCAATACAAGGCGTACCTATGTGTGTTTGTTTGTTTATCCACCAAGACGGTACATCTCGAGCTCGTTGCTGATCTCTCGACAGAGGCTTTCATTGCTTGTTTGGATAGGTTTGTTTCTCGAAGGGGACTTCCAACTTTGATCCGCTCTGATAACGGCACTAACTACATAGGTGCGGAACGATACTTACGAGAGATAGTCAACTTTTTGAATGTAAATAAAGTGGATATTGGAACGGCCCTCTCCCGTCGGGGTATACAGTGGATCTTCAGCCCACCGATTTGCCCCCACTGGGGTGGGATTTTTGAGGCCTTAGTTAAGTCAGCTAAGACGCACTTAGGGCGTATAGTAGGTCAGACCGCGCTGACTTTTGAGGAGCTCGCGACATTGTTTTGTAAGATCGAGGCCGTTCTCAATTCGCGACCGTTGTGTCCGCTCAGCTCGGATCCAAATGTCCTGGAGGCTCTGACCCCAGGCCATTTCTTGATAGGACAGCCACTTAACGCGTTGCCCGAGCACCCTTCGAGGGAGTGAAATTGTATCGGTTGTCAAGGTATCAGATGTTGCAGCAGTTTACTCAGAATTTCTGGAAGCGTTGGTCGCTCGAGTATCTGCATATCTTACAACAGCGCCTTAAGTGGACTGACAAAACTAGCCCCCCTAGTGTTGGTGACCTCGTTCTGGTTAAGGATGCTAACCTACCGCCACTACGTTGGCGCAGGGGGCGCATTGTTAACTTGTTCCCTGGCAAGGACGGGACCCCCCGGTCTGCAGAGGTTCTAGTAGGAGGCTCGGTTCTAAAACGAGCGGTAGCAACGTTGTCTCGGATGCCCGTAGATTAGGGGACAGGTGGGTGCCTGTCCGGGCGGGTGATTGTTCGATTCCAAATCGATATTCGATCGATGGTTTCTGAACGGTCATTTTAATTTGACGTTAGCTGTCAATCTGGCAGTTTTGACAACAGACAGACGAAAAAACAGCCTCGCAATGAAAACGCGTTTTGATTAGGTTGTTGAAATTAAATCGCAGGGCATCTGGAATGTATTCGGGATTCCCTCAGGATTGTTAATATAGCTGAGTGTGCCGTTGTCTCTCGAACCAGATAAAGTTCGGATTTTCGTGCCCGATTCGTATTTACCACGTAGAACATAACCTGTGTGGGACCACTGTGCTCATTGAAACTGGCCCGCCAGTCACACCTGGTTGGCTGAAGAACCTGTCTACCAAGAAGAGCCTAGGGCGCGCCCGGGCCTTGCAGAGAGACAGGAGGTTGACGGGACCGAAGCACAGACCAGGTTAGATCTACCCCACATAACTTTAGCTCGGTGAAACGCCGATGTTCATCACTTCTTGGCACCTGATCGTTACGCTACCTCGTAGCTGATGGGCCCCTACCAGGTCATTAGGTGCTGAGAAGCCAGAACAAACCATAAGAACACAATAACAAATAATTTTCACTTCGTATTTTCATACTACCAGCACTGTTAAATCGATGTCGAAGGGGTTTACCTTTGGTGACCTTGTGTTTGGCTTTCTCCGAAACTCTGCAATCTCGGGCTTCGTGCGCGCTGGTGCGCTACCTTTTTATCTATCGATGTTAGGTAACTTTGGCTATGTTATCTTGTTGTTTTCTTTATTACGAGCCTGAAACCAAAATCTGACATATTTTGATGTCGTTGTTTATCTGGTTGTCATGGCAATGTCCATTAAAACTCATTAGCGGTCTGATATGTTTACTTCAATACTTTTACAAAAATACTTTTTCTCTCTTGGCCATTCACAAAAATTGCTTTTAATTTAAATAATTTTTAGAACTCTCCAAAAAGGGTATAAGAGCGGAACATTTCTGAAATTGCGGAGTCTCACTTCAGCTCTGAAAGCAGAACCATCACCTAAAGGCCTTATCCTGGGGCCGCACTGCCCCGGGATCCTGTGAGCCTCTGTTGAGTCGCTGACTGTCTGCTGCCGCTGCCTTACTGCCGTCTCCAACCACCTATACGGCTTGCTGCTGCTGCCTTACTGCCGTCTCCAACGACCTATATCCTGACGTGCTGCCGTCTCCAACCATCTATACCCCGTCGTGCTGCCATCTCCAACCACCTATATCTTGACTAGCTGCTGCCTTCAAGCTACCTCCTACACCACCTCCGGATCACCAACTACGCCACTACTCCAGGCTCCGGGCACCACCGCCGCGTGCTCCCTGTTCTGCCTCCTACTCTCTGTGTCCTTCGCTCCCCTTTTTATATCAATACCTGTATCTTTTAAAAAACCTGTGTCACCTCATTCATCCTCATCCTCCTATCATTTTTTTTAAAAATAGTCATTGTATAATAAGCATAATAAACTGTCATTTCTAAATTTTATCCTGGTTGTTGTTTCTTGTTAGGTTCTGGTTAGGTTCTTGTCGCTACACGACATTTTGGCGCCCAACGTAAAAGTTCTTCTTCACCCTTCTTCACCTTTTTTGCGCCTTGTCTCTTTCCTTTTGATTTGCTTTCTCTTTCGCTCTTAAATCTTTATCTATTCATCCTTTTCATATTTTCCAAATTCTAAAACAAAACTTCATCTAGTTTTTCAACTCATCTGGATTATATTTAGGCCTACATTTAACTTACATTACTTCACTTCACTTCACTTCACTTCACTTCATCTCTTTAATATTTTTATCCTAGATAACCGGAAAGAGGTAAAATTTTCAATTTAACTATAACAATGGAAAGGGTTATTAAGACGCTGATTAAATAAATATGGGGTGCTGTTTTCATGTGTTTTTTAGGAAATACTGGGCAAATCGTAATTAATTTCTGGTATATGTAATTTGACTATATAATCTAGAGATTCTTAATTGGAAAACATGTTTGGATGAAATTTTCTCGATAGAAAATAAATACAAAGTCAACCCTTTTTTTATGGTTTTATCCTATTACACCGCAGTAGTAAGTGAATATGACTGTGTGATAATTGCAATGTATGAACAATTGTTATTTCTAACGATTTTCAATTTGAAAGTTAATTCCCTGAAATAGTTAATTTTTATGATTTTTTTTTACGTTTTGGCGCTTACGTTGTTTCAGATTAGTCGCGAGTGCATTATTGGCATCCCGCTTTTTCTTATTCGCGAGTAATTATTGCATCTCACTTCCACTCGACAGCGCATTTTTATTCCATCATCGCCTTAAGTACGAATTCCTTAAAAAGGCCGAGCTCGAATACGAAGTAAAGATTAGATGTGAGGAACCAGCTAATACTGTTTTGCTTCTTAAAAAACAGGTTTTGCGTTTAGTTGCGAATTCTCACCCTGAAGATACTCTGACTTCTCCAGTTCCGATTGAGGATGACTTGTCTCAAATTGGTTCTACTCTGACTTACCTGGATTGCAAATTTGAAAATTTTTCACAAGGTGAAACCAAATACTTACGATTAATAGAAACTTTTATTAATCATGTTTTTTACAGATTGGAGCGAATAGATACTGACTTATATCCAGATTCTAAACCTAGTTTCGATACTTTGAAGATGAAATTTGACGCTATTTCTAAACAATTCGAATCCTTGACTCCACCTTCAACTGCAAATGACTCTCCATCACTTGACCTTCCTGCTGACCCGACTGTCATGGAACCCCCTCTTGTTTCTCAAACTTCTGTCCAGACCCATACCCCGTATCCTCCACCACCACCTCAATCTTTCCCTCCAACTAACGTCTTCAAAGATCTGAAAAGACACACCTTCAATGGTAAAAGCTGTCCAAGATCTTTTCTTCAAAAACTTGAAGAATATAGCTTAGCTCGTGGCTTGTCCAAGGACTTGTTGATTTCTCAGGCGTTCAAAATTTTCACCGACAATGCCCTTCATTGGTTCAGATTTAAATATAATCAGAATCCAAACTTAACTTGGAACGAACTTTCTTCTTTACTAATCAAAGACTTTGGTGGTTTTGATTATGATCATAAACTTCTAGAAGCGATTAGGAATCGTACTCAAGGTCGTGATGAACCTATCGTCATCTATATTTCCATCATGTCTGGAATGTTCGCTCGCCTTTCAAAAAGACTTTCTGAAACAGAACAATTGGAGATTATTTTGAGAAATATTCGCCCATGTTATTCAGTCTTCGTAACTCTAAAAGAAATTGACTCTATCGATTCTCTTCTGGCCACTTGCCAAAACTATGAAAAGTTCCTAGACAGAGACAAACAATTTAAAGAACCAAATTTGCAACAAAGTCCTCATGTTTCTGAATTCAACTACAAGCATTCCACTTCAAGTTCAGTTGGCTCTCCAAACTCTTCTAATAACTCACGACCTTCTCCTCCCTTCATGAATAAATTCACCACTTGTTCTCCCAAACCTAATACAAAAAACTAATTGCTGACTTGAAAAGTAACTCAAACTTTGATAAGGACGAGTGGACTAATTGGATCAAAACAATTCAAAACTTCTTTGCTTGCTACAAAATCTCTTCTACACTCTACTCCAAAGAACAAGATCTTAATCGTCCATTCGTTAATGTCAAAATTTATGACTTAACTTTATCTGGTTTACTAGATTCTGGCAGCACAGTAACTATTCTGGGTAATAATTCTCATTTGGAAATTCTTAAACTGGGCTGCAAACTTTTCAAGTCAGATCTTATTACTGTCTCTACTGCTAACACCGAAAAATTGGCTGGTAAATTAAGTTCTGCGGCTTACGCTGTTAGTAACATCAGACAAAACACGGATGTGGCTACATCTAGGCTTATTTTAGTTACTTTCATAGTGTCATGTCCTATGGTATCTTGTTGTGGGGGAAAGCAGCGGATATTCAAACTATTATATATTTTACAGAAAAGAGCTATTTGAGCAATTTATAATTTAAAACGAACAGACTCCTTAAGAGAGCTTTTTAAAGAAATTGACATACTAACAGTAGCTAGTCAATTTATTTTCGAAATATAATGTATACGCAAGTACCTTACAACATTTTCCAAACAGACTAAGTGCGCCCCGACTTAGACTCGCGAAGGATAGCGATTCTTTCAAGGGTCAGTGCATTCTGTACTACAATAAGATACCTCTGGAGATTTTGAAATTGCCATTTGAGCAATTTAAAAAGCATGTTAAAGCGACTTTGCCGAAAAAGGGATATTACAATGTTCAAGATTACTGAAATGACAGGACTGTATGGGGTTAATCTGGCTCAACACAGACCTTGCTGTTAATAATTTTGTAATTATTAATAACAATAAAAAAAACATATTTGTATTAGTTAAGCACAACCTATTTTTAAAAGAGATCTAAAAATCAATCTGTGGGAGTTTCTACGCCCTTCTGCTCCCACAGTGGTCCAGTGTAGAGATGAGGCAAAAAATGACGTTTGCTAAGTATATGTAAATATCTACAGTAATAAAGTACTTTGACTTTAACGAATCAAAGGAGCCCAAATTCGTCGGGTTTACTAGTAAGCATCTAAGGGTTGTCAATCTTTCGATCTAGAGTTACATCGAGCTTAAGATAGTTCGGGGCAATGATATTTCGAGTAAATTCAAGTTGAAGATAATTCGAGTTAGTGAACCATTCGAGTATACAATCTTTCGAGCAAGCGTGCATCGAGCTAAAGATGTTCGTGGAAACGGTCTTTCGAGGAAATGAAGCATCAAGTATTCCTCTTCGAGCAAATGTTATTCGAGTTTCTGTAATTCGACTTGACCACAAGGGTAGATTCGCAGACTAGTTCGTTATTGTTAAAAGCGCCACGCACACACGGCGTGTCAGCGCGGACTCGCAGGCATATGCGCCGCGCCGGCGTTACGCTCAGCAACGAAATAAAGGACCCGTCATCGATTAAAGCTGTGCTTGAGCATATACCGTTAGGTCCGTCTACGAGGATAGGCACTACTTTTAGCAAAACTTTACTATCACTCGCGTCGATATTTAAAGATTCAGATACCGGTTTCGACCTCTCGCGATACATGCTCTTTGTAGCGCAGATGTTATTATGCGGTGCACTTGTACTCGGGGCGGTGGCGGCGCGTGCGGCATGACGTCATGCGCACCGCTGTTGTTTACTGAATAATGTAGCAGGCGGTGATACGGCGGCGGCGCTCCGCACCCGTCCATGTCGCACGCAGTGCATTGCACGTATCTCGATCGTGTTTGGAAACAATATATTATTAGCCCGAACTGTTTTAGGGTTTCGATCCGAAGGGTGCCAAACGCACCCTATTACTAAGTCTCCGCTTTCCGTCCGTCTGTCCAGGTTGTATCTTATGAACCGTGGTAGTTAGACAGATGAAATTTTCACACATGATGTATTTCTGTTGCCGCTAAAACAACAAATACTAAAAAACAGAACAAAATTAATATTTAACAATTCCTTCAATACCACATACAAACATATGAATGCACCTGGTTACGTGCTTGGTGTGTGAAAGTAGCCGCACCAATAACTTTGTAAACAACATTTTGCTATGTAAAATCCAAACTTACGGAACCCTTCGTGCGCGAGTTAGACTCGCAATTGACCGGTTCTTGTTCTTAATATGTAGCCATTGCACTTTGCGCAGTGCCCTCTTGAACTGCTTGCAATATGTTAATTTATTAACAGCTGTGCGGCAAAATAATCATTTCACAACGGCTTCTGCTTGTAGTAGAACAGTATGTGTGCGTGAAGATCATTGATCAGTGTGTTTGTTTTTAAACTGATCGTTACGCATAGTTGTAAAAAAACTAGCAGTTTTAGATATTTTCAACGAAATCCGAAAGAATGACAACGTATCGTTGATATCTGCGCATCCTTGATTAGTTTATAACTGTAGTCTGACCATATTGAGATAAGCACGCGAACAGCTTGGACAGGATGATGGAGTCGATGTTCACGCTCTGCAAGTACTCCTCGCGTCCAACCGTTCGCACTGCTTCCACGATGTTTTGAATTTTGACTGCAAATGTAACAATATACTTATGATAATCATTTGGCAACGGTTGTAATCTTTTGATGTCTTGTAAAATACGGGAAATAATGCCATCGAGGTTTACAAAACGTAGTTAGTACGTTAACATCACTTTATCTGTCGACGTGGCGCTGATGAACAGATCTGTGACGGCATACTTTGCGGCTCCAAGAAGACATTTACGTAGGTAACCGCCATAAATTCTCCTTGTCACTAAACCTGCAGATCTCAGTAGACTCCTCATAAGCTTATTTGAACGATAACCATTCCAGTGAATCACCTGAAAATTCAGGAAGGTCCTTAGGTGTGCTGATGCGGCTGAGCAAATTGGCATTAGGTCCCTGGTTGTGGGCAACGGAGATGTTATTCAAAACTACGGCAAGCGTTTGCACTATGTGAGGCTGTGGTGGGCACAGCGGGTGCGTCCAGTACAGCTTGCATAGTACGTGCAGGTGTCGATGCTGAGGCCTGGGCTGGGGATCTGTGAACTGTATTCCTATAGGTCCTCCTCGTCACTAAGTTATGCGAGTTACCCTTTTAAGATTTTATCGATGAGGTCCATTTTTATAGCGGCCTTCAACAGAAACATCGCTTCTAAAAGTAACTGTTTGCTTCAAGCTTTTTATATGCCGAAAATTTCTGCAAACCCTTGCTGCTTGAAGCTTTGCTGACGATGGCAGTGGCCCTTTTTATCGTGGGCGTAACGGCACAGCTTCCGATTTTAAAATGCCGGTCACATTCTTGGTATCTAATAAAACATGTTGTTGCAGGCACTTGTTTCATCATTAGATCTTCAACTTTTTTTAGTATGGCAGCCACAAGCAACATATATAAATGCAATTGTCAATTTATTAATCGTATGTAAGTAGGTATAAATGGCAAACTTAATGCCGCCAGACATTTTATTTACCAGTTAACCAATGAACCAAACAAAAAAACATAAATGATGAGCGCATCGCTTAACACGCGCCGTGTTTATGAACGCACGCGCAGGCATGCAGCGCGCTTGCACTACAACATTGTCACTAAGTAATTACATACCTACCTAAGAATATATCTAGGTTGGCACTTTTGTGAGATATGCTATTTATTATATTTGTTTCTACCGAGATAAATACCAGTACGGGATGTGGAAAAACCCAGAAAAACAAGATAAAACAACCCGAGATAATAAAAGGAAAATTTAACCTGCATGGGCTTGGATTCTCCAAAGGGAAAAGCCAGGCATAAGCATATCGACGGCCTGGTTTGACGACTTAATATATGGGTATGATTGTAATGATCACCTAATAAATGCCTATTTAATTGGGTATCTAACAATGTTGGTTTCTGAAACAGTAACAGTGACCAATTACCTAAATTGTACCAAAACATAAAATTTAATTGGTCATCTAAAATGTATTTAAAATCACCGAGAAACAATATGGTTTCTTTATTAGATTGTTTACCTTAAAAGTAAATCTGTCATCTAACCTGTATCACCAAACAATTTAAAATCGGTCATAAATTGAGGGTTTTGAAGACTGTTGAAGAGTTATCAACCTTTGATACTGTAGCTATGGCTTGTTTTCGTAAGACTGGGTCTTGTGGATTATTATTTAAAATTGAAGGAGCATTCCAAAACCAACATGGCAAATTTGAGAAGAGGTAAATATTATTTAATATTGGAGCAGCGAAGTGCGTAACAAACAGACGTGAAAACATGAATGTTGGTGTTGGTGTGAACAGCTGAGGTGTTGCTCGGAAACTTTTTGTCTATTCTCTAAAGAGTCGCATACACACACGTCGATAACGTGGCACTACCAGGAAATCATGTTGGACCTGGCTTGGAGTATAATAGGTCTTTACTGAAATGTTACAGGAAAAATATATAAAATTGCATATTGAAAAGAGGGGGGGCTAATCAGAAAATTAAATAAAATAAAAAAAAAAGGCTTGAGATCTGTAAAATTAAAAGGCTTGTTGCGAGTTTTTTTTATAGTTTTGAAATTCTTATTTCAAAATGTTCGCTAATCCCCGTGGGACATCAAAACTTGTTCGATGAAATGGTAGTAGTCACCTAGCGACAAGCAAATTCCAAACTCCCAACCTAATTGATGCGCGTGGTTGTGTCCGCTTCGACTCCACGCATGAGGACGGCAGCAGGAAGGTCAAAGGCAACTTAGCGAAGATAGTGGACCGCCACCCACGTCTACTTGGGAAACTGATTACCGTGCCATGCGGCCTGCCTTTGGGTGAGCACAGCGAAGAGCAAAGCCTGTAGCTACCCTGACTTTTCCCTGATTTGCGTATGCAATTAAGTAGATTTCATGCGTTCTTAGAGCACATAGCTATAATTTTGGTGACATATCTTCTATCAATCAATCTAAAAATTTGATGACTGATCTATCATTTTGATGACCGTTGTACTTTTTTTGGACCAATCTATTATTCAGGCTTTAGAAAAAAGTAATCAAACAAACATACTTACAATTATTTGGTCATCCATATTAAATAACCATTTTGAATAACTTTGTGACCAATTTAATTCCTAGGAATATAATAATTATAAGGTTATCGCAGTTTAGTGATCAAACAATCAGATTAGGTGACAGAAAATATTGTCCCCGTTACAGTGATACCCACACAAACCAGTATTTATGTCGTAACCATGTCGTAGAATTGACCATATCATGAAATGGCCAACCATGGTTGAAATAGAACTTTCATTGAACGAATAAATATTTTAGGGAAAATACTGAGGTAGCTTAGATTAAAACTAAAGGGGGCGAGCGCAGCAAAGCCCCCGAATAGTCTCCGTGTTAGATCGACATGTGTATCACAAAAGACATTAGGTAGTACTAAACAAAAGTGCTTTAAAAAAACATGTTTCATCAAATTCATACCTTTCTGACGATTTCATGAAAAGGCCGGCCAGCCATTTCACGAAATGATCAATTCTATAATATGGGCACGACATTTATATCATATGGCGCGCGATTTTTCCTCATTGCTAATATATAAACACGGAACTTGTGGTCTTTGGCATCAGTTGAGGTCTGTTTATCTTCTACATCACAACAAGAAAGTCTCCAAAAAGTCGTCAAAATGGTGAACTATCGATCAATGGTGCTGTTGGTGTGTGTGGCTTTCATGGTTATCGTATCATCACCTCAGAATGCTGTCCAAGCAGATGTCCACATAGGCAGCTGTGTTTGGGGTGCGGTCGACTATACTTCGAATTGCAACAAGGAGTGCAAAAGACGCGGCCACAAAGGAGGCCACTGCGGAAGCTTTGCTAATGTCAATTGTTGGTGTGAATAATAAGGATTTTGAGATTGGTACTAGATTGTACAAGATACCATATACAACACCAGACCCAAATAAAATATCTGACGTCAAGAAGATACAACGTCCAAATCGGAAGGCTTTATAAAACTCCAAGTTTATTATTATCATCATATGCCAGAGATTGGTAATATATTTTTTTAATTAATAAATAATTATTAATTTAGTATTCATGTTTCGATTGTGACTTCAAAAAAAATACTGTTTTAATATATTGGGTTGTTTTATTGCAGCCTAATAAAGGGCATTTTGTTTCTAATTAACCTGTTGGCTGGCAGAGTACCTGAAAAGGAACTTTTGCGTTTCATAGGATGTTAACTCTATACCATGGCATAAGGTTCAAAATCGCGATGTTAAAAATATCTTTTGTGTGCTTTGAGGTCCCGACTAGCGTAGTTCACTTAGTGAACTACGTTGGGGTCCCGACTAGCGTAGTTCACTAAGTGAACTACGTTGAGGTCCCGACTAGCGTAGTTCACTAAGTGAACTACGTTGAGGTCCCGACTAGCGTGGTTCACTTAGTGAACTACTTTCAGAATGTTTTCGATACATTTGGATAATTATACACAAATAACACAAAAATATTTTTGTGTATGCTTGATAGTACATACGCTGGCTATAATTAGGTACCCACTTCTCACTAGACCACGTTGCCTCTCTCGAGTAATAAACTTAAAAGTAATAAACAAGTTCTTGGAGCAGTCAATCGTTTCTCTTATATATGTCACCATAAGATTATCAAACCGTTAGTTTCTAAATTAACGCGTTAGGTTGGAAACTATCGACAAATTGTAAACCAGAGTGACAGGGCTTAGAATTTACGTTTCTTTTGTTCTTACATGTCAACGTTACACGAAGACTATTCGGGGGCTTTGCGCTCGCCCCCTCCAGTCTTCACTTAAGCTACCGCGGTGTTTGAACTGATATTTCGTTTGCAATTCAAGTTTAAACCAGTTCACAATTTAACGGTGTTATTATTAACTAACTTTATCGATAGTTTGTAAACTGACGACAAAAAAACCTTAGATTATAAACTAACGATTTGGACAATCTTATGGTGACGTATATGTGCTGCGGTCACGATAATGGTTCGGTTAGCATACTAACTGGCTATTATTCATAGTTAGTTACCATTGTCGATGGTAATAGTAGTTTATGTGACTGCTACATAATGGAGGGCATTAATACTCGAGAGTTTTAATGCCTAATTATGTACAGTTACATACACTAGTTTATCTACACATATATCATAAGCTCTCTTTGATGTGTTCAGGAACCGCATGTTTGACCGGCATTGTGGCTCTGCAGTTGTTTAGCTTGTTCTGTAGCACCAACTTCGGGCGTCGGCGTTCGAAATTTGAATGTCAGTACCAACTTCACACTACTTGGTTAAAACTCATTTCTTATCTGAAAAATTACACATTATTCTACACATTATGACATTCAAATTCCGAACGCCGACGCCCGCCTGCAGGCCGCCCCTAGTTTGTCTGTGAAGTTGTTTCTATAGAACAAGCAAAACAACTGCAGAGCAGATGAATGCCACAATGCCGGCTAAACATGCGGTTCCTGAACACATCAAAGAGAGCTTATGATATGTGTGTAGATAAACTAGTGTACGTAACTGTACATAATTAGGCATTAAAACTCTCGAGTGATTTTGTTATGAAACTCGCCTTCGGCTCGTTTCATGAACCCGCTCTCGAGTATTTATGCCCTCCATTATGTAGCAGTCACATAAACTACTATAAAACATAAACTTAAGTACACATAAAATATTTTACATCCTGTGCAATTATAGACCGATAATATTACGAAGAAGTTAACCATTTGTTTTATTTTATATTTATTAAACCATATTTGATTAAATAATAAGGGTGTCTTATTACTTTCACAAAACCCTCTTGGAGAGTATTAATAATTATCGGTTAAGGTAGTTATTACTCATTTTGGCTAAATGTATTTTATTAGGGTCATTCACCAAAATCAGTGCTTTGTATGAATTAAGTATTCATACAAAGCACTGATTTTGGTGAATGATTATGTATAGTAACTGGATTTATTGAGTTGACCGTAACATATATATAATTTGGCAAACTAGTTTGAGATAATAACCGCGCCCATTTACAAAAACTATACAATTTCGTTCTCAAATATCGATCATAACTCTTCGGTGAATGGTCGATCATCAAGGGTCGCTAATCGCAGTTTACAACAATAAAAAATAGAGGACAGCACTTTATGGTCTTAAAATAAAACCGCTTGGCTGTATTAATTAATATTAATGTAACATATCAAGATGAAACTAGTCAACCAGATTTGAATTTATCAAAATAGCAGCCGCGGCCGCGGCGCGATATTGTGTGAAAAATTGGTACGTATTGAATTTAAATTAGTATGAAACAACAAGTTAGTTAAATGATTATGAACCGAGATTCAAAAATGAATGAGAGAGACAAAGTTGAGAGGGAGATCGAAAGGTTAACGGGTTCAGGGATACGAGTGCCAGTTAAAATTATAGAACCGGTATTAAAAGAAAACGGCCAGGTAAAAATAGCGAGAGATTACTCGGTAATCTTCGTATCGGTAAACAAAAATATGCATGTAGATAAATAAAAAGGTTGTCTTCGAATATGTTTTATTCCACACGTATTATTAAGAGACAGAATCTAAGAGAATCACATGTTACATAAGGCCCATTTGGGCGTGCTACCGACCAAAAGTCAGGCGCAATGCAAGATGTGGTGGCTCGGCATCGACCCGGAGATCTCATGAGCAGTGCTGGGCTGCAGCAGCTGCAGTGCGCTACGAGCCGCGCTGCCACGCGCACCAGAAGCGCCCTGGTCGCCGCCGGCCGCCCGCCGCCGCCGCCGCGCCGTCACGGGACGCGCGCGCCGTGGGAGCGCTTGCACAACGACTATGCAACTTGCGCAACGGGTCTATCTCATCCTAGTCGATAGTTATACTAAATGGATAGAGTGTATACACATATGCAGCGATTTAGCTTCTAAGTGCCAACAGTGCGAAGGCGAGCCAACACTATGCTCTGAATAAGTTTTTCAATTCCATATAAATTTGTATGGAGTTGTCAGTTATTTGGAGAATAGTATTGACTCGCCTTCGTACTGGTGGCAGTAGCTCTCACACAAAAGTTAAAACACTAGTGCCACTAGCTAGAAAGCGAAATACGACTTTACTAGAGTAAACTTTGACAACTCCATATAATT
Organism: Argyresthia goedartella; assembly: GCA_949825045.1. Classification (NCBI taxonomy): domain Eukaryota; kingdom Metazoa; phylum Arthropoda; class Insecta; order Lepidoptera; family Argyresthiidae; genus Argyresthia; species Argyresthia goedartella. The sequence goes on along the minus strand of OX463812.1, from coordinate 11,307,673 downwards.
TTTGTATGGGATTGTCAAAAATTACTCGAGTTAAGTCTTATTCCGCTACTAGCTAGACGCCCTTATTCTGTACTTTTGGGTTGTTCCGCATTATCATATCCGACAATGACCCTAAAATATCGAAGGATGTGTTTTTACAATTCGAAAAGGATTATGATAGAAATTTCTAGTTGTCAGAGATAGAGAATAGAGGCTGAAAAAATATAGAGAAAAATCTATTAACTACAATTTAAAAAAGGGTTAAAAAACATTTCTTTTTATTTATTTAACGAATAGAAACGGTCATACAAAAAAAAACATACAAAAATTATTATAAGTAAATAGACCTATACTTTTCCGAACTTACTATTTTGAATTTATATTTTGTGTCGAATCTAAAACTAAACTTTTGTAAAATAAACAGATTCTAATTATATAATATAATATATAATAGACGCCATTTAAGTTCATCGAGTCCTGCTTGAAGAAAGAAATTTGAAGCGATCTCGCAAGAAGTTAGGGTAACGTGGGTTCCACAAAATTTTATAAAGGAAACACAGGATACGAGAGTTCCGTCAAAGCCGAACCGGTAGCCACTTCAACTCCCTGCGATGCTGAGATACGTGGTCATACTTACGCAGTCCAAAAATTTACCGAACTCCGAGATTTTGAAGTCGTTCAATGTTGTTCAGTTGTTTTTCATTTGCGCTGACCCACCAAACATCGGCATAATCAATGAGGAGAAGGAGAAGGGACTGAGCGAGAGTAATTTTGGTTTGCTTCCTACACTGGACAATTGGTTATCGAAGACGATACCCAGGCTTTTTGCTTTATCGCTATAAAGATAAAGATAAAGATTTTTATTTGCTAAGATAAGGGTACAAGTAGATGGTAGGATATTATTTAAGAACACCTTATCAGCTATTAATTTTAGCATGCAAATTTTTATATATTTTACAAAAAAGGAAATACTTAATAATTATACATCGATTAACATTTAATGATTGTGTTTAATTCCACGCCTCAACCGAACGGGCGTGGAATCTTGAGGGGTGGTTTTCACCAGCACAGGGAGTATCGCAAGTGGTACTGACCTTGACGCCTTGGGCCGGAACTCGAAAGCTCAATTCGAGGCAGGAAATGCGGGATAAGGAGCACAATGGGTGGGTGGAGAGGAGTCGAATCTTACTCTCGTCGTAGCCCGATGCTGTCGCCGTCGTGTTGCTTGCCGACACCAAGCGTCGCTGTCCGAATGCGACGAATTAATCCCCGAATCACATTAACCTTCCACGACACGAAGCACTCACTCAAAAGTGATTGCTGTGTGGCTGTTGCTTCGGTTCAGTGATTTTAAAGTGTCGTATAAGAGCTAAGTGCATTTTTAAAATCGTCGCTTAGGCAAACGTAGGCAGACGTGGCGAAGGTCATTGACCGGACATTTCGCGACGACAGCGCCATCTCTCCATTACCCGCTAGCACTACTTCGACGCTTCCACCACTGCAACCCGGCTACTTGCTCTGCTCCTGCGCGCACGCAAAACTTCAACTCGTTGCCATTGGAAGTGTATGCAGACATACCACTAGAGGGCGCTACCCTACTTTTGGGACAGGTAAACGTACACATTAACCACTATGCGGTGCGCTGCTGGGTGTGGGGTAAGTATCCCCCGATCTGAACTACTGGTATGCCATGTGTGCAAGGATACTTATCACCATGACTGCGTAAATTTAACTACCGCACAATATCTTGCAAACATCTCTGAATACAAAACTTCGTGGCGCTGCCAGCGAACGGCTTGCTCAGGAGTCACACTAAGAAAAGATAGCACTCCGGTGGGCAAGCGGGAATTGCAACCTGTGGCACGGGGGACGGCCAAGAATGCCGCTAAGAAAAATGGTACAGGAGAGTGCGAAGCACCTAACCCTGATATTGCTAGTGAACCCACTGTCCACATGGCTGCTTTGTCAACTTCAACCAGCGACACCGACATTATATTCGAACGTTTCGAAAAACTGCTTAACTCCAGGTTTGAAAAATTCGGAGCTGAAATCACCGCACAATTGGCAGGTGAGATAGCAAAGGCGACTAGCTCATTATCCGCTGAAATTAAGCGGCTCACTGCAGACGTCTCCTCAGTGAGAGCCAGACTGGTGGAAGTTGTTGCTGAAAACACTGGCCTGAAGCGAGAACTTGAGGAGCTGAAGACGCAGTGCAGTGCATCCTACGGTGCTGAGCTACAGGATGCCGTGAACCAGCTTAAGTCGGAGAACGAGTACCGCAACAGGGTCGCCTTACTCAACGACGTGGAGATCACCTGTATCCCAGAGTACGACGGAGAGTCTGTCGGGCACATCGTGGCTACTTTGGCGATCAAGCTGGGAGTCCCCCTCGACGAGCGCGACGTTGTGAGCGCGACGCGCGTGGGCCGACACCCCTCCTTCGCCGCCACCGCCGCCGCCGAGGGCGCACGGCCCGCGCCCGCGCACCGCGACCGGCCCCGCCCCATCGTCGTCTCGCTCGCACGTCGCTCCGTCCGCGAGCAGCTTTTGAACGGTGCCCGGGTGCGGCGTGGAATTACTTCCGATGGACTGGGACTGCCGAACCACCCGCCTCAGAAGATACACGTTAATGAAAGACTGACCAAGGCAAACCGTGTACTTCTCGCTAAGGCACGTGCACTGGGCAAGGAGTGGCGTTTTATCGGAACCAGAGATGGTCGCGTACAGGCGAGGCGCGAAAAAGACTCTAAACGCCACTACATCAACTGTGAGGCAGATTTGGACAGTGTTTTTGATGCCAGAGTACCCCCTGGAAAAGTTTAATACTACTCTTAATAGTGGAACATTGTGTTTATGTTGTAATAACATTCCTAAGAGTCTCTGCTTTCTCACTGTCTTAAATGAAACGAAAACTATACCAACGCCTCTGTTAATTGAAATCAAGCCCGTTTGCTTCCAATGCAATATACTTTTATTAGTTGGAACTATAATCTTATCGTCTCAGCCTCTTTATCAGCATGTAACACATAAAAATACAGTGAATTCATATATTCATTGGACACCGCTTATTCATATTCCTGACTCTCTGGCACCACACGTTAACAACAATTTAATTATGTCTCTGTACATACAACACACTCACACACAATATACTCGCAATGTGCAACTCACTTTCACGCTATCCAATTCAAATCTTCACACACACACTCACTATAATATATCCCCCAAACAATGCAATAGTGCCACTAATTCTCAAACTGATCGTTACCCAGAGAACCCCAATACCCCCGTCTATGTAAGCTCAATAAAGACCCTCCTACGGCATAAGTCACCCGCTCCACCATAATGACTTCACGCACGAAACATTTTAAAGTAGGGTTATGGAACGCGGGCTCTTTGGGAACGGGTCATGACGAGCTAATTGTGGCAATAAATGACCTTAAGTTAGACATCCTTGCAATAAATGAAACTTGGTTAAGACGGGATGAAATTGATAAGGCCCCTGTTATCCCCGGATACATACTGAAGCATACGCCACGCCCGGATGGCTACCGAACCGGTTTTGGTGGTGTAGGATTCTATATCAAACGAGGCCTCAGGGTGCGAATATGTTCTCACCCTGTTGTTGACACAGTGGAACAAATGTGGCTTAGTCTAACAATTGATGGTAGGAGACTGGTTATTGGCACTGCGTATCGGGCTCAGTGGGTAGACGTCGACGTGTTCTTGGACGCAATAACGGATTCGGTGCTCTCCTTTGCGCAGTCTGATAATATCATTCTCTTGGGTGACCTAAATATTAACACTTTGTCGGTTAACTGTTCCGAAACTGCAAAGTTGAATTCCTTTCTAAACAGTGTCAGCCTGACTCAAATCGTTGCAGACGCAACACATCATGCTGACGACGATACCGAGACACTTATCGACTTGATATGCACAGATGCTCCCGTGCGCTGTGTAACTGTGGACTATCGCCCTGATCTGGGTAGACATGCTCTGGTTGCGGCAGAATTTAGCTTTAGAAAAATTAAGCAGCCTCCTACCTATACAATTTACAGACCTTTAAAGGATATCCTGCCCGAGCTTTTTCAAAAATATCTGAATTCGATTAATTGGAACCACATTAAATCACTTAATGACATAAATGAAATGCTTTTGGCTTTTAACGATATTATAACGCAATTGTTTGAGTTACATGCCCCTGAAAAGAAGTTACTTATTAAACAGTACAGCTATCCATGGATTACTGACAACGTTAAATTTATGATGCATCTTAGAGATCAGGCTCACGATAAATATCGTAAAAGTAAAAATGAAGAACATAAAAGTACTTATAAAGAACTAAAATCTCTGGTAAATATATCTTTGTATAACGAAAAGCGAGCCTACTTTGAATCCAAAATTAACCACACAGCAAACCCTAAAACTCTATGGAAGAATCTGAAAAAAACAGTACTCCGTAGCCATAATGATCCCGACCTTCCATCCCATTTCAATGATCCCAATGCTATCAACCAACACTTTCTTAACGTACCTGGGGAAACGGAGGTCAGTATCTCATACTTGACGTACTATGAGTTCAATAGATTTGGCAACTCTACTTTTCATCTCGAACCAATTAGTCAGACTAAACTTTGGGGGATCATCAAGGGGCTTACGTCTAACGCGAAAGGGGCAGACAAAATTACCTTAAGTATGATTCTTTTAACAATTCCCAATACCCTGGACATAATAACATTCATGATTAATTATTCCATTCAATCATCAACTTTTCCCGATCTATGGAAGGCTGCGATAGTCCGTCCTATACCTAAAAAAGCAAACCCTGCAGACGTTAATGAACTACGGCCAATAATTCTACTTTGTTGCCTCTCTAAATTACTAGAAAAGGCTGTATCAGTGCAACTTACTCGATATCTGGAAATCAACAGAATCCTCCCTTGTTTGCAATCTGGATTCCGAAAATCCCGGAGCACTGCCACGACCCTACTTGACGTAGTAGATAATATTATAGCCTCCCAAGATATAGGTAAGGGTACAGTGCTGACTTTACTTGATTTTTCCCGGGCGTTCGATGCTATTAATGTTGCGCTGCTATTGTCAAAATTATCCTTTTATGGTTTTGAATCAAGCACTGTTGCCTGGTTTCATAGCTACCTAGAAAACCGGACCCAGCGTGTGGAAGTTCGCAGAGGAGACGGCTCCGTCTTGTCCTCAGCTGATTCTCCGATTACGAGAGGCGTTCCACAAGGATCAATACTTGGCCCCATACTATTTATATTATATAGCGCTGACATTACTCGTTGTTTAGAGAACTGTTCCTATCATTTGTACGCAGACGACTTACAAGTATACTTATCCTTTAAACCAGACGAAACCTCTGCTGCTACTGAAAAGATCAATCAAGATCTCCATCGTATTGTCGCGTGGTCCACTCAAAATAGTCTAATGCTTAACCCCAATAAATCAAAATTTATGGTCATTGGAAGTAAAAAACAAATAAATAATATAATTTCTCACAAGCCTGAAATCAAAATCATGGAAAAGAGCATCGAAAGGGTTGACGAAATTCGTAACTTGGGGTTTCTGATGGACAGTACCCTCAGATTTGAGAAACATGTCGCAAATACAGTGCGTAACTGCTTCTATCGATTGAAAATACTGTACAAAATTAGGCCTTTCCTCAGCATAGATCTTCGTGTGCAGCTGTGTGAATCCCTTGTGCTTTCGAAACTAAATTATATGGACACAGTATATGACGCGCGCCTTCTGAACCGATCTGAACGTCTACTTCAGCGTGTTCAGAATGCCTGCGCCAGGTTCTGCTTCAACGTACCCCCCCGCGCTCATGTCACCCCTTATATCAATAAGTCCAATCTTCCAAAACTTAGCGCTAGAAGGAATCTTCACTTTGCGACGCTGTTGTTTGGAGTAGTAAGATTTCAGGTTCCGGAATACCTTTACTCTAAACTTAACTGGTCCCATAGGAACCCGACTAACTCAAGAGCAGCCACGTCTCTGCTGTCGTGTCCAAGACACAAGACTGCTGCATTCCGTGGTAGTTTTCGCTATGCTGCAACCAAATGCTGGAATAATATACCACCCCCGTTTCATGATCTGAAATCAATTAGCTCCTTCAGACACAAGCTCAAGGCACATTTGTTAGCAGTACAAAAAACCATACTATAGGACAGAGCACAGTTGACTTCACCATAATAATAAAATATATACATAATAGGTCTACCCAAACTCTCACTCTCTCGCAGTCTCACATATTTCCACTACTTAAGCTACACTACTCACTTACCCCAACATTTAACATATGACTGTATGATTGGATTGTTTGTATGTCTGTTTTTTAACATATGATTGGCTTTATTTATATTATTTTATTTTAATTTCCGATCATTTCTTGTTGTTGCATTTTGCCACTGGTGCATAATTATGCTTGAGCTCTTTCTGCGTATTTACTTTTACTCAGATTATAAGTTTAGTTTTAAGTTTCTAGTTTTAGGAAATGGTGTGAGCTGAAAACCAGCGTTACGAGCAGCTCACTGCTACACGTAACACATGCTGAGCTCAAACCATTTTGGCATCTAAGAACCTCAACCCCGAACTGTACTATGGTTTCTTTTTCTTTCTGTATATCCTTGTGTTTATTTGTCAAATAAATATATTTCTATTTCTATTCTATTTCTATTTCACTCCGATGACGTGAATGTACTTATTCCCGACGATTATTTTAATTAACACTCCGACCAGGCCCGACACCTGTGTTAGACAATTATTACACTAAAATACAGCCAAAGCCCGAACGCCATGTGCTGACATTTTCTCTCACGACAAGAAAGTAACCTCTAACTCGTCATCTCGTTTCTATACAAGTGACAGCTGCTAGTTCCGTTTCCGCTAGTGATGTCCCGATCACTCGCGGTCGATCCGCGCAACGAAAACCGGTGCGTTCCGAAGCATAAATATTAAACAGTCACCCGCCCGGACAGGCCCGAACCTGTCCCTAATCAATAGGAAGGCGAGAAAGTGTTGCGACCGCTCTCTTGAGGACCGAGTACCCCACCTTGACTTCTGCTGATCGAGGCGTGCCATCCCGACCCGTGTACAAATTGACGATCCGTCCTCGTCTCCATCTCAATGATGGCAAGTTCGCATCCTTAATCAGCACCAAATCACCGACTTGAGGGGGGCTCGTCCGGTCAGTCCACTTAAGGCGCTGCTGCAAGATGTGCAAGTACTCAAGGGACCACCGTTTCCAAAAATCTTGAGCCATCTGCTGCAACATCTGCCACCTAGTTAACCGACTTAACTTAACATCACCGAATGGGTATTCTGGCAGGGCGTTAAGGGGCTGACCTATCAGGAAGTGACCCGGCGTCAACGCTTCCAAATCATTTGGATCCGAACTAGTGTCATTTCAATTTTACAGAACAGCGTCGCAAGCTCTTCAAAGCGTAGAGAGGTCTCACCGATGATCCTCGTCAGGTGCGACTTAGCCGATTTAACCGCAGCCTCAAAAATTCCTCCCCAATGAGGACATCCCGGCGGACTGAAAACCCATTCAATCCCTCGTCGGGAGCAAGCCGTACCGATGGCGTCCTGGTTACCGTTCAGGAATTGAGTGACCTCCTGCTGATATCGCCTGGCTCCGACAAAATTTGTGCCGTTGTCCGAACGGATTAATGTCGGGAGGCCCCTTCGTGAGACGAACCGATCTAGACATGCGATAAATGCCTCTGTAGTGAGGTCACTGACCACCTCCAAGTGGACTGCCTTCGTGGCCAAGCACACGAAGACGCACAGGTATGCCTTCACTAATCTGGCGTTCCGTAGCTGTGAAGACTTTACCATGAATGTTCCCGCGAAATCCGTTCCGACACCCGCAAAGGGCCGGATTTCGTTAACCCTATACGAGGGCAAATCGCCCATCAGGCACCGAAATACGACGCTACGCACTAAGCGTCTTCCCGATAGAATCCAGAACTCACGCTGGAGAAACGCCATCAAGGCGTGGCATCCGACATGCCCGTTCCGAATGTGTCGATCCTGTATCAACAGTTCGACCAACTTCCCTTTCCTAGGGAGTAACAATGGGTAGCGAGCCGCATAAGGCAGGTTGGCATTCCGCAGCCGACCTCCTACCCTCAGCAATCCTTGAGGGTCAATAAACGGGTTGAGCCGAGCCACAGCTCCCTTCAGTTGGACGCGTCCGCGTCTCAGAATGTCCAGTTCGGACTTAAAGTGCACCGTCTGCACTTTCCGTACCAATGCGAACAACGCATGGTTCCGTTCCCGTGGTGTCAGGACCTGTGTCCGCACCCGTTGCGCCTCAGAATTGCGACAATTCCGCGCAAATCGGAAGATCCAGGCGGTCACATTGACCAGCTTGTCGAGCGAGCTGTACCGTTCCAGCAGGCTGAACTCCTCTTCCGGCTCTGGTTGCGTCGTACAGACACCGACTGTCAAGGCGCCGTTCGCCGAGGTAACGCGTGGACTCATTGGCCAATCCGATTCGGCTTGAGTCAACCATTTTTGACCCCACCACAAGGGATGTCCAACTAACTCCGGAGCGTGACACAATCGACCTGACCGAAGGCGACCAGTATTGTTCCGATAAAACTGTTTACACTCTTCTTCAACCGGGTCCAACCGGCGGACCGTAGGTGGTTCCTCCACCTCCCAAAACTTCTTTATCACCTCCGAGGTACAGAACCGAATAAGGGACTACGAGTCGCTAGGCGTGGGGCAGCCGGCATGACCGGACCCATTACCGCATGGCCCAGTCTGGTGTTGACCGAAACCAGACCAGTCGCCTGCAACACGTGGACACCTGGCACTAACAGGTATCCCAAGGCATCGACACCCAATAAAATGTCTACTAGGCCCGGAATATCGAACTCCGGGTCAGCCAGTGACAACCCAGCGACCAACTGTCGCACCGAGGGCGACAACCGTACGTGAGGGTGTGAGCCCATCACATTAGGCATGACTAATGCCGTGACCGTCAGATTCACCGATGAATCCACCCGTGACGAGAGAGTAATCCGACATACTCCCTTAACGGAACCGACTTCCGTGTTCCCAATTCCCCGAATGGAATGTGGATACTCCCTTACCGAAATGCCTAACCGTCTTACAAGGTTGCACGAGACTAAGCACCCCTGGGCCCACGAGTCCAATAGTGCTCGTGCCACACATGATTTGCCGTCCGAACTCCACGCTATCACAGAGGCGGTGGGGAGCATGACCGTCTGTGGAGTGGCGGCACCCTGTAAGTGGGCGGCGTGTCCCTAGCGGGAACCTCCGCGGGATCCGAACCCGCTGAGACCTCCGTCGGCCGTGGAGTAACTCGGCTGCTGATATGCCGGTGGCATATCAGACCGTATGTACATCAGGGGGTACCAACCCGCATAATAGGCCCCTCGCTGTCCCGGTATCCGACCATACCGGACGGTGTACGGTGTGCCCGGTGGCCACCGTGGATGGAGGGGGGAGAGCGGATCTAACCTGGGGCGCTCTAGGAATGGGGGCGACATCCGACTGTTCGCCTCCCTGTTCGCCTCCCAGAGCGACGGGCAGGGTGGCGCAGAAGGTGGTGGGCTCCCAGCCTTCGCGCCACTCATAGGTGCCATCTGACACCCGCCCGTAACACGCGGTGAGCCAGCGGCCCGAAATCCTCGCTGACCGTGGACAGCGGCGACCGAACCCCGGCTATCCCGCATGTTACCCCCCGCGCTGCCCCCTTCCCCTCGGGGGGGGTCCCGTCCACGGGTACCCCAGTCACCCCGTTGGTGACTCCCGTTGCCCGGAGGGGGACTGGGTCCGGCCCTGGTTGGGCCCTGTGGCCGACCAACCTGAGTCCGGCCCTGGTGACCGTCCGAAGGGCCTGACCGATTCAGGCATAACACGATGTGGTGCTTGCCACCACAGCACTCACAGGGGAACGCGCGCGAGCACTCGCTCAGCGGGTGCGGCCCCAAACAACCGAAACACAATCGGTGGCGGAAGACTACCTTCCTGCGGGCAGCTACCCCGAGCGCCTTAAAGTTGGCGCAACTGGTCACTTCATGACCGGCATTGTCGCAGTGCACACAGCCGTCACCCGACGGCGCGGCATTCAAAACGCCAAATTGTTTCAACCGCCCACCCGCCGGTGGGGGCGGGGGGCGCGGCCCCTCCCGCATCCGCGCGGGTTGGCGCTGCACACTGGCCTCCGTATCCAGTGTGTCACATCGCCTGCATTCACCCTCCAAAAAATCCGTCAATTGGACGAGCGTGGGCAGTTCCGAGCTACTGCCCCCATGCAGCTGTTCAAACCGACTTTGAACAGCTGCAGGCAACCGTGACAAAACCATATACAAAACAATATATGACCATTGGTCTACCGGCAGACTAAGGTTCTGAAGGGCCTTAGTGGCCACCAGCACAGGGTTGAGCACCTGTACTCGGATGTCAACATCCCGGGTTACTCTTGGGATGCTAAACAGCTTCCCCAGCTGCGCATCAACCAACCGCCGTTTGTGTTGGTAGCGGTCAAACAATATGGACCGGGCTATCTCATAATTGCCCGCCGTGACCGTTAGGTGACCGACCAACTCCTTCGGTTCACCCCGCAGTGCCATCAATAGTTGGGCCAACTTTTAGGCGTTGTCCAGGTCGTCCCGACCGTGGACCAAACTATCGAATAAATTAATGAATGCCGGCCACTCATCAATTGCCCCACCGAAGGCCGGAATCTCCAGGTGTGGCAGCCCTCCAACAACACCCTTCGGGGGTGGGTCTCCGTTACCTTCCCCGCGGTCATTCCGTCGCGACCGCTTAATTTTTTCCGCGCGACGCTCGATGTCGCCCAAGCATTCCATCGCTTGGTCAGCATCCGCGCAGAGCTGTTTCACTGCAGCCACCGAGGCTTCATCCGTAAGCCCGAGAGCTTCAGCCTCCGCAGCCAGCCGACACACCTTCCCGACGCGTGTCATTGCGTCCTCCACACGCTTGAGCAGGACATCGTCCATGTCAGGTCGCTCCACATACTTATGAGTATGGGCGAGCCATCTCATTTCCTCACGGACACCATACCGCAGTACCGTCAAGGGCGAAGGTGCCATGTTTACCGATTCAATTGATTCTGGTCCTATACTTCACTACCGAACTAAGTATAGCCAGCGCTTGCCCGTCAGCGCTGGGCACAGAAATTAAAACTAAGTTGTCAAAACTAAGGCAACCACTAAAACAATTAAATCCTAAAACATATTTAATATGGTCGCCCTGTGGACATACACCTTATGACTATACACTCTAAATCAATTAGAGAATGCCACCATAAGGCACAATAAAAAATAACACACAAAAATTTATTATAGAAAAAAAGAAGCTATTTTTAATATAATGAAGGTAGCTGTGAACCTTCTAGAAGTGGCCCCTCCGATATGACCCACACTTCTACTGAGGTCAGCAAAATCAGCTTAATACCCCTTAAATAGCCTGACCCTGCTCTGTAATCCGAAACAACACTGCAATGCTATGGAACCCGACTGCAATACTATAGTCCGACCGAATGACTGTTTCTTATGCACACCGAGTAGTTTCCGACTACAAATTTATAATAATTGTTAACTACATCGTCAAATCAAATCAAATCAAATCAAATCAAATCAAAAATCATTTATTTCCATAGGATGTTGTTACATCACTTAGATCCGTCATTACATTTTTTTGGGTGAGTTCACTAACACAATGGCGGAATCTGTGGAGACTGTGGAAACTGAGCAATATGAATTAAATTATTGAGATAAAAATGACTTTGCAATTGATTAAGTATGAGTTTTTCAAATATTTTGCTAAGCGTTGGTAGTATCGATATGGGTCTAAAATTGGTGGGGTCTGATGTACTACCAGCTTTGAATAAAGGTTTAACTTTACTTAGTTTCATCAAGTCAGGAAACACACCACTATCTATACATTGATTAAATATACAACAAAGGTGAGGTGCAATACAATCTACAATGGAACTAATAATTTTTACTGATAGACCATGGGCGTCAGCTGTCTTTTTCATTTCCAGGGATTTAAACGCTTTTACAATGTCTTCATTATTTACGTGCCTAAATTTAAAATCTGTTTTAGATTCCTCAAAGTTTTGTTTAAGTATAGATTCAGCAGCAGCGAGAGATGAATTTAAAGACTTGGTTGTTGAAACTGGAATGTCCGTAAAGAAATTTTCGAAAGCTTTTGCTACTTCTAGGTCTGTAGCTTTGGCCGTTCCAGTCTCTCTGTTTATAATTTGCCAAGTCGTTTTCATTACATTGCTACTAGATTCAATTTTGTTTTTAATGAAATTAGATTTAGCTACGGCACAAACGCGTTTAAACATTTTTGAATAACTACGAACATAATCTAGAAAGGCCGTATTTTTGTTATATGATTTCTCTTCATAGAGTTCATATAATCTTCGTCTGCTCCTATGAATTCCAACTGTCGCCCAATCACTAAACAAAGCTTTGTTATTAATTTTTATAGTTTTTGATTTAAATACCGTATCATATTCATTTTTGACAAGGTTAAATACTGAGTTGTACAACAAATTTGCATCGTCACTGTATGGTATTTCCCATAGTTTATCTAAAATAGTATTCCTGTAGTGTTCAAGCCGACTGTCACTAACGGGCACACATGTAATATCCTCTTTTTGGTCCTTTTTTATTTTAATATTGAATATACCTATCTGACCAGAGTGATCAGAGGTTAATTTATTGATGACCGATTTGAAAATGGGCGTAATGTTAGTAAATATATTGTCAATGCAGGTAGCAGATGTTGCAGTAATTCTAGTAGGCTCCAAAAACAGATAGTTCATGTTGTGACATAAAAATAAAGATTTTAATCTAGTACAAATATTATTATCCTCTCAATTATACTTTCACTAACCGAAAATGAACTTTAATTGTGGTATACCGACCACAGACTCACTCACAAACTGATTGCCGACCAATCTGAGATACCCTTTTCTCCCAACTACAATGTGGCAAAAAAACAACCCTACAACCGTCCGTGAATCGATGATTTCCCACTAGGAAACCGCGCCTGCTACCAAATGTTTAATTCCACGCCTCAACCGAACGGGCGTGGAATCTTGAGGGGCGGTTTTCACCAGCACAGGGAGTATCGCAAGTGGTACTGACCTTGACGCCTTGGGCCGGAACTCGAAAGCTCAATTCGAGGCAGGAAATGCGGGATAAGGAGCACAATGGGTGGGTGGAGAGGAGTCGAATCTTACTCTCGTCGTAGCCCGATGCTGTCGCCGTCGTGTTGCTTGCCGACACCAAGCGTCGCTGTCCGAATGCGACGAATTAATCCCCGAATCACATTAACCTTCCACGACACGAAGCACTCACTCCGATGACGTGAATGTACTTATTCCCGACGATTATTATAATTAACACTCCGACCAGGCCCGACACCTGTGTTAGACAATTATTACACTAAAATACAGCCAAAGCCCGAACGCCATGTGCTGACATTTTCTCTCACGATAAGAAAGTAACCTCTAACTCGTCATCTCGATTCTATACAAGTGACAGCTGCTAGTTCCGTTTCCGCTAGTGATGTCCCGATCACTCGCGGTCGATCCGCGCAACGAAAACCGGTGCGTTCCGAAGCATAAATATTAAACAGATTGATTATTATTTATGATTGAGAAATGCATCTATAGAGTAAAAACATTTGAGTGATAACCATTTAAACAGTTCGGACTTAAACATATTTATGGGTAACTGTTTTATGTGTTTAGGCATCTTGTTAAAAAAAATTACACACATCGCAGAACAGTTTTTGAGATACAGCGATGTTCTTGGGATGTTGTTATATACCAACCTAGTCGAATTTCTTTTGTTTCTTAAATACTTATCCTGAGCCGTTATAAACAATTGTGGGTTGGTTTTAACAAATTTTCCAATTTCGTGGATGTACACACAGGTAATATATTTAACTTAATGAACATAGGTTCACAGGATCCATATAGGGCCATACCGCAAATGGCACGCACACATTTTTTTTGTGCAATAAAAACATCATTTATCTCAATGCCGTTTCCCCAAATTACGAGACCGTATCGTAGTACAGACCCCACATAACCATGATAAGCAATTAGAGCAGTCTTTTTATTCGTCGTTTTCCGAAGTCTACCTAATACATATACAAATCTATTAATTTTCTTGCAAACTTTGTCAGTGTGAGTTTTCCAATTTAAATGTCGATCTATATTAATACCTAAAAATTTCATACTATTAGCCTCCTGAAGAATTTGTCCATTATAATTTACATTTAACGTCATGTCTCTCTTGAAATTTTCAAAATTATTAAAATTAATGTACATTGTTTTACTTAAATTAACCTGTAAATTATTATTATGTAGCCATTGAACTATACTTATAATTGCGGCTATTGATGTCAGACTCATGAAAAGAAATATCATCATCTATTGCAAGCGTTACGTTTATTGATATATCGTCCGCAAATAAGATACAGTTTTGATTTGTAACCTCGGGTAGGTCATTAATATAGAGTAAAAATAGGAGGGGCCCGAGAACACTGCCCTGAGGGACTCCGAATTTGTTTATTTGAAGGTCAGATTTGTACCTGTTCTCTACATTTTTGTCATTTATTCTACTTATTGCAATCTGCAATCAAACTGCAATCGATTGTTCAAATATGACTGTATCCAATCTAGTGCAAGGCCTCTAATGCCATTTGATTCGAGCTTGGACATTAGTAGATCATGTGAAACAAAATCAAACGCTTTCGACAAATCAAAAAACAGAACTGTGCTGAATTGTTTTATATCTACATTATCTACAATGCTATGGACAAGTTTAAAGGCCGCTAATGTTGTGGATTTGTGTTTTTGAAACCCATACCGCTCCGGGGTCAATATATTAAATTTATCAATAAAATCAGTAAGTCTTTTTTGCATTGCCTTTTCAAAGATTTTTGATAACACGGGTGTGAGAGATATAGGACGATAACTACCTATATCACATTTTTCACCCTTTTTAAACAGGGGTTTAACTACTGATACTTTAAGTCTATCAGGAAAGCACCCTGTTAATAAGGACAGATTTATAAGATATGTCAGTATGGGCACAATCGCAGAGTAGCATTTTTTAATAATTTTCGTGGATATACCGTCATATCCTTCTGAATTTGTATTATTTAAGGACATAACCAGTTTCCTCACGTTTATACTGTCATACGGATTCAGGAAGAAGCTCTGGTGAATTCTATTTCTACCACCTGTCGGAATTAGGTCATGATTTACTTTATTCGAGATTTTTATAAAATACTCGTTAAATGTATTTGCTATTTCTAATGGTTCTTTGAAAACTTTGCCCTCATGACTAGTACCTTGTATCAAATGTGGTAAGTTTTGATCATTTCCCGATTAATTTTTTACCACATTCCTCGATGCTCTACATTTGTTTTTGCTATTACTCACATATTTACTGTTTGCTTGCTGCTGGGTTATTATATATATTTTTTTAATAGTTTTGAGAATTGTTGGTATTTTATTTTGTTATATTCCGTTTTGTTTTTGTAAAATGCGAACCTAAGTGATCTCTTTGTTTTACAGCTTACTTTAAGTCCTTTAGACACGCATTTTGGTTTTCCTTGTGTGTTTCTTTTGATTTTGATGATGGGAAAACAAAGGTCATAAAATAAGCAGAACAATTCATGAAAAATATTGAACGCTTTGTTTAGGTCACTTTCCTCATACACCTCTGAGAAAGATAATGAGCTAATGCAGTCATAAAATTTTATAACATTTTCATTTGAATAATCTCTTTTATATTTTAATGTCGCCTTTGGTAGTATTTTCTTATTACTGACAGGAATCGTTAGTAGTTGTGCTGTTTCGTGATCTGACAACCCCAGGGGTATGATTGTTTCTACGGCACACTCTATATTGCTAATTATATGGTCAATGCATGATGCTTGTCTAGTTGGTTCTGTAATATGTCATATATACATAATTACATTACCGTTATAAGTTACAGAAGGGGCAGACAGTTGCTGCAACGTGTTTGATGAGTGTCTGGTAGCAACCCAAATGATGACGACCATCCACTAATACCAACCAATTCAGCGTTCAAGGTCTTCACAGCGGCATTTACATCGTCAGGAGAATGGTGACGATAGATCTGAAGGTCAAGGTCAAGCAAGGTACGAAAAAATTATTACGCAATGATAGTATACAATTTATAATAAAGTGCCTAATTAATTAAATTTTCTCCCACTAAATCTTTCCAAAAACAAGATATTCTCATGGCTAACACAGCATAATTTTTATACACTGAAGTAGTTCTTTCTCACTAATAATTAAAAAGTAATATTGCAGACCTTAGATATATACTACTACAATAAAATATTTGCATGCTGTACAATATTAAGTAATTATTGTTGATTAAGTAATAAATTAACATATTATATAAATTTAAGAACTTATATGTTATACCAAAATCATATCAAATAAACAAATCTGAATCACTGCTAATCTGTAAGTGAATTATTGCAATCTTGGTATTGGATAGCGGTCTGGTGTGGTGACAGTGTTTAGGCATCGGTAATCTCCGCACAGCCTGAGCTGTCCATCATTTTACGGCACGACATGCAATGGGCTTGCCCACCAGCTTTTCGATGGTCTGCAGATACTTATCTCCTGCAATAACCTAAATTCCTTCTTTAACTTATTGTAACGATGCGGGAGCAGGGTCTTGCTTTCGCGTAAACAGGTGGTCTTGTCGTCTCTATGTGGTGGTAAGCCCAATGCTTCGGTGTGACATCGTAATTGGTAGGCTTTGTTATTTCTGGGAACTGTTCGTGTAATGCCCTACACAGATGGTCCTGTTGAATGGTCTTAATAGGTGGCTGATCATAACCTACTATTTTTCCTTTCGATCCTAAAGTAGTTACTGTATCAATTAACTACCTATTGTATAAATGTACCAAATGTTTGTACTTATAAATAAAGTCTGCGCCCAATATTGATTGTTTTACGTCGCAAACTATAAATGTCCATTTAAAAGCGCGTCTCAGTCCTAAATTTAACTCTAAAGTGACTTTACCATAAGTTTTAATTTCAGAACTATTTGCTGCATAGAGATTTTATTGGAAATCTGTTGTTTTGCAATATTTTACACGATTTTTGGTAAAACAGATACGTAAGCGCCTGTGTCAATTAGAAAGGAAATATGGTTCTTACGATCGCTTATCATAAGGCGGTGGTTGGTGAGTGGTACGCTTCCTGCCTCAAGCTGTACCGCGTCTAGTTTCCCTGGTGGTGGTGATATCTCGAGTCCACTCTGTTCGGATCCAAGGCGCATGGTTTCTCACAGTCTGTCGTCCTGTCCCGGTGGCGAAAAGGAAACCTGCTCAGCCAGTTGGGATGCTCCGGGTTTATCGATCGGCTGTTGGATCTGGATCTTGAGCTCCTTGACCTTGATCCGCGTCGATTTTCGTTGTTCCTGTTGAACTGCGTGCGTAGCGCTGTGACTTCCATTGACAAATTTCTCAACATATTGAACATCTCCGCCAATAGTAAATTGTTGACATTCAAGTTCCTTTGGTGACTCACTTCCGAAATCTCCTCGTTTGAAACGCTCTCCACGACTTTTTCCGCTATCTTCGCTATATTTTTCAGGTCCTGCTCGTTGCTGACTACTATGACTACGCTCACGGCTGCTGGCATATGCGACATCCACAAATTCCTCAGTGTTTGTTCTGAGACCTGCGTATTTCTGCCCAAGTTTCTCATTTTTCTGAGTAGTTGCGATGGTTTCTGCGATCCCAGCTCCATTTCGCCTATTAACTTCTGGAACTGTCTTTCCGTACTTTCCTCGAACACTTGCAACAGTCTGTCCTTTACTGCCTGATACTTGTTCTTGCGGTGGTACGAAAATAATTTGGCTTATCTGTTGTAGCGCATCGCGGCCGAGTTTTGATACCAAGATGTTTAATTTGACGTCATCACCTTGCTTCTGCGGCATCAGGATGGATTCAAACTGCGCGATTCACAGCCTTGGCATCGCCATCCAAAATTCCGGTATCCTTGACGTCACCGTTATCTGCGCCAACTCCGCAGTTGCCACATTTGCCCCAGATGCAGTGAAGCTCGCTGCAGTGCAGGGTGGTGGTACAGAAACACCAAATTGGGTAGGGTTTACCATATTATCGTCTTCTTGTACAATAATTTAAGTATGTACGAGAAAACTATGTCCGTCCGCTGTTAGGTGCGTAACTAGGTCACATGAGTTTGTTTCTTCGCGTCACCGTACAAAGTTCGAATATTTTTGAGTTTGCCAATTTCACTTTTCACTGGTCTTCTTCACATCACGTCGGTGTCGCCACTTTGGGGGATGTTCAGTCTATTAAAGTAAAGTCCCATTGAAGTCTAAATTGATTATATTTCTCTGTCTTTTCGGTCCTAATGACAAAGCGTAACTAACTTAATTATCTAACGTTTACGTTATATTCAATACATGTATGTGCTGCCACAAGGTTACAAATAAATGTTTTTTTTTGGTATTTATATTTCACTTGTTTTCCATTATCAGAAGTGGGATAGCAATTCTAGCCTCACATTTGGCCATTCTAGATCATTTCGATCTCAAAACAAAGGAGCTTTGTCACTACCCTCGTGTGTGGCTTAGTTTTGGTTTTCGTTTGTTTCGATCTTGTTCATACAAGTCGAACATGCCTCACAGACATAGTTCCCGGAGTAGATCCCGCTTCTCCCGGGCAGCCCTTCGTTCTCTGGGATGGGCAACGGTTTACTTTGTTCTGACAATGGTCAAGGCGGCGACAAGGTTCGAACCACCCAGAAGGGCGAAAAGCGGGCTTTGGACACCCGCTTTGCTACGTGGAATGTGCGTGGAGCGATGGATGAAAAGATTGATTAAGTGTGTGATATGATGGACAAAATCAGAGAAGATGTGTATTGTGTGAATAAGACTAAAATAAAAGGGTCAGGAACTACCCATGGCCCTTTTACAGCCTACTGGTTTGGGATTACAGAGGCCGAGGTAGGATGTAAGGGGGTAGGGATTGTCCTCTCCCAACGTATGGCACAGTGTGTTAGTGAGTATGAATGTGTAGACCCAAGAATCCTCTGGGTCAGACTCAGGGTGGGGCTTATACGACTATTTGTAGTAGGCGTTTACGCCCCAGATATGGGTCTGACGCAGAGGATTCGAGAAGACTAATGGGAAAATGTGCGGGAGTTATTAATGAAGTGCGATGCAAACTAGCGGATCATAATGCTAGGAGACTTTAATGCATGGGTAGGAGTGAAGCGATCTCGCTTCACTCCTTATGATCAAGTGCTGGGTAAGTTTGGTGACAAAAGGGTCAACGAGAACGGCTTGGGTCTTCTCGAAGTGTGTCTGGAAAAGAGTCTTTGTGTAATGAACACTTTGTTTTGTCACAAAAAGATTCAAATGTATACTTGGCAGAGACAGCAAGTAATTGATTTTATAAAAAAAACAACGTTGTCGACACGAGAGTATGGCGGGGCGCTAACCTAGGATCGGATCATTTTCTGGTGATAAGCCAGATAAATGATCTGTTCAAACGATGGCGACATCACCCTCAAATGCCGACAACAGAGTTGGAACGTATAAAAGTAGAGACATTAAGAGAATAGTGTGTGAAAGTAGAATATAAGAAGAGACTGGCTGTACACTTTGAGAAGATTAATTTGAAAGAAGAGTATGAACTTGAAATGGAACATTTTTAGTCAATAATTAAAAATAGAGTGATACAGTCTGCAAGAGAAGTATGTGGTGTGACCAAAAGGAAGAAAGGAAAAAAGAAAAAAATAACATTGGAAAGATCACATTGGATTGACGATATAATGCAGTGATGTGTCCACGAGTAAACGGTCAACTCGAGAGATATATTCGGACGTTGCTTGATGCCTTAAACACCAGCGTTGAAGAAAAACGAGAATGGGACACGAAACAAGGACAGGACATCAATTGCTTCTACAAGTTTCTCGCCATACAAATTAATGTTTAGTGCTACTCGAAGCCGATATCAAGGTTTTGGAAATAAAAGGTATGATGATGAGGAAGGTGCCTCCAGGTGCAGGACAAATGCTAAGACTGTTCTGCAATAAAAATGCGGAAGGCTTGTACCGAGTGGTGTGACCTGACCTCCGGTGTCCCCCAAGTCTCCTGTGCACAATATTAATACCCGGATGATTCAGATTCGTTTATTTGATATGATTTGGGTGTTACACATAAATTCTTAAATTAATATAATATGTTATTTTATTACTTAATCAACTATATTATATAGCATGCAAATATTTTATTGTAGTAGTATATATCTAAGGTCTGCAATATTACTTTTAAATTATTAGTGAGAAAGAACTACATCCGTGTATAAAAATTATGCTGTATTAGCCATGAGCATATCTTGTTTTTGAAAAGATTTAGTGGGAGAAAATTTAATTAATAAGGCACTTTATTATATATTTTATCTACACACGTATCATAAACCCTCTTTACTGCGTACAGAAACCGCACGATACGATCAGCATAATGTTAAACTACTTAGTAAAAACTCATATCTTATCTGAAAAATTACACATTATGACCATAATGTGTAGTTTTTCTACACATTATGACATTCAAATTTCGAACGCCGAGGCCCGCCTGCATGCCGCCCCTAGTTTGTCTGTGAAGTTGGTACTGACATTCAAATTTCGAACGCCCGAAGTTGGTGCTACAGAACAAGCTAAACAACAGCAGAGCGACAATGCCGGTCAAACATGCGGTTCCTGAACACATAATAATAATAATAATTCTTTATTGCACAGAAAACACAATGGAAAAAATACAACGAACAATATGCAAAGGTGAGCTTATTTCTAAAAAGAAATTTCTTACAGCTAACCTGTGAGGTAAGGAAAAAATATTTATAGAGAGGTAGTCCTAGTGTACAATTAAGATTTAAAAGAAAGAAATAAAGTCAATATACTATCAGATAAATCACAATACATCCTACACATACTATAAAATAAATTAATAGAATACAATAAATACATAGATACACATACATACTATAAGATACCCACTATGCGGAAGAGAGGAGATGCTGTTTCAACTTTTTCTTAAAAGAGAACAAGGATGTGCAATCCCTTATAGCGCAAGGAAGTGCATTCCGCAAACGTATTGCCCTTAACCTAAACGAGTGCTCGTAAGCAACAGTGTTGTGCTGAGGAATTGACAAAAGTGACACCGTGTGAGATCTCCGAGAGAGCTTATGATATGTGTGTAGATAAACTAGTGTATGTAACTCTACATAAACTACTATTATACTATCATTGCGTAACAATTATTTTGGTACCTTGCTTGACCTTGACTTTCAGATCTATTGTCACCATTCTCCTGACGATGTAAATGCCGCTGTGAAGAGCTTGAACGCTGACTTGGTTGGTATTAGTGGATTGTTGTCATCATTTGGGTTGCTACCAGACACTCATCAAACACGTTGCAGCAACTGTCTGTCCCTTTTGAATTTTATAACGGTAATGTAATTATCTAAAGCGATAAAGCTAAAAGCCTGGGTGTCGTCTTCGATAACCAATTGTCCAGTGTAGGAAGCAAACCAAAATTAATCTCGCTCCCTTAGTTAATTAATTAGTCCCTTCTTCTTCTCCTCATTGATTATGCTGATGTTTGGTGGGTCAGCGCAAATGAAAAACAACTGAATAAACTTGAACGACTTCAAAATCTCGGAGTTCGGTTAATTTTTGGACTATGTAAGTATGAACACGTATCTCAGCATCGCAGGGAGTTGAAGTGGCTACCGATTCGGCTTTGATGGAACTCCCGTATCCTGTGTTTCCTTTATAAAATTTTGTGGAACCTACATCACCCTAACTTCCTGCGTGATCGCTTCGAATTTCTTTCTTCAAGCAGGACTCGATGAACTCAAATGGCGTCTATGCTAAAAGCCCAAGAACGTTCCATTGCAGCCTACGAGTACTGGTTCAGAATCCGAGCCATATGACTGTATAATTACAGTCCCCTGCACTATCAGAGACAGACCATCACTAAATATATTCAAAAACCGGCTAAAGAAGCACCATCTTTCCCTTTCTTGTTAGATATTCATACATATTTATATATATATAAGATGGTATGTATAAGTTTATGATAGTGTTAATATATATTGATACGTTGTATTTAGGAAATTGCGTATGCAGTCTTTTTTTTAGCAATTAGGGTTATCAGTATGTACTGTTTGTAGTCTATGTTACTCGTAGTACACATACTGCCAGTTTCCTGGGCGCTGATTAAGTTAACAAATCGGTTAAACTGATTTGAGCCAATCACGTGCAGCTAATATTCAAAATAGCGGCACGTGATTGGCTGAAATCAGTTTAACCAATTTGTTAACTTAACCAGCGCCCAGGAAACCGGCCGATAGAGTTTTATTGTAACTTTAACCATCACCTTTCCTACTTATCATGGTTTGCTGGACTTATTAACCTCTTGAATACCACCGGCGTTAGCTAACGCATCGTTTCCGCGTGGCATAAGGCTCAAAATCGCGACCCAACTACCCTCGGTTTTTTAACTCGGGTTAAGTGACCCGGATAGCAGGTAACGATAGATAAGTCGCAGTTAGTTGGTTAAATCAGACACTTAACTAAAACCCTAGACCGTTAATTAAAGACCGACGTTAAACTAAGTCGCTAAAGATCCGTCAGACAAGTAAGTGAAAGAAACGTTAAACGAGTTGTCTAAACGTTCCTAGGCAACAAAACATATACAACATAAATACACTTAAGTACACATAAAAAATATTTTATGTGCAAGTATTTAAATTTATGTTAAGTATTTTTTGCTGTTCTTCATTTTCAACCTAATTTCGCTTCGCTCACCCCCTTTACTCTTCACCTAAGCTGCCGCAATGATTTGCCCTGATATAAGCTGTGCAAATCAGTAGTGAATAGATAGACTCTGAAAGTAATCAGCTGTTTTCGTGACGCCATCTTGTTTTGGATTATTTAACCAACACGCCGGCGTTTGGTAAGACAGATTGTTAAACTTTTTCGAAGATGCTTTATTTAAATCAAAATGCTAGTGACTTGAATAAACGTCGGTCTTTAATTGACGGTCTAGGGTGTTAGTTAAGTGTCTGATTTAACCAACCAACTGCGACAGATACATCCTCATTAAAAGTTGCTAAGAGTTACAAAAAATGCAAGGTGCTAGTGTCTTCAGATTCCCTTAAACCATTTCATGGCGATAATGATGATGATATTATTAGCTGGCTGGCAGGCTGAGTTTAGTCTAGGTAGGTATACTTAGAAATGATTGTGGGGTCATCATTAAGGATAATTTGGAAATGACTGGTGTCGTCATTATGATTAATTTGGAGATGACTGTGCGGTCATCATCATGACTTATTTGGAGTTGACTGAGGATATCAATATCATGGTTAATTTTGAGTTGACTAACACCCGGTTTCTGAAGGAAAATTAGCTGTGACAACTTGTTAAACTCATGTCACGCATTTCAGCCAATCACATGCCGAACATATTTTGAATAAATGATCGATTAACCGCTTGTTAAATTTGACAACTCTTTCGGAAACTGGGGGTAAGGTTATCATGATGGCTAAATTGGATAGGCCTGCCTACAGACATGGTTATGGATAAATCAAATATGAAATTGGGGGTAATCTATGGTTTGGGATGAAAAGGCATGTATCTAAATGTGGCAAATATAAGAGTTATTACTTTTAAACCATTAAGATATGAATTTTGTGTCGGAAAATAAGGATTTGAGCAATTTTAATTATTGGGGAATCAAGAATTTCTTTTATTTTCTGTAATTTGTTTAGTACTTTTACCCTATTTTTTCAACTTTTCATAATACAAAGTAGATTTGATGCTTTTTTAAATAGGCATTTTAATTTGTGTAAATAACTATAACTAAGATAAGATACTTTATAAAAATGCAAAATATAATGTATTTGTTACGGCTAAAACCCGAAGCGCGGCTGCAACTAGTTTTAGCCGTTTAGAACTAGGTGTAGCCACTTACTCTTGGTTAAACCTAGTACGAGCCGATTATTTTCGGGTAAAACTAGGTCTATCCTTCATCATGCCGGCTACAACTAGGTTCGGCCAATCCCTGTTGGATAAAACTAGGTCTATCCTTCATCATGCCGGCTACAACTAGGTTCAGCCATTCCCTGTTGGATAAAACTAGGTCTATCCGATATCATTCCGGCTAGAACTAGGTCCAGCCATTCCCTGTTGGATAAAACTAGATGCAAACAAGTTGAAACAAGTAACAGGCGCCTGGCTCACGCGAGTCGCGTCGCGCTCGCGCACCCCTGCCGCCCGCCACCCGTACACCAGCGTTTGCCATTGCGCTTTGAGTTTAGTACGCGTTGTGCCGTTGTACAAAACAGACGTACTTTCTTGTTTTTGCGCACTCATACGTTCTGTTATAACCCTATTTTCTATGTAATAAAAGCTAAACTAGCAGATCACTATGTTACGTATTTTTCCGTGGTATTCTATTGCAGAGTCAGCCATTTTGGTGGCCTGCCATTTACTTGAATAATATTTTTCAGTTAGATTTGTTCATTCGCAAGGAGCGGTCGCCTCCGCTTTGAAGAAGTCATAGTCTAGTTTGTGTGTAATCTCTCAAAAGAAGAATAAAGTCTAGTTAGGTGAACTTTGTAGTTTTTTAAAAAAAAAGACAGACACCAGAGGCCTCCTAACAAACTGGTGTCAGAAGTGGGATTCCGAAGAGTTCATACAGACATCTAAAGAAATCTCGAATCCCAGGCCAGTGTTTGCCCTGATCGACTGTGAGACTCGCCCTTAGGTCGAGCCCGCATCAGCTACACCCTAACAGACCTGATCCGACGGTTAGTCTCCGCCCTATGAGCGTGAGCCCGCGATCCAGCACACTACTACGGCACTCCATCCAACGTGTCCAGCGAACAACCTAACCACTATCAACCATCATCTCGGGCGCATACCATTCTTCAGCCCGGTTTCAGCAAGAACTTTCACACGCCGTCTGCCGCCGCGTTGGCGCCAAGCGCTGACACTGGACACTTCTGACTCGATACCTGCCGCGTGATACTATCGCCGAGCCGAGAATGAAACTCGAGAACAGCATCGTCATGTATTTGTGAGTTTTACAAAGTCTATTTTCTACACAGAACTCTTACATACTGTGAAAGTGCACATCGGAAAGCCTCATTTTACAACATTTTTACGAACTTTTATATATACGTTTTACAGTGTCTTGAACTAAGAAATTAGAACTTAATTATGTACTCTGCCTATAAACCAGAGTTTTCAAAATAAATCCCGGAACAAGATTCCGAGGTCATCTCAGAATACCCTGAGTCCTACTCTGTCAATACAACAGAGTTCAATACCACATGTGGCTAAACCCCATAATGTTCAAAATAAACCTCGACAAACAATGTCGAGTTCTACTCAATCAATCTCTCAAATAAGCCCGACTTTAGACAAAACTCATCAAGAATCGAATAAGAGTACTTTAAGTCAAAATACATCTCGTAAACAGCCGAGTCACTCTATCGATATGTGCGGTGCTCACACTTTACTGATATTTTTGGATGTATGATATTGATAACTAACGAATTATATTGATAGAGGAAGCGGCGTATGAAATGAAACGACCGATTCTAATGAGTACGTTAGAGACACTGTTTTATTGTAAAATAAAGAGTAAACAAGTAAGCTAATTTTGTAAACAAAGCTATTTTCGCTGTATGCTCGTACATCTTGCCGTCTACAAAACAAGAAAAATATATTTAAGTTATTACAATAAATTACACGATATAAAACATTATTGATACAAATTATATAAGATTATCAATGAACAAAAACTTAATTTAATGTTGAGGAATCTTGAATTTGACTTCCGTCCATTGGCTGGATTGGTCTGTGCATACCGGATGATGGACTTCACTGTAAAGGGCCGGTAGCGAGGTAGCGGTAGTCATTTGTGGTATTGGGGGAGCCGTCCTTGTTAATATCACATTTTGCTGCTGTTCTTGGCGTCTCTCAAGGACGCGACGACGGCGTCGTAGTCTGATAAGATAACAGCCGGTTCCAACCATCAGGGCGCATACTATCGTCAGAATGTATATCATCGTATAGTGATGCGTATTATGTACTGATAAAGTCACACCAATGTCCTCAGCAATCTTGAGAGCATCTAGTTGGTTCTGAATGGTCTCGTTCTGACGGTCATTGTCTTCAAGTCCAACATATGATATCTTGATAGGCTCGTGGTGTCCCAGTATAGTAAAGAAGTCTCCTTTGATGACGCAATCCTGACCTAGGGTAATTATGCCATTATCGCGCAGACTTTCCGACGACGGGCCAGCCGGGCATAAAATGCGGACGGTTCATTCTCCGCAACATGAGTAGAGCCAGGAACTACCGGAGTGTAACTTGATCCATTTGCTTAGGCATTCCGCCGACCTTGTCTTGCAAAACAATTGTTCACCTACTTTGCTCATTACCTTGACATCGCATATTGATTGTTTTACCGCAAGTCCATAGATATGGTTATTCTAATCGCAGAGGAAGCCCCTTTGGTTGTATTTGATACACGAAGACAAGTCGGTCTGTGATATTGGGATAAATGTATCCTGTCTTGTGTTGAACGCGATGTAGTCGGTCCGTGGTGTCACATAGTAGGTCTTGAGATTCCGTTTCTGCAGTAAGCTGACGACGTAATCAAGTTCGTATTTCTCCTTAGTAGCCAGTGGTATTTTTATTTCTATGATAAGGTAGGCATCTGTTACCTTGGCCCTTGCTTGTAATAGCTGATGTAGAGTTTTGATATCGTCCGGTGGAGTTGGTAGTGACAAATCGCCTTGTAACTGGCCGGATATTGCATTTGGTTTTGCAACTGTTGTGGTGATAATAAGTGCGCGTCGAGGCGGCCTTGATAGATGTCGGTGACGGTATTGACTAAGGTCTCTTGTATACGTCTGATATATGATATGATGACGTCAATGGACATAGCGCTCGTAACAGTGTAAAATGCATTCAATGCAGATTAGCTTATCCTTTCGGCTTGATAGATTTCCATTGATATGTTGTTGATATGCCGGTTAATAGCCATAAATTGTTCGTTCATGAGTTTCTCGTTACGATGTAGAATGTTATTCTGCGCTTCAAGGATGGACGTCTGGTTTTTCAAGAGTTTCAAGAGATATTTGTCGTTCAGTTGGAGCTTCTCAATGTCCTGAGCGTATTGATCCGCAAATTTGTCGTCTAACACTCCAAAGAGATAGTTTGCAACATTCCAAATGCCGTTTATCAGTCCTCTCTTTTTGTTCTCGATTGCTTATTGTGCCTGAGAAGGTTGTTGTAGTGTTGCATCTCTTTCAGTTCGTGATCGAATTGTGAAGCGATGATAGAACATAATTCGTCCTTGGCACTCACGTTCTTAAGATGCTTTACATATTGCTCAATACTTGACATGCTTTGCCAGAAGGTTGACATGTTGTAATAAATTACCATGTTCCAGTGATCTTTGATAAACCGCAGGTCTGCCGTTTTGTCGAAGTAGAGAGAGTTACCATTGTTTATACTTGTCACGTTGAAGGACTGTGATGAGGCAGTTGGAAGGATCACAGAAAACAGGAGTAAGAGCGTCGTGAAAAGATTCTTGATGATGCCTTTTTTCTGCTTTGCCCTTCTGTTCGTTTGTTGATCGTCATCTTGAGCGGCCGTGAGTGGTTGGTCCACCGATGATTTATCTTGTTTGTCGCCTTCAGTTACCGGTAACCGGATCAACTTGGTGATAGGTCGTTTGATAGCGTGTTCCTTGGTCTTGAGGGAGACAACTCTGGTATAGCCATCCTTTCCAGGATGGACGTCAGTTATTCCCGGGGGGCATGTTGTCCTCTTTGATAATGACGACATCGCCTACTTCCAAGTTCCTTGTCGGGTATCTCCACCGCGATCTTGTCTTACCTACATAGAATTTCTTTTATTTGTCTTTTATAGCTAGGAAGTGAGTTTGCGAAGATATCTATATCTATCAGTCTTTTGTTATAAGTTTCGAAAGATCGTCGAAAGAATGTGTTTTTTGCATAGTTTGTGCTACATAGGGTAAAATAAAATGTTTTTTTTGAACGTGAGGAGATGCGGTTAACAAACAAGTTTACCTTCTCAAGTAAACATGCTGAATCTATATGGTCATTTAACAATTTATATAGGAATGAGGCATCCAAAAAATTTCGTCTGCTTTCTAGGGAGGCAATATTGAACTTATCACACAGCCTTTTATTATCATTATATTTAGTGCCGGTCCTGTAGTCTAATGATTTTAAAAATTTATTCTGAATCTTCTCAAGACGAGCAACGTGTACCGCATAGTGGGGATTCCACACTACACAACCAAATTCTAAAATACTACGTACATATGCGTAGTATAGCGTTATCATGGTTTTTGCTCGCTTAAAGGGTTTTGATAGACGCAGAATCAAACCAAGTTTTTGGTAGGCTCGAGCGATGATATGGTCGATATGTATATTGAAATGAAGTTTAGAATCAAGCAGCACCCCCAGGTCCCTAATCTGCGTTACCCTTTTCACTTGAATACCATTGAGGTTGTAATCAGCTAATACTGGATTAAATTTACGGGTAAATGTTATCGTATAACATTTATCTACATTAAGCAATAACTGATTACGGGCACAATAAGTTGTGAAAATGTTTAGATCAGATTGAAGTAAAGTACAGTCTTCTGGGGTTGAGACTACTTTAAAAATCTTAGTATCGTCCGCGTATACCAAATGACATGAATCTGAGAAAATATTCATGATATCATTAATGTATAGAGTAAACAAAAATGGGCCCAAATGTGAACCCTGGGGTACGCCAGAGCCAATGGAGAGAAAGTCAGATGTGTATCCTTTTAGTGAGACAGCTTGACTTCTGTTGCTAATGTAGGACTTCAACCATCTAAACAGATCACCATGTAAACCGATCTTCAGAAGTTTGGAAAGGAGTGTGTTATAATTAATTTTATCAAATGCTTTTGTAAAATCTGTATACACGGTATCAACCTGACATCCAGCGTCCATAGCATTAATTGCGAAATCTGTAAAAGTGACTAAGTTTGTGTCGACACTACGTACCTTAAAAAAACCATGTTGGAATTGAGAGATGTGACGTGATAGTGTTTGAGATAGTTCTTGTGTTACAAGTTTTTCGAATATTTTACCAAATATACATAATTTTGATATAGGCCTGTACTGTTTTACGTCACACCTCTCACCTCCCTTATGTATTGGCGTTACTATTGCGGTTTTCCAAATATTTGGAAAACATCCCTCATTTAGTGACTTTTTGAAGATGATAGTAAGCGGTATGGAAAGTGAGGACGAGCATTTCGAGATAAAAATGGGATGAATCCCATCGTGACCTGCTCCCTTATTAACATCTACTTTATCTAAATGTCTCAAGATAAGTTTACGGGTAATTCTTACTGACGAAATATCTATCGGAGCATCGGATGAATTATAATCCAAACCAAAAATGGGATCCATTGAACTGCCATTAGTATCCTTTACAAAGACAGAATTAAAATATTCATTAAATAAATTACTGATTGAATGACAATCTGAAGAGGATTTACCATTATAAACCATACGCTCGGGTAAAGCATTTGAAGAAAATTTAGTTTTTATATAACTCCAAAAATATTTAGGGCAATGTTCAATTCGTTCTTCGGCTCTCTTCACAAACGATTCAAAACAAAAAGGTTCCAACTTCTTCTCCCTATGCCTGAGTAATCTAAAAGCATCATAATCTAGTGGATTACCATAGATTTTCCATTTCTTGTGATATTTGAGTTTTTCGCGAATTAATTTAATGAGGGAACTAGAGTACCATTGTGGGTATCTACTATTTGGGGTAGATGATACCGACTGTTTGGGAACATGTTCATCAATAACACAATTTAGCTGACTATAAAAAGGATTGGTAGCATCATCCGTATTCATATTATGTAGACAGTTCCAGTCATAGTCGGATAACCTATTGATCGCCACGTAGTCAGCATTATGATACGTGAGTTTCAAACGAGGCTTTTGCTTATGTAAGAACAGACCAGGAACACTAATATTGATATCTAAAGATCTATGATGCCTCCTCAGGAACAAGGGGATGGGCGCACGGTACCACGGAACAAGCAGTGTTACTCAAAACCAAATCAAGGATTTCCCACGATGCATAAGATACATTAAAATCCCCAAGAAATAAGAACAAATCGTTTGTACTGTTTACAACACGGTCAGAAGAGTAATCGAAGAAATTTTGAAGTGATTCGTGGTGTTTGTTATTGTGAGGGTAGTAAGAAGCCACTAAGTGCAGTTTAGAAAAGGAATGATCACAGCTGACTCGAGAGTGCTTAGTGCCACCGCCGTCAAGGTCGATGGTAACCCATAGTTCCTCGGCAGTCGGCGTACTCCGTAGCTCGTCACGTCGCCGCGCCAAGATTCCTCGGCGCACGGCAATCAGCACACCACCACCCGCGGGGTCCTTCACCGGACGGTCTATAGGTATTTGACTTAGGCGTCTCTCGATCAAGCCGAAACACTACCTAGTTGCTATAGAAATATTCCGCATCATTAAAGTTCAAAGATAACCATGTTTCGGTCAAACATATGATATCATAGCCACATTGAAGAGCATTGGGAAAGAAAGTATGTGATTTTGTGCGCAATCCCCTCACATTCTGATAATAAATGCTAAGCTCATTTAAGGCTGGCATTTATTAAGCATAAAGTATAAGTAAAAAGCGGTAAGCAGAGTAGTTCTGAATTTACTGCTCGCTTCACTAACGATGCGCATTGATAATGAAAGATAAGCGTGTAGAGATTTATAAGCATTGTTAGATACTGTTGCGGCAGATATGTTGCACAATTATAGCAGAAACACATTAATATTATATTAATTATTGCGGATTGATGATAGATATCTTCACATGGAAAATAGTAACTTGAATACAGCAAATGAAGCAATTTTTGTAGCAAACATGAGAACAGCAATGTGATGATAAATTTGACGTTGTTTAGTAACAGATGACTCACACAAAGTAAATTTTGAATGATGCAAAATTCAGTTGATTTAAGGTAAACACACAAGAAACACCAATAATTATCGCAAAAAAACAAGCACCGTCACTTAAATTTGTTAAAATCAGTGTCATTGCAGATTCGTACGGCTTTACTTGTGTCAGTTTTTCTCATGAAGATTTTGCAATCTCTGACTCAAGGATGTTTGATGTCACGAGCTTTCTTTATTTCGCGGGCACGTTTCAGCAGCAACTTGTTCGCCGGGGTTAGATGGTCATTGATGTAAACATCTGCCGATGGCCCGGGAAGTCCAATGTCCGAGGTCTGGATGCCTCGGCGCACTCGAATCGCCGATAGTATTTCGTCTTTGCGTCGACGCTGAGTCATTTTGACGACTATAGCAGGGGGCCTGGGTTTGCCCGTGTCATCATTTGGTTGATCAAATCGCCGAACCCGGTGAATGGTGTCAACATCCGAATCACGAAGCGTCACACCTAGCTTGGTACAAATATCGCCGAAGATGGAGTAAAGGTTTTCTCCCTTTCCTGGCTGAATACCTGATATTTCAATATTGTTCATTCTCTAATACTAGTCATTCTCTTCTATTGTTGCCTCAAGGGATGCGACTTTTAACTCCAGATGTTTGGTGCGGTCGTCAATTGATGGAATCAGTAAGCAGCTGGCTTTAATTTGACGTACTTCTTTAGTTAATCCTGCGACAGAATCGTCAATATGTTGCTTCAAGAGAAAAAGAAGCTCCGACAGATTGTTTACTTCGACCAGCGACTTTAGCGACTCCATCGCCGAGGTGATTCCTAAATCATCAGCATTCTCAGAGATATCAGAGTGTGCGCATTGCCAGAAACGGGGCAGCCTTAGTCCCGTAGGTGACGGTGGTCAGATGATATTCTTGGACTGGCGCTCGGTATGAATCTCGCCACAATATCGACTGTAATGGTTGATCCTCCTCCCTCACAAGGATTTGGCGGAAGAATTTTCCAATGTCTGCAGTGATTACAAACTTAAGGGTCCTCCATTTAATGATAAGGCCTTGTAGGTCTTGTTGTAAGTTGGCGCCGCATTCCATTAGGTCATCGAGACTGTAACCCGATGACGTCTTTGCTGAGGCGTTGAAAACAACAGGTAAGGCGGTCGTAGTTAAGTCTGGCTACAATACACCGTGGATACTTTGTATGACATCTCTAGTTGTTCTATTATTTATAGAATTGTACCTCAATAGATGTTGAATTTAGAAATCATTTTATATAGGTAAACTATAGTTACGACAAGAACGAGCTGAAGAACAAGAAGAGAAAAGTAAGAGTTAACCCATCGTTCACGGTAGGTAGCACACGGGTTCATTCACCCGAGCGGGCTTGTGCATATGACCGAGTTCTTGATATTCCTTCATGAATTCTTTGTAGGCCAAAGATAAAGTTGGGTTCCTTGTCATTTTTCTTTCTTGCTGGAGGTACTGAGCTATGGCTTTCGGTTTTGAGGCACCGAGATGCTTTTCGAAGTCACGTTTCATTGGTATCGCAACCTTATACCTCCCGTTTTCTAAGCGTTTGACAGTTCATTGATAAAAATCTTCGCAGTATCGCTCCTCTTCGGTTAGGCTGTGGCTCGTGGAACCTTCAAAGATATCTTCGAGTTCCCAGTATTTTGATAAGTTATCCATTTGATTGAGAACAACGTTACAACTGAATGACTTTACGTTGCCGGACAGTATCCACCCCAGCTGAGTCTGTTGTGCTATCGGGTCATGGAGCGGACCTTTGATAAGGCCGTTCATGATAATCTCTGAATACACGCTGGCATCAAGCAGCAGGTCCGTGGGTTTTGATAGATTGTATTCAGGGTCCGCGAGGTTGATATTTTGGAGATGTGGCCATGATTGTTTGGCAAATGATGAGTTTGGCAGTTGTTTACGACACGTGAAATGACAAGGGCTTGTGTTGTGAATTGATAATCTCCATATATTGAGTCACACTCTAGTGTGACCAAGCCCTTGCTAAGCTTGCTGCTCGGTCCAATTCCCGATACAGATGCAGCGTAGTGCTTTATTGGTAATCCCAACATCTGAGTAGCCCTTTCTGATATTAGTGATATCTGGGACCCTTGATCCAAAAGGGCCCGTAGCACGACGTAGGTGCCATCAGCAGATTTGACCCGGATTGATAGAGTTGTCAACAATATTTCTTCCTCATCCGTTGCGACATGATTAGCGCTATGTTGCCGGGGCAATGTTGCTGACGTTGAAGATCTTTGATGACGACTTTGCTCGGAGTTAATAGCCGCGTTATGAACGTATGTATTATGTGTCATCATATGTCATCATGTGTCGTCATTATAGGAGTCAGTCTTAATCCTGAAAAAATTAAAGCTGTCACTGATTTTCCAGTACCAACAAATGTGAAACAAATCAAATAATTCCTTGGTCTTGTCGGATATTACCGACGTTTCATAGAAAACTTTTCTAAAATAACAAAGCCGTTAACTTCACTCCTTAAAAAGGATATTCCCTTCGATTGGACTTCAAAGCAAGAAAATGCTTTTCAACTTCTCAAAGAAAAACTCACCACGGCGCCTCTCCTTCAATACCCCGATTTTTCTACCCCGTTTTTGATCACAAAGGATGCTTCTAATTATGCCGTGTGTGCAGTTCTTTCGCAAGGCGATATAAGCAAGGATAAGCCCATAGCGTATGCTTCCAGAACCTTAAAGAAGATAAACCTGAAAGAAATTATTCGACCACTGAGAAGGAACTTCTTGCCATAATTTATGTCGTCAAAACTTTCCGCCCTTACCTTTTCGGTCGCAAATTTAAAATCGTAACGGACCACCAGCCTTTAGTTTGGCTATTCAATGTTATGGATCCTGGCAGCCGACGTATTCGCTGGCGCCTTAAACTAGAAGAATATGACTATGAAATAGTTTATAAACAAGGTCGTCTAAATTCTAACGCTGACGCTTTATCACGTTGTCCCGTAAGTGTCATTGATTGACTTTACTAAACTCTCCCTATGAACGGTACTTCAAGGAACAATTCACCAATAGAATCCCTAATCCAAATACCGTGATGGAAGAGTACACCGAAGCTCTACACCTATCTAAGCTAAAATCAATCGCGTGTCACGTCTCATTGGACTTTGACTACTCTATGCCTCATTGCAAAGAGCAAATGTCTCAACTCAATTCCGCTGACCAACTGGATTCAGAACGCGAACCACTTACGATAAAAAGCGTGAATATGAATAGTAAAATGTTTTACGTTCTATTCACGAAAATCCACCACTACGAGGAAACAAAATTCAAGGATGTATATAATTTGCTAATGAAACTTAGAAACGAAATTTTAGAAGTCAAGCCGGAGACCACTGACCTTGCATTACCAGATTTTTCTGATCCCTTCTCTAAGTTAGCTTACACAAAAGTCTATAACATGATCTCTCACATTTTCCACAACACAAACATTAAGATACATATCTATAAAAATAAAATTATTTATCCAACGCCTGCCGAAGTTCCCAAAATTCTCAAAGAAAACCACGATTCTACTATCGCTGGTCACCCAGGTTCGAAACGAATGTACAACAGAATCAAGGCCGCCTACTACTGGAAAAGAATGCGGTCTGATAACGAAGACTACGTAAAAAAATGCAAGTTATGCCAAATTAACAAACCATTAAGGATATCAAATAAGGCTCCTATGGAAATAACCTCCACTTCTACTAGACCGTTTGAACGATTAGCTTTTGAGGTCATAGGTCCCTTGCCCGACGCTGGCTTCCAAAATTTCAAGTTCATCTTGACCCTTCAAGATGACCTCACAAAATTCTCAACCGCCTACCCTATGGTAAGTGCAACAAGTGAAAAGATAGCACGTAACCTAGTGCACTTCATATCCCTTTTCGGATTTCCAAAACACATCCTAACGGATTTAGGCACCTGTTTCACATCAGAACTGTTCAAACAACTAACAGAAATTTTAAAGGTTAAGGCCCTTTTTACTACTCCATATCACCCACAAACTAACGGAGCTCTTGAGCGCTCTCATGCTACTCTAAAAGAGTACCTTAAATCATTTGTCAATGAAAACCAGAATGACTGGCATTGCTACCTATTTACAGCTATTTTAGCCTACAATACCACTCCTCACTGTACTACTGGATT
Organism: Argyresthia goedartella; assembly: GCA_949825045.1. Taxonomy (NCBI): domain Eukaryota; kingdom Metazoa; phylum Arthropoda; class Insecta; order Lepidoptera; family Argyresthiidae; genus Argyresthia; species Argyresthia goedartella. The sequence goes on along the minus strand of OX463812.1, from coordinate 11,272,339 downwards.
TACCCCGCACGAACTTCTATATGGCTATAAACCATCTATTCCCAACTCTTTATACGATACGTCTAATAACACTACCTACAATGAATATATCCGTGCCCTACAATACAGGATGCGTTTCAGTCGCGAAAAAGCCATTCAGACTATCATATCAAGTAAAGAAAGGTCCAAAAATTATTACGATGCACATTCTCGCGACTCGCAATACAAAACCGGTGACATGGTTTACTTAAAGCAGCATCATAGGCTACGCAAAGCTCTATCTCCTATATGGAAAGGTCCTTACAAAGTTGTTAAGGTACATATTAAACATAACGTCACTTTACAAGTGGGTCGCAGACGTGTAAAGTACCATACCAATGAAATTAAACCTGCTAACTAACCTAACATGACCTTTGCCCATTCTCCTTATTTTCAAATCAAAAATCACACCAATAGTTCACAGCCCAGGAATTTACTTTGAACCTTTAACCTCGATACATTTTTTCATCAACTACTGGAAAGTAATTACACACATTGACCTCATATCATTACAACCATATCTTGATAATATTGAAACACTTTTACAAAAATCGGAAAAACTGTGTAATATAATGCAATTATCGGATTTGATACAGTGTAAAGAAGCTTTTAGCCCTATCCATGTTTTAGTACAATCAAATTTAATTACACTGCAATCATTATCTCACCTAATTTTGAATCAACGCCAAAGTAAGGTGAAGCGATCTCTTGAATTTGGTGGAGAAATCCTGAAATTTTTCTTTGGAACTCTTGACGCTGATGATGCCAGAAAATACAATTCTGCTATCGAATCATGTAAGAAAAGCGAAAATAAACTATTTCACTTGATGAAGGATAACATTTATGTTGTAAACTCAACCATAAATACTTTTAATTCTACCATTTACAAACTAAACTAAAATGAAATTAAAATTAACTCCCAAATCGACAGCATGAATGGGATATTATTTCAAATTACCAAAATAGGTAACGAATTATTTTATATTTCTAGGATAAATAGTTTACTGAATATTATAGAGAGTTCTCTACTTTCTGTATCTAATCTATTAGATACTACGTTAAAGGTTGTTTTATTTTCTAAGGTTAATGTATTACATCTCAGTGTGATAAGCCCCTTAAATCTGTACAATGAATTATCAACGCATAGTAACCAACTAGACAAACGTGTAGACTTTCCAATCACTCTTAGCGTAAACAATATCCACACCCTCATTGATACATCTAAACTTAGTTCCTATTACTATAATAACAAAATAGTTTTTATCCTGGAAGTCCCGCTGATAACGTCAGAAACATTCATGGTATATAAAAATATACCTCTACCTACTCCACATGATGAATCACGTGTTACCCGTACTTTCGCACTCATTCAACCTTCTGATAGCTACATTGGACTTAGTGATAACAGAATGCATTATGCTATGTTTAGTAATCTAGACAAATGTAAAGTTGTTAGTAGTAACTATTCTATATGTGAATTTGTTTCAATATTTTCTAGTTTAGGCAATCCTAATTGTGAATCAAGGATCCTCACGGAGGTGACACTATCATTACCTCCTCAATGTTATTTAAAACTACTTAAAGGCCAGATAGATATTTGGCAAAAGCTTAGTAATAAATAATAGATGGATTTATGTACAGTCAGATTCTAGAAAACTCACCATAAAATGTAATGACGACATTGTCGACTACTCTATGACAGAAGAATGTATAGGATTTTCAAGGACCATCCAACTTATACCAACTATGTCTTATACTAACGTGATAAGGTCTCCTTTAGATATAACTTTCGACATCACGCAAGGTGACTGCTGTAAGAAAGAAGTGTTTAACAAAACCTTACCTCATTTAACACCTATCAATCTGAGCAAAATTAACTTACGAGTCCTTGAAATACGCATCAATTAAAAAATTTAGAAAACGAAATAATAAAACTACAGTCGGAATCACATTTCATTAGATATGCCCACTATTACTCTACATTTACTTATGTTTTAATTATTTTGGTATTCTTATTTGTCGGATACAAACTTTATAAATGTTACAAATACCGTGGTACTAAATCAAATTCGGGATGCTGTATACAGATTTTCAACCGATGTCATAACAAAAAGCTGGTAAAACATAAAGCCAATATTACTAACTCTATAGAAATGTCTGATATCTCCTCGTCTGAAGATGAGAAGAGATCCATGAAATCTTTACCAGCTCCTCATACAAGTTATAATAAAGCCGAGTGTACAAACTCATCCAGGAGAAACCTAAACTTTTAGTCTGTATAATTAAGATAATATACTTTTCTATTCTATGAATCATATTTAACCATGTAATTGATAAAAATGTACTGGCTTCTTAAAATGAAATCGGAAATCTGCTAATTTGTCTTTTAGTAATTTTAATTATTATTATGTATTTACTTCGCTTCATATTAAGGGATGAAGCTTCGTCAAAATGGGGGAGCTGTTATAAACCTATTTTCTATGTAATAAAAGCTAAACTAGCAGATCACCATGTTACGTATTTTTCCGTGGTATTCTATTGCAGAGTCAGCCATTTTGGTGGCCTGCCATTTACTTGAATAATATTTTTCAGTTAGATTTGTTCATTCGCGAGGAGCGGTCGCCTCCGCTTTTAAGAAGTCATAGTCTAGTTTGTGTGTAATCTCTCAAAAGAAGAATAAAGTCTAGTTAGGTGAACTTTGTAGTTTAAAAAAAAAAAAGACAGACACCAGAGCCCTCCTAACAGTTTAAATTCAGAATGGCTGTGAATGAAGACCTACAGACTATGAAGTCAAGTTTTTTGGAACAGTTTCAGTGTTTATTAGCTACAAAACATGGTGAAAATCAAAGCTATATGAATGATGTGCAGTATTCCAAGTTTATAGAAGACGTTAAAGCTGTCAAAATATCCACGAAACGTTCTACGTTACAATATCGCCGTTTGAAGTGCTTCGATATTTGTTGTATTGGCGACATCGAAAAGTTGATTTCTCCTGTGTCGAGCACCGAAAATATCAAATATTACGTCAAGAATGAAGACTTGTTTGATGTTATTCATGAAATACATCTGTGTGTTGGGCACGGGGGAAGAAATAGAATGGTTGCAGAAGCTAAAAAGAAGTATGCAAATATTACTCAGGAGGCGATTTTTTTGTATCTTCGTTTATGTAAGCCATGTCAAATGAAACAAAAATCTACCATAAAAGGCCTTGTTGTAAAGCCTATTTTATCCAGCGAGCTAAACAGCCGTTGCCAAGTAGATTTGATAGATATGCAGACAAACCCAGTTGGTGGCTACAAGTTTATACTAGTTTATCAGGACCACCTCACGAAATTCGTACAACTTCATCCGTTACAAAGTAAGACTACGAAAGAAGTATCAAAGAAATTACTTGATATATTTTGTATCTTTGGATCACTCTCAATACTTCAATCCGACAATGGCAGAGAGTTCGCGAAACGAGTTGTGGAAAGTTTGACGCAGATGTGGCCAGGTTTGAAGATTGTGCATGGGAAACCACGACACAGCCAGTCACAAGGTAGTGTTGAACGTGCCAACCAAGACATCCAAAAAATGCTAATGACTTGGATGGCTGACCAGAACTGCCAAAAATTGTCAGAAGGCTTACGATTTATTCAGCTAATGAAAAATAGAGCTTACAATCAAGCAATTAAAAGATCGCCGTACCAGGCAATGTTCGGTTCTGATGTAAAGGTCGGGCTGAAATCATCTGATCTACCACCTGAAGTCCTTGCAAATATAGAAAGTGAGAAAGATCTTAAGAAATTCTTAGAGAGTTAGTTGATGATGAGAGTGACGAAGCTACTTAAGAGAATGAGCCATCAAAAGAGAATGAGCTATCAACATCAGGAAGTTGCCAGAAAGAAATCGAAATGACATATTGCGGGCTCTGTGACCAGAATGAGGAGATAAAATGTAAGCTGTGTGAAAAGAAACAAAAAATTGACACTAACAGGAAAGGCGCACAGGAAGGTTTGGTAAAACAAGCTACAAAAATGACGGCTTCATCAAATGAAAAGTTTCCCCCATGTAAAGTCGGTGAAACAGTCCGAGTAAAAATTCCTGACGTGGACAGAGGTAGAGGCGACTTTCTCAATGTGTTAATGGTTGTACTTGAACGTAACGACAAGGGGTTATACAAATTAGGAAACAAATACGGCGCTATAACAGAACTATTTTCAAGAAATCAGTTCACTGTGTGTGACTCAAATTTTTTTGATATTGACATGGTTTCACCCGAAAAGAAATCACTACGCCAAATAGCCAATGCACAATCGACCTCTGGTGGGCAAGGCTATAAAAGATGCCACTGCAAAACCAAATGTGGCAACAAAAAGTGCCTCTACAAAGCTGCTGGTATTTTGTGCAACTCAAAATGTCACTCAAGTTTAAGTTATTCTAATAAATAGTTTATGTTACTTTATAAAAGTGTGATTTATAATTATAATAACATTCTTTAAATTATAATATGCAACTATTGTCTGTTGTTAAAAAAATGTTCCTGATTGTTCCTATTATATTAAAAATTATACTCCTAATAATTTGTTTTAATTATTACAATGTGATTTATAAGAATAAAAAAACTCTACGTTTCTTTTTATTGGATGTTTTCTTTAATATCTAAAAAGCTCTGCCGATAGCATGCCGGCTACAACTATGTACAGCCAATCCCTGTTAGATAAAACTAAGACACGCGCTGCTGCTGCAGACGCTGTGAATCACACTCGCTAGTAGACCTGCAGTAGATCAGCAGCACCTGGCGCTCACAACCAGCAGAGGCGCGTGCCTCGCCATGCCCTCCACCCCGCGCCGCTGCTGCAGATGCTGTGAGTCTTGAGTGTGACGCGGGGCGGAAGGCTTGGCGGGACACGCATCTAAGTTTTATCCAACAGGGATTGTCTGGACCTAGTTCTAGCCGGAATTATATCGGATAGACCTAGTTTTATCCAACAGGGAATGGCCGAACCTAGTTGTAGCCGGCATGATGAAGGATAGACCTAGTTTTATCCAACAGGGAATGGCCGAACCTAGTTGTAGCCGGCATGATGAAGGATAGACCTAGTTTTATCCAACAGGGAATGGCCGAACCTAGTTGTAGCCGGCATGATGAAGGATAGACCTAGTTTTACCCGAAAATAATCGGCTCGTACTAGGTTTAACCACGAGTAAGTGGCTACACCTAGTTCTAACCGGCTAAAACTACGTGCAGCCGCGCTTCGGGTTTTAGCCGTAACATATTCAATAAAAAAGGTAAATAATTGCAAACAAACAAAATCAATTGCAGTACTGATACTATAGGGCACCTGGTTCAAATCCAGAAAAAAAAACTGAAAACGTCATCGATCAGGCAAATCAATTTGCATACACATTATACATGATTACGAAATTAAAAGCACTGACGCTATGCATGATTCGAATCATGGTTTTGTGGTATGCCTTATGCTACGCTATAATTTTCTGGGGAAATGCGACGAGCAAGGAGACCTATTTTAAAGCGCAACAAAAAAAAATGAGGTCTTTCTGCAAACTGATCTCAACTGACAGTTACACCGTTGGGTGACCATTACAGTCAACTTTAGATATCCAATATCTGAGGATTTTGTAATCCCATTCCCTTTGTTGATTAACTTAATTATTGTGCTTACCAATTAGCTTAATTTTTACCATAATTGACAAAAAAAAAACTCCGAACGCCAAATATTGGATATCTAAAGTTGACCGTAATCGTAATGTAATTGTCATGGAGCTGTAATTGTGTACCGGAATTGGGCCCCATTCTGACATTGCCGTGCATATACCTTATATATGTCACCGTAAGATTGTCCAAACCGTTAGTTTATTATCTAACGTTTTTTTTTCTCTCTCTCTCGCTTAAGATATGACGCCTTAGTTAAATTGTGAACTGGTTTAAACTTGAAATGAAAAGGAAATAACAGGGCAAATACCGCGGTAGCTAAGATGAAGACTAGATGGGGCGAGCGCAGCGATGACCCCGAATAGTCTTCGTGTTAGCTTGAAATGGAAGAACCAAAAAAACGTAAATTCAAAAGCTTTTCTGTCTAGTTTACAATTTTTCGATAGTTTACAAACTAACGCGTTAGTTTATAAAGTAACGATTTTCTTACGGTGACATATATGCGAAACCTTGGTATTTGTCAAGAGTAATACGCTCCTTTTTCAAAAGTTTTAAAGCGGGCGTCGTCGTGGTATTAAGCTCAAGATGGAACAACACAAGTCTGCATATTATAATAAAAGTGTATTTTGCATGTACACTAGAATATATAATACACTTCTGCAGTCTGTAAAAGACATACAAAACATACAGTCATTAAAAAATAAAATAAAGGGTCTTCTCACAAACAAAGCCTATTGCGGTGTCAACGAATTCCTCCTTGATATTTTATGAAAGTTGTTGACAATTATGACGAAATCTGAATTCTATGCTCATTTTTAATGTTTAAAATGCCAAATTATTAAAAATAGTAATAATGTTAATATTCATATGCCCTCCCGGGACCTATCAAAATCGTATTTATTAAGATCAGTTTATACTTATGATCTTGAATAAATATTTCTTTATCTTTATCTTATAGATAATTACCTATATATTGGTTACAGTTTTGGATTTTGTTAATTCTTCTTTCTTCTCATCAGGGTCACAAAGTCGCCAACTTGCCCGTGTGACGTTTCGATGGTATTGGACAACCTTCGTGGTGCGGACCAACCACAGCTTCGCATTTAGAACGCGTTCTCTGGCGCGGAAATCGCGGCAAAATCCTGACAGAAAAGCCTTTGACGCAGCGATGGTGGGAAGTTGGTAAGAATAGATCAGCAGACCATCTATGCTTTGAATAATTTAGGGCCTTATTTGTATGAGCAGTTTTAATTGTAGTATTTCTTTGGTGACATCATATTAAGTTTTGCCTCTTAAGTTTCTATGGCTAATAACCTTTTTTCTAGCTGTGTATTAAGTACTGAAAATATTAAGCTTATCTAATTTTATCTACACACGTATCATAAACCCTCTTTACTGCGTTCAAAAACCGCACGTTACGATCAGCATTATGTTAAACTACTTGGTAAAAACTCGTTTCGTATCTGGAAAACTACACATTATGGTCATTATGTGTAGTTTTTCTACATATGATGACATTCAAATTTCGAACGCCGACGCCCACCCGCGTGCCGTCCCTAGTTTGTCTGTGAAGTTGGTACTGACATTCAAATTCCGAACGCCGACGCCCGCCTGCGTGAAGTTGGTACTAAAGAACAAGCTAAACAATTGCAGAACCACAATGCCGGTCAAACATGCGGTTCCTGAACACATCAAAGAGAGCATATGATATGTGTGTAGATAAACTAGTGTATGTAACTGTACATAATTAGGCATTAAAACTCTCGAGTGATATTATCTCTCGAGTTTTAATGCCCTCTATTATGCAGCAGTCACATAAACTACTATTATTTGTACAATTATGTTTTGTTTCATACTTTCGGTAAACTATATAATATATGGGTTGTCGGTGGAATAGTTTTTGTTTGAATTTCATTATCCCAAATGCTAGACTGAATTTGCTAAAGCTATTGTGTAGATTAGATTAAAATATGTAGGTCATAGAAAAGTACTAAATATTAAACTCTTTCACTTCTCCGCTGGCCAGAAAATAAATAATAACGACATAACAATTAAGGCAAATTTTATGTTGTTGCCTCACAAATGCCTACAAAATAATCTTCAGTACTCTATGTGAGGTCTGTCATTAATAGTAGATTTTACAACAAGTGCACAAAACGAAACATTTTTATCCGAGACTTTTAGCAGCCCGAGCCGAAGGCGAGGGCTGATAGTAATGTTTCACAATTCTGGAAATAAAATATGATGGTGGATTAAAATGTTTTTATTTGTATTTGAACTAGCTGATATATATATATATATATATATATATACATATTATCTAGCATATTGCACAACATTTTTTTGGTATATTTATTTATTTATCTGGTAAGATCCCTAATGGGACTTCAGCGCACGCAAAAAATATTTTAATTAAAAACACATGCCCTTTATTAAGCTGGAATAACACAGCCCATATATATAAAGTAAATCGATTTTTTTACAGGACTAAATTAACAATTATTTATTTCAAAAAAATAACAATCCCTGGCCCATAATAATAAAAACCATCTCATTTGGACGTTGTTTCATTTTGACGTCAGATGTTTTGTATGGGTCTGGTCATGTAGATGGTACCTTGTACGGTATCATAAAATGGTGGTTGTTGGCACCAACAATCGACATTATCATAGCACCAGCCTCCTTTGTAACCTCGTCTTATGCATTCCTCGTAGCAATTTCCGTACCAGGTACTACCCGTACCAGGAACACAGCTGCCTATGTAGACATCTGCTTGGACAGCATTCTGAGGTGATGATACGATGACCATGAAAGCCACACAAACCAATACTATCATTGATCGATAGTTCACCATTTTGACGACTTTTAGGTGTCTTTCTTATTCAAACTACTGATGTAGTAGATAAACAAACCGCAACTGATGCCAAAGACAACAATTCCCGAGTTTAAATACTAAAAATACGCTTGCAATATGACATAGATATAATTTTTACGGTTAATATTGTAACGGGGACAATATTTACTGTCACCTAAATGATTGATTGATCAGCAAATTATTTAAAAATATAGAAGTATATCATCATCAAATTATTTAATGATAATACCTTGGACAGTATTTACACACATTGATCTAGCCCCAAACTAGGATTTCCTGTATCTTGGGTACTAGACAACGATACACATACTTATATAGATAATTATTCTACTTAGATAGATAAATAACCATGACTAGGGTACAAACATCCGTTCTTACCAAAAAAAAAACTTGTTCCCACCGGGAATCGAACCCGATCCTCGACTTATCATCAAATTTTTAGATTGGTTACCTAAATAGTTGACAGAGCTATCGCATCAAATCGGCTGAATTGCATACGAAATATCAGGGAAAAGAGGCGGTTAAGGTAAGAATAAAACCTCAAGTGCGAGTTAGACTCGCGCATAAAGGGTTCCGTACCATCGCTCAAACAACGGTGTTGTTCTTAATCCCGCTTCAACTTGACGTTACTCGTGGGCTCGCGTTACTATGTGACTTATGTAGTCAATCTTCTTTTTGAAAGTCCTACAATGCGGGCATGTGAGCACCCCGTTAATATAGTTATAAAGAATCTGGTGGTCGGGCTTTTAATTCGCCCATATATATCATACACAAAAGGAAAAATTTCAGGTAGAAAGCCTTCAGCTTATACCGAGGCCATGGCTCATAGTAAAATCGAATATCGATAACTGTAAAACACAAGGGGTAATTTTCATCCGTATTAGTACCACATGAGCTGATGCCCGCTCAATATGTGGGGACCCGGATATAGCAGGGAGGTCTGACTCCTGGGCATGGGTATTTCCATTTTTTTCTCCTCCAACAAACAAAAAAAAGCTTTTAATTCGTCGCGTTTGGCGTCATTCTCAGCGTGTCGGAGAGTTTTGAAATCACGGACTTTATTATGAACCAAAGCCCTCCACTCCTTTCTTTTGGAGACTTGTTTCTCCCACTGAGAAGACTCGATGCCGCACTTCTTGATATGCCGCTTCAGCACATCTTTATACCTGAAGAGTTGTCCGTCATGCTTACGCTTGCCATACTCAAGCTTCGAATAGAAGAAGCGCAACAAGGATGGCAGTGCCAAGGCTCTGCCATCCTTGACACATGTCTGCACCACCGAGGCTGTCATCGCATAAGGTAAGCCTCAAGCCAGCCACATTGGCAGCACTTCGGTGTTCCGCACGCGATCAGACCATTTCATATTTATGATCATACGCAAACATCTGAGGTGGAATTAGTCTAGTATGCGTATTTGGCGGGGCGGTACACGGTCCAAGACTCCGCAGCATAAAGGACGTTAGGTAGGGCAACCGCCATGTATTGTTGCATGTTAATAAGTATTGACTGTGGGGCAACCGAGGGCCGTTTATGGGCTTACCTACGTGCTTCTCCTTGGAGATTCTGCCGGCATATCCTGCGGGAAACATAGCTTTTTGTTCGAAGTATCGTAAAAAATTGTGTCGAAGTGTCCCCCAAGGTGGTATTCTCTCTCTCCTCTCCTGTTCTCATTGTGTTGATTCCATATACGATGTCCTTTCTTCTTCCTATTATCTCTATGCGGATGATTCATATTCAGATTCAGATTTGTTTCTTTGATGTCATTTTAGTATTAAATACATATTGGTAATATGTAATTATATTCCTTAATCACCTACATTATATAGCATGCCATATTTTTTTTGTAGTAGTATATATCTAACGTCAATTTTTAGGATCTTAAAAGTATCTTTAAAGTATCTTTTTAATTCTTAGTAAGAAAGAACTTCTTTAGTATATGCAAATTATGTAGTATGTAGTAGCCATGAGAACAACTTGTTTTTGTAAAGATTTAGTGGGAGATGTGTGGGCTCCTTGGAGGCTGCGTCACTAGGCAACGAAAATAACTTGTCTGTCAGCTATCGTATCTCTCGACTTACTCTTGATGTTTACCAAACTCTGTGAAATTGTGTATATTTTATAAATATCTTTCTACCACTACTTCCCATACTGGTGACAACCAATATCAAAACACGCACAGTATCAACCTGCAAACCCAACCAACTTCGCCATACCAAATTCCACCGCTAATCTGTCCGTGGGGAACCCGGCTCCCGGACGCTAACCCCGGAGTCGTGCAAGAATTCCGTGAAGGTGTCGAAATTCTGGCCGCCCCCCCCCCCCCCTCTTTTGAACCATACATTCCTCTTCAATATTTAAGTAAAGATGATATTATGTAATAAAAATAGGATTATCAGTTTCGGAGATAAGGGGGAAATGTTCTTTTCTTGTCTTTTTTCTTTACTAAATTTTTAAATGAGAATTTCAAAACTTTAAAAAACTCGTAATAAGGCCTATCATTTGACATATTTTTTGAGAAACTTTCAGTTTTATTTTCAAACTAGCCCCCCACTTGTGCCCCCTCCCCATTTAAATATTTTTTTTCTAAATTTCTCATGTGATGTGGTCTGACCGATTTCGGTCACGGCGACCGCTTCAACTTGACGTCTGTAGACGTTACTCGTGGGCTCGCGTTACTATGTGACTTATGTAGTCAATCTTCTTTTTGAAAGTCCTTCTACAATGCGGGCATGTGAGCACCCCGTTAATATAGTTATAAAGAATCTGGTGGTCAGGCTTTTAATTCGCCCATATATATCATACACAAAAGGAAAAATTTCAGGTAGAAAGCCTTCAGCTTATACCGAGGCCATGGCTCATAGTAAAATCGAATATCGATAACTGTAAAACACAAGGGGTAATTTTCATCCATATTAGTACCACATGAGCTGATGCCCGCTCAATATGTGGGGACCCGGATATAGCAGGGAGGTCTGACTCCTGGGCATGGGTATTTCCATTTTTTTCTCCTCCAACAAACAAAAAAAAAGCTTTTAATTCGTCGCGTTTGGCGTCATTCTCAGCGTGTCGGAGAGTTTTGAAATCACGGACTTTATTATGAACCAAAGCCCTCCACTCCTTTCTTTTGGAGACTTGTTTCTCCCACTGAGAAGACTCGATGCCGCACTTCTTGATATGCCGCTTCAGCACATCTTTATACCTGAAGAGTTGTCCGTCATGCTTACGCTTGCCATACTCAAGCTTCGAATAGAAGAAGCGCAACAAGGATGGCAGTGCCAAGGCTCTGCCATCCTTGACACATGTCTGCATCACCGAGGCTGTCATCGCATAAGGTAAGCCTCAAGCCAGCCACATTGGCAGCACTTCGGTGTTCCGCACGCGATCAGACCATTTCATATCTATGATCATACGCAAACATCTGAGGTGGAATTAGTCTAGTATGCGTATTTGGCGGGGCGGTACACGGTCCAAGTCTCCGCAGCATAAAGGACGTTAGGTAGGGCAACCGCCGTGTATTGTTGCATGTTAATAAGTATTGACTGTGGGGCAACCGAGGGCCGTTTATGGGCTTACCTACGTGCTTCTCCTTGGAGATTCTGCCGGCATATCCTGCGGGAAACATAGCTTTTTGTTCGAAGTATCGTAAAAAATTGTGTCGAAGTGTCCCCCAAGGTGGTATTCTCTCTCCTCTCCTGTTCTCATTGTGTTGATTCCATATCCGATGTCCTTTCTTCTTCCTATTATCTCTATGCGGATGATTCATATTCAGATTCAGATTTGTTTCTTTGATATCATTTTAGTATTAAATACATATTGGTAATATGTAATTATATTCCTTAATCACCTACATTATATAGCATGCCACATTTTTTTTGTAGTAGTATATATCTAACGTCAATTTTTACGATTTTAAAAGTATCTTTAAAGTATCTTTTTAATTCTTAGTAAGAAAGAACTTCTTCAGTATATACAAATTATGTAGTATGTAGTAGCCATGAGAACAACTTGTTTTTGTAAAGATTTAGTGGGAGATGTGTGGGCTCCTTGGAGGCTGCGTCACTAGGCAACGAAAATAACTTGTCTGTCAGTTACTCTCAGTATCTCTCGACTTACTCTTGATGTTTACCAAACTCTGTGAAATTGTGTATATTTTATAAATATCTTTCTACCACTACTTCCCATACTGGTGACAACCAATATCAAAACACGCACAGTATCAACCTGCAAACCCAACCAACTTCGCCATACCAAATTCCACCGCTAATCTGTCCGTGGGGAACCCGGCTCCCGGACGCTAACCCCGGAGTCGTGCAAGAATTCCGTGAAGGTGTCGAAATTCTGGCCGGATGACCCAGAGTGCTGGTTCGCCCAGTTGGAGGCGCAGTTTGTCATTTGCGATATCAAACAAAAGGACACGAAATTCTATTACGTAATTTCATTCATAGGAAAGAAGTACTTGGCCCAACTAAGAGACATTGTTTCGCCCCCAAAGGAGGGCAAGTACGAAAATCTCAAAGCAGAGTTGATCAAACGGGTTTCGGCGTCTAAAGAAAAGAAGACAAGGTAACTTCTGTCGCACGAGGAGTTGGGCGAAGCCTTGGCAGTTTCTGCGTCACTTACAAAATTTAGCCGGTCATTCAGTACCCGAAGACTTCATGAAGACCATATGGTGCAGTAGGCTGCCCTATAATATACAAACCTGCCTCGCCACCGACACCGAGTCCTCACTTAAAAGCATTCTTTTAAGATAGGCTGATTTAGTGGACCGTATCCACGAGATTGCCCCGGCCTCACCTCAGGTGGCTACTTTGAGCGCCCTAGCCAACTATATGCTGGATGAGTTGTCAAAGCAGGTGGTAGAATTGACCCGGCATGTGGCCCCATCATCAGCCCAAGCCAGCCGAGCATGCTCCCGCTCGAGCTCTCGCCGCACTTGAAGGAACAGCTCCCAGACCAGTAGCGGGGAGCTTTTGTGCTGGTACCACTAAAAGTTCGGTGCCAAAGCGGTGAGGTGCAAGAAGCCTTACGCATAATGTTAAGGAACACAGTCATTACGAGTTAGGTAGTGAAACATCTGGTCGCCGAATACACTTTCTGGAATTCTCCACCGGCAGTTTAAGTTTGTATAGTTTTATTATTCTTTAGCTCGTAGTCATTATATTTGTTAGCATTAAGATTCTATTGTAAATATTTCGCCACTATTGTTGATCTTCTGTGTTAGTATTGTTTCCTTTTGCCGAAAAGGCATACTGTGAGGTGAGATTTGTGTCGGCGCCTTTGAGGGCACAGCTGCATTGCAGTTTTATGAGCAGGCCTGCGCACTTAGTCATTAAGTAGAAAACGATTGTGAAGTTTTTGTAATACTACTGTAGTGTGCATAGGCCCAGCAACTTTATATTTTGACTATTGTCATTTATTCCGTTCAGTTCGACCGAGACCTTCGACGACGCCGCTGGAAGCTCTGCCCGTGCGAGCTTGTTCAACTCCCCTAGCTTCAGCGTGCGACGTTCGTAGGTTTTCTTAGTGACAGTGTTGTAGTGCTTCGTTTTAATCCCCCTGTATTCGTGTCTATGTTAAGTTCCCTGTGTGTTTATAAATATATTCGTGCTGATTTGTATCGCGTCGTACTTTTATTGGACCCCGCGCCGAAAACTATCCCGGTAGTCTCTTACATTTTGGTCCTTCGAGCCGGATAGTATGTCGGAATCAGCCGGGTATATTATGACCAGGAGCAAGTCGCGAAGGGTGAACGAAGACAACATGTCAAACTCAAACGATGTGGAACCAACGGCGGGTAGCAGTAGCAACTACCAAGAGGATATATCGCTGCCGGTACAGCCATGCCCTAAACACTTCGACGACGAATAGTAATGGCATCCCGACCGTTCGTGGAACATCACGGCCTGGAAGTAAGACGTCGAGGGCTAGCAGGCTCAGCAGAGAAGCTCGGATGAAGAGAGCGCAGTATGAAGCGGAGCTCGAGCTTCAAAGGTTAACGGAGGAAAAGGTGCGTGCGCGTGAGCGCGTCATACAGAGCAAGTTGGAGCTTGAAATGGCGGAAATCGAGGCAGAAGATGCAGAAAAGGAAGAGGACGATGAATTACGTCACGCTGGTACGCCCGCATATTCAGTGGAAGCGTGGTTGAAGAATGCACAACCACCGGTGCCGGTCGCATCGCCGCGGCCATCGTTACGAGCTTCGCCGCCGCCGTCGCCAGTCCCTGTACCAAGAACAGCGCCGCCAACACCACCGCCACCGCATGTGACAACATCGCAATGCCCGCCTAAGGAACCACATGCACGTGAGCCGTCGACGGAGCGCCGCCGCAGCACAAGTATTGATATGTTGAGGGAAGCCATCAGCGGCATGACTCGACCTAGACCTGTGCCCAAGCAGGCGTACGAAATCCCCAAATTTGATGGGAACCCTACAGCTCGGGTTCAAAACGGCGTACGAAACTTCGACAGCAGCTTACGAGTTTAAGCCGTTCGAGAATGTGGCGCGACTACGGGTTGCGCTAGTTGGGGACGCAAAGGTGGCAGTAGAAGACTTGCTGCGATCAGCTTGTGACCCAGGTGAAGTAATACGCGCGTTGGAAGACTCATTTGGACATCCAAGTTTATTGCTGGACTGCGCATTAAAAAAGGTGAAAAATCTTCCTCGCGTCAGCGAAAGTGGTCGCGAGCTTCGTAGTTTTACCGCCGCAGTTCGAAACTGCGTAGCGTTGTTGAAAGCTGTGCGTGCAGAGGGGTACATCAACAACCCCCAAATAGTTAATGAGTTGCTGGCAAAGCTTACGCCCTATCAGCGGGCGCAATATGGCACCTTTGCGAGGCGAATGGATACCAAGATCGGGGTAGATTTAAGAGTTTCGCCAAATCTGCAAATGTTGGTGAAATTTTTAACAGATCTCACGCACGAGTCGTCGTACTACGCGACGGCACAACAGAGCCTTGCCAGTGCGCCTGCGCCGAGCGCGAGTCGCGTGCGGGACGGGCGAAACACTACGCCGGTCAAAACAACGCATCGGGTCCATGCGCATGTAGAAGCTGTCAAGGACGAAAGTTCGGTGTGTGTGTTGTGCAATAAGGACCATCAGTTGGACAAATGTGATAAGTTTAAAGACCTAAGTGTTAGTGAGCGTTGGGCTATTATCAAAGACAAAAAAATGTGTTTTAGATGTTTAGTTAAGTCTCATTCTCGTAAGTTTTGTCGTGCACGGCGGTGCACTAAGTGTAAGTGGCCGCACTATGTATTGCTGCACGCTGATCGAGCTGAGGTGTCATCACCATTGTCGCCGCAAACCACCACGGACACAGGTTTAGTGACAATGTGAAACATTGGGGAGTGTCGGGCTAGAGCGTTGCTCAAAGTTATTCCGGTCTGTTTAGTGTCGGGTAACGCTGAAGAGCAGCGCACGTACGCGCTACTCGACGACGGGGCGTCGGTGTCAATTATGGACGATAGATTCGCGAGTGATATTGACGGACCCACTTGCCTTCTCAGACAATGCCTAAACAAGTGCTTAATGAAAATGCGCACTTACGGGACCTGGGTTGCAGTCCAATGGAGGGAGCGAAGCCTATGCTGCTGTTGGGCCAGGACAACTGGGAGCTGATAGTCGCCGAGGAGATCTCTCGAGGTAAATATGGTCGTCCAGTCGCTTCACTCACTAAGTTAGGATGGGTCGTGCATGGGTCCCTAGCTACGAAATACGCTCCAAATATGACACGCCACGCAAATTGCATGATAGTTTCACAGCCTGATCTTCACGCTTTAGTGAAGGAACAGTTCGAACTAGAAGCCATAGGTATTAGTCAAGTCTCACGTAGGAATAGCGAATCCGAACGGGTGATGAGCATACTCGAGTCCACCAGCCACGCCGTACACGGGGGGTGGGAAGTAGGCCTGCTTTGGAAACGTGATAACGTGGAACTACCCGATAATTATAAGTACTTGTAAGTATAGTGGAAAGTAAAGTCAGGCTCAGTAAGAGGGAATTCCTTCGATTTATAATGAGTATTTTTGATCCGCTTGGTCTCATTTATCCCTGTGTGATTCAGTCCCGTATCATAATGCAACGCATATGGGGTTCCGGAGTAGCATGGGACGAACAAATACTGAAGGGCGAGGCTGACATGTGGTTTGGTTGGCTGCGTAACTTAAAATTGCTATCAAATTTAGTCATACCCAGGTGGTATGACATCCAACCAAATAACAACGTCGAGCTCCACATATTTGGAGATTCCAGCGACAAGGCATACGCGGCTGTCGCGTATTTAGTTGGGCAGAACAGCCAAGGCGAACGCGTTTGCAGTATGGTACTGGGAAAGGCACGCGTGACGCCGTTAAAAGTAGTTTCTATCCCGCGGTTAGAGCTGCAGGCTGCGGTACTGTCATGTAGATTGGCGCAGACGGTGAAAAAGGAAATTCACATCTCCATAGCACGTGAATATCTATGGACTGACTCGAAAACCGGTTTGAATTGGATAAACTCCGATGCGAGAGATTACCAAAAGTTTGTGTCTCATCGCCTAGCTGAAATAGATAGCCTGTCACGACGAAGCGACTGCGCTGGGTTTCTTCGAAAGATAATCCCGCCGACGAGGCGAACAAAATGACCTGGCCTAACGACAAAGGCATGTGGCTCTCCGGCCCGCCATTCCTCTGTAATCCACAGGTACCATGGCCGGAACGCGAGGGTGAAGAGGAAAGCGCCCCGGATCCAGAGCTCTTAGAGAGGGCGCTAACGACGGTAGAAGCAGAGCTGCCGTTGGTCGACACTACGCGCTTCTCAACGTGGACACGGGCTCTGCGCGCTGTTGCGCGCGCACTGGCGTTCATTGGTGCATGCAGACGGAAGCAGACGGGGGCGCTGACGGTGGAGAACCTACAGCAGGCTGAGTTGTGCTTGTTGAAACAGGCCCAAGCGCAGTCCTTCGGTGAAGAAATGCGTACGCTGAATGCCGGTCGCGCGCTACCGCGGTCTAGCCGCCTTCTAAGTCTTGACCCTATCTTATTTGAAGATGGGCTACTTCGTGTCAGAGGGCGGTTGGGGGCCGCAGAAGAGTTGTCCTTTGACGAGAGACACCCAGTGCTACTGGATGGCAGCAGTCACGTTGCTCGACTGCTGGTACAGCACTACCATGCGCGTGCGCTGCACGCCAATCACGAAACGGTGGTCAACTTGCTGCGAGAGAGATATTGGATAACGCGGCTGCGATCGACGGTTAAAGCTGTCGTTGCGCGCTGCCAATACTGCAGCGTGCAAAAGGCATGCCCGACCTGTCCGAAGATGGGAGATTTGCCGTCTGTTCGGCTCACTAGCACACGTCGTGCGTTCGTAAACTGCGGAGTCGATTATTTCGGCCCTATGGAAGTGAGCATCGGAAGGCGTCGAGAAAAGCGGTGGGGTGTATTGTTCACCTGTCTAGCTACTCGCGCCGTACATTTGGAGTTGACTGCATCATTGAGTGCCGATTCCGCTATCCTGGCCTTGCGGCGCTTAATAGCGCGCCGTGGGCAACCTGCAATGATCCTGAGCGACCGCGGTACGAACTTTGTCGGTGCCGCCCGCGAGCTGCGCGCCGCGCTAAAGAAGATGGAACATGAGCGTGTGCGTGACGAAGCTATCGCCAAAGGGATTGAGTGGCGTTTCAACCCTCCGGCCGCCCCACATATGGGTGGCTGCTGGGAACGCCTGGTGCGCTCCGTCAAGAATGCGCTGCGGGTGACTCTGAAGGAACGAGCCCCGCGCGAGGAGGTGCTGCACATTCTTCTACTGGAAGCCGAGCTGGTTATTAACAGCCGGCCCCTTTCCTACACCACAACAGACCACGAGGAGCCTGTGGTGCTCACACCGAACCACCTACTGCTGGGTAAGGCCACCGGCGACACACGCCCGGCCCTGTGTAACCCCGGAGACTTCGATTCGCGGCGCCTATGGAAGAAAGCAAACGCACTGGCAGAGATGTTCTGGCGCCGCTGGCATCGCGAGTACCTGCCGACGCTTCAGCGTCGTCATAAGTGGGAGAATGCGTCTCCATCAGTGAAAGTGGGTGATGTTGTGTTAATTGTGGACGGCAATCAGCCGTGAAATATGTGGCCCCGTGGCATAATAGACAAAGTGTTTCCGGGTAGTGATGGACAAGTGAGAGTGGTAGATGTAAGGACATGTAAAGGGATGCTGCGTCGACCAGTTGTCAAACTAGCTGTGTTACCTACCGACGGTCATATGTAGCTATCGGTGGAACCCTCTTGCTAGGGGGTGGAATGTTAAGGAACACAGTCATTACGAGTTAGGTAGTGAAACATCTGGTCGCCGAATACACTTTCTGGAATTCTCCACCGGCAGTTTAAGTTTGTATAGTTTTATTATCCTTTAGCTCGTAGTCATTATATTTGTTAGCATTAAGATTCTATTGTAAATATTTCGCCACTATTGTTGATCTTCTGTGTTAGTATTGTTTCCTTTTGCCGAAAAGGCATACTGTGAGGTGAGGTTTGTGTCGGCGCCTTTGAGGGCACAGCTGCATTGCAGTTTTATGAGCAGGCCTGCGCACTTAGTCATTAAGCAGAAAACGATTGTGAAGTTTTTGTAATACTACTGTAGTGTGCGTAGGCCCAGCAACTTTATATTACGACTATTGTCATTTATTCCGTTCAGTTCGACCGAGACCTTCGACGACGCCGCTGGAAGCTCTGCCCGTGCAAGCCTGTTCAACTCCCCTAGCTTCAGCGTGCGACGTTCGTAGGTTTTCCTTTTCTGTATTGGAGATGATCATGAGATCAATAAGGGAGGAAGTACATTGAGGTTGAAAGTGAGTGGCTTCCAGGGGAAGAATATGTAAGTCAAAGGAGTTTGTTACAGATTATAGTCTGGCAGAAAGGGCATATTTTTATGACACAGTTGTTAAAATCACCGAGGATGAGAGTGTCACTATAGAGAGGAGCCAAGTAACTGAGTAGAGTTTCAAAAGATTCAAAGTAATCGATGCGAAGTGAGGATATAGCCTCTGGGTGTGTATTATAGAATACACACCCAGAAGAGTTTCTTTCTTCAAGCAGGCCTTGAAGAACTCACATAGCGTCTATGATCACATAGCGTCTATGTAGCCCACGAGCACGGGTTCAGAATTCGAGCCCTACGACTAGAATGAGCTTCCTTGCACTATCAGAGAAAGTCCATCACTAATGAAAAAAACGGCTTACGAAGCACTATCTCTCCCTTTTTTGTTAGATATATATTGGTATATATTAGTGTACCTATATTATAGGGTTTATATATATTGATATGTTGTTTTTAAGTATTTATAGCAATTAGGGTTATTTGTATGCATGGTTTTTAGTATATATTACTCGTAGTACTTATAGTTTTATTGTACGCGCACGTCTTCCCGCGCTCAACCATCCCCTTTCCTACCCATCATGGTTTGCTGGAAGAAATCTCTTGTTAGAGATAAGCCCACCTTTGTACATGTTTTTCTACTATATGCTAACTGTATGTCTGTTTTGTGAAAATGAAAATAAATTATGAAAATTACAAAAGTTCTTCGACGCAGTGAGGAAATTGCCTACAAAGTACAAGGTAAGTGATCGTGTGTTATGGAGAGAAGCTGCAGATAAAAAACATCACAGTTTTCCTGAAGCTGAAAGGAAAATATAGTGGACCTTATTAAGTGACCCAGCAAGGATAGCAGGTAACGATAGATACCTACATCATTACCTCCTTAAAAGGTGCAAAGGGTTACGAAAAAAGGTGCTAGTGTCTTCAGATTTCCTTAAACCATTTCATGCTGACAATGATGATGATATTAGCTCCAATAATATAACATTTTAACCGAAATCCCAGCCACATCTATTTTCGTTGGAAGTTCGCCTTTGACGAGACGAGGTCCTCGTAGTAGACTGGTCCTTCATCCGCTCGAGTGATTCCGTCTAACATTCTTTTCCGTTCGTCGTCGTATAGTGGGCATTCCAAAAGAGCATGATGCATATCTTCATCTTCTATGCCGCACTCATATACACTCATCGGGCATAACGTCATATCATGCAATCTTTGTGGTAGTCCAGTTCAACCCAAGAGATCTTGAGGCGAGCCGCCACGTCCGGAAAGAAATGGTATAGCTCTCGACCTTTTGTCTCGTTCATTCAGCGTCCCTGCCATTGCGCAACGACCTCCCTCAGAGTTTGGCGTTTTATAGCTCCATCTCAGTGCAACCTTCCAGCGCCTCATCACTGCGGCCTCCAGGTCAGCCGGCAGCACGCCTGCCAGTACCGGAAGGGCCGATAGGTTTTGTTCAAGAGCACCAAAGCCCGTCGCTATGTCCTCAGAAGTGAAGCACGCTTAGTGTGGAAGGACGCACGGCTGTACCAGCATGCCTCGTCACGGTCGATATATAGGTTCCAATTTACAGTATGCGCAGAGCACGATAACGTACACCCCAACTAGATGCGGATACATGCGACACTTTTCCGAAGCATTTGCCACGCGCTCGCTTATGTAAGATGCATGTGCAGTGAACGACAGTCCGGCGTCGAGAACCAGGCCCAGCACTTTTGCTTGCGCGACGCTCCTGGCAGAGTCATCTCTCATCTTGACCGTTGGCAGGCGCTTGAACCTTCTTTTGATCGTCATAGTGAGTGATATTGCCGGAGAAAAGCTCAGGCGGTTTCTGGCATCCCATTTGGAGGCGTTTTTAAGCACTTAGAGGCCGAGCGTTCGATTGAGGATCAAGAGTTGGACTCTATCTGGATAGTCACGTGGTCTGCGAAGCCTATGAGCACAGTGCATGCAGACAATGGCAAGCGCAGCAGGTCGTCCATCAGCACATTCCAGAGCGTAGGTCCCACCACGGATCCCTGAGGACACCCCATTGTGGAGCCACCAGCGGATCGATGAATAGCCCTAATCCACTAACATCTTATAGATGTTAGGGGGTAGGCCTTCACGTTTCGCCTTCAGTAAGATTATCGGCCATCAGGCGTTATCAAAGGCCCCCGAGATATCCAGAAAGATCGCCTGTACGTACTTGGCTTTCGAGTCCCTGGCAACGATAATAATGCTATTCAAGGCTGTGACAGTCGACCAACCCGGAAAGAAGCCTTTCTGAAATGCCTCTCGATATTTGCGGGCCATAGGCCAGCACAATTCTCTCAAGAATCTTACCGAGGACTGGGAGCAAGGTGATCGGCATGTAGGACATAGGATCCGTCAGTGGTTTGCCATAGCACTTTGGCAGGACTAACAGACGTCCATCCTTCCACTGATTGGGAAATATTCCCTCTTTCACTTTATCAAATACATCCGTCATCTCTGCTGCTGCTGTAGGCCATACATGTTTCAAAATGTGATACCATCCAGTCCGGGGGCCGTGTCAGACAGAGCCTTGACTATACCCTGCAGGCGATCACGAGTCAGCGGCGGGGCATCCGGGCCGGAAGGCGTGCAGGTGGCACATAAGCGTATCTGTCGGTGGTGTACAGAGATGTTGCGCTCATCGTCATCGGGACAAAGTGCCTGGAGCATTTGTTGGCTAAACGAACGCACGTCCCCGGCAAAGCCGGTAGCAAGCTCAGTGTCACTAACAATGTGGGTCGGTGGGCGCCGGCGCCCACTGGCCAGTCGATATGCTCGTCCCCATGGGTCTTCGTTGCCGGTTTCAGCCATCTCCATAAGGAATCTGCTTTCCGCCGCCACCATCTCTTATCGGTAGCTTGTACGTGCCTCATGAAAATTCTTACGACTCATCTCTTCCAAAAATCCGCCCTTCTTTCGCACACTCTGCCAGGCTCTTCGAAGATTATTATGCCTTCTTCGCAGTCGTTCTAACTTATTATTCTACCATTCATATCCTCTATCATTCTTGCAGCCTTTAGTTCCCAGGCATTCATTCCCCGTTCGTTCTATCACATGAGTGAAGTGAGAACTCAGTTCTACCGCTGGTTTCCTCAGTTCCAGTCTATCCATTCTTTCATGAATCACTGACTGAAATCTTGGCCAGTCCATCCTACAGTCCCTTAACACAGCAGGCTCTATAACTGGCTTCTCGTGCAGATTTTCGACCCGGCCTCCAAATATGCTCAAAGATGATGCTGATGGTCACTTAGGGTTTTTGCCTCCTGGACTTCCCATGCATTTATTCGCACTCCACGCGTTGATAGAGTCAGGTCGATGTTAGACTCTTCGTTAGGTCCTTTGAAAGTCGGCGGCTGTCCCTCGACGTTGTGGACATATAAGGCTTCATCAGGCCGCGGGCTTGGATGAAGCCTTATATGCTGGTGCGTCGATGCATTTGGTTCTGGCCACCACCAGAGTATATCCGGCGCTCGCAGAACCATAACGATGAGTGAGCGTTAGAATCTAGTCCCACGACTATCTTGGTCCCATGAAGCGCTTCCAAGACTCTATCCAAGTGCGCGAGATGGATGTCGATATCGTATCCGTATTAGCAGTAGGCAGAGATTACGTGCAGCTCTATGTCTCTCACCATGACGTGCGCGACAGTGCAGTGCGTGGTGCATAAACGGTGGAGCACGCAAATGGCAATAAAGCTGGAGGGCATATATATTCCAGCCATGGGGCGGTCTCCGTACTCCACGTGGTCTAGCGTCCCTTTATATTGATCCTGGACAAGGACGACATCCAACTTAAGCTCCTTCGCGGTAGTACGTAGTTCGGTAGTTGCATCTTTCATCCCCTGCAGATTTAGCTGGCCCACCCTGATGTAGATCTTATTGGACCATAATTGGTGTTTCCTAGTAGCCGCTGCTCAGCATGACAACGTGCGGGGCACTTCCGTGTGGCGGTGCTGTGGTCTGTCGCCTCTTTGCGGCCAAATCGACTGCAGGTTGCACATCGTTCTTGTTCCTCCTTGCAGGTGTCACGGCAATGCCCTTCTTTGCCACATTTACCGTTGACAATAGGAGCAGCATGTCACGTTTATGTGATCTTCAATATTGATCACCTGCTAGCCCATGTAGACAAGTCCACGAGTGACTAAATTTACGCGAAGAGCCGGTGAGCACTCAAACACGCATATAGAACATGAGCGGTCGCTCCTCCAGCGCTTAAAGATCAGCTTCTTATTTTTCTGCAGCTTAGCTAGAGGCCAATCAGGGTCGGCAGCAAAGTTTTGTTCGTGTAGCGCGACAATGGTTGCGTCGGGGTTTGGGCCCCCTTCCAAGCCACCTCCTCCACAGTCCTCTGCTGTGGCTCAGTGAGACTTGATGGTAGTGATTCTTTAAGTCGCGCTACTGAGTCTTTGTTGTTCATTTGAATGACCGACCTGGCGTTTCCCACTTTACGCACTACTTGACTCTGCACATTTATTTTGGCCGGGTCGATGAAGCTTTTAAGGGCCTTTTTGTATCGTCTGCAGATTTTAAGGCATCTCCGTGGCCTGCAGCGGGGTTTATTGCCATCACGGGTCCTTTGACAACCGGGAATGCCTGTGATGTAGTGCGGCCAGTTTTCACTGCGTGGGCAAAGGAGGTGTGATTCCCTACTGGTATTGAGGCTTAATGTGCAGTTGGTGCGGCATCGGGTGCACATTTCTCCATTTGAGTACATTTCATAGTGGCGCATCTCAACTCTGCTCGTGTTCTGTCCTGCTTCCGCCAGATGCAGCTCTAGTGTTGCCACTGCTGCTATGATGCGCTGGCCGAGAATGCCTATATTAGCGATATCAGCCTTGTACAGTCTGCTGCTATTAGCTGTTGTCGTAATCGTTTCTAAAGCTGCGTGGACTAAATATCTATCTTCTACAAGGGGGTTGTAGTGCCTGCAACTGGGCCACTTGAGCGGGGCCTTTGTGCATGTCCCCTTCGCCTGCACATCTACTTCAGCCATCCCAATTCCTGCACCAGCTGGAGAATTAGGCCTGGGTGTTCTAGGAGCTCGTGGGTGTTTTTTTGTGTTCCCTAGAATAGCCATCCTGGTTTCTGTTGTGGATGGACATGCCAGCAGTATGTGCTCTACTGTTTCATCCACTCCCATGCACCCCCTGCAAAGGGGGGCTGTCCGTTGCACCTGTAATTGTCAAGTGTTTGTTTAGTGTACAATGGCCTGTAATAAGGCTTTTCAGTATTTTTATTTCACTGCGTGGCAGTCTCATTAAGTAATTTGTAAATTTATGGTCATGAAATGAAATGAAATTGTTTATTGTAATTGTTTATACAGGTATTAACCCATAGTACATTTGACATAATGGAATAGTTAAAATAAATTTTGAAATATAAATGTAAAAATAGTAAAGTTAAATTATAAAATCATCCGTATCTTGGTCCACTGGGCACCGACACATTGACATGTTTCGCAACCCAGTGAGCCAAGAGAGGACAAGCTACCCTGTCACTCCACACCATCAGGAGACCGTTGGTGCTCCCCCTAAGCCTGGCCAATGTAGAGGCTATTCTGGAGCGCAGTATCGCATGAAATCCGCACATGCTAGCATCCGCAAACATTGCTGATGCGCTACAGAAACGGGGAAGCCTCAACAGCACCCTGAAGGCATTATGGTATTGGACTCGAAGAGCGTTGACAGCTTTCTGCGTATATTTAGCCCGAAGGCAGCAGGTGTAAAAAGTTTGACAGACGCTCGGAACAAACTGATTTTTACATCCTGTGTACACCTGGCAAACCTTTGAGCCAGCATATTGCATCTGACTGCCAACGCTTTTCGTTCCCTCTCCATATCCATGTCATCAAAAAGGTCTTCCGTGACCCAGTGGCCCAGGTATTTAAACTTATTTACTTGTGTCACTGGTACGCCATTTAGAGTGATAGGTGGCACTGAATAGGTTTTATTCCCAGTTTTGAACACAAGCAGTTCACTCTTGGTAGTGTTATACCTGAGCACTTGGGCCACAGAATACTCCTCACATTTCCTCAGCAGGATCCTCATAGCACTAATCGAAGGGGTCAGCAGCATCATATCGTCAGCATAGCTGATGTTGTTCATGCTGACACCTCCTATGGAGCACCCTACCCTGGTGCTGCTGAGCTCCCCTATCAAACCGTTCATGTACAAGTTAAAGAGCAACGGTGAGGTTAACCCCCCTGCCTCACCCCGCACTCCAGCCTGTACACATCGGAAAGGGTGCTTACATTATTAGTTTGGTTTTCATACCAAAATTGAAAAATGGACCTCAATTCATGTGGGAGATGAGTTTCAGTTTTTAGTTTTATCCATAGAACATTATAATTAACTGTGTCTGTGGTGTTTTGCGGCTAGCATAATATTTTACAGTATTTTTCAGGCATAAAACAGCTGACTCAGTTGATAGTCCCGATCAAAATACCAATTGGGCATCATTCACATTAAAAAAAATCCTCAGCTGTTTGTCTAATATATTGTCCAGAACCTTTGCTATTATAGTTGCAAGTGAGATAGGTTTGTAATTACTTTTATCTGAAGCGACCCCAGTTTTATTTTTAATAATTGGTACAACAATAGTTTTCATCAGGTCTGGCGGCAAGTAAGGCGGCTGAGTGCCCTATACAAAAAGTATATAACAGTGACAGCACCCTGGGAAGATGTATACCTGCATATTGTAGATGCTCTATACTGAGTCCATTATGCCCCGGCGACTTGCCTCTGATCACGGATAGTTTTAGTCAACTCCGCAGCTGATACTCGCACAGGGGGGTCCGTAGGAGTAGGATGGTCAGCATCGAGCTCCACGTACTCATTTGTGACCAATTTAGACTCCACTCGGAAGTGATTCAGCACCCGTAGTATGCCGAGCGCGGGGGGAGGTTTTGTCGCGAGAGGTGAGGGACAGAGCTTTCTATAGCGCATAGCTCCATCCTTCTCTTTCCCGCGTCAACACACCCCGCGGGGGCCGGCATGCTACGGGTGCAGGAGCATGTCTGCTATATCCTTTTTATCGTTTATACCATTGACACTCACGGGTGCGGCGAGCCTTGGATTCAGTTTATTTGTTTGTTTCCAGAAGTTACTAAAAATTTTTGATCGATGGTGATTTGCCAAAATGTCCATCTTTATTTGTTTTTTATGTTTTTGACACTGTCAAAATGTGTGACATCATCGAACAAATCATGTACAGCGACATCTAGCCTTCCATAGCACGAACCACTTCACACACAACTACAACCTAAATCAATAGCTTTATTAGTGGTTCGACTAACTGACGCTAGATGGCGCTAAGTAGCCATATTGCTGTGAGCTAGGATTGTGACAGACTATTACACTCTCGCATCAGATCTCTCGCAAACACCTTGTCTCTATCAATCGAAATATATAACTTCAGACAGTAAAATATATAACCAAGACCACATCTATTATTTGGGGCGCAACCATTTTTCAGACACCATTTTATTTTATTTTTAAACAATCTAGGTGTATCTGTCATATGCTCATAAACTTCCCCTGAAGTTTGTCTACCATGTGCATTCCACATCTGAAATCCAAGTCTCGCCTCCTTATGTGCCTCGCTCACATGTTTATTCCATCCTATAATATATTTACCTTTGCATACTTTTTTAACTTTATTATTGTAATGTACATATTGCAGCCTCTGATGGAAACTATACTATTATAAAGTTTATCAATTCTATTTTTATGTTCCTTATTTAAAGACATTTTATCACAACATTCAGTAAATTCAGATGGAAAGTCGATATATCTTAATTTTAGGTTACATATTTCTCTATATTTATCTATTTGCAATTGGTCCCTTTCACCCCATGTTACTTTATTAATCGTCATGCCATCATCAGAAGATTTTAATTTAATATTATTAATATTACATAGCATCAAAAATGGAATATGATCCGGCCAGTAAACTCCATAGAGAACCTTAGCGTCTATTATCGTTTTTCTCGCGACACGGGTCACTAAACAGTGGTCTAGCCATCTGCTACGTCCATGCGCTGCACTAACATATGTGTAGCTGTCGGTCGGAAGTAGTTCATAATCTACACACATCCATTCCTGTTCAGATGAGGAAACTAGTAAGCCTCCTAAAGAACTGTTCACCCGGGTGTGCATTGAAGTCCCCCAGCATAAACACTGAGTCCACATTACAACTCGCAATTACTGCATTTATCTCACTTAAACACTCCGTAAATTCAGTTAATTTGAGGGTACAGTCCGTTGGCATGTATACTGAGAAAATCAATAGTGACCGATCACTCACATCTACTCTTATTGCTGCTAGGCGAGTACTGTTGCATGATATCACCGACATTTGTTGATAAACACTTTTTCTCCAAAGCAGGGCAACCCCTCCGTATGGCCTTCCGCTTAATATAACGGTGGAGTCTACTGCAGATTTACCAGTGAATGCGAAGTCTGGGTCCAGGGTTCCCAGCAACGGCAGGTCGTGTGACATAAGCCAAGTTTCTTGCAGAGCAATGATGTCTGCGTTTTTACACAATTTAGCTATACATTGAGCAGAGCTTTTGAATGATTGACAGTTGAAACTTACTAACTTACTTATCATCATGATTTGAGACAAAAGTTTTTCAGCGTCTTTATTGCCAGTGCGACTAAACATGAAGTATCGACGGAAAAATATTCCGTCGGGCCATAACTCATCATTGAAAAATACCGGTAGCTTGTGTTTAGGTACATATATTTTATAAGAATTGTACTCTTTTTCATCTTTTGTGCCTACAAGCACAGGTGACACCAGAATCTCGGTTTTTTCCTTTATGTACTTAGCGACATCCAACTCTGTGGCCTCTAGAGAGACGTTGTAAATAAATAGTGGTATTTTAGGAGACGCGGCTCGGAATTTACATGTCGAATCAAGTGGATCTCGTCCTTTCCTTCCAACAAAGCGAGATTTAGATTTCCGCTTCTCTACGGTTATCCAACCGTCTTTTAGAGATTGCACTTCTTCGATATTGTCTTTAACATTCGATGTGTGTTGGGACCGTGGTTGGGCCTCATTTGCGACTAGTGGCGACATCTCTGAGCGTTGCGTGTTCGAAACCACGGTACATTTCTGGGCCTCCACGCGCGCGGCAACCTCGACTACAGAACCCGTTTTCGTCGACTGAGTAAGCGTTCGTGCTGTCTCATACACCGCTCCTGCGTAAGAGAGAGACGGAAGTCGGGGCGCCTCACTGGTTTGCGAAGGCGACTTTTTCTCTGGCATACCCTCCATGTGAAATGATGATGATGTTGCTGTAAATGCCGCAGCTGCTGACTCATGATGCTGTTGAGTATCTGACAGTGTGAGGAACCCCGTCGGGCCACTATAAGGGTGGAAAGAATCATCTAGACAGTAGGCACCTCTCTTAGTGTTTACATTCGAAACCACATACTGACGATCTCGTTTCACCTCATCAAGTTCGGACTTCAGTTGTTTGAACTGGTCAATTGTTACATACTCGGTCTCCACAGCCGCTGCTTGTTTCTGCTGCATGATACCAAGGTCCCTTTGAATCACGACTATGTCTTTCAGTAGTCTAGTGACGTCTAAGTGGTGACCGGTGGGAGTTTATGGAGGTCCCTGGCCACGAAGATTGGCATTTCTTCAGGGTTGGTCTCTTTAATGAGGCAGATGATGTCATCAAGATTGCGTTGAGTCTTCCCCACACGTCTTCGGGTAGTCATCTGCTTAGAGATGGACTCAAACAGTAGACTTTTAGCTTTTTCGATGTCATCGTCCGTAAAAGCCGTAACACATATTTGCACTAATGATTATTCCACCATTACATCCACTTTATTTTGCACGAAAGCTTGTAGTTCGTTGATAACAATGTTGCAGGTCCTGCATTTTAGCACCTGAGAGGACATGGCCTCTTATTTTCAGAATAACAACCAATGAGTCCCGACATATCGACCACTGGTAACGAGTGCGCGCGCGAGACTGATATAAAACTTTTTGTACATTATAAAATAAAATATAATTTTGCTATTTACATCCTTGTTTAGTTTACCTGTATTAAAATCTACCCATATTCACATTCAGTTGTAACATATTTGTATGTGGCTACATGCTATATGGTAAGAGTAAGTCATTATGTCAAGTCATTATACTTGTCTATAAAAAGTTTTGTGTTTTTGCAGTCTTCTCTGCTAGACCATAATAGGTTTTGTTGCTGTACTGTGGCTTCTCTGAGCCTTTTCCGTAGAACTTCCGCTGATAAGGGCGAGAATGGTGGAGGGCCGATTGCTGGCCTTTCTGCCCCTAATTTTGCTAGCTTGTCTGCCTCCCAGTTGCCCTGGTCACCCTGGTGACCTTTTACCCACTGGACTGTGACCTTGTTTCTCTCACCTAGCCTGTTGAGTGCCTTGTGGCATTCTAGTATGAGTTTTGATTTTGTCAACGGTCTTTTTAGTGAGCTTAGAAGGGCTGCGCAAACCGTTTTAAAGGTTATGTCATTCCCCTCTGCATCATTTATCAAGTACATTGCCCCGTGTAGGAGACTCAGTGTTTCAGCTTGAAACACTGTCGTCTCCTTTCCGAAGCTTAGGGAAAGTTTAATGTCAAGCTCCGGCGAGAAAAGACCTCCGCCTGTGTTCATGCTTTTCTTTGAGCCATAACTGTATATTGTTATGCGCAAGTGCGTAGTATTATGTTTGTAGGAATTAGTAAATTAGCAGATAAGGGGCTGAAACGTATATCGTGAAATAACATTATGAAATAACATTTTCAGAGCGTTCGATCGCACACTTAACACACACGTGTGGACGGCATCCTTGTCTCTGAGTCGTTCCTTAAGCCTTCACTCCCTTCATCCATGTACTCTCTTCCAGGCTTCAGGCTATATAGGAACGACAGAACCGGAAAGGCAGACGGAGGTGTCGCTGTTTACCTGCGTGCGGAAATTGCTTGTAAGGTGATTAATGTATCCCCTAGCCAGTACTCCGAGTCTGCTGAATACCTCTTCCTTGAAATTGTTCTTCATCACAATAAGGTGCTGCTTGGTGTCCTCTATAGCCCCTCTCTTCGTGTTGACTACTTCGACACCTTTGAATCCCTTCTTAATGATTTGACCCCAATTTACGACGACACTCTCATTCTTGGGGATTTCAACACCTGTCTCCTCAAAAAGAATTCCCGTTCTGCCAAACTCAGGTCCATAGTTGATTCATTCAATCTCCACATCTTGCCACTTGAGGCCACTCATTTCCAGCCGCATTGTTCTCCCTCTCTTCTAGACATCATAATCGTCTCCAACTTGGATAAGGTTGCCTCTCACGGTCAACTTAACTCTCCTTTCTCCTTCCACGATCTCATCTACCTCTCCTATAAGATTAGGTGTCCGAAGAGCAGAACGAAATTCATAGATATTCGAGCTTCAAAGGCATAGATGTGGAGTCCCTTAGGTCTGATGTCTCACTGGTCGATTGGTCCCCTGTCATCTTGAGCGAGAACGTTGACAACAAAATCCACAACTTTAATGCAATTGTCTTGGAACTTTACGACAAACATGCTCCCATTAAGAAAGTTAGGGTAAAACACCTGCCGGCGCCCTGGCTTAACGATGCTATCAAGCGCCTAATGGCCAAGAAAAATCGCGCTAAGTGTAACTACAAAAAGGATCCGACAGAAGAAAACTTTCTTTCCTACAAATGCCTTCGCAATCGATGTAATCGTCTCTGTCGAGACGCCAAGCGCCGCCACATCTTCGAGTGTATCGAAAGGTACACCCCAGCTCAGGTGTGGAAATTCCTCAGGACACTTGGTATTGGCAAATTCCAGGACATGCATTCGGGTGATGTGGATCTGAACGCTCTCAATCAATTCCTCTCTGCTCCAATAGTTGTAATGGACCCTTCTATCAAGAAAGCCACTCTTCAGAGTCTGCGCTCTAGGTCATTACCCAACACCACTCCTTTCAACCTGAGCAATGTTGGAAGCGACACGGTTAAGAAAGCATTTCTAATAATTAGCTCCAAAGCTGTAGGAGATGATAATATCTGTCAACGAATGATTCTAACTATCCTTGATGATTTGCTTCCGGCCATAACACATATTTTAAATTTCTCCATTTCCAATTGTTCTTTCCCTACTGCTTGGAAACAAGCATTAGTTATCCCTCTGCCCAAAACATCCAATCCCACCTCCTTTAAAGAGTATCGCCCCATTTCTATCCTGCCGATCCTTTCTAAAGTCCTCGAATCCATTGTCCATACTCAGCTCTCCCATTATCTATCCTCTAAAAATCTACTTAATCCTTTTCAGTCTGGCTTTAGAACGGGTCATAGTACTGTTACGGCTTTATTCAAAGTGACCGATGATATTCAGGTCACCATGGATCAAAGGCAGCTCTCGGTGCTGGATCTGCTGGACTTAAGCAGTGCTTTTAACTGTGTTGACTTCGACATTCTCGTTGAACTTCTCAAATCTCTTAACGTCTCCTCCCTCTCTGCCAGCTGGTTTGACTCTTACCTAAGGAACCGAAAACACCGTATCAAGTCGGGGGATGCTTGTACGGAGTGGTGTGACCTCTCTTCCGGTGTCCCCCAAGGTGGCATTCTCTCTCCTCTTCTATTCTCAATATTTATCAATTCCATATCCGATGTCCTCTCTTCTTCCTATCATCTCTACGCGGATGACCTTCAGATCTATCGTCACTTCTCTCCTGATGATGTAAATTCCGCTGTGGAAGCGTTAAACGCTGACTTGGCTGGTATTAGTGGATGGGCATCGTCATTTGGGTTGCTGGTTAATCCGAATAAGTCCCAGGCCATGATTATAGGTACCAGACACTCTTTAAACACGTTGCAGCAATTGTCTGTCCCTTCTGTAACGTATAACGGTACTGTAATCATGTATAGCGATAAAGCTAAAAACCTGGGTGTCATCTTTGATAATCAATTGTCCTGGTCAATGCATGTTAATGAGGTCAGCAGGCGAGTTTACGCAACTTTTCATTCCCTCAGGAGACTTCAGAACTTTCTTCCTCGCCAGACCAAAATAACTCTCGCTCAGTCCCTTCTTCTCCCCCTCATTGATTATGCTGATGTTTGCTGGGTGAGCGCAAATGAAGATCAACTGAACAAACTCGAAGGACTTCAAAATCTCGGGATTCGGTTCATCTTCGGACTGCGCAAGTATGACCACGTATCTCAGCATCGCAGGGAGCTGAAGTGGCTATCGATTCGGCTTCGACGGGACTCTCATATCCTGTGTTTCCTTTATAATATTTTGTGGAACCCTCGTTTCCCTAACTTCCTACGTGATCGCTTCGAATTTCTTTCTTCAAGCAGGCCTCGGAGAACTCATATGGCGTCTACGCTCAAAGCTCCAGATCGCTCCACTGCAGCCTACGAGCACGGGTTCAGAATCCGAGCCGTACGACTGTGGAATGAGATTCCTTGCACTATCAGGGACAGTCGATCTCAAAATATATTCAAAAACCGGCTAAAGAAGCACTATCTCTCCCTTTCCAGTTAGATAATATATATATATATATATATTTGTATGTATTAGTTTATTATACGGTTTATTCATATTTTTACGTTGTATTTAAGTAATTGTGTATGCAGTCTATTTTTAGCAATTAGGGTTATCAGTATAATACATACTGTTTGTAGTTTATATTAGTCGTAGTATTTATAGAGTTTTATTGTACGCGCAGGTCTTCCCCCGCTCAACCATCACCTCTCCTACCATCTTGGTTTGCTGGAAGAAATCTCTTTTGAGAGATAAGCTCGCCTTTGTACATGTTTTTTTTTTTCTATTATAAGTTATCTGTATGACTGTTTTGTGTAGTATAATAAAGAAATTACAAATTACAAAATTACTTAAAACCCGGAAGAGTATGTACACAAGCGTCTGATCGCACACCTAAAACTAGAAAGAGTATTTAATATACAAGCGTCTGATTGCACACTTAAAAACGGCACTAAAAAGCATAGTCATGAGCTAGAAAGAATGTCTATTCAGTTTGAAAAGGATATTTTATCATGCAGCTGTCCATATCACGAATATAACACACGCCAGCAAGTGATATACGCTTTGTATGAATCAATCAATTCTCTTAGCGTCAGCGCCCAGCAACATCATCACATAGGCGGAGCGCACGTAGATCACGCATACGCAAAAGCATATTCACTGTCGCTATACGGTCACACAAACAACACACGCGACAGCCGAGTCAGCAAGCCCGTTCCTCACAATGGCCCGGGAAATCGTGGATCAAACGAAACCAGGAGGTAGAGGGGTTCATTATGAACATAAAATTCCTCTACGGTATGGCCTTTATCAGACACCATATAAAGTTATGGCGATTTTGAGTTTTTTTTAAAAAAAGGTCTCTTTAGGTAACTTCATGAAAAAAAAAAAGTTACTTAATTTGATAGTTTTTTTGTGTGTTTTTCGTGGCTAGGATAAAAATAAATTCAATGGAGTTTTTTTTACAACTGTAGGTGCATAAACTTGTAGGTAATGGCTTCATAACGAAAAAAAAACCTTCACGAAAAATCTATTCATACTTTGAAGTCGCACTGTTAATGCCTGTTTAATCTACTTTCTAACGAGGTACAACACATGGCCATTAGAAGCTTAGTTATTTTGCAAAAGTTGTTTTTAGGTGCAAAGTCTGCCTTATAGTTAAATTTACATTTAACGAAAAATCAATTTTTGCTCGTACAAAGCCCATAGATTTTATCTTTCTCTCTTTTGCAGTAAGTGAAAAAAGGACAAAAGAATCACAAACAATGGATAAACTGGTTTGGGCACCTCTCTACCTGACATGGCTTGTTTACCCATCGCCACGGCGGCCCCCGCCCCGCTAGCTTCCCATTTCTTTCTTTAGTGACTCACTATTTGCACATTACATTGGACGCGTCTTACCTTATTTTGTGACCTACGCCTGCTCTACGGACTTTATGATTTCTTGCCTAACTGTGACCTACGCCTGATTAACGGACTTGTGATTTCTGCCTAATTGTGACCTACGCCTGCTTTATGGACTTTGTGATTTCTTGCCTAACTAACTGTGACCCACGCCTGCTCAACAGACTTCGTGATTGTGTAGTTAAATTAGGATCGCTGCTGCAGCAAGGGTTGAATATAGTCAGAGAGAGTATGCAGAAATGCATTACCTCTACGGTTTCTGCGATGGAAACGCTCGGGCCGCCGCTAGAGCATATCGTGAACGTTACCCGAATCGAGATCGCTTTCCTGACTACCGAGTATTTATCCGGGTACACAATTCATACACGAACGGACGCTTGCCCGGTCAACACGGTGGGAGAGACGGTCGCGGGCAACAAGTTGTTGAAAACGTTCGAGAACGAAATCAAGTTCTTGCTGAAATTCAAAGAGACAGATCGACTAGCCAGCGGCGCATATCTCGAGCAATAGGCATACCTAGGTCAAGAGTGCAACGAATATTATGGTGTCTGATAAAGAAAAATAAATTGCGCCCATATCACATAAAGCGTGTTCAAGATTTAATCCCGGGAGATTTTGAAAAAAGGGTGCATTTTTGCCGAGAGATGCTGCAGCGTAACCGTGAAGATCCCGAGTTTTTTAGAAAAATTATGTTGTCTGATGAGTCCAGTTTTAGACGAATTGGGGTATTTAATATTCATAACCTGCACTAATACTCCAGAATTAATCCGCATATTGTTAGAAATGACCGTTTTCAACACCAGTTCTCCATTAATATGTGGACCGGAATCATCAGAGGACAATTAATAACACATGAACTGCCGCCTAGATTAAACGGCGAACGATACCTTAATTTCCTGCAAAATTATCTTCATGAACTATTGCGGCAAGCCGAAGTGCCAGAGGGTGTCATGGAAAACATGTGGCTGCAATATGACGGAGCTCCAGCCCATTATGCTCGAGATTTGCGAGCCCATCTGAACGAAGAGTATCCAGGACGTTGGATTGGTCGGCGTGGAACAATTGAATGGCCTCCAAGATCTCCCGATTTAAATCCGATCGATTTCTTTTTGTGGGGCCATTTAAAGGAGGTGGTGTATGAAAAAGAAATTGGAACTGAACGGGAGCTGAGAATTAGAATCGCGGAAGCAATTGCGCAAATAAGTGCTTTTCGTAGGTTAAGAAACAATTTCCTGAGGAGATGTCGTATGTGCATAGTAGCTAGAGGGAGACATTTCGAGCAATTTATGTAAAATAGGTTTTAAAATAAAAATAAAACTTGAAATTTAAAGTTTTGTCTTTTCTTTATTTACTAGGTAAGTATTCGGGATGTCATTGGTAAACACAAAGACAGCCCGGCATTTTAGGGTCAGGTAGAGAGGCGCCCTAACAAGTTTGTCTATCGTATGTGAAGCTTTTGTTCTTTTTCACTCCCATGGCAAGTGTAAGAAGGACATAATTTCAATACATAACATAGTTTATTACTATCAAGCACTTTAAGTAGGTTTAGAATTGTAGTAAGAAAATTTAGAATTGTACAATGGTGATTTTTCGTTGAATGTGCATTTTAATCTAAGGTAGACTTTGCACCTAAAAACCTATTTTGTAAAATAACTTAACTACTGATGACCATGTGTTGTACCTCATTAGAAAGTAAATTAAACAGGCATATTTTTTTATAAAAGGTAAACTTTTAGTAGTACATTTTTTTTTAACAGTGCGACTTCAAAGTATGTATAGATTTTTCGTGAAGGTTTTTTTTTTTCGTTATGAAGCCATTACTTACAAGTTTATGCACCTACAGTTGTAAAAAAACTCCATTTGAATTTATTTTTATCCTAGCCACGAAAAACACACAAAAAAACTATCAAATTAAGTAACATTTTTTTTTTTTCATTAAGTTACCTAAAGAGACCTTTTTTTGAAAAAAAAACTCAAAATCGCCATAACTTAATATGGTGTCTGATGAAGGCCATACCGTAAAGGAATTTTATGTTCATAATGAACCCTTCTACCTCCTGGTTTCGTTTGATCCACGATTTCCCGGGCCACCCGTATAGACGGCACCGGACTCGGAAAAGTAGACCTATTGGTCTACTTTTCCGAGTCCGATGCCGATTGGCGGGAATGCGTGGGCACGATTTTAACGCGTGGAGGGTTCCCATAGTCTTTGACACACTGATCTATCGATCTCTTGCAATGGAGGCCACAGCGGTAGGCGGGGTGGATGCGGATTAACCCATAAGAGCTCCCGAGTGCAGTCCGTTCTTGTTGTCTTTGATTCCATTCAAAAATATAAATTAAATTATAAATATAGATACAATATTAGGAAACATACTTTTAAGGGGAACATACAAGGGTACCTAAAATTAACTTAAATCTATAAAGACGGGAGGACCGCGTCACCGTCATCAACAATACGAAACCTTGGTATTTTTCTAGAGTAATAATTATCGCGTCGCACATTTTAAATATTGAAAGCAAGCGTTGTGGCATTAAACTCAAAATGGACAACACAAGTCTGCATATAATAATAAAAGTATATTCTGCATATTCACTAGAATGTATAATAAACTTCCGCAGTCTGTAAAAGACACACTTACAAAACATACAAACATTCAAAAAGAAAATAAATGGTCTTCTCAGTAACAAAGCCTATTGCGGTGTCAACGAATATCTCCTTGATATTTTAAGAAAGTTGTTGACAATTATGACTAAATCTTTCTATGCTTTCTATGCTTATTTTTAATGTTTATAATGCCAATTATTAAAAATATTAATAATCTTATTATTCATATGCCCATGGCAGAACATAGAGACCTATCAGCATGTTATTAATTAAGATCAGTTTATGCCTATGCTCTTGAATAAATGGTTCTTAATCTTAATCTTTATCTTTATGGATAATTATATTGGGTACAGTTTTGGCTTAAGACATTTCTTCTTTCTTCTTTGCAGGGTCGCAAAGTCGCCAGGATAGACGAGTGTGAATAATTGTCTATAGCGACATTCAACACTGTCAGCACAGGCAATTTGGTGGAGTGACGTTTCGATGATATTGGACAACCTTCGTGGAGCGGACCAATTACAGCTTCGGATATAAAACGCGTTCGCTGGCGCGTGGAAATCGCGGCAAAATCCTGACAAAAAAGCCTCTGACACAGAAAATTTAGGGCCTTATTATTATGAGTAGTTGTAACTGTAGCATTTATGTAGTGAAATCATAAATTAAATTTTGTGTCTTGAGTTACTAAGCATAAGCCATCAACTTAAGAGTTTATAAAAACTTTTTTATACCTGTGTATTACTTGAAACTATTAAGATTATCTTATTTTATTTTTACAGTAATTTTTTGTTTCATACTTTTGGTGAACGAAAAATTATATTGTATATCGGTTAAATATTTTCTGTTGGAATTTTATTTTCCCAAATGCTAGACTGCTTTATCTAATGCTATTGTGTAGATTAGATTAAAATATTAAAGTCGTGGAAAAGTACAAAATATTAACCCTTTCACTTCTCTGCTAGCAGAAAAGGAAAAATAATGATATACAATTAAGGCTAATTTTATGTTGTTGCCCCACAAATGCATACAATAGAATCTTAAGAACTCTAGGTGACGTTTGTCATAAAAGTTCCTTATTAGGTTCTCTGCGTCTCCAAATAGGGGTTACTAGTTTTGTAGGTTAAATTCTGGAAATCAAATACGATGGTAACTGGTGGATTTAAGTGTTTTTATTTGTGTTTACACCAGCATAAGTACTATCGAGCACAACAATATATACAACAAGGTTTGGTATATTTATTTCTTTATTTGGTTTATTCCACGCACCCAAGCACCCAAAAAAATTTCTTTTTTGGGTGCGTGGTTTTCTTTCTTAAGCTGGAATAAAACAACCCATACTTTAATAGAATATCGAAACATTTTTAGAAGACTAAATTAACAATTATTGTTTTAAAAAAATACCAATCCTGCCACATAATGATAAAAGCCATACAACTTGGACGTTGTTTCATTTTGACGTCAGATGTTTTGTATGGGTCTGTTCTTGTAGATGGTATCTTAGATTAGATTAACGTTTATTGCATCAAAGCAGCACACATACAAATTAAAAGTGATACGGAGGTGCAACTATAAAATAACTTAAATGAAAGCAAAGTAATAAAAAAAAAACTCATAGGATTATTACTAAAACAATAAAACAAAAAGAAGAATATAGGTCGGTATGTAGGCGCGCTGCATTGACGCGAAAAGGTCAAAGCTCAGTGTTTATTGCTCGTTAAGAGCAGCACTGGTTTTCAGCCCTCACCTAGGAGATGCGGAGACTCAGCAGTTACATCCGAATGTTAATGTGAATGAAAAGAATAATAATAAAAAAGTGTCAGAAATAGATATATCCTTACAAGTGTTTAAAGATGTGGAAATAAATAAATACATTGCACATACATAGATATGTTTCAATACTTTCATGAGAGGATTGTACAAAATATACATGAAGATTATATAAATAGGTCTATAAGTATATTATGTCACGTGAGTAGTGAGTAGCAGAATGGGTATAGTGTGAATATGTTTACTAAAATCATAAGATATCTAATTAAAAAATATATGAAAATGGCAGAGGTAGCCCGACTATCCAATGTTGGAAAGAGAAATTCCTAGGTTTTGCTTTCAGGAATCAGGTGCGACTTCATATGTGTTTTGAAGGTGTATTTGGAGGTTATATTTCTTATGGGCGGCGGAATATCATTCCAACATTTGATAGCTTTTAAGCGGAAGCTACCTCTAAATGCCACCGTGCGGTGAATATGACCTTCAAGAGGTGCTCGAATATCCCTCATGCCATATCTGGGGTAAGATGTTGCCACCTTTAATTTTAGGTACAGGTACTCAGGTTTTTTAAACTTGATGAACATCAAACACTACACTTGAAAGGTGTAAGTGCCTACGCAGTTCCATTTTGAGCATTCCAGCAGAGTTTAAGTATGGGGTGATATGACTACGAGGTGGTACATCAAAGCAAAACCTACAACAGGCATTTTGTATACGCTGCACTAAACGCTGAGTCTTCAATAGAAGACGCGGACCATAAACTATATCTCCGTAGTTGAGTCGAGATAAAATCAGTGACTCGCACAGAATAATACGTGCTCTTTCGCAGATAAGGTTACGGATTTTGTACAAAACCCTTAAACGATACATACAACTCTTCACTAAATTCAGGACATGAGTTTCAAATCGTAGGTAAGTGTCAAATATGATTCCCAGATTCCTGGCCTCGTCAACACGCTCTAGAGTCTGGCCTTCAAGGATTAGCTGAGGATTAGAAATGATAATTTTTTTAACTTGAACTTTACTCCCAAGCACCATAAACTTTGATTTCAAGGGATTGAGAATCAAGGAATTTTTATTTGACCAGGCATCTAACCTGCTTAGGTCTTCATTGATGAAGTTTGTCATGCAGTCAATATAAGAAGGCACATCAGAAATGTAAAGTTGAAGATCATCAGCGTAACAATGGAATTTGCAGTGCTTGATTTCATTCACCATATCTGCTGCATATATAATAAATAATAGAGGCCCTAAGATGGAACCCTGTGGAACACCCCGCAAAACTGGCTTTGGATCCGAGTACAAGGCACCACCACTGCCATTGGTCAGCTTAACATATTGGAAGCGTTGGTCGAGATAACTTTCAAACCATCCCACAGATAATGCATCCAGCCCATAGTAACGCAATTGCGACAGCAACAAGGTCGGGCTTATGCTGTCAAATGCACGGCTATAATCTAGCAGTGTAAGAATAGTAGCCTTACCTACATCGATATTGCTCAAAATGTTATCCACAACATCAACCAACGCAGTAGTTGTGCCCCGCCCCCTTCGGAAACCTGGAGGTCAGGCAAAATATAAGAGTCTTCTATATATTTGTAAAATAGGGTATGCACCAGTTTTTCCAGAACTTCTGAAAGGAAGGGAAGCAAACTAATAGGTCTGAGTTCCTTGAGATTGGACGGGTTATCGACTTTAGGAAAAGGCATTACTATTGCTTTTTTCCATTGCTTGGGAACTATGCCGCTAGTAATTTACCTATTTATAATTGAGGTTATAACGCGCAGGGTTCTGGAGAGAGTCAGTATTATCATGTCTCTACTTATCCTATCGTCTCCAATTGCATTGGATTTGATAGAGATTATGTAATTGTATACTTTTTGTTCAGAAACTGGCACGAGATTAAATCTGGAATCACAAAACCGATTGGAATTAAAGTACGATAACAGAGGTTTAGGATCTTCACTAGCAGAAGGGAGAGATAAAAAATGATCATTTATTTGATTTGAGTCACTGAAGCAATCAGGAAGTTTTTCACCATGTCCATGATCTGCTAGAATATTTTGTTTCATATTTCGCCAGAATGTTTTGCCATCCGACCATTGTATATAGTAGATTCCACGAACTTTCTTAGATCTTTCCAGCTCTCCTTGTCAACGTCAGACTTAGTTTCGCGATACCTAACGTGAGCTTCATTACGTAAATCGGTCATAAGTCTGATGTTATCAGTGATCCAAGGTAGAGTGTGATGATATTTAATTTTTACCACTTTGACTGGTGCAAAAATATTATAATGAGTCAAGAGCAAGCAGTATCTTGTACGGTAACTTAAAATGGCGGTTTTTGGCACCAACAATCGACATTACCATGGCACCAGCCTCCTTTGTAAGCTCGTCTTATGCATTTATCGTAGCAATTTGTAATACCCGTACCAGAAACACAGCTTAATATGTAGATATCTGCTTGGACAGCATTCTGAGGTGATGATACAATGACCATGAAAGCCACACACACACCAACACTACCATTGATCGGTAGTTCACCATTTTAACTACTTTTAGGAGTCTTTCTTGTTCAATCTAGTGATGTAGTACTAAAACAGATCTCAATTGAAGACCACAAATCCCGAGTGTAAGAAAAATACGCGTGCAATATGATGTAAATATAGTTTGTCTGGGTAATATGGTAACTGGGACAATATTTTCTGTCACCAAAATTTCTGATTGATCACCAAACTGCGATACCCTATATAGGTATATAATCATCAAATTATTCAAAACGGTAATTAAAAATGGATCACCAAATAATGGTTAATGTGTTTGTAAAATCACTTTTTTCTATAGCCTGAATAATAAGGTTTGTTCTCAAAAAAGTAGATTGGTCATCAAAATAATCGATCTTTCGTCAAATATATAGATTGTTATCTCTCAACTAATAACGAATCAAATCTGCTGAATTACATACGAAATACCAGGGCAAAGTGGCAGGTCAGGTAAGAACAAAAACTAGCCAAGTGCGAGTCAGACTAGCGCATGAAGGGTTCCGTACCACCGCTCAAAAAACTGTGTTGTTCTTAATTGTGCCCTATTTAAACCATACATTCCTCTTAATTTTTCCTGCAATAGTTAAGTAAAGATTAGATCATATTAGGTAATTAAAAGAAGGATTTATAGTTTCGGGGCAATGTTTTATTCTTGTCTATTCTCGTCAATAACTTTTTAAATAGAATCTTAAAAACTAAAAAAAACTCGCAATAAGGCCTTCATCAGGCCTTCATCATTTGACATATTACGGATTTTTTTTAAACTTTCAGTTTATTTTTCAGATTATGCCTCCACTTGTGCCCCTTCCCCTTTTAAATATGATTTTTTCTAAATGTATCTTGTAATGATCTGATCCGACCGATTTCGGTCACGGCGACCACTTCAACTTGTCGTCTGAAGTCGTCGCTCGTGGGCTCGTATGTGTCTTATGTAGCCAATCTTCTTTGTGAAAGTCCTCAAACATTGTGGGCATGTAAGCACCCCGTTAATATAGTTATAAAGAATCTGGTGGTCGGGCTTTTAATTCCTAGCGTTTGGCCTCATTCTCAGCGTGTCGGAGAATTTTAAAAGCACGGACTTTGTTACGGACCAAATCAAATCAAATCGTTTATTTGTGATTAAAAGGTGATACATCCGTTGGAAAAAATCTGGTTAAGATTGATGTTTTGATAGGTTCGCTATTTTCAGCCACTTGGCATACAAATATTTGGTTACAGCATTAAATTTTACACAATAGATAGGAATTAATATTTGGTTACACACACAGATTCATTAAATTTTACATAGTAGATAGGAATGAATAAATCGATCGGACGAGGCAACGAGTGCTATAAAAAGAAAAGATCACAGTTCATTATCATATAAGTAGTCCCTGATGCTGTAGTATGTTTTACCTATAAGTAATTTCCTCACTTCTTTTTCAAATTGGTTAATGTTCACCATTTTACGAACATTTTCGGGAAGTTTACGATATAACTCTATCGTAAACTTCCCGATATCTACGATTTTGACACCAATATTTGTATTGGAAAATATTTTTATTTGACTAAGGATAGGTATTACCTATCTAGGTTTTAAACAAAACAGATAGCGCAGTCACTATCTTATTTTATTTTGAACTCAGTCAAGTTTTTGACTAATGAAACGCCTGCTTCTATTGAGCAGTGTATTAATAATGACATGTACTCCTTGGAATCTGTTCCAAGCTCTTTAAATTAACCCATAGGACAACAGAGAGTAACTCTGGCAGTAATATTAATATTTGTATAAATATACCTTCATCTTGCGCATTAAATCAAGTTACTAGTAATGAAAAATGTAAAAGTAAGAATATTTTAAACGTGGTTCATCAAAATATACAGGGCATGTTAAGTAAAGAACTGGAAATTGAGTTATTCATGAACTGTAATAATATTGATATTTTATGTATAACAGAGCACTTTTTAAAGAGTTATCAGTTCATGTTCAACTTTAATAACCACCACGTTGCTAGTTCGTTCAACAGAAAAACAGCTGATCGCGGTGGCTCCTTAATACTTGTAAATAATAGTTTTAAATATAAGGAACGAGTTGACATAGTGAGCCTGTCTGTTGAGCGTACCATGGAAATAGCCTGTATTGAACTTGAACAACTTATTGTAATGAGCGTATACAAACCACCAGATTCATCCTTTGATTTAACTTTGATCAGCGATAAAAACATTTTTTTTTAATTTGTGGTGATTTTAATGTTAATCTGTTAGAGGATAATAATATTTGTACTAGATTAAAATCTTTATTTTTATGTCACAACATGAACTATCTGTTTTTGGAGCCTACTAGAATTACTGCAACATCTGCTACCTGCATTGACAATATATTTACTAACATTACGCCCATTTTCAAATCGGTCATCAATAAATTAACCTCTGATCACTCTGGTCAGATAGGTATATTCAATATTAAAATAAAAAAG
The DNA here is from genome assembly GCA_949825045.1 of Argyresthia goedartella. Classification (NCBI taxonomy): domain Eukaryota; kingdom Metazoa; phylum Arthropoda; class Insecta; order Lepidoptera; family Argyresthiidae; genus Argyresthia; species Argyresthia goedartella. The sequence continues at coordinate 11,228,634 of OX463812.1, read as the reverse complement.
GACCAAAAAGAGGATATTACATGTGTGCCCGTTAGTGACACTCGGCTTGAACACTACAGGAATAATATTTTAGATAAACTATGGGAAATACCATACAGTGACGATCCAAATTTGTTGTACAACTCAGTATTTAACCTTGTCAAAAATGAATACGATACGGTATTTAAATCAAAAACTATAAAAGTTAATAACAAAGCTTTGTTTAGTGATTGGGCGACAGTTGGAATTCATAGGAGCAGACGAAGATTATATGAACTCTATGAAGAGAAATCATATAACAAAAATACGGCCTTTCTAGATTATGTTCGTAGTTATTCAAAAATGTTTAAACGCGTTTGTGCCGTAGCTAAATCTAATTTCATTAAAAACAAAATTGAATCTAGTAGCAATGTAATGAAAACGACTTGGCAAATTATAAACAGAGAGACTGGAAAGGCCAAAGCTACACATAATAACTTCAAGCTTAAGATAGATAATCAATTGCTAAGTACAGATCTAGAAGTAGCAAAAGCTTTCGAAAATTTCTTTACGGACATTCCAGTTTCAACAACCAAGTCTTTAAATTCATCTCCCGCTGCTGCTGAATCTATACTTAAACAAAACTTTGAGGAATGTAAAACAGATTTTAAATTTAGGCACGTAAATAATGAAGACATTGTAAAAGCGTTTAAATCCCTGGAAATGAAAAAGACAGCTAACGCCCATGGTCTATCAGTAAAAATTATTAGTTCCATTGTAGATTGTATTGCACCTCACCTTTGTTGTATATTTAATCAATGTATAGATAATGGTGTGTTTCCTGACTTGATGAAACTAAGTAAAGTTATACCTTTATTCAAAGCTGGTAGTACATCAGACCCCACCAATTTTAGACCCATATCGATACTACCAACGCTTAGCAAAATATTTGAAAAACTCATACTTAATCAATTGCAAAGTCATTTTTATCTCAATAATTTAATTCATATTGCTCAGTTTGGTTTCACAAAGGGTCGTTCAACAGCCGATGCTGGTGTTGAACTAATCGACAATATTTTTGATGCCTGGGAAGACGCAATGGATGCAATAGGTGTCTTCTGCGATCTATCCAAGGCTTTTGATTGCGTCCATCATGACACTCTTGTCAGGAAGTTACGCCATTATGGTGTAAAACATCAGGCACTTGGCTTTCTGGAGTCATATCTAACAGATAGGGTTCAGATGTTCGATGTTAATGGGAAAAGATCACCTGGGTCTTCAATAAGTATGGGCGTACCGCAAGGTTCAATTCTTGGTCCTTTCTTGTTTTTAGTATATATTAATGATTTACCTTACCTTGTTAAAGCAAAACATGGGTTAGTATTGTTTGCCGATGATACTTCTTTGATATTTAAAGTTAAAAGACAGCAATCAAATTATGACGAGGTAAACAATGCTATCTCTAGTATAGTGAACTGGTTTACTGTTAACAATTTATTACTTAATGAAAAGAAAACTAAATGTATTAAATTCGTGTTACCCAATGTGAACCCGGTAACTACAGACATATTTATAAAAGGACAGGGATTGGACCTTGTGCAGTCGACTGTCTTTTTGGGCATTACTTTAGACGCCAAACTACAATGGGATCCTCATATAAATAAATTGTCGAACAGACTGAGTTCGGCAGCGTTCGCAGTTAAAAAAATTAGAGCTCTTACCGACGTAGACACCGCTAGACTAGTCTACTTTAGTTACTTTCATAGTCTAATGACCTATGGTATTTTATTGTGGGGTTACGCTGCGAATGCTAATAGTATATTTATTCTGCAGAAACGGGCTGTTCGTGCAATTTATAGATTAGGGCCTAGAGTGTCACTGAGGGAAAAGTTTAAAGAAATCAATATTCTGACATTTGTGTCTCAATATATCTGTTTAATTTCCCACGCCTACCGAACGGCGTGGAATCCTGAGGGGGATGTGCCTTTGGCCGCACGTGAGAGAAAAGAATTGATGAATTTTGTTTATTACCTTGTCACCGTAGACAGGAGATTGAAGGCTCGATTCGGGAAAGGGGGCACAGTTGGGATAGGATATGGATTGAATCCTTGCCGTCGCTGTCCGACGCCGTCGCCGGCGCGCTGCTGGCGGCACGTGGAGTCGCCGCCGATACGACTATGTGCTTCACAACACAAATCACTTGACCGCTGACGCGAATCTAATTACGATCAATAGCCCGACGCTATGAGGTAGATTTATACTCCCACCAGGCCCGATGCCTGTATGATAATTGGTACACCGAAATACCATCAATGCCACGGGGCCCGAGCCGCCATGTTATTCTCCCGATGAGACAAGAAGACAAGAGAAAGATAACCTCCAATTTTACATCTCGTTCCGGTACGAGTGACATCTGCTAGTCCGTTTTCGCTAGTGATGTCTCGATTACTCGCGATCGATTCGCGCAACAAAAAACCGGTGCGCTTCCGACGCATAAATATTAAACAGTCACCCGCCCGGACAGGCCCGAACCTGTCCCTAATCAATAGGAAGGCGAGAAAGTGTTGCGACCGCTCTCTTGAGGACCGAGTCCCCCACCCTGACTTCTGCTGATCGAGACGTGCCATCCCGACCCGTGTACAAATTGACGATCCGTCCTCGTCTCCATCTCAATGATGGCAGGTTCGCATCCTTAATCAGCACCAAATCACCGACTTGAGGGGGGCTCGTCCGGTCAGTCTACTTAAGGCGCTGCTGCAAGATGTGCAAGTACTCAAGGGACCACCGTTTCCAAAAATCTTGAGCCATCTGCTGCAACATCTGCCACCTAGTTAACCGACTTAACTTAACATCACCGAATGGGTATTCTGGCAGGGCGTTAAGGGGCTGACCTATCAGGAAGTGACCCGGCGTTAACGCTTCCAAATCATTTGGATCCGAACTGAGCGGGCACAACGGACGCGAGTTCAGTGTCATTTCAATTTTACAGAACAGCGTCGCAAGCTCTTCAAAGCGTAGAGAGGTCTCACCGATGATCCTCGTCAGGTGCGACTTAGCCGATTTAACCGCAGCCTCAAAAATTCCTCCCCAATGAGGACATCCCGGCGGACTGAAAACCCATTCAATCCCTCGTCGGGAGCAAGCCGTACCGATGGCGTCCTGGTTACCGTTCAGGAATTGAGTGACCTCCTGCAGATATCGCCTGGCTCCGACAAAATTTGTGCCGTTGTCCGAACGGATTAATGTCGGGAGGCCCCTTCGTGAGACGAAACGATCTAGACAAGCGATAAATGCCTCTGTAGTGAGGTCACTGACCACCTCCAAGTGGACTGCCTTCGTGGCCAAGCACACGAAGACGCACAGGTATGCCTTCACTAACCTGGCGTTCCGTAGCTGTGAAGACTTGACCATGAATGGTCCCGCGAAATCCGTTCCGACAGCCGCAAAGGGCCGGATTTCGTTAACCCTATCCGAGGGCAAATCGCCCATCTGGGGCTGCATCGTAGCCGCCTTGGCCCGATAACAAGGCAGGCACCGAAATACGACGCTACCCACTAAGCGTCTTCCCGATAGAATCCAGAACTCGCGCTGGAGAAACGCCATCAAGGCGTGGCATCCGATATGCCCATTCCGAATGTGTCGATCCTGTATCAACAGTTCGACCAACTTCCCTTTCCTAGGGAGTAACAACGGGTGGCGAGCCGCATAAGGCAGGTTGGCATTCCGCAGCCGACCTCCTACCCTCAGCAATCCTTGAGGGTCAATAAACGGGTTGAGCCGAGCCACTGCTCCCTTCAGTTGGACGCGTCCGTGTCTCAGAATGTCCAATTCGGACTTAAAGTGCACCGTCTGCACGTTCCGTACCAATGCGAACAACGCATGGTTCCGTTCCCGTGGTGTCAGGACCTGTGTCCGCACTCGTTGCGCCTCAGAATTCCGACAATTCCGCGCAAATCGGCAGATCCAGGCGGTCACATTGACCAGCTTGTCGAGCGAGCTGTACCGTTCCAGCAGGCTGAACTCCTCTTCCGGCTCTGGTTGCGTCGTACAGACACCGAATGTCAAGGCGCCGTCCGCCGAGGCAACGCGTGGACTCATTGGCCAATCCGATTCGGCTTGAGTCAACCATTTTGGACCCCACCACAAGGGATGTCCAACCAACTCCGGAGCGTGACACAAACGACCTGACCGAAGGCGACCAGTATTGTTCCGATAAAACTGTTCACACTCTTCTTCAACCGGGTCCAACCGGCGGACCGTAGGTGGTTCCTCCACCTCCCAAAACTTCTGAATCACCTCCGAGAGTACAGAACCGAATAAGGGACTACGAGTCGCTAGGCGTGGGGCAATCGGCATGACCGGACCCATTACCGCATGGCCCAGTCTGGTGTTGACCGAAACCAGACCAGTCGCCTGCAACACGTGGACACCTGGCACTAACAGGTATCCCATGGCATCGACACCCAATAAAATGTCTACTGGGCCCGGAATATCGAACTCCGGGTCAGCCAGTGACAACCCAGCGACCAACTGTCGCACCGAGGGCGACAACCGTACGTGAGGGTGTGAGCCCATCACATTAGGCATGACTAATGCCGTGACCGTCAGATTCACCGATGAATCCACCCGTGACGAGAGAGTAATCCGACATACTCCCTTAACGGAACCGACTTCCGTGTTCCCATTTCCCCGAATGGAATGTGGATACTCCCTTACCGAAATGCCCAACCGTCTTACAAGGTTGCACGAGACTAAGCACCCCTGGGCCCCCGAGTCCAATAGTGCTCGTGCTACACAAGATTTGCCGTCCGAACTCCACGCTATCACCGAGGCGGTGGGGAGCATGACCGTCTGTGGAGTGGCGGCACCCTGTAAGTGGGCGGCGTGTCCCTAGCGGGAACCTCCGCGGGATCCGAACCCGCTGGGACCCCCGTCGGCCTGGTAACTCGGCTGCTGATATGCCACCGGTGGCATATCAGACCGCATGTACATCAGGGGGTCCCAACTCGCATAATAGGCCCCTCGCTGTCCCGGTACCCGACCATACCGGACTGTGAACGGTGTGCCCGGTGGCCACCGTGGATGGAGGGGGGAGAGCGGATCCAACCTGGGGCGCTCTAGGAATGGGGGCGACATCCGACTGTTCGCCTCCCTGTTCGCCTCCCAGAGCGACGGGCAGGGTGGCGCAGAAGGTGGTAGGCTCCCAACCTTCGCGCCACTCATAGGTGCCATCTGACACCCGCCCGTAACACGCGATGAGCCAGCGGCCCGAAGTCCTCGCTGGCCCTGGACAGCGGCGACCGAACCCCGGCTATCCCGCCTGTTACCCCCCGCGCTGCCCCCTTCCCCTCGAGGGGGGTCCCGTCCGCGGGTACCCCAGTCACCCCTTTGGTGACTCCCGTTGCCCGGAGGGGGACTGGGTCCGGCCCTGGTTGGGCCCTGTGACCGACCAACCTGAGTCCGGCCCTGGTGACCGTCCGATGGGCCTGACCGGTTCAGGCACAACACGACGTGGTGCCTGCCACCGCAGCCCTCACAGGGGGACGCCCGTGAGCACTCGCTCAGCGGGTGCGGCCCCAAACAACCGAAACACAATCGGTGGCGGAAGACCACCTTCCTGCGGGCAGCCACACCGAGCGCCTTAAAGTTGGCGCAACTGGTCACCTCATGACCGGCACTGTCGCAGTGCACACAGCCGTCACCCGACGGCGCGGCACTCAAAACGCCAAATTGTTTTGACCGACCACCCCCCCGTGGGGGTGGGGGGCGCGGCCCCTCCCGCATCCGCGCGGGTTGGCGCTGCACACTGGCCTCCGAATCCATGGTGTCGCATCGCCTGCATTCACCCTCCAAAAACTCCGTTAATTGGACGAGCGTGGGCAGTTCCGAGCTACTGCCCCCATGCAGCTGTTCAAACCGACTTTGAACAGCTGCAGGCAACCGTGACAAAACCATATATAACACAATATATGACCATTGGTCTACCGGCAGACCAAGGTTCTGAAGGGCCTTAGTGGCCACCAGCACAGGGTTGAGCACCTGTACCCGGATGTCAACATCCCGGGTTACTCTTGGGATGCTGAACAGCTTCCCCAGCTGCGCATCAACCAACCGCCTGGTATGTTGGTAGCGGTCAAACAATATGACCCGGGCAATCTCATAATTGCCCGCCGTAACCGTTAGGTGACCGACCATCTCCTTCGGTTCACCCCGCAGTGCCATCAATAGCTGGGCCAACTTGTAGGCGCTGTCCAGGTCGTCCCGACCGTGGACCAGGCTATCGAACAAATTGATGAATGCCGGCCACTCATCAATTGCCCCACCGAAGGCCGGAATCTCCAGGTGTGGAAGCCGTCCAACCACACCCTTAGGGGGGGGGGGGGGGGGGGGGTCTCCGCTACCCTCCCCGCGGTCATCCCGACGCGACCGCTTAATTTTTTCGGCGCGACGCTCGATGTCGCCCAAGCACTCCATCGCTTGGTCAGCATCCGCGCAGAGCTGCCTCACTGCAGCCACCGAGGCCTCATCCGTAAGCCCGAGGGCTTCAGCCTCGGCAGCCAGCCGACACACCTTCCCGACGCGTGTCATTGCGTCCTCCACACGCTTGAGCAGGACATCGTCCATGTCGGGTCGCTCCACATACTTGTTAGTATGGGCGAGCCATCTCATCTCCTCACGGACACCATATCGCAGTACCATCAAGGGCGAAGGTGCCATGGTTACCGATTTAATTGTTCCTGGTCCTATGCTTCACTGCCGAACTAAGCACAGCCAGATACCAGCACTTTCCCGTCAGCGCTGGGCACAGAAATTAAAACTAAGTTGTAAAACCCAAGGCAACCACTAAACAATTAAATCATAAACAATATTTAATATGGTCGCCCTGTGGACATACACCTTATAATATACACTCTAAATCAATTAGAGAATTGTGGTACAATACAAATAACACACAAAAGGTTATTATAAAAAAAACTATTTTTCTAGCAGTGGCCCCTCCGATAGGAACCACACTTCCTTTGAGGTCAGCAAAATCAGCTTAATACCCCTTAAATAGCCCGACCCTGCTGTGTAAACCGAAATAACACTGTGGGACTATAGAACCCGACGTTCTATCGCAAGTAATACAATCTAGGCTTCGCAGAATGACTGTTCAATCCTTTATTATACATATATAATACAAACAGTAGTTTCCGACTACAAATTTATAACAACTGTTAATTAAATTGGCACTTATACTTTCACTTACCGAAAATGAACTTTAATCGTGGTATACCGACCACAGACTCATTGCCGACTTGAGCCAATCTGGGATATTCTTTTCTCCCAACTACAATGTGACAAAGGCAACCCTTCCGTGAATCGATGATTTTCCACTAGGAAACCGCGCTTCTGCTACCAAAATGTTTAATTTCCCACGCCTACCGAACGGCGTGGAATCCTAAGGGGGTGTGCCTTTGCCACGTGAGAGAAAAGAATTGATGAATTTTGTTTATTACCTTGTCACCGTAGACAGGAGATTGAAGGCTCGATTCGAGACAGGAATTCGGGAAAGGGGGCACAGTTGGGATAGGATATGGATTGAATCCTTGCCGTCGCTGTCCGACGCCGTCGCCGGCGCGCTGCTGGCGGCACGTGGAGTCGCCGCCGATACGACTATGTGCTTCACAACACAAATCACTTGACCGCTGACGCGAATCTAATTACGATCAATAGCCCGACGCTATGAGGTAGATTTATACTCCGACCAGGCCCGATGCCTGTATGATAATTGGTACACCGAAATACCATCAATGCCACGGGGCCCGAGCCGCCATGTTATTCTCCCGATGAGACAAGAAGACAAGAGAAAGATAACCTCCAATTTTACATCTCGTTCCGGTACGAGTGACATCTGCTGGTCCGTTTTCGCTAGTGATGTCTCGATTACTCGCGATCGATTCGCGCAACAAAAAACCGGTGCGTTTCCGACGCATAAATATTAAACAATATCTATGACAATCTTGTGTATGTAAAAAGAAATATAACTAATTTTCAGAAGTACAGTGATATACACAATTTTAATACTAGAAATAAAGACAAGTTGGTTGCTTATGTAAGCCGACTACATAAAATTAGTAATTCTTTTAAAGGCAATTGTATACGCTATTACAATAAGGTCCCTACTGATATTAAAAACTTACCTTTAGACAAGTTTAAAATAATAATAAAACAGAAATTGTATAAAAAAGGTTACTATAGGATATCTGATTACTTAGAGGACAGATGTCCATGGGAATAGATTGTTTGAGTAACAGGCTGTTTCGATATATAATTAGCATTCATTTTGTAATTTGACAATATTTTATTTAAAAAAGGAAACGCAAAAGATGCGACGACTGTGGAGTTTCTTCGGTGAGCTCTTCTCCACAGATTCCGCCATTGTGTTAGTGAACTCACCCAAAAAAAATGTAATGACGGATCTAAGTGATGTAACAACATCCTATGGAAATAAATGATTTTTGATTTGATTTGATTTGATTTGATTATCACAAGATTCCAAAAAAAACAGTCAAGTGCGAGTCTAAATCGCGCACGAAGGGTTTCGTACCACCGTTCAATGGAAGCGATGGTTTGGAGTGAATAGTTTGGATTTTACACAGCAAAATATTGTTTACAAAGTTATTGGTGCGGTTACGGTATGCGGTTAACCCTTCGGGTACGGAACCCTAAAAACTGTTCTTAAATAGTGCTGTTTGGTGTTTTGAGGAAGATATTTTATTATGATATCGTTCACTTGAGAATTTGTCAAATAGTCCAAGATTGGCTTTCACAAACATTACAACTTCGAAAACGTATAGTGATGGAAATGTCAAGATTTTTAATCGTTTAAAATGTGGCTTACAGCTATCAAGGCGACGAAGGCCACTTATCTCGTATGCACTTTTTTGAGTTATTAGTACCTGTTTCTTTCCTAATCCGTTTCCTCAAAATATTAGTCCAAATCTTAAGATGGAATCTACATAACCATTGTAAGCTACCAATAAAGAATCCTCCGATACTTTTTTTCGATAAATTATACAGCGCATATGCGAATTTATTAAGTTTTTTGCATATGATTTCAGTTTGGGTATTCCATTTAAGATTTTCGTCAATGTCATTTAAGATTCCCGTCACCTTAGAACTTTGTAACGGGAACCTGCTCTATATTTTTGCCTAAATGAGTTATTTGAATATTATGTGTCATATTTAATTGTTGTTGAAATGTCGTTAGTTCAGTTTTGTCAAGATTTATCAATAATTTATTAAGGTTTAACCAGTCAATAATGTCAGATAAGGAATTATTAATGTCGTTTTCAAATTCATCTAAATTATCACAAGCTATCATAACTGTGCTATTATCTGCAAACAGGACCATAGGATGTTTTACTGCACCTGGAAGGTCATTTATATATGCTAGAAAAAGTAATGGACCCATCACACTTCCTTGAGGTATACCGCGCATCATATTCCTTTATTTTGACATGTATTTCTGTTCCGTTTGAGTTTTCGTGCAGATTTTATCGATTTGAGTCATTTGTTTCCGGTTTCGTAAGCATGATTCGATGATAACTTTGATTGAATTCCCTCTGATTCCATAGTCATACAGTTTTTTAAGCAAGGTATCATGATCTACTAAATCAAAAGCCTTGGTCATATCCATATACAAGGTAGCAATTGGATTTCTCTTGTCCACATTTGAAATAATTTTGGACACAAAATCATAGACAGCTAAGTCGATACTTTTATTTTTCCTAAATCCTTTCTGTTCTGCGGCAAAAAGATTTTGTTTTTCAAAATAGGTATAAATATTATTGTGTATGACCTTTTCAAAGATTTTTGCGAATATAGGGATTAGTGCCACTGGTCTGTAACAGTTCATATTTAATCTGTATTCTTTTTTCAATAGTGGTTTAACTATTGAAATTTTTAATTCATCTGGGAAGGTTCCAACTTCAACGCATTTATAAATCATGTGGGATAGTAATGGTGAAATAACTTTTCCTACCATTTTTATAATTTTCGTAGATATGCCATCGTAATCTGTACTGTTCGTATTTTTAAGTGATGTAATTATTTTAAGTATGTCAAAGGAGGATGTCGGATTTAGAAATATATAATTGCAATTATAGTGTGTCATTTTGGTGTTATTATATGTCACATTATTATTAGAATTTGATTTATTAAGTTCAATTGTATCGTTTAAATTTTGATCATTTGTTCCTAATCTATATATACTAGCTTTAATTATTTTATTTATTTAGCTATAATACTAGCTTTTCCTTGGAGATTCTGCTAGTTTTTTTCTTCAATGTATCGTACAGGATATCCGAACGTCGTTGAAGCCGGAGATCACTGGCGTACCACCACACTCCAAAACAACATTATCTCTTCTTCTTTCCACTAATCTTTATTCGTAACATTGTACACAAGCACCTTATTTGCAGCCTAGCGCAACACGATATAAATGCAAAAATGTATGAAAATTGCGCAAATTGAAATGGCGAACCGCTCTTAATCTTTCGCTCAGTCGGTTTCTCTCTCTCTCTCTGTCAATGTCAAATTCTGTTGTCAAGTCACTAGGCGGTGATTTATTTGTTTAGAAAATGCATTTCTCTGTTTGTTAAAGATATTTAACTGTGTTACAGTATAGGTAATGTAATAAGTGCTTTATGTGTCATACTATTGTGTTGCATCACGCAATGCACTATAAAAAGTATGAGATATGTGGAGAGCGAAGCGGTCGAAATGATGGTGAAAAACGTTTATTAATGGCCAAATTTCCTGTGGATGAGACTCAGTAAGTATATCTATATTATTCTTGTTACCCTTTTTGTAATAAAGCTTAAGCTTAGCTTAGCTTTTTTTAAGCTTGGCTTTGACAATTTATGAAATATATCCAACAGTTTACAGACATTTTTTTCATGTACACAGAATTAAACAAAATAAACAGAATGCTTTTTATTTTTATCATAAAAGGGATTCAGTTTTATTTTGAGGGCGGTTAAAACTAAAAAAATGTATAATTGCAAAACTATCTCATTAAGATTATTAACAGCCCTCAAAATATAATTTTAGTCTCGAAATAGGCCTTATTCATTACAACTTTTACGTCAAGAAATACAAAAGCATCGATATCGATAAAAAGTATTTCTACAGTACATCCCTACATTTTCTTAGCTTGGCAGCATTGTTGTTATTGTCATATCTGTAGTGTTGGTAGGTACCAGTTTGTTGCGCTAAATACGCGTCTTTCAGATAAACGCGATATACGCGTCATCTTACGTAGTAAATCATATACTCTTTGCTTATTTGTTGAGATTTGTCGGCGACGGGGCGTCGCTATCTATCTACGGGCGGAAATTCCGTGCAAGGTGATCAGTGCGTCCGCTGAACATCTCTTTCTCGAAATCATTCTTCACCACAACAAGGTCCTCCTCGGTGTTCTTTATAGTCCCTCTCTTCGCATCGATTATTTCGATTCCTTTGAATCACTCCTTAATGAACTGACACCACTTTATAATGATTCCCTCATTCTTGGTGATTTCAACACCTGTCTCCTTAAACACAATCCACGTTCTGCCAGACTCAAGTCCATGGTTGACTCCTTTAATCTGCATATTCTGCCTCTTGATGCCACCCATTTCCAACCTGATTGCTCTCCCTCGCTTCTCGACATTATGATCATTTCCAATTTGGACAAGGTCGCAATATACGGTCAGCTAAATTCTCCTTTCTCTTATCATGACCTCATTTATCTTTCTTATAAGATAAGGCCTCTCAAGAGCAGAGGGAAATTCCTTTATATCCGGAACTTTAAGGATATCAACCATGAGTCCCTTTTGTCTGATGCCATGTCGATTGACTGGTCCCCTGTCACTACTAGTAAGACTGTTGATAATAAAATCGCCAATTTTAATTCTAAAGTCCTGGGTCTCTATGATAAGCATGCACCTACAAAAAAAGTGAGGGTTAAACACCACCCTGCCCCTTGGCTAACAGACACTATTAAGTGCCTAATGGTCAAGAGGAATAGAGCCAAGTGTAGATACCGCAGGAATCCGACAGATGATAATTTCCTCTCTTACAAATGTCTTCGCAACCGTTGCAATCGTCTCTGTCGCGATACTAAACGTCGGCACATAAACGAATGCATTGAGAACTACACTCGAGCTCAGGTGTGGAAATTCCTGAGAACGCTTGGTGTAGGTAAGGCCCGGGACCTACATGCTGGTAATGTAGATCTCAACGGTCTCAACCAGTTTCTTTCTGCCCCGCCTGTTGTAATGGATCCCATTGTCAAACAAGCCACGGTTCAGAGCCTGCGCTCTAAGTCCTTACCCAACACCACACCATTCAACTTGAGTAATGTTGGAATCGATGCGGTCAAGAAGGCGCTATTGGCAGTCAATTTGAAAGCTGTAGGCGATGACAAAATTTGCCTTAAAATGCTACTGACAATCCTTGACGAACTATTACCAGCAATAACACACGTTATAAACTTTTCTTTAGCTAATGGTGTCTTCCCCACAGTGTGGAAGTAAGCACTAGTCATCCCATTACCCAAAACCTCCAGTCCCACCTGTTTCAAAGAGTTCAATTTCAATCCTGCCCATCCTCTCCAAAGTCCTTGAGACCATTGTCCATAACCAGCTTTCCTACTACCTCTCCTCAAACAATCTGCTAAACACGTTCCAGTCAGGATTCCGACCGGGTCATAGCACATTCACGGCTCTGCTGAAAGTCACAGATGACATCCAGCTAGCCATGGACCGCAAACAGCTTTCCGTGTTGGCTTTACTTGATATCAGTAGTGCCTTCAACAGCGTAGATTTCGACGTTCTCGTTGAGCTTCTCAGATCCCTGAACGTCTCTTCCTTCTCGGCCAGCTGGTTCGACTCTTATTTGAGGGATCGGCAACAGCGTATCAGGACGGAAGAGACATCCACTGAATGGTGTGACCTCCTTTCAGGCGTCCCTCAAGGTGGTATTCTTTCTCCTCTTCTATTCTCGATTTTCATAAAATCCATCTCGGACATCCTGTCTTCTTCATATCATCTTTATGCTGATGATCTCCAGATTTATCGCCACTTCTCTCATAACGATGTAAACTCTAGTAAACTAAGTCCCAGGCCATGATTATAGGCACCAGACAATCTCTTAACTTGTTGCAGCAACAGCCCATTCCACCTATCACTTTTAATGGTACCACAATCGTGTATAGCGATGAAGCTAAAAACCTGGGTCTTATCTTCGACAACCAGCTGTCCTGGTCATCGCATGTCAATGAGGTCAGTCGACGCGTATTTGCTACTTTTCACTCTCTCAGGAAACTTCAGTACTTTTTGCCTCGACAGACCAAAATCACTCTCGCTCAGTCTCTCCTTCTACCCCTCATCGATTATGCTGATGTCTGCTGGGTCAGAGCTAACGAAGAATTACTGAACAAACTCGAACGACTTCAAAATCTCGGGATTCGGTTTATCTTTGGGCTGCGCAAATACGACCATGTATCACAGCATCGCAAAGAGCTGAAGTGGCTGCCAATACGTCTTCGTCGGGATTCTCACATCCTCAACATCCTCTACAACATTTTACGCAATCCACGCTATCCAACCTTCTTACGAGACCATTTTCCATTTCTTTTTTCCAGCAGGCCTCGGAGAACTAACGCGCTTTCAATGCTCACAACCCCACAGCATTACACCGCGTTCTATGAGCATGGGTTCAGATTCCGGGCCATTCAATTGTGGAATGCACTCCCCTGCACTATCAGGGACAGTCCTTCTCTTAATATATTTAAAAGTCGCGTGAAGAAGAATTACCTGTCTCTTTAGAAATATAGGTAGTATGTATGTATTTATTAGTATATATAATTTAAAAATATATATATATATCGAGCATGGGTTCAGATTCCGGGCCATTCAATTGTGGAATGCACTCCCCTGCACTATCAGGGACAGTCCTTCTCTTAATATATTTAAAAGTCGCGTGAAGAAGAATTACCTGTCTCTTTAGAAATATAGGTAGTATGTATGTATTTATTAGTATATATAATACTAGTATATACAATACTATATATATATATAGTATTGTAGTGCTCCTAACCACTAGACGATCACGGCCTAATTGATAATTATAAATTATAAGACTTTACTGGTATTAACTTTTCTTTTTATTTGATTTCTAGTTACACTTTGTATAAAAATGATCCACAACTGGCTCGATAGCCATTACTCTAATCCTCACTATACAATTTAGCTCAGTCGCTGGCCGAAGCCTATGGTGAAATGTGTCACATTGACTTCTCACATCCAAGCCTCTTTCTTTTTTAAAACTACAAAATAAGTAACAGTGTCAAAGTGACACCCACTCTAAAGAGGCCCGTATACAATATAATCGCATAAACAAATATCGAACCTTACAATCATTCCCCCCTCCCTTCAAAAAAAATTTTTCCAACGGTTTTTTTTTTTTCAAAGTGGCAACCCTAACTCAAAGTCTAAAATCTAAAATGACAACCCTATCTCAAAGTCTAAAATCTAAAAAACATTAAGTTAGTTTGCTATGCTTGAAATCTAGAAAACAGTAAATACGCCGCAAGCATAATTTTAAATAACATCGAGTACCCTAATATTAAATTCTGATCACGCATAAGACCAGTACCAAAACAAAACATTGACATGAAATAGAATAAACTGACCGAAGGTCACATGTTAAGTTACACACCTAACTACACTTAGGGTGTAGATCCTACTTAATATAAACCTAACTACACTTAAGGTGTAGGCTATGCACCTTAAAAAACTTAAATTATAACACCCTATGATCCCATCATACAATTATTCGCGGCTTAGCACTAACCTACCTAACGCTAGAAAACTCTCAATTACAATACGAAGGCAAGCAGCTGAATCTAGCTAAGATTTAGCTTCTCGAATGGTTATCATTCGACAAACTTTCTGACAATAAAAACTAGCGAAAAACTTATCAGACAACTATAATACCTCTGTTCCTAAAATTAACACAACTCGATCTTTGCATAAACAATTGTGAACACATTGTGAACTCTTTCCACCGAATGGAAATATTTCAAAAATTAACGCAGGCAAAGATCAAAGAAAAAAATTATCATTTTCAAATATAGGAAACGTCAACCATATTAACAGGATTAATCTTAAGAACCGTATTACTAAGCCACAGCTTAAGGATGAGTTCATTGAAATTCGTTCCAATAATACGATGAAATCAACTAGCTTTAAAACCGATACTACAACTTACAAATATCTCAACTAATCAATTGGAATTCAGTAAACTATATTTTACTTTTAACAGTTTAAGTTAATCGCCGTGAGTTGCAACCAATTACCCAAGTAAAGACACTACAAAGAATCTCGAATGTGTATCGAATACCCGAGTTATCCCACATCAGAAATTACTTTCATTGAGAAACCTTCGTTACCAACTTTATGAACAACCCATAGTCTCCCCTTACCAAATCATCCCAACTCTATACTTTAAGAACGCAGAAACCAAAACAGAACCCTATGACAAATAGCTATAGCCTCGTCATAGTGCTCTCAAAGATAAAACCAGGCGATCGGTTCAAACAATTATTCGAACTGTCGTTTATAAAAGTTTCTCATATAAAGGTAATCTACCACGGAAATCTAGTATGTTACAGATATTTCATGGGTCTTTGGTGTACGGTCCTCATCAGACATCATAGTCCAGCAACAACATCAAAAGAAACACCGGTTAATAAACAATTCATAACACTACCGCATACACAAACCACAAACCATCAACCGGGATAAAATTATATTATACTCCTAATGTATTATTTATTTAATATCAGACGAACTCCTCAACGCAGCACAAAGCATTTTAAACGATATGCGTTAACAATTACGCCCCGTGACCGTGAGTTCAGACGACGAATCAGCACATTAGACCTCCCAACGATCTCAATGACCTTGTATGG
Source organism: Argyresthia goedartella (assembly GCA_949825045.1). Taxonomy (NCBI): domain Eukaryota; kingdom Metazoa; phylum Arthropoda; class Insecta; order Lepidoptera; family Argyresthiidae; genus Argyresthia; species Argyresthia goedartella. The sequence continues at coordinate 11,212,673 of OX463812.1, read as the reverse complement.
TCCTTGATACAGACGTGCCAACTTCATACATCTTCCCGTTATCCGCCTTGGTACGTATAACAAAACTAAGTCATTCACCCGGAACGATCTGGGTTTCAATCTCATATCGTAATACCGCTTTTGTACACGCTGTGCGTTCGCAATATTTCCGAACGCCTTAGTCAGCAGCCTACCTATACGATCTACCCTTTCATCTATCGTTTCGTCTTAACCAACTGCGTTTAATCCTAATGATCGATCCACCACTGAGCACGGTTCCCTACCAAATAAAATATTATATGGCGACACTTTCGTTGACGCCTGCACGCTAGTGTTATACGCATGTACTACCAAAGGTAAAACCGGGCACCATTGCCTTTGATTACTACCTAAATATTTTGATAACATCGAAGTTAACGTTCTATTCATTCGCTCTACCAAACCGTTACTCTGTGGGTGAAACGAACTTGTATGTATCATTTTAGCCCCAAAGTGCTCTACCGTTTCTTTTACAATTCCCGCCGTAAAAACTGTTCCTCTATCTGAAATAATTTCCCTAATCGGCCCGAACCTACAGAAAACTTCCTCAACTAAAAACCGCACTACATCTTCCGATGTAACCCTAGGTAACGCCTTACATATCGCAAACGGCGACGCATACTCTACCGCGACTATAATAAAACGGTTATCTCTCGACGAACGTGTAAATGCTCCTAACACGTCGATTCCTACCTTCTCAAAAATATCCGAGACCCTAATCGGCATCAAATCTGCTACGCTTTTAACTAATTTCCTTTCTTGACACGGCACGCACGAAGCTATATAACGCTCTATCTCCTTATCGGCTTTCGGCATGAAATATTTCGACCGAAACCTCTTCAACGTCTTTGCGAGACCCAGATAACCTCCTGTCCACGCCTCATCATGTAATTCGTTCATTACATTTTGAAACAAAGACATAGGCAATACTAATACCTTCCTAATTTCTCATTTAATTCTCTCTAAATTTTTTCTCAAACAAAAACCACTACGCCACGCTTCCGGACGTTCGCTCAACCGCGTTAACCATCTACTACAAAAAGAATCGTTCTCTTGATCCGCCTGTAACGACTCTACATTCATACTAAAAACTTCCAAACCATCATCATCAGGTTCAGAACGAGAAGAAGACTGAGGTCCTTCTGTTTCCCGTTTCCCTTCTTCCATTAGCGGATTTCTACTCAAAAAATCTGCCACTACATTGCTTTTCCCCGAGCAATGAACTATCTCGAAATCCCATTCTTGTATCGCTAACGCCCATCGCGCTAACCTACCAGACATATCTTTTTTCGACTGTAACCAACATAACGCGCTATGGTCTGTAACAACCTGAAAATACGATCCCCAAAGATAATGCCTATAGTGCCTTAACGCCCACACTAATCCCAGACACTCTTTCTCCGTCGTACTATATTTTTTCTCCGCATCCGTTAACTTCCTAGACGCATAGGCAACCGGACTAATTTTTTCAACGCCCTGCATCAATACTGCACCCAACGCCTCGTTAGACGCATCCACATAAACTCTCGTAGTAACCGACTTATCCCCCGAATAATAGGAAAGTACTGGCGCACTACACATAACCTTCTTAATATACTCGAACGAATTCTGTAATTCTTCATTCCATTGAAACTTTACCCCCTTTTTCAATAATTTTGTGAGAGGTAATGATATTAAGAAAATAAACCTAATAATTGTTTCACATCCTTCGTAGATGTGGGAGTTGGAACCTGTTGCATAGCCTTCAGCTTTTTATCACTAGGTTTTACTCCTTCATTCGAGATTAGATAACCTAGCATCTCAATCTCGCAAAAACCGAATTTACATTTAGATGGCTTTAAGGTCAAGTTCGCTTCTCTAAACCGCCCAAAAACTTTCTGCAACGTATCGGTAAACTCCTCGAACGTTCTAGCATACACAATTACATTGTCTACGTAAACCATAACCCCTTTAAATCTTAAATCCGCTAAAACTTTATCCATCATCCGTTGGAAAACCGCTTGACTCGTTGCCAAACCGAACGGAACAACATTAAATTCATAAAGACCCGTGGTGGTGACGAAAGCCGTTTTATGCCTACCTTCCGTAATAACCGTCTGCCAATAACCTGAATTGAAATCTAATTCCGCAAAATACTTGGCCCCGGCCAAACTATCGACAATGTCGTCTATCCGCGGAATAGGATAATTATCCCTACAAATTTTCTTATTTAATTTCCGATAATATATATCGGGCTTTTTAATTAACACAACGGGCGCAGCAAAAGAACTAGTGGATTCCCTAATAACACCTAGTTTTAACATCTCCGCCACCTGCTCCTCAATAATTTCTCGTTGCACCGGCGAAACGCGATACGGGTGACAATGAACCGGCTCTTCATGATAAGTCTTAATATCGACCGACACTATCTCCGACCTACCTAACTGGTCAGTTGCAAACGCAAATCTATCCGCATTCCTATCCAACAACGCCAATAATACGCTCATTTACGATAAACCGTTTATCTTCTAACCCCAACGCAAATTCGCACGAATCCGATAACCCCGAGAAATAAACGTAATCGCCCTTTCTTAACTCCTGAAAGTCGATAGAATTTATCACGTCACGATCCTCGATAACCGTGGTTTCCCCGAAGTTCACTTGTTTCCTTCTAGAACCGTCTATAAAGTCCGACCCTATCTTTTGTTTTGAAAGAATCCCTACGCACATGACATTTCGTTTTACCGGCGTCGTGTTTTGTTTCGTATGGAAATTATTGAAAAACGGTATTTTTCCCTGGAAAAAACACATACACGAATGAACAAAATCAATATTCATACCGTTCTTTATTAAAAAATCCACCCCTAAAATAATGCTACAATTTAAATCAGTTATTACTAAAAATTCCTGTGAAAAGTCAAAATTGTCCAAACTAAAATCTATAACACATTTCCCTACAATTTGCAATAAACTTCCATTTACCGCCTTAACCCGTCTCTTCTCTTCTTGCATACATCTCGCACCCACTTGATCTGCAACGGCTGGGCTGATGCATGAAGCCGTAGCGCCTGTCTAGCTGATCTAAAAGAGCTACCACGTTTACATAAGAAGAATTAAATAAAACTAATGGTCTGACCTGCTGATCCGCCTCGACTGCGACGATCTTCCCCATTGGTCGTTTCGCTTCTGTGCTACGCTGCTGAGCTCGTCTGAGGCCCTCATTCCACAGGTCAGCCTGGTCACCGCTATCGGGCTCTAGCGACGACGTGTTGCAAAATCCGCTTGCCTAGGACGCAAATTATAATTATTAGTACTAGGTCTAATATGTGGTTCCTGACCACTCTCTCCCCCCCCCCTCTATTGCTATGGGCCAAGTTCGGTCCAAAAGTTGCCGGGTTCCTAAACACATTCACATTATCATCACTTCCTGGACTTAATTTCTCCATCTGTACCAGTACCGCCCTTAGCGCCTTCTTATCTAAAAAATGGCTCAACATTAATTTATTTCTAAGATGGTTTTGCAATCCTCTTAAAAATTACGTTATAAAAATGTCATCTTTGGTAACTCTAGCCTTCCTCGCCAGGTCCCCTAAATAATGGAAGTAGTCCAACAAACTTCTGTTCTCTTGCTTGGCATTGTAGAACTTCTCTGCAAAGTATGTGCTTCCAAATTCCTCATTAAATTTATTCACCACCTCGTCAAATGTCTGGGTCGAACGGAAGCCAAACGAACGAGGTCCAAGTCAATATCGGCGGCTGCCTTAATCAAGGATGCCTTGAGTGACTCCAAATCAGGATGAGGCTTTGAGCAGGCCTTTTCCTCCAAGTGTTGCCATATCTTGTAATCTAACGGACTCAAATCTGGACTGGAGGAGGGCCAGTCTTCGTGCCGGATGAAGTCGATTTCATGCGCCGCCAGCCAGTCTTGTGTGCTTTTCGCTCTATGAGCTGGCGCAGAATCTTGTTGGAATACCCAGTGCCTGTTATTAAACATGGTATGAGAAACAGGTTCCACAAGGTTCTTGAGGACTGTATTTTGATACACAACTGCATTCGCTTTTACGCCTTTCTCACAAAAATGTACCTCAGTTAAGCCCCAATAAGAGACTCCCAACCAAACCATGAGCGAGGATGGAAAATGACCTCGTTGGACACGCGGAATACGGTTGCTCGCTTCTTCACTGCTGTGTGCGTACACCTTATCATTTTGTTTGTTGTAGCTCTCTTCCACGGTGAAAATCTTTTCATCCGAAAAAAGAATTTCCCGATGCTTTTTTCCCGCGTACCGCTTCAACAAAGCGAGGCATCTCTTCAGTCTCAGGTCCATTAAACGAGCGTCCAAACGATGTCCTGTTTTTCTTCGATATGCCCTAAGCCCTACGTCTTCATTTAACACCCTTTTCACCGTGGTCCTGCTTAACCCCATCTGAAGGGCCTACAATTTCTGCTTACGTATGGGATTTCTTTGAATTCGCGCCTTCACAGCTTTTATCACTGCTGGAGTCCTAACAGAGCGAGGGCGACCACTTTTTGACCTGTCATCTACACTAGAGTCTTCATTGTATCGTTTTATGGTACGATAAACGAATCTTTTGGTTATATTCAAATTTTTCAGTAAGTCGAAAATCTGAATTGGCGCGTAACCGCAACGATGCAACGCAATAACTGCGACACGGTCTTCTTTAAGTGTCCACTCCTTATTTAAAAATGAGGAAAATTCTAAAAAGTACACATTTTTATTTTCATGAAAAATTCGAAATTCGAATTCAATAAACATTTTTGTGGCCAGCGTTCTAAATTCAAAAGTTTTTATTGTGTGACAGAACTTATGACCTGACTGTGTATGATATTTATGTAAGCCCTCGTATATTTAGTTAATATTGTTTTATATTAGTTATTTAGATATAACATGTTCACGCGGACACCAAGTGAAACCCGACAGCGACAACGGGGAGCGGCGCGGGGCGATAACGCGTCCGTGATTTTTATATTTACATTTGTGAAATAATATACTTTTACATGTCCAGGGTTGTTTTCATCGCTGCTATCCTTCAGCCCCACTCCTGGACAAGTTGGCGACCGTGACAGGACGCGAACCTGCAATCTTCGGATTGCAGGTTCATTGTTTGGCGACCATGACAGGACCCGGTCTGCAAACAATGGCCGGCGAAGTCTAAAGAACAAAGAAGCCATCCAGCAGACATCTTCTCGAAGTTTCTCGGACAGCCATTGCTCCAGGAAACCATTCGCAAAGGAAGTAAGCCCGTTCCTTATAATTTTCTATTCCCTTGCACCCCCTTAGATTCGTTGTGAATAGTGTCGTGAGTTTCGTGGATAGGTATTTTAAATAGTGAAACTATTAACGTAATCTTAGTGTACGTGAAAGTTAAAGTGGAAATATTTCGTTAAAGTTATTGTTATTGCAAAGAAACAGCTAAGACGCTTTGTTTGCACCAGTAATAAGAGTAATTTCGTTGTACTGTATTTAAAACAGTGAATACAAAATATAAGTAATTATCAGTTCAGTCGGTGATAGGTAGTACAGATATTTGGAAATCTACCTACTCGTGATTGCAAACTTAAATAAAAGATAGCATCGGGTATTTAGTGGTATTCGTAAGTAATAACCAGTTGTTTGTGCAACATTCGTTAGGAATAAAGTAGTCTAAAAAGTAGGTGTACCGAAATGTGTTAAGTGGTACATACAAGTTAGTTGGGTATTAGTTATTGCAGTTAGACGTAAAATAGTGTTCGACTCGTCGAGTTTATTATTGCCTCCGCCAGACATTTACGGCGCAGTTTAGGCGTTATTTACTTAGTTAGTTATACTATTACTTAGGTAGTTACTTGTGGTCAATATTGCAACGTAACAATTAACGGCCCAAACAAAGGGCACATTATTGTAGAATATTTTTAATGCTTTCTCTTCTCTTCATTTGCAACATTTCGTGTTCATATCGTACTTTTAATTTAAGCATATTTGTGCATATTTCTGATTTCTGTGTTTATAGCAACAGCTGTCCCCGTTTTGTGACGCAAGCTTGTGCGTTCAAGATAATATCATTACATAGTATCCTTCGCTTAGCCCTGCACTCGATTACATCCTTAGTGCTTTGCTTGAGCCTACGCATCGAACATTCCAGGTGGGCGCGGCCCGGGCACGACTACCGCGCGGCGCGGCACGTGATTGTTGCTAAGCGCGCAGCAGTCTCCGCGACAGCTGCATCGTGCAGCGTCAGCGCTACAGTGCGCTCGCTTATCTTCTAGCTGCGCTTCACTGGAATTTGGTTTCCTTGCACATTTTGGCCCTTCTCTTTGTTTACTTATTTTTACACCTAGATTCACGTGTTAATATAATGACGGCGGAGGAGGTGGCGATGTTAGTCCGCAAACGCGGAACTATTAAAGCGCGCGTTACCAAGTTTAAAGAGTTTATTACTGCGTTGGAACAAATTAGCAGGGAAATGATAACCACGAAACATATAAGCGATTCAAATTTAAGGTTGAAAAAAGTAAATGAACTCTTTACGGAGTTTGAAAGTGTTCAAACGCAGATGGAAACCAAAGATGCTGCAAGCAATTTAGATAGACGTTTGCAAGAACGCTTCGAAATGGAGGGTCACTTCTTTTCGGCCATTTCGAGCGCTGAGGAAATAGTTTCGAGGCATGAGGAGCGAGTCGAGAGTCCCAGTCGTAGACTTTCAGTTGGTAGTAATTCTAGCAATCAATGCACTAGCCAACTTCGACTTCCGACGATTAAATTGCCTAGCTTTGATGGAAATTACACAAAATGGCTCGAATTTCGGGACACTTTCGACTCGCTGATCAACGGCAACGATGCCATTTCCAGTATAAGCAAATTTCACTACCTCAGATCCTCCCTAGAGGGCGGTGCTGCGGTCACAATAAAATCGATTGTGTTTACGGCCGATAATTACGAGGTAGCGTGGGACTTACTTTGTACTAGATACAATAACAAAAACGTGTTACAATAAAAAAAATAGGGAATCTCATAAATCCTTGAGGTATATCATAGACCACGTGTCAAAGAATCTGAGAGCCTTGAATGCACTAGGGGAACACACTGAGATGTGGGGCACCCTTGTAATATATATTGTAGTACAGAAGTTAGATAGTGTGACTAGTATTAAGTGGGAAGAATATAAAGCCAAACTTCCACAGTCTCCCACCCTCAAAAATTTCTAAGAATTTCTGAGAAATCGAGCTGACGTTTTGGAGACCGTGCAAGGTGGCACAAAGGGTTTTCAAGCAAATAATAATCATACAAACAATCATAAGTTTGTTCACAATAGATCTCAAGGAAATATTAAATCCTTCTTTACATCCATATCGAACAGAACATGTTTCATGTGCAACCAGAACCACCGTTTGTTTGAATGTAAGATATTTGCAGAGATGTACCCTGAGGGGAGGGAGGCTGAGGTAATCAAGCGTAAGTTATGCCTGAACTGCCTTCGCCCAGGTCATCTGACTTACAACTGCTGACTTAATGCTTGCAGGGCCTGTAACCAAAAACATAACAGTTTATTATGTAAAACAAGCAATCAAAATAACAAGCAAATAAATTATTGCAGTAAAGACAACAATAATGAGAAGCTTAGTGCTAGCAACGAACAAAAAATTATTCACAACATAGCTGGTACGAGTGCTAGCACTTCGCTAACCACACTCACCTCAACATCTAGCGACAGTGAAGTCCTTCTGGGCACCGCGGTTGTTGATGATCATAATAATACTTACCTTGCACGTGTTCTGTTGGACTGTGGGAGTCAAAGTAGCTTCGTGACTGAAAACCTGAAAAGGAAACTTAACATTAAAAGTAATAGATCAGAAGTAAAGCAAGTTAGCGGACTCAACAATTTGACATCTCCAGTGTCAGATAGTTGCACATTAAATATTAAATCAAGAATTAGTTCATTCACCACTAGTGTGAATTGTATGATTATTACAAGCATTTTCAGCAATGTACTGGTACGTACTGGTACGGAGGTGAATCCTGATAAATTGAACTTACCCAATAATACACCATTAGCGGACCCCCAATTCAATAAAAGTGATAAAATCGATATCTTAATCGGGTCTGACATAATGTGGAGTATTGTTAAGGGTGGTCAATTGTTGGAGCGAAAAAAAAAACAGACCCGAATAAAACATCTGACGTCAAGAAGATACAACATCCAAATCGGAAGGTTTTATAAAACTCCAAATTTATTATCATCATATGCCAGAGATTGGTATTTTTTTTTTTTAATTAATAAATATATATTAATTTAGTACTCATGTTTCGATTGTGACTTAAAAAAATACTGTCTTAATTAATTGGGTTGTTTATACATGGAGTATCCACTTTTTGAAGTCACGGTACATTAACCAATTGCGATGGATGCATTACCACATCTTGTGGCTCCCAGACATGATAAATAAACATTTATCTACATCCATACCCTAATATGTCTATTTTATGGTCAGGATCGATGAGCAAACGCCCTATATTTAGATATGAGTATCTGTGGCTGCATCTTAATGTTTACATTTTAATATCGGTAACCGATACCTTAATTACGTTCAAATTTCGAACGTCTTCTTAAAAAGTAAAAATTAGAAGGTTTTTTCAATTATCGAATTAGTCGATTAGTAATTTATGTTCCATTCCCATACATTTCATTCGATGCTGAAATTATAACAATCGATTTGAGAACTCGAGTCCAGATTGTTTATGGATTTTAAAAACTACAAACGTCAGTCATTTGTTTCCAGTGTTTTGTTTTTTTGTTTACGGAAAACGGAAAATAAAGTTTTGTGAGACTTGTGAGAGTGAATTGCAGTGGATAGCGTCGTGAGCATGAGTTCTGAAAATGACGTGGAAATGTGCGAGGCACCGCCTGATATCAGGGACGCCGCAACAACAGTTGCCGACAATTTGCTGCCGGAAAAGTCGCGGAAACAATACGAAAAATCCTACAAAGATTTCATGGATTGGAAAACCGTGAAAAAAGCAACATCATTCTCTGAAAACGTGCTATTGGTATATTTCCAAGAAATATCCACTAAGTTTAAGCCCTGTACTTTGTGGACCATATATTCAATGCTTAAAAGTACATTGAATATCAAACATGAAGTGGACATTTCAAAATACTGCAAACTGATTGCATTTCGCAAACGCAAATCAGAAGGATATACAGGAAAGAAATCAAAAACATTCTTACCTGAAGAAATCAAGAAATTTTTAAATGAAGCACCTGACAAACTGTATCTTATGCAAAAAGTGAGTAGTGAATTACTAAAACATTACATTTTTGCTCCTTAAGGGCACTACACATTTTGTGGAATAAATAATTAAGATTGATATTAATTTGTGACAGCTGCCCGCTCCCAGATTTTTAGCACATTAAGGGTTAAAATTAGCTTAAAATATGTTTCAGATGCATTCCGTTGTTGATTTTCTGTTGGAATTTACTCATTCTAATGTTACTGTGTCTCTAATTGTTTCAGGTTGCACTAATATTTGGCATTATGGGGGCATGCCGCAGACAAGAATTATACAACATGAAATATGAGGATGTCAAAATTAAAATAAAACCAAAAATAAAACAAATCGTACTTTTACCGTAACAGGAAATTATACAGAAATTTGTAAAAAATACATTGAACTACGGCCCAAACCCTGTCAAATTCCAAATTTTTTTGTACAATACATCGGAGGTAAATGCTTCAACCAAAAAGTAGGTATAAACAAGTTTGGATCACTGGGCAAGACAATAGCGACATGTTTAGAACTCCCCAATCCCCAACTGTACACCGGGCACTGCTTTCGCAGAACATCTGCGACTTTAGTTATAGATTCTGGGGCAGACATAACCACCTTAAAGCGACATGGGGGGTGGAAGTCGACAACTGTTGCTGAAGGCTACGTAGACAACTCTGTGCAAAGCAAAGTGGAAATATCTAATAAGATACTTAACTCCATTAATAAAAATGAAGTAATTAACATAACTATGCCTAGCAGTACAGTGACTTCAAATGAAATCCCAGCTACTGCAGAAAAAGTGCAGTTTTCTCACTGCACAATACAAAATGTTGTAAATAATTATTATTATAAATAAAACTTTAACTGCTTATTATTGTATTTTATTCAAACTGACCTACAAATTGATTTTGTGCTAAGTACTAATTTTACATACAGATTATGTTGTAACTGTAGCCATATTAGGGTATGAATGAAGATAAAGTTATGTATGTGACTGTACATAATTAGGCATTAAAATACTCATGTGATCCTTTTATGAAACTCACTTCATAAAAGTTTCATAAAACCACATTCGTATTTTAATGACCCTCATTATGCAACACCCACATAAATAGAGACGTTTTACCTGAAAATAAAACGTTTATTAAATACTTACCATATTCAGGGCCTAATTAAAAACATGAGAAGACATCCTTGATTTTCAGTGCTAAACTAGTGACGTATATCCGGTCCGTCCGTTCCCGCTCGGATGTTCGGTTAAGCCGCGTGGTACCTTGTTTGCGCGCGCGCCCCACCACACCACCGAGGCAGTTCGGATTGTTGAATTCGAATTTAGCTTCATTGGATCTGTCATGTCCACCAGGCAGATTTAAAAAATATTAGGCCCTGAATATGGTAAGTATTTAATAAACGTTTTATTTTCAGGTAAAACGTCTCTATTAAATATCTTGACCGATATTCAGGGCCTAATTAAAAACATGAGAGACGTGTTTGATATCGCCTGGTGTTGGTGGACGCTAATGTGATTCGTAAACATACATATTTAAATAAAAGTAGGTATGTTTATGTTGTGACATACAGAAATTATGAATGATTCAGGTATTTTGATAAACAAGTAAGTATCTATCTATAATTTATTCGGACTGATCGATGATCCCTTAGGAAGAGACCTAAAGTTTACATGTACTGTATGTAGGTTAGGTACTATGACTTATGACATTATTGTATCTGTTCTGTATTGCTTTCTGTTAAGATGAGGTGATTAGTGTGGTTTAAAGAAATAAAATTAACTTGTAACTTATAAACAGGTATTATTATTCATCTTGATAGAACCTGCGTAGAAATGGTACCAAACCAGTAAATAAATTAGGTAGGTATTACTAAAATCAGCAAATATAAATCAAACTTTGGAATAAAGTATTGAACAATACATAATTGTCTTAATTACTCGACAGGGGAGAATAGGTTCGTAATCAATGACTCTCTTCTATCTCCAGATTTTACTTCTCTTTGATAAAAAATTTGGAAGGTCTTAGCAGACTTCCAGTTGCCTCGGGATAGTATGTCATCAATGGGAAAGTGTTCGATCCAGTTTTTGGATGCAACAGCTGATCTGAAACTGCCAGGCGTAGCATTGATGTTTGCATCTTGAAGTAGTTTCTTCAGCCAGCACCCTATGATTGTACGTGTAGCAGCTTTGGGGTCGCCTGTAGTACTCACAAACAGATTATCGCACTTAGCAGCAATTCGCCTAGGTTTCCCCAACTCAATGAGGCGGCGTATCCAGTAGATAGGATCCAGTGACTTGTCCTTATAAGAATAAGAGAATAAGAGCTCCCAACTGTTTCCAACGATCGTAGTACATGCGGAGTTGTCCGGCGTGAAATTTTGCATGCATGTGCATGGCATAGTCAATATTTTCGTTTATGGGTTTGGTGTCTCCTATCCCGGTGGGATGAGGGAGAACGTCTGGGTTGATAATCCCTTCCTGACCTGTCGGGGAGACCACGGCCGCGTGAACCCCGCGCGCCTCGCCCGCGAAACGAATTATTATTTATCCTGCCTCGGGCCGAAGTATGATACTGGCTTTGATTATGATATTGCGCGCGATTGTTATAAGTTGCGGCCTGTTTCTGCGTCTGACTGCGGGTAGAAGTTGAAGGCTCGTACTGTGGCGCAGTATTGTAGCGAGACATTCCTTCCACCCAAAACACATTTTTAACTCCACCCGCTTTTTCCAATAAAGCATTAAATTTGTCGGCTTCAAATAGATGAGAACCTGACGGCGCAATTTTGCGTAATGTATTTTTGTGGTACTGGTCTTTTACTGATGAGAGTATGCCTTCTCTGCGGTATTGAATAAGTTCAGCCCGGTGTCCACAGACGAGCTGGAGAGCGTCGTTTGAAATCTTGCTATACTCACCATTGGCCAACATTTCTTTGAGCTTTGTATGGATATCGTCGAATCGTAGGTTTTCGACCTGATGCGCCCAGGCTAGAAAGGCTTGTAATTCACTCAAAAGCGCGTCGCGCTGTTTGAGCAATGCATAGGAAATGCCGGCAAAAGCCTTTTCCATGTTTAAGGTAGTTTTAGATGTATCGTACCTCTTTATCTCGTCATTAGCTTCAAGATTAGTGAAACCCGGCGCAAATAAATAGTGAACAGCTGAGGTGTTGCTAGAATACTTTTTGTCTATTCTCTAAAGAGTCGCATACACACACGTCGATAACGTGGCACTACCAGTAAATCATGTTGGACCCGGCTTGGAGTATAATAGGTCTTTACTGAAATGTTACAGGAAAAATATATAAAATTGCATGTTGAAAAGAGGGGGGGCTAATCAGAAAATTAAATAAAATTAAAAAAAAAGGCTTGAGATCTGTGAAATTAAAAGGCTTTTTGCGAGAATCATTTTTTTATAGTTTTGAAATTCTTATTTCAAAATGTTCGCTAATCCCCGTGGAAAATCAAAAACTGTTCGATGAAATGGTAGTTGTCCCCTAGCCACACCCAAATGCCAAACTCCCAACCTAATTGATGCGCGTGGTTGTGTCCGCTTCGACTCCACGCGTGAGGACGGCGCAGCAGGAAGGTCAAAGGCAACTTAGCGAAGATAGTGGACCGCCACCCACCTCTACTTGGGAAACTGATTGCCGTGCCACGCGGCCTGCCTTTGGGTGAGCACAGCAAAGAGCAAAGCCTATAGCTACCCTGACTTGCGTATGCAATTAAGTAGATTTGATGCGTTCTTAGAGGACATAGCTATATCATTTTGGTGACATATCTTCTATTTAGGTAATCAATCTATAAATTTGATGACCGATCTACTTTTTGGAGGACCAATCTATTATTCAGGCTATAGAAAAAAGTAATTAAACAAACATACCTACAATTATTTGCTGATCCATATTAAATAACCATTTTGAATAACTTGATGACCAATTTCATTCTTAGGAACAGATATAATTATAAGGGTATCGCAGTTTAGTGATCAAACAATCAGATTAGGTGACAGAAAATATGTGCCCCGTTACAATGTTACCCACACAAACCAGTATTTATGTCGTAACCATATCGTAGAATTGACCATATCATGAAATGGCCAACCATGGTTGAAATAGAACGTTCATTGAACGAATAAATATTTTAGGGAAAATACTGAGGTAGCTAAGATTAAAACTAAAGGGGCAGCAAAGCCCCCGAATAGTCTTCGTGATAGATCGACATGTGTAAGTATCACATGCAATAGACATTAGGTAGTACTGAATAAAAATGCTTTAAAAAACATGTTTCATCAAATTCAAACCTTTCCGACCATTTCATGAAACGGTCGGCCAGCCATTTCACGAAATGATCAATTCTATAATATGGGCACGACATTTATATCATATGGCGCGCGATTTTTCCTCATTGCTAATATATAAACATGGAACTTGTGGTCTTTGGCATCAGTTGAGGTCTGTTTATCTTCTACATTAGAACAAGAAAGTCTCCAATAAAGTCGTCAAAATGGTGAACTATCGATCAATGGTGCTGTTAGTGTGTGTGGCTTTCATGGTCATCGTATCATCACCTCAGAATGCTGTCCAAGCAGATGTCCACATAGGCAGCTGTGTTTGGGGAGCCGTCGACTATACTTCGAATTGCAACAAGGAGTGCAAAAGACGCGGCCACAAAGGAGGCCACTGCGGAAGCTTTGCTAATGTCAATTGTTGGTGTGAATAATAAGGATTTTGAGATTGGTACTAGATTGTACAAGATACCATATACAACACCAGACCCAAATAAAATATCTGACGTCAAGAAGATACAACGTCCAAATCGGAAGGCTTTATAAAACTCCAAGTTTATTATTATCATCATATGCCAGAGATTGGTAATATATTTTTTTAATTAATAAATAATTATTAATTTAGTATTCATGTTTCGATTGTGACTTCAAAAAAAATACTGTTTTAATATATTGGGTTGTTTTATTGCAGCCTAATAAAGGGCATTTTGTTTCTAATTAACCTGTTGGCTGGCAGAGTACCTGAAAAGGAACTTTTGCGTTTCATAGGATGTTAACTCTATACCATGACATAAGGTTCAAAATCGCGATGCATAAAAAAAATGGCAGCTCATGTGTTAAACATATATTTTGCGTGCGTTGAGGTCCCGATTAGCGTAGTTCACTTAGTGAACTACTTTCAGAATGTTTTCGATACATTTGGATAATTATACATAAATAACACAAAAATATTTTTGTGTATGCTTGATAGTACATACGCTGGCTATAATTAGGTACCCACTTCTCACTAGACCACGTTGCCTCTCTCGAGTAATAAACTTAAAAGTAATAAACAAGTTCTTGGAGCAGTCAATCGTTTCTCGTATATATGTCACCGTAAGATTGTCAAACCGTTAGTTTCTAAATTTACGCGTTAGGTTGGAAACTATCGACAAATTGTAAACCAGAGTGACAGGGCTTAGAATTTACGTTTCTTTTGTTCTTACATGTCAAAGTTACACGAAGACTATTCGGGGGCTTTGCGCTCGCCCCCTCCAGTCTTCACTTAAGCTACCGCGATGTTTGAACTGATATTTCGTTTCCAATTCATGTTTAAATCAGTTCACAATTTAACGGTTTTATTATTAACTAACTTTATCAATAGTTTGTAAACTGACGACAAAAAAACGTTAGATTATAAACTAACGATTTGGGCAATCTTACGGTGACATATATATGCTACGGTCACGATAATGGTTCGGTCATTATGCATACTAACTGGCTATTATTCATAGTTACCATTGTCGATGGTAATAGTAGTTTATGTGACTGCTACATAATGGAGGGCATTAATAATCGAGAGTGGGTTTATGAAACGAGCCGAAGGCGAATTTCATAAACCCACATAAGAAACCTCAGATAAGAAACCTTACTCATTTTGGTTAAATGGGGTTAAAAATATTTCATTAGGGTCATTCACCAAAATCAGTGCTTTGTATGAATACTTACCGCTAATTATGTATAGTAACTGGATTTATTGAGTTGACTGTAACATATATATAATTTGGCAAACTAGTTTGAGATAATAACCGCGCTCATTTACAAAAACTATACAATTTCGTTCTCAAATATCGATCATAACTCTTCGGTGAATGGTCGATCATCAAGGGTCGCTAATCGCAGTTTACAACGATAAAAAATAGAGGACAGCACTTTATGGTCTTAAAATAAAACCGCTTGGCTGTATTAATTAATATAAATGTAACATAACATAAAATGTTAACGGCGTAAAATCTGATGGATCGGGTGTTAAAATTGGCGTTCCACAAGGTTCCATATTAGGCCCTTTCTTATTCCTGGTATATATTAATGATCTGCCTTTCATGGTGGAGAAATTAACTGACATAGTGTTGTTTGCTGATGATACTTCACTGGTCTTCAAAATTGAAAGACAAAAAGGAGAATTTGATGATGTTAATGGTGTATTGTCTTTAACCTTGAATTGGTTCACAGTTAATAATTTATTGTTAAACGCTGGTAAAACCAAGTGTATCAAATTCTCACTTCCAAATGTCAGGCAAGTTGAGACCAGTTTAGTGTTAGACAACAGCACGTTAGAATTAGTAAATGATACGAAGTTTCTTGGAATAACCATTGATAGCAAATTGCAGTGGGGACCCCACATAGATAAATTGGCTGGTAAATTAAGTTCTGCGGCTTACGCTGTTAGGAACATCAGACAAAGCACGGATGTGGCTACATCTAGGCTAGTATATTTTAGTTACTTTCATAGTGTGATGTCCTATGGTATCTTGTTGTGGGGGAAAGCAGAGGATATTCAAACTATTTTTATTTTACAGAAAAGAGCTATTCGAGCAATTTATAATTTAAAACGAACAGACTCCTTAAGAGAGCTTTTTAAAGAAATTGACATACTAACAGTAGCTAGTCAATTTATTTTCGAAAATATAATGTATGTACGCAAGAACCTTACAACATTTTCCAAACTTAGCGATAGCTGTAATGTTTACCTAAGAAATAATCACAGACTATGTGCACCCCGTTTTAGACTCGCGAAGGTTAGCAATTCTTTCAAGGGTCAGTGCATTCTCTACTACAATAAGATACCTCTGGAGATTTTGAAATTGCCACTTGAGCAATTTAAAAAGCATGTTAAAGCAACTTTGTCGAAAAAGGGATATTACAATGTTCAAGATTACTTAAATGACAGGACTGTATGGGGTTAATCTGGCTCAACACAGACCTTGCTGTTAATAATTTTGTAATTATTTATTCCTGCTTATTAATCATAACAATTAAATTTTTCATATTTGTATTAGTTAAGCACAACCTATTTTTAAAAGAGATCTAAAAATCAATCTGTGGGAGTTTCTACGCCCTTCTTCTCCCACAGTGGTCCAATGTAGAGAAGAGGCAAAAAATGACGTTTGCTAAGTATATGTAAATATCTACAGTAATAAAGTACTTTGACTATTGACATATCAAGATGAAACTAGTCAACCAGATTTGAATTTATCAAAATAGCAGCCGCGGCCGCGGCGCGATATTGTGTGAAAAATTGGTACGTATTGAATTTACATTAGTATGAAACAACAAGTTAGGTCAATGATTATGAACCGAGATTCAAAAATTAATGAGAGAGACAAAGTTGAGAGGGAGATCGAAAGGTTAACGGGTTCAGGGATACGAGTGCCAGTTAAAATTATAGAACCGGTATTAAAAGAATATGGCCAGGTAAAAATAGCGAGAGATTACTCGGTAATCTTCGTATCGGTAAACAAAAACATGCATGTAGATAAATAAAAAGGTTGTCTTCGAATATGTTTTATTCCACACGTATTATTAAGAGACAGAATCTAAGAGAATCACATGTTACATAAGGCCAATTTGGGCGTGCTACCGACCAAAAGTCAGGCGCAATGTAAAATGTGGTGGCTCGGCATCGACGCGGAGATCTCATGAGCAGTGCTGGGCTGCAGCAGCTGCAGTGCGCTGCGAGCCGCGCTGCCACGCGCACCAGAAGCGCCCTGGCCGCCGCCGGCTGCCCGCCGCCACGGGACGCGCGCACCGTGGGAGCGCTTGCACAACGACTATGCAACTTGCGCAACGGGTCTATCTCGGCCTAGTCGATAGTTATACCAAATGGATAGAGTGTATACACATATGCAGCGATTTAGCTTCTAAGTGCCAACAGTGCGAAGGCGAGTCAACACTATGCTCTGAATAAGTTTTTCAACTCCATAATTGACTCGCCTTCGTACTGGTGGCAGTAGCTCTCATACAAAAGTTAAAACACTAGTGCCACTAGCTAGAAATAAGACTTAACTCGAGTAATTTTTGACAATTCCATACAAAAATGATATGGAGTTGTCAAAGTTTACTCTAGTAAAGTCGTATTCCGCTACTAGCTAGACGCCCTTATTCTGTACTTTTGGGTTGTCCCACATTATCATATCCGACAATGACCCTAAAATATCGAAGGATGTGTTTTTACAATTCGAAAAGGATTTTGCTAGGAATTTCTAGTTGTCAGAGATAGAGAATAGAGGCTTAACGTTGAAAAAATATAGAGAAAAATCTATTAACTACAATTTTAAAAAGGGTCAAAAAACACTTTTTTTTATTTATTTTACGAATAGAAACGGTCATACAAAAAAAAACATACAAAAATTATAAGTAAATAGACCTATACTTTTCCGAACTTACTATTTTGAATTTATATTTTGTGTCGAATCTCAACCTAAACTTTTGTAAAATAAACAGATTCTAATTATATAATATATATACTACTCAAAAGAAAATAGGGGCCACTAAGTATTTTGTTTGCTACGTGAAAAATATAGTAAACAGTAATGTATATTTATTAAAATAACATGTAACAAGGCTTTTGTTTTAACTTATGCTAATAACCATTTAATTGTGTAGTCAATTGTTTCACTTATTTCAATTAACATGAAATTAGTCCATTGTCAACAACAAAAACTAAACAGAAACTCTTTGCAAAACAAAACAAAAACTGACACAAGCTGTTTTTTTTAATAGTTTAGTAACGGGTGTGTTCTCCTCTCCTGTTTTCACACACCTGGAGCCTTGAATGCATACTCTCGACGAAGTTTCTGATGTTTTCATCAGGCATCTCTTCCCACGCACGTTTCAGAGCATCCATAAGCTGTTGCTGGTTGTGAACCTCTTGCTCATGCTCCCTAACCCTTCGTTTTAATTGGTCCCACATATCCTCTATTGGATTTAAATCCGGACTATACGCTGGCCATGGTAGGACACGAATATGGGAGTCATCCAGTACAGTCTGAGTGGCCCGAGCTGTGTGTGGGCGGGCATTGGCATGCATTAACCAGAACCCTGGCCCCACTCTCTGTGAGAATGGAATCACATGAGGCCTGATGACTTCTTCGATGTACCGTTGTGCAGTTACTGTGCCTTGATTTAAGAAAACCAGCTCAGTTTTGCCTTGTAAGCTAATCCCAGCCCAAACCATCACACTAGGACCTCCAAAGCGGTCAATTTCCTTGATGCAGACATCGGAAAATCTCTCACCCTGTCGTCTCCATACTCTAATCCGCCGATCATCACTACAAAGCTTCACTTTACACTCATCTGTGAAGAGCACCATACCCATTGATTCATGCTCCAATCTGAATGTTCGCGGCAAAAACTTAAACGATTTCCACGTTGAACCCTAGATAAAGGAATTCGTACTACTCGGCGTAATCGACTGCATGAAGACCTTTGCTGGTCTTCATGCAGTCGATTACGTATCGTTTGGTCACTAACACGAGTCACCGTTGTCAACCATAGGCGATTTTGTAACTTACGTGCCGTCACAGAGCGCTCTCGACGGGCACTCAATCGGATGTAGCGATCCTCTTGTGCCGTAGTCGCTCGCACCCTGCCCGATCCAGGCCTTCCTGCAACACTGCCAGTCTCTTGGAACCGATCCCACACATTTTGGATGGCTCGGCGAGAGAAACCCAACGAAAAAGCTACAGACCGCTGTGAATGACCTTCAGCAATCAATGTAACGGCTCTGGTGGCAGTTATGGTATCCATATGCCTTCGTTGACGTGGCATTATTAACAAAAGATGTTAAAAGAAGCAAAAGATGGACAGAAATAGTTTTTTAACAGAATAAAATTGTGATTCCATCTGAAAGGAATTTGACCTGAAACTCGTTTTTATTTATTTGCTTCAATTTCTGGCCAGCTGTAAGACTTAAACACCAGCATTAAAGAGGTTGGATACTGAAGGAGGCCGGACATCATTAGTTAGTCACTTATTAATTAGTTTACATCTAAAAATTTACTCAAAAACAGAAATATGTAAGTGGCCCTTATTTTCTTTTGAGTATATATATATATATATAATAGACGCCATTAAAGTTCATCGAGTCCTGCTTGAAGAAAGAAATTCGAAGCGATCTCGCAGGAAGTTAGGGTAACGTGAGTTCCACAAAATTTTATAAAGGAAATACAGGATACGAGAGTTCCGTCAAATCCGAACCGGTAGCCACTTCAACTCCCTGCGATGCCGAGATACGTGGTCATACTTACGCAGTACAAAAATTTACCGAACTCCGAGATTTTGAAGTTTTGTTTTGTTCCGAGTGTTCATAATCTGGGCTTTAATAATAAATTTGTTGATAACTGTGATACAAATCGCTATTATGGTCACAAACCGATACTATTTACTGCTGGCTTTGCTAGTAAGTTTTTTTTTGCTTTTTGCATGTTTGGAATATATTGTATTAATTTGTGTAAATGTAATGTACCGATAATTACGATGAAAATATTTAGAATATGCGAGTATAGGGTTACTATGTGGATTTGTGATCGCGCGACAACGCTTGATGAGAAAATTATTTTTCTGCTTATTTTGCACTATTTTTCTGTTATGTTTTTATTTGTCCAATTCCGGCCCCGCCCATTCCTATTCTACTTACTTTTCTTTATTTCTAACTGTCCCACATAATGGCTAA
The DNA here is from genome assembly GCA_949825045.1 of Argyresthia goedartella. Lineage (NCBI taxonomy): Eukaryota > Metazoa > Arthropoda > Insecta > Lepidoptera > Argyresthiidae > Argyresthia > Argyresthia goedartella. Next base: position 11,192,404 of record OX463812.1, on the reverse strand, counting down.
TTGTAAATTTCTGAAAGTTGGCTTTTTTAACGCGGGTTCCCTTGGTACAAATCACGATGAACTCATAGGTGCACTCATGAGGGAGTTGCCCGATGTGATCGCGATAAACGAGACTTGGCTCCGGGCTGGACAGGAAGGCAAGGCGCCGAAGGTTCCGGGCTATAGACTGAGGCATGTACCGCGTCCGCTGCACATACGGCGCGGGCTGGGGGTTGAGTAGGTTTTTTATGTACGAAGCGGGGTGGTCGCACGGACGTGTCCGCATCCGGCTCCCACGGCACATATTGAACAACTGTGGATCTCGATTAATGTCAAGTCGACTAGGGTTATAATTGGCACTGCTTATCGTCCTGATTGGGTCGAGGTAGATGACTTACTTGACGCCCTCACGGATTCTATCACGGCCTTTTCTAATTACGATAAGGTAGTGCTTTTAGGTGATTTTAATATAGATATTTTAGATACCGCTGATAGTGCAACGATGCGTCTAAATGATTTCCTTAGAAGCATGAATATCAGAAATGTTGTCTCAGAGCCGACACATTTTACATCCCATAGTGCTACACTTCTTGACTTGCTGTGCACTGATGCGTCCGTGTCTTGCGTCTCATTACTGAACATTCCTCACCAGGGCCATGTAATGGTTATGGCAACTTTGAAGATCAAAAAGGAAAAAATTAAACCACGTTATAGTGTGAACAGACCTATACGAAAAATAAACTTAGAACATTTTAATTCTGATCTAAATTTGATCGACTGGGAAGATGTGTTGTTGTACTCATCCGTTGATGATATGGTAGAATGTTTTGGGAGGCACCTTTTAGAGCTATATGACAAACATGCCCCGTTAACCAAGACTATGATTAGGGGCAAACTGACACCTTGGCTTACAAGTAATATACTTCTGATGATGCGGTTACGTGATCAGGCGCATGCTTGTTCACGCATATCAAAAACTGAACAGGATAGAGAGCAGTATAAGTCTCTAAAGCATCTTGTTAATGTGGCATTGTATGGTGAGAAGAAAGCTTATTTTGAGCAGCACATCAACAAGCACATATATAATTCTAAAAAATTATGGAAAACCTTAAATCATAAAATTTTACCAAATTTTAAAAATAATCGTGGTTTACCAGCCAATTTATCTATGTGGCGTCCCCACTGCAATTTGCTATCAATGGATATTCCAAGAAACTTCGTATCATTTCCTAATTCTAACGTGCTGTTGTCTAACACTAAACTGGTCTCAACTTGCCTGACATTTGGAAGTGAGAATTTGATACACTTGGGTTTACCAGCGTTTAACAATAAATTATTAACTGTGAACCAATTCAAGGTTAAAGACAATACACCATTAACATCATCAAAATCTGCTTTTTGTCTTTCAATTTTGAAGACCATTGAAGTATCATCAGCAAATAACACTATGTCAGTTAATTTCTTCACCATGAAAGGCAGATCGTTAATATATACCAGAAACAAGAAAGGATCTAATATGGAAACTTGTGGAACACCAATTTTTACACCCGATCCATCAGATTTAACGCCGTTAACTTCTGCCTTTTGAATTCTATTGCTTAGGTATGATCTTAGTAGATCCAACGCTTTATTTCTAACTCCGTCATGATTTAATTTAATTAATAGCGTATTATGATCAACACAATCAAACGCCTTCGACAGGTCGCAAAAAACTCCGATAGCATCCTGTGCGGCCTCCCATGCAGAATAAATATGAGATATAAGGGTAATACCTGCATCCGTAGTTGTGGAGTTCCCCACCAAAACGTTACATTTCAGTTTTTAACAAAAAAAAAGTTATGAATGCTGAATTGTTACGGATACTGAATTCTATCGAAATCTTACATAAAATTGCGACAAAACGCGTCAAATCGCTTGTTACACCGCCCTGAAATCAGTCGATTGCACCAAAACGTAACAGTTTTGCCAGCTGAAATTGACGATGAACGTAATCACAACAAATCGTAACATTTCCACCATACTCGTACATACTGTACCCTATAGTCGCACAAAATCAAAATCAAAATCAAAAATCATTTATTTCCATAGGATGTTGTTACATCACTTAGATCCGTCATTACATTTTTTTGGGTGAGTTCATTAACACAATGGCGGAATCTCTGGAGAAGAGCTCACCGAAGAAACTCCACAGTCGTCGCATCTTTTGCGTTTCCTTTTTTAAATAAAATATTGTCAAATTACAAAATGAATGCTAATTATATATCGAAACAGCCTGTTACTCAAACAATCTATTCCCATGGACATCTGTCCTCTAAATAATCAGATATCCTATAGTAACCTTTTTTATACCATTTCTGGTTTATTATTATTTTAAACTTGTCTAAAGGTAAGTTTTTAATATCAGTAGGGACCTTATTGTAATAGCGTATACAATTGCCTTTAAAAGAATTACTAATTTTATGTAGTCGGCTTACATAAGCAACCAACTTGTCTTTATTTCTAGTATATATATAAAATTGTGTATATCACTGTACTTCTGAAAATTAGTTATATTTCTTTTTACATACACAAGATTGTCATAGATATATTGAGACACAAATGTCAGAATATTGATTTCTTTAAACTTTTCCCTCAGTGACACTCTAGGTCCTAATCTATAAATTGCACGAACAGCCCGTTTCTGCAGAATAAATATACTATTAGCATTCGCAGCGTGACCCCACAATAAAATACCATAGGTCATTAGACTATGAAAGTAACTAAAGTAGACTAGTCTAGCGGTGTCTACGTCGGTAAGAGCTCTAATTTTTTTAACTGCGAACGCTGCCGAACTCAGTCTGTTCGACAATTTATTTATATGAGGATCCCATTGTAGTTTGGCGTCTAAAGTAATGCCCAAAAAGACAGTCGACTACACAAGGTCCAATCTCTGTCCTTTTATAAATATGTCTGTAGTTACCGGGTTCACTTTGGGTAACACGAATTTAATACATTTAGTTTTCTTTTCATTAAGTAATAAATTGTTAACAGTAAACCAGTTCACTATACTAGAGATAGCATTGTTTACCTCGTCATAATTTGATTGCTGTCTTTTAACTTTAAATATCAAAGAAGTATCATCGGCAAACAATACTAACCCATGTTTTGCTTTAACAAGGTAAGGTAAATCATTAATATATACTAAAAACAAGAAAGGACCAAGAATTGAACCTTGCGGTACGCCCATACTTATTGAAGACCCAGGTGATCTTTTCCCATTAACATCGACCATCTGAACCCTATCTGTTAGATATGACTCCAGAAGGCCAAGTGCCTGATCTTTTACACCATAATGGCGTAACTTCCTGACAAGAGTGTCATGATGGACGCAATCAAAAGCCTTGGATAGATCGCAGAAGACACCTATTGCATCCATTGCGTCTTCCCAGGCATCAAAAGTATTGTCGATTAGTTCAACACCAGCATCGGCTGTTGAACGACCCTTTGTGAAACCAAACTGAGCAATATGAATTAAATTATTGAGATAAAAATGACTTTGCAATTGATTAAGTATGAGTTTTTCAAATATTTTGCTAACGCTTGGTAGTATCGATATGGGTCTAAAATTGGTGGGGTCTGATGTACTACCAGCTTTGAATAAAGGTATAACTTTACTTAGTTTCATCAAGTCAGGAAACACACCATTATCTATACATTGATTAAATATACAACAAAGGTGAGGTGCAATACAATCTACAATGGAACTAATAATTTTTACTGATAGACCATGGGCGTCAGCTGTCTTTTTCATTTCCAGGGATTTAAACGCTTTTACAATGTCTTCATTATTTACGTGCCTAAATTTAAAATCTGTTTTACATTCCTGAAAGTTTTGTTTAAGTATAGATTCAGCAGCAGCGGGAGATGAATTTAAAGACTTGGTTGTTGAAACTGGAATGTCCGTAAAGAAATTTTCGAAAGCTTTTGGTACTTCTAGGTCTGTACTTAGCAATTGATTATCTATCTTAAGCTTGAAGTTATTATGTGTAGCTTTGGCCTTTCCAGTCTCTCTGTTTATAATTTGCCAAGTCGTTTTCATTAGGTACATTGCTACTAGATTCAATTTTGTTTTTAATGAAATTAGATTTAGCTACGGCACAAACGTGTTTATACATTTTTGAATAACTACGAACATAATCTAGAAAGGCCGTATTTTTGTTATATGATTTCTCTTCATAGAGTTCATATAATCTTCGTCTGCTCCTATGAATTCCAACTGTCGCCCAATCGCTAAACAAAGCTTTGTTATTAACTTTTATAGTTTTTGATTTAAATACCGTATCATATTCATTTTTGACAAGGTTAAATACTGAGTTGTACAACAAATTTGGATCGTCACTGTATGGTATTTCCCATAGTTTATCTAAAATATTATTCCTGTAGTGTTCAAGCCGAGTGTCACTAACGGGCACACATGTAATATCCTCTTTTTGGTCCTTTTTTATTTTAATATTGAATATACCTATCTGACCAGAGTGATCAGAGGTTAATTTATTGATGACCGATTTGAAAATGGGCGTAATGTTAGTAAATATATTGTCAATGCAGTTAGCAGATGTTGCAGTAATTCTAGTAGGCTCCAAAAACAGATAGTTCATGTTGTGACATAAAAATAAAGATTTTAATCTAGTACAAATATTATTATCCTCTAACAGATTAACATTAAAATCACCACAAATTATAAAAAAATTGTTTTTATCGCTGATTTTAATCAACACTTCATCCATTTTCTTTTCGAATAAATGCACCAAAGCGTAACATTTTTCTTTTCAAAATGTTTGACGTAGGCGTGACTCGGGCGACTTGAGTAGTTTGATGGTAGTTTTAATGCTATAAGCTCCATTCGGAACGCGGTGTGAGTTAGAAAGTTCTATGCAGTTTCTGAACGGTTGGTCAACCAAAACAAAAAAAAGAAAAGCAAAACGTCATTTCTTGCGCGCTAATTTGAATCGGATCGGTATTCGGTGTGATTGTTTTGTGGCTGTGAGACATTTTAGCAATAAAACTAAGCTTTTTAATATAAACACGGTGCAATGGAGTCTACCGTAGGTGATCTTAATCAGGGTCAACGGAAACGAGCATCTGTATGGCAAGAGACGAGAAAAGAAAGCCGTGACAAAAAGTAAGTTTTACAATGGCAGTTCGGTTCACTTTTTTGTGCCTTTACCTAATGATATTTTATGTGGTTTTTCTTTGTTTTAGGTACTTGAATATGGATCCTTCAGGATTACAATTCAGGAGGCCCTGTGATCACAGTCAGAAAAGCAAATTTAATTGCAAATCTGTGTCAATCAGGGACATAATTCAACAAAGAGAATTCCTGCATAAGAATAAAAGTAAAGTGGAACAAGACAAATTCCTTACGCGATTTATTGCACCCTATAGACCACAAGAGCATCGTCGATCGACATCTGAGAAACGAAAACCTCGCAAATTTTCGTGCACATACTTTGTGTTGAGGAAGAAGAAGCCGACTTGTGTTTGCAAACAATTCTTCCAGGCGACATTTTTGATTAAAAGTCGCAGGTTAAATACAATTGGGAAAACATTGTATGATGGAAACACTCCAAGAGAAAACAGGGGTGGTGATAGGAAGGCAGCAAAACACAATGACAAGCGAGAAAAAGTTGTCATGTTTTTGAAGTCTCTTCATGCAAAAGAGAGCCACTACAACAGACAGAAATCTGTTCGCTGTTACTTGTCAAGTGATTTGAGTATTGCGAAATTAAGGAAAATATACAATAATTCCGTCGATGCAGCGTTCCAAGTAAAGAAGACATTTTTCTGGAAAATATTTAATAGTTTAAATATTGGGTTTTGTACTCCAGCATCTGATGTTTGTGCAACATGTTTCATGTTAAAACACAAGGTAAAAACAGAGAAAGATGAATTGAAGAAACAAGAATATAGATCTAAATATCGGGTTCATACCTTACGAGCGAACACATTTTATAAATTACTGAAAAAAGATGTACCTAGGTCACTCACATTGTGTTTTGACCTGCAACAGGTCCAGCCTTTACCAAAATCTTCAATAGGGGATGCATTTTATTTGAGACAGTTAAGTCTTTATACAATGTGTGTAACTGCATATGATACTAAAAATCCAACATTTTACCAGTGGAGTGAAGATCAAGCTGGACGTGGATCAGTGTGTGTAAGTTCAGCATTGCTCCATCATCTGGAGAACACTGTATTAGAAGATGTTGAAACTTTACGATTGTTTTGTGACGGCTGTGGGGGTCAAAACAAAAATCAACATTTACTTCACAGCTTGATGTTTTGGCTCGTGCACAAAGCACCATCATCACTGAAAATAATACAGCTGGTTTTCCCAGTAAGGGGACATAGTTTCTTGCCGGCAGATCGAGTATTTGCCCGAATTGAAAAGGACTTGAGGAAAGTGGCAATAATTACAAAGAAAGAGCAATATTGTGAAATGTATTCCAAACATGGCAATGTAAGGACTTTGGGAGAAGACTGGAATTTGTATGATGTCAAGAAACTCAGCCAATATTTAAAACCGATAAATGGTATACAAAATATGAAACGTATGTATTTCAAGAGATCTCAAAACCACCGCCAATGTTTACTGAAAACTTTTGATAACTTTGTATTTGAAGGTACAGAGTGTTACATTTCATATCTAAAGAAAGGAAGAACATTTCCAGCAACATTGGAAACTATTGCCTTGGGAAATAAAATTTCCAGTGAAAAAAAGAGAGAGATCACCAACTTACTGGTGAAGCAGTTTGGAGAGGCATGGAGAGATTTTGAAGATTTAGACTTCTTTAAAACGCTGTTGGATGATGAAAGGCCAACTCCGGGAATTGAACAATTTCAAGCGGATCCACAGATAGAAATCTGTGATTGCTGTGAAGAAGACTGCGGTCTTAAAGTTTAATTAAGCTGTGTCATTTGTTTATTTGTTATAAAAATGTGTAATTTTAAAGTATCTATATTTTATTCCGTTTCCACCAAAAAGTGATATTTATTAGTAGGTCATAATCAAAAAGCAACATTACTACAATGATCCAACCAAAACGTAACATTACTACAATGATTCCACCAAAACGCAACATTATCAAGCTGTTGCACCAAAAAGTAACATAAATTTCTTTAAAATGAATGTCCTGGCTATAAAAACCGAAATTTCCGAGTTTTTATTTACCCAATACATGTATCTTTATTTATGTTAGTTAATTCCCCTTGTAGAATAGAACTAGCTCTAATGACCATGATGTGATCAAACTGCCAATTTCTGTAAAATCACTTATGAACGTAATGTTACGTTTTGGTGTGGACATCCACAGTTGATTTACCCGCAGTGAAACCGTATTGTTTGGCGTGGAGTTGTTTGGTACGGTTGAAGTGTGAGAGCATTTGATTGAGTATAATCTTTTCAAATATTTTACTTAGTGTTGGAAGAACAGATATTGGTCTGAAATTTGAAGGATCACCCTTATCTCCCGATTTGAACAGAGGTATCAGTTTACTGTGTTTCATGAGGTCTGGGAAAGCCCCATCGTCAACACATTTATTGAATATATAAGCTAAATGTAGGGCTATAACTAGAATTACTGAACCAATGACTTTGACTGATATACCCCACAGGTCTTCCGTATTTTTTAAGTTAAGTAATTTAAACGTTTTGACAATGTCCTGGGGATATACATGATGAAATTTTAAATATACCTTACTGACGCTCGTGTTATTTTTTAATAAAGACTGCTTCATATGGAGATGAATTTAGACGATCTGTTGTGAGTAGAGGTACATTGGTGAAGAATGTTTCAAAAGCTCGAGCAACATCATCGCTGGATTTAACAACATCATCACCTATCTTTAGGCAGAATTCATTGTCCCTTGGTATAACTTTGCCAGTTTCACGGTTTATTATTGCCAAACTGTTTTCATTCTATTATTTGAATTTTGAATTTTTCTATTAATGTGTAAAGTTTTTGCGGTCCTACAAACCAACTTGAAAGTTTTGGAATATTTTTAACATAGTCATGAAATTTTCGATCAAAGTTATAGGTTTTTTGATCATAAAGGTCATACAAGATAACTCTACTTTTACGAATCCCAAACGTTGCCCAGTCATTAAATTTCGATTTACCGTTGTAGTCACTGACTTTCTTTAATTTAAAAACTTCATTGAATTCTGTCTGAATAATGTTGAAGAATTCTGAGTAGATTTTGTTTGGGTTCTGTTCATTAAAATCCGGTAGTGGCAAATTCATATCTAAGTTTTTCGTATATGTCTCTAGTCTATGGGATGTAATAGGCCTATAAAATGATGGACCAGTCTTATTCTTCATAGCAATTGGGAATGAAACTGTTTGACCATTTGACCATGACATTTCATGGCGATAATGATGATGATATTAGCTGGCTGGCAGGCTGAGTTTAGTCTAGGTAGGTATACTTAGAAATGATTGTGGGGTCATCATTAAGGATAATTTGGAAATGACTGGTGTCGTCATTATGATTAATTTGGAGATGACTGTGCGGTCATCATCATGACTTATTAGGAGTTGACTGAGGATATCAATATCATGGTTAATTTTGAGTTACTAACACCCGGTTTCTGAAGGAAAATTAGCTGTGACAACTTGTTAAACTCATGTCACGCATTTCAGCCAATCACATGCCGAACATATTTTGAATAAATGATCGATTAACCGCTTGTTAAATTTGACAACTCTTTCGGAAACTGGGGGTAAGGTTATTATCATGATGGCTAAATTGGATAGGCCTGCCTACAGACATGGTTATGGATAAATCAAATATGAAATTGGGGGTAATCTATGGTTTGGGATGAAAAGGCATGTAAATGTGGCAAATATAAGAGTTATTACTTTTAAACCATTTAGATATGAATTTTGTGTCGGAAAATAAGGATTTGAGCAATTTTAATTATTAGGGAATCAAGAATTTCTTTTATTTTCTGTAATTGGTTTAGTACTTTTACCCTATTTTTTCAACTTTTCATAATACAAAGTAGATTTGATGCTTTTTTAAATGGGCATTTTAATTTGTGTAAATAACTATAACTAAGATAAGATACTTTATAAAAATGCAAAATATAATGTATTTGTTACGGCTAAAACCCGAAGCGCGGCTGCAACTACATAGTTTTAGCCGGTTAGAACTAGGTGTAGCCACTTACTCTTGGTTAAACCTAGTACGAGCCGATTCTATCCTTCATCATGCCGGCTACAACTAGGTTCGGCCAGTCCCTGTTGGATAAAACTAGGTCTATCCTTCATCATGCCGGCTACAACTAGGTTCAGCCATTCCCTGTTGGATAAAACTAGGTCTATCCGATATCATTCCGGCTAGAACTAGGTCCAGCCATTCCCTGTTGGATAAAACTAGATGCAAACAAGTTGAAACAAGTAACAGGCGCCTGGCTCACGCGAGTCGCGTCGCGCTCGCGCGCCCCTGCCGCCCGCCACCCGTACACCAGCGTTTGCCATTGCGCTTTGAGTTTAGTACGCGTTGTGCCGTTGTACAAAACAGACGTACTTTCTTGTTTTTGCGCACTCATACGTTCTGTTATAACCCTATTTTCTATGTAATAAAAGCTAAACTAGCAGATCACCATGTTACGTATTTTTCCGTGGTATTCTATTGCAGAGTCAGCCATTTTGGTGGCCTGCCATTTACTTGAATAATATTTTTCAGTTAGATTTGTTCATTCGCAAGGAGCGGTCGCCTCCGCTTTGAAGAAGTCATAGTCTAGTTTGTGTGTAATCTCTCAAAAGAAGAATAAAGTCTAGTTAGGTGAACTTTGTAGTTTTTTTTAAAAAGACAGACACCAGAGGCCTCCTAACAAACTGGTGTCAGAAGTGGGATTCCGAAGAGTTCATACAGACATCTAAAGGAATCTCGAATCCCAGGCCAGTGTTTGCCCTGATCGACGGTGAGACTCGCCCCAAGGTCGAGCCCGCATCAGCTACACCCTAACAGACCTGATCCGACGGTTAGTCTCCGCCCTATGAGCGTGAGCCCGCGATCCAGCAGACTACTACGGCACTCCATCCAACGTGTCCAGCGAACAACCTAACCACTATCAACCATCATCTAGGGCGCAAACCATTCTTCAGCCCGGTTTCAGCAAAAACTTTCACGTTGGCGCCAAGCGCTGACACTGGACACTTCTGACTCGATACCTGCCGCGTGACACTATCGCCGAGCCGAGAATGAAACTCGAGACCAGCATCGTCGTGTATTTGTGAGTTTTACAAAGTCTATTTTCTACACAAAACTCTTACATACTGTGAAAGTGCACATCGGAAAGCCTCATTTTACAACATTTTTACGAACTTTTATATATACGTTTTACAGTGTCTTGAACTAAGAAATTAGAACTTAATTATGTACTCTGCCTATAAACCAGAGTTTTCAAAATAAATCCCGGAACAAGATTCCGAGGTCATCTCAGAATACCCTGAGTCCTACTCTGTCAATACAACAGAGTTCAATACCACATGTGGCTAAACCCCATAATGTTCAAAATAAACCTCGACAAACAATGTCGAGTTCTACTCAATCAATCTCTCAAATAAGCCCGACTTTAGACAAAACTCATCAAGAATCGAATAAGAGTACTTTAAGTCAACATACATCTCGTAAACAGCCGAATCACTCTATCGATATGTGCGGTGCTCACACTTTACTGATATTGTTAGGATGTATGATATTGATGACTAACGAATTATATTGATAGAGGAAGCGGCGTATGAAATGAAACGACCGATTCTAATGAGTACGTTAGAGACACTGTTTTATTGTAAAATAAAGAGTAAACAAGTAAGCTAATTTTGTGAACAAAGCTATTTTCGTATGCTCGTACATCTTGCCGTCTACAAAACAAGAAAAATATCTTTAAGTTATTACAATAAATTACACGATATAAAACATTATTGATACAAATTATATAAGATTATCAATGAACAAAAACTTAATTTAATGTTGAGGAATCTTGAATTTGACTTCCGTCCATTGGCTGGATTGGTCTGTGCATACCGGATGATGGACTTCACTTAAAGGGCCGGAAGCGAGGTAGCGGTAGTCATTTGTGGTATTGGGGGAGCCGTCTTTGTTAATATCACATTTTGCTGCTGTTCTTGGCGTCTCTCAAGGACGCGACGGCGTCGTAGTCTGATAAGATAACAGCCGGTTCCAACCATCAGGGTGCATACTATCGTCAGAATGTATATCATCGTATAGTGATGCGTATTTGAAGCGTAGCGGACTGTGTTATTTATCGTTAGATCCCTGGAGGGCGGAGTAATTCGGAGGAAAATTAATAAAAGCGACTTATCGTTTGAACCGTGTATTTCTTGGTCGACAGCCAATACGGAAGAGGAAATGAAAACATTCTAGTGTTGCTAGCCAACATGCTGCGGCCTCACAAACTGAGAAAACCAAAGTTAAAATGTTAGCAAACATCAGCTTATGGGAACTGTACTTACATACTAGATATCAAACTAGCCCTACGATACACTCTTGGGGTGGTACATTGACCCTAGTCCAATATTAAATTTACATCTTTGTATAATGTAAAGAGAAATAACACATACTACATTATTAAACTAGCTCTACGACACAATCTTGAGATGGTACTTTGACCCTAGTTTAATAATGAGAACAAATTTTACATCCTCTTATTACCTATATATTATAGAAATAACACAATAAAGTGCCTAAACCACTGTTAGGTACAAAAACAACAAAGGAATTACAAAAACAATTAGTTATGTAAACTATTGTAAACACTTAATTAATCTAAGTTAGGTAAGTACATAAGGCTCAAAATTAATTATTGAGAGTTGTCCTCAATAGGTAATATACATATTTTATTTATAGCCCTAATGTGAGACTTTTTATTTGGAGTTCTCACTTCTACAGCTCTTACTTTGCTGTCATGCCCCGGGAAGACTTTTATAATCCTAGCCATGGGCCACATCATTGGAGTTGCGTTATCCTCCTTTAAAATAACTAGACTACCTAGTTTAACATTACATACATCAGACTGCCATTTAGGTCTATTTTGAAGCACGTTTAAGTAATACTTGTACCAGACTTTCCAAAAAGATTGTTTAATTTGGGTACAAATTTGCCAAAATTTTAATCTATTTTGCGGGATATTAGTGATATCGCCTTCAGGATACATCATTAAAGGATTCCCAATTAAGAAATGACCTGGCGTAGATAAGAATAGTCAGTTGGATCTGAGGTCAAAGGTAACAACGGTCTCGAATTGAGGACCGCCTCAATCTCACACAACACAGTACTTAACTGTTCATAGGTTAACACATTTTTACCTATAACTCTTTTCAGGTGGTATTTTGTACGCCTCTCCGAAGCTTCCCACAATCCTCCAAAGGTAGGCGAATAACTTGGTATGAAATGGATTCGAATTCCCTGTTTAGAAGCAAAATTATAAACTTTGTCGCGATGATTCTGAGAATTCTGCAATGTATAGAGTTCAACTAATTGGTTCCTTGCACCTTTGAATGTACTAGCATTGTCACAATTTATTTCAGACATAAGGCCCCGCCTCGAAATTTGTCTTCTTAGGCAAGCGAGAAACGTGTCGGTTGTTAAATCTGAAGCTAGCTCGAGATGTATAGCTTTAGTTGTAAAACATACAAAAAAGCAGATGTAACCTTTTCCAATAACTGAGCGTCTCACGCGCGACAATTTAACTTCAATTGGGCCAGCAAAATCTACACCTACTACTTGAAAGGCTCTACCACTAGACCTTACTCGACTAGCTGGCAAGGAACCCATTAGTTGCTTGGCTACTTTGGCCCTTTGCCTGAAACATACAATACATTTGTGAGTTACTTTTTTAACCACTGACAACCCATTACAAATCCAAAATCTTTGATTTAAATTCGACAATAAAAGCTTAGGAACTGCGTGCAGTAGCCTTTCATGCTCACTCCTAATAAGCAAAGTGGTAATGTGAGATGATTTCGGTAATATAACCGGGTGTTTTTGGTTATAAGTTATATCAGCATGTTCAAGCCTACCACCTACGTGGAGAAGACCTTCATTGTCTATGAAAGGGTGTAAATTCAACAAGTTTCCCCTTAAATTATTATTTTTACGTAGAGTATCAATCTCAGTTTTAAAATATTTATGTTGTTCGTGAATTTATTTCTTGTTTCAATACTGTCGAAATAGCATAATATTGATCTTCAACAATTGCGAAATCCTCAAGGTCTTGCGGGTCTAAACCCATAATTTCTTTGCTAAGACTTTCATATTCTTGGAAAGCAGAGTTTACTCTTTCTAACTTAATGGTAAGAGTTTCCAGCGGCAACTGAGACAAATCGTTTTTGACAAAATTATACAGTCTTGTTAGCGTACCTTTGATGTAGCCCCTCGAGGCAATAAGTTTTTTGAGATCCATTGACACTTAAGTTAATGTTAGTAGAATATAACATAAACTGATTTACAGTCGTGTCGTACAACACAGAAATAATTGATCACAAACAAACTGTAGAACACTAGAATTTTTTTCACAAATTGGCAAAATGGCGGACGAAACCAATGGTTGCTTTTGCTTGTTGCGTTTGCGACGTGGCGGCACCTGCGTCGGCGTTCTGTTGTGAATACAATTTAGCGCGAAGTTCACGACGTCACTATCTATCTCACTTGCACTTGCGTAGCTTGCGATGCTCCGTCCCGTCCCGAAGTTGTATGAAGTTGGTTCCACACTTGTTCGTTGCGCAGGCGTGCCAAACTTGGCGGAAGAAATTGCCGCTTCGTTTCGAGTGCGTTCTTGCTGCGCGCCACGAAATATATTGCGTGGTTTGCAGAAAATGGCGTCGATGCTTGATTGAAGAATTTTTGCACGGCGATTGCGAATATTAGTCGAAATTCCAGCTTACCCCTTACTTTCTTCGATGCGAAAAGGACCATGAAGCGTAGCGGACTGTGTTATTTGTCGTTAGGTCCCTGGAGGGCGGAGTAATTCGGAGGAAAATTAATAAAAGCGACTTATCGTTTGAACCGTGTATTTCTTGGTCGACAGCCAATACGGAAGAGGAAATGAAAACATTCTAGTGTTGCTAGCCAACATGCTGCGGCCTCACAAACTGAGAAAACCAAAGTTAAAATGTTAGCAAACATCAGCTTATGGGAACTGTACTTACATACTAGATATCAAACTAGCCCTACGATACACTCTTGGGGTGGTACATTGACCCTAGTCCAATATTAAATTTACATCTTTGTATAATGTAAAGAGAAATAACACATACTACATTATTAAACTAGCTCTACGACACAATCTTGAGATGGTACTTTGACCCTAGTTTAATAATGAGAACAAATTTTACATCCTCTTATTACCTATATATTATAGAAATAACACAATAAAGTGCCTAAACCACTGTTAGGTACAAAAACAACAAAGGAATTACAAAAACAATTAGTTATGTAAACTATTGTAAACACTTAATTAATCTAAGTTAGGCAAGTACATAAGGCTCAAAATTAATTATTGAGAGTTGTCCTCAATAGGTAATATACATATTTTATTTATAGCCCTAATGTGAGACTTTTTATTTGGAGTTCTCACTTCTACAGCTCTTACTTTGCTGTCATGCCCCGGGAAGACTTTTATAATCCTAGCCATGGGCCACATCATTGGAGGTGCGTTATCCTCCTTTAAAATAACTAGACTACCTAGTTTAAAATTACATACATCAGACTGCCATTTAGGTCTATTTTGAAGCACGTTTAAGTAATACTTGTACCAGACTTTCCAAAAAGATTGTTTAATTTGGGTACAAATTTGCAAAATTTTTAATCTATTTTGCGGGATATTAGTGATATCGCCTTCAGGATACATCATTAAAGGATTCCCAATTAAGAAATGACCTGGCGTAGATAAGAATAGTCAGTTGGATCTGAGGTCAAAGGTAACAACGGTCTCGAATTGAGGACCGCCTCAATCTCACACAACACAGTAGGTACTTAACTGTTCATAGGTTAACACATTTTTACCTATAACTCTTTTCAGGTGGTATTTTGAACGCCTCACCGAAGCTTCCCACAATCCTCCAAAGGTAGGCGAATAACTTGGTATGAAATGGATTCGAATTCCCTGTTTAGAAGCAAAATTATAAACTTTGTCGCGATGATTCTGAGAATTCTGCAATGTATAGAGTTCAACTAATTGGTTCCTTGCACCTTTGAATGTACTAGCATTGTCACAATTTATTTCAGACATAAGGCCCCGCCTCGAAATTTGTCTTCTTAGGCAAGCGAGAAACGTGTCGGTTGTTAAATCTGAAGCTAGCTCGAGATGTATAGCTTTAGTTGTAAAACATACAAAAACGCAGATGTAACCTTTTCCAATAACTGAGCGTCTCACGCGCGACAATTTAACTTCAATTGGGCCAGCAAAATCTACACCTACTACTTGAAAGGCTCTACCACTAGACCTTACTCGACTAGCTGGCAAGGAACCCATTAGTTGCTTGGCTACTTTGGCCCTTTGCCTGAAACATACAATACATTTGTGAGTTACTTTTTTAACCTCTGACAACCCATTACAAATCCAAAATCTTTGATTTAAATTCGACAATAAAAGCTTAGGACCTGCGTGCAGTAGCCTTTCATGCTCACTCCTAATAAGCAAAGTGGTAATGTGAGATGATTTCGGTAATATAACCGGGTGTTTTTGGTTATAAGTTATATCAGCATGTTCAAGCCTACCACCTACGCGGAGAAGACCTTCATTGTCTATGAAAGGGTGTAAATTCAACAAGTTTCCCCTAAAATTATTATTTTTACGTAGAGTATCAATCTCAGTTTTAAAATATTTATGTTGTTCGAATGAATGAATGAATGAATGAATGGTGCTTCTCCAGCCAGGGTTCTAAACCTGTTCCGGTCTTTCGGCCGGCATACCAGAGAGCACGAGTTTTGAGGGGGGGCGGAATGACCTGCTCGATAGGAGGGGAAGGAGCGTGAATTCAATCGACCGACTCTTCAGCCTGAAGCCAATATAGGATATGTGGAATGGGGAGGATATAGGATTTGGAGAGCAGCTGTTGTTTTCTTCAAGGGTAAGGTCTCCGTTTCGCTTTCGCTGTCTGTTTCTGGAATATGGTATATTTGGCTCGATGCCTTTCTGACTTCGTCCCTGTTGTGTGCTGATTCTGTCCAGTAACTGTGTTCTTTACCGTAGTATTTGATGTCATGCTTAAGGGAATCTTTCCAGGTGTAAATGGGTCGGCCAACTTTCTTCTTCTTTGCTTCGTATTTCAATGCAGCGTGTAGTAGGTGTTTTTGTGGGCGTCGTAGAATATGTGTATAGTAACACATCCGATGGTTTTTGATTTGTTTGGTTATTGTTTTGCCCTGTAGTAAGTCATGAATTTTGTGGTGTCTTGGATAGCTTCTGGCGTTCTCAAACATGTCTCTGAGGATCAGGCGTTCATATTTTCTTAGTCTAGAACGGTTTGCTTTGGTGAGGGCTGCCGCTTTAAGTCCGTATTTTATACACGGTGCAATAACCATTTTGTAAATCAGGCGTACTATTTTCCAGTCCATGTTGGATTTCTTTATATATGCATTAGGGCCTTGGAATTGCCTATGGCTTGCCGGCATCTCTTCTTTATTGTGTCTCTCCTACTATGTCCTGCCGTTATATATGTGCCGAGATATTTTATTTCGTCTACGGGTCGTATTGGAACTTTCCAATACGATCACTTGTGTGGGCGCTGGGTGTTTATGGGGTCTCTTATAAGAATTTTTGTCTTTGTTTCGTTAGTATCGAGACCTACTGTTTTTAATTGTGCTTTCCATTGCGTGACGATTTGGTCAAGGTGTTGTAAATCTTGACAAACGATGATGAGGTCATCCGCGAAGGAGAGAATAAGTGGTAAGACTATTTCTTCATCTTGGTCCAGTTTTATGTTGGGAATTTCTTCTTCCAGTGTTTTGAGGACATCATCCATTAATATTGTAAATAGTCTTGGTGACAGTGGACAGCCTTGTTTTACTCCTTTTCTTTTGTTGATCAAGTTACTTTGCTGTCCGAACCATTTGATGCAGGTCCGTTCATACATGCAGGCTTTTATTATCCTATTGGTCAAAATCTTATTGGTCCTTGAAAGGAGAATATCCTTGAGCACGTTATAATGCTTTGGCGATATCTAGCACCAGTACATATGTTCTGTTACCCGCGCGCCATTCTTCGTCTAATACTCTGCGTAGTGTGAAGATGTGGTCATCGGTGGATCTATTGCGGAGAAATGCTGCTTGGTAGTTCCCGAGTTCTTTTGATATCTCGTCTAGTTTGATGAGCAGGTATGTCGCGTATATGCGATATCCTGTATTACACATTGTTATACGGCGATAGTCATTGGTGTCTTGAGGGTTTCTGATTTTGGGGATAGGTACTTAGACCGTTTCATTCCCGGACTCCGGTATTATATTTTCTGTCCATGCTCTGTGCATTGTTTTGGTAATAACCTTTAACAGTTGTGGCGGTATTCCTTTGTACAGTTCCGGGACTACCTGATCTGTACCCGGCGCTGTTCCGTTACGCATGCGGCTGATTATCGTTTTTATGTCGGCTATTGATGGACCATTTTCTAGATAGTCAGGGTTTAATGAAGTTTCGTTAGGGATAATCATAATTTTAGGGTCTTCTGATTTCCTTAATTCCTGTTCCCAGCGTGACATTGGGATAAATCGTTGTTTTTTCCACCGTCTCGATTGAAGCTGGTGTCGTCTGTAATAGTGGTACACGATTTGCATGCGTTTGCTTGGGTGTTTTTTTCCTAGGCCTTCAAAAAATGCACTGCATTCTCGTTTTTCTTCATTATCAATAATTTCCTCAAGACGTCGTCGGCATTCTTTGAGTTGTTTATTGATTGTTTGGTCGGTTGGTCGACGTCTTTTAAGGAATTTGGCCTTTTGTAAATTTGCCAGAGCAATTCGGTGTTCCCGCGATCTAGCGGATTTTACGGAAAGTGTTTTTTGGGGTACTGACTTCATAACCCCTGTAATAGATTCCCACGGAATGTCGGGCGTATATTCGTCGTCATTTTCTATAAATATAAAAAATATATATAATACCTTGGACACTATTTACACACATTGATCTTGCCCCAAACTAGGATTCCCTGTATCTTGGGTACTAGACAACGATACACATACTCATATAGATAAATACTATACTTAGATAGATAAACAACCATGACTAGGGTACAAACATCCGTTCTCATCAAACAAATATTTGCCCCCACCGGGACTCGAACCCGGGACCCTTGGCTTCGAATATGTAGTTGTTCGCCGTAAGTTCTTCCATAATACCGTTATGGTATTTTACTTTTGTGTCATTCATTTCATTTCGTGCTAGGGCGGTATTTATACGAACCCTATTTATAGTTGAACTTTAAAGCTGCTATCGCTTTGTACTTAGTTTAGGTTGTACTCTTTGTTGATTCCATTTGCGTGTCGCCAGTTCTTGGAAGCAGGTTTAGTGGGTCTGTTTCACCCCAGATTATCTTGTGGTCGGAAATATGCAGGTAGCTCCATTGTCCTTTGATGAAGTTAAATGTGTGTGGCGCATTATTCGAGATAATTATATGGTCTAGTTGTGATTTTGTTTTTCCGTTAGACCATGGGCCCGACATGACTTGCGAGCCCAGGTGGTTTCTACTTTTAAGTTTTCGCGGGAACAAATATCCATTAGCATTTCTCCGATGATATTTGATGATTTGTGTAGGAGATTTGTTCCTATAATTCCCTTTTTCCTGTATTCCTTTGTATCGCCTAGTCCGATATGCGCGTGAAAGTCACATAGCATTAATATATTGGCTTTGTTTGGTTTCTTTTGTGCGTTTATTACATATAGTGTATTAGTGGCCGATGTTATTGTTGCTGCCATGGTTTCCAGGTCTCGATTTATATTGTGGACCGATAAGTTCAGGTCCTTTCTATTAGTATAGCTAAGCCACAGTGTGCGATGCTGGTTGTGCCTGATAGATACCAGAGATAGTGTTTTGACACGTATGTCCCCGATGTCATGTTTGTTTCCTGTATACAGGCTATATGTATGTTTCTGTTTGTCAATTCAGCATCAATGTTGAGTCTCTTAGGTATTACAGCGCATCCTCTAACGTTCCAAGTAGCAATGCGCATACGCTCGCATGTGACTTTTGGTTTAAATATGTGGCTGTGCCGTATCATCGTATATCCGGTGTTGTCAGGGATGCCATCTATTGATGTTATGGTTGACCCTGAGGAGGTCATGGGTGTTGCATTAAGTATTGGGGAAGGTTTGTTGTTATCAGTTTGGCTGTCGGTTGCTAGATTCATGGGTAAATTTTGTGATTCAAGCAAGTATACGCTTTCGTAGTGGTTTCCTGTGAAGTTGAGGTTGATAAATCCCACTGCATCCGCGGGATTCTTGGGCCTGTATGTGAGCGATGGTGTATTTTGCTGGTGGATTGTTACGTTAATTAGAAAGTATTCGGCGGCTGCTATTATAATCTCCTCTCCAGCCCAAGTGCCGTAATTGCGCAGATTTTTAATGCAGTCATTGAGGGTTTCTTCAGGCTCGGCGATTGCAAACTTTATCTTCTGTTCATCGCAGTTTTCTTCTACATATTTAACTATGTCCTTACGAATGTGGGTGTGGTCGAGTGTTAATTGATATAGGTGATTAATTTGGTCAGCAATTGCGTGGAATAGGCAGTTCACATCTCTCGGCATTGATAAGGCTTTCATCTTTTTGGAATGTTGTTGAAAGAAAGAACTTAGAGCTAATTTGATTAATTTGAACTACCTACGTACCTATTGTTAATGGTACGGGTTGTGGCTGTCAAAGTTTGTGCGTATTTTCTAAGAGAATTGGAGGCTGGGCCTGGAAGCTATAAAATGGGCGTGAGAGAGACCCGCTTAGGACAAAGAGTCTTTGATTTTATTTTTGTTATTGTTCGTCAGCTGCCTTTCGTTAATTGCCTGTTTTCTGCAAGATGGTAAAATGGTCCTTTTATGATGTGCAAGTGTTGGCTTTTACTCGCTATTTCTCAGAATATGCAGTAGGCTTGCATTATTGTTTATTTTATTTTTGTAACAGGTCAAGATGGGCTGGTTGGACCGGATGGTGGCAAATAGTTTAGTTTTGTTTTATTGTGCTTGGGTAGGTTCCTGCCTAGTTTTGTATTTTCGTATACCTATCACCTACCTATTTGTACGGGACTATGCCTATGGAATAGTTTAGAGTTGGCGTAGTAATTTGGAGCAAGAGCGGTATCTGTTTATGAAATGGTAACCAGCATTACGAAGGATGTTACCTGCCAGATATAAAGTTAGTTTTTCTGTTTTATCTGATATAGGGCTATCTTAATCGGAGCAATCTCACCAGGTTGTTGCTCAGCTAGTGAGACTCTCTGCACTGACATCACCTACTTCAGTTCACTTCATTAGTGCGTAGTAGTGAGGTCCGTGACACGGGTCGAGGTCCAGTCCCTGTACTACAAGTAGTAAAAGGCCCTATTGTTTATTGCTCGTTGGAATTCGTTTTTTCTTAGCTCGCTGTCCAGAGAAGGGGCCCGTTGCACAAAAAAATAACGTATTTGCTTCGCCGTTCTGCAGCTGTGCTAGTTTGAGGAATGTTTTTTTGTCGTAATTTATCTCTTTTGTTTAACTTTTTCTGTCCGGTATTGCCTGGGTTTTAGTGTCCTTATTCACGTGCCTGCAGGAAGTGCATGAAAGGGCCTGATTCTTGGCGTGGGATAATACCACGACTCGCTGCGCAACTCTAGTTTCTATTGACCAAGTATCCATGATGATGTATCAAGCACCACGAATGTCTGTGATGAAAGGAAATAAGTCCGTTTCCCAGGCCGTTGCTGTTGAGAGATTTTCATGGGTTAGATTCACTCAAGAAATACCTTAAATAATGAAGCTTCTACGTCCTATGTAATCCTTTGTGTGTCCGGAGAAAGCAATTCATTGATAAGGTTAGGTTATTGCTGAGGAGATATCCCAGTGTCATGACACACCCAATGTGCTGGATAGGGTCGGTCAATACTCCAGGATAACGGCGTGTCGTTAGGGAGTACTGTTATGTATTGCGTGAGACGCAAACTCGGGGTCTCCTCTAGTAGATTCGTCTGTGGAGATAATATATGTGGACACTGAATAGGAACGGGCTCACCAGGCAACACTCGTTGAGTTGTCTCAGCTATGTGCACCCATTGTCGTACACAATATTGTACACGTATTGTCACAGCAGCGTGGCGTAGCCTATTATCTGGTAGGGCGCAGCTCAGAACCCATCCAATTCACACCTCACGCACTCCACCTTCACACTTGTAGCTATATTAGACACTCTCATATCATCTCGCTGATACAAAATCTCCGAAACGCGAGAAACCAGAGACAGAACAAAGGCGCGTGCCGGGTTGTAAACTATTGTTTGTTTAAATGCGTTTGCAAGATGTCGGAGGTCTATAGACACGTCCGTTCGGTCCGGCAACACAAACGCCACCATCAGTTTTAAAATATTTATGTTGTTCGTGAATTTATTTCTTGTTTCAATACTGTCGAAATAGCATAATATTGATCTTCAACAATTGCGAAATCCTCAAGGTCTTGCGGGTCTAAACCCATAATTTCTTTGCTAAGACTTTCATATTCTTGGAAAGCAGAGTTTACTCTTTCTAACTTAATGGTAAGAGTTTCCAGCGGCAACTGAGACAAATCGTTTTTGACAAAATTATACAGTCTTGTTAGCGTACCTTTGATGTAGCCCCTCGAGGCAATAAGTTTTTTGAGATCCATTGACACTTAAGTTAATGTTAGTAGAATATAATATAAACTGATTTACAGTCGTGTCGTACAACACAGAAATAATTGATCACAAACAAACTGTAGAACACTAGAAATTTTTTCCAAATTGGCAAAATGGCGGACGAAACCAATGGTTGCTTTTGCTTGTTGGGTTTGCGACGTGGCGGCACCTGCGTCGGCGTTCTGTTGTGAATACAATTTAGCGCGAAGTTCACGACGTCACTATCTATCTCACTTGCACTTGCGTAGCTTGCGATGCTCCGTCCCGTCCCGAAGTTGTATGAAGTTGGTTCCACACTTGTTCGTTGCGCAGGCGTGCCAAACTTGGCGGAAGAAATTGCCGCTTCGTTTCGAGTGCGTTCTTGCTGCGCGCCACGAAATATATTGCGTGGTTTGCAGAAAATGGCGTCGATGCTTGATTGAAGAATTTTTGCACGGCGATTGCGAATATTAGTCGAAATTCCAGCTTACCCCTTACTTTCTTCGATGCGAAAAGGACCATGAAGCGTAGCGGACTGTGTTATTTGTCGTTAGGTCCCTGGAGGGCGGAGTAATTCGGAGGAAAATTAATAAAAGCGACTTATCGTTTGAACCGTGTATTTCTTGGTCGACAGCCAATACGGAAGAGGAAATGAAAACATTCTAGTGTTGCTAGCCAACAGTATTTTGTACTGATAAAGTCACACCCGTGCCCTCAGCAATCTTGAGAGCATCTAGTTGGTTCTGAATGGTCTCGTTCTGACGGTCATTGTCTTCAAGTCCAACATATGATATCTTGATAGGCTCGTGGTGTCCCAGTATAGTAAAGAAGTCTCCTTTGATGACGCAATCCTGACCTAGGGTAATTATGCCATTATCGCGCAGACTTTCCGACGACGGGCCAGCCGGGCATAAAATGCGGACGGTTCATTCTCCGCAACATGAGTAGAGCCAGGAACCACCGGAGTGTAACTTGATCCATTTGCTTAGGCATTCCGCCGACCTTGTCTTGCAAAACAATTGTTCACCTACTTTGCTCATTACCTTGACATCGTATATTGATTGTTTTACCGCAAGTCCATAGATATGGTTATTCTAATCGCAGAGGAAGCCCCTTTGGTTGTATTTGATACACGAAGACAAGTCGGTCTGTGATATTGGGATAAATGTATCCTGTCTTGTGTTGAACGCGATGTAGTCGGTCCGTGGTGTCACATAGTAGGTCTTGAGATTCCGTTTCTGCAGTAAGCTGACGACGTAATCAAGTTCGTAACTCTTCTTAGTAGCCAGTGGTATTTTTATTTCTATGGACATAGACATAGACATAGACATTATTTATTGATAATATACATTACAAGTCAAAAATTTATGTGATGTCTTAATGTAGATCATAATCTAATCATTAACAATTAATTGTACGTTAAATTAGTTAATTTAAGTTACACAGTAAATTCATAAATAATTAAATAAATTTGTCACAAAAATAATAATATGTAGGTATAACAAAAAAGAAGACAAAAACTAACAATAATCATTTTGTAAATAATAAATTAATAATCTCGAGTCATTGCTTAACTTAACGCTAAGAATTCATCATAGCTGTAAAGAGACTTCTCGATAAGCCATTTTCTCAATCTAAATTTATAAATTGACACACTTGGAGCATCAACAACAGCCCCAGGTAGCTTGTTATACACCACCGGACCCATAACGTGGATGGTGTTGCTCGTCTTCGCAAGTTTATGCGCAATTTTGGCTATTTTTCTGGAGTTACGCGTCTCGTACCTATGCCCTTCGCCAAGTTGTTTGTATAGGTGAATATTCTCTCGCACATATGTGGCCACTTGGAAAATGAGTAGGCTAGGCAGTGTGAGAATCTTAAGTTGTTTAAAATGCGGCCTTGCGGACTCGTCAGTCGGTACCCGCGCCAGCAGCCGCACGGCGCGCTTCTGCAGGACGAACACGCGGTGCCACTGCGCCGCGCGCCCCCACAGCTCCACGCCGTACTGCAGCAGCGAGTGCACCGACGCGAAGTAGCACGTCCGCATCGACTCTGCAGGGAGTGTTGATGAGAGCCGGCTTAAGGCGAAGCATGCGCTCGCCAGTCTGCTGCATAATTTATTTATGTGCGCGTCCCAAGTTAACGCCTGATCCAGCTGAAAGCCTAGAAATGGTGCAGTGTGGACTTGCTCAATCTGAGCTCCATCACACATACGATAAGGTAGGCATCTGTTACCTTGGCCCTTGCTTGTAATAGCTGATGTAGAGTTTTGATATCGTCCGGTGGAGTTGGTAGTGACAAATCGCCTTATAACTGGCCGGATATCATGTGCATTTGGTTTTGCAACTGTTGTGGTGATAATAAGTACGCGTCGAGGCGGCCTTGATAGATGTCGGTGACGGTATTGACTAAGGTCTCTTGTATACGTCTGATATATGATATGATGACGTCAATGGACATAGCGCTCGTAACAGTGTAAAATGCATTCAATGCAGATTAGCTTATCCTTTCGGCTTGATAGATTTCCATTGATATGTTGTTGATATGCCGGTTAATATCCATAAATTTTCGTTCATGGGTTTCTCGTTACGATGTAGAATGTTATTCTGCGCTTCAAGGATGGACGTCTGGTTTTTCAAGAGTTTCAAAAGATATTTGTCGTTCAGTTGGAGCTTCTCAATGTCCTGAGCGTATTGATCCGCAAATTTGTCGTCTAACACTCCAAAGAGATAGTTTGCAACATTCCCAATGCCGTTTATCAGTCCTCTCTTTTTGTTCTCGATTGCTTATTGTGCCTGAGAAGGTTGTTGTAGTGTTGCATCTCTTTCAGTTCGTGATCGAATTGTGAAGCGATGATAGAACATACCTTGGCACTCACGTTCTTAAGATGGTTTACATATTGCTCAATACTTGACATGCTTTGCCAGAAGGTTGACATGTTGTAATAAATTACCATGTTCCAGTGATCTTTGATAAACCGCAGGTCTGCCGTTTTGTCGAAGTAGAGAGAGTTACCATTGTTTATACTTGTCACGTTGAAGGACTGTGATGAGGCAGTTGGAAGGATCACAGAAAACAGGAGTAAGAGCGTCATGAAAAGATTCTTGATGATGCCTTTTTTCTGCTTTGCCCTTCTGCTCGTTTGTTGATCGTCATCTTGAGCGGCCGTGAGTGGATGGTCCACCGATGATTTATCTTGTTTGTCGCCTTCAGTTACCGGTAACCGGATCAACTTGGTGATAGGTCGTTTGATAGCGTGTTCCTTGGTCTTGAGGGAGACAACTCTGGTATAGCCATCCTTTCCAGGATGGACGTCAGTTATTCCCGGGGGGCATGTTGTCCTCTTTGATAATGACGACATCGCCTACTTCCAAGTTCCTTGTCGGGTATCTCCACCGCGATCTTGTCTGAAGTAATTGCAGATAGTCGCTGGACCATTTCTTCCAGATGAGTTTGTTCATTGTCTGAACCATTCGCCATCGGTTTGATAAGTTCAAGTGGTCAGGGTCCGAATGAGGGCGTGATAAAATTGGACCTCCCACTAGAAAGTGTCTCGGAGTGAAAATGTCGTCATCTGGACTCTCTGATAGGGGACACAATGGCCTTGAGTTGAGGCTGGCTTCAATTTGATAGAGTAACGTAGTGAACTCCTCGTACGTCAACGTTTGCTCTCCCAGGACTCTCTTGAGATGGTACTTGAAGCTCTTGACAGCTGCTTCCCAAAGTCCTCCTGCAGATGGCCAGGCGGGAGCGTTGAAGTGCCAGGTGATGCCCATCATGATCATTGATGTCTTTAATAGCCTCATGGTTGATACTTTGAAGAATCATCTTGTACTCTGCTTTCAGGATTTGAGAGGCACCCACAAAGTTCGTGCCGTTATCACTATAGACGTGTCCTGGTTTTCCTCGGCGAGAGCACATCCTTCTGAATGCAGCTAGGAATGCTGCTGTTCTTAAATCCGAGACCAGCTCTAAATGTTCACCTTTGGTGGCCAGACATACGAAGACTGCCACATAGCCTTTGCTCGTGCGTATGCCTCTTCCTTTATTTGATTTGATGCTGATATGGCCCGTAAAGTCAACCCCAGTGTTGAGGCAGGTCCGCCATGAGCTGTGGTCTCTTGTTGATAACGACGGCACTTGACACAGCGTCGTAGTTGTTTTTTCACGGTACGAATTCCAGTGAGGATCCAGTACTGTTCTCGTATGTGTGACAGGGTTTGTTTTGGGCCACCGTGTAGAGTTTTGTATGCGCTTGAGCGATTACCAGTTCTGTCAGGCGACTGGATGGTGATAAGATGATTGGGTGGAAGGCGTCCACCAACCACCAGTAGTTCCTGTTTGTTCAGGAACGGGTTTGCTATTGTGTTTTACTCGACACTTTGATTTTAAATCTGATATCTCCTCTCCAAAGTCAACGCGTTGTACTGTCTTGATAATAAGATTCATAGCACTCCGTAGCTCAGCCGTTTTTATTGCACATTCTAATGGTCGGGGCAAAGTTTTTCGCTGACTCGGGCTAAATCGTAGTATCCATGCAATTGTTTTCGCTACACGCGTAATGGAACTGTTGTTTTGCAATAAAGTCATTATTATCGAAGCTGAGTTATTTTTATATAAGACTGCGTTCACATTGTGCTGTCGCTTGACTTCGATCGTCGGTTCTTGATATGTGGCTTGTTTGGGAATGCTTGAGTCGAATGTTTTCAACCATGAAGGGCCTTCCCACCACAAGGGGTGTTCGAATAGTTGTACGTTTGTCAATACTCTTGTGGTGCAGTCCACAGCATTCTCTTTTGATCGAACGTGTCTCCATGAGCCTTTAGGAATTATAGAGATGATTTGTTGGACTCTGTTCGCAACAAACTGCTTCCATCTTGATATATCTCCATGTATCCATCCAAGTACAATCATGGAGTCCGTCCAAGCATGTATGGTGATATGTGACACTGATAGTGATTCAGTGACCTTCTTCACTAACTGGGATAGTAGGAGTGCCCCCAGTAGCTCCAGTCGTGGCAACGGTACCTTCTTCTTGGTAGGTATACTACCTTTGTTTTGGCAGCCACCAGAGTTTATTTTATTTTATTTTTTTATTTTATTTTATTCAGGTAGCAAACAGTCACTTACTAAACATGGATTGATTGACTATTTACATAAAGACCTGGAGTACCATTAATTGGTTACAATTTATACCGTGTTGTGAAAATATTCGAGAATGTATAGTTAAGTTACCTACATAGAATTTCTTTTATTTGTCTTTTATAGCTAGGAAGTGAGTTTGCGAAGATATCTATATCATCAGTCTTTTGTTATAAGTTTCTAAAGATCGTCGAAAGAATGTGTTTTTTGCATAGTTTGTGCTACATAGGGTAGAATAAAATGTTTTTTTTGAACGTGAGGAGATGCGGTTAACAATAAGTTTACCTTCTCAAGTAAACATGCTGAATCTATATGGTCATTTAACAATTTATATAGGAATGAGGCATCCAAAAAAGTGCGTCTGCTTTCTAGGGAGGCAATATTGAACTTATCACACAGCCTTTTATTATCATTATAGTTAGTGCCGGTCCTGTAGTCTAATGATTTTAAAAATTTATTCTGAATCTTCTCAAGACGAGCAACGTGTACCGCATAGTGGGGATTCCACACTACACAACCAAATTCTAAAATACTACGTACATATGCGTAGTATAGCGTTATGATGGTTTTTGCTCGCTTAAAGGGTTTTGATAGACGCAGAATCAAACCAAGTTTTTGGTAGGCTCGAGCGATGATATGGTCGATATGTATATTGAAATGAAGTTTAGAATCAAGCAGCATCCCCAGGTCCCTAATCTGCGTTACCTTTTTCACTTGAATACCATTGAGGTTGTAATCAGCTAATACTGGATTAAATTTACGGGTAAATGTTATCGTATAACATTTATCTACATTAAGCAATAACTGATTACGGGCACAATAAGTTGTGAAAATGTTTAGATCAGATTGAAGTAAAGTGCAGTCTTCTGGGGTTGAGACTACTTTAAAAATCTTAGTATCGTCCGCGTATACCAAATGACATGAATCTGAGAAAATATTCATGATATCATTAATGTATAGAGTAAACAAAATGGGCCCAAATGTGAACCCTGGGGTACGCCAGAGCCAATGGAGAGAAAGTCAGATGTGTATCCTTTTAGTGAGACAGCTTGACTTCCGTTGCTAATGTAGGACTTCAACCATCTAAACAGATCACCATGTATACCGATCTTCAGAAGTTTGGAAAGGAGTGTGTTATGATTAATTTTATCAAATGCTTTTGTAAAATCGGTATACACGGTATCAACCTGACATCCAGCGTCCATAGCATTAATTGCGAAATCTGTAAAAGTGACTAAGTTTGTGTCGACACTACGACCCTTAAAAAAAACCATGTTGGAATTGAGAGATGTGACGTGATAGTGTTTGAGATAGTTCTTGTGTTACAAGTTTTTCGAATATTTTACCAAATATACATAATTTTGATATAGGCCTGTACTGTTTTACGTCACACCTCTCACCTCCCTTATGTATTGGCGTTACTATTGCGGTTTTCCAAATATTTGGAAAACATCCCTCATTTAGTGACTTTTTGAAGATGATAGTAAGCGGTATGGAAAGTGAGGACGAGCATTTCGAGATAAAAATGGGATGAATCCCATCGTGACCTGCTCCCTTATTAACATCTACTTTATCTAAATGTCTCAAGATTAGTTTACGGGTAATTCTTACTGACGAAATATCTATCCGAGCATCGGATGAATTATAATCCAAATCAAAAATGGGATCCATTGAACTGCCATTAGTATCCTTTACAAAGACAGAATTAAAATATTCATTAAATAAATTACTGATTGAATGACAATCTGAAGAGGATTTACCATTATAAACCATACGCTCGGGTAAAGCATTTGAAGAAAATTTAGTTTTTATATAACTCCAAAAATATTTAGGGCAATGTTCAATTCGTTCTTCGGCTCTCTTCACAAACGATTCAAAACAAAAAGGTTCCAACTTCTTCTCCCTATGCCTGAGTAATCTAAAAGCATCATAATCTAGTGGATTACCATAGATTTTCCATTTCTTGTGATATTTGAGTTTTTCGCGAATTAATTTAATGAGGGAACTAGAGTACCATTGTGGGTATCTACTATTTGGGGTAGATGATACCGACTGTTTGGGAACATGTTCATCAATAACACAATTTAGCTGACTATAAAAAAGATTGGTAGCATCATCCGTATTCATATTATGTAGACAGTTCCAGTCATAGTCGGATAACCTATTGATCGCCACGTAGTCAGCATTATGATACATGAGTTTCAAACGAGGCTTTTGCTTATGTAAGAACAGACCAGGCACACTAATATTGATCTCTAAAGATCTATGATGCGGGTCCTCTGGAACAAGGGGATGGGCGCACGGTACCACGGAACAAGCAGTGTTACTCAAAACCAAATCAAGGATATGTTGGTTAACGTTCGTACACCAGTTGTACTGTTTCAAATTAGTCAACATCATAAATTCCGAAAGTGAGGTTGCCACACTATTATTATTTGTATTAATATCAAGAAAGTTTGAATTATTAGTGTTGGCAATTTCCCACGATGCATAAGATACATTAAAGTCCCCAAGAAATAAGAACAAATCGTTTGTACTGTTTACAACACGGTCAGAAGAGTAATCGAAGAAATTTTGAAGTGATTCGTGGTGTTTGTTATTGTGAGGGTAGTAAGAAGCCACTAAGTTCAGTTTAGAAAAGGAATGATCACAGCTGACTCGAGAGTGCTTAGTGCCACCGCCGTCAAGGTCGATGGTAACCCATAGTTCCTCGGCAGTCGGCGTACTCCGTAGCTCGTCACGTCGCCGCGCCAAGATTCCTCGGCGCACGGCAATCAGCACACCACCACCCGCGGGGTCCTTCACCGGACGGTCTATAGGTATTGACTTAGGCGTCTCTCGATCAAGCCGAAACACTACCTAGTTGCTATAGAAATATTCCGCATCATTAAAGTTCAAAGATAACCATGTTTCGGTCAAACATATGATATCATAGCCACATTGAAGAGCATTGGGAAAGAAAGTATGTGATTTTGTGCGCAATCCCCTCACATTCTGATAATAAATGCTAAGCTCATTTAAGGCTGGCATTTATTAAGCATAAAGTATAAGTAAAAAGCGGTAAGCAGAGTAGTTCTGAATTTACTGCTCGCTTCACTAACGATGCGCATTGATAATGAAAGATAAGCGTGTAGAGATTTATAAGCATTGTTAGATACTGGTAGCGGCAGATATGTTGCACAATTATAGCAGAAACACATTAATATTATATTAATTATTGCGGATTGATGATAGATATCTTCACATGGAAAATAGTAACTTGAATACAGCAAATGAAGCAATTTTTGTAGCAAACATGAGAACAGCAATGTGATGATAAATTTGACGTTGTTTAGTAACAGATGACTCACACAAAGTAAATTTTGAATGATGCAAAATTCAGTTGATTTAAGGTAAACACACAAGAAACACCAATAATTATCGCAAAAAAACAAGCACCGTCACTTAAATTTGTTAAAATCAGTGTCATTGCAGATTCGTACGGCTTTACTTGTGTCAGTTTTTCTCATGAAGATTTTGCAATCTCTGACTCAAGGATGTTTGATGTCACAAGCTTTCTTTATTTCGCGGGCACGTTTCAGCAGCAACTTGTTCGCCGGGGTTAGATGGTCATTGATGTAAACATCTGCCGATGGCCCGGGAAGTCCAATGTCCGAGGTCTGGATGCCTCGGCGCACTCGAATCGCCGATAGTATTTCGTCTTTGCGTCGACGCTGAGTCATTTTGACGACTATAGCAGGGGGCCTGGGTTTGCCCGTGTCATCATTTGGTTGATCAAATCGCCGAACCCGGTGAATGGTGTCAACATCCGAATCACGAAGCGTCACACCTAGCTTGGTACAAATATCGCCGAAGATGGAGTAAAGGTTTTCTCCCTTTCCTGGCTGAATACCTGATATTTCAATATTGTTCATTCTCTAATACTAGTCATTCTCTTCTATTGTTGCCTCAAGGGATGCGACTTTTAACTCCAGATGTTTGGTGCGGTCATCAATTGATGGAATCAGTAAGCAGCTGGCTTTAATTTGACGTACTTCTTTAGTTAATCCTGCGACAGAATCGTCACTATGTTGCTTCAAGAGAAAAAGAAGCTCCGACAGATTGTTTACTTCGACCAGCGACTTTAGCGACTCCATCGCCGAGGTGATTCCTAAATCATCAGCATTCTCAGAGATATCTTCGTTAGGCTCCTGAGTAATCTCCGAGTCCTCAGTGGTTGTCCCATTAGTGACACATTGGCTACATTTCCAATTGCGTTTGGCGTCAGCTCGCATCTTTCGAAACAAACCTTCGACCATCTTCTCACAGTAGAAATGGCTTGAAGATTTGCATTGGGGGCATAGAATACCATCTCCAGTATGAATAGTTTCACAACACACATGGCAATTAGCCGCTATAGCGAATTTAGGAGGCATTTTCGTAACCGACGTACACACGAATCAGTAATTGCGCAGTTATGTAACTACGTGTACCGAGCGCTCGCGTAGGAAGGAACGGATCCAATGACTACTCGCCACGGCAGCTCGCTGCTGACTGATGTCTGATGCTGAGAGTTGATGTGTACTCGTCCTTATCGTTCGTGGCGATTGCAAACACGGCACACGCGTAGCTTGATTCTGACGCGTCACAGAATCCGTGTAGGCAAAGTGATTGACCGATGTGGTATCTTGATATTATTCATCGACTGTAGGTCTGCCTTAAGTTTGATCCAATCAGTCTGTAGTTTTGGTTTCAATTTGCTGTCCCATGTCATCTCTTCCAGCCATGTTTTTTGGAACAGAACCTTGCATCTGATGTTCAGCGGTGATAACCAACCTAGAGGGTCGAAGATTTTTGATATTTCTGATAGCAACAGCCTTTTTGTGATGTCCGTCTTGCTTGACTGATCCAACTTGTTCTGATAAGTGAAGGCGTCTGAAGTGGGGTTCCATTGTAGTCCCAGTGCCTTGCGTGTTTCGGCATCTTTGAACTCCATTGGCGCGTTTAGTTGGTCGGATGATAAGTTTGCAATGACCTTTGGTACATTGCTGGACCACTTCCGCAGGTTCATGCCAGCTCTTTGGAGAAGTTCGATCAGTTGGCATTGCAGTTCTCTTGCTTGATCTAGTGAGTCATGGCCACTCAGTAAATCGTCCATGTAAAAGGAGTCTTGTAGAGCCATCGTTGCGAGTCTGTAGCGATGGTCGTCGGCGTTATCCTTGGCTATTTGTCTGAGTGTGCGCATTGCCAGAAACGGGGCAGCCTTAGTCCCGTAGGTGACGGTGGTCAGATGATATTCTTGGACTGGCGCTCGGGGTGAATCTCGCCACAATATCGACTATAATGGTTGATCCTCCTCCCTCACAAGGATTTGGCGGAAGAATTTTCCAATGTCTGCAGTGATTACAAACTTAAGGGTCCTCCATTTAATGATAAGGCCTTGTAGGTCTTGTTGTAAGTTGGCGCCGCATTCCATTAGGTCATTGAGACTGTAACCCGATGACGTCTTTGCTGAGGCGTTGAAAACAACAGGTAAGGCGGTCGTAGTTGAGTCTGGCTACAATACACCGTGGTGCGGTGCGTGGTGGGTTCATTCACCCGCGCGGGCTTGTGCATATGACCGAGTTCTTGATATTCCTTCATGAATTCTTTGTAGGCCAATGATAAAGTTGGGTTCCTTGTCATTTTTCTTTCTTGCTGGAGGTACTGAGCTATGGCTTTCGGTTTTGAGGCACCGAGATGCTTTTCGAAGTCACGTTTCATTGGTATCGCAACCTTATCCTCCCGTTTTCTAAGCGTTTGACAGTTCATTGATAAAAATCTTCGCAGTATCGCTCCTCTTCGGTTAGGCTGTGGCTCGTGGAACCTTCAAAGATATCTTCGAGTTCCCAGTATTTTGATAAGTTATCCATTTGATTGAGAACAACGTTACAACTGAATGACTTTACGTTGCCGGACAGTATCCACCCCAGCTGAGTCTGTTGTGCTATCGGGTCATGGAGCAGACCTTTGATAAGGCCGTTCATGATAATCTCTGAATACACGCTGGCATCAAGCAGCAGGTCCGTGGGTTTTGATAGATTGTATTCAGGGTCCGCGAGGTTGATATTTTGGAGATGTGGCCATGATTGTTTGGCAAATGATGAGTTTGGCAGTTGTTTACGACACGTGAAATGACAAGGGCTTGTGTTGTGAATTGATAATCTCCATATATTGAGTCACACTCTAGTGTGACCAAGCCCTTGCTAAGCTTGCTGCTCGGTCCAATTCCCGATACAGATGCAGCGTAGTGATTTTTTGGTAATCCCAACATCTGAGTAGCCCTTTCTGATATTAGTGATATCTGGGACCCTTGATCCAATAGGGCCCGTAGCACGACGTAGGTGCCATCAGCAGATTTGACCCGGATTGATAGAGTTGTCAACAATATTTCTTCCTCATCCGTTGCGACATGATTAGCGCTATGTTGCCGGGGCAATGTTGCTGACGTTGAAGATCTTTGATGACGACTTTGCTCGGAGTTAATAGCCGCGTTATGAACGTATGTATTATGTGGGCCATTGCATTCTTTGAATTTCTTGTTCGATATACAATCTTTGCCGTAATGTTTGTACAGACAATTCGGACAGATTTCCTTTTTATGAAGGGTGTCCATGATTTATTCTGATGGCAGGCTTGCGAACTTAGGACATTGATACAGGACATGATCTTCTGCGCTGCACATGGGGCATGGATATGAGCTACGTTTTCTTCGGGAAAATGTTGCTACAGCTTGATAGTTTCTTCTGTTGAACCTTCCTTTGTCAGGGAATGATTTCTGCTGTTGGTGTGATAGTTTTGCAGGTAGAGATTCCTTTTCCTTGCTGTTGATTGGCTCCAGTGCAGTGAATTTGGATTCCTGATAGTCCATGAATTCTTCGAGTGTAGGAAGTTCCTTGAGAGACCTGCGGGATTCCTTGTAAACCTTGTACGTGTCCGCATCTAGCTTATTTGATAGGAGATGAACTAGGAGTGGATCCCAGTTTTCCGTGTTAATCCCAAGATTTTCGATAGCATGGAGGCATTCGTTAGAGGTGTCGAATAACCTCTTGAGCTCGAACGAAGTTTGTCTTTGGACAACGGGTTGATTAAGGAGCATCTTGATTTGTTTGGTAAATAACATCTGGGGGTTGTTGTAGCAGTGATTTAGGATATCCCATGCAGCTTCATAGTTATCTGCGGTTACGTGAAGATGCTGTATGAGGCGTTCAGCCTCACCTTTTATTTTTCCCTTTAGGTGTTGCATTTTCTGGGCGTTGCTGAGATATTTGTTCTTATGTATTGTCTCAGTGAACAGGTCGCAGAAGGTTGGCCACAATGTAACTTTTCCTGAGAAGGTGGGAATTTCAACTATAGGGACTGACTCCCGCAGATGGGTTGAGGAACATAGTTTTCTGTTAAGCTGTTTCTTGATATCGTGGTACATTTCTGTACCTTCCTGGAACAGGAACTTCGCTTGATATTCGCAGTCTGATTCGCGCAGGATGCTGTCGATTCGTAGATGCAGGTCGTCGATGGTATTCCAGCGATGCTTAAGGCTCTTGAGCTCATCCTCAATCTCCCATTTCTCTTCGATTTTGGTGATATCGATACGATTTATTTGCCTTTAGAAGGCTCTCATATGAGCTCGCTGTTGCACTAGTAAGGCGTCAATTTCTGATGTAGTAGATTGCTCCCGATCGTCGATAGTGATAACTGGTACCTCAAACTTCCTATCTGATGATTTGCTGGTCGAAGGAGTCGTTGAGGGGGTAGCTACCGGTTTGACGGTTGTAATCATCCCTCTAGTAGCCCTGTAGAACTTCTCCATTTGTTGATAAATGTCCTTTTGGAAGTACTCCGATGTCCTCTCATCATACTTCAACAGTTCTTCATTATTTTGGAGAAACGCGGACCACAAACTGTCTAATGTTTCAAGTCTAGTAGTTAGGTACCCTGTAGATTTCCTGCTGATACTATCTTTCTTGAAGTTGATACTAATTTTCTCCATTTCGCTGATAAGCTCACTCTGGTGTGAGAATAAGGCTTCCATATTGATAGTTCTAATGAGTCTTCGTAAATTCCCGCAACAGTATGGTGCACCTAGTTGTAGGTACAATTGCGGCGATATTACGATTGAGTTTGGAGAAGCGATGATACGATACGCCGACACCGTTGTGTAGCGGGAGCTTGATGACTCACAGTTCCTGGTTGATATGTTGATACTTGTGCTCTTGATAAGATCAGGTGTTCTTCTGATGGAGCACGATGATAATTGATGATGATGGCGCCGAATCACGTATCTCGCGCGATGGGTCCGTAGATCGAGATCCGGTTCGAAGGACCAAAATGTGCGGTGCTCGCACTTTACTGTTATTGATAGGATGTATGATATTGATAACTAACGAATTATATTGATAGAGGAAGCGGCGTATGAAATGAAACGACCGATTCTAATGAGTACGTTAGAGTCACTGTTTTATTGTAAAATAAAGAGTAAACAAGTAAGCTAATTTTGTAAACAAAGCTATTTTCGCTGTATGCTCGTACAGATATATCTCAGCAAAATCTGAGTTCTCATAAACAAGGGTCAAAAAATATTCTAAGCCATATTTGTGAACCTAAACTCATTTAGTCCGACCCTGTTCCCGATTCTATACCAATTCTCGAGACTACTACATACAATAAAAATATATCACTATCACACATTTATTTTCAAACTGAATATGCAACTAATCCACTATGTTTGTTGATAGACACTGGTGCAAGCATCATAATAATTAAAAACTCAAGTTTGAAAGAAACCCCTGAACTCTCTCGCGAAATCGTAAAAATTAAGGGCATCAGTAACTCGGGAATATTAATCGAAACATTAGGCACCTTCCAAATGTCTATCAGTTTGCCTTCGGATTCAATTAATTTCAAATTTCACGTCACAAAAGATGACGTATGCCTCGAAGATTATGACGGAATAATCGGAAGCGATTTTTTCGGATATTTCAAAGTAAATATTGACTATCAATCAAAAAGTATCCAAATTCACAATCAACACCTGCCTATTATTTACAATCAACCTACTTATATTATACCGGCTCGCAGTGAAGCCTTTACCGAGTGCGGAGTATCAAATTACTCATGCGAACTCTACCGAGATAACGAGGCCATCGTTTTAGATCATCTTTATTGTGAAGGTGTTTATGTCGCTAATTGCATAGTGTCTATTAAACCGAATGGTAAAGTGAATATCTCAATTTTAAATACTACAAATTCGGACGTCGAGGTCAAAGATTATGTTGTAAAATTAACATCCATTGGAAAATCAGAAACGACACTTAAGTCTTGTCAAGAAATCAACTCTATTTCTGTCTCCAATTCTGATAGAATAAAACAGGTTTTAAATCAATTACGCTGTTTTCACCTAACTAACCATGTAGAACAAAAATCTCTGTTTGAATGTTGTCGAAAATACACTGATATCTTCCATCTTGATGGTGAACCTCTGACCTACACTAACGCAATCGAGCATACTATAAATTCCGGAGACTCTCCCCCTATTCACGTAAAATCATATCGGTTTCCTGATTGTCACAAGGAAGAAGTCGATTCTCAAGTACTAAAAATGCTTGATCAAAATATTATCCGCCCCTCTACTTCACCATGGAGTGCTCCCGTCTGGGTAGTCCCTAAAAAGATGGAATCTTCGGGCAAAAAGAAATGGAGGATTGTTATCGATTATCGTCGTTTAAATGACATCACCGTC
The DNA here is from genome assembly GCA_949825045.1 of Argyresthia goedartella. NCBI lineage: Eukaryota > Metazoa > Arthropoda > Insecta > Lepidoptera > Argyresthiidae > Argyresthia > Argyresthia goedartella. The sequence goes on along the minus strand of OX463812.1, from coordinate 11,155,661 downwards.
TCTGAAAGTTATCCTCTCCCACTTATCACTGACATACTCGACCAACTGGGTCATTCCAAATACTTCAGCACTCTGGATCTTACGAGAGGGTTTCATCAAATAAGGATGAGTCCTTCAGATGCTCTTAAAACAGGATTTACTACGAATTTGCTAGGATGCCCTTCGGATTAAAAAACGCCCCTTCTACATTTCAGTGTCTCATGAATACTGCTCTTTCTGGCCTCCAGGGCCTTCACTGTTATGTCTATCTCGATGACTGTATCATATACTCACATGACCTCGATTCTCATATGTCCAAGTTACAACTTGTCTTCGACAGAATGCGACAATTTAATTTAAAACTACAACCTGATAAATGTGAATTTCTCAGGCGCGAAGTCGCTTATTTAGGACACATAATTACCGACAAAGGAGTCAGTCTTAATCCTGAAAAAATTAAAGCTAAAGATTTTCCAGTACCAACAAATGTGAAACAAATCAAATCATTTCTTGGTCGTGTCGGATATTACCGACGTTTCATAGAAAACGTTTCTAAAATAACAAAGCCGTTAACTTCACTCCTTAAAAAGGATATTCCCTTCGATTGGACTTCAGAGCAAGAAAATGCTTTTCAACTTCTTAAAGAAAAACTCACCACGGCGCCTCTCCTTCAATACCCCGATTTTTCTACCACGTTTTTGATCACAACGGATGCTTCTAATTATGCCGTGGGTGCAGTTCTTTCGCAAGGCGATATAAGCAAGGATAAGCCTATAGCGTATGCTTCCAGAACCTTAAATAAACCTGAAAGAAATTATTCGACCACTGAGAAGGAACTTCTTGCCATAATTTATGTCGTCAAAACTTTCCGCCCTTACCTTTTCGGTCGCAAATTTAAAATCGTAACGGACCACCGGCCCTTAGTTTGGCTATTCAATGTTATGGATCCTGGCAGCCGACTAATTCGCTGGCACCTTAAACTAGAAGAATATGACTATGAAATAGTTTACAAACAAGGTCGTCTAAATTCTAACGCTGACGCTTTATCACGTTGTCCCGTAAATGTCATTGATTCCCGAACTTTACTAAGCTCTCCCTATGAACGGTACTTCAAGGAACAATTCACCAATAGAATCCCTAATCCAAATACCGTGATGGAAGAGCACACCCAAGCTCTACACCTATCTAAGCTAAAATCAATCGCGTGTCACGTCTCATTGGACTTTGACTACTCTATGCCTCATTGCGAAGAGCAAATGTCTCAACTCAATTCCGCTGACCAACTGGATTCAGAACGCGAACCACTTACGATAAAAAGCGTGAATATGAATAGTAAAATGTTTTACTTTCTATTCACGAAAATCCACCACTACGAGGAAACAAAATTCAAGGATGTATATAATTTGCTAATGAAACTTAGAAACTAAATTTTAGAAGTCAAGCCGGAGACCACTGACCTTGCATTACCAGATTTTTTTGATCCCTTCTCTAAGTTAGCTTACACAAAAGTCTATAACATGATCTCTCACATTTTCCACAACACAAACATTAAGATACATATCTATAAAAATAAAATGATTTATCCAACGCCTGCCGAAGTTCCCAAAATTCTCAAAGAAAACCACGATTCTACTATCGCTGGTCACCCAGGTTCGAAACGAATGTACAACAGAATCAAGGCCGCCTACTACTGGAAAAGAATGCGGTCTGATAACGAAGACTACGTAAAAAAATGCAAGTTATGCCAAATTAACAAACCATTAAGGATATCAAATAAGGCTCCTATGGAAATAACCTCCACTTCTACTAGACAGTTTGAACGATTAGCTTTTGACGTCATAGGTCCCTTGCCCGACACTGGCTTCCAAAATTTCAAGTTCATTTTGACCCTTCAAGATGACCTCACAAAATTCTCAACCGCCTACCCTATGGTAAGTGCAACAAGTGAAAAGATAGCACGTAACCTAGTGCACTTCATATCCCTTTTCGGATTTCCAAAACACATCCTAACGGATTTAGGCACCTGTTTCACATCAGAACTGTTCAAACAACTAACAGAAATTTTAAAGGTTAAGGCCCTTTTTACTACTCCATATCACCCACAAAGTAACGGAGCTCTTGAGCGCTCTCATGCTACTCTAAAAGAGTACCTTAAATCATTTGTCAATGAAAACCAGAATGACTGGCATTGCTACCTATTTACAGCTATTTTAGCCTATAATACCACTCCTCACTTTACTACTGGATTTACCCCGCACGAACTTCTATATGGCTATAAACCATCTATTCCCAACTCTTTATACGATACGTCTAATAACACTACCTACAATGAATATATCCGTGCCCTGCAATACAGGATGCGTTTCAGTCGCGAAAAAGCCATTCAGAATATCATATCAAGTAAAGAAAGGTCCAAAAATTATTACGATGCACATTCTCGCGACTCGCAATACAAAACCGGTGACATGGTTTACTTAAAGCAGCATCATAGGCTACGCAAAGCTCTATCTCCTATATGGAAAGGTCCTTACAAAGTTGTTAAGGTACATAACAAACATAACGTCACTTTACAAGTGGGTCGCAGACGTATAAAGTACCATACCAATGAAATTAAACCTGCTAACTAACCTAACATGACCTTTGCCCATTCTCCTTATTTTCAGAGCCTCGCTATACGGATGTAGCGCTGAATCAAAAATCACACCAATAGTTCACAGCCCAGGAATTTACTTTGAACCTTTAACCTCGATACATTTTTTCAACAACTACTGGAAAGTAATTACACACATTGACCTCATATCATTACAACCATATCTTGATAATATTGAAACACTTTTACAAAAATCGGAAAAACTGTGTAATATAATACAATTATCGGATTTGATCCAGTGTAAAGAAGCTTTTAGCCCTATCGATGTTTTAGTACAATCAAATTTAATTACACTGCAATCATTATCTCACCTAATTTTGAATCAACGCCAAAGTAAGGTGAAGCGATCTCTTGAATTTGGTGGAGAACTCCTGAAATTTTTCTTTGGAACTCTTGACGCTGATGATGCCAGAAAATACAATTCTGCTATCGAATCATGTAAGAAAAGCGAAAATAAACTATTTCACTTGATGAAGGATAACATTTATGTTGTAAACTCAACCATAAATACTTTTAATTCTACCATTTACAAACTAAACTAAAATGAAATTAAAATTAACTCCCAAATCGACAGCATGAATGGGATATTATTTCAAATTACCAAAATAGGTAACGAATTATTTTATATTTCTAGGATAAATAGTTTACTGAATATTATAGAGAGTTCTCTACTTTCTGTATCTAATCTATTAGATACTACGTTAAAGGCTGTTTTATTTTCTAAGGTTAATCTATTACATCTCAGTGTGATAAGCCCCTTAAATCTGTACAATGAATTATCAACGCATAGTAACCAACTAGACAAACGTCTAGACTTTCCAGTCGCTCTTAGCGTAAACAATATCCACACCCTCATTGATACATCTAAACTTAGTTCCTATTACTATAATAACAAAATAGTTTTTATCCTGCAAGTCCCGAGTTTACCAGTCGTGTTGTTACACAGATGGAGCCAAAGGACACAATTGTGAAAAAGTTGCCAAATCAGGACAATAAATTGTTGACTAGCATTCCGGATGGTTTGTCAGGCGAAACCCCTCTGTTTCGACCTGAAAATGTATTGGCATCAATACGAGCGATCGACTCCCAAAAACTTAATAACACTCTGAGTAATACAAAATCAACAACGCAACCACCAGAAGAGCGACGACGTGTTATGATTCTATCGGATGAACAGGGCAGAGGAATGTGTAACCGTCTCCAAGGAGTCTTAGGGGAAAAATTTAGAGTAGAGTCGGTCATCAAACCATACGCCACCATGGACAAGGTGCTAGAATCTTGCTCTCTATTATGCAAGAGTTATGGGAAAAATGACCACATAGTCATATTAGGAGGTTCAAACGACAAAGATCCTATTAGGCTAAAATCTTTACTTTACTATAATTTAAATTCACTTGTAAACTCGAATGTAATACTCTGCAACGTCGTCAGCACAAATGCGAATTTAAATGAAAAAAAAATTAACTCCACATTTAGGTATTTGTGCTCTCGATTTACACATGCAACCTACTTTGATATAAATGACAATGAATGCTCAAATAGAATAAAACTTAACAAATTATTTACATGCAGAAATTTAACAAAAGAAATCACTGTATCCTCAAACTACGCCAAAACAAAAGAGCAGCTACCTCTATCAGTAAATTCTGGAACTAAGACAAACTGGGTAACTTCGGTTGATATGCATACTCAGACTGACTCGGTTACTTCTCCGGATTATAATTCAAATACTGAGAAGCAGCCAAAGACCCTAGATTTTTTTCGTGCATAATCATAGAAATGATTGCAATAATACTGTATCAAGTTTTTTAGTAATGCATCAAAATATTCAGGGACTACTGTCTAAATTGGATATACTTACAATTACCATTAATGATATGAAAGAATGTTCTAACCCTGAAGTAATATGTTTGACTGAAACGTTCCTAAAAAAAAGTGATACATTAAACTCTCCTCGTCTGAAGATGAGAAGAGATCCATGAAATCTTTACCAGCTCCTCATACAAGTTATAATAAAGCCGAGTGTACAAACTCATCCAGGAGAAACCTAAACTTTTAGTCTGTATAATTAAGATAATATACTTTTCTATTCTATGAATCATATTTAACCATGTAATTGATAAAAATGTACTGGCTTCTTAAAATGAAATCGGAAATCTGCTAATTTGTCTTTTAGTAATTTTAATTATTATTATGTATTTACTTCGCTTCATATTAAGGGATGAAGCTTCGTCAAAATGGGGGAGCTGTTATAACCCTATTTTCTATGTAATAAAAGCTAAACTAGCAGATCACCATGTTACGTATTTTTCCGTGGTATTCTATTGCAGAGTCAGCCATTTTGGTGGCCTGCCATTTACTTGAATAATATTTTTCAGTTAGATTTGTTCATTCGCGAGGAGCGGTCGCCTCCGCTTTTAAGAAGTCATAGTCTAGTTTGTGTGTAATCTCTCAAAAGAAGAATAAAGTCTAGTTAGGTGAACTTTGTAGTTTAAAAAAAAAAAGACAGACACCAGAGCCCTCCTAACAGTTTGAATTCAGAATGGCTGTGAATGAAGACCTACAGACTATGAAGTCAAGTTTTTTGGAACAGTTTCAGTGTTTATTAGCCACAAAACATGGTGAAAATCAAAGCTATATGAATGATGTGCAGTATTCCAAGTTTATAGAAGACGTTAAAGCTGTCAAAATATCCACGAAACGTTCTACGTTACAATATCGCCGTTTGAAGCGCTTCGATATTTGTTGTATTGGCGACATCGAAAAGTTGATTTCTCCTGTGTCGAGCACCGAAAATATCAAATATTACGTCAAGAATGAAGACTTGTTTGATGTTATTCATGAAATACATCTGTGTGTTGGGCACGGCGGAAGAAATAGAATGGTTGCAGAAGCTAAAAAGAAGTGTGCAAATATTACTCAGGAGGCGATTCTTTTGTATCTTCGTTTATGTAAGCCATGTCAAATGAAACAAAAATCTACCATAAAAGGCCTTGTTGTAAAGCCTATTTTATCCAGCGAGCTAAACAGCCGTTGCCAAGTAGATTTGATAGACATGCAGACAAACCCAGTTGGTGGCTACAAGTTTATACTAGTTTATCAGGACCACCTCACGAAATTCGTACAACTTCATCCGTTACAAAGTAAGACTGCGAAGGAAGTATCAAAGAAATTACTTGATATATTTTGTATCTTTGGATCACTCTCAATACTTCAATCCGACAATGGCAGAGAGTTCGCGAATCGAGTTGTGGAAAGTTTGACGCAGATGTGGCTAGGTTTGAAGATTGTGCATGGGAAACCACGACACAGCCAGTCACAAGGTAGTGTTAAACGTGCCAATCAAGACATCCAAAAAATGCTTATGACTTGGATGGCTGACGAGAACTGCCAAAAATTGTCAGAAGGCTTACGATTTATTCAGCTAATGAAAAATAGAGCTTACAATCAAGGAATTAAAAGATCGCCGTACCAGGCAATGTTCGGTTCTGATGTAAAGGTCGGGCTGAAATCATCTGATCTACCACCTGAAGTCCTTGCAAATATAGAAAGTGAGAAAGATCTTAAGAAATTCTTAGAGAGTTAGTTGATGATGAGAGTGACGAAGCTACTAAAGAGAATGAGCCATCAAAAGAGAATGAGCCATCAACATCAGGAAGTTTCCAGAAAGAAATCAAAATGACATATTGTGGGCTCTGTGACCAGAATGAGGAGATAAAATGTAAGCTGGGTGAAAAGAAACAAAAAATTGACACTAACAGGAAAGGCGCACAGGAAGGTTTGGTAAAACAAGCTATAAAAATGACGGCTTCATCAAATGAAAAGTTTCCCCCATGTAAAGTCGGTGAAACAGTCCGAGTTAAAATTCATGACGTGGACAGAGGTAGAGGCGACTTTCTCAATGTGTTAATGGTTGTACTTGAACGTAACGACAAGGGGTTATACAAATTAGGAAACAAATACGGCGCTATAACAGAACTATTTTCAAGAAATCAGTTCACTGTGTGTGACTCAAATTTTTTTGATATTGACATGGTTTCACCCGAAAAGAAATCACTACGCCAAATAGCCAATGCACAATCGACCTCTGGTGGGCAAGGCTATAAAAGATGCCACTGCAAAACCAAATGTGGCAACAAAAAGTGCCTCTACAAAGCTGCTGGTATTTTGTGCAACTCAAAATGTCACTCAAGTTTAAGTTATTCTAATAAATAGTTTATGTTACTTCATAAAAGTGTGATTTATAACTATAATAACATTCTTTAAATTATAATATGCAACTATTGTCTGTTGTTAAAAAAATGTTCCTGATTGTTCCTATTATATTAAAAATTATACTCCTAATAATTTGTGTTAATTATTACAATGTGATTTATAAGAATAAAAAAACTCTACGATTCTTTTTATTGGATGTTTTTTTTAATATCTAAAAAGCTCTGCCGATAGCATGCCGGCAACAACTATGTACAGCCAATCCCTGTTAGATAAAACTAAGACACGCGCTGCTGCTGCAGACGCTGTGAGTCACACTCGCTAGTAGACCTGCAGTAGATCAGCAGCACCTGGCGCTCACAACCAGCAGAGGCGCGTGCCTCGCTATGCCCTCCACCCCGCGCCGCTGCTGCAGATGCTGTGAGTCATGAGTGTGACGCGGGGCGGAAGGCTTGGCGGGACACGCATCTAAGTTTTATCCAACAGGGATTGTCTGGACCTAGTTCTAGCCGGAATGATATCGGATAGACCTAGTTTTATCCAACAGGGAATGGCCGAACCTAGTTGTAGCCGGCATGATGAAGGATAGACCTAGTTTTATCCAACAGGGAATGGCCGAACCTAGTTGTAGCCGGCATGATGAAGGATAGACCTAGTTTTATCCAACAGGGAATGGCCGAACCTAGTTGTAGCCGGCATGATGAAGGATAGACCTAGTTTTACCCGAAAATAATTGGCTCGTACTAGGTTTAACCACGAGTAAGTGGCTACACCTAGTTCTAACCGGCTAAAACTACGTGCAGCCGCGCTTCGGGTTTTAGCCGTAACATATTCAATAAAAAAGGTAAATAATTTCAAACAAACAAAATCAATTGCAGTACTGATACTAGAGGGCACCTGGTTCAAATCCAGAAAAAAAAACTGAAAACGTCATCGATCAGGCAAATCAATTTGCATACACATTATACATGATTACGAAATTAAAAGCACTGACGCTATGCATGATTCGAATCATGGTTTTGTGGTATGCCCTATGCTACGCTATAATTTTCTGGGGAAATGCGACGAGCAAGGAGACCTATTTTAAAGCGCAACAAAAAAAAATGAGGTCTTTCTGCAAACTGATCTCAACTGACAGTTACACCGTTGGGTGACCATTACAGTCAACTTTAGATATCCAATATCTGAGGATTTTGTAATCCCATTCCCTTTGTTGATTAACTTAATTATTGTGCTTACCAATTAGCTTAATTTTTACCATAATTGACAAAAAAAAAACTCCGAACGCCAAATATTGGATATCTAAAGTTGACCGTAATCGTAATGTAATTGTCATGGAGCTGTAATTGTGTACCGGAATTGGGCCCCAGTCTTAACATTCTGACATTGCCGTGCATATACCTTATATATGTCACCGTAAGATTGTCCAAACCGTTAGTTTATTATCTAACGTTTTTTTTCTCTCTCTCTCGCTTACGATATGACGCCTTAGTTAAATTGTGAACTGGTTTAAACTTGAAATGAAAAGGAAATAACAGGGTAAATACCGCGGTAGCTAAGATGAAGACTAGATGGGGCGAGCGCAGCGAAGACCCCGAATAGTCTTCGTGTTAGCTTGAAATGGAAGAACCAAAAAAACGTAAATTCAAAAGCTTTTCTGTCTGGTTTACAATTTTTCGATAGTTTACAAACTAACGCGTTAGTTTATAAAGTAACGATTTTCTTACGGTGACATATATGCGAAACCTTGGTATTTGTCAAGAGTAATACGCTCCTTTTTCAAAAGTTTTAAAGCGGGCGTCGTCGTGGTATTAAGCTCAAGATGGAACAACACAAGTCTGCATATTATAATAAAAGTGTATTTTGCATGTACACTAGAATATATAATACACTTCTGCAGTCTGTAAAAGACATACAAAACATACAGTCATTAAAAAATAAAATAAAGGGTCTTCTCACAAACAAAGCCTATTGCGGTGTCAACGAATTCCTCCTTGATATTTTATGAAAGTTGTTGACAATTATGACGAAATCTGAATTCTATGCTCATTTTTAATGTTTAAAATGCCAAATTATTAAAAATAGTAATAATGTTAATATTCATATGCCCTCCCGGGACCTATCAAAATCGTATTTATTAAGATCAGTTTATACTTATGATCTTGAATAAATATTTCTTTATCTTTATCTTATAGATAATTACCTATATATTGGTTACAGTTTTGGATTTTGTTAATTCTTCTTTCTTCTTATCAGGGTCACAAAGTCGCCAACTTGCCCGTGTGACGTTTCGATGATATTGGACAACCTTCGTGGTGCGGACCAACCACAGCTTCGCATTTAGAACGCGTTCTCTGGCGCGGAAATCGCGGCAAAATCCTGACAGAAAAGCCTTTGACGCAGCGATGGTGGGAAGTTGGTAAGAATAGATCAGCAGACCATCTATGCTTTGAATAATGTTTTAATTGTAGTATTTCTTTGGTGACATCATATTAAGTTTTGCCTCTTAAGTTTCTATGGCTAATAACCTTTTTTCTAGCTGTGTATTAAGTACTGAAAATATTAGGCTTATCTAATTTTATCTACACACGTATCATAAACCCTCTTTACTGCGTTCAAAAACCGCACGTTACGATCAGCATTATGTTAAACTACTTGGTAAAAACTCGTTTCGTATCTGGAAAAGTACACATTATGGTCATTATGTGTAGTTTTTCTACATATAATGACATTCAAATTTCGAACGCCGACGCCCACCCGCGTGCCGTCCCTAGTTTGTCTGTGAAGTTGGTACTGACATTCAAATTCAGAACGCTGACGCCCGCCTGCATGAAGTTGGTACTAAAGAACAAGCTAAACAATTGCAGAACCACAATGCCGGTCAAACATGCGGTTCCTGAACACATCAAAGAGAGCATATGATATGTGTGTAGATAAACTAGTGTATGTAACTGTACATAATTAGGCATTAAAACTCTCGAGTGATATTATCTCTCGAGTTTTAATGCCCTCTATTATGCAGCAGTCACATAAACTACTATTATTTGTACAATTATGTTTTGTTTCATACTTTCGGTAAACTATAAAATATATCGGTTATCGGTGGAATATTTTTTGTTTGAATTTCGTTATCCCAAATGCTAGACTGCATTTGCTAATGCTATTGTGTAGAATAGATTAAAATATGTAGGTCATAGAAAAGTACTAAATATTAAACTCTTTCACTTCTCTGCTGGCCAGAAAATAAATAATAACGACATAACAATTAAGGCAAATTTTATGTTGTTGCCCCACAAATGCATACAAAATAAACACATGCCCTTTATTAAGCTGGAATAACACAACCCAAATATATATAAAGTAAATCGATTTTTTTACAGGACTAAATTAACAATTATTTATTTCAAAAAATACCAATCCCTGGCCCATGATGATAAAAACCATTTCATTTGGACGTTGTTTCATTTTGACGTCAGATGTTTTGTATGGGTCTGGTCATGTAGATGGTACCTTGTACGGTATCTTAAAATGGTGGTTGTTGGCACCAACAATCGACATTATCATAGCACCAGCCTTCTTTGTAACCTCGTCTTATGCATTCCTCGTAGCAATTCGTAATACCCCTACCAGGAACACAGCTGCCTATGTAGACATCTGCTTGGACAGCATTCTGAGGTGATGATACGATGACCATGAAAGCCACACAAACCAACACTATCATCGATCGATAGTTCACCATTTTGACGACTTTTAGGTGTCTTTCTTGTTCAAACTATTGATGTAGTAGATAAACAAACCGCAACTGATGCCAAAGACAACAAGTCCCGTGTTTAAATACTAAAAATACGCTTGCAATATGACATAGATATAATTTTTAGGGGTAATATTGTAACGGGGACAATATTTACTGTCGCCTAAATGATTGATTGATCAGCAAATTATTTAAAAATATATATGTATATCATCATTAAATTATTTAATAATAATACCTTGGACACTATTTACACACATTGATCTAGCCCCAAACTAGGATTCCACGTATCTTTGGTACTAGACAAATATACACATACGTATATATATATAAATATTCTACTGAGATAGATAAACAACCATGACTAGGGTACAAACATCCGTTCTTACCTAAAAAAAACTTGCTCCCACCGGGACTCGAACCCGGGACCCTTGGCTTCATAACTAGGGTCACGGCTGACTCGGCAATTCGTGTCGTCACGCGTCATTTAAAACGGTCATTAAATATGGATCACCAAATAATTGTAAATGTTTTCACGAGCACTTTTTCGTCCCCAAGAAAGTAGATCGGTCATCAAAATGATCGACTTATCATCAAAATTTTAGATTGGTTACCTAAATAGTAGATATGTCACCAAAATGTTAGCTCTGTCACCTAATAACGCATCAAATCGGCTGAATTGCATTCGAAATATCAGGGAAAAGTGGCGGGTAAGGTAAGAATAAAACCTGGCCAAGTGCGAGTTAGACTCGCGCATAAAGGGTTCCGTACCATCGCTCAAACAACGGTGTTGTTCTTAACCCCCCCTCCTTTAAACCATACATTTCTCTTCAATATTTCACTAAAGATCATATTATATAATACAAATAGGATTATTAGTTTCGGAGATAAGGGGGAAATGTTGTTTTCTTGTCTTTTTTCTTTACTAAATTTTTAAATGAGAATTTCAAAACTTTAAAAAGCTCATAATAAGGCCTTTCATTTGACATATTTTTTGAGAAACTTTCAGTTTTATTTTCAGACTAGCCCCCCACTTGTGCCCCCTCCCCATTTAAATTTTTTTTTTCTAAATTTTTCATGTGATGATGTGGTCCGACCGATTTCGGTCACGGCGACCGCTTCAACTTGTCGACTATTGAAGTTGCTCATGGGCTATTCTTTTTGAAAGTCATTCTACAATGTGGGCATGTGAGCACCCCGTTTAATATAGTTATAAAGAATCTAGTGGTCGGGGTTTTAATTCGCCCACATATATCATACACACATATATATCGCCCAAAAGGGCAAATTGCAGGTAGAAAACCTTCGGCTTATACCGAGGCCATGGCACACAGTTAAATCGAATATCGATAACTGTAAAACACAAGGGGTAATTTTAGTCCGTATACCACACGAGCTGATGCCCGCTCAATATGTGGGGACCCGGACATAGCAGGGAGGTCTGACTCCTGGGCATGGGTAATTCCATTTTTTTCCCCTCCAACAAACAAAAAAAGCTTTTAATTCGTCGTGTTTGGCGTCATTATCAGCGTGTCGGAGAGTTTTAAAATCACGGACTTTATTATGAATCGTTTCTCCCACTGAGAAGACTCGATGCCGCACTTCTTGATGTGCCGCTTCAGCACATCTTTATACCTGAAGAGTTGTCCGCCATGCTTCCGCTTGCCATCCTCAAGCTTCGAATAGAAGTTGCGCTTGGCGACCTTGGCTCTGCCATCCTTGACGCATGTCCGCACCACCGAGGCTGTCATCGCATAAGGTATGCCTCAATGCCAGCCACATTGGCTCGTCGCAGCACTTCGGTGTTCCGCACGCGATCAGACCATTTCATATTTATGATCATACGCAAACATCTGAGGTGGAATTGGTCTAGTATGCGTATTTGGCGGGGCGGTACACGGTCCAAGTCTCCGCAGCATATAGGACGTTAGGTAGGGCAACCGCCATATATTGTTGCATGTTATTATGTCTTGACAGTGGAGCAACCGAGGTCCGTTTATGTGCTTAACTACGTGCTTCTCCTTGGAGATTCTGCCGGTATATCCTGCGGGAAACATAGCTTTTTGTTCGACATATCGTAAAAAATTGTGTAGAAGTGTCCCCCAAGGCGGAATTCTCTCTCCTCTCCTGTTCTCATTGTGTTGATTCCATATTCGATGTCCTTTCTTCTTCCTATCATCTCTATGCGGATGATTCAGATTCAGATTTGTTTATTTGATATGATTTTAGTATTAAATACAGTGTTTTTAATTTATATATTGGTAATATGTAATTTTATTCACCTACATCATATAGCATGCCATATTTTTTTGTAGTAGTATATATCTAAAGTCAATTTTTAGTATCTTAAAAGTATCTTTAAAGTATCTTTTTAATTCTTAGTAAGAAAGAACTCCTTCATTATATACAAATTATGTAGTAATAGCCATGAGAACAACTTGTTTTTGTAAATATTTAGTGGAAGATGTGTGGGCTCCCTGGAGGCTGCGGCACTAGGCAACGAAAATAACTTGTCTGTCGGCTATCGTATCTCTCGACTTACTCTTGATGTTTACCAAACTCTGTGAAATTGTGTATATTTTATAAATATTTTTCTACCACAACTTCCCATACTGGTGACAACCAATATCAAAACATGCACTGCTGGTTCGCCCAGTTGGAGGCGCAGTTTGTCATTTGCGATATCAAACAAAAGGACACGAAGTTCTATTACGTAGTATCATTCATAGGAAAGGAGTATTTGGCCCAACCAAGAAACATTGTTTCGCCCCCAAAGGAGGGCAAGTACGAAAATCTCAAAGCAGAGTTGATCAAACGGGTTTCGGCGGGGCAGCATAATTGAAAGCAAGCGTCGTGGCATTAAACTCAAAATGGACAACACAAGTCTGAATATTAAAATAAAAGTATATTCTGCATGTCCACTAGAATGTATAATAAACTTCCGCAGTCTGTAAAAGACACACTCACAAAACATACAAACATTCGATAAGAAAATAAATGGTCTTCTCTCAAACAAAGCCTATCGCGGTGTCAACGAATATCTCCTAGATATTTTAAGAAAGTTGTTGACAATTATGACTAAATCTTTCTATGCTTTATATGCTTATTTTTAATGTTTATAATGCCAATTATTAAATATATTAATAATCTTATTATTCATATGCCCTCCCATGGCAGAACATAGAGACCTATCAGCATTTTATTAATTAAGATTTATGCCTATGTGCTTGAATAAATGGTTCTTAATCTTTATCTTTATCTTTATGGATAATTATATTGGTTACAGTTTTGGCTTAAGACATTTCTTCTTTCTTCTTTGCAGGGTCGCAAAGTCGCCAGGATAGACGAGTGTGACAAATTGTTTATAGCAACACTCAGCGCTGTCAGCACAGGCAATTTGGTGGAGTCACGTTTCGATGATATTGGACAAACTTCGTGGAGCGGACCAAAAACAGCTTCGGATATAAAACGAGTTCGCTGGCGCGCGGGAATCGCGGCAAAATCCTGACAGAAAAGCCTCTGACGCAGAAAATTTAGGGCCTTATTTGTATGAGTAGTTGTAATTGTAGTATTTATGTAGTGAAATCATAAATTAAGTTTTGTCTCTTGAGTTACTATAGCATAAGCCATAAACTCAAGAGTTTATAAAAACTTTTTTCTACCTGTGTATGTTGTACTTGAAACTTTTAAGATTATCTTATTTTATTTGTACAATCAGGTTTTGTTTCATACTTTTGGTGTGCGAAAAAATATATCGGATATCGGTTAAATATTTTCTGTTGGTATTTTATTTTCCCAAATGCTAGACTGCTTTATCTAATGCTATTGTGTAGATTAGATTAAAATATTAAAGTCGTGGAAAAGTACAAAAGTATTAACCCGTTCACTTCTCTGCTAGCAGAAAAGAAAAAATAATGATATACAATTAAGGCAAATTTTATGTTGTTGCCCCACAAATGCCTACAATAGAATCTTAAGTACTCTAGGTGACGTCTGTCATAAAAGTTCCTTATTAGGTTCTCTGCGTCTCCAAATAGGGGTTACTAGTTTTGTAGGTTAAATTCTAGAAATCAAATACGATGGTAACTGGTGGATTAAAGTGTTTTTATTTGTGTTTACACCACAATAAGTACTATCGAGCATAAGAATATATACAACAAGGTTTGGTATATTTATTTCTTTATTTGGTTTATTCCACGCACCCAAAAAATATTTTTAATTAGAAACACATGCCCTTTCTTAAACTGGAATAAAACAACCCATACTTAAATAGAATATCGAAACATTTTTAGAAGACTAAATTAACAATTATTGTTTTAAAAAAATACCAATCCTGCCACATAATGATAAAAGCCATACAACTTGGACGTTGTTTCATTTTGACGTCAGATGTTTTGTATGGGTCTGTTCTTGTAGATGGTATCTTGTACGGTATCTTAAAATGGCGGTTTTTGGCACCAACAATCGACATTACCATGGCACCAGCCTCCTTTGTAAGCTCGTCTTATGCATTTATCGTAGCAATTTGTAATACCCGTACCAGAAACACAGCTTAATATGTAGATATCTGCTTGGACAGCATTCTAAGGTGATGATACAATGAACATGAAAGCCATACACACACCAACACTACCGTTGATCGGTAGTTCACCATTTTAACTACTTTTAGGAGTCTTTCTTGTTCAATTTACTGCTAGTAAAACAGATCTCAATTGAAGCCAAAGACCACAAATCCCGTGTGTAAGAAAAATACGCGTGCAATATGATGTAAATATAGTTTGTCTGGGTTATATGGTAACGGGGACAATATTTTCTGTCACCAAAATTTCAAGATCACCAAACTGCGATACCCTATATAGGTATATAATCATCAAATTATTCAAAACGGTAATTAAAAATGGATCACCAAATAATGGTTAATATGTTTGTAAAATCACTTTTTTCTATAGCCTGAATAATAAGGTTTGTTCTCAAAAAGTAGATTGGTCATCAAAATAATCGATCTTTCATCAAATAGATTGGTTATCTCTCACCTAATAACGCATCAAATCTGCTGAATTACATACGAAATACCAGGGCAAAGTGGCAGGTCAGGTAAGAACAAAAACAGGCCAAGTGCGAGTCAGACAAGCGCATGAAGGGTTCCGTATCATCGCTCAAAAAACTGTGATGTTCTTAATTGTGCCATATTTAAACCATACATTTCTCTTTATTTTTCCTGCAATAGTTAAGTAAAGATTAGATCATATTAGGTAATTAAAAGAAGGATTTATAGTTTCGGAGATAAGGGGGAAATGTTCTATTCTTGTCTATTCTCGTCAATAACTTTTTAAATAGGAATTTAAAAACTAAAAAAAACTCGCAATAAGGCCTTCATCAGGCCTTCATCATTTGACATATTACGGATTTTTTTTAAACTTTTTTTCTAAATTGCTCTTGTAATGATCTGATCCGACCGATTTCGGTCACGGCGACCACTTCAACTTGTCGTTTGTAGTCATCGCTCGTGGGCTCGTATGTGCTCGTGCAGGAAATCAACAAGCATCACATTTTATACATCAAATTAGTCATGAGGGTACTATAGTTCAGGAAGCAACTGGAATAGCTCAAACATTCAATGAATACTTTATAAAAATCTCTAATAAGGTTAACCATGACCTGGCTCTCACCGGCGGAAGTCATCGGATAAGTGAGAGTATATTTCTTAGGCCTTATGATAGTAACGTTGTGTCAAAACTAATAATGTCGTTAAATAACACCAATGCTGAAGGCTTTGATAGTATATCTACCAAAATAATCAAGGCATGTTGCAAGGAGATAGCGCCTGTATTAAAATATTTGATTAACCTGTCTCTAGAAACAGGACATTTTCCTAACAAACTAAAAATATCTGTAGTAAAGCCGCTGTACAAAAAGGGTGAGAGATCAGAAATAGGAAATTATCGCCCAATCACACTCACACCTGTATTTTCAAAGGTTTTTGAAAAAGCGATGCATGTAAGATTAAATGACTTTCACAAAATATAATGTATTAAAATCAGAGCAGCATGGCTTTCAAAAAAACAAGTCGACTACCCTGGCAACTTTCAAACTAGTAGACCAAATTGTTCACAATATAGATATCAAAAACTATAGTACAGTACTTTTTTTCGACATGTCCAAAGCATTTGATTTTGTTGCACATGAGTTATTGCTATTGAAACTCGAGGCTAATGGTATAAGAGGCTTAGCACGAAACTGGCTATAGACTTACTTAGACAATAGGGTGCAGAGTGTAGAAGTAAGTCGTCTTAATGATAGCCATGTGGTAAAATGCTATAAATCTGAGCTTGAATGTAATAAATTTGGCGTTCGCCAGGGCAGTGTACTCGGGCCTCTTCTTTTCTTAATATATATAAATGACCTGCCGGAAGTCACAAATCAAAACTGCATTCTATTCGCTGATGACATATCGATAAATGTAACTCGCGTGATTACTGATGACATTTCACTTCATGAATTTGTAATAAATACAACTATTACCTCTATAATCAATTGGTTAAATAGTAACAATCTGCAAGTAAATTTAAATAAAACAATGTATATAAATATTAATAACCTTGACAAATATAACAGGAACATGACATTAAATATAAATCATAATGGAAAATCTCTAGAGGAGGCAAATAATGTGACATTTTTAGGTATCGTAATTGATCGACATTTAAATTGGAATTAACAAATTAATAAAGTATGTAATAAGATAAACAGATTTATATTTGTGTTACGACGTTTGCACAAAACAGCCGAGAAAAAAACCTCACTGCTTGCCTATCATGGGTATGTAGAATCCGTCATAAGATATGGTCTGATAATTTGGGGTAACGGAACTGAAATTAACAGAGTATTTATTGCCCAAAAAAAGTGTTTGCGTGCTATATGTGGTATGGCACCATATGAGTCTTGTCAAAAAACATTTAAAAGTCCCTGATGTTTTACCTATAAGTAATTTCCTCACTTCTTTTTTAAATTGGTTAATGTTCACCATTTTACGAACATTTTCGGGAAGTTTACTATATAACTCTGGCGCCATTCCAAAAAAACTGTTCTTAAATAGTGCTGTTTGGTGTTTCGAGGAGGATATTTTATTATGATATCTTTCACTTGAGAATTTGTCAAATAGTCCAAGATTGGCTTTCACAAACATTACAACTTCGAAAACGTATAGTGATGGAAATGTCAAGATTTTTAATCGTTTAAAATGTGGCTTACAGCTATCAATGCGATGAAGGCCACTTATCTCGTATGCTCTTTTTTGAGTTATTAGTACCTGTTTCTTTCCTAAACCGTTTCCCCAAAATATTAGTCCAAATCTTAAGATGGAATCTACATAACCATTGTAAGCTACCAATAAAGAATCCTCCGATACTTTTTTCGAAAAATTATATGGCGTATATGCGAATTTATTAAGTTTTATGCATATGATTTCAGTTTGGGTATTCCATTTAAGATTTTCGTCAATGTCATTTAAGATTCCCGTCACCTTAGAACTTTGTAACGGGAACCTGCTCTATATTTTTGTCTAAATAAGTTATTTTAATATTATGTGTCATATTTAATTGTTGTTGAAAAGTCGTTAGTTCAATTTTGTCAAGATTTATTAATAATTTATTAAGGTTTAACCAGTCAATAATGTCAGATAATGAATTATTATTGTCCTTTTCAAATTCATCTAAATTATCACAAGCTATAATAACTTTGCTATCATCTGCAAACAGGACCATAGGATGTTTTGCTGCACCTGGAAGGTAATTTATATATGCTAGAAAAAGTAATGGACCCATAACAGTTCCTTGAAGTACACCGCGCATCATATTCCTTTCTTTTGACATGTATTTCTGTTCCGTTTGAGTTTTCGTGCAGATTTTATCGATTTGAGTCATTTGTTTCCGGTTTCGTAAGTATGATTCGATAAGTTTGATTGAATTCCCTCTGATTCCATAGTCATACAGTTTTTTAAGCAAGGTATCATGATCTACTAAATCAAAAGCCTTGGTCAAATCCATGTACAAGGTAGCAATTGGATTTCTCTTGTCCACATTTGAAATAATTTTGGACAAAAAATCATAGATAGCTAAGTTGATACTTTTATTTTTCCTAAATCCTTTCTGTTCTGCGGCAAAAAGATTTTGTTTTTCAAAATAGGTATAAATATTATTGTGTATGACCTTTTCAAAGATTTTTGCGAATATAGGGATTAGTGCCACTGGTCTGTAACAGTTCATATTTAATCTGTATTCTTTTTTAAATAGTGGTTTAACTATTGAAATTTTTGATTCATCTGGGAAGGTTCCAACTTTAACGCATTTATAAATCATGTGGGATAGTAATGGTGAAATAACTTTTCCTACCATTTTTATAATTTTCGTAGATATGCCATCGTAATCTGTACTGTTCGTATTTTTAAGTGATGTTATTATTTTAAGTATGTCAAAGGAGGATGTCGGTTTTAGAAATATATAATTGCAATTATAGTATATCATTTTGTTGTTATTATATGTCACATTATTATTAGAATTTGATTTATTAAGTTCAATTGTATCGTTTAAATTTTGATCATTTGTTCATAATCTATATATACTAGCTTTAATTATTTTATTTATTTAGCTATAATACTAGCTTTTCCTAGGAGATTCTGCTAGTTTTTTTCTTCAATGTATCGTACAGGATATCCGAACGTCGTCGTTTAAGCCGGAGATCACTGGCATACCACCACACTCCAAAACAACATTATCTCTTCTTCTTTCCACTAATCTTTATTCGTAACATTGTACACAAGCACCTTATTTGCAGCCTAGCGCAACTCGATATAAATGCAAAAATGTATGAAAATTGCGCAAATTGTAATGGCGAAACGCTCTTACTCTTTCGCTCACTCGGTTTCTATCTCTCTCTGTCAATGTCAAATTCTGTTGTCAAGTCACTAGGCGGTGATTTATTTGTTTATAAAATGCATTTCTCTGTTTGTTAAAGATATTTAACTGTGTTACAGGTAATCTAATAAGTGCTTTTTGTGTCATACTATTGTATTTTGGTAAATATAACGGATATTTGCATCACGCAATGCACTATAAAAAGTATGAGATATGTGGAGAGCGAAGCGGTCGAAATGATGTTGAAAAACGTTTATTAATGGCCGAATTTCCTGTGTATGAGACTCAGTAAGTTTATCTATATTGTTCTTGTTACCCTTTTTGTAATAAAGCTTAAGCTTAGCTTAGCTTTTTTTAAGCTTGGCTTTGACAATTTATGAAATATATCCAACAGCTTATTAGACATTTTTTTCATGTCCACAGAATTAAACAAAATAAACAGAATGCTTTTCATTTTTATCATAAAAGGGATTCAATTTTAATTTTGAGAGCTATTAAAATTTAAAAAATGTATTATTGCAAAACTATCTCATTTAGATTATTAACAGCCCTCAAAATATAATTTTAGTCTCGAAATAGGCCTTATTCATTACAACTTTTACGGCAAGAAATATAAAAACATCGATATCGATAAAAAGTATTTCTACAGTACATCCCTACATATTCTTAGCTTGGCAGTATTGTTGTTATTGTCATTTCTGTAGTGTTGGTAGGTACTAGTTTGTTGCGCTAAATACGCGTCTTTCAGGTATTATAATATTTTATATAGATAAGTATATTTATATAATATATGGATATTCTACCTGATCTTATTAATCAAAGTTTCCTTTCGTGTTCTTCTAGCGACGATGATTTTTTGAGTGCGGAAAGCAATGACTCCTTTAAAGAGGAACCCCTATCTATCAAAATTAAGACTGTCTTTGGTGGTGTGGAGGAAAATCTAAACATCGTACATATAAATGCACAAAGCATCCATTCCAGCTATCCGGACCTGCTTGATGCTTTTAGCGAACAATGCGTGGACGGCATTCTTGTCTCCGAGTCGTTTCTCAAGCCCTCGTTGCCATCCTCATTTATTCCCTTCCAAGTTACTGGCTGTACAGGAACGACAGAGTCGGGAAGGCCGATGGGGGCGTCGCTATCTATCTATGGCGGAAATTCCGTGCAAGGTGATCAGTGCGTCCCCTAGTCAATACTCCGAGTTTGCTGAACATCTCTTTCTCGAAATCATTCTTCACCACAACAAGGTCCTTCTTATTTCGATTCCTTTGAATCACTTTTCAATGAACTGACACCACTTTATAATGATTACCTCATTCTTGGTGATTTCAACACCTGTCTCCTTAAACACAATCCACGTTCTGCCAGACTCAAGTCCATGGTTGACTCCTTTAATCTGCATATTCTGCCTCTTGATGCCACCCATTTCCAACCTCATTGCTCTCCCTCGCTTCTCGACATTATGATCATTTCCAATTTGGACAAGGTCGCAATACACGGTCAGCTAAATTATCCTTTCTCTTATCATGACCTCATTTATCTTTCTTATAAGATAAGGCCTCTCAAGAGCAGAGCGAAATTCCTTTATATCCGGAACTTTAAGGATATCAATCATGAGTCCCTTTTGTCTGATGCCATGTCGATTGACTGGTCCCCTGTCACTACCAGTAAGACTGTTGATAATAAAATCGCCAATTTTAATTCTATAGTCCTGGGTCTCTATGACAAGCACGCACCTACAAAAAAAATGAGGGTTAAACACCAACCTGCCCCTTGGCTAACAGACACTATTAAGTGCCTAATGGCCTAGAGGAATAGAGCCAAGTGTAGATACCGCAAGAATCCGACAGATGATAATTTCCTCTCTTACAAATGTCTTCGCAACCGTTGCAACCGTCTCTGTCGCGATACTAAACGTCGGCACATACACGAATGCATTGAGAACTACACTCCAGCTCAGGTGTGGAAATTCCTGAGAACGCTTGGTGTAGGTAAGGCCCGGGACCTACATGCTGGTAATGTAGATCTCAACGGACTCAACCAGTTTCTTTCTGCCCGCCTTTTGTGATGGATCCCACTGTCAAACAAGCCACGCTTCAGAGCCTGCGCTCTAAGTCCTTACCCAACCCCACACCATTCAACTTGAGTAATGTTGGAATCGATGCGGTCAAGAAGGCGCTATTGGCAGTCAATTCGAAAGCTGTAGGCGATGACAAAAATCTGCCTTAAAATGCTACTGACAATCCTTGACGAACTATAACCAGCAATAACACACGTTATAAGCTTTTCTTTAGCTAATGGTGTCTTCCCCACAGTGTGGAAGAAAGCTCTAGTCATCCCACTACCCAAAACCTCCAGTTCTACCTACCGTCCCATTTCAATCCTGCCCATCCTCTCCAAAGTCCTTGAGACCATTGTCCATAACCAGCTTTCCTACTACCTCTCCTCAAACAATCTGCTAAACACGTTCCAATCAGGATTCCGACCGGGTCATAGCACCGTCACGGCTCTGCTGAAAGTCACAGATGACATCCAGCTAGCCATGGACCGCAAAAAGCTTTCCGTGTTGGCTTTACTTGATTTCAGTGGTGCCTTCAACAGCGTAGTTTTTGACGTTCTCGTTGAGCTTCTCAGATCCCTGAACGTCTCTTCCTTCTCTGCCAGCTGGTTCGACTCTTATTTGAGGGATCGGCAACAGCGTATCAGGACGGAAGAGACATCCACTGAATGGTGTGACCTCCTTTCAGGCGTCCCTCACGGTGGTATTCTTTCTCTTCTTCTATTCTCGATTTTCATAAACTCCATCTCGGACATCCTGTCCTCTTCATATCATCTTTATGCTGATGATCTCCAGATTTATCGCCACTTCTCTCATAACGATATAAACTCAGCTGTGGAGGCATTGAACGCTGATCTGGAGGGGGTGAGAAGCTGGGCTTCATCCTTCGGACTCTTGGTTAACCCGAGCAAGTCCCAGGCCATGATTATAGGTACCAGACAATCTCTTAACTTGTTGCAGCAACAGCCCATTCCACCTGTCACTTTTAAAGGTACCACAATCGTGTATAGCTAAAGCTCAAAACCCTCGGTCTTATCTTCGACAACCAGCTGTCCTGGTCATCGCATGTCAATGAGGTCAGTCGACGAGTATTTGCTACTTTTCACTCTCTCAGGAAACTTCAGTACTTTTTGCCTCGACAGACCAAAATCACTCTCGCTCAGTCTCTCCTTCTACCCCTCATCGATTATGCTGATGTCTGCTGGGTCAGTGCTAACGAAGAATTACTGAATAAACTCGAACGACTTCAAAATCTCGGGATTCGGTTTATCTTTGGGCTGCGCAAATACGACCATGTATCACAACATCGCAAAGAGCTGAAGTGACTGCCAATACGTCTTCGTCGGGATTCTCACATCCTCAACATCCTCTACAACATTTTATGCAATCCACGCTATCCAACCTTCTTACGAGACCGTTTTCCATGTCTTTCTTCCAGCAGGCCTCGGAGAACTCACGCGCTTTCAATGCTCACAACCCCACAGCATAACACCGCGTCCTATGAGCATGGGTTCAGATTCCGGGCCATTCAATTGTGGAATGCACTCCCCAGCACTATCAGGGATAGTCCTTCTCTTAATATATTTAAAAGTCGCGTGAAGAAGCATTACCTTTCTCTTTATAAATATAGGTAGTATGTATGTATTTATTAGTATAATATTTAAAAAATATATTTATTTAAATAGTGTTTATGTTTAGCATGTACGAGTATATTATATGATATTTATGTAATCCCTCGTATATTTAGTTAATATTGTTTTATATTAGTTATTTAGATATAACATATATCTAACCATATGTTAGTTATTTAGATATGTACTAAATTATATTGTTGTACACATAGTCACCCCTGCTCAGCAATCGACCATTCCCATCCTAATTTGGTTTGCTGGAAGAGATCTCTTATTAGAGATAATTCTCGCTCGCCTTTGTACACTATTTTTATCTAAGTCTTGTTGTCCATATATTAGTTGTGTGCAATAAAGAAATTATGAAATTATGAAATAGAGACTATAGACGTATATCACACATTATACCTAATACACTACACACTAGTATTAGTACCTAGCCTAGTATAACCTAGTACAGATGTAGTGAAAAATCCTTTCCTTTCGTATTTTCTCGGAAATGTTCGTTTTTGTCTTACTACTTCACTCGCACTCAGTAGTCAGTACCCATCGAGACAACGTAGGGAACGGTCGCATTGCAAGAGGAAGTATCTGTATAGAGTAGTTAATACCACAGAAATATTTTGTTGATATTTATGTTATATTTTGTGATAAACTTCATGGACTCGTGTATTAATGCAGGCCACCTATATAATTTTTTTTTTGACTTTACATTTCACTCTTGTCTGTCATTTTTGTAAATAATAAACATTGATTTTATTCGATCCACATTAACAATATAACAGACATGCCGAAAGCACTAAGAAAAGGGAAACGTTTAGATCGGCAAGCCTGCGAAGTTATTTTCAATATTTATTTATATTTCTTAACTGAAAATGATAAATTCAAACGTACCAACTATACTGCTTACTTTTGTAAAGTCCAAAAACGAGTTTCGGAGGCCAGTGGAATTTCTCAACGAACAGTAAATAAAATATTGCAAAAAGAATACATAAATCAATCCACCTCCAATAGTCCGAAGTCGGCAAAGTTGGGTAGACCAAATAAATTATTTTGTCTAGGTCTTGACGATTTTGACTACAACGTTATACGCCGATTAGTGTATAATTTACATTTGATATACAAACTAGTACCTACAATTAAAGCCCTGAAGTCCAAGTTATCCGAAGCCATAAATTTTACGGGATGTGACTTTACGCTAAGAAAAATTCTTAGCGTAAAGTCACATGGGAATAAATGGGATTCCGGTATAAAAAAGTTGAAAACAACAGAAAATTACTTATCGAGAAAGATGATGTTCGTTTAAAAAGAGTAAAGTTTTTAGCCGCGATAAAAAAGTACAGATTGCAAGGGAGAGAGATTGTTTATATGGATGAAACATACATCTATACCTCACATTTGGCAGGTAAAAGCTGGGCTGACTCGTCAGAAAACGGAGTGAAACAGTTAATTTCTAAAGGATAACGTCTTATAATAGTGCACGCTGGTAGTAGAAAGGGGTTTATACCTGGGGCATTGTTAATGTATCAGTCTACTGATAAAACAGGTGACTATCACAACGCGATGAACAATGAAAACTATGAAAAATGGCTTCGTAATCAACTCATTCCAAACTTAGCTCCACATTCGGTACAAGTAGTAGATAATGCTGCATATCATAATAAGTACGTAGAAAAACCTCCTAATTCAAATACCAGGAAGCAAGACATGATTGATTGGCTATCCAAACATAACGTTCCGATTGATCCGTCATTAACAAAACTTGAAATATATGAAATTATTTGCAAGTACAAACAAGACTTTGTAGAATACTCTATAGATAAACTTATGAACGAATATGGACACAGCGTACTAAGATTGCCACCATATAATCCTGATTTCAATCCGATTGAAAACATATGGTCTCAAATAAAGGGATACGTATCCAAAAGAAACATCAGTATGAATATGACTACTGTGAAACAATTGGTACAGGAAAAGGTTAATATGATTGGTTCCGATGTTTGGGCCAAAGTATGTGACCACGCCATCAAATGCAAAAACGAGTACCGAAAACACGATGAGTTGGAAAATTATATGGCTAGTTTTGTAATCACCGTTCATGAAAACTCTGACGATGATACACCAGAAAATAGTTCTGATTCTGACTGAGATATGGAAGTTGGAAGTATTGTTTCGCATCACACTGTCCACCCCGCTCCTCCTCCTCTTATCCCGCTGTCATAATCGAAGTCGTTCATACAATCAGAAAATCATATTTATTTATATTAATTTCTCTGCTGGTTTGTTTTGTTTTATGTTGAGGTGTCTTTTTTGTTATGTCATAGTATTTTTAATTAATTACAAAAATTTATTGTTATAAAAAGGTCTGCAAAATCCTACTCTAGTTTTGACTTATAGTTAGACTTTTGGGGTTCCAATCTTTATAGAATCATTAGATCATCCCAACCGGAATTTGGTTTTTATCAGTGCGTTTTATTGAAATAAAACGTCCTCAATAACTAGTTATATTTTTGTTTACCTAACGAATTCTTTATATGATAGAATCGTGGTGGTTTTAACATCTCAGTGTAAGTAATATACGTCAAACGGTCAATTTGACATTTGACATTGATAAATAAAGTATGCGATTTATTTGATACCTACACGTAATTTAATAATACAGTAATTCATAGACACATCGGCACCATTCGGGTGTTATCGTTGTTCCGAGTTTTGCCGATAGGAAAGGAATATTCACTACATCTGTACCTGCCTGAATAAGCTTATAGGAAATGAAAATAAAATACAAATTAATATGAGAATGTTTTATGGTTTTGTTTTACAACTAACTGCCAATACTTTTATAGTCTTTTCTCAACAATAAACACTAATACAAAGAGTCCTATCTCAATCCTATTATGGTTTTGTCACCATGGATGTGCAGTAGTAAATCAACCAGTGGAGCAAAGGCAACTCAACTAGATACGCATTTATCACCAACACAACACAATAACGCAAAAACAAACAAAACAAAGTTCTTACACCGCAAAGAAACAAACTGCCATATTTTTATCGTTTGTTTTGGCTCAAATTTTTAGTGTTGCCACACGGTGATCTCTATTTTTCCCCATCACCTCATAAAATACCATTACTGCAATCACTGTACTCTTCTACTATAGCCCTACCGCAATCTCATGGCATAAAAAAAAAAGGAAAAAATGTGATTTTCATATGGCAATGTCAATTGTTGTTGTTTATACCTGTGAACTGAGATCTGTGAACCGCTGCTGAGATTTTATGATTTCTTCTTGTTACTTTGTTGTTTTTGTGACAATGTTGAAAAAGCCACTTCGATCTCAAGCGAGAAATATTGTTTTCAATGGGTATCGTAAAATAAGCGAAGAAGAAGGCGAAAATCAACCTCAATATTTGATTTTAAAGCGTGTCGTAGAGTTGACCGGTAAGTTGGACTGAGTTGGTTTGATACTTTAGTTTATTTTATATTTTTCTTACTTAATTGTAGCTTCTTTATAGGTGTTTCCAGTACTACTATACGACGAATAGTAGGTGAGGGCACATCGAATAATGGTGTATTTTCCACGCCTGGTAAAAAGCGGAGAGGGGGGAAGAAGAAAATCAGCTTGGACAGCTTCGATTTAGAGTTGATTAGGAATAAAGTAAAAGAATTCTATACAGTTCGGAAGGAAATTCCAACAGTAATGAAACTGTTACAAATTCTTCGACAAGATATTGATTTCAACGGAGGCAGAGAAAGTTTGAGGTAAGAAAAATATAAAGTAATAATCCCTCTCACTCTCACTCTTAAGAGTAGGCCTGTGCCCTGCAGTGCGATAGACTGATGATGATAATGATGAATGATAAGCTATCAATTGAGTAACATGATAAATGTTATTATTTTTTACAGACTAATACTTAAGGAGATTGGTTTTGAATATGTTAAATGCCAATCAAAAAGGACCATTTTGATGGAGAGAGATGACATAAAACTTCAAAGATACAAGTTTTTGATGCGTATGAAGGAAAACCGAGAAGCTGAAGAGCATAACAAATTGGATGTGATTTATCTAGATGAGGCTTACATTTACGGTTCATGTTCTGTAAAAAAGTGCAGGCAAAGCAAAGATATGGCAGGTCCATCTAAAAATATTTCACTTGGAGCGAGGTGGATCATTGTAAACGCTGGTGGCGAAAATGGCTTTGTACCAAATTGTTGTCTGGTGTACAGGTCAACAAGTGTCTCTGCTGATTACCACCACGACATGAATAAGGACAATTTTACAAAATGGGTGACAGAGAAGCTAATTCCAAATCTGACAAGACCTTCACTAATTGTTATGGATAATGCTAGTTATCATTTCGTACGGGTGAACAAACCACCCACACAAGCCAATCGTATCGCTGATATAAAGGAATGACTTCGTGCAAATGACTTACATTATGATGATCTTTGGCGTAAATGTCAATTTCTTGAAGTAGTGAAACAAAACATGTCTGCGCCCTTGTATGAGATAGATGAAGTATTAAAATCGCACGGTCACGAAGTTTTAAGGCCCCCACCTTATCATTGCACCTTAAATCCCATAGAAATGATTTGGGGTATAATGAAGCAAAAAGTTGCTGATAAAAATGTAAATAGGCCTGCAAGTGACATAAAATTATTAACAGAAGAAGCGTTCTCACAAATTGGTGGAGTGGAATGGCGAAAATGTTGTGAACATGTAAAGAAAATTGAAAACGATTTTATCAAGCAAGATAGAATAATTGAGAGGCTGGAAGAGCGATTTATAATAAATACCTCTTTATCTTCATCATCTGATGAAGAACAAGAAATGCAAGTGGAGTTCTTGGAATCGTTTTCTAGTTCTGAATGAGGTGTTAAGTTTTAGTATGATTTAAATGATATATAAAAAATTAGTAAATAATAATAATAATTAGTACATAAAGTAATGTACGATTGATTTACTTTTCATGACTTATTTTCCTTTGAAGAACCCGATGTATAACAATATTCTTCATACACATACCTTATATACTTCATGTTCATTAATCTTTGGCATAAATAAAAAAATTACAGTATCAAGATCGTTTAATCCAATTTCCCCAGTATTGCACGCAACAAATTTTTATTTCCCCATTTGCCATGAGATTGCGGTAGGGCTATAGTAGTTACGCTGACATTAAAGTGTTAGCAGGTAACATAGGTACCTAGAGCATAACAGTGGTCCAAACCATAAAGAGACGCTTTATTTGCCCCAAACCTTTTGTAAGAATGAGATTTGCCCATACATACAAAGCCATCGGTTTAACACCAAATTCTTCTCTGAAGTTGTCCTCTGTAGCAACCATGAGATCAAAAGAAAATATATATAACTCGCTTTATAACCTCAACTATGACGAAACAGAAAACGTGTTGTCGATAACTGAATAAAAAAGTACTCTTGATAATCTACTAATTAGTAATAACTGAATGTTCTCGTTTGTTATATGGAATGCACATTATTTTAATCTTGGCCTAATCTTACAATATAATATAATAATAAACAATATTTCAGTATGTACATTAAAACTAAAATAATAAGTATTCATTAATTTACTAT
Source organism: Argyresthia goedartella (assembly GCA_949825045.1). Lineage (NCBI taxonomy): Eukaryota > Metazoa > Arthropoda > Insecta > Lepidoptera > Argyresthiidae > Argyresthia > Argyresthia goedartella. The sequence goes on along the minus strand of OX463812.1, from coordinate 11,126,870 downwards.
AATAAATAACAGTATGTTTCTAATTCATTATTAAAAATCATCTTTAGTGATAATCAATATCGATCATGCATGTATTACAAATATTTAAAATTAAATGGGAAATATTAAACTGCACATCAATAATACTGATTTGCACAGCAAATATACAGATCTTTACAGCAAATATCAGAGCAAAATACTGTGGCAGGTTAGATGAAGGGTAAAGGGGGGAGCGAAGCGAAGCCCCCTTTAGCCTTCGTTTTAGGTTCAACATGCAAGAACAACAAAAATACATAAAACATAAAAAGTATTTAAGCTGATCCTTTTTTGCTGTGAAAATCAGTATTTATGCTGTGCGATTAAATACTAGCCAAATTAAATTAACATTTAATTTTCTACTTTTGAAATTTACTTATTTGTAACCATGTTTTTATGAACAATTATAATTGAAAGGAATTGGCTTACAGGTTATAACCTAGTTTAGTAGTCAAGACCGTCAATTTTATAAATAGATATTGTGAGATAAATTCATTTATTTTTTTATTTGCCAATGCTCTTTAGCATTTGATCCTAATGAAATTGCAACTTTCGTGCTGACATAATATTCTTCTATAGACTTAAAATTTCGTGGATTAACGTAATCAACATTCTATAGAAGCAATCCAAAACACTTCTGTAAGCTTTACATACAAGGCTCAGTATTACGAGGCACCCTGTACCAGAGAAAATCCGAACAAATTTCCATTTTTATGGGTATGGAAAGTTAAAATTCCGTACTTGTACGGACAAATCCGTACTATGGAATCCTAACTTCAACCAACTGTTATGCGACATCTGTGCTTATTGCTGTTACTAATTATTCAGCGACATCTGTCGTTTAACATAAGCACTATTATAAATTACATATCTATCAGCGCTACCTGAGTGTAATATCTTGAACGTATGTTTTATAATACGACTAAATTAAAAACACATTATTTTAACAGAAACCAAAGGTCGGTACTGTACTTCGTAATTGGGAATCTTTATAATGGTTCGTTTCCAACATTTTTCTTCTAAGTTTGACACCCCTGGTATCAATCTTACATTGACGTTTGTCGTGTCAACAACAAACGAGTAGGTTCTCTATTGAAGTACTCGATTTTTCCGGTTTTCGACTAATGAATCGGTAGAAAACTGCACAAGTTCGTACAAGGTATGACGCCGACATTATAGAGACATAATGAGTCTGTAGTCGGTTTTAAAATTTGTTTTACATTTCTCCCCTGAATGCCGATAGCTGAGAATTCGTTGGAGAATATTTCAAAAAATTTAGGTGAGATTGCTGATCTGTCGAAGTATTTCTGTTTCTGACGACGTGTGGTGTCGTGTTACATTGTTTCCGTAAAAATTACAGGTGAAGCTTAAACAAAATTACTAGACAAACATGGCACTAAAACCTGCAGTCATGTTGAACAAATAGAAAAATAATACTTGAAATATATACTCGATTTTTTCTAAGGGAGCTCTCTAAGAAAGTTATGTCGTTGGAATTGACATTAAATAAGCTACCAGAATAAAAAATAGTTTAGTCCAGTTTTGCCTAGCAATACATTTTAAATTCTAATTTGAAATCAGGGGTCAGTGAATTTTTTCTTGTTTGTCTTTTGTGTTTTGTCTTTTATTTACGCATTTATACACTATTCCACATAAATCAATAAAAAACAGGCCTCCCCATACATTTATTTTACCCCACAAGCTTTACAAAATCATGCCTAATTTACATGACTGAAGGCGCGTAACTTCATCGCCTCGGATAACCGCCAAGGCTGGCTTAAGAGGTTGAACAATGGATGGTATGCCATCCTTGTTCTTTCGGCTACATTTAGTGCAGGTTTGACCAGCAGGATAGACGTAAGTTTTGTTCAAATAACGGCCCAATTATGCCAACTTCAGACAGCGATCACGGGTTGATCGGCCCACAAACAAGCAACTTTTTACAGCGATCACGCGCTGTCTGAAGGGATCGGAAATGCACTTTCCTTCGGAAAAGCACATTCACGTTCCACTAGGGTGGTAGATTGAGACACCCAATTCCGAGTTCACACCTCCGCGTGGTCCCTCCCGGTAACTATGGTGTGCCAATATTGGACCAATACTCATTGTTCCAGTAGGGGCACATCGCAGGCCGACGTGACTGGAAGACTCACCACGACGCATTGGCCAGCGCGGTGTTTTATGGCCAAAAGCCTTATCAATTACGCACATTCAGCATGGCCCTCAGTCCCCGGCAGCCCCGCTATTCTTAACTCCGGCAGCGGTTATGGTTACGGCGGGGCAGAGGGTGCGAATAATCCCCGGCAGAAATCCGGCTGCCAACACCTGACCCTTGCTACGTATAATTCCCGGACCCTGAGAACTGACGAACGGATGGAAGAGTTGCTAGAGGAAGTTGAGAAGATCAAGTGGGATATCATTGGGCTGGCCGAGGTACGGCGCAAGAGGGAAGACCTAGAAACACTACCTAATGGCCACCTATTCTATCACCGAGGCCATGAGGACTCAACATACGGAGGAATTGGGTTCCTCATCCATAAAAAGCTATATCAGGCAGTCATAAATGTGAGTAGTGTCTCCACGCGAGTATGCTCAGTCAACCTGACTATTAATAAAAATATGCTTTGAAGATTATCCAAGCGTACGCACCTACCTCTACCTACAAAGCAGACGAAGAAATAGAAGATTTTTATGATGACATTGAGAGGGCAAAAAAGGAAAACACTATACGGTAATATTGCGTGACTTCAACGCGAAAGTGGGCCCCCCCTTAGAGACCGAGAAATCGGTGGGAACGTACGGGCTTGGTCTTCGAAACCCCCGGGGGCAGACTCTTGTCAAATTCCTTGAAAAACACAAACTATTTGCTATGAATACTTTTTACAAAAAGCGCCCTTCAAGAAAGTGGACTTGGGTCAGCCCCGATGGAAAGACCAAGAACGAGATCGACTACATAATTAGCTCAGACAAGCACCTTTACAACGATGTTTCCGTCCTCAATAGCTTTAAGACCTGCAGCGATCATCGTCTAGTGAGAGCCACCCTAAGGATAAATTTACCAAAAGAGAGAGCCAAGTTAGTAAACGCCAACAAAAATACGATAAAGTTGACTACATGCTCTTGCAAAAGGAATTTCTACTCGAGCTGAAAAATACTTTCGAAGGGCTGACGGAAGAAAATCTGGATGTGGAGTCACTAAATGAGGTACTCTGCAAAACGATTGTAGAAACTACTACGAAACACTTGGGAGGTCGAAAAAATAGGGAGAGAAAACTAATACCTGATACTCTCACTCTCTTGTCAAAAAGAAGGAAAATGAAACAGAACACGGCAACAGATCAGAGGGCACTTCAAAGTATAAACAAAATCATCCGAAAATCAATTAGGACAGACTTTAGAAATTATAACATCAAAATTATTGAAGATACGATTAAGGAGAACAGAGGACCTAAAGTATTCAGGAAAAAGTTGAACAAATCTAAACAACAAATTATGAAACTTATAGACAGTTCAGGAAACATAAATACAGACAGGAATGGCATAGTGAAAATAGTGGAACAGTTTTATTCAGTAGGTACTTTATGCATCCACATCAGCGGAGCCGACTACGCATGAAGAGTCTGACCCAAGTCTGACAAGAGCGGAACCAGTGGAACAACAATGGGATGACTTGCCTCTTATCACGGAAGATGAAGTGGGTTACGCTCTTGGTCAGATGAATCGCGGAAAAGCGGCTGGTGGGGATGGAGTATTTGTGGAAATGCTGCAGCCAGGAGGCAATCCCATATTCAAAGTACTGAATAAACTCTACAACAGTGTTCTAATGAATGGAGTCACCCCAAAGGCCTGGAAGAACGCTGTAGTTACTATTCTTCACAAGAAAGGAGATAAAGCAAACCTGCAAAATTATAGACCCATCAGCCTGCCTACTCTCACTGGTCTATAAACTGTTTGCCAAAGTCCTGTGCAACAGATTGAAGCGCCAGCTCGACGAATACCAACCTGTCGAGCAAGCCGACTTCCGTAAGGGATACTCCACATTAGACCATATTCACACTGTCAAGCAACTGATGGAGAAATGTAGAGAATACAACCGGCCCCTATGCTTCGCCTTAGTAGACTACACGTCGAAGTGCAGGGATAGTGCACTTGACAAGTCTACTTGATTGATTCGAACAATTATTGATAGCTTACGGCGTAGACTTGACGCTACGTAGACGTCAAGCATTGTGCGACTTGATCGAGATTGACAGAAAATTTTATTGACTGGGCGACTTGATGCGCGCACTTGACGTGAACTGAGGGGACATTTAACAAGTTCCGTCAATCATCCGCAAATGAACAAAACAAGTCACTCGTTTTCAGAGATGCCAGATCACCTTAAAGGGATTATTTGCGTCCTTTTAACGTGGAGCCGTCCCATTTTCGTCTCATTGGCAAAATCGTCCTTTTTGGGACGTTTTCAAATGCACCAGTTTTTTTAATGAATGCATGCATACATTAAATTCATTCATTTTATCTAAACGCATTTTTATCAATGTGCAGAATAAATTAAATCAATGTTATGTTTTTGCAAACTGGATCTTGAATGTTGGTTGGTTGAATGAGTCACGTGAAGTGAGGAATAAACAAAAAATCATAAGCTATCATCGCGCAAAGCAAAAAATGCTACAAAACAATTGTTTCAAAATTGCTTTAATTGGTTTTTCAATTTTAAAAGAGTGCCCTACACTGTGAATTTTCTGCGAAATATACACGAACTATCAAGTGCAAGTTCAAGTTAAAGGGCAAGGTCAATGACCTCGAGGTCAATGAACTTTGAACGACATCGAGGGTAAAAATGGCGAAACTAAGAAAAAACTAAGAAAGGTCTAGTTCAAGGTCACGGTCAATGGCCTGGAGGTCAATGAACTCTGAACAAATTTCAAAATACAAAAAGAGTTTATTTCCATGAGAAACACATAGGTTACACTTGGAGAATGTCAAATCTTAAACTAACACATATATAGGGTATAGGGAAATATAGAACTCAATTTGAATTCGGTCACCTCAATATTTTAGATGCTGGAGGCAAAGAGGGCTCTAGAAACATCCAGCTTTATACGTTATTTTTTACAGAATTGGAGCATACACCTTACCAAGCTTTCTTGTCTTCTACATAATCTGATATTTTGTAGTAAACCTTTTTACATAAGTGATTTTTAACAACATTTTAGCTAGTTTATTCCTATTTCTAGTGTTGACATTGTGCCTGTCGCTATTTTTAGGAAATTTATAAATATTTTGTGGACGTACATTAGGTTTTCATAAATATACTGACACGCCAGTGTCATGATGTTAATTTCCTTAAATTTACAACGCAGTGACTCTCTGGGACCCACATTGTAGATTGCACGAACAGCCCTCTGTTGCAGCACAAATATTATGTTAAAGTCTGCAGCAATCCCCCACAGCAGCATGCCGATAGACATAATGCTATGGAAGTAGCTGAAGTAAACTAGTTTAGCTGTTTCCACGTCCGTAAAAAGACAAAAATCCGTCTTTTTGACTTTTTGACTGCATAAACTGCGGAACTGAGTTTTTTCGATAGCTTATCCATGTGTCGGCCCCATTGAAGCTTGCTGTGTTTGCTGTGCTATCTACAGTTTATAAATTTTTACCTTTAACATTAACTTTAGCCGAGACTTGTTTAACACTGAGGAGTATTTATTTATTTATTTATTTATTTATTTATTAGCTACTCCAACAGTATTTTCACATTTTATTTAAAGACTACATTCTAATGTATAATTCCGTGTGAAACACCTTTACAGGAGTATACATCTTTCAAAATTGTGTGTTCGGTAAAAATTTAAATTAGTTCATGACATTAATTAATTATTTACACATTTTGATTAAAATAAATTAATACATTAGTATAAATTAGCATTTAGAATAAAATTAATCAGATTATATTAAATTACATTACATTGCTGATTTTTTTTTAACCTAAATTTAATTAGGTTAGCAATAGGTTAAATTAACAATTCAATTAGATTTTAAATTTGAATATTATTAGTTAGGAAATAAATTTTTAGTTAGGTTCACTAAGGCATTAAAATTTAACTTTTCATCAATTTTTCCCTTAATAGATAGAATGGCATTCCGAAAATGTCAAGATCGGCTGGCATTGGCGAGGTTGCCTGAAGATTATTATAAGTCAGCATTGCTCTATTGAGAGGAGAGAATTTACCCACATTCGTTCTATATGGATGTACAGAAAATGACCGGGTGAGAGGATTACGTGGAGGAGCTCTTGGGACCGTTAATGCTACCTTACTCAAAAGATCAGGTGCATCTAGCACTCCATTCACCAGCTTATGTAGTGACATCAGATCAATATTCGTTCTTCGCTTCTCTAATGTCTGTAAATTAAAGTGATTTGTACGCATTGCATAGTTTGAACGGTATGGACAATCTAAACTCTTAAAAGCCAAGAATTTTGTAAATTTTCTTTGAATTTTTTCTATGCGATCAATATGTAGCTTATATGAAGGATTCCATACGGCCGAAGCAAATTCCAGGTGACTTCGTACCAGAGAATTATATAAGCACATAACTGTATCCACGCTTTTGAAATCCCTACAAGTTCTTTTAACAAATCCAACCATTCGCCAGGCTTTAGTTACTATAGCGTCTATATGGTCCCGGAAAGTTAACGAGCTATCTAGTATCACACCGAGATCTCGAATTTGTGTTACTTCTGTTAAAGGTGTCTGATTAATTGAGTATTGCGCAGGGATACGATTGCGTCTTTTTGAAAAGTTAATACAGGAGCATTTACTAGCGTTTAGAGTCATCCTGTTTGCTGTGCACCATAATTCGATAGCATTTATATCTTCCTGTAGTAATTTTACGTCATTAACATTTTCTATTCGACGATACAGTTTTAAGTCGTCTGCAAATAGAAGACAGCTGCTGTATTTTATATGTTCAGTAATATCATTAATAAACAGGAGAAAGAGCACCGGACCAAGATGGGATCCCTGGGGAACACCCGAGACAGCAGAGAAAGTTGTGGAGCTGTACCCAACAGTAGTAACTCTCTGGACACGGTTACTTAAGTAAGACTTAAACCAGGAGAGTAATGGGTCATGGATACCATAGAATTTTAATTTTGATATTAGTATACTGTGGTTGACACGATCAAAAGCTTTACTGAAGTCAGTATATATGGAATGGATTTGTTGCCCAGAATCTACTGAGGCAGATAAGTCAGAAATATAATCTAAAAGATTAGTTATCACCGATCTATTCTTGCAAAAACCATGCTGTGATTTCGTGATTATACTATTAGTGTAAAAAGATAGCTCTTGGTGTACCAAACATTCAAAAACTTTGGAGAATATGCTTAAGATTGAGATCGGGCGGTAGTTTTTCACGTCTTTCTTATTACCACTCTTGTAGATAGGAACAACATTAGCTTGTTTCCATATGGCTGGAAATGTAGAACCCGCAAGAGACTTCTCAAATATCAGCTTCAGAGGGAGTGCTAGATTGCGAAAGGTTTTTTTGATAAATATTGGCGGTATTTTATCTGGGCCAGCTCCTTTGCTGGGGTCAACAGATTTTAATATGCGTGCAATTTGTCCTTCATATACGTTTAATTTACCAAGGGATTTTTGAAACCACAAGTCTTCACAAGACATATGATTTACTTGTGCGTCATCGTCTATATAAACTGAGGAAAAGTTTTTAGCAAAAAGATTACAAATATCAACGCCAGTACGCGCTACATCAGCATCAAGTTTCATTTCACTAGGAATATTAGATGAACTACCACGATTTGCCTTAACAAATGACCAAAATTTTTTAGGGTTTAATTTTATAGAACATTCGATTTGACCAATGTATTCATTATATGATTTCTTAACCATTGTATCAATGCGTTTTTTTAAAATTTTGAGTTCTAAATTATCTCTTGGATTTTTATAGATTTTGAACTTTTTTCTTAATTTTTCCTTCTCGGCAATAGTTTTTATTAGGTTTCTATCAAACCAGACGGGATATTTGAGGTTACGTGGTTTTGTTTTTGGTACAGTAGAATCAATTATTGAATAAAGTATATTGTAGAATTTACGAACCATGCCATCAACGTCTGCCCCGCCCTGGAGCTCGGAATGCCAGTCTATCTGATACAGTTTACTGTTTACAATATCATAGTTGGCTTTTCTAAAATTGTGAGTTGCGAAAGGAATTTCTTTTAAAAATGACATACTGTTATCAAGGATTATTTCAGTTTCCAATGCAGGATGATACAAGTCAAGTTTACTTAGCGGATCAGAACATTCTTGAACAAAAACAGTACCAATATTTGAAAGAACTAGATCTAGTGTTTTGCTATCTTTGTTTTTAACAGCGTTGTACTGGAGCAAGTTACTAAGTGACATAAAATCAACCAGCGATAATCCTAAATTATAGTTATAATTAGACGGTACCAAGCTACTACCATTGGGCTCCGTATCCCATGTGATACGACTCATGTTGAAATCGCCGAAGATAAGGGTATCGCTAGGATTCGATTGCATCACTAGGTTAATGTTATCCAACACGGTGTCTAGCCTGTCCAAAGCCACAGGAGGCTGTATGTATATAACACAGAGCAAGATGCTCCTGATGGCGTTGCCAGATTTGAAAGTCAAAGATACCCACAGGTCTTCGTGTTCGCTTTGGTAGTGGTCAATACATTTTGATGGGATTGATTTGGACACGGCTATTAAGACTCCGCCGCCCTGTGATCCGCGCAAGTATGTACTACTTCGGTCTCTTCTGTAAATGTTGTAATTTTTTGTAAATAATTCATTGTCTTCAATACTATCATCCAGCCAGGTTTCAGTTCCTACTATCACGTCAAAGTTATTTTTGATAGTTTCAAGATGAATATCTCTCAGTTTGGTTTTCATACCACGGAAGTTTTGATAGTATAATCTTAGTTTTTTTTCCATAAAAGTTATTAAAAAAAAAAGTGCCGGGTTACTATATTAAGATTTTTTTTTTTTTAGTTTCCTTGTAAAACTTTAAGCGAGTCGTAGCATTTTATCTGTTTTGCCGGAGAACCGTCATCTTTTCGTATGTTTATACGACCGTTCCGGATCCACACATACTTGATATTATTTTCACGGGCAACCTTTCTTGTTTGAGCATGGAGAGCTTTGTAGTATGGGGAGAGATGCTCCGAGACATATACCGGAACCTTGCTACCCGCATACCCAAGAAGTCCAGAATGCAGCTTTTCGGTTGGGTTGCTCCGATTATATTTGGAAACGGATGCCAGTATTCCGTCTCTGGTTCGGGTGTTTGCCAATTTGACGATAATAGAGCGCGGTCTATTACTGGATTCGTCCATTTTTCGAACTCTGGAACACGACTGGATCTCCGACTCTTGGATAGGAAAGGACACAGCCGAGCCAAGTTGCTTGGTTAGTATGACCAAGTTTTCTGACTTATTTTCTGGGACCCCGTTTATCTCAATGTTTGTTTCCCTCGAGTGTTGCTCCATGATATTAAGTCTAGCCGAGAGATCTTCCACCTTATTCGACAACTCTGAATTTGATTTGGTGAGCGTGGTAACGCTTGATCTAGATTCCTCTAGTTCTTTTTTAATGAGGTCGTAGTCGGCACTCAAAAATTTCATACTGGCCTCTACGTCTTTAAGTGTAGCCAGCTCAGACTTCAGGGCATTAAATTCTTTCTTGAAGTATGAATTTATTGCAAATCTCACAGACTCGTCAACAGCGGACTGTATTTCACTGCGGGTGGATGTTAGAAATTCGAGATCCGATTGATCGAACGCAGTCGGTGACGTTTTTGCGGGTTTTTTGCGCTTAGCGACGTTAAACGACTCCGACCCGTCGACAGATGGTGGTGGTGTGCGTTGTGTACTCATTTTTGTAGGGATTTATGTGATTATTTTTTTTTTTTTTATAAGTTACGCTAACTTTCAAACGCCTTTGAATGGGCGCTACGCCGTAGCAGATGTTCGTAGCAGCAGCGAAGATCGGTTGGGTGACGTCACGCGTAGTACTTCACTTTTGAAAAGAAAACAATTTGACCGGAACTTATTTCACTGTTTTTCGCTGTTTAGATTTTTATCTTTGGTGTGACTAGCGCCCTCTGTTGGTATGGGGTCGCAACATGCGTAGTATTGTTAGCCTCGCCGATCAGCCTAGCGTTAAATCACAACTAATTAGTTCTGCCGATGGCCACCAGATGACGTGATTTTGTTTACGATTGATTTTATTTTTCTGTTACAAATTTTTGTTGTACTTTGTTGCCTATATATGAGTATTTGTAGTTGATTCACTGTTTTGTACTGTTCTGGCGGCTTTTGAGACCGCCAGGAATTGTATTTTTAATGATTTTTGGCACTGCACTTTTCTTACGGTATCCTTGTCCGAACTTGCTGTTATTCTTCTTCATATACAGTTTATTTCCGCTAGCAAATACATTTCCGCGTCGTAACACTGATTAGGGTCACTTAATAAACACTTGTGGTGGTTAGGAAAACACTTTTACTAATTATTTTTCGAATATTTATCGGGAGCTCACTTTTATTGTTTGCGGAGCGCGGTAGGTAGTAGTAGTATAAACCGAATACATTGAGTTTTGTTATTGTTCAGTAATAGATTATTGGCACTAAACCAATTGACTACCTTTGAGATTGCATTATTCACATCGTCAAAGTTCAAACTGCGTCGTTTCATTTTAAACAGAAGTAAAGTGTATCTAAAAATCTGCAAACAGTACAATCTCATGATTATCTCTGAGAAGATGTGGCTGGTCATTAATATAAACCAAAAACAGGAATGGCCCGAGTATGGAGCCCTGTGGTACACCCATAGTAACAACAGACCCTGGAGATCGTTTTCCATTAAAGTCAACTCTCTGTATCCTGTCATTTAAATAAGAAGAGAGAAGATCTAAAGAGTTATCCCTAATTCCACAGTGATTTAATTTCCTGATCAAAGTCCCATGGTCAACGCAATCAAAAGCCTTAGACAAATCGCAAAATTCTCCAAGAGCATCTTGCGACTCCTCCCAGGCATCATATATATGTGATATTAACTCAATACCGGCATCAGTAAAACAACAGCTAACGTTTAAAAAACAGCAATTTTGTCGTTTCCCCATCCTAATACTCCCACATCCCCACGGTCCTGAATGCTTGAAATGGCGAAAAAATACATAAATATGGGTATGTTTTTTATGTATCTACAAATGCTCACACCTATTTCCCGGAAGAGGGATAGGCAGAAACCAAAGACCAGGGTGCATTCACTCAGTAGAAACAATTCCACATACAAATTCTGCTTTTAGAATTAGTTCTTTCATTCCTCCCTAGAGGTCGTGAGTCAGGCTGAAAGAAAAGTATCCAGAGCCGCAAAATAAAAAATAATAACAAGAGGTTGTTGGGTTTACCAAAATATTTAAGCTGAAATATAGCTCTATTTAATGAAAAAAACTTATTTGTCTGCATTCTGGTAATTGTTAATATTTTTAATTAAAATATTTAGCCGTAGCATACTCTAAAGTTCAACTGTAACGAAACTCCGGTTGTCATGTCACTTTGATTATTGTGCTTCTCTGTGATTTTGTTATATGTTATTACATCAACAACCTCTGCAGTCTCTGCACCCCTGGACTGAAATGGATGAATGGACTGAATGAATGAAAATAAACGAAGCCTACAATCATCTCTCTCCAAATTAAGTTTGCATGATGTCCACACAAATAATTTTAAGTGGTCATCAATATAAACTCAATTTGAAGATTGATGATTGTAGTTTTCCTTCTTACATTACACTGCTACAGCTATGTATAGCTAGTTTATGGTATAGCTATAGGTATGTTTTTGTTAGACTTGGTTCTTTCACTCGCCGCCAGAGGCGCTGGCCGTAAAGGCAGACTGATATCTCTATATCAAGACTAATAATAATGTACTCTGTGCCAAAGACCTCCACCTGCTACGATCCAGGCATACATCTCTCGCTTCCTCAACATTCATAAGTCTCTTCATGCAAGCTCGCCGGTTACGGGTACTTCGTATTTGCCCCTTTACTAACAAATTGCCGATTTGGTCTTTAAAGGACCTTCTTGGGCGTCTCCGCCCGACGGCTCCTTTCACACCCGCTGTATAAATCTGTTTCTTCAATCTCCTTTCATTCATCCTTTCAACGTGACCAAACCATCTAAGCTGGCCTTTCTCTACCCTTGTCACTATATCTTCTCTCAATCCACAGCGTTCCCTTGTAACTTCATTCTTCAATCTATCTTTCAATATTACTCCACATAAACTCCTCAAATACTTACTTCATTTCTACAGCAACATCACACTCACGCGGCGTTCGGTGCGGTCGTAGGACGTCCCGTTGTTGTTTTCTTTGAAACCGGTTTGGCGCAGTTGCAAGAGCTTGTTATAGTTTTTTTATCTGTATTGATGTGTGGCGTAGTATTTACCGATAATGGATAGTGAAGGTTAGTCATTGCTTATTGGTAGCGAGCATGATAAGTCCGAGGGTCCGAGGTAAACAATATCGATCATGGAGGTAGTACGGAAATTATGTTAAATAATATACAAACGTGTGTTGGAAGTAACAAAAGGGGACGCGCGGAGAAGAGGAACCAAGATTTAGACAATGAAGAGGAGTGGACTACAGTGGCGAGAGGAAAGAAGAAATTCTTAAGATGTGATTCGGGTGGTAATAATATAGTAATACCAGAAGAGAAATTTGAAATATGCATGACTGGAAAGGAAAAACTTCCTAAACAAATAGGACTGGCTCGGTTGTTTAAAGCGGATAATATAAAAGGTGTTATAAGGGTGAGTAAACGCCTACAAAATTATTATTGAATTCGATAATGAGTTAAATGCGGAGAGATTACTGTCATGCCAAAGTCTTATGGAGAAAGAATATAGATGTCAAAAAACTTTTGAAGTAGGTGTATCCTACGGAGTCATAAAAAATATAGACTTAGATATTTCTGATTCAGAAATTTGCGGTCTCCTGAAGTCTGAAGTAGAAATTATTGAAGTAAAAAGACAAAAACGTCGCAGCTTCGATGACGCTACATGGGAGCCTAGTGAAGTTATCCGTATTTGTTTTAAAGGTTCCTTGCTTCCGAAACATGTCTATATTTTAGACACACGAGCGAAAGTAGATCCATTTATTTTCCCAGTCAGCCAATGTTCCAGATGCTGGAAGTATGGTCATCAGGTAAGGATGTGCCCTGCAAATAACATAACATGTCCTAAGTGTGGCCACAATCATCCGAACTGTGAAACGACAGATTACAAATGCATTAACTGTTCGGGCAGACATATGTCCTTAGCTAAAATTTGCCCTATGTTCCTAAAAGAGAAGAAACTCAGAGAGATTATGGCTGAAGCCAACTGTACTTACAGAAGAGCTCTCACCGTCTATGTTCCACCATCGCCTCCAGCTTTCACCACACAACCTTCTACTGTAGCAAATGTTCGTCAAAGAAGTCCTACTTTGAATAAGCAATATGGCCAGTTGGGATCAAGTTATGCAGAGGTTTTACAAGCCGCTGTGAGTCAACAAGAAGTACAGGATGTCAGAAAATTGACTCCCTAGTCAATCTACAATCTGTACTAAAGCTACAGTACATGAAAAACAGAACGGGACTGGAACAAATACAAAATCGAAAAGGCGTAAGCACAGACTCAAGGTTGATAAAAAGGACTGTGAGACAGAGAACTTATGTGACCCAGCTTCTAGCACAGATAGCTGTGAGGACATAGATGACATGACGGAAAAAACACACATACACGAAGAGGAAAAAATAGGTGAGATGATACAGAAGATAAAACATATCATCTTCTCTAAGAGGTATGAATCTTTCACTGAGAAGTTGATTGCAGGTGCTAAAGTTCTCGGGGCTTAGTTGTTGGATTATATTGTGAAGCTAATATCTACGTGGCCTTTTCTCTCGACTTTATTGAACAACAATGGATAAACAAAATAAACTTTCTGTGTTAAATCTTATTCAATGGAATTCACAAATTTTGCGGCCTAAAGTGTTGGTCTTCGAGCAGCTTTTATCCCAACAAAAAGTACATATAGCGGTGGTTAGTGAATCTTGATTGGAACCTGATAGTGAATTAAGAATTAGTGGGTACAATGTGTACAGAAAAGATAGATGGGATGGGTATGGAGGCGTTGCTATTATTGTACATAATAGTATAAAGGCACATATTGGTACTAATAATGTAACAAATACTGGTATTGAAGTGTTACATCTAAAAATTGTAAACTGTGAACTATTAGATAATTGTATTGGAATATATTGTGCACCTAGTGTCCGTATCAACCAAAGTCATTGGGATTCCATATTTAGTGTCTTTTCTAGTAAGACCATTTTTGCCGGGGATTTTAATTCACACCATACAAACTGGTCTTGTAGAACTGATGCTAAAGGTTCATGTTTGTTTGATAGCCTTTCTGACCATAATTTAGTACCCTTAACGATGGTTCACCTACAAGAATAAAAATGATAAATGGTACAGTCGTCTCCTGATGTAACTGTTACTACTGCAGATATAGCTTTAAGATTTCACTGGAATACGGTGAATGAGATTCTCGGAAGTGATCACGTAGTTGTTAAATTTTGTTCCTAATTTGCAAAAGACAATAGTTTTCAAAGGCGAAGGAACTACAGAAAGGCTGATTGGAAAGGGTATCATGATCACATTGAAACATTTTTCCCGGGTATAGTAGCTTCTGAAGATACTCAAGTCGCTTATGATCAGTTTATTAAAGTAATTAATGACGCTGCAGATGTCAGTATCCCAACTATTAAAGTATGCAACGATCCTAAACGCGCGGAAAAGTTTGTACCTAAACCTTACTGGAATCAGGCAAACTCTCAGGCAGTTGCAGAACGTAGATTGGCACTGGCTAATTTAAGACGAAACCCAACCCCTAAAAATCTCGATAACTTACAGCTTAAGATTTCCAAAGCACAGAAACTGATTCGTGACGGGAAAAAAAAAACATTGCAGGAATTCTGTGAGTCGATAGATAACGTGACATCATCAAGTGAAATGTGGCATAAGATGAAGTGGATAAAAGGCTACAGGACTTCAAAATTCGATGTGTCCCAAGATACAGCCATAACGATGTTACAACAATTGACGCCAGATTATGTCCCATATGACAGTCCCAATTTTTGTTCAGAAATTTCTTTGTTGTCTACACCCATCTCACTTCATGAACTAGAGCGCTCTATCAAACCTAATGATACTGCCCCTGGCAGAGACCATATTTCATTCTCTATGATTAAACATCTGCCGAAAAATTGTAAAATGTATCTTCTGACCATTTAATGCAATTTATTTATCTATTTATTTAATGCAATCTTAGCGACTGGTTTTGTTCCTCATCAATGGAGAGATATCAAAATTATTCCTATACCTAAAAGTGACTTGAGTAAGCCTGATGCTAGACCCATAGCTCTAATGTCCTGTCCCTGCAAGATTTTTCATTCAGTCCTGTGTAAAAGGTTAGAGTGGTGGTTGGAAAGGAACCGTTGCTTTTCTGATTCAACAATAGGGTTTAGAAAGTCTCAATCGTGTTTGGATAACCTATCGCGCTTGATAGTTTCAATTCAAATAAGGTTTGCGAAGAAATAACCAATTTTAGGGTGTTTTATTGATATAGAAAGCGCATATAATAATGTAAACATTAAAGCATTGTTGTGTATAATGGAGTCTGTTAAAATAGATCTTAACCAATCGATGATCTTAACATATGCAGATATATTTGGAATTTTTTGCAGGAACGACATCTAAGTATAGAAATTTTTGAAAGTCGTCAAATTGTATGTCGTCAAACAGGGAGAGGTCTGGCTCAGGGTGATCCTTTATCTCCCATCCTTTTTAATGTTGTAACCTCTATAATCTGCCACGAGATTACCGAAGTATTCATATCACAATACGCGGATGACTTTGTCATCTACGGGTCTGGTAATTATTTAGAAGATTCTACATATAAGATCCAGTCCGCTTTAAATTGCCTTGCTAAACTAGTAGAGGATTTAAGCCTTACAATTTAATCACGAAAAACAAAAGTATGCATTTTCAAGAAAGGTTCTAGGGGAGGGCGTACAAATGTCAAATTGTATGGTCACAACCACAAGTTGGATGTAGTCGATAGTATGAAGTATTTGGGTCTGTGGTTAGATCGTGTCTTAAAGTCTTAGCAGGCTCCAACTGGGGTGTACACCCAACACATCTACGCAGATTGTATATATCTATTATTCGCAGCCGAATAGATTACAGTAGCTTCCTATATGGCACAAGCGCTAAGTGTCATCTATACAAAATTGAAAAGGTTCAAAATCAGGCCATGAGGGCGATTGGTGGGTTTATAAGGACAACTCCTATACATGTACTGGAAAGCGAGCTTTGTCTACAACCTTTGCATTCAAGAAGGAGATATTTGGCTGGAAAGTTCTGGTTACGTGCTAAGTCTTTAGAAAATAATTACATATACCATACGTTTAGTTGAGGAACTCTCAGTGGTTGATAACACCGACCGGAGCTCTACAGCCAAAATACCATTTTTAGTAGATATTCACACAAAATTAAACAATCTTCCCATACACTCCAGTCCTATGTTGGATATGTTTTCCTTGGATACTGGGATGAGTAATATAAACTCAGATGATTTAATTTATAGTAAAATTGATGATATAGATAAAGCCAAAAGATTACACAATAATAATTATTTGGTAGATAGGTACTTATTTTCATTGCAGACCAAATATGTACATAGTTATCAGCTATATACAAAGTCCAAAGATTGTAATGGTAAAATAGGAGCTGCATTTTGGGATCCTCTATCTAACCATGGTGTTAGATATAAAATTGAATGTAAAATATCGATAATGTATGCGGAATTATTTGCTAAAGAAAAGGCCATCGAATATGCCTCGACATTGGATCATTTAAATATAGTTGTGCTTTCTGATTCAAAAAGCTCCCTCCAGCATTTGGCTCGTTGCACCTCGAGCTGTCGAGGTGCACCGATAGCCTACCGTATTCTGGGTATCTTGTATAAGTTGCAGCACCAAAATAAGTTCCTTTGTTAAAATACAGTGGATTCCATCCCACATAGGTGTGACAGGGAATGATATTGTTGATAATTTAGCGAAAGAAGCTTGTGAGGATGGACATCCCAGTATCTCCCTTCCTTTTTACTTAGATTTAGTGAATGATGTATGATCAAGTCAATCAAGTGTGCAAATGATAGATTTGCACACTTGATGCGTAAGGTAGGTTCTCCAAACTGTTCGGAGTGTGAAGATATTGAAGATGTGTATCATTTGCTGCTGGAATGTGTTAGAACGGAATCTCAAAGAAGCCAAATTTATCATAATTTTCTGTTATTGGTGCCTGTAGTATTTCATTATCTTACCCTACGTCAGACGATGCGCGAAGGTTATAAATTAGTTAGGCTCACCTTTAGCGGATGACCTACTCGCTGGGGCGTCCAAACTTTTTTAGCATCATGTTGGGGTCATTTGAACATCTTCCTGAAAGTTTCAGGGTGCGGAAATCAATAGTTTTTAAGATATGGTTTTTTGAAAATCTGAAAATACATTGTAAAATGCTGTGACGCAACGCAAATAATATGTTTAAATCTTGTCTGTGGTCAAAATACATTACTTACATTTCATTGTACGCATATTTGAAAAGATGAGAATTCTTTAAAAAAAAGAGGAAATGTGGAATCTTTTTTTAATAATACCTATTTTAATAAAAACGTTCATTTAACTTGCAATTTATTTTTGTTTATTTATTTTACGTCAATCAAAGTTAATTTAGTATTACTTTCGTAAAATACACTTTTGATAATAAAAAAGAGTTGTAATTTTTGTTTAAAACGGAACGCATTTTGTTGGAGCGTTTTGCCGCGTTTTTGGTTGGGCGGCAAAGTAGTAGTCCCTTTTCTAGTAGTTTCGCGAATGTTCTATTTTCTTGTTCTCTCGATATTTACAAGCAAAAACAACTGGCTGAGTAGGTTATTGTGGCTACTTTTCAATCGGGTTATAGGTTATGTAAGAACGTCGAAGAAGCTAAACCGGAGCAGAGCGGAGCGGAGCGTATGCAAATAAAAACGATTGGCTAGAGTAGGTTATTGTGGCTACTTTTCAATCGGGTTATAGGTTATGTTAGAAAGTTGAAGAAGCTAAACCGGAGCGGAGCGTATGCAAACAAAAACGATTGGCTAGAGTAGTTTATTGTGGCTACTTTTCAATCGGGTTATAGGTTATGTTAGAACGTTGAAGAAGCTAAACCGGAGCGGAGCGGAGCGCAGCGTATGCAAACAAAAACGATTGGCTAGAGAAGGTTATTGTGGCTACTTTTCATGTAAATTTTGATGATAGCATTATGGAGCATTTGTGGAGGAGAAAGGTGTCGAGGCAGAAAAATGACCCTTCTAGGCATTTTCGCGCGGGGGGGGGGGGAGTAGTAGGGGGGGGGGGGGGGGGCATCTACCCCCTTCCCCATCCCCCCACTTAAAGATCAAGGTCAGTCAAACCTAACCTCAAAACTTTAAATAATCACATCTCAGAAACTAGGCATTTCCGCGGGGGGGGGGGGGGAGTAGTAGGGGGGCATCTACCCCACTCCCCTACCCCCCTCAGGGTCAACAAAAGTAGGTCATCCGCTAAAGTCCTTCCAAACAAATAACTCAATTCTAATTATTTCAATAATGGCGGCGATTGGTTGTCTCATGTCTGCAGTGTAGCCAACTCTACAGTTTTAACTGTAGATTTACAGTTTTGTCCATATCGTCACAGTTTTTAGTTCAGACCTCCAAATCTACAGTTTTTCTATATAATACTACGTCATCTATTTTATTCGCTGCGTAACCCGTACAACTCGGTTTTAGCAACGTCTATGGCACGGTTTGCGTAATTGCACAGGTGGCGTTAGTGGATAAATAAATAAATAAATAAATTAAAAAAAACTTATGAAAACCAAACTTAGGAATAAACTGTCTACCACCACCATAAAGGCACCTTACATACGAAATCAGAATATAAAAATTGTTTCGAGTTTCATGCTACCAATAAGCATTTAAAGAGATTCAACTAAAATATGTACGATTTCAAGAACAAAAATGAAACTGAAAATGAGGAGGATGTGCAAATTGAAAACGAAGTCTAGTAGACATATTGTAATTTTTTTAAGATTTAATGTTGATTTTATTACTTAATTATGTTGTTTTATTGATTACTGCCATTAAATAATACAAAATAAGAAAAGCTGTAGATTTATAGTTCTGTAAGTCTAGATTTACAGTTTTCTACAGCTTTTTGAAAGCTTGTTTGCAGTTTTAGTCTAGAATGGGGTTGGCAACACTGCATGTCTGTCACTTGTATTCATTCAGCTTCATGTAAAATAAACAAGAAAGTACCTAGCGAAATATTACAATAAATTACTCTATAAAAAGTAATAACTGTGACAAATCAGCATTCCTACATCAGCATCATCCAACTTTGCCCGTTTTACCTCCGATTCTTATGCAATTTGTGATAAAAATAGACCAAAATCTTCGTTACACACCTGATCACAATAAATAGCTATTATCAGCTGTAATGTTTACGTTTTAGCGCGTTCAGGGCCAAAAAATTGCGTAAATAATTACGTCATTGCCGTCTTCACGTATCTGGCCGGCTGTGCATTTTAATTGGGCCTCAGCGATGATTCACGGAGCACGCTAGGTCAAGTGAGTTTCTGGCGATGCCCGATTGTGTATCAAATCTCGAGGTCTGCGTCGGTGACTAAGGATTTAAAGTCGTTGACTTATGTGCTGAGAATCCGGTTGTGGTGGTGACGAACTGTTGATGCGATGATCGAGAGTGTATCGCGCCGTGCCTTCAGTAGCTCAAGTGGTACATACAACGTGCGAGCATCTGAGTTGGCGCGGGAGAGCAAGCTGAATATCTTCAACATCACTGTACAGTTTTTGGATGAGACCCAGCGCTCGTTTCAGATTGAGGTGGGTCATATTTTCTATGTTGAGCAACTGGATACATTGTATGGTCAGAGTGTTGATAAGGTGGCGGAACCAGTCCCTTTTTCGCTTTTTGAGGCCTTCTTTTGTTACGGTGTAGAAAAGGGTAGGGCCAAAATACAATAATATTTCGACTACTACTAATAAATTAATAAAGTAGTGAAAAAAGTCCCTGCAAACCGTTGCTATTGTAGCTAAGGGTGCACAGTACTTTTAGTTTGTAAATTTTTACTCGAAATGAATTGATTTTGTTTTGATATTTTTACTTGCGCATCACGTAGGGTGCCTAGCGGCCATCATTTTATGTTGTATGCATGTTTTCCCTTGGACCATTATTTACAGAGATATATCGATAGTAAAAACATTATGATGAATATCTCGCGAAGGGTGAGTTGAAAATATATATGAGACTTATAATGATGGCAAAGAGCAACATTAAAGGATGCATGAAAAAAAAAAAACCTGAATTTTTCAAAGTTCTAACAAAACAAATGCACCCTTATAAACATAAACATTTACATACACTGCTTCTGGCCCTACACTAGGATACTATGTCCTGGGAATCGGAGACAGCAACCTCACACACATAAACATCCAAGAATAAAACCACTAGGTTTTTTTCTTTACCCCCCAGCCGGGGATCGAACCCGGGACCTCACTCATGGTAGGCAGAGCCACAACTGCTGGGCCACAGAGGTTTTCAATCTATCCACATAGGTTGTATCTACTCATTGACCAGGCTGCCTCAAAGTGAAAAAAATAATAAGTCTTTTTTCCCTTGGCGCCCCCTTATCTACACTCCAACCCATAGTATACATCCTCAATGAAGACTGTCAACTCTTCCTATAAGCCAAAAAGTCTTGATCTCTTTTCATGTTTGTATTAAATGCTGGATGGAACTAACCTTACCAATTACTTAGAAACCAAAACAAGAAAATAGCTTGTACCACAATAGAGATAATGATGATTGAATGGTACTGAGGCAGATTTTGATGGTACAGTCTATTTTAATCTTCCCGACAGACTAGATTCTTTGCCTGAATTACTGTTAATTATTTTTAAACCTCATGAGTTCAAGAGAGTGTTTTAATAAGTAGTAGATAATGTGATGACACCATCATAGTCCTTAAGTCCTTATAAAGTGGTGCCTTTGGTTGCCAACAATGCTAATAGGAATAGGACAAACAATTTACAATATGGAATCAGTAAATATTGAGATTTTGAGTATTCCCTGGATTTTCCTGGCACTTTTTAATAATGATAAATTTGCTATAATTAAGACTAAATATGAATGTAAGTTCTTCTTTTTTCTAGTCTTCTCTTCATTCTAGGAGAAGTATAGCAAGATGTAGAGCTATTTTCTTATTCCCGCAACATGATGGTCCTTAGTGTGGGTTGGAGACAAAATACATCTTATACACAAACATTGCTTGAATTTTGAAATGTTGAAACTGATTGATAGGTCATGTTAATATTATTTCCAGAAAAAGGCAAAAGGCAGTCTCTTGCTGGAACAAGTGTTCCATCACTTAGAGCTTATAGAGAAGGACTATTTTGGCCTGCAGTTTACTGAGAACGGTGTTCCTCCGAATGCCACAAACACTGAGATAACGGTAAGAAAATTGTCATAAACAATAGATAGCGTCACACATTTTCCCATACGGGGTGGCAGGGACACAGTTAGCCAGTTATTCAATACTCCATCATAAACATTATGTTGCTTTAATTTAATATTTTCCTGTTGTTTGCAATAGGTATGGAAATTATAAATTATGTGTATTTATGCTGTATTTATTACATCTCTATCGAATATAAACAAATTACTCAGATATGGGAAAATTATGCTGTTAGGATAATGTTACAGTGTTACAGCTGTTATCTATAGCATAGATACCTATTGTATTAATAATCATGTTAGAGGACCTAATCAGATCTGGGTATAAAATGTAGTACCTATCTTCAGTGATAAGTAGCTCTATTATTATTATATATGTACACCTGTAACAAACACTAAAATAACTCTTCTCCATCACAGCGATGGCTGGATGCTGACAAATCAGTAAAGAAACAAGCAGGCACTGACCCGCAGTTCTGGCTGGCTGTCCGCTTCTACCCACCCGAGCCGTCCCGCCTGGCCGAGGAATACACCCGGTACCTGCTGTGTCTTCAACTGAGGAAGCTGCTGCTCGATGGCCGGATGACCGCTTCTAGGAATACTATGCTGCTGCTGGCGTCGTTTACCGTGCAAGGTATGGGAGATGGCTTTTGACTGCTTGTTCATTTGAATGCTTGTGTTTTGATTGCCTGATGGTCTGTTTCATCTACGTTTGGATATTAATTCTGTACCCCAGAGGTATATATGAGCGCAACAATAGAAGTACTATACGAATGTTAATACCATCTTACCGCCCAAGCCCCGTCGGCTTGATCCCGATACCGGCACTTGAATTGACTTGCCGTATATTGTCATAACGATATACATAGTTCGTTCTTGCACGAAGCTGTCAAAATGAAGCCGTCGCCGATGCCGAGGTGGCTTGCGCGGTAGACCCACTGGTTGTTACAAATACAATGATTTGAAAACCAAAAAATCGCAAATAATTACAAATGCAAAAGAGTTGCTTTGAATCAAACAACTCAAGTTTCATTATATTAACAGACAGTATGTACCTATAGCAAAAGTTAAACTTAGCCCTAAAGTTTCTTTATTACATAACAGACATGCTGAATACAGAATACATGCAGAATTAAACTAAGTAAAACGTAACGAATACGAGCAATCGTAATGAATGCAACCCCAATAAGGTTATTCGCGATTACTCGCAAGTTACCAATCGCATAACTAACGTCATAAGCACGTCATTAGCGCAGTCACTCCATTCAAGGTTACCTGACAAAGTAACCTATTTCAGTTGCGTAGTCATTAGTGAGTCAACAATGATCCTTTTAAATCGTCATTAGTCAGGTCATTAGGTTGAACATTAACTAATTTTATTTTATTTATGAGGAAAATAGTCAAGCTCGCGTCTTATTCGATTATTGGTATTCAAATATTGGTCAAATTTGGGTCGGATTCGCACACTAAAGGTTCCGTACCATCGTACAAGAATACCTTTATGGACAAAAAATTATGTAACAAAAACAAAAATAAATAATGGCGAAATTTTCGGTGATTTGGTAATTCGAAGGGGAAAGAATATTAAAATACATCTCTTGTATGGCGACCCCTTTGATTTATGAAATGTAGCAGCACCAGAAATATACATTCTGTGAAAAAATCAACTCTATTTATTTAAGGTCCATGAGATACATGGACAGACAGACAGACGAACAGCGGAGCATTAGTAATAGGGCCCCGTTTGGCACCCCTCGGCCACGGAACCCTAAAAACCTGCTCAAGCATATACTATATGGCACGCATCCTCTTTATATGGTATCACTTAGCAATATATATAACATACAGGTGTGTCGTAACTCAACGTCAAGCGAGTACCAGGGGATAGGCCTGATTATATTAAAAAAATATAAGAAAAAAATGTTTAATGAGAGAAAAAAAACAAAATTAAAGAAATCGGTACCCACAATTCTAGTAACTTTGACAACAAATTATCGATGAACCAATTTTTTTAACTATTTTTTATAGAGCCTGTTATGAGCAGGCTAATCCCTGGTACTCGCTTGACTTTAAAAATAAAATAAAAACTCGTGATATCTATACCTATATATAAAAATGAATCGCTGTTCGTTAGTCTCGCTAAAACTCGAGAACGGCTGGGCCGATTTAGCTGATTTTGGTTTTGAAATGTTTGTTGTAGACCAGGGAAGGTTTAAAAGTAGGGTAGGATAGGGAATGGGTAGGGTAGGGTAGGGGTAGGGTAGGGGTAGGGTAGGGGTAGGGCAGGGGTAGGGTAGGGTAGGGTAGGGGTAAGGGTAGGGGTAGGGTAGGGGTAGGGTAGGGGTAGGGTAGGGGTAGGGTAGGGGTAGGGTAGGGGTAGGGTAGGGGTAGGGGAGGGGTAGGGTAGGGGAAGGGTAGGGGTAGGGTAGTGGTTGGGTAGGGGTTGGGTAGGGGTTGCTTAGGGGTAGGGGTAGGTTAGGGTAGGGATAGGTAAAGGTAAAGTAGGGGTAGAGCTACCCGCAGCGAAGCGAGAGCGGGTCAGCTAGTTATAAACAAAAGGGGGTCGCTACACAAGGGACCTATTTTAATAAACATTTACCGTTTACATAAAGGCACTTACGTTGCTTCTGGCCCCACACTAGGATACCCTGTTTCGTGGGAACCCGAAAGAGCGACGTCATACACATATAAACATCCAAGACCTGTTTTTTTTTTCTTTATCCCCAGCCGGGGGTCGAACCCGGGACATCTCGCAAGGTAAGCAGAGCCACAATAGTAGCGTCACAGAGGTCGTCATATTCCGTTTAATACTGCCCCTGCAAATTACCAAATCATCGTGATTCAAATATCACGCCAGACATAGACTTATACAAACGTTTATTCACAACAAAACACATAAGTCTATCAACAGGAAAATTTCTATGACAGGAAAGTGACATGAAGTTATGGAATAAAACACATAGGTACATAAAAGAGAAAGTCAAAGTCAAAGTACTTTATTACTGTAGATATTTACATATACTTAGCAAACGTCAATTTTGCCTCTTCTCTACATTAGACCACTGTGGGAGAAGAAGGGCGTAGAAACTCCCACAGATTGATTTTTAGATCTCTTTTAAAAATAGGTTGTGCTTAACTATTACAAATATGAAAAATTTAATTATCATGATTAATAAGCTGGAATAAATAATTACAAAATTATTAACAGCAAGGCCTGTGTTGAGCTAGATTAACCCCATACAGTCCTGTCATTTAAGTAATCTTGAACATTATAATATCCCTTTTTTGACAAAGTCGCTTTAACATCCTTTTTAAATTGCTCAAATGGCAATTTCAAATAGATGATGATGTACACATGTGTCGTTAGTGAAATGGCTCCAACTCAGCATATAATGCTACAGCAGAGCTGCAGCGCTGATGTTCAGTCGGAACCATTTGATATCCGTGCAGGCACCTCTCAACGATATGTAGATAGACAGATGAAATATATAATGATCGAGTGAGTCAGTTTGTATGTAATTATGGAGGTTTCACTATCACTTAACTATTTAATAACAGAAAAAAAAATGTGGCAATTTTTATATAGATTTGCTTGTAGATACTCGTACAAGTATGGAACAACGATTAAAAAACGTTTATTAAAATCATTTAATTTATGTCATAATAATAATAATAATACCTTGGACACTATTGACACCCATTGATCTAGCCCCAAACTATTATTCCCTGTATCTTGGGTACTAGACAATGATACACATACTTATATAGATAAATATTATACTTAGATAGATAAACAACCATGACTAGGGTACAAACATCCATTCTCTTCAAACAAATATTTGCCCCCACCGGGACTCGAAGCCGGGACCATTGGCTTCGTAGGCAGGGTCACTGCCGACTCGGCCATTCGGGTCGTCGTGTATTTCTAGAACCGACTAGAATTTACACTTACCAGCCAAACCTAATTAAGTTTTTTGGTTATGGCGCTTCCCACAATAATTTTGCCAATGTCACGTGATGAGACCTGCACATTAGGGAATCACGTGGAACAGTTAATAAAAAGTAAACAGGCTGAGACTATAATTTAATATTGTTAGAAGATATAAATTTGTTAAGAAAATTGACAGAGGATGGGTGAGATAAGGTAAGAAGGAAGTTTAGAATGACAGGACGAGAGAATTTCGGAGGAAGGAGATCGTAAAGGGAAGTATGATTAATAGGGCATTCAAAGAACAAAAGATCAGGAGGAGTACCGTCAGCCAGGCCACATTCAAACGATGATGAAACCCTTATATTAATTTTCGCGAGATGAACAGGAGTGCAGGAGTGTCCCAAACGAAGACGACAGATGACAGAAGTGACCGATTTATTTAGACAAACTTAAAGAACCAAGGACGTTTCGAATTATTGATTGAATGGAACGGTAGTATTTACCTTTTAAAGTTTTTGATATTTGCCATTTCTGGAGCCAGGAATTGTCTAGTCGTGATTTAGCTACCCAGCCACTGACTGTGCATTCTTCCAAATGTCACTTCAAAATGTCAGGCAAGTTCAGACCAGCTTTGTTTTACACTTCGGCAGTTTTAAGAATGCGATAATGAAATTTTCTAAATACCTAGTAAGCAATATTTTTATTGCAGATGTCAAAAAAATATGGGTTTTGAGCGGCCAGGATCGCATTCTTTCAGCGGCCAGACTTTAGACTGCAACACGTTAGAATTAGTAAATGATACGAATTTTCTTGGAATAACCATTAATAGCAAATTGCAGTGGGGACCCCACATAGATAAATTAGCTGGTAGATTAAGTTATGCGGCTTACGCTGCTAGGAACATCAGACAAAACACGGATGTGGTATCCTAATGTGCGGGAAAGCAAATATTCAAACTATTTTTATTTTACAGAAAAGTGCTGTTTGAGCAATTCATGATTTAAAATGCAGACTCCTTAAGGAGAGCTTTTTAAAGTAATCTATATACTAACTATAGCTAGTCAATTAATTTTCGAAAATATAATGTATGTACGCAAGAACCTTCTAACATTTTCCAAACTTAGTAAATAAATAATCACTGATTAGTTGCGCCCCGGTTTAAGCTCGTGAAGGTTAGCAATTCTTTCAAGGGTCAGTGCATTCTCTTCTACAACAAGATACGAATGGAATGAAATTTCCTTTTAAGCAATTTAAAAGCCATGTTAAAGAGACTTTGTCGAAAAAAGGGATATTACAATGTTCAAGATTACTTAAATGACGGGACTGTATGGGGTTAATCTGGCTCAACACAGACCTTGCTGTTAATAGTTTGTAATTATTTATTCCTGCTTATTAATTATAATAATTAATATTGTAATATTTGTACTAGTTAAACACAAGCAATTTTTAAAAGAGATCTAAAAATCAAGCTGTGGGAGTTTCTACTCCCTCCTTCTCTAATATGTCCAATGTGGACAGTGATAAAGAAATTTGAAGTCTTGAAATTTGAGTGAGTGTGACTAAGTGAGTGGATGAGTGAGTGAGTCAGTGAGTGTAGGTGAATTTAAAAGAGCGTGGCAAAGGTCTTAAATTAAAACGAACGAAAAGGAGACATTATAGTTATAATCTTCACAATATTGTATGAGTTGATTGTAAACTACTATTTTCAGTATTTTAGATAGGTACGGGAGTATGCTAATAGGACGCAGTTAACTAGCTTTCGTAGGGTTGCCATTTTTGGGTCTAGGGGTGACGCTAGCGACTTTCCACAAACCGGGAACGATAGATGTTATCGAACGATGTATAATTTTTGTTATAACATTCAGAGTACGCGGAATGTCAGGATCGCAATGTCAATTATGATATGATCAACACCCTCGCGTTAGAATTTATACCGATGATTACTTTAGCAACCGTGTTTGCGTGGACGGGTTCGATGTCAGAGGTAGAATCTCCGTGGCGGTGGAATTCAAAATAGGTAAGATCGGAAATACTGTCTGGATTGTAAAATGTTCTGGTAGTTCATGTTTTCCTTTAAAGTTCGGTAACACATTTGTTTTAAAAAAATCAAGGTTTCTACGAGTTACATAAATTCGCATTGATATACCTAATGGTAAATGTAGGCCTTTTTTCATAAAAAATATTTACGATTGCGAGATGGTTGAGCTCTTTATATTGCCTTTTTGGGGTTCCGTACCCAAAGGGTAAAAACTGGACCCTATTACTAAGACTCCGCTGTCTGTCTGTCTGTCTGTCTATCTGTCTGTCTGTCTGTCTGTCTGTCCGTCTGCACCAGGCTGCATCTCATGAACCGTGAAATTTAGACAGTTGAAATTTTCACAGATTTCTGTTGCTGCTATACCAACAAATACTAAAAAATAGAATCAAATAAATATTTAAGGGTGCTCCCATACACAAATTCTTTCAAAGAGAGAAAGAATTTGTGTATGGGTAAAAATTCTTTCAATACCACATACAAACTTATGAATGCACTTGGTTTAACGAACATGGAGTGTGACATAAGCCGCACCAATAACTTTGTAAACAACATTTTGCTATGTAAAATCCAAACTATTCACTCCACACCATCCCTACCATTGTACGGTGGTACGCTTCGTACGCGAGTCCGACTCGCACTTGGCCGTTTTTTTATTCGATTATTACATTGACTCTTTCGATAAGCTTCATGTGATTCATCGCGTAGTTTAATTATATGTCGCACGTTTCATTATTTGACGACCTCTGTGGCACTGCTGTTGTGGTACCTACCATGCGAGAGATCCCAGGTTCGATCCCCGGCTGGGGATACAGAAAAAAAACCCCAGGTCTTGGGTGTTTATATGTGTGGGACGTCGCTGTTTCTGGTTCCCAAGACACAGGGTATCCTAGTGTGGGGCGGGAAACAATGTATGCGCCTGTATGTAAATGTGCATGTTTATCTTACTGGTAAAACAAGGCGTGCACTTTTATTTAACTACTTTAGTTTTGAGAGACGCATGTTTGTCAAAAAGCTGTAAGATTAGTTCGTTGATTAGATTCACCCAGCCCGTCGACTCAAGATCAATATTGAATTTATCAATTGTTATTGATTTGAGCGGCGGCGTCGTGGCGATAGTTGATCTTTATTATTTTTAAGTTTTCGGTAACAATAGGATGACGTCCTAGTTCAGGTATGTGGGACACTTGGACATCATATGCTGGAGCATCTGTACATAAAAGGTCTATAAGTGTACCTGAGTGGTCAGTAAAGTAAGTAAGTAAGTGAGTTTGTTCAACCATGCAGTGCATGAATTTTGGGTAGTTGAGAAATTTATTCACGGCCAGACCCAATATCGGAACCAAGTTCGTTATTTTTGTTTTTGTTTTATAACGCCCATTAATGTCCCCACCGAGGGGCACAGGCCTTTACCCGGATACGAGTAAGATCAAGCCATACTCCACCACGCTGGCTCAGTGCGGGTTGATGGAGGGGTTTAACGACCACAACCACGTAGCGACAGTAGCCGGGACCTACAGCTTGACGTGTCATCCGAAACACTGAACGTCCGATAAAGTACTTAAGATAAATTTATTATCTCATTGGTACATGGTCAGGAATCGAACCAGCATCTCCTGTGTGAGAAGCAACGTGAAACCCGTTAGACCAAGGCGCTCTTCTTCGAAGTTTTGGGCCTTAATAATATTAAAAACCTTTTTTTACTTGCAATGTATGTTGTACCTATGTATTTATGTGTGCATGTATGTATGTTGTATGTTCGGATCAAAGACCCGCTTCCCGTTTTCCGAGCTGATATTTTGCACGCATTTGTAATTTTCCACGCACGCTTCACATTTCGGTACATTGATAGTTGCTATCTCAAGTGTTTGACTGTTGATTGTGATAATTGAGACGCATTGTGCCGTGTATGATTCATTCATATCTACTGTAATAGGTATATACTAATAAGGTTGAGGGTTACGTGAGTTCGTGAGGTACCTAACCGAATAATTATGGCTCTATTTACATACAAACATAGAATGGAACTAAGTCTGGCCTATGAGATCTCGATAGAGTTTCAGTTGTCAGTTGCGGACGATAGAGCGTGACTAGGAGTTGTTGAGCGTGACTGTTATGAGGGTATCTTATATCATTGTTTACTTCTAAATTACTCGGATCATTTTATTCCTGCATGAGGTCTGGGAACGAGATGTGTCTTATCTATCTTCTTTTCTTCTAACTACGCTGCAATTCTATTATAACTGCACTACATATCCAGCACAAAGCGGAACTGGAGATCCTATATGTAGTTTTTTTTTAATCGCGCAAACCAAGAGGTGGCGCATGTCAAGTTACTAAAAGTAAAACCCTAGGTTTACAATGCGTTCGGTTGGTCAACCTGACCGGCCGTAAATACTGGCCTTAAAGAATTAAATTGAAAAAAAGGCGGAAAATTAAACAGAGCTTATTAATTTTATTATGAAAATGGAAGCTTCAAGTCACAAAGTCACATGGACTGCACCTTGTTGCACCTACGTTCCTTGTAGTATTTGAAAGAAAAGCAGATTAGGCTCCTCGCATTAATTTATATTGCACTCCTGCAATTATTTGCAGGAGTGCAATATAAATTACTTGATTCATTTATAAATAATTTTCTGCTAGGTGCAACAATATACTATTATCCACGGCAAATATTCCTTGTTTCCCGGGCTTCTAACAGGACTACCTCTTCAATGTTCTATTAATTGTATTGGTTCTAGAGAGATAACCGCGTATATTAGTTACAACAAACCATCAGCGTAAGCTAAGTGCTGTGTTTTGATATGGATCTCATCACTTTGTATGTTTTGTTCAGCCTTTTCCAATAGATGGCTTTGGTAGCTGATTCACGATTAACGGAACTCGTTGCTTAATTACTGTGGTAGCAGGTATTATGTTTGCCAGCTGCACAATGCATAGGGTTATTATGCAAAGAGTTTCGGTAATCTGAGGCGCGATGCATTTTTGCCAAATGGTATGAATATCAAAAATCTGAAAAATATATTTATAAGAACTCGAAGAATAACCCATTACAGCGGAACTAGGAGACTACAACGTAGCTGAACACCCACCGACCTACCTCTCGGAGCTGCGACTACTGCCCAAGCAGTGTTCGGAAGACGAGCGCAAGATCTCGGAACTGCACAGGCTGCATAGAGGGCAGTCGCCCGCGGACGCCGAAGCGAACTTTCTGGAACACGCCAAGAGATTGGACTGCTACGGCGTGGAGTCGCACCCGGCTAAGGTATTATCATCATCATGTTTCGGGCTATATAATATTTGGAGATTTTGGAGACAATTGCATAACACCTAACTAATCTCTCCAAATATAGATCACATGTTAGATTATGTTAGGCCACTTCGCCGTCATTTTGCTATCGGAATTGGACCCCTGTTATTTTGTGTACCGTCGCAATAGTACTCTGGGGACCGATCTCAATATGTAGAAACCAAAAGATTAGAAGATACTGTCTTAAAAACACATAGAGCTCAACCTATCTATCAGCCTCCCGCACCCACTGTTACGTATAGGCCTCCTCTTCAGCACGCCACTTGACGCTGTCCTGCGCCAGCCTCAACCACTGGCGCCAAGCAAAGCAGGTACGATCGTCCGACCACCACCTGGGGGGGTAGTCTGCCTCTTGGTCGAGTTTCGTCCCTTGGCCACCATTCCGTCACTGCCTTTGTCTACCTTCCGTCTTCCCTCCTGGCCAAGTATCCCGCCCTTCTTACTTCGTCCACTTTAACCTCGCGATCTGCTTATCCGTCTACGACCTTGGTCCATCCTCGTATCTCCGTTGGGTACCAACATTGGGTATTCGGTCGAGAAGGGAGATTCCGAGCATGGCACACTTCATTGCCCTTTGTGCTTATCTGATTTTGCGCATGAATACCTTTGTGAGCGCCCATGTCTCGCATCCGTAAGTGAGTATAGGCAGAACACATTTTTTTAACACCTTGGTTTTGAGGCATTGTGGGATTTTACACTTTAAGACGTCTTCCAGTTTGCCAAAAGCGGCCCAACCCAGCTGGATGCGTCTCGAGATTTCCTTCACTTGCGAGTGTTTGCCAAAAGATAAACTGTGTCCAAAGAAGATGGCTACTGTCTCTAGCTGGCAGTTACCTACGATTACGTTAGGTTTAGGACCCGCAAGATTTGACATAATCTTTGTCTTGGACACGTCCATCCTGAGGCCTACCGCAAGCGAAGCTTTATGCAGGTCGTCGAGCATAGTCTGAAGATTCACGTAGTTCTCGGCTAGGAGGATGAGGTCGTCGGCAAAGCGTAGATGTGATATACATCGGCCGTAGATAATTCCCTGCCCTTACCTGTCCTGTGTCTTCAGCAAATCTTCGAGCACACCAGTAAATAGTTTTGGGGAAATGGTGTCCCCCTCTTCGAGCACACCAGTAAATAGTTTTGGGGAAATGGTGTCCCCCTGGCATACACCCCGCCGAATTGGTACGAAGTCAGAAAGTTTGTGCATTCGTACTTGAAGAGTTGTATTCCGGTAGAGCTCCCGGAGAATATCTACGTCTCGCTTGTCAATATTATACTTATGGAGAGAATGAAACACGGCCCAGTGCTCTTCCGCTATCGAACGCCTTTTCGTAATGATCTTTTTTGTTGCTCTGCTCTTGGATCGTGGGTGTCTGGTGTTGTTGGTTTCTCGATTTGTGACGCATGAAGCTTCGCGTAGAACTCCTCAACTACGTGTATTATTTAATTACGATCTGTGATTAGGATACCAGACTTATCTTTGAGTTTGTAAATTTCCGATCTACCTTTATTTAATTTATAATACTTTTGGTCCTTTATTTTGTTTAATAGTTTATATAATCATGTTTGTGCTATATAATCTTAAATCCCTTCTTATACATTTTCTTATAATTTTATTTATCTTTTCTGCTCCTCTTTGATCCATCTGATTTTTGATTTTCAAATATCTTCTTTAAGATAATAGAGAAAGTGTTTCCGGTGATAGTTTTTTCTCCTTTTGTATGGAGCCAACAAGATGTTTCTTTGTCGTTTCCACAGTGATATTAAAAAGTTTCTCGTTCAGCAATTTTACATCCAAGTTTTCTTCGACTTTTAGGATTGGGATCTCAACCTAGATTTCATAAATACGTAGTGCCACAAGGCCAAGGACACTGCCTTGTGCCTTGTGAGGACATATATATACAAGGACTAAGAGAGGACCTATGTCCTCTCTTAGTCCTTGTATATATATGTTACGGCTAAAGTTAGGTGTGAAACTAAACTTAAGTTTAGCCGGCTAGTCTTAAGATTAATTTCGAGCCTCGGCTAATGTCCGAAGTCATGTTCGTTTGTGATAACTGATGTCATCTTTAATCGGCTAGACTGCACATTAGCCGATGCTTTTCGGTTAATGTTGGACATTAGTTAGCTAATGTTGAAAACGAAGTATTCGTGTGACTGCGGGGAGCGGGGCGGGGTTATTTTATTCAGATGAGAAAGCTAGTTCTAATATCAGGGCAAAACACTGCGGTAGCTTAGGTGAAGGGTATAGGGGGTGAGCGAAGCGAAGCCCCCTTTATCTTTCGTGTTAGGTTGAACATGTAAGAACAACAAAAACTATAATAAGACGAGTATAAGTATTTTTTGTTGTTCTTGCATGTTCAACCTAACACGAAGGATAAAGGGGGCTTCGCTTCGTTCACCCCCTTTATCCTTCACCTAAGCTACCGCAGTGTTTACGGCTACCAAATTATTATCATCACTTATTCCAGATAAAGACGGAAATTTTTCAACATTAGCCTATGTATACTGAAAAACAAACTTTAGTTTAGTCGGCTAATGTCAACCATATTTTCTCACCCATCTTTAGCCTCAACAGCGTCGAGGCTAAACTGCAGTTTAGCCGACTAATGTTGAAATCATTTATCGCAATGAACATTATTTCGGACATTAGCCCTTTGAGTAATAATGTATAAATACTAGAGACGCTGGCTCGAACAAAATACGTGGCCGGCCTCTTGAAGAGAGGGGTACGCGCGGGGCGAGGGCGGGCGTGTCAGTTGTCATAGATAGAAAATCTTTGCGCTCAGATGCGACATGCCGTAATTCTGTATGGAGACGTACTACCGTCACCTTTGCCCAAAAGTTTACCTATCGAGTGAATCCTGCCTATACTGCTTTCACACTATATGAATATGAGAATAGTTATGGATACATCCGACTTTCCGATCCCTGATCATCAGGTAGAATGAAAAGGACTTATTATAACGAATCTAATGTGCCCAAACTCGATGGGTTTTTGTCAATCACTCCATCTCTCCATCTCCATCATCAGATCTTATCAGATTGGATGAAAAGTTCTCATCATATTCATATTCATTTTCTTTATTGTACAGGAATCTTAATAGGTAGGTAACTAAACATTTTATGAGCAAAGGCGAGCTTATACCTAAAGAGAGATTTCTACCAGCAAACCTAGGCAGGAATGGAAAAGTTGTGCAACAGGAGAGTAGTAGTGCGCAATAAAACTGAATACATCTAATTGTGTACAACTAAAACGTAATAATGTAATAAATGATGTATATCTTACCGGCCAAACCCGATTTCAGGACAAACTAGTTTTGGCTAGGATAAACTAGTTTGCGCAGCTTATATCAGAGCAAAACATTGCGGTAGCTTAGGTGAAGGGTAAAGAGGGTGAGCGAAGCGAAGCCAAAATCTTGTTACTCTTTGATTTTCAAAGAGAAAACATGTCGCTTTGTTGATTTTTGTAATTCACAAAATATTATTGAATATGCGTATTTATTTATAGACCTTACGTATGAAAAGTTATTCCTTGGCTTTTTTGTATCTTAACTGTGTAGTTTTCACAGTACCGCAGAACACACGAAGGCATCATTTAGTTGCTTACTCTCGCAATCAACCACGTCACGGCTCGGAAAGCGCTTGGCACAGACTGAATTGGGGTTGAGTGAATTAGCTCTACTTATAGCTGCAAAAAAGTCAGTTTGAGGGGCCTACTCTAGTATTTATACATTATTACTCAAAGCATTAGCCGAGGCTCGAAATAAATCTTAACACTAGCCGGCTAAACTTAAGTTTAGTTTCACACCTAGCTTTAGCCGTAACATATACATAAATGAGCTCCCAGACCACATCAAACATAAATGTATATTATTCGCCGATGACAGTTCAATAATAGTGACACAAAAAATAAAAATTTAAGTAATAATATCTCGGCCATTAATGAAACTGTGACAACCGTAGTAAAATAATTAATCAAATGCAAATTGAAAGTAAATTTAACAAAAACTAATGTAAATTATTTTAATAATAATATGAATAACAAATAATAATAATAATATGATATAACTATGAAACTCGCCTTCGGCTCGTTTCATAAACCCACTCTCGAGTGTTAAAGCCCTCCTTTATGTAGCAGTCACATAAACTACTAATATCTTAGTGAGAAACGTCCATAGGACTGAGTAACTTCAGTTCTTCAAGTTTAAATATCTTTATCTTCACACGAATCATAAACCCTCTTTACTGCGTACAAAAACCGCACGTTATGATCAGCATAATGTTAAACTACTTGGTAAAAATTCATTTCTTATCTGAAATATGACATTCAAATTTCGAACGCCGACGCCCGCCTGCGTGCTGCCCCTAGTTTGTCTGTGAAGTTAGTACTGACATTCAAATATCGAACGCCGACGCCCGCCTGCGTGCCGCCCCTACTTTGTCTGTAAAGTTGGTGCTACAGAACAAGCTAAACAACTGCAGAGCCACAATGCCGGTCAAACATGGGGTTCCTCAACACATCAATGAGAGCTTATGATATGTGTGTAGATAAACTAGTGTATGTAACTGTACATAATTAGGCATTAAAACTCTCGGGTGATATTATTATGAAACTCGTCTTCGGCTCGTTTCATAAATCCACTCTCGAGCATTAATGCCCTCCATTATGTAGCAGTCACATAAACTACTATAATATTATTACCACTCATGTACCCTGCCTGTTCCCCGAATAAATAAATAAATCTAAACATCTGCACTGCAAGACATCTTTGGTGTTGCGGTTGAGGATGTGCTTCCCAAGCGGGAAGTCCCGGGTTCGAATCGCCGCTGAGGAGGTAGAAAAAATCTCCAAGTCTTGGATGTCAACATGTTTGCGATAGTCTTGTGCCTGCTCGGTCATTAGAGAGAGCGCTCCGTACTAGTACATTTCAGTCAGTGTACTAGTACACTCTAACAGCTCTATTAGTACTATTAGGACGTTGGATCTTAAGAATAAAAAATATGCCTGCTCGGTCATCAGAGAGCGCTCCGTACTAGGACATTTCAGTCAGTGTACCAGTAA
Organism: Argyresthia goedartella; assembly: GCA_949825045.1. Classification (NCBI taxonomy): domain Eukaryota; kingdom Metazoa; phylum Arthropoda; class Insecta; order Lepidoptera; family Argyresthiidae; genus Argyresthia; species Argyresthia goedartella. Next base: position 11,090,821 of record OX463812.1, on the reverse strand, counting down.
GATCTAACAGCTTTATTAGTACTATCATGTATGACGTAGGATCGAATAAAGAATGGAGCTATTAGGTTAACCTTCCTTTTCGTGCAGAGCAGAAACTTGAGGAATATTATACTCTGATAATATTAACATATTTATACAATTCTATGTGTCTGTTTGCATATCAGAAATAAAAAGTTAAATAATATTTGATTTCCCTTCATAGTTAAACAGGCTCAGGACTGTCATTCTAGTCAAGATGTCAATGCCGTGTCTGTGTGTGCGAGAGCGAGTCGGCATGGCTCAATGCCTTCCGCCCGCCACCGCCGCTCTCTCGGAGCGATGTCCTAATAGTCCTAATAGACCGAATGTCCGATTAGCGTAAGGAAACGTTTCATTCAGTTAATTGCACAGTAACGTTTCCTATTCGTTTTTCGTACATGACCGACACAAGACTAGTTTGCGTCGTCGCTGTTTCTGGTTCTCAAGAGACAGGGCATCATAGTGTGGGGCCAGAAGCAAAGTATGTGCGTGCATGTAAATGTTAATGTTGTGTTATTTCGCAGGACTACAGTGGCAAGGACATCTTCATCGGAGTCACATCCATCGGGATCGTGGTGTTCCAGAACAACACGCGGGTCAACACCTTCTCGTGGGGCAAGATCGTGAAGATATCGTTCAAGAGGAAACAGTTTTTCATACAGCTGAAACGGGAGCCGGTATGGAGGATTTATCAACATCATAATTACTATCATCGTCTTATTAGCGTATAGCTGTCCACTGCTATAGTTCGTCACCGTGTTAATAAGGAAAATATTCATCTTTAGTGCCACACGAGCTCTTTTTTGAGCTGTGAGTCGCGGAATTTCGGCTGCGAAATTTTGGGTACATTCGATTTCATACAAAACTCCTTCGTTCAGGCACACGCGTGTGGCAAAATTAGTTGCCTGCCGACTCACGCGCACAATCCTGGCTGAATTGAGGGGAGGGAATCGAATCGATAATACAGTATACGGCAGGCTTTTTTTTCACTGCGGTATTATGAAATACGGCAGTTTAGGCTTTTGTATTAATTTACAAACAGTGTAAATTAATACAAAACAACACTAGTTGCTTGAAACTGATTTAGTAATAAAAGGTTTTAAGTGATGTAATAATTCTTGAAAAACATAATAGCATATGGTAGTAGATTTGAAATATATCTGGATTTGCACATTTACAAGATATGAAATTGTCCGCGCACCAGTCTTCCACTATCTCTAGCTGTGTGGATTCACCCAGCATTTTCTTCTATTATTATCTTCTATGTCTTCTAAATATGCTTCGCAAATACACAACGTTTTCATTACTTCCATCGCACGAGCACCCTGTGGTAACGTTGAATAGCAGCCGAATAAATTACGCTCGTGTGACCGCCCAAATGAATTCCTGCCGAGCAGAAATTTTCCAGCCCAAATTCCTCGACTCACGCTCAAAAAAATTGCTTGTGTTGCTTGACACTGGGCACTCCTAATATATTTTTTATAACGATTAAATAAATAGAAGTTTAAATAAGCTGCGAAAAATCGATTTTATAATGCAATTGCTCGATGAGTCCGTTTTCCAAGCAGCCAAATCGTGCGGAAAGTGCCACTTTGGCGCGCTAGTGCTTTTTACTTTTTTATTTTTTTATTTCTAACTCCATTTCTCAGCCCCATGCACGACGGAAAGAGTTTTCATTATTTCATTAAAGTTTTAGGAATAAGTCAAGTGCAGATTTTCATTTAGGTAAAAGGTATTATTACAGTATTGTTAATACAGCAAATACTTCATTAAACGCGTTATTAATTACTTTAGATTTAGACTTTGTAGAATAAATTAATTTTGAATATTAATTAAATATGCTGAGATTATATTCTGCTAGTGCCTTTTAACGATACGACATGGCAGCTATTTGCACATGCGCAGTAGTAGAGTCCCCTCCACCACTGAAGTCCGATAGCCGCGGCGCCACCGTCGCTAATAGCACCGGCATTATGCCAGAGATTAGCGTATTTAGCCCCACTTTTCGTTGCGACGTGCGATTTGGGAGATGAGTGGTGGCGCGGACTGCCACGTGCATAATTTGATTTACGACTCGTGCCGAATAAAAAAGCCCCTCTTCGGAAATCACCTGCTTTATAACTTTGGGAATTTTTTCTATCTAGCAAAAATTATCAGCTGGCACTCATGATCAACAAGCTAAAACAAACAAACAACTACATACTCCTATTTCGCGTAACTTTGGATTTACAAAATGCGGCTGTGGCCTGCTGCGGCGCATTAAGAACATTATACGGACTTACATTAAGCTGTGGCAATGAGCGCGCAAAATGTAATATTGAATATCTAGCTAAACTGAGCCTTCCACCCCGTACCGGAAAAGGCGTGACTATTATGTTTGTATATACAGGCACATACATTGCTTCTGACCCCACACTAGGATACCCTGTGTCTTGGAAACCAGAAACATCTAAGTAAGAGCTGGGGTTTTTTTTTCCTTATCCCCAGCCGGGATCAGGCACCCAGGACCTCTCGCATGGTAGGCGGAGCCACAACCGCTGCGCCACAGGTCTGTGTACTAATCTTTGCTTTTCCCCATTTCCAGTCGGAATCCTACGACACGGTTCTAGGCTTCAACATGCGTTCCGGCCGTGCGGCCAAAGCGCTCTGGCGGTGTAGCGTGGAACGGCACGGCTTCTTCCGACTGCGGGCCCCAAAACGGAGGCCCTTACTGGGTGCCCTGGGGGCCCTGGCAGGCATCGGGGCCCCACGGGTGCCCCGGACGGAGAGCCAGGCGTTGGAGGACGCGAGGCGGTCTAGATCGAGTAATAGGGCCTTTGTTAGGTAAGTGTTGATGGGTAATATTATTTGACCTCCGACGAAGTTTGAAGCGTTTGTCAGTCTCTGTGTTTTACTGTGTGTCTGTCTGTGGCACTCTATCGCTCTAACAGGTAGAAGAATTTTAATGCGGTTTTTATTGAAAGAATTGGTTAATACCAAATAGAAAAATAATAATTCAACATAATAATAAACATAATTCTTTATTGCATAGAAAATATACATATACAGACATTAAATCAATGTTATTACAATAAAAAGAAAACAATGTTCAACATCCGCCAACTGCTTCGTCAAATAAATATGTAAAATATCACATACACACATATACACACACACACAAACACACTAAGAAAATAAACCGCCCCGGAACATATCAGATGCAAATGTCCTCATCTTGCTGGCGGCGTTTCCGCACTGCACTGCGAGGGAAATCCTCTGCATAAGACAGGACCCGGAGCGGCGGTCATAGCCACGGTCCCTCAGGCGGCGTCCTATTTCCCTAATGAATGCCTTGCCCTGCACTCCCCAGACCCCGGTGGTTTCTATGGCAAGCGGGACGAATATATACTGGCCCAAAAACACACGAGTACTTTTGAGTCTTCATCCTCGCTGCCTCTTCCGCTGCGGCCCCCGGGGTGGACACGGTCGATGCCAGGTGGGAGGGGGCGAATGTGCAAACACACGTTGCATCCCAAGGCAATAAGCGCCCCCTCCCACGGAATCATGGTCAGGCCATCGGAACGACACAGACCCGCGAGCTCCAATACACAAGGTATATTGGCTGTTACAAGAGCCCGCTTGACGATTTTGTTGATGGAGGAGTGCCGAAAAAGCCTGCCCGCGCTTCGAACGCAGTGCAGGCCGTGCCGACCCCAAGGGTCCACACCCGCACCACAAACTCAGGAATGAGACTGGCAGAAGTCACAACCAGAAATGATCCTAGTTGAGAAAGCGAGGCGTGGAGCTAGAGCCAGTGCCAGCTCGACCCCCGAAGTCCGGACCAATAACTCGTTTAGCATGAATCCGCACGATACCTCATCCCAATGGCGCTGAGAGTGCCAGGGCTGGGGCGGAGTGCTACCAGGACACCAAACATGCCATAACCCTAATGCCTCCTCCACGAAGGGGTTACGAAAACCATCACCATCATAAATGGATATTTAAAATACAAGTAAACCACCGTGCCTGTTGAGCAAAGCTGCTTAGCACCACTGAGTGGAAGTCATTTCAATATTGATAATCGACTCTAGTAAGGCCTTCAGTACGGTATCATACTCAGTGGATTCCTCCCTGTAAAGCCACATCTGAGCCGTACGCAAAGTGTATGTAAGCCTGGAATTGAAAGAAAACTCGTCAGGATTAATAATACCTTGGACACTATTGACACACATTGCTCTAGCCCCAAACTAGGATTCCCTGTATCTTGGGTACTAGACAACGATAGACATACTTATATAGATAAATTTTATACTTAGATAGATAAACAACCATGACTGGGGTACAAACATCCGTTCTCATCAAACAAATATTTGCCCCCACCGGGAATCGAACCCGGAACCCTTGGCTTCGTAGGCAGGGTAACTGCCGACTCGGTCATTCGGGTCGTCCAAATTATTAGTGCGACGTGAGCTGGGAGTTGTTTTAAGTGCTCCTTGGATGCCAAGAGAGCTCTTGTTTCGGCCGATAAGACACCCGGGATACCCTCGGGGAAGATTGGTGCACCCAATAATGTAAAGTCGGATTTGTTCAGTAACCTTGACCCTGGGGCCACGGAATATACTTCTGATAGTACTGCCGGGGGGAGATCTGTCCGGAACAGGGGTGTAATTCGCATTTCTGTGGATTAACTTCCAGCCCCAATCTCGCTAACCCCTCGACAAGTGCTCTCAGATCCTCGATCCCTACTTCCGGGCTGCCTCCGATGGTACCGTCATCCAAATACCATTCGCTTCGAGGTGACCGCAAGGTGGACACTCAATTCTGAATTGCAAGGCTGAATATGAAAGGTCCCAAAGGATCACCGTGCTGCGCCCACACCTGAGACTCCACCAACTTGGGTCCTAAAAATAAGTTACTCGATCTGTAATAACATTGGTGTAGATACGGGTACAATGTAGGAACGTTCGCCTTTATCATGAGGAAAATTGAGTTGCGCTCAACAGCATTAAAAGCGTTGCGAAGATCGATCTTTACTATGAAGTTATTTGTATCAGCCTCAGACAGGACAAAGGCCCGAGTAGCATGTATAGCCGCCTCGCAACCCAAGGGTACGCCAAAACCCAATTGGCAGGGCTGCAGAAATTAAGCTATCTCCTCTCTTACGGCGCGACACCCTAGCTTAGCCACTTAGCGACGGATCACACTGCTTATGGCAATGGTGCGTATGAGGTACCGTATAAAAAAGGACAAACTTCCCTATTTACCACGCCTTTCAGCATAAAATTGGCCAAACTGCAAACTGAGGCCAAGAGTTTTCTCCGTTGTCGCCCGCAGCAGCCGACGTCAGCTCTTTTAAGGTGTTCAGAGCGCAGCCCGTCCAAACGTCCGCCACTTCCACAGAAAGGACTCGTCTGAGGAGGTCGGCTCTGGTGGGAAATTTAAAGAACGACCCGGAGAGGGATGTTAGAGGCGCAAGGCTTCCAACGTCTCCTCACTATTGTGAGCTGTCAGACATTAAAATCCTAACCGCTTCGCCTAGGTCCCCATCATAAACCTTCGTTTCGCCCTGTAAAAGGATCGGCGACTAAACGCCCCTATACTGGGCCGCGGAACTGACGTGACCAACCCTTGGGTACCCTTTGTGCAGACATTGTTAATGTTTTCCTTCACTTTGGAAGTCAGCGACTGACTCCGATTGTTGGAGGAAGGGACTCTTAGGCATGTGTATGAAAAAGTTAGAAGGGCAAACCAGTCCTCCGTCGAGTTGTTTTGGACGGAGTGGTCAATCAATTGTGACAACTCCCCGGCGGCAAGACTTCTTGCACCCTTAGGAATATGTTTAGAGACCCTTACATTCGCCCTCAACAATGGTAACTGACACGTTCAAGCCCCGGGGAAAATGAATCTGCCTTGAAGAACCGGGACAATGAGGACAAACTGACAAAGAGGACATCTGTAACTTAATATCTAAACACGAATTATATACAGATTGTAAAATAAAATAAAATAATACATTATTATCTACATATGTAAAATAAGTAACCAATAAATTTAAATTTAGTAGTTTATGTGACTGCTACATAATGGAGGGCTTTAACACTCGAGAGTGGGTGTATGAAACGAGCCGAAGGCGAGTTTCATAATAATATCACTCGAGAGTTTTAATGCCTAATTATGTACAGTTTCATACACTAGATTATCTACACACATATCATAAGCTCTCTTTGATGTGTTCAGGAACAGCATGTTTGACCGGCATCGTGGCTCTGCAGTTGTTTAGCTTGTTCTGTAGTACCAACTTTACAGACAAACTAGGGGCGGCACGCAGACGGGCGTCGGCGTTCGAAATTTGAATGTCATAATATGTAGAAAAATTACACATTATCGTCATTATGTGTAATTTTTCAGATAAGAAATGAGTTTTTACCAAGTAGTTTAACATTATGCTGATCGTAACGTGCGGTTTTTGTACGCAGTAAAGAGGGTTTATGATACGTGTGTAGATAAAATAATTAATAAATGACTAAAAACAATTTTCGTATCACAGCCACTGGTCGTAGTGCTGTGCGACGTCGTCGTAGCACTCGATGACGACAAGCCTCGAAGAACTCGTTGGATGTTTTGGTACAATTGAGCAAGAGCAGCGTGATGACGCGCTCCCGGTGTAGACTAGTGCCGTCTCATCGATGCTGAGATGTATCCCACTGACAATCGGCATCTGCAGTCCTCAGCAATTAGCTAAACAGCTAATATCGTAGTATTGACCACCGACTGATCCTATTATTCAGATGACACAAGTCATTCAACAGGAACAGACACACAAAAATTAGGTACCACCAAAACCACTAGATTGTACTGTCTGTAGAATTGGAACACAGGTGGAATTGATCTTACCCAACTTTTTATTGTACAGTACAGTCTGAGTCACAAACTAGCGGTTTACGTGATATATTTAAATTTGTTGAAAAATCCTGAAAAGAGGGTTTGTTATAATAATAAATAATAATAATTAAAATAAAAACCGGTTCATTGGTTCAAATGTCATCAGCCTAAACGTAAACAAATGCACCAAAATTCTGTACTTTTAAGGTTGCATGTTGTTGTTGGGTTGTTTTAAAGTATTATTTATAACTACAAATTACAAACAAATGATTCGCGGATTTATGAAATAAATCGCCCCTACCCCCACGGGCCCTCACATGGCGTGGGTAACAAAAACCCTCAATGGTTTCGAGAAAAGGATGGTAGAGTCAGAGTCAGAGTCATTTTTTTATTGAATATAAATAAATAAATTTTCTTATTCAACGTCAAAATTATACTAACTTATAACTACAAGTCGATTTTTTTTATATAAAAAAAAGACTACACCGTTTCGGAAGGTGGGCCTCGGGGTTAAGAAGAAACGGCAAGAAACTCCCCCATACCTTTTTTTTTTAAAAGTGACTTTGCAACAGGTACTGGTTTCGGTCTAAGGAAATTCGCCGGCGAGTGATAGACTTGATCCATCGCCCCTCGTCGAATTTCTGTGCGCTGAGATGGTATGGACCATGCAGTTTTTTCATCTAAGTATTCCTTAATACTATAATAGGACTTTCTTATCAGCTCATTTTTAACATAGTTTTTGAACCTCTTTTCAGGAAGGATCAATGATTCCTGTGGTATTTTATTGTAGAAGCGAATACAGTGCCCCATGAATGATGTGCCTACTTTACTTAGTCTAAATAATGGTAGTGCTAACCTATTTTTATTTCTAGTGTTAATTGTATGGCTATCACCTACAATTTTAAATAAAGCTATGTTTTTTCTTACATGCATGATATTTTCGTATATATATTCGACAGGTAACCGTAAGTGTATTAATTTCTTTGAATTTTTCTCTTAATGATTTTCTAGCATCTAATTGATATATCGCCCTGATCGCCCTTTTTTGTAAGAAAAATATCGTATTTATATCTGCTGCTCTCCCCCAGAGCAATATTCCATAAGACAATTATTTCATAAGAATATTATTCCATGGTACGGCTGTGTCTTCGCTCGACTTGGCGGAGGATATACATACGAACTTTCGTGCCACTTATTTTTTTCGCGGAGGTGCCCACTGGGTACCCTGTCACATTATTTTCTAAAATTAGCAGCAAAACCTGCTCAATTTCTGTCAATTTGTCACCTTGCCATAGTCTGTACAAGATTTGGTATAGCTAATAATAAGACACATGAGGCATTGATAATGTTAAGCTGTCTATACTCTTATCAAAACATATTGACCGTGAATATTTCGAAAATATTTAAACAACATGCTGCCTATTCGTGCTACGTTATCTTTATAGATTGATAGAATCATATTTTGATGAATGAAGAGATAAGCTCGGCTTTGTTCTTGTTTTTTTTCTATTAAAAGTTATCTGTATTGTATGTTTGCCTAGTGCAATCAAGAATTACTAATTATAAATGAACAATTCATATTAATAATAATGTGATAAGTTTTTATCCATTTCAAATACGTAGTAGCTACTGGTTTTTGTTCTTGGTGGATTATCATGTTTTCGTGTTATTATGTATGGTGTGAAATAGTTTTTCAATATTTACTACAGTTAACTAATAGCCCAAGGATCTTTTTGTCTTTATGGAGAGTTTCGCCTGATGGTGTCTTTTGGCTGCCGCCAATTTATTACGAGAATTTTAAAATGTAGGTCTTTTAACTAACTAGAATTCTAGCTATGAAGGTTATAAAGGAAAGTGTGCCGAAGCGCGATGATTTATAGTTTTAATGAAAACCTTTTACGATGCATGAACATTTTAAATTTTCAATTTCAATTTATTTAATTAAGATAACAATGATCCATTATTTGTTAATAACACCAAAAAACTATGCTTAGTAAACAACATAAAAGAAAACAAAAAACTATTTGTTGCTCGAGATAAGCTTGACTACCCAATATTGGTACATTGGGCAGTCAAACCTTCTCGAGATCACCCTCAAAATCTCATTGGTGCTGTCCCAGGCTCTGTCGATAATCGAAACAATGCGTTTCCTCATGATCGCGTAGAAATCATCTGTTCGCGCCTCAGCAAACATTGTTGAAGCACTGCAGAACCGAGGTAGCCCCAACAACATCCTGAAGATGTTATTATATTGAATTCGCAGGGCATTGTAAGTCTTCAGCTTATAGCTAACCCATAGGCTGCAGGTGTAGAACGTCTGAAAGTACGACATAAATAAAGTGACTTTCACCTGTCTCGAACATTTTGCAAACCTACGGGCCAGCATATAACCTCTGACTGCCAACGCCCTGCGCTCCCTTTCAATATCGAGATCATCTTTAAGATCTTCATCTAAAATGGTTGACCCTTGTAAGATTAACACCATTTAGGGTGATGGGAGGTACACGTATTTGGGGGTCCTAGTACCAGATTGGAATACCATATAGACAATATTAAGGTTTAATTCCAAATTCCAAATTCCAAATGTCTTTATTACTGTAGATATTTACATATACTTAGCAATCGTCATTTTTTGCCACTTCTCTACATTGGACCACTGTGGGAGAAGAAGGGCGTAGAAACTCCCACAGATTGATTTTTAGATCTCTTTTTAAAAATTGCTTATGCTTAACTAATACAAAATATAATATTTAGTCATTATCATAATTAATAAGCAGGAATAAATAATTACAAAATTATTAACAGCAAGGTCTGTGTCTAATACAGTCAAAAGCGATATCACACATAGTTGCCGCGCACTCTACCAGGTTTTTTTTTTTTTTTAATATGTATCGATTTTATTTGCTGAAACTTATTTTTCTCAAAAGAATGCCTCAAAACCGCCCATATTTGTTACAATAAGGAATAGAATATGCTTTTTTTTTAAACCCACATGGGGTATTAAAAAGTAATCAAAAAGGAACTCTTTTGAAAGTCCCCCGACTAGAGGGTAATAACAATAAATCTTTTAAAAGATTGATTTGTCGCGAATTCTGCCATACAAACAAATAATTATGACTCTTCGTTAGTCATATTCATATTCTTTATTGCAAAGAAAATATAAAGTTACAAACAGTTACCAGAAATGTTATAAGCAAAAGCAAGAGCTTATCTCTAAACAGATATTTATTCCAGCAAACCTAGGCAAGACAGGAGAGTCTATGCAACAGGACAAACCTTCCTATATTTACTTAAAATGGTTTTTCGCAGTGATAAACATAGTTTATTTTTTTTATTTTAATCTTTTTAGAGGTTTCTATCGACATCCAACTTACATTATGAATGTTAAGATATTTTTATCTTGTTCATTTCACGTTGCTATGCTACTTTGAAAATTTGATTTATTCGGCCATTCAGCGAAACATATATATTTGTAAGGAAGTAAATAGTACATTTCCCACGAGTTCGCAAAGGCTTTTATTTACGAACCGAGAAGTTTATGGCACTAGCCGAAGGTCTTACGAAGTTCGTAAAAAGCCTTTTCGAACGAGGAATATAATTTTTCCGCCTGAGAACACAAAATCAAGCGGCGAAGGTGCTATTTTTAGCTCAGAAGTCTGAAAACATTGTTTCGTACATTCGTACAAAAAACGTGAGCGGGGAAGGGGAGCGTGGCTAGCAGCTCCTGAACTAGGTTTATTAAAATTCATAATTTCACGTCGTGGGAATGCATATTTAAATGCGTAATTTCAAAAGTGTCTGGCGCCTCAGTTTAGTTCAATTAGTTCAGTTCAAAGATTTTTATTCATAATAGCACAAAAATTGAGACTTAATGAACGTCATAACATAATCAAGCAAACATAATATAACATTGAGTAGGTGCCTGATTATTACATAGTTCATATATTTACGGCCTTACTAATAAAAAAAGTTATTCACGGTTTAACTTCTTCAGTGTTTTGTCCTTTTCATACGCCGAGTAAATGTCAAATGTAAAAGTAAGACAAAACACTGTATAAGTTAAACCGGGAATAAATTCTTTTATTAGTAAGGCCGTTAGGGTGCAATGAACTGGTTTAATGCCAGATGTCTGTCTTGTAAAAGATCATAAATTTTTTGAATCGAACTTCAGTTAAGTTTTGGATTTCTTGCGGAATTTTATTGTAGAAGAGCATCGAGGTAAGCAATTAAGAAGAGACGGCACGTCCTTTAAAGCGGCTACGGAAAAATGGACTCAACTGCACATACTCTCACATATCACACATATACAACTCATTGAGTGACAACAGCGAAGGAGATAGATCTATTAGCTAAAGACAGAAGCCAGAGTGAGACAAGCCTAATTATCGTAACGCGCCACATTCGCTTCGTCCGATGTGCGTGTTTCGTTCCAGAGAGCGCTTTGAAGGAGCGTTAGCAAAACAAACAAAACTGAAGCTCGTTTAATCTTTGTATCTGTATGTGTTGGTTGGCCTATGTAGTAAAGACGTAGAATTAAGCAATATAAATAGATTCAATACAGTTCGGATAGTTGTGTTTTATATTAGTTTATGGAGTTACGACCAAAGTGAATAAAACAAGTAGATACATACACAAACGACATATTTATTAAAAAATTAAATTGTTACACCATTTACCTACCTAAGGAAGCTATACATATTTCAACTTAAGCCATATAGTACCATTACAGAAAACAGTTTTTTGCCACACCTCAGCGAAGCCAAAAAAGAAAGGTTTTTAATATATTTATGCCGATTTTGATGAATGAGGTGTCAATCGATTCATTATTTATTACTTACGTGTACAGGTCTTAATTGGTCAATCACCGGCTGACTGCTGGTAGGGTATTTCTACTTTCCTTCAAAAAGAGATAACTTATTTCTTTGTTGACGTTTCGATACATTTGATATCGATGGATCGATTTTGTGAAAATAATGGAGTCTTACATCACAGTATTTGTCCACAACTGCTTTTAACAGATGTATCCTGTGGTTAAAAGTGATCGGTTGATCAAGGGAGTGCTGATGCAAGTTTGAAAGCACGTCCGAGTTTATAAATGACTTTATAACTTTTAATTTTAAACCTTGAATCTGTTTTTCAAACAGAAAATGTTGGCTTTGATTTTCTCGTATAAAAGTTTTTATGGCAATTTCGGATTTAATGCAAATCCTAAATAAGTCTAAAGACGAATTACATAAACCACCCATGTCTTTTAACGTTATTAATTTGTGAAAACTTAATCTTTCGTTGGTAATCAGTTCGGAAACGCAAGTTTCACATTTGATTGTTTTTATTAGCGCTCTCGCCACCCAGCCGGATATATATCCAATAATTAACTCTGCACTTGTTGAGATATCCCGCTGATGACCATTCAAAAGCTTGCTTAGTGTTTGTGCATTGTTTTGTGCTCTTTCATCACTAGGATGATCATAGTTTTTATTTTTTTTTGTTATTTGTACCTTCTTACGTGCTAAAGCGCGTGTCATAGTTTTGTGTTTAGGCAACTTATCAGTACCAAATAAATTTCTAGAGCTATTTTCTTTATCTTCTTCTTCAGAATCATCGTATCGATCAAAAATCATGTTTATATTATTTATTGCCGACGAACAATTCAGAATAGGAAAGTTGTCAAGTGGTATGCAATTGCCTGAAAATGAAGAACGCAGTTCTAAATGCCCAAGAAGCTTCCTGTAAATGCCTCTGAACTGCCTAAAATTTGGGTTATTATTGTAACCTCCCTGTCGACGGATGATACCGAATAATAACTCTAGATGATCTTGACTTAATCGGTAAACCGAGATATACTCCATCATATCACTCTCAACTAAGGTCGAGTAGAGGTGTTTAAGACTCAATGCAGACAATGAATCCCAGAAAACCGGTCTTACGTCGTGAATGGATGACTTTTTTCTTTGATATTGTCATAGTTACCCTGCCTCTTCGAACCCTTCTCGTCTTCACAAACATCTGAAGCGAGATGATGTAGTCTTTCATGTTATCCATGAATGTGAAAATATCATCTTTGTTTTCACGACAAATTGGTTTTTTGAATCCAAAACGCTCTCTCTTTCTCGAGTTCATGATATCAAAAATGTTATTGAAGTTTCAATAAATTTCACAGTTGGATCAGTGTTAACGAAGCGGGAAGAAACCAATATTTCTTCGCAAAGTTTTATAGCGGTAGCAACACTTTTGCTTAAAAGCTGGGTTGCCAGTTTTACCTTCATTATTTGGTTTCGGAAATTAATATGGCGCGCTGACAGCTTATTGGCCAAATTCAGGGTTTCATTCGTTTGCAAGCTCAACAAATGTTCTAGTAATTTCCACTGAATTTCTTTACCTTCACTATCAAACAGCACTCTTTTCGATTCAAATGTGTTACGAACCAATTTTAACATATGACAGGGATCTAAAAACACAGCCACTTTTTTGTCACAGGATGGATGCTGGAATGTTGTTTTTAGAGTGTTGATATCATCAAGATGGCATCCTAAGAGGTTTGCTGCACTAATATTGGAGGGACATCCGTCAAACGTCAATGCAACAACATCGACCCCTACCTGCCAGCTATTTGAAAGGGCTATCTTTATTAAATTGGCCCTGCATTTGGCGGTGAGTCCATCGACAAAAAAATAGCCAATTGGTAATTTCCAATTTTCATTGGAGCATACGAGCATCATCACAAATGCCTGTGAAGCTACGCGATCTACAGGGCCAGCACCGCAGTTTACAAGGCCTAAAGATTTTTTACCACTCCATGAAGTTTGCTGACGTACAGCCATTTTGTCTACGACAAGGGTACACGGGAGCCGTTTTCCTGTCGCAACGTGTTTTCGTTTCAGGACGTCAAAAGCTTCGGTAGTAAAACCTGGAGCGGTATCTGTATTTTGGTACCATTTTCCCAATGTTCGAGGGTGCGGAAGTACATTGTTAAATATTTTTCTCACGTACTTATATCCGACTGGTGAGTAAAATTTCAATGTGAGTGCAAATTTCCTCAAACTTGGCGTAAATTTCATCCGTATGTTGGTCATGGATCTATTTTGTCGTGCCATTCTTGTGAGCATATCTGCTGCTTCCGCTTTTAATAAAACCTCCCTATACTGATCTTCGGGCAGCACGAGTTTCTTCTTCAGTTCGATTATTGTCTGTTTCAATGTATAACACTTTTTCTGCAGTCTTTTATTCCTTTTTTTTAAATTGGCATTTTCCAAAGATACTTTCTTTTTAGCCATCTCAAGCTTCCTGACGGTCTTTTTCAAAAATGATCTTCGGGGTGTATCAAATATAGATTCTAAGTCGGAAATATTTGGTGATCGCTCCGATGATTTTGTAGAATATGTTCCTGTTTGTGGTGTTAGGTGTTTATTTGGCCTTCGAGTTACCTGTAACAAAAACCAGTCTGACTCAGAAATAATTTACCTCAACTCAACAGTTTAGTTTTTAATGCAGTAAGAATAAATACACAAATATATACTTAAGTAGTTTCTAAAATAAAAAGTAAAGAAATAAACGAAGGTTGAATACCTTGAAAAAAGGAACGCCATCATTTTTAATCCTTCTTGTTCCTTTGGCGGTTTTGTACATGTAGCTTGGACTAAAATGCTCTGAACACACTCGACTGCTCTGCGTAGGCATCCAGTCGTATTCTCGGCGCTGGTTTCTAACAACTGAGATCCATTTCTGCTTTCTTAGTTCATCCACCGCGGGAAATCTATTATTGTAATGATTTAATAGCATTAGTATGTTTCCTAAACCTATACACCTTTTAAATGCGGGAATCATTTCATGAGTAGAGATGGGTGGTATGTCCCTGTTATATCCACGCATTTGGGTGGGTAGTTCAAAATTATTGTAATTTAATTTTGAAAAACCATCTAAATTAATTGCAAAGTATGCCAATCAGTTCTAATCAATACCATCTACACAAGTGTGTTTTGTTAATTTTATCTGTTAAATGATGAAATTTAAAGCTAAAAGGAGATTCCAGGGGTACTAGATGGGTATAGTTGTATGTCTCCGTACCCTACAAAGAAACATCATAAGCTCGAACAACTTCGTAAATACAAGTTTCACGCAAAATTATCAAGCAAGACACACTTTGTGTAAATAACATTGATTTAATCGGATAGCCATACTTTGTTTCTTAAATTTTGGTGGTTTAAAAAAATGAGGTTCCAATAATTTTATGCACCCACTAAATGTTCGCGTACGGGTTTGGGAAATACTATTTTAGGAATATAATTAAATGTCAGAATAGAAAAAAAAAGTTGGTTTGAAAAAATCACGAAGACCCATCACTTTTTCTGCCAACAGTATACTCGGCGCCACGACTAAAGAGCTTTGTCCTTGAATGCGCAGTAGTCACTTTTCACAAGTGTTTGGCGCGGGGAAGTGAGGAGCGACGGGGGCGGTAGTCAGCGCCGGCACCTGATTCGTTGATGAGTCGCTTCCCGATGCCCGCACCGAAAGCACGTCTCGAAGCTTCTTGAGTACAGTCACATACAATATTACCCAACATTATCTTTCGCCCCGGTCGAAAATGCCGAAAAATAAAGTACTGACTAGGCAAGCTAGAAAAATGGTTTACGATGTGAACTGTTATATCAAAAAAGAGTCTGATGAAATCGTTGCTGATTTAAAACTGGCGAAGACCACATCAGCCACCTCTTCCATCACTCTACAAAACTTGTTAGAAGCCACAATTCAAAATTTAAATGAAGTTAGAAACAGGTCAATAAGTGTTACAGACCAAAACATATTAACCGAAATTTGCCATAACTTGGAGCAAAATCGCGAAGAATTTGGACAAGCTATGAATACAACTAGCTTAAAATTGACACAAACAGAGAAAAAATAGAAGTGAAGAAAGTCCTGAACACTCATTCCTTCACACTAACCCTAAAAACGCACTTCGGAATTATGCCGCGACTGTACACATGCGCAGTAATCCCCGCCAGTTTCTCCGCGAGCTCTTTATTCGTGGCGCCGGCTGTACATGCGAAAAATTTTCACGACCACCGGCAAATCACAGCGGCGATACCCCGTCCCTCTGTACTACTGAACTAACAGGCCTCTGCGGGGGGATTGCTTGAATAGTCAGATACCTTTCCATACTGGTCTGATTAATAAATGGCTGCTCCGAAAACAATATTGCGTGTTTGGACAAAAACATATAAGTAATACATTAATTTTGGCATACTCACGCGTGGAAAGTAACTCCATCAAGCTTCTTATTATTCTTGGAATGGTTGGTGCACTTGTCAAAGACGCAACCAGGCATTTTAGCCGTAAAATCACTTGAAAGGTGGCAGCCGAATACACTGTTCACTGAAGGTCAGCCCGCGTGCGACTAATCCCGAGTGAGTACATTGTACCTCAATTTCCTCTGCCACGTTTGAGGGCTCGGTGCCGTGTCTACTTGGTTTACGTCGGTGTAGAAGAGTATACAGTGTCCCATAAAATAACTGCTCACTTTTGTGAGTCTGAACATTGGAAAAGAAAGTTTATGTTTATTTCTAGTTTGCACATTGTGGCGGCTATCAATGGTTTTAAAGCTACTGATATTTATCCTCACATACATTATGTTTTCATAGATATATTGACTTGCATTGTTAGGATGTTGGTTTCTTTGAAGAAATCACTCAGAGATTCTCTATTAGATAGCTTATACATAAATCGGATCGCTTCTTCTCCCCTCACAGAAGATCTCGTTGGGTGTTAGTTACTTCACCACGTGAATTTTTCAAGGGCGGCTAGCGCCGTCTTTCTGCCTCATACCTCGATTCTGTATCCCTTGACATATCATGATACCTTTTCGAATTCAAATTAAAATTGTTTTAGATTACAGCTCATGTAAAATAATCGCGTTCTGATTGGTCAAAGTCAATTTCAATATAGAACAATTTAAATGACCACCAAAATTTCCTACTCAAAATGGGTAAATTATCACCAAAAGTTGCAGAAAATATCAGGACAAAATACTGGGGTAGCTTAGGTAGAAGGGTAAAGCGGGTGAGCAAAGTGAAGCCCCCTTTATCCTTCGTGTTAGGTTGAACATGTAAGAACAACAAAAAATACTTAAAACATCTAAAGTACACAAAACATAAAAAGAAGTTTGGTGATTGATCATATATATAAACGACCAACAAACACAATTTGGTGGTCGTTTACAAATTCTGGCGGTCGTTTCGTATTTATTGGTAGCAAAATAGGCGTTCTTGGTGATCGTTTAAACATAAGCTATTTCAAAATATCAATTTGAAAGCTGTCAAGAATGGATTTGAAAAATTATTTTAATTTGAAAAAAAATCTCAAGTTCGGTCGCTTTTTTGTAAATTATACGTCGGTCTATTAGTTGGGTTCTTATATAAAAAAACACTGGAACAACTATGTCATCCATATAAACGAAATTGCTTATTAGTTTTTCTCCTGACTCCTGGGACAGACTTTGGAGCACTTCTGCTTACAGATTAGTGTTGGCCTGAGAAACTACATACACTATGTGTTCATTCTGGTCAGTACTTGATCCAACTTCCTTACATAAGAGGGAGAGTAATTAAATTATAACTTCGTTCTATAACCACATATCCCGATAGATAATAGAACTGCAGGGATTTGGCCAAATTTCCATAAATTGCAATCTAAAATGATCTTAATATTAATTGCAAACTTATGAATCATTTAATTCAATCGTTGTAACCTAAACTGTAATTGAACCTCTTTACTAATAACGCCTCTACAACCCTAATGTCGAACTACAGCATCGATGCCGATATCTTTATTATGGAATTTTTTCACGAGCGAGCGACGCGATTTATTTTATAGATCGACACCACTCGGGAATCATCTAACGCATGTGTATCATAGAACGGTATACCATGCATTATGCGTGCATGCAATGTTGTAATCGCAACCTCGCACGAAATAATAGCTGGTGTCAAAGAATTCTTTCTGGAGGACAATCTTACACAAATCGAACTAGGCCAATACTAAGCTCAACAAGGCTTGTGAAATGGGTACTAGACGACGTTAATTGTAGTAGAGATAAATACTAATGTATTTACATAGAAAGCATCCGATACATGCTCACCACACAAATCGTTGCCCAATGAGCGACTCTACCCAATTTCGTCTAAAAGAGGGTAATGTTGCAATTGTGCTTCTGCCACCCGGTATGGGACAGTCGTGACGCTGCGTTGTTGTGAGGGTAATGTTTGTACAACTCCCCTCTCCCCGCAGACGCAGCAGCTCCCGCAACCGCGAGCTGTCCCCCGCCGCCCCCATCCCCGCCGGCAAGCGCACGGCCGCCGAGCCGGCGGGGGCGCGGGGCGCGCGGGTCACCGACCAGGAGGAGCCCCCGCCGCGCGCCGCCTGGCTGGACGCGCCGACACCACCGCCGCCGCCGCCGCCGCCGCCGGGACAGAGCGACGAGTGAGTGTACTTTCATTGACCTCTAGTTGTGGCTCTGTTATCTGTAGACCTAGCGACACAGGAAATGTACGTTTTTTTTCCATATGGTTCCACCCCATCACACCCTCGACCCGTTGAATGTTATCGGATGAACAAGTGGAATTGTTATAAAACATATAACCCGAATGCATTTTCTTTCAATACCACGTACAAATTTATGAACGGCTAGTTGCGTAGATAGAGTATAGTATATATGAGATATTCTCGAAGGCTTAGTTGCCAATATATGTTTATCAAGAGCACACGTTTCTTTCAATACAAAAATCCCAGTCAGTTTAAAAAGTACGCACCGCAGCTGCACCAATAACTTTGTAACTCCAAATCTCCGCCGTTTTTCAAATTTACTAAAACTGAATCGACAAAAAAAGCCCTGCAATTATCGAACCTGCTCACAACATTTCACGAGAATCGGCTGAGAAACGCGACCTGTAGAGGAGAATAGCCGGACATAAATCCGGACACAAACCTAAGCATTTTCGCCCAAGCTAAGCGGACACGCTTCCCTCGCTCGGTCAATAATTTTGAGTAAACTAATAACCGCTATTTCCCCCACAGCGAAGGAGGCTTCCTCGAACGCGCTCTCCGAGTCCCATTGTCCTACGTGGACGACTCTTCACCGTCGCCGTCCGAGTCCCCCCCTCCGCCCGAGCAGGTTTGTCTTGATCTACAGTAGTAGATTGTGTCGCAAGAGACTAAAGTATTTAGGGAGAGCGCGATTGTTTGAATCCAGAGCGAAGCGAAAGGTTCTAGAGTAGAATCCTAAGTGTACCGAGGTATTCAAAGTACGTCCCTCGATGTTAAATAATTTGTGTACCGTATGTCACAATCTGCTTTTCATCCCTCTATATTTTCCGTTTTTTAATATTTTAATATTGTTTACAAACATAGTATTTGCATTGGTGTCTACTACTATACTCGATTTGTCCTTAACTGGCATACGAGGTAAACAAAAATGACGTGATCACAAAAACTCGATTTTTCACAAGGATTTCGGTTCGGAGTTCGGATGACGGTTTTCACAATCACTCACAAAGACTACTTTAAACATAAATACACTAAATTTCACAAAATAAAACTTGTCGAAATTCAGCTTAGAAATAATATTATTTCCGAAAATTCTAATTACGAGAAAAATTGCTTGACTTCTCGTTTAGTGAAGGGGAAATATGAATGATGAAACGAAATTGAACGAATGAATAAAATACACGGCCACGAAGGTTGTGTTATTAAAATATGTAAAAAAAACAACCTCCTATAATCTTCGTCTCCTACCCTTCACGTTTGCTGGAAGAAATCTTATACTAAAGATAGGCTCGCCTTTGTATGTTTTTTCTCTAATAAGCTATCTGTATAATTTTATGTGAGTACCACAGACCATAGATTAAAATAGACGGATGACTCAAACATGCTCAGGCTCACCGTGGCTCGGCTTTTGCTCGCGAAGCAGCCTCACGCCGCCGCGGCATTCGCCTGGGCTGCCTCGCTCAATCTGGACCCAGCTATTATACCAATGTTTAAATTAAATAAAAATAAAGAAAAAAAACTTTTTTAAAAACAAGCTTTTATTAAAAATTAACTAAAAAGTTTATAGGAAAAGAAGGCGCAAAATGTTCTTAATCATACCATCAAAATGTAACACGCTTTTATTTATGAAATTGGGACTGTGATTAAAACGAGAAGATTTACCAATTAAAGTTTAGGTTTTAATGTTAAAAATATATAATTATGTACGGTATGTAATTATTTTGTCGTAGATGAAGAAGCTTAATTATCGTTAAAGGTTACAATGAACTTATAAAGTGATATATTTGTTATTGGAGTTAATTTATTTTAAACTTTTTAGTTAATTTTTAATAAAAGCTTGTTTTTAAAAAAGGTTTTTTTTCTTTATTTTTATTTTTAACTTTTTAGTATTTTTAAATCGAGATTTACTACGTCGTAGTTCGTGGCACGTAGTAGCGTGTTTCCGTTATGTAGTCCCTAGTACGTTCACATAATATGTGCTGCTTTGAGCACTTAAAGTTTATGTATTTTATTTATTTATACATAGTGAGGTCATAAGTTCTGTCACATGTGCAATATGAAATAATTTAGACATGTTTACTATTTATGTAAACATTTATATAGCAAAATGAACTTAATAAAACATAGATTCTTATGGTAATAAAGTTTATTCAAAATGACCCCGCGATTTTGAATACAGGCCTTTATTCTGCGCGGCCAGTCGTCTATCGCAGCACGAACGAGGTCCATGTCGATATCGGCGGCTGCCTTAATCAAGGATGCCTTGAGTGACTCCAAATCAGGACAAGGCTTTGAGCAGGCCTTTTCCTCCAAGTGTTGCCATATCTTGTAATCTAACGGACTCAAATCTGGACTGGAGGAGGGCCAGTCTTCGTGCCGGTTGAAGTCGATTTCACGCCGCCAGCCAGTCTTGTGTGCTTTTCGCTCTATGAGCTGGCGCAGAATCTTGTTGGAATACCCAGTGCCTGTTATTAAACATGGTATGAGAAACAGGTTCCACAAGGTTCTTGAGGACTGTATTTTGATACACAACTGCATTCTTTTTTACTCCTTTCTCACAAAAATGTACCTCAGTTAAGCCCCAATAAGAGACTCCCAACCAAACCATGAGCGAGGATGGAAAATGACCTCGTTGGACACGCGGAATACGGTCGCTCGCTTCTTCACTGCTGTGTGCGTACACCTTATCATTTGGTTTGTTGTAGCTCTCTTCCACGGTGAAAATTTTTTCATCCGAAAAAAGAATTTCCCGATGCTTTTTTCCCGCGTACCGCTTCAACAAAGCGCGGCATCTCTTCAGTCTCAGGTCCATTAAACGAGCGTCCAAACGATGTCCTGTTTTTCTTCGATATGCCCTAAGCCCTAAGTCTTCATTTAACACCATTTTCACCGTGGTCCTGCTTAACCCCATCTGAAGGGCCAACAGTTTATGCTTACGTATGGGATTTCTTTGAATTCGCGCCTTCACAGCTTTTATCACTGCTGGAGTCCTAACAGAGCGAGGGCGACCACTTCTTGACCTGTCATCTACACTAGAGTCTTCATTGTATCGTTTTATGGTACGATAAACGAATCTTTTGGTTATATTCAAATTTTTCAGTAAGTCGAAAATCTGAATTGGCGCGTAACCGCAACGATGCAACGCAATAACTGCGATACGGTCTTCTTTAAGTGTCCACTCCATATTTAAAAATGAGGAAAGTTCTAAAAAGTACACATTTTTATTTTCATGAAAAATTCGAAATTCGTATTCAATAAACTTTTTTGTGGCCAGCGTTCTAAATTCAAATGTTTTTATTGTGTGACAGAACTTATGACCTGACTGTGTATATGTATATTTTTTTTACATATTTGTAGTAAGGTAAAATAACGTTTAAATTAGTTATGGTATCACCAGTTATTTATTTGTAACTGCCCTGCTAAAGACTTAACTCGGTTTTGGGGTCGGACATTTAGTATCAAAGCAATCGTCAAAACAAATTAAACTAGCCCAAACTCGATGGGGTTGCTTCGTTTAATTATGGAGTTCCTATGGGCCACCTTCCAGCTCCATCATCAGACCCTGGTTACCATCTAGTGTCAAAGTACTCGTCAAGAAAAATTAAACGAGCCCAAACTCGATGAGGTAGCGTCGTTTAATGATGGAGTTCCTATGGCCACCTTCCAGCTCCATCATCAGATCAGCTCTATGTCATAATAATATTTCATTGTCTACCGATTTATACATGCATGAAAAATTTCAGCAGGAAACAGGGAAGTGGATCAAATTTAACTTGCAAGATTTGATTACAGACAGACAGACAACGGGACAGGTGAAACTAAATAAAAGCTTGTAAAAATAATGCTGTGGTCTACAAATGTTGCCATCATTTATTTTCTACATTAATATGTTTAGGTAGTTACCTAATTATTTTAACATTATTTGCATCACTCTGATTCTTCCTACCTACAGAAAAACATAAGTTTGTAAAAAAATAATATATTTTGACATGGCAATTCAGCGTCATTGTCATAAATTTAAAGCTTCATTCGTCTCTGCGCTTCGCTTGTTGTGTAAGTTACGGGTGAGCTCTTACGTTCCTTGATTTTGAAAAATCTGGCTTTCTTTTGGACTTGTGTTTGCCCTGGTTTAAATAGCTATAGGTGGTTCGGCCACGGCCTGCGGCTTACAGCTTCGCAGCTATAGTGGTTATTTGTGGTGTAGCGGTCGAGAAGACGTTGCCTCCCAAGCAAAGTGCCCGATCATCATCTCAATCTACAAAGTAAAGAGTCAAGTCGAACAATGCAATGAAACACGGACGTCATTCCATACTAACGACTTTAGTTCCTGTCTTGTCCTCCGGCTAATTTAAGTGTGTGGCTCTGTTCTAATATAAACTCCGTGTGGCAGGTGACGGTGCGGGTCCCCGCGGGCGCGGACGGCAAGTTCGGACTGAACGTGCGCGGCGGGGGTAGGGGGGGCGTGGTCGTGTCGCGTGTGGCGCCGCGCGCGCAGGCGAGGGTCAACCTGCACGAGGGGGACCAGGTGAGAGAGAACTAACACTACACAACAATACATTAAACAGCCAGTACAATAATAATAGTAAGTTCACAAGGCCGTGTTCGAATGATAACTACCTACTCTTGCTCAAACTAGGGTTAGGGTTGTGTAAAAAATTTTGAACCGCTAAACTGATAATAAAAATATATACCTACATTATGTCAGTACCTATACTCGAATGCCAATAAGTTATTGCGGAGTAGTGTTAGTGAATTTGTAGCATTTATTTGTTTTATTTCTGTTGTTACTTACATTTCCTTTTCCGGGATACACTGAAGAATGTTAAATCGTTATTTGTGTTATTGAGGCAACCGCATACCGCACAATATAACTACTTGTGGCGTCGCGAGCGACGTGCGCGCAAGTCAGAGTCGAACAAAAACTGTTGTGATGACCCTGTCCTCGTGTGCCCATAGCGCCTAACTGAGCGGCGCGGAGTATTCCATGCTATGCCGATCCCGCAATAGTCTCGCGCCATACAGTCGTCACGGCAACACGCCCTTCCCGCACCGCAGGATCCTGCTCAACTGTGCTGTAGTATCATTAGGAATATCTGGGTGACAACTAGAGGTGGCAATAACGGCTAATTTTATAGTAGTTTATGTGACTGCTGCATAATGGAGGGCATTAAAACTCGAGAGTGGGTTTATGTAACGAGCTGAAGGCGAGTCTCATAATAATATCACTCGAGAGTTTTAATGCCTAATTATGTACAGTTACATACACTAGTTTATCTACAGACATATCATAAGCTCTCTTTGATGTGTTCAGGAACCGCATGTTTGACCGGCATTGTGGCTCTGCAGTTGTTTAGCTTGTTCTGTAGCACCAACTTCACGCAGGCGGGCGTCGGCGTTCGAAATTTGAATTTTAGTACCAACTTCACAGACAAACTAGGGACGGTACGCGGGTGGGCGTCGGCGTCCGAAATTTGAATGTCATTATATGTAGAAAAACTACACATAATGACCATTATGTGTAGTTTTCCAGATACGAAACGAGTTTTTACCAAGTAGTTTAACATAATGCTGATCGTAACGTGCGGTTTTTGATCGCAGTAAAGAGGGTTTATGATACGTGTGTAGATAAAATAATTTATATAGCTGCTAAGCTAATTTATTAAAGCGGCTAAAATAAACGGCTAATCTGTTAACTGCTAAACTGCTAATGGTAACGGAAATTATATTCGCACTTGCAGTTTTGTAGCTTTTAAAGTGTGTTATTGTGTGTGTGTGTTATTCCTGTCAGTAATTAGTACGTATTAGAATTATTAGTAACATTATAACGATCAAATAAACTTCCCTTCATACTTTACACAGGCTTAGGACTGTCAGAATTACTATTTTAATCTAAAATTATTGTTATTAGTTCATAGTGAGAGAGATATTCTAAATTTCTAAAGGTGTCAACAAAACCAAAACTTAACAACGTAGAAACGAAATGGTAAATCTCCCCGATATCGGTTAAGTATCAAATTGTGATTATTATGATTCGCCAGCGATTCGCGCGTTCCCGCGTGCGCGACGACGACGCGACGACTGCGATTGCGAATTTGCGAAGCGGCAACGTAGCGCGAAATTAGCGCTTGCTGATTCATTTCATTACATTACTTGAACGTTAAGCGCTTTTTGCTTATTAGCTGTTTATCATTTCGCCGTTTGTTCCATTTTTCAATAGCAGCGCTTTTAATTATTTTTCATTAGCATGCTAATTAATGTGTGACCACCTCTAGTGACAACAAGTTCTGTATGAGCGTGCGCGGCGGGACATTTGTGTCGCTATAATAGTGGCGCCGCGCACGCGGGCGACAGTCGATCTGCACGAGGGGGACGAGGCGAGCACCGGCATAGTCACTAAATACATATAGCGCATCCGCTCCGCCTTCACATAGCTTGACTTACAATCATAAGCCCCGGCCCCGATACACAGTCGACAGCCCAAAGTTCGACGGACATTTAAAGTCATGCTGCCACTGTCTCTCGCTCGGGAAAAACAGCGACAGCATGACATTACAGCGGCACTTTATTTTCCGAACAGTCTGTGCATTCGGCAATTAGTCAACAGGCTAGCGAGTCTATCAAACACCCTTCTGGTGTAAAAAGAATCGAGTAACATTGGCAAGAGCCACTTATGCGTATTTATTTTCTCTTCAGGTGATATCAGTAAACGGCGTGTATGTGGACGAGCTAACACATGAGCAAGTCGTCATGCTGATAAGGAACACTATAGGCACACTCACACTAGTAATTAAACCAAATGGTAAGTGTATGAGCAATGTTCAACCTTTCCAACTTCGAATTAATTGAAATATGGAATATCATTGCATCAAAGCGTGATCATGATAATGGAACTATTTTATGTTCTGTTTGACTATGACAATAACAGTCGTTGCATTTTGTTGACCACAGTCAAATGATTCAAATTATTGATCAAGGTAGATCATTACGTTGTCAATAGACATGACATGTATAATGAATCACTCCATGATGTGTTAAGTTAAACGAAAAGACTACGTTCACTTCGGGTTTGGCGCTACCACGACGCGCGCGCACCCCGCAGGCTCAGCGGACGACAACTTTACTAACACATCCATTACTCCCCAGCGGTATACGAACCCGAGCACGTAGCAGAGGAGCCAGCGGTGTGCTTCGTGCCGTTAGGAGCGGACCAATATGAGGGCGACGCAGCAGAACAGTCCATGCTGTTGCTAGGAGACAGCCTGGCGAGCGGAGCCGCATTGCGACAGTATGAGGTAAACACATACATACTCACGCTGTATGTGCAGAAGAACAGTTGGCAGAGACTCTCCTCCGACGATCTTGGCGCGGAAACCGGAAAGGGAAATGTTGCAGATAGCCGGCTCGAAGGGTCAACATATTTACGGCTACTTAAGACCGCCATTTGTCGGATCCGGATCGGAGTGGTGCTCAAACTTTCTTCTCGCCTCACGGGAGGTATACAGTTGAAACCTCTCGTGGCTCTCCGTAAATCCTGTAAGTGCGACAGAGACGGATATCAGAAGAGCGTAGCTGGTGCTACTACCAACATCTCCGCCTTTCTACGAGATCATTCTGTGTTATCTGATGTGGGTACGGCGGGCGTAAATTCAGGGCCTTTTGATTATCACCAGACCACATGCCCGATGATCCTGCGATAATGTCAAGTCGACAGGACCTTGCTGGGTGACTGGCGTTATCTACAGAGAGGAGGCCTAAGCCCAGCAGTGGGTCGGTATTCGCGGAGTATGAAGACTCTATGCAGGATTCCCAATATCGAGATGATAACGTTGTTTATCTTGTGCGTAAATAAATAAACCCGACACAGGTTGACATAAAGGACACCTTTGACATTGAATTGGAAAAGATCAAATCTGATAATCGTTTATATTTTTTTAAGAAAGAGACCACAAATAAAATAATAAAATAATAATAACTTGGACATTATTTACACACATTGATCTAGCCCCAAACTACAATTCCCTGTATCTTGGGTACTAGACAACGATACACATACTAATATAGATAAATATTATACTTAGATAGATAAACAACCATGACTAGGGTACAAACATCCGTTCTCATCAAACAAATATTTGCCCCCACCGGGGCTCGAACCCGGGACCCTTGGCTTTGTAGGCAGGGTCACTGCCGACTCGGCCATTCGGGTCGTCTCACAACTCATCCTTTGTCCATTGCAATAGTGACACTTGTTCAAATCATTCGTTCAAATATCGCTAGTTAAAAACTCGACGGGCCTTTTTCGTGGATTATTTAAATCGAACTGTTTTTTCTTTTGAGCTGGATGTAATCTCCAGGGTTAGTGAAAATCCTAGGCTAAATTTTATTCTAAAAATAATTTTACTCGAGATTTATTCCGCGTTCTTAGCTAGTGGGCCTAAAGATCTTTAAGCGATTCTTTCAAGGGTACTGATCGTTCTGTAGTAAAACAAGACCTCTGGAGATTTTGAAATTTCTCAATTTTGAAATTGCCATTTGAGTAATTTCAAAATGTTCAAGATTACATAAATGATTCTATAATGAGGAGGATTCTAAAATGTGTTGTATTCATACGTAATTGGGTTTTCACATAGCAATGTGTATCTTATTTTATATTTATGTGAGATTTATTATTATGGTACGTATAATTTATTTATTATAGTTCACCAACAGATCTTTCACACTGTTGGAAACCCATAATAAATAAATGAAAAGTCGCCTTGTTGACTTCCAGGCGTTACCTCGGCGCATGAGTGATGAGTCAACGACGGCGTGTCGACTGCCCTGCAATCTGAACAAGAACCGATACAGAGATATAGCACCCTGTAAGTACACTATAGTATTGTAACTTTATCTAGGCTAGGCAAAATTATTTTCGTTAACGCTTGAATCCTTCGTTACGCTCAGACTTCTAACTTAAATCCCTCACTACGCTCAGGATTCTATCGCTTCGCTTCACTCTGGATTCAATGTACCGCCCTCGCCGTAAATACATCATTTTGCTCCCTTGAGACACAAATAAAATTTTTTTTAGTTCATTAGTATTTTTCATCATCATCATATATTAAGGGGTCTTGTCGTCCCCTGTCGTTGCAGCAACCTCCAGTACTCTCTGTCTTGGGCCTTGGTCTTCATCTCCTGGTACGATCCACTATGGCTCCAATTCTTTAGTTGGTCTGTATATCTTCCCCTAGGACGCCCTCGCTGACGTTTGCCCTCAAGCTTGCCCTCTATAATTGTAAGGAGGAGTCCTTCATGTCTTAGAATGTGTCCTAAGCACTTGGCTCTTCTGTTTGCTATGGTTCTTATGATAGCTCGGGTCTCTTTAGCCATTCTTAAAACCTCTTCATTTGTTCTTTTCTCTGTCCAGCTAATTTATAGCATCCTACGCCAGCACCACATTTCAAAGGCTTCCAAACGCTCTATGTCTTTAGTTGTCATGTTCCAGCTCTCGCAGCCATACAATGCAATACTCCATACAAGTGTTTTGATAAGTTGCTTCCTTACTCGTATGTTGATTTTGTTGCTGTAAATATTTCTATTTGTTGTGAAAGCTCTTCTTGCAATGGCTATTCTGGTGCGTATTTCATTATCACTTCTACCTGTTTCTTCAATGATGCTTCCTAGATATGCGAATTGCTTAACTTGTTGCAGTTCATTCCCGTTCAATATTATCTTGATGGCAGGGCTTTCCTTTTTGGCCGTCACAAGTACTTTTGTTTTCTTAACATTAATTTTAAGTTTGTATTTTTGAAAAATTCTGTTCATGGTTTCTAGGTTCGCCTGTAGCCATTCTTCAGATTCCGTTACTAGGGCAATATCATCTGCAAATCGGATCCACGGTATATTATTTCCATTTATCTTGACTCCTATGGAGAATTCTCTAATTTCGTTTATAGCCTCTTCTATGTAGATGTTGAATAGTAGTGGGGATAAACTGCACCCTTGTCTTACTCCTTTGCCGATTTTGCCTGTTTTCGTGACGTCTTCCATCGTAATCTCTGTCTTTTGGTCAATGTACAACGCCTTTATTATTCTTCTGACCTTCCAGTCAAATCCCTTGTTCTTCATTATTCCGAATAAAATATTCCAGTCAACATTATCGAAAGCTTTCTCCAGGTCGATAAAGCCGAGGTACGTATTAAGGTTAAGCTCTAGTCTTTTATCTATTATATTTCTGAGTGCAATTATAGCTTCTCTTGTTCCTCTGTTCTTTCTAAAGCCAAATTGGTCTTCACTTAGGTTTTCTTCAATTTTTGTATGTATTCTGCGCTGTATTATTTTAAGTAAAATCTTGGATGCGTGTGACAATAAACTAATGGTTCTATAGTTTCCACATTCTGTGGCATTTCCTTTCTTTGGCATCGTGATTGTCCTGCTGGTCGCAAAGTCTTCTGGTACTATACCCTTTTCATAGCATTCTACTATTATGTGGTATAGTTGTCTTCTGGTTTGTGGTCCGCTATGTTTCAATAGTTCTGAGGGTATTTCGTCTCTTCCGGGGGCTTTACCGTCTTTAAGCTCGTTCAGCGCTGTCTCAAATTCTGACCATGTTATGCAAGGTCCCCTATTATCTTCCTCCACTTCATGTTCCTCTTCTATAGCCGACTCCTCCAAACTGTCTCCTTTGTATAAGTCCTCTATGTATTCAATCCACCTCCCTGTTATGTCTTCTTTGTCATAAAGTAGTTTTCCTTCTGTATCTCTTATCACTTTACTTTTAGTTGCTGCCTTCTTTTGCATCATTTTAATTAAGTTGTATCCTTGGGCTACCAAACCTTTTGTGATAAAGAACTCGATATCTTCACAATGTTTTTCTATCCATTTAGTATTTTCTCTATCACATAATGTTTGAACTCTGTTTTTATAGTATTTGTACATCTTTTTATCTTCCTCCGTTTTCTGGCTTCTGTGACTGTTTCTACGATTTATTGTATCTATGATCTCAGGTGTCACCCATCCTTTTCTTGGTTTCCTCTTAGATTTTCCTAGAGTTTGCTCCGCCGATTTTCTTATTATACTAACAAAGTTCGTCCAGTTATTGTTCAGGTCATTATCTTCCAAACCTAACTTGGTCAATTCTTTGTCTGTTTCGTTACCAAAAGTTACTCTCAAATCTTTGCTTTTGAATTGTATCATATCGGCCTTGAGCCTCGAGTTGCTTTTCCCCCTTGGTCCTCTTTTACTCTGTTCCATTATGCACTTCGCCATCACTAGGTTATGGTCACTATCAATATTCGGACCCGGGTACGCATGGCTTGTCAGAACGTGCCTTCTCTCTTCAGTTCTTGTGATAATGTAGTCTATCTGATATCTTGCCACATCTCCGGGCATCTTCCATGTGTACCGTCTTCTCTTAGGGACTTGGAATAAGGTATTAGTTATGCACAGATCATATTGTTTGCAAAATTGTATTAACCTTTCTCCTCTTGAGTTAGTTTTTCCAAGACCCCAACTGCCCACGTGTCTTCCGTTTTGGTTTTCTCCCACAACCGCGTTAAAATCGCCCATAATATATAGCCTGTGATCATCTTTAACCCCTCTTAGCAAGTCGTCTAGTTGTTCATATATTTCTTCTATTTCCGATTCATCGTGTGCTGAAGTTGGCATATATACCTGGATTATAACTGTAATGGGTGCAGTATTAAGCGTTATCAGAAGTAGTCTATCACTTATGTGTAGTGTATTCATAACCTTGAGTCCCATGTCCTTGTTTAAAAATATTGCAACCCCATTACTTCCCCCTTTGCCCCCACTAAAGATGATTCTATAGTCATCGTACCAGTAGTCTCCGTTACCCTCCCAGCGATGTTCACATATACCTAGTATTTCGACTTTCGTCTCGTCCAGGATGTGTAGGAGTTCTTCTGTTCTCCCTGTCTTATGGAGCGTGCGCACGTTCCACGTCCCTATTTTGCAAGGGTTTCGCATGGCATCATCGACAGCCTTGCGTCTGTCTCTGGTATTCTTTTCATTCCATCGCATATCTTCTAGAGGGTTTCGCATGTTAACGACCGACACAGCCTCCGTGCTGTGCCTGCCGGACTCGGGCCGCGATCGCGGCCTTCTGTCGATTAAATTCCTTTCCTTTATTGACTTTTTCATGTTTGCTGCTATATGTAGGGAAATTAATGTGGTGGTATCCCCCTTGCCTTCCACATCGCAGTGACAAGGCCATTCTGTTGGTGCAACTCCGCCCTCGTTTCATCGTGCAGAAACCCATCCGACTTGCTGTAGTCTTCGGCTTTCTGCCCGTACTGCCACCGCTGCTTCCCGGTGTCAGGGGAATGCTTATTGAATGGCGGCATTATCACGCCATGTCACAGGGTTGTCGTTGGAAACTGTAGCTTTTTGCTAGAAAGCCCTTCCCACCAGGCTTCCCACTACTTCCTATTAACCTTGCCGCTTCTTGGTCGGGGACTGCTTATTCAATATATTCGCAGCTAACCATCATATCTAATGGCCGTTCACTATCCGCCACCTGTGACCCCTCGGGTAGCCTGCAGCTCAGCCTCCGAAGTAGTAGTATTTTTATCTACACACATATCATAAACCTTCTTTACTGCGTACAAAAACCGCACGTTACGATCAGCATAATGTTAAACTACTTGGTAAAAACTCATTTCTTATCTGAAAAATTACACATTATGACCATAATGTGTAGTTTTTCTACATATTATGACATTCAAATTTCGAACGCCAACGCCCGACTGCGTCCCGCCCCTAGTTTGTCTGTGAAGTTGGTACTGACATTCAAATTTCGAACGCCGACGCCCGCCTGCGTGAAGTTGGTACTACAGAACAAGCTAAACAAACAATGCCGGTCAAACATGCGGTTCCTGAACACATCAAAGAGAGCTTATGATATGTACAGTCGCTTCTACGATTCCATTTACGGAGTCTTCAACAGCTGTATCCCGAAGAAGACCAGACCAACCCAGCCTACAAGGAGATACCCGGTGTGGTTCACTGGTGATATAATAAGGGACTTGGCCACGAAGGCTATACTCCACCGTAAATGGAAAACGGGGAGGAGGCCGGCTGACTACGTCTCATTCAGTGAGCTAAGAGCCAACCTCAAGCGTCGCGTAGATACAGCCTACGCCAACCACATGAGTAGTATAGAAAGCAATATTAGACATAACCCGCGCGCATTTTGGAAATATGTAAGTGGCCTACGATCGAAGGGTGGTTTCGAACCTCGGGTCACGCATCGGGGCCGGGAACACGTTGGTGAGGAAGCAGCAGCCGCATTTGCAAACTACTTCTCAGACGTTTTCCTCCCTGACGAGCCAGCGCTCGATCCAGATCAGGTAAACATTTCTGATGACTCGTGCACTGCTAATCACATACAAGTTTCACATATTTCTAGGAGGGACACAAAGGAAGGGCTGAAGCAGCTAAGGCCAAGGAGCGCAATTGGATCGGACAACGTCCCTCCCTACTTTTTGAAGGCCTACAGCGATCAGCTGGTTTAACCTTTGGGTCGGATATTCAATCTTGTTCTTGAACAAGGTAAGTACCCCACCAGCTGGAAGCTTTCTCGAGTCAGTCCTTTCCCCAAGACAAGTGACACTGCCTCCGTTGATCAATATCGACCTATTGCGATCCTGAGTTCATTGGCAAAACTGTTCGAGTCGATCATAAAAGACAAAATCGGTTCGCAGATTGCGCCTTATCTGAGCGACTCGCAACACGGATCCAGGAGTCGCCGCTCAGTTAACACCAACTTGCTGACTTTAGTCGAGATTGTGTCGAAGTGCATGGACAAGGGATGTCAAGTGGACGTCGCCTATATGGACTTTCGTAAGACGTCCTAATGAAGAAGTTATGTGCCATTGGATTTGCCCCACGGCTGTTGGTTTTCTTCGCTGACTACCTCAAGAACCGCCAGCAATATGTGCGACACGGCTGTTTTGAGTCCCAGCCATACCATACACGGTCGGGCGTTAGCCAAGGGTCTATTCTCGGTCCGTTGTTATTTATCATTATGATAAATGACCTGGAATTAGAGCTTAAACACGCCAATTGCCTTCTGTATGCGGACGATCTGAAACTGATACTTCCCGTGAGTTCAGAGGATGATTGTAGTTTGCTGCAGGAAGATCTAGACGCGGTTCATAGGTGGAGTGTGAACAATAAACTCCTCTTCAATACTGCCAAGTGCTATGTAATGTCCTTTACGCGCTCCTCTCATCCTATAAGCGCGATATATACACTCGGTACGGAGTCTTTGACTCGAGTGTATTCGATTAGGGACCTCGGTGTTACGTTCGACCCTAAACTTACATTCCATGAGCACATGAGCACATTGGCCAAGGAATGCTTTAAAAGATTGGGGTTTGTAATACGGAATAGTAAGGGATTCCATAACCTGGGAGTGGTCCAGCTTCTCTACATGGCCCTAGTGAGAACCAAACTTGAATCTAGCTCGGTGGTTTGGAATCCGCACGAAAGCTCGCTTTTGCTAGGTATCGTAGGAAAGCTTTGTGTACCTTAGCTATATAAGCGGAAATTTGGATACTACCCTTATCTTTATCCATCCGCTTTTATATTGGGTATGCTTGGATACAACTCACTAGAGGTCAGACGTAACACCGAGCAGCTTCTGACTGTGTGTCGATTGTTGCGAGGCGACAGTGACTGTGTCGCGCTTGTCAGTACGGTATGCGCGCTATACGTGCCCGACAGATATCTCCGCGCGCGTAGGCACCAGCTGTTAGCGGGCGTCACGTACCGCACGGTGGCGCGCCAGCACTCTCCACTGGTGAGGGCACGGGATAGCCTCAATGCTCTGCTGGCTGCAGCACCACTGACTGATCTGTTTGGTGATGAGTGGAGGCATATTGTGCGAGAATGTGGCAGGTTCTGCGAAATGAAGGAGTGAAAGTGTTGTCTTAGAAATATTATTATTATTTTTTGCATTGACATTTTATTTCAGTACCCTTGACATACCTAATAATGTTTAATAATATTTGAATTTGACCTTTAATGTGATTTGATATGTAGTATTTTCTACGAATTTGTACCCTTTGTTCCCTACCTGTGAAATCGACTTACCTAAATTGATACTGACATTGTATAACTATTTGACTTTGTACAGCGCATTGGGTGTATAACTGTAATGTTGTATATCGTACTTGTATATTAAATAAAATGTATGTAGATAAACTAGTGTATGTAACTGTACATAATTAGGCATTAAAACTCTCGAGTGATATAAACCCTCTCTCGAGTTTTAATGCCCTCAATTATGTAACAGTCACATAAACTACTATTAAACTTTAATTTGTTTTTTTTGGGTGGTTTATTTTTTATTTCATTGCATATGTTTGAGAAAAGTACTATGCCTCTGGCACTGAAAAGGGCTTGCCGGCTTCATATCACTATCCGGGCTCCCTACGGTCGGCATCTCTACCTACACAGCCGGCAAGCCCTTCTTTCCCGCGTCTGCAGTAATGTACTATTATGTTTCCTCATTGGACTACATTTGCAACGTGAAACCAGTCTTCAAAGTGCAGACATTTGTTATGAGAGAAATTGTCGAATCAAGGACCTTATGAGTACAACATGTAATAGTAGTTCATGTGACTGATGCATAATGCCTAATTATGTACAGTAACATACACTAGTTTATCTACACACATAACATAAGCTCTCTTTGATGTGTCCAGGAACCGCATGTTCGACCGGCATGGTGCCATTGATAAATTGATCTGCGCTTGTTTAGCTTGTTCAATAGTACCAACTTCACAGACATGCCAGGGGCGGTGTTGATACATTATGGTTTATCAATATTCAGATAAGAAATGAGTTTTTACCAAGTAGTATAACATTATGCTGGTCGTAACGTGCGGTTTTTGGACGCAGTAAAGAGGGTTTATGATACGTTTATAGATAAATTCCATAAGGGGATTAATTGTATTAGCATTATTTAGTATATCGAGCATGAATAACTTATTCTGATCCCAAATTGTGAAATCATTTTATTTATACAAAATTTTACCTACCCTAAGGTCCACTTGCACTGAATTCATTTAACACGTTTAGCGTCTTAATTCAATTTAGCACCAATCAATAAATAAATAAACAAACAATTGTCACGAACCCTAGACAATGGACGTTAAATTAATTCGGACCCCATACATTGCTGCTCCATTGCGCGTTAAAAATAGTAACAGTTTTTTTTTGTTAATAAAGGTTTCGTGAAAATTTGTTTATCATTTGATCCCTACGATCATGAAATAAGCCTGGAAGAAATATATTTCGAATCGAATCGACACGCTGTATAAGGCTTCAATATATAACGTATACGATCTTTTTCACTAATACAATGCATTGTGCAGTTTTTTTAATGTTCTTATTCATAAGTTTTAGTACATACATACTAATAACATTTACTAATATCTCAATTGGTCCACAGACGATAGTACACGAGTTGTACTAAAGAACTGCGCTACGGGTGATTATATCAACGCGTCCTACATCAACATGGAGATACCCAACTCTGAACTCGTACTTACGTACATAGCGGCGCAAGGTAAATACTAATTCATGTTCTACGATAGTTGGGGTCTATATCTGCCGATTAAGTGGTTATAGTAATACAAGAACTCTAGATTGCAATGTATGGAAAAAACGTCAAAATTAGTGCAGTTATTTTATCTATCGTGATATGTAAGTCTATCTCTTTAGTGATTTGAGATGTCAATTAAAAAGTAGTGAAAGGGATTATTTCCTCTAATGGCAACACAAATCAGAAAGTTAACTGGAAACGAACAGACTCATTAAAAGCAAAAATCCGCAAAGTGCGTCGTCAATTAAAATAAGCTAAGAATTTAAAATTACCAAATAATTAAAAACTACACACACACAAAAACTGAACACAATAAAAAACAAATAAACCGCCCCAGGACATGCCCGACCCAAAGGCACCCATCACACTGGCATTACCATGCTGCACGGCGAGTGAGATCCTTTGGATCAGGAACGCTCCGGAACGATTGTCAAAACCTCGGTCCCTCAAGCGTCGCCCAATGTCCTTGACAAACATCCTGCCCTGAGCACCCCAAATACCCGTGGTCTCGATGGCCAAGGGAACAAACAGGTAGCTCCCCATCAGCTGTGCGTATTTTAGGCATTTCTGCCGCGCCGCCGACTCCGCTGCAGCCCCAGGTGTCACCATGGTGGAGCCAATGTGGGATGCCGCGAACGTGCACACACAAGTAGCATCCCACAAAAGGCAACGACCTCTCTCCCACGGTATCAAGGTGAGACCGTCCGGACGCTTCCCGTCGCTGCGAGTCAAACCCGGTGGTTCGAGAACTGATGGAATGTCAGCAGAGACGAGAGCCCTCCGGACGATGTCGTTGATCGAGTGGTGGCGAGAGAGTCTCCCTGCACTTCTGACACAGTGTAGCCCATGACGTCCCCGCGAATCTTCCGACGCACCGTAAACTCAGTGGTGCGGTTCGCAGATATCGCAACCCAGACGAAGCGCCACAGCTACACGCAGGGAGTTGTCGTCCAGAAGGGTTCCTAAATGCGGAGACGGCAACGCATGCAGCCAAGCACCTGACTCCGGCTGAGAGACTGCTCGCAGACGAGCAAGTTCCGCTCCCGAGCTCTGCGCTAACAGCCCGTCAAGGGACACCTTGCACAGCTCCTCATCCCAGGGGCGCTGCACGCCGGGCTTCTCCGGAACATCTCCCCTCGGACAACGGGCCCGCCCCCGCTGAAGAGCCTCGTCCGCAAAAGGAATGCCAAAACCGTCACCGTTAAACTTTAAAATGCGAGTGACTAGTTCAAGTACCCCATGCGAAGAGGCCAAGAAAGCTGGGAGCTCCGTGTCCTGTAGGCGACGAACGCCGAGACCACCAAACCGTATTGGAAGGGCCGCTTGATCCCATTGGGAGGGAGACATTTTCACGTTTAAAATCATCTCCAACAGACTCATTAACTCGTTATCATATGAATCTGCCTCCCTCCTACACAGCCAAACCGGAGTGTTTCGCAAAGTGTTTCGCAAAGGGACAGACAACTCCATAGAATTGTTAGAGCCACATGAGCGGAAAGCTCCTTAAGGTGTGGTTTTGCCCCAGCCAAGGACTTTAACTTATCCCCTAAAACCTTCCGGAAAAATGGGCGCGTCCAATAAAGTAAAACTTGTTTTAGTTAGGACCTTCACCCCTGGCATCAAAAGATCCAACTCCGCTCTGGAATCTTGGGCCAGATTCCCAGAGCAAGCGAATAACTCGCATTTTTCTGAGTTGAGGTGAAGGCCCAACTCCCCCAGACCACTGATAATAGCCTTCAATGCGTCCACGACCACCTCGGGAGGTCCCCCGATGGTGCCATCATCCAGGTACCAAATATTCAATGGGGTGTTTACTGATTTTACAACGTCGTGGATCGCTAAGCTAAACAACAGTGGTGGGCGCGCAACAGGGTGACCCCTTCCCTGTTGCGCGCCCACCCGAGACTCCACCAGGTTTTGGCCATAAAAACAAGTTACTTACACCCGAGTGACATTGGTGGAGAAACGGATATAGGGTCGGAACCAATTTGTTGACCTTACACAACATAACATAACATAAAGTTAACTTGCTTTTCTACGGAGTAAAGTACTATTTTGCTCCCTTCATACTGGGAATAAACGACCTCATTGGATCACACCCAAATTATCTAAAAAAATACTTTTTCACTTCACTCCAACAAAAGTGGCGAAAATGGTCTGTAATGGGGCCCTAAAACAATAAATAGTTAAACAGGACAACATATTTGTTTTGTAAAAACGTTGTTGACTTGATTGATATAGTTCAGGTCACATGTCAACACTTGTCGGTAAAAGCGTGCGTCATGCCGACGCGTCGGTATAAGCGTGCATGACGTGTGCTGTCAATTGCGGAATATGGCGGACTAGGACAGGGGGAGTCCGAAAATGAATTTCTTCGCCTCACCTGAGACTTGGCCCTAAAACTCAATCGTCCATCTATTGCTCACTTTCCAGTCTCTACAGCAATGTAGTATTTCACGACCACTGCTCAAAATGTGACTTATCGTCATTCTTAACATTTACATACAATGGTGGTCATATAATTAAGAACGCTTTTTTGCAGATTTTTTCAAACTAACGAGTTTTGTATTTCTTTCGGTATCGCAAAACTTATCCCGGTACTTATTCTTAGCGGTACATTCGTTGAAACACATGATTGGCTTAAAAATAAACAGATAAACTTTATACATTAGATCTAAACCTAGTATTACTACTTACTGGCTGGTCACGTAATTTAGAACGCAGAATAGTTATTTTTAATTTTTTAAATAAAGAACATTATGGCTCTGTGGTTGAATTCGTATAATTTTAGCGCCATTTAGTGTTGTAAAAGTCTTAAAGGTGATTGCTTCATATGAAAACAATGGTTGTGATAAATCTACTATCTAGGCAAGGTTAGGTCTAGTGAATCTAGTTTTAATTTAAAAGTTAACGACCAATTACTCTCATCAAACGAGGACGTTGCTAACGCATTTGAAAAGTTCTTCAGTACCATACCAATAATAACAACAGAAGCACTACCATCCTCTTCTGAAAAGTCTTTAGATTACTTGGTTGAAAATGTGCCCCAAAACAAGGATGGCTTTAACTTCAAGCCAATAGGCTCTATAACAATAGTTAAAACATTTAAACTTCTTAGCATGAAAAAGACTGAAGATTTATGGGGCATGTCGGTTAACGTGGTTAAATCAGTAATCGATGTGATTGCACCATACATGACAATCACATTCAATAGTTGTATAGCAAACGGAGTTTTTCCTGACCTCATGAAAATGAGCAGATTAATACCACTTTTCAAATCCGGTAGTAAACAAGACCCTGCCAACTTCAGACCTGTATCTGTATTGCCAGTGTTGAACAAGGTGTTTGAAAAGGTCATATTAAGTCAACTACTCTCTCACTTCAATGCATCTGGGCTACTCCACAAAAAACAGTTCGGATTCACTAAAGGCAGATCAACAACAGACGCCGGAGTAGCGCTTGTAGAACACATTTATAGTGCGTGGGAAGGATCACAGGATGCGGTTGGTGTTTTATGTGATCTTTCCAAGGCCTTTGACTGTGTGGACCATCAAACTCTTTTGCTCAAACTTCAACACTATGGTATCAAAGATAATGCGTTAAAATTAATGGAATCTTATTTAATGGAAAGATTACTAAAAGTAGATATAAACAGATGCAAGTCCACTGGAACCCATATGAATATTGGTGTACTCCAAGGTTCTATCTTAGGTCCGTTCCTTTTCTTAGTGTACATGAATGACCTGCCTTATATGGTGGAAAAAATGACTCAGATTGTTCTATTTGCTGACGACACATCTATTATTTTCAAGGTGAAAAGACAAGAAGAAATTCTAGACGACGCAAATAGTACACTCTCTCATGTGTTAAGTTGGTTCAATGTAAACAACCTGTTATTAAACTCAAAGAAGACTAAATGTATCAAATTTTGTTTGCCTAATGTACGACAGGTTGAAAGCAGTGTTAGAATAGGATCTGAAAGATTGGACCTCGTTGAAGACACAATCTTTCTCGGAATCACTATAGATTCGAAACTTCAATGGGGTCCTCACATAACTAATCTCGCACGAAGACTTAGCTCAGCCGCTTTTGCGGTCAGACAAATCAGATATCTTACAGATGTTGAAACTGCCAGATTGGTTTACTTTAGTTATTTTCACAGTATTATGTCTTATGGAATATTGCTCTGGGGGAGAGCAGCAGATATAAATACGATATTTTTCTTACAAAAAAGGGCGATCAGGGCGATATATCAATTAGATGCTAGAGAATCATTAAGAGAAAAATTCAAAGAAATTAATATACTAACGGTTACCTGTCAATATATATACGAGAATATCATGCATGTAAGAAAAAACCACAGATACTATAATACTATACAGAAAAAACATAGCTTTATTTAAAATTGTAGGTGATAGCCATACAATTGACACTAGAAATAAAAATAGGTTAGCACTACCATTATTTAGACTAATTAAAGTAGGCACATCATTCATGGGGCACTGTATTCGCTTCTACAATAAAATACCACAGGAATCATTGATCCTTCCTGAAAAGAGGTTCAAAAACTATGTTAAAAATGAGCTGATAAGAAAGTCCTATTATAGTATTAAGGAATACTTAGATGAAAAAACTGCATGGTCCATACCATCTCAGCGCACAGAAATTCGACGAGGGGCGATGGATCAAGTCTATCACTCGCCGGCGAATTTCCTTAGACCGAAACCAGTACCTGTTGTAAAATCACTTTTAAAAAAAAAAGGAATGGGGGAGTTTCTTGCCGTTTCTTCTTAACCCCGAGGCCCACCTTCCGAAACGGTGTAGTCTTTTTTTATATAAAAAAAAATTGACTTGTAGTTATAAGTAAGTATAATTTTGACGTTGAATAAGATATTTTATTTATTTATATTCAATAAAAAAAATGACTCTCTCTCTGTACAAGGGGAGTAAAAAACTTCGCGAGAAGAATTGGTCGTATAAAAAGATAGCCATATGGTCAAAAACGATGGTTTTCCACGCTGTGAAGCATTTTGCCACTTCAAATGTTCCCCGTGTACCTAAAAAAATAAATTCATCTCGTCGAGATGATCACACTATCGTTCGTTTGGCAAAACAAAATCCTTTTAAAGGGATGAGCTGAGAAAATAATATTTTGGTGAAAACAACCCTTCAGCAATCACGACACGCACTATTCGAAGGAGTTTGGTAGAAAAAAGTTGCAAGGAAGCATAGTAAGAAAGGTGCCCATGTTGAAACGGTGCCATAGGCAAGCCCGGCTTGTATTTGCAAGAAGTATGAAAACTGGACAGTAACACAGTGGAAAAATGTATTTTTTTCTGACGAGACAAAAATACACAGGGCATACCCTGTGTATTAGATATTCTGATGGAAAACTATATGTACGACGCCCTCCAAATTAAGCATTCGACCCTAAGTACACAAAAAAGACAATATAGCATGGTGGCGGCAATTTGAAAATTTGGGTATGTTTTTCTGGACATGGTGTTGGACCTGTTCAGCTGGTAGAAGGATCAGTTCCGATACAAAAATATACTGGAAGAAACAATCTTACCTTATGCTGAAGACGTGCTACCGGTTATTTGGACATTCCAGCACCTCGTCTTTGGCTCGTGCCGTAAACTTCTCGGTTCGTAAATATAAGCCTTTGCGAACTCGTGGGAAACGAACTATTACACAACAATTATCACTGTACTTGTAGCATCATAATATAACTAAATTACACAACAATTATCAATGTACTTGTAGCATCATAATATAACTAAATTACACAACAATTATCACTGTACTTGTAGCATCATAATATAACTAAATTACACAACAATTATCAATGTACTTGTAGCATCATAATATAACTAAATTACACAACAATTATCACTGTACTTGTAGCATCATAATATAACTAAATTACACAACAATTATCACTGTACTTGTAGCATCATAATATAACTAAATTACACAACAATTATCAATGTACTTGTAGCATCATAATATAACTAAATTACACAACAATTATCACTGTACTTGTAGCATCATAATATAACTAAATTACACAACAATTATCAATGTACTTGTAGCATCATAATATAACTAAATTACACAACAATTATCACTGTACTTGTAGCATCATAATATAACTAAATTACACAACAATTATCACTGTACTTGTAGCATCATAATATAACTAAATTACACAACATTTATCACTGTACTTGTAGCATCATAATATAACTAAATTATACAACAATTATCACTGTACTTGTAGCATCATAATATAACTAAATTACACAACATTTATCACTGTACTTGTAGCATCATAATATAACTAAATTACACAACAATTATCACTGTACTTGTAGCATCATAATATAACTAAATTACACAACAATTATCACTGTACTTGTAGCATCATAATATAACTAAATTACACAACAATTATCACTGTACTTGTAGCATCATAATGTAACTAAATTACACAACAATTATCACTGTACTTGTAGCATCATAATATAAGTAACAAAATTAGTTTCTACTACGATGCTCAGGCCCGCTGCCCTCCACCGTGGGCGACTTCTGGCAGATGGTGTGGGAGTGCGAGAGCAGCCTGCTCGTGATGCTGACGGTTTTGACGGAGCGGGGCCGGACCAAGTGCCACCAGTACTGGAACAAGGTGGGTATTGAGATGTTGATGAGACGGAATCCAGAGGCGTGCTACCTAAATGAATTCAAAAATCAGATTTGAGGTCTTAAAATCTCACAAATATTATAAATGCCAAATTTTGTGAGTGTGCTTGTATGTTTGTTACTCTTTCACGCTGGACGGATTTGGATGAAATTTGGAATGTATATGTCACCGGAAAATAATACGATCCGCAAGTTTATAAATTTCCTAATATTTTTTCCGCAAGTTTATAAATATACTAACCTAACCTAACCTAACCTAACATAACCTAACCTAACCTAACCTAGCCTAATATAATCTAGAAGGAAGTTTATAAATTTCGGATCGTATTATTTTCCGGTGACATATACAGCTTATACCCTGACTTAACATAAAGGCTATCTTGTATCCCGAAAAATAATAACTTACTGTAGAATGACCATTGAATGAAATTTGGAATGTATACAGCTTAAGCCCTGACTTTACATGTAGGCTTTTATCCCAAAAAATTATTACTGTTTCCGTAGGATCATCATCATCACACTAATATTATAAAGGAGAAAGGTTGTGCATGTGTTTGTATGTTTGTTACTTTTTCACGCTGAAACGGCTGGACGGATTTGGATGAAATTTGCAATGTGTACATTGTACATGCCATCTTTTATCCCGAAAAATAATAGCTGTTCCTGTAGGATGACCATTGAATAAATTTTGTAATATACGAGGGTGGTCCCAGAAGTAAGCGGCTTAATAAAGATAACACAAAGTAATTCGAACAAAACTTATTTATTTCTCAATATAGTCTCCTTTTAACGCGCATGTAAACTTACATCATGTGAAGCTGTAATAATATTTAAGATCAATTTATGAATATAAATTATTAAAAACCATGTTTTTATTTTTTACAAGGTGGGCGGACCGCCTCTAAAGGCGACGGCTGAGCTGACTGTGATCACGAATAGTGAACAGAACTGCGGACATTACGTGCTGAGAGAGATGACGATAAAGGTAAGTTTGGAATCGATTCAAATATAATGTTGGTTTATCTTTTGCGCCAGCATACACCTAGGCACGCTATACCCACACTGTATGAGTGACACATAAAACACACACCGTGGGCGACATATCGACGTCAAATCAAGGATTTTGCTAACAAGCAACAAATAATAATAATAATAATCATACGATACAGACGTTAACTTTCTGAATCTTGAGGGGTAGTGATCTTAAAAACATGACCACAGGAACTTTGAATTGAACTGTGGGAGTCATTTTGAAAGGCCCATCGTAGTGAAGAGGAATCACTCTCTGGAACTCGCTTCCCTGCACTATCAGAGATAGTCCATCTCTGCCCGTCTTTAAGAATCGTTTGAAGGAGCATTATCTTTCTCTATCCTAGATTTGAGCTTTGTATATATTATTTAGGTGTATTTATATTTTTATATAATATTTATGTACTTGTGTATGTAGTGTATCTAGCAGTTAGTTCAATAGTTCAGTACTATATGTATGTATCTTATCAGAGCACATAGGTCTATCCTGTATATTAAATTATTCTTATCAACCTTAGGTTTGCTGGAAGAGATATCTATTTAGAGATAAGCATGCCTTTGTAGATGTCCTTTCTGTTTATTATATCTTATGTTGTTTTATGTGCAATTAATATATACGAAATACGAAGAGGCAAAAGCTCGGACACCAGAAGGCACAGTCAATCTTTAGTGTTCTGTCTCATCGCAGGAGAGTTCCGGCGGTTCGCGTAACGTCACGCAGCTGCAGTACACCGCGTGGCCGGACCACGGCGTGCCAGACGACCAGACCAAGTTCATACGCTTCATACAACTATGTTCGCGCCTGCGCAACCACAGAGCCGGTACGGCTTCATACGACTTATATTAGCGCGTGGGGAAAATTTGAGGGGCGGCTTGCGCCGTCCCTGTTTGTAGGACTTGTTCAATAATCTACTGTAATGGGCCATGCTAAAAAACGTCCTACTTTTTATTTTATTTTAAGAAACTAATTTGAATATTTCTATTTCGTTTAAATATTTTTTTAAATAACTCCTCGTGACGTCACTTGCTCACAGTGTTGGAACGGTAGTAGTTGAGGCTGGTTGTTTCCGATTATAAAACTATAATATCAATATTTGTCTACGTTCCGACTGACATCTGCATTATCGACTGACAGGAATACAGTTGATACTTGACAGTTTTACAGAACAGCCAACTTAACGACAAAGGGAATTCGAAATAACTACGCCCTTAGAGGACAAATGAAATGCATTGTTTTTTACGGATATTTCAGTAATCCTGTAATATTTTTTGATGCGAATAACGGAATTTAGTTAGGAATACAATAATCTCGAAATGTTTTTCTCAGTTTGGTACCCCAAAGGCCGAGTCGGCAGTGACCCTGCCTACGAAGCCAAGGGTCCTGGGCAAATATTTGTTTGATGAGAACGAATGTTTGTACCCAAGTCATGGTTGTTTATCTATCTAAGTATAATATTTACCTATATAAGTATGTATATCGTTGTCTATTAACCAAGATACAGGGAATCCTAGTTTGGGGCTAGATCAATGTGTGTAAATAGTGTCCAAGGCATTATTATTATTATATTACCTTTGAATTTTTTTACATGGCCAATTGTTACTATTTAACCATGAGAAATTTCGGGGAAATTTCGAAGCCAACCGCAATAGCACACAACACTTGGGATACAGAGACAAAGAAAGCGTTATTACGAAGCGAGTGAGCGTGACAGCGAGCATTATACGTAGGACACTTTTACGCTCACTCGCGTCTTTTATAATATTTAATTTCATCGGACTTGATGTTGTAGGTGATGGTTACTAATTTCTCAAATTAACAGCTAAGGGCTGCTGCCATCGCCCCTCTTGCCATCGCCCCACTGAAGACCTATCATTCCCCAACAGTGATACCGACAGTCGTGTC
The DNA here is from genome assembly GCA_949825045.1 of Argyresthia goedartella. Classification (NCBI taxonomy): domain Eukaryota; kingdom Metazoa; phylum Arthropoda; class Insecta; order Lepidoptera; family Argyresthiidae; genus Argyresthia; species Argyresthia goedartella. Next base: position 11,046,161 of record OX463812.1, on the reverse strand, counting down.
GGCCATCACCGGCGAGGACGAGCGCGTACTCGACCCGCCCATGGTGGTGCACTGCTCCGCCGGCGTGGGCCGCACCGGCGCGCTCGTGCTCGCCGAGACCGCGCTGGAGCTGCTCGCGAGGCGCCAGCCGCTGTACCCGCTCGACCTCACGAGGGCCATGAGGGAGCAGCGTGCCCAGTGCATACAGAATGCGGTGAGGGTTTCTACTAGTTGTGTCTGTCCTGGATGTTTCGGATCTGTCACATTAAAGGTAGTCTATTGATGTCCCCACCGAGAGGCACAGGCCTTCACCCACATACGAGTAAGGTTAAAGCCATACTTCCACCAAGCTGGCTCAGTGCTGATGGTTGTGGAGGGGTTTTACGTCCACTAACACGTAGCGATAATAGCCGAGACCTACAGCTTAACGTGTCATCCTCCTCCTGCAAACATTGAATGTCCGATTATGTACTTAACCTAAGAAAGACCACGGAAATTTTGAGGCTTCGCGATTTTTACCTCATGCCATGGTTATAAAATTAAAAAAACCGATAACGGTAAAATGACATCTTAAGATGCCGTGGGTCGTTGAAAAGTTAAGATAAATTAATTATCTCATTGGTACATGGTCAGGATTCGAACCTGCATCTCCTGTGTGACAAGCAAGCGTGAAACCCATTAGACCACGGAGCTCAGTCACATAGCTGTTCCTTTAACCCTTATGCTTCTCTGCTGGCCGGAAAAGGAAAAGAAAACAGCATTAAGGCAATTTTTGTTTTGTTGCCCCACAATAGAATCTTCAGCACTCTAGGTGACGTCTGTCAAATAAGTTCCTTGTTAGGTGCCGTACGTATCTATAGGTTAAGAGCCGCGCATAATGCTAATAAGCGAATAACCTGTCGTGAACATTATGTATTCCGAAATAAGAGCCATGAATTATCCAAAAATCAATTGTATGGAACTGTTACGTCTATTTGCATTTTGCGCGGCTTATAACAGTGTTAACCAACCGGAATGGTAAGCGGTTGCGGCATCGCACCGTTACTGCGATGCGATTTTGTACCAATTCGACAAGATCCCATTATCAAAGATGACGTTCTATACAAAATATCCCTTTAGACCTTTGACAAGGTTCTTATTAAAATGTTCCCATTTTAACCACTTCCCGTTATGTCAAGGTTCTTATTGAAATGTTTTCATTTTGACCACTTCCCGTTATGACAAGGTTCGCTGGCTTCGTGTTCCCAAAAATAGCTGACCTGACATTTAAAGAGTTTTAGGTAGATCGACGCAGTCTTAAAACGAAGATAGTAGGTACTGTAGTGTAGGGTCCTAACCACTAGACGATCACGGCCTATACTTGAACTCCCTAGCCCTACAGATTAGGTAAGCAATTATAAAGACGTTAATAACACCAAACTTGTGTATATTGATCGAATATGGTTACAATTTATATAAAAGGGATCAAACTGGCTCGATAGCCATTAAGCTAATCCTAACTATATAATTTAGATCGGTCGCTGACCGAAGCCTAAGGTGAAGTGTGTCACATTGACTTTTCACATCAAAGCCTCTTTCTTTTTAAAATTACAAATCACGTAACAGTGTCAAAGCGAACACTCACTCTAAAGAGGCCCGTATACAATATTATCGCATAGACAAATATCGAACCTAACTATATACCTTACATTGTAAGGTATATAGTTAGGTTCGATATTTGTCTATTGTTCGATATATATGCAAAAACCAAATCTCAGGGCACAGATGCATAGAATAAGTTTGGTTAGATTACTGAAACTAATTAGAAATTATTGAAAAAAAAAACAATTATTATTCAAAATCCCTATTATTATTAGAAAAAGAGAGGGAGAGAAATATGTGCGCAACATACTGGGTGCCACGATTGCTCCCAATTGAACAACAGCAGCATCGTGAGGATGTTTCAATCCAGTGTTTGGAGAAATGTCTACGCAATAAAGCCGATTTGTCACTATAGTTCATAATAAGGGACGAAACAAGGGCCCACCACTTGTAATATTTTATTGCACAAAACAGTGAAAACAAAAAATATATAAAGGAAATAACATGTGCAAAGACGAGCTTATCTCCAACAAGAGATTTCTTCCAGCAAATACCAGAATGGGGAGGTTAAAAGAAACTAAAGGTAGAAATATGTGCACAACAATAAAAAAGGTAATAAAAATAATTAACTACTTACCAATATCTACATAATACTAAAAATAATGCTATATATAAATATGCAACATATGCATAAATAGTAGCTACAAATAAATACTAATACTAAACATCGAAGAGAAAGATAGTGTTCTTACAAACGGTTTCACCCCTGAGACGAAAGAACAGTCGGTATTTTAGGATGCGCACGGGATAATTTTTATTGATTATCTTTAGGCAGGCAAAACCATCAACGGCATGTACTACGCAAAACTATAGCAGCGTTTGATTGATGAAATACGGTATTTGACGAGATAGTCTGATAAATCTAGAAATGTGTCTCAAGCTGAAGTTATTTCAACAAAAACGTTTAGCAATTTCGGAATTGTATATTTCCAGCAGTTGTATTTTAGAAACTCAATTTTGTGTTAAAAAGACAGCATTTGACTATGACGTCACATGCGTCATTGAACTCGTGAACAAAATTACCGTTTCGACAGTTCATCATCGACAGAAAAGTATCTATTTTGACTAGCAGTGAAATACCGTACTAAGAAAAAAACGGCCGTTTTTAGCGAATGATAGTGATAGTGCACCAGTTAAAACTTCCACTTTAGCAATGGCTAAAATTAACAAGTTGAATTTCGAATTGTTACTCATGCAGCTTATTCGTCAGATCTAGGTCCCTCGGATTATTTTCTGTTTCCAAACTTGAAAAAGATTGCCAATAATGAAGAGTATTGTATAGTCTGCTGTTGATGGCTATTTTGAGGAGCTTGACACTGATCACTATAACAGTATCGAAACTATTGAACATCGCTGGGAATAGTGTATTGCGTTAAAGGTATAGAAAAGTAAATAAGTTTGTTATTTCAATTATTTAATGTTATCTTTGTTAGGCCGGTTACTTCTTGGATCACCCTCCTAACTCAAGGGCGAGCACCCACTTTACTTAACCCAGATATGTACAACCGATCGGTAAAACGATCAATTTTGTTTCATAGTATTTGAACCTTATCTTAAAGTGTTAAAGTACAAAATCGCGATCCAATTTTCAAAAATCCAGTAACATCTGGGTTTATAAACTGTCTATTTCTAAACTAAAGAACTCTGTTAGGCCTACGAGTAACGATTACGAGGTTGTAGGTCGAGGAGGCAATGTAAGTAGAAATTGCATTAATTTCTCCTTACATTGCTGACAAAATGGGAAGTGTTCGAATTGGTAAGAGGTCAAAACATGAAGTCGTCCAGATGGGAACATGTCATTATGAATCTTGTCATAAAGGTCTAATGGAGAAAAAAAAAAACTTTCTTTATTACTGTAGATATAGTTAGCAAACGTAATGTTTTGCCTCTTCTCTACATTGGACCACTGTAGAAGGAGTAGGGCGAGAAAACTCCCGCAGATAGATACTTTTTTTTTTATTAGATCTCTTTTAAACTAATTGGTTGTGTTTAACTAATAAAAATTTTACAATATTAATGATTATATATAGTAAACGGGAATAAATAATTACAAAATTACTAACAGCGACATCTATGTTGAGTTAGATTAACCCCATCCAGTCGCGTCATTTAAGTTCTACATTATATTTTAGAAAACAAATACATAGTCAGGTCATAAGTTCTGTCACACAAAAAAGTTTATTGAATTCGAATTTCGAATTTTTTCATGAAAATAAAAATGTGTACTTTTTAGAATTTTCCTCATTTTTAAATATGGAGTGGACACTTAAAGAAGACCGTGTCGCAGTTATTGCGTTGCATCGTTGCGGTTACGCGCCAATTCAGATTTTCGACTTACTGAAAAATTTGAATATAACCAAAAGATTCGTCGTACCATAAAACGATTTATCGTACCATAAAACGATACAATGAAGACTCTAGTGTAGATGACAGGTCAAGAAGTGGTCGCCTTCGCTCTGTAAGGACTCCAGCAGTGATACAAGCTGTAAAGGCGCGAATTCAAAGAAATCCCATACGTAAGCAGAAACTGTTGGCCCTTCAGATGGGGTTAAGCAGGACCACGGTGAAAAGGGTGTTAAATGAAGACTTAGGGCTTAGGGCATATCGAAGAAAAACAGGACATCGTTTGGACGCTCGTTCAATGGACCTGAGACTGAAGAGATGCCGCGCTTTGTTGAAGCGGTACGCGGGAAAAAAGCATCGGGAAATTCTTTTTTCGGATGAAAAAATTTTCACCGTGGAAGAGAGCTACAACAAACAAAATGATAAGGTGTATGCACACAGCAGTGAAGAAGCGAGCGACCGTATTCCGCGTGTCCAACGAGGTCATTTTCCATCCTCGCTCATGGTTTGGTTGGGAGTCTCTTATTGGGGCTTAACTGAGGTACATTTTTGTGAGAAAGGCGTAAAAACGAATGCAGTTGTGTATCAAAATACAGTCCTCAAGAACCTTGTGGAACCTGTTTCTCATACCATGTTTAATAACAGGCACTGGGTATTCCAACAAGATTCTGCGCCAGCTCATAGAGCGAAAAGCACACAAGACTGGCTGGCGGCGCGTGAAATCGACTTCATCCGGCACGAAGACTGGCCCTCCTCCAGTCCAAATTTGAGTCCGTTAGATTACAAGATATGGCAACACTTGGAGGAAAAGGCCTGCTCAAAGCCTCATCCTGATTTGGAGTCACTCAAGGCATCCTTGATTAAGGCAGCCGCCGATATTGACATGGACCTCGTTCGTGCTGCGATAGACGACTGGCTGCGCAGAATAAAGGCCTGTATTCAAAATCGCGGGGGTCATTTTGAATAAACTTTATTACCATAAGAATCTATGTTTTATTAAGTTCATTTTGCTATATAAATGTTTACATAAATAATAAACATGTCTAAATTATTTCATATTGCACATGTGACAGAACTGATGACCTGACTATGTATAGAGAAAGGGATATTTCTTAAAGAATCTCATCTTTGACCCAAGATACTTGACTCGGCTTTTCTCTTTAGGGCTTCAACATTAAACATTAAATTTTTCTTGCAGAGCCAATACAAGTTCGTATGCGAGAGCATACAGATGGCGTACTCCCACGATCTCATCGGCACGGCGCCAGAAGAAGATTCCTAGTGATAGCCGCCTTAAACATACTCAGACACACTTGCACCAAGCCGTTGACCCGGTGGTAATGAGGTAAAACGATTATTTTGACTTGAAACTTAAAGAATAAGGATTAAATAGCCAAAGCAACTGTACGACAAAATAGGCAATGTTGGAGCTCCCGAACAAATCCTTCACCAGCCGTAATAGTCGTTACAGAACCCGATCGGAAAGCCTCATTGTCGTCACTTAAAAATGTAAAATTTTCGATCATGGTACCTTGTTGTCTCTGGGTTTAGGAAATGGTGCAAGTGGGTTCTAGGCCCATTCCGAAATTGTATTGTTAAATTAAACACTTTTCGTCTGGCGTGTTATAATGCTGTCAGCACAAGGTCACAAAAAACCACAAAGTAACCGGCGGGCGGCGACAAACAATGTATAAGTTTTTTAGTACATCGAACTTGCAGTATATTCGGCTAGTGTCGGCTTTGTAGAGCTTCGTCTCTCTCTGTCACCATGACATTTTAACGTATTCTCTTTCCAAAGACCGATCTCCATTGATTGCCCATAAACATCCTTTTTCAACATGAAGGGTCGTTCTAGTAAGGGTCCGTTCATTCATCTCGTGACGATCCAGGCGGGTTAGGGGGGGTGGTATATAGGATTGTGATATCACGTGTATTTAACTTTCGTTACGAACACCTACAAAAATAGAAACAACGGCATAAATAAGAATTGGCCAATAGTAATATAAATAGGAAAAAATAATTTATTGCGTTAATATTTTACGTCTTTCAAGAACTGACACTTCGTCGCTTTAAAAAGTGACGATTCCTTAGAATAATATATATGTATGGTATAAAAAGTTGCTAAAAACATAATGTGATTAATGAAAGGCCCCTAATTTCTGTCACTTTTCTACTGAATTGTTTGCCCGTTCAACGAAAAATCGTCCAAGTCTGCATGACATAGAAACTTCGTGCGTGCGTGTGCCTTTATCAACCAGTTTTAAATGCATATTTGTTTTGCCTGTAGGCGGGGACGTTAATAAGCTACCCGTTTTTGCATGCAAACCATGTTTGATAATATATAATGTGAGTTTCACTATATATAAATAAATGTAGCTCATTAATGTCTTGACCGAGGGGAGTAAGACTTTGCCCGGACGACTTTAGACGAGTAAGATTGAGCCGTATTCCACCACGCTGGTTCAGTGCGGGTTGGTGGAGAGGGTTAGGGCTAGTGACCAACCCGAAAATAGGAAGTAATAGTAGTTTATGTGACTGATACATAATGGAGGGCATTAAAACTCGATAGTGTGTTTATGAAACGAGCTGAAGGCGAGTTTCATAATAATATAACTCGAGAGTTTTAATGCCTAATTATGTACAGTTACATACACTAGTTTATCTACACACATATCATAAGCTCTCTTTGATGTGTTCAAGAACCGCATGTTCGACATGTCATAATTTGTCGAAAATTTATACATTATGTTCATAATGTATCAATATTCAGATAAGAAATGAGTTTTTACCAAGTAGTATACCTGCTGTCTGTATATGCCTGTATATTATGCTGGTCGTATCGTGCGGTTTTTGGACGCAGTAAAGAGGGTTTATGATACGTGCGTAGATAAATAAATAAGTTGCACAAATAAAAAAGTGCATTATGAATCTCCTCAGAAAAACTCCGCGTTTCGTTTATTATCAGCATTATTTATTTTTACCATATAAGGAGGAAATGGCAACGACATAATCTAACATGTTGTAGTTTTAAGCTTTATTAAATTAATTCTACGCTTAATTTTGTGATGCCGTTTTCAATGCACCTTATGCCGATGGCAGTAAGTAGACTTTCGCTTGATAGATTGGTCGTACATATTTGTATTTTATTGCATCCTGTGATTAATGTTTTACCACTCTTTTAAGGTCTCTATATAAGTCTTGCCTTTTGTTTTAACGAATTTAATATATTTCTAATTTAAATAATAAAATAAGAAAGCGTCTGTTCCTCGGCTGTATATTTTGCAATTTTATTTAATATCTCTTTCCGATGTCTGTGCCATATACAGGGAAATAATATAACAACTATTTTTAACACTACCATGTATAACGAGGTTAATATTTTACTTTTTTTGACAATTATTTTATAATGTTGACTCTTTCGGAACAGTATTACGGATATTTTCGACGTTACAATACATAAATTAGAATAATTATATATCATACTTGTATTTTCAATCAAATGGATGAATATGGTGTTCAATTAAATCATTATTTTCGTAAGATTTTGGGCCCAATCGTCTAAATTCGTTCTGTAGAAATTAGAAAAGTAAATATGCAAATATTGTCCATATTTTTATATGGGTCCGTTCCGATTTGTTCTTGCAGGTTACAAATTAATAAGTTGGTACTACAAGTGCGATTCGGAACGCCGATACACATATACTTAACTATCTATATAAGCTGTATGTCTCTTGTCTTAGTATAAGTTTAAGGTTTAATCGATAAACTATGAATGTTTTATTCTTTATAATGTTATGTTCCCAGTAATTATTACCTGACATATCAAATATACTTATTGGTGTATAAATATTACCTTATATCTATTATACAGTGTATTTTACACACTATTATGTTTTCTAGGATATAATGGAAACCAAAACAGTATATAAAAGATGCCTTGCGTTAAAATAGGTGATCATCTGGTCTAAGAATTTTGGAAACAATTTTATTACATCCCTCAATAATTTTTATGGTTTCTTACATTAAACGGGGTGACAGAGGTACAATTGTGCCCACTTTAAGCCATTTAGTTCGCAAATTACTGCCATGTAAACCTATGCATAGGCCATTAAATTAGGAAAGAACTTTGAATTAATTTTATTTTGAATAAATTTTTCTCCAAAATCTTGTGTTTATAAGAATTTAATTTATTTCACGAATGACTGAAAGATAATTTGTGAGAGCATAACAAACGATCCAACTTGGGAGAATGACTAATTATCGAAAAACACCTAAAGTTTTTAGAAATTGACGACTTTCTTAGACACTTTCCGACATTTTGTATACCACAGAAAAGTTAGCGGTAAAAATTTGTCGGTCGGTCTTGGTCAATATAGATGCAGAGGAGTTACCACAACGTCTTATGCCGATTCAAATTAGGAACCTAATTTGATCCGCAAAATTACCGTGACCGTCTAAAACATGTCTTGGCTTTAGGTAAATAAAGCCCATTATGGCGAATTGGAATGGAAATGGTTGCCATGGTGATGTTCTTGTTTTGAACCTAATTTGTATCGGAAAAAGATTGTGGTAACCCCCCAGTACTCCCCGCCTGAACGCGTGAAGCATCAACAATGTCAAAGAGATGCAATAATCTAAAGAAGAAAGCACCCGCCCATATTTGGTCGTCTGTTAGCTCTAATCTATCTTGTACTGTAAAAATTTTAGATCTTAGCAATTGGTAATATTGAAACCTCTCAACACAAATCCGGAAAAAGACTGCTGATCTGGAATTGGATATTTTTTTAAGGCTATTATTTTTTTATAAATATATAAATTAATCATTTAATCGCACATCAAAAATACTGATTTTCATAGCAAAAAAGGATCAGCAAAAACACTTTTTATGTTTTAAGTATTCTTGTTCTTAAATGTTCAACCTAATACGAAGGATAAAGGGGGCTTCGCTTCGCTCACCTCCTTTACCCTTCGCCTAAGCTACCGCAGTATTTTGCCTTGATATTTGCTGTGCAAATTAGTATTATTGATGTGCAGTTAAATATTTCCCACTTTTTAGGCCCCGCATTAGCCCAAAACAGCCTTTTATAAACTCAAGTTACTTAAAATAGGAGTAATAAAGCAGTTGTTTCTTTATACTGGCTTGTTGATCATGAGTCGGCTTGCATTTGCTAACGTGTTAACGCAATTTTATTATTTTTGCTCGAAAAGTTTCCCGAAGTAAATACTAATCTGGTTTTCACTGTATTATTTTTTACAATTTCGCACCAGATTTGAATTCATGTAATGAATGCCTATGCCCTCAGAGTAAGCTGAAGGTTCGACGACCTCTGTGGCGCAGCGGTTGTGGCTCTGCCTACCATGCGAGAGGTCCCGGGTTCGATCCCCGGCTGGGAATACAGAAAAATAATCCCCTAGTCTTGGATGTTTATATGTGTGTGACGTCGCTGTTCCTGGTTCCCACGACACAGTGTATCCTAGTGTGGGGCCAGGAGCAATAAATGTGCCTGTGTAAATGTTTAAATTTATGTTTTTTTATAATATTTAATGTTAAGTAGCGCTGTCTGTGTGCCAAGCCTTAATGCCTTAATATCCTAGAATTTTACTTAATGCAATACCTACTATTTGGAATGTCACATCACTTCTCATTATTGTCTAATCGAATTAATATGTAATCCAATGGCTCTGTGTTTCAATATTAGTGTTGCAAAAACACTAGCTTCCGAGATAGTACTTCTATAAAATAAATAACTCTCAGTACTTCTTAGTTAATTATCTATTTATGACTGGCATTTAAGATATAATTACTCGCTAATGGCAAAACTTTAATACCGCGTTGTGTTGAGAGGCTGGATGTTGCAAGTATGTTTTCTACCTTGTGATGTCTTGGACTGTGCTGTGCGTTTCTTTTTTTTGGATTTGTGACAAATAAAAGCTAATATATTTAATAGGACGTCTTTAATTTCACTCCCGCGGGATGCTTAGGGATCGGGATCCCGAACACATTTATGCTTTTTTTGTTTTAGAGCTGAATAGCATATTGACGACAACGCCTTGGGTTTTTATGGCAGCAATATTAATAAAATGAAGATTATTAATCATTATTACATTAAAGTTTTGTAAGCTGCTTTCCAATCAGTCGGTAGAGTTAGTTAGTAGTAGTTTTTATCACTATGTTAGGTTGATAAATAAACATAAACACAAACATTTACATACAGACACATTCATTGCTTCTGGCCCCACACTAGGATACCCTGTGTCGTGGGAACCAGAAACTGCGACGTCACACATATAAACATCCAAGACCTGGGGTTATTTTTTTCTACTCCCAGCCGGGGATCGAACCCGGGACCTCTCGCTTGGTAGGCAGAGCCACAACCGCTGCGCCACAGAGGTCGTCGTAAAGTACACAAATTTGATTCAAAATATATTTTTTTATTATTAATCCGACAAACTATAGTTAAATGGCATAAACAATTAAAAATAGAAAAAAAAACTTGAAAGTAAATAATTGTAGGCAAATTATAAATTTTAGCCTCTATTCCACACACAGATATATTCCACACGTAATCTGGGAGCTGCTCACCAATCCCGATAATCTCGTTCGATTTTTCGGTTCGGGGTTGATCCCGTATCCCGCAGGATCGGGATTGCATTCCCTAGTAGTGACGCTTACGCGTGTAACTTCTATATGTTCACTTAGATTTCAGGTACTAAGCGAAGGACGAACGGCACGAGTATAATTTCACGTTGTTGATGAATACGGCTTTTCCGTAGTTTGTACCATAACTTATATTGCCTGAGAATCGCGATTGTGTCCACTAAATCGCAAATTATTTAAATGGCGAATTCTCAAAAAGGCTACCTCGAAAGAGCAAACTCTTATATGGGCGTTTTTAGCAACTTCCTACCAATGAGAAAGCCTTTACATTTTCCGTACGGAGTGGCAGAAGCTTAGATACGCCCACGATTCAATACTCCATTTTGAAGAAGGAGATAGCCTAACAGGTGGCTAGCCCATCACCGTAGGTAGAGGCATGAAGGTAATGCCATTCAAATCCATTTCCCAAATAGCCGTATCGCTCCCACGCTTTTCCTATTGCCCGATTACCCTCCTGAATGAGAACCACGCGTCGGTTAGCCACCCTCTAAATCTCGAGACCACTTGTTGCCAACTGGGTGCCGAGTACGTCAGTCGACATCGAGCAGCCGGCTGGGCGGACCGCCCACCGCCCGCCCGCCCTTTGCGAAATCGAATCTAAACGGGTTGGTTCATAATCATAAACTATGGAAATAAATAAATTAAACCAATTTCTTTGATGACCCCGGACGTGACATTTCCTACTACAGATACTGCTAGGAATATTGACGATGACATTTAAAGATGTGTTTATTTAGCTAACTTAGGGATTGATTCTGATTTGAGTTGAGTCTAGTCTCTCTCGTTTCATTTGATCACATTGTAGAATTTCATAAAAAAAAAGTTGATCAGAGATTTCTGTCATTGTTCAGTAAACTTTTCTGTAACATCCTGTACCTACTGTTTTGCAAGAGCCCATATTCGGTCTTTTTTATATCTAAGTATAGGGACTATACAATAAGGTGCAATATGCCAGAAATCTGCTTAGGTACCTAATTAAGTAACATCGACAGGTACTTTCGACCTCGACACATTTCCCAATTTAATGCCGGGGTCTGGGTTTTTATAAGATACATTGGGAATTGTGTCCAGGTAGATACGTCTCATTTTTGCCTGCCGATTGTATTAGTAATACAATAATTAATACCTTATTTGCCTTATATGTTTAATATTAACTAAGTCACGTGGGGATGTGACAAACCGGAATAATGGATGTCAAAAAATTACCATTCCAGTTTAATAACACTGTTTACTTATTTGTGGGTGCGACACACTGGAACGAATGAAAATATTACGCAGCGGAAATATTGGCTCAATAGGTATGAGGCTTCACAAATAATAGTGACCGCCTGGTTCCTAGGTAGTTGATCTCAATTAATAAGCGTGCTCAGCTTTCAATAACCCAATGTGCTGATAATACGACAGCATTGTGTAAATAATGCTTTATCTAGCTCTGTTTTAATATTGTGACAAATAAGTACCACAAAATATTATCTGTAGTGCCAATACTTATAGGATCGTTAATCAATCAGGGGATAATATACCTATACCTACTTATATTATATTGAGTGACGTAACTTAGGATATTTACATCATCCTGATATTATGTTAATTAGATCCAACCTTCGAGCCACACAGTCTTCCGTGTTGCTCAAAGGTTAGGTTAAAATGGGATTCTTACATTAACTCTTATCGTCTGACTTGATAATCATAACCAAATTACGTAGTAGATCTAGTTGATTAGGGAACTCAAATACTAACATGCCTGATATGTTTCAGCTTAATAAATAAATTTATAACCACGTTTACAGTGGACTATTTATGTAGTAATTTGGAAATATTAATAAAAGTGTGTTGCGTCGATTTTGTACCCATCTATAGATATGAATCTAGTGTTCGTAAATAACTGTTTGAATAGAATTGATGTGAACGCAATTAACTGAGTAGAATAAAATGTCACTCAAACATGTGCAAATGGCAATACATAGTATGCTGGGTGACCATTTGTGTGAAATGTGAGGATTTACCAGAACACGGGAAATTGGCCCTTCTGTCGACTAATAACTTGATGGACATAATACCAGAATTCCTTGGCCGGAAGAAAGGGGGCACACTGTTTCCGGAAACGGAAATGGCGATTCGGACAACGGAAGAGACCGGTGTTGTGTTCACGTCAGTTGGAAGCGATGATCTGATGGAAGATGGTGAAGGTAGCACAGTACCGGAAGAAAATCAGGTGAGATATTTGTTGTCATTGTTATCATTTGACCACTCTGGCTCTGGCCGACAACTGAACGGCGTGCCTGACACCAATGACGGCCACAGCCGACTTATTTTTTTTTTACTAAATATACCTTATCTAGCATAGCAAACATGTTTGGCGTTTGCGACACATTTTGTATTTGATGTATGGCGGTCAGAAGGTGTAAGGTTGTCCAGTGTGTGAAAATCATACAAACAATCAATCAAATGACTTTATTACTGTAGATATTTACACTTAGCTTTATACTTAGCAATCGTCATGTTTTGCCACTTCTCTACATTGGACCACTGTGGGAGAAGGAGGGCGTAGCAACTACCATAGATTGATTTTTAGATCTCTTTTTAAAATAGCTTGTGCTTAACTAATACAAATATTACAATATTAATTATTATTCATAAGCAGGCATAAATAATTACAAAATTATGAACAGCAAGGTCTGTGTTGAGCCAGATTATATATTAGATATATACCTAAAGTCCCGTCATTTAAGTAATCTTGAACATTGTAATATCCCTTTTTCGACAAAGTCGCTTTAACATGGTTTTTAAATTGCTCAAAAGGCAATGTCAAGATCTCCAGAGGTATACGTCGCGCCACACATTATGAGCGGTGGCCTTAAATGCGCAGTAGTCACTTTTCAATACCTGTACGTATGCGTAGAAATTCCCGCCAACGTCGCCCAGCGCTCTTAGTTCGTGGCGCGAGGTATATCTTGTTGTAGTAGTGAATGCACTGACCCTGGAAAGAATTGCTGACCTTCGTGAGTCTAGTGAGTGAACTAGTCTGTGATTATTTCAGGTCATCAGGATATACTTAAAGGTTAACATAACAGCTATCGCTAAGTTTGGAAAATGATGTAAGGTTTTGAATACATACATTATATTTTCGAAAATGAATTGACTAGCTACAGTTAATAAGTCAATTTCTTTAAAAAGCTCTTAATTTACCAGCTAATTTATATATGTGGGGTCCCCACTGCAATTTGCTATCAATGTTTCGATTCTAAGAAACTTCGAGCATTTACTAATTCTAACGTGTTGCCGTCTAACTCTAAACTGGTCTCAACTTGCCTGACATTTGGAAGTGAGAATTTGATACACTTGGGTTTACCAGCATTTAACAATCAATTATTAACTGTGAACCAATTCAAGGTTAAAAAAATACTCCATTAACATCATCAAACTCTTCTTTTTGTCTTTCAATTTTGAAAACCAGTGAAGTATCATCAGCAAACAACACTATGTCAGTCAATTTCTTCACCATGAAAGGCAGATCGTTAATATATACCAGGAATAAGAAAGGGCCTAATATGGAATCTTGTGGAACGCCAATTTTTACTCCCGATCCATCAGATTTAACGCCGTTGACTTCTGCCCTTTGAATTCTATTGCTTAGGTATGATCTTAGTAGAACCAACGCTTTATTTCTTACTCCGTAATTATTTAATTTCATTAGTAGCGTATCAAGATCAACACAATCAAATGCCTTCGACAGATCGCAAAAAACGCCGATAGCATCCTGTGCGGCTTCCCATGCAGAATAAATATGAGATATAATACCTGCATCCGTAGTCGATTTACCCCTCGTGAAACTGTATTGTTTGGCGTGGAGTTGTTTTGTATGGTTGAAGTGTGTGATCATTTGATTGATTGTAATCTTTTCAAAAAAATTACTTAGTGCTGGAAGAACAGACATTCTAAACACTGTCGGTCTGGTTTACAATTTGTCGATAGTTTACAAACTAACGCGTTAGTTTATAAACTCACGGTTTGACCATCTTACGGTGACATTTGTAATTAGTGCTAAATTAAATAAAAACATGTAAAATTCCCCTGTTTTCAGTTCTCGAAATTTATTAAATGAGATAAATATCTTAAACGATGAAAGAATAGAGTGCAGCCTATACTCTACAATACTTGAAAATGCGAAGTATAGTTAGTTGGCGTATTCAGGGAGGATGAAACTTTATGTTGTGTGTAGTATAGCATATGTAACAGAAGTTTACAGATGATGATTGATGAATTCAACGGGAAGCGCAGACAGGAAGACGAAAAAATACACAAGGTTCACCGAAACGCGAAAATCGAACATTTTTTCAAAGCAAGCACAGTTGTTATGGTACATTAGTTTTTCATTTCACGCCTGCTGGTATCTTATCGCTATCTATCGTTTGTACAAAGCAGCGACTCGAGTTTGTACTTATTTATCGATGAATTCTAAGCAAATACCTATCTGATTCACGCACTGACTTTATTGATTTGGAGTGTAGAACTGAGTTCAGTGTAGCTAGGCAAACTATTCTATTTGTGGACGAATATCCTATGTTGTGTATACTTTGTAAACATACTTAGTGTCAGTCAAGATTCATGGTCCGTAAATCCACTTGAAGCTTGACGAATGATTTCTTGTGTTATCTTTGGTCTAGTATATAGGTTAGGGACACACATTGACACTGTAATTTAAAGAAATATCAATGCTGACTAATATCCACCAATGATAGTGTTAAGTGAGGCGAGTGATAGATAGTGCTGAAAAGGGAAAATGTAGTGAAAATGTGGTGTGAAGTGCTGGTACTGTTAGTGAGTTTACGCTGTCTGACGGGGCAGAAGGGAAGCCTTCCAAATGATGGAGATCCTAGGATCCAACACGACGTTTCGGGAATTCGGGAGGACTTTCCCGGAAGCGAGGCTGAAGTTCAGGAACCTTGGGAGAACTTTCCAGAATTCTTGTCAAGCGTGCGTAAGTCTGGAAGAAGGCATTTCCATAGGCCGCTGCCGCCGCCGCCGCCGCCGCCGAAACCTCATTACGTGAGTGTGTATCTACTATTGGCCTTTTTAATAGGTAGAAACGTATGACCGCGAATCCAGTCATTGCTTGACAAAAATACCGATTTTGCCTGAGAAAATTACTGAATTGCCCGACAAACTTAGCGCGACTAGAAAAACTGGTTTTATCCGACAAAATTAAGGTGGTACGAAAAAAAATGGGTTATTTTTCGAAACCATTTACTTACTATCTATCGCGTCAGTTTGTAAACTAACAATTAATTGTTAACAACAGAGACAACGTAATATTTTTCGATAGTTCATAACACCACAGATATCTGTGTTCATAACCTATCAGTGTCAAACACGTAAAGTGTGAAGTGGCGGTAGCTCGTACTGTATCCATTGAGTTCAAAAACTAACACAGGACTCAAATAAAGAGCATGATAGTAGTTTCAGATCAATCAGTATATTTTGGTATACATAATATTAATCATGAATATTATAAAAGAATAAGTCCTGACTGTTTCATCATCGCAGGGCCAAAACAAAGAATATTTAATTTACAACGTAAGGGCCAAAAAGGCTAAAGCTAGATGGCTGAAAATTGAAGGGTGGCTTATGGCTTATGACGTAGGGATCCACTAAGAAACGGTTTTACAGAAATCGGTCCCTAGGCGGGTCAAAAAGACCTTTAAAATTTGTAATCTTGTATGGGAAGTTTATATAGGCTCATTGAACTGGGATGTGTCCCTAACTTGAATCGTCGATTGTCTCGAATGTATCCAGCCCACAGAGTAAGTAAGTAAATAGAGGAGGGCTATTTTCCATGAACAAAAGTTAATATACTGACTCTTTACTCATACGGCAGTACTTCTATGACTGAAACCAATATAGTTTTGACAGGACAGGTTGCTTACCATTTTATTGACAATCAGCGATAGGGTAAGTATGCACATTTGTGATAAATAAATTAGTGTAAATACGCTACTATAAACGTATTTCTGATATTTCTTGGCCGAAATAATTTGGCAAATCCTCCGCTAGCCTAATATGACCAATAAAATGTATAAAATACAAGAAAATCTACGAATTAACATCAATTAATAGTTACCTGTGGTAGCTGATGAATTCGCCTAAGTTTTTATGATTTCTCATGTAAATTTTATTTTGTATGATAGCGCACTACATGGTAAATGAATTTCTAATCCAATTTTATAATGTATCTCACTGATAGTTACCTTTTCATACACAACAAAGAGTTTATCTGAGATCCAGCTCAACTCTATGTTTCTTTTTTTTTCACATTCGTCCATCCACAGGGAAATGTCTTTCGACCATACAGCCTCTCTAGGTTTCCTTGGAATAATTTTAGTTATGCCAAAAGAAGGTGCGTTAATTTTAACTGACTTCAAAAGGGAGGTTCTACCGAACAGCAAAATATTCAAAAAAACCTTGGCAGACTAGAATATAAATGATGGCAATATTTGCAGACTACTGCGTTTTTTTTTTCCATTATTTATTGCCAGCATTTCTTGTCAAGTTATATGTTAATGTTATTCTATTTCCATACAAGCATACATACAAACATTGTATGTACGTACCTATCTATGTTTGTACAACGCGGCAAAGTTAACATGACACCCGTGAGGCATTTGTTTCCCCTCGCTCGCTTGCTCGCTCGCACTCGCCCTCGAAGCGTCAGTAGGAAAGTGATGGACGCTATGACGTCATCAGAGAGATTTACAGTCAGCATCAGCAGATATATTTGAGCACGCAACCTACTCAAATAGATTGACATTAACAAACAATCATAAACATCTACACAGTGAAAGTGTCAAAATAATCTCAGCATCCATACTAGCACAGAAGCTGTCGACACAATACTGACAGTTTGGTTGTGTAGACATTTCTTGTCGTTTAGGTGTGTATATTTGAGTAGCTTGCGTGTTCATGTTTATCTGATGCTGACTGTACCTATTTGTATGACTTAATGTTTGTCCGCGTCTTTTTCTTACACTGTGTCAGATTGTGACCATTTTTAGGGTTCCGTACCTCAGAAGAAATTAAACGGTCAAGTGCGAATCGGACTCGCGGGCGAAGGGTTCCGTACCACCGCACAATGTTATTCGAGTACTGAAATGAAAGAGACCACGAGTAATAAAATTTTCTGAATTTCTAGTTAGGAGAACAGGAGTATTGCGGAGTTATGAAAAAAATATATTTGATATCCTTGCAACGAGCCCTTTCATTAGACATGTCACACAATATAGTTCTTTTTTTTTCTGATTTGCCTCTAAATTGTGGGGCCTCCTGCTGATCGCGGTGGCTCCTTAATACTTGTAAATAATAGTTTTAAATATAAGGAACGAGTTGACATAGTGAGCCTGTTTGTTGAGCGTACCATGGAAATAGCCTGTATTGAACTTGAACAACTTATTGTAATGAGCGTATACAGACCACCAGATTCATCCTTTGATTTATTCGAAAAGAAAATGGATGAAGTGTTGATTAAAATCAGCGATAAAAACAATTTTTTTATAATTTGTGGTGATTTTAATGTTAATCTGTTAGAGAATAATAATATTTGTACTAGATTAAAATCTTTATTTTTATGTCACAACATGAACTATCTGTTTTTGGAGCCTACTAGAATTACTGCAACATCTGCTACCTGCATTGACAATATATTTACTAACATTACGCCCATTTTCAAATCGGTCATCAATAAATTAACCTCTGATCACTCTGGTCAGATAGGTATATTCAATATTAAAATAAAAAAGGACCAAAAAGAGGATATTACATGTGTGCCCGTTAGTGACACTCGGCTTGAACACTACAGGAATAATATTTTAGATAAACTATGGGAAATACCATACAGTGACGATCCAAATTTGTTGTACAACTCAGTATTTAACCTTGTCAAAAATGAATATGATACGGTATTTAAATCAAAAACTATAAAAGTTAATAACAAAGCTTTGTTTAGTGATTGGGCGACAGTTGGAATTCATAGGAGCAGACGAAGATTATATGAACTCTATGAAGAGAAATCATATAACAAAAATACGGCCTTTCTAGATTATGTTCGTAGTTATTCAAAAATGTTTAAACGCGTTTGTGCCGTAGCTAAATCTAATTTCATGAAAAACAAAATTGAATCTAGTAGCAATGTAATGAAAACGACTTGGCAAATTATAAACAGAGAGACTGGAAAGGCCAAAGCTACACATAATAACTTCAAGCTTAAGATAGATAATCAATTGCTAAGTACAGACCTAGAAGTAGCAAAAGCTTTCGAAAATTTCTTTACGGACATTCCAGTTTCAACAACCAAGTCTTTAAATTCATCTCCCGCTGCTGCTGAATCTATACTTAAACAAAACTTTGAGGAATGTAAAACAGATTTTAAATTTAGGCACGTAAATAATGAAGACATTGTAAAAGAGTTTAAATCCCTGGAAATTAAAAAGACAGCTGACGCCCATGGTCTATCAGTAAAAATTATTAGTTCCATTGTAGATTGTATTGCACCTCACCTTTGTTGTATATTTAATCAATGTATAGATAATGGTGTGTTTCCTGACTTGATGAAACTAAGTAAAGTTATACCTTTATTCAAAGCTGGTAGTACATCAGACCCCACCAATTTTAGACCCATATCGATACTACCAACGCTTAGCAAAATATTTGAAAAACTCATACTTAATCAATTGCAAAGTCATTTTTATCTCAATAATTTAATTCATATTGCTCAGTTTGGTTTCACAAAGGGTCGTTCAACAGCCGATGCTGGTGTTGAACTAATCGACAATATTTTTGATACCTGGGAAGACGCAATGGATGCAATAGGTGTCTTCTGCGATCTATCCAAGGCTTTTGATTGCGTCCATCATGACACTCTTGTCAGGAAGTTACGCCATTATGGTGTAAAAGATCAGGCACTTGGCCTTCTAGAGTCATATCTAACAGATAGGGTTCAGATGGTCGATGTTAATGGGAAAAGATCACCTGGGTCTTCAATAAGTATGGGCGTACCGCAAGGTTCAATTCTTGGTCCTTTCTTGTTTTTAGTATATATTAATGATTTACCTTACCTTGTTAAAGCAAAACATGGGTTAGTATTGTTTGCCGATGATACTTCTTTGATATTTAAAGTTAAAAGACAGCAATCAAATTATGACGAGGTAAACAATGCTATCTCTAGTATAGTGAACTGTTTTACTGTTAACAATTTATTACTTAATGAAAAGAAAACTAAATGTATTAAATTCGTGTTACCCAATGTGAAACCGGTAACTAAAGACATATTTATAAAAGGACAGAGATTGGACCTTGTGCAGTCGACTGTCTTTTTGGGCATTACTTTAGACGCCAAACTACAATGGGATCCTCGTATAAATAAATTGTCGAACAGACTGAGTTCGGCAGCGTTCGCAGTTAAAAAAATTAGAGCTCTTACCGACGTAGACACCGCTAGACTAGTCTACTTTAGTTACTTTCATAGTCTAATGACCTATGGTATTTTATTGTGGGGTCACGCTGCGAATGCTAATAGTATATTTATTCTGCAGAAACGGGCTGTTCGTGCAATTTATAGATTAGGGCCTAGAGTGTCACTGAGGGAAAAGTTTAAAGAAATCAATATTCTGACATTTGTGTCTCAATATATCTATGACAATCTTGTGTATGTAAAAAGAAATATAACTAATTTTCAGAAGTACAGTGATATACACAATTTTAATACTAGAAATAAAGACAAGTTGGTTGCTTTTGTAAGCCGACTACATAAAATTAGTAATTCTTTTAAAGGCAATTGTTTACGCTATTACAATAAGGTCCCTACTGATATTAAAAACTTACCATTAGATAAGTTTAAAATAATAATAAAATAGAAATTGTATAAAAAATGTTACTATAGGATATCTGATTACTTAGAGGACAGATGTCCATGGGAATAGATTGTTTGAGTAACAGGCTGTTTCGATATATATAAGTAGCATTCATTTTGTAATTTGACAATATTTTATTTAAAAAAGGAAACGCAAAAGATGCGACGACTGTGGAGGTTCTTCGGTGAGCTCTTCTCCACAGATTCCGCCATTGTGTTAGTGAACTCACCCAAAAAAATGTAATGACGGATCTAAGTGATGTAACAACATCCTATGGAAATAAATGATTTTTGATTTGATTTGATTCCTATTTCAACCAGTTCTCTATAATTTTCCTGTAAATTTTTATAAGACCTACAATGTTCATTTTTTGTCAAACGATGCAGTTAAGAAACTTTTTT
This sequence comes from Argyresthia goedartella, assembly GCA_949825045.1. Taxonomy (NCBI): domain Eukaryota; kingdom Metazoa; phylum Arthropoda; class Insecta; order Lepidoptera; family Argyresthiidae; genus Argyresthia; species Argyresthia goedartella. The sequence goes on along the minus strand of OX463812.1, from coordinate 11,025,237 downwards.
TAAAATTCTGAATTATCACACAAAAGTGCCTCCTAAACTCAAAATTTCTTTGCTTACGTAACACGTACTTGTTTGGCATATTTTTGTGAATACATAAATATGCCAAATTTTAACTCAATCAGTTAAAAATTCGGTCGTTGTTTATTACTTTTACACACCTGGGACGGACACACGAGTGATCCTATAATGGTTCCATCTTTTCTTTTTAGGGTACGGAACCCTAAAAAGGAACTCTTAAAGGATCACTTCGTTGTCCGTCTTTTTTACAATATCTCCATACACTTTGGGCCGGGCGATCAAGGGCTGATTTAATGGAGACGTGAAAAGTAAAGATGTTCTGATCAAATCGGTTTAAGGGGTAAGGGGACATCATTTTGAACAACTTACTATGCCACGAATTTGACCAGAGCAATTTCCTTTCTTTCTCTGTACGCGCGGTCAGCTGATTTGTATGTCGAAATTTAAAAAACACTCGCTCTGATCAAATCAGTGTCATAGTAAAGTTTGTATGGAATGGTGTCCCTAACAATCCCCGTATATGAGTACACCACAGACCAACTATAAGTGGAGTACACCTTTAAGTGGAGTACACCTATACGGTAAACACCGTAAATGAAACATATTAGGGACAGATAAAAATATACTAACTCTTTTAATTACTTAAATATCATATGAATGAAACCTCCTTCATGTTAAAGGCCTGGCGGCGCAAAGAGGTTTGTATTGAATGGATGCTCAGAGTATAAGCAAAGAGTTTCATTCTTCTGAGGATAGATGCGAGTTGCGTTTTGCATATTTATTGTCAGTGTAACTGGCCAGTATATATTTTTGTGTTGTGTTTTGAAAAACCTGTGCATTTTTTCATTTGCCGGATTTTGCCGCCACAGCCACTCGCTTTGTAACTTTTCGGACACCAGCTGGTTTTTTGAGATTCTAGTTAATGATCGGCGATTGTGAATGATTCCAATATTCGAATGGTTTGATACTACTAATATTAAGATTCGAATCCAAAAACAATCGTTAACTAGTTTTCAAATTCGAATGAAATCGCTAGTTCATTCGTTCACTTTGCCATACAAAATTGAGCATTTGTCTCGGACGATACAGTACTACTTTTAGTTGATATTCGTATAAGTAGTTACTGATTTGCGAATCGCTGTTTCAGTTTGATATACAAAATTGAGAAAATTCTTGTAATTAAGGTTTACTTTTAGTTGATAGCAATAACTACTAATTCGCGTCACTGCTTAACCATAGTAACGTGGTGGTGCCATTCGATCTCGTGCGCATGCATGCACTTTGTCACTCGCTGTCTCCGGCTACTGTACTAAAAATTATTTAATGTCCGTCGTGCGAAACCAGGTCCCGCTCTATGAAGTAACGGATGAATGAGTTTAAAGACAGCAGTGATTCTGAATCGGATTTTTCTACCGATACGGAAAAGGGTTTTACGACTCCTGGCCCAAGTTCTGCTCCCATCGCACCATGTAGAAATGAAATCCTTTTTTATGTTTACTTTGAAACTTTTAAATTGTAGATTGGCTTAATATCTAGATCGTTTTTTTTTTTTTTTTCGAAAAATAAAATACAAGGTATATATATAAAAATCGGAAATATCTGGAATTTCGCGGGTAATCGCGTTAACTGTGAGCTCTGTGGTCTCATGGGTTTCACACTTGCTTCTCACTCAGGAGATGCAGGTTCGAATCGTGACCAGTCCCCCTGTCTGAGAGACGCCATATTTCAGACATAGTGTTTTTATTAAAGACTACCACAGGCATTATTGATTGCCCGGATTTGCTATCTCGAATCAATTTCCACGTACCTAATAGAACCCTCAGGCGTAAGTACACATTCCTCGCACCGCAGGCTGCGAGGAACTACAGAATTAATTCGTACCTGTTACGAGCCTGTTCCGCTATCAATTACCTAATCCGTGTCCCGCGCACAGACTTTGAGGCGAGCGAGTGAGTAGTGAGCAAGCGAACCTCCTTTCTCCTTTACTTTATTATTATATATTTTTTGTTTAGGATTGTCACCCACCCTGGCAGCAAACTTTAACTACGTGTCTTGCATATAATACTAAGTAGCTATAAGTGACTTTCTGTTTTATAAGTTGCCTTGTAATCAGTTATTGTTTTGTCGATGGCTTCCCTAAAATCTAATAAATAAATAAATAAATAATATTACGTTCTAACGGTGATGGAAAAACATCGTGAGGAAACCTTCAATACTCCATAGCTGCGGTGATGGGCTAGCCCGCTGTAACGCAAAATAAAGTATCGAATAACTAATTAGTTCCATTGTAGATTGTATTGCACCTCACCTTTGTTGTATATTTAATCAATGTATAGATAATGGTGTGTTTCCTGACTTGATGAAACTAAGTAAAGTTATACCTTTATTCAAAGCTGGTAGTACATCAGACCCCACCAATTTTAGACCCATATCGATACTACCAACGCTTAGCAAAATATTTGAAAAACTCATACTTAATCAATTGCAAAGTCATTTTTATCTCAATAATTTAATTCATATTGCTCAGTTTGGTTTCACAAAGGGTCGTTCAACAGCCGATGCTGGTGTTGAACTAATCGACAATATTTTTGATGCCTGGGAAGACGCAATGGATGCAATAGGTGTCTTCTGCGATCTATCCAAGGTTTTTGATTGCGTCCATCATGACACTCTTGTCAGGAAGATCACCTGGGTCTTCAATAAGCATGGGCGTACCGCAAGGTTCAATTCTTGGTCCTTTCTTGTTTTTAGTATATATTAATGATTTACCTTACCTTGTTAAAGCAAAACATGGGTTAGTATTGTTTGCCGATGATACTTCTTTGATATTTAAAGTTAAAAGACAGCAATCAAATTATGACGAGGTAAACAATGCTATCTCTAGTATAGTGAACTGGTTTACTGTTAACAATTTATTACTTAATGAAAAGAAAACTAAATGTATTAAATTCGTGTTACCCAATGTGAACCCGGTAACTACAGACATATTTTTAAAAGGACAGAGATTGGACCTTGTGCAGTCGACTGTCTTTTTGGGCATTACTTTAGACGCCAAACTACAATGGGATCCTCATATAAATAAATTGTCGAACAGACTGAGTTCGGCAGCGTTCGCAGTTAAAAAAATTAGAGCTCTTACCGACGTAGACACCGCTAGACTAGTCTACTTTAGTTACTTTCATAGTCTAATGACCTATGGTATTTTATTGTGGGGTCACGCTGCGAATGCTAATAGTATATTTATTCTGCAGAAACGGGCTGTTCGTGCAATTTATAGATTAGGGCCTAGAGTGCCACTGAGGGAAAAGTTTAAAGAAATCAATATTCTGACATTTGTATCTCAATATATCTATGACAATCTTGTGTATGTAAAAAGAAATATAACTAATTTTCAGAAGTACAGTGATATACACAATTTTAATACTAGAAATAAAGACAAGTTGGTTGCTTATGTAAGCCGACTACATAAAATTAGTAATTCTTTTAAAGGCAATTGTATACGCTATTACAATAAGGTCCCTACTGATATTAAAAACTTACCTTTAGACAAGTTTAAAATAATAATAAAACAGAAATTGTATAAAAAAGGATATCTGATTACTTAGAGGACAGATGTCCATGGGAATAGATTGTTTGAGTAACAGGCTGTTTCGATATATAATTAGCATTCATTTTGTAATTTGACAATATTTTATTTAAAAAAGGAAACGCAAAAGATGCGACGACTGTGGAGGTTCTTCGGTGAGCTCTTCTCCACAGATTCCGCCATTGTGTTAGTGAACTCACCCAAAAAAATGTAATGACGGATCTAAGTGATGTAACAACATCCTATGGAAATAAATGATTTTTGATTTGATTTGATTTGATTTGACTGGATCAAAATGGGCACAATTGTGCCTCTGCCACCCCGTATGGGAAAAGGCGTGATGCAATGTTATGTTATGATATCGCGTTAACACTTTTGCCGAACATTGTACCTGTGCAGATTATTAAATATTGCAATTTACTGTTACCTTGCGCGTAGCGCGTCGCGTCGAACAAACATGATGGCGGGAACGGAAGAAGTTAACGCTATGTTGTTTGTTTATGATTCATTCTCATTTACAAATGTTTCGATCAAATATCTTTCTATTCACATTGAAGGCTATTTGTTATCTTATACTTGTATAATATAACAAATAGCCTTCAATCAAAATAGATTTTTATTGGGGCGCAATAAAGACTAAGAAAATTCGAATACAAACTAGTAACTTGTAATATTTATAAAGTTCGTTTACTGATTGAATTTGCCACACGAAATTGAAACGTTTTTCTATGTAAAATACTGTGAATAGAGTTTACAAAACATAGAGAACTAATAATGAAATTTGAATTAAAAGTAATAAAACGATGCTCGATTATCGATTGTTCTAATTCGATTGATGTAGTGTAGTGTTATGTTACTTACATGTCATTTTCTTAGATTTTCTTCTAGGATACTTGCTGAGCTGTACAGTCTGATATTTGGTATCACCTTTATTTTCATAGGACCCTGTAACGTTTTAAACCATAAGAACATATTAACAAATCATTTTCGCTTTGTATTTTCGCGCTATCAGCACTTCTAAATCGATAGCGAAGGGGTTTACCTTTGGTGACCTTGTATTTGGCTTTATCCGAAACTCTGCAATCTCGGGCTTCGTGCGCGCTGGTGCGCTACCTTTTTATATTCATTGTTACTTCATTTACTTCATGGTTTTCTTGTTGTTCACCGTATTACGAGCCTGAAAGTAATGTTTGACATTTGTTGAAGTCGTTGTTTATCTGGTTGTCATGGCAATGTCCATTCAAACTCGTTAGCGGTCTGATATGTTTGCTTCAATACTTTTACAAAAATACTTTTTCTCTCTTGGCCACTCACAAAAATTACGTTTAATTTAAATAATTTTTAGAACTCTCCAAAAAGGGTATAAAAGCGGAACATTTCTGAAATTCTGGAGTCTCACGTCAGCTTCTGAACTAGAAGAACCACCTAAAGGCCTTATCCCGGGGTCGCACTACCCCGGGATCCTGCGAGCCGTTCCTTCAAACACGATCCTGCGAGCCGTTCCTTCAAACACGATCCTGCGAGCCGTTCCTACAAACACGATCCTGCGAGCCGTTCCTACAAACGGGATCCTGCGAGCCGTTCCTACAACGGGATCCTGCGAGCCGTCCCTACGACGCGATCCTGCGAGCCGTTCCTGCAACGGGATCCTGCGAGCCGTAACTACAAATACGCCCGCTACCGTTCCTACAACGACGATTTTAAGAACATCTACAACACCAAATACCCCTGCATCCTGGTCATCACCCCACCGGTCTCTTACTCTTCGTGTCCTCCGCTTCCTTTTTTATACTTAATTTGTCTTTTATAAAACCTGTTCTCATTTTTTTTATAATCATCACTGTAAATAACTAATAAACTGTCACTACTAAATTTTATCCTGGTTGTTTTCTGTTAGGTTCTGGTTAGGTACGTATCGTTACACGACAGTAGTTATTCGAATAATTTCAATAAAAGCTACAATTGATAACTTTATCGATTAATATTCACAATCGCCCATCTTTTAGAAGTACTATTTGTTTATTTTTTGGTGCATTTTTTCAGTTTGCAAGTTTGTTAATTCTCAATTCTGATTTGGTTTCTTTGTTTCATAATTTGGTCATTAGTTTCTCTGATACTTCGCATTTCCGCTGTTATTTCACTTTTCTTTTGTTTGCTTTCCCGCGGATCACACCGATTCATACCTCTGCTATGTAAATATCGTAGAAAATAAATCAAACACATTTATTTTTGTTTTGTTTATTTTCTAATTTGGTCTATTCATGTTAGTCAATCCACTTTTTGAGTAGGTATATAGCGTTGTGTCTTTTTCCTTCGATAAGCCCTTTGAGGACTAAGTACTTAACATAGATACAATCTATTCAAAGAGCGACAGAAAACGATTCTGATTTCCAATTCTTAGGTACATAAATATTTAGTAGTCATTCTGAGTTTGCAGATTTCTTAGTAGTAGGGTAACATTGGGGGTTCTGCATCACAAATTCGCGCCGCTCGCTTCGCTCGCTCCGCTCGGTTTGTGCTGCAAAACCCCGCAATGTTATCCTACCCTGCAGGTTTTAAACGGCAACCTGTTTATTCTGAAGTGTGTCTGATTCGTACTGCAGCTCTTTTCAATTGCTTATGTTGACTGATGACGATCTGAGCTACAGAATCTTACTGTTTTTTTTTATCTGATAGGACGGGTACGCCGCCTACGCTATGCGTATATATTTCTTATAAATTACAAAAGGAAATAAGGTATTTGAAAAATAAAAAAAAGATATTTCAACGATGGTTTATATTATTTTTAAAAAAGTACACCATTTTTTTAAACATGTAACATTTTTTAGTGCACAAAATGAAGGATGATACATACAATTTAAAATATCATTACAAAATCTATATTCTTTATGCAAACTTAACAAACTAGGACATTTAACGTATTCTAAATTTATAACATCATCATGATTAAATATATTCTTAATCCAAGTCGCTTTTTCTACCCCTTTACAATAAATTGTTTTGTCAACCAAGAATGGCTGCGTGTTCATTAAAAAATTGTCATAGGTAATGAAGCCATCATTCCAGAAAATTTTTCTATTTCGTTCTATCCATCTGATTTGCATCTTTTCTGTGTATGTAAGGTGGTGAAATGAAAAAGGTGGAAGAATTAATAAAACTTGAACTTGATCACCACAAATGATAGCAATTTCTTTAATAATAAATTCATTATTTTCTCTTCTGAATCCTTGTACATCTACAATAGCTGATGATTTCATGATATTTTTCGTACTATATTACTTAAAGGTCTGTACTCTACCAGATGATCGTTTATTATTAAGCAATATGCGCTTGTGTTATCCGGAATATCCTTTTCACATTCAATTTCTAAACGTACATCAACAGGTCCTGTTTTTAAATTTTCGTTTTGCCGTGAACAATCAATTACATACAACGGAGCTTTAGTTTTAAATGTTAGGTGATCAATCAACGGGTCTACAGGAAGATTATAGAACGACTGACGAAATCTAGCATACATATCGTATAATATATTGTACTTGTTTTCATCAAATTTCAAATTAAGAGCATCGTATGGATAATAGTAAGAATTTAAGAATAAAGTAACATTTTTCAAATTACAATGATCGAAAATGGCACTGTCTTTAACATTATTATTTTTTCTATTTGTTTGTAATCCAAATATAACATAACGTGGTTTCTCTAATTGTGAAGTTGTTTTAACAGACCATGTATGCTTGGTAGATTTAGGTAATAATGGATATTCATATAGATCCCAATTTCTGTATGCGATTTGTATAGGTTTGTCTTTCTCTAAGTGTTTTATTAAAGTAAGCTTTTGCTGGTCAGATACCTTGATATGAGGCATACGCCATTGCACTTTTTGTAAACTTACTGTAACAGAGTCATCTTTGTCAGTAACTACACTATTTAAACTTGTACTAGTTCTATTGAGAATTAGTTCATGTTTACAATTTATTATTATTTTTCTATAATCTTCTGCAAAGCCTAATAATTTATTTAATGGTAGTAAGACGTAAAAACTACCATCTTGATCATGAAATCCGTCTATGTTCCAACCCCATATAGCTGCTACTTTATTTTCTCCACTACTCATAGATACTAAAGATTTCATAGTTGTTGTTATTCCAACATTTCGTACACGATCTATTTCTACACCATTCATTTCATATCTAATGTCTTGAAATAGAAAGGAAATTGCATTATTAGTTAGATTAACTTTTTTTTTTTTGATAACTCCAGCCAGATCTCGAGCCTGCACACAAAATTTTCCCTCGATGTATATCGCACTTGATGATGGTAGTAAGTAGATATCTTGCTGATGAATTGGTATTCTTATTTCATCATTTTCATTAAAGCTATTATTGTAGGGATTGTAGGTATGCGTTTCATAACTTTCGATAGAATTATCGAACTGCGGATAATCTGATATTTTTAGAATACTCATATTTTAAACCCCAAAGTTTGAAGAAATTCCTTATTACTTTTTGTAATTATTTTTAACTTTTTACGTGTGGTTTGTTTCACGTTGCTCTTGATAATGGCTTTAGATTTATTATTTTTGTTTATTTTATAGACATCATGATTATCATTAAAGACTATCATTTCTTTTCCTTAGATGAAGACGCAGTTGAATTTTTTCGTTGTTAAAATTAATTAGGTTTCCCTCTAAATCCAAAATTTTTAATGTTACTGATGAAATGTATTTATTTTTTATTGGGAAATAAATAACGTTTTTTGGTACTTCAATAACTTGATATCCTGATGGAATATTAAGCACAAATTCATGTATTATATGTGTAGGTGAACCATTTGTAAAAGAGCCCTGTATTAGATCACATTCGACTCGTATCACAGACGCTGGTATAATGTTCACTGGATGAGTTGAATCATGCCATTTATTCGCTTCCAAAATCGTACTCGAGAATCCAAGCATTGCACCGATACTATTTTTCACGCGAAAATCAATTGGTTTAGTGCAAAATAAAGAACATTTTAAAGTATTGTTATTTGGATGAATCATAATGTTACAATTCTCCATTTTCGATTTTATATATTCATTTAAAGCAGATAAATCATAAATGCCATTTGGAATTTTTATCACATCATTATTCCCATATGCAAATACGTTATTGCTTTCATGTATGTTAGGAATTGAATTGAATGTGGAAAAAAATAATAAACCACACTCATAATTACCATCTAAACTCAAAGGAGATGTAAATTCAGATTGGAGAATAGATTTATTACCAACGATTGTTAGAGTCACAGACATTGCAACAACTGAACTCAAACGTAAAGTACTCAGTATTTATTTAGATCCCAAAAGGCATTTAAAAACTTTAAACATAAATGACCACATTTGTATGTGTTACGTTTCTGATCGTTATCATAATTATAAAATATATTTGGTCCTATGTATTTGATTAATTCTTCTGGTGGCTTTAAATTACCATAACTATCATAATACTCTACATAATTATCTAATTTTGCATAGGCTACCCAATGAGTTCCAGCATTCTCAGAATTGTCAAGATTCATAATAGCACATTCCTTTTTTAATGGATGCTGAGGTAAATCATCCCTCATAAACACTCCTCTGAAAAATGGAATGTTTTGACCATATTTAAGTAAATCTATATTAGTAAGCGCTCTCTTGGGTAGCCTATGATTTAGTTTTTTTTATTATTTACATAAATTCCCAAACCATCACCACGCTCTTTGAGACATAATCCTTTTCCTATACACAGTGTTTCCATTTTCTTGTTATGTCGTTTTAATTCTTTCAAGCGTTCCTTAGCGCATTTAATAGCATTAACTGCTTTAGCAATGCCAGCTGCCCCTCCAGCCAAACCACCAGCAGCAGACAGTCCAGCAAATATCGGTATCAATGGCAAGAATCCTCCAACTTTTGGGATAGGTATCACACGCGGGGTAATCACAGACTCATCTGAATCTGAACCCAATTCTTTAACAACAGCCATGGCGAGTTCGATAGCTGCCTTTTTGCATTGAGGTTTAAATTTTTTTATATGCTTTTTTGTAATTGAAACTATATTTTTAAAAGTTTTTTTCATTCCAGTGCCTTTTTTGATATTATTTTTGTCATTTTTATTAATACATTTTTTTTTATTTGTTTTTGATTTTTGCATCACCATTGTAATCTAAACGAATTGTAAAATACTATTTATAAAAATTGTATGAAAAGATGTTTCTTTTCGAAGAGGTATTATCAGAATGAGAATGTAACTTGTATATTTTGCTTATAAAACTTTTGATTTATCTATCCAACAGTTTTCATTAGAAGGCAAACCTAACCATTTTACGAATAGCTTATTTCCATTCTTTTTTATGACTTTTTCAACAAGATAAATATCAGGATGTCTAGTTTTTTGTAATTCTTGAATATAGAACGATCCTAATATAGGATTTTTTTTAGCATCTTCTAGGAGATAAGTGACAGGGTCTGTGTTCTGGATTTTTATAATTTTAAATATTTCTGTCGACCAATTTGGTGTATACCCTTTTTCAAAAGTTCCTTTATACTTACTTATACGCACATAATCTCCAAACTTAAGTATAGTTTTATTTTGTATGAACCTTTTATCTAAACGTATATTATTTTTATATTTTTGCAATATCTGTTCTTTATGACTTGCATTTACTTGATTGGGTTTCAAACCTATTGTTCTATGCATTCTGCCATTATACATTTCTATTAATTTTGAAAGAATATCATGACTAAACCAAACATAGTTTCCTTTTAAACTAAAATATCTATACATAATACCTTTAAAGGTTCTAATAAATCTTTCTACTACAGAAGCTTTCTTAGTAGAATATGTTGAGTAATGATTTATATTATAATGATTGAACAATGTTTTAAGTTTCTTGTTGTAAAATTCAGTTCCTAAATCAGTTTGCAAATTTTTAGGAATACGATTTTTACTAAATAAATGTTGGAATGCTTTAAATGTTTGTTCCATATTCTTTTGTTTTAAAGGATATACCCAAGCATACTTTGAAAAGACATCAATAACAGCCAATATGTATTTGAAATTAGAATTTTCTCTAGAAATAGATTGCATGTCGATTAGATCAGCTTGCCATAAATCATCAATGTCTTTCATCACAACATGTCTTCTTGGAAAATTTTTTCTTGCTTGCTTATGTATTTCTTTCACTACAATTTCTTTACTCATTTTTTTTTAATTTTCTGTTTCACTGACTCTATACTTTGTTTGATACTGTTGATTTCTGATCCAATTTGTGCCAGATTTTGGTTTATTGATTTGAGTTTAATTTCTAAGCTCTCTATATTCTTATCAACATATTGTTTGTTCACACAATCTCCAGCATCTACTGGATTTACAATATTTTTAAGGAGCTTATTTAAAGATCCATCAGTCATACTACAAATCAGATAATCTGAGTGACTATCCATTTTCTGTCGTTTAAATACATGATGTCCAAACTTATCGATGTTCATCGCTAGCCCGTCAGTAATAAACTAGTTTAATGAAAAAGTTTACGCTCTATTTATTCTCTAATAATACCTGCTTCTTTTAATTCCTCTATTATAGAAATTATTTCATTATCATGATTGGTATTTCCTGCACTCTTTGAGGCAACTAAAAGTTTTAACCTATCAATAAGTTCATTAGGATTGTCCCAGTATACTAAATCAGTATTTGATTTATATTTTTTTAATATTGGTAAACTACCACCTTGTTGTACTTTTTTTGTTTCAGTTTCAAGAAATAAAGGCTTAATTATTTTTGAATATTTTATTCCTGAATTACCTTGTATTTGTCCTGATGGAATAAATCCTCTTCTATGTGCATTAGTAGCAATTAAAATATCTTTATATAGTAACCTATCTTGTTCTGTGATCAAATCTATCTTAGGTTTATTTTCAAACAACAACTCTGATAGACCTGGAGTAATGACATAGCTTTTATCTTTAATACTAAACACTGAACTATCTTCAGTTTTCTTTATTACGATGGGAACGTTTCCTATTAGTACTTTGCCTCCTTCGTTTCTTATACCATAAGTAATGTTTTTATTCCTTTCATCATGGAAAATACTATCATCTAATTCATCTTCAGTATGCATACTAGTGTCACTTGTACATGAGCTAAAGTAATCATCATTATTCTCATTGGAAGCTTCCATTTGATTGTTTTTATTCTCTTCGTTTTTATGTATCGAGACTATCGACTCTAACGGATCAGTAATGGGTTTTAATATCTTACGTTGTTTACGTTCTGAAATATCTTCTTCCTCTTTCAGTATTTTTAATTTATTTTTAATATTCCTTACTGATTTTATTATTTGTTTTTTTATATCTACATCCATTTTAAAGTACTAATAATTGTACACTTCTGTTCGTTCTTATAGCTTGCACTATAGTGGTATTTTTTTTCTAATGACAGTAATATATAATCCTTTTATTCTAATTTAATAAATATATCAAAATATTTCCTGTACCTTCCCTTATCTAGCTCACAATCTTTGTTAATTATTAAACATGCGTATTTTTCTTTCCATATATCAGTAGCCATTGATTTAAATCTATGCCAACTCATATCAGAATTGACATGCTCATCATAAATATGTTTTAAATTTACATCATCTTGTTTGAAGATAACTAATAAATTAGCATTATCTCGAATCAACTGCTTAGGTATTTTTGAGTAAGTTTGCGATAAATAAAAACAATCAATTTTTTTATGTCGACCCATGGAAAAATAATTACGTATATCACTCTGATTTTCACAGACTACATCATCAAAAATAAATATTGATTTTGTCAAAGCATCGTGGGGTGGAATAACATTTTTTTCATCTTGGAACAGGAACAATTTAATTTCTGGAATGTATCTTATCACTTCCTCTAAAAATAGATATTTTGGCTGGAAAGCTGTTTTCGAATAAAGATAAATGTTATGAAATTTTAACCCATTTTCATTTAATAACAAACTTATCATTACATTTGTTTTTCCACAATTCGATGGCCCGCATATTATGCAGCGAATGGAATTTGGTAAAAGAATGCTATGTCTAAAAGTGTTAGTATTTTTATCAACTTTTATTTCACAAATATTTAAAGAAACGGGTTGTTTGATTAACTTCATTTTAGTTTCTGATGACATAATGAGCTATTAATACATTAAATAGCATGTGTATTTATTGTTTGCATAAGAATAGATTTCATATAGTATACCAGGATCATAGCAAATGAAGATCTTTAGTCTATGCCTACCCCTCTTAGGTGAAAAGGTTCAAGCATATGTATGTATGTATGTATGTATGTATATTATTATGTTATTGAATACTTATAAAAGTTTGATTAGTTTCTGAAATTCCTAGAAAATGTATCCGTTTTAAGTTTCATCTTTACTTACGTCAGCAGATCTCCTTTTATATTAACAAAACCTAAACAACCCTCCCTTCCCCTCGCTCAGTCTATACTCATCACAAGCAGTTTATTTTATATCAGTGTATATTTAACCTAATCAGTGTGCACATCTAAGTGTCTTAGAGCTCTGAGGGATTACTTCCAGTCTCAAGGATCTAATAAACTATTCAAGCAACTTTATTATTTACAAGTGAGTACCTATTTTACATGTCTGTTTAAAAATAATATTATACTTCAAATCATTGCTGCAGTAAGTTTTAAAAAACATGTGAATGTTGTTTCAGAAATGTCGGAGAACTCTGTCTTCAACTACTACAATGTTAGCCCCCCAGCTGTGGACCCTAGTTTGATTGATGAGTTCGGTGTTGGGGGTGAAGGTCAAGATGTAAACGCTTGGCTAGATAAAGCTGAAAATAGGAGGATAGCATGGTTGGAATCCAAGAAGAAGGAAAAAACCATTGCCCCTAAAAAAAGGAAACTGAATGATGCTTCCTTTATTAAAAAAGAAAATGCTTCGGGATCATGTGTTATAAAAATTGAAATCGAGGCACTAGACGAACGAAATAAGAATAGAAATGTTGTTGTGCAATATGTGGTAAAAAATTTATATGAGGATGTACTCGAAGAGACTGAGAATTTAATTAGAAAAATTTCAAAAAAAATATGTGATAATAGTGATAATTAATATCAATAAGTAGTTTTTGTTATTTATGTTAGCTATCTCACCTTATTCTAGTATACGATGACTTCATACTATTTTATCTAATAAATATATCCCATGTAAATGTAAATGTGAATAAATTGATATTTAAAAGTTTGTGTTTAATTTATTTAATGAGATTTTAACTAGGATAGATAAAAACTTCAGTAGATAAAAATTTACAAAGTAGAGCTTGTCTCAGCTCAAATGACATGCCTCTCCACTTTAAACTCCATCTGCTTGTATGAGAAATGAGGTGGTGCGTCATTTGAGATAAGACAAGCTCTACATTGTTAAGGAACTGGAGGGTTTCAATAAATGATACAAACAATAAGGTTAAACAATATTATTTTATTGGAATAAGCGAGTAAATATCAACAGTACATGGAGCAAATTATATTAACTACAAATACATAAAACCTCATTTGGTTATTTTTACAAAGTTAAACCGCAAAATTTAACAACATTATATCTAAAGTGATGATTCCACTTTAGATATAACATGGTTAAATTTTGTTTATTTTTTTTAATTAATTTACAACAGCAGGTTATTTCTTAAAATATAGTGGAATAATGTCCCCAGGGCAATGTTTTAAAACTTCCATTTAATATCTGTCTTTTATCATCATTTGCATTTAAAACAACCTTATTTACTTTTTGTGTATAGACACAGTGATTTTTAGATCGTATAAAATACATTGAATCTTTAAATTCTATGTTTTTAAATAAAGCATCCTTATATTTATTAATATCCAATTTTTTTACAACACATTTTTTCACACCCTTGGCTTTCTTAACTGAACAGTTTTTATTTGTCTCTATACAATACAACTTGGCTCTTAAGCCCACAAATTCTGAAATAACATCCCCACTCATCTCATCTTTAAAATATCCTGGAATTTGTTTATTTAAACATGGCATATTGTACACATTGTCACACTTAAAATTACTAGTATCAAAATATTTAATATGTTTTTTCATGTCTTCATAAATATCCTCTGTATTTATAAGATACAGAAGGCTATCTGTATCTGTGTAACATAGTTGGATGTTCTTGTCATAAATTTTTTTCATTACTGAGTAATGAAAATTATATAAATGTGTTTTTGCTAGATCTAATATACTAAAACCTACATAAATTGGTTTATCCAGAATGACTTTTGAGGGCTCCATCTGTATGACTACCAAATCTTTTGAAATAATGGCCAAATTTTTAAAATTAGGAGCGCTTATATATTTTTCAGCACCAATATATTTGTTTGTTTTATTTGATGAATCAGACCAAATGTTTATCAGTTTCACATCTACCTGCTTTCTCTTATTCTCTATAGTCTTACCAAAAATTGAGTTATTTTGTTTCTTGAAAAAATTTTTTTCGAATTCAGACTTTGCGTTTTGTCTTAGAGTTGTATTGAGAGTTATATAAGGTTCTAAAAATGCTCTTTGATCAAATGAAAGAACTCTATGAATTTTAAGTAATTGTAAGCCATGTTCTAAGCATTTTTGTAAATGTACATAATGAATCACATACTTATATTTATCAAATAAATTGGATACTAATTTTATATTTTTACCAAGGGGAAATGGAACCTTTAATTGTTCTGCAGCAAACGGTAGATCTGCATGATTGTCATGAATTTCAGAAGGATAATGTAAATCTACTTCAAGAATGAAACCTGTATCACTATGAGAACTTATCGTCATGACATTAAAATTGATCAATTCATTTTCTTTTAAAAATCTAAAATTTCCGGTGGGTAATTTTGACATCATCACATATCCATATAAATTAACACAGTCAAAATACATTAAATAATTTGAAGATATGTTAGGTTTATAATCGGATAAATATTTATTATTCGCTTTTGCATACCGTCGTGAGCATTGAGCTAAACCCCCTCTGATACCTTTTTCAAACATTTGATAGATTTCAACATCTGATATTAAGTCTAACTCAACACCTGTATAAAGCTGCATAGCATCCCAACTTAAAGATGGTGAAGAAACATAGTGACAAGGGTCTAGATTGTAATGATTAAGACTCATAAATCTAAATTTTTCAAATACGTCAGAAAGTAATAAAACATCACATTTCAAGTAAAAATCTGTATAGTCTCCAAGAGTTTTCATTCCAAATGTTTCCCAAACATTCATAGCATGATTATAATCATCATTGGTAATAATCTCAGAAGTGAGTTTGTTATAAAATTTGTTTCTGTCTGGTAATGTGGTCTCATTATATCTATCCCACGAATCTACATAGTCATAGCAAAAGACACCTTTTCTCCGAGCTAAATTAAACATCTTTTCATCTTCATAAAATGACTTTAAGTTAATGAAGTCTTCGGTTTCAAGTGTTTTAATGAGATTATCTAAACTTGAATCCAAAAAATTTAAAGAATCAACAAATTTCAGCTGAGCAGTATGTTGTCTGTCAAGTGGGATAAACTTTGTAAAGGAAATATATTTTTCTTTGTTTTTTGGTAATAGTTTAATGCGACCACATATTTTAGATAGCTCTACAATAAATAGATGACAATCGTAACCAGAAAGGTTATGGAAAATTATTGGAATGAATGGACAAGTCTTACAATTTAAATTGCATGAATTGTGTGCAGGTCCTCTAAATTTCCCAGTAAAGTGATCATGATCTAGAACTTTTGTATCTTCGAGAGAAAATGATTTTTTACATATATGACAGTTAGTTGTATTTTCCACTCTTAATTTTTCTTCTTCTGTTAAGGGAGTCATTTCTCTTTGTACAGATAATATTTTATGTAAACGAAGCAAATCCTTGCAAATTGACTCACAAAACTTTTGAGAACAGTTGGAACCCCTGTAGGAAACATAATCATTTAACTCTGGATTAGACTTACAACAAATGAAATAACCGAAACAAGTTGCTTCGTGTACCTGCACATTCTCTACATGAGTGGATTTATGTTTATCTGAATACTCGCGGAGTAAACTCTCGAAGTCACCATATATCACTATTGGAATCCTTTGTGTTCTTTCATAATTTGAAAAACCTGTTTTGCTGCCTTCCTCAGGAAGAACAGTCTGTATCCCTGCACAATTATGACTTGCTAACTTCTCTTCTGTACTAAAGTACATGAAGCATTCATCACAAAGATGAATTCGTGATTTGTGTTTCGTGAGTTGGTTGTGTAAGAGCTTTCCCATATCTTTAATTAAACAGAAATGATTTTTCGATTTACAACTGATAAATAACAAATTCACATGCTCAACACGTCTTCGCAAAGTTTTGTATAGAGGACCTGTTATACTACCATGTTCATCTAATCCATAAATATTGACACTCACTCCCGTATTATGTCTTTCAAACCATTTAATACATTTAAAGCTGGGGGGAAATGACATTCCTGAAGTGTTAAAAAAGTTAGAGAAATGAGGGTAAGATGAAAGTCTATTGGGATTATTTTTTGCAGGATATAAATGTGCTACAATGCTCCACAAAAAACAGTACTCATCATTATTTTTTATATTTAGACAAGACTTTGTGTTTTGAATACTTTTCGGAAGTGGTATGTACGATCCTGCTTTCAACGGACTAAATTTCGCAATGTTTATCTCCAAATGACTTACTGACTCTATAGTCCACCCCGACTCTGCGTGTTCAAACTCTAAGCACTTCATTAGCAAAAGGTTTGATAAATCATGGTATAAAACGGAAATATCAGTACTTTGCAATACCATGGTATATTTTGTGTTAAATGATTTTAAAGATTGAGTGTTATCTTTAGGTAGATTATATGTAATAAAAAGTTCTATGTTTACTTTTAACGATCGATGTTTTCTTAGAAGGGTGCTTATAAGATTACTAACGGTAGAATAGTTATCTGACAAAAAAAAATCAGGTACAAGATATTCTTTTTCAGGATTGACTCTATAACTGATTATTCTATTTCTAAACGCTGTTGCTATTATTTTAACATTGCTTAACTCAGTTCGTATCAAACAGTTAGATTTGTGAATGCTACTTTTCTTGTGAGAAGATAATCGTGAGACATATGCTTGACATTCTTGACAATAAA
The DNA here is from genome assembly GCA_949825045.1 of Argyresthia goedartella. NCBI lineage: Eukaryota > Metazoa > Arthropoda > Insecta > Lepidoptera > Argyresthiidae > Argyresthia > Argyresthia goedartella. Next base: position 11,007,436 of record OX463812.1, on the reverse strand, counting down.
CCATTTTTATCTGTAGGTAAGAGAATTATCTATTTAATCAAATACTGCTGTTGTAAAAGATTAGTAAAATATCAAATTATGTGAACGATGAAAAAATTATAACAATGACTTGTATTGATTACATGAATTTTTATGTTAATAAGTTGCTAAAAATATTAAGATTTAAAAAAACAAAGGATAAATGACAGACGGAGGCTGATTCTTACGCTTGCGATATTCGGATATCGACAGCTTTGCATTACATAATATTCAAAGGATAAATGACTGGTCTTACTCCCTTGAATTGCTCCTTACTATCAGTAACTACTTTTGAAATCGAATGCCATAGGGGAGCATCTCCATTTACATTCGTTTTCATATGTATCAAAGCCAATTTACATCTGTCCCGATCTCCTAACTTGCTTCCCTCTAACTCACGGCTGTTGTACACCCGTAGCTCCACATAATATTCGCCTCGACGTGAAGGATCGGACTGGAATGAACACCCCGAGCCGGTGCGACGTGAAAGAAAGTTCTTGAGCGCTGATGCACGAATCGGCTCTAGCTCATCCTGTAAAGATGTGAAATAGGCATTCGCTATTATTTAAAAAAAATATATTTTACATTGTCAATGTAATTTCACTAGTAAAATATGCATGTCAATCAATTATTATTAGCAATTATTTTAAAACTGTGAGTTAAGTTGGATTAAGACAAGAGGAAATTGTTTTTACGAAACATTTTTGGTATATCTTTAATCAAAAGTTAATCAAAGTAATTACAAATAAAATTAGGGGCGGGGCTTGCGGTGCAGAAGTTGTGCGTCTGCCTACCATGCGAGGGATCGCGGATTCGAATCCCGGCTGGATAACTAAATAAAAAACAAACATCAGATCTTGAATGTTTACATGTTTGTGCTACAGATAAAAGTAAATAATGATTAAAAAATTAAAATAGACGAGCATAAAATATTATTCAAACAAGATGCTACATTTAGTTTAAAACATGAGAAATGGTTGTTTAAATAAAATAATATTAAAGCTTACCTCGGAATCTGGGAAGGTAGCAATTCTCTTCCGTTTCTTGGGCTGAGCACAAGGAATGGGCTCCTCATCCGACTCAGAACCGGCATCAGTTAGTGCTGGTGTTGGGATTGCCGCCGCTTTTTTCGCTTTAGGGGTTGAAGTTTTTTTCGCCTTCGCAGCAGGTTTTTTCTTCTGAACTTCGCTCCTGATCTCCTCGTCTACGTCAGAATCAAATGGGCTGGACCACCTAAAATATTAATAGAATGAAAAAAAAAAAAAAAAAAAAAAAAAAAAAAAAACGGTCTCGGTGGCGCAGCGGTTGTACGTCTGCCTACCATGCTAGAGGTTTCGGATTCTAATTCCGTTGGGACAAAAAAACCTTCCTAGGTCTTAGAGATTAACATGTTTGTATTATCGCTGTTTCTGGTTCCCATGACACAAGGTATCCAAGTGCGGGATCCATAAGTGATAAAAAATCAAACTTACATACTTATGTCTTCAGTTCTTCAGCAGCACTAATTCACAAAACACGAGCTCACTCGAAGATATCGACGCAAGTATTAGAAAAGCGGCTTTCATCTAGTTGCATCAATATTTATAAGCTTTGATTTATAAAGGTGCATCAACATCGAACTTTCAATGGAAAAAATACTGTTAACCGGTGTAATAAAAAAAATTAAAAAAATCTAATGGCATAGGATTTTGAACCTTATACTTAGTATATTTCAAGTACTTATTATCAATTTTGTTTCCAACTATTAACAATCATTGTATGAACGCTGCCTTAGCTGACTGAATTTGGTCAATGGTTGTACTGGATAAGGACAAGTGTGTAATTAGAAACATAATTTTTAAATGGTTATGAGATGTACCTTTAAATACATTGATGGGTTTATTGGCATCATTAAAAATATCGTCCACTCTAAACAAGCAGTGAAAATTTCAATGTAAGCAGGGTTTTTAAGAGCATGGTTTTTGAGACAATTGTTTAGGATAACTGAATTATGTTGAGCTCTCAATGCAATGGATTCATACAGGGTGTTGATTTGTAAAGTTACACCCGACTCAGAGCCGATAGTTTACCATCTGAAAATTTTCCTGAAATTACCTAAAAGTGTGGATACACCCCCCCCCAGTCACCGCGCCCGAGTGCTAATAGACTCTTCCCCGCGCCCTGAACCTCAATCCACCCAGTGCAACACTTTTTGGACGACATTTCTATGTTTTTTTAATATTTGTAAAATCAAAAAAATATTAATTTAATTTTTACTGAAAAAAAAAATTTATTTTTGCTTTAGTATCATGTATTTAACCACCTCTGAGCTCGGCGTAACTTTACAAATCAACACCCTGTATAAAGCGCATAGCGCCTTCCTTATTCGTGATAGCTCCTTATATGCATAAGTTTGTTATGATTATGACATGGAACACTTATAAGGAATATCTCTGTCGTAGGCATATCATCGAATTGGCCATATCACGATATGGCCAAACGTGAAATATCATAAATCGATTAAATCTTTTAGGGCACACACTGCGGTAGCTTAGGTGAAGACTAGAGGGAGTGAGCGCAGCGAAGCCCTCGAATAGTCTTCGTGTTAGTTTGACATGTATAACACAAAAAAAACATCATGCAGTGCTGAATAACAATGCTTTTAAAAAGACATGTTTTCATTAAAACAGGTCATATCATGATATGGCAACCCATTTCATGATATGGTCAAGCCATTTCTGACCATATTGTGATATGGCCAAATCGACGATATGGCTACGACATCTCTAAGTAAACAAATGCAGTGTGAATGAAATACGTCACAACCTTGTCATCAGAGTTCCAAGGGTCATCATAATATGGATTCAGGTTTAAAACTTTAATTCTCCAGTATAAAATGAATCAAGTCCTACATCGCGCTATCAAAGTTTTTCATTCTTTTAGTATATAAGAAGTGTAAGATAAACTACAGTTAGACTGGTTCTGTGTGAGATGCTTTAGTTAAATTGGCCCGATTTACTACTGCTCTTATACATGTCCCATTGTCAACCATGCAAATTTGTCTCTTGAGGTGATTAGGGTTTGGGCAACCCGAAAGCAGCTTTAGACATAACCGCAAGGGAACAAGTACCACATACCAAGTGCCAAGTACCATATGCCACATACCAGACCAACCTAAGTGTTGAGAGAGATGTCGCAACAAGTGCCACGTACCACGTACCACGTATCAAGTAAAGACATCTCTCGAAACGCGAAGGTTTTGCTGCTATTTTTTATATCTTGAAATGAAAATTATTGATCACTTAGTGGACACAATTTTCATTATTTTATGTCTGTCAAGCAGACTAATTGTTAACTGCATAGCGTACAATAAGATTTTGTAGCTCAGGTCGTCATCAGTCAATAGAAAAGAGGTGCAGTATGAATTAGACACACTTCAGAATAAACAGGTTGCCGTTTAAAACCTGCAGGGTAGGATAACATTGTGGGGTTTTGCAGCACAAACCGAGCGGCGCGAATTTGTGATGCAGAACCCCCAATGTTACCCTACTCTTAGTTCCTAATTCTTTTTTGTTTAGTAATTTTGTTGGTTCACTTATATTGCGTAATTTCCGTCGATATACGTATTCCATTTTTCACCAGTGCCTTTTCCCCTATATCATACGGCTAAGTTTACGTACGAAATAAAAATTAAATGACTAAGAAAATAAATCCAATAGATTGCTATTTATAATCTGGTATGTATTAGGTATTCATAATAATATGCGTTAAACCTCTCTCTCTCTCTCTTGAATAGATACATTGAGGATGTATTGGGAACGGATGAATGGTCTAACGTTGGCGGAGTGGTTTTTTGGGTGAAAGTAGGGGATTCGCTGTCCTCAGAGGAAGATAATAATGGGCGAAGCTGAGAAATCAATGGTGTAGGGGTAAAGCGACAATCAAATTGTCGAATATGACGATTTGATTACACCACGAGGACGCTTCTTTCTGGGAGACAGAAAGTCTGTCTCTTGTGCTCTGTCAGAAGGGGGTGCTTCTCGGGAAGGGCCAGGCTGTGGCTCCATAACGTTTATAAAAATCAACGAACAATGATAACACGAAAAGTCAACAAGAAAAAACTGAACAGAATAACAGAAACTTAACTGATTTAACAAGATAATAACAACAAATAGCAGCAAACACCGAGAACACATGAGCACATTGGTATATCTTTGCTGAAATCTACCAATATAATTTGTTCGCCATATACTTCGTAGCGTAGAATCACATTACAAATGTTAAATAATTCTGCATCCATCTGACAATGCAGGTCTTTTGAGTGCACACTTTTAAATTATTCGCTGTGGGGCTGTGAAGTGTTAAGTGTAAAGTAGTGTCCAATGGAGCGCAACACTGACAGCTAAACGTCGATAGCCACAGAACAAATATTACTCTCACGTCAACGGTAGTAAGTACCTTGTTTACATTTGTATCAAGTATCGGGTTTCGATTTTGTGCTTATAATTGCGATATAAACCACAAAATGTATTCGCTGATGACTGTGCGGGAACTTTAAACTGGAGAAAAGCTCATCTGATAGAAAGGTAAACATGTTAAGAATTTGAGGTAATGTTTCGTATTTTCCTCAAATTGATGAAATTCATTTACAACAATGTGGTTTCTGTTCAAGATTGGAGGCGTACGACTGAAGCAAACACTTTGGAGGGTATTAAGACATTCCAGAAGACCATCCTGATGTAAAGTACCCTTATACCTAGATATCAACGCTGATAAACCGTTGCAAACACAACATCCGTTGCGAACATAAGCAAATCTCATCAAATTATGATAAACAGTATCTGATCGTAAATATATTTACCGCCTTTTTAATTACTTAATCCTAAGTAATCCCTTTCATTGAAATACAATGCGCACAGCCGCGAATTAGTACCGATGCATTACTTGCCTTTGAAGTTTTTTAATACACAAGGCACTTTCCCACAGTATTCTTCGTGAGAAATTGGCAGTTTTGCGCCCTATTGTGTGGAACATCTCTGATGTTTAGTAGAAACTGGTTAATGAGCGTGAAACAGTCGAATTTGCTGTCCCGACGCGGTTAACTAAACAGCGAGTGAAGGCTGAAGGGGAGGATGGGGCGCCGGGGACGTGGCTACTCGCAAAAAAATAGAATATACTTCTATTTGCCTCACTGCGCTGATTACTGATTAGTAATCACTCAAACTTAACACTTCAGTTCAGACGTTGCTAGCATTTTACACTTCACAGCCACACTTAACACCTGCACTTTACACTAATCAAAATGAATAAAATAATAATTGTCCTCATAAAGAACCTTATGATATCTGAAATGTCAGAATTCTACGGAATAAAAAATCAGAGTTAGCGGAATCATGTTTTCAAAATGGCGGATGACAGGCCGTAGTTCTAATTTTGCCCACCTGAACAGGTAATTTGGTGGCTCTGTGCCTCGTAGGGCTTTGGAGGCAAATCCATTTCAGTAGATTTTTTTATTTGAGGCCAGAAATGTAAACAATGAACTGTCATTGTCCAGTACAAAAAATATAATATGAATGTCAAAATCAACGGTTTTGTTCTAAATAATGACAGTCTTTTGTTTACATTTCTGGTCTCAAATTAAAAATAGTACTTCACGTCATTTTCATTCATCAGTTTTTTCTGATCAATGAAAATGATAAGGTGTCGAATATTGACCGAACAAGCGCGAAGCGAATTTTTCAACCGATTTTCGAGAAATGATGTTCGATAATTTTATGCATTTTTTGATGGCTTCAGTATCAGAAAGTTTTTCAAAATGGCAGAGATAAGGGGGTTAAACATGTAGAAAAATTTATATGTTAATGTTGTCCGGCCGGGTTCGGTCACGACAACTGTTACGGCTGGTGAAGGTGTTCATTCGTGTTTCCTCGTATGGCTCACGTAACCTATTTTATTGGTAAAAGTGCGGGGTTACAAATCGTGTCCTGACGTGTAGCCATCAGCACGCCGTTTTGGTAGTAGGACTGTATTTCAGCTGGTGTTCTGCTTCGTTGTTCATCTCCCTTGGCATCAAGAGTAGCTCTTCGTTGTGCCTCGAAATAGAAGATCTTTATGTGCACCGTGTGTCGCCATTTGGCCCTGTCTGCCGTGAGTTCCTCCCACACGGAATGGTCGATACCATAACTCTTCATAATTCGCTTCTGCACTTCTTTGAACCTCAATAACTGACCGCCTTTTTTGCGTTTTCCTTCTGTTGTTTGTAGTATAAGAGACGTTTTCCAAGACGCTCCTCTGGTATCCGTCGCAAGTGGCCACACCAATGCAGTTGACGACTCAACGCTTTGATCCACAGACTATATAGGGATACTACGTGATCCCACCAACATGAGAACGTCGTAATATATATATATATTTATATATTGAGTTCATATTTGCGACACACCTTGTCGAACGTCGTGATCCACTGTTGCAGTACCTCCACATAGTCTGACATAAAACAAAGAAACTTAAAAGAACATAAAACAAGTACATAATCTCTCTAATCGTATCACAGGATATCTTGGTGCGCGCTTTCAGTTGGGCTAGGTTGAATAACTTTACATCTGTTCTAAAACGAATATGATTACCAGATGTTGATTCGTCCATCGATTATCCTATGACTGCAGCAAAGTAGAGAGCAAGTAAATTCGGTGCCAGTAAATAACCTTGCTTCACTCCACAGATGACGGTGAAGAACTGTGACTGTTCACCATTGAAGTTGACTTCATATTGTCGTGCAGTAGTCATATAATCCAAAGAAATTTTTCAGGGCATCCTAACTTTGTCGGCAACATCCAGAGAGCTGCAGGTGGCACACAATCAAATGCCTTCTCTAGGTAAATGAAGCAGAGAAACAGAAACAGGGATGAGGAGGTTAAGTAGGATACGAACAAAGGTCTTCCCAAGAGATTCCTTGGTAAGCATTGCAGTCAGATTGGACACCTTTGGTTTGGTATAGGGCGCAGATACGCGCGGCGATGAAGGCATCTGGGATACTTTCCATCTGTACAAATAGCTTCCAGAGTATGCTATGAAGCTCGTTAGTGCCTTATTAAGCACATTGCCTTTTGCTGGTTTATAGCGTCGATCACATCACTAAGGGTTGGCGGTTCTTTTAGCTTAGGTATTTCATCAAGGCAGAGTAGCCCGGATATGTTCCAGATCTGCTGAAAGATCTTCGTTGAGTAAGTTGTTGAAGTGTACAGCCCAGCGTTGAAGAACCTCGTGCTTCGATGTCAGTCTCTTGGTGCAATTTGTCTTTTCACTCCTATGTTATGGGTGTTAACTTTTATTTGCTCTTCGAAGTTCTGGTTTTCACTCTATTATTAATTTTGCAGCAGTTTCCGGTGCTTCTCGATAGCTTCTACTAAAGTATGGTTATTGTCATCAAACCAATCTTCAAGTTTACGGAATCCCAATGTATTGGTAGAAGCTTCTATAAAATTGAAAAATTATTAAAATTGGAGCTCAAAGAACTCCAGGCAAGTTTGCAAGTCCCTGAGGCCTTTTTTAGGCATGTTGTTCAGAGCATGTCCAAAGGCTGCCCTTGGCTTTGAAGATTCTGCAAGTTCAGTCCTGTTGGCTGTCTTTCCAAGGCGGTTTGGTAGTTATAGTCGTAGCTTCATCTTGACTACAACTAACCTTTGCTCTGCCCAACAGTTAGCGCCTCTCATGACTCGGGATTTTTGTACTTGAGATAGGTATTGAACGCGTGCGTTTAAGTTGTCAAAGATGAGCACCTACCTACTCTCTTTGGTGGATCTTCACTAAAGTATCAGAGAGTTCCTTGTAGATTTTCCTTAAATTCGTAGTCTTTATCAAAAGTTGGGGCGTAAACGCTGAGGATGTTCAGATGGTTATCGTTGTCGAAATGTATTCGCTACAAAATGACGCGATCTGAGATCTTATCAGGATACTCATCCAAACTATGTTCTAATTTCATTCTTGGTTGTGAAACCAACACCAGATTAATAGACCAGATGATATCGGATGATGCACTTCGTGTCCAGAAGTACATATAGCCGCCTCTATACTCTACTATCTGCCGTCTTCCTCTAGGTAAGTCCCACTTAGTGCGGCTATGTCGATGTTATACCGTCATAATTCGGGCAGCGATGGCAGTTTTCCGCTCTGGACATAGGTTAGTGTCACGATCGAGTAAAATAAGTACATTCCTAGAGGCGAAGCTCAATGGTAGGGTTGTCGTAACTTTTTTTCTTGAAATTCTAACCGCGAGTCTGGGATTCTCAGGCAGCCGCGGTTACTACCTTCCCTTTAAGTTGGAATACATATTTGCGTGGGGTGAGACTCCCTCGAGAAAAAAAAAATCCTAAACTTGCTTGACGGATTGAATGGGATTCGTGGAGACCGTGAGAGTGTCATAGAGTGGCAGGTTTGCTCGTTGTACACAGCAAGTAAAAATTACCTTGTTTAAGGCTTACTACTAATCCTTTTACACGAGTAGCCTGTGGGTCAGCTATACTCAAAAGTCTTTAAACGCCCTTCGAGTCCAGTATAATAACGGATTTAGGATGATGCTGGGGCTGCCGCGATTTTATAGTGCATCAGGCATGTTTACAGAAGCCCGCACGGACGGTTTTCATACAATAATACGGACACGGGTGGCCTCGCTAATGCACAGAGTGCGCGGCAGCACCAACGGTATCCTAACTGTTATAACAGTAAGGGTCGATGGACCTATCCTGAATCACTGGGTAAAGGTGGTGACCGGTACGTAGCTCCTATAATAAGTTATTATTTTGTAAGTATTTTATTTCTAAGATGGCACTAATATAGATAAATAAATTCATATTACTAACAAAACTATGGAACTCTCTTTTCTGAAAATAAATATGTTTATTATTATTTTATAGGCTTTATGAGTTTGGTAAAAAATCTATAAATTAGATTTTAGATGGCAAAATGTAGTTTACAAAGTTACTGGCGGCTACTTTCATACTCCATGTAGGTAACCAGGTGCATTCATAAATCAAAGATCAGCTTTACACCAACAGACTCACAACAGACAGGTCTACACCTCGGATCCACTAACTAAGGCATTGGTAGCCATAAATAACCATATAGTGTTCTCTTTGTCTCCAGGACGGCCACTCGGTAGTACACGCTGGTGTGCCACGCTCCCTGAGCGTGGTCCCAATGGCGCTGGAGAATTCGGACCACGAACTCAAGTTCAACGTGTCGTGGATGCGATCCTTGGGTAAGTTATTGACAGCCACTTGGTCACACCCAGAACTTAAGATGATAAATAAGATAATGATTTATGTAACAAAAAGGTTCGGTACTGATACATAGGAAAACTACTCCGTTTACTTTGCCTGTTTCTGTTTGAAAGCCTCTAGTAAGTCTTCTTCTTCTAGATGAGTTAAATCTTGCCCTTTTCTGGAGCCGTCATTCGTGTTTGGATTTTTTTCTGACGATTATTTTCTTGTAAACAGGACCACCAGCAAAAGACTACTCTATAGAGGTGATGAGTGAAACCCATACCACAGATTGTGATATGCCGATGTGCTATGACTACAACATTCCTGGGGTAAGTAGATTCATAAATCAGAAGAATGTAAAACGAATCGTGCAGTTATTTGTTAAGAATGATGTCCCAAAGTTTCTCCTATATAGGCGTATATACGCCGTATGTCGGGAGCTCTGGCCGCCGAGTATCTTATGAAACACGAAGAGCAATAGTGTAACGATTGCTCCCAAAGACACAAAATGGCGTTTTGGCTTGGGGGCGGCGCCTATTTCATTTGGAGACTGACTTTCAAATACAGCATTTCATACCCTTAGGTGTGTTTCATAAATGACTCGGGGCCCCTGGAGGTGCAAACATCATTTTTGATCATAACAGTTACTTGTATACCACCGCCCCGCTTGTTTCCTGTGGCTAACGAGCAACAAACCATTGTCAATACGTTAATTCTCAGGTTCGGGAGAGAGAACTTGACTAAATTGTAATCTTTTAAATAGGTACACTTAATTAACCTCAAAAGAGTTTAGATACCTACGCCCCCAGGATATTCCCTCCTAAATACTCCTACTGGTAGGAGTACAGGGACATCCATGTCCTCAGGCTCTTATTGTACTTAATTAAGCTCGTTATTCACACTTCCCAATTCCCTTTGCATTAGGAGCATAAGGACAAGAAAGTCCTTGAGCTCCTACCAGTAGGAGTATTTAGAGGAGCACAAGGAGGAACAAAATTAAAACAAGAAGAAGAAGATGGCTATAAGTGTGGCTTGTATCAGTACTGCTGTATTGTACAAGACTAATGCCCGATTTCAACAACAGTTAAGGTGAGTACGGTCAAGTGTGAACCGTACAGGACACTTAGCTCTTTTTTTTAGCTGTCTAGCGATTGTTTTGCTGGCCGGACTCTTATATTTAGGGAGTCCCCAAGGAGCCTAGATGACTTAGGGCAAATCGAAACAACCGCTAGGTGGCTCCTGAAAGAAATAAAGTGTCCCCTAAAAGATAGGGAATGTTGGTGAAATCAGCCATAACCCCTCAAGCGTGTTCGTCCGGCATACGGATCAAAACCCGTTATAGATTTTGAATTTTAATACTAAGGTCCAAAATAGTTTTACCTCATTTGAAAGTTCGCGCTGAAAAGGCTGAGTAATGATGTCACTAATTTGTCCCCAGGACGTGGTCTGGTGGGTGATTCCCGCCCAGGCGAGTCCTGTCGTGGAGTCATGCGCGCTGCGGCCCGGCTGCGCGTACAGTGTGCGCCTCATCGCGCACCCGTGGGACGGGCATACGTCTGCGGACCTGCTCACTGAACTAAACGGTATGCTAATTTGTCTTCCCATCTGATGGGAAAGGTATTGGAATTATCCCTTTAGCCACATGTCTGATGCGATTCGTGCGGAACCCTCGGTGCACGGGTCTGACTCTCACTTGACCGTTTTTTAGGGCTCCATAACCGAAGGGTGCCAAACGGGACCTTACTAGGCCTTCACTGTCCGTCCGTCTGTCCGTCCGTCCGTCCGTCCGTCCGTCCTTCTGTCACCAGGCTGTATCTCATGAACAGTGATAGGTAGACAGTTTAAATTTTCACACATGGTCTATTTCTGTTGTCGCTATAACAACAAATACTAAAAAACATAATAAATATTTAAGGGAGCTCCCATGCAACAAACTTTTTTTTTTTAAATATTCACAGAATATTTAATTATATTTCGTATATTTCGTATATATTTATTGCACATAAAACAACATAAGATATAATAAACAGAAAGGACATCTACAAAGGCATGCTTATCTCCAAATAGAGATCTCTTCCAGCAAACCCAAGGCTGATAAGAATAATTTAATATACAGGATAGACCTATGTGCTCTGATAAGATATATACATATATTACTGAACTATTGAACTAACTGCTAGATACACTACATACACAAGTACATAAATATTATATAAAAATATAAATACACCTAAATAAACTAATATATACAAAGCTCAAATCTAGGATAGAGAAAGATAATGCTCCTTCAAACGATTCTTAAAGACGGGCAGTGATGGACTATCTCTATTCACTTTAAAAATAAATTAAATTAAAACAAATACTTAAGGGGGAATCCATTCAACGTGTTTTTTGCCGTTTTAATAGATAATGGTACGGGACCTTTCGTGCGCGTTCCGACTCGCACTTGGCCGGTTTTCTAATGCTTGTGTCGCGTTATTTACTTGCTTACATATTTGTTAAGGGGAATTTTGAGGGAAGTAAGATGCCTCTATTTTTCCTGGTTAGAGGCTTTGAGTAATAATGTATAAATAATAGAGTAGGCGCGCAAACTGACTTTCTTGCAGCTATAAGTAGAGCTGATTCACTCAACACCAATTTAGTCTGTGCCAAGCGCTTGCCGAGCCGTGGCGCTTATGATACGAGAGTAAGTCACTAAATAATGCCGTTATGTACTCTGCGGTACTTCAAAAACTACACCGTACAGACCAAAAACGCCAAGGAATAACTTTTCATGTTAATTACCCTGTATTATCAGTAAAATACGCATATTCAATAATATTTTCTGAATTATAAAAATCAACAAATTCAATTCAATTCAAAATATTTATTTCAGATAGCATACATTTTGACACATATACATCCATAGGTAGATCTTATTTTATCATTATAAAAAAGTTTAAAATTAAACTAAATACATCATCCATCATCCTTGAATACTAAATAACACCCTCACTCACACCCTGCTCACACAGTCACACACACCCTCTCACACACACAAAACATCGTCCTAAAATATGATTATAATTTATGGTTTGTTACTGCGAAGGTGCACATCCATCCAGTACTTCAACATAGGGCTGTCCACCTTCCCAGCCAGAGTGCTGAGGATAGTGTTGGAGCTGCCGAAAAAGCGGTTTCTTAACGAGGCAATCCTCTTTCTCATTATTGCAAAGAAATCGTCAATCCTAGCTTCGGCAAACATAGCCGAGGCGCTGCAGTATCGCGGCAGCCCCAACAGTATTCTCAGTGCATTATTATATTGGACGCGCAGGGCGCTGTAGGCTCTCCGCGTATAGCTGACCCACAAGCCACTAGTGTAGAAGGACTGACAAAATGCTCTGAAAAGTGTCAATTTGACAGCCCTTGTACACTTCGCAAACCTGCGGGCCAGCATATTACATCGGACCGCTATCGCCCTGCGCTCCCTTTCATTATCAATGTCATCTACGAGCCCCTCTGTGACCACGTGACCCAGGTACCTGAAATGTGGAACCCGCTTGAGAGGTGCTCCACACAATGACACAAACGGATCCTTATCAGGCGGTTTAGTCCCTGAATGAAACACCATCAACTCACTTTTCTTCACATTATACCTGAGTCCGTGTGTAACAGCGTAGAACTCACAGACATGTAAAAGTTTTCTAAGGGCCTTGACCGAGGGACTCAGCAACACCATATCATCAGCATAAGAAATGTTATTAACGATTGTGCCATCGATTGAGCATCCAATACCGGTGTTGCTGAGCTCCCCGATCAGCTGATTGATGTAAAGATTGAATAACTAGGGAGATGTAAGTCCGCCCTGCTTGACCCCGCACTCAAGGCTATATGAATTGCTAAGCGAACTCACCCATTTTACTGCATTAGTTTGATTTTGATACCAAAATTTAAAAATGGAAACCAACTTAGTCGGTAGTCCTGTGTGAGTTAGCTTATTCCATAGTATATCATAAGATACAAGATCAAAAGCCTTTGACAAGTCAAGAAAACATGCATAGATGTGTGTTTTCCTGTCAGTATAGTACCGGACGGTCTGCTTGAGAGCCAGAATTGCACTTTCAGTGGACAGTCCGGGCCTAAACCCGAACTGGGTATCATGTATGTGAAGATGTTTATCAAGTTGACAATCAAGCAAACCGTCCAGCACCTTAGCCACAGCAGTTGCTAAGGATATTGGTCTGTAATTATCCTTGTCAGAAGCGTCTCCCGTTCTATTTTTAATAATTGGTACTACTATAGTTTTCATTAAATTTTCAGGCAGGTAAGAGTGTCCCACACAAAAGTTAAAAAACATTTTAAGCACCCTAGGTAGGTGCACACCAGCGCACTTCAGGTGCTCGACACTCAGACCATCATGTCCTGGTGACTTACCCCGCTTCATATCTTTAGTTAACATTACTTGATTGTATGTAAAACGCAAGGGTTTGTCACCAGTATCAGCGCTAGTCCGGGTGCCGGACACCGGAGTGTCACTGGACGAGTCAGTGTTACTGGAAAGATCAGAAACAACACGGAAATTATTTTTAAACAAGTTTGCTATTTCATGGTGGTCAGACAAACCATTAACAGTCACTGGATGACCAGGAATTTATTTGTTTCTTTCCAGAATTTTGAAAAATCTTTTGCATTATGGCTGGTGGCAAGAATATCCATTTTTTTTTGTTCCGAATTCTTTTGACACCACTTAAGCTTTGATTTAAAAATCTTTCTGGAATTTTTCATTAGATCATATATATGACCAGATTCCGGCTTATTATGTAAGACCCAATTTTGAAAACAAAGCCTGGCTTCATTATGAGCCTGTTTCTCACATTTATTCCAACCTGTTATGTAGGATTTTTTCCTCAAAGAATTAGAATTACAGTTGCTATTTACACTGTGACTGGAAATAGCCGCCTCACAAAGAATATCAACTATGCTATTATACATATTATTAATTATTTGCCTGTGTTCTAAATTGCTACACATCATATCAAAACATTCACTAAGTTCACTGGGGAAGTTGATCTCTTTCAATTTTAAATTACATAAATTTCTAAAAAGGTTTATTTGCTCAGTATCCCTCACACCCCAGTGAACCTTATTTTGTTTAACATTAGATGAGCTAACACTACGCGGCAGCACACTAAAGTTACAAGTTATTTCCATCGGAATGTGATCTGACCAAGACACATCATAACATATCCTGACCTTAGTTATTGATTGAAAAGCAACTCCGGTAACTATACAATGGTCAAGCCACCTCTTGCAGCCGTGGGCATCACTGATATAAGTGTAGTTATCAGAGTCTAAACCTAAAACTTCAAAGTCAGCGCATAACCACAATTGTTCAGCACAAAATTGTAACAAATCATTACAAAACAACTCACCAGGATGAGCATTGAAGTCCCCTAACATGTACACTGTTGCTACATTGCTGTTCTCTATGATGGCATGCATTTCAGAAAGACACTCAGTAAACTGAACTGAAAAGCAACAGCCATGATTTCTCATTGAAAATCAAAGAGTAACAAGATTTTTTCATGCAGATGTGTCATTTCCGAATACCAACGTGTTATGCACGTCTCATATTTTAAATTTTTTATTGCACATGCAAATTCACATTACAAACTTATGGAAAAGACACAGAGGCAAGCTTATCTCTAACAAGAGATTTCTTCCAGCAAGGCCAAGATGTTACGGATAAATTTCATAGCAGTGACAGGTAGACCCTTGCGAAGAAATATAGCTCATGTTCATCTGACGAAAATTTAAAGAACTGTCAATTTATTTATAAACTGACTAACAACATCACAACCAATGAAAAAAAAGCCATTAAAATGTTGGATATGTATATATTCTCTTTTATTTTATTCCCAAATACATATAATAGGTCGCCTGCGCTTAAAAGTATGCAACATAGGCAGGATTCACTCGATAGGTATACTTTTGGGCGAAGGCGACTGTACGTTTTCGGCATGTCGCATCTGAGCGCAAAGATTTTTATCTATGACAACTGACACGCCCGCTCTCGTCAAGAGGCCGGGCACATATTTTGTTCGAGCTAGCGTCTATAGTATTTAGACATTATTACTCAAATTACGTGTGAGCGACTTTCTGCTCCGTTATGAAATGAAATTAATCATTGATTCTACTCGAGTGGGTTCTTTCACACGAGTTTCTCAAATCAAAGCAATCCCAGATTCTCGAACATTTCTAAACTACTTTCAGCGTTCCGCTGGTGGAGTTTCATAAAGTCTGTTGCCAAGTCTTACACAAACACAAAACATGAGTCTTAGATCGACTTAGAGGGTAAATTTTCAAACAGAAATTATAGTTGGAGATTATATCGTTCCGTAACAAACATTGCCTACTCTGTAATTAGTATATAAACCAGCTGATATGGGTTTCAGAGAAGGACAGTAGTTATAATTCGAATACTTCCGGAAATAATCGAAGAATAAGACCGACTAAACCTCTTAAAGAAAATGCAAAGTACATTTTCAAATACCAAGGAGTTTAATGCCTTGAGAGTTGCTAGATCTGCATATTTAAGCATACGACAAGAATGAACAGTACCCTCAGATAAACGAAACTCTTCGTTACAGTACCCGGCGTATAAGTTGAACCAAAATGGCGGTGTCTGCGCAGGGTAAAATGTATCTATAACATATATGTTTTACCTGCGCAGACGCCGCCATTTTGGTTCAACTTATGTATGTCGCGCCACACGTTATGAGCGATGACCTTGAATGCGAGGTAGTCACTTTTCAATACCTGTACATTTGCGCAGTAATTCCCGCCAACGTCGCCCAGCGCTCTTAATTCGTGGCGCGAGGTATACGCCGTGCGTTATACGCGTATAAGCTCGTATAAGTCGGTCACAGAAGATTCTCTCATGACGTCGTTAAGGTGGGTAACTACTTAGACACAAACCTAGAAATCGGAAAATCTTCTGAGCCCGACTAATTGTTTCCGACCGATCTCCGAAAAATTGCTTGAGCTGTTTATCTGATACTATTTTGGGTGACCGGATATTTTGGATATGAGTAACATCATGACATTGAGTGTCCGTCAAGTCTAAGTCCGTCTGAGTTGTGCATGCGGCCGAAAGGTACCGACAATACCCATCGTTCTCATAACACGTGGCTGGCGTGTGTTCACTTACCCCTACTACCCCAGACCAAGGTCCGGGCTAGAGTGGTCTCTGTGCAAGGGAGTTGCTAGGCCACATAAGCTGGTCTCTGCAGATGATGACCCGGTGATAGGGTCCCATTTCCAGTAAGAATGTCTTTGCCTCTGTATCTGGGAATCCAGCCCCAAATAAATTTCAAATACCGGCTGGAATATCAATCCCATCACTCCCAAACAATGTGCAGAGGCACTAACATTCCCCAAAGTTGACGATCTCTGTGGCATTGCGGTTCGAGAGGTCCCGGATTCGAATCTCAGCTGGGGAGAAAGAAGAAAATCCTCAGTTCTTGGATGTGTAACTCGTTGTGTGTGACGTCGCCTTTTCTGGTTTCTAGGGTATCCTAGTGTTGGGCTAGAACCAATATATGTGCCTGTATTTAAATGTTTATGTTTATGTCCACAGAATGCGTAGCCGGTGTGTGTTCGTGCGCCCACGCACCCCGATTACCCCAGCCGCGGGTTCAGGCAAGTGTGCTCTCTGTACAAGGGGAGTTACTGGCCAACATAAGCTGGACCCTGCCGCCGCTGGACCAGCCTCAGCGGCTACCGCCAGATATACAGAAACGGGGGTACTATGTGAGGTGAAGTGTATATTCATAATTTATCTGCAGCAAGTGTTTTCCAAGACAACGAGATTACTTTTCATCTGCAGGGATTCTAACTCGAGACCTCTCCCGTGTGAGGTAGAATCTCGACCGCTACGTCACATGGTTGAAAAAATCGCTTACCGTTGATTTCCTTGTTCATTTCTTAATTTCCATTTTTCTTCAACTACTTTATTATTTCAGCATAGGAAAGCAGATGGTATCAGACGCCCACCCCACACCCTGGTACGCTCACGTCATCACCCGCAAAGTACCATCAGCCGGCCCAGTCGCGGCCGGCGATACTCTCCGATGGGTGCTTCTCCCTATAGTGCAGAAGGAGTCAGAAGCTAATGACCGGCAGAGAACTGTGCAGTTGAACGTGAAACTGGTTGCAAGAGTCAGTTTGGTGGATGTTAGGGAGTGTGTTGGGCCGGCAGGAAATACAACTGCTTATGGTGAGTTCATGTAGACGTATTTTATTTATTGTTACAGGGGTTGTAGGCGCCAAAGCTGGTTGTGCCCAAATTTCGACAGATATTCAATAGTCTATTTTTCGTGATAGAGAGGGGTTTCCTCGTGATGTTTTTTCTACTAAATTTTGAGCACCCGTATAATGTTTGTTTGTTATTTCACTGTATAAAATAATATATATATATATATGTATATATATATATATTCCAGACATAAAGAGTTCGATACTAATTACAATTAAATTAAATTAAATTCTATTATTTGTACATTTATAGAATAATATCAATGAAATAAAATTAAATAGTCTATTTTATAAAAAATACTTAAAAGTACTAGGTAGGTGAACATGGGATGTGGTACCGTTTTATGCAACGAGCTGACTGGCCACTGCCTCTCAGCCACGAGGACGGTGTTCGTGGACGCGTGTATGCGCTTGCGCGTCTCGGCCGAGCGCAGGCGCAGCAGCGCCGCCCAGCCCGGCGCGCGGCCCGCGGCGAACTTCTCGCTCGCGCTGCAGCAGGGCGGCAGGTGGTACAGAGCGCCCACGCGTTGTTGTATGCGACGCGCATGCACCCCGCATCGTCTTTATCGTGTGTTCTCCACAGCTCCACCATATACTATGTTATGAAGACTGCCTCTTGACCTCGCCGAATTCGTCGTCCGCCGCTTGCCCGAAGCACCCGTGCATCGGTCGCTCTCACGGATCGTGCGTCTCGCTCGCGCTCACGCGCGCGTCCTTCTCGCTCTCGTTTGCACGTGCACCCCGCGTGTTCCACCGATGAAAAGTGAAACAACATTCCAATCAAAACATAACCAAGTGCCGGATTGCAGTGAGTGTGTGTACCGCTGGAGGTTGGATTTCGCCTGAGGTGGGTTACGCACACAACACACGCAGGCACACACGCCTCCCTGCTCTAGGCAGGGAGGGAGATCGTTCTCTCCTCCGGTGACAGACATTTATTGTTTCCCCCCACCTGTTAGTGCAGATTGAGATGGAGCAGGAGCAGACTTTACTGACTAGCCGCCCGGTAAATACCCCCGATTCCCATGAAGTCGAAATGGATCAGGTATACTCTGACCCAAGAAACTCATCCGATGGTCTCGCCGAGGAAGGAGGTGCTTCCGCCTCGGACGAAGACAACTTCAACCCCGCTAGGCCACGCAGGAAACGTGCCTCTAAGACGCCTCCTACTCCAACCATTGGTCCGGAAAACTCCCTCGCCAAGGTCGGTCGTCCGTGCAAGGCCACCATTACTCCCTCCGCCGCAGCCAAATCCTTGCCAGCGCCTTCTTTATCTATCCCGGCTACAGTCCCGGGCACGCGCAAAGCGCTGCTACCCAAGATATGTATCAAAAATAAAGAGATGTGGTTGAAGATTGATGGTTTGCTCAAAGAGCGTAAAATCAATTTTGTTAGGGCAACTAATACCACTCAGGGGATCCTAGTCCAATTGCAGACCTCAGACGACCACCGTGCTCTGACTTAGTTCCTGAACGCTTCTAATATTGAGTACCACTGTGCCGGTCGACTATGTTAGTCATATTTTCACGTAATGTTAAGATAAGTTGACGACCGTCACATATAAGGTATGTCTTATGCACGTCATTAATAACATGTACCAACCTAGTACAGACCTATCAACTTAAGCTGATACTTGCATTTGTGTGAGTGTACGTGTGTACGCACCGCTTCCCTGCCGCCCGCTCACATACTTCACTTCACCTCCGGTACTGGTAGCAGATAGACGTGTAATTTTATGTGATTGATTGTGTTTGAAATATTAGTGAAATGGCTCCTACTGCTCCTGGCTGCTGCTAATGGCTCCAACAATCGACGATATAACGGAACGATTAATTATTAACACAGGCTCTGACTCTGATGAATCATCAGACGAGAGTGAAGATGAAGATGCAATGAGCGGAGTAGAAGAGTTATAAGATTCAGTCATTATGAGGTCGAGAATTGGACAGTTGGTAACATTGTGTTTTATGGACTTCGTTTAAATAAAACATTGATTTTATTTGTATTTGTTTTACTAACTGCACTTTTGGCGATCACTCACACAAATGCAAGTATCAGCTTAAGTTGATAGGTCTGTATATAAGCTAGGATTTCCTATAATAAATTAGTCTAGTTTAGTCTCGTATTTGCGCGCATCTCAAGCCTTTTACTTTACTCCCGAAGATGTCGCTCTCCTTATAATTGCCTCTGGCAAAGTGGTGACCCGACTTTTGAACATCAGCAACCTTCGGTAATAGCAGCATGGACCCAGCCGCGAAGAAAACTCCGTATGCTGCCACCTTAGAAGTGCAAGCAAGAAGCACTTCGTCCAAGATCGCCGAGCCCCGACTTCTGCATACCTATTTCAAACCACGCTGCAGAAATCCATAATCAAGACCCCACCCAAACCAAGACGACATCAAGCAAGCCATGACGGACCAGAAGCCAAAAGATTTCAACTGAAGATTTCCCGCATCGAACTCAAGATACCTCAAGAATAATGAACCGATAGTCAGCCGACTGCTGATTTATCAGAATGGAGCTCGCACCAGCAGAAACGAACGCGTCGGCAAATTCATTCACAGCAAGCAGCTTTTTCAAGTTCACGACATAGGAAGCCGTTCCAGCCCCCAGAAGAGTATTGAAACATCATCGATATACCTAATTCAACGAATATTGAAATCATCCAGGAAGAACATCGCACGAAGAATAATCAAATCACTGAAGAGAGAGAGAGATATATATTTATATATAAACGATTGGTGTACAAGATGTGCCCTATGTTGCTAAATCCCAAGGTTTTTAGGCACACAAATTTCATCAATCGACAACTTAATATTCACTCAAGAGTGAAGAGCACGCACGTACACATGACGTACGAGATCATTGACTGCCTACAGCCAAGGTTACAGATTTAATGCTGACGCTGATTCAGCACAATCATCCTTGTGTAGGTACGGTCGCAATTATAAACAAACAGTGGTTACAACTTCAACGACGTGCGATGTAAATTGACTCATCGATTCCTGAAAAATATTGGCGGCTGCAGCATCAGACGACTCTCCTGCGGATCTTTTCCAGTCATAGGTTAGGTTAGTTTACTAACCGCGAAGCCTCATTGTTTTTATTTTTTCCTGTTTTTAGTTTATTTTATGTAGTGTGCGTCCAGATACAAGGCTCGCCTGTAGGTAAATATTAAGTAATTCTTTAAACTTACTTAGAATTCACTTAACCGTAGTTCCTTCATTTTTCTAATTCGTGTAAGATTAACTTTAGATTAAGTTGAAGTATGCGCTATTGCTGTCTAGTTTTGTTTAACAATAACTTTTCTTATATATAAACATAGATTAAGTAAAAGTATGCACAATTAAGATCTGGTTTTATGTTTATTAAAATACTACTAGTTATTATTGCAGTTGATAAGTTTGTTATGGTATCTAACTTAGATTTTTTCCATTGTTATGAGAACATTCATTTATTTTTTTCCCTAAAGGGGGGAGTATCTGTGCCGGTCGACTATGTTAGTCATATTTTCACGTAATGTTAAGTTAAGTTGAGGACCGTCACAGATAAGGTATATTTATATTCATCACGCACTATGTCTTATGCACGTCATTAATAACATGTACCAACCTAGTATATAAGCTAGGATTTCCTATAATAAATTAGTCTAGATTAGTCTCGTATTTGCGCGCATCTCAAGCCTTTTACTTTACTCCCGAAGATATCGCTCTCCTCATAATTGGATCCTCTCTGGCAAAACCACCATTGGACTCTACCGGAGGATAGAAGACTTCGGGTGGTTGTCAGAGGTCTTCCAAAGGAGATTGAGAGCGAACAAATCATGGACGACTTAAAGGCGAAAAACATTCCTGTACACAAGATGTACAATGGTCGCTCCAAGTTACCGTATGACCTGGTACTGGTTGTGGTCGATCTATCTCCACAGGGAAAGCAGATCTTCCAGGTTATGGACATCTGCCATATTTCAGGTCTGAAAATAGAAAACCCGCACAAGAAAAATAAGCCGCTTCAGTGCTTCAACTGTCAGTTGTTTGGCCACTCGGCCAAGAACTGCCATAGGAAAGGCCGCTGTGTTAAGTGCCTGGAGGACCACGCTCCGAGGGCTTGCACACGCCCAACCGACTTCAAGGAGTCTGACGGCCCGCCTGGGTGCATCAACTGTGGCGTGCTTGGTCACACCGCAGCCTACGGAGGTTGTCCGGCCCGACCTAAGCCACGCCTATCAGTACGGGCGAAAGCCCAAGCCCCAGCCCCAACTAATATAGGCCAGGCTCATCCTCGCCCGAGCCATAATGCCTGGGCTAAGCCACTTAGTTGGGTACAGGGTTCAGCGGAAAATCACACCAGCTTCCCCCCTCTTTCCCCTTCTAGGCAGTACCCCTCTACTCCTAATTCTTCCGCTGTGGCTAACAAGCCAAGCAAAAATCAAACAGCTCCAGCTGATTTATCAACTAGAGCCATGCCCCTCAAGTCAACAAGACCCCCTCCACCGTCAGAAACTAGGGACTATTTAACAGACCTACTGACCATATTGGACAGAATAGACCCTGATGAAATTGATGAGTTTTTACTCAAAATTGATACTGCAGCACTAAAGCAGGACCCTGCTGCTGCCTTGCGAACCTGTCAAGCTCACAGATCATTAATTTCGGCGATCAAAGGCGTTCTCAAGAACCGTAATGTCTACTCTCCGTAATGGATACCACACCCGGTAGGATTAAACCTAGTGCATTGAGATTGGCCTTTTTTAACGCTGATGGCTTGAAGAGACAAAGTGACTTAGTATCCGCCTTCCTATCAGACCACCATATTGACATTCTCCTTGTACAGGAGACTTTCCTTAAACCCCAGCACAGAAACCCCAACATTTCCAATTATAAATTGATTAGAAATGATCGCACTAATGGTATTCGTGGGGGCACGGCAATCTATAATCGGAGAAGCCTGCACATCTCTGTGTGACTGTCCACCGCTTCAAAACATAGAAGCCTCAGTTTGCCGAATAGCAATGAGGGGTCATCAAACTATTACTATCGCCTCATGCTACCAAAGACAGGGCTCAAAAGACAGTCATAGGTAACTCGAGGAGTCTGACATCTCGTCCCTTCTTAGTTTGGGTGATTCCGTCATCATTGCGGGTGACCTCAATAGCAAACATGTCGATTGGAACTGTAGAGTGACAAACTCAAACGGTCCTCTCATAAAGAAAGCAACCGAGAAACTTGCTATTGAACTAATAGCCCCAATGACTCCTACGCACTTTCCTGAGAACAACCCGGACTCGGAAGGTGACATCCTCGATATAATGCTTCTTAAAAACATTCTTCTCCCAATAAGAGGGATAGAAGTATTCCATGAACTGATATCCGACCATCGCCCCGTGATATCTATACTTGGTGATATTGAACACCGCCCGCCCGCCATAAAATCAACCATAGACTGGAATTTGCTCCACAACACATTTAAGAGAAACTCCACCTTCGATGAATTAGAAAGAATCCCGCAAGTCATCGATTCTCAATCTGATGTTAACCTAGCTATAGAGTCACTGACTTCGCACATCCAGAAGTCAATTCAAGCCTGTACTAAGCCGGCAAACTCATCTGGTGATAGTAGGTGGAGACTACCTGAGGATATACGCGACTTCATCCGTGAGATGCGCGCTGCCACCAGAGCCTATGATAACTTCCCGAGTACTGACAACAAAATCGCAATGCGTCGTTCCCAGCTATTAGTTAAAACTGCCATCAAAGATCACACCAGAGATGGGATCAACTTCTGGTAGAGCTCACCCCAGATCATCAGGCTTACTGGAGGTTAGCGCGCACTCTCAAATCAGACGCGGTCGTGGATATCCCAGCCCTCTCCAGACCCGACAAATCACTGGCTTTCGAGGATGCTGACAAGGCTGAGTGTCTGGCTGACAGCTTAGAGAGTCAATGTTCATTGTCTAATGAACCTTTTGAACAATCCCACGTAGACCTGGTGGACTCTGAAGTAGCCAGACGCTCATCACTTCCCCCTCAAGATACTATCGAGCTAGTTAACATCAATGAGGTCAATCTTATTATCAAGGAGCTTCACTCCAATAAAGCCCCTGGCTCTGACGGAATTGCTAACCGGGTTCTTAAGAACCTCTCCTACCCCCTTCTAGTCCTATTGGTGACCATTCTAAATTCCGCCATTGCCACCTGTATGTTCCCGGATGCATGGAAGGAAGCTGATGTGATTGGGATTCATAAACCGGGTAAAGATAGATCGATACCAACCAGTTATCGCCCTATCAGTTCCCTTAAATCCTTTGGTAAGATCTATGAGAGGGTGTTAAACAGACGACTGAAGACGATAGCCTTCGGTAGAGGCCTCATCCCAGACGAGCAGTTCGGATTCAAGAACGGTCATTCCTGTGTCCACCAAGTACACAGAATCACCGAATTTATTCTGGACGGTTTCAACCAAAGGAAGCCGAGAGGAACAGGTGCCTTATTTTTCGATGTGGCTAAAGCGTTTGACAAGGTTTGGCACAACGGCCTGATTTACAAGCGTACAACTTGAATTTCCCTGACAGACTAGTTCTTATTATCAGAGACTTTCTCTCTAACAGGAACTTTAGGTATAGAGTGGAAGGCACTCACTCTAGATCTCATCCAATTAAGGCGGGAGTCCCACAAGGCTCTGTGCTCTCGCCTCTCCTATTCTCACTCTTCACTAGTGACATCCCCAAACATCACAACGTACAGCTTGCCCTCTTCGCCGATGACACTGCTCTCTATTACTCTGGTAGGAATAGATAAATAGTCATCAAAAGGCTCCAAATTGCCGCCACTCTCTTGGGCGATTGGTTCAAGAAGTGGCGGATTGAACTCAACCCAGAAAAAAGCCAGGCTATATTCTTCTCCCGCTTCACACCACTCAGTGAGTGGTCTCGTCTACCACAAATCTCCTTGTTTGGTCGTGCTATTCCATGGACTCACCAAGTGAAATACCTTGGAGTGACACTGGATAGCCGTCTCACCTTCGGACCGCACATAAGAATTGTGAGGAATAAAGCCAAATTCGTTTTAAGCCGGCTTAACCCGCTTATTCAATCCAAGAGCAAACTCTCCTTACGCAATAAGCTAAGATTGTACTTAGCTTGCGTCCGTCCTATTTTTACATATGCTAGTGTGATGTTTGCGCACGTGGCCAAAACCCACCTAGATACTCTTCAAATCCTCCAAAATAAATTTCTTCGTCGAGCCACGGGTGCCCCGTGGTTTGTGCGAAATTATGATCTCCACAAAGACCTGAAAGTGCCTACCATCCGCGACTTCATTAAGAAAGCTTCTACTCGATACTTCGATAGAGCTCTTCACCACTCCAATCCCCTTATTCGCTTTGCGGCTGACTACGCCGCATCTCCTGAGGCCACCCAACCGAGACGTCGTCCCCGCAACATCCTCTCAGACCCTGTAGACGCCATTACGGCGCAATTAAATTTACAAGTACCCCCGGACACAGACAACCCCGACCCGACTCTACCCACCCGTCCATTATACATCCACCGCCCGCGCACGCGCAGGCGGAGACGGCAACTTAGACCACCCACACCAGACACTGCTCAAGCCGCAGACACCCCACATGACGCCGTACACTCTACGCCGGCACAAGACACACAGAGACGCAACGACACACCTTAGTTGTGCCCGGCTGCCAAGTTCACTCCATTCACCACAACCCTCCCAGGTTGGGTCATTCTCCCGGTAGGGAACGCACTCAAGTGTAAATGAACTATTTGAGGCGGGGACTACCTGTCCCGCCCATCCCAAGGCAAAGTTTTGAAGGACGAACAGTCTAAAAACAACAAAAATCAAGCCAAAAAATATATAAAAAAACCGGTCAAGTGCGAGTCTAAATCGCGCACGAAGGGTTCCGTACCACCGTTCAATGGAAGCGATGGTGTGGAGTGAATAGTTTGGATTTTACACAGCAAAATATTGTTTACAAAGTTATTGGTGCGGTTACTTTCACACTCCATGTACGTAACCAGGTGCATCCATAAGTTTGTATGTGGTATTGAAAGAATTGTTGTATGGGAGCCCCCTTAAATATTTCTTTTATCTTGTTTTTTAGTATTTGTTGTTATAGCGGCAACATAAATACATAATCTGTGAAAATTTCAACTCTCTAGCTAGCTAGGTTCTTGAGATACAGCCTGGTGACAGACATACGGACGGACGGACGGACGGACAGCGGAGTCTTAGTAATAAGGTCCCGTTTGGAACCCTTCGGGTACGGAACCCTAAAAATGACCTCGCCGCTGCACCGGCTGAAGCGCCGTGCCTATTCCTCCGCACGGTAATAGCTCGTCTCTACCGTTGCACGTCGAGATCGTCACTCAGGTCTTAAGCGATTATATGAATAATGAAATAGCTCTAGTTTTATAGCTATTTCATTATAGGTAAGATAAGAATAAATACGTAAGACGTAATAATCTTTACAGTTAACATTGAAAAAACACAAAGAAAAGGTATATATACCCAGCAAAGTGGATCGATGTGTATTGCGCATAATGTTAATGATGATGGTGGTTAGAATAGATACTACTCACTGAGTTGTCAAAGAGTGGGTAACAACCCCAGATTAAGGGGTATTTAGCATTGGAAAAGATTAGGGATATTTCATAAAATCCACTGTTAGGGCCGAACTTATGGAATAAAGACGCTGTTTGCTTGAGTAAAATTAATTGTAATTAATTATTTACAAATGCGAAAACACCATTCGAAAGCTGTCAAGAAAAAAGTTCAGAATATGTCATGGTGGTCTGTCTTCTCTCTTCTTCGTCCCGCGCGGTCTCAAGGAGGGTACAATCCATTGTATTTCTGGCCCATTGAGCCACTGAGAATATATAGCCATTACCATCACGAGTTTTCCCGTACGGGGTGACATAGGCACAATTGTACCATTTGTGCTTACGTAAAGCAAGTTTTATTTTTATAAGAAAAAAATCTGCTTTTGTTTTCAGACCCAGCTGAATCGAAAAAAGTATCAATTGCAACTTACGTAAGTATTATACCGATTCCAGCTTTCTTTTCAACAGAACTCAACAGTGACTGCTTTTCTGAGAGTGTCAAAACTAACTATCGAACTTAATTACCGTCTAGCAGCTGTCAACAAATGTGGTACAAGTCGGGCTTAAATCAGTAGTTGCCTATTTTTTTGACAAACCTGCAACGTTTATTTTAAGATTTACGATAACAAACTGTCACGTTTGTTATAAATAAGAGAGGTAATTTGTTTTTATTACTCTGGCGGCGGCGGCGTCCTTCGAGTGATTGTCGGAGTTCTATTTAACTCTTTTAAAAATAACCAGACACGTGGCATGGCGCGATGAAAGGTGACGGTAATAAAAATGTACTCCTTCATTCGTTCCTTCACAGCGCCATCTATCGTTCCCATAGAGAATCTTATTTATCGTGCAGGTAGTATGGGCAGCGCTAGGCGGCGCCTGCGCGCTGATAACTTTGGCGGCGCTAGCGCTCGGAGCGCGAGTGCTCAAGCGCGTGCTGCAGTCCCTCCGCGCCCCCTCCGCCCCGCCGCCGATGACACCCGCGCGCCTGCACCCCGCCTGCCTGCCGCTGCTGCACAGATCGTGAGTTGTACACTATAAGTAAATCAATTCGATTCCGTACCTCACCACTTCTGGAAGTGGTCATCTCTCCATACTACTCTCTGCTTATCGCCATACGCATGCGCTGTACCACGCCACTCCCGTCCATTCCTTGCTGCTGCGTAGCCACGACTTCCTCCTGCCGGCGCGTCATTTCTCTTCGACATTGCCCATTACGTTGACCTGAATAAGTCGCTATCACTAAGATTCGGGAATTTTTAAGCTTTAACTAATAGCTGTTTTTGTTCTCCGAACAGGAACGAATATCGTAGGAAAGTTAATGTCAGGGCTTGACAGGGTGCGACAGACAGGTGTAGTTATTTCAGGGGGTGGTTAGGGTCATTATTCTGACCAACCTTTTCTGTGTGAAATATTTATTTATTTCTCCATACAAATCAGCTGACCGCCCTTGCCAAGATGTATCTATCGGTCGAATCGGTTTTTGGTGTAATTTGTTCAGGATCACGTCCTAAACAACCCCCTAAAATGTGACTACTCTTTCCTGTTACGTTCTGATTTTTCCTAGACAACTATTAGCAATAGGGAAAACGTTTGTAGAATTAGTATTTTACTATCTGTCAGAGACTCAACGTTGTAGAGAATTTCATCAACTTTCATTATGTTATACAACACCATTTTCTATGACGCGTCGTTTTTGAGATGTAAGCAAAAAACCAAAAAACGGGACCATAGACTCACAGAGGAGTCAGGACTTTAGGGCCTTACCACAAAAAATTAAACTACTGTTCAACACGTGTTTAAAGACAAAAAATTATAGGATTTGACTTTTGTTTGGAGGTTAAACTATATGTAACATTTTTTGTAGTAATACGGTTAGTATGTTTGTCTCGTAAATAGTCCAAAGTTCCGAATTCAAACTTTTGTACTCTTATTGCTATTGTATAATACAGGTTCTTCTTTATAATATAATTTATCTATACACGTCTCATAAACCCTCTTTACTTCGTCCAAAAACCACACGTTACGACCAGCATAATGATAAACTTCTTGGTAAAAACTAATTTCTTATCCGAATAATTCGTCAAATTATGACATTCAAATTTCGAACGCCGACGCCCACCTGCGTGCCGCCCCTAATTTGTTTGTGAAGTTGGTACTACCGAACAAGCTAAACAACTGCAAAGCAATGATCAATGCCACAATGCCGGTCGAACATGCGGTTCCTGAACACATCAAAGACAGCTTATGATATGTGTGTAGATAAACTAGTGCATGTAACTGTACATAATTAGGCATTATGTAGCAGTCACATAAACTACTATTATACCAAAAATTTGATAATATCTCCATGAATCATTTGCTGGAATCCCAAATTATTTGTCTCGTTAGTGACGTCATGGTGATGTGTGCTGAATATGTAAGTATGATGTAAATCTAGGAATACGTGACTTAACGAGAAAATTAAACACACTCTCTTTTCTGGCACAATAAGCTTACCTAATGAAAACAAACTGAGCGTCACTCCTTTTCCCATAGGCGGCGGCAGAGGCACCGTAGTGCCCACGTTTAGCCAGATATTCAAAACTAAATTTTGTGTGATGGGGACTAGCTTATCGCCGCAGCTTTAGGGAATAAGGCTGCTCAAATTAAGTGCGGCCTAAATATAATATTCAAACTCAAACTCAAATGTATGTTGTGTAAATAAGTGAAGATTAGGCATAAGTGAAGTTAGGGCACTGCAATGACTTACAAACTAACTTAAATCTAACACAGAATTTTCATAAAAACGTTAAAGAGAGATGAAGTATTTTTTTTATAACAATTAAATTGAGATAAAATAAATGTATTAATTTTATTTATCTACTTACCTGCTTTAGTATTTATTGTTATATATTCAAGTATGTGTGTGTGTGTATGAGGGTGCGAGTGTGTGTATGGTACAATTGTTGATATTTAGAATAGTCTATTTAACTACCTACGGGAAGTGTTTTCAACCGACTTAAAATAGGAGGAGGTTCTCAATTCGACGTTTTTTTTATTGATTTTGGTGATTATTATTTTGATTGCTAGGTCCATATTTTCGAGGTGGTCCCATATAAATTTTATCGAAATTTATTGAAAAAAATAGCAAACAAAAATATATACACAGTTGACGTTTTGGTTTGTGGTTTCGTGCAGCAAAAGTTTTGATGAGGACTTTTCACGTAGGTACATAGAAACATACTTTATTGGCACCCCGCCCGGGGAGGACGAAATAGGGTTTGTACTACATATCGGTTTTTATGTTTTTAATTTGGTGAATTATTCATTTAACATTCTTTAATAGTGAAGTATGCTTTTTGTAATAGGAAGGTTTTCAGTTTATTTAAATTTGGTCAGATTATTTTACTGGCGAGAGAGAGTGACAGTTCCCAAGTGAGAGACGGAGACAGCATGATTTTTAGTATCCATCAAACAGAGTAACCACTCTGTTGTGCGTTTGACCACTATGACGATAAAATCCAACGATTTTAACACAAAGTAATTCTTTAGGAAAAAAAACATTTATTAAACAATCGTACCCCAGTCAATTATATACCCAGAATGAAGTAGTTCCTGTGGTAATCTGAAGCTTTCACTAACTTGGTGATAATGAAAACTATACAGATTGTGGAACTGATAAGTTCCACTTCATCAAGTCATGCCGAAAACAGCAGCTTTCAAATGCACGAGCTACTGCACAAAATACCCAAATCGCTGTAGACGTGCATTTATTATTTTAAGGGTTCCTTCGATTTTTCCAAGAACCCATCTTCAGGTCCTGACTGACTTTGACAAATTGTTAAGAAGCTCCAGGGATGTCGCCACCACATCCACTTCACCACATGCATTATGACGAGAATACATTACTTAGCAACCGGAATAAAGTTACCATATCGGAACCGGCCTGTGCGATACCTAGTATTGAGGAGTTCCGGTTGCCGTCGGTGGTATTCATCATCAGTTCCACTTCAAAAAACATGCTTCCCATGAGTAAATGACGACCTGAATGGCCGAGTCGGCAGAGACCCTGCCTACGAAGCCGGGTTCGAGTCCCGGTGGGGGCAAATATTTGTTTTGATGAGGACGGATGTTTGTTGCCCTATTCATGGTTGCTTATCTATCTAAGTATAATATTTATCTATATGTATGTGTACAGATGTAGTGAATAATCCTTTCCTTTCGTATGTGTATCGTTATCTAGTACCCAAGATACAGGGAATCCTAGTTTGGAGCTAGATCAATGTGTGTAAATAGTGTCCAAGGTATTATTTATTTATATTTATTTATAAATGCAGGTCTGCGTATAATATTTTAAGAGTTCCCTCGATTTCTCCAGGATCCCATCATCAGATCCTGACCTGATTCCAGTGCGACCAGTCGGAAGGTGAGCCCTTTCAAAAAAGAAAACTATTTTCTAAAACGGTCCAACCGTCTTGGAGAAATCGGTTAATATATATAAAAATATAGTTTTCTGACAGCTAATTGAAAATAATGTTCTGAAAGCTGTAACAGATGTCGTTGATTCGCCATAGCTTTTTTTTATGGATCTGTGGTAAATTAATTACCAAAGAGTATAGAACCACACTTAATCAGAAAATACTTGTCTAACTGCTGGAAACCGCAGAAATCTTCAACGTTCATCACTAGGGGAAACGTGAGTACCATTTTTAGGGTTCCGTAGAGAAACAAGGATCCCTTATAAATTCGTCAAGTCTGTCTGTCCGTCCGTCCGTCCGTCCGTATGTCACAGCAACTTTATGCAGAAACTATTAGGACTACACAGTTGAAACTAAGTATGTAGATGTGTTCTGTGAACCGCTTTACGATTTTATACGAAAATTGAAAAAATAATATAATTAAAGGGGGCTCCCCCATACATGGAACTGAAACCAATTTTTTTTTTTCATCAAACCTATATTTGTAAGGCGTTTGTAGATAGGTCTTTAAAAATGACGTTGAGGTTCCTGAAACTATTTTTCCTCAAAGTAAATCGTTAAAGAGACAGACCCTTCCAAAGTGGAAAAATGTCCCCGCCCCTCTAACTTTTAAAGTAAGAGAGTGAAAAATCTACAACAATATATGCTGTGTAACTCAATACACACTTTCAACGAAAATTGGTTTGAACAAAATAAAATAAGCGGTTTTTAAGATATAAAACATTTATTAAAAAGCGCAAAGATAACTTTGTCATTCATACAAACACTATGAAAAACAAACTTACAACACAAACGTTCAGTCACATAATTACTTGCTACAACGGAACCCTTCAAGGGCGAGTCTGACTCTCACTTGGCCAATTTTTTTTACAGAACTTCAAGGAGAATGCAAGGATTTTCAAATATTTTTTTCATGATTCCCGTTGATTTCGCATGGGATTTCTGTTTGAAAACCAGAGTCTGTTGAGGAAAGGAGTTACAAAAATTCAAAAGAATAGCCAGGGTCGTCTTCGTACATAAAGAGTTTGAGGTCAATGGTTGCAATAATCTCAAAACAGAGGATAACGCGAAGAGAAAGTTGTCATTATAAGATATAAACCAAAACAACAAAATCGTGTTAGGTTTGTTGTAGACAAGTGATAGTTCTTCTTCTTTTGTTTCGTCACAGACCAGTTTTGCCTAACTAATTCACCATCAAAATAGTATTTCCTGCCGAGGTATATGTCACCGTAAGATTGTCAAAACTGTTACTTTATAAACTAAAGCTTTTAGAATTTACGTTTCTTTTGTTCTTACATGTCAACGTATCACGCAGACTATTCGGGGGCTTCGCTGCGCTCGCGTCCTCTAGTCTTCACCTAGGCTACCGCAGTGTTTGCCCTGTATTTCCTTTGCAATTAAAGTTTAAACCAGTTCACAATTTAACGGTTTTATTATAAACTAACGCGTCATATCGTAAGCAGTACGGTACAGTTTACAATTTATCGATATCGATAGTTTGTAAACTAAAGAGAAAAAAACGTTACACTATAAATTAACGGTTTCGACAATCTTACAGTGACATGCATACCTTTTAATCTGACTGGCATGCTTTTTTTTTAAAAAACATGTCTCGCCAACGACATCTAATGAGAAATTTGGAACTACTTTGTTTTCTTTTTCATGAGCTGTCAGAAAATTGCCAAAATAAACCTCGTTTTGTGAAATCGGTTAATAAGAGTATCTTCACGAGAACGAACTGCGTGCCCCAAGTGTCCACTTATTGCAGCTTCGTCTACGGCTGCCTTACATCATTTCTGATTGCGACATCTCATCAGAACCGTTCGTTTTCGTCCGATCTCTATTGTTTCGGCTCTTCCCGGGTCGATTGTTATCAACGCTCGCTGTGTGCTGTTACAATGACTATGCCCCCTGACCCGGCTTCGCTCGTAATACTGTTCATCTAATACATTACGTTTTATGGGAGAGATATCCATTGATGTCTTCATTGCGATGGTTTGTTCTGATAACTATATCACTCTTTCCTATCCGATGTGGATTTGTAGTAATTAGGGTCAAGGTTTTTAGTAATTAGAACTATATTACTAAGGGAAATATTAATCTGTACATCAAAAATACTGATTTGCACAGCAATTATCGGGGCAAAATGCTGCAGTAGCTTAGGTGAAGGGTAAAGTTTATTCTTCGTGTTAGTTTGAACATGCAAGAACAACAAAAAATACTTAAAACATAAACTTGAGCACTCATAAAATATTATACCATAAAAAGTGTTTTTGCTGATCCTTTTTTGCTGTGCAAATCAGTATTTTTGATGTGCGATTAAATACTAGCTAAACTAAATATAACTTTTAATTAGCTAACCATTGGGGAATGATAGTCCATAATGATTATGAACAACTTTCAACTATATTTTTTTTTATTTGTGACCATCGGTTTCTAGGGAAAAGTTGGCCATAATATACTTTCCTCTAAATTTGGTCAGCTAATTAAATTTTACCAGTATGATGATATATAAAAGTATGTTTATATTAGTAAGCATAGTTCTTCCGCCGCTCGATCTACTTCCCCTGCCCTACAATAGGTTGCTCGCCTTTATAATAATAATACAATAATACATTGGACACTATTTACACACATTGATCTAGCCCCAAACTAGGATTCCCTGCATCTTGGGTACTTGACAACGATATACATACTTGTATAGATAAATATTATAGGTACTTAGATAGATAAACAACCATGACTAGGGTACAAACATCCGTTCTCGTCCCTTGGCTTCGTAGGCAGGGTCACTACCGACTCGGCCATTCGGGTCGTCAGGTACACTTTTATCCTATAAGTTTTCTTTTGCATATTGAAAGTAAAATTCATCCAGATGGTTCTTATTTATTTCAAACACGATTATAATACAAAGCAGAATTCACAGAAACATTACTTTCTAAAATGAATTGCCATTAATATACATTACTATAGGCTACTATTTAATCGCACATCAAAAATACTGATTTGCGCAGCAAAAAAGGATCAGCAAAAACACTTTTGATGTTTTAAATATTTTATGGGTACTCAAGTTTATGTTTTAAGTATTTTTTGTTGTTCTTGCATGTTCAACCTAACACGAAGAATAAAGGGGGCTTCGCTTCGCTCACCCCCTTTACCCTTCACCTAAGCTACCGCAGCATTTTGCCCTGATATTTGCTGTGCAAATCAGTATTTTTGATGAGCAGTTTAATATTTCCCATTGCTATATGCGCGTTTTATACCACAGACCGCATTTATGTTATGACAGAAAAAGTTTTCATATCATTTGATAGAGAATCGCTAACAATTATTTTCAAGCGAGACTCTGTAAATAAATTTTGTCGAGTAGATTCAGTTTCACTGAGAATCCAATTGCAGCTGCAATATAATTTTTTATAATATGCCCGGATTGATCTCGAAGGTCGATTGTGGTGTCTGGCACCAACTGAAAATCAGCTCTGAGGGCTCCCACCTTCAGCAGAATGCTGAGTTACTGCCTTTTGCACACCAAGGCACACCGTGACCCTACCGCCTACTGTGTTGATGTATGTAATTCGGTATTTGACAAGGTGTCCAATAAATCTAGAAACGTGTCTCAAGCTGAACCTATTTCAACAAACACGTTTGACAGTATCAGAATTGTATATTTCCATCCGTTGTAAGTTCAATTTTTTTGTTAAAAAGACAGTATTTGATTATGACGTGACATGCTAGTATTTCATAGACCTCGTTATCAAATTACCGTTGTTTTGACAGTTCCTAAAAAGTATCTTTTTGACTAGCAGTCAAATAACGTATTGTGTTTTATTTCTGTCTTTTTAGGGTTCCGTACCCAACGGGTAAGAACGGAACCCTATTACTAAGACTTCGCTGTCCTTCCGTCTGTCACCAGGCTGTATCTAAAGAACCTAGCTAGCTAGAGAGTTGAAATTTTCACAGATTATGTATTTCTGTTGCCGCTATAACAACAAATACTAAAAAACAGGATAAAATAAATATTTAAGGGGGCTCTCATACAACAATTCTTTCAATACCACATACAAACTTATGGATGCACCTGGTTACGTACATGGAGTGTGAAAGTAACCGCACCAATAACTTTGTAAACAATATTTTGCTGTGTAAAATCCAAACTATTCACTCCACACCATCGCTTCCATTGAACGGTGGTACGGAACCCTTCGTGCGCGATTTAGACTCGCACTTGACCGGTTTTTATTTATGTAAGGTGTGTTTATTTGTTTGTGTGCAATAAATGCCTTTCTTTTGTTTCTTTCTTTCTATTGTACTTTCTGAGAGCTACTTTTGGACCAAGTGTAGTCGACGAAACAGGGCGTCTTGAATGATTGAATAAATAAATAAATAGTCAATATCGTTATGTCCCGTCCTTGTCTTGTGAAATCTGCAGAGACAGAACCGTATATATTTGATTGGTGAAACTCTCAATTCAGAAATCGGGGGAAAGTCATCTCCTAACCGAGGCATCTCAACTCAACATCTGTCTGATAAGATCTAGTTAGATATTCGAAAACTGTGTGCCAAACATTGTATTTTATTTCGTTCATTCATAAACACAAGTACTGTTCCTTGTTTATTAACTCATACATTAAAGAATTGAAAGTCTGAGAGTTGCTTCACTCTTATGAGCAGGCAGCTTTATAGGCATCTTTCCAAATCTTTCAATTGCAATCATTTTTATGCAGTGGCCATGACTGTAGTGGAGAGCGTCTGTGCTTGAACACATTCCAATTTGCTTGTTTGCGAATAGATTCTTCAGTATCGGTCGAGCTTTAGCCAAGCAAAGATAGTTGTTGCTATCTTACCTAATATATCAAATGCCATGTACAAAAATTTATAAATACACAAGAACGGAATAGTTGAGTATCCCTGGCTGATGTCAATTAACGACAGACGTGGGAAAAGAGTTGTTATTTGTGTAATTTGTGAATTATTCTCGGAATTCCTATGAGTTTTTAATCTGAGGACTAATCCATCACCGAAGCACATTATCAAAGTTATACCTTGAACCAGAAATGCGACTTTAAATAATAAAACATCTATGACCTTAACCGTGTTCCCACAAAAAATATTAAACACTGTTTAACCTCAAAACAAATGTCAAATGGCATACACTTTTAATTTTAAACAAATGTTGATCGGTAGTTTATTTTTTTGTGGTCAGGCAAAGTTATTAGGTATGTTATTTAGCACGTTTTAACGACCTCTGTGGCGCAGCGGTTATGGCTCTGCCTACCATGCGAGAGGACCCGGGTTCGATCGCCGGCTGGGGGTAAAGAAAAAAAACCCCGGGTCTTGGATATTTATATGTGTGTTACGTCGCTGTTTCTAGTTTCCCACGACACAGGGTATGCTAGTGTGGGGCCAGAAGCAATGTATGTGACTGTATATAAATGTTTATATTTATGTTTTATGCATTTTATGGGCATATGTATACATCACAAAGTTATTCCTCATTAAAGCGGTGGCAGGGGTTCTAAACAATATATTAGGTGCTTAAGGGCTGAACAAGGGCCAATGGCATTGAGAATTAGACAAAGAAAACAAATACCCGCCGCATCGCGTCGAAGCAGACTGACGCATGCTCCCGCGCAGAGCCCCGCGGGGCAGCCCGAGCTCCGAGACCAAGAAAATTATAGAAAATATTACTAAACTCCTGTAGTAATAACATTAAAAATAAAATAAAACAACAAAAAAAATTCCCTTTTTTTTACCTATTTTTGCGTGTAAGTTCCATACAGGAAACTGATTTCGTCTCCAAGCGCTTGTTCATTTAGTTGAATAAAAATGCATTGCGAAAAATATTTTTAAGTATTAAATATCCGGTAATTTTAAAAGTCCATTCTTATCTCTAATAGACCTTTTATAACATATATTTATCCTACATTTTTATGTTGTCTAGTCTAGCCTAGAATTGAAGCTAAAGATGCATTTCTTTGTTTGCGTCCCCTGGCGCTCTGACCAAATTAGTGTTTTGTATAGGGAAATTATTGAAAAAAACTAATTTTTCAGTATATGTTTTATTTTTTAGGAATGACAAATGCTAATTTTATAAAACTTTGTGTGCATGAATGAGACAGCATTTAGCTAACAGTATTTTTATTTTTATTTTTGAAAAGTCTCAGCTGTAAAAAAATATTAGGAATCTTATCATGAAAATGATGACATTTAGGTCGAACTGATTTTGAAGATTGAATTTTACTTATCTAATAAACTTTGAAATTATCTTTTAAACAATAAGAAAATAATGGATATAGCTATTGAACTATGAACTCCTAAATCTGTAAGTAAATTTCCTCAATTTCATAGGTAAGCACCCAATATATGTCGCAGGGATATGATAAACTCAGGGACTTGGCCAAATCAAAATCAAACTCAAACTCAAAAGTACTTTATTACTGTAGATATTTACATATGCTTAGCAAACGTCATTTTTTGCCTCTTCTCTACATTGGACCACTGTGGGAGAAGAAGGGCGTAGAAACCCCCACAGATTTATTTTTAGATCTCTTTTAAAAATAGGTTGTGCTTAACTAATACAATTATGATTTATTTTTATTTAATAAGCTGGAATAAATAATTACAAAATTATTAACAGCAAGGTCTGTGTTGAGCCAAATTAACCCCATACATTCCTGTCATTTAAGTAATCTTGAACATTGTAATATCCCTTTTTCGACAAAGTCGCTTTAACATGCTTTTTAAATTGCTCAAATGGCAATTTCAAAATCTCCAGAGGTATCTTATTGTAGTAGAGAATGCACTGACCCTTGAAAGAATTGCTAACCTTCGCGAGTCTAAAACGGGGCGCACATAGTCTGTGATTATTTCTTAGGTAAACATTACAGCTATCGCTAAGTTTGGAAAATGTTGTAAGGTTCTTGCGTACATACATTATATTTTCGAAAATAAATTGACTAGCTACTGTTAGTATGTCAATTTCTTTAAAAAGCTCTCTTAAGGAGTCTGTTCGTTTTAAATTATAAATTGCTCGAATAGCTCTTTTCTGTAAAATAAAAATAGTTTGAATATCCGCTGCTTTCCCCCACAACAAGATACCATAGGACATCACACTATGAAAGTAACTAAAATATACTAGCCTAGATGTAGCCACATCCGTGCTTTGTCTGATGTTCCTAACAGCGTAAGCCGCAGAACTTAATTTACCAGCCAATTTATCTATGTGGGGTCCCCACTGCAATTTTCTATCATCCCTAAGGCAAGTTCAAGTTTCGGGAAATAATGACATGATTTAACATATTCCTAAACAACTCTAGGGACTTGACCGAATCCTGAACTGAATCTAGTGAATTTAACACTTCAGTAAAATGTCAAAAATAAATATCAGTTATTGTTTTTTGCCCTACCCCTTTCTTCATCGCGCCTAGTTTATATTAAAATTAAGAGCTAAATTGGTTGCTATAGGTCACTTTCTGTCCAAATTCTAAAGTTGTGTTAGGTCACAACTTTATAAACTACCCGGAGCGTGGCAATCCCATCGTGTTTCACAGATCCGTATTGGTTGCTTATTTGGCATTTATTTTCGAACAGCAGTTAAAAACAAACTTTTCACACAACCAGTTTCAGGATTTGATCAAATCTCTAGATCATGTTTTATGTTTTATCATTTCCCGGGATTTGACCAAATCCCATAGGGATTTGGCCTTGTTCCTGATTTCGTCATACCCCTGCAACATATATAAGTCATTAAAAGTAGAGCGATTTTAATAAATTTCTCAGACCACATGGCCCCATCTCATCACTTACTAACTTGCTCAAGTGGTTACTAACTTCCTCATAGCATAGCATAATACCTATAAATGATGCAAAAAACGTATTCTACAAACTTAGGTACGATGTCTCTAGAATACGGTTTTTGCTGCGGCAAGTCGGCAACATACCATGCATTGATATGGAAGATTTATTCAGCTATGAGGATATCTAGGGCGGCGAGGAAAATTTACAACCGACAAGTACCTATTGAGCGACTTACTCTTTTGTTAAATTCGAAATTTGCTGTACCTGGACAAGGTCCATAATGATAATCTCCACCTATATTATATATGGAATGCAATAAATAAACTGAACTGAACTGAACTGAATTCGGATCGGAAAATGTAAGCTAAATCAAATTAGTGCATGAATTATATTCAATTACGAACATTGCCACAGCGAAATGACATTATATGTAGGTGTTATGTTTAATAAATTAATTCAAATTAATGGTGCACTGGCGCCTATCACAGCTGATACCAGCTGAACATAAGGTCCTTGAGTATGT
Source organism: Argyresthia goedartella (assembly GCA_949825045.1). Classification (NCBI taxonomy): domain Eukaryota; kingdom Metazoa; phylum Arthropoda; class Insecta; order Lepidoptera; family Argyresthiidae; genus Argyresthia; species Argyresthia goedartella. The sequence goes on along the minus strand of OX463812.1, from coordinate 10,968,493 downwards.
CCGCAAACTAAAACGGCCTCTAGCTTGATTAGTGTATGTGTTATTTTTTGGAGTACGCTTTTATTACATCGAGCGTTCGACTAACTTTTTTTTGGTTTGGTTTCCCGGCTTGTAATTTTTAAGGGTTTCGTACGTAAAGGGTGCCAAATGGGACTCCACTGTCCGTCCCTCTGTCCGACTGTCTGTCTGTTTATCTGTCAGACAGCGGGCTGCAACTCAGGGAGTTATGTACCGTAATAGGAACCGCTTTCACAGAATGTGTATATGTTATTGCCGCTACAGAAAAAATAAATATTAACACGCATTTCTTTAAAACGGGCGTCGCCATATAAACATACTCTTTTTGGGTTGTTTCCTGTACGATGATACGGAATCCTTCGTGTGGGAGTGCGAGTCGCATGACCGATTTTTTTAAATGATATTTATTCAGTTATTATCATAAAAGTCTTATGACTCTCCTGTGCATACATTATACACAACACACTCTGCTACTTCATCGGGCTCGCCTCAGCACTACCATAGCTAATAAGAACAATCTTAATTATTCGTCATTCAGCTTCAAGTTATGTTTTGGTTATTATTATATTTTATCCTTGTTCGTTCCCCAGTAACACGAGGTACTTAACTTTGTACAAACACGGACTAGAGAATAAAATTTTAAAATAAAGAGTTGCTCTGAAAGGACTTTGAAAGGAAATTGACGGAGGTCTCTTATTAGAGATAAGATCGCCTTCGTTCGTTTTTTTTACATAAGTCTAGTTGTCTTAAGAGCTCCGTGGTCTAATGGGTTTTACGCTTGCTTCTCACGCAGGAGATGCAGGTTCGATTCCTGCCCATGTAAGAATGAGATAAATTATTTATCTTAAGTATCATTATACGTACGTTCTAACGGTGATGGAAAACATCGTGAGGACACCTTCATTACTCCATAGCTGCGGCGATGGGCTAGCCCCCTGTCACGCTAAATGGAGTATTGAATAACTGGCTCAAAGTGGGCACAATGGTGCCTCTGCCACCCCGTATGGGAAAAGGGCATGACGTTATGTTGTCTGTATATATTATTTATGTGCAATAAAGAAATTGTGAGATTATGAGTGATAGAGGTAACTTTAATTAATTCAAACCATCTATCTTGTGTTTTCACGTACACAATTAAGGATATATCTTACAGAAAAGGTTATCCATAACATAACTTGCTAAAGAGGCTATAAAACTCAAAACATTTTGACATTATTTTTGTTATAATTTAATTTTTTTAAACAAAGTTATCGACTTCACTCATTAGCTCGGGGCTAACTAAAAACATAAGCGGAGTAAAACATTTAGTTTTACAAACCTGTTAGTTTTTCGCAATAAAAACATAATTCGTGATATGACGTCACAATCACAACACAATCGAGATTATCAGATGACTTAGAAAATGTCCATGAATCTATCTACAAGGCACATCTCACGAGTTGTTGCCAATTTTTTATCTGGATCTGCTGTTGCAGTCGTGAATCAAACAAGTCCTTCGCAATTTCGCAAACGTTTTATGTAAGCTGTAAACAGAAGTTATATACTAAATCATGATAAATAAATAAATAATAATACCTTGGACACTATTGACACACATTGATCTAGCCCCAAACTAGGATTCCCTGTATCTTGGGTACTAGACAACGATACACATACTTATATAGATAAATATTATACTTAGATAGATAAACAACCATGACTAGGGTACAAACATCCGTTCTCGTCAAACAAATATTTGCCCCCACCGGAACTCGAACCCGGAACCCTTGGCTTCGTAGGCAGGGTCACTGCCGTCTCGGCCATTCGGGTCGTCAGCCTGATGATCGTCGTCAGTATGATGCCTTTGAGGAGTAGCCAGAGCTCCTAGACCACAGAAGGAACGGCCACTACCAGTGACAATAGTCATTAGACTGCTAGGCAATCTAGGCAGGCTTCAAACTTCATTTTTTTATTCAAAATAATTTCGAAGACTTTTTGAATGTCATTTGAATCTATATTATGCAAGAAAAACTACTACAGAAGGGTTATGGCAGCGGAGAAGAAGCGGCGCAAGAAAGTCGTACACTGCAAGACGGCCTCTTTTCTTTCCAGTTTCTTTATTTTTCAAAAATAGGTCTTGTGTTACAGTCGTGTGCGTGGTTCTTATGCTGCGCTGGAAAATCAGAGCTCCATACCCCTTTTTAATTAATATAATCATCTAACCTATAACATGCTTTATCTACACACGTATCATAAACCCTCTTTACTGCGTTCAAAAACCGCACGTTACGATCAGCATTATGTTAAACTACTTGGTAAAAACTCGTTTCGTATCTGGAAAACTACACATAATGGTCATTATGTGTAGTTTTTCTACATATAATGACATTCAAATTTCGAACGCCGATGCCCACCCGCGTACCGTCCCTAGTTTGTCTGTGAAGTTGGTACTGACATTCAAATTTCGAACGCCGACGCCCGTCTGCGTGAAGTTGGTACTAAATAACAAGCTAAACAATTGCAGAACCACAATGCCGGTCAAACATGCGGTTCCTGAACACATCAAACAGAGCATATGATATGTGTGTAGATAAACTAGTGTATGTAACTGTACATAATAAGGCATTATGCAGCAGTCACATAAACTACTATTATAACACAATGTTTTTTTAACAATGTCTTTAAATTTCTTCTCTGACAAATTTAGTATTTAGACTACACCTATATAATCTGACTCTACATTGAACTCGCTTAATAATAGTTTTTGTAATTATTTTTTCCTGCACATTATTTATATAATTCAATATTTGTACTAGTTTCTCGCCCTTCTCCTCCCACAGTGGTTCAATGAAGAGAAGAGGCAAAAAATTACGTTTTCTAAACTTACGTTAATATTAACGGATAATAACGAATTTTGAATCGTTGTAAATGCCAGAGACAATAGGCGCATAACAGGCATCTTCCCTCTCATGTCGCACGTCTGGAAGCATGTTTTTTACAGTTGTAACATGAGACGGAAGATGCCTGTCCTATGAAAAAGTGTTAGATCAGAGCAACTTTATTTTTCACTTTTCCCTACAAATCAGCGGCCCAAAATGTGTGGAGAAGTGAAAAACAATGATGCTTTTTAAACTTTTCATTGTGAGAGTTTATCGGATTGATGTCTCTAACAACCTTTTGGCTATGATTCTAAGAACACCTTCCTGTTACAACCCGTATAATAATTATGACGTATACGTCGCGCCACATGTTATGAGCGGTGGCCTTGAATGCGCAGTAGTCACTTTTAATACCTGTACATATGCGCAGTAATTCCCACCAACGTCGCCCAGCGCTCTCAATTCGTGGCGCAAGGTATACAACCCGTTCGCTTCGCTTCGCTACGCTTGCCCTCCATGTCAATTAAATATTTATTTGTATCCGGCTCAAAGGACCAAAAATATTTTTTTTTTTCGTTTATTCAAAATCATAAGATTACAATTTAATTAAGTTTTTCCACTCTCAAAGACCTTCTGGTCTATCTGGAGTGGTGAGTACATTATACATAAATATATTATACATAAACATTTACAAACAGGTATACATGTTGCTTCTGGCCCCACACTTCGATATCCTCAGTCGTGGGAACCAGAAACAGCGACATCACATACATATAAACATCCAAGACCTGGTTTTTTTCTTCTTCTATTATCCCCAGCCGGGTATCGAACCCGGGACCTCTCGCATGGTAGGCAGAGCCCACTACCGCAGCGCCACAAAGGTCGCCAATTAGCAAACGAATGTTTTTTTAATTATCTATTTATAAAAAAATCGGTCAAGTTAGGGTCGGACTCGCACACGAAGGTTCCGTAATACTTGTAAAAAAAAAGTTAAAGGGAGACCCCCTTTAATTTATAAAATCTCTTTTTGTTGCTGTAGCGGCAACAGAAATACACATTCATAAATCATAATTCATAATTCTTAATTGCACACACACTTATTAAATTTAAAAGGTTACATTAGGAGAAATCATAAATACAAAGGCGAGCTTATCTCTTAAAATAGATTTCTTCCAGCACACCAAGGCATGAAAGGGAAATGTATCATGAAAGGGTAGGCGGTGTAGAATATCTAATATCTAATCTATTCTAAAATATGTACATATAATATAAAATACGGAAAATAAAATACTTATATACCAGACTACTAAATACAATACGTACATATACCTGAAAATATAGTTTATATATTATAATGATGTACATAGTATAAATCTCACGAAAGAGAGAGGAAGTGCTCTTCCATTCTGCTCCTCATTCTGTGATTATTTCAACCCTCTACCTATACGGTTCATGAGATGCGGCCCGCCGACGGACGGACGGACGGACAGACGGTCAAACTGACAGACGGACAGCGAAGGCTAGTAATAGAGCCCTGTTTGGTAACCTTCATGTACGGAACCCTAAAAACTTCTATCTGTCACACAAATAAGCGCCAAAGTTCGATAGCAGGAAACGAGAGAAGTTTTATGATTTTATTTAATCTAATCGATGATACAGAATCGTATTCTCCTTCGCTCTTGTTAATACAGAAACGTATTCGCAGAACCTCTTGATAGATACCCATCAGACCCAGGATTCTGGATTCAGGATGGGAGGGGGTATTGACCTCACTGAGGGTAGGTAAAATATAAAACACATTAGACGACCCGAATGGCCGAGTCGGCAGTGACGCTGCCTACGAAACCAAGGGTCCCGGGTTCGAATCCCGGTGGGGGCAAATATTTCGTTGATGAGAACGAATGTTTGTGCCCTAGTCATGGTTGTTTATCTATCTAAGTATAATATTTATCTATATAAGTATGTGTATCGTTGTCTAGTACCCAAGATACAGGGAATCCTAGTTTGGGGCTAGATCAATGTGTGCAAATGGTGTCTAAGGTATTATTATTATTATTATTATTATTATTATTATTATTATTATAATTATTATTATTATAACCGCATCTTAGCGAATCCCGTTAAGGCATCGCGATTTTGAATCTCACGCCATGGTAATAAAATTCAAAACCTTTAACGGGAAAATGTTAGCTCTAGAACAGATATGAAGAGCAAACTTCTGCATTGTGCTTGATATACTGAAAAAGTGTCCTTTAGATTCTAACCTCGAAAACATACAACTATTGCATAAACTTTTTGGATTCCATTTTGTAATGGTGGTACGGAATCCTAAATAGTTAACCTTTTAGTTAAAGGCTCACTAAGGTATCGTTAGTGTTAAGAATTGTGAAATATGTTTAACCCATAAAAACATTAAGTGACCGTCATAGATGATGAAAGAAGAATGCGTCATCGATCATGAGCCGAGAGTGAGTGATGGATAGTCAACGTTGGACACCAACATACTTTCAGTATTAGCGAGTTTGCGGCTTGCTTTGCGGCAAAACAATGGGAAATATTAAACTGCACATCAAAAATACTGATTTGCATTGAAGATATCAGGGCGAAATACTGCGGTAGCTTAGGAGAAGGGTAAAGGGGGTGAGCGAAGCGAAGCGCCCTTTATCCTTCGTGTTAGGTTGAACATGTAAGAACAACAAAAAATACTTAGAAAAAAAGTGTTTTTGCTGATCTTTTACTGTGCAAAGCAGTATTTTCGATGTGCGATTAAATACTAGCCGAAAACCACGCTTAGATTCAAACCCCACCACATAAAAATTGTTTAAAATAATAGTTTATTTTAATATTTTTTTGATAATATGTCAAAAATATTTTCAAGGAGAGTTTACGAATATATAATATCCACATTATGATTGCAATTCCGCAATTAAATTAGTCAGGATTTCATAATATCAGGGAAAAAATAAAGAATTAAGAGGTATTTTCGTAATTAAATTCTATCAGGAAAATTTCATCCAATCGCGTTTTTCTTCAGTAAGAATCAGATTAAAGTACTCAATAAAAATGTATAAAAAACCCGTATATGTCTTATTAGTTGAATAAATGGATTCGAAAAGAAAACCCATTTTTTTTTGCTGCTGGACAACTTCTTCCACAAACGCATTTCAATAAGATTGGTCAACTCAAAAAAACCGGTCAAGTGCGAGTCTAAATCGCGCACGAAGGGTTCCGTACCACCGTTCAATGGAAGCGATGGTGTGGAGTGAATAGTTTGGATTTTACACAGCAAAATATTGTTTACAAAGTTATTGGTGCGGTTACTTTTACACTCCATGTACGTAACCAGGTGCATCCATAAGTTTGTATGTGGTATTGTTGTATGGGAGCCCCCTTAAATATTTATTTTATCCTGTTTTTTAGTATTTGTTGTTATAGCGGCAACAGAAATACATAATCTGTGAAAATTTCAACTCTCTAGCTAGCTAGGTTCTTGAGATACAGCCTGGTGACAGACGGACGGACGGACAGCGAAGTCTTAGTAATAGGGTTCCGTTCTTACCCGTTGGGTACGGAACCCTAAAAATACTTTGTTGTTTGGTCCCTCCTTCCGCTTTAGATAAAATTCGGCGGCTGTGACATAAAACACATTAAAAATTGTTAAAAATAAACTACGCTATTCTGTCAAAAAAAAAACAAGGAGAGTTTACGAACATACAATATCCACATTATGATTGCAATTCCGCAATTAAATTAGTTAGGATTTCAGAATAACTGGAAAAAATTAAACAATTTAGAGGTATTTTCGTAATTTAATTCTATGAGGAAAATTTCATCCAACCGCTTCTTTCTTCAGTGAGAACCAGAATAAGATACTGAATAAAAATATATCAAAAAAAAAAAACCGTTTATGTCTTATTAGTGGAATAAATGGATTCGAAAAAAACCCTGGACCTGGTTATGAGGCATCGCGACTTTGTACCTCATGACATTTTAATAAAGTTCAAAACCTGTAACGGCATATAGGGGTTAACCCTTCAGTAGTATGATCTTCCATTACTGTGGTGTGATAATTAAAATCAAGGTGTATAGGCGAAAAATGTTATTAAAAATCAAGACAAATATAAATTCCCTCCAAAAATATATATTTTAATAAAACCAGCAAAACTTCGCTTGACTTTGGTAACTTTTACAAGTGTTCTTGAAACACTGTGTATTTATTTGTAGATCCAATTAGGTATGTGTGTATAATTTTGTCTCGCAAGTGTGACACGGCTCGCATTGATGCAATTTAATTACGAAGTGGCACTTTACCCATCGGAATTTAACACTTGGCAGTAAAAATGCCCTTAAACTTATTGTTTAAGTGTTTTGTTTTTGCCTTTTAGCTTAAGGTTTTCGCAAGACATCTCGTAGATGACCCAAGAGTCGCTTAATGTATCAGCGAATTACTCCTGCGCCGAACTAGTGCACAAGTGGGGTCACGGAGCATGGCCTACCTCATGAGGGACTGTCTTCTATGGTCGTTCGAGGGTGGACTGCAAGAACTCCACTCCGCTGACGAAGAGGCAGTCCAATGACCTCTGTGGCGCTGAGGTTGTGGCTCTCGTGGAGAGGTCCCGGGTTCGATCCCGGCTGGGGGGAAAAAAAAACAGGTCTTGGATGTTTATATGTGTTTGATATCGCTGTTCCTGGTTCCCATGACACAGGGTATCTTAGTATGGGGTCAAAAGCAAAATGTGCCTGTATGTAAATATTTATGTTCATGTTTCATGGCTGCTCAGGCTACCACCTCTATGAATTGTGACGTCGACGCTAGCGACAGTATCAATAGTATCAAGTATAAACAGTTTTCCTGTCAGTCGATAACGCCTATGTCAGTCGGAACCTAAACAAAGAGCATATATGTAGGATCAGAATGTACTCGAAGCAAAACGTCATTTGAATCAGTTAGCCCGCCAGTCATAATGTCCTTTAAACCAATTTGACCACAACGTGGAAACGGCCAAGGAGCCAGTCGTACTCAATTCATAAGCACCTTAGATCAATTGACTTTAAGAGTAAAAAAAAAAAGAGTTCAGCGAGTATGGAGCTCCTATTATTGTCTTTTCAATATATGATAATACTCTTTAGAATACATGATTGAAGATGTCTAGTAATATCATACTATAATAGAAACTAGCAAACCTTTTCAATTGCGAACATTTTACTCCCTCGACATTTTACATTGCAAACATTCGGCTCTTTGCTATATAGATATATACATATAAATGCTAGTTTCTAGCATGCCTTTTAAATTGCGGGCGTTTTTCTCTCAGGGCGATTTATATAGCAGACGATATGTCACCAAGAACGTTTTGCTTCAAGTACCTTCTGATCCTAAATGACAAATATTGATATTATAGTTTTTTAGTTTTATAGTCAGTAACAACCAGCCTCAAGGACAACCGTTCAAAAAGTGTGAGCAAGTGACGTCACGAGGGATGATATCAAAAATTATTTAAAAAATAATCAGACATCTATCAAATCAAATATTCAAATAAGTTGCTTAAAATAGCTTGAAATTTAAAAAAATTCAATAAAGTAGCACGTATAAACATTATATATATACATAATTACATCCCTACATATAATTATAAAGAGAAAGCTAATGCTGATTGATGTGTCAAACTGAACACTCTTTACGCGATATCTTCTCGCACCTGAACGTACTTTTTAAGGTTCTGTACCCAAACGGTACAACGGGACCCTATTACTAAGACTCCGCTGTCTGACCGTGTGTCTGTCCGGCGGTCACCAGGCTGTCGCACATTCGCAGCATCACGTGTAACATGAATGAATTTTTGATACTACAAAAGAGACTAAATGTGGAACTTGATGTTATAATTCTAACTGAATGTCGACTATCCCGTACAACTGTTATCCCCCAACTCCCGAATTTTTTACATTATGCAACGGTGAACAACCACCTTCAAAATGATGGCGTTGTCGTTTACATAAATAATAGTCTAAAAGTGTCAGTAGAGGAACCACCATGCATGGGTGCAAACTGTTTGCTAATAAAAATTGGAATGGAAACAGCTATTGTTGCCATATATCGCTCCCCATCCGAAAACAACGTAGAACCATTTCTTGAATCATTAAATACCATCTTGGGGACATTAAAACCTTATAGTAACATTTCAATTATAGGTGACATAAACATCAACATTAAACCTGATGTTACAAATTCTAGAGCCTATGAATATCTGAATCTATGCGCTTATCATGGTCTTCTTCCGGCTCATACATTACCGACCAGATTAGACAGATCATGTCTTGATCACGTAATCTTAAAAACTAAAAAGCCTGCTATTACTCTTGTTGCCAACTCTAGTCTTACCGATCACAACCTTGTACTAGTCTCTATCGGTCACAAACACCAGAGAGTTCTTAGTCAAACAACAACTACCAGGATCAATCATGAAGGTTTAAGTATTGCCATGACGAATATTGATTTGCAGCCAGTCTATAATTCATCTGACCCAAACACTGCTTTAGAATATCTTATATCTTCAGTCCATCATGCTATCAATGCTAACTCCTCCACTAAAAGTCTCCCGCGTCGCTTCAAGGTTATTAAACCATGGATCACTCCCGGTCTAATTAAATGCATGCGAAATAGAGACAGACTGCATAAAAAGACAACTGCAGCCCCGGACAACCTCATCCTTCAAACGACTTACAAAAGATATCGAAATTTTTGCAACAATCTCCTCAAAACCTCAAAAGAAACCATGAAAAGAATGAACTCTCAAAGGCTGGCAACAACTCTAAGGAGTTATGGAAATCAATAAAAGCTATCACAAACACCACCAAGACAAAAAGCTCTGCGACTGAGTTATTAGGTTCAGCGGGAAATTCTAATAATACTAATAATGTGAACCATTTCTTTGCAAATGTGGGTAAGAATCTTGCTGAAAGAATAAACACACCGTTGGGTCCCAGACAAACTGACAGCAAACCTCCACTACCACCAAGCAGATCTATTACTTCATTTGCCTTACTGGAGACCGATAAGGATGAAGTTGAGAGACTTATAGTTGGTCTGAGGAGCGTGTGCGCTGTTGGTTGGGACAACATCTCGAACCGTATTCTTAGGCCCTTCAAAGATTTCTTTGTTCCACCCCTTACTTATATTTTCAACATGTGTCTTGCTGATGGAGTTTTCCCTAATCCCCTCAAGCGATCTATGGTGATCTCTATTCACAAGGCTGGCGACAGAGACCGTGTCAATAACTATAGGCCCATCTCTATCTTGCCTTCAATCTCTAAGTTACTGGAATGAATTGTTAACCGTCAACTAATAAGATACCTAGAATCATACAACCTTTTATCTGATTGCCAATTCGGATTCCGAAATAATATCTCGACTAGTGACGCAGTCCATGAACTCACTGACTACGTGGTGAAAAATCTTGATGCCGGGCGAAAGGTTTTAGGTATTTTTCTTGATCTTGCCAAGGCGTTTGACACGGTCTCTGTCCCCCTCCTATTGGACAAACTCGATAGGTTGGGTATACGGGGGGCGCAGTTGAGGTTTTTGGAGGAGTATCTCACTGGTCGCTCTCAATTTGTAAAAATCGGTGAGCACTGCAGCGATGACTTACCAATCACGTACGGCGTTCCTCTGGGCAGAATATTGGGGCCTACACTCTTTCTCATTTACATAAATGATCTGTGTGACCTGAATCCTGATAATGGCAAAGTAATAACCTATGCAGATGATACCGCCCTGATATTCTCGACAAACACCTGGCAAGAGACATACGAAGTTGCCCAGAGAGGTTTCAACAATGCCACCAAATGGCTTCAAAATAACCTGCTGACTTTAAACTCTGATAAAACAGTTTACGTTACCTTTTCAATCAGAAACACAAAGTTTACCGATGAAGGTACGATATTTGCGCACAACTGCATAGATCCAAATAGTGGAACATGCTCCTGTCCAGCCCTGCACAAAAGTACAACCATTAAATACCTTGGTGTCCTCATCGATAATAATCTCACCTTTCGACCTCACATTCACCTGGTCACTGGAAGAATCCGCAAACTAATCTATGTTTTCAAAATGCTTCGCCATGTTGCTGATGCCGGATTGATAAAACGAGTTTATATGGCACTCTGTCAATCCGTGCTCACCTACTGCATCACCTCGTGGGGAGGTGCACCGAAAACATCTATCTTGCCTCTCGAACTTGCTCAAAGAGCTGTACTCAAGGTCTCTACTTTCCGTCCCCTCCTCTTCCCTACCTGTTTCCTTTATAATTCCTGCAACGTCCTAACGGTGAGGCAACTATTTGTGTATCACATTATATTAAAACAACACTCATCTTTAATATATAGCCCTTCTTTACTGCCCAGACGGCGTAAAGATAGGGTTTGTTTAGACAATATATTGTTTCGAACCTCTTTTGCTCATAAATTTCCCTGCTTCCTTGGTCCCTTCCTATACAATAGAATAAATAGAACAGCTGAAATTTATACTCTCTCAACATTTGATTTAAAAAAACGGTATATAAAATATTACACTTATTCGACTATGACAAAACTGAGGAATCACTCAAAATTACTTGCTAACCAAATAATATTTCTAAGAACTTACAAAAATATTTACTATTTTAATAATTATAAATAAGTCTGACATATGTGTTAATCTCACACACCCTCTCACACACACTCATTCACAATCACTCCACACACAGAGAGGATCACAAACAAACTCACAAACAAACTCACTAACCCACTCTCTTATTATTATTTTTTCATGTTAATTCTATAGGTATAACTACTAATTTAGGTACAACATGTTTTTAATTTTAAATGTTACTATTTTTGTTGTTGGTTTCTTTCTGTGTACCATAAACTAGCTTTACATATTTTAAGGGAAGAGCGCTGTAGCCTGAAATACAGGTTTAGACCTAGCTCAGGCTCAGATGTTCACATTATCTTTGTATCAATCTATTTAGCTAAGTACCTTTAATTGTAACTTTTTACTGTCCAAGTTTTTTTTTTTTGATGAATAAATATTTTTATTATTATTATTATTATTATTATCCCATAAAACGTGATAGTTAGTAGACAGATGATTTATTTTTGTTGCCGCTATAACAACAAATACTAAAAGAACAGAATAAAATACATATTTAAGGGGGCTCCCGTACAACAAACGTGATTTTTTTTGCTCGTTTTTGCTCGATATTTATAATGGCAACAGGTGTAGGCGCTTGAAATATTCACAGATTATTGAGTTTCATTCACTTAAACATAAATTGTGAAATTAAAATAAAATAAATATTTAACCCCTCAGTTACCACCGGCGTTAACCACTTTTCCGTTATAGGTTTTAAATTTTATTACCATGGCATAGGGTTCGAAAAATCGCGATCCGTTCCAACTACCCCCGGTTTTTGAATAGTTAAGTGGGGCTCCCATACAACAAAAGTATTTTTTTGCCGTTTTTGTAGATAATGGTACGGAACCCTTCGTGCGCGAGTGCGAATCGCATTTGACCGGTTTTTTTATTATTAACTCACAGCGAGTATATTTCGAGCTAGGTTATCTCATTGTACCAGTCAAAGCCAGAAAATATTGCACGTAATAGAACAAAAAACTAAGCAGGTGTATGAGGAATTTACTTGAAGTAATTCATATGGAAAGGTAAATATCAATACTCTATATATAATGTTACGGTCAAAGCCATAAATCCGGTTAGGTAACATAATTACCGGTAAGTATTTATACTAACCACCGATGTTGGTGAATGTAACAAATATAGCTAAAATTAGTCCGGTTAACTACTTTAACCGGTTATTATTATTACTGACCAAGAGGGTTTTGTGAAAGTAATAAGACACCCTTATTTTCTTAATCAAATATGGTTTATTAAAGATAAAATAAAACAAATTGTTAAATTCTTCTTCATATGGACAGATATAATGCACTGTATTGCACAGGATGTTTATTATATAGGTGTAAAATATTTTATCTACACACGTATCATAAACCCTCTTTACTGCGTACAAAAATCGCACGTTACGGTCAGCATAATGTTAAACTACTTGGTAAAAACTAATTTCTTATCTGAAAAATTACACATTATGACCATAATTATGACATATTATGACATTCAAATTTCGAACACCGACGCCCGCCTGCGTGCCGTCCCTAGTTTGTTTGTGAAGTTGGTACTGACATTCAAATTTCGAACGCCGACGCCCGCCTGCGTGAAGTTGGTATAAGCTAAACAATTACAGAGCCACAATGCCGTTCAAACATGCGGTTCCTGAACACATCAAAGAGAACTTATGATATGTGTGTAGATAAACTAGTGTATGTAACTGTACATAATTAGGCATTATGCAGCAGTCACATAAACTACTATTATCTACACACGTATCATAAACCCTCTTTACTGCGTACAAAAACCGCACGTTACGATCAGCATAATGTTAAACTACTTGGTAAAAACTCATTTCTTATCTGAAAAAATACACATTATGACCATTATGTGTAACTTTTCTACACATTATGACATTCAAATTTCGAACGCCGACGCCCGCCTCGTGCCGCTCCTAGTTTGTCTGTGAAGTTGGTAGTGACATTCAAATTTCGAACGCCGACGCCCGCCTGCGTGAAGTTGATACTACAGAACAAGCTAAACAACTGCAGAGCCACAATGCCGGTCAAACATGCGGTTCCTGAACACATCAAAGAGAGCTTATGATATGTGTGTAGATAAACTAGTGTATGTAACTGTACATAATTAGGCATGAAAACTCTCGAGTGATAACTCTCGAGTATTAATGCCCTCCATTATGTAGCAGTCACATAAACTACTATTATGTGAACTTAAGTTTATGTTTTAAGTATTTTTTGTTGTGCTTACATGTCCAAGAAGGCATTCGCTTCGCTCACCCTCTTTACCTTTCACCTAAGCTACCGCAGTGTTTTGCCATGATATCAGCTGTGCAAATCAGTATGAATCTTATTCACCACGGATGTGTGGTGATTACATATACTAACCGGTTAATGTGATAAATCATGCTGCATTAATTACTTTAACCATCGATATTGATAAGTATGAATAATAGCCGCTTAGTAAGCATAATAACCGATCCATTATCTTGATCGTAGCATATATACTATAACATACAACGCAATCCCACGAAAAGTTAATGGGCGACCTGCTGATGATGATTTCAGAAAAGTGGAGTCATATTCCTAGCCTATGTCCCCCCCCACCGAGGGGGATCAACTTCCACTCCACATTCCGCGGTGTTGGTCTTATGTTCTACTTATTTTGGACCCGTCACGCTATCTGTCTGTACAGCTAATTGAGGACCCGAATGGCCGAGTCGGTGGTGACCCTGCCTACGAAGCCAAGGGTCCCGGGTTCGAGTCCCGGTGGGGGCAAATATTTGTTTGATGAGAACGGATGTTTGTACCCAAGTCATGGTTGTTTATCTATCTAAGTACAATATTTATCTATATAAGTAAGTGCGTCGTTGTCTAGTACCCAAGATAGAGGGAATTCTAGTTTGGGGCTAGATCAATGAGTATTTATAGTGGCCAAGGTATTATTATTATTAATGACCCCACCAAGTGCCTTATCGTTGACTGTTACGGCCCTTGTATCGGTAAAATTAACAGCTCGGTTCGTGGCAGTGGACATTTTGGACTAAACCATATTAAAATATAGTTTATCTACACACGTATCATAAACCCTCTTTACTAAAAACCGCACATTACGATCAGCATAATGTTAAACTACTTGGTAAAAACTCATTTCTTATCTGAAAAATTACACATTATGACCATAATGTGTAATTTTTCTACATATTATGACATTCAAATTTAGAACGCAGACGCCCGTCTGCGTGCCGCCCCTACTTTGTTTGTGAAGTACCAACTACTGAACAAGCTAAACAAGTGCAAAGGAATTATCAATGCCACCATGCCGGTCGAACATGCGGTTCCTGAACACATTAAAGAGAGCTTATGATATGTGTGTAGATAAACTAGTGCATGTAACTGTACATAATTAGGCATTAAAACTCTCGAGTATTAATGCCCTTTATTATGTATCAGTCACATAATAGTAGTTTATGTGACTGCTGCATAATGGAGGGCATTAAAACTCGAGAGTGGGTTTATGAAACGAGCCGAAGGCGAGTTTCATAATAATAACACTCGAGAGTTTTAATGCCTAATTATGTACATTTACATACACTAGTTTATCTACACACATATCATAAGCTCTCTTTGATGTGTTCAGGAACCGCATTTTTGACCGGCATTGTGGCTCTGCAATTGTTTAACTTGTTCTGTAGTACCAACTTCTCGCAGGCGGGCGTCGGCGTTCGAAATTTGAATGTCAGTACCAACTTCACAAACAAGCTAGGGACGGCACGCGGGTGGGCGTCGGCGTTCGAAATTTGAATGTCATTATATGTAGAAAAACTACACATAATGACCATAATGTGTAGTTTTCCAGATACGAAACGAGTTTTTACCAAGTAGTTTAACATAGTGCTGATCCTAACGTGCGGTTTTTGAACGCAGTAAAGAGGGTTTATGATACGTGTGTAGATAAACTACTATTATGTCCCTAGATTATTTTTAGATCGCTATAGCAAGTTTAAGGTGAAAAACATCTATATTTTTTTTCCAGTTTCCATTGAGATTATAGGTATAATGTTTTCAAACAGATTCCACAGTAATCCAATGTAGAGAATGACGTTTGCTTATATGTTTGTTTGTTAATATACTTATTTGTAAATAGCTACAGTAATAAAGACATTTGATTTGATTTGAATGACGGCAAAGTTTTAAAGGCATTTAGAAAGAGTCTCCTTTAAGAAATGTAACGCTTGAAAGATGGCCATTAATTAAGGTTCAACAACTGGGCATAATTTAATCGAAAAAACTTAACTAGAAGTTCAACTTGTTAATTAAGGTGAAAAAAGCAACTCAGATTTTTTTAAATTAACGGTCCTATGATGAGAATTTCACATATACATATGTATTGGTATATATGTATATACTTGTATATAGTTTGAGGACGTAGCCTGAATCGGAGATTAGACCAAACTAAAACATCCTGATCCTTTTTGTAATTATTAGCAATAATGACTATTAATGGTATATTACTGTAATTAAAAGTATTAAAAAATATAATAGCGCTAATTAACTTACCCGCCCAAAACGCATTGGCCAACTGCGATTTATATTATATTTTCTTGACATGTCAGTTGAGAAACAAATAAAATAATGGATGCTTTTTGAACGGCCATGTCACGCCATTAGAGAGAACACTGGCGTGCAAAAAAAAATACACGTTTCTAAGTAATCCTCACTAACTTAGTGAGATGTTTTACAGATATATGGCTGATTTTCATTTCTTTTACAAATATTTTATTATAATAAAAATTGTTTTACTATTAACATTCCGGTGGCACTGGTTATGCTGTCTGTGTCTTAGACAATCAATCTATAATCCACTATGGATCAACTATTTAAACTATTCGTTAAACTCTTGGAAAGGTTCTTATGGAGAGATTTTTTTTAAAAACGCTGAGGGAAAACCAAAAAATTGAAAATTAATTTAGTTTATTAGTGATTTTCTATGAGAACTCAAGCGAGGCGGCGGACGGCGGGCGGCGGGCGTCGGGCGTTCGCGAATATAATTAGAAATTTGAATTTTGTTTTTTCTTCTAACGGCCAGTTCTATTGAAACGTCATTGCGCAGCTGCGCCACGCAAATATTACTAGTGAATAAGGTAGATACCATACTATCTGCCAACAAAAACTGCTTACCATACAAACCCATCGCAAAACTAGTATGTATCGCTAACTATCATGATACTAGGCCTACAAGAAAGCTAAGAGATGTTAGCGATGCCAGTTTTCGATAGGCTTGTAGGGTAAGCGACAGAATTAGCGATACATAAATTGGATCTTTGGTGGAGGTCCTCTATTGTGTGAATGATCTCTATTTCCACGTATTTGGCTGATAGTATATGTAAGCTCTTATTTTTATCGAGTTTCTATATCTTATTCTAGTCAAAAAAAACTGCACACTGTAAAATATGCTAGCTCGGCTATAACAAACACATGGTGTACCAGAAATGTACAGTCCTATTTTATGATTTTGTGGGACAAAATTTAATTTATAAGCCCTATTTACCAAACAATTTAATTTTTCACTCCACCATACATATCAGCTAATCGTACAGCCCGAAATGTGCAGAGAATTACTTAATATAGTTGCTCTGATTACAATCGGTTTCATAGTGAAAGTTATTCAGAATGATGATGATAATAACCTCATTTCTAGGAGGATTTATTTATTTATAAATCTTAAATCTATCATTGTAGGCTAAACCTAATGCGAAATAATCCATAGGTCGCTGGTTTATATCCGGCTCGAAGGACCAAAAAGAGCCTATGTAAAAAAAAAGGCTCAGTAAAAGATTTAATAGAAAATGAATTTATTGAAAGTCAAAATGCACATAGGTACAGAAATCAAAATGGAAGGGAAAAAGTGATGTTGCCATACACAAAAATATCAGCAACAATTTAGTATTGCTATTTTAAATCTATAAAAAACCGGTCAAGTGCGAGTCTAAATCGCGAACGAAGGGTTCCGTACCACCGTTCAATGGAAGCGATGGTGTGGAGTGAATAGTTTGGATTTTACACAGCAAAATATTGTTTACAAAGTTATTGGTGCGGTTACTTTCACACTCCATGTACGTAACCTGGTGCATCCATAAGTTTGTATGTGGTATTGAAAGAATTGTTGTATGGGAGCCCCCTTAAATATTTATTTTATCCTGTTTTTTAGTATTTGTTGTTATAGCGGCAACAGAAATACATAATCTGTGAAAATTTCAACTCTCTAGCTAGCTAGGTTCTTGAGATACAGCCTGGTGACAGGCGGACGGACAGCGAAGTCTTAGTAATAGGGTTCCGTTCTTACCCGTTGGGTACGGAACCCTAAAAAACTACTAAATGCTACAAGCAAATTATTACAAATAAAATTAATAAAAAACTGTTATGTTCTGTATTGAACAGACGAGTAACTAAATAAATTTCATAAAATAAAATCTTAGTTATAAGTTACATTCCAAATTGTGTTCCATTCCATTCCATTCCATCCAATGTGGACTTCCGGAACTCATTATGACAACACCTTTCATAGATGATTGCATCTTTCGGTTACACCCAGTATGAACCCAGAGAAAAAAACAATATAAAAGTGGTCAAGTGCGAGACGAACTCGCGCACGAATGGTTTCGTACTATCGTATTATGGCAGGGATGATGTGAAG
Source organism: Argyresthia goedartella (assembly GCA_949825045.1). Taxonomy (NCBI): domain Eukaryota; kingdom Metazoa; phylum Arthropoda; class Insecta; order Lepidoptera; family Argyresthiidae; genus Argyresthia; species Argyresthia goedartella. The sequence continues at coordinate 10,950,247 of OX463812.1, read as the reverse complement.
TGAATAGTTTGGATTTTACATAGCAAAATGTTGATTACAAAGTTATGGGTGCGGCTACTTTCACACTCTATGTACAGGTGTATTTAAAAGTTTGTATATGGTTTACAGATAAATAAAATCTGTGAAAATTTCAAGTGTCTAACTATCACGGTTCATGAGATACAGACTGGTGACAGACGAACGGACGGACGGACTCACATCGGATTCTTGGCAATAGGGTCCCTACGCTCCGGAACCATAAAAACAGTAGTCTTATATCATGTAATTCTGACATCTAGGAATTACAATCGCTTATATTGATTTCAGGTTAAATAAAATCTGTTTAAAATACTTCCATTGCCCGCCAGTGCACCTGATGTTTGCAATCAGCAATCATACTAGTAACATTGTACCATAACTAAGACTTACGCGAGTGTATAGTAAGTTGTTTATTTATGATATTAGAGAGCATTTAGACACACCGATGTGTCGGTAATGACCGTACAGAGATGGATAACGAAACGATAAATAATACCTATAGTTGTGAAATGTTAGTTCATGGCTTCTCGGCGGGGTTGGTGGCTGATTGATGAGTTTCCGTTTCATAAATTTTGATTGGCAACAAATATAATGATCACCAAAATATTTTTTCCTACCCAAAATCGATAAATGGACACCAAAAGTTGCAAAAAATATCAGGGCAAAACACTGCGGTAGCTTAGGTGAAGGGTAAATCCTTTATAAATTTAAATTATCCTTCGTGTTAAGTTGAACATGTAAGAACAACAAAATTTTTTTAAAACATAAACTTAAGTACACAAAACATAAAAAGAAGTTTGGTGATCATTTATCCAAGCACAATTTGGTGGACATTTATCCATTCTGGCAGTCATTTCGAATTTATTGGTAGTAAAATAAGTGCGTTTTTGGTAATCGTTTAAACATAAGCCATTTTGATTTTACACCGCTGATTACTTACTTCATAGCTGCAGCGACGGCCTAACGGGCTAATCGTGGGCACATTTGTGCTTCTGTCACCCTGTATGGGAAGGCGTGATCCTTTTTTGTTTGTTTGTTATATTGCAGTATATTTTATTTCAACTCTTATTAAATCTGTTTAAATTGACCGCCAGTGTAATTAGAGCCGGAAGCGCACATATTTACGCATCGAAAAAGTATGCGAATGGAACTGTCAGCTAACTCTTGTCTTCAGTGACATTAGGTTCATTTCATCTGAATTTGATAATTTTTAGGGTTCCGTACTCGAAGGGTGCCAAACAGGATCCTTTTACTAAGCCTCCGCTGTCCGTCCGTCTGTCTCTATCTGTTGAACCGAAATAGGTAGAGAGTTGAAGTTGAAGAGTATATTCACAGGATATGTATTTTTGGTGGCGCTTCAGCAATAAATAACTACACGATATTTTGGACGACCCGAATGGCCGAGTCAGCAGTGACCTTGCCTACGAAGCCAAGGGTCCCGGGTTCGAGTCCCGGTAGGGGCAAATTTTTTTTTGATGAGAAGTATCTAAGTATAATATTTATCTATATTAGTATGTGTATCGTTGTCTCGTACCCAAGATACAGGGAATCCTAGTTTGGGACAAGATAAATGTAAATAGTGTCCACGATACTAATATTATTATCAATATTATCAATATTTTATAAATTACAAGAGGACCCATACAAGAGATATGGTTTAACACCAGCCGTGATATAACAAACCATAACATGATTCAAATATTATCGTAGATTTCGCTGCTTATCAGTTTGTTGTGGTGGCGCAATTCTTTTGATACCAGTTTCACAATCCTAGAGTTCTGTGTTCGAATCCACAACGAATCGAATGGGAGATAACATTTTGTTTGATTTGATTTGCTCAGCAAAAAAGGATCAACTAAAACACTTTTTATGTTTAAATATTTTATGTGTTATTAAGTTTATGTTTTAAGTACTTTTTGTTGTTCTTACATGTTCAATCTAACACGAAGGATAAAGGGGGCTTCGCTTCGCTCACCCCCTTTACCCTTCACCTACCGCAGCATTTTGCTGTGATATTTGCTGTACAAATCAGTATTTTTGATGTGCAGTTTAATATTTCTCATTTTGTTTTTGTTTTGTTACTTTTATGGTTAAGTTTTCTTAAAAAAAATTATTGCTTCCATGGGGACCCCCTTTAATTTTCAAAATTGCATGTAGTTCATTATTTGTCGCTGTTGCGGCAACAGACATGCACATTCTGTGAAAATTTCAGCTGTCTACCTATTTCGGTTGATCCGATAGAGCCCGGTGACGCGGACGGACGGACGGACGGACGGACAGACAGACGAACAGCGGAGGCTTAGTAATAGGGTCCCGTTAGACACCCTTCCGATACGGAACCCTAAAAAACTATAAACCAAATTCTCATCAATCAGCCCTGCTATGGACTAAAATTACACAACTCCATACTTATCACAATTTGACAAATGGGCTATCGTTATAAGTAACCGTCTTGATCGTCCGCTGGTACCGGCTTTGTGATTCAATTTGGCGAACAAACTCAAACTTCAACTCGAATAATTAATTTAAGTAGGCAATAAAATAATGTTCTTTTACAAGTCATAAAGAAAATAGGTATATGTTTTTTTTTCTACACTAATGAGTAATTGATTATGGTTTGAGTTTGAAAAAGGAAATTTCCTTTTCAAGTGGAATACCCGTTGATTCCATGGCTGAATCTCGCGCAGGAAAAGGAAACTCCATTAACTCTAACAGTGCTTCGGAACTGGTTGAACATGTCTTGTTGCTTTAACGTTTGAGTCGAATAACTTAAATATGCTGATGCTTACTTCAAAGCTGCAGCGATGGGCTAGCCCCCTAATTGTCACACAAAATGGAGTATCTAATTGGCTAAATGTGCCCCTTTCCCCCCCGTTGGGAAAAGGCGTGGAACAGCTTATTTTGTTTACTAAAATTTTCAGCTTATTCAGAGTCTTTGTTACTTTTGACTTTAAGGATTAAGAAATGGAGGGATCAAACAGATATATATATAATTATTTTATTAAATACAAAATCTTAAACCCAACTTTACTTGAACCAAGCACTCTTTGGCGCCCATAAGATTTAATAAATAAAACACCATTAAATCAATCAAGTAAACAAACAAATCACATAAATCGCTTCGCTCACTCGGTCAATTATTATTATTATTATAAGAACCATATAAATTCAAGATCCCAAGAGTAAGTTTTGGGTGAAAAACATCTTCTTTTTTGTAAAAGTTCCCATTGACATACTATGATGTTTTCAAACACACAGATTGAATAAAATGTCTCCTTTGGGATTAGGAAAGTGTCTCCTTTGGGAGGAATAGCGCTTCAAATATGGCATTTGACCGAATTTGACGTTACTCAGCGTCTTATGGGGATATCTCGTCCGCAAAGGTCCCCGTTACTCCAGGCGGAAAGACCCGCAGTGTGAGAGGGACGGAAAAGGGGAATAATTATATAACGTAGCGCTAAACCACAGAAAAATTGTTTAAAAATAAACTATGCTATTTTGTTGAAAACATTTGGATTGTTTAAAAGGAGTGTTTACTAGTACATAATAACCACATTTTGAATGCAATTCCGCACTGAAATTAGTTAGGATTTCAGAATTACAGGAAAAAATTAAACAATTTAGAGGTATTTTCGTAATTAAGTTCTATCGAGATAATTTCATCCAGTCGCAATTTCTTTCAGTGAGAATCTTAATCAAATTCTTACTCAACGTTAACCCAAAAATCAAATCTGTCTGAGAAAGTCCGATACTAATGAAAAAATCGGCATGGTTATGCCCGATGAAGATTATCAAAACTTTTTGTCTTGTAAGTTTATTTTAGTTATTGCTCTCTACATTATGATCTCTGTAAATATGCATGATGTTGTCTTTGTTAATAATTAGTTAAAGCCTCCCGTCAAAGCTATCTTTTTACAAGAAACTATACTCATGTTCATATTAACATGTACAATAAATCGGTCAAACAACTCTATACGATTTGTACCTCTAACGCAATAAGTTAAGGTCGAAAATTGGAACTGCGCGGATTTGATCGCGTACGCCTACGTTAACACAAACGTCATTAATTTAATTAGAAACATTCTCTGAGTTTCAAGTTGTTTATTTGACAGTTGAGTTGCACGTATTTGCATTTTTTTATGTTGTGATATAGTCAAAAGTCAATTGAAGTCCTAGAAATATTGCTATATTTCACCACTATGTTGAGAATCGAATTATGTGAACCAAGGTGCCTCTTATTAATCATTCATCCAGCCTATTGACAAATGAGCATATCAGTATATTAATTTATTCAATTTGCTACTTCTAATTTTTCATTTCCTCGACAATCTCTGAGTAACCAGTCTGATTGCATTCACCAAATGTATGTAGTTACGACCACAGATAAATATCTGCCGGTTAGCACATCCAATTCTGTGGTGAGAAAAAAACTACGAATGATTTCGCGAGAAACAAGATCTGTTTCGCCGATAGCAGTTTTTTTTGTTTGATTACGGAATCGAGTACATAAGCTGTGCCAAGGACCCCTAGATAGACATACCTACTTCAAACTGCGCGTAAATCTAAGATCGATTTACTGTCCTGTGAAATGCCATTATATACGGTTTGTTGTTCCGTCCAGAAACAGTTTTAATGAGGACTTTTCTCATTAAAACTGTTTCTGGACTCGGGATGCTAATGACCTCATTAGCATCCCGAGCTGGAGGAAGAAATAGGGCATGCCCTTGAAGTCGGATAAGTCACAAGTTGCTAATATACTCCAATCCCTGATTCCAGTTTCTTTGTCTCTAATTACGACATGCACGGAAGGTGATGTATCTGATGAATTCCAGAACTCGCCATATATTTAAGAGATAATGAGATCATTAATTTATCTTAGTACATTGTCGGACGTTCAGTGTTTCGGATGACACGTTAAGGCCCAAGATCACACAAAACCACTGAAGACCGCTTTGGCAAAAAAAATAACACTAAATTCATAGGTCTCAAATATATATATGTTATTCACAATGAGATAATCTAGTTTAAATACTATGTCGTTACGCGATTGGATTAATTTGCCTCGATCGTAAAAAATCCTGAACATAGTCTATATTAAAAAGGAGATACAATTATTTTAATATAAAATTACTGATTTTTCTCATAATTTTTACACGTAAATTTTCCTGATTTAGAGCTCCGTATCAATCCCTAAATTTTATCAATAAGCTTATTTCCGTTTTTCAATAAATCCGAAAAAACACCTAATTTTTAACGTCACCGGGAAACCCGAAGCTATTCCGCGCCGCCCGATACCCCGCCAGAGGACCACGGGCGAATGCGGCGCCCCTCACCTCTGGGCCTTAAGCTGTAGGTCCCGGCTACTATCGCTACGTGGTAGTGCTCCTAAAACCTCTCCATCAACCAGCACTGAGCCAGCGTGGTGGAGTAGGCTTCATCTCACTCGTATCCGGATAAAGGCCTGTGCGCCTCGACGGGGACATCAATGTAATACATTCATTTATCACATTACGACTGTTATCTTACTGCAGCGATCAATTCTTCGCACTCGGCAACATTTGCCGTTTGACCTGACTGCTATTAGGTCCAATCTAAATTGGTTAGGTTAGGTAACATCATATTAGACCATACAGTCACGTAAACGAATAATAATTTATTGCAGATTTAATTATAAATCGCGGCATTTGATAGTCTTGCGATTATAGATTTGGATAAGCACGTTCTGGTACAAAATTATGCTGATCGAAAATGTATTGCAATGGTAATATTAGTTAGTGCTGCAGAAACAAATTTGCTAATTAGAATGTTTATCGGGCCACTAAAATTCACAAGAGGCTGTGGCACAGTTAATCAAACAGTTGTTAGGGTATTTTTTAGGGTTCTGGACCCGAAGGGTGCCAAACGGGACCTTAATACCAAGCCTCCGCTGTCCGTCCGTCCGTCCGTCCGTCCGTCCATCTGTCACCAGACTGTATCTCATGAACAGTGATAAAATTTTCACAGATGATGTATTTCTGTTGCCGATATAACAACAAATTCTGAAAAACAGAATAAAATAAATATTTATGGGGAGCCCATACAACAATTCTTTCAATACCACATACAAACGTATGAATGCACCTGGTTACGTACATGGAGTGTGAAAGTAGCCGCACCAATAACTCTGTAACAATATTGTCACTGTCACTCCATACCATAACGACCATTGTGCGGTGGTACGGAAATCTTCTCGCACCTGACCCCCTGATTCGCACTTGACCGGTTTATTTTTTAATATAATTTTTATCAACACTAGTTCCACTATGAATAGAACTTGAAATAATGGTACTAATGATAACTTCGTTATCACTAGTTCCGCTTCAGGTGTTCGTTACTTGCGAAATTTTTAACAAATTTTTACCTCTTACAAATTTTTATGTTGTCCTGGTACTTTTACACCCAGATACATGCTAGAAAGTGGTGGTATTTGTAGAGATTTTACTTCAATCAGATGAAATTAGCGTAAAGGTAAACTGAACAGTGATGCACCAACTCAAAGAAAACTTAATTTTGTTTAACTTGAATATGTTTTTATTCTTAAAATCTTAAAATCTTAAGTAACAAATTTCGCAAGGTACCAAACATCTAAAGTGGAACTAGTGATAACGAAGTTATCATTAGTACCATTATTTCAAGTGCCTGTCATGAGATGACAGAATGTAAGGCTAAGAGTATGTACAATCGAACCAACTGAATCATGACCCACTTGCCTGATAATTCGTTTGAAACTTTCAAACTTGTAAGATCTATCGTAATATCAGTGTCTAATCAAATGATAACAAGTTCGTTACCGAGGAAATAAACCTTCAAGCGAATTTCGACCTACTTGCATTTAAGGGGTTTAGCAACATAAGCTTATGGTGGGTCATGATTCAGATGGTTCGATAGTACATTAAATTCTGAGTAGTCGATTGTGCATCCGGGTCTAAATCTTCGACAAGCATTTCTCGTCTTACTTACTACTGTAAGTACATAGTATAAATGTCGCAGTTAGTTGGTTAAATCAGACACTTAACTTACTCTCTAGACCTTTAATTAAATGCGGACGTTCACCCCCTTTACCCTTCATCTAAGCTACCGCAATGTTTTGCCCTGATATAAACTGTGCAAATCAGCTGTTGTCGTGCCGCCATCTTGTTTTCCAACACGCTGGCTTTCGGTAAGACAGATTGTTAAACGTTTTCGACGATGCTTTATTTAAATCAAAGTGTTAGTGACTTGGTTAAACGTCGGCATTTAATTAACGGTCTAGAGAGTTAGTTAAGTGTCTGATTTAACCAACCATCTGCGACATAAATATAACTAGTTACTTTGATTACTATAATTGTCATGGGTATCTAAAAGAGTACGAGTCATAATTTGACATTACTCAATATCAAATTATGTAGAAGACGTAAATACTTAGGGATAAACTGCTTGTTCTTGCATTGGCTTTGTAGTATGGTACCCTTCGTGTAAGGAAACCTAAAAACTGTAATGTTCATTCGATAGGGATGTGTCAATGAGCACTTTTTTATTTTTTTAAAGTAGATAAAGGTAGAAATAGATATGTAGATATCTTATATGCAATCAATGTATTTCCATGTTACAAGTATTTCCTTTGAAAAGGAGCCAACGAGTTTCTTGTGCGTTCTTCTCTGAGAAGCTTTTGGAACGTACACCTAGTATTAAATGAATGACTAGCTCTAAGAGATATGTAATTATCCAACAGAATAATAAATATTTGGATTTGATTGAGAATAAGGGTAATAGAGTCAATAATACGGGCGCCAAACGTCACGAAGTAACCCAGCTAAGAAATGAAAGTATCCATGTCATTACGTCACTTATCGTATGTTACGACCGTTCTTTCCATCAGAATTTTGATCAGGGCCTTACCACAAAAAATAAACTACTGTTCAACACTTGTTTAAAAAAACAACATATGGGATTTGACGTTTGTTTTGAGGTTAAACGCAGTTATATATTTTTTCACACCTTTCATTCGGAAAAGTAGGTTTTGCTCCACGACGAGAGGGAGCAAAATGCTTCTTTTCTGTTTAAGCTACTTTTTAATTTATTATTTGCCATGTAGCATTTACGCAATGTGCCAATTGAACATAGATCTTAATAAAATAATCGATTGTCATTTCATAGTAATCGATTAAAACGAACATGTTTCAAGTTTTAATTTTAACAACGTTATATGAAAATTTATGAATTTTTCGTAATATTTAAAAAAAATGTCACAATAAATTATATGTTTTACTGAAATCAAAACTATCGATGACTGTTATTTTGAAATAATGAATATTGATATCTGATATCATTGTAATATTCGATTCGATTATTTTTACACATTGGTCAAAGTAGCAATATTTTATCTGTGGTGACCTTTCCCTAATCCTTCACAATCCGCCATTATAAAAAAAGAGTTTTGTTTTCACTGTTCCATTACTGTAAAAATGATGAAAGTATAATTCGAAGTAAAGTTTGTTTATTATTTTTAGAGCATTTTATTTCAATTTTCCTCATGTGAAAAGTTGTATGTGTCACTCAGGAACAAAAATATTTTCTGCATAGGCGTTAATGCTTTAATCCTTCGTTTCGCTCAGGATTCTAACTCAGAATCCCTCGCAACGCTCAGGATTCTATTGTAGAATCCTTCGCTTCACTCTGAATTCAATGTACCGCCCTCGCCGTAAATACATGATTTTGCTCCCTTGAGACACAAATAACTATCGTGGTAACACGGTGAATGTTTATGTTTGATTTTCTTCTTGTTTTCACCACACAGTACAGTCTCGCGGCAAGAAGGGAAGAAAAAAAGTGGCCACACACAAGCGTCTTTATACAGAAGTAAATTCCGGCAACTTCCCTGTAATCCCTCGATCTGTCAGCATTGCCATGGCAACGGCGCGGCGGTGTTTTCCCTCACGCCACTGCAAATAGGCACCTGTATTGATTATATTTCATTGGTTTTCACTGTCGACAAAGAATAGCCGAAGCTTTAGTCGATCTCAAAGGGACAAGTGAAGGGAATTGCAAAAAAACAACACTTATGGTGGTAGTTCCGGGGTAGGATGGCGCGGCACAGCAGGCATGCATGTTTTGTTCCAGTGCCAGCCAACTTGTATGGGCTTAATACTTATATGCGTGAAATGATGTGTTATTTATACCAAAATCTATCTTCCTACTACAGACCTCTTTTCTTTTCTCCTATGAGGGGGTTGTAGCGCCTGCACCTGGCCTTTGTGCATGTCCCTTCGCCTGCACATCTAATTTAGCCATCCCAACTCCTGCACCAGCTGGAGTAAGAGGCCTGGGGTGTTCTTGGAGCTCGTGGGTGGATATGGTATCTCCCAGGATAGCCATCCTTCTATTTTGGTTGGACAAGCCAACAGTTTGTGCTCTACTGTTTCATCCACTTCCATATACTCCCTGAATAGGGGCTTGTCTGTTGCACCTGTTATTTTCAAGTCTTTGTTTAGTATAATACAATGCCCTGTTATTAGGATTGTAAGTATTTTTATCTACACACGTATCATAAACTCTCTTTACTGCGTCTAAAAACCGCACGTTAAGACCAGCATAATTTAAAACTATTTGGTAAAAACTCATTTCTTATCAGAAAATTTGTACATTATGACCATAATGTACAAAAAAAAAATCAAATTATGACATTCAAATTTCGAACGCCGACGCCCGCCTGCGGGCCGCCCCTAGTTTGTCTGTGAAGTTGGTACTACAGAACAAGCTAAACAACTGCAGAGCAATGATCAATGCCACAATGCCGGTCAAACATGCGGTTCCTGAACACATCAAAGAGAGCTTATGATATGTGTGTACATAAACTAGTGTATGTAACTGTACACAATTAGGCATTAAAACTCTCGAATGATATTATTACTCGAGTATTCATGCCCTCCATTATGTAGCAGTCACATAAACTACTATTATTTAACTGCGTGGCAGTCTCATTATGTAGTTAGTTAACCTGTTAGCCTGCCTACCATAGTAGGTACAATCAATTAGTTAATTTTGTCAGAGTTACCGTTAATTTTAAAAGGCACACGTAGTTTATCTGATATTATGTATTTTTGAATCTATGGGGGGCTTCCCATGTAAAGGCTGTTAGCTGTCAAGCCCCCCATAGTTACACACATGGCTATCTAAAAATGAGTACACTACGAGTATGTTTATTCATTTATCTACACACGTATCCCCTCTCAAAAACCGCACGTTACGATCAGAATTATGTTAAACTACTTGGTGAAAACTCGTTTCGTATCTGGAAAACTACACATAATGGTCATTATGTGTAGTTTTTCTACATATAATGACATTCAAATTTCGAACGCCGACGCCCACCCGCGTGCCGTCCCTAGTTTGTCTGTGAAGTTGGTACTGACATTCAAATTTCGAATGCCGACGCCCGAAGTTGGTACTACAGAACAAGCTAAACAACTGCAGAGCCACAATGCCGGTCAAACATGCGGTTCCTGAACATATCAAAGAGAGCTTATGATATGTGTGTAGATAAACTAGTGTATGTAACTGTACATAATTAGGCATTAAAACTCTCGAGTGATATTATTATGAGACTCGCCTTCGGCTCGTTTCATAAACCCACTCTCGAGTTTTAATGCCCTCCATTATGTAGCAGTCACATAAACTACTATTAGATATTTTTTTATATATTTTCGTTAATAATAATTTTATTGTTTTAGCTAATAATATTTAGCAAACCCCTTAGAATTTTACAACGGTACTACGTGTGTAATGCTGTCAGCATTTAAAATTTTCAAATAAAGTTTCGCAATTTTGATATCAATTTACTTGGGAGTGGGAGTTATGTGAGCTACTAATGGTTTTCCAGAATGCGCAGTTATTTGATCGAGTAGTTTTAGAAACTCATATGAAAGTGATACAGATTAGAGATATACCACAAACCAAACAGAAGAAAATCAACATATAGTCTATCGCGAATAGGATTCCGGTTGACCCCTTGGGCACGGAACCCTAAAAACTGTATTACACGCTTTTCATACAAAGTTAACAATCACAACAGTGTAAAATATTACTTGTCGTTCGGGCCCCGTAGTTACTGTCCACCTGTCAACGAATATTCGATTATTATCATCGCAAAACCGGTTGACATGGTGCAGTGAAAGTGAATGAAGATAGATCGTCGATGTAGATGTTGTTTCAATCAACGGAACATTATAAGACAATACAAACACACTGCGTCAAACACGTTTTAGATATTTATCTGTTAGCTAAATTACCATAGAATGAAAGAGATCTAACTCAATAATTTTACGAAATTTTGAGTTGCGGCGTTTTTCGACTAGCTCAATATATTCGAAACACTGTTCTACGAAAAAAATACATCCAGGGTTCCGTACCTTAAAAGGCAAAAAGGAACGCTTTTATGATCACTTCGTTGGCGATCTATCCGTATCTCTGTCCGTCTGTCAAGCCACTGTTTCTCAGGAACGCTTACAGATATCAAGTTGAAATTAATATCCATTACTCAAGTCTGGGGTCTGTTAAGTTTAAAGTTATAAAAAACCCTAACTTATAGGTCGACACAATCAAATTGCTTGATATTCGCAAGGGAATCAAAACCTATAGGATACGTCCCGTTGACTTAGAATCACGAAAGGCCCAAAGTCATATAGCACAAGTAAAGGGGAAAAAAGCTGTTTGTGCGGAACCTTCGACACGCGGCACCAACTCGCACTTGGCCGTTTTTTTTGGTAGGTTTCTTAGATTCTCATGGTAAGTTTGACTTAACCATTGTTATTTCCAGGGAAATTCGTTCATATTTACTGTTCGTAACGTTCAAGGCCCGGCTGGGGAGACAGAAAAAAAAGAGCTCTTGGATGTTTACATGTTGGTTTCGTCACAAATTCTGTTTCCCACTGTCGTGAGTGTGCTAGTGTGGGGCCAGAAGCTAACACAAAATCAATAAGCCTTTATTATATAGGTACTATACATATATACATACAGGGTGTCCCATAAATCATAAGCCACAGCGACACCAGAGAGGACTCCTCTGTAATCTTTGTTCACTTGTTAATCCCATCTCTTTGGCCCTAATAAATAATAAAAATATAAAAAAAAATAAAAAAAATATACATTGAAGAAGTCGTGAGCAGATGCGATATTAAGGTTTCTTCTTGCTTGATGAAAGCTTGATGAGTAAAGGTGGCACAAATTCCTGTTCGACGGCATTATGGTGCATGTTTTGAACCAGAACCAGAATGGGCACAACATAACTAAGTTTTTGTACGTATTTTCTCATTCTGTGTCTAAGTACTAAGCTTATTTTAGCTGATCAAAAGCGAAGTCGATGTTTTTGCTGAAGATTAAAGTTCAGACTATTACATCAATTTCTCATATTTTACATCATGCATCTACAAAATAACACTCGTGTCATCATAATTAGCAATTCGGAACAGCGCAGTAATTAAAAAAAAACAAAAAATAATGCTATCCAGGAAATAACTGACACTAACAATGTAAAAATTTATAATTTGAATAAATCTTTAAACCGACGATATCTCGAATTACATGCAACTTTCACTGAAGTATTGATGACTGAGGTGTCGCTGTGGCGTGGCGTATGTTTTTTTTGGAGGGGAAAAAAATGGAATTGCCCAAGCCCAGGAGTCAGACCTCCCTGCTATGTCCGGGTCCCCACATATTGAGCGGGCATCAGCTCGTGTGGTATACGCACTAAAAACAACTCCTTATTATTACAGTTATCTATATATGATTTGAATGTGAGCCATGGAGGCGTATGGCTTATGGGACACCCTGTATACTTAGTACACTTAGTATTTTTTGCCTATTCTCTACATCGGACCACTGTTGGAGAAGCAGCGCGAAGAAACTCCCACAGATTGATTTTTAGACCTCAAAAAAAAGGTTGTGTTTTAATAAAAACATGATGTATTATTCACTTTAAATAATATGCAGGAATAACTAACTACAAAACTAATAAACACTAGCTGATGCATGCAACTTCATTTGCGTGTTCCTAGGATTTATCATTTACAGAGATAACGTTACCCTCCTCTTTCTATTGCAGTCGGATAAAAAGTATTATATATGTTAATCTAGCTCATAAACTAACTCTGTGAAAAGTTTCATTCAAATCCGTTCAGTCGTTTTAGCGTGATTGAGGCACAAACACATCCCAACATCGCTACTTTTACATTTATAATATTAGTTGGATAAACATAAGCATTTATGCACAGGCACATACATTGCATCTGACCCCACACTAGGATACTATGTGTCGTGGGAATCAGAAACAGTGACGTCACACACATAAAAACATCCAAGATGGATGGGTTTTTTATCCCCATTATTAAAAAATAAAGGCTGCTAAGTGATGAGCAGTCTGCACAAAAGGTAGCTATGCGAGGCTAATTACTAATTTAATACTAACTTAAAAACTTTAGGTCCGTTATGACGAATTCCCATTTCGTCAGCTTTTCATTTTTCTGCCATTTTGACTATTTCCCATTACGACAAGATTTTTAATGAGAAGTTACCATTTGTCCAATTTACCATGTATTCTTCGATAACTTTCGATTCGATAACATAACTTCCTTTTTCGACCAGTCCACAACCCATATCGTCAGCTTCTCGTCTGTAAGTCAAATGAAAACACCTACTTAAACATTTGACGACTTTACCCTTTAAACAAGGGAGGCGTAGGCCCTGGTGTTTTCAGATTAACGGAACTCTTTGCATAAGTTTGACCATGTCTCCCAGTATCGCAAGGAGCCTAGGGTGGCTTCCGATTCGTCTTCGCCGTGATATGCACATTATCTCCTACCTTTTTAGGGTTCCGTACCCGAAGGGTTCCAAACGGGACCCTATTACTAAGACTCCGCTGTCCGTCCGTCCGTCCGTCCGTCCGTCTGTCACCAGGCTGTATCTCAAGAACCTAGCTAGCTAGAGAGTTGAAATTTTCACAGATTATGTATTTATGTTGCCGCTATAACAAAAAATACTAAAAAACAGGATAAAAGAAATATTTAAGGGGGCTCCCATACAACAATTCTTTCAATACCGCATACAAACTTATGGATGCACCTGGTTACGTACATGGAGTGTGAAAGTAACCGCACCAATAACTTTGTAAACAATATTTTGCTGTGTAAAATCCAAACTATTCACTCCACACCATCGCTTCCATTGAACGGTGGTACGGAACCCTTCGTGCGCGATTTAGACTCGCACTTGACCGGTTTTTAATATATATAATAGTCCATCCATTTCATTTTTAAGAACAGATTGAAACTGCATCTCCATTCAATTCAGTACAGTAAATATAGATAAACAACAGTTACAATAAATTTTATAGGCAAAGGCGAGCTTATCTCTAAACAGAGATTTCTTACAGCAAACCTAGGCAAGACAGGAGTGTTATTACATTACTCTTATTGTAGTTTATATGTTAGTAGGTTACTTAATGTATTGTGTACCAGACTACCCTTACTAGCAATAGACTGTCCTATCCTGCCGATTGATGGAAGAAATCTCTTTTTAGAATAAGCTCGACTTTGCGCATATGTGTTAATGTATTTTACTTATTATTTACCGTGCAATAAAGTATCTAAGACGAAGTGTCAATCTTAGAACCAACCTTCTCTCTCATTACTTAATAATTCTATGAGGCCAACCCACGAGCTACGAGCTTTAATTTAATAGTGTTCCACAATATTCAACAAATTTTTAGTTAGTGACTGGTCCAGCTAACTCTTGTTTGTACATAGTTCACTTGTAGTATCCTCTCCAAAACACTTCATGTCAGTACGAGACCCACATGAATATCACTTATATTGAAGCTGTACTTAAGAATAGCAAAGGTCAATTTAACAAACGCATCTTCAAGTTGTTATTGCCTAAGTTTAAATCTATAAAAGGAGATAAGCACTTACAACCTTGCTTGAAACATTTTTATCTGGATGCATGTAGCATTTTGTGAGTGATGGCTTAACTTGACACCGATGTTGAACTCTTGGCTTTAGAAACGAGAGGTTTGCGGCATAGCGATGTCAGGCCAGGGCCTTATGTGCAGTAATCGAAAGAATAGGTGCCAAGTTACCTAAATTTGAAGGAAAAGAAACCATAACAATATTTGGAGACTTCCCTCGATGATATTTTTCCGGTATTATTTCGTAAAATCACTGAGGTGATAGAATACACAAAGGAAAATACTCGAACATACTCTGTAAGCTTCTAGTATATACATAAGTTACTAAGTATACTTAGTAAACGTATTTTTTTTGCCTCTGCTCTACATTGGATCACTGTGGGAGAAGCAGGGCGAACAAACTCCCACAGATTGATTTTGAAATCTCTTTTAAAATGGTTTTGTTTAAGTAATACAATGATTACAATATTAATTATTATAAATAATGTTATCAAAAATTATAAATATGCAGGAGTATTAACAAAAAAATTAACAGCATGTTCTGTATTGAGTTAGATTGACCTCATGAACTCTTGATATTTAAGTAATCTTAAATAATGTTGTATCCCTTTTTAGACAAAGTAGTTTTTCTACAGAGCTCCGTGTGCTTTTCACGCTAGCTTCTCACACAGGAGATGCAGGTTCGATTCCTGACCATGTACCAATGAGATAATTAATTTATCTTAAGTACTATCGAACCAACTGAATCATGACCCACTTGCCTGATAATTCGTTTGAAACTTTCAAACTTGTAAGATCTATCTATCTGTCAGTGTCTAATCAAATGATAACAAGTTCGTTACCAAGGAAATAAACCTTCAAGCGAATTTCGACCTACTTGCATTTAAGGGGTTTAGCAAAATAAGCTTATGGTGGGTCATGATTCAGATGGTTCGATAGTACATTACGGACTTTCTAACGGTGATGGAAAACATCGTGAGGAAACCTTCGTTACTCCATAGCTGTGTTAAAATGGCTCAAAGTGGGCACAATTGTGCCTCTGCCACCCCATATGGGAAAATGCGGGACGCTTTGTTGTTGTTGTCGTCGTTTTTCTAGGGTTTATTAACTGCTCAAATGGCAATTTCAAAATCTCCCGAGGTATCTTGTTGTAGTAGAGAATGCACTGACCCTTGAAAGAATTGCTAATTTTCGCGAGTCTACACCGGGGCGGGCGCAACTAGTGTGATTATTTCTTAAGTTAACATTACAGCTCTCGCTAATTTTGGAGAATGTTGTAAGGTTCTTGCACACATGCATTACATTTTAGAAAATAAATTGACTAGCTACAGTAAGTATGTCAATTTCTTTAAAAAGTTCTCTCAGGGAGTCCGCTGCGTTTTAAATTATAAATTGCTGGAATAGCTCTTTTTTGTAGAATAAAAATTTGCACGTCGTCACAGAAGGTATGAATATTGACTGTAAAGTAAGTATAGGGTGGACGAAAAACTGAATATTAATGGGTTAGTGCTCGTAAAGGAGACACTTTCCACATCCAGAAAAAATATGAGATATAACATTAGAGATAGGGATGTCTAATGTCTTCATAACATATTTTATCAACACACGTATCATAAACCCTCTTTACTAAGTACAAAAACCGCACGTTACGATCAGCATAACGTTAACTACTTGGTAAAAACTCATTTCTTATCTGAAAAATTACACATTATGAGCATAATGTGTAATTTTTCTATATATTATGACTTTCAAATTTCGAACGCCGACGTCCGCCTGCTTGCCGCCCCTACCGAAGTTGGTACTACTGAACAAGCTAAACAAGTGCAAAGGAATTATCAATGCCACCATGCCGGTCAAACGTGCGGTTCCTGAACACATCAAAGAGAGCTTTTGATATGTAGATAAATTAGTGTATGAAACTGTACATAATTAGGCTTTAACACTCGAGAGTGATATTATTATGAAACTCTCGAGTGTTAATGCCCTCCATTATGTAGCAGTCACATTAACTACTATTTATCTTTATAATATTCATATCTTTATTATATTCATAACATATATTATAAAGACCTTCTTTCAATCGTAGTGTTGGAAAAAATCATAATGTCAATGGAAAATATATAATGAAAAAAACAACTAAATAAGAGTTTTTCATCTAAAACATGAAGGAATATTGACATGGTCCTTGGAATATGAGACGTGGTATTTGAAATAATAGAAATAATTAGTGGTTTAACATAAATATGTATATGTGGTATAAATAAAAACATACAATTTAGACGTAACAGCCATGTTGCAGTGTGAGCTGTTACGAACTTTCTTTGAATATGTATTTGTCTAAAATTTAACTACCACGAATCGATTTGCTGATTTGACCGATGACGCGCCTTAACCTCTGGGTTCCGGGCATCTTCTAAAAAAGACATTTTCCCGTTTTAAGTTTTGAATTTTATTACCACGGCCTGAGGTTCAAAATTGTGATGCCTAATAACCAGATCCAGGTCTCCAGCGGTTAACGTCGGCGCAACAGTCCACCTGCCACCCCGTTTGGGAAAACTATATTTAATTTCGAGGTCAATATTGACATGACATAAGTGCCGACATAAATTTATTAATAGAACGAATACAACTTTGCCATACTTTCTCGGGTCCAGATGAGACTCGTTTGCTATAATATGTAATATTATAATATTAATAACGTTATACTATACTTCCACCCGGTAGGGTCTGTAGTGGAGTGTGACTTTTACGCAATGGAGACCTGAGCTGGGCTAGTCCTATGACATCCTTGTAAGCTTATGTTTACCTATATTTATTTATTGCACTACACCTGGGTCCAAAAAAATGCAAAGCGAAGTGCGAAGCTTCCTTAGAAAACGTAAGCGTGACGAGCTTGAGGGACCACAGCAAGAAGTGGTGGGCATCGGCCCAGGACCGAGATATGTGGAAGAGAGGAAGAAAGGCCTTTACCGACACCAACAGTGGGATAATATGGGCTAGCAGTAATTATAATAATAATTCATTTTATTCTTGTTTTGAATAAATCGACTGAAAGGGTATCTACGTGTTGAATAGACCCATGTCCTCACGCCTACAAAAAGCGCCGGGTTAGTATTGTCCCGTCAAGTCTAAACTCAATAAAAAATGATAATATTTTTCTCTGTTAAACAAGTAGGGCCTTAAAACAAAAAAAAATATTAATGTTCAACACTTGTTTAAAAATAAAGACGTATGGGATTTGACGTTTTTTGTGAGGTTAAACGGTGTTTAATATTTTTTGTGGTATCACGGATAATGTAAGTCTTTGGAGCGTAGCTATTAAAAGCTTTTCTATCTATCCTTCTATACGTCACCACACCAATAACGTCGGAAAGCAATAAAGAACAACACCAGTCAATGCTTAGGAAGTTTTGTGAATTTTGAATGGTCTAAAACTCCAACGGCCTTACTAATAAAAGAAGTTATTCCCGGTTTAACTTATTCAGTGTTTTGTCTTTCTTTGACATTTGACATTTACTCCACGGATGAAAAGGACAAAACACTGCGTAAGTTAAACCGTGAATAACTTGTTTTATTAGTAAGGCCGCAACAGTATACATTGTATAATCACAATCAGTTAGTCTCAACACTCAGTTACCGCATAATTAACGACTCTACAGTTCTTCGTATCATCGAAATGACCGAATTTTCGCACACGAATCGTAAGGCTTTTTTAGCGCGCGTCAAAGGTGAGAATTGAGATCAACGACATAACCGGTTCGGAACGACCCGATGTCAGAATACGATATGTATTACATAAAAACTATGTTAAGTTATCGAAGGAAATTTCTCTCAGTCATTCACTGCCGCTTTTGCGGATGACCTTTGCTTTTTTTCCTTCTTTAATTAAACGATGCTATTACGAGAATTGTGTTTTCATGTTGTTTCATTACAACAACTGGTTACTGTCACCCCTGCTAAAATTAACAAACACGATGTGGTTCAGTTGCAAGCGCAAAATAGGACATTAAAATAAATGTTGTTGTCATTACATTCTATTATTTTCTGACATTTGTGAAAGAGATCAAAATGATAACAGGCACTGTCCTACACTGTCTTCAAATACCTACCCCTTCCTACTTTCAAAATAAAACTGATGAAGTGGCTTGTACATATTGTTTTTTACGACATGTCTGAATTTTATAAAATCTCAATTTAATAAATAATTAATTAACTATTTGATAAATAATTAATTAACATGGTAATATCTACTCATATTTTGTTTTGTTTAAGGGTGCTTTTATTATCATTTTGTATTTGTGTTCTATTAATTAAGTAATGTAAGTAATAAAACGTTTGTAATTTATGTCATTTGCATGCCACTACGTGGCAAGATATGCTGCTCTTTTAAACAATTTGTCAAACGACTTTGACTTTGACTTTTGACTTTGACTTCACAAAATAAAAGGCCCGGTGAC
The DNA here is from genome assembly GCA_949825045.1 of Argyresthia goedartella. Taxonomy (NCBI): domain Eukaryota; kingdom Metazoa; phylum Arthropoda; class Insecta; order Lepidoptera; family Argyresthiidae; genus Argyresthia; species Argyresthia goedartella. Next base: position 10,930,795 of record OX463812.1, on the reverse strand, counting down.
AGCGTCCGTGTCTTTGGCGTAATAAGGTTGAATTTAGTTTGGGCCTCCGGGCCTTTTATTTTGTGAAGACTGTAAGTCAACAAATAAACATTTAACCTTTAAACAACCGAGGACCGCAATTTTGAACCTTATGCCATGGTAAGAAATTTAAATTCTATGACGGAAAAGTGGCGTTATCTAACGCCGGTGGTATTCAAGAGGTTAAGGGGATATCTTGTCTGTGGAATGGTCCCCGTTACTCCAGGCGAAAAGACCGGCAGTGTGAGAGGGACGGAACCGGGGAAAAATGTCAATGAGTCGGTTTTAAATTATTACAAAATCAACTATTTAATGTAATTTAGGTATTGTCGAAACCCACCCGAATAAATATTTTGGAAGTCTGTGTGCTACTCCAATTTGTCGGAAAATAAAATATAAAAAAATACCTCATTTCAATATTTATTTCTATCGAGCGAAATTTCTCCAATCGTTATTCTATAACACAAAATCTAGAAAAAGAACTCAAAATGTTTATATTAATTAATTAAGCTTGGGTCTTCTTTTGAACAGCAGACAAATAACTTCAAAAAGTGTCGATTTTGTCAATACTTCACATTAAGAGGATACCTGCTTATTTTCTAGTAACAATACATCAAGCAACATAGCGTCACATCTTTTGCCATACGGAGTGAAGCTGCGGGAAGAAAAATGTCAAATTAGTTCCAAATAGAGGGCGCTTAAAGTTTGTAGACAATAAACACAGAGCAAGTAAGCAAAGAGTTTCGTTCATCTGAGGTTACTTACAAATGAATCACAGAGTAAAAGTAGGCAAAGCAAATTTGTGGAAAGAGTTTCGTTATATAAATGAATTGTCATAAAGATAAACATTTACATACAGGCACATACATTGCTTGAGGCCCCACACTATGATACCCTGTGTCGTGGGAAACAAAAACAGCGACTTCACACTCATATAAACATGCAAGACCTGGGGAGTTTTCTTTTCTTTATCCCCAAGCGGGTGTCGAACCCGGGACCTCTCGCATGGCAGGCGGAGACACAAAATTACCAGATATCCATATGAAAAACTTGTTGCTATTGAAAATATTTATCACCTGTTTATCAAGTTCAGATAAATAAAACTTTTTGTGTTACAAACAGACTGTACCCTCTAACAAATTTTTTCGTAATCTATCCCATTTCAATTGGTCGTACAACCTTAGTTGTTAAGTCAAGTAAAGTTGCAAATCTACAGAGAACGGGGTGAGCCGGAAGTGACGTCACGAGTGAATTTTATAAATAACACCCGTCATTAGAAATTTTATGAATGAATGAATGTTCACGATTCGATTCGCCACGATTATCATCGTCCGAATGACATAGGCTGTGTGAAGATAATTTATTTTCAAAAGCTGCGCAATATTTGGCTGATATTCACCTTACTCACGTGTTCTTTAACTTATGCCCAAATATTTTCAATATGGTTAAAGTCTGGATGGTAGGGTAGCCACCTCAAAACGTGGTGTCCATGTTCCTCCACAATTTTATCTACATGGAATACTCGATGTAATTTTCACTTTTTTATTATTTCTAATAATTCTGGTTTAACAGAGGTAGTTTATGTTTTTACTTTTGAGCCAATCTTGCATTTCCCACTTTTCCGAGTTAGAATTTGGCGCCTTTTCTTTGATGATGCACTACATTCGTGCATTTCTTTGATGATGCGCCTTCGAAAGGACATATATATTCGGGCATGCCGTCGCTTCCGTCCGGCTCATCCGGTCCGCGGTACTCCTACAACTTCACCCGACTTTACGACCGTCGTACGACCAATGCCAATTAGAACAGTGCCTAGGCACAATCGTACTCACGTTTAGTCTGTAATCATTACTTCATTTTGCCTGACAGGTGTCTAGCCCATTGCCGCTATTGTAGATTAATTAATTAGATGCTTATCCCATTGGTACAAGGTCAGCACCGGGATCGAACCTGCTTCCTCATGCGTGATAGGCAAGTATCTAACCACTAGATCATGGACGCTTTACACTTTGAGGCCTATACTTGAACCAGCCTTTTGACACCCGATAAATACAGTTTAAAGACAACCTTACTACAACATGGCTTAGTTAAGTGGGCACCTGCCTGACAGGCAAAATCCTTGCCATGCTTGACTACGTAACTTGACCGTCTTGTCTTGTCTTGACTACGTAACTTGACCGTCTTGTCTTGTCTTGACTACGTAACTTGACCGTCTTGTCTTGTCTTGACTACGTAACTTGACCGTCTTGTCTTGTCTTGACTACGTAACTTGACCGTCTTGTCTTGTCTTGTACTTAAGTTGTGTAGTACCCATTGCCGAATCCCGTTATGAATGCCATCGTGATTTTGAGCCTCATGCCATGGTAATAAAATTCAAAACCTTCAACGGGAAAATGTCAGCTCTGGCTGACCGTGGCGCGCAACCGGTTAAACTGTATCGAGCGGCCGTCAAAATACTGGTGCAAATAGCTCTCAATAGTTATTACCCGGCTGCGCCAGAAGGAGTGTTATGTTTTTCGAGTGTATATAAATATGTATTTATATTTCTTTGGAACGCTCTGTATCCTAAACGGCTTTATGCATTTTAGCCTTAGAGTTGTCGTTAGATTTGTCTCAACTGCAAGGGGGACACTGGGTATTAGAATTTTAAAAATATGGCCGATTTTTCGCGTTTTTTTTAAATACCCATCGAGTAGGGTATCAAAATGAAGGGTTTCATAAATAAAGAAGAAACTGAAAGATTGAAAATGGAGTCCTTTCCTTCCCTGGAGTTATTTCTCCTTATAAATAATTCCACTTGTGTTTAAAGCTGCCCTCTCCAAAACAAGAAGACGCAGCAGAGGCGATTGTTCTGAAAATTGTTTATGCAACGTCCAGCCAGTCTCTACAATATATCTTCTAACATGCCTTTAGGCCTCAACTCTCAGTATGCCTAGATGAATACTATGACGTTGACACGTACCTAAATCTCAGCACAAAGCTGTCTCCACTTATGATGTTGCGAGATCCGCTGATGGTTTCATTACACATTACGCTAATATCGTCGGGTGTAGTGTAAAATTGCTTTACGTCCTACGCTAATGCAGCATTGCGAGGTCACAGTAAGAGGTGAACCCAAATAATCATGAGCGTGAAATATTCAAGTGTTTTAATTTTCGTGTCTGTAGTTTTATGTGTTTTTTACGATGGAACTGGCAATAACGATTGGCTTCTAGTTTTGATGGAAGCGCAGTATGGCCGAGCAAGCACGACGACCCGAATGGCCGAGTCGGCAGTGACCCTGCCTTCGAAGCCAAGGGTCCCGGGTTCGAGTCCCGGTGGGGGCAAATATTTGTTTGACGAGAACGGATGTTTGTAACCTAGTCATGGTTGTTTATCTATCTTAGTATAATATTTATCTTTTTTTTTAAGTACTATCACTTGGTTTATCTATATATGTATGTGTATCGTTGACTAGTACCCAAGATACTGGAAATCCTAGTTTGGGGCTAGAGCAATGTGTGTCAATAGGTCCAGGGCATTATTATATTATTATATATAGTATTGCTTGCTGTATTGTTCTAAGTGTACTAAGAAGGTAGACTCCAGAGAGTAGCGAGTGATTCAAACGGCTGCGACAGTACTGACATGCTTGTAAGGGCCACTTTGCATCCTACTTATTCTGACATCGAAGATAGTAGCCTATTGCAATACCACTATCTCTGTTGCGCTGAATAAGTGCCATACTAACGCTTACCTTCCGTTTTTAGGGTTCCGTACCCTTAAAATAAAAAAGGAACCCTCAATAGATCACTTGTATGTCCGTCCATCTGTGTGGTGTGTGCCTGTCCGTCCGTCCATCTGTCAAGACCCTTTTTTTCAGGAATGCGTGGTAATATCAAGTTGAAATATCAATTATACTCCTTTGCGTCACAACTTTGCTGAATTTTCTTGATACTCGCAAGTGAATCAAAACCTTACGCTTTATAGGCTACTTTCCATTGACCTAAAATCATGAAAAACAAGAAGCAAGCACATATAAAGGGCAAAAACCAAAAATTAGACTGTTTCTTAGACCAAATGCGATTTGTGCGGAACTCTCGGTGCGCGAGTCCAACTCGCACTTGGCCGTTTTTTTTTAAAACTAATATCATCAGTTTAGTTTGGCTAATAAATAAACTTACTTTTGTGTTCTTCAATATGTATGAACCAACACGCAAGCAATTCTCTGCCTTCAAACCGACATTCGCCTACGAACAAATTTGAATTCTCAAGAGCCACTCAAGGTTAAATGATCTGGACCGTAGGAACAATAACTTCCATGGTACTACGTCGCGGTCTCGACCACAGAGTAACTTATATTGTCTCGACTACCCTACAGAACAGACTTTCCTGCATGCATATTGAATGCACAATAAGGAATATCATTATACTGCATTGGATTACTCGGACTAACCGTGACTGAACTTCGCTTGTTAAGTAATTCGCGCCATTTAATGAGATATCGTTAAATCTACAAACGTTAATGAAACCGTTGTAACAAAATTGTGTGAATCGGATCTAGTCCAAATTTGTTTAAATAAATTCGCCTTGGTTCGTTTAGAAAAGGAAGGGAGACTGACGCATAGATCTAAACCTACTGTTCGCTACTGTTATGGCCTCATGTGAAATCGGCACGAGACTGGCAGCCAGCACTGGCCTAGTGTAAATCTAGCTAGACGGGCGCTCTACATATTCCCGCCAGCACTGGCAGCCAGTGTTCTGCCTTAAAAAAACTGCTTTTTCGAGGACAACACCAACTGGTAGCCAGCACTGGTCTCGTGTCAACCTAGCTAGACGTGAGCTCTAGATATTCCCACAAGCACTGGCAGCCAGTATTCTGATTTAAAAAAACTGCTTATAAGAGGACAGCACACTGCACTGGCCTCGTGTAAACCTAGCTAGATGGACGCTCTATATGTTCCCGCCAGCACTGGCAGCCAGTGCTGGCGACGTGTATACCTAGCCAGACAGGCGCTCTATATATCCTCACCAGTATTGGCAGCCACGGGTTTATCTTGAAAACTGCTTATTCGAGGCCAACACCAACTGGCAGCCAGCACTGGCCTCGTGTAAGCCTAGCCAGACGGGCACTCCTTATGTCCCTACCAGCATTGGCAGGCAGTGGTTTGACTTGAAAAACTGCTTATACGGGGCCAACCCCAGCCGGCAGCCAGCACTGGCCTCGTGTTAACCTAGCCAGACCAGCACACTATGTATTCCCGCCGGCATCGGCAGCCAGTAGTTCGATTTGCAAAAACTGCTTATACGAACCGACTGGCAGCCAGCACTGGCCTCGTGTGAACCTAGGTTAAGGCTTGGGAGATTACACCAATTCTAGTATTACTCAATCGCATCCCATTTCACTATTTCTGTTTCGCGAGTCATTTGCACACAAACGGCTTCTGTGTTCTATGACATAAGCACTAAGTATTAAGTAAACGGATCACCTATCACCGAGATTTTAGAACGGGCCTGTGTGGAGGTGTGTAGAAAGTGCATGATGCAGGTTTTTTGATGTAAATGTTGAATGAGAAATCGAGATATCGGCATTACGTTGTCATATTATGGTTATAATTTTAATTAAATGTAGACTAGACAATTATATTCCATTTAGGCTAAATAAAACTTGACTTTTCTAGATTACATATATTTTATATTTAATTGGCAGCTAATATTTTGGGGAATGTTAGCACCCATAATTATGGACAACTTTTCTCAAGAAACATATGGTCGCAATCGAAAAATATATTTGGGTGTCCCATAGTAACATGTTATCATCATTGGGTCAATGTTCGGAGGGACCTTTTTTTTTCATTTGCGACCATATGTTTCTTGGGGAAAGTTGTTCATATTGATAATTGATGGGTTACTATCATTCCCCAAAATATGGTCAGCTAATCATATATCAGGAGTCGAACTTAATATTAATTTTTAAACTGCTCCCTTAGCAAAGTCCAAACTAAAGCTAAATCATCACAGTTTATGGCCAATTGCCGTTTCTAGTACTTATAGTGTTTGGGAAATATGTCATTTTTATAATTTACAGTCGATTTGAGTTAGTAAGAAAATCAACGCAGTAAAATGCGTGTGGTTCATTATTTGTTGTTATAGCGGCAGAACTACTTTATAGAAGAAGGTGCTTAAAGTTATGTAAATAAGCCGATTCCGCAGGCAAAAACCAAACTAAAATACTCCATGCAAACTAATATGTGGTTAGTTTAGACGCCTTAGGAATTTTTAGGAATTGTGACAACTGTACATTTCATACATTTTTGTGTTTACATATAAGTCTAGTACAGACGAGCAGCAGAGGAGCGAGATTAGAATAGTACAGAATAAATACTACCTAGAACCCTTCAGGTACGGAACCCTACACAATAAGAGATTATTATATCACCCTCCATATATGGTTTGAAGAATAAATAAACTGATTAAAAAATGCTTTGCGCTGATGAGCTTTTTTTTTTTTGTTGGAGGGGAAAAAAATGGGATTACCCATGCCCAGGAGTCAGACCTCCCTGCTATGTCCGGGTCCCCACATCTTGAGCGGGCATCAGCTCGTGTGGTATACGGACTAAAAACAACCCCTTTGTGTTTACAGTTGTCTTAGTAAGAATTAACCGTGAGCCATGGGCGCTGATGAGCTCCATAAAAATGTCGTGTTAAAAATCAATAAATAAGAAAAATATATAAAATAATTGAATATATTCATTTGTATTCGCGCCCAAAGTTGAATGCCGGTCTATTTCTATTGGGAAAGGTGGGTGCAGGATTGTGGAATCTACAGGTGTTCAATTTTAATCAGCGATTCCTATCGTTTCTACATTTTCCCATTTCTAAAGATTTCGGTTCAACAGAATGCCTACCATGTTAACGGCTATTCGGGAAATGCTTCAATGTGAAGCTGATTTGATCAGAGTATTTTTATGACGGCCTCTGTGGCGCAGCGGTTGTGGCTCTGCCTAGCATGCGAGAGGTCCCGGGTTCGATCCCCGGCTGGGGGTAATGAAAAAAAAAAAAAAAAAACAATCCCCAGGTCTTGGATGTTTATATGTGTGTGACGTCGATGTTTCTGGTTACCACGACACAGGGTATCCTAGTGTAGGGCCAGACACAGGGTATCCTAGTGTGGGGCCAGAAGCAATGTATGTGCCTGTATGTAAATGTTTATGTAAATGTTTATGTTTATTTATGTTTATTGTAGTTCTTCATTCTAGTTAAGCAGATCTCGAGGCTCAAATGGTAACTGAAGATAATGATAAAATTACTGTGAAATTCTGAAAGCGTTGACGCCATTTGTTTGAACAAAACTAACTAACGAACTAAACTGCAGCTTGAAATCTGACTGCCCTAGTTCGTTTGCCGTATGTTTTATTTAAAAATAAATGTGTAAGGTAGGTAGGTACTGGAGTAATTTAGTTACGGCTCTGGAATCGGACAGACTATCTGAATTTACCTTTCGGTTTCACCCTGCATTGTGGCACTATATGTCAAACGCAAAATAAGAGTATTAAAGCAGTAGTTTCTGTACACTAATACATTTTTCTCGAAAAAAATCTTCCAAAGTTATCACAAAATCAGTTTATCACAATAAAAAGGCAACAAATATAAAGATCACTAAAATATTTTTTTCCTACCCAAAATGGGTAAATGATCACCAAAAGTTTCAGAAAATATCAGGGAAAATACTGCGGTAGCTTACTTAGGTGAAGGGTAAAGGTGGTGAGCGAAGCAAAGCCCCCTTTATCCTTCGTGTTAGGTTGAACATGTAAGAACAATAAAAAATACTTAAAACATAATCATAAGTACAGAAAACATAAAAAAAAAGTTTGGTGATCATCTATCCAAACACAATTTGGTGGTCATTTACTAATTCAGGCGGTCGTTTCGAATTTATTGTTAGTAAAATGGTGATCGTTTAAACATAAGCCCAATAAAAATATTTTTTAAATTTAAGTACGTGTTATTTATTTCATCGTTATGTTGCTCTGTTAGTCCTATTCCTGTTCCTCTAAAAGTAAGCTGAAGTTCAAATTGATTTTCATTCGTCGGAGTGCCCTCCTTAAAATTCAGTTACATCTTATTAAATTTTGTCTGGGTCATCCAAACAAGATGCCTCGTTAAGATCTTGATGGCGAAATCCATTTTACTAGGAGCCCACTTAGTTAGCGATTTAAATTGGCCGAAAAAGTCCAAGTATTTAAATTAGCAAATAAAAGTCTCGCTCACACTTACGTCCGTATTCGCGGAAGTTTCAAATATACGTCTTTTTTGGAACAATCTTTAGTCAACGATCCTTATTTGTACGTAGTTTAGTCCGAATGGCGATTTTAATGAAAATGTTGAATTTACCAGTCAGCTGCGCTAGTTATACCAATAGACAAAGCGTTCTTGATAGCTATTTTTTTAATTTTCGCAACTTATTCTAGATTGCACGATTTGACCTTCGATTCAAGATCCAAGATTAAAAATTTCTTTATTATGTAGATATTGACAAATGTGCTTATAACATTTAATTTTTGAGCCTCTTCTCCTCATTGGACCATTGTGGGAGAATAAGGAAGAAGAAACCCCAACAAATTGGTTATAAGATCCCTTTAAAAAAAAGGTTGCTCGACGACTCCTGTGGCGCAGCGGTTGTGGCTCTGCCTACCATGCGAGAGGTCCCGGGTTCCATCCCCGGCTGGGGATGAATAAAAAAAAGCCCAGGTCTTGGATGTTTACATATGTCTGGCGTCGCTGTTTCTGTTTCCCACGACACAGCGTATCCCAGTGTGGGGCCAGAAGCAATGATGTATGTGCCTGAATGTTTACGTAGGTAAATATTTAAATGATTATTTTAAACATGTTAGCCTTATCTGACATCTAGGAATTGAGACATCGCTTTTGACACATGGACCATTCAGAACATAATAATAATAATAATAATACCTTGGACACTCTTTACACACATTGATCTAGCCCCAAACTAGGATTCCCTGTATCTTGTGTACTAGACAACGGTTCACATACTTATATAGATAAATATTATGCTTAGATAGATAAACGACCATGACTAGGGTACAAACATCCGTTCTTATCAAACAAATATTTGCCCCCACCGGGACTCGAACCCGGGACCCTTGGCTTCGTAGGCAGGGTCACTGCCGACTCGGCCATTCGGGTCATCAACATATAAACAAGCAAATTCTCTACAAAAGATCATCGTGGTGTGACTGGGCCATATCTCAAAAAAGTTAAAATTCTTAGAAATCAGAATAATATGATAAGGACAGATCGAGAGGGATGCTGTTCTACTAGTCCCCTAATCAAGTGATATTTTGTATCTCTCACACAAACATAAACAACAGATATTGCATTTACACAACTAAAACGCTTATTTACGACCGACTCGTCCGAGCCAAAATGATTTAATTAGCTTTGCACCAGTTTTTAAGACTCATCTACATAATGCATGCGAAAAAATATTTTAAATTTGATTGCTATTTAGCAAATTGAGAATTTACGTAATCCTGGGGAAACTGCCATGTCTCCATAGCTCCCCATTGATCTCACAAAATTAACTATTGAATAACTAAACTGCATTCCATATAACGTTTCCCTTCGTCGTTAAGTTGGTAGCAATCATACCAGTGTTTAACTATACTAGCATTTAAGTTTAATTATACGAGCATTTAAAAAATGTGTCGCCCAAAAGTTAGGGAAAAAAATCATTTTTTATCAGTGACTGAAATAGAATACCTACCCCAAATTGTCAAGACACTAAAACTATCTGTAGTAAATCAAGATAGTATTTAAAAGAATGGAAACAATATTTAGCCGGCTAACTCCGCAGGTTTCTTCAAATTAAACTAAAAAAGGTGATTTGGAAATGTAGCTAGGTCGCACAAGAGCCTCTGGGAATTATAATAATAATAATACCTTGGACACTATTTACACACTTTGAGCCCCAAACTAGGATTCCCTGTATCTTGGGTACTAGACAACGATACAAGTACTTATATAGATAAATATTATACTTAGATAGACAAACAACCACGACTAGGGTACAAACATCCGTTCTCATCAAACAAATATTTCCCCCACCGGGTCTCGAACCAGGGAACCTTGGCTTCGTAGGCATTACATTTCAGCTATCTTATTTTTTGAAAGTGTGGTATTGTGGTCTGAGTCTGGCTTCCGGATATTGCTTTTTCCCAATTTTAGGCAGTTCTGCACTACATACAACTTAACAGCGAAGGGAAAACTTATATGGAATGCACTTTAACTAAACGTGTACAGAACTGTGCCATAAACTTTTGTTGATTTTCATCTTCTTTTCCAAAAAAGCTTATCGGACGGGAATGGTCCTCTTGCCGTTGCGAAGTAAGGCCTCTGATTATTGATTACTTACAAATTATTCCCATCCGATCATTTATTTATCCCAGATCAACTCCGAAATAAACTGTTCCGGCCGACAAAAAGAAGTCTGAGCATATACGGTTCTTCTTAGTAATCAATGAATATGTGGTGGCGCCTGAGGGCAAGTAATAATATTTATGATCTATATCTATCGAAGCGAAATTCTGATAATCGATTTAACTGATAAGCTCCTTAGTCTAGTGGGTGTAACGCTTGCTTCTCACCCAGGAGATGCAGGTTCAAATACGGTGCTGACCAATGAGATAAGTAATTTATCTTATGTATATCATCGGACGTTCCGTTTTTCGGATGGCACGTTAAGCTGTAAGTTCCGGCTACTATCGCTACTTGTATTAGTCGTAAATACCCGCAACTGAGCCAGCGTGGTGGAGTATGGCTCAATATTATCTGTATCCAGGTAAAGGGACATTATGGGCTACATTTATTTTTATTATAATTATTAATCAAGTTTTGAGGTGAAATAGGAAAATAATATTCTGAGTTAGGTTATGGAGTTGTCAGGTACCTTATACAAGTGAGTATTAATATGAGCTTTATTCTGCCCATCGCCGCAGATATTTAAGGTTTCCTCGCGATGTTTTACATCACTGTGGTGCTATCTTGAAGCATACTCAGAATCACAAAACGTGTATCTCAATTACTGTTATTATCATCCTATCTCGGAAACATGTGACCCTTATTTAGAACTATATTACAGGTTGTTACCGAAAGGTGTAGTCATATTTTAGGGGAATATTAGGGGCACGATTCTGAACAACTTTCGCTTTAAAGCAGATTAGATCAGAGCAACTTTATTTTTCACTTCCCCATACAAATCAGCTGACCACTCGGACCAAAAGGTATGAAAAATAAAGCTGCTCTGATCCAATTGGTTTCATAGTGAACGTTGTTCAGAATACAAACACATACATTTCTTCTGGCCCCACACTAGGATACCCTGTGTCGTGGAAACCAGAAACAGCGACGACACACACATATAAACACTATTTCTTCAGGTTTCTTAAAGACTACTTTTAGGCTAGATACCTATCTATCGTTATGATATTACCTTTCATATTTTGCGAAAATTTACCTTATTTACCGTGAAAAAATCTTTGCTACCTATTATACCGACATGAGATATTAACAATACTCTATATAAGTAGCTTATTATGTAAACACTGTCGATTTCGCAGGCAACTAACAAATCTTAAATACTCCATGAAAAAATTAACTCTGATTACTTTTGACGACTTAGGAATTTCATAGAAATTTTGAAAGCTGTTACTTTCTTCGTTTTTGTTTTGAAGTTCTGTTAACTACCTACTTGTATTTGTATAGAATATAAATACAGACCTTATAGCTAAATCGATCAATATAGTATCTAAAATAACGTAAGTTCACACCATAGATCGTTATCTGAAATAGGCAATAACCACATTATTCTTCGGGAATAAAACCTACACTAGATAAAGGCCAGCTAACAGTTAAATGTACGGCGTAGATATAATTTTCCGCTTTATTTCTTTAAAATCTTGCCTGCGTATTATTTTAAGATATCCCTTTTATGAAACCTTTTGACATAACAAACGTCTACTTTCCAACTTACGTCCTTGTTTGCCATTCAATCAGCAGTTATTATGGACTACCCAGTATGCATCAGCTGACAACCGCAAACTGTTCCGGATTCGCAATCGCCCGAAGAACCCGAATAACTGAATTCGATTGACGAAAACATCCAGACAATGCCCCATAAACTGTCAACTTCACATCACCGATTGACCGATGACCGAACGAGAAAGCGCTCACTATCTTTCGAGATCCACATTGTTTTCACCGAAGATGTATTCGACGGGTGTCATTAAATTCATAATTCTCGTATGGCCCGAAGGCCGAATTATGCACCGAGGGAGTCAGGGAGAGAGAGGCGGCGTCGAGTATATAAACTCGCGGCACCATCCAACAGCACATCACAATCGCACACGCCGTGGTACAACATGAAGGCATTCTTGGTAGGTACCCGCAGTGGAGATGTGAAAGTGTAGTGACCTGTGAACTGTGATCGGCTTCCTGCAACCAGCCAGTATTGTCGCCTCGATTGCCTTGCTATAACCCATAGTGATGTAACGAACCACTCAAAAGTTTCAAAGTGTTCGCTCATTAAGATGAGCAATTAACAAAAGTGGATCATAATTGTTGTGACCGTTCCCAAGGATGGATTTCAATTTGTGAACTGCAATCGAGGCGATAAGTGATCTGGGATTTTGTAGGGGTATCTGGATGTTTGCGGTGTTGTAATATAAATCTTTGTGTACCAGGTATTAGCTGCCATAGCGGCACTCGGCTCAGCGCGGCCTGAGGCGGGATACAGCTACAGCGCACCCGGCGGCGGCGGCGGTCACGGCGGGGGCAGCGGCGGCTTCTCATCCGGAGGCGGTGGCGGGTTCTCCTCCGGGGGCGGCCATGGTGGCGGATTTGGCGGCGGCCACGGCGGCGGTGGCTTCTCCAGCGGAGGCCTGAGCTCCAGCAGCTTCGGCATCGGCGGCGGCGGCCTCGGTGGTGGCTTCTCATCCGGCGGTGGCAGCTTCAGCAGCGGCGGCGGCGGCGGCGGCTTCTCCTCTGGAGGCGGCGGATTCGGCGGCGGCTTCGGTGGAGCCCCCATCGTTCAGAAGCACATCTACGTCCACGTCCCGCCCCCAGAGCCCGAAGAGCAGCGCCCGCAGGTCATCGGCGGCGGCGGTGTGCCCCAGAAGCACTACAAGATCATCTTCATCAAGGCGCCGTCCCCGCCCGCGCCCGTCGCACCCATTATCCCCGCGCAGGCGCAGAACGAGGAGAAGACTCTCGTCTACGTGCTGGTCAAGAAGCCCGATGAACAGCCCGACATCACCATCCCGACCATCACCCCCACCCAACCCTCAAAGCCCGAGGTTTACTTCATCAAGTACAAGACCCAGAAGGAGTCCGGCGGCGGTGGTATTGGCGGTGGTTCTCTGGGCGGTGGCTTCTCTGGTGGTTCTTTGGGTGGCGGCATCTCTGGTGGTTCTCTTGGCGGCGGCATCTCTGGTGGTCACGGCGGTATCTCTGGCGGTCACGGTGGTATCTCCAGCGGCTCCATCTCTGGTGGTCACGGTGGATCGTCCGGTGGAGTCAGCTCCTCGTACGGAGCCCCCGGCCAGTCCGGCCCATATTAAACAGCGCACTCGACGCGCTTCCCATGTGATACCTGAAGTTTGCCGGCGTTTAGTTTAAGTAGAGAAAAAATTACGGTGCCTAAATGTATTTATGTAAATAGTAATTTTAATGTATAATTTTAGATGTATAATACAATTCTTTTGCATAAAATCGATAAACAAACTTAATATCTCTTTGTTATATACTCCCATTCGTCATTCTCACGTAACTATCCTATCAAGCCCTAATTTGCTTCACAAATGAGTCAACTAAGTAAACTATGTCCCACACAGCGCTTGCAATAAGCAATCTTTGTTATAGTTGTCATATGTTTTAAATAATATGTTTTAAAGGTGGGTTGTGTGTATAGAAAGCGCTGTTTTCACCGGCGACGTATGTTGCGCAACCCGCCTCGCTCTGACCCCACCATTGCATAACCGAAGAAAGACGCCTCTTAACTATTACAACATAAAGCTTATTCATTTTTCGATATCCAAAACTGTATTCTCTAAATCGTTATTGCACATAATAAATAACTTGTTTGTATAATAGCTGTTAGTCTCGTGATAATAATAGTGTCTACTATTCAGATTTTGACATAACCTTTCTCACTCTCTCTCTATAGGATTACAAATAGATAATTAAACTGCTGGCACAACTCTCTCTGCCACCCCATATGTGAAAAGAGTGACGCTATGTTTGATGTGTATTAACAGTAGGTGAGGTCACTATTAGTAATATATTGCTAATAGTGACCTCATTATAGTAAATGGATTACGTACCTATTCATTGAGGTCAGGTTGAGGTCCGTGGAATAGTGAGTTTCACGCTTGTTTCTCACTCAGGAAGTGTAGGTTCGAATCCCAATGAGATAAGTAATTTATATAAAGTACATTATACTGACGTTCTAAAGGTAATGGAAAACTTCGCGGGGAAACCGTCATTACTCCATAGCTGCGGCGATGGGCTAACCCCCTGTCACGCAAAATAGAGCAGTGAATAACTAGCTAAAAGAAAAGGCGTGAGTCTAAGTCATTGAAGTCAAAACGGCGAGGAAGGATAACACCCATTTATATGTTTTACTTTTGAACTACATCAGGTATGCATTTATATAGATACATATATCCTTTTCTGAGGCATAGTTCTGCCCACATACAAAGAAAAAAACTATAAAAGCATGCTACTTCTACCTCCCTCTAATTCTTATATCGAATGGCGCTTCATAACAATGTTCTCATTTGTGACATACTTCCCAAACACAATAATTCTACTCGGTGTTTTTCATAATATAACACCGATCACGTTCAAACCTTTATATTGATTGCGGTTCAAACATCGTTCGTTATAATTATAAAATATAAATTAAACAAAAAGAATACGTTTTAGATATTTCTGTCTTGGCTCCCTCGCTCTTTGATCTTTTCAATCTTGATTTGGTGCTTGAAGTTAAACGAAAGGTGAAATGTTACAAAAACGTTCTGGTGAGAAAATTGTAAAGCCCTCGTTTTATTAGTGTATTTAAAAACCGCTTGTACGTTGTTCTCAGATAATAAAACTAAAGATTTACTTTACTGCCTACGAAGCCAAGGGTCCCGGATTCGAGTCCCGGTGGGGGCAAATATTTGTTTCATGAGAACGGATGTTTATACCCTAGTCATGGTTGTTTATCTATCTATGTATAATATTTATCTATATAAGTATGTGTATCGTTGTCTAGTACCCAAGATACAGGGAATCCTAGTTTGGGGCTAGATCAATGTGTGTAAATAGTGTCCAAGGTATTATTATTATTTAAGAAGAAACATTTTGTTACCGCAACGCCACCAGAGTATTACCGTATTACATAAAATTGAAAAAACATTGAGTGAGACCCGAGACACTGAAGTGAACACTTTTACATTCGAACACCTACCTACCTACCTATATGGTATAAGTAATAATACTCGTACATCGTGTAAAAGAAAGCTGTAGTCAAACGTTTTTTCTCTCGTTTGCGGACAAGGGTAGAGAACACTTAAACAAACATAAAATGCTAATAGATAATAGATAGATAAAAGAGCTCCGTGGTCTAATGGGTTTCACGCTAGCTTCTCACACAGGAGTTGCAGGTTCGAATTCTGACCAATGAGATGAATTCATTTATCTTAAGTACATTATCGGACGTTCAGCTTTTCGGGAGGTACGTTAAGCAGTAGGTCCCGGCTACTATCTATAATTGGTAGTGGTCTTAAAACCCCTCCTCCAACCCGCACTGAGCCAGCGTGGTGGAGTATGGCTTAATGTTACTCGTATCCGGGTAAAGGCCTGTGCCCCTCGGTGGGGACGTTAATGGGCTACATTTATTACATTATTTATTAAAATGATAATAAGTGTCACTTTAACGAGAAGATATTTGAGAACAATAGATTCGTTCCATATTTCTTGAAATTTTTGTCATAAGTGTCCTCTACCCATGCCACATTCATCTTAGGCTAGGAGAAAGAAAAAAAGGTCAAGTGCGAGTCGAACTCGCGCACGAAGGTTTCCTCACCACCTTACAATGGTAGGGATGGTGTGGATTGAATAGTTTGGAGTTTACATAGTTATTGGTGCGGCTATTTTCACATTCATGTACGTAAAATCATAAGTTTGTATTTGGTTTACAGTTAATTAAATATTTTTTCTGTTATTAGTAATTGTTGTTATAGCGGCAACAGAGATACATCATCTGTGAAAATTTCAACTGTCTAACTATCAGGGTTCATGAGATACAGTCTGGTAATAGGGTCCCGTTTTACCCTTTGGGTATGGAACCATAAAACTCAAAAACTCAAAACTCAAATCATTTACTGCAAGTAGTCAAAATAATGCACTTTTACAAGTCAAACACTTACTTAAATCTCATAAACAAGGAAAAAAATATATGATCAACTAAACTAATGAGTACATGATTATGGTTTGAGTTTGAAAAAGGAAATTTCTCCTTCTAGTTGTGATTCGCAGAATCTCGCACAGGAAAAAGAAATTTCATTGACTCTACCAGTGCTTCGGAAATACGCCTTTAAAAAAACAAGACGAGGTACACCAGACGTCCATAGAAAAGGGTTCGGTTTTTAGGGAAATCATAGTTTACTTTACAAACAAGCAATCCGTTTCGATCATAGTCACTTTATTTTCTATCACTGCTTCTATAAAATGCTGCTGGCCACTGGATCGAAAGAAATGGGAAGTAAAATGTAAAGCTGCTTTGATGAAATCGATTTCGTAGTAAAAGTTGTTCATTAAAAAAAAAATAATAAAAAAAAAAAAAAAAATGTTTAAATTTTACTTTCAAATTACATTGAGGGATGAGGGACATGCAGGCATCGCGCTTTGAACCTTAGAATTAAGCAATTATAAATGAATTAACCAATTATTTTCCTTATTCCATTTGAGTTAGATGGGAATTTCAAATTTGAATTTTATTTTCAATCAAATCAATAACCATGAATAAAAAAAAATTAAAGACAAAAAATGCAATCTTAACTCTTTTCTGCGTACCAACCCATATATGGTTGCATAGGTTTTGAACTTTACTACCAAGCAATAAGTTGAAAATCGCGATCCATTTCAGGTCAGGCCATGCATTAAGTTGTTAAGTAAATTTTACTAACGTGGTTCCTTGTTAAGCTAATACTTTCGAACCACTGAACCGATTTTAAGAAAACATGGCTAAGAAACGCTGAAGCGAAATCTGCTACCATTTACAGAAATCCGCATCAAAATCCTTCCACCCGTTTGGCCGCTACGGTGCCACAAACAGACCAACACACTGGCACACAGACTGACGCTTCCAACTAATACCGCCCATTCCTTCAGGGGTTAAAACACAAATACCGTCACAAATACAAATACATATTTTCCCAGACTGGGTAGAAGCGGCACAGTTGAACCCATAATTAATAAGAAACTTTATTTTCATAATGGTTTTAGTACATTTGGTCTTAAATAGGTAATTTCAGTTTCACACGATATATCTCTAAATAGGTATGCAAATTATTTATTTACGCAACTTAATTAGTGATTATTTGTTAACTTATTTACATGATAAGTTAGTACTTAATTATCTAATATATTTAATATAATTAGTGTTTTTTATTTTATTTTAATTTTACATACATGTATAGACAGTAGTTCATTATTTCTTCCTTTCTATACTCACTTATACTTTTCCCCAATATCTTTACTACTATTATACGTGTTATTCCATTACATAGAACATCATATTAATACAAATAATTATTGACAACACTTCGTCGAAGCAAAATATATAACAAATTACACCAATTAATTATACAAACAAACTTTTTTTAAATTTAACAGGCTGCGATACCGCACACGAATGCCCCAGCGGTAGTGAAATCCACTCAATCTACGCTCAATGTCCCTGATAAAGGCTCTACCTTGCGAGTCCTAAACATAATTATACCTAGTCGGTCCATAAGTTCTGTCACAAATATTTTGCCGCATAGTAAATAATACCAAGTTTTTTTTTATTTAATACTATATATGGTTTGATAGCTCATTAAATACTGATGAATTAGAACGATTATTGGATTTAAATGCTTAAAGCCATATTACACAAATGCTAATTTCTTCAGAGATTTTGCACTTTTTTACCCAATCAAAAATACGGACGTGATTCACTTTATCTTTTTTCCATGACTCTTAAAACCTTTCAAACTTACGTGAGATTTTAGTCAGAACCCTCCCTGAACCCGTTACCTTCATTTTGAAGCATAAGATAACTAAGTCTGGGTAAAACTAATTTTCATATTCACATTTTACGTAGTGTACTTGTTGCCCATAAGATCATTTTTATACGTTTTTCTGAAAACGTAAAAAGTACGTAAAGTTCTCTTTGGGAGCAGTTGGAACTGAAAGCTAACAGAAAATCAAATGCTAGTTGTTAAGCATGGTCTAAAATCGAGGTTTCAGAATAAATAAAAAAAAACTTGTTGGTTATCTGGAACACTGTTTTTTTATTAAATTTGTGGTAAGTGGTATTTTTGTCAGTTGCGGCGTGTTTTGGATTCGCGATTGTCTCAAGTTATAAGGTTTTTTGTCATATTGCGATAATCGTACAAAATGTATTGTATTGCAATTTGATTCGTATAAAATAAGCTTTTTAATCATGTATAATACGAATAAGAAAAAGTTTATTGCTGAGTTTTATCTATCAAAAACCTTGTGACAGAACTTAAGGACCGACTAGTTATAAATTAAAATTAACGTTATATTTATTTGAACATATCTGACTTCATTTTCTCCTTCTTTTTAAGAATGGCGTACCAACTTTTTTATGTTGTTTTTGCCAGTGTCAAATATATCTGAAATATCACAGTTTTAACATATCAAGAACCAGGAAATTAACGACTTGAGAATAATTTGTTGCTCGATAGCACTACCCAGAGAGTACATGCAGGGCTGTGGGAGCCAAGTGTTTTCTTCGGACGTGAGCAACTGTCTCCCCTACGTATCTAAAGAGTATTATAAAGAGTATTTAAGAAGAGTATTTTAAAGAGTATTTAACGAATGGTAGGTAGTATTTGAACGGCATCCCTTTGCTTCGCATAACTTTGCTTGTCCTTATTTGTATGCGCATAATGAATTTGTCATAACTTTGATGGGATAATAGTACTTTCTCATAACAAAACTTTTGCATACTGTTTTGGTTGGCATAACATGCTTTTGGTATATTTTCAGTCAGACTACTTTTGTTTCGCATATTAGATGTTTGGCATATTATGTTTTTGGCTAATAATGATTTATCCTATTTATCAAAATTAAAAAAATTGCTAAAATACCAAATTTGGCTAGAGTAGGTTATTGTGGCTAAATTTCAATGGGGTTATAGGTAAGATTGGAACTTAGAAGAAAGCAAGACCGGAGCGAAGCGTATGCAAATAAAAACAACATTTAACGAAAATAATATAAGCTAAAATATCAAATTTGTCTAGAGTAGGTTATTTCAATTGGGTTATAGGTTAGAAGAAAGCAAGACCGGAACGGAGCGGAGCGGAGCTAAGCGTATGCAAATAAAAACAACTGAGGGACGAAATATTTTTTTCCTCTGCGACCATATGTTTCTTGGGGAAAGTTGTTCATATTGATGGGTACTATAGTTTCCCAAAATATGGTCAGCTAATTAAATGTCACCCAGTATAATTGGTTCAAAGCTTTAAACACAAGGCCGATATCATCCAGGAGGAGTAAGGAGAAACAATAACTTATACCCCAAAATTACATATGTCTAGTTTTAATCCCCGGCGAAAAAAGAGGGTTGTGTGTTCGAGTCTGTCTGTGGCACTCATTAGATACTCAAACGTAAACGGATATTAATTTCTTATAGTAGACTTCCTCGCAATCGTTCTCAGCCATGTTTCGTCAAAATTGCTTCAGTGGGACGAAACTTATCAGCAAAACAAGGAAACCAGTCGACCAAATTTTAGACTTCTACCATGTTACTAAAAGAAATGCTCTAAACAAACGTTAAATCCTCTACATTTTTGTATCGTCCATAGGTATTGAACAGGTGTTTTTTTTTTTTTGTAGTAAGATCCCTGTGGTTTCATTTATAGTGTCTTGCCGTTTTTTTTTAAATTATCGTATGCTTAATAAAACCATTTGCGTCAGTAATAATTCAGTTCATTATAGTGCAGTGTTAATGTGCACATTATTACGGCTATTGAATCTGGTTGTGAAATACTATCTCTTTCGATGGAGGCCACAGTAGCTCCATTATTTGGCACGATACGGAAATGCTGCTTCTACTAATGTTATAAACAAGAAAGAGTTTGTGGGGATGAACGGATGTCGGACATTCTTTCAAGCGAAAACTTATCAATAGATTTTTGCAATTTGGAAAACATTACGGTCTATTTGGAACATAAATTGGAATGACACACGACAAATTGAAATTGAAAGAAATATCTTATTATTTCGTGGTTTATTACAAAGGTAATCTTAGTTCATAATTCTTTAGCGCTCTGTGTGAACTGAAAAGCTTCCAAAGTCTCCCAGCAAAGCTTTTCACGCCCAGCGCGAACGCGCGCCGCACATGTACATGCTCGTGCGCATGCTCTCCGGATGTTACTCGTTACTTCATTACGCGGTGACGCACGGTTACGTTACTTACTATGCCGGCCTTACTGTTTGTTTTCGGATATGTAGGTCAGTTTGTGGATATTTTTCTCACTGATTTTTTGCGCGTCTTCTGGGAAAAAATCGTGAGTTCTATATTCTCTTATGATTATTTGAATCTAATTAGTAGCTTGTCTTTAAACATTTATACTATACGTGTATTCATACGCGTCACGCCTTTTTACATTCAAGGTGGCAGAGGCAGAACTGTGCCCATTTTTAGTCATTATCCAATACACCATTCCGTGTGACAAGGGGCTAGCCTATCGCCGCAACTAATAATGTATCCCAAAAGCATATGTATTGAGAGTGTATTTGGCCAATAGAGAAAACCGGATCGTTATTCCTAAACTAGTTTCTGGAAAAAGCCTGAACAGATAGATACACGTGTGTACAATTCGGTATCCTCCACCATTTTGTTTATTTACTCCAAATATTGGCATGGCCAACTTTAGTTTGTTTTGAAGAAGAAAAAAACAATCCAAATCCTTTCCAGATGGTAACCCAACACTGAAAAAAAACCCTTGTTAATCGTAGCTAAACTTTCGTCTACGTATAACATAGAAAAAGTGACCACAAAACTATAGCAATACGTAACCAAATCTAGTTTGGTTATTTTTTAACGAAACTGTTTTGTAATTAATGTTAACACTATTTTGTTTAAGTCATACCAAGGTGCTTACTTAAAGGTAGGCCTACTTACATGCAGTTAGGAAGCCAATTGTTTGTTTACTTCAGCCATTTTTTACAAAACAGTTTGACGGTTATTAACTAAACTAATGAGTTGTTTTAGCTGTTGTTTTGTTACTATAACCTGACATATTAGTTAATTTAGATAACTTGTTTTGTTAATTTTTACATGACAGATTGTCTGTTAGTAACAAAACTTGGCTTGTTTTAGCTGTAGTAGTTTGATTATATAATATTTAGTACTTCTTTAGTGTGTAGCCTAATTTATTTTAGCTATCTGAGCGTTTTAGCATGGCAATAAGCGGTAATTTCCCTTTTGTTAATATTTCAAGAATCACCGATTAGATTGACATTATTTTCAAATCAATCTAATCGGTGATTCTTGAAATATTAACTAATGGGAATTACTGCTTATTGCCATGCTAAAACGCTCAGATAGCTAATATAAATTAGGCTACACACTACAGAAGTACTAAATACCATATAAACAAAAAACTACAGCTAAAACACACAAAAAAAAATTGTACTACCTATATAAAATTTAGATAAATAAAAGCAATTGTTTTACAAATGGTTGTATTGTTAGACTTCAGAAATTTTACAATGTAAGAACCATTATCACATAAATCAAAATCTCAAAACAACGGGAATCTTTTTCCCAATGTCCCAGTGTCCCTCCAGTGTCCTCCAGTGACTGTAGGCCATACTCGTACGTTGTAGAATTATTAGTACCCTGTGAGGCCTGTGATCTATTCGGCTCAGTCGACTGATCTTCATATGTCTGAAACTGAGAAAACCATGTGATTAGGGCGTATCAATCTATTTCGGTTGGGTAACGACGTAGTGGTAAGGAAATAGAGGTACCTATTCAATTACTGTTGATTGTTAAATATACTTCTATTTCTATAGCCATACTTTCCTCCCCCGGTAGGTAGGTTAGACACAGATGCAAGCTAGCGTTATTTGTATGTTTGGGTGCCGAGGTACTAACTTTTGGCGCGTTGGCACCATGCTGGCGCGGCAGGCACTTTATGCCTTTTTACCCCCAGATTGGCATAGCTTTAGCTTACCACAAGATAATGAAAGGAAATGATTAGGTAAATACTTACCTTTGAATTGAGTAAAATACACTTCCAGTCCCCACTGCCGCAGATAATCTTCGAGAGCATCTGGGCTCTGCTCGGCCATGGTTCTATCACTCATTTTTAAGTAGGTAGCTGAATGAAATAAAGATTCTTCTTCTGATTATGCTGATGAGAGAGACGACAAGCACATAACAATTTTACTTTGGGGTTTTATGAAAAACGGAGACCCGTCTTCACACGATTGTCCCGAGAGGCGCAAGCGTAAGCAGCAAAATGAATAGAAAATCAACGTGTTTGACATGGCGCGTCGCGTCGTCGCGTCGATCGTAGCTAAATGCAGTTTTTGAAATTTTTCGCTCTTGTACAGATTAATAAAGAGTTGCTCTTGTCACTGTGCCGCACGGTCGGATTTTGTTTGACAAGACTACATTCAACTCGCGCGAGGACTGTTGGTAGTTCGTCATCCCGTAAACAAAAGTGTTTGGTTGTAAACAATCAAAATACGGCCAACAGTGGATAACGCTATGTTTAGTTCAACATATTAGTTTGTTGATAATTACATAAGTTTTGTTGAATTGCAGTTTTGTGTGTAAAAAATAACAAACTTAATTGAGATAATAGTAACAAGATGTTTGTTTAGTGTTTAACAATAATAATTGTTTGATAGTTCAGCAAGCCTTTAGTAACGAATAGTCCAAGAATTAGTATAAACTAAGTAAACATGTATTGTTGCAAGTTACCAATCCAATTTGTTTACTTCATTACGGTTATACATGACTAAATCTTAGCTATTAAACAACCGAACTGAAAATAACCAAACCAGTTTTGTGCTTCGTAAATAAACCACTTTAATTATTTCAAATTAAGTTTATTGACGACTAACTGAAGTATGGTTAAAAAGGCGATAACCGAAAAAGTTTTGTTATTAATTTTTTTCAGTGAAACTGAACTAAACAACCGTTCAAACGACAGACGACGAAGGAGTTTCTTGAGTGATGATATGGTTCAAATACCCTTGGACCCCGAAGTTATTAACTTGAAAGTTTGTCGGTAGGATGGAATTTCACATAGGTAGCACAAGTATTTTATAGACCTTACAAACCACCAATTGACCGATCTTATAGTTTCCCACTAAAAATTAAATACGCTGTTCTGCTGTCAGCTCTTCGTAACATTCAACAATATTTGACCTTTAAATGGAACCATTTATGTATCTTCTGCGTATCATAGAAACACCCATTTCTGTAGTAAGATAGTTTTTGCGAGTATTCATATTGTATTTAGTATAATTAGGAACGAGTATCAGAGAATATCGATTGCTGCTTTCCGTAGAAAGAAGAAATGAAATAGTACGTCAATGTGTGAATAAATCTCAGTACACAATGGACGTTGAAACTTATAATAATTATTAATAACTTGGAATCTCAAAGAATCAATCTCTCTGCATGGTTTGCCACGAAGATTATTCGATGTAATGGCAGAATATCCTGTCGTAACTGCCAACTCTTTGAGAATTTTGTGTTTCTGCCAAGAATGAAACACTTTCTCAAGCAGCATTATATGTCAACCAATACCATCTATTCTCACTTGTCACCCATAACACCAGCATGACCTGTTAGTACCTCGGTGACTGCAGATTACATTAACACGTTATTTATTGACGTTTTACTCTGAAGTTTGTGTGAGCACGCGATTGTGAGGCAATAGATTAGCCAGTGATAGGCTGATGATTCTGCTATCTTTAAATGAAGAAATCCTGTAAATATAACAAACTGCCCATACTACCCAAGGTCCTGAGGAGTTGTGAGTGGGATTTTAAGTTCTTATTATCTACACTGGCCTTCAAAACTAAGTACTACACTTTTAAAATTTCATTTTTTTCTAAACTATAGAAGTGAGAGATTTAAAATTAAAAAACTTTTCATAGTAAATTTTATCAGCTTTCTTTGAAACTACAGTACACAATAAAATTCCTTTTCGAGTCCCTTTTATTTCGAAAGTATATCTTGTGTACTTAAAAAGTAATTGCAATTTTAAAAGTGTGATACTTAGTTTTGCAGGCCAGTGTATTACTCAGATTCTATTGCATAACTTCAGTATGTAGAAAAGGTTCTTATCACGCCCCATTTAATAACAGATATATTATTAATTTTCTATTTAGGCAGGGTTGTGATGGAACAAATATTTCAGGTTGGCATATACATCGTGATCCTTCCACTTGATATTTGTCTGGATATTTAACAGATATATTTTTCTGTTTTTTTCATTGATGTTGTACTAGAAATTTAGCAGATTGATGTTCACCAGCAAAGCAAGTCAGCCGGAACCGACACCTTATGTGTCTTCCTAAACACAAACCGACACCTTATCTGTCTTCCTAAACACAAACCGACACCTTATGTGTCTTCCTAAACACAAATGCGCCCGAAACAAAAACGTAATAGAATCGATACACCCATCCAATACCGAACTCAGTCAGACGGAGTGAAATTTAGATAATTTTCCTGAAATAGCGTAAATTGCTTCTTCTCTATATTATCACTTTTATTAACTGCCATTCAAGATATGTATATTTCGACGACCTCTACGGTGTAGTTGTCAAAGCTGTGGTCCCCAGGCGAGAGGCCCCGGGATCGAATCCCGGCTGGGCAGATGCAAAAAAAAAACCTCAGGTCCTGGATGTTTATATGTCGGTGTTTCTGGTTCCCACGACATAGGGAATCCTTGTGTGGGGTCAGAAGCAATTTATGTGCCTGTGTGCAAACATTTTATTTCTAAGCGTGTTCTTATTTTGTCTAAAGCAGAATGGCCCTATCAATTTGATAGGTACTTATAAGTTGCATGCCGGTGCAAGCTCATTCTCATTGTTTACAATCCGGACATCCATACAATATCTACTTTCCGCTATGCTGTTATGTGTCGCATTTTCCTCAGATAAATTCCATTGTTACTTACTCGTATTAACCGATGCATTCCTATCTCGGAAATCGTTTAATCTTTCTATTGTTAGCTGCAATTATTTGCAGGGTAACTTAACACAAACGTAGGCAGAACACCAAATAGTAATTTATGCCTTTCTTTGATGTTTCTGGTACTAGTTACTCGTTTTCACCATTAGTGTGGCCATTATTTTCTGTTTTATCCGCCGTATGTGTAGACATTTTCTAGACACAGGAGATGGATCACTGTCAACTGAAATTACAACTAAGTTGATGATTCTACTATTAGTAACTTACACACTTCCTTATGGTGGTCGCTCATTGCCAGTGGGACCGAAAACCCAACAATTAAATTTAATGAAAAGAGGGATTGAAAAGCGCGGGCCATGTTTGTTTATTTAACTTTTTGTATGTGTCATATATAACAGCCATATCTATATTTACCATTATTGTTACCTATTTTTTATATATTCTTAATATTTATGTAGTTATGGATTGTACCACGCCGCGGTCTGGGGCGCTCGCGAGGTAACACTTGGCGCTGACTGAAAATCAGCGTTGAAGGCCTGGCCTTCAACATAATGCTGAGTCAGACGCCATTTATAATGACAGTGACACACCACGACTGTCATTTCATTTTATATCATGTGTCAATGCAACTATTTATCTCTGTGTTTCTTTGTTGTAATTGTAGTGTGTTCACTGTCTTTATAATAAATGTTTCTTTCTTTCTTTCTTTCTTTCTTCTTATAGCCTGTCGCTGTCGCACAATAAGTGTTAGAAGGGGACAAGAATTACAAGAAACATGTGTAGAATCGGCGCCAAGTATAGATTTCAAATTAAAAACACTACAGTTGAGACCCTAGGCCGATTCCTAATTCAAAATCGCGACTCAATGACAGATATTTAACGGAATCGAGGCCCACTTGATACCACGCTTATAGTTGTGAGTAATTTCGGTGTAACCATTTGAAACTGCGATAAATTGGCGGGTTTAATTCTGCTCTTCCGCGGTGATTCTCGAAATGCCAATGATGGTGACGTAACTATCGAGTCACGAAGAAAGCGGACTCGGAGAATTAAACCTACTGTGGGGTAAGCACAGAAATATGCGCATCGAGTTAGTAGCCGTATCGAGATGGCATGGCAGTGTTTCTTGTACTAGAAAATAAAGGTCAGTCGTTGTATTTTTTTTTCATTCAGAATATGTTTTCGTTTCATTTTGTTGTGTCGTTTATATGTGCCCCAAATAAAGATAAATTTATTCATTACATATGCGGACAATGTCACGTTTTCGCATATCCTTTGATCACTGTCGCAAATATGGACAGTTTGCGACAGTACTCAAAGGATGTGATTTTCAGCATTATATAGGGGGATCATCAGCCCCTTTATTTACTAACTCATATCGACAGCAAACCCGACGCAATTAGTGTCAAATTGACGTTTATTGTATGAGAGACCTGTCACATTTCCACAGATTTCGTTCCATTTGAGTAACTAAACAGGGTGGTTCCACAGACTTCAGTCGATTTGAGTTATTAAAAAAAAGGAGGCAGGTTCTTAGCACCGTATCAATAAACCGCTGTTAGCTCTGAGACCTGTCATAATGTAATAAGCACACGGTCTTGAGACGTTTTCAGACGTTCCTTCATCTCATGTCCAAAGACAAAGCCAGAGTACTTTATTACTGTATATACTTAGCAAACGTCATTGTTTGCCTCTTCTCTACATTGGACCACTGTGGGAGAAGGGCGTAGAAACTCCCACAGATTGATTTTTAGATCTCTTTTAAAAATTGGTTGAGCTTGACTAATAAAAAACAATGAAAAATTTAATTATTATGATTAATAAGCAGTAATGAATAATTACAAAATTATTAACAGCAAGGTCTGTATTGAGCTAGATTAACCCCATACAGTGTCAATGTATAGACTCCCAAAAATATACTCACATTCTCGGAAATTAAAGAATTTTATTTTGTAAAGTTACGCCCGACTCAGGGGCGATAGTTTATGAATCACTTGTGACCAATAATTAGCTTAATTTTTCGCTCGCATAATTTTCAACCACAAATTGCCTTGTTAAATTTGTCCTGAAATAACCGTGCGGACATACCCGACCGGAAAACGAAGTGCGCATGCACCGGAGTGCATACGCGCAGTGGGACCGCAGCATTGGTGTCGGTTAAGGCTCAAGATCACACAAAAACACTGAACAGGGCTTTGGAAAAATATAAATAAATTATTTCCACTAAATTTATCGGTCTCAAAAAAATATATGTCGTTCACAATGCGATAATCTAGTCTAAATACTGTCTAGTTACTCGATTGCATTAAACTGTCTCGATCTTACAAAACCCTGAACATAGTCTATATTAAAATTCAATAATTTTAATATAAAATGGACCATTGACGATTTAGTATGCATTCTGATATAAATGGTCAACAGTGATGAAATCGTTTTCATATTTTTTAACCGACATACTACTTATTACTACGTATTTTGGGTTCGAGAAAGAGGTCAAATTTTAATTAACATTGTAAGATGCTTTTTAATTGGCTCAACAAAATTTGGGGATGATCCATCCAAAATGTTGAACATCGTTTACAAAGTTATAAAATATCACAGATCCATCATTAGTTATAGTTAGTCAGATACACATTTATGGGCAATTTTGGCCTGATGGCCTGACCCGACATTGATCGCGATTTTCAACCTTATTGTTTGGTAATAAAGTTCGAAACCTATGAAACCATATACAGGTTAGGATGGAGTAAAGGGTATATCTAAATGTTAATTTAACTTTTTCGTTTGTTTCTGTGTTTTCGAACTATTACTTCAAAATGCCTGACGAATTTTCGCTCTCGTAAGTATACAGTTTTCTTTGAAAACAAATTATCGCCATACACTGTTCTTCGATTCCGATTGAATCTATTATTTTTTGAGAATTGTATCACATCAGTTCATGAGTATCGGATATTACGGCAGCTTCGGGGCTATGTAATTATGACCGAATTACTGTTACTAACGTGAAAGGAAATAGCGAATAATGATCACTAGTTTTAGTTTAAGTGAAGGTCAGTCTAGACTGGCCTTTCTAGACCAATCTGGAAAAACTGGCCAAGTGCGAGTCGGACTCGCGTACGAAGGGTTCCGTACCATTATCTATTTAAACGGCAAAAAAACACGTTTGTTGTATGGGATCCCCCTTAAATATTTATTTTATTTTTAATTCATTTATTTATTTTTCAAATGAATAATTAACTAAATATTCTGTGAATATTTCAAGCGTCTACCTGTTGCCGTTATCGTTGCCCTATCGAGCAAATACGAGAAAAAAAAATGTTTGTTGTGTGGGAGCCTCCTTAAATATTTATTTTATTCTGGTTTTTAGTATTTGTTGTTGTAGCGGCAACAGAAATACATTATCTGTGAAATTTCAACTGTCTAACTATCACGGTTCATGAGATACATCCTGGTGACAGCCGGACGGACGGACGGACGGACAGCGGAGGCTTAGTAATAGGGTCCCGTTTGGCACCCTTCCGGTACGGAACCCTAAAAACTATCTAAATCTAGCGCATCTAAAAGCTTTTATTTTATAGTTTACCACTCTTTACGTAAGCTTGCTTATTGTTTTTTGTGGTTGATTTACACGCTTGCCAAACTGCCACTAACACATAACTTGTAAACGTTGCATAAGGCCTACGCCACATTCAGTAGAACGTCGGTTTCGGAAGACCCGTCACCGGAAAATATCTATAGAACCGAAACTTCTGATAATCAGCGGTAATTCAGACGACCTCTGGTGGCGTAGGGGTTGTGGCTCTGCCTACCATGCGAGGGGTCCTAGGTTCGTTCCCCGGCTGGGGGAAAAAAGAAAAAACCCAGGTCTTGGATGTCAATTTATATGTGTGTGACGTCGCTGTTTCTGGTACCTACGACCCAGGGTATCCTAGTGTGGGGCCAGAAGCAATGTATATGTGCCTGTATGCATATGTTTATGTTTATCTTTTATGTTTATTTATATGTAACAGTAGAAAATTAACAACATATATTGACATTCCGCGATGGATCTTCCGCGATCACCGAGACACCCGCTGAATGCGGCAGATGTCTTTCCTTCCGCACGTGGAGCTCCCGACGGGGACGCGACTGCGACTCCCTATAATTTAGTTGAACGCTTTTTTTTATTGTTTTATATGGGCCTTCAAGTTGCGTCGCAATCGTGTCCCCATCGCTTAGATTGCGTGCGAGTTTGATGTATCTGTTGCTGTACAAGTAACTCTTTATGTGGCAGTGGCAACATATTTGCCGTCATATTTTTAAACCTTATGGCTTTGTAATAAAGTCCAAGACGAATGAAATGAAGAATCTGCACACGCCTCTTACACATAATTGGTTAACGTTTGCTAGGGCTTATGGTTTGCGGGAGTTCGGCAAATATTGACAAGCATATAAATCACGCATTACATATCGTATTTTTCAGATAACAATTTTGCAAATATCTTCTCTTATTTTACGAAAAGTGGGTCTAGACACATTGTGTTTTTCTGCAGTTTTCGCAACCGCTTAGTACCACTAAGTTGGTAGCAATTCAATCATAGGGATATTATATTTATTTTCCAAAAACCATAATCTAGGGATTTTAATTATATCTACAAATGTTTCCACATCTATTTGTGATTCAAAGCATGGTTAGGAATCTTACAAAAATGTTATCTTAAAGTCTCATACCGATAATATCAGATCATGTCTTTCTTTTCTCTTGAATATAAAACTGTAAGTAGATGTTCTTTATCAGATGACCTTTATCAACTAACATAGGTAGACTAACCATAAATCGTAGAGGTAGTAAGTAGACAAACGCAGATAGTATCGCGATAATAACGGACCCACAATCGACGAGAACATATTACGATTCCTATTCAATTTCGATTCCATCGTTTTGAATCGATTGCGAAATTCCCGCCATCGCCGTCTTCGTTGCTGGACTGCAAACATTCTCCAAAACTGTTGTCCTGTAGAGAAAGCACCTATTAGGGAACTTTTTGACAGACGACACCTAGAGTCACAGACCAGTATCTGGTCTGTGCCTAGAGTACTACAGATTTTATTGTGGGAATTTGTGGGGCAGCCACATAAAATTTGCCATAAGTTATACCTATGTTATTTTTTTCTTTTCCGGCCACCAGTTTTAGCGTAATGCGTGAAATATTGCGGGAAAGCGTAGGCCCCCATGATTTTGACATAGACTTCTCACATAAGTCATATTCGTCGTCATTTCTTATTCTTTACCTTGCGACAGAGGAATATATTTGATTAACGTATGAATATACGTTTTAAAAAAAACTTTTTACCTTTAAGATCCTCATGCCTACAATATAAACTTGCCTTGCATTCGTTCGGCTGAAGTCTACGGGTAAATATCAATGGAAAGTTACAGAACCCATTCCCGTGCGCTTAGAGAGCACTTCACGAAGTTTTTATTTATTCGCGTCACGGTTCGAAGTTCGAATGAAAGTGAATTTGGCCCGGATGCACAATAACAACTCAAAGCTAATGGACTTTCAAAGTCATGCTGTCACAGTCTCTCGCTCGCTGAAATTTAAGCGCAACTTTATTTAAGACGCTGATTAAATAAATATGGGGTGCTGTTTTCATGTGTTTTTCAGGAAATACTGGGCAAATCGTAATTAATTTCTGGTATATGTAATTTGACTATATAATCTAGAGATTCTTAATTGGAAAACATGTTTGGATAAAATTTTCTCGATAGTAAATAAATACAAAGTCAACCCTTTTTTTATGGTTTTATCCTATTACACCGCAGTAGTAAGTGAATATGACTGTGTGATAATTGCAATGTATGAACAATTGTTATTTCTAACGATTTTCAATTTGAAAGTTAATTCCCTGAAATAGTTTATTTTTTATGATTTTTTTTTACGTTTTGGCGCTTACGTTGTTTCAGATTGGTCGCGAGTGCATTATTGGCATCCCGCTTTTTCTTATTCGCGAGTAATTATTGCATCTCACTTCCACTCGACAGCGCATTGTTATTCCATCATCGCCTTAAGCAAGCGCCGTGTATTCGGTTACTCGCCTCGTTGAGCTGCGCTCGCGACGACAGCGTGGGAAGCGACGGCAAACCAACGATCTTCATGTAAATTCACTTACCACTTTACAAGATTGTGTTGTAATAGCCAAGTCTCGGGGAAACAATTATTAATGGTGTATTGAATAACATACCAAACATGGGCGTACGGGATGCGTATTAACTTAACCCAATTGTTTTCCACCTCGTCGTGACTCAATCAATAAGCTCATTCAAATCAACCAAAACAAATCAAATGTCCCGTGAGAGTATCGATTTCATCGCTTCGTGTTGACGAAATCGATACAGTTATCCTGTAAATATCGGCAAACATAGTTATATCCGTAACCTTGACTCGACAACGGTGGGGTTAAACGTTGTTTTTATTTGCATTCCCTTGACTTCGCTGCGCTCCGGTTTTGCTTCTTCTAAACTCCAGCCTAAGCTATAACCCAATTGATAGTTAGCCACTCTAACCTGCTCTAGCCAAATTTGGCTTTTCATTTTTGGTTGTGAAGATGGAAACGTTCCATTTCATGTTCATACGAATAAAATTGCATACTTCAATACATTATAGTGATACGTTACCCACTAAAACTAAATAATAATAAGTCAGGCGCATTCACAAAATTAATGACTACCTAGGACTAAATAGCTTTTCAGCTAAAAATGGCAGTTTTTACTATGTTCTCTTCCTAAGCCCGTTCCGTTTTAAGTCCTGTTCTAAAAATATATATTAACAGGATTGAGAAAATGTCTGAAGCATTTTTGCATTACGAATAATAAAAGAAGATATGATTTTTTATCAGTGGTGGCGCTAGTTAGCTGCACATCACCTCGAGAGAATTTGTAGAGTATACAGTTATGGGAGTTTCTTTTTAATACAAAAATGCCCATAACCATATAGGTTTCGTCAACAGGTGGGGACGAAATCGATATGCTCACGGAAACATAAAATTATTTCCATGACCGTATTGATTTAGTCACGACGAAGAGAGGACGAATTTGATACGGTTGCGTAAATACGCGTACCGGACGCGTTGGTAGTGGCACAGCTAACATCGAGCACAACAAATGTTTTCTAAGATGATAATTGAACATTCCATAAAATAATTTATAGTTTTAAACAGTCTGCAAAGCGTTAAACAATAGTTTCACATATTATATTTAAATATATTTGACTATCTGCTTGTAATAAAATAGTAGCATAAAGGAACAGGCATTAGTTACCGCACAAAACAAGATAAACGTAAAATATCGATAAGTATGGTAGGTACACCCAACTAAACTGTTTAACGAGCATAAAGTTTTTTAAAAGTGTTTAGGGATAGAATTCTGAACAAGTTTATTGTAACCAACTGATGAGATCAGTCAGACTATCAGAGCTAATTTATTTTCAATATTCAAATACCTTATTGTATAAAACAGTAGATTACAGAGTGGAACATGAAAAGTTGATAAGGCAGTTTTGCACTCTAAAGCCCAGTTAGTTAGTTGGCCGATCCATTTATTACATAAACTATCCATAAGAATGTATGCTTCAATATGATAGGGATGGACGGAAGGAATGAATCCCGATATGGGAGATAATAATTATAATAATAATAATACCTTGGACAGTATTTACACACATTGATCTAGCCCCAAACTAGGATTCCCTGTATCTTGGGTACTAGACAACGATACACATACTTATATATGTAGATAAATATTATACTTAGATAGATAAACAACCATAACTAGGATGCAAACATCCGTTGTCGCCAATCAAATATTTGCCCCCACCGGGACTCGAACCCGGGACCCTTGGGTTTGTAGGCAGGGTCACTGCCGACTCGGCCATTCGGGTCGTCGGAGAAGGCCCGACACTTTGTTTGCTATATTTATTTGGCTAACAATAGAGTAGGTATACGTCGCGCCACACGTTATGAGCGGTGGCCTTGAATGCGCAGTAGTCACAGTTCAATACCTGTACATATGCGCAGTAATTCCCGCCAACATCGCCCAGCGCTCTTGATTCGTGGCGCGAGGTATACGAGCCTGTTACTATCAAAGGAAAAAATGCGGTTATTATAAATATTCACCGGTTAATTTCAATAATGACCTCCTAACTTGGTCATACGATTTGGTTACATTAAGCAAGATATAGCAACAATGGACGATAATTTTTAGTAATGCCTTCTCTTCCTTTTTTTTTTTTGATCAAACTATGGACCAAAAATACTTCCTCTCTACGGGGGGGGGGGGGGGGGGGGGGGGGTCTGAGCAGCATCAGCGAAGTTTCGCCAATGTGGTTATTATATAAAATGACCGGTTAAAGTGAAAATAATCTCAGAGTGACGTTTGGTCAATGTGAGATTCTTTTGGTTGGTAATTATTCATATTGATAATCGCTAATTATTCACTTTCACCATAACATATATGTGTACTAAAAAGTTATTCAGCGTCATTCGTGCCGTCCATATTGTGCTTGCTATTTAAAAAGCAACTCGCGAATGTTATGTACGCTTCACGCATATGTTTTTTGCATTATTTGCCCAAAGAATTAGAGACTATCGAATCCGTATTCTCTTGAGATGTTACGAAAACCTGCGTTCTGCTAAATTGTTGTGTAACTCTGCATAACCCTCGATCGGCTGACCCGATTTTGGCGAATGTAATTAAATTGCTAATGTAGAGTCTGACAGTCCGAGGGATTGAGCCTCTAATTTATGTGTGTACGTGTCGTAAATATAAACACTTACTGAATTGGGAATAAAATTAACAGTTATAACGTCTGTGGTCTATAATTGTGGTTACACCGCTCGACTGTAACAATGGAGGTTTGAGTTCGACCTCCGCTCGCTACCTGGTTCAACCATGTACCAATGAAATAAGACTTATAAAAAAGGGTTCCGTACCACCGTACAAGAAAAAAAAACACTAAATCCTAAATAATAAAAAAATGTGTTCTCTGGGAATCGAACGTTCCGGGTTCGAGATTGCGAAACCGATACGAAACCGACTGAGCCATCTCAAAGTTATTATGAGCAGCGAAATTTATGGTGATATTGAATCATGATGTTATGAGGTATTTCGCAGGGGCAGGGATTAAAAAAAAACAGTATGTATGTAAACTTCTTGTATGGGGACCCCCTTTAATTTTCTAATTTACGTGTAGTTCATTATTTTTTGCTGTTGCGGCAACAGAAATGCACATTCTGTGAAAATTTCAGCTTCGGTTGATCCGATAGACCCCGATGACGGACGGACGGACAGCAAGAGGCTTAGTAATAGGTACGGAACCTTAAAAAAGTAAACGTAAATTAGCTCTTTTAATACCGATCACTGGTACGTACTTTCACTGTGGTCTTCAATACCAAACATGTAAATCTAAAGATTTGAGGTTAATCAAGCAGTAGGACGTTCTTTTGTGCGAATAGATTCATATTTATTTCTCAACTGCGTTATTGTGAATCTGAATTTGTTTCGACATGCGGCCGTCCTGGGGCGCGCTTAGGAAACCTGCATCTGGGTCAGGTCACCGAAAATGGACGGATTTGTGCGCGCGCGCATGCGATGACACGTTATCTTGATACGGTGCAATGACATTTAGACCTGACAGATAGGACACGAGTTATCTTTCACAACTGCATCATTTTCATCCATCGAATTTGTATGGATTTTTAATAATAAACAAATGTAGCCCATTAATGTCCCCATCGAAGGGCACATGCTTATACCCAAATACGAGTAATATTGAGCCGTTCTCCATAACGCTGGCTCAATGCGGGTTGATGGAGGGTTGTCGGACTGTCAGAAGTTATCAAGTGGCCCTATTAGGGCTTCTGACACAGATTTACGACTAATACCACCGAGGAGCGATAGTAGCCGGAACCTACAGCTTAGCGTGTCTTCCGAAACAGGGAACTTGTATGGACTTGTCAAAGTTTATCCGAGAATTGTTAAAACTGATTTGAGCCAATCACGTGCCGCTGATTTTGAAAATAGCGACCCGTGATTGGCTGAAATAAGCATCGATTACTTACCTGACAAATATTTGTCAAATTTAAAAATGTACTCGTTAAGCGGCGACCTCACTGGCGCTGCGGTTATGTCTCTGCCTATGGGAGAGGTCCCGGGTTCGATCCCCGGCTGGGGAAAATAAATCCCCAGGTTTTGGATGCGAGTGATGTCGATATTTCTGGTTCCCACGACACAGAGTATCCCAGTGTGGGGCCAGAAGCAATGAATGTACCTGTATAATAGATGTAAAAAATTGTTGAAACGTGGTCAAAAGTGGAACTCCGCCACAACTTTCGGTATAGGACGTGACTTGCCTACGTTATCTAATGTTTGTCAGAAAACTCCATATGTCCTTAGTTGCCCTGTCACGATAAATAGAGTACTGCAGTCCAGTATGCTTAGCATGCCACGCTCGAGATATGCCCTAGTCTAAGCAAAAATGTCAATTTCTTTGTCGAGCCCGAGACGTCTCGACATGTCTCGCTCTCACGACTCACGATGAGATGGGAGATGGAGACAAAAGACCACATTATAGGTGTCGCAGTGATTTGTTTAAATCAGACACTTAACTAACTCTCTAGATCGTTATTTAAATACCGCCGTTTAACCAAGTCACTAAAATTCCTCCAGACACGTTTAATGAGTTGTCTAAACGTTCCTAGGCAACAAGACGTATAGAATATAAATATATTTTTTATGTTTATTTCTTCGCTTCGCTTTGCTCACCCCTTTACCCTTCACCTAAGCTACCGCAATGTTTTGCCCTGATATAAGCTGTGCAAATCAGCTGTTATCGTGACGCCATCTTATTTTCCAACACGCTGGCTTTCCGTAAGACAGATTGTTAAAAGTTTTCGACGATGCTTTATAAACGACGACGAAAACGACCTTTGACTTGGTTAAACGTCGATATTTAATTAAACCAACCAAGTCTGATTTAACCAACCAAGTACGACATAGACATGGCCAGTACTTGTAAGTCTCTCTCTCGACGTCGAGAACTGCCATGCTAAGCGTCTAGTGCTAGTGACATACAGATCAAGCCAAATATATTTGTCTCAGAACGAAAGGTGAGAATGAGAAGGTGGTATGTCGAAAACAGGGTAAGGTGGGGTTAGAGAGAGAGGACCCATTTCATTCATATTTGGCGCGATCTATATCTAGTCTCAGTTCACCGAATGGTGCAGATGAGCATCGTTTTTGAGAGATGAAGTCGTAGAGTCATTTGCCAATGATAGTGTGTAAAGCGTCGTAAAAGCTTGCCGTAATAATTGCCATAATTAGTTTCTGGTTGTTAAACTGACTGTGGTGAGCCCAAGTCTTGAGTGTGGTCGTATCGCCTTTGATAGGTAGAAATAAAAGGAGAATATTAAAACGAGCGAATAACAAACTAATTGAGCGAATGACCATGAACAGCGGAATAACCTAAAATGAGCGAAACATACTGAATTGTGCGCAAAAATTACTGAATTGAACAAAAAAAGTTTTTGGCAAATTAAAACTGTATTACGGACATACATTTAAATACAATCTGAAATCAAATGGATATTATCGAGACAGATTCAAACAGGTATTTAATTTTTCTGTCCTGATTTACAGAACAGTGTTTAATCAAATTATATTTAAATGCAGGTGGGAACAATCAATGTGACCAACAAAAAATTCAGTGAATGCAGTTAAATAAAAATCAAATATTATAAAAAAATGGGTTTTTAATTTTTTGATTTCTTAAAAATTAACGGAGTTATTAAAGCTCAAAATTGGACTCCCGCGAAATGATTTTTAAACTGAGCGAAGCGTATAGGATCAGCAATGACGTCACTTTACTATCCAAAAAAATCCATCGATCGATGGATAAAACATAATTAAAAGCAAATGGCGTTCAATTCACAGATATATGAAGTCCGTATCGATTCTTTCAATTTAATCGATGTTTTTGAGCTGTAGCAAGCATCATGAAGCCAAGACAGACATATTTTAAATATGACCTATTATATTGACCCCTGCTAGAAATCAATGAAAATGACGTAGCGCCGATTTGCCGCCAAAGCCCTAGTTATGTTACCGTTACCATTTTTATTGCGTACCTTGAATGATCCAATATAGAGAAGAGGCAAAAAGTGACTTTAGCTAAGTATATGTAAATATCTATAGTAATAAAGAAATTGGAACTTTGAATGCGATGAAACTTACGTTTAACGCCATAACCCCTGACTTGACCCATACAACCCAGAGTGTGAGCGTCAGGTCATAGTGCAAGTGAGGGGTAGACCCGTATGTAGAACGATACCGTAAAAGTTGTCCACACGCTTTTATGGGTAATAACCGGTTTTTGCCAGTTTCCTATAAATAACGCAATAGGCCTAGATGCATCCAATACATACAAAAACTGTTTTATAATGACACGACTGCGACTTAAAATCCTTTGATGTAAGTTAAAAAGGCCTGCTCATTACTAGCTGCCCGTGGTAGTTAGGAGATAAACATACTTTAAGTCTTCACCCCTGTGAAGTGGTGAGCCAATAATTATGTTCATTCAGTCATTATTTAAGAGCTAAGCTCTTGTCGGTGGAGTTCCTTCATTGCACTTCTACATACTGCCCTCACCTTGACGTCCTGATACGATACTACATTTATCTTCTCCTTCACTTGGTCCATGTAGGTTCTCCGTGGTCTACCTCTCTTCCATCTTCCCTCTATTTGACCTTCCAGTATGGTTTGGAGGAAGTTATCGTGCCGTATCAGGTGTACCAGCATCTTCCCTCTTCTAATCTCAATAGTTTCCATCAAAGATCTTTTTTCCCCAACCAACTGCAACACCTCCTCATTGCTTTTCCTTTCCATCCAACTGATTATTTGCATCCTTCTCTAACACCATACCAATAATTAAGTTATCTAATTAAATAAAAAAGATATTTTTTACCCGTTTGTAATGTATCTATTTGTAAGTATGTCTTTATGAACAATAATAATGTGGGAGGAACTGTCTTCTAAAATCCAGGTTAAAGCCTTGTTTAGCAGCCAGACCTGACATTTATTTTTTCATTTATGATTATAATAATAATAATAATACCTTGGACGCTATTTACACACATTGATCTAGCCCCAAACTAGGATTTTCTGTATCTTGGGTACTAGACAACGATAAATAAACAAACTTGACTAGGGTACAAACATCTGTTCTCATCAAGCAAATATTTGCCCCCACCGGGACTCAAACACGGAGGGAGCCCTTGGCTTCATAGGCAGGGTCACTGCCGACTCGGCCATTCGGGTCGTCATTTGGTGAAATAAACTAAATTTCATTTCAAAGTCGTTGAGAATTTTATCAGGTTTTATTATGTAGTTCAACTAATTTATCTTTGTGGACCTGCTTTGCGCTCCCAATAGGGCTCATCTCAAAGGGATGTTCTGCTTTCCATTTAGACCTCCTTCTTTAGCACTTTAATTTCCTCCTCCTCTGTGGCGCTGCAGTTGTGACTCTGCTTACGATGCGAGAGGTCCTAGGTTCGATCCCCGGCTGGTGATAAAGAAAAAATCCCCAGGTTGGAGGTTTATATGTGTGTGACGTCGCTGTTTCTGGTTGCCACTACACAGGGTATCCTAGTGTGGGGCCAAAAGCAAACTATGTGCCTGTAGGTAAATGTTGATTTTTTTATCGCCATATGCATCGTGCAGCTGTCAAACATAAGGTCCGCTACCAACGCCTTCCTAATTTTCGTAAAATTTGAGAAGTCACATAAACTACTAATATCTACACACGTATCATAAACTCTCTTTACTGCGTCCAAAGACCGCACGTTAAGACCAGCATAATGTAAAACTATTTGGTAAAAACTAATTTCTTATCTGAAAATTTGTACATTATGAATATGACCATAATGTGTAATTTTTCTACATATTATGACATTACAATTTCGAGCAACGACGCCCGCCTGCGTGCCGCCCCTAGTTTGTCTGTGAAGTTGATACTACAGAAGAAGCTAAACAACTGCAGAGCAATTATCAATGCCACAATGCCGGTTGAACATGCGGTTCCTGAACACATCAAAGAGAGCTTATGATATGTGTGTAGAATGTAGATAAACTAGTCTATGTAACTGTACATAATTAGGCATTAAAACTCTCGAGTATTAATAACCTCCATTATGAAGCAGTCACATTAACTACTAATATCTACACACGTAACATAAACTCTCTTAACTGCGTCCAAAGACCGCACGTTAAGACCAGCATAATCTAAAACTATTTGGAAAAAACTAATTTCTTATCTGAAAATTTGTACATTATGACCAAAATGTGTAATTTTTCTACATATTACGACATTCAAATTTCGAACGCCGACGCCCGCGTGCGTACCGCCCCTAGTTTGTCTGTGAAGTTGATACTACAGAACAAGCTAAACAACTGCAGAACAATTATCAATGCCACCATGCCGGTCAAACATGCGGTTCCTGAACACATCAAAGAGAGCTTATGATATGTGTGTAGATAAACTAGTCTATGTAACTGTACATAATTAGGCATTAAAACTCTCGAGTGATATCACTCTCGAGTATTAATGCCCTCCATTATGTAGCAGTCACGTAAACTTCTATAAAAGGCAACAAATATAATGATCACCAAAATATTTTTTCTTACCCAAAATGGGTAAATGAAAAATAAAAAATATCAGGGAAAAATACTGCGGTAGCTTAGGTGAAGGGTAAATGGGGTGAGCGAATCGTAGCCCCCTTTATCCTTCCTGTTAGTTTGAACATGTAAGAACAACAAAAAATACTTTAAACATAAACGTAAGTATACCTCGAGCCACGAGTTATGAGCGGTGGTCTTGAATGCGCAGTAGGACCTTTTCAATACCTGTTCATATGCGCAGTAATTCCCGCCAACGTCGCCCAGCGCTCTTAATTCGTGGCGCGAGGTATACAAAAAAAATAAAAACAAGTTTGGTGATTATTTATCCAAACACAATTTGGTGATGATTTACTAATTCTGGCAGTCATTTCGAATTTATTGGTAGTCAATTTTCGATTTTTTGGTACTCGTTTAAACACAAGCCGTTTTAAATGAAAAACACATTTGTCCAGTTTGGTACGATTATGTATGCGGAACAGAAGATATTTGCGTAAAGGTGCTAAACTCCTATGCTTGTGCACTTCCGGGCACAGACTTTTCCTATATGTCCAACACAAATATTTGTGCCCACAAAATATTGACGAAGAAAACGGCCAAGTTGATAAGTCAAACAAAAACCGGACAAATGCGAGTAGGGTTCGCATTCGAAAGGTTCTGAATCCCAAAAATGACGGGAAAACTTTTATTGCATGGGAACCGCTTGGAAGTTTTACTTCACTTTATTTCAATTAAATATTTTTCAGTGTAAATAAATGACCTACTACGGTCAAAAAGATACAACCTTGTGACAGATAGACAGCTTGGTCCTATAAGTATAAGAAAGAAAGAACATTTATTATAAAGACAGTGAACACACTACAATTACAACAAAGAAACAAAACACAGAGATGAAAAATAGCAAAGACACATGATATAAAATGAAATGACAATCGTAGTGTGCCACTGTCATTATAAATGGCGTCTGACTCAGCATGATAAGTGTGTATAAGTAATAGGCTCCCGTTACCACCCTTTGTGTATGGAACCCTAAAAAATCACGTAATGTCAATGCCAAGTGTCAACAGACCACTTTCTACACAGAAGCTAGAGAAGCCACGTTCTGTTTGCAAATTGGAAAAGCAAACACATGCTGGCTGTTGTGTATGTAGCCCAGAACAAGAAGCACTGGAGCTGCCTTAACCCCTTGGTTCCTGGCGTACGTTCAACCAACGTTATAGGTTTTGAATTTTATCACCGTGGTATAATGTTCAAAATCGCGATGCCTACTAACCAGGTCCAGGTGTTGACCGGTTAATAATTAAATCTTCAGCTGCCGTTGCGGTGACGAAGTGATTTAACTACGAAGAAACACAGCTAAAAATGGGAAATATCAACTGCACATCAAAAATACTGATTTGCACAGCAAATATCAGGGCAAAATGCTGCAGTAGCTTAGGTGAAGGGTAAAGGGGGTGAGCGAAGTGAAGCCCCCTTTATCCTTCGTGGTAGGTTGAACATGTAAGAACAACAAACTTAAACATAAACATACATACTTAAAACATAAATACACATAAAATATGAAAAGTGTTTTTGTTGATCCTTTTTTGCTGTGCACATCTGTATTTTTTATATGCGATTAAATACTAGCCGATAAAAACTGCCTGTGCATTATCTTTCGTATTAGGTAGATCCTTTCGTAACTACGCTCACTGTCTCGCTCAGTCTCGCGTCGCCGACGTTGCTGCTGCGACTTGCACCTCTAATGTCGCGTACAACGCACATATTATATAAGACTAAACCACAATTATGCTTTTACTCATGATCGCAACGTAATGCATGCTTCAAACTCTTGTGCTGCAGAGTCATAAGCGAATAGATGGCGATTCCTGCTCTTATTGTTCCTAGGTCTGTGGAGAATGCCAACATCCGACTATACAATCTCTTAAGCAAACTCTACTTAAACGGACACTCAATTTTACACCTTATGATTAAAATCATAAGAGTAAGAATTATAACTGCCTGAGAAGAAGGTAGATGGTAGGTAGATGTGAAAGACGAGTAATGCACCTTACGTAAGTATTACGTCATCGGGGGGAGCGACGACCTGCGCAAGATTTGACCCGTGACCTTTGACCCTTTCTTGTGACTAGTGATGGGACGTTGTCTTGTCGGTAGTTTAGTTTTATGAATATCATGTTCTGTCTTAGATAACAAAGGTAATATCATACGAGATGAGGAATGACGTTTGCTAAGTATATGTAAATATCTACAGTTATAAAGTACTTTGTTTTTGACTTTTTTCGAGAGTTATTTGGCACAAATAAGTGCTAAATTTATGTCACTGGCTGGATGGACTTTCTAACGTAGGTACATATATTTTTATATGTGCATGTCTCTATATTGCTCTAAACTACATACACATTTTCTCGTATCATTGTTTAAGTAGTATTAAAATATTTATTGTTCTGGGGTGGGGTTCATCATTTCTTTATTGCACAAAAATAATTAAAATAACACATATACATTTAAATAGTGAACAAAACCAAGTCAGGATGAGAAATGTTGAGCTGAGCACGGATGGACCAATGTGTGCAACAAACCCTAATTATGAATTTCATGCTACGTACCATCATCAGCAGTTGTAGAAGAAAAGTCATAATAATAATTCAAATGTTTTTTGAAATTCGATAAAAAATATTACAAAAGCAAGGGTTTACCGCCACATGATAACTGCAAGGGAAATAAGTTTTAAATTGGGCTTCCACTTCTGCTACTAATAGTACATACATAAATATTACAACTCAATAAACTAACTATACGAGTGCCTGCAACTACATACATAAAAATACATCCTAAATATAATCGCTAGTTATCGCAAGAGAATTGAGAAAATAGATAACTTAACATTGTTTATTGTCATTGTTTATTGTAATGTCATAACATTTGTATATGACAGGTAAATTTGAGTGAGTTTCATGAATATTTGGGTAAATAGAT
Source organism: Argyresthia goedartella (assembly GCA_949825045.1). NCBI lineage: Eukaryota > Metazoa > Arthropoda > Insecta > Lepidoptera > Argyresthiidae > Argyresthia > Argyresthia goedartella. Next base: position 10,887,590 of record OX463812.1, on the reverse strand, counting down.
ATTTTTCATAGACATTTCGTGCCTCTTATTATCGTAAGACCTTAAATATAATACCATTATCATAATAATTGATTAATTGCTTACATGTGGTACAAAGATGACAAAATAAGGGTTAGTCCCAAAACATGCGCCCTGCAAGGGCATTGCAAGATTATTATTTTATACTCAGGTATAAGGTCAGTACGTAGGCTATATAATCAATTGGTATTTTAAAACATAAGCCACCTAAATATCAAATTTAATTTGAGTGAATAAAATATAAATAATTAAATGTAGCCCATTAATGTCCCCACCGAGGGGCACAAGCCTTTACCCGGATACGAGTGAGATTAAGCCAAACTCTACCACGCTGGCTCAGTATGGAGGGTTTTTACGACCACTATTTTACAGCGATAGTAGCCGGGACCTACTGCTTCAGGTGTCATCCGAAACACTGAACGTCCAATAATGTTCTTAAGATAAATTAATTATCTCATTGGTACACGGTCAGGATTCGAACCTGCAAGTCCAGTGTGAGAAGCAAGAGTGAAACCCATTAGACCATGGAGCTCTCAAGCAATGAAATATACATAAATAAAATTATGAACTCTTCAATACACTGTCTAACGCCGTGTCGATATCGATACTAATTATATTCCCCATCACCAAAATCGACACAATAATCGATCGTCCAGTCCACAGTGTTGTGAAACGAGATACACACGTTTGTCGTCGCAACACACACAAGAGTAGAGACCAATACTAATAGTGTTTTTAAAATATTTAACTTATAGCCTTTAAACTTAAGAAATCATTATCTTTTTACAGTTACAACGCAATCGATGTATTCAATCCTCAGAGTTGCGTAAATATTATGGATGGATATTATAGGTACAAATCTTCTAGTATAGTGGTGGTATCTATCCAAACGAAATTCTAATTTAAATTCAAAAAGTTTCTTAAGGTTCTATGGTCGGTCAGACACTTAGACATTATAAACTCGAACTCACTCAAAATTTCTTTATTACTGTAGATATTGACATGTACTTAGCTAACGTATTTTTTTCCATTTTTAGACAAAGTCGCTTTTATATGGTTTTTAAATTGCTCGAATGGTAATTTCAAAAGGGAAATATTAAACTGCACATCAAAAATTGTGATTTGCACAGCAAATATCAGGGCAAAATGCTGCGGTAGCTTAGGTGAACGGTCAGGGGTTGAGCGAAGCGAAGCCCCTTTATCCTTCGTGTTAGGTTGAACATGCAAGAACAACACAACATTCTTAAAACATATAAAATATTTCAAACATAAAAACTGTGTGATTAAATACTAGCAATTTCAAAATGTCCATCGCAACTGGTCCGTGATTATTTCTTAGGTTGACCTAAGTAATGTTAACATCCCAGAGAAATAATCACAGACTAGTTGCGCCCCGGTTCAGACTCGCGAAAGTTAGCAATTCTTTCAAGGTTCAGTGCATTGTCTACTACTACATATTCATTAATGGCTCCTAATCTCAAAAGCTCATTGCAGTTTGCGTTGGAGGCTGTCTATCTGTCAATGTAGTCACATTATATTTACTTCTTCTTGTAATATATGACTTACTAACCTCATATCAGGCTTATTTTGCCAGTTTCAAGAAGGTTTTTCCTAGACGGTTTTCTTCAAAATCCAACAGATGACTCTTAGTTTTTTGGTCATATAGTAAAGTATATGATATATAAAGAGATTCCATGTTCTCAGATGGTATAGTTCAATGAGGAAGAAGTATAAGTAAAAGGTTGTGTACTCGCTTAACGTACACAACCTTTTACTTGCTGAATTGAAACATACGAACGTAATGAAAGAAGGTTTGGGATGAAGGTTTAGTACCTACTGGCTGAAAGTAGTCTATGATTGAAAGCTGTCATGTGTTGTTTGTTAAATAAAATAAATAAAATACTCGGAGACCTTAGGAGTCAACCTACCGAACGAAGCTAAAAAAACTGAACTTGACAGATTTCAATAACAGGTTACGTTCAGCCGGTTCACAACCTTTTTACCGAAACTTCTTACAGTGGTTACATAACATATAATTTACTCTATGACCAAAAAACAGTTTGTCTACTGTGCCGGCACATACGCCCGCACACAGATATGCGGAAATATCTATTTCCACGTAATGTTAAGATAAGTTGAAGACCGTCACAGATAAGGAATATTTATATTCATCACGTAGTTTTGTAGTAAGTTGTATATAAGCTTAGTATATCCTATAATAAAGTAGTCTAGTCTAGTCTGGTATTTGCGCGCATCTCAAGCCCTTTTACTTTACTCCCGAAGATGTCGCTCTCCTTATAATTGCGTCTGGCAAAGTGGTGACCCGACTTTTGAACATCAGCAACCTTCGGTAATAGCAGCATGGACCCAGCCGAGAAGAAAACTCCGTGTGCTGCCACCTTAGAAGTGCAAGCAAGAAGCACTTCGTCCAAGATCGCCGAGCCTCGACTTCGGCAACCAAGACGACATCAAGCAAGCCATGACCGGACCAGATTTGAAAACGGACCAGAAGCCAAATAATTTCAACTGAAGATTTCCTGCATCGAATTCAAGATACCGCGAGAATAATGAACCGATAAACGAACGAGAAACGAACGCGTCGGCAAATTCATTCACAGCAAGCAGCTTTTTCAAGTTCAAGACATAGGAAGCCGTTCCAGCCCCCAGAAGAGTATTGAAACATCATCGATACACATAATTCAACGAATATTTAAATCATCCAGGAAGAACATTGCACGAAGAATAATCAAATCACTGAAGAGAGAGAGATATATATATTTATATATAAACGATTGGTGTACAAGATGTGCCCTATGTTGCCAAATCCCAAGGTTTTTAGGCACACAAATTTCATCAATCGACAACTTAATATTCACTCAAGAGTGAAGAGCACGCACGTACATATGACGTGCGAGATCATTGACTGCCTACAGCCAAGGTTACAGATTTAATGCTGACGCTGATTCAGCACAATCATCCTTGTGTAGATACAGTCGCAATTATAAACAAACAGTGATTACAACTTCAACGACGTGCGATGTAAATTGACTCATCGATTCCTGAAAAAACATGGGCGGCTGCAGCATCAGACGACTCTCCTGCGGATCTTTTCCAGTTACAGGTTAGGTTAGTTTACTAACCGCGAAGCCCCATTTTCCTAGTGTTTTTCTGTTTTCCAGTTTTTAGTTTATTTTATGTAGTGTGCGGCCAGATACAAGACTTGCCTGCAGGTAAATATTAAGTAATTCTTTAAACTTATGTAGAATTCACATAACCGTAGTTCCTTTATATTCCAGATTAAGTTGAAGTATGCTCTATAACAATAACTTTCCTTATATATAAAAATAGATTAAGTTAAAGTATGCACAATTAAGATCTGATTTTATGTTTATTAAAATACTACTAGTTGTTTTTGCAGTTGATATAAGTTTGTTATGTTATCTAACTTAGATTTTTTCCATGGTTATAAGTACATTCATTTATTTTTTTTCCCTAAAGGGGGGAGTATTTGTGCCAACACATACGCCCGCCACAGATATGCGGAAATATCTATTTCCACGTAATGTTAAAATAAGTTGACGACCGTCACAGATAAGGTATATTTATATTCACTACTACTATTTTGATGGTGAATGAGTTAGTCTGGTCTGTGACATAACCGAAGAACAAGAACTTGTCAACAACAAACGAAACACAATTTTGTTGTTTTGGTTTACATCGACAAAATTCTCTTCGCCTTATCGTATGTTTGTGATTATTACGAGTTACAACATTGACCTCAAACTCTTTGGTCTGTGACATAACCGAAGAACAAGAACTTGTCAACAACAAACGAAACACAATTTTGTTGTTTTGGTTTATATCGACAAAATTCTCTTCGCCTTATCGTATGTTTGTGATTATTACGAGTTACAACATTGATCTCAAACTCTTTTGTTACGATGATCATGGCTAATCCTTAGATGGATTTGGTGTTCAAAACGAAGCCCCGTGCGAATTCAACGAAAATCAAGGAAAAAAAATCATCCTTCATTGATAAATTCTGTAAAAAATTGGCATTCACGTTTTCCCTAGTGATCACGTAGTTTTGTAGTAAGTTGTATATAAGCTTAGTATATCCTATAATAAAGTAGTCTAGTCTAGTCTGGTATTTGCGCGCATCTCGAGCCCTTTTACTTTACTCCCGAAGATGTCGCTCTCCTTATAATTGCCTCTGGCAAATCTACAGCGCCATCTGTTGGATTTTGAATAAACCCTGCTCTGAAAGATCACGTGACGTTTGAAAATCTTTGCCTCCAACTACGCCAGCGCCGCCAACCGGGAGCAAAGGCGGGCATAAGGTGCCATTGTGATTGTACGTTAGGAAGTTTTAATTGCAATAATTGAATTGATGTGCCAAAACTGGCACAACCATGTAATGTCATTCGAGGGAGAGACACCAATATAGGTAAATAAGTTCTTCCGCATGATGGCCAATGCCTTTCTTAGAACTCATCTCGGGTCAATTTTGACATTCCTTGGCGTCTAAAGTTGGATATTTTTTATCTTCATTCATCGTTTCCTCTCGGAATGCACTCAAATGTTCAATTAACCTATAATTTGAATTACAGATGTAGTTGTTGCTCTCTGCTGTTGTACTACAGACACGACAACGGGCCCTACCCGACCTTAACTTCTCGCCGAATGATGGAAACCGCAATAATTATGGAACTAGGCGGTGTGGGAAAGGTGCCTTTTACATTTAACTGTTACTCAGTAGGACTAGGAAATTTGCCACAAAATTGTAGTGCGGCTTAGCGTCTGACTGAACTGTACCAAATGACCACATGTACAACTCCAGACTCCTGCTCAAACAGAGTGCCGCTTAAAAACTCATCCCGTCGCAGTCATATCCCGAGCGAGAGGCAATGACATAAACATAAAACTTAAACATTAACATACAGGCACATACATTGCTTCTCGATCCACACTAGGATACCTTGTGTCGTGTTAACTAGAAAAAGCGACGGCATACACATATGAACATCCAAGACCTGTTTTTTTTTTCTTTATCCCCAGCGGGGAATCGAACTCGGGGCATCATGCATGAGTTTGAGTGTCAGTTAAACTTTGATTTGTCGGTTTAGCATTCTAGCCAAAGTCATGTCGGCGCTGTACATTTCTCGCTAGGGAAATAACAGCGCTCCAGTATAGTATTTAACTTTACATTTGCGTTGAACTTTGCTTAACACATTCGCAGCCATTTTTTTAATGCATCGCGATTTTGAGCTTTATGCATTCATGGTGTTAGAGTTCACATCCTATGAAAAGCAAAAGTTCCTTTTTAGGTTCTCTGCCAGCCAGCAGGTTTAGCAGTAGTTCGAAGATTTGGCCCAAAATCTGTATTTTGGTAGTGCAGCCGAGGCTACTTTGTGAGTTATTCGAGCATCATGGGGAACGAAGACATGGTGAAGAAACCAACCAATCTCTTTTGTTGGTTTCATCACCATGTTTACTGGATACACGTGGGCACACTGTAACTCTGCTCTGCTGCTCTATGTATTTTTAATTTTCTCCTCTATTATTTTGTTTTTTTTTGTCCGCAGAAATAATGAGGAAATGCCGCGTCAAGCCCAGATGGAGCACAGTCCACTATATGTACACAAGGAGTTCGAGGTATGATCTCCAACAAACAAAAGCTTGGTATTCAGTCAGCCCTGTTAGGCCACTTACTTTTCCTCTTCTTCGTTTCCAATATTTTATATTCAATAGACTTTATTAATTACTATTCGATACGGATTTAGGATAATGTTTTCACAATAATGTAATATATTACAATATTTAAAAAACAACGCCCATTATCTATTAGCCTACATTACACATTACAATGTAACACATATGGTGTAAAAGATCAGGCACTTGGCCTTCTGGAGTCATATCTAACAGATAGGGTTCAGATGGTCGATGTTAATGAGAAAAGATCACCTGGGTCTTCAATAAGTATGGGCGTACCGCAAGGTTCAATTCTTGGTCCTTTCTTGTTTTTAGTATATATTAATGATTTACCTTACCTTGTTAAAGCAAAACATGGGTTAGTATTGTTTGCCGATGATACTTCTTTGATATTTAAAGTTAAAAGACAGCAATCAAATTATGGCGAGGTAAAAAATGCTATCTCTAGTATAGTGAACTGGTTTACTGTTAACAATTTATTACTTAATGAAAAGAAAACTAAATGTATTAAATTCGTGTTACCCAATGTGAACCCGGTAACTACAGACATATTTATAAAAGGACAGAGATTGGACCTTGTGCAGTCGACTGTCTTTTTGGGCATTACTTTAGACGCCAAACTACAATGGGATCCTCATATAAATAAATTGTCGAACTCAGTCTGAGTTCGGCAGCGTTCGCAGTTAAAAAAATTAGAGCTCTTACCGACGTAGACACCGCTAGACTAGTCTACTTTAGTTACTTTCATAGTCTAATGACCTATGGTATTTTATTGTGGGGTCACGCTGCGAATGCTAATAGTATATTTATTCTGCAGAAACGGGCTGTTCGTGCAATTTATAGATTAGGGCCTAGAGTGTCACTGAGGGAAAAGTTTAAAGAAATCAATATTCTGACATTTGTGTCTCAATATATCTATGACAATCTTGTGTATGTAAAAAGAAATATAACTAATTTTCAGAAGTACAGTGATATACACAATTTTAATACTAGTAATAAAGACAAGTTGGTTGCTTATTTAAGCCGACTACATAAAATTAGTAATTCTTTTAAAGGCAATTGTATACGCTATTACAATAAGGTCCCTACTGATATTAAAAACTTACCTTTAGACAAGTTTAAAATAATAATAAAACAGAAATTGTATAAAAAAGGTTACTACAGGATATCTGATTACTTAGAGGACAGATGTCCATGGGAATAGATTGTTTCAGTAACAGGCTGTTTCGATATATAATTAGCATTCATTTTGTAATTTGACAATATTTTATTTAAAAAAGGAAACGCAAAAGATGCGACGACTGTGGAGTTTCTTCGGTGAGCTCTTCTCCACAGATTCCGCCATTGGGTTAGTGAACTCACCCAAAAAATTGTAATGACGGATCTAAGTGATGTAACAACATCCTATGGAAATAAATGATTTTTGATTTTGATTTTGATACAAGCGGATGATGTAAGTAATGACCAATTTTCGGATAGGTCATAAAAAAGAAAACAATGTAGTTTCAAATTAGTCACTAGATGTCGTTGGCGCGATACGGTTTATTATTATTTCATGCCAATTGCCAGTTCAAAATATGTGTAAACATAAGCAGGAAATACTATTTTGATGGTGAATGAGTTAGGCAAGTCTGGTCTGTGACATAACCGAAGAACAAGAACTTGTCAACAACAAACGAAACGCAATTTTGTTGTTTTGGTTTATATCGACAAAATTCTCTTCGCCTTATCGTATGTTTGTGATTATTACGAGTTACAACATTGACCTCAAACTCTTTGGTTACGATGATCATGGCTAATCCTTAGATGGATTTGGTGTTCAAAACGAAGCCCCGTGCGAAATCAACGAAAATCAATGAAAAAAAAATCATCCTTCATTGTTAAATTCTGTAAAAAAGTGGCATTCACGTTTTCCCTAGTGATGATTGTCGAAGGTTACTGTGGCTTTAAGCAGTTGAATAAGTAAAACCTTAATTGACCAAATCAAGTTAGTGTGGTTCTATACGCATTGGTTATTAATTTATTACAGACCCATAAATGAAAGCCTTGGCGGATCAACGCCATCGGTCACAGCTTTAAGAACTATTTTATTTTTATAATTATCCCTCAGAAAACCACCTATAAGTAATGACGTGTTGATTGTTTGAACCATAGATAGCATCACCCAAGGAACACCTTCTTCTATGGATTAAACAGGTTCATGAAAGTAATTAGGAAAACATTTACGTTCCATGGCATCAAAAGGTGTAATGTGCAACTTTCAGAGCCGGTTTACCTCAAAAACCTAAAGATGGCGCTGTAGACGGCCTTATTTGTTTGTAGCACAAAGTCAGTAAGAAAAACTGTAAAGCAAAATGTGAGGTTTTTAGAATGTATACGTTTATTTATTTAATTTTTACGGATCAGGAATCTTGCCGTTCAGCCGATCTTATATGCTGGGCCCTTTTTATATAAACTAATATTTTATTTGTCAACTTATACTATCATCGTAGAAACACTTACGGAATCTTCGTCACTGGCTTCATAGACTTCTATTATAAAATCTTCCATATCTTTTTCTATTTCTATTTCCTTCACCCTGTTCATTTTCTAGTATCTGAACATGTTTTCTAAAATTTCCAATGTTACAATTTCTGGCTAGTTCTCGTGCTAGAGAATGGATAGTTCGTTTTTTAAAAGCATTTTTCATTTCAAACTTGGCGAAGAGGCAACCGATGCCATTTTATTACACTAGTATAAGTACAATCTTCAAAGTGAGCACGATAGAAATCAGCACCGGGGGCATTTGCGGGTGTGCGGGAGGTGTGGTCACCCCCTCCGCGACTTCCTCTTTCCCCGAATGTCGTCCTAACCTAACGCGAACTATAAAACAGATAAGGTCGTCTACAGTGCCATCTGTTGGATTTTGAAAAAAAACAGCTCTGAAATTATCTCATTCCGTAGCCGACAGCAACTGCATACGACGTTTTAGTGAGCGTGGGAGTGAGAAAGCTAAAAGCTGTTCAGTTAGAATCAATAACAAAGTACATGAATTCACAGTGTCTACTGCCTAACTCGCCTTCAATTTTAGGGGACTAAGGGTCTTCTCCTGTGAGACACGGAAACCTAAAAATCCCTTCATCTTAACAGGACGTATCAGAATCGGGACCCGGTGACGAGTGGGAGGTATCCAGGTCCAGGGTGCAGCTGGGAGCCGTGATAGGCAGCGGCGCGTTCGGGCAGGTGCACCTGGCTCATCTGAAGATGCCAGGTGGAGAGACGGTTGTGGTGGCAGCCAAGATGCTGGCTGGTGAGCGAGACCTACTTCTTTATCGCGATGTGGGACCGATATTGACAATTGTTGCAAATGTTGGGGTAAAATCCCTCTTCATAATGTTAGTTTGTTGATCACCTGATAGGTGACACCACACAGGGTTTTTCTGGAAGCCAGATACACCTGGCTCACCTGAAGATGCCAGGTAGAGACGGTTGTGGTAGCAGCCAAGATGGCAGCTGGTGAGTATAGGGCAAAGTTGTATGATCGTACATATCGCAGCCACTAGCTTAACGCCTGCATAGCCTTGGATATTGTTGTTCTTACATGTTCAAACGAAAACAAAGGATAAAGGGGGCTCCGCTTCGCTCACTCCCTTTATCCTTCAACTACCCATCACTTCGCCCAAACTTCACTTAGCCGTGCTTCATAAGCGTGGCAATTTTTTACCACTCAGTTACTGAACGGCGCCTTTCAATTAAATAGCTAAATGTTCATTGAATGGCTAATTAAGCTAGTTGGCTGCGACACATACTTGCATAGAGTCACGCCTTTCCTACACAGGGTGGCATAGGTGGCGCTTACGTTTAGGTATTTATTCAATACTCCATTTTGACAGGCGTCTAGCCCAATGAAAATAAAATTAATTTATCTAAACTTTATAATATTCAAACTTTTATATTAATAATAATATTAATTATTTATCTTTTATTGCATTAGTCGCGATTGTAAAAATTACGCCGCAGCTATGGAGATATGAAGGTTTCCTCACGATGTTTTCCATCACCGTTAGAACGCCCGTATAATGTACTTAGGTTAAATTTCTTCCGCACGTCCGTGGTCTAGCGGTAGCACGCTCGCCCGTCCCGCAGGAGATGTGGATCAGAATCCCGGTACTGATCGAGTATCTGTATTTCCCCAGGCACTGCCGCCGGAGAAGAGATGCAGGACTTCCACCGAGAGATCGCGATGCTCAAACACGTCGGCTCGCACAAGCATGTGATCCGTTTGATAGGCTGTTGCACTACCCGAGCCCCGTTGATAGCGCTGTTGGAACACGCACCGAGGGGGGACTTGCTGTCACTGCTGAGGTCGGCGAGGGGCAGACGGAGGGAGTATGAGGGGAAGATGGACAGTGTGGAAGGCCCCCCGCCTTCTGAGGCTGAGAGTAAGTTTTTCAAGTAGAACTTCTTAGGTTGACGTTGTGATTTGTGAATTTGTGATGGGGGTAAAATATATCCCAGCAAAAACATTTTCATGTAAAACGTTGCCAAGACGACACCATATGGCTTGCACTGTCAAAAGTTATCAGATGTCATGTAGAGCCAAGCTTCTAACTCTATACGACCTAACTCTACAAACCCTAACTTTACAACATAAGAGTTTTGCAATTGAAACCTAATGTGTTTAATAAAGTCCACTATTGACATCATACGCCGAGAATTTTGTTTATCTGGTATTTAATCCAAATACAAGTGATGAGGGTTCAAAAAATGACGTAGCGCTCGTCTTGGCGGGGGCACTACCGAGCCCCAGATTTTACCTCTCATCAATGGCTAACTTATAACAATGCTTTTCTAATTGTAATTGGCGTATTCCACCATTCACACGAGGGAAGGGGAGAACGGACGTGACGGAGGAACAGTTTAAGATTTTTTTAAACGCATTTTTACAGGGCAGATTATATTAAAATTGAAATCGTAATAAATAACGAGAAATATTAATAAACTGCACATCAAAAATACTGATTTGTGCAGCAAATATCCCTTATATTTGCTGCGGTAGCTTAGGTGAAGCCCCCTTTTTATCCTTCGTGTTAGGTTCAACATGTAACTTAAGTACTCATAAAATATTTAAAACCTAAAAAAGGTGTTTACTGATCCTTTTTTGCTGCGCAAATCAGTATTTTTGACTACGGTTAAATACCAGCCATAAATAACATAGTTATAAGACAGTGAAAAAGTTAGTAAATCAATAAAATTATTATATTTTAATTAATTCAAGCATTATTTTTTTAATTATTTTTCTTCGTTTTTTTGATCCGTGGTACTTTTCTGAGGAGGTGTTTTATCTTCTGCCGTAGAAAAACATCTGAGCACGAGTTCTACTTCGATGATTCTACTGTGCTACATAAGCATTTTTATCACCCCTTTTCCAATACGGGGCGGCAGAGACTCTGTTACATAATGAACCTAGCCTATGCCTTTAAGCAACTACGGTGCAAATGCTAATGATAAATTAACTTAACAAATATACCAAGCTCTACTTAAATTATTAGTGACGTATAGAGTTGTATGGAGTTGTCGAACAAGCTCAAAGAGTTATACTAAAAATCAGCTTCTTTAAACGATACAGGTTCCCAACTAGGACACTACATGAATTTTCAGGCACTCTAACCGTCAGACAACTGTACATAATTTATTATTATTCCATACATTATTCCATACGGTACTGAAAAAACACTCTGTCATTCTCTACTCGACTGATATCTGGTAAAAACCGGCCAAATTTTGCTGTATGCCTCCTCTGCTCGAAGGTTATAACCGCGGCTACTCATACTATATTAAAAAAATTATATACATATACATAAAAAATTAAAATGGTAATTTATCTAACATCTGCGTAATAAAACGCTAACGTTAACTGACTGACGTACGACGAACAGCCTAGAACTAGCATAGGTTTCTTAATTAGTGTAAGGGAGTATTTTACTCAAATCTCCAAAGGGGGAATAAAGGGGGTTAACGCTTATATTTTACTAAAAAGCCACGGAAACCGAAACTTAAAATTTCCTCCTCAGCTTACTTTTAAAGGAAATGTTAATCAACGACCGAGCAACATAACTCATATGTTTGGTAATGGTGATGAAAATAAAAAGTACCGACATAAATTCAAATCCGGTGCGAAATTGTAATTTTTCTTATTGTGAAAACCAAATTTTGACTTCGGGAGACTTTTCTCTGGAGCAAAAATAATCAAATTACGTTTATATGTTACGAATCCCTGCTGACATTCATGACCAATAAGCTAGACCAATGACTTATGAGTACTTATGACTTATGATCAATTTTGCGTAACTTCACATTTACAAAATGCTGTTTTTGCCTAGTGCGTCTTCTTAGCCAGACGTTTTCTCTTCCAGCCGAGTACACCAACTTCGGCGACTCTGACGTCGGAACCGTCACGGAAGGCAAGTCTTCCAACGAGTCCCTAAAGGTCAGCTCCGAGGGCCACTACGTAGCTGAGCCGGCCCTGCATTTGGACAGTGCGACGATGAGGGAGTATGCGCTGCAGATAGCGTTAGGGATGCAGCATTTGGAGCAACGGGGAATCACACACAGGTGAGGTTTGATAACTAATTATACTTTACTCTCAGGTTTAAGCAGACTTTTAGCACTTTTTGTCCCTCCCCTCCCCCTTGTCAGCAAAAGTAAGCGAATTTTTGGACACCCTTCCCCCTAATGCTATGGGGCCTTGGATCGCTGTCGTACAGTGATTCTTACACATCTTTTATTATCCGGTCGAAGTACCAAGTACGTAGGAGCGGTAAATCAACTATTTTTGTGTGAAATAGATGGCCGCCACTCTTGTTCATTCATAATTATTGATTGCACACAGATATTTCAAAAGTTACGTTAATATAAAACATAAATATGCACAAAGGCGAGCATCTCTAAAAAGAGATTTTTACCAGCAAACCAAGGCATATCAGGAACATTTACTATGAAAGGGTAGGCAGTGAACACTATCTTATGTCTAATCTACAGTAAAATACACATAAATAAAAATATATTAAAATACAATATACCAAACTAATAAATCCCAATACCTATATATGTACATACAATGCTCTTGATTCTGTAAAAATGGGATATATTCCAATTTATCTTTTAGATATTACCTAGCCCATAAGAAACATACAAGCCGTGTTATTCTAGTTCCTGGGAGTACTTCATTTGCTTTTTAGAAAACATACGTACATATTGGAATCTTCAAACGAATTGCGACTGAAATATGTTGATATCCGAGCTAAGATGAAGATGACCCAATTCTGACGCCAATACTGCCATACAAATCGGGGGCAATAACCGGCACAACTTGGGCAATTTAACTCGAAAATTATATGGAATGAGTGAGATCATTTACCTACAAATGGCGCAGACGCGGCGCTGATAATGCACAATTTTCCGGGAAGGCCCTGGCGACAGTGAAGAAAATCCCGTCTCGCTACCGGGCGTTTACCTTGACGTAGTACCAGCAGATTCCACCCGGTTAATGCCACCCCCTACCCCAGACCCTTTTGAAGCGTATTTTCCAGCGACTATTTGACGACGAAAATGTTTGCGTGGGTGGGGTATCTACCCCAGAATAGAATATACCCATCTGGGTATGTTCTTGTTTTATAAGTATTTGGTAGCGCCTGAATGAAAATATACGCAAACTTACAAGCTCGATTTTTAGTATACATATTATAGTAGGCGATTGTATGTAGTTAATATGACCTTTTTATGTACCTTCATGATACATACTTACCTATGTTCACACCTCTTCCCGGAAGAGGGGTAGGCAGAGACTAAAGTCCTCGAATTGCTACGATTATTTACATGATTATTTATACAAAATTGAATTTTACACAAAATTTAGACAATCGTTGAAATTAATTGAATGTCTGAAATGAGTTACCAATTAGATTAGAGAATGAATCGCATCTCATCACCCTTGTATTTGTATGTATTAACTCTAACAAATCTACAATATAACTTATGCAGTTTCAGTGGAGTTGAGTTCGAGTTGTTATACTCGTATAGGGCATGAAAGAGAAAGTCTTACCATGCTTTTATTTTTCTTCGCCTAAAACAGATATTTACTGTACCTTCGTCTTGCAGGGAACCTACTTTGTTTGCTTCGAGATTAGAAATCTGTAGTTAATCGATTTCAATTGCTCAGACATCATTAACAGGCTTTACAATTCTCTGTGATAAAGGAAACATAAATCAATAAATAACATTTTTTGTAAAAGGAAGTAGGTAATTAGTTTTCAAATAAACAAGCTCGTAAAAAGTAATTATTTAATGCAGCTAATTATTCTGTGATATCTATGTAATTTTTAACTTGCACTCAGCAGTAATATAACTTAATTATATTTAAGTAGGTAGGTACAGTAAGAATTGGAATTAGTTTGGCCGGACTGTATAAGAATTTAGTATGTAGGCCGGCTTGCTAAATACGTGTATAACAGTACAGTCAGCATCAGATATAGGTGAACACGGAAGATAGGTTCTCGAATAGATCTACTCATATTATACAAACCAGAAGAATCTACGATGCAGTGAATAATCCTTTCCTTTCGTATTTTCTCGGAAATGTTCGTTTTTGTCTTACTACTTCACGCACTCAGTACCCATCGAGACAACGTAGGGAACGGTCGCATTGCAAGAGGAAGTATCTATATAGAGTAGTTAATACCACAGAAATATTTTGTTGATATTTATGTTAGATTTTGTTATAAACTTCATGGACTCGTGTATTAATGCAGGCCACCTATATTTTTTTTTTACTTTACATTTCACTCTTGTCTGTCATTTTTGTAAATAATAAACATTGATTTTATTCGATCCACATTAACAATTTATAACAGACATGCCGAAAGCACTAAGAAAAGGGAAACGTTTAGATCGGCAAGCCTGCGAAGTTATTTTCAATATTTATTTATATTTCTTAACTGAAAATGATTAATTCAAACATACCAACTATACTGCTTACTTTTGTAAAGTCCAAAAACGAGTTTCGGAGGCCAGTGGAATTTCTCAACGAACAGTAAATAAAATATTGCAAAAAGAATACATAAATCAATCCACCTCCAATAGTCCGAAGTCGGCAAAGTTGGGTAGACCAAATAAATTATTTTGTCTAGGTCTTGACGATTTTGACTACAACGTTATACGCCGATTAGTGTATAATTTCCATTTGATATACAAACAAGTAATGTATCAGTCTACTGATAAAACAGGTGACTATCACAACGCGATGAACAATGAAAACTATGAAAAATGGCTTCGTAATCAACTCATTCCAAACTTAGCTCCACATTCGGTACTAGAAGTAGATAATGCTGAATATCATACGTAGAAAAACCTCCTAATTCAAATACCAGGAAGCAAGACATGATTGATTGGCTATCCAAACATAACGTTCCGATTGATCCGTCATTAACAAAACTCGAATATATGAAATTATTTGCAAGTACAAACAAGACTTTGTAGAATACTCTATAGACAAACTTATGAACGAAAATGGACACAGCGTACTAAGATTGCCACCATATCATCCTGATTTAAATCCGATTGAAAACATATGGTCTCATATAAAGGGATACGTATCCAAAAGAAACATCAGTATGAATATGACTACTGTGAAACAATTGGTACAGGAAAAGGTTAATATGATTGGTTCCGATGTTTAAGCCAAAGTATGTGACCACGCCATCAAATGCGAAAACGAGTACCGAAAACACGAACCTGAGTTGGAAAATTATATGGCTAGTTTTGTAATCACCGTTCATGAAAACTCTGACGATGATACACCAGAAAATAGTTCTGATTCTGACTGTGATATGGAAGTTGGAAGTATTGTTTCGCATCACATTGTCCACCCCGCTCCTCCTCCTCTTATCCCGCTGTCATAATCGAAGTCGTTCATCCAATCAGAAAATCATATTTATTTATATTAATTTCTCTGCTGGTTTGTTTTGTTTTATGTTGAGGTGTCTTTTTTGTTATGTCATAGTATTTTTAATTAATTACAAAAATTTATTGTTATAAAAAAGGTCTGCAAAATCCTACTGTAGTTTTGACTTATAGTTAGACTTTTGGGGTTCCAATCCTTATAGAATTATTAGATCATCCCAACCGGAATTTGGTTTTTATCAGTGCGTTTTATTGAAATAAAACGTCCTCAGTAACTAGTTATATTTTTGTTTACCTAACGAATTCTTTATATAATAGAATCGTGGTGGTTTTAACATCTCAGTGTAATATACGTCAAACGGGCAATTTGACATTTGACATTGATAAATAAAGTATGCGATTTATTTGATACCTACACGTCATTTAATAATACAGTAATTCATAGACACATCGGCACCATTCGGGTGTTATCGTTGTTCCGAGTTTTGCCGATAGTAAAGGATTATTCAATACATCTGTACACATCCAAAGTGTCATATTGATGTTAACATCAGCTGCGTCAACAATAATGATTGACACATTGGCTGTGTATGTCCTGGTTGCTTAGGATGTGTAGATCTATTTGAGTAGCTTGAGTAGATCTGATGCTGGCTGTACCTACAATAATACTTCTTTCCTAAACTTTGGAGAATGCCAGAATCCGAGATTAGCCCTTAAATACTCGCTACTGGATTCTATATGTTTCAGGTGAAAATGTAGGATTGATTTCCATAAATGTCTTAGAAAGAAAAGTAGCAGTAGCAACTGCCAGCAAAATTGTGTCTCCTGGAAGAACAGGACACGTATTTCGATTTGGGTGTTATCCGAAAAAGAAATTACGAATTATATTCAGTAAGAAATGAAGCACCTTCAGTTTCTAAGCTGTAATAGGTGTTAAAAGAAGAAATGAATGATCTTGGACAGCGAAAATCCCTTCGCGAATTCTTGGCAAAGTTGGGGTCTCGTTTAAAAAAAAACCAATAAAATAGAAAAGTTCTTATGGAGCGTGATGAAATCACAGCTGTGAAAGCGAAGTATTTGCAGGAGATTAGAAAAAAATACTATTCCCCAAATCCTCTGCCAGTCATATACTTGGATGAGACATATATGTACATTCCTCCCGCACATATGGCAAAGGTTTCTAAAGGACAGGGAAATATTATTGTCCATGAAGGAGGAGGGAGGTCCATGGCTTCGTTTTGAATGCACTTTTAATATTTAAATCGAATACTAAAAGTGGCTACCATGATGAAATGAATGGCGTCAATTAAAACAAAGTCTATCTCAAAAACTGCTGCCCAATTTAGAGCCAACACTTATTATTATGGACAACGCTTCACATCACAGTATCCGTTTAAACCCTCAGTTACCACCGGCGAACGCCACTTTTCCGTTATAGGTTTTAAATTTTATGACCATGGCATAGGGTTCTAAATCGCGATCTACAACTACCGTCGGTTTTTGAGTAGTTAAATAAGTGCCCGAATACAAATACATTGACAATTAAAGTTGAAGAGTGGTTCACAAAGAATGGGTATGAATACACAGAAGAAATGACTAAATAAAACAAGTCGTAAATCGAAATAGATCCTGTTTTCGAAGAACTCGATACTGCATAAAAAAATGGACATAAGTGTTGTGAAAATTAAGGAAGTATTGTAATCATTAATAATTGATGGGGGGGGGGGATTAATTCTCTATCGCTAACTTAGTCCGAAAAAGTAAAAAAAAAAAACAAATGAGTGTGTTCGTGTGTGCGCGTGTGTATGTATGGTTGGCTGTTTTCCGTTGTCAACTCCAGAGCCTAAACCACTGAATTGGATGAAATGTTGTTATCGGGGGTTATTTTGTAAATATCTAGGACTATTTTTCTTGTTTTTTGATAACTTGAATAAGCATCTAAACGGGACTTAACGATTTTTTTGAATTTCTCGTCTTAGTATCTCTTGACATAATCTACATCATGGCATACTCGGTTATTACAGCAAAACTCTAAAAATGGTATTAAGTTGCTCTAATCACGTCGGTTCCGTAATAAAAGTTGCTTAGAATGATGTCCCTAAGAACCACCTTTCGGCTTGCAACTCCCAGTTAGACGCTGTATACTTTATCCAAGAACTTCTAAAAATGTCTCCTAGACGCCTGCACACGGAATATCCACAAACTATTATTTAAATAACAACACCGAAAGCATCATGCAAGAAAGTTAGTACAGGGTGGTCTGCACAATTTATTATTACTGTCAATACTGACCGGAAATATAGGATAAACGTACCTTCTCTCTGGTATCTCACACTTGATTGGTCGACTAACTTAAATAAAATAAAAAAATTGGTAATGTGAGTGGCCGCCATGATAATTTGGCTTTTTATAGCCAATTTTTTGTCTATTAAGAGGGTTGAGAATAAATTTTCCCGTAATAAGTTTTGAATTAGGTTTAAAATCGAGATGCCTCTCAACCAGGCCCAGGTCACAAGCGGTTAAAAACGACCCCTGGGTTCAAACCCCACACGGGAAGGAAAAGAAAAACAGTTTTTCAGTGTTTATGTGTGACGTCACAGCTTCTGGTACCCAGCTATTTATGTGCCTGTATATAATTTATGTGATATTGTCATCACGAATTTTCAGAGACCTCGCCGCGCGCAACATTTTGGTGGACGGCACAGGTACGCTGAAAGTGGCTGACTTCGGTCTCTCTAGGTCCGGAATCTATGTTCATACGAGGCTACGACCCGTCCCTTTGAGGTGAGGGCAACAAGCATTACACGTAAACATATTATAGTTATAATAACAAATATCCATTGATATTTTACTATTTTTGATATTGTAGATACTAGAAATTCAGCAGACTAATGTTAACTGGCAATGCAAGGTAGCAGGGGCGCATTTTTGTAGATACCCGAAAGTTTCAATAGTCAGTTCATCATTCAATCAATAGTTCTACCAAGTTGATGAATGACATGCAAATCCCGCAAAGTAAAACTTTGATTGGAGAGCAACAACCCAAAGCAAGTCTTTCCTCCCAAGAGCTGGCACAGGCAACTCTCATTGATTGTGTGCAGATGAACATTAGGTGCTACAATCTGAACACATTAGATCTGATTTGATGAAACCGTTGCTCAGTTTGTTTGTTAAAGCGACTTTGTCGAATTAGGGATATTACAATGTTCATGATTACTTAAATGACGGGACTGTATGGGGTTAATCTAGCTCAACACAAACCTTGCTGTTAATAATATGGTAATTATTTATTCCTGCTTATTAATCATAATAATTAATACTGTCAAATTAGTTAAGCACAACCAATTTTTTAAAGAGATCTAAAAATCAATCTGTGGGTGTTTCTACGCCCTTCTTCTCCCACAGTGGTCCAATGTAGAGAAGGGGCAAAAAATGACTTTGCTATATGTAAAGGTAATATATGCAAAAATCTACAGTAATAAAGAACTTTGACTTTAACTTCAGTAATTTGGTGCGACCAATGCAAGGCGTCCTAGAAAGATTTGCGGGGGTTTTAAAATTTGGTATGTCGGAGGAAGATGAAGCTCAGCATTCTCGGTGTTTTCGGCTTCGAGACCATATCCGGAATACTGAGCTGCGTTTTCAGACAAAAATAAAAGATGAAGCTCAGAAGGCTTCCCATCTAAAGTGGGACTCGGCCGGCCACGTTTCCCGAATGCAACTTAATCGTTGCTATAGAAGTGGCTCCCAGAAAACGCTAAGAGAAATCGTGGCTGACCCAGGAAGAGATGGAGTGATGAGTTGAGGTCTTGGGACAAGAACGGAAGG
This sequence comes from Argyresthia goedartella, assembly GCA_949825045.1. NCBI lineage: Eukaryota > Metazoa > Arthropoda > Insecta > Lepidoptera > Argyresthiidae > Argyresthia > Argyresthia goedartella. The sequence continues at coordinate 10,868,093 of OX463812.1, read as the reverse complement.
AAGACCGCTCAGGATCGTATACTGTGGAAGAGGGGGAGAGAGGCCTTTGCCCAGCAGTGGGACATGGGCTTATAATATTCATATTCATTCATATTCATATATTTATTGTGTCATTGTGGTATATTTTAACAAAATTTTATCCAACAATGAACCCTGTAAGGGCACTACAATGTCTTAATAACTAGCTTACAACTAACATTTGTGATGGTTAAATATTATTTTCTTATTATATTTTATTATTTACTATACTTATTACATTATTATATTATATTATATATATTATTATTATATATATTTTTTTAAGTATGAGAAACATAAGAAATTATTAACTGCTGAATTATTATATAATTGTTAGGTTTAGTTTGTTATTAATTAAAATTCTATTAAAATATTATTTAATATTTTATAAAATTTTATATTATAGTAGTTTATTATATATTATTTAATTCTTATTTTATTGGTTATTGTTTATCATTTAGGAACTCGTTAATATTGTAATAGCGCTTTGTAATCAGCAATTGCTTAAGTGATTTTGTGAATTTGTTCTCTTTAGTTTCATTTAATATATATTCAGGTAAATTATTATAGATTTTTATCGACATGCTTAGTGGGCCAGATGAGTGAAGTTTTAAATTGGAGGAGAGCTGTGCCAGTCCTTTCCTGGGTCTTAAATTTCGGTTGGTCTGCATTTTCTCTTGACGGGTTTTATAGAACTCAGGGTGTTTGCGAACGAACTTACAGGTTTCTAGGATACAGGTTACAGGTTAGTGTTAAAATGTTGAGTTCCCCAAAATATGGTTTGCAACTATCGGTCGGTTTTATATTTGCTAATATTCGGATAAGGCTTTTTTGTAGGGTAAACACACTTGAGACATTTGTACTATTTCCCCACAATATTATTCCGTAACTTAGCCACGCATACGCATAGGCGTAATAAGTAACTAGAGCAGTTTTCTGGTCGGTAGACCTCTTTATTTCACGGAAAGCGTAAACAAATTTTGATAATTTTGAATTTAATTTTTCAATGTGTTTTTTCAATTTATATTTGTGTCGATATTAAGTCCAAGTAGCGAAAAATTATTTATTGAATCAAGCTTAATGTCATTAAATTGAAAATTTATATGTATAGGTTTTTTTTGAAAAGGATAAAAAGGTATTAACTTTGTTTTTTTAAAATTTATTTGAAGGTTATGTTCTTCTAGCCAGTTTATGATATTATTTAATATTGTGTGAAGGTTTTCGTTCAGTTCTTGGTTATTTGTGCATGAAGTAAGTATAGACATATCGTCAGCGAACAGGACACTAGGATCATCTATGGATTTGGGCAAGTCGTTTATGTAATAATAAACAACCAATCACACTTCCTTGTGGAATGGAAGCGTTTATATCCACGGCATCTGACTGGACTTTTATAATTTCTTTTCTTTCTATGTTATAATATTCTAGTTCTACTAGTTGCTTCCTATTTGTTAGGTATGAAGCAAACCATTTATGTGAGATGTCGCGTATTCCCATATTATATAATTTATCTAATAAAATATTATATTCCACTCTGTTATAGGCTTTTGACAAATCTATTAAAATCCCTACTGCGTATTGTTTGTTATTTATAATATTAAGAGCCGTTTGAATATATTTAAATACCGCTAATGACGTGGATCGCTTTTTTCGGAAACCGTTTTGGCTTTCGTCAAAGAGTTTGAATTTCTCACAGAATGTGTACACACGATTACACATCGCTTTTTCAAATATTTTTGATGCTGTTGGAAGTAAAGCAATTGGACGATAGTTGGTTGTTTCTAGTAATATTTTCATAAGGTCTGGGAAAATACCTTCGTTGAACGATTGACTTATCATTATATAGAATGGCAACGTTAACTGCTCTGCGCATTGTATGAATAGGCTTGGTGGTAATTCGTCTACGCCACAGCTATTTTTAATTTTTAATGATTTTATTATATTATAGACTTCGCGATTGCTTACAGGGTATAAGAACATTGAGTTTTCCGGTGGATTAAGCGCGGGGCGGCCACCTGATGAGATTGATCTGTTTTGTCCTACAGAAGCGAAAAATTCATTAAATATGTTTGCTACTTGTGTATTATCTGTGATTATTTGATTGTTGGTTTTTAGTTCAATATTTGTCTTTTCCCTTTTTCCCTTTTTATTACTATGTTCTTTTATTATATTCCACATTGTTTTAATATAATTTAATAATAATAATTTAATAATTTAATAATATTAATAATAAAAATTTGAAGTTCAGTGATTATATAGATTTTGATGTGCTCTTTCCCAATTTGTACTTCGAAACCTCGTATCTTTGCCGCTTGCACTACCACATTCGAAAAATGGCACCAAATAGTCGTTTATGTAACTGTTACATAAGGGGGACATAATAACATCACACGAGTGTTGTAATGCCTAATTATATACATACACATAAACATTTATATACAGACACTTCCATTGCATCTGGCCCCACACTAGGATACCCTGTCTCGTCGGAACCAGAAACAGCGACGTCACTCACGTATAAATCCATCCAAGAACTTTCGCATACCCACAACCGCAGCGCTAGAGACGTCGTCAATTTATGTACAGTTAAATTCAGTGCTTTATCTATACACTTATTATAAGCTCTCTATGACGTGTTCAGGAACCTCATGTTACGACCGGCATCGCGGCATTGACATTTAATTTCGAATAGAACGTCATCTCGGCTGATATTAGAATTGCGGTCAAATCAAATTGTTTTGTTTTTCAGAGATGTTCGAAATGTGAATGTAATAAGATCATCGAATTCGATCTTTTTATAAAATTTGCTTTATTTTTCAGACTTGTCCTAAATTTTAGTGTAAAAAGAACATCGAATTTGATGTTATTATGAAGCGATAATAACATTTTCACAGATAAGAAATGTGTTCTAACAAAACCGTCTATCTTTGAGCTGTCGTAATTTGCGGTTTTTAAATGCATTTAGAGGATAAATATGTGGTTGGGTAAATAAAACAGTTATTTGACTATAACTCTACTCCAGCTGATTTTATAATGCAACAGTCTCCTTATATAATAAACCAGAGAAAAATTCTTACAATTCTTGTTTCAACCTCTTCTAGTGAAGTCAATGGTTGCAGTGTAAGCACTGCAAAGTATACGTTAACATGCGTTTTTAGCCGTTAAATGAAAAGTAAAAAAAAAACTTCCGATCACGTCGTTGTCCGTCTGTTTGTCTGTCCTTCCGTCCGGCCGTTTTTAGGGATACGGAACCCTAAAAACGGCCGGACGGAAGGATAAAACGGGTAAAACGGGACCCTATTACTAGGCCTCCGCTGTCCGTCCGTCTGTCACCAGGCTGTATCTAATGAATCGTGATAGTTAGACGTTGAAATTTTCAAAGATGATGTATTTCTGTTGCCGCTGTAACAAAAAGTACTAAAAAACAGGAAAACAATATTTTAATCTGAAACTACATACAAATTTGAGTGTGAAAGTATCCGCACCAATAACTTTGTAAACAACATTTTGCTATGTAAAATGCAAACTATTCTATCCACATCATCCCTACCATTGTGCGGTGGTACGGAACCCTTCGTGCGGAAGTTCGACTCGCACTTGACCGATTTTTTTCTTTCTCAGGGACACGTGAAGGTTCAAATTGAAATATATACCAATTACTCATATTCAATACCAAATAACCATGAACCAATCAAGTCCTCCTCGCTCTCCAATAACTCCTAAGTCAACGCAATCAAAAGCATGTCGCATTATTTCGATACACTCCAGGGAATCAAAATGTAGAGGTTACTTTCCATGCACTAGAATAAGAAATTTGGCAAGAAGCATGCTATTTAAAAATACTATATAACTCGCTGATAGACAGACGGAAGAACGGACCGACGAACAGAATGACGGATGAACGGATGGATGAAAGGACAGCGGAGGCTTAGTATTAGGTTACCATCAGGCACCTTTCACCTATGGAAGCTTGAAAAATGCGACCCTTACTCCTACCGCGTGGTGGCGTGGAAACGAGTTTTCGGCCGAAACCCGTATTGACGTAGTCTACGCCGCTCTTACGCTTATACTATTGATTTAAAAAAAAAGAGGTTGGGTCAAGAATTATAGTTATTTTTCTCTCGTTTATTTCGTTAAAGACTGTTTTATTCTAAAATTAGCTGGAAAGAAGATAATGCCGAAAAGCTGTTTTAACACAATTTATGCAATCTCGCGAAACTTTCCAGACAAAACTTCCAGTTGATCGTACTGCAACTTGATTTTTGACTTCTTCATACATTTTAGGCCGAGCACAGCCAACTGATCGTGGAGAAACATTAATATGTGATCTTTACATATCTATTTCTATTACATCTAAAAGTGATCTACTTCTATAATATGTCTTTCTTCCCCTATTACAGGTGGTTAGCTCCAGAAGCGATTCTCCACGCCCAGTACTGCAGCGCCAGCGATGTGTGGGCCTTCGCTGTGTTACTATGGGAAATCGCGACTCTGGGTAAGTATCTTTATTTCTCTTAAAAGTATAAACCTGTCGGAAATTTCATCACCATTATGGTCAGCCCACATCAATCCACCGCTGGGCACAGGGCTCGGGATACCCTCAACGTACTGTTGGCTGTAGCACCGCTGAATATGTATCATGCTTTTGTCGCCTCGACTTTAAGGTATGGCATTATTTTCTGGGGCAACTCAACCGACAAAGATAAAGCTTTTAGAGCACAAAAACGGTGTATAAGGGCAATTTGTAAATTGAAACCTACAGACAGTTGCGTTCTTCATTTTAGAATGTTAGGTATATTGACATTGACATCATTATATATTTATGAAACTGCTGTATTTGTAAAAACAAACTGGTGCTTGTTTAAGAAAATGAATAGTAAAAGAGATACTAAATTAAGTGCACCTCCCCGCTCTACTGCTTTATTCAGCAAAAGTATATATGCCTAAATCCATAAGAGACATTGAGCAACTTCATTCATACAAGGCTGGACTTAGATATTTCTTAATCAAAAAATCATACTATAAGTTAGAGGACTTCTTGGAGGACAAGTCAATCTAACGCAATATTATAATTATAATGATAGGTACATAAATAGATAATTAACATGACCAGAATAATAAATTTATTGTGAATAAAATTAATGCTCATTCACTCTTAGATGGGTGCTTACTTTTCTTTAATTTTAATTTTATGATAATTGCGTACATCATAACATTTGCACGTCTGCATGGCAGAATATAGCGAAACTAAGTGACATTATAAAATACCCGATATACACCTATATTCATGCAAATAAACATTACTTTACTTTACTTTACTTTACTTTGAATAATCTACTTGTTTTCAACAATCAGGATAGTTAGCGAGTATAGCGTAAACAAGCAAGCGAATATGTATGTATGTATGTATGCAATGCACGATTTATACCGAAGTACGCGGTAGGTATGCGCGGAGAAAAGCCATATCTTTAGTGCAAACTCCCCAGAAATCTTCAGTGCTTCACCATAGACCATCTCAGCTGAATAGCAATTGATATCTTCCTTTCACGCTGTTTGAAGGCCGAGAAGCAAGGTGGGTAGAACCTCAGTCCATCTGATTTCGCCTTGAGCCATTATAGCAGCCTTCAAAGTTTGCAGCAGGGTGATAAGCCGTGGTGTGGCGATGCTGGATGCAGCAGAGTTGCGCTAAAGCCTTAAATAGAGAGGAAGTAAACTGACGCCCTTACTATGTTAAAAGAGCTGTGCAGCACCCATATCTTGTAATCCAGGTTTCGTAGAATATCTACGCCACTGTCTATGGCGTAATGTCCTTGTAAGGAACTACTTCCGGCCAACGAGTGTACCTGTCGACTGCTGTTAGGGAATACTTGTAAGCAATAGATGATGGCAATGGTCCGGTGAGGTCAATATGCACGTGACTGAATTGTGAGTCTGGTAATTTGAATTCATCCAGAGGAGAAGATGTGTGCTGTGTACCTTCGATCTCAAGCAGGGCACGCAGTTCCGCACCCATTCACGGCAATCCTTTCATGCTGAAGGCCATATACATCTTTCCGTTACCAGTTTCGATGTCGCTCTCGCACCGGGGTGGGTGGAAAACTTGCAGACAAAACTCCTTTTTAACAAAAGGATGGAGCCTCGGCTGTGAAACGTCACAATATAAAGTGACGGTGTGAAAATACTGGTATTTGCCCGAGTTTCAATGAAGTCGCTGAATTCTGCGCCTGAAGGTCTTTGGGATCGATTTCATCCTGCTGCGATTGTGCTAGGGATTCTAAAGTAGGAGGCGATGCTAGTGCTTCAATACGCGAGAGAGTATCGGCTGTTACGTTATCCTTATCTGTGATTTGTCTGATATCATTGGTAAATTGCACTATAAAATTAGATGATTGAACTATCTAGGCGAGCAATTATCATTTTTCTGCTGGTAAACGTATGTGATAGGTTTATAATCCAAATTCCAAATTCCAATTAAAAATGTCTGTATTACAGTAGATTTACATATACTTAGCTATCGTAATTTTTTGCCACTTCTCTACATTGATTTTTAGATCTCTTTTAAAAATTGCTTGTGCTTAACTAATATAAATATTACAATATCATTGTGATAATTAATAAGCAGGAATAAATAATTACAAAATTATTAACAGCAAGGTCTGTGTTGAGCCAGATTAACCCCATACAGTCCTGTCATTTAAGTAATCTTGAACATTGTAATATAGCAATTTTACCTGAAAATAAAATTGTTATTATACATACTTACCTGGCTTTAAGCCTAATATTGGAGAGTAGCATACTTGACTTCCTTGCCGGTGCGACGAAATTAGCCCCAAATAGCTTGTTCGATTCCAAATCGATATTCGATCGATGGTTTCTGAACGGCCATTTTGAATTTGACGTTGCTGCCAACCTAGCAGTTTTTTGACAACTGACAGACGAAAGCCCTCGCAAGTAAACGCGTTTTGGTTAGGGTATTGAAATTAAATCGCAGGCCATCTGGAATGTATTCGGGTTTCCCTCAGGATTGTCTATATAGCTGAGTGTGTTGTGGTTCCCCGAACCAGATAAAGTTCGCATTTACGTGGCCGATTGGTTTTTACCACGTAACATAACCTGTGTTGGAACACTGTGCTCATTGAAGCTGGCCCGCCAGTCATAGGAGGTTGGCTGAAGAACCTGTCTACCAAGAAGAGCCTAGGGTGCACCCGGGCCTTGCAGAGAGACAGGAGGTTGACGGAACCGAAGCACAGACCAGGTTAGATCGACCCCAATTACTTCAGCTCGGTGAATCGCCGACGTTCACACTTCTTGGCAACTGATCGTTACGCTACCTCGTAGCTGATGGGCCCCTACGAGGTCATTAGGTGCTGAGAAGCCTGAACATAGCTCACTTCCTGTTTAAAACTCCTAAAATACATGTCATATCCGTTTTGAACCTCAGCAACATTGCGCGCGTAAAGTTTCAGAAATGGCGGCAATTGTAGCCAGCGTTATTGTGCGCGCTCAATTTTCAGGTCATTGGCAACTCAATAAAGAGCTTATCGTGTCTAAGAATGTGTCACGATCATGCAATGCACAGTAATGTGCACAGCAGGCAGCGATTTACCTAGGCAGGTATAATATAACAATTTTATTTTCAGGTAAAATTGCTATATTATACCTGACGTTACCTGGCTTTAAGCCTAATATTGAGTAGTGTTTGGTATCGACTGCTGAGTTAAAAACGCCAATGTGATATGACTAGGAGTTCATTTATGGAAACATTATATAAATTATGATACTGAATGAGTATGCATCATCGTGTACGTGATGCAAAAATAGGCTGCGCAAATGCAACTCAAAAATAAGGCAAATAGATAGAAACAAACACAGACTTAAGAAAGGTCTGATGAAGTCATCTTTTGAGGCCAGCCGAGTTCTGGGCTGGCTAGGTTAGACTTGGTTAGTTAGTTTCTGGCTATTAAGACTCATCTGATCTTATCTGATTCATATATCTAAGAATATGCAAAGCTTTACAGTAGGTTTTCCCTTCAGTCAGCACTTAAGTACAAGTTCACCGAGATTGGTGCTCGGTGGTCAATAGTCAATAGTCAATAGTCAAAGTACTTTATTACTGTAGATATTTACATATACTTAGCAAACGTCATTTTTTGCCTCTTCTCTACATTGGACCACTGTGGGAGAAGAAGGGCGTAGAAACTCCCACAGATTTATTTTTAGATCTCTTTTAAAAATAGGTTGTGCTTAACTAATACAAATATGAAAAATTTAATTGTTATGATTAATAAGCAGGAATAAATAATTACAAAATTATTAACAGCAAGGTCTGTGTTGAGCCAGATTAACCCCATACAGTCCTGTCATTTAAGTAATCTTGAACATTGTAATATCCCTTTTTCGACAAAGTCGCTTTAACATGCTTTTTAAATTGCTCAAATGGCAATTTCAAAATCTCCAGAGGTATCTTATTGTAGTAGAGAATGCACTGACCCTTGAAAGAATTGCTAACCTTCGCGAGTCTAAAACGGGGCGCACATAGTCTGTGATTATTTCTTAGGTTAACATTACAGCTGTCGCTAAGTTTGGAAAATGTTGTAAGGTTCTTGCGTACATACATTATATTTTCGAAAATAAATTGACTAGCTACTGTTAGTATGTCAATTTCTTTAAAAAGCTCTCTTAAGGAGTCTGTTCGTTTTAAATTATAAATTGCTCGAATAGCTCTTTTCTGTAAAATAAAAATAGTTTGAATATCCGCTGCTTTCCCCCACAACAAGATACCATAGGACATCACACTATGAAAGTAACTAAAATATACTAGCCTAGATGTAGCCACATCCGTGCTTTGTCTGATGTTCCTAACAGCGTAAGCCGCAGAACTTAATTTACCAGCCAATTTATCTATGTGGGGTCCCCACTGCAATTTGGTATCAATGGTTATTCCAAGAAACTTCGTATCATTTACCAATTCTAACGTGCTGTTGTCTAACACCAAACTGGTCTCAACTTGCCTGACATTTGGAAGTGAGAATTTGATACACTTGGTTTTACCAGCGTTTATCAATAAATTATTAACTGTGAACCAATTCAAGGTTAAAGACAATACACCATTAACATCATCAAAATCTCCTTTTTGTCTTTCAATTTTGAAGACCATTGAAGTATCATCAGCAAACAACACTATGTCAGTTAATTTCTCCACCATGAAAGGCAGATCATTAATATATACCAGGAATAAGAAAGGGCCCAATATGGAACCTTGTGGAACGCCAATTGGTTGGCTGCTAGCTCGCCATTCACCTCGACGACTACCAAGACTGCAGTCGTGAGGTCAGGATATCAGGTTGAAATGTGAAAATGAGTTATTATAATTTGTACCTTGCACAGACAGGGCCAATCTGATTTAAACACAAAACATTGATGAAATTAGGGATTAGCAGTAGGTATAATCTAATTACAATTGCTGTATTTTGAATTGGGAGTGCGCCTCCTGGATGCATTACCACTGATTATGTACTTCCACATATGATTGGTCTTTGCAAAAGACTGGCGAACAAGTCTGTAATCTGACTTTAATAATAAAGTTACTCAATTAATCTAAATACCTTTTCGTATCACTTCTGAGAAGAATAGCTAGATGTGGCTGATTCTATTACAGGAGCTAGTGTGGCTATCTGACTACACTGAAGATGCTTCTACAGTGGGCAAGCATAGAGAAAAAGACAAGTTTACGTGTAATAAGCATATTTGTAAATGCCTACAGTGATAAAGAAGTTTAGTATCTATCGTATTCAATTATCATTGATCAGATACCTAATACAAGTATCTGAACGCGTTTTCATTATTACCCGCAGACGTGTAGACAACATTATGTGAAATCATGTTACCTAGGACTGAACTATACTGAAAATTATTGATTTCGAAGCAAAGAAAGTTACATGAAGTAATTGGTATAAATGGAATATAAAATAGTGTTGATTTTATATTTCTTCGTCACTGGTTTAAAAAGGGTTAAGATATCACGTAAATGAGTAAAACGTTACAATAAAAATGTAAGAAAGTTGTTTGCCTTCACTCTGTCCGCCTCGTTCTACCAACATCAGGCGATGTTTCTGTATGAAAATGTCGCTTTGAACCTTGCACAGATGTAACGTTGCAGAGACTGAGTTAGATCTCAAGTTTCGCCGGGATACTAGAAATGCACGACAACCAGCCATCAGATATCTACATCTTTGCGCAAGATGTTTAATTGAACCGTCTCGCATAGAATGAGTCATTTCATACTCACACGAGCGTTTAGTAGCGATGTCCCCTTACGCGCAGGCACTACCGACATAACCGCTAACGGCGGACGTAACTGCAAGTCAATGTCGCTTTAAACCTTGCAGGAGGACTAAGTTGCAGAAACTGTATCAGCGGTATATTACCATAGAAGATTGATCAACAGGTCACTTCACGAGGGAATTTCAATTTCTCTGTAGCCAAGCTGCGCTGATTGGTGTACTTATGGCGCTCAAACTGGGCTGCGGCACCTACATTTGGCTGCGGCTCGTAGTCGCCGCGTCGTCGTTCGCCTCCTGCCTCCCCTCCGCGCACGCACCAGCCTTGCGCAGGCTGGCGGCCCGGAGCGCTCGCCGTATGCCAGCTCCGGGCGGCGGGGGCGCGTCACCGCTGCGCGTGGGCGCGGGCTAAGTGTAGCGGGCAGCCAGCAGCGCAAGGGCTCACCTTCTCTACTCGCCTTGCTCTGGAGGTCGAACTCACAAAAATGCACGCAGTCGCAGTGTCGTCGTTTGCCTCCTGCTTCCCCTCCGCGCGCGCGCCAGCCTTGCGCAGGCTGGCGGCCCGGAGCGCTAGCCGGGCTCAGGGTGGCGGGGGCGCGACACCGCTGCGCGCGGGCGCGGCCTAACAGTTGCGGGGAGCCCTTTGCACAAGGGCTTGCCTCCTCTGTTTGCCTTGCTCTGGAGGTCAAACTCACGAAAAATCTCCAGGTTTCTCCTTCCTCGGACATAAAATCTGTAAAACTGGGAATCCACCGAGGGCAAAATCTTGCACGAGGTTACCATTACGCGATGGTCGTGAATGCATTGATATATAGATTGAGTAGAGATCCACTTGTCAACGTCAATATTTCGCAATTGATAAGAATCGATTTTATTATATTCCCCTCGGAAGACATCTCGTTGATTGTATTACATACCTTATCCCTGTAGCCGGAATCTGCTTGGTGCTCAAAAAGCCAAGACATGACCGTCGAAAATATCCCTTTGTTTAATATTTATGCTTCGGAACGCACCTCAGTTTTTGTTGTGCGGATAGCGACCCTTGTAGTCGGCAGCATTAAGACGGCACCAGCAGCGGGCTACGACACGAGTAAGATTCGACTCCCAACACCCCCCACCCTTGTGTTCCTCATCCCGTACTCCTGCCTCGAATTGAGCTTTCGAATGCCGGTCGACGGCGTCAAGGTCAGTACTACTTTGTGACATTCCACTTTAAAACAACCCTTCACAGATCCCACCCCTTTCGGTTGTGGCGTGGATGTAACATTTTGGTAGCAGAGCGTGGTTTCCTAGTAGGAAATTGATTCACGGACGGTTGTAGGGTTGTTTTTTTTGCCACATTGTACCAGGGAAAGGGTCAGATTGGTCGGCAATCTTTGTTGTGAGTGAGTCTTTTGTGGTCGGTATACCACAATTTGGGTTCATTTTCGGTTAGTGACGTTCACTAACCGAAAATGACGATTTATTTAACGATTATTATAAATTTGTAGTCGGAAACTACTGTTGTGGGCTTAAGGATTAAAAGGTCATTCCGCGAAGTAACTATATTGTATTACTTGTGGTAGAACGTCGGGTTCTATAGTACTACAGTGTTATTTCGGTTTACAGGGCAGGGTCAGGCTATTTAAGGGGTATTAAGCTGATTTTGCTGACCTCTGTAGAAGTGTGGGTCATATCGGAGGGGCCACTTCTAGAAGGTTCACGGCTACCTACATTATATTAAAAAATAGCTTGGATTTTGATATCCAGTGTGGTTTAGGGAGCTATATTGTTTAGGTTTATAGTCTCGGAGCCCACCACTTATTTATTTTTTTAATATTTTTTATTGTTTTTATAATAATTTTTTGTATGTTATTTTTTATTGTGTTTTATGGTGGCATTCTCTAATTGATTTGGAGTGTATAGTTATAAGGTGTATATCCACAGGGCGACCATATTAAACATTTTTAGGATTTAATTGTTTAGTAGTGGCCTTAGTTTGACAACTTAGTTTTTATTTCTGTGCCCAGCGCTGACGAGCAAGTGCTGGTCCCTGGCTATACTTAGTTCGGTAGTGAAGTATAGGACCAGAATCTATTAAATCGGTCAACATGGCACCTTTACCCTGGACGGTACTGCGGCATGGTGTCCGGGAGGAAATGAGATGGCTCGCCCATACTCATCAGTATGTGGAGCGACCGGACATGGATGATGTCCTGCTCAAGCGTGTGGAGGACGCAATGACACGCGTCGGGAAGGTGTGTCGTCTGGCTGCGGAGGCTGAAGCTCTCGGGCTTACTGATGAAGCTTCGGTGGCTACAGTGAAACAGCTCTGCGCGGATGCTGACCAAGCGATGGAATGCTTGGGTGACATCGAGTGTCGCGCGGAGAAAATTAAGCGGTCGCGAAGGAATGACCGTGGGGAGGGTAACGGAGACCCACCCCCGAAGGGTGTTGTTGGACGGCTGCCACACCTGGAGATTCCGGCCTTCAGTGGGGCAATTGATGAGTGGCCGACCTTCATCAATTTATTTGATAGTTTGGTCCACGGTCGGGACGACCTGGACAACGCCTACAAGTTGGCCCAACTATTGATGGCTCTGCGGGGTGAACCGAAGGAGTTGGTCGATCACCTAACGGTCACGGCGGGCAATTATGAGATAGCAAGGTCCATATTGTTGGACCGCTACCAACACAAACGGCGGTTGGTTGATGCGCAGCTGGGGAAGCTGTTTAGCATCCCTAGAGTAACCCGGGATTTTGACATCCGAGTAAAGGTGCTCAACCCTGTGCTGGTGGCCACTAAGGCCCTTCAGAACCTTGGTCTTCCGGTAGACCAATGGTCATACATTGTTTTAAATATGGTTTTGTCACGATTGCCTGCAGCTGTTCAAAGTCGGTTTGAACAGCTGCATGGGGGCAGTAGCACGGAACTGCCCACACTCGTCCAATTGACAGATTTTTGGAGGGTGAATGTAGGCGATGTGACACACTGGACACGGAGGCCAGTGTGCAGCGCCAACCCGCGCGGATGCGGGAGGGGCCGCGCCCCCTGCCCCCACGGGGGGGTGGGAGGTCGACAATTTGGCGTTTTGAATGCCGCGCCGTCGGGTGACGGCTGTGAGCACTGCGACAGTGCCGATCATGACAGAGTCAGAGTCAGAGCTTTTTTTTTAATTGAATATAAATAAATAAATTATCTTATTCAACGTCAAAATTATACTTACTTATAACTACAAGTCAATTTTTTTTTATATAAAAAAAAGACTACACCGTTTCGGAAGGTGGGCCTCGGGGTTAAGAAGAAACGGCAAGAAACTCCCCCATTCCTTTTTTTTTTAAAGTGACTTTACAACAGGTACTGGTTTCGGTCTAAGGAAATTCGCCGGCGAGTGATAGACTTGATCCATCGCCCCTCGTCGAATTTCTGTGCGCTGAGATGGTATGGACCATGCAGTTTTGTCATCTAAGTATTCCTTAATACTATAATAGGACTTTCTTATCAGCTCATTTTTAACATAGTTTTTGAACCTCTTTTCAGGAAGGATCAATGATTCCTGTGATATTTTATTGTAGAAGCGAATACAGTGCCCCATGAAGATGTGCCTACTTTACTTAGTCTAAATAATGGTAGTGCTAACCTATTTTTATTTCTAGTGTTAATTGTATGGCTATCACTTACAATTTTAAATAAAGCTATGTTTTTTCTTACATGCATGATATTCTCGAATATATATTGACAGGTAACCGTAAGTATATTAATTTCTTTGAATTTTTCTCTTAATGATTCTCTAGCATCTAATTGATATATCGCCCTGATCGCCCTTTTTTGTAACAAAAATATCGTTTATAAATACGATATTTTTCAAGAGCAGCATATATAAATATGCTGCTCTCCCCCAGAGCAATATTCCATAAGACATAATACTGTGAAAATAACTAAAGTAAACCAATCTGGCAGTTTCAACATCTGTAAGATATCTGATTTGTTTGACCGCAAAAGCGGCTGAGCTAAGTCTTCGTGCGAGATTAGTTATGTGAGGACCCCATTGAAGTTTCGAATCTATAGTGATTCCGAGAAAGATTGTGTCTTCAACGAGGTCCAATCTTTCAGATCCTATTCTAACACTGCTTTCAACCTGTCGTACATTAGGCAAATAAAATTTGATACATTTAGTCTTCTTTGAGTTTAATTACAGGTTGTTCACATTGAACCAACTTAACACATGAGAGAGTGTACTATTTGCGTCGTCTAAAATTTCTTCTTGTCTTTTCACCTTGAAAATAATAGATGTGTCATCAGCAAATAGAACAATCTGAGTCATTTTTTCCACCAAATAAGGCAGGTCATTCATGTACACTAAGAAAAGGAACGGACCTAAGATAGAACCCTGGGGTACACCAATATTCATATGGGTTCCAGTGGACTTGCATCTGTTTATATCTACTTTTAGTAATCTTTCCATTAAATAAGATTCCATTAATTTTAACGCATTATCTTTATTACCATAGTGTTGAAGTTTAAGCAAAAGAGTTTGATGGTCCACACAGTCAAATACCTTGGAAAGATCACAGAAAATACCAACCGCATCCTGTGATCCTTCCCACGCACTATAAATGTGTTCTACTAGCGCAACTCCGGCGTCTGTTGTTGATCTGCCTTTAGTGAATCCGAACTGTTTTTTGTGGAGTACCCCAGATGCATTGAAGTGAGAGAGTAGTTGACTCAATATGACCTTTTCAAACACCTTGCTCAACACTGGCAATACAGATACAGGTCTGAAGTTGGCAGGGTCTTGTTTACTACCGGAATTGAAAAGTGGTATTAATCTGCTCATTTTCATGAGGTCAGGAAAAACTCCATTTGCTAGACAACTATTGAATGTGATTGCCATGTATGGTGCAATCACATCGATTACTGATTTAACCACGTTAACCGACATGCCCCATAAATCTTCAGTCACTTTTCATGCTAAGAAGTTTAAATGTTTTAACTATAGTTATAGAGCCTATTGGCTTGAAGTTAAAGCCATCCTTGTTTTGGGGCACATTTTCAACCAAATAATCTAAAGACTTTTCAGAAGAGGATGGTAGTGCTTCTGTTGTTATTATTGGTATGGTACTGAAGAACTTTTCAAATGCGTCAGCAACGTCCTCGTTTGATGAGAGTAATTGGTCGTTAACTTTTAAATTAAAACTAGATTCACTAGACCTAACCTTGCCTGTCTCATTTTTGATAATGTTCCATGTAGTTTTATTTTGTCGCCAGAAGCTTTGATTTCATTGTTAAGATGTAGGCACTTGGCTTTGTGGCAGTCTTTCCTAAAATTTGTAGAATATTTTTTGACAAAGACGTTAAACTCAGGACTGTGATAATAGGATTTTTGCTCATACAATTCATATAGTCTGGACCTGCTCTGTCTTAAATCCTCTGTTGCCCATTCAGAGAATTTTGATTTGTTGTCCGGTCTCAATTTTGTCAGATTTAAAACCTTTTCAAATTCCGCAGATACAGATTTGAAGAAGCTGGAATATAATGTGTTCGGATCTTCACAGTAAGGTGTTAACGGTAGACTTGACACCAGTCCACTACGAAATTTTTCCATTTTCTTCAAAGTTACTGGTCTGTACAATACTTTAACGGGCTTTATGGCATTACTTTCTTCAAATACTACAATCTGACCAGTGTGGTCTGAACTTAATGCCTTAACTATTTGTTTATCGTGAATACTACATTCACAGAATACGTTATCTAGACAAGTAGCGGAGGTAGCCTTTATTCGTGTAGGCTCCAGAAAGACATTGCACATATTGTAAGACTTAAATACTGCTAGGATCCTAGTGCGAAGAGAGCGGTTTGCGGTGTCTAGTAAATCTACGTTAAAGTCGCCGCAAACTATGACGCGTTTGGACTTGTTTCTGGATGCAAGTTGAAGAACTTGTTCCATCACTGATTCAAAGACTTCAAAATCTCCTTCACCCCTCCTGTACACACTAACAATAGTATATTTTTCCATCTCAACACACGAGACTTCAGCATTCATTTCGCTAGGAAGACTAACAATATCCTTTCGTTCTTTACACTTAAAACCATCTTTTACTAAAATTGAGGAACCACCTCTAGTTTTAATCTTTCTATTGAAACAGCTGATCACTTTATAATTTGGTATGCTGAACTGCATTGCACACTCTTGCAGCCAGTGTTCTGTCATACAAAGTATATCTATTCTTTCGCTTTCTAAAAACATTTCTAATTCTAGTTGCTTGCCAGAAAAGCCTTGTATATTTCGGTGCATTACCTTTAAGCCGTGCTTTTCTGTTGTCGGTTGCGGCAGTTTAAAGATACAATAGTATCGTTTGTACATATTGCCTTGTCAGTAGTTACATGCTTCTTAGTACGTGTACTAATCGTTGTGGTGACCGTTATACAATAACTTACTTCTGTTATACTGTTTATAACAGATTCTAAAATAAATGAAGTTAAAGACTTAGCTATTACGTCAGTGTCAATTTTAACAATAATAACTTTGATGTCCTCGCTGTTTCCGTCAGTGATGTATTTACAAATTAATAGATTTGTGTCAAAGAATACAATTTTTGTATTGCGTACAGTCATATTATACATATACATATTTAACCTATGAGTAGCGTGCTGTTGCTTTCCATTCATTGTATTTTTGTAAGGGAAGACACACAGAACAATCTTGCCCACTTCTAGATTAGAGAGAGCATCAACAAACTTTATCATAGTTTGTTTCCCTACACCTATACTATTCTCAAACCAGTGAGTGCAGACGTGACCAGTTGCGCCAAATTTAAAGCGCTCCGGGTAGCTGCCCGCAGGAAGATAGTCTTCCGTCATCGATTGTGTTTCGGTTGTTTGGGGCCGCACACGCTGAGCGAGTGCTCGCGCGCGTTCCCGTGTGAGTGCTGTGGTGGCAAGCACCACATAGTGTTGTGCCTGAATCGGTCAGGCCCTTCGGACGGTCACCAGGGCCGGACTCAGATTGGTAGGCCACAGGGCCCAACCAGGGCCGGACCCAGTCCCCCTCCGGGCAACGGGAGTCACCAACGGGGTGTTCCACGGTCAGCGAGGACTTCGGGCCGCTGGCTCACCGCGTGTTACGGGCGGGTGTCAGATGGCACCTATGAGTGGCGCGAAGGCTGGGAGTCCACCACCTTCTGCGCCACCCTGCCCGTCGCTCTGGGAGGCGAACAGTCGGATGTCGCCCCCATTCCTAGAGCGCCCCAGGTTGGATCCGCTCTCCCCATTCATCCACGGTGTGCACTGGGCACACCATACACCGTCCGGTATGGTCGGATACCGATGCACATACCGTCTGATATGCCGGTTGCATACCAGCAGCCGAGTTATTCCGAGGCTGACGGAGGTCTCAGCGGGTTCGGATCCCGCGGTGGTTCCCGCTAGGGACACGCCGCCCACTTACAGGGTGCCACCACTCCACAGATGGTCAGCTCCCCACCGCCTCTGTGATAGCGTGGAGTTCGGACGGCAAATCATGTGTGGCACGAGCACTATTGGACTCGGGGTCCAGGGGTGCTTAGTCTCGTGCAACCTTGTAAGACGGTTGGGCATTTCGGTAAGGGAGTATCCACATTCCATTCGGGGAATTGGGAACACGAAAGTCGGTTCCGTTAAGGGAGTATGTCGGATTACTCTCTCGTCACTGGTGGATTCATCGGTGAATCTGACAGTCACGGCATTAGTCATGCCTAATGTGATGGGCTCACACCCTCACGTACGGTTGTCGCCCTCGGTGCGACAGTTGGTCGCTGGGTTGTCACTGGCTGACCCGGAGTTTGATATTCCGGGCCCAGTAGACATTTTATTGGGTGTTGATGCCTTGGGATACCTGTTAGTGCCAGGTGTCCACGTGTTGCAGGCGACTGGTCTGGTTTCGGTCAACACCAGACTGGGCCATGCGGTAATGGGTCCGGTCATGCCGGCTGCCCCACGCCTAGCGACTAGTAGTCCCTTATTCGGTTCATTATTCTCGGAGGTGATACAGAAGTTTTGGGAGGTGGAGGAACCACCTACGGTCCGCCGGTTGGACCCGGTTGAAGAAGAGTGTGAACAGTTTTATCGGAACAACACTGGTCGCCTTCTATTTTATTTTATTTTATTTGGGACATCAACAGCACATAGTTAAACAAATTACAAAGAACAAAGATACAAAATTAAAGCCAGTAACAGATATCCACAAAAATACAAGAGATAAATTTAAATTGAGAAACTTAAACAGATAGAACAGTGTGCAAACATATATAGAGTTAAGAGACAGTTATGATATTTATTTAAAGGTATATGTAGAATAAAGAAATAAATGATGTAAGATTTATGACGTGTTTGTGTGTGAGTGTATGAATGAGTGTGAGAGGGTGTGTGAGTGCATGTGTGAGGTTCACTTATTCCTCCTTGATATTGTGTAATTTTTTAATAATGTACTGACGGAATTTCGCCTTAGACGATGCAAACGGATCGAAATTGTTAAAAAGTTTATTAAATTGATTGGTAAGGCGAACCATTGTTGAATTTTGAGCATAACTGGTATGCTTGAGGGGGATAGCAAAAAGCCTTTTGGAAGTTTGACGAGTACGGCGCGATGGGACACAGAAAGATAGTTCAGAGAGAAGAGGTGAAGAATCAAGGCGGCCCGATAGAATATCATGGAGTAACATATCAAGCAAAATTCTGCGATCCTCAAGACTGATGAGGTGATGCTGGTGACAAGACTCCTCGTAAGAGCGCCCAAGAGCGTGAGACCTGAAATTCAGGTTCTTTATAAATTTTGATTGAATAAGCTCAATGCGTTGAATGTACGTAATGTAGTTTGGAGACCATATACATGAAGCGTATTCCAAAATGCTCCTTACGTAAGCATAATATATCTGTTTTATACAACCCAGGTCGTTAAACGGTTTGCAGATTCTCAGAACAAAACCCAGATTTCGAAACGCACGGGCCGTGATGTGCTCAATGTGTTTTTCAAATGATAGTTTACTATCGAGAATGACACCAAGATCGCGGATAGTATTGACGCGGACTAATGGCTTGTTGTTAATGGAGTAGTCATATATAATAGGGGTGGGACTTCTAGTGAACGAGATTTGGACGCATTTACTAATATTCACAGAGATCCTATTCTTTTCATAGTACTGACTTAGGCGATTAAGATCGGCCTGTAGCTTATCACATTCGGTGGTACTGTTTACATCAAGGTAGACCTTTTTATCGTCAGCATATAGTAAAAATTTACAGTAATAAAATGCAGTATAAATATCATAGAGATATGCGTTGTACAGTAAAGGACCTAAGTGAGAACCTTGAGGAACACCCGACGGGATATCAATAAAGTTCGAGTTATATCCACCAACAATCACAGCCTGACTTCTCTTAGAAACATAAGAAGTAATCCAAATGTGGAGGTCACCCTGAATCCCCAGATGAAATTATTTGCGCAACAGGATGATATGGTCTACGCGGTCGAAAGCCTTCTCAAAATCCGTATAGACAACATCAACCTGCTTCCGCTTGTCCATCTTATGAAGAACAAATTGTAGGAATTCCGCAAGATTACTCATGGTAGATCGGCCTTTGAGAAACCTGTGTTGCTGAGGAGGTACACCACGAGAAATAATTGGGTAAATGCAGTTGTAAACAGCCTTCTCGAATACTTTACCAAATACATTAAGAATAGGTATTGGTCTGTAATTGTCGATCTTCTTTCTTGTTCCTTTTTTGTTTATCGGAAGTATGTGAGCTTTCTTCCAGGCAATAGGAAACGAGCCTTCTTTGAGGGATCTATTGAATAAGATGCTTAGAGGATGACACAATTGCTTCGCGCACTTTACTATATAGTATGGTGGGATATTATCGCTACGTGCACAACCGTTAATATCAAGTGAGTTTAGTAATTTTAGTGTTATATCAGGATGGAACTGAGCAGAATTGATCACATTGCCGTCTTCACAAAACGGTGGAGCGAGTGGCAGATCAGAATACGAAGACGCTGGCTGACTAAATGAGTCATATAATATCAAAGCTGGCAATCTCCAATATTGGTATAAAAAAAGTTAATGATGTAAATATTTTCTCTATGGTAAATTCTCCATATTGTAAATGAGCATTCATTTCAAAGATGGCATTCTCCCGTAGAAAAAGCGACTTAAATAAAAGTGTTCATAACAAAATCGGCAGTCTCCATCAATGTCTCTATCAAATATGGCAGTCTCCACTCCGACCAACCAGAGCGCAGCATTTAGTATGGCGTCTGTCTTCCCACAGCACAGAACTGCGCGAGGTTTTTACGTTATTTTGCTGTGATTTTGAAGTGAAAACTGCTGTAAGTAGTGAAAAACAGAAACTATGGATAATCGTGTTCAGCCCTGTCCACCAAGAGAGTCAAGAAAACGAAAAAAAAAATGAAGAAAATTGGAAACGAAATGTGCGTAAAAGGGAGAGGTTAGTACCATGCCTAACATGTTTTGATACTTGTCTTTACTGTAAGTTCTTTGAAGTGTGTTTTAATTTCAAAATGTTATGTTAAATTGTAATTTTATGAAATGCTTTGCAATCTAATGATGTTTTTATACTCATAACAAGTTTTATTAAATAAGTGTAAAAAAAGTCGGAATAGTGCGAGTCGGACTCGCGCATGAAGGTTTCCGTACGATTATGTATGAAAACGGCAAAAAAACACGTTTGTTGTATAGGAGCGCCCCTTACATATTTATTTTATTCTGTTTTTGGGTACGGAACCCTAAAAACAAGCAAAAATGGTTAAAAGTATTTTTATATAGCCTATTGTGTGTCCCACTGTTGGGCAAAGGCCTCACCGTTTCGAGCCCACGCATCTCTTCGGAGTGGTCCACAGTATTAGAAGTTTTTTTTTTAAAAATAAACCTTTTTTCAGATACGCATCGAAGCAACTTCCTGAGCGACCAAGATGTGGACATGACACAAAAGCTTTTAGATGTGGAGCTGTATCTATGGCCGACGTAAAATATTTCCATGACGCTTTTTTCAAAACCAAAGAAAAAGGAAAACAAGATGCGTTTATTTTAAAGTATTGCAAACCCAAAAATATCAAAAGGCGGCGAGGACAAAATGGCCCCAGAAAACTTCTGCAGACTAAATATAAGATGTACTGTTTGAGTCAAAGAGCTGTCGTGCCGATTTGCCAACAGGCATTTTTGAAGATTCTGCATCTAACCAAACATAGGATCCAGACAATCGTGAAACATTTTTTCAAATCTGGCACATTATTACCTGAAAATCGTGGTGGTAGTCACAAGCAGCATAAATTTGCAGCAACGCTCGATGCAGTTAAAAAATTCATAAATTCTTTTAACTGCGATGAAGCACATTATTGTCGGGGCAAAACAAAACGATTTTACTTGGCGCCAGAACTAAGTATTAACAAAATATTCAGAATGTATAATGCACAAGCAGATGCAAACTTAAAAGTTAAGAAAGGATATTTCAGGAGCATCTTCAACAATTATTATAATTTGGGATTTGGGACCCGCGAACCGACGTGTGCTCTACATGTCTCCAGTACGATGCATTAATAAAAACTCACGAAAAAAACAAAGATGTTGAAAAAAAAGCCGATGTTATGGTACTTAAAAGAGTTCACAAATTACGCGCGAAAGCTTTCTTCGAATTAGTCCGGGAAGAGGCAGATGGTATGATAACATTTTGTTTCGATTGCCAAAAAAATTGCCCTATGCCTAAATTATCGGATCAAAGCACATATTACTCGAGACAGTTATATTTATATAACTTTACAATATGCCAAGGTAGCTCAAAAGCCACAATATCTCCACAAAATACATTTGCTTATTGTTGGACTGAGGATAAATTCGCAAAAAGTTCAAATGAAATAGCATCAGCTGTATATCATCGGCTTTGTTCGACGGATTGGACAGGTATTACCAAGGTGCGTTTGATAGCGGACGGCTGTGGGGGACAAAATAAAAACTCAACTATGGTTGCCATGCTAGCCAAGTGGCTTACAAATAAAGCACCAACTGATGTAAAAGAAATACAGTTAATATTTCCTGTCGTGGGACACTCGTTCATTCCTCCAGATAGAGTTTTTGGTTTTATAGAAAAAGACGTTCGTAAGATGGAGACAATAAAAAACGCTGAAGGCTATTTGAACATTATTAAAAACTACAGTACTGTTATAAAACTGGGAGAAGGCGATTGCAAGGTCTATAATTGGAGAGACAATTCAAAATCTGTATTGAAAGATGTGGGTGCATGGCCTTTCCCTTTTCAAAAGTCTAAACGGTTCTTTATTAAGAGGACAAAGAGTAAAGTTGATGTTGTAGTTAAAGGGAATCTTTACTATAGAGTAAACGAAGGATTATTTGGAGGCATTACAAAAAAGAACAAAAATATTAACATGATGAATGCACAACAAATTAATTCTTCAGGAAAAGTAAACGATAATAAATTGACAGATTGTAAAGAAACTACTAGAAACGCACTACGGAGATGGCTGGATGAATGATGAAGAACTTGTGTATTATAAAGAATTAATACAATGTCAACATAATAATACTACCGAAGATGCTATCCCACGGGAGGACGACGAAATTCTTTGTGAATTTCAAGAAGATAGTCCAGAGTTAAGAATTTAATTGAGTATAATTTTATTAATACATTTCATTTGCGTTTTATTTCTGAAATTAATACCTAACCGATAAAAAATGCACAATTGAAGAATGTTTTGAAAAAATCACTAGCTTTATATTAATATAATTTTGTACGAATTAACTGCAAGTTAATGGAATGGTAAATAATTCTATATATATATAACCTATACTTTTTCCGCATTTTTTTAATGTAACATGCTTAAGTAGTTTTTCCAAAACATCCTTCAAATACAACATTTTTGGGAATTAGCAGTTCTCTCATTTTCCGCTTATTTCCAAACAGGGTGTCTAAAGTTTGACATCAGAATGGTCCAATCAAAGTTGAAAAGGTGTTTTTATGGTCAAAACACTGATATTTAAATTTAAAAAATACCAACTGTTTCACATTTTGTTTTGTTTATTTTTATGAGTAAAAACGCCTGTAATTTTGATTGGATCTCTGACGCACCCGGTATAGGTAATTAACAATAAAGTAAAAATATTTAATTCTTGCCCTAAAATTAAAGTATCAAAATTAAGCATGTCGGCTTCTAGTCGATGAACAAGATGGCGACCACGTTCAGATCAAATGCGGCATTGTCCAACACTGTCAGTATCAAAGTGGGCAGTCTCCACAAATGCGCTTCAAATCCGGCAATCTCCATTTAAGATTTAATAAAATTGTAGCAATAATTATCGATAACTGCTAAATTTATTTGACAGAAGTCAATCATATCTGTTTCTAGAACAGAACTCATCATTTAAAACATGTTTTTTTTTGTACTATGAACCATATAAGTTTTTCGTTGATAGTACGAAATTGTGGTAAGTGGAGATTGCCGGCTTTGATATTATATGACTCAAATACTGAATGGAAAAATTTATTAAAACCCTTGCAGATGCTTGGACCATCTGAATAATGAACACCTTGGTATTCAAGGGATTGCGGATAGGCAGAGTTTTGTCTACGAGCTTTGACAAAGGACCAGAGCTGTTTGGGGTTCACTTTAATATTAGTTTGCATAGATTCAACGTAAAGTTTGAAACATGTATCCTGCATAACCTTTTGTCTCTTTCTGAGTAAGGAGAATTCTTCGTAATCGAGTGGATTTTTAAACTTTTTAATTTTTTTATGACTATTGGCTTTATCCCTGGTGATCTTGACAAGTGCCTCACTAAACCAAATCGGGTGATAAGACTTCTTTTTACGAGTATCCAGGGGCACATGTTTACAAATAGTGTCGTTGATGATGAACCGCGTCATCAACCATTCCTTCAGAGAGGATCCCGTACCAGTCAGACTCGTTGAGCATAACATGAATGGAATCATAGTCCCCTTTGCGAAATCTGTACCTAGCACGGTTAGACTCTGAAAGTGGTGACGCTGTTAGATCATTGGCCAGAATTTCAAGCGATGGATGAGCAATATCCTCTTTGATGAGTGGTACGGGGGAGCGTAAGAGGACGAGTGCGACATTGCTAAAGACCAGATCGAGAGTGTGTCCACTGCTGTTGGTAATGGTGTTAAACTAGTGAAGTTCAAGAGCCTGAAATTCGTCGATAAGATCAGTAGCTGCTTCCTGGACACATATTAGTTATCTACGGAGGTGTTCAACGCCGGTGGGCAACCAACGCAAACAGCGCAAATTGAAATCGGCGGCGATTAAGTAGTTAGCATTGGGATGTAACGATTTGACTGAGGCGACAGATGATATTATATTATTTATATGGATATGGAGAACTGGGGTACGTCCTCTCTTTTCCGGTAGGTATGCTGCACATATATGAAGGTCATCAGCTGTACCACGAAGAGCTTTAGCGGATATGGTGACCCATAGACATTCCGTATTGGACGTTATCCACTCTGGACGTGAAATTGCATTTAAAGATCGACGTACGATGACCATAACTCCACCACCATCTTTTTTACCCGCGGCAACGCGGTCGCGGTCCAGTCGAAATACGTCGTATCTATTGTCGCATAATTCCGAATCTAGTACACCATCCACAAGCCAAGTTTCAGTTATAATGATTATGTCAAAATTATTAGTCACAATACTATTATACAAATCTAATGTTTTGGTTCTCAAACCTCGGACATTTTGGTAGTAAATGCTAAAATTATTAGATGCGAATGTAGATTAGATAAAAATTTATGGAGATAAAAGACGCACTATTAATATTAGTGATATGGGCGGGGCAGAACAGAGACCCAAGACATCTTAAAGGCGTGAGGGCGGGAATTAAGTGAGTTACGTGTGTTTGTAAATGTGTATGTATATGTTGTGGAGTGGTGGATATAAGTAATTTTACGGGGTATATAGACAAAATAATGTGTGCTTTGGCAACTCGAGTACAAATCATACTATCTTATGAAAATCCTCGGGAGTACGAATGTGTAGCAAGGGACAATTTTCGGCTTTTGAGCATAAACATTACAATGTTTCGTCCAAACGTATGTGTAGTTCAACTTATTGCAGATCTCCTTTAAATCCATGAACATCTTTTTGTTGGAGGGTGTAAGATGATCATGCACGTACAGTTTATGCTCGCGTCCTTTTATTCCGATATCCGTTGTCTTTATACCTTTATTCTTGATAAGGCCAGCTACAATAGCATCCTTGTGAGCGCGGTTGTGAAGTTTCGCAATGATTGCTTTTGGGCGACCAGGTTTGGCTCTCATCGGCTGTACACGGTGCACAAACTCTATGTCGTCTGTCTTCAGCTCAACTCCGGCGTAAGCTGCTATCTTGATCGTTATATCACGGGGCGATTCATTCTTCAGCTCGGGGACTCCAGAGATCTCAAGGTTGTTCATGCGCAGCCACTGTTGGTGCGTGCCGAACTGGTTCAAGTTCAGAGACTCGTCTCTCGGAGGCCGATAAACTATTCTCGAGTTCCGCAATTTTCTCGCTTTTTGTCTCAATTTCAGATAGCCTGGACTCAAATTGGGCAGTCAATGAAGTGACTTGCTTTTGAATTTCACTTTTAATAATACTCCTAATCTCTGACTTCAGCGCCTCATTGCCCTTATGAATCAGGGCTTCAAGTCGATTTTCCAATGAAGCGATATCAAAGGTATTACCGCCAGGGGCCAGATAGTCATTGGTAGTGGTAATGGTGGGAGCAGTAAAGTGTACAGTAGGCGAGGTGTTAGGATTTGGTGCAGATGCCGCAAGTTTAGCAGTGTCGGCAACAACGGCAGTGGTGGCGGTTGTGGCAGCAGCTCGCAGAGGGGTAGTCGAGCGTTGCTCTGCCTTGCAGCTGTCGCATTTAGTCACTTTGCGGCCGTCTTTAGGCAGTTTTTTGAATACCTCAGCTGACACATCTAAGCATAGGTGATGATAAATACGCGAACATGATTGGCAGCCCATAGTATCGAGGGCGCCTATAAATTTTCCACAAGCTTCACATTTAGAGACAGTGGCTTTTGGGGGCATCTTGGACGTTCTGCTATCTATATATGTTCCACCTATATTAACTTAACATTAACAATTAAATTAATCTAATACTTATGATGTGTGTGTGTGTGTATATGCATATATAAATGATAAACACAAACAAATATGTAACTATGTATGAAGATGCAATTGTAAGATAATTTAGGTATTTTTTTTACAGGTATTAACTATTTAACTTAAACAGAAGTATTCGATAACAAAAAAAAACAAAACCAGCAGTGTCTTAAGTGGCCGAGACTCGAACCCTGATCTATTTCGCACGATTCCGACGACTGCACTGTTGAGCTACGTAGAACTTACTGATAGCGGCGAATGCGCAGAACGTACTTGAATGACGAGCGCTGGACTGGAGAAGTGGCCGGAGCTGAAGACTGGTTTGGTTAGCTTACGTAGCTCGCAGAGATGTGTCTGTCTCTTTTGCTCGACGGTCGCAGGAAGCCGCTGACGCAGCAAGGTCGCAGAACTCGCGGAAGTGCGCACAAAGAAATAGGCCGTATGAGAATGGGAGAATGGTTATGATTGCTGTTACTGTTTGTGAGACTTATATAATATATTAGCGGGAGCAACCGGTAACACGTCTGCTCTGTATAGTTTACTCGGTCAGGTCGATTTAACACACGTCTTCCATTCCGGAGTGATCGCCCACCGCTGGGCAGTTCACACCATGCAGCCGAGACGCGGCTTCTGTCGATGGAACGACGCATGAAGCGTGACGGGATTTTCCGGCAGAAGTACGTTGACTTCATGCGGGAATACAAGTCGCTCGGCCACATGTCGGTTTCGGGTATCGACTGGAAGCGTGAAGACCACTGCTTCCTGCCTCATCACGCGGTCTTGAGGACCCCGGAGGGCAAAATACGGGTAGTGTTCGATGGATCGGCATCAACATCTAACGGCATGAACCTGAACCAGTGTTTGAATTCAGGGCCGAAGTTGAACCATGACATCGCGGATGTTATCACACGGTTCCGTCGACACAATGTTGTGTTTATAGTTGACATCCGGATGATGTTTAGGCAGACGGTCATTCACCCTGACGATAAACGGTATCAGCTGATACTGTGGCGAGAGAGCCCAGATCAGCCCATCAAGGTGTACGAGCTGAACACCAACATGTACGGGCTACGGTCTAGTCCTTATTTGGCGATACGCACTCTGCGGGAGTTAGCGGATCGAGAACGGTTAAATTTCCCTAGAGGAGCAGCGATCCTGGAGCAGGATCTCTACGTGGACGATATCTGTACCGGTGCAGATTCCGTAGAGGAGGCGCTCGCTCGACGGGACGAGCTAGTTGAGCTCTTATGGGGTGGAGGTTACGAGCTCCGGAAATGGATGTCGAACTCTCCAGAGTTACTGTCTGGTCTTCTGGATGACTACCAGCAGGATCCCCACATTTTCGAAAATCTGGAAAATCCGAATATGTTGTCGGTATTAGGCGTCAAGTACCAGCCGGTATCAGATATGTTTTCGTATCGGGTAGAGTTGGACTCCCCGAAGGTCTGGACGAAACGGAACGTCTTTTCAACGGTGGCTAGGACATTTGATCCAAACGGGTGGATCACCCCGGTAACATTTCAGCTCAAGTGTTTTATGCAGCAATTGTGGTCTGCTGAGCTGAACTGGGACGACCCGATTGGCGGGACATTGAGCTCAGAGTGGAAATCGTTCTTTTCGACCCTCACTGGCATCAATCGGATTTCACTGCCACGGAGGTTGGTCCCCACCAAACGATACACCGCCACCCTGCATGGGTTTTGCGATGCCTCGGAGAAGGGCTACGGAGCTGCGGTGTATCTGCGTACGGTCGACTCCTCGGGGGAGGTTGATGTGCGGTTGAGCAAGAGCAAGGTTGCGCCGTTGCGCACTCGCCTGACCATTCCCAAATTAGAGCTTTCAGGAGCGGCTCTCCTGACTCGTCTGGTCAACCACACGATGACGGTTCTTCGTGGGTCAATAGCGTTAGAAGATACGGTCTACGCTTGGACGGACAGCCAGATCGTGTTATGCTGGCTGAAGGCTTCAGTTCACAAGCTGGAGATTTTTGTGGCGAATCGGGTTTCGCAGATTTTGAATTCGGAGGTTCCCCTAATCTGGAGACATGTTCCAGGGGAAATGAACCCAGCAGACTGTGCGTCTCGTGGGTGTCACGCTCCGGAGTTAGTTGGACATCCCTTGTGGTGGGGTCCAAAATGGTTGACTCAAGCCGAATCGGATTGGCCAATAAGTCCACGCGTTACCACGGCGAACGGCGCCTTGACAGTCGGTGTCTGTACGACGCAACCAGAGCCGGAAGAGGAGTTCAGCCTGCTGGAACGGTACAGCTCGCTCGACAAGCTGGTTAATGTGACCGCCTGGATCTTCCGATTTGCGCGGAATTGTCACAATTCTGAGGCGCAACGGATGCGGACACAGGTCCTGACACCACGGGAACGGAACCATGCGTTGTTCGCATTGGTACGGAACGTGCAGACGGTGCACTTTAAGTCCGAACTGGACATTCTGAGACGCGGACGCGTCCAACTGAAGGGAGCTGTGGCTTGGCTCAACCCGTTTATTGACCCTCAAGGATTGCTGAGGGTAGGAGGTCGGCTGTGGAATGCCAACCTGCCTTATGGGGCTCGCCACCCGTTGTTACTCCCTAGGAAAGGGAAGTTGGTTGAACTGTTGATACAGGATCGACACATTCGGAATAGGTATGTCGGATGCCACGCCTTGATCGCGTTTCTCCAGCGCGAATTCTGGATTCTATTGGGACGACGCTTAGTGCGTAGCGTCGTATTTCGGTGCCTGCCTTGTTATCGGGCCAAGGCGGCTACGATGCAGCCCCAGATGGGCGATTTGCCCTCGGATAGGGTTAACGAAATCCGGCCCTTTGCGGGTGTCGGAACGGATTTCACGGGACCATTCATGGTCAAGTCTTCACAGCTACGGCACGCCAGATTAGTGAAGGCATACCTGTGCGTCTTCGTGTGCTTGGCCACGAAGGCAGTCCACTTGGAGGGGGTTAGTGACCTCACTACAGAGGCATTTATCGCATGTCTGGATCTGTTTGTCTCACGAAGGGGCCTCCCGACATTAATCCGTTCGTACAACGACACAAATTATGTCGGAGCCAGGCGATATCTGCAGGAGGTCACTCAATTCCTGAACGGTAACCAGGACGCCATCGGTACGGCTTACTCCCGACGAGGGATTGAATGGGTTCTGAGTCCGCCGGGATGTCCTCATTGGGGAGGAATTTTTGAGGCTGCGGTTAAATCGGCTAAGTCGCACCTGACGAGGATCATCGGTGAGACCTCTCTACGCTTTGAAGAGCTTGCGACGCTGTTCTGCAAAATTGAAATGACACTGAACTCGCGTCCGTTGTGCTCGCTCTGTTCGGATCCAAATGATTTGGAAGCGTTGACGCCGGGTCACTTCCTGATAGGTCAGCCCCTTAACGCCCTGCCAGAATACCCATTCGGTGATGTTAAGTTAAGTCGGTTAACTAGGTGGCAGATGTTGCAGCAGATGGCTCAAGATTTTTGGAAACGGTGGTCCCTTGAGTACTTGCACATCTTGCAGCAGCGCCTTAAGTGGACTGACCGGACGAGCCCCCCTCAAGTCGGGGATTTGGTGCTGATTAAGGATGCGAACCTGCCATCATTGAGATGGAGACGAGGACGGATCGTCAACTTGTACACGGGTCGGGATGGCACGCCTCGATCAGCAGAAGTCAAGGTGGGGGACTCGGTCCTCAAGAGAACGGTCGCAACACTTTCTCGCCTTCCTATTGATTAGGGACAGGTTCGGGCCTGTCCGGGCGGGTGACTGTTTAATATTTATGCTTAGGAAAGCACCTCGGTTTTTGTTGCGCGGATTGACCGCGAGTGATCGGGACATCACTAGCTAGCTGTCACTTGCATAGAAAAAAATAAACTAGCTAATGTCACTTTGCACATGGTAAAATTGTCGGCGTCAGGCATCGGGGCCTTGGCGGAATGTTAATTATAATAATCTCGGAATAATCCTCAAGAAATAAGTAGATTTCACGTCATCGTAGTGAGTGCTTCGTGCTGTGAAAGGTTGGAGTGATTTGGTGATCAATTCGTCGCGCTCGGATAGCGACCCTTGTAATCGGCAGTATTAAGACGGCACCAGCAGCGGGCTACGACACGAGTAAGATTCGACTCCCAACACCCCCCCCCCCTTGTGTTCCTCATCCCGTACTCCTGCCTCGAATTGAGCTTTCGAATGCCGGTAGACGGCGTCAAGGTCAGTACTACTTTGTGACATTCCACTGTAAAACAACCCTTCACAGATCCCACCCCTTTCGGTTGTGGCGTGGATGTAACACCCTTTTTGCGCCTCCTTCTGCTTGATCAAACCATGTGGTACTACCATGGGCGGTCACTACGTTCCCGCCAAGTATGATTGCCATCTAAGGACTTGGCGCACTCGAGTTCATTGAACTCCAGCACAGAACAATAAAAGTTTGTATCTTATGCGAACGGCAAATACCTAATCTGATTGGATTAGATTTAATTATGATTTTCTCGGCGTGAGATTCGGATATGAATGCAATGTTTGTACTTTCGAGGGTAGTTACAAATAGCTACTTATAAATATCACTCCTTTATCAAAGGGAGTGATATTCCTAACAAATTCATTCAAATTATTGCGAGATTGTGTGAGTGACTAAACATTGCATCACTCGATCTGTTTAGCATACGATCATGCATTGCCGAGATGTTACTAGCTGAAACTTGGAACGATTTTTTTTTCAGATTACTTGTCCTTGAATTCTTTCTTACTCCCCCGAAGTCTTCTCCTCCGGCTGCTCCTCCTCTCCGGAGACGTGGAAGTGGAACTGCTGTAGCGATCACTCCTCGATGATTCACTACGCGGGGCTATCTGCCGCGGTTTTTATTAAACGGATTATTTTTTGCTGTTACAATGAACAATTAACACTATAACCGTAACAAAATTCCAAGGATATTTCGAACAGTAACTTGGAATATTATCAAATTTGTTAAACGCTTGCGCACGGAA
Source organism: Argyresthia goedartella (assembly GCA_949825045.1). Classification (NCBI taxonomy): domain Eukaryota; kingdom Metazoa; phylum Arthropoda; class Insecta; order Lepidoptera; family Argyresthiidae; genus Argyresthia; species Argyresthia goedartella. Next base: position 10,836,658 of record OX463812.1, on the reverse strand, counting down.
AGAAATCCAAAACGCCAATGACCTGAAAATTTAGCGCGCACAATAACGCTGGCTACAATTGCCGCCATTTCTGAACCTTTACGCGCGCAATGTTGCTGAGGTTCAAAACGGATATGACATGTATTTTAGGAGTTTTAAACAGGAAGTGAGCTATTTGGGGCTAATTTCGTCGCACCGGAAAGGAAGTCAAGTATGCTACTCTCCAATATTAGGCTTAAAGCCAGGTAACGTCAGGTATAATATCCTTTTTTTCGACAAAGTCGCTTTAACATGGTTTTTAAATTGCTGAAATGGCAATTTCAAGATCTCCAGAGATCCGTATAATTGACGGATTCTCTGCCCTCAACCATGTATTGGAAATGCTTGACGCTTTCATAGATGGCTAGTAACTCCCTATCGTACGCGCTGTACAGTTGCTAAGCTTTGCTCATCTTCTTGGAAAAGAAAGCCATGCTCTATCTACCCATTGTTGCATTAACCCGTCAAACGTCCTATGCGCTACATAAGCGCATAACTTTTTTGGGCGGCTAGCGTCCTATGCGCTGCATAAGCGCATAGAAAGTATTGCAAACTTCGACGTTTTTTGAATATTCACCAAGTTTCAGAAAGTTCCCGGAAGTAGTCTTAGATTATAAGTAGTTTAGTTGGCAAACGTGTGATATGATTGGAACTGACATTGAGACAGCCAAATCAGATCAAATAAATAAAATACCAAGCCCCGTCGCCATTTTGGGCAGGCGACCGGCCGCAGACTTACATTTTATGTTTGTCAATATTTATTTATTGTGAAGTAATTACTGTGTTTTGTAATAAAATAATACATCTTATCGCTGGAGAAATTAATAGTGGTGATGTGAAAAATGAAAAATAGTGTAAGTTTTGTGTTTGGCCAGTAAGAACGAAATATAATTAGAGGTGTCGGTGTCAAATAATGGATTCTGCAAACAATCGATGAAAAGCCTTATCAACTTTATTATCACATGTGAGTACTATATATATCACAAGATAGGTAATTTCATAAACTTTATTATGGTACATAACATGTTAGGAAACAAATAAAATAACCTAACAAACTTATCAAATTCCTAACGCAAGTCGATTGAAAGTTTATTTTCGCCAGAACCTTGGACGCGTTAGGGTCCACGGAATTCGCTGTGCAGGGACATTCCAGAGGTTAACGCGCCCAAGGCTGAGCTTGACGCGTGAGTCACAAGGGCGAGCGGTGCGTTAGTAACAAGATATGCTTGAAGAGAGTATCGAGCCATGCTGGACTTACATTTCTCAAAATATCCTAGAAGATCCGGCGTCAAGGTGAGAGGATGCTTGATCTTCGGCAGCGTCGGAATAAACCTTCTATAAAATTTGAGCATATCCAAAAATTTACGTAGGCCATTCACAATCTTCGGTGGAGGAATATCTTGGATAACAGTGACTTTGTTAGGTATTGGGCGGGTCTCCTCGCTAGATATGTGATATCCCAGAAAGGTTACCTCAGTTTGTCCAAATGAACATTTTCCTTCATTGATCAGCATGACGTTGTTTTGCAGTAGCTCGAACCTTGTGGTCTGTGGATTACACCAAAATGTCATCTATGTAAGAGTAGCAGAAATCCAGGCCTCTAAGCACCTCATCAAGATATCGCTGAAAAGTCTGGGCTGCATTCCGTAGTCCAAACGACATGAATGGAAATTCGAACATTCCCATCGGCGTGGTGATTTCGGTATATCTTTTGGATAAACCGGGATCTGGTTATAAGCCTTTACCAAGTCTATTTACACTAGGGATGGATAACATTAAAGCAGATGATTTGTCAAACTTAAAGTTTAGCGACATCCTAGAATTCATTAAACGCACAAAAATATCTGGGGAGGGACATCTGTTGATCCAACAGTAACCAGTGCCCAAACACTGGAAATTGGGTGAAATAGTCACGATAGAGGACCGATCACCCGCCTGTGGTTCTGTGGGCGTCCCACCTCATAATCATTATCATCATCAAGTTTATATAATAAATTTATATGCTGCTGCGAGCTAAGCTGTGGGCACAGTCCTCAGTGTGCCTGATGGGATACCTGTCCGGTATAGTATGGGCGTTTAGAGCACGGTAGTCAACGCATAGTGTCCAGCCGTTTTTCTTCGGTACTAGGTGAAGGGCAGAAGACCAAGGCAAATCTAAAGGACGGGCTGTGCCGTTTCCTACTATGTCCGTGAACTGCTCCTTGGCGATTTTCAGACGGTCAGCGGCGAGCCGACTCGGTCTGCCAAATACTGGAGGTCCTGGTGTGGTGCGGATATAGTGCATAGTCGAATACTTGATCTCTATGAATATTCCAGAAGGTTCGATCAGCGATGGGTATTTAGCCAACAATGTATGATACTCACTACTTCCGGTTATCACTTCTATTTTTGGCTGTAGGAATTTTGATACTTACGCTGGTGATTATAAGATGATTATGCTGTCTAGCAATCGTCGGTTCTTGAAATCAACCAAGAGAGCATAATAATAAATAAAGTCGGCTCCTATTATTGGCTTGTCCACGTTTACCTTCACGAAATTTAGGCTAAATCGCGCCGCAATCCTAAGTCCAAATGCATGGTCGTGGTTCCATACGTATTTATCACTGTACCATTTACTGCGGTCAGTTTGTAGTCTGTCAAGTTTCTAAATTCACATAGAAATTGTCAGAACACAGAGGTCGGAAATAGAGTCGATCATATATTGTAACTTTATTTGCTGATCGGTTACGAAAAGGTGGCTTGTGGTAGCTAGACAGTCACTCGCCGCTTCTACTGCTTGTCGTGGCTGTTTTCCGACTTGTGATTGCAAGGCTGAGTTCTTTCTGCGCTTTCTCTCGGAAAATATTGTGATACCAACACATACCTGGTTTCCGACCCCTGCTCCTTGACCTTGACCTACTGCGTACCGATGAACGTCCTCGGCTGTGACCGGTGGAGAGCTGGGAAACCTGCTTTGCCAGTTCTGTCTGGATACGCTGCGTAATTAACTGGCCTAACCGTTTTATCAAATCGTCGTAGTTTTTCGACGTTGACGAAGCACTTGCCACGTGGTGCCACGACGATGAACTTTCTTCGCCGTTTGCCGTCACGTCTCGCCGATGCTGCGTCGCTAATATCGCTGGCACATTAAATGGTAGTCGACTTGACCACAGGCTGCCAGGAAAATTGTCTGTTACTCCTTCCGATGCCAACGTGCGAAGATGACGTAAGAACTGTGACGGTTTTCTATCAACTGATTCTTCGTGCGTGAGCAATTGACGCATCCTTTTTTTGCGCGTACTTGATAGACACGCTTGATTAGCTACTCCTTTAATTTTTTTTATTTGCCTGCTTGAGGCGGATGTACGATCAAGTCTTTATCATCCATTGCGAATTTTTGTTTGTAAAAATAACGTGGTAAAATTTCGTGGAGTCGTCCTCGATGCCAGATATCTTGAACTGCGCCTCGGCCGGCGCGAAACTTGGGGCTCTTCCTACCAAAATAGTGGCAACTTGACGGACACGCGGTTGACCGATGGCAGCAAGCAGCCTTAAAAAATGGCGTCGTCCGTTGGTTCGAAGTCTACTGCGAGCGGCACCTTTTTCTGGCCTCTGCTCTTTGCTAGCACCTGGTTGTACTTTGTCCGACGTCTTCACTATGTTATTCGGTAGACGCGGCACTCCGTTTATTGTTCAAAGTCAGGTCACCAAATGTGGGTTCCTACACTACGATGAGGGAAGTGATCGGTAGGCTTTCCACATCAAAGTTGTATTAAAAAATCAGGATAGTTAGCGAGTACAGCGTAAACAAGCAAGCAAGTATATATGTATAGCAATGCACGACTTATAGCGAAGTACGCGTTAGGTATGCGCGGAGGCAAGCGACAAAGTTCCGTTCTTGATAGCGATCGGTATGCCACTGCGCGCGTGCTGGCAGACTGGGGCAGGCTCCGCGGCGACGCGCCCCGCGCGCCTTCTCAGCCATCCCGCAGCCTGGACCAGTTCAGCGCGCAGTGTCATGTGAGCATCACGCCGTGCTTTCGCAAGAGGGGCTGGCAGACTGGTAGGATCCGCAACAATCTGATTGGTGATGCTTGGAGGGCATTGTGCGAGAATGTGAAAGGATCTTTGAGAAGAATTCATGATAGTATTAGTAGTGATTGTAATTATTTTCTCGTATGAAATTGTTCTTGCATAAAATCGTTATTGAAATGATATATGTTAATTTAATTTAATTGGTATGAACTTATAAATTAACAAATAATGTATTTAAGTAACACAATGCATTTCATAATATTTTCTGATAAATGTATTAACCGGTTTCTGATAAATGTATTAACTATGTATTAATGGTTACCATAGTATTTGAACAACGATTTGGATGTATGTATCTGTAATGTTCCGCGAATTACTTTAAAAATAAATAAATAAATAAATGGGCCCTGATTAATACTCGTGATTAATCAAACACCTCATCCAGACAAATCCCGTCGAACGGTATACGATGCCTCTCGTAGCCTGCGAATACATATCTTATTTGACTTGCTAGCCACGTGAAATCACTAGCTCAAGTGTTTTTCCACGAAACTAACCACCTCAATAAAATATAGCGTCAACGTTTATAAAAAAGCGACTATACGTGAGTGCAATTGCGTTTTTCCAACCCTTATGAGTGTTGTCCACCCACCCTAAAGTATGATTTGGGGTTCGGCAGCACTGCTGGGTAGCACTACTACTCCCCGTTCAATAATGTTATATGGAAATCTCTGCAGCAATGTCGCTCTGTCGCAGAGACAGGCCAGGGGCCCAATTCTGCCAGTGCAATAACCGCTCATTAATATCTACTATTTGGCGTTTGGAGAATTTTCGGGTAATACACTGACGGGCAATGAAAAAGTTCCACTCAAAAAATACCGACAAACACCTTAATATCTCCTAAGACATTGAACCAATATTACGTTTACAATATTTACGTTTTTAATTGGTAATATTCTGATGCGCTGTTAAATGTATTTCAATATTGCAGACGGCGTCATTAAGCTAGCCTTTCCCGTATAGGAGTAATTTGGTGCTATTGATAACAAAAATCATATAAATATCACGGATAGATGTATGGAAATATACAAGGCCAGTAATGAAATCACGGAAAAAATTATTAAACACATGAATTCAAAAAAGAGTCCAGGCATTGATGGCATTAGAGTACGTGATATTAAAATTATATCAAATGAGCTTGTTCCAATTATCACTCACCTGATAAATCAGTGTATAGAAACAACTATATATCCTGACCAAATACAAATAGGCATCATAAGACCAATATTCAAAAATGGAAGTAAAACAGATACCAAAAATTATCGACCAATCACCATTCTGTCTAGTATAGATAAGATCATCGAGAGATACTTCGGCATTCAAATAAATAACTACAGACAAAAAAATGGAATCATAAATAACAATCAATACGGATTTCAAAAAAATAAAAGTACAACTCAGCTTTTGTCAAAATTTACTAACGAAGTTAACGAGTACCTAAATAATAAAAAACATGTACTAACTATTTTTATCGATTTTAGTAAGGCCTTCGACACCATAGAATATGAAACATTATATAATAGATTAGAACAAAATGGTATATAGGGCCCATTCCTAAAATGGATAAAAAATTATCACAGCTGTCGATTCACAACAGTAAAAATAGCAGAACAGCTTAGTAGCTTGACTCATACTGAGGTAGGATCTGCTCAAGGGTCCATATTAGCCCCCTTAGAATATCTGTTTTATGTCTGTAATATTATAACAGAAGGATCGGTTTACCAATTTGCCGATGATACATGCTTGGTTGTCGCCCACAGTGATATAAAAACAGCGGAACGGATTATGCAAGAAAATTACAACCTTTTAAGCAAATGGGCGCATGACGCGGCGCTCGTTATCAATTCAAAAAAGACATTTCATTCATTCATCATTCATCATTTACATTACCTAGATATAATAATGTATATGGAACTAGAACATGGATGAACTTCTTGCCGGATATGGTCAACGAACTTCCAAACGACCTTCAACATTTATATATTAATAGCGATGGCAATAAGTATAAGCATAAGATAAAAGAGTTCCTCATCAAAAACTCTGTTTCCAAATAATATAATTAAAACATTGTTATTATGTAAGTAACACTCGCCACTACAGATAAGCTACTGGCTTGCGTAGTGGCTATATAGTATAAGTTATAAATATTGTAATTGGGATTAATAAACGTTTATAAAAAAAAAAAAAAAACTCAGTGGAACTTTTTCATTGCTCGTCAGTGTATATGGAAGAAATTGAGATTATTACTAATCATATAAATTAGTTATAAACCAAAGAGTAAGGGTTACAAAAACGTCAGATAAAATACAACTAAAATTGGCCGCCCTTGTCGCATCATTGTCACTGAGCGAATTGGGCCCCATAGTGACGCGGCGTGCATGACAGAGATAGAGTCAGCATTGCTGCTGCAGCACTGTTGCGACCTGCCAAGTATAGAATCAAACCTTTAGTCAGTTATTCAATACGCCATTTCACGTGACAGATGGCTAGCACAACGCCGCCGCACATGTATGTACCTAGAGATATTAAGGTTTCTACACATAAAATCATCATCAATCAGCCCACATTCGTCCGCTGCTGCGTATACGTGTTATTTTCCACGACATCCATAAATACCTAAATTATGTGGTCCCTAGGTGACTTCCCCTACTCAGAGCTGAGCAATCACCAGGTCCCCACCTACCTGGCCGCCGGCAGCCGCCTGCCCCGCCCCGCGCGCGCCTCCCCGCGCCTCTACGCCCTCATGCTGGCCTGCTGGGCGGAAACGCCCGAGTGCCGCCCAACCTTCGTGAAGATCGCGGAACAGCTGGTTCAAGAACAGCAGCTATATGTAGACCTATGGGGATGAGAGAGTATGATGGAAAGACTGATGTTTTGTAAGTGTGATAGAGAGGCAGTTGTCCTATTTTCATTTGGGTTAGAATAATTGCCATTGAATATATTACGGACTAGCTAACAATCTGTTTTTGGTTTCTCATGTTTTTGGGCTGGATGGCTAACCAAATCGTAGGAATATATTTCACAGAAAGAGTAGTTCAGAAAAAAATACAAACTAAGTGCCCCTAATCATCCCTAAATAAATGATAACAACTTTCAGTTACATCCTGTATAGTTATCTTGTGAGCCTACTGATAGTAGATAATTTGTTGTTAGTGTTGTTAGACATTTGCAGTGTGTGATTTTCCACCAAATCCCCCCTAAATTAAATAACCCCTGTTGTTGCTCCCTTAGCACTTATATAAACACCCATAAATTAGGTTGACCTGTAACTAACTTTAAAATCTCTGAATAAACAATCAAGTAAATAATAAAATCTCTACATTTCACCCACTTCTAGATATTGTAAAATCACAAAACTTTGCATATCCACTTAGATGACAATACAGTTTTAGTGAACCACCGAGCTGGTCTGATGATGTACCTACCTCGAAGGCGGAATCCATCGCGATTCTCCGTGTCAAGACTTGTTTGGTATAAACTTATTTTGTCAAGTTGTTTATGTTTATACCTTTGGCTCGTTGTTTTATGTGTGCAAGGACTTAGGCCCGTAATAATAAACCACTCTCGGCAAATATTTGTTCGATGAGAAGGGATGTTTGTACCCTGGTCATGGTTGGTTATCTATCTAAGTATAATATTATTCTATATAAGTAATTGTATCGTTGTCTGGTATCCAAGATACAGGGAATCCTAGTTTGGGTGTAGATCAATCTGTGTAAATAGTGTCCAAGGTATTATTATTATTACCTATAGCGGGTACAAATTGAAATATATGAAATCAACATATATACGTTCAACATATATAAAATCAGAATTAATGATGTATCAATAGTAGTTTATGTGACTGATACATAATGGAGGGCATTAACACTCGAGACTGGGTTAAGCGAGTTTCGTCATAATGTAACTCCAGAGTATTATGTTTGTAATTATGTACAGTTACATACACTAGTTTATCTACACACATATCATAAGCTCTCTTTGATGTGTTCAGGAACCGCATGTTCGACCGCCATGGTGGCATTGATAATTGCTCTGCACTTGTTTAGCTTGCTCAGTAGTACCAACTTCCCAGACACACTAGGGGCGGCACGCAGGCGGGCGGCGTTCGAAATTTGAATGTCATAATTTTTAAAAATTGATACATTATGGTCATAATGTATCAATATTCAGATAAGAAATTCGTTTTTACCAAGCAGTATAACATTATGCTGGTCGTAGCGTGCGGTTTTTTGGTGCAGTAAAGGTTTATGATACGTGTGTAGATAAAATATATAAACTAATTTGGTATAAGTTCAAAATCCATAAACTTGATTTTCATTATGTTCAAAATATATAATTGACAAAATGTATAATGGTTGAAATTTTAAATGGTTAAAACATATAAGCTTGGAATGCATAATTCTCAAAATTTATAAGTAAATGTGTATGGAAGGAGTTAATTTATTTGTTGTAGGGAATAATAAATCTACACAATACGGTATTTGACTGCTATTATCACATTATAGTCAAAATATATACTTTTTAGGAACTGTCAAAACGGTTATTTTGGTCACAAGTTCTATTAAATAATTGCATGTGACGTCATAGTGAAATGCTGTCTTTTAAAAAAAAAGAGTTTATAAAATACGACTGCTGGAAATATACAATTCTGATATTTTCAAACGTTTTTGTTGAAATAGAGTCATTTTGAGACACTTTTCTAGATTTATTGGACTACCTTGTCAAGTACCGTATTGCATGTGAAATTGTACGTGAGGGTTTTGTGGTGGGCCGGATTAGGTAGGGGGTGAGCGAAACAAAGCCCCTTTTTCCCTTCATATTGTAACGATCCCAACATGCAATTTTTAACTAAATCATACAAAATTATCATAAAATCAAGAAAGGTAGTTCATATCGGTTTGTTGGAGTTTTGGGAATAACTTAAGTAATAAAGTTATAAAAGCTGACTGTAAACAAATGTGCACCGATTAATTTTTTTTAGACTTGAAAATTAGAATTGACAATATATTTATTAACATTACGCCCATTTTCAAATCAGTCATCAATAAATTAACCTCTGATCACTCTGGTCAGATAGGTATATTCAATATTAAAATAAAAAAGAACCAAAAAGAGGATATTACATGTGTGCCCGTTAGTGACACTCGGCTTGAACACTACAGGAATAATATTTTAGATAAACTATGTGAAATACCATATAGTGACGATCCAAATTTGTTGTACAACTCAGTATTTAACCTTGTCAAAAATGAATATGATACGGTATTTAAATCAAAAACTATAAAAGTTAATAACAAAGCTTTGTTTAGTGATTGGGCGACAGTTGGAATTCATAGGAGCAGACGAAGATTATATGAACTCTATGAAGAGAAATCATATCACAAAAATTCGGCCTTTCTAGATTATGTTCGTAGTTATTCAAAAATGTTTAAACGCGTTTGTGCCGTAGCTAAATCTAATTTCATTAAAAACAAAATTGAATCTAGTAGCAATGTAATGAAAACGACTTGGCAAATTATAAACAGAGAGACTGGAAAGGCCAAAGCTACACATAATCAAGCTTAAGATAGATAATCAATTACTAAGTACAGACCTAGAAGTAGCAAAAGCTTTCGAAAATTTCTTTACGGACATTCCAGTTTCAACAACCAAGTCTTTAAATTCATCTCCCGCTGCTGCTGAATCTATACTTAAACAAAACTTTGAGGAATGTAAAACAGATTTTAAATTTAGGCACCTGGAAATGAAAAAGACAGCTGACGCCCATGGTCTATCAGTAAAAATTATTAGTTCCATTGTAGATTGTATTGCACCTCACCTTTGTTGTATATTCAATGTATAGATAATGGTGTGTTTCCTGACTTGATAAAACTAAGTAAAGTTATACCTTTATTCAAAGCTGGTAGTACATCAGACCCCACCAATTTTAGACCCATATCGATACTACCAACGCTTAGCAAAATATTTGAAAAACTCATACTTAATCAATTGCAAAGTCATTTTTATCTCAATAATTTAATTCATATTGCTCAGTTTGGTTTCACAAAGGATCGTTCAACAGCCGATGCTGGTGTTGAACTAATCCACAATATTTTTGATGCCTGGGAAGACGCAATGGATGCAATAGGTGTCTTCTGCGATCTATCCAAGGCTTTTGATTGCGTCCATCATGACACTCTTGTCAGGAAGTTACGCCATTATGGTGTAAAAGATCAGGCACTTGGCCTTCTGGAGTCATATCTAACAGATAGGGTTCAGATGGTCGATGTTAATGGGAAAAGATCACCTGGGTCTTCAATAAGTATGGGCGTACCGCAAGGTTCAATTCTTGGTCCTTTCTTGTTTTTAGTATATATTAATGATTTACCTTACCTTGTTAAAGCAAAACATGGGTTAGTATTGTTTGCCGATGATACTTCTTTGATATTTAAAGTTAAAAGACAGCAATCAAATTATGACGAGGTAAACAATGGTATCTCTAGTATAGTGAACTGGTTTACTGTTAACAATTTATTACTTAATGAAAAGAAAACTAAATGTATTAAATTCGTGTTACCCAATGTGAACCCGGTAACTACAGACATATTTATTAAAAGGACAGAGATTGGACCTTGTGCAGTCGACTGTCTTTTTGGGCATTACTTTAGACGCCAAACTACAATGGGATCCTCATATAAATAAATTGTCGAACAGACTGAGTTCGGCAGCGTTCGCAGTTAAAAAAATTAGAGCTCTTACCGACGTAGACACCGCTGGACTAGTCTACTTTAGTTACTTTCATAGTCTAATGACCTATGGTATTTTATTGTGGGGTCACGCTGCGAATGCTAATAGTATATTTATTCTGCAGAAATGGGCTGTTCGTGCAATTTATAGATTAGGGCCTAGAGTGTCACTGAGGGAAAAGTTTAAAGAAATCAATATTCTGACTTTTGTGTCTCAATATATCTATGACAATCTTGTGTATGTAAAAAGAAATATAACTAATTTTCAGAAGTACAGTGATATACACAATTTTAATACTAGAAATAAAGACAAGTTGGTTGCTTATGTAAGCCGACTACATAAAATTAGTAATTCTTTTAAAGGCAATTGTATACGCTATTACAATAAGGTCCCTACTGATATTAAAAACTTACCTTTAGACAAGTTTAAAATAATAATAAAACAGAAATTGTATAAAAAAGGTTACTATAGGATATCTGATTACTTAGAGGACAGATGTCCATGGGAATAGATTGTTTGAGTAACAGGCTGTTTCGATATATAATTAGCATTCATTTTGTAATTTGACAATATTTTATTTAAAAAAGGAAACGCAAAAGATGCGACGACTGTGGAGTTTCTTCGGTGAGCTCTTCTCCACAGATTCCGCCATTGTGTTAGTGAACTCACCCAAAAAAATGTAATGACGGATCTAAGTGATGTAACAACATCCTATGGAAATAAATGATTTTTGATTTGATTTGATTTGATTTGACTTAAAAGAAACATTGACCAGAACTATTTAGCCAAAACGCAGTTCTATGTATGGCTCGTTAGGAAGTAAGTAATTTAGTCTATCACAAGGTCACTCTTATGATCATTCGAGATAATAAAATAAAGGTCATTTATCTTCTGGCCAATTACTTGCATCATGGCAATAAATACGAAGTTCTGGGTAAGCAAGTCATAACTTGTAATTGGTTATTTTTTACAATACTCTGTCCTGCAGTAATTCAAAGATGATGGTGTAAAAAGGCGGGTACGGCGCGGATGTTTTATTATTTTAAGATGTTGTTGTCTTAATAAAGCCAGGGATCGATGCCATTGTTGGCACCCCACTAAATGAATGCCGTATGACATCTTTGAAATTAATTAATAATAATAATAATACATTGGGAACTATTTACACACATTGATCTGGCCCAAACTAGGATTCCCTGTATCTTAGTTACTAGACGGCGATACACATACTTATAAATATTATACTGAGATGGATAAGCGGCCATCACTGGGGTGCAAGCATCCGTTTTCATCAAACAAATATTTGCCCCCACCGAGACTCGAACCTGGGACCCTTGGCTTCGTAGGTAGGGCACTGCCGATTCGGCCATTCGGGTCGTTGAAATTAATTGAGCTTTGATAGGTTAGATTAGGCTCATAATCATTCACTGAATCATTGTTTTTAGGTAACATACTAAAATGAGATCCTGATATATTTAATCTTGGTTGCTTATTATTTTATCATCCACTTTGGGCAAGGGTGTGACGTAAAGAACCAAATAAAGTATGTAGCGAAAACCTAATATTAACAACATCATATAGGCGGTGGCGAAAAGTTTCATGTATCAGTATCGTCAGTATCGTTTTATTTCTTGGGGTGGATTTAGGCATGGAAAGAACTACATAAGCTAACTATTATGCTTGTTAAAATAATAATCCATGAGTATATGGGCCAATGAGATGACATAGGGGCGTAGTCTTGAATGAGATTTGGCGATGTGATTGGTCGAGACTGGAAGGGTAGGTAGTAGAGTAGGTAGGCCGCGCCTACGCCGAAAGGCCGAAAATTTGACAGAGGAGCCGGGTTTAGACACGGAACAGGGGAGTCGACAGCGAGGAGTACTTCATCAAGCGGAATAACAGGAAGTGCGGGAGTTTTACTGGTGCCGGGCACGAGAGGCGAGACTGCGGCGTCAAAAGGCCTTCGCCGAGTGGTGAGTAAAGGTATACGTGGTAGGCATGGCTGTCGAGTGAAGGATAGCACAAAGTGGTAAGTCTATTTTATTTTGTTACATTTCAGAGATGTGGAGAATTATAATTACATAGCGTCACGCCTTTTCCCATCCGGGGTGGTAGGGGCACAACTGTGCCCATTTTGAGTCGGTTATTTCATGCTCCGCCTTGGCTGACAATTAGCCCATCGCCGCAGCTATGGAGTAGTAAAGGTTTCCTCACGATGTTTTTCATCACCGTTAGAACGTCCTTATAATGTACTTATAATGGATTGATTGTCGCATTGGCACATGGTCGGGAGTCGAACCTGCAACTTATGTGTGAGAGGCAAGCGTGGGCGGAGCTCTTTATAATTAATCTGTTTCGAATCCAGAGATCTGATTATTATCATCCAGTAGTTATAATAATAATAATAATAAAATAATAAAATCGTTTACTTCAGGTGATTACACCCATAGAATTTCAAATTACAAATTAAAATGAATACAATACAATAATACAATAACAATTAAAATGAATAATTAAAATAAAAATTAAAATTAAAATGATGCAAAAGCAATTACAATATAAAAAATGGTGCCATAGCAATTATTGTCAAGATTATAAATAAGCATTATTGTACAGCACATTTAATCATTTTCCGTTCCCAACGTGGTGCACGGCATTCCAATGCTGGAAAAATGGGCCACTCGTGCTCTCCATAATAGTATTTATTATACTATTATTTGAAGCACGCAGCCGGCCCAAGAATGATGCGATCCTCGACCTGATTATTGCGTAGAAATCAGGGACCCTGGCGTCCGCAAACATCGACGATGCACTGCAGTATCTCGGGAGACGCATAAGTATTCGAAATGCATCGTTGTACTGAACCCGCAAGGTATTATAGGCACGTTTGGTGTATTGAAGCCAGAGCTGACTGGTAAAGAAGCTCTGGCAGAACGCCTTAAAGAGAGTAATTTTAACTTCGTCAGTACAACGAGCAAATCTACGTGCTATCATGTTGCAGCGCACAGCCAGGGCCCTGCGCTCCCGCTCAATGTTGACATCATCCCGCATGTCCCCTGTAAGGATATGGCCAAGGTATCTGAACTGCTCCACAACCCGCACCGGCGAGCCCTGCAACAACAGAGGAGGTATCCTCTCAAGGCCCTTCCCCGATCTGAATACCATCATTTCGGTCTTTTTCGCATTATATTTTAGTCATTTTTCGCATTAAAAAATTCATCAATTAAATATAAATGTCGTTTACAGTTAAAAATATCACAGTCATTACAGTCGGTTTTATATGTAACATTATCTAAATTCTTATCACAGATATTAAAGTATTGTTCCTTTTGTTCAGAGCTACGAACGCCCCATCTTACTTTTTTCATTAGGTCATCCTTAACAGTAATACTTTTCGCTACTGCGCTACCCGGTAATATACATTCAACGGAGAGTGGCAAATGATCGGACCACTTAACATCATACTTTACGACAGCAGACAGCACCGAGGCACGCGCCGCCTGTGTGACTATACAATGGTCGAGCCAGCTGGTCGTCCCATGCGCCGCACTCACACATGTATAAGTGTCCGAGTCAACACCAAAAATATCTATGTCGGCACAGGTCATTTGTTGCTCCGAGCAAAAAGATAACAGTTCCGCACCAAAACTCTTACCCAGGTCCGCATTATAATCACCCAATACATACGCCGATTCTAGTTCGCTATCGTCTAATATTGCATAAATGTTAGCTAGGGTGTCCGTAAATTCTGGTAAATTATCTAGGCACTCACACGGCATAAATACGTTTATCACTATAAACTGGTGCTGGCCAAATTCAATACGGACCGCTGCCAGCCTATCACTTGCACAATTAATTATGGACACGTTGGAAAACAACGATTTTCGCCATAGTAGCGCAACACCACCATACGGACGACCGCGCAGCACTCCCGCAGACGTGTCGACCGAGGACTTCGCGGTGCACCCGCGAAGTCCTCGGTCATTGTCAAGTCATTGTCAACCTCGTTGATAAAATTTAGGTCATGCGGTAACAACCAGGTCTCCTGAAGCGCTATGATGTCAGCATTTTTACAGAGCTCTCTGATGTGATGGACGGATCGTTTAATTCATTGACAATTAAACATACATACAGCGGCAGAGCTTGAGCGCTCACGGTAACGACGGTACACAAGGCCTTTTTTCCAAAAGTTTCCACTTAAAAAAGTTTCAACTTTGCTACTTAAGATTGTCACTTTAAAGGAGTTGAAGGTCGTTTCCTTTCTCTGTTTTAATTGCTCAACGGCTATGCAAGTCTCACTCATATCCTCAATATGCCCTTTAATAAGATCTGTTGTTATATGCTTCTTAAGCCGCGAGACATAGATATAACTATGTGATTCTGCAACCTCCAACCTATTACTACCGTCTTCCAGGGTACCTCGCATATTTTTCTTTCGCTTTGTTACAAGTGTAAACTCATTGTCGTCAATGATACTTCTTGTCTCGAAGTCCGACTTCGGTCGCATCCTTGGTTGTGACAATGCGATATCTCGGTACGCCGCCGGCTTGCGAACAACATCAGCATAATCAGCTGGTGCCTCCGCCACCGCCGCCGCCGCCATCAAACCGGTCCCGTCGCTCCGCGCGTCGACTATCAGAACACTGTTACTAGGCTGGCTCTGTGCGCTTGCTTGACTTTTACTGTGTAGTGATACGGTCGAATTTGGCGTGTTTGAGTGTACATACTGTGGCTTAGGCGACATATTTCTCACCACCCGCGGTTCAGAAGAATGCATCTGGCTGATCAGTTTGGCTTCCAGATCTTGGATCTCCACCTTGGAGACAGCATCAGCCCGTAGCGTTTGTAATTCTGTCTTGAGATACGTAATATCCTTGAGTAACCAGGTCACGTCGACATGGTCGAACGCAACCGGCGGTAGGCGGTTTAGATCCCTCGCCACAAACACAGGGTGGCTGTCCGTCGGGGTCTCCTTGAGTAGCTTGATCACATCTTTGATGTTTTTCTTATTTTTGTCTTCGCCCTTCCGAGTAATAACACGTGCTCCGTCAGATACAGCAGAGAACAAAAGAGATTTCCCGGTCTCAATCTCCTTGTCGGTAAAATTAGAACTACATATCTGAACGATACTTTGTTCTTCTAGCACATTATATTTGTATTGCACAAAAGTCATAAACTCGTCAATTATAGGTACAGTATTATGCGACATGATTAGATTTACAAATGCGCGTGCGCAATTGCGCTGCGCTGTGTTACACGGTAATCAACCGATCGCACGCGCTTCTCAGCGAGGACGAGGAGGTTATAGTTAATAAATTTATCATTAAGTGGCTAGTATGTCTTACATCGGAGTCGGACCTGCATCTTCTATTTGAGAGGCAAGCTTGAGGCCCATTAGACCACGGAGAATTATAATTAATCTGGTTCGAATCCAGATTACTGAGTATAACTCAATAGTTATAGTTAATAAATTGACCGGTGTGAAGTTGGCAGCCAAAAGTTAGCAGCCAATATAATCCGACCAAATTAAGGAGGTACTTTTTCATATAACACTAAGGGTTTTTATTATAGGTTTAAGGCAATATAAATGGTGTCTAGTGCCTGTTGATGAAACCCATACTTCCTTAGTGAACCATGTACCCTAAAATGTCGACAATATTCAATATAGATAGTTGGCTGTGGTACTTTTGGTCTTCTAGTCCGATATTAGTATTCAAATGTATTCTAGATTATGCGTTAAGACCTATTTAACCTAGCAAGATACAGCTTATTTACTAGCCAAACCTCCTTCGTGGTCAAAATCACCAGCAGCGGTTTCAAGGTGGAGTAGACAAATTCAAAGTTTCACTTTCTGTTGGCTTTGGTAGTGTCTTCTCGTTCGATATTGACCTGTTTTAGTATTCAAGATTATACTTTAAGACGTACTTAACATAGCAAGATACAGGTTATTTACTAGCCGAATCTCCTTCGTGGTCAAAAACACCAGCAGCGGTTTTAAGGTGGAGAAAACAAATTCTAAGTTTCTTTTTCAGTCGGCTGTGGTCGTATCTTCTCGTTCGATATTGACCTGTCTTAGTATTCAAGATTATACCTTACAACGTACTTAACATATCTAGATACATATTATTTACTAGCCGAATCTCCTTCGTGGTCAAAAACACCAGCAGCGGTATCAAGTTGGTGTACACAAATTCAAAGTTTCACATTCAGTCGGCTCTGGTACTGTCTTCCCGTCCGATATTAGCATGTAATATTGTTCTTGATTATGCTGTAAGACCTACTTAACATAGCCAGATACACGTTATTTACTAGCCGAATCTCCTTCGTGGTCATAAACACCAGCAGCGGTTTCAAGGTGGAGAAAAGAAATTCAAAGTTTCAAATTCAGTCGGCTCTGGTACTGTCTTTTCGTTCATTGTTAGCATGTAATAGTGTTCTCGATTATGCTGTAAGACCTACTTAACATTACTAGATACACTTTATTTACTAGCTGAATCTCCTTTGTGGTCATAAACACCAGCAGCGGTTTCAAGGTGGAGAAAAGAAATTCAAAGTTTCACATTCAGTCGGCTCTGGTACTGTCTTCTCGTTCGTTATTAGCATGTAATAGTGTTCTCTATTATGCTGTAAGACCTACTTAATATAGCTAGGTACAGTTTATTAACTAGCCGAATCTCCTTCGTGGTCAAAAACACCAGCAGCGGTTTTAAGGTGGAGAAAATAAATTCAAAGTTTCTTTTTCAGTTTGCTGTGGTAGTGTCTTCTCGTCCGATATTGACCTGTTTTAGTATTCAAGATTATGCTTGAAAAAGTTTATAACATAGCTAGATCCAGTTTATTTACTAGCCAAACTTGCTTTGTGGTCAAAAACATCAGCAGCGGTTTCAAGGTGGAAAAAATAATTTAAAGTTTATTTTTCAGTCGGCTGTGGTAGTGTCTTTTCGTCCGATATTGACCTCTTTTAGTAATCAAGATTATGCTTTAAGACCTACTTAACATAGCTAGATACAGGTTATTTACTAGCCGAACCTCCTTCGTGATAAAAAAACACCAGCAGCGGTTTCAAGTTGGAGTACACAAATTCAAAGTTTCACATTCAGTCGGCTCTGGTACTGTCTTCTCGTTCGATATTGGCATGTAATAGTATTCTTAATTATGCTGTTAGACCTATTCAACATAGCTAGATCCAGTTTATTCACTAGCCGAATCTCCTTCATGGTTAAAAATACCAGCAGCGGTTTTAAGATGGAGAAAATAAATTCAAAGTTTCTTTTTCAGTTTGCTGTGGTAGTGTCTTCTCGTCCGATATTGACTTGTTTTAGTATTCATGATTATGCTTGACGACGTTTCTAACATAGTAAGATCCAGTTTATCTACTAGCCTAACTTGCTTTGTGGTCAAAAACATCAGCAGCCGTTTCAAGGTGGAAAAAATAATTCAAAGTTTATTTTTCAGTCGGCTGTGGTAGTGTCTTCTCGTCCGATATTGACCACTTTTAGTAATCAAGATTATGCTTTAAGACCTACTTAACATAGCTAGATACAGGTTATTTACTAGCCGAACCTCCTTTATGATAAAAAAACACCAGCAGCGGTTTCAAGTTGGAGTACACAAATTCAAAGTTTCACATTCAGTCGGCTCTGGTACTGTCTTCTCTTTCGTTATTAGCATGTAATAGTGTTCTCGATTATACTGTTAGATCTATTCAACATAGCTAGATCCAGTTTATTCACTAGCCGAACCTCCGTCGTGGTCAAAATCACCAGCAGCGGTTTCAATGTGGAGATAACGAATTCAAAGTTTCTTTTTCAGTCGGCTGTGGTAGTGTCTTCTCGTCCGATATTGACCTGTTTTAGTATTCAATATTATGCTTTACGACGTATTTAACATAGATTTATACAGTTTATTTACTAGCCGAACCTGATATGTGGTCAAAATCACCAGCAGCGGTTTCAAGGTGGAGAAAACAAATTCAAAGTTTATTTTTCAGTCGGCTGTGGTATTGTCTTCTCGTCCGATATTGACCTGTTTTAGTATTCAAAATTATGATTTAAGACCTACTCAACATAGCTAGATACAGGTTATATATTAGCCGAACCTACTTCGTGGTCAAAAACACCAGCAGCGGTATCAAGTTAGAGTACACAAAAGCTCGGGACAGATGTGGAGGTGCTGCTATCAGATAATGATGGCTTTCCTTTCCCCAGCGTGTAATATTCTCCAAGCAAACCTGCACCATAGCGAAACCGCAACGGCTCAGCTGAGGAAGTGGTTGGGGGTTAACCATACAGCCTTGGCCCTGATCTAGGAGCCGTGGATCAGAAGAGCCAATATATTGTTTGCGGATACAAGCTCATAATCCCCGGGTCTGTATCTACACATCTAGGAATATACATCTCCTCTAGCAAGTATCTGTCCCAGAAACGGGTGTGCCATAAGGCTGCACAAGGCTCAAGGCTGCAGTCTTCCAGAGAGTGTTGTCGCTTCCGTCTACATGCCAGAGGGGGATGTTCCGCGCCCACATGATATGACGAGGCTGGATGCGCACTGCTAAGATCCAGGCTGTAGCTGACAATAGCCACGGACTCGACTCGAAAAACAATAACGTCCGAGTTAAACTTCTCGTTGAATATTTATTGACAACCAACCTTAACATTGTTCATATATAGATTCAGAACCAAAATTCGTCACCAGACAAAGCAGAACAATCATTGATCAAACACTTGCAACCGAAGAAGCGCCGAGATTGTTTTTTTTTTACATTAAAATTACATATATCAGAACCCAGTGTACATTAAGATCCTAGGTCTAATACATCCTATATTTCCAGGTACTTATAATAACCTTTTAAAACTATTGACATGGTTATAATATTGACAATGGGTAGAACAATTAACTGGTATTTTTCCTTACCCCTTACTGATGTATAAACTTAAAAAAACTATGTTCACGTTGTGCAGTGTACATATTATTTCATAAACAATTACATAGATAACCAGTGATATTTAATCATTGGTTCTAGAGTTGGGGCTGTGTCAGTGTCAGTCAAAAACTGCTGGATTTTTTTTTTTCAAAAAGCGCGGGTCATTCGACAAAAAATTGCGTAGATGTGCGTAATACAAGTAAACAGGGCGAGCTGCGGTCACTGCGGTGTCAATACGGGTGATATTCGCGTGGCGGCGACGCCAGCCATAGTAATAGTAGTTCAATGACGCCAGCGCATAGTGATGTGGTAGCTTCGTTAAATATTTGCAACGATACTTTCGCGGGCGCGCCTTACCTATGGCTGCAATTAAGTTGTTATAGTTGTTTGGGTTTGTGGTAAGATATAATTTTTTGGTTAGCTTTAATATAAACTGAAATAGAGTTTGGAACTTTATGGTGAAACGTAATTTTGAAAGGTTAGTTCGAAATTGAGTGTTAAAGGCAAGTTTTACCGCTTTGTTTTGTACTACTTGGAGCTTGTGGTGGTTTGTTTTAGATGTGTTGCTCCAGAAAGGGCAGCCATAGGTAATGCATGGCCTGATAAGAGATATATAAATTATTAGTTTTGTATGGCTACTAAGAATAGAACTCCTGTTCATAAGGGGATTTAATGCGCTCAAAGCTTTCATACCCTTTAATATTAACTGAGAAACATGTTCATTCCAGTTTAATTTTTGGTCTAAAACTAGTCCCAAGTATTTCACAGAAGTACTCCGTGGAATAGGGTAGCCTTCTATATTCAGTTGTCTATTAGGTTTAGCTCTCGCACTTGTGAAGCAGATTGCTTCAGTTTTTGTGGTATTTAATTTTAGTTTCTACTTATTGAAGTAGTCAGGTAACCCATCTATAGCGAGTTGTAATCTGTCGATTATCAAGTCAACATCGTTAGAAGAAGTGTAACAAGCGGTATCGTCCGCAAATCACGCTAAGCTTGTTCTGGTTTGTTTGGGTATGTCGTTGAGCTACATAATAAAAAGATAAGGGCCCAGTATGGATCCCTGGGGAATTCCAGCATGCACAGGATGAGAAGAGGAACACTGGCGACCAATATGTACGTTAAAATTACGATTAGCGAGATATGAATCTATAATTTTTACAAGTGATAACGGAACTTCGTTTGCGTTCACCTTATGTAAAAGACTTTTTTGCCAAACTGTGTCAAAGGCCTTTTCTATGTCTAATAACAACATGCCTGTCGATTGATCTTGATTTTTATTGTGAGCAATACTTTCAGCGACTTTAGCAAGTTGCTGCGCAGTGGAATGTGCCTGGCGAAACTCGGACTGTTTGTCTATTAATCTATTGTAGGAATATTTAATCAGACGTGTGTTGAAAAGCAAGGGACGGAAGGAGGCTTATTGGGCGGTAGCTGGATGGTGTAGTAGTATCCTTGCCGGGATTTTTAATAGCAATGACCTTTCCTGTTTTCCATGCATCGGCAAAGTAAGCTAGGGAAAGACAGGCGTTGTTTTTTTTTTGTTAATTTGTAAACTAAGGCTTTTTGGGGTAGGTTTTTAACCAAGGAGTTAACAATGTTATCAAATCGTGGGGCTTTACGCAGTTTAAGTTGGTGGATGTATTTTCTAATTTCTTTAGGGTGCACATCGTTTATTTCAAAGGAATCTGATTTGAAGCTATTAAGAATTGACACTGAACCACAGACTGCCGCTTCAGTATCTTCATCATGCCATTCAGACGTCAATATCGTATTTTTCTGGAATGCGGAAGCTAGTTCTTCACACTGTTTTTGAGGCGTGGAAGTTAGTGAATTATCTTCACGCCTCAAAGGAGGCAATAAAGATGTGGCCGATGGTGGTTTTATGGATTTGGCTAGTCACTACAAGTTCTTAGCTAAGATGCAAACTTGACCAGGCGGAGCACTACATTGGCCTCTATGACAAAACCAGAGCGAAAACCAGGGAACTGAATCTAGCTATGGATGCAGTTCTCAGTAGCCAGGTTAGCCTAGAAACTAAAATATTGGAGAGCTGCTGTTTTGTGCCGGACTGTGCTCCGTCAGGATTTGATTTGATTTGATGAACTTGGAAAAAATATGGGCCAATTATTAAATATGTATATGGAGCATACGGTAATAAATAATTGTTTACCCAACTGTAATCTGCATGATATTGTAGTAATTTCAATGCTTTCACTATACGATTATAATTGCCTACCTAATCTGTAGGGCTAGCAAGTTCAATTATAAAAACTTTGGTAATAACTGATTGGTTTTTATTTCTTTAGTTTACACTTGTAGTGATGACTGTTATTTAATCATATGCCTCGGTAATAGGGGTAATGTGAACAAGTCTGACTTAATTAAATATTTAGGCAAGCTCTGTTCTTTAAAAGTAAAACAAATTGTTATGTTTACATTCCCTTACAGCGACAGCCTGCCACAATCAGAAAACAACCTTAGATATAAGCTGAATATGACCTTGCATACTATATCATGCAATAATAATATACATGTAATGAATACTCCCAATTTTGTTAGTAGAAATAAATATTATTTGACTAAAGGTAAATATTACCTTCCTGGTTATTACAAAAGACGACTAGCAAATTCGCTGTCCTATTATTTTAATATAACAGCCAAAAATTTGGCTACACATAATGCCTCTATTGAGCATTATACTGATGTTTCAAACAAAACCTTGGAAGCTTTTCCAAGTCATTTAAATTAGATACAACAACAATAGAGGAAGTCTCTAGCCCGTCAAATAATAACAATAAAATAAATAATAAAAACAGAAAAATTCAGTATTGTAAAATAAATGCAAAGTTTACTAATCTGGTCCACCAAAATATTCAAGTTATTAGCAGTAAATTATTAGAGTTGGAATTGTACATGAACTCTTTTAATATTGCTATTTTATGTCTAACAGAACATTGACTAAAAAGCCATGAGCTCATGTTCAATTTCAGTAACCACCAGGTTGGTAGTTCTTTTTGCAGTTCACATGCTGTTCGTGGAGGCTCTCTAATATTTCTAGATAAACACATAAAGTTCAAAAATCGTAATGACATAGTATGTTTATCAGTTGAAATTCACATTGAAGTAGCATGTGTTGAATTGGAGCGCATAATTGTAATAAACGTTTATAGCCCACCATCAGGTTCATTTGGTGTTTTGGAAAAAGTCATGGATGACATATTATTTAAAGTATCAAAATCAAATAAAACTCTTATGATATGTGGATACTTCAATGTAAATTTATTAGAAAATTACTCCCTTAGTACGAGACTAACTATCATATTTAATTCTCACAACTTAAAGCCACTTTTCATGGAACCTACTCGAATAACTGAAACCTCAGCAAATTGTATAGACAATATATTTGCTAATCCAAATGAAAAAAATGTACTTAAAAAAAATATAAGTAAGTAATTTAAAGTCAGACCATTTAGGTCAATACATTAGACTAGAAATTCAACTTAAAAAAATTTCTACAAGAAAGATACAATACATACGCACATTGGTTTGAAAGGTTTAAATTGAATTGGGATAGCAAACTACCTATCAATTACTCTAATAGTAACCCTAATGAGTCATATTGTAATTTTTTTTACAAATTCAGCAATGCGTTCAATGCAATATTTACTACCTGATCGATTGTGGTCTCAGACAAACTTAACTTTAGTAAGTGGGCCACAGTAGGTATACTTAAAAGTAGGCTAAATTTATATGAATTATATAGTGAAAAACAATGGAATCATAGTGAAGATTTCATGGATAAAGTAAAAAAGTACTCAAAAATCTTTAGAAAAGTTTGTCAATTTGCAAAATCAAATTATATCAGATCTAAAATAAGAAAAAGTGATAACAAAATTAAATCAACTTGGGATATAATTAAAAGTGAGACTGGAAAGGTCAGTATTATGAATATGAATTAAAAATTAATGATATTACTTTAAAAATGTTATTGATGTAGCTAAAGCGTTTGAATTTTGTTTCACTGACATCCCAATCTATACTACAAAATCTTTAGACTCTTCTAAAGTAGTCGCTGAATCTTTGCTAAAAGACTATGTATCTAGATGTGAAAATCAATTCTCGTTTAATTATGTAGATGATAAAGATATTAATAAAGCCTTTAAATCAATAAATGTTAAGAAAACTGCAGACCTCTGGGATATTTCTGTTCAAGTTGTGAAGCCTCTAATAAATGTTATTGCACTTGATTTAGCTTTCATATTTAATGCGTCTATTGAATCTGGCGTATTTCCTGATTTAATGAAACACAGTAAAATAGTACCTTTGTTTAAATCGGGTAGTACATCTGACCCTTCTAACTTCAGTCCGATATCGGTATTGCCTACATTTAGTAAAGTATTTGAAAAAGTAATTTTAAATCAACTTCTTTCACATTTCAATACCAACAACACGCTCCACTGTAAACAATTTGGTTTTACACAAGACAAATCAACTACTGATGCCGGTATTGAGTTAATATCACATATATATGATGCCTGGGAGGAGTCGCATGATGCTCTAGGAGTATTTTGCGATTTGTCTAAGGCTTTTGATTGCGTTGACCATGGGAAATTAGATCACTATGGAATTAGGGATAACTCTTTAGATATTCTCTCTTCTTATCTAAATAACAGGATACAGAGAGTTGACATTAATGGAAAACGATCTCCAGGGTCTGTTGTTACTATGGGTATACCGCAGGGTTCCATACTCGGGCCATTCTTGTTTTTGGTTTATATTAATGACCTGCCACATCTTGTCAGATATAATCATGAGATTGTACTGTTTGCAGATGACACTTCACTTTTGTTTAAAATGAAACGACGCAGTTTGAACTTTGACAATGTGAATAATGCAATCTCAAAGGTAGTCAATTGGTTTAGTGCTAATAATGTTTTACTGAACAATAACAAAACTAAATGTATTCGGTTTATACTCCCCAATGTTATACAAGTCTCGGCTAATATTAATGTTAAAGGTGAAAATTTAGAAATTGTAGATAGCACGGTATTCCTAGGAATCAACTTAGATAATAATCTTCAGTTGGGCCCACACATAGATAAGCTATCAAAAAAACTCAGTTCCGCAGTTTATTCAGTTAAAAAAATCCGTCTTTTTACGGACGTGGAAACAGCTAGACTAGTTTACTTCAGCTACTTCCATAGCATTATGTCTTACGGCATACTGCTGTGGGGGAACGCTGCAGACATTAACATAATATTTGTGCTGCAAAAGAGGGCTGTTCCTGCAATCTACAATGTGGGTCCCAGAGAGTCACTGCGTTGTAAATTTAAGGAAATTAACATTATGACAGTGCCGTGTCAGTATATTTATGAAAACCTAATGTACGTCCACAAAAATATTGATAAATTTTCTAAGAATAGCGACAGGCACAATGTCAACACTAGAAATAGGAATATACTAGCTATATCTCCTACTAGGCTCCATAAGGTTAAGGTATCTTTTAAAGGGCAATGTATTCGCTTTTACAACAAAATACCGACTGAGTTACAAGAATTGTCTGAAAATAAATTTTAAAATGTTGTTAAAAATCACTTATGTAAAAAAACTTACTACAAAATATCAGATTATGTAGAAGACAAGAAAGCTTGGGAAGGTGTTTGCTCCAATTCTCTAAAAAATAACGTATAAAGCTGGAGGTTTCTAGTCGCCTCTTTGCCTCTAGCATTTAAAACATTAAGGTGATGGAATTCAAATTGAGTTCTATATTTCCCTGTACCTTTAACATGCGTTAGTTTAAGATTTGACATTCTCCAAATGTTACCTATGTGTTTCTTATGGAAATAAACTCTTTTTGAATTGGTACGTCACTGCGAGAACCGGTAACTATTTATCGCGGGATGGACAGTACGTGTATTCAGTACGAGAGCTCGACGATGATTGACTGACTGAGCCATCTCAAACTGGCACGTATCTGCGGGAGCTCTCTATACTCAGATCACAGATGGATTCCATACGACATTCAGGTAAACACAGTGGAGACAACCCCAAATAGCAATACGTGACGAACGGCCAACAACCACCATGCATGCCCCCTAGCAACTCCAATGGCAAGGGTCAACGCTGAAGCTAACTGGTGGGGACCTGATCTGGAGAGACTCAGAAGAAAAGTAAGGCGCCTACTAAACATGGCAATGAACACAGCTGCAGATGAACAAGCACCTCTCCAACAATACACATATATGGTGGGAAACTGTACGTTAACTTAGCAGCTGAACTCATAGACACAAGACACGAGCAAATGAAGAGTAAATACAACATAAAATCGAGCACAAAGTCCCATGCACCTAGTGAAACTATATTGATGGACATCACCGTGACAATATGGTTGATAATGATATCGTCATACTCTCAGAAGGGCAACATGACAGCAACGCCACCAAATTATCCGTGGAACTAAGTGCTACTCTTAAGACTCTTATGTATATAACCGTCATTGTAGTTAGTATTACTAGGAGTGATTATCTCAACAAAAATAAATTGAATGGAACGATTAAAATCCTGTGCAATCTATTGAAAAAATGTGCCATTTCATAAAAATTGATGAGGTCCTACCTAAAAATATCTATTCACATAAACTATGTGCTGAACTAAACATAACACTATCTAAATTAGAACAGCACAGAGATGTATGTAAATCTAAAAGTAAATTTAAGAATGATGTAAATGTTAGTAATGGCAATCAGGTTCCTATCAAAAAGGGGACAATCCCTTACTAATTTAACATAAGCGACCAGTCATTTCCAAGGGATACTTAAGCAAAAGAAAGACTACACAAAAATATTAGGAAAAATCTCCTTCAGGTCAACAAAAGTTTTTTCTCGTCCGATAACAAACTGTACATAATGCACCAAAACATAGAAGGGTTTGGAGAAAAAAAGATAAATAAATAAATAAGTAAAATCGATCAATCAACTTATTTATTTCGAAGTTAATTGTTACTCGAAATGAGCCCTCTAAAGGTTTATTCACAAAACTACCGAAGCATTAGGGGCAAAACTACTCAATTCATCCAGGGACTATTGAACCACAATTATGACATAGTAGCTATCTGCGAAACCAATCTTGTTGACGGAGTTTTTGATGGTGAAGTTAGTGATCCTCGTTACGATGTCCACCGTCTCGACCGTAGTCCGTGTGGGGAGTCGCGGCGCGCGGGGGGTATGGTGGGCGGAGGGGTGATGCCGCTCACGCGGCGAGAGCTCGCCGCTCACCGTGTACCGGCGCCGCCCGCACATGAGGCATTCCAGGTTGTCCACGTCACTATAGAAGCACGGGCCCTGCGAGCCTTTCAGGACCTGCATATTATTTGCACGTATCTTCCCGGAGCTGGCACCAAGCAAGACACATTACTAAATAAGTTGTCACATTATATCTACAATTATATTTCTGACGACCACTATTTATTGGTTGGGGATTTTAATCTCCCGGATGTGACCTGGAGCCCAAAGTCATCTGGCTTTGGTATGGTTCCTTGCGGTGCTGCCAATCCTTACCAGCAGAAACTGCTCGACAGCCTCTACCTTGCTGGCTGGACTCAGTATAGCAGCATACTCAACGGTAATAACAGGCAGCTTGATCTTGTCTTTAGCGATACTGAAGTAGATGTAGTCCGCGCGCCCGATCCCCTCAAACGTGAGGACATGCCGCATCACCCTGCATTGGAACTTGAGTTGGTGAACTTCGGCATCAATTATATACGCCATCCTCCTAGAAAAATGTTTAGGTTTAAAAAAGGAAACTATGGTGAGATACTACGGGAGCTCTCTAGCGTGGATTGGTTGCCCTTTTTGAAAATAAACACCTAGACCAAGCGGTCGACTCTTTCTATTCGACGCTCAATTCTGTTATTGATAATTATGTGCCCTTCGTTTATAGTACCCCCGATAATTACCCAATTTGGTATTCCAGACCACTTTTAAAAATAATCAAAGAAAAAAATAAATTCTATACCTTGTGGAAGAAGAAAGGTAATCCTCGGGATTATGAGTCTTTTTCTATACTCCGAAGGCGACACAAAAATATGCAAAGACGGTGCTGGAATAATTACATTGTGCAATGCAGCGCTGCCATCACGCACGATCCTAAAAGGTTCTGGCGTTACGCTAAGGACATGAGGCGTGATAACGGGCTACCGGAGCGTATATCGTTTCGCTCACGTATCTCTAACAACGGAGAGGAAGCCTGCGATGTATTCCTGGAATATTTCTTATCTGTTTACAGTGATTTAAGCAACCGCCCAGTGCCACCATCCTCGGATCGAGACTCTGTCAGCAATGTAGGTAGTATCGAATTATCCACGAACTTGGTCCACACATATTTAAAAAAGATTAATACCAATAAGGGTGCGGGTCACGATGGAATTCCACCAATTTTTTACGCGTCTTTGCGCAGACCAACTTTCTTATCCACTGTACATTATATTCCAAAGATCACTTAAAGAAAACATTTTCCCTGTCCAATGGAAAAAAGCATTTACTGTCCCGATCCACAAGGGGGGTTCTAAGTTAAGCGCCGAACACTATCGTCCTGTGTCTGTGTTGCCAGTATTCAGCAAGCTTTTCGAACTTATTGTCCATGACCAAATCTACCCAATTGTAGCTCGCAGCATTCCACCGGAACAGCACGGGTTCATGCGGAAACGTTCGACTGTGTCTAACCTTGTCGAGTTTGTTGACTCGGTGGCGGGTCATATGGACAATGGTTATCAGGTGGATGCCGTGTACACCGACTACTCTAAATGCTTCGACAGGCTAAGACATGATATAATTCTGTTTAAACTTTCTGAAATCGGTGTGCACGGCGATCTCCTCAGATGGTTTGAGTTCTATCTCAGGAATCGTAGTCAGGCTGTCCGTATTGTCCCTCATCATTCCCGCTTTGCTCCCATCCCTTCAGGTGTGCCACAAGGCTCACATCTTGGTCCGCTTCTCTTTAACGTCTGCCTGTACGACATCGCGACATGCTTTAGATTCGCCCGATTTCTCATGTATGCCGACGACACCAAAGTTTTCATGCCTGTCGGGGACGTGACAGATTGTCTCAATCTTCAGATTGGCTCGGTGATTATTGCCAGCGAAACAGCCTGGATCTTAACCCTCTGAAATGCCAGTCCTTCACTTTCCCCAGAAAGCGATCTGACCTACAATTTAATTATGTTTTAAACAATCAGCAGATAGGGAGGGTCGCACAAATCAGAGACCTTGGCGTTATTTTGGATAGCAAACTTACTTTCGTACCCCATTACGAACACATTATTTTAAAGGCTACCAAAATGCTAGGATTTGTTTATCGTGCTTCCAAACCACTGCGGTCTTCCCCAGCATTTAAACAGCTTTACTTCGCCTACGTCCGCAGTGTGCTAGAGTACGCCTCACCTGTCTGGTCTCCAGTATACCCGACGCACAGTGATCGACTGGAGTCGGTGCAGAATAGATTTATCAGGCAGCTTGGTTACCGCAACCCCAGTGGCAGGGACAGTTTACCCGACCATAGCTTGGTGTCGTTGGCGGACAGAAGATTATTCGCGGATCTGAAATTACTTCACAGCGTGATTCACGCGGGCATCGACAGCAGCGAACTAGTGAGCAGAGTGCTGCTGCACGTCGCCCCTGTGCGCGCACGCCGGCATGGACGTGTGCCTGCAGTGTTGCACCATGCGCGCACGCGCACCAATTACGCCTCTTACTCACGCTTGAATAGGAGCATCAATATTTATGAGGAGCGTTTCCCAGAGCTGGATATATTTTTATTTAATCGCTGCCCTGACTTTTTGTCGGAAGTTGGAAATATTCGACTTCGTCACCCCTCCTAACTTAGTTATTATATTGATTTTCTCATGACATTATCTTAGAATTACTTTTACTATTTCCCTCGGAACTCGATTCCACACATAAACACACACACACACACACTCACGCAGCCTCTACCATTCAATCAGCTGTTCACCATATAGTCATACCAGTTTGAACTAAGTTTATTACTTTGCTCACTTTATTTTCCTATAGATAGGTTCTTATATTTCTATTTTATTTTTGTATTGTTTCGTAATTGGAATTTCAAATTTTCTTTTCCTTATTGTTTATTAATATTATTATTATTAATATTATATTTTGAATTGCTGTGAAACATGAATAAATCAATAAATAAATAAAATAAATAAATAAAATAAAAAAATAAAAAGCCTTTTAATGTCTCATAATAAAAAATAGGGTAAAATATTTAATTTTTCATGCATTAAATTAATTTAAATTAGGTAAATTATTATTTTTAATATTATAGCAGATTGATTATTATTATTAATTGTAAAAAATATTTGTTGTCGTGCTAATTTTATGAAAGCCCTGATCGGGTGAAGGCCTCCTCTAAGCGATTCCACTCTTCCCTATCTTCCGCGCGTTTCAGCCAGTCCTTTCCTGCGACCTCCACAATGTCGTCTGACCATCTCTTGTTTGGCCGTTCCGGTCGTCGTCGTCCTTCTTCTGGTCCCTTCCACTCCGTCGCTGCCCTGGTCCATCTGCCGTCTTTCAATCTAGCCAGGTGTTCAGCCCATCTCCACTTCATCCTTGTCACGTATTCGACTGCGTCGATGACTTTTGTTTTTTCTCTTATTTAAGATAAGATAGGATAAGATACGATAACCGTTTATTCGATCTGTTGTTTTACACAGCAAATCGTTTACAAAAAATATAAAATAAAAATGCAATGCAGTAAAAAATGCCACAAGTAATAAATCACTACAAGAATAAATATATTCAAAAAAATAAAATGACCAAATCCACCATGCAGTGTGTAACGCAACAGCGAATGGGTTCCGACTCAGCATGTGCTACAGGACTTGAGCAAGTGCGCGAAATATAACATGGGTTGGTGTCAAATAAACTACATAATAAAGAATTTTGAAAAACTTGTAAAGGATTGTAGGTAATCAATTATTCAAATAATCAGGTGTGTAGAAAACCATAAGTAAAGAAAGAAATAGTTGTTAGCATATAAACGGCTCACAATAATAATAATTAGAAAGTACTTACATAAAAATAGGTGTATTTCTAAGAATAACAAAGAATTTAGTAAAATATGTTATCCAACTTTGGCAAACTATATTATTACAGGTTGTTGTAACCAACCAACCAAACAACAAACGCGAGCCCTTCACGAGACTGAGTCAGACATCTGACTTCTGGAGTTTTAGGAAGTGCTGCCTACACATGACTTTAAAACGATTTAAAGATGTTAGGACGCATATTGGTGGTGGCAGATTGTTTCAGCACTTCGTCGCCAGATATCTGAAATTGCCCCGAAAAGCAGCAGACCCATGACGGGGGATCGCCAATATGCTAGTAGTGGTCCTATTAGTGTGAGGGTGTGAACGTCGCCATTTTAGCTTATCATATAGATACTCGGGTATTTCCTGCTTTATCACACCAAATAGGAGTGACGCTAGGTGTAGTTTTTGTCTGCCGTCTATCTTTAGGATGTTTGCATTGTTTAGGTAGGTATAACATGGCCACGACGAGGAATAGAAAAACAATACCTGGCACATGCATTTTGGACTATTTGAATCAGGCGTTGTGTGCGCTTGAGGAGAACGGGCCCGTATACTATTATGCCGTAGTTTAATTTAGATAGTACCAAAGACTCGCACAGAGATATTCGCGTCTGCTGCATATTTCTGAACTTCGTTTTCTATCTTTTAGCCTTACATTGGTTATACTTCTCTCCATCGCCTTCTGGCATATGGAGATTTTTCTTGCGTTTTCAGCAGTAAGGGTCCAGGTTTGACATGCGTATGTGAGTGAGGGAAGTATACATGTGTTAAGTATTTTAGATTCCGTTTTATTGGTATATCTCCTTTTAAAATCTCTTTCACGGACCAATATTTCTTCCATGCTATGGTGATACGGCGTTCTATTTCTTCTTTGTCTACATTTCTGAAAGATATCATTTTCCCTAAGTAAATGTACTCGTCTACATATTCAATTTCTTGATTTTCGATCTTTATTGGGACCTTTCCCGCATTTGTCATGATCTTTGTTTTTGTGAAATTCATTTCGAGTCCTGCTCTATGGCTATGATAACTTAATTCGCTCATCATGTGTTCCAGGTCTTTTGGTTCTCTCGCAAATAGTACTATATCATCTGCAAATCTTAAGTAGCTCAAGTACTTACCTCCAATGTTTATGCCACTTTTTGTCCAGTCAATGCGATGGAAAATCGATTCCAGTACCGCTATGAATAGTTTAGGTGATATGGGGTCTCCTTGTTTGACTCCTCTTCCTATTCTGAATCATTGGCTGGTTTTGTCGAGTCTAACTCTACAGAGTATTCCTATAAATTTCTTGAATTATCTCGGTGTACCGTTGCTCTACCTTATGCAAGTTTAAAGCTGACCATAGAGAGTTGTGTGAAATCGTATCGAAGGCCTTGCAGTAATCCACAAAACCTATGTAGGTGTCGGCTCCCTTCAGTCTTACTATTCTCAACATGTCTTGGGGTAGATTATATAAGAACACTTTTTTCGATGTATTGTTATAAATCGTGATTTTACTTTGTCTTAGCGCTTCGTCCTGAATTCTATTTACTTTTGCGATTAACGTGGATCTAATGTGTTGGATTCTATTACAGAAATCTAGATATGATTCGCCAGAGATTATCTTTAGGGTCTCTAATTCAATGGCAATGCATTCTTCAGAACGCGGATCTCCGAAATGTTGTTATAACGCTATTTTTAATGCATTCCAGGTGTTTAAGTCTTGGCACTCACTTATCAAAGTGGCGGCCTTTCCAATTAATTTTGATGTTATTACATATTTGAAACATGTATAGATCCTGAGCCTGGTTGCCTTTGACACGGCACATAGAGATAACATATTCACATTTTCGCATGAAAAGATTTAACAAATGTTCATTACCATCGAATTTCGGGATGACAATTGCTATTTCTTTCGGTATTTGCACTAGATTTTCCATTTTTATTTATTTTATAACGATATTTAATTTAATTTAATGTAATTCTATGACCACTTATCACTTATTTCACTATTGGAATAGACAGCAATAACTGACAGCGATGTTTTGTCTGTCTGTTAGCACTGTCCCTCCTTAATACTACTTAAAGGTACTTGTTGAAAAGGACGTGAAAATTGCGCCGGCGATGCTGTCCAGACACAATCCTGCACTGTCCCTCACTATCTTTAATGGTTGAATAGGAAGCGAAAACTGCGGTGGCGATGCGAATACACAGTACACAATTTTGCGCAATCCTTCACTATAAAATATGTAGAATGGGAGAGGAGAATTGGAAAGCGATTTCGTCACGATGCGATGTACTCACACTTCTGCCATCGTCCCTCCTTGAGCCTTGAGGTCCCGTCGTCCACTGCACTGACTCTATCAAATTTATTTGGTTCGAGGATTCCCGTTGTAACGCGTGAAAAAGTCCGTTGGTTTTTAGTTTCCCCGACACGGAAATCCTACCGGCTGCGCCGTAAACGACGTTTTAAAAAATCAAGATTTAATTGAGATAATTACAATGTCTTAGAGCTCTTAATACGACCATTTTACTTAATTACTGCCTCAAGACTGAGGGCAGAAAGCAGAGAGGTCTCCCGGCTCACGCTTTGTCAGCTCCTCATCATATTGCACTTCCAGGGCTCAGCCAAATATGGCGTCATCAGTATCTGAAGAGCCGTGAGACTTAACTAGATATGGGCATTATCATTATCAGTTGTAAATCAATGATATTTTACACTTACCAACATGTGAATAGTTTTAATAGTTTTAAGTACAACACAAGCGTCAACGTCAATGTCATGTTGTGTAAACAAGCTCTGAACTAGAAAATAATTATAAAATAATCTATTTTATGATGATTTTATGTCTATTTTGCTCGTTTATATCCAAATTTTCGTGAATTATCTACTAAAGATTCTACAGAAGTGCACAATTTACCAATACAGGTTCTTCTAATTATTCCTGATATAACGTGACTCACAGTGAAGTGACAGCATCTGCCACGATATTCATCACCTCCGTAAAAGGGCTTATAAATTGTGCTGGATTGGATCCCTGGACTTGCGGATGTTACGGGAAACGAGGAGCCAGATTCCTGTCCGAGGAATACTATCCTTGCCTTGGGTGGCTCTGAACATTTCCCAACCTGCCGCCTCAGCCCGGCTCCCTGCCGCCTCAGTCCGACACCGTGCCGCTTCCGGCCAGCGCCCTTCCGCCCCCGCCCGGCACACGGCCACGGCATTTAGAGCGCAGAGTTGCCGGTTGGGCAGTCGACCGAAGACGAAGACAGTGATCAGTTTTACCAAGAGACAATTTATTTTTAAATGTTACTTTTTATATAGATTTGATTTAGTTTAAGGATTTTACATGGAGGTAATTATGTATCATTTAATCTTATTTTAAAATTTGTATACAATTTGTGGTTAGTTAATTAGTTCCAGATGCCCACTCTGTCACTGTGTCCTCATTGTCCCGGTTCCTCAAGGCAGTTTAATTTTCCTCCAGTTTTTGGTCAGTTACCATTGTTGAGGGCGAATGTAAGGGTCCTTAAACATATCCTAAGGGTGCAAGAAGTCTTGCCGCCCGGAAGTTGTAACAATTTATTGACCACTGCGTTCAGAACAACTCGACGGAGGACTGGTTTGCCCTTCTAACTTTTTCATTCAAATGCCTAAGAGTCCCTTCCTCCGACAATCGGAGTCAGTCGCTGACTTCCAAAGTGAAAGAAAATATTAGCAATATCAGCACACAAGGTACGCAAAGGTTGGTCACGTCAGATCCGCGGCCCAGTATAAGGGCGTTTAGTCGCCGATCCTTTTATAGGGCCGTGGAAGCGAAGGTTTATGATGGGGACCTAGGTGGAGCGGCTAGGATCTTAATGTCTGACTGCTAAGTAGCTGACAATAGTGAGGAGACATTAGAAGCCTTGCGCCTCAAACATCCCTCTCCGGGTCGTTCTTTAGATTTCCCACCAGAGCCGACCTCCTCAGACAAGTTCCTTTCTGTGGAAGTGTCGGACGTCTCCGAGGCTGTCGCATCATTTTCTAATGGTTCCGCGGCAGGTTTGGACGGGCTGCTCCCTGAACACTGTAACGGAAATGTAAAGATCTGAGACACATTTTTTTATTTGCTATAAAAAGTTGGCAGGCGTTGGCAGGATTGGGCAACGTGATTTAATGATTCAACTATGAACTGCAAAAAGAGAAGCCAAATATTCTTAAACCAAACAAATAACGGTGATGTAAGATTGGTGTTGACCAATGCTCAATTAAGCGGCAAGATAAATTTGGTATAAACATAACTATGGAGATTAGTGGTTATCGAAGGCATCGCAAATTTCACAAGGCCTCATATAAGCTCAAGTGGCTCAACGCGTTGTTACCAGACTTGAAATATTAAGGTTCGAGGTTCGATTCTCCGTTGTCAATTTTTCTTTTTCTATTTACTTTTGGTTTTGGGTTATTAATTTGTGGGTCCTTTCTGAATAGCTATTCGGGAGTGTCGGGTTGTGCTAATTAAAATTAAGTCCTAGAAGTTAATTGCTTATCATGCATCTTTGTAAATGTTTTCTACCTTGTTTA
Organism: Argyresthia goedartella; assembly: GCA_949825045.1. Classification (NCBI taxonomy): domain Eukaryota; kingdom Metazoa; phylum Arthropoda; class Insecta; order Lepidoptera; family Argyresthiidae; genus Argyresthia; species Argyresthia goedartella. Next base: position 10,801,261 of record OX463812.1, on the reverse strand, counting down.
AACTACTGAATATGTCGTCACAGTAATTGCCTATTACTTCTATAATCGTCATTATTTATCTAGTCTAGAAATCTATACGTAGAATGCGCCAGATTAATTATGAAACAAAAAAGCGACATCTTTGAATGGATGGTGTGACGAAACAAACATTTGGTTTATTTCTCAGTAGGTAGAAATATATTTTTTTTAAAAAATCTCCAAAATGTGGATAAACTTTAAGAGCTATGAAATAAGTTGTGAATCATAAATTTAAAATGAATATGGTTTAACTTCACCGTTGCTTTCAGTGGATGTCGAATTATGACCATTTTACACATTTGTGATGTTGTTTTGAAGTGTCGCATTTGCCATGGCTCATTCAATCGAAACTCATACGTAAGGGTGTTTAGTTACGATATAGTTTGGTGGGTCAAACATATGCGTAGTTAGTTCAATGATGGAGGTACAGATGGCGGTCGATCGCCTTTAAATTCCAGATGGTTTGACTAAAAGAAGAACTTTATTCACTATAATTGCAATAAGATGTTTTATATAGAAAACAAATGGGTATTATTTTATTTAGATTATTTTATGATGTTATAAAGTCTATTTCTGGTTGAACTGTGTGATCTAAAATATAAAGTGTGTATACGGTGTGGACCAGTGACCAATCAGAGCACTGGGTTTTGAAAGGAAATGAAACGAACCAATGAGAATGACTCGCGGCGTTTTACATGGTGGTTTGGCGAGCATGCCCGGGGTAGGACGTTTTCGTGGGAATAGAGGATATAAAAGTGATGGGTCGAGATGAAAGGGGGCTTTTTGTTGCTGGTCGTCGAGTGAAGTGTGAGTTAGGACTCAGAGGGGGAGCCATTCAGTCTCCGCGTCAAACTACTGTGACACACGTCTTTCGGGAATTCTATACAGTTCGATTCGCCGTTTTACGCGTCCTGAACTGGGAGAGTTGTGATTGCGTGTTGCAGTGGATTTTCGTGAGTGTCTGAAGCGCCGAGATATACCTCGGTTCCTATCCTTTAAATCAACCTACCCCAAATTCCAAACTATCCTTGGGTCGTTAGATAAGAACTTGTAGGTAATTGATCTGAGTCTGAGTCTGGGCTTGGAGCGACCCTAATTTTCTTTTTCCTTCACCATAGGGTTCCTGGATTGGCTCTTAGGATATTCGCGGGCTAATCCTCTCCTCATTCCTTTCGTGTAGCGAGTTTTGAAATTCCCACACACACAGTCATTAAACATACAAACACATTCAAATCAAACTCAAACATTTTCGAGTGGTGTCGATGATGGACGTGGTATAACACTAGGATTTTAGACTAGGCTAGACAGGAGTTTAGTTGCGGCTAAACCTAGGTTGTCGAGGTTATGTAGTTAGGGAGACAAACACGATTATTTAGGTTTATGTAACAAACAAGTATCTGAAATTCGTATGATTACAAATAATTACGTTATTTCCTTCTCACTCTTGAAATACCTAAATACTTATAAAACTATCTAACAAACTAAATATTTTTTTGATTGTGGCTGTTTTGATCTTTCTTTTCTTGACCGTATATCATGTTGGTTGGCCTACCTAACTTTACATTAAATGACAAACATATTCTAATTCCATATAGCATGTAGATTGACGTGGTTACTTGGTCATTTACAAAACACACACATACAAATTTACTCTACAAGAAGCTGACATTACTATAAGAACACTCTACTAGATTCTACCCGGCCTAACGTTAATTAGCAGTCATTCTCCCCTTCTGAAACGCCTCCGATTCAGAAGGTCGATCATTCTTACTGCATTGGAATTCGAACGAACTTGTGCTTTCCATTTTCCAAAGGCTGTCACTGCTTTGAGTACTATCTGGTTCATACCTTTGTCGTAGGCACGTAGTAAGTAAGAAGAAGTCTAGTGCCTAGACTTCTTCTTACTCATGGACTGGAGATCTACTCGCATGCCCCGATTAAAAGATGGATTTGTACAATTCGGATTGATTTGACATTGTAGTACAGACCCTGGTCGCATCATTCAGGGACGCTCATCGCCCCTGTTTAGAGTGAAGTTTACTTCGCTGTAGAATGCCTATGGATGGCCTGAAATCCGATAGAATCAAACCTACACACACGCTACATTATCAATCTAGTGACCTAAGTAGTTACGCTGAATTTACATGTCTTAAAACTAATTTGTATATAAAATATCTGGATGAACATCAACATGGTTACGGAATAAAACTTAAGAGACGAGTAGGTGCAAATAAAAATATCCCGTAACCGATCAACAAACATGTTGGACTGATAGATGAGAGATATCACAATATCTAATCATATAAAAAAATGTAACCCAAATAGTCTATATGTAGTTGATTGGCAGGTAAACTAACTCGAGAGGGATTTGAGTAGATTCAGGCGGTCTCTAGGTGCTGGAGTATTTAGTTGGCTAATTCCAGGTCTTCAGAAGTCTTAATATAATGCAGTCACGTAGATTGTGTATGGAAATGTGTGGGAGGAGGATGGCCCCAAAACAGGTGAAAGATAACGCCAAAAGCGTACTAATGAACACATTGTTAACCCTATGTTTACTTATAAATTGTGTTTACAATTTTGAGTGGTTGTAAGCATTATTTTATAAAATTTAAGCTTATTTTGCTTAGCTAAATCTAACTTCGTCTGTCTTGGGTCCGTTGAAGTAGGTCCGTAGAACTCGGTTGACCTCCACTGGCGTCGGGCGGGGTTAAGAGGCCCGACCTTAGGGCCCGTGTCCCTTCTGGACGTGAGCTCTAGCACAAACCCTCCTTTATAAACACATGTAATCGAAATGCCTTTTAAAAATGGTTATTTACTTGGAATTTATTCTAATAAGCACGGACTCGATACTTATCAATATTTTTATGTCACTTATATTCATCACTGGCTGGGGAACCTCATGACGATACTGTTTAACCAAAAACACTCTAAAAAGAACTTTAGGTTATTACTATCACAACGTCTGCAATCCTACCCATAGACGATCATCCACTACTTTGGCCAAATCATCTTAATAAGATACTCGCAATCGTTGGTATTAGAATCTTTCCAATTGGAGAATTATTCCAATAAAAATGCGTGAGGGTTAAATTCCGTCTGACATTAAATTAATGGTTAGCTGGATATATCTTTAAATTTACTATTCATAGAATCGTTCGGTTAACTCGTAGGGTTTATTCATATTATTTCAAAAACGTCGAGGGGGAGGGTAGTTACAGTGTGTTTGGTGTTTTTTTAGAATCTTCTACTGGTTGATTTAAATGATAATTATTATGTTTCCTAGATTCTTTAATTGATTAATTTTAACGTTATTTGAACTGTGTTTTCTAGAATCTTTTACTGTTTTATTTTAATTTGATTTTTCAGGAAGGTTTTGTGTTTTATCGGGTTTTAACTACCTATTATGCAGCAATCATTGGGTTTCATAAACTCTTAATTTTCCATTATAAAACGGGGAAAACTATTTCAATCAACACGTTAACCACTATATTCAGGACAGGCGGTAACCAGATAATTATAGTGTTTCCTAGATTATTCAATTGATTAATTTCAAGGTTATTTGAATAATGTTTTCGAGAATCTTTTACTGTTTTATTTTAATTTGATTTTTCAGGAAGGTTTTGTATTTTATCGGGTTTTAACTACCTACTATGCAGCAATCGTTGGGTTTCATTAACTCTTAATTTTCCATTATAAAACGGGGAAAACTATTTCAATCAACACGGTAACCATTATATTCAGGACAGGCGGTAACCAGATAATTATTGTGTTTCCTAGATTCTTTAATTGATTAATTTGAACGTTATTTGAACTGTGTTTTCTAGAAACTTTTACTGTTTTATTTTGATTGAGGTTGCAGGAAGGTTTTGTGTTTTGTCGAGTATTAACTACCTACTATGCAGCGATTATTGGGTTTCTTAAACTCTTGATTTTCTATTATAAAAAGGGGAAAACTATTTCGGACAACACATTAATCAATATATTCAGGACAGGCGGGAATCAGTTTTGTAAATCCACCAGAGTAATAGAAAATATTCGGTTTAAATAATTATATATATATATATATATATTTATTTATATATAAATAACTAGGTAATAAAAAAAAATTAATATTATGGGGTTCTCAATAGAGTATACTTATGTTTTACTAACATTTTATTCCTTATTTATTTACTCCTATCACTCTCCCTGTTAATGTCTGTTATTTAAAGGAATTTATTTACTTCTCGTATTAAGTAATATCTGTCCTTATATACTCTATTTTTACCTGAATCCTAGATAAAGTCAGTCAACTGTCACATTATTCATATTTATGTTGAATGAAATTGAGAGTTTGAATTAATATTCAATTTGTGGTGATTCCAGCGTCGTGGAATGAAGTTTGAAATATTAATATAGCACTACTTTGTAGTATTTAGAGTCAATGAGACTATAAACTTATTGAAAGTAGTTACTGAGTTGACTAATTTCTGCAACAACGTTTTAAATTTGATATGTTCGACTCGATGTCGAGAATTCAGAATTTAACTAAACAAACCTGCAATTCTCGTCTTAACTGAATGATGATAAAGGTTCAATTTCCCTAGACCTTGTATTGCAATCATGGAAGGCGGTCATGGTTAATTTTATTAATACAATAGTTATTAATTAATTACCTTTAATCAAATTATGGAATAAGCCGTCGCAAAGCCACCGCCAATGTTCACATAACGCCAGAATGAAGCAATAGAAGTACGGAAATTCACAGTTATGCTCTATTCAGATGTGCATATTTATATTACTATACGGATACATATATTAACTTCTCTTGAGAAGTTATTATAATAGGTCTGAAAATTGAAATAGGTAATTTTGTGTTTTCTTTACGTTTTAAGACCTGGAGAATCATTTGCAATCATTTTTAGAGTGATGTCTGTGTGTGTGTGTGTGTGTGTGTGTGTGTGTACGTACGTATGTACGTGATCAAAATTATGGAATTCGTTTTCTCAATAACTACTGGACCGAATCGCTTTGATGACCATATCAATCGATACGCCACGTCATGACTTAGATCTGAAAGGAGTCTAGAAAAAATCGGTCCAGCGGTTCGTTTTTTATTTGTAAAAAACTGACTTTTTTGAACACGCAACGTTAATTTTGTATGTAATTCCAAGTATTGAGGGGTAGATGTGGGTTTTTGAGGGTGCTGGTTTCGAATCTTTCATCAGTTTTTTAAAATTCAAAATGGCGGACCCACTATGACGTCATCTTTTTCGTGAAAATTCTTTAAATTCGATAAAAAAAGAATTCTTCTCAAGAGAAGTTGCTTGTACGGTACTTGCTGCCGAACCGATTTTTTATATCTACACTTTACGAAGTAACAATATCATGTTTGGATCTGCTGATGGTAGATTGAAGGTCAATTCATTAACCTTAAAATGAATCATGCTACTTACGCACTTCTATGGATGTGAAGAAATATTTTATACTTCATGCTATGCTATTGTGCATTACTAAAAGACAAATAAGTCTTTATTGAAACACATAAAGAGTAACATAAACAACCAGTGAAACTTCATTGTGTATGTTTATAGTTTTCTATATGTGGAAGAATATTTAATATAATCTTACTACATAAATATCAGATATTGACTGATGAGACAGTTGAATGTCATTCACAAACTATAATCCCATCCTGATCGGTCATACCCCATCCCAATCCGGTGAATCTATGACTAAATCCAATTCAGCATACTTATACGCTACTCTTTTTATAAACGACTATCAGAACTACAAATTAATTGGTTTCGTAGAATTATCTGGGTAGAAGACCGAATCAAGTGGTAGGGGTTTCTTCCCCAAAATTTTATGAATATCAAATTTTCCTTTTATTATTTTTATATTTATCATTTTTTATTTCATTTTTATCAATACTCAAAATATACTATGACATTTTATTATATGAATCTGCTTTATAAAGTTATTAATCATTTAATGGATATTAATCTGTATCATTCTTGTTAGTGGGGACATATTTAAGTATATATCTTTTATTGAAATTAAAAATTACTAAATATTCAATTTGAAACATTCCTTGTTTAAAATCTATTATCAAAGTTGACAGCACTTCTTACTCATACCTCTAGAATTAGGGTTACTGGTTTCACAAGTAGTAGGAGTTCTATTTTACTAGACGATTTATTTTATTTGGCCATCACAATTAATAAGAGACTGCGTTTAAAAGAAGGGTGGACGTTATATAAAGGGGGGATGTTACAACACCTTAAAGAGCTGACGTCAGCTGCTGCGGGCGACAACGGTGGAAAACTCTTGGCCTCAGTTTGTATTTTGGCGAATCTCATGCTGAAAGGCGAGGAAAATAGGGAAGTTTGTCCTTTTTTATACGGTGCCTTATTGTGTGCCCTTCGAAAAAAGGATGGAGGCTTACGGCCTATTGCCATAGGCAGTGTGATCCGTCGCTTAGTACCTAGGCTAGGGTGTCGCGCCGTAAGAGAGGAGATGGCTTCATTTCTGCAGCCCCGCCAATTGGGTTTTGGCGTACCCTTGGGTTGCGAGGCGGCTATACATGCTACTCGGGCCTTTGTTCTGTATGAGGCTGATACAAATAATATTGCAGTAAAGGTCGATCTTCGCAACGCTTTTAATGCAGTCGAGCACGACTCAATTTTGATCATGATAAAGAGAAAGTTCCTGCATTGTACCCGTTTCTTCACCAATGTTATTACAGATCGAGTAACTTATTTTTAGGAGACAAGTTGGTGGAGTCTCAGGTGGGGGCGCAGCAAGGTGATCCTTTGGGACCTTTAATATTTAGCCTCGCAATTTAGAATGTAGTGTCCACCTTGCGGTCACCTCTAAACGTATTTGGATGACGGTACCATCGGAGGCAGCCCGGAAGTAGTGATCGAGGATCTGAAAGCACTTGTCGAGGGGTTAGCGAAGTTGGGGCTGGAAGTGAATCCACAGAAATGCGAATTATACCCCTTTTCCAGCTAGGTCTCCCCGGAAGTTCTATCAGAAGTCTATTCCGTAGCCCCAGGGTTAAGATTACTGGACAAATCAACTTTACATTATTGGGTGCACCAGTCTTCCCCGAGGGTATCCCGGGTGTCTTATCGGCCAAAACAAGAGCTCTCGTGGCATCCAAGGATCACTTACAACAACTCCCAGCCCACGTCGCACTAACGATCCTGAGGAGTTGTCTGTCAATTCCCAGGCTTACATACACGTTGCGTACGGCTCCGTTGTGGCTTTGTAGGGAGGAATCCACTGAGTATGATAACGTACTGAAGACCTCATTAGAATCGATTATCAATATCTAAATGACTTCCTCTCAGTGGTGCCAAGCAGCTTTGCCCATCAGGCACGGTGGTTTAGATATTCGACGGTTGCGCGACACCGAGCTGCCGGCCTTCTTGTCTTCGTCGCATGGGGTGCGAGACCTTGTCACTCTTATTTTAAATATCCATGGTGATGGTTTTCGTATCCCCTTCGCGGAGGAGGCATTAGGGTTATGGCATGATTGGTGTCCTGGTAGCACTCCGCCCCAGCACCCGCACTCACAACGTAATTGGGATGAGTTATCGTGTGGAGTCACGCTTAACGAGTTATTGGACCGGAGTTCGGGGGTCGAGCTGGCACGACTGCGCGCAGTTTCGCAGCCAGAGTCAGGGCTCTGGCTCCACGCCTTGCCTTCTCCACAACTAGGAACATTTCTGGACAATGACACGTTGCGCGTGGCTGTGGCCTTGCGCCTTGGCTGTGACATCTGCCAGTCTCATTCCTGTGTGTGTGGTGCGGGTTTGGACGATCATGGTCGGCACGGCCTTCACTGCGTTCGAAGTGCGGGCAGGCTTTCCCGGCACTCCTCTATCAATGACATCGTCAAGCGGGCTCTTGTAACAGCCAATATACCTTGTGTATTGGAGCCCGCGGGGCTGTGTCGTACCGACGGGAAACGCCCGGATGGCCTGACCATGATCCCGTGGGAGAGGGGACGGTCATTGCTTTGGGATGCGACGTGTGTCTGCACATTCGCTCCCTCCCAACTGGCATCGACCGTGTCCACCCCGGGGGCCGCAGCGGAAGAGGCAGCGAGGATGAAGACCCAAAAGTACTCTGTGCTTTTGGGCCAGTATATATTCGTCCCGCTTGCCATAGAAACCACCGGGGTCTGGGGAGTGCAGGGCAAGGCATTCATTAGGGAAATAGGGCGCCGCCTGAGGGACCGTGGCTATGACCGCCGCTCCGGATCCTATCTTATGCAGAGGATCTCCCTCGCAGTGCAGCGCGGAAACGCCACCAGCGTGATGGGGACCTTTGCATCTGATATGGTCCGGGGCGCTTTATTTTCTTAGTGTGTTTGTGTGTGTGTGTGTGTGTGTGTCTGTGTGTGTGTTTTTGCATATTTAAGTTTTGTACAAAGTATTTTAAAATTTATGTACAAGTAACATAATAACTATTGTTTAACTTGGTGAATTATTTATCATGTCATTGTTTTTTATCTTGAATAAATATCCTGTATACAACACATTATTTTCGCGAAATTTCCCTTTATGTGTGAACATGTACCAGTTAATAAAACAACTTTTGGCCTACTTTAAAAGTATAAGAAAACATACATAAAAGTGTTTAATGAAATGCTTTAAAAATAAGAATATTAACTATAAATTTAATTAAACATATCAGTTAATTACATCACACAAATTTGTATGATATGAAAGCTTGCTGCGAGGTTTACATGTGGAGAAGTGGATACCTCCCTATTATAAAATTTTTTATATTGAATTAATACAAGATGTAACTTGCAGTTGCAGCAATTGTTGCAATTTTTTTTGTTTGTATGTATGTTTGTAATATTAGTTAATTGAACATATATGTAATTGAGGGTATACTTTACATTACCCGAAACAGTGGCAAACTAGACTTGCGAATAACTTGCTAGGTCATGAATGAAACCACATTCAGAGGCGCTTGCACCTTTAGGACTACCCGCGTGGGAGTCGGTATTTACTATCGTAAATCGTATTTACGTAAATTGTATTTACTATCGTAAATCATGACTCCTAGAGATTAAGAGGCGTCAATCAGAACACTTTGTGGTTAACAAACATTGCAGTCAGAGCCTCGTTTAATGTAATTTCAGGTATAACAAAATGTTTAAAAATAGGTGTATAATATAATAAATTGTGTGATGTAATTAATTGATAGGTTTGATTGAATTAAAAATTTATTTCTTTTCCTTCTTCTTTTTAGCTTTTTTTACATTTTTTCACTTTCATTTATTTTCTTGTTGTCAGTTATCACTGTGTTATGGTATCTAAATGTTTCTTAGCCATTTAAATTAGCGTCATTATTGACTCGTCTTTTCCCATTAATTTACTACAGTCTAGATGAGATCTAGATGACATACGAAAAGTAATCTTATCTTTGCCAGAGTACTTGTCGAGACAAATAAAGCAAGCTCATTTTGTTACAGAAGTTCCATGGACACCTTCCGGCTCCTTAATCTGTCCAGCTAATTTTCACGACATGGAGCACCAAATCATGAAAATAATGTATAGGACCAAAGGACTTATCAAGACGAATCTAATACGCCCAAAATCAATAGCGGTGCGTTCTTTTGTTACAGAATTCCCATGGCCACATTCCGGTTCTATCATCAGATCAGCTCCATGTCATAAAAATATTCTAAAAGACTAAAGGACAAGCCAAGGCAAAGCAAACGCGCTTAAACTCGATAGGGTTACGTCTTTTTTATTATACAGTCGCTATGGCCATCCCCTCCCGGCTCCATCATTAGATCAACTCAATATCATAAAAATATTATATAGGACGAAAGGACATGTCTAGACGAATCAAACGCGCTCAAACTATATACACGTTTAATTACAGGGTTTTCATAGCCACCTTCTAGCTCCATGATAAAATCAGCTCCATGTTAACCAAATATTTTATTGTCATACGATTTACATTTTCGTGCAAAATTTCAGCTCAATTAAAAATAAGGAAGTGGGTCAAATTTAACCCGAAAGATTTGACAGAAACATACAAGAATACATTACAAATTAAATAAAAGCCTTTAAATTTCAATTAACAATAATATATAAAATTAATCGGATCTAATAACATAACAATAAACATTACGTTAGATAGAAAAAAAATACAAATAATACATTAGATATCAAATATTATTGATTACATCCTTGGGATACATAATTATGTTGAATGACTATTTGTAAAAATCGCCAAAGGCGCATGCCTTATATATCAGTGTCGGGGTTCTGAGTGATATGCACACTAATCATCACCGTCCACAGAGGACTCACCGGACGGATCGGATTTTAGTTTTTTTTATAAATCCTGTGAAACTTCGCTCACCTATCCGCGTCAGAATCGTCGAAAGCCGAAGAAACTCAGAAATTCTGATAACCTCTCAGCGCGGATAATGCGGACAAAATGTTGGCATTCAGCCTTCTGTTATATGCGACAGAGCAACATAAAAACAGTGTACAAGAGCAGCGCGGAAGATTCCTTCGGCGCGGTCAATCCGTTCGTTGAGGACGGTGCGGACGGTGCGTCCGATGCGTTCCGATGCCGATAAGTGTGCAACCTTCTGCCAAATTTCAGCAATACCAGTGCCTAGAGTTATCTTAAAAATTATATTTGTATCCACTTTTCAGTAAAATATCATTTCTCTTCTCGCTTTTAATAAACAAAACTTTGTCGTCATTTTCCTCCATCTTTCCGATTTTATTCTCTTTAAGCAGTAAATATTAATTCATAATTATGCACGATTGTATTGAGTAATGGAAACCACATGACCATTCAAAATTCGTCAATTACGACAATGGCTTCGTCAAGTGGCCAGTAAAATGACTTATTTTAATATGTAAAAAGTTTGTAAACATATATATTGATATTATATATGTTGTAAGACATAGTTGTAAGACTAATTATTAACACTTGTATATGGACTTGGTCTGAAATAAATAATAATAATAATAATTATTATTATAATGGTTATGGCGATAATACGTCGAGCTGAGAGTTGAAATAGGAAGTATCGCGATTATTTTATTTAATTTAATTTTGCAAGTAATTTACAAACTTATGGGCTAATAATAACCTCCCACAGTTTATTTTCTAATCATGGGTACTGCGGGTACTTCCAAAGCGACATAATAGCATTAATTGACAAAAAACTACGAGTACAACACACACCACACCAACACTACTCATCATCTAAAGATACAACCAATTGCCTTATGAAGTGGGCCCTTATTGAGTGAGCACTGCTATTAAATAAATCAATGCCATCTTCATCATTGATGCCATCGCCACTACAGAGACTGTTAAAAGTAGAACATGCTCTTACTAGAAACGAGTTTTTCCTAAAGTTACTATAAAAACGGGGCAATTGAAAGAGCCACAATCTACGGTGCCCTTCGGTATTTTCATAAGAAAAACAATATCGGCGCAATCCCTACGGAGTTTTAGGGGAGGAGATGCAGTCGTGCACACCGATACTCATAATCAACCTGTGGCAGTTTGAACTTGAACGACCGATATACCTTGTAAACTTTCTCTGGATACGTTCTAATCTATTGATGTAAATGTAGCAGGTGTTTCAAACCTGCGAGGCGTATTTTTGGTGACTGTGGACATAAGCACAATACAATATTTTTATCGTTTTCACTCATACAATTTTTAAATACGAAATTTTAATTTTTATTTTTAAATAAATACAATATTTTTATCGTTTTTATTTCATTATGTAAAAGTGAGAACTAGTAGGAAGAAACAGGTTCGTATAAAAACAGTGACTCTGTAGGATAAAGTATGTGGTCAAAGGAAAATGTGTGGAATTCATATTGTGCAGAGTCGCGAATAGGAAGAAACAATAATGGCATAAACTTAGAATAATTCGCGTAGCGGGTGTGTTCTGTGCGGGCAATAGCCGTCGCAACAGCGGCCAAGAGCGCGAGATTGTGTGGCGGCTAAGAGCCGATAAAGTACATTCTCACAGGGCTGTAGGCTTGTCCAGACTATTATGTATTAGGCGATAGCAGTGCACTATAGTAACGCTAGTTTCCTTCTCAACTCAAGGTAGACAATACCCACCATTGCTGACACTAATATAGATGAAAATAAGTGTGCGTAATACTGATACATGATCTTTTTTAGAGATCATGCAAATTTTCGCTGGAGTTTTTCCAAAATGAGCATTGGGCATGTATTTGAGCACTTGTCGGTCCTAGAACTCCCAGATGATTACGTTATATTCAACCCTGCTACGGACACAGGCATTGTAACAACATTAAGATCATTGACACGCCACTGAAAACCTTTGCCTGTCTCATTACAGACCAAAGCGATTTGTAAGCTCTCTATATCTACTGGATATGGTCGTTATACAACGTCATAAGTCACTTATTTTATGTACTATCTCAGGATGGAAGTGCTGTTTAAATTAAAGTCGTGGTAAATTGGAGTACAGAGCTGAGTAAAAGTCATAGTCTTTCACTTGCAGCTGTTGAGGTGTAGATAATGTTGTTGTTGTGGCAGGTGTAGGCATTGCGTTGTGCTAGGTGCAGTTAATGCTGTAGTTGTGGTAGGTGAAAGCATTGTTTTTGTTATGCTGGGAGTAAACAATGTTGTCCTTATGATAGGTATAGGTATCGTTTTTATTGTTAGTGTAGATTTTGATGTTTTTGTGGTACGTGTATCTTGTTGATGTTATTGTTTTACTAAAAAAAACCTCTTTAATCGAGCTACGAGGAAATTATTACTGAACTTATTGATTGATTCTGATTTTTGAAATAATATTACAATCTTCGACCATGATCATTTGATGGAGGATCCGGTCGTCTTTTTTTCTTGGTGGTTGTTGGTGTCGGTGTAGTGGTAGTTGTTGTTGTTGTTGTGGATGTTGTTGTGGATGGTGCAGCAGCTGGTGCCGGTGTTGTTGTAGTAGTAGTAGGTTCAGGTATTGTTGTTGTTGTTGTTGTGGATGGTGCACCAGCTGGTGCCGGTATTGTTGTAGTAGTTGTAGGTTCAGGTATTGTTGTTGTAGGTGTAGGTGCAGGTATTGTTGTTGTAGATATAGGTGTTGCACCTACAGGTGCAGGTGTTGTTATAGGCGTAGATTTTCGTGGCCTTTCGAATTTCGTCGAGGACCTCTCCAGCATGCTTTTGACGATACTCAACGGAACCCAGTGGCCAGGCATATTCGCTTCAATGGGGTTGGCGATAAATATCAGAGGATCCTTCTTTGCGTTTGGCCATTTGCATGAGATCCTTGTGATGTTGAGCGCGATGGCCATGGTCAACGATAAAATTTGAAGTGACGGCACTGAAATAAATATATACAAATGCAACTTGTTTATATTTTCGTTTGAAGTGAGGGCCTCCATTACACCGTTTGAAAAACGCAGAAAAAACGTATTTTTTACAAGGATTCCCTTTAATTTTTTAAGCGCGTATGGTATATTGGGACTTCCTTCACAACAAATGCGCCTTGTACAGAACCCTCGGTGCGCGAGTCTTCACTTTGACCGGTTTTTGTTTAAATGAAACGATTTTACGGCTTTCGGTTGTTTTCTTTGCGTCTGCTAGATAATACCTCGCTTCTTGCCAAACTTAATGATTATAGGGCAACGGGATTTATCCTATTTAGGTATGTTCGCTTGCGAGCATGAAACAAATTTAGTAAACCGGCATAAAGGGCCGGCCGTATCTGTTGATTGTATTGGCCTAGATTTCTTATCCTGACACCAGAGTAATTTATATTAATTTTAACTTAATCGACCTCTCCGCGTTCCTGATCAAACGGGTCTTGACTTGACTGACCGACCGACAGAAGGACGGACAGACAGACAGATGGACAATAAAGTAATCCTTAAAGGTTCCTTTTTAATTTTGTAATACGGAAGCCTACGGACGGATAAAAAACCAGCCAAGTGCGAATCGGACTCTTATACGAAGGGTTCCTTACCACCGAAAAAACAACTGGTTTTTCTTTAACTATGCCATTACAACCATGCATTTCCTTATGGTTTTTCTGTTTTTAATTTTATTTTGGATCACTAGTTTCGGAGAGGGGGGGGTTTGTCATGTAATAAACCAGGCAGCTAAGAAACCGTTTTCTGTTTGCTTAAAAAAATAGAAGTGGTTACCAAAATAAAAAGGTTTGCATTTAATTCAGAGCCCCATAATGTCTCCATTTTATTTGCATTTTAATTCCGTTTCAAGAAACTTTTAACTATAGGCGGGTATCAAGTAATTATTTTGGCAACTGAATTTATATAGGAGAGTTCATTTTTAGGGAGACCATAGAGTTCTTTTTTCTATTTAGGCAGAAAAGATGAAATGTATTTTTAAAATTTGTGTCCTAGGTATATAGCAACAAATTCGGTTCTGTATCACTACATGGGGTCGCCTCGCTTCGCTTCAGCTACCAGTTGCAATATGACGTTGTGACATAACAAACCTACCTATAGTTTTCAAACAGAAACTGGCCTATAGCAAACAATTGGGTTCTCCGTTCTGCTTCGCTCCGGCTCCCCTTTCATTTCATTTGAAATCATATAATCGATTAAGGGTGCAAACAAATATTAAACAAAAAACATTTAATGTCTTACAATATTAGATGCTAAGTTATTATTTTTAGTAGCCAACCTATAAATAAATTTGCTTGCATATTTTTTGTTCCTTTGATTTCGCTGCCATTTTGTTCTGATTTGCCCCCCAATTGCGTTCTACAAATGAAAAATAATCAGTTTTTTACAAACACTATCGTTTTGGGTCTCATATAAGTTTCGCCTGACTGAGGGACAACAGGTTACGTATCGCTGGTAACTTTCCCTGGAATAGTTTTAGTTCACAAATTGACGTGTTCCATTTATCCTGAAATAATCGCGACGTGCGGTCAAGTTCGGCCGGTCCAAGAAGCGCACCGAGTGTCAGATTCTACGAGAGCCGAATCAAGCGATAGAAGTAACCATTTAATGATTTTTAGGTATTTGTCCTGGGTTTGAATCCGGGAAAGGGCAAATATTTGTGTGATAAGCATGAATATTTCTTTCTTAGTCTTGGATGTTATCTATGTATTTGTATAAATATTTATCTCTATTAAATATATCATCGTCTAGTACCCATAACACAAGCCTTGTTGAGCTGTGTATGGGCCTAGTTCGATTTTTTACGATTGTCCTCTGATTTTTATTTATTTCAATGTTATTCGTCTGTCCTACCTAGTTGACTCCGATAACTCTGATGTGAAATCTATGTGAAATTGAGAGGGGATATTAATAAACAAACAATAAACATTTCCAGGCACAAACATTGCCTCCGGCCACAATATATATAATATTTGACTGGCCTTCAAAAATACTGACTTCAAATATCTGTCTGAAGTAATGTGCTATCAGGTTAGCGAAGCCATCATGGTTGACAAGTAAGAACAACAAAATCATAAGTTGCTGACCAATCTAGTAGATTTTCCTATGGATTGCACTAGTGTGCAATTCAGATTCTTTCTGGAGAAATAGGATGTCATGGGATATTAAGCACTACCCCAGTTAAAACATGATACTTACTTATTTATTTAAATGCTTGTTTGATTTTCTACTCAGAGAAATGTTTACATGTCGGCTGAATACTGGCGCAGCACGTGACCAATACTTGATATTGTTTTTTATCCTTGTGCCGATCTCCTGAAAAGAGATACTCAAAGCGGTCTCGAAGGTAGCTGGGGTAGCGCGGATTTATCAATATATTGAAAATATAAGAGAAAAGATGAGTGTTTCGACGTCGAGAAATTTCTGTACTGCTATAGGAACTGCCTTAAATTGCATAATCTCGGCATTTCCGTCCAAAACTCTGGCAACTTAACCGTTAAACTTATTGACGCTAAATCCCCGGTAGGGGCTTGTCCGCCTCCTGCCTGATTATTCATGATGCCGATGTTTCGATATACTGCTACTTGGAATGAAATTAAATGAAATGATATCTGTTTATTGTTTCTTTTACTTAATTCCTAATTATAGTAATGGACCTAACTCCCAAACTAGGTTGACCTGTGTGTCAGGAGCTAGAGCCAAATCGGAACATATTTTTATGTTTATGCTACGTATGAACGTTTATAGTTACTTAATTAGTTACCAAAAATATCTTAGGATTTAGTAAATTATTAATTTATGTATATTTTACTTTCCTAATATACAAAAGGGAGTAAGGGTTGACATTTTAGTTAACATTTTACAATATTTAATGACAACTCTCACTAGAGAACATACTGCAATCAATAGATTACAGTGTGTTCTCTAATGATATGTTGTCTAAGCTATTTAGCCATACAATCATTAGCTTTTTGTATTCATGATTACTGAGTGTACTAATATTCAAATTTATATTCTGTTTTTGAAATAACTTTTAAAATCGAACTGAAATATAATAATATTGTGCTTGTGCGAATTCACTTCTAACCTGAGGGAGTGGAATTTTCTTTGTTCTATCGTTTCTAATTACTAGTAGGGGGACGATGAGTTTGTGATATCTCTTGAGACATTGATATGCGAACAATTTTCTGACCCTGAGTATAGATGCCATTTTATAGACTACATTAGTTTCATAACTACGGGGCAGAAAGAACATCACTTTTAGAATAGCCCGGTGTGCTCGTTCCAGCTCAAGCATCTGTGTCTTGCAAGCCCTACCCCAAGAGATAATTCCATACCTTAATATACATTGGCAAAGGGCTTTGAAGGTCTGCAGTAGTAGCTGTGTATCTGCAACGTGGCGCAATGTGCGAAAGACAAATATGAACTTTCTTATTCTTCCTGCCAACAGTGTTATGTGGTATTTCCACTTAAGATTTTCATCTTTTGAAGTCCTAGGTATCTGATGTTTTTAACCCTGTTCAGTATTGTGCAGTTGCAGTTGTTATGTAAATTAATGGATCTGTTACATGGATAAGTGTGAAGAGTTAATTTAAGATCGGTAGGGCTAGTTGCTTTAGTTTTACTGAAAGCAAATATATTTTGTTTTATTGGCGTTCAGTGACGAAAGACTATCCTCCAGCCAAGATGATACCTGTTTCATTCTATTTTCAGAAGCCCGTCCAACAGATTCCCAAGAATTGACATGGAAAAGAAGAACCGTGTCGTCGGAAAATATTGTTACATCGGCATTTTTCACAGTCATATCACAGAGCTGATTTATGTACACCAGAAACTGTGTAGGTCCTAACGTGCTACCCTCGGGGACACCATAGGAGTCCCCGAGGGTACGATTCATCAGAACTTTTTCGATCATCTACGAGGACACACCGGGTTCTGTTAGTCAGATAGCTTTGGAACCATGTGGCTACATTTCCTCGTACTTCCAAGTTTTCTAGGTGACTTAGCAAAATGGCGATCGAAACAGTATCAACAGCTTTGCAAGTCGATAAAAAGTCCTATGCACCGTTCGCCTTGATCAAAGTTCTCATATTAGATGTGACCATTATGACCGCATTTTATGTTGAGCAAATCTGCCTAAAGCCGTATTGGTTATTTGAAATGAAGTCTGTTACTCTCTAGGTAGCTTATCAGTCTTTTGTTAGTTATCTTTTCTACAATTTTTGATAATATGCTCAAAATTGATATTGGCCTATGATTACTGGGTAGTGATTTATCTCCGACCTTGTGAATGGGAGTAACAACAGCTCTCTTAAGGACTTCCGGGAATTGTCCATTAAGAAAGCTCAGGTTACATTTATATGATATCGGATGTGACAGGGCGTCGCTGAAGTATTTTTATTTTCTCGGGATTTGATCCCATCCTTATGAACTGTTAGTCTTAAGTCTGGAAATGGTTCACTTGAATTATGTGGGGTCAGTCGGCGTAAGCATCATTGAAGAAGTCGGTCCATATGTGGTACCTAGTAGATCTATTTGCTTATTCAGTATCTGTTAGATTAAGTTTATGTAGTATGGAGTTAGCTAGTTTGCTACCTATTGTTGTAAAGTATTGGTTTACCGTATTTAGTGAGTGAGTTAGTAGTTCATCGGGTATCATTATTTTATTAGTAAATGGCAGATATCTTATATTATTTTCCAAGTTTCCCTATTATTACCTACACTTTTTTTAAGTTTTAAAGTGTTTTTATGTCTTTATTGCAGGTGTTGCGGTAGATAGTATATTGTTTTCTTATTTCGTTATCATTCTTATTTACTAGTGATTTTTTGTGCAGTTTGTCAGTCAGAGTGTGACTAAATTTAAATGACTAGACTAGGCTATCTTATTGATCCAAATAATATGCTGTTCGATTGAGTGGCTGAATATCATTAAGGCTACTTGTTGAACGGCGCCGTTCAGTGAAAGGCCTAGCTGTTAATTGAAGGACTAGTTAAGCTAATTGTCTGCGACATATACATGAGCGTGCGAATATCTCTCGACCCAAATGTGATACAATAGAAACTCTCTCCCATGAGCTTATACGAAGAAAAACTAGCCGAATCGACTGAATTTTCTTTTTCGTTCGTAAGAGCAATAGTGCAATAGTAATTATTTGGTAATCGTTAATATGGAATTATACCCACTGTTTAATATTTATGCGTCGGAAACGCACCGGTTTTTGTTGCGCGAATCGATCGCGAGTAATCGAGACATCACTAGCGAAAACGGACCGCAGATGTCTCTCGTACCGGAACGAGATGTAAAATGGGAGGTTACCTTTACTCTTGGCTGGTCTCATCGGGAGAATAACATGGCGGCTCGGGCCCCGTGGCATTGATGGTATTTCGGTGTACCAATAATCATACAGGCATCGGGCCTGGTCGGAGTGTAAATCTACCTCATAGCGTCGGGCTATTGATTGTAATTAGATTCGCGTCAGCGGTCAAGTGATCCTTGTGGATTGGACATCGTCGTATCGGTAGCGGCGACTCCACGTGACGGCAGGCAGCACGCCGGCGACAGCGTCGGCAGCGACGGCAAGATTCAATCCATATCCTGTCCCAACTGTGCCCTTTTCCCGAATTCCCGTCTCGAATCGAGCTTTCGATTTCCTGTCTACGGAGACAAAGGTCAGTAACAATTTCATCAATTCTTTTCTCTCACGTGGCAAAGGCACATCCCCCTCAGGATTCCACGCCGTTCGGTAGGCGTGGGAAATTAAACCATTTGGTAGCAGAAGCGCGGTTTCCTAGTGGGAAATCATCGATTCACGGTAGGGTTGCCTTTGTCACATTGTAGTTGGGAGAAAAGAATATCCCAGATTGGCTCAAGTCGGCAATGAGTCTGTGGTCGGTATACCACGATTAAAGTTCATTTTCGGTAAGTGAAAGTATAAGTGCCAATTTAGTTAACAGTTGTTATAAATTTGTAGTCGGAAACTACTGTTTGTGCGCATAAAGGATTGAACAGTCATTCTGCGAAGCCTAGAAACTCAAAAAAAACTCAAAACTCAAAACGTTTATTCTGTAAATAGGCAACAAGGGCACTTTCACATGTCATTTCATTTCATTTTTTACAGAACATTTGGTATTATTATCATATTATCAGAAAAAAAAAAGTACTTAATTATTGTTTCTGAGAGATGTAAAGAGTCTCAAATGTCATAATAAAATAATTAAAATATAAATAACAGAGATGTATAGTCTCTTTAGTCAATAATACAATGATAATAGGAGATGTAAATGGTCCCCACAGTCAAGAGTTGTATAATTAAATTAATCTTTGGAGGTGTAAAAGGCCTCCAAGTGTCCAGTAAAAGAAACTCTGGCAGTGAGGATGCTCACAATTAATTAGAACAATTCAGTCCCAAGCATTTTTATCGTCTATGTACTCTTTAATACTGTAGTAAGCTTTAGAAATAAGCCTTTGCTTGATGTATTTCTTGAACTTATTAATTGATAGATCTGTCAAAGTGCTTGGGAGTTTATTGTAAAATCTTACACAATTACCCTTGAACGAGTTTTTTATTTTATGGAGCCGAGTAGTGGGCACTGCAAGTTTGTCCTTGTTTCTAGTATTAAAGTTATGTATATCACAGTTTCTTCGAAAGTTAACAATGTTCTTATGGACATACATAATATTCTCGTAAATATATTGACCATGGACTGTCAATATATTTACTTCTTTAAACTTATTTCTAAGAGAATCTCTATTATTCATTTTATTAATCGCACGAACAGCCCGCTTTTGCAGCACAAAAATAGTATTTATGTCAGCAGCACTGCCCCAGAGCAGAATACCGTAGGACATAATACTATGAAAATAACTAAAATAAACTAATCTGGCTGTTTTTAAATCTGTCAAGTGACGGATTTTCCTGCATGCAAAAGCTGCAGAGCTCAGTCTGTTCGATAGCTTATCAATATGTGGACCCCATTGGAGTTTGGAATCCAACGTTATACCTAGAAACACTGTGCTGGTTACCAATTCCAATTCCTCATTTTTAATTGTTATACATGTCTGATTATTTTTAACGTTAGTAGTAAGAAACTTAACACATTTAGTCTTTTTCTCATTTAATAGCAAATTATTAACATTAAACCAATTTACCACTCTTGATATGGTATTGTTCACGTGATCATCAGTAGCGTGTTGGTTTCGCTTTGTTTTAAAAATAAGTGAGGTGTCATCAGCAAACAGTACCATATCATGACAGTCCCTTCCTAGATAGGGTAAGTCGTTTATATAGATGAGGAATAGGAAGGGTCCCAATATTGAGCCCTGTGGCACGCCCAAAGAAACCAATGATCCTGGTGATCGTTCTCCGTTTACGTCTACCCTTTGTATTCTTCCGTTCAGATAAGATTTTAACAAATTCAATGACGTGTCTCTAACTCCATAATGATGTAATTTCCTGATCAATGTTTCATGACAAACGCAATCAAAAGCCTTAGATAAGTCACAAAAAATGCCTAGGGCATCTTGTGACTCTTCCCAGGCATCAAAAATACTTTCAATGAACTGAATTCCGGCATCTGTTGTTGAACGACCGCGAGTGAATCCAAACTGTTTGTTATGCATTAGCTTATTTGATTCAAAATGATGTAATAGCTGTGATAAGATTAATTTCTCAAAAATTTTACTAAAAGTTGGTGGTATTGATATAGGTCTGAAATTGGTGGGGTCTTGAGTACTACCTGCTTTGAAGAGGGGAATTATCTTACTTTGTTTCATTAAATCAGGAAATTCACCGCAGTCTATACAATTGTTGAAAATGACCGCTAGGTCAGGTGCAATTAATTCGATCAGGGATTTAACGACGTGAACAGAGAGTCCCCAAAGATCATTCGTTTTCTTAACATTTATCAATTTAAATGCCTTTACGACATCTGAACTTGTGACGTGCTTAAAATTCAAGTATGAAACACACTCTGAGACATTATCTTTTAATATTGCAACAGCAGACAAAGGTGACGAATTTAAATACTTAGTCGTGGAAGCCGGTGCATTAGTAAAAAACGATTCAAATTCAGTTGCAACTTCTAAGCTAGAACTCGTAAGCTGTCCATTGATTTTTAGTTCGTAATCGTGACTCGCTTTTTTACTACGACCGGCCTCCTCATTAATTATTTTCCAAGTCGTTTTTATAACATCGGAACTATTCTTAATTTTACTACTCAGAAAATTACGTTTAGCTGTATGACAGTCTAATTTAAATTGTTTGGAGAACTGTTTGACTTGTTCTTTGAATTCGTCACTCATGTTGAACCGTCGTTCCTCATACAATGCATACAATGCTTGCCTGCGTTTATGCAACTCTGTAGTAGCCCACGTACTAAAGTCGTTTGAACCACTAACCACAACCGATTTTGAAGTGAATATCGCGCTGTACTGTTTCATAAAGGTTTCAAAGAATAAGTTATACATTATATTAGGAGACTGTTCAGCAGCCAAAAACGGTAGTTCCTGGGCTAAAGAGTATCTCATTCTTTCTAACCGGTCAGCAGTTACTGGCACAAACGAAATTTTCTTTTTAATGACAGGTTCTCTAATATAATCAAATTGAAATAATTGACCTAAATGATCTGAATCCAATTCACTGATAACACTTTTACTGATTGGAATAACATCAGTAAAAATGTTGTCAATGCATGTAGCACTAGTAGCAGTCACTCTTGTTGGCTCCATAAATAAATGGCTAAGCCTAAATGATGAGAAAAGATTTATTAATCTAACGCTGAGAGTAGTTCTTTCTAACAGATTAACATTAAAGTCACCACATATAATTAATCGTTTCGTACTGTGTGATGAAATAGTTAGGACGGATTCCATTATTTTCTCGAACATTTCAAAGTCGCTCAAGGGTGGCCTATAGACACATATAACGATGAACTGTTCTAATTCCACAGCTGCAAGTTCTATAGTTCGTTCAACAGATAAGGAAACAATGTCCTTACGTTCCTTGAATTTCATATGATTGTATTACTTGCGATAGAACGTCGGGTTCTATAGTCCTACAGTGTTATTTCGGTTTACACAGCAGGGTCGGGCTATTTAAGGGGTATTAAGCTGATTTTGCTGACCTCAAAGGAAGTGTGGTTCCTATCGGAGGGGCCACTGCTAGAAAAATAGTATTTTTTTATAATAACCTTTTGTGTGTTATTTGTATTGTACCACATGGTGGCATTCTCTAATTGATTTAGAGTGTATATTATAAGGTGTATGTCCACAGGGCGACCATATTAAATATTGTTTATGATTTAATTGTTTAGTGGTTGCCTTGGGTTTTACAACTTAGTTTTAATTTCTGTGCCCAGCGCTGACGGGAAAGTGCTGGTATCTGGCTGTGCTTAGTTCGGCAGTGAAGCATAGGACCAGGAACAATTAAATCGGTAACCATGGCACCTTCGCCCTTGACGGTACTGCGATATGGTGTCCGTGAGGAGATGAGATGGCTCGCCCATACTCACAAGTATGTGGAGCGACCCGACATGGACGATGTCCTGCTCAAGCGTGTGGAGGACGCAATGACACGCGTCGAGAAGATGTGTCGGCTGTCTGCCGAGGCTGAAGCCCTCGGGCTTACGGATGAGGCCTAGGTGGCTGCAGTGAGGCAGCTCTGCGCGGATGCTGACCAAGCGATGGAGTGCTTGGGCGACATCGAGCGTCGCGCCGAAAAAATTAAGCGGTCGCGTCGGGATGACCGCGGGGAGGGTAGCGGAGACCCCCCCCCTAAGGGTGTGGTTGGACGGCTTCTACACCTGGAGATTCCGGCCTTCGGTGGGGCAATTGATGAGTGGCCGGCATTCATCAATTTGTTCGATAGCCTGGTCCACGGTCGGGACGACCTGGACAGCGCCTACAAGTTGGCCCAGCTATTGATGGCACTGCGGGGTGAACCGAAGGAGTTGGTCGGTCACCTAACGGTTACGGCGGGCAATTATGAGATTGCCCGCGTCATATTGTTTGACCGCTACCAACACAAAAGGCGGTTGGTTGATGCGCAGCTGGGGAAGCTGTTCAGCATCCCAAGAGTATCCCGGGATGTTGACATCCGGGTACAGGTGCTCAACCCTGTGCTGGTGGCCACTAAGGCCCTTCAGAACCTTGGTCTGCCGGTAGACCAATGGTCGTATATTGTGTTATATATGGTTTTGTCACGGTTGCCTGCAGCTGTTCAAAGTCGGTTTGAACAGCTGCATGGGGGCAGTAGCTCGGAACTGCCCACGCTCGTCCAATTAACGGATTTTTTGGAGGGTGAATGCAGGCGATGCGACACCATGGATTCGGAGGCCAGTGTGCAGCGCCAACCCGCGCGGATGCGGGAGGGGCCGCGCCCCCCACCCCCACGGGGGGGTGGTCGGTCAAAACAATTTGGCGTTTTGAGTGCCGCGCCGTCGGGTGACGGCTTTGTGCACTGCGACAGTACCGGTCATGAGGTGACCAGTTGCGCCAACTTTAAGGCGCTCGGTGTGGCTGCCCGCAGGAAGGTGGTCTTCCGCCACCGATTGTGTTTCGGTTGTTTGGGGCCGCACCCGCTGAGCGAGTGCTCACGGGCGTCCCCCTGTGAGGGCTGCGGTGGCAGGCACCACGTCGTGTTGCGCCTGAACCGGTCAGGCCCATCGGACGGTCACCAGGGCCGGACTCAGGTTGGTCGGTCACAGGGCCCAACCAGGGCCGGACCCAGTCCCCCTCCGGGCAACGGGAGTCACCAACGGGGTGACTGGGGTACCCGCGGACGGGACCCCCCCCCCCGAGGGGAAGGGGGCAGCGCGGGGGGTAACAGGCGGGATAGCCGGGGTTCGGTCACCGCTGTCCAGGGCCAGCGAGGACGTCGGGCCGCTGGCTCAACGCGTGTTACGGGCGGGTGTCAGATGGCACCTATGAGTGGCGCGAAGGCTGGGAGCCCACCACCTTCTGCGCCACCCTGCCCGTCGCTCTGGGAGGCGAACAGGGAGGCGAACAGTCGGATGTCGCCCCCATTCCTAGAGCGCCCCAGGTTGGATCCGCTCTCCCCCCTCCATCCACGGTGGCCACCGGGCACACCGTTCACAGTCCGGTATGGTCGGGTACCGGGAGAGCGAGGGGCCTATTATGCGGGTTGGGACCCCCTAATGTACATGCGGTCTAATATGCCACCGGTGGCATATCAGCAACCGAGTTACCAGGCCGACGGAGGTCTGAGCGGGTTCGGATCCCGCGGGGGTTCCCGCTAGGGACACGCCGCCCACTTACAGGGTGCCGCCACTCCACAGATGGTCATGCTCCCCACCGCCTCGGTGATAGCGTGGAGTTCGGACGGCAAATCTTGTGTAGCACGAGCACTATTGGACTCGGGGGCCCAGGGGTGCTTAGTCTCGTGCAACCTTGTAAGACGGTTGGGCATTTCGGTAAGGGAGTATCCACATTCCATTCGGGGAATTGGGAACACGGAAGTCGGTTCCGTTAAGGGAGTATGTCGGATTACTCTCTCGTCACGGGTGGATTCATCGGTGAATCTGACGGTCACGGCATTAGTCATGCCTAATGTGATGGGCTCACACCCTCACGTACGGTTGTCGCCCTCGGTGCGACAGTTGGTCGCTGGGTTGTCACTGGCTGACCCGGAGTTCGATATTCCGGGCCCAGTAGACATTTTATTGGGTGTCGATGCCTTGGGATACCTGTTAGTGCCAGGTGTCCCCGTGTTGCAGGTGACTGGTCTGGTTTCGGTCAACACCAGACTGGGCCATGCGGTAATGCGGTACTGGGTCCGGTCATGCCGGCTGCCCCACGCCTAGCAACTCGAAGACCCTTATTCGGTTCTGTACTCTCGGAGGTGATACAGAGGTTTTGGGAGGTGGAGGAACCACCTATGGTCCGCCGGTTGGACCCGGTTGAGGTGGAGTGTGAACGGTTTTGTCGGAACAATACTGGTCGCCTTCGGTCAGGTCGATTGTGTCACGCTCCGGAGTTGGTTGGACATCCCTTGTGGTGGGGTCCAAAATGGTTGACTCAAGCCGAATCGGATTGGCCAATGAGTCCACGCGTTACCACGGCGAACGGCGTCTTGACAGTCGGTGTCTGTACGACGAAACCGGAGCCAGAAGAGGAGTTCAGCCTGCTGGAACGGTACAGCTCGCTCGACAAGCTGGTCAATGTGACCGCCTGGATCTGCCGATGTGCGCGGAATTGTCGGAATTCTGAGGCGCTACGAGTGCGGACACCGGTCCTGACACCACGGGAACGGAACCATGCGTTGTTCGCATTGGTACGGAACGTGCACTTTGAGTCCGAATTGGACATTCTGAGACGCGGACGCGTCCAACTGAAGGGAGCTGTGGCTCGGCTCAACCCGTTTATTGACCCTCAAGGATTGCTGAGGGTAGGAGGTCGGCTGCGGAATGCCAACCTGCCTTATGCGGCTCGCCACCCGTTGTAACTCCCTAGGAAAGGGAAGTTGGTCGAACTGTTGATACAGGATCGACACATTCGGAATGGGCATATCGAATGCCACGCCTTGATGGCGTTTCTCCAGCGCGAGTTCTGGATTCTATCGGGAAGACGCTTAGTGCGGATCGTCGTATTTCGGTGCCTGCCTTGTTATCGGGCCAAGGCGGCTACGATGCAGCCCCAGATGGGCGACTTGCCCTCGGATAGGGTTAACGAAATCCGGCCCTTTGCGGGTGTCGGAACGGATTTCGCGGAACCATTCATGGTCAAGTCTTCACAGCTACGGAACGCCAGATTAGTGAAGGCATACCTGTGCGTCTTCGTGTGCTTGGCCACGAAGGCAGTCTACTTGGAGGTGGTCAGTGACCTCACTACGGAGGCATTTATCGCTTGTCTGGATCGGTTCGTCTCACGAAGGGGCCTCCCGACATTAATCCGTTCGGACAACGGCACAAATTTTGTCGGAGCCAGGCGATATCTGCAGGAAGTCACTCAATTCCTGAACGGTAACCACGACGCCATCGGTACGGCTTGCTCCCGACGAGGGATTGAATGGGTTTTCAGTCCGCCGGGATGTCCTCATTGGGGAGGAATTTTTGAGGCTGCGGTTAAATCGGCTAAGTCGCACCTGACGAGGATCATCGGTGAGACCTCTCTACGCTTTGAAGAGCTTGCGACGCTGTTCTGTAAAATTGAAATGACACTGAACTCGCGTCCGTTGTGCCCGCTCAGTTCGGATCCAAATGATTTGGAAGCGTTGACGCCGGGTCACTTCCTGATAGGTCAGCCCCTTAACGCCCTGCCAGAATACCCATTCGGTGATGTTAAGTTAAGTCGGTTAACTAGGTGGCAGATGTTGCAGCAGATGGCTCAAGATTTTTGGAAACGGTGATCCCTTGAGTACTTGCACATCTTGCAGCAGCGCCTTAAGTGGACTGACCGGACGAGCCCCCCTCAAGTCGGTGATTTGGTGCTGATTAAGGATGCGAACCTGCCATCATTGAGATGGAGACGAGGACGGATCGTCAATTTGTACACGGGTCGGGATGGCACGCCTCGATCAGCAGAAGTCAGGGTGGGGGACTCGGTCCTCAAGAGAGCGGTCGCAACACTTTCTCGCCTTCCTATTGATTAGGGACAGGTTCGGGCCTGTCCGGGCGGGTGACTGTTTAATATTTATGCATCGGAAACGCACCGGTTTTTGTTGCGCGAATCGATCGCGAGTAATCGAGACATCACTAGCGAAAACGGACCGCAGATGTCTCTCGTACCGGAACGAGATGTAAAATGGGAGGTTATCTTTACTCTTGGCTGGTCTCATCGGGAGAATAACATGGCGGCTCGGGCCCCGTGGCATTGATGGTATTTTGGTGTACCATTGGTACACCGAAATACCGAATCATACAGGCATCGGGCCTGGTCGGAGTGTAAATCTACCTCATAGCGTCGGGCTATTGATTGTAATTAGATTCGCGTCAGCGGTCAAGTGATCCTTGTGGATTGGACATCGTCGTATCGGTAGCGGCGACTCCACGTGACGGCAGGCAGCACGCCGGCGACAGCGTCGGCAGCGACGGCAAGATTCAATCCATATCCTATCCCAACTGTGCCCTTTTCCCGAATTCCCGTCTCGAATCGAGCTTTCGATTTCCTGTCTACGGAGACAAAGGTCAGTAACAATTTCATCAATTCTTTTCTCTCACTTGGCAAAGGCACATCCCCCTCAGGATTCCACGCCGTTCGGTAGGCGTGGGAAATTAAACACCCATAGAAACCAAAAAAGGCTATTTTATGGTGCATTTTGTGGTTCGACATTTACATAACCACTAATTAAGATTCAACAGGTCCATGAGGTCATGCGACCATATGATCGTTGTCAGCATAGCTCAGCCAATGAGCGACAGACTGTTTGGCCTCCGTTTGACAAATGGGTAGTTAGAGGCATGTCAAATGCATATACCAAAGAAACAGTCGGCTGCTTCCTGTCCTGTAGTGCGAACAAAGCCTTATACATCAAGTCTCAGGTGATCGCGTACCAATTACGACCAATTACGGCTAGTTGGCTGCGACAAAATAATTGAGTCTTGGTTTATGTTCGATCATTTGAAATCGTAAGGAACCCTACCTAACTAACTACGTGTAGTTTTTACAGGTCTGTTTTATTTAAAGTGTCTCCGATTTTAAGCAGACTTTATCGAAGGTTCAGACTTCGTAAAAAAATAAAGTAATATGTATGTATGGAGCTATAGATACATATGTAGTTCTGTCTTTTTGTCGTACCTTCAAATTTGGTTTATTCAAGTAGCACGAGAAAATCCATGTCTAAATTAACCCTTACTATAAATTCAATTACTAGGATCAACGTATAAAGAAAAACAAGATCAAGTACTGGTCACGTGCTGCGCGAGTATTCAGCCGACATGGAAACGTTTCTCTGAGTAGAAAATCAAACAAGCATTTAAATAAATAAGTAAGTATCATGTTTTAACTGGGGTAGTACTTAATATCCCATGACATCCTATTTCTCTAGAAGGAATCTGAATTACACACTAGTGCACTCCATAGGAAAATCTGCTAGATTGGTCAGCAACTTATGATTTTGTTGTTCTTACTTGTCAACTATGACGGCTTCGCTAATCTGATAGCACATAACTTCAGACAGATATTTGAAGTCAGTATTTTTGAAGGCTAGTCAATTATTGTATATATTGTGGCCGGAGGCAATGTTTGTGCCTGGAAATGTTTATTGTTTGTTTATTAATATCCCCTCTCAATTTCACATAGATTTCACATCAGAGTTATCGGAGTCAACTAGGTAGGACAGACGAATAACATTGAAATAAATAAAAATCAGAGGACAATCGTAGAAAATCGAACTAGGCCCATACACAGCTCAACAAGGCTTGTGTTATGGGTACTAGACGATGATATATTTGATAGAGATAAATATTTATACAAATACATAGATAACATCCAAGACTAAGAAACAAATATTCATGCTTATCACACAAATATTTGCCCTTTTACGGATTCAAACCCAGGACAAATACCTTAAAATCATTAAATGGTGGCCTTACTTCTATCGCTTGATTGGGCTCTCGCAGAATCTGACACTCGGTGCGCTTCTTGGACCGGCCGAACTTGACCGCACGTCGCGATTATTTCAGAATAAATTGAACACGTCAATTTGTGAACAAAAACTATTCCAGGGTAAGTTACCAGCGATACGTAACCTGTTGTCCCTCAGTCAGGCGTAACTTATATGTGACCCAAAACGATAGTGTTTGTAAAAAATTGATTATTTTTCATTTGTAGAACGCAATTAGGGGGCAAATCAGAACAAAATGGCAGCGAAATCAAAGGAACAAAAAATATGCAAGCAAATTTATTTAGAGGTTGGCTACTAAAAATAATAACTTAGCATCTAATATTGTAAGACTTTAAATGTTTGTTGTTTAATATTTGTTTGCACCCTTAATCGATTATATGATTTCAAATGAAATTAAAGGGGAGCCGGAGCGAAGCAGAACGGAGCGAGGCGACCCTATGTAGTGTCACAGAACCGAATTGTTTGCTATAGGTCAGTTTTTGTTTGAAAACTATAGATAGGGTTGTTATGTCACAACGTCATAATGCAACTGGTAGCTGAAGCGAAACGAGGCGACCCCATGTAGTGATACAGAACTGAATTTGTTGCTATGTACCTAGGACACAAATTTTCAAAATACCTTTTATCTTTTCTGCCTAAATAGAAAAAAGAACTTAATGGTCTCACTAAAAATTAACTCTCCTATATAAATTCACAGTGCCAAAATAATTACTTGATACCCGCCTATAGTTAAAAGTTTCTTGAAACGCAATTAAAATGCAAATAAAATGGAGACATTATGGGACTCTGAAATAAATGCCAACCTTTTAATTTGGTAACCACTTCTATTTTTTTAAGCAACCAGAAAACGGTTTCTTAACTGCCTGGTTTATTACATGACAAACCCCCCATCTCCGAAACTAGTGATCCAAAATAAAATAAAATACAGAAAAACCATTAGGAAATGCATGGTTGTAATGGCATAGTTAAAGAAAAAAGTTTTTCGGTGGTAAGGAACCCTTCGTATAAGAGTCCGATTCGCACTTGGCTGGTTTTTTATCCGTCCGTAGGGTTCCGTATCACAAAATTAAAAAGGAACCTTGAAGGATTACTTTGTTGTCCATCTGTCTGTCTGTCCGTCCTTCTGTCGGTCGGTCAGTCAAGTCAAGACCCGTTTGATCAGAACGCGGAGAGGTCAATTAAGTTAAAATTAATATAAATTACTCTGGTGTCAGGATAAGAAATCTAGGCCAATACAATCAACAGATACGGCCGGCCCTTTATGCCGGTTTACTGAATTTGTTTGATACTCGCAAGCGAACATACTTAAATAGGATAATTCCCGTTGCCCTATAATCATTAAGTTTGGCAAGAAGCGAGGTATTATCTAGCAGACGTAAAGAAAACAACCCGAAAGCCGTAAAATCGTTTCATTTAAACAAAAACCGGTCAAAGTGAAGACTCGCGCACCGAGGGTCCTGTACAAGGCGCATTTGTTGTGAAGGAAGTCCCAATAAACCATACGCGCTTAAAAAATTAAAGGGAATCCTTGTAAAAAATACGTTTTTTCTGCGTTTTTCAAACGGTGTAATGGAGGCCCTCACTTCAAACAAAAATATAAAGAAGTTGCATTTGTATGTATTTATTTCAGTGCCGTCACTTCAAATTTTATCGTTGACCATGGCCATCGCGCTCAACATCACAAGGATCTCATGCAAATGGCCGGACGCAAAGAAGGATCCTCTGATATTTATCGCCAACCCCATTGAAGCGAATATGCCTGGCCACTGGGTTCCGTTGAGTATCGTCAAAATCATGCTGGAGAGGTCCACGACGAAATTCGAAAGGCCACGAAAATCTACGTCATTATTACCGTTGAAAATACACAATACGACCATTAAAAAAAAAACCGAAAGACCAAAACCAACGCCTACCAAAACACCAACAACACCTGCACCTGTAGGTGCAACATCTATATCTACAACAACAATACCTGCACCTACACCTACAACAACAATACCTGAACCTACAACTACTACAACAATACCGGCACCAGCTGGTGCACCATCCACAACAACAACAATACCTGAACCTACAACTATTACAACAACACCGGCACCAGCTGCTGCACCATCCACAGCTACCACCATACCGACACCAACAACCACCAAGAAAAAAATGCGACCGAAAACTGCATCAAATGATCATGGTCGAAGATTGTATCATTAATTCAAAATTCAGAATCAATCAATAAGTTCAGTAATTATTTCCTCGTAGCTCGATTAAAGAAGTTTGTTTTAGTAAAACAATAACAACAACAAGATACACGTACCACAAAAACATCAAAATCTACACTAACAATAAAAACGATACCTATACCTATCATAAGGACAACATTGTTTACTCCTAGCATAACAAAAACAATGCTTTCACCTACCACAACTACAGCATTAACTGCACCTAGCACAACGCAATGCCTACACCTGCCACAACAACAACATTATCTACACCTCAACAGCTGCAAGTGAAAGACTATGACTTTTACTCGGATCTGTACTCCAATTTACCACGACTTTAATTTAAACAGCACTTCCATCCTGAGATAGTACATAAAATAAGTGACTTATGACGTTGTATAACGACCATATCCAGTAGATATAGAGAGCTTACAAATCGCTTTGGTCTGTAATGAGACAGGCAAAGGTTTTCAGTGGCGTGTCAATGATCTTAATGTTGTTACAATGCCTGTGTCCGTAGTAGGGTTGAATATAACGTAATCATCTGGGAGTTCTAGGACCGACAAGTGCTCAAATACATGCCCAATGCTCATTTTGGAAAATCTCCAGCGAAAATTTGCATGATCTCTAAAAAAGATCATGTATCGGTATTATGCACACTTATTTTCATCTATATTAGTGTCAGCAATGGTGGGAATTGTCTAACTTGAGTTGAGAAGGAAGCTAGCGTTACTATATATAGTGCACTGCTATCGCCTAATACATAATAGTCTGGACAAGCCTACAGCCCTGTGAGAATGTACTTTTTCGGCTCTTAGCCGCCACACAATGTCGCGCTCTTGGCCGCTGTTGCGACGGCTATTGCCCGCACAGAACACACCCGCTACGCGAATTATTCTAAGCTTATGCCATTATTGTTTCTTCCTATTCGCGACTCTGCACAATATGAATTCCACACATTTTCCTTTGACCACATACTTTATCATAAAGAGTCATTGTTTTTATACGAACCTGTTTCTTCCTACTAGTTCTTACTTTTACATAATGATATACATTACTCAATACAATCGTGCATAATTATGAATTAATAATTACTGCTTAAAGAGAATAAAATCGGAAAGATGGAGGAAAATGACGACAAAGTTTTGTTTATTAAAAGCGAGAAGAGAAATGATATTTTACTGAAAAGTGGATACAAATATAATTTTTAAGGTAACTCTAGGCACTGGTATTGCTGAATTTTGGCAGAAGGTTGCACACTTATCGGCATCGGAACGTATCGGACGCACCGTCCGCACCGTCCTCAACGAACGGATTGACCACGCCGAAGGAATCTTCCGCGCTGCTGTTGTACACTGATTTTATGTTGCTCTGTCGCATGTAACAGAAGGCAGAATGTCGACATTTTGTCCGCATTATCCGCACCGAAAGATTATCAGAATTTCTGAGGTTCTTCGGCTTTCGACGATTCTGACGCGGATAGGTGAGCGAAGTTTCACAGGATTTATAAAAAAATCTAAAATCCGATCCGTCCGGTGAGTCCTCTGCGGACGGCTATTATTAGTGTGCATATCACTCAGTACCCCGACACTGACATTTAAGGCATGCGCCTTTGGCGATTTTTACAAATAGTCATTCAACATAATTCTGTATCCCAAGGATGTAATCAATAATATTTGATATCTAATGTATGATTTGTAATTTTTTATTGTATCTAACGTAATGTTTACTGTTATGTTATTAGATCCGATTAATTTTATATATTATTGTTAATTGAAATTTAAAGGCTTTTATTTAATTTGTAATGTATTCTTGTATGTATCTGTCAAATTCCTTCCTTCCTTATTTTTAATTGAGCTGAAATTTTGCACGAAAATGTAAATCTTATGACAATAAAATATTTTGTTAACATGGAGCTGATTTGATCATGGAGCTAGAAGGTGGCTATGATAACCCTGTAATTAAATGTGTATATAGTTTGGGCGCGTTTGATTCGTCTAGACATGTCCTTTCGTCCTATATAATATTTTTATGATATCGAGTTGATCTAATGATGGAGCCGGGAGGTGATGGCCATAGTGACTCTATAATAAAAAAGACGTAACCCTATCGAGTTTAAGCGCGTTTGCTTCGCCTTGACTTGTCCTTTAGTCTTTTAGAATATTTTTATGACATGGAGCTGATCTGATGATAGAACCGGAATGTGGCAATGGGAATTCTGTAACAAAAGGACGCAACGCTATTGATTTTGGGCGTATTAGATTCGTCTTGATAAGTCCTTTGGTCCTTTACATTATTTTCATGATTTGGTGCTCCATGTCGTGAAAATTAGCTGGACAGATTAAGGAGCCGGAGGGTGTCCATGGAACTTCTGTAACAAATTCTTATTTTTAAAGCATTTCATTAAACACTTTTATGTATGTTTTTTATACTTTTAAAACTATTCACATGTCGGTAAGTGTAAAATATCATTGATTTACAACAATAATGCCCATACCTAGTTAAGTCTCACGGCTCTTCACATACCGATGACGCCATATTTGGCTGAGCCCTGGAAGTGCGATATGATGAGGAGCTGACAAAGCGTGAGCCGGGAGACCTCTCTGCTTCTGCCCTCAGTCTTGAGGCAGTAATTAAGTAAAATAGTCGTATTAAGAGCTCTAAGACATTGTAATCGATCTTATCTCAATGAAATCTTGATTTTTTAAAACGTCGTTTACGTGCGCTAAAACTTATCTGGCGCAGCCGGTAGGATTTCCGCGTTGGGGAAACTAAAAGCCAACGAACGTTTTCACGCGTTACAACGGGAATCCTCGAACCAAATAAATTTGATAGAGTCAGTGCAGTGGACGACGGGACCTCAAGGCTCAAGGAGGGACGATGGCAGAAGTGTGAGTATATCGCATCGTGACGAAATTGCTTTCCAATTCTCCTCTCCCATTTCACATATTTTATAGTGAAGGATTGCGCAAAATTGTGTACTGTGGATTCGCATCGCCACCGCAGTTTTCGCTTCCTATTCAACCATTAAAGATAGTGAGGGATAGTGCAGGATTGTGTCTGGACAGCATCGCCGGCGCAATTTTCACGTCCTTTTCAAAAAGTACCTTTAAGTAGTATTAAGGAGGGACAGTGCTAACAGACAGACAAAACATCGCTGTCAGTTATTGCTGTCTATTCCAATAGTGAAATAAGTGATAAGTGGTCATAGAATTAAATTAAATTAAATTAAATATCGTTATAAAATAAATAAAAATGGAAAATCTAGTGCAAATACCGAAAGAAATAGCAAGTGTCATCCCGAAATTCGATGGTAATGAACATTTGTTAAATCTTTTCATGCGAAAATGTGAATATGTTATCTCTATGTGCCGTGTCAAAGGCAACCAGGCTCAGGACCTATACATATTTCAAATAATAACATCAAAATTAACTGAAAAGGCCGCCACTTTGATAAGTGAGTGCCAAGACTTAAACACCTGGAATGCATTAAAGTTAGCGTTAGAACAACATTTCGGAGATCCGCGTTCTGAAGAATGCATTGCCATTAAATTAGAGACCCTAAAGATAAACTCTGGTAAATCATATCTAGATTTCTGTAATAGAATCCAACACATTAGATTCCTCATTCCAATTCGGTTATAAACCACCTGGCCTTGGCCAGCCCAAACCTACAGGATTCAGACCGAACTTGCCACAGAAATCGACAGACGTTAGTATGAGGACGGCACCTCCCTTAAAACCAGGGTTCCGGCTTAATGCGTTATACAATATCAATGAAGCTGAAGCTGAAAAAGAACCATATTATGAGAATGACAACCAGGACTGTAACGAATATACTATTGATAATGAAGATTGCCAGGTACAAGAACAAGAAGTAGAGACAAACATGCAAACTGTGGAAAATTTTCACATAGCTACACACCACAACAACCAGAGATAGTAACAATAAATTGTAGCCCACAACTAAGACTAGCATATATACACATTCCTGAAATAAATTCGAGGTTCATGATCGATACAGGTAGTTCTAGATCATTTATTAGCCCAACTAAAGTAAACATGACTACTTCCAACAATATATTCAGCATGAACCATTTGAAGTTATAAGTACGCATGCCTCAAGCTCACATAATGAGACAATACACATAAATCTTTTCCCGACATTTAACAGCCCAGAATCACACAAATTTTACGTGTAAGATGTAGATGGACGATATGACGGACTTATTGGTAGTGACCTCTTACAACAACATGATGCAAAAATAGACATGAAGAATGGTATGATCTATACAAAATCTGCAGTCAAACCTATGACATATAACCCAACAGATAAAATTTTGATACCACCTAGGTGTGAGAAAAGAGTAAAATTACCGACTGACCTGAAGGACGGAGACGCAATAATGAACTTCGTAGCATTTACCAATAGTGTTAGGATGCTCAGCGCTATTGTTAAATGTGAGGATGGTTACGCAACGACTATTATACAGAACACTTTGGACAGTGCACAGGATCTGACGATAACCTTTCAAAGTAACCAAATACAATGAAAATGAACTAACAAATAATTACACTAAAGACAACACCGAAATAGACCAAATATTAACGGAAAATTTACAAAAACTCAGACTAGAACACATGAACACTGAAGAAAAAAACAAAATTACCAAACTTTGTCATGAATATAGGGACATATTTTATACAGAAGAACTACCATTGACTTTCACTAATGAAGTGAAACATCACATTAGAACCCGAAATGAAGATCCTATTTACATCAGACCCTATAGACAACCACCGGTAGTAAACGAAGAAATCAATGAACAGGTAGACAAAATGTTAAACAATGACATCATTAAAGAATCATTCTCACCCTGGAGTGCCCCAGTGCATTTCGTTCCAAAAAAACCGGACGCATCAAACGAAAAAAAGTACAGACTAGTAATTTATTTTAGGAAACTAAATGAGATTACTACCGACGATAGATATCCACTTCCCAACATCACAAATCTCTTTGACCAACTAGGAAGAAGCTGCTACTTTACTACTTTAGATTTAGCTAGCGGCTACCATCAAATAGAAATAGCTGAACGTGACCAACCCAAAACAGCTTTCACAACACAAGCAGGACATTTCGAATTTTCAAGAATGCCATTTGGTCTAAAAACAGCACCTGCTACATTCCAAAGGACGATGGACAATGTAATAAGAGGACTACAAGAGATACATTGTTTAGTGTATTTGGATGACATTATAGTATATTCAGCCAGTTTACAGGACCACATAGCCAAACTTAGACTCATTTTTGACAGATTACGCAAAACAAACTAAAAGATACAACTAGACAAATCAGAGTTCTTGAGAAAAGAGGTACAGTACCTAGGTCATATTGTTACAAGTGAAGGACTAAAACCAAAGGATGACAAGATAAAAGCCGTTCTAAACTTTCCTTTGCCCCAAACATCAACCGAAATTAAAAGCTTCTTAGGACTCATAGGCTACTACCGTAAATTCATTAAGGATTTTGCAAAAGTCACGCAACCCATGACAGTACGACTTAGGAAGAAAAGTGAAATGCCCACCAATGATGAAAAATACATAGCCGCTTTTGAAAAATGCAAAGAACTCCTTGTAAACGCCCCAATACTTCAGTACCCTGACATGAACAAACCATTCATATTGTCGACAGATGCTTCTGATTTTGCGCTTGGAGCTGTTCTATCACAAGGGACAGTTGGAAGTGACAGACCAGTGGCATATGCTAGCAGAACACTGAATCCTACTGAAACTAGATACAGTACAACAGAGAAAGAATTACTTGCAATAGTTTGGGCCATTAAACATTTCCGACCGTACGTATACAGTCAGAAGTTTTTAGTAGTGACGGACCATAAACCCCTTCATTGGCTAAAATCACAAATAGTAGACTGACACGATGGCGTTTAAGATTAGCAGAATATGACTTTGACCCAGTTTATAAGAAATGAAAACTAAATTGTAATGCAGATGCACTATCCCGTATAAGGTTAAACACACTAGACAAAACGGACGACGTTTCTGTACAAGTAAATGTTGATCCTGAAGAACAAAAGAAAATTAAAAAAATAATCGGGGAAATAGAGCAAGAGTTTGCATTATTAGAAAAGAAAAAGGAACCTGTACCAATTATCACTAACCCGGACACAGACTCAGAAAGAACTCAATCAAATAAAACGACTCCCCCTTACTCAATAGCCAGCCCATCTAGTTCAACAATAACTGCATCTGAAAAATCAATGGACACAGACTCTGCAAAAGACACTGAATCAGAAGAAATACCCATTTTACAGGAAGCAATAGATACAAAACCAAATCAAATATTAGTTTACACATGGCAACTTGACAATTTGGCAGTAAGTGACAATACAGCGTATTTTAGAAGTACACCTACCCACAAACCGACCTGACTTAGTAAAGCAGTTTTTAAAGGAATACGTCGGAAACAGGACTAAATAATTTATATATTTTGAGGACGAGAAGCACCGCCGACAGTTTACTGAAGCTGTGATTTTACTCTTCAAAAGAGAACAGGTTTAATTTCTAGAATGTACCAAAAGAGTAGTATTCGTTGACGACGAAAATGAACAGCAAAACATTGTACTAAAATACCATGAGGGCAAGACTTGCCATCGCTGTATCCGGGAAACGCTTTCTCACATAAAACGAACATATTGTTGGCACAACATGGAAAAATTATATCCACCTTTATAAATCCATGCAAGCCCTGTAAGAAGATTAAATACGACAGAAATCCTTTAAAACCT
Organism: Argyresthia goedartella; assembly: GCA_949825045.1. Classification (NCBI taxonomy): domain Eukaryota; kingdom Metazoa; phylum Arthropoda; class Insecta; order Lepidoptera; family Argyresthiidae; genus Argyresthia; species Argyresthia goedartella. The sequence goes on along the minus strand of OX463812.1, from coordinate 10,763,240 downwards.
GAGCTTCAATTGACACAAACACAAACAAAACCATTGGAAGAAATCTTCATCGATCTATTCACTATAGAAGGACAACTATCTGAATATAATTGATGCCTTCAGCAAACTTGGACAAGCTTTTCAAATAGAAAACAGATCAACCCCTGAAGTAGTTAGAGCCCTTATCAAGTACTTCTCTTTTTATGGAATACCACTTAAAATCAGTACCGATGCAGGATCCGAATTTAACAATGCCCTTATGAAAGACCTATTAACTATGTACAAAATTGATCTACACATTGGAACCCCTAACAACCCTAACTCTATGGGATTAATAGAAATATTTCACTCCACAATAATCGAAATATACAGATTGGCTAAATACGAACAAAAGTACACCGATGCTGCTATAATTATGACATACGCAGTAATGGCATACAATCACAGTATACATTCCGCTACTGGTATGACTCCGTTAGAAGTTCTGTTAGGACACACCGACTCTTGATGCCGATTTTGATAAACTCTACCAACAGAAATTAGTACAGGACCATGCAAATCATTAAGCCGACAAAATAGCAAAAGAAAAAGGAAAGGTAATTAGACAAAGAGGCGGCAAAACCCGATTCCCTATAGAACCCGGAGATAAAGTATTTGCAAAAGGAACAAATAAAAGAAGTAGTTAAGACAAGCCCCAATATGCCGAAGCATTAGTTACAGGTGAAATAGTTAGGAACATTGCCCCAATACAAATAGGTCGTCGTGCCACCCAAGTCCCGGTTAAAAACATTAAACGTATTCCACAGACAACTGCTCGTCCTGATAGTGACCATGGTGGTCAGCTCCCAGGGCCTTCTACTTCAAGAGATACAAAATAACCCGGGAATACTTCCAGTAAAAAATGGAATAGCTGTACTGAGCAAAGACTATTGGATGGTCGCAAAACACTTGAACTTACAGCCCCTCGCAGACTCGTTGTCGAGGAATGTTCTACGAGCATCCGAATTAAACAAGTTAATTAGCAGTTTTGATAAAAGGGATATTACTTTTGATTTCATTGGTCTTAAGGTTTATTTAGATTATATTAAGAAAGTAGTTATAGAAAAGTTCCAACAGGTAGCGCCTTCCATTCGTATAAAACGAGGTATACTTGGTTCATTAATTAAGGTAATTACAGGAAATCTGGATAACGATGACGCCATCAGATATGACAAAATGATTAATGAAGTAAAGTTAAATCAGAACAATTATAATAAGAAACAGACGTTGATCACCGAAATTGCGCAAAACCTTGCCAACTCTACAATTAAGTTAGATAAGATTATCATTCAAATTGATACGATATTAAGAAAATTAAATAACAACATAACAGAAGTACTAAAGATGGAATACAATATCATATCGAAATCCAAGTCATTAACGCGTACCATTTACTGATACATAACTTTCAGTCTATTCGTATCAAATTGAATGAGATAGAGATTAACCTAGCATTAAGTAGATTAGGTATTTTGCATCAATCTGTAATAGAGTCCGACAACTTAATGGAACTATTGGAAAAGATAAACAAGGTTGAAAAATTAGTATTTCCACCTACATTAGAAAACTTGGCTAAGATAGAACAAACTGTAACGTTGAAAGTATTTTTAAAAGGAAATCAAATTACTTTCCTTTTAGAAATACCACTGGTTGAAAGGAATACTTATATCTATTATAAACTCCTGCCCCTGCCTGTGTTATCCCAAAACCGCACAGTCATTATAATTCCCAAATACCCCTATATCCTAGCGAAAGGAAGAAAGATCATAATAATCATACGTCCATGCCAAGAAATAGATGAATCCAGCTACTTATGCCTCAGAAATGATATGTCCCAGTATCTACAGGATCACTGCATAAAAGAGCTAATGACGTATGCAGAGAATGTGACGTCTTGCACTCAAATACCCGTTTCGATTGGAGCACTGAAACTTGACCTCATAAAGATTAATAGATGGATACTCTACAGTGGAGATACTACTTTACTTACAAGAACCTGCACCAACGAGATATTCCGCCGAAAGATTCACGGAACTTACATAATTACCCTAAATGATCCATGTGAAGTTAAGATCGGAAATATCTCTTTAAAAATGCATACAATAGAATGTCAGAACAGCATTATGGATAAAATGCCAAATGTCGACTTACCTATAGTACATCCTCTAGCTGAAACAGCATCAATACCGGAACCTGTGAACCTGGAAGATATTGACCTAACCAACATCAAGTTTTTAACATATGCCCTAAAGAAAAATCCTAGTGATAACAGTGAAAGTGAAAGGCCAATTATAACAGTGAAAAGCATTAGTGTTTAGACGATCGGACTCTACATTATAATTTATTTAGCTCTATGTATCCTTACTTTTTATTATACTTGTAACCGTTTAAAGGTATATTTTCGAAGTTCTGCTTCTACGAAAGAGAACTTCGAACTTAAGGAGGAAGGAGTTAAGTCTCACGGCTCTTCACATACTGATGACGACATATTTGGCTGAGCCCTGGAAGTACGATATGATGAGGAGCTGACAAAGCGTGAGCCGGGAGACCTCTCTGCTTTCTGCCCTCAGTATTGAGGCAGTAATTAAGTAAAATAGTCGTATTGAGAGCTCTAAGACATTGTAATCGATCTTATCTCAATTAAATCTTTATTTTTTAAAACGTCGTTTACGTGCGCTAAAACTTATCTACCTAGCACAACCATACTGTCTACATCAACAACAACAACCACAATATCTCCATTTAAAAGAACAACAACAATTGTGTGGTAGGCCACGACCACAAATAATTTAACATCAACTACAACAACAACTATATATGCAATTAAATAAAACATAAAATCATCTACACTTACCAAAAAAAAACTTTTACAACACCTACAAATTCCACAACAACACACCTACCGCAAGAAAAATAATATCTAGCGGAGTTATCTCGTTGTCGGAGGACGTTTTTAAAAAAATACAATTAATTTGAATGTAGAGACATAATGTAAACCAAACATGTCTCATCAGCTCACGCTACCCCTGAATTACTAGGAAGTAATACACTTGACAATACCCTATTAGTACCCTATTAGACAATACTCTTAATACCCTCAAGCAGTACCCTTAATACCTCCCAAACTTCCAATCCAATGTTCTGGATCTTGTGCTCAGTAATATACCCATCGATGGACTGTCGCAGAATGTTGACTTAATTAGCGTTGCTGACCTTTATCACCCGCTTTTAGATTTCGAAGTTTGTCTGCAAGTAAACGGTCTCTTACGGTAGGTACCAACATCCAAACCTAATTTTTATAAGGCCGACTACGACACTATTGCGAGCCACCTAAAATCAGTTGACTGGATTCTCTTACTCGGCACTTGTGCCACAGTCAACGATATGGTACACGCATTCTACACCATAGTTTGAGATTTAAATAAAAAGCATGTTCCATTAACGAAAAACACTAGAAACCGTTTCCCAGTGTGGTATTCAAAACATCTAATTCGCTTGTTAAAAGAAAAATATAAGCTACACACCAGGTACAAGAAATTTGGAAATCCATTGAATCTACTGGAGTTCGTACAACTACGCAGTAGTTTTTTAAAACTTCAGCGACACAGTTACTCCCAATATACGTCTAGAGGCTGCAATTAAAAGTAATCTGGTATTTCATAAAGGACAAGAGGGGAGGCACGAGCGGCTATCCATCCCAGATGCAACTGGGAGACGACTAGCTTGACAATGATTAACTCGGTCATTTTCCATTTACCTTTAAATAGCTTCGATCATTAAGGTATGATTTAAAAATGTCGAGAGCACTGCCTTCAATTAGTTCCAGTTTAAGCAGAATTATTTCGTGACTAACAGTATTAAAAGCCTTCTTTAAATCAATAAATATTCCCAGGGCTATGTGTTGTTATCTACGTTGAGTTTGATTGTTGTTATTAGATTTGGGACGGAACCCATATTGATTGTGGTACAGAAAATTGATGGAAAGAAGGTGATTCTCGAGGCGGTTTTAAAGGATCTTTTCAAAGATTTTATACTATCGGTAGTATGGAAATTGGTCGGTAGTCATTAGGATCGTTTTTTTCCAGATTTGTTTATTAGTCGGACTTTTGCTTTTTTAAGTGAGTCAGGAATTTTTCTTTCTAACATTAAAACGTTGATGCTTCTGCTAAAAGGCTCAGTTATTTTAGGTTTTTTATACATTTGATAGTTTTAGAACTAATTCCGTCGATGCCTGTGCTAGTGTTTAGTTTAAGATTATCGATAATTGTTCCCACTTCAGTACTATTTGTTGGGGTGAAGAGTGTATTGGTGGTGGCACACAACTTTTGTGGTATCTGTGGGATATCGTAAGATTGGGTTGTAAGTATGTCATTTGCCAATACTGAGCCTATACTAGAGAAGAAAGAATTGAACTACTCGCATATGTTCTTTGGGTAATTTATGGAACCATTAGGGGTATCTAATTTAGTCGGTACAGATTTTGTTTTCATCTTATTGCTGGATAATGTATTTATAAGTTGCGACATTTTTCTCGGACTCCCTTCACAGTTTTTAAATGATTTATAGTAATATTAGATTTTAGCACTTTGTTATTTGTAGATACTAACCGTGTTACCACAAAAAATATTAAACAGCGCTTAACCTCAATACCAACGTCAAATCCCATACACTTTTGTTTTTAAACAAGTGTTGAACAGTAGTTTATTTTTTTGTGGTAAGGCCCTAAGTTCCTATCACTAAAAATTTTTTCTTTGATTTGCTGGTTATCTGGGTTTAGTTTAGTCTGTTGCCCAAGTAAATTTCTTCTGTTTATTCCTGATATCAGTTCTTTATAAATCCATTCAGTCTTCGGTGGATTTTATACCTTAGTTTCTTAACTTTACTCTGTGTCACTGCTTCAAGTATAGTGTTTTCAATAGATTTGTATTCAGAGGTTTCTAGTTGATGTACTCGTTCTAAGATGTTCAGGTATAGTCTTTTACAGTTAGTTGCTTCGTATGATACTCTTTCTAATGGTTTGGGTATAAAGTTATGCACCTAAACATATATTTGCTTATGATCGGACAGAGAGGAGTCTATCAGTGCTACATGGAAAGAGTTCTCCTTTAGATTGGTGTAAACATGATCCAAAATTCTCTTTCACGCGTGCAATTTTCCTTGGTAATTTTATTAAGTATCTTGTAGCCACTTTCCTTTACTGTATCTTTGTATTCCTTGACAGGTTTATCATTAGTCAAAAGGTCATAGTTGAAGTCTCAAAGAATTATTACTCTTTTTCTTTTTGAAACATAGTTAGAATGTTCGCTGTCGTTTGTTCTTTCTGGTTGATATATTCCACCAATATTAAGGGAAAGCTTCTCAATTTAATATACAAATAGCGATTATCATTTACAGACTTTTCTTCTAACAATTCATGCTTGAGGTTATTGTGCACGTATATTGACACTCCTCCGCCAATTACAGTTATTCTAAAGTTGTAATAGTGTTTATAGTTCGGGATTTTCAATCTTTCTACTTTTCTTCTAACAATTCATGCTTGAGGTTATTGTGCACGTATATTGACACTCCTCCGCCAATTACAGTTATTCTAAAGTTGTAATAGTGTTTATAGTTCGGGATTTTCAATCTTTCTGCTTCGTCTTCACTTTTTATCCATGTTTCGACCAAGACCATGACATGTATTTTATGTAGTGCTTCTAGAACACATCTTAGCTCTTCAATTTTTCCAGGTTTGACTAGGCTTCATACGTTGGAATAAAGTAACTTCAGTGTTTTTTTGTTACAAAGTATTTCAGAGTAGTTCTTGGCGATTTTATAGGTAATGTCGTTAGTAGTGGTATTGTAGTGTATGCACACCTGAACCCTACTTACATCTATAAATAGCCTCTTTATTATGATTCATGACTCAATATACAACTGTCTTTCGAACATGTGACTGTCTCATTCCACACCTAATAGGCCCATCCTTACATGGCGACCGTGCCAGGCCAGCCTACCTCTCGCGAGGTAGTGCTGTGCCGAATGGCGATTAAATAAATTCAAATAATATTTAAATAATACTTGAAGAACTTGGAAAAGAGAAATATAACGAAGATAAATATATAGAGAAAAAGAACGGGATGACCTATGAAGAGAGAAAAATAAATATAAGTACAGAAGATTTTTGCTGCCGGGTGCCGGGCGAATTTCAAGCCTAAGTGATGTGGAAAGCCGGGCGCCGGGCGTAACCGTACGGGTCAAGTGAGGAGCAGCCGGGAGATGGTACGGGTCCCAAGGTGAGCTGACTCCGAGCGAGCTGTTGCGATCGGCGACGTCGTGGTGACTCGATCTAAGATGTGGATTTTGAACAATGGGTTTCTTTATAGGTGTAATATGTAAGTAATTTTTATTAATTGTCGATTTAAAATCACGCTAGGCAGATTTTTGTATTTTTGACATAGGGTTGACGATACAAAACAATATCAATAGATATACCATTTTTTTTTCCGAGGATGATTGCATAAAGTAAAGAATATTTGGAAGAATACATACAATGAAAAGTTAGTAGGTAGTACAGTACAGTTAGCAAGAGAAGTATGAATAAATGTTTGATAACTGTTTTTTTTTTGGGAATGGAGATATTTATGAAAGCCGTAAAGTAAATTGAATTAGTTTGACACGAGTTATTTTGGATGAGGATTTTGATAGTAGTTTATTTTTGGAGGAGACGATTATGAGAAATATGGGAAGAATATGGTTTAATATGTGAAGTAGGAAGATAAAAGTTTTGTTGTTTTATAGCCGTTCTAATATTTTATTAAATAACTGCCTCATAATTCAAATTTACTCCAAATGTACAATCAAGTACATAAATGTTCATGACTTGGTAACAGTCACAGTTATTCCAAGTAATTCAATATAGTGTTTGCAGGCAATCCAAATATGGACATGCAACACTGCAGAAGAATCCAAATTAGGTAGAACACTTGTTTCGATTACAGACGTAAAATAATTGTTATTATAAGTTCATGTTACTACAGTTCGACTTGTATAGAGCGAAAGATTTTAGTTTCAGTTGACAAATATGGGAGATACGTAAAAGGTGATGAATGATTGATAGCAAGCTTAGGGTACCGCAAAGAGATAAAGTTTGGAACCATTTTTAAATTACAGTATGAAATGAATTTTAATAGTATGAGTATGTACGAAAATCAGTTGAGTGTGTGAAATAAATATTTAGTACGCTAAATAAGTACGTCTTAGAGAGAAGATAACGGGAGTATTTTTTTTTGTGTGTTTAGATTTTTATGTTTCATTAGTTTTCAGAATAATTTACAGATAAAGTAGTTTAACCTCAGATTTAAAATACATTACTAACGACGGAACCACTTACGTTAGTTTAATACAAAAGATTGTTTCGAGATTGCATTTACGTTTATTTTATTTTACAGATTGCAATCGAGTCTATTAATGGAATTATAGTCTGACCAGCGGATATGGTCACTTCTTCTTGTTTTATATTGAGAGTTGAAAAGTATGGAAATTGAATTAAATTAAAAGTTAATCGTTGTTATGAAGGTTTATTTAATATTTGATATTTTTGAGTTTTATGATAGTATTACATAGGAAAGTTGATTTTGTTTGGATTTGGGAATGTTGGTTTTTGTTTAGGAATAAAAAGTATGAATTTGAGAGAAGGTCTGGAATGTGCGGGATTGTTACTCTAGGCCACAGAGCAAGTTAGTTGGGAACACTTCGTTTGTTAAGTTTTCGAGAAAAGTTGGAATGATCATCCAATCTTTACAGAATATCTTAAAATTCGAAGGATTCGTATTGATTGAGTATAAGTTATGTTTTTAGTATGGTACGTAACTATTGGCGAGTCCGATATGTTATTGTATTTTCATCAAAGTCTCAAAGGTACAAGGTACAAGGCACGAATCCTTCCTCTTCGATCATGATGTGAACGAGTTTCCTTCGTGAGAAAGTTGGATATCGATGACCTAATAAGCTCGCGAGCAGGCTCAGGCAGGTAGACCTGGAGCCAGGTACTAGTAGTATATGTATTTAAGTATTGTTATAATAATAAAAGTACCATAAGACGTCTATAAATAAATAAATAATAAAAGTACCTATAAAAGTGCACTCACTATAATGTGAAATAACATGGGATCCGGATACCCCTAAAAAGTACCTATATGAAGTGGAAGAGAAATAAAATAGAGACTTTGATTGATAGCGATTGTTTATGAAAAGCGAGTATATTCTTGATAGTTTTGATTTATATTTTTATAAGATGTGACGATTTTCTTTTGAGATGGAAGTAGGTATGTAATGGATAAAGAAATAAAAAGTTGATAGTGATTATGGAATAAGTTTTGACAAAGTAAATAAATGCGTGAAGAAAGGAAAGAGATTTAGAAGAAATGAGAAACGTGGAATTTTGAAATTGCAATTGATTAATTGTTATAATTTTGTGTAAAAGTTCAATGTGTTAAAAATAAATCGTTCTAATGTTTGATGAAGGATTGAGAAATGTGTAATTTTGTGTTTGCGTTTCATTAATTTCATGGTTTTGTGTTATTTTGTTTCAATGTATAAAATTCGTTCATGTCGTCAACCCTACACCTAAAACAGATAGATATTTTGGTTTCGTGTATTTACTTGTGTATGTACTTATTCGTTTATTTCGTGTATTCAAAATTAGTTTTAGAAAATACATAACCTGATGTTCTTATGTAATCATTATAAATGTACTTTAATGAAGTTGTTAAAAATAGGTGTTAAAAAGGGGTGAGAAATAGTAATAAATGGTTATAGTTGATTTTGATAGTATTGAAAAAATTGTATCCAGCAAACAAAAATATAAAAGGTTTTCATTTGTTATATTTTTTACAGATTTTAAATTTTCAATTGATATTTTACACAGGTGATTTATTTTATTGTTATTTTTACAGAAATTAGTTACTTATTAGATTGTTGTTTTGATGTTATTAGATCTAAATTGTTAAATGTCATAAAAATTATATGCATATTTTTTACTTTCAAAAAAGGGGGAAGGTGTAGTGTATGCACACCTGAACCCTACTTACATCTATAAATAGCCTCTTTATTATGATTCATGACTCAATATACAACTGTCTTTCGAACATGTGACTGTCTCATTCCACACCTAATAGGCCCATCCTTACAGTATGATCGGGGTTTGTTGTTAAAATTAAAGTTGTAAACACTTACTTAAGTCTCGAAGAGATCAAATTACAGTCTAAAGTTCATTGTTTAGGGATGGGTAGATATTTTCGTGTGTGTCTGAAGCGCCGAGATATACCTCGGTTCATATCCTTTAAATCAACCTACCCAAATTCCAAAACTATCCTTGGGTCGTTAGATAAGAACTTGTATGTAATTTGATCTGAGTCTGAGTCTGGGCTTGGGGAGACCCTAATTTCCTTTTTCCTTCACCATTGGGTTCCTGGATTAGCTCTTAGGAAATTCGCGGGTTAATCCTTTCCTCATTCCCTTCGTGTAGCAAGTTTTGAAATTCCCACACACATTAAACTGGCTCGCGTCTGTTGTATAAAATCAAACCCTAAAATTAAATCTTAAGGCACCCTATGGATAAAAAATTTTGATCAACTAAACTAATGAGTACATGACTGATCAAGGTTTGAGTTTTAAAAAGGAAATCTACATTTCAAGTGGTGATTCATGGCTGAATCTCGCACAGGAAAAGGAGACTCCATAAACTCTATCAGTGCTTTGAAAATACGCCCGTCAGAGACGATATCACCAATAAACTCTAAGGGGATCTTTTTTTTTTTCGTAATCTTTTTTGTGTTATTACACAATGTACAAAAACATACACATTGTAGAAAGAAGGTCCCTTGTACAGTTCATTTTCAGAGTATATCAGTCAGTAGTTTTCGGTGATCCTTTGTATTTCTCCTTCTCTGGTGTATGATTTGTTGATGAGACCTGGTGCAGTTCTCCTTCAGCAGAAGAGTATGGGACGAGGTCATCACTCGAATACAGGAACTTGTTGTTCTCGATCTCGTCGCATAGGGTCACTATAGTCCTGTATTTCAACCTAATCACCATAAGGTAAGGGTGTTCAGGGATAATGGTAGTGGTTTTTAAGGTTTTAGGATTATAGACAGGGATAGGAATAATTTTATATTATGTATACTTGTGTGTTCTATCAATGGAATTTCTAATACAAAAACGAATCCTTTATTAAAAATATATGATTTAAAAATAATACTACGTTTTATTTTAACTACATTCGCCATATTCACAGCATGTTTCTCTACTTCTGAAACAATGTATATAATTTATGTGGTATTAATGATAGACTGATGTAGGAAAGGTAATTTTCTGTAAGCTATAGATTTTTCAGTTTCCTGAATGAAGTCGTAAATAGAGTGAAAGTTATTCGAAAATTGAAACAGATTATTCATAAGAGATGAAACGTTTTCTTTTTAGGATTCGGTTTCTAAAATTGACTCTATTTCTACAGTTTTATTACTCAAAATGTTTACGTTCATAGTCATCTTTTGAGATATGTTAGCGAATTTATCTGAGGCATCTTCTTCTACAAGGGGGTTGTAGTGCCTGCACCTGGCCCACTTGAGCGGGGCCTTTGTGCATGTCCCCTTCGCCTGCACATCTACTTCAGCCATCCCAACTCCTGCAACAGCTGGAGAAGGAGGCCTGGGTGTTCTAGGAGCTCGTGGGTGTGTGCCACTCCTCTGTGGTGACCTCTGAAACGTGTTTTTCATACTCCTCGACAGCCACTTCTGGTGATGAAAATCGTTGACCGCGTAATTGGTTCTTAATTTTTGGGAACAGAAAAAAGTCACAAGGTGCCAGGTCGGGACTGTATGCAGGATGACTCATGAGTTCTACATTTTTCGCCTTCAAAAAGTCGTTTGTCTGTCTGGCCGTGTGAGAACTAGCATTGTCGTGGTGCAGGATGATACGGCGTTTACGGTTATTTTTACGGAGTTCGTCAATAACTTCCGGCAAACAATTGGTCGTGTACCAGTCACTATTCACTGTACGACGATTCTCTAAAGCAACAGTAGCCACGTGTCCAGTTTTATTAAAAAAACTTATTAAAAGAAGCAATCATCCGCTTAGATGCACTTTTCACGCGCGCCACGTTGGTTGGTTTCGGCTCATCTTGAAAGACCCATACGCTCGATTGCTGCTTTGTTTTGGGATCGTAGCAATAAATCCATGTTTCGTCACCTGTTACCATGTCCCACACCAAATTTGACGCACCTTCGTTGAATCTGGTAAGCATGGCACTGCACCAAGTGACGCGGTCCGTTTTTTGAGCCTCGGTCAAGTTGTGTGGGATCCACCGCGAGCACAGCTTTCTCACACCCAAATGTTTGTGTAGGATTAATTGTATTTGACTCATGCCTATTTCTAAGGATGCGCGAATTTCATGGTAGGTCACATGCCTGTCTGTTTCAATCATACGGCGCACAGCATCGATGTTTTTGTTGGTCACAGCGGTGGACGGCCGACCATCGCGAGATTCGTCACTGAGATTGATACGACCACGCTTGAATTCTGCAAACCAGCTATAAACAGTTGTCTTGCATGGTGCTTCATTGCCAAAAGCTGTTTCAAGCCGAGCGATGCTCTGTTGAGCTGTCAAATTACACTTAAAATCGTAGAAAATCATACTACGAAAATTTTCTCGAGTTAAATCCATGTTGATGCAGACACACAATTTTTTAAATGGCGCCACAAAGTAAAAACAAAAGGCAGTCGGATGAAACAAACTGCATTCTACAGCCAAAGAGTTCTATTTTCAAATGTTGCAATAAATTTTTAAATATTGTTTATGTAAGTGGCCAGTTCCGGAAACTTACAGTGCGCCCTATGTACCTAAATATTTCACGTATTTTGATAGTGTGAGTATTTTATTAAAGAGTTTGGGCAGCCTGTAACTGCCGTGGTTCATTTTTTTTGTAAATAGTACCATATCAGTTTTGGCGGGGTTTACTAAGAGTTCGTTATTTTTGCACCATGTTTCTATGTACCGTAGTGCTAGTTGCATGCGGTCAAATATCGTGTTTCTAAAAAGGCCGTTCACGAGTATTGTCACGTCATCGGCGTATGCTATTGAGTAGAATCCTCTTGTGTTGAGTTGTGTCACCAGGTCGTTAGCTACTAGTACCCACAGTAGTGGTGATAGCACACCCCACTGTGGACAGTCCTTGGGCACTTTGCACTTGATTTTATCGCTGATTTCCAGAGAGATTATTCTTGATTCCAGAATTTTTGTTATCCAGGTTATCATGTTAGGGTTGGAGCCTAGTTTCTCCAATCCAGTTCTGATGCTACTGAAGTTTGTTTTTTCAAAAGCTCCTTCGATGTCCCGCCAGGCATGACTGTTGGCTTAGTATTGAGCTTTCTATTCTTCTGACCACTGCGTGTAAGGCGGTCTCTGTAGATTTTCCCGCTAGGTACGCATGTTGGTTTGGGTGTATAGGGTTGGTTCTCATGGGACCGTCTCTTATAAATCTATCACACACTCTTTCTAACGTTTTCAGATTGAATGATGTGAGACTTATAGGTATGAAGGATTTAGGTTCATTATAGTCGTCTTTGCCTGGTTTCGGCAGGAAGACTACTTTCACTTCTCTCCAGATCCTGGGCATGTAGCCGAGTGCTAGATATGCCTTAAATATTTTTACAAGTCTTGGTACTATGAGCTTTTCTCCCTATTGCAGTAGGGCTGGTATTACGCCGTCTGGTCCTGGTGATTTATATGGAAGGAAAGAGCTGATCGCCCATCTCACCTTCTCTTCATCTATCAGGTTTTTTACTTCCACCCATGCTTCCGGCGTGGGTCTTAATGTTTGCGAGGAGCTTGGTGTTTCCGCCGGTGTCTCTACCTCTTTTGCGGGTAGGGTTATATCTGAGGCATTTACCATTAATGATACTTTACGTTCTACTGAATGTTCCGCATTTTTAAGTTGGCTCGTCCCTAAATCATAACGAAATGCATCTGTTTCATCTAAATTTCCTGAATAGATTCAATTAAAGAACCTTAAGGGCTAAAAAAATGATTTATTCTATCTATAATTATCGATTCTAATGAATCTATTTGTCTACATAATCTACATAAATAGTTGATTTTTAAATTCACTGTCATTTAAAATGGTTATATTTAATTGATTATACTGTTGAAAATTTGCATCAATTTGGCTTAAAAATATATCTAAGTCTAATGTCTTAAAAATAGTCCACGAGTTAATCCTCATCACTGCCGTCCCAAGTTTCATCGGTGCTTTTCACGGATTTGTTTCCAGACATTGAAGTTCCGGTCTGTGGATCGAGCCGATCAGTACCAGAAGTTCCTAGCTTAACCTTTGGAGGACGTTTAAAGTTCTTAACTGCCACTCATGTCTTTCTTTTCTTTAACTATCAGTAGAGCTATTACTGGTATGGTATTAACGGTATTTAATACCAGTGTATTACTTTTCTATATACTATTTTGGTTTACCTATTACTCTAGCCTTTTCATAATGTGGTAAGTCTTTCGCTTTTCGTGTCCTAGTATTTTTCATTAAAATTTTGTCACCTTCTTTAATTTCAGGTGGTTTTTCTCCACCTCTCTTTTCCCTTACTTCAACCTTATCTTCATGAAGTTTTTCTGTGACATATTTGTATAAAACCTTTAACCTTCAATTATGATCTTGCAACAATTTTTGCATGAGATTTCTTTCTCTATCAATATCAAACACGTTGCTAGAGTCTGAATTGCCAAAAACTATTTGAAATAGTGTGAATTTAGTAGCAGAATAGATGGAGTTATTATATGCCATTATAGCGTAAGTCATTACGGAGGATGCATCCATACACCTTTTCTCGTATTTAGCTAAACGATAGATTTCGATAATAGTTTAGTGGAATCGCTCAACTACTGCCTTTGAGCTGGGACTATTTATAGCACCTATGTGTAGCCCAATTTTATACAAGTTTAAAAGTTCTTTGATTAACTCATTATTAAATTCAGTACCTGAGTCACAATTTATTTTTATTTTTATTTATTACATAGATATGATGTACAGCATTACAGGCGAATGACTAATGCGCTATACAAAAAACAAATAGAGGTAAAAGGTATTGCATATTTACATATATATTATAAATCAGGTTTCATTTTAAATAAAGCACAATACAATTTCAACAACAATATACACAATAAAATTAAATTTACATTAATTCAATATTGTCAGATCATGGCACGGTATGTCAGATAATGTCAAGATTGATTAATTCAAATCTGAGATGTCAAAATATACGAAATCTCAATGTCCAAATAATCCACAGACAATACTTTCATATGTTCATCTCGCAGAACCTGCCACATTCTCGCACAATATGCCATGGAGCATCACCAAACAGATCAGTCAATGATGCTGCACCCAACAGAGCGTTTAATCTGTCCCGCGCCCTCACCAGCGGAGACCGCTGGTGCACCACCTTGCGGTGCGTGCTGCCCGCTAATTGCTGGTGCCTGCGCGCGCGGAGATATCTGTCGGGCACGTATAGCGCGCATACCGTACTGACAAGCGCGGCGCAGTCGCTGTCGTCTCGCAACAATCGACACACAGTCAGAAGCTGCTCAGTGTTACGTCTGACCTCTAGTGAGTTGTACCGGAGCATACCCAATATAAAAGTGGATGGCTAAAGATAAGGGTAGTATACAAATTTCCTCTTGTACAAGTATCTTAAGAAAGCTTTGTGTACCTTCTCAAGCATAAGGACGTATGAGCTTTCATGCGGGGTTCAAACAACCGAGCTAGGTTCAAGTTTGGTTCTCACTAGAGCTGTGTAAAGGGGCTGAACCACACCCAGGTTTTGGAATCCCTTGCTATTCTGTATTACAAACCCAAATATTTTTAAGCATTCTTTGGCTTAAGTGCTCATGTGCTCGTGGAATGTTAGTTTAGGGTCGAACGTAACACCGAGATCCTTAATCGAATACACTCGAGTCAAAACTCTGTACCGAGTGTATACGTCATGCTGATAGGCTGAGAACAGCACGTGAAAGACATTAAATAACACTTAGCAGTATTGAAAAGGTTTTTGTTATTCACACTCCACCTATGACCGGGTCTAGATCTTCTTGCGGCAAACAACAATCATCCTCCGAGCTTACGGGAAGTATCAGTTTCAGATCGTCCACATACAGAAGGCAATTGGCATATTTGAGCTGTAATTTCAGGTCATTTATCATAATGATAATTAGCAACGGACTAAGAATAGACCCTTGACTAACGCCCGACCGTGTATGGTACAGCCAAGACTCGAAACAGCCATGTCGCACATATTGCTAGCGGTCCTTCAGATAGTCAGCGAAGAAAACCAACAGCCGAGTGGCAAATCCAAAGGCACATAACTTTTTCATAAGGAGGTCGTTATCGACTCTGTCTAAAGCCTTACGGAAGTCCATATAGGCAACACTCGGTCTAGCTGGATTACTGGATGAGTGATCCAGCATTTGCTATTCCTACTCAGGATGGGACGGAAAACGTCTGAGAAGTGGTCTGCAAATGCGGCTGCTGCTTCCTCAACAGCACATTCTTTTCCCAGATGCGTGACCCGAGGTTCGAAAGCACCCTTCGATCGTAGGCCACTAACATGTTTCCAAAAAAAGCGCGGGTTATGTCTTATATTGCTTTCTATACCACTCATGTGGTCAGCGTATGCGGTATCTATGCGACACTTCATGCGATAGTCAACCGGCCTCCTCCACGCTTTCCATTTCTGGTGGAGCTTGGCCTTCTTTCTTGGAGTTTTGCCTACTGGTCCAATATCACCCTGGCTGCCCCGGCCCCGCTGGTCACACTGATCCGCTGTTACGCCAGCGTAGGACTTCATGGCTGTCGAGGGTACAGAATTCTTTGGTTGATTCTTCTTGGTCCTTGATTGCATTCTCCATTTTAATCACCTGAGGCATCCAATTTTTTTGGCACAAGGTGAACCGGGGTTCTCCACGGTGAATGTGGTTCCTGAATTATTTTATCGCGTCATATTTTAAATACTTATTTTTTATTTCTTGAGTCTGAACCTATGTGCTTTTAAGTTAATGGAGTCTTCGTTCTTAGTTCTAATACTATGCTTCACTTGATTGCTAAAGGATAAAGGTATATTCTCGCAATAAAATATTTCCCTATATTCCCTACATATACTACCGATTTTCATTCTTTCTTTCTCATTCATATGGTCCAGCCTGAGCTTCTTAAGATTATTTTCTAATAATGCATCAACATCTTGTTGATCTCCTGGCCGATTCAGGTGAGTTGAATTTACGTTTTGTGATTCTTGATGAAACAAATCTACATTGAATGGGGCCGTAATCGTTAATTTATGAAGTAATTCAGTAGTATTCTGAATTACTGTCATCGCGTAGCCGTTAGTTCCTTTTTGTACTATAGCGGCCGGCATCCGAATTCCGTTACTGAATTGGCTATAATTTAGAATACTTTCTCCGTGTAACAAGTTGACTTGTAAACTCTCATCTCACATCGAGGAGGTAGGTATACATCTCTCTCGTGGGTGGTGAGAATATTATTGGTATTTTTGTATAATCTGTAAATAATATTTTTGACTTCATATAAATTTTCGCGTTCAGTTGTTTCAACAAGTCTGTACCTATCACACCATCACACCTTTCACCACAGAATAAACGTAAAATTTATGCTTCTGATTAGTGTTAAAATTTTTGGGTATGTTGATATAAACTACTTCGTTGTTCCTGCTTGTGGCTTGTGTACTAATTCAAACAATTCGTTTTGTTTTGAATATTTGTTAGCAACCTTTGGGCTGAGAAAAGACCGAGTACTACCCGTATATATCATAAAAACGGCGTTAAGTCCGGTACTCGAATATGAGGCAAATTCAAATGCTTATTGCAATTTAGTTTTATTTTCTCTCTGTTATCAAGGCAGACATGAAAATGTTCCGCTGGTTCGCCGTAAGGGACAGAATTTTGACCGTCCCTTACTTGTGAGATGCACGGTTGAGAATCACAATAATCATTCTCCGTGTAATTAACGCACCTCAAACTAGCTGTTCGCATTGTCAAAGTCAAAGTCAAAGTACTTTATTACTGTAGATATTTACATATACTTAGCAAACGTCATTTTTTGCCTCTTCTCTACATTGGGCCACTGTGGGAGAAGAAGGGCGTAGAAACTCCCACAGATTGATTTTTAGATCTATTTTAAAAATAGGTTGTGCTTAACTAATACAAATATGAAAAATTTAATTGTTATGATTGATAAGCAGGAATAAATAATTACAAAACTATAAACAGCAAGGTCTGTGTTGAGCCAGATCAACCCCATACAGTCCTGTCATGTAAGTAATCTTGAACATTGTAATATCCCTTTTTCGACAAAGTCGCTTTAACATGCTTTTTAAATTGCTCAAATGGCAATTTCAAAATCTCCAGATGTATCCTATTGTAGTAGAGAATGCACTGACCCTTGAAAGAATTGCTAACCTTCGCGAGTCTAAAAAGGGGCGCACATAGTCTGTGATTATTTCTTAGGTTAACATTACAGCTATCGCTAAGTTTGGAAAATGTTGTAAGGTTCTTGCGTACATACATTATATTTTCGAAAATAATAGCTACTGTTAGTATGTCAATTTCTTTAAAAAGCTCTCTTAAGGAGTCTGTTCGTTTTAAATTATAAATTGCTCGAATAGCTCTTTTCTGTAAAATAAAAATAGTTTGAATATCCGCTGCTTTCCCCCACAACAAGATACCATAGGACATCACACTATGAAAGTAACTAAAATATACTAGCCTAGATGTAGCCATATCCGTGCTTTGTCTGATGTTCCTAACAGCGTAAGCCGCAGAACTTAATTTACCAGCCAATTTATCTATGTGGGGTCCCCACTGAAATTTGCTATCAATGGTTATTCCAAGAAACTTCGTGCTGTTGTCTAACACTAAACTGGTCTCAACTTGCCTGACATTTGGAAGTGAGAATTTGATACACTTGGTTTTACCATCGTTTATCAATAAATTATTAACTGTGAACCAATTCAAGGTTAAAGACAATACACCATTAACATCATCAAAATCTCCTTTTTGTCTTTCAATTTTGAAGACCATTGAAGTATCATCAGCAAACAACACAATGTCAGTTAATTTCTCCACCATGAAAGGCAAATCATTAATATATACCAGGAATAATAAAGGGCCTAATATGGAACCTTGTGGAACGCCAATTTTAACAACCGATCCATCAGATTTTACGCCGTTAACTTCTGCCTTTTGAATTCTATTGCTTAGGCATGATCTTAGTAGATCCAACGCTTTATTTCTAACTCCGTAATTATTTAATTTAATTAATAGCGTATTATGATCAACACAATCAAACGCCTTCGACAGGTCGCAAAAAACTCCGATAGCATCCTGTGCGGCCTCCCATGCAGAATAAATATGAGATATAAGGGTAATACCATTGTTACATCGGTATTAGAACCCGATGCTATAGACTGTTGTGCGTCATAGCCCACGCGATGTCTATTGTCCACGGCGGCGGGGCACGGCGGGGTGCTGACGATGCGCTTACACTGGCGGTGACCTGCTTATGCGAGGCCCGTGTTGCATGTTTTTTTCACTAAATCTATTTATAGCATTAGCGTACTGCTGTTTATTATTTCTGAATTGAAATGAATTACTTTATCCGTTTCATGTATTTTGTATCGGACTAAATGTATTGTTGGGTGTGGATGCACGGATGCGTGTTGTCAAATCTTGGAGGATTGTAATTATAAGACTGGTTTCGGTTTGTATTTGCACTGATTTTCGGGTGCTTTGCATCGTACACCGTCTGAAAGTTTTGCTCCTCTAACACACACATCCTCAATGCTTCCTCCAAAATTGTTACATTTCATAAACGCACCAACCTAACTAAATAAACCGATAAATAATACAGAAAACATTCAGTGACGTGTTATCATAGATGTGGTGTTTAGCCACACATAGATTTGCGTCCATAACATAATATTTCTATCTATTGGCCGTCACTGGTGTGACGTTTGTATATCTATCTATCGGCTGTCACTGGTGTGACGATTGTATATATATGTATATATATATAATAGCCATCACTGGTGTGACAATTGTATATCTATCTATTGGCCGTCACTGATGTGACGATTGTATATCTATCTATTGGCCGTCACTTGTGTGACCATTGTATTTCTATCTATTGGCCGTCACTGGTGTGACGATTGTATATCTATCTATTGGCCGTCACTGGTGTGACCATTGTATATCTATCTATTGGCCGTCACTGGTATGACGATTGTATATCTATCTATTGGTCTTCACTGGTGTGACGATTGTATATCTATCTATTGGCCGTCACTGGGGTGAGGATTTTATATCTCATTGATGGACGTCACCTGTTTGATGAATGTATAATCATGTAATTGGTTATCACGGTGGTGTGACCGTTGTAAAACCTACAATTTTAATGTTGAAGAGCCGTCGAGAAAGGTGACTTATATAATATAAATAGAATATCATTCCATTTGATGAAAACTTTAGACCCCTTTATGTAAATTTTTTCACCGATCTAGTCGAGAACACACTAGAATAGTCAGAATCTCGAAAGCTTTGTTTCCTTGTATCCTTTTTTATTTTTATTTAAAATGACGCAAATAGTGTCAGGATGAACGATTGATAGTACTCGGATCGAAATGGATATGAATAGTAAAGTGATTATTAATTAAATTCAAAATAATGAATGGGAATAAGATGTGATCTGAAGCAAGAACGTCTATGTGGCGGCTAGTTATTTAATAGTGTCTCAAGAAGATGGCGCTTGCTGTAAAGTGGAATATAGTATAAATAATTTGTCAAACAAGAAACATAAAATGCATTAAGATTTTTGACCAATTATGCGAGCAAAGCGTCTTCGTTGAGCTTCGGCAAAAATGCCTTCGTATATCCGTCTGTCCGGACCAGATTTCCGGCTGTTCTCCTCTACAGAAACGCCTATCCCCGTTCGCCGGCTTGCGTCGCGACCCGCCCTACAGCCCGGCCCACAGCACCCACATATTTTGTTTACTTACTGGGGCTTTTTTTCTTGACTGTAATTTGTGGTAATAACTCTGCCGGATTGTTTAAGATGAGTATTGATTGTATTGTTGGATAATCTCTCTTTAAGATTACGTTGGTTTAAATAGAACCCTAGTTACTGTGTGTTTTAATAAAAGTATGTAGAAGTTCTGGATTGCTTGTAGTTTTCATGTCGACGGATTATCTCATCAGTTTATCTATCAGGAATAAAGATCATTATATAGTTAGTAAGTTGTGATTAGGAACAAGTTCCTAAAGATGTATAGCTTTTAATTATTTTTATCTCATTCGTGTTCTTGCAATGAATGTACGCTTATACTTTAATACTAGCGTTGTTTGTATGATAACTAAGAATCTATTACTGTTTTTCCCCATACCCAAGTGTTATTTGTAGTTATTTGTCTAGCTCGTAGTAATTTCTGGTTTCTGTGTGTAAACTGTGTCATTTTCCCTACAACAGCTGTAGTACCATACTTTTGATGCGTAGTTGCACTAAGCGTCTCGCCGGACTTTGGATTGGGATGATGGCTTGGGTCGAGATGGGCTGCGACCACCGAGCGTCGGGATGCTGGGGCAATTTTGTAACCTCTGTTCTCATATCTGTCTCTTTCCAGGGTCAAAGCGTTAGACGACCAATTGAAAAAGCCCTGAGGTCTAGACCCAAGCCCTAGCCGAGCGAATACCAAGCCCTCGACGTTCGATCGTCAAGCTTTAAAAAGTTAAAGCGTTGGACCTATACTAGGATTTTTAATTTGAGGCCAAATATTTAAACAAAGAAACGTCTCTGTCAAAATGACATACCAGTTGTTGAAAACATTTTTTCTTCATTGTTATAATTCAGAAACAAGGCAAACACAAGAGTGTGCTCATCACGAAAATTTTTACCCTGGGTGGGGTTCGAACCCGCCTACGGAGTCATCAATATCTTTATCGGCGTAATATACTTTCGGTAAAAAAATATCGTTTAGGTTTAGGAGTAAACAGATAAACAGACAGACAGACGCGGAGAGCGACTTTGTTTTTTTAGTGATAATGAAAGTATTGTATTGTTATGATGTTCTTTATAATAAAAATATTTATTGATTTATTTTATACTTTGTAAAGATAAGAATTTTATACCGTTAAGGATAAGGATAAATAAAACAACACTTTTATTCTATATCAGATGTACTATCATCAGATTCAGAGTCTGTTACATTTATTATAAATTGCTCCACTACATCATCAATTAGGTGATCGAGTTGGCACATTTTATCCTCCACTTTTATTGCGTGGTATCACATTTTGTAATCCCTCATGAAATAGGGCTTTTATTTCTGCCATTTTGAAGGTTTTGTTATTCCTTCCGACATGCCCCTTTACCTGTGCCCAGTTTAGTTCTACGGGGCTCAATTCACAGTGATAGGGAGGACAGTCGGAGGATACCATGTTCAGCAGCCAACATGACTACCACTTGCTTTTGATACATGTGCTTTTGTCTATTTAAGATTACCTAATACACTGACGAGCATTAAAAAAGTTCCACCCACAAAATGCCGACAAACACCTTAATATCTCCTAAGACATAGAACCTTTTGATTTGAACACAATATTTACGTTTTTAATTGGTTATATTCCGATGCGCTGTTAAATGTACTTCAATGTTGCAGACGGCGTCATTAAGCTAGCCTTTCCCGTTTAGGAGTAATTTGGTGCTATGTCACTGGAACTTTTTCATTGCTCGTCAGTGTATAATTTAAAATTAAAATAAATCATTTCCACAAATAATATTGTAGTATAATCAATATTACCTGTGACATACGACCAAAACAAAGAAAAACAAAAAAGGACTTATTTCTAACTAGAAAGAGAAGTAATTACTTAAGGAAGTTAAAAAGGTTTAAAATTGTTGGAAGTCCAAATATATAAAACCTTGATAAGGTTGGTTGTGGACTTGTTGGTTCGTAGGTTGAATCTGAAGATTGATTTGATGATTGGAGGATTTCCGACTCTTGCGATGGGCATAGTTTGTTTGTGGGTTGGTGTGTGGTTGTGGATGGTGTTTGTTTAACTGGCATCATCGACTTTTTATTTTCTTTACCCATTTTCTTCCTTTTGTTCTTTGTGTTTACTTCTATGGCTTCCAATATTGATGAAGGATTCCTAATTAGAAGATTTCTCGTATGACGTGAATCAACTAGTTCAGGTAGTAAGCAGTTATTGTAAAAAGAGACCAACTTATTCCTCATAAATTTTCGAAAAAATCGTCGTCTCTGTGAATTACTTCCGTTAAAAAAAAGTCTGTTTCAGAAAACCAAACACCCAGTTAACACATGCTTTTTCTCGCCACGTGCAACTTACCCTGTATTTGATAGTACAAGTTGTGTTTTATATTAACTGATAAATTGTCTCATTTTTGACCCCGAAAGTCACCTTCTTGTTTTCAATGGCTTCTTGTAGCCCCATTTTGTAAGCGGTGATGGGACACTTTATTTCAATCAACGAATCATTCCCGCAAATACCATCAGGAGTAGCACCAAGAAACAGAATTTCTGGGTCAATAAACAGACCACAAGGTCTTATTTCCAGGTTTTCCTGGACTGCTAATCTAATCTAATAAAATCTAAAGCTTCTGCATAAATGATGTTAGCTTTATATAAAAGTTCTATCACAGTATTTGCACAGCTGGTGTCTGTTTTTTTTATAACCTGTGCAAAATTGGATGCCGTCAATAAGGATCCTCGTAACTCAAGCCATTCGCTACAATTATTCTGTAACACGGTGTGACGTTTGGTAGGTAAGGAGGTGGCAAAATAAGCACTACCAAGTCATCATCAAAAATTATATATTAGAGGCAACAGGTCCCGTAAACTAAAAGAAAGGGTCGTGGGTGGTCTATGCCCTGTCTAGATTGGCTGCCGTAGGTCCGGTACTCTCCTGGCTAGTCGATGGCGGTCCGAAGCAGGGGTCACGCTCGGCCGGGTGTGATGAGGAGTAAGAACGGCGGCGGGCGAAAGTCGCAGAATGTCGATGATGAAGTTTTCATCATCTGTAAAATATCTTCTAGTAAATCAGGCTTTAAACTTGATTCACCATAGTTTGTGCCAATGGCACGTTGTGCCAGTGGTATGCGCCGTTTTTTATACGAATACTTTTGAAGCATAGCCTGCCGTTTCCTTTTTCTGTCCTCAAATTTTTTACTGCTCCTGTAGGACTCTTTTTCATTAAAGTATTGTATAAAGGCGAAAATGTTTCCTTTGTTTCAAAAGAAACTGCAGCGACAGGGCATCGCGTTTGATATCAGCGATGGAGCGAAAAATACGCTTTCCACCAACAAGTTTGGCCACGACGCTATGGAAGCATTCTATCACATTGCTGTCAACATTATGTACAAGGCTACGTGCATGCCCTGCAACATTAGCCATTATGAGGCAAATTCGTTGCCACAGCGATGATGTAAACAAATATTTCACATCATCTTCATTATGGTGTTCATTATCACCCCAGGTGTTTTACAGAAGTACATTTTGCAATTTGTATGATTGCCAAATGCATGCAGATGAGCCTGGAAAATGTCTTCATATAGAAAATGGGTTTTATGAAATAATTCTTCCTTTTCATCTGTGCAATGTCGTGCAATGATTTTAGTTATAGCTCCTCTTATTGACATTTTTTTTGTGATATTTTTTCAATGTCGTACCAAATATTTTGTATTGGTTTGGAGGCTTTGGAGTTTGTTGCACAGATTTCTTAAAATATGATTTCGGCATTCGATCTTCTCAACCGTGATGTCTCGGTAAGGACGAGCTTCTAGAATCTTATGGTATGTGCTAGAATCACCGTCTGAAATTATTCTGGCACAGATGATGCCATAATCTTCCAGAGACGACTTGAACCCTTCTACTAAAATAGTTGATTCTATTGAAGTCTATGGTCCCGAGAAATTAATAAAGCACTGGTGCAGTTTTGGCTCAACAGTTTTCTCTCTGCCTATTGGCATATGCTGCAATATTTATTTTTTACTCCTAGGAATAAAACTTTTTCTGTGCGTCTACCAACAATTGTGGCGGCTCCTGACAGAGCAGAATGTTTTTTTTATATGTTCGCTTGCTCCAGCACCCATCGATAATTACGTCAATTACTGGTATGCCCTCCTTATTTACTCGTCCTTCTTCTAAGCAAGTTTTTTTTCTTCTTTAGCCACCTCCAACATTGACGCTGCTGCTGCCTTTTCCCAGTTATCTGCTACTATAGTTTGGTGTTTCTGGAATGTACATTGCGACATAAGTCGGAGATCTAATGCTACAGACAACTCTTGTAACTGGGAATGTCCATAGCCTATAGCTATGTTACCTGCCACAGCCAAATTATTTATATCCATATGAGGATCGTCGTTATTTATGTAAAATTTCATATCGCACATACGACATTTTAGTGTGAATTTAGAGGAAATTCCTCGTTGTTTTCCGAAATCAAATCGACGCATTGAATTCCGCATCCTTATACGCCATGCTACAGCTACATCGCTATGGCTTATTTTATTTTCTCATGAAAATCGACAGGGTTTTTTTGTTATTTCCTTATGGTAGTATTCAATGACAAGCTCATGATTCACATATTGGAGTTTGTCAGCTATTTCCTGAAAAGTAAAATATTTAAAACATTATGTCAAGATAATTTTTCAAGTGAATTTTTTATGATTAGTGTGAATAAAATCAATATTAAGGATAGTTACCCTCCAGGTGCGACCAATTAAAAGCACCTGTATAAAGTACTTGTTAAGTAAGTTAGAACTTATCTAGCCACTACAATGCAAATGCGTAGTTACATTGTGGTGGTTTGAAAACTTATAGATTTTTGTTAACTTTTCTGCAGCCAACGTAGAGCTGTCCCTGAGAAATCCCACGTGCCCAGATGAATCCATGCCACTTGTAGCGTTTATCCTTGACTTTTATTTATAGTGATGGAGAAGGCCACTTTAAAGGGGAACTGTAAGCGTTTGAAATGGAAAGGGAAGTTCGTTGAAATGATGGGAATACGTGGTATCAATACCGATTCTCCTTTGGCCTCGCCGGTGATGATGATGGCCAGCACCGTGTGCCTTTTCAGCTCCCTGATGTGTAACCTGGTGCCATTGCACAATCTTGGTGCATCTAGGTTGCGCATCAGTATGACTGGCACACCCACCTTCAGCTCCAACTTGTGGGACGGCACTCCCGACAGCTCTAATGAGTTCAGAAACTCTACAGGGTAAGTTGTTACGTCGTCACTTGTCATCACTGTATCGATTGACGTGTAAGTAGACACCACACCAGGTACTTGTATAATATTTTTTTATTGATGTTTCCCACCGAATCGTTCGTAGGCGCCATGATTGCTCTTTCACATAACCACTCCTCGTTGCTTAAATTTTGTTGTAAGCTCGGAAAAACCTTATCTATTAGGTTATCTTCCGAGGTTACAACATTAAAAAACTGGCTGTCAAATTTGATTAAACCTTCTGCATCCATCGCCATGCAGCCTTTGCCGATCTCAAGGAGGTTTTGAGCAAAGATCCCAGATTCTTGGTCGTTGTAGAGCTGGACTCTCATATTAGTTGTGAGGTGTAATCTCTTTACCTTTGCCCACATTGGCGAAGCCTTGAGGCAGGCGTTGATCTCGTCTGCCGCAGTACCTCGCTCGATGACTGACAGCGTCTGCCGGAAGTCACCTGCTAGCAAGACGACCACTCCACGCATCAATATTCGGTTGCCACGGATGTCTTGCAAGCTGCGATCGAGCGCTTCAATCGCACGCTTGTGTGACATCGTGCATTCATCCCACACGATCAATTTGCCCTGTTGCATCAGAGCGCCATGACCACTGCTCTTGCTTATATTGCAAGTGGGCGTTTCCTCACCCTCAAGGTTTAGTGGTAGTTTGAACACCGAGTGGGCAGTTCTGCCTCCGCTGAGCAAGGCCGCGGCAATCCCAAAGGACGCTACAGCTAGCGCGACATTCCTATCTTTGAGCAACTGCGCCAGCTGTAAATTCAAAGGGAATTTCTTTCCTATACTCCCTGGTGCGTCTAAGAAATAAAGACCTCCTTCTCCGCTCTCCACGCGGCTCACAATCTTATTGAATATTTGCCTTTGCTCTGGTAATAACTGGGGATCAGTTTGAGCAACTTGGGCCCCTAAGACTGCGGTGTCGTAACTGAGCTCCCTGTGCAGATCATTGGACAACTCTCCTGTTCGTTTTGGGGTGGGCTTGCCGAAATCAGACAGCCGTTTAGAAAAATTTAGACAAAAATTTAGAGAAAAATTTGTCCTCAATTAGTTTTAGTGCTTGGTTAAAATATATGTCGTCGTAGGCCTATGCTGTCCCTTGGTACCTGTGGGCGATATCTTTGGATAAAGCGGTTTTATATTTGTCCCAAAGTTGCAGGGTTCGAGAGTCCACAGGTGCTTAACATGATAGTGAAGAGCTCTCTCAACTTGGCGGCTGATCGGCACAATACGGCGTCCTCCATCGTAGAGTCCCAGTGGCCGTCATCTTTCAAAAGTCCCATGGCCTCACATGCTTCACGGATCGTAGCATTTTCCTGTCCTTATACTGTTTTCAGGGACTGAAAACTTATGGGGCCCCGGACGCGGGTCAGTAGCAATCGTACGCAGTAACACCCAAAGTGTGTTACGTGTACGGTATAAATTCTGCCCAAGGCATCTGACGCTTTCACACCATGCCAGCCTTCGGCGGGTTTGCCATACGACGCTTCCATTCTTTCCGTGAAGCGTTTTCAAGTGTAATATTTTGGCACTTCCGCGTACATCAAAGTTTTGGAAAATTCGTCTGTTTGGGACAGACGGAAAAACGCGGTAAGGGTGGTCGTTGGCGGTGTCGCTACTCGATCGCGCAGGTTTGCCTCCGTGATATAGACGCACTCGCCGTTGGGAAGGTGCACCGCAAGATGTGTAACTGTCGGGTGCCTCTCGTGTAGAGGCAAGCCCAATATTCGCCTTGCTGCTTCGTTGCTGCTCACGTATCGACGAGCTCTAAACATTTGCACTTCGACCCTTGGGTTGATATTTGCATTGCCTTGTTGCTGCACAATAAATATCGCCTGTTCAGTGCCTTTGTTGATGTACTCACCTAAATGTATTTAATTGCCTGGACCGAATTACAAAATTCCACATTAATGTTTTAGCGGTTAGCGGCTACTGCAGAGTTGATGGGTTGTACAAAGGAAACAACGAAGTAGGAAATAGGCTGATTAGCTATAATCACTAGCACACTAAATAAGCTGATAAGCTATAATGCACGATATAAGCACATAGTTTGAAGATTGCACACACCGTTTATAGAAGGAGAAATAGCACGGGAAGATAAATAGAAGCAATAACGAACAACAATAACTTGAATATAAACAAAGTAAAGACGCGAAAGTGAGCGGTGGATAAGCGAATGCGTTGTTCGTATGACAGGAGTGCCGGAGACATCAAGGATATTAGAGGCATCCCGTGATTGTGACTGTCGGGTGGTGGCAGGTAGTAGTTCGGGTACTGATGGGGATACGTCATCGAATAGTATGTTGGCTGATTTGAGGCGGTCTACACTAACTGTGGTGTCCTTCCCTTTCAAACGTATAGCAAACCCTCTACCTCTCTTCAGCACTTCGTGTGGCCCTGTGTATGAAGGCTGAAGTGAGCCACGTAGCATGTCTTCCCTTAGAAATACGTGGCTACATGTGGCGAGATTTTTGTACACGAAGATTTTGTGAGCCGAGTGATGCTGGGCTGGTACTGGACGCACATTCTCAGCGAAGGACTTCAGACGGGCTGAGAAGTCAGTAATATCAGTTGTATAACCAGTAAACTTGTCGCCGAAAAATTCACCAGGGTGGCGAAGTGCCTCGCCATAGACCAGCTCAGCTGATGAGGTTTGGCGGTCTTCTTTGAAAGCACTCCTGACACCGAGGAGAATGAATTGCATTGTTTCTGTCCAGTTTGAATCTGCGTGACAGGTTATGGCTGCCTTCAGCTGCCGGTGGAATCGCTCCACCAAGCGATTACATTGAAGGTGATACGCTGTTGTCTTTCGATGATCAAACCCAATCGATTTGGACAGCTGCTGGAATAGCGCTGAAAGAAACTGTCGTCCGCGGTCAGTAACAATCTCGTTGGGACAGCCATAGCGCGATATATGGCGTAAATAAAGGAGCTCACGATCGTACGGAGAGTATTTCGTTTGCGACGGGCTCAATTTGCGTGAGAAAAACGCCAATGGCTGCCAATGCCCATCCTTTTATTGCTGTAGGACTTCACCTATCGCCGTGTCTGAGGCGTCAATTTAGCACGTGTATCAGGATGAGACAAAGAGATGCATCACAGAGGCCTTTCTTGCAAGCTGCAAAAGCATCATCACCTTTCCCGTTATGGTGACGGGATGAGCGCCTTTAACTGATCCAGTCAGTAAGGCATTCAGAGGCGCTCATATCTGGGCTGCATTGGACAGAAATTGCCTGTAAAAACTTACAATGCCTAGAAATCTTCTGAGCTCTCTGACTGTCTTGGGCAATGGGAAACCGGAGATGGCCTCCACTTTGCTCTTTAAGGGTTTTGTGCCATTTTCTGAAATTTGGTAACCGAGAAAAGTTACCTCAGAGGCGCCGAAGACACACTTGTTTGTGTTTACAAGTACGCCGTAGTTTCTCATAAGGGTGAAGAGTTGGCGCAGATGCTCGGCCTGGGTTTTACTAAAGATCAGAAAGTCGTCTAAATATGGGTAGCAAAACTCCAAGCCTCGAGTGGTTTCATCAAAAAACCGTTGAAAAGTCGCTCCCGCGTTACGTAACCCAAATGTCTTAACTGTAACGGGAACTCGTAAAAACCGAAGGGGGTGGTGATCGCAGTCTTCGGAATGTCATCTTTGGTCACGGGTATAAAATGGTAGGCTTTTACCAAATCAACTACTGAAAAGTATTTACATCCAACCAAAAACTGTGTAAAATCGTGTATGTGGTGAATTGGATATTTGTTATTGTTCCAGCGTTTAATAACCTACGTCACAGTCACCACATGGGCGCCACCCGTTGTCCTTTTTTGCTGCAAGGTGTAGGGTTGATGCCGACTGACTATCAGGTGGGCATGCAATGCCATTAGCCAACAGAGCCTCGAACTCTTTTTTGGCTATTTTAAGTTTGTCGGGAGCTAAACGGCGAGGCGAACATGATACTGGAGAACCTTGTGTTGGTTGTTTGTGGTGTATAGTGTTGTGTTTGAACATATATCTGGAACACCAGCGGGTCGTGTAATTTCCGGAAATTTGGATAAAATATAATGATATTTACGATTACCACCAGTCGAAATTTTTACGCTAGACCAAAGACAATCAGATGTGGCAAAAATTTTTACTGCGCTGACATTGGTTAGGCAATCGATGAGTTTTTTATTGCCGACGTCGAGGATAAGTTGGTAAAATTATAAAAAATCTACACCAATGATAGGTTTCGTGACGTCAGCAACCACAAATCGCCAAGGGAAGTTTCGGCGAAAACTTAAATTTAAATTCATCTGAGTGTAGCCATAAGTATCGATAGCCGAACCATTGGCGGCGCTAAGCTGATACTCAGTTCTATATCTACGTTCACTAAGTGCGGAAATAGGATATACAAATACGTCACTTCCAGTGTCCGAAAAGGCGACCGGTGGGTTCGGGCAGTCATTGGTCATCACTGACTACCTGGAGTGTTTCCCAATTCGAAGTCACAGGGTTTCACGCAGTTATTCGCTTTGACCCCGTATTTGTGGTGGTACCAACAGACAGGGAAACGCCGATAGTTGGATTGCGATCGGGTGCGCAATGAAGACTGGGTACGTGAACGATACCTTGTGCCTCGCTCATTTTGACGAGGGTGCCTTTTGTTGACCTGCGTCGAGAGCGCGCTTAATCGTTTGGTTAGTTCGGCCACCTGCCACGTCAGCTAGTCGATCGCTGATGACGACGATGATGCAGCGGCTACTTGCTGTGACGGCGTCGCGATAGCATTGATACGATCGGCCAGCTCGGCGAGGTCATCCAAAGACAGCATCGGCTGAGACGCGATGATTGGCTGCATTTCCAAGGGCAAACGGCTCATCCATATTGTCCGTAGAAAATCCTCAGGAATGGCTGGTCCGGCCAGGTATTGCAGGTGCCGCAAAAAATTAAATGGTTTCCGGTTTCCTAGTTGTTTATACATGAGCAACTGTTTTACCTTATTTTCACGAAATACCGATAGACGTTTGATAAGCTCTGACTTCAGGCGGACGTAGTCGGCTGGACCGGTGAGAATGTTCTCCACTTCCGCTGCGTATTGTCTGTCGAGTGTCGCCAGCACATGATAAAATTTGGTTGCATCATCGGTGATCCGCATTAAAGCAAATAGTCCTTCCACCTGCGCAAACCAAATTGCTGGTTTTTCGGGCCAGAATGGAGGTATTTGCATGTGCATGGGTGGTGTGGGAGCTGCCGCTATGGCTGCAATAGCTGCGTCCTCAAAATCGGGGTCGCTAATTTTATCTTCTTCTTTTTCGTACGTACGGTTACATTTGGTTCGGCTTCGGACGTTCCCTCCTTCTTCATTTGTGTCCAGAGGGGTCACCAGTTTAGCGGTTAGCGGCTACTGCAGTGTAGATGGTTGTACAAAGAAAACAACGAAGTGACTAGCACACCAAATAAACTGATAAGCTATAATGCACGATATAAGCACATAGTTTGAAGATGATGAAGTGTGTGCTACACTGTTTATAGAAGGAGAAATAGCATGGGAAGATAAATAACGAACTGAATAACAAATAATAAACATTGACTTGAATGTAAACAAAATAAATACGCGACAGTGAGCGGCGGACGAGCAAGCGACACAAACTTCGCGGGGTTCCGAGAAATTGCGACTGGTTAGTGGTTGCGCCGGCTGTTGCCAGTTGCCAGGCGGCGAGTGAAGGGACTCGAGCACAGCGTTTTATAGGTACAGGAATGTGTTGCGAGTTGCGTAGATCAAGCTCTTAGTAATCGTGTCATATAGCTGTTTGTCCACTTTGCCAGAGGCAATTATAGGGAGAGCGACATCTTCGGGAGTAAAGTAAAAGGTTTGAGATGCGCGCAAATACCAGACTAGACTAGACTAATTTATTATAGGGAATCCTAGCTTATATACTAGGTTGGTACATGTTATTAATGACGTGCATAAGACATAGTGCGTGATGAATATAAATATACCTTATCTGTGACGGTCGTCAACATATCTTAACATTACGTGAAAATATAACTAACATAGTCGACCGGCACATCCACGTTGGGGTCGGGCAGCTCGGCTGATATGACTCCATCGATTTGGTTCGGCAGCAATTTTTCTTTTAACCACAGAAGCAAGTGCAAGTGGACAAGCCACGCTTTTGCCACTTTATCGAATACATGAAGCATTGTGACTCGCCAAAAACGTGCCCTTTGGTGAGGAGTGCCACCAGCTTCTGCACTTCAATCTAAAAAACCCGTGCTATGATATCGTGGCGGTCCGTCGGTTTATGCACATCCATTAATTCATCCTTAATCTCTTTCCAGGCAGGTTTGTACGTAAAGGTGATGAATAAGTCTGGCCGCCCATAGTTTCGAACGTAGGTGAACACGTTCTGGGTATATTCGTGGAGGTACCGTGGACTGTTCACGAACGACGATGGTAGGATCACCATCTGCCCTATGTCGTTTGGATTCACATTGCCATCGTTTGCAATGGCATCTTGCAGGTGGACGTAATTATCTGCACGCAACTTGCTTTGGTGTAGCGCTATGAACCTCAGGCGCTCACTCTCCATCTTCACGTACATGTCTACCAAACATTACCACGACCCAAAAAAACCATAACAACGACATCCATATTAATTTTCAGAATTTGTCACCCCATTTCCCTCTTTTAGGGGTTGAATTCAGAAAAAAACTTCAATATATGTAGCCTATATGTTAAATCGGGGTATAAGCTACATACATTTCAAATTTCATCGAAATCCGTCAATCTGTTTGAGCGTGAAAGAGTAACAAACAAACACACACACAAACTTTCGCATTTATAATATTAGTGGGAAATATTATATGTATTTTATAAAAGGTATTTATGTTCTACTATACTGTCACTGCTATGAAATTTATTGTTATCATCTTGGGTGAGCTGGAAGCAATCTCTTGTTAGAGATAAGCTAGCTTTAAGTTTCTAATGTTCATTTTCATGTCCAATAAAAATATACGAAATATAGGAAGTCACATTTAGTCACTAGTGAGAGTGAGTTTAAGAATTTAGAGAGCAGAAAACTTGTGTAAAATCAAAACCCGTTGGGCGCCAAAACTGTCTCATTACGAAGGGTTGGGGTGACTAACGTAACGTAACGTAACGCCCGTAACGAACGCCTGATGAAGATAATTTTGATAGTAAAGAAAAAAAAATAAAAAATTAGAATGAGATCGTTTTATTTAAAAAAAAACCTGCTGTGTACAAATTTATAAAAGTTATCCTACTTACCTAAATATGTATACAAAAAAATTTAGCAACTGACCCCTGGGCCACTTGCTGACTGGGGCAGTTAGGCTCACAACTCTACTGCATTCAAACACTGACCCCTTGCTCGGAATTCTGACCTGACCCGCTCATTTTTGGAATTAAGCCTCAAGAATGCTTAATGAGAAACGATGCTGTGTTCCTAACTGCAATACAACTAGTAAGTGATACTTTATTGTAAAGCGTGGTCTTGTAACCACAAGTAGTATAAGTACAGATATTTGGTCAGTGTCGATAAGAGGGCGGAAGCCCTTAGTTACACTCCAACCGATTAGACTCACTTAGGTTTATTTATCTCTTTCTTTATTAAGGAGTTACAAACAGGAAAGGTTACATAAAAATATATACAAAGGATAAGTACATAATTACTTATAATCTAAGAAATCCCTTATGGTATCCCACTTATTAATTAAGTGGTGGAAGAAGTGAGCTAATAATAATTAATATTGTTAAATAATAATTTATAGGTTGGAATACTAGTTCCCTAAGCTATCGTAAATATCTGTCGTAATATTAAAAGGGCCGTTCGCTATCTGTTCTGTTCACTTAAAGAGATCCAACAAAATGAGAACCTCTCCTTTTGTGATAAAAAAACCTTCCTGATTTGAAGCAGTCATTATCTTTATTAATTCGGTCCATTATATGTACTTTTTTTTCGATTTACAGATGAAGAATTAAGATAATATTCTTTCAAATACACTTGATACTGGCAAAATAAAAGTTATTTATTACACTTTTATTTTGGTTACTTTTATTTAAGTATTTTTTGTATTGCAATTTACTTTAATTTCGAATACTAATGAAAGTACAGTGCAACTAATTTTGTTATTAGATATTTCACTGTTCTTAGCCATACGCGCGATATCTTTGTCTTTAACCAAATCTAGGTTTCTTTTTTTCAGCTTAAGACTTTGTTTTACCTATATCTATCTATATGCTCACTAGTGCTCTACTAATTTGACTGTACCGTGTGTGCTAATAACTGTGTCCTTTCACTGTGCTTCCGCTTATATATGTTCGATCGAAGGTCGTGCTGTTATTAATCACTGCTTCGCATAGCATATCTACTAGCTAAAACAGTCAAGGCAAGAACAGTCCTTGCCTGATTGCGTTAGCTAGATTGCTTGAACCCCAGGGATAAAAACACCACATAATACACCACTCACTAAAGTCAATCGCGCTCGCCGCGGCTCCTAGTCACCGCTCGTCCTGTGTTTTAGTTGTGCTATTCATATTGGAGAAGGGTTTTGGCCGTAAACACCACGATGGCCAGACGGCTTGGCGTCTCTAAGAGATTAGGGAGGGGAAAATATGGAGAAAAGGATTGGTATAGACAGGAGTATTATAGGATTCCACTTTCTCGGAAGACTAGGAATGAGTTGGTGAAAGCTCGGGAGGCCGGGGTCGCGTACCCATATTTCTTATATTTTCATATATTTTATTACAGATGAAAATTGACATTAAGTACAAACTTATAGAAAAGACATTTACAAAGGCAAGTTTATCTCTAACAAGAGATTTCTTCTAACAAACCCGTATATGATTAAATATTTACCGGAGATGCAAGACAATATTAATATCCCTGACACCATAGACTATTACTCTATGCTGACACATTACTTTTACATATTCAATACCCGTTTAAATATACTTTCTTTGAGAAAAAAAATGAAGTCTTAGGAGACGAAAGAGGCAAGTTCTGATCTTTATAAATCGGTTATGCCCTTACACATTTTTTTTCTTCAAAGAACTGGAGTAATTGGCTCTGAAAGCCTCCAAATAGAGTATCACTGAGTAACTTATAATATAATAATAAATTTTATAAGTATGATCCAGTCTACAACAAATTCAAACGCGTTTTCTCAGATGGGAGGGCAGATGCACAGCATAGCCATGTTAGTAATTCAGATATCGAGGATTTAGGCAGAAGAACTACGTTACCTTTGCCTAGCATTAAAAAAACACTAGCTGTCACTAGCTAGCTAGTCAATGTCACCATAACATCTAACTAACCGTGCGATAGATTTGTTTGATCATACATCCACACCCACATAAAACTAACAGAAGAATAGCACTATACAAGTTCTACGCCTGCAAAAGAGATAGCATGTAAGGTGGGCTCATGGCAGGCGTCAACTGAGACGTTGAAACCGAACGCAGTCTTTTTTTTTTTTACTTTCTGGGATAGGCAAAGACAAAGCCTTGACAATGTCATTTTTTTATGTTCTGGCAAAGGTACATGGTCCATTATGCCAACATCAACTTTTTCCAAAAACTCAAGATTTAAAAATATATTTAAATATGAAAAATCAAAATTTTGGGAAATGGTAAAATGAAAATCCATGAAGCACTCGACCAACTTTCGAATTAGCTATTACCAACATAAGGGGGTTAATAATTTGAAATGTTATCAATTAAATTTCAAAAATAATAATGATGGTCTTAATTTTTTGCGCGAAGAACACTGATTCTTCCGTTGAAGTAGCAACATCAGCTCGTCGACCGACGTGTGTCATTTACAAAATGGCGACTTTTCACATTTTGTAGAAAATAATACTTTGTAAAAGTTACATACAAAGTCAAGTTTTCCAATTCTTAGGAAAACTCGATTCGAAAAAAGAAAAAAGGAAAACATTGATTCTAATGTTCAAAACTTCAAACATGTTTTTCGATGTTGACGTTGATGTTATTCATCCCAAGGGGCCAGCAAGAACCATAGAAAAGAGTATATGAAGCACGTAAAAATAATCATAGATAAAATAAACAAAACAAACAAACAAAAATTTACATAAAAGCACATACATTGCTTCTGGCCCCTAACTAGGACAACCTGTGTCGTAGCGACGTCGCATACATATAAACATCCAAGACATGTTTTTTTTTTCCCTACCCCAGCCTGGGATCGAACCCGGGACTTCTCCCATGGTAGGCAGAGCCACAATCGCTGCGCCACAGAGTTCGACGAGTAGTAGTTGTCAAAAACTATTGCTATCAAAGATGTAAACAAAACAATTCAGATAGTTATTTATATTAACAAAGTTCGAAATCATGTCCAATTCATAAGTCATTTGCAAGACTATTTATCAGACGATATAATTTGAGTGCAAGGTTCAGGTCCTTGAATGCAAAGGATATCACTTGAATTTTCAAACCTTGTCTGAATTTGGTGAGTCACTTTAGGGTACTGTGGTTAGTGTAGAGAAAACCTTAAAGCTGCAGACCTCACGAGCGCCACAGGAAATTTGCGTCTTTTTTTTCATTTTTTTAATCCCCTCGTATAACAACCCTGACCCCTTGTTTAATAATCCGACAGCATTTTCCGGGAAAAGCTCAAACGACGCAAACAAGTACATCAGGAAAGGTCGCAGAAGGTGACGGGGGTTAATGTTCAGTCCACCTAGCAACTTCTGCGCCCAAAAATGCTGTGGAAGTTAAGCGTCAGGAGACAGATGAGAATTATATGAAGGAACAGCCTCTAGACAGTGTAAACATCATAGCAAAGAAGCTACATAAGTCTCGGATAGCAGTGTGGCTTCCAGGAAAACAAGAGAATCTTCCGAAAGATCCTTTAAAGCTGATACAATATCAGAACACGGATAGGGTTGACCTAGGCATACAAGACTGGACGCTCATCAGCAGGCAGAACATGCCTTTGGGTACCCATCTGCCGATGGGTGTGCCATCTGAGTAAGCATACTGGTTTTTGCATCATGGACAGCAGTCCATGATGCAAAAACCAGCTCCTGCTAGTTTTGTGCTCTCTCTTCATGAGCCATCCGTGAAGCAAGTACAACCGGTTGGTCTGTTTCTATTTCCCAATTTTCTCTTGTTCCTATATGGATTCGGTATTTTTGATAAAAATAGTATTTCCTTCTTCACCAGCTCGTTTTTTCCCAATAGCATTGCCAACTTTCTACCTGACGTTTCTAAAATGGAGGCATAACCTGTGTCTAAAGAATTTCTTTTCCATTCTTTGTTCATTTTCATTCTGTACCATTGTTCAGTTGTTGTCCTTTTTACTTCTATATGCAATGGGTTAAGATTGAGCATTGTTAGTAAGGATACCGTTGGTGTGGACCTTATGGCTCCTGTGATCATTAGACATGCCAATCTTCGTTGCTAGTTCTGTTCTTCTCCATCATACAATTGATCCGTATATAATCCTTGGTAGAATGATTGCCGTGTAGATCCAATGTACGATCTTCCTCATCTGTTATCACAGCTTTCTTGCATTGGAATAAAACTCTAATGGCCTTAGCGCACTGTGACTTTATATGAGTGTCAAACTTCATTCTCCAGTTAAAGGTCAATCCTAGGTATTTTATCTCACGAACTACTTCTAGTCATGTGCCCTTCAACGTAATTGGAAGCAATTCAATATTTTTCCGTTTATTCGTTAAGAGTAGTTAAATAACATGAATTACAAATCTTATTTTATATGATGAAATGCCTTCTGTTATTACATATAGTGTTTCATTTATTGTTACGATGCTGACGTCCAGATCCTTAATGACAAATTAATTTTGACAAAAAAAAATAATGACAAATCTCACTGACGCTGAACATAAAAAATACACGTTGACCTGACATAAAATTAACATATTTGTTGAAATGAGTATCCCCTTGGCTTTGTAGCCAATTGGCTGACGAAAGTCCTACGGTTGGATGCTCATTCCTACTTAACTACACAAAAATAATACATATGACACAATTTAGAAAGAAAACTAAATACAGACCAATAATATCCTACACGTTAACACCCTTGTTTCATACGAATAATATAATGTAAGGGTAGTTATCATAAGACCAATCCTACTTTAACTTAATTTACGCCTAAAATCAATCTATGTGACAACGCCTGGAAAAATACATTTAATAATGACACTCGCTAGGTCTACCAATGCCTTACAGTTCTTGCTGCTGAGGATAATGTTGTCCCTTATTATCAGTTTCCTGGGACTTGGCTGCCTGACCCGCTGATAATGAACACACAAATTCTTTTCGTAACCACTTTTTCGTACTTTTCCGACAATTCTTTAACAACATGTACACCCCAAAATTATCATAATCACGACTCTAATTACTATCACAATACTATAGATTTTCATTTTCCTTTAAGTGTCTGATTGATAATTTCTGGTGTTATTTCTGCTCCATTTTGCGCTATAACCACCTCTGTTTGCTTACTTGGACCCTTTACCATGACTCTGAATAACATAAACTTTAATCAATGTTCTATTGCCCTGAAATTGCAATTCCGAATGGCTGATCGAATTCCAATACTCTTACTAATCACAAATCTAACTGGCTTTTTTATCGCACGGCTACTACGAGACTATCGCTCATAAGCTGATGGCGTTTAAGAAATCTGTGTTAATGTTTCTGCATTACTATCTTATACCAGAATATCTATCTGACTCGTAAAATCTTGGTCGATCATTATATATGCGGGTTTCAATCTATCTACCGATATCTGTGTTACCGTAGTAGGATACTGGATCTTATCATTCATTCCTTAACCTCTTATGACGCGGTATAGGCCATCGTAAGTGGGAGTAAGGGGTTTCCTGACTGCATCATTCCTGACTGATATGTGTACATGACTCTAAATCTAGATGCACAAAAAATCTTGAATCGCTTACCGCCTGTGATCGTGGCCTCAGGCTGCCAATAATCTTGCGTAACTTTTCTACGTGTAGGTGTATGGGTTGCTACTACAGGGTGTGTAACCGCTACAGGGTGTACTTACCTCGTCATAAAAATCTCCTGGTAGCCTCAAGTTGCTACCACTGGGTCACTGGCACTGATCATCTCTGCGAGGCGCTCGCTCCAGTATCGCTTTTTCCTGCGGCTCTCAAGCCTAGTCAAACTGTTGGTAACTCATCCATCCATGACGTGTTACCTTCCAAACGATCGATGCAACCTTTTGACCATACCGTTGCTCTGATGGTGGTAAGGAGTGGTGCAAATTCTCTGGACTCCCAAATACTTCATTAAATTACTGTATAATTAGCTTAGGTCCGTTGTAAATACCCTAAAAATGCCGAAATGACAAATCTATTCTTTGTAAACTGCTCAAGCTGCTGTTTCGGCGGTTATGTCCATAATCGGAATAGCTGCAATCCATCTCGTGTAACTCATCATATTTACTAAATACCTGTTCCCTTGCTATTATGACGGCCAAGTCGAACTGCACGTGATTAAATCTTTCAGAGGTCGGAAAAGTACCTAATTCTGAAACTGTATGACGGTTCACCTTACACCGTTTTCGCCCAATCATTAATGTCTCTATTAATCCATGGCCAAAAAAATATTTTAGTTACCATCTATCGCGATTCCCGGATGACTAATTTTATGTATCGACTCGAATGCTATGCTCCTGAAATTCTCTGGAAAATATGGTCTGGCATGTTTTGTTGAAGTTTCACACTAAACGCTTTTATCGCAGTTAGGTATGGTTATTCGCTTGGACTATTTTGGACTTTCGTTTGACTGTGTTAGTTTTCGCGTAACTTGATCCATTTCCTGCACTTCGGCTAACTCTACATAATCAATTACTGTGGGACAAAGAATTGCTTCTACTCGTGATAGTGCGTCAGCTACCCGGTTATCGTTACCTTACACGTGTCGTATTTTGCATGTGAAATTGCTGATGTACAAAAACTGTCGTTATCAATAAGGGGTCTCTGTATCAATACCTACCTTCGTGAATGCGAATGTTAACGGCTTATGATCCGTGTAAGCTGTGAAATTTCTTCCTTCTATCATGTTCCAAAAATGCAATCTAGCCGTTTAAATTGCAGTCAATTTTCGATCATGTGTACTGTTTTTCTGCTGCGTTTCTGAAAATTACTTTGAATAATAGCTTAAGGGTTTCCACTCACCATTTACCTTTTGTTGCAACGACGCTCGCCTCGGCTCGTTCAGCTACGGGATGAGACAACGTAACGGCGATTTGTAGTCTGACCCTACATCTTTCGAAAGCTTATTCCGCCTTCTCGTTTCAAACTATCTTTGTCTTATCTCTTTTCTTTGAATTGTGTAAAAATACATAAATAAAGTTCTGCCTGGTTTTTTACTGAGTGAGGTAAATAGGCTCTATAAAAATTCAACATACCTAGGAATCGCCATAACTGCTCAATGGTCTCCAGTTTAGGGTAGTCGTTTATTGCATTCACCTTCTCTGATAATGGTTGAATTCTTTCTGTTGTGACCTCATAACTCAAAAACATTATTTTGGCTGTCAAAAATCACACTTACTTAAAATGATAGTGACTCACCTATCTTTTGTAACCGTTGAAACCAGTTCATATCAGGTGCTCTATGTGCTGCTCTTTTGAATTTGATGCTTTTAAGACGTCATCGATGTAACAAAATAAATTTTATGACTGTCCTTGCTGGTCCTTGAAACGTTTTATTCCTTGTAATCCATGAACCGTTGAAACGTTTGTGCTGCATTAGGTAATTCGTGTGAACTCTAATAATCAAACGGTGTTATTATCACTGTTTTCTCGACGTCCTCTGATGCTACTATTATAAAATGGTACGCCCTGTTTATATCTTTACGGGAAAATATATTTTTACGTTCCAATCCGTAGGTGAAATCTTGCAATCTGGGGACAAGATATCAATCCGGCTTGGTGATCGCGTTGAGCTGCCTGTAGTCTCCGCATGGCTTCAGTTGTCCATCTTTCTTTGGAACGACATGCAACGCACTGGCACATGCGCTCTTTGATGGTCTGCAAACACCCAATTCCTGTATCAAACAAAATTCCTCCCTAACCTTGTTTTCTCTCTCAGGGGTACTTGCCTAGCTTTAACATGAACCGGTCGCACTTCAGTCTCAATATGATGATAAACTGAATGGCATGGCTGTTCCTTAAATGACCCTTAAATGATTTATTCCAAATACTGTTCTAACAACATACGATACGGGTGATTATCGGCAACACTCTTAATGGCGGGTTCATTACCATTCATTATCATCTGCGAGGACGTCACATTGTGAAAAAGCTGAAGAAAAATCCGCCGTCTGGTCTCAAGGAGGCGAATGTGT
This sequence comes from Argyresthia goedartella, assembly GCA_949825045.1. NCBI lineage: Eukaryota > Metazoa > Arthropoda > Insecta > Lepidoptera > Argyresthiidae > Argyresthia > Argyresthia goedartella. The sequence goes on along the minus strand of OX463812.1, from coordinate 10,722,506 downwards.
AGATAAAAGTTTTGGAGTCAGAAAGTAACAAGGAGTTCCTCTCCTTCAAACTTCGGGTGCGGCGGACCTCAAGACGATGTTCCTGGCCAAAGATTACTAGCCGGGGGCATCTAGCTAGTATATTTTAGTTACTTTCATAGTGTCATGTCCTATGGTACCTTGTTGTGGGGGAAAGCAGCGGATATTCAAACTATTTTTATTTTACAGAAAAGAGCTATTTGAGCAATTTATAATTTAAAACGAACAGACTCCTTAAGAGAGCTTTTTAAAGAAATTAACATACTAACTGTAGCTAGTCAATTTGTTTTCGAAAATGTAATGTATGTACGCAAGAACCTTAAAACATTTTCCAAACTTAGCGATAGCTGTAATGTTAACCTTAGAAATAATCACAGACTGTGTGCGCCCCGATTTAGACTCGCGAAGGTTAGCAATTCTTTCAAGGGTCAGTGCATTCTCTACTATAATAAGAAACCTCTGGAGATTTTGGAATTGCCTTTTTAGCAATTTAAAAGGCATGTTAAAGCGACTTTGTCGAAAAAGGGATATTACAATGTTCAAGATTACTCAAATGACAGAACTGTATGGGGTTAATCTAGCTCAACACAGACCTTGCTGTTAATAATTTTGTAATTATTTTTCCTGCTAATTAATCATAATAATTAAATTTTTCATATTTGTATTAGTTAAGCACAACCTATTTTTAAAAGAGACCTAAAAATCAATCTGTGGGAGTTTTTACGCCCTTCTTCTCCCACAGTGTTCCAATGTAGAGAATAGGAAAAAAATGTCATTTGCTAAGTATATGTAAATATCTAAGTAAAGTACTTTGACTTTGACTTTGACATCGGTTACCGACCCTACAGGGAATCGAGAATGAAAAAGAAAATCACAAGCTAGGTTACATAATATTTTGTGTTTTTATTAAATTATGTATCTCTAGATGTAAGGTATTTATAGCTATGGGTTTTTATTAACCTGAAAAAATCAAATCTAATCAAATCATTTATTGCAAGTAGGCAAAATAATGCACTTTTACAAGTCAAACACTTACTTAAGTCATATACATGGAAAAGATAAAAAATAAATCAAATATGATCAACTTAACTAATGAGTATATAACTGATTTGAGTTTGAGAGCATTGAGGGAAAAGAAACTCCATGAACTCTACCAGTGCTTCGGAAAAACGCTCCTCAGAGAAGATAGCACCAAGAGACTCTACGGGGATGTATTTTTTAAAATTTTCGTCACATTTTTTTTTTTTACAAAATGTACGATATAAAATTATCTAATCTAATGACAGTATTCTAACAACGTATCCATAAGTGCCAATAAGATGTCTCAAAACAACAATCTAACATAACTTATGAGAAACCAGACTGAACCAGTCCCCCCAAGCAGCACCCGTTCACAACTTGTGCACCAGCGATCACCCCCCTCGCCATATTTGAGGGGCAACCTGTTACACAGAGCCGCCACAAGAAAATACATTTTAGTGAGCATGACCATAAACTCTGGTTTCTTGGTAACAGACTTGTATTCTACGATAAATCTAATAAATTGTTATGAGACACTCTACATAGCACTTTTGTACGCTTAATTATATTACCAGACTATTAACCTCTTGAATACTACCGGCTAACGCCACTTATTCGTTAGAAGCTTTAAATTTTATTATCATGGCATAAGGTTCAATATCACGACCCGTTGCAACTACCCTCGGTTTTTGAGAGGTTAAATTATATTATTGCATTTTTAAAAGTAAGGTTAATTATTATTATCACTATCATGGAGCTTGGGGCATTGAGGATGTGCATTTTTGCCTTTAACATAGACCTTTTGCCTTTATAATAGTGTAATAGGCTTACTTTATGAGAAAAGCCTTAATAAATGTTTTAAACCTGTGCCTGTGCATCAATTCCCTCTGGTAACTTATTATAAACCCGTATACAGTTCCCCATAAATGAACCATTAACCTTTTGCAACCGAAATCTAGGTAAATTCAGTTTATTTTTATTTCTTATCTACATCGCAATTTTTGACAAAGGTGTTAATATTTTTCCGAACGTACTATAAGTTTTCATATGTTTTGACAAGCCACTGTAAGAATATTGATCTCCTTAAATCGTTCCCGGAGAGAACCGCGGGATTTCATATTATGTATGGAACGAATCTCTCTCGCTCTCTTCTGTAGCACAAATACCGATTGTATATCTGCGGCTTTACCCCAAAACAGAATTCTATATGACATAACGCTGTGAAAGTAACTGAAATATACTTATCTTGCAGTGGCTTCATCAGTAAACTGTAGAATTTTTCGTACAGCAAAAGCTGCAGAGCTCAATCTTCCAGCTATATGCGATGTATGAGGATCCCATTGCAATGGTGAATCTAGATGAATACCCGAGAATTTAGTCGACTGTACCAGGTCTAAAGGCTCGTCATTCATCAAAATACTTAAAGTAAAGGGATCCCTTCTGATATTGGGTAGCGAGAATTTCACATTTTTTTTTGTGTTTAACACACTTGTTGGTAGTAAACCACTTAAGAACTAGCGTGATTGCTTTATTAACATCGTCAAAATTGTTCTGGGTTCTGTTAATCTTAAAAATAATTGAAGTATCATCAGCAAACAAAACAATATCACATAATAAAAAAAAAAAAGGCAGGATCGTTAATATATACCAAAAACGAAAACGGGCCCAATATTTAACCTCACACCCATTAAGATGAGAGATACAGATGACCTCTCTCCATTCACATCTGTAGCGTCAGCACACTGGAAGTGCGACACATTATTATATACCTGGCACAGCCAGTCGTTCCTGTGCCGTGAACTGTATAACTCGTATAAATGAAGAAAGTTTTGTGTCTATTAGTCACGCGTATTATTGTATAGGGACGACTCCACAGTGATTCCCTAACAGGGAGTGAGACTTCTACATTGGTGACCCCGACAAAGAAAGAACACTGTGAACTTCAAAGGGGTGTGCGCGTTATTTATTTTTGTTTTGTTTTCGGGAATACGAACAGTCAGCGCGGGTGTTAATATGTCACAACCCGGCAACCAACCGATATCAACCGGCTCAGCCCACACCGGGTATTCAGACATCAGCAGCGTCGACCGCAGCAGTGAAGGTGGATTCATCGGATCTGGCGGTGATATCTCTTACGGCGCGCCTTCCAGACTTCTGGTGCGACCAACCACGACTATGGTTCGTGCAGGTGGAGTCGATTCGAGCAAAGTTTCATCTGATAGTAGCAAGGTTGGGCAAGGATGTCATACAGCAGGTGAGCGACATCGTTTTATCACCTCCGGAAGATCGTAAATTCCATGCTCTAAAAGAAAGATTGCTGACGGTTTATGAAGAATCCGAGAACCGCCAGTTTCAAAAGTTACTCAGCGAAATGCAACTAGGGGAGCAAAATCCTTTGCAGTTATTACGGCGCTTGCGTGACCTGGCACGAAGTAAGATACCCGACGAGACTTTACGCATAATGTGGACTGCACACCTACCATCCGCGGTAAGAGCAGTTTTAGCAGTAACTGAGAGTAATGACCTGGAAAAACTCGCCGTGATTGCCGATAAAATAATGGAAACAACCAGACCCATAGACATTTCCGCCGTAGCCCAGACAAGTTCATCGGGAAGCATCGATTTAGTTGGACAAATAGCTAAATTGACGGCACAAGTAGCCAGAATGCAGCGCTCCAGGCAGTCGTCGCGTAATTCGACCCGCAGACATGCATCGAGGTCGCAGTCGCGTTCCCACGAAACATCGCCTTACCGCCGACGTCGTGATAACGCTGACTGGTTTCCATCACTATAGGTTCGCCCAGAGAGCTATGAAATGCATAGAACCCTGCAACTGGAAGACAAAAAACGAAGCGGGAAACTAGACAAAGTGCATTCCGTGACGGAGGTTTGCGCTATATTACCTACACACCGTCTTTGCGTAACTGATATTAAAAGTGGACTACGTTTTTTAGTAGATACTGGTGCTAAAGTCTCAGGGTTACCGATGGTCAAGAAACCGTACAGTGACAGTGAAAATACAGACTATACTCTTTTTGCTGCGAACGGTACGAGAATTAGGACATACGGAACTAAGTCGTTAGTGTTAGATTTTAAATTACGTAGACCCTATAAATGGACATTTATTTTAGCCGACGTGAAACAACCAATTTTGGGGGCAGATTTTTTGAGTCACCACAAAATGTTGGTAGATTTAAGTGCACGGAGATTGATCGATCAAGTGACGAGTCTAAACGTTATTGCCTCTATAGTTGATTACCACGAAAAAAGTGTAACGACAATAGATAGTAAAAATCCTTTTTCTGAGTTACTCCGCGATTACCCTGAGATCACGAAACCTATATGTTTCAAGGATATTCCACGTCATAATGTGTACCATCACATTGAAACTCAAGGACCACCGGTTTTCGCACGGGCTAGGCAACTGCCACCGGGTGGATATGGTAAAGTAAAGGAAGAGTTCAGAACTATGCAGGAGATAGGCATTTGTCGTCCGTCAAAAAGTCCTTGGTCAAGTCCGTTACATGTAGTACCTAAGAAGAATGGGGATATCCGACCGTGTGGTGATTATAGGCAGCTAAATGCCATCACCAAACCGGACCGATACCCGATACCTAGGCTGCACGATCACTTACCTGTTAGCTGGAAAGACTGTGTTTTCACGTATTGATGTTAACAGAGCTTATCATTGCATAGGCGTAGCTCCGGAAGATGTTGAAAAGACGGCTATTATAACCCCGTTCGATTTATTCGAATTCGTAGTCGTTCGGTCTAAGAAATGCCGCCTAAACTTTCCAACGATTTATGAACCACACAGTTTTTCAAAGTTTAGATTTTTTATTTACGTACATTGATGACGTCATCGTAGCAAGCACATCAATGGAAGAACATAAAGTACACCTTAAAGCAGTTTTTGAACGTTTAAATGAGTACGGATTAACTATTACCCAGACAAAATGCGATTTTGGACAATCAAAAATCGAGTTTTTGGGTTTTGAAGTTTCGACGGATGGTATTCGTCCTCTCGAAGACAAAGTCAAAGCTATTGTCGATTATCCGAAACCCACAAACGTCGATGAGCTCAGGAGATTTTTAGAAATGTTAAATTTTTATAGGACACATATTCCAGGAGCAGCCAAATATCAGGCAGAGCTCAATAAGTACATTCATTCCGCGAAGAAGAAAGATAAGTCACCGATCGAGTGGACAGCACAAGCTGAGGAAGCATTCGCGCTATGTAAGGTAAGCTTGCAGGAGGCAGTCACGTTGTCACATCCCGTCGCCGACGCTCCGATAGCGCTTATGACTGGTGCGTCAGATTTCTGCGTGGGAGCCGTGTTGCAACAGCGTATCAACAATTCATGGAAACCTATAGGTTATTTCTCTAAAAAGATAAACGATTGTCAACAGAAATACAGTACCTATGATTGCGAACTTTTGGCAATATTTTTGGCTGTCAGACATTTTCGCCCGTTGATAGAAGGTCGACAGCTAACAATATTTAGCGATCACAAGCCGTTACAGTTTGCATTCAGTTCCACTAGCAGTGAGAAAGAGACACCTAGAGGCACTCGCCAGTTGGCCTATATTAGTGAATTTACTAATGACATTCAGCACGTGAAAGGTATAGACAATGTGGTCGCCGACGCGATATCTCGTATTGAGACGATACAATGTCCAACCGTCATAGATTACACAGCTTTAGCAGAAGACCAAGTATTAGATAGTTACCTAACTCAGTACTCGGCTACGCCTGACAGCAAAGTAATTTTAAAGATGATTAGCTTACCGTCGTGCAATGAAACTATTATGTGTGAAATGTCTACTGACAGAGCCCGACCATACTTAACTGAGAATTTTCGTAAATTAGCCTTTGAGTCCATACACAATCTGAGCCATCCTAGCATTCGAGTATCGCGAAGATTGATTCAGAAAATATTTTTTTGGCCAGGCATGAATCGTGATATCGGAAATTGGGCTAAGACGTGTATAGCATGTCATAAAGCCAAGGTCGATAGACACACCATTTCAGGATTAGAGCAATTTTCAGACTGCGAGCGTTTTCAGCATGTACACGTGGACATAGTGGGCTGTTTACCAGTCACCTCAGAGGGGTATAAGTATCTCGTAACCATGATAGATAGACGTACTCGATGGCCAGAGGCATTTCCGGTGCGTGAGATAACCGCGGAGGCTGTGGCTAAGGTCATTTTTGAGGGATGGATCTCCAGGTTCGGATGTCCAGAACGGTTAACGTGCGACAGAGGGGCCCAGCTTGAAAGTGCTTTATTTGGACATCTCATGAGGTATTTAGGCATCAACAAGTTGCTTACAACAGCATACCATCCGCTGAGTAATGGTATTGTAGAGCGGTGGCATAGGTCACTCAAAGCCGCGTTGACTGCGCGTTTGAGTGCATCTACATCATGGGTAAACGAGCTTTACACAGTTCTCTTAGGGCTGAGAAATGTGTGCAGGAGCGATAATGGAGTTAGCGCAGCAGAAATGACCTACGGTACGACACTACGCTTACCAGGTGATTTTTGCAACGGCACTACATCGCAAGGTACCAGAAGCAAGGCGATATTTATACGTACGTAGATACCCTGCGGGAAAGTATAAACAACCTGAAACCAATAGAACCGAGAAGTAACAGAAGGTCACTTTTTGTACATCAACAGTTGAGGTCCTGTAGTCATGTTTTTCTACGTAATGATTTTGTCCGTAAACCACTGCAACCTACTTACAGCGGTCCTTTTCGCGTTTTAAATAGAGGCAGTAAGGTTTATCGTACACAAATACGGGGTCGAGAAACAAATGTATCTATAGATCGTTTAAAACCGGCATTTTTGCTTGATGACAGCTATGATGATGTAATAATTAATAAAGTAACACCATCTGTGGTAACACCAGTATGTAACGAGCCGGTAAAGACTGTTTTAAAGGACTAGAAGTGGGCGCATTGTAAAGCCTAATTTAAGGTTCGCAGACTACGTCTAGCTGCTGTTCTGTTTTACTTTTTTTGTTAAATATTGTGTGTTAAAATAAGTGTGTGTTTTATGTGTGTAATTGTGGGGATGAGTATCAACGTAGGACTTTCGTGAGATTGTGTACTTAGTATGACGCCAAGGAGATACTCATTCCAACAACAACAAGTATTAATGCGTTCACCTAACGCGCTAGAAATTGTTTTGCTTATACAGTGTTGGCAAAGTCCAATTGCAGGCTAGTAGGTCTAGTATACTAAGCAAATTTGTAGCTAAGTAAAACATTTTCGATTACAGAATAGTACTTATAAGATAAAGTTTATAAGATTCTATTTCACTGACACTTCACTCAAGCAACAGTAACCTACCAATTGTCAAAATGGGATATAATCAAAGTAAAGAACAAGTCATCGCTGCCCAAATTTTCTCAAGTCAAGGGCAAGTTGAGACCAAACTCAACAACTACGGTTTTATGCTAATGGCATTAGTTGCATTAGTCATATTTCTATTGGTGATATGGGCATGGAGAATATGTAATAAAGGAGTTAAAAGTTGGATGAAGAAACAAATAACAATAGCAAATTTGCAACCACCGGTGGTGCAAGTACACACCGTTCAACAACAACCAGCAGCCACTGGTACAGGATACGTTTAAAATTGTGCAGTGTAGAGTCAGTGAAACAAGATTTAGAATTAAGATTATTTTTCCGAAACTCCAATTAATGTTCGACTAATGATAGCAAGATTTTTCAAACCAGTGTAACATTATTTTTTTTCTAAATGATGTGTAATTTGTGTAATTTTCAGATTATGCCTTTATTTTTTTTTGTAAAAGGGGGGAATGATGTAGCGTCAGCACACTGGAATTGCGACACATTTTTATATACCTGGCACAGCCAGTCGTTCCTGTGCCGCGAACTGTATAACTCGTAAGAAGTTTTGTGTCTAACAGTCACGCGTATTATTGTATAGGGACGACTCCACAGTGATTCCCTAACATCCCTATGTCTGAAGTCTCACTCCCTAGTGAGACTTCTACACATCAACTTAAAGATTAACAATAAAGATTATTATTATTATTACATTTTATAGCCACGCAATGGGCTCCCGGTACAAATAGAAAACGTGGCCGATCCAGGAAAAGATGGAGTGACGAATTGGGTAACTGGGACAATAACTAGTGGGAGACCGCTCAAGACCGTCAGGAGTGGAAGAAGGGGAGAGAGGCCTTTGCCCAGCAGTGGGACATAAACGGCTCGTAATAATAATAATGATTACATTTTACAATACTCCCATTTGTACACAAAATCGTTACCAAATCATTTTTTTTTATATTATATAAGTCCATCAGCAATTTGTATGAAATTAAAAAATTGGCGCCTAATATTGGAAATTTAAAATCATCTGTATATATAAAATCGTAAACTGACTGGCTGGAATCAATGCAGAGCCTAAACGGCTGGAGCTAGAGACTTGTAATTTTGCATTTGGAGTTAGGATCTTCAAATTTTGTATTTAGACTGACAAATGAAAATTAATGGATGGGTGGGGTGTCAACGGGGATGACGTCATATAATTATACAAAGTCTTTCATTTTCAACGCAAAATTTAATGTAAAAGGTAAGTAGATTTCTTATGAGGTCTAAAGGAGCACTAAGTAAGGATTTTTCAAAATTCACCCCCTGACGGAATGAAATAGGAGTTTGAATGAAAAAACAAGATGTTAAGATTATTTTATTCGAAGTACTTCTAACAATCAATGTTTAAACAAGTGTTTCAGGTTTTTTTCAAAATGTCCCTTAAAGTGAAAATGGGGTGAAAAAGTCTGAAAATCAATATGGGTATCGTTTGTATGGTTTATCGGGTCACTACTTACGAAAACAACAACGATTTTAAAATCCAACGTTGTGGACGTGAAATACCATACTTAAAAGTTATCTGTTAAAATCGTAAGCTGACTGACTGCCCAAACCGTTGGACCTAGACCCACCCCTAAGGGGGAAAAATAGGGGGTGAAATTTTGTATAAAAGTCCGTCAGGTTTGAAATAAGTATCTCCAAATTTTGTATTTAGGCTGACGATTAATAATTAATGAACACGTTTATCAGCGTTTTTGAAAATTCTACCCCAAAAGTGGTAAAAACAGGGTTGAAATTGTGTATACAAAGTCTTTAATTTTAAACGCAGAGCCAAAACCACTGGCTTTATAGTAAAAGTGGTCTAGAGGTTCACTGAGAGGGTTTTTCCAAAATCACCCCTAAGGGGTTGCAACAGGATTCCAATGTTTGTATGGGGAAACAAGATTAATTAGACTATTTTATTCGAAACTTCACAGAAGTACTGCTACCGATAAAAGTGTTAACAAGCGTTTCAGGTTTTTTCTAACACCTCATATAACATCAGTATAGACTCATAAGGACATAGGCCGAAAAAACTAACAATCGAGAACAATAGACGTGGGAGCGAGAGGGTTAAGAGGAAAATTGGGTGACAAAGTTGGACAATCAAGATGGGTATCGTTTGTATGTTTTATCGGGTCGCCGATTTCAAAAACACCAACAATTTTAAAATCCAACGTTGTGGACTTGAAATACCATAGTTATTAGTTGTATGTATTATAGCGGAATTTTAACCATTAAAAGGGGTTGAAAAGGGGGGTTTCAATTTTGCATTTAAAGTTATTATTTATTAGGGTTCATTAGCCAAAATGTCTGCCTCTCTGTCTGTCAGTCCGCCTGATACAAGCATTATTGTTCCAAACTTTACGTGTCTTTTGTGAACCGCTAAATATTTCTGTAGTGAAAATACAATAAACGCAGTCTGGCTGTCTATTCAAAATTCAAAAAGAGTTTTTTCCATAAGTAACCCATAAGTTACATTAAGAGAATGTCAAATCTTAAATTAGCACATATATAAGGTATAGGGAAATATAGAACTCAATTTGAATTCCGTCACCTCAATGTTTTAGATGCTGGGAGGCAAAGAGGCGACTAGAAACCTCCAGCTTTATACGTTATTTTTTACAGAATTGGAGCAAACAACTTCCCAAGCTTTCTTGTCTTCTACATAATCTGATATTTTGTAGTAAGCCTTTGAACATAAGTGATTTTTAAAAACATTTTTAAATTTATTTACAGACAATTCTTGTAACTCAGTTGGGAGTTTGTTGTAAAAGCGAATACATTGCCCATTAAAAGATACATTAACCTTATGGAGCCTAGTAGTAGGTATAGCTAGTTTATTCCTATTTCTAGTATTGACATAGTGCCAGTCGCTATTCTTAGGAAATTTATTAATATTTTTGTGGACGTACATTAGGTGTTCATAAATATACTGACACGGAGTACCGTGTAATTTATGCAGTCAAAAAATCCGTTATTTTTACTACAGCTACTTCCATAGCATTAAGTCTTATGGCATACTGCTGTGAGGGAACGCTGAAGACATTAACATTATATTTGTGCTGCAAAAGAGGGCTGTTCGTGCAATCTACAATGTGGGTCCCAGAGAGTCACTGCGTTGTAAATTTAAGAAAATTAGCATTATGACTACTGTCATATGCGGAATATTAATTCATTATGACAGTAGTCATAATGAATTAATATTCCGCATTCCGAATTCCGCATAAACTGCGGAACTGAGTCTTTTCGATAGCTTATGTATGTGTGGGCCCCATTGAAGCTTATTATCTAAGGTAATTCCTAGGAATATCGCGCTATCTACAGTTTCAAATTTTTCACTTTTAACATTACATTAGCCGAGACTAGTTTTGTTATTGTCCAGTTAAAGATTTATTGGTACTAAACCAATTGACTACCTTTGAGATTGCATTATTCACATCGTCAATGTTCAAACTGCGTCTTTTCATTTTAAACAAAAGTGAAGTGTATCTGCAAACAGTACTATCTCATGATTATCTCTGACAAGATGTGGCAGGTCATTGATATAAACCAAAAACAGGAATGGCCCGACTATAGACCCAGCGGTACGTCCATAGTAACAACAGACCCTGGAGATCGTTTTCCATTAATGTCAACTCTCTGAATCCTGTCATTTAAATAAGAAGAGAGAAGATCTAAAGAGTTATCCTTAATTCCATAGTGATGTAATTTCCTGATCAATGTCCCATGGTCAACGCAATCAAAAGCCTTAGACAAATTTCAAAATACTCCTAGAGCATCATGCGACTCCTCCCAGGCATCATAAATATGTGATATTAACTCAATACCGGCATCAGTAGTTGATTTGCCTTGTGTAAAACCAAATTGTTTACAGTGGAGCATGTTGTTGGTGTTGAAATGTGTAAGAAGTTGATTTAAAATTACTTTTTCAAAAACTTTATTAAATTACCTACAGGCAATACCGATATCGGTCTGAATTTAGAAGGGTCAGATGTACTACCCGATTTAAACAAAGGTACTATTTCACTGCGTTTCAATAAATTCAGGAAACACGCCAGTTTCAATAGATGCATTAAATATGAAAGCTAAATTAATTGCAATAACATTTATTAGAGGCTTTACAACATGAACAGAAATATCCCAGAGGTCTGCAGTTTTCTTAATATTTATCATCTACATAATTAAACAAGAATTGATTTTCATATCTAGAGAAATAGTCTTTTAGCAAAGATTCAGCGACTACTTTGGAAGAGTCTAAAGACTTCGTAGTAGAGATTGGGATGTCAGTAAAAAAAAAACGCTTTAGCTACATCAATATCATTTTGAAAGTAATATCATTAATTTTTAATTCATATTAATTGTTTTTAATACTGACCTTTCCAGTCTCACTTTTAATTATATCCCAAATTGATTTAATTTTGTTATCACTTTTTCTTATTTCAGATCTGATATAATTTGATTTTGCAATTTGACAAACTTTCCTAAAGATTTTTGAGTACTTTTTTACTTTATCCTTGAACTCTTCACTATGATTCCATTGTTTTTCACTATATAATTTATATAATTTTTGTCTACTTTTAAGTATACCTACTGTGACCCACTTACTAAAGTTAAGTTTGTCTGAAACCACAATCGATCTGATAGTAAATACTGCATTGAACGCATTGCTGAATTTGTAAAAAAAATACAATATGACTCATTAGGTTTATTATTAGAGTCATTGATAGGTAGTTTGCTATCCCAATTTAATTTAAACCTTTCAAACCGATGTGCAGCCACAGGTATGCATTTTATCTTTCTTGTAGAACCTTTTTTAACTTGAATTTTTAGTCTAATGTATTGACCTAAATGGTCTGACTTTAAATTATTTATAATTTTTTAAGTACATTTTTTTCATTTGGATAACCAAATATATTGCCTAAACAATTTGCTGAAGTTTCAGTTATTCGAGTTAGTTCCATGAAAAGTAGCTTTAAGTTATGAGAATTAAATAAGTTAGTTAGTCTCGTACTAATGGAGTAAGTTTCTAATAAATTTACATTGAAGTCTCCACATAAGTGGTATATCATATCTCCACTCTAATGATATCATTAGAGTTTTATTAGATTTTGATACTTTAAATAATATGTCATCCATGACCTTTTCAAAAACATCACATGAAGCTGAGGGTGGACTGTATTCGCTTATTACAATTATTCGCTCCAACTCAACACATGCTACTTCAATGTGGCTTTCAACTGATAAACATACTATGTTATTACGATTTTTGATCTTTAAGTGTTTATTTAGAAATATTAGAGAGCCTCCACGAAGAACTACCAACCTGGTGGTTACTGAAATTGAACATGAGCTCAGGGTTTTTTAGCCAATGTTCTGTTAGACATAAAATATCAATATTAAAAGAATTCATGTACTAACTCTAATAATTTACTGCTAATACCTTGAATATTTTGGTGGACCAGATTAGTGAACTTTGCATTTATTTCACAATTTTGAGTTTTTCTATTTTTATTATGTATTTTATTAATATTATTTGATGGGCTAGAGACTTCCTCTATTATCGTTGTATCTAATTTAAATGACTTTGAAAAACTTCCAAGGTTTTGTTTGAAACATCAGCATAATGTGTGTGTGTGTCAAATAATATTTATTTCTACTAACAAAACTGTTAGTATCCAATACATGTATATTATTATTGCATGATATTGTATGCATGGTCATATTCAGCTTATATCTAAGGTTGTTTTCTGATTGTGGCAGGCTGTCGCTGTAAGGGAATATGAACATAAAAATTTGTTTTACTTTTAAAGAACAGAGCTTGTCTAAATATTTAATTAAGTCAGACTTGTTCACATTACCCCTATTATCGAGGCATATGATTAAATAAGAGTCATCACTATATGTAGCATTATCTACTTTTTGCATAATATCATGCAGATTAAAGTTTGGTAAACAATTATTTGTTACCGTATGCTCCATATACATATTTAATAATTAGCCCATATTTTTTCCAAGTTCATCGTTGAACATAATTGTTTTTATACCTGGATATGAAGCACTGACATCCAGAATGGAAGTAGCTGATGGAGCACAGTCCGGCACACAACAGCAGCTCTCCATTATTTTAGTTTCAGTTTATAATAGTATAGAATATGTTTTTTTACATAGAAAGGTCGTAAAAATAGTTATCTTTTTCTAATAGATTCGATGTACCTTCTAGACTAAGAACATTGGTTATAAAAATGGTTGTTGAAATAATAAATATTCATGGACAGATGGTACCATAGTTCATCGTACCGATCAAAGGGGGGCGGAGCTCGCCTTTTAGGAGAATTTATTTTTGATGTACGGTAATGAAATAATTGAATTTTTGATCACGTAAAGCAAAACTGGGGTGAGTTTTTTTGTTTTTCTGACAGCGGATGTGGTGACAATACATCTGACGAATATAATGCTGATATGATTTTGTCTTCAACTTACGGTACCTTATGTGAGTTAAATGTTGTTTGCTGATGATACTTCAATGGTCTTCAAAATTTAAAGACAAAAAGGAGATTTTGATGATGTTAATGGTGTATTGTCTTTAACCTTGAATTGGTTTACAGTTAATAATTTATTGTTAAACGCTGGTAAAACCAAGTGCATCAAATTCTCACTGCCAAATGTCAGGCTAGTTGGGACCAGTTTAGTGTTAGAAACAGCACGTTAGAATAAGTAAATGATACGAAGTTTCTAGAAATAACCATTGATAGCAAATTGCAGTGGGGACCCCACATAGATAAATTGTTAGGATTATCAGACAAAGCACGGATGTGGCTACATCTAGGCTAGTATATTTTAGTTACTTTCATAGTGCCATGTCTTATGGTATCTTGTTGTGGGGAAAAGCAGCATATATTCAAACTATTTTTGTTTTACAGAAACGAGCTATTCGAGCAAATTATAATTTAAAACGAACAGACTCCTTAAGAGAACTTTTTAATAAAATTGACATACTAACTGTAGCTCGTCAATTTATTTTCGAAAATATAATGTATGTACGCAAGAACCTTCCAACATTTACCAAACTTAGCGATAGCTGTAATGTTAACCTAAGAAATAATCACAGACTATGTGCGCCCCGATTTAGACTCGCGAAGGTTAGCAATTTTTTCAAGGGTCAGTGCATTCTCTACTATAATAAGATACCTCTGGAGATTTTGAAATTGCCATTTGAGCAATTTAAAAAGCATGTTAAAGCGACTTTGTCGAAAAAAGGGATATTACAATGTTCGAGATTACTTAAATGACAGGACTGTATGGGGTTAATCTAGGTCAACACAGACCTTGCTGTTAATAATTTTGTAATTATTTATTCCTGCTTATTAAATTAATTTTTTCATATTTGTATTCGTTAAGCACAACATATTTTTAAAAGAGATCTAAAAATCAATCTGTGAGAGTTTCTACGCCCCCCTCTCCCACAGTGGTCCAATGTAGAGAAGGGGCAAAAAATTACGTTTGCTAAGTATATGTAAATATCTACAGTAATAAAGTACTTTGACTTTGACTTTGAATGCAGCAGGCAGGATATATATCTTTGTTTTTGAGGTTTATAGTTATTTCAAGTTATATGTAAAAGTTGGTGCTAAAGGATAACCGGGTAAGCGCCTTCGCTTTTCAGGCGATCTATGTGGTGGACATTTTGAAGCCTATACTTCAGAAGAGGAAAACATTTCTGGGCTCAAAATAAATTCTACACTCAGCTCAATCTCTGTAAAGGCTAAGAGAATTACTTCCAGACGTGTTAAAGTATTTGATTTTATACCTGGTCTTTATGTTTCATCAACAGATCTGGTAGTTTTTCCAATTTTCTTCTTCAAATTGGAAACGGCACTT
The DNA here is from genome assembly GCA_949825045.1 of Argyresthia goedartella. Classification (NCBI taxonomy): domain Eukaryota; kingdom Metazoa; phylum Arthropoda; class Insecta; order Lepidoptera; family Argyresthiidae; genus Argyresthia; species Argyresthia goedartella. The sequence continues at coordinate 10,707,202 of OX463812.1, read as the reverse complement.
TTCCACAGATAGATGGCGTGATATAAAGTGAATTTGTAATTCTTTTTGAGAAATAAACGTCTTAAACCTTATATAAATAATATATGAGTTACTATGGTATCAAAAGTTGAGAAATTAATACAAAATATTTATCCTGATATTAAAAATATTAAACACAAACCGATGGGGTAATTATGTGAAAGAGCCATTGTGACTACTAAAAATTACCATGCCGCAGTTATCAACCAAGTGTTGATGAATTCATTCGAAGATGAAGAAATTATATATAATTCTATTGATACCATGGTCGATATGGACGAGTAAATAATCCTGTTGAGTTTTTAAACTCTCTTAATTCGCCAGTTCTTCCGTATCACAGGCTTATGTTGCGTGTAGGTGCTCCTGTCATGTTGCTTAGAAATATATGCCCTTCAAAATTGTGCAATGGTACTAGACTTTAAGTAACAGCTCTCCGCCGCAATGTTATTTAGGCCAAATATATTAACTGGATCTGCCATAGGAAAAGCAGTTTTCGTATCGCATATACCATTGATCCCAAATGATGATTAACTGGATTTGCCAGAGGAGAAGCAATTTTCGTACCGCGTATACCATTGATCAGAAATGACCTTCCGTTTGACTTCAAAAGATTGCAGTTCCCAATCAAGGTTTGTTTCGCGATGGTTATTAATAAGTCACAGGGACAAATTCTAAAATTTGCTGGAGTTGATTTGCGGCAAGATGTTTCTCACAAGGCCAATTTTATGTGGCATGCTCACGTGTGAACTCTCCAACTAGCCTGTTTTTTTAGTGCCAACTTCCAAATTAGTCAAAATATGTCTATCAAGAAAAAAGCAAAACGCTACGCTGACGAAGTCGCGGGTAAAAGCATATAAATAAAGATTTATTTATTTATTTTATTTTATTTTATTGCATAAGTACACAAAACAGAATACAGTTATTTGATACTCTTATACATCACTATGACTTATCTGCACTGAACTGTAGTCCAAAATATTTATACATAACTATACTTGTTTATTTCTATTAACTACTAATTCTTAATATCGCTCTGACAATCAAATCGAGTGTGATACTATACTATTGGCTGATATTTTTGAGTTGGTTTTATACATATAACTGATCAAGTTACACAGATAAATATAAATCTTAGCACAGACAAATATTTTTTAAGAATCATTTTAGGAAGAGGATGAGGATAGTTTTGATAGAATCAATTTAATTGATTTATTAAATTTATGAGGCCTAGACTCGAAAATATTAAGTTCAGGGTGATTGCTGGTGAGATCATTGTGAAGACGGCTCATTCTGGAGATTGGGTTAAAGTAAGAGGTATTGTTTTTGAAATTTTGCAATTGAAATGGTCTGTATAAACGTGATCTGGTGTAGCAGTTAATGCTAAGTTTATTCAACAGGAATGAGGAATCAATTCTGGAATGTAAAATTTTGTGAAGTAGTTTCAGATCGAGTAATTTTCTTCGGTTTTCCAGGGACAACAGTTTAAAGTGATTAAGACGCTGTTCATAATTCAAAAGACTCTTATTAAGGTTGAAACGATATGAGAGTATTTTTAACAGTTTATTTTGAACACTATCTATGTTATTTATGTAAACTGCGTAAAAGGGTGACCATATTTGGCACCCGTATTCCAAAATACTTCTGACAAGGGATTGAAAAAGCTATAATAGACTAAAGGGGTTTTTGAAGTCTTTTGTGTTTCTTGTGATAAAGCCTAGAAGTTGACGAGATTTTTTTATAATGTGTTCATAGTGTTGCCGGAGCGATAACTTTTCGTCAAATATAACCCCGAGATCCCTCGCGACGGTTTTACGCTCTAATGCTTTGTCATTAAGTATGTAGGAATATGTAATTTTATTTTGACGCTTTTTAGTGAAAGTGATGACAAAGCATTTATCTACGTTAAGATTCATTTTGTTATAGATACACCAGTCGCTTAGGATACGCAGGTCATTCTGAAGGTTGACACAGTCAGTAATGTTGTCTATTTTAGCAAATACTTTGAGATCGTCAGCGTATAAAAGAGACTGGCTTGAGATGTTACTGACAAGGTCGTTAATAAACATAATAAACAGTAAAGGCCCTAGTAGAGAACCTTGCGGAACACCTGAGGTTACCGATACCGGCAAAGATGCGTACCCTTTAATGGCAACAAGTTGACTTATTTTCTGTAAGTATGAACTAACCCAGCGTAGTAGACTTCCATGATGCCATTAACTTTATCAAACGCCTTGGAAAAATCAGTGTATATAGCATCAACTTGACCGCCGACAGCAAAGGAAGAACATAAGAAATGATTAAACTCCAATAGGTTACTGATTGTGGATCTCTCTTTGATGAATCCATGTTGTTTGTCTGAGAGATATGGCTTCACCTGACTAAAAATACGATTGTAGACGAGAGATTCAAACAATTTTGCAAAACATGAAAGAATACTTATTGGTCGATAGTTTTCGCATTTTGATTTATCACCTGATTTGAGTACAGGTATGATATGTGCAATTTTCCAAACATTAGGGAATGTTCCGGAGTTGATAGATTTTGCAGCTGCACACATTTTTGTGAAGGAAGGGGGAATACCGTCTGGTCCGGCTCCCTTATGAGAATCTAGATTTTTGATTTTACATAAGATTTCGTCTCTCTCCACCACGACCTCTGACAAAGTACTGCCCACATCAGTAGTTGGGTCACTAATGTATCTAGTCTGAGAATCATCTGAGTTACCATCCCTGACCAAAACCGAAGCAAAATACTCAGAAAATAATTCACATATACCAGATCCTTCAGATGACGAATGTTGTCCATAACTTACAGTCTGAGAAATGGATGCATGGCCCTTTTTACTGTTAATGAAGCGCCAAAAACTTTTTAAGTTATCATTTAAAGACTCCTCAACAGAAGCAATGAAGTTGTCATAACATGACTTTGTGAGTTTTTTACATCGGGCCCTTAAAAGAGAGAATGTATCGTAATCTCTAGGATTTCCATACATCTTAAATTTACGGTGGAACTTATTCTTTTCTTCTAAACAGTGTTTCAGAGATGGACTGTACCAAAGGGGGTAGTTATTACAACGAAATTTGGACAAGGGTGTATGTTTCTCAATAATTTTGTTCAATTCATCGTAGAAAATTTTCACGCAATCATCAATGTCAGGGGAATTTAAAATTTCGTGCCAGACAATGTTATTTAAGTCGTTTTTTATTTTACTATAGTCACATTTGTAAAAGTTAGGATGCTTAGCGTGTTTATTAGTTAAGGTATTGGTGATATTAATATGTGAGGCATCAATGGCAATAGCAGGATGGTGTCGATCCAGGCGAGTCAAGACATCAGCACCATACACCTGGACAGAGTTAAGGGTAGAAAGCACAAGGTCAAGATAAACGTTGTTGTGGTTTGGAATGTTCTGGTGCTGGGTCAAGTTGCAAATGGATAGTGTTTCCATTAGCATTCTGGCTTTATGGTCTAGTGGCTCACTTGGGATTAATGAGGTGAAATTAATGGACCTAGACCAAGTTAAATTGCGCGTATTGAAGTCACCAGCAATAAGAAATTTATCAAAGTCTCTTATCTTAGAATATTAGATTGGAGATTGTCATAAAATGAACTCAAATCGTCTATCGTCAAATGTTGCGGCAGATAGCAGACGCAGATATTTAAGTTGGATTTATTTTTGAAATCACGTATACTGATCCAGACATCCTCAACCGTGCTTTCCCAAGATGCTTGACGAAGGACATTTAGACGCTTTTTGGTGGCGATTAATACGCCCACGATTAATAGCGATCATCCAATATCTCACCGTCAAACACCCCAGCATTAAGATTTGTTTCAGTTAGGCAAATTACATCATAGTTTAGATTCATAGCGTTTAAGTAAAGTTCAGTAAGTTTAGATCGTATACCATTAACGTTTTGATAAAATATAAGAAGCATTTAAAATATATATATTTACTACATGTTAGAATTATAAAAGACAGGAAAATTTAATACGACTTAAGCTAACATAGTTAGAGTATCAATATTTGTGACAAGAACGTGAGGTGCACCATCTCCTTTACGTAGATACACCTGGCCGTTGCGAGCCCAAGCATATTTATAGTCGTTGTCTTTCTTGAACTTGCGTGCAGCAGCGTACAACTGTTTCATCTCGGGAGAGAGGTGTTCTTTAACATAGATCCTTGTAGCCGCAACAGAGAGTCCTATGTGGGTCGAGTTGAGCAGGTTGTCCGGATTGGCTTTATTAAAGCGGGATACAGCGGAGATGATATTATCCCGTACACGGGGTGAGGTGAGCGTCACTAGTATGTTCCTCGGGCGCGAAGAGGAAGCATCCATCTTGGCGACTCTGCGAAAAGCTCGGGTTACGTCATCATTAATTGGATTATCGATAGAGTAACACAATTCCTTAAATATGTTCAGGACGTTTTCGGTACGAGCCTCTGGAACAGCTTGAATTTCCAAATTCAGGTCGCGGAACATCTTCTTAATACTAGCGAGTCGACCGCTCAGATGACGAATATGTAGTTGAAGCTCGGAATTATCTGTATCAAGCTTCCTAGTTATCTTTTCTTGATCCGAGATTTTCGACTTACAGTCATTTTGCTCTGCAGACAGGGAATCAGTTGTTTCTGTAAAATCATCTTTTACTTGCTGAATGGTAGTGTTAATCTCTGAGGTAACCATTATTAGCAACCAATATTTGAATGTCGAGGAGGGAGATAGTTTGCGATCTAACAGGTCACTGATTTGTTCCTAGGAAAGTTGACTCGATACGGCGGGCAGAGAACCATTACTTGGGAGTCGGCGCTTTTTACGACGGAGTTGATTGACATTTTTATCTGTCCCAATTGAAGTCAAGTCAGGTTCTGATTGTATATGTGAATTACCAGTCTCACTCAGACCAGAGAAGCTATTATTGCATAGCGGTGCAGATGCAGTTTTCGGCGGGGAGCGTTGAATCATGTTGAGGATATCAAAAAGCAGGTATATAAATAATAGTAAGCAGCATACAAAATAAAAAATGCATAAGCTAATCGCACTTGCAAACTAGCAATCTGGAACTCTCAAGAAGATTGCAGCAATCTGGAACTCTCAAGAAGATTATAAATGTCCCTCTAAAAACTTTTCTTAAAACCCGGTTTAACTCTAGGGTTTTCACTCCATAAGTCTTTATTTCTGTACCGTTGACCGCAAAAAGTTTGTATTGACACTTTCGTGAGTCCTTCGAGTCTAAGCACTAGAATTACTAACCGCTCAGTTGATATCGCCTCCGGAAATTATCATGCGTCGATTGCCAGCGGCGCGGCAAAAAAAAAACCGTCGATTGCCATAAAAAACACGTCATCGAGGGCCCGCCCGCTGCGCGGCGGCTCGCTCTACAAAAACATTATTTATGACTATGGGTTCTTGAGAATACCGCTTGAAGTGTTGTTATTGTTAGTGCTCGTAAACTAAACATTCTAATGGCATACGTGTTGATTGAATTTGATACTCTTGTACAATCATACATAGCTGTAAACATAGACTTCAAGCGTAAAATCGACTAGGGTCAATGTAAAAATATATATCTAAAAAAGTAAAGCGATAACCTACTTATTTTATTTATTTAAAAGATTCCTGTATTAATATTACACATGGAAAAAAAATAAACTCGCAATATGTAGATAAAAAATATTTATTTATATGTATTTAAACTTTCGCTAGCGGTTGCTAGCGCCCCGTGGTTAATCACCCGGATTAAAAAAAATATATCTTATTTTCTATTACACATAATATTACAAATTTAGTATGTATTGAAAGCATATTTAACTCGTAAGTTTATTTAAAAAAATGTAGGCAATTGCATAATCCAGCCCGGAAAAATATTGCCTATGACGAAATTGTATAACATTTCGGTTGAACAAACCTGTGTTGACAAAACTTGTGAAACATTGCACGAAATCTGGTTTTGAGCAAATGTTTTTTGTTTGGGCAGTAGCGGAAGGAACTAATCTATATGAAAATGAACAATTATCAGCTAAATACTCACATAATTATTTAATATCACACCACAAATTCCACAACACAACAACACTTGACACTGGAGTGAACGGAATGAATTGCATCATTCTTTTTCCATCGCTGGGATTGTTTAAAACGTTGTCGTATCTCAAAATAAAGGTTATTTAACCGAGAACGAGATGGAATACGATCCTTACTGAATTAATCATTAGTGTGACAGAGACAATAGGTTTTGTCACATAGTCCGTCACAAAATGCCTATGGGTAGTAGTACTACCCATTTGCAATCTACGGTAAAAAAATGCTTGGGTAGTAGTACTACCCATTTGCAATCTACGGTAAAAAAATCCATGGGTAGTAGTACTACCCATTTGCAATCAAGCGGCTAATACGTTTTTTTCCTGTGTCTACTAAAAACGCATACCGGTCTTTCTGTCTCTAACACTTAGATGGAGGTTCTCCGTTACTGCGATACACGTCTCCAGCGCACTTGACTGCATCGCGTCTTATTTTCCAACTGGCGCCCTTTGTCAATCCAATCCTTTTGCAATCTCATGCCCTCTCTTGGTAGCGGTAATGGAATCTGCATAACCAATCTGAGCTGTCTGTAGTCCGCCGTGGTCCTCGTGATGGCGATCTTGCTGCTGCCTCCTTCGGCCTCCGTCGCTTCTGCGTGATGGGCTCCGCCCTCGCTGTATCGTGATTTCGCTGATCTCTCCTCTTAGTTGGCGCTCTTGCATAGTCAGTTCAACCACTTGTTCCATTAACTCCTTGTTCACCGATTTCTCTCATGCCACTTCTGCCACTTCCGTTTGCATGTTTTCTATAATTTTATCCACGATCGCTGATAAATTATCCCATTTCATAATTCATAATTCTTTATTGCACACACACTTATTAAATTCAAAAGGTTACATTAGGAGAAATCACATGTTCAAAGGCGAGTTTATCTCTAAAAAGAGATTTCCTCCAGCAAACCAAGGCATGAAAGGGAAGTGTATCATGAAAGGGTAGGCAGTGTACAATATCTAATATCTAATCTATACTAAAATTAAATAATTATTTACCAGACTACTAAATACAATACATACATATCCCTGCAAATATACACAAACCGGCACAATTAGCGGAACAGAAAAAAAAGGGAGAAAAAAGAGGGAATTTAGAACAATGAATGTAATTTTTAAACAATATATTATTTAAAATGAAACAACAATTAAATCAACATGTTTTGACATTCATTTGTAACACCATACTTAAAGTTTAATTAAAATAAAAATTAAATTAAACAAAATGCATTTTTATTCGATTTTTTTATTATAGAGAAACAGCAGAAAATTCAAGATTTTCCAAAGGATAACAACAATTTCAATGACTGTTCGATATCGAGTGTTTCCTCCTCGTGCTCTGATGAGGGTTTCCATCCGTCTGGGCATGCTGCGGATGGTGTTATCAATGGTTTATTGAGGCAACCTCTGCCATTCTTCAAGTAATGCGTTTCGCAACTCGTTGAGATTATTGGGAGGTGGCATTCTTGACTTTACACTCCTCTTTAGCAAGTCCCAGACGTGTTCTATAGGGTTCATATCGGGGGACCATGCTGGTCACTCCATCACCGTTATACCAACATGGTTTAGGTATGTCTGTACTGTGCGAGCACTGTGAGCCCGAGCATTATCCTGCATTAGAATGAAGTTGTTACCAATAAAGGGGGCAAATGGCACAACATGTTCTTCTAAAATCTCCCTGATATACCGATCAGCATTCAGATTCCCGCCATCGACCACTACTAACTCTGTACGAGCTCCTTAACATATTCCTCCCCAGACACCATAGGAGCTAGATTCATCAAAACTTTTTCGATCATCTACGAGGACACACCGGGTTCTGTTAGTCAGATAGCTTTGGAACCATCTGGCTACATTTCCTCGTACTTCCAAGTTTTCTAGGTGACTTAGCAAAATGGCGATCGAAACAGTATCAACAGCTTTGCAAGTCGATAAAAAGTCCTATGCAACGTTCGCCTTGATCAAAGTTCTCATATTAGATGTGACCACAGATATCGAGAGATAGGTTGAGGGGCGTGGCACGTGCGAACAAATGTAGCTCCGACAGGTTAGATATTAAAAATTCTCGGTAGTCACCGGGCGACCGCAGTGACGAATTCATTTCCGTTGTTTTTCGAAAATGCCGACCTGTGCAATACTCACGTGCAAAAATAGAAGCGAGATTGTGAACTCCAAGAACGCCGGTGTCACATATCACTTGTAAGTCTCATTCCAACTATTATTTCTTCTTAAAACACAAGAAATAAACATTATTACGAAAATAAATCATTCGCGGAAAATTCGTCACGAATTGACATTAAAGTGACAATGTCATGTTGTTCTCGCTAAGTTTACTATACATTGCTTGTTTTGTATCTAATTTCACTACTTATTGCCAAGCTAATACGCAATGAATATTTCACACTTATCTAAGTACGAAAGCAAAGATGCATCTTGATACGGAGACGAACTGTTACACGCACACAGAGACGACATATAGTGATGGGGATAGTGATAGGAGAATTGTGTTTTTGAATCGATAGATTTTATCATTCCGCAATTACTAATATAGTTAATGTAATAATATAGTTATTTTATTGCTCATAATACGTAAGTTTATGGTTAGTTATTCCAATGACTGCCAAACATGTTTTAAGTTTGTTTAAAACCTCGCCCGACGAAGGATAATGTGGTGTTATAAGTATTGATCGGAAATTCCGATGCTTTTAGTCAGGTCCGAAGAGTTCACAGTTATTCTACCTTCAGAAACCTCTTTGCGTCTCTCTCTAGCTGTAAGGATTCTATTGAAAAAAAGAAGAGAGGCAAAGGGGTCTCGTATGTCGTATGTCGTATAAATATGTTGTATTTACAAACAATTTACTATTTTATTTATAGAACCCGGCATTGTATACGACTGTCTATACCAGTGTCTATAAATTATAATCGATCGATGATACACGCTGTCCTTGCATTGTCCCAACACTAGCTCGGCTAGCTAGTATACCTGCGGTGGTGTGGGTGTGTTCGGACGATATGTGCATGACATTGCACTGACCAATAAAAGCGGAGGGATTGATGTACGAATGGTGTAAATGCTGTAATGGTACACGAGAGTCAGTACATTTGATACTTCATTTTGCGTGACAGAGGGCTAGCCCATCGCCGCGCTGTTTTGAATACGAGAGTCGGTTCAAATAACGTTTGGGGTTTTGAGTAGCTCAGGGTTAAGTTAGCAAAAAACAATGAGGCGAGCGCGGGGATTGGTTCCAGGAACAGAGTTCAGGTCAGGTTTTTTTTGTCGCATTCCTGCGGAATGTGTAGGGATCAGAGCCGATTTAGCTGCGCGCTGAATAAATTATGAATAACTAAATAATGGAAGGTTATTATGGAACGATACGGAGAAAGCTATTATGTTGACTGCAAATATACAATTGCGTTTGGTTGGTATGATATGGCGAGTTTGACATCACGAGTCTGAATATTATTCTAGTGGTCTTTGTCTAGCGCGCTAGCGGTCGGGAAGGCTTAAATTAATCGCAACAAGCTTTTATGGTCAGCGATCAACAGATTTTGTGTATCGGCCATACCGAATGACTTGAGTGATAACCTACGGTTGATCATAGTGAATATGCGTACACACAATTTGTAGAACGGCGGATCTGCATCGAATGGTTGAAATTAGACCCTGTGTAGTTAGTGATAAGAAGCTTCGCTTGGGCAGAGCGTGTTCGCAAAGGACGCCATTTTTTTTCAGACATGTGGGGACTATAAATACGATTGCGGGGGAAGGGAGAGCATTCAGTCTGAGCGTCTAGCTACTGTGACAGTCGTCTTTCAACAAATTCTAAACAGTTTGGTCTGCCGTCTTAAGCGTCTGAACTATACGAATTGTGATTGCGAAGTTACAGTTGATTTTCGTGAGTGTCTGAAGCGCCGAGATATACCTCGGTTCCTATCCTTTGTATCAACCTACCCCAAATTCCAAAACTATCCTTGGGTCGTTAGATAAGAACTTGTAGGTAACTGATCTGAGTCTGAGTCTGGGCTTGGAGCGACCCTAAATTCCTTTTTCCTTCACCATAGGGTTCCTGGATTGGCTCTTAGGATAATCGCGGGCTAATCCTCTCCTCATTCCTTTCGAGTAGCGAGTTTTGAAATTCCCACACACACAGTCATTAAACATACAAGCACATTCAAATCAAACTCAACCATTTTCGAGTGGTGTCGATAATGGACGTGGTATAACACTAGGATTTTAGACTAGGCTAGACAGGAGTTTAGTTGCGGCTAAACCTAGGTTGGCAGGGCAAAGGGAGACTGTTTGATCGATGAGGTTCCGCGGATGGAAATAACAAATTCAGAACAAAGTTAAACCGGTGTCAACACAGATAACCTATCCTGTTGAAATTTTGACATTTGAGTGTTGTCGAGGATGCGCGAAGAGATCAAATTACAGTCTAAAGTTCATTGTTTAGGACCGGGTAGATTGTTTTGCCTTGCCTTGGGTCATTTTGGATTCAAGTTGCATCTTTAAATTAAATGTAAATTTCGCTGGAGGTCTAATGTGTAGGCTGAGTCAAATATTTATGATTTTGCTTGGCCGAGGACGTGCTGAGGTCAGTGGAATTCATAGTTCGGTATTTACCGAACTATGCACTTCGCTATGGTGAAGGTTAGATCTCCTAAAGCGCTAATGACAACGATTCGATAACATCCAGCTCAAATTGCGCAGAGTTGAAGGTTTCAAAACGTTACGGACCTTTTGAGGTAACCGCTAGCTCAAACCCATTTCGGAAAATCAAATCGCAATTGTGTAAACCGGTCTTTTCGGATCGTTATTGCCGTGAACTAAATAGATAATTGGAACCACCACTAGCCGCTACTAGCGAGCACATGAAATATCTTTGATTACTCACGTCGAAAAACTACGACGGATATCTATACGATATCACAAACAAATATTATAAATTGTGGTCGACCACTAAAAGAAGTTCCAAGCGCCCATATATACAAAAAAAACAAATGGTATCATCACACAAAATACAACAACGATCGATCTGGCGCAATACACCGCTAACTGATGCGAAATACCGGCTTGCGGACATATATGCTTTCTCTGTCTAACTTGAAACTGTAACTTCCTGAACCAAACTTCGTTCGACTATTGTACGCCTAACGAACTTCTCAACGAACGAGAAATTTGGACTTATCATTCTTAATTTACAAATCTTACAGCTGAATCGGGACATCTCTTTTGGGGTAGGTAGAATAGACGATCATAGCTACTGATAGCGGTGGCTCGACCTGAGCCTTTAATGCCGTTACAGATTCTCTGGTACCGAGACTGAAGGATATCCTAGATAGTCTGATACCTAGATATTCTAAAAGAATCAAGGTCTAACGCGTTACTTTTAAAAATAACACAACGTAGAAACGATTTTAAACAGTTCAGTTTTTTAAGTAAGAAATAAGCAAAAAAAGAGGCATTGTTTTCACAATTCCTCGAACGAGCCGACGGTTAGTGTTCAGAAAATAATAGGCCGGCCTAGGCGTGTTGTACAAGACGATTAACTTTCGCAGACAAGTGAAATGGCGTCAGGACAGGTGACGCAATTGTTATCTGAAATAGTGAACAGATTAGACAGTTTGAAACGGGGTTCAAGTACAAGTAATACTTCGGACAGACAGACTGACAGACAGGAACTAGAGATGTTTGAACAATCGGTAGAAAAACGTCAATCATGCATTGTGAAAATGACACAGAAGTTGCCGACATTCGATGGGCGGAGTTCGGAAAACCCGATGATTTTCTTAAGAGATTTAAAGGCTTATATTAACGTCAATATGGGCAACGGATAGTTTGGTAGGAATTGCAAAAGTTCGAATGAGCATATACAGAGACTCATGGCGAACTTATTCGGATTTTTAAAAGATTTCAGAGAGGTATTCTGGGGTGATAATGAACAGGAATTAATTAAACAAAGATTCCTAACTGCGAAGTTCGATTCCAAGAAAGGTCAAAGTATGGAAGAATTCTTTGCCCCTCAATTGAATAGCATATATGAGCTTACGATACCGTTTACTGATACGGAGAAAATCAACACGATTTTTAGACAGTTGCCGCGTGATATTCAGGTAGCGTTTTTTGCTAGAAAGGAACCAATGACTATACGAGATGCGGTCGAGTTCCTTCGGCATTTAGAACGGAATGTCGATGGGGAATTAAGTGCGTTGCATGGTTCGGACACAATAAATACGAACAACGTAAGGCGGAATAGCTACATGCGTGGGCAATATCGAGCTATGCGAGTAAATACGATACGATATTACGCGGTGAGTCGTAGGAATAATTATAACGCGGGAACAAAGGCGCGAAACGAATTTGGGACGCGCGCTCGCGGTTATTTTCGCGGTAGAGGTAGACAGCCTCAGGCTAGTTTCAAGGCAATAGGGTTCCAAAGGGGCAATGATGGTTCAGATAATACAGAGGCAGGGCAAAGTTCAAGTGACAGGAATAATGCGATAAGTTCGAATTCAAAAAACTAGTGGACTCGCGTGGGTCGTTCGCGCTCAGATATTTATTACGCTTCGGGTGGACAGCCGATCAAATTGAAAAAAAGCATAGACTGTATGAATTGTGTAATTTGGATTCGAACGTGGGTGTGAATGAATTTATTCAATTATTAGCGCATAAAGCGCACGGATATGCCGTGTGTTTAGATGAAAAATCAATATTGAATTGTATAGGCCGCGATGACAGGCGTTTACATACGATATTCAGAGACGACGATTCGACTGAGTGTGGGCGCGATTTATGTAGTACATTGACATTACCTGAGATAGATGTGCGTATTGGGAATATTGTTGTAAGGAGTTTGATTGATTCGGGCAGCGAAATCAGTGTAATTAGTCGGAGAGTGTACGATGAAGTATGCAGGCAATTGGGAAAACCGACGGAAATACCGATTCCAAGTTTGAGAATCACAGGTGCATTTGGGGTCAGTAAGGAAAAGGTTAATAAGTTAGTTACGTTGTCATTAACAATAGGTGAATGCGTTATCGATACTCCAATGCTAGTATTAACAAGGGTGCCTAAATATTTAATTTTAGGGTTTGATTTTATACAACAGACTCGAGCCAGTTTAATGTGTGAGGGTAATAAGAGGCTAATTATACGAAGCGCCGGGCGGATGTGTGAAATACCATTAGGTACTGGTCCTAATCAGGATTCTTGCTGTTGTACAATGGGAGTACAGAACCAAGATACCAGTAGAAATATGATAGAGGAATATGTGAATAATTCATCAATACCTGTTGAACACACAACAAAGTTATTGCCGGTGTTAAATAAACATACAGAGTTGTTTAGCGATAGGGTAGGTCGGACAAATAAATATATACATGAGATAAAAATGAGAGATGAAACGCCTTTCGTAAAACGAAGCTATCCCATACCGTTCGCATATCGCGATAAAGTAACAAAACGTTTGAAAGAAATGGAACAGATAGGTATTATTAGCAGGCAATCTACGGATTTCAGCAGTCCATTGACTTGTGCACTAAAGAAGTCAGGGGAGGTCCGGATATTGCTAGATGCACGACAATTAAACACGGGAATGGTTGGGGAAGTTGAAATTACACCTTTAATGAGTGAGATATTGCAATCGGGTCGCCGGATAAATTATATAGCGATTATTGATATCAAAGATGCGTATTTTTCTATACCATTATCAGACGAATCTAAACGATACACGGGTTTTGCATATCAAGGCAGAAGTTATGTTTACAACGTTTTACCTCAGGGGTTGAAAACCAGTGTGGGTTCATTTTCGAGGGCGATGGACTTAATTTTAGGGCCAGAGGTTAGGTCATATTGTTTAAATTTTGTTGACGATTTGGCGATTTTAACTGAGGGTGACTTCGAACAGCATTTGTCTCAAGTGGACACGGTTCTGAGTAAATTTAAAGACGCGGGCTTCACATGCAAACTAAAAAAATGCGAGTTCGCACAAAAAAAGGTCAAGTTATTGGGGCATATTTTGTCTACACAAGGTTTGCAAATGGACCCGGACAAAATTGAAACACTTAAATTATATCCGTCACCCAGAACTGTCAGGCAATTGAGGGCGTTTTTGGGGTTCATAAATTACTTTAGGAGGTTTATAAAAAATTTATGAACATTAACACAGCCCTTGTACAATTTATTACGGTCTGGAGCCAAATTCGTCTGGAGTGCGCAGGTGCAGAGTGCTTTTGACGAGATAAAAAAACAATTCTCAGGAAGTATAATATTGAGTCAGCCATTGGCGGGAAAAACGTATTATGTTCAATGTGACGCCAGCGCTATAGGAATTGGGGGCTATGTTTATCAATTAGATGATTTGGGCCAGGAACGAATTATAGGGTTTTGTTCGCAGGCATTTAAGGGAGCTCAAACTAGATGGTCTGTCAGCGAACAGGAAATGTATGCAGTTATATACACTTTAAAGCGATTTGAGATATATTTGCGGGGAGAAAAAGTTATTATTAGAACTGATCATAAAAGTTTGACGTTCATTAAGTCGTGGACTTTATTGGGGGCACGCGTAACTAGGTGGGTTATGTTTTTAGAGCAATTCGATTACGACATAGAATTTGTGCGAGGGACTAATAATCAAATTGCCGACACGCTAAGCAGGCAAATAGCAGGACCTGGAGGCATGAATGACAGTATGAATGTTCAGCCGGGAATATTCTGGTTTCAGGCATCGAATACCGCAAGTGTTATTTCGAGTTTACGGGACATTGCGAGATTACAAAGCGAAGATGAGCGGTTAAATCGAATTAGCGGTTGTATCAGACGTAGGGTGGTAGATACGGAAACGAGAGGGTTTGATAATTACAAGCTAGTAGGTGATACGTTATATTTTTACGTGCCGAAGCGGAACGTACAGTTGTTAGTAATTCCGAAATCACTACAGGAGGAACTAATTTTACACATACATGAAGAAATAGGTCACTACGGCAGATATAAAATATTAGCACTGATGAAGGACAGATATTATTATCTTCATATGAGTAGGGTGATAAGCACGGTGATAAGAAGTTGTGACATATGTCAAAAGGTCAAACCAAGTACTAACAATACCGTTGGTCCTTGTACATCGGTGTTGGCGGAAAGGTTGGGTGAGAAAGTTTTCTCGGACCTTTATGGGCCATTGCCCGTAGGTAAATTCGGATATCAATATATATATGTGATTCAAGACGTGTACAGTAAAGTAATAAAATTATATCCAATGCGAAAAGCGACAGGTAGGAGCGTGCTCGCTTGTACAAAGAGATTTCATAGGGAAATACCTATCGAAACTATAATTACGGACTCAGGACCACAGTTCATATCGAAAGTTTGGGAATTTGGTCTCAAACAGCTAGGGATTCAGGTCACTCATACGTCGGTGTATTGTCCAAATTCTAATAGCGCAGAAAGAGTGAATCGCGAGCTAGGTCGACTAATTAGAACTTATTGCGGCGGAAGTAATCGTAGTTGGGTCGACGTGTTACCGGACATTCAGAATTGCTATAATAATATCGAACAAACAAGCACAGGCTTTGCGCCTAATGAGTTAGCGTTTGGTAGGCGGGAACCGTTAACTATTGACAAGGAATTAGGCGATGAATGGTTATTAGGTCATAGTGTGCGAGATACGGAACAGGTGCGGAATGTAGCGATAGAAAACTCTAAAAGTTCAAGTGAACGACGTAAGCGACAGGCAGACAAACGGCGTAAGTTAGAAGTCTATCGTATAGGTTAATATGTGAAACTTAAGACTTTTATGCGTTCAAATAAAGAACATAAAATCGTGCGGAAATTTTCATTGTTGTATAAAGGGCCTTATGTTATTTCGGCAGTGGTATATCCGAACTGTTATACTTTAGTAGATCCGGTTTCAAATGAGATATTGGGTAACTACTATACTATAAATATAGCTAGATAAATAAGATAGTGTATAAAAGTTATATAATTAAACTGAAAGCTGTAAATTTGAGTAACTACTTTGTAGATTTAAGGATCTTGCATGGTTTAGAAAGGAACAAAAACAAAAAAAAAAACAAAAAAAAAATTGTATATATATAGTAATACGAATTAGGATAAGTTGCGGGTAAGCGAGGTTGTATAGTTAGATAGATAAATAAGATAAGACAGGAGAGAGCTCAATCGAGTTGTGTAAATATTATATACATAATTGACAGATTCATCGGTCTGTGTACATGATTTGAGATGTCCGTACATATAGAGTAGATATGGACAAAGCATGGGTAGCATAGTGGTAATGAGATCCTTGCGCCATGTTTAACTGAGATAAACAGTGTCTCAAGGTCTGGGAGGGGGCTGTAATGGTACACGAGAGTCAGTACATTTGATACTTCATTTTGCGTGACAGAGGGCTAGCCCGTCGCCGCGCTCTTTTGAATATTAGAGTCGGTTCATATAACGTTTGGGGTTTTGAGTAGCTCAGGGTTAAGTTAGCAAAAAACAATGAGGCGAGCGCGGGGGTTGGTTCCAGGAACAGAGTTCAGGTCAGGTTTTTTTGTCGCATTCCTGCGGAATGTGTAGGGATCAGAGCCGATTTAGCTGCGCGCTGAATAAATTATGAATAACTAAATAATGGAAGGTTATTATGGAACGATACGGAGAAAGCTATTATGTTGACTGCAAATATACAATTGCGTTTGGTTGGTCTGATATGGCGAGTTTGACATCACGAGTCTGAATATCATTCTAGTGGTCTTTGTCTAGCGCGCTAGCGGTCGGGAAGGCTTAAATTAATCGCAACAAGCTTTTATGGTCAGCGATCAACAGATTTTGTGTATCGGCTATACCGAATGACTTGAGTGATAACCTACGGTTGATCATAGTGAAAATGCGTACACACAATTTGTAGAACGGCGGATCGGCATGGAATGGTTGAAATTAGACCCTATGTAGTTAGTGATAAGAAGCTTCGCTTGGGCAGAGCGTGTTCGCAAAGGACGCCATTTTTTTTCAGACATGTGGGGACTATAAATACGATTGCGGGGGAAGGGAGAGCATTCAGTCTGAGCGTCTAGCTACTGTGACAGTCGTCTTTCAACAAATTCTAAACAGTTTGGTCTGCCGTCTTACGCGTCTGAACTATACGAATTGTGATTGCGAAGTTACAGTGGATTTTCGTGAGTGTCTGAAGCGCCGAGATATACCTCGGTTCCTATCCTTTATATCAACCTACCCCAAATTCCAAAACTATCCTTGGGTCGTTAGATAAGAACTTGTAGGTAACTGATCTGAGTCTGAGTCTGGGCTAGGAGCGACCCTAAATTCCTTTTTCCTTCACCATAGGGTTCCTGGATTGGCTCTTAGGATAATCGCGGGCTAATCCTCTCCTCATTCCTTTCGAGTAGCGAGTTTTGAAATTCCCACACACACAGTCATTAAACATACAAGCACATTCAAATCAAACTCAACCATTTTCGAGTGGTGTCGATAATGGACGTGGTATAACACTAGGATTTTAGACTAGGCTAGACAGGAGTTTAGTTGCGGCTAAACCTAGGTTGGCAGGGCATAGGGAGACTGTTTGATCGATGAGGTTCCGCGGATGGAAATAACAAATTCAGAACAAAGTTAAACCGGTGTCAACACAGATAACCTATCCTATTGATATTTTGACATTTGAGTGTTGTCGGGGACACGCGAAGAGATCAAATTACAGTCTAAAGTTCATTGTTTAGGACCGGGTAGATTGTTTTGCCTTGCCTAGGGTCAGTTTGGATTCAAGTTGCATCTTTAAATTAAATGTAAATTTCGCTGGAGGTCTAATGTGTAGGCTGAGTCAAATATTTATGATTTTGCTTGGCCGAGGACGTGCTGAGGTCAGTGGAATTCATAGTTCTGTATTTACCGAACTATGCACTTCGCTATGGTGAGGGTTAGATCTCCTAAAGCGCTAATGACAACGTTTCGATAACATCCAGCTCAAATTGCGCAGAGTTGAAGGTTTCAAAACGTTACGGACCTTTTGAGGTAACCGCTAGTTCAAACCCATTTCGGAAAATCAAATCGCAATTGTGTAAACCGGTCTTTTCGGATCGTTATTGCCGTGAACTAAATATATAATTGGAACTACCACTAGCCGCTACTAGCGAGCACATGAAATATCTTTGAGTACTCACGTCATAAAACTACGACGGATATCTATAAGATATCACAAACAAATATTATCAATTGGTGTATATATTGTGCCCATATATACAAAAAAACAAATGGTACCATCACACAAAATACAACAACGATCGATCTGGCCCAATACACCGCTAACTGATGCGAAATACCGGCTTGCGGACATATATGCTTTCTCTGTCTAACTTGAAACTGTAACTTCCTGAACCAAACTTCGTTCGACTATTGTACGCCTAACGAACTTCTCAACGAACGAGAAATTCGGACTTATCATTCTTAACTTACAAATCTTACAGCTGAATCGGGACATCTCTTTTGGGGTAGGTAGAATAGACGATCATAGCTACTGATAGCGGTGGCTCGACCTTAGCCTTTAATGCCGTTACAATGTATGCGTGTTCTTAGTTTTCGGCGACACTGGTTCCGATACAAGCTTAGGGCCAAGGGCCTATCTCTAGATATCTGTGGATGTGACCATTATGACCGCATTTTATGTTGAGCAAATCTGCCTAAAGCCGTATTGGTTATTTGAAAGGAAGTCTGTTACTCTCTAGGTAGCTTATCAGTCTTTTGTTAGTTATCTTTTCTACAATTTTTGATAATACGCTCAAAATTGATATTGCCTTATTACTGGGTAGTGATTTGTCTCCGACCTTGTGAATGGGAGTAACAACAGCTCTCTTAAGGACCTCCGGGAATTGTCCATTATGAAAGCTCAGGTTACATATATATGATATCGGATGTGACAGGGCGTCGCTGAAGTATTTTTTTTTCTCGGGATTTGATCCCATCCTTATGAACTGTTAGTCTTAAGTCTGGATATGGTTCGCTTGAATTCTGTGTGGTCAGTCGGCGTAAGCATCATTGAAGTAGTCGGTCCATATGTGGTACCTAGTTGATCTATTTGCTTGTTCAGTATCTGTTAGATTAAGTTTATGTAGTATGGAGTTAGCTAGTTTGCTACCTATTGTTGTAAAGTAGTGGTTTACTATATTTAGTGAGTGAGTTATTAGTTCATCGGGTATCATTTTTTTTTAGTAAATGGCAGATATCTTTTATTATTTTCCATTTTTCCCTATTATTACCTAAACTCTTTTTAAGTTTTAAAGTGTTATCTTTATTGCAGGTGTTGCGGTAGATAGTATATTGTTTTATAATTTCGTCATCATTCTTATTTACTTGTGATTTTTTGTGCAGTTTGTCAGTCAGAGTGTGACTAAATTTAAATGACTAGACTAGGCTATCTTATCGATCCAAATAATATGCTGTTCGATTGAGTGGCTGAATATCACTAAGGCTTCTTGTTGAACGGCGCCGTTCAGTGAAAGGCCTAGCTGTTAATTGAAGGACTAGTTAAGCTAATTGTCTGCGACATATACATGAGCGTGCGAATATCTCTCGACCCAAATGTGATAGAATAGAAACTCTCTCCCATGAGCCTATACGAAGAAAAACTAGCCGAATCGACTCAATTTTCTTTTTCGTTCGTAAGAGCAATAGTGCAATAGTGCAATAGTAATTATTTGGTAATCGTTAATATGGTTCGGAATTATACCCATAGAAACCTAAATAAAGGCTAGTTTATGGTGCATTTTGTGGTTCGACATTTGCCTGACCACTAATTAAAATTCAGCAGGTCCATGAGGTCATGCGACCGTATGATCGTTGTCAGCACAGCTCAGCCAATGAGCGGCCGACTGTTTGGCCTCCGTTTGACAAATGGGTAGTTAGAGGCATGTCAAATGCATATACCAAAGAAACAGTCGGCTGCTTCCTGTCCTGTAGTGCGAACAAAGCCTTATACATCAAGTCTCAGGTGATCGCGTACCAATTACGGCCAATTACGGCTAGTTGGCTGCAACAAAATAATTGAGTCTTGGATATGTTCGATCATTTGAAATCGTAAGGAACCCTACCTAACTAACTACGTGTAGTTTTTACAGGTCTGTTTTATTTAAAGTGTCTCCGATTTTAAGCAGACTTTATCGAAGGTTTAGACTTCGTAAAAAATAAAGTAATATGTATGTATGGAGCTATAGATGCATATGTAGTTCTGTCTTTTTGTCGTACCTTCAAATTTGGTAGAAAGTAGCACGAGAAAATCCATGTCTAAATTAACCCTTACTATAAATTCACTTACTAGGATCAACGTATAAAGAATAACAAGGTCAAGTATTTGTCACGCGCTGAGCGATTATTCAGCCGACATGGAAACGATTCTCTAAGTGGAAAATCAAACAAGCATTTCAATAAATAAGTAAGTACCATGTTTTAACTGGGGTAGTACTTAATATCGCACGATTTCCTATTTATGTACCTAAAAAAATATGTATAATGTAATGTAATGTAAAATGTACCTATAAATTGCACACTAGCATTCCGAACGAAAATCTACTAGATTGGACTTATAATTTTATTATTCTTCCATGACAATCACGAAAGCTTCGCTTACCCTGATAGCGCACTATTTCAGACAGATATTTTGAGTGCAACTCAGTATTTTTGAAGTGCAGTTAAATATTGTATATGTCTTAGCTATATCTTAGAATTTGCTATATCATAATATCGTAATAACACTAGATATCACTAAAACTGGTCTAAATTGCGCTTAGAAATAACATTATTTCCCAAAATACTACTTCCGACGAAAATCTGAACGTAGATTAGCAAGAAGTGTCATAAATCGTTTTAGTGGTGGGCGTGATTTGCGAAAGAACGTTTTCTAAAAATCTATTCTGAGTCGTGGACCAAATGCATTGTCATAAAAGAATAATGAAAAATGATGGAGCTCGATGGTCTAATGAATACGGCACCCGACCACGTCACCACATCTTTTATAATTAATGTTAGAGATAACAGAGATTCACTTGATACTGGATCTAGCTACAGCAGTTGTTGAATTAGATGCTTTCTGAGCAGGTTTTTTTTAAATACAATATATATATAGCAGCCCCTTCTCGTTTTTAGGGTTCCGTACCAGCGGGTAAAACGGGACTCCGCTGTCCGTCCTTCTGTCGCCGGACTGTATCTCATGAACCGTGATTTTTAGACAGTTGTTTTTTTTACAGACGATGTATTTCTGTCTGTCGCTATGACAACAAATACTAAAAAAAAACAATCAAATAAATATTTAAGGGGGCTTCCATGCAACAAACGTGATTTTTTTGCTCGTTTTTGCTCAATATTGATAACCCCAACAGGTCGACGCTTGAAATATTCACAGCAAAAATTCTTATACATTTACTTTAAAAATAATTAAAATAAAACAAATATTTATCCCATACACAAACGTGTTTTTTACCGTTTTTATAAATAATGGTACGAAACCCTTCGTGCGGGAGTCCGACTCGCTCTTCGCTGATTTTTATTTTTTGCGCATGATGAATGTAATGTGGTAAATATGGCTGTTCCTTTAATTAATTCAAAGTAAGTGATTGTGGGATGCAAATATGAGATTTATTTTCAAGTGTCTCTTATATACGCCGATGATGAAGTGATTCTTGATTCGTCGTTGGAAGATCTGTAGGAGATAGTAACTCTTATAAATGAAATTGAATGTGAGAAAGACCAAGTTCATGTTTTTATGAAAGGATAAAGAAGTATCTGAGTGTAGTAGTGTGAGGAAGTATTCCCTTCTTCTTAACCTCTAAAAAACCGAGGGTAGTTGAGACAGATCGCGATTGTGAACCTTCTGCCATGGTAATAAAATTTAAAACCCTTAACGGAAAAAAGGTAATATCTTACGCCGGTGGTATTCAAGAGGTTAAATGATTCGTTCATGAAAGTTACAATCTCCTGCAGGTCATCCACTGACTAGTAAGAATAACTTGATCATAGGCGCATAAGAGACACTTGACAAGTACCTAACTCTCGCATTTTATTCCACAACAACGCACTTTCAAATCTTTCAAACAACAACCATATTTACCTCATTCATCCTGCACTAAATAAAAAATAATGATATTTAATGGTTTGGTTGATGGCTATAAAAAAATATATAGTTAATAATTGGCTTGTCAATCCTCATTATCTTCCACTTTTTCAATTTATTCATTTCATTTTATTACTTATTGCAGTTTTCTGTTGTATTTGTTGTCGCTACAAAAAAGAAAACAGAATTTTAAAAGCCGCTGTCATGTAGTTCTTATCTACACAACAACTAAGACCAATATACCTGAATATACACAAATATTTTAGTTATTTTAGTAAACATACCTAGACAGGAATTGTGTTATGTACAATGAACTATTCAGGTATTTACACATAATACTAAAATAAAATCATCGTGTCTTGTAGTTTTTAGTTCATTAATTAAGATGTAATATTAATTACAGCTAAAATTTTAAATTCATAAGAATTGTGCACATTGTGCCAGGTCTTTGATATTTGGGTGGACTTATGTATGTATGGTCTTAAGAAATAAGGGAACTATCACAAGACACTTGCGCGTGACCTCTGGTAGCCCGTTTGATAAAGTTCGGGCAACCAAATCGCCATCTATTTGATATTGAAAAAAACCTGCTCAAAAGTATCTAATTATTTTGATTGAAAATAAATAATCATACTGGTCAAAATTAAATTGTTTGTGATAGAAATAGTTTTCAATTTTGATTTCAATAGCTAACGGCCAGCTTTCTGGGCGCTGGGTAAGTCAACAAATTGGTTAAGCTGATTTCTCTGATGAATATTAGAGGCACGCGGTTGGCTCAAATCAGTTTAACCAATTTGTTAATTTAATTTACGCCCACGAAACCTTCCGTAAGAGACAGGTCCTTAATGACTCAACAACCAAACCCCAATTTGAGGCATAGCGATTTATTACCTCATGCCAAGGTAATAAAATTAAAAACCTGGACATAACGGGAAAATGGCTGCGATCGCAGTCATGAGTCGTAATCGTAGAAAGGAAATAGAGTTTATTCTCTGTCAACGTTATACATAGTATGATATTTTTTTTTACTGTCGTTATTTACATATACTTAGCAAACGTCATTTTTGTCGCTTCTCTACATTGGACCACTGTGAGAGAAGTAAGGCGGAGAAACTCCAACAGATTGATTTTAGGATCTCTTTTAAAATTTGTTTGAGCTTAACTAATAAAAATATGAAAAAAATAATTATTATGATTAATAAGCAGGAATAAATATTACAAAATTATTAACAGCAAGGTCTGTGTTGAGCTAGATTAACCCCATACAGACCTGACCTTTAAGAAATCTTGAACATTGTAATATCCCTTTTTCGACAAAGTCGCTTTGACATGCTTTATAAATTGCTCAAATGGCAATTTCAAAATCTCCAGAGGTATCTTATTGTAGTAGAGAATGCACTGACCCTTGAAAAAATTGCTAACCTTCGCGAGTTTAAACCGGGGCGCACATAGACTGTGATTATTTCTTAGGTTTACATTACATCTATCGCTAAGTTTGGAAAATGTTGTAAGGTTCTTGCGTACATACATTATATTTTCGAAAATAAATTGACTAGCTACCGTTAGCATGCCAATCTCTTTAAAAAGCTCTCTTAAGGAGTTTGTTTGTTTTAAAATTGCTCGAAAAGCTCTTTACTGTAAAACAAAAATAGTTACAATATCCGCTGCTTTCCCCTACAACAACATGCCATAGGACATGACACTATGAAATTAACTGAAATATACTAGCTTAGATGTAGCCACATCCGTGCTTTGTCTGATGTTCCTAACAGCCACAGAACTTAATTTACCAGCTTATTTATCTATGTGGGGTCCCCACTGCAATGTGCTATCAATGGATAACCATTCCAAAAAACTTCGTATCATTAACTAGTTCTAACGTGCTGTTGTCTAACACTAAACTGGTCTCAACTTGTCTGACATTTGGAAGTGAGAATTTGATACACTTGGTTTTACCAGCGTTTAATAATAAATTATTTACTGTGAACCAAATCAAGTTTAAAGAAAATACACCATTAATATCATCAAAATTTCCTTTTAGCCTTTTAATTTTGAAGACCATTGAAGTATCATCAGCAAACAACACTATGTCAGTCAATTTCTCCACCATGAAAGGCAGATCGTTATACCAGGAATAAGAAAGGGCCTAATATGAAACCTTGTGGAACGACAATTTTTACACCCTATCCGTCAGATTTAACGCCGTTAACTTCTGCATTTTCAATTCTATTGCTTAGGTATGATTTTAGAAGATTCAACGCTTTATTTCTAACTCCGTAATTATTTAATTTCATTAATAGTGTATTATAATCAACACAATCAAATGCCTTCGACAGATCGTAAAAAACTCCGATAGCATCCTGTGCAGTCTCCCATGTAGAATAAATTTGAGATATGAGGGTAATACCTGCATCCAAAGTCCCCTATTGAAACCGTATTGTTTGGCGTGGAGTTGTTTTGTAAGGTATTAGTGTGAGCGCATTTGATTGAGTATAATCTTTTCAAATATTACTTAGTATTTGAAGAACAGATATTGGTCTGAAATTTGAAGGATTAGCGTTAACTCCCGACTTGAATAGAGGTATCGGTTTACAGTGTTTCATGAGGTCTGGGAAAGCCCCATCGTCAACACATTTATTGAATATATAAGCTAAGTATAGGGCTATAACTAGAATTACTGAACCAATGACTTTGACTGATATACCCCACAGGTCTTTAGGTGTTTTATGGGGATATACATGATGAAAATTTGAATATACCTTACTGACGCTAGTGTTACTTTTTTAATAAAGTCTCTGCTTCATATGGAGATGAATTTAGACGATCTATTGTGAGTAAGGGTACATTGGTGAAGAATGTTTCAAAAGCTCGAGCAACATCAGTGTTAGATTTAACAACATTATCACCTATCTTTAGGCAGAAATCATTGTCCATTGGTATAACTTTGCCAGTTTCACGGTTTATTATTTGCCAAACTGTTTTCATTCTATTATTTGATTTTGTATTTTTCTAATAATGTGTAAAGTTTTTGCAGTTCTGCAAACCGACTTGAAAGTTTTGGAATATTTTTTAACATAGTCATGAAATTTTTAATCCAGTTATAGATTTTTTGTTCATAAAGGTCATACAAGATAACTTTACTTTTATGAATTCCAAACGTTGCCCAGTCGTTAATTTGAGATTTACCGTTGTAGTCTGACTGACTGACTTTCTTTAATTTAAAAACTTTATTGAATTTTGTTTGAATAATGTTGAAGAAGTCTGAGTAATGTTTTTCTTATATGTCTCTAGTCTATG
This sequence comes from Argyresthia goedartella, assembly GCA_949825045.1. Classification (NCBI taxonomy): domain Eukaryota; kingdom Metazoa; phylum Arthropoda; class Insecta; order Lepidoptera; family Argyresthiidae; genus Argyresthia; species Argyresthia goedartella. The sequence continues at coordinate 10,681,708 of OX463812.1, read as the reverse complement.
GGATGTAATAATAAAATGATGGACTAGTCTTATCCTTACTAGCAATTGGGAATGAAACTGTTTGACTACTGTGATCGGAAGTAAGCAGTTAATTGCACTTTTAATTGTGAATGCACAGTCTCAAAAAACTTTATCTAAAAAAGTTTGGCTGGTAAGTGTAAATCTAGTCGGCTCTAGAAATACATGAAATAAATAAAACGATTTGATTAAGTTATTAATCGTTGTTTCATTGTTGTTCCTACAAGCAAATCTACATTATGATCGCCACATATAATTGACTTTTTTTTGTTATTACATAGTTTAGTGAGTGCTTCCTCTTAATCTAGACGTTTTGATAATGTCCTGGGGATATACAAGATGAAACTTAAAATCAATATTACTAACGTTAGTGCTGTTTTTTAACAAAGTCTCTGCTTTATATGGAGAGGAATTTAGATGCTCTATTGTGAGTTAGGGTACTTTCGTGAAGAATGGTTTGAAAAACATCACCTTTCTTTAGGCAGAAAGGCTTGCCAGTTTCACGGTTCATTATTTGCTAAACTGTTTTCATTCTATCATTTGAATTTTGAATTTTTCTATTAATGCGTTAAGTTTTTGCAGTTCTACAAAAGACCTTGAAAGTTTTGGAATATTTTGTAACACAGTAATGAAATTTTCTATCAAAGTTATAGGTTTTTGTTCAATTCAATCCCATCCAATTCAATTCAATTCAATTCAATTCAAAGTTTTTTTTTCATTAATTGAGTTTCACAAAAATTGAGAGGTAGGTGCCTAATTATTAATACATAATATATAGGGTACAATGAACTGATTTAGTACCAGATGTCGGTGTCTTGAAAAAGTCATTAATTTTGTAGTAGGCCCTTGTGAACAAAGTGTGCTTTAGACATTTTTTGAATCGAGGTTCAGTTAAGTTTTGTATTTCTTGGGGAATTGTATTCTGCCGTCATAAGCAAAAGGGCGGCAAGTACGAAAAAATCTGTGTTGCGTTTTTGAAATTATTGGAATCGTCACATTTTTTTTCTACCTTTCTGTATAAGTAAAAAAGCGGTGTCTGCTCTGTATCTAGGATTTTTTATATCAAAAAGGCGACATCGACAAATATTTTGTAATGATAAAGATCAATAAAAAAACAAAATTAAAAATTTTGAAAAAACCCACGACGATTCAAACGTAGTTGAAAAATGATAAAATAATTTTTAAACCCCCGACTCAAAGAATTTATGCTATGAACTTGTTAAAAAAACCAAGAAAATCCGTCGGGGCTCGGAAGATAGGTAAGAACAATTTAAAAAGCTGTTCGCTTGATTCTCGTGGTCCCTCGACGCCACTACGCTTGGATAAAAATTACATGTTTGTGTTAAACCTTAGAGATAAATAGGTACCTTTATTTTTTATTTCGTTTCTTTTTTAAATTTTATGATTAATAATTTAGAATCTGTGTAATTTCAAAATTGAATTTTCTTGCTGCTTTTAAATGCACTAGTTTGGCAAGTTTATATAATAGTAAATTGATTATTTGTTTATATATAAAAATAGAGATAGCAGCCCCCGACGGATTTTATTGTTTTTTTAACAAGTTCATAGCATAAATTCTTTGAGTCGGGGGTTTCAAAATTATTTTATCATTTTTCAACTACGTTTTAACCGTCTTGGATTTTTTTCAATATTTTTAGTTTCGTTTTTTTATTTCAAAATTTTTTGAGATCAAGCATAGGTATTATTTAAATTGTACTTCATATTTATATGTATAATACGTGCTATAGTTTCGGTTTTACCAAATTATTGTTTAATTTGGTTGTATTTGTAATAGTTTTGGTTGTGTTTGTAATAGTTGTAGCATTATTTCTTGAATGTTTATTTTCATGTGAATAAGTAGGTTAATTGGAATATTCCTCCACATTACATCATTAGCTTAATTCACGAGTATTGATTTTTGGTTCTGATTTTTAGTTTAATATTTTTCGTACTTCGTCTCGAATTTATTAGGTTAGTTAAAATAAATAGTAGGCTAAGTTGTTGGGATATCTCTCCATGTTATCTTACTTTTAGGTTTTTCGTACAGGTATTATCATTTTATTCAAGTTCTATTATTGTTCATGTTTATTTGTTAATGCTATTTGCGATATTGCGTATGTTTAATTTGTCAAGTTGCACAAAGTATCAACACAGGGCCGGTTTTAGCACTACCAGCGCCCTGGGCGAGATTTTCACGGCGCCCCCTAACTGCACTTCAATTCCATACGTTAAAGGCAATGGGTATAAGAAAAAAAAATATTAATAAAAATTATCCATTTATTTTAAAAACTAACGAAATTTCACTTTTCTAGCCTTTCTATCAGCGAACTCTTTTATTAGAATATCAAAGTCGATGTTTTCAGCAATTTCATTTTCGATTGACAATGTTGCCAAGTTTGTCAATCTAGATTGACATATTGTCGATCGCAGATAGGTTTTAATCAGCTTAAGCTTAGAAAAACTTCTCTCCCCACTAGCAACCGTTACAGGTATAGTCAATAATATTCGCAATGCTATCCATACATTTGGATACAGTTCTTGTAAGTTGTTATCTTTGATAAAATTTAAAACATAAGCAGGGGTAACCAGATTTTGATTAGGCAAAAAAGATTTCAGGCTTACGAGTTCATCACATAACATGCAACCATCTATATCTGATTTAGAGTTAACAGTTAATTTCAATTGGAGATCACCACACAGTTTGACAAGTTCGGGTTTTTCCGGAATCTGGTTTATATTATACAAAAAAGACCAAGATTCCGAGTACTCATTTAACTGTTCGAATCTTTCATTAACTGAAATTAATGTAGTGTCCAAGAGAGCGTTGAAAAATTCAATCTCAAATTTTTTTTCTGGAGAAATTATAGGCTCGTCGCGGGCAGTTTCACCAGCTTGACGCTTGACAAATCGAATTCTTGTTGTGGCTCTAAACACAGGCTCAATTTTCAGTTCTTCAGCCAATTCCTTCGCAGTTAAAATGGCGCTTTTAAAGCCTGTATTTCTATATTCTTCCAAGAAAGTGCAGCATTTTTTTAACATTTCTGTGCATTTACTGAGATCCATATCTTTTGATTGTAGAGATTTACTGACGACATTAATTTGAAAAAGTATGTCATACCAAACAACCAATGAAACAATGAAGCTGAAATCTTTGAACTGTTCGGCTAGAGTTGTAGCTTCATGAGATATTTGGACATCAGTGTGCTGTGTTTCAATTGCCAAATAAATCAATGCATCATGGATGGCACTAATTTGATAACGGACTGCTTTAACACTGCTTATTCTTGCTTCCCATCGTGTGTCACTAAGCTTTTTTAAAGTATATAATCCCAAGCGATCGGTTAGAATTTTCCATCGATGAACAGAAGCTGAAAACAATGTGAACAACCTCTGAAGTACCCCAAACAAAGTGACCGATTTTACGGATGACTTAGCGGCATCGCATAGTACGAGATTGTAGCTATGACAGCCACAAGGGACATACACAGCTAAGGGGTTTATGTCCAGAATTCTCCATTGAATACCAATATTTTTTCCTTTCATATTTGCTCCGTTGTCATAACCCTGACCCCTACAGTCGTTCACTTCCAGTTCGTGTTTATTTAAAACATCTATAATAACTTCAGTCAGTTTTTCACCAGTCGACTCATTTACAGGTATAAATTCTATGAAATGCTCTTTTACTGATATTTTATTGTCATCTGATGATAAATCAACAAATCGTATTGTCAGTGAAAGTTGTTCTACATGACTAATGTCTGGAGTACAGTCAGCTATAATAGAATAATATTTTGATTTCTTTGCGCGTGATATGATTTCTGACTTCACTTTTTCACCCATCAGCTCTATTAATTCATTTTGAATGTCTTTTCCGCAGTAGTGATCTGAGACATCACCTTTCATAGCTAATCGCAAGTGCTCCTGCATAACTGGATCGAATTTGGCTAGTAGTTGTACTAATCCCAAGAACTTTCCGTTATTTGGCTTGTATAGTTTGTCAGAAGAACCTCTGAATGCCATATTGTTTTTAGCTAAATAGAGTGTGATATGCATCAATCTAGACAAAACATTATTCCATCTTGTGGTTTCCTTTCTAATCAAATGTTGCTCTTGGCAATCGATTGTTTTTCCTGTTTTTAATCGTAGCTCAGTATCAATCCATGAAAGGTAAAACTTCTTATGTGAAATGCTATTCTCATGATTTTTTAACATTTCAGACAAGTGTTTCCAGTCGTTATATCCTTCAGATACTAAACTCGACGTTGAACTAATTTCAAATAGCCGGCAACAAAAACAATAAACTCGATCCTTAGAAACGGAGTATACCAACCATCGACGCCGAATTGTTTCATTGTTTGCTAGTTTTTTTATGAAATGCGAATTAGAGAAATGTCGCTCTGTATCATTCTTCGGATAATTATCAATGTGAGTTTGCACTGGGCCACTAGTTATTATATGATCAATGATTTTGCTATTTCGAATGAGTGGCCAATTGGCTGGATCCGTTATATTCGGGACAACAGTACTAAAGTCATCTAGCATTTGTATTTGTTGTACATCACCAATGGAGTCATTCTGAGCAGCATCTGTAATCATAGCACCACTTGTTCCCCCACTTTGGGAAACTTCATCCACAATCTCTTCAACAGCTATCTGATCGGATTTTTCAGACAGAGGCTCCACTATCGATGCATTCGTTTGTATTCCAGATGTAGATGCCACATTCAGGTCTTGATTTTTTGTTGTGATATATTTATCTATATTCATAAACTTTTTGCTTTTTTTAATTCCTTTTCTTTTTTTGCTTTTCGTTTTCTATAATTTGCCCCAGATAGTTTTTTTTTTATAAGATCAGCGTTTTCAGACATTTTATACTAATTGGATAGTAATTAATAAAATCTGCAACAAAAGAAATCTTTGTGAATTTAAAATCATTTCTCAAATACATTTAATAAGTACTCATAACAAAACTTCATTATAATAGCGTTTCTTTTTTGTCTTATTTTCTGATTTTTTTAAATCATTACCTACCACGAAAAATCAAGAGCTCTTTTCAGTCCACTATGAGAAAAAAAGTTGGGACACATCTGGACGAAAAAATCACGATCACCCACTCATTCCCATGGGAATGAGACTTTTTCTCGCATTAAAAAGTAGTTAAGTAATCTATGTATTTCCTACTCGGGATCTATTTATCTCCGTATTTAAATTTCATCAATATAGTATGTTCCAGAGATTATACCGCCCCAAACGTTTAAAACATACAAACAAAATGTCATTAGAGATCGATGGATAAATAGCAGAGAGAGAAAAAGTTAAAATAGAGTGTAAGATAGTTAAAAGTTTTGTGCTTACCTTATGAAATGATCCGTCAAAAAACGTAATCGTACACTGTTATTTAAACATTCCAGGTAAAACTAATGTCACTCGGTACCTACTCCGACTCGGAACCAAGAGTGGAACGTCTGATTTACCTACTGCGTTTTATTGTTTTATAAATATTTGGAATAACTGTTTTAAGTGCGTTTACTCGTTTATAAATGAGAATAAGCTGAGTGCAAGTTGTGTGTTTCGCTTCGCTTTGTCAAAAATAGCGCCCACTCTTTTAATAAGCATGTTAAAAAGAGATAGATAATGTGTTTCTCTATGGTCGGGGATTCTCGGTAAAATGAACTTTGCGTCCAGGGCTGGGTTCAGAAACATCGCAATGAGTGTTATTATTGTCGGGCGAATGTCGCCCGATGACAGTTCCCCATACAAATCTATGATCGCACTGACTTTCTGAACAGATGATGATGAGAGATGGTGCGTCGGCGGGCGTGAGCGGGCGATGTTTCTGAACTCAGCCCAGTGCTCCATTCTAGTGTGGCCGATATAAATTTTTTTCTCTTAACTTAGGGAAACTGGGACTAATTCGGTTTGAGCGAGTGAATAAAAAGGGGCGCCTGCGGCGCCCCCTCTCATCCGGCGCCCCTGGGCGGTCGCCCAACCGCGCCCTACCCTAGCGCCGCTTCTGTATCAACAAAAATGGGTCTCGGTCGGAAAACTAAAAAGCTAGCGCCATATATAAAAACATGCCACTGTCAAAAGTATGGAAAATCGACGACGACGCAGCGCACAAGTGAGGCCTCAGTGTAATGTTATCAAGAAAGTTCTATCGAGTTTCTTTAATATTTAGTAGCTAATATAAACTGTATCACTGCAGTGCCCCCTAGTGAGTTCCTAACGTAACACCTATTTATGAACCCTCACTAATCAACCACAAACCCATTACAAAAAATATATGAAAACCGCATTAGAATCAAACGAATAGTTTGATTTGATTAGTTTGTTTGTGCAAAACTTAAACAAGTTTTGCACAAACAAATGTTTACCGCAGCACCCCCTGGTGAGTTGTCATCGTAACACCTATCTAAGAACATGCACCAATCAAACCCGCACTCATCACTGAAAAACGGCATCAAAATCGGACTCGTAGTTGTGAATGTGCAGAAGTATTTGTTTGCTGCAGCGCCCCCTGGTGAATTGTCACCGTAACACTTATATAACATGCATCAATTAAACCCGAAACCATCACTGAAAACCGCATCAAAATCGGACTAGTAGTTTTTGAGAAAAATGGCAACATTAGTTTGCACAAACATCCTCTCAAACGCATATACCATATCCGTTCCGTCGTGGGTAAAAAGAGCGCATGTGTAAAATGCAAAGGTAAAAGGCCGTATCTGCTGGTAGAAGGCGCCTTCTTGATAAAAAAAAATCAGATGCCGCCTTTATTGTTTGAACGTAGCCGGGATTAGTGTGCAGATGCGGCCGACCACCGTTCATTCATAAATCAAATCAAATCAAATCAAAAATCATTTATTTCCATAGGATGTTGTTACATCACTTAGATCCGTCATTACATTTTTTTGGGTGAGTTCACTAACACAATGGCGGAATCTGTGGAGAAGAGATCACCGAAGAAACTCCACAGTCGTCGCATCTTTTGCGTTTCCTTTTTTAAATAAAATATTGTCAAATTACAAAATGTATGCTAATTATATATCGAAACAGCCTGTTACTCAAACAATCTATTCCCATGGACATCTGTCCTCTAAGTAATCAGATATCCTATAGTAACCTTTTTTATACAATTTCTGTTTTATTATTATTTTAAACTTGTCTAAAGGTAAGTTTTTAATATCAGTAGGGACCTTATTGTAATAGCGTATACAATTGCCTTTAAAAGAATTACTAATTTAATGTAGTCGGCTTACATTAGCAACCAACTTGTCTTTATTTCTATTATTAAAATTGTGTATATCACTGTACTTCTGAAAATTAGTTATATTTCTTTTTACATACACAAGATTGTCATAGATATATTGAGACACAAATGTCAGAATATTGATTTCTTTAAACTTTTCCCTCAGTGACACTCTAGGCCCTAATCTATAAATTGCACGAACAGCCCGTTTCTGCAGAATAAATATACTATTAGCATTCGCAGCGTGACCCCACAATAAAATACCATAGGTCATTAGACTATGAAAGTAACTAAAGTAGACTAGTCTAGCGGTGTCTACGTCGGTAAGAGCTCTAATTTTTTTAACTGCGAACGCTGCCGAACTCAGTCTGTTCGACAATTTATTTATATGAGGATCCCATTGTAGTTTGGCTTCTAAAGTAATGCCCAAAAAGACAGTTGACTGCACAAGGTCCAATCTCTGTCCTTTTATAAATATGTCTATAGTTACCGGGTTCACATTGGGTAACACGAATTTAATACATTTAGTTTTCTTTTCATTTAGTAATAAATTGTTAACAGTAAACCAGTTCACTATACTAGAGATAGCATTGTTTACCTCGTCATAATTTGATTGCTGTCTTTTAACTTTAAATATCAAAGAAGTATCATCGGCAAACAATACTAACCCATGTTTTGCTTTAACAAGGTAAGGTAAATCATTAATAGATACTAAAAACAAGAAAGGACCAAGAATTGAACCTTGCGGTACGCCCATACTTATTGAAGACCCAGGTGATCTTTTCCCATTAACATCGACCATCTGAACCCTATCTGTTAGATATGACTCCAGAAGGCCAAGTGCCTGATCTTTTACACCATAATGGCGTAACTTCCTGACAAGAGTGTCATGATGGACGCAATCAAAAGCCTTGGATAGATCGCAGAAGACACCTATTGCATCCATTGCGTCTTCCCAGGCATCAAAAATATTGTGGATTAGTTCAACACCAGCATCGGCTGTTGAACGACCCTTTGTGAAACCAAACTGAGCAATATGAATTAAATTATTGAGATAAAAATTACTTTGCAATTGATTAAATATGAGTTTTTCAAATATTTTGCTAAGCGTTGGTAGTATCGATATGGGTCTAAAATTGGTGGGGTCTGATGTACTACCAGCTTTGAATAAAGGTATAACTTTACTTAGTTTCATCAAGTCAGGAAACACACCATTATCTATACATTGATTAAATATACAACAAAGGTGAGGTGCAATACAATCTACAATGGAACTAATAATTTTTACTGATAGACCATGGGCGTCAGCTGTCTTTTTCATTTCCAGGGATTTAAACGCTTTTACAATGTCTTCATTATTTACGTGCCTAAATTTAAAATCTGTTTTACATTCCTCAAAGTTTTGTTTAAGTATAGATTCAGCAGCAGCGGGAGATGAATTTAAAGACTTGGTTGTTGAAACTGGAATGTCCGTAATGAAATTTTCGAAAGCTTTTGCTACTTCTAGGTCTGTACTTAGCAATTGATTATCTATCTTAAGCTTGAAGTTATTATGTGTAGCTTTGGCCTTTCCAGTCTCTCTGTTTATAATTTGCCAAGTCGTTTTCATTACATTGCTACTAGATTCAATTTTGTTTTTAATGAAATTAGATTTAGCTAGGGCACAAACGCGTTTAAACATTTTTGAATAACTACGAACGTAATCTAGAAAGGCCGTATTTTTGTTATATGATTTCTCTTCATAGAGTTCATATTATCTTCGTCTGCTCCTATGAATTCCAACTGTCGCCCAATCACTAAACAAAGCTTTGTTATTAACTTTTATAGTTTTTGATTTAAATACCGTATCATATTCATTTTTGACAAGGTTAAATACTGAGTTGTACAACAAATTTGGATCGTCACTGTATGGTATTTCCCATAGTTTATCTAAAATATTATTCCTGTAGTGTTCAAGCCGAGTGTCACTAACGGGCACACATGTAATATCCTCTTTTTGGTCCTTTTTTATTTTAATATTGAATATACCTATCTGACCAGAGTGATCAGAGGTTAATTTATTGATGACCGATTTGAAAATGGGCGTAATGTTAGTAAATATATTGTCAATGCAGTTAGCAGATGTTGCAGTAATACTAGTAGGCTCCAAAAACAGATAGTTCATGTTGTGACATAAAAATAAAGATTTTAATCTAGTACAAATATTATTATCCTCTAACAGATTAACATTAAAATCACCACAAATTATAAAAAAATTGTTTTTATCGCTGATTTTAATCAACACTTCATCCATTTTCTTTTCGAATAAATCAAAGGATGAATCTGGTGGTCTGTATACGCTCATTACAATAAGTTGTTCAAGTTCAATACAGGCTATTTCCATGGTACGCTCAACAGACAGGCTCACTATGTCAATTCGTTCCTTATATTGAAAACTATTATTTACAAGTATTAAGGAGCCACCGCGATCAGCTGTTTTTCTGTTGAACGAACTAGCAACGTGGTGGTTATTAAAGTTGAACATGAACTGATAACTCTTTAAAAAGTGCTCTGTTATACATAAAATATCAATATTATTACAGATCATGAATAACTCAATTTCCAGTTCTTTACTTAACATGCCCTGTATATTTTGATGAACCACGTTTAAAATATTCTTACTTTTACATTTTTCATTACTTAATTTAATGGGCAAGATGAAGGTATATTTATACAAATATTAATATTACTGCCAGAGTTACTCTCTGTTGTCCTATGGGTTAATTTAAAGAGCTTGGAACAGATTCCAAGGAGTACATGTCATTATTATTACACTGCTCAATAGAAGCAGGCGTTTCATTAGTCAAAAACTTGACTGAGTTCAAAATTAAATAAGATAGTGACTGTGCTATCTGTTTTGTATAAAACCTAGATAGGTAATACCTATCCTTAGTCAAATAAAAATATTTTCCAATACAAATATTGGTGTCTATGAAATGAAATTTTTCAGTATGACGACATGTCAATGTGTGTATAAATGTATTATAATCATGTCTTATATGATTTTCATGTTGTGACAAAGACTGGCTGAAGGGAAACGCAAACAAGATTATTCTATCTACATTTTGTAAAGAATTTAATTTGGAAAAGTATTTAGTAATTAGTTTTTTAGATACATTTTCCCTTCTACCAATTAAAATAATTAGGGTGGTTGGTTCTAAAAACTGCGATGACAACACTTTGTTTAATATTTGTGAATATGTGGCGCCAGGCCAAATAAGTGTTGTCACAAGTTATTTTTTATTGCCTGGCCCACGCGCTGACTAAGTTGTAAACCCATATTTTTTCCAAGTTCATCGCTGTACATTATATACCTATCCTTTGTCCGAGAGAAGGAGGCGTTATTGATAACACTATTAGTACTCAAGTCGACTGACGGCGGCGCCTGGGTCAGTATCAGCTGTTCGGCCGGCTGCTCGGCGGGACACACGGTCGGCACGGAACAGTCCGCTGAAGCTTGTTTACAATCACAGATGTGATTGTCGGTCAAAGATATGAAAGTGTCATAATTATACTTACACGTCTCCAACAAACTATTCATAGCCGACACATGTTCCTTAATTTCGTATTGTGCTGACTCATATTTACGTGTAATACTTTGTAATGATGAGTTTAAAATATGCATATCTGACTGGAGTCGCCGTGTGTCACATTCGTACTTTTCTGTAGTTTTTTCCAAACATAATCTACAATCATCGATTTCGTTAATTAATTCGACACGTTCCTTGCTACTATTTACATTTTTACAAAATATTTTATTTCTATTAGCTAGTTTTTGTGTTTTTTTTATATAATTATTCAATTTAACATATTTCTTTAATTTATTTTTACTACAGCTCATAGTGGTTACTGATTGCGATCTATTAGGACTATCACACGTGAGATCACAAGCTGTTAGGTCAATAGTTGGTATGCCAGTTTGGCTCATGACCTCATTATATAAGGCCCTGGTTGTAGCACTGTCTCGCTGTTCCTCCCGCTCGCTGAAAACTTGAAGCTCGTGGTGTGCCTCTGCAAGCTGTTGTTCAAGTGATTTTATGTGTTGCAATGCTACGTGGTGGACATCATGACACTTTTAAAATGAGTCGACTTGGTGTTGTAGTTCATCTCTCTGGGCACTGAGATCCTGGCATTGGATGTCCAACTCACTGAGCTCTTCTTTTAGCGCCGAATTTTTCTTAATTTTATTTTCTATCTCCTCTTCACACTCATCTCGCTCTCGTAGAAGTATTTCACAAAGCTCTTGGCTCTTCTTGAGCTCCAGCAAGGTCGCTTTCAGCTTCAACTCCACATCGCGTGTGCTCATCTTGCTTCGGGTCAGCATTGCACCCTTTTTCTCCTGAAAAAAAAACCGCGAATAGGTGTCAGCGTATGACCGGGTGGAATACTAGCGAACACTAGGGAGTTTATTGCAAAATGCAGGTGTTAAGTGTGTGGTTTTGTTGAATGTGGCAGAATGTTGCGTCTTCAACTTTGCTTCCGCTTTTGCCAAGTAAAGAGAGACAAAACAGTACCTGAGTGAGTGTACGGCAAGTGTTTCACTTATATGAAGGTTTGATTAGTTTGTTACGGGTGTGAAAGGTGAGATTATTGATATAAATATAGAAATAAAACGATACTTCCCCCGTTTACGTCGTTGCTATTTAAACTGATTTTGACAGTTCAATCGGCCGGTACAATCGGTCTTGTTTTTTCCAAAGCTTGTATGTTTGCACAGCTGTTTCTTATCTACACATTATTTAATCACTAATTACTACTTAAATTAAGTTTACTCGTGCAGAAAAGCAATTTTGACTAATTTAATTGAAATAAAAACTACAGAGCTGTTTACATCGTTAGCTATTCGGTCTGGGGTTGCCAGCCGAAAAAAAGATTGAGAAATATCTATTGAGAGTTGATTGACGAACATGTGGCGCATTGTGCTTGCATATTACCTTACCTGGCTCTAATGTTAAAATGTTAGTCTTTACATTAAGTATTTTTATCTACACACGTATCATAAACCCTCTTTACTGCGTACAAAAACCGCAAGTTACGATCAGCATAATGTTAAACTACTTGGTAAAAACTCATTTCTTATCTGAAAAATTATGTGTAATTTTTCTACATATTATGACATTCAAATTTCGAACGCCGTCGCCCGCCTGCGTACCGCCCCTAGTTTGTCTTTGAAGTTGGTACCACAGAACAAGCTAAACAACTGCAGAGCTACAATGCCGGTCAAACATGTGGTTCCTGAACACATCAAAGAGAGCTTATGATATGAGTGTAGATAAACTAGTGTATGTAACTGTACATAATAAGACATTAAAACTCTCATGTGATATTATTATGAAACCACTCTCTAGTATTAATGCCCTCCATTATGTAGCAGTCTCATAAACTACTATTAAACTTTGGGATACAAGATGGATTATAAATAAGTAAGTCAATGCGGGGGAATAAATAAAAGAAGTTCAAGAACCAAGTCGATAATTGATTAAGGTGCAAAACAATGTAAGAACCTTAATCTACTGGTTTATTACAAGTCAGTATGTTTGAAACAAATATTTTATGTATTAAATGTTTAAAAATGTAAGTTTTATTATGTAATTGAGTTAAAACTTAGAAACCAATGTCCGGCTTTACGACGTGAGGGTGTTTTTAGTTGATAGAGCATTGCTCCACGATTACAATGGACGAAGATTACACTCTTATTACGAGGTTATTCATATTTTTAAAGAAAATTACGAAAAACAATAATTCTAACCCCAAAATGGGTAACATTTCACACTTAATTCCTATTTCAGGTAATATTCTCATCATTAGACGTTGTTTTTATTTACATAAGCTTTGCTCTGCTCTTATTCGCTTCGTTCCGCTTTGATTCTTCAAAGTTCCATAACCTAACAACCTATTGCAATTTGGCCAAAATAATCTAGCCAAATTTGGATTTTCATCACTCAGTCAAAAGCTCGCTCCTCCGGTTGCACATTATTATTTTTGTTCCGTTTCAGTATTTTTAACCCCCATGCTCCCTCCGCGCCATCATGGCGCCCACTTTGTTTGTGTTTTACCTGTATCGAGGTTAAGTTTTTTAAATATGACCTTTACCAGCTTCCCAAGAAAGACTAGTCAGATTTCCGAAAGTAAAAATGACACTAATCTTCATAAGAGGTATTTGATCCATCGTTGTGAGCGGACGTGTTAAACCCTCGCTGTTATTCTTTTTGCACCATTTGATTAAATCAGTCAACTAAATTCCTATTGGTGAAATTCTGTAATCACAATTCCTTGTCTCGCAAGTGAAGCTGTTACGGACTGGCTCCTCCTCCTGGGCGTGTCACAGGTGAGACAGCATATCGCTTAACTGTGCCATAGCTGCAGCCTCGGAGTTCGAAGTTCTGCAGAGCCCGCCAACAAATAAAAACCGGTCAAGTGCGAGTCTAAATCGCGCACGAAGGGTTCCGTACCACCGTTCAATGGAAGCGATGGTGTGGAGTGAATAGTTTGGATTTTACACAGCAAAATATTGTTTACAAAATTATTGGTGCGGTTACTTTCACACTCCATGTACGTAACCAGGTGCATCCATAAGTTTGTATGTGGTATTGAAAGAATTGTTGTATGGGAGCCCCCTTAAATATTTCTTTTATCCTGTTTTTTAGTATTTTTTGTTATAGCGGCAACAGAAATACATAATCTGTGAAAATTTCAACTCTCTAGCTAGCTAGGTTCTTGAGATACAGCCTGGTGACAGACGGACGGACGGACGGACGGACGGACGGATGGACAGCGAAGTCTTAGTAATAGGGTTCCGTTCTTACCCTTGGGTACCTTACTTCGACCTCGCCATCCTCGATGGGTGATGCCTCGATAGTTGATGAGTCGAAGCGGGTGAAATGTTGGGGCTGTTTCGGAATTATAAATACGAGGCGTTACCTGGAATTCAGAGTATGTGAAAAAACTAATGATTTGGAATGCGCAAATGTTCCTGAATGCCGTTTCTATAATACTATGTCAGATGAGAGTAAGAAAAGTTGGAAATGTCTGGAGTGTATTAGTAAAATACCCAAAACTGGAAACCTCAATACATCCGTGGGCTCTGCCTATGCCCAGATTCAGATGCGAGAAGACTGAATGTCAATGACGATGCTGATCTTGCTCTTCATACTCCAGGTACTGGCTACTCCAAAGTGAACAGCGCGGAGGCTCTAACATGATCGAAGTATTTGATGACACTCAGTATATGGATAATATTCGTACCATCATACGCGACGAGTTCTCGCGATTCACGGGAGAGCGCCTTATGGAAATTGTTAAGACCTTTATTACTGAGAACTTTGCAATTCCAGTCCGCGATGAGCTCTCCGCGCTGAGCAAGAAATTGTCAACTCTGGAACTCAAGGTTGAGGAGCTTGCGCGTGGGGTGCGTGGTCGGATGTCATGTACGGACGGCGCAACTGATTATAATATTCTAGTTCCGGTAGACAGGGAGAAACCCACTCAGAAGAAGAAAAAAAAAACGCAGTAGTAAGAGACACGTGCTCAGCAAATCTGCCATCAGCAAGTGTTTGGGTGCAGTGTTCTTCTTCTTCTGACGTTTCTCTTTCTGCATCACACCCGGATCCGTTCGGTGCCTTGCTTCAACTTCCTGCCTCGGATGTACAGGATCTCCCCACTGCGGCATTGGTAAATGCAAATGAGTCGGACTGGATGGAAGTTAAAAAGAGGCGGTAGCGCAGTGCTGCAAGTCTGTCCGACATTATGCGCGGGCCTGCTACCGTTATTCCGGTTCAAATACTCTTGGAAGCTGCTGAACAATGCCGCTATCTGCACCTGTATTATGTCAAGACTGGCACCACTACTGAACAGGTGAAAACCCATCTTGCCACTTTATGCGGGCATGACGCCTGTTCTGTGTCGTCCCTAAACGCCCGAGGGGACTATGCTCCTTTAAAGTTAAGTGTTCCGCTCTCTTCCGCTGATATTGTCTTGTCGCCTGCTAACTGGACTGAAGACATATGTGTGAAGCGCCAGAATTTTCGCCGACAAAGCAAAGACAAGTAGTGATACTAAACTTAAACTTAATATTATTTATCAGAATGTGAGAGGACTGAGAAGTAAAACTCATATGTTTTGAAATAGCGTATCTGCAATGGATTGTGACGTGATAGCTGTGACTGAAACCTTTCTGATTACCTCTGTAATGAACAGTGAATTATTTCCTCCTGGAAATAAAGTGTATCGAAGAGATCGCCCGGAAAACGTTGGCTGGGGCGGAGTAATGTTAGGAGTGAGGGATAGCTTCTCTATTAAAGTAATTGATAATAATGACAGTCTGACTGCTGAAAAATAAATTTTAGGTTTGATTATAACTCATAAAGGTGTGAAATTGGTTATCTGTGTAGTATATTTACCACCTAGCTTAGAATGCTTAGAAGATATATACTGTCGGTACTCTACCCTGAATTTCTTGTTATTAGGAGATTTCAACATTAATTCATGCAGCTCAAAAGTGAAATCACAGGTTATCAACTTTATCCAATTCTGTAACGTTAAGCTGTGACAGAATTGGATACACTGTTACACCTAATGCTTATGGACCAACTGTTACACCTAATTCTTATGGAGGGGTTCTTGATTATGTAATCACAAATATTAATCTGAGCAAGTATTAATTTCAGCTTACGTTGAACCGTTGGTTCCGTTGGTGATACAGGTCTGGGTATCACCCTCCCCTGGAGATAATGCTAGCCATGCCCAGCTCAAAACATTCTTTACCTTCTTATATAACCCCAAAATCTCCCCCGAACGGTGATAAGCAACCCCCTAATTTTCACAAAGCTGACCTAAGCGAACTGTATCTTGAACTATCTCGCATTGATTGGACTAGTGTATTGAGCTTGGAAGACAGCGATGCTGCTCTACATGCCTTCTATGATGAACTATATCGGATTCTTGATGACAATGTGCCATTAAAAAGTAGTACGCAAATCAACCATAGACGTTATCCACCTTGGTTTACGGATAACATTAAATCAAAATTGAAAATCAAGTACTTTCACCTAAAAAGTATAAGCAGTTGGGTCTGGATTTCAATCATCAGGTTTATAAGTACTACCGAAGTCTTATAAAATCACTAATAGACATAGCGTACCGGCGCTACATAAAATCAGTCGATCGTGATTGATTTATTCCGACCGATTTCGGTCATGGCGACCACTTCTACTCCTAGTTGGTTTGTTGGTTGGTCCTAGGAGCCACTGGTGAGAGTTTATGAGCTACCAACGAACTTGAGATTCGAGAACTTGTATGCTACTTACAGAGAAGTCGGCTGGCAGAGATAGACGCTAATAACCCACTACACCCCATTCGAACGTAATATATATGAAGACCCCAATAAATTCTGGCTGTATGTTAAAAGCTTGCGGAGTGACCGGAGCTCGGGCCATGAATACATGCACAAGGGTAAATGTGTAAGCTTCCAGGAAGCTGTTGACGCGTTTGCAACTCACTTTCACTCTGTATTCTCAGACACTATCCCGAGTCTTAACGCAGAGGATACTGAACATTGTTCTGGAGGTTGCTTAGACGCTCTCAACATTTCCATAACTGACATAACATTTCAATAAGTCAAGAGCGCCATCCAAAGTGACAGCTACCACAGGCCCTGACTCAATACCAGCTGGTATTGAGTCAGGTTCTTGATAAAAGATTGTAAATATGTGCTAATTAAGCCGCTTCAGCATATTATACTTGACCTCTCTATAAAACAGTGTAAATTTTCCACTAAATGGAAGATATCTAGGGTCACGCCGGTGCCTAAATCTAGCTCTTTTAATGTGACTGAGTTAAGGCCTATTGCTGTCTTGTCAGGTTTTTGTAAAGTTTTTGAGCATATAATTAATGCGCAAATAGCTCGACAGGTAGAGATTCGTTTTACAGACGCACAGCATGGCTTTCGTGCAGGACGCTCTACCACAATGAACCATATTAACTTCGTTGACTACACTCTATGTCAAATGGACACAGGTTGTCAAGTTGACGCCGCATTTTTTGACTTTCGGAGGGCCTTTGATATCGTTGATAATTATATACTCCTACGTAACCTATCTGGCTTTGGTTTCACACCCAAACTTCTAAAATTTATTGCCAATTTCTCAAGGGATCGTGTCCAGTATGTGCAGCTTCAAAATTACCGGTCTGTCGACTACTACACTAAATCTAGGGTAATCCAAGGTAGCACACTCGGACCGACGTTATTCGCGCTCATGATCAATGACCTCCCTGACGTTGTGAAGGGGTGTAGATGTCTCATGTTTGCTTAGAGATACTGCCGATGGTCAAAGAATGCAGGATGATGTAAATGCTGTAGCTCAGTGGAGCAAATCAAATAAACTTGATTTGAATATTGTGAAGTATAAAGTCATCACGTTTTCTAGGGTTCGCGCACCTGCAATAAATCTATACACGCTGGATGGACAAGTCATAGAAAGGGTTGACAAGATCCGTGACCTGGGGACAATGTTGGACCAAAAATTAACTTTTAAAGACCACATTGAAACCACTTGCAAAAATGCCAGCAAGACTTTAGGATTCATCATGCGGACTGCCTCTCATTTTAGAGACCCGAGAGTTGCCATTATGCTCTACAACGCATTTGTTCGTAGTAGGCTGGAATTTGACGCTATAGTTTGGGATCCTCGCGAGGACAATACACTATTATGATAGAGCGAATACAAAGGAATTTTGTTAGATACCTCTACAAGCGAATGTATGTTTATTATCCTTTCCTTTTCCCCTCCCTTTTTGTAGTGGGTATGGTTGGCCTGTATACTCTAGAGCTTAGAAGAAAACTGGCCCTATTTGTCCACTATATCAGTACATTGCGAAATACAGTAAATAATCCAAGCGTTTTGCGCAGCGTCTCTTTAATAGTACCCAAACTGCGATTTGGCATGCTTCGGCGCCGGCCATCACTATTGGCTGCGTCCCACGGTTTCCGCACTCTGCGCGGTGAAAACGCGCCTACCCCAAGAGCTACTGCTCTTATAAATTAACTAGTCAGGGTGTGTCAACTAGCTGACATATTTTGATACAATCCCAAAGTTAGAAAATGATCTGACTCTACTATTTAGTTTTACAGATAGATGATAAGTGTTGCTTTTTGTTACTAATTAAATAATTACTGTAAGCCTTATTGTTAACTATTGAATAAATCAATAATTAATTTAAGGAAAATTCTCCCAGATAATCGGAAGAGTTTCTGGAAAAATCTTTCCAATCCAATCAATAATGTTGTTTGATTCAAAATAATTCTCATTACCTTTTCTAAGTTCTCATTAAACATTTTCATAAAATACTATCTTATTTTACTAAACTTAGTGTATAGAGTCCTTTCATCGTTCAAAAATAACATGTAGACCACCTTTCTTTAATATTCAGGTTGATTTACTGTAATAAGAAAGACGGCATCTATGTTTTTTGGCTACAATTCTTTCATTTTGAATATATTTTGTTTTTACGTAAAACTAAATCAAAGACATGCCTAGTATAAAAAATATCCTTGGGATCATCCCGCCTAGTGAAGAGATATCGAAAAGTAACGTTTTGCCATTTATCTCAAAACTATGACAGCTGTAGATGCCGCCCTTTTGCTTATGACGGCAGTATTGTAGAAGCGTATACAGTGTCCCATAAAATAACTTATAACTTTTGTGAGTCTGAACATTGGAAAATAAAATTTATGTTTATTTCTAGTTTGCACATTGTGGCGGCTATCAATGGTTTTAAAACTACTGATATTTTTCCTCACATACATTATGTTTTCATAGATATATTGACTTGCAACTGTTAGGATGTTGGTTTCTTTGAAGAAATCTCTCAGAGACTTTATAACAAAGCTAATAAATAAATCGGATGGCTCTCTTCTGCAAAATGAAGATGGTCTCAATGCCAGCAGCCCGTCTCCCTACTAGTATGCCGTCGAACATAATGTTATCTAAATAACTAAAATATACAAGCCTAGCAGTTGCAACGTCAGTTAATTTCCTGATGCTTTTAACTGAATATGCTGCGGAGCTAAGTCTATGTGCTAATTTTACAATATGGGGATCCAACTGTAGTTATGCATCAATAGTGATGCCGAGAAATACAGTTTCATCTACTAGTTTTATTTTGTCTTTCCCCAAAACAATTTGACTCTCAACTTGCCTTACATTAGGTAAAGTGAATTTAATGCACTTTGTCTTTTTTGAATTCAGAAGCAAGTTATTGGCTGTAAACCAGTCTAGTACTCGCAAAATGTGACCTGTCATCTGCATATAATACTATTTCTGACGTGTTTTGTATCATGAATGGCAAATCATTTACATACACGAGGAAAAGGGAAGGCCCCAGAATGGATCCCTGTGGGACTCCCATCTTTACTAATGTCAGCTTTTTGAACCCTCCCTTATAAATACGATCTCATAAGCTTAGAGCCATTGCCTTTTATGCCGTAGTGTTTTAGCTTTAAGAGCAATGTTTCGTGGTCTACACAGTGAAATGCCTTGGACAGGTCACAAAAAACACCTATGGCGTCCCTACGATCTTCCCACGCATTCAAAATATGTTTAACTAACATGACTCCAGCATATGTTGTCGACCGCACTTTTGTAAATCCAAACTGCTGGCTATGGATGATTTGATGCGCATTGAAGTGTGCCAGCAACTGACCCTTTATAAGCATCTCAAATATTTTACTCAATACGTGTAGGAACGAGACTGGTCTGAAATTTGTGGGGCCACCCATATCGCCGCTTTTAAATAAAGGCACTAGCCTGCTCGGATCCATGAGTTCAGGGAAATTACTCTCATCTACACATTTATTGAAGATTTTAGCTAAATGAGGGGCAAGTTCGTCTATCACCGAGCTAATAATTGTTACTGACATGCCCCAGAGATCACCGGATTTTTTCAAATTTAACAACATAATTGCTTTATTTATGGCATAGCATTCAATATATGCGAATGAGAAATCTTGATTGTTATTTTGAACAATATCTTTTAAAAGTCATGCAGCAAAATCCAGAGACGAGTCTTAAGAAGCCGCAGTAACAATTGGAATATTTTTAAAGAAATTTTCAAATGCAGCTGCGATGTCATCGTTAGAAATTATTAGTTTATCTTCAATCTTAAGTAAAAAACTACAGTCTCCTGATTTTTTTTTACCTGCTCCTCTATTCATGATATTGTTGTTGTTTTATTCGACGATGTTAAGAATCTTCGTTCTTATATGTTCGCACTTAGCTTTATGGCAGACGGCCCTAAATATTTTTGAATATAATTTTACATGTTGAATATAAACTGGGTAATGTGTAGATGTTTGTTTGCCATAAAGTGCACCAAGTGTATCCCTACTTTTATGGATTCCTTTTGTTGCCCATTCACTAAACCCTACTTCACTACCGCAATTTGTAAGTTTATGTAATTTAAAATTGTTTTCAAAACTATCTGAAAGTTTGTTGAATTCATTTTTTTTGTTGTGATTGGCTTACCCAATACTACTTCCTGTGAATCTTCTTCTAAGTTGACAATTTGCCCTCTGTGATCAGAATTCAAACAATTTACTGTACACTTTCAATATTTCGCAACCGCAGAAGACATCAAGGCAGGTTGCAGTAGTTTCAGTTATTCTTGAGGGCTCTGTGAAGATATTGACTGAATTGAACGATTAAAAAATAATTATTAATTTAGTATCCACCAGCAAGTCTATATTGAAGTCACCGCAAATGACTACTTTTTTGTTACTACTAGAAGCTACTCCCAAGACATCCTCCAATACTGATTCAAATAGGGTTTGTATACGCTTACTACAATGTGTCTACCAAGTTGAACACACGATAGTTCTATTACTTTTTCAACAGAAAGTCTGCAAATCCTTGCGCTCTTTAAATTTTGCCCCATTATTAACCAGTACTAAGGATCATCCGTGTATTAAATCTGAGGCATTTATTCTTGTGGGAAGTAGCAGCAACTGTTCCTAAAACACAGGGTTTCGCCCTATTTTAAGGAGTAGCGATACATCCCTTGTTTACCCTGCTAAACAAGCTTGTAATGTACATTTATTTCTGTAAATAAACGATTATTATTATTATTATTATTATTATTATTATTGCAGACTTTATATTGAAGCAGCTGGCTACTTGATAGTTGTATACAGAGAAATTCATTTGAGACTCAAGTAGCCAGTGTTCTGCTAGGTATAGTATGTCTACCTTGTATAGCTCCAAGAATAGTTCTAACTCTAGTAGCTTGCCAGAAAACCCACCTAGTAAGTTGTGATTCACTAAAACCAATTGCTTTATAGGGGACTTTTCTGTTGTCTTCCCTAACAGTTTAAATGAGTAGTCAAAGTTAATTTACTAATATTCGTCTTGGCTGTTTTTAAAACCTCCGCGTTCAAAGGTTTAGTAAAATTATTTCTAAAATCGTCATTTTCTACTGGCATCCTAGTTATTTTCTCAAGTTTGGCTGGTAAGTGTAATTTTAGTCAGCTCTTGAAATACCTAACATAAATAAATATATTTGAATAAATTTATTAATCGTTATTTTATTGTTGTATCTACATCAAAATCTACATTAAGATCGCCACAAACAGTGTGCTTTTTTACTTTATTACATAGAGGGCTTCCTCCATAATTTTCGCAAATATTTCGATATTTTTTATCCCTCGGAGGTTAGACACAAACAATAAAAAGGTTATTTAACTCAACACAAGGAAACCTCTATTTGCCTTTCAACAGTAAGTGCAAGAATATCTTTCCGTTTTTTCACCTTAGTATAATTTTTACTAATGTTAAAGAACCACCTCTATCAGCAGTCTTTCTGTTGTAACAACTGACAATTTTATTATGATTTCTGTTAAAAGATATCATATTTTTTTAACTAGTGTTCTGTAATACAAATAACATCGATTTTTTATATTTCTAATACAATTTTTTTGCCAGGTAGCCCTTGGATGTTTTGATGAGTAATATTTCAGTGGGGCTTATTCTTTGACACATTTAATGGCTCTTCTATGCTAGAGATTTTCTCAATTGTCTTATGAACTAATTTATATTACTTGGAACAGATTACAATGTTGCATGCAAAGTATTGGTCCTTACATATGAAATTGGCGTTTTGCATGGGAGGAACATAAAGTCGTTTTTTTTTTAATATAATATATTTATTTAATCAAAGTATTCATTGCTATCTATATACACTTTTGCCATCTCATAGGTAGTTCTCCGATCCCTTTACTAAATAAAACATTCGGACGGGAATCAATAAAATCTTTGAAGGCGGTTTGGACTGCCCCATCGGAGTTGAATTTTTTCCCTCCAAGAAATTATCCTAATTTCGAAAAAAAAATAATCTGTTGGAGCAAGGTCCGGAGAGTTGTAGTGTTATGCTACTTACATGCCATTTTCCAGTCTGCTTTGATGGTCTGCATTTATCTCACAGCTGGATATTTCGTATCACCTTTATTTTCATAGGACCCTGTAACGTTTTAAACCATAAGAACACAATAACAAATCATTTTCACTTCGTATTTTCACACTATCAGCACTTTTAAATCGATGTCGACGGGGTTTACCTTTGGTGACCTTGTATTTGGCTTTCTCCGAAACTCTGCAATCTCGGGCTTCGTGCGCGCTGGTGCGCTACCTTTTTATATATCGTTCTTGTTTCCAATTTTCATTGTTATATTGTTGTTTTCTCTATTACGAGCCTGAAATCAAAATCTGACATATTTTAATATCGTTGTTTATCTGGTTGTCATGGCAATGTTCATTCAAACTCATTAGCGGTCCGATATGTTTACTTCAATACTTTTACATCTTGGCCATTCACAAAAATAGCTTTTAATTTAAATAATTTTTAGAACTCTCCAAAAAGGGTATAAGAGCGGAACATTGCTGAAATCGGGGGAGTCTCGCTTCAGCTCTTGAAAAGGAAGCATCACTTAAAGGCCTTATCCCGGGGTCGCACTGCCCCGGGATCCTGCGAGCCTCTGCTGAGTCGCCTACAGTTTGCTGCTGCTGCCTTACTGCCGTCTCCAACCACCTATACCCTGACGTGCTGCCGTCTCCAATCACCTATACCCTGACGTGCTGCCGTCTCCAATCAACTATACCCTGACGTGCTGCCGTCTCCAACCACCTATACCCTGACGTGCTGCCGTCTCCAACCATCTATACCCTGACGTGCTGCTGCCTTCAAGCCACCTCCTACATCACCTCCGGATCTCCAACTACTAGCCACTACTCCAGGCTTCGGGCACCACCGCCGCGTGCTCCCTGTTCTGCCCTCCTACGCTCCGTGTCCTTCGCTCCTCTTTTTATATCTTTTGTACCTTTATTTTTGTAAAACCTGTGTCACCTCATTCATCCTCATCCTCATATCATTTTGTTTTAAATAGTCATTGTAAATCAACATAATAAACTGTCATTTCTAAATTTTATTCTGGTTGTTGTTTCTTGTTAGTTTCTGGTTAGGTTCTTGTCGGTACACGACATTTTGGCGCCCAACGTAAAATTCCTTCTTCACCCTTCTTCACCTTTTCTGCGCCTTGTCTCTTTCCTTTTGATTTGCTTTCTCTTTCGCTCTTAAATCTTTATCTATTCATCCTTTTCATATTTTCCAAATTCTAAAACAAAACTTCATCTAGTTTTTCAACTCATCTGGATTATATTTAGGCCTACATTTAACTTACATTACTTCACTTCACTTCACTTCATCACTTTAATATTTTTATTCTAGATAACCGGAAAGAGGTAAAATTTTCAATTTAACTATAACAATGGAAAGGGTTATTAAGTACGAATTCCTTAACAAGGCCGAGCTCGAATACGAAGTAAAGATTAGATGTGAGGAACCAGCTAATACTGTTTTGCTTCTTAAAAAACAGGTTTTGCGTTTAGTTGCGAATTCTCACCCTGAAGATATTCTGACTCCTCCAGTTCCGATTGAGGATGACTTGTCTCAAATTGGTTCTACTCTGACTTACCTGGATTGTAAAATTGAAAAATTTTTACAAGGTGAAACCAAATACTTACGATTAATACAAGCTTTTATTAATCATGTTTTTTACAGATTGGAGCGAATAGATACTGATTTATATCCAGACTCTAAAGCTAGTTTCGATACTTTGAAGATGAAATTTGACGCTATTTCTAAACAATTCAAATCCTTGACTCCACCTTCAACTGCAAATGACTCTCCATCATTTGACCTTCCTGCTGACCCGACTGTCATGGAACCCCCTCTTGTTTCTCAAACTTCTGTCCAGACCCATACTCCGTATCCTCCACCACCACCTCAATCTTTCCCTCCAACTAACGTCTTCAAAGATCTGAAAAGACACACCTTCAATGGTAAAAGATGTCCAAGATCCTTTCTTCAAAAACTTGAAGAATATAGCTTAGCTCGTGGCTTGTCCAAGGACTTGTTGATTTCTCAGGCGTTCGAAATTTTCACCGACAATGCCCTTCATTGGTTCAGATTTAAACATAATCAGAATCCAAACTTAACTTGGAACGAACTTTCTTCTTTACTAATCAAAGACTTTGGTGGTTTTGATTATGATCATAAACTTCTAGAAGCGATTAGGAATCGTACTCAAGGTCGTGATGAACCTATCGTCATCTATATTTCCATCATGTCTGGAATGTTCGCTCGCCTTTCAAAAAGACTTTCTGAAACAGAACAATTGGAGATTATTTTGAGAAATATTTGCCCATGTATTCAGTCTTCGTAGCTCTAAAAGACATTGACTCTATCGATTCTCTTCTGGCCACTTGCCAAAACTACGAAAAGTTCCTAGACAGAGACAAACAATTTAAAGAACCAAATTTGCAACAAAGTCCTCATGTTTCTGAATTCAACTACAAGCATTCCACTTCAAGTACAGTTAACTCTCCAAACTCTTCTAATAACTCACGACCTTCTCCTCCCTTCATGAATAAATTCACTCCACCCTACAAATACCCTTCTAGACAAGTTAATAGTCTCTCTCAAACTGCAGCTCCCCAAGAAAGTTCTTTTTGCGTTCGCTGTCGTAAACTAGGTCATACTTTGAACAGTTGCACTCAACCACGATTCGTGATTTGTTTCAAATGTGGTCTTAAGGGTTTTAAAACTGCAGATTGCCCTACTTGTTCTCCCAAACCTAATACTAGTACAAAAAAACTAACTGCTGACTTGAAAATTAACTCAAACTTTGATAAGGACGAGTGGACTAATTGGATCAAAACAATTCAAAACTTCTTTGCTTGCTACAAAATCTCTTCTACACTCTACTCCAAAGAACAAGATCTTAATCGTCCATTCTTTAATGTCAAAATTTATGACTTAACTTTATCTGGTTTACTAGATTCTGGCAGCTCAGTAACTATTCTGGGTAATAATTCTCATTTGGAAATTCTTAAACTGGGCTGCAAACTTCTCAAGTCAGATCTTATTACTGTCTCTACTGCTGATAATCAAAAAATTAATTCCTTGGGTTATTTTGACTTACCTGTCCATTTCAATAACGAAACTCACTTGATTAAAGCTTATGTTTTCCCTGAAATATTTCCTTCTCTAATACTAGGTATTGACTTTTGGAGAAAATTTAATCTTCTACCTAGTGTTTTAGCTTCTCTTAACTTTACAGATCCTAAATGCTTTGCTATCGACACTAAAGATATTAAAGTTTTACCTTATGAGCATTTAACTCCTTATCAAAAGAACATCGCTAATGACATCATCCAACGCTTCAAGACAATCTCTTTTGAAGAAAAAGGTGTTCTGGGAAACACACACTTAATCACCCACAAGATTGACACTGGTGATTCTCTTCCGATCAACTATACCCTGACGTGCTGCCGTCTCCAACCACCTATACCCTGACGTGCTGCCATCTCCAACCATCTATACCCTGACGTGCTGCTGCCTTCAAGCCACCTCCTACACCACCTCCGGATCTCCAACTACTCGCCACTACTCCAGGCTCCGGGCAACACCGCCGCGTGCTCCCTGTTCTGCCCTCCTACGCTCCGTGACCTTCGCTCCCCTTTTTATATCTTTTGTACTTGTATTTTTGTAAAATCTGTGTCACCTCATTCATCCTCATCCTCATTTTTTTTAAAATAGTCATTGTAAATCAACATAATAAACTGTCATTTCTAAATTTTATTCTGGTTGTTGTTTCTTGTTAGGTTCTGATTAGGTTCTTGTCGCTACACGACAGAGTACGGTGGATGTCTTAGACATTCCAATTGAAGCTCCTCTAATATGGTAGCCGACTGTTGTGCAGTGTGTGGTCTATCGTTATCATGAAGCAGCAGTGGCCTAGAGCGATTGACCAGCCTCGGTTATTTAGCAGCTAGCTTTTCCATGATGATTTGCAGCTGCTGACAATAGACATCTGCCGTAATCGTCTGGCCAGATTTAAGAAAGCTGTAGTGAACGACACTAGCACTAGTCCACCAAACGCTCACAAGTTACTTTTTTGGAGTCAATTTTCGCTTGGAGCATGGTTTGGCTGGTTCGGCAGGGTTCAGCCATTGTGATGAGCGCTTCCGATTATTGTACAGGATCCACGTTTCATCACAGGTAATGATTCGATTTAAAATCATTTCATTATTGTGCCGGGTGAGTAATGCAACGCAGCAGTCAACGAGCGTTTGTTGATTTGCTTCACTCAGTTCGTGAGGTACCCACCTTTCAAGCTTTATCACCTTCTCAATTTGCTTCAAGTGCATTAAAACAGTTTTATCACTAACACCGCAGCCTGCAGCTAACTCGGACGTGGTTTGCGACGGATCCACTTCTACAATAGCAATTCTTCATTATCAACTTTGGTCTCCGGCCGTCCATGGGCCTTGTTCTGCAGGTCGCAATTTCCAGAACGATAACGTTGGAACCAAAAAAGCACTGTGTTTTCTATTGCGGCACCGTCGCCATACACATCATTAATCCTTCGAGCCGTTTCTGCAGCACTGGTGCCACGGTAGAACTCATACTCGTAAATAACGTGATATTTCAAGTTTTCTATTTTGTAAGCTGAGTGACGCAAGAAAAAAAACGATTGAGGAAAAAACAAATTAATTATAATTTTAGAAACACAAATACATGGATAAATAGCTGTATAAATTTGAATTTGGAAATCCTATCCATAACGGAGATATTTGAGATCAAAGTGGCCAGTACGGCGAAACGCCAATTTCATATGTAAGGACCTAATCTGCTTCCTAATTTCCAAAAGTTGATTTCGAGAAAACACGACTTAAAGAGTTTATTTGTTTAACGCTTGGCTGTGCTTAAACAGTTAGTTAAAGGTATATTTTTTAAATGCAACTTATTGAAATTATACATTATCTTTCACTATGAATTTAACAAAAATATTTTTAACTATTATTTATAGCAATATTCCATTTTTTCCCTTTTTTTTTAGCTCATACTATGCTAAAATTATACATGTTACTAAGTAGCAAGTGCTCAAATAGCCAAATACGTTCATTCATCTTAGAAAAATATGATTTTTCTTTATTCTTTAGAGATTTCGCCACAGAGATGCGTCTTTCTTTCTTAGTAATAGTTTTTTTTTATATCATTAAATGTGTGGTATTTAACCAAATAAGTCCTTTCATTTTTAGCATTAACTTTTCACGTCTTTATTTCTTAGCATGTTATGGATGTCTTATACAATTATGCCCATTTGACGATGATGTTTGTTGTTATAATGTCCTTTCATCTTAGCAAAACCTTATGTGTCTTTTTGTATTAGTATATTGACTGTGTTAGGCAAAAATAAGCCCTTTTTCCTTACCGTATCTCTGTAATGCGATTTTTTAGTAAAATAAGACTTAGTTCATCAGACGCGCCTTCGTTTTCCGATTCCAATGGTAAAATGAGATATATAATCTCATTTTCGCAAAAATGGAAGTTACGTCCTTTTCTCTTGCGACGGCAGTAATATTATTAACCGGTGAATTCTCAAAAGGGTTGCATGATATGTTAACATAAGCAGCTTCCTGATTAGTCTGTTCAATAAAAACAGCTGATGTCATGTTGAACTTGGTTAAACCAACTATGGCTGCGTCCCGTCGTACGGGGTGCGGGCGCGGGCAGGGTACGCACAAGCACCGCGGCCACCGCGACGTCCTCCACGCCGCCGTGTTCGCGCAGTGGAGCATCAACGGTGGGCGCGACAGGCGGAGCAGGCGCGGCAGGTGTTGTTACCATGCCAGACGAAGCAGGAGCTGCAGGCATGACGACATCCGTCCCAGGTTGAGCAAGCGCACCAGGCATGCCAGTCGCGATATTTGTAACGCCCACAACCAAAAGGTACCTCGTTCTTTTTTCAGCAGTGAGCATAACAACCCTGTCATTTGCTGCTGCAGCTGGATCAGCCCCAATGTCCTTAGCACTCAGTGTGTTAAACGCTCTCCAGAATACAAAATATAGCCTAAAAGCAATCGATAAGATTGCTACCCACTCATGGAATAACGGACACATTAACTTATTAAAAAATAATACCCCATTGGCCTATATATTATGCAACGCTTCTCAGCGAAAAGGGAAATATGGTCTGCGTCGATGCCCAGACCTCAAACGCAATGGAAAAGGCGGTAGTCTTCATTCAATTTTCCTTTACCTCGCTGCCGATGCAGCAGATCGCCGACGCGCGCGACGATATTACGCGCGTCAGCAAAAATGCCATTACTGCAATTGACCTAGTTACCGGGTTGCCTAGCCCGCGCCTACAAATACCGCTTCGCCTCGTAACGTCACGAATCCGAATCGACCAGCACCAGATGCGGTTTCTTCGAGTCTACCCCAGAAGGACTCGTATGCTGCTGTGTCCCGCCGTGCCCGCTGCCACCGCCCGCGCCCCGCACTACCCGCTGCCGAACAACATAAGCTGCAGCCTTCGTACGCGCTGCCAGCCAGGCCCTCCCGTGGCCCCCCGAACGCGACCGTCAAAGGGGAAGGCTTTATCATGTTCCAAAACAGGAAGCGCCGCTCCAGACGCAGCCGCAATTAGCGTGGCAAAGCCCTGCCGGAGAGTGCAGCCTGAAAGCTGCCGCTCCCACCGCTCAGATACACATTTCCAGAATCGACGTGAAAATGACCTGCGAGGACGTTGAACGTCACATCCTGGAAAATCTGAAGAAAAGTCTACCGTCTGGTCTCAATTAGGCGAAGATGCACAGAGGTTTTTGAGACAAAAAGACTTAAGATGTTCCCGTCCTTCAAACTTTGAGTACCGGCGGACCTCAAGGCGATGTTCCTGGCCAAAGATAACTGGCCGGAGGGCATCCTTTACCGACGCTAAAGGGAAGCGAGAGCGAAGAATAAAATCTTTAGCTAGGTTAGATTATATTTTGTGTGTTTTTTGTAATAAATTATGTATCTCTTGTTGTATGGTATTTATAGTTTTTTTTAAACTGTAATAAAGTTATTTATCATTTTTATTATTATTCCGACAACTCATTTCCTTGTTCGGCGGGTTTGAGAGCTGTACGTCAACCGGCCACGAATCTACTAATAGAATGATGGTTAGCATCACATAGCTGACCACCGGCGGATGGCTTTCATTGCAAATTATTTCCGATGGATTTAAAATAATTATAAATTATTACCGATGGTTCGCGTATTTAGAATCCATCTATAAATCCACTAATGAAGCATATAAAAATCAGCAAAAGCATCTGAAACGGCCGTCTTTCTAAAGGCTAGCTGGGTATGCTTTCTTGACAGCTCACAGCTCAACGTGGTGCACGGCTTATAGGCTGATGTTTCAAAGCTGTTGAATTAATTGACGATTAGAATATGACTTAAAGGTTTATGCCATGAAAACTTCCTTCTCTCAGGTCATCAGCGTATACATACCGGGCCACACCTCGCAAGCCACACATGCTTTAACATGGTTTAACATGCTTCACTTCCTTGGTCAGGAATGCTTTAAAGAATAGACTGGTTGAAATATGTACCACACGACAACAAAACCGGTATCCTCAAAATCTCACATAAAGTTAGCACTCACCAGGGCTAATGGCCTGTTCCCCGCGGCAGGGCTGACAGCCTTACACCACGTCAACTGCAGATGAAAAAGAAGGCGCGACCAGCGAGATCTCCGTGTTTATACCGCCACGAAACAAACCTAATTTTCTAGCTGGCGAGTGACCAACTTGCAACGATAAGAAACCAGAACTGTCACTTTTCCAGACAAAAACTGAACGGAGTTCAGAACACCAAACAATTATATTAATAAACGAATATCCATAGCTTGTTGGTGCACAAACAAAACATTTATCGCTATACTGCTTTTCTGACAGGTCATTGACACAAAATGGTATCAAATCATTAACCATAACTTAATCCGACTGCGTTTTACGAAAAATCCTTACTTTTACTACAAAATCATAGGGCAACACTCAAACCGACACGTTTCGATAATGCACCAAATTTATGACATCTAAAACTAACAATTAAGTTAGGCTGTTCTCTGTGAAGAACTAAGACGAACCTTGTTAAAATACAGGGCTACAACTAGCCTTATGTGAACTATCGGCCCTGAGTCGGGCGTAACTTATATGTGACCCAAACACGATCAGGTTACTTAAACAAAGTATTATTTTTAATTTGTGGGAATCTATTAGGGGGCCAATTCAGAAAACAAAAAAAGAAGTTTCATCGTAGTGTGTATCGTGTGACATGGCCAATGAAAGGGCTTGTTGTTCATAATATATTCAAAATACTAAGTTAAAAAATAATTTAAAAGCAAAGTCAAAAAATTATCACCGCCCCCCCAACCTTCGACACTAGTAATAGTGAAATTTTGAAAAAACTACGTGATAAGGTCTGTAACTAAATAACACAGAAAATCTATAGGCAAATGCATAGGCAAATCCGTTAAAGGATTACTTGTTTGTCCATCTGTCGGTCTGTCCATCCTTATGTTGTTCGGACATTCGTATCAAGACCCGTTTCATCAGGACTGCCGAGAGGCCAATTAAGTTAAAATTAATGTCAATAACTCTGTTCTGAGGAAAATTTAATTTGTGAAAAAGTTTAACTGCTTAATAGGCCAACGCAATCAAAAGATACGGCTCTTTATGCCGCTTTACAAAATTTGCTTGATACTCGCAAAGGAATCGGGCAACGGGATTTATCCTATTAAGGTATGTGACCTTAATAGGATAAATCCCGTTGCCCAAGAATCATGAAATTTGGAAATAAACGAGGTATCATATAGCAGACGTAAAGAAAAATATCTGAAAACCGTAAAATTGTCGTTCCATCAAAAAAACGGCCAAGTGCAAAGACTCGCGCACGGAGGGCATAATAGGCGCATTTTTTTGTGAAGGAAGTACCAATAAACCACACACTCTTTTAAAAATTAAAGGAAATCCCCGCACAAAAGACCTTTTTCAAGCCCTCCTTCGTACTACCTCGTACTACCACTTAAGTGTTAACACTTGTATTTTTTATTTCAGTGCCATCACTTAAAATTATATCGTTAACCGTGGCCATCGCGCTCAACATCACCAGGATCTCATGTAAATGGCCGGACCCTAAGAAGGATCCTCTGATATTTATCGCCAATCCTATTGAAGCGAACATGCCTGGCCACTGGGTTCCGTTGAGCATCGTCAAAGCCATGCTGGAGGGGCCCACGACGACATCTGAAAGACCACAAAAGTCTTCATTTAAACATTTACACATGTTGATTACGCCAAAACCAACCCAGGCCCCAATACCCCATGTAGAGAAACTAGAAAATATAGTAACCCACAGGTTGACCACAACAGAAACAATACCAGAACCAACACCGGTACCAACAGATGCACCCACACCGGAACCAACACCGGCACCAACACCAGAACTAACACCGGCACCAACACCGGAACCCACACCGGCACCAACACCTGCACCAACACCGGTACCAACACCGGCACCAACACCGGCACCCACACCAGCACCAACACCGGCACCAACACCAGCACCAACACCAGCACCGACACCGGCACCAACAACGGCATCAACACCGGCACCTACCACAACAACAACAACGACTACCACCCCGGCGCCAACAACCACCAAAAAACCTAAAAAGCTAAAACGTCCAATGAATGATGCGAATGATAAAGGTCGAAGAGTGAATAGTTTAGAAATTATCACCCAGTAGTTTGATTGCAGAGGTTCGTTTTACTACAACAACAACAATAAAAACATCAAAATCTTCACTAATAACAATAGCGATGCCTACCATATAAACAACATTATCTACTCCTAAAAACACAATGCCTACACCTACCAAAACTACAACATTAACGGCAGCTAGCACAAAAACAACAATGCCTTAACCTACCACAACTACAACTACACCTAGCACAGAAACAATAACAAGGCGAACAATAATAGCTTCAACAACAACATCTCTACACCTCAATAGCTCCAAATGCAAGACTTCACTCGGCTCTGGACTCCAATTTACCATGACTTTACGACCACGACGAGACGATACGTCACTCCTATCATGAGAGTAAATAAAATACTTGATTTGGGACTGACGTTGGATATGGAACTATCGTTTAACGACCACATCCAGTAGATATGTAAGAGAGCTTATAGATCGCTCGGGTTTGTGGTAAGGCAGGCAAAGATTTTCAGTGGCGTACCAATAGTCTTAACGCTGTACAATGCCTTCGTCAGTAGCAGCGTTGAATATAACGCAGTTTTCTGGGAGTTTTGGGACCCACAAGGGCTCAAATACATGCTCAATGTTCATATTGGAAAAACTCCAACGTAAACTTGCACGATCTCGATATAAAAACATGTATGGGTATTTTGCACACTTATTTTCATCTATATTCGTGACAGGAATGGTGGGGATTGACACCCTAGAATTACGAAGGAAACTAGCGTCACTATAGTGCACTGCTATCGCCTTATACATAATAGACTGGACAATCCTACAACTTTATTTGCTCTTAGCCGCCAGAAAATGTTGCGCTGTTGATCGCTGTTGCCCGCACAGAACTCGCTCGCCACTCGCCCACCTTCCTGGCACTGACATTGCTGAATTTTGTGAATACACACATATCGGCATCGGCACGCATCGGACGCACCGTCTGCACCGTCCTCAATGAACGGATCGACCGCGTCGAAGGAATCTTCCGCGCTGCTCTTGCACACTGTTAGCGCATTGCTATGTTGCATGTACCAGCAGAAAGAACGCTTACGATTCGTCCGCATAAGCCGCACCAAATCTGATGACGTTATCAGGATTTTTGAGGTTCTCCGAATTCCGGCGATTCTGACGCAGATAGGTATGCGAGGTTTTTTAGAATTTATAAAAAAACTAAGGTCCAAATTGTCCGGTGCGTCCTCTGCGGACGGTGCTGATTAGTATGCATATCACTCAGTACCCTGATACTGAAATTTTCGGCATGCGCCTTTGGCGATTTGTACAAATAATCATTTGTCATTCAACATAATTCTGTATCCCAAGGATGTAATCAATCCCATGTAATCAATGATATTTGATATCTACCTATATATGTATGATTTGTAATTTTAAATAGTATCTCACGTAATGTTTTCTGTAATGTTATTTGATCCGATTAATTTATTATATTATTGTTAATTGCATTTTTTTAATCTTTTATTTAACTTGTAATGTACCTCTATGTTGTATTTTCGGATCAAATCTTTCGGATTCAATTTGAACCACTTTCCGATAACCGATTCAGCTGAAACTTTGCACGCATATGTAATTCCTATGACTATATAATATTTTGATAACATGAAGCTGATCTGTTCATGGATCTGGAAGGTAGCTATATGAGAACTCTGTAATAAAACGACGCGACCATATCGTATTTGTGCGCGTTTGAATCGTCTTGACATGTCCTTTCGTCCTATAAAATATTTTTATGATAATCTGATGATGTAGCCGGGAGGTGACAGCCTCTATAATAAAAAATACGTAACCCTATTGAGTTTACGCGCGTTCTAAGCGTGGCCGCTAGTAACGTAGTGCAGAACTGAGATTGGTTGGAGTTGATGGGGAGAATGAGTAGATGAATGAGCAGTTGGTACCTGGAATCGTTTCTTGGCTTCTCCTTCTTCTGTAGGCTGATTCGAGGTTGCATGGGATGTCTGGCTGTGGTCCACTTTTTGAGGGACGGAACTCCAGATGGCTGCGGTAAATCGTGCGTGGATGGCACGAGTGTGCACTGTATTACTCCGAGGTATTCACTTAACTCACGGCACAGGTTTTGTATACACTTCACACACGATAGCTAGCTATCTAATTATTTATAAGCGGATATGAGCAGAATATGAGCTGATTGATTGTCGCACATGTGTATTCAAAAATGGCGGTAAGGTGATATGAGGAGGCAGCGTGAGTATAGCGCCACATCGAGAGGTACGGACGGAATGACGGAAGTTATTCGCCGGGTTGCTGTCGCGGCCTGCGCTAGCTCTGATTGGCGGATTGGCGAATGCAATGTCTACGCATGCATCAAAGTCACACCTCTAGCGTCAACATCCTGGGTGGGGCCGAATTGATGTTCCTCTTGAGCTGAGTCCTTCGGAAGTCTGGTAATCCCGCGCAACCTTGCATCAGGCCGCAGAAGAAGGAGAAGCCACAAAACTATTCAAGGTACCTGCCCTTTCACCTACCTACTTAAGCCCAATTTGCCCCTATCAACTCCAACCCATCTCAGCCCTGCATCCGTGAGCCCTTAGTAGTCACAGTTTGTGATCGACATCGGAAACATCTGATTCATCTGAATATGTCTGATAATACGGCGGGCGGAGAGGATCCAGAATTGCTGGCGTAAAATTGCTTGCAGTGTGTCAGCGCCAGGATGGCAGCGTACTTTGTGGTGATGATCAATGATGAGATCCACGAGAGGATTTGAGCTGGGAAGAATGAGCAGATGTTGAGCGTCGTACCTAATTGACGCGTGAGAGAGACAGCGCGAGACCCGATAGAGGGCGCCACCTGCAGAGAGTAAAAGTCTGCTCCCAGTTAAATTTGTCTAGAAAAATATACAACACAGTTTTTGTAAATATATTATACGTTAAAAACCAAGTTTCATCTGAAGTGCTTAAGTGTAAGTGTTATCTAAGACATTTCTTATGGATTTCCTTCAAAAATCAGTGAAATACGTAAAACGATAGTGACGATCTTAAACAGTGAATTTTATGTATAAAACCCAATAAATACTAATAAACAGTGAGTATTCCTCCGTGCTGTAACTATGTGTAATAATGAAACAGTGTAATTATTATGAATATATGTAAAAAAACTCTAAAATACAAATTACTGTCCGTTGCACAATATAATTTCAAACAGTGCCATCTACTGCGCACGACAGAAACTGGTGACATACATCCCTAACCAAAACCACCATCGCCACCTAGTGGCTTACACAAGAAACACTATTGCTCTGATAGATCTTCTGCTTGAATCAATACACCACATCAAAGATATCACAGTAGATGGCGCCACCAGTAGAAATCAATATCTTTAGCCAACCAATCGACATCTAGTGAACGCTTCAAAAATCTGCGTAGAGGGCGCTATAAGAAGCCAAGATGAAGCTATGTAAAGCGTGTTTGGGAAATATCATTACCACAGAACTGTTGCAATGTGTCACTTGTAAAAGCAACTATCACCATAACTGTGCCAATGTCACTACAGCAAAGTACATGGCCTACCACGTTACCCAAAAGAACACATATCTTTGTGAGCACTGTATCAAGCATAACGAAAGCGAAGAAAAGTCCTCAGCTTCGATTCAAGACTACTGCCATGTTACAAAGAGGAAACAGAGACGCAACGATATGGATCGTGACGAGTGGGCTCTAGATTTATCTCATCAAAGCCTGCCGACTGCGTTTACCCAAAACAGCCAGGAGCTTGAGGACCTGAGAAGCGAAAATGAAAGAATTAATCTAGAACTAGAGTCAGCGCATGCCGAGATTGAAAAACTTATCTCGCTAAACTCTACATTACATAGAGAGAACAAGGACCACCTAAGAAAAATAAATTTTTACAAATCTGTCGGCCTATGCGATTTACACACGGGAAATACTTCGTCGCCCAAAAAAACATTTTTCTCTCCCCAGTATCGTAAATTACGTACTGATTCAATTAAAATCGGAAATTCAAGTACCTCACAAAGGGACTTGACCAACCACATCATAAAACAATGTGACCTAAACGCAACTCTACCAGGTAAAACTAACGAAACCTTTCTAGAAAGAATACCGGACTCCCGTCGATGCGCAGACTCACAGCCTACAACAAAAGGAGCAGTTCAACAAATGGTCACAGTGTCAACTGCACTCAACGAATGTTTGATTTTGAAACAAATGAAATGCAGCTACCAGACTTGTATAAGTGAGCCAGAGAAGACTACTGAACTCAAAATCACGAACGACGACCGAGAAGAACATCTGTCACAGGAAAAAGAGATAGGCAAAACAGAGGACAAGCAAATGAAACGGATTCACAAAAGTCCAGATAATGAAGAAAGCGTGGACCAAAAAAGCTATGACAACAACAAACAAGAGAGTAAAAGCAACGATAGACCAAATAAAACTAAAATCCTTATACTGGCTGATCAAAATGGAAAAAGCATGAATAAAATACTAAAAAAATTGTTAGGGGATAAATTCTATGTAGAGTCAGTCATAATGCCATATGCTACAATGGATCAGGTGATGAAATCATGTAGAGTTTTATGTAAGGACTATTCAAAGAAAGATTTTGTAATAATAGTCGCAGGATCTAATGACAGTGACCCTATTAAATTACAATCCATGTTGTATTGTAACATGTGTAAAATGGAAAACACAAATGTACTCTTGTGTAATCTAGGATTAGGCATGGGGAAGCATCTGAATGAGCGCAAAGTAAACAGTACATTTAAACACCTGTGTTCCCGCCTTGCGTGCGCGACTTATGTCGACATACATGACGGAGATACCCCCTCTTTGTTGTATTCGTGTAAATCCCTGCATAGAGAAGTGCTTGGAGCTTCGTATAGATCTATTTTTGCTGAGTACAAAAAGTCGAGTAATGCACAACAGAACCTTGTTAATGCGGAGACACAGACGGACATTGCAGGAACTAATAATAATATTAAAATTAACTCCCAGGTTTTCTGGAGAAGCGAAGAGATTCATCCAAAAACGTAGAAATACAGATTTCCAAAAACACTGCAAGCAAAAACAACAATAAATCTGATAGAATAGCCCACATAAATATCCAGAGTTTGAACTATAAAAAAATACCCCAACTAGAAATCTGGCTTAAGTCTCCGGCTGGAAGGGTTGTTTCGGTACTGAGTGTGACTGAGCACCACAGGGTATCTGAGGATCTCTATCTTATTCAAATTTCAGGCTTCAAGTTGGCTGCTAGTTTCAGCCGTAGAAATAGAGACAGTAAGGGAGGAACATGTATTTTCGTCAGATCACATCTTGAACCCGAAGCACTACCAAAGATCGAGGAAATGTCTATTCCTTACTTATTTGAGGTATGTGGAATAAAATTAAACGATACTTACATCATAAGCCTTTATAGACCCAAACCATACAAGAACGATAACTTTATATCAAACCTTGATAATATGCTTAACAATCTATGCAAACGTAATAATGCACGTAAAATTATTATTTGCGGTGACTTTAATGTTAATCTCATGGTACAAGATACAGAAACGAGAGAGCTTTTAAGTCTCTTACAAACTTACAATCTGAAGCATTTTATAAAGGAACCTACTCGAATAACTTATCATAGTTCAACATGTATTGATAATATTATGTCCAATACAACGCTAACACAGGTAAATGTTCTTGAAATTGGCTTATCGGATCATACTCTACAATGTGCGGTTATGGAACGACCACTAAAAAGAAATAAAAGTTCTTACACAATGGTAAGAAATCTCAAGCCGGAAAACCTTGAATACCTAAAAAACCATTTGCTCTTGGTTTCTTGGGAAGGTGTGTACAAAGCTATAGATTGTGATAAAGGGTTCGATATATTTCATAATACCTTGACTAGAGCTTTTGACACCTACTGCCCTGAAATAAAGGTGAAGTGTGATGATGGTGGTAAAAGTAGACTTGGGTGGCTCACACCAGGTATTAAAAAGTCATGCGAAACCAAAAGGGAGATGTTTATTTGTCTGAAGTGCTCAAATTGCTTAATTTTAAAACAGCGGTATAAACTGTATTGCTCTATTCTGGGTCGAGTTATTTCTTTTGCAAAGAGATCCTACAATGAACTGAAGATACTTAATTCACACGACAAAGTAAAGTCAACATGGGACTTAATAAAAACCAATATCAAGGGTAAACGCAGGAAGGATCTCACCAGTTACGTTGGTCTGACTGACGGTACAAACATAGTGGAGGCAGACTGCGAAGCTCCTGATGTATTTAACAACTTTTTCACAAGTGTCGTAGGCAGTATAGCTAACATTCCTGAAACTCAAATAGACCTACCACATCTAAGCCCCGATACGATGTTTGTCAGACCGATAAGTCTAGAAGAGTTACATAAAGTAGTTAAATCCTTAAAAAACAAAAAATCATGTGGATATGACAGTATTCCCTCAGGTGTCTTAAAGCACATATTGCAAGCTATCGCCGTGCCACTGCTGTTTTTACTAAATAGATCATTTACGGAGGGAATCTTCCCACAAAAACTAAAAAAGGCCCACGTAAGACCGATTCACAAAAAGGATGCTAAATTAGATGTCAACAACTACCGACCTATATCTTTGTTACCGACCTTATCAAAGGTGTTTGAAAAGGCCATGGCAAACAGACTCCGATCCTTTCTCACACTAAAAAAAATCTTGGCTAAAGAGCAATTCGGGTTTCAACATGGAGTATCCACAGCTGACGCTATATTTGACATGACGGATTTCGTTGCGGAGGCTCTAAACGGTAAAAAAAATGTAATGACGGTTCTCCTCGATCTTTCGAAAGCATTCGATTATGTCAATCATGGTATCCTATTATCCATTATGGATAGATATGGGATCAGGGGGGTTGTGGGTAAATGGTTTGCATCATACCTTAAAGAAAGAGAACAGAGTGTCCTCCTTCCAATCTTGAACCAATCAAGGACTCTTATAAATATGGAATCTAAAACTACAACAATACTTAAGGGCGTCCCACAAGGTAGCATACTGGGGCCCATTCTCTTCCTTCTGTACGTCAATCATCTTCCAAACCTGATAGACGATAAGGTAATAATGTTCGCAGATGACGTCTCTGTCTTTTTCAAATTTCAGCGAGGAGAAGGGACTAACTTAGCAGATCGTATAACGCAATCAATAAATATTGTTATAAACTGGTTTAAAAAACTTGACCTAAATACCAATCTTAATAAAACGAATGTCTTGTACTTTAGAAATTACAACACCCCGGATGTTGCTCTAGAAATTAATTTCGATGGTAAAAATTGCTGTACAGTATCAAATGCTAAATTCTTGGGGATCTATTGTGACGAAAATATGAACTGGAAGAAACATGTAGAGTGTCTGGAAAGTAAGCTAAGCAGCTTCTGTTATGCCTTGAGATGCCTAGCAGCTATTTCAACTTTAAGAGCCACTATGCAAGCTTACTACGCCTTTTTTCAGTCTAGGGTGCTCTACGGTTTAGCAATATGGGGGAACTGCGTAGAAATTAAAAATATATTCATCCTACAAAAAAGGTGTGTGCGGATCATCGACGGACTCAAGTCAAGCAGGGAATCGTGTAGAGAATCCTTTGTCAAACTGAATATTCCTACTATTACTGCCCTGTACATACTTGAGCTTTGCAAATTGGTGAGGCGTCACCCGTCAAAGTTTCCTCTAAGACCTATGGGAGTCAGCGTTCGGTTAAATGAAAGGTACCAATACAATGTAGAGGAGCCAACCTGCCGGACTGTCGCGTACTCGCGGTGCGCGAGGATGGTAGCCATAAAAGTGTATAATAGGCTTCCTGACGAAATAAAATCACTTCCTACACCTAGTCTTATTAATAAACTCAGACAGATACTTATAAAAATTTGCCCCTATGACCTAAATGAATTCTTTAAACATAAATTTTAATATTATTTATCTGTATTGTTATAAATTATGATCCAATGTTGTATTATTATTAATTGTTAATTTATGGACATGTATCAATGACATTTAGTAAAACTAACTTATTTATGGATGTAAATATATCTTAATCATAATATTGCTACGCCCTAAGGGTAAAATTACATTGAAACTACTGTACTTATTTAAGACCTTATGTAACATGTTTTTTATTGCAATAAATATATATTGAACAGCCACCGATTCTCAAGAGGTATAATAATAATATTATTAAAAATATTTAATAATAAAAATATTTATTCAACAGAAACAGTCAAAAAAAGTACGTTATTTAAAGGACTTAGCTAAAGATATGACACATTACAATTGGAACAGCTAAGCATGAGCTAGGTGTAAACCTGTATTTTACGCTACAGTGCTCTTCCCAAGAATGTATTTTGCTGTTTTTTGTTACACGTTTTCAAGGCAAAAAACTGAAACCAATAAAAACTAACTGTGGACGATAAAATAAAAAGGATAAAAACGCAAGAATTGGTGAAACTCTCTATGTGTAGTATGAGTTTACACTCATACGACTCGTACACTACTCACTTGTGTGTGTGAGAGGGTGAGTAATACAACGTTACTATATCTATCATTCGCGTGTCAGATTAATAAAAATATGCATTTAGAAAAGTTGCCTTATATACATTTATATAACTTCATAAAGGTAGGTAAGTATTAATCTTAAGTAGTTCCTCCGTCGTATCATAATTTAGTAGTTGTAATGTTTTATTAACCATATTTTTTAGATTAAAAGTGGAGAGTGTATAATACTAGTCGTTCTATTTATTTTATTTTATTAGAAGGGACCGAGGAAGCAAAAGAATTTATGGGGTAATGACGTTCGGAATAATATATTTTCTAAACATGCCCTATCCTTACGCCGTTTCGTTAGTAGGCTAGGGTTATATATATGAGAAGAATGTTGTTTTACAATAATATGGTAAACAAATGATTGCATTTCCGTAAGCACGTCACAATAATTGTATAGGAGATCAGTGGGAAAGAGGAGGGGACGGAAAGTGGAAACCTTGAGAACAACTCTTTGGGCAAGTTCTATTTGAAGGATAGTTGTTTTCGTAGCGCCACCCCATGAGGTAATGCAGTAGGTTAGCACAGATTGACAGAGCGCAATATAAACTCGTTTTATCAGACCAGCATAAGCAACGTGGCAGAGTTTATTAAAGATGTAGATGAGGTTACGGATTCTGCAGGTTAATATGGGGTCTAAAGGTTAGATTCTGGTCGACAAAAACACCAAGGTATTTAATAATTGAAATGTTGTCCAGGGCTGGGCACGAGCAGGTTTCACTATTTGGGTATCTGCAGTTGTGAGCAATAATAGAGCCGCAGTCGGTTGTGTAAAAGTTTCTAATGGAGAAAGCAGCGTATTTAGTTTCATCAGAGTTTAGGGTCAAAATGAATATAATAATAGGGTCAAGAAGAATAGTGTTGTCGTGGTGGTAACAATCAGAACGGAGTTACATATACAAAGGAAAATACAGTGCTAGGAATAAAAACAAGCAAGCATTCATATTTGTTATCGGCAGACCCCACTTGGGACATTTTACAAATAATCGGACATTCTACAAAATGTCCAAATGTGCAATCTGCCGGTAACATTAATTATTTCTATATATGAAAAAAGGATATTTATTTGTTTATCGGCAGACCTCACTTGGGACATTATGCAAACAATCCGGACATTTTATGAAATGCCCAAATATGAAATCTGCCGGTAACAATCAACAATTTCCACACAAAAAGGTAGCTAGTATAATTTAGTAAGCTGAACATATTTTCCAGACATTCTATAAGAAGCCAAGACACACTAACGCGTGTCTAAAAGCGGGTAGCAATTTGCGTTACAATGCGATGTGAATATCGCGAAATAATAATTAGCGAGTCTAAAAGGAATAAAACGCAACAAGCAATAAATGAAATGAGATGATTCTGGACACAAATGAGTAAGCCCGAAAGTACCTAACGGTAAGATGATTTTAAAACAGTATCTTTCACCACTCACCTCAATCGGGGTTAATATGAAGCACAGACAAAACTAAAACGTAACTACTAGTAGTACGTTATGATTAAACGTAAGTAATTACTGTTTAGAGTCGTTCGTCGGCGTACGGTAAAAAGGGACCGTTACAGAGCGCCAGTAGGACGGACGTGCGTATAGTGCTGAGTGAGTTTTCGGAATGACGCCGGTGCCGCAAAGTCAAGTTGCGGTCACGGCTAGTTAGTTT
This sequence comes from Argyresthia goedartella, assembly GCA_949825045.1. NCBI lineage: Eukaryota > Metazoa > Arthropoda > Insecta > Lepidoptera > Argyresthiidae > Argyresthia > Argyresthia goedartella. The sequence continues at coordinate 10,638,986 of OX463812.1, read as the reverse complement.
AAAACGGGCCAATCATAGCAGAGCGAGTGAGTTGTCAACAGTGGAATGTTGCTAGTACAGCGCGTGAAAATTAATACTGTGATTACTAGCCTCATTTGGTAGTTTTATTAAGAGAATTACTACTTAAATTTAAAATAAGACCAGTTAATGATAGAGTGAAGACAACGGTAACTTACAACGTTACAATACCCCCTCGCCCAGTAAAGGGTTTTCATACGTAATGAAAATCCAAAACCTAATTCTAAATATTCTTAACTAGTTTTAGATCCTTAACATGCCAGGTGCCTAAGTCCTTTCCCGTCATATCCTCTAAAATGTATACCAAGGGTGATTTCTTAGCGGAGACGCGACATTTGGTATATTTGGGCGCTAACTTTTTACTAAAGTACTTGTCTTTATCGCTCAAGACATAAGCACGTTTTAGGACAATGTCGCCTACGCTGAATTCTGCCTCTTTCCGCCTAAGATTATAGTGCGCCGTATTTTTTTTATGTGCGTGCCAAAGAGATGCCTGTACCTTATCAAAATATTTTGACAGGTGACCCAGATTTTCAGCGTAAATGTCGCGTGGCAGAAATAGTAGTTCCTCACCCAGATCGTTATCTGTATAATGAGAACCACAAGTAACCGTTTCTCGTCCGTACACGAGGAACGATGGAGTGTAGCCAGTTGCTTCATTGACGGAGTGACATTGGGTGGCTTTATTATATCTTTGCTGGGCAACTTTATACGTCTCCTCCCAATTTTTTGCTGAGAGTAAAAGGGCAGTGTCGTGAGCATATGTAATTAATTTGCCATTGTTAGGATTTAGGTCACATATGTACACACGATCATTGTTGTAAATGAGAAAAAGTGAAGATCACAATATGCTACCCTGTGGGCATACGTTATTGGCTTCTCGTCACAGAGATCTCCAATTTTAACGAATTGAGAACGACCGGTTTGATATTCCTCAAATAACTTTAACTGCACTCCTCGTATACCAAGTCGGTCCAGTTTTTCCAAGAGAATGGGGACAGAGACCGTGTCAAACGCCTTAGCACGGTCAAGGAAAATACCTAAGACTTTCTGCCCAGCATCAAGAATCAGTTAGTTCGTGTACTGCATCACTAGTGGCGATGCCATTTCAAAACCCGAATTGGCAATCAGATACAAGTTTGTTAGATTCAAGGTAGTTCATAAGTTGAGAGTTAACAATTCGTTCCAGTAATTTAGAAATTGAAGACAAGATGGAAATGTGCCTATAGTTATTGAAACGATCTCTGTCACCGGCTTTGTGTATAGGGAGCACCATTGACCGCATGAGGGACTTGGGGAAGATTTCATCGGAGAGGCAGATATTGAAAATACATGTAAGGGTCGGAATAAAGAAATATTTGAAGAGCTTAAGCACACGGTTTGAGATGTTATCCCATCCAATAGCGCACACGCTCCTCAAACCAACTATTAATCTCTCAACCTCCCCCATATCAGTCTCCAGTAATGCAAATGAAGATGTATATATGATTGGTGTATGTATGGGAAGTGGAGTGTTGATGCCAGTTTGCGTTGGATATAACTCTCCATTTATTTTATCAGCTAGATCCTTACCAACATTTGCAAAATATTAATTGAAATAGTTGTTAGTATTAGGTTTTTCCAACAATCCCAATAATTCAGTCGCAAAGCTCTTTGTGTTTGTAATCACTTTTATTATTATCCACAATTCTTAAGAGTAGACTTGACTTTGAAATTTCATGTTTTTCGTTGGTTCTCTTGAGTTTTTTAAGAATATTTTTGCAGAAATTTCTGTATCTTTTATATGTCGTCTGGAGGATGAGATTTTCCGGAGCTACGGTTGAGTTTTTGTGCAATCTGTCTCTGTTTTGCATGCATCTGATAAGGCAAGGTGTGATCCATGGTTTAATTATTTTGAGACAACGCGAGTACTTTTTAGTGGAGGTGTTAGCATCGACTGCATGTACAGAAGATATGATGTATTCTAGAGCAGTCTGAGGGTCGGAAGATACACAGGTTTCAAAACAATATATATATATATATATATATATATATATATATATATATATTGTTTTGAAACCTGTTCAATGCATGTTTTTTCACACAATAGTGTGTGAAAAAACATGCATTGTCTTTTTGACTATTTATATCTGGGGTACAACCTGAAACTAACCAGCCCAATTCAGTTTCCTGTAATGTTGGCTGTTGCTTGCCTGGCTGAATTTGGCCGTTACCCATTATCTTCCAGAATATGCTTGCACCAAGTAGAAGATCGATTGGTGCCGGCTCACAGAATTGCGGGTCAGTGAGTTTTATGTGTTTAAGTAAGTTAATACCCTTAGTGTGGATGCGTATGCTAGGTATCGAAGGTGAAATTTTTTCGAGTACTAAGCATGATGTATTTACTGCGTAGCAGTTGTGTAATGATTTGATTTGTATGTTTGTTCTGTGAGATATATTTGTGTGTTGTTGATTGATGCCTGAAACGGAACCCTGAATGAATTGTAATGGAAGATTTAGTTTAGTGCAGAGTTGTTTTGTAATATAGCAAGAGGTACTACCGTTATCTAGTAATGCTCTGGCGATGTGTTTTTCGCCGTTACTGCCAATGACACTTACTAGGGCAGTTGATAGTAATACTGAAGTCTGTTGGGTACTTGTTAGTCTTGTCGTATGGGATGCTCGTGGTTCCATCAAATGTAACATTGTGTTATGTTTCTGAGAGCAATACTTGCAGGTACCGCCACGACATGACTTGGTTTCGCGCCCTTGATATAAGCAGTTGGAGCATACGTTTAGTTTCGAAACTTTTTCGATTCTTTTCTCCACTGTCATTTGTTTGAAAACAGGACACGAAAACAAATAATGCTGTGTTTTGCAGATAGGACAACTAGGAAATCGTGATGACGTGCTTGTAGTCATTGTTGTACCTGTTGCTTTTGTCGACTTTTGAATTGCATTGTTTGCTATCTTCGAGAGTTTTCAATATGTCTGCACGATATTTGAGGTAGGTTCGTAAGTCTTAAAGTTTGGGCATGTTGTCAAGTGTATTTTTGAATTCTTCCCAGTATCTTAGCGTCACCGAGTCCAATTTGTTTGCCACTAGATAAATAATTAAAGTATCCCAGTGTTCTGTATTTTTTCCCAAGCTTTCAAGGGCTCTGACGTTTTTGTTTACATTGTCTTACAATTGTCTCAGTGACGCAGAAGATTCTTTGTGAATGTGGTGTATGTTGAATAGTGAGTGAACATGGTTACCCACCAGTTTACGCGTGTTATTGTATCGGTCGGTAATTAGCTCCCATGCCACTCTGTAATTGTTTGATGACATTTCGATTGATTTAATGATTTCAGTGGCTTCACCTTGCAAAGATGCACGCAGATAATGAATTTTTTGAATATTATCTATCATTGTAATGTTGTGTATGAGTGACACGAATGTATCTCTGAATTCAAGCCAATTTTGATATTCACCTGAGACTCGTGGAAGGTCGATCGTTGGAAGTTTGATAAAAGCCTTTTTCGCACTTGCATCCAGAGTTGTTTGTTCAGACCCATCGACAACGGTGGTAGATTCATTGTCTCGTATCAGCTGCATGGCAAGCGCGAGCTGAGTTTGATAATCCGATTCAAACTGCTCCCGCTCTTTCATCTGCTCTTCTGGAATGCCGACAATTTCATCGATTAAAGTCTGATTTTAGTCGTAAGCTTGTGGCAATAACTTAAAGTTTCAAGGCGATTTCTATTCTGATAATCCTTTTTGATTGGCTGAGGACAAAGAATCAAGGTAATTTTTGAATATAGTAACCTTTGATTTGTGTATAGTATAGTATATATATATATATTCCTCCTTTCGGCCATTATTGATCAGGCTAAAATCCGCATCAATTGTTGATCAGTCTTTACCCGCTTTTACTTAGAAAGTTTTGAGTATATCGTGCTATAATAGCTATATAATAATTCTCCTCATATTCATTCATATATTTATTGTGTCATTGTGGTACATTTTAACAAAATTTTATCCAACAATGAACCCTGTAAGGGCACTACAATGTCTTAATAACTAGCTTACAACTAACATTTGTGATGGTTAAATATTATTTTCTTATTATATTTTATTATTTACTATACTTATTACATTATTATATTATATTATATATATATATTTTTTTTTAAGTATGAGAAACATAAGAAATTATTAACTGCTGAATTATTATATAAATGTTAGGTTTAGTTTGTTATTAATTAAAATTCTATTAAAATATTATTTAATATTTTATAAAATTTTATATTATAGTAGTTTATTATATATTATTTAATTCTTATTTTATTGGTTATTGTTTATCATTTAGGAACTCGTTAATATTGTAATAGCGCTTTGTAATCAGCAATTGCTTAAGTGATTTTGTGAATTTGTTCTCTTTAGTTTCATTTAATATATATTCAGGTAAATTATTATAGATTTTTATCGACATGCTTAGTGGGCCAGATGAGTGAAGTTTTAAATTGGAGGAGAGCTGTGCCAGTCCTTTCCCGGGTCTTAAATTTCGGTTGGTCTGCATTTTCTCTTGACGGATTTTATAGAACTCAGGGTGTTTGCGAACGAACTTACAGGTTTCTAGGATGTACATACAGGTTAGTGTTAAAATGTTGAGTTCCCCAAAATATGGTTTGCAACTATCGGTCGGTTTTATATTTGCTAATATTCGGATAAGCCTTTTTTGTAGGGTAAACACACTTGAGACATTTGTACTATTTCCCCACAATATTATTCCGTAACTTAGCCACGCATACGCATAGGCGTAATAAGTAACTAGAGCAGTTTTCTGGTCGGTAGACCTCTTTTATTTCACGGAAAGCGTAAACAAATTTTGATAATTTTGAATTTAATTTTTCAATGTGTTTTTTCCAATTTATATTTGTGTCGATATTAAGTCCAAGTAGCGAAAAATTATTTATTGAATCAAGCTTAATGTCATTAAATTGAAAATTTATTTCTATAGGTTTTTTTTGAAAAGGATAAAAAGGTATTAACTTTGTTTTTTTTTTAAATTTATTTGAAGGTTATGTTCTTCTAGCCAGTTTATGATATTATTTAATATTGTGTGAAGGTTTTCGTTCAGTTCTTGGTTATTTGTGCATGAAGTAAGTATAGACATATCGTCAGCGAACAGGACACTAGGGTCATCTATGGATTTGGGCAAGTCGTTTATGTAAATTAGAAATAGTAAACAACCAATCACACTATTTGTGGAATGGAAGCGTTTATATCCACGGCATCCGACTGGACTTTTATAATTTCTTTTCTTTCTATGTTATAGTATTCTAGTTCTACTAGTTGTTTCCTATTTGTTAGGTATGAAGCAAACCATTTATGTGAGATGTCGCGTATTCCCATATTATATAATTTATCTAATAAAATATTATATTGCACTCTGTCATAGGCTTTTGACAAGTCTATTAAAATCCCTACTGCGTATTGTTTGTTATTTATAATATTAATTATATTTATAATATTAATTATTAATTCTCCTCCTTGCGACGCTGTGCCTAAATATGCCGCAAAGCCTCTATCTCGTCACCGACTGACACGGCCATTGTTGATCTTTTAACCGCCTTTTTTTTACACTAAATGAAACTTTGTTGATCATTGTAAACATTTCCTGATCAACATTTACTGCGGAAACTAGTATTTTGAAACTGGCGCAGCGGAGCGGCAACGTCGCAAAAATGAAACGGAAGTATTAATAAAGTAAGTTCAGTCAGTCGCACTGTCGCAGACTTCATAGATAGTCATCAATTTTCCTGCGGTGACTTGTGTTGCAGTGGAGGACGTGTTTTTAAAGTATTTTGTTAATATGTAGGTACTTAGATACGTGAATGAAAGTAGATGAATATTTGTCCTGCTGTTAACGTTTTAATAATAATAATAATAATAATAATAATAATAATAATAATAATAATAATAATAATAATAATAATAATAATAATAATCGTTTATTCTTAGGCAACATGACCCATAGTTATAAATTATAAATTGTAATTATAAAATAGTCACAAAAATAACAATAATTTAGGCTAAACTAAAATAAAATAAATAAAAATATGAAACCTTTAACCTTACTTTTGGTTCCCACTGTGATAACAAATAACCAATATGCGAAAAAATTACTTTTCAGACAACTGGCAATATTCGTCAAAATTCCATTTTTAGATTCCCGTAATCGAGTGCAAAAGGCGGCGATACGAGATCTGAGGATCGCGAAGAAGTCGGGGACTCTGGCCTCCGCGAACATGGTCGATGCGGTACAAAAACGAGGTTTTCTAAGCAATATGCGGAACGCGTCATTATATTGTATACGTAATGTGCTATACGATCGTTTTGTATAGCTTGTCAGTTGTTACAATAGAAAGACTGCTGATAGAGGTGGTTCTTTAATCTTAGTGAAGAATAATATTAAGGTGAAACAACGGAAAGATATTCTTGCACTTACTGTTGAAAGACAAATAGAGGTATCCTGTGTTGAGTTAGATAGCCATATTATTGTTTGTGTCTACAGGCCACCGAGGGATGAAAAAGGCCATGGCAATTTCGAAATATTTGAGAAAATTATGGAGGAAGCCCTCATTAAACTTTGTAATAACAGAAAAAAGTTAATTATTTGTGGCGATCTTAATGTAGATCTGCTTGTAGATACAACACTGAAGCGACGATTAATAACTCTGTTCAAATCATTTAATTTATGTCATGTATTTCTAGAGCCGACTAGAATTACACTTACAAGCCAAACTTGCTTAGATAACGTTTTTTGTGACTGTGCATTCACAACTAAAAGTGTAATTAACTGCTTACCCTCCGATCACAGTGGTCAAACAGTTTCATTCCCAATTAGTATTAAGGATAAGACTGGTCCAACATTTTATAGGCCTATTACATCCCATAGACTAGAGACATATACGAAAAACTTAGATATAAATTTGCCAGTACCGGATTTTAATGAACAGAACCCAAACAAAATCTACTCAGACTTCTTCAACATTATTCAGACAGAATTCAATAAAGTTTTCAAATTAAAGAAAGTCAGTGACTACAACGGTAAATCTAAATTTAATGACTGGGCAACGTTTGGAATTCGTAAAAGTAGAGTTATCTTGTATGACCTTTATGATCAAAAAACCTATAACTTTGATCAAAAATTTCATGACTATGTTAAAAAATATTCCAAAACTTTCAAGTTGGTTTGTAGAACTGCAAAAACTTTACACATTAATAGAAAAATTAAAAATTCAAATAATAGAATGAAAACAGTTTGGCAAATAATAAACCGCGAAACTGGCAAAGTTATACCAAGGGACAGTGATTTCTGCCTAAAGATAGGTGATGATGTTGTTAAATCCAACGCTGATGTTGCTCGAGCTTTTGAAACATTCTTCACCAATGTATCCGTACTCACAACGGACAGTCTAAATTCATCTCCATTTGAAGCAGAGACTTTATTAAAAAATAACACTAGCGTCAGTAATGTATATTTAAAATTTCATCATGTATATCCCCAGGACATTGTCAAAACGTTTAAATTACTTAACTTAAAAAATACGGAAGACCTGTGGGGTATATCAGTCAAAGTCATTGGTTCAGTAATTCTAGTTATAGCCCCACACTTAGCTTATATATTCAATAAATGTGTTGACGATGGGGATTTTCCAGACCTCATGAAACACAGTAAACTTATACCGCTGTTCAAATCGGGAGATAAGGGCGATCCTTCAAATTTCAGACCAATATCTGTTCTTCCAACACTAAGTAAAATATTTGAAAAGATTATACTCAATCAAATGCTCTCACACTTCAACCGTACAAAACAACTCCACGCTAAACAATATGGTTTCACTAGGGGTAAATCGACTACGGATGCAGGTATTTCCCTTGTATCTCATATTTATTCTGCATGGGAGGCCGCACAGGATGCTATCGGAGTTTTTTGCGACCTGTCGAAGGCGTTTGATTGTGTTGATCATAATACGCTATTAATTAAATTAAATCATTACGGAGTTAGAAATAAAGCGTTGTATCTACTAAGATCATACCTAAGCAATAGAATTCAAAAGGCAGAAGTTAACGGCGTAAAATCTGATGGATCGGGTGTTAAAATTGGCGTTCCACAAGGTTCCATATTAGGCCCTTTCTTATTCCTGGTATATATTAATGATCTGCCTTTCATGGTGGAGAAATTAACTGACATAGTGTTGTTTGCTGATGATACTTCAATGGTCTTCAAAATTGAAAGACAAAAAGGAGATTTTGATGATGTTAATGGTGTATTGTCTTTAACCTTGAATTGGTTCACAGTTAATAATTTATTGTTAAACGCTGGTAAAACCAAGTGTATCAAATTCTCACTTCCAAATGTCAGGCAAGTTGAGACCAGTTTGGTGTTAGACAACAGCACGTTAGAATTGGTAAATGATACGAAGTTTCTTGGAATAACCATTGATAGTAAATTGCAGTGGGGACCCCACATAGATAAATTGGCTGGTAAATTAAGTTCTGCGGCTTACGCTGTTAGGAACATCAGACAAAGCACGGATGTGGCTACATCTAGGCTAGTATATTTTAGTTACTTTCATAGTGTGATGTCCTATGGTATCTTGTTGTGGGGGAAAGCAGCGGATATTCAAACTATTTTTATTTTACAGAAAAGAGCTATTCGAGCAATTTATAATTTAAAACGAACAGACTCCTTAAGAGAGCTTTTTAAAGAAATTGACATACTAACAGTAGCTAGTCAATTTATTTTCGAAAATATAATGTATGTACGCAAGAACCTTACAACATTTTCCAAACTTAGCGACAGCTGTAATGTTAACCTAAGAAATAATCACAGACTATGTGCGCCCCGTTTTAGACTCGCGAAGGTTAGCAATTCTTTCAAGGGTCAGTGCATTCTCTACTACAATAAGATACCTCTGGAGATTTTGAAATTGCCATTTGAGCAATTTAAAAAGCATGTTAAAGCGACTTTGTCGAAAAAGGGATATTACAATGTTCAAGATTACTTAAATGACAGGACTGTATGGGGTTAATCTGGCTCAACACAGACCTTGCTGTTAATAATTTTGTAATTATTTATTCCTGCTTATTAATCATAACAATTAAATTTTTCATATTTGTATTAGTTAAGCACAACCTATTTTTAAAAGAGATCTAAAAATAAATCTGTGGGAGTTTCTACGCCCTTCTTCTCCCACAGTGGTCCAATGTAGAGAAGAGGCAAAAAATGACGTTTGCTAAGTATATGTAAATATCTACAGTAATAAAGTACTTTGACTATTGACTATTGACTATTGACTATTGACTTGTCCAAAGATGGCAGGTGTATCAATTTTGACAATAGGCCTTAAATAACGTTATTTTCACTTCCTCGTTGCATTTAGAAAACCTGCGCGCGAGCATATTGCACCGTACTGCCAGAGCCCTGCGCTCCCTCTCGATATCCTCATCGTCAGTGAGATGTTCAGTCAAAATATGTCCTAGGTATTTAAAGCTCTTTACAACCTGCACCGGCGCGCCGGTGCAGGTTGTAATAACTCAACAACGCCTGGACCAATTTGGCCAAATCTTTTTTTTAAATGTTCGTTGAAGTTCAAGGATGGTTTTTACGGCGAGAAAAATTAGAATTATTGCTGGAAAAACCCTAAAAATAGCCCTTTTCTTTTTCCCATACAAATGATTTGTAACTAAAACGTAGTCAATTTGAGCTTTATTGCTATGGTATAAAGTTCATATTAAATTACAAGCACTCACTGTTGTCTAAGCAATGTAGGTGTGTTCTTAACGTCAAAGATCATATCTATCAAAACAATGTGCTTGTGTGCGTTGGAGCACAGAATACATAGTTGGAGGAGTTTAATGTCGCGTTCCGAAACTCGCGTTTCTTTTGTATTAGTTTCGGCACGCGAGATAAAATGCATCAGTTTCCACGTCATTACATCAGTCAAACAAAAATCGCGTTACCAACAGTGATTTATTATTTTTAATATCCAAATTTTAAATAAATAAAACAATTCGTACGGCTTAAAAGGATTTGACTTCAAGTCATATCAAATTAAAAAAAAAAAAGTTGTCTGTTACCTAATCTACTGAGTTTGCTTTTGTCAACTGATACACGAAACAAATTCGTATATCGTGTTTTGTGCAGAGTGTTTAGTTAGTTAGTGTTTGTTTAGTTCGTGATTAGTGAAAAAATAATTTATATTTGAAATGCCTCCTATAAGACGAAGCAATTTAGGTAGAAGAACCAGAAATGCTACAAACCAAGCTAATTACCGATCTAATCGTACTGCACAAGAACGTGACGACGGAAATGAACGTGAAAGAATTCGGATATCACAAACGCGTGAAGCGCGAGCGCGACATTCAACTAATAATCGCGCAAGTTTGAATCGAGCTGCTTTCAGTTACGATGTGTCAATTGACTACAGTAACTACCAATGTGTTGTTATTGGTTTTATGAACTCGGTTTGCTCACACTGTAAGGCATTAAAATACAAAAACGAAGCCAATGGATTGTGTTGCGCAAATGGTAAAGTGAAATTGATACCATTGGATCCACCACCAGAACCATTGTACTCATTGGTTTCAGGAATAGGAACAGATTCTATACACTTTTTGACACATATCCAACAATATAACAATTGCTTTCAAATGACTTCATTTGGGGCAACAAATGTAGTTCGGGAAAATTTTATGCCAACTTTGAAGGTATGTATTATAGCAGTTACTCATAACTATTTTAGCGAACAAAATTTTCTGTCACCAAAGTTAAGATGTGTGACTAATCTTCAATTTCTTAATCATTACGAAATATATCACTTAGTCATCATATTATATGGTGATTCAGTTTCAGTGACACTTTTATTATATTTTATATTTGATAGATATTAGTTAAAACTAAATATATACTTTTTAAGATCAAATATTATCCAATTACCACAATTACCAATTACCCAATTACTAATTACCAATTACTCCAATTACCCACATCATCAACTTCTCTCTCTCGGTAAGCTCCTTTCCTAGCCTGTGGAAGAAAGCACTCGTTATCCCACTGCCGAAAAAAACCAATCCCTCCTCCTTCAAAGATTATAGGCCCATATCTATCTTACCCATTCTCTCCAAAGTCCTTGAATCCATAGTCCACTCCCAACTCTCTTCCTACCTTTCATCAAATAAACTTCTCAATCCTTTCCAATCTGGGTTCAGACCGGGCCATAGTACTACCACAGCACTGTTAAAAGTCAGCGATGACATACAGCTAGCCATGGATCAGAAGTTGGTCACGGTCCTAGCCCTGCTTGACTTCAGCAATGCCTTTAACTGCGTCGATTTAGACATTCTGTTCGCTATATTGAGCTCACTGAATGTCTCCGTCCATGCTGCTAACTGGTTCCACTCATACCTGAGAGGTCGTCAGCAACGCATTAAGTCTGAAGAGACTGAAACTCAATGGTGTGATCTTTCCTCAGGAGTACCTCAAGGTGGTATTCTCTCTCCTCTTCTATTTTCAGTCTTCATCAACTCTATCTCCGAAGTTATCTCTTCTTCATATCATCTGCACGCAGATGATCTCCAAATTTATCGCCACTTTTGCCCCTGCGATGTAGCCTCAACCGTGGAGGCACTGAATGCTGACCTCGAGAATGTGAAAGACTGGGCCTTATCATACGGGCTGTTGGTAAACCCGACCAAATCACAAGCCATGCTTTTAGGAACCAGGCACACGCTTTCCTTGATACAAAAACATATTGTTCCTGTGTTATATAATGGCATCACAATAGAGTATACAGATCAGGCGAAAAACCTTGGGGTTATTTTTGACAACCTGCTGTCTTGGTCTCCACATGTCAGCGAGGTCAGCAGACGGGTCTTTGCGTCTTTTCACTCCCTCAGGCGTTTGCAGTACTTCTTGCCACGGCAGACCAAAATCACCCTTGCTCAGTCCCTTCTTCTGCCGCTAATCGACTACGCCGATGTCTGTTGGGCGAGCGCGAACGAAGATCTACTGAACAAACTCGAACGACTTCAGAATCTTGGGATTCGGTTTATCTTCGGGTTGCGCAAATTCGACCATGTTTCTCAATATCGCAAAGAGTTGGGGTGGCTTCCAATTCGTCGTCGCCGAGACACTCATATTCTCTCTTATCTTTTCAATATATTGAAAAACCCGCGCTACCCCAGCTACCTTCGAGAACGCTTTGAGTATCTCTTTTCAGGAGATCGGCACCGGAGATCTCACACGGTCTCACTCTTAGCCACTCCAAGGCATAACACCTCGGCATATGAGCACTCATTCAGGCTGCAGGCGGTCCGACTGTGGAACGCACTACCTTGCACTATAAGAGACATTCCCACTATTGTCTCTTTCAAAAACCGGGTAAAAGAGCACTTCCTCTCTCTTTCGTGAGAGTTATAGTATGTAGGTATATCATTATAATATATAAACTATATTTGCAGGTATATGTATGTATTGTATTTAGTAGTCTGGTATATAAGTATTTTATTTTCCGTATTTTATGTTATATGTATTTTAGTATAAATTAGATATTAGATATTGTACACTGCCTACCCTTTCATGATACATTTCCCTTTCATGCCTTGGTTTGCTGGAAGAAATCTCTTTTTAGAGATAAGCTCGCCTTTGGACATATTATTTCTCCTAATGTTACCTTTTAAATTGAATATGTGTGTGCAATAAAGAATTATGAATTATGAATTATGAATATTATTTAAGTTTGATCACTGACAATCCATTAATTTATACCACAACATAATATTTTTTTTTTATTTACAGATACAAGGGCAAATATATCACAGAGCAGGTTCACTGTTACCAGTGTCAGATAGCGACAACAAATTCCTGCAAATTTATTTTATGGGCAATTCACCACATGAAATTGATCTGCGTTGTGCACATAACAATTTAGTAAAGAGGTCTATTGTAGAACAATTACAAACTTTATTTCATCAACACAATCAATTGATTATATTGTTTAAAACTGCCCTGGATCTGATGCCATCCGATAATCACAAAATTGTAATCAGAGCTGATAAAACACCTGCAGGTCAACATACAAGACGTTTTAATGCACCAACTATTGATGGAGTTGCTATCGTTGTAGTTGGAGAAAACTTGGAATCCCGTGATATTGTTTTACATCGTCGGAATGATCAATTACAACGTATAAAGGAAACACACCGCTCATATGATGCACTGCAATATCCCATTATATTTTGGCAGGGTGAAGATGGCTACGATTTCTCAATAAAAATGATAAATCCCATTACAGGTAACTAAAATATTAGTTTAGCTATGGCGATATTGGTTGCGATTTGGAAGGTGACACAAACTAAAATTAACAGCCAACTAGGCAACTAAACGTCATCATGACGTCATCTTAGTTGCTTAGCTTTAATCGGTATTCGGAAGGCGCCAAAATTAATCGATATTTGTTTTTAAAAGTTAATTTTAACTTGTCTAGTTTAGTGTGTGCCAGTTTGTATGGATTTCGTATTCGGAAGGCATTTTAGATGGCCGATTTTAGTTCCTTTTTGACAGATAGCAGTTAAAATTACGATAATGGTTTTGGTGGCAATTAAAATTAGCTTGAGGCCATTTTGGTCAGATTTCATATGAAAACTATTATTTCGTGTGTATTTCAATTTAATTTAATTTAATTTAAGCAATTTAATCAATCAATCAATCGAACGTAACTTTAAGCGGGAAATTTATTTTTCTTGTCATGACTTCTATTTTGGCGGTTTTCACGCGACGTGAATTCTTGATCCTAAAATATGTATAACGAAATAAAATGGATATCGAATGCGTGGCGGCTTCTTAGCCCTAGACGAAGAATCTATTTACCGGCGGTAAGTTAGAACAGATTGTTATTCACATACTTATCAATTTCCTTCAATCAATTAAATCAGCGCACATTTACGCACTGCTGGGTACAGGCCTTCCTTTATCACGAGATCTATACCTACTCAGGTCCCGTGCCTTTCATTTTTCTACCTCTTCTTCAGTTATGATAGGTAAACTAAATTGATTATACTTGCATATTGCAGCCCAAACTATGCCAGGCTCATAACTATGATGGCATAAGACATAAGAATGGAAGCTGCAAAAGTTCACCGATTATAACGTTTGCCAAAACTTTCGAAATACATACCAATATTATATAGACCTACTATGTATTATTTTTATTTTAGATTCAGAAGACGAAGAGGAGACCACTGCTGCAAGTTGAAGACTTCCTGCAGGAAGGCCGTCAGCAGCGGGCTAACCTTGTTAATTTACATAAAAAAAATAAACACAATCTTATACTTTTAAATATTTTATTAACAAACTGATTTATTTATTGTGGTTCCGTGTGCCTCTGCACAGTCTGGCGGCTCGAGCACACGGCAACAGCGGTTGTGTCAGCCCTGATAGCGGCCGTCTATTCAGCTGTTGACTCCCGCAAAGTTTCGCGCATCAAGCGGGAGTTTTCATTTAAAGCCTGCACCAACAGGAGTGCAGGTGAATCCGCTGCCCTGCAAAGTAAACAAAAGACTACATAAGTATTTGTATTATGAAGTATAACAGAGACATAAAGAATTTGTAAGCAAACAACTAATTGCTTTCATTATTCACATCTTGAAAAGCAACAGCCTAAATGAAATATACAACAAGCTACCATTCAACAAATTAATATGAAAATGACTAACAAAAGACCATGCAATCCATACTCTTGAGCGAGACGGCATTAAGACGTCAGACAGTAGAAAATCCAACCGACATGGAAGTATTAGAGTAGCATGGGACTTTTCTTGGCGGACAAGTTTATCAACACTATTTTATTTATTGATTAGCTATCATTTATGATTATGACCACTAGAATGACTTGCTTTGTTGTAATGACCACGGCATGGCCACTAGGTCCATGCCTATACAATACAATTTAAAAAGAATACATTACACAATACAAACAAATTCATGAATGACATAACTTTCGTAATAAGCTATGTTCTCCGGCTAATTCTAGGCCAGTTAATCTATTTGTATCACTTATGTGTCTCATACTCGGTGGTAGCTGTGTCATAGGCCCTAAAAGGGCAGCTTGATTTCTTCTGACAGTTGGGTTGGCCACTATTAAGGGTTGACACCCCTCTATCGAACCGGCAGAGCCAGCATGGTGGAGTACTTATGACTCAATCTTACTTGTATCCTCGGTGTGCACATTAATGGGCTACATATTATTATGTGTATCATTCTCACACTCTAGTACCTATCTGGTCAGTAGAAACTTATCTAAACAAATATTAGACATACCTATTGCCTCCTTCAAATCTCTGCCGAAGCCCAATACATTGAGCTGTGTGGCAAGGGCCGACCACTGCTCCTGCTCCATTATCGTGGGCATCGCTCTATTCCCTGCAAAAGTTTAGCAAAGTGAAAACATATGCCTTCCTCACTATTTGTAATTTGATTGCGCGGGAAAATTGCCGGCGGATTTCTGTCATTTATACCTGGTAGGTCTTCTCATCCCGAATTAGAGCAAAATAGATAGGTGGGTACCATGTCAGACATGCATATCAGTGTCCCATAGTGGGGATAGATGAGAAGTCGCAGTCACAATACACATCACAATCTGTTTACCAAACAAACAAGTTATTGCAATGCACATACCCCGAACAATCTCGTTGTTTAAATGGAGCCGCTCTAAAAGCAGCGGTTAGCAGCGCCTGTTGCCGTTTCGACATTTGTTTCCTGCTGGTCTTCTTCTCCAATAATAACACGAAATACAGCACAAAAAGAAAGGAAAAAATCAAAATCACAGTGAAAAGAATAATGACTGAAGTAAGTGTGACAGGCGACAAGACAGTTCGCGCCGCCCGCGGCTTGCAACACAAACGTTCTGAAACTGATTGAACATAATTTTAGTTTATTCAAAATGAGTCTATCCGTGGATTATTATTGAAATTATCTTAAAAATATAATTTAAACACTATAAAATGCACTTGTAATAATAAATTTATAATAATTTGAAAATATATTTGAACAGTTTCTTTATTTGACTATGACGAAATATATCGATTTTATCGAAACATAATCGAGAAATAAAAAGATACATTGTGGTTCAGAACTGTCCCTAGGGGCGGTAATTCGTTTAGTTGGAAAAAAAAACGTCAACTATTCTTAGTTTGCGTTTAGAGAGCGTGACTTCCAAATACCGATTAACGTAATTCAAACTAATATTAGTTCTCAAAACAGTTTAGAGCGGCTAGTTGTCCGTGCCTTCCAAATCGCAACCAATATCTCAGTCATTATATTATGTATTTTAATTTTATATTTGAATGTTATTAAAACAAAATCTATTTACAGGTTCTGAAACCAACAAAAAAGTCAGTTCAATGAATTTTATATATTCATACCGCCTAATGATTCGGGAAAATGAAGATAATCACATATTGAAATGTCCGCGATTATATCACAAATATGTTGTTGACATGTATGTTAAAATTGAAACGGAGAGATTAACATTCATCAGGTTGAATCAAACCAAACTCCGATCTGAAGAGTATATTCACCTTCGAGATGCGATTAATACTGATGGAAATGCACAGAATGTCGGTCGGATGACTATTCTTCCAGCAACATACATCGGAAGCCCTCGGCATATGCACGAATATGCTCAAGATGCCATGTCGTATGTTCGTCATTATGGTACAGCAGATTTGTTCATCACATTTACATGCAATCCGCAATGGATAGAAATCAAGCAGGAGTTATTATCTGGGCAATCACCCATTGATCGTCATGATATTACAGCCAGAGTCTTTAGACAAAAGTTGAAATCTTTAATGGATTTCATCGTAAAACACAAGTGTTTGGTGAGACACGCTGCTGGATGTATTCTGTGGAGTGGCAGAAACGAGGATTGCCACATGCACACATTTTGATTTGGTTGGTTGAAAAGATAAGGCCAAATGAAGTTGATGCAGTGATATCAGCTGAAATCCCTAATGTACAAGTAGATCCTGGATTGCATGAGGTAGTTATCAAAAACATGATACATGGTCCCTGTGGAACTCTTAATCAAAATTCACCGTGTATGATGGATGGTAAATGTTCAAAACGATATCCACCGACATTAATATCGGAAACAATTACTGGTAATGACGGTTATCCATTGTACCGTCGCAGATCGACAGCAGACAATGGAAAATCAACAATTGTCAAATTAAATCAACAAGATATTGAAATAGATAATCGTTGGATTGTTCCATATTCACCCATTTTATCAAAGACATTCAAAGCACACATCAACGTTGAATCTTGCCATTCAGTGAAATCTATTAAATACATTTGCAAATATGTAACCAAAGGGAGTGATATGGCTGTGATTGGAATTGGTGCAGAGAATTCCAATGATGAAGTTACCCAATACCAAATGGGCCGCTATGTCAGTAGTAATGAAGCAGTTTGGCGAATATTTTCTTTTCCTATTCATGAGAGACACCCTTCTGTTGTTCACTTAGCTGTGCATTTAGAAAATGGACAAAGAGTGTATTTTACAGCACAGAACGCAGTACAAAGAGCTGCTCAGCCACCATCTACTACATTAACCAGTTTTTTTGAGACATGCTAAAACGATGATTTCGCACAAACATTGCTATATTCTGAAATGCCAAAATATTATACCTGGAATCAATCCTCAAGGAGATTTATACGACGGAAACAAGGAAAACCAGTTCCAGGATATACAGATGTATATTCCACCGATTCGATTGGCCGGATTTATTCAGTACATCCAAGCAATGATGAATGTTTTTATTTACGACTGCTATTAGTCAATGTACGTGGCCCAACATCATTCCAACAGTTACGAACTGTTGATGGTGAATTGTGTGGATCCTACAGAGAAGCCTGTCAACGTTTGCAATTGCTTGAAAATGACGCTCATTGGGATCAAACTCTCAATGATGCTGTAATATCATCACACGCTCATCAAATACGAACATTGTTTTCTATAATCATATCTACATGCTTCCCATCAAACCCAATTGATTTGTGGATCAAGTACAAAGATTATATGTGTGATGATATTTTGTATCAAATACGGAATAGAATGGGAAATCTAAATATACAAATCAGTGAAGAAATTTACAATGAAGCATTGATTTCAATTGAGGACATGTGCTTGATAATGTCAAACAAACTATTAATTCAATTAGGCCTGACCGCGCCCAATCGTCCAATGCATGACGCTTTTAACCAAGAGTTGCATCGAGAAAGACTGTATGATCTCAACGCTTTGAAAGAATTAATTCAAACAAATCTTCCACTGTGAAATGAACAACAGAAGTATGTATTTGAAACTCTTATGAAAGTAACAAATGATGAAACTGGAGGGATTTACTTCTTAGATGCACCTGGTGGTACAGGAAAAACTTTTTTGATTTCATTAATATTAGCAACAATTCGCTCACAAAATAAAATTGCACTTGCACTCGCTTCGTCGGGAATCGCAGCAACTTTGCTTGAAGGTGGTCGAACAGCTCATTCAGCACTTAAATTGCCATTAAATATGCAAAGCAATGAAACTCCAACCTGCAACGTTTCGAAGAACTCTGCAATGGCAAAGGTTTTGCAGCAATGTAAATTGATTGTTTGGGATGAATGCACGATGGCACATAAAAAATCTTTGGAGGCTTTAGACAGAACCTTATTAATCTACGGAGCAATAATAACCGATTTGGTGGTGCAATGATTTTATTAGCAGGAGATTTTCGTCAAACATTGCCAGTGATTCCACGATCAACGCCAGCTGATGAACTCAATGCATGTCTAAAGTCCTCCAATTTGTGGAAACATGTCAAAGTACTTCATTTAAGCAAGAATCTGCGTGTCGAGTAGCAAAATGACCAATCTGGAAACATATTCTCTAAACAACTCATTGACATTGGTAATGGCAAATTTCCTATAGACATGTTGACTGGCTGCATTAACTTTCCTCAAAGTTTTTGTCAGTAAACTCGATCAAAAGATGAACTTATTCAGAAGGTGTTTCCAGATGTTTCTCAAAATTACAGAAACCATGATTGGTTGAGCGAACGAGCTATACTAGCTGCAAAAAACATAGATGTAAATGAATTAAATTTCAAAATTCAAGAACAAATTACAGGCGAATTGAGGATATATAAATCAGTTGATTCGGCTACTAATCAAGATGATGTAGTCAACTATCCACCGGAATTTTTTAACTCGCTGGATTTGCCAGGATTGCCACCTCACAATCTTCAATTAAAGGTTGGATCGGTGGTTATAATGTTGCGAAATATCAACCAACCGCGTCTTTGCAACGGTACACGGTAAGCGATAAAAAAATTACTAAACAATGTGATAGAAGCAACTATACTCAAAGGAAAGTATAAAGGAGAAGATGTTCTCATACCGCGCATCCCAATGATTCCGACTGATGTGCCATTTGAGTTTAAACGACTACAGTTTCCAGTGCGGCTTGCTTTTGCTATGACTATAAACAAGTCCCAGGGGCAATCATTAAGTGTTTGTGGTATTAATCTAGAAAACCCATGTTTCTCACATGGTCAATTGTATGTTGCCTGTTCCCGTGTTGGAAAACCATCAGATTTGTTTATCTATGCGCCAGGTAATCAAACAAAAAACATCGTATACCACAAAGCACTACAATGATAATATGATTATGATTCACATGATTAACAATAAAGCGATTACTTACTTTTAAATCCTTATATATGTTTTATTTAATTATTTTTTATTCACAACGCCCTATCACCAGGGTGACGGTTCTGTTCAGGAGATTTTTTTAAAATACGTAGGCACAAAAACTGCCACATTACAAATCTTTTTGACAGGACGAAGTCTGTCGGGTCAGCTAGTAATACAATATATTGATCATCTCATGATACGCAATGATTGACTATTGAGTTGACTGCTATATCAAACCGAAGTTAGTAGTTATCCTCTGACTATAGCAAAATGAAATGTTAGATGAGATAATTGAGGTATTTGCCTGTAAATGTTTATTGTTGATTGTTTTTGTACTTGGCAGTCCATTTACTTTGTTTGATATTTAAGTAAGGATATGATCGATGAAGCCAATCAATAAGTGTTACAACTACACCTCTAACTTTATCAAGTTATGGCGAGATTGGTGGATTTTTACTTCTACACATATGGTGATACATCATAATATGTTTTTAATCTACTTTGCAGGACAATCAAATTTGGCTGCGCTGACGGTGGTGCAGGCTCTCAATGAAAACTCCCGTTTAATGCAGAAGACCTTGCGGGTTATGATGGCGGAACTATCAGCAGCTATCCGCCCAGGCTTTAGCTTTTAGCTTTTTTTAGGCTTGCCGTAACATAACAAACGTGACATAACAAAACAAAACTTACCTTTACTATGTGGGCAGCCAGCCCGAGACCCGGATCCCAAGACCTATATCGTAGGGCTAAGCAGGTACACTCACTCACCCCACATATTGTGTACAATGTACCATCTATGTATGTAGTATTTTAATTAGTTTTTAATGTTGTCCTGTTCTATTTTTTAGAAAGAAAGAAAATAAATTTATTTGTCATAAACATAAACATACAATAAAAAGTAAAAAAATATATATAATGATAGGATGTAGTTTATGAAAAATTAAATGGCATTTTATGTTTATTCAATTAATTGTATTTTAAAATTTTGTATGCTATGAAACAGCAAATAAATTAATTGAATTGAATTCAGGGTATCCCACGACTATGCCACATGGACAGAAAGTAATATCGATCATTATCGATATATATTAATAAAGTATTATTTCACCAAACTTTCTATCTTCAATATTTATGGTACTTTCTCACCTCATGGTATAGTTTTGTTTGGGACACAAACAAATTACAATCATACCTTGCAGGACCCATGGTATGCTGGAAGAAATCTTGTGTTAGAGATAAGCTCGCGTTTGTACATGTCTTTTATGCAAACATGTTTTCTGTATATTATCTGGGTGCATTAAATCACTCAGAATAACTTAGAGTAAGCTTTTTTAACAATGAAATGTGTGTGTAAGCTTATAAAAAATATTAAATAAAGATATATGACATGTACCTACGGTCAGGTTGGGTACTTGAATGCTATTTACAGTTTTTTGTTAATATAACTGATTATTATATTACATCTTTGATTTTTTTAAATTAAAATATCTATTTACAATATATGGCCACTGTTGCCGGCCTACCTGCAGGAAGTCGAAGACTTCAGTATCAGCCATATCCTCATTAGTCTCCTTTGCATCACTTTCTGACACTTCTTCATCTGAAATTTAAAGAAAACTGTCAGGTGCCATTCGGACTCGCGCACCAAGGCACAAATTAAATAATTGATATTAATTTCAACTCGATCCTTTCAGTTGTTCCTGACAAAAAGAGTCTTGACAGTCAGAACAGACAGAAAACAAAGTGACCATAAGGGTTTCTTTTCTCCTTTTATGGTACGGAACCCTTAAAACCTTTTTTTAACAGTTAGGTACAAGCATAATTTGGTCTATGTAATGAATATTTATTTCATAAATTACCAGAACAACATACCATTTATGGTATCTTGCAGCCACATGTTATGGAGGGTGCTGCAGGCTACAACATATTTTACTGCTTTTGATAGCGAATAATGCATCGTGCGATGCTGGTGGAGGCAACGAAATTTGGCCTTTGGCCGGCCAAAGAATCTTTCAACAACGTTGCGTGCTTTGGCGTGGCAAGCGTTGTACCGGTCGTGGCATCCGCTAGTGTAATCATTAGCCACGGCAGCAAGGGATAGCCTTTATCTCCTGTAATGGAATATAATCGAAACTTACATACATATGTACATAATTGTATTAAAAATATTGATAAGATGTATATATTTATGATTAACTAAAAATGGGATCGTTTGAAACAAAAATGGATTGGTATTTTATGGAACCTCCTAAAGTTGAATATTTCAATGCATTCATGCTTACCAAGAAGCTAATGACTCCTTTCGCCCTCCACATACTTCGCCTCTAGGTGACGACGCAACGCAGACGCCCTCCACAGGCTCCACACCGCCGCATCGTGGGTCGACCCCGCAAAATTGGGGTTAATACTGAATATCTTGCAGTTAGCATCACACAGCTATGAGTGAAAATGTAAGCTTATAAATTGTAAATGTAGGCCTTTAATGTCCCTACCAAGGGGCACAGGCCTTTACCCGGATAAGAGTAAAAATTGAGCCATGCTTAATAGTTTTTATGGGGTTCAAACTTGGGTATTAAATTCAGTATTGGGTTATTAAATAACCTGAGTTGAGTCGGCTTTCGCCCGCTCCTAATCTATTTATTATTTGGTGCGCACTGGTTGCTGGCAACCGAAATAATTTTATAATTTTCTTATCGAGTGACGAGAACGGGGTTTGAGTTTTCCCTCAATACCTGCATTGAGGCGCGCTCCTGCAATCTGTAAGCAAGTAATTGTGCAAATTTTTGTCACAGGTACTGATTGGTATGTAAAAATAACCTGTTTTACTTACCGCCGCCGGTGAGACGTCTCTTCTGCAAGGGCGAAGAGAGCCGCCACGTAGTCGCTGTCCATTTTTATATTAATCAATTCACGTCAACACAATTGTAATTTGAACCCGTTCAAATATAACGAAGGTATCCTCTCCGGACCCCTTCCTGATCGAAACACAACCATTTCTGTCTTTTTGACATTATATTTTAGACCATGTGTTTCGGCATATCGAACACAGATGTCTAAAAGCTGTCTAAGACCGCTAATTGAGGGGCTGAGAAGCACCATATCGTCTGCATAACTTAAGTTATTCATACATACGTTACCAATATGGCATCCGATCCTGGTGCTCCTCAGCTCCACAATCAGATCGTTTATATACAAGTTGAAAAGGTCCGGAGAGGTCAAACCACCTTGACGTACGCCATAGTCTAACCTGTAGTCGCTAGATAGAGTGTCGCCCCACCTCACATTGTTCGTCTGGTTTTCGTACCAGTATTTCAACATATTCACCACATCCGCGTCCACACCTTTGCTAAATTGAGTTTTTCCCAAAGTAAATTGTAATTTACAAGGTCAAAAGCTCGGCTCAGGTCTAGAAAGCATGCATATACTGAGGTTTCTCGTTCTGTATAATATCTGACCGTATGCTTAAAGCTGAATATGGCAGAATCCGTCGAAAGACCGGGACGAAAACCAAACTGCGCATCATCAATATCTAACCCATTCGCCAGTACAGGTTGCAAGAGCCGCTCGAATATCTTGCCGACTATGGTACCCAGAGATATCGGCCTATAGTTGTTAATAGTCGACAAGTCACCAGTTTTATTTTTGGGGACTGGAACAACCACAGTTCTCATAAGGTTATCCGGTAAACAACTATACCTAGCACAAGCATTAAATAGCTCCGCCAATACTCGAAACATTTCGTCACCGGCGTAGAGGATGTGTTCCACGCTGAGTGCGTCGATGCCGGGTGACTTACCGCGCCGCATGCGCCGCACCACGTCCGCAAAGTCACGCGCCGTGTGGACAAGGCCTGGCGCCGACGACGGCTCGCTCGCCGTGGCGGCACCGTGCGGTGACGCGTCGGGCGCATCCCCCACACCGGCCGGCGGTAACACTTTAAAATGATCGGCAAACTTATTTGCTATATCCCTAAAGTCATGTTTCTCATCTATAGACATTGGCGTACTGGTTTTATAATTTAACTTCTTAGTTGCATTCCAAAATTTACAGAAGTTTTTATTTTTTCTACTCACCGCTAATACATTCAATTTTATACCTTCTTCATTAGTCTGACACTATTTCAAATTTCGTTTAAATTCTTTTCTACTATTCCACATGTTATCATATACCTCACCTGAGCTAGGTTTATTAAACAACAACCATAGTTTGTAATACATTCTAGCATTCTGATGACTATTTTGAACGTGGTAGTTCCAGCCCAGCACATTTCTGTGCTTTTTCTTTGCATCACAGTGGGAAGCATGACTAGAAATGGCAGCGGTTTGTATAATATTAACAATGTCATTATAAAACTTATGTATTTATAAATTGTAAAGGTTCAAAAATATCACAGTTAAAATTAGTTAACCTGAAGAGACTGACATGTATATGTCAGTTTCTTTAGGTTATTATTACATAACATTCCATAATTAGCAATCTGTTCGTTATCTCTATTACCCCAGCGAATTTTATTGTTTACAGAGGTGCTTACATTTAATCGCTTAGGTACTAATTTTCCCTGCAAGTCATACGTAACAAAAAGGGGTAAGTGGTCTGACCACCTAATATCATAGTGAACAGTCACATTAGTGATGGTATCCCATGCAGCTTGCGTTGTCACACAGTGATCTAACCATCTGTGTGTGCCGTGCGCTGCACTTATAAATGTGAATGTATCCGAGTCGATCCCCAACTTATTAATATCTGCACAAAGCATATTGTGTTCCGCACAGAACGTCAATAACTCGTCACAAAATTGTTCACCCGGGTGTGCGTTCCAATCTCCTAGGATGTAAGCAGCCTCGAGACCTGCATCATCCACCAGGGCATACGCATACGCCAGAGTGTCCGTAAACTCGGGTAGGTTCTTCTGCACGTCCACCGGCATGTATAAATTAATTATTAAGAATTGACGCTCATCAAACGTAACTTTCACTGCCGACACTCGATTACTAATACATTCCACGATAGACACACTTGTAAACACTGATTTGCGCCACAGTATAGCTAAGCCGCCGTATGGCCTCCCACGTAGAACGCCGGTTCCCGTATCAACAGAAGACTTTGCACAACATCCAAAGTTCTCGTCAATTTCATTAATAAAATTAAGATCGTGAGGTAACAGCCAAGGAGGGCAATTATGTCCACTTCTTTACACTGAGATCTTATATACCCAACTGACTTTTTTATACTCTGGCATTTAAAGGACAGCATAATAATACTTGTAGTTGTGCTATCCATTATATTCAATTGATTTAGCGGTCGAGCGGCGCTCTCGATAACGTCTATATACAACGCCAACCTCCTAGAAGTCAACACTCAGGAATTTCTCAATTTTTGAGCTAAGTATAGTTACTTTAAATGAGTTGAAAGACTTTTCCTCCCATTGCTTCAGTAATTCTACATTTTCGCAGGTTTCATTCATATCCTGTATATGCGCCCTTATATCATCAGTGGTAACGTGTTTTTTAAGACGCGACACATAGATAGAACTGAGGGATTCCGCAGCCTGCAGGCGACCACTACCACTAACCAACGTTCCACGCTTGTTTCTTTGACGAGTCGATCGCTATCTATCGTGTGTTCAACTTGGTAGACACATTGTAGTAAGCGTATACAAACCCTATTTGAATCAGTATTGGAGGATGTCTTGGGAGTAGCTTCTAGTAGTAACAAAAAAGTAGTCATTTGCGGTGACTTCAATATAGACTTGCTGGTGGATACTAAATTAATAATTATTTTTTAATCATTCAATTCAGTCAATATCTTCACAGAGCCCTCAAGAATAACTGAAACTACTGCAACCTGCCTTGATAATGTCTTCTGCGGTTGCGAAATATTGAAAGTGTACAGTAAATTGTTTAAATTCTGATCACAGAGGGCAAATTGTCAACTTAGAAGAAGATTCACAGGAAGTAGTGTTGGGTAAGCCAATCACAACAAAAAAAAAATGAATTCAACAAACTTTCAGATAGTTTTGAAAATTTTAAATTACATAAACTTACAAATAGCGATAGTGAAGTAGGGTTTAGTGAATGGGCAACAAAAGCAATCCATAAAAGTAGGGATACGCTTGATGCACTTTAAACAAACATCTACACATTACCCAATTTTTATTCAACATGTAAAATTATATTCAAAAATATTTAGGGCCGTCTGCCATAAAGCTAAGTGCAAACATATAAAAACGAAGATTCTTAACATCGTCGAATAAAACAACAACAATATCACAAATAGAGAAGCAGGTAAAACAAAATCAGGAGACCGTAGTTTTTTACTTAAGATTGAAGATAAACTAATAATTTCTAACGATGACATCGCGGCCGCATTTGAAAATTTCTTTAAAAAAATTCCAATTGTTACTTCGGCTTCTTTAGACTCGTCTCTGGATTTTGCTGCATGACTTTTAAAAGATATTGTTCAAAATTACAATCAAGATTTCTCATTCGCATATATTGAATGCTATGGCATAAATAAAGCAATTATGTTGTTAAATTTGAAAAAATCCGGTGATCTCTGGGACATGTCAGTAACAATTATTAGCTCGGTGATAGACGAACTTGCCCCTCATTTAGCTAAAATCTTCAATAAATGTGTAGATGAGAGTACTTTCCCTGAACTCATGGAACCCAGCAGGCTAGTACCTTTATTTAAAAGCGGCGATATGGGTGGCCCCACAAATTTCAGACCAGTCTCGTTCCTACACGTATTGAGTAAAATATTTGAGATGCTTATAATGGGTCAGTTGCTGGCACACTTCAATGCGCATCAAATCATCCATAGCCAGCAGTTTGGATTTACAAAAGGGCGGTCGAAAACATATGCTGGAGTCATGTTAGTTAAACATATTTTGAATGCGTGGGAAGATCGTAGGGACGCCATAGGTGTTTTTTGTCACCTGTACAAGGCATTTCACTGTGTAGACCACGAAACATTGCTCTTAAAGCTAAAACACTATGGCATAAAAGGCAATGGCTCTAAGCTTATGAGATCGTATTTATAAGGGAGGGTTCAAAAAGCTGACATAAGTGAAGATGGGAGTCCCACAGGGATCCATTCTGGGGCCTTTCCTTTTCCTCGTGTATGTAAATGATTTGCCATTCATGGTACAAAACACGTCAGAGATAGTATTATATGCAGATGACAGGTCACATTTTGCAAGTACTATACTGGTTTACAGCCAATAACTTGCTTCTGAATTCAAAAAAGACAAAGTGCATTAAATTCACTTTACCTAATGTAAGGCAAGTTGAGAGTCACATTGTTTTGGGGAAAGACAAAATAAAACTAGTAGATGAAACTGTATTTCTCGGCATCACTATTTATGCATAACTACAGTTGGGTCCCCATATTGTAAAATTAGCACATAGACTTAGCTCCGCAGCATATGCAGTTAAAAGCATCAGGAAATTGACTGACGTTGCAACTGCTAGGCTTGTATATTTTAGTTATTTCCATAACATTATGGCATATGGCATATGGCATACTACTAGGGAGACGGACTGCTGGCATTGAGACCATCTTCATTTTGCAGAAGAGAGCCATCCGATTTATTTATAAGCTTTGTAATAGAGTCTCTGAGAGATTTCTTCAAAGAAACTAACATCCTAACAGTTGCAAGTCAATATATCTAAGAAAACATAATGTATGTGAGGAAAAATATCAGTAGTTTTAAAACCATTGATAGCCGCCACAATGTGCAAACTAGAAATAAACATAAATTTTATTTTCCAATGTTCAGACTCACAAAAGTTATAAGTTCTTTTATGGGACACTGTATACGCTTCTACAATACTGCCGTCATAAGCAAAAGGGCGGCATCTATAGCTGTCATAGTTTTGAGATAAATGGCAAAACGTTACTTTTCGATATCTCTTCACTAGGCGGGATGACCCCAAGGATATTTTATATACTAGGCGTGTCTTTCATTTAGTTTTACGTAAAAACAAAATATATTCAAAATGAAAGAATTGTAGCCAAAAAACATAGATGCCGCCTTTTTTATTACAGTAAATCAACCTGAATATTAAAGAAAGGTGGTCTACATGTTATTTTTGAACGATGAAAGGACTCTATACACTAAGTTTAGTAAAATAAGATAGTATTTTATGAAAATGTTTAATAAGAACTTAGAATAGGTAATGAGAATTATTTTGAATCAAACAAAATTATTTGCGGCGCCGCTGCTGTGCTGTTGTTGCAGCAAGTGGTAGATCTATTTCCTGGTCCAGTGGATTGGAAAGATTTTTCCAGAAACTCTTCCGATTATCTAAGAGAATTTTCCTTAAATTATTTATTTATTTATTTATTTATTCAATAGTTTACAATAAGGCTTACAGTAATTATTTAATTAGTAACAAAAAGCAACACTTATCATCTATCTGTAGAACTAAATAGTAGAGTCAGATCATTTTCTAACTTTGGGATTGTATCAAAATATGTCAGCTAGTTGACACACCCTGACTAGTTAATTTATAAGAGCAGTAGCTCTTGGGGTAGGCGCGTTTTCACCGCGCAGAGTGCGGAAATCGTGGGACGCATCCAATAGTGATGGCCGGCGCCGAAGCATGCCAAATCGCAGTTTGGGTACTATTAAAGAGACGCTGCGCAAAACGCTTGGATTATTTACTGTATTTCGCAATGTACTGATATAGTGAACAAATAGGGCCAGTTTTCTTCTAAGCTCTAGAGTATACAGGCCAACCATACCCACCACAAAAAGGGAGGGGAAAAGGAAAGGATAAAAAACATACATTCGCTTGTAGAGGTATCTAACAAAATTCCTTTGTATTCGCTCTATCATAATAGTGTATTGTCCTGGCGAGGATCCCAAACTATAGCGTCAAATTCCAGCCTACTACGAACAAATGCGTTGTAGAGCATAATGGCAACTCTCGGGTCTCTAAAATGAGAGGCAGTCCGCATGATGAATCCTAAAGTCTTGCTGGCATTTTTGCAAGTGGTTTCAATGTGGTCTTTAAAAGTTAATTTTTGGTCCAACACTATCCCCAGGTCACGGATCTTGTCAACCCTTTCCATGACTTGTCCATCCAGCGTGTATAGATTTATTGCAGGTGCACGAACACTAGAAAACGTGATGACTTTAAACTTCGCAATATTCAAATCAAGTTTATTTTATTTGCTCCACTGAGCTACAGCATTTACATTATCCTGCATTCTTTGACCATCGGCAGTATCTCTAAGCAAACATGAGACATCTACACCCCTTCACAACGTCAGGGAGGTCATTAATCATGAGCGCGAACTACGTCGGTCCGAGTGATACCTTGGATTACCCCAGATTTAGTGTAGTAGTCGACAGAACGGTAATTTTGAAGCTGGACATATTGGACACGATCCCTTGAGAAATTGGCAATAAATTTTAGAAGTTTGGGTGTGAAACCAAAGCCAGATAGCTTACGTAGGAGTATATTATTATCAACGATATCAAAGGCCCTCCGAAAGTCAAAAAATGCGGCGTCAACTTGACAACCTGTGTCCATTTGACAAAGAGTGTAGTCAACGAAGTTAATATGGTTCATTGTGGTAGAGCATCCTGCACGAAAGCCATGCTTTGCGTCTGTAAGACGAATCTCTACCTGTCGAGCTATTTGTGCATTAAGTATATGCTCAAAAACTTTACAAAAACCTGACAAGACAGCAATAGGCCTAAACTCAGTCACATTAATAGAGCTAGATTTAGGCACCGGCGTGACTCTAGATATCTTCCATATAGTGGAAAATTTACACTGTTTTATAGAGAGGACAAATATATGCTGAAGCGGCCTAATTAGCACATATTTACAATCTTTTATCAAGAACCTGACTCAAAACCAGCTGGTATTGAGTCAGGGCCTGTGGTAGCTGTCACTTTGGATGGCGCGCTTGACTTATTGAAATGTTATGTCAGTTATGGAAATGTTGAGAGCGTCTAAGCAACCTCCAGAACAATGTTCAGTATCCTCTGCGTTAAGACTCGGAATAATATCTAAGAATACAGAGTGAAAGTGAGTTGCAAACGCGTCAACAGCTTCCTGGTAGCTTATACATTTACCCTTGTGCATGTATTCATGGCCCGAGCTCCGGTCACTCCGCAAGCTTTTAACATACAGCCAGAATTTATTGGGGTCTTCATATATATTACGTTCGAATGGGGTGTAGTGGGTTATTAGCGTCTATCTCTGCCAGCCGACTTCTCTGTAAGTAGCATAGATAGTTCTCAAGTTCGTTGGTAGCTCATAAACTCTCACCAGTGGCTCCTAGAACCAACCAACAAACCAACTAGGAGTAGAAGTGGTCACCATGACCAAAATCGGTCGGAATAAATCAATCACGATCGACTGATTTTATGTAGCGCCGGTACGCTATGTCTATTAGTGATTTTATAAGACTTCGATAGAACTTATAATCCTGATAATTGAAATGCAGACCCAACTGCTTATACTTTTTTAGGTGAAAGTACTTGATTTTCAATTTTGATTTAATGTTATCCGTAAACCAAGGTGGATAACGTCTATGGTTGATTTGCGTACTACTTTTTAATGGCACATCGTCATCAAGAATCCGATATAGTTCATCATAGAAGGCATGTAGAGCAGCATCGCTGTCTTCCAAGCTCAATACACTAGTCCAATCAATGCGAGATAGTTCAAGATACAGTTCGCTTAGGTCAGCTTTGTGAAAATTAGGGGGTTGCTTATCACCGTTCGGGGGAGATTTTGGGGTTATATAAGAAGGTAAAGAATGTTTTGAGCTGGGCATGGCTAGCATTATCTGCAGGGGTGGGTGATACCCAGACCTGTATCACCAACGGAACCAACGGTTCAACGTAAGCTGAAATTAATACTTGCTCAGATTAATATTTGTGATTACATAATCAAGAACCCCTCCATAAGAATTAGGTGTAACAGTTGGTCCATAAGAATTAGGTGTAACAGTGTATCCAATTCTGTAACAGCTTAACGTTACAGAATTGGATAAAGTTGATAACCTGTGATTTCACTTTTGAGCTGCATGAATTAATGTTGAAATCGCCTAATAACAAGAAATTCAGGGTAGAGTACCGACAGTATATATCTTCTAAGCATTCTAATTGTTTAATATTTATGCTTCGGAACGCACATCCTTTTGTTGCGCGACTCGGAACGTAAACTGAACCGCAGCTGTCACTCGTACCAACGAGATGAAAAATTGGAGGTTATCTTTTCTCGTCGGGAGAAAAAACATGTCTGCTCAGGCGTCGGGCTATTGATTGTATTTCGGTGTAACAATTGTCTAACACAGGCGTCGGGCCTGGTCGGAGTGTCAACCATAATAATCGTCGGGAAATAAGTAGATTCACGTCAGCGGAGTGAGTGATCCGTGTTGTGATTGGACATCGTCGTATCGGACGGCGACTCCTCGTGTCGGCAGGCAGCACGCCGGCGACAGCGTCGGGCAGCGAATAGTGAGATTCAGTCCATATCCTACCCAAACTTGTGCTCCTATCCCGTATTCCTGCCTCAAATCGAGCGTTCGATTTCCGGTCTACGGCGGCAAGGTAAAGTAACAATCAAGATTTTCTCTCCCGTGCTGGCAAAAACCCTGCCCCTCAAGATTCCACGCCGTTCGGTTGAGGCGTGGAATTAAACATTTTGGTAGCAGGCGCGGTTTCCTAGTGGGAAATCACCGATTCACGGACGGTTGTAGGGTTTTCGCCACATTGTAGTTGGGAGAAAAGAATATCTCAGATTGGCCGGCAAGTCGGCAATGAGTCTGTGGTCGGTATACCACAATTAAAGTTCATTTTCGGTTAGTGAAAGTATAAGTGTCAATTTAGTTAACAATTATTACAAATTTGTAGTCGGAAACTACTGGTTGTGCGCATAAAAGATTGAACAGTCATTCTGCGAAATAACTAGATTGTATTACTTGCGGTAGAACGTCGGGTTCTATAGTACTGCAGTGTTATTTCGGTTTACAGAGCAGGGTCAGGCTATTTAAGGAGTATTAAGCTGATTTTGCTGACCTCAGTAGAAGTGTGGGTCATATCTGAGGGGCCACTTCTAGAAGGTCACAGCTACCTTCATTATATTAAAAATAGCTTGGATTTCGGAATCAAGTGTGGTTTAGGGTGCTATATTGTTTAGCCCACTTATTACCACCACTTATTATTTTGTATTGTTTTCATAATCAAGTTTTGTGGGTTATTTTTGTATTGTGTTTTATGGTGGCATTCTCTAATTGATTAAGAGTGTATATTTATAAGGTGTATGTCCACAGGGCGACCATATTAAATATTGTTTAGGATTTAATTGTTTTAGTGGTTGCCTTGGTTTTTACAACTTAGTTTTAATTTCTGTGCCCAGCGCTGACGGGCAAGTGCTGGTCTCTGGCTGTGCTTAGTTCAGTAGTGAAGCATAGGACCAGAAACAATTGAATCGGTAACCATGGCACCTTCGCCCTTGACGGTACTGCGGTATGGTGTCCGTGAGGAGATGAGATGGCTCGCCCATACTCACAAGTATGTGGAGCGACCTGACATGGACGATGTCCTGCTCAAGCGTGTGGAGGACGCAATGACACGCGTCGGGAAGGTGTGTCGGCTGGCTGCGGAGGCTGAAGCCCTCGGGCTTACGGATGAGGCTTCGGTGGCTGCAGTGAAGCAGCTCTGCGCGGATGCTGACCAAGCGATGGAGTGCTTGGGCGACATCGAGCGTCGCGCGGAGAAAATTAAGCGGTCGCGACGGAATGACCGCGGGGAGGGTAGCGGAGACCCGCCCCCTAAGGGTGTTGTTGGACGGCTGCCACACCTGGAGCTTCCGGCCTTCGGTGGAGCAATTGATGAGTGGCCGGCATTCATCAATTTGTTCGATAGTTTGGTCCACGGTCGGGACGACCTCGACAACGCCTACAAGTTGGCCCAACTATTGATGGCACTGCGGGGTGAACCGAAGGAGTTGGTCGGTCACCTAACGGTCACGGCAGGCAATTACGAGATAGCCCGGTCCATATTGTTTGACCGCTACCAGCACAAACGGCGGTTGGTTGATGCGCAGCTGGGGAAGCTGTTTAGCATCCCAAGAGTAAGACGGGATGTTGACATCCGGGTACAGGTGCTCAACCCTGTGCTGGTGGCCACTAAGGCCCTTCAGAACCTTGGTCTGCCGGTAGACCAATGGTCATATATCGTGTTGTATATGGTTTTGTCACGGTTGCCTGCAGCTGTTCAAAGTCGGTTTGAACAGCTGCATGGGGGCAGTAGCTCGGAACTGCCCACGCTCGTCCAATTAACGGATTTTTTGGAGGGTGAATGCAGGCGATGCGACATATTGGATACGGAGGCCAGTGTGCAGCGCCAACCCGCGCGGATGCGGGAGGGGCCGCGCCCCCCGCCCCCACGGGGGGGTGGGCGGTCAAAACAATTAGGCGTTTTGAATGCCGCGCCGTCGGGTGACGGCTGTGTGCACTGCGACAGTGCCGGTCATGAGGTGACCAGTTGCGCCAACTTTAAGGCGCTCGGGGTAGCTGCCCGCAGGAAGGTAGTCTTCCGCCACCGATTGTGTTTCGGTTGTTTGGGGCCGCACCCGCTGAGCGAGTGCTAACGCGCGTCCCCCTGTGAGTGCTGCGGTGGCAAGCACCACATCGTGTTGTGCCTGAACCGGTCAGGCCCTTCGGACGATCACCAGGGCCGGACTCAGGTTTGTCGGTCACAGGGCCCAACCAGGGCCGGACCCAGTCCCCCTGCGGGCAACGGGAGTCACCAACGGGGTGACTGGGGTACCCGCGGACGGGCCCCCCCCCGAGAGGAAGGGGGCAGCGCGGGGGGTAACAGGCGGGATAGCCGGGGTTCGGTCGCCGCTGTCCAGGGTCAGCGAGGACTTCGGGCCGCTGGCTCACCGCGTGTTACGGGCGGGTGTCAGATGGCGCGAAGGCTGGGAGCCCACCACCTTCTGCGCCACCCTGCCCGTCGCTCTGGGAGGCGAACAGGGAGGCGAACAGTCGGATGTCGCCCCCATTCCTAGAGCGCCCCAGGTTGGATCCGCTCTCCCCCCTCCATCCACGGTGGCCACCGGGCACACCGTTCACAGTCCGGTATGGTCGGGTACCGGGACAGCGAGGGGCCTATTATGCGGGTTGGGACCCCCTGATGTACATACGGTCTGATATGCCACCGGTGGCATATCAGCAGCCGAGTTACCAGGCCGACGGGGGTCCCAGCGGGTTCGGATCCCGCGGAGGTTCCCGCTAGGGACACGCCGCCCACTTACAGGGTGCCGCCACTCCACAGACGGTCATGCTCCCCACCGCCTCGGTGATAGCGTGGAGTTCGGACGGCAAATCTTGTGTGGCACGAGCACTATTGGACTCGGGGGCCCAGGGGTGCTTAGTCTCGTGCAACCTTGTAAGACGGTTGGGCATTTCAGTAAGGGAGTATCCACATTCCATTCGGGGAATTGGGAACACGGAAGTCGGTTCCGTTAAGGGAGTATGTCGGATTACTCTCTCATCACGGGTGGATTAATCGGTGAATCTGACGGTCACGGCATTAGTCATGCCTAATGTGATGGGCTCACACCCTCACGTACGGTTGTCGCCCTCGGTGCGACAGTTGGTCGCTGGGTTGTCACTGGCTGACCCGGAGTTCGATATTCCGGGCCCAGTAGACATTTTATTGGGTGTCGATGCCTTGGGATACCTGTTAGTGCCAGGTGTCCACGTGTTGCAGGCGACTGGTCTGGTTTCGGTCAACACCAGACTGGGCCATGCGGTAGTGGGTCCGGTCATGCCGGCTGCCCCACGCCTAGCGACTCGTAGTCCCTTATTCGGTTCTGTACTCTCGGAGGTGATACAGAAGTTTTGGGAGGTGGAGGAACCACCTACGGTCCGCCGGTTGGACCCGGTTGAAGAAGAGTGTGAACAGTTTTATCGGAACAATACTGGTCGCCTTCGGTCAGGTCGATTTTTCACACGTCTTCCATTCCGGAGTGATCGCCCACCGCTGGGCAGTTCACACCATGCAGCCGAGACGCGGCTTCTGTCGATGGAACGACGCATGAAGCGAGACGGGATTTTCCGGCAGAAGTACGTCGACTTCATGCGGGAATACGAGTCGCTCGGCCACATGTCGGTTTCGGGTATCGACTGGAAGCGTGAAGACCACTGCTTCCTGCCCCATCACGCGGTCTTGAGGACCCCGGAGGGCAAAATACGGGTAGTGTTCGATGGATCGGCATCAACATCTAACGGCATGAACCTGAACCAGTGTTTGCATTCAGGGCCGAAGTTGAACCATGACATCGCGGATGTTATCACACGGTTCCGTCGACACAATGTTGTGTTTGTAGCTGACATCCGGATGATGTTTAGACAGACGGTCATTCACCCTGACGATAGACGGTATCAGCTGATACTGTGGCGAGAGAGCCCAGATCAGCCCATCAGGATGTACGAGCTGAACACCAACACGTACGGGCTACGGTCTAGTCCTTATTTGGCGATTCGCACTCTGCGGGAGTTAGCGGATCGAGAACGGTTAACCTTCCCTAGAGGAGCAGCAATCCTGGAGCAGGATCTCTACGTGGACGATATCTGTACCGGTGCAGATTCAGTAGAGGAGGCGCTCGCTCGACGGGACGAGCTAGTTGAGCTCTTACGGGGTGGAGGTTACAAGCTCCGGAAATGGATGTCGAACTCTCCAGAGTTACTGACTGGTCTTCCGGATGACTACCAGCAGGATCCCCACATTTTTGAAAATTTGGAAAATCCAAATATGTTGTCGGTATTAGGCGTCCAGTACCAGCCGGTGTCAGAAATGTTTTCGTATCGGGTCGAGTTGGACTCCCCGAAGGTCTGGACGAAACGGAACGTCCTCTCAATGGTGGCTAGGACATTTGATCCAAACGGGTGGATCACCCCGGTAACATTTCAGCTCAAGTGTTTTATGCAGCAATTGTGGTCTGCTGAACTGAAATGGGACGACCCGATCGGCGGGTCATTAAGCTCAGAGTGGGAATCGTTCTTTTCGACCCATCAATCGGATTTCACTGCTACGGAGGTTGGTCCCCACCAAACGATACACCGCCACCCTGCATGGGTTTTGCGATGCCTCGGAGAAGGGCTGCGGAGCTGCGGTGTAACTGCGTACGGTCGACTCCTCGGGGGAGGTTGATGTGCGGTTGGTCATGGCCAAGAGCAAGGTTGCGCCGTTGCGCACTCGCCTGACCATTCTAAAGTTAGAGCTTTCGGGAGCGGCTCTCCTGACTCGTCTGCTCAACCACACGATGACGGTTCTTCGTGGGTCAATAGCATTGGAAGATACGGTCTACGCTTGGACGGACAGCCAGATCGTGTTATGCTGGCTAAAGTCCACGCGTTACCACGGCGAACGGCGCCTTGACAGTCGGTGTCTGTGCGACGCAACCAGAGCCGGAAGAGGAGTTCAGCCTGCTGGAACGGTACAGCTCGCTCGACAAGCTGGTCAATGTGACCGCCTGGATCTGCCGATTTGCGCGGAATTGTCGCAATTCTGAGGCGCAACGAGTGCGGACACAGGTCCTGACACCACGGGAACGGAACCATGCTTTGTTCGCATTGGTACGGAACGTGCAGACGGTGCACTTTAAGTCCGAATTGGACATTCTGAGACGCGGACGCGTCCAACTGAAGGGAGCTGTGGCTCGGCTCAACCCGTTTATTGACCCTCAAGGATTGCTGAGGGTAGGAGGTCGGCTGCGGAATGCCAACCTGCCTTATGCGGCTCGCCACCCGTTGTTACTCCCTAGGAAAGGGAAGTTGGTCGAACTGTTGATACAGGATCGACACATTCGGAATGGGCATATCGGATGCCAGCGTTTCTCCAGCACGAGTTCTGGATTCTATCGGGAAGACGCTTAGTGCGTAGCGTCGTATTTCGGTGCCTGCCTTGTTATCGGGCCAAGGCGGCTACGATGCAGCCCCAGATGGGTGATTTGCCCTCGGATAGGGTTAACGAAATCCGGCCCTTTGCGGGTGTCGGAACGGATTTCGCGGGACCATTCATGGTCAAGTCTTCACAGCTACGGAACGCCAGATTAGTGAAGGCATACCTGTGCGTCTTCGTGTGCTTGGCCACGAAGGCAGTCCACTTGCAGGTGGTCAGTGACCTCACTACAGAGGCATTTATCGCATGTCTAGATCGGTTCGTCTCACGAAGGGGCCTCCCGACATTAATCCGTTCGGACAACGGCACAAATTTTGTCGGAGCCAGGCGATATCTGCAGGAGGTCACTCAATTCCTGAACGGTAACCAGGACGCCATCGGTACGGCTTGCTCCCGACGAGGGATTGAATGGGTTTTCAATCCGCCGGGATGTCCTCATTGGGGAGGAATTTTTGAGGCTGCGGTTAAATCGGGTAAGTCGCACCTGACGAGGATCATCGGTGAGACCTCTCTACGCTTTGAAGAGCTTGCGACGCTGTTCTGTAAAATTAAAATGACACTGAACTCGCGTCCGTTGTGCCCGCTCAGTTCGGATCCAAATGATTTGGAAGCGTTGACGCCGGGTCACTTCCTGATAGGTCAGCCCCTTAACGCCCTGCCAGAATACCTATTCGGTGATGTTAAGTTAAGTCGGTTAACTAGGTGGCAGATGTTGCAGCAGATGGCTCAAGATTTTTGGAAACGGTGGTCCCTTGAGTACTTGCACATCTTGCAGCAGCGCCTTAAGTGGACTGACCGGACGAGCCCCCCTCAAGTCGGTGATTTGGTGCTGATTAAGGATGCGAACCTGCCATCATTGAGATGGAGACGAGGACGGATCGTCAAATTGTACACGGGTCGGGATGGCACGCCTCGATCAGCAGAAGGTGGGGGACTCGGTCCTCAAGAGAGCGGTCGCAACACTTTCTCGCCTTCCTATTGATTAGGGACAGGTTCGGGCCTGTCCGGTCGGGTGACTGTTTAATATTTATGCTTCGGAACGCACCTCCTTTTGTTGCGCGACTCGGAACGGAAACGGAACCGCAGCTGTCACTCGTACCAACGAGATGAAAAATTGGAGGTTATCTTTTCTCGTCGGGAGAAAAAACATGTCTGCTCAGGCGTCGGGCCATTGATTGTATTTCGGTGTAACAATTGTCTAACACAGGCGTCGGGCCTGGTCGGAGTGTCAACCATCATAATCGTCGGGAAATAAGTAGATTCACGTCAGCGGAGTGAGTGATCCGTGTTGTGATTGGACATCGTCGTATCGGACGGCGACTCCTCGTGTCGGCAGGCAGCACGCCGGCGACAGCGTCGGGCAGCGAATAGTGAGATTCAGTCCATATCCTACCCAAACTTGTGCTCCTATCCCGTATTCCTGCCTCGAATCGAGCTTTCGATTTCCGGTCTACGGCGGCAAGGTAAAGTAACAATCAAGATTTTCTCTCCCGTGCTGGCAAAAACCCAGCCCCTCAAGATTCCACGCCGTTCGGTTGAGGCGTGGAATTAAACACTAATACATCAAGGTAACGATTATCATCATAGCTAGGTGGTAAATATACTAGACAGATAACCAATTTCATACTTTTATGAGTTATAATCAAACCTAAAATTTATTTTTCAGCAGTCAGACTGTCATTATTATCAATTACTTTAATAGAGAAGCTATCCCTCACTCCTAACATTACTCCGCCCCAGCCAACGTTTTCCGCGCGATCTCTTCGATACACTTTATTTCCAGGAGGAAATAATTCACTGTTCATTACAGAGGTAATCGGAAAGGTTTCAGTCACAGCTATCACGTCAAATCCATTGCAGATACGCTATTTCAAAAGATATGAGTTTTACTTCTCAGTCCTCTCACATTCTGATAATTAATATAAAGTTTAAGTTTAGTATCACTACTTCTGCGTGTCTTTGCTTTGTCGGCGAAAATTCTGGCGCTTCACACATATGTCTTCAGTCCAGTTAGCAGGCGACAAGACTATCAGCGGAAGAGAGCGGAACACTTAACTTAAAAGAAGAATAGTCCCCTCGGGCGTTCAGGGACGACACAGAACAGGCGTCATGCCCGCATAAAGTGGCAAGATGGGTTTTCACCTGTTCAGTAGTGGTGCCAGTCTTGACATAATACAGGTGCAGATAGCGGCATTGTTCTGCAGCTTCCAAGAGTGTTTGAACCGGAATAATGGTAGCAGTCCCGCGCACAACGTTGGACAGACTTGCAGCACTGCGCTGCCGCCTCTTTTTAACTTCAATCCAGTCCGACTCATTTGCATTTACCAATGCCGCAGTGGGGAGATCCTGTACATCCGAGGCAGGAAGTTGAAGCAAGGCACCGAACGGATCCGGGTGTGATGCAGAAAGAGAAACGTCAGAAGAAGAAAAACACTGCACCCAAACACTTGCTGATGGCAGATTTGCTGAGCACATGTCTCTTACTACTGCGTTTTTTCTTCTTCTTCTGAGTGGGTTTCTCCCTGTCTACCGGAACTAGATTATTATGATCAGTTGCGCCGTCCGTACATGACATCCGACCACGCACCCCACGCGCAAGCTTCTCAACCTTGAGTTCCAGAGTTGACAATTTCTTGCTCAGCGCGGAGAGCTCATCGCGGACTGGAATTGCAAAGTTCTCAGTAATAAAGGTCTTAACAATTTCCATAAGGCGCTCTCCCGTGAATCGCGAGAACTCGTCGCGTATGATGGTACGAATATTATCCATATACTGAGTGTCATCAAATACTTCGATCATGTTAGAGCCTCCGCGCTGTTCGCTTTGGAGTAGCCAGTTCCTGGAGTACGGAGAGCAAGATCAGCATCTTCATTGAAATTCAGTCTTCTCGCAGGAATCTGAGCATAGCCAGAGCCCACGGATGTATTGAGGTTTCCAGTTTTGGGTATTTTACTAATACACTCCAGACATTTCCAACTTTTCTTACTCTCATCTGACATAGTATTATAGAAACGGCATTCAGGAACATTTGCGCATTCCAAATCATAAGTTTTTTCACATACTCTGCATTCCAGGTAACGCCTCGTATTTATAATTCCGGAACAGCCCCAACATTTCACCCGCTTCGACTCATCAACTATCGAGGCATCACCCATCGAGGATGGCGAGGTCGAAGTAAGGTACCCAAATCCAACAGCAGAGGTCGCCTCTGTATAGGAGATGCCTTGGGCAAGACTTGCGACGTAGCAGCAGTGACGTAACGGCGGCAGCGCGGCGTACCGGCTAGACGGCGTAGCAGGTGATAACGCACAGGTGGTGCAGCGGCGCGTAGCTGGAGATAGCAGATTTCACCTGGCTCAGACTATGCTTCGATAGACGAATCGGTATTACCTCCGACCACAGCCCGAGAGTCCAGTGGTTCAAATCCCAGCCGCGCCGTTGGTATTTGTGAAGTTTTTATTTGTTGGCGGGCTCTGCAGAACTTCAAACTCCGAGGCTGCAGCTATGGCATAGTTAAGCGATATGCTGTCTCACCTGTGACACGCCCTGGAGGAGGAGCCAGTCCGTAACAGCTTCACTTGCGAGACAAGGAATTGTGATTACAGAATTTCACCAATAGGAATTTAGTTGATTGATTTAATTAAATGGTGCAAAAAGAATAACAGCGAGGGTGTAACACGTCCGCTCACAACGATGGATCAAATACCTCTTATGAAGATTAGTGTCTTTTTTTACTTTCGGAAATCTGACTAGTCTTTCCTGGGAAGCTGGTAAAGGTCATATTTAAAAAACTTAACCTCGATACAGGTAAAACACAAACAAAGTGGGAGCCATGATGGCGCGGAGGGAGCAAGGGGGTTAAAAATACTGAAACGGAACAAAATAATAATGTGTAACCGGAGGAGCGAGCTTTTGACTGAGTGATGAATATCCAAATTTGGCTAGATTATGTTGGCCAAATCGCAATAGGTTGTTAGGTTATGGAACTTTGAAGAATCAAAGCGGAACGAAACGAATAAGAGCAGAGCAAAGCTTATGTAAATAAAAACAACGTTTAATGATGAGAATATTACCTGAAATACGAATTAAGTGTGAAATGTTACCCATTTTGAGGTTAGAATTATTGTTTTTCGTAATTTTCTTTAAAAATATGAATAACCTCGTAATAAGAGTATAATTGTAGTCCATTGTAATCGTGGAGCAATGCTCTATCAACTAAAAACACCCTCACGTCGTAAAGCCGGACATTGGTTTCTAAGTTTTAACTCAATTACATAATAAAACTTACATTTTTAAACATTTAATACATAAAATATTTGTTTCAAACATACTGTTTTGACTTTTAATAAACCAGTAGATTAAGGTTCTTACATTGTGTTGCACCTTAATCAATTATCGACTTGGTTCTTGAACTTCTTTTATTTAATCCCCCGCATTGACTTACTTATTTATAATCCATCTTGTATCCCAAAGTTTAATAGTAGTTTATGAGACTGCTAGATAATGGAGGGCATTAATACTCGTGAGTGGTTTCATAATAATATCACTTGAGAGTGTTAATGCCTTATTATGTACAGTTACATAAACTAGTTTATCTACACTCATATCATAAGCTCTCTTGGATGTGTTCAGGAACCGCATGTTTGACCGGCATTGTAGCTCTGAAGTTGTTTAGCTTGTTCTGTGGTACCAACTTCACAGACAAACTAGGGGCGGTACGCAGGCGGGCGTTGGCATTCGAAATTTGAATGTCATAATATGTAGAAAAATTACACATTATGGTCATAATTTTTCAGATAAGAAATGAGTTTTTACCAAGTAGTTTAACATTATGCTGATCGTAACTGGCGGTTTTTGTACGCAGTAAAGAGGGTTTATGATACGTGTGTAGATAAAAATACTTTATGTAAATGCTAACATTTTAACATTAGAGCCAGGTAAGGTAATATGCAAGCACAATGCGCCACATGTTCGTCAATCAACTCTCAATAGATGAATGAACGGTGGTCGGCCGCTTCTGCGCACTAATATCGGCTACGTTCAAACAATAAAGGCGGCATCTGAAAAAAATTTATTAAGAAGGCGCCTTCTACCAGCAGATACGGCCTTTTACCTTTGCATTTTACACATGCGCTCTTTTTACCCACGACGGAACGGATATGGTATATGCGTTTGGGGTGAGAGGATGTTTGTGCAAACTATTAATGTTGCCATTTTTCTCAAAAACTACTAGTCCGATTTTGATGCGGTTTTCAGTGATGGTTTCGGGTTTAATTGATGCAAGTTAGATAAGTGTTACGGTGACAATTCACCACGGGGTGCTGCAGTAAACATATACTTCTGCACATTCACAACTACGAGTCCGATTTTGATGCCGATTTTCAGTGATGAGTACGGGTTTGATTGGTGCATGTTCTTAGATAGGTGTTACGATGACAACTCACCAGGGGGTGCTGCGGTAAATATTTGTTTGAGCAAAACTTAAACTATTCGTTTGATTCTAATGCGGTTTTCATATATTTTTTGTAATGGGTTTGTGGTTGATTAGTGAGGGTTCATAAATAGGTGTTACGTTGGGAACTCACTAGGGGGCACTGCAGTGATACAGTTTATATTAGCTCCTAAATATTAAAGAAACTCGATAGAACTTTCTTGATAACATTACACTGAGGCCTCACTTGTGCGTTGCGTCGTCGATTTTCCATACTTTTGACGGTGGCATGTTTTTATATATGGCGCTAGCTTTTTAGTTTTCCGACCGAGACCTATTTTTGTTGATACTTTGTGCAACTTGACAAATTAAACATATGCAATATCGCAAATAGCATTAACAAATAAACAAGAACAATAACAGAACTTGAAAAAAATGATAATACCTGTACGAAAAACCTAAAAGTAAGATAACATGGAGAGATATCCCAACAACTTAGCCTACTATTTATTTTAACTAACCTAATAAATTCAAGAAGAAGTACGAAAAATATTAAACTAAAAATCAGAACCAAAAATCAATACTCGTGAATTAAGCTAATGATGTAATGTGGAGGGATATTCCAATTAACCTAACCTAACCTACTTACTTATTCACATGAAAATAAACATTAAAGAAATAATGCTACAACTATTACAAACACAACCAAAATTATTACAAATACAACCAAATTCAACAATGATTTGGTAAAACCGAAACTATAGCACGTATTATACATATAAATATGAAGTACAATTTAAATAATACCTATGCTTGCTCTCTAAAAATTTTGAAATAAAAAAACAAAATTAAAAATTTTGAAAAAATCCAAGACGGTTAAAACGTAGTTGAAAAATGATAAAATAATTTTGAAACCCCCGACTCAAAGAATTTATGCTATGAACATGTTAAAAAAACAAGAAAATCCGTCGGGGGCTGCTATCTCTATTTTAAATATAAACAAATAATCAAGTTACTATTATATAAACATGCCAAACTAGTGCATTTAATAGCAGCAAGAAATTTCAATTTGGAATAATTATTATTTTTTTTTTTTTTTTTAATAAAGCAGTCAAATTTATTTACTGAACTCACATTATGAATTATTATTACAATATAAATTACAATAAGAATAAACCAATGTTCAGCATCCGAAGGAATTTGGAAATTACACAGATTCTAAATTATTAAACATAAAATTTAAAAAAGGAACAAAATAAAAAATAAAGGTACCTATTTATCTTTAAGGTTTAACACAAAAATGTAATTTTCATCCAAGCGTAGTGGCGTCGAGGGACCACGAGAATCAAGCGAACAGTTTTTTAAATTGTTCTTACCTATCTTCCGAGCCCCGACGGATTTTATGGTTTTTTTTACAAGTTTATAGCATAAATTCTTTGAGTCGGGGGTTTAAAAATTATTTTATCATTTTTCAACTACGTTTGAACCGTCGTGGGTTTTTCAAAATTTTTTATTTTGTTTTTTTATTGATCTTTATCATTACAAAATATTTGTCGATGTCGCCTTCTTGATATAAAAAATCGTAGATACAGAGCAGACACCGCTTTTTTACTTATGGCTCAGTCCGCGGTAATCGATACCAAA
Source organism: Argyresthia goedartella (assembly GCA_949825045.1). Taxonomy (NCBI): domain Eukaryota; kingdom Metazoa; phylum Arthropoda; class Insecta; order Lepidoptera; family Argyresthiidae; genus Argyresthia; species Argyresthia goedartella. The sequence continues at coordinate 10,595,184 of OX463812.1, read as the reverse complement.
CACATGAAAAAAATGTATACAATGATCTGTATCAAAATAAACAATTACGAGTCTAAATAAACCCAATTTTCACAATACCGAATAAAAATTTTAAATTTAGCTTTAGTTTTCGAAATTTCTTAATTTAAACTCATAGAGTACACAGTTGGCAATAGTAGAAAATAAAATGTCGATACTGGCAACACTTTTTTGTGCGCCAAACTCAGTGACAGCGCGCTATTTCCATTGTCAGTCGTTGTTTCGTTTCTTGAGCATTCATTGTGCTAACACTGGAATCTATCAGGTAAATGGCATTAATTATATTTCAAGGTATCTTATGGTTGGGGCTTGTGTCACGCCCGTCACAAAATACATGGAAAAGTAAATTTTGCATTTGCTACCAAGCTTTTTCTGTTGTACCAACCTTCTAAAAGTAAGGCTATGTAGTTTAGCAATGCGTAAAAAGCGTTTTGGTGTTTGAGAAACGGCTTCGCAGTGATATATAAGGTGATTTATTTTGGTCACGCCCGTCACATGTCACACCCGTCACAAAACTGCTTGCTCATATTGTACATAGTTTTAAATTGGAGTTGTTTATTGTATTCATTCTCGTTAGATGCTTTGTCATAATAAGGCACAATTTACGTTTTGCGTGGTATGCTTGTATGTTGCTTTGCTTGACTTATATTTTTTCCGTCGTAGAATGGATGCGGCGGCGAGGAAACGGAAAAGTCGGGAGAAGTTGAAGGGTGATCCAGAAAAATTAAAAGCACACCTGGATAAGGAAAAAGAAAGAGATAAAAAAAGAAGAGAAAAGAATAGGTCTATCTTAATGAAAAATAAAACTAAATTGGAAAATACAAGACAAGCTAACAGGACTAGACAACGAAAATGTAGAGAGAAAAAGAAACTTGAATTAGTACAACAAATCATGGTGATGTCACCTTTGGGTTCTTATAAAAGCAAACAAAGTTTCAGCAAAGCTGTTAAGAAAACTCGTAGGACATTGCCTTTAAGCCCAACAAAATCCCAAGCGATGGTCCTAGAGTTAGCGAAACATGCATTGCCACTAGGCATGATAACAAAGATAAAACTGTTGAATGAAGGTCCAAAAAGATCTGACGCTCTGTCTGATGAGACTATAACGTTAGTTAAATCTTTTTACGAGTCTGATGAAATAAGCCGTCAAACTCCAAACCGAAAAGATGTGATTCGTGTTAAAGATGCCAATGGTGAACAGAAAACTTTACCTAAAAAGCATCTTATCATGACTGTCGCCGAAGTCTACGAATTATTCCAGCTAAAATATCCTGATGTTAAGGTGAAACGAACCAAGTTCTTCGAATTGAGGCCTTTTCACATTCGCGTCATGTCAGAAATGCCGCATAATGTCTGCGTGTGTATCTACCATGCTAATTATTATTTTCTCGTAGAGGCAATGAAGGACCAATTAGATGCAACCATAAGGACACCTTCAGAACTGCTGAAAGCAATATGTTGTGACACAGATAACGAGAATTGTATGTCTGGAAAGTGTCAATTGTGCTATGATGTTTCGGATGTCATAAGCTTAAACTATGCCGACCTTAATGCTCAAATGCAATGGAAACAATGGGGGAAATCAACAGACGGATAGCTGCAAATTCAGAAATTTCAGGGAACAAGGAAGGAACTGATGGATGAAATCGATCTGCAGACACCAAAATACAAAACGCATTGCTATGTTAAAAATAAGCAGTCAATATTTTTTGAGAAATCGAGACTAGAAACATCAGAACAAGAAGGTGTTATGCAAATAGATTTTGCAGAAAACTTTTCAATCATTTCCCAAGATGAAATTCAGAGCGCTCACTGGCGCCACCCACAAGTGACACTATTCACTTGCTGTATATGGTTACAAAAATCCCAAAAGGTAGCCAGTTATGTGGTAGTGAGTGATGATTTGTCTCATGACAAAACATCGGTTTGGGCTTACCTTCAAAGGATAATCGAACATGCAAAGACTGAGTTTCCAAGCTTGGAAAAACTAACAATATTTTATGATGGCTGTGCACCCCAATTTAAGAATAGATATACTTTGTCCTGTGTCTATTACTGTGTTGAGGATTGGGGAGTAAAGATTGACTGGGCCTTTTTCGCCACGAGTCACGGCAAAGGTGCCGTGGATGGGCTAGGTGCAGTTGCAAAGCGTAAACTTTGGAATGCCATCAAATCTAGACAAGTCTGCATCAACACGCCATGGGACTGTTTTGAGTACCTAGTCAGCAATCCGAAAGAAGTCACATACATGTTCATCAGTACTGATGATTTTCATTTACAAGACATGAAAGAAGAGCTTAAACTTCGCTGGGAAGAGTTGGAACAGCTTCCTGGAATACAGAAACACCATTTTTTCAAGTATTGCGGCGGCAAAGATATATCTTACAGCCTGACTGCAGATTCAGCGCCGAATACCACATCGCTTTTTAAAAACAAAGTAAACTATCGGGACGTATATTCAGACAGTGAAGAAGACAATGCCAAAGGGAGAGAAACTAATGAAGACAATGTTTGGAATGAAAGACAAGAAACAGAAAGCAATGAAGAAAGTGAAGACAAAAGGAGAAAAGAAATAGAAGATAAAAACAACGAAGCAGATAATATAGAAAAAGACAAACTAGAGACAGAATTCCAAAAAGTACAGGGAAAAAAGAAGAAAGGATTGAAGCCAAGTACAAAAAAATCTGAAGAAAGGAAACATGGAGAACACACACAAGAAAAGACAGAGAACATATTATTTATAAATGAAAACGAAATAGTAGCAGAAAGTAGCGGCCAATGTAGAAACCAGTACCAGAACGGTGATTATGTGCTCGTGAAATTCCCAAGTGGCAAAAAGGAATTTCGTTATGTAGGGATTGTAAACAGATTCGACAATGAGGAAGGTGAGGCTACAATAAACTACCTTAGGTTATGTGACGATACTGGCAAATTATACAGAGTTGCAGAAAACGACATATCAGATGTGATATACGACCAAATTCTCCAAAAACTGCCCACCCCAACCATAGTCAACAAGGGTGATCGCATATATTATAATTTCAATGAACCTGTTGACGTATTCGAGAAATAATTATTCAATATAAATAAAACATGTAAATAAGTTATAGTAATGTAAGACTCTAATAAATAAAACAGCAACTAAGCGCAATTAAAGAACCTTTTTTATTTCATTATTCAATTGGTCACACCCGTCACAGTGTCCTGTCACACCCGTCACATTCTTTGTTAAGTAATGGCGAATAAAATATATATATCAGGAAGGCCTGAAGCTAGTGCGATATGAAATAATGCCTTTTTGACAACATGTTTAAGTACAATTTTATATTCAAATGCAAGTATTTTCGCTAAACTTTCTAGATATTGGACAGAGGTCATAATACTTGCAATAGTTCAGGTCACACCCGTCACAGGGCTTCTAACTGTTGTATCTTGTTTTTTAATAGCAATGGACGGTTAGTTCTCTTACCAGACATATTTTATGTCGAGATCTAAAGAGCGCCAGTAAAACGGTGATACTAACTACAGTAATAAAAAATAAGTGAGCATTTTTAGAAGTTAAAATGTCACACCCGTCACCGCGGACTGAGCCTTATACAGAAAGGTAGAAAAAATTGTGACAATTCCAATAATACCAAAAACGCAACACAGATTTTTTCGTAGATGCCGCCCTTTTGCTTATGACGGCAGAATACAATTCCCCAAGAAATACAAAACTTAACTGAACCTCGATTCAAAAAATGTATAAAGCACACTTTGTGCACAAGGGCCTACTACAAAATTAATGACTTTTTCAAGACACCGACATCTGGCACTAAATCAGTTCATTGTACCCTATATATTATGTATTAATAATTAGGCACCTACCTCTCAATTTTTGTGAAACTCAATTAATGAAAATAAAACTTTGAATTGAATTGAATTGAATTGAATTGGATGGGATTGAATTGAATTGAATTGATATTGAATTGAACAAAAACCTATAACTTTGATAGAAAATTTCATGACTGTGTTACAAAATATTCTAAAACTTTCAAGGTCGTTTGTAGAACTGTAAAAACTTAACACATTAATAGAAAAATTCAAAATTCAAATAAGAGAATGAAAACAGTTTGGCAAATAATGAACCGTGAAACTGGCAAGCCTTTCTGCCTAAAGAAAGGTGATGTCTTTCGAACCATTCTTCACGAAAGTACCCTAACTCACAATAGAGCATCTAAATTCCTCTCCATATGAAGCAGAGACTTTGTTAAAAACCGGTCAAGTGCGAGTCTAAATCGCGCACAAAGGGCTCCGTACCACCGTTCAATGGAAGCGATGGTGTGGAGTGAATAGTTTGGATTTTACACAGCAAAATATTGTTTACAAAGTTATTGGAGCGGTTACTTTCACACTCCATGTACGTAACCAGGTGCATCCATAAGTTTGTATGTGGTATTGAAAGAATTGTTGTATGGGAGCCCCTTTAAATATTTCTTTTATCCTGTTTTTTAGTATTTGTTGTTATAGCGGCAACAGAAATACAAAATATGTGAAAATTTCAACTCTCTAGCTAGCTAGGTTCTTGAGATACAGCCTGGTGACAGACGGACGGGCAGCGAAGTCTTAGTAATATCTGTAATCTTAGTAATCTGCCTTTCATGGTGGATAATTGACTGACATAGTATTTGTTGCTGATGATACTTCACTAGTGTCGCGACATACGCGAAATATATTGTTCAGAAGTGGCAACACTGCGAATCGATTAGTGAGTGACTGATAATACTAATACTGCCTTCGTAACCCAACCCTCTTTGCGCTTGTTTTTCTCTCTTTCTCTATTGTTTTTTGCTTCTACACCGGCCAATTAGAGTTAATACATGATATTAGGATAATAGTATCAATGATATTTCATGATTGAATGTTGATCTCTATATGAAACCAAATCTCCAATGGCAATTGGTAGACCGATAATAGCGACAATATCCGTGGGGACAATGCACCATGAGGCTCCCGGGAAGCTTATAACCGTCACATGGACGGATATAATCAGATTCCAAGGTATATATGGGGTTATCTTGGTTCTGGACTAAGAGTAATAATATATCGGCAACCCCGTCAGCACTAGCATATAGCATGATCACATTCCATATAATACATGAAGTCAAGGAATAAACATAATGGGTGATAAGTCCCACAGGGTCCAGCACATGATCTGGCCTTCCTCTAAGTATACTTAGTGATTCCGGAGGAATCACTAAGTATACTTAGTGATTCCGGAGGAATCATATATTGATTTAACCCTCCAGATGTGTGAAATGAGCTGAATAAAGCGACACTCCAGGGCCCCATCATCAGATTCGTCTAAACTGGAATATGGTCCTTGTCTGCTCTGCCCCGCCATCAATCAGCTACAGTGACCACCAATACCTTGGATAAACAATGGTGAGTCTGTTATGTCCCATAATCTCTCAAAATAAAATTTTCGTGAATGCGAACATGGTGGAGATGCTGGGATATAATAGACAAACCCAATGAACCCATAGCGGGTTAACAAGGGGATAGGGGGGCCTATATTCTTACAAATTAACAATGAAAACAGGCAAAATTCATATTTAACTAACGGCCCAGGAGTGAGAGTTCCTCTGGTTCAATATATAACAGAATATACCATGCTGTCTGTGCCATGCGAAAGATTTTGGGTCGTGTAGGTTGTGAAAAGACTACATGCTTATATGTTTTATATTATTCGTGTTTGATATCATTGCATACTCAATTCACATTTCGATTATAGGTTTTCAAAGCCAAAATCAATAAAAAGTTAGGAAATTAATTGAATCGAGAAATTAAACCAGCATTTGCTAAAGCTAACTCAATATACTGAAAAGATGAGTGTCTTATAGTGTGAAATTACCTAAACATACATCAAGAAACTCATTAAAATTATTTGAATAAACTTATCACATAAACAATGATCACTTGTCAACTTGAAATTTACATTTAAATAATGTAAATGGTTTATTGTCTTAAACCTTGAATTGGTTTAAAGTTAATAATCTATGGTTAAACGCTGGTAAAACCAAGTGTATCAAATTCTCACTTCCAAATGTCAGGCAAATTATGACCAGTTTAGTGTTTAATAGCAACACCTGAGAATAAGTAAATGATAAGAAGTTTCTTGGAATAACCGTTGATAGCAAATTGCAGTGTCCCCACATAGATTAATTAGCTGGTAAATTAAATTCTGCGGATGAGGCTATTAGGAACATCAGACAAAACACGGATGTAGGTACTTTTAGGCTTGTATATTTTAGTTACTTTTATACTGTCATGTCCTATGTTATCTTGTTGTGGGAGAAAGCAGCGGATATTCAAATGGTTTTTATTTTAGAAAAAGAGGTATTCGAGTTAATTATAATTTCAAAAGCACAGACTCCTTGGTTTTACCAGTTGTCCTGGTCATCGCATGTCAATGAGGTAAGTCGCCGAGTATTTTCTACCTTTCACTCTCTCAGGAAACTTTAGTACTTTTTGCCTCGACATACCAAAATTACTCTTGCTCAATCTCTCATTCTACCCCTCATCGATAACGCTGATCTCTGCTGAGTCAGTGCTAACGAAGAACTACTGAACAAACTCGAACGACTTCAAAATCTTGGGATTCGGTTTATCTTCGGACTGCGCAAATACGACCATGTGTCACAATATCGCAGGGATTTTAAGTGGCTGCCGATTCTTCTTCGTCGGGATTAACACATCCTTAATTTCCTCTACAATATTTTACGTAATCCACGCTACCCAACTTTCCTACGAGACAGTTTTCGATTTCTTTCTTCCAGCAGACCTCGGAGAATTCACGCAGTTTACATGCTCACAACTCCACAACATAACACCGCTTTCTATGAGAACGTTGAGAGTTGTGGAATGCACTCCCCTGCACCGTCAGGGACAGTCCTACTCTGAATATTTTTAAAAGTCGTATGAAGAAGGATTACCTCTCCCTTTAGAGTTATAGGTAGTATTCATGTAAGTATTTATTAGTATAGTATATACAATAGTAGTTGTAGTATATTATAAGTATTTAGTATATTATTATAGTTATTATATAATTTATTTTATTTATTATTTTATATATTGTACACATAGATCTTCCTCTGCTCAACCATCAACTTTTCCCATATTAACCTGGTTTGCTGGAAGAGATCTCTTATTAGAGATAAGCTCGCCTTTGTACACTTTTTTATGTAACTTTTTTTTGTATGATTTGTGTGCAATAAAGAAAATTATGACTCCTTAAGAGAGCTTTTTAAAGAAATTACTATACAAAACAGACATACAGATAACTTATAATAGAAAAAACATGTACAAAGGTGAGATTAGCAAACCAAACCTCTTCCAGCAAACCAAGATGGTAGGAATGGTGATGGTTAAGCGGGAGATGGCCGCCCAATTAAATGTGACATTCATAGTGTTGTCTTCATTACAAAATAGGATGAAATGCAAATTTATACTATGCAATTTTTTATACGCCTGTAATTTGACAGAACTACAGAACAAATATGAGCCTTGAAAGAATATTAATTTATTTAATTTAACATGTCATCACAGCGATGCTATTTTATATTTCGACATGAATAATGTTATTCATAACTTTACTCTCACACAGGATACATTGTACCTGTCTAATAAATATATAAAATCAGTAGCCACATTGTTAGCTTATAATATATGCGGCGCCGCTATAGATGGTTTAACCAAGTTCAACTTCATCACCTTATGTTAAGAGTAATATAACATGCACCACTATTGGGAATTCATCTTTGTTGTTAATCATACTTTGCATGCAACATTGTAATCTGTTCCAAGTAATTTAAATTAGTTCTTAAGACAATAGAGGAAATTTTTAGCATACAAGAGCCACTAAATATGTCAAAGTGAAAGCCCCACTTAAATATTACCTATCAAGACATCCAGGGGCTACCTGATAAAGAACTTATATCAAAATTATTTCTAAAAAAATCTGAAACCGATGTTATTTGTGTTATAGAACACTGAATAAAGAAAGAATAATTACAAAATTGACAGATTTTACAATAGAAAGACTGTAGATAGAGGTGGTTCTTTAATCTTAGTGAAAAATAATATTAAAGTGAAACAATGGAGAGATATTCTTGCACTTACTGTAGAAAGACAAATAGAGGTATCCTGTGTTGAGTTAGATAGCCATATTATTGTTTGTGCCTACAGGCAACTGAGGGATGATAATGGACATGGCATTTTGAAATATTTGAGAAAAATATGGAGGAAGCACTCACTAAACTATGTAATAACAAAAAAAAGTCAATTATTTGTGGCGATCATAATGTAGATTTACTTGTAGGAACAACAATGAAACAACGATTAATAACTGTCTGCGACAATGCAGCGCCCGCGCCCGCGCCGCACCCCGCCCCGCCGACTAACCGCGTCACGCACGTCTGAGTGCATTTATTCTTTAACTACAAATACGTTAAAATCGTAATATAATCATTATTACAACTAGCCAAACCAGCGTTTTATTGAAGAGGCTAGTTTCCTGAACATCTGGCGACCGTGACAGGACGAACAAAGGAAAGCCTGCCACCCGGCAACGCGTTTTTACCTAGCAGCGGACATTGTACCTACGAAGAAGCGACGGTGGACTGGATGGATGGACAGATGAGATGAGCAAACCCGAGGACCCAACAGCCGGATAAACCAGGGGAGTGCCCTTCCTTTTACCTACCTATTGCCCACCCTACCTACCTTGCGTACCTGGGTACACGTGTTCTTGTCTTGACTTGTATGATTGATTTGATCTTTATTTGTGTGCCTACTTGTGTTCAAACGGTCTTTGTGCAGAATATTTTGTAACCTAAAATGTCGATTACTGATAGTGACGATTCTCAAGCGCCACGCGATATAAAGGAACTTGTTCGGTTGCGTGGCTCATTGAAGGGTAGGCTGACAAATTATGTTAACTTTCTAAATGCCGTTAGGCAAGCCAATCAAGCGAATGTTACTGAATCACAAATTAAAGAATTAATCATGAGGAGTAAAAAACTAGAATCCATATTCATAGACTTTGATAAAGTTCAAACTAAAATAGAAATCATGAGTTCTGACAAAGAACAAAACAAAGAAAGGGATAATTTTGAAAGTTCTTTCTATTCTAGCATGGCTAGGGCAAAAATATTAATAGAACATCATGCCTCTCAACAGCAAGAGAAAAGTGCAAACATGAGCACTTGTTCTAATCATGAACATTCTAACGTAAAATTGCCAATCATTAAACTTCCCATGTTTGATGGCAACCCCTTTACTTGGTTGGAGTTTAGGGATACCTTCGAGTCATTAATACATAAAAACGAGTCCTTACCTGAAATAAATAAATTTCACTACTTGCGCTCATCCCTAGAAGGCAACGCGTCCCATGTAATAAAATTGATAGAATTCACATCCGACAATTTTACCGTAGCATGGGACCTCCTATGTCAAAGGTATAATAACAAAAAAATACTGATTAATAACCATCTTAGGGCTTTATGTAAAATTGAACCAGTAATACGTGAGTCTTATAAGTCCCTGAGGTACTTAATCGATGTGGTGAGCAAAAACTTAAGGGCTCTGTCAACACTTGGTCAACCAGTGGACCAGTGGGACACATTAATAATTTATATGGTTTCAACCAAGCTAGATTCGGTGACAAGTGTGAAATGGGAGGAACATAGAAACAATCTAGAGGACTTGCCGCCCTTAAGTGGGTTTTTAGAATTTCTTCGCAATCGGGCGGATGTTTTAGAAACAACCCAGTCAAACCGAAGTGAGAAACCCTCATCGGTGGCGTCAAGCATGAACACGTTTCAACCTAAACCTAACGTTAAGTTTCAAAAAACATTAGTGAGTGCTGCTTCATCGAAGTACTTAAAGCCACCCTCATACCCACTATGTAGTAAAAATCACAGAATAATAGATTGCGAAACTTTCAAATCTTTATCGCCTGAAGGAAGACTGGACGAAGCCCTTAAGTTAGAACTTTGCTCAAACTGCTTGCGCAAAGGTCATGCCGAGCCGGACTGTCAGCTCAGTGGTTGTCGGCTATGTGGCAAGAGGCACAACACAATGATGCATAAAGATAATAAAGTACAAGTCTCACCTGTATCAATGTCACTCCGCACCACCGGGCAAGTTCTGCTTGGTACCGCGCTTGTCAAAGTCATTAATCCTGAAAATAAAAATACTTACCTTGCTCGCGCCCTCCTTGACGCGGGTAGCCAATCTTCCTTCATGACCGAAAACCTGAAACATAAACTCGGAACAGTTAATCGTCATTCAGATTCATTAATAATATCTGGCATCAACAACACACAAGTTCCAATATCAGAAGCATGTAACGTAACGGTACAATCCATAACAAGCTCATTCAGCACAAACCTGAATCTATTAGTAGTGCCTCAGATAACGGGTCAATTACCTAACATGTCAGTTGACGTCACACAGCTCAGTTTACCTAAGAATCTTGAATATGCTGATCCAAAGTTTTTCCGTCCAGCTGATGTTGACCTGTTGTTGAGTGCTGAGATATTTTATGATATACTTACCCCTGATAAAATATCGTTAGGCCATAACATGCCTATCCTTCAAAGCACGAAGCTGGGTTGGGTAATAGCCGGCAAGAAAACAAAGGTCCGCACAAACCTCATTGCCACTTTTCAAAGGAGATAAGTGATAACTTGACAAAGTTTTGGAGTCTTGAGGAAATTCCAACTTCAAAACCACTTATGTTAGAGGATGAGGAATTTTGTGAGGACCATTTCATTAAAAACACTACTCGCCTGCCTGATGGCAGGTTCTCAGTAAAAATGCCCCTAAAGGAGCAACCTGAAAATGCATTAGGTGAGTCATACAAAATGGCAGCCAAAAGATTCTTAAATATTGAGAAAAAACTCAATAAAATCCTGATTTAAAACAGCAGTATAAAGACTTTATAAAAGAATACGAACTATTATGACATTTAACAAGCATTAAGAAACCTGACTATGGATACTACATGCCTCATCATGCAGTTATCCGTGAAAGTAGCGAATCAACGAAGGTCCGGGTTGTAACGTCACAAAAATCCCTTAATGACATACAGTGTGTAGGCCCTGTTGTTTAGGATAACTTGTTTGATATCCTGCTTAGATTCCGCCAACATAGATTTGTTATTACAGGCGACATACAGAAAATGTATCGCCAGATAATGATCGATGAGTCACAGCGCAATCTGCAACTCATACTATGGCGCGAGCATGAATCTAGCCCCCTTAAGGTGTTACAATTAAACACTGTAACATATGGCACGGCTTCCGCCCCATACCTCAGTACCCGTTGCCTACTGCAATTGGCTCTGGAATGTCCCGATAAAATAATATCAGAAGTCATTAAAAAAGATATATACATGGATGATTTATTAACTGGAACCAACAGCAAGGACAGTTTGACGTACATAAAGGAACGTGTCACAGAGGTATTAAATTCAGCATGTTTTCCCCTGCACAAATTTCGCACTAACTGCCCACAAGTTTTTGAGGGTGACATTGAGACGAAGGCTCTTGACCTTGGTAAGCAAACAAGTGTACTGGGAGTGCACTGGTCTCCTAATACCGATACATTAACTTTTTCAATTGAGTTAGACAAAACCATTAAAATTACAAAAAGGAACATACTTTCTAATACATGTAAAATATTTGACCCCCTTGGTCTGCTCAGTGCATGCACAGTGAGTTTAAAAATATTACTTCAAAAGTTGTGGCAAATGAAACTGTCATGAGACGAGCCCGTGCCTAGCGATGTTAGTAAATCATGGCAAAAAATGGCCAATAACCATGATCATTTACTTTCGGTCTCTCTGCCTAGACATGTACTGAGCGAATCGCCGCCGGTCAGCTGTGAGATTCACTGCTTCGTCGATAGCTCCCAGCTCGCGTACGCCGCGACTGTTTATGTGCGATCTATTGATGACTCAGATCATGTAACAGTTAGATTACTTTGCGCAAAAACTCGCGTCGCACCTTTAACAACCATTACCATACCGCGTCTTGAATTATGCGCGGCGTTGTTAGGTGCTCGATTGGTTGCTAAAGTTTGTGAGGCCCTTCGTCGTACGATTGATCGAAAGGTATTTTGGTCGGATTCCACAATAGTCTTAAGCTGGATAAAAGCTAAACCTAAAATCTTTAAACAGTTTGTGTGTAACAGAATTGATGAGATTCAAAACTTGACCGACCGAAATGCCTGGAGACATGTACCTACCGACCTTAACCCAGCCGACTTGGCATCGCGAGGTGTCGAACCGAGTCAGCTCCTCAGCTGTAATCTCTGGTGGGAAGGACCTCGTTTCCTTATAAAAACGAGACACAATGGCCGCAAAGTCCTAACACCACAAAAAACTTACCTGAAATAAAAGTCTTACAAACTAAAATCATCACTGAAACTCCAGAATTCATTAAATTCGATAACTACTCTAGCTTAAAAAAATTGAAAAGAATATTCGCGTACGTTAACCGGTTTATAAATAACTGCAAAAAAGGAATAAAATTAACCGGAGCAATTAAGAAAGATGAGCTTAAAGAGTCATTAAAATGTTTAATTAAAATTGCACAATCACAGTCCTATAATGAAGAAATCAAAATATAAAAAAATAAAAAGTCACTTACCTCCGCTTCATTGTTACAGCTGTCCCCTTTTCTTGATGTTGACGGCATGCTGAGAGTGGGTGGTCGGCTCAACAATACAAGCTTCAACTTTGAGAAGAAGCATCCAGCATTACTTGATGGAAATCACCACTTGACAATATTGTTGATGCGAGCCGAGCATCTCTGCATGCCGGCCCTCAACTGCTCTTGGCTGCCTTCAGAGACCAGTATTGGCCCATTCGAGGGAGGATATTGGCCCGTAGAGTAATTCGTCAATGTGTAACTTGCACACGGTTTCGAGGCAAGACCATGGAGCCGTTGATGGGCCACTTTCCAGCTAAGAGAGTAACTCAAAACTATCCCTTTCAAATAGCGGAACTGATTTTGCTGGTCCATTCCTCATTACAAGCAAGAAAGGCCGCGGAAATAGAATATCAAAATGTTATTTATGTATATTTATTTGTTTCTGCACAAAGGCCGTCCATTTGGAAGTCGTTAGTGACCTAAGCACAGATGCCTTTATTTCTTGTCTAAAAAGATTCATTTCCAGGCGAGGAAAGCCAAGCCAGCTATTTTGTGACAATGGCACTAATTATGTTGGTGCGAGCAACGAACTCAGTAGAGTGTTGCAATCAAACCTTAATTTAATTCATGATTTTACAGCCGAAGAAGGCATTCAGTTTAATTTTAATCCCCCATATTCGCCAACATTTGGCGGTCTATGGGAAGCCGGCGTTAAGAGCGCTAAATATTATATTAAAAGAGTTCTAGGTAATACTAGTCTTACATTCGAGGAGTTAAGCACACTTTGTACTAGGTCGAAGCTGTCCTTAACTCCCGACCCTTAACACCATTATCCCATGACCCACACGACCTTTCTCCATTGACTCCAGGGCACTTCCTCATCGAACGGCCGCTGACATCTCTACCGACCCCAGCCACCCTGAAGCGAGGTATCCGGTACAACCTGACCAGCGCAATGCGGGAGAACTTCTGGAGGAGATGGAGCCAGGAATACATATCCGAGCTGCAACGGAGGTCCAAGTGGAAGAAACCTTACCTAGGCCTGAAGGAAGGCGCCATGGTGGTATTCAGAGAGGACAATCTACCGCCCATGAAGTGGAGGTTGGTACGTGTAGTACGACTATGTACAGGAAAGGACGGTATCGCCAGAGTTGCCGAGTTCAGAACCTTTCGAGGTTTAGAACAAAGAGCCCTAAACAGAGTGGTTCCACTGCATGAAGAGGACCTAGAGCTGGAGACATCTTCAGAACCTGATCGTGCCGGGCCCCAGGATGTCTGCGACAATGCAGCGCCCGCGCCCGCGCCGCACCCCGCGCCCCGCGCCGCCGCGCATACCCCTGCGTCGCCCGCGCGCCGCAGCCGCGGACCACTCCACATCGAGCGAGCAAACGACTAACCGCGTCACGCACGTCTGAGTGCATTTATTCTTTAACTACAAATACGTTAAAATCGTAATATAATCATTATTACAACTAGCCAAACCAGCGTTTTATTGAAGAGGCTAGTTTCCTGAACAATAACTTTATTCAAATCGTTTAATTTATTTCATGTATTTCTAGAGCCGACTAGATTTACACTTACCAGCCAAACTTTCTTAGATAACGTTTTTTGAAACTGTGCATTCACAAGTAAAAGTGCAATTAACTGCTTACTTTCGATCACAGTAGTCAAACAGTTTCATTCCCAATTGCTAGTAAGGATAAGACTAGTCCATCATTTTATTATTACATCCCATAGACTAGACACATATAAGAAAAACATTACTCAGACTTCTTCAACATTATTCAAACAAAATTCAATAAAGTTTTTAAATTAAAGAAAGTCAGTGAGTCAGACTACAACGGTAAATCTCAATTTAACGACTGGGCAACGTTTGGAATTCATAAAAGTAAAGTTATCTTGTATGACCTTTATGAACAAAAAATCTATAACTGGATTAAAAATTTCATGACTATGTTAAAAAATATTCCAAAACTTTCAAGTTGGTTTGCAGAACTGCAAAAACTTTACATATTATTAGAAAAATACAAAATTCAAATAATAGAATGAAAACAGTTTGGCAAATAATAAACCGTGAAACTGGCAAAGTTATACCAAGGGACAATGATTTCTGCCTAAAGATAGGTGATAATGTTGTTAAATCTAACACTGATGTTGCTCGAGCTTTTGAAACATTCTTCACCAATGTACCCTTACTCACAATAGATCGTCCAAATTCATCTCCATATGTAGCAGAGACTTTATTAAAAAAGTAACACTAAGGTATATTCAAAATTTCTTCATGTATATCCCCAGGACATTGACAAAACGATTAATTAACTTAAAACACCTAAAGACCTGTGGGGTATATCAGTCAAAGTAATTGGTTCAGTAATTATAGTTATAGCCCCCCACTTAGCTAATATTCAAAAAATGTGTTGACGATGGGGCTTTCCCAGACCTCATGTAACACTGTAAACCGATACCTCTGTTCAAGTCGGGAGTTAACGCTAATCCTTCAAATTTCAGACAAATATCTGTTCTTCCAATACTAAGTAAAATATTTGAAACGATTATACTCAATCAAATGCGCTCACACTTTAACCGTACAAAACAACTCCACGCCAAACAATACGGTTTCAATAGGGGTAAATCGACTTTGGATGCAGGTATTACCCTCATATCTCAAATTTATTCTACATTGGAGACCGCACAGGATGCTATCGGAGTTTTTTGCGATCTGTCGAAGGCATTTGATTGTGTTGATCATAATACGCTATTAATGAAATTAAATCGTTACGGAGTTAGAAATAAAGCGTTGACTCTTTTAAAATCATATCTAAGCAATATAATTGAAAATGCAGAAGTTAACGGCGTTAAATCTGACGGATCGGGTGTAAAAATTGGCGATCCACAAGGTTTCATATTAGGCCCTTTCTTATCCCTGATATAACGATCTGCCTTTCATGGTGGAGAAATTGATTGACATAGTGTTGTTTGCTGATGATACTTCAATGGTCTTCAAAATAAAAAGGCTAACAGGAAATTTTGATGATATTAATGGTGTATTTTCTTTAAACTTGAATTGGTTCACAGTAAATAATTTATTATTAAACGCTGGTAAAACCAAGTGTATCAAATTCTCACTTCCAAATGTCAGACAAGTTGAGACCAGTATAGTGTTAGACAACAGCACGTTAGAATTAGTAAATGATACGAAGTTTTTTTGTATGGTTATCCATTGATAGCAAATTGCAGTGGGGACCCCACATAGATAAATAAGCTGGTAAATTAAGTTCTGTGGCTTAGGCTGTTAGGAACACCAGACAAAGCACGGATGTGGCTACATCTAAGCTAGTATATTTCAGTTAATTTCATAGTGTCATGTCCTATGGCATCTTGTTGGGGGGGAAAGCAGCGGATATTGTAACTATTTTTGTATTACAGTAAAGAGCTTTTCGAGCAATTTTAAAACAAACAAACTCCTTAAGAGAGCTTTATAAAGAGATTGGCATGCTAACGGTAGCTAGTCAATTTATTTTCGAAAATATAATGTATGTACGCAAGAACCTTACAACATTCTCCAAACTTAACGATAGCTGTAATGTCAAAACTCAAAAAAACTCAAAACTCAAAACGTTTATTCTGTAAATAGGCCACAAGGGCACTTTCACATGTCATTTCATTTCATTTTTTACAGAACATTTGGTATTATTATCATATTATCAGAAAAAAAAAAGTACTTAATTATTGTTTCTGAGAGATGTAAAGAGTCTCATGTCATAATAAAATAATTAAAATATAAATAACAGAGATGTATAGTCTCTTTAGTCAATAATACAATGATAATAGGAGATGTAAATGGTCCCCACAGTCAAGAGTTGTATAATTAAATTAATCTTTGGAGGTGTAAAAGGCCTCCAAGTGTCCAGTAAAAGAAACTCTGGCAGTGAGGATGCTCACAATTAATTAGAACAATTCAGTCCCAAGCATTTTTATCGTCTATGTACTCTTTAATACTGTAGTAAGCTTTAGAAATAAGCCTTTGCTTGATGTATTTCTTGAACTTATTAATTGATAGATCTGTCAAAGTGCTTGGGAGTTTATTGTAAAATCTTACACAATTACCCTTGAACGAGTTTTTTATTTTATGGAGCCGAGTAGTGGGCACTGCAAGTTTGTCCTTGTTTCTAGTATTAAAGTTATGTATATCACAGTTTCTTCGAAAGTTAACAATGTTCTTATGGACATACATAATATTCTCGTAAATATATTGACTATGGACTGTCAATATATTTACTTCTTTAAACTTATTTCTAAGAGAATCTCTATTATTCATTTTATAAATTTTATAAATCGCACGAACAGCCCGCTTCTGCAGCACAAAAATAGTATTTATGTCAGCAGCACTGCCCCAGAGCAGAATACCGTAGGACATAATACTATGAAAATAACTAAAATAAACTAATCTGGCTGTTTTTAAATCTGTCAAGTGACGGATTTTCCTGCATGCAAAAGCTGCAGAGCTCAGTCTGTTCGATAGCTTATCAATATGTGGACCCCATTGGAGTTTGGAATCCAACGTTATACCTAGAAACACTGTGCTGGTTACCAATTCCAATTGTCAACCTAAGAAATAATCATAGTCTATGTGCGCCCCGGTTTAGACTCGCGAAGGTTAGCAATTCTTTCAAGGGTCAGTGCATTCTCTCCTACAATAAGATACCTCTGGAGCATGTCAAAGCGACTTTGTCAAAAAAGGGATATTACAATGTTCAAGATTTCTTAAATGACGGGTCTATATGGGGTTAATCTAGCTCAACACAGACCTTGCTGTTAATAATTTTGTAATATTTATTCCTGCTTATTAATCATAATAATTGATTTTTTCATATTTGTATTAACTAATACAAATATGAAAAAAACAATTATTATGAGCTTAACTAAGCTCAAACAATTTTTAAAAGAGATCCTAAAATCAATCTGTTGGAGTTTCTCCGCCTTTCTTCTCCCACAGTGGTCCAATGTAGAGAAGCGGCAAAAATGACGTTTGCTAAGTATATGTAAATAACTACAGTAAAAAATATATATCATACTATATATAACGTAGAAAGAGAATAAACTCTATTTCCTTTCTACGATTACGACTCATGACTGCGATCGCAGACATTTTCCCGTTATGTCCAGGTTTTTAATTTTATTACCTTGGCATGAGGTAATAAATCGCTATGCCTCAAAATGGGGTTTGGTTTTTGAGTCATTAAGGACCTGTCTCTTACAGAAGGTTTCGTGGGCGTAAATTAAATTAACAAATTGGTTAAACTGATTTGAGCCAACCGCGTGCCTCTAATATTCATCAGAGAAATCAGCTTAACCAATTTGTTGACTTACCCAGCGCCCAGAAAGCTGGCCGTTAGTTATTGAAATCAAAATTGAACACTATTTCTATCACAAACAACCTAATTTTGACCAGTATGATTATTTATTATCAATCAAAATAATTAGATACTTTTGAGCAGGTTTTTTTCAAAATCAAATAGATGGCGATTTGGTTGCCCGAACTTAATCAAACGGGCTACCAGAGGTCACGCGCAAGTTGCTTGTGGTAGTTCCCTTATTCTTAAGACCATACATACATAGGTCCACCCAAACATCAAAGACCTGGCACAAAGTGCACAATACTTATGAATTTAAAATTTTAGCTGTAATTAATATTAATTACATCTTAATTAATTAACTAAAAACTACAAGACACGATGATTTTATTTTAGTATTATGTGTAAATACCTGAATAGTTCATTGTACATAACACAATTCCTGCCTAGGTATGTTTGGATGTAAGGAAAATATATTTTTATATGAATTGGAAAATTAGTTTACACTAAAATAACTAAAATATTTGTGTATATTCAGGTATATTGGTCTTACTTGTTGTGTAGATAAGAACTACATGACAGCGGCTTTTAAAATTCTGTTTTCTTTTTTGTAGCGACAACAAATACAACAGAAAACTGCAATAAGTAATAAAATGAAATGAATAAATTGAAAAAGTGGAAGATAATGAGGATTGACAAGCCCATGCCTAAAAATTGTACCTATTTTTTACAGCCATCAACCAAACCATTAAATATCATTATTTTTTATTTAGTGCAGGATGAATGAGGTAAATATGGTTGTTGTTTGAAAGATTTGAAAGTGCGTTGTTGTGGAATAAAATGCGAGAGTTAGGTACTTGTCAAGTGTCTCTTATGCGCCTATGATCAAGTTATTCTTACTAGTCAGTGGATGACCTGCAGGCGATTGTAACTTTCATGAACGAATCATTTAACCTCTTGAATATCACCGGCGTAAGATATTGCCTTTTTTCCGTTAAGGGTTTTAAATTTTATTACCATGGCAAAAGGTTCACAATCGCGATCTGTCTCAACTACCCTCGGTTTTTGAGAGGTTAAGAAGAAGGGAATAAAAGTGATACTTCCTCACACTACTACACTCAGATATTTCTTTATCCTTTCATAAAAACATGAACTTGGTCTTTTTCACATTCAATTTCATTTATAAGAGTTACTATCTCCTACAGATCTTCCAACGACGAATCAAGAATCACTTCATCATCGGCGTATATAAGAGACACTTGAAAATAAACTCTCATATTTGCATCCCACTATCACTTACTTTGAATTCATTAAAGGAACAGCCATATTTACCACATTACATTCATCATGCGCAAAAAATAAAAATCAGCGAAGTGCGGAAACTCTTCGTGCGGACTCCCGCACGAAGAATTTCGTACCATTATTTATAAAAACGGTAAAAAACACGTTTGTGTATGTGTTATATTTGTTTCATTTTAATTATTTTTAAAGTAAATGTATAAGAATTTTTGCTGTGAATATTTCAAGCGTTGACCTGTTGGGGTTATCAATATTGAGCAAAAACGAGCAAAAAAAATCACGTTTGTTGCATGGGAGCCCCCTTAAATATTTATTTTATTGTTTTTTTTTAGTATTTGTTGTCATAGCGACAGACAGAAATACATCGTCTGTAAAAAAAACAACTGTCTAAAAATCACGGTTCATGAGATACAGTCCGGCGATAGAAGGACGGACAGCGGAGTCTTCGTAATATAGTCCCGTTTTACCCGCTGGTACGGAACCCTAAAAACGAGAAGGGGCTGCTACATATATATATATATATATATATATATATATTGTATTTAAAAAAACCTGCTCAGAAAGCATCTAATTCAACAAATGCTATAGCTAGATCCAGTATCAAGTGAATCTCTGTTATCTCTAACATTAATTATAAAAGATGTGGTGACGTGGTCGGGTGCCGTATTCGTTAGACCATCGAGCTCCATCATTTTTCATTTTTTTTTTATGACAATGCATTTTGTCCACGGCTCAGAATAGATTTTTAGAAAACGTTCTTTCGCAAATCACGCCCACCACTAAAACGATTTATGACACTTCTTGCTAATCTACGTTCAGATTTTCGTCGGAAGTAGTATTTTGGGAAATAACGTTACTTCTAAGCGCAATTTAGACCAGTTTTAGTGATATCTAGTGTTATTACGATATTATGATATAGCAAATTCTAAGATATAGCTAAGACATATACAATATTTAACTGCACTTCAAAAATACTGAGTTGCACTCAAAATATCTGTCTGAAATAGTGCGCTATCAGGGTAAGCGAAGCTTTCGTGATTGTCATGGAAGAATAATAAAATTATAAGTCCAATCTAGTAGATTTTCCTTCGGAATGCTAGTGTGCAATTCAGATTTTTTTTTAGGTACAGAAATAGGAAATCGTGCGATATTAAGTACTACCCCAGTTAAAACATGGTACTTACTTATTTATTGAAATGCTTGTTTGATTTTCCACTTAGAGAATCGTTTCCATGTCGGCTGAATAATCGCTCAGCGCGTG
Source organism: Argyresthia goedartella (assembly GCA_949825045.1). Classification (NCBI taxonomy): domain Eukaryota; kingdom Metazoa; phylum Arthropoda; class Insecta; order Lepidoptera; family Argyresthiidae; genus Argyresthia; species Argyresthia goedartella. The sequence goes on along the minus strand of OX463812.1, from coordinate 10,574,554 downwards.
ACAAATACTTGACCTTGTTATTCTTTATACGTTGATCCTAGTAAGTGAATTTATAGTAAGGGTTAATTTAGACATGGATTTTCTCGTGCTACTTTTTACCAAATTTGAAGGTACGACAAAAAGACAGAACTACATATGCATCTATAGCTCCATACATACATATTACTTTATTTTTTACGAAGTCTAAACCTTCGATAAAGTCTGCTTAAAATCGGAGACACTTTAAATAAAACAGACCTGTAAAAACTACACGTAGTTAGTTAGGTAGGGTTCCTTACGATTTCAAATGATCAAACATATCCAAGACTCAATTATTTTGTCGCAGCCAACTAGCCGTAATTGGCCGTAATTGGTACGCGATCACCTGAGACTTGATGTATAAGGCTTTGTTCGCACTACAGGACAGGAAGCAGCCGACTGTTTCTTTGGTGCATTTGACATGCCTCTAACTACCCATTTGTCAAACGGAGGCCAAACAGTCGGCCGCTCATTGGCTGAGCTGTGCTGACAACGATCATACGGTCGCGTGACCTCATGGACCTGCTGAATTTTAATTAGTGGTCAGGTAAATGTCAAACCACAAAATGCACCATAAAATAGCCTTTATTTAGGTTTCTATGGGTATAATTCCGAACCATATTAACGATTACCAAATAATTACTATTGCACTATTGCTCTTACGAACGAAAAAGAAAATTCAGTCGATTCGGCTAGTTTTTCTTCGTATAGGCTCATGGGAGAGAGTTTCTATTCTATCACATTTGGGTCGAGAGATATTCGCACGCTCATGTATATGTCGCAGACAATTAGCTTAACTAGTCCTTCAATTAACAGCTAGGCCTTTCACTGAACGGCGCCGTTCAACAAGAAGCCTTAATGATATTCAGCCACTCAATCGAACAACATATTATTTGGATCGATAAGATAGCCTAGTCTAGTCATTTACATTTAGTCACAATCTGACTGACAAACTGCACAAAAAATCACAAGTAAATAAGAATGATGACGAAATAAGAAAACAATATACTATCTACCGCAACAGCAGAAATAAAGACATAAAAACACTACACTATAGCGGTCAGCGAATTCCCAAGAATAAGTCAATGAAGAAGTCATAGTGACGCGGATTCCATAGAATTCGTTCCTTGATCCTCTGTTTTGGACGGAAACTCTATAGAATTCGCATTTCCATTGCAGTTATAGGTAGCCCTGCTCTTTGTGTCCATGTAGGTACTTCCACAGGTTGGATAGTGTCATATTAGACCATTTTCGCACACATAGAAAAATTATCTCTTCCTTCCCACTCGCTCCTTCGGTTTGTGTGTGTCCAAAATGTAATACTTGACATTCGGTCATCGTCCGCGAAAGAGTTAAAACTTAAAAAGAGTTTAGGTAATAATAGGGAAACATGGAAAATAATAAAAGATATCTGCCATTTACTAATAAAAAAATGATACCCGATGAACTACTAACTCACTCACTAAATACAGTAAACCACTACTTTACAACAATAGGTAGCAAACTAGCTAACTCCATACTACATAAACTTAATCTAACAGATACTGAACAAGCAAATAGATCAACTAGGTACCACATATGGACCGACTACTTCAATGATGCTTACGCCGACTGACCCCACAGAATTCAAGCGAACCATATCCAGACTTAAGACTAACAGTTCATAAGGATGGGATCAAATCCCGAGAAAAAAAATACTTCAGCGACGCCCTATCACATCCGATATCATATATATGTAACCTGAGCTTTCTTAATGGACAATTCCCGGAGGTCCTTAATAGAGCTGTTGTTACTCCCATTCACAGGGTCGGAGACAAATCACTACCCAGTAATAGGCCAATATAGGAGCGTATGATCAAAAATTGTAGAAAATATAACTAACAAAAGACTGATAAGCTACCTAGAGAGTAACAGACTTCCTTTCAAATAACCAATACGGCTTTAGGCAGATTTGCTCAACATAAAATGCGGTCATAATGGTCACATCTAATATGAGAACTTTGATCAAGGCGAATGGTGCATAGGAGTTTTTATCGACTTGCTACTTTTTCGATCGCCATTTTGCTAAGTCACCTAGAAAACTTGGAAGAACGAGGAAACATAACACTGTTGGCAGGAATAATAAGAAAGTTCATATTTGTCTTTCGCACATTGCGCCACGTTGCAGATACACAGCTACTACTGCAGACCTTTAAAGCACTTTGCCAATGTATAATAAGGTATGGAATTATCTCTTGGGGTAGGGCTTGCAAGACACACATGCTTGAGCTGGAACGAGCACACCGGGCTATTCTAAAAGTGATGTTCTTTCTGCCCCGTAGATATGAAACTAATGTAGTCTATAAAATGGCATCTATACTCAGGATCAGAAAATTATTCGTATATCAATGTCTCAAGAGATATCACAAACTCATCGTCCCCCTACTAGTAATTAGAAACGATAGAACAAAGAAAATTCCACTCCCTCAGGTTAGAAGTGGATTCGCACAAGCACAATATTATTATATTTCAGTTCGATTTTAAAAGTTATTTCAAAAACAGAATATAAATTTGAATATTAGTACACTCAGTAATCATGAACACAAAAAGCTAGTGATTGTATGGCTAAATAGCTTAGACAACATATCATTAGAGAACACACTGTAATCTATTGATTGCAGTATGTTCTCTAGTGAGAGTTGTCATAAAATATTGTAAAACGTTGCCTAAAATGTCAACCCTTACTCCCTTTTGTATACTAGGAAAGTAAAATACATATAAATTAATAATTTACTAAATACTAAGATATTTTTGGTAACTAATTAAGTAACTATAAACGTTCATACGTAGCATAAACATAAAAATATGTTCCGATTTGGCTCTAGCTCCTGACACACAGGTCAACCTAGTTTGGGAGTTAGGTCCATTACTATAATTAGGAAGTATGTAAAAGAAACAATAAACAGATTTCATTTCATTTAATTTCATTCCAAGTAGCAGTATATCGAAACATCGGCATCATGAATAATCAGGCAGGAGGCGGACAAGCCCCTACCGGGGATTTAGCGTCGATAAGTTTAACGGCTAAGTTGCCAGAGTTTTGGACGGAAATGCCGAGATTATACAATTTAAGGCAGTTCCTATGGCACTACAGAAGGTTCGTGCATTCCATTTGAAAAGCTTTGAATTGCAGTTTTTTGAGGCTTTTGACTTTTTTCGCATATTGATAATTTACGACCATCTAAGTATGCCTGATTTAAAGCCATCAGAAATCATTAGGGCAGATCAAATGAGGAGAAATGGTCAAACCTACAGATCGATTGCCAGAAGCCTTCGTCGATCGTTATCAACGATTCATCGTAGCATCCAACGATACAGATTGACGAATACTGTAGTGAGAAGGAGAGGACAAAGCCGGAAAAGGTGTTCTTCAAGGAGGGATGACCGTTTTCACCAACTTCAAGTCCAACGGAACACGAGACTAACGGCCGTGCAGGCTCAAAATGTACTGGAAGAGGTACGAGCAGTAAGGATGAGTGAGCAGACAGTTCGTAGAAGATTCGAAGAAGTGGGTATAGGCTCGTATGTGCCCGCCAAAGCCCCAACACTTGAGAGACATCATCGCACAAACCGTCTACATTTTGGTCGTGAACATCGTGATTGGGACTTCGACGACTGGGGACAGGTTCTTTTTACTGATGAATGCAGAGTTATGTTAAATCAAATTGATGGAAGGCAGCGAGTATGGAGACGCAAAGGAGAACGGTATATCCAGTCTAATTTTGAAAATACAGTGGCATATGGCGGCGGTTCAATTATGGTCTGGGGAGGAATATGTTTAGGAGTCGTACAGAGTTATTAGTGGTCGATGGCGGGTATCTGAATGCTCATCGGTATATCAGGGAGATTTTAGAAGAACATTTTGTGCCATTTGACCCCTTTATTGGTAACAACTTCATTCTAATGCAGGATAATGCTCGGGCTCACAGTGCTCGCACAGTACAGACATACCTAAACCATGATGGTATAACGGTGATGGAGTGACCAGCACGGTCCCCCGATATGAACCCTATAGAACACGTCTGGGACTTGCTAAAGAGGAGTGTAAAGTCAAGAATGCCACCTCCCAATAATCTCAACGAGTTGCGAAACGCATTACTTGAATAATGGCAGAGGTTGCCCCAAGAAACCATTGATAACATCATCCGCAGCATGCCCAGACGGATGGAAACCCTCATCAGAGCACGAGGAGGAAACACTCGATATCAAACAGTCATTGAAATTGTTGTTAACCTTTGGAAAATCTTGAATTTTCTGCTGTTTCTCTATAATAAAAAAATCGAAGAAAAATGCATTTTGTTTAATTTAATTTTTATTTTAATTAAATTTTAAGTATGGTGTTACAAATGAATGTCAAAACATGTTAATTTAATTGTTGTTCCATTTTAAATAATATATTGTTTAAAAATTACATTCATTGTTCTTAATTCCCTCTTTTTTCTCCCTTTTTTTTCTATTCCGCTAATTGTGCCGGTGTGTGTATATTTGCAGGGATATGTATGTATTGTACTTAGTAGTCTGGTAAATAATTATTTTATTTTAGTATAGAATAGATATTAGATAAAGTACACTGCCTACCCTTTCATGATACATTTCCCTTTCATGCCTTGGTTTGCTGAAGGAAATCTCTTTTTAGAGATAAGCTCGCCTTTGAACATGTGATTTCTCCTAATGAAACCTTTTGAATTTAATAAGTGTGTGTGCAATAAAGAATTATAAATTATGAAATGGGATAATTTAACAGCGATCGTGGATAAAATTATAGAAAACATGCAAACGGAAGTGGCAGAAGTGGCATGAGAGAAATCGGTGAACAAGGAGTTAATGGAACAAATGATTGAACTGACTATGCAAGAGGGCCAACTGAGAGGAGAGATCAGCGAAATCACGATACAGCGAGGGCGGAGCCCATCACGCAGAATCGACGGAGGCCGAAGGAGGCAGCAGCAAGATCGCCATCACGAGGACCACGGCGGACTCCAGACAGCTCAGATTGGTTATGCAGATTCCATTACCGCTACCAAGAGAGGGCATGAGATTGCAAAAGGATTGAACAGACAAAGGGCGCCAGTTGGAAAATAAGACGCGATGCAGTCAAGTGCGCTGGAGACGTGTATCGCAGCAACGGAGAACCTCCATCTAAGTGTAAGAGACAGAAAGACCGGTATGCGTTTTTAGTAGACACAGGAAAAAAAAGTATTAGTAATTCTAGTGCTTAGACTCGAAGGACTCACGAAAGTGTCAATACAAACTTTTTGCGGTCAACGGTACAGAAATAAAGACTTATGGAGTGAAAACCCTAGAGTTAAACCGGGTTTTAAGAAAAGTTTTTAGAGGGACATGTATAATCTTTATTTATATGCATTTACCCGAGACTTCGTCAGCGTAGCGTTATGCTTTTTTCTTGATAGACATATTTTGACTAATTTGGAAGTTGGCACTAAAAAAACAGGCTAGTTGGAGAGTTCACACGTGAGCATGCCACATAAAATTGGCCTTGTGAGAAACAGTCTTGCCGCAAATCAACTCCAGCAAATTTTAGAATTTATCCCTGTGACTTATTAATAATCATCGCGAAACAAACCTTGATTGGGAACTGCATTCTTTTGAAGTCAAACGGAAGGTCATTTCTGATCAATGGTATACGCGGCACGAAAACTGCTTCTCCTCTGGCAGATCCAGTTAATATCATCATTTGGGATCAATGGTATATGCGATACGAAAACTGCTTCTCCTATGGCAGATCCAGTTAATATTGTGGCCTAAATAACATTGCGGCGGAGAGCTGTTACTTGAAGTCTAGTACCATTGCACAATTTTGAAGGGCATATATTTCTAAGCAACATGACAGGAGCACCTACACGCAACATAAGCCTGTGATACGGAAGAACTGGCGAATTAAGAGAGTTTAAAAACTCAACAGGATTATTTACTCGTACATATCGACCATGGTATCAATAGAATTATATATAATTTCTTCATCTTCGAATGAATTCATCAACACTTGGTTGATAACTGCGGCATGGTAATTTTTAGTAGTCACAATGGCTCTTTCATATAATTACCCCATCGGTTTGTGTTTAATATTTTTAATATTAGGATAAATATTTTGTATTAATTTCTCAACTTTTGATACCATAGTAACTCATATATTATTTATATCACGCCATCTATCTGTGGAAAAGTGCCGTTTCCAATTTGAAGAAGAAGATTGGAAAAACTACCAGATCTGTTGATGAAACATAAAGACCAGGTATAAAATCAAATACTTTAACACTTCTGGAAGTAATTTTCTTAGCCTTTACAGAGATTGAGCTGAGTGTAGAATTTATATTGAGCCCAGAAATGTTTTCATCGTCTGAAGTATAGGCTTCAAAATGTCCACCACATAGATCTCCTGAAAAGCGAAGGCGCTTACCCGGTTATCCTTTAGCACCAACTTTTACATATAACTTGAAATAACGATAAACCTCAAAAACAAAGATATATATCCTGCCTGCTGCATTCAAAGTCAAAGTCAAAGTACTTTATTACTGTAGATATTAACACATACCTAGCAAACGTAATTTTTTGCCTCTTCTCTACATTGGACCACTGTGGGAGAAGAAGGGCGTAGAAACTCCCACAGATTGATTTTTAGATCTCTTTTAAAAATAGGTTGTGCTTAACGAATACAAATATGAAAAAATTAATTTAATAAGCAGGAATAAATAATTACAAAATTATTAAGAGTGTATTCTGTGTTGAGCTAGATTAACCCCATACAGTCCTGTCATTTAAGTAATCTCGAACATTGTAATATCCCTTTTTTCGACAAAGTCGCTTTAACATGCTTTTTAAATTGCTCAAATGGCAATTTCAAAATCTCCAGAGGTATCTTATTATAGTAGAGAATGCAGTGACCCTTGAAAAAATTGCTAACCTTCGCGAGTTTGAATCGGGGCGCACATAGTCTGTGATTATTTCTTAGGTTAACATTACAGCTATCGCTAAGTTTGGTAAATGTTGTAAGGTTCTTGCGTACTTACATTATATTTTCGAAAATAAATTGACTAGCTACAGTTAGTATGTCAATTTTATTAAAAAGCTCTCTTAAGGAGTCTGTTCGTTTTTAATTATAATTTGCTCGAATAGCTCGTTTCTGTAAAACAAAAATAGTTTAAATATCTGCTGCTTTTCCCCACAACAAGATACCATAGGACATGGCACTATGAAAGTAACTAAAATATACTAGCCTAGATGTAGCCACATCCGTGCTTTGTCTGATGTTCCTAACAGCGTAAGCCGCAGAACTTAATTTGCCAGCTAATTTATCTATGTGGGGTCCCCACTGCAATTTGCTATCAATGGTTATTCCTAGAAGCTTCGTATCATTTACTAATTCTAACGTGCTGTTGTCTAACACTAAACTGGTCTCAACTTGCCTGACATTTGGCAGTGAGAATTTGATGCACTTGGTTTTACCAGCGTTTAACAATAAATTATTAACTGTGAACCAATTCAAGGTTAAAGACAATACACCATTAAAATCATCAAAATCTCCTTTTTGTCTTTAAATTTTGAAGACCATTGAAGTATCATCAGCAAACAACATTCAACTCACATAATGTACCGTAAGTTGAAGACAAAATCATATCAGCATTATATTCGTCAGATGTATTGTCACCACATCCGCTGTCAGAAACATTATTACAACAACCATTTTTATAACCAATGTTCTTAGTCTAGAAGGTACATCGAATCGATTAGAAAAAGATAACTATTTTTACGACCTTTCTATGTAAAAAATCCTATTCTATACTATTATAAACTGAAACTAAAATAATGGAGAGCTGCTGTTGTGTGCCGGACTGTGCTCCATCAGCTACTTCCCTTCTGGATGTCAGCGCTTCTTATCCAGGTATAAAAACAATTATGTACAACGATGAACTTGGAAAAAATATGGGCCAATTATTAAATATGTATATGTATGGAGCATACGGTAACAAATATAATTGTTTACCAAACTTTAATCTGCATGATATTATGCAAAAAGTAGATACGCTACATATGACTCTTACGTCGATGACGTAAGAGTCATATGTAGCTATGTAGCTACGTGATGACTCTTATTTAAACATATGCCTCGATAATAGGGGTAATGTGAACAAGTCTGAGTTAATTAAATATTTAGTCAAGCTCTGTTCTTTAAAAGTAAAACAAATTGTTATGTTCATATTCCCTTACAGCGACAGCCTGCCACAATCAGAAAACAACCATAGATATAAGCTGAATATGACCTTGCATACAATATCATGCAATAATAATATACATGTAATGGATACTTACAGTTTTGTTAGTAGAAATAAATATTATTTGACTAAAGGTAAATATTATATATATAGCTAACGACCCGAATGGCCGAGTCCACAGTGACCCTGCCTACGAAGCCAAGGGTCCCGGGCTCGAGTCCCAGTGGGGGCAAATATTTGTTTGATGAGAACGGATGTTTATACCATAGTCATGGACAAGTTTATCTATCTAAGTATAATATTCTTCTATATAAGTATGTGTATCGTTGTCTCGTACCCAAGATACCTAGTTTAGGGAATCCTAGTTTGGGGCTAGATTAATGTGTGTAAATAGTGTCCAAGGTATTATTATTATTATTATTACCTTCCTAGTTATTTCACAAGACAACTAGCAAATTCGCTATTGTTCGCAAAGCACAATACCTATTGTTGTAAAGTAGTGGTTTACTGTATTTAGTGAGTGAGTTAGTAGTTCATCGGGTATCATTTTTTTATTAGTAAATGGCAGATATCTTTTATTATTTTCCATGTTTCCCTATTATTACCTAAACTCTTTTTAAGTTTTAACTCTTTCGCGGACGATGACCGAATGTCAAGTATTACGTTTTGGAAACACACAAACCGAAGGAGCGAGTGGGAAGGAAGAGATATTTTTTCTATGTGTGAGAAAATGGTCTAATATGACACTATCCAACCTGTGGAAGTACCTACATGGACACAAAGAACAGGGCTACCTATAACTGCAATGGAAATGCGAATTCTATAGAGTTTCCGTCCAAAACAGAGGATCAAGGAACGAATTCTATGGAATCCGCGTCACAATGACTTCTTCATTGACGTATTCTTGGGAATTCGCTGACCGCTATAGTGTAGTGTTTTTATGTCTTTATTTCTGCTGTTGCGGTAGATAGTATATTGTTTTCTTATTTCGTCATCATTCTTATTTACTTGTGATTTTTTGTGCAGTTTGTCAGTCAGATTGTGACTAAATGTAAATGACTAGACTAGGCTATCTTATCGATCCAAATAATATGTTGTTCGATTGAGTGGCTGAATATCATTAAGGCTTCTTGTTGAACGGCGCCGTTCAGTGAAAGGCCTAGCTGTTAATTGAAGGACTAGTTAAGCTAATTGTCTGCGACATATACATGAGCGTGCGAATATCTCTCGACCCAAATGTGATAGAATAGAAACTCTCTCCCATGAGCCTATACGAAGAAAAACTAGCCGAATCGACTGAATTTTCTTTTTCGTTCGTAAGAGCAATAGTGCAATAGTAATTATTTGGTAATCGTTAATATGGTTCGGAATTATACCCATAGAAACCTAAATAAACCTATTTTATGGTGCATTTTGTGGATCGACATTTACCTGACCACTAATTATAATTCAGCAGGTCCATGAGGTCATGCGACCATATGATCGTTGTCAGCACAGCTCAGCCAATGAGCGGCCGACTGTTTGCCTCCGTTTGACAAATGGGTAGTTAGAGGCATGTCAAATGCATATACCAAAGAAACAGTCGGCTGCTTCCTGTCCTGTAGTGCGAACAAAGCCTTATACATCAAGTCTCAGGTGATCGCGTACCAATTACGGCCAATTACGGCTAGTTGGCTGCGACAAAATAATTGAGTCTTGGATATGTTCGATCATTTGAAATCGTAAGGAACCCTAACTAACTAACTACGTGTAGTTTTAACAGGTCTGTTTTATTTAAAGTGTCTCCGATTTTAAGCAGACTTTATCGAAGGTTCAGACTTCGTAAAAAAATAAAGTAATATGTATGTATGGAGCTATAGATGCATATGTAGTTCTGTCTTTTTGTCGTACCTTCAAATTTGGTGGAAAGTAGCACGAGAAAATCCATGTCTAAATTAACCCTTACTATAAATTCACTTACTAGGATCTACGTGTAAAGAATAACAAGGTCAAGTATTTGTCACGCGCTGAGCGATTATTCAGCCGACATGGAAACGATTCTCTAAGTGGAAAATCAAACAAGCATTTCAATAAATAAGTAAGTACCATGTTTTAACTGGGGTAGTACTTAATATCGCACGATTTCCTATTTCTGTACCTTAGAAAAAATCTGAATTGCACACTAGCATTCCGAAGGAAAATCTACTAGATTGGACTTATAATTTTATTATTCTTCCATGACAATCACGAAAGCTTCGCTTACCCTGATAGCGCACTATTTCAGACAGATATTTTGAGTGCAACTCAGTATTTTTGAAGTGCAGTTAAATATTGTATATGTCTTAGCTATATCTTAGAATTTGCTATATCATAATATCGTAATAACACTAGATATCACTAAAACTGGTCTAAATTGCGCTTAGAAATAACATTATTTCCCAAAATACTACTTCCGACGAAAATCTGAACGTAGATTAGCAAGAAGTGTCATAAATCGTTTTAGTGGTGGGCGTGATTTGCGAAAGAACGTTTTCTAAAAATCTATTCTGAGTCGTGGACCAAATGCATTGTCATAAAATAATAATGAAAAATGATGGAGCTTGATGGTCTAATGAATACGGCACCCGACCACGTCGCCACATCTTTTATAATTAATGTTAGAGATAACAGAGATTCACTTGATACTGGATCTAGCTATAGCAGTTGTTGAATTAGATGCTTTCTGAGCAGGTTTTTTTTAAATACAATGTAAACTATTCACTCCACACCATCGCTTCCATTGAACGGTGGTACGGAACCCTTCGTGCGCGATTTAGACTCGCAATTGACCGGTTTTTAACAAAGTCTCTGCTTCATATGGAGAGGAATTTAGATGCTCTATTATGAGTTAGGGTACTTTCGTGAAGAATGGTTCGAAAGACATCACCTTTCTTTAGGCAGAAAGGCTTGCCAGTTTCACGGTTCATTATTTGCCAAACTGTTTTCATTCTCTTATTTGAATTTTGAATTTTTCTATTAATATGTTAAGTTTTTGCAGTTCTACAAACGACCTTGAAAGTTTTAGAATATTTTATAACACAGTCATGAAATTATCTAACAAAGTTATAGGTTTTTGTTCAATTCAATATCAATTCAATTCATTTCAATCCCATCCAATTCAATTCAATTCAATTCAATTCAAAGTTTTTTTTTCATTAATTGAGTTTCACAAAAATTGAGAGGTAGGTGCCTAATTATTAATACATAATATATAGGGTACAATGAACTGTTTTAGTGCCAGATGTCGGTGTCTTGAAAAAGTCATTAATTTTGTAGTAGGCCCTTGTGCACAAAGTGTGCTTTATACATTTTTTGAATCGAGGTTCAGTTAAGTTTTGTATTTCTTGGTGAATTGTATTCTGCCGTCATAAGCAAAAGGGCGGCATCTATGAAAAAATCTGTGTTGCGTTTTTGGTATTATTGGAATCGTCACAATTTTTTCTACCTTTCTGTATAAGTAAAAAAGCGGTGTCTGCTCTGTATCTACGATTTTTTATATCAAGAAGGCGACATCGATAAATATTTTGTAATATATTTTGTATAAAGATCAATAAAAAAACAAAATTAAAAATTTTGAAAAACCCACAACGGTTCAAACGTAGTTGAAAAATGATAAAATAATTTTTAAACCCCCGACTCAAAGAATTTATGCTAGGAACTTGTTAAAAAAACCAAGAAAATCCGTCGGGGCTCGGAAGATAGGTAAGAACAATTTAAAAAGCTGTTCGCTTGATTCTCGTGGTCCCTCGACGCCACTACGTTTGGATGAAAATTACACTTTTATGTTAAACCTTAAAGATAAATAGGTACCTTTATTTTTTATTTCGTTTCTTTTTTAAATTTTGTGATTAATAATTTAGAATCTGTGTATTTTCCAAATTGAATTTTGTTGCTGCTATTAAATGCACTAGTTTGGCATGTTTATATAATAGTAACTTGATTATTTGTTTATATTTAAAATAAAGATAGCAGCCCCCGACGGATTATCTTGTTTTTTTAACATGTTCATAGCATAAATTCTTTGAGTCGGGGGTTTCAAAATTATTTTATCATTTTTCAACTACGTTTTAACCGTCTTGGATTTTTTCAAAATTTTTAATTTTGTTTTTTTATTTCAAAATTTTTAGAGAGCAAGCATAGGTATTATTTAAATTGTACTTCATATTTATATGTATAATACGTGCTATAGTTTCGGTTTTACCAAATTATTGTTGAATTTGGTTGTATTTGTAATAGTTTTGGTTGTGTTTGTAATAGTTGTAGCATTATTTCTTGAATGTTTATTTTCATGTGAATAAGTAAGTAGGTTAGGTTAGGTTTAATTGGAATATCCCTCCACATTACATCATTAGCTTTAATTCACGAGTATTGATTTTTGGTTCTGATTTTCAGTTTAATATTTTTCGTACTTCGTCTTGAATTTATTAGGTTAATTAAAATAAATAGTAGGCTAAGTTGTTGGGATATCTCTCCATGTTATCTTACTTTTAGGTTTTTCGTACAGGTATTATCATTTTTTTCAAGTTCTATTATTGTTCTTGTTTATTGGTAATGCTATTTGCGATATTGCATATGTTTAATTTGTCAAGTTGCACAAAGTATCAACAAAAATGGGTCTCGGTCGGAAACCTAAAAAGCTAGCGCCATATATAAAAACATGCCACCGTCAAAAGTATGGAAAATCGACGACGCAGCGCACAAGTGAGGCCTCAGTGTAATGTTATCAAGAAAGTTCTATCGAGTTTCTTTAATATTTAGTAGCTAATATAAACTGTATCACTGCAGTGCCCCCTAGTGAGTTCCTAACGTAACACCTATTTATGAACCCTCACTAATCAACCACAAACCCATTACAAAAAATATATGAAAACCGCATTAGAATCAAACGAATAGTATAAGTTTTGCACAAACAAATATTTACCGCAGCACCCCCTGGTGAGTTGTCATCGTAACACCTATCTAAGAACATGCACCAATCAAACCCGTACTCATCACTGAAAAACGGCATCAAAATCAGTCTCGTAGTTGTGAATGTGCAGAAGTATATGTTTACTGCAGCGCCCCCTGGTGAATTGTCACCGTAATACTTATCTAACCAGCATCAATCAAACCCGAAACCATCACTGAAAACCGCATCAAAATCGGACTAGTAGTTTTTGAGAAAAATGGCAACTTTAGTTTGCACAAACATCCTCTCACCCCAAACGCATATACCATATCCGTTCCGTCGTGGGTAAAAAGAGCGCATGTGTAAAATGCAAAGGTAAAAGGCCGTATCTGCTGGTAGAAGGCGCCTTCTTAATAAATTTTTTTCAGATGCCGCCTTTATTGTTTGAACGTAGCCGAGATTAGTGCGCAGAAGCGGCCGACCACCGTTCATTCATCTATTGAGAGTTGATTGACGAACATGTGGCGCATTGTGCTTGCATATTACCTTACCTGGCTCTAATGTTAAAATGTTAGTATTTACATAAAGTATTTTTATCTACACACGTATCATAAACCCTCTTTACTGCGTACAAAAACCGCCAGTTACGATCAGCATAATGTTAAACTACTTGGTAAAAACTCATTTCTTATCTGAAAAATTATGACCATAATGTGTAATTTTTCTACATATTATGACATTCAAATTTCGAATGCCAACGCCCGCCTGCGTACCGCCCCTAGTTTGTCTGTGAAGTTGGTACCACAGAACAAGCTAAACAACTGCAGAGCTACAATGCCGGTCAAACATGCGGTTCCTGAACACATCAAAGAGAGCTTATGATATGAGTGTAGATAAACTAGTGTATGTAACTGTACGTAATAAGGCATTAAAACTCTCAAGTGATATTATTATGAAACGAGTGCCCTCCATTATGTAGCAGTCTCATAAACTACTATTAAACTTTGGGATACAAGATGGATTATAAATAAGTAAGTCAATGCGGGGGAATAAATAAAAGAAGTTCAAGAACCAAGTTGATAATTGATTAAGGTGCAACACAATGTAAGAACCTTATTCTACTGGTTTATTACAAGTCAGTATGTTTGAAACAAATATTTTATGTATTAAATGTTTAAAAATGTAAGTTTTATTATGTAATTGAGTTAAAACTTAGAAACCAATGTCCGGCTTTACGACGTGAGGGTGTTTTTAGTTGATAGAGAATTGCTCCAGGATTACAATGGACTACGATTACACTCTTATTACGAGGTTATTCATATTTTTAAAGAAAATTACGAAAAACAATAATTCTAACCTCAAAATGGGTAACATTTGACACTTAATTCGTATTTCAGGTAATATTCTAATCATTAAACGTTGTTTTTATTTACATAAGCTTTGCTCTGCTCTGATTCGCTTCGTTCCGCTTTGATTCTTCAAAGTTCTATAACCTAACAACGTATTGCGATTTGGCCAACATAATCTAGCCGAATTTGGATTTTCATCACTCAGTCAAAAGCTCGCTCCTCCGGTTGCACATTATTATTTTTGTTCCGTTTCACTATTTTTAACCCCCTTGCTCCCTCCGCGCCACAATGGCGCCCACTTTGTTTGTGTTTTACCTGTATCGAAGTTAAGTTTTTTAAATATAACCTTTACCAGCTTCCCAGGAAAGACTAGTCAGATTTCCGAAAGTAAAAAAGACACTAATCTTCATAAGAGGTATTTGATCCATCGTTGTGAGCGGACGTGTTACACCCTCGCTGTTATTCTTTTTGCACCATTTAATTAAATCAGTCAACTAAATTCCTATTGGTGAAATTCTGTAATCACAATTCCTTGCCTCGAAAGTGAAGCTGTTACGGACTGGCTCCTCCTCCTGGGCGTGTCACAGGTGAGACAGCATATCGCTTAACTTTGCCATAGCTGCAGCCTCGGAGTTCGAAGTTCTGCAGAGCCCGCCAACAAATAAAAACTTCACAAATACCAATGGCGCGGCTGGGATTTGAACCACTGGACTCTCGGGCTGTGGTCGGAGGTAATACCGATTCGTCTATCGAAGCATAGTCTGAGCCGGGTGAAATCTGCTATCTCCAGCTACGCGCCGCTGCACCACCTGTGCGTTATCACCTGCTACGCCGTCTAGCCGCTACGCCGCGCCGCCGCCGTTACGTCACTGCTGCTACGTCGCAAGTCTTTCCCAAGGCATCTCCTATACAGAGGCGACCTCTGGTGTTGGATTTGGGTACCTTACTTCGACCTCGCCATCCTCGATGGGTGATGCCTCGATAGTTGATGAGTCGAAGCGAAATGTTGGGGCTGTTCCGGAATTATAAATACGAGGCGTTACCTGGAATGCAGAGTATGTGAAAAAATTTATGATTTGGAATGCGCAAATGTTCCTGAATGCCGTTTCTATAATACTATGTCAGATGAGAGTAAGAAAAGTTGGAAATGTCTGGAGTGTATTAGTAAAATACCCAAAACTGGAAACCTCAATACATCCGTGGGCTCTGCCTATGCTCAGATTCCTGCGAGAAGACTGAATGTCAATGACGATGCTGATCTTGCTCTCCATACTCCAGGTACTGGCTACTCCAAAGTGAACAGCGCGGAGGCTCTAACATGATCGAAGTATTTGATGACACTCAGTATATGGATAATATTCGTACCATCATACGCGACGAGTTCTCGCGATTCACGGGAGAGCGCCTTATGGAAATTGTTAAGATCTTTATTACTGAGAACTTTGCAATTCCAGTCCGCGATGAGCTCTCCGCGCTGAGCAAGAAATTGTCAACTCTGGAACTCAAGGTTGAGGTGCTTGCGCGTGGGGTGCGTGGTCGGATGTCATGTACGGACGGCACAACTGATCATAATAATCTAGTTCCGGTAGACAGGGAGAAACCCACTCAGAAGAAAAAAAAAAGGCAGTAGTAAGAGACACGTGCTCAGCAAATTTGCCGTCAGCAAGTGTTTGGGTGCAGTGTTCTTCTTCTTCTGACGTTTCTCTTTCTGCATCACACCCGGATCCGTTCGGTGCCTTGCTTCAACTTCTTGCCTCGGATGTACAGGAACTCCCCAGTGCGGCATTGGTAAATGCAAATGAGTCGGACTGGATTGAAGTTAAAAAGAGGCGGCAGCGCAGTGCTGCAAGTCTGTCCAACGTTGTGCGTGGGACTGCTACCATTATTCCGGTTCAAACACTCTTGGAAGCTGCTGAACAATGCCGCTATCTGCACCTGTATTATGTCAAGACTGGCACCACTACTGAACAGGTGAAAACCCATCTTGCCACTTTATGCGGGCATGACGCCTGTTCTGTGTCGTCCCTGAACGCCCGAAGGGACTATGCTTCTTTTAATCAAATCAAATCAAAAATCATTTATTTCCATAGGATGTTGTTACGTCACTTAGATCCGTCATTACATTTTTTTGGGTGAGTTCACTAACCCAATGGCGGAATCTGTGGAGAAGAGCTCACCGAAGAAACTCCACAGTCGTCGCATCTTTTGCGTTTCCTTTTTTAAATAAAATATTGTCAAATTACAAAATGAATGCTAATTATATATCGAAACAGCCTGTTACTCAAACAATCTATTCCCATGGACATCTGTCCTCTAAGTAATCAGATATCCTGTAGTAACCTTTTTTATACAATTTCTGTTTTATTATTATTTTAAACTTGTCTAAAGGTAAGTTTTTAATATCAGTAGGGACCTTATTGTAATAGCGTATACAATTGCCTTTAAAAGAATTACTAATTTTTTGTAGTCAGCTTACATAAGCAACCAACTTGTCTTTATTTCTAGTATTAAAATTGTGTATATCACTGTACTTCTCAAAATTAGATATATTTCTTTTTACATACACAAGATTGTCATAGATATATTGAGACACAAATGTCAGAATATTGATTTCTTTAAACTTTTCCCTCAGTGACACTCTAGGCCCTAATCTATAAATTGCACGAACAGCCCATTTCTGCAGAATAAATATACTATTAGCATTCGCAGCGTGACCCCACAATAAAATACCATAGGTCATTAGACTATGAAAGTAACTAAAGTAGACTAGTCTAGCGGTGTCTACGTCGGTAAGAGCTCTAATTTTTTTAACTGCGAACGCTGCCGAACTCAGTCTGTTCGACAATTTATTTATATGAGGATCCCATTGTAGTTTGGCGTCTAAAGTAATGCCCAAAAAGACAGTCGACTGCACAAGGTCCAATCTCTGTCCTTTTATAAATATGTATGTAGTTACCGGGTTCACATTGGGTAACACGAATTTAATACATTTAGTTTTCTTTTCATTAAGTAATAAATTGTTAACAGTAAACCAGTTCACTATACTAGAGATAGCATTGTTTACCTCGTCATAATTTGATTGCTGTCTTTTAACTTTAAATATCAAAAAAGTATCATCGGCAAACAATACTAACCCATGTTTTGCTTTAACAAGGTAAGGTAAATCATTAATGTATACTAAAAACAAGAAAGGACCAAGAATTGAACCTTGCGGTACGCCCATACTTATTGAAGACCCAGGTGATCTTTTCCCATTAACATCGACCATCTGAACCCTATCTGTTAGATATGACTCCAGAAGGCCAAGTGCCTGATCTTTTACACCATAATGGCGTAACTTCCTGATAAGAGTGTCATGATGGACGCAATTAAAAGCCTTGGATAGATCGCAGAAGACACCTATTGCATCCATTGCGTCTTCCCAGGCATCAAAAATATTGTCGATTAGTTCAACACCAGCATCGGCTGTTGAACGACCCTTTGTGAAACCAAACTGAGCAATATGAATTAAATTATTGAGATAAAAATGACTTTGCAATTGATTAGGTATGAGTTTTTCAAATATTTTGCTAAGCGTTGGTAGTATCGATATGGGTCTAAAATTGGTGGGGTCTGATGTACTACCAGCTTTGAATAAAGGTATAACTTTACTTAGTTTCATCAAGTCAGGAAACACACCATTATCTATACATTGATTAAATATACAACAAAGGTGAGGTGCAATACAATCTACAATGGAACTAATAATTTTTACTGATAGACCATGGGCGTCAGCTGTCTTTTTCATTTCCAGGGATTTAAACGCTTTTACAATGTCTTCATTATTTACGTGCCTAAATTTAAAATCTGTTTTACATTCCTCAAAGTTTTGTTTAAGTATAGATTCAGCAGCAGCGGGAGATGAATTTAAAGACTTGGTTGTTGAAACTGGAATGTCCGTAAAGAAATTTTCGAAAGCTTTTGCTACTTCTAGGTCTGTACTTAGCAATTGATTATCTATCTTAAGCTTGAAGTTATTATGTGTAGCTTTGGCCTTTCCAGTCTCTCTGTTTATAATTTGCCAAGTCGTTTTCATTACATTGTGTAACAGTAGCATAATTATTGAGTAGCTAAGATATTAATTTTAAGCCCCTAAGATATTAATTTACTTTATTTTGATATATTTTAGAATACATGTGTAACAGTAGCATAATAATTGAGAAGTTAAGCTATTCTTTATTGATAGCTAAGATATTAGTAAACTTAATTTTTAGAATATTTAAGAATTGAAAGATACGTAATTATTAAGCTACTGAAGTTTTTATGAATGTTAGGATAATATCACTTCCGGAAATTGTATAAAGAAGCGGTAATGGAAGTCTATAAAAATGGCTGTCCGTGTCAGCAGAGCTCAGTCTTGATGTGAATCTTGTGGAATAAGGTTGTAAGGAGGAATCTATGCCAGTGTAAATAGTGATTCAATAAAAGTGTTGAACTAAAAGAAGTTTTCCTGAGACCCGTTTCATCTCAGAAGCGGGATTTTACACGCCCACGATTAATAAAAAGAGAAAATGGAAAGCCCAAATGAAGACACTACTCGTCCCAGCCGATCTCGGAGTATCATACTCGAACCACGTAGACGTTCAAGAGAGCTGAGGACACCAGAAAGAAATAGGACAAGACGTAGCCGTATCGATGGTGACACGCTTCATCACCATTCCCGTTCCCGCTCCCGCAGCAGGAGCATATTACGGAGATTAAAGGACAAGGAAGAAGAGTTGTAATTGGAAAGAAATCGGGTGAAATTATTGGAAGACCGGTTAAATTATGATCGACGACAGCGTGATACGCGTAGATCCATTGAAGAAAGGCATGTCTCCCCAGCTAGAAGTTGCAGTCGGCATGTCTCCCCAGCTAGAAGTCGCAGTCGGCATGTCTCCCCAGCTAGAAGTCGCAGTCGGCATGTCTCCCCGATAAGGAAATCCACCAATCGGCATGTCTCCCCGGAAAGGTCCAGGTATGAGTCAACATCAATTCTTGTCCAAGAGTTTTTAAAAGCTTTAAAGGATAGGTCAGGTGATCGTGAAAGATTTCCGGTGTTAAATAACGTACTGCCAGAATTTGACCCAATGTCGAAGGAGCAAACTATTAATGTGTGGCTGACTAAGGTAGAGGAATGTAGCGAAATTTATAACTGGAGTGATAAGCAGATAATACACTATGCACTGCCTAAACTTATCGGTCATGCAAAAACCTGGTATCAGGGTCTTCCTTCGCTTCGCCGGTCTTGGCCCGAATTGAAACAACTACTTAAGGAATCTTTTCCACCAACAGAAAACTACGCGGAAATGTTGACTGAAATGTTGAGCAAAAGGGCACGTTTTGGCGAATCCCTCGAAACTTACTACTACTACAAAGTAAATTTATTGAACAGGTGTAAAATATTCAAAAAGAACGCAGTAGATTGTCTAGTTCATGGGGTGGATGACAGGGGTGTTAGAGTAGGAGCACAAGCGGCAAAGTTTACAAAACCAGAAGAGGTGCTTGAATTTTTCAAAACTGTGAAGGGTCAGGCTAGGGATAGTTCTACAACGCGAGATAAACGGATACCCAGTGTCTCTCGTAGAACCGATAATGGAAGTACCTACAGGCCTCGTCCACAATCTGATGAAATTACTTGTTACAACTGTAAACAGAAGGGACACCCTTTCTTTAAATGTCCCAAACCTATCACTAAATGCACCTTCTGTAATACTATGGGACATACAGATAGTGAGTGCTTCAAAAAGTCTAAGTCGGATCCCAAAATATCTGACCCTAAGGACAAACATGTTCTGAAAGTGTTTGTAGAGCATGAAAATCAGATTGTCGTCGAATCACATTCCAATAAAGAGTCTTATTCAAGTAGCGACAAATATCGGATGATAATAAAGATGAATGATGAACCAATAAATGCGGTGGTAGATTTAGGTAGCGAAGCGACACTCGTTCGCAAGTCTGATGCACAACGTCTGAATTTTACTTGGGACTCTGTGCAGGGACCGCTTCTCCGCGGTCTGGGTAATGTACCATATTTACCGCTGGGTCGGGTTGAGACTTCTATCGAAGTTCAAGGAATAACTGAAAGCAGAGGTAGATGATCACTTGATAAATAGCCCGGTACTGTTAGGGCATAGTTTTACAGAAAGGCCAGATTTGTGCATTCTCAAAACTGCAACTGAGCTTTTGTTTCGAAATATCGATCATGATTGTGAAGTGAAGATCCCATTGTTGTTGGAACGAGACGAAACCCTTGCGGTAGGTCAAACAAAGTCAATACGGGTTAAATCGAACGGTTCACGTAATGGAAATATTTATATTGAGGGAACAGTTCGGGGGGTACCTGGATATGAGTTCTATTTATTTCCAGGTGAATTCCAAATAAATAATGGTGAATGTTCCCTCCTTATACATAGTTTAGGACCAAATTCTATTGAGTTTAGTAAAGACACACTTATTACTAGAGCAAGATACGTAGGAAAAGGGCTAATGGTGAATACTCTAACTACTGTCGTTACTCCTGTAGAGAAACCTGCTTTGAATCACGGCGAACAACTGTCATGTTCTGAAAAGCAAGGATTAGAAGCCCTACTAGATAAATACAAAGCATGTTTCTCTAGTGGGATGCATGATTTAGGATTTACAACTGAAGCGGAAATGAAAATACAGCTTAAAGACACTGAGCCAGTAGTTTATAGGCCTTATAGACTACCACTTTCCGAACGCCAACGCGTAAGAACAATGGTTGACGAAATGTTGAATTACGACATCATACGCGAGTCTAATTCACCATATGCCAGTCCAATTGTGCTAGTGCAAAAGAAGACTGGAGAGAAGCGTCTCTGTGTTGATTTTCGCGCCCTCAACAACAAAACAATTAGGGATCATTACCCTCTACCAAGAATTGACGACTTATTGGACCAACTGACGGGACAGACCCTCTTCACAACTCTTGATTTAGCGTCGGGCTATCACCAAATACCTATCGCTGAAGAATCCAAAAATAAAACCGCTTTTGTTACGCCAGATGGACAGTACGAATATAATCGAGTTCCGTTCGGCCTTGCAAATGCTCCAGCGGTTTTTCAACGGGTAATACATAAAGTCTTGAATAAAGCAGACATCAAATACGTCGTTGTATATATGGACGACATTTTGATACCTGCCAGCTCGTATAACGAAGGAATTAGTCGTCTAAAAGAGGTACTGGATGCATTGAATGAGAGTGGTTTAACGCTTAAACTTGGCAAATGTCATTTCTTTAAAGAGCGGCTGGATTTTCTAGGCTTTGAAATAAGTAAAGAAGGTATTAGACCCGGTAACCTAAAAACGGAAGGTGTCTCCAAATTTCCGACTCCCAAAAATCAGCACGAAGTAAGGAGATTTATAGGACTAGCAAGTTTTTTTCGAAGATTCGTAAAAGACTTTGCTACAATCGCAAGACCCATGACACAACTTCTCAAGAAAGACACTCCCTGGAAATGGACAGAAGTAGAGGAGCGAGCTTTCAACACACTTAAACAACTATTAACCGCCCGCCCAGTTTTAGCTCTATTTGACCCGAAAGCCGAAACACAGTTGCACACTGACGCAAGCAAAGTAGGATTAGCAGGGATACTTGTGCAAAGGCGAGGAAGTGATCCATGGAGGCCAGTTGCCTATTACAGTCGTCAAACGACAGGAGACGAACAAAAATTACATTCATTTGAGCTCGAAACTCTCGCGGTTGTGAACGCTCTAAATAAATTTCGAGTGTACCTGTTAGGAATAAAATTTACAATTGTTACAGACTGTAATTCTTTGCGATCCACGTTTACCAAACGTGACCTTATTTCTCGTATCTCAAGATGGTGGATACAGTTCCTTGAGTATGACTGTGATATAGAATATCGAACTGGTGATAGAATGGCACATGTAGATGCGTTAAGCCGGGGGCCTATTGAGGAACAGGATTACAACCGATCACACATCCTAGATGTTTTATCTCTGAGTGCGGATGACTGGATTACTACCGTGGAGTCGACGGACACAGAGATTAAGCGGATAAAGGAAATCTTGGAGGATCCTGAAACCGCAAAGACCATATCGATACGTAATAGTTTCATAGTTAAGAATGGCCGTGTTTATCGGATTATCGATGACAAAACTATCCGTTGGGTTGTGCCTAGAGGTGTCCGGTGGCAAATCCTCAAAACTAACCATGACGACGTAGGCCATTTCGGGTTTCAAAAAACTCTAGAACGAATCCGGGCCTTTTACTGGTTCCCGAAAATGCGCAGGTTCATAAAAAAGTATGTAGCGGCCTGCCTTGAGTGCTCACATCACAAGGCGCCATCTGGAGCAAAAGCTGGAAAACTTCATCCAATTCCGAAATTAGATATCCCCCTTCATACTGTGCATGCAGACCACCTAGGCCCTTTTATTCGCAGTAAGCAGCGAAACACATACTTACTCGTAATAATAGATGCATTTACAAAATATATCAGTCTTAATCCGGTTCGAAGCACAAAATCCAAAGAAAGTATAAAAGTATTTCGTAATTTCTTCAGTAAATTTGGGGTACCTGTCAGGTTGATTACAGATAGAGGCACCAGCTTCACTAGTAAGAAATTTGAGTCATTTGTATCGTCTATTGGAATTAAACACATACTTAATTCGGTAGCCACACCTCGAGCGAATGGCCAAGTAGAAAGGTCTAACAGAAGTATATTGTCAGCATTAGGTGCGATGTCTCACGAAAAAAAACCAGAAACATGGGATGAGTACGTTCCAGATGTACAAATGGGTATAAACTCAACAGTACATGACGTGACAAAAAAGAGTCCATCTGAGTTATTATTTGGAAGACAAATCATCAATCCATCACAGGGAATTTTAAATGACGTAATTTCAGACATAGGTAACGGCATGTTGAACATGCCATTAAATGAAGTTAGGATTAAAGCAAGTGAACTTATCGAGAAAAATCAACAAAAGAATAAGACCAGATTTGACAGAAATAGAAAACAATCAATTAAATTTAAGGAAGGAGATTTAGTTAGAATAGTTAAAGCAGTAGCTTCAGGGTCTGGACAGTCAAAGAAACTAGAGCCAAAACTTCAGGGTCCATATAGAATAAAAAAAGGTACTGCCAAATGACCGTTTCGTCGTTGAAGATACTCCTATCACTAGAAAAGGTCGCCGTTATGAAAACATTATCGCAATTGATAAAATATTCCCTTGGTTAAGCTTCAACGCAGCATGTTCATCATCAGAATCCAGTGAAGATGAGTTGTAAAACGTAGCCTTTCATGATCACCTACCCCGACGAATTAGTAAAAATAACAGTAATATTAATCTTGGATTGATGCTGGATCTACAATGCACAATATGTGGATAAAATATAATGAATAAGGCAGGACAGGCGTAAGTTTCGCCGCCTTTAACTACTATACTATAATATGAGTGTGGGCAGGATTGGCGTGAGTTTTCGCCGCCCAGGTATAGCACTCTTTGGTATTTAAACCATGAGGTATCATGATAATAAATACTTTTTGCTTGTCTTTGTGCTTAAACATAATTAATCTTTTAGTTATGGAATGAGTTATTTTATTTTGTAAGTTTTTTTTTGTTTTGGAAGTGTGATATTTTATTTATTGCTATTGATTGTTATACAAATTTAATTGAACGAAGGGTCTCGTTCTGATGCGGACGGCCGACTGTAACAGTAGCATAATTATTGAGTAGCTAAGATATTAATTTTAAGCCCCTAAGATATTAATTTACTTTATTTTGATATATTTTAGAATACATGTGTAACAGTAGCATAATAATTGAGAAGTTAAGCTATTCTTTATTGATAGCTAAGATATTAGTAAACTTAATTTTTAGAATATTTAAGAATTGAAAGATACGTAATTATTAAGCTACTGAAGTTTTTATGAATGTTAGGATAATATCACTTCCGGAAATTGTATAAAGAAGCGGTAATGGAAGTCTATAAAAATGGCTGTCCGTGTCAGCAGAGCTC
The DNA here is from genome assembly GCA_949825045.1 of Argyresthia goedartella. Lineage (NCBI taxonomy): Eukaryota > Metazoa > Arthropoda > Insecta > Lepidoptera > Argyresthiidae > Argyresthia > Argyresthia goedartella. The sequence continues at coordinate 10,549,984 of OX463812.1, read as the reverse complement.
AGTCTTGATGTGAATCTTGTGGAATAAGGTTGTAAGGAGGAATCTATGCCAGTGTAAATAGTGATTCAATAAAAGTGTTGAACTAAAAGAAGTTTTCCTGAGACCCGTTTCAATTGCTACTAGATTCAATTTTGTTTTTAATGAAATTAGATTTAGCTACGGCACAAACGCGTTTAAACATTTTTGAATAACTACGAACATAATCTAGAAAGGCCGTATTTTTGTTATATGATTTCTCTTCATAGAGTTCATATAATCTTCGTCTGCTCCTATGAATTCCAACTGTCGCCCAATCACTAAACAAAGCTTTGTTATTAACTTTTATAGTTTTTGATTTAAATACCGTATCATATTCATTTTTGACAAGGTTAAATACTGAGTTGTACAACAAATTTGGATCGTCACTGTATGGTATTTCCCATAGTTTATCTAAAATATTATTCCTGTAGTGTTCAAGCCGAGTGTCACTAACGGGCACACATGTAATATCCTCTTTTTGGTCCTTTTTTATTTTAATATTGAATATACCTATCTGACCAGAGTGATCAGAGGTTAATTTATTGATGACCGATTTGAAAATGGGCGTAATGTTAGTAAATATATTGTCAATGCAGGTAGCAGATGTTGCAGTAATTCTAGTAGGCTCCAAAAACAGATAGTTCATGTTGTGACATAAAAATAAAGATTTTAATCTAGTACGAATATTATTATCCTCTAACAGATTAACATTAAAATCACCACAAATTATAAAAAAATTGTTTTTATCGCTGATTTTAATCAACACTTCATCCATTTTCTTTTCGAATAAATCAAAGGATGAATCTGGTGGTCTGTATACCCTCATTACAATAAGTTGTTCAAGTTCAATACAGGCTATTTCCATGGTACGCTCAACAGACAGGCTCACTATGTCAACTCGTTCCTTATATTTAAAACTATTATTTACAAGTATTAAGGAGCCACCGCGATCAGCTGTTTTTCTGTTGAACGAACTAGCAACGTGGTGGTTATTAAAGTTGAACATGAACTGATAACTCTTTAAAAAGTGCTCTGTTATACATAAAATATCAATATTATTACAGTTCATGAATAACTCAATTTCCAGTTCTTTACTTAACATGCCCTGTATATTTTGATGAACCACGTTTAAAATATTCTTACTTTACAAGATGAAGGTATATTTATACAAATATTAATATTACTGCCAGAGTTACTCTCTGTTGTCCTATGGGTTAATTTAAAGAGCTTGGAACAGATTCCAAGGAGTACATGTCATTATTATTACACTGCTCAATAGAAGCAGGCGTTTCATTAGTCAAAAACTTGACCGAGTTCAAAATAAAATAAGATAGTGACTGTGCTATATGTTTTGTATAAAACCTAGATAGGTAATACCTATCCTTAGTCAAATAAAAATATTTTCCAATACAAATATTGGTGTCTATGAAATGAAATTTTTCAGTATGACGACATGTCAATGTGTGTATAAATGTATTATAATCATGTCTTATATGATTTTCATGTTGTGACAAAGATTGGCTGAAGGGAAACGCAAACAAGATTATTCTATCTACATTTTGTAAAGAATTTAATTTGGAAAAGTATTTAGTAATTAGTTTTTTAGATACATTTTCCCTTCTACCAATTAAAATAATTAGGGTGGTTGGTTCTAAAAACTGCGATGACAACACTTTGTTTAATATTTGTGAATATGTGGCGCTAGGCATACAGTTATTTAATATTGCCTGGCCCACGCGCTGACTAAGTTCTAAACCCATATTTTTTCCAAGTTCATCGCTGTACATTATATACCTATCCTTTGTCCGAGAGAAGGAGGCGTTATTGATAACACTATTAGTACTCAAGTCGACTGACGGCGGCGCCTGGGTCAGTATCAGCTGTTCGGCCGGCTGCTCGGCGGGACACACGGTCGGCACGGAACAGTCCGCTGGAGCTTGTTTACAATCACAGATGTGATTGTCGGTCAAAGATATGAAAGTGTCATAATCATACTTACACGTCTCCAACAAACTATTCATAGCCGACACATGTTCCTTAATTTCGTATTGTGCTGACTCATATTTACGTGTAATACTTTGTAATGATGAGTTTAAAATATGCATATCTGACTGGAGTCGCCGTGTGTCACATTCGTACTTTTCTGTAGTTTTTTCCAAACATAATCTACAATCATCGATTTCCTTAATTAATTCGACACGTTCCTTGCTACAATTTACATTTTTACAAAATATTTTATTTCTATTAGCTAGTTTTTGTGTTTTTTTTGTATAATTATTCAATTTAACATATTTCTTTAATTTATTTTTACTACAGCTCATAGTGGTTACTGATTGCGATCTATTAGGACTATCACACGTGAGATCACAAGCTGTTAGGTCAATAGTTGGTATGCCAGTTTGGCTCATGACCTCATTATAGAAGGCCCTGGTTGTAGCACTGTCTCGCTGTTCCTCCCGCACGCTGAAAACTTGAAGCTCGTGGTGTGCCTCTGCAAGCTTTTAAGTTAAGTGTTCCGGTCTCTTCCGCTGATATTGTCTTGTCGCCAGCTAAATCTTTTGAAATAGCGTATCTGCAATGGATTGTGACGTGATAGTTGTGACTGAAACCTTTCTGATTACCTCTGTAATGAACAGTGAATTATTTCCTCCTGGAAATAAAGTGTATCGAAGAGATCGCCCGGAAAACGTTGGCTGGGGCGGAGTAATGTTAGGAGTGAGGGATAGCTTCTCTATTAAAGTAATTGATAATAATGACAGTCTGACTGCTGAAAAATAAATTTTAGGTTTGATTATAACTCATAAAGGTGTGAAATTGGTTATCTGTGTAGTATATTTACCACCTAGCTATGATGATAATCGTTACCTTGATGTATTAGAATGCTTAGAAGATATATACTGCCGGTACTCTACCCTGAATTTCTTGTTATTAGGAGATTTCAACATTAATTCATGCAGCTCAAAAGTGAAATCACAGGTTATCAACTTTATCCAATTCTGTAACGTTAAGCTGTTACAGAATTGGATACACTGTTACACCTAATTCTTATGGACCAACTGTTACACCTAATTCTTATGGAGGGGTTCTTAATGTAATCACAAATATTAATCTGAGCAAGTATTAATTTCAGCTTACGTTGAACCGTTGGTTCCGTTGGTGATACAGGTCTGGGTATCACCCACCCCTGCAGATAATGCTAGCCATGCCCAGCTCAAAACATTCTTTACCTTCTTATATAACCCCAAAATCTCCCCCGAACGGTGATAAGCAACCCCCTAATTTTCACAAAGCTGACCTAAGCGAACTGTATCTTGAACTATCTCGCATTGATTGGACTAGTGTATTGAGCTTGGAAGACAGCGATGCTGCTCTACATGCCTTCTATGATGAACTATATCGGATTCTTGATGACAATGTGCCATTAAAAAGTAGTACGCAAATCAACCATAGACGTTATCCACCTTGGTTTACGGATAACATTAAATCAGTTGGGTCTGGATTTCAATCATCAGGTTTATAAGTACTATCGAAGTCTTATAAAATCACTAATAGACATATTGTACCGGCGCTACATAAAATCAGTCGATCGTGATTGATTTATTCCGACCGATTTCGGTCATGGCGACCACTTCTACTCCTAGTTGGTTTGTTGGTTGGTCCTAGGAGCCACTGGTGAGAGTTTATGAGCTACCAACGAACTTGAGAACTGTCTATGCTACTTACAGAGAAGTCGGCTGGCAGAGATAGACGCTAATAACCCACTATACCCCATTCGAACGTAATATATATGAAGACCCCAATAAATTCTGGCTGTATGTTAAAAGCTTGCGGAGTGACCGGAGCTCGGGCCATGAATACATGAACAAGGGTAAATGTGTAAGCTGCCAGGAAGCTGTTGACGCGTTTGCAACTCACTTTCACTCTGTATTCTCAGACACTATCTCGAGTCTTAACGCAGAGGATACTGAACATTGTTCTGGAGGTTGCTTAGACGCTCTCAATATTTCCATAACTGACATAACATTTCAATAAGTCGCGCGCCATCCAAAGTGACAGCTACCACAGGCCCTGACTCAATACCAGCTGGTTTTGAGTCAGGTTCTTGATAAAAGATTGTAAATATGCGCTAATTAAGCAGCTTTAGCATATATTTGACCTCTCTATAAAACAGTGTAAATTTTCCACTAAATTGAAGATATCTATCACGCCGGTGCCTGAATCTAGCTCTATTAATGTGACTGAGTTTAGGCCTATTGCTGTCTTGTCAGGTTTTTGTAAACTTTTTGAGCATATACTTAATGCACAAATAGCTCGACAGGTAGAGATTCGCCTTAGAGACGCACAGCATGGCTTTCGTGCAGGACGCTCTATTTTTATTTTATTTTATTTTATTGTTTAAGGTTCACCAACAGATGATACAATAAGACATTCATATATATTAATTATTACATTAGTGCTAGATGTTCATCTACTTAAAGGTAAACACAACATGCAAATTCGACATTTGGTATTATTTGGTATTATTACAGCTATTATTGTAAGTAAGATATCATTTATTTACAATTATTATTATTTAATTACTATTATTATTGTTATTACTATTACTATTTTAATTATAATTAATTATTGGGGTACGTGGGATAAATGAGACTCGACCTTGGATCTAAACGAGCCAAGTCTGTCGTTGAATACGTCTATATCCAATTCTGTGTTCTTGTGCATAGTGTTGTAAAGGCGTGTCATTCTGGTGATGGGGGCATTGAGACCGAGGTTAGTTTTCCAAGGACGCTCTCTGAGGAGTTTGTAGGTACCAATTCGTGGGAGCCTGTTTGGAACGTTTATGCTGAAGGAGTGGAACAATTGTGGACACTTTATTTTGCCGTTAAGCACATTGTACATGAATGTCATGTCTAGTATTTGCCTTCTGACAGCAAGAGATGTCATTTGGAAGTGTGCTAATCTTTCCTTATATGAGCGAAGTTGGTGATCCTTATAGGTAGTGTGTGCAAGATACCATACAAATCTTTTTTGAGCTCTTTCTATTGTCTCCTTGTGAACCTGATAGAATGGGCTCCATGCCTGTGAGCAGTACTCCAGAACAGATCGAACTAGCGTGTTAAAAAGCAATATCTTCGTTTTGGCATCTCTAAAAGGTTTGGAAGCTCTTAAGAGGAAACCTAGTATTTTAGATGCCTTCGTTGTTGTACTAGCTATGTGAGGAGTAAAACTAAGTTGGCTGTCAACCAGGATACCAAGGTCTCGAATGATGTTAACCTGTTCTAGTTTTGTGCCGTAAATAATGTATTGAGTCGAAATGACTTTGGTATTACGTGTGAAGGACACATGGCGGCACTTACTCGGATTAAGCTCCATCCCATTAAGTACACACCAATGGTATAGTTTGCTAAGATCTTGTTGTAGATCATGTGCATCCAAATCGTTAGTGATGGCTTTGAGTAGTTTTAGGTCGTCGGCAAACATGTATGGTTCAGCGTGTTGGAAACAATCTACAATATCGTTTATAAATATTATAAACAACAGGGGACCCAGATGGGACCCCTGTGGGATGCCTGACGTTACGCTGAAAGGTTCCGATTGTGTGCCGTTGACTACCACATATGATTTTCGTTCTGTCAAGTAAGATTGTATCCAGTCCAACATAGGGTTAAGCACGCCGTAACGTTTGAGTTTGTGTACTAAGATATCAAAGTCCATTTTATCAAATGCTTTGCTGAAATCTGTATATACAGCATCCACTTGTTCACGCTTGTCCACAAACTCAGCCAGTCGATCTGCGAATGCGACAAGATTAGAGTTGGTTGACCTGCCTTGAACAAAGCCGTGCTGTCTATTAGAGAGCTGAGGGAAGACATGAAAATTTAGACTTGGGTATATTATAACCTCGAATATCTTTGCAAAGGTAGGAAGAATAGTGATAGGAGGTAGGAAGAATAGTGATAGGAATGATTTTCTCTCTCTCTACCACAATGAACCATATTAACTTCGTTGACTACACTCTTTGTCAAATGGACACAGGTTGTCAAGTTGACGCCGCATTTTTTGACTTTCGGAGGGCCTTTGATATCGTTGATAATAATATACTCCTACGTAAGCTATCTGGCTTTGGTTTCACACCCAAACTTCTAAAATTTATTGCCAATTTCTCAAGGGATCGTGTCCAGTATGTCCAGCTTCAAAATTACCGTTCTGTCGACTACTTTACTAAATCTGGGGAAATCCAAGGCAGCACACTCGGACCGACGTTGTTCGCGCTCATGATCAATGACCTCCCTGACGTTGTGAAGGGGTGTAGATGTCTCATGTTTGCTTAGAGATACTGCCGATGGTCAAAGAATGCAGGATGATGTAAATGCTGTAGCTCAGTGGAGCAAATCAAATAAACTTGATTTGAATATTGCGAAGTTTAAAGACATCACGTTTTCTAGGGTTCGCGCACCTGCAATAAATCTATACACACTGGATGGACAATTCATGGAAAGGGTTGACAAGATCCGTGACCTGGGGATAATATTGGACCAAAAATTAACTTTTAAAGACCACATTGCAACCACTTGCAAAAATTCCAGCAAGACTTTAGGATTCATCATGCGGACTGCCTCTCATTTTAGAGACCCGAGAGTTGCCATTATGCTCTACAACGCATGTGTTCGTATTAGGCTGGAATTCGACGCTATAGTTTGGGATCCTCGCGAGGACAATACACTATTATGATAGAGCGAATACAAAGGAATTTTGTCAGATACCTCTACAAGCGATTGTATGTTTATTATCCTTTCCTTTTCCCCTCCATTTTTGTGGTGGGTTTGGATGGCCTGTATACTCTAGAGCTTAGAAAAAAACTGGCCCTATTTGTCCACTATATCAGTACATTGCGAAATTCAGTAAATAATCCAAGCGTTTTGCGCAGCGTCACTTTAATAGTACCCAAACTGCGATTTGGCATGCTTCGGCGCCGGCCATCACTATTGGCTGCGTCCCACGATTTCCGCACTCTGCGCGGTGAAAACGCGCCTACCCCAAGAGCTACTGCTCTTATAAATTAACTAGTCAGGGTGTGTAAACTAGCTGACATATTCTTTGATACAATCCCAAAGTTAGAAAATGATCTGACTCTACTATTTAGTTTTACAGATAGATGATAAGTGTTGCTTTTTGTTACTAATTAAATAATTACAGTAAGCCTTATTGTTAACTATTGAATAAATAAATAAATAAATATTTAATTTAAGGAAAATTCTCCCAGATAATCGGAAGAGTTTCTGGAAAAATCTTTCCAATCCACTGGACCAGAAAACAGATCTACCACTTGCTGCAACAACAGCACAGCAGCGGCGCCACAAATAATTTTGTTTGATTCAAAATAATTCTCATTACCTTTCCTAAGTTCTCATTAAACATTTTCATAAAATACTATCTTATTTTACTAAACTTAGTGTATAGAGTCCTTTCATCGTTCAAAAATAACATGTAGACCACCTTTCTTTAATATTCAGGTTGATTTACTGTAATAAAAAAGGCGGCATCTAGTTTTTTTGGCAACAATTCTTTCATTTTGAATATATTTTGTTTTTACGTAAAACTAAATGAAAGACACGCCTAGTATATAAAATATCCTTGGGGTCATCCCGCCTAGTGAAGAGATATTGAAAAGTAACGTTTTGCCATTTATCTCAAAACCATGACAGCTGTAGATGCCGCCCTTTCACTTATGACGGCAGTATTGTAGAAGCGTATACAGTGTCCCATAAAAGAACTTATAACTTTTGTGAGTCTGAACATTGGAAAATAAAATTTATGTTTATTTCTAGTTTGCACATTGTGGCGGCTATCAATGCTTTTAAAACTACTGATATTTTTCTTCACATACATTATGTTTTCATAGATATATTGACTTGCAACTGTTAGGATGTTGGTTTCTTTGAAGAAATCTCTCAGAGACTCTATTAAAAAGCTAATAAATAATAACGGATGGCTCTCTTCTGCAAAATGAAGATGGTCTCAATGCCAGCAGCCCGTCTCCCTAGTAGTATGCCGTAGAACATAATGTTATCTAAATAACTAATATATACAAACCTAGCAGTTGCAACGTCAGTTAATTTCCTGATGCTTTTAACTGCATATGCTGCGGAGCTAAGTCTATGTGCTAATTTTACAATATGGGGACCCAACTGTAGTTATGCATCAATAGTGATGCCGAGAAATACAGTTTCATCTACTAGTTTTATTTTGTCTTTCCCCAAAACAATGTGACTCTCAACTTGCCTTACATTAGGTAAAGTGAATTTTATGCACTTTGTCTTTTTTGAATTCAGAAGCAAGTTATTGGCTGTAAACCAGTCTAGTACTCGCAAAATGTGACCTGTCATCTGCATATAATACTATCTCTGACGTGTTTTGTACCATGAATGTCAAATCATTTACATACACGAGGAAAAGGAAAGGCCCCAGAATGGATCCCTGTGGGACTCCCATCTTTACTAATGTCAGCTTTTTGAACCCTCCCTTATGAATACGATCTCATAAGCTTAGAGCCATTGCCTTTTATGCCGTAGTGTTTTAGCTTTAAGAGCAATGTTTCGTGGTCTACACAGTAAAATGCCTTGGACAGGTCACAAAAAACACCTATGGCGTCCCTACGATCTTCCCACGCATTCAAAATATGTTTAACTAACATGACTCCAGCATATGTTGTCGACCGCCCTTTTGTAAATCCAAACTGCTGGCTATGGATGATTTGATGCGCATTGAAGTGTGCCAGCAACTGACCCATTATAAGCATCTCAAATATTTTACTCAATACGTGTAGGAACGAGACTGGTCTGAAATTTGTGGGGCCACCCATATCGCCGCTTTTAAATAAAGGTACTAGCCTGCTGGGTTCCATGAGTTCAGGGAAAGTACTCTCATCTACACATTTATTGAAGATTTTAGCTAAATGAGGGGCAAGTTCGTCTATCACCGAGCTAATAATTGTTACTGACATGTCCCAGAGATCACCGGATTTTTTCAAATTTAACAACATAATTGCTTTATTTATGCCATAGCATTCAATATATGCGAATGAGAAATCTTGATTGTAATTTTGAACAATATCTTTTAAAAGTCATGCAGCAAAATCCAGAGACGAGTCTAAAGAAGCCGCAGTAACAATTGGAATATTTTTAAAGACATTTTCAAATGCGGCCGCGATGTCATCGTTAGAAATTATTAGTTTATCTTCAATCTTAAGTAAAAAACTACGGTCTCCTGATTTTGTTTTACCTGCTTCTCTATTTATGATATTGTTGTTGCTTTATTCGACGATGTTAAGAATCTTCGTTTTTATATGTTCGCACTTAGCTTTATGGCAGACGGCCCTAAATATTTTTGAAAATAATTTTACATGTTGAATATAAATTGGGTAATGTGTAGATGTTGGTTTGCCATAAAGTGCATCAAGTGTATCCCTACTTTTATGGATTCCTTTTGTTGCCCATTCACTAAACCCTACTTCACTATCGCTATTTGTAAGTTTATGTAATTTAAAATTGTTTTCAAAACTATCTGAAAGTTTGTTGAATTCAATTTTTTTTGTTGTGATTGGCTTACCCAATACTACTTCCTGTGAATCTTCTTCTAAGTTGACAATTTGCCCTCTGTGATCAGAGTTTAAACAATTTACTGTACACTTTCAATATTTCGCAACCGCAGAAGACATTTTCAAGGCAGGTTGCATTAGTTTCAGTTATTCTTGAGGGCTCTGTGAAGATATTGACTGAATTGAATGATTAAAAATTAATTATTAATTTAGTATCCACCAGCAAGTCTATATTGAAGTCACCGCAAATGACTACTTTTTTGTTACTACTAGAAGCTACTCCCAAGACATCCTCCAATACTGATTCAAATAGGGTTTGCATACGCTTACTACAATGTGTCTACCAAGTGGAACACACGATAGTTCTATTACTTTTTCAACAGAAAGTCTGCAAATCCTTGCGCTCTTTAAATTTTGCCCCATTTTTAACCAGTACTAAGGATCCTCCGTGTATTGCAGACTTTATATTGAAGCAGCTGGCTACTTGATAGTTGTGTACAGAGAAATTCTTTTGAGACTCAAGTGGCCAGTGTTCTGCTAGGTATAGTATGTCTACTTTGTATAACTCCAAGAATAGTTCTAGCTCTAGTAGTTTGCCAGAAAACCCACCCAGTAAGTTCTGATTCACTAAAACCAATTGCTTTATAGGGGACTTTTCTGTTGTCTTCCCTGACAGTTTAAATGAGTACCTAGTCAAAGTTAATTTACTAATATTCGTCTTGGCTGTTTTTAAAACCTCCGCGTTCAAAGGTTTAGTAAAATTATTTCTAAAATCGTCATTTTCTACTGGCACCCTAGTTATTTTCTCAAGTTTGGCTGGTAAGTGTAATTTTAGTCGGCTCTTGAAATACCTAACATAAATAAATATATTTGAATAAATTTATTAATCGTTGTTTTATTGTTGTATCCACATGAAAATCTACATTAAGATCGCCACAAACAGTGTGTTTTTTTATTTTATTACATAGAAGGCTTCCTCCATAATTTTTGCAAATATTTAGATATTACAAAGCCTTTTTTATCCCTCGGAGGTTAGACACAAACAATAAAAAGGTTATTTAACTCAACACAATGAAACCTCTATTTGCCTTTCAACAGTAAGTGCAAGAATATCTTTCCGTTGTTTCACCTTAGTATAATTTTTACTAAGGTTAAAGAACCACCTCTATCAGCAGTCTTTCTGTTGTAACAACTGAAAATTTTATTATGATTTCTGTTAAAAGATATATATCATATTTTTTAACTAGTGTTCTGTAATACAAATAACATCGATGTCATCGATTTTTTATATTTTTAATACAATGTTTTTGCCAGGTAGCCCCTGGATGTTTTGATGGGTAATATTTCAGTGGGGCTTATTCTTTGACACATTTAATGGCTCTTGTATGCTAGAGATTTTCTCAATTGTCTTATGAACTAATTTATGTTACTTGGAACAGATTACAATGTTGCATGCAAAGTATTGGTCCTTACATATGAAATTGGCGTTTTGCATGGGAGGAACATAAAGTCGTTTTTTTTAAATACAATATATTTATTTAATCAAAGTATTCATTGCTATCTATACACTTTTGCCATCTCATAGGTAGTTCTCCGATCCTTTTACTAAAAAAAACATTCGGACGGGAATCAATAAAATCTTTGAAGGCGGTTTGGACTTGGTGCCTAGGCTACCCACTAACGTGTGGCCTCACCCGTAAATAAAGTGATATTTCAAGTTTTACATTTTGTAAGCTGAGTGATGCAAGAAAAAAAAAGATTGAGGAAAAAACAAATTAATTATAATTTTAGAAACACAAATACATGGGTAAATAGCTGTATAAATTTGAATTTGGAATTCCTAACCATAACGGAGATATTTGAGATCAAAGTGGCCAGTACGGCGAAATCCCAATTTCATTTGTAAGGTCCTAATCTGCTTCCTAACTTCCAAAAGTTGATTTCGAGAAAACACGACTTAAAGAGTTTATTTGTTTAACGCTTGGCTGTGCTTAAACAGTTAGTTAAAGGTATATTGTTTAAATGTAACTTATTGAAATTATACATTATCTTTCACTATGAACACTATGAATTTAACAAAAATATTTTTAACTATTATTTATAGCAATATTCCATTTTTTCCCTTTTTTTTAGCTCATACTATGCTAAAATTATACACGTTACTAAGTAGCAAGGGCTCAAATAGCAAAATACGTTCATTCATCTTAGAAAAATATGATTTTTCTTTATTCTTTAGAGATTTCGCCACAGAGATGCGTCTTTCTTTCTTAGTAATAGTTTTTTTTTATATCATCAAATGTGTGGTATTTAACCAAATAAGTCCTTTCATTTTAGCATTAACTTTTAACGTCTTTATTTCTTAGCATGTTATGGATGTCTTATACAATTATGCCCATTTGACTATGATGTTTGTTGTTATAATGTCCTTTCATCTTAGCAAAACCTTATGTGTCTTTTTGTGTTAGTATATTGACTGTGTTAGGCAAAAATAAGCCCTTTTTCCTTACCGTATCTCTGTAATGCGATGTTTTAGTAAAATAAGACTTAGTTCATCAGACGCGCCTTCGTTTTCCGATTCCAATGGTATATATATCTCATTTTCGCAAAAATGGAAGTTACGTCCTTTTCTCTTGCGGCGGCAGTAATATTATTAACCGGTGAATTCCCAAATCCTTACTTTTACTACAAAATCATAGGGCAACACTCAAACCGACACGTTTCGATAATGCACCAAATTTATGACATCTAAAACGAACAATTAAGTTAGGCTGTTCTCTGTGAAGAACTAAAACGAACCTTGTTAAAATACAGGGCTACAACTAGCCATAAGAGAACTATCGGCCCCGAGTCGGGCGTAACTTATATGTGACCCAAACACGATCAGGTTACTTAAACAAAGTATTATTTTTAATTTGTGGGAATCTTTTAGGGGGCCAATTCAGAAAACAAAAAAAAAGTTTCATCGTAGTGTGTATCGTGTGACATGGCAAATGAAAGGGCTTGTTGTTCATAATATATTCAAAATACTAAGTTAAAAAATTATTTAAGAACAAAGTCAAAAAATTATCACCGCCCCCCCAACCTTCGACACTAGTAATAGTGAAATTTTGAAAAAACTACGTGATAAGGTCTGTAACTAAATAACACAGAAAATCTATAGGCAAATCCGTTAAAGGGTTACTTGTTTGTCCATCTGTCGGTCTGTCCATCCTTATGTTGTTCGGACATTCGTATCAAGACCCGTTTCATCAGGACTGCCGAGAGGCCAATTAAGTTAAAATTAATGTCAATAACTCTGTTCTGAGGAAAATTTAATTTGTGAAAAAGTTTAACTGCTTAATAGGCCAACGCAATCAAAAGATACGGCTCTTTATGCCGCTTTACAAAATTTGCTTGATACTCGCAAAGTAATCGGGCAACGGGATTTATCCTATTAAGGTATGTGACCTTAATAGGATAAATCCCGTTGCCCGAGAATCATGAAATTTGGCAATAAGCGAGGTATCATATAGCAGACGTAAAGAAAAATTATCTGAAAACCGTAAAATTGTCGTTCCATCAAAAAACGGCCAAGTGCAAAGACTCGCGCACGGAGGGCATAATAGGCGCATTTTTTTGTGAAGGAAGTACCAATAAACCACACCCTCTTTTAAAAATTAAAGGAAATCCCCGCACAAAAGACCTTTTTCAAGCCCTCCTTCGCACTACCTCGTACTACCACTTAACACTTGTATTTTTTATTTCAGTGCCGTCACTTAAAATTATATCGTTAACCGTGGCCATCGCGCTCAACATCACCAGGATCTCATGTAAATGGCCGGACCCTAAGAAGGATCCTCTGATATTTATCGCCAATCCTATTGAAGCGAACATGCCTGGCCACTGGGTTCCATTGAGCATCGTCAAAGTCATGCTGGAGGGGCCCACGACGACATCCGAAAGACCACAAAAGTCTTCATTTAAAAATTTACACATGTTGATTACGCCAAAACCAACCCAGGCCCCAATACCCCATGTAGAGAAACTAGAAAATATAGTAACCCACAGGTTGACCACAACAGAAACAATACCAGAACCAACACCGGTACCAACAGATGCACCCACACCGGAACCAACACCGGCACCAACACCAGAACTAACACCGGCACCAACACCGGAACCCACACCGGCACCAACACCTGCACCAACACCGGTACCACCACCGGCACCAACACCCGCACCCACACCAGCACCAACACCGGCACCAACACCAGCACCAACACCAGCACCGACACCGGCACCAACAACGGCATCAACACCGGCACCTACCACAACAACAACAACGACTACCACCCCGGCGCCAAAACCCACCAAAAAACCTAAAAAGCTAAAACGTCCATTTAATGATCCGAATGATAAAGGTCGAAGAGTGAATAGTTTAGAAATTATCACCCAGTAGTTTGATTGCAGAGGTCCGTTTTACTACAACAACAACAATATCTTCAAGTACCATAAAAACATCAAAATCTTCACTAATAACAATAGCGATGCCTACCATATAAACAACATTATCTACTCCTAAAAACACAATGCCTACACCTACCAAAACTACAACATTAACGGGAGCTAGCACAAAAACAACAATGCCTTAACCTACCACAACTACAACTACACCTAGCACAAAAACAATAACAAGGCGAACAATAATAGCTTCAACAACAACATCTCTACACCTCAATAGCTCCAAATGCAAGACTTCACTCGGCTCTGGACTCCAATTTACCACGACTTTACGACCACGACGAGACGATACGTCACTCCTATCATGAGAGTAAATAAAATACTTGATTTGGGACTGACGTTGGATATGGAAATATCGTTTAACGACCACATCCAGTAGATATGTAAGAGAGCTCATAGATCACTCGGGTTTATGGTAAGGCAGGCAAAGATTTTCAGTGGCATACCAATAGTCTTAACGCTGTACAATGTCTTCGTCAGTAGCAGCGTTGAATATAACGCAGTTTTCTGGGAGTTTTGGGACCCACAAGGGCTCAAATACATGCTCAATGTTCATATTGGAAAAACTCCAACGTAAACTTGCACGATCTCGATATAAAATCATGTATGGGTATTTTGCACACTTATTTTCATCTATATTCGTGACAGGAATGGTGGGAATTGACACCCTAGAATTACCAAGGAAACTAGCGTCACTATAGTGCACTGCTATCGGCTTATACATAATAAACTGGACAATGCTACAACTTTATTTGCTCTTAGCCGCCAGAAAATGTTGCGCTGTTGACCGCTGTTGCCCGCACAGAACTCGCTCGCCACTCGCCCACCTTCCTGGCACTGACATTGCTGAATTTTGTGAATACACACATATCGGCATCGGCACGCATCGGACGCACCGTCTGCACCGTCCTCAATGAACGGATCGACCGCGTCGAAAGAATCTTCCGCGCTGCTCTTGCACACTGTTAGCGCATTGCTCTGTTGCATGTACCAGCAGAAAGAACGCTTACGATTCGTCCGCATAAGCCGCACCAAATCTGATGACGTTATCAGGATTTTTGAGGTTCTCTGAATTCCGGCGATTCTGACGCGGATAGGTATGCGAGGTTTTATAGAATTTATAAAAAAACTAAGGTCCAAATTGTTCGGTGCGTCCTCTGCGGACGGTGCTGATTAGTATGCATATCACTCAGTACCCTGATACTGACATTTTCGGCATGCGCCTTTGGCGATTTGTACAAATAATAATTTGTCATTCAACATAATTCTGTATCCCAGGGATGTAATCAATCCCATGTAATCAATGATATTTGATATCTACCTATATATGTATGATTTGTAATTTTAAATAGTATCTCACGTTATGTTTTCTGTAATGTTATTTGATCCGATTAATTTATTATATTATTGTTAATTGCATTTTTTTTATCTTTTATTTAACTTGTAATGTACCTCTATGTTGTATGTTCGGATCAAATCTTTCGGGTTCAATTTGAACCACTTTCCGATAACCGATTCAGCTGAAACTTTGCACGCATATGTAATTCCTATGACTATATAATATTTTGATAACATGAAGCTGATCTGTTCATGGATCTGGAAGGTAGCTATAGGAGAACTCTGTAATAAAACGACGCGACCATATCGTATTTGTGCGCGTTTGAATCGTCTTCACATGTCCTTTCGTCCTATAAAATATTTTTATGATAATCTGATGATGTAGCCGGGAGGTGACAGCCTCTATAATAAAAAATACGTAACCCTATTGAGTTTACGCGCGTTCTAAGCGTGGCCGCTAGTAACGTAGTGCAGAACTGAGATTGGTTGGAGTTGATGGGGGAGAATGAGTAAATGAATGAGCAGTTGGTACCTGGAATCGTTTCTTGGCTTCTCCTTCTTCTGTAGGCTGATTCGAGGTTGCATGGGATGTCTGGCTGTGGTCCCCTTTTTGAGGGACGGAACTCCAGATGGCTGGGGGCTGCGGTAAATCGTGCGTGGATAGAAATAGCAATAGAAATGACTTTATTAACACACATTATACAGAAGAGACAATTGATTATTACACGGTCATAGTGTTAATAGGACCCGGCTCAGCAATGCTAAGCTCAGACGGGTCTCAGCTCAGCGCTGGTTTTCAGCCGGACCTTCGGAACACAGGACTACCACATACACACATAATTAAAATAACAGTAAACTAAAGAACAACAATAGAGAAAGCAATTAAACCCTGCCAAATACGTTTGCATGAGCTTTTAAACAGTAATAAAAATAAATTATGAATGAGAAAAAATTAAAATAATGACGCTTGATTAGGCTTAAGCTGAAAATTAAGCTTAGCTTAAAATTAAGCTTAGCTTAGCACACACACATATAAACACTATTGTTATAGCAGAATATTTTATTGTAAGAGTAGGGGTTTTTTATTTTTTTTTTGCCATTAAAGACCTAAAGAATAATACAGAATAATACAGGTGGCACTGGTGGCCTTACAGTTTTGTCCTCTGCTTATCCAGGAGATATTTTTTAAATGTTTTTTTAAATGTATCTATATACATAGGCAACCGCAAAGGTGGTGGCAGATCATTCCAAATTTTCGCTGATGCAAAACGAAAGCCCCCTCTGAATCCGCTGGTCCTAGGGATAGACAGTTTGTTCTCCTCCTTCGAACGTGTCCCTCTATTGTGGATGTTTTTCGTAAAACATAGCTTTTCGAATAAGTAGCCCGGCCTTTTTGAGTGTATTACTTTTTGTAATAGGCATGCACTATGAGATTTTCGTCGGGCTGACATCTTTAGGACTCCATTTGTGTTTAAATAAGGGGTAACGTGGTCCCTCTTCTTGATATTGTAGCAGAACCTGGCACATGCGTTTGGCACTCTTTGTATTTCTTTCTCAGTCTTTTTAAAGAGGCGAGGCCCAAATACAGAATCGCAAAAATTGAATAGTGACAAAATCAGGGCCTCTGTCAGAGTTTTCCTAGTCCTAACACTAAGATTCTTACGTAGCCCATACAAGATGTTTAGTCTATAAAAAGCCGTTCTAACTTTAGAGCCTATGTGGTCCTCAAATCTAAGGTCCTCGTCCATGACCAGGCCCAGATTTCTTGCTTTTGTCACACGTACTACCTTCTCATTTTTTATTTGGATTTGGGGATCACTCAATAAAACGCGATTGCGTTGACATTTTGTTCCGAGAATCAAATATTTTGATTTGGTTGGGTTCAGGACCAGATTATTGCTCTCAGACCACCTATTGACATTATCTAGGTCGCGGTTAATTTCGGCTACTGCATCTAGGGTCGACTCAGGGAAAAAACTTTTATACAGTTGAGTGTCATCTGCATACAGGTGGAATCGGCAGCTCTTGATACTCGAACCAATGTCCGCTGTAAATATAACAAATAAAATAGGGCTGATTATACATACCTGCGGTGCACCTCTGGGTATCTTTTTAATTTCGGACACTTCCACGACCCCTCGCTGATCTTTTGTCACTACATATTGTTGCCTATCAGTGATAAATGAACGGAACCAGTTACAGGTGTCGTTTGAGGTACCATAGTATGTTAGTTTGGCGATCAGTAAATCTATATTAAGACAATCAAAAGCCCTCGAGAAATCTAGTTACACCAGAGCAGTGGCCATTTCCTCATCCGAAGCTGTGATTATGTCATCAGTGACGCTTAACAGGGCCATTTCTGTACCGTGGCTGCTCCTAAATCCGGATTGTCTTGTAGGTAGTATGCCGTTCAACTCTACATATCTGGTAAGCTGCCTACTGACGACCGTTTCTAGGATCTTTGACATAACTGGAAGAATACTAATAGGTCTCAGATCTTTGTGCTCTTTCACGTCGTCGTCTTTAGGCAATGGGACCACTTTAGCCAGTTTCCAGCTACTTGGGAAAGTGTTTGTCGAGATCGAAGTGTTGATGATAAAGGTGATAATTGGTAGAGTTGCTGGTAATGTCAGCCGAATCATAGCCATTGACACTTTATCGTGTCCACACGCATGGGTCTTTACACCTTTAATAGTTTTGAGAATTTGTGCTTCGGTGCACGCAGAAAGTTCAAACCTCGAAGTCCCGAACCTCTCACATCTAAACTGATGCAAAATGTCAGTATTGATAGTAGCGTCGCCCGGTGACTTTAGAAAGAAGTCATTTATTTTATTTGGATCATTGAGACCTTCTGGAATTTCTCGACTAGCGTTATTTGAAAACGGTGAGATCTTCTTTATATGCTTCCACATTTTGTTTGGATCCTTTGCGTTGTTCACATAGAAGTTAAAGTAAGCAGTTTTCTCCCGCTCTACTGTGGATGTGACTAGGTTTCTTGTAATAATTCCAGTGCGAATCTGATTTGGATTTGTGGGCCTTATTTAGAGCTTCGTCCCTAAATCTCATCATCAGCTGAACATTACTGGTTATCCAGGAAACAGATTTTTTTTTGACACGCATAGTGATTTCAGGCGCATGTTTGTAAAATAGGTCGCTGATAAATTTTTGAAAGGCTTCCACCATCGAGTCCACGTCACTTAATTCGTAAATACTATGCCATTTCGTAGTATGAAGGTCTTCAGTAAATTGCTTTTCATCTATATTGTGTAGCCTACGAGTTGTTACATATTTTGGTTTTATGGGTGGCTTTTGTACATTAAACTCTGCTATAAATGCTCCGTGATCACTAAGAGATGGGTTATGGTATACTCGAACGTTATCACAGCGGTCCGATATGTTCGTGATAACCAGATCCAGTAGTGTAGAGCTAGTCTCTGTGACACGTGTTGGTACAGCAAACACCTGGCCAAGATTACGACATGTCATGAACTGCAGTAGTTCCCGCGCGGCTCCACGAGCAGTGTCTGCAGTAACACCCAAGATATTCACATTAACATCTGATAAAACGAAGACATAATTACAGTAATCGAAACAATCGAGGGACTCATTCAGTGACGCTATAGCCTCACCAACACTTGGTCCACCCTTAGTACCCGGTCTGTAGACCGCACCCAGCGCCACGCGTGCACCAGAAACCGACAACTTCAACCACATCTGCTCCAGCGAAGAAGCTGGATGCTTTTTCGTTATTGTTCGGATTCCTTTGCGTATTAGAAATCCTACGCCACCACCGGATCTATTAGCACGAGGGATATGTTTCAGCTGGTATCCTGGTACTGAGGGTGTAAAACGCTTCTCGCCGCCTTTCATATTTGTTTCATTAAGGGCAACAATGTCGGGCGATATCTGATTCGACACGCAGCCGATGACAGGCTTTACCTACTGCCTGGCGAGCAAATACTTTGCCTTCACGGGTCCATACAAACTTCCATTGTTTTTGCTTCATTCCGACCTCGCGGGCTCGGCCGAAGAGATGTCTGTTGGTCTTGGTAAGTCGCTCGTTCACGCTGAACTTGTGCGGCGGCCCCGACAGCGGCAGGTCCATGCCCTCAGTGGTGGCTCCGCGGCGGGCGCGCGGCACTCAGCAGCTGGTCGCGGGTGTAGCGGCGTGCGAGCCGCACGACGCGGGGCCGTGGCCGCGCCGGCTTACCCCCGGTGGAGGCATGGACGGGGCCCACGCGCGCCGCCTACACGATGTCGCGCTCATCCAACTGCACGCCGAGCTTGCTCGCCGCGAGTGTCGCTACATGTACGCCATTCTCCCCGCTTAGCTCAGAAATACCTGCTACCTCGACGTCGTTGAGGAGCAACTCTTGCTTGAGATCTTCCATTTCCAGCTCAAGGTTGTTGGCATGCCGGCTAGGTTCAGCCGCGCCATGGTTTTCCAGAGTGGCCACACGTGTCTCTAGTGTCTCTATCTTTTGTAAACAAAAGATAGAGACAAATGGATGGATGGCACGAGTGTGCACTGTATTACTCCGAGGTGTTCACTTAGTACACGGCACAGGTTTTGGATACACTTCACACGCGATAGCTAGCTATCTAATTATCTTTAAGTGGATATGAGCAGAATATGAGCTGATTGATTGTCGCACATGTGTATTCCAAAATGGCGGTAAGGTGATATGAGGAGGCAGCGTGAGTATAGCGCCACATCGAGAGTTACGGACGGAATGACGGAAGTTATTCGCCGGGTTGTTGTTGCGGTCTGCGCGAGCTCTGATTGGCGGATTGACGAATGCAATGTCTACGCATGCATCAAAGTCACACCTGTCACGGGGCCGAATTGATGTTCCTCTTGAGCTGAGTCCTTCGGAAGTCTGGTAATCCCACGCAACCTCGCATCAGGCCGCAGAAGAAGGAGAAGCCACAAAACTATTCAAGGTACCTGCCCTTTCACCTACCTACTTAAGCCCAATTTGCCCCTATCAACTCCAACCCATCTCAGCCCTGCATCCGTGAGCCCTTAGCAGTCACAGTTTGTGATCGACATCGGAAACATCTGATTCATCTGAATATGTCTGATAATACGGCGGGCGGAGAGGATCCAGAATTGCTGGCGTAAAATTGCTTGCAGTGTGTCAGCGCCAGGATGGCAGTGTACTTTGTGGTGATGATCAATGATGAGATCCACGAGAGGATTTGAGTTGGGAAGAATGAGCAGATGTTGAGCGTCGTATCTAATTGACGCGTGAGAGAGACAGCCACCGATTCTCAAGAGGTATAATAATAATAATATTAAAAATATTGAATAATAAAAATATTTATTCAACAGAAACAGTCAAAAAAGTACGTTATTTAAAGGACTTAGCTAAAGATATGACACATAATAATTGGAACAGCTGAGCATGGGCTAGGTGTAAAGCTGTATTTTACGCTACAGTGCTTGTTTAATATTTATGCTTCGGAACGTACCTTTTTTTTGTTGCGCGATCGGACCGCGAGTGATCGGAACGGAACTAGCTAGCTGTCACTTGTATAGAAACAAAATGACGAGTTAGAGGTTAACTTTGGCACATGGATAATTTGTCGGCGTCAGGCAATCGGGCCTTGGCTGTATGTTATTTATAATAATTGTCTACCTCAGGTATCGGGCCTGGTCGGAATGTTAGTTGTAATCATCACGGAACAATCGTCAGGAAATAAGTAGATTTCACGTCATCGGAGTGAGTGCTTCGTGCTGTGAAAGGTTGAAATGGTTCGGTCATCAATTCGTCGCGTTCGGATAGCGACCCTTGTGTCGGCAAGCATCACGACGGTGACAGCAGCGGGCTGCGACGAGAGTAAGATTCGACTCCCCTCACCCCCCACCCTGGTGTTCCTCATCCCGTATTCCTGCCTCGAATTGAGCTTTCGAATGCCGGTCCACGGAGTCAAGGTCAGTACTACTTGTGACATTCCACTGAAAAATAACCCTACCAAGATACCCGCCCTGTCGGTTAAGGCGTGGAATTTAACATTTTGGTAGCAGAGGCGCGGTTTCCTAGTAGGAAATCGATTCACGGACGGTTGTAGGGTTGTTTTTTTGCCACATTGTAGTTGGGAGAAAAGGGTACCTCAGATTGGTCGGAAATCATTTTGTGAGTGAGTCTTGTGGTCGGTATACCACAATTTAGGTTCATTTTCGGTTAGTGAACGTATAATTGACGATTTAGTTAACAATTATTATAAAATTGTAGTCGGAAACTACTCGGTGTGCATAAGGAACAGTCATTCGGTCGGACTATAGTATTGCAGTCGGGTCCTATAGTATTGCAGTGTTATTTCGGTTTACAGAGCAGGGTCAGGCTATTTAAGGGGTATTAAACTGATTTTGCTGACCTCAGTAGAAGTGTGGGTCTTATCGGAGGGGCCACTTCTAGAAGGTTCACGGCTACCTACATTATATTAAAAATAGCTTTTTTTCTTATAATAAATTTTTGTGTGTTATTTTTTATTGTGCCTTATGGTGGCATTCTCTAATTGATTTAGAGTGTATAGTTATAAGGTGTATATCCACAGGGCGACCATATTAAATATTTTTAGGATTTAATTGTTTTAGTGGTTGCCTTAGTTTTGACAACTTAGTTTTAATTTCTGTGCCCAGCGCTGACGGGCAAGTGCTGGTCTCTGGATATACTTAGTTCGGTAGTGAAGTATAGGACCAGAATCTATTGAATCGGTCAACATGGCACCTTCACCCTTGATGGTACTGCGGAATGGTGTCCGGGAGGAAATGAGGTGGCTCGCCCATACTCGTCAGTACGTGGAGCGATCGGACATGGATGATGTCCTGCTCAAGCGTGTGGAGGACGCAATGAAACGCGTCGGGAAGGTGTGTCGGCTGGCTGCGGAGGCTGAAGCTCTCGAGCTTACTGATGAAGCTTCGGTGGCCACAGTGAAACAGCTCTGCGCGGATGCTGACCAAGCGATGGAATGCTTGGGTGACATCGAGCGTCGCGCGGAGAAAATTAAGCGGTCGCAAAGGAATGACCGTGGGGAGGGTAACGGAGACCCACCCCCGAAGGGTGTTGTTGGACGGCTGCCACACCTGGAGATTCCGGCCTTCGGTGGGGCGATTGATGAGTGGCCAGCCTTCATCAATTTATTTGATAGTTTGGTCCACGGTCGGGACGACCTGGACAACGCCTACAAGTTGGCCCAACTATTGATGGCTCTGCGGGGTGAACCGAAGGAGTTGGTCGGTCACCTAACGGCCACGGCGGGCAATTATGAGATAGCAAGGTCCATATTGTTTGACCGCTACCAACACAAACGGCGGTTGGTTGATGCGCAGCTGGGGAAGCTGTTTAGCATCCCTCGAGTAAACCGGGATGTTGACATCCTAGTACAGGTGCTCAACCCTGTACTGGTGGCCACTAAGGCCCTTCAGAACCTTGGTCTTCCGGTAGACCAATGGTCATACATTGTTTTATATATGGTTTTGTCACGATTGCCTGCAGCTATTCAAAGTCGGTTTGAACAGCTGCATGGGGGCAGTAGCACGGAACTGCCCACGCTCGTCCAATTGACGGATTTTTTGGAAGGTGAATGTAGGCGATGTGACACACTGGACACGGAGGCCAGTGTGCAGTGCCAACCCGCGTGGATGCGGGAGGGGCCGCGCCCCCCGCCCCCACGGGGGGGAGGGAGGTCGAAACAATTTGGCGTTTTGAATGCCGCTCCGTCGGGTGACGGCTGTGTGCACTGCGACAGTGCCGGTCATGACGTGACGCGCCAAATTTAAGGCGCTCGGAAGAAAATAGTCTTCTAAATAGAAAAAATGCCCGCAGGAAAATAGTCTTCCGTCACCGATTGTGTTTCGGTTGTTTAGGGCCACACACGCTGAGCGAGGCTCGCGCGCGTTCCCCTGTCAGGTCAGGCCCTTCGGACGGTCACCAGGGCCGGACTCAGGTTGGTCGGCCATAGGGCCCAACCAGGGCTGGACCCAGTCCCCCTCCGGGCAACGGGAGTCACCAACGGGGTGACTGGGGTACCCGTGGACGGGAACCCCCCCGAGGAGAAGGGGGCAGCGCGGGGGGTAACATGCGGGACAGCCGGGGTTCGGTCGCCGCTGTCCACGGTCAGCGAGGACTTCGGGCCGCTGGCTCTCCCCCATTCATCCACGGTGCGCACCGGGCACACCGTACACCGTCCGGTATGGTCGGATACCGGGACAGCGAGGGGCCTTTTATACGGGTTGGGACCCCTTGATGTACATACGGTCTGATATGCCGGTTGCATATCAGCAGCCGAGTTACTCCGAGGCCGACGGAGGTCTGAGCGGGTTCGGATCCCGCGGAGGTTCCCGCTAGGGACACGCCGCCCACTTACAGGGTGCCGCCACTCCACAGACGGTCATGCTCCCCACCGCCTCTGTGATAGCGTGGAGTTCGGACGGCAAATCATGTGTGGCACTAGCACTATTGGACTCGGGGGCCCAGGGGTGCTTAGTCTCGTGCAACCTTGTAAGACGGTTGGGCATTTCGGTAAGGGAATATCCACATTCCATTCGGGGAATTGGGAACACGGAAGTCGGTTCCGTTAAGGGAGTATGTCGGATTACACTCTCGTCACGGGTGGATTCGTCGGTGAATCTGACGGTCACGGCATTAGTCATGTCTAATGTGATGGGCTCACACCCTCACCTACGGTTGTCGCCCTCGGTGCGACAGTTGGTCGCTGGGATGTCACTGGCTGACCCGGAGTTCGATATTCCGGGCTTAATAGACATTTTATTGGGTGTCGATGCCTTGGGATACCTGTTAGTGACAGGTGTCCACGTGTTGCAGGCGACTGGTCTGGTTTCGGTCAACACCAGACTGGGCCATGCGGTAATGGGTCCGGTCATGCCGGCTGCCCCACGCCTAGCGACTAGTAGTCCCTTATTCGGTTCTGTACTCTCGGAGGTGATACAGAAGTTTTGGGAGGTGGAGGAACCACCTTAGTACCACCAGCGGACCGTAGTCCGCCGGTTGGACCCGGTTGAAGAAGAGTGTGAACAGTTTTATCGGAACAATACTGGTCGCCTTCGGTCAGGTCGATTTATCACACGTCTTCCATTCCGGACTGATCGCCCACCGCTAGGCAGTTCACACCATGCAGCCGAGACGCGGCTTCTGTCGATGGAACGACGCATGAAGCGTGACGAGATTTTCCGGCAGAAGTACGTCGATTTCATGCGGAAATACGAGTCGCTCGGCCACATGTTGGTTTCGGGTATCGACTGGAAGCGTGAAGACCACTACTTCCTGCCTCATCACGCGGTCTTGAGGACCCCAGAGGGCAAAATACGGGTAGTGTTCGATGAATCGGCATCACCATCTAACGGCATGAACCTGAACCAGTGTTTGCATTCAGGGCCGAAGTTGAACCATGACATCGCGGATGTTATCACACAGTTCCGTCGACACAATGTTGTGTTTGTAGCTGACATCCGGATGATGTTTAGACAGACGGTCATTCACCCTGACGATAGACGGTATCAGCTGATACTGTGGCGAGAGAGCCCAGATCAGCCCATCAAGGTGTACGAGCTGAACACCAACACGTACGGGCTACGGTCTAGTCCTTATTTGGCGATTCGCACTCTGCGGGAGTTAGCGGATCGAGAACGGTTAAATTTCCCTAGAGGAGCAGCGATCCTAGAGCAGGATCTCTACGTGGACGATATCTGTACCGGTGCAGATTCCGTAGAGGAGGCGCTCGCTCGACGGGACGAGCTAGTTGAGCTCTTACGGGGTGGAGGTTACGAGCTCCGGAAATGGATGTCGAACTCTCCAGCGTTACTGTCTGGTCTTCCGGAAGACTACCAGCAGGATCCCCACATTTTTGAAAATTTGGAAAATCCGAATATGTTGTCGGTATTAGGCGTCCAGTACCAGCCGGTGTCAGACATGTTTTCGTATCGGGTCAAGTTGGACTCCCCGAAGGTCTGGACGAAACGGAACGTCCTTTCAACGGTGGCTAGGACATTTGACCCAAACGGGTGTATCACCCCGGTAACATTTCAGCTCAAGTGTTTTATGCAGCAATTGTGGTCTGCTGAGCTGAAATGGGATGACCCGATCGGCGGGTCATTGAGCTCAGAGTGGGAATCGTTCTTTTCGACCCTCCCTGGCATCAATCGGATTTCACTGCCACGGAGGTTGGTCCCCACCAAACGATACACCGCCACCATGCATGGGTTTTACGATGCCTCGGAGAAGGGCTACGGAGCTGCGGTTATCTGCGTACGGTCGACCCCTCGGGGGAGGTTGATGTGCGGTTGGTCATGGCCAAGAGCAAGGTTGCGCCGTTGCACACTCGCCTGACCATTCCCAAATTAGAGCTTTCAGGAGCGGCTCTCCTGACTCGTCTGCTCAACCACACGATGACGGTTCTTCGTGGGTCAATAGCGTTAGAAGATACGGTCTACGCTTGGACGGACAGCCAGATCGTGTTATGCTGGCTGAAGGCTTCAGTTCACAAGCTGGAGATTTTTGTGGCGAATCGGGTTTCGCAAATTTTGAATTCGGGGGTTCCCTTAATCTGGAGACATGTTCCAGGGGAAATGAACCCAGCAGACTTTGCGTCTCGTGGGTGTCACGCTCCGGAGTTAGTTGGACATCCCTTGTGGTGGGGTCCAAAATGGTTTACTCAAGCCGAATCGGATTGGCCAATGAGCAACGATTGCGGACACAGGTCCTGACACCACGGGAGCGGAACCATGCGTTGTTCGCATTGGTACGGAACGTGCAGACGGTGCACTTTAAGTCCGAACTGGACATTCTGAGACGCGGACGCGTCCAACTGAAGGGAGCTGTGGCTCGGCTCAACCCTTTTATTGACCCTTAAGGATTGCTGAGGGTAGGAGGTCGGCTGCGGAATGCTAACCTGCCTTATGCGGCTCGCCACCCGTTGTTACTCCCTAGGAAAGGGAATTTGGCCGAACTGTTGATACAGGATCGACACATTCAGGACGGGCATGTCGGATGCCACGCCTTGATGGCGTTTCTCCAGCACGAGTTCTGGATTCTATCGGGAAGACGCTTAGTGCGTAGCGTCGTATTTCGGTGCCTGCCTTGTTATCGGGCCAAGGCGGCTACGATGCAGCCCCAGATGGGCAATTTGCCCTCGGATAGGGTTAACGAAATCCGGCCCTTTGCGGGTGTCGGAACGGATTTCGCGGGACCATTCATGGTCAAGTCTTCACAGCTACGGAACGCCAGATTAGTGTAGGCATACCTGTGCGTCTTCGTGTGCTTGGCCACGAAGGCAGTCCACTTGGAGGTGGTTAGTGACCTCACTACGGAGGCATTTATCGCATGTCTGGATCGGTTCGTCTTACGAAGGGGCCTCCCGTCATTAATCCGTTCGGACAACGGCACAAATTTTGTCGGAGCCAGGCGATATCTGCAGGAGGTCACTCAATTCCTGAACGGTAACCAGGAAGCCATTGGTACGGCTTGCTCCCGACGAGAGATTGAATGGGTTTTCAGTCCGCCGGGATGTCCTCATTGGGGAGGAATTTTTGAGGCTGCGGTTAAATCGGCTAAGTCGCACCTGACGAGGATCATCGGTGAGACCTCTCCACGCTTTGAAGAGCTTGCGACGCTGTTCTGTAAAATTGAAATGACACTGAAATCGCGTCCGTTGTGCCCGCTCACTTCGGATCCAAATGATTTGGAAGCGTTGACGCCGGGTCACTTCCTGATAGGTCAGCCCCTTAAAGCCCTGCCAGAATACCCATTCGGTGATGTTAAGTTAAGTCGGTTAACTAGGTGGCAGATGTTGCAGCAGATGGCTCAAGATTTTTGGAAACGGTGGTCCCTTGAGTACTTGCACATCTTGCAGCAGCGCCTTAAGTGGACTGACCGGACGAGCCCCCCTCAAGTCGGTGATTTGGTGCTGATTAAGGATGCGAACCTGCCATCATTGAGATGGAGACGAGGACGGATCGTCAAATTGTACACGGGTCGGGATGGCACGCCTCGATCAGCAGAAGTCAAGGTGGGGGACTCGGTCCTCAAGAGAGCGGTCGCAACACTTTCTCGCCTTCCTATTGATTAGGGACAGGTTCAGGCCTGTCCGGGCGGGTGACTGTTTAATATTTATGCTTCGGAACGCACCTTTTTTTTGTTGCGCGATCAGACCGCGAGTGATCGGAACGGAACTAGCTAGCTGTCACTTGTATAGAAACAAAATGACGAGTTAGAGGTTAACTTTGGCACATGGATAAATTGTCAGCGTCAGGCATTCGGGCCTTGGCTGTATGTTATTTGTAATAATTGTCTACCACAGGTATCGGGCCTGGTCGGAATGTTAATTGTAATCATCACGGAACAATCGTCGGGAAATAAGTAGATTTCACGTCATCGGAGTGAGTGCTTCGTGCTGTGAAAGGTTGAAGTGGTTCGGTCATCAATTCGTCGCGTTCGGATAGCGACCCTTGTAGTCGGCAAGCATCACGACGGCGACAGCAGCGGGCTGCGACGAGAGTAAGATTCGACTCCCCTCACCCCCCACCATGGTGTTCCTCATCCCGTATTCCTGCCTCGAATTGAGTTTTCGAATGCCGGTCCACGGAGTCAAGGTCAGTACTACTTGTGACATTCCACTGAAAAACAACCCTACCAAGATTCCACGCCCTGTCGGGTAAGGCGTGGAATTTAACAGTGCTCTTCCCAAGGATGTATTTTGCTATATTTTGTTACACGTTTTCAAGGCAAAAAACTGAAACCAATAAAAACTAACTGTGGACAATAAAATAAAAAGGATAAAAACGCAAGAATGACGCACCGAGGCGCACGGTGGTGATGGCGGTTTCGTGCAGCACGGTCTTGGCGGCGGCGATCTCAGCCTCCTTGAAGCTGGTCGAGCAGATCTGCTCCAGGGAGAGCTCGTCCATAACGTCCAGCTTCTGTTGCACGAAGGCCAGGAGCTCGAACACCAAGACGGTGTCCGCGCGCTTGGCTGGTAAAGCCATGGTGGGATCGATTTTCGCAAAACTAGGTCGTCCCGGTGTTACAGAGCATTGTCGCGGACGCTGCTAGGAAGCGTCTGCACGTGCCGGTGTCGTAGTTGCAACTGAATTTAATGCATCGAAAATCTGAAAATTAATGCATCGTGTAGCGAGGAACGGCGCGGATGCCGTCCCGTAGGTGACTGTTTTAAGGGTGTACGATTTAAGTGGTTCCGTAGGACTGAAACGCCAGAGAATTTGTTGCAAGGATCTCTGATTTTCCACGACTAATATTTGTTTGAACATTTATTCAATGTCCGCTGATATGACGAACTAATGCTGACGGAAACGTAGCAGGACTGAAATCAGATCGTCTTGAACAACAGGACCTACTAATTGCAAGTCGTTCAGTGATTATTGATCGCGGCTATTGTGTGTGAGAAAACATGCATTGTCTTTTTGACTATTTATATCTGGGGTACAACCTGAAACTAACCAGCCCAATTCAGTTTCCTGTGCTTGCCTAGCTGAATTTGGCCGTTACCCATTATCTTCCAGAATATGCTTGCACCAAGAAGAAGATCGATTGGTGCCGGCTCACAGAATTGCGGGTCAGTGAGTTTTATGTGTTTAGGTAAGTTAATACCCTCAGTGAGGATGCGTATGCTAGGTATCGAAGGTGAAATTTTTTCGAGTACTAAGCATGATGTATTTACTGCGTAGCAGTTGTGTAATGATTTGATTTGTATGTTTGTTCTGTGAGATATATTTGTGTGTTGTTGATTGATGCCTGAAACGGAACCCTGAATGAATTGTAATGGAAGATTTAGTTTAGTGCAGAGTTGTTTTGTAATGTAGCAAGAGGTACTACCGTTATCTAGTAATGCACTGACGATGTGTTGTTCGCCGTTACTGCCAATAACACTTACTAGGGCAGTTGATAGTAATACTGAAGTCTGTTGGGTACTTGTTAGTCTTGTCGTTTGGGATGCTCGTGGTTCCATCAAATGTAACATTGTGTTATGTTTCTGAGAGCAATACTTGCAGGTACCGCCACGACATGACTTGATTTCGCGCCCTTGATATAAGCAGTTGGAGCATATGTTTAGTTTCGAAACTTTTTCGATTCTTTTCTCCACTGTCATTTGTTTGAAAATAGGACACGAAAACAAATAATGCTGTGCTTTGCAAGTCACGGACGGACGGTCTGGCAACGTAAACGTAAAATTTACCTCCGTGTTAAAAAAAATAATAAAAGTGCAATTAAGCCTAATCAAATACATTTTTCTGTGTAATAGTATAAATTGAGTATAGACACTATCAAATCTACTATAAACATCGGACTAAACCAGTGCTTAAAGTGCAAATAGATACGATATAGCCATAACAATAAACAGTGCAATACAAGACATGGATACAAAAACAGTGATAAATAACATCATTTTAATGTAAAGGTAACATAAAACTACTGAGTTGAGAAATTATACGAGTTTATGATCTTGTTCACTGAACAAGATCATAAACTCGTATAATTTCCCTGTGTAAATATATTGATAATACCGTGCCAGTGCAAAGTCCACGACATAACGCACAGAAGCACCTTCACCGACCTAACAACATTAGATATATAGACGATATTCGTCGCGTCTGTTACAACGCTCGTTAGCCGAACGGTTAAACAGGCTGCCTATGCAGTGCCATGCGGACATGGTTCGATTCCCACCCGACTCATCTTTTTTTCCTTTTCATTTTGAGCATTAGTGACTAGTGACACCTGTGCCTAAAGTCAAGCACTTGTTGGATGACAACTGAACTATATTTGAGTAACCTATGATCCATGAGTGTTACTAAAGAAGACTACAAAAAACAAAAAAGACGATCTAGTTACAAGATCCTACCACCAGAGGTCACTTGTAGTAGATCCAAGAGCTGAGATCGTACTTCAATCTATAAGTCGAGTAAAAATGCAGAACTTCCTTGAAAACATCACGTTTCGACGCCAGCGCAACCATTCAGAATCAGAGTCAAATAACAGTCATGCAATGGAACGGACATTAGATGGCACAGCAAGTAGCCTACCCAATATATCAGACAACGACGATTACAGCGAGGAATTAAAGCAAATGAAAGGAAGAATTAAAATATTAACTATTGAATTACAAAGCGCTCATGAGGAAATTTCTACGCTAAATCTAGAAAACACTAAATTGCGAGCAAAAAATTATGAACTAACAAGACAAAACCAACTTCTTAAAACGGTTACGTCATCTCCTACATCTCTAAGAACTCCATCGAAAAACAAAAGCCAATCAAACATCACATCGCAAGCTCAAAAACAGCTCCAGGTGGAATCTGAAAACACTAATTCGACTTCTATAATTACAAATGATGCAAAAGAAACTCAAAACGCAAAAGCCAGAGAAATAATAAAACTAACAAAAAAAGCTACCTACATCCTCACAAAAAGCTCATATAAAACAGACTGGATGTAATGCTGATGTGACGAATCAGGCACAAAAACAAAAGCACTCTGAAAAGCAAATACAAACAGACCAATCAAATCAAATAAGAAGAAAACCCAGACTGTGTGTAATTAGCGACAGAAACAGAAACATCCTGCAAAATCTGGAAGACTTATTTGCCGAAAAGTTTTCTTTGTGTCACTTTTCGAAACCATCAGCACATATATCCGAACTTCTAATGGGAATGGAACTCAAATTGTCCAATCTTACAAAGGAAGATTTCTGTATAATTCTCTTAGGTGAATCAGACTTCAGAACAACACAAAACTACATAGAGATTATACAATTACTGAGAAGTGTTTTAGAAAAAATAACACATACAAATGTAATAATTTGCCCACCTACGTACATCTGTGGAGCTCTGCTGTTTAATTATAGAGCTGAACTATTCATAAATCTGCTATACCTTGATGTTGAAACACACAAGCACTGCTGGTTTTTGGACACGAACCTGAATTTGTCACTGGATATGTTTTCTAGTACCACAGGCAAACTTAACAAACATGGCATGCGGCAGATCGTAAAGGATATAAAAAAGTTTATTGAGGTGGGCTATTCAATCCACACTAACATACAAGAAAAAGATTATAATTCAACTGGAAAGGACAATAATATATTTTTTCGAGACTAAATTTTTAAACATAATTCATCAAAACATAGCCGGGCTTTTAAATAAATCAGACCTATTGACGATTAACCTAGAGGAACTCAGAGACAAAAACATAAACATAGATGTCATATGTGTAACAGAACATTTTATGATGACAGGACAGGAATTATTTTTAAATATACCGAACTACGATCTGGCGGCATGTTATAGTAGAAATGAGAGCAAACGAGGCGGATCTTGTGTACTTGTGCATAAGCAATATAAATACAAAGACCTCCCGGAAATTACAAAAATGTCCTTAATGAACATATTTGAGTGCTGTGCAATGGAGCTAATTGACCTTAAAATCATAGTTATTTGTGTGTACAGAGTTCCAAAGCAAAATAATTTGAACATATTTTTTAAAAGACTAGAGAAAGTGTTAGACTATGCCACTAAACTAAAGTCTCATAAAATTGTAATAGCTGGAGACTTTAATATTGACGTCCTAAAGAATAATAATATTACTCTCGATCTGGAATGTTTATTCCTCAATCACAATATGAAATTGGCAATCAGGCAGCCTACTCGCCTTGCTAGCAAAACCTGCATAGACAATTTTGCAATTAGTTATAAAAAATGTAAGACTGAGGTGTTAGAATTCGGCCTCTCTGATCATACTGCGCAAATTATAACTATTCCAGTCAAAAAAACACTAAAATTAAAATACTGGCGCCAAATAAACAGAGACTACAGAACGGAAAATATTAATAAATTTGTAGATTGCATAAAATCAATTTCCTTCTCAGACGTTTACAGTGCTACTAATCCTACATTGTCATACAATAGATTCATGGACAATTTTAATACTTTCTATGACCTGTGCTTTCCAAAAAAAACATGTATAATAAAGGTTTGTGCCAAACCCAAATGGGTCTCCCGAGGCATCAAAATATGCAGCAAAAAAAAGAAAGACTTACTTTGGAAATATAGACTACAACCAAATATAGCCACAGCTTTTAATGACTATTTTATTCAAAAAATTATACCTGTACCGGATTCAGGGAAAAAAGTGACACGTCTCATAAACAATCAAACAAACTCAATGTTTATGGCACCAAGTTCACCCTATGATATTCATAAAATAATAAAAAATCTAAAAAACACAAATAGTGTGGGTGTAGACGATATATCAACAAAAATAATTAAGGCGGTAGGTGAATATATATGTCACCCGCTAAGCTATATTATAAATCAAAGCATAGAAATGGGCATATTTCCGCAGGATCTCAAGTTCTTTGCTTTTTGATTACGTCACAAGGTAATGTCATTAGAGGACAGGCGCGATCTCATCGATATGATGTTTTTGTTCGACCTATTAAATTGTAAATTTGACTGCGGTGACTTACTCAAACATATAAGGTTCAATATACCCAACAAACGAACCCATCGTACACCACTTTTGTACGTGCCCAAATTCGCAACAAACTACGCTCAAAACTCCCCATTTATTCGCTTACCCACACTTTACAATAAAAAATTATCATCTATTGATTTGTTTGGCCTATCACGTAACACGTTTAAAAGTTAAATTCTGTCTCTCATTAACTTACATGAATGACTTTCTATTGTGTATCGTTTATCGCTTATAAAGATACTTTACCCTACTCCATTCCTTCTCCAGCCCGCCACCCTCCCCCCTCCTCCTACGTCATGAAATATGGAAGTACATAATAAAAATAGTATTTTCAATCTTAATTTAAATACCCACTCACTATAACTTAATAACATTAGACATAAGTAACTATCATTCTTTAAAACTGCTGTATTGAATTGTATATTTGAGTACCTTGTAATTGGCGTAATATCTTATAATGTCACTTGTAAATAATACTAAAAGCTGTAAGGTTTACCTAAATAAATAAATAAATAAATAAATAAAGATCTACAATTTGTATAGTTCTAAGAGTTACCATTCCAACATTCACTTGATACGTCAGTCAAGTGCCGCCCGCGGGTGGGCTCGCATATCGTAAAAGCATCCCTTTATGAACTGACCCCAGACATAAATAAGAAACACCTTTACAAAAAGCGCCCCAAAGATGTCCTTCTAGAACCGGAGGACGATATCACGAAAGCTCTTAAAGCCCAACCACCCCCCGCTCCTCAGGCACGTCAACTTGACGAAGGTTGTGTTCCCGAAGCATTACAGCGTCTCAGATACCAAATTTGGATTGAAAGAGATCGCCGTCTTGTTTCGACGGATACACAGTCACTCCCTCCCCCTATAAACCTCCCGGGACTGAGGTTAGAGCCCCCCTAAATTACCCAAATGTAAAGTAGTTTATTATTAGGATAGGTTTAAAAATTATATAACCACCTAATAGTAGCGGGGGCTATCTGCCCCCCTAACATGCCGCTATCATGCCCTCTGACTATGAGCTGGTCTGCTCGTAAAATCGGGTAAGCAGTAAGCAAACTCCTTCCATATATAGGAGAATTCCGTCCTAGAACAGCTTACACTTAGAGCAAGCAAACTGCTCTAAATGGCTAGAGACTTGAAAAAACTAAAAACTATAAGTTTTGCTGGACCTCCTACGGAAAGGTGTATATACGACTGGAGGAGGACTCCCCAATAAATAACCTTACATCCGAGAAGCAAATCCGAGCCCTTTTGAATAATTCATGACTACTACTTGTTGTAACTAGTTGTAGTATCAACCTAAAAATAGACAAAATTCCCCTCAACTTCTTTAAACTTGAACACTACTCCCATACACAATCTCAACTGTCATCAAACACCCACAGACTTAAACACATTAAGTACCTCACAAACAAGACTTATCTGCGTAATCATACAAACATATATAACTGCTCTAGTACTCGACTCTGGCCTACAAACTATAATTTACTATTTATTTACCACGCTTAAAACTAAACTCTCTTACTTTTTACTAAATCATGTCTTATGCGGCCCTCATAACCCAAGAAATAGATGACATACAAATGGTAAAATCTGTCAGTTGCAGCCCCAAAGATTGCCATGACTTCATACCTAAAACCAATCCATCATTTAATTTAATAACCCAAAATATAAGAAGTGTTTTAAAGTGGTCTACTCGCGAGTCTCGTGGCAAGCGAATGCATCATAGCTACAATTACCCCCGCTTAAGCTCATTACTAACAACAGTGATTCTCAAAGTTTTATTTTTATCTTATTTTTTATCAACGGTAAATCTAAATTTAATGACTGGGCAACGTTTGGAATTCGTAAAAGTAGAGTTATCTTGTATGACCTTTATGATCAAAAAACCTATAACTTTGATCGAAAATTTCATGACTATGTTAAAAAATATTCCAAAACTTTCAAGTTGGTTTGTAGAACTGCAAAAACTTTACACATTAATAGAAAAATTCAAAATTCAAATAATAGAATGAAAACAGTTTGGCAATTAATAAACCACGAAACTGGCAAAGTTATACCAAGGGACAGTGATTTCTGCCTAAAGATAGGTGATGATGTTGTGAAATCCAACGCTGATGTTGCTCGAGCTTTTGAAACATTCTTCACCAATGTACCCGTACTCACAACGGACCGTCTAAATTCATCTCCATTTGAAGCAGAGACTTTATTAAAAAATAACACTAGCGTCAGTAATGTATATTTAAAATTTCATCATGTATATCCCCAGGACATTGTCAAAACGTTTAAATTACTTAACTTAAAAAATACGGAAGACCTGTGGGGTATATCAGTCAAAGTCATTGGTTCAGTAATTCTAGTTATAGCCCCTAACTTAGCTTATATATTCAATAAATGTGTTGACGATGGGGCTTTTCCAGACCTCATGAAACACAGTAAACTTATACCCCTGTTCAAATCGGGAGATAAGGGCGATCCTTCAAATTTCAGACCAATATCTGTTCTTCCAACACTAAGTAAAATAATTGAAAAGATTATACTCAATCAAATGCTCTCACACTTCAACCGTACAAAACAACTCCACGCTAAACAATTTGGTTTCACTAGGGGTAAATCGACTACGGATGCAGGTTAAACCCTTGTATCTCATATTTATTCTGCATGGGAGGCCGCACAGGATGCTA
The DNA here is from genome assembly GCA_949825045.1 of Argyresthia goedartella. Taxonomy (NCBI): domain Eukaryota; kingdom Metazoa; phylum Arthropoda; class Insecta; order Lepidoptera; family Argyresthiidae; genus Argyresthia; species Argyresthia goedartella. Next base: position 10,514,330 of record OX463812.1, on the reverse strand, counting down.
TCGGAGTTTTTGCGACCTGTCGAAGGCGTTTGATTGTGTTGATCATAATACGCTATTAATTAAATTAAATCATTACGGAGTTAGAAATAAAGCGTTGGATCTACTAAGATCATACCTAAGCAATAGAATTCAAAAGGCAGAAGTTAACGGCGTAAAATCTGATGGATCGGGTGTTAAAATTGGCATTCCACAAGGTTCTATATTAGGCCCTTTCTTATTCCTGGTATATATTAATGATCTGCCTTTCATGGTGGAGAAATTAACTGACATAGTGTTGTTTGCTGATGATACTTCAATGGTCTTCAAAATTGAATGACAAAAAGGAGATTTTGATGATGTTAATGGTGTATTGTCTTTAACCTTGAATTGGTTCACAGTTAATAATTAATTGTTAAACGCTGGTAAAACCAAGTGTATCAAATTCTCACTTCCAAATGTCAGGCAAGTTGAGACCAGTTTGGTGTTAGACAACAGCACGTTAGAATTGGTAAATGATACGAAGTTTCTTGGAATAACCATTGATAGCAAATTGCAGTGGGGACCCCACATAGATAAATTGGCTGGTAAATTAAGTTCTGCGGCTTACGCTGTTAGGAACATCAGACAAAGCACGGATGTGGCTACATCTAGGCTAGTATATTTTAGTTACTTTCATAGTGTGATGTCCTATGGTATCTTGTTGTGGGGGAAAGCAGCGGATATTCAAACTATTTTAATGTTACAGAAAAGAGCTATTCGAGCAATTTATAATTTAAAACGAACAGACTCCTTAAGAGAGCTTTTTAAAGAAATTGACATACTAACAGTAGCTAGTCAATTTATTTTCGAAAATATAATGTATTGACGCAAGAACCTTAAAACATTTTCCAAACTTAGCGACAGCTGTAATGTTAACCTAAGAAATAATCACAGACTATGTGCGCCCCGTTTTAGACTCGCGAAGGTTAGCAATTCTTTCAAGGGTCAGTGCATTCTCTACTACAATAAGATACCTCTGGAGATTTTGAAATTGCCATTTGAGCAATTTAAAAAGCATGTTAAAGCGACTTTGTCGAAAAAGGGATATTACAATGTTCAAGATTACTTAAATGAAATGACTGTATGGGGTTAATCTGGCTCAACACAGACCTTGCTGTTATAAATTTTGTAATTATTTATTCCTGCTTATTAATCATAACAATTAAATTTTTCATATTTGTATTAGTTAAGCACAACCTATTTTTAAAAGAGATCTAAAAATAAATCTGTGGGAGTTTCTACACCCTTCTTCTCCCACAGTGGTCCAATGTAGAGAAGAGGCAAAAAATTACGTTTGCTAAGTATATGTAAATATCTACAGTAATAAAGTACTTTGACTATTGTTCCTAAGACTGCCCAGTCATCTGCTACAGAGTCTACCCTGTCGCCTGCACCAAAATCTTCTTCTTCGCCGATTATGAAAAATGTCCCTGCACCGGTGGCGACGATGACTGCCCCAACTGAAGTCAACTCAGAGATATTAAAAGAGATAAGACTGATCTCAAATAGGCTGGTACCTGTGGAATCTCTTGCTGAAGAAATTAAAGCGCTCAGGTCCGAATTCCTGAGCCTGAAGTCTACCGTCGATGAAGCCAGTGGTTTACTGAAAGAGTTCAGCTCTAAATTGGCCGACATGGATTTCCGTATCGCAAAAGTAGAACTTATTCAACAAAGGTTTGATGAATTCCAGGCGCGGGTTGAAAAGTTGGAACACGTCACGGACGCTAGAGATCAATAGGCGCGCATGAACAATGTCGAGATAAAAGGAATACCTGAATCTAAGAACGAGAATCTGTTCAAAGTGCTTGATTCATCGGGCTCCAAAATTAACCGCAAAGTCGAAAGATGTCAGGATAATTTCATATCTCGGATACCGTCACACGTTACCAACAAGCTGAAGCTGATCGTAATATGTTTCAATAACAGATATTTGAAGGAAGATTTTGTAGCTGCCGCCAAGCACTATAATAAACAAAATGTGTCTCCATTGACATCTGCGGACCTCGGTTTATCAGGAAAGCTTAACGTCCTTGTCAATGATCACCTAACACCACGTAAGAAAGAACTACTTAACAAAGCCAGGGTATCTACCAAAGAAAAGAATTTTTCATACACGTGGGTGAAGCACGCAAAAATATATGTCAGAAAAGAAGATACATCCCACGTGATCCAAATCAAGAACGAAAAGGACTTGTCAAAAATAATGTTTTTTGTACGTTTTGTGTTTTTGCTTTATTATTTCACTCCTGTTTGTTACGATCATTTGTGTCGGTTATCTACTCCAATGTTTAAGAACCACTGGTTCACTCATAATCACTATGTCATGCTCGGGTACGGTGCGTCTCAATTTTACAAGCTTTTATTTAGTTTCACCTGTCCCGTTGTCTGTCTGTAATCAAATCTTGCAAGTTCAATTTGATCCATTTTCCGGTTTCCGATTGAGCTGATATTTTGCATGCATGTTTAAATCGGATGACAATGCAATATTATTATGACATAGAGCTGATCTGATGATGGAGCTGGAAGGTGGCCATAGGAACTCCGTAATTAAACGAAGCAACCCCATCGAGTTTAGGCTAGTTTGTTTCGTCTTGATGATTACTTTGATATAAAATGGTAACCAGGGTCTGACGATGGAGCTGGAAGGTGACCATAGGAACTCCGTCATTAAACGACGCAACCTCATCGAGTATGGGCTCATTTAATTTGTCTTAACGAGTATTTTGACACTAGATGGTAACCAGGGTCTGATGATGGAGCTGGAAGGTGGCCCATAGGAACTCCATAATTAAACAAAGCAATACCATCGAGTTTGGGCTCGTTTAATTTGTCTTGACGAGTACTTTGATACTAGATGTCCAACCCCAAAGCCAAGTTAAGTCTTTAGCAAGTCTTCAAATCGAAGGACTTCACTGGTCCAAGTTGACTTCGAAGAAACCTTGTAATGTTGATACCTTAAAAGAAATGGATAGAATAAGAAACGTTACAAATAAATAACTGGTGATTACGTAACTAATTAAAACATTATTTGACCTCACTACAAATATGTAAAAAAATAAATACATATATAAATAAATAAAATACATAAACTTTAAGTGCTTGTTCAAAATAAACTAATTAAATAATGAAGGCGAGCTTTCTACTGGCACAATTAACTATTATGGCGTTAATTTTACTGAATATAAGGAGCGGAAACACGTCCGTCTCGCGAATAGGTAGATAGAAGCTGACGCGGCCGCGGCTACTGCGCCGTGGTTCTCTGAGATACCTCCCGCGCCTCGTCTTGATCCCCGCAGGCGTCTGATCACGCAGTGAATGCGTAGACATCCTCCCGGGCGTTGGAAGCTGGTGGTTAGGTAGGCTTTCAAATAGATCAGCCTGAAAGCGGCTCTATTATATTATGTAGGCTTTCGAATAGATCAGCCTGAAAGCGGCTCTATTATATTATGTTATATTATCTTAATACTCAAACATCTTCGTCTTCATTAGTCTCCGATGTTGGAAGAAGGCATAATTTATTTATTGCTCTTCGAATGATGCCTTTAGATGTGGTTATGTCGGCGACCCTGCTGACACCATCAGTCCCTGGATACAGGCGAAGTACACGTCCAAGTTTCCACTGTAGCGGTGGCAGGTTGTCTTCCTTCAGGATGACCACGTCGCCGCAGACGAGCTCTCGCTGGGGTGTACGCCACTTGGTGCGCTGCTGCAGCACGGCAATATACTCGTGGCGCCATCTTTCCCAAAAATGTTTGCGAATTTGTTCGATGAGCTCGTATCTCTTAGGTCTGGTTACCTTCACAGGTACGGTCGGAATAGACATGAGCGGTCTACCGATCAGAAAGTGACCTGGAGTTAATGGATAGGGATCAATGCAATTTGAAGAGAGGGGGGCTAGCGGACGTGAATTTAGGATTGCTTCAATCTGTATGAACAACGTCGCCAGCTCCTCTAATGTCAAAGCAGCAGTACCAGCAATACGCTTTAAATGAAATTTAGCGGATTTTATTCCGGCTTCAAAGATCCCCCAAAATTAGGTGAATAGGCTGGACTAAAAACTAATTTTATACCCTCAGTGCTGGCGTATTCATATACAGACTGACGGCTGGACTTGAGCAATCTGCCTAACTCATTGCAAGCTCCTACATAGTTCCTTCCATTGTCGCAATAGAGCTCATAGGGTTTACCCCTGCGTGAAATGAATCTTCTAAGGCATTGAATGAAAGCTTGCGTAGTCAAATCGCTCACCAGTTCCAAGTGAACTGCCTTGGTACTAAGACAGACGAATAAACATAAATAACATTTACTAATTTGATTACCCCGCCCCTTACGACTACTACTACTGTTTAATATTTATGCGTCGGAAACGCACCGGTTTTTTGTTGCGCGAATCGATCGCGAGTAATCGAGACATCACTAGCGAAAACGGACTAGCAGCTGTCACTCGTATCGGAAACGAGATGTAAAATTGGAGGTTATCTTTACTTCTTGTTCTGGTCTCATCGGTGAGATAACATGGCGGCTCGGGCCCCATGGCATTGATTGGTATTTCGGTGTATCAATTACCATAATACAGGCATCGGGCCTGGTCAGAGTGTAACTCTACCTCATAGCGTTGGGCTATTGATTGTTATTAGATTCGCGTCAGCGGTCAAGTGATTCGTGGTGAAGGTTGAAGTTGTACGGTCTCCAACTCGTCGTATCGGTAGCGGCGACACCATGTGTCGGCATCAGCGCGCCGGCCACGCCGTCGGACAGCGACGGCAAGGGTTCGATCCCATCCTATCCCAACTGTGCCCCCTTTCCCGAATTCCTGTCTCGAATCGAGCCTTCGATTTCCTGTCTACGGAGACAAAGGTAATAAACAAATTTCATCACTTCTTTTCCCTCACGTGGCAAAGGCACACCCCCTCATGACTCCACGCCATTCGGTTTAGGCGTGGAATTAAACATTTTGGTAGCAGGAGCGCGGTTTCCTAGTGGGAAATCATCGATTCACGGTTGTAGGGCTGCCTTTGTCACATTGTGGTTGGGAGAAGGGAATGTCTCAGATTGGCTCAAGTCGGCAATGAGTCTGTGGTCGGTATACCACAATTAAAGTTCATTTCGGTTAGTGAAAGTATAAGTGCCAATTTAGTTAACAGTTGTTATAAATTTGTAGTCGGAAACTACTGTTACCAGCGCATAAAGGATTGAACGGTCATTCTGCGAAGCCTAGATTGTATTACTTACGGTGGAACGTCGGGTTCTGTAGTCCTACAGTGTTATTTCGGTTTACACAGCAGGGTCGGGCTATTTAAGGGGTATTAAGCTGATTTGCTGACCTCAAAGGAAGTGTGGTTCATAAGAAGCCACTTATTATTTTGTATTGTTTTCATAATCAAGTTTTGTGGGTTATTTTTGTATTGTGTTTTATGGTGGCATTCTCTAATTGATTTAGAGTATATATTTATAAGGTGTGTGTCCACAGGGCGACCATATTAAATATTGTTTAGGATTTAATTGTTTAGTGGTTGCCTTGGGTTTTACAACATAGTTTTAATTTCTGTGCCCAGCGCTGACGGGAAAGTGCTGGTATCTGGCTGTGCTTAGTTCGGTAGTGAAGCATAGGACCAGGAACAATTAACTCGGTAACCATGGCACCTTCGCCCTTGACGGTACTGCGATATGGTGTCCGTGAGGAGATGAGATGGCTCGCCCATACTCACAAGTATGTGGAGCGACCCGACATGGACGATGTCCTGCTCAAGCGTGTGGAGGACGCAATGACACGCGTCGGGAAGGTGTGTCGGCTGGCTGCCGAGGCTGAAGCCCTCGGGCTTACGGATGAGGCCTCGGTGGCTGCAGTGAGGCAGCTCTGCGCGGATGCTGACCAAGCGATGGAGTGCTTGGGCGACATCGAGCGTCGCGCCGAAAAAATTAAGCGGTCGCGTCGGGATGACCGCGGGGAGGGTAGCGGAGACCCCCCCCCTAAGGGTGTGGTTAGACGGCTTCCACACCTGGAGATTCCGGCCTTCGGTGGGGCAATTGATGAGTGGCCGGCATTCATCAATTTGTTCGATAGCCTGGTCCACGGTCGGGACGACCTGGACAGCGCCTACAAGTTGGCCCAGCTATTGATGGCACTGCGGGGTGCCCCAAGGAGTTGGTCGGTCACCTAACGGTTACGGCGGGCAATTATGAGATTGCCCGGGTCATATTGTTTGACCGCTACCAACACAAAAGGCGGTTGGTTGATGCGCAGCTGGGGAAGCTGTTCAGCATCCCAAGAGTAACCCGGGATGTTGACATCCGGGTACAGGTGCTCAACCCTGTGCTGGTGGCCACTAAGGCCCTTCAGAACCTTGGTCTGCCGGTAGACCAATGGTCATATATTGTGTTATATATGGTTTTGTCACGGTTGCCTGCAGCTGTTCAAAGTCGGTTTGAACAGCTGCATGGGGGCAGTAGCTCGGAACTGCCCACGCTCGTCCAATTAACGGAGTTTTTGGAGGGTGAATGCAGGCGATGCGACACCATGGATTCGGAGGCCAGTGTGCAGCGCCAACCCGCGCGGATGTGGGAGGGGCCGCGCCCCCCACCCCCACGGGGGGGTGGTCGGTCAAAACAATTTGGCGTTTTGAGTGACGCGCCGTCGGGTGACGGCTGTGCGCACTGCGACAGTGCCGGTCATGAAGTGACCAGTTGCGCCAACTTTAAGGCGCTCGGTGTGGCTGCCCGCAGGAAGGTGGTCTTCCGCCACCGATTGTGTTTCGGTTGCTTGGGGCCGCACCCGCTGAGCGAGTGCTCACGGGCGTCCCCCTGTGAGGGCTGCGGTGGCAGGCACCACGTCGTGTTGTGCCTGAACCGGTCAGGCCCATCGGACGGTCACCAGGGCCGGACTCAGGTTGGTCGGTCACTGGGCCCAACCAGGGCCGGACCCAGTCCCCCTCCGGGCAACGGGAGTCACCAACGGGGTGACTCGGATACCTGCGGACGGGACCCCCCCCCCCCCGAGGGGAAGGGGGCAGCGCGGGGGGTAACAGGCGGGACAGCCGGGGTTCGGTCGCCGCTGTCCAGGGCCAGCGAGGACTTCGGGCCGCTGGCTCACCGCGTGTTACGGGCGGTTGTCAGATGGCACCTATGAGTGGCGCGAAGGCTGGGAGCCCACCACCTTCTGCGCCACCCTGCCCGTCGCTCTGGGAGGCGAACAGGGAGGCGAACAGTCGGATGTCGCCCCCATTCCTAGAGCGCCCCAGGTTAGATCCGCTCTCCCCCCTCCATCCACGGTGGCCACCGGGCACACCGTTCACAGTCCGGTATGGTCGGGTACCGGGAGAGCGAGGGGCCTATTATGCGGGTTGGGACCCCCTGATGTACATGCGGTCTGATATGCCACCGGTGGCATATCAGCAGCCGAGTTACCAGGCCGACGGAAGTCTGAGCGGGTTGGGATCCCGCGGGGGTTCCCGCTAGGGACACGCCGCCCACTTACAAGGTGCCGCCACTCCACAGACGGTCATGCTCCCCACCGCCTCGGTGATAGCGTGGAGTTCGGACGGCAAATCTTGTGTAGCACGAGCACTATTGGACTCGGGGGCCCAGGGGTGCTTAGTCTCGTGCAACCTTGTAAGACGGTTGGGCATTTCGGTAAGGGAGTACCCACATTCCATTCGGGGAATTGGGAACACGGAAGTCGGTTCCGTTAAGGGAGTATGTCGGATTACTCTCTCGTCACGGGTGGATTCATCGGTGCATCTGACGGTCACGGCATTAGTCATGCCTAATGTGATGGGCTCACACCCTCACGTACGGTTGTCGCCCTCGGTGCGACAGTTGGTCGCTGGGCTGTCACTGGCAGACCCGGAGTTCAATATTCCGGGCCCAGTAGACATTTTATTGGGTGTCGATGCCTTGGGATACCTGTTAGTGCCAGGTGTCCACGTGTTGCAGGCGACTGGTCTGGTTTCGGTCAACACCAGACTGGGCCATGCGGTAATGGGTCCGGTCATGCCGGCTGCCCCACGCCTAGCGACTAGTAGTCCCTTATTCGGTTCTGTACTCTCGGAGGTGATACAGAAGTTTTGGTAGGTGGAGGAACCACCTACGGTACGCCGGTTGGACCCGGTTGAAGAAGAGTGTGAACAGTTTTATCGGAACAATACTGGTCGCCTTCGGTCAGGTCGATTTCTCACACGTCTTCCATTTCGGAGTGATCGCCCACCGCTGGGCAGTTCACACCATGCAGCCGAGACGCGGCTTCTGTCGATGGAACGACGCATGAAGCGTGACGGGATTTTCCGGCAGAAGTACGTCGACTTCATGCGGGAATACGAGTCGCTCGGCCACATGTCGGTTTCGGGTATCGACTGGAAGCGTGAAGACCACTGCTTCCTGCCTCATCACGCGGTCTTGAGGACCCCGGAGGGCAAAATACGGGTAGTGTTCGATGGATCGGCATCAACATCTAACGGCATGAACCTGAACCAGTGTTTGCATTCAGGGCCGAAGTTGAATCATGACATCGCGGATGTTATCACACGGTTCCGTCGACACAATGTTGTGTTTGTAGCTGACATCCGGATGATGTTTAGACAGACGGTCATTCACCCTGACGATAGACGGTATCAGCTGATACTGTGGCGAGAGAGCCCAGATCAGCCCATCAGGGTGTACGAGTTGAACACCAACACGTACGGGCTACGGTCTAATCCTTATTTGGCGATTTGCACTCTTCGGGAGTTAGCGGATCGAGAACGGTTAAATTTCCCTAGAGGAGCAGCGATCCTGGAGCAGGACCTCTACGTGGACGATATCTGTACCGGTGCAGATTCCGTAGAGGAGGCGCTCGCTCGACGGGACGAGCTGGTTGAGCTCCTACGGGGTGGAGGTTACGAGCTCCGGAAATGGATGTCGAACTCTCCAGAGTTACTGACTGGTCTTCCGGATGACTACCAGCAGGATCCCCACATTTTTGAAAATTTGGAAAACCCAAATATGTTGTCGGTATTAGGCGTCCAGTACCAGCCGGTGTCAGACATGTTTTCGTATCGGGTCGAGTTGGACTCCCCGAAGGTCTGGACGAAACGGAACGTCCTATCAACGATGGCTAGGACATTTGATCCAAACGGGTGGATCACCCCGGTAACATTTCAGCTCAAGTGTTTTATGCAGCAATTGTGGTCTGCTGAGCTGAAATGGGACGACCCGATCGGCGGGTCATTGAGCTCGGAGTGGGACTCGTTCTTTTCGACCCTCCCTGGCATTAATCGGATTTCACTGCCACGGAGGTTGGTCCCCACCAAACGATACACCGCCACCCTGCATGGGTTTTGCGATGCCTCGGAGAAGGGCTACGGAGCTGCGGTGTATCTGCGTACGGTCGACTCCTCGGGGGAGGTTGATGTGCGGTTGGTCATGGCCAAGAGCAAGGTTGCGCCGTTGCGCACTCGCCTGACCATTCCCAAGTTAGAGCTTTCGGGAGCGGCTCTCCTGACTCGCCTGCTCAACCACACGATGACGGTTCTTCGTGGGTCAATAGCGTTGGAAGATACGGTCTACGCTTGGACGGACAGTCAGATCGTGTTATGCTGGCTGAAGGCTTCAGTTCACAAGCTGGAGATTTTTGTGGCGAATCGGGTTTCGCAGATTTTGACTTCGGAGGTTCCCTTAATCTGGAGACATGTTCCAGGGTAAATGAACCCAGCAGACTGTGCGTCTCGTGGGTGTCACGCTCCGGAGTTGGTTGGACATCTCTTGTGGTGGGGTCCAAAATGGTTGACTCAAGCCGAATCGGATTGGCCAATGAGTCCACGCGTTACCACGGCGAACGGCGCCTTGACAGTCGGTGCGTACACCGACTGTCAAGGCGCCGTTCGCGTCGTAACGCAGCCAGAGCCGGAAGAGGAGTTCAGCCTGCTGGAACGGTACAGCTCGCTCGACAAGCTGGTCAATGTGACCGCCTGGATCTGCCGATTTGCGCGGAATTGTCGGAATTCTGAGGCGCAACGAGTGCGGACACAGGTCCTGACACCACGGGAACGGAACCATGCGTTGTTCGCATTGGTACGGAACGTGCAGACGGTGCACTTTAAGTCCGAATTGGACATCCTGAGACGCGGACGCGTCCAACTGAAGGGAGCTGTGGCTCGGCTCAACCCGTTTATTGACCCTCAAGGATTGCTGAGGATAGGAGGTCGGCTGCGGAATGCCAACCTGCCTTATGTGGCTCGCCACCCGTTGTTACTCCCTAGGAAGGGGAAGTTGGTCGAACTGTTGATACAGGATCGACACATTCGGAATGGGCATGTCGGATGCCACGCCTTGATGGCGTTTCTCCAGCGCGAGTTCTGGATTCTATCGGGAAGACGCTTAGTGCGTAGCGTCGTATTTCGGTGCCTGCCTTGTTATCGGGCCAAGGCGGCTACGATGCAGCCCCAGATGGGCGATTTGCCCTCGGATAGGGTTAACGAAATCCGGCCCTTTACGGGTATCGGAACGGATTTCGCGGGACCATTCATGGTCAAGTCTTCACAGCTACGGAACGCCAGATTAGTGAAGGCATACCTTTGCGTCTTCGTGTGCTTGGCCACGAAGGCAGTCCACTTGGAGGTGGTCAGTGACCTCACTACAGAGGCATTTATCGCATGTCTAGATCGGTTCGTCTCACGAAGGGGCCTCCCGACATTAATCCGTTCGGACAACGGCACAAATTTTGTCGGAGCCAGGCGATATCTGCAGGAGGTCACTCAATTCCTGAACGGTAACCAGGATGCCATCGGTACGGCTTGCTCCCGACGAGGGATTGAATGGGTTTTCAGTCCGCCGGGATGTCCTCATTGGGGAGGAATATTTGAGGCTGCGGTTAAATCGGCTAAGTCGCACCTGACGAGGATCATCGGTGAGACCTCTTTACGCTTTGAAGAGCTTGCGACGCTGTTCTGTAAAATTGAAATGACACTGAACTCGCGTCCGTTGTGCCCGCTCAGTTCGGATCCAAATGACTTGGAAGCGTTGACGCCGGGTCACTTCCTGATAGGTCAGCCCCTTAACGCCCTGCCAGAATACCCATTCGGTGATGTTAAGTTAAGTCGGTTAACTAGGTGGCAGATGTTGCAGCAGATGGCTCAAGATTTTTGGAAACGGTGGTCCCTTGAGTACTTGCACATCTTGCAGCAGCGCCTTAAGTGGACTGACCGGACGAGCCCCCCTCAAGTCGGTGATTTGGTGCTGATTAAGGATGCGAACCTGCCATCATTGAGATGGAGACGAGGACGGATCGTCAATTTGTACACGGGTCGGGATGGCACGCCTCGATCAGCAGAAGTCAAGGTGGGGGACTCGGTCCTCAAGAGAGCGGTCGCAACACTTTCTCGCCTTCCTATTGATTAGGGACAGGTTCGGGCCTGTCCGGGCGGGTGACTGTTTAATATTTATGCGTCGGAAACGCACCGGTTTTTTGTTGCGCGAATCGATCGCGAGTAATCGAGACATCACTAGCGAAAACGGACTAGCAGCTGTCACTCGTATCGGAAACGAGATGTAAAATTGGAGGTTATCTTTACTTCTTGTTCTGGTCTCATCGGTGAGATAACATGGCGGCTCGGGCCCCATGGCATTGATTGGTATTTCGGTGTATCAATTACCATAATACAGGCATCGGGCCTGGTCAGAGTGTAAATTTACCTCATAGCGTCGGGCTATTGATTGTAATTAGATTCGCGTCAGCGGTCAAGTGATTCGTGGTGAAGGTTGAAGTTGTACGGTCTCCAACTCGTCGTATCGGTAGCGGCGACACCACGTGTCGGCATCAGCGCGCCGGCCACGCCGTCGGACAGCGACGGCAAGGGTTCGATCCCATCCTATCCCAACTGTGCCCCCTTTCCCGAATTCCTGTCTCGAATCGAGCCTTCGATTTCCTGTCTACGGAGACAAAGGTAATAAACAAATTTCATCACTTCTTTTCCCTCACGTGGCAAAGGCACACCCCCTTATGACTCCACGCCGTTCGGTTTAGGCGTGGAATTAAACAACTACTAATCATAAAAGGTCCCGCAAAGTTAGTTCCAGACGAGTAGAAAGGAAAAGCAGAATTAGTACGAGCTTCCGGTAGATGTCCCATGATCGGCTGCACGGTACTCGCGCGCAGTCGCGTGCACGTGATACATCGCTTTGCTATGCGACGCGCTAGGCATCTACCGCCTATGGGCCAAAATCGATCTCGAACCGAAGCTAAAAGTAACTGCGGACCGGCGTGGAATAATCGTAAATGTTAGTTAGCCATAATTAATTTAGTCAAATTATGTTTTGAATCTAATATTATAGGGTGCCTTTTATCGTATTCAAAACCCGAGTTATCTAAGCGGCCACCCACACGTAGTATGTTATCCGAATAAATAATCGGCGTTAAAAGTAATAATTTGCTTTTCTTGTGCAATATTTTGCCTTGTTTTATTAATATAATTTCATCGTTAAACGTTTCTGATTGGCAAAATTTGATTAAATGATTTAATGAATTAGTTAACTCGTCAGCAGTAAGAGGCCCGCTTAATTTATGATCATTTTTACAGTTGTTAATAAAGCGCAATACATATGCAAACATTCTATTTAATTTTACAAATCTAGAATAATTATAAAAATCTATAATTTGCTCCGAATCGATTTGAAGGGCGGCTGCAATAGAAGTGGTTTTTAGTTTTGGTAATTCAGATAAAACATGAGAATGTTGTGGCCATTCAGACGTGACCTTCGTAAGATAAGAAGGGCCTTCACACCACAAGGAAGAAGAATGTAGGGTCTGAAGGTCCACCCCTCTCGAAGCAAGGTCGGCGGGGTTCATATCAGTAGGAACATGTCTCCACTGCGACCCGCTCGTCAACTCATTTATTTCGTTCACCCTGTTACAGACAAACATCTTTAAATTCTTTACATCCGTTTTTAACCACCCTAGCACAACCATTGAGTCGGTCCAAAACATTTTGTTAGTAATATTGAAACGAAATGATTGTACAACTTTATTGCACAATCGTGCTCCCAGTAAGGCGCCTAATAACTCCAGCCGGGGTATAGTGGTAGGTTTCACGGGTGCTACTCTGGCCTTCCGTCAGAACCTATCGAGCGCAAGTAAATACACCCGGCATAGGCGTGCATAGAAGCATCGACAAAACAATGCAATTTAATTGATCTTGGGGACACACATAGAACATTCCTGACAATTTTAATATTCGAAATAAAATGTAAATTATTTATAAAATTAGACCAAACACGTATCAGGTGTTGTGGTATAGGTTCTTCCTTATAGTATCTGTGGTTCTTCCCAACTTAATTTTGCTAACCATAATTGTTGCAAAAATATCTTTGCTGTAATAATATAAGCGCAAATTAGCCCCAGCGGATCAAATATTTTACAAATAGTTGATATAACAGAACGTTTAGTGATTTGTGGAGGCGGTGGGATATTTGCCGAAAATTGAATTATATCAGACTTAGGATCATAACTCAATCCCAACACGCTGGACTCCTTAGTCAAATCAACTAAATCCTGACTAGAGCTATTGTCACTTAAAATTGCTTGCGAACAATTAGTGCGAATTTTTTGTAAAGGGAAACAGGCCGAATCTAAAACTTTCTTTACGTTTTTATAAATATACTGAATTTCGGCTTCTGTCTCGGCCCCTGTATTCAAGTCGTCCATATAAAAATCATCCTTTCTTATTGTTGCAATATTTTGATCTGAACACTCTTCAGACAGTTTTAATAAACACCTAGTAGTTATAAATGGCGCGGACGCCATACCGTATGTTACAGTATTTAGTTGTAACACCCTAATATCATCTGATTCATTTTTCCATAAAATCAACTGCAGGTGACGTTGGGATGGACTCAAGGCAACTTGCCTGTACATCTTCTCAATGTCACCTAGCAGTATGAATCGATGCCCACGAAATCTTAATAAAATAGAAAGCAAATCACTCTGAACAACAGGACCGATTCCTTGAATCTGGTTGAGTGATTTGCTAGACGATGTTTTCGCCGAAGCATCGAAAACTACTCTAAGCTTAGTTGTTTCACTCTTATCACGAATCACACAATGGTGAGGTAAATAACAACCGAATAAAGGTCGAGTTATTTCACTAAGATGACCTAATTTACGATACTCATTAATAAAATCACTATAGGATTGTTTTAATTCAAAAATTTTATTTAACTTGCATTCCAAATTAAGTAAAAGCTTTTTTGCTAAGTAGAACGAATCACCGAGTTGACTCTCGGGTTCCTTCAATGGCATGGTAACGCAGAATCTACCATCAGGTAAACGGGTAGTATTCTCCAAAAAATTGTTCTCACAAAATTGCTCCGTTTTTGCTTCGTATGGCAATTCCTCAATTTCCCAAAATTTCTTTAAACTATTATCTATATCTGCAATTTGTGTAAAATTACAAGATATAATATCTATAGTGCGTTTAGTAAAACCCACTGGGCCGGCCACTAACCACCCCAGCTGGGACTCTTGCAAAGTCGGCATATTCGTACCTAACTTTATCTGATTAGGCATAATTACTTTCCAAAACACATCACTTCCCAATAAAACATCAACCTGGGAAGGTTTAAAGAATCAGGAATCGGCTAATGTAATATTGGTAGGTATATTTATTAGGTCCGGATTAATTTTTATACTAGGTAAATTGCCAGTTATAGTTGGCACTACTAAACAAGACAAATTACATGAAAATGTATTTATACATGAATTTAATTTGATCTTGCAACTTCCGTTAATGTTAGTCTTCATATTGTTTATACCGTATACTGGCTACCTGTATCTAATAATGCGCGCGTGATAACCTTTTTATTATTCGATTCATTTTGTATTTCTACCTGCGCTGTACACAAGAGCGTATGACTCATTTGTACCGAGGACACACAGCCGTCAAAAAAATCGGAAGCAGCTGATTCGCTCGAAGTACTGTCTTGCGGGTCTGTATTATTAGATTTATACAGCAAGGTGTTATGTTTGCCTTTGCACTCCTTGCAAGAACCCTTAAGACGGCATTGATAATAATTATGTCCAGCGCGAAAACAAATACTGCATAATTTAAATTTTGATGACTCACGAACCCTGTCGTTATAACTCATTTCTTTAAACTGTGGACACTCATGAACGAAATGATTTTGGTTGCATATTACACATGAATAGCTCTTTGTTGGTGGTTGTGAAGCTGTAACAAATAACTTTGTCGATTTATTCTGGAAGTGACTAACACTCGGTTTATTATCACACTTATTAAAATAAGTCGTTTCTAAAATATCTGCGTGGTTCCGTAAAAATGTGAAGAAATCATCTAGTGTAGGTAAGTTAGTAATACCATTTTTATGCTCCTCCCCCTTTCTAAGCGTATTGGAATCTAACTTTGCGGAAACCATAAATATAATTAAAACGTCCCACTTATCTGTAGGAAGTCCTAATGTTTGCAAGGACCTCAGATTTTTTGACAAATGATCTATTAGAAATCTTATGGACTTGAAAGATTCCTTCATCATTGGCTCAATACTTAATAATGACTTGAGATGATTGTTTATTAATATGTTGGTATTGTTATACCTGTCACACAAAGTTTTCCAAGCATTTTCATAATTTATTTGGGGTAAACTCTATGGACCTTATCACGACAGCGGCACCACTTTCTAAACTTGACCTCAGATAATGAAATTTGTTTATCATTGGTATCGAGTCATTCAAATTAATCAGCGAGTCAAATGTATCGCGGAACTCTAACCATTTAAGATAGTTGCCATCGAATTTTGGCAGAGAAATGGTGGGCAATCGGACAGACTTGACATTATGAGAACATTGGCTCGCTGACTCATCCTCTTGGACTCCCGGTTTTCCACCAGAAGACGTCGGTGACTCAATAATTACTTGAGCAACTCATAAGCGAAAAGAATTGCGATTCTATCAATTCTCTCTCATTTATTTGTACATCAATATCATCTGAAGCCAACTCAATTACCGACTGCAACTTATCAAACTCAACTAGTAACAATTGAAACTTTTCGGAGCGCATAGATAAATCTTTTATTTGGTTGCTAGTAATTTTTTCTAGATCAATTTGTTGTAAAGTTGTTAAATGATCTCTAAACTTAGTAAGCCTACCCTTAATTATGCTTCGCTTCTTTAATTGCTCTTTTAGATCCATTTTTCAGTTAATTAGTAGGAAACAACAAAGATACGTGAATAAAATGCAATGAAGACAAATAAACGTTAATGTAGGTAGGTGTGTACCTCAGTCCAACCGTCTCGCGTCGATCGGTTAACTGGCCTAGCAACAGCGCGCATTGACAGTACAATGACACGTATCGTATGTATCTGACCGGTACAACACGGCAGTTGAAAGCAAAGTAGGCAAGCTATTATGTAATACTTACTTAGGTGTTTCGGACTATAGGCCGATAAAACACTAAGGAAATTGGATAGATAAATTAATCTCATAAAGTGTATATAGAATGTACGTGCTCTTTATAGCAAGCAAGACAACGTAAATAAATAGCACTATAAAGATCACAAACCGTTAAAATTTTAAGATGCGTAACTGCTTGATTATAAGCGCAATAGCCGAGGTGCAAATAAAAATAAGAAGCACGCATAAAGCTAGATGCTATCCTAAAACACTTTCGGAGCGACAAGCCGCACACACAAATTGAAGCGGAAATTAGGTAGAAATTTATTATAAAAGGTAAAGGATACTGTTAGGTCACTTTCTCCGGCAATTCTCTCAGAAGTCCGATGTTATTCGACTCGTCTACCTGGTCCCGAAGTCAGCAGATGCAGCAATCCCAACCGATTTCACCTTGTAGTCTCCGTTGAAAATTTGAATTCTAAGTAGCGGTACACCGTAGGTACTCGAAATGTCCAAAGTTCGTCGATTTTAGTCACGGTCGCCAGATGTTCAAAATAAACCAATTAAATAATGAAGGCGAGCTTTCTACTGGCACAATTAACTTTATTATGGCGTTAATTTTACTGAATATAAGGAGCGGAAACACGTCCGTCTCGCGAATAGGTAGATAGAAGCTGACGCGGCCGCGGCGCCTACGCCGTGGTCCTCTGAGATACCTCCCGCGCCTCGTCTTGATCCCCGCAGGCGTCTGATCACGCAGTGAATGCGTGGAGAGTGCTCAAAGCAGCACATATTATGTGAACGTACTACGGACTACATGACGGAAACACGCTACTACCAGCTACGAACTACGTCGTAGTAAATCTCGATTTAAAAATACTAAAAAGTTAAAAATAAAAATAAACTTTTTTAAAAACAAGCTTTTATTAAAATGACCTAAAAAGTTTAAAATAAATTAACTCCAATAACAAATCTATCAATTTATAAGTTCATTGTAACCTTTACCTTTGGCCTCACGCGCGTTCTACTTAATCGGTCTAACGTCAGCTATGTTATTTCCTTAGCGAGTTTAGGTTATCGATTTAATTAGGCATTTTAGTTAGAATACATTCAACTCTCCACGTAACCACAACTTACGGGAAATTGGTCTCCATAATCTCTCATGTACCTTTTGCGTTGGAATATACTTTGATTGGACTTCTCATTTTTTACTTCATCTCTCGTCAACTACAACAACGGGGAACCATCTCAAGACACACACTACGGGGTGGCCCATACATCAATTTGGTCCTTCGACAAACAACCACTTAGTTCTGCTTCATCCGTCTCCTGCAGTTATTGAGAAGGTGCACATAACGTAGGGAGTGTGGACCATTACTGAGTGAAGGGAAGATTCGTTGACCTACATCCTCGATCTTCGTGAACCAGCGCCTGCACTAAATAACAACATCTCAGTTCAAAGAGCTACTACACCATTACATCCAAAATGTCTACCATTGGTGAACTCATCGACCGCCAACAGGTAGCTTTTGAGAACATTAAGCAAATCTGGACCAACTACAAGAAAGCCAGCGCTTCAAGAAAAACGACTGAATACTTACGGAAGGGGATCGAAGCGCTGGAAACTCATTGGTCCGAGTTTAAACAAAACCATATCCTCATCGAACAAAAGGGCGAAAAGGATATTCAATACTTCAAAGACGACGTCTACAACAAAACGAGAGACATCTACAAAACGATATTGAACGACATGATACGTGTACGGGAAGAAAAAACTGCTACGTTCCTAACTCCAACCTCGGTGAACCCAAGTACGAGCGCTGCAGCCGCACCAGAAGTGATGAACCCGTACGAAGCTGAAAAAAGACCCAACAACAACGTTCCTCATCAGTTATTACAACAACAACAATGTCAATTTATGGCATTTTTCCGAGCCGTTTCTAAAATCAATTTAGAAACAATAAATAGAAAATGGGATTTGGAAGATAATCTCAACACTATAAAAAATAGATGGGAGGCCATCGACAACCTTCACTGGCAGATTAAGCTGAAAGGATCTGACAGGAACTACGACGAACAATACTATTACACTGGACGAATTTCTCAAGTTCCTGGAGTCAAGATTCATGGCTATGGAAACAATCAAAACTCGTAGCAGCCCTACAGCGAAATCAACAATTCCGAATAATACGCAGAAAAACTACAATCGTCAAAGAGCGATGAACTTTAATATGTCGAAAAGAACGCCCCATACCTACCATGCATCGGTCAAAAGTTGCCCGCTCTGCAGAAAGACGACGCACGTGCTTATGCACTGCAGGAAGTTCATTAACATGAATGTCGATGAACGCAATGACACAGTTACAAAATATCAACTTTGTAAAAACTGCCTCTACAGTCACGGGGAACGCACATGTGCCTCGACTAAGAGATGTGTGACGTGCAACAACGCCCATCACACCCTACTCCACCAGAAGAAAAATTTAACCCCTGTTAAGACACACCAAGCCTACCGGTCTCCGCAAGGCCAAGGACCCTCAAACAGGTCGACAAACCACGTCCGGGACAACGAATGTGAAGTTCTGCTAACAACAGCCCTGCTAAAGATCCAAAATCAAGCAGGAGAGTACATAACTCTGCGGGTTCTTCTGGACCAAGGATCCCAGGTGTCACTTATAACCGAAGAAGCTGCGCAAAGACTACGTATGCAACGCAAAAAGATGAGCGCCACCGTATCTGGGGTCGGCGTATCAATGGGAAACTGCAAAGGCCTTCTCAGCCTCAACTGCAAATCCCTTAACACGGACTACACAATCGACGTACAAGCTCTAATAATGAAGAAGCTTATTGGAAAGTTGCCAAACACAACAATTGAGAAGTCAAGCTGGAGTCATTTGGAAACGCTGAAACTCGCCGATCCAGAATTCAACGTGTCAAACCCAGTTGACCTCCTATTGGGGGCTGACGTCTACTCCGACATCATCCTCGACGGACTTCTGAAAGGAGAAACCAACACACCCGTCGCTCAACAAACGAAACTCGGATGGATTCTGTGCGGAAACATCAAGACCTTTAACTGCTTAGTTACGCTACACGAGCTGGGAGACTTATGGCGATTCTGGGAAACAGAAGAAATAAGTAACAACAACGACAGTAACCTATCAACGGAGGATTACTACGAAAATGTTTACATCGAAACAACGACGAGGAGGAGCGACGGAAGATATGTTGTGAAAATGCCCATGAAAGAAAATTATGAAGAACAACTCGGCATCTTGAAAAACAGGGCTGTATCCCAATTTTTCCAACAAGAAAGAAAAATGGATCGTAACAACAAACTATCGCAAATGTACCGGGAATTCATCGAAGAATATCAGAAACTCGGACATATGAAACCAGCGCCGACGTCAATGAGCGACCGATTTTCCGTATATCTACCACACCATGGGGTTCTACGTGAAAGTTCCTCTACGACTAGATTAAGGGTGGTCTACAACGCTTGCATGAAGACAAGTACGGGACTCAGTCTAAATGACGTCATGGGAAAAGGCCCCAATCTTCAAAAGGACCTTCAAACACTCCTGATAAAATTCAGATGCTACAGGTATTGTTCGACAGCCGACGTAGAGAAGATGTTCAGACAGATTCTCATACACGAAGAGCAACATCATCTTCAGAAAATCGTCTGGAGAGGAAACCGGGAACAACCCTTACATGACATGGCTCTTCGTACCGTTACATATGGTACCAAATCGGCCCCAAATTTGGCAATGAGAACCTTGAAACAACTGGCATTGGATGAAGGAGCAAACTACTCTGAAGCCGCCAAGAAGCTCACAAAAGAATGCTATATGGATGACGTCATTACGGGCGCAATGACGATCGTAGAAGCAAAACAACTTCAGTTAGACCTTTCCGCACTACTCAAGAAAGGAGGTTTTTATCTGAGGAAATGGGCCAGCAACGACTCAAGAGTCCTCGAAAACCTACCAACTGAAGATTGCAGCACTAACAGCTGTTTAGACTTCAATCAAGAAGAGTCAACCAAGACCTTGGGCATTAGCTACAACAAGAAGACAGACTCTTTTATTTTCAACTGGAAACTCCCTGCACAGAAAGGCAAAACTACGAAAAGAAAGCTATTGTCTGATATTAGCAAACTTTATGACCCCCTTGGATGGCTCGCTCCAATAGTGGTGAAAGCCAAACTGCTTTTCCAAAGAGTGTGGGTCAGCAAAATCGACTGGGAACAACGCCTGCCTAACGACAGTGAAATCGAATGGCAGAAGATTCGAAACGACCTTCCCAACATGAACCAGATATCAGTACCAAGATGGCTACACAACGAGAATACCATCGAACTACTGGGATACTGCGACAGTAGTGAGAAAGCCTATTCCTGCGTGGTGTACAGCCACACTACAAGCTCCGACGAGACATACATAACACACCTTATTGGCGCGAAGACGAGAGTAGCACCGCTGAATAAAAAGACGTCTCTACCCAGATTGGAGCTAGCAGGAGCAGTTCTTCTATCAAAGTTCATCGAGAAGATAAATTCATCGCTCAGTGAATACGAATTGCACATCGCAAGTTGGACTGACTCGCAAGTCGTCTTAGCATGGCTACAAGGTGACGTCACGCGCCAATCGTGTTAAACAAATAATTACGGTCGTGGACGCAAAACGATGGCGCTACGTGAAAACAGATGTAAACCCGGCAGACTGCGCTACACGAGGACTATTGCCACCGCACGCTGCGTCTTTTGAGCTGTGGTGGAACGGTCCAAAGTGGCTGAACACTATGAAAATCTAGCATGAAAATAAAACAACTCAAACGTTTATTACAACGAGCACAGTCGAATGTATAAATAATAACTCCAGCGCATCGAGAAATGCTGACACCGAGCGCGTCGCGGACTACCTACTCAAGCGGCACAGCTCATTGACACGACTGGCTCGGGTTACCGCATGGATACTACGATTTACTACGGCCTTACGATGTAAACAAACATCACGTGGTGAAGTTTTATCGTCCGAAGAACTTGACAGAGCCATGACCTACGTAATACGACAAGTGCAACGAGAAAACTATTGTGAAGAATTCTAAAACTTGAAGAAACGGGGAACTATCCAAAACAAAAGCAGTTTACTCAATTTGAAACCATATTTAGATGACGATGGACTACTCCGGGTCGGCGCATATTACAACATTCCTCGCTGCCTGAAGAAACGAAACATCCTGTAATACTGCCCCATAGAGGAAGACTTGCACAACTGGTAATAGAAGATTGCCACAAGAAAACGATACACGGCGGAGCTAGTCTAACTTTAGCTCAAGTTAGAGCTAAATATTTGATAACTGGAGGAAACCGAGCCGTCAATAAAGTCATTCGACAATGCCTGAAATGTCACCGACACCGATCCAGGACAAATGAGCAACTGATGGGTGATCTTCCATAAGAACGAGTTACTCCATCAAGACCCTTTAGCCATATGGGCATTGACTTTACCGGCAGCGTGGAGATCAAGATCAACAAAGGGCGTGGAGTCAAGACCAGAAAAGGATACATAGCCATATTCATATGTATGGTGACAAAAGCTGTTCATATAGAGTTGGTTTCTGACCTCTCAACGCAAACGTTCCTGGCGGCATTTTAAAGAGTTTGCGGAAGGCGAGGCTGTGCGAAACACGTATATACAGACAACGCCACAAACTTCGTAGGAGCAAGGAGAGTCTTACAAGAAGAGTTCGAACAGTTGGCAACATTTACATCACCTGAGTTCAAAGACGTCATCAACAAGCTACATATCACCTGGCATTACAACGCACCCCTCTGGCCAACGGGGGCCGGGCTATGGGAGGCTGCGGTGAAGTCGATGAAGTACCATCTTCGACGCGTGTTAGGAGAACAGAAGTTAACATATGAAAAGTTCTCAACATTGTTGACGCAGATTGAGGGCTGCATGAATTCCCATCCACTTAGCCCGCTGACAGAAGATCCACAAGACTTGGACTACCTTTCTCCAGGATATTTTTTGACTGGGGGTCCAATCTTATCTCTACCAAGAGAAGATCACAAGGAGCTCAGACAAGGGGACCTAAGAGAGAGATTGAAGTTAGTGGAACATATGCAACAGCATATTTGGCATCGGTGGTCGACAGAATACCTACACCAACTTCAAACGCGAAGAAAATGGAACAAGGCGACGAAAAATATCGAAGTTGACGACTTAGTCCTTATCAAAGACAAAAATCTACCACCAGGAAGATGGGCACTTGGACGATTGCAAGAAACACACACCGGCCGCGACGGCTACGTCAGAGTCGTCACGCTGAAGACTCAAAACGGGACACTCAAGCGTCCGATACTGAAGTTGTCGCCGTTACCTATCAACACTACCTCCATACCTGGGGACGACAAGGAAACGATCCAAAAGGAAGAAAAACAACAAACAAAACAAAATACTCAACAACACAAGAAAAACAGAAAGAAAACCACACTGAGCTGCTATTTTACAATGCTGATGACGATACTAGCTTCCATCAGAAGCGTAAAATCTGTAACGACAGAAGAGGGCTATGAGATGACACCATTTAAGACAGAACATCCCCTTTATTTCGACGATATTGGGAAGATACAATACATCCACGACGAATGGAGACTACTAGTATACTATAATCTAACAACGTACTGGGAAGGAGCCAAGAAAGTACAAGAATATGTCAACCATATTGAATACGTATGCCAAAAAGACACAGTAAATCAAGTTTGCGGACCCCTTATTGCACAACTACGACATGAACTTGAACAATTTACAGCATACAACTCACTTCTGATGTCACTCTACGAAAACAGGAAGAAAAAAGGATACTTCAACGGCGTAGGAAGCTTAGCAAGGACACTATTCGGAACATTAGACGAAGATTTTGCCGAAAAATACCATCAAGACATTGAAAACGTGAAGAAAAACGAAGATTATCTATTAAAGTTAGTCAAGAATCAGACTATCATAGTGGAAGCAGAAAACGAAGTTTTGAAGAAGAACGAAGAATTCATGAAGAGGCAATTTACAGCTATCAACAACTTTACAAGAGAAGTCAACTTCACATTGAAAAGCGTGGAAAGCACCCTACTCACGGTGATGTTAATGAACGATGTGAATGCAGCAGCATTAACATCCAATCTACTCATCGACAATCTTAGAAGAACTCAAAAAATACTGATAAACGCACTAACCAACGTCTATAAAGGCCTTTTAGATACTCATCTATTAACGCCTTCACAGCTTACCGAGCAGTTGAACTTCATCGCTACGAAAATGCCAAAAAGATTAACGTTGCCTATCAAAAACGTACAAGGAGAATTGAAGAAACTGTATATGCTTTTATACGTAAAAGCTCGAATTATAACTAACTACCTGCTGTACGAAATTCACATTCCACTCACGAGTGACGAAGACTTCACAGCATACCGTATTATCCCACTACCGATAAACATACACGGAAGAACTGTTATGGTGAAAATACAGTCGTCTTTAATAGCGATTAACTTTATAAAGAACACCTACGTCAGCATGGAAGAAGAGATCTACAAGAATGTGCCATGATGGACGAAGGCAACTTCATCTGCACTACAATTCATCCCTTATACAACCTGAACAACGAAAACGCACCGTGTGAAGCAATAATATTCAGTCAAAGGAAAACCCTGCCGTGCGAGACTACGGCGATAAATTGCAGAAACAACTGGATCAAATTGCATAAACAGAATACCTGGCTCTATAGCTGTTGTGACGTATGCACGCTACGTTTTATTTGCGGCGATCAGATGACTTCAAACACGATAAGCGGCACCGGCTCAATTGTTATGACTCAACAATGCACAGTTCAGAGAAAGGAGTCTACTATCTACTCTCAGAACTATTTTGGAAGCCAAATGAAGACAGGTCTAGACATGGATATACCACAGCTACTTTCATCATCGGTGAACATAATGGCGAACCGGTCTTTTCCGAATCTTCAACTACAAACCGGAAGAAAGGAATCGTCCGAGGAACATACCGAAATAGAGCAAAAGATCCGCTACCAAAAGGATCACGAGATGCTACCAGAACCTATCCACTCACACGATCTACACCAGTACATAGTGATGTACTTACTGGTAGCAGCAGCATTAGGCACCATGTTAGTGTACTGCATAAAGCGACGCAGACGAGCAGCCAGGCCTACAACGACGCAGCCCATGGACCAATGTATCCAGAGCATCGAGATGGGAGTCGTAGATAAGCACGAGGACAGACGACAACCAGCGAGGGCGTCATCAAGAAGATCCCGAAAATATTTTGATTTTAACGAGGTTTAATTATTTTTATGTGTATTTAAGATTATTATTTTTTAATTTTTATATGTGCTGGTTACTCATTTCTCATGATGTGGTTACTTTTATTTTTGAGATCGTATTATCTTATGTTAATTTTATTTTCCTTACGTTTTTTGGGGTTGGGAGTACAAGCATAATAATTTAACATTACACTTAAGAATTTATTTTCAAAATATTTTTGTTTTTAACGTTTGTTCTTTTAGTTGTTGGGAGCATGTACGGTTCACACTTGACCGTACTCACCGCGGCCTCACGCGCCTTCTACTTAATCGGTCTAACGTCAGCTATGTTATTTCCTTAGCGAGTTTAGGTTATCGATTTAATTAGGCATTTTAGTTAGAATACAATCAACTCTCCACGTAACGTAACTTACGGGAAATTAGTCTCCATATTCTCTCATGTACCTTTTGCGTTGGAATATACTTTGATTGGACTTCTCATCTTTTACTTCATCTCTCGTCAACTACAACAACGGGGAACCATCTCAAGACACACACTACGGGGTGACCCATACATCTTATCCAGGTTAGCTCCTATTATCATTTGCATGTTTTAATTTGTTCTTCTTTTTTATAGTCTTTTATGTTGAGCCATACTGTAACTTTAAACTGCAATATGTTTGGTGTGTATATCTTAAACACCTAACTACCACGTATTATACTGTGGACACTTTCAAAACGTATAGATATGCCAAATTGCGAGTTATAAAAAACCCCAATAAAGTTTTAATGACACGTCAAAAATATTAGATGAGTTGGAATCCATAAAGGTAGCAGAGTCTGTTATGTGTAGCCCGGCAAAATGTAAATCACTATTATCATACGACAACAATAGCTTTACTGTGTTAACACAAAATATAAGAAGCCCCTAACCTAACACACAACCCTAACACAGCTGAACTTTGACTGCGATATTATGATATTGACTGAATGCTGGCTCGACGCTGATAAAACTCTCCCTACAATACCCAACTATAACCTACACTGCACACAAGTATGTCGTAACCAAAACGATGACATAGTCGCGTACATCGGGAGTAATATTAAGTATACGATTGAAGAACCGGTATTACTCTACTACCTATGTATTATTTTAAGAACTCTTGTACTAAATCTGATCGGTCAATAGGTAAATGTAGCTCTAAAATTCGCTGTTCGGGTCTTGAAATGTATTTTACTGATATTTTATCAATAGACCATTTGTAAACTAAAATCTGATTAGGGTTTGTATCTATAGCTTCTTGAATAATTGGGATTCCTACTGATTCTGTTTTCTGAGCTGAGTGAGCTGTATCTGTTTCAGATGATACTTTATGTTGCTGTGATAGTTGAACTTGATGGACTAGCTATTGAATATGGTAATTTTCTTCCTATTGATATTGTTCGCTCAGAATCTGTGTCTTCTTGTGATAATATATTCTTTTGTTTTCTTTTGCTGTTTGTTAAATGATTGTTCAATTTGGTCTATTACATTTTTATATCTTCTTTGTTGAAATCCCTTTTATCCATGTTAACCATTACTGATTTGTTATCATCTTTATTTTAAGCATTTGTTCTGATGCGTGACAGTGCGTCAGAATTTGCATTTAATTTACCTATCTTATAAATTGGTTCGAAATCATACTCGGCTAGTCTCAAGCGACATCTTGTTAATCTCCTGTTTATATCAGTTAGTGATTTCAACCATTGTAGTGGTTTGTGGTCTGTGATAACTTTAAAATATTTGGTTGGAAGTATTTTACTGCCTATTATAAAGCCAATAACTCCTTCTCTGTGGTGCTGTAACGGGATTCAGCACTGTTTAAGGTTCTGCTAGTGTATGCTATGGGAGGATCATTTGGTATATGGTTCCTTGTGAAAAGACTATCGCATAATCAGAAGCGTCCGATGTTAGTATAAACAGTTTGTTATGGTCTGGGTACTGTAATATGGGGGCATTTACAAGAGGTTCTTTACACTTTTCTAATGCAGCTTTATACTTTTCGTCACTAACGGGCATAGTACTCTTCTTTTAATTTTTTTCATACGGTTCCTACATAACCTGCGAGATACGTTTAAATAATAACCTACGTGGCTGTTATCACAGCAACGCTTTTGTTGAATACCAGCGGAGTGCGCTAAGCAACTCTTGTGCTACGTCCTACACTGATTTTTCGGTCTACCGGAGTCGACAAGCCAATTACCGGAGTCGGCAAGGCCACTTTCCTCCAAAAGGTCAGTTGCTCTACTTATTTTGCTAAGGTTTTGAGGTTCTAACTTATGTGCCAGGTCTATCATAATTCCTCCCCCTTGCAAAACATATCCAGCAAGACGTCCTTGGAACGTAGACTGTAAACTATTTAAGTTATTCTGCAAGGAATTAATTGTGTTTTCATAAATTTAACCTTCGTTTTGACCTTTAATGCCTCCCTGGATAGGCTATGAACCATAAGGTCTCTTTATAGTTAGCGACCTTCTGAGTCATCTTTAAAATCTTCATGCCACATTTTCTTTCCCGTTTTCCTAAAATAACCCTCTTAACCTATCAATTAACTTCTGCATTGCCTGCGAGCTGGTCGCTTACACCTGTTCCCGGACCATTCCAGGAGGTGCTTTGTACGGGCCTAGCAATGGGCCGCGCCAGTTCATCCGGCGGGGTGTCAATGTGCGAGCGTAGCCGCTCGCCCCTGGCAACTGTACTCGACCGTACCCGCAGCTAAGCGATCTCTAACTTAACCATCTTCTCCATACCTAAGAATAAGCACTACTAGCGTCATCGACTAAATAACAACACGACCCTAAATTTATTTAGTTCATGTAAATCGTTTTTAGGTTTCCGTACCCGAAGGGTTCCAAACGAGACCCTATTACTAAGACTCCGCTGTCCGTCCGTCCGTCCGTCCGTCCGTCCGTCTGTCACCAGGCTGTATCTCAAGAACCTAGCTAGCTAGAGAGTTGAAATTTTCACAGATTATGTATTTATGTTGCCGCTATAACAACAAATACTAAAAAACAGGATAAAAGAAATATTTAAGGGGGCTCCCATACAACAATTCTTTCAATACCACATACAAACTTATGGATGCACCTGGTTACGTACATGGAGTGTGAAAGTAACCGCACCAATAACTTTGTAAACAATATTTTGCTGTGTAAAATCCAAACTATTCACTCCACAGCATCGCTTCCATTGAACGGTGGTACGGAACCCTTCGTGCGTGATTTAGACTCGCACTTGACCGGTTTTTTATTAACTTTAGTTTAAATAAAGTGTACAAGTTACTTTGTAGTTTGCTTTCTTTATACACAGCTAAGGGAAAAAAATAAAAGTACTAGATTTTGATCCATTAGCCTTAATTGCTACGCGTTCAGTTAAGACTTGATGTTTAAGGTTTTTTTTTCACTACGGCTGACATCACAGGTAACGGCCGACTGTTTTGTTTCTATATGAATTTGACACGCTGCTACCTAGCGATGTGTCAAATGGAGGCGATACAGTCGGCCTTTCACTGACTGAGCAATGTGAGTCTAGGGCTCAAAATAATCTTAAAGTCAAAAGAAAACAAGTCAAATCTACTGAGTTTTCTTTTTGATTCGTAAAAACAATAAATAGCATAGTAGCAGTTATCTGGTGTTTGAAACGAGTGGGCATAAATAAAAGTGAAAAACTATGCAATGTACTTTTATTTCCTTTTTTAGTAATAATTTGTCAATCGGGCAGAGTTTCCTCTTGATTCTTCAATCATAGCGAAAAAGATGTCAAAAGTGAGCTCGCAGGCGCTTTTATAGGCTCGTCCCCCACCATTGGCAAGCGGGTCGCAGGCTAGGCGTAGCGGGGACGTGTGGCAGCGCGGCAAGGCATGGCATTGGCTGGCGGCTTCGGCGGGCTTGGCGTGGCTCGCTGCGATTGGCAGCTGGTGTAGTGTTACAATCGGCCATCCTGCAATTATTTTAGCTTTCTAGCAGATCTATAATGTCTTCAGTTTTAAGCTGCTCATCTGAACTGCTGGCACTGTCAGATCAGACAGGAATCAGACTTCTGTAGGGCCTCAGGGAATCTGACGCAACCAACCCAGTAAAGCTTTTATAACCCCTGAGTCCCTTAATACTACGGATCCTGTATCTGTCATTGCCTACAACTTTGGTTATTACATAGGGACCCGAGTAGTTACCATCTAACTTAGTATTTACTTTGGCTGCAGTACTCGTGGGAGCCTGCTTCCAAAGAACCAAGTCTCCCATTTTATAGATGTGACTGCTTTTACGTTTTTTGTCAAAATTCCGTTTCATCCTATCACTGGCCTTCTTTATGTGGATAGTTGCTTTATTACGTCTAACCTGCACAGGTTCACTGCTTGAGCTGGAGGTGGCAACATCACATAGTGCTCTGGCACTGCGTGCAAACATCAAATCATAAGGCTTGTAGCCTGTGCTGTCACTGATGGTGTTATTAATTCCCCATAATACATCTGGTAGACAGTTGGCCCAGTTGTTTGATGCTTCACTAGGATCAGTAGCCCGAAGTGCATTGAGAATTGTTCTATTTGTGCGCTCAACCTGACCATTCGCTCGGGGGCATAGCAGTCAAAGTATGTTTAAATTGTTTGTCTGATGTAAACTTTTTAATATGTCTACTGGTAAAAAGCCTTTCCGTGGTCTGTCAGCACTCGGTCTGGGTATCCAAATAAACTAAAAATCCTCTTAAGAATCCTTATTGTCCCGATATAATTGACTGTTTGCAATGACAAACAATGACAAACTTTGAAAAGGCATCAGTAAGGACCAACATATACACATGGCCCCTCTTTGTCCTGCAAAATGGTCCTAAATAATCTATATGGACAACGCGCATTGGTTCAGTGGGTTTAGGGATGGGGTGTAATAAACCTTCCTTCCTGCCATATTCACTCATACCGTAAGCACAGTGAAGACATGCATTGACGTATTTGCTTATAAAGCGGGTCATTTTGGGAAACAATTAGGTATTTTTTATTAGATCTGAACATTTGTTTAGCCCAACATGACCAATGTCATCATGGTGCATTTGTCAAATCAAATCAAATCAAATCAAAAATCATTTATTTCCATAGGATGTTGTTACATCACTTAGATCCGTCATTACATTTTTTTGGGTGAGTTCACTAACACAATGGCGGAATCTGTGGAGAAGAGTGTTCACGGACACATTCACAAGGATAATCTGCACGGCGGCGGGGCGCTGCGAACCAGTCTCGATCCAAACGTCATCAGTGCAATACAGTCGTGTCATTTATATCCTTGTAAATCATTAAATAAACAACTTACAAAAGAACTGTCAAAAGCATCTATTACTGCATCACCTACCAGAAGAACTGACTATACAAAGTTTTTTGGCGACCGTATCTTTGGGAACATTCTGCGAGGCGGAAGATCTGCAACGAAAATCAACTGCGCAGTTACGTAACACGGAGAAGTCAACGCGCAACGTGGCGATTTACATTTGAGTGTGATAACAAAGGCGATCTCAATACACTGGAAAAAGGGAAGTAAAGTGATCCATTCCTTTTTTATCCATCCCTCTTTTTATAAACTTTGTTTTGCTTATTATTTACCTTCGAAGTGATAAATCATTCAAGCTTCGGTTTGCGCTGATAACGTTGAGGCTCAAAATTAACCATAATTAACTGGCATCTAGGTATCAAGTTAACCTGTTACATTGCCTATTTGCAAAATACATCTTTTACTGATATATTTCAACATAGTGAACTGGCTAGTAGGCATCAAGCATCCTGAAAATTGCCTATTAGCATGCATCTTTCCTGAAAGCATAAGAAATAATAAATGTCGGATTGGTAAACAAATTGTACTGTTATCTTACCAATCTGAATAACGCTTCTTTTACTGTCTGTATATTTAATAAGCTAGTTAAAACTTAGCCATTTAAGTGAAACATAGCCTGTCACTGTTCCCACAAACTTACAAAGCATCTTTTACTGTTTATTACCTGTCTATTGTCTGTGGGAGCAAGCTTTTCGCATATCTGTACTTATAATATAACATACCTATCCACATAAGGTATGCTGTACGAACAAATAAGCTATTTAGTAAGTTGCACTGCTAATTGCTTGCTTTAATATTTCGCCTGCCTAAACCTACCTTTAGTAAATAGCAAGAACCTGTAAATGTGGAACCTTTATACATAGTTTAAAAGGATTTGGCCGAACATTTCAGCTGGCTGTCAGGGCCCGCCGCGCTAGGATACCTACCGTCGTGTCGCCCCGCCCGAGCTCATGCCGCCAGTGCATAGAAACGATCACGCGCATTGTCAATCTCAACGCGTGACACCTACCTTTGTGCTCTGCGCGGTGATACGGAGGTAAACAACAGCTGAGCGGGTGAGTGCTGAACCGTTATTTGCCTTCAAGGTACCATTGTCCATCATCCATTGACAAGTTGATTCAATAGCGTTTGATTACATAATAAATAACTCATACTTATTTGCAAAAATGTCTGAAGATATCAAAGCTTTGATTCAAAAGAGAGGTTTAATAAAAGGAAGATTAACTGTATTTAAGAAATATTTAGCTGATTTGCAAAACTACAAGGAAATAAGCAAGCAACAATTAACTGAACTGAAATTAAGATTAGAAAAGATGCAAAAAATATTTGAGGAGTTTGACACCCTTCAGACAAGCATTGAACTATGTAGTGAAGCAACTGCTGAGCAGCAAAGTGAAAGAGATGAAATGGAAAATCAATTTTACTTTGCGATTAGTATATCCCAAGATTTGTATGAGTCTCATCAAGCAGCCTTTGATGACGCTGTTTCAGAACAAGGCTCGGGTGCTCAGCGGAATGCTAGCTCAGCCTGTGACCCTTCAGGTCATTTTGGGGGAGTCAAACTGCCTACTATAAAACTTCCCATTTTTGACGGTAACTATAGCAAGTGGCTCGAGTTTAAAGATACTTTTGTATCGCTGATTCACGAAAACGAAAAGTTAAGCGAGATAAATAAATATCATTACTTACGCGCCTCTTTAGAAGGCAGCGCTGCTCAGGTTATTAACTCGCTAGAAACATCTGCTAAAAATTATTCGATTGCATGGAAGTTGATTCTTGAAAAGTTCGACAATAAGAGACAACTTGTAAATAGTCATTTAAAGAATTTATGTAATCTTGAGCCAATTGCAAAAGAGTCACACGCTTCGCTGAGATTTCTTGTTGATCATATTTCAAGAAACCTCAGAGCACTTAATAACCTTGATGAACCCACTGATAATTGGGACACCTTAATCATATTTATGTTTTCATCAAAGTTAGATGCGAAGACAAACAAAAAATGGGAAGAATATAGAAGCAGTACACAGAGGTTGCCAAGATTAGACGAATTTTACACGTTTATAAGAAGCAGAGCCGATATTTTGGAAACATTAGCTGCGAATAAAGTTGAAAAACCTGAAAATGTAGAAAAACAAGTGAAGAGATTAGATAAGTATCAAAAAACATTTGTCGCCGCTGCTTCTGAAACAAAAAAGTTTAGCTGTCCTATTTGCAGTGATGAGCATCGGATCTTTCAATGCAAGGCCTTTAATGATATGACAATAGATCAAAGAAGCGCAGAGATAGGTAAGAAAAGGCTGTGCATAAACTGTTTCCGTCCAGGTCATTTTGCTCATCAATGCAGGATGGGTCCATGCAGGATTTGTCACAGAAGGCATAACAGTATGTTACATAGAAATTACCAAGCTCAAAAGTCTGAAAGCACAAATGCGAATCTTGTTTCTATGACGACTGCTGTGGCAAATCAAGTATTACTGTCTACTGCTATGGTAAAAATTGTAAACTCTGAAACAAGGCAATCAATAGAGGCCCGCGCTCTGCTTGACTGTGGCAGTCAGTCCTCATTCATAACCAAGTCATTGAAGGACAGGCTCAGCATTCAAGGCCAAGCAGTGCGCTCGCTAACTGTTGCAGGTATAAACAATATAACAATAAATGCACTAGAAAATTGTAAATTTGAGCTCGTATCCTGCAACAATTCATTCACAAAACAAGTTTATGCTTTGGTTATACCTTCTATTACTGGAAATTTACCAAGCACTGAAATCGACACTAGCGACATTAATATCCCACAAAATCTAAAGCTGGCCGACACAAATTTCAATTATCCTGCAACTGTAGATGTTTTAATCGGCGCAGACCTGTTTTGGGATATTATTAGTCCTGAAAGGCTAGGTTTAGGACACAATCAACCTATTTTACAAAATTCACAGCTGGGATGGTTGGTTGTAGGTCCAGTTATGATTCCGACTAACAAGATATACTGCAATTTTAGTCACGATGTACACAGCACATTAAAGAAATTTTGGGAACTGGAGGAGTTGCCCTCTGAAGACAAGATTTACACTACTGAAGAAGAACAATGCGAAGCACACTTTGTAGCAAACACGTATAGAACTAAAGAAGGTAGGTTTTGTGTGAGGCTGCCTTTCAAAGGTGAGCCAGAAGAGCTAGGAGATTCCTACAAGGTTTCTAGAAGTCGTTTCAATAATTTGGAAAGGCGTTTTGAGAAGCAGCCTCACATAAAACAACAATATGTTGAATTTATAAATGAATATCATACCTTGGGTCATCTAACTTTGATTGACAGACCGGAAACCTGTAATTTGTTGCCGCATCATCCTGTATTGCGTGGGAATAGCGAAAAAACTAAATGTCGCGTTGTATTCGATGCATCGGCCAAAACCGAGTCGGGTTTGTCACTCAATGATATTTTGATGATTGGACCCAATGTGCAGGATGACATTATGTCAATATTGTTGCGATTTCGACAACATAAATTGGTTTTAACCGGAGATATTGAAAAGTTTTACAGACAAGTTTTGGTCGACCAATCGCAGCGATATTTACAGACGATATTATGGCGTGAAAATGACTGGGAGCGAGTGAGGTATTTACAATTAAATACTGTAACATACGGTACCTCATCCGCCCCCTTTCTCAGCACGCGCTGTTTGCTTCAGCTGGCTTCAGAGTGCGCAGATCCAAAAATAAGAGAAATTATTGAGCATGATTTTTATTGTGACGATATATTGACTGGATGCGACTCTGAAGACGAGCTGAAGTACATACAAAATTCAATGGAAAGTGTTCTGGCTTCTGCATGCTTAAAATTACCGAAAATAAGAACTAACTGTACAAGTTTATTAAAAGAAAAAGAAACGTATGAAATACAAGATAAGGTTCAGTTAAATACAGAGTGTAAAATACTAGGGATGAAATGGAATCCGTCTACGGATAATTTATTGATAAGTTACAATCCTGATAGCAAGAAGAAAGAAAGCAAATTAACTAAGCGCACAATTTTATCAGATTCGTCAAAGATATTTGACCCATTAGGGTTATTAAGTGTATGTACAATTATGTTTAAAATGTTATTGCAGCAACTATGGGTGCAAGGGTAAAATTGGGATGATGAAATCCCCACTGACATGCGTGTAACATGGCAAAGGTTGGTAAATACGCTAAGTACATTGTCATCATTGCAAATACCGCGTCATGTTATATGTAATGACCCCATTCATACAGAAATTTACGCATTTTCTGATGCCTCATTAAAGGCCTATGCGAGCTGCATTTATATAAGATCAATTGATAAGGACGCGATGATTCATGTGAAACTTTTGTGCGCAAAGACAAAGGTAGCACCACTCAAACCGATTACGATACCTAAACTAGAGTTATGCGGTGCTGTATTGGCAGCAAAATTATGTAATAATGTCGTAAAGGCTTTGAGATGTGCTATTAATAGAATAGTTTACTGGTCTGACTCAAAAATTGTATTAGGATGGCTCAAAATGGAGCAATCAAAGCTGAAAACCTTTGTTGTTCACAGAGTTACAAAAATAAAAGAAATTACTGAAAAATTAAATAACAGCTCATGGATGTATGTCCCTTCTTCCCAGAATCCGGCGGATTTAGCATCGAGAGGTTTATTTCCGGAGAAAGTAGAACACAACGCCCTCTGGTGGGAGGGACCTACATTCTTGAAGAATATTGTAAGTGGATGGCCAAGTCAGACACAGAGTAGCCTAGAGTTACCAGAGCTGAAAGTTTTCATTGTACAAGCCGATAATATTGAAGTTATAGAATTCAAAAGATTTTCTAAGCTAACTACTTTAATAAGAACGTATGCGTATGTTCTCAGGTTCATAAGAAACAGTAAATATTTAGATAAAAGGCTAAAGGATCCATTAACTGCAGATGAGTTAAATGAGGCTGAATTAAAGTTAGCTATATTATCGCAGCAAGAATGTTTTGAGTCAGACATTGATAGTTTAGTTTAGCTCAGATAATGGGAGATTTGCCCTTACAGCGCATAGTGCCTGGCTTTCCGTTTGAAGTAGTAGGAATGGATTACGCCGGCCCTATTATGATAAGTACAAAGAAAGGTCGAGGCGCTAGAATAGTTAAGGCATATTTATGCATATTTGTTTGTTTTAAAACAAAAGCAACGCATCTAGAGTTAGTTAGTGACCTCACTACAGAGGCATTTATTTTAAGTTTAAGAAGATTTATCTCGAGAAGAGGAAAACCCGAGCAGATTTATTGTGATAATGGGTCTAATTTCGTAGGTGCAAGCCATGAGTTAAAACGAAATATTGATAATGATATAGTTTCAGACTTTTTTGCAAATGAGGGTATTAAATTCCGGTTCTCACCCGCTTATGCTCCGAACTTTGGCGGGCTTTGGGAGGCAGGTTTAAAGGTTGCTAAAAATCACATGAAAAAGGTTGTAGGCAATAGTCATTTAACATATGAAGAGTTAACTACATTATTCGCGCAAATTGAAGCTGTAATGAATTCGCGTCCGTTCATTCCATTGTCTTCGAATCCTGATGATTTATCCCCGCTTACCCCCGGACACTTCTTAATTGGAAGACCCCTTACTAGTCTGCCGGCTCCAGACCTTCAAGAAGCCAATCCAAATAGGCTGCACAGATACGCTAAAATAGAACAAGCACGTCAACACTTCTGGGCTAGATGGAGCCGTGAATATATTGCTGAGCTGCATCAACGCACAAAATGGCGTGTCCGGCAAGATGGTTTAAAACCTGGCCAACTCGTACTGATTAAGGATGAACAGACTCCACCACTCAAATGGCCACTAGGAAGAATACACTGCCTTTATCCTGGATCTGATGAGGCCAGTCGAGTTGTCGATGTCAAGACATCAAGAGGAATTATTTGACGTTCCATTAGAAATATTGTTCCTCTCTTGGACGATGCTGAGGATGATCAGCATTAAACTGGCGGGCGAGCCTGTTTACGCACACATTCACAAGGATAATCTGCACGGCAGCGGGGCGCTGCGAACCAGTCTCGATCCAAACGTTATCAGTGCAATACAGTCGTGTCATTTATATCCTTGTAAATCATTAAATAAACAACTTACAAAAAAACTGTCAAAAGCATCTATTACTGCATCACCTACCAGAAGAACTGACTATACAAAGAGCTCACCGAAGAAACTCCACAGTCGTCGCATCTTTTGCGTTTCCTTTTTTAAATAAAATATTGTCAAATTACAAAATGAATGCTAATTATATATCGAAACAGCCTGTTACTCAAACAATCTATTCCCATGGACATCTGTCCTCTAAGTAATCAGATATCCTATAGTAACCTTTTTTATACAATTTCTGTTTTATTATTATTTTAAACTTGTCTAAAGGTAAGTTTTTAATATCAGTAGGGACCTTATTGTAATAGCGTATACAATTGCCTTTAAAAGAATTACTAATTTTATGTAGTCGGCTTACATAAGCAACCAACTTGTCTTTATTTCTAGTATTAAAATTGTGTATATCACTGTACTTCTGAAAATTAGTTATATTTCTTTTTACATACACAAGATTGTCATAGATATATTGAGACACAAATGTCAGAATATTAATTTCTTTAAACTTTTCCCTCAGTGACACTCTAGGCCCTAATCTATAAATTGCACGAACAGCCCGTTTCTGCAGAATAAATATACTATTAGCATTCGCAGCGTGACCCCACAATAAAATACCATAGGTCATTAGACTATGAAAGTAACTAAAGTAGACTAGTCTAGCGGTGTCTACGTCGGTAAGAGCTCTAATTTTTTTAACTGCGAACGCTGCCGAACTCAATCTGTTCGACAATTTATTTATATGAGGATCCCATTGTAGTTTGGCGTCTAAAGTAATGCCCAAAAAGACAGTCGACTGCACAAGGTCCAATCTCTGTCCTTTTATAAATATGTCTGTAGTTACCGGGTTCACATTGGGTAACACGAATTTAATACATTTAGTTTTCTTTTCATTAAGTAATAAATTGTTAACAGTAAACCAGTTCACTATACTAGAGATAGCATTGTTTACCTCGTCATAATTTGATTGCTGTCTTTTAACTTTAAATATCAAAGAAGTATCATCGGCAAACAATACTAACCCATGTTTTGCTTTAACAAGGTAAGTTAAATCATTAATATATACTAAAAACAAGAAAGGACCACGAATTGAACCTTGCGGTACGCCCATACTTATTGAAGACCCAGGTGATCTTTTCCCATTAACATCGACCATCTGAACCCTTTCTGTTAGATATGACTCCAGAAGGCCAAGGGCCTGATCTTTTACACCATAATGGCGTAACTTCCTGACAAGAGTGTCATGATGGACGCAATCAAAAGCCTTGGATAGATCGCAGAAGACACCTATTGCATCCATTGCGTCTTTCCAGGCATCAGAAATATTGTCGATTAGTTCAACACCAGCATCGGCTGTTGAACGACCCTTTGTGAAACCAAACTGAGCAATATGAATTAAATTATTGAGATAAAAATGACTTTGCAATTGATTAAGTATGAGTTTTTCAAATATTTTGCTAAGCGTTGGTAGTATCGATATGGGTCTAAAATTGGTGGGGTCTGATGTACTACCAGCTTTGAATAAAGGTCGATCCGCTTCGCTCCACTCCGCTCCGCTGCGCTCCGCTCGATCGAAGTGAGCCAATGTGCCACAATAATACACACCTTACTCTCTCGATCGAAATTGATATACATTAGCTTAATTGTGGCCCCACTTTCACTTTCAATCCGCTCCACTGCGCTCCGCTCGATCGACGTGAGCCAAAATGCCACAATAATACACACCTTACCCTCCTCACTGAAATCGATATACATTAGCTTAATTGTGGCTCACTTTTATTCGGAACTCCGCTCGATTGAAGCAATCTAGAATGCTACAATAATGCACTCCTCGCTGTTATTGTCTCGAATCGATATGGATCGCGCAAGCATGGAAGTAACAAAAATAAAACATCGACTCACCGTCACGCTGTGTACACCTTACGGGTGTCGATAAATAAGACGGATGTAAAAATAAAAACGTCTACGAGAATCACCTAATTTAGTTTTCAAGTAATTTTCATTTTTTCATCTTCATTAAATTATTTGGTTTAAATAATTGATTAATTTATTTTTACATCCTCATAACAAGTTTAATGGAAATACTTGTTTATTTTCTATGCCTAATTTTCAGGTTAGATAGGTAAATGAAAAAAGATAGTTTGTTCAAAATACTCCTTTATTATATTGATCATTACCAATCCAATTTCTTATAAGTATTACATGTTTCAGTGCACATATTTTAGTATGATTTATACACATCAAATCATTAAATTTAGCAATAGGATGATCCCACCAAACATCATCACTGACAGTAACATCAGACTTAATATTATTATTATTATTATTGTTCTTCTTTGTTATTTCACCTAGAGTTTTTAAATTAGGACAACCCATTTCCTAAATATTAGTTACATTACAGTCGATACAAAGGTCCTTTACCCACTGAATTTTTTCTTGACCCTTCACAAATATTCCATGGTTTTGCAGATATGGTTTTATAACTTTTTTGAACTCATACATGTCAATAAATCCTTCTTTCCAGTAAATACCTCGATTTTTCTCAATCCAATTTACATGTTTTTTTTCAAAAGGTGTTAAAGATGAATAAGCAAATGGTGGTTTAACTAGAAACATTTGTGTATACTTGTTGGTAGCTAAAGCGAATTCTTTAACGATAAAATTATTTTTATAGTCTTTGAAACCTTGCAAATCCACCACTAAGTGTTGTTTCATTATGATATTTTCTTTACAATGCTCGTCAAAGGTTTATACTCTACTAAACAATCGTTTATTATTAAACAATAGGCACT
This sequence comes from Argyresthia goedartella, assembly GCA_949825045.1. Taxonomy (NCBI): domain Eukaryota; kingdom Metazoa; phylum Arthropoda; class Insecta; order Lepidoptera; family Argyresthiidae; genus Argyresthia; species Argyresthia goedartella. The sequence goes on along the minus strand of OX463812.1, from coordinate 10,475,349 downwards.
AGTTTTGTCAGGTATTTCACTTGAGCATTCGATTTCAACACGCACATCTACTGGTCCAGTTTTTAGGGTTTCATTTTGACGGCAACAGTCAATTACAAATAAAGGTGCTTTAGTTTTGAACTCAGCTGGATTAAGTAACGGTTCACTACGACGACCGTAATATGACTGTTGGAAGTTTATGTATGCTTCATATATTAAAGAGAATTTATCATGATTGAAATCCGTGTTTAAACTCTCATAAGGATAATAAACAGAGTTGAGTAATACTTTAACATCACGTAGATTACAATGATCAAATCGAGAAGAATCAACTGATCCATTATTTTTACGATTGGTTTGTAATCCTATTATTACATAGCGAGGCTTCTCTAATTTTGAAGAAGTCTTTATTGCCCATGTATGTTTAGTAGTATGTGGTAAAAGTGGGTATTCATACAGATCCCAATTTCTAAATGAAATATTGATGGAACGATCTTTTTCCAAATATTTTAAAAAGTTGATTCTTTCTCTGTCTGATACTTTGATATGTGGGATTCGCCATAGTATTTTAGTAATATCAAATTTTTCTATTACTTCATTTGTAGTTAGCAGTATGGAGTTCAAATTGGTATTACTCCTTAAAAGAACTAGTTCATGTTTACAATTGATCATTATTTTCTTATAGTCTTCAGCAAACCCTAAAATCTTGTTGAGTGGTATGTTCACTGCGAAATTTCCTCCTTTTACCTTATTACCATCAAAACCCCATCCTCAATTTTTGCTAGCATTGTTTTCTAGCTCACTCATTGACAAAAAAGACTTCATAGTTGTTGTAACACCAACATTTTTTACCCTGTCTATCTCAACTCCGTTTAACTCATAACGAATATCTTGAAAAAGGAACAGAATTGCATTATTTGTAAAATCCATAGTTGGCATTATTTCTTTGGTAACACTGTTAGTAATCTTAAGTGACCCTTCGATTTATAGTGAACTTTCAGATGGTAAAAGGTAAAGATCTTTTTAATTGACTGGTATACGGATTTCATCATTATTGTTGTAGCTGGTGATGTATGGTTTGTATGAATGAAACTGGTAATTTACAATACTATTATCGTATGTTAGAGGTTCGGAGATGTTTAAAATACTCATTTTATGATTTTAATAATTTAAGATTTTTTTTATTTTCCTTCGTCAGTTTTCGTGCACGAGATGTTTTTTTTGTTATTTCTCGATTTAATTGATGGTTGTAGAGCCTTTTTATTAAAATCGATCATCTTTTCTTTAGATGCAAATAGAGTTGGATCCCTTCTTGTCGAAAATTTATAAGATTATTTTCAGCATCCAATATTCTAATAGTAATATTGTTAACACTGGTATGATTTATAGGAAAGAAGATAATATTTTTTGGCGTTTCTAAAATTCTATATCCTGGCGGGACGTTAGGTGCAAATTCATATATAATATGACTTGGTTCTCCGTTCACAAAAGATCCGCTCACGATATCACATTCGATTCGTACTGTGGTTGTAGGTAAAATGCTGATAGGAAAGTCAGAGTCATGCCATATATTTCTCAGATCAGTTACCTACAAGTTCTTATCTAACGACCCAAGGATAGTTAATAGGATAGTAGGATAATAACGGCAACCAGTGCAGTAAAATCACAAAAACCCAGTGCTCCTAACGGTCGCCGGTTGAATTCTGGACACCGTTTATCTGTGTAATAAAACACCTATGAACACGTATTGGTGCTTCTTCATTAAGTAATAATATAAATCCGTGCTCAGTGACTGCCATTTGTGTTTCCATGCACATTATAAATAGAATTTGAAACATAGATCGCAAATATCGAACCTTTTAGCGACATCTAGTGACGAGTGGCTCCTACGGGAACCCAAGCACAGAGGGCGGTAACTCACTAGCGACATCTAACGTTGAGTAGCTGTTGCTAAATCTCAACATAGAGAGCGCTAGGTGCAAAACAACATCTAACGACTAGTAGCTGTTGGCACGCTTGAAACACAGAGGGCACTAAATACAAATAAGCGACGATGCTGTGCGGAACATGTAACAAACCCATTTTCGGCGAGGATGGTTCTGACGCCGGTTGCTCGACCTGTACGGCCAGATACCACATTTCATGCCTTACACTGTCTCAGGACGAGCACAGACTTATCAGAACAAACAGTAAGCAGTTTATATGCCCCCGATGCAAAACAAAAACTAGAACAATGCGAGACGACTCTACTCCCATCCACACTCCAGGAAAAACTGTCCAGGTGCATGACCTCGAACCCAACTTCCTAAGCGCGATCAGCGCCCCCAATACCACGCCAACTCCAGCCCAGCTCATGGCGTCATTTACTGAGGCGCTAAGCCAGATGCAGGGAGTGTTCAAGTCGATGAAAGAAGAAATGAATGCTTTTACAGTATCGCTCAACTCCACCTCGCTGGACATTGTCGAGTTTCGTAAGGAAATTACAGATATGAAGTCACAATTAAAAGAGTTGGACCCTTACAAGTCGGAGGTGAAAACTCTATGACCGGAAGTAGCCGAGCTACGCCAAGGATTGTCTACCAAGGAGCAACGAAGCCTTCGCAAAGACGTTGAAATTACCGGACTGACCGAACACAAGGGCGAGAACCTTCAACATATCGTCAACGTATTGTCCACTAAACTGGGCGTTGAACTAGACCCACGAGATGTAGATGACGTGCGACGTGTAGGCTTATTGGGTGGCGGAGAGGGGGGTGAAGCGCGCCCGCGGCCAGTGGTGCTGACGTTCACGCGTCGAGCCCCTCGTGACCATATGATCCAAGCTGCAAGAGTGCGACGTGGCCTGACAAGTAATTCCCTTGACATCGCTGGAACATCGCGCCGCGTGTTTATTAACGAGCACCTGACAAAAGAAAACAGAATCCTTTTCAGCAAGGCTCGATCGCTTGGAGCTCAACTCGGCTTTAAGTACGTCTGGACAAAAAATGGAAGAATCCTTATGCGCCGTTCTGACACAAGCTCCGTTGTACGTGTAGAGTCTGAATCTATCCTGGACAATCTGGCGGGAAACTCTCAGCCAACTCAGGTTGAGTGTCAGTCCGAGCCTTCTGCAAAACCGGAGCGCAAGAAGTGTTCCTAATCTTAGTATCGCAATTATGCTCTGTATTTCGTTATCTCTGTCCAAATTAGCCGTAAGCGCTCTAATAAGCTTCCAAAAAACAAATTGTGAAAATTTCGTTCAATATATACATTTTATAAAACACTCAACAAAAAAACTCAACCATAAAACTAAAACTAAATATGTGCTCAAACTAAAACAACTCGCCTTCAAAGCTAAACTACAATTACAATTACTGGCTGTATTATCACACCCAATTAAAAAGAAAAAACAATTTGGATACCTCCCTCACATCATAAATGGCTAACAACAACCTAGAACTACAAATTGACTCATTTCTGGATATACAATGCAAAAAATTTGAAACCCCAGAGCTCTGTAGAAGTGTTCTAACGTCTAACTATAATTTCAAACTAATAGCTTTTAATGTGAGAAGTATTAATAAAAATTTTGATGCCTTTTTAGTTTGTCTACACAGAATGAGTGTTCAGTTTGACATAAAAACACAAAACATTTACATACAGGCACATACATTGCTTCTGGCCCCACACTAGGATACCCTGTGTCGTGGTAACCAGAAACAGCGACGTCACACACATATAAACATCCAAGACCTGGGGATTGTTTTTTTTTTTTTTTTCATTGCCCCCAGCCGGGGATCGAACCCGGGACCTCTCGCATGGTAGGCAGAGCCACAACCGCTGCGCCACAGAGGCCGTCGTTATAATACGTTATAATACTAACAGAGTGTTGGCTTAACGAGACAACTATTATTGATGGCATTCCAGGCTACACTCCACATCACACCAAAAATAATATAAACAAAAACGGAGGTGTAGTAGCCTACATCAAAAACTCCTGGAATGCTACTACCTCCGAGCTGCATTTCGATGAAGCGAGCTGTCTTGCTATAGAAATCCCAAATCATGCTACATTTCTCGGCATATATAGATCTCCATCTTTTAACAATGTAAGTAACATTGACCTATTCTTACAGTCACTAGACACAACACTCAAACTCTTTAGAGACAGAAAGAACATTATAATGGCTGGAGATCTTAATATCGACATACTTCAATCTGAAACAAGAAGAATTAACCCAACAGAATATTTATGTCTCCTCGCCGAACGCGATCTCATACCTGCAATAACTATTCCCACTAGACTGAACGCATGCCTCGATCACATTTTTATAAAAAGTAATTCTCGTAGCATAGGAGGAGTATGTAACACCGAATTAACGGATCATAAAACAGTTTTAATAGGTTTTGAGTATAAAAAAGCAAAGGCAAACATAAGCAGAATTAAACCTATTATAAATTACGAGGGAATTGCAAAAGAGCTGGAATCGGTTGACTGGACGCCAGTCTTTGAGTCTACTGACGTGAACCATGCAGCAGAAAGCTTCACTGACACTCTAACTAAAACAGTCGTGAGCAACACTAAACACAAAAAGGTTAGTAAATCGAAATTCACCATCCAACCGTGGATTACACCGGGCTTGATGAGATGCATGCGACATCGTGATAGGCTACACTCAAAGCTAAGGCGTTTTCCAAAAGACGAAGTCTTGAGGCTCACATTTTGCCGGTACAGAAACTTTTGCAACGAACTTTTAAAAAAGCTGAAAATTTCTTATGAAAGCAGTCAACTTGAAGCAAATTCCAAAAACCCAAAGGGACTATGGAACACGATTAGGAATATATGTAACTTTCAGACTAAAAATACTCAGGCGCTTGATTTGATAACAGCCGGTAACGACCCAGTTGACGCCCTGAACGAATGCAACACTTACTTTGCTACAGTTGGACAGAATCTCGCCAGCACAATCATGGAGAACTCAGGCAATACCGAGAAAGCTTCTATACGTAAAACCAAACTTAACAACATCACCCCAAACTCATTTTTTATGCAACCAACTGACGCAATAGAGTTGGATGGCATAATTAGGCAACTTAAACAGGTCATTGCACCCGGGTTGGATGGCCTGAACAACCAACTAATAAAAAGCACAAAACTTTTAATTATTCACCCCTTAGTACACATATTTAATCTAAGCCTAAGCACAGGCTGTTTCCCAGATTGTTGGAAAGTAGCCTCTGTATCACCGATCCATAAATCTGGTCCCAAAACTAATCCTGGCAACTACAGACCAATCTCCCTACTTAGTAATTTATCAAAACTCCTAGAGAAGCTGGTAAACAAACGCTTAATAAGTTTTCTGGAATCATATGGCTTGCTCTCTGATAGGCAATTTGGTTTCAGGCAGAGACAGTCAACAGAGGACGCTGTTACTCTTTTAACCAACTTTATATCTAAATATCTAGATAATGGGCTCAGCTGTGTCGGTGTCTTCCTTGATCTAGCGAAAGCATTCGACACAGTGTCAATCCCATTATTACTTAAAAAAATGGAAATAATTGGCATCAGAGGGCTACCGCTATCGTGGTTCACCAGCTACCTTTCCCAAAGGAAACAATTGGTTAAAGTTGAGTCTTTTACCAGTGATAGAACACAAGTTAATTACGGAGTTCCACAGGGAAGCATTCTTGGACCAACCCTCTTCATAATATATTTGAACGATTTACATGACTACAGCACTAGTAATAGCGAAATCATATGTTCAGTGCTCTTATATAGTGGTAAAGGTTGGGACAGTACTATCAGTGCTGCAGAAAAAGGTGTGTCTCAAATATCTGAATGGCTTCGAAATAATCTCCTTACACTAAACAGTGGAAAGACAAAATATTTATGCTTTCACAAAACCGCAGCATCAAAGCCATCAACTAACTTTACATTTAAAGTACACTCCTGTAATAATATCCTACTAAATAACTGTTCTTGCGATCAAATAGAGCGAGTACATACTATGAAATATCTTGGCGTTAGCATAGATGAGAATCTTAATTTTAAAGACCACGTACTTGGTTTAGCAAAGAGGGTCCGTAAAATCATTGGAGTTATGAAAAAGCTTCGCAATTCTGCCAGTAAACAAATCCTTACTCAGGTCTATACTGCCATTTGCCAATCTCTTTTGACCTAGTGTATTACAATATGGGGTAGTGCGGCTAAAACAATTCTTATTGATGTAGAAAGAGCCCAGAGATCGGTACTTAAGGTTATGTTAAAGAAACCCTACAGATATCCAACCAGCGATCTTTACACAGATTCGCAAGTTCTCTCAGTCCGTAAGCTTTTTATATTAAAAACCTGTCTTAGCACACACAGAAAGACTTGGAACAACCCTGAGTACAACCTCCTTCTAAGCAAGCGAGTCTTTAGAATTCCTACTCTAAGTACAAACACAACTTTTGCCCGTAGATTTGGTAACTTCATCAGCGCACATATCTCCAACAATTTATTAAAACACTGCGATATTAAAACAAACACAATCACGGAAGCTAAAAAAACCATAACAAAGTTTCTTCTCACACTGGATTACCAAAGTACAGAGCAGTTTCTAATCTAGAATAGTATGCTGTTAATATATTGTAATTTTTATTGTTTTTGTCTTGAAGCCTAGAAGCTGTTTCTTTTAAATTTTATAACCTTGTTATTCTCTTTATACCACAGATACTAATATTATACTAATACTTAATACCCAGAAGCTGTTTCCTTTTGTTATTGTGAAGCAGTTTCTTTTAAATAGTATAACCCTATTTCGCTCACTACCCAAAAGCTGCTTCGTTTTGTTTTGTTTATCTTTGTTTATTTTAGTAAAGTTTATGCCAAAGCTTATAAATTTTCACATGTTTAAATAGTAACTGGTTCCCCAAGATACAGGCCTAGCCTTGCAGTTGCAGTAAAGTTGCTTAAATTGCAGTTTTTGATCTTCTGTGAATTCCCTAAACATGCTTTGGAACTTCATTCTGAAGTCGGGAGAATCGAGGTCTTCAAGCCTTTTTGTTTTTGGAATATCGCATAGTAATATTTGAATCCAGGTCAGACTTAGAGCAAAGATTAGGAACAGAAGAACATTGGCTACCGGTAGGCATAACTAAGTTTTAGCTGAGACGTTGAAGCCTTAACCGGTGAGTGGTCAACTGGCATCTCCACTAATAAGGCTCAATAAATGTCACTATCAGGATCTTACAACAATTATTTGGGCTTGCATATAATAATAAAGTTGATAGTAGATTCAGCAGTTACAATTTTGAGTTTGTTCGTACGTAATCAGCGTTAGCGCCTGCGATATAAATCAGAGCAAAGTATTTCGTCAAGTAGCTAGTCAGGCGATACAGCCAGGGAAGGTGACTCAGCAAAGCGACCGACTGCGAGCTGGCGTAGGTCAGGGATAAATCACCAACGGAAGATTTTGAAAAAAAAACCTTTATTTTACCTTAATATCGGTCACTATTTTAACTTCATTTTACACAATCTTGCGCAGCTTTTAGTAGGCTTTACAATGCTACTAAATTTAGTTGTAACTGTTCACTTTTTGTACAGATATTGAATATTATTCAACACGATGTCGGACAAAGGTGTTTACGCTAACACGTTCCGCTAGCTCTGTGAAATATTCAAGATTAGTTGGCATTTAGTCCACTGAGACCACTTTTGCCCAAGCTAAATGTAAAAGTTTTTCGGAATTATGTCCATATGAGCGGCAATTTTGTAAAAAAAATATTAAACAGTAATGGCTGTCAGTAGATATTTCCGCCATTGTGTTTATCTGCTCGCCGGTTTCGCGTAGGGATGTCCAATCTAAATCGATTTAAACGCAGATTGATTTTTTTAAGTCCGATTTTCGATCTTTTGAAACGATTCGAGCCCATGCGTGCCTAGAAGATCTAATGAAAAGATCGCAAAGAACGACGACGCATTATTTTTCAAATATTTTCAATTGATTGATCATTTGTAAAGATGCGCTAATCCTATCCATAAAGGGATCGAACCTGCACCCGTAGCATGCCGAGCGCGGGCTGAATTGTCGCGAAAGGTGAGGGACAGCTTTATATAGCGCATAGCTCTGTCCCTCATTTTCCCGCGTCAACACCTCCCGCGGGGTCGGCATGCTACTGGTGCTGGAACGTGTTTTCATGGGTGCGGACATGGTTGCGTTAGTAAACTCCGCGGGGTATACTCCAAGATGTTGATAGTTGGAGATTTTAAGTATAAGTAGAAGGGCTGAACGAATCTGTATTCCTTTTCTTTCATGCTGGCAGACGAGAAATAGTTGTTGGCAAGATTCCTAGTCTGTTAGCTTGAAATAAAGTAAATCCTAGGTCCCCTTTATGAATAACTATTTCACTAGCAATGTATGATATTCACGAGACTGTATACCTATCTACCGAAAAATTGTTACCTTGTTACTACAAAAAATGTTACACATAGTTTAACCTCAAAACCAACGTCAAATCCAATACATGTTTGTTTTTAAACAAGTGTCGAATAGGAGTTTATTTTTTTATGGTAAGACCCTTAATGTACTTATAGTTTTGTGCTGTGATATATGTACCTATAGTAATACGTTCTAACTGATTTGATAAAATTGCATGTAATATATATATTTCATCTATGTTTCTTTATTTGATTTCTTTTCTAATCATTATCTTATCATAACAAAGCGTCACACATTTTCCCATACGGTGTGACAGAGACACTGATGCGCTCACGTTCATCCAGTCATTTGATACTCTTTCTAATCATTGAAATTCCTTTATTACATGTTTTTTTTAATACGATTTTTTCGATCTTTGCTAGATAGATTCAAATCCTTTCGATTTAATCGGAGATCGATTCAAAGGGGAAACGATCAATTTCGATCCAAAAGATCGATTCATTTGCATATAACGCATTTTTTAAGTGTTACCACCGCTCCTAGCCCCGGTTAGGTATGCACGCTCTCCATAGAATAGTCACTCTGATAAGTGCTCAGTTAGTCTCAGTAACGAGTGATGTGAAGTTGCCACAACATATCGATACCTATCAATAAATACATAATGTCGTGTATATTCGTATATGTATGTACGTATGTCGTGTATTTTCAGGCTCGATCATCTAATTCTGTTATAAATAGTCAGTGCAAGCAAATAACAAAACAAGCTGCATCTTGGGCAAATTGGAAAGAAGTTCAAGCTACGTAGGTATATTTGTAATATATGTCCGTCACTAATCTAATATTTTATGGTTCTTTATTATCTACCTATATTTTACATTTATTCTTATCTTATCTAAAAACAAATTAAATAGAAAGCGTTGATTTATATGATTTGTAAAGACAACATGCCTCTTACCTGCATAGAAAAACCTGGATTGAAATTTACTCGCGTTATTGTGTCCACGCTATATTAAGCTTCCGTCGCGGCCTACTAATACAAGCAAACAATACTATTTTATTTGTCAAACTCCAAACTTCAAAATATTTATTTCCAAATAGATTCATAGATCATTTTATTTTTTTTATACAGGCACATACGTTGCTTCTGGCTTCACGCTAGGATACCCTGTGTCGTGAGAACCAAAAACAGCGACGTCACACACATATAAACATCCAAGACCTGGGGGTTTTTGTTTTTTTTACCCCCAGCCGGGGATCGAACCCGGGACCTCTCGTATGGTAGGCAAAGCCACAACCGCTGCGCCACAGATGTCGTTGAAATCATTGAATCTTTATAATGCAATAAAAACTACTACCTATTCGGAACGTGTTACGGCAGCGGAGAAGAAGTGGCGCAAGAAACTCTTGCACTGAAACACGACCTCCTTTTCCTTTCTATGTTTTTTTTTTCTCAAAAATATGTCTTGTGTTACAAACGTGAGCGTGGTTCTTTTTTTTCTCTTAATTAATGGCGGTCTAACATCTAAGTTAATTTCGCCAATGTCACGTGTTTTTTTTAGATTTCACTGTATTTGGACAGGTTCTCTTTCGAGAACCTGGAAATTTTTGTGTTCACTTGTTGCTCCTTAGCACTACCCAGGAGGACGTGAAGGGCTGTAGGTACCAAGTATCTCCTTCGGACGTGAGCAACTGCCTCCCGAGCGTGGTTCTTGTGCTGCGCTGGAAAATCAGAGCTCCATACCTCTTTGACATTAATGTAAACATCACAGCTGTTTGACGTGTTGCCACGAGTGCAGTCCGGTGGGACCGAATCCGTCTTTTAATTTGTTTATTTTTACATTATCATTTTTGTTCATAATTTTACTCATTGCAGGTGTTAGGTTTGATTCAAACTAGTGATTGTGAATATATATAATATTGAAAACAAATAGTAATTTTTAATATGGGAAGGTGTAAGTTATTTCTTAGTTATTGTATTAATTTATGAGCTATAACTGAAAAATAAAGTTGTCCTACGTAATTCGGATCATAGCATTGATGTGAAGTCAAATTCTAGATGTTTTGTTTTAGTCCGTCATTTATATCAATAATTAGGGGTATTATTGTATCATAGTAATTACTATAAGTATGAAATAGTAGTTTATGTGACTACTACATAATGGAGGGCATTAATACTAGAGAGTGGGTTTATGAAACGAGGCGAAGGCAAATAAGAAATGAGTTTTTACCAATTAGTTTAACATTATACTGATCGTAACGTGCGGTTTTTGAACGAAGTAAAGAGGGTTTATGATTCGTGTGTAGATAAAAGAATTTAGAGAACATTTGATACTTGTGAAGTCATTGATTTTAATTTAAAAATAGTAAATTAGTAATCAAATAAGGGTGGAATGCAAAAGCAACCAATCAGCGTTCACAGCGCGAACAACGTTTGTATTTCGGCATTGATGCGAGGCAGAGTTGTTAAATACTAGATCATTGGGCGCGGGCCCTCACTTTTGCTGAATTGGGCCCTATCGGCCTCCTTTCTAAAATATTAGTATTTTCTATTGTGTTTGATGTTAGTTTCTTCTGCACGTTCATATTGAATTATTGTAGATGTTAGCAATAATTTAGTAAAGATAAATATGTTCCCTTTCCGTTTAAAGTTGTACGATATCCAAATAAAATATTAACTTGTTGTTTAACTAACTTTCTTATTTCACAATCACCTTACCAAAATCAAAAATCAAAATCAAAAATCATTTATTTCCATAGGATGTTGTTACATCACTTAGATCCGTCATTACATTTTTTTTGGTGAGTTCACTAACCCAATGGCGGAATCTGTGGAGAAGAGCTCACCGAAGAAACTCCACAGTCGTCGCATCTTTTGCGTTTCCTTTTTTAAATAAAATATTGTCAAATTACAAAATGAATGCTAATTATATATCGAAACAGCCTGTTACTCAAACAATCTATTCCCATGGACATCTGTCCTCTAAGTAATCAGATATCCTGTAGTAACCTTTTTTATACAATTTCTGTTTTATTATTATTTTAAACTTGTCTAAAGGTAAGTTTTTAATATCAGTAGGGACCTTATTGTAATAGCGTATACAATTGCCTTTAAAAGAATTACTAATTTTATGTAGTCGGCTTACATAAGCAACCAACTTGTCTTTATTTCTAGTATTAAAATTGTGTATATCACTGTACTTCTGAAAATTAGTTATATTTCTTTTTACATACACAAGATTGTCATAGATATATGGAGACACAAATGTCAGAATATTGATTTCTTTAAACTTTTCCCTCAGTGACACTCTAGGCCCTAATCTATAAATTGCACGAACAGACATTACCTATATGACTAGACAACTAGCTCACCAGCTTTACTTTAGGAGATAGAATAGAATGATGATGCTAGTGTCCGTGCGATGTTCAGTTAGCATTAGGAGATAAGAAGTTATAGGATCAGATAGAACGGGGGACTTAGTTAACTAAGTAAGGCCCCCGTTAACTAACTAAGGCCCCTGGAGGACAAATTTCGCCTGAACTGAGAACTACCACAATTTCTGAAACAGAAAATTATTTGTGGTCATCAGAGTCATTATGGTCACGACACGGAAATTTAAGGCTGCTGAAGCCAACAACAATGCAGCTAATTTATCCTCCTGAAGTAAGAGCATGCTGGACGAATTGAAGCAAATCTCTAGATGCTCAAAATATATCCCGTAACGAAAACCCGATTGGGTTTTGGATTGACACAAGACATTTTACCCCAGTTATTTCGGGTCTGGCACTTAAATAATTGACACTTGGTTTCCTCTGCGCCTTCAGATAGTGGCTTCTGCCGTGAATCTGGCTAATAATAGGAAGAACTCCTAACAATAGGAGCCGGCTGAGAGCGAAGCATGTGACGAACAGTTTTTTTTTGCTTTCGCTACCGGACAAATACTGAATTTCCTGATGTAATAAATAATATAATACATAACCTTGGTTTTTGATATGAGTTTCGAATATTTAATTAATATGTAGTGTCTAAAAATTACTTTTGATATTACTGAGGCAGGCTGAACTAAATACAGTATTTATAGTAGTTATTTTAAAACCGCAAATGTTCGCTAAAATTGAACCGAAATATCGATATTTTTTTCGCGATGTATCGAGGTCTATATTGATATTTTTATAAATATCGATTCATTATTTTTTAATATTTTTTTTTACTTTCGACATCCCTAGTCAAAGTTCCGACTGATGAAAATGGACTGTCAGTTTTGATCTGATGAAAACGAACTGAAGCTAGCGGATCACGTTGCGACCGGAAAATCCATGGGTTGCTCAACACAAGATTTCATATTTAAGGTCAGTTTTATGGCCAGCCAATTTCTTCAGTCCATTTTCATCACTTCATATGACCCATCTTAGAGTATGTACCACCTATACGCGTAATTATTTGTATCATCTACGGAATTTAATTTAACTTGATATTCATACAGAAAATCTGAGTAAATACAATTAGTAAACACAGGAGCCTGCCGGTATACTAGTAGCCACTTTAGTTATTAGTTCGTGGGTTAGCGTTAGATAGTTAGTTTTGTTTGATGCCTTGAGAATTCCACGACTGTCTCCTTTACAGGGGGTAATATAGGTTTTAGGTACATAGGTACTGAGTAACAGGGCATCGCAGGGCAGGTCAGTACACTGCCATAGAGCAGACGTTGTAGCACTGCGGTTTTTCTAGATGTTATTAATTGGTAACAAAAAGCCATTGGGGCACAAAGCCGCAGACGCTAAATCCCACTGGCGATTTAGTCGATGAATTTATCAATATCAATTTATCAATTCAATACTTTGCTATTTTATATTGAAAATAATGTTTTTAACCTGCTACCATCATGTATACCAAACATTATAAACAGTAGAGGTTCACGCGATACAGGCTGTGCCTAGCGTGGGAGCCACAAGCTAATCATTTTTTAAACCGGTGCCTAAATAGCACATCTCTTCAACTCTAAAGCTTTTCACAATATGTTTTACTGTATTCATGTACTTTTAGGTGAAATAAATGATTTTGATTTGATTTTTGATCAGCCAGAAAAGCCCCGGGTGGTACAACGCCCACGTGACGCTTTGGGTTTTTAAGGCGGTTCTGCATTGTACAAAGCCAGTATGCCAGGGAATAATACATTACTGCAGAGACCAGTAAGTAAGCCATCCTGGACGATTATGATTTAGCCGGCCGAGCCGAAGGCGAGCTCCGGCTATAGTACGAGGCCAGGATGGCACTTATGGTCGAAGCGTGTATAGTGCTTTTCTCAAAAACAAAACCATTTATGTTCATTGTGAATATTTTATTTTATTCTGTTTTTCTTCTGTTAGTATCGAATTCCTAATTCCTAATTAGTATCAAAATACTAAAAACACGAATGAACTGAGTTTGCCGCCATTATACATCGTGCAATTCGGACACGTCAACCTCTTTGCTAGTGTACCTCGGTTTTATTAAAGACCCATATCTGCCAATTACATCCTTAGCTTATCTTTGAAAAAAAAATTGTTATATAATTAAATATTATGATATGTAATGGAATTTCATACTTACTTACTGGACACTTTTATAGTTTTTTTTTTAATATTATGATATGTAATGGGAATTCATACTTACTTACTGGACACTTCTAAAAATTGTCCAGGATGAGTCACTTACGGATACTATCTTCACAGATGTTACGGGAACATTTCATACTATGTTTGATAAAATACTTTTACTGCCATTATTTAAGTTCAGATTAGGCGGATTTTATAAAAATACAAAATAAATACCCTAACGACCCTCATTGAGAACTTCACCTTTTTAGTAGTCGGTTAAAAATGGTTTGACTTTGAAACTTTACTCGGTCCAAAAAAATCCATTCAATCTCTTCGATATGATGATGATAAGATTAAATCCATGTTTTTTTTATAATCTTTATTTTTATTTGGATTTCATCTCTTCTCTTGTAGACAAGCACTATTTTGCCGGCGCTCCCGCCCGCCCGACCCTCTCTCTCTTGCTCGATCCGCTTATATATTTCTCTCATTCCCACCCGCAGACTGGGGCGGCCACCCCCCGCTGCCCTCGACTGCTCTTTCCCCTTCGCTTCGCGCGCGCGCGCACATCCAGTGTGACCATGTGTAGCACTTTCCTGCCTAATTGGCAGTTTAGACCAGTAATTTAACCTCTGGCAGATTATATGAAATTGGCAGTTTTTGGCAGTATTTCACGACATTAAAATATAAGGGAAAAAATAATGCAATTTGGTAACCGAGGACTTATCAGATGATCAAGATATGGAAAGGGAGCGAAGGGCGTTGGCGATTCGATGCAATATGCTGGCCCGCAGATTTGCGCGTTGTGGGAGGGCTGTCAAAGTGACTTTATTCAAGGCATTTTGTCAGTCCTTCTATACCTGTGCTTCGTGGGTCAGATACATGCGGAAATCGTTCGACGCCCTTCGGGTCCAATATAACAATGGTTTTAGGATGTTGTTGGGGCTGCCGCGTTATTGCGGTGCATCGGGGATGTTTGCCGAAGAGCGTACTGCGGATTTTTACGCCATAATAAGAGCAAGAACAGCATCCCTGATGTACCGTATGCGGGGTAGCGCCAACTCCATCCTGAACATTATTGCGTATAGGATAGATTGTCCAATCCGGTGTCACTGGGTAAACATTCACATGACATCAAATAGGCCATGAAAAGCCCGGTAGACTGGGGTCTGATAGTCTGTCCTATTTATGGACTTGCATATTTTATTTTATCAAATGCAATTTAAGTTAACTTATTTATAAGTATAAAATGAAAAATGTACCTATGGATCTAAGTTATCCGAAATAAAAATATTTGAATTAAATTGAATTGAAATGGCAACATCCTTTTTGCTTGTGGTCTGGGACTGGGACACATCTTTGTAACTTTTTAATTCTTGATGTGTTTATAGTTCATTCAATTATGAACGATATATAACGTAACAGAATGAACATTATGTTCATACTTCTTTATAAAAATGTGGAAGTCAATCTGTGTCTCAGTAATACATTATTTCTGACTTGTGTGCAGCATCACCAAAATCCATCCACCCGTTTGAGCGCCTATGCCACAGATCCCTCTTTTTTGTCGTCTCTAACTTGTCTCGCCTCACCAATATCCGTCCACCCGTTTGAGCGCTAGGGTGCCACAGATAGACACACACACAGACACACCCTCACTCACACACACACACACACACACAGACAGATAGACGCCTCAAACTCATATTTTTCGTCGTCTGGGGTTAGGCTACTAAGTTTCGAAATACTGATGTGATTTTGATAAATCATAGCTAAAAACCATCGCAGGGAAGTATAGTAGTATATATCATTTACAAAAAACCAAATTAAAATCCGTCCATCCGTTTGAGCTCTAGATTGCCACAGACAGACATACACACAAACACACATACAGCCAAACCGACACTTCAAACTTATAACACCCCACTTTATCATCGGGGGTTAATAATTTAAAAATACTTCTTCTCAATTTTTGTAGACTGGACAGTTTTAAGGTGATATGAGAAAATATATATAAAAGGAATACGAATGTAATATTTATGTGTCGCTTGACCAATGTTCCTACCCCAGCCAGTGGAAATTGGCACTTGTGATTCCCCTCCCCCAAAACGTCCAATCCCGCCTCCTTTAAAGAATTCCGTCCGCAATCTATTCTGCCTATCCTCTCCAAAGTCCTGGAATCAATTGTTCACTCCCAACTGTCCTCCTACTTTTCCTCAAAGATGTTACTGAATCCCCACCAATCAGGTTTTATGCCGGGACACAGCACTACCACGGCACTGCTCAAAGTCACTGACGACATTCAATTGGCTATAGATCAAAAGCGGCTCACGGTCTTTACACTGCTTGATTTCATTAGTGGCTTCAGTTGCGTCAGTTTCGAAATACTAGTTAAAGTTTTAAAGTCACTTAATGTCTCCTCGCACTCTGCTCGCTGGTTTGACTCCTAGAGACCGCCAGCAACGCTTTAAGTCTGAGGAGATCTCAACGGACTAGTGTGATCTCTACGCAGGTGTTCCTCAGGGTGGCATCCTTTCTCCTCTCCTCTTCTCGATTTTAATTAACTCTATCTCTGACGTTCTTTCCTCTTCTTATCATCTCTACGCAGATATATTTATATCGGCACTTCTCTCCATGTGATGTGCATCTGGCAGTAGAGGCGTTGAATGCTGATCTCGATAACATCAGGAAATGGGCTTCCTCATATGATCTGCCCGGGTTGACACCCGGGCAAATCGCAGGCCATGATTTTGGGTATCGTCACTCTCATAACTTAGTTTATAAAATGCCTGTCGACCCTATAGTGTATGATGGTAGCATAATTACATACAGCGAGAAGGCCAAGAATTGTATTTGATAAATTGTTGTCCTGGTCGCCCCATGTTTGTGAAGTCAGCAGACGAGACTTTGCGTCATTTCACTCCCTATGGAGATTGCAGTACTTCCTACCGCGGCCGCCTAAAATCACCCTTGCTCAGTCCCTCCTACAACCTTTAATCAACTATGAGGATGTTTGCTGGATCAGTGCGAACGAAGAACAACTGAACAAACTCGAACGACTTCAAAACCTCGGGTTTCTGCTTGTCTTTGGGCTGCGCAAGTATGACCATGTCTCACAGTATCATAAGGAGTTGGGGTGGCTTCCGAACTGCCCTCGTCGTGATATGCACATTCTCTCCTATCTGTTCAATATTTTGTGTAATCCCCGCTACCCCACATATCTTCGAGAACGTTTCGAGTTTTTTTCCACCAGGGATAGCAACCGGGGATCCCACACGATGTCTCTCCTTTCTACTCCTCGGCATAATACTGCCGCTTACAAACACTCGTTTAGGATAAGGACTATCCGACTGTGGAACGCACTTCCATGCGCTATTCTCTAATCTCTATAATCTCTATAGTCCCTCAATTTTCACTTTTAAGAAAAGATTGAAAGAGCATTTCCTTTCTCTTTCGTGATAGTTACTTTTATATATATATATATATATATATATATATATATATATAACTTACTATTAATATTTATGTGCAATAAAGAATATGAATTATGTAAACGAATGCAATTCAGGAATGAAATTATTTGGGATTTTAGTAAGTTTAGAATTACATGAAAAAATAAAACAATTTGGAGGTACTTTCGTAATTAAATGCTATCGAAGAAATTTCATTCAATCGCGGTTTTCTTCAGTGAGAATCTTAATCAAATACTCAATAAACGCCAACCCAAAACTTTTATCTGCAGATAACTTTATAGTGGAGTAAATGGATTCGAAAAAATACCCATATTTTTTACATATCACCAGAACCATAAACCAAAAAGTCACCTACATATCTTGCTAGGGTTTCGTACCTGAAGGGTGCCAAACGGGACCCTATTACTAAGACTCCGCTGTCTGTCTGTCTGTCTGTCCGTCTGTCACCAGGCTGTATCTCATGTACCGTGATAGTAAGACAGCTGTAATTTTCACAGATGATGTATTTCTGTTGCCGCTATAACATCAAGTATTATAAAACAAAATAAAATTAATATTTAAGGGGGTTCCCATATAACAAACGTGTTATTTTTTGCTCGGTTTTGCTCGATATTGATAACAGCCACAGGTGGACTCTTGAAATATTCACAGACTATCTAGTTATATATTCACTTTAAAACTAAATAATTAAATAAAAATAAAACTAATATTTAAGGGATAGCATTTACGCAACATGCCAATTGAACACAGATTAAAATAATAGAATTTAATTATGAAATTACATTACAATCGACTACGATGGCGTAGTCGATTAAAAACGAACATGTTTCAAGTTTTAACTTTAACAACCTTATATGAAAATTTATGAGATTTCTGGAGATTTTGAATTTGCCTTTTGAGCTATTCAAAAACCGTATAAAAACATCTTTGTGTAAAAAGGGATACTATGATGTCCAACATTATGTTAATGATAAAAACGCATGGAGTTAACACTGAACTCAATGTTAAGATTATACAAATACCTTTAAAGTTATCTCGTAAGTCAAGCTGTGGGAGTTTCTTGCCCTTCTTTCCTCACAGTGGTCCAATGTAAGTGGCAAAGTGGCAAATATGACGTGTACTAAGAATATTGTTAATATCTACAGTAATAAAGAACTTTGAACTTGAACTTGAACTTGAACTATGAACTTTTCGTAATGTTTAAAAAAAATGTCACAATAAATTATTTGTTTTACTGAAATCAAAACTATCGATGACTGTTATTGTGATATAATGAATATTGATATTCGAAACCATTGTAATATTGGATTCGATTATTTTTACACTTTAGTAAAAGTACACAGGAATATTTTATCTGTGGTGACCTTTGCCTAATCCTTCACAATCCGCCATTATAAAAAAAAGTTTTGTTTTCGTTGTTCGATTACTGTAAAAGTGGTGAAAGTATAATTCAAAGTACAGTTATTTAATTTTTTTAGAGCATTTAATTTAAATTTCCCTTTTTGTCGGTGTGAAAAATTGTATGTGTCACACAAGAGCAAAATTATTTTCGTCATGGGCGTTAACGCTTGAATCCTTCGTTAGGCTCAGGATTCTAACTTATTTATTTATTTATTAATAATATTTATTTATTGTAGAATCCTTCCCTTCATTCTGGATTCAATGTACCGCCCTCGCCATAAATACATAATTTTGCTCCCTTGTGACACAAATAACTATTGTAAATCAAAGTATTACTTTTAAATACTACCCTTTAAAAAGTCGGCATTTTTCCGGTATTTAAATTCGGCTTGTGTTTAAACGATTACCAAAAACGCACCTATTTTACTACCAATAAATTCGAAATGACTGCCAGAATGGATAAAATCCACCATATTGGGTTTGGATAAATTATCACCAAACTTCTTTTTATGTATGTATGTATTTAAGTTTATGTTTTAAGTATTTTTTGTTGTTCTTACATGTTCAACCTAACACGAAGGATAAAGGGGGCTTCGCTTCGCTCACCCCCTTTATCCTTCACCTAGGCTACCGCAGTGTTTTGCCCTGATATTTTTTGCAACTTTTGGTGTTCATTTATACATTTTGGATAGGAAAAAAATATTTTGGTGATCAGTATTTTGTTGCCTTTAAATTCGAAGGATGTTGCACAATTTGGCAGTTTTTCATCTTACGCATGGCAGGATTTCCAATTTGAAGCTGGTCACACTGCGCGCATCGCACGCAGCAGGGGCAGCCAGGCAGTTAGCACTTTAGTTAGCAGCAGGCAGTTACAATTCTAGCGTTGTGCGGGTGAGTTGCACCGCTCGCGCTACCATTCTCAACGCGTGTTCGTGCAGATTTCACCAAAGGAAACCGCCTAACAGCAAACAAATAAATCGTAGTAATTCCGTGCATCGTACTGGAAAGTGTTAAAACTACCAATGTGCACGTGAAGACTGTGATGGAACGCTAATAAATTGCTTTTGGAGGATATTTTTAGACGAGTGCATATAGTTTTTGTATATTTTTGTGATGAGGGTGGAACTTCATAAGTGTTCCTAGCTGCTGGTAGTTAGCATGGTGACTTGGAGCGTGGTTCCGTGGGTACACTAATAGTTTGTAATTGAGCCATGGCGGTGGTTAACTTTAGTCTGTGTCTTGTCTTGGTGGTTCATCACTTCTCTTCTGTGCTGACCGACGAAGCCTCCTCTGAAGCCAGGGACCTTGGAATCAATGGTAAGCAATGTTGGTTCGTTATGCATACACACTATATCCCTGCGTACAATGTATAGTGTCGACTTGCATATGCAATGAGCCACAATAATATCACTCAAATCATTATCTCCGGCGAATATTGCGCATTTCATCTGGCCCCACAACTTATGAAATGGACTTAAAATTAAACAGCAAAGATGCAGGTATTTCATTTTCAAATTCAACCGGGGGAAGGTAGAAGAACCTGTATCAGGGGTCCTGGGCTTTAATCAAACCTACTAGGAGATAGGTACCTACACACCTGCTCCTATTTTCTTTCTTCTTTCTATTTCGACTAGTTATCATAATCTGTGCACTAGCTGGTGTGGCAGGCCTGGGACTGGTTATAACTAACTGTTTAGGGAGCTCTGGAGGGCCTATTGTAGCATCCCCTAGGATTAATAGCTATACACCACATCACATTCATTTTGGTTTAACTGGAGCAAAGGGCCATTGCCAACTATGACATGACAAGATGGATTTAACCTCCCTACCTACACCTGACGCCAAGTTTCTGAGCGAAGTCACCTTCTCTGTCTCGCGAATGTAGGCACCTATTGCAACTCTCTTGTTCCCATGCTCCTTTCTCTTGTTCCCATGTGCCGCTACCACCTCCAGGCGGCATTCAGGCGCCAAGAATCGTGGCGTCAGTAAGTAGGGATGCAACCGATACGATACCGATACCGAATTTCGGGTTTGCCGATATATCGGCATCGGCGATATTTTTATGGCCGATGCAAAGATACTTTTCAAATTTCGCTCTTTAAAAATACAATGTAAACGCGCGTGTTGTTTCGTCTATTTCGTTGCAAACGAGGCTATTTCGTTGCAAACGAGGCTATTTAGTTGCAAACGAGGCAATGCAAAACTGTGCCTGGGGGAAACCCCGCGCTCTATTTATAAATAAAAATCAGATTAATGTTAATTTTAATTACTAAAACTGTATCAACCTGTCTATATTTTTTGTATTACGTTGTAATAAAAAATCTTGAATTCAATTTTATCTGTTTAACCTTCATTTTCCAATTCAATAAGTGAATCGGTATCGGTATCGCCGATATTTTTATAAGCGTATCGGTATCGGTATCGTATCGGCAAAAAGGCTTATCGTTGCACCCCTACTGTTAAGTTTGAGAGGTTACTTTCGGCAACTCACACATGAAGTAAAAGGAACGTAGGTAGTAACTACCTACTGCAGCGTTAACTCGCAGACGTCGTTTTAAGACTCCTTTGTAATGCTAATTTTTATTTCGATTTTATTGGGATACAGGGTGGTTGATGTTTTATAAGTTTATGCGAAATTGAAAGTTCGAATTATTCTAGATTCTTATTGGTAGTTGTCAGTTTTGGCAGGACTGGAAAAAATCATTTTCATTGAGCTGTTGGAGTCGAAAGCATTTTGGTGCACATTTTCTTCGTTTGGCCAGTTTTGTTCGCGTTGGGAGTGGTCGTGTAATGTGTTTTGGGCAGCCTTGACGCAAAGAATTGTCCTTGGGCAAGAATTGATGCCGGCCTAAAATATTGCTGGCGTTTTCCCGATATTTCATCCATTATTTCATCTGAAGTCAAAGGCCAGACGTTGGAAGCGATCTGGGTATGTATTTGGTGTTTATATTCCGTGGTGGCATTTTGGTCGTGTTAGCGTTATTCTGGTACATAACATTATATCTTATTTGTAGCTTTTGGTGGAGAGCTACGTATCGAGCCATAACCCAAATTTTTGAAACCGACACCGCGGACGAGTCCTCACCAAGGAGGCTTTGGAGCAGGCAGACGCAACCAGGCAGGCGTACGTGAACGAGGAAGTTGG
Source organism: Argyresthia goedartella (assembly GCA_949825045.1). Lineage (NCBI taxonomy): Eukaryota > Metazoa > Arthropoda > Insecta > Lepidoptera > Argyresthiidae > Argyresthia > Argyresthia goedartella. The sequence continues at coordinate 10,453,378 of OX463812.1, read as the reverse complement.
ACGCCGCTTCAGGAGATCCCGTATTTTTTTGACCCAATCCATATTTTTGTTTATTTGATTGAACTGTCATATGTATTTTAATTTCGTTTCATAGCGCGGCTTCACTTTTTCGACAACTTTAAATCTTTGAACAGGATTATGTCGTCTATTCATCATTATACCATAAATTCCTAAAGGCATTTGCATGCCACCGTCAAAGATATTTTCGGCACACATACGCACTTCATATCCTCCTCATACCTACAATCATTTCATTTTCACGTCGAGTCCTGATCAAAGTGCGCATACAGCGTCAAAAGCAATTTCGGTGTTCTTTTGCGACATAGACAAATTCAGTTTGTGATCTCTTTTCTGGTTTAATTTTCGGTTTTGGACACGGTTGTCATTCAATATTTTGTTGTAAACTTTTGGTTTTATTATTAAAATAAATTATACGTGTTTTGTTAGTGAATGTTTTTACTTATTTATCACTACACTACCTAGCTACAGCCAGCGCCAGGTTTCTAGTCTCTCTTAGCTAGCTGTCACCTCCCTCTCTCGCCCATGCATGCATCTCTCTTTTCCCATGCGCAGCTTCCCTCTCCAGAGTCCAACAAAATTGGCGTTACGGAGAAGGGAAGCTTGAGCTTTCAGTCTAGGGTACCTATGTAGAGGTATGCTATATTTGCCAGTCCGAAAACCAACTGGTTGAAGAGATCATTAATTAGAAAAGTAAAACTGACAGCATCCGTTGCCTAGCGGCGTTCTCACATCGGAAACGATTGTGCGGGTAGCAACATCTGGCCGACGACACCCCTCCATCAACCCGCACTACGCCAGCGTGGTGGAGTATGGCTTAATCTTACTCGTATCGAGGTAAAGGCCCGTGCCCCTCGGTGAGGACATTAATGGGCTATATATATAAAACTGATGCCAAGTTTCTTGGCGCCTGAGCGAAGCCACCATCTCTCTCGCCCATGTATGCATTACTCTAGCCCTGGTCACGTAACATGGAGTCTTGAATAACTTCTTCCTCTCCTTCTCCGTGAACGTGACGTGACGCTGTGTTTGTGTGAAGCCATGTAATGAATAAAGAAGTAGGAAGGTATCATTTGTGTAAACATAAACATTTAATATATTTAGCTACGACCTACGTTGCTTCTGGCCCCACACTAGGATACCCTGTGACGTGGAAACCAGAAACAGCGACGTCACACTTATAGTAGGTATAAACGAGATATGAAACGGACACTATTTTTGCCGGATACCTGATAATGAAACAGGATAGCCGGATATCGGGCTGAACATGCCGATTTGCGCTTGGTAATGTACTTACCTACTAGTACCTAGCTTGCTTTTAGTCCTAAGCGAAGTTAGCAACATTTCACATCTTTGGAATCGATGTTATTGTGATTCTTTTGCAGTTTGTAGACATAACAAAAGTATTTTCATAATTTAAAAAATATTTAATGACTCTTCTGTGATAGTCAGGTAATAAACCACAGTTTACCAGTATATATTTTAGCATCCTTTTCTGAAGCTGGCCTTATGTATGAAGACAATCGAAAACGTTTGTTGTCTCTTGATGCAGCGAAATTGGTATTCATTCACCACAATTTAAAAAATACAATAAAAGTATTGAGCCTAGTGCAATAAAGTGTATTTTAGATAAGTAGTCCATTCGCCGCGGCACGCCCCGTTAAGTTGGCTGTAGTGCACAACTGTCAAATATCACCAAAAAAAGGGCAAATGCAATGACCGTTTGCCAGATTCACATTACAACCTTTTCCGTCACAATACGAAAGACGAAAAATTAAATTCATTTGAGAATCGGCAACGTATATATGAATATTTATAGTATGACTTAGATTTGATATTTTTTCCCTACACTGGTTTCATTGCTACTAACTTATCGGCGAAGGGACCTGTTGGATGAAATGTATCGCCCTGTATAATTCGCACCTATTTTTTTATCCGATTTCTGAATAATGATAACAAGTCTCCGTAATATGACATTAATAATATGCGAGCCTAATTTACTATCCGGCCGGACGGATAACCGGTATCCTGCCGAATAGTAAACTTCAGCGGGATACCGGATATCCGTTTCATCTCATGTATAACATAGAAGACCTGAGGACTTTTTTGTAAATGTAATGGAATGTCTAAATTTGGCATAATATTTATTATAATTATTTATATTTTTTTCTAGTATTTGTCTATTTTAATCGAACTTACTTTCTTTTCAATGGTATAGTTGTCGTCAAACTTCTTGAACATCGACCTTGATGGCGCAAGCGAGATAAAGGCGTCTCTTTGGCAGTGTTTGAGAGAGTGAGAGTGTTCCCCCACTTCGTCAAATCATGCTCAAGAAGTTTGACGACAATTATAGCCAATATTGTCAATAAACCATTAAAACATATCTGACAAACTAAAGGCTCACGCACAGAGCTTTTGCCTAGGAACGGCTGACGCCGGATAGGTCTTTACACTATTGCCGCAGCCGCTGCGTCCGGTCCTGAACGCGGTATCCGTCCTACCTCCGACATTTTAGTAAGCTATCTTTCTCCAAATTGCCTTTCTATGTTCCTGAACGCGGTCTCCTTACCTCCGACGCTTCTAATAAGCTATTTCTCTCTTGACTTCGGATGGGCGGTGGTCGCGGCCGCTCCCGGGCGGCCGTCTCTGAGACGGAACGTATCCTTTCTCGTTACTGCTTTCACCATGGGTTGGTTTGCAAACGGATTGGGAAGTAGAACTGATCGTGTAAATGCCCTTAAAAGTTTATCACTGTTTGTCATGAAGTTCACTTGTTCCAAAATCGTATTATGTAACGTAATATTGACTGTTAAATGTTTCTTATCAAATATTTGACCCTTTGTAAAATTATCTTGAGCGATAGGTGTCAAACTGCTGATTTGGCAGACGAAAATCATGTTTTTTACACTATTTTGAGCATAATAAATTGCATTTATTAAGTATCAAATAGCAGATTAGCATCTGCTCTTTGATACTTAATAAAATAAATAAATGCAGCCTATTAATATCCCCACCGAGGAACACAGGCCTTTACCCGGATTCAAGTGAGATTGAGTCCTACTCTACCATGCTGACTCAATGTGGGTTACACCTCGCGCCACGAATTAAGAGCGCTGGGCGGCGACGTTTTGGCGGGAGTTACTGCGCGTATGTACAGGTATTGAAAAGTGACTACTGCGCATTTAAGGCCACCGCTCATATCGTGTGGCGCGACGTAAACCAACTTTGATATGTGTCGCCTCATGAAGACCTCATGAAGTGTACATATATTAAAAAAATACTTCTGCGCATTCAAGGCCACCTCTCTTCGTGAAGCAACGTGTACTAGTATTTAGCGCGAACTGTATAAAGCTGTAAGTTAATGTTTCAATTTACATGCTTGCCAAAGTTTACCAAACTGCCGCAAAAAACAAATGTGCTTTAATTTTAATCTTCTGACCGCCACGTGTCACTCACACGCCAAACATGTTTCACAAAATACAAATGCATTCATTTTCATTTTGCGAAACATGTTTGGCGTGTGAGTCGAGTACGAAATAAGGTCTCTTTTACCATTCACTTTTGTCGGCTGTGGCCGTCGGTGGCGTCAGTTGATAGTTGACAGCCAGAGCTGTCTGTGGCGGTCAAAAGGTTGAATGGTGGGTTGTGTTGATTACGGGTGGGGTCGGTTGTGGGGTTGGCAACTGTCAAAGTGGCGCTAGTATCGGCTGGTTCCCCTAACGTCAATGTCACGCTTCTGTGTTACCAGTGCGGGGTGTACAATCGCCAGTCAAGTGCTGTGTATTTTAAAAAACAGCTGCAATTACATTTGTTGTGAAGTAAATAAATTCCGATAACCAATTATCTCAGAAATTAGTCGATCGTTGAAAGCGTCAACTGGATGAAGGAACCAAATGCACGTGGCGCCACCTATGATTAGCTTTCACCGGCCAACCCCATTGACGACGTTTGCTTTTTCTGGTTCCCACCACAGAAAGTATCCTAGTAGGTATGAGGCCAGAAGCAAAGTATCCTAGTAGGTATGAGGCCAGAAGCAATGTATGTGCCTGTTTATAATTTACTAGGCAGGATAGGACAGTCTATTGCTGGCCGTTCCTGACTTGTTGACTGTTAACGCCAGGCGGCGTCGTCTTGCGGTGCGGACGGATTGGCTAGAACTGATCCTGTAAATTCAGCTATAGGCACTTTCCTCATGGAGTGATATCACACTCGTGTTTTGTTAAAAGACACCTAGGTACATCTAGGTAATAGTTCGTCAGAAGCTAATGCTATAGACAACAATGGATGAGTCACTGGGATTGATATCTATAGACTATCATTTTCACAAGTGACAATGCTACTACCTACCTTTGGTTTCGGGTAAGCATTTTCAAACTTATCAAATAACTAGGTAAGGTAAACCTAACGTGACCTAACCTAAATAATAGGTATTGCAATTACAAAGAAAGTAGGTGGATAACTGATACATAGTAGGTAATTAATATTAATCTTCATAGCTGTAAAGTACGTGATTTTACTGCATCCCTCTTTACTGCGTCCAAAAACCGCACGTTACGCCCAGCATAATGATATACTAGGTACTTGGTAAAAACTAATTTCTTACATTATGACCATTATGTACCTATCAATATTTCGACATATTATGACTCGAACGCCGACGCCCGCCTGCGTGCCGCCCTAGTTTATCTGTGAAGTTGGTACCACTGCACAAGCTAAACAAGTGCAAAGCAATGATCGATGCCACAATGCCGGTCGAACATGCGGTTCCTGACGACAACAAACAGAGCTTATGGTATGTGTGTAGATAAAATAATGTATGTAACTGTACATAATTAGGCATTAAAACTCGAGTGATGTTATTACCCCACTATTAATCCACTCTCGAGTGTTAATGCCCTCCGTTATGTATCAGTCACATATTAAGATCGTCTTCAAAGCAACACGTAGGTAGGTATCTATTTGAAAGATCACAGTAGGTTTCTCAAGGTAAGTGAGTTCAATAAGCATTTTTAACCATTGACTAAAGCTTAGCCTCATACAAAAACAATTCACCTTGTAGTTTATAAATCAGCGACAGGTTCTATCTGCGCAAAATATATCCCAAAAAATCTCGAACACAATGTTTTTTTAACTCCAATGATAGTAAAAACCCCAGAACCTTTTTGAAAACGTAACAATCATGTCTAGCTGCAAAACGATTCACCCCAATCGCGTGTTGGGGACTAATAACGTGCTTACAAACCCTGCTTACTTGCCGCCTCTATTGCGATTGTCATAAAGGCGATGTTTGCCCTACAGAGGTTTAAGATAGGGTGGTGGTATGCGAAGGGTATCTGGCGCCAGATTTGTATCCTTGGCGCCACGTGTCGCGTCGTCGCGACTCTGGCGCTTCTGTTATAAATGTGACAGGAATATTTTTCTGGACTTGCTTTGATGAACTCCCCTGCTTGCTTTGCTCTCCACTTCGAGTAGCGTTCAGTAGTAAATATGTCTGTGTGTGTCTGTGACATTTTTTGGGTAATAGGAAGCACCCTCACCGCGCGCTAGAAACATGAACAATAGCAGGGATGCCAGTGGAAATTTTTAAATTATTCAGCCATGTTTCTGAAATTATACAAAATTACATGTCAGGATACAAACACTGCATAAAAATCCTTCACATACATAATATTGAATATTCAACAATCAACAGGTCGGAAAGGAACGAAAAATCAATTCGGTTAATGTTAAATGGCGCCAAAACCCAGACAAGACAAATGACAATCTCTGGCAGTAAATTAGTGATGCTACAACATAATCGAATGTCGAAACTAACCACAACCATGGCTCCTAATCTGTCGCACTTGCATATTTAAGCGACAGAGAAGGATATATCGCGAGTTTCGATTCGACTTTAGTTTTTAGTAGTAGCATTTGTGAACCATTACTTAACTGAACTTAAACGTAGCGACAGATCCGAATTGTACTAAGAAAACAACGACTATGAAATCAGATTACAACATATAGGTTTTATGTATCCATTTATACATGAGGATCCAGGATACAAAGAGGATACAATCAGTCACCTAATTATACAGTTTTTAAATACAATTATACAATCTGGCAGCCCTGAACAATAGTCTATATTTTATCTACAACAAGCTGAGCCCGCGCACCTCGTACCGCTTTGACAGTCCATGGCGAGTGAGCTGACACCTGGCGGAAGATGGCGGAGTTAAAAAACCAAAATAATTTTCTAATATAATTTTTTGGCCGTAAACATTTTCGATATTTTCATAGTTATTCTGCTTTTCGGGCCGTAAACCAATCCAATAAGAGGTCATAAAAATCGGTCCAGCCGTTCTTGAGTAAGTGGTGTAACTATCCGACTTAGTTTTATATTTAGATTTTCAAGGTAGTTCCCCTCCATGAAGCATGGCCGTGGGTCATCCTGTATAAAGGTACATACATTGCTTCCGTCCCACATTATGCATGTATGCGTATGCACCCTGTCTGTATTATGGGAACCAGAAACATATGATGTGGACATCCAGGGCCCGGGTTTTCTTCTTAATTTCGCACCCGGTATAATCATACCTAATACCTACATCGGATGATACAATGACGCTAAGAGCAAGAATAGATGATGATGAAGTCCCCAAATCTTGGCGTTCCTATATCAAATATTTCCCTGACTCACATGAAGCTTGCGAGATGTCCCCAAAATAAAACAACATAAGTACCGTTCTGGGAACTGTGTTTCGCACTGTGTGGACTATTTTTCACGCGTACCAGTAGTAATTCGAAATAATGCGAGGAAGCGAGCGACACAAACAACGGTCAAGGGCGGGCGGACTCGCACACGAAGGTTTCGTACCATCGTAAAAGAAAACTTAAGCACTAAAAATAATAGAACAAAACGAACATAATATCATGTCCGCACGCGGATTCGAGCCCAGAACTTAAAGATTGAGCAACTGTTATATCAAACCAGTTGCGCCACCACAATCAAATGATAAGCCACGAAATCTACTATCATATTTGTATCACGATACGGTTTATTATATCGCGGGGGGTGTTAAAACACCTCTTGCATGGGAGAGAAGTCTACATGAGATTTTATAAACTAATAATATATTGTTGTTGTTGCTGTAGCGGCAACAGAAATACACATTCTGTGAAAATTTCAACTCTCTATTGGTAATAGGTTACGGTTCATGATATGCAGTCCGCTGACGGACGAACAGACAGACGGACAGCGGAGGCTTAATAATAGTGACCCGTTTGGCACATATCGGGTAAGGAGCCTTAAAAATCATTCTGTGCTGACCAATTCACTGCAATGCTTTGAGCTTTGCTACCTTCCTTGGTCTTAAAGTTTATGACAAGATCGAACGTAACCTGATAGCAGTAGCACGGAGAACTGAGAACAACAGGCCTACTAGTGCGTGTCGCCTGCGACAATTGCAGCTGACTTCCGTCGTCCACCGGAAGTGCGGCGCCACCGGCGCACCGACGACGCCTGCGCCGCCGTTCCGCAGCTTTGGTTGGCTTTGGGTCATTCATGGCCAAACTGCGAGACGAACCGGACGTCACGGTACGACGCCCCCTTCATTAACCGAAAACTCTTCACATTTTATTTGCACTTTATTCCCATTAGCATTTAATGGTGCATTCAATTAACAAGGCGTCACTTTATACTGTAGTTCTAATTAAAGGCAAGTGCTATTCTTAGCATCCGAGCGATGGGCATGACGGATATTGTGTTGTATGGGTAGAGTAGGTAGAAGTGCTGTTTCTTATTATCGTTTTAAATGTATGTCTCGCAGGGCCGTGCAAATAGAGCATTAATACGACATGTCACGGGCCGGCGGTGTTGTTGCAATGAATAATCAGGCTGTCTGTATGCGGTGGCAGATATTTGCTTGGCACACTGGTGACTAAGATCCTAGTAGACTGTTCAAGGAAGGATTGTTTTGAACGGAATGACACGGCTGAAGCAAATCTGTAAGCAATCATATAAGTATACGAAACTTGGGGACAATACAAAGCTTGTACACGCACTCACTCCAAATCACATACCCTTTACCGATACTCTTCGCAAACATTCAACAGCACTGACCAACAGGTTTGTCGAACACGTACGGTGATGATGCAAACGTATTATAGTAGGTATTTTAAGGTAGTTACGTAGTCAAGTGGCATAAGTCCTCCTCGTATAATGTCAGCGATTGGTTATTTATTGTAGCGGTCGACCGTGGTGGCCTTTCGGATTTTTCTGATGGGAATGTAGTGAATGGCATGTTTTTGTAAGCGATTGAAGAGGTGTACTTGGGCTTCTAGTCTCATCTAATGACACGAGAGGTTTCAAGATCTCAACGATGTTGTGATTCCGCCTACTACTCGTAGTATTCTTTGAATTTTCTAAAACTGCACTATGTGCACCGTCAGCTAGCTACTGTGAATTTATCACCTCTGATAATTATGCTTCTCTGAATCAGGGTAGCAAGCAATGCTAATGCAAGGTGTTCTTAGAACAATCAGCAACTCTTCTTGGGTGGTCTTATGGCTTGATTATTTTTCGCACGTGTCTCATCTAATTTCGACCCTTTCGATAGGCTTTGTTTACGTACCTACCAGTTTTCAATAGCCTCTTAAATTTTAATGTAGTAGGTCGTTTTACTTACTGATAATGATCGTGGTAGTATTATATGATAATATTTACAGCACAAAAAATCAACGGTATAATATTATCAAGCTCTTGTGACTTGTCAATATTGTCATTGAAGTTTCCCAATACTAATTCATTATGCTGGACATGTGGCAAAATTTATGTGCAACTGCCATGCGTAGTCGCAGAATATTATCTACACTTCATTATTTTTAACATTTAAACATGAAATCCAAACCATCAATCATGGATTGGCGCCTCGGACATGCCTCATTCATTCTCATTAACATAGACCAGTTACCATTTCGGGCAAGCCGCTGTGCAAAGGCCTCTCATCTTGCACTGATACTTCGCCGATAGAGCTCTGTTAACTTCGGTCCAAGAACAGTCATAGATACTCCACTTTTCAATCTTATATCCTCACAATAGAATCTAAAAATTTAACAGAATCGTTTCGTTCAACCGTACCTGTTCATTTGAGTTGTTACTAGTTACTCCTACGACATATTTGGTAAGCAGTAAATTCTAAACATGTTCGCTACTTGCTTATTGAGTGAGTGGTAAAAATTTTATCCGTTAATAACATCTTGACTTAGTAATACCAGCAAGCGATAATTAGACATTTAGACACTTCTTTGAATTGCCCCAACGCAATGCAAAAAAATGTTGACAGAAGATGCCAGACATTTTTTTTTAACTGAACCAATCCAAGTTTCAATCAAGATCTGTAGGTAGCCAGTTTGTTCAATGACTCTCAAGTATTATGTTTGTCGCCCACGCAGAGCTACGTTTATCAGCTCGCCAATCTGTCTTGCTTGCGTCTGCGCATAGAAAACGCAGTAGCTGAGTAAGTAATATCTACTGTGTGGGTGAGGCGCCACTATCGCGAATAGCTGCATAATTGTCACTGACAAATAATTGTTTCCCAATTATGGTATGCAATGCGTATTAATTAGGAAATCGTAGGAAGCATTGGCAATAAGGATCTGAAAGAGAAATGACTATAGAGCTGATTTCTATAACAAAAAATAACGTGATTCACCTAAAACTACTATAAAATCACGGATGGCTTCCCAGGAACTGCATTTAAAATGTTGTTGCTTAGTGCATGATTTAATTGTACATAATGGGTGCTAAATTAGTAGGTACTTCCCACAAAAAATGTACTCCATTTGATAACGAGAACTTTAAGATTGAATTTGGAGTTGCTAGACCCCAATAACCCCAATGTATACTTTGATACTTTTAAGGCATTTATTAATTGTACACAAAGTATACTTAATTAGTTTGAGAAAAAAATGTGTACTGTAGTGCTCCTAGCACTAATGTAGTGATCCTAACCACCTCTCAGCAATTATAAAGACTTGTATTTTGTTGGCTTGTGTTTTATTTTATTCATCATGAATAGTTTATTTACACTTTTGTATAAAAGGGATCCACAACTGGCTCGATAGCCATTAAGCTATCCTAACTATAAAATTTAGACCAGTCACTGGCCGAAGCCTACGGTGAAGTGTGTCACATTGACTTCTAACATCCAAGCCTCTTTCTTTTTTTTAATTACAAAATAAGTAACAGTGTCAAAGTGATATACAAAATAATCGCATAAACAAATATCGAACCTTACAGTACTTTAAAAACTAAAAAGTAAAATTTAATTTAAATTTGGGGTTGCTGAAAAGCATCTTCCCAGCAACCCCATTACCTACTGTGACACTTTGGCACGTTTGAATTGTACATAATAGGACTTAATTTGTACCGACGGCAAAATGCGTAAGGATCACAATTAAGTTAAAATTAATGGTTGCTGGAAAGCATCTTCCCAGCAACCCCATTTTCAATATCGGTATTAGGGAATTCATTGATTATTTTTTTTATATAATGCGTACTTAATTAGTACTTCCCACAAACAAATACTTCATAAAATAACGAGTAGTTGATTAAGACCAGAAACCCCAAACTAAATCTTAAAGTAAGTACTTACTGTACATATAATTGTACTAAAAAACTACTGTTATAAAAGCCACATATCGGTAGGAAACTGTCTCTAAAGGCACAGCTTTCGCTAATTTGAGGGAGACGGTGATGCATCCATCCTGTACAGCATTTGTTTGCGAATAAACGAAATTTTACTTTACTTTTAAAGAAAGAAAGACATTTATTGCACACAAACAAAATAACACACTGTGATGAGATGGGACGCCCGCTGAACTCAGCGGCAGATCGGTCCTCTATTGTGACTATTTCACCCAAACACACCTTACATAAATAAAATAGACAAAAATAAAACACAATTATACTCATCAAAAGACACAGTTATTGGCGGTAGGGTCACGGTGTGCAAAACCTACATCACGACTTTTCCCAAACGGTAAGAGAGAGACAGGTGAGGAGAGAAACACGTTTAATGTATTTTGTAGCAGGTACTATAAAATACTAAATTACCAGTCAATTGAATAAATAATTGCAGAAATGTCAAAATCCTTTTATTGACGTATTTTAATTGACATTTCAAAACTGGATATACCGGCATTATTAAATTACAGCTACTCAAAGTTTTTTATTCACCGTCGCATGTAATGTGATACGTACTCAATTAAATGCCTTTTTATCATACGTCATGAAATGTTGTTTTAACTGTGCTAAAATGATGTTGCATTATGATATGGACGGAGCTATTTCTTTGGCGGCATTTCAAAGGTGCTTCGACGATTACCATACAACTCTATGTTATGGTATGAAGAGCTTTATGAGACACTTGAGCAAACATGTTACATTCCATAACATTGAAAATGCAGTTCTTTACAAATTACTCTGGTTATGTTGATGATCCGTCAGCTGCCGAATCGACTATTGTTACAGATCTTTTTAAGCGGAAATTAGGTATTTGGTAGTTAAGACAGTTGAAAAGGATAATAGAAGATGAATGAAGACTGCCTAAAAAAGGAACGTGTCTTATCACAAATTTAAACAATTTTGTAAGTATTATCCAAATCGTAGATATTCAACACTCCGAAAGATGTTTAATATTTTTTTATTAATATCCAATGAATGTATCATTGGATATTAATAAAAAAATATTAAACGTTAAAGTATAGTAGAGTCGATTACTAGGTACCTATAGGAACTGAGCGGATTCTCATAAATATTTTAATACGTACACGCTGACTCAGCAAAATTGTGTGTTGGATCCGCGCCGGCGCGCAGCTATAGTGATGAAATATTGTTTCTATTACAGCACAAGTGAGAACAGAACATATGAATCTTCCGCTAAAGTAAACTTTACCCGTGCATGACTATCTTAGCCTCAATATCGACACGATAAAACTGACAATATCAAGCAGAACTATAGTATAATAATTCACCAAGTTCAAATCTTTAAAAAAACGACTTCGAGATCAAGCCCTATTTTATTCATCCCCGGTCGGGATACGAATGAAGTCTTTGTATGAAAATTCCTTATCAAAACTATTGCTGAACAGAACTACAAACCAAAACGAGCTGTGTGTATATATTTTATAATTTTGTTGATTTTTTTAAAAAGCGTTTGTTGATAAAAAAATATTTCGGACCATCTCTGAAGTATTACCCACCAATCAAAACAAGAATCATCAAAATCGATTTATAACTGATGGTATGATCGCGTAACAAACATACAAAAAAACAGTCGAATTGAGAACATCCTCCTTTTTGAAGTCGGTTGAAAAAACGTATTCTTTGTTTCAAACCGCACTTAAAACAGGGCCATAAATACACGCTCTCGAGATAAATCTGCGACAGGTAATGAACTTCTATTATATCGGATTATGTCGGACCCTTTAAAGTCAGCAACAATAATGACACGACTAGACATATCGCTAATATAAATTGAGTTTTACTCTTAGACTCGAACAGCTATCTGAAACAGTCTTTAATGATAAGTGTATTTAAAGGTTAGTCGGCGATGTCTCCCAAGGCAGTATCTTAGGGCCGCTGCTGTAAATAATATCTCATTCTTGTGACTTGCGCCGACTTATACCAGTTTTTCTGCTCCCTCAATTATTAGTCGCGGCTTGGAACGAATATTATGCATATCCGACTCTATAATTATTATTCCGAGCCTATTATAATAAAATTTAATGTAACAGCAGCTGTTCATAATGTCATAGGGTATTGTAAAGTAGAGTAGCTTAGCGTACTCATACTATTCTGCTTATTCTTATTACTATAAACGGTACAGCAATATGAGCGCCTCAAATGTATTACATTACTATAGCTAGAGGTAGTTATAGGATATTCGGATGCATATTTACGTAAAGTTGAGGTGTTGGATATTATGAAAGCATTTTTATTGAAGAAAACCCGTGATTCCGGGATCGCCAAACTTAGTATTCTGATTATAGAATTGGATGTATATTTATTTGCCTAAATTTGATAAAAATATTTCTTAAGTATTTTTTTCACTAACACACATTGTGCCTGCTATTTCCACAACCAACACATAAACATTTGCAATGGGAATTGAAAAATAACTTTTAGTAAATATGCATCCGACTAATTATCAATCCCGGAATCCCTGGATTAATTTTTCATTTGTTTTGTTAAGAAGCCGCTTCTTTAGCCAAAAAAATACTTTAGGGTAAATATGCATCCAAATATCCGATCTGAAGCATGGTTATTTTACTATCTAGATGATTTTTTCTTGTTGATTAGAAATTTAGATCGATATTGATCTAAATTTCAACGTAATTAACAAGAAAAATGATTACACATCAAACGCAATATCATACCAGCTTAACATGATACTTTCTTCGCAATCTAACTCCCGTTGTATAGCATTTCAAATGTAATTAATGGCTATTAATAAACATAGGATGCAATAGACTTAAGGTCAAAAGCCAGGGAATAGGAAGATTGCATCTAAAGTACACGCAACACACCACCAGAGATTATGAGTTTATAGCCATTCAAGATAATTGCCTTTACAAGCGAAATTGTCTGCTCTTCCTCAGTGTAATGGGGCCCTTGAATTCCATTCCATTATTAAATTAGGTTCCTGGCTCTTAGCGGTATGCCTATGCCCCGCCTAGAGTATTTCTAGAATGTAATATTTAAAGTTTAGTGCCAAAAATTCTTCAGTACTATTTTTGGTGTTTACAGCTGACTAGTAAAAATATATAGCTTTCTAAATTAGTCTTCGCTTTAAAGGGAAGGATAGTAATGTGATAATTGCAGATAATCAAAAACACTCTTCACCTTACATGTTGCCGCTATAGCCAAAAACAAACGAAACACAGGCCGTAAATAAAGGTTGTAAATTTTGAACATATTCCAGAGAACAATCTGGAATATAGACTTGAATCTGAGCCAAGAGCGAGCCCAATCAACAGTTCCAAATCGAGACCGTGCGATGACTACGTGCATGTGGCAGTTGAATTAAAAAGAATAGCGGATATATCTGAACATCACCTCGATGCGTCTAACATAATGGAATACTGAATCACGAGGATAAGCAAAGACACTCTGTACGGCAACACAGTGAGTCAGTGTATAGCTATCTCCATTTTACGAGCTGCACGCGGCATTCAGCGGGAGTACCGATTTCATGCAGTGTTAAACAATATCAATATCAATTTCCTAGCGGACGTTGTAAAGTTACAATGAAACATTCACATTATCCAGCCTTTGAAGTAGAAAATTCCATATATGCTGAAAGGACATCTGCAGCCAATTCATTGGCATGTTTATAGTCAATAAAGATAGATATGTACCTATATTAACTGCCAATATGAAATGCCGGTTCATCGAACACAAAGAACACCCATTCGTTCCACGTTGTACGCATTCCCTTGTTAATTGATGCTGATAAACTTAACTACTACGGCCGATGTATCATCGAGTTATATCCCCGCTAATGCGATTTGGTGATAAAGAGACCGGGAGACATAAGATTTCAATTAAGCAAAGGTGCGTTTTTATCAGAAACGGCGACGCTGGAGAAGACATATAAAGAACTCTTGGTGGCTGGCCACCTTGTTTCTTATCAGGGGTCTCTCATTTGTCGCTGGCATTCCGGGAATCTTGTCGGCGGATGGTCTAATTGACTAGTCGAGTCGCCCACACTGCATCATACAGCCATTAACAGCCGACGCCTCTAGGAGCCCCCTTTTGTTCTCAACAAGTCCGCACAGGTACTTATGCTTGTCCCTTACCTGCCGAATAAGCCCATCCCTTTCCCACAATCACCGCAAGGGTAGCAAATTTTTTTGCTACAGAGTGAGCGACGTACTCCAAAGTTTTTGTCTCGCTAAAAAACAAAACGAGTACCTGGCTTCCTTTGAGACAGCTATTCTTTCTACAAACAGTGTAGTTTTCGACCAACGAAAGCTGCTAATTAAACCAGCTATTACCGTGTCGAGCTGAATGATTAACAACTTCTGAGACCTAACAGTCTGCTTGCTAGCAGGTAGATGTCTAATTTTAGTATATGCAAGTAGTGGGAATATTTTGACTCTTCTGTAATTACGCGGACAATGTGCGCTGAGTCACCACTCATCGCTCGACTCCTCTACCTGGTGGCGACAGTTGTCCACTTCGTCATTTATTGTTAATGTCACTCCATCCTCGTTATCTTTTATTGGCGCCTCGAGAGCTTTACGGCTCTCCTTAATTGCTTAGGTCCATTGTCCACTTTATCTGTTAAGCTATTTTTTTAAATGTTAAAATATACGGTACTTGTAATTTGCAATAACATGATTCGCAACCACTAAGTCAAGGCACAAAGGTTAAAATATTTAAGTTAAAAAGCAATTAATTATTATTGCTTTTTCACTTAAAGATTTTTGAGATCCACACCATATCCTTCAACTCCATTATTAGAATTTTTATCCTTAGTCTATAAACACCCAGCCTTGCTTCAATTACCCCAAGTGCACTCAAATTGCTCTCGAAATCTGTCGCTCCATCTAAAATTTCCTACCTACTTATTGGAAGCACTCACAGGTTTCCGTTACCTAATGTAGACTTCCGCCGATCTGTAAATCGATCCTGGCGGTAATAAATTCTGACTGGGGTTGAGAGCCCGATATCGCTAAAAGCTTCGCCGAAGAGTAAAAATAGTCGGGGTAGAGCAGAGTTAAGTGGCGAGCTGTGTCTGCTGATAAGATTGGGTTTTTGTGAGTCCCGCCAGGACAACCTTTACGGGCTCGATAGTGGGACTCGAGATAATAAAACACAGGTTGGATACCACTCAAGGGTTCAGTTTGCCTTCCCGTCGAGATTAGAGGCGTGGGTTGCTTCGAGACTTCGGCCGCTTATTTGTCATGTATAAGCAGTTGATAATTTTTGTCTCTTCCTTTTTTCACGGGATGGTCTGAGAACCTTTGTTAGTTATGGCTCTAATTTTAACTACTTAGTTGCTAATGCTTTATTTTAAGGTTGGCGGATAAGGCAATATTTCCAATTCAATTTGTGTTGCAGTTTATTACTCCAACCTTGTTTTGCTTTCCGTTGGTCCTCATTCGACGAGTGCGACGGCTGGCTAACATCTGCTATCGAATCAAAACGAATGTATAACATTACATATGATTATTTCAATCCCACCTGCTGCTGTACTTTAAATACTCGGAATTCACATACTTTTACTGCCATCAACTTGTCTCCTCCAGTTGTTTATTCAGTTAATAGTGGTACATGGACTTTTTAAGTGTCCATTGTCCAGTTATCAAGTATTTGTTCCCTCACTAAGCTGTTTAAGTGGTTTGTCCACCATTTGGTCGCCTCTTACCTCTAGGGTTTCTCACACCGTATCTTGGTAATCTATTCCCCCGTCTTCCGGGTTGCCACAGGCCGTATTAAATTGAATTTACGCGGAGTAACCGGCAACTGTCTTTGCAAGATATTTATCTTCGCTGTTACTGCAATGTTAACGTGTCAAGTCAAAACGGGACTGTTACGTTCGCGAGTACAGTTTTTACTCTCTCTCAAGTAAAACATCTGACAAGCATTTGAACAATTTAGAATCGCCTGTCTCTCTTAATCCAAAGCATTAAAGCTCAACTTCATCTATTCATATCGTTACTGCTGTAGTATCAAAGTAATCGTAATGACTCGCTACGGTCTTTAGAATCCGAGACTCTGGCGTCTTGTTGTTGTATTTCCCACTTTATTTATTCTACGTTAGAGTCGGTATTTCTTTCCGTGCCGGCTGGTTGCGTGTCTGTGCGTTTATCCTTGCCCGCTGGCGCCGGCGCCGCAGTAACCGCGCTATTTTTCTTCACCACATCGTATTATTTATTCATTTGAGTGTTCCTATTATAGTATCGCGTAATTTTGTTTGCCGCTATTGTTATAGATATCGTCGTTGTCTATTGCGTGGGTGGAACCAACGCCTTGTTACATATATCTTCTTTATTATCATGAGATTGTGTTTTTACCATTCAATCATCAAATGGGATGCTATATTCGCTGTACCTGTCGATTATGTTACCACTCAAACCGCAGCCTGTTACTCAGTTGGTAGTTTCAACCGAACTGGCTTCTGTGACTGATCTATCGGCCTCGAACCGAGGCACTCCTATGTTTTACTAGACCAACCTTGGTCGACCTACATTGATCAGCTAAGTAGTTTTAATAACCTTATTGCGTCTAATGAATTTACCTAAATCGCTCCTACTGCAAATATTGCATGTTCGCACATATTTGCCATTATTTGCTTTGCGGAGACTGTTTAAAAAGATCGACAGACCTAAAACTAGGTGAGTACCTATTACTACCTATGTTAAGCTGTCCCGTTTTTCAAAGTACCTACATGTGTGAGTTTTTGGACATGTGTGCAGATAAACAACTAATATACATATAATAAATAGCTTGTTTATTCAATTGGTGTTGAAAACCCGTACAAAAATAAATGTTCGTATCAGTATGTTGGCGTTCCCGTAAACTCTTTTAAGTAAAGCTAATGACAGCATGTGTTGATAGCTTGATGTTAATAAGGCGATGCAGTGTGTGGATGTCAGGAAGTGATGAGAGAAGTTTCGGAGGAATTCTGAAATACTTGAAGAACACAATGTGAAACGAAACATACCCACCATTGGTGATTCTGTGATCTGGTTTAAGATTATGTCTCATATGTCACATCTTCATTCCTACCCTATGAAATTTCTGAAATATTTAAATACATTGGTGGTGTTTTGTTTTCCATTGCTAAAAAGATGTCTATTTCAATCCAGTTTCTCTAACTCATGGAGCATAATGGAGCTATATTTAGTGCCATTCAACCTAAGAAAGGAAATCTTCATAAAAACTGACAGTTACCTATGTATGTTTTGTTATGGCGTTAACATTGAATTGTTCTTGCTAATCCTAACAAGTAGACGACAGAAGTTGAAGATTATAACTGCATTTGATTTACATAATAGTAGTTTACGTGACTGATACATAATGGAGGGCATGAAAACTCGAGAGCTGGTTTCATTCGAGAGTTTTAATACCTATTTATGTACAGTTACATACACTAGTTTATCTATCCACATATCATAACCTCTCATTGATGAATTCAGGAACCGCATGTTCGACCGGAATTGTGGCATTGCTCTGCACTTGTTTAGCCTGTTCAGTAGTACCAATTTCACAGACAAACTAGGGGCGGCACGCAGGCGGGCGCCGGCGTTCGAAATTTTAATGTCATAATATGACGAAATATTATGGTCATAATGTATATTCAGATAAGAACTGAGTTTTCACCAAGTAGTATATCATTATGCTAGTCGTAACGTGCGGTTTTTGGACGCAGTAAAGAGGTTTTATGATACGTGTGTAGATAAATAAACATAAAACACATTAATTAGCACTTTTGAATTTATGTAATCTTATATTCAAAGGCGTGGGAATATTTCCGTCCCAAATGATGCCTAAATGTGTTAAATGTGTCAAATTGAGCAAACACTGATTTAGTAATGAGCTTAACTATCGCAGATATGGCGGACTACTCATAATTTAGAGTTTGTTTTGGACGAAATTTGTTTATTTTAATCAATAGGTGTTTTAATAGAATTTATTGTGTCCTTTTCTCAATTAGTCAGATTTTATAGCGCCTACTTAATGTTTTCGACTAATACTAGTTTCTTCTTCAGTTTCTGTTGTTTTGATGTACCTTCTTTCTTCTTTTAATTATACTTCTTTATAATATCATTTCCTTGCCATTAATGAAAACAGAATATTGCCTATCCACCGTGGCAGGCAAGACAAGCGTTAGAATATGGAAAGTCGAAAGCAGAAAGTTTGACTTCGGAATTTTGTATGGGCTAGCTAAGAGATGTGCATACTAAAAGAATGTCCTGACCCCTCTGAGGTGAACCCGAAGGAGCGGGGCGTCACAAATATACTCCCGTTTTTGGTTTTTTGCTTACATCTTGAAAATGACATGTCAAAGGACATTAGATTTTACTTACTTCGATTTCATACATTTTTACCTATTCCCAATCGTTGTATAAAATGTATGAGCTCCGAAAGAAATATATGTGTATTTTTCCTCAGTTTTTGATCAATAATTGATTCCTTTTTTTAAAGTGCCCCCAAAAAAATTATAGAGTTAAATAGCTCTTCAAAAATATAATTACACATGCGAATGACGAATTCGCATTCGTCGAACTTTTCAACCATAGATGACGAATCTATGGTTGAAAAGTTCGGAGCTCATAATCCTAGACAATCATTGGGAAAAGGTAAAAAGTGTACAAAATCGAAGTTGAGAGGATTTTATCAGCTTAAATTATGTAGTATAAAAACATTTTCTATGTTCCACCGTTTTCGAGATGTAAGCATAAAACCAAAACGGGTATTTCATTGTGATCTCCTAACTAATCCAAACAAAGCTCATATGTAAAATTATCTACTTTCAACTTTTCTATCTAGCTAGACTCTCTTTGGGAGCACTTGTTACAAACTAATTACAAATTAAGTTTAGCTTAAAAAATACTACAATGTCGGTGAACCATAAAAGGCACTACGTTTTTAAGTGCCCAAGTCCATACTCAAATCAAAATAAACAGTATACCAAAAGCAGTCGCAAGATAAGAGCTACTGAAATAAACAAGCCCTGTAAGTGTGTTTCGTCGCTTGTCTTGTAATGGTTGTTTAATTAAACAACATTAATTATGTCCCAAATTTTTTTATTTTTTTACAGGTAAGTTTTTTTGGCCAGCGTTAATAAGAAAACTTCAAGTTGGTAAGTAAACTGCATGGTGGCTCTTAGGACCAACACCTAGTTGTTAACATTCCTACAACATATACTGATAGCTTTTTAGTTATTATTATAAATTTACAAAGCTACAAAAAAGTGTGGAAAAATAGCTTTTCAGTTAATATTACAAATGTATAAAGCTACAAAAAATTGTGGAAAGTATACTTAATAATTATAATACAATAATAATAATACCTTGGACACTATTTACACACATTGATGTAGCCCCAAACTAGGGTTCCCGGTATCTTGGGTACTAGACAACGATACACCACATACTTATATAGATCAATATTATACTTAGATAGATAAACAACCACGACTCCCTAGTCGTGGTTGTTTATCTACAAACATCCATTCTCATCAAACAAATATTTGCCCCCACCGGGACTCGAACACGGGAACCTTGGCTTCGTAGGCAGGGTCACTGCCGCCTCGGTCATTCGGGTCGTCAACTTCTGAATCCCACGAAATATATTAATCTCTTTTAACTAATCAATATATATAATTAACTACAAACAAGCATTTCAACTAGTAATGACTAACCTGATCAGTGTCGTGTGAATTGTCGCAATATCAACCGACAAGCTGCAGCTAATTCACCGTCCATTACCGAGCCATTAGGTACCCGCGTTTTTCTCGAAAGCGCCCGCCTCGAAAAGGACAAACAATTGCATTGTTTGCCGAAGATTGGCGCCGGGCCGGTGGCGCCTGCGCATCCGCTAGTGACGCACGTCGCACGATGAAAACCGGGGACAAAACAATCGATCGATTTCGACTGTCGCACTGTGGAAATTACCGTTCAAATACATAACAGTTTCAAGTAGGTCGTGGTGTCGCCGACACGGCGCCAAACACTGTCGCTGTTACTCATACAGTTTATGATCCTGACTACCGCATTTAATTTATTCCTCAATACTCATTTTTCACTTTATTGCTCTGGCTTATTACTAACTGCAAATTCTCTCCAGTGAAAGCGAAGAATCTCCTGGTTATTACCCTACACATGTGCCTGCGCTCATAACTAATATGAGTAATAGCCTGGATTAGGCGTTTATCGATGTTTTGCCGCGCCTCGGTCGCGCTTGGCTAGTCACCCGCCCCGCCGACCTTATTCTAACTCGGTGGCGCCTGCGTCTGTCTCGATTAATAATTACTTGATTAGCGCAACTCGTACGCCCATCCCTATTGTCTGACACCACGACATCAACAAAACAACACAGACATTTCCCACGTACTTTCATAGCACCGTAACTACACAGACGAAGAACGCCACGCTATTTCCTGATCAAAAACTTGATTACCAACTTCATGTGCGTGAGTAGCTAATACGTAATTATTGTGAGTATATATCATATGCATGAGCGAAACATTGCCATTCAACAATTCAACACATTTAAGCAGTTATAAATTGCGCTGGGTTTGTGCCATACCCGGACAATCGCACGAAAAAATGCAGTAGCGCTAGCGGCTGCTGAGTGACAATAATGTTGATAGTCTTATTTCGCAGCTCGAGTTACATACTAGTATGTTTTGTACATCCTATATCAGTAATTGTCCGAAACATTGGCGCCACCGCTCTTGGCTGACTGCCATCGCAATAGGAAACAGGCCGATTAATTTGGTAAACCCAATCGGCGACAATGCAGCACCTATAAAACGATGTGAGATTATAAATCTTAAAGCATTTAATTGTGCGTCAAAATAAGGTTTTTCATTCGTGCCCGGAGACATGCCATTTTGAAATGGCGAAACAAATTGTGTCGTACGATAAAATTATACCGTATACTATACAAATAACGTAATGTTATAATTTCGTACTATCGTAATTGTTCGCTTCCATTCTTGTATCCTGGTTGCGATAGCTGCTTCCGCATGGGGTCACAAAAAAGCGAAATAATTCTGTATTGATAAAAAGTAGTCGTTGGCGTCGCACCGCCGGGTCGCCGGTGCATTTGGCGCGGCGCCACCGGGTGACCTCATTGCGCGCTCGTTTTGGCGCCACTGTCGCTTGCAATGATCGCTATCGTCGCGATGACATGCCAAAACGCATCGCGCGCCTATCGATACTTTACGCTGGATTCACGGCATTTTGCAACTCTATCAAAGCAGCGCACGGGTCTACTCGTTGACTTTTTATTTACCTTCAAATCTCAATATGGCGAATCAAAATGAGTTAACGGTAATCCGGTATTCTATACAATCCCTAGGCAATGTAAAGACTGCCTAAAACGTGCAGAAATATTATTTATTTCATACTTTGCCGAGGTATTCTATACAATACCGATGCGCAGCCAGTTATTTATAAAACGGAACATTTATTGTTCTGTTTTCATTGTGAATTCCTTAAAAGTCTGTGTTGTAATTTGACATTTTCATACCGGTTTCTGTAGTAATTCTTGCTGTTTCTACTTAAATTGTGAATGTAGGTCCTTCATCGCAGGGCACAGAGGGCAAATGCACTATCTTGTAGCTGGCGCATATATATCCATCACGGCTATAATAGCTAATGCGTGGCTATTGCGACACCATATATCTTTGTAATTGCATTTGATGTCATAGTACATTACATGCCTAGTGAGTATCGACTGCGGTGCGGTGTATTTATCGATAAATTACGACCTGTTGAATAAATCTCTAGGTGAGCACCTGTTTACTCAGTGAAATCTTGAATAAGTTTTCGGCGATACCATGCGCGATGGGCAAACTAAACGATGTTGTTCAAGGGTGACAAATCAAGCCAAAAGTGTGTTTATCTTGATAATACCTTGAACACTATTTACACACATTGATCTAGCCCCAAACTAGGATTCCCTGTATCTTGGGTACTAGACAACGATACACATACTTATATAGATAAATATTATACTTAGATAGATAAACCACTATGAAGGGTACAAACATCCTTTCTCATCAAACAAATATTTGCCCGCACTGGGACTCGAACCCGGGACCCTTGGCTTCGTAGGCAGGGTCACTGCCGTCGCGGACATTCGGGTTTGTTGATCTTGTGGAACATAAAATAATAAGAGGTGACAAAACTTACCAGGATTCGATCTACTCCATGTTACAAACGAACAGTCTTAGGTTCCAACTCCTTCCCTCGACCTAATTGGAAATCTTGTATCTTCAAAGTTTTATAGCATGAAACTTCTGGAAAACAACATGCTGTGTACATATACATGTGCCTTCATTAGTCCTGGAGCAACAGACGGTCGGCCCAATTAGAGAACCACATATGAGAGAATTGTTTTTATGGCCCTCACTATAAAGTCTTAATTGATTTGTTGTTGAAGCCTGAATGGCTGCTATTGGTTTTAAGTTTAGAACCCATTCCAGTGTGCCGAGCATGCTTTCTGCCGAGCATGCTTTCTGCCGAGCATGCTTTCTGCCGAGCATGCTTTCTGCCGAGCATGCTTTCTAAATAATGCGATTGCTTCATCATTCGAGGTAGGTATAAACTTTTACTATACAGATGAATATGATCAAAACACAACATAAGATGAGGTTCAAACATTGTTTTAGGGATAGGGCCGTTACGTCTACTTCCCTTTACGTCCATGTACCGTTTTGGTCCGAATACCTTTATGACCATATCCCGATTCGACTACATCCGCATACGACTACATACCACATCCTATTTAATTTGTGTTTGAGCTTAAAAAGGATAATAATTTGAGTATTCGTGAAGGCTCTGGTGGGTCTAAAATAGTAGAATAGTTTATGACAAATGTTCAAATTCTAATAATAGTAACCGTGCACTTATTTATTATATTACGCGTGCTTAGATATTATTTTCCTCAATACAAGCCTATAAATTATACTCGGACACATACAGTCCCACTTTAAATTGATGGTTCCCTTGTATACTTCCTAGACTTAAATTATGACCACTGGCAGAAATATGAGGTACGAATCTGACATATAGAAGCGTGGGTGATAATGATAGTAACGTTCCTTATGATTTAGTTAGGTTAGTTTGTAACCAACAATATTTACCTATTATACTTCAACGCCTACTGCGAAATCTATTAATAGTATCTATAAATTGCGACAAAAAGGTTATTTAAATCGATAAATTGAAAAATATATTGTGTTATGGTAAATTTATATATTCTGGATTATATTATGTTTTGCTATTAAATCTGACTGTTGGTAAGTTTATGTCCAAGAACAAATGGGTGTAAATTCTTTGTTCCAATTTTTTCATATTGAACTCTTATCTTGTGACGAATATGGGTACCTAGTTAAAATTATTATAAATAATAAATGTAGCCCATTAATGTACCCACCGAGGGGGGCAGGCCTTTACCCGGATACGAGTTAGATTAATCCATACTCCATGGTTTGTTATTATCTAGCTAGCTAAATGTTATTATCTAGACAAGATGACTGTCAACATATAATTTCAAGTTTTATAAACGTCAATATAAAACAAAAAAGACAATACTCAACCAGTAAATTGTTACAAAAAAACCACAAACAACCATTCAAAATTAGCCAAGAAACCGACATCCGTCGATTACAACCCAATTTTGACCCAAAAGGAGACAGTAAATTGGTTTTAATCATATGATTATTAACCCAGGTAGTTTCCAAAACCGAATTCGATATCAAATTCAAGACGAACATTTGACGTTATATCAAATTATAAACCCTCAAGTTTAATTTGTCCCAGCCAATAGTTGCTCCATTTTAAATATACCGAGATGGCTGGTCCAGTTTCTGTAGTTAAAACTACCGATAAATCTTCTGCTTAGGCTGAAGTGGGCTTTCTAAACGCAAGACTCTTGCCTAACTAATGACAAGCGACGCTTAGCGTCAATTAGCGAAAATACGCTGAAGAAAGGGTCGTCTTGTCCAGCCAAGTCGTAAATATGGCTACAGTTGACTTACCAGAATTCAACCTCCTTTATAGTCTTGGTTTGTTGGCTCGTGCTGTCCCTAGATTTCCCGTCTCGTAATCTCCAGAATATGTAGGTACCAAAATATCAAATACAGTATCTGGTGATTAGGAAGTTTAACACACTGGGTAACGTCGAATTCGGTCAAATATCCATCTATAAAAGCGTTATTGCTCCTAAAGAAGACATTTCCCAAATCCCGAAAAATTATATGTTATGAAGACGTCCCATTTTTTCAATCTGTGTGTTTGAAAACATCATATGTCAATTGAAACTACGAGGGTTAAAATGATTAAAATCAGTTGATTAAAATCAGTGATTCCAAGTGATTTAACAAAATACATTGATTTATTAACTGAATACTTTTTACTGCGACCAAATCAGCCAAAAAGTTTCATAGGAAGTCCCTGGACACGTTTTGGCTGATTTTTTCGCATAAACCCCGACATAAACTACGGCTAAAATGTATAATAAGGTCAATAAAACAACCTCTTGAATACCACCGGCGTTAGCTAACGCCGCTTTTCCGTCATAGGCTTTAAATTTTATTACCATGGCATAAGGTTCAAAATCGCGACCTGTCCCAACTGCCCTCGGTGTTTGAGAGGTTAAGATCTAAGAAATTTGCTACAGCGGTGAAACCATAGTAGATTTTACAACAAGTGCACAAAACGAACCATTTTTATCCGAGACTTTTAGCAGCCCGAGCCGAAGGTTAATGGTTTTGTGGACGAGTTATAAACTCTGCTTTTCACTTCGATTGCGAGAAAATAAAACAGTAACATAACGTATTAACATTTCTTTTTTGAGAAAATTCAATACGAAAAGTTCACGGCTTCTTTCCCGCTACTTTACTTTTTTTAATTTTCCTGCATAATTTTCGGGCAAAGAAAAAAATTTACAGCCTATTCTTAAATTATTTTGGAATAATGTTTTTTTTTTGTGGTAAACACGTTTTGATATTTAGTTTCTTTTTCGTATTATCTTATTATAAATCAAAAATGCAAATAGGGATGGAAATATTATAAATTAGCAAGTTTTATCCATGTACAATTAATTGTTTTTGGCTGTATGGGCTAAATGGTCACTGCCTTAGTGTAGACACATTTAAAAAGCTACTTTTATGCACAAGAGCATAAAATTCAACTTTATGTCGCCTAGATCCTGCATAAAGTAGTACTTTTTCGAGCATGAGAAGTGAAAAAATTATTTTATGTTCATTTATTCATTTAAAGTCTATTTTGCTTTTCATTGTGTCAAAAATTACGGTTTTAGAGCTTTTAGATTATTGACATTTACATAATATTTTGCAGTTACACGTTAATTTAATTATTAATAAAATTAACAACGATTATGTTGTTTTTTTTAATAAATAAATGACTTCCAAATCAAAATAGATCAAAATCGCGATTTTTATCAACCCTATCTGTAAATTTCAGGCCTGACTTGGCAAAACATACACGAATTTAGGAAATATTATTAGGCTAATCTAGCCAGCTGAAGAGACCTGACAACTAATCTAATTAAAACTAAACTACAAGTTTTTTTAATCTAAAATAGATGTTTTAAATCTAAAACCTGCTATTTCTTGAGAAAGAATATTGCTTCGGTTCTTACATCAAAAAATAGGCATAAAAAATATCTTATCTTTGTATCTTTGAAATTAAGAAATAATTTGTGTTTTTGTAGAACAAATAAAAAAACATAATTTTCACAATGTCTTGCGGCAGCGACTGTGCAGTGGGACCTGTTATGAACTTTATTTTAATAAGGTGTCCAAATCTTCAACCGCTACGAATCGAGTTGCTGATTTTATCGATAGACGAGCCGGCGTTATATAACGCCACTTTTCTTTTATAGGTTTTAAATTTTATTACCACTGCATGAGGTTAAAAATTGCGACCCGTCCTGAGGGTTTTTGCGAGGTTGACAAGCCAGGTTGACTCCATTCGGGATTCTGTTTATGAACGTTTCTGGCTTGTTGTTGTCGCAGCAGCATGACTGTGAATGGCCTTTTACACATACCTACATTATTTGGAGTTTTTCTTTGAAATGTGACAGGTGTTTGATGTCCAATGCAAACTAAACAGCTGTCTTTAAAAAATATGCTGTACTCGGGTAAGTACAAGTTACTTATTATTATGTACGAGGACACAAACGAGTTCTGAATTCTGATTTCTTAATTTCAACATTTACTATCTTTAATTGCAATTCGGTTAATTGTATTTGAATAGAGGAGAGAAAAGGGCGCGAAGGCTAGTAAATGTTCAAAGAGTGGAAGTGCGAGATATTTACAGAACCATTCGCTAAGCAAACACACCGGCAGAGTAATCATTACAAAAACACGCAAACAGAAATTCCAGTGTAACTATGCTTGTAATCAGTACACGGACTTCAAATGGCGCCGGCCGAGCCCTTAGAACTACACAAACATATCTTAACAGCGGCTCGTGGCTCCTGCAAACCCAGAACCCACTGTTGGTATTTATTAACTCGGACTCACCGCGTTTTCGCTTCAATTGCAGCAGGTTTCTGATATTTGCCGACCGTCCCAACGGTCCCGGGCTTAAACGACGTAAGTCAACAGTCCCCTGTTGGCTATACACCAGTTTGGTTCCGAGAACGAACTGCCTTCGAGCATCGGTGGGCGGCTACCCTGCAATCAGGATCCCCTCTCGAGGAATTATCCCCTGCTTTGGTAGGTGATTATGGTAGGAATTTTACGGGCCGTTGTTAGCCCGTCAAATCATAGGTCCGTGTGTATAATGGGTTAGGTTAGAGACGGCTGGGTTCCCATTGGGCCCTTTCCGTGTCATTTTCTAAGCCCGAATTGGGGAGAAATTGGTGGTTGCGTGGGAGACGGGTTTTGGGCGAGGGAAATTGTCAATGACATCAGTTTGAGCGAGTAAATAATTGGAATAACCTTAAAAGTACTCAATTTGTTTTATGTTCTTATTACTCAAATACCTATATTCCCATTTTCTAAATCCATACGCACGTCAGTTTGCAATCTTCGGTTCTAACTTTTAAATACCATCTATGTACATCCACAATCCACCGGATGCCCCCTTGCCACCGTGTACGATGTGACTATTATAATCGCTGTAATTGGCCAGGCGTATCAATTTCTTATGTAAAATTTAATGGCTTACAGGTAATTGTCAACCGTTAACCACATTAACCAGTGTGATTAAAATTTAATAAGAAATACTTGCTGAAGGGTATAATGGTGACATTATAAGGATACCCCTTTTCTTTCTAGATTTTAATGTCCTCTAATAGGTGCTATTAAAAACAGACTGAGTTGTTTTTCGATGAAAAAAACCTACTTCCCTAAGACGCAGTCATATCAAAATTATAAATGGATTCGAAAATATCACGAGGGGACTTCTTATAGAGGAGATCTCAATTAAAAGTAATCTTAAGATATTCGCGTGGAAATTAAACGCATAAAGTTGCTTCTTTAGCAATGTTAATGATTGTACTTTCTAATCGGTTTCTTGAATCAATTAATGGGTCTAGTGACTATGACGTAAAAAATATTACGTGCAATGATGCACTTCCACGAGACAGCTAGCTTTGAAAAAGTCGTTACGCTCCTAATCTTCATAATTTCGATAAACCAATACCTACGAAATACTATATTTCCTTTGACCTATACTGCGATTTTTAATTTGAGGCCAGAAATGTAAACAAACAACTGTCATTTTCTAGAACAAAACCGTTGACTTTGACATTCATATTATATACTTTTTGTACTGGAAAATGACAGTTGTTTGTTTACATTTCTGGCCTCAAATAAAAAATCGCAGAATAGACTTATGGAGGATTGATGACTAACCACAATATGTTTTATTCGATTCTTAATGCAATAGCAACTACGACTATTCAAATGCCACTATTACTCTCCATATATAAAAACATAGTAAACTTCTGAATACGATGTTTTATTAGTTATGGATTATTCGTTCTTTCATCGCACCTAAAGGTATAATTAGTAATTAGTAGCCAATTGAGGAAATTACATTTCATCCTAAGGATTGCTGGTACCATCGAGTAATTTGGGTAATTACCTACCTAATGTTTCAAAATATGTATCTGCATTTTGCCAACTAAGTTGGGGCCTCAAAATATCAGGTACAAATTGTTTTCTAACATATAATTTGATTCGGCGAAGTCAGGTGTGGACTACTATGTAACTAAGCGTTAAATTGTTGTGCTGGCCAGTGCCTCCGGTCTACCAGCGTAGCATACTAAATAATAGACTACATCACTAGTAATATCGGGCAGATGTAGCAAAAAAACCGGTCAAGAGCGAGTCGAACTCGCGCACGAAGGGTTCCGTACCACCGTACAAAGGGATGGTGTGGTGTGGAGTGAATATTTTGGGTTTTACAAAGAAAAATATTATTTGCAAAGTTATTGGTGCGGCTACTTTCACACTCCAAGTACGTAACCAGATGCATTCATAAGTTTGTATGTGATTTAAAGTTAAACAAATTATTTTATTCTGTTTTTTTGTGTTTCATTGTTAGAGCGGCAACAGAAATACATCATCTGTGAAAATTTCATCTGTCGAACTATCACCGTTCATGAGAGACAGCCTGGTGACAGACGGACAGACAGACAGACAGACAGCGGAGTCTTATTAGTAGGGTCCCCTTTTTACCCTTTGTGTACGGAACCCTAAAAACTTGGCCTATCCAACTGGTCATAGTTTTACTCGGGTAATTACCTTTTAGGGTACAGGACAAGACTTAGGTATATCTATCAAGATTACTTATATTACTTGCATTATATGTCACTGATGTAATGACATTATTAACAAATTAACAATCCATTTGTATTCTACTCTTATCCGTTTGCGTTACATTTTAATATCATAACTCTAATTCTATCTTCCTAACCTTCTGATGTGGTGTGGTGGTCACCTAACCTATCCTGTACCACGATCGTGTTCGTAATAATACTAGATGATTCATCGTGATTCCTCAATAAATTAATATTCTTCCTACTTAGCCCTTCAGCGCTCCAGGCTAAACCGTGTTCGCGAGCAATCTTCGGACAAAGAGCAAACATGATCATGCCGATATTTGTTCAGATTTTGACCGCACCGTGCCGAATACCGAAATACCAGCTTCCACCGCTGGCGATCCTCTTCATTATTACTTTATTGTTTAGCGAGGTTTATTGTGTGTATTGGTTTTCGCGTGCGTCGGCGCAGACCGATGATTGGCCAAGATTGCGCTCAATTTGCTCGAGAGAATGATGGCTTGTTCAGTGGTTTGTCGGCATTGTGTGTAAAAGGAATTGCAAATTGATAAGTATGTGAAGAGTTGCGAAGTATTGGCCCGGTGGGGTGTCTTTGCGGTGGAGTTTATTCTTAAGGATTGGATCCTAGCCATTGATGATTGATCAACTCTTTTAGATGAATACTTTAGATTAAAGTATGATCTTTGTGGTGGAGTTTATTCTTAAGGATTGGATCCTAGCCCAATGATTGATCAACTCTTTTAAATTAATTCTTTAGATTACAGTACTTACAGGTTCCTGTGTGTGATTGCCTAAATAAATCAAGTTATGCATACATCAGTCATTGAAAAATATGGTGATCAGCCATAGATGCCACAAAACTTTTAGAATGTCACCGTAAGATTGTCAAAACCCTTTAGTTGATAAACTAACGTTTTTTTTCTCGTTAGTTGGTAAACTATAGACATATAGCAAACTGTAGCATACTGCTTGCGTTAGTTGATAGACAAACGTTGGAAACCGTTGAATAGTAAATGAGTTTAAACTTGAATTTCAAACGAAATACCAGGGCAAACACTGCGGTCCCCCGAAGCGAAGCCCCCGAATAGTCTTCGTGTTAGGTTGGCATGTAAAGAACTAACGCGTTAGTTTATCAACTAACGGTTTTGACTATCTTACGGTGACATATATAATCGACGACCGGAATGGCCGAGTCGGCAGTGACCCTGCCTACGAAGCCAAGGGTCCCGGGTTCGAGTCCGGTGGGGGCAACTATTTGTTTGATGAGAACGGATGTTTGTACCCTAGTCATGGTTGTTTATCTATCTAAGTATAATGTGTATGTGTATCGTTGTCTAGTACCCAAGATACAGGGAATCCTAGTTTGGGGCTAGATCAATGTGTGTAAAATAATGTCCAAGGTAATTATTATTATTATATCCCTACTTCTTCGCAAAAATTGCTTCGGTTTCTATTTCTACAAATTTGTAATTGAAAATCGTCTCGCATACACGGTAAGCAATAAAGTGATATGCTAGTGCCCTGCAGTGTAGGGATAGGGACCACACACTCGCCGCTCGGCTCCACAGGAACTCGGCAGTTTTGGCCAGAATGTGGCGCCATGTCACGGGAGATAGCGGAACGAGATATTGTGGATGTAGTTCCGTTGTCCCCCTTGCCTCTGTCCCCATTATGGGGACAACGGAACGTCATTTTTTTTCCGTGCCGTTGTCCCCATCGTAGTGATACAGCCAATGGGGACAACGGGATATTAAGATTTGACGTGCCGTTGACCCTCTTAATCATATTTATTTTAAAGCTTATTATTACATTATTACACACAAAGATACAAAAAAACATGACATGATAATGTGACATGGCGTCACGCCTTTTCGCATACGGGGTGGCAGAGGCACTGTTGTGTCCAACATCGAGACCGAAATCACGACCAAATGGAATTGCAAAAAAAGAAGAAGTAGTGATGCATATCTATTGAACAAGTGTAGCAGTAGGTAACAGTCCAGAAACTGTTCAAGTTGATGCACAACTTGTAACGCGCTCGGGGACATTGCCTTTTTTCGGTACCTAACATAAGATTTTTATTAGGCTTCCATACCCAAAGGGTAAAACGGAGCCCTGTAACTAAGACTCCGCTGTCCGTCCGTCCGTCCGTCTGTCACCAGGCTGTATCTCATGAACCGTGATAGAAAGACGGTTGAAATTTTTACAGATGATGTATTTCTGTTGCCGTTTCAACAACAAATACTAAAAAACAGAATAAAATTATTTATTTAACTTTAAACCACATACAAACTTATGAAAGCACCTGGTTACGTACTTGGAGTATGAAAGCAGCCGCACCAATAACTTTGTAAACAATATTTTGCTATGTAAACTCCAAACTATTCACACCATTGTGCGGTGGTACAGAACCCATTGTGCGCGAGTTCGACTCGCACTTGACCGGTTTTTGCATTTAATTTGTTCGAAAGCGTATCGCTTCCAATCACCCAATGCACCATACAGTTTAAACCAATATTTACATGTAAATGAACGAGTGCTGTCCAGTTTTGTTTTCGTAGGCGCAAACATTTGTAAGTTTTCCTACTTACTTGCCTACCACCGCGCAAACATGTTTTAGTGGTTTGCGTTTCTAGTTATGCCAATTCTTTACCAATAATGGGTTTCATTTCACTATTGGTTTGTTTTTTCGGCTTCTATGTACTCTAGTATTTATTTTGCGAGGTTTTTAATAAACTTAGTGTATGTAGGTTTTGTAGTTTTGTGTAACGTATGATTTTGATATTATATTTTTGTCTGTAAAATTAAGATAACATAACATAGCCTCACGCCTTTTCCCATAGAAACAAACAGATAAACATTTATATACAGACACATACATTGCTTCTGACCCCACACTAGGATACCCTGTGACGTGGGAACCAGAAACAGCGTTGAAATATAAACATCCAAGATCTGGGGTTATTTTTTTCTTTTATACCCAGCCGGAGATCGAACCCGGGACCTCTCGCATGGTAGGCAGAGCCACAACCACAGCGCCACAGAGGCCGTCATACTACAGGGTTGCAGAGTAGCATGCTTCATATTGCGTGACAGGTGGCTAGCCCATCGCCGCAGCTATGGTTTCCTTGCGATGTTTTCCATCACCGTTAAAACGTCCATATAATATATGATAAATTACTTATCTCATTGATCTCCTGTGTGAGAAGCGAGCGGAACCCACAAGACCACGGTCGTCTGTCAAGGTACTTCATGAATGGTCGACAGAACATTCATTTTCCATTTCTATTCGATAAGTATTCCTGTTGTAGGTATATTTTCTTATAATTAAATTGAATTAGTCAGTCAAAAAACCTCACTCTCCAGTTATGCTTCATAAAGCTTGCTGCGTAAGCGCAGAACTTGTAAAGGTGTACAACAAACCGAATTTAGAATGTTTTCTGTATCTTATAATGAATTGAATTCTTCTAAAAGGTATTTCTTAGTTTGTTATATACTTGTTGATGGTTTTGTACGAATAATAAGATATGGTAGGATAAGTAATTGAAAAGTTTGAGCAGGTTTGAAGCTATCTGAGCTGTGCTCAGATTTTGTAAAGTTCAGTTCAAGTTTCGTGAATATAACTTTTACATACTACTATGATTTTATGGAAGTCTATCTTAATCGATGGCAATTTATTATAAATGATGTGACCTAAAGCAAATAAATAATCGTGTTAGTCCCGTTTGTCATGTTAATACCAAAGTTAATAAGATAAATAACTTGTCTCGTAACATAACTAGATAACACCCGGAGACATCGACCCCGGTAACGGCTATAAATAAATTGTTTCGAATAAAACGAAATAGATTATAATTTATCCCATTAATTGTATTAGAAAATTTAATTAATGATTCTGAATTAATTTAGGCGAGCGAGAATCGTTAATTTCTGACTAATATACATTTGCATATTTGTATCGATGGGCTTCATTTCGTTAGTTGGTGTTTTTTTTATAATCTAGTCATATTAATTTGGTTTTATTGTTTATTAAATGGACGTGACAATACACATTACTTGGATCAGTGATTGTATTACTTCTTCTTGTCATGTTTGTACCTTTCTTCAAATAATTAAATACCACAACAATGTTTTTACATTTATATAATTCTGTTTAATTTCAGAACTATGTATGTCCATAATCTAGCTATCTTTATCTTCCAGGCTTTCGCGTTCAATGCTGGTAACGTGTCTTTATCGTCTGTGGTCTTAGTTTTACGTTAATAAACTCCCTTCGCTTAGATAGTGTGGTACACCCGCACGCAAATGTTAATATTATCTTTATATGAAATTACTTTATATCCTTCGACAAGAAACGGCACATCCAAGCGGCGCGACAGTATCAGCGAATGAAGAATACAATAATCATCAAATACGCTGTTTCAAATAAAATATGGTCATGTGTACTCAGTTGTTTGTCATTTTATATTAATCTAATTTACTCGTTATTGACATATCACCTAAAATATCAAAGAATTACGCCAGGGCCCCTATTCTAATACCCATTTGCAGGTTACAACAAGCATTGAACCTAGAGATTAGTAACACGATATTTCTGAATATGTGCGTACCATCCTGTATTACCAACATTCTTAAATAATCTCATTAAGACGACGGGTATTATGAAATGCCTTTCTTTGAAGCGTTATTTCTCCTAAAGGAGACACTTTCCAAATCCAGAGAAAATATACCATGTTATAAAGACCTTTCCTTCAATCGTAGTGTTTGAAAACATGTCAATGCCAATCAATGGTAAGGACAACCAAATCTTACTCACCTAAAACGTGTTATCTCTTGGGATCGAAAAAATTTTTGATATGGTTCTTGCGTCAAACAATAAGTGTTAAAAATATCAGAAAATAGCAAGCAGTGTTTGAAATTATAGAATAAATCTGTGGTTTTTGCAATTTAGATCAAAAACACAATTTTCACACTGTTCCGCTGCAGGGACTGACGTAACAGCCATGTTGCACTGTGAACTGTTAC
Source organism: Argyresthia goedartella (assembly GCA_949825045.1). Taxonomy (NCBI): domain Eukaryota; kingdom Metazoa; phylum Arthropoda; class Insecta; order Lepidoptera; family Argyresthiidae; genus Argyresthia; species Argyresthia goedartella. The sequence goes on along the minus strand of OX463812.1, from coordinate 10,418,787 downwards.
GATTTGAACATGATTTTAATATGGTAGTGTCAAAAATGTCCACCACCACGAATCGGGCCAAATTTTACCGATACACGATAACTCGAGTTACCGGGTTGACGAAAATGGGCCTAACAAAATTCGATACAGCTACTACATCATCCATAATACATCATCCATAAATAATACCTTCCATGGATCTTAACCAAACCATAGATCCAGCATGTATGATTTATCTGTATCAGGTAGCAAAGAGTAATACTAATTCCTTCCGTGGATCTGAACCAACTCATAGATCCCGCATGTATGGTTTATCTGTAGTATAATAGAGTAATACTAATTCCTTCCTTGGATCTGAACCAACTCATAGATCCCGCATGTATGGTTTATCTGTAGTATAATAGAGTAATACTAATTCCTTCCTTGGATCTGAACCAACTCATAGATCCCGCATGTATGGTTTATCTGTAGTATAATAGAGTAATACTAATTCCTTCCTTGGATCTGAACCAACTCATAGATCCCGCATGTATGGTTTATCTGTAGTATAATAGAGTAATACTAATTCCTTCCTTGGATCTGAACCAACTCATAGATCCCGCATGTATGGTTTATCTGTAGTATAATAGAGTAATACTAATTCCTTCCTTGGATCTGAACCAACTCATAGATCCCGCATGTATGGTTTATCTGTAGTATAATAGAGTAATACTAATTCCTTCCTTGGATCTGAACCAACTCATAGATCCCGCATGTATGGTTTATCTGTAGTATAATAGAGTAATACTAATTCCTTCCTTGGATCTGAACCAACTCATAGATCCCGCATGTATGGTTTATCTGTAGTATAATAGAGTAATACTAATTCCTTCCTTGGATCTGAACCAACTCATAGATCCCGCATGTATGGTTTATCTGTAGTATAATAGAGTAATACTAATTCCTTCCTTGGATCTGAACCAACTCATAGATCCCGCATGTATGGTTTATCTGTAGTATAATAGAGTAATACTAATTCCTTCCTTGGATCTGAACCAACTCATAGATCCCGCATGTATGGTTTATCTGTAGTATAATAGAGTAATACTAATTCCTTCCTTGGATCTGAACCAACTCATAGATCCCGCTTGTATGTTTTATCTGTAGTACCATAGAGTAATACTTATTCCATCCATGGATCTTGGCCAACTCATAGATCCCGCAAGTATGATTTATCTGTAGTAGGTACCATAGAGTAATACTAATTTCTTCCTTGGAGAGTTGAGTTGGATCGATGTGGTTTCTTAACCAACTCATAGATCCCGCATGTATGGTTTATCTTTAGTACCATAGAGTAATACTAATTCCTTCCATGGATCTTGCCAACTCATAGATCCCGCAAGTATGATTTATCTGTAGTAGGTACGATAGAGTAATACTAATTACTTCCTTGGATATTAACCAACTCATAGATCCTGCATGTATGATTTATCTGTAGTACCATAGAGTAATATACTACCTTCCAACTAATACTATAAATGTGAAAGTAGCGATGTTTAGATGTTTTGATGTTTGTGTGTTTGTGCCTCAATCACGCTAAAACGGCTGAACGGATTTGAATGAAATTAAGCACATTAACATAAATGATACTTTTTACCTGACTGCACCAGAGGGAGGGTAACGTTATGTCGGTAAATTATAATACCTAGGCAAAGCAGGTGAAGTTGCGGGAATCAGCTAGTAGAGTAATAATATTAGTCTATGGTAGTACGGTATGTACGATCAAGATTGTGCTTCTGCCTACCCGCGTGGAAGTGGTAGTACGGTATGTACGATCAAGATTGTGCTTCTGCCTACCCGCGTGGAAGTGGTAGTACGGTATGTACGATCAAGATTGTGCTTCTGCCTACCCGCGTGGAAGTGGTAGTACGGTATGTACGATCAAGATTGTGCTTCTGCCTACCCGCGTGGAAGTGGTAGTACGGTATGTACGATCAAGATTGTGCTTCTGCCTACCCGCGTGGAAGTGGTAGTACGGTATGTACGATCAAGATTGTGCTTCTGCCTACCCGCGTGGAAGTGGTAGTACGGTATGTACGATCAAGATTGTGCTTCTGCCTACCCGCGTGGAAGTGGTAGTACGGTATGTACGATCAAGATTGTGCTTCTGCCTACCCGCGTGGAAGTCCCTCGATATTTGCATGATCAACACGCGCACAATAAAAGCGATGGTTACATTAAATTCCCTTTGAGGCACCGACAAGTGGTGTTCATAATGAGGTACCGCACATGATCGACCGCACATGTTGTGAGGTGCAGTCAGGAAGGCGTTTGTTCCTTCACATGGCTCTTGTTTAGAAAAGAGTGAAGTTTGTATACTTCTAAAAGTAATACAGGTTATTTTAAACACAAAAGAGTAATACCGGTTATTTTAAACACGTAAGGTATAGGTATAGGACAGACAATATTATAATATCATTAGAAAAAGTAATGGTTTCGTCACGTGATGCTGATGTGCGAAATTTTCATCGTTAATTAAAGTTTGGTTTATCCGAGGCCGAATTCTAAATAACCATTAAAATGTGCTTATAATGCTATCAATTAGAACATACAGTCATTATGCGCTCCATAGCCGTGAGATGGCTATCAACATAAAATCATACTAATTTTATAAACATCCGAGTAGGAATGCTGAATCGTGGAATCATCTGTTTAGAAAGCCATTTCCAAATAGCCCGAAGCCAAATCGTGCTGCACTGAAGAGGAAGCAGTATAGCACCGTTTATCCATGTTTATCTATTGCATTGTATAACTAAGTTATTTCATCTCATGTAGGGTAAAGTATTTTGCATTTCGTCTGAGTAGGACTGACACCTTGGTCGTGATCAGTAATGCGAGGTCCCTGACATCTCTATAAGTGCAATAATACACTTCTATTACGCAACAAGCATACTCTGGGATCAGGTCATCTTCTGTTTATCTTCTGATTAGTGGAAGAAATCTCTTATTAGAGATAAGTTCATCTTTATACATTTATTTATCTATCTATTTATCGGTAACGGCGCGACCGCAGCGTCCAGTTTCGAGATTTGCCAAAAATGCGTTTGTCCTTCTGTCTGCCTGTTCTCGCCTACATGTATGGTTTAGTCGCATTTCTTAACCGATTCTCGTGAAATTTTGTGAGCAGGTTCGATAATTATATTTAAAAAAATGGATGGAAACAATTCGTCATAGCGGATTTCAGTTTTCAATTTTATTTCGGAAAATGTATACATAATTAATCAGACTACGCAGTTCTCTCCGCCTTCACAAGACAAACCCGTAGACACCAGATTTGACTTCCTAGCACCAAGGAAACGCGAGTAATCGCCAAAACATATACTTATCCTTATTTTGCTCAAAAGTCTGCAGAGTAATTGGAAAATTCAAGCAAGGTAACTGAAACTCATTTTAAAATTGGACGTTCTTCGTTAAATTGTTGAACCACTGGTAATCTGAGGGTTTCAACAGTAACCCAAACTCCTCCAAATTTCTTAATCTAACGCGTTAACAACTGTTGACTATAAACAAACAAAACATACAGTCTTTATGACATACGTTCATAAACCAGCTGCCAAAGAGCCTTCCAAAGATGTATTTATATATCGTAACAACAAGAATTATGTAGGTACTGGTTCCGCGTAAAAAAACCTTTCGCTTCTCTCCACGTCTCGAAGCTAGCGACCGCATTCCGACTTCTTTCACCGAGCCATCGCCGGGCCCGGGCCGCGGCGAAATTCCACGGAGCAATCACTCGCACACATGCGGAAACTAACACAATCGTGCGTGAAAAATACCATCAGTCATTATCCACTACAGCCAAATGGATGGACGGATTCACCGGATTCCCCAACAATCGATATGAATAACAAAAACATCTTCACCGCATTCCACGAACCTACCAATCAAGCTATTTATAGACAAGAAACTAGAACAATCCAATCGAAGTACGAAATAGAGATATAGCGAACGGTTAAATTTAATGGACAATAAACATTACCGAGCAAACACTGTCCCGTTTGACGGACGTGTTAATGCTTCACACGACCAAAAAAATGACTCTGGTAACATGAAAATCGCTTTCAGTTACCACCTATGTGTACCAAGCTGTGACTTGTGACCGCAACTCAAATGTTTGGACAACACGCCCGCCAGGCTTCTGAGAGACGTCCAAATAAAAATAACATTAGTGCTTCGGAAGCCTGCGAACTCAATGTTGATAGAAAGTGCCCCCAGCACGCGTCTGCAGTCAAGCTCCTCCACTGAGCGCCGGATGACAGAGTGCTGTTATGACTAAACGACAATAACGGACCCCACCGAGACGTCAGCAGTAAACGAGCAGCATTGTCCGCGAGACAGTTATATCGCCGACAATCGAGAAGGGTTACCGCGCGCCATCCGATAAAAAGAGAATCGACATCGGCCCAGAGGCTGCCTTTGTGCCCTTTGTGGCGTAACGACCCGATGAATGCCCGATTTTCCAACAGGTGGCGATGCGGCATTAAATTATCGGCGCTAGACGGTGCTTCCTCGCAGGCTTATGCACTTTTAGGAGTTCGACAAACGCGGGCTCATTTGAATAATGTTATTCATGCGGTGGGGAAAGCGCGTCGATAACCTCGCTGGCGGCGGGACGTGGATGGCCTGCTGATAAACTGAGAACCGCCGGCGCCTGGCACGACAACCGAACAGCTATTGATACACACCTCTTAGTATATGTGTCGCTGCCATTCGGATAAATTAGGAAATCAGTTAACAGCCCGGGTGAATGCCTGGCATTCAATTAAATGGCTAAAGGTGTGTCGGGCCATTAATTGAACGAAACGTTTAAAGAGTTGGCTAAACGTAAGCAAATTTTATTTAACTTTCACCATGGTGTCTTTTCGCTCCACTCTGCTTGCACGGCTTCACATTGTGCATAAAGTTGTAACTCAACCTTACTTTGGTATTCGGACAGAAAGTGACCTTTTTCACACCTTAACCAACAACTTAACCAATTCATTATTTAGTCAAAAGGCTGCCTTTTGGTTAAGCAGGTTGTAAACCGTTTTCGGTGATGGTTCATTTTAATCAGAAGGACAATCGGCCCTTAATGAACGGCCCGGGCGCTTGATTAAGTGCCTAACTTTACTAAACGGCTGCGACATATACACTGTACCAACAAGAATCCATCCACCGCAAGCGATCAAATTTCATTACCATAGCGGTAAGAGAAGTTCAAAGTTAAGAAGCTATTATTAGCTCTAGTTAAATGGTCGCCAAGTGGATTCCATTACTCATAAACACAGAGCGGCGCGACGTGCCAATGAGCAAGTTCTGATCAAACGATCTTAACTGGTTGCGGGGAGCGACCACTTTGCAGCGCTCTCGATCATCCCGCCCGCAATTATAGAGGTAGCTGGTTTATCGGCGCTCAGCCCGACGATCTATTGTGGCGAAACCGTCCAGTACCGCTAGGTGGGGCAGAGTTATGACTTTCTCACTTGACGGCGTTGTGCAACTGGAAAGGCGATTCGCTGCAGACGTCGAATCTCAAAATGAGATCTCCGTGGTGGATTATTATCGGCGTGATTTGTCAAACGAGCCACAACCGGTGGTATTAAGCCTGCAATAACGCCCGATGCTGCCGATAGTTGAAGAAACGCTACTCGACCCACAGCGCTGCTCCGGGCTCGCATTCCGATGGAAATTGCCTGCGGCTGAAGCCAGATTACTGGCGCCGCGTTGGATAATTGCGCACGGGAGGACATCCATTACGGAAGATAATTCCGCTAGTGCAATTAGCTGCGGTGGATGAGCCACGATCCAGGGACCGCGATCTTACCAGATAGCGCGCACTCTCCTCACTACGCGTATAAATTAACCATGCCTACATACATTTATTAAAGAGAGCCCAAGGCGGCTGCTTAACATTCCATGCGAGTGTACACCGCCAATGATACTTAAGAAGCCAACGGCGTTTTGCCATACACAGCATAATGGCGAAACTCTTTGAAGTCATCAAGAGACCATTGCTCTATCAGCTTTACATGCATGCATCAGAATATAATAGCTTCCACTTAACGATGCCGATGCTTCAAATCGAATCCAAATCGACAGTTAATAAACATCTAGGCGTTTGGAATGCCAGAACAAGGTCGGCGCACAGCCTTGCTGTTTCCGCGTCATCTGGCCAATCAGCAACGTTGTTGCTATCCGAATAACTGAGGAACCGGCTGTGGCTGCGCGCGCGCCACAAACATTATAAAATAACAGATAAAACGGGCCCCGACAGCGTGTGAACGCGAAGAGAAAGCTCGCGTTGTCGCAACGCTACACCGCCATTAGTTGGCCTATTACCATCCGATGGCAATTCAAACATTTTTAACTCAACTCAATGCGGTGTCTGCTGTTCCGGGAATTTTGTTTACACCCGATTAGTAGTTCCTAGTCGAGATAATAAGCCAACCTCAGAAAATGCCACTGCCTGCAGCCGGAGTGGATTTCGTAATTGATGAAACTTGTAAATTAGAGAAAATTACAAGACTAAATGCAGCGAGGGAAATTCACGATCGAAACGCGAGATCCGTTTTTAAATAGCCAGTAAGTAAGCAGCTCCATCAAGCACTTCATCTAAATTGAATCAAAAATCTGGAAGGAGTGAAATACTCCGAAAAGATTAACATCAGTACTTGCTATGCGAGCCGTGTTCTATAACAAAATGGAAAAGGACGTATGCACCGGAGCGAGTCCTATCTCGACGGCCGGCGATGTTTCAATCGTGATTTTCGAAAACGCGAATGGCCTTTGCCGATCCGATCGCTCATTTCTGAATCAATCCACGGACTCCGTATCTTCGTTCGAAGATCTTCTGCTGAAATTCTTATACGACTCACTAATGAGTGGAAACTGGTTGGGCGACATCAAAAACTCACAATTAGTGCAAATTGCCGGATACTCCCAAAAGCTTAACACCTCATTTATTCTGCCACGTGGCTCTGACTGATCTCAGGATTGTGGGAGTCCCAACAAACGATTACATTTACATGCGTGAAGCCGCGGTCTGTTGATAAATCCGCCGTGAAGATGCGCCGGCGACGGGCGCCGCCCCTACTGTGTAGTTTTATGGAGATCACCGGGAAGGTCCGGGAGGTTATGGACGCTCAAATGGAAATGTATTTATAAAGAGGCGGGCTCCAGTGATCGAAGTGGTATTCAAGATGTATGGGGTTCTGTTTTTAAATGCTCTCTCTTTAGATTGGTTTAGGAATTTTAAAATATTTTAATCGTTGAGAGCATTTGGTTTGGCAAGTGCTGTCGGTTTTAAAAAAACCTGCTTTTAGATACTTTCTTTCTCCATTCCCGTCCATAAGAGCCAAAGGTATTTTTAAAAACCTTTTTTTCCATTTGTCGTAAAAGCCGTTGCATTGTTTTAAAGTCCAGATATCTTTCTTTTCTATTTGCAGCCGAGGAATACTAAACTTCATCCCATGCGTTCGAATCATTAGCTGTTCCATCTCTTTTCCTCCTCGCTTTGTTTCACTCTCTCTCATCTCTGGAGGCCCATTTATCAATACTAAATAACAGCCATGCCGGGACCTTTTTCTTGTTTGTTTGTTTTTTATTTACTTTATCCATCGGTGTTCCCTTTGTGTATTCCTTTTGGCTCGAAATTGATTGTAAAGCCCAGCTAATGGCCACTGTCTATAGAGAAACTTTCGATTCACTGATAATACTAATTGTGAAGCTAATGAGTAAATAGTTTTGGGAATTGACCATGATTTTTAATATTCTTATCTAGATTCATAGGTAAGCATAATGTATGAAATGTCTTGAAATTCACGGAGATCTTAGTCGTAGCGATCCTAATGCTAGAATACTATAAAATAGCAATCAAAACCAGGCAATGCAGCAATAAAACCTGAGCTCTCATCGTGGGCTGAAATTGCAATTAATGGAAGCAATTTCGCTTACAGGCTATTAAGGAGTTTGCTATTATAAAACTTTCCAATTTCCTGAGTTCGTATCGGTTATTAAACCGGTAATGCTTCGGTCTTTTTACGGGGATCGGCCCGACCGAGAGTTTTTGTTCTTAATCATTTATTTATTGTGGAGCGGCATCCCGCTGCTTCGAAGACTTCATCCTGCAAAAGCGGCTTCGGAAAAAAACTGCACGCGGAATTTCAAATTTCTTGTCCGAAATCGAGCTGAGTCATTTCGTGGACGCATTTCAAGGTTTTGTTTGGTTTCTTGGAGACATTTTTCGTTGTTGTTCAATTTAATTGCACAAATACTCCCAGTTTCCAAAAAGGAATGGCTGTCCATCTTGGCGACGACTTCTTGGGAAAACAGCAGAGTTTTCTTTAATAACTCTGCCAAGAAGCTTTTTTGAAATACCTTAGGTATCCGATATAGTTATCGGAGACCAATCTTTCAAATCGATGTTCAACCATATCTGTGAAGGTACATATTTTGTCTCAAGATGCTCTCGAGGCAATCACTAATCATCCTATGATTAGCCCCAAGAAAAAAAGAGAACCCGATTCCGTGAACCACGGAAAAGTATTTTAAAGATTCCGGGCCTCAAGGGGGGTCGTCCACAGCGGTCAGTCCCGATCAGAAATCCTTTGAGGGCTCTTATTGAAATCGTTATCGCTGTCACGCTCTTCACCGCCTGTTCAAAAAGAGATGGTAGGATTAAAATTAGGATGTTCGATTGTCCCTGAATCCGGCCTGCTCGTGAGTAAATATCGGGCCCTCTGAAATTAATTTTGTTTTGTTTCATCGTCTGGAGTCCGTGGATTTACATTGAATGCATCGAAGGAGCATTTCGTAAGATATTTATGTCGGGCCCGACGAGTATGACGGGCGCATTATTCATACACGGGCCTCGGCCCAGCTGGATAACAATTTCGCTCTTTTAAAAGCAACTTGATGTTAGGACTTTTTCTGGGACATAAATTCTGTCCTTTAATACGGTGCTTATTAAAGCAAGTGAAACTCATACTTTGAAGGAGCCCTGGTTAGTTATTTTCGACATTTGCGGTTTGGTGATATCTTGTTTATAGTTATAGTGTCATCACATCATAACTTTACAAATGTTTACGATTGCAAAGACTTACGGCCTCCATCTACGCGTGATTGGCCTACGCCATGTAATTGGCATTTGATTTGAATGACGTTCACAATTAAATGTGTACAACTATAATCTCTGTTTACATTTTGCGATAATTTACATTAAATACGTGTTGGAACATGTTCTCCGATTAGGTCATCGAGATATTTTTAGAACCTTCCAGCATAATTACTTCACTATTTTAATCTAACTAAAGTTATCATATCAAGTAAAGAGTTTCGTCGTAATTAAGTATATAATCAGCATTTTCGTTTCTTTTTCCAGGTCCCAAGGAAGATGCAGGTGATGGTGTTCGGTGCTACTGCAACACAGCTCAGTGTGTCGGTACGGGGTACATGTGTAGGTCACCCTCGGGTGGTGGCTGCTACAGTGAGCTACCTGCTCCAAGGCGGGCACACCACGCCAGGCATGGATGCCTTCACCACTTAGCTGATACGTAAGTATACTCAACTTGTTCCTTCAACGACACTTGTCTCTTTTGTAAATTGGAGTATTTTTTGGATTTACAACCCCAGTTGCCTTCTCTCTCTTGTTAGCGGGTCATACAAAGGACGAGCGATTTTTCTCACATAATTGTTCTTGCAGTAACATAATGGCGATGCAACAAAATTGATAATGCCTTGTCAGGGCACGCTGCATAAAGACAACAGGATCCTTTTTGTGCCTCAGATTTTATCGGAGCTAATTACATGCGGCCAATTTATATGCTTGACATGGCGACGACCGGCCGTGGAATCTGTAAAATGTTGTCCGGTAGCAACAAATCCGCCATCTGACGACCTTGTAAATTTGTATTTAATAGCTTCAGCATCGATTCGACTCTTGGATGTATGTATTCAAATAAGCTAGCGGATTCCGTTTTAATCCCCAAATATTACAATGACCCTGTCTTATTATCTTTTTATGTCCTCATCAGCATAATTATGATTTGTGTTTGCTGCGCCACGGTCTTCCTGTGTTTCTTGTTAACTTTCATCGTGGAATTAATTAACTATTCTTTTGTTGGACGGTACATGTGAAGTGCATTGTCATCCATCAGTTCTGCTTATCATCGTAGATACCGGCTACATTGCTGGTCCACTACACAGTTCCGGGTACCGACGATCAATTTGTCTGCGGTCATTTCGAAATTACCTTTCCAAATCTTTCATCATCATTATTTCTATGACTTTAATTTGATAGCCGATTTTGTGTTAAACTATTGTTCCATTGTTGCACATGCTAATTTTTCATTAGGCGTATTATTCATTTCTTTCTTCAATATATATGTGTCACCTTAAGATTGTCAAAACCGTTATTTTATAAACTAACGCGTTAGTGTATAAACTATCGACAAATTGTAAACCAGACCAACAGGGTTTAGAGTTAACGTTTATTTTGTTCTTAAATGTAAACCTAACACGAAGACTATTCAAGGGCTTCGCTGCGCTCGCCCTCTCTAGTCTTCACCTAAGCTGCCTCAGTTTGCCCTGGTATTTCCTTTACAATTCAAGTTTAAACCAGTTAACAATTAAACGGTTTCATTATAAACTAACGCGTCATATCGTAAGCGGTACGGTACAGTTTACAATATATCGATAGTTTGTAAACTAACGAGAGAAAAAAACGTTAGATTATAAACTAACGGTTTTGACACTCTTACGATGTCATGTACATACGACTATACACCGTATCTTTATGTACAACTTTCTGTTCATTAATTATTCCAGCCGAAGCCTGTTCTGTTTTTGTGCCCTGAAATTACCCGCCTGCTTGATTATCTCATTTGAGTGGGCTCTCGGAGTCTGGCGCACTCGAACTGGTTCCTCGACCGGCGCAGGCGCATGCCCGCTTTTATTTGCTTTACATTTTTGCTCCTTTTTGGCAATCTCCCCCTCCTGGGCCATTATCATCGCTAACGATCGGCCGGTCTCCTTCGTTAAGATTTTAATCGAATTCAAATTGAAATTCTTTGCTTTTATCGGCAATTAATTTTGTTGCGGACTTGTTTATGGTCTATATAAAGTGGCTGTGAGTGATGTCGGATCTTTGTCCTCGTTTGTGGCGATAAGGGTGACGGTGGAGTGCTCGGGGTCGGGTCGCATGTCGGGGCTGCGATAGTGGCTAGGTGGCGAGGGCGCCGACCTCACTCAACACAACAACTACTCACTATCTATGGATTGATTATTTTATATCATTGTCTTTCGTTATTCCACTTTCTTTGTTATCGTGACAAAGAGAACTGCGCGTGTTTTGCGAAAGTTGTAATAAATCTATGATGTTGATCTATCAATCTTGATCTTTAGAGTCATTGCTATTGATGACTCTTTGTTTTTACACAAATGCATTATTATAGTCTTCGTTTAGATTTGTCTCCTTTTACGTTCCTAGTTTTAATTGGATGCTCCATTGGTTTAGCTTTTACTCGTAATTATTTTATAGCGATCATACCAGTTAAAGCCATTTATTTTATATCCCTTTGACTCATCACATATTTTAAGATAAGTATGGTGACGTTTTAGGGGGGATTACATTATTAGACCATTTGAAACATTAAATCTCAATTCAATAACTTGAGTTTGCAAAATGGAACAAACTTGACAAACAAGTTTACATAACTTAAGGCAACTTGTCATCGTGTACATAAAAGCTCCGATTAAATCGCATTAGTACATAAAAAAAAAGGATTCTTCCTCGACCATATTTACTATAGTTTTTGTTTATTATCTTTTCGTTCTGTTTGCCGGCACATGTCCTTCAATGATGGACGATGACACTGCGCACCACATGCCACCACTATTTCTTGACCCACCGTCTCTGGTTCTACAGGCTCCTAAGGCTATGGAGTAACGTTGAGTTTTAGTTGATATTAGATTCTGATTTGCTCTGATTTTGGTCAAAGGTGAGCAAAGCATTGGCTATTGTTCATTCGTTCTCCGCTACCAGCCTCAGAATGTTTATCTTATCTGACAGATAATCTATGGAAAATACTATTATAGTTCATTTTATTGTTTGTACAGTGAAAATATATTTGATCCTTTGTATTGTATTGTTTAATTTCTGTTATTTGCAAGGCAGATTGGTTTTTGTTCTATGTTATGGATCGCAATATGAGGATTTACTATTTCATTGGATGATATCATTTCTAGGGTGAATAATAAATAACATTTCTAGCATTAGTGTCTTCTTCTAATTTCCTTATTCCTATTTGTAGCCGACCATACATATATACGTTTAAATTCGATCCTTAAAGGATTCGTAGTTTCTGTGACTTAAAGTCACGGAAACTACGAATACTTCTGTTTCTATAGTAGTTATTTAGCTTCATCTGTCTGCACGACACAAGACAAATTAATCACTACCTACTAGACAACCGCTTAGTTTTTTGTTATGTCAAAACATGTTAGACTACCTAAACAAGTAAATCCTATCTGCCTACACGTCCACTATGATGGATGACTATATAAATTATATCTCGAATAGACGAGCTCTGTCGTTCCCATGTGAAACTATTCTTATGCCAAATCGGAATTTCTAGATCAACGAATCGTATTTTAATTGTATTCGAGAATTTAGCTTAGGTTTTATCTTATACAACCTTGAATGAAGTTTTCATCAATGCCTTTGTCCTTTTATCGGCAATGGGATATCCTAGTTCTTATCGGCTAACTTTAAGGTAAGTACTTGAAAATAATGTTCAAAACTTACCAGATATTCAAGTCAGTTAAAGGGTTTACTCGTAGTGTTTCCAGCAATAAAGAAGAAATAAAGCCATTCAGTGCTCAAGTATGTATGTATAATCAAACGTTTAAGATAATTATGTATAATTTGTGTGAAAATATCGTGAGAACTATAATCGTGCCAGTTTGACGAACGAAAATGTGCCTAATTGGTATTCAAGCTTCGTTCCTCTAAATAAGTTATTGGTAAAGTTGCTTGATCTTGTAGGCACGTAGTTCTTGTAGATTGATGTTCGGTTGTGATTGTTAGGATAGATTTCAATATTTTCAACATTTTTTATCTTCGATGTGACTGAGGAAACCTTCGCATCTCCATAGCTGCGGCGATGGGCTGCCTCCCACTCACTTACTTCAATTGTAGTATATTGACCATATCCCTAAACGTTTAGCACAAATGTGCCTCTGCCACCCCGTTCTGGGAAAAATGTTAACGTGATGTTATGTTTGTTTCAATACATGATTGAGGAGGAGTCCGATAAACCGATTTTAAATTCCTTTGTAAATACTTAACATCGGTCGGACACGCAGACGAGAGGTTCCGTACCATCGTACAAGATAACTTAAGGACAAAAATAATAAAACAGAAAACAAAAACTGTTTATTGTCGACCTAGGCTTCGAACTCAGTACCAACCACCCCTTCTTCCCTACAGATATCGGATCCGACATCAAACGAATTGCGCCACATTTGGATGATATTTGAATGATGATGATTTGATGATTCGGACGGGGAGGTATTTTAAAATAGTCTCTTCAAAACCCCCTTTTTATTAATATAATCTCGTGTAGTTAATTGTTTGTTGATATAGCGGCAACAGTAATACACATTGTGTGAATTTTTCAGCATCCTACCTATAACGGTTCATCAGATAGAGCCCACTGACGGACGAAAGGCGTGATAGGGTCCAGTTTGGTACCCTTCGGGATCGGAACCCTAAAGACACTAAACAACTCGTATATCTGTCCCGCTCTTACCCACCCCCTCTCCAATTTCCAGGGAAGAGGACGCGAGATCGCGCTGCCAGAATTCCCCGGGGTCGGGGCAGCCGTCGAAGGACCACTCTCTGCTGTTGTGCTGCTTCAGAGACCTCTGCAACCATGAGGACAGCCCGGTGGCGCGGGCGCGGCTGAATCTTACTGTTGATTCCGGTAAGTAATTTGTTTATTGAGCACAGAAATCCCGAGTAGGTACAACCGACTGACTGTCACTCGCTCAGGAGATGCTGTCATTTAAGGCGCTACCTCGTCCGTGCAAAGTTCCCCGTTACTCCAGGCGGAAAGACCCCCAGTGTGAGAGGGACGGAATCGGGGAAAAAATTAAAAAAACGTAGCGCTAAACCACAGAACAATTGTTTAAAAATAAACTACGCTATTTTGTTAAAAAGTGTTTTAAGGAGATTTTGCGAATACATAATACTTATCTACATTTTGAACGCAGTTCCACAATGAAATTAGATGGAAATTAGTTAGGATTTCAGAATTACAGGAAAAAATAAAACAATTTAGAGGTGTTTTCGTAATTCAAATCTATCGAGAAAATTTCATCCAATCGCGTTTCCCTTTAGTGAAAATCTTAATCAAATACATCTGTAGATGACTTCAAGGTTGAGTAAATGGATTCGAAAAAAATCCCGTTTTTTTTTCGTGTCACCTTAAGCGGCACTTAATTTGAGTAGCAGTATGTGAATTGGGCCTTTAGTCGGGTACCTACCTACTTTTTTCTTGTCACACTTTAGAAGACGATCTTGAGCGATATTTCCAAGTCCCAATCAGTCAAACTTTTCTCAATTACAAATTATTGAGTAGACCGTAGTCTAGATGTTATCAACTTATAAGCAATTCGAATCTTGAATTGTAAAGCAAGTAGTACTTACTATACTGAAGCATTTGAGTCAGCCAAAATAACATGTACCAACATGAAAAGTTACGACACGTCTTCACAGGCCTGAATGCAAACAATAGATAAGTAGCTCACCCCAGCTCCATACCAAAACGTAGGTACATATTCTATTTACACAGGCAGGACCGGTGACTCAGCAAAGAAGCGACTGTTTGCGGAAAGCAATTCCGGGTATACCTACTAAGTCTACGGATATCCTTATCAGTAGATCGGTAGACTCTTGTGTAGAAAGGGCGTGTGAACAAACAAAATGGCTGTGGTATTTTGGGCATGGGCCATTTCTACATATTGGGATGTTTGACAGAAGCGCCATGTTGAGTGGGTACCTGGCTGACAGGCAATATGCTGGCCGAGCTTGACTACGTAACTTGACCGTGTTCTCCTCCCAGAGTGTTCCAAGGTAGAGAAGAGGCAAAAAAAAAAAACGGTCAAGTGCGAATCTAACTTGCGCACGAAGGATTCCGTACCACCCATGGTAAGGATGGTGTGGACTAGTGTGGAGTGTATAGATTGGATTTAACATAGCAAAATGTTGTTTATAAAGTTATTGGTGCGGCTACTTTCACACTCCATGCACGTAACAAGGTGCATTCATAGGTTTGTATGTGGCATTGAAAGAATTTATGTATGGGAGCCCCCTTAAATATTCATTTTATTCTGTTTTTAGTATTTGTTGTTATAGCGGCAACAGAAATACATCATCTGTGCAAAATTTCATCTCTCTGACTATCACGGTTCATGAGTGGTGAGGTGACTGACGGACCGACGGACATACGGACGGCAGCGGGGCCTTAGTAATAGGGTCCCGTTTGGCGCCCTTCGGGTACGGACGGAACCCTGATTACGTTTGCTAAGTATGTAAATATGTAAATTTCTACAGTAACAAAGAAATTTTAATTCTTTGTATTTTGTGTTGTACTGAAATTGTGTTTAAACTCCAGCATACTGTCTAAATTCATGCACTCTCCTTCGCTCGGGAACTGACGGCGTCAATATGACACTTACAGTTCCACCATCCTTAATGTTAATTTGATAGCGTTTAAGGAATTTACTAAGAAAAAAGGGAATGAATTGTCAAGGGGCAGTCTTTAAATGATATCTTAAGAATTTAATATAATATTAAGATACTACAATCAATCATACAAGTCTAACTAACATAGTGAATATTCAATATGGCTTAATTATAATTTCAATAGTAAAATATAATAAATTACCTACACTATTAAAATATGGTAAATAACTAAAACAAAAACTGCGTCTCCTGACGTACAGGTCGCCCTAGTTTAGGGTTGAGAGCCATCCTATTAAACAAAAATTTAAATTTCAGTTTGAATTGGAATTTTATTTATATTTTGAAAAAAACCATGGCATGATCGAGCGGCTGCACTTCAGGAATGCCGGTCGTACGTAACTGATGTTCCCGAGCCATCCGCTGATTCCCACAATTTTTCTAATCTTTCTAAAAAATAATCTTTCTCTTCATTGATTAAACTGCGATTTTTAATATGAGGCCAGAAATGTAAACAAACAACTGTCATGTTCTAGAACAAAACCGTTGACTTTGACATTCATATTTTACTTTTTGTACTTTTGTACTTTAAAAATCGCAATATAGTTTGTAGACAAATCGTTCGCAAACACCAGTAACCAACCGGACATTTTTTTTATAAACTACCACTACATAAAATACCGCAACCGCTTTTAAAAAATATGATGATTGATGACATTACTTAAGTAACTACTTTCAGATTGTTTTGCATAAATAAATATATTACAAAATATATATAAGTGGATTTTTAATAAAATACCTAAAAAAATATTTTTTATAGCGGGTGATTTAACTTTTCCATATCTGGCAACAATGACCTGTCGCAGCATAAATGCTTTCTTTGTGCAGCGGAATGATGTTTACGAAATACTTAGATAGATAAACAATCATGACTAGGGTTCAAACATCCGTTCCCGTCAAACAAATATTTGCACCCACCGGGACTCGAACCCGGGACCCTTGGCTTCGTAGGCAGGGTCACTGCCGACTCGAACACCGGGACTCGAACCCGAAAAATATTTTCAAGGAGAGTTTTCTTATACATAATATCCACATATTGAATGCAATTCCATAATAAAATTAGTTAGGCTTTCAGAATTACAGGAAAAAATGAAACAATTTAGAGGTATTTTCGCAATTAAATTCTATCGAGAATTTTTTATCCAACCGCGTTTTCCTTCCGTGAGAATTTTAATCAAATACTCAATAAACGTAAGTCCAAAAATTAAATCTGTAGATGCCTTTATAGTCGAGTAAATGGATTTGAAAAATACCCCTTTTTTTTCATATCACCTTAAGTAGGTATGACCGCTTATTCCATTCCGTCCGAACCCACCGCATAGTTCAAACCATAAAGAGTTTCTTGTGTGATGCTAACTCTATGATTCAAACTGCATAGTTTCTCGGAACTGTATAGGTACCCATGCATGATGGACTTTCTAAGAAAGTCAATGAAACGTATTGTTCTGATCATTGGCCAGATCTAATTACCCGCAGAGGAATACCTTGAATTCACTTAAATACGCATTCTAATGAGTGCAAAATGCATACGATGCAGGCAGAAGCCAGAGCCGGGAGCACTATGATTCTTATGAATAATGAATGAATGACCTGAGGATAATTTTTGGATTGGAATACTTTTTCGATCTATCAAATGTCCGTGCTTCCGGCTCATATATACAGATACGGTATATACAGATGTTGTCTTGTAAAGTTACGCCGGACTGAGGGTGATAGTTTACCCATCATTATTAGAAAATATTTTTATTTTGCCCTCGCATAGTTTTGCTTCACAAATTGCCGTGTTCAATTTGTCGTATTGCGAGCGCGGTTGGAAGCGGTAGAGCTAATGAATGTCATTTTTTATTTACAATTTAGGTATTTTTCGATGTTATTTTGCTTCAGTGTCGTGTAAATAACCACCCCTGCGTCGGGCGTGACTTTACAAAACAAAATCCTGTATAATACAGAGTGACATTTAATCAGCCGACTATATTTAGGGAATGATAATAACCATCATTATGGCCAACTTTCACCAAGAAACATATGGTCGCAAACGAAAACATATTTTGGGCCTTAGTTAGTAACTTGTAATCAGCTGATTACTGAATGTCATTTTTTTTTTTCATTTGCGACCATATGTCTTTTGGGGAAAGTTGTTCATAATGATGGGTACTTTACTATCATTCCCCAAAATATGGTTACCTAATTAAATGTCAACTTGTATAAAAGGTGACATCAGAGCGAATGTACCTAAATATCGATGTATGATCTGATTTTTAAAGTGTGCTCTAGAGCCAAAAGCTGTTGCAGTTAAGCTATCCCCATGGGCGCCAAATCAAATCAATCAAATATATTTATTGACAGAAAAAACATATACAAACAATACTGTTACAGTTTACTTGCTCTCTATGACGAACAGTATTTTTTTTTCAGACAAATGGAATATTAAATTACTGTGCTTAAACGTGCGTAACTTGTATAACTGACGGTGTGCGCAACTCTGCCTCGGCCACTGCGTACGGGAAAAAGCGTGATGCTGTTCTATAAAACTCAAAAACCCGTTTCATTTTCCAGAAAACGCGGCGATACTAAGCGGCGCCGGTTACAGCAGCGAGGTGTGGTTCAAAGCGGCCACCATAGCGGTGCCAGTGTGCGGGGCACTCATCCTGTTCCTGTTGGTGGCTGTGGCGGTGCGGCTGCTGAGGCACGACGCCATGCTGCACCACGACAGGAAACTGAGGTGAGGAACCAACTTCACTGTAATTGTAGCTAGATAATGTACAAAGCGGGCCAGTGAGCGGGGCGCTCATCCTATTCCTCATTGTGGCTCTGGCGGTGCGGCTGCTGAGACACGACGCCATGGTGTAGTTCAAAGCGGCCACCATAGCGGTGCCAGTGTCTGGGGCCCTCATCCTGTTCCTGTTAGTGGCTGTGACTGTGACTTTCATAATAAATATAAATAAATAGTTTTAATAACATATGACTTCTTAGCCTTTAGCCTAAAAAAATCAGCCCTCTGCTGTTGCCACTTCCCCAAAGCACGCCATTTCTACCATAGTCTTATCAATTGTCTATGGCAAGAGGCCAGACGGAATTATGCTCATTCCATGGCTGAACGGGGGGGTCGCTGGTTTGGGATACGACATGCGTGGAGACGTTGGCACCGTGCTACCTACCGGCGACGAAAATATATATTTATACCGGAGTGAAGAGCCTTAAGACAGCAACCTAAGATAACCCGACCAAGTTAAGAAGTTTTAAATTTAAGGTTTTTTAAGCCAGCGTAATGCCTTGATAGATACTGTGTGTTTATAAAAACCGTCAAGTCCGAGCTAAACTAGCACTTGGAGGGTTCCGAGAAAAAAAATGTAATTTTATAAAATATTTTTTTTTTATTGTATATTGTATATTGTATTTAATGTTATTAGCTATACTAGGTGACATTTAATTAGCTGACCATATTTTGGGGAATGAAATCCATCATTATGAACAACTTTCCCCAAGAAACATATGGTCGCGAATAGAAAAAAACATTGACCCTCAGTAAATTGACCCGATCAGCTGATTACTAAAAAAATCGTTTGCGACCATATGTTTCTTGGGCAAGGTTGGTCATAATTTTGAGTACCATCATTCTCAAAAATATGGTCAGCTAATTTAATGTAACATTGTACAGCAAATTTCAGTATCGAACTATAGCGGTTCAAAAGCTTTTGGAGACGGATTCGGCCAACTCCCAAGCGAAATGCCAGATAATGACATATAAGACATGATACTATGTGTCATAAATATCAATAATCAACCACGATATGTCAAAGAATAGCCGTTCTTCGATGTGTCAGAAATTAAAATATGTCGACTGCAATAAACATTATGGCATTTGGAATCGGATTTGACCAACTTCCAACAGTGGTGCCAGGTAATGACATATTGGACATAATTATTTGTGTTATAAATAATATTAATAGACCACGATATGTGATATATTTATTTTTATAGTTGATTGACACTGAGAATTATGTCTGATATTTTATTATCTGGCATCTCGGATGTTAGTTGGTATTATTCGGCTCCAGCTTTTGGAGCCGAATAATAGGAGAATTTGGAGCAGAAATGTACATTCCATTCGACAAATTTTTATTTCTGACATATCGAAGAACGGATACTCTTTGACATATCGTGGTTGATTAATGACTACTATGACACAGACTATCATGTCTGATATGTCATTATCTGGCATCTCCGTTAAAAGTTGGCACTATTCGTCTCCAAAAGCAGCCTGAAATCATACCGCTAGCACTGACGGTTTTTATAAAAAGACAGTATATCAAGGCATTAGGCTGGCTTAAAAAACCTTAAATTTATCTTCTTAATTCGGTTGGGATATCTTAGGCTCCTAACTTCTCTCCGGCCGTGGGGTCCTGACGCTCGACGAGTCCTTAAAGACAAGCGACTCGTCGAAGCGTCAGGAGACCGTACAGCTGGCACTTACCTCGCTCACCGTTAAGCGACACAGCAGAAATGGTGCCAGCAAATTGGGCACCGTGCAGCCCTGCAGCCACTCTGGAGATTTTTAACGCACCTTTACCGAATCTCGT
Source organism: Argyresthia goedartella (assembly GCA_949825045.1). Taxonomy (NCBI): domain Eukaryota; kingdom Metazoa; phylum Arthropoda; class Insecta; order Lepidoptera; family Argyresthiidae; genus Argyresthia; species Argyresthia goedartella. The sequence goes on along the minus strand of OX463812.1, from coordinate 10,398,408 downwards.
TAGGAGGCATCGCGATTTTAAACCACATGCCATGGTAATGAAATTCAAAACAGCTCTAGTTGACCGTGGCACACAAGCGGTTAATACTCTTACGGCCTTACTAATAAACAAAGTTATTCACGGTTTAACTTATTCAGTGTTTTGTCCTTTTCATACGTCGAGTAAATATCAAATGTCAAAGCAAGACAAAACACTGTATAAGTTAAACCGTGAATAACTTTTTTTATTAGTAAGGCCGTATAGGTTTTAGTATAGTTTTTAAGTGTTATTATCAAAATTATTATAATCCCCAAATGTATATACAATTTTTACATCACTAACCAAAATTCTCTCCATTCCAGGGGCGGCTACTTGTCATCCCTTCAGCCTAACAACAGTGACGTCAAGAAGGTCTGGGTGGGGGGTCCATCCGCCCCCCTTCTCGTCGCCCCCGGAGGGTGCTTAGTGGCCGTCGAGAGGGCCCAACTAGTGGATTTACCTGGGCAGTACTGTGATATACAACGATAGACTGTGTCGACCAGTGAGAGATGAATCTCGGTGGGTGTAAAGCGAATGTGGGACTGGTGTTGAGATTAGGGGTCAAGGTTGATTGGTGGGGAATGAGAAGGGGTTCGGACTAGGCTGATATTCAGAGATGCTTATTCTCTGATGGGTCAACTGATATTCGATGCGTCAAAAGATAGATTTGTATTGACATGACGTTGAATTCAGTTTCTGAATGTCCCTTTTCCGTAGAGATGTCGGTTACATAAATTCAATAATTGAAATTGTAGTCTATGAGATTCTGAATGTTTTCACCTTAAAATGACATAGATCTGATTATTCAAAATTTTGTCTATCATTCGATTATAGATCGGTTATCTAACAAATTTAATTTGATCTCAGTTTTGTTTGCCTTACCCGAAGTCATCATATTCGCCGTTTACCCCACGTGCTTACCAAATTTACCACGTTTGTATATTTATAATTTTACATATAAAGTAGTTACGTTGACATAAGTGCGCTTTGTGTTCCTCTTGAATTTTATATTTTCCTGTTAGTTTATAACAATCACTTATTCTCGACTGATTCTTGGTAAAACAAATTCTTACACTATACTTACAGCTAAGTATGTTTTTTTTGCGCCTCGCATTGGTCAAATTGTCGGACAATGTCGTAGATTCGCGTTGATATTTACACTGCGATACACGCCCATGGATATGTCACAGAATAAGAAATATATCGTACATTTGAGGGGAAGCTCTCTTTTTCACAACGCAAACCTTCGCTGCATCCCCATAATGTGGGCCAGATACAAATTTTTACGATGTTAAAACTCGAGAGTTCATCATAATAATATCACTCGAGAGTTTTAATGCCTAATTATGTACAGTAACCTACATACACTAGTTTATCTACACACATATCATAAGCTCTCTTTGATGTGTTCAGGAACCGCATGTTCGACCAGCATGGTAGCATTGATAATTGCTCTGCACTTGTTTAGCTTGTTCAGTAGTATCAACTTCACAGACAAACTAGGGGTGGCACGCAAGCGGGCGTCAGCGTTCGAAATTTGAATGCCATAATTTTTCGAGTTTTTACCAGGTAGTATAACTTTAAGCTGTTAGTAACGTGCGATTTTTGGACGCCGTGAAGAGGGTTTATCTACACACGTATCATAAACCCTCTTTACTGCGTACAAAAACCGCACGTTACGATCAGCACAATGTTAAACTACTTGGTAAAAACTCATTTCTTATCTGAAAAATTACATATTATGACCATAATGTGTAATTTTTCTACATATTATGACATTCAAATTTCAAACGCCGACGACGCCCGCCTGCGTGCCGCCCCTAGTTTGTCTGTGAAGTTGGTACTGACATTCAAATTTCGAACGCCGACGCCCGCCTGCGTGAAGTTGGTACTACAGAACAAGCTAAACAACTGCAGAGCCACAATGCCGGTCAAACATGCGGTTCCTGAACACATCAAAGAGAGCTTGTGATACGTGTGTAGATAAACTAGTGTATGTAACTGTACATAATTAGGCATTAAAACTCTCGAGTGATATTATTATGAGACTCGCCTTCGGCTCTTTTCATAAACCCACTCTCGAGTATTAATGCCCTCATTTATCTAGCAGTCACATAAACTACTATTATGATACGTGTTTAGATAAAATATTTTAATTGAAAAGCCAAGCGGAAAGCAATCATTAATTGCTATTATGTGTGCATCTACATCCCTGTGAATATATTTTAGTTTTGTTTATCTGTATAGAAAAAAAATGTAAAAACAATTTGGTCCATTTTCACAGGTTATGTATGATATAAATAAACCCTTCGTGACAGATAACTCGTAATTTCACGTACAAGATAAGAAACGTTAGGTGTTGATCGGCATTGCGCGCTGCACACTAATGTTGTGTGTAGGCCGACCCACGTAGTTGTGTATCTCACTGTACTTACGTTTTATCTGCCCCATAGGGTTTAACCGCAGCTTGTGAAACCGGCCCTTAGTCTCAAATATTGTTACCCGTGAAGTACATATTTTGTGAAATGTTTCTGCTGTATCGTTAAGTAAGACTATGCTAGTCCGTATGTTATCTGACTAACTTTATTTATGTACCGGCCTTTTAACTTGTATTTTTGTATAAATACTCTTTTATTTAAAACATATTCCTGGTAATCTGGATTATTCATAAACTGGGATTATTATGTCCCAAAAGGTTAATTAAGTTAAACTATGGTAAGTCCGGCATTACTGTTTACTCAATATGACTTTAAAAGTTATTTTGGTATAGAATCAATTATTACCAGTTGTTTTTGCTTGAAATAATGAAAGCCATGTGTATCTGATGTATCATATTTAGTTTACAAAATATTAGTCGCTATTGTAAAAATTATGTAAATAAATATATGCTATTGTAAACATTACAGAAGCTATTGCTGTGCAGACTTTTGAATTACTTGTAATAGACAATTCGGTATTGGACAAGTTAGTCTAAATCTAGAAACGAGTCTAACGTTAAAACAATTTGTAGAAAAAGGTTTGACGATATCAGAATTGTGTATTACCAGTAGTACTATTTTATAAACACAATTTTGTGTAATCAGCATTTGGCTATTTCGTCACAAGTCCGTATTTCATAGAACTCTCTAACAAAATGGCCGTTTTGAAAGTTATCTAAAAGTATATATTTTGATTCCCAGTATTGTGTTGTGCCCCCGCACCTCGCGTCTCAGAAAACCAGCATCGCTATGTTTTGTTTTACCATTCGCAATGTATCAAAGCTTCGGTAATGTATTTTTAATAGAAAATGTAATTTTGTAAAGACAAATAGCTTCCAAGTGGGTGCCTTACCTTATAAATAATAGATTAATAAATAACAAACCAGGAAACGATGAATATATTAATATATAACATCGACTCAATTTTACGATGCAAGTCAATAATAATAACCGTCGTACAACTTTTAATTGATTACAAAATGGCGATCCTTCAAACTCATAGCAAATAAATATTTTGGGTAAGAAAACAAATATTGAATATAGATCAAATAGTGTTTTCAGTTCAATGATTTTGTAGTAGTCGTTTCCTAGGAATTAATTAAATATAGTATGTTCAAGAAGGTGCAAAACGGTGTGACAATACTCCATTATTTATACATAATATAAATTATATACATGGGCTTCAACATTATGAACATAGGTACAATTTGCGAAAACAGCTCTGTGATTCAAATTCAATGCCAGATTGTAATTGGCTGATGCTGATTTGTACCTATGTTCATGTCGGTGAGCGTTATACCTGCGATCTGTGTAAATATGAACAATTTGTAAATCGACGATAATGTTAAATGAATAAATGAAACTATTTTATTACAATTTAACTTCTCGTTTTCATTTAAGATGATCTCCCACAAAGTTTAAGCAACTGATTGTGTTGATGAGTCGACAAGCGGCCTTGAGATTCAAATAGTTTCAATACAAATTCGTTATCAAGATCATCATAACTGATAAGTATTTTAATGAAATACAAGTTTATCTGATCAAATAGGTTACTAATAGGTCGTTAATAAGTTTACCATTATATCTCATGGCCATATTCTGCATTAGCAAATATTTTTCTAGATATATCTCGACGGCCTATGTATGAAATGATACGTAGCGTATTTATCACGAACCATAATAATTACAAATCCATGGATATTTAGTTCATCAAAAACAGTCTAGTAATTTTGGCGCTACGGTGTAAAACACAAATACAGGTCGGGTTAGCATAGACTGCTAAGTGCTAAGTACATAACCATCGCCTTGCCGTAGTTCAGCTTTACTGCTGTCTGGCAAAATGTGTTGCTCATACCACCCGGTAATCTCCATAGAAAAGTGAAAGCACGGCCGCGCACACACAGTCGCATTCCATTCCGCAAAAGCACACGCACACATTGCTAAGTTTGGGGGGCAATGCGGGTCCGCAGGACAGGGTCAATTTTCTGCTACTTATTGCTACAATTTCACTCACATATTCCGCTGTAACTTATTGGCATTTATATACCTATGCCGATAAGTTTGTCACCGTAAGATAGTCAAAACCGTTAGTTGATGAACTAACCTTTTTTTTTTTTTCGTTAGTTGGTTCACTATCGACAGATAGTAAACTGTAGCGTACTGCTTACTATATGACGCGTAAGTTTATAAACTAACGGTTAAAACCGTTAAATAGTAAACTGGTTTAAAGGTAAATTTCAAACGAAATACCAGGGCAAAACTGCGGTAGCTTAGATGAAGACTAGAGGGGTCTGGTCGGTCTGGTTTACTATCTGTCGAGTTGAGCAACTAACGCGTTAGTTTATAAACTAACGGTTTTGACTATCTTACGGTGACATATATATATATATATATATAATAATCTGCAACCTATTTGGCGTCCTTTTACTTTGCATTATTATGGCGTCCACCAGATGACGTTGACTTATTGAAACTTTTTGAATGTATACTGATAAATTGAACATATCTGACGACAGTAACCATCTTTTTTTTATTATAAACTCTAAAATGTTGATAAACAAATATATGTATATTGCCAATCACTATGCAACCAATCTCAACTCCCTTCCATAATCACATCAAAAGGACATCCGCGGTATATTTTAAAATAATTTTTACATTATCGACTATATAACGTCCACATTTTTATGCGACGTTGCCAAACTTCCAATAACTGCAAGCATACAAATTTAAGCTTTACTACAAAATACAACGGTCTGATTTGCTTGCAAAGCTTAGAATTCAAAAACAATCCCAGAAACATGTGTTCGACGGACAGAAACAGAATCCCATTAAAAGCACCATAGTATCGAATGAAAGACTATGCGGGCAGTGTGGGGTGCTCTAGAAGACAGCAAGCTGGATAGATATTACGAGCCGGGTAGACGGCGTAGGCGGATGAAGGAGCCAAAACAACAAAACAATATGAAAATAACATTATTTATTGATGTTATAAGATCACTGAACTGTTAAACCTAAATAGTGAAATTAAAAAATAAACGTAGGTATTATTTAAACAAGTCCCACACATGTTTTGAAAGATTTTTGGCTCCTATGTGCCTAAAAATTTAAAACATTTAAAAAATCTACCATATTCGGACGCAAAACCAAATACGGTGTGAAATTTTTATCCCATCTGGCATCCGTATATGTGTCTCAAAAATATGCAGCCTGGAATTAACTAACACATATTTATTACTAAGTTAGTAACATTATTTTTATAACGGAACCACAACTAGTGCGCTACAAAACAAAACACAAAGATTATTGTTTACTGAAATATTAAAACAAACACATTTATGGGCGCCAAACTAAACACGATATCTACGATTTTGATATATCTGGCGTCCGCATATATGTATAAATCTTCTTAAAAAATAGTCCTTCTAGAGTTAATAAATTCACATTTGTCACAGTGACAGTAAGTACGACAAAAGCATAATTAGGGCGCTACAAAACATAACACAAAGGTTATTTTTTACTGAAATAACAAACCAAAAACATATATGGATGCCAAACTAAACACAATATGAATAATTTTCAAATATCTGGCGTCCCAATATATATCTGTTGTTGTTTCATTCATTCTGGGTAGGCATAAAGCTTATCATCGTTTTTGTTTACTCTTGACTTCATAAGTCTTCTTTAAATTCTTGCATAGCCTTGACAAATGATTACCACTACATTGAAATGTGAGGGTAGTAAACACATTTTAATACACAAGAGAGATTACGAGGATCAATAAATCCGGATCGTTCAGTAGAGCCTTCTATTACTTCTCACTTTTACCAAATTACCTTCCTTGCCACATTATCATACTTTTCCGTCACATTACCACAGTAAACGAATTAAGAAAATTAACAAAGAATGTCAAAACTATATCTGCTTTAAAAATATGTTCAGTAAAGTACGTTAGCATGAATTAATAATTTTGCACATTGACTCCTAGCTACTTGTATCTTTCGCTCGCGCGTAAATGATATCGTCTTCATGCTCACAATTGAACTGTACGAGCGCCACTCCAATATAATTTACGCGTGAGCGAGAGAGACCAGTAGCTAGGGGTAGATGTACGAAATTCCTTCTGCTCGGCGACCGTACTTTAATAGAGAATTTAGGATGTGACTCGGCTTCTGTCGGATAAAATCAGAACAATTCGTGTTACAGAAAAATTGTGGTAAATTATATTTTTTAAATTAAAAGTGCTGATGACTTCATCAGCAGAAGTACTACAATGGTGTTTCTGACTCATTCCCACCAAATTAAAGAAATACATATTAGACACTTTCCAAAGATAAAACGATGACTGAAATTAATTTTACCTCACAAAGAAAAGAATGATAATCCACATACCATTTTTTAATGAAAAAATGGCTTAAGAAAGCTGAGAAGAATACGGGTGAACTATTAATTAATAATTTTATTCAGCTGACGATCTCCCATAGATAGATAGTAAGTTGCACAGGTATTTAAAATTTTGAACTATTTGAAAAAAAAAAAAAATTGTGGTCTAAAGGAGAATACAGCCCTGTCTAGTCGAAGAAATATAATTTCTTTATTTTAATTATATTGTCATAACGACAAATCTCATTACTGTGATATATTAGTTTTCCATTCCCTTCCTTTTGTGCCTTTTCCATGTCTTCCACTGATACTGGCCGAATTTGCCTCTTGCCACCGTTAACAAAAATGAATTGGATTGAAATTGTTATAATGATGTTCCAATGAAACCTACTATAAAAATCACAAAATGATCATTATATAATGGGGTGACGCTTATTTTGACTTGATTCTCAACTTTGGCTTATCTTTTCTTTTATCCGCAAAAATTGTAAACCTTAAAAAAACAGATTTCTGTGGAAAATCAAGATTTGATATTTGCTTAGGCATTTTTCAAAATTTATTTTCCAGGCTATTATTGTGGAATTGTGTTGATTTTAGTATGACAATGCGCTACGGCAGACAATTTAGTAAAAGTGAGAGGTAATGGAAGGCGAATGAATGATGCGGATTGATTGTTCCTCGTAATTCCCTAGAGCATTGAAATGTGTGAACGACCTTCACATTTCAATGAGCTGTAGCAGTAGTTATGTACGAGCTTATATTTGTTTTGACATATAATTAATGTCTAAAAATATAACTGATGAAATAGATAGTAATCAAAATGTAAAAAAAACAAAATCCCACTTATTTCAATTTATACAGCTTTGTGTCAAATATGCCTAAATAACATGCAAATGTAGTGGTGTATGTTGGATCTTCACCAGGGATAGCGCTTCACCATAGCGCGACAGTATCTTTCGCGTCACTGCCGAGGCATTGTATAAGTAGCTGTATTATAACTCTGCAGTGGAGGGCTTGGAAAGCCAACCTGGTTGCGAATTGGTTTCAGGTTATGGTTTCAGGAGGGGTAGGTCAACAGAAGATGCTGTCACAGCACTAAGTTCCTATATATTCAAACAACTAGATCGTGGTAACAAATGCCTAACAGTTTTTCTAGACTTAAAAAAGTCATTCGATACCGTTTCTATCCCCATCCTTCTACGTAAACTGGAAAATATTGGTATCAGGAATATCCCGCTTGCTCTGTTCAAAGACTTCTTAAGAGAACGTAAACAACGTGTTAAGATTGGCGAACATTTCAGTGACGATGTCAGTGTTACGTACAGTGTGCAGTATTTTGGGGCCCACTTTGTTCTTAATATACATTAACGACCTGTGTGGAATGAAAATCGGTGATGCTCAATCGGTATCTTATGCAGATGATACTGCGATAGCCTTCACGGGTAAAACATGGCAGGAAATTTCTGAAAAAGTGGAGTGGCAACTATCAAAAACTGCAGCATGGCTATCGGAAAACCTACTTACACTGAACACTCAGAAGACCAATTATATATGCTACACCATCTATGAACGGACACAACCAGATGCAGATTTGAGAATCAAAATACACACATGCAATAATGCGAAAAATGTACCATGTTCCTGTCCCTGTATAAACAAAGTTATCTGCAAAGTATCTAGGCATTGTAATAGATCATAAACTGTCGTGGAATGGCCAAATTGATTTAGTAAATAGCCGCATTAGAAAATTAATATGGATTTTTAAAAAACTGCGACACATTTTACCGATACCACTACTTACTCAGATATACAAATCATTGGTTGAATCTGTAATAAATTATTGTATTTGTGTGTGGGGAGGAGCCACTAAATCTAAGTTCTTGAAGGCTGAGAGAGCACAACGTTGTTTGCTGAAGGTCATGTTTTTCAAACCTCGTTTATTTCCTACAGATGAATTATATGAAACCTGCCAATTACTTACAATCAGAAAACTATATATCTTAGCAATAGTTCTAAGAAAACATAAAACTTTGGTATATGACCCAAAAATCATGTACAACAGAAGAAATGATGTAGTTATTAGGGCAAACCGTGTGTACACATGTTTTGCTAGTCGCCAGTTTGAAAGTATATCTAATTATCTGTATAATAAATTTAATCGATACTTAGAGATTTATCCTCTGTCAAAGTATGAGTGTAAGAAGACACTTTATAAATGGCTTCTAAACAGGATTACGATAAAACGGAACTAATACTGCAACATGTTACATAGATAAAAACTGAACCATTCAAACACACCTTCACATACCCTCTCTCTCACACATACATACACACACACACACATACCCTCGCACACTCACACACACACCAGCATGTAAGATTTAAACTAAGTTATAAATATTTTTTTAGAAATTTGTTCAACTGATGTTATGCTGTGGAAGAGCGGGATTCCCTGGCACAGGTATTTCATACTTAAAAGGGGATCCCAACAAAAGTGTATTCTTAGATGTAAGCATTGTTTGGATGAATAAATATTTTGTATTTTGTATTTGTAATTAAGTACGTACGGGTTGCGTAATTTATAGGCACAAAGGTACAAGTAAAATTATCTTTTTTCTCTAGAGATCTCGAACCTTCTTTCGACAACGATGAAATAGTCCTTTTACGTCGATTACGTCGTCGATTTTCTCCGTCTTCATTTTTTCAAGTTTTCTTAGCTTCCTTGAGATAACACTTCTGTTTTCATAATCTCTTCGTTTCGGCATGGCGAAGTTTTAACATACTTTTTAGAAATCGAAAGATGCTTGCTGAGTGATCGAAACTGAAAACGTGAATGACGAACGACCGATGTCGGAGGCGCGGGAGGAAACGAAAAGAAAACACCAATACCCTCAAATACAGTGTTGAGTGATGACCGCTGGATGCGCTACTACTCTTACTTTAGGTTACTCAATTCTTCAGATGGAGCCTACATATAATAATGATAGAACTTCACGTACGATTACTTACCAGGACCATATTTGCACGCCGTTTCCCTGATTTTTCCTTTCCATCTACTTAACAGGATCCAAAATACCCATAATTTCGCCTACAAACCCTTTCAGGAAACAAAATAAGAGTTTGAAAGAGTTTGTGTTGTCGCTGAACTCAATTTGAAATCATTTTCTATTATTTTATTACGCATGTTTGAGCTGCAATAATTATATTACCTATTTTTTTCCCTGCCTTCTATGTACCTATATAATACACCGTCTTGTTTGTATAACTTTTAATGAATCATACATCCCATAGGACAGGCCCTGACTAGTTTGGGTTCCACCATTTATTATCTAATTATAAAACATCTTATTCATAATCAAATGTTAAGTTAAATGTTCCTAGGTTACTTAATTCTTTCACACATTAAATAATGTCTAAAGGGAGAGGTCTACAGTTTATTAAACTTAGTTTAAGGTTCCAATGTATCTTTCATCTGTATAATTACTTTGGTGAATAAATTTCATTTTCATTTTCATCTAGACATTGTATATAGTATCTAAACATGTGTTTCTTTATGTTTTTTCACAATTACTTCCAAGGCAAATAAATTATTATGAACGCAAACTTCGAAATCAACGAACACTTTAATCATATTAAACTGTGGACTATGTAAGTAAGTAACTCCACACGCTCCGATAAAAAAATCAGTATGGACGAAGTTTGGCAACGTCTCATTCTTCGAGCGGACGTCAAATGCGGCCTATCATGAAAGTGTTTCATGCGACTGTAGCGCCACTGTAATTTGATGGGGAAAATAGCAGAACTATAGAAATGTACAGTCAAGGCATACTAAGGACTAAATGACGTCCGAGTAAAAAAAAAAATCTTAACATTTCTGTGATGTGCTTCAACAGTAGACGCGATTTTCACAATTCAATTCACAATTCTTTATTGCACAGAACATTAAAACAAAACATTTTACAAGAAATTAAAAGGCAAAGGCGAGCTTATCTCTCAACAGAGATTTCTTACAGCAAACCTATCAGGATAGGATACATATAAACTGAAAAGGGTAGTCTAGTGCAATTATAAAATTACTAAATACCAATAAAATATAATACTTACTATAAAATACATATAATAAAAGAAATAGTAGATAAAATAAAAATAAACAAATAATAATAATAAACAGATAAATACAATTACATACTTATATATACAATACCTATGATGAAAGAGAAAGTAAGTGCTCTTTCAAGCGATTCTTAAAGGAGAAGAGAGTGGGACTATCCCTAATAGTGCAGGGAAGTGCGTTCCACAGCCGAATGGCCCTCAGCCTGAACGAGTGCTCGTAGGCGACGGTGTTATGCTGCGGAATACATAGAAGAGACACCGTGTGAGATCTCCGTTCCTTGCCTCTGGAGAAAAGGAACTCAAAACGTTCACGAAGGTAAGAAGGATATCTGGGATTTCTCAAGATGTTAAAGAGTAAAGCCAATATGTGGAAATCACGGCGAAGACGAATCGGGAGCCAACCCAGTTCCTTGCGATACTGCGAGACGTGGTCATACTTGCGCAGCCCGAAGACGAACCGAATCCCGAGGTTTTGAAGTCGTTCGAGTTTATTCAGTTGTTCTTCGTTTGCACTCACCCAGCAAGCATCGGCATAGTCAATTAAAGGAAGTAGAAGGGACTGGGCTAGAGTGACTTTAGTGTGCCGTGGAAGGAAGTATTGTAATCTCCGAAGAGAGTGAAACGATGCAAAGACTCGTCTGCTGACCTCGGAGACATGGGGCGACCAAGACAGCATGTTATCGAATACAACTCCGAGATTTTTAGCTTTATCGCTGTATTTGATTACGGTTCCGTCAAATATTAGAGGAGCGATTTGAAGTTGTTGTAACAGGTTAAGAGAGCATCTGGTTCCCAAGATCAAGGCCTGCGACTTGCTCGGGTTGACTAGAAGCCCATACGAGAGGGCCCATTTCCGGATATTCTCGAGGTCAGCATTCAGAGCCTCCACAGCCGGAGTCACATCACGCGGAGAAAAATGCCGGTATATTTGGAGGTCATCTGCGAAAATATGAGATGAAGAAGTAAGTACATCAGAGATTGAGTTGATAAAAACCGAGAAAAGAAGGGGTGAAAAGATGCCACCCTGAGGAACCCCAGTGAATAGATCGCACCAATCGGTGGATGTCTCCTCAGACTTGATGCGTTGTTGTCGATCTCTGAGATAGGAGTCAAACCAGAGGGCGGCATGAGAGGAGACATTAAGTGAATGAAGGATCGCAACCAGGATATCAAAATCCACGCAGTTGAAAGCGCTGCTGAAGTCAAGCAATGCCAGCATGGACATCCTCTTCTGGTCCATCGCAAGTTGGATATTATCTGTCACTTTGAGTAGAGCCGTGGTAGTGCTGTGACCCGGCCTAAAGCCCGATTGGAAAGGATTAAGGAGATTCATGGAGGAAAGATAGGTGGATACTTGAGTGTGTGCAATGGATTCAAGGACTTTGGAAAGGATAGGCAGGATAGAAATAGGACGAAATTCTTTGTAGGAAGTAGGGTTGGATGTTTTAGGCAGAGGGATCACGAGAGCACGTTTCCACTGACTAGGGAAGTGACAGTCAGAGAGTGAAGCATTAATTATGTGAGTGATAACCGGCAGCAATTCCCCAAGAAAAATTGTTAGCATTTGAGAGCAGATTTTGAAGAATGTGTAAATTCAAGGAGTTAACAATGGATCGCAGTTTGTCTGATCGAGCATTGTTTTTAAGGAGGCAGGTGTTAAAGTCACCAAGAATAAGAGTTACAGGATAAAGAGGGGACAGGTCATTAAGAAGAGTTTCAAAAGATTCAAAGTAATCTATACGACGAGAGGGGCTGTAGTAAACACCCAGAAGAACTTTATTGTGACGAAGACATATCTCTGAAAATAAGTGTTCTGCAGAACCAGAGTATAGGCTGGGCGAGTGGCTGATAACTTTGCAGGAGATGTCAGAACGAAGGTAGATGACAACGCCGCCATCAGCCTTACCCGTTCTATCATTACGATAGAGCCTGAACCCTGGCAGAGCATACATGGAAGAAGAGAGGGATGGCTTAAGGAAAGATTCGGAGACAAGAATTCCGTGAATATTCTGATCAACGAAGGCATCGAGAAGATCAGCGTAGCTGGCGTGAATGCTCTGGGCATTAATTTGGACGATGTTGAGATTAAAGCCAAGGTTCGAGAACACGCGTTTCAGATTATCAGACAAAGAGCCATCCGCCGACAACCCACCTCCCGCACTAAGAGAAACGTCGCTATCAGAGCTAGAAAAGAAGCTGTCATTAAAATAGTTTAAGGTATTCATAAACTATGTAGGTATACATATAAATTACAAAAAAAATAAAAAAAATAATAGGATCTACTTTAAAATACTTTTCGTTCTAAGCCTGAACTCAGTCTTTTACTGGGCATGCTGGGAAAGAAATCAAGATTAACAGAAATCGACTTGCAATAATTATACAGAAAAAAAATTTAAAAAAAAAAACACAAACAAACAGCAAAAGAATATAGCAATATCGAAATCTCTCTATTGCGTTTCGTTACGCGTAATACGGAATGTTTGTACAGAGACATGACAGTAACAAGATAAAAAAAAAACTGACGCTGTCAAAAATGACAGATGTCAGTGGTGGATTCAATTATCAAGAAATTAATAAATACATGAAGGTCGGAGGAGAAAACAAGAGAAAAAAAAAGGAAAAACGTGCATTCTTCACAAGAAATTGAAAACACATAACCCATAGCGCGCAGGCATAATCCGACCAAATGACGGAGGCACTTCGGCGAACTACTTCTTAGCCGCCCCCGTCGTCGATCCACCTCGGCCTCCGCGTGTACGCTTGGCAGTGGTGGCAGGGGCCCGCGCAGTAGCAGCAGTAGATTTAGACCTATTGCCGATGTGACGTCCGTATACCGGACGCCAAAAGCAGGTGGACGTCACATCATATGCAAAAAAGGCCATAGTGGACGCCAAATAGATACCAAGATGTATATATATATATATTTCACCCATGTTTGTTGTGCTATAGGTACCAATAATAATGAATGAGGTCCCGGGTTCAATCCCCGGCTGGGGTAAAGGAAACAAAACCTCAGATCTTGGATGTTTATATGTGTGTGCCGTAGCTATTTCTGGTTCCCACGACATAGGGTATCATAGTCTGGGGCCAGAAGCAATGTAGTTATCCTATCCTTCGAGTTAGGTTGAACATGTAAGAACAACAAAAAATACTTAAAACATGAACTAAGCAAATAAAATATTTAAAACATTGAAAGTGTTTTTGTTGATCCTTTTTTGCTGTGCAAATCAGTATTTTTGATGTGCGATTAAATACTAGCTTATGTAAATGTTTATGTTTAATAGGTTGGATTTTAAGTGGAAAATGTAGTTAACAAAGTTATTGGTGCGCCTAATTTCATGCTCCGTGTAGGTAACCTAACCAGTTGCTTCATAAGTTTGTAATGAAATGAAATCTAAACTAGTCTTATTTTTTCAGACGCGTTAAGTGGCTTATTTTAATAGAACGTGAGGATTTGATGACTACACAAGATGTTCTTACAGGGCATAACATAAAGGTGTTGTCTTATTTCAGGGTGCTGTTAGGGACATCATACTGATCAACTTTCACTATGAAACTGATTTGATCACAGCAATTTTTCACTCCTTCATAAAAATCAGCTGACCGCCCGCGTTCGGGCCAAATCGAATCGAGGATTGAAAAATAAACTTGTCCTGATCAAATCGGTGTCATAGTAAAAGTTGTTCAGAATAATGCCCCTAACAACACCCTGAAATGTGATTACACCTTTCTGTTACACACTGTAGGTATATGTGAGATTCGTACGAGATCCGCGCTGCAATGGACAATAAATACACAGATTGGCCCGGCGCTAAGCGACAATCTTTGAGTAATACATTATTACTCAAAGGCGACAACCCTAGCCGTTAGAGCAAGTTTAGGTAACTTTCGAACGGAGGCCTAGTTTACTTACTTATTTTATTTATACGATGATGCTCATACTACCCAACCCAACTGTAGCTAGATAATTAAACTTTTACATATTTTTAATTAGTTGATATAATATACATTCTTCAGCATCATCTTGCTCAGCTCATTAACCATATGTATTTATTTTAAATTTGAAAGTTGCACCTATACCCATAACGCAGAATAGGTAGATCTCCGCTAATATAGTCGTCAAATCTTCATCATAACATAACAGATGCATAATTAGCTCCGTAACATTAATATTTAAGATCATATTTCCAGATAGATCTGCTATTGATGCAATATACAACATCAGATTCCGATCGTGTTTTTGCTATAAATATTGGAGATGAATGAAATATTTACTAGAGCAGTTCGTGCTGATTTGTGTTCTGTTGTGTGAACTACCGGATCTTTTGACCAGGTATAACTTAACTTAATTTTTCTCTGCTTTCTCTGATTGATTAGATTAGTATAAAGTGATCTTTTATACGGGTACTTTTTTCAAAAAACCAAAATTAGGGACGAACCTACAAAAAGGGTACAACACATCTACTTACCTATGCTAGAACTTAAACCCAACAAATAGAAGTTAGCATAATTCTAAATCCAAGTATACAGGTCACTTTTAGTGAGCTGTCCTTTTGGTTTAGATAGGGCTTACGTTTAAACGATAACCAAAAACGCACCTATTTTACTACCAATAAATTCGAAATGACTGCCAGAATGGATAAATGTCCACCAAATTGTGTTTTATGTTTTGTGTACTTAAGTTTATGTTTTAAGTATTTTTTGTTGTTCTTAAATGTTCAACCTAACACGAAGGATAAAGGGGGCTTCGCTTCGCTCACTCCCTTTACCCTTCACTGGCCTTCACCAGCTACCGCAGTATTTGCCCTGATATTTTTTGCAACTTTTGGTGTTATTTTATCCATTTTGGGTAGGAAAAAAATATTTTGGTGATCATTATATTTCTTGCCTTTAGATAGTACCTAAACTATTAACATATTTACAATATGTAAGTTGTAGTTAGCATCTACCTATGTAATTACATTAGTGGGAATATACTTCTGTATGTATATTTTGTATATTACGTACAGGTATGGTAATTAGCAATGGTTTGTTTGAAAAATATAGGTTTGATATTTAATCGAAAGGCAAGTCAAGGTACACATTCAATGCAATCTCAACAGATTTACATATCTAATTACAGTAATTTCCGCTTTTTTACAGTTTACCTCTGTAGATAGGTTTATAATTGTAGGTTCTGTTCGGACTATACACCTGGCTGGAATAGAAAAACCTTAGACCGCCGTACTGGCGTCATCATCTGAAGTGTCTATTTAAATCATCCGTACAGTAGACATTAGTAAAGAATTTACAATTAACAGATGTATAAAATAGTTGTAACTGCCGCCCGTGCTATTTTAGAAAGCCATCTAGCCTACAACTACGTAGACTGCAATAGATATACATACGGTACAAGTGACGTATATACATTAGGATCCAGAGATATCAGCACTGATTTCGAGTCACCGTTCCTCTCTATATTTTGGCCGCTAATTTTCAACTTTTCGACCCCCGGCGCAATAACGGGCTTTCATGAAATTTTGATTAGGATAACTCGCACTTATGTCATAAATTTAATATCAGTTCGAGTTCATCTTAAATTAAAAGCTCATCCTTAAACATATTTCATCAAAATCTGTTCCACGACGAAGGAGTCTCTTCAGTGATGTTCCACCGTTAGATCTTCTGCTTTTTTCGAATTTATTTTTGTGATTAAATAGTATTTTTTCGATAGTTAATCAAAATGACTAAAGGAGCTGTGGCGGCTGGTGACGCGGGCAGGGTGGTGAATTTCGATCATCTCACCTTCTGGGTGGGCAACGCTAAATCGGTAAGTCTTATGTGAGTTTTTTGAATGACATATTAAATCCTGCCATTATTTAATTGACCAAGTTATGCAGAATGTAAAAAAACGGTCACGTGCGAGTTGAACTCGCGCACGAAGGGTTCCGTACTACCGTACAATAGTAGGGATGGTGTGGAGTGAATAGTTTGGATTTTACATAGCAAAATGTTCTTTATAAAGTTATTGGTGCGGCTACTTTCACGCTCCATGTACGTAACCAGGTGCATTCATAAGTTTGTATGTGGTATTGAAATAATTGTTGTATGAGAGCCCTCTTAAATATTTGTTTTATTCTGTTTTTTAGTATTTGTTGATATAGAGGCAACATATATACAACATCTGTGAAAATTTTATCTGTCTAACTATCACGGTTCATGAGATACAGCCTGGTGACAGACGGACGGACGGACGGACAACGGAGGCTTAGTAATAGGGTCCGGTTTGGCACCCTTCGGGTACGGAGCCCTAAAATGGTATATCTGGTATTTTAAAGGATTCTTATTGGCATACGTTTCATCCGAAATGTCAACACCAACTGATGTTGGTATGAAGGTGTAAATCAATTATCTTGCCGGAGCAGGGATGCTATACTATACGGACTACGCCCAATATTATCGTTTTCAAACTATCGCATTGACAGATCCAATGTTGCTGGTGATTTATGATGAGTCTATAACTCTGTAATTTCTTGCATGTTACAGGCCGCCAACTACTTCGTAACTCGGCTGGGTTTTCAGCCATTTGCTGTGAAAGAATCTAAGGATGACATATCTCTAGCGGTTCGACTCAACAAGGTACGTAATTGTGTAATTCATACAGAGTTTTTAGTAAGTACTACTTACTAAAAACCTTTGTTAGGCGCTGGACTGAAGGCGCCTCTCTGCCCCTCGTAACAAGATAATGATTAACCCGGACTCATCAAAAAACGACTCTGATACAAGGTAATAGGATTCTCCTAAATTTGTAAAATCTCTGTTGCATAATGCTATAGAGGCGCCAAACAATTTTTAAAACATCCAGCCTCACGCCGCCGGCTGGCCGGCCGCGGGGCGCGGCGTGAGTTACAGCAGTCCAAATAGGCAAAGCAAATTGTGTGCTATGGCTACGCACAGGAGGTCGCGCCGCGGGTGGGTAAAATAAATAGATTAATTAATAAAAAAATATTGTACCGTACACTAAGTGTATTTATGTATTTGTATTTTGATGTAGGTGGTAGGGTAGGGTGCATAGTGAGAGGTGAGGCGCAGCCTAAGTTGCCTCCCCTGGAAAACCGCCACTGCTAAGTAGGTTACAATTGTTAATGTCATTGTCACTGAACGTTTAACTACTTGTTATCCAACTGCAGCGAAGTGAAAAAGGAGGGTTATGTTTTTGATCTATTTATCTATGTATGTCTGTTACTAGATTTCCTCGTAACTACTAAACGGCTAAACCGACTTTAAGAAATGATACTTCATTAGATCGAAATGTACAAAAATAACAACTAACCAATTAAAAATAAAATAAACCCACAAAAAGAAACAATTACGCAAATAAACCACTCCGGGACATTGCCGAGGCTAAGGTTCCCATGTCGCTGGCAGCATTTCCTCGCTGCACATCCAGGGAGATCCTTTGCATCAGAAATGCCCCAGAGCGGTAGTCATCAGATTCATCTTGATAACGCGAGTGTTATTGGGTATATATTTTTATTTAAATGGCGCATTTTTTGCGCTTAAATGAGCGGGCTAAAAACATTTTTCAATATCCTTGAGTGGTGTATCAAAATTAATGGCTTTAAAAGTCAAGTACGGAAATATGTACTAATCTTGCTCAAGCTATGCATGATACAAATTCGTTGTAAACTAAGCATCTAAAGATTATTCGTAATTTTGTCCTAAAAAGCAGGATTGGTCCTAATTATTGAGATGTAATAATTATTTCATCATTATAACATAAAAAATAATTTTATCATTAAGTATAGCACAGTTAAATTTAAATGCAAGCACGACCAATTAAATGTAATAGAGTGGGTTCCGCTTACCTTAAAATTCAATTTAATTTACTGCTATAATACTTTTATCGAATCTTAATAATTAAATTAAGTCTTATCTGCTTTTTAGTGTACCGCAGTTGGATTTTAGTATTTTTAATTACATTATTTATTTTACTAATTTTTAAACTTATCTTTGTAGAACTTGGGTTAACCTTCATTCTCGCACTTCTGTTAAATGCGGGGTTTTATTTTCGTGTTACTTTGTTGGCTCGGCCTTCGGCCTCGCATTTTGCTTATGGGCAATGCTTGTCGTAGATATAACATGGCTCGGCCTTCAGCCTCACAGTCTTCTGTTGTATTTAGTTGCGCAGGGACTGGCCTTCGGCCTCGTCTTTTGACGACAATTGGTAGCTTTTGTATCAGATTCGGCTTTTCATGTCGCTCAGGAGGATTACCTCAGTACTCATTGGTGATAACCTTGGTAATTCCTAATTGGGTCAAGCCTTGCCAACAAAAAATATGGATCCGTCCCTGTTGGCGCCTATATTTTTATTACCATTTAAGAAGATAGTGTTTTTACAAATAAGTATTGTTCTTTTTAATAATCTCACTGTCCACAGATAACCATAGTCTTCCAATCCCCGACCACTTCCTCAAGCCCCCTCACCCCCTCTCTCTCAGCTCACGGCGACTTCGTGAAAGATGTGGCTCTTCAGGTCAGTGACCTGGAGGCCCTGGTGGCGCGGGCGACGGAGGCAGGGGCGGAGGTGCTGCGGGGGGTGACGTCGGAGGGGGACGAGGGGGGCGACGTGAGTTTCAGCGTGCTGAGGACTGTGAGTATTTGTTTGTGGGGTAGGGTCGGGGGAAAGTAGGAGCATTTGCAATCAAATGTCAAACAAACATGAAAAGTCGGGCGGAGCCCCAATTAAATTGGAGATTGAACAACAAGGGCATAAAATATGCCATTTCATCAGAGACTTTAATATCCACCCGAGCCGCAGGCAATAGTAAAGAGTTAACTCAAGGGTAAAATGGGGTTTATGACCGAGTTATACTGCCTTTCACTTCGATTGCGAGAAAATGAAACAATGATTAACAATGGCATATTTGACATTTGTATGATCGTAAAACAACAATCATAAAACAGCAATAAATTACAAAGAATGGCAAGAGCTTCCCGCCAATTTTTTTTTTGTTTTATTTTTAATTTTCGACATGTGACATAAGACTAAGGTACTTCATACTGACAAGTCATTTAATGGTTTTCAAGTCATTTCAATTTAAGTCTTTTAAATAATAATTGACTTCTATTTTATCTTGTTTTAATAATTTAGTAAGAAAAAACACGAATGTGAAATTTATTAAAGCAAAGGAGGTAAAATAACATGTTTAATCTACGAATTTTTATCTGTGGTTTTATTGTGCATGTGGCTGTAAGGCCTGATTATCTCAGCCTTTAAAAAAAATACTTTGTGCAGTAGAGCATAAAAGTGGCATTTTGTGCAGCATACATCCAGCACAAACACGAACTTTGCGAGCGTGAGAAAATAGAAATATAGATCATAATAGAGAAATAGAAAATAGTAGAATGTTAACCAAGGGTGGAAAGTGACTCACCTCACCTGAGGCCAATTGTTCGAGGGTGAAATGGGCCACTTTCGCCCGAGTTAAATACTCTACTTTTCATTACGACTGAGAGGAAAACACATTTTCCGAAAGGGACTTGACATTTTTAGCAGATCTCCAGTTCGTGAAATGGTTGTATGCCTTAAGATATTTCTCCCTAGAGCACTGCGGTAATAGATTGTTAACAGCAGTCTGTTGTATTATCTAATCGGGAGTTAAATCAATATCATTGGAATCACTTTCCGAAACCATTTTAACCAAATAAAGACACGGTATTTATTGTTAATCTCGTGTTACCGCTTTTTCTATGAGAACAATTTAAATGACCACCAAAAGAATATTTTTCTACCCAAAATGGGTAAATGCTACCCAAAATGGGCAAAATACTGACCGCAGTATTTTGCCCTTGCCTCACCCCCTTTACCCTTCACCTAAGCTACCGAGCTTAGCTTAGTGAGCGAAGCGAACACAGCTACCGCAGTGTTTGCCCTGGTATTTCGAACTACCGCAGTGTTGGCCCTGGTATTTCGAACTACCGCAGTGTTTGCCCTGGTATTTCGTTTGCAATTCAAGTTTAAAACAGTTTACTATTTAAAGATTTTAACCGTTAGTTTATTAACTAACGTGTCATATAGTAAGCGGTACGCTACAGTTTACTATCTGTCGATAGTTAACCAACTAACGAGAAAAAAAACATTAGTTTATCAACTAAATTCCCCATACGGGAAAAGGCGTGACGCTATATAGTTGTTGTTTTGTTACAGTATGGTGCCAACACTCACACGCTGATTGATCGGGGAAGCTACAAGGGACTGTTCCTACCAGGGTACAAGCCTCTCGAAGACGACGTGCTGAACACACTTCTGTAAGTTACAGGATCAGCCCCCTTAACAATGATGGCCTCTGTGCTGCTGAGGTAGTGGCTCTGCCTATGCGAGAGATCACAGGTTCGATTCCCGGCAAGTAACCACATTTTACCAAACTTTACAAGAGAGCCGAAAATTGGTTTCTCGATTAAAAACTATTATTAGTGGCGAATCACATCAAAAATACATGGTTTGACATACTTGATTTTAAATAACAATGACAAAAATTGTATGAACCTTGGGCCCATCGGTGGAGCAACTAGTGACCCATGTCATTTTAAAGGTATTGCGAATTACATAATTTTATTGTACGGCGGTAACTTCGTATTTTTTGGGAGAAAAAATAAAATGTCCATACAAGTACATATATGTAAATCGCAAACGATCGTATGAGTTAAGCAACATCTTTTGGAGACGGTATCTCGTCACTGCGAAATGCTTCTAGCGTGTTTGTTGACAATATTTGAGATATTTGGAACCTTTTCACTTTAAAAGAAAAAAGGTTATAAAAAATGTATGTAGAAACGTGCGGCTTTTGATGAGGAATCCATACAACGATGTAAAAAAATCGGTTACTTACTTGTATTTAGCTTATTGCTGCCGCAATAACTTAACTCTGTATTTATTGACACCTATCCCGATACCTTTGTAAGGTATTGCGATTGTGATTGTGACTGAAAGTTTGTGGAGACAGAAATTCTGCCAAATAATTTTACCGCGCTCTGAAGTTGGCGAATAGCCTTCTAAACGTCAATTTAAAAAGTTCCTACAGGGAGAAAGATTTCAAAAAGATAACCAAACAACCAATAGTAATCATGAATTTATTTTATTTTTGCTTCTATTTTCACGTTTGTCAAGTCGAATAGACCGCGAGCATATTAAAATATTAATAATTCACCTAGTTAAAAACTTTAAAAAACCGACTTCAAATTCACATCCTATTGTTTCCTCCTCGGTCGGGAAGTCTGTGTTTACATGGAAAGTCCTCATCAAAACTTTTGGTGGACGGAACCACAAACCAAGACGTCATCTGTGCATACATTTTTGGTTTTTGTTGATTTGGTCAAAAAGCGCTAAATCAATTTCGATATTATTTATATGGGACCACCTCTGAAGTATAACCTATCAATCAAAACAAGAATAATCAAAATCCGTTCATAATTGACGGAGTAATCGCGTAACAAATACACAAAAAAACAGACGAATTGAGAACCTCCTCCGTTTTGAAGTCGGTTGAAAAAATACTAAAATTTAACAGCTGACGCGAAAATGGACCTAAGCTGGTAGTACCTAGCGGAAGTGACGGAATAGTGTTTGTCCGTAAGGCTGCGAGTCAATCTCCTTCTCCTTTTATGCATTGAAAAGGAAAGCTAGACTGACGAATCGCTTTGTCCCTTGTCAACAACTATTACGTATTTTCCTCCTGATCTGACTTTAAAATCGTATTTTTGTCGAAAATTAATAGTAACTAAAATAAAAACGTGCAAAAGATTGCAAGAGAAAGATCTATGTTATGTTATATATGTTTTTAAGGTTTCAAAATATTATTAAATTTGATAAATATCTTCACCGAAGCTCCGCTAGTGAATTATATTTCTGTTGAATCTTATACTATCAACTCGCTCAAGTGCAAATCTCTTGTTAAAAGTAATAGGACATATTTCATGAGTTTTGTCAGTGTTAAATGGATATTTTTTTCGTATGAAAATAAATATTTCTATTTCTATAGTCCCGATACCAAGCTGGAGTTCATTGATCACGTGGAAGGCAACTTGGCTGATGGCACCCTGGAGGAGTCTGTGTCCTGGTACGAGAAGAATCTCAACATGAAAAGGTAAAAGTATTGAAACGGAAATTATAGCCCGTGGTCTAGAGGGTTCACGCCTGCTTCTCACGCAGGAGATGCGGGTTCGGATCCGGTGCTGACCATGTACCAATGAGATAGTACCTCATTTATCTTTAGTACATTATCGGACGTTCTATGTTTCAGACGGCTGTAGGTTTAAAATAAAAATTAGATATACAAGGTGACATTTAATAAGCTGACCATATTTTAGGGAATGATAGTACCCGTCATTTTTATCAACTTGCCTCAAGAATCATATGGTCGCAAACGAAAAAGAATTGAGTAAACGTACTGAGGGACATATTTTTTTCCATTTGCGACCATGTTTCTTGGGGAAATGTGTTCATAATGATGGGTACTATCATTCCACAAAATATGGTCAGCTAATTAAATGTCACCTTGTATTGTGGTCCGTGATCTACTGGGTATGACGCCTGCTTCTCGCATAGGAGATGTAGTTTCGGATCCGGTGCTGACAATATACCATCGAGATAAGTAATTTATCTTAAGTACATAATCGGACGTTCCGTGTTTCGGATGGCACGGTCCAGGCTAATATCGCTACTTGGTAGTAGTAGACGTAAAAACCCCCCCACCACGAGGCGACGACATTCGACGACATCTGTGGCGCTGCGGTAGTGGCTCTGCCTACCATGCGAGAGGTCCCGCGTTCGAACACGCCATTAGCGTTTTGCGGGGCTTTAAAATGTAAAGATCATTCCGCAACTGGCTGTTGGAACCATCGCAGTGAAGTTTACTACCAATTAAGGCGATGATGGAATAAAAATGCGCTGTCGAGTGGAAGTGAGATGCAATAATTACTCGCGAATAAGAAAAAGCGGGATGCCAATAATGCACTCGCGACTAATCTGAAACAACGTAAGCGCCAAAACGTAAAAAAAAATCATAAAAAATAAACTATTTCAGGGAATTAACTTTCAAATTGAAAATCGTTAGAAATAACAATTGTTCATACATTGCAATTATCACACAGTCATATTCACTTACTACTGCGGTGTAATAGGATAAAACCATAAAAAAGGGTTGACTTTGTATTTATTTTCTATCGAGAAAATTTTATCCAAACATGTTTTCCAATTAAGAATCTCTAGATTATATAGTCAAATTACATATACCAGAAATTAATTACGATTTGCCCAGTATTTCCTGAAAAACACATGAAAACTGCACCCCATATTTATTTAATCAGCGTCTTAAGAAAAACGCATTCAAATCCGTCCACCCGTTTGAGCAATAGAGTGCCAGTGCCACGGACAGACACACAGAGAGACAAACGTCTCAAACTTATAAAACCTCACTTTTTCGTTGGGCTTAAAAAGAGTCCACGTGGTTAATATTTATAATGTCATAGTAATAATAAATTAGGGCTCAATATTATACATTCAAATATAAAGAGATATTTGAGCATGTTACGAAGAGATATATAATCTACGGCTTCTATTTCAGATTTTGGTGTGTTGATTACAAACACGACTTGGTTCCGTATGCGTGCATCAATTCCAATTCAGTTATCAACAAAGACGAAACGGTTCTTGTAAGTACAAATAGGCTTTATATCTTATAGCCATGGATAAGTCGCAGTTGGATGGTTAAATCAAACACTTAACTAACTCTCCAGACCTTTAATTAAATACCGACGTTTAAATAATTGAATGTTTGATTTAAATAAAGCATCGTCGAAAACGTATCAAACTGTCTTACCAAAAGCCGGCGTGTTGGAAAACAAGATGGCGTCACGACAAAAGCTGATTTGCACAGCTTATATCAGGGCAAAACATTGCTGTAGCTTAGGTGAAGGGTAAAGGGGGTGAGCGAAGCGAAGACCCCTTTATCCTTCGTGTTAGGTTGAACATGTAAGAACAACAAAAAATACTTAAAACATAAACTTAAGTACCTACACATATTTATATTGTATGTATTGTTGCTTAGGAACGTTTAGACAACTCGTTGAACGTTTCGTTCACTCACTTGTCTGACGGAATTTTAGTGAATTGGTTATACGTCGGTATTTAATTAACGGTCTAGGGAGTTAATTAAGTGTCTGATTTAACCAACTAACTGCGACAGATATACGTCCATGCTTATAGCATTATGTATGATCAAGTTGGTAAGTTTCTGAGGTCGTGGTGTTGATGGCAGCACGTGGCAATGTGTATAATTGGAAGTTCCGATCACCACTACTAGATGTC
Source organism: Argyresthia goedartella (assembly GCA_949825045.1). Lineage (NCBI taxonomy): Eukaryota > Metazoa > Arthropoda > Insecta > Lepidoptera > Argyresthiidae > Argyresthia > Argyresthia goedartella. Next base: position 10,373,070 of record OX463812.1, on the reverse strand, counting down.
GCTATACATTTTTCCTATTTTGCGATGTTGAGATATCTTCGGTGCGAATGCCAGTATCGCTTCTTCTTCTTTTGGTGAAACTGAGTTTTGAAAACCGATGGGATGTTCGGGGCTCGCTCCGCTCCCTCCGTCACGGCCCAAAAATACACTTAACAAACTTGACATTATCTAGTCCCAAACAATGGAAAATTTTCATTCAAAAATTCATTCGCCCATCGACAAAAATTGCGCAATTTCTGCTATCAAAAGTACACATGTAATAATTTCATCTTACAAGAAGATAACTGACAGTTGATATTTATGGGAAAAACCCGACATTTTTATAAGAATAAGGTTTGTTGTTTAAGGTATAATGCCCTGCATTGTCATTCCGCATTTGAGGTAACTAGACCAAAAGGGTTGTAATAAAGTTGTTGCGTGAAATTGATTTTGTTAGAACAATAACGTTAGATATCTTGCTATAATAAAGTCTACACTGCGGTAGCCTTTAATCCTCCTACAATTACAATTATTTCGAAATCACATTCAATATTTCACTGTTGTACCTGAAGAATAGCTATCAACCAACAAAGGCAAACCCTTTGTTGGTTGATGGGTCACCACAATTAAAAAGTTTTTCCTATTTCCAGCTATCCATGAACGAGGCTGCCAAAGGCCTGCGTCCGTCCAGCAAGGCGACTGATTTCGTGAACGCACTGGGAGCAGCCAGTGTGGAACACATCGCGTTGTACACGGACGACATTGTAGCCACTGTGAGTTGGATCCAGTGCCGGATTATCCAATAGGCAAAGCAGGCATTTAAAGTGATACGTGAAAAAAAAACTCAAAAATAATGCACTTTTACAAGTCAGACATTTAAGTCTCATAATAAACGGAGAAAAATAAAACATAAATCAAATATGATCAACTAAAGTAATGGATAAGATTATGGTTTGAGTTTGAAAAATAAATTTTCGCTTTCAAGTGCTGATTCATGGATGATTCATGATATCTCGAACAGGAAAAGAAAAATCCATTAACGCTACCAGTGCTTCGGAAATACGCGCGTCAGAGAAGATAGCACCAAGAAAGGGCATGTAATTTTTTAAATTTTCCTACATTTTTTTTTTAATTCTTAAAAGAGGGATTTGACATATGTCAATATTATGGACAGAGCCTTCGTCTCCTTAGAAAAGGAAGGGATACTGGCGCATAGCTCTGTCCGTACTGTTGACAGATGCCAAATGCTACTTCTAAGAATGGCTCTAACAAACAAACATTAAACATTTATATACAGGCACATATATTGCTTCTGGTCCCACACGAGGTGGCCCTGTGCCATGGGAACCAGAAACAGCGAAATCACACACATATAAAAATCCAAGACCTGGGGTTTTTCTTTATCCCCAGCCAGGGATCGAACCCGGAACCTCTCACATTGTAGACAGAACCACAATCGCAGTGCCACAGAGGACGTCTACCCCTCTAACCCCGGTATACCTCGCGCCACGAATTAAGAGCGCTGGGCGACGTTGGCGGGAATTACTGCGCATATGTACAGGTATTGAAAATTGACTACTGCGCATTCAGGCGATACCTCGTCCGTGCAAAAGTCCCCGTTACTCCAGGCGAAAGACCCGCAGTGTGAGAGGGACGGAATCGGGAAAAATTAAAAAACGTAGCGCTAAACCACAGAATAATTGTTTAAAAATATAATACGCTGTTTTTCTAAAAAGTTTTTTAAGGAGATTTTGCGAATATATAAAAACTACATCTTAAACGCAGTTCCACAATGAAATTAGTTAGGATTCCAGGAAAAAATTGAACAATTTAGAGGTGTTTTCGTAATTAAATTCTATCGATAAAATTTCATCCAATCGCGTTTTCCTTTAGTGAAAATCTTAATCAAATAATCAATAAACGTTAACCCAAAAATCAAATCTGTAGATGACTTCATGGTGGTGTAAACGGATTCGAAAAAAACCCCATCTTTTTTTCGTAGCACCTTCAAGGCCCCAGCTCATAACGTGTGGCGCGATGTATAACAAGATGATGGTTGCCCCAGCATAGCTCTTAACTTGTCAAGTTGTGTTGCAGATGAGGAGCCTTAAGGTCCGCGGTGCAGAGGTCGTCAGCTTCCCGCCACCTTACTATGACATCATCAGAGAAAAACTTGAAGGAAGCACGCTTAAGGTATGCAGTTGCACTCTCAACTATACTCTCTGGAAAAAAAAATGTGGCAACATAGGTCATTCTCACAATCGAATTTCGTAATACTAGCTTTCTCGCAGGCCTTGTTCCACGATAGTTAGCGATACCAGTTTTGCGATGGGTTTGTATGGTAAGCGACAGAATTAGCGATACATATATTGGATTGTTGTGAAGGTCCTCCATTGTGTCAATGACCTCTATTGCCATGTTATTTGGCAGATGGTATAGCTCTGATTTACGAGCTACAAATATTCTTTGTGATTATCATCAGATTTGAAAACGTTGAAATTCATCGGCTGACATTTCAAAATATAGCGTCATCCCCTTTCCCATACGGCAGAGGCTAGTGGTGTGTGAGGTCAGATGTATAATAGTCCATTTTGCGAGGCAGGTGCCTAGCCCGTCACCGCAGCAATGGAGAGTCAATCCATTAGCCAAATATTAACCTGTGCACTGGAAAATATGCGCGGAAAGTTATTGTCCAGATAAAATTATCTTTAAATCATTATTCATAAGAGTCACTGACAGTTCAACTCGCTAACGTTTTTGTTTCTTAATGATTTGTGGTCGCTACAGAGGTCTCTTTTGAGAGATAGTGTCGCCTTTGTGCAGAAGTTACCTTCTAAAAGAGTATGGAACCACTATGGACAAAATTACTGGGTATATTTTGTAAAGGCAACAAATATAATGACCACCAAAATATTTTTTTCCTACCAAAATGGGTAAATGATCCCCAAAAGTTGCAGAAAATATCAAGGCAAAACACTGCGGTAGCTTAGGTGTTAGGTAAAGGGGGTGAGCGAAGCCTTCGTGTAAGGTTGAACATGTGAGAACAACAAAAATACTTAAAACATAAACTCAAGTATACAAAACATAAAAAGAAGTTTGGTGATCATTTATCCAAACACAATTTGGTGTTCGTTTACTAATTCTGGTGGTCGTTTCGAATTTATTGGTAGTAAAATAGGTGCGTTTTTGGTGATCGTTTAAACATAAGCAGTTTGGCATCCCAAGGTGGCAGAGAGCATCGACGTTCTCCAGGAGCTGGACATCCTCATAGACTTCGACGAGCGTGGGTACATGCTGCAGGCCTTCACGAAGCACCTGCAGGTCAGGCCCACCGTGTTCGTCGAGATCATACAACGCAGGAATCATAGGGTAAGGGCGATATCACAAAAGCGATTACCACCCAGGCGTGCTAAGTTGGCACCTGGCTAGAATGACGTTTGTTGAAATTAAATACAGTGGACCCCCGGTAATCCGGCCCCTGTCTAATCCGGCGCCCCCTGTAATCCGACATGACAGAATTATGTTTGACAATCTTTGCTAATATGTATGTATAGATCACGCAAGTTTGAACAGGTCACAACTCGTACGCGCCACCGCTATTGTGCTCGACGCGTATGCATTGTTTTACTTAGTTTGAATTTGACTACTAGTGATAGCGGTACGGCTGCTCCACAAGTCACAGATCAAGACGCAGTTAACGCGTTTGAGCTAGGTTTACAATGGGCTGAAGAGAATGGTACATCCTACAACGAACTTTTACTTTTGAGAAGACTGAGGGACAAAGCTCTGATCTCGCGTTATAACAACCTTAAACAAAAAAAAATTGATGAATATTTCAAAGCTTCATAATTTGATAAAGTATTCACTACATGATTTTGATTAATAATTCTTGATTATTTTGGTAGATATGTATGTATGTGCATTTATGCTTATTTTTATAATAAAACGTAAGCTCTCAATTGTTATTTAATTTACTAAATTCGACTTACATAAATTAAGTCTGATTTGTACTTCAAAGTATGTACATACATATGTACGTATAATATATTGACTCTCGTCATTAGATATGTAATTTGTCGGATTACAAGGTACTCTTTCGTAAAAAAATCCGGACTATAGGGGTCTTAGGCAGTGCTCTGTAATCCGACAAATTCGATAGTCCGACACTGCCCTGCATAATGTTTGCCGGATTACCGGGGGTCCACTGTATTTAAAATAATTTATAGTAAATTTGTAGGTCCTTAACAAAAAAAAAACCCTTGGAGCGCGAACCCAACTTGCACGTGGGCGGTTTTTTTTATGGTTATGTCGGAAAAATTAAGGCCGTTGATAGGCTCGAATATGTTTGTAATATTTATAGATATGTTATATTGATAAGTAGCACCAGGGGTGATGCAAAATCACCCGTGGTACTACCAGACAGGACAGTAGTACTACGGGCAAAAAATAATCCCCTGGCACAACACAGTAGTACCACCGGTAGTACCACGGGTAAGTAGTTTTTTTCTTGTACGATGGACCTATTGAGATCCTATAACTCAGCTTCTACCCGGGCGAGTTAAGAAGGCACCTGGCTCGAAACTATTTATTAATCTGTGGCTCGAATGACGTTTGTGTACACAGGTACAGTAGGTATAGTATATAATACATATTAATAAATCTAAATTCGATTAGGTACAATCGATATTAGGCTTAGGTTGTTTAGCGTTTCTGTCAGTCAGTCGGTTTAGCGCTTTATAGCCGGCGTTAATAGGCGATCATAAAAAATGGCCCGCTATTTTGAACAAAGTCAAACCTATGAAAGTGAGCGACCACTTCCCGGTTGCTGCCACTGCCAACTGCCGAGGGGTTAGTAAATCTGACAGAAACGCTAAATAACCTATACCTAATATCGATGTTAACTATTCGAATTGCGATTTAGTAATATGTATTACATACTTTACTGTACACACGGTGCGTATTTCCGTTGTGTATGTTATGGACCATGTAATTCAACGGTCATTATAAACAATGCCCGCGCAAATCGCCCGGGCATTTTATATAATGCCCATCACCTTTAGGGCAGAACCATGTTTCTTTTATTGGTACTCTGCTGTCCTATGTTGTTGTTCTTATATGTTCAACCTTACACGTGGGATTTATTATTTTATTTATTATTTTTTTATTTTATTTATTTATCAAACCAACAGTATTACAGTTTAATTCCCTTAATTAAATTACTTATTTACTACAGCCAATTATGGGTTTCCATCAATTACTTAATTCAAGACTCCTTAAATCCCTCGCTTCGCTCACCCCCTTTACCCTTCACCTGAGCTACCGCAGTGTTTTCCCTGATAGTATCTGTGTTAACACATTACCCGAAACCCACATGGCAATATTCATAATGTCTGGGAAAAGTCATAAATAAAGAAGTGCAAGTTATAATTATTCACTTTGCCCAACGTAGTTTGTCATTATTAATAATGCCCGGGCATTGTTCATATGCCCGGATTGGTCCATGACATATACAATGAACGTTTAAAACGCAATGTTTTCACTAACGTCTTCCAAACTACACATCAGCATTACGCCACAATCGCTTATATTTTTGAATGGTCTACGAAAATATTATGGTTTCGTTATTTACTGCGCTGTTACCCCATGTATATTCTCGTGTAATTAAGTTTTTTTTATGTGTACTTTAGTTTATGATTGAAGTATTTTTTGTTGTTCTTACATGTTCAACCTAACACGAAGGATAAAGGGGTTTTCGCTTAGCTCACCCCTTTAATCATCACCTAAGCTACCGCAGTGTTTTTCCTAATATTTTCTGTGCAAATCACTATTTGATGTGCGGTTTAATATTTCCCTTATTAATTTTCTGATATAAATCGAAACCGCGTGATCGCGTGTCGCGAAGCGAAGCCCACTTTTTCCTTCGTGTTAGGTTAAACATGTAAGAAAAAACCTTAAAATATAAACATAACTAAGTACCTATATATAAAATATTTAAAGTGTTTTTGTTGCCAATCAGTATTTTTGATGTATGTGTTATGACAATTAAATAATACCCTTATATAACCTTTGATAGCGCGCTTAAATGACACTGTATAGTTTGGAAATACACTTTCGCACGCATTAGTACAAATCATGCATGAGTAGTACGTAAAATTCTTGTATATATTGTAGTTGCAGATGTGAGTATTAGCATTCCGAAATATACACGAGCAGTTCACTATGGGAGCGTAATGGCCTTGTATACAACGGAAATACACTTACGGTACTTTTCACAAACATCACTCGAGCCAGGTGCCTTCTAAGCTCGCCCGGGTAGTAACTGAGTTAATTAGGATCTCAATACGACACCATAGTACCAACAAAAATCGGCCAAGTGCGAGTTGGGCTCGCGCATCGAGGGTTCCGCACAAATCGCATTTTTTTGTAAAGAAACTTCAAATTTACGGTTTTCATAAATTCATCTTTACTTGTGCTATAAGACCTTGCTTTGTGCCAAACAGACAGACGGACACACATACGGACAGACGGACAACGAAGTGAGCCTGGTGTCAGTTTCCTAGGGTTCCGTACTCGAACGGTTCTAAACGGAACCCTATTGCAAATCCTCTGCTGTCCGTCTGTCTGTCTGTCCATCCGTCTGTCAAGCGGAAAATAATATCAATTTAAAATCGAATTCTATTCATTAATACGAGTGTCAATATTAAAATCCGAAAATCTGTAGTTACTTAAAAAAAATGCTATATGTCTGATACTCCGGTACCCTCCCTCGGTGCGTCCAACTCGCATTTGGCCGGTTCTTTCCTCATTTTGTATTGTTTCAGGGGTTCGGCGCCATGAACTACAAATGGGTGTTCGAAGCGATTGAGCGCTTGGACGCCTCCAACAAAGAAAAAGATGAAAACGACCAAAATTAAGACAAGACAACCAACTAAATTTATCTTTTTATGCGCAGTCGTATTCAGGTCGAGTTAAGTCACACCAATTGCAGCTTTTAAACAAGTGTAATTATTATAAAAACAAATAACCCGGCTGCATTTTAAATATTTCAGTTTCTTTTTATTTTGATAGGTTTTTTTTTTTTAATATATATTTTGATATAGGTAGTGTCACTCTCACAGTTGAGACGAATCTAATGACACCTCTCAAGCTCAAATCCATCAAGCTGTTTAGGCTACAGAGCGTGCCAAAGAAATAAACATACATACACACAAAAGCATAACCCTCCTTCTGCCGCAGTCGGGTAAATACAATACACTCGGTAGAGCTGGTACAGTGTCGAATAAATGTTCCATAATTTCAATTGACTTCACATCAGCCTACTAAGCTTCGCTCCACTCCCTCCAATATGTATAAATAAAGCCATCTAAGAGTATGAGCGTAAAGTTGAAAGTAATTTTAGATGTATCCATTATTTTGCTTAATCTAGTGCACATTATATCTCACCAATCAAAGAGTAGACTATCGTGGAATGTAATAGCAACACAATGTCGTCGAAGTACCGCCCGCCGCTTAATAATCTATACTTATACATATATACTATTTGGTCTCCATTTTCAATTGATGCCTAGTTTATTTATTTTACTGAGACACACTGAAATAGTTTATATTATATAAAACTTGTTAGTGTCAAACTTACATCACTTACTATTTAAGGTCAATAATAACTAAAAGACGAAAAGACAAACTACGCCAAACTGTAAAGGTGCGTACAAACTTTATGCAAAGATTTTTCAAGTTCCTTGCACCTCATCTCTACAATCAAATCAGCAAATGCAGTAAAATTTACACTAAGACATTATTCGAAAATAAAAAAAGTATATACAAATGGCTGAGATCCCTAACATATGAGGAAACTGGAAACATCTTAACGGTTTTATCTTAATACCCAAAGTAAATAAATAAATAATATAAATAAAATAAATACTTACATACTATGATAATTTACAATCTAAACAATATAATAACTTTTAAAATAATAAATAAACATAATGATTCACTACTCACTAGACAAAAACATTCAAACATTATACTTCTCATCTTCTCCATTACACCCAATACACACTCACTCTCTTCACTAAGATTAAACTTTAATGTTAATTCAATAATTATGTCTACAAATTACTATACATCAATTTATAATCAATCTCAAGAACTTTAATTTGTAAAAATAATTTTGAAATGGTGCCATCTTCTGGTGGGAAGTACTAACCCATCCTATACCACAGGGTCGCCCTTATTTAGGGATTAGTGAACATCCCTTGTTCTTTACAATTAATGTATAAACAAAAAATTAAAATGTATATTTTCCTGAATAAATCATTATTATTATTACCAATAATGTCTGCTTGATTTGTGGATGGTCTGATTTATTTCATACTACCTACTTACTAATCTACAAATAGTTAATTTGCAAATGACTTAGTTGAACTTGATTGGTTTATTTTAGTCATCAGGAGACGAGAGAATGATCATGCCCTCGGCTCTGATAACGTTCCAATGTGCAAGAAGCGGTCTCTACTAACTAACACAAGTTTTTGTAAACTTAAAAGGGGAGTCCTACAACTTGAATTGTGAACTGACTCGAATAAACTAACTTTGAATTTGAATTTTGTAAAATAATAATAAATAAATATTAGAGGACAATCTCACACAAATCGAAATGAGCCCATACCACAGAATGTTATGGAGATTAGACGACGATATAATTAATAGAGAGTTTTAACTTTAGACAAATATTTAAAAATAACTAACTAACAACAACTAATAGTCTAATTGTATCCATTTGTCGAGATATTAAATTACCGCCAAACAAACGCTGATCTTTAGTTAAATTTTCCCTCTTTTCAAAAGTGTCACGGAAAATTCTGGAACACAAATACCTCTGATATAAATTGTGCAACATTACGAAAAACAATATGCTAATGTTTATAGGAGCAAGCCCGTCACACCACCTCTTACCGGATCCGAGAGCATACTAACGTGGGGTGGAGACTCTCTTGGCTGATCCGAATAAATATAGAAGCCTACTAAATGAAATAGCATAGTTCACAGTTGTATGTTGTAAGGAGAAAATGCATAGAGAGAAAACATCCGGCCCTACCACCTAACATCGAATTTCCTTGTGGCATTTGTAGCAAGAAATGTAGAGCCCTTATCGGCCTGTTCAGTACCTAACAAGAAAAAATGTGGCTCCAAAAATGCACAACAGCTGTAATAAACATCTGAAAAGATGATGAGGCCAATGATGAATGATGATATAGTGTCCCATTGCTGATCACGATGATCACTGTCATATGATTCGCAAATGATCTATATTTTGATTTGATTTACAATTCAACAACAATGCGGTCTTAGACTCGAAAGATAGAAAGCGAGTCAAGTCTCTGGATGGACATGTCGTACAGAACGTCATCGGCGACCTGAGACTACTAGGTACAGTTCGCGTCAAGTTTCTTTGGCTCTGAGCGAGCTGTCACCTCTCTCTCTCTCTCTCTCTCTCTCGTTCTGTCACCCCACCTTACCTTATGCAAGAAAGGGAAGCCTTAGCTCGCTCTCAGCCAATGCAACTTGGTGCGGCCTGTACTAACTCGCCTCTTATATTTTAGGCCTAAAGCCCGCATTCAAGATATCTATACGGAATGGACTCGAGATTATTGCTAAGCTAATTCTCAACCCGCTTTCCCCTAGAAATCTCAGTGCCTAAATATCTACTATCTTACTTTTGTTTGAATGATTCAGAAGTTTCCAATATTTTAATCGCAGAATTAAGTTATTTCTTGTTGTAGTAAAGTTTAAAAGAAACTCCATACTACGTAGTAGTTTATTTAGTCGTACGGCTTAAATTGCAACAGTCGTCTCGTAAATGATAAGATTATGTCAAGATATTTAACCCAATGGGTTATCATTATCATAATCTTATCATCAATCTTATCATTGGAAAGGATGAACAGTTTTTTTTTGTTGGAGGGGAAAAAAATGGGATTACCCATGCCCAGGAGTCAGACCTCCCTGCTATGTCCGGGTCCCCACATATTGAGCGGGCATCAGCTCGTGTGGTATACGGACTTAAAACAACCCCTTTGTTGTATTGTGTGAAAGTTATCGATAATCGATTTAACTGTGAGCCATGGCCTCGGTATATGAAGTATACCTGCAATTTGCCCTTTTGGGAGATATATATATGTGTATATGATATATCCTCCCATATACATATAAGGGTGAACAGTCCTAAACAGAAGGTGGCAGGTCCTAAACTTCCTAATTATATGGTTCATGTCTTTAGAGGTATGTAGTAGTGATTATGACGCATCGCTCTTCCCCCGGTTCTGTGCTAGGAGTATCTACTTACTTATATTACCAGTTTTCTGTATAGATTGAGTGGATTCGTAATTTGCATATTGTTTATCTGCTGGCCGCACTGTGGGGCCTTTAAAATATGTTGTGGACAAAGTTTTGGTTCTTATCGCAATCAGTAGATAACATGTGCCCCGCCCCAACTTTCTATTCACTAGTAAAGAAAAGTCAAAATCTTTGATTTCCTACAGGAGTTGGAAATCTAAATAATAAGTATGGGTTACAAAAAGGTGAAGTCATATTTTAATGGCTGATGACCTCAACAATTTTCAGCAGGTTTCAATCCCGGTGCTGACCATGTACCAATGAGATATGTAATTTATCTTAACCTCTCAACGACCCACGGCATCTTAAGATGCCATATTGGCATGGCATGGAATGAGGTTCAAAATCGAGATGCCTTAAAATTTCCGTGGTCTTTTTAGGATATTATACGGACGTTCTGACGGTCGAAAACATCGTGTAGAAACCTCGATTACTCCATAGCTGGGCGATGGGCTAACCTGTCACGCAAAATGGATTTTGAAGTACAGTAACAATAATATTTTGTCTGGGTGAAACGGAAATCGGACTACTGTGTTTTGGAGGCTCGACCTGGCATTACAAAATATCACGCCACCGCCACTGGCCTAGACATCGTCACAGTTTGTAAAGCTATGTTTACTTTGATTATACAGGGAGACATTTAATAAGCTTACCAAATTATGGGGAATGATGGTACCCTATTATTAGGAATCCAGTCAATCCCACGTTCCCCTGAGGATGAACGTGTCAAAAACCAAAATCATGACCAATCTTGAGAGTCCTCAACCTAACATAATATTAGATAACTGTCATCTAGAGACCGTGGACATTCGAAATACATCTACCTTGGATACAGTTTCTTCTTTGGCCGAAATTCTCAGATGAAAGAGATCTTCAGGCGCATGCAACTTGGTAGGACCGAATTTGGTAAATTGAAAGAAGTCGAAGCTAAAGGCCAAAATCCCTCAATGCCTGAAAACCAAGCTATTTAACCAATGTGTCCTGCTATACTCACATATGGATCTGAGACATGGCCGCTCACCTTCGTGAGCATGACGCCTTTGAATACATGCTTGAAATCCGTGTAGATCCCCAACGTCGAGATACGACGGCTTATCAAGGTCGTAGATGTGGGTATGTCGATCACAAGGTTAAAGTGGTGGGGTTGGACACTTGGCTAGGAGGGACGACGGCAGATGGCCAAGGCAGGGACGGAATGGTGGCCAAGGGACGCGCGTAGTCCGAGAGGCAGACCGCCCGCCCTATGGTCGGATGACATCTCCAAAACTGCCTGTCTGCCTGAGGAGGCCTTTACTTGTTGAGTAAAGTGTGGGTGCAGGGGGCTGGATAGATAGATAGATAGCTTATTCTGAACAAACCCCTTGAAACCTATGGTAGCAAACGAAAAATACTTTTTGTTCTTTTTTGGTACCTTGGAATCAGCTGATCGGGTCATTGTACTGAAGATCAATAAAAAAACGTATGAGATCATATGTTCCTTTGGAAAAGTTTTTCGCAATGATGGGTGCCTACTATCATGCACCAAAATTTGGTTCAACCTGTAGAAAAAGTCTAAGAGAGCAGGAGGTCAAAAAAAATAGCGTAATGATGATGATGGTGTTGATGAAAGGTTTTATAAAACTGAGACTGTTAAAAGTAGTAATGAGTTCCGGATCTTTCGAAAATAGCAAGAAAACAAGTTTTTTCTTTTACTCCTCAGGCAGGAGTCTCACAGCAAAGTATGATACAGGCGATCATACTTTGCTGTGATACCTATCTTTGTATGATTATTGCTTATAATTTTGTTTTTCTTTGGCTGCCTCTTATTTGGTGTTCATGATTCCATGGTGTATTTAAGATGATGAAGTGTAAAATATGAGTGTACTTAACTGAACTGTTATTTTTTATTTTCCTTTTGTGGAATTTTGATAATAATAGTTCTGGTGATGATGTGACCGCAGCTTTACAAACAAAGTTGTTTTCTTGATAACAAGATTAAAAGGAATTCTGGTATTTAGTGTATAAATATATCTGACCGCACCTGTGCTTTACAGTTCCATTGATATCTTTGAATTGAATTGTATTGCACCACGAGCTAAAAAGTTCTTGAAATAAAATATTTTTTCTCTGCATAAAAGTGTTAAAAAGTTTTCTTGTGTGGTAATGGTAAGTAAACACTTTTAATGATCCATAACACTGCTAGATTCAACAACAACATATCAATTATTTTATTCTTATTAATTCAAGATGTCGAAAGGAAACGCATCACAGAATTATAATAATAATAATAATCGTTTAAGTTAAGGGCAATCCTACTGTGGAACGCACTTCCCTGCGCTATTAGGGAAAGTCCCTCAATTTTCACTTTTAAGAAAAGATTGAAAGTACATTTCCTTTCTCTTCCGTAAAAGGTACCACATCTATGTAGGTATATATATGATTTATTATAGTTTATGTATGTTCATGCTATATATTGCATTTTATGTAGTTGAAGTAAATATTTTAATTTTATATTTGGTATAGTTTATATATATTTTGAACGTAATTTTCGTACGTATGTATAGAGTTTCATTGCGAACGAGAACTTTCATAATCATTAACTCTCCTGTCTTGCCTAGGTTTGCTGGAGGAAATCTCTTTTTAGAGATAAGCTCGTCGATTTTACGTTTGTCATTTCTTTTAACTGTCTATAACTTTATATGATCTTTGCAATAAAGAATATGAATATGAATAATAATAATACCTTGGACACTATTTACACACATTGATCTAGCCCCAAACTAGGATTCCCTGTATCTGGGGTACTACACAACGACATACTTATATATACTTATATAGATATTATATATATTACATATTATATTATACTTAGATAGATAAACTACCATGACTAGGGTACAAACATCCGTCCGTTCTCATCAAACAAATATTTGCCCCATCGGGACTCGAACCTGGGACCCTTGGCTTTGTATACAGGGTAACTGCCGACTCGGCCATTCGGGTCGTCCGATTCCGAATATCTTTGGTTAAACGTAACGTAAGTCATTCTAAAATAAGTATTTAACTTCAAAACTGTGTACTGTGTGTGTGCCCACCCTAAACAATGATCTCTCTACATACTCTACAATAACACTCAAGTTAAATTAAACATTATAAACTTTATTTAGAAATGTAGATACATAGAGTTTCAGTGAGCTATGAAATGGAAATGAAAACAGAATATTCATAAATCACTTCAAAAAACTTCAAGCAATGATAGACAACAAAAATAATCAATCAATAGTTAAGTTCTAAGTTTTATTATCTGCTGAAAACTGTTACCACGACACAGGGCAGGTGTAGGGCCAGACACAAATCATGTGCTTACTTAACAAAACAAATTATGTCATCCTGAATGAAAAATGTAATAACCTAAAATACACACCGCCAAAGCATAATAATGCATATGGTATGTGGACTTGGGAATACATGTTACCACATATTAGAAATGAAATATCCAAGAACCTTACAAAAAACTACATAGATAACAAAACATACTTGTATTAAATGAAAATATTATAATATTAAGAACGACCTCCATGGTGCAGCGGTTGTGGCTATGCCTACCATGCGACAGGTTCCCGGGTTCGATCCCCGGCTGGGGGTAAAGAAAAAACCCCAGGTCTTGGATGTTTATACGTGTGTGACGTCGCTGTTTCTGGTTCCTACGACACAGGGTATCCTAGTGTGGGGCGAGAAACAATGTATGTACCTATATATGCCTGTACGTAAATGTTTTATCACCACTTTAGATAGACCAGAAGAGGTATTTGTGAGTGGTACTTATAAAATATTGTCAAACAGATATATGTATAGATTTAAATAAATAATAAAAAAATACCTAATTGTTTTTTCAGACTACGTACACCGACAAGGGAAAAAAACCGGCAGACGGAAAATTTGTGGCATTCGACCATCTTACATTTTGGGTGTCTAACGCAAAGCAGGTAAGAACTTATCGATAGAACCCTGGCTACTGGAAAAGAACTCAACCAGTTGGTAACTCAGGTTACTGTCAAATATACTGACAGAATCCCAGACGAAACCTCAAGGCATCCTATTTCATTACAGGAAGAGACACAGAAACAACTGATCAGTAACTTTTTAGAAGCTCCGTGTCACAAAATAAATAGGTACAGAAGTCAACCACATGTATGTACTTCACTTTTCATAGCTACGGCGATCGCTCTAGGGTTATCAACTACGGCTTATGCACGAAAAACTATCGTGGTACTGGCGCTCCTATCTAGTTGTATGATTTATTATGAAGAATGAAACGAGAAGAATGAAAACATTATACTACTATTACAATACAAAAGGTTCACAGATCAGAAAAATACCTAAACAATTTTACGTTTGTCAATTTTCACTATCGAAAATCCCTGATAACTTCTAAACGGGCTACCCGAGTTACAAAATTTCTATTGCTCTGTCCGTTTTAGACCTACACCTGTCAAATGACACGAAAAACAACACAATATCTACACAAATAAAAAACATGTTTTCAACTTACGTAAGGTGGCGTGAAATTACCTAACAAAATTTTTTTTAATACTTATTTTATTGTACTGATTGAAAAATAGGCAACTGTTATTTATTTAAATCGATCTGAGATATATTATTCAGGGATTTTATCTACCTACCTAACTGTTCTATACATATAACGTTAAAACGAACCATCGAAATACAGGCAGATAGCTACTTTCCGAAACCACTGGTATCTTTAAAAACGCCATTTCATAGTTTAATGTTGAATTTAAACAACCGTCCACTGAACAGTTATAATAATTTTTTTCCATTGCTCCATTGTTGCATTATGTATTTGCATTAACAGACGCGCGTGTCAAGCGGATGGCACTCACGCTCGCACTGGTTTGAACTGCTCTGAGATATCGTGTCCGTGAGCAGTATCTATGTGTGCGTTGCTCGAGCGCGCTTGTATGTATATTGATTTCTGTACCTATATAATTTTGTGTCCGTGTGCGGTTTATTGCGCCTCTGTGTCGGCAAAATCAATGTAAGCTAATGCATAACATCAACCGTATATCAGCGTCAACTTAAATTATGTCCCCCAAATTAACTATTCGTTAATTTCGACCTTCGCCTTTGAACTTCAACGTACCTATTTTTACTTAAACTCGTTTCGTTATTTCACAGGCTGCCAGTTACTATGTGACGAGGTTCGGCTTCGAGCCTATGGCCTACAGGGGCCTGGAGACTGGTTCGAGGGAAATCGCTTCGTATGCTGTTCGGCTGAACAAGGTATTGTTATTCGATGATCAACTGAGCAAATCAAGTCTCTGAACCATTAGGGCCTGACAGATTTGGCACTAATCTTAATTGAACTTTGACAATGCATAGATACCTATTTAGTGCGACATTACACAGATATTATGTATAGATGCGAGTTAACACAATTCTCTGAATAATTTGACAAATCCATTTAAATGTGTAGTATAAATTTGGTTAGTAACTATAGAACGTCACCGTTGACCCAAAATTAGTGCTTGATGTCTTTTAAGTTTCGTGCCTAAAGCTAAAGTGATGATGGTAGAGGCGGCACGTGATACAGTCAAAGGGTTGGCTATAGATACCGTTCACACGATTTTTATTATTATTAACTTGAGGCGGGTTATTTGGAGCTCCCCTGTCCCCTAGAGTATATTTTTTTGCGAGGAAATGTTTAGTTTTTGAGAAATAAATGAATTTTATAAAAATTTGAGGTAATGTTGACATCATTTTTGCTATGAAAGTAACATGATGCATTTCGAGCATTCCTATGCAGTCTTGTGGCATTTAAGCGTATTTTTTCATTGCCTGAGACAGGTTTATATTTGATTACGATTAAAATTCAAAGAATTATGCGAAATTAAACTCAATTCTGCCATAAATTAATAAAATAAAATAGCATTATATTCCCCCCCTAATTATTACCCAAGTAAGGTAGGGAAATAATAATAATATCTACTCAATTAGTATGCAGTATGGCCCAGCTAATCCCTTTATTACTATAGATACCTTCCTATTACGTTGTTATTTGTTTGTTGACACTCTTTATGGTAATTACCTTGAATTACTTAACAGGTTGCTGTTATTGTTTATGTTTATTGTGTAGTGCGTTGTACATTTATAACTCGATACTATAGTCTCTAAATCTGACGCAAATCTAAGCAACGCGTGTCATTTCTGCAGACATTTGGAATATTCATATATTTTGTACTCCCAGATAGTATTCGTGTTCCAAGCGTGCTACGAGCCCCAAGTCTCCTTGCTTACCAAGGAGGTCGCCTACCATGGAGACTTTGTGAAAGATGTGGCCTTCGAGGTGGAAAACTTGGAGTACATCGTGAGCTATGCGAAGAAACAGGGCGCGAAAGTCATCAGGGATGTGTGGACGGAGGAGGATGACGATGGAGTTGTCAAAATGGCGGTTTTGAAGACGGTAAGTTTTACGGGTTCTCAGAGACATTTTAGGGCACCTGCCATAATGGCGGTTTTGAAGACGGTAACTTTTACCGGTTCTAAGAGACATTCTCAGGCCTCCGCACCTGAAGGGTGCCAAACTGGACGCTATCCTCATCATATGGACTGAGCTTCCGCAGTCCATCCTTCTGGGCGTCTGTCCGTCCAGCGTGCTGTATTTCATTGACCTTAATAGATTAGATAGAGAGTTGAAATATACACATAATGAATCATACGCCTTTTTAAAATACTTACAGGGGTTCATCATTCAATACATGATTTTTTGCGTTTTTACTCGATTTTAGGATAAGTCACTCTTCGTTCGCGTGTTCTACTCGCAAATAACGGGTTGTTTGAACAACTTTTTCTATGAAATCGTTTTTTTCTTTCTACTATGATCGGTTGGCCGCTCGGTCCAAGATAGAGAATGAGTGTAAAATATCGGTGCGTGACTTGTGAATCTTTTACCAGTAGAGTAAAAATACTATATTTATAAATAATATATTTCTTATTTCAGTACGGCGACAACACACACACATTGATCGACCGGTCAAAGTACAAGGGAATATTCCTACCTGGATACATGCACCTGCCTGTTGATCCGATCAGGAAATATTTGTAAGTTTGGTCACGTAACATATCTAACGAAAATTGCCAGGAATTGTTCTCTGAAATGACTCTCCATTATCCGAGCCCGTAGAACTCTTTTGTGTGCCCTATAACACCTACACGGGATTTTTTTGCGGAAGTTCAGAGTTTAAAAAATATATTAAAAAATAATAATAAATAATTTATTCAATGCAAAAGCACAAAAAGAAATAAAAAAAAAAGAAATCTTAATTTAAATTAAAAAAAGAAGAAAACTTACCAAACTTAAGTACCTACATAATGACCTACACCTACCAGCATGACCTATACAGTTACCTTTATAGTGAGTGCATAGGTAGGTACCAGATAGAATTTTTACATTGTACTTGATAAAGAATAAGAAGTTAAGTATAAAATAAAGATACGGGTCCAGGTGAACCCTTTACGTCTTTAGTATTTATATCTAAGTGCCAATGGCCTCATTTTTATGGTCGAACGTCGTAGTTCTACCCTCCGAGCTAGTGTAAACTGTGTTACGTCAAGGTACTTCGCCCATAAACGTTCTCTCTTTACAGGCCTAAAGTGGAGATAGACTTCATAGATCACGTGGTGGGCAACCAGCCGGACGGGGAGATGGAGACGGCCGCGTCGTGGTACGAACGCTGTTTGCAGTTTCATAGGTAAGTACAAAATAAGGGGAAATATTAAACTGCACATCGCTTCGCTCACCCCCTTTATCCTTCGTATTAGGTTCATCATGTAAGAAACAAATACTTAAAACATAAACTTAAGTACTCATAAAATATTTAAAGCATAAAAAGTATTTTTGCTGATCCAAGCCAATCCATATCCAAATACCATCCCGAAATAAGTACCTATTTATTATATACAACCTATAAATATAACAGCGGTGGACCACGGGTAAAAAGCAGTTCTGTTTCAATTACCCGTAGTCCCAGTGAGGAGCATTGGGTCTACGGGGAAAAAATAATACCGTTGGATCCACTGTGGGACCACGGTTAATACCTGATTTATTTTACCAAAAGAAATATTATGTCCTGTATTTTGGACACTAGTGGGTACATAGGAATTTTGACGAGCTCCGTGGTCTTGTGGTTTCACGCTCGCTTCTCATGCAGAAGATGCGGGTTCGAATCTGGTGCTGATCATGTATCAATGAGATAAGTAATTTTTAACACCCTTGCTCGTAAAGCTGATGTAATTCCACCGGTTTTAAATATGTAAAGCGGGTCATAAAAAACGCGTGTGTTACCAAAGCAAATAGTTAAGTTATAGTCCATACAAATTCCACAGTATTATTTGCCATTTCAAATATGGAACTGATCGCCGCCGCCGCCGCACGACTCCAGCTAGTGAGCAGCGCGCTGTTGCTATTCAAATTTCGAACTAATCGCCGCGCGGCGCCAGTCAGTAGACAGCGTGCATTCACAGATTGAGTTTATTTAAAATTAAAATAAAACAGTTTGTTCGGTAATTTAAGAACTTGGCTGCATGCTCTAGCGTCTTTGCCAACATTTTCACGCAGCCACGGCAGAAAATAATCCTCGCGCCATTTTTCTCAAATTTTCTTTTCTTTGTACTTGTATTGTGAATATCTTTTTTTTCTGTTTCCTCGCAAATGTGTTAAAAAACGTCGTACGATATACGTGCGTATTGGTTATAACATGCTCGGCTCAATTAAGCCCTCGCCTTCGGCTCGGGCTGAAATTCCGCCTCGCGTGTTGTAACCATCTTAACGCACTAATATCGTAATGTACTATAACTTTTGTTCATTATAACTAAGGAAGTTCTAACGTCGATGGAAAACATCGTGAGAAAACTTTCAATATACATATCTGCGGCGATGGGCAATGGGTACCAGGCTTGGCGACGCTTGTGGGTCCCCCCTGGCACTGACTGAAAACCAGCGCTAAGGCGTTTTCACCCTTAGCATTATGCTGAGTCAGCTGCCATTTTGCAGCTGCTGAGGCGAATCGCGATAACGGTTTTGGTATGCGGTTGAACTTGTTGACTGTATGCGCCTCCGTCAGCTGTGAATAAACGTTTCTTTCTTTCTTAATACCTTCCTTTATGTTCATCTCCCTCAGATTCTGGTCAGTCGACGACAGCCAAGTCTGCACCGAGTACTCAGCCCTGCGCTCCGTCGTCATGGCCAACTACGAGGAGAACGTCAAGGTAATCTGGTCTGAACCTTCCCCTTTGTTATATTAATGTATTTGCTGCTGACCTGACAGAAGTCAAAATCTAGCAACGCCATCTAATGCCTGAAGCATGAACTCCACCAGACCTATCGACTTTAGGCTGTTCCATTTCACAAAATGTTTCACTCCGTAAGAAACATTCTAAGACTTCAAAGAACAGTTTAATCCAAATCGATCCAGTCGTTTGCGAATTTCGCGATTACCCACATTTAGCGATCATTTTATACAGGTGACATTTAATTAGCTGACCATATTCTGGGGAATGATAGTACCCATCAATATGAACAGCTTTGCCCAAGACACATAGGTCGCAAATGACAATAAAAATGAGCTTATCTCTAAAAAGAGATTTCTTCCAGCAAACCTAGGCAAGACAAGAGAGTTAATTATACAGGAAAGTCCTAGTTCGCAATAACACTCTATAGATACGTACGAAAATTACTTTCAAAATATATATAAACTATACCAAATATAAAATAAAAATATATACTTCAACTAAATAAAATACTATATATAGCATGAACATACAGAAACTAAAATAGATCATACTTATACCTACATAGATATGGTACCTTTTACGGTAGAGAAAGGAAATGCACTTTCAACCTTTTCTTAAAAGTGAAAATTGAAGGACTTTCCCCAACAGCTCAGGAAAGTGCGTTCCATAGTCGGATTGCCCTTAACCTAAACGAGTGTTCGTAAGGGGCAGTGTTATGCCGAGGAGTTGAAAGGAGAGACACCGTGTGGGATCTCGGATTGCGTTGGCGTAGATATGTGGAGTATCGGGGATTTCGCAAAATATTTAACAGATAGGAGAGAATGTGCATGTCACGGCGAAGACGGATCGGGAGCCACCCCAGCTCCTTGCGATACTGGCAGACATGGTCATACTTGCGCAACCCGTAGATAAACCGAATCCCTAGATTTTGAAGTCGTTCGAGTGTGTTCCGTTGTTCTTCGTTCGCGGTGACCCAACAAACATCCGCATAGTCTATTAAAGGTAGTAGAAGGGACTGAGCAAGAGTGATTTTAGTCTGCCGTGGCAGGAAGTACTGCGAATCTTCGGAGGGAGTGAAATGACGCAAAGACTCGTCTGCTGACCTCACAAACATGGGGCGATTAGGACAGCAAGTTGTCAAATATAACCCCAAGATTCTTAGCTTTCTCACTGTAATTAATTATGGTACCATCATACAATACAGGATCGACGGCGAATTCTGTAATAAGTTAAGCGAGTGCCGTGTACCCATAATCATGGCTTGAGATTTTCCCGGGTTGACTTGCAACCCATATGACATAGCCCATTTCCAGATGTTGTCGAGGTCAGCATTCAACGCCTCTACAGTCAGTTTCACATCACACGGAGAGAAGTGCCGATATATTTGGAGGTCATCTGCGTAGAGATGATAAGAAGAAGTAAGAACGTCAGATATGGAGTTTATGAAAACTGAGAAGAGAGGGGGGGGGGGGAAATGATACCACCCTGCGGGACACCCGTGGAGAGCTCACACCAGTCCGTGGAGATCTCCTCAGACTTAACGCGCTGCTGGCTGTCTCTCAGGTAGGAGTCAAACCAGCGAGCCGAGTGCGAGAAGACATTAAGCGACTTTAGAATTTCAACCAGGATATCCAAATCGACGCAGTTGAAGGCGCTACTGAAATCAAGCAGTGTAAGGACCGTAAGCTGCTTCTGATCCAAAGCCGACTGAATATCGTCAGTGACTTTAAGCAAAGCTGTGGTAGTGCTGTGACCCGGCCTGAAACCTGATTGATTGGAATTTAATAAGTTTTTTGAGGAAAGGTAGGAGGAGAGCTGGATGTGAACAATTGATTGACTTTGGAGAGGATAGGGCCGATTACCTGATTACAATAGTCCATTTTGCGTGACATGGGGCTAGCCCATCGCCGCAGCTATGGATATGTGAAGGTTTCCTCACCGATGTATGTTTCTTCACGATTGACAACTGGCTAAAGGGCACAGCCAGGCACACCTCTTGTATTAAGTTTTCGTCTAATACATCATTTTATCTTAGGTGCCGATCAACGAGCCGGCTGCCGGCAAGAAAAAAAGCCAGATCCAGGAGTATGTGGAATACCATGGCGGCGCAGGCGTGCAGCATATCGCGATCAACACCGACGATATTATTACTGCCGTGAGTAGATACTGGCGATAAACTAGTCCCTTGTGGCGCCACAAGTACTTATTTAAACGCACCCATGCACGAAACAGGCTGGGCGCCTAGTGTTTGGGCCACCGAACTATCTTTTATTTATAAAACGAAGAGGCTTTTACAGAGTAGGTTGTAGCGCACTGGTTTTTCTGGCTGATCTTAATAAAAGGTGAGTCTGGCATACTATGCGGTAACATTATCAACATGAGCCAGGTACTGTAGCGGCCCCAGGCTAAAGGTCGTAGCCGCCGCTACCAGTAGCTATGATCGTCTATTCTTTCTATCCCAAAATGAGAGGACCCGATTCAGCTGTAAGATTTGTAAGTAAGAATGATAAGTCTGAATTTCTCGTTCGTTGAGAAATTCGTCAGGCGTACAATAGTCGAACGAAGATTGGTTCAGGAATTTACAGTTTCAAGTTAGACAGAGAAAGCATATATGTCCGCGAGCCGGTAATTCGCATCAGTCAGCGGTGTATTGCGCCAAAACGATCGTTGTTATATTTTATGTGATGGCACCATCTGGTTTTTGTATATATGAGCGCCTTGGAACATCTTTTGTTTTAGTTTTAGTTTTAGTTTTAGTGATCGATCACAGTTATAGTATAGATATCCGTCGTAGTTTTACGACGTGAGTACTCAATGATATTTCATGTGCTCGCTAGTAGCGGCTTGTGGTGGTTCCAATTATATATTTGATTCACGGCAATAACGATCCGAAAAGACCGGTTTACACAATTGCGATTTGAGTTCCGAAATGGGTTCTGAACTAGCGGTTACCTCAAAAGGTCCGTAACGTTTTGAAACCTTCAACTCAGCGCAATTTGAGCTGGATGTTATCGAAACGCAAGCATTTTTGTTTTAGGATATCTAACCCACACCATAGCGAAGTGCATAATTCGATAAATACCGAACTATGAATTCCACTAGCCGCAGCACGTCCTGGGCTGAGCCAAATCATATATACCGACTCAACTTACACATTAGATATCCAGCGAAATTTACATTTAATTTAAAAATGCAACTTGAATCCAATCTGACCCAAGGCAATGCAAAACACCTACCCGGACCTAAACAATGAACTTTAGACTGTAAATTGATCTCTTCGCGCGTCCCCGACAACACTCAAATGTCAAAATATCAACAGTACATGTTAACTGTGTTGACACCGGTTTAACTTTGTTCTGAATTTGTTATTTCCATCCGCGGAACCTCATCGATCAAACAGTCTCCCTATGCCCTAACAACCTAGGTTTAGCCGCAACTAAACTCCTGTCTAGCCTAGTCTAAAACCCTAGTGTTATACCACGTCCATTATCGACACCACTCGAAAATGGTTGAGTTTGATTTGAATGTGCTTGAATGTTTAACGACTGTGTGTGTGGGAATTTCAAAGCTCGCTAATCGAAAGGAAATGAGGAGAGGATTAGCCCGCGAATATCCTAAGAGCCAATCCAGGAACCCTATGGTGAAGGAAAAAGGAATTTAGGGTCGCTCCAAGCCCAGACTCAGACTCAGATACATTGACTTAAAAGTTCTTTCCTAACGACCCAAGGATAGTTTTGGAATTAGGGGTAGGTTGATATAAAGGTAGGAACCGAGGTATATCTCGGCGCTTCAGACACTCACGAAAACCCACTGAAACTTCGCAATCACCAATTCGTATAGTTCTGACGCGTAACACGGCAGACAAAACTTTTTAGAACTCGTGAGGCGACTGCCACAGTAGCTAGACGCTGAGACTGAATGCTCTCCCTTCCCCCACAATTGTATTTATACGCCCCACATGCGTCCTTTGCGAAAACGCTCTGCCCAAGCGAAGCTTCTTATCACCAACTACACAGGGTCTAATTTCAACCATGCCATGCAGATCCGCCGTTCTACAAATTGTGTGTACGCATATTCACTATGATCAACCGTAGGTGATCACTCAAATCATTTGGTACTGCCGATACACAGAATCTGTTGATCGCTGACCAATAAAAGCTTGTTGCGATTAATTAAGCATTACCCGACCACTAGCTGCGCGTAGCAAAAGACCACTAGAATGATATTCAATCCAGAGGTGTCAGACCCTCCATATCATACCTCAATCGCAATTGTATATTTGCAATCTACATAATAGCTTTCTCCGTATCGTTCCATAATAACCTTTCATTATTTAGTTATTCATAATTTTATTCAACGCGCAGCCAAATCGGCTCTGATTTCTACACATCTCGCAGGAATGCGACAAAAAAACTTGGCCTGAAAACTTCCACGAATCAACCCACGCATCGGCTCTGTTTTTTTGCTAACTTTGCCAGTAAGCTACACAAACCCCCAAACGTTATCTGAACCGATTCTCGTATTCAAAACAGCGCGGCGTTGGGCTAGCCCTCTATCACGCAGAATGAAGTATCTAATGTACCGACTCTCGTGTACCATTACAGCCCCCTCCCAGACCTTGAGACACTGTTTATCTCAGTTAACATGGCGCAAGGATCTCATTACCACTATGCTACCCATACTTTGTACATATCTACTCCATATGTTCGGACATCTCAAATCATGTACACCGACCGATGAATCTGTCAATTATGTATATAATATTTACACAACTCGATTGAGTTCTCTCCTGTCTTATCTTATTTATCTATCTAACTATACAACCTCGCTTACCCGCAATTTATCCTAATTCGTATTACTATATATATATACAAATTGTTTTTTTTGTTTTTTTTTTTTTGTTTTTGTTTCCAAACCATGCAAGATCCTTAAATCTACAAAGTAGTTACTCAAATTTACAGCTTACAGCTTAACTATATAACCTTTATACACTATCTTATTTATCTACGCCCTTATTCGTCCTCACATAATACCTGGCTATATTTATAGTATTGAAGTTGCCCAATATCTCATTTGAACCCGGATCTACTAAAGTATAACAGTTCGGATATACCACTGCCGAAACAACATAAGGCCTTTATACAACAACGAAAATTTCCGCATGATTTTATGTTCTTTATTTGAACGCACAAAGGTCTTAAGTTTCAAATAATCACCTATACGATAGACCTCTAACTTACGCCGTTTGTCCGCCTGTCGCTTACGTCGTTCACTAGAACTTTTAGAGTTTTCTATCGCTACATTCCGCACCTGTTCCGAATCTCGCACACTATGGCCTAATAACCATTCATCGCCTAATTCCTTGTCAATAGTTAACGGTTCCCGCCTACCAAACGCTAACTCATTAGGCGCAAAGCCTGTGCTTGTGTGTTCGATATTATTATAGCAATTCTGAATGTCCGGTAACACGTCTACCCAACTACGATTACTTCCGCCGCAATAGGTTCTAATCAGCCGACCTAGCTCGCGATTCACTCTTTCTACGCTATTAGAATTTGGACAATACACCGACGTATGAGTGACCCGAATCCCCAGCTGTTTGAGTCCAAATTCCCAAACTTTCGATATGAACTGTGGTCCTGAGTCCGTAATTATAGTTTCGATAGGTACTTCCCTATGAAATCTCTTTGTACAAGCGAGCACGCTCCTACCTGTCGCTTTTCGCATTGGATATAATTTTATTACTTTACTGTACACGTCTTGAATCACATATATATATTGATATCCGAATTTACCTACGGGCAATGGCCCATAAAGGTCCGAGAAAACTTTCTCACCCAACCTTTCCGCCAACACCGGTGTACAAGGACCAACGGTATTGTTAGTACTTGGTTTGACCTTTTGACATATGTCACAACTTCTTATCACCGCGCTAATCACCCTACTCATATGAAGAAAATAATATCTGTCCTTCATCAGTGCTAATATTTTATATCTGCCGTAGTGACCTATTTCTTCATGTATGTGTAAAATAAGTTCCTCCTGTAGTGATTTCGGAATTACTAGCAACTGTACGTTCCGCTTCGGCACGTGAAAATATAACGTATCACCTACTAGCTTGTAACTTTCAAAACCTCTCGTTCCGGTATCTACCACCTTACGTCTGATACAACCGCTAATTCGATTTAACCGCTCATCTTCGCTTTGTAATCTCGCAATGTCCCGTAAACTCGAAATAACACTTGCGGTATTCGATGCCTGAAACCAGAATATTCCCGGCTGAACATTTATACTGTCATTCATGCCTCCAGGTCCCGCTATCTGCCTGCTTAGCGTGTCGGCAATTTGATTATCAGTCCCTCGCACAAATTCTATGTCGTAATCGAATTGCTCTAAAAACATAATCCACCTCGTTACGCGTGCACCCAATAAAGTCCACGACTTAATGAACGTCAAACTTTTATGATCAGTTCTAATAATAACTTTTTCTCCCCGCAAGTATATCTCAAATCGCTTTAAAGTGTATATAACTGCATACATTTCCTGTTCACTGGTAGCCCATCTCGTCTGAGCACCCTTGAATGCCTGCGAACAGAACCCTATAATTCGTTCCTGGCCCGATTCATCTAATTGATAAACATAGCCCCCAATTCCTATAGCGCTGGCGTCACATTGAACATAATATGTTTTTCCCGCCAATGGCTGACTCAAAATTATACTTTCTGAGAATTGATTTTTTATCTCGTCAAAGGCACTTTGCATCTGCGCACTCCAGATGAACTTGACTCCAGACCGCGATAAATTGTACAAGGGCTGTGTTAATGTTCCAAAATTTTTTATAAACCTCCGAAAGTAATTTATGAACCCCAAAAACGCCCTCAATTGCCTGACAGTTCTGGGTGACGGATATAATTTAAGTGTTTCAATTTTGTCCGGGTCCATCTGCAAACCTTGTGTAGACAAAATGTGCCCCAATAACTTGACCTTTTTTTGTGCGAACTCGCATTTTTTTAGTTTGCATGTGAAGCCCGCGTCTTTCAATTTACTCAGAACCGTGTCCACTTGAGACAAATGCTGTTCGAAGTCACCCTCAGTTAAAATTGCCAAATCGTCAACAAAATTTAAACAATATGACCTAACCTCTGGCCCTAGAATTAAGTCCATCGCCCTCGAAAATGAACCCACACTGGTTTTCAACCCCTGAGGCAAAACGTTGTAAACATAACTTCTGCCTTGATATACAAAACCCGTGTATCGTTTAGATTCGTCTGATAATGGTATAGAAAAATACGCATCTTTGATATCAATAACTCCTATGTAATTTATCCGGCGCCCGGATTGCAATATCTCACTCATTAAAGGTGTGGTTTCAACCTCCCCGACCATTCCAGTGTTTAATTGTCGTGCATCTAGCAAAATACGGACCTCTCCCGTTTTCTTTAATGTACAAGTCAATGGACTGCTGAAATCCGTAGATTGCCTGCTAATAATACCTATCAATTCCATCTCTTCCAAACGTTTTGTTACTTTATCGCGATATGCGAACGGTATGGGATAGCTTCGTTTTACGAAAGGCGTTTCATCTCTCATTTTTATCTCATGTATATATTTATTTGTCCGACCTATCCTATCGCTAAACAACTCTGCATGTTTATTTAACACCGGCAATAACCTTGTTTTGTGTTCAACAGGTATTGATGAATTATTCACATATTCCTCTATCATATTTCTACTGGTATCTTGGTTCTGTACTTCCATTGTACAACAGCAAGATTCCGGATTAGGACCAGTACCTAATGGTATTTCACACATCCGCCCGGCGCTTTGTATAATTAGCCTCTTATTACCCTCACACATTAAACTGGCTCGCGTCTGTTGTATAAAATCAAACCCCAAAATTAAATCTTTAGGCACCCTTGTTAATACTAGCATTGGAGTATCGATAACGCATTCACCTATTGTTAATGGTAACGTTACTAATTTATCAACCTTTTCCTTACTGACTCCAAACGCACCTGTGATTCTCAAACTTGGAATCGGTATTTCCGTCGGTTTTCCCAATTGTCTGCACACTTCTTCGTATACTCTCCGACTTATTACACTGATTTCGCTCCCCGAATCAATCAAACTCCTTACAACAATATTCCCAATACGCACATCTATCTCAGGTAATGTCAAAGTACTACATAACTCGCGCCCACACTCAGTCGAATCGTCGTCTCTGAATATCGTATGTAAACGTCTGTCATTTCGATCTCTACAATTCGATCTAGATTTTTCGTCTAAACACACGGCATATCCGTGCGCTTTATGCGCTAATAATTGAATAAATTCATTCACACCCACGTTCGAATCCAAATTACACAAATCATACAGTCTATGCTTTTTCCCAATTTGATCGGCTGTCCACCCGAACCGTAATAAATATCTGAGCGCGAACGACCCGCGCGAGTCCACTAGTTTTTTGAATACTGACTTATCGCATTATTCCTGTCACTTGAACTTTGCCCTGCCTCTGTATCTCCTGAACTATCATTGCCCCTCTGAAACTTTATTGCCTTGAAGCTAGGCTGAGGCTGTCTGCCTCTACCGTGGAAATAACCGCGACCACGCGTCCCAAATTCGTTTCGCCCCTTCGTTACCGCGTTATAATTATTACTACGACTTATCGCGTTATAACGTAACGTATTTACCCGCATAGCTCGATATTGCCCACGCATAAAGCTATCCCGCCTCACGTTATTCGTATTCATAGGTTCCGAATCATGTATCGCACTTAATCCCCCATCGACATTCCGTTCTAAATGCCGAAGGAATTCGACCGCATCACGTATAGACATTGACTCCTTTCTAGCAAAAAACGCTACTTGAATATCACGCGGCAACTGTCTGAAAATCGTGTTGATTTTCTCCGTATCAGTAAACGGTATCGTAAGCTCATATATGCTATTCAATTGAGAGGCAAAGAATTCTTCCATACTTTGACCTTTCTTAGAATCAAACTTCGCAGTTAGGAACCTTTGTTTAATTAATTCCTGTTCATTATCACCCCAGAATACCTCTCCGAAATCTTTTTCAAAATCCGAATAGGTTCGCCATGAGTCTCTGTATATGCTCATTCGAACTTTTGCAATTCCTACCAAACTATCCGTTGCCCATATCAAAGCCCTAGAACTATCTCCCGAGACGTTAATGTAAGCCTTTAAATCTCTTAAGAAAATCATCGGATTTTCCGAATTCCGCCCATCGAATGTCGGCAACTTCTGTGTCATTTTCACAATGCATGATTGACGTTTTTCTACCGATTGTTCAAACGTCTCTAGTTCCTGTCTGTCAGTCTGTCTGTCCGAAGTCCTACTAGTATTGCTCGTGCTGGAACCCCTTTCCAAACTGTCTAATCTTTTCACTATTTCAGATAACAATTGCGTCACCTGCCCTGACGCCATTTCACTTGTGTGTGAAAGTGAATTTTGTGCTACCCTACTATCGGTTTTTCTACGCCGGCCGGCCATTATTCCTATTAAACCGCCGTAGCTCGTACAAAGAATTGTGAAAACAATGCCCCTTTTTTGCTTATTTCTTATTTACAAACTGAACTGTTTAAAATCGTTTCTACGTTGTGTTATTTTTAAAAGTAACGCGTTAGACCTTGATTCTTTTAGAATATCTAGGTATCTAGGTATCAGACTATCTAGGATATCCTTCCGTCTCGGCACCAAAAATCTGTAGCGGCCCCAGGCTAAAGGTCGTAGCCGCCGCTACCAGTAGCTATGATCGTCTATTCTTTCTATCCCAAAATGAGAGGACCCGATTCAGCTGTAAGATTTGTAAGTAAGAATGATAAGTCTGAATTTCTCGTTCGTTGAGAAATTCGTCAGGCGTACAATAGTCGAACGAAGATTGGTTCAGGAATTTACAGTTTCAAGTTAGACAGAGAAAGCATATATGTCCGCGAGCCGGTAATTCGCATCAGTCAGCGGTGTATTGCGCCAAAACGATCGTTGTTATATTTTATGTGATGGCACCATCTGGTTTTTGTATATATGAGCGCCTTGGAACATCTTTTGTTTTAGTTTTAGTTTTAGTTTTAGTGATCGATCACAGTTATAGTATAGATATCCGTCGTAGTTTTACGACGTGAGTACTCAATGATATTTCATGTGCTCGCTAGTAGCGGCTTGTGGTGGTTCCAATTATATATTTGATTCACGGCAATAACGATCCGAAAAGACCGGTTTACACAATTGCGATTTGAGTTCCGAAATGGGTTCTGAACTAGCGGTTACCTCAAAAGGTCCGTAACGTTTTGAAACCTTCAACTCAGCGCAATTTGAGCTGGATGTTATCGAAACGCAAGCATTTTTGTTTTAGGATATCTAACCCACACCATAGCGAAGTGCATAATTCGATAAATACCGAACTATGAATTCCACTAGCCGCAGCACGTCCTGGGCTGAGCCAAATCATATATACCGACTCAACTTACACATTAGATATCCAGCGAAATTTACATTTAATTTAAAAATGCAACTTGAATCCAATCTGACCCAAGGCAATGCAAAACACCTACCCGGACCTAAACAATGAACTTTAGACTGTAAATTGATCTCTTCGCGCGTCCCCGACAACACTCAAATGTCAAAATATCAACAGTACATGTTAACTGTGTTGACACCGGTTTAACTTTGTTCTGAATTTGTTATTTCCATCCGCGGAACCTCATCGATCAAACAGTCTCCCTATGCCCTAACAACCTAGGTTTAGCCGCAACTAAACTCCTGTCTAGCCTAGTCTAAAACCCTAGTGTTATACCACGTCCATTATCGACACCACTCGAAAATGGTTGAGTTTGATTTGAATGTGCTTGAATGTTTAACGACTGTGTGTGTGGGAATTTCAAAGCTCGCTAATCGAAAGGAAATGAGGAGAGGATTAGCCCGCGAATATCCTAAGAGCCAATCCAGGAACCCTATGGTGAAGGAAAAAGGAATTTAGGGTCGCTCCAAGCCCAGACTCAGACTCAGATACATTGACTTAAAAGTTCTTTCCTAACGACCCAAGGATAGTTTTGGAATTAGGGGTAGGTTGATATAAAGGTAGGAACCGAGGTATATCTCGGCGCTTCAGACACTCACGAAAACCCACTGAAACTTCGCAATCACCAATTCGTATAGTTCTGACGCGTAACACGGCAGACAAAACTTTTTAGAACTCGTGAGGCGACTGCCACAGTAGCTAGACGCTGAGACTGAATGCTCTCCCTTCCCCCACAATTGTATTTATACGCCCCACATGCGTCCTTTGCGAAAACGCTCTGCCCAAGCGAAGCTTCTTATCACCAACTACACAGGGTCTAATTTCAACCATGCCATGCAGATCCGCCGTTCTACAAATTGTGTGTACGCATATTCACTATGATCAACCGTAGGTGATCACTCAAATCATTTGGTACTGCCGATACACAGAATCTGTTGATCGCTGACCAATAAAAGCTTGTTGCGATTAATTAAGCATTACCCGACCACTAGCTGCGCGTAGCAAAAGACCACTAGAATGATATTCAATCCAGAGGTGTCAGACCCTCCATATCATACCTCAATCGCAATTGTATATTTGCAATCTACATAATAGCTTTCTCCGTATCGTTCCATAATAACCTTTCATTATTTAGTTATTCATAATTTTATTCAACGCGCAGCCAAATCGGCTCTGATTTCTACACATCTCGCAGGAATGCGACAAAAAAACTTGGCCTGAAAACTTCCACGAATCAACCCACGCATCGGCTCTGTTTTTTTGCTAACTTTGCCAGTAAGCTACACAAAACCCCCAAACGTTATCTGAACCGATTCTCGTATTCAAAACAGCGCGGCGTTGGGCTAGCCCTCTATCACGCAGAATGAAGTATCTAATGTACCGACTCTCGTGTACCATTACAGCACACCCGTGTGGCGCTGTAGCACCCTGGCTTTTCCTGACGGTTCTAAATTCAGGAAAGCCTTGGCACAGGGCGCCCCAGCTTTGTACCCCATGGGCTTTCCTAAAGTGCGTATTTGCCTCCAGAAACCAAAAAGAACGGAGGAGCATGGCACATACAGCAGGTTTTAGAGCACTCTGACTGCCAAGTGCCTGAATTAGAGCCTCAATAGAAACAGCGCTACAGTCAAAAAACCTTGGGCTTGCTGGGGAAAACCTGGTGTATGTGCCATGCTCCTCCGTTCTTTGGGGTTTCTGGAGGCACGCACACTCCTAAAGGCGTGGCCACGCAGGAAGGAAAAGGTTTTAGACGTTTCTGTTTCCCACGACACAGTGAATCCTAGTGTTGGTGGACCCAGGGCCAATGTATGTGCCTGTATTTGTATGATTGTTTGTTCCTCAGGTGGAAAACCTCCGCGCTCGCGGCGTAGAATTCCTGTCCATACCAGCCAAGTACTATCGACTGATTCGCCAGCAACTCCAGCACAGTAAGGTCAAGGTAGCAGAGAGCATTGATGAGCTCCAGCGGTTGAACATCCTGATTGATTATGACGATAACGGGTACCTTCTGCAGATCTTCACTAAGAACACGCAAGATCGACCGACGCTGTTTTTGGAGGTTATACAGAGAAGGAATCATAATGTAAGTACTTTTAAACCACTAATATTCTTTATCTACAGACGTATCATAAACCCTCTTTACTGCATCTAAAAACCACACGTTAAGACCAGCATAATGTAAAACTATTTGGTAAAAACTCATTTCTTATCTGAAAATTTGTACATTATGACCATAATGTACAAAAATTTGTCAAATTATGAGATTCAAATTTCAAACGCCGACGCCCGCCTGCGTGCCGCCCCTGGTTTGTCTGTGAAGTTGGTACTACATAACAAGCTAAACAACTGCAGAGCAATGATCAATGCCACAATGCCGGTCAAACATGTGGTTCCTGAACACATCTAAGAGAGCTTATATGAGATATAGATATGTGTGTAGATAAACTAGTGTATGTAACTGTACATAATTAGGCATTAAAACTCTCGAGTGATATTATTATGAAACTCGCCCTCGAGTATTAATGCCCTCCATTATGTAGCAGTCACATAAACTAATTAAACCCCTAATATTCTTTTCGTTTGCTAATCATCATACTCAACCCACGATTCACTGCTGGACAAAGGCCTATTCATCTTGATATCGTTGGACCATGCATCGGGCAGATGGTCTGCCCACTGGAATAAAGCCTATTATTTCCAAGTCTTTATTACTGTAGATATTTACATATACTTAGCAATCGTCATTTTTTTCCACTTCTCTACATTGGACCACTGTGGGAGAAGAAGGGCGTAAAAACTCCCACAGATAGATTTTTAAATATCTTTTAAAAATTGCTTATGCTTAACTAATACAAAAAATATATACTTATGTTATTATCATAAGCATAATAGCATAAGCAGGAATAAATAATTACAAAATTATTAACAGCAATGTCTATGTTGAGCCAGATTAACCCCATACAGTCCCATCATTTAAGTAATCTTGAACATTGTAATATATACTTTCTTTTTTTTGTAATAGTAACCTTGTAACTTCGTAAGCTAAGCAATCAGTTCTTGAATTCAGGTTCAACTAATTGGTTTCAGGGTTTCGGCGCTGGTAACTTCAAGACTCTCTTCGAGTCTCTTGAATTGGAACAGGAGAAACGTGGTAACTTGTAAAGAGTTATATAACAAGTATTACTTAGTAGGCACTGTATGCAAATCACGTTGCAAATTTTATGTTTTAGTATAGATCTCTACATGACTTATCATATATCTTTGCGCATTTTGTATTGAATAAAATATAATTAGTCTTATAATTCTGTGTAAT
Source organism: Argyresthia goedartella (assembly GCA_949825045.1). NCBI lineage: Eukaryota > Metazoa > Arthropoda > Insecta > Lepidoptera > Argyresthiidae > Argyresthia > Argyresthia goedartella. Next base: position 10,339,556 of record OX463812.1, on the reverse strand, counting down.
AAACCTGTTTATGGAACATTATTATTACTATGATTGCTCTATAACTAACTATTAACTTACGCAATTATGAAATCGAATAAATTCGGTATCAGCCTAATTTAAGTACCTATAAGTAGATGCCTTAAGTAATAAAACAACAGTTCTAAAAAGAGTATCACTTTAATGAATTGTTGCTGATTAACATTATTGTTAAATAAATTGTTATAATATTTATTACGTAACGTAACACTCATAAGATCTTGATACAATAATGACATGATATTTACAAAATCTTTCCCACAAACGCTCGTCAAAACAAAATGCTTTTAATACCAAAGTATAATTACTATTAGCGTCATACATAAATAAATACAATAAGATATACGCTTTCAAGAAAGTCAATAATATTTACTAATGATCAACAGCACCAAAGGTTTTTTTAGACAACAAGAAAACAAATAATTTCGCTAAAATATTTTACAGACATTTTATTAGCACTTGATTTATTCTTGATTGAAATATTCTTCCCGATCTTGATTTCTAAATCTTGAGCTTCTGCAAATTAAAATAATTACCATGTAATTTCTGTTTCACTGAGACATCTATCTATACATGTATATTTTTCCAAAGAAATTCCTGACAAATAAGTCTGTATGAGGGATGTCACGAATGTAATGTTATTGACATTCGCGAATGCTAATTATGAGAGCGCGAATGTTGAGGTTACAGCATAAAAAAACTTAGATTAACTTAAATCATCATTTTTATTGCGGACTTACATAGACTAGTCAGACCCAGCAATTAAATAATAAAACATACGTAACTATGGCTTTCTATTGGCTGAATGAAACACGTGACATCGGTTTGCGTGCAATGCGCATGCGCTAACACAGCGCGCGGCCGTTGCTCCAGACTTGACTCGACTTGCAAACATTTGCATTCGGTTATCATTCGCATCATTTTATGCAAATGCGAATGAAAATGTCTAAAATGACGCGAATCATTCGCTTTTGCGAATTCGAATATTCGTGACATCCCTGGTCTGTATCGTGTAATTCTGTCATCTAGATATTTCAATAGCTTTACAAAAAAAAATACCAATCAAACCAACAACTTAAAATAGTATAATTAAGTGCTTTATTCATAAATAAACGTTATAAATAATAATAACAAGCCAAGTCCCAATAAAAGACTAAAAGTTAGTGTGAAATAATCGTGTTGTGATAGATCAATCTATTAAAAGCCATTGAAATCCTAGATGTTACGTTTTGGTTTAGTACTGCACACATTAACTATTACGAATAAGTAGGATCTAACAGCAAAAATCACTCCATAAAGTTACTAGATATATCAATCACCCAATCCTTTATCAATCACATCAATGATAAATAATAATAAAAGTAATATTTCCGAGGACCAGAGTCAGATATTAAACTGATACAGCCCTGACCAGATGCAAATCTGGACTACCTAGTTACAAGGGTCAGCTAGGTATCTACAACCTCATTTCTGAACACAAAAGAATCTTAATTTGATTGGGATGATCCCCAATTATCCTATATTAACTCAGTTATCCTAATCTATCTGCCGAATATATCTCGAAAATCTGTGAGTTAACTCATTCGCTCTGGTTTAAATTGGTGCAAATTTGTCTCAGTTAAACTGGACTTTTTTAATCGTGTCCACAGTCTGTATATTTGTGGTCAACACTAAGTTAAGTGAAATGAGCAAAAAAATCACGTGTCATTAGCAAAAAGAAACAATTTTTGCAATGATATTCAGCTTTCAGTCAAGGCAAAATACTGACAATAATATTGTGATGCAAACTTTACAACGCTAGAAATGTGTACCATAAACATTAAACATTTATATACAGGCAACTACGTTCCTTCTGCCTCCACACTAGGATACCCTGAGTTGTGGGAACCAGAAACAGCGACATCAAACACATATAACATCCAAGGCCTGAGGATGTTTTATTTTTTAGCCGCGGCTGGGAAGAGAATATGAATTCTCTCGCATGGTAGGGAACCCACCGCCGCAGCGCCAGAGCTCGTATGTATGGGTTATGATAAGGATGTTATAGGAAGGGGTGAGGGGGAGTATCGACACAATTCTGGACAACTTTCATTAGGAAACCGTTTTGAATATATCAACATTTCCCTGTGATCCCTGCATTTTGCGTCTTCGCATGCAAAAAGAACAAGAAAGTGCCATCAAGCAACTTTGTGAGCATAAATAAACCCTTTAAGCTCTGAAGCCCGGGCGTCAACATATGGCGACATTTTCCCGTTAAAGGTTTTGAATTTTATTACCATGGCATGAGGTTCGAAATCGCGATGCCTCATAACCAGCAGCCTTATGGCGTAACTCTCTGAAGTTCATAGCGTGTGTCTATGGTTCATCTCATGCTCATACAATTTCATCGATTGCGGGGTATCACCGAAGGCTTCTAGGCTTCATTCAATGAGCTTGGGTTCGGCCTCCATTATGATGCTACTTGCGTGATACCAATTTGACAGATGAAGCTGGGGCAAGGTGTCAAACGTAAAAGTCTATATGAAGTTCATAGCTCAGACGACTTACGCCATAAGGCTGCAGGTCCAGATCTTCAACTCGAGTTCGAAACTCAAAAAAATGTTCATATTGCCATTTACAAGTTACTCTAACGCCGCAGCTTTGAATCCCTCTCTACATGTATGTCACTCCGCTAATCCAGCTTACTAGGGCTTCTCGGCGTGTGTGTCGAGCGGGTCCGCGGAGTCGGGGTCCAGTTCGCCGGGGTCCACCATCTCGAAGTCTCTGTCGGTGGACGAGCGTTGGCTGTTCTCCGATTCAGATTCGGACTGTTTCTCGTTGGTCGGGGTGGGGGGGTCCTCTCTGGAAAGGAAACCAGGTTCCGTTAATTTACCGTATGGGGTGGCTGAGGCACAGTTTGGCGACCATGCTGAAACAATGCAGAGGAAACTCAGCCTCGCCGCCCAGAGAGAGAGAGTAGTGTCCAGTGCTACGAAGCCCTCCCTGTTTGAGTCAGACTCGCAATAGCTCGATTTTAAACATCCTCGTAAATTTTTCCAAACACGCAGTATATTTTCCTTTCGTCACCCGTAGTACCATGGGTAATATTTTTTGGCCGTGGTACTACCAACAGCTCTGGTAGTACCACGAGAGATTTTTTATTTCCCATAGTACTACTGGCCAATGTCATGGTTGATTTCTGTGCCACTATTTTGACAGGTGTCACCATTTTTGACTTGTGTCACTATTTTTGACAGGTGTCACCATTTTTGACATGTGTCACTGTTTTTGACAGTAGTCACTATTTTTGATATTTTGGTGTCATGATTGTGACAGCAGTGACAATTTTTGACAGGTGTCACCATTTTTGACATGTGTAGTGTATGTAATAGTAGCACATAGAAATCAACCATGACATTGGCCAGTAGTACTATGGGATATTTAAATTCTCCCGCGATACTACCAGAGCTCTTGGTAGTACCACGGCCAAAAAAAAAACCCGTGACTACTGGTAGTAACACTGGTAGTACCACGGGGGACGAATGGTATTTTCATTTTGCTCCAATCATATTATTAAATCCTAAACTTTGTGAAGAAACTTACAACTTTCACAAAATGTAGGTATTATTTAATGCTACTAAATATTTTCTGTTTCATTAAAATCCAAGAATTAGAATAGAAGTTATGATTTATGTCCCATGCTTCCATACATTCACTGCAATTTGCGGCGCGTGTCAAATCACATGGAAACAAATCGTTCCGCTACTTACTCAGCAGTAGTGATAACAAAGCCTAAAGCATAATAGTATGGCCCTTTTTTAACGGGAAATATTAAACTGCACATCAAAAATACTGATTTGCACAGCAAATGCTACGGTAGCTTAGGTGAAGCCCCCTTTATCTTTCGTGTTAGGTTGAACAATGAACATGCAAGGACAACAAAAATACTTAAATATAAACTTGAGTACACTAAAATATTTAAATCATAAAAAGTGTTTTTGCTGATTCTTTTTTGCTGTGCAAATCAGTATTTTTGATGTGCGATTAAATACAAGCCTTTTTTAACATTTCAACCCTATTCCACCAAAAGTAGAAGGTAAAATCCCAAGTTCCACTGTCGAGGTGTCCGGCCCCACTAATGAGCAGAGTTGGTCATTATAACGAAAGCGCATTAAATAGCATGCTATTGAATTAATAGTTTATGTGACTGCTACATAATGGAGGGCATCAATACTCGAGAGTGGGTTTATGAAACGAGCCGAGGGCGAGTTTCATAATAATATCACTCGAGAGTTTTAATGCCTAATTATGTACAGTTACATACACTAGTTTATCTACACACATATCATAAGCTCTCTTTGATGTGTTCAGGAACCGCATGTTTGACCGGCATTGTGGCTCTGCAGTTGTTTAGCTTGTTCTGTAGGACCCACTTCCGGCGTCGGCGTTTGAAATTTGAATGTCATAATGTGTAGAAAAATTACACATAATGGTCATAATGTGTAGTTTTTCAGATAATAAACGAGTTTTTACCAAGTAGTTTAACATTATGCTGATCGTAACGTGCGGTTTTTGTACACAGTAAAGAGGGTTTATGATACGTGTGTAGATAAAATAATTAAAAGCACTGCTTTAGACAAATAAACAAACTGCTATATGCTAAAATGCTATAATGCGCTTGCTTCGCGTTACGTTGCCGCTTCGCAGTTAGCTAGAACCAATAAAACCAACACATAACACACTAGTGCATCGGTGATTCCCTTTGCGTAATTACGTAATTCCTACAATAAATAAAAGAGTTGTAAAAGATTTAGATCTGGACTATTCTAGCTAGAGATTAGTGTATAGTATGTATAGAATAGTGTGTGTATAGTGTAAATTAGTGTATAGGATTAAGTGCAGTGAATAGCACGAAAAAGCTACAACGGCAAGTGCGAATATAATTTTCGTTACCTACTAATAAAGCAAGTTTGGCAATATAGCAAATCGCAAAATAGCCATTTATTTTAGCAGCTGTAATAAAATAGCACAGCATCTGCATAGATTATTTAAAATTAGCAGTTATGCCCACCTCTACTAACGAGGGGTACTCACTTGGAGCCGACCTCCGCCACGCTCTCTTGCTTCTTCTCCTGCGTCAGCAGCGGCTTCTCCGCCTCGTCGTCCGACTGCTTCTCTTTCTTCTTCTTTTTCTTACCCTTGTTGGCTTTGTCGCTGTCGTAGCCCGGCCCGCGGTATTCGTACTGGAGGGTGAAGCAACAATTACATTATAATATTACTTGCGTATAGGGACTGCCTATTACGGTTCATGACATACAGCCCGCCAACAGACAGACAGACAGACGGACAGTCGGACGAGCAGACGGACAACGGAGGCTTAGTAATAGCATAGACTAGGGAAGAGCTCCGTGGTCTAATGGGTGTCACGCTTGCTTCTCACACAGGAGATGCAGGTTCGATTCCTGACTATGTACCAATGAGATAATTAATTTATCTTAAGTACATTATACGAATGTTCTAACGGTGATGGAAAAACATTGTGAGGAAACCTTCATTACTCCACAGCTGTGGCGATGGGCTAGCCCCCTGTCACGCAAAATGGAGTATCGAATAACTGGCTCAAAGTGGGCATAAGTGCCTTTGCCACCCCGTATGGAAAAAGACGTGACGCTATGTTAATAGTACAAGAAGATTAGCCATCCCGAATTGCACGCTATAATGCCCTAGGTGTCGACAGAGATTTGTAAGACTACACTAGCGCCACCAGACTCAGATTACACCTTTATATTATTCAAAACATGATCGTAAATTTCGTAACTTATTGAAACAATGTGATGGGGCAACTGGTTTGATATCGGTTGCGCAATCTAAATGTTCTGGGTTCAAATCCAAGTTTTTTTTTGTTTTTTAGTGCGTAAGTTTTCTCGTAAAATGGTACGGAACTTCTCCTGTGCCAGTCCGACCCTTTTTTTAACCTTTTCGACATAACTTCTCCAATAAAATTTGTATCAATTTTGTTACAGGCGCAAAATAAAACAAGTAAAAATACATCAAATAAAATACACGGTCAAGTGCGAGTCGCACTCGCGCACGAAGGGTTCCTTACCACCGCACAATGGAAGAGATGGTATGGAGTGAATAGGTTGGACATATAGAATGTATGTATATAATCAGGTAAATTATAAGTTTGTATGTGGTATTGAAAGAAATTGTGCCTCCTCTATTTAGACTATATATTTCTCTACAGTTAACCTTTAATATTTAAGTAATGATAAGGACAAAGACATTAGGAGTCGTCGTTTGAGGGACCAAGGTTTTGACAACCACCCTAATTCTGATTAAATAAATACATAACGCAGAAAATCCCATTACACTGGCAGCATTACCGCGCTGCACAGCGAGCGAGATCCTCTGGACCAGGAAAGCCGCAGAGCCATAGGGCTTTCCTGGTCCAGAGGATCTCGCTCGCTGTGCAAATCAAATCAAATATTTTATTTGTCAAACATAGGTTTAGGTTGTTACAGTCGGTGAAGATCGCTATGTTTCGCAGTAAGGCATACAAATATTTTATAGTAAGATTAAAGTGCATGCAACATCATTAAATCATTTTCTATGACAAATCATCCCTGTATTTTGAATTAAGTATAATTCAGTACCTACCTATAATAACATGTATATTTATGATCATTATTATATTGTTGGATCATTTATGTATTCATTTATTGTATAATATGTCTTATTGATAAGTAACTTTCTCAATTCCTTCCTAAATAGTATTACATGTTCTATATTGCGCACAGTATCTGGTAGCTTGTTATAAACAATAGGTGCCATGCCATAGATATTATTTTTAAATAAAGCAGTATTATGTTGTGGCATATGAATTTTAGATTTATGACGTTTACTTAAATAATTATCAAATAGATTAGAATTTGTTTTGACAAAAGTAGCTACCTCATAAATATATAATGATGGAAACGTCAAAATGTGCAGCGCGGTAATGCTGCCACTGTAATGGGATTGTCTGCGTTAAGTATTTATATATTTTTTCCTTTTTAAGGTAACCCTAAAAATACGCGTGACGCACCTTACACGTGTTAGAAAGTTAATAAAAAAGTTGATCGCAATACTATTTGTAGTACCTACATTAATTAAATAAAAAAATAACTTTGGTTCAGTAAATAAAACCTAGAAAAAAAAATCAACAAAAGGTAAATTGTCCGCACTAGGGATCGAACCGCTATCTACCACTTGAAAGTCTAACGATGAACCGCTCGGCCATCCGCCTTGCTGATATTACAAATATGTTCTTTCTTTCGGCAATGAAAGCATTGAGATTGTGGTGAAGACTTAAATTTAGAATTTAGTGATGAAAAATTACTACGAGCGACATCTAGTTTGTTACCAATGAACTATTTTTCGATATACGGTACTTTGTATGGCGATGGACACTCTTCTTTATGTTATTACTCTATGGTAATAGGTACGAGTACGCAATCTTAGAAATGGATAAAAAGTAAGTCTTTACTCAGCTGAAGGTTGAGGCTGGATAAATTGCAACCGCACCTTAATAAAGACGGAAGATTATGCACCAAGGGGATAAAGCACTGTTTTATGTCACGGGCGCGATATTGAATCCTGAACGTAACGAAGGACTCCATATTTGACTCACCAGCGAGTACTCTACTCTACTTTTCGCATCTCCTGCGAGAAAACATAAAAACCGGTCAAGTGCGAGTCTAAATCGCGCACGAAGAGTTCCGTACCATCGTTCAATGGAAGCGATGGTGTGGAGTGAATAGTTTGGATTTTACACAGCAAAATATTGTTTACAAAGTTATTGGTGCGGTTACTTTCACACTCCATGTACGTAACCAGGTGCATCCATAAGTTTGCATGTGGTATTGAAAGAATTGTTGTATGGGAGCCCCCTTAAATATTTCTTTTATCCTGTTTTTAAGTATTTGTTGTTATAGCGGCAACAGAAATACATAATCTGTGAAAATTTTAAATCTCTAGCTAGCTAGGTTCTTGAGATACAGCCTGGTGACAGACGGACGGACGGACGGACGGACGGACAGACAGCGAAGTCTTAGTAATAGGGTCCCGTTTGGAACCCTTCGGGTACGGAACCCTAAAAAGCAAGGCTACTATCATCATATCATCATAATATCATTTTATAAAAACAGCATTTTATTAAATTAAATTAATGTGAAAATGTATGTTTTATTAGTCCAGTCGCAGCGTCTTGCTTTGCATAACTATTTGACTTTGTACAGCGCATTGGGTGTATACCTGTAATGTTGTATATCGTACTTGTATATATATATTTAAGAAATGTTTATACTTTCTCGCAGGAGGTGCGAAAAGTGTAGTATAATCCTGGGGGATGAAGCTGTTTTGTCATGGGCACGTTTGAATCCCTCACTGCACTTAGGACTCCGTCTTATTCATATTCATATTCATATTCTTTATTGCACAGAAAACATAGATACACAGACAGTTACAATAAATTTTATAGGCAAAGGCGAGCTTATCTCTAAAAAGAGATTTCTTCCAGCAAACCTAGTCTAAGTCTTAATACCCGGTAGTTAAATCTGGAGTCCTTCGTTACGTTCAGTATTCAACATCGCGCCCGTGACATAATATATATAATAGGTAAATTCAGAACAACTTTATGTGAACGCTAAAGCCTAGCGGCCTTACGAATAAAATAAGTTATTCACAGTGTAACTTATACAGTGTTTTGTTTTGCTTTGACATTTGACATTTACTCGACGTATGAAAAGGACAAAACAGTGTATAAGTTAAACAGTGAATAACTTTTTTTTATTAGTAAGGCTATAATGACTTTAGGTAAGGTTTGCATGATATATAAAGTGTTATACTCGAACATAGTTGACAGTTCGCCGATCCCGCAGGCCACAACCAAAACTTTTTTATTTTTATTTTTTTTTATTTACTGGTATCTTATTACAAACAGAGTTTAATATTCTTGACCACCACTTAAACCACTGAGGTTTGTGTGTGGTGTTATCTACTCCTTATACAGTATTTATGTTTATGTACGCATAGATGCTAAATATGTAGGTATAATTCAAATACAAACTGTTGGCTATATATATTCTAGTTTTCGGCTATAGAGTGTGCATTTCTCAAGTAGTATTTACCCCTTGTAATTTTGAACGAAAATAAGATTTAAGTTTGTGTTTAATGTTTGTCTGTGTGATCGAGTTTAAGGTTTGCGTAGGTAAGTTGTTAATCAAGCGCGGAATCATGTAGGAGCTCGTCCGCTCGCCGTAGGTATTATTTGCACGCACAGTAACCAGTTTGTTCTGTGCCATGCGTCTGGTCATTACAGGATGGTTTATTTTTAAACGATATTTTTTACAGAAAAGTTGTTCTTTAAGCAGGCAATAATTAACTTTGTGTGTTATTGGAAGAACTCCACAGTGTTTATATAGTTGGACATCATCATTCTCATATTTGCTTTTCATTCTCGGTGATACAATTAATTTCAGGATCCTAGTTTGTAGCTTTAATATGGAATTCAGGTAAGTAGTATAAGTACGGCCGTAGCTAGATAGCCCATACGTAATTATAGAATCGCCTAGTGCGTTATACAGCATTAGCCGGATTGGGTATGGTAAACGGTCCTTTACGATCCAGAAAGATGCCAGGAGTGACCTCAGCTTACTACAAACACGTTCAACATGTGGACCCCAGTTGAACCTATTGTCAATCACCAGGCCCAGATACACATGAGTGTCTACGATTTCTATTGGGCCGCAGTCGCAATATCCATCGTCACACCCTCTGTGCATGCAGGCGTGGGAATGAGCAACAATGTCAACCTGTGTCATGTCTCTACAGTAGGGTGATTTGATGTGTAGTAGTTTCGTCTTCTGGGCGTTGAACTAAACTACTCTGTTAATAAGGAAGTTCATTTTTGAGGCGCAAGGAATTTTGACTCACTTCATACATTTGCTTGCTTAAATTATTGATGATGATTCGAATGACCGAGTCCGCAGTGACCCTGCCTACAAAGCCAAGGGTCCTGGGTTAGAGTCCCGGTGGGGACATATTTTTTTTATGCGAACGGATGTTTGTACCATAGTCATGGTTGTTTATCTATCTAAGTATAATATTTATCTATATGAGTTTGTATGAATATCGTTGTTTAGTACCCAAAATACAGGGAATCCTAGTTTGGGGCTAGATCAATGTGTGTAAATAGTGTCTAAGGTATTATTATTATTATTATATTTTCTTTATGAATTTTTCATTTCACTCTTGTAATAAAGAGGTTCTGATACACGGGCTTACGCCAAGTGCTTATCTACTAAAGATCACGGTCCTTGCCCATGAATTTTCGTACAATTCTACATGCATTTAGTATTGTTGCTTTTTGAAGAAGTATGTGTGTGGATCTGGGTATATTTATATGATATATGATAACGACCCGAATAGCCGAGTCGGCAGTGACCCTGCCTACGAAGCCAAGGGTCCCGGGTTCGAGTCCCGGTGGGGGCAAATATTTGTTTGATGAGAACGGATGTTTGTACCCTAGTCATGGTTGTTTATCTATCTAAGTATAATATTTATCTATATAAGTATGTGTATCGTTGTCTAGTACCCAAGATACAGGGAATCCTAGTTTGGGGCTAGATCAATGTGTGTAAATAGTGTCCAAGGTATTATTATTATTATTATATTTAGTGTTTTGAGACTAGTGTGTAATGTGTATGGGATGACTCCTGTGGATGAGATGACTATTGGGATGGTTTTGACAGATTGTACATGCCATTGTGTTTTAATTTCAATGGCAAGGTCTGTGTATTTTGTGTTCTTTTCTGTAAAAGTTGTGGTAAGGTTGTGTGTATTTGGTATGGCTATATATATGAGAAATACTGTTATTATTTTTATTATTAAGGTATTATCATTGTTTCAAACACCTACTTATCCGTACTAAAGGTCTATTCAGCTAATCTTGCTTGGCAGTACCTGATACAGCGGCCAGAAGCTCGCGAAGAAGCCGACATCCTCAGTCAGATTGGGAAGCAGCCACAGATGGTGACGCGCTAGTGTCAGCACCCACACCGCACAGAACACCACCACCCGGAGGACAGCCAGCACGATGATCAGGACTAGGAAGGCGGCCGCTGCTATGGAGAGGTAGTAGACGCCTTTTCTGTGAAAAACAGATTAAAAAGATAAGTCTTATTTAATTAACACGATTTTCTTAGGTTCACCTGTAATTATGGAAGTAACTATGTATACTATGTATACATAGTTACTTCCTATGTATATGTTAAATTTGACCCACTTTCCGGTTTCCGGTTGAGCTAAACTTTGGAATGATCATCAGTATTATGATACCACCGAGCTGATCTGATGACGGAGCCGGATGGTGGTCAAACACGCCATTCAGTACGGTCCTGCGCAACCCGCGTCCATTGGCCTCCTCTTGGCCACCACTCTGTCACCGATCTGGTCCATCTTCCGTCTTCTCGCCTTGCCAAATGTCCTGCCCACTTCCACTTAAGCCGTGCCACTTACCCACATCAGCCACCTTGGTTCGGCGGCTGATTTCGGTATTACGGTCTGACAGCCTGAAGCCTAGCATGGCACGCTCCATGGCTCTTTGTGCTACCGTGACTTTGTGCCCAATCTCCTTCGTGAGCGTCCATTTTTCGGTACCGTATGAGAGTGGGCAGAACACATTGGTGAAATACCTTTGTCTTCAGGCATTGAGGGATGTTAGAGGTCGGAACATCCCTTAGTTTTGCGAAAGCAGCCCATCCTAGCTAGACTCGTCTAGCGATCTCCTTTACCTGGCTCTGTCAGCCAAAAGACAGACATTGTCCAAGATATATATACTCCTCAACCACTTCTAGGGGACGGTTATCCATATAATGTCGATACCGTTGCTTGTGGGAGTGTCTGTCATAATCTTTGTCTTCGACATGTTCATCTTGAGGCCGACCCTCAGGGATGCTTCATGCAATTCTGCGAGCATAGTCTGGAGATCAGATCGTTCTCACCCACCAGGATCAAATCGTCAGCGAATCTCAGATGCGAAAGATACACGCCGTTGATATTGAGACCTCTTTCGCTCCAGTCTACAGTCTTCAAAACGTCCTCTAGGACATTGGTGAAGAGCTTGGGCGAGAGAGTATCTCCTTGGCGGACTCAGCTTGTGCACTCGCACCAGGAGATTGGCGGACATGTACAGGTCCCGGAGGACATTCACATATCTCTTATCAATTCGGCAACTACGTATTGCTTTAATGGTTGCTAATCAAATAGAGCTAAATTGAAGTCGGATATGTCTGAAGTTTTACTTTTTGATTAAAGTATTTATAGTAGGTCAAAAAATAAATGGGGTTCCCAGGAGACGGGTTTGTTTGTTGTTGTTTCTTGTACGCTATTACGTTACCCTCCGTGCGCCAGTCCGCCCCGCACTTGACCGAGTTTTATATACCAACAGCCAGTTACAGAAACGATCATAAAATTGTAAAGCCAAAACGCAAATGCAAAACGGGCATGTCAGTTTCATATCATTTTTTTTTTTTGATAAAACATGGTCCTTATTTCTGAGTAGATAATGTTCATGACAGTAAGCACGCCTTGACGTCGCCCCCATTAGAGTTGTCGGGGCTTTAATAGTTATTTGCGTCACAAGGGAGCAAAATGATGTATTTACGGCGAGGGCGGTACATTGAATCCAGAGTGAAGGGAAGGATTATACGATAGAATCCTGAGCGTAGCGAGGGATTCTAAGTTAGAATCCTGAGCGTAACGAAGGATTCAAGCGTTAACGCCCATGACGAAAATAATTTTGCTCCTGTGTGACACATACAACTTTTCACACCGACTATGAGGAAAATTTTAATTAAATGCTCTAAAAAAATTAAATAACTATACTTTGAATTATACTTTCACCACTTTTACAGTAATCGAACAGCGTAAACATTTTTTTTTTTTTATAATGGCGGATTGTGAAGGATTAGGATCACCACAGATAAAATATTCCTGGGTACTTTTACTAATGTGTAAAAATAATCGAATCGAATATTACAATGGTTTCGCATATCAATATTCATTTTATCATAATAACAGACATCAATAAAACAAAAACAAATAATTTATTGTGACATTTTTTTTTAAATATTAATATTCAAAAATTCATAATTTTGCATATAACGTTGTTAATGTTAAAACTTTAAACATGGTCGTTTTTAATCGACTACGCCATGGTAGTCAATTGTAATGTAATTTCATAATAACATTCAATTATTTTAATGTGCTCATTGCGTAAATGCTACATGGCAATGAATAAATTAAAAAAGTAGCTTGAACAGAAAAGTAGCATTTTGCTCCCTCTCGTCGTAGAGCAAAACTTACTTTTCCGAATGAAACGTGTGAAAATTTTAAAGATGGTTTTTGCAACTCAGTGATAGATAGTCGACCTCTGTGGCGCTGCGTACCATGCGAGAGGTCCCGGGTTCGATCCCCGGCTGGGGATAAAGAAATAAAAACCCCGAAGTCTTGGATGTCTGTGACGTCGCTGTTTCTGGTTCCCACGACCCCGGGTATCCTAGTGTGCGGCCATTAGCTGTGTATGTGTCTCTATGTAAATGTTTATGCATGTCACTCACCTTACAGTGGCGGGCCACAGCGGGAACATGCACACAGCGATAGTTCCCAACACCACGAGCGCGCCGCAGAACCAGTAATACCAGGGCATAGGGTCGTAGATCCAGACGTACGCGTCGACGGTATCCAGGAACACCTGCTCTAAATGCATCTCGAGGCGGATCTTGCGTTTCTTTTTCTCTAGTGTCTTCTCCTTGCTGTCTTTGTCTTTGTTGTCCTGGGAAACGAGATTGGTCTTGTTGTTACTGTACGGATAAATAAAGAATAGCAGGCACCTGTCATCGTAAGGAACTGATTAATTTTTGACGTGCGCTCAAATAAAAAATGACCTTTTTTATGTAGCCTGTTGTGTTTCTCCTGCCAATCCGGAAGATGCCTCTCCAGCCGCGTCCATCTTGAGGCACCCAATCGACCATGGTGAACATTTTTTGTATGGGTAGAGAACCCATATTTGCCACACTCAACATAATTTTTGCCTTTTTACGGTTCCGTACCCGAAGGGTGCCGAACGAGACCCTATTACTAAGCCTCCGCTGTCCGTCCGTCCGTCACCAGGCTGTATCTCATGAACCGTGAGCAAGACAGTTGAAATTTTGACAGATGATGTATTTCTGTTGACGCTATAACAACAAACACTAAAAACCGGCCAAGTGCGAGTCGGACTCGCGCACGAAGGGTTCCGTACCACCGTTCAATGGAAGCGATGGTGTGGAGTGAATAGTTTGGATTTTACACAGCAAATAAATTGTTTACAAAGTTATTGGTGCGGTTACTTTCACACTCCATGTACGTAACCAGGTGCATCCATAAGTTTGTATGTGGTATTGAAAGAATTTTTGTATGGGAGCCCCCTTAAATATTTATTTTATTCTGTTTTTTAGTATTTGTTGTTATAGCGGCAACAGAAATACATAATCTGTGAAAATTTCAACTCTCTAGCTAGCTAGAGAGTTGAAATTTTCACAGATTGTATCTCAAGAACCTAGCTAGCTAGGTTCTTGAGATACAGCCTGGTGACAGACGGACGGACGGACGGACGAACGGACAGCGAAGTCTTAGTAATAGGGTCCCGTTTGGAACCCTTCGGGTACGGAACCCTAAAAACAGAATAAAATAAATATTTAAGGGGCTCCCATACAACAATTATTTCAGTACCACATATAAACTTATGAATGCACCTGGTTACGTACATACAGAGTGTGAAAGTAGCTGCACCAATAACTTTGTTAACAACATTTTGCTATGTAAAATCCAAACTATTCACTCCACACCATCCCTACCATTGTACGGTAGCACGGAAACCTTCATGCGCGAGTTCGACTCGCACTTGACCGTTTTTTCACATAGATGTATTTGAATTTAAAAAAAACCGCTTAGAAAGCATCCCATTGACCTTGAATGAACTGTATTACACAACTTTCGGTTCACCTGGGTTCAAACAAATAAGAATTAAGGATATGCAGAAGCAACATATCTTACCTTTCCCTCGCACGCGCTCGCTTGGCTCTTATCCCCGTCCTTTTCGTCGCCGCTTTTGCTTATTTTGTCGATGTCCTTGTTCTTCTTCGATTTGCCTTTCAGTTCTTGTTCGGTCACTGGCACCTGAAACAACAGAAAAAACATACGTAAGTTACATTACAGTTTCTATTTACAAGAGCTGCAAGATAACAAAACGAGCGGTTCAGCAAAACCTGGGCATTTACGTCCTAAATATAGTTTAATGGCATGTTTGGCAGTTTTAGACGTTTAATGTTTGGCAGTTTTAGACAGGTGACACGGTTTTTGATAGGCCGTGATATTAGGAGTGAGGGACGGAGCTATGCGCTA
The DNA here is from genome assembly GCA_949825045.1 of Argyresthia goedartella. Classification (NCBI taxonomy): domain Eukaryota; kingdom Metazoa; phylum Arthropoda; class Insecta; order Lepidoptera; family Argyresthiidae; genus Argyresthia; species Argyresthia goedartella. Next base: position 10,324,073 of record OX463812.1, on the reverse strand, counting down.
CGGGTGGTTGGAGTATAATGTTAGTGTTAATTCATAAAAAATGCACTTATGTTTTTGGATATGTAAGTATCATTTCTAAAAAATATCATGAATTCCAACAGCACAAAAAAGAAAGTTATCAAATAACTAAACTTAAGAAATACATATCTATAAAAATAACCCCCCCCCCCCCCCCCCAAGAAACGCCCGCACCCAACGTGCCCATTACATTGGCAGTTATTAAATTAGATATCTTCAAGGTAAGAAAATGAAAAGTGAATGAAAACTTTGAATTTAATATCACTTCACGTATGCAATGAAACTTATGCGCCCGCCGTTAACAATCTATAATACTTGTATCCCACCCACCACCGGACTGAGCATCCGCCCGCCACAGACAGACAGACAGACAGGCAGCCAAGCTCGAGCCGTCCTGCCACGTGCTGCCCGACCACCACCAGACTGAGCATTCGCCCGCCTTAGATAGTACTGAACTGGTTAGTGGTACGATACAGACAGACAGCCAAGCCCGAGCCGCACTACCCTGGATGCCGCCCTGCCACGTGCCTCGCTCGCCCACTAGCCCTTCTACCGCCCAAAAAAATTATCGCACCGTACTCCAAACATCCTGTATAATTGACATGTGTCGTAAGTTTTGACAGGTGACGATAGTAAGGGCTGCCAAGGTCTTACCTTCTTAGCCCGGTGGAAGAGTTTGTGCAGCAGCATCGAATGCAGGAACTGTGTGACATCGAGCCGGGTGGTGAAGAGGGGATTCTTGCCTGTCGCCCATTTCGACGTGAGCAGCGCATCCACTGCCTTCACGCCTAGAATGTAGAAACGACGACATTAGAGTCATAGACATAAAGACTAAGCACCGGATGCTCAACCGACAACTCAAGTTTGATAGGCGCTCTGAGTCATGCTGTCATTGTGTCTCGGTTGGCTTCTGTATGACGTTTATGTGGCAATTTATTTGATCAGCAATCATTTTGGGGAACTATGAGTGCAAAAGTGCCATTTGACATCTTTTGAAGACGTCTCTTCTGCCAATTTTGCTGTCGAATTTTGACAAATTCCATACATTTTGTGCTTTCGTGTCATTAGCGAATGCAACTTGTCTAGGCCCACTGGTCTGCGTCTGGTTAAATGTCGCTGTTTCTGGTTCGCACTGGGGTATCCTAGTATGTTGTAGAAGCAATATGACCAAATGGGGAAATTTGTGCTTGAATGTTTTTATGTAGCCTGGGTTATGTCCCACTGCTGGGCAACGGACTCGCCCGTCTTAGACCACTATTTGTAATCCTGGACCGTGGCCGCCAAGCCCGCCGAAAACCCAAGCCTTCTTAATTACTAGCTTAAATCCCCAGCCAAATGGACAAGTTTATGTTAAATAAGCGTTTATTGTACAAGATTTATAGCTCCAATCTCCATAGCTGCGGCTGTGGGCTAGCCCCCTGTCACTCAAAATGGAGCAATGAATAATTAGATAAAAGTGGGCACAACTGTGCTTCCGCCACTCCGCATGGGAAAAGGTGTGACCTATGACTGTTTTTATTTTGTGTCTAAGTTATTTTCTTCGAAATGTCTGTCGATTTGTTTAAGGAGAATGGCCTACCCGCCAGTATCCGTCGGTTTGTATGTTAATATTCAATAATAATCTACTATAATTACAGAGCCCGATTAGAGGTCTTTCACATCAGTAGCATTCGCGTCGGCAGCAATCGACGGCACGCTTAAAACGTGTCGGCAGCAGACGACAGCGCCTGCTGTGGACGCGCAATAAAACGCGTCGGCAGCAGCAGACAGCAAGCTTAAAACGTGTCAATAGCAAAATTAGACGCGTCGACGCGCGATGTCTGCTGCTGCCGATACGTTTTTAGCCTGCTGACGCGCATGCTGCTCTTACAGGGGACTCTGATATTCATATCAGAGAAACACCGCTCAACGAGAAGCGTAAACGATTCGAGTGATACCTCAATGAGACAATGCCGATAACCTATTAAATATTAGGTCAACTATAGAGGAAGCTTGCCGGTTGATGCTTGTGATAATTGCCATGATCGCTATGCTAATAGCGATTGTTTGCAAACTGATTGTTCGCTCGAGGCTGTGCTACGAATCTAGAAATACCAGTACTTTCACCCACCAAGCCAACTAGACCTCCATCAGGCATCTTCAGTCTCATAAAATAAAACTTGCTTCAAGACGGAAGATGCCTGTCAGGCGTCTAGTTGGCTTGATGGAGTAGTAGTTAGGAATCTGCACGCGCCTATAAAATCTTAAATACAGTTTGTTAAATACATTACATACAGATGACGAATTGAAGAAATCAGAACTAGGAATAGTTTTATTAAAGCGCCTATATTGACCGAAATGCAACTTATAATACCCAAGGCTGTATAGCTAATAAGGGGTAAACGTCACGCCAATGTTCTTTCATTCTCTCAGCGAGCTCTAACCTCTAAGGCTTTTAAGCCGTCGTGTATTCTATAATGTCAATATCGTTTATTAGCGCTTGCGCTTGCGCCTGCTATGCTACATGGTTGGAAAATTCTCATATGACATGCTGAGAAGAACTAGCCGAGACCGACTTATCAGTGCGTGACCAAACGTTTATCGCAGTGCAAAGAACTAGTCGTTGGTTGTATGTAACAGCCGAAATGACCGAAGAAAAATCACACTTCAAAGGTGTGATTATGCTATATAATGCGATCTCTTCCATTCCAGTTATATATTTCTTTGCAGTTGGAACATACATGAAAAAAAATCCCTCACACTGTATAAAATGGTCCCTCGAGCCGAAAGTTTATATGTGTGTGATGTCGCTGTTTCTGGTTCCCACGACACAGGGTATCATAGTGTGGGGCCAGAAGCAATGTATGCGACTGTAGATAGATCTTTCTAACGGTATTCTTCCGGAGCGATGTAACACGGTAGACTTAGGCGCTGTGACCACCTTGTGATGTGACATGTGACCAGACAAAAAATCTATGTGCGTGGCACGTCAGTGGCCTGTCATTCACAGTCAGACTGCCTACGAGAACTTTTTCAAGAAATTGACATACTAACTGTAGCGAGTTAGTTTATTTTCGAAAATATAATGTACGTAGGTACGCAAGAACCTTTCAACACTATCCAAAATTAGTGATAGCTTTCGTCTTAACCCAAGAAATAATCACACACTCGTTGCACCCGGATTAGACACACGAAAGTTAGCAATTCTTTTAAAGGCATTCTCTCAACCTCTGGAAATTTTGAAGTTGCCATTTGAGATATTCAAAAACCATGTAAAATATCTCTGGGTAAAATGGGATTCTATGATATCCAACAATATGTTAATGACAGGAATGCATGGTTAATCCAACGCTGTTAAGATTTTAAGATATTTATCTGGAAGTTTCTTGCCTTTCTTCTCCCACAGTGGTCGAAACAAAGTATGGGCAAACATGACGTGTACTTGCATACGTGTTACATTAACAACAAAATGTAGTAATTCGTTGTTTTCATTAATAACCCTATTTTTGATATCTCTCCTTCTCATTCGCATCTCTCGAAAGTGATCTGCCCATGCGCAGCAGTGGTTCGATGGGGGCTGAGCCCTCGAGATGCAGGATGGTGGCAATGATGATGATGAAAAGTACCCGCTTACCAGTAAAGTACTCGACGTGGTGGTTGAGGAACTTGGTCTTCTTGGTGGGCACGTTCGCCTTCAGCCACTTGGCGACGGCGTACTCGTCGCTTGTTGGCTTCTCAGACTCGGGCTGCTCGCCGTACTCCTGGGGTTGAGACGGAAGGCAAGTTGTAGAATGTTGGTGTTTTGAAATGGAAAGAAAGATAGAAAGTGGTTAGAACTAATCTCGGAGCAACTGTGACGCTATTTTCTATTTCGTTCAAAAATAATACATAATATAATTTATTTATCTATAATAATAAAAATGGATACCAAAAGGTAAGCGTACAGCTCGCACCTTTTTTTTTGAGTATTTTTTGAAGTCTTAAGTGTTATGGAGAGAAAATATTTAAAAACGCAAGAAAACTACCGAAAAATCGCATTGGTGTAACACTACTTCATCAATTAAGTAGTGTTACACCAAGCACATTACATTAATAACATTATTTACTAGAATAGGATATTACATAGTTTTGTTACATTACAGCGATGGTGCCCCAAAACACTCTTAGAGGACCAACGGACAATACCTCCCTAAGTAGGGCATTCGGGTGCAAAACAGGTGCAAATGCGGTGCGAGTTCGGTGTAAGCTTAGTTCAGTGAGGGTGAATTTGGTACATTCGGTGCTAACGCGCTCAAAGCGCTCCTTTGCACCGGGATCACACACAATGAAAACTCTTTTATATTACCTTGGAATATGGGTTGTTTTGGTGTGAGTTTTACAAAGCAGTTCACAATTTGCTGCTGCAAATTATTGGTATATTTGTATTGGCTTCGTAGAATATCTTTGAAAAGGTCATAGGAAAGGCCGTAAGGTGTTGACGAAGCTTTCGATTCGAAATGTTCGATTACATATAGCGATAGACTGTATCTGCAAGGTCTAACCCACGAAGCCATCGAGTTCGATCGAATGGACCGTACATTATCAGGCGGTACAAATATATACTCCGCGGTATCAATTCCGTTATTTATATTATGAAGGCTGCTGAACTTAGAATTGCCTCGGATATTCTAATACAAGATATTCTGCCTTAGAGTACTTCCATTGTTTTGCCAAATAATTGCACCTGTCCTCTGAATTGCAATGAAAGCGACGGTATATCTGGTACATCTTGAGTATTGTTCAACTAATTGTTTTCATACAACTATGGCCAAAAAACAACACGCGTTCTCTATTTTGAGCACGGTGGAAAACAAAGACGGAATATTGTTTACATTGCAAAATATTAGTCATAATAAAGTGAGGCTGATTCGTTAGGCCAGTGATCTTTATTGGAAAGTTACCAAAAGTGCAGTCTTCCTTTCAGTTGTAGCAGTTATAATTTTAGAGCTGTCTGAGCAAACGAAATACTATTGGCAGGCATGTATGTAAACGCTAAACAAATACCACCCGATTTTTTTATCACAATATCCCACAAAACAAACTCAATTTTGCAAACTGTTTAACTTATGTAAAACCGTTATACTAAGTGATTATCTGATATCTGAATGTAAACGTAACAATTCTACAAAAACTTTAACCCGACTTTATTTGAACCAAGCACCTGTTAATCTTTGGGGCCCATAAGTATTAATAATGAAAACACCATTTAATCAATCATTCTTATCTACTCAATCAATCAAAAAATCATCTCAATTCAATACAAACATAATAACAAAAAAGAACGATAAATCAGATTTTGAAACATGATTTTTGCAATTGCTATACAAAAAACAAAATTAAATTAGAGAGTTTAATCGCACATCAAATATGTCCTATTCGCACTGCAAAAATGTTCAACAAAAACACTTTATGCTTTTACATGTTCAAACATTTTATGTTTCTTTTGATCTTATATGTTCCACCTATCAAGAAGGATACAGAGGGCTTCTCTCATCCCCCTTACCCTTCACCTACGCTACCGCACCACTTCGCTCTAATATTTATAGTGCAAATCAGTATTTTGGATGAGCAATCCAATATTTACTAATGAAATCGAATTAAAGCCTCAAACCTTTTATTGTATGATTAAGGCAGGTCTTACTTTAGCAGGGCGTCCGCGTTTTTTCTTTAAGCCAATAGGGATTTAAAATCTATAATTTTCATTAATACAGATAAGAAAAAAGTAATTTAGCTACAGCAGTAAGCCTTTTACGCATAAGAGTGATAAAATTGTTAAACATAATTTGGTAAAGTAAACAATAATTAGTGTGTTGCAGCAAAAGACTCGAATTTTAGAAATTCCGTTATTTGGATGGATGTATTTTGAGTGCAAGTCAGTCTTTTAGTTTGACTAAGAATATTTTTGTATTGAAAACGGAATTTGTGTTCGATAAGCCAGATATTTGTTGTGAACTGTGTAAGAAAGATTAGCTCGTTTTGTTAGGAACTATGATTTTGTTGGTGGTGCTTGTTTTGTTAATCAAATGGTTTATTTGTAGAGATGTCAGTTTTTGGTATAGGTCGGTTAATTAGTGAAGATAATTCGTTTGCATAATTTTATTTTGAGCTACAGTTAAATATTCCCGAATAATATTTAGAGGATTGTGAGTAAGCCTTATTACAAATTATCCTACTGTTTTCAAATGAAAGGTTATAGTTTAAAGATGAGTATGCCTCTGACACAAATGTTTAACAAAATAAACTCACGTAGGTTTAGACGCTTTGAAACTCATTCCAGAATTGAGGCCAATGTTTGTCTTCGGTCGTCTCCAGAGAAATGAAGAGGTAACACATAAATAAACTGGACGATAGAAATGCTTACGACACGTTCTATTTGAGGAAAAACGCATCCAACTCCACGTCATTGGTGTTGACGTACCTACTAAAAATGTATTGTGGATATTTCGCTAGACTTCGTATTTAACCAACACTATGACGCGTATCAAGTCACAGTTTTTAGCTGAACATTGATAGAAAACACCTGTGAACACATATATGATATGATACGACGTATTACCTACTCGTAGATTGGAGACTATAAGGCCCATAGTAAAATACCACTTTTAGCTCTGAGAGTTTGTGAATATGACAGATTTGATATGGCGAAACCGTCAGTTTAAAACTCGGTGAATTGTTCTTCCATTTTATCGAAATTTTCATTAATCTAGCTCCTAATATGAAAATAAACCCTTGTTTGTAGTTCAGGACTCAGGTTTGGTCAGGTAAATACATTATTTTGGCATTTTTGTCGCACTTAACCAGCGGATTCAATCCACAAACGCTATAAATGACATCTCGTGTAAAATAATCTCTTTCTGATTGGTCAATTTTAACGCATCGATTTGAAACCGATCGCTATATATTTCAGAGACACTGGATAGACCTTACAGTGCCCAATTCTGTAACGGAGATTGCAACGCACTGCTCCGAAGGGCTCAAAACGCCGTATTTAACAGTCAGTCTCCAAACAAAATAGGTGCCGCCGTCAAGCCTAAAACGGCATTCCGCGCCCCTCGGAGCGGTCGCCATGCCATCGCGCTGCAGTCCACAGTACAGAATTGGGCCCCTGGTGTAGTGGACGAAATCGCGTCTCTACTCTAAATAAAACACCAACGTAAAGACACCGGAAATGAAGACAAAGATGACGTCTTATCTCGTTGTGTAATATTGCAAGTTCGTAGGACATCGTCTATTTCCGTCAACGACCCGCAAACGACTTCCGTTTGCAGTTTTTGAAAAGCTCGAGGAATATTCGAGATGCATTTCGGATGAAGATTTATGCCTCCATTGGGAAACATTACGCATATCAATGTACGTATTTACACACAGGAAATGATATTTCCTGTTGCAGCAAGGCGATTAATACCTCGATGATTCTGATATAACATAACATGGCGTCACGCCTTTTTCCATACGGGGTGGCAGTGGCACTATTGTGCCCACTTTTAGCCAGTTATTCAATGCTCCATTTTGTCTGGACTAGCCCATCGCCGGTAATGAAGGTATCCTCAAGACGTTTTCTGTCACCGTTAGAATGAAGGTATTGTACTTTAGATAGATTACAACTATTTGGTACAGGGTCGGCACCGGGATTCGAACCTGCACCTCCTGCTCTTTTAATTGATTCTGATATATTCGTAGTATGACAAAATTATTGCGTCATCATTCATTATGGTCGAATGTGGGTCTTTACTGTTATAATATAACTTAACTAAGAATCATATTACAAGCAGTTAACCCCGTAAACACAAACATATATACAGGCACATACATTTATTCTGGCCCTACACCAGTATTCCCTATGAGTTTTGGAAACCTGAAGAATCACGTTCAAGACACGGAATTTTTGTTCTTCATCCCATGCCGCGATTCGAACCCGGGACGTGTCGGCTGAGATGTCGAACCTCCAACGATACGCCGCGGAGGTCGTCAAATTGTATGTTGTAATTATCGTCATCGACGATGCTGACAAAGAAGTTGTCAGAATCAAGTTACCTCCGGGTTAACGACATTGCGATATTGGGTTAAACCACCGTTAGGTTAAATATCCAGTTTACGGTTTGAATTCAAGGACCATAAACTCGAGAAACATGAAACCGAGAAAAGCTTAGAAATTGTACTTATATTTAAGTCAATTTGGAAGAATTACTAAGTTCGAATATAACTCCCGAAAATCTGAACTACAGTATACATTTGTTTATCTACACACGTATCATAAACCCTCTTTACTGCGTACAAAAACCGCACGTTACGATCAGCATAATGTTAAACTACTTGGTAAAAACTCATTTCTTATTTGAAAAATTACACATAATAACCATAATGTGTAATTTTTCTACATATTTGTACATTCAAATTTCGAACGCCGACGCCCGCCTGCGTGCCGCTCCTAGTTTGTCTGTGAAGTTGGTACTGACATTCAAATTTCGAATGCCGACGCCCGTCTGCGTGAAGTTGGTACTACAGAACAAGCTAAACAACTGCAGAGCCACAATGCCGGTCAAGCATGCGGTTCCTGAACACATCAGAGAGCTTATGATATGTGTGTAGATAAACTAGTGTATGTAACTGTACATAATTAGGCATTAAAACTCTCGAGTGATATTATTATGAAACGAGCCGAACCCACTCTCGATTATTAATGCCCTCCATTATGTAGCAGTCACATAAACTACTATTATTTGTTTATTTGGGAACTGAGTAAACAATCCACACACGATTATAAGATTGTAAATAAACTCAAAAATATCAACAGCAGTGGGATATGCGATAATACTCCAAATAAAACTCTTAAAAAAAACCCGACTTGAAGTTCAAGCACTATTTCTTCCTCCCCGGTCGGGATGTGAATAATAATAAAAATAATAATAATACCTTGGACACCATTTACACACATTGATCTAGCCCCAAACTAGGATTCCATGTATCTTGGGTACTAGACAACGATACACATACTTATATAGATAAATATAATGCTTAGAATGCGTCTAACTTGTCGTTTTCGTGAAAACGAGACTAACGTCACGAATTACGACCACGTATATTACACAACTTAAACAAATAAACGGCACTTATAGCCAGAATTCATCACACTAATATCCGTAAACACCAAGGAAAAAGACACAGGAAAGGTAGTGTTTTTTTTAACTACTGAACCGATTTCTAATGTTCAAAAAATGGGACCAAACTGGAAAGTCATCCATTGAAATAAAAATAAAAAATATTTGAAATCGGTTCAGCAGCATCAGTAAAAGCAGTTTAGCAGCAAAAAAAAATAAAAATAAAATAAAATAAAATAAAACAATCGGTCAAGGGCGGGTCAGACTCGCACACGGAAGGGTTTCGTTCCATCGTACAAGAAAACAAAAAATTAACAATAAAACAAAAAGAAAATAATATTATGTCCGAACGTGGATACGAATCCACACCTTAAAGATTGCGCAGACGATATCAAACCAATTGCGCCACCACAACCACGTGATAAGCCGCCAAATCTATGATCATATTTGCATCATGAAATGGTTGTTATATCGCGTGGGGGGTTAAAACACGCCCCCCCCCCCCCCGCTCCCCCTTTAATATATAAATCTCGTGTAGTTCATTATTTGTTGCTGTAGCGGCAACGTAAATACACATTCTGTGAAAATGTCTCATTCGTAAATATTACGGATCATGGGATACAGCCCGCTGACGGACAGACAGACGGACAGCGGAGTCTGAGTTCCGTTTCGAAACCTCCAGGTAAGGAACCCTGAAAGTAAAAAAATACAGCCGAATCTAGAACCCCTCATTTTTTAATTAAACAAATTTAGCGTGACGCCTTTTCATTATGAGATGTTAGACGCACAGTTGCGCACACGCAATTATTAAATGCTTACTTTTGCGGGCAAGGGGGCTAGGCTAGCTAGGCTCCATAGACAAAGGTTTCCTCACGTTTTTTTCCATCACCGTCAGAACGTCGGTATAGTACGAGATGAATGTTAGAAAACCGAAGATATAGATTCCGGTCGATTAAATATAATGTGGGAACTATATTTTGTCATAGAAATTGATTTGTCACTAAACTGCGATACCCTAATAATCATATCTATTTCCAAGAAATATATTTGTCAATTAATAAAAAAAAATATGAACCACCAAATTATTGTAAACAAGTATTCTAAATATTATTTTTATCACTTTTCTACTATTGACTGAATATTAGGGTTCGCCTTCGAAAAGGTAGAATCTACTTAGTTGATCAATCATCAAAATAGATCTGTCACCTTATAACGCATCAAATCTGCTGAATTGCATACGATAATATCAGGATGAAGTGGCATGTCAGGTTAGGCAAGGCGATAATAGGGGTGAGCGAAGCGAAACACCCTTTATCCTTCGTGTTAGATTGACGTGTAATAATAATAAGCTTCAATTGGTAAACAATTTGTAATTGTTTGGTGACAGATTATTACTTTGATGAGGAATATGATTTCTCAGTGATTATTAATACATTTTTAGGTAACCAATTTTAAATTTAGGTGACAGACCTATGATCGACAAAATCATACCCATTTACAACTTTTGGGTTGCTCTCAGGGTTTATTTTACAAATGATCTAGTTACGACGCCTTCTCTATTAGGTACAGAAATAATTAGAATAAGTGTGTATCGGCCTACATATACTAAGTGAGAATATCGCCCGGCCTAGCTAATTACTTTTATTACTGTACCTGGTAGTAACTCGACGCTTAACACCACTTATGACGTTTATCGCAAATCGCAATAGTTTGGCCAAGACATTAACCTTTAACGCCACGAATGAGTAAACGACTGTGTACGTGCAATTTATTTAACCTACCTAGTGTTTTTCACGTACAAGCTTGAGTTTGATAAGTATAATTTTAAATGGTAACTAACATGTCACGGAATATTATTGGGTAGGCACTTTCAAGGAATAATATTTATTATTCGTGATCTAGTTTTTGTTTTTTTATCACTGTCATAAAAATTATGTCACTCAGTATTCTGCCAATTAATCATCGGCGATGAAAAGGCGTTTTGGAAATACTTAAAATATTTCCAAATAAATTCACAAATTGCTCACCATTCCTCAACAGATCCTAATATCACTTTCACGTCACTATCACTCACTTTCTAACAAAATCGTACTATCAAGCTGGGTCAATCTATTATCAAACTGCGCCAAACGTGCTATCAAACTGTGTCAATCGTTCAATCAAACTGTGTCAATCGTACTATCAAAATAATTTCAAAGATTTTTAATCATTTTTGTTTTACTAAAATTTGCCCAACATTTAACAAGAGACTGCTGCAATAAGAGGCAACTGTTGAACTGGCGAGCCTACACTATGGTGAAGTATGGCAAACTGTGGTGTGGGGGAAAGTAGGGCATTAGACTATTGGAACCAATTGGTATCACAAACATTGATGGGACTTATTTTTCACGGTTGGATTTTGATAAGGCTGTTGGTGCAAATGATGACTGGTAGAACCGGCAAAACATTCATAAACAGGTTGGAATTTTTTGATAATTATGACATGGCAACAGTAAACTGTATTGTGTACAGCCTCCGCTAAGTTTCTTGGCCCGTGAGCGACCTCAAATCTCTCTTTCCCATATAAGTATCTCTCGTGAATTCGCGCGTCAAATAAAATGCACACCTATAGCAATGGGGGTATTTTGTATAGTATGTAGTAGTATTTTGTAGTATAGAAGTTCTCGAGAAGCATGACTAGGTGAAGTCGAACTGATGATGATGGTTCATTCATTCACTTCATCATTGATGAAGAGAACAGATTTATTTCTGAAGTATTACTTTTTGATTAAATAAAGTATTTGAACTTGTTAAAAAAATAAAAGGGGTGCCCATACAAGAGACATGTTTGTTTTTGTTTTTTCTTGTATGCTGTTACGGTACTCTTCATGTGCGAATCCCACCTGCACTTGTTTGAGTTTTACTTACTGCCTAATGGTTATCATTTTGTGAGGTTGAACTCTCAGTTATCCTACAGGTTGCGCTATGATAACTTTACTAAGGTTGGTCAGTAATGTATGCTGTATTGGAACTAAGTGATGTTGAAGTATATACCAGGAGAGCTTCTCAACAATTTACAAATTCAGGATCTAATGATGGGATCATGGAGAAATAAATGGAACTCTTTACTTAATGAAGACATGCATGGGTATGTTTTTTAACAAATAGGGTTTAATTGAAGTCGGTTTTTAAAAAAAAATACTTTTCAATTAAATTATTATGATTTAATTCTATTTTGAGATAATAGAATAAACTAAAGAAACATAAACATACATATATAGGCAAGTAAATTGCTTCTGACCCCATAATAGGATACTCTGTGTTGTGGAAACCGGAAACAGCAACATCACACACATTTAAACATACAAGAATCTGTGAACTTTAAGTGGTGCAATAGTTTTTTCTATTAAAGCAATGAAGATTTAGCAGGTAATAGGGAGTGAATTAAGTAATTATTCATACTATTTTCATATTTTAGTGCACGAAGGAAAGCTCAAACAAATAAACAAACTGTGTCAAAACTAACATAAAATCAAACCTTTTTGCGCTGAAAATAAATTTACAGGCGTTATTAATAAAATGCATGCATGGGTTTTGACCTTGAAGGCAAAAGGGAGTCCCGCAAATAATGGTACAACATTAAGGGAAAAGCTTGTTAAGTGTACAAGCTTTTTATAAATTGGTATAAAACTAATGCCTTGACTTTTTCGTTAGGAAGTTAATGCTATAAATCTGAAAAGTGGCTCTAATTTTTCAATATAAAAAATAAAAGTAAAATGTTTGTTAAAGGTTGTAGTGTCTTAAATCTCTGCCTAATGCCTAAGAGCTTGAATCACTAATAAAGACACCATTATATGAGTTGTCTTCCCTTTAACGTTGGACCATTATTTAGGGGTCATCCTGTATTTGAGGTTGAGAGTGGATGGAAGACGATAACTGCTACTAAAAATAAAAACTTGTAAAGTCTGCAATGTGTAATTTCAATTAAACAATAATAATAATAATAATAACATACAAATTTCACTATAAACACATCAGCATCATTTAAATTTAAGGTTTTTGTAGCCAGATAGAATAGAGGTGTGAGACATTTTATAATGCTGTTGAGAATAATGTATATAATGTTGTTGCTGCTGTTCAGTCTTGTTTTTTTTTTGTTAGGCTGTAGTCAGACAATTTCAAAGATATTTATAAAATCCTAACACATCATCAACTGTCTTTGAGATGGCACAACATTCAATAACAGGCACTACATGAGGTCACTATCGCTTCAGTAAACATATATACTTATGTATATAACTGACAAGACCAGCTGGGCCTACAATTTAGATATTTCTTTTATTATTTCTCTTTTATCACATCTTTTGCTTAACGCTATACTCAGAGTTGGGTCAGAGTGTAGATAAGGGAGCGGAACCAGCCCCTACAGATACATAGATTCCTGATGCATTAATCCTTCTGGTTAGGAGCAGTCCTGTATGTATAAGAAGTTGTAAAGGGACAGTGATCAATTGATCAAATACTGGAGCCGATATTTACCTACTTCAAGCTGTTCGGAGTTAGATGCTATGCTATCAAAATCTGCAGCATAATTTACGCCACTTTTGCGCGTGATTAAGCGAGCAACGTACGTCACGGGATAAATATTGCGCACATAGTAGTACGACAAGAGAACTAAGTGACACGGCAATGAAATGCACTGCCCGGCGTAAGCTTCCATTTGGATAAATTCTAAAATACGGGAAAATCCAGCGAAAACTGATTGCAAACGTGGGCCACTTCCACGGAAAATAAACAATATTTACACGTGGCATAAATAAGGCATTAACAGGGAGGGATGTAAGAATGTACTCACATCTTTACGCTTTTTAGTTTTCCTTTTGTCTGCCATCAGAAATTGTTAAATTTGTCAACGTAGCAACTCGATTTCGATTTGCTTTTCTTCTTTGATTGAATTTATTTTGACAAATGCAGGCACTTTTTTTCGGCAATCAATCGATGAATGAAAGATAGAATGGGTGGCTAAAATATTGAATGAATTTCTCATCGTATTTACTCATTCAGTGCATATTTCTTTGTTTGTCACACTTACTTGCTGTGTATAGCTTTGTCTCTCACTAAAATAATCACGTTCTTTTTTTTTTATTTCATGAGCTCAGTTGAACAAAAATGTTAAGATTATCGAACGATGCTACATTTTATTTCCTGCAAGATCGCAATATTGTTAATTCTACGAATGTTTATTAAGCCTAAGAGAGACACTGAATTGACTGAAACGACTGTACCGCAACCTGTCAAAAATGAACGCACTGTTTCCGAAACGCGAACAATTCGCTTTTTTCGAACAATCGTCGAATTCCACTATCTTATCCACAGAGTCACAGAGTACCTTGTTTATATACTGAAAATCATATCTAAGCTACCGCAGTGTTTGCCCTGGTATTTCGTTTGCAATTCAAGTTTTAACCAGTCTACTATTTAACGGTTTTAACCATTCGTTTATCAACTAACGCGTCATATAGTAGGCAGTACGCTACATTTACTATCTGTCTATAAAGTTGACCAACTGACGAGAATAAAAACGTTAGTTTATCAACTAACGGTTTTGTCAATCTTACGGTGACATATATAAATCATTCATGTGATCATAGTTATGCATATGTCCCGTAAGTCAACTATCGTAACCACAGAACATTTAATAATAGGTTAGAAAGGCGGTGTGGGCGGTTCAGGCGCGCCGCGAGTATGAGCAAACGCTCATACATAGCCTAAAACGCTCCTCACCTCCCCTCAGTCGGCCGCGTTCTTTCGTTGAAGGCGTTACTCCGCGAAAACCCTCTAAAATGCCGAGTTGCGCAATTATAACTTGCAGAGCCAGAAGCCAACAAGCTAATGTGAATAATGGAAGGATTTCTTTTCATCGGTAAGTTCAATAAACGTAGATTTTTAATAATTTGATCGAAAATACAATCGAGGTACGATTTTCGTGATAGGGTGGGGACACATTATGCCATCGTATCGATAAATGGTTGTTTCTAAGTACCTTTTAAATAAATAAATATAGGCTACCAACGTCCCACCAAGAGGCACAGGACTCTTACCGGATTCGTGTAAGATTGAGACATACTCCACCACGTTGGCTCAGTGCGTGTTGGGGCGGGATTTAAGGACTATAGGTAAAGGTCTCGAACACGGACACCTGATTTTTGGAAGGAAAGTGGGCGGAGGGGGTGGGGCGGGTGAGGGGGTAGAGGGGACCTCCACCGCTTAAGTTTTATTTGTCGCAAACCAGGGTTTTATTTATGGATTTTTAAAAACCTTATATTGAAGTTAGTTTTGGTACTATAATCTCGTAATTTTCCCTATAAATGTAATTGTAGAATAAAGATATGTTTTTTTGCTCTGTGTACCTACCTTTTTTTTCAGCTTTCCTCAAGAGCCAACAATAAAAGAACAGTGGATTGATGTTACTGGTAGAGAACATTGGATGCCTACAAAATCAAGCACAATTTGCTCAAAACATTTCAAGGAAAAAGATTACCTAATAAAAAAATCTGGACATAAATACTTAAAGTGTGGTGCAGTGCCACAAGAAAATGTTGTCCGTATATGTTCTACCAATGCAGTGCGTATAACATTTCAATATAAGTACAGCATAACATTGTAGTACGTATAATAGAAATATCATGTAGTAGCAAAAAGTTTTTAACATTATTTTATTGATTATTACAGGACATCGAGTCGTTTATAGCAGCCAAAGCAAAAAAACGCAAATTGGAAAGTACATCTGATGAAACTAAAACAAAAAAAACTAAGAAAAGTAGAGGTACCTAATATAATCTAGTAATTTAGATATTAGTAAATATCTATGTACACGAATAAATGTGAGCATTTTTCATATATTTCAGCCAATACCTTCGACGTCAGGACTAAACTCAATCACATCGACGCCAAAAAGTCATTCAAACTACTCGGGTCAAGAAATAAAATATTCAATGGTAAATAAAAAGCATGAAAAATACCCAAACCGACTACCTACTGGAAATGTTTTTATACAAATATTAACATTAACATTATAATCCTTTCAGGAAAATTTACCTTGTTCAAATGCATCAACACCTAGGAAGAGAAAATTAAATGAAATAATTACTGCCAAAGATGAAGTCATAAAAAGACAAAGAAAACAGATTAAGAAAATACAAGCTCAAAATAGAAGGCTAAAGAAAAAAGTAAATAAAATAGAGGACATAATGAACGATCTACAAAAAAAGTTTTCTATGCGAAATGAGGAATTAGAAACTCTCAAGAGTACTAATATACAGGTGGATTCTTTTATCAGATTTTTTTTCACAGATTAGGTGTATCGTAATAATCGTAACAAAAATAGTAATATAGGTAGTAGGTACACATAACATTAAATTTATTTTGCACTTGGTGAGTTCACATTACATTGTTGTTTTTTCAGGTTGAAGATTTGTTCGCTCGATACATGACTAAAAGTACATCAGGAACAGAATGCAAACAGCAATACTCTCCAGCAATTCGGAGTTTTGCATTGACTCTACATTATTATTCACCGAAAGTGTACGAATATGTTCGCAACACATTCGATACTTGCCTGCCTCATACACGTACATTGCGAAAGTGGTACTCAAGTATTGAAGGAGAACCCGGCTTTACATCTGAATCATTTGCAGCACTGAAATTGAAAGTGGAATCAACCAAATACCCTATTATCGCGGGGCTTGTAATGGATTAGATGGCAATTAGACGCCGGATAGAGTGGGATGGATACAAGTTGCATGTTTTTGTGGAAATTGGCAATAAACAATGCAGTGACCACATAACTGAAGCTAAAGAGGCTTTGGTATTTTTAGTAACAGGAATAAACTGCAATTTTAAAGTGCCTGTAGCCTACTTCCTTGTTGATGGTGTAACTGGAGATCAACGCTCTGATCTAGTAAAACAATGCTTGGAAAGGATTCATGATACAGGAGTAAAGATAGTGTCGCTCACGTTTGATGGTTGTGCATCAAATTTAGCAATGATAAAAAATTTGGTTTGCTCCTGCCATTTTCAAGGCAAGATGACATTTGAACATCCCGTCACAAAACAAGAAGTGATTGTAATGGTACACGAGAGTCGGTACATTTGATACTTCATTCTGCGTGATAGAGGGCTAGCCCAACGCCGCGCTGTTTTGAATACGAGAATCGGTTCAGATAACGTTTGGGGGTTTTGCGTAGCTCACTGGCAAAGTTAGCAAAAAAAATCAGAGCCGACGCGTGGGTTGGTTCGTGGAAGTTTTCAGGCCAGGTTTTTTTGTCGCATTCCTGCGAGATGTGTAGGAATCCGAGCCGAGTTGGCTGCGCGTTGAATAAATTGTGAATAACTAAATAATGAAAGGTTATTATGGAACGATACGGAGAAAGCTATTATGTAGATTGCAAATATACAATTGCGATTGAGGTATGAGATGGAGGGTCTGAGACGGCTAGTATGAATAGCATTCTAGTGGTCTTAGCTACGCGCCCTAGCGGTCGGGAATGCTTAATTAATCGCAACAAGCTTTTATTGGTCAGCGATCAACAGATTCTGTGTATCGGCAGTACCAAAAATGATTTGAGTGATAACCTACGGTTGATCATAGTGAATATGCGTACACACAGTTTGTAGAACGGCGGATCTGCATGGCATGGTTGAAATTAGACCCTGTGTAGTTAGTGATAAGAAGCTTCGCTTGGGCAGAGCGTGTTCGCAAAGGACGCATATAAATACGAGAGCATGAGAGGGGAGGGCATTCAGTCTCAGCGTCTAGCTACTGTGACAGTCGTCTTTCACGAGTTCTAAACAGTTTTTGTCTGCCGTGTTACGCGTCAGAACTATACGAATTTGTGATTGCGAAGTTTCAGTGGGTTTTCGTGAGTGTCTGAAGCGCCGAGATATACCTCGGTTCCTAACCTTTATATCAACCAACCCCTAACTCCAAAACTATCCTTGGGTCGTTAGAAAAGAACTTGTAAGTCAATTAATCTGAGTCTGAGTCTGGGTTTGGAGCGACCCTAAATTCTTTTTTCCTTCACCATAGGGTTCCTGGATTGGCTCTTAGGATATTCGCGGGCTAATCCTCTCCTCATTCCTTTCGAGTAGCGAGTTTTGTAATTCCCACACACACAGTCGTTAAACATTCAAGCACATTCAAATCAAACTCAACCATTTTCGAGTGGTGTCGATAATGGACGTGGTATAACACTAGGTTTTTAGACTAGGCTAGACAGGAGTTTAGTTGCGGCTAAACCTAGGTTGGCAGGGCATAGGGAGACTGTTTGATCGATGAGGTTCCGCGGATGGAAATAACAAATTCAGAACAAAGTTAAACCGGTGTCTACACAGATAACATATCCTGTTGATATTTTGACATTTGAGTGTTGTCGGGGACGCGCGAAGAGATCAATTTACAGTCTAAAGTTCATTGTTTAGGACCGGGTAGGTGTTTTGCATTGCCTTGGGTCAGGTTGGATTCAAGTTGCATTTTTAAATTAAATGTAAATTTCGCTGGAGGTCTAATGTGTAAGCTGAGTCGGTATATATGATTTGGCTCAGCCCAGGACGTGCTGAGGCTAGTGGAATTCATAGTTCGGTATTTATCGAACTATGCACTTCGCTATGGTGTGGGTTAGATCTCCTAAAACAATAATGCTTACGTTTCGATAACATCCAGCTCAAATTGCGCAGAGTTGAAGGTTTCAAAACGTTACGGACCTTTTGAGGTAACCGCTGGTTCAGAACCCATTTCGGAAAATCAATTCGCAATTGTGTAAACCGGTCTTTTCGGATCGTTATTGCCGTGAACCAAATATATAATTGGAACCACCACAAGCCGCTACTAGCGAGCACATGAAATATCATTGAGTACTCACGTCGTAAAACTACGACGGATATCTATACGATATCACAAACAAATATTATAAACTGTGGTCGACCACTAAAACTAAAACAAAAGATGTTCCAATCGCCCATATATACAAAAACCAGATGGTGCCATCATCCATAAAATATAACAACGATCGTTCTGGCGCAATACACCGCTGACTGATGCGAATTACCGGCTCGCGGACATATATGCTTTCTCTGTCTAACTTGAAACTGTAACTTCCTGAACCAAACTTCGTTCGACTATTGTACGCCTAACGAATTTCTCAACGAACGAGGAATTCAGACTTATCATTCTTAACTTACAAATCTTTCAGCTGAATCGGGTCCTCTCATTTTGGGATAGATAGAATAGACGATCATAGCTACTGATAGCGGCGGCTCGACCTTAGCTTTGTGCCGTTACATGATGTCAGTATTGGATCCATCACATATGATAAAATTAATTCGAAACGCTTTTCAGGTAGATTCCATTTTTAATAAACAATAATGATACAAAAATTTAATTAAATATTAAAATTTACAGCATTTATTTAAAATGTTTCATACTTTTTCAGGTATACCAAACATTTGTGGATGCGAACGGCAAAAAAATACAGTGGGCTTACCTGGAAGAACTAAATAAAGTTCAAGAAAAGGAAAAGTTCCATTTACGTAACAAATTACGACATCGTCACATTCACTTCCAGAACCAAAAAATGAAAGTGAAGCTGGCCACCCAGCTGTTTAGTTTGAATGTGGCTGATGCTGTTGACTTTTGTGAAGAAAAGTTAAATATGTCGGATTTTCAAGATAGTTAGCCACAACAAAATTTTTAAGAATCATCAATAATTTGTTTGACATCTTTAACTCTAGAAGCCTCAATCAGTATGGTTATAAGAAAGCTATAAATGAGTGGAATGCTCCCACAATATTCGACTATTTGGATGAGGCGGTTGAATATATTTCAACCCTTAAAGCTCAAGATGGGACGTTGTTGATAAAAAGTCCAAGAAAAGTCGGATTTTTGGGCTTTCTTGGTTGTGTACAGGCCGTCAAGCATTTTTACAGGACACTAATAGAAACGAAAGAACTTTTATTCTTTCCTTTTTATAAAGTCAGCCAAGATCATCTCGAACTTCTATTCTGCAACATAAGATGTCATGGTGGTGCAAATAACAATCCAACAGCACGACAATTTAAAGCTGCGTATAAAAAACTGTTGGTACATGTGGAGCTAAAAGACTACGGCAATGACAACTGTACAGCATTGGAGAATTTGTCGATCCTCAATTGTTCTTCTGCTGTTAAAAGGATAAATTTGACAACAGATGCAACTTATGAATTAGAAGAGGGCAATGAAGACGATGGATCTGAAGAACGAGAATTTGCTGAGTTTTACAAAATCATGTCTAGCTTCAGTATACAGGTGCTTAGTCACATAGCGGGAAATGTTGTTCACGTTTTAATGAAAAAAATTAAATGTGATGTGTGTGTAGGTGCTCTGGTATCTCGCTGGCGTACCTCACAGCATAAATTCATCATTTGTAAAGATAAAGGCGGTCTCTTGTATCCGTCGGATGATGTCATTACTATTTGCAAAAAAGCAGAATCGGTAATCCGATATTACACAGATAATTCGAGAAAGTTTAACAAAGATTTTTTGGTCACAAAAATCCTACATAGTTTAGTCGGCACCAAATTATTTGAGGACATCTCATTTCATCAGATTGGGGAGTACCCAACTGGCAATCATATCACAGATCTAATGAAAGCCGTCATTGAAAAATATATTAATATAAGAGTGCATTTTTTACTGAAAGAATACGTTTCAAAAGAAACGAAAAGGCAATTGCTTAATAAATATGTTTTATTTCAAGGCCAATAAATAATATTGAGATAAACGTTATGAGTTTTAATTACTCCAGGACCGGCCATACATTTGACGCATCGCGATTTTGAATTCTATTTCATGGAAATAAAATTCAAAACCTATAACGGCCAAATGCCCCGAAATCGTGGCATCGGTCCGTGAGTGGTTAATTCCCTCAAAAGGTAAAAATAAAATAATTTCAAAATAATAATACATATACTAATATAGGTACGACTGCAGATGAAATTTTAAATTTTACCAATCGTTCTTATGCAAGTCGTGTTTCAATAAGTATGGTTTTTGTCGCGGATGGTAATATCATAGGAAATAAGGGTGTTCAGGCTTCTCGGCACCTAATGACCTCGTAGGGGCCCATCAGCTACGAGGTAGCGTAGCGATCAGTTGCCAAGAAGTGTGAACATCGGCGATTCACCGAGCTAAAATGATTGGGTTCGATCTAACCTGGTCTGTGCTTCGGTCCCGTCAACCTCCTGTCTCTCTGCAAGGCCCGGGTGCACCCTAGGCTCTTCTTGGTAGACAGGTTCTTCAGCCAACCTCCTGTGTGACTGGCGGGCCAGCCTCGATCAGCACAGTGTTCCAACACAGGTTATGTTACGTGGTAAAAAACCAATCGGCCACGTAAATGCGAACTTTATCTGGTTCGGGGAACCACAACACACTCAGCTATATAGACAATCCTGAGGGAACCTCGAATACATTCCAGATGGACTGCGATTTAATTTCAATACCCTATCCAAAAACGCGTTTACATTGCGAGGGCTTTCGTCTGTCAGTTGTCAAACACTGCAAGGTTGGCAGCAACGTCAAATTCAAAATGGCCGTTCCGAAACCATCGATCGAATATCGATTTGGAATCGAACAATCACCCGCCCGGACAGGCACCCACCTGTCCCCTAATCTACGGGCAGCCGAGACAACGTTGCTACCGCTCGTTTTAGAACCGAGCCTCCTACTAGAACCTCCGCAGACCGGGGGGTCCCGTCCTTGCCAGGGAACAAGTTAACAATGCGCCCCCTGCGCCAACGTAGTGGCGGTAGGTTAGCATCCTTAACCAGAACGAGGTCACCAACACTAGGGGGGCTAGTTTTGTCAGTCCACTTAAGGCGCTGTTGTAAGATATGCAGATACTCGAGCGACCAACGCTTCCAGAAATTCTGAGTAAAATGCTGCAACATCTGATACCTTGACAACCGATACAATTTCACTCCCTCGAAGGGGTGCTCTGGCAACGCGTTAAGTGGCTGTCCTATCAAGAAATGGCCTGGGGTCAGAGCCTCCAGGTCATTTGGATCCGAGCTGAGCGGACACAACGGTCGCGAATTGAGAACGGCCTCGATCTTACAAAACAATGTCGCGAGCTCCTCAAAAGTCAGCGCGGTCTGACCTACTATACGCCCCAAGTGCGTCTTAGCTGACTTAACTACGGCCTCAAAAATCCCACCCCAGTGGGGGCAACTCGGTGGGCTGAAGGTCCACTGTATACCCCGACGGGAGAGGGCCGTT
The DNA here is from genome assembly GCA_949825045.1 of Argyresthia goedartella. Taxonomy (NCBI): domain Eukaryota; kingdom Metazoa; phylum Arthropoda; class Insecta; order Lepidoptera; family Argyresthiidae; genus Argyresthia; species Argyresthia goedartella. The sequence continues at coordinate 10,301,651 of OX463812.1, read as the reverse complement.
CCAATATCCACTTTATTTACATTCAAAAAGTTGTCTATCTCTCGTAAGTATCGTTCCGCACCGACGTAGTTAGTGCCGTTATCAGAGCGGATCAAAGTTGGAAGTCCCCTTCGAGAAACAAACCTATCCAAACAAGCAATGAAAGCCTCTGTCGAGAGATCAGCAACGAGCTCGAGATGTACCGCCTTGGTGGATAAACAAACAAACACACATGAGCTATACCGGTCCAGCAGAAACCCGGCGTCAGGGTCCTCAGCCTTCTGGGTAACATGCACGGCCGCTCTGGGGCCATGATCCGAAGATACTACTACATGGCTGTGGGGCCAGTCCGATTCGACATCCCCTGGATGCACAATCAGACGGGTTCAATTCTCCTGGTACATGTCTCCAGGTCAGTGGGACCTCAGACGACACAATCTGGGAGACACGGTTCGCAACAAAAACCTCTAAGTTATGGACCGAAGCCTTCAGCCAGCACAAACAATCTGGCTGTCCGTCCACGCGTACACCGTATCCTCCAAAACCACTGACCCACGCAACACTGTTAGAGTGTGATTCAAAGGTTTGGCCAAAGAGCAGCCCCGGACAGTTCCAGTTTTGGAATCGTCATCCTTGTCCGAATAGGCGCTACCTTGCTTTTTGCCAAAACCAAACGCACGTCGACCTCCCCGGTGGAGGTGACGGTTCGCAAATAAACCGCTGCCGCAAACCCTCGTTCAGAGGCATCACAAAACCCGTGAAGGGTTGCCCTGTAATCCCCAGCAGGGACCAATTTCCTCGGCAGCGATACATTATTTATATTGAGGCCCAACCATTTTGCTAAATCATTCGATACAATGCAGCCCTGAGCTCCAGAATCTAATAGGGCGCGAACGTATGTTGGGTTGCCCGCCAAATCCCAAACAAGCACAGAGGCGATCGGTAACACCACCGTCTCCGGTTGGGGGGCAACAAATGGTTGGGCCGCAAATTACTAGCGAGGACCCCCGGGGCCCCACTGTGCCTGTAACCGATCAGGTATGCAGCTATACGCCAGCGGGTCCCATTGTACAAATGGCCCACGCGCCGGTTCCATTCCCAACCTACGATTCCCCTTAAAGGGGGGTGGGCGTGAATTCAACCGTGGCCGCTCCATGAGCGGGGGGGACATCACATGTGACCGATGAGGACGAGGCGACGAGCGGGGCGACATCTGAGGCGGCGTCCGAACCGCACCCGCATAGCTCGAAGGTGTCCCATGCCACCCGCCCGTTACGGCCTGCTCAACACACCCAATGTCCCGCTTAGTCGGATGCTGAGTCGCAACCGAAAACTCAGGGCCCCCCATGTGATGACCCTGAGTGCGGCCCTGCACCCTAGTACTGCCCTGTGCACGTGGGGACGTTGGCCCCTGAGTTGCGCTCCGAGTCGCAAACGAATTCTCAGGGCCCCATGCCGTGACACCCTGGGTACGGCCCTGTGGACGTGGGGACGTTGGCCCCTGAGTTGCGCTCCGAGTCGCAAACGAATTCTCAGGGCCCCATGCCGTGTCACCCTGGGTACGGCCCTGTGGTGGCTGTTGGCCGGACCGGTTCATGCACAACAGATTGTTGTGGGCCCCACCACAATATCCGCACATTTTTGTGCGCTTGCAGTCCCTAGCCATGTGTGGCCCGAGGCACAGGAAACACCAGCTCCGCTGCTTGGCCATCCGGCGCCGTCCCTGAACCCTAAGTTCCCCGAACTTATTGCAATTGGCCACAGCATGGCCAATCTGCCTACAACATGGGCAGGTCTCACTATGTGGGGTCAATGCACTCACAGTCCCATATGACTGCCGGTTGGTGCGGTCCTTCCTCGTCGGAGGGCCCCTACTCACAGCGCTCCCGGCAGCTCTCTGTGGCTCCGAAGGATGGGTGACCGTCAACCCCAAATTCTCTGCCCGTCAAGCCTCCTCTTCCAAGAATCCGACCAAGTCGGAGAAGGCGGGCAGGTCCTCGGCCGACCTCCCGTGAGACTGTTCGAAACGAGTCTGCACGTCAGCGGGTAGGCGGGAAAGTACAATGTACAACAGTAGGTACGACCATTCACCAACCGGAAGTCCAAGATTCTCTAGAGCCTTGGTGACGGACAACAATGGGTTCAAAACCTCCGTCTGTATGGCCCCGACCTTGTTTACAACCGGGATACTAAACAAACGGTTCAGTTGGGCATCGGCCAACCTCCGTTTGTTATGGTAACGTCTGACCAACAATTGCCTGGCCGTTTCATAGTTACCCTCCGTAACTGTCAAATGAGCGACCAGCTCCCTAGGCTCACCCCTCAATGCTGCCACCAGCTGAGCCATCTTGACAGACTTGGTAATGTCCGATCGCATGTGCACCAAACTGTCGAACAGATTGATGAAGCTCATCCATTCACCGGACGCTCCGTCAAAAGTAGGCATAGTTATGGCAGGTAACCTGGACCCCGAACCCTGAAGCGGCAGGGGTGCTTCAATCTCACCACCATGGCTGGACTCGCGCTGTCTACGTATGTCCGCAGCCTTCTGCGTGATAGCAGCTGCCATCTCCATACATTGGTCGACATCCCCTAGCAACCGTGACAGCCTGTCAGGTGCGCAACCATCAACTGATTCCGCCTGCGCGGATAATTCGAGCACCCTATTGTAACGTTCCTTAACGTCCATAGACCGCTCCAATACCACATCATGCCTATCTAAACGGTCTATCAGACCGTGTGCGGAGGAAAACCATCTGAGTTCCTTAGAAACACCCTTCTGGATTTCAGATAACGACATGATCGGAACGATACTTACTCACAATTTGCAGTAACTCAATTTTATTGGACCCTCCAGTCTACAACCCAAACGAGGGAACCCTAAACCACAACTTAAACAATGCTGTTTTCCTTAAACAATAGGAACCGAGTTTTATATCTATATAAATTCTGTAAATACAATTTAGTTTCCCTTTATCATTATAACACACACAGATAGTCAATATTAGTTCAAGTTATAAATTGCTATAAACTGAAAACAATGCAATAGCCTGCTATCAATAGATGTAACTGCCTATGTTAACCAAAACATTCTTCAATAGCATTACTAGACCACTAATAGATTGACTAACTGGTAATTCAATGCAATTTTCAATTCAATATCTGTCTATCTACTACCAGCAATAGACCTATAGCTTACAATACTACCAATCTATGTGGATATAGTAACAACAGTTACCTAATAACCGCCTATACCTACAGATTGATGGTCCCAAATCGTGCGTTCCTGGAGCCCTTGACGGCTGCAAATCTCAGGAAACCACGCTCTAGCTACCAAATTCTTCAGGCTTCTCGGCACCTAATGACCTCGTAAGGGCCCATCAGCTACGAGGTAGCGTAGCGATCAGTTGCCAAGAAGTGTGAACGTCGGCGATTCACCGAGCTAAAATGATTGGATTCGATCTAACCTGGTCTGTGCTTCGGTCCCGTCAACCTCCTGTCTCTCTGCAAGGCCCGGGTGCACCCTAGGCTCTTCTTGGTAGACAGGTTCTTCAGCCAACCTCCTGTGTGACTGGCGGGCCAGCCTCGATCAGCACAGTGTTCCAACACAGGTTATGTTACGTGGTAAAAAACCAATCGGCCACGTAAATGCGAACTTTATCTGGTTCGGGGAACCACAACACACTCAGCTATATAGACAATCCTGAGGGAACCTCGAATACATTCCAGATGGACTGCGATTTAATTTCAATACCCTATCCAAAAACGCGTTTACATTGCGAGGGCTTTCGTCTGTCAGTTGTCAAAAACTGCAAGGTTGGCAGCAACGTCAAATTCAAAATGGCCGTTCCGAAACCATCGATCGAATATCGATTTGGAATCGAACAAAGGGAGCTAATCAAAGCGCACCGTTCTGTCCCTTACTTCCTACGATATTACCGTCCATGACACAAATTTTGAAAATTATAAACACGACTATTCCCGTGTTTCAGAATAATGTCCTATTCGATTCGATTCTTATGTCGATTCCTATTTCGATCGCTTCCGTAAACTTAGTCCCTTGTTTTTGCCGATAGTTTTTGACGAAATTATAAGTAATTTGAGTAAAATACATATTACATTATGTTATCAAAATTAACATCGATAAAAAAAATATAAACATCGATAAAAGTTTATCGTTAGTCCATCCCTAACGTGTATGAAAAATAAATTGCTTTTACGCACACACGCACGACAGTAACAGTTGCGTTGGTGTGAGTTGCTTAGCCAATCGCGAGCCCGTATTGTTGCCTCACGCACACATGTGAACCCTTGCACGTATTTGTTTATCTTAGTAGTAGTCAGCTGGAGCGGCGACGGTGGTTCCCGTTCAAAAAATGGAATAGGGCCTTTCTAACCTATTATTAAATGTTCTGTGATCGTAACATTGTAAACCAGACCGTCAGGGTTTAGAATTTACGTTTTTTTTTGTTCTTAACCTCTTGAATACTACAGGCATTAGATAACGCCACTTTTCTGTTAAAGGTTTTAAATTTTATTACCATGGCATAAGGTTCAAAATCGCGACCCGTCCCAACTACCTACCTTAAATGTCAACCTAACACGAAGACTCTATTCGGGGACTTCGTTGCGCTCCCCCCTCCCCCCTCTAGTCTTACCTAATCTACCGCAGTGTCAATATAGTTTGTAAACTAACGAGAGAGAAAAAGTTAGATTATAAACTAATGGTTTTGACAATATTACGGTGACATATATACAGTGTGACTCTTCATAAAGTGCACATAACGATCTGGATTGAAAAACTTCGAAATTCATCGACGAAAAAGGATAAAAAATATCTCATCCCTCTCAATTTTTTTATAGCCATTATTGAAATGCGCTATCTAAGTACCAACTGCAAATATATAAATATATAATTTTGGAATGGAAGGGTTTTTCGTAGTGAAATTGACTGATTTGTGATTATGAAAGACACGTATTGCTGCCAGTGATAAAAAATTGCGGTAAAAGTGGTAACTGTAAACTAAAATTATGTTTTGTTTATGAAATAATAGTTTTCTTTTTCTCAAAATTTGGTTCCCATAATGGAATTATTTTATGACGGAATATTCTTCATTTTTTTAGCTTTCAGACGACACCAAAATTGTATAATAAACTATTTTTTTTTAAAATCATTACATGGTACCTATTTTCACTTTTGGGAACCACGCTTAATCATAAGACCTAGAGATTAGTGATGTACCGTGAAGTCATAAGGTAGTAAATAAATAAATGAAGCCACATTAATGTTTCCACTGAGAAGCAAATGCCTTACATGCCAGGATATGCGTAAGATTGATTGATCGTTACTCCATAGCCGCGGCGTTGGGCTAGCCCCCTGTCACGCAAAATGGAGTGTTGAATAACAGGTTAAAAGTGGGCCCATTACGCCTCTACCAACCCGAATACGAAAAGACGTAAGGCTAAGTGTCGCCGCCCACGGGCTTCCGGCCACAGCCACAAACGCCACCACGAGAAGCTAGAAGCGGCGACAAAGGAAGCTGAAACACGCGTCAGCCACTTGTGGCCGATGCTGCTACTTTTTTTAAACATGCGCGCCGTATCATAATGGACATAAGGTGGGGAATTGCGGAAGTGACGTGTGGTGGCGTTTTGTGACCGGTGCGGGCCACAAAACGACGTTTTACAGCGTGTTGCGGCCACCAGCGTCAACCGTGTGCATGTATGAAAACTATAGGAACTATATCGGAAGCGGCATTTTGTGGCTGTGGCAGGTAGCCCTTATGTGGGGACCCTTATGTTGTATTATGCGTAAGATTAAGCCCTACCTCATCCAGCTGGCTCAGTGCTGGTGAATGGGCGAAGATAAAAAACAATTAAAATAATTATACCTTATCATTTTATAATTTATTTATAACAGTAATACAAGCAAAATAAGCAGAGTAATTACATTAAAAATATATTAATGCTTTCAAAAATTCACAACCTGAAGCGAGCGAAACACAATTTGCTGCGTAGCTCTTCTAATCATGTCTGGGTCGTTTTGGTTTGCGTTAGCGTAACTTAGAAACCGATCTAGAAGATCAGCCTCCGTGTTGTAATTTTATTGTTTCATCATGCTCCATAGAAAATATGTCTATGAGCCCTATCCAAACGTTAATAGAAAACCTCACTTGTAATAAGAATAATTTTTTCAACATTGGATTTTGGCCTTGACGACACCACTTGTGCTGGTTTCGGCAGTTTGTGATGTCATCTCAGTTAAATGTTGCCTCGTCTATCCACAAAATGTTCTTGAAAATTTCGGGATCGGCAGAGGTCCTCCTTTGGATCCATGCCGACATGATGCATCTCGGCACGTTGTCCACATCTTCGTGGAAATGTTGTTCGTTGTTAGTGGTACGGGTGAAGACCCCCTTCCTCAAAATTCGCCAGATAAATTCTCTGAGAGACGCCATGTTGTGCGGCCAAACGTATTGTGCTGATGCCTGGACCCACATATAAACTCCTAAAGTTTACTTCTCCCACAGACCGTCGATTGTAACTCTTGGTTCTCGACGATAACGATTTAACCCAAGTCCAGTCAAGGAGATTCTTCTATTAACTTCTTGAAAGTTCCGCGCAGATGGTCGGCATCGGTCGGGAAAGGCAGCGATAATATGCGGTTGGTTCTTGTACCACTCGACCTTCCACGTGACATACCATCATAATAACGGATGTTGGCTATTTCAGCGGAAGAGAATTTAGTCAAACGTGGCATATCCAAAAAAACTTGAGCAGAAGAAAACTTTAGGAAACTATCAGGGCAACCGACTTAAATTTTGCCCATTATTCGGAGAAGAATTAATTGAAAAACAAAAACATACGAAAAAATATGCGTGGTTATCGCCAGTGTGTTTTGAGGTAGGTTGCATTTGGTCTACAACCTCATATAATAAAAATGTTGACTTTTGTGAAAATTGTGTTTAGCTCAGCCTGTGCCATTGACTACAAGAGTGGGTGTGCTTCAAAAAACTGATGCATTTATCTGTTTTTGTTTTAATAACGTATCTTTATTTCAATGTGAGGTTTTCTGTTGGTTGAATCAAATTAATAATCAAGTATTTTGTGTAGCCATTGTGTGTCCCTAAGTATAATTATTTATTATCTTCGCCTATCCACCAGCACTGAGACAGCTTAATGAGGTATTGGTCAATCTTACGCATATCCATAAAAGGCCTGTGCCTCTCCGGTGACATTAATGTGGGCTAGATTTATTTATTTACTACCTTATGACTTCACGGCATATCACTAATCTCTAGGTCTTATGATTGAGCTTAGCTCCAAAAAGTGAAAATAGGTATCATGTAGTGATTTAAAAAAAAAAGTTGTTTATAAACACAATTTTGGTGTCGTCTGAAAGCTTACAAAATGAAGAATAATATTCTATAATAAAATGATTCCATTTTCGGAACCAAATTTTGTGGAAATCTGCGATTAATAAAAAACTCTCGAAAAACAATTATTTCATAAATAAAGCATAATCTTAGTTTACAGTTACCACTTTTTCTGCAACTTTTTATTATTGGCAGTACTAAGTGTCTTTCATCATCACGAATAGGTCTATTTTAATACGACCAACCCTTCCATTACGAAGATATATATATTTTTCGTCGTTGGTACCCAATATTAAAATGGCTATAAATAAATTTGGGAGGGAGGACATTTTTTTTGTCGATGAATTTTGATGTTCATCAACCCAGATCGTTAAGAGCAGTTTATGTAGATTCTCACTGTATTGCAGTGTATATGTTGAAGGTTGATACAATCAGGGATTCGGCCAAATCCACAAGAGATTTGATCAAATCCCGAAACTGGTTTAGTGAAATGACAAAAACAAAGTTTGTATGTAACAGTTGGTCGAAAATAAATGCCAAATATGCAACCAACATTATTCTGTGAAACTACATTGGGTCGCCCCGCTCCACTTCGCACGGCTCCAGGCATTAAGTTGTGACCTAACACAACCTAATTTATTGCCTGGACCTAACATTGGACATTGGACATTGTACTTGGACAGAAAGTGACCTATCGCTACTGCTTGAATGGCCTAGCGCGACCATTGAGAAAATTTTACAGGAAACGTTTACTTTGTTAGACATTGTAATAAAGAGAAGTTTACCGAAATATAAGCATTGGCGAGATGTATCCAGTGAGGAAAATACATAATTTGAACAATTATTTAAGCTTAGTACTGATTAATGGAAATTTTAAAGTAGAGGTTGGCCAAAATGCCGTCGACAAAATTACGTAGCTGGAGATTGAGTACAAAGCCTGGAGATAGTCTAGTATAAAATTCTTTTCATTTTCGTGCTTGTGTGTCCAAGCAACCATTGGTAGAATAAAGGATTTTTTAATAACCGTTTTTAAAAAAGGATACGTTATCAATTCTATGCGTATGTATAAGTAATATTATCAGATCCGGTTTTCTTTTTCGTTTTCACTTAACCTCGTAACACCCAATGATATAATATGAATACATAATCAACATAGCCAGTAGCGCCCAAGCTAAAAATTCATCTTAAAAAATTACCGCCCAGTGTAATCATCCGAAAACATATTTGAAGTTGCCGCCTAACTTTAAATATGCGGAAATAGCCACGATATTTTGTGGAGATGTGATTGGCTGAAGTCTATGGTCTTTTTTACCGGATGTCACCTTAGTGAACCAATAGCAGAAGTCCTATTTATTTGTGTCAAAATGGCGAACAAGGAGAGGCGGCGAGGACGTGGTAAATCGAAATGTATTTAAAGAATCTGTTGCGTTTATTGTATAAACATAGATATGCCTAGGTATCTAGAATCATGAGGCTCCGAGGTTTTGAATATTTTTATTAAAAAACGCTATAACACATCTAAAAATTGCGTTTCTAATAATATGTTTTCAAGTGATAACACAGGGCCTTACCTCCTGTTTTCGCTGCTTTGATTTTGTTATCAACTGACCACATTGGGACGTAACTCAATAATTAAAATATTTCTCATACTTACCTACATTTCATTTATTTTTATTTATCTACTTGTTGTTTAGTCACTGATTTTAGTAAAATATATCAATCAATAAGACGTGGACTTAAAAGGATTAATAATAAATTGATTTTGTTTTTATTTCAGTACTCGACGAACACATATTAGAGTTGCTGACCGAATCAGATGTCGAAGATTTTAGTCCCAGTGACGAAGAAGACCCTCCCTACCCTCAGGAGACGAATACCGAAGAGACCAGTTCAGATTCAGACATAAGTGATGAACCGGAAGTTCCAGTAAACAGGAACACTGAGCCAGTTACTCGTGGAAATCGCGGAAGAAATAGAGGAAGAGGTAAAGGTACAAGAGGTAGAGGTACAGACAGAGGTAGAGGTCGAGGTCACCAACAGTTGGTCGTCCGCCTGCTATCACCAAGTAGTCCTTCTGCTAGTGGTTCAACGGATTGGTCAATCAAAAACTTCCCCGCAGTGGAGTACACGTTATTAGAACCATCATATCTTCCGAACTCTAATAAAGACTTTAGTAAACTCGAGTTCTACGAACAATATATTGACCAAAAATTTGGTGAACTGGTTGTAGAACGCACCAACCAGACTTCAGTTGCGCTGCATGGACGATCTTTGAATATGTCTGTGAAAGAATTCAATATTTATGTTGGGATCACATTCGTAATGGCAGCTTTAAATTATTCATGGCTCAGGATGTACTGGGAAGCTAAATGGAGAGTACCTATTATTGCCGATAACATGTCTAGAAACAGATTTACGCTTCTCAGAAACTCTCTAAAAGTAGTATTAGATAGCGATGTCAACGAAGAAACGCGTAAAAAGGATAAATTGTGGAAAATGAGGCCACTGATCAGCCAGATTCAACAAGGTTGCAGAATTCAAGAAAAGGATCAGCGCTTGTCATTAGATGAGATGATAATTCCTTTCACGGGATCCTGTGGCATGATCCAGTACTGTCCAGGGAAGCCCAATCCTGTTGGTTTAAAGGCATTTGTTCTAGCTAACCCCAATGGACTGGTAGTTGACTTTGATGTCTATCAAGGCAATACCACCTACCCTCAACTAGAGACATCTAATTTTGGATTAGGAGAAAAAGTAGTGTTGTCATTGGCTGATTCCCTTGTGCCGGGTCATATGTTATATTTTGATCGGTACTTCACTACTGTGAAGCTTGCTAAGGAACTGACTGAAAGGGGAATCGGGTGTACTGGTACTATACAAAAAAATAGAGTACCAGGTGATGCAAGGTCTGTTTTGATGGATGACAAAGAGCTTCAAAAACGTGGCAGAGGGAGTATGCATAACATTGTCAGCGAAGATGGTAAGATTGCTATCATCAAATGGTTCGACAATAAACCAGTAACACTGTTATCGAACGTCGATGCCCTGGAGCCCATGGATATGTGCCAAAGGTGGTGTAAAAGTCGTAAGCAGTATTTGTCAGTCGATAGACCAGCGGCTGTGCGCAATTACAATAAATACATGGGTGGTGTAGACCTCGCTGATCGCATGTTATCGATGTGCCCGAATAGATACCGTACAAAAAAGTGGACACAGCGTTTTTTTTCGCATATGCTGGATATGGCAGTCTCCAATTCCTGGCTGGTTTACAAAAGTCAAGAGATAGAAAAAGGAGTCCATCCAAAGAAATTGCAGCAGTTGCGGCACTTTAAAATGGAGCTTGGTGAAGCACTGATTGATATTAACTCGAGCTCAGTGGGTGCAGACAATGACTGCAGATTCGGACCCAGAGCCGGAGCCCGTTACACGCGGAAGAGGCAAGCCATCATCTACACCTATGCCATCGAAAAAAAGACGAACCACTGCTGCAAGGCAAATGCCATCTTTTGAAGAAAAGCAAGCAAGGTGTCGGCATTGCCACTATAATTTGAGTCGCACCAAGTGCACCACCTGCAACATACATTTATGCCTAACGAAAAACAGAAATTGCAATACGCTTTTCCATCAATAATGCGATTGTTAACTGTACATGGTATATATATATATAGTACCTACCTTATAATTATGCCAAATTTGTTCCATAGTTCCTAATAAATATAAGATACAATATTTATAATTTAGCATCTTTTTGTTTTTTTTTTCTATATAAATACATATTTTATTTTACCATAATTATAATTTCTGATATGTAGGTATAGGCCCAATGTAATCACTTGAACTCATATAATTTTGAGGAGATATTGGAATAAAGGCCCAATGTCATCACACGAAAACATAAAAAATACCAGATTCCAATAGACGAAATTCATTTCCCAGGGTCAATTCTTTATGACAAAAAAATACCATGATCATCTGTGACCAAGAACACCTTCTTTGGCACTTTTTCTATCGTGGGCTGTAAACACTAAAAAATATATGTTGTAACAACAATGGGCAGTAGTTTTCCTCTTTTTTTTTAGGCTTGGGCCTTACGAGGCTAAGGGTGCCAGTAGGGTCTAAATTACTGTCTTCGATATGTGTGATAACTCCCATTTGTTCTTTAACTTCTTGTCTTTTTCTTTTGCACTTCTTCAAAGCTCTATATATGTCACCGGAAAATAATACGATCCGCAAGTTTATAAATTTCCTAGGAAATTTATAAACTTCCTTCTAGATTATATTAGGCTAGGTTAGGTTAGGTTAGGTTACGTTAGGTTAGGTTAGGTTAGGTTAGTATATTTATAAACTTGCGGAAAAAAAATTAGGAAATTTATAAACTTGCGGATCGTATTATTTTCCGGTGACATATACATTTTCCTCACGTTAACCTTTTTTTGCTCGTTTTTTTATTTCTTCATATCCATCGTCATTTTGTTTTGTGAAGAGCTTCATTTTTACTGAATTAATTCTGAAAGCGAAAGCGTAATAAGAAACCTAAGTTTAGCCGGCTAAATATCAATCATATTTTCTCATCCATATTGAGCCTCAACAACTATGAGGCTAATCTTCAGTTAAGTCGGCTGATGTTGAAATCATTTATCGCGATGAACTTAATTTCCAACATTAGCCGAGGAGGCTCAAACATAATCTTAACATTAGCCGGGTAAACTTAAGTTTAGTTTTATACCTAGCTTTAGCAAATATTATACTTATATCTATTTATTTTATCGCTCCCCCTACAAGAAAAGAAAGCGGAGATCTCTGTAAAAAAACTATTTTCCCCAATTTATTTTCTTTTATGTCAACCTGCAGTACCAGCATTCTTTGCTACAATCACACCAAAGCTTGATTAAGAAACCGATAGAACAAATAAGTGGAATACCTTTTAAACTCGGTCGAATAAAATAATATTACATCAGCCTCTATCAATCAAGTAAAAGAAGTACAGGCATTACAATAACAATAAAAGTACAACATACATATCTTTCCAAATCGGTCAGATTTATTATGGAATTTGTTTGCTGTTTTGTCACTAACATTTTTGGGATCAAAAAACCATTAACACTTCGAAAACAAGATGGCGTCGCATCAGCGCGTCATAGCGCGGAATGCTTGTCCGTGATTTGGCTTTATGGTGGAGCTTGGAAAACAAGCAGGAAGCGCGATTTCTAATGCGTTCAAATTTTAGCAAATGCGGAGGTAAACCATACAAGAACTAAACACAATATTTACACTGGAGACTGGCTTTCTATAATTGCTATTAATTGAACTTTTGGATATTTGTTGTCACATTACACGGTGTACAATCAGCTATTCTCTACAACGTCAAAAAGTGATTTTGGTGGGAAATGGTCGGTTGGCCGTTTAAGCTAACATGTATTTTGACATTTCACAGAAATCATATCATTTCACGGAAATCCTTTGATCTGTTTAGGGATTTGTTAAAATTATGTCATCATTTAATGATTTCCCGCGATTTGAACAAATCCCTTAGGGATTTGGCCAAGTTCCTAATTTTATCATATCCCTGCGACATGATATGATAAGGTAATGGGGGCCTGAATGATTCTGATATTTTTGTTTGTCAATCTAAAGATATTCTAATAATTAAAGAGATAAAAGGTCATTGTTGTCGGCCAAAATCTCTCTCACTATATATAATTTTTAACTTTGATTAGCATGTAGTATACAATTAGACAAACGCAGTCCGAATTCGGAACATGAACTGCCCTGTCAGTTTGACGTCTGCCTTACTGTCCCTTCAAAACTTCAAAACATTGATCGAAGTAAAAAATCGAAAATTACGTCACGTCCCGACACGGCAAGGAAACAGTAAAATAAATACGTTTCGATTAGATATTCTCATTAATTATCAACTATCAGGTCCGTCACACGTGTAATACTCTCTAATCGCTCACGGTCACCTTCGCTTCGCACGTTGTGATGGACTGAACTATCGACAGACATATCCGTGAGATTCGGCCGCTTTCTGTTTCTAATAAATCGATGTATCTGTGATATTATTCATTACGGTAGTGGATATAATAGACAAAAATAAGTGTTGTGGTGACAATGGCGGGGAATCAGATGAACGGACATCAGTTACAAGAAGGTACATCTTATTACATCTTTTCACATGCCTACCTACCTACGCTAGGCATACGGCGCATTTCCTACTATATAGGTACATACAGACAGGGTTCGTGATAGGTCATTGACGTAGGTTGGTGAGTTATTTCAGCATTCTATATTAACATTTGCCTACATGTAATAAATTGGAGATTTAATTTAGGATTCTCTATTTAGCAATAGGAAGTTAGAACCCTAAATCTATATTAACAGGTGAAAGACAATTTTATTTTAGCTACATTATCTATCTTTACACGAAACCCGGGTCAGAGTGCCGATAAGGGGGCGGAAGCCGTAAAAATTGCTGATTCTGAATTCAGAATTATGTAATTACATAGGTAGCAAAAAAAAAAGTCACTTATATTATATCAAACATAATCCCATAAAGCCTTCGGCCGAACAAAAGTATTCTTCTCCCTTCTATTAACTTCTTAATTAATGGAGGCCTAACGGCAATGTTTATTTCGCCAATGTTACATATTTTTATATATTTCTCTGTATTTTGACAGGTTCTCTTTCGGGAACCTGAAAATTTTAGTGTTGATTTATTGCTCCTTAGCACTATCCGGGAGGATGTCAACTGTCAAGGGCTATAGGTACCAAGTATATCCTTTCGGACGTGAGCAAGTCTCACTTCTCCCGTCTCTTGGCAGAGCCATTTTGGAGAAAACACGTTAAGTGGCAAGATGGCTGCCGCTTCGAAATTGGTGAGCCTGAGGTAAAGAACTTGTGCATAATGAAATGCAAATTCTTCGTTTTTTAGTATGGAAAGCATATAAAACTGTACACATTTTTAGGTTTGTGTGAGCTAAGCTAACTAAATGTTTTTTCCAAATTCCTTCGTTATTTTTGAGAAATTACATAAAGATACAAAAAAAAAACAATATTGCGATACTAAAAAACTTTATTATTCAGTTTTTCTTATAGTGAAATCAATATAACACTGTGATTCATACAGCTTAAATTCAAGTGCAGTTTCATACAAAAACAGAAAGAAAACGTAAACACAAGGAGTCCCTGTAATGCCCGGCCCAGTATTGTCCGGCCCAGGAATACCAGGCCCAGTAATGCGCGGCCTGGAATGTCCGGCCCCGGAATTGGCGTCCCAAATCCCACGATTCAGGGGTCGGGCATTCCGGGGCTGGGCATTACTGGGCCGTGCATTCCTGTCCCCCAACACAAGAGGGGTACAAAAAAAAAGACTAGCTTAGGCTGACTTCAAACTATAGTTTGTCTATGGTAAACCTGATAAAAATACCGCCAGGGGTGTAAAACGTTACAATCTGTACAAAAAAAAATTTTAATAAGCGCACTCGAATCCCGCCCGGAGCACAATTGCGATACTTTTTTTTCTGCCTGGTCCGGGCGCTTGCCAATTAAAGAGAAGGTAGGGTTTAGATCACAGATACGTGATTTAAATTACTGAGAATAAAGCCAACGCTTTGGTGTGGTCTGGATTGCCACAAGCTTGCACGAAAATAAAATTTTCATCATTTCGGACCATTGACTTTTTATTTTAGGGGTGAATCAAATCTCTTACACTACACCGAGGTTAAGATACAATTGTAGGTATCCATCATTCCGAGTTTTCAAACGATTTTCCCATGATTAATTACTAGTATGTTGTTCTTATTGATTACCTATATATCTCGCAGAAGGATGGAGAAGGGTGTTCTCCAGAATATAAACAACAACATCACATTTTCTCATGATAATTTTACTGTACACAAGCAATGACACAACACTTTGAATTAATATCACAAGTAAACTACCCTAATAATATTATTTGAATACAATTTATTTAAACAATTGTTCGTTATCAAAATTAATCATCAATTTCAACAAAGTAGTTAATACAATAATAATGATCAATATCAACACAGGACAAGCATTCTTGGTCTGAGTCTACTGGCATAATGATCATTTTTTTTTGTTGGAGGGTATAAAAATGGAATTGCCCTTGCCCAGGAGTCAGATCTCCCTGCTATGTCCAGGTCCCTACAAATTGAGCGTGTATCAACTTGTGTAGTACACGGACTTTAAAAAATCCCTGTGTGTACTGTAAGTACACACAGTGATTTAAACATTAAACATTACTTACGTGTAAACCTAATGATAACTACTTAGTCAATTGTCAATTGTCAATTGTAAGACGGGCTGGTTTCCGCAACTCGACGACGAAAGCGCCTATTTTGCGTGTGGGTGGGAATGCGACATCATTCGAGCCAACCCAACTCCTCCAGGAACGCCAGTAGGCCCTTTACGTTACCGACTATCCCTGGAAGGTATCCCTGATAACTACTTAGTTTTCATTAGGTTTTACTCCTAAAGTAAGGCAAATTTTACGAGATAAAGAATGTAAACACACTTTCAGGGGCTGAAATAGTAGTTTATGTGACTGTTTGTGTGCCTCTCTGAAACTGATGAAAAGTCTGATTCTGATCGTGAACTTTTACAAAACCTTGACCCATCAGCTTCCTATTCCACATCTCCTGCACCATCCTTGGACTCTTCTCTCGAGTGGCTTAGCATACTTGATAGTCCAACACCTAATAACACTGAAGGCTCACCCTGTGACCATAACCAAAATTCTGACTCTTCTGCTAGATGCAGCCCAGAACCACGTAACAGCAGATATATTCCCGAATCACCCGAAATAAATGTCGAAGAAGCAGTGCCTTTGACTCCGATCTTTGATGCAATTTGCCCAACTCCATCAAGACAGCCTAACTACGAAGATGTACCTACCTTGTCTGCCTTACCCTCTATCACTTCTGTGTCCGTTGAATCTCCACTAGCTCATCCCACAAAAAGAAAGACACGGACGTCTAAGCGCTCGAAACCTGTACCGAAGAAGAGAAAACGAGTAGCAAAGTTCACACTGCAATATAACTGGCGAAAGGTTGTCTATCAACATGCTGCTTCAATTGAAGCTACTAACGATGACGATGACTAGGTTGATCTGCCAGACCCTTCCGCATTATCGTATTTCGATCTCTTCTTCACGCCTGACATCTACGATGATATTGTGGAACAAACAAATTTGTATTCTGTCCAACAGACGGGTAGATCATTACAACTGACAGTGAGTCAATTGAAAGACTTATAGCGATACTCATAATCATGGGTGTTGTCAATATGCCATCTTACCGTGACTACTGGAGCACAGCAATGAGATACCACAGAGTTGACGATTTAATGCCGCTGAATAGATTTGAAAAAACAAGACGCTTGATCCACTTTGCCGACAACAGACAGGAGAATTCGGACAGATATTATAAAATTCGCCCTGTTGCCGAAAAGATTCGCAAGAACTGCCTAGCCCAAGAAAAGGAGAATAAATTTAACATCGATGAGATGATGATTGCATATAAAGGCAAAAAAGCCGGCAAAAGGAAACAATATAAGAAGGACAAGCCGAATAAGTGGGGTTTTAAAAACTACGTACGTGCAGGAGTATCCGGTCTTATTTATGATTTTATTCTCTACGGAGGAGAAGACACATTTAGAGACCACACTTTTACTGAAGAGGAAGCGTCGGTGGGGTTTGGCGCACAGGTCGTTATTGCTCTTTGCAAAAGCATAAAAAATAAACCGGCCACAGTGTATTGCGACAACTTTTTTCATCCCCGGAGTTAATGTTCATACTGAGAGAGCATTATGGAATTTTTTGAAAGTCTTATCAAAACTGGAAAATCTCAACAATTGAAGACATCCGAGGTTTCTAAAATCAAAAATCCCGTGAAAGCAAGACCAGCGGATCCTGTTAAGTTTGACAACTTTGGACATTTCCAATCCACCACAGATGAGGGTAGATGTAGATTTTGTAATAAGAAGACGACCGCTTTCTGCATCAAATGTGATATAAGGTTATGTTTTGTAACTGGCAAAAATAGTCGAAACTGTTTCTTGGCCTTCCATACCAAGTAATATGTGGATATTGTGTTTTTCCAGGTTCATTTTGATATTTTACGTGTTTTATGGCTAACGTCATGTTTTTCAGAAAAGACATTTCTTATGATGTTCAGTGGTATTATGTGCATTTCTAGAATTTTTATTGTGATGTGCTGCTGTTCCGTCTTAAAACTAATAATTAGTGTAACTTATTGTGTTTTTTATAGATTTAGTTTGATATTTTACGTGTTTTATGGCTAACGTTATGTTTTTCAGAAAAGCCAGTTATTATGATGTTCAGTGGTATTATGTGAATTTCTAGAATTTTTATTGTGATGTGATGGTGTTCCGTCCTAAAACTAATAATTAGTGTAACTAAGATTAACTATGAAGAAGTAAAAATAAATGTTATATTTATTATGCTGCCTAAGTGACTTTTTATATACCTTAGTTCATAATGTCCGTTACAGTGAACACACATCAGGCTATGTTGTTCATAGGATACTTCGCAGTGTTCGCTGCCACGGACATAAGTTTTCGGGAAATCTATAGTTTCAGGATTTTTATTTATATTTTTTCTGTCCTCCTTGAGACCCTCTGAGAGGCATACAATAACAATAAATTACATTTTCATGTTTGGGTATTTCTGCGAAATAAAGGGTTAATATTTTCAAAATTAAATGACTAAACATTTATTTTCATCAAATTACAAACAAACTAAGAAAACAGAGATGTATTTAGTTTACTATGATACAATTTAATATTTGGTTTTTTGTTTGGCTTTTGCTTTGCCTCATTGTCAGAGTTACCAGGCGAAAACGAAAAAAATAAAGTGCCCGCCATTTTCATCCAGTTTTCAACAAATATAACTTTTCATCCATTGTTTTCATTGTGAAAATGTTGAGTACTTACTTTCATCTTACCTACCTTTTTTTTAGTTTCCTCATAAGTGTCTTGAAAAACGTCGTAAGAGACTCGTGAGCAATCGGTACAAGGGCTGCTATTTATGTATCCGGAACTGGCCAGTTGCTGAACAATATAAAAAAAAGTAATTATAACATTAAAAAATCGGATGCTTTGGCTGAAGCTATTTGTTTCATGTAGCAGTCATTTGTTTATCCTTTGTGAAAATTGCGTGTCTTTATCATTTAACTTGTGAAAATTTTCGAAACCGATATACAGATAATTTATTGTAGAAACAAGAACATGTACAAAGACGAGCTTATCTCTAATAATAGATTTCTTCCAGCAAACCATGATGGGTAGGATTTGTGATGGGTGAGCGGGGGAAGACCTGCGCGTACAATAAACCTTTACAAATACTACTAGTACTACTACTATTAATAAATACTGATAACCCTAATTGCTAAAAATAGACTGCATACACAATGACTTAAATACACCACGTATCAATATATATAAACCATGTTATACACTAATACATACCAATATATATATTTATCTATCGGATCATTTTTGAATATATTTTGTGATGGACTGTCCCTGATAGTGCAGGGAAACTCATTCCACAGTCGTGTATGTATGGCGTATTAGGAACTCATGCTCGTAGGCTGCAGTTGAGCGTTCTGGGGCTTTGAGTATAGAAGCCATGTGAGTTCTCCGAGGCCTGCTTGAAGAAAGAAATTCGAAGCGATCACCCTGGAAGTTAGGGTAACGAGGGTTCCACAAAATATTATAGAGGAAACACAGGATATGAGAGTCCCGTCGAAGCCAAATCGGTAGCCACTTCAACTCCCTGCGTTGCTGAGATACGTGGTCATACTTGCGCAGTCCGCAGATGAACCGAAGCCCGAGATTTTTAAAGTCGTTCCATTTTGTTCTGTTGTTCTTCATTTACGCTGACCCAGCAATTACCTCAGCATTGACCTCATTACCATGCATTGACCAGGACAATTGGTTATCAAATACGATACCCAGGGTTTTAGCTTTATCGCTGTACGTGATTACAGTCCCATTATACGTTATAGAAGGGACAGACATTTGCTGCAACGTGTTCAATGAGTGTCGAGTACATAATAATGGCCTGGGACTTATTCGGATCATCCAGCAATCCAAATGACCCATCCACTAATACCAACCAAATCAGCGTTCAACGCCGCCACCGCGGTATTCACATCGTCAGGAAAGAAATGACGATATATGAAGGTCATCCGCATAGAGATAAGAGAGAAGAAAGGACATCGGATATGGAATGAATAAATATTGAAAACAAGAGGAGAGAGAATGCCACCTTGGAGGACACCGGAAGAGAGGTCACACTACTCCGTACAAGCCTCCTCCGACTTGATACGCTGTTTTCGGCTGTTAGGTAAAAGTCAAACCAGCTGGCGGAGAGGGAGGATACATTAAGAGATTTGAGAAGTTCAACGAGAACGTCGAAGTCAACACAGTTAAAAGCACTGCTGAAGCCCAGCAGAGACAGCACTGAAAACTGCCTTTGATTCATGGCTACCTGAATATCATCGGTCACTTTTGATGGAGCCGTAGCAGTTTTATAACCCGTTCTAAAGCCTGACTGAAAAGGATTCAGTAGATTTTTAGAGGATAGATAAGGGAAAAGCTGAGTTTGGACAATGGATTCGAGAACTTTAGAAAGGATCGGCAGGATAGAAATAGAGCGACACTCTTTAAAGGAGGTGGGAAGGAAAGGGATTACTAATGCTTGTTTCCAAGCAGTAGGGAAGGAGCACTCAAAACTCAAACTCAAAAGTACTTTATTACTGTAGATATTTACATATACTTAGCAAACGTCATTTTTTGCCTCTTCTCTACATTGGACCACTGTGGGAGAAGAAGGGCGTAGAAACTCCCACAGATTGATTTTTAGATCTCTTTTAAAAATAGGTTGTGCTTAACTAATACAATTATGATTTATTTTTATTTAATAAGCTGGAATAAATAATTACAAAATTATTAACAGCAAGGTCTGTGTTGAGCCAGATTAACCCCATACAGTCCTGTCATTTAAGTAATCTTGAACATTGTAATATCCCTTTTTCGACAATGTCGCTTTAACCTGCTTTTTAAATTGCTCAAATGGCAATTTCAAAATCTCCAGAGGTATCTTATTGTAGTAGAGAATGCACTGACCCTTGAAAGAATTGCTAACCTTCGCGAGTCTAAAACGGGGCGCACATAGTCTGTGATTATTTCTTAGGTAAACATTACAGCTATCGCTAAGTTTGGAAAATGTTGTAAGGTTCTTGCGTACATACATTATATTTTCGAAAATAAATTGACTAGCTACTGTTAGTATGTCAATTTCTTTAAAAAGCTCTCTTAAGGAGTCTGTTCGTTTTAAATTATAAATTGCTTGAATAGCTCTTTTCTGTAAAATAAAAATAGTTTGAATATCCGCTGCTTTCCCCCACAACAAGATACCATAGGACATCACACTATGAAAGTAACTAAAATATACTAGCCTAGATGTAGCCACATCCGTGCTTTGTCTGATGTTCCTAACAGCGTAAGCCGCAGAACTTAATTTACCAGCCAATTTATCTATGTGGGGTCCCCACTGCAATTCTATCAATGGTTATTCCAAGAAACTTCGTATCATTTACTAATTCTAACGTGCTGTTGTCTAACACTAAACTGTTCTCAACTTGCCTGACATTTGGAAGTGAGAATTTGATACACTTGGTTTTACCAGCGTTTAACAATAAATTATTAACTGTGAACCAATTCAAGGTTAAAGACAATACACCATTAACATCATCAAATTCTCCTTTTTGTCTTTCAATTTTGAAGACCAGTGAAGTATCATCAGCAAACAACACTATGTCAGTTAATTTCTCCACCATGAAAGGCAGATCATTAATAAATACCAGGAATAAGAAAGGGCCTAATATGGAACCTTGTGGAACGTCCATTTTAACACCCGATCCATGAGATTTTACGCCGTTAACTTCTGCCTTTTGAATTCTATTGCTTAGGTATGATCTTAGTAGATCCAACGCTTTATTTCGAACTCCGTAATGATTTAATTTAATTAATAGCGTATTATGATCAACACAATCAAACGCCTTCGACAGGTCGCAAAAAAATCCGATAGCATCCTGTGCGGCCTCCCATGCAGAATAAATATGAGATATAAGGGTAATACCTGCATCCGTAGTCGATTTACCCCTAGTGAAACCGCATTGTTTGGCGTGGAGTTGTTTTGTACGGTTGAAGTGTGAGAGCATTCGATTGAGTATAATCTTTTCAAATATTTTACTTAGTGTTGGAAGAACAGATATTGGTCTGAAATTTGAAAGATCACCATTATCTCCCGACTTGAACAGAGGTATC
The DNA here is from genome assembly GCA_949825045.1 of Argyresthia goedartella. NCBI lineage: Eukaryota > Metazoa > Arthropoda > Insecta > Lepidoptera > Argyresthiidae > Argyresthia > Argyresthia goedartella. The sequence continues at coordinate 10,279,920 of OX463812.1, read as the reverse complement.
AGTTTACTGTGTTTCATGAGGTCTGGGAAAGCCCCATCGTCAACACATTTATTGAATATATAAGCTAAGTGTGGGGCTATAACTAGAATTACTGAACCAATGACTTTGACTGATATACCCCACAGGTCTTCCGTATTTTTTAAGTTAAGTAATTTAAACGTTTTGACAATGTCCTGGGGATATACATGATTAAATTTTAAATATACATTACTGGCGCTAGTGTTATTTTTTAATAAAGTCTCTGCTTCATATGGAGATGAATTTAGACGGTCTGTTGTGAGTAAGGGTACATTGATGAAGAATGTTTCAAAAGCTCGAGCAACATCAGCGCTGGATTTAACAACATCATCACCTATCTTTAGGCAGAAATCATTGTCCCTTGGTATAACTTTGCCAGTTTCGCGGTTTATTATTTGCCAATCTGTTTTCATCTATTATTTGAATTTTGAATTTTTCTATTAATGTGTAAAGTTTTTGCAGTTCTACAAACCAACTTGAAAGTTTTGGAATATTTTTTAACGTAGTCATGAAATTTTCGATCAAAGTTATAGGTTTTTTGTTCATAAAGGTCATATAAGATAACTCTACTTTTACGAATTCCAAACGTTGCCCAGTCATTAAATTTAGATTTACCGTTGTAGTCACTGACTTTCTTTAATTTAAAAACTTTATTGAATTCTGTGTGAATAATGCTGAAGAAGTCTGAGTAGATTTTGTTTGGGTTCTGTTCATCAAAATCCGGTACTGGCAAATTTATATCTAACTTTTTCATATACGTCTCTAGTCTATGGGATGTAATAGGCCTATAAAATGATGGATCAGTCCTATTTTTACTGGCAATTGGGAATTAAACTGTTTGACCACTGTGATCGGAGGGTAAGCAGTTAATTACATTTTTACTTGTGAATGCACAGTCACAATATATTTCTAGTCGGCTCTAGAAATATATGACATAAATTAAATGATTTGAACAGAGTTATTAATCGTTGTTTCAATGTTGTATCTACAAGCAAATCTACATTAAAATCGCCACAAATAATTAACTTTTTTCTGCTATTACAAAGTATAATGAGGGCATCCTCCATAATTTTCTCGAACATTTCAAAATTGCCATGGCTGTTTTCATCTCTCGGAAGTCTGTAGACACAAACAATAATATGGCTATCCAACTCAACACAGGATACCTCTATTTGTCTTTCTACAGTAAGTGCAAGAATATCTTTCCGTTGTTTCACCTTAATATTATTTTTTACTAAGATTAAAGAACCACCTCTATCGGCAGTCTTTCTATTGTAACAACTGACAATTTTGTAATTATTTATGTCAAAAGACATCATATTTTCCTTTAACCAGTGTTCTGTAATACAAATAACATCGGTGTCTGAATGATTAAGAAATAATTCTAATACAAGTTCTTTGCCAGGTAGCCCCTGCATGTTTTGATGTGATGGAAATATTTAAGTGGGGCTTACCCTTTGTCCTAGTATTTTTCATGTGATTGCCAGAAAACCCCTGCTTATTTTGTAAAATTTTCTGATGTTTTGAGGGGTCCTCTTTTGTCGAACTATCTAGTTTATAACACTACTATTAGTACTAATACTAACTAAAACTGAAGGCGACTGCGTTATAGTATTTACAACTGTGTCGCATATATTATACGCTAACAATGTAGCTACTCGTTTTTTGTTTTATGAGACAGGTACATAGTATCCTGAGTCAAAGTAAAGTTATGAATAAAATTATTCATGTCGAAATATAAAATAGCATCACTATGATGACACGTTATATTGTATAGATGCATGTTCATTCTATGTACACTTTTATTTTGTTTCCCCGATAAATTAGAACAATAAGGAAAGTTACATAGAATAAACTTGCACTTCGTCTTATTATATAAATTGAGCAGTACCTCTATACCGGTATCTAATGAAATCACTTTGAAAGGGAGAACTGTAAAATAGGTTTGAAGACAGAAAGCAGATCATCAAGGATAGTGAGAATAATTTGTTCGCAGATATTGTCATCTCCTACAGTTTTGGAGCGTATTGCTAGCAAGTCTTTCTTAACCGTGTCGCTTCGTTCGTGGCTTTCTTGATGGAAGAGTCCGTTACAATTGGTGAAGCAGAGAGGACTTAATTGCGAGCGTTCATATCCACATTACCTCAATGCATGTCGTGGGATATGCCAATACCAAGTTACTTGAGAAATTTCCACACCTGAGCTGGAGTGTACCTTTTGATACACTCAAAGATATGGCGGCACTTGTCATCGCGACAGAGACGATAACATCGATTTCGAAGGCATTTATAGGAGAGAAAGTTGTCATCTGTCGGGTCCTTTTTGTATTTAATCTTAGCGCGATTTCTCTTGCGACGACGCCTCCGTCTGTTTCTCCGGTTATGTCGTTCCTGCATAGCCTGAAGCCTGGAAGAGAATACATGGATGAAGGGAGTGACAAGGATGCCGTCCACACGTTGGTCACAAAATGTCCCGATGGAGTAGCTAGTGTGAATCTTTTGCATTTGCATGCATTGACATGCACTGCACACATGTTGAGATTTTTCCCTGAACCACCAAAGACAGTCCTAAGTTTGACGGAAAGCGGTTCTTCCACAGTGGAATTATCGCCTTCCGCACTAATAAATTCATCGCTAGAAGCTCACGACAAGAAGCTATCTTTATAGATATATGCATTGTATGTGTGGGTGAATATGACAGATATAATGTCTAAAAATATACGATACAATTATGTTAATATAAATATGAATAAAAATAACGACAAAAAATAAAACGAAGTTATATAGGTAAACAAATAAATGGAGTGACCTAGACCCCCTAACCAGACAAGGATTGCTGAAAGGAATCAGAAAACCAGCTTCATTCAGTAATACACAACACACAGTTATTCAGACAAAATAAATTAACAACTGAACAGCGAAAAGTGAAGGCACATAAATAAATAAATAAAGAATAAAATAAATCAGAATGTGAAAAAACGAGGTCAACGCAAGAAGGACCGCGACAAAAATGTATAGGATTTGACGTTTGTTTTTGGGTTAAACTATGTGTTTTTTTTTTGGCTTATGTTTAAACGATTACCAAAAACGCACCTATTTTACTACCAATAAATTCGAAATGACTGCCAGAATGGATAAATGTCCACCAAATTGTGTTGGGATAAATGATCACCAAAATTCTTTTTATGTTTTGTGTACTTAAGTTTATGTTTTAAGTACCTATTTTTTGTTGTTCTTACATGTTCAACCTAACACGAAAGATAAAGGGGGCTTCGCTTCGCTCACCCCCTTTACCCTTCACCTAAGCTACCGCAGTATTTTGCCCTGATATTTTTTGCAACTTTTGGTTGTTCATTTATCCATTTTGGGTAGGAAAAAATATTTTGGTGATCATTATATTTGTTGTCAATTTTTTTTGTAGTAACACGGAATATGTTTAAGTATGTATAAATTTCGAAGGGCTCGCGAGGTCTACTGTTCTCACAGAAGCACTAGTAATAAATGTAGCCCATTAATATCCCCACCGCCCCACCGTGGGGCACGGGCTTTTACCCGGATACGAGTAAGATTATATACCACCACGCTGGTTCAGTGCGCTTTGATAGAGGGGCGTCGGGCTAGTGGCTAGCCCGACTGTCAGAAGTTATCAAGCTGCCTGTTAGGGCTCTGACACAGCTTCGCGATTACTATTTATGATAATTTAAATTGACCTTCGTTCTTAGTGCAGTTAACACGCTGTAAAATTCAGATAATTCTATCTATAATGGACTTAGGATTTTTATGCCTAAAATTCGCATAAAATCTTTGAACTTTGTAAAACGATTTACCAAAATACACTCAGCGGCAGAAAATGTGGCACATCTGGTGCTGATCGCAAGATTTTAACCAAACTGAGCGTTGGTTAAAGGATGTTTTGATAAGGGACTCTCATATCCTACCCTAACCTCATGGAGGGAAGGATATATGCAACCCCTTTTGTTGAATTACGTGGGTATTAAGGGATATTGATTTTACGTAAATTCAAGAGTTAACTAAAACGTCTTAGGTTTGTAGAAAATAACAACAACGCGCCTTACAATTTCTTATAACAAACCGGCCATTAGGGTCCAGTCCTCGACACCTCTTAAGCACAAATCTTAGGGTTATACACGGTACTTTATGAAATGCAGCCACCTGAGGGCATCTTTTAACATTTTCTGAAATCGGAGTAGACTAAGAATCAATAAAAATCCTTGCTACAAACCGAAGATCAAAAATACTCATGTTTGATAACTATTATGCCACACGTTTTTAAGAAATGACGACATATCGTCATTTCTTAAAAGACTTTCATAAGTTGTTCCAACAACAAAAGGGGTCGCTCAAAGCCTATCTTCACCCAAACCCTTAATTACCGCTCAGTTTGTGTAAAATCTGGCGATCAGCACCTGAGTCACATTTTCTGCCGCTGAGTGTATTAAGAGTCCCCGCAGACCAGACTTTTTGACCGGCCGAGATTTTGGTCTGGTTGGGGTGTCAGTGTAATTTGGCCGATACCGAGTCTTTGTAATGTGCGCTACGCACTTGCATACATCTCCATACTGATTAAGAAACATATTAAACTATCGGCCGATTAAAAGACTGTGGTCTGCGGGTATGTAATCTAAAAGGCATTGAATAAACATATCGATGTGATATAGATGATACATGAAATACCTAACTATTGTAGATAACCTATCACAACGAAATATAGTTGTGATTGTAACGTCTCCTCACCACTCACCACATATATATTCTCATTCCAGATCTACCAGCAGGCGTCAAGGTAGAAGAAGTCGAGATACCAGTTCCCTGGGGCTTCGTCGCCGGACGATGGTGGGGCCCTCGAGATAAGCAGCCAATCATAGCCATCCACGGCTGGCAAGACAACGCTGGCACCTGGGATAACCTTATACCCCTCCTACCAGTCTCCACGGCAGTCCTATGCATCGACCTGCCAGGCCACGGCCTCTCCTCTCCCTATCCAAAAGGGATGTACTATTACATCTTCTGGGACGGAATATCCCTGCTCAGGAGGATTGTGAGACACTTCGGTTGGAAGAATATCAGCCTCATGGGACACTCTTTGGGGGGTGCGCTAAGTTTCATGTACGCAGCGTCGTACCCTGCAGAGATTGACAGGATAATATGCGTGGACATTGCCAGTCCCGCAGTAAGGGAGCCAGAGAGCATGGTCAAGACTACAGGTTGGAGTATCGACAAGTTTTTGGATTACGAAAACTTGCCAGTAGATAAAGTGCCGTGTTACGAGTACGGTGAAATGATCGACATAGTTGTTGACGCATATAAAGGCTCGGTGTCAAAGGAAAACTGCAAAGTGTTGATGAAAAGAGGCATGGCGCCGACACCGGCGCATATGAACAAGAAGGGTTTTTACTTCAAAAGGGATCCTCGGCTAAAGGTGTCGGGTTTGGCCATGATGTCGCTAGAAACCGCCTTGGAGTATGCTAAGAAGGTGCGGTGTAAGGTACTCAACCTTCGAGCGATTCCTGGTCAGAAATGGGAAAAGTTGAGTTATTATTTGTCTGTCGTCGAAGAAATGAAGGCACGTGCCGATGTGCAGTACCATGAGGTGGCAGGTACTCATCACGTCCAGTTAGATGCCCCTGAAAATATAGTCCATCTCATCGAAGAGTTTATAGAAGATCTAGTTTAGAATAGCGATAGGATTAGTATTATTGCTTCCAATTTATGTGAAGTCAAGAGTATATCTGCTAACGTAAAAACACGATTTCAGTTAGAACATGTCTTCACTAGATAAAACTACTTTTTACTAAGTGCCTTAGATAGTACATGAATGTAAAACTAGTTTTAACATAAACTGTGCTATAGTGAAAACCCGATATTAGTTCACTAGTTTTCACTAGTCAAAACCAGTTAACTAACTTAGTTAAACTAGCATTTCCTAGTAATAACTAGAATTTGAAGCTGAATTGGTTGCTATAGGTCATTTTCTGTCCGAATACTAAAGTTATGCTGTATTTGGTCTCAACCTCATGTACAACCTGGAGCCGAGCGAAGCGGAGCGGAGCGAGGCGATCCCATGTTGGTTGCTTTGACCATCCCAGAACCATATTGTTTGCTTTGACATTCGTTTTCGACCAGCAGTAAATTCTATTTTTGACTAAGGCACTTATTAAAAACTAGTGACGCACAGCACCTATTATGGAACTTTGTTGATAGACGTCATCTAGAGTAGGTACTAAAGATTCTATTGTGGGCAACAAAATAAAATTTGCATTAATTGTTGTCATTATTTTTTCTTTTAGGCCAGCAGAAAAGTGAAAGGGGTAACTAGTGAAAACGCGTTCTAACTGAAAACGGCTTCTTTGCCACATATCCTTTCACATTGGGATGCATCGTAAAGATAGCGTATGACATGGTTTATCATATCATATTCATTATGGCGACATGGAGTCTGGTGCATCACCTAGGTTTAGTTAACTCCATTTATGTCCCAGTTAACTCTTTCTGAATAGTTTTCAGAACTCAAATATGAATTCGTTCTTTTCATGTAATCAGTCTAATTCCGAAATGAAATGATGACTGGTAGATTATTAGGAATAGCCGCTAAAGTAAGTTCATAGCTTACGTAGGATAACGTATTTCTGTAGTTAAATATGGTATCTCTCATAGAACATTAGTTTTTGTTGGTGATGATGTGATAAAGCAGTGTGATTCATACGGTACAATTAGTCCAAGTGCTGGTGAAAAATCTACCCTCATTCGCTATTCGAGGAGTAAGATTATAAGTATCATATAAGTTATAGCTAATATAAATATTAACAGCACCAGGGTAGCTTATCTAAATTTGGTGCTGATGCTGTTAAATAATAAAAATTGTAAATATGTATTTTATTTATTTCGCCCGCATTCTTCGTATCTTAAAAAATCGTTTTCTATCACCACGAAGCTTGGTAGTACATGTAGTATAGATGACAATACATCAATATGGTACCATCGACCTGGTCTGATGATAGATCTCGAAGGTGGGAGAAGGACACTTACTAGTAAACCCATGACTTTGGACTCATAAGATTCGTTGCAATCTGACCTGTTCATTTCTTCTGATGATGTTCTGATCATCATCCACCTCATGAAAAAATGACTTTCATCATATTTAAGAGCATCAACATCAGATTAAGAAAGGCGGACCTTGGCAGATTTTTTCAATATTTAAAATGGGTAGCATTATAATCTCACTCCTGATCGAATAACGGATGTGGGTATATTTCCACCAGTATCTTAAACAAAATGCTCTAACTGAACATAAATAATATACATTCTCAGTAGGTAGGTAATGATAACTTAATTTTTTGTGATATATTAGTTTTAGGGATTTACTGGTCACAATGGGCAATCTAAAAGAAGTAGGAATGCACTGATATATGAGATTTATCAAAATGTATTACCGTGTTGCTGCTGTAATGTGAATCAAGTTAATTACGTTAGTTAAAGACGAGGCAGAGTCCCTCGTCTTTAAAATAATTTTATCTACACACGTACCATAAACCCTCTTTACGCGTACAAAAACCACACGTTACGATGAGCATAATGTTAAACTACCTGGTAAAAACTCATTTCTTATCTGAAAAATTACATGTAATTTTTCTACATATTATGACATTCAAATTTCGAACGCCGACGCCCGCCTGCGTGTCGCCCCTAGTTTGTCTGTGAATTTGGTACTACAGAACAAGCTAAACAACTGCAGAGCCACAATGCCGGTCAAATATGCGGTTCCTGAACACATCAAAGAGAGCTTATGATATTGTGTGTAGATAAACTAGTGTATGTAACTTAGGTACATAATTAGGCATTAAAACTCAAGTGATATTATTATGAAACTCGCTCTCGAGTTTTAGTGCCCTCCATTATGTAGCAGTCACATAAACAACTATTAATGATGCAACTACAGTACAAACAATTGGAATACCTACTCCGGCTCATATATTTTTTTAATTCATGACATGACCTTCAGGTTAGATCCAGCAAAAGACTGAATAATGCATAAAGCTGCATAATAAATTCGCCCTATTATCGAAGTCAGTGATGTACCCTCTACATTTCATAGCCTGGCACTTTTAGGAAATGATCTTGCAGCAATCGTGTTTAATGCATGGTAGTTGTTAATAATGACGGGTACCAATCATTCTCCAAATATGGTCTAGACACCTTTTTAGGGTTCCGTAGAGAAACAAGGAACTCTCGTAGTATTTGTCTGTCCGTATGTTACCGCAACTTTATATGTGTGGGGTGTCTATAGATAGGTCTTTAAAAATGACGTTGAGATTCCTGAAACCATTTTTCCTCAAAGCAAATTGTTAAAGAGACAGACACTTCCAAAGTGGAAAAATTTGACCCCCCCTCTAACTTTTAAAGTAAGGGAATCTAAAAAAAAATATGTTGTATATCTCAATAAACACTCAACGAATATTGGTTTGAACAAAATAATATAACTTTGTCATTCATACAAAACTTTTGAAAAAAAAAGTAATTACTTGATGGTGAAGAACGAAAGTGATAATTTGGCTAAGTGTATCAGGTGTATGTGAAGTGAGTACCTTCCTAATTGTTTTTTGGCTTATTCTAAATTATTACGGAACCTAAATGTGCGAAGTCCGACACGTACTTGGCCGGCTTTTATATAAGGTATAACAGAAAGGTCAAGCAATATATTAGTGGGTTGATAAGGACATCATTCTGAACACTTACTATGAACTTTTACTATCATACCGATTTGCTCAGAGGGACTTTGTTTTTCACTTGTCCATACAAATCAGCCGATCGCCTGGCCTAAAATGTATAGGCCAGGCGATCGGCTAATTTGTATAGAAAACTGAAAAAGAAAGTTGCTCTGATCTAATCGGTTTCATAGTAAAAGTTTTTCAGAATTATGTTCATCACAACCTCCTCAAATATGACTTTACCTTTCTGTTACGCTGGTAGGGCCTTGTTCTCTACGGAAAATTATCATTTTATTGTCAGGTACAACGAAAATACAATGATAACAGCTGTAAGAATTACTTTGTATTTTTTTAAATAAATTGGTTGCAAACGGTGGCGTATATGTTGTGAGGTCAAAGACCTTGGTTACGAGCTCCTGAATTGAGCTTGAATTGTACTAATTTGTATGAATTTCCGTTTTAACAAAAAATGTGATGTCTTGATTGCATGGAAGTACCTACTACTCTAACAGGAATGCTTACTCTAGCCAAAAAAACGAGCCGAGCGAGAGGGCTCGATGGTGGGTTATTTATCTCTTTCTCATAGGGTGGCACTGATTTTGAATAAAAACGGGACATACTGAATTCACACTGGTGCGTGTGACGGGTCGGCAATGATTGAACCACACATCATAAACAGGGAATTCCATTCCACTGCACACTACCTACCTGCGACTGCTTGCCCTGTGTTTTCGTCGGCAGTTCCTGATTTTGTAGGAATTTCGGGATAAAACTAGAAATCTGTACATGTCTTATTTCAGGCCGTAATGACCTTCAAGATTAATACCTGCATAGTGAGCGCGATTGGATTGGCCAAGCCATGTCACGCAAAATTAACTGTTGAAATACTGGCTTAATTTGGGCACAACTGCCCCCCGCCACCTCATATGGTAAAATGGTGACGGTTTTCTGCGAGATCTAATAAAAATCAAACTCAAACACATATATCTTTATTATATCATATACAAACTTAAAAACAAAGTGCGAGTCGTTCTGTTAGGAGGCCTATGGTGTCTGTCTTTTTAAAAAAAAACTACAATGTTCGCCTAACTAGTTTTATTGTCTTTTGACAAATCTTACAAGATCACTACGACACAACTTTTATAACTTCTTGAAAGTGGAGGCGACCGCTCCTCGCAATTGAACAATTCTAACTGACTAAAAAAAATATTATTCAAGTAAATGGCAGGTAACCAAAGGGCTGACTCTGCAATAGAATATCATGGAAATATACACGTTACAAGGTGATCTGCTTGTTTAGCTTTTATTACAAAGAAAACAGGGTTATAACAGCTCCCCCATTTTGACGAAGCTTCATCCCTAAGAATGAAGCGAAGTAAATACATGATAATGATAATAATGAAGAAAGATAAATAAGCAGATAACCGATTTGATTTCAAGAAGTCATTTTACAATACATGGGAAAATTGAGAAAATGTTATTATACTTAGTTTAGCATCTTATCAAACTAAAAGTTAAGGTTCCTTCTGGATGGATGTTTATATTCTAATTTAAAACTTGTATGAGGGGCTGGTAAAGATTTGATTGACCTCTTCTCATCTTCGGATGAGGAGACATCAGTCATTTCTATGGAGTTGGTAATATTAGAGTTATGTTTCACCATCTTTTTGTTGTGGCATTGATTAAAAATCTGTATACAACATCCAGAATCCGGTTTAATGTTCCGGTACCTATAACATTTATACAGTTTGTATCCTATAAATAAAAACATCAAAATAATCAAAACATAAGTAAACGTTGAATAGTATTGAGCATATCTTATAAAGTGTGACTCTGACTGTAATTTATTTATTTCATTTTCCAAATTATCTAGGTGGTGAGATGCGTATTTCAAGGACTCTAAGTTAATTTTGCTCAAATTGATAGGGGTTAAATGAGGTAAGGTTTTGTTAAACACTTCTTTCTTACAACAGTCATCTTGTGTAATATCGAAAGTTATATCTAGAGGAGACTTAATTATATTAGTATAAGAATTACTTGGCATGAGTTGGATAGTCCTTGAAAATCCAATACATTCTTCAGTTAGTTTAACTATACCAGTTCCTATGATAGAATAGTCGACAATATCGTCGTGACATTTTATAGTAAGTTTGCTAGGATCGGACTGTACATAAATCCATCTATTATTACTAAGCTTTTGCCAAATATCTATCTGGCCTATGAGTAGTTTTGAAAAACATTGGGAAGGTAGTGATAATGTCACTTCCGTAAGGAGCTTAGATTCACAGTTAGGGTTACCTAAGCTAGAAAATATTGAAACTAGTTCACATATAGAATAATTACCACTAATAAACTTACATTTGTCTAGATTATTAAACATAGCATAATGAATTCTGTTATCACTAAGTCCAATGTAGTTATCAGAAGGTTGAATGAGCGCAAAAGTACGGGTAACCCGTGATTCATCATGTGGAGTAGGTAAAGGTATGTTTTTATAAACCATGAATGTTTCTGACGCTATCAGTGGGACCTGCAGGACAAACACTATTTTATTGTTGTAGTAATAGGAACTAAGTTTGGACGCGTCAATTATAGAGTGGATATTGTTTACGTTAAGTGGCAATGGAAAGTCCAGACGTTTGTCTAGTTGGTTACTATGCATTGATAACTCATTGAACAGATTTAAAGGGCTTATCACACTAGGATGTAATACATTGACCTTAGAAAATAAAATAGCATTTAACGTAGTATCTAATAAATTCGATACAGAAAGTACAGAACTTTCTATGATGTTTAGTAAACTATTTATCCTAGAGATATAGAACAGTTCGTTGTCTATCTTGGTAATTTGAGACAGGATCCCGTTCATGTTGTCAATTTGGGAGTTTATTTTGATTTCATTTTGACTAAGTTTGTAAATAGTAGAATTAAAATTATTTATGGTAGATTTAACAACATGAATGTTATCCTTCATCAAGTGAAATAGTTCATTTTCACTTTTCTTACACGATTCGATAGCGGAATCGTATTTTCTGGCATCATCGGCATCCAGGGTTCCGAAAAAGAATTTCAGGATTTCCCCACCAAATTCTAGAGATCGCTTGACTTTACTTTGGGATTTACTCAAAGTTATGTGAGATAGTGATTGCAGTTTAATTAAATTTGATTGCACTAAAACATCGATAGGGCTGAAAGCTTCTTTACATTGGATCAAATCTGATAGTTGTATTTTATTGCAAAGTTTCTCAGATTTTTGTAAAAGTGTTTCGATATTATCAAGATAAGGATGTAATGATATAAGCTCAATGTGTGTTACTACTTTCCAGTAGTCGTTATAGAAATTAATCGAAGTTACGGGTTCAAAGTAAATTCCTGGGCTATGAACTATTGGCGTGATTTTTGATTCAGCGCTGCATCCGTAGAGCAAGGCTCTGGAAACAAGGATAATGAAAAAGGTTATGTTTAGACTAGTTAGCAGGTTTAATTTCATTAGTATGGTGTTTGACATGTTTACGGCCCACTTGTAAAGAGACATTATGTTTGTTATGTACTTTGACAACCCTATATGGACCTTTCCAAATAGGGGATAGAGCCTTGCGTAACCTATGATGCTGCTTTAGGTAAACCATGTCACCGGTTTTATAATGTGAATCGCGAGAATGAGCATCGTAGTATTGTTTTGACTTTTCTTTACTTGCTATTATGTTCTGAATAGCCTTTTCACGGCTGAAACGCATCCTATATTGCAGGGCACGGATATATTCACTATAGGTAGTATTGTTAGACGTATCGTATAATGAGTTGGGAATAGATGGTTTATAACCATATAGAAGTTCGTGTGGTGTGAATCCAGTAGTACAGTGTGGAGTGGTATTGTAGGCTAATATAGCTGTAAATAAGTAGCAATGCCAGTCATTCTGATTTTCATTAACAAATGATTTAAGATACTCTTTTAGAGTTGCATGAGAGCGTTCAAGAGCTCCGTTTGTTTGTGGATGGTATGGAGTGGTAAAAAGGGGCTTAATTTTTAAAATTTCTGTCAGTTGTTTGAAAAGATCTGATGTGAAACAGGTACCCAAGTCTGTTAGGATGTGTTTTGGAAATCCGAAAAGGGATATGAAATGCACTAGGTTACGTGCTATCTCTTCACTTGTTGCACCGACCATAGGGTAGGCGCTTGAGAATTTTGTGAGGTCATCTTGTAGTGTCAAGATGAACTTGAAGTTTTGGAAGCCAGCGTCCGGTAAGGGACCTACGACGTCGAGAGCTAATCGTTCAAATGGTTTAGTGGAGGTAGAAGTTATTTCCATAGGGGCTTTATTTGATATCCTTAAGGGTTTGTTAATTTGGCACAATTTACAATTTTTGACATAGTTTTCGATATCAGACCGCATGCCTTTCCAGTAGTAGGAGGCCTTGATTCTGTTATACATTCGTTTTGAACCTGGGTGACCAGCGATAGTAGAATCGTGGTTTTCTTTGAGAATTTTAGGAACTTCGGCAGGAGTTGGGTAAATCATTTGATTTTTATAAACATGTATCTTAATGTTCGTGTTGTGGAAAATGTGAGAGATCATGTTATAAATCTTTGTGTAAGCTATCTTAGAGAATGGATCGGAAAAATCTGGTAATGCAAGGTCTGTGGTCTCCGGACTATCTTCCAGAATCTGGTCTCGGAGTTTCATGAGTAAATTATATACATCCTTAAATTTAGTTTCCTCGTAGTGGTGGATTTTTGTGAATAGAAAGTAGTACATTTTATTATTCATATTTACGCTTTTAATCGTAAATGGTTCGCGTTCGGAATCAAGTAAGTCAGCGGAATTTAGTTGAGACATTAGCTCTTCACAATGTGGCATAGAATAGTCAAAGTCCAGTGAGACGGGACACGCGATTGATTTAAGCTTAGATAGATGGAGAGCTTCGGTATGTTCTTCCATTATGGTATTTGGAGTAGGGATTCTATTTGTAAATTGTTCCTTAAAATATTTTTCATATGGAGAGTTAAGTAGATTTTGGGAATCAATGATATTCACAGGACAACGCGATAACGCATCGGCGTTGGAGTTAAGGCGACCTTGTTTATATACAATTTCATAGTCGTATTCCTCTAGTTTAAGGCGCCAGCGAATAAGTCGGCTGCCAGGATCCTTAACGTTGAATAGCCAGACTAATGGCCGGTGATCCGTCACGATTTTAAATTTGCGACCAAAAAGGTAAGGGCGGAATGTTTTGACAGCATAAATTATGGCTAGTAATTCCTTTTCAGTGGTCGAATAATTTCCTTCAGGCTTGTTTAAGGTTCTGGATGCATAGGCTATAGGTTTGTCTTTACCTATATCACCTTGTGAAAGGACTGCACCTACCGCATAATTAGAAGCATCCGTTGTGATCACAAACGGGGCAGAAAAATCAGGATATTGGAGTAGAGGTGCAGTGGTGAGCTTTACCTTGAGGAGTTGAAAAGCGTTTTCTTGTTCTGAAGTCCAATCGAAAGGGATATCCTTTTTGAGTAGTGATGTTAAGGGTTTTGTGATTTTCGAGAAATTTTCAATGAAGCGTCGATAATAACCGACAAGACCAAGGAAGGATTTGATTTGCTTTACATTGGTTGGTACTGGGAACTCAGTAACAGCTTTAATTTTTTCGGGATTGGGACTGACTCCTTTGTCTGTAATTATGTGTCCTAAGTAAGCGACTTCCCGTCTGAGAAATTCACATTTATCAGGTTGTAATTTTAAATTGAATTGTCGCATCCTGTCGAAGACAAGTTGTAACTTGGTCATATGGGAATCCAGGTCATGTGAGTAGATTATGCAATCGTCGAGATAAACGTAACAGTGAAGGCCTTGAAGGCCTGAAAGAGCTGTATTCATGAGACGCTGAAACGTAGAAGGAGCATTTTTTAACCCGAAGGGCATCCTGGCAAATTCGTAGTGGCCAGTGACGCTCGAGTTAGTACTAACGGTAAATCCTGTTTTGAGGGCATCTGAAGCACTCATCTTTATTTGATGAAATCCGCTTGCCAGGTCAAGAGTGCTGAAATATTTAGAATGACCCAGTTGGTCGAGTATGTCGGTGATAAGTGGTAGAGGATAACTTTCAGAAACTGTGACGTCGTTCAAACGGCGGTAATCGATAACAATCCTCCATTTCTTCTTGCCGGAAGCGTCCATTTTTTTAGGGACTACCCATACGGGAGCACTCCATGGTGAGATAGAGGGGCGGATAATATTTTGATCAAGCATTTTTCGTACTTGAGAATCGACTTCTTCCTTATGACAATCAGGAAATCGATATGATTTTACATGAATAGGGGGAGAGTCACCGGAGTTAATAGTGTGCTCGATGGCGTTAGTATAAGTCAGGGATTCACCATCAAGGTGGAAGATATCAGTGTATTTGCGACAACACTCAAAAAGAGTTGCTTTTTCTTCATCGTTCAGATGATAACAGCGTAATTGATTTAAGACTTGATTTATTCGATCAGAATTAGAAACAGAAATAGAGTTTATTTTACGACAAGAATCAGATGTCGTTTCTGATTTCTCAATGGGTGTTAATTCCACCGCATAGTCTTTGACGTTGACGCTAGAGTTTGTAGTATTTAAAACTGAGATATTCACTTTGCCATTTGGTTTGATTAAAACTATGCAATTAGCGACATAAACACCTTCGCAATAAAGATGATCTAAAACGAGGGCTTCGTTATCTTGGTAGAGCTCGTGTGAGTAATTTGATATTCCGCACTCGATAACGGCTTCACTGCGAGCCGGTATGATGTAGGTAGGTTGATTATAAACAATAGGCAACTGTACATTGCGAATGTGTATGCTTTTCAATTCGTAGTTAATGTTAACTTTGAAATGTCCGAAAAAATCACTTCCGATTATTCCGTCATAATCTTCGAGGCACACATCGTCATTTGTGACATGGAATTTAAAATTGATTGTTTCTGAGGGTAAGTCAATATACAGCTGGAAGGTGCCCAATGTTGTAATTAAGGATTCTGATTTACTTATGCCTTTAATTTTTACAATTTCACGTGAGAGTGCAGGAGTTTCTTTCAAACTTGAGTTTTTAATTATACTGATGCTTGCGCCAGTGTCGATCAGCAAGCATAGTGGATTCACAGCGTATTTAGTTTGCAAATAAATGTGTGGTAATGATATTTTTTTATTAGTTATAGTAGTCTCGAGAATTGGTATAAAATCAGGGACAGGGTCGGATTCAGTTAGTTCAAAGTTTTTAATATTTCCCGAATCTTGATTTTGAGAATTGTTTTGAAAACTTTTTTGTATTGACAGAGTAGGACTCAGCGAGTGCTGAGGTGACATCGGAATCGTGTTCCGGGATTTATTTATAGAACTCTGTGGTTTAGTCAGAGTAGAACTCAGGGCAACCTGAGATGACCTCGGAACTATGTCCCGGGATTTAATTGTATAACTCTGGTCTTTAGGCAGAGTAGGACTCAGGGTGACCTGAGATGACCTCGGAACTATATTCCGGGATTTAATCGTAGAACTCTGGTGTTTGGGCAGAGTAGGACTCAGGGTAACCTGAGATGACCTCGGAACTATATTCCGGGATTTAATCGTAGAACTCTGGTGTTTAGGCAGAGTAGAACTCAGGGTAACCTGAGATGACCTCGGAACTGTAGTCCGGGATTTCTTTAATACATCGGCGTATGATAATTGAGAGATGACCTCAAAGGGTTTGTTATTTGTGCCGTTTTGATTAAGCGATTTCGGCAGGCACACAACCGAAATCATTCTTGGTTTAAAGCATCATCAGAAGGTTCATCATAGACATTATGCACATGGGCCTGTGCCGAAGTACCTTGTGAGGGATCTTGACCTTGGGAAGTTTGGGAATTCTTATATTTTAATTTATAACACTCGTCAATGGTGTGACCCTGTTTTTTGCAGTATCTACACTGTTTAGGACCTTGGAGAGAATCAAAAGCAGGTCTTGAATTGACGGCGTATGATCGTTGGGTTTGAGTTTGATTTTGAGGCTTGTTCCTAAAGCACTCAGAAGAAGTGTGCCCTTTCTTGTGACACAACGAGCATTGTTTTGCTCGGTAGAACGACGAAGACGACGATTTGGTGAGGTTATATAATTTTTCCTCTTCAACTGCGCATTGTATAGCGTCATTTAATTTAGGTGGGTTACGGCAACGCACTATGTTGGAGATTGAGGAGTTTAGGCCCAACAAAAATGTGTTGAGGGCAAGGTCCTCCATGGCAGCTATTCGCCCTACGAGTTCGTTTGGCTGTTTGCAATTATAATAAATATCAGATTGCATGCGTGTCAAGATCGATTCTAATCTTATCGAATATTGAGTCACATCTTCAGATGGCAACTGTTTACAATTTTGAAGATCAACAAGTAAATGTGTGGCATGTTTCTTTTCTCCAAATGTTGCTCGAAGGAAATTTTTTATTCCGTCCCATGAATCGAAGTTTTTGAGGCTGCAGGCAACCTGCGCCTTGCCTTCCAGTTGGGATATTACATATTTACACAAGACATTGATCTGGTCCGCATTTGCCAACGAAATAGCATTATCGCAGTTAGTTAGGAATGCTGGAAGGGATTCTTTATCACCATTGTATGGTTTTATAAATTTAGTCAATACTGACAGGGAGATTTCAGCATTTTTATCGACTTTTGGTGGCATGTTGGTTGGAAGAATAGCAGATAAGTCGACACTAGATCCAAAATGAGAGTCAGAGGAAGTATGAGAAGCGTCTGATTCTGAACTGATTGATTCGTGACCTTCTGGAAGTTCCGATTTTAATTTGGAATCTTCAGATTCGGATTTGACGTCAGACATTAATTATTGTGCTATGTTTAGGTAGTCTTAGACAAAATGTTTGACAATACCAATAAAATAAATGTAAAAATAAATCACCGTAAAACATAAGATGTAGCAGGTAAAATTAAAAGTAGGACTTAAAAAAACACTTTCACATGAAAACGGTAGAACACAAAAGTAAACGGGTTTTGTAACTCACAGACACACGACGATATTGGTCTTAAGCTGCATTCTCGGGCTTGGCGATGGTATCACGCGGCAGGTTGCGTGACGTGGGCAGGCAGCGCGTGACGCGTGTCTAGTGACAGCGCTTGGTGACCACGCGGCGACAGGCGGCGTGTTAGATTTTTGGCTGGAAACGGGCTGCAGGATAATGCACCCAGGATGTTGGGCGATGGTGATGATGAGCTAGAGCTGTTCGTCGGGCACGTTGAATGGAGTACCCGCAGTGGTAGTGTTCTGGATCGCGGGCTCACGCTCAGAGGGCGGAGACTGACCGTCGGATCAAGACAGTTAGGTTGTAGCTGATGCGGGCTCGTACTAGGCACGAGTCTTATCGTCGATCAGGACAAACACTGGCCAGGGATTCGGATTCCTTAGATGTCTGTATGACCTCTTTGGAATCCCACTTCTGACACCAATTTGTTAGGAGGCCTATGGTGTCTGTCTTTTTAAAAAAAAACTACAATGTTCGCCTAACTAGTTTTATTGTCTTTTGACAAATCTTACAAGATCACTACGACACAACTTTTATAACTTCTTGAAAGTGGAGGCGACCGCTCCTCGCAATTGAACAATTCTAACTGACTAAAAAAAATATTATTCAAGTAAATGGCAGGTAACCAAAGGGCTGACTCTGCAATAGAATATCATGGAAATATACACGTTACAAGGTGATCTGCTTGTTTAGCTTTTATTACAAAGAAAACAGGGTTATAACAGTTCGCGCACCGAGGCGAGGGTTCGGTACAAATTTGTAGGTACATATTATATTTCTATTAACTACGCATGACTGTAATGTTGGGTTTGAAGTGTAACCTTCAAAATGTAGCGTTAATATTTGATGGAATGCGTAGTAATGTGATATACATTATATATTTTTCGTCATATCGTAAATCAAAAACTATCTTTAATTATAAAAATTAAAACATCTTTCATCATTGGTGAGGTTTATTAAAACTCGAGACCGGATGGACCGATTTGACTGTTATTTGTATTGAAATGTCCGTAAAAGTGCCGGTAGTGTCAGAGTTCAGCCGTTGTCGCATGAAAGAGCAACATTCATCCATACACACTTTCATTAAATTAAAATTCCACAAAAATTAAACATTACTAAAAGTAATTGTTTTGTGTAGTTTCTGTCTTAAACCAATCTTAGAACGGAAATTTCGCATCGAATTCAATTTAGCTTGGTGGAAAATTTTTAAATTTAAATAGGAATTTGCCAATGTTTTTACTAATTGTAATTCATGTGGCTCTTCGTCATTTACAGATTGTAGAGGATGGGGCGGAGAAAATATGTTTTGTAGCTTTGTGTAAAATAACTGTTTTAATAAAACCAAAATTCTATTTTTGCTTGTGGTCCGGAATGTATTATTCGACAATTCTGACAGAAAGAGCTGTTCACTGCATCTCACTATCTCAAATGCAAATCTAGATACATATTTTAGTTTACCCTTGTCTATGAAAGCAGTGAAGGATGAAAAGTTTGTTATATCTATAAAATAGGAATGATCAAAATCATCTTTTGTGATTACTAACGCATCACGACAATGTGGACATGAAAGTTTGTTTAACATTTTGTTTACGAAATGACCAGAAATGTAATACAAAATGTTATTTTTATAATCCGACATATTAATCGATTGAACGCGATTCAATAAGATTTCCACTTGTTGATCATCTAATGAATCAACATTTTGTTTTTCATTTGTGATCCTTTTTTGACTTCGAAACTCTAAAACTGGCGAGAGTTCAAATTCACTGTCGATACAGTTTGCACTAAGGCTAGGCTTAATGCTGTTGCGATGCAATAGTTTACGCAAGGCGTATCTGAATTGCAAGGTATTAGGATTGTTATTTCCACCACCTTGCAATCGGACACAGGAAAAAAACATCTCTAATTGGTCTTGCGAAAATTTATATGGCAAGAAATAATCCAATTTATTTTCAATATTTTCTAAAAGGTCCATTGCTAAATTTTTACAACTGAATGTGTCTACAATTAAACCCAACACTGGCATTTTGCGACGATGAGTTAAAATATGTTGATTATCTATCGTCAGTGATTTCAGGTATTCCCTAGTTTTATAAAATGTATTTTCCCAAAACGGACGATTTCCCAGACGTAATGGGGCCTTAAATCCAGTACCAATTGGGGATTTGGCATTTAGAAAATCAAAAACCCTGTCAATCATTCTTATATATTCAGTGGTGGATTCACTGTTTTGGAAGTCCTTGTTCCCAGTAGTTCTTAAATAATCAATTGCATCTGCGACTGAAGAACTTAATGTTTGTGCTGCCAATTTCACGTTCATTTTTTTCCCGAAGAAGTTAATATGTCCGGCATTTAATTTATTTTTTAGTCTGAAACCCTCTTCCTCTTGCAATTTGTGCAATTCTCTGACAAAATTAAAATTTATGTCACCGTTTTGCGATCTTAGGTTTGTTTCGGCAAAAATGTTTCTGGATAATTTTAACATGTGTGCTGGGTCAAATATACAATGTATCTATCTCTTGTAGGGTGTTTAAAGCTGGTAATCATATCTATTGAATTGAATTTGCTGCCCAAAATTTCATATGTCAAAACATTTGCATGTGTTCCATCACAAGTTAAACTACGAACTGAAATCCCTATATCGTCCAACATACGAATAGCAGTAAGTATTATCTGTGATTGTATGGCAGCTGAGATTTTGCATATGAAAAAATATGCAATGGGACATTTGAATTTTTGTTTAAACGATACTATTTGAAGCACTAACACCTCTGTGGCCAACTGATCAGATTCATCAGGGACGATGCCAGCATAATCAATATATCCCCATTTTTTGTCTTTATGTTTTTCAAATATTAATGCTACATTTTGAAGGTCATTCACTTCAACTGTTGATTTTAAATACTCAAAAACTTCCGACATAAAACCAACATTACAGTCATGCGTAGCAAGCATTTTTCGTAAAGTTGCAGGATGAGGTAAAGAAATTTTGTTTCGCAAAAACAAATAACCTTTTGCAGAATAAAAGTACAAAGACAAAGCGAATTTCTTGACTTCATCCGAATATCTTGCACCTTTATTGTTCTTATCAGTATTTAGGTGAGTATGAATATCACTAAAATTTCTTTTCATCGTGCGCTCAACTTCGTCGTAGTTGTTACATTTGTTTTTTAATACAAGTAATATTGATTGGAGGTTATGTATTCTGTTGTCTCGCCGACTTAATCTTTGAGACAAAACTTTCACCTTTCTTTTCAAAATTTCATCAGAAAAACAATGGCACTTAATTTCTGTCTGAATGCCTACTTCCTTATAACTTAAACAAAGCTTCTTCCGTGGTGGTTCACAATCACATGTGGTAGAACTTGTTGCTGTTTCTAGAGAGGCAGCGGCAGGGATGTTTTCTTTATTACTACAACATTCTGGCTGTGGATGTTGTAGCAAAATGTTACTAAGTACTTCAATTTTCTTACTTCTGGGCTGTAAATTAAATATGTTCATCAGTTTAGTTCATTATAAAAGGAAAAAAAGCACACACAAAAAACACCAAAATATAAGCTTGTACAAGAAATTAAAATAATTACTGTAAGTATTGATGGAACTGCGTTCGGTTTTAACATGTTTCGTGAATTCGCCCAGTAAAAATCTTCGGGTGTGAAATGATGACTGCATACACGCGAATATTTCTCCGGAATGAAAAGCGTCATTTGCATGGAGGCGAGCCATTTTTGTCGGATATCTTCATTTTTTGGGAAACTGTAACAATAAACACCAAACTTTAATGTATAAGTATCTGCTGACTTCCTACAATCAATATCAACTACTTACTATAAATATGTACGGCGTAAGATGCGATAGCATGGTCACCGTAGCATAATTTATGTTTGGTATTGTAAAAATCCCCAGGTCATGGAATGGGATATAAATGTTGGTGGCGTCGCTGTTTCTGGTTCCCACGACACGGGGTATCCTAGTGTTGGCTGTGGGGCCAGCACAGAAGCAATTACGGAGTACTATCATGTACTATGCTGTACATATCTAAAGCAATGTAAATGTTTAAGTTGGCTTACTTACCGGTGAAAAGATATGCCGCATCCAGCATACGATTCACTTCCGCAACCACTAACGCAACAATTAACAACCATTTTCGCTACACACAGCACAGATCAAAAGTTTAGAATACGTAGGAAAATCAAAAAACACCGTCAAACACAACGTCAACAACGAAATCGTTCATTCGTACATAACCTATAAATTGACGTATTATTTGACAACACTGAGATAGTTGCCAGCGATAATAAATTAAAATCAAACTGAGTTTTACAAATGTATTTTTACATTGAATTTACATACAAACACTTATTATAACAGTAACATACGTATAATCGTCTAAATGTAATAAATAAATCGTCAAATTGCGAAGTATTTTATAAAAAATATTTTCCTGCTATTTACATTTTTTCTTGCTGGCAATGTGAAAGAGCGAGACACACATACCGCCATATAAGCCTCTCACTCGGCTCGTTTTTTACTTTGTGGTTAGGACTTTCAAAAATAAACCTTATGTACTTGGGATGTGGGTGTTTTTTGTAACTACCAATTTAAGAAGAATGCAGTCCTGTTCAATAGTTACTAAGTCCATGCTTGATTGTCTTGATGGGTTTTTCGAATATTTCCACTCCAAAAAGTTAAAGTAATGTTCTGCTGGCAGGACATAATTGGCAATTATGTTCTGCTGGCAGGACATAATTGACAATTATTTTTCTATGCCAAAGTACCTACTGCTTGGGTCAATAAGTTACCCTAGCGTAGAGCTAAATAGTTATTACGATAAAGTTATCATACTTTAAACAATTATCGTCATCTACTTGACTCTGGGATAACGGAATGACGCTAGTGGGCCCTATTTCTTTAATTTATTTTATGTTAATTGTAAATCTGAATTTTAGAGTATTTTATATACGCACGGAATTCGCTTAGTACCTATACGTACTTAACTAATAGGTATTATATTTATGGATGTTGAAAATGAACCATATCTGTAAAAAATATTTTTTAATCATAATTAATCATACGGATTAAATAAATTGTAATAAAGATTTATTGTTGTAACTTCTCGTCATTTATTTTCACCCTGACGACAAGCGCAGTGTAGGTATTTTTCTATATCTTCCGAACGTTCTATCTGCAAAGAAAGGAATACTTTTATGTTGGAAAGTTAACGGCATCTAGGCAAAATGTAACAAAAAGATGTCTCAAAAGTAGGTACTACGCCTCTAAGCATTTCCCCTCCCTCCCTCACCCGCTCGACCCGTCGTCAGTAGGGGAGAGGAACTCATCATGGGATAGTATTTTTTGAAAATCTATAAAAAAAAACCTTAATCAAATCTTTTCAAAACAAGAATAATTCATTCAGAATTTAACGGCTTACATTGCCATGAAATTGTATTCTTCTAACATACATATATTTGAAACAACAGACAAAATAAAATAAACATAAATGTTGGCAAATAAAAAAGGGTATCCCAATACGGGAAACCGTATACTCCCAAAATGGGATATCCCATATAAGGGAACACCTAGAGTAGGGCACCTTTATTGGGATATCTCATATTGGGGTTTAGGGTTGTATTATATTTATTATTCTTCGTTAGTTAATAAAGGGTCTATCTATTTATTTATCTATCTATTTGTATGCATGTGTACAATAAATACCGTAAAATAAAAAATAAAAAATATAATTTTATATTTATTAATTAAGATAATCCAATACTTAATATTATCTAATCTAAGCAAAGTTCACAGATGAAAATATTGATATGCGGTTCTACACCAGCACACAACTCATGGCACCACCGAAAACATTTTGTGCACTGTATCCACTTTTCTCCAGCAATGTCATTTGAATATGAACTTTGGCAATATATGCATTCAACGTCTTCATTACAGCCGCTTTCATCTGAGCTCATTATTGGTGGATCTTCCTCTTCACTCTCACTAGACGAGCTCCGTAAAATCTTCTTTTTTACTGATATCTTCTTTTTTTTTGGTAATCTCCTTTTTCTGCTTTATGGTTTTGGTTTTTTGAACAGTCTTTGAAGTTTTATTTTTAGCAGGCATCACCTTTTTGGAATTACTTTTTGATGTAACACGTTTTTCTTGCTTGATTGCCTTCTTGCTTCCTTGCTTGGTCAGTTGGTCTTGTAATTCATTTTTGTATGGGAAACTAAAGGCTTTCCTCCTCGGAGCTGTGATGCTTGATCAAGTTTCTTGGTTTTTGACTGGATTGTGGAAAGAGGACTGATTGCAGCCGGTTTGATGGAAAATGTTCGTTTGGTTTGTACCCTTGTTAAAGAGAGCGAGATTGGACTATGAACTAATTCGTCATTTGGTGTCGATGGCGATGTAGGTGAATCATTATGGGGTGGAACTGGAAGCGGAGCCGGTTCAGCACCTGAACCTGATGAGACTATATTTTGGATTGCAGTCAAAGCGAGTGATGCTAGATTCGATGGAGCTGCACCTGAAGGGGTCGAAATTAGTAGCGGAGGCGTTTCAGCACGTGACTTCGACGAGAGCATTGTTAAAGCAAGTGCTAATGGCGAGTACGCAGACACTGCACTAGTAGTCTCCAGGGGCATTGCTAATTCAGCAGACGATGCCATTGGGGTTGGGATTGGAGCTGGAGATGGCAACTCCACCAAACCGGTGTCAACAACCGATACGGCACTAGTAGTCATTGAGTCCATCTGTGATGCAATTGGATATAGGACTGGGGCTAGTTCCACATCCATATTCGTATCATCACTGTCGCCGTTCTGTACAGCGAAGTCGTGGTCTCTGAAATGATTGCAGTCGAATGGGAATATTCCGCTTTTACGGAATCCATTGACGGCTACTTCTTATGTGGCAGCCCCCATGTACGCCCTTCCAATTAATTCTGCAACTTGGAATGCAGTCACGACGCGGCCAGGGTGATTTTTTAGCCATGAATCGATTTCTTTGGCATAGTAAGTTTTGAATGGGCTCATAAATGATAGATCCAAAGGCTGCATTCGGTGAGACGAATGTGGGGGGAGGCATATCGCTATAACACCGTTTTCACAACATTTGTCAATCGCATCTATATTTTTTATGTGAGAGAAGTGGCCATCTAGGATCAATATGACTGGATTCTCTTTAGATGGGTGGACAGTGTTGATGAAGTGAACAATCCATTGTGTAAAGATATGGAGTTGAAGCCAACCACATTTGTGACACGCGAATTGTGAGCCAGGTGGAGCAGCACCATTTTTTAATTCTTCCTTCATGTTTACTCTGGGGAAAATCATTCAGGGTGGAACAAAGAACCCCGATGCGCTCATACAGGTGACCAGAGTAATGAGGGCTCCCCGCTCCGCCGACGAAATTCCGCCCACTTGTTTTTGCCGTCTGAGACATAAAACTTTTTCCATCTTATGCTGGACAATTGTCACGCCAGTCTCGTCAACGTTGAATATTTAAGTCGGGTCGAATTCAATTTTGGGCAATATCATATCATGAAACTTATCCACCTTCTGTTTTGAAAAACCCTTGGCTCTATTAGCAGATATAGCTTGCGGTGCCCTGAATGACAAACGAGGATTTCTTTTCAGAAAAATTCTCATCCACTTTTTCCCTGCAGTCTTCTTGCTTGCATTAAACTGGTGTGGCAGACCATTCTTTATCGCCAATTGAGACGCCAAAGAACGGATGTCTGAGGCTCTCAGACCGTAGAACCTTGAAACAATTGTAATGCAGTGCTCTGCGAGCTCATGCTCCATTTCCTCTGAAAAAGTTGGTTTCAAAAGCCCATTCTCAGAGAGGTAAGCTCTGTCACTGCATCGCCACTTTTACTATACCGCTCCAAAGTTGACTTTGGGACGTTAAAAACTTTGGAGGCTTTTAAGTATCCCATTTCTTTATTTTTCACTGCGTTGTACGCCTTCAGCATCTGAGCAGAATCCCATTTATTTCGTTTTATTTTTTCGTTGGTATTCATCTCAAACAATATGTTTAAATATTAGCATACCTATTTTGATCGAAATTAATTTTGGGCAGTACTTAATTGGTACAAGTAGTAGTTAATCCTATTTACCATATGACCCACATTTTTAATGTCACCTTGTATAGGTATCCCATATTAGGATGCATTTACCCCAATATTAGATATCCCATATTGGGCACCTCCAGGTATCCCATATTAGGACAACTGGGTAATTATCTAACACGTGGTCTCAAACCAATAACTTCTTGAATTTCAGCACAAATTAACACATGAACCTCATCACAAACGTTCTTAGAAGGTGTAGAACCACATATTAACAAAAAAACAAACTTACCTTAAGAAAACTAAACTTCTAACTCGACTATGAATAAAACTAGTATTGAAATTTTTTGCGCAAATCAATGTCTCCTCTAACAGAATGGCGACTAACGCGTGGGCGTTTCAATATGGCCGCCGGACGTGGAAGGGTTTCACTGCCCGCAAGAGAGATGGCTCTGCTTGTTTACCGAGATAAATTGCTATCCCATATTGGGCAACCATCCCATAATGGGTTCCTCTGACAGACGCCATGACGTCATCAGAGCGAAGTGCCAACTTAACTTTGGCGTGTACTATATATAGGAAATCCTATGGTAAATCTTCTATAATCCTATACATACTTTTGGGACATTATACATGGGAGACCCAATCGCCCTTTCATTTAGGGTTAGGTACACCCTTTCATTTATAAAATCTCGTGTAGTTCTATTATTTATTCTTACAGCGGTAATAGTAACACACTGTGAAAATTTCAACTCTCTGCCTAGTCAGCCCGCTGATAGTACATAAGGACGGACAGACTGGAGGCCTAGTAATAGGGTCCCGTTATCCTCTATTATGTGATTAAAACGACCATTGACCTCACACTCTTTGGTTACGACGACCCTGGCTATTCTTTCGGGCCTTTGTAAATCTTTACTCGACTGAGTTTAGTTTTGAAACCGAAACCGAAATCATGGAAATAAAATAATAATAATAATACCCTGGACACTATTTACATATATGATCTAGCCCCAAACTTGGATTCCCTGTATCTTGGTTGCTAGACAACGATACACATACTTATATAGATAAATATTATACTTAGATAGATAAACAACCTCGACTAGGGTACAAACATCCGTTCTCATCAAACAAATATTTGCCTCCACCGGGACTCCAACCCGGGACCGTTGGCTTTGTAGGCAGGGTCACTGCCGACTAGGCCATTCGGGTCTTCAACTGGCATTCTGTAAAAAGTGGTACTCACGTTTTCCCTACTGAAGGACGTCGAGGATTACTATGGGCTGGAGCAGTTGAACAATTAAAGCCTGAATGCACCATAGCAAATAAGTGTGGTTCTATATACATAATATATACATAAATGAAAGCCATGAACGTGAAGAAACGTGACGTAATTTCGGCAAGTGTGTAGCCAGTAATTGCAACAGCATTGTTATTTCAGCGTAGTGTGGTTCGACGCTTACCTCAAGCGTATTTTCAGGATGGATATCACAGCAAAGAGGCAGTCGTTTCCCAATAGCGTTACGAGCTATGAGAACTTTGTCTATAGCTCTCCAAATTGGGCTCGCTGACCGCAAAACATTCATGTTGCCGACTATGTAGAGACCTGGAAAGTACCAAGGTATAGTTCTCGGCAAACTGCGGTGGCGAGTGTGAGAGAGAGAGTTCCCCCATTCATTTTCAAGAAGTTTGCTGGGATCTATCGAGTAGGGCTGTGGGCGTCATTTTCATTTATTAGTTTTTTCTGATCAATGAAAATGACATATTAATTAGGCTATGGAAATAAGAATAAATTGTCTTTACTTTGTGTCACACGAGCACACAAAGCCTGGTGGCACCTCTATACCTAGCGGTGCTGGCGACTATTGGTTCTATGCCGGGTTCTATATCAAGTTCCAGAAACAGCGACATCACACACATATAAACATCCAAGACCTGGGGATTTGTTTTTCTTAAACCCCCGACCCGAGTCTCTTATGCAACACCGATATCAATAGTATTTCGATTGCTCCCAATGGCGCAAAATTCTGTATCTGCCAGTCAGTCTACAATCAAAATGGGCGCCCGTAATAAGCCAAATATGGCATTTTGCGCCCTTGGGAGCAGTCGATACACTGCTATTCATATTTCATAAGAGACTAGGGCCGCTGGCTCAGAGACTACGTAAAGGATATGTCGCAGTTGGTTGGTTAAATCAGACACTCAACTAACTCTCTAGACCGTTCATTAAATACCGACGTTTAACCAAGTCACTAGCATTTTGATTCGAAAACGTTTAACAATCTCTTACCGAAAGCCAGCGTGTTGGAAAACAAGATGGCGTCACGACAACAGCTGATTTGCACAGGATTTGATGCTGATTTATATCAGGACAATACATTGCGGTAGCTTAGGTGAAAGGTGTAAAGGGGGAGAGCGAAGCCCCCTTTAACCTTCGTGCTAGGTTGAACATGTAAGAACAACAAAAAATTCTTAAAATAGTACACATAAAACAAATTTATGTTGTATATGTCTTGTTGCCTCGGAGCGTTTAGACAACTTGTTAAACCTTTCGTTCACTCACTTGTCTGATGGAATTTTAGTGACTTGGTTAAACGTCGGTATTTAATTAACGGCCTAGAGAGTTAGTTAAGTGTCTGATTTAACCAACTAACTGCAACAGATATACTAAGATAATTGCGTCGACCTTACAGTGTGCGGAATGTTGAAATGAACCTTACCTTCCTTGGCGCGCGAGAGAGCCACGCAAATCCTATTCTGTGCGTTCAGGAAGCCAATTCTGCCGTCTCTGTTACTCCTCACGAGCGACAGTATAACTATCCTGCTCTCCTCGCCCTGGTAGTTGTCCACTACGGTGATTTTCACATTTTGCAGTTTACTGTGTTTTTTGCTCATCTGTAAAATGAACAAACATCCATGTTACGTCTTTTTCCGTACGCAGTGCAGAGATACAGATCTGCACCAACATTGAGTGTCTAACAACACCAAGACGAAATTACGCGACCGAGGATAGTTGTGAAACTATGTCATTTAAGTAAGGATCAATTTATAAACATTTACGTACAGGCACATATATTGCCTGTGGCCTCACACTAGGATACCTTGTGTCGTGGGAACCAGATACAGCGACGGTACACACATAAAAACAACAAGGATTTTTCTGTATCCCCAGCCGGGTCGTCAAAATAAATAAATTATTCTTTACCCCATCAGTATTATTTTTACCAAAAAGTGGAGACATGAGACCTGTCAATGACGTTATTTTAGTAATTAGGGTCTATACCCTATTGATTTTTATATTTGCTTCAGCATATACCGAGGCCATGGCTCACAAATCAAAATCAAAATCAAAAATCATTTATTTCCATAGGATGTTGTTACATCACTTAGATCCGTCATTACATTTTTTTGGGTGAGTTCACTAGCACAATGGCGGAATCTGTGGAGAAGAGCTCACCGAAGAAACTCCACAGTCGTCGCATCTTTTGCGTTTCCTTTTTTAAATAAAATATTGTCAAATTACAAAATGAATGCTAATTATATATCGAAACAGCCTGTTACTCAAACAATCTATTCCCATGGACATCTGTCCTCTAAGTAATCAGATATCCTATAGTAACCTTTTTTATACAATTTCTGTTTTATTATTATTTTAAACTTGTCTAAAGGTAAGTTTTTAATATCAGTAGGGACCTTATTGTAATAGCGTATACAATTGCCTTTAAAAGAATTACTAATTTTATGTAGTCGGCTTACATAAGCAACCAACTTGTCTTTATTTCTAGTATTAAAATTGTGTATATCACTGTACTTCTGAAAATTAGTTATATTTCTTTTTACATACACAAGATTGTCATAGATATATTGAGAAACAAATGTCAGAATATTGATTTCTTTAAACTTTTCCCTCAGTGACACTCTAGGCCCTAATCTATAAATTGCACGAACAGCCCGTTTCTGCAGAATAAATATACTATTAGCATTCGCAGCGTGACCCCACAATAAAATACCATAGGTCATTAGACTATGAAAGTAACTAAAGTAGACTAGTCTAGCGGTGTCTACGTCGGTAAGAGCTCTAATTTTTTTAACTGCGAACGCTGCCAAACTCAGTCTGTTCGACAATTTATTTATATGAGGATCCCATTGTAGTTTGGAGTCTAAAGTAAAGTCCAAAAAGACAGTCGACTGCACAAGGTCCAATCTCTGTCCTTTTATAAATATGTCTGTAGTTACCGGGTTCACATTGGGTAACACGAATTTAATACATTTAGTTTTCTTTTCATTAAGTAATACATTGTCGTAATTTGATTGCTGTCTTTTAACTTTAAATATCAAAGAAGTATCATCGGCAAACAATACTAACCCATTTTTTGCTTTAACAAGGTAAGGTAAATCATTAATATATACTAAAAACAAGAAAGGACCAAGAATTGAACCTTGCGGTACGCCCATACTTATTGAAGTTAATACTTAGTAAGACAACTGTAAACACAGAGGGGTTGTTTTAAGTCCGTATACCACACGAGCTGATGCCCGCTCAATATGTGGGGACCCGGACATAGCAGGGAGGTCTGACTCCTGGGCATGGGTAATTCCATTTTTTTCCCCACCAACAAAAAAAAAAAACACTCTTTCCCACGTCAACAGTGACATCAGGCGCGGTACTTCGGTCGGGTAATTTCGGCCATGGTGGGTTTTACGACACTAAGGCAGAATTCGTTGCTACTCATGTGATAGGGGAACAAAAGCTCGGTGGCTCAAGCAGGAATAATTACCAGAGTGAAATGGTTCGAGTTCAGATAAACTGAACCTTATGTCATTGTACCTTAGTCTCTGACAGTCTTATTCGCAATCCTTTTCCGACGCGTAATTATTCCTGAGTCCTATACACAGTTCTGTATATTCGGATTCTTATCCAAATTACAGTCACTTTAAGGTGATATATATGACAAAATCGACACTGTTTGAAATTAGTAAAACAATTTTGGGACAATTTTCTAGATTTTTTGTTTATCAGATACGCGATTGGATGAATTGCGCTCGATAGAAATAACTATCGAAATGATGTCTAAATTGTCAATTTTTGATTTAGTGACAAATCGGATTATCACTCAGGCTTCAAAAATATTTACTTAGATGGGTTTTGACAACACCTGTTATATAATCATGGCTATTTTACTAAATTTTGTATTGATTTAAAACCGACTTTTGGTCATTTTCCCCAGATTGCGTCCCTGTCACACTGCGGGTTTTTCCGCCTGGAGTAACGGGAACCTTCGCACGGACGAGGAATCCCCTTCAATGACAGCTCATGTGAATAATCACGCTCTGATTGGTTAAACGTCAAAGTGACGTAAGCGAATATCCTTCAAAGCAGCAATTTGAAAGGGGTTTTGATCGAAATTTCCAAATGTTGATAGAGATTAGAGCTACAGCACATCGCCGCCCCGACCTCGAGATAGTCCTTATGTCATGACAAGAGCTTCGGGCTCAACGAGAATATATAAACATAAACATTTATATACAGGTACATACATTGCTTCTGGCCCCACACTAGGATACCCTTTGTCGTGAGAACCAGAAAAAGCGACGAGCTTAAGTTGTTGGGTAATTTCTGACAAATTTACTACTATGTTGTGCGCGCTTATAACGCTCCAATGCCCGCGAGTTCAATCAAATTATCCATCACACTTGCCTACCTTAGGTTAATATACCAACATCACAGTAAGTAATTATTTAGAAATAAATCAATGGAAAGATGAAGTAAAACTATTCAAAGGAAAGCTTTGGGTCAGGTACCTACTAACCACAAAACATCGCAAAATCTAGGCATCTACTTCCGTGTGCGAGTTGAAAGCACTCCAAATGTAAGCACTGTACTTACGGGCTGCGTTTGTGTGAAATGTACATGTCACTATCATTACACTGCGCAAGTACTTTCACCATTTCACAATATTCCACATTCGTGTATCGAAATACCATTGCGTGGCACGTGCCGCACACACCCCGCGCACCTGAACGCAGTTAGATAAACACTGACGGACTCAACAAAACAAACAAAGCGATCCCCTCCGCCCTTAACATCAACCTCTATTCCCTTCCGTGATTTGCACTCACTTAGTCGATGTTTGACGCAAAGGCTGTCTCTTTTTTTCCATACGGATGAGGAAAGTAAGCGAACCTACGAAATTATCCTTTCGTTTTGCTTAGTAAAGAAAACGAAATCAGTTTTCATTTTGGTGGGCGCCACCTGTGTGTGCTTCTATTCAGCGTGAGTAGAGTCTAGCCAGGGGTCAGTCAAACTGGACGGTCGCGCCTAAGTTAGCTTAGCTATAAAGAGACAGATCAACAAGAATAACTTTTTTCTTCAAAAATAATTATGACCTATATTTAAAGTCACTGAAATCGACTTTGCTAATGATTTTGAACAAACTAGTTTCTCATTATGCGTTTATTCGACGACACGCTGTAAAATCATCAAGACCCCAGAGTTTTTTTCTTCACCCCCAGCCGGGGTTCGAACCAGGGACCTCTCGCATGGTAGGCAGAAACACAACCGCTGCGCCACAGAGGTCGTCGTCAATGTCACATCGGTGTTGTGTTCGCAATCTTACTTGCTTATCTTTAATCTCGTATGTAAACTAACGAGTTCTGCTCACGAAAATTATCTCGCGAGATTGTAAATGTCGATAAATTGTAAACTGTACCGCTTACAAATAAAGACATTTTCGTTACTTTATAATCACACCGTTACATTGTGAATTGGTTGAAACTCGAAAAGCAAGCGAAATACCAGGGCAAAGTGGATGGTCAGGGTAGCTGAAGTGTTAGGTTGAAATGTAAGAACAAAAAAAAACAAATTTTAAACCCAGTCGGTCTCGTTGACAATTTATCGATAGTTTATAATCTCTCACGATAGTTAAGCTAACGGTTTTTAAAATCTTACGGTGACATACATAAGTAGGCCATTTAATTCCGTTCCTTACTGTACCTCTTTAATAAGAGTGGCCTGGCCCACGTATGTAGCTAGTATAGTGACTTCGTCCGAAGTATAGTTCTTCTCTCTGAGGTAGCTCGCTAGTGCGACGCACCAGGCCGCTTCGAATGCATTCTGGTGGCTCCAACTGTCCTGGATTTCCTGAAAACCAATAAAAATATGTTATATTAAAACCCGGCAAAAAGAGTGGTGTTATAAGCTCGAAGCGTCTGTCTGTGAGGGTGTATCTGTCTGACATATCTTTCCGCCTTTTCTAATTGGCAAAGACACAGTTTGAAAATCACACTGACGTGTACTACCAACTTAAAAATACAAATCAAAATCCGTCCAGCCGTTTGAGCGGTACAGTGCTCTCTAGCGTTCAAACGGGTTGACGGATTTGAATGTGTTTTTTTTTTGTAATTGGGTAGTACACTTCACTGCGACGGTTCTTAAAAAGAGCCTTTGCCAGGCCATACGAAAAAAGGCGAGGAAGAGATGTTTGTCTTGCTTAAATGTAAAAGTTCAGAATGATCTTCATAAAGATCACATCAAATTAAATCAAGTTTATTATTTGCTTAAAAGACAAAGAACATCAGGAACGAATAAAAGCACAAGTTGAAGAATATAGTTTACTTGTACAATCCGCAATCGCATGAATCCCACAGATCAGGAAATCGTTGTTTTGTGGACATTATTCCAGGTCATATTAAACCTAACAGAGCTCCGTGCTCTAATGGGTTTCAAGCTTGCTTCTCACACAAGGAGATGCATGTTCGGAACCTGACCATGTACCAATGAGATAATAAATTTATCTTAAGTATATTATCGGACGTTCAGTATTTCGGATAACACGTGAAGCTGTAGGTACCGGCTACTATCAATACGTGGTAGTGGTCGTAAAACCCTTCTAATGGAGGCCCAGCATGATGGAGTATGGCTTAATCCTACTCGTATCCGGGTAAAGGTCCATGCCATTTGGTGAGGACATTAATTAATTTCCATCCGCATCGGTTCAGTAGTTTTAGCATGAAGCAGTAACAAACCCACACACGTACATACACATGAATTCGGTATATAAAAACTCACCCCATCCTCAAACACCTCGTGCGTTAAGAAGAACAAATTTCTCTTGACTCCATTGACATCTGGATAGCTTTCCACACTGCTATGTGAGCCTAACCTTTCATACACAATCGGCACTATTAACTCCACAAACTCCCGTCTCATACGACGCTGGATGGTCAGGGAGCGCGCGTGGACGCCGTTACGTATCAAGCGTTCGAAGAGTGATATTTCCAGGTTGTGGTCCAGGGTTAGTTTGTAGTTGGCTACGGTTGGACGGAGTTGCTTGTGGTCGCCTGAAAGTTCACGTTCAAGGTCAAGTTCACAAGTCCTTTATAACTTATACAAATAAGTCTACGTCAAATAAAAAAAAAACTCAATTCTCTCCGTTGGACTACTGTGGGGGAAGAAATGTATTGTGTTATAAAACGATTTGGGGTACAATAATGGGGTTGGCCGGTGAAAGCTAATTCCAGATGGCGCTAGCACGTCTTGTACCTCTTCCTTCAAAAGTAGGGATGCTATTATTTTTTTCGAATCGAATCGTTCGAGATTGAATTTATCTGGCGCAAGGATCGAAAGAATATGTTTGTATTAAAAAAGATGGGATTACTTCAGGGAAATGCAATTCTAGTTCACACGCCATGGGTTAAGCTCGTTTAAGCTTCAAAAAATACAAAAAGTTCGAGAATAGGACATCCAAAACCGATCGATTCGAATGTAATCCCTATAATACAATGTCAGTGTCAACTGTCAGTCAATGTTGGTCAATGTCTGTTCTGTTGTAGATTCGACTTAATCAATCAACTAGGTACATGGAATATGATAACTGAGTAACTCACCCGAGTATTTTCCCTGCTTTACGCAGTCTGATTCCACGAAATGATTCCGACATAACCTTGTTCCATTGCTTATCACAATTTTTTTACGACGTATCGCCTTCAGCCACTGTTTTGACAACGTTAGGTCTTTGGGAAAACTATGAATTCCAACTTCTGAGCAACTAATTACACTACGACGCGGCATTATTGCTTTTTTTGATAAAAATGCTAAAATGTTCATACAAAATTTGTTATGAGTACAAGTGATGCTAGCGCCAATTTGACAGTTGCCAACCCCATTAATAGCAAATATTTGAAAGTTGTAGTTACCAATAAGTATGACGTGTTGGCAATATTCCGTTAGTGATGCCACGATGTGGGCTTCCAGCACCTCCGCTGCTTCCTCAATGATTACTGAAAAGTAATAAAAAAATTGCGGAATTAAGGTTCAGATACACTTGGGGACAAATTTACCCGAAGCATGCCACGTAATATTTTACAATTAATAAAATCTCGACGCATTAGTAAAATGTCACGGGACATGTTTCAGGACACTTTGCAACGTTACATCGTCACGTTGCAGCGACATGTTGGGAGACATTTTGTCCCTAATGTATTTGAGCCTTTATGATTCCTCTGTACCCCTCGGTGAGACATTGACCGGCCAACATTTGAAGTTTCCACTGTCCACAAGCAAGACAGATACCGGCATCTAAGTAAACGTAGATGGTGGGTCGATCTGGACAAGATTTAATTTTAAACTTATTTAGTCTTTTCTCCACATTTAATTAAAAAAAAAACGGATCCGCACATGAAGGGTTCCATACACACGGAAAAACGTAAAACGTCAATCTTTAGTACGAGTAGATATACCTATTTAATTTTTAATAATAACATATTAAAAACTAGGTAGGACTACATCCAAGGCCGTACATGAAAAATAGTTTTGTGTATGTAAGTAGTAAACTATGTAGTCAGGTTAACGAAACTCTTTGCTCATTGAAACCAGAAGTGGATAGAAATTGAGTAAAAATATTATATACGATAATTCGAATGAGGAATTATTAATCATATCATGGCAAATAACTAAGCACAAAACTCAATACCTGCAATTAAAATCTTTTCTGATAAGATCGGGACAATCCATTTTTCACCGATAAACAAATAAAACAAAATGGCTAAGAAAATTGCCAATAATTTCTGCTATGGGTACTTCCTTTAATTCTTGATGATTAATGTTTGATTATTTGTTGTTGTTGCGGTAACAAAAATGCACTTTTTGTGAAAGTTTCAGCTCTCTACCTATTTTGGTTGATCCGATAGAGCCTGGTGACGGACGGACGGACAGACGGACAGCGGAGGCTTAGTAATAGGATCTCGTTTGGCACCCTTCGGGTACGGAACCCTAAAAAGTTTAATATGCTGTGCGGCCCATATCAAGGTGACAGAACTTTAAATAAAGCTAGAATCTCCACTTGCCAGAAGTAGAAGACTGCCCTCGACTCAACAATGAATTAGAGGGCCCGAGAAGAAAGTTCCACTTACCTATAGGAGATTTGAGTGTGTGTAGCAAGTCATGTCTTCTAGCTGCAGTGGTGGTGGTGACACCAACCACTCTGGCAGTTTTGACAACGGCCGCATCGACCAGGGTCGCTATTTCTTCCAACTCTAGGCTGTTAGTTTGGTGTTTTGCCTGAACAAGCGTAATAAATAGTAGTTAATCGTCAATAAATTCGATAAGATCAAACACAGATTCAATTTGGTGTCCAAATTACTATTCCTAGAAAGTTAAAGCAACGCTATCAAGAGACGAGTCAAAAGAAGTAAAATCAAGAACGACTTTAGAGGATTAGGTAAAAATTATGGAGGGCCCCATGTCATTGACATTTTATGGTGAAGAAAAAATCAAATAAAGGTATGAGCTATACCTGTAGTTGGTCCATTTCCAGCATCAACTTTACTTCGACACATTTCACAGCCTCAAAATAGACCAGCCATCTCTCTTCTGCATTCAAGCTAAATGGATCTTCTGCCTCTCTCCTTCTATTCATACCGTCACTTCGAAAATTTCTGAAGGAAGTCTGTAGAAGACAATAGTATTTATTTAAATAAATTCACAAACAAATTAAATGACAAATGTAATAACGGCTGATTGATAAATCAGGCCTGTTATCTGAAGGGGAAATCAAAGTCTTCGTTTGAAAAGTGGTGGTTAGTTCTTTTAAAATTACCTTGAAATAGTCGAGTCTTCTCCTAATTTTATCAATTTGAGCTTGGAACTGCTGTGCCATTTTTATCCTTTCTTCATTATCATCCGTAACATCATTCACGTACTTTATACTATTCAACATTGAATCTATTTCTTTCAAAGCGCCTTCTTCAGAGAAACATGTTTCTAGTTTTTTATTTTCTATATTGGTTTTATCGTCGAAATCTTCTAGCTCATTTTCCCAGTCATCTAATACATCATCATCGTTATTTGCTTGAGTTGTCTGTTTTTTCCCATCTACAATCTCAAAAAGCCAATGTAAAATTGCATCATCTTTAGACGACTTCAGAACCATAGCCTCGTTATTAATTCTAAGGTGTTCTTTCACAGATTTATACGAAAGTATTTCTCGTTCACATTTCTCTATCTCAGACTGAACATCGACCATTTCGTTGAACGTCGCTTCTTGTTGTATTCTTTTGTTTCTGTACAAATACGAATATTTGGACTTAGATTTCGTTCTCAAATTGTTTAGTGTGAATGGTTCGATATTTGCATTCTTACTTTGGCTTCCAAGTCTAACAATGTTGTCAGTCACTTTCAGAATGCCTTCTAGGAACTGATCTAAAGCGTGATTCGTGTAACATATGACTAGCAACGGCGTTCCTTCCAGGGACAGATTGTGGAGTAATGTAGCAGCTATTTTGACTCCTATAAAAGTCTTTCCAGTGCCCGGTGGTCCTAGGATGATCGCAAATTCTCTAGTCAAGGCAAGTTTGAAAGCCTCCATTTGCGCTGAGTCCAGACTGAATGCTTCTTGTGACGGCCATTGCTGTAAGTCTAGTACCGGGAAGGTAACCTCTTCGTTTTTGTTCTGCGGTAAAGTATAGTTTGTTGATGGGGCTAAGTATATGGGCGGTTTTGTTTCTTGCTGAAAAATTAACAGGTTGAATATATAAATGGAAAGTACACACACCACACAATAACTGCCGCATTGTATATTAAAATTAGGATGAGTAGTCATAACTTTCTTCAAATGCGAGAGTTTCCGGGTTCAAATCAGGGAGTTGACCAAAATAGCAATGCATGACATTGAGTATTACCTGAACATCCACAATGTATCTTCTCATTGGTAAATCATCAGGTTTACAGTTCTGTAGAACTTTCAGAACTCTGTGGTATGGCTCGAAGAATACTTCACTCTCAATCATAAGGTAGGCTTCAGAAAATATAGCATTCGATACTGGACTGTGGAACAAAACTGCTACCTAAAAAGAACAAGCAAAAAAAAATGCTATAAAAAATAAAGGGATCGTTGGAGATGATCAGAATATGGTGGTGATGGTCATCTATTTTCTGTACCATATTAAGCAGTTTCAAAACTCTAGCTAATTAGGAAGCTAAAATATCAATAAAAATGCTTGGAATTAAAACATCTACCTAGTATATTTTCCAATTTTTCATCAGTCACTTTGATATTGTGTCACTGACTAATACTGATAAACTTATGATAATGAACATTATCTTCAACTTACATATCCATTTCTCAGCAGATCTATACTAGAATCCAACACCGTAGCACTCAGTATAGTTTCAAAGTTGTCACGAGTGAATAGCAATAGTGATCCGGACATGAGTTGTTTATTAGATGCTAACTTCATATTGTTGGCAGATCCCATGTTGATGCGTTCCCTCCATGCTATATCGACTAAGTGTCCCACTTTATTGTTGCTGACAAATATACGGATTATCCTGACTTTGGGATGGACTCTGGAATCAAGAATCTAGATATAATCTCATATTTCTTGTGTGTAGTCTAAACAGGAATTTAGCTTGGCAATTTATGAGGGTAGGGAGGCTCTAGCCTATGTAATACATTTTGACACACTCCGTATTAAAATCGTTTTAAAAATAGAAATTCAGTGTTTTCTTAGAATATTCTTATTCGAGCGTAAAGCTGAGGTAACCTGTGCAAGTGTAGGCAATTAATTTAAAATCAAATAAAATAGTTTCGACGGAAAATCGGACTAAGATCACAAAAAATACAAGGACATAATGCTAAAATCTAAATCTTAACAAACATACAAGACAGAAATAGAATAGTGAAAAGACAACCAATAGTGAAAATAGTGATCAATTTTAAAGAAACATCAAATATTTCAAACCGAAGCGTCACCTACAACTTCACCAACAAACGGTAGACGGCACCACCACCAACGCCAGCAAAAGAACAGTTGCATCCGCTCACCAACATATGACGCTACTAAAGACAACCAAAACTATTTCCGTTCACTAACAGAGGGCGTTACTAATCGACAGAAAATACTTCGTGCTACTCACTAAAAGAGGGCGCCATCTCCAAAAATAGAGAGCGCCTGCAAACAAAATTAGTACCGCGTCCGGCCACCACCAAATACACTGCGCCACCAGTAACACCCGACTAAACAGAATCTATAAAGATTTGTAAAGCAAGACAAAGAGCATACGAAAAAATTGTCATTATGAGAGATTTTAACGCTAAACTAGGAATATCAAATGAGAACACCAACCCCATCATTGGAAAATATGGACCTGGCACTAGAAACGAGAGGGGAGACCGTTTGGTACAATTTACATACGAACAGAATACAACAGTCATCAATACTCTCTACAAAAAGAAAACAACCCTAAGATGAACTTGGATGTCCCCAGATGGGCGCTCTAAAAACAAAATTGAGTATATCCTACGCAATTGCAAAGAGAACTTTACTAATACCGAAGTAGATACTCCAGTTATTCCCTTCAGCTCACCGCCTGGTCAGGGAAAACATTCAAGAACGAGATATCAGGAAATGCAGAAGAATGTTTACGTGTCAAAAATCATCGCTCAAAACTCTACAAGAACAAGATAACTTTGTCAGAAGCCTGTCAACCTGACAAAAGTAATCACCCAAACGTAGAGTGAAGAACAGGATATACAACATTATACAATAAAATAGAAGCAATTATCATAGACAACCTGACAGAATCAAAGGAAAACAGCCATACATCTTCACGCTTCCAGATTCAAGAAACAATAGTAAATCTCATCAAACGTCGCCAAACTCTACAAGCAAAAAAACCTCTGAACAGAGAAGAAAAATAGAACTAAAAACTCTACAAAGAAACCAAAAAGCTTTTATCAAAAGCTTATAAGAAATTAAAACTAACATGTTACGAAAACGCTATTGAAACCACAGGAGGAATAAAACATGCTTGAAAAATTGTACGTTTTCAAAAAACCTGGTTACCAAGACTGAAGGGAAAACAAGGAGAGAAGGTAGTGTATGGACTACTGCACAAATTATTTAATTAAACTATGAACTCAAAAGAAATCCCCAACCAATGGAACGAATCCGAAATTATTTTGATCTTTGTAGAAATGTAGAATCTGGGTCGCCTTTCTTGTGAAAGGCGACCCAGGAGACGTATAAAACTGTAGACCGTTAAGCCTTATGTCATCAATTGACAAGCTTTTTCCTAATGCCTTACAAAAGCTCTCGATAACAACAAAGAGATGAAGCAACCCATAGAGTAAGCAAGATTTAGATCAGGATACAGCACCATTGATCATCTGCAAACAGTCTGTCAAGATATACAAAAACTTAAAGAATTCAATACTCAACTTTACATAGGATTTGTGGATTATTGCAAGGCCTTCGACACAATTTCACACAGCTCTATATGGTCAGCTTTGAACCTACATAAGGTAGAGCAAGAATATACAGACTTAATCCAAGAAATCTACAAGAATAGTATGAGCAGAGTTAGACTCGCCAAACTGGCCAAATATTTAAAATAGGAAGAGGTGTCAAACAAGGAGACCCCATGTCACCTAAACTATTTATAGCGGAGCTGGAATCGATTATCGATCACATTAACTGGACAAAAAGTGGTATTAATATCGGAGGCAAGTACGAGCCACCTAAGGTTTGCAGATGATAGAGCACTGTTTGCTAGAGATGCAAAGGAGCTGGAAAGCATGATGAGTGAATTAAGTTGTTACAGCCATACAGCAGGACAAGAAATAAATTTCACAAAAACAAAGGCCATGAAAAATGCCAAAAAGATCCCAATAAAGATTGAAAACCTATCTAGGAAAAATGATATCTTTTAGAAATATGGACAAAGAAGAGTTACATCGCCGCATTACAATTACATGGAAGAAATACTGGTCAATGAAAGAGATTCTAAAAGGAGATAGACCACTAAAACTGAAGTCCAAAATACTGTATCCTTCCCACACTCACTTATGTATGCCAAACCTGAACACTTACGGCTGAAAATATAAGGAAAATGCCAGAAGGCGATGGAGAGAAGTATAACCAATGTAAAGCT
This sequence comes from Argyresthia goedartella, assembly GCA_949825045.1. NCBI lineage: Eukaryota > Metazoa > Arthropoda > Insecta > Lepidoptera > Argyresthiidae > Argyresthia > Argyresthia goedartella. The sequence goes on along the minus strand of OX463812.1, from coordinate 10,238,644 downwards.
CAATGACAGAAAAAGACGCTCAGAAATAAGATCTCACACAAAAGTCATTGACGCCGTAGAACACGTGACAAGGATTGAAGGATGGCAGATGGACCAGGACAGTGACGAAGTGGAAGGGACCAGAAAATGGACGGCGACATCCGGGTCGACCGAACAAGAGATGATCGAACGGCATTGTGAAGATCGCGGGTCAAAGCTGGATGGTGCAAGCGAAAGATAGAGGTCAATGGCAGAGCTTAGAGGAAGCCTTCACCCGATTAAGGCTCTCAGAGAATAAATTAATTTATGCATGCAATACTTTTTTTATTTAATGAATACATTATTAACTTATTTGAAACAATATATAATTACAATTTACAATTGATAAGATTTATTCATAAGAAATTAATTGTAAATTTTGTTTACAATTAATTATATAATTATAGATAGATGATAGATGAAAGATAAAGATAAAGGCTCTTTATCTTCCATCTATGAGGACTAAATTGCTAGACTGGACTGGTTATAAATGGGAATGGGAGTTCTACAGAAGTTGTTTTGGCTATGGAATTGTCTAAGCTCGCATTACAAATCTTGTATTTATTTGTATAGAAAGAAATGTCATTGGCCAGTACAAAACCTTTGACTTTGATGTTGATTTTATATTTTTGTACTGGCCAATAACATTTCATGGTTTACAAAAATCACAAGAATGTAATGTAAGTTTAGGTACTGCTAGATTTTGATAAGGTAATTATTTTGCCAAAAACTCTTACCTAATGTTTTCATGTCTCCTCTTACTAGGATTTTCCATGTATTTAGCTGAAAATAAGAAAAACATTAATATTTAATATATTTTATTGCACGGTAAATAATGGGTACAAACACATGAAAACTTATGCGCAAAGGCGAGATTATCTCTAAAAAGAGATTTCTTTCAGCAAGCCTAGACAGGACAGGAAAATCTATTGCTAGTTAAGGCCGTCTAATAATAATAGTAAAAGTAATACAATACATACATATATCAAGGTATAATGTACATAGAAAAACATAAACTTACATAGGTACGTAAAATTAATACGTTAGACAAAGGAGATGTAGTTTCAATCTTTGCTTGGAAATGAAAATGGTTGCACTATCCTTATTTTGTTGGATTGCCCGTGGGGTAGGGCGGATTTCTCAAAATTTTAAGAAGGTACGAGAGAATATGCATATTACGGCGCAGACGAATCGGAAGCCAGCCTAGCTTCTTTCGATACTAGGAGACATGGTCGGTCATACTTGCGCAGCCCGATGATAAACCGAATCCCGAGATTCTGAAGTCGTTCGAGTTTATTCAGTTGTTCTTCGTTCGCACTGACCCAGCAAAAATCCGCGTAGTGAATTATTGGCAGTAGAAGGGACTGCGAAAGGGTGATTTTAGTCTGCCGTGGCAGGAAGTACTGTAATCTCCAGAGGGAGTGAAATGACGCAAAGACTTGGCTGCTAACCTCACAGACAGTATGCGACCTGGCCAGCAGGTTATCAAAAATAACCCCAAGGTTTTTGGCTTTCTCGCTGTACGAGATTATGGTACCATCATACATTACAGGAGCGATAGGTTAAGAGTGTGCCGTGTTCCCATATTCGTAGCTTGAGGTTGAACAGTAGCCCATACGAAAGAGCCTGATATTATCAAGGTTTTATATTCAACGCCTCTACGGCCAGCGTCACATCACACGGAGAGAAGTGGCAATATAATTGTCGATCATCTGCATAAAGATGATAAGAAGAAGTAAGTACGTCAGAGATGGAGTTGATATATACTGAGAAGAGAAGAGGTGAAAGGAAGCTACCCTGCGGAACACCTGTGGAAGGATCACACCAGTCCGTCGAGACCTCCTCAGACTTAATGCCCTGCTGGCAGTCTCTTAGATAGGAATAAAACCAACAAGCCGAGTTTGAGGAGACATTAAGTGACTTTAGGATTTCACCCATTCCTAAATGGTGAACTACTTTCGATCCATGGCCGATTGGATGTAGTCAGTAATTTTGAATATAGCCATAGTAGTGCTGTGACCCAGCCTAAAAAAGATTGGAAGAGAAGGAGAATAAGTTCATTGAGAAGAGGTAGAGGCAGAGCTGGGAGTGGACAATCGATTTAAGGACTTTGGAAAGGATAGTCAGAATAGAAATTGGTCGGTACTCTTTAAGAAGGACTTTAGAATACCGGCCGTTGCAGATGCTTTTGCTGATTTTTTCTATGATTTATTAGTGGATTTATAGATGATTTCAAAATGCGCGAACTGGCTGAAATAATTAGCTTTCGAGTTATATATTTTTTTATTCGCTATTTCAAGCATTCAGGACCGTGGGGATGTGGAAACGACACATTTGTTTTTTTTTAAACGCTAGATGTCGTCCAAACTTTGTTGACCTCCAGGCTATTGACTTTGACCTTGTACTTGACCTTGCACTAGACCTTTCGTATATATGCAGAAAATCTCAGTATTGCCATTTTCTACCCTCGATGTCGTTTAAAGTTCATTGTCCTCGAGGTCCTTGACTGTAAACGGAAAAACTGAGCATTTTCTGCAAAATATGCACGAAAGGTCAATGTAGAGGTAAATTTCAAGGTCAAGGTCAATGGCCACGAGGATAATGAACTAACATTTGAAAAAAATGGCAAATTCATCGTTTCCTCATCCTAATACTTCCACATCCGGCTCCGATTGCTTGAAATGGCGATTTAAAAAAAATATAACTCTAAACTAATTCTTTTCGATTAAAAAAAATATAACTCTAAACTAATTCTTTTCGATGGAAATAATATTTGGAAATAATTTCTAAACCCACTAATAAAGCATATACCTGCATCACCAAAAGCAGCAGGGTGCTCTGAGCGACTACCTCCTAGTGTGGGGGAGCTGAAGTGATGCAGAAGGATACGTCCGACTGCATAACTTCTGCTTCCTCCTGGTGCACCCTGGTAACAGCGGCTAGTGACTGGTCCTCGGACCTCTTACTAGCTGATGGCTAAAAGTCCCTCCGGTTCTGTCGGTTAAGGTGGGTGTACCCGGCAGACTATCTACACTCACCTGCGTCTTGTGGTCTGCGCAGTTGATCACCGTAGGCCAGGATGAAGGGGTCCTGGGGGGTTGAGCCGAGCGTTGCTGTGGGTTTAGCTTCGTAAGGCAACACGCCCTCTTTGGCCTGGATTTCAGGCAAAACGGTAGCCTCGCCCGTAGCCGCGGGTTGGGGTAACGGCCAAGTGTCCCGTCAAAGGGCCACGGCTAGGGGTGTAGGGTCCGCTAAGGCGTCAGCCAAAGCGGTGGGATGGGCCATGCTGACGGGGTAAGCTTCAGTGACTACGGCGGTGGGACCATGTCGCTGACACCTTGGTTCCCATCGTCCACAGAAGCGAGCTCCTGATGTCGCGCCAAGTACCAGCCCTATGCTCCTATATCTACTCGGTACTCCTAGCGACTGAAAGCTGTTCCAAGCGAGTAGGCGCTCCCAAATGTGCGGGCTCCGTGGAGGGAGGGAAACCGAGTAGACGAATCTTTATACATTTGACCATGGATCGTGTCAGGTCAAAAAACCCCTCTGGAACGCTTCCAGCGGTGAAAACCGCAAGCGTCTCCAAACAGGTGCGAGAATCTGCCTCGGCAGATCCTCAAGCCTTAACTGGGCGCACTGCCACCATCAATGACCTACCGGTGCAAACCGGTAGTGCTTCCACTGTGGAGGTTAGCTGCACAAAGCCCGAAAGCGAGTCGAGAGGCAGGGCCACGGGGCAACCCGGTGCGCGGAGCCATTCGACTAACATCGCCGAGCATTTTGCCAGCGCCTGGACGACGGTTGGTCGAAAGGGTAAACCACCCAAGCAATCCTTGCAAGGGAAGGGCCCATCGACTAAACGTCCAGATACGGTGCAAACCGGACCAGAGCGTAAGGCGAATCGCCGGTGGAAGAAGAAACAGCGTTTGGCTGCCGCATCGGCCGCTGCCGGCGTAGATGGGGTTCCATCTGCCACGGTGGCGACCGTTAGCGGTCCCGCTGTTAATACAACCGGAGCTGCGGGTAAGGTGACCGGCTCCCGTGGTGTCAAAGGGGCAACCCTAGACTCAAACGGGGCTAAACCTACCGTAGCGTTCTCTGGTGGTCCGACTTCTAAGAAGAAGTTGAAATCTGCCAAGAGACCCGGCAAAAACGAGCGCGCGGCTGCTAAGAGGGCTCGACTCGAGGAAAGTAATTCTCCTCGAGTGGAACCTAAAAAGCAGTGCACGGAAGCGCGCAGAGCTGGGGTCACCTATGCTCAGAAGGTGAAGTCTGACCAGTACATCGCCGTTACTGACGTCGCTACTGGTCATATTTCACAGAATCTGTGAACGCTCATCCTCAACGAGATTGATGACAAAATCTTGAGGGAAGCGTTGGCGGATCCGAGCAAGGAAAACCCCAAATTCGGTGGCAAGCCTCGTTACGAGGACGGCCACCTTAAACTGTTCGTGGAGGACGAGTACTCCCTGAACTGGCTGCGGGAGTGTGTCTCCGGCGTGTATACACCATCCAACGTATAGTTGGTGGTGAAACGCCAATCGGAGATGATCCGCAGGGTTCGATGTGGGGTGCTCATACCCAACGAACGGGGCAAGTGGAAGTCTGCGCCCGACGTCGGCGTAGTCCTCCACTTTATGAACAAGTGGGCACAGGTTGACCGATGGCTCCTCCAGAAAGTGGATGAGCAGCAGGACAACCTGTTTCTCATTGCAGACGTCCCTGAAGATGTGGTGCCGACCCTGCTGGGAAAGGGCAGACAGCTCCTTTTTGGTAGTGGTTCGGTCTACCTTAAATTTCAGGGACCCGGTGGGAAATTTATTAAAGAACCACCGGTGGTAGCGCAGACCAGCTCTAAGCTGGTCATCACTGGGGTATCTATGCCCCAGAGTTTCACTCCAAAGCGGCAGCCAACAGTTCCCGATGTAGTCGGGGAAAGTTCTGCTGCTCAACCGCAGGACGGGCACGCGCGCTGGGAGGCCATGCTGCTTGGTGAAGGCGATGAGCTAGAACCAGCAGTGGTGCCCTCTGAGGGCGAGGAGCTGTCCATGCGGCTGGAGGAGGAGCTCGTCTTGGAGGTGGAGGAGGGGTTGACCAAAAATGGCGACCCTCTCCCGCGATTAAAGATACTACTATTAAAAAGATACTCACTATTATTAAAAAAGATTGTTAAGTCCTCCAAGCCAACCTCCAACACAGCCAAACTGCAACGGCCCAGTTAAGACGCTGGTTGGGGGCAAACAGCACTGCCGTGGCTCTGATCCAGGAGCCGTAGATCAACCGCGGTAGCATTCGAGGGCTCGCCAATTTGAGAGGTAAGCTTTTCGTTACAACTGATCACGATAACCCTAGAACGTGCATCATAACTACTAACAACATCCCAGCACAGCCATTAACAGAGTTCTGTTCCAGGGACCTGTGTGCCATAAGGCTGCAACTGCCCGACACAGCCAGGTGCCGCGAACTCGTGGTGGCCTCCGCCTACATGCCTGCGGAGGACAACCCGCCTCCACACGACCTGTGCCGGCTGGTGGACCACTGCGAGAAGTCGGGCCTTCAGCTCATCGTTGGGGCTGACTCGAACGCGCATCATCCACTGTGGGGCATGCCGGATATGAACAGCAGAGGTAAGACACTTGTTGAATACCTATTTACTACAAACCTTAATGTGCTTAACATAGGTTCTGAACCAACTTTTGTTACCAAGCGGAGTAAAACCATCGTTGATATTACCCTGGCAACGGCGGACATATCCGACGACTTTGGGGACTGGCATGTGTCCAACGAGGCGTCATGCTCTGATCATCGATGGATACGCTTCGAGATCAACACAGCGTTCTCCCCAACTGTCCCTAAGAGAAACCCACGCAAGACTGACAGAACCAGGTACAGAGCTATCCTAGGTGAAAGACTTGCTTGGGCTGAGACTCTACCAGATCCGGAGGGACCCTAACAAATCGAACAACAGGTAACAGATTTTACTAATACATCAATAGACTGCTACCATTCAACTTGCCCGCTTAGCACGCCAGCGCCTACCAACATCAAGGGGCAGCCTTGGTGGGGTCCTGATCTAGATAGGATGCGTGCTAAGATCAGAAGACTGCTAAACAGGGCGATGAATACCAGTGCTGATGAGGATTGGGACAACTACAAAGATGCCAAATCCAAGTACAAGAAACGACTACGGTTCAAAAGCAACAACTCATGGAGGAAATTCTGCAGTGACATTGAAACCGTTGATCAAGCAAATCGGGTAAGGCAGATACTAGCTCAACAAGGCACCTCCAGGCTAGGGTCGCTTAAAAAACCCGATGGAACATATCCTCTTCCACCACAGAAACACACAGTCTCTTGTTGGAAACTCACTTCCCCGTAAGTAGAATTATTCAAGAGATTGTGTGGCCGGAAGAGGTTCACCATGAAGCTGTCGACCACTTAGACATAACTAATAATATTATCACTGCTGACAAGGTGAGATGGGCCATTAATAGCTTTAAACCTTTTAAATCAGCAGGACCAGATGGAATCTTCCCAGCACTTCTACAGTGGGGTGGGGAACCCGTCATCAATATAATGGTCCGAATCATGAAAGCATGTCTTAGATTCGGATACGTTCCCAAAAGGTGGAGAGTAGTAAACGTAGTTTTCATACCGAAGCCAGGAAGGAGCGACTACACTAACGCTAAATCTTTCAGGCCGATTAGCCTCACCTCGTTCTTGCTTAAGACTCTCGAACGTGTGTGCGAGAGGCACCTGAGAGATGGAGCGTTAAAACATATACCCTTACACAAGAATCAGCATGCATATAGTTTGGGTAAGTCTACTGAATCGGCTCTCCATGCAGTTGTATCCACAATTGAAAAGGCGATTCAAAACAAATGCATCTGTCTTAGAACTTTTATTGATATAGAAGGTGCCTTTGACAAGAAGCAGCATAGCAGTATAAATGCATCTCTAACAAGGCATGGAGTGTCAACAGCTGTAAACAACTGGGTCACAAACATGCTTAATAAACGTATCGTGCGTCTAGCTGGTGAGTCCCTGTCGGCGGAGGTAGTGCGGGGATGCCCGCAGGGAGGAGTGCTCTCCCCGCTGCTGTGGAATCTGGTCATTAACGACCTAATTACCAAGCTTAACGCTAACGGATACTACACCGTAGGATACGCCGATGATTTGGTAATCCTCATCACAGGTAAATTTGCGAGCACAGTGTGCAACCTTAAACAAACAGCTCTTCGCATCGTGGAGCGCTGGTGTCTAGAATATGACCTGGCGGTTAACCCAACAAAAACGGAAATGTTCATGTTCACTAACAATAGGGCTCTTGGTATGTATACCCTACCTAAGCTCTTTGGAACGGAACTCCAGCTAGCAACTGAGGTGAAGTACCTGGGCATAACCTTGGACAGCAAGCTCAACTGGAGTAGCCACATTGATAACAAACTAAAGAAGGCGAGTATTGCCTTCTGGCAGTGTCGGAGAATGGTGGGGAAAAAGTGGGGACTTTCTCCCAACATCATTCTTTGGCTGTATGTGACGGTGATCCGTCCTCTTGTCTGCTACGGAGCTGTGGTGTGATGGAACAGGACCAAACTAACCGCAATGGTAAGCAAACTCCAAAGCTTCCAAAGGCTGGCCTGCATGGCTATCACAGGTAGTATGAGAACGACTTCAACAGCAGCAATGGAGGCCATGTTGTGTCTTCCGCCACTCCAGCTGTACATTAAGCAGGAGGCTGCGTCATCTGCGGTGAGACTCAACACCTTAGGACTTTGGAGGAAAAACAGGACCTAAGACACCGCCATCCTAGGGAAGTTTACAAAAAAATTCCCATCTCTATGGCTTGCAGTGACAGAATCCCTAAACAATTTGTTTTCGACAAAAAATACAATATACAGTTACATGAAGACCATCGGGTTGAGGGGCTCGACGTTAAAGAGCTCAGAATTTTCACTGATGGTTCAAAAACTGAAGCAGGCACTGGTTCAGGCACCTTCTCGGAGGACCTAAACATCAAGATAGCCATTCCACTGGGTGCCCATAATACTGTCTTTCAAGCTGAATGCATGGGCATCATCTCGGCCGCTAATGCAATAGCATCGAGAAAGGTAAGAGATTCCTCCATTCGAATCCTCTCGGATAGCATGGCCGTCTTACAAGCCCTAAATAGCAACACTATTAACTCAGGGCTAATCTACGAGTGTCACAAACAACTAATGGAGGTATGTCAACATAACCGCGTAATCCTTCAATGGATAAAAGGACACAGCGGGTCAAAAGGTAACGATGCAGCAGATGAGTTGGCGCGTAAAGGATCTAGCTTGGCAGCGTATGGTCCCGAACCTATCATCCCTCTTCCCTTCAAGATGGTACGCACATTTCTGAGAGAGTCGACCAGGAATGATCATGCCACTCTTTGGACAAACCATGAGGAGTGCAGACAGGCTAAGCTGGCCTTGCCGTCCCCTAGCGCTAGGCTTGCTAAGACCTTGCTTCGACTGAGTAGGCCGCGCATGCGACTGCTGACTGCAGCACTTACTGGCCATGGTTTCTTTAATAAACATCTATATGTCCTAAGTGTTACCTGCTGACTTTGCTGCTACCAAAAGTGCCTGCTGGCGTTTCTGGAGGAGTTGGGTTGGCTCGAATGATATCGCATTCCCACCCACACGCAAAATAGGCGCTTTCGTCGTTGAGTTGCGGCAACCAGCCCGTCTTACAATTGACAATTGACAAATCACCAAAAGCATCTGAAAGGGCCAGCTTTCTAAAGGCTAGCCCAGGGGAATCATTACCGCATTTTTCAACCGACTTGGGAAGAAGCAGAATATTGCAGAATAGAATCAATCTCAATACTAGCATATAGATACAATAATTTACCAACATATCCCTTCTCGTAGCGGCCCAAAGCAGTCTTCCCTCAGCAACTTGAACTGTATGTCAAGATAGTGTTCCACTGATGAGTAAGCGCCATTTATGATGTTAGGTTTTATTGAAGGGGGAGAGAGGCCGATCAGGTCTTGGCGTTGTGGAAACACGTTGAGGTTACGGAAGTTATCAAGTGATTGAGTATCATTGATTATGGAATCATTCCTGCTTGTTGTATCCTGGAATGGAGCAAATTGTATCTAAAATATTCATTTGAAGCAGTGGATGATGTCTAAAAAGTATTATAAAGAAATTTATTCAAAGAAAGTTATCAAAGATATCAAATGTAACTTTTTATTTATCTTTGTGCAATAAAGAATTATGAATTATGAATCAAATGTGGTATACTAACCATTGCTGAGAGATGAACAAATTTCTCTTCTAATTTATCCAATTTTATAAATAGCTCTTCTGAAAATCTTTCCTCATGTTTTTCCATGACACCATTCACACTTGTATGAACCGCTGCCAAGAGATTCTGGACAATGGCTCTGTTTTCTTTACTCTGGTCACAGATACTATCACAAAAGGCCAAAAGACTGTGGTAGAATGATTCTACATCATCCCAGAGTTGCATATTCATTCGTTTTTCTACTAACCTCACATCCGGTAACCCTAATACATAGTCAACTAAAACAACCAAAAACTTTGAGGTTATAAACCTAGTTTTCAACAATTTACTCAAAATTATTGACTTCTGACCTGATTGTAAATGCAAGTATAGCTTGGCGATGATTTTAGTGATCAGAACGATGAAGTCGTCTTTTAATTCTGCATTCAGAAGGTCCCAAAAACTGGACCGTTCCGAGAGTTGTAAGGTTAATGTTGGTCCGTCTTGTTGGGATAAATCTAGGAGTCTGTGGAATCCCATGAATTTTCTTTCGGTGTATTGTGGCTTGGCAGTAGGTGGTGGCTCGTCATCATCGAAGTTAGGAGCAGCATTTGGCCTGGTATTAGTGGTATCTTCGATAACGGTACCATCGAACCAATCTACTCGTAGCGAAGGCTTGTTTTTGTCTCCCATTGCTATAGCATAGTGTTGTGAGATCTAGAGGAGTAGTTTTAATCTTTCAGAAAAGATGCAGTTCACGCACAAATATAATAAAAACTTCAGTTGAAAACCGGACGGAGAGAGGAAGAAAACGCAACACACCACACAACAAACAAATACAACAAACGTAAATGTCATTGTCAAGTCAAGTGTCAAATATGTATGTCATTCGTTTTGCGTTTCGTTACGTGCAAAAACGCATGGTACTAGCCGGACGAGTTAAGTTGGTACCTGGCTCGAATGACGTTTCTGATGAATTCCGAGAATAGTGTCACATGGTCAAAATGCCTTGTAACAGACATTAGAACCTGATTTTGAAAATGTTCGTCACAACTTTTATTCAACTTAGGGTATAATAATGATTGAATATTTATTACAAATTCGACTGAATAAATTATTTTATCATAACATATTCGTTTTCAATTGAAATAAATGAGAATAAAGTACTTAGGGAGGTCATGTTTGGCATGTAAGAGCCCGACTTGGACACTTTGCAGTCTGAATTAATTGACAGTTTAGGGTCAGTTGTGCTGTGGCATATTTTAAAGCAAATTTATAACATATTTTCATAAAACAATGCATGAATACTACCCTCTGTTACAAAAAACATTAATAAAATGTATTTTGAAACAATAACAAATTTTGCCACAGGTGGAAATTCCACTACCGCGACGCAATATTTTATAGCTTTGGGGAAAGATTTCCCAGTTTCAAAGACATTTTTTCATAGCTAATGAAATCGGGGTGTTGTGACGTCCACTACCGCGACATTTCGTTGAGCGGAACCGTCACGTCACGGCAGTGGACGCATAAAGCTGGGTTCACAATGGGCGTATTTTCGTAGAAGTACCTACTTCTTTTAATTCATAATTTGTAAAGCGATAATGCAGTAGTATGGTGGAATGGCCATAGAATCAGAGGTCCAAGGCGCCGTAAACTTATCGTGTTTGGGCTCACTATCAGTTTGACTCGTTTGAAGTGTATTGAAGAGTAGTTTGTGATGGTGGATTTTCTTTATTGTTATTGTAATGTTATTTCTTTAATGTATGACACAAACAATTAATAGTGCAAGAGATATTATAGGATGGGAGAAGATAAATAACTTCAAAATTGATATCTGAACGTCTGATTGTATTTGGAAAATTTGCCTACATTTTGAACTTAAAAGTGTTAAATCTCAGTGTAAATTAATGGATTGTATTTCTGCTTATTTTAGGCAACCACCACGCCAATGACAGCATCCGAAAGATCTAAGCGACATAGAGAGAGAATGAAAGCAAACCCACAAAACAAAAACGAAGAAAAGCAAAACAATCTAAAACACTACCACAAGAAAAAAATAATCAAACGACGATGAAGAAAAAATAAAAAGAGGAAACTATGGAAAAAACAAGATGGAACAAAGAAGACGCAAAGTTGATGCATTTTGGACTTGACACAACTGCCTGTTCTTGATGAAAATCAGATGACAGATGTAAAAATATTAGAAGTGCATATTGAAAAGGATATGACAGATGCTGAAGATATTGTGATGACCTCTGCATCCCCGGCGAAGAAAATTAAAACCAGTGCGAAAGAAAATGAGACACCTGCCGAACAAAAAAGAGTAATAATAATAAAACAGGTCCTTTTACTATAAGCTATGCAAGAAAAACAAGAGGTTTAATCTTAATACGACGGTGAAGTGCAATATTTGTCATACCTGGTTTTGTACATCTTACACCTGCTTAGGAGGCGAAGATTATATTAGCTCAAATTGTCTAGATGATTAGGTATAATTTGGTTAAAAGTTCCTATTGATTAAGGGTTTTTGACTTTTTGTAACGGCATTAAAGGCTAAGGTCGAGCCACCGCTATCAGTAGCTATGATCGTCTATTCTATCTACCCCAAAAGAGATGTCCCGATTCAGCTGTAAAAATTGTAAGTAAGAATGATAAGTCTGAATTTCTCGTTCGTTGAGAAGTTCGTTAGGCGTACAATAGTCGAACGGAAGATTGATTCAGGATGTTACAGTTTCAAGTTAGACAGAGAAAGCAGATATGCCCGCAAGCCGGTATTTCGCATCAGTTAGCGGTGTATTGCGCCAGATCGATCGTTGTTGTATTTTGTGTGATGGTACCATTTATTTTTTTGTATATATGGGCGCTTGGAACTTCTTTTAGTGGTCGACCACAATTTATAATATTTGTTTGGGATATCGTATAGATATCCGTCGTAGTTTTACGACGTGAGTACTCAATGATATTTCATGTGCTCGCTAGTAGCGGCTAGTGGTGGTTCCAATTATATATTTAGTTCACGGCAATAACGATCCGAATAGACCGGTTTACACAATTGCGATTTAATTTTCCGAAATGGGTTTGAACTAGCGGTTACCTCAAAAGGTCCGTAACGTTTTGAAACCTTCAACTCTGCGCAATTTGAGCTGGATGTTATCGAAACGTTGTCATTAGCGCTTTAGGAGATCTAACCCTCACCATAGCGAAGTGCATAGTTCGATAAATACCGATCTATGAATTCCACTGACCTCAGCACGACCTCGGCAAAGCCAAATCATAAATATTTGACTCAGCCTACACATTAGACCTCCAGCGAAATTTACATTTAATTTAAAGATGCAACTTGAATCCAAACTGACCCAAGGCAAAGCAAAACAATCTACCCGGTCCTAAACAATGAACTTTAGACTGTAATTTGATCTCTTCGCGCGTCCCCGACAACACTCAAATGTCAAAACATCAACAGGATAGGTTATCTGTGTTGACACCGGTTTAACTTTGTTCTGAATTTGTTATTTCCATCCGCGGAACCTCATCGATCAAACAGTCTCCCTATGCCCTGCCAACCTAGGTTTAGCCGCAACTAAACTCCTGTCTAGCATAGTCTAAAATCCTAGTGTTATACCACGTCCATTATCGACACCACTCGAAAATGGTTGAGTTTGATTTGAATGTGCTTGTATGTTTAATGACTGTGTGTGTGGGAATTTCAAAACTCGATACTCGAAAGGAATGAGGAGAGGATTAGCCCGCGAATATCCTAAGAGCCAATCCAGGAACCCTATGGTGAAGGAAAAAGGAATTTAGGGTCGCTCCAAGCCCAGACTCAGACTCAGATCAGTTACCTACAAGTTCTTATCTAACGACCCAAGGATAGTTTTGGAATTTGGGGTAGGTTGATTTAAAGGATAGGAACCGAGGTATATCTCGGCGCTTCAGACACTCACGAAAATCCACTGTAACTTCGCAATCACAATTCGTCCAGTTCTGACGCGTAAAACGGCAGACCAAAACTGTTTAGAACTGCTGATAGACGACTGTCACAGTAGTTTAACGCTCAGACTGAATGAATTCCCTTCCCCCGCAATCGTATTTATAGTCCCCACATGTCTGAAAAAAATGGCGTCCTTTGCGAACACGCTCTGCCCAAGCGAAGCTTCTTATCACTAACTACACAGGGTCTAATTTCAACCATGCCATGCAGATCCGCCGTTCTACAAATTGTGTGTACGCATATTCACTATGAGCAACCGTAGGTTATCACTCAAGTCATTCGGTATTGCCGATACACAAAATCTGTTGATCGCTGACCATAAAAGCTTGTTGCGATTAATTTAAGCCTTCCCGACCGCTAGCGCGCTAGACAAAGATCACTAGAATGATATTCAGACTCGTGATGTCAAACTCGCCAAATCGTACCAAACAAACGCAATTGTATATTTGCAGTCAACATAATAGCTTTCTCCGTATCGTTCCATAATAACCTTCCATTATTTAGTTATTCATAATTTATTCAGCGCGCAGCCAAATCGGCTCTGATCCCTACACATTCCGCAGGAATGCGACAAAAAAACCTAACCTGTAACCTTCCTCGAACCATCCCACGCGCTTGGCTCATTGTTTTTTGCTAACTTACCCTGAGCTACTCAAAACCCCAAACGTTATATGAACCGACTCTCGTATTCAAAACAGCGCGACGATGGGCTAGACCTCTGTCACGCAAAATGAAGTATCAAATGTACTGACTCTCATGTACCATTACAGCCCCCTCCCAGACCTTGAGACACTGTTTATCTCAGTTAAACATGGCGCAAGGATCTCATTACCACTATGCTACCCATGCTTTGTCCATATCTACTCTATATGTACGGACATCTCAAATCATGTACACAGACCGATGAATCTGTCAATTATGTATATAATATTTACACAATTCGATTGAGCTCTCTCCTGTCTTATCTTATTTATCTATCTAACTATACAACCTCGCTTACCCGCAACTTATCCTAATTCGTATTACTATATATATATATATATATATATATATATATATTTTGTTTTTTTCCTTTCTAAACCATGCAAGATCCTTAAATCTACAAAGTAGTTACTCAAATTTACAGCTTACAGCTTAATTATATAACTTTTATACACTATCTTATTTATCTACGCCCTTATTCGTCCTCACATAATACCTGGCTATATTTATAGTATTGTAGTTACCCAATATCTCATTTGAAACCGGATCTACTAAAGTATAACAGTTCGGCTATACCACTGCCGAAATAATATAAGGCCCCTTATACAACAATGAAAATTTCCGCATGATTTTATGTTCTTTATTTGAACGCACAAAAGTCTTAAGTTTCACATAATCACCTATACGATAGACTTCTAACTTACGCCGTTTGTCTGCCTGTCGCTTACGTCGTTCACTAGAACTTTTAGAGTTTTCTATCGCTACATTCCGCACCTGTTCCGTATCTCGCACACTATGACCTAATAACCATTCATACCTAATTCCTTGTCAATAGTTAACGGTTCCTGCCTACCAAACGCCAACTCGTTAGGCGCAAAGCCTGTGCTTGTGTGTTCGATATTATTGTAACAACTTTCAATGTCCGGTAACACGTCGACCCAACTACGATTACTTCCGCCGCAATAAGTTCTAATTAGTCGACCTAGCTCGCGATTCACTCTTTCTACGCTATTAGAATTTGGACAATACACCGACGTATGAGTGACCCGAATCCCTAGCTGTTTGAGACCAAATTCCCAAACTTTCTATATGAACTGTGGTCCTGAGTCCGTAATTATAGTTTCGATAGGTATTTCCCTATGAAATCTCTTTGTACAAGCGAGCACGCTCCTACCTGTAGCTTTTCGCATTGGATACAATTTTATGACCTTACTGTACACGTCTTGAATCACATATATATATTGATATCCGAATTTACCTACGGGCAATGGCCCACAAAGGCCCGAGAAAACTTTCTCACCCAACCTTTCCGCCAACACCGGTGTACAAGGACCAACGGTATTGTTAGTACTTGATTTGACCTTTTGACATATGTCACAACTTCTTATCACCGTGCTAATCACCCTACTCATATGATGAAAATAATATCTGTCCTTCATCAGTGCTAATATTTTATATCTGCCGTAGTGACCTATTTCTTCATGTATGTGTGATATTAGTTCCTCCTGTAATGCCCCCTGGAATTACTAACAACTGTACGTTCCGCTTCGGCACGTGAAAATATAACGTATCACCTACTAGCTTGTAATTATCAAACCCTCTCGTTTCCGTATCTACCACCCTACGTCTGATACAACCGCTAATTCGATTTAACCGCTCATCTTCGCTTTGTAATCTCGCAATGTCCCGTAAACTCGAAATAACACTTGCGGTATTCGATGCCTGAAACCAGAATATTCCCGGCTGAACATTTATACTGTCAATCATAGCTCAAGGTCCCGCTATTTGCCTGCTTAGCGTGTCGGCAATTTGATTATCAGTCCCTCGCACAAACTCTATGTTATAATCGAATTGCTCTAAAAACATAACCCACCTAGTTACGCGTGCCCCCAATAAAGTCCACGACTTAATGAACATCAAACTTTTATGATCCGTTCTAACAATAACTTTTTCTCCCCGCAAATATATCTCAAATCGCTTTAAAGTGTATATAACTGCATACATTTCCTGTTCGCTGACAGACCATCTAGTTTGAGCTCCCTTAAATGCCTGCGAACAAAACCCTATAATTCGTTCCTGGCCCAAATCATCTAATTGATAAACATAGCCCCCAATTCCTATAGCGCTGGCGTCGCATTGGACATAATACGTTTTTCCCGCCAATGGCTGACTCAATATTATACTTTCTGAGAATTGTTTTTTTATCTCGTCAAAAGCACTCTGCACCTGCGCACTCCAGACGAACTTGACTCCAGACCGTAATAAATTGTATAAGGACTGTGTTAACGTTCCAAATTTTTTTATAAACCTCCTAAAGTAATTTATGAACCCCAAAAACGCCCTCAATGCCTGACAGTTCTGGGTGACGGATATAATTTAAGTGTTTCAATTTTGTCCGGGTCCATTTGCAAACCTTGTGTAGACAAAATATGCCCCAATAACTTGACCTTTTTTTGTGCGAACTCGCATTTTTTTAGTTTGCATGTGAAGCCCGCGTCTTTCAATTTACTCAGAACCGTGTCCACTTGAGACAAATGCTGATCGAAGTCACCCTCAGTTAAAATCGCCAAATCGTCAACAAAATTTAAACAATATGACCTAACCTCTGGCCCTAACATTAAGTCCATCGCCCTCGAAAATGAACTCACACTGGTTTTCAACCCCTGAGGTAAAACGTTGTAAACATAACTTCTGCCTTGATATACAAAACCCGTGTATCGTTTAGATTCGTCTGATAATGGTATAGAAAAATACGCATCTTTGATATCAATAACCCCTATGTAATTTATCCGGCGACCCGATTGCAATATCTCACTTATTAAAGGTGTAGTTTCAACTTCCCCAACCATTCCCGTGTTTAATTGGCGCGCATCTAGCAGTATACGAACCTCCCCTGACTTCTTTAGTGCACAAGTCAATGGACTGCTGAAATCCGTAGACTGCCTGCTAATAATACCTATCTGTTCCATTTCTTTCAATCGTTTTGTTACTTTATCGCGATAAGCGAACGGTATGGGATAGCTTCGTTTTACGAAAGGCGTTTCATCTCTCATTTTTATCTCATGTATATATTTATTTGTCCGACCTACCCTATCGCTAAACAACTCTGCATGTTTATTTAACACCGGCAATAACTTTGGTTTGTGTTCAACAGGTATTGATGAATTATTCACATATTCCTCTTTCATATTTCTACTGGTATCTTGGTTCTGTACTTCCATTGTACAACAGCGAGAATCCTGATTAGGACCAGTATCTAATGGTATTTCACACATCCGCCCGGCGCTTCGTATAATTAGTCTCTTATTTCCCTCACACATTAAACTGGCTCGCGTCTGTTGTATAAAATCAAACCCTAAAATTAAATCTTTAGGCACCCTTGTTAATACTAGCATTGGAGTATCGATAACGCATTCACCTATTGTTAAACGTAACGCAACTAACTTATCAACCTTTTCCTTACTGACTCCAAACGCACCTGTGATTCTCAAACTTGGGATCGGTATTTCCGTCGGTTTTCCCAATTGCCTGCATACTTCATCGTACACTCTCCGACTAATTACACTGATTTCGCTCCCCGAATCAATAAAACTCCTTACAACAATATTCCCAATACGCACATCTATCTCAGGTAATGTCAAGGTACTACATAAATCGCGCCCACACTCAGTCGAATCGTCGTCTCTGAATATCGTCCTGTCATCGCGGTCTATACAATTCAATCTCAATTTTTCATCTAAACACACGGCATATCCGTGCGCTTTATGCGCTAATAATTGAATAAATTCATTCACACCCACGTTCGAATCCAAATTACACAAATCATACAGTCTATGCTTTTTCCCAATTTGATCGGCTGTCCACCCGAAGCGTAATAAATATCTGAGCGCGAACGACCCGCGCGAGTCCACTAGTTTTTTGAATTCGAACTTATCGCATTATTCCTGTCACATGAACTTTGCCCTGCCTCTGTATTACCTGAAATATCATTGCCCCTTTGAAACTCTATTGCCTTGAAACTAGCCTGAGGCTGCCTACCTCTACCGCGAAAAAAACCGCGAGCGCGCGTCCCAAATTGTAATGGTACACGAGAGTCGGTACATTTGATACTTCATTCTGCGTGATAGAGGGCTAGCCCAACGCCGCGCTGTTTTGAATACGAATCGGTTCAGATAACGTTTGGGGGTTTTGCGTAGCTCAGTGGCAAGTTAGCAAAAAAAAAAACAGAGCCGACGCGTGGGATGGTTCGAAGAAGTGTACAGGTCAGGTTTTTTTGTCGCATTCCTGCGAGATGTGTAGAGATCAGAGCCGATTTGGCTGCGCGTTGAATAAAATTATGAATAACTAAATAATGAAAGGTTATTATGGAACGGAGAAAGCTATTATGTTGATTGCAAATATACAATTGCGATTGAGGTATGAGATGGAGGGTCTGACACGACTAGTTTGAATAGCATTCTAGTGGTCTTTGCTACGGGCGTCTAGCGGTCGGGTATGCTTAATTAATCGCAACAAGCTTTTATTGGTCAGCGATCAACAGATTCTGTATATCGGCAGTACCAAATGATTTGAGTGATCACCTACGGTTGATCATAGTAAATATGCGTACACACAATTTGTAGAACGGCGGATCTGCATGGCATGTTTGAAATTAGACCCTGTGTAGTTAGTGATAAGAAGCTTCGCTTGGGCAGAGCGTGTTCGCAAAGGACGCATATAAATACGAGAGCGTGGGAGGGGAGAGCATTCAGTCTCAGCGTCTAGCTACTGTGACAGTCGTCTTTCACGAGTTCTAAACAGTTTTGTCTGCCGTGTTACGCGTCAGAACTATACGAAATTGTGATTGCGAAGTTTCAGTGGGTTTTCGTGAGTGTCTGAAGCGCCGAGATATACCTCGGTTCCTAACCTTTATATCAACCAACCCCAAATTCCAAAACTATCCTTGGATCGTTAGAAAAGAACTTGTAAGTCAATTATCTGAGTCTGACTCTGGGCTTGGAGTGACCCTAAATTCCTTTTTCCTTCACCATAGGGTTCCTGGATTGACTCTTAGGATATTCGCGGGCTAATCCTCTCCTCATTCCTTTCGAGTAGCGAGTTTTGAAATTCCCACCCACACAGTCATTAAACATTCAAGCACATTCAAATCAAACTCAACCATTTTCGAGTGGTGTCGATAATGGACGTGGTATAACACTAGGTTTTAGACTAGGCTAGACAGGAGTTTAGTTGCGGCTAAACCTAGGTTGGCAGGGCATAGGGAGACTGTTTGATCGATGAGGTTCCGCGGATGGAAATAACAAATTCAGAACAAAGTTAAACCGGTGTCAACACAGATAACATATCCTGTTGATATTTTGACATTTGAGTGTTTGCGGGGACGCGCGAAGAGATCAATTTACAGTCTAAAGTTCATTGTTTAGGTCCGGGTAGGTGTTTTGCATTGCCTTGGGTCAGGTTGGATTCAAGTTGCATCTTTAAATTAAATGTAAATTTCGCTGGAGGTCTAATGTGTAGGCTGAGTCGGTATATATGATTTGGCTCAGCCCAGGACGTGCTGTGGCTAGTGGAATTCATAGTTCGGTATTTATCGAACTATGCACTTCGCTATGGTGTGGGTTAGATCTCCTAAAACAATAATGCTTACGTTTCGATAACATCCAGCTCAAATTGCGCAGAGTTGAAGGTTTCAAAACGTTACGGACCTTTTGAGGTAACCGCTAGTTCAGAACCCATTTCGGAAAATCAAATCGCAATTGTGCAAACCGGTCTTTTCGGATCGTTATTGCCGTGAACCAAATATATAATTGGAACCACCACAAGCCGCTACTAGCGCACATGAAATATCATTGAGTACTCACGTCGTAAAACTACGACGGATATCTATACGATATCACAAACAAATATTATAAACTATGGTCGACCACTAAAAGAAGTTCCATGCGCTCATATATACAAAAACCAGATGGTGCCATCACCCATAAAATATAACAACGATCGTTCTGGCGCAATACACCGCTGACTGATGCGAATTACCGGCTCGCGGACATATATGCTTTCTCTGTCTAACTTGAAACTGTAACTTCCTGAACCAAACTTCGTTCGACTATTGTACGCCTAACGAACTTCTCAACGAACGAGAAATTCAGACATTCTTAACTTGCAAATCTTACAGCTGAATCGGGTCCTCTCATTTTGGGATAGATAGAATAGACGATCATAGCTACTGTTAGCGGCGGCTCGACCTTAGCTTTGTGCGGTTACAGATTTCTGGTGCCGTTACCGAACGATATCCTAGATAGTCTGATACCTAGATATTCTAAAAGAATCAAGGTCTAACACGCGTTACTTTTAAAAATAACACAACGTAGAAACGATTTTAAACAGTTCAGTTTTGTAAATAAGAAATAAGCAAAAAAAAGGGGCATTGTTTTCAGACGAGCTACGACGGTTTAGTGTTTAGGAATAATGGCCGGCCGGCTTAGAAAAAACGTTAGTCGGGTAGTACGAGACAATTCACTTTCGCAAACAAGTGAAATGGCGTCAGGACAGGTGACCCAATTGTTATCTGAAATAGTGAATAGATTAGACAGTTTGGAAAGGGGTTCTAGCGCAAGCAATACTAGTAGGACTTCGGACAGACAGACTGACAGACAGGAACTAGAGACGTTTGAACAATCGGTAGAAAAACGTCAATCATGCATTGTGAAAATGACACAGAAGTTGCCGACATTCGATGGGCGGAGTTCGGAAAATCCGATGATTTTCTTAAGAGATTTAAAGGCATATATTAAAGTCTCGGGAGATAGTTCTAGGGCTTTGAGGCGTAAGGCGGAATAGCTACATGCGTGGGTATTATCGAGCTATGCGGGTAAATACGATACGTTATAACGCGGTGAGTCGTAGGAATAATTATAACGCGGGAACGAAGGGGCGAAACGAATTTGGGACGCGCGGTCGCGGTTATTTTCGCGGTAGAGGTAGACAGCCTCAGGCTAGTTTCAAGGCAATAGGGTTCCAAAGGGGCAATGATGGTTCAGATAATACAGAGGCAGGGTAAAGTTCAAGTGACAGGAATAATGCGATAAATCAGAATTCAAAAAACTAGTGGACTCGCGCGGGTCGTTCGCGCTCAGATATTTATTACGGTTCGGGTGGACAGCCGATCAAATTGGGAAAAAGCATAGACTGTATGATTTGTGTGATTTGGATTCGAACGTGGGTGTGAATGAATTTATTCAATTATTAGCGCATAAAGCGCACGGATATGCCGTGTTTTCTAGATCGAATTGTAGAGATCGAAATGACAGACGTTTACATACGATATTCAGAGACGACGATTCGACTGAGTGTGGGCGCGATTTATGTAGTACATTGACATTACCTGAGATAGATGTGCGTATTGGGAATATTGTTGTAAGGAGTTTGATTGATTCGGGCAGCGAAATCAGTGTAATAAGTCGGAGAGTGTACGATGAAGTGTGCAGTCAATTGGGAAAACCGACGGAAATACCGATTCCAAGTTTGAGAATCACAGGTGCATTTGGAGTCAGTAAGGAAAAGGTTGATAAATTAGTAACGTTACCATTAACAATAGGTGAATGCGTTATTGATACTCCAATGCTAGTATTAACAAGGGTGCCTAAAGATTTAATTTTGGGGTTTGATTTTATACAACAGACGCGAGCCAGTTTAATGTGTGAGGGTAATAAGAGGCTAACTATACGAAGCGCCGGGCGGATGTGTGAAATACCATTAGGTACTGGCCCTAATCAGGATTTTTGCTGTTTTACAATGGAAGTACAGAACCAAGATACCAGTAGAAATATGAAAGAGGAATATGTGAATAATTCATCAATACCTGTTGAACACAAACCAAAGTTATTGCCGGTGTTAAATAAACATGCAGAGTTGTTTAGCGATAGGGTAGGTCGGACAAATAAATATATACATGAGATAAAAATGAGAGATGAAACGCCTTTCGTAAAACGAAGCTATCCCATACCGTTCGCATATCGCGATAAAGTAACAAAACGTTTGGAATAATGGAACTGATAGGTATTATTAGCAGGCAATCTACGGATTTCAGCAGTCCATTGACTTGTACATTAAAGAAATCAGGAGAGGTCCGTATCTTGCTAGATGCACGACAATTAAACACGGGAATGGTTGGGGAGGTTGAAACCACACCTTTAATGAGTGAGATATTGCAATCCGGGCGCCGGATAAACTACATAGGGGTTATTGATATCAAAGATGCGTATTTTTCTATACCATTATCAGACGAATCTAAACGATACACGGGTTTTGTATATCAAGGCAGAAGTTATGTTTACAACGTTTTACCTCAGGGGTTGAAAAGCAGTGTGGGTTCATTTTCGAGGGCGATGGACTTAATTCTAGGGCCAGAGGTTAGGTCATATTGTTTAAATTTTGTTGAAGATTTGGCAATTTTAACTGAGGGTGACTTCGAACAGCATTTGTCTCAAGTGGACACGGTTCTGAGTAAATTGAAAGACGCGGGCTTCACATGCAAACTAAAAAAATGCGAGTTTGCACAAAAAAGGGTCATGTTATTGGGGCACATTTTGTCTACACAAGGTTTGCAAATGGACCCGGACAAAATTGAAACACTTAAATTATATCCGTCACCCAGAACTGTCAGGCAATTGAGGGCGGTTTTGGGGTTCATAAATTACTTTCGGAGGTTTATAAAAAATTTTGGAATGTTAACACAGCCCTTGTACAATTTATTACGGTCTGGAGTCAAGTTCGTTTGGAGTGCGCAGATGCAAGGTGGTTTTGACGAGATAAAAAACCAATTCTTAGAAAGTATAATTTTGAGTCAGCCATTGGCGGGAAAAACATATTATGTTCAATGTGACGCCAGCGCTATAGGAATTGGGGGCTATGTTTATCAATTAGATGATTCGGGCCAGGAACGAATTATAGGGTTCTGTTCGCAGGCATTTAAGGGTGCTCAGACGAGATGGGCTATCAGTGAACAAGAAATGTATGCAGTTATATACACTTTAAAGCGATTTGAGATATATTTGCGGGGAGAAAAAGTTATTATTAGAACTGATCATAAAAGTTTGACGTTCATTAAGTCGTGGACCTTATTGGGGGCACGCGTAACTAGGTGGGTTATGTTTTTACAGCAATTCGATTACGACATAGAATTTGTGCGAGGGACTGATAATCAAATTGCCGACACGCTAAGCAGGCAAATAGCGGGACCTGGAGGTATGATTGACAGTACAAATGTTCAGCCGGGGATATTCTGGTTTCAGGCATCGAATACCGCAAGTGTTATTTCGAGTTTACGGGACATTGCGAGATTACAAAGCGAAGATGAGCGGTTAAATCGAATTAGCGGTTGTATCAGACGTAGTGTCGTAGATACGGGGACAAGAGGTTTTGATAATTATAAGCTAGTAGGTGATACGTTATATTTTCACGTGCCGAAGCGGAACGTACAGTTGCTAGTAATTCCGAAATCACTACAGGAGGAACTAATTTTACACATACATGAAGAAATAGGTCACTACGGCAGATATAAAATAATAGCACTGATGAAGGACAGATATTATTTTCTTCATATGAGTAGGGTGATTAGCGCGGTGATAAGAAGTTGTGACATATGTCAAAAGGTCAAACCAAGTACTAACAATACCGTTGGTCCTTGTACACCGGTGTTGGCGGAAAAGTTGGGTGAGAAAGTTTTCTCGGACCTTTATGGGCCATTGCCCGTAGGTAAATTCGGATATCTATATATATATGTGATTCAAAACGTGTACAGTAAAGTAATAAAATTATATCCAATGCGAAAAGAGACAGGTAGGAGCGTGCTCGCTTGTACAAAGAGATTTCATAGGGAAATACCTATCGAAACTATAATTACGGACTCAGGACCACAGTTCATATCGAAAGTTTGGGAATTTGGACTCAAACAACTGGGGATTCGGGTCACTCATACGTCGGTGTATTGTCCAAATTCTAATAGCGTAGAAAGAGTGAATCGCGAGCTAGGTCGACTGATTAGAACTTATTGCGGCGGAAGTAATCGTAGTTGGGTCGACGTGTTACCGGACATTCAGAATTGCTATAATAATATCGAACACACAAGCACAGGCTTTGCGCCTAATGAGTTAGCGTTTGGTAGGCGGGAACCGTTAACTATTGACAAGAAATTAGGCGATGAATGGTTATTAGGCCATAGTGTGCGAGATACGGAACAGGTGCGAAATGTAGCGATAGAAAACTCTAAAAGTTCTAGTGAACGACGTAAGCGACAGGCGGACAAACGGCGTAAGTTAGAAGTCTGTCGTATAGGTGATTATGTGAAACTTAAGACTTTTGTGCGTTCAAATAAAGAACATAAAATCATGCGGAAATTTTCATTGTTGTATAAAGGGCCTTATGTTATTTCGGCAGTGGTATATCCTAACTGTTATACTTTAGTAGATCCGGGTTCAAATGAGATATTGGGTAACTTCAATACTATAAATATAGCCAGGTATTATGTGAGGACGAATAATGGCGTAGATAAATAAGATAGTGAATAAAAGTTATATAATTAAGCTGTAAGCTGTAAATTTGAGTAACTACTTTGTAGACTTAAGGATCTTGCATGGTTTGGAAACAAAAACAAAAAAAAAACAAAAAAAAACAATTTGTATATATATAGTAATACGAATTAGGATAAATTGCGGGTAAGCGAGGTTGTATAGTTAGATAGATAAATAAGATAAGACAGGAGAGAGCTCAATCGAGTTGTGTAAATATTATATACATAATTGACAGATTCATCGGTCTGTGTACATGATTTGAGATGTCCGTACATATAGAGTAGATATGGACAAAGCATGGGTAGCATAGTGGTAATGAGATCCTTGCGCCATGTTAACTGAGATAAACAGTGTCTCAAGGTCTGGGAGGGGGCTGTAATGGTACACGAGAGTCGGTACATTTGATACTTCATTCTGCGTGATAGAGGGCTAGCCCAACGCCGCGCTGTTTTGAATACGAATCGGTTCAGATAACGTTTGGGGGTTTTGCGTAGCTCAGTGGCAAGTTAGCAAAAAAAAACAGAGCCGACGCGTGGGATGGTTCGAAGAAGTTTACAGGTCAGGTTTTTTTGTCGCATTCCTGCGAGATGTGTAGAGATCAGAGCCGATTTGGCTGCGCGTTGAGTAAATTTATGAATAACTAAATAATGAAAGGTTATTATGGAACGGAGAAAGCTATTATGTTGATTGCAAATATACAATTGCGATTGAGTTATGAGATGGAGGGTCTGACACGACTAGTTTGAATAGCATTAAAGTGGTCTTTGCTACGCGCGTCTAGCGGTCGGGTATGCTTAATTAATCGCAACAAGCTTTTATTGGTCAGCGATCAACAGATTCTGTGTATCGGCAGTACCAAATGATTTGAGTGATCACCTACGGTTGATCATAGTGAATATGCGTACACACAATTTGTAGAACGGCGGATCTGCATGGCATGGTTGAAATTAGACCCTGTGTAGTTAGTGATAAGAAGCTTCGCTTGGGCAGAGCGTGTTCGCAAAGGACGCATATAAATACGAGAGTCTGGGAGGGGAGAGCATTCAGTCTCAGCGTCTAGCTACTGTGACAGTCGTCTTTCACGAGTTCTAAACAGTTTTGTCTGCCGTGTTACGCGTCAGAACTATACGAAATTGTGATTGCGAAGTTTCAGTGGGTTTTCGTGAGTGTCTGAAGCGCCGAGATATACCTCGGTTCCTAAACTTTATATCAACCAACCCCAAATTCCAAAACTATCCTTGGGTCGTTAGAAAAGAACTTGTAAGTCAATTATCTGAGTCTGAGTCTGGGCTTGGAGCGACCCTAAATTCCTTTTTCCTTCACCATAGGGTTCCTGGATTGGCTCTTAGGATATTCGCGGGCTAATCCTCTCCTCATTCCTTTCGAGTAGCGAGTTTTGAAATTCCCACACACACAGTCATTAAACATTCAAGCACATTCAAATCAAACTCAACCATTTTCGAATGGTGTCGATAATGGACGTGGTATAACACTAGGTTTTAGACTAGGCTAGACAGGAGTTTAGTTGCGGCTAAACCTAGGTTGGCAGGGCATAGGGAGACTGTTTGATCGATGAGGTTCCGCGGATGGAAATAACAAATTCAGAACAAAGTTAAACCGGTGTCAACACAGATAACATATCCTGTTGATATTTTGACATTTGAGTGTTGTCGGGGACGCGCGAAGAGATCAATTTACAGTCTAAAGTTCATTGTTTAGGTCCGGGTAGGTGTTTTGCATTGCCTTGGGTCAGGTTGGATTCAAGTTGCATCTTTAAATTAAATGTAAATTTCGCTGGAGGTCTAATGTGTAGGCTGAGTCGGTATATATGATTTGGCTCAGCCCAGGACGTGCTGTGGCTAGTGGAATTCATAGTTTGGTATTTATCGAACTATGCACTTCGCTATGGTGTGGGTTAGATCTCCTAAAACAATAATGCTTACGTTTCGATAACATCCAGCTCAAATTGCGCAGAGTTGAAGGTTTCAAAACGTTACGGACCTTTTGAGGTAACCGCTAGTTCAGAACCCATTTCGGAAAATCAAATCGCAATTGTGCAAACCGGTCTTTTCGGATCGTTATTGCCGTGAACCAAATATATAATTGGAACCACCACAAGCCGCTACTAGCGAGCACATGAAATATCATTGAGTACTCACGTCGTAAAACTACGACGGATATCTATACGATATCACAACAAATATTATAAACTGTGGTCGACCACTAAAAGAAGTTCCATGCGCTCATATATACAAAAACCAGATGGTGCCATCACCCATAAAATATAACAACGATCGTTCTGGCGCAATACACCGCTGACTGATGCGAATTACCGGCTCGCGGACATATATGCTTTCTCTGTCTAACTTGAAACTGTAACTTCCTGAACCAAACTTCGTTCGACTATTGTACGCCTAACGAACTTCTCAACGAACGAGAAATTCAGACTTATCATTCTTAACTTGCAAATCTTACAGCTGAATCGGGTCCTCTCATTTTGGGATAGATTTCTATCTATCTATCTATCGGCATTAAAGGCTAAGGTCGAGCCACCGCTATCAGTAGCTATGATCGTCTATTCTATCTACCCCAAAAGAGATGTCCCGATTCAGCTGTAAAAATTGTAAGTAAGATTGATAAGTCTGAATTTCTCGTTCGTTGAGAAGTTCGTTAGGCGTACAATAGTCTAACGGAAGATTGATTCAGGATGTTACAGTTTCAAGTTAGACAGAGAAAGCATATATGCCCGCAAGCCGGTATTTCGCATCAATTAGCGGTGTATTGCGCCAGATCGATCGTTGTTGTATTTTGTGTGATGGTACCATTTGTTTTTTTGTATATATGGGCGCTTGGAACTTCTTTTAGTGGTCGACCAAAATTTATAATATTTGTTTGGGATATCGTATAGATATCCGTCGTAGTTTTACGACGTGAGTACTCAATGATATTTCATGTGCTCGCTAGTAGCGGCTAGTGGTGGTTCCAATTATATATTTAGTTCACGGCAATAACGATCCGAATAGACCGGTTTACACAATTGCGATTTGATTTTCCGAAATGGGTTTGAACTAGCGGTTACCTCAAAAGGTCCGTAACGTTTTGAAACCTTCAACTCTGCGCAATTTGAGCTGGATGTTATCGAAACGTTGTCATTAGCGCTTTTGGAGATCTAACCCTCACCATAGCGAAGTGCATAGTTCGATAAATACCGATCTATGAATTCCACTGACCTCAGCACGACCTCGGCAAAGCCAAATCATAAATATTTGACTCAGCCTACACATTAGACCTCCAGCGAAATTTACATTTAATTTAAAGATGCAACTTGAATCCAAACTGACCCAAGGCAAAGCAAAACAATCTACCCGGTCCTAAACAATGAACTTTAGACTGTAATTTGATCTCTTCGCGTGTCCCCGACAACACTCAAATGTCAAAACATCAACAGGATAGGTTATCTGTGTTGACACCGGTTTAACTTTGTTCTGAATTTGTTTTTTCCATCCGCGGAACCTCATCGATCAAACAGTCTCCCTATGCCCTGCCAACCTAGGTTTAGCCGCAACTAAACTCCTGTCTAGCATAGTCTAAAATCCTAGTGTTATACCACGTCCATTATCGACACCACTCGAAAATGGTTGAGTTTGATTTGAATGTGCTTGTATGTTTAATGACTGTGTGTGTGGGAATTTCAAAACTCGCTACTCGAAAGGAATGAGGAGAGGATTAGCCCGCGAATATCCTAAGAGCCAATCCAGGAACCCTATGGTGAAGGAAAAAGGAATTTAGGGTCGCTCCAAGCCCAGACTCAGACTCAGATCAGTTACCTACAAGTTCTTATCTAATGACCCAAGGATAGTTTTGGAATTTGGGGTAGGTTGATTTAAAGGATAGGAACCGAGGTATATCTCGGCGCTTCAGACACTCACGAAAATCCACTGTAACTTCGCAATCACAATTAGTCCAGTTCTGACGCGTAAAACGGCAGACCAAAACTGTTTAGAACTGCTGATAGACGACTGTCACAGTAGTTTAACGCTCAGACTGAATGAATTCCCTTCCCCCGCAATCGTATTTATAGTCCCCACATGTCTGAAAAAAAAATGGCGTCCTTTGCGAACACGCTCTGCCCAAGCGAAGCTTCTTATCACTAACTACACAGGGTCTAATTTCAACCATGCCATGCAGATCCGCCGTTCTACAAATTGTGTGTACGCATATTCACTATGAGCAACCGTAGGTTATCACTCAAGTCATTCGGTATTGCCGATACACAAAATCTGTTGATCGCTGACCATAAAAGCTTGTTGCGATTAATTTAAGCCTTCCCGACCGCTAGCGCGCTAGACAAAGATCACTAGAATGATATTCAGACTCGTGATGTCAAACTCGCCAAATCGTACCAAACAAACGCAATTGTATATTTGCAGTCAACATAATAGCTTTCTCCGTATCGTTCCATAACAACCTTCCATTATTTAGTTATTCATAATTTATTCAGCGCGCAGCCAAATCGGCTCTGATCCCTACACATTCCGCAGGAATGCGACAAAAAAACCTGACCTGTAACCTTCCTCGAACCATCCCACCCACGCGCTTGGCTCATTGTTTTTTGCTAACTTACCCTGAGCTACTCAAAACCCCAAACGTTATATGAACCGACTCTCGTATTCAAAACAGCGCGACGATGGGCTAGCCCTCTGTCACGCAAAATGAAGTATCAAATGTACTGACTCTCGTGTACCATTACATTTTGTTAAGGTAAATAGTGATTTGATTACTATCTTTCTGTGATTTAGGCTAACTAAACCTAAAGTCATAACATTATAAGAAGAAACTTTTTACAGCTGTTTATTTGTTTGACTCATTGTAAAAAGTCCGAATTTTCACCAGGTATCATTGTCATTTCTTTTGCAGCAAAAGAGAACAGGCTGAACTGACAAAAGTCGCTTCTTTTTATCACATATTAGTAGGATCGTATGTTATAAATATGTGTCCAAAGTATTCCAAAGTAGTAAATATTTGAGACTGACATTATTATTATGTTACCTAATAAATAGTATATAATTGACTGACCTCTGTTATTAATTGTAATAATATACTAATAATACAATACAACCCTTATGTTTATTTACCACATTTTTAGCAATAAAATTACCCTAGGTAAACCTGCCTTTATAAGTCCACTGCAGAACGGTCAATGTCCGCTCGCGTGACTTTAACAGTTTTTGGTAAAGGTTTTATTGAAATATCCTAAAATCTACGGCAGTTAGAATTATAGTTTTTCTACCTTTCTGCAGTGAAAGTGGACATATATTTATAATAATATCAGCTAAGTCCTCAAGCATGAAAGCTTTGCAGCTATTGATGAAATCAACCATCAAATTTACCCGAAAGTGACGAAAGGGAATGATTAACCTTATTTTTAGAGAAACCATGTATGTTGTAAATATTTTAAATATATATTTTGAAAGCGATTAACAGCCTTTATAGCCATAAAACAATTAAAATTGTGTCGGTGTCTTAGTTTTTATTCTATCGGTCAACAAAGTTTGTCACATAGTGGACAGATTTTGTGTAAGAGCGATGGTTAATTGACTGTATCTCATTTATTTGTGGTCAAATTTAAAAATAGGCTGTAGATTAGGAAACTAGATTAAACGCGCTTGAAGTATTGCACCAAAAACTAAACATTAATTGCATAAAAAATGAGTGCTGAAAAATAAAATTCTCTTCTTCTGCAAAGTACAGTGTAAACTTGGACTTTTGGGTAAGTAATAATAAATCCATGGTTAAGCGTTTTATTACACCATTTAATAGGTTTTTTACTTTATTACCAAGCAAAGAGGTTTAAAATCAAGGGCCATTATTTGTGGCCGCCTAATAACGCTGTCGGTTATATAACGCTAAACTGTCTGACTCACAGACATATAATAAGATACTACCAGCGCGTTCCGAACCACACCATAATCGATTATAGCGTCTACGAGGTCGTTCCGAATGAGTTTTAGCGTGACAATGATAGCTCAAAATGGTTGATACGACGTCATGAATGACATATTTAACGCCGCCATATCGTAATATCATCGACCATGCTTCTGAGCGTCAGCACTGTGAACGAGCCATCAAAAGACAACTGTCACGCTGATAGCTGACAATCAAACTATAACGGCAACAAGCAGCGACTCCTGGCGCTCCATAATAGTTTATTACCTCACTTTTTCACCCAAAACAAAGCTAATCACTACAGTACGCGGCGTATAAGTTCGAGTCGTAGTATTATGCGCGGCGTATAAATTGAGCCACAATGGCGGCGTCTGCGCAGGGCAAAATGTATCTAAAACAGTCGTTTTTACCTGCGCAGACGCAGCCATTGTGGCTCAATTTATACGCCGCGCATAATACTACGACTCGAAAACAAAACTTGGGTTATAATAGTGTCATTTGTCAGTGTAACGTCGCGTTCAAAGCGTTCCGAATGGATATCTATGATGGTTGTCATTTCCCACTCGGAACGGGCATGATGGTCGTGACGTCACGTGAACGATGATGGCTTTGTTGACGTGACTCGGAACGCAACATGCGTACAAAAACTGACCGACAACGCAAAATCTGAAACACAGAAAAATGTACAAGAAAAGCACGATCCGGGGCTTTACGTAATTGCGACTTTTCCTTTTACGAAGGCCGGCTAGCCCAGTAAATATAAATTATAAGTAAATAGTATCAAATCCGGTAAGCAAAGGCTTTGCCACATCAAAAGCAGGGCGTGCGCGGTTACCGCGCGCAGCGACCCTGCCACGCCGAAAACTGAAAGCGGGGCTTTGCCCCAGTGTTGCCAACTGCTAGCTTTACCCAGTTGCTAGACAATTGTTAAAATGTTGCTAGATTGCCAGTTTTTGTTACCCCAAAAAGTTGCTAGATGTGGCTAAATATTAATATTACATAAAATACGGCAGGTTACAATAAAATGACAATTTCTGCTTCTGACAATTATTTTTATTTACTTAATCAATCAAATAGGATGTCGATGGCTGAGGTTCATTATCTTTTTGTGTTTTTGAATATTTTTCAGCCGTGCCCATTTTATCTAAAACATGTTTAGGCAAAACACAGTTATAACAGCATTTACCAGTTTTCCTGAGGGAGTCTCTAATGCAAAGGATTGCGTTCAGGGTTATCAAACTCATTCGGTTTCTTTGTTTATTTTTAACTATATTCATTTGTGAGAATAACTTCTCTACCTCCGCATTAGAATGTGGCAGTGAAAGGCAGGTTAAAGCAAGAGTACTTATATCTTGGTATAAGTTGTCACCCGAAGAATTTCTAAATTTTTTTACTTCGATCCAAAATTCCACTATTTCTTTAGATTCCCATTTATTTATATGTAGAATGTGCCACTGTTGCATAATTTTGTCTATTATTTCCGGTCTAAATCCCAAGATTTCGGCAACCTCGATGATAGTGTTTGACTTGGTTGGTTTTATTGCCTCTTCTGGACTAAGCAACGCCATTGATTACAAAATATAAGTAATTTCTTTTATCTTCGAGCATGTTGTAAATAAGCTCAGCTGAGTAACAATTGTCTTTCCCTCTTGCCAAATTAAAGTGTAATTTTAATTCTTCCCATTGTGTCAAAATTTTTGTGATAGCTGGCTCTATAGAAAGCCAACGTGTATCGCACACCTTTGTGATTTTCAACGGACTTTCGCCACAGTTAATAAGTTCGTATATTTTTGTGTATTCATCTCGCCGCTTAGGAGACACAGAAAACCATTTATAAATTTCTCTTACCAGAAACTCAATATTTCTTGGCAGAGTATTTTCGGATGCATGGGTCACTGCTAACTGCAATGAGTGGCAGACACATCGTATCAGTATCAAATTTTCTATACCGTATTCTCTTTTTAGGATTGCATGAACCCCGTTATTAATGCCTGTCATAACAGATGCATTATCAGTTCCAATTCCAATCATTTGATTAATATTTAAGTTGTGACTCTCTAAGCATGATACCAGGCCATTAACGATTCCCCTAGCTTCTGCACTCTCAATAGAAACTAGTTCCAGGAATGAACTTACTATCTTTTCTTGTGCGGCACTATAATACCTAATTACAAGACCAAGGTGTTTACTGACACTGACATCTGTGGACTCGTCCATTATAATACTGAACTTTTGTTTTCCAATATCATCTATGAGCTCCTTGCGAAAGTGCGGCATCAAAACATTTTTAATTATTTCTGTACATTTAGTTCGATGCAACTTTAGCTCTTCTGTAGCTTTAGATTCTTTGAAACACGTTTTGCATAGTTAGCTTAAATGGTCTACACTTAGTATAGAACAGTGCTCAGCAATAAATAAGGTCAATGCGCCTTCAGATTTATCGCAAGGTCTATATGAATCGCCTTTTGGTACAGCTTTGAAAGGAATTATTTTATTGCCTCTAAAGAAAATAATAATATAGACAAGTACAAAATAGAAAGTTTTGCGAGTAGGATGAATGTTTATTATGATTACTATTAGTTTTTTTTATATGTTGTATTATATACACTATACACAGTTTATAACAGAAAGAAATCGTAAAAACCAGCCAACTGCTATAAATACGTGCCGTCAGTCTCACTTAACATTGGCAGAATCATCAAATTGATGGAAGCCACCTCAGAATAGTATTATTATTCTGAGGAAGCCACTTTAACCAAAATTGAATTGAATTGATAGAATTTTTTGAATATGCCGCGTTTTCTCAGTTCGCGCTTTCGAAAGCCAGACTAAAATATTAGACTTTATTTTACCTTCATAACTAGATTTCATTTATTTTAGGGCAACACTGACAAAGTCTCGCTCTGCACATGAAAAGAGCGGCAAATTAAAAAATAAGGAAGTATAACACTGACCGTTGGCGCAAAAAAATTAGTTTGATACTTTTGTTTTAGAAAGATGAGAACTGACTGGTAAAAAGAAAGTATCAAACTGATTTTACCCATCGTTATCTGTTATCAATCAACAACACAATTATTTTAAATTATTGAGTCACGTACCTGTTTTGAACTCCACTTTCTGTTTATGCTTTTTTGTCTCAGCATGCTTCTTTATGTCAAATAGTTTAGCGAGAATTCCCGTAGAACAATATGTACAAAACGCTTTGCTTGAGTCTCCACTTGCCGGTTTTAACCAACCTTTAAATTCGTCCATGTTTTCCCACTCCGGTCTGTATTTATGTGCGTACGTTTTCTTTTTAAAAGGTAAATCCATTTTCAAGTTATTTAAATTAAACTGCAGCGAGCACTCTTTTTACAATTGGATATCACATACAACAAAACAAAAGAATCTGTCCTTTTGTGCACGCAATAACATCAACAAAACCGTAAACAAAACTCTTTACTGTGTTGCCAAAAATAAACTATGACCAGAGATTCACGCTTAGTTTTTTTTTATTTCATAGTACTTCTTCTACTACTACATACTAGATGGTGCTATACGTGGAAGGTTCTTCTACTGGTTCTCTACTCCACACTAGATGGCGCTATAAGGACCTAAGCCACTGCCAACTCCTGACTCACGTCTCATGATTAGGTATAAGCTGCTAGAAAAAGTAGCTAAAAAGTTTAGCTACAAGTTTTTTTAAATTGTCTGTCTGTCACCAAATAATAGCTAAATCTAGCTATAAAGTAGCTAAGTTGGCATCACTGCTTTGTCCGCGTGCCTCCCAAGGGGCCTGTTTTATCGTCAAACGCCCTACGTAACAAGTGCGAGTCGGACTCCGCAGGAAGAGTTCCGTACCACCGTACAATAGTGAATAGTTTGGATTTTACATAGCAAATTGTTGTTTACAAAGTTATTGGTGCGGCTACTTCCACACTTCATGTACTTGCTACTCATGGTTTAGAGATAAATAAAAAAAAAAAACCTTGGCAATTCCGGGTAGGTTTTCCTGAAATCTTTGGCTTTAGTCCATAATCTTACTTATATATATTACTTACATATATTACTTACACAATGTCATGTAACATAACTATTTGTACATGCTTCGAGTAAATAATTTTATTGAAAAAGTATTATTTACAACCTTAATCCTAATACCTAAACTTAATAAATTAACGAATTAAATTTCTAATTAAATAGAGACAGTGTGTCGGGAGACAATTTCGCCTCTATGGGTGGTCTTCTCCCCACTATGTGCTTCTCGGTGGTAGATTTTAATATAGAGCAGAGCGTGTGGTTTAGTGAGTCCACATCATGGTTCTCCTCCATTAGCCCATCGAAAGAGTTCTTCAGTTCCAGTTGAAACTCCTTTTGTAGGAATTTGTAGCTGTTTGGGTCGTATTTCGGAGCAGTTGAGTTGATCAGTTTTACTCTTTCTTTGGGCGGGTTATGCTATGCCTGAATGTGGCTCTCACCAGCCGATGGTCACTACTGGTTTTGAAGTTTGCTAGAACGGAAACATCGGTTATGTTCAACTTGTGTTTTCTAAGTATGTAGTCAATTGAATTTTTCGTCCTACCATCCGGGCTGGCCCAGGTCCATTTTCTTGACGGTCGCTTTTTGAAAAATGTGTTCATGGCGTAAAGGTGATGGTGCTCAAGAAAATTACTGCCATGGCTCACAGTTAAATCGAATATCGATAACTGTAAAACACAAGGGGTTATTTTTAGTCCGCAGACCACACGAGCTGATGCCCGCTTAATATGTGGGGACCCGGACATAGCAGGGAGGTCTGACTCCTGGGCAAGGATAATTCAATTTAAAATTATCTTTTAAATTTAAAAAAATAATTAATACTATTTGCAAACAACTTTATTTTGTTGCATTTGTTTGCGTTGCGCGTTGATTGGTTGTGATTTGTATGTAAGTACCTTACTTTGCGTCACTCTGTCAAGGAACCAACATTCAAGATCCAGTTTGCACAAACCTTACATTGATTTCATTTATTCTGCAGATTGATAAAAATATGTCTTGTATGTATGTCTACATATAATGAGTGAATTTATTGCAGGCATGCATTCATTAAAAAAATGGTGCTTATGATTTACACGTTCCAAAAAGGACGATTTTGCCAATGGAACTAAAATGGGATGGTTCCAATTTAAAAAGAACGCAAATAGTCTCTTTTAGGACGATCTGGCAACGCTGCAATTAAGTCCCACGCTAAATAAGTTTCCGCCATTATACCTCACGCCAGGAGTTATGAGCGGTGGCCTTGAATGTGTAGTAGTCACTTTTCAATACCTGTACATATGCTCAGTAATTCCCGCCAACGTCGCCCAGCGCTCTTAATTCGTGGCGCGAGGTATACTCTAGATTAAACTACAAATTCACATAAGTGCAAATCTTTCCTTTCAATATAAATTTGTAGGTTATAAACAGTAACGAACGATTCACTTA
Source organism: Argyresthia goedartella (assembly GCA_949825045.1). Taxonomy (NCBI): domain Eukaryota; kingdom Metazoa; phylum Arthropoda; class Insecta; order Lepidoptera; family Argyresthiidae; genus Argyresthia; species Argyresthia goedartella. The sequence continues at coordinate 10,202,709 of OX463812.1, read as the reverse complement.
TCGAGCTGTCAGATATTAGTCGCAAAAATATTCGCAGAAATCGTAAAGTTGACAGTTGAATTCGGTACGTTTGCGATTTTAGTCGATAATTTCGACGGTCGAGACTGCCAAAAATCGTTAAAATGATATCGTTATCACATAACGACCAAGCGATCGTTATGTTTGCCGAGACTGCAGGAGATAAATCGCCCTTTTCAGTGCGAAAATTACTTTATCTACACACGTTGTATCATAAACCCTCTTTACTGCGTCCAAAAACTTAATGCAATGCAAAAGCATAATGTTAAACTACTTTGTAAAACTCATTTCTTATCTGAATATTGAACATTATGACCATAATGTGTAAATTTTCTACATATTATGACATTCAAATTTCGAACGCCGACGCCCGCCTGCGTGCCGCCCCTACTTTGTCTGTGAAGTTGATACTACAGAACAAGCTAAACAACTCAATGCCACAATGCCGGTCAAACATGCGGTTCCTGAACAGATCAAAGAGAGCTTATGATATGTGTGTAGATAAACTAGTGTATGTACCTGTACATAATTAGACATTAAAACTCTCGAGTGATATTATTATGAAATGCCCTCCATTATGTATCAGTCACATAAACTACTAAGTCATGGTTGTTTATCTATCTAAGTATAATATTTCTCTATATAAGTATGTGTATCGTTGTCTAGTACCCAAGATACAGGGAATCCTAGTTTGGGGCTAGATCAATGTGTGTAAATGGTGTCCAAGGTATTATTATATATTATTATTATTTATTATAATCTGAGCAGTTCTAAAACGCGGTTCGGCAAGCTGCCGGTAACAGTTCGTTTACCCTCGGTTTTCCTCGGGTTGTTTTCGAACACTCGGGGGTAATTGAAAATGAAAATCTTTATTTGTGTGAAAAATACATAGCACAAATTCGGCACTAGTCCCACATTAGGTTTCCCTGATTCCTGGGTACTAAGGTGGGTCGAGATATGTTCTTTTGTCCGTAACGTATCTACGTAGCCTTTAGGCTCTACCAGAACAACACATTAGGGTACATGTATAAATAAAAAGTAGTTAAGTATTTATGTAAAAGCTGTATAAAACTTACAACATATTCACTTAAGTGAATCTAACTATATCATGAAACTAGGTAACACCGCTGTACCTATGTTTAGGTTGTGGTTATGACATAACCATTACATTACATTGTAATGAGCATACAAAAATGAGATATATTAATACAAGACAGTATATAAATATTTAACATGGATTGCGTGTGGCAGGTAGGTATATAATGGTAAGTTTTTTAAACTTGGATAGGGATACTTATAGCAGTATTTCTGTTAAAAACATGTTAGACGTTATTGTCTAGGTACTGTAGTTAGATAAGGATACAGTGATATAAATAAACAAGTAAAACAAGGAAGACTCGTCAGGTTATCTTGGCCATTAGGTCCACGGCGCTATCCTAATCTAGACCCATAAGCCACTTGATGTTTACTTTTTTGAGCTGGTGACTAGATAGGTGAATCCTATGCTGTCCGCCTGGAGTATTGTTGTGCATAGTCTGGGGGCGATGGGGTCAAAGTATCTTCGGTTAAATGCACTGCGGAACATTATCAGTGGACAGCGGACGGTTCTTTTAACCTGAATGGGTAGTCTCAATGCCTCCCTGAAGAAGTATCTCAGAAGGGACTGATAAATAAAAATCTTCCTCCCCGAGTTGACATTCACTTGTTCATAGACCAGTGTGGTTTGGTGTTTATATGGTAAAGATAGTGTGACTTTAATAATAACGGATGTTTGTACCCTAGTCATGGTTGTTTATCTATCTAAGTATAATATTTATCTACATAAATATGTGTATCGTTGTCTAGTACCCAAGATACAGGGAATCCTAGTTTGGGACTAGATCAATGTGTGTAAATAGTGTCCAAGGTAATACCGTATTATTATTATTATTATTAACTAAGTACTGATTTCTGTGCACGTTCAAGTTTTAGTAGATCTGTTTTGGCGTCACCGCCCCAAGCGCAGGCACAATAGCCAAGCACGCATCGGCAGAGTGCTTTGTATGTCTGGTAGTAGGAGCTTTTCGTCTGCCACCGTGCGCAAGTTTCTGAAGATATAGATCAACTTCCGCACCCTTGCTGTTATGATATCTATGTTTGCGTCCCACCGTAGATGCTCATAAAACATTGACCTCATCGTGCGTTTACAATGTATATATATGTATCTGGAAATCATCTTTGGCAATGTTGGCCTGGATTTTCGCTTTACTCGGAGTAATTTTTAACCGATCTCGAATGCACCCTTAATTAATAATCAGGTGTGTTTTTTTCTCGCAACTATCTTGAAAAACGTCATATGAAACACGTGTGCATTGGTAATTAGATACTCGGCTCACTTTTCGCGGTCGCTCGCGGCTCGCGTGCCTAATATCATCTCGTGACCAACTTTGCTCACTTATATCATACATAATTTACTATTATCGAATCTCAATAATAAGTCCTATATGCTTGTTTTATGCTTTTTAGTGTACCGCAGTCGGATTCATTACGTCAGTTATTTATAGAAGGCTATCCTAAACTACACTGGTCATCGCCAGGTCAGAAACCTAAGTACCTGAAGTACATAAGCTACACACTACAATACGTAATATTCACTCCAGTCCCAACCACGTGCCTTTGTTATCCACGTGTCTGCCTCTGTTCTATTGTGGGTACACGCATAACAAAGGCCCTCTCTGCTATTGACACGCTTATTATTTCTGGACGGCGTGACAGGAACATTCGTACTCCTTGTGGACAATAAGTGTTCTAGGGAACTGTGGAGCCATATCTGTGGAGCGCCCTAAATCGCCGAAAATAGTACTTTATCTAGTAAATAGCTTAAAAATGAGCAGACACAAATAGTCACAATATAGTGTAGGTAGATATGCATTGCATCATGCAGACCAGGCAATTCATAAATACATCTGAAACGTATTTTTAGAAAATAGAACAGCCAGAGTGTCATCGGCAGCAGGAACCACTGTCTATCGACTAACGTCATTGCGATACCCAGACAACGTTCTACGTAATACTGCGCCTCTAGCATGGACAAGCTGAATGAACAACACAGTATATTTAATGAAAGAAACGTTCCAAATCTTACGTTATCCATAAATCGATTTTAAATTTAAGTTTTATTGCAATGTGTAGCGGAAATATTATCCCAATTTGTAATATTGTTACAATTTTTAAAGACTTTGAAATAATAAAGTGTTACTAATCATCGTTTCGAGAAAGTATTTTGGTTTCTGATTGTGACATGACTCGTAAAATGGCATTTCGACGCTAGCGAAAACATGAAAATTTTATTGTTTTGTTGTGAATTTCCCTTTTGCTGTGAATTATTAAGGGACGAGGCAGCTTCAATTATTCAATTCAGAAAAATGATATTGGATGATGTTATCGTCCGACGGTTTTGACAATTCAATCGCTCCGGATTATTGTGAACGCATAATGTCTCATAATCTTCTAATGCATTCTTCTTCATGAAGAACCTCACATAATGCCGGAATATGAGCGCAGTAATGATAGAGTTCATGGAAAGGTAAGCTATAGTTATTTATTAAAATCTTTAGCTGAGTAATTCAATATTGAGTTATCTGTCAATATAACTACGTATTTTTCTCTGATTTTTGACTTTCTCTTCAACTACCTACTGGGTCCGTGATGTCCACCCACGAAATGCATGTCAGAGGGCAAGTCTATCGCTTATCTAGAGATGAATTATGAACCCTTCAAACCCATATTTGGATGGGCTTACCTGTCTGATAATGATGAGAGATTGCTTTCCATCATCATCATCATATTGCATTTCAAGTACTTTACTCCAAAATATTTTATATTGCAGCAGAGTTTCGCCTGCGGTCGGGGCTCCTGCATCACTGTTATCCCAGAGACCTTGATGACAGAGGAAGCTGAGACTTGGAGAACACCGCAAGAGATAGATTGATGATAGAGTAGCTAAGATGTTTGTGAAATGAAATAGAGAAGCAAGAGAGAGGGGCATAGTATATAAAAGGAAATGATAATACAACATGAGTTTGGAATTTGTGAGAGCAAGAGATTGCATACAATTATCAAATGTGTAGAACAATACATGCCTTAGAAATGGAGTGGAGTAAATTATTGTTTATTTGCATTAACATCAATTACATGAAGTGTTGTGTATAGGTTCTTATATACATGAATTATTAAAGTGTCATACATATACATTTTAAAAGAAGCAGATTTGTTTAATTAATTTATAAGTAAGAGGCAGGCCACACAATGTGGTGTCGTGCCGCAAGCCGTCATAGACAAAGCGAGATGGGGCGGGGTGGGGGTTAGAAGGGGGGAACACTCATACAATCCCCATACTGCAGCGCCACAGTACCTCATCATATGGTCCGATGGCATTCAGTCTTCTCTTAGTTGTACAATGCCCGCCCTTCCACCATAGGCTTCTGTGACGTTAAGTAACCCTTTATTAAGATCTACTGAACAAACTCGAACAACTTCAGAATCTCGGGATCTCGTTTATCTCTGGGGTGCGCAAATTCAACCATGTTTCTCAATGTCACAAAGAATTGGGGTGGCTTCCCATTCGCCGTCGCAAACTCTCATATTCTTTCTTATCTTTTCAATATATGTATTGAAAAATCTGTGCTACCCCCGTTACCTCTGAGACCGCTTTGAGTAGGCAATCTCTTTTCAGGAGATTGGCAATGGAGATATCTCAAGGTCTCATACTTAGCCAATCCAAGGCATAACACCTCCGCATATGAGGACTCCTTCAGGTTGCAGGCGGTCCGACTGTGGAACATACTTCCTTGTTCGAAAAGAGACAGTCTCACTCTTTTCGCTTTTAAAAACCGGGTAAAAGAGCACTTCCTCTCTCTTTTGTGATAGTTGTAGTATGTATATTATTATTATATGTAAACTATATGCACAGGGTTATGTATGTACTGGTACTTATTTAGTAGTTTGATATACATAAGTATGTATTTAATTTTCCGTATTTTATAGATATTTAATTTACTTATGTATTTTATAATAGATTAGTTATTGTGCCCTGCCTACTCTTTCATGATAAGTTTTCCTTTCATGCCTTGGTTTGCTGGAAGAAATCTCTTTAGAGTTAAGCTCGCCTTTGATCATATGTTTTCTCTTAATGTATCTTTTTAATAAATGTGTTCAATAAATAATTTTCAACTTGATAAAGTTCAAAACCAATGGCGACCTCTGTGGCGAAGCGGTTGTGGCTCTGCCTGCCATGCCAGAAGTCCAGGGTTTGATCTCCAGCTGTGGTAAAAGGAAAATAACCCTAGGTCTTGGATGTTTATATGTGTGTGACGTTGCTGTTTCTGGTATCCACGACACAGGATGTCCTAGTGTGGGGCTAGAAGCAATGTATGTACCTGTATGTAAATATTTATGTTTGTTAATGAAAAATTCTTGGTTAAGGTTTAAAAATTCATAGATCCAAAAATTACAATGAACTTCATATCTCCGTAGCTACTGCAATGGGCTAGCCCCTTGTCACGCAAAATGGAGTATTGAATATCTGGCTAAACGAGCACAAATGTGCCTCTGCCGTCCCCTACGGGGGAAGGCTTGACGCTATTTTTGTTTGTTTTTATCCTTCTCTGAGCACTAACGGTTTCTCACTATCGAGGATCATGGCTTCATGCATAACATATTCACGTAGTATTTCATCCCAATCCGCAACTTCATCGACTGAGTTTCACCATGAGATTGCTATTAACAAAGGGTTGCTACATACATAATGTACGAAATATGTAGGTATATATATTGAAAATTAACACTATAACCGTTAATAAGTCACTTGCAGACAACAAACAATAGGATATCGTTAATTAAATATAACGAAACTATTCTCACCAACAAATATTAAGTGAGTAATTAATCGTGAGATTTCGATAGCCAGCTGACGAGTTTCACCTTAGTGTATGTCAAAACGTCGTTCGTGCTGCCGATTCTATCGAATCCTATTCATTTGAAAAGCGAGTTGTTGACGTATCGTTTCGAACACCAGACGAAAATGCTTCCTGCTACCGATTTTAGTTATGTTTACGCACAATAGGGGCGCTGTTCAAAATCTCATACATTTTCCCACATTTCGATTACGGATACTTTCTCGCTAGCTGGTTCCTGCTTGAGCCTCAGCTAGAGAGAAAGTATCCGTAATCGAAATGTGGGAAAATGTATGAGATTTTGAACAGCGCCCCTATTGTGCGTAAAAATAACTAAAATCGGTAGCAGGAAGCATTTTCGTCTGGTGTTCGAAACGATACGTCAACAACTCGCTTTTCAAATGTATAGGATTCGATAGAATCGGCAGCACGAACGTCGTTTTGACATACACTAAGGTGAAACTTGTCAGCTGGCTATCGAAATCTCACGATTAATTACTCACATAATATTTGTTGGTGAGAATAGTTTCGTTATATATTTAATTAACGATATCCTATTGTTTGTTATTTGCAAGTGACTTATTAACGGTTATAGTGTTAATTTTCAATATATATACCTACATATTTCGTACATTATGTATATAGCAACCCTTTGTTAATAGCAATCTCATGGTGAAACTCAGTCGATGAAGTTGCGGATTGGGATGAAATACTACGTGAATATGTTATGCATGAAGCCATGATCCTCGATAGTGAGAAACCGTTAGTGCTCAGAGAAGGATAAAATCTTCGGGCTGCGCAAATACGACCATGTGTCACAACATCGCAGGGAGTTGAAGTGGCTGCCGATTCGTCTTCGTCGGGATTCACACATCCTCAATTTCCTCTACAACATTTTACGTAATCCACGCTACCCAACTTTCTTACGAGACAGTTTTCAATTTCTTTCTTCCAGCAGACCTCGGAGAACTCACGCAGTTTTCATGCTCACAACTCCACAGCATAACACCGCTTACTATGAGAACGGGTTTAGAGCCCGGGCCATTCGGTTGTGGAATGCACTCCCCTGCACCATCAGGGACAGTCCTAATCTGGATATCTTTAAAAGTCGTGTGAAGAAGCATTACCTCTCCCTTTAGAGTTATAGGTAGTATGCATGTAAGTATGTATTAGTATAGTGTATAAAATAGTATTTGTAGTATATAATAAGTATTTAGTATATTATTATAGTTATTATTTAATTTATTTTATTTATTATTTTATATATTGTACACATAGGTCTACCCCTGCTCAACCATCAACTTTTCCCTTGTTTGCCTGGTTTGCTGGAAGAGATCTCTTATTAGAGATAAGCTCGCCTTTGTACACTTTTTTTATGTAACTCTTGTTTTTGTATGATTTGTGTGCAATAAAGGAATTATGAAATTATGATAAAAACAAACAAAAATAGCGTCAAGCCTTCCCCCGTAGGGGACGGCAGAGGCACATTTGTGCTCGTTTCGCCAGATATTCAATACTCCATTTTGCATGACAGGGGGTTAGCCCATTGCAGTAGCTACGGAGATATGAAGTTCATTGTAATTTTTGGAGCTATGGATTTTTAAACCTTAACCAAGAATTTTTCATTAACAAACATAAATATTTACATACAGATACATACATTGCTTCTAGCCCCACACTAGGACACCCTGTGTCGTGGGTACCAGAAACAGCAACGTCACACACATATAAACATCCAAGACCTAGGGTTATTTTCCTTTTACCACAGCCGGAGATCGAACCCTGGACCTCTGGCATGGCAGGCAGAGCCACAACCGCTTCGCCACAGAAGTCGCCATTGGTTTTGAACTTTATCAAGTTGAAAATAATTTATTAAACACAGTTATTAAAAAGATACATTAAGGGAAAACATATGATCAAAGGCGAGCTTAACTCTAAAGAGATTTCTTCCAGCAAACCAAGGCATGAAAGGAAAACTTATCATGAAAGAGTAGGCAGGGCACAATAACTAATCTATTATAAAATATATAACTAAATTAAATATCTATAAAATACGGAAAATATAATACATACTTATGTATATCAAACTACTAAATAAGTACCAGTACATACATAAACCTGTGCATATAGTTTACATATAATAATAATATACATACTACATCTAAAACTATCACAAAAGAGAGAGGAAGTGCTCTTTTACCCGTTTTTTGAAAGCGAAAAGAGTGGGACTGTCTCTTTTCGAACAAGGAAGTATGTTCCATTGTCGGACCGCCTGCAACCTGAAGGAGTCCTCATATGCGGAGGTGTTATGCCTTGGAGTGGCTAAGAGTGAGACCTTGAGATATCTCCATTGCCGATCTCCTGAAAAGAGATTGCCTACTCAAAGCGGTCTCAGAGGTAACGGGGGTAGCACAGATTTTTCGATACTTATATTGAAAAGATAAGAAAGAATATGAGAGTTGGCGACGGCGAATGGGAAGCCACCCCAATTCTTTGTGATATTGAGAAACATGGTTGAATTTGCGCACCCCGGAGATAAACGAGATCACGAGATTCTGAAGTTGTTCGAGTTTGTTCAGTAGATCTTAATAAAGGGTTAATTAACGTCACAGAAGCCCATGGTGGAAGGGCGGGCATTGTACAACTAAGAGAAGACTGAATGCCATCGGCCCATATGATGAGGTACTGTGGCGCTGCAGTATGGGAATTGTATGAGTGTTCCCCCCTTCTAACCCCCACCCCGCCCCATCTCGCTTTGTCTATGACGGCTTGCGGCACGACACCACATTGTGTGGCCTGCCTCTTACTTATAAATTAATTAAACAAATCTGCTTCTTTTAAAATGTATATGTATGACACTTTAATAATTCATGTATATAAGAACCTATACACAACACTTCATGTAATTGATGTTAATGCAAATAAACAATAATTTACTCCACTCCATTTCTAAGGCATGTAATGTTCTACACATTTGATAATTGTATGCGATCTCTTGCTCTCACAAATTCCAAACTCATGTTATATTTTCATTTCCTTTTATATACTATGCCCTTCTTTCTTGCTTCTCTATTTCATTTCACAAACATCTTAGCTACTCTAATATCAATCTATCTCTTGCGGTGTTCTCCAAGTCTCAGCTTCCTCTGTCACCAAGGTCTCTGGGATAGCAGTGATGCAGGAGCCCCGACCGCAGGCGAAACTCTGCTGTAAAATAAAATATTTTGGAGTAAAGTACTTGAAATGCAATATGATGATTATGGTGGTAAGCAATCTCTCATCCAAAATGGGTTTGAAGGGTTCATAATTCATCTCTAAATAAGCGATAGGCTTGCCCTCAGACATGCAATTCGTGGGTGGACATCACGGACCCAGTAGTTGAAGAGAAAGTCAAAAATCAGAAAAAAATACGTAGTTATATTGACAGATAACTCAATGTTGAATTACTCTACTAAAGATAATAATAAATAACTATAGCTTACCTTTCCATGAACTCTATCATTACTGCGCTCATATTCTGGCATTATCTGAGGTTCTTCATGAAGAAGAATGCATTAGAAGATTATGAGACATTATGCGTTCACAATAATCCGGAGCGATTGAATTGTCAAAACCGTCGGACGATAACATCATCCAATATCATTATTCTGAATTGAAAAATTGAAGCTGCCTCGTCCCTAAATAATTCAGAGCAAAAGGGAAATTCACAACAAAACAATAAAATTTTCATGTTTTCGCTGGCGTCGAAATGCCATTCTACGATTCATGTCACAATCAAAAACCAAAATACTTTCTCGAAAACCAATATTATTTTTATAATATTCGTTGAGTTTATGATTAATTACACTTTATTATTTCAAAGTCTTTAAAAATTGTAACAATATTACAAAATGGTATAATATTTCCGCTACACATTGCAATAAAACTTAAATTTAAAATCGATTTATGGATAACGTAAGATTTGGAACGTTTCATTCATTCAATATACTGTGTTGTTCGTTCAGCTTGTCCATGCTAGAGGCGCAGTATTACGTAGAACGTTTTCTGGGTATCGCAATGACGTTAGTTGATAGACAGTGGTTCCTGCTGCCGATGAGACTCTGGTTACGTTTTCGATGCGAGGTCTCGTTAGCGTCTGGAGAGTTTTTCCTGCTTGAGCTACTGCTCAAATAAAATAATGACAAAACACGTACGTCAAGCAAGTCGTTTTGTTTACTACGCCCGCTATCTTGTGAATTACGGAAGTCATTACAGACAATGATTGTTTTAAAATATGCATTTATGTGTATATTCTTGTATCAAGTATATTTATGACTAATTTTTTTTTTATTACAACTTTATTACTCACATAACTGCACTGTTAGAAAGCGTATTGAAAATCAATGCACCTTCAAATATCCTTCTTCTGTTCGTCAGTGACATTTTTTATAAATTTTACCTCCCATCACAAATTTGCAAGGTCCCGGATATTGGTGAAATGTGTAAATGGCTGCAGAAATAACCTTAACCTGTAATAGGAATTTCAATTGCTTTTGAAAAATTTATCAACAACAACACGTTTATTTGACACGAGCCGACTTTTATTGCGACTTTGCTTGTTTATGCGATGTTCTGATTCTGTTAATTTTCCAAGAGCGATTGTAACTCCTAGATTTCAGAATTGCTTACATGATAAAGATACTGGTGCGAACGAATACAAATTAAGGCTGCTCCATATATACTAGTTTCGTTCGCATGATGAACAGGATGTGCGATATGCAAACAGATAGTAACGGGACGAAATTAGGACGGCCTCTGGAAAGGTATGAAGTGGGTATTGATTAGCTGCGGTTGTTTATAGCCAATAGCTATCTATAGCCTAGACTAGACTATACGATTAGAATGATTTCCGTTATTTAGAGTAGGCTATAGGATTAGAATGATTTCCGTTACCTAGACTAGACTATAAGATTAGAATGATTTCCTTTTCCTAGACTTGACTATAAGATTAGAATGATTTCCGTTATAATAACAACCCCTTAAAATATGACTTTACGATAACGTCTATTGTATACTTTAATTTTCTGTTACAGCCTGCGTAGCAGTACAATAGTTGAGCAGGCTTCTCAAATATAAAAAAAACAAAGCAGTAGCTGTGGTTCGATATAAACCATCACATGAATGCTTTTAGAAGCACAAATTGAACCAAAATTTGACCACGATACCATATTTCTATTGAAATCGTTATGTAACGATTTCTGGTATTATCTAGAGCTCATGCTTGTTACTTCGACGGGTATGTATTTGGGATTATTGATTTTCGGTTGTTGTACAAATATGGTACCTTTTCTAAATTCTTCGACACGGTCTGTAGAGGTAGCCTACATTATAAATGAGTTTGTTTTAACTGGATTGGGTAGGCACTTACGTATATTAAAATATCATAACTGAAATAGCGGAAACCCGAAATGATTGGATGTTTGTTTCTCAATAAACGGCTGATTTGAATGTTTGGCTAGTACTATTAAGTATTCTGTGGTTTGGCATACTTAGTTAATGAGCCGGATTAACATTAAGGTTATTTTCTTAACCGGTATATTAGGGGTACCTTCAAAAATGGTGGTCATTTTTGGTGGGCTCGTTTTAAAGCAACGTTAACAATGCCCTTTGAAAAGGCGCCATGGAATGATTTGAATTTGTGACACGTAAAAACTCGTAGAATTGAACACTTTGGTGGACTTTTTTGTAAGATAAATGGACTTCGGACAGTGATTGACGAATCCTACCATCATGTGAATTAAACGTTCGCTGATGGCCTGATGAGATTTTTTTAGAAGTTTGTTTATGTTATCAACTTATCAATACTGTAGGTACACATTTTTAATAAGGTATCTCATGGTTTTGTCATTTGGCAAGTTTCAAGTTTGTTTTTGCTTATTGAAAGTAAATGAGACACTGATGGATGAACTTACACAACCTCATTTTCAGATTTGCTCTCAATGTTCGCATAATATAGGTAGGCACCTACCTACTTAAAAGTGAGCTTATATCGATAGTTTTTCTATCCATCAAACGGCAAATTGACTGCATTATTAAATAACAGTTAGCTATATAGGTAGTATATTGTATAGTTTCGATTTAAAAATAGCTATTAGCCCCCACAAACACATATGGGCCATTCTTTTTTTAAACCTACAAAAAGGTGTCTCCACCAGTAAGTGAAAAAAAAACAAGAAAATTACCATTATTTTCTTCTTAATTCTACTTCAACATGCACTGAACTGTACACCCAACGGCTGTGTTCAATTAAATAATATATGTTTTTAATCATTTCATTATAAAAAGTACGTTAGAGAGTCGTAAATCCTCGTTACAAAGGTGTAATTCATACAAATCATAGTTGTCTCCCGCAACCTCGGCTTGCGTTTAATCCATAATATTACGAAAAAATTATATGATGACACAATATGTAAAAATATCTTTTAACTCCTAAATATGTTACCTATTATGTAATAGCGACCAATGTTTTTTGTCACTTCTTTTAAAATATTTAAAAAATCACAAATACTTGTCTCCTACTACATGATGTTTTATTTCGTAAATTCTGTCACGTGGGTTGTCCTTAAAGTCTTACCGGCTCCGAATGTTATTAAAAAGGGAAAGAGACAATATTTCCAGTTCGAAGAGTCACTGCCAGTATTTGAAAAATAAGACATTCTATCAGTGGCTTCGAAATTGAAATATTGTCTTGCTAGACTAAGCTATTGATAGTGATGTTTTTTAATGTTTTTGATAATTTAAATTTAGTTGTCAAGTTAAACGAGGTTTGCGACAAGTGAGTAGTCATTTAATTCCTTAAAATACAGATCTCTTATTCCAAGGGTTCTCAAATGTGATTTCATTAATTATCTAAGTTCGATCTCATGTTATTTAATATGACAAAGTTGAAGACTGATAAAGATTTATAACAAAATAAATGATTCTAAATAAATAAACCTGTTTTATTCCAAAACGCAGCCTGGTATCCCCTAAATAACAACTCTGTCACATAAGTTACCACTCTGTCACGATGTTGTCTCCTGGTAGAAATTTTATTTTCGTCGTTTAAATATTTTGATGTGACTAGTGCAACTATGGAAAATTTATACATATAATAGATGATGATATTGCCGTCTGTGATATACATATTTATTTGTAAATGATATTAAAAATTGTTTTATAGCAAAAATATACTTTATATAATCTGAAAAAGTGACAGAGTGGTAAAGGATCATGAATTAAACATATTTTATAAATATAAATGTATTGCTTTACTGTGCATTCTAAAAGAATAGAGATAGGGTTATTTATAGGACACGAATAGAGCAGTGATGCTTTTGGTTTAAAATACGTTTGTGTGAGTGAGACATGTCAGCGCAGCGATACCTACGTTTGAGTGAACACGCATCATCCATATGCGTGTAATTCACACAAACGCATTTTAAACCAAAAGCATCACTGCTCTATTCGTGTCCTATAAATAACCCTATCTCTATTCTTTTGTTGTCAAAACGACGAAAGCCGAAGGGCTTCATACAGCGTGGGCTTAAAAACGTTTAGGGTAACATTAATAACTGAAATGACTTGATTAAAAAGGGACTAATGAAAGGGTTACCTTGTCGTTTCAAAAAATGGCCTCGAGAAAATTAAAGCTTTTAGGGAAAATTTAAGTCCTTGAAAAGTTATAATGAGTAAAGATATTTTAGCTCGTTTTTAATTCGGAATATAATAGTAGTTTGTGTGACTGCTACATAATGGAAGGCATTAATACTCGAGAGTGGGTATTTCACTCGAGAGTTTTAATGCCTAATTATGTACAGTTACATACACTAGTTTATCTACACACATATCATAAGCTCTCTTTGAAGTGTTCAGGAACCGCATGTTTGACCGGCATTGTGGCTCTGCAGTTGTTTAGCTTGTTCTGTAGTACCAACTTCACGCAGGCGGGCGTCGGCGTTCGAAATTTGAATGTGAGTACCAACTTCACAGACAAACTAGGGGCGGCACGCAAGCGGGCGTCATAATGTGTAGAAAAATTACACATTATGGTCATAATGTGTAATTTTTCAGATAAGAAATGAGTTTTTACCAAGTAGTTTAACATTATGCTGATCGTAACGTGCGGTTTTTGTACGCAGTAAAGAGGGTTCATGATACGTGTGTAGATAAATACTTTAACGTAAGAATTGATTTCGAACTTTCCCTGTTGCTTCTGGCTTCTTACACCTCACTCATATGTGTCTTCGAACGTAGGACGAATCTGTGATCTTGTTGGGATACGCCCAAGATGCGTCTTAGTTGATTGATTGAGTTGTTATAGCAGCTGGAAAGGTCGCAACTCATGGGATTTACGACCCCTCTGTCAACCATAGCAACTGAGCTTTTGCACCTAGCTACGAAGGGGTACAATTCATGGTTATTTAAAAAATACTTTTAAGCTAAATCTCCAGTGGAGTCCTTGTTAATCCAAATTAACATGGTATTATATTTATAATAGATCGATACTTATAACGAGATAGGCGCTTTAGAGACGAGGCCTATGCCCAGCAGCGGGTCGATGTCGGCTGAATATGATGATGATGATATTACTTATAACGACCGATCGGTTGTCACCACTGCATTATCTGTTAGCCCATATTGTCACACCACTAAATCTGATTGTTTGTTCTTTCTCTTGCAAGAAGCTTTCGCTGCGATCGGTAGTGTGACGTGTCATTTCTTGTGATCTCAGTTTGTCAGCGCGGAGTGCGTAATTTTCATTTTCATAATTGTATAGTGTGATCAGTAACTGTTTGGTCTAGCAAAGGTCTAGCAATAAAAGATTTGCTCCAGCTTTTTCGTCACCCTTACTCTATGGTTCTGTCCTGGTTTCCTTTTCTTTTTCCGTCATAACATCTAGCCTCACCAGCCAGCGAGCCAAGGAGGATGCCGGCCTTACGCCACGACATCCCCACCTCCAGTATTGGGAGCCAATACTCCCGCTGGTTGGACGTCCAGCCGGCAGAGCTTGGCTGCTGCTCGTCGGTACGGTCCCAGTCTGGTATTCACGTCAGCTACACGGACTAGTCCGTCGGGTCCTCTGTATGTTTTTGTCACGACACCCCGTAGCCAGAGGTTACGGGGCGCCTGGTCATCTGCTATAATAACTAAGTCACCGTCCGTTATTGGTCGAGTCGTTGGTCCATACCATTTGTCCCGTCTTGTCAAAGTCGGTAGGTACTCCTTGAGCCACCGCTTCCAGACTAAGTCAGGAAGTCGTCGTCCTTCCCTCCAGTTTCGTCTCAGCAGGTCACCGTCACCGAAGCTTCCGAAGGGCTGGTCGAAATCGTTATTTTTGGCCGGTAAGAAGTCATTTGGTGTCAAGGGCAAGTCGTCTACACGGTCGAGTGGAACGTAGGCTAGGTGTCGGGTGTTGACTATAGCTTCAGCCTCGGCAACCACCGTCTGTAGGGTCTGGTCGCTTGGAACAACTTCTTTCAGTGTTGCCTTACTAGCCGTTTTTATGGACCGAACCAGGCGCTCCCAGCATCCGCCCATTTGGGGGGCCTGCGGCGCAATAAAATGCCACTCGATCTGCCTGATACTTCCGTAGCGTAGTAGTTCCTCTTGATCTATCGCACGAACCGATTGCTTCAGCTCATTGTCTGCTCCCTTAAAGGTAGTTGTATTGTCGCACCATATCTGTTCCGGGCAGCCTCGTCTTGCAATAAACCGTCTTAGTGCCATTATCGCACTGCTAGTTGTCAGGTCGTGAACGAGCTCTACGTGTACAGCTCTGACCGTGAGGCAAGTGAACAAGGCACCATACCTTTTCTCGTGTCTCCGGCCAACCTTGACCGTCATGGGTCCAAAGTAATCAATTCCAGTAAAGCGAAACGCTCGTCCCCCGGTCTTGAGCCTTACGTCGGGCAGTTGTCCCATTAGAGGTGGAACTGGTTTCGCCTTGTCAATCTTGCATTTTTGACACGTATTCCAGGTTGCCTTCACTGCATTAGGACCGTTGCATATCCAAAATCTTTGTCTGACGTTGTTCAAAGTCATCTCTCGGCCAGCATGTCCCGCATCCTTGTGGTACTGTTGGAGTAGCAGCTTTGTAAAGGTGTCTTTTGGATGCAAGATCGCAGGATGTTTTGTGCCTTCGGCTACATTAGATGCTGTTATTCTTCCTGAAATGCGAACACCATCGGCATCTAAGAAGGGTGTCAACTGTCGCAGAGAGCTCGTCTTGTCCACAAACTCCGTCGATAGTATCGAAGCAATTTCTCGTGAGTAATTCCGCCTTTGACTTTCTTTAACCCACGCAGTTTCAGCAGACCTCAGGTCACTGGCCGGTAGTTTGCCGTTTCGTCTGTTTCCCGAGCCTCTGGAGTTGTGGATGAAGCGAAAGATCCAGGCGGTGATTCTGATAAGTCTCCAGTACGATGAGAACCGGCTGTCATCTGGCAGGGCTCCATTTGCTTCAGAAGTCAGTAGATTTTCCGCCTTCACCTCAACGTTATCCAGATCTAGAGCTATGGACCTTTCGTCTTCCTGTGGCCATGACTCTTCGCGTTGTCGAAAAAAGTCGGGTCCTCGAAGCCATCTATCATTGCTGGCAATGACAACGTCCAGTGTGGCATCATCAGCGGGGTTTATGTTTGTCGGCACCCACCTCCAGTCACAGACGTCTGTCAGCTCAAAGACTTCGCTGACACGATGCGCTACAAAAGGCTTGAAACGTCCCGTCTCGGACCTAAGCCAGCTTAGGACAGTTTTCGAGTCCGTCCAAAATTTTATTTTATTAATTGGTAGTCCTATGAATCTCTTCAAAACCTGGGAGAGTCGTGCTCCCATCACGGCTGCCTGTAACTCTAGCTGAGGTATGCTCAGGACCTTCAGAGGCGCAACCCTCGCTCGCGCCATTACCATTGCTACATGCCATACTCCGTCGGCCGTCTTCCTTCTGAGATAAGCAACGCTCACAAAGGCCCTTGAGCTGGCATCGCAGAAGACGTGCAACTCAGCAGATGCCTGCTTGTCACAGTTATTAGCGGACAGCCAGCGCGGTATTCGTACCTCTCTCGTCTTGTTCAGCTTTGCAGCCAGGCTTGCCATCTGTGAAAGTGGCACGTTTCAATCTCATCATCCCATCCTATTTTGGACTTCCAAATGTCTTGAAGTAAGATGCGGGCCTGAACTGTAATATAGAGCAGAAACGCCCGTGGGTCAAACACGGACATGACTAGCTTCAAAACATCTCTCTTGGTCGGTCTTTTGACGCCAGCGCTGATGTCGCAGTCAACTTTGTGGAACTTCAATAGGAAGGTGAAGCTATCGTCTTCGGGGTCCTAGTTTAAGCCTAAAACGCGTTCCATGGTCTCGTTCTTATCATCTGAGAGCATCTTTGCACCACCCGGTGCAAGCTTATCTTAGGGCAAATGTCCTAGAAGCCGTTTGGAGTTTGACATAAAGTTTCGCATGTTGAAACCTCCCTTAGCATGAGTACTTATCACATTATTTACAACCTGTAGAGCCTCGTCGTACTCGTCAATTGAATAGATGAAGTCGTCGACGTAATGGTGTTCTACGATCGCGTCAACAGCCTTGGGGTGCGAGGTCTTGAATCTGGTCGCGTTCAAATTCTTCACGTACTGTGCAGATGACGGCGAACACACAGCACCAAAGGTCATCACATTCATGGCGTACTCACCACCGTCCCACAGAAGCCGCTGTGCTTGTTGGTCCTCTTCTCTGATGAGTACGCGATGAAACATCTCTTGAATGTCACCCATCACAGCTATCTTGCCGCAACGGAAACCTAAAAGGATGCCTGCTAGTGATGTGAGAAAGTCAGGTCCGCTAAGTAGGAAATCATTGAGCGACTTGCCGCTTGACTTCGTTGCGCAGTCAAGTACTAGGCGTAGCTTGTTTGGCTTATTTGGGTTGAACACGGCGAAGTGTGGCAGATACCACGTTTTGTCAGTCTTTGTTACCTGCTCCGTTTCCGTCAGCTTCTTCAGATAGCATTTTTGCAGGTTTTCCTCCACCATCTCTCTGTAGCGCGCTGCAAACTCAGGCATGCTGTCCATCTTCTTGGTGACACCCACGACCCCAGAACGATCGCCTCACCATGTCATTCAGAGCGTCGCACGGGCACAGGTGGTAAATAGTCGATTCCGTCGGTGTCAATGGCGACAGTTTACCGTGCACGATGTTCCCCAAGCTTGTCTCCGACACAATTGGTCCGGTCGGTCCTACATGAGCACGTCTGGTCACGATTAGCTCAATGTTGTCGGATCCTATAAGTATTTGCGGTCGCTCGTTGTAGGTCAGTCTGTCGATGTATTGTAGGAGGTCAGTCAGGTGTGGGAAGTCGTTCAGTAGTCCATTAATATTTACATTATGTACAGGCAAGTATAAATTATTTACAGATCTCATATTATACAAAACGAAGCGCTCTTCTTTAGCTCGGCCACGAACGGTGATGTTGACCCTCTTGGAGTTCGGCTCGCTCGTCCTCATTCCGGTGGCCCCTCGTAATTGCAGCGTCGCGGTTGGTCCTGTGATACCGGCCCGCTTCAGTAGAGAGTCGTCAATCAGTGACACCGACGCTCCCTCGTCTAGTAGCGCTAGAGCCTCCACGTCCCCGCTCGGTCCAGAGATGACCACTGGTGCCACCTTTAGGAGAATAGTGGATGTCGCGTCGCCGCAATGGTTCACCGTCGCCGCAGTCTGCGCCCTCTCGTTAGTCTCGTTGCGTGGCGCGTCGTGTAGATGTAGTCTGGTGCATTGCCCTTCGGAACACTTGGTTTTCCTCCTGCAGCTTTTAAGCTGGTGACTCAGCGAGAGGCAGCAGAAGCACAGCTTTCTCTCGGTCACCAATTTCCAGCGATCGTCTATGGAAAGGCGTTTAAATTCAGAGCAGTTGTTCAGGGCGTGTTCGTGTTGACACAGTGCGCAGGTGGTTCGTGTTGGGGCTGTCGTCATTGAGGTGGCGGTGACCGTGGGTGTGGTGGCATGTACGAACTTCTTCTCCTGCTTTGTGTGTTGATGGTGTTGTCGGTCAGCAGTAGGCAGCGGTGCAATAGTCGTCGCGGCATTTGCTACCATCATCAACCACTCTGACACGTCGTTGAGATTAATTTTGCTCTCACCTCTACTCGCTATAGAGAAACTCCACTGGTATTTCAGCGTCATCGGTAACTTGCCGATTATTTCTCGAATCAAGGTCGGGTTCGTCAGATGACCGACCTCATTTGTCGTTTTCATGGTCGCGACAATGTTTTGCACTATGGTCGCGTACTCTATGAGTAGATTGACGTCGTCTTGACGTATGTCACGAATGTTATGAATTTTCAATAACATTACCTCAATCAACAGTTCCGGTCGTCCGAACCGCAGCCGTAATGTTTTTATGATGATTTCTAAGTTTGTTGCAGTGACGAGCAGGGCCGATGCAGCTTCGCGGGCGTGCCCTTTAAGGCATTTTGCTAGCCGGGCGATATTTTCGTCGTCGCTGTATCCGCATAGTCGGGTCGTCGTCACGAACTGTGCGTAGAATAAGGGCCACTCTTCGGGGTCTCCGCAGAACTGTGGTAGCTCCTTGATCGACGTCTGTCTTGCTAGGTACTTCGCCATATCACCGGTTTTCGTCATTTCGGGGTGGTCTCGGTGGTCTTTGGGTCGGGCTGCGTCGCAAGCCGCTGCTGTCACTGTGGGCATTTGGAGAATAGTCTTCATCGTCGGTCGCATGTCGGTGACCGACGACGCTCGAGAGGACGCACGGCTGCGCCTTCCCTCGTCTTCCAAAGCGGCCGTTTGCAGGGCTAGTCTTGTGGTAAGCAGCCGCCTCTTCACGTCCGAGGCACGTCGTTTGTGAGTACTGACCACAGCACTGTCGATGGTTCTCCGTATGAAATTAATGTGACAAGATACTTCAGATTGTCAATGCAATTCTGTTATTGTAAAAGACTAACAATAAATGTGTATTTTATGTCCGTCATGTCTTTCCATGTTAAATAACCCCAACAAATGGTAGCAGAGCGTGGTTATACGATTATCTACAAATAAAAAGGTAAAAATATGGCATCGACGAGTTACCGAAATATCGAACCATTGACCAAGTCAAATTATGACACTTGGTGCCTACAAGCGCAAGCCGTCCTAATAAAAAACGATTATTGGGATATCGTAAGCGGAAATAAAAGTCTGTCATCAACTGCGGATGCGGCGGCAAAATCTGCGTTCGAAAAGGAAGACTTCAAGGCAAGAGCTGAAATTTTACTTTTCCTGTCACCTTCAGAACTCAAGCAAATAAAAACATGCAAGTCGTCGAAATCTGTATGGGACAAACTTAAAGCTACATATCAAAGAACCGGGCCCGCACGTAAGGCAACCTTATTAAAACATCTAGTTCTCAAACGTATGACAGCTGACGAAGACATCCGTGATCATCTAAATAACTTCATGGATGTGGTCGATAAACTCGCCGACATGGAAATAAAAATACCGCCAGAACTGCTCAGCATAATGCTCCTCTATAGTTTGCCAACGTCATTCGAAAATTTCCGAATAGCCATCGAGGCAAGAGACACACTGCCTAATCCTGACGACCTGAAAGTGAAGATTCTCGAAGAATACCAGGCCAGGAGCGGTAACGAAGCACCTGAAAGTAGTGAAGCATACCACTTCAAGAAAAATAAGACGAAGTTGTACTGCAAGAACTGCAAGAAGAAGGGCCACACTACCGAGGCATGTTAGGGCAAGAAGGATCGCTCAAATAAGAAACCTAACAGAAGCCAATCAAAAACTTTTCACGTCTGCCTGAGTACTGCAAGTTCAAGCACCGATAAAAACATGTGGTGTTTAGATAGCGGCTGCTCATCCCATATGTGCGGCGACAAGACGATGTTTTCGGCTCTGACCCCTGAAAATGGAACCCTAAAGTTGGCATCGAACAAATATACGAGCAAAATTGAAGGCAAAGGAAAAGTTACAGTCAGCCAAGAAAAAGTAGACTACAACTTCAAAGACACGTTGTTTGTTCCTGATGTGTCTGTCAATCTACTGTCAGTAGGCAAAATAGCTGACAGAGGACATAAAGTCATCTTCGAAAAAGATAAAGCCTACATCGTAGAAAAAAGCGGCGAGGTGTCACTGACAGCACAGAGAAGAGACGGTCTATACTACTTCGAATTTGAGAAGAAAGAAGTGTCAAACTACACCCGAAAAAGCAACGACTGCGACCTAATGGAATGGCATCGAAAACTTGGCCATATAAATGAAAGGGATCTGAAGAAGATGGCCCAAGACAACCTAATGTATGGATTGCGACCGACTGATGAAAAATTAGTAGCGTGCGAAACCTGCATAAAAGGCAAGCTGTTAATATTACCATTTACACGACACGATGGCCTCTACACAACGGAAAAGCTGGAAATTATCCATAGCGACGTATGTGGGCCTTTCGAGTGCGAAACGTTAGCGGGATCGAGATATTACGTCACATTCATAGACGATTTCACTCGATACTGCCACGTCTACTTCATAAAGAAGAAAAGTGACGTATTCAACACTTTTAAGCAATATAAAAGCGAAGTCGAGACGTTCCACAACAAAAAGATAAAACACCTGCAGACAGACAACGGCACTGAATTTCGCAACAAGGAATTTGACGATTTCCTCAAACTACACGGAATTCAAAGAAGATTGACCACTGTGTATACCCCGAAACAAAATGGAACAAGCGAGAGGAAGAACAGATCTTTGTTGGACAAAGCCAGATGCCTGTTGATCTAAGCAAACGCACCCAAAAAGTTGTGGGCAGAAGCGGTACATACGGCCAACTACCTTATTAACCGTAGCCCTTCGAAAGCGTTAAACGGCGAGATACCATTCACGAAATGGATTGACCGAACACCATCTGGAAATCATCTTCACGTTTTCGGCAGGAAGACCTTTGTCCTGAAAAAGAACAGACGAGGAAAGCTGACTCAACATGCTAAAGAGGGCGTATTCATGGGATACTCGTTGACTACAAAAGGATACAGAGTATACATACCTGAAGATGATGGCATGGTGATAAGCAGGGACATCAAGGTTATAGATCAGATGTACTTCAAAGAAAAAGACACGGATTATGAAAA
This sequence comes from Argyresthia goedartella, assembly GCA_949825045.1. NCBI lineage: Eukaryota > Metazoa > Arthropoda > Insecta > Lepidoptera > Argyresthiidae > Argyresthia > Argyresthia goedartella. The sequence goes on along the minus strand of OX463812.1, from coordinate 10,180,613 downwards.
CCTTGTATACAAAGAGGAACGCCATCACTCGAACACACCTGAAAAAGAAAAAGAAAATAAAAAGAAAAGAAAAAAGAACAAAATTAGACAGGAAATAGAAATCGAAATTACAGAGAGGAAAAATGACACAATGAATAACGAAATTCAAAATCCGGAAAACTTACCTCTAGATCCTGATGACTTGGACGAAAACGAATCCTTTGATGACGCATCGGAGATAGTAGAGATTTCTGAGAATGGGAGGCCGAAAAGAGAGAGGCGCCCACCTGCATGGACTAGAGATTATGTACTGGATGAGACTGAAGAAAGCCAAGAAAGTCATTTACTCAATGAAATAACTTACCTGTCTGATGAAAATGAGAACGACGAGTACTGGCATGATGCCATAAAAGCTGAAATAAGAGCACATGTCAAGAACGGAACCTGGAAAGTCGAAAAGTAAGCAAAGATGTGAAAGTCGTTGACTACGAAATGGTTCTAAGAAATAAAGTTGGACCAGATGACAGCGTCACAAGAAAAGCCAGACTTGTAGCACGAGGCTTTACACAGCGACCAGGTATCGATTACAATGACACTTACGCACCCGTCGCGAAACTAAGTTCGATCAGATCTGTCATCGGAGTAGCTGTCGAGGAAGAGTTAAATCTGAACCAAATGGACGTCACAACCGCGTACCTAAATGGTGAGCTGGAAGAAAAGATAGTGATGAAATACCCTGACTACTTAGAAGAATACCTGACAGAAATTATGGTCGAAGAAAGTACAAAAGAAGACTTAACTATATACAACAAAACAGTTGACATGCTGAGAGACATAAAAAACAACCCAAAAGAGAAGGTATGCTGTCTCATTAAAGCGCTTTACGGACTCAAGCAGGCAGGGAGGCAGTGGTACAAAAAGCTCGACACAGAACTAAAACACATCGGTTTCAGAGCATCAGAAGCTGACCCATGTGTATAGCTACTAGAGAAAAGAGGAGTTAAAATAATAATAGTAATCTATGTCGACGACTTATTGATTGCCTACTCGTGTCCTAGAAAACTTAAAGAAGTCAAAGACCTGCTAAATTCAAAATTCGAACTAAAAGATTTGGGAAGACCGAAACGGCTCATTGGTATAGATATGATATATAACAAAGAAGGAATTAAAATATGCCAACAGAAATTCATTGAAAACACTTTAAAGAAATTTAAAATGGAAGACTGCAAAACTACATCAAGGCAAATGGAGCCAGGCCTCAAACTTGAAAGATGTGGAAAAGATGAAAGGCAACATCTTAATCTTCCTTACAAAAATTTAATAGGTACGCTGATGTATCTGGCAGTGGCAACTCGCCCTGACATCATGTTTGCTATAAGCTACCTATCACAGTTTAATGACTGTCATAAGGAAGAGCACTTTAAGTGCGCGAAAAGGGTACTTCGATACCTCAAAGCGACTAAAAACGTCGGATTGACATTCACGAAGACCGGCCAAGACATGCATGGCATGGCTGATGCGGACTGGGGCTCTTGCAAGCTCGATCGGAATTCATTTTCAGGCTACTGTTTTAAATATGCTGGTACGGCCATAAGCTCAATGTCGAAGAAACAAAAGAGCGTCGCCCTTTTGACAGCAGAAGCGGAATACGTCGCCTTAACCGAAGCTGCGAAGGAAGCGATACACTTAAAAAGTCTATTCAAAGACTTGGGAGCTGACTACGAACGAGTTGTTGTCGCAATCGACAATCAAGCAGCCCTCAAGTTAAGTCAAAATTCAATGGTGACGTCGAAGTCAAAACACATTGATTTAAAAATGCACTTCATTAGGAACTGTATCCAAGAAGGAGCAATAGACGTCAAGTATCTGCGAACCGAAGACATGGAGGCAGACCTGCTAACCAAAGCTTTAGCTGGTCCGCGTTTGATGAAGTTGCGGAGCAGCCTTGGACTGTCCTGCTCACCACGATAGTGCCGTGAAGAGGAGTGTGAGTACTGGCCACAGCACTGTCGATGGTTCTCCGTATGAAATTAATGTGACAAGATACTTCAGATTGTCAATGCAATTCTGTTATTGTAAAAGACTAACAATAAATGTGTATTTTATGTCCGCCATATCTTTCCATGTTAAATAACCCCAACATCGTTGCTGCTCGGCTGCCGCTTTTGCCTTCGCTTTTGCCTTCGCTTCCTCCAGCTCAATGTCAGCCATTGCTTCCGCAGTCTCCAGCTCAAGGTCGAGAAGGTGTCTGCGTCTGGTGGTCGAGGCTACCGATACGGCGGATGTCATCGACCTGAGGGAAATCGCGTCGTCATCACGGCCACCCGCGGGCACCTCGTCAGCGGGCGTCTCATCAGCGGGCGACGTCGTCGTCGGCTCGTCTGGCCTGCTGGCCTCCATATTTTTTGCCTGGGAGCGGGTCAGCGGCATACCTTTTGTCGTTACACTGGATCCACAGTGCTGGTCAGTTGTCTTCGAAGGACCACTTTGTTTGGTCTAGCAAAGGTCTAGCAATAAAAGATTTGCTCCAGCTTTTTCGTCACCCTTTTATTTTTACGTCTTATAGGTCAGTCCCTTACTCTATGGTTCTGTCCTGGCTACCTTTTCTTTTTCCGTCGTAACATCTAGCCTCGCCGGCCAGCGAGCCAAGGAGGCTGCCGGCCTTACGCCACGACAGTAACTTAAAAGTCTTGTAACCGTCAACCAAATCATAACATAACTCTATCAATCTTCACCCCATAAAACTCCAATCGCAACCTTCAAAACCCCCTTTGGAGAGGGGTGGTCGCTGACGGCGACAATTTACCACGTAGTACTCGTGGTTGGTTGGTAGCCCAACTTTCTACGTCCGGGTGCAGTCGGGATTGAGCTGGGAGCTCAGATTTGTGGTTTTGGAGCTGACTTAATTTTTAATCACTGACTAACTCAAAACAACCAAAATTTGTTTAAAAGTGAGAGTTTTCCCCTGAACGTCTATTTGCCATAAAATAGATACTCCGATTTTATTGTGGATTGGAGCATTTCATACTAAAGGCGTACGGGAATACGGCTGCAGTCTAAGTTCCAGATTTAGTCAATATCACCATCAGGTGAAGGATCCCCTTATATAATAATGCCAGTAGGTACCACTCCATAAGCTTTGTTCTCAATACGAGCTGACTGTTAGATAGAACATATAAAATATAGTGTATACGGGTTAAAATTGCGATAGCGGTAATTGACCAGACTGCTACTGCGAACTGCATCATACATGGTAACCATTGTAACGATCGGCGACCGCAACCATGATAAGCTAAATATAAGTAATATGCTAAGGCAACCGTCATTTTTTGCTACTTCTCTACATTGTACCACTGTGGGAGTAGAAGGGCGTAGAAACGTCCACGATAAATTTTTAGATCACTTTTAAAAATTGGTTGTGCTTAACTAATACAAATATAAAAAAAAATATGATTAATAAGCAATTATAAATAATTAAAAAATTATTAACAACAAGGTCTGTGTTGAGCTGGATTAACCCCGTCCCAAGTAATCTTGAATATTATGATATCATTGAATATTGCTAACCCAATCACGAGCATATAGTCGTAGACAGCTGTCAATGCCCGCTATTGCCATGCCAACCCGAAGAATATCGTGATACGATGATTTGACATATGGACACGAAATATTCGGCTGCCCACTGTCTGAGGAATGACAACATAGCCTCATGAGCAAACCCCTAACCAACTTCACCGCGTCTGACGTGAACAGGAAAATAATCTTCAAACTTTCTACATCGACGTGTGCATTAACTTTATAATAACTCGTTATCAACTTCTAATTCAGCTCATTCGGTTCAGCACAGCTGGCTTGCATACTGTAATAGGTTCTTTGAAATTATTAATATCAAAAGTTTTATAAGTTAGACGAGTCTGAAAATTTTATACACATACAATAAAGGATGGAAAATATTGGAAATAGTAGATTGTTTACTAAGGGAGTAAATAACTACTTTTAAGGCGATGGTGTTTTTTGAATTCAGGACAGAGCGAGGGATTCTAAAATAGAATGCTGAGCGCTGCGAGGGATTCCAGTTACATTATTCGAGTTTAATAGTAGTTTATGTGACTGTCATATAATGAGGGGCCTTAACAAACGAGTATTTTAAGGCATAATTATATGCAGTTGCATGCACTACTTTATCTACAAACATATCATAAGTGTTTTAAAATGAGTTCAGTAGCCGTAGGTAAATTCACAATTCTACTTCGTAAGGAGGATACAATCTCTTTCCAAACCTCTTTTCAGAAAAGAAAAAAAATGACAACTTACAACTGCCAAAATACGACTTTGATGTAATAGACGTCTAATGTATTGAAGTTAAGTTAAGATAGTAATAATAATTATTATAATGAATAAGAATATAATAATAGTATTTATTTATAAACAACTGGTAACAATAACATATTCTATTCAGAATAGGCCAAAAACTAATTTCTGAAAATGATTTTGCTCTTCTTGCATTTCCCAAATGAAGTAATTATCGTATGCTTTCACATATTTTTACTGGATTTTGAAGATAATATTGCGTTTGATGATCTGCTAATATGATTGGAGTTAAACTCTTATTTTCACTACTTGAGGAAGATGTCAGTTATCTGACTAATAATTATCATCAAACGAAAGTAAACAAACAAAAGCTTTCCGCATTTAACTTTTTTAAATGATCGGCGTTTTGATATCGGTGTTTTTACTGTTTGTAACGGACAAATAGTACGTTAGGATAAGTTAGTCTGTGCTGACAACGCAAAAAAGGGTAGCTTTTAAACGAGTGACTGTAAATTTATGTTTTAAGAGACAATAATAATTAATTTAGGTTACTAAATTACTAAGTGAGCGACTGAATGCGAGTGACGAGAAATCAACAGAAAAGCAATTTACAAACATTAATTTGAGTTACTTAAAATACAAAATGAGAAGCTTTTCTTTGCATGCGCTCCGCTCCGGGGTTGCTTCTTTCAAGTTCCAACCTTACCTATAACCCAATTGAAATTTAGCCACAATAACCTACTCTAGCCAATTTTATTATTTCTTCGAATACGCTCCGCTCCGCTCCGGGGTCGCTTCTTCTAAGTTCTAACCTAACCTATAATCCAATTTAAATTTAGCCACAATTACCTACTCTAGCCAATATTAGCTTTCTGTGTTCCATTATTGAAGTTGCCCTCTCTGTATTTCTAGTCGCCTACTTAGTAATTTGGTCGCACGGTTAGAATTTTAATATCTGAAATGCCCACTTTTTTAAAGCTCGTTCTGAATTTTATTATTATCAGAAAAAAATGCTCAATTTAGTGTTTTTTTTCCGCTCATTTCAAGTATTTCGGCTGTTCATGGCCATTCGCTCAGTGATCATTCGCTTAATTAGTTTTTTATTCGATCGTTTTATAATTCTCAAAAAAAAATATAAATTTAGTACAAACCAGATTTATTAATTGTCTGCGTTTCAAGATCGTTATATTTTTTGATTGGCTTTGCTGTCAGTTAGAATGTTGTGAAAATGATTATTGCCTCTGTACTGCCAAAACTAATCAAAAAGTGATTTTGCCACCCTAGGGCTCCCTGTTTACCGGGAATAATCTTGCTCTTTTGGAATAGATGTGATGAAAATATTATTTTAATCACTAATGCTCTAAAAGCAAGTAGTATTTAAACCGATATGCAGGAGTTGGGGCCGAGGCACAGTTACTTAACTCTGTATTCCATCGTACGTCATAGGGGGCTAGCCCATATCGTGGCAGAGAAGAGGTACAAAATGACGTTTACTAAGTTGATGCAAATATCTATAGTAATAAAGAAATTTTGACTTTGACTTTGACTTCGTTATGGAATATGGAGGTTTGAAGCTCGTTGTTTCCAGTTTGTTGTTTTCATATTTTCAAATGAATCTGTTTTTTTGCATTCGGTTTTACTATTTGAGTTCAATACGAAATTGGTACATAAATCATAGTGTCGATGCTATAATCTGTGATTTTATCCATTATGTTATCTGTGTTTTGAAAGTTTCATTTAGAGCCTGCCGCTTCCGCAGTAAGCTAATAAAAATTTACACAGACCTGCAGTGAAACAACGATTATAACTTTATTCAAATCATTTAGTTTATGCCATGTATTGTTAGAGCCGACTAAATACTTACCAGCCAAACATGCTTAGATAACGTTTTTTATGAAATGATCTATAAAATGATCGATTAGTCTTATCCTTACTAGCAATTGGTATTGAAACTGTTTGATTGCTGTGATCGGATGGTAACTAGTTAATTAAATTTTTACTTGTGAATTCACAGGAATTCTACCTATTGGTCTATAAAATGATCGATGAGCCCTGATGTAATAACATCCTATAGACTAGAGAAATGTACAAAAACTTAGATAAAAATTTGCCAGTACCGGATTTTAATGAACAGATCCGAACAAAATCTATCCAGACTTCTTCAACATTATTCAAACATAATTCTATAAAGTTTTCAAAATAACAAAATTCATTGACAACAGCGGTAAATCTTAATTGAATGACTAGGCAACATATGCAATTTGTAAAAGTAGAGTTATCTTGAATGACTTATGAATAAATACCTATAACTTTGATATAAAATTTCATGACTGTGTTAATAGCACATTATGAAACTAGGGAGCAAAGTCGAGTCATTGCAGCGGGCAGCTGCGGCTGAAGTAGACTAGAGAGTGGAGGTCGAGGGTACCGGAACAGTCTAGGGCCACTATTGTCACTAGTAACAAACAGCGATGCGGAAGGCAAAGGGAAAACCACCGCAAAGGCCTTTCATAGGAAAATCATTATGGAAGTACACCAGATAATCAAGGCTCTCAGTCCACGGCAGGCCTAAATGACCAGAGGGTGCTAAGAATCCCCGCGTTAGTCATAATCTTATAATATGAAGCCAAGGTATTTTTTTCAGGTAGGCAGGCAGGCAGGGTCACTACCCGCTAGGCTGAACCGGCCGTCTATCTTAAGTTATCCTACCTACCTAACTATATACACAAAGGAACCTAGATACTGCAACCAGGGCGACGCGGTGACTGGGGCTGTCCAGTAGATGGGTAAGCGGGCAGCTTCGTGAGGTCCGGAGATGGTGGTAGGCAGCGGCTATCCTTGTCCAGGCCGTGTAGTGGCGCAGGGGTCAGGGGTAGTAGGGCGCACCGTAAAGAGTCACTGGTCGTCACAATTCGTCCAGCAAACGCACAAATTCCACTTGGAAATTCACTGACTGCAACACATTGTTCAGTGGGTGCACAATACAACACTTCAGACGGAGAGAGAGAGAGGGAGAGGGCTCTTCTTCGAGAGGTTCTTCAAGGTTAATCTGTTAGTCTGTCAGTCAGGTTAGTTTGAGTTGTTCTATCTTCATAGGGCTGCCAAAGACTGACCTATTTTGGTTTTGGCTTTGTCAGGAAAACTCGGGTCGATTCTAATATTCCAAAATTCAAACATAAATTTGAATTGACGTTAAACTTCCCAAGGTGCCAGTAAAACTATAACTATAACTACATGGAGGGTATAGAAACATAGAACAGATAGAATGTTTTCAAGAAACTATAATGAAAGACTGCGTTGTATGCTGTATGTATAAAACAAAGATCAGATAGAATGCCGTCAAAGTTGTACACAAAGATTATGGTAGTTATTCGTATAACAAAATTGGAAATCTAATCTAATACATACGTTGTTTGCAAGGCAGTTCCAGAACCCTTTAGTTTGCGAAGGGTGTCACTTGAATTTCCAAACCTTGTCAGGATGTGGTGAGTTATTAAAGGGTATAGCGGTTAGTGAAACTAAAACTAGTAGATGATAACTGTATTTCTCGGCATCACTATTGATGACAAACGACTTAGCTCCTCAGCTTATGCAGTTAAAAGAATCAGGGCACTGATTGACGTTGCAACTGCTAGGCTTGTATATTTTAGTTATTTCCATAGATTTATGTCCTACGGCATACTACTATGGGGACGGGCTGCTGACATTGAGACCATCTTCATTTTGCAGAAGAGAGCGATCCGATTTATTTAATGGCTAGGTAATAGAGAGTCTCAGAGATATTTCTTCAAAGAAACCAACATCCTAACAGTTGCAAGTCAGTATATCTATGAAAACGTAATATGATCGAGGAAAAATATCAGTAGCTTTAAAATCATAGATAGCCGCCACAATGTGCAAACTAGAAATTTATTTATTATATTTATTTTCCAATGTTCAGACTCACAAAAGTTAGTAGCATTTTTGGGAGCCTGTATATGTTTCTACAATAAAATTCCGCAACAAATACAAGACTTAACTGGAGCTCGATTAAAAAAATGTATAAAGGTGCACAAAGGCCTACTACAAAATTAATGTTTTTTTACCAGACACCGACATCTACATAGAATTAAACCAGTTCATTACATTACATCATGTAATAATTAGGCACCTACCTAATGTTTTATTATGCTTTCTTGATTATGTTATGACGTTTATTGAGTCTTAATTTTTGTGCCATTATGAATAAAAATCTTTGAACTTGAACTAGCGTAAAAAGACCCGACATTACCACAAAAAACCCGAGAAAAAAGGTTTATCTTTCAGACGGAGGTGCTACTTCTTCTTCTACTAAATCGTCAGTTAGAGAGAATGTTCTGTAGAAGAAGAAGTACCACCTCCGTCTGAAAGATAAACCTTTTTTCTCGGGTTTTTTGTGGTAATGTGGGGTCTTTTTACGCTAGTTCAAGTTTCATCAAAGTGAACAGCGAAAGTAAGATCAAAGTCTCGACAAGCAAGAACTGGAGTAGTTACTAATGATTCGTTAAGTTTCAGAAAGGTAGCGTCTGCTTCTGGAGTCCAATAAATTTTAGGAGCATTCTTACCCTACAACGATAATTTATTAGAGGAGCAGCCAAGGTTATAAAATTGGGACTAAAAGGTCTGAACCACCTACAAGTACTTACCGTGGAATTGAGGAACTTGTTTTTTATAAGTAGGTGTTAGAAAATCAATAATACCACAAATTTTATCAGGATCAGAACGTAAACCGTTTTCATCGACAACGTAACTAAGTAATTTTTTAAATAATTTACTTTTCCCGTAGTTAATGGTTAACTAAGCGTTAGTCAATTGCTCGAGAACTTTTTTAAAGAGTGAAATATGATCTTCGAAAGTTAAACTGATGATTATGATATCATCAAGATAACGGAATACTTTATTCTCATATACATAAAGTATTCCTGAGTTTTTGTTGAGTAACTGGAGCATTGGTCAAGCCAAAAGGCATAACGACAATTTAATTTATATCTCTTCCAGGTACATAAAATGCAGTTTTTTTCTTAACAGAAGAAATTTAGAGGCATTCCACAAAATACTTTGGCAATATCAATACTAGAAAGGTATTTAGATTCTTTAAGATGATCAATAACTTCATTCATGGGAGGAGCATTGTAAGCTTCGCGACAAATGAATTAAGTTTCCTACTATCGACAAAAAATGCCAATCACCGTCTTTCTTTGGGGTTATAGGAGAGAGCTAAAGCCTTTTATACTTTTCGATTACTTTCAGGAAAAAGTACATTGGTACCCTTACTCACAACAGAGCGTCTTAATTCATCTCCATATGAAGTAGAGACTTTATTAAAAATAACACCACCGTCAGTAATGTATATTTAAAATTTGAAGAATTGTGAAGAATGTTTCGAAAGCTCAAGCTACGTCAGCGTTGAATTAAACAACATCATCACCTATCTTTAACGAGAAATCATTGTCCCTTGGTATAACTTTGCCAGTGTCACGGTTTATTATTTGCCAAATTGTTTTCATTTTATTATTTGAATTTCGTACTTTTCTATTAATGTGTAAAGTTTTTGCAGTTCCACAAACCAACTTGTCAGTTTTGGAATATTTTTTAATAATGAAGTTTTTCATCAAAGTTATAGGTGTTTTGTTCATAAAGGTCAAAGAGCAGCTGCGTAAATTTTCATCAGAAAGGATTTTCGGCAATTACATCTTAAGACATCCTTTTATGTTCGGTTATCAGGATATTATGTGGAATTTGAATGACTGTAGGAGGAGTAGGTGTAGTGATTGTAGGAGGAGTAAGTTTTAGATTTGAGTTAACGACAGTTGTGTTCATAGGATTAGAGTGACTTGAATGTTTTGAGAGACAGGAGACGACTCAGCTAGTACAAAAGGAGGTTTTCATATTTTTATCAAGAGATGAGAAATTAATTTGTGATGTGAGCAGCTGCTCTTTGAGTACTCTGAGTTTGTGTCCATTCGTTCTAGCCGGTAATAGAGATAACCCATAAGATAAAATTACCCAAATGCGGAAACTTGTTAATGGCTCTATGTCGACCCATCTTATACTTAGCCTAAATGTATAATTACTAGCTGTAAGTTTTCCTAAGATAATAAAATAAAAATAAAATAACCGCTTTTGTAATTGTACCGAAGAAAGTTTCTGTTCAAGCTGATAATGTTTTCCTTCTAAGTAAGACAAAGAAGCTTCAGCCTGTTCCACATCTTTATCAGGAGGAAGGACTGAAATCTCGATTTCAGAAGCAGAATTGTCTCGAGTTCAATTTGAGGGTCTCAAAAATGAGGTTATTGGGAGAATCGGCAGGAGTTTCCAAAAGGATCCACACCTCATATTCTAGTTCCACTTTGTTTAAGTGAGATACCTACCCACCTATGCAGTTATACCTACCGCATAGGTAATACCCAACTAAGTAGCACCTGTTTAATATTTATGCTTCGGAACGCACCGGTTTTCGTTGCGCGGATCGAATGCGAGTGATCGGGACATCACTAGCAGCTGTCACTTGTATAGAAACGAGATGACGAGTTAGAGGTTACTTTCTTGACGCGGAGAAAAATGTCGGCACATGGCGTTCGGGCCTTGGCTGTATTTCAGTAGTAATAATTGTCTAACACAGGTGTCGGGCCTGGTCGGAGTGTTGATTATAATAAGCACGGAACAATCGTCGGGAATAAGTAGATTCACGTCATCGGAGTGAGTGCTTCGTGTTGTGAAGCTTGAAGTGGTTTGGTCCCCAATTCGTCGCGTTCGGCAGCGACGGCGACAGCATCGGGCTACGACGAGAGTAAGATTCGACTCCTCTCCCCCACCCCGTGTGCTCCTTATCCCGTATTCCTGCCTCGAATTGAGCTTTCGAATTCCGGTCTACGGCGTCAAAGGTCAGTACCACGTGTGATACTCCTGGCAAAAAAAAAAACCAACCCTACCAAGATTCCACGCCCGTTCGGTTGAGGCGTGGAATTAATCAGCACCTAAACAAGAAAGAGAGTAAATTAAACCTAGGTCGAAAGAGTTAGCCAAAGAGATCAGATTTAGTCACCAGTGAGAGTGACTTTTAGAATTTAAAGACTAGGTCCTAAAAGAAATGGAAGAAAGAAATTAGAATGAGCCCTTTTCATTTTTAATAAGTTTTCCTGCTATGTGCAAAAGTTTTTCTACCTACCTAACTATATACACAAAAGAAGTTATACCTAGAGTTCAGTCCAGTAGATGGCTAGACGGCTATCCTTGTCCAGGCAGTGTAGCGGTGCGGTGGTCAGGGGTGGTGGGACGCACCGTATAGAGCCACTGGTCATCACACATAATCCAGTAGACGCACAAATTCAACATGGAACTTCCTTGACTGCAACACAGTGTTCAGTGGATATGTCACCGTTAGATAGTCAAAACCGTTAGTTGATAAACTAAAGCGATAGTTGATCAACTATCGATAGTAAACCAGACCGACAGGGTTTAGAATTGACGTTATTTTGTTCTTACATGTCGCTGCGCTCGCCCCCTCTAGTCTAAGCTACCGCAGTGTTTGCCCTGGTATTTCGTTTGAATTTCAAGTTTAAACCAGTTTACTATTAAACGATTTTAACCGTTAGTTTATCCACTAACGCATCATATAGTAAGCAGTATGATACAGTTTACTATCTGTCGATAATTGACCAACTGACGAGAAAAAAACGTTAGTTTATCAACTAACGGTTTTGACAATCTTACGGTGACAGATACACAACACAACACTTAAGACGGAGAGAGAGAGAGAGGGAGAAGGCAATTCTTCTTAGAGAGGTTCTTCAAGGTTCTGGCCTCTTAGTTGTTCTCTCTTCAGAGAGCTGCCGAAGATTGACCTTTCTTGGTTTTAGCTTTCTCAGGAAAATCGGGTCGATTCTAATATTCCAAAATTCAAAAATAAATTTGAATGACGTTAATCTTCCCAAGGGAAGGGACTATAACGAAGAACTTCATGGAGCGTATAAAAACAAAGATCTGTCAAAACATTATTATGAAGAACTACACGTTATGCAGAAAACATAGATCAGATAGAATGCTGTCATTTTTTTAAACAAACATTTTGGTAGTTATTCGTATAACAAAATTGGAAATTTTATCTAATGCATAAGACGTTTGCAAGGCTGGACTATCTATCAAACGACATTACTTGAGTGCCATTCCAGGACCCTTTAGTTTGAGAAGGATGTCAATTGAATTTCCAAACCCTGTCAGGATGTGGTGAGTTATTTTAAGGTTAGTGTAGAGTAAACCCTACATTATGTGACTACATCTTGGCTGTTCGAGAAGTTTATAATTTAAAGCACACAGACTCCTTAAGAGAACTTTTTATATAAATTTACATATTAACTGTAGCTAGCCAATTTTATTTTTGAAAATATAATGTAAACGCAAGAACCTTCCAACAGTTTCCAAATAGCTTTATTTTTTATTTTATTTTTTATTTTTATTTGTTTATTTCAGGCAATAAAAAACCCATAAAAATACAATAATAGTAAAAGAAAGTAAGACTTAAACTAAGGTACATTGAACAATAGAATATTACTTTCTGTTGCTTTCCTGGTGCACGCGGAGCCAGTGTTTAATGATCCCACTCTCGTATGGATTTTCGTTAAAGACAAACATTAATGAGCTCGTTACTGGCAGTTCTCACTCTTTCCCAGAACGAGGCTATCCGTGACCTGATGACAGCGAAGTAGTCAGGGACCCTGGCGCCGGCGAACATGCCCGATGCACTGCAGTGACGTGGCAGTTGCAGCAGTATACGAAAGGCGTTGTTATATTGTACCAGAGTACATGTACTAGTACAGAGTAGGATGTTATATGACCGTCTGGAGTAGCTAGTCCAGAGTTGGCAGGTGTAAAAACAGAGGCAATAGGCCCTAAATAAAGTAATTTTAACATCCTCAGAACACTCCCCGAAGCGACGTGCGAGCATGGTCGCCCGCACAACCATGGCCATGCGCTCTCTTTCAATATCGGCGTCATCACACAGGTTCTCGTCTAGGATATTGTATTGCGTCTAAGGATTAAACGCTATTTGATATTTTTTGTGGTAACACGGACAATCTTTTCATACACATAAACATAGAAGGAACAAGAACAAGGTGAAGACCACCTGCACGCTGGTGTAGTCACCCGCAGGAATACCTGCATGACCTGTATATTCATATAGGTCAAACACATAACCCTCCTCTTAAGCTCTTCGTCGATTAAGCAGAATTAAGATCAGTATACTATACAATATGCCGTGTCAGCTGTAGCTGTGCATGTCCTGGCATTCCAGGATTAAACTATTACTTATTTTACGATTACTACTCCAATGTCATTAAACCTCTGTCTTTTTACTTATATCTGTAAAAAAAAACATTGACACCCAGTTACAGAAACAATCTTTATATTTTAAAGCCCCGCAAAACGCTAAAGGGGCATGTCAGTTCCATAATATTTTTATTTTTAATAAAACATGGCTCGTATGTCTTAGTACATAATATAATATTATAATATTCATGTCAGTTGCAACGCCTTGACGTTACGCCCATAAGCGTTTTGCGGGGCTTTAAAATTAAAAGATCGTTTCTGTAACTCGGTGTTATTAATTGATTAAATTTACTAATAAGTGAAATTGTTGAACTAATAAGCGAAATTGAACACACGATCACATTATCTGTGCACTTTCTGGGACGCAATAACCTTAGAGAGGCGTATACGTCACGAATATAGGAGCACAGATAGTGTTTATAGTTAAAAGTTTGTCTAAAATTAACTTGGCACCCCGCTCTGATGACGTCATATCGTCCGTCACTGTCCAGCTGACGCTTCTAGGGCGATGGCGACCGAGAGGGGGGAGGGGAAACACATTCCTCGCGGGTGCCAATTTACCTTCGCTGATGTGAATGATATTGCACAATGTAGTGACAGCAAAAAAGGTGATTGATGAACGAATTAATGAATTATACTTCCACGCATGAAAACAGTATAGGGTCACTGATATATCTTTAGAGTCAATCAATCAGCCCACATCCACCCACTGTTGGGTGGAGAAGCTCTTCTTTACCATGCCATCTACTGCGATCATGAGCTATCTTTGGTATAAGTAACCATTAGTCCCGTACTGAAGTCGAAAACATTTTAGGATGTCGAGTTAAAAAAATAATAGCACTGAGTTTCGGGGTAAACATGTCACATGTCATACTATGTTTAATTTGTTAAAGACTAGCCGCCTTATTCATAAACGTCTAATAAACCTATTTTAACTATAATGCCGTTGACATTAGTTTGTCTTTGTCTGTCACTTTGAAATTAGTGTTTGTGAGATTTTTTCCAAATTCCAAATGTCTTTATTACTGTAGATATTTACATATACTTAGCAATTTTCATTTTTTGCCTCTTCTCTACATTGGACCACTGTGTGAGAGTGAGAAAAGGAAAAAGCACATTTTAGCTATCATAGGTTTCATATGTTTTATGAATAAGCAGGTAGGAATTCTAGGATCGATATTTCATAGTTTTGTTGATTATGAAATAAAATAGGCACCACTTTTAGCCATTGGTTTGTCACCTCTCATTCTCATCCACTTTTAGATTTCCAAATCACGGCTTAAAAGTTATTCACTCCAAAAGTATGTCGTGGTCGATGTTTTTTTAATTTTATTACTTATAGCAGTATTCTGTTGAGTTTGCTGTCGCTGCAAAATAGGACATAAATTTGAAAAATCCGCTGTAAAGTAGCTGTCAACTTCACATCAACCTAAAAATATGCAGCTATAGAGTCCGCACCAGCACTGAAGTCGTCTGGATTATAGCATATTGGTTCATATTCCAGAGACAATAAAGACTTTGATGCGGGACTTCAGTGGTGGCGCGGGCTCTACCTGCCTACAGACCCGTATTGAGTGCTGAGTCCACACAACCTGTTTTCATCGCGTCCAGAGCAAACAAAGGCGAGGTCGCAAGTGTATGCACGAGTGGGGTAACAGCGTAATAAACAATATCAAACCAGAGTCAGGCTGTTGTTAGAGGGACTTTCCAGTGAATTTGTCATTTATCAGTTACCTTTCAGTGATCAGATGCAGAGGCCGGTACTGTTACGTACAAAGGTAAGTAGCCGTGATCTACAAATAAAGCTTCACGTGTCATCCGAAACAGGAAACGTCCGATAATGTACTTAAAATAATAAAGACTTATATCTTGAGTACATGGTAAGCACTAGATTAGAACCTGCATCTACTGCATAGAAGCTAGCGTGAAACCAGAGGGTGGCTCATTAAATTTCCTTGCTTATATTCGGACTTCCTGAGACGTAACAAATCTGGTGAGATACGAGACAAAACGCCGAGGGCTTTACGACTGATCGACCACGAATGATTTGTCCCTGGTGAACGAACACTCAAATAATAAGTGCGTGTTTCCAGGCATCATTTTGTTACATGGGATGTTCGACTGATAATTAGTAATGGTGGAACTAGTTTCCGAGATTAAAACTAATAATTAACAAATATTCAAAGATAAATATAATTTATTGTTATCTTTAGTTTTGTAATTAATTAAAAGTTCGAAACACCCCGACATTAATGAAACCTTAAAAGTCTAATATATCGTTGACTCGATTTCTTGTTAAGCTGATAACTTTGAAACTATTGGACCAATTTGAACAAAACATTAATCTAAGAACCTTTGCAGTGATATTTACTATCGACTACAAAAACGCATCACAATCCATACACCCGTTTGACCGCTATATCTTGTTAAGCGGATACCTTTCTAACTACTGAACTGATTCTAACACAACATAAATAAACATAAACATATACCCACAGGCACATACATTGCTTCTGGCCCCACACTAGGATACCCTGTGTCATGGGAACCAGAAACCGCGATGTCACACACATATAAACATCCAAGACCTAGGTTTTTTTCTTTTTTTTACCCCCAACCGGGGATCGAACTCGGGACCTCTCGCGTGCTAGGCAGAGCCACAACCGCTGCGCCACAGAGGTCGTCCATATCTAAGAACCATCGTAGTGAAATCTACTATCAACTACAAAATAATTGCATTAAAATCAATCCACCCGTTTGACCTCTATTCCTTGTGAAGCTGAAAATTCCGAACTACTGAACCGATTTTAATATAACATATATCTCATGTGAGCAATTCTAGTATTTAGGTTTATTTCGGATCGATTTCTCTGATTGCTTTTTATAAATTAGATGTGAAGGATTACTTAATATCCCGACCAACGACAATCTCCTAGCTTTTAAACGCCTTCGTAACCTGTGCAACCGCAAGTGCCGCAATGCCAAGCGACGCCACATCCATTAGCGTATAGAGATGTACACTCCAGCTCAGGTATGGAAGTTCCTTAAAACCGTTGGTGTTGGTTAGTCCCAGGAATCTACTTCAGGTAATGTCGATCTCAACGGTCTCAACCAGTTTTTTCTTCTCCTCCCGTCGTGATGGACCCTACCACTAAGGAGGCAACCCTTCATTGTCTACGGTCTAGGGCTGCAGTCTGCACCTCACCGTTTAACTTTGAGCTTGTCGGAATCGGTGCAGTTAGAAAGGCAGTGCTAGCTATCACATCGAAAGCTGTTGGTGGCGACAACGTCAGCCATCAGATGATCCACAGCGTCCTTGAGGAGTTGCTTCCTCCAATTACCCACATCATCAACTTCTCTCTATCGGTGAGCTCCTTTCCTAGTCTGTGGAAGAAAGCACTCGTTATCCCACTGCCAAAAAAATCCAATCCCTCGTCCTTCAAAGATTATATGCCCATATCTATCCTACCCATTCTCTCCAAAGTCCTTGAATCCATAGTCCACTCCCAACTCTCCTCCTACCTTTCATCAAACAAACTTCTCAATCCTTTCCAATCTGGGTTCAGACCAGGCCATAGTACTACCACAGCACTCTTAAAAGTCAGCGATGACATACAGCTAGCCATGGATCAGAAGTTGGTCACGGTCCTAGCCCTGCTTGACTTCAGCAATGCCTTTAACTGCGTCGATTTTGACATTAAAGTCAAAGTCAAAGTCAAAGTCAAAGTACTTTATTACTGTAGATATTTACATATACTTAGCAAACGTCATTTTTTACCGCTTCTCTACATTGGACCACTGTGGGAGAAGCAGGGCGTAGAAACTCCCACAGATTGATTTTTAGATCTCTTTTAAAAATAGGTTGTGCTTAACTAATACAATTATGTTTTTTTTTATTTAATAAGCAGGCAATAGTAAATAATTACAAAATTATCAACAGCGAGGTCTGTGTTGAACTAGATTAACCCCATACAGTACTGTCATTTAAGTAATGTCGAACATTGTAATATCCCTTTTTCGACAAAGTCGCTTTAACATGCTTTTTAAATTGCTCAAATGGCAATTTCAAAATCTCCAGAGTTATCTTATAGTAGAGAATGCACTGACCCTTGAAAGAATTGCTAACCTTCGCGAGTCTAAATCGGGACGCACACAGTCTGTGATTATTTCTTAGGTTAACATTGCAGCTATCGCTAAGTTTGGTAAATGTTGTAAGGTTCTTGCGTACATACATTATATTTTCGAAAATAAATTGACTAGCTACAGTTAGTATGTCAATTTCTTTAAAAAGCTCTCTTAAGGAGTCTGTTCGTTTTAAATTATAAATTGCTGGAATAGCTCTTTTCTGTAAAATAAATTCTGGTCGCTATATTGAGCTCTCTGAATGTCTCCGTCCATACTGCTAACTGGTTCCACTCATACCTGAGAGATCGTCAGCAACGGATTAAATCTGAAGAGACTGAAACTCAATGGTGTGATCTTTCCTCAGGAGTGCCTCAAGGTGGTATTCTCTCTCCTCTTCTATTTTCAGGCTTCTTCAACTCTATCTCTGACGTTATCTCTTCTTCGTATAATCTGTACGCAGATGATCGCCAAATTTGTCGCCACTTTTTCCCCTGCGTTTTAGCTTCAACCGTGAAGGCACTGAATGCTGACCTCGAGAATGTGAAAGACTGGGCCTTATCATACGTGCTGTTGGTAAACCCGACAAAATCACAAGCCATGCTTTTAGGAACCAGGCACACGCTTTCCTTGATACAAAAACTTATTGTTCCCGTGTCATACAATGGCATCACAATAGAGTATACAGATCAGGCGAAAAACCTTGGGGTTATTTTTGACAACCTGCTGTCTTGGTCTCCACATGTCAGCGAGGTCAGCAGACGGGTCTTTGCGTCTTTTCACTCCCTCAGGCGTTTGCAGTACTTCTTGCCACGGCAGACCAAAATTACCCTTGCTCAGTCCCTTCTCCTGCCACTAATCGACTACGCCGATGTCTGTTGGGCGAGCGCGAACGAAGATTTACTGAACAAACTCGAACGACTTCAGAATCTTGGGATTCGGTTTATCTTCGGGTTGCGCAAATTCGACCATGTTTCTCAATATCGCAAAGAGTTGGGTTGGCTTCCAATTCGTCGTCGCCGAGACACTCATATTCTCTCTTATCTTTTCAATATATTGAAAAATCCGCGCTATCCCAGCTACCTTCGAGACCGCTTTGAGTATCTCATTTCAGGAGATCGGCACCGGAGATCCCACACGGTCTCACTCTTAGCCACTCCAAGGCATAGCACCTCGGCATATGAGCATTCATTCAGGCTGTAGGCGGTTCGACTGTGGAACGCACTACCTAGCACTGTCCCTCTCTTGTCTCTTTCAAAAACCGGGTAAAAGAGCACTTCCTTTCTCTTTCGTGAGAGTTATATATAGTATGTATATCATTATAATATATAAACTATATTTGCAGGTATATGTATGTATTGTATTCAGTAGTCTGGTATGTAAGTATTTTATTTTCCGTATTTTATATTATATATGTATTTTAGTATAGATTAGATATAAGATATTGTACACTGCCTACCCTTTCATGGTACATTTCCCTTTCATGCCTTGGTTTGCTGGAAGAAATCTCTTTTTAGAGATAAGCTCGCCTTTGTACATATGATTTCTCCTAATGTAACCTTTTAAATTTAATATGTGTGTGTGCAATAAAGAATTATGAAATTATGAAATAATTTGTAAGATTTTATTTGTCATGATACAAGAATTTAAAGTTGTCATGGCTTCATTTGCTTAAAATAATATTCGAAAATTGTAACAGGAAGTTCTCGTTGAACATTTAATATCGTAGTTGTCACGATACCACAGAATAAGGTTGTATCATGAAATTTCGTGTAGCGCCAATATCGTAAACTTTTGCTAGAATTAAATTAAAGTAGAAGTCTTTATATTTAAGCGCGAAGTATCGCTAGTTGCGAGGGATAAAAGTTTACGAAAATGCAAAAGAGGTAATTGATATTCACTTCAAATACGACGGCCGTCTAGTATTGATATTATTGTGGTGTGCTGGGGATATGTAAATTGGCTTTACTGTATTATGTAAAGCAATATAATCAAATAGAAGTTTGTGATATTAGATATTGGATTTCATTGACGAGGGATATTTTATTTATTTTTATTTTCATAGGAAAACTTACAGCATATATAAATATACAAAATTTTGCGTAGACTTAATTTTAGGATATAAAGATGCCAATTACAAGTTTTCGAAAAGAAGAAATACATTTAACTATAACAATAATACTATAATAAAATACATAAATACAATAAAATACAATAATAAAACAAGTAATTGGTTGTAAGGAAAGACACAATTATTTATACTGGAATTAATGTGAATGTAGAAATTTAAAGACAAACAAAATATCTTATTTTCTAAGCATTGGTTGACATGAACGCCACGGATATAACGCCACAAATTGAGCAGAGCCAGTAGAAAACAGATAATAAATATGAACTTTATATTATTCATTTTGCATGTTGTACTTTAATTTTATTTAGTATTGAATTTTATTGAGTTAAAAACTGCTTTATTTTTCTCTCGTTGGTGTTAAAAAGATCATTTTATTTTGTATACTTTTTATTAAATTTTTCAGATATTCGCTGTACAAACGCATTTTTTCTATAATTAGAGAATATAAAAGGAGTGTGAAGAGTTACATCAGAGCATCGACTACGAGAAGTAAGAAGAAGACCCGTAATTTAAGAGAGAAAGAAGAGAGACATTAAGTTGGGTGAATCAAACTTTCCTACTAAGATATTGTGCAAGAGCAACAAGTCTGCGCAGGCTCTGCGCGTCTCTAGCGGAAGTATATGGTGGTGTTTACCATTTTCTGTGTAATTTTGATTAGATATTGAAAATTTATAATTGAGAAACCTCAAGAACTTTTTTTGTATCTTCTCTAATTGTTCGCAGTAAACTTTATACATTGGATTCCAGACCTGTGGAGCATATTCCAGCTGACTTCGGACCAGAGAGCAATACAACATTTTAAGTGTTTTAGCTTTTTTGTTTTTTTTTTGCTAATCTGAGAACAAACCCCATGGTTATTTTGGCTTTTTTGGTTATTATGTTCATTAAAAATAAATTTGGAGTCTAAATGTACACCCAAAACACGGATATTATTTGTTCTTTCAAGAGATTTACCGTTAATAGAGTAATTATGCAGTAATGGATCATGTTTGCGGGTAAAGGTTATTATAATACATTTGTCCAATAATACATTTGTCAATATTTAGGGCTAGTTCATAAATTGACATTATTGATGATGTCTATCCAGGTCTTGCTGCAGGTCATATGCATCAATGGGCGATGAAATAGTTTTTAGTATTTTCATATCATCAGCAAACAGTAAAAACTTTGCATTCCGGAAGCAAGTGCCAATATCGGTTGTAAACAGCGTGAAGAGCAGCGGAGCCAAAATTCTACCCTGTGGCACTCCAGAAGGGATGCTGATAGCTGTGGATGAGTACCCATTGAGCACAACACATTGGTGACGGTTGCAGATATAGAAGGTTAACCACCTGAGAAGATCTCCTCGTATCCCGACAGTTAAAGTTCCCGGCGGCAATGCAATGCCGGGCGGACCCGTGACGGGAGTGGAGCGAGCCCCGAACATCCCGTCGGTTTTCAAAATCAGTTTAATGTACTGGTCCTTCAATGAGGGAACTTTCAGATATAAAGCTTAAAAGAACAGATCTTAGCCAAAAGGCCGAGAAGCGATACTCGAAGTTTGTTACGCCGCGGTAGTAATTCGCAGCGAAGGAATCACAACATCGCGATGTAGAAAAGTGTACAGCGACATGTAGTGTTCGGAACTTACAAAAAAGCCACACACGTGGCTTCGTGCTAATAATAGGAATACCCTGATGTAAAGCTGTCATAAAGCCCATACTGACAAGAACGGTCTTTGTTGAAGGTGAGGAATTCGGGGGTTGAAGTTTATATTAAAATAAAAATTACTTGACTTATGAAGTTGAAATTTTGAAGGTAAAGGTTTATGACTGAATGGGGATCATGAGTCAATGTTATTTTTGCTTTCATTTTCACGTATAGTATATCGAATAGACCACGACCATATTAAATATTTGTGGTGAAATACCGAGTGTAGAACAACTGCTTTATTGCAATAGAGTACCCACAAAGACTACCCACAATATCTTTCCCTCATATAAACTAAATACATAATTCATAAATTCTTTATTGCACACAAATCATATAAAAACAAGAGAAACATAAAAATAGTGTACAAAGGCGAGCGATAAACGAGATAATCCAATAAGAGATCTCTTCCAACAAACCAGGGTCAGGTATTCCCACCGTTATTCGTGTCACAAGGGAGCAAAATTATGTATTTACGGCGAGGGCGGTACGTAGAATTCTACGCTCGGGATTCTAAGTTAGAATCCTGAGCGTAGCGAAGGATTCAACCGTTAACGCCCATGACGAAAATAATTTTGCTCCTGAGTTACACAAAAAACTTTTCACACCGACTATGGGGGAAATTGAAATTAAATGCTCGTAAAATAATGAAATAACTATACTTTGAATTATACTTTGACCACTGTTACAGCAATCGAACAACGAAAACATTTTTTTTTTATAATGGCGGATTGTGAATGAAGTATTAGGGAAAGGTCACAGATAAACACAGGAATATCCTGTGCTACTTTTACCAATGTGTTAAAATAATCGAATAGAATATTACAATGGTATCGGTCAATATTCATTATATCACTATAACAGTCCTCGATAGTTTTGAATTCTGTAAAACATACAATTTATTGTGACAATTTTTTTTAAATATTACGAAAAATTAATAAATTTTCATTCAACGTTATTAAAGTTAAAACTTAAAACATGTTCGTTTTTAATCGATTAAGATGAAATTACAATCGATTATTTTGGTAAGGTCTGTGTTAAATTGGCACAGTTCGTAAATGCTAAATACCAATGAATAAATTAAAAAAGTAGCTTAAACAGAAAAGTAGCATTTTGCTCCCTCTCGTCGTGGACCAAAACATACTTTTCCGAATGAAAGGTGTGAAAAGGTTGTTTGCTAAGCAGGGGTAGATCTATAATATTCAAAATTCTTATAATACACTACTATTATATACTAAAAAAAAGAGTGTGTTTTAGACCACACAACTGAAGTAAAACTTCTTTAGCTCCAATACTTCAAAAATACATCTCCTGCACTGTGTCTGGCTATGAGAGTAAGAGAGACAGAAAATGTGCGCGCGCACCTCTCGTTCGCCTCGCCCGATCACACTTTTCATAACGCACATCACGCATTCGCCAGCTTACTTCCCAAGTCAAGCGTGCGTATAGAAGTTTTACTTCAATAAATAATTGCGTACTACCTTACACTACTATAATTCTAAAAAGAGAGGTAATGCTTCTTCACACGACTTTTAAATATATTCTATTATAGCATACTCTATTATACTATCATATACAAAAACCTTATCCAATTATTTTTTTAATTTTTATAATTCTATTAATATATTTTTTTTTTATAAGTGGTGGCAAACTAAAACTACGAGATCTTTGTTCAGTTCTCGCAGTAGCAGCACGACTGTGCAAGACACCATGTGCCATACCGTCACCTCTGGCAGCTTGTCGCGTCTGGTCAATCCCCGACGAGGCAGGCGGCGTGCATTTAATCTGCTGTTGCGGCGATAACGCGCGCCAACCTTGTTTTGCATAATGTATACGAGCGAAGATTGTCCGCGGGCCTGAGACCTATTCTTGCCATCTAACAACAAAACATCACTTCCGATAACTAGTTACAGGTGATTTCTGTTTTTTAGATCATGGTCTATTTGGTTTGTTCTGGTTTTCTATCATCCTATTGTAAATACATTCGCTGTTAACTTTCGGTTTTAATAACTTTGTATTTATTGGCCGTATACATCTAGTCTTTGACTCATTTGCCCTGGAGAATCCAATCCGTCCCTTCTAGAATTCCTATAGTTTAATAGTTCCTATGTAAAGGCTTTTTCCTTGTATTGTATGGATTCAACAAGTTTTTTTAATTGTTTGAACGGCCCTTTCACTTTTAAGGTTCAATGACGTTTATTATCACTCAAGACACAGGTCACTTACGTGATAACATAGTTAAAAATACATTTTAATGTCCGTCGTCGACATAATTCTAATAAGTACAATACAAGGTGACAGCCAGAACGATTTTACCATTTGCTTGCGGATAATTGGGTAAACTAGTTACATGCTCAATCCCCCAGGAAGGCGGAGAATTATCCGTTTTGAGCGTGTCCCAATGAGATCAATGATTTCTTAATAGTTATTTGTGTCACAAGGGAGCAAAATGATGTATTTACGGCGAGGGCGGTACATTGAATCCAGAGTGAAGGGAAGGATTCTACGATAGAATCCTGAGCGTAGCGAGGGATTCTAAGTTAGACTCCTGAGCGTAACGAAGGATTCAGGCGATAACGCCCATGACGAAAATAATTTTGCTCCTGAGTGACACATACAACTTTACACACCGACTATGAGGAAAATTGAAATAAAATGCGCTAAAAATAATGAAATAACTTTTAATTCATAACTTTTACTTAAGTCCTATTGAAGAAAGTGAATCCTGACCCACTATGGAACCTTGCAAAATTAGCACCGTGCACTGAGTCAAACAGTCGCGATTTTACAATGCTCCATTGTGGGTCATTATTCACTTTTGTCGATAGTACCTGGGTATTCCAGAGCAAAAGTAATGCGAGTCACGCTGCCATTGCGTGTTGTTTCATTAAATATATAAATTTAAATGTTATTTTAGTTTAAATAAAATGTGACTCTTTATACCTATAAATTTGTACCTTTAATGAAAAAAAAAACGGAATAAAATCGTGACTCGCGTTATTTTTACTTGTGGAAAGACCCACCTATCTATGGAAGCACAATGGTCGCAGACTATTTGAAAATCCACCTGTTCCAAGTGAAATAAAAAAGTGTTTTCAGACTGGGAAAACACACACAACTTCTACTATACAATATTAAATAAAAATCTAAAATGTCTGCGACAATGAAAGAGGAACACTCGAGTTAATCAAAAATGAAGCATCAATCTTCTGGTTACAATATCAAGACACAAGTATTTATTATTTTAAAAAATAAATTTATTTTTTATAAAATAGTCCTCTAAGGCTTTAAAAATTATGTGTTGCATTTGTAAAATTGTGAAAACTTAAATGTATGGTTTTATTAGGCACAGATATTGTTGTGTTTTGAACTTGAGTATTTGTAGTTGAATGTTGACTGTGTTCTACATGTTGATTGCTGTTGGGAGAGGCTGGTAGTTGTATTTTTGGTGATTCAACTGTCAAATTCTTTCCATGGGGAACTGAGGTGTCATCAACGGGCTGTGTTGGTAATTCTGTCCATGTTGGTGATATTGAAGCTCCTTTTGAAGTGGATGGGTAGGCTGGTTTGAGTTTAATATTGTCAACTATTTTACTGCTTATCTTTGATTTATTTTCAACTGATTCTTCAATATAGCCTTCGGCCACGGTACTTAATTGCCATCCTCCATGACGCTTGATTGAAGTTAGATCAGCCCCGGAATCTGCCAGTAAAGTGGCAGATGTGCGTCTAAAACAATGACCTGTATACATCTTTGGATTTGGCAAATTTAGAAAGCTTGCAATTTCTCGAGGTATTGAGCAAATCTTGTTTTTACCAATAACTTGTGTAGTACATTTTCCATTATGGTATTGATTAAACAAGCGATTATTGGTCATGTCAGTGGGACGCAGTTCTTGATATTTATTGACAATTTTCTTATATTCTTCACGGATGATAAATGTTCGGTCTCGCTTGTTTTTGGTATCAGGCAAAGATACTAGCAATAGTTCATCAGAGTGTTCCTGGACGTTGTTAACAGTCAAAGTTAACAGTTATTTGCCCGGACAAGCACCATTAAGTCCAAAAACCAGAACTACCTAGAACAAAAAAGAAATATGCATTATTTTATAAGCATTGAATGTCATTCATTACTATCATTACACTGATATTGGTATTGGCTTCAAATATCCAATGTGATTTATTTATTTTCATCAGAAGAAAATGGTAGTCGTGTGCTTCGTTGAAAAAAGTCTCAATATTTTGAGCAGTCAATACTTTTGATTTTTTTGAATTGTGACCTTCAGCAAATCTTTTTAGAAATGTTGTAAGTTTGGTGTATATGTTGATTTGCACGTTGTTTTTTGTGCTCATTGTTGCTTTCAACATTGAATAAACGCTCCAAAGTGTTGACGGTTGCAAATTCTTTGACAATTCTTGAAAGTATACTAGAAATACCGACTCCGAAAACGACTTAGCACGTTTTGACGACTTCCATTTGATAAAATTTTCATATGCTTTTAAGTACTTGTGTCTTGATTTTTGAGGCAGTAGATTGTCGACAACTGTTGATGCTTCATTTTTGACACACTACGGTGTTAATAATTTGCTTTCATTGTCACATTCAGACATTTTTCATCAAACAATAAATAGTTAGCCGATCTATCCGGGATCATAAATGGCGGCAGAAGTTGTGTGTGCGTTTGTAGTCCGAAAATGCATTTTATATTCACTTTTTCGGAACATTTTTTAATTATAATTTCACCACTTTTACAGTCCTCAATCTAGAAGGTATCTTGTTAAATGTCTGTGTTGCTTTGCTTCACTCAGTTCTATATACTCGTAAATAACGCGATATTTCAAGTTTTCCATTTTGTAAGCTGAGTGACGCAAGAAAAAAAAAATTGGGGAAAAAACAGATGAATTATAATTTTAGAAACACAAATACATGAGTAAATAGCTGTATAAATTTGAATTTGGAATTTCTAACCATAGAGGAGATATTTGAGATCTAAGTGGCCAGTACGGCGAAACGCCAATTTCATATGTAAGAACCTAATATATGGACACGAAATATTCGGCTGCCCACTGGCTGAGGAATGACAACATAGCCTCATGAGCAAACCCCTAACCAACTTTACCGCGTCTGACGTGAACAGGAAAATAATCTTCAAACTTTCTACATCGACGTGTGCATTAACTTTATAATAACTCCAATTAACTTCATAGAAACGCCAATTTCCGAATTGACCGACACTTTATTGGACATAAAATAACATTTACAAACAGGCACATACATTTATGGCCCCACTCTAGGATACCCTGTACCGTGGGAACCATAAACCGCCACGTCGCAAACTTATAAACATCCAAGACCTGTTTTTTTCTACCTCCTCAACCGGGATTCGAACCTAGGACCTCTCGTTTGGGAAGCACAGCTTCGACCGCAACACCACAGAGGTCTTCGAATTTGAGCAACGGTCTGTGCTCTCAAGTGAGGTAGCTAATTAACTTGCAATGATTAAAGACAGCTGGATTTTTATCCTAAATACCAATGTCAAAGTCAGATAACAAGGGTGACAAATTACTCAAGTTCGGGCGAAAACCCAGTTACTGTTCGCGGGTCACTTCTGATGTAAAACAATGCCAAAGTAAATAGATCAATCTTAATTTTGTCGAGGCAAAACGGTGCCAGAAACTCATGACTGAGTAGACACTGAAAAACGGTGTCAAAACTTGTCGCCGCTGTTTTTAAGCTGGTTGTTCTTTTTTCATGTATAAATAGCCCATTCTTGTCCCTAAAAAGGGGTCCATTTAGGGGTGTCATTTTTTTCGAGTCATACTCCATCCACTACACTGGTTTATTACGGGTTGGTAGAGGAGTGGCGATTTAATGGGCATCCTGGCTGCCAGAAAATTAGGGTCTCTGACCTGTGTCAGACTCCCGCGACACCTAGCCACCAAGAAAATGTGGCATCGATAAGGGGAGGCTGTATAGTGTATACCCTTCACGTTCTTCCTGGGTAGTGCTATGGAGCAACAATTCAACACAAAAATTTCCAGGTTATAGAAAGAGAACCTGTCTTTAATACTGTGAAATATATAAAAACACGTGACAGTGGCGACATTAACCTAAGCTCTTGTTATTAACGCCATTAATTAAGAAAATAAATATAATCAATAAATAAAATGAACGCATTCATCCAACTGGATAATAGAATATAAAGGCAAGACTAGACGCGGCTGTCCTAACAATGTATGAGATCAGACAATACCATTTTAGCTAAGTTTTGACTGAATACTTACATATTATACTTAAATAGGCAGGTACTACACTCGCGAGCAATAAACGGGAATCACATCATCGCGCGTCGCTTAAAACAAATATCTACAACTTCCATGCAATGAACCATAATTTGAAAGGTAATTTTGTTAGCTTTAAAAAAATAAAAAAACTTAACTAAATTTAGGGAATTACAATTTATGTTATTTCCCCCTCAATATTTTGTGTTACCCCTCCTGGCCCTAAGGATTACCAACTAAATTACTTTCCTGAGTGCATCCTGAGGGATTTCCTGCCACTCTGCGACTAAAGCAGTTTTCGGGTCTTCTATCACTGCCGGGTCATCTTCCTCGTACCCGCCTTTTCAGCTTGTCCCGCTTATGTTCAATCGGATTCAAGTCAGGACTGACGGCTGGCCTGGCCAATCTAGTTTAGGAATCCCGACTTCTTCCAGTTACTGTCTATTTCCTACAGCGGTGTGGCATCGGGCATTTTCGGGTATTAGCAGGAAATTTTCGCCAATAAATCGGGTGTAGGGGAGCATATGGCTGAACAAAATGTCGTTGAGGTATCTTTCTGCGGTTAGCCCCCCTCCCCAACCTCCACCAAGTAAGAATATCAGTTCGGTTTTTGCTTCAATGGAAATCCCCGCCCACATCATACAGGACCCACCCCCGTATCCCACAAAACAGCATTGTGCGAATCGCTCCCCCGGTCTCCTATAGACTCTCCGTCGGCGGTCGCTACCATGCAGGCACCTGGTTTGGTCCGAGAACAGAACGCGGCTCCATTGCTCTGGATCCCAAACTAAGTGATCGTGAGCAAACTGAAGCCGGGCTTGTCGGTGGGCTGGAGACAATTTAGGTACTGTGGCTGGCCTTTTGGGGGTCAAGTTCACTTCTTTGAGTCTTTGCCTTGCTGTCCACTCGCTGACAGTCCTCCCTCGAACTTCTCTGAGCTGCCGCTGGACGTCCACACCGGACAAATGCCGATTCCGGAGAGAAGTGACAATAAACCAGTCATCTCTCACCGGTGTGCATCGCTGTCTTCCAGATTCTGGTCTCATGACTAAGTTTCCAGTCTACCTGAACCTCTTTTGTACCTTCGAGACAAAAGACTGGCTCAAATGAAGCTGTCGAGCGATGGATCGAGGATGACGACTTTATGGCTTCTAAATAGTTTAAATAGCTGCAGAATAACTTAGGGCAGCATGAAGAAAACATTTGTATGCCTGATGCATCTTACATGCAGATGCATGCTTAATAGGGAGTATGACAGTCATACAACTATTGTATTACAAATGGGGAACAGCATAGGAGTTCAACAAGACGATTTTATTAATTACTTTGAATCATAGTATCTCTCCGGGCAAGGTCAATTCTGTGTGGTTTTCCCTATTCCAAAGCTCTAACAGAGGCACAAAATGACCGGATTTCTAGTCTCAACCGGCTTATGTATAACTTGACCTTTGGTCATCGGGACCAAGTATTATATTTTGATACGAATAAGTTTATTCGAAATTTTATACTGACTGGGGATACAATGTATGTACCTGCGTCATCTAAGCGACAGATTGCCAAATTATTGGCATACAATATTTATGACCCTGTTATTATTGAGGGTGGAGGTTAATAACTAGGGTGCCAGTAGAAAATAACGAATGTAGAAATAATTATACTAAACCTTTGTACGCTGAGGTTTTAAAAACAGCCAAGACAAATGTAAGTACATCAAATTAACTTTGACTACCCTTTTAAACTGTCAGGGCAGACAACAGAAAAGTCCACTATAAAGCAATTGGTTTTAGTCAATCAGAACTTACAAGGTGGCTTTTCTGGCAAATTACTAGAGCTAGAACTATTCTTGGAGCAATACAGAGTAGACATACTATACCTAGTAGAACACTGGCTACTTGAATCTCAAATGAATTTCTCTGTTAACAACTATCAAGTAGCCAGCTGCTTCAATAGAAAGTCTGCAATCCACGGAGGATCCTTAGTACTGGTTAAAAATGATCTAAAATATAAATAGCGCAAGTATATTTGCAGACTTTCTGTTGAGAAAGTAATAGAGCTATCGTATGTTGAACTTGGTAGAAACATTGTAGTAAGCGTATACAGACCCCCTACCAGTGATTATGATATACTTGAATCAGTATTGGAGGATGTCTTGAGAGTAGCTTCTAGTAGTAACAAAGAAGTAGTCATTTGCGGTGACTTCAATATAGACTTGCTGGTTTACTCCCCGTTGCATACTAAATTAAGTAATATTTTTTAAATCATTAAATTTAGTCAACTTCTTCACAGAGCCCTTAAGCATAAATAAAACTACTGCAACCTGCCTTGATGACTCTTCTGCGGTTGCGAAATTTTGAAGAAATGTACATTAAATTGTTTAAAGTCTGACCACAGTGGGCAAATCGTCAACTTAGAAGTAGATTCGAAATCACTGGAAGTAGTCTTGTGTAGGTGTAGTCCACAACAAAAAAATAATTAATCATTTAAACAAGAATAAAAAGTAGCTTACCTACTCAAAATAATACTCAAAAAGCGAATGATCACTGTATAGTGATCATTCGCTTATTCAACAAACTTTCAAATAGTTTTGAAAACAATTTTAAATTACATAAACTTACAAATAGCGATAGTAAAGTAGGGTTTAGTGAATGGGCAACAAAAGGAATTCGTAAAAGTAGGGATACACTCTATGCACTTTATTGCAAAACAACATCTACACATGACCCAATTTTTATTCAACATGTAAAATTATATTCAAAAATATTTAGGGCCATCTGCCATATGGAAGGTGGGGAAACGAATATTTCTACTTCTAGTGTCTCCCCAGTCTCCACTATCTCTCTAAAACAATATCCCTGGCAGACTTTCATCAGACGGAACAGCTGCTCTCTGTTGCCCTGATAAAATTGTTATCTTATTGACAATTATCCAGAAGATTACACATTGCTTTCCCACCTTGTATATGTCCCTACCATATTTCTTTTCTGCCCGGCTGGGTCCGATAAGAATATGTTCACGCCTCATAAATTATAGGGTGTAAAACATGGCCGCCAAATTTACACGGGTCGCGGGCAGATATCTGTATTCATATGTTCTGAAAGAATTTTTATTGGGTATTTGTCCGTTCCGTCATAGACGTTGACCGTCGACGGGTTTCCGTTAAAACGTTTTCCACAGCTTCATTTTTAGCGTTCCTTTACAGGAAGAACGTTTATAACAATATACACGATTTATTTATTTTTTTATTTTTATTTATTTACTTCATAGGTATGATGTACAGCATTACAGGCAAATGACCAATGCGCTATACAAAAAAAAAATACAGGTAAAGGGTAATGCATATTTACATCGTTTTGCTGTCCGGTTGCTTGCTTGTCTGCATTATAAGTATTTACCTAAAACACGGTCATACGACCCATAGGTTCACACTGGTCTCGTGAGTTGTGACGTCATTGTTATGATGGCCGACTTGGGCATCATGCCCACCTTTTGGAAAAATTATCTATCTATACACTCACTATTTACACACATTGATCGAGCCCCAAACTAGGATTCCCTGTATCTTAGGTACTAGACAACGATACACATACTTATATAGATAAATATTATACTTAGATAGATAAACAACCATGACTAGGGTACAAACATCCGTTCTCATAAAGCAAACATTTGCCCCCACCGGGACTCGAACCCGGGACTCTTGGCTTCGAGGCAGGATCACTGCCGACGCGGCCATTCGGGTCGTCAACCTTTTTGACGTGTGGTGACAGGTATCGTACATAAGTAACGCCTTAGGTTGATTTTTCCTGTGCAGTGTACAGAAAAGGGACTGAGTTGTACAGCGTAAAATCGGAAATTGCCGTCGTTATTTTTCTTAACAATATTAAGTTATGCTCCTTTACACTCGCAAGTATACCATCGTGAATTCGTGAATATATAATAAGTTTTTTCTCTCGGGTGTGAAGGGATAATATGCGTACCTTTTTAGTTTTATCTTTCTTTCTTGTCTTCAAGTTTTTGCGGAACCCTCGGTACAACAGCCAGTCTCTTCAATTTCGTTTTTATAACCTCGAATTCGAATGGTTTTTGCAGCTGTCGGCCTTGCGATAAGCGGGCAAGGGATCAAAGGGATATCCAGAAAGTCTAATTATCCCTGATCCCCCAGGGTTAGCTACAAGTAGGCGCTTATTTACCGATATCGGACGCCATTTTCCGGTGCATTACTCTGATTAAGGTTTGGGAGAGTAATGATACCTAAATGAGGGTAACTGTACACCCAATGAATAATGTATACGTAACTGTTTAAAACCAAGTAGGTAAGGATTTAAAGAATCAAATGTAAAGTATAGTAATTAAATTGAATTGAACTGATGATCAACCCTCAAATAAATTCTCAAGGCGTCAAAACTAACCAGTTAACCCTTTGCTCCAAGATGACTTCTTCAGCATTGTCCACTCTAGTTGTAGAAGGGGGCATAATATTCTAAGACGCTCCTGTCCTTATGCTATGTTTACATAAATGTTGTTTTAATTTCCATTCGCTTCGCAACGCAGCGCTTCGCTCCGGTTTTTCTTCTTCAAAGTTCCAACATACTTATGTACCCAGATAACTCAACAGTAACTCTAGCCAATAGGAGGGGATATTCTTGAAGGGTGCGTCAGGGTTAGAAAACATGAATTGATTTTATTTTTGATTTAATGTTCATGTATAGCATGTCGAGTAGACCACGAGCATAATTAAACTTTATATAACTATAATTTATTGCCAAAAATCCAGGGTTCAGACTGATATTTGTGTATCTATGTATTTATTGTATTCTATTAATTTATTTTATAGTAAGTGTGTTGGATGTATTGTGATTTATCTGATAGTATATTGACTTTATTTCTTTCTTTTAACTCTTAATTGACTTGATCTTAAAGGACTACCTCTCTATAAATATTTTTTCCTTTCCTCACAGGTTAGCTGTAAAAAAACTTTTTAGAAATAAGCTCACCTTTGCATATTTTTTCCGTTGTGTTTTCTGTGCAATAAAGAATTATTATTGTTATTATATTTACAGTTTGGCGCGAAAACAACCATCAGCGGCAGTGACGTCCTGACACGTGACACTCTTATGTAAGGCACACAGCTGTATGCGTAAATCTCTTCTGCTTCTTTCACATGGAAAGGGAAGAGAGAGTGACGCATAGCATTAGTACCTTAAATCATCAAGTGTAACAATGGTATTCAGGACGTCACATCCGCTGATGGGGGTTTTAAAATAAGTTCATATTTTTTTGTTTAAAATCAATACTTAATAAAATAAAACCGGTCATGTGCTAGTCGAACTAGCGCATGAAGGGTTCCTTACCACCATACAATGGCAAGGATAGTGTGGAATAAATAATTTGGATTTTACATAGGAAAATGTAGTTTACAAAGTTATTGGTGCGGCTACTTTCACACTCTATGTGCGTAACCAGGTGCATTCATAAGTTTGTATGTGGTATTTAAAGAATTGTTGTATGGGAGCCCCCTTAAATATTTATTTTATTTTGTGTTTTAGTATTTGTTGTTATAGCTGCAACAGAAATACATAATCTGAGAAAATTTCATCTGTCTAACTATCAGCCTGGTGACAGACGGACGGACGGACTAATAATAAGGTCTTAGTAATAAGGTCCCGTTTGGCACCCTTCGGGTACGGAACCCTAACAAAAGCGAGCAACCTTTAAATGTTATAAATATCTTCACTGAATCTTCTGTATGATATCCAGCTAACTAACTTAACTCCTCACTACTTGAAATCCGACAGGTTCTGTCCGGATGTTATTATGTAGGTTCTATTTTCATTACTTGGTACGTTGTTTTCTGGAATCAGTTTTAATAATGAACAATCACTAACATTAAAGCGTACAAGGGTGATTTGAATCATGATATCTTTATCCATACACATCATACGCCAAAGGGTGTGATTCCACTGTAGGCAAAGAGTCCACTCTATCCAGTTAGAGAGGCACTTTGGATCTTCGGAAGTACAACATGTAACAGAAAGAGACATGTACTAGGGACATGATTTTGAGCGGAAGAAGCGGAAATAAAATTGAACTACCGTACTATAGACTAGCTAAAGTTAGACCTTCATTTGTGGGTCTAAGAAAAACATTATCTTATAAAGCATACGTTAGATTAGATGATTACATGAATGTCAAAGAGGTATGGAGCTCTGATTTTTCGGTGTAGCACAAGAACCACGCACACGTTTGTAACACAAGACATATTTTGAAAAAAGAAAAAACAGAAGAAAAGTAGGCCGTGTTACAGTGTATGAGTTTCTTGTGCCGCTTCTTCTCCGCTGCCGCAACACTTTCCGAAGAGGTAGTAGTTTTTCTTGCATATTTAGATTCCAATGTCATTCAAAAAGTGTTCGTAAGAATCTATCTTGAAATAAATATTTTGAAGTTTGAAGTTTGAGCAACTTTGCCTTCTCACTTTCATAAACATTTTGAGCCGAACAACCGACCAATCGTGGAGGAGTGAGAATGAGACGTTGCAACTACTAGGCTTGTATATTTTGGTTATTTCCATAGCATTATGTCCTACGGCATACTATTATGGGGACGTTCTGCTGACATTGAGACTTCATTTTGCAGAAGAGAGCGATCAGATTAAAGCTGTGTAATAGAGAATCTCTGAGAGATTTCTTCAAAGAAACCAATATCTTGTAGTGTTATGCTACTTACATGCCATTTTCCAGTCTGTTCAGCTGGATACTTGCTGAGCTGTATAGCTGTATATTTTGTATCACCTTTATTTTCATAGGACCCTGTAACGTTTTAAACCATAAGAACACAATAACAAATCATTTTCACTTCTTATTTTCACACTATCAGCACTTCTAAATCGATAGCGAAGGGATTTACCTTTGGTGACCTTGTATTTGGCTTTCTCCGAAACTCTGCAATCTCGGGCTTCGTGCGCGCTGATGCGCTACCTTTTTATCTATCGCTGTTATGTAATTTTGGCTATGTGAACTTGTTGATTTCTCTATTACGAGCCTGAAACCAAAATCTGACATATTACTATGTTGTTGTTTATCTGGTTGTCATGGCAATGTCCATTCAAACTCGTTAGCGGTCTGATATGTTTGCTTCAATACTTTTACAAAAATACTTTTTCCCTCTTGGCCATTCACAAAAATTGCTTTTAATTTAAATAATTTTTAGAACTCTCCAAAAAGGGTATGGAACATTTCTGATATTCTGGAGTCTCACTTCAGCTTTTGAGCAAGAAGCATCACCTAAAAGCCTTATCCCGGGGCCGCACTGCCCCGGGATCCTGCGAGCCTCTGCTGCTACGCCTCCTGTCTTGGCGGGCCTCTACCCTGGCCGGCGCTTCGTGGGTCTTCACTTCACCTGCCCGTTCTCTTCTTCACCTGCCCGTCGGTGACTTCAGGCCGACACGTTGCAGGCCTCTACCCTGGCCGGCGCTTCGCTACCAGGGCCACTACTTCTGCTGCCCGTCGGTGTCTCCAGGACACTGATGACCGATTGGCCGCCGGCCACGCTCTCTAACTGCAACTCCTACAACGCCCACCAGTGCCTCCACTGACCGGTTCGCCAGACGTCTTCTGCTTCATCGGCCTCCTACTCTCCGTGTCCTCCGCTTCTTTTTTTTATCTGGATATCTGTATTTTTATAAAACCTGTCTCACTTCATCCAGCCTCATCTTCCTATCATTTTTTTCTAAATAGTCACTGTAAATACCCATAATAAACTGTCATTTCTAAATTTTATCCTGGTTGTTTCTTGTTAGGTTCTGGTAGGTTCTACGACAATCTGCAAGTCAATATATCTATGAAAACATAATGTATGTAAGGAAATATATCAGTAGCTTTAAAACCATTGATAGCCGCCACAATGTGCAAACTAGAAATAAACATAAACTTTCTTTTCCAATGTTCAGACTCACAAAAGTTAGCAGTTCTTTTATGGGACACTGTATACGCTTCTACAATAAAATTCCGCAAGAAATACAAAACTTGACTGAAGCTCGATACAAAAAATGTATAAAGCACACTTTGTGCACTAAGGCCTACTACAAAATTAATAATTTTTTCAGGATGATATGATTAATTAGAGGCTGGCTGCCTTATAATAAAACGTTGAGATTATTCATTTCTTTATTTTAATCTGAGTAAAAAAAATGCTGCTATGCTCTATATTTTTTATCAGTTATTATTGGAACTTGGAAAAACGAAATATTTATCAACAAAACTTGTCTGTTCCTAATATTTTTTTCGATTTATCCTAATTGCAAGCTGTATAAACTTAAATAAAATATATATAGTTATTATTTAAATTAACCTTATTCTGTAAAAGCTTTGTAAAGTTGATCGACATTTGATGTCCGCTTTGTCGCCACTGTCTTCTTCATCTGATTGAACAAACTATTGAATATAAATCCTGTACGGGGGCCAATCCGAAATCGTCACATCTAATTGTTCTTGCAGAGAAACCCTTCCACCCTCCTGGACCAAACAACTCCGAAAGTTTCAGTTCTGATCTCTTGAACGGATCTTTTTTTGCCAACAATACCATCTTCCCTCAGAGTAGTTTTCCTTGGTCTCGGTTTTCGGTCGGGTTGAACTTCTTGAAACGTTTTATAACATTCATAACCATGTCCTAAGAACAGTTCAAGTGGTTTGCTATTTTCTGTATGACCAATAATTGCGATACTGGAAACGATTACTATTGGAAACGTATTAAATTTAATGAAAACAGTTAGGTTTTATAGGTAAAATTGATGTTTCATGAAAATACGCGGCAAAACAAAGAAAAACAGAATAATGTTTCTATATATTTCTTTAAATATAAAACACAGCTTTTATTGTCTTTAATTACAAGCTACAAAAGTACGTTAAAAAGTTTGATTTAAGTTCCCACAGTGAGCAATGTCTAAACTACTAACGAACACAACTAATTTTTGTCCCACATTTTAAGAATACAACGGCGTGTATGGTTTTATAACAATTACGTTACATGAAATACCTATTTTAGCTAATGGTATTACTATAATTAAGGTTTTGGTGGTTAATAAAGGGGTGCCTTTAATTATGTGATCACCACTATATAGTTTTGAATTGATTAAGCTAGGCAATGCTGGGGGTTGGGTTTTATATCGTTCTTCACAAATTTAACTGTAATGAGGTGCGTAATGATATCTAGTAGTCACTTTTCTAAATAATGTGCTTTTCCTTTCTGCGAGGTAATTCGTAGTTTTTTTTAACAATAAATTATGAAAATTGTGCTGTAAAAACAGTCTGTGGTCTAAAATGTCTTGCAAGATCGATGAAATGGAACGTAAAAAAAATCTACGCCCTTTGCGTCATGTGAGATTTGTTTTCATCCATTCCGTTTCTTCTCAAGGTTCGTGAATGTTTTTTGTTGAGTTTCGGAATAGAAAATCTGAATTAGGGCATCCCACTCCCTAGGCAGTCCTTCCTCGTGGCTAGACTCTAGATTTTTTTATGAGCCGAAGGCGCGGAGGGGCGTAGGGGACCGTGAACCGCTGCGCACCGAGTGGGACGGAGTGGCAGAGGCTGGTCGGCGAAGGCCAGAAAGCCGAGGCTGAGGAGGCGAGCGTGGGTGCGCTGCAGTACGGGGGCATCGCCGGTGCTAAGGCGATTTCAAAATTATATTGCGATCTAAGTCACTTTCGTAGGGAATATTATGTAAATATAATAAAATAAAAACGTGAAAAACGTTTTCCCTAGTGATGAATGTCGAAGATTAATATGGGTTCAAGCAGTTGAACAAGTAATCCCTGGATTGACCATAGTAAGTTAGTGTGGTTTTATACTCTTTGGTCATAATCACAGACCCATAAATGAAAGCCATGGCGAATCAACGCCATCTTTCACAACTTTCAGAACATTTTTTTTTAATATATGTCAGAAAACCCTAATTCCACTAAAAACATTTTCATGTAAAATGTGGCCAAGACGAGACCATATTTTTGGCACTGTCAAAAAGTTATCATATCTCCTAAAGAGCCAAGCTTCTATCTCTACACGTCGTAACTATACAAGCCCTAACTTCACAAACTCTACACCTTAGTCAAAATATTTGGCTTGGCCGTTTCGCTACCATCACATGGGCGTAAGGTGATGAATTTATCCACTATTAATTACTTTTCTGTAAAAGGTAAAAAAATAGGTATGTTCCTTGCGCTTCGCATGCTCGTCTTGGCGGGGACACTGCCGTGCCCCCAAATATTGTTCGTTCCTGATATATTATTTCCCTTGTCTGACTGCTTATTCTCGGGACCATATCGAAGTTATGTTAAAACAATCGTCCTGCCCATTTTCTATCTGGGGTTGAAAACATTACTCCGACAAGACAACACTCCGATAATCTATCCATGTCAAACCGTTGAATTGTGAACTGGCACACGAAATATCACAACAAAGTGGTGGGTCAGTCTGAATGAAGGCTGAAGGGGATGAGCGAAGCGAAACCCCCTTTATCCATTGTGTTAGGTAAACATAAAAGAACAAAATAAATAATGTTTCATGTCGGAGTAGTGTCTTGTAGGAGTAATGTCCTGTCGTAGTAGTGTGTTATCAGATGTTCAAGACCAATGAATCCGTACCGAGTTTGGCAAACAGGGCGATTTTATCAACCGAATTGTCTCCATTTAGACCCGCTAAAAGGTTGTTTTAAAATTAATTTCCTTTGAAACAGACAAACTACTTATTATTCAAGAGTTCTGAATTTATGTTGAGCTAATTCACCGGATTTTAAGCCATCGCTGCTGAGAGGAGGAAATCGCCATTACTTATATACTTATATACCTACATATAGGATCACGCCTTGTCCCATACAAAGTGGCAGAGGCACAGATAAAAAATGAGTGTAGCCAGTTATATACTCCACTTTGCGTGACAGGGGGCTTTCCCATCGCCGCAGCTATAGAGTTATGAAGGTTTTCTCACGCTGTTTACCATCACCGTTAGAACGCCCTTATAATGTTCTTAAGATAAATTACGATCTCTTTTAAATATTTATTGTATTTGACTGATACAAATATTACAATATTAATTATTATAAATAATAAGCAGGAATAAATAATTAAAAAATGATTAACAGTAAGTTCTATGTTGAGTTAGATTAACCCCATACAGTCCCGTCATATAAGTAATCTTGAACATTGTAACATCCCTTTTTAGTCGCTTTTATATCGTTTTTAAATTGCTCAAATGGCAATTTCAAAATCACCAGAGGTATCTTGTTGTAGTAGAGAATGCACTGACCCTTCAAAGAGTCTGCTAACTTTCGCGAGGCTAAACCGGGGCGCAACTAGTCTGTGATTATTGCTAAGATTAATATTACAGCTATCGCTAAATTTGGAAA
This sequence comes from Argyresthia goedartella, assembly GCA_949825045.1. Taxonomy (NCBI): domain Eukaryota; kingdom Metazoa; phylum Arthropoda; class Insecta; order Lepidoptera; family Argyresthiidae; genus Argyresthia; species Argyresthia goedartella. Next base: position 10,141,360 of record OX463812.1, on the reverse strand, counting down.
ATGTCGTAAGGTTCTTGCGTAAATACATTATATTTTCGAAAAAGTTATTAAAAAGTTAAACTCTCTGCAGTTAGTATGTCAATTTCTTTAAAAAGTACTGTTAAGAAGTCTGTGCAGTTTAAATTATAAATTTCTCGAATAGCTCTTTTCTGTTTTTTTTTTAAATATCCGCTGCTTTCCCCCACAACAAGATACCATACGACATGACACTATGAAAGTAACTATACTAGTGGCCCTGTGGTCAGTAGACCTTGCTAAAAGGGGGACTGTGAACCAATTTATAGGTAAGTACATTAGATTCAATCAAAATCAAGTAGTAAAGTAGCCGCATCAATAACGTAGTAAACTACATTTTGCGATTTAAAACATCTATTGACTTTTCACGATAATAGTTATAGTCTATTTCACTCATTCTCATGGTCTGTATAGATCCTCTTTACTAATCCGTGTCCTACTTCGAGGAGTCCAAACTTGGTATGTTTTGAAAATATTTCGTGGATTTTTAGAAAACAGGCGGCCGAAGGGTAATGGTGTAGTATATTTTTAGAACCGGCTCATGAAGCCCTTTAATTTGATACCCCACACGATAGATAGGTTTCAGAAAAAAAAAAAAAATCCCATACAAAAAATTAATGACGTCATACCCCCCAAGTGGAAAATCGAGAAAAGCTCTCGACATATACTGTTTTCTATTTGGACAAAGAAATATCAAATCTTCAAAAGATGCCTAAATAGATAATTGCTATGCTCAATTCAATGACGGGGAAATAAGTCTTAGTTTATAATTAATGTAGACGAGTAGTTCATTGCTTTAGCAAGATGAACAAACAGTTTCAATGATATGTTTCGTTATTCAGTTTTCACCCAGAAAAGTGTTATTTGTATACCAACGTTGTCACGAAACGGAATTCCAGAGAGAAGGTTTCATGAACAGCAGTGAGTGCGGCTATTTTATTCGTAAAGTTTATTCTTGCCGTGAAAAATCCTCCTTTTATGTTGATTCTGTGAAATTCGCTCGTATCCCTCTACGGTTTTGAATTTAAATAAGTTCAGTTTACAACCGCTGTTCTAGCAGAGTTGTGAAATCGTGAAATTCATGTGGAATGCTTGAATGTTTATTGTATTTTCATGTATTTAGTTTGTTCACTACACCGAGTAAATGTTCTTAGTTTACGTTGGTATTAAAAAAGTCAAATTAAGGTAATCGCTGACCTATACTACCCCGCTCCCACTCGACAAAAAAACCCATTCAATATGTATTTTAGGTTCTTTGCAAATATAGACATAAACATTTACATACAGGCACATAAATGGCATCTGTATCGTGGGAACTAGAAACAGCGACGTTACACACATATACACATCCAAGATCTGTTTTTTTTCTCTTTATCCCCAGCAGGGGATGGAACCCGGGACATCTCGCATGGTAAGCAGAGCCACAAGCGCTTCGCCACAGAGGTCGTCGGTTGTGCGTTATAGAGTACAACCTGAAATCCATATTTGAATGAACAATCTTTAGCTGTTCGGGAGCGGTGTCGTATTGGTCAGCGATGACCTTAACACAAGTGGAGTATGCTTGAATTCGTTCTTTGATAAGGCGATGCCACGCCGACACACAAACTAGCTTATCGAGGGCACAACTGCGCCTCTGCCAACCCACCTGGGGAACGGCGTGAAGATATGGTTGTCTGATAGAATCATGTTTTTATTATTTTTAAATCTTCTAATTTCTGTGTGGACTAAATATATATTTAACATAACCATGCAGCCATTCAAATAACAATTTATTTTCAGTCCCTCATCCTCAGCAGAAAGGGCAAGATCTTTGCCAGGGAGACGATACAAAGAATTATAAGAAAAAGTATATAGGTTCACAGTACACACATATCGCTATCTTTGCAGACCCTTCCCGCGCTGTTTCCGGCTTCGGACCCTCAGTTAAGATTTAAGCACGGGAGATAAAGTGCCCCAGTTATAGCCACGTCAATCGGCACATCTTTTACCCCCCTTTAGGCGTTCCGCACATGTGACAATTCGAAGGCGACTCGAGTCAGATACGCATATCCTACGCATCGCTCTTAACACCTAGAACACCGCGGGGGACACCATGTGGGCGACATTCAAAAAGTATCGGGAACCGGATAAAATCGGTTATTTCGTCAAATGTCATACTTTATTTTTCGTTGCATAATAGATTGAAGATATGTTAAAACGTTAACTAGAAATAGACAATTATTTTTTATTTCCTTCTATAAAAAAGTCTGTCAACCACGTTGTGTCCCCTGAGGTCTCCGCGGCTGAAAAATAGAGATTCCAGCCGCAGAGGCCTCGCTTCCGGTCACCCTCCGCTACCGCTCATAGCGCTCATTAGTAAGTTTTATTTTTTAACTATACGACTCATTGGTAATTTTTGTCTACCTCAAAATAAAAAAACACAAAATAACTGGAATAGTTTCATTTCTGTCATCACACATTTTGATTTAACGCAAAAATAGTGTGAAAATGGTGTCGACCACAAGGTGTCCCCCATGGCATGAATGGAAAGCATTTTCATTTACGTTTTACATCGCCGCCACACGGTCTGACGTCAAACCCGTAGTCGTACATACCATCGAAATTGTGTGGCGGCGATTTGCGTATCAAACTCAAATCACCTTCGAGGAGTCCCGGTGCGAAGGGCCTACTCCCTCTGCAAACAGAACTACTGAAAAGGAACCCATCAGTGATGAGAACTACTAGTTAGCAATGATATAATCAAGCGGGACACCGCACACGACGCTGGTTGAGGACTGGTCAGTGATTCAGTCAGTATGTATGGGTCAGAAACCTGAGTAAACAATCGGTTCGGTTACTTTTCAGTAGCTCGTGTGCATATGGGCTTATTCACTGCACAACCTAATGCAAAATCGACGCAGTTTATGTCAAATTCCGAGAGGTCCCGGGTTCGTATCTCGACTGGGGAGGAGGAAGAAAAACCCTAGGTCATGGGTGTTCACAAGTTTTTAAGCGTTTCTGGTTCCCAAGACACAGGGTAGTGTAGGGCGAGAAGCGATGTATGTGCCTGAGGGTAAACATTATGTTATGTTATGTTAATTTACGTTTAGTGTATGAAAAAAAAACGCTTCTCCGCAATGTTTGATCGAATTAAGTTTGTGATAAGAAGTTTTGCCTTCACGTGATATTTTTGCCTTGTCATGAAAAATTTAGACTTGCATATGTCACCGTAAGATTGTCAAAACCGTTAGATGATAAACTTAAGTTTCTTTTTAAACTTGAATTTCAAATGAAATACCAGGGAAAACACGGTAGCTTAGGTGAAGACTAGAGGGGACGAGCGCAGCGAAGCCCCCGAATAGTCTTCGTGTTAGGATGACATGTAAGAGCAAAAGAAACGTAAATTATAAACCCTGTCGGTCTGGTTTACTATCTGTCGATAGTTGATCAACTAACGCGTTACTTTATCAAATAACGGTTTTGACTATCTTACGGTGACACATCCACAATTTATACATTTATGGCCTGTTTCAAAATGTCCGCAGAATCCCTATATGAAATCGTGATTTGACGTACAAAATATATGATTTATCTGCCACATAAAATATTGAAAGACCTTAGTAAGCGGTTTGTAAATTAAACATAATATTTTCATTACAAATGTACATACAATTATGTTGTCGTCTATCTTTTAAGCAATTTCCCAAAAGACACTTAAGCTGAGGTCATTTGGTGCTTGCATTATGCTCTATTTGAAAAGGTCTCATTTAGACTTTTATTTACCGCAAAGCCCCTGATTTTTGGGGTCACTGCACGGGTCATTTCGCTGACATCGTTTAAAGGGTAACGATAGCAAAAATATTAAATAATGAAAATTCATAAGAAACCAGCAAACTAATCATAGCATCACGCCTTTCTCCATACGGGATGGAAGAGGCACAGTTGTGCCCACGTTTTGACAGTGTTTAAGGTTTCCTATCAATAATTACTGTCTTGAATTTGAACGAACGAGAAAAATGAGAACGACCAAAACATCCGTATTTAAAAAATAAATCCAAAGGAAAGGGCGACAAAAGCTTCAGGAATCAGATAACTCCCTGTTGGCACGATATGAAAACATGTGGACGGAAAACTGACCAACCCTCTTCACTAACTGAAATCTGAAAAAACTGATGAATGAACGTGACGAAGTGTGGATTTGCCGCCATAGCTCTACGCGATACCTCTTATAGATGTATAGCTATATTTTTCTGTATAGATGTTAATAGTTTCGCACAATATACTGATAGCAAAAAAGGTGATTGATGAACGAATGAAGGAATTGCACTATTTTACAACAAAACATACTCTTATGAAACGAGCGTCAAAAAAAATCGTCAAGTTTTAACTCGTTTTGTTTGTTACATATTTTAGGATCGATGTTTCATGATTTGCTTGATGGCTTAATAAACAATGGTCATCACATTAAGCCATTGGTTTGTCACTCAATTCTCATTCACTTTGGATTCCAAATCACGGCTAAAGTCATACAGCTATACCTTAGCGTTTCTGATACAGAACTACATATTTGTATTTGCCTGTTCACATTTATTTTGAGAAATAAAGTAAAGTAAGTAAGAATCGTTTCTAATAGTAGTTTATGTGACTGCTGCATAATGGAGGGCATTAATACTCGAGAGTGGGTTTATGAAATGAGCCGAAGGCGAGTTTCATAATAATATCACTCTCGAGTTTTAATGCCTAATTATTTACAGTTACATACACTAGTTTATCTACACACATGTCATAAGCTCTCTTTGATGTGTTCAGGAACCGCATTTTTGACCGGCATTGTGGTTCTGCAATTGTTTAGCTTGTTCTTTAGTACCAACTTCACGCAGACGGGCGTCGGCGTTCGAAAATTGAATGTCAGTACCAACTTCACAGACAAACTAGGGACGGCACGCGGGTGGGCGTCGGCGTTCGAAATTTGAATGTCATTATATGTTGAAAAACTACACATAATGACCATTATGTGTAGTTTTCCAGATACGAAACGAGTTTTTACCAAGTAGTTTAACATAATGCTGATCGTAACGTGTGGTTTTTGAACGCAGTAAAGAGGGTTTATGATACGTGTGTAGATGAAGTATATTAAATAATCAAGAGAAACTCCAAAACCAGCAAGTTTGTTGTCCAGGCAGCAGCTTAAAGCTCCCCGCTGTTCTTGACCGTACAACGAAAATTGAATTTCCCTCAAGTGGGCACTGGGACGCTGAGACGGGCAGCTCCCAAGTTATTCTTATCTCTGGGCGGTAGATGATGCGGAAATGTGAGGTAAAGACGAGATTGATAGATATTTGGGAGATATGGTAATCTGCGACGCTGAGTCGGAGAAGAGTTTTTTTTTCATCCATGTATGTCTATTTATCAGTCAGACCGATTGGACGCTTTAAAGTTTCCACCGTAACTGCACGGCACCACAATTTTACGGTTCCGCGGCATAATATAATTAAATATGGTTATGCAGTGGCGGTACGATGTCGCACGATAACTTAATTATCTATACGGTTTTTATTCTTGTTTTTTAAATATTGTTATGTACCTACATTGCTTCTGGCCCCACACTATAATACCATGTGTCGTGGGAGCCACAAACAGCGACATCACACGCATGTATCATCCAAGACATGTTTTTTTTCTTCATCCCCAGCTGGGCATCGAAATGGGGATCTCTCGCATGGCAGTCAGAGCCACTAGTGCAGCGCCACAGAGGTCTTCAGTAGACAAACGATGATGAATCTTTCGATCGGAATGGAAGCGCCTTAACAGCATCTCGCCTACAAGGCTCGAGTTTGTGGCAACAGAGAAGCATACAGATTGGATTCTGTCTGCTGGGTATAGTATGATATCCCGATAAAGTGGTGTACACTCACGCAAAAATCTTAAATCATTATATTTCCATACAAGCACAAGCATTGCTTCTGGCCTCACACTAATCAATTTATACTTAGATGAATTTAAATTTTTACTTAAGAGGCTTAATTTAGAGTTTGTTTTCATTATACTTACTAAGTGCTGGCTGCAGGAGGATGCACTGGTAGGAACGCTTGATGGATATATCGCAGTTGGTTGGTTAAATCAGAACTTAACTAACCCTCTAGACTGTTAATTAAATACCGACGTTTAACCAAGTCACTAGCATTTTGATTTAAATAAAGCATCGTCGAAAACGTTTAACAACAAACGTCTTGCCGAAAGCCGGCGTGTTGGAAAACCAGATGGCGTCACGACAACAGCTGATTTGCACAGCTTATATCAGGGCAAAACATTGCGGTAGCTTAGGTGAAGTTACCCTTCAATAAAACACTGTTGAGCGAATGGATACTGAATTGCTGACAAAATTACTGACTTTCGTGACTAAATTATTGAATAGTTCAGCAACCGCTTATTGGCTAAATAAAGACTGTCTGGGCGAAGTGGTGGGTCAGGGTAGGTTGGGTTGAACATGTAAGAAAATGTTTATAAAAATAAAAAAATATTTATATTGTATATGTCTTGTTGCCTAGGAACGTTTAGACAACTCGTTAAACGTTTCGTTCACCCACTTGTCCGACGGAATTTTATTGATTTGGTTAAACGTCGGTATTTAATTAACGGTCTAGAGAGTTAGATAAGTGTCTGATTTAACAAACTAACTGCGACAGATACACAGTATACAAGTCTACAAGCTTCATCAATAAGGCTGGTGGTGTAGTTGTATATGTAAGAAAAGTTCTTAGCGCGTCTGTGACCGAATTTAAGTCAGTTTATTGACGCAAATTGCATGGTGGCAAAATTACGAACTGTTCATAGCATTTTTTATACAAATCCGCTCCGTCAATTGTTGATCTGATTCAAATGGACCAATCAGGGACGACCTTCTCCACGATTGGTTGTTTTCTATTGTGCGCTGTTGCCACTTTGCTTCACAATCAATATCCAACTTCTTACGTTCTAAGGCAGTTGGCGACGATTCAGTTAGAATCGTCGCCATAAAAACTTCGCATTCAAATTACGTATCGTGTGAAACTAAGGACGGCTTAATGTTGTCGGCAACGGTGGTCACAAACAAAAAAGTAATTAAAAAAAAGCATTAGTTTTGTCGGATATACAACCATAAATTAAAAGTGGAACTTCTTAATACGTTGCCTTTTTACTTCTGTTATAAAAACAAACTGGTTGTACAATTTAAAAGTATATAGGTAGGTATAAAGTCAGACTGCGTATCACAAAACCACGACGAAAGGAGACGGACAAACTCAGCAAGTACCTTGACTTAGCTCACGAGGGATGTGGCCATGTGAGATTATTGTCCCGACAGTGGTTTCAGCGAAAAGAGTCTCAACGAACACCGTAAGTGACTCTCGGATGCTCGGATGGCTGGGTCATATGCAGAAGGCGGTACTCCTTGACTCGGCACGCATCGGTAGGAGGTTCCTCACTCTGCGACCCTAACTACCGGTAGTTTGAGTTTTGTTTTGCTGCCAGCGGAAAACTAGGTAAGTTTTTTTTATTTTTTGTATGTACCTTTATCATGTACTACTTTTTATAATCATAAAATAAAATCTAGCCTAAGTTTGAAATAAAAAAAAATGCAATGTGATAATCTTTACTTTGGAAAATATATAGGTTGTTAATAACTTGTGCATCAGCAATTTTTAATAAAGCAATATATACATCGAATGATTAATAGGGGTTGAATTTTGAAAAACCCCAACATACTTGTTTTATCAATCGTGTCTAGAAGCACTAATACCAGGTAGTTTCAATTAAAATCAACCTTGTTAGAATGTGCGCTACGTGTGCACACATATGTACATTTGCACCATCCCACCTGAGTCACACCCTCAGATCCGCTGGCTCGGCTGCAGAGCATGCGGCTAAACTTAAGCACGTTAAATACCGACGCCTTGGAGCCAATGTATGAATTTGTGCCAGTTGCAGTAGAGACTGCGGGTCCTTGGTGTACGGAGGCTAAGGAATTCATCAGGGAATTGAGTCGACGTCTCAGCGAGATGGGATGTGATCCTCGTTCCGGATCGTACCTGGTGCAACTCATTTCTTTGGCCATTCAACGTGGTAACGCTGCCAGTGTGATGGGGACGTTTGAGCTAGCTACGATTCGGTTCGTCCCTTTGTCTATTGGATTTGCCCTGGAACGCAACTATCGTTGCAATCTACCGATCTCCGTCGGAAACTCAACTTATCTTTCTTGATTATCTGTATCTTTCTCTTCATGATCTACTGGGTAACCTCAATAAGGATATAAACAACCGCTAATTTTGGCAGGTGACTTCAATATTGACTTGATTTCTGATGATGACAGATATAAGCGATCGGAGTACCTCTATTTTATGGTTGAAAGTAAATTACTACCAGCGATAACAATGCCAACACGCTTAGCTGCTTGTTTGGACTACATCTTTTTATCACCACACCTTAAAGCACGGGCAATCGTTTGCAAAACAGACATTACCGATCATGATCTAGCTGTGGTCGACATCGAGGTTGCTGTCAAGTATCACCCGGTGTTACAAACACGCTTGAAAGTAGCGTGAAGCAATAGACGCCGAAGTAAGAAATATTGACTGGTCTGTGGTATGGAATAAGAACTCCATAGATGTGGCCACGGAGTCCTTCACTAAAATTATCTCTGGGGTTGTTGCGAAAAACGAAATCTATAAAAATAAGTAGATCCAAGTTTAACATTAAACCATGATAACTCCAGGTTAAATGAAATGCAAGAGAAATCGCGAAAAGACCCCAAAAACGATATTCTAAAGGTGACATACTCTCGCTACAGAAACTACTGCAATACCAGCTGAAACATTATCAAGAGACGAAGGCACTAGAAAAAAACAAAAATGATCCAAAAAAGCTTTGACATCAAAGATATATGACACTCGAAGACACAAAACGCTATAGCCACTGAACTTCTAAACATTTCCAATGATCCTACGTCCTCCCTAGGCAAATGTTATGAGTATTTCACTAATGTACGTAAAGAATTATCAACAAATAGTTTAAACGACATGACTGAAACCGAGGATAGTCTTACATCAAAAACTTCAACTCAGCAACCCCAAGGTGATTCTTACAGCCATCTGACAGTGAGGAACTCAGTTATATAGCCCTCGGTATTGATGGTACCAGCAATTGCATCGTTAAGAGACTAAAATACTATGTGGTAAAACACCTGACCCATATCATTAATAATACTAAGTATGTCAACAGGCCAATTTCAAGAGGTCTGGAAGTCTTAGTTTGTCCAATCCACAAAGCCGGGCTAAAAGATGTACCCTCCAACTCTACTCTCTACATTTTCCAAATTGCTGGCGAAGGTAATAAACAAACGGCTAGTTAGCTTTCTGGAACAAAAAAACTTGCTTTACCATCGTCAATTCGGATTTAGAAAAGTTCTCTCGACTGAGGGCGCAGCAAGTTCAGTAGTGCGGTGTGTTTGTACTTTGCTACATGAAGGTAGACTTTGTGTAGGTGTCTTCCTTTATCTGGCAAAGGCATTTGAAACAGTCTCCAAACCCATATTGCTAAACAAGCTACATAATCTGGGAGTGCGTGGAACTGTGCTTGCGTGGTTCAGAAGCTATCTAACGAATAGACATCAATGTTAGAAGGTGGGGACACATAGAAGTCCATTTAAACCCGTTAGTTTCGGTATTCCGCAGGGTAGTATTTTGGGCTCCACTCTTTCCTAATGTATATTAATGACATATCCGGTATCAATCAACCTAAAGATGACCTTTTCTGCTATGCGGATGACACTGCCATTATTTTTAACGATACGTCCTATGATAATGTTTTTGCCGGTGCCGAAAACAGTATGTCTAATGTCGTGAAATGGTTACGACAAAATTTGCTCATACTGAACACGGCCGAAACCAAATAAGTATGCTTCTATAAGACAGACGTCTCTGGAACACCATCGCTGCCAAACATAAAAATTCACAAGTGCGGAAATATACAAAATAATAGTTGTCAATGTCCCGATGTAGGATACTACATCTATAAAATATCTAGGAATAACACGATATAACAATCTGAACTTTAGATATCATATTAAAGCATTATCGGCCAGAGTTCGTAAACTCATTTACATCATGAAACTATTGAGAAACTGCGCCGACTATGAACTCTTAAAAAGAGGGTATACCGCGATTTGTGAATCAATTCTTGTATGGGGTGGATGTGTGAAAACAGTCTTACTCGACGCTGAGCGAGCCCAGCGTTCGGAAATAAAGGTCATGTTTAATAAAACAAAACACACCCCACTGATCTAATACACAGTGAGACTGAAATACTCAGCGCCCGACGGCTATTTGTTCTGTGGTCTGTTATTCTTGCGCACAAAAATATTTCGAATTCTCCTGTCTATGACAAACTTTTAATGAAACTGATCTACAAGGTCCCAATCAAACCTTTCAAAACTACCTTTGTGCAAAGATTCCCAGATTTTATCCACCGTTACTTGTACAACAAGGCCAATAGTTTTTGTGATTTTAGAAATTGCAGTACTTTTGAGGTTAAAATAAAATGTCACAAATGGCTTCTGTCCCTAACTTACGCTGCTTCTGAGTTGGTATGTGCTGCAATAGTGCAGCTACTACTTATATGTTATGTGTCAGTATATCCTACATATCAATGATGTAGTACTTTAAGTTAAATTGAAAAACTGCTTTGCACATGTTTTATTTCTTTTTATGCTAATATTTTGGTTACTATTATACTTTTCCCCTTTTTGTAGTTGTATTGTATTACTGATAAATAAAAACAAAAAATCATTATGTGTATGTACATATATGTAAACACTGTTCTTAGCTAAACTCCCATCTGTTAACCATATTACGGCACCCACGATACAGGCTCTGCCTAGTGTGGGGCCACAGTTAATTGGATATTTGTAGCTTTTAATGTCTAGTTTATAACGTGTTATTTTTTAATAACAGCATAATTAGCCTTTTAAATAAACAATATTGTTACTAGGATTCCCGTGTTATCGTGAGAACCAGAAATAGCAATGTCACAAATATGTAAACATCCAAGATCTGGGAATATTTTATTTTTTCCTCCCAGACAGGCAACCTTTTATTAGGCTGAAGGTTTAATTTATTGTGTTGCGGTTGTTTAAATTTTTTATTTATAGTTATATATAAAAAAAAGAAGTGTTTATTTCCATAAGAAACACATAGGTTATATTTAGAGAATATCAAATCTTAAACTAACACATATATAAGATATAGGGAAATATAGAACTCAATTTGAATTCCGTCACCTCAATGTTTTAGATGCTGGAGGCAAAGAGGCGACTAGAAACCTCTAGCTTTATGCGTTATTTTTAACAGAATTGGAGCAAACACCTTCCCAAGGTTTCTTGTTTCTTCTACATAATCTGATATTTTGTAGTAAGCCTTTTTACATAAGTGATTTTTAACAACATTTTTAAATTTATTTACAGACAATTCTTGTAACTCAGTTGGGATTTTGTTGTAAAAGATACATAAAACTTATGGAGCCTAGTAGTATTTATAGCTAGTTTATTCCTATTTCTAGTGTTGACATTGTGCCTGTCGCTATTCTTAGGAAATTTATCAATATTTTTGTGGACGTACATTAGGTTTTCATCAATATACTGACACGGCACTGTCATATTGTTAATTTCCCACCACCCACATTGTAGATTGCACGAACAGCCCGCTTTCGCAGCACAAATATTATGTTAATGTCTGCAGCGTTCCCCCACAGCAGTATGCCGTAAGACATAATGCTATGGAAGTAGCTGAAGTAAACTAGTCTAGCTGTTTCCACGTCCGTAAAAAGACGGATTTTTTTGACAGCATAAAACGCGGAGCTGAGTTTTTTCGATAGCTTATCTATGTGTGGGCCCCATTGAAGCTTATTGTCTAAGGTAATTCATAGAAATACCGTGCTATCTATATTTAAAAAAAAAACATATTGGGGATTAACATTGGAGAGTATAAACCGAATACATTTAATGTTGTTATTGTTCAGTAAAAGATTTTTAGCACTAAACAAATTGACTACCTTTGAGATTGCATTATTCACAGCCTCAAACTGCGTCGTTTCATGTTAAACAAAAGTGAAGTGTCATCTGCAAACAGAGAGAAGTTATATGCAAAAAGTCATATTTGCATCATGTATTGTGAAATTGGTAAGTATTTGCCATGGAGCTCTCATTAACCTTTAGCCTGTGAGGTGATAGAGACCTGCCCACGTCATCAAAAGCCAGGAAATATGCTCGAGATGAAAACAAATAAAATATCACCTGTATCATGCTTTTGACTAAACTCTTGGACCTACGAAATCCGTGGAAAACTGCAAACAACGGGTGAATATTTAAATTCAGGCAAAGCGGATTTTTTCCATCGAGGGATACAAATACAGGCTTTGAGGTGCTTTGAGCCAGAGATGAAACGTGTCACTGGGGAATCGGTGTTTGATTGCTGCGCTTGACTCTGCCGCGTTTCTGCCTTGGTACATGAAGTTGCCTTTTGGATTGGGATATATTTCCAAAATGGGTATTGATCGGCCGAGCATGCAAATAATGCTGATTAAATAAAGTATCACTTACATGTCATATACTAACTGTCACTTTCAGGCTACTCAGTTTGAGTTTCCTTGTAACTTTGGGCTACCGTTTGCGCACCCGGGCCTATGACTGTTACTTAGTGAAGTAATTAAACGCGTTTGTTTGCAATTAGCATTTTTGAATTCTCTATAAATGAGTTAAGATGAGCCCCATTTACTTTAAGTAAAAATCGTTGGCTGTATTCCCACCGCAAATCACGCATCGACCCATAAAACACCCATCCCAGCTAATTCCCTGCACAATTTTCCCCACAACTTTTCCGATTAGCCGCACGCAGAGCCTTCCCCGTTATTATTTATCTGACACTGGCAGCCCTAGGGCTCCGCATGAAGCGTGATTGAGGACCTGAAGACAAGAGGCGATATCTTATTATGCTAACGAATCTGTTGTACCCGGTCTATCTAAGGAGGGAATCCAATTATTTGAATAATGCCTTCAGGATCCGTTTGATAGACGCGTTGATACATTTTCACGGACCTTCCATTTCTTTGTTACAACGTTTTATCAAATGGTAATGGTATTGTGGCATTATACAGGAAATATACAAAAAATTAGGATCAGCATTACATCTTTATTTGGATTAGTTTCGTAAGCAGGCTTAAAATTTGTTGATTATATTGTTGTATTAGATAAGACTCTTTTGAGATGGAATGCGAGTTGGTACGGGACCAGTAGGATTGGCGCTCTAGATAAGAGTTGGTCGATGTGGGCTGAGATAGCATGATAATAATCATACTCCCGAAACTACAATGACTAGTAAGTAAGAAAACATGACATAGCGTCACGTCGTTTCCCATACGGGGTGGCAGAGGCACGTAATTTGTTAACCAAATCTGTTTTATGCCATCCAAACATTTTTTGGACACTTCAAACATTGTTTAAAATTTATTCCGTGCAGATGCCCTAACGACGGGGACGCAGAATATTAAACGAACCAACTTTTATCTCTAATTAACTCGGATCCGTTTAACTAATCGCTTTGGGACAAAGGGTTATTAAAATGGAGGTGCCATGCCATACTATGCTACCAACACAACTAGGCGCATGAGAGGACTGCGGTTTCGGCGGCTATACCCCTATTACAATACGTAAATATAAGTTACCTGTAAATTAAAGTCATTTTCTTGTACTAAGTATTTACTATATGGTATGAATCACACACCCTATGTGTCACGGACAGCCCCTTGTCCAGAGCCTGCATGGAGGTCGAGGAGACAGCCACCCAAGTCCTGCTGGAATGTTCCGGCGTGGCCATCTACCGGGCAACACACCTTGGGACGCCGAGGTCGCTCCAGGAAGTCTTCGGCAACATTAAGGGTCTGCTAGGCTTCCTACAGAAGCTGGGTTGGCAGTAGTGCCCCCAACCCACGTCACGCAAAATAGGCGCAAATATAAGACGTCGAGTTGCGGAAAAGTGGCCCCTCTATGTTCCCTCCGTTTTACCAAAGAACGCTTGGATGTCATGCGCCTAGTTGTGTTGATCGCGTAGTACTTGCGCTTACCGCTCCGCGAAAGTAAAGTTGTTCACGTTTTTTTTTGACATCATTATTTTGGGTGTCTGCGAAATAACTGCGTTACAGTTCACTCCAAGTTTATTTGGCTCTGAGCAAGCTGTCACCTCTCTCACTCTCTCTCTCTCTCTCTCTCTCTCTCTCTCTCTCTCTCTCTCTCTGACTCCACCTTACTCTATGCGAGAAAAAGAGGTTACGACTCGCTCAGAGCCGAAGAAACTTAGCACGGACTGTACCTTGTCTTTTAATAAGTGCATTTCATGCGATAAGAATTACATTAATCTGCAGTGTTTCTTTCTCACTACGTTACCTTGTCTCCCGCAACAAATGACAGACTTTTCTCTGTAAATGATTTCATTCAGAAGGTTCTTCCAGTCCTCATTATTCTGAACTTTGGAGGATCTAATCTTGCGTCGTAATTTAATGAGGACATCTTCCCACTCAAGCTAATGTCCACCGTCTTAACTTCCCAGACGATACAGTTTCCAACTTTGCCACAGTGTGTCAATACATTATGTAATTGCGGAGTTATTCGCCTGAAAACTGGATAGAGCTTCATTTCAATCTTACAGATTTGTTCATTAGTAAAGAAACGCCCTATTTTAACAGAATTGTAAAGAAAAAACATTAGTAATGCAATTGAAGGGCTGTGCTTTTGTATTCGTAGCTAGAATTTGTGAGTGGAAATCAACTTACGAGATTGGTCTTCGCCAAGTTTATTAGGCAGAATAAATGAGTTATTCAAAATTAAAGTCAGCTTCGGTTAACCAGGGTGTCCAGTAAATAATGCATAACCTTCAAATCATGCACCTGGGGCTGATGCAAGGCTAATTGAACACACACATACACACACAGACTGTAACTCCGATCACAACAGATAGTTGTGACATCACATAACATAGCGTGAAGTCTTTGCCCAAACGGAGAGGTGCTATTGTGTCCACGTTTAGCCAGTTATTCAATACTCCATTATGCGAGGCAGGAAGCTAGCCCGTCGCCGAAGCTATGGAGATTGAAGGTTTTCGAGATTAATTTACGGCCCCTAGTCTAAGTCCGACCCTGGTGGGAGATCAAAATATGAGTAAGTCTACTTCTCGTGGTTTTGCCTAGAAAAGGAAGGGAGACCGACGCAACAAATGACAGACTTTCTCTCTAAGAATGGCTCCAATTTACGTAAATTTCATTGTTGAGAAAAACCTGATGTATGAAAATATTGCATGTGAATTTTCCGCCAAATCCCTACGAGATACCTTCTTTATATGAACTTTGGCTCGTATAAAAGAAATGCAGTCACAAAAATAGCTAAGTGTGTGTCCACTCCAATTAAGACAAGACGGTGGTGTTTCGACAAAACAAATAAAACCTCCTTCGTTACGGTACAGAACGTAACAGAAGATTTCTATTTTTATACGGTTGAAATAAGAAGAATTTTATGCTAGCGGCCGAGAGTTCTACTCAAATAAAGTATATCATACTGATTCGGTAATATCTCGAGTGAGACAGTGACAGTATGACTTTGAGAGTCCGTCAAACTTTCAGTTGTCGGTCGTGCATCCGGAACTAAGACTTTGTTGACATAATGACTGACAGTCCGTGCAAACTGTTTCGCTTCCGTCTAAAGAAACATCACTTTGACACATGAGTTTGCGATGTCTCAAATTTATATGGTGATATGCCTGTTTGCACGGGTTTCAACCGTAATGAAATGAGAGAGCCTTATAGTAGGTATCAGCAGGGTGACTAGAAATCGTAATAAGCTGACTATGTTTACCTAAACTTCGGAGAACAGAGACAGAAAGTGGAGTCTTCCTTACGACGACATTTTTTTTCCCGGAATTCGGGAAAAATCTTAAATAAGTTGAAAATAAGCTTCATAAAAGATGGGTAAAGGCTATTTTTAACTAAGATTAACATCTGAGGAATTTTCACTAAAACTAATCTAACTTAAATCATATATATGAATTATCCTTAAATTGACCGTTGCTGCATCAAATCTTTCAATACAGAACATTTGTCAATGTGTAACACCTAAGTAAAACGAATTTCTAATTGCATAAAAGGGACTTCGATATGTATTTCAAACGTTAGGGTTAGGGTGAAACACCTCACGTACCTTGGCTTAACAACGTTATAAAACGCCTGATGACCAAGGGGAACTGAGCTAAATGCCGCTACAAGAAAAACCCAACTAACGAGAACTTTCACACATTCAAATCTCTCCGTAATCGATGCAACCGTATGTGTCGTGATACTAAGCGCCGCCACATATACGAGTGTATCGAGAACTACACTCCTGCTCAGGTGTGGAAGTTTCTACGTACTCTTGGCATTGGTAAGTCCCGGAACCTGCCAGTCGGTAATGTCAATCTCAACGGTCTCAATAGATTCTTCTCTGCCCCTCCTGTCGTGATGGACTCTATCGTCAAGGAAGCTACCCTGTGTAGCCTCCGGTTAAGACCTGCTGCTACTAGTATTCCTTTCGAGTTCAGCCCGGTTAGAGTCGATGCTGTTAGGAAGGCGGTGCTGGCAATTTCTTCTAAAGCTGTTGGAGATGATAACATTTGTCCTCGAATGAACAGGAGCGTTCTCGACGAGCTGCTTTCTGCAATCACTCATTTAATTAACTATTCTTTATCAGAATGTTCCTTTCCCAAAGTATGGAAGAAGGCATATGTAATCCCTTTGCCCAAAACATCCAATCCTTCCTCCTTCAAAGAGTTTCGTCCCATCTCCATCCTACCTCTCCTTTCCAAAGATCTTGAATCCGTTGTCCATACCCTCCATCTCCTCCTATCTATCCAGAAATAATTTGATCAACCGCTTCCAATCCGGTTTCAGGTCAGGTCACAGCACCGCAACGGCTTTGTTAAAGGTCACGGATGATATCCAGTTTGCTTTGGATAACAAACACCTTTCTGTGCTAGCACTGCTTGACTTCAGTAGCGCCTTCAACTGTGTTGATTTTGACATTCTTACTCAAATATTAAGGTCCCTTAATGTCTCGTCTCGCTCGGCCAGCTGGTTCGACTCTTATCTTAGAGATCGGCAGCAGCACATAAGGTCTGGGGAGACCTTTACTGAGTGGTGCGATCTCTTAGCGGGCGTTCCTCAGGGTGGTATTCCCCTCTCTTATTCTCTGTCTTCATCAACTCCATCTCCGATGTTATATTCTCCCCATATCATCTCTATGCTGATGATCTTCAGATTTATCGTCATTTTCTCTTCAGTGATGTGAACCTGGCTATAGACAGATTGAACACTGACCTTAAGAACATCAGAACCTGGGCTTCGTCATACGGATTGCTGGTAAACCCAGTAAGTCCCAGGCGATTATTATAGGTACCAGACATTCTTTAAACGTATTGCAACAATTGCCCATATCGCCCGTTACCTATGACGGTACTTTAATCGCCTGCAGTGACAAGGCCAAAAACCTGGGTGTCATGTTTGATAGACAACTCTCCTGGACTAAGCATGTCAGCGAGGTCAGTAGGCGCGTCTTTGCCACCTTTTACTCACGGCTTCAGAACTTTCTGCCCCATCAAACAAAAATTATTTTGCTCAATCTCTTCTTCCCCCCTTGATCGATTATGCCGATGTTTGTTGGGCTAACGCCAACGAAGAACAACTGAACAGACTCGAGCGACTTCAAAATCTCGTAATTCGGTTTATCTTCGGAATGCGCAAGTTCGACCACGTCTCGCAGTATCGCAAGGAGTAAAAATGGCTGCCGATCCGTCTTCGTCGGGACAAACACATCCTCACTCTTCTATTCAACATCTTAACCAACCCTCGATACCCTAGCTTTCTCCGTGAGTTTTTCAATTTCTCCCTTCGGCTCGTCCACGTAGAACTCACACGGCTTCCCTGCTCTCTATACCGCATCACAATACCATCGCATACAAGCACTGTTTTCGATTGCGGGTGATCACTCTTTGGAACTCGCTTCCCTGCACTATCAGAAATAGTCCGTCTCTTCCCGTCTTCAAGAATCGTTTGAAGGAGCATTATCTTTCTCTATCCTAGATTTGAACTTTGTATATATTAGTTTATTTATGTGTATATATATTTTTATATAATATTTATGTACTTGTGTATGTAGTGTATCTAGCAGTTCGTTCAATATTTCAGTAATATATGTATGTATCATAACAGAGCACATAGGTCTATCCTGTATTCATATCATCCTTGGGTTTGCTGGAAGAGATCTCTATTTAGAGATAAGCATGCCTTTGTAGATGTCCTTTTTGTTTTATTATATCTTATGTCGTTTTATATGCAATATATACGTAGGTACTGTAGATTTACGAAAATTCTTCAGGGATCTTAAAACTATTGCATTATCTTTTTGTTAAATACACAAATTACGAATTTACTATTTCTCTAGTTAACTAATATGCCGCTACTCCTGTAATTTTCTGACTTTCTGAATTTTCCAATTTCCTGTCACAATTTGAGACTCAGCAATGCAGTCACAGATTGAACTATTTTTTTAGTGTTATATATAAAATAGAAGAAAATCATTACAAACATGGTTATAACAGCTTTATACTAGAGTATCAATCAATACTTACTTTATTGCACATAAACATTATTGGACAATTACAAACACACAGATGGTATACAAAGGCGTGCTTATCTCTATATAATGATTTCTTCCAGCAAACCTAGGGCTGACAGAAAAGGAGAGTTATATTATAAGGGATAGACCTATTATGCACAGCAAAAACTAAAACTAAACTACAGAGTGATTATATATATTTATAATAAATTACTTACTTAGATATTTACAGATATAAATAAATGAGAACCTATATACTAATATAACACTATATATAAATGACAATAAATACCTATATACAATATATAAATAAAATATAATTACTACTGGTGAAAATCAATCGGAAGGTCAAGTCTCTCACTTTAGCCGGAAAAAAGTACAATGCACGCCTCTGCTTGATCGCATAAATTTGGCAGCGTAAACTCACGCTGATCCAACGCGACGTGACGTGGTGAATAAGGCTCAAGATTATTTGAATTATAGAAACCTTCACTCTCTGGTAGGACCTTTAATAAGATACATTTACTAGAAATATCACACGAAATGTTCTCTTTGCTTTATTTAGTATATATTTCACCGTAAGATAGTCAAAACAGTTAGTTGATAAACTAACGTTTTTTTCTCGTTAGTTGGTCAACTATCGGTAGATAGTAACTGTAGCGTACTGTTTGATTGTACTATTTGACGCGTTGGTTGATAAACTAATGGTTAAAGCCGTTAAATAGTAAACTGGTTTAAACTTGAATTGCAAACGAAATACCAGGGAAACCACTGCGGTAGCTTAGGTGAAGACTATCGATATCTAACAGAAAGATGTAGTTATTTTTTGAGGTTAGGGATATCATTCTGATTTTTTCACTACAAACCCAGTTTGATCAGAGCAACTTTTATTTTCAGTTGTTTGTTTGTATTTGTGCGGAGAAGGGAATAATAAAAATCAGTTTGATAGTGAAAGTTGTTCATGATGATGCCCGTAAGAATCGCTTGAAATATGGCTACGTCTTTCTGTTACCCCGTGTATACTCGTTAATCCCCTATAGTAATTTTAATTACTGGCTGGACCACCCCGTGTTATGATTGAAACATTCTGAAGCTTTCGTAAGATTCATCGTTCAAAAATCCAAACGATGAAGAATACGAAAGCTAAGTAAGTGAAATTGCTAACATTAGGGACCTCAGCCATGCAGAGTGGAAACATTACATCACAGATACCTATACGTAGGTATAGGATTATAATATTTTTCACAACTCGCTGCCTAATGCACGGCATTAGTCTCCGCTTTTAGCCTCTTGCATCGCATATGAGAGAGGGCTTTAAGACGAAGATGTCTTAGTAATCTATAGCATGATCAACATAGGGATTGAGGTTGGTTAAATTTGATATTTTCGAGTGTATGAGATAACAACATCATATTTGCATATAGCAGTCTACTGCCTCTGAATATAGGCCTCTCACAGGGTTCTGTCGTCCGTAGTGCCGAGAAAATCATTAAATTGAAATAAGTGATAGACAACATCACGGATACCTTCACTTTCAAATAAGAGATAAATCGGGACTCATACAGAAACATTAAAGTTTAGATAATTTAGTCAGGTGGAAGGAAGGATGAATGAGAGGAGGTAAACAAATCAAATTTAATCATCTCAAATCAATTAATCTCAAAGAAAGACAAAGGTTGTTGCTCTCCTAAAATCCGGCAAGGATCCCGACGAAGTCAAAAGTTACAGCCCAATAGCGCTGCTGTGCATACTGTACAAGCTGTTTAAAAGACTGATTTTCCAGCGCATAGCACCGTCAGTCGACCAAAAGCTGATCCCTGAACAGCTGATAAGTCGTGCACAAGCCAGGTTCTGAATCTCACGCCACACATTGAGAATGGCTTCGAAGCTTGTGTGATCTATCAGCTGCATACGACATAGTCAACCACCGTATCTTCATCCAAAAAATGTTTGACCTGTCCGGGGACTACCAACGGTGGCTTCGATGCTACAAGGTTTTTTGTCTCCTTCCAAGGAAAAAGAAGCAGATGGTGCGACCAAAACAATAGGCTGCCGCAGGAAAGTGTGCTGTCTCCGTTATTCAACATCTACAACAACCAACGATCAGCCAATCTTCGAAAACCTGCGACAATTCAAACCTCTTCGCGGATGATCTGGCACTGGCAGCACAGGCTAAGAACTTTAATACCATGGAAGCCGATTCTAACACATGCCCTTAAAAGTGTCTCGGTGTACTAAATGAAAAACCACCTGCAACCAAACCCAGCAAATACCCAGGTCTGCATATTCCACCTCAACAATCGCTAGGCAACAGAGAAGCTGAACATCACTTGGCAGGGCAACAAGCTGGGGCACACTTTCTCCCCGGTGTATCTGGGAGTAACGATTGATCGCTTCGCAAGGAACAACCTGTTGCGACGCATTACGGGCACAACGTGGGGCGCTTACCCGCCTGCACACACTGAAAACCACTGCCTTGGCTCTCTGCTACTCAGCGGCGAAGTATGCTGCTCTAGTGTGGAACAACTCCATGCACTTCAAGGAGGTGGACGGGCGCTAAACGAGACCTGCCGCCTAATCACGGGTTGTCTCAAGCCAACCCACACAGCACCTCCTTCTGTTCGCCGTTGGGTTGCCTCCATGTCCGAGAGGGGGAAACAATGCAACGACACTCGCCACCCTCTGTTTGGTCAGGAGCCAGTAAAACCTCGTCTTAAATCCAGAAGAAGCTATCTGGTTACAACAGACCCTCTCGCTGAGACACCTGCCTCCGCAAGGCTTAGGTATGGGAGCAATCCACACTAAACTACATAAGCCCTGATTGGGGAAAACCTGAGGAGCAACTCCCTCTGGGCCAAAACCTGAGCTGACAGCTGTGCAAAATCTTGAACCGATTGAGATCACGCGTCGGGTGCACCAGATACAACATACGACGTTGGGGCATCGTACCTGAGGACGCAAGCACAAGCTGCCGTTGCGGTGCCCCCCAAACTTCTGGCCATCTACTATCGTGCCCGCTGTGCCTGACTTCCTGTACACACGCCGACCTCAAGCAGGCTAACGTCAAAGCCATCACGTTGGCTGACTACTGGAAGGATCTACTTTGATCCTCCCCACAAGTTTCCACACGAAGAAGATCTCAAATTAAATAATCTCAAATCAAATCAAATAGTTTATTTTCAGATAAAAAAATATTACATTGAAATATTGTTATAACTGTAACCGTAAGATAGTCAAAACCGTCAGTTGATCAACTAACGGTTTTTTCCTCGAAAATCATTTCATTTCATTTCATTTATTCATCGCTTACATGTGGTATACATATGAACAAGTACAAGATGTCAGGATTAAATGAAGTCCCAGAACATCCGCCCTGCAAGGGCATTGCAATATTATTCTTTTTTACTTAGGTCTAAGGTATCAAGGCGTGGCTATTATATTCTATTATATATATACAGGGTTACAGGAAAAGTCGACCTAGATCCGTTAAGGGCGTGTAGTACACATTTTTTTTTAATGATTTCACTATGGAACCCCCTATCCTATTGTATTGTATATCAGTTATAGGTACACATTTTCTAATTTTCTGAGATTTCACTTAATAAAATTATATAATACGAATAAATATAGGTAAGTAATCAATGATTGTAAAATTTAATTTAATTTTATTTCAAATTAAATTATTAAGGGCTAGGTCATAATCATAATCATAAAACTCCTGAAGGCTGTAAAAGGCATTTTCTATCAAGAATTTCTTTAAAATATTCTGAAATCTTTTAAAACTTTCTATTTCTTTTATAGGTAGGTAGGTGATTATATATTTTGACACACATATTATAAGGGCCTGTGTCTACTAATACTAGGTAAGAATCAGTTGCAGCTAATCTTGGGCGGGGTCTGAGATTTACAGGGCGCTCTCGAATAGGGAACATATGTCGGTTTTTCCTAACAAATAATGATAATTCCAAAATATATATTGAAGTTAAGGTGAGAATTTTGAAGATCTTGAAATAAGGTCGACAGCTGGTCATTTGGTCTATATGAGCCAATATTCTTATGCATTTTTTTTGTAAGATAAAGATTTTTTGTATGTCAACACACTTGCCCCATAGTATGATGCCATATTGAAGCCGGGAATGTGCGTAGGCATAGTAAGCCTTCTTGGCGGTTTCTAAATCGGTAGCCTTTTTTATTTCATATAGGGCGTAGGTAAAGCCAGATAATTTAGAGCTCAATTTGCTGATGTGTTGTTTCCAGTTTAGGTACGAGTCTATGTGAATTCCTAAGAGGCAGTAGGTATGAACACATTCAATTGGCTTATTTTTAAATGAAAAAGTTTATCTCTAAAGGTGTTCTTTGATATGGATGAAACTGAATTAGTTTAGTTTTATTTAGGTTTATGTCTAGACTATGGTCCTCAAGCCAATTTACTATTGTATTGAATGTGGAGTGTAGATGGTTGTTTAGGATGTGGGCGTCATTGCCTGGGATTAAAACTGAGGTGTCATCAGCGAACAGAGTGCATGAGTTATCTATTACTTTAGGAAAGTCGTTTATATATATCAGAGACTGCAAGCACCCTAGAGAACTGCCTTGTGGAATTGATTAGTGTATATTCACTGTTTCAGACTTGACTTTGGCGATCTCACCTGTGAGGTGGTTGTGATGGTCTATTTCTACATGTTGTGTACGATTGTCTAAGTAAGATTCGAACCATTTGAGGGCTATGCCACGTACGCCGATACCTGATAGTTTTTGTAGCAAGATATTGTATAGCACCCGGTCATAAGCTTTGCTCATGTCTAGTAAAATGCCTATTCCGTTTTTTCTATCGTTTAATGCGTGTAAGACGTTATTTATGTATTTGAAAACGGTTAGTGTTGTCGACCTCGATTTCCTAAAGCCGTATTGATTATCGTCAAAAACATTAAATTTTTCGCAAATAGCATAGAGCTTGTTATACATAGCGGTTTTGAAAATCTTGGCAAGTGAGGATAGAAGGGCGATTGGGCGATAGTTATCGGTATTTCGTTTAGAATATTTTTTGTGTAATGGTCTAATTATTGACTTTTTAGCAAATCAGGAAAGCAGCCGGAAGTAAACGATTGATTAATCTGGTATGTTAGTGGAGCGGCTAGGAATTGAGGGCACTTTTTTAATAGTGATGTAGGAATGTCGTCGAAACCTGCGCTGTTTTTATTCTTTATTTTTTATAATTAGGTAGACTTCTTTTTCGGTTACAGGATGAATATAAAAAGAGTTTTTGAGCGGTGATATTACAGGTCGCCCAGGCGGTGGTGTCGAGGGATGTATGAGATTAGAGTTTTCGCCTATTGACCGGAATCAATTGTTAAAAGTGTTTGCAATTTTTTGTGGGTTGTTTATCAGGTTGTTTCCGTCCAGAAGTTCGATGTTAGCCCTGTTTATTTTCCGATGTTTGTTCGCAATCTCTTTTACTACTTGCCACACAGTTTTAGTTAAGTTTTTAGAGTTTTTAAGTCTTGTTATGTAGTGTAGTTTTCTAGATATAATGATTGCCTTTTTTTAAGTATTCGAATATTCTCTATAGTGATTTTTAAGATTTGCATTTTTTGTTTGTGATGTTAGGATTCTTAATAGGCGTTTTTGCTGACTTGATTTTCTGATGCCCTTGGTTAGCCATGTTTTAGTGTTTTCCTTTTTCAGTTTTACTTTACCTTTACCTTTTTAATTTTTGTTTTATTATGATGTGATAATTGTTGATGTTTTCGTTAACGTCTGCTGAGTCTACCAGAATATTACACCAATTTATCTTACCTAGCTCTGAGATAAATAGTTGAGTATTTAACTCGCTAAAAGTTCTCTTATATGTATGCCATGTTTTTGGCTCTTGATGTGTGTTTGTGAGAGCTATGGGTATGGAAATTGTAACACCTCTATGGTCAGATAACCCGAATTCTGTAGTGGTTACTGTTGTATTGATTTGGCTGAAATTGGTGAAAACAAGATCTATACAAGTGCTTGTTTCTGATGTAATTCTAGTTGCTTCGTGATTTTTCAGGTAGAAATCGAAACTTCTGAAGAGGTCTATTAGTCTTAAGCGGGCTGGGGTCGCTACTAATATATTTACATTGAAGTCACCACCTACTTTAATGGTTTTCTTTTTGTATTTTTGTTGTACAGCCTGCAAGAGCTTTCCTAACGAATTATTAAAGAGATCTTTCTTTCTGGAGCTATAGGCCAGTATATTATGATAATTATTATATTACACGAAGTAACTTCAATGCCACAGACTTCGAAAGCCATTTCGGTAGACATTTTAGGTATATCGAGCAGTTCAACAAAATCTATGTATTCCCTAACATATATATCCACACCTCCACGAATATGGTGCTTTCTACAAAAATAGGTAGCTGGTTTGTAACCTGTAATTTTCACAAGATCTATCTCCTTTTCTGACAACCACGTTTCACTAACACATAAAATAGTATTTTTCTTTATGAAAGAGTCTGTCTCTATCAGAGGTATGTTGTGTTTTAAGCCTCCTACATTTTGTTATTACTATAACAAAATGTATGTATATAAGTATACTTACTTGAGCTAGTTACGAAAGTTAAGGCTATTATCAATGGATGAGTTTGTATCTTGGAAGGTTGTCCTTTCATTGGGGTGATTTGTTGCTGAAGTTTTATCGTCGGCGGGCATGGCTTTATTTGTGAGTGGTATTGTGTTGGATGTTGTGTCCAGGTATGGCTTCCCGTTGATCAGGAGACGGTTGTTGCGGATGATCGCGTATTTGCCTTCTTTCCGTGCCTCGCAGAGTCTGACTAGGTTTTTCCTTTGTTTAAGCGACTCCTCATCTAAAAAAGTAAAGAGGCTCAAACCTGCAGTCCTAAAGTACTGCTTGTTGTCAATGATGTACTTAGCCATTCTCTTGATTATCAGTTCAATAGCTACTGGTCTTCTGCTTCCTCTGCGACCCAATCTACGTAGATTTTCAATGTATCCGTCTATATTAACATCCAGGATGTCCCTAAATATATAGGTGATTCTTCTGAAGAGTTCGTTTTCATCTTCCCAATTAGGTTGATCTAAACCGTATAGGATTATTGTCTTTGTATGGTCACTTTTGGGAGCAGTTTCCGATCTGGGCATTGTTGATGATGTACTGTTTCTTATTTCTTCTTTCAGGGTAGACAGTTGTTCCTCTATTAAACTGATTCGACCTATTAGTTTTCCAATTTGCTAGTTTGATTCATCTTGGTCTAATTTTAAAGTGCCAATGTTATTGTCTATTTCTATTTTTAAGTTTTTTATTGCAATTTGTATCTCTTGCTGTAACAGTGACTTAATTTCAGACTTAATTTCCTCGACTATTTTTGAGTTACTTTACAATAGCTTGGTGTCGAGAAGCACGCTTATTTTGCCGATTATCCCGGAATTTTCTATTTGTGAATCGAGTATGGTATCTCCAAATAAATTCTCGTCTATTATTCTTTCACAGGATGATTCGTCGGTATCGTTCAGAAAGCCTGGTAAACTCATGTTTTCCAACTTTTTCTTTGGTTGTCTGCGCTGAGTAATATTTGCATTAGCGTCATCTAACTGTTTTTCAGGAATCGTTGCATAGGTGTGTCTAATGGGTGTATTGTCATTGTTATTCCTGGGTTGTTTGCAGATACAACTTGGACATTTCCATTCTCTTGGTTGTTGGTTGACAGAAAGATAATATATTTTTTCACTAACATTAGCACAGGTAAGGTCGTATTCTCTTTTGCAGATATGGCATTTCATTAGTTGTTTGTTGCCTATTTCTTGATTGCAGCTTGCACATATAGCATTTGTAGTTGTGGTTCATCTCTACCTCTGCCTCAAAACAGCACAACGACTGTGGCGCCCTCTGTTGAGTTTTTGTGAAAGGTTTTTAACTATGAAGATCTTAGGGCACACGTTGTTCTTCAATTTTCTGCTAGATGTCGTTATGGTCTTTGTCACTAAATGGCGTTGGTGATTAGTTTTCGGTGTTTATTTTAGGTTATAATTGTTACTTTATTTTTATTCCATATAATGACATGACGATTGCACTTGGTATGATTTTCCTTCCTATGCGTATTGTGCACGTTCACCAAAAAATAAAAAAATAAAAAATTGCTAAACCTGGGGATAGGTATCGAACCATAGGTCCTCCACTGTGTTGCGAAGACAGCCTCCTTAACCTTTTCGGATATCAAGTATTGAATAAAACTTGATGAAAAATTGGTATGTAAGTATTGCGGTGTAGATGCAGCGTGGAAGATGAGTGTGCTATGTCGTTAATGGACTTTGCACTGACGCGGTTGATCACTTGGAAGGTACTCACTTTACATTCACCTGATACAACTAGCTAAAATATCACTATCATTCTTCACCAACAAAAAATTACTTTGTTTTTCATATGTCCAGATTTTGCGTGTTTATTCACTGAATTTTATGTTTGTTTGAGTTTAATTTACATATTGGTAATTATATTTGAATAATTTTAGCTTGTTTGACAACTTGGTTTTGTTCACTGCTGCACTGTCTATAACGTTGATTTAAAGTGTAATTTTTCACATTTATAATAATAATAATAATAATAATAATTTATTTGCATCATCAAAATAGTTACAAGAGTTACCAACTAAGTCCTTATAATAATGTCACAGATAAATTGGGAACATCTGAAGCCTGAACTAGGTATAAATAACCTGTATTTCTGGCCCCAGCGCATCTTCCGGATTAAGGTTGGATGCTAAATTTATATAGAGTAGCGACTATCCGACGGATTATCGAGATTAATATAGAACTAAACGTATTTAATTACAAAAATAAAACTTAACTTTATTGAAGATGTGGAGATTTGGCCTCTCTTTGTGTTGCATGTGTGTGTGTGTGTGTGTGTGAGAGAGAGGGTGAGTATTTTGTGAATCCACTGAGTTGAAACAGGTATCGTACACATATTAAAACAATATAAAACAAATGACACAAGCTACTTAAATAAATAAATAAATACTTACTTAAATAAAAACTGATCTATGTCTGTGATTGATACAATATATAAATGTTATTGATTTGATACATACATGTTATTACATATACCTACACAAGTAGTTTTACAAAAAGTCTTCAATATCCTTCAATTTATCAAATCAGCAAACTGAAGATATCTTCAGTTAGCTGGTAAGACAGGGGTTTTATATATTTAGATACTGCAGCTTTGAGATGATGGCTGTTAAGAGGATATATATCTATTTGTCGATTTATTCTATTATAAATAAAGGGACCCAAGAAACAGAAAAATTTATACGAGGAAAACGAGGTTCTGAAAATGCGTGAGGGAATGAAAACTCTGTCTTCACGGCGTTTTTTACGAGATCCGGGGGTTAAATGTTGATAGGGAATGTTGTTTAATAACTAATTGATAAATAAACAGTTGGCGAACAGTGAGCACATCACAAAAATCATAAAGTTGCTGAGTAGGAAAGAGAAAGGGTTTGAAGGTACAAACCTTTAAGATGGCTCTTTGAGCCCTTTCTAATTTAAGGAGTAGGGTTTTTGATGCTCCACCCCAAGACGTTATGCAGTAGGTCAAAATTGATTGACAGAGAGCTAGATATATGCGTTTCATCAACCCTCCGTCAGCCACATGACGCAGAGATTTAAATATATATATATGAGTTTTCTAACTCTACCGCATAAAAGAAGGATGTGTGGACCAAAGGTAAGGTGATGGTCTATCAGTACACCCAGGTACTTAATGCTCAGTCTTAGAAAGGAACGGGCAACAGCATCGAATGTTTTTCGGGTCAGTGCAATTGTGGGCCTGTATCGTTCCGTTGTGAGCCGTTCCAGAAGATCTCATGGAGAAAGTCAAATATTTTGTCTTTTCCGCGTTAAGGGTTAACAAGTTTTTTGCGAGCCATTGGTTTACTGAATGAAAGCCCATCTGCGCAGCCTCAAAGGTAAGTTCCCAGGTTTTAGCGGAAAAAAGTAAAGCCGTGTCATCTGCATAGGTGACTATTTTACCTTGAGGTAGATTCAAGTTGCACAGGTCATTAATGTAGATGAGGAACAGGGTAGGACCAATGATGCTACCCTGTGGAACCCCATAAGATATCGGTAGTTCGGCACTACAATAATCTCCTATTTTTACAAACTGTGTCCGGTCCGTAAGGTAATCCTCCAGTAGTTTCAATTGAACCCCACGAATCCCCAGAGTATTTAATTTGTGCAAAAGTATGGGTACAGAGACCGTGTCAAAGGCCTTTCCCAGGTCCAGAAATATGCCCAAAACCTTATCGCCACTATCCAGATTTTTCACAATGTAATCCGTGAGTTCGTGTACTGCATCACTCGTGGATATATTGCGGCGGAAACCAAATTG
Organism: Argyresthia goedartella; assembly: GCA_949825045.1. Lineage (NCBI taxonomy): Eukaryota > Metazoa > Arthropoda > Insecta > Lepidoptera > Argyresthiidae > Argyresthia > Argyresthia goedartella. The sequence goes on along the minus strand of OX463812.1, from coordinate 10,112,267 downwards.
GGATTTAGAAAGTAGTTTGTTGTCTTCAAGGTACTTGATCAACCTAGAATTAACCAAACGTTCAAGCAACTTGGATATTGATGGCAGAATAGAAATGGGTCTATAGTTGTTGACACAGTCTCTGTCACCAGACTTGTGTATTGGGAGGATCATGCACTTCTTGAGGGATCTAGGGAACACCCCTTGAGATAGGCACAAATTGAAGATGTGAGTGAGCGGACGCACAAATAAATCTTTAAAGAGTTTAAGGATCCTATTTGAAACTTTGTCCAAACCAACTGCACACACACTCTTAAGACCTTTAATTAGAGTCTCGATTTCATGTACATCGGTCTCTAGCAGAACAAAAGATTCCACTCTACTCTCTGAAGGGGTTAGTATAGGAACGTGTGCGTCTACGTTACCAATCATTTTCTCCGCTAAACTCTTCCCTATATTAACAAAAAAGTCATTTACTTGGTCTGTTGTGTTTTCATTGCCAGGGGGACCTAACAACCCATCAGCGTTAGACTTTACCTTTTTAGTACTTGAGATTTCTTTTATAACTCTCCATAAGTCCCTTGAGTTATTGCCTGCTTTAGTTATTTCATTTTTTTCATGTGTTCTTTTCAGTTTTTTTAGTAGATTATTGCAGAAATTTCTATATCTTTTGTATGTGGTTTGTAAAACCAGGTTATCAGGCGATTTAGTAGATTTTTTGTATAGTCGGTCTCCATTTCTCATGCAGCGAATAAGACCTGGTGTGATCCATGGCTTTATCACTTTCTGTCGGCGTGACAACTTTTTGGAGGATGTATTAGCATCAATAGCACCACGTACGTAATGAATATATGTAATGAATAAGTCTAAAGCTCGGTTTGGACTAGAAGAATTGTAAATTGGATCTAGGTCAATTTTGGAGAGACTTGTACTCAGACCCGAGAAGTCTATTTTAGTAGCTGTAGTTTGATTAAAAACTCTTCTTTGTTTGACTCTAAGGCAAAGCAGTACGAGTTGGTGATCAGTCAGTGTAGAGTTGGTAACAAGAGTAGTTGCAGAGTGTTTTGTTTTTAAAAAGACATGATCTAAACAAGTACGGTTAAGCCTTGTAGGTAGAATGTGAGCAGGTAGTAGACCATGATACGCACAAGTATTAAGATAGTCAAGAGTTCTGGATTCTGAACTGTTTGGCAGAATATCAATGTTTATATCCCCAACCAATGACAAGCTTTTAAAGGACGTTAGATTGGCCAGCGTCTTATTAAGAGAGGTGAGGAATGGATCAATATTTTGCTTAGAGGGGGAGCGATATATAGCAAGGATTGCTGTATCAGTACCAAATTTCACCAATAGGCTATTAGAGTCCTGAATAATGGGTTCATCGACAGATACTTTTAGATGATTGCGGACATATACTACAACCCCATCATTCTGGACATAGTTATTTATGGTAGAGTGATGCATATACCCCTGCAATGGGGGTATAATAGAGTTGGCTGAAAGACGACATTCTGTAAGTACATCACAAACTAAATTAAGTCTAGTTAGTAGCACGTGGAAACCAGCCATATTGCAGTTAATGCTGCGTATATTTTGGGTCAAAACTGTGAGGCACTCATCAGATTTAGGGACGTAGTACTTACATTCCTCGACATCACATGAAAAGGAGTCCGATACCGTGACACTATCCAATTCCTCGCTTATGACATTATCAAGGCCAGTGCCGACAGGAAGAGCCATGGACACGAGGTAAGTTGTTACAGAGGGGGCCTAATATACCAAAGCAAGTCTGCCGTGCTAACAAAGAGTGCAGTAAGTAAGGTTTTTTCAAAAAATTAGTTAAATATAGATTCGGGGTCGCAAAAACGAGCTCTACATGATAATTTACCCCTATTTTGCTACCGAGTTTTAGAAGGGTAATTTCGTTAAGAAGAGTGCAGTAAAGTTTTCGCCAGACACCCAAATTACTAAATAAGAGTGCAGTAAGCATAGTCACTGCCCTTTGCATACCCAATTTAAAAAGGCTTCCTTCAATCTACACTAGTGAGTCATGCAGTAAGATAATTTGCTGCTTTATTAATTAGCACCGGCGAATTAAGTTCTATTGAGAGGAAACTAAGAAAAAGTGCAGTAACATTAATTACTGCATTATTTGCTAGCAACGCGATCGGATCATATGAGAATAAGATACTATAAAAAAATGCAGTAAGATGACATACTGCATTTGTCATTAGCATCGGTATCTTAATATTTATTAAAAGCTACTTATTTAAATTGCAGTATGATAGATTACTTCACTTCTATAAATTTAGATCCCTAACTAAGTGTTTAATATTTTTGGTATCCCTAACAATAACTGCAGTAAGCATTCTTACTGCACTAGCAATTAGCACGTCGTACCATAATTTTCGTTAGTCATCCTAAGAATACCGCAGTAAGATTGAATCTTGACTCGCGAATTTGATGCTCGAGGTGATTGAGAGGGGTGGTGGGGTAGGGGCTTGCGCTCGCGCCACCATTTCGTACACGCCGCCCATTCCGCAGTGGTTCGTCAACCGGCGCTCGGGTAAGACCACGCCACGCTGCTCTGCATTTTACCGCCAACCACAAAATTACGTAAGTGTCACACAATTACATCATACTTAAAATATATTCTATTTATTCAGTTTTTATTTTCAATTTAATGCCGGTTCTTGTTAACTATTTCTACTTAGACATACCTAATGCTAACACGAGCGCGCTTGCTATTTACCTATTATATTTTTTTGACAAAAACGATTGGCGACAAAGGCAAGAACTCTAATTTATGCAACTATTATTATAAATGCGAAAGTAACTGTGTCTGTCTGTCTTTCAGAAAATGGATACTAGAAAAGATAGAATAATGAACAAAATAAACAAGACTAAAGCAAACCTTACTGATCTGAGCTCAATTTATTCCCGGCCGTTGGATTTTAAGGATCACGATATTATCTTTGATTACAAAAACGAGTACTCCAATTCCCTTGGCTATGTTCAGTTACATGGAACTGAAGAAATTCGTTCTTTGTTACAAAAACAGTTGACACTTGAAATACTTAATGAAAAAGCAAGTACTGTTACTGCTGAAACTGACGTCAATGAGAAAAAAATGAGCAAAAAATATCTACGGCAGTTAGTAAATATTGGATTCGACTCTACCCCAGCGACTGTTAGCACCAGCACTAATAGTTTGTTGTATTGTGACGAAATACTTCTCCCTTCAGTAGCTACTGAACAAGATGACCCAAGTGAAAATGAGTTTGAACCATACGCAAATAGTGATGACAGTAGAGATGCAGATTATTTGCCAGATTTCGAAGAGGAAAGTGTGAACTCTGATGACGACAACGTGATAACAAATGATCCGTCACAGTCTTTTCCAGTTTCAAAGTCAAAAACTAATGATTACATGGACGCGTTGAGTCAGCCTGCTTTTCAGCACTGTGAGTTTGCAAGCTGCAAACTGCATGTATTTGCATGTTGCGAAAATTGTTTTTGCTTACTTTGCTCTACTCATTATTATTGCCGCACACCGTTCAATGACTGTAAGAACCACAGACCTTATACAACTGAAAATGTTACGGAAAAATTGAAAATCTCTAAAAAAGTTAGAAAAGGTAAGGTTGATAAAGAAAACAATTCAAATTTGGCGAATAAGCAACTCGAAGAAAAGAAAGGAGAGAGAAACATAATAAAAGGATCAGTGCAACAAGTAAATAATGATAAAACACGCCGTGATGTAAACAATGCATGCTGTGAATACAAGAATTGTCAGGAAGAGGTATTTGCCAGCTGTGGAAAATGTTTAAGTCTACTTTGTTTCGATCATTTTCATGACGAAATTTCGTACAATGATTGTACTCAACATGAACCTTACAGTCAAGATAACACTAACCTTACACCAAAATACCCTAGTCAGGCTTCAACTCCTAACGTTTTAAATGCCTCTGCTTGTGGAGATGAGAATACGCAAGATACGGAAATTGTAAATACAACTCAATCTATAGGAAAGGGACTCACTAAAGATGGTAAGGTGCGAAAGAAGAGAAAGTTTGAAGAAAGCATACAGGTGAGAAAAGCTAAGAAAATTAAACTTGAAATCGAAAAGCTTTATATAAAAGAGCCTTGTACGGAAAAATGTATTAAGAAATGCACATCTAACTTCAGTGAAGAACAACGGATAAAGATACACAACGAATATATTTCCCTAAGTTGGGAGTCTAGAGGACTATTTATGAAAAGCTTAGTGGACACTAAAAATACTGCAACTAGAAAGACCAATACAAAAAGTGGACAAGAAACTCCCAGACGAGACGTTACATACAAATATTTTTTCTGTTTGAGAAAAGAGAAGACGGAAGTTTGCAAAACTTTCTTTTTAAGTACTCTGGGTTATAATCCTAAAAATGATAGACGCTTGCATTTAGCACTAAAAAGATCAGCTGACAGACAAAAAGATGAAAGAGGAAAGGGTTTGAGAGCCAACGTTATAGATAAAGACATAATAAAAGCGCATATTAGATCTTATAATCCATCCATCTCTCATTACAGACGAGAACATGCGCCATTAAGGCTCTATTTACCGAGTGACATAACAATCGCATCTATGTATAAACATTTTTGTGAAACACATTCAAATCTTACAGTATCCTATGAAATGTACAGACTAGTTCTGCGTAAGGATATGAACATTTCATTTGCGCATCTAGGTAATGAGGAATGTGAAGTTTGTGCCCATTTTAAAGAACATGCTAGCGAAACTGAAAACAATTCACAGACCTCATGCCTCTTTTGCCAAAAGTATGAAAAGCATAAACTGGATTACCAGAACTCCCGTAAAGAATACAAAAAGGACGTTAAAAGGGCTTCAGACGCCAATACAAATGACACCTGTTTTTATTCAGTTGACTTACAAAAAGTTATAATGTTACCGCGCATGGAACAATACAAAGCTGGCATTTTCTGTCCTCGCATTATTGTTTATAATGAAAGTTTTGTACCATTAGGCCCATCGAATAATGACAATATTCCGTTCCCTGTGGTGTGGAATGAAAGTGTGTCCGGTCGAAAACAAGAAGATATTATATCAGCAATGAGAGCCTTTTTAATGTACAAGAGAGACAAGCGACACATCGTTTTGTGGATGGATAATTGCTCGGCACAAAATAAAAATTGGGCCATGTTATCTTTCCTGATACAAATCATCAATAGCAATTTGATCGCTGCAGAGACAATAACTCTTAAATACTTCGAGCCGGGTCATACCTTTATGTCGGCGGACAGTTACCACCATAGAGTTGAACAGTCTATGCAAAAGAAAGGCAAAGTTTACGACTTTAATGACTTTCTCGACGCCGTCAAAAATGCACAAAAACCAAGTGAAGTAAAAGTCATGGCAGTTTCAGACTTTTACGAATATGCAGACCTTTCGTCCCAGCATCGGCTTCGCAAACTAACACCTAGAGTTTACTTGAGAAATATAGTGGTTATCGTAGCAAGAAGAGGACTCTACACTCTGGATTTTAAAACAGATAATAACCAAGATGTCGACGAAACACTGGATTTTATTCAAATCAAATATATAAAATCAAATCATTTGCCTGAAGTGAAACAAAGAATTGTACTAAGAGGTGTAAAGGAGAGTACTAAAAATGACATCAAAGAGAAACTGTTACACCTCATGCCAAAAAACAGAAGGCAATTTTGGCTTGACTTACCCCTTAGTAGCGGTACTGGTGGTGATGATCTCGAATAAGCCTCAGTAAATTTTAAGTATTCCTATTTTTAAATAGTTTTAGTTTTATAGTTTTCTGCTTTTTTCACGATTTAGAACACTACATCACACCTGTGACAATAAAAGCCAGCTCAGTTAAAACTACTCATCTTTTACTATGTACTAAAAATAAAACAAATTTTGAAAACTCATAAGAAAGACTCAAAAAAATCAAAACAAAATAAAAAACTTTAAGCGCGATTTTCTCGAAATGGCGGCGACCCACCTTACTGCACTCTTAGTTAGCACGGCAGAGGTATCAGGATAGGTTTTATAAATATTTGAATTCAGTTTATGTGTGTATATATTATTGCGTCGATGGATAGTATAATATGTGTAGTTATTTAAGTGTGTAAGCGTGCAGTGTGTTGACATACAAGTAAAAACTAGCTTAAAGTCTAAAGTGCGACGTAGAAGAGCAGATAACATTAATAAAAGTAGAGTGATAAGCTCAGAAACTAGTCAGAACAGCGGTTTTGCTGTCTCCCTTAGCTTATTGAGAGTAGATTCGTCATCCACTCTGATAAAGGGCAGATTGATCGCCTTCCTCAAATATACTTTTCCGTAGGAAATCCAACAAAAAGTAAATCCGTGGGTCTTTGCGAAGTCACGAGCCAGGAAGTGAAGTTTTCTGGCTTTTGATGTGAGGCACTCAGAAACGTAGATAGGAGACACAGGACCGATGAGGCTAAGATGACTGGTGTTAAACTTATTTTTATTGTCTTTTTTACTGTTAAATTTCTTAAGTCCTTTCATGATATTTTCCTTCATTAATACAGAGGTAAATTCTACCACGATAGGCTTTGTCTGATCAGGCTTAGCGAAGCCACGATATATGTCTCTAACATCAGATTTTTCTATTTCGATACCCAGAGCAGCTCCAATTTTGGTAGTGATATTGGAGAGCTCGTCTTTGTCCTCAGAAGGCTGTGCTTTGGGTATGTTCTTGATTTAGATCTTGGCCGAGCAGGAATTTCTCTCTAGAATTTCTAATCGGGTTTCCAGGTCCTTAATGTAGGTTAAATGTTCGCGGCGTTCGGATTTGAGATTTTCTAGTTCCTTTTGGATGTCATCGTGCTTCGAGTATAGGATTTCCATAGAAGCTTGAATCTCAGAATTTTGTACAACCAAAGTCAGGTTCTGTGCCTTTATTTCCGTTAGTGCGGCCTTTAAGTTGATGAATTTATGTTGTTGTTCGGCCTCAAACTCCTTGATAGTTGCTAGTAGAGCTTCTGTCATCTCCTGTTTCACTATGCTACGCAGTTTATCCTCCGTAAGGTAATTGCTGTCTTGAGGGCTAGCTGTAGTGGTTGGGGCGGCACGCCGTTGTTGGGCAGTCCGGAGAGTCACAAAGGAGTCGTCGTTGGCCTTTACCGGTGTGTTTGTGTTATCCATCTTTGGTATGTTCACCTTGCAGCTGGGACATTTCCAACCCGCGTGGGGACCCACACTAAGACCAACACATAAATAGTGGTACACCAGTAGGCACTTGGGTTCCGTGCAAGTAATTCTGTCTTCCTCTTCGGTGAACTCACAGCATCCAGAGCAGCATTTGGACTTGCAATCCGGACAGAGCCAGGAGGAGCTTATATCAGCAAAGGCTGCCCGTGTAAGCCCAACACATTTAAGATGGTGGGTTGCAGTGCATTCAGTTCTTGAGCAAGTTGCTTTTTCTTTAGCAGGTAGTGCTAATTTGCAGGTCTTGCATTTATTCATTGTGCAAACAAAAATAAATAACAATATATTACGGTAGATAATTAAAACAAAAAAGCAAGCGGCAACTGATGTTGGTGGAGTATGAGTATTGTAGCGGCCTCTGTGTGTTAGATTCGAAGTGTGTAACACTGCTACTCGTTCATAGATGGCGTTACTGAGCAGTGTGACTTGTCTTGCCTTGAGTGATTTTCGAACGCAGCCTTATATTTTGTACTGGTCACACTATGGCTAGTTGTCAGTTTGACAGTGTCAGTCCGATGATTTTGTGGGATTACACTGTGGTTGTATTAACACGTAAAACACTGTGGTTGTATTTCTATTGTTTTTAAGTCTGTGTCTTTGTGTGAGTGTGTTTTGAACCAACGGAAAGTGTTGTGAAGTACCTTGGTCGCCTCTGCTGTCCAGGAATGCTTGATTTTCACCTGGATTTCTGGTGGTTTTTCACTGCCGGTATTAGTTCCTTCACCTCAACACGATAAATTGTTCCGAAAGTTCCAGGAAAATAACTTTTAGTAAAAATAAGTATAGGAGAAATTCAAACAGAGTGCTACCTTGACGGGGCGGGGTTGCCAGCATTTATATCACATTTATTATCATTTTTTTTTATAGTATATGTATAGAATATCACTTGGTTTACACTATTACACAAATGTTTACTATTTATTCGTCTTGTTATTATTTTTATTTTTTATTTAATTTTTTCACGGAGGTACATTTTGTACGATTTTTACGTTGCAGCGCCCTCTAGCGCCAGTTGGTCAACTATCGACAGATAGTAAACTGTAGACAGATAATATGACGCGGTAGTTGATCAACTAACGGTTAAAACTGTTGAATAGTAAACTGGTTTAAACTTAAATTGCAAACGAAATACCAGGGCAAACACTGCAGTATCTTAGGTGAAGACTAGAGGGGGTTTCGCTGCGCTCGCCCCCGAATAGTGTTCGTGTTAGGTTAACATGTAAGAACAAAAGAAACGTAAATTCTAAATCCTGTCGGTCTGGTTTACTATCTGTCGATAGTTGATCAACTACCGCGTTAGTTTATCAACTTACGGTTTGGACTATCTTCCGGTGACATAACTACATACAGTGAGTCTTTAGAAATTGTACACATCGAACAGGGTTGAAGTTATAAAAAAATATCAGCTGTAAGCAGAAGGAGCAAGCGAAACAGAACTATCTTATGTCTCGTTTGCTCCTTGCTATTATTTCAATGTGTGAAAAAGTGTTAAATATGACACTATCCGACCTAAGGAAGTACTCACAGTGACATATAGAGTAGGGCTACCTAAAACTGCAATGGTAATGCGAATTCTGTATAAACTCCGTCGAAACAGCCGATCCAAAGACAAATGCGCGCCATTCTGTATTTTTCATTGAGGACTTCTATAGCAGTCACTAACCGCGATAGTGTTAATGTCCCCACAGAGGGACACAGGCTATATCCGGTTACGAGTACGATTGAGCCATACTCCATCACTCTGGCTCAGTGCAAGTTGGTAAACCCGTTAATTAATTTTAACCCCCGTCTTTTGTTGCCCTATGAATATGAATACAACATCAGAAAGGATTAGTAACGCCAACACCATACTAAGCTCAACAAGGCTTGTGTTATGGGTACTAGACGACGATATATTCAATAGAGATAAATACTTATGTAAATACAAAGAAGTATCCCAGACTAAGAAACAAATATTCATGCTTATCACACAAATATTTGCTCTAACCGGGATTCGAACCCAGTACCGTCAGTTTCGTAGGCAGGGTCACTACCCGCTAGGCTACACCGGTCGTCATTAGCGTTTAATGGGACTTTAAAAATGATCTTTAAACTTTTTGCAACTGGCTGAAAAAGCTGAGGCTTAATGAACGAATTATCGATACGATACGATAACATTAAAAGCACTTACGTGAAGAAATGATTAAGATTTCTTCATGATTTCTGCAAGATTAACGTTTCTTCAATAATGCAAGGCATATGTCCACTTTGAACCATAAGATTTGAATAGTTTTTTCGTAAATGCCTCGTGGCAAATATCAAAAAAATTACCGAATAATACATTCGGAAAGAAAAATAAGACTTATGTCTTATTTTTTTTCAGTGTTTTGTTTATGACATAAGCACCATGACATAAAAGCTGTCAGTTTTGTGACACATTTAATGTCTTCGTAGAAGTTAAAAAAAGCACAGAAGCCACGATATCATATTTTTTTTACTGATCAGCTTCTATTTAGCACAACGTCGTATGATAAATTTATTATTTACAAGCGGAAACCCCACTTCGATATTTTTTAAACTTTTTTTCTCGATGAAATGTTATCTTCAAATCCGTTTGATAAGTGCACTTTATAAAGACTGTATAAAGCGAGTTTCTACACACAAACCTTTTAGATTTTTATTCCTAAATAAGAAGTCTGAGTGGAGTAGCGGGTATGAATAGAGTCATGGGACAGAGACCAACAAAACCGACATTTGTAAAAAAAATTAAGCTGAAGCATTAAGTATTTCTTAGATTTAGGAATAAAAAAAATACCAATTACAATACGATTATATGACACGAGCTCCGTTTTATTGTATATTTAAAGTTCTAATTGATCAAATTATCAAAAGAATAATAGATGTCAGAGTGTTAAGGTTACTGGGTTGCTTCAGCCACAAGCCAAGAACCAGGGAGAATGATGAGACTTGAATGGATAATGTGATACTTTTAGAAAAGGCCTTTTTCAAAATCGAACAGATTGCGTTATACTGTATACCCTGAAATTTGATACATATATTTGGAGGGGTTAAAGTTCAATTTCCAGAAAATTTTTAAACTCAATAATTTACGAAAATTAATGGGTTTCGAGTAATTTAGGGTTTTAACTAACGCTAAAAATAAACTAAATTAGTTTGGGTGATTATTGGACTGTCGTTTGTTAGCTAATACATGAATAGTTCCGTGGAATAGCTTAAAGTAAAATAAAACACACTTACTTTTGATGCAGTGAGCCCATCAATTCACGTTATAAGAAAACAGTACAAAGAGTTCGGAGGTCTTTAGTCTCTGCCTACCCCTCTTCCGGGAAATTGGCGTTAGCATGTGTATGTATGTAGTAAAAAAAGTTATTGTAATAATTGTAAAGTAGGTGAAGAGTACCCTAAAAGGAACAAGGATCTCTTTGTATAGATAATTCAAAACGAAATAACTTTATTATTTAACTTTTTTAAATAAAATATTTATCTACTCAACGAGTTCTAAACAACGATACCGGGGGAGGGGGGTGGTATTAAAAAATATTTTTAAAATTTATATGGATTTGGGTCAACAAGATGTATAAACAGTAATAATTTTATCTACACACGTATCATAAACCCTCTTTACTGCGTTCAAAAACCGCACGTTACGATCAGCATTATGTTAAACTACTTGGTAAAAACTCGTTTCGTATCTGAAAAACTACACATTATGGTCATTATGTGTAGTTTTTCTACATACAATGACATTCAAATTTCGAACGCCGACGCCCACCCGCGTGCCATCCCTAGTTTGTCTGTGAAGTTGGTACTGACATTCAAATTTCGAACGCCGACGCCCGTCTGCGTGAAGTTGGTACTAAAGAACAAGCTAAACAATTGCAGAACCACAATGCCGGTCAAACATGCGGTTCCTGAACACATCAAAGAGAGCTTATAATATGTGTGTAGATAAACTAGTGTATGTAACTGTACATAATTAGGCATTTAAACTCTCGAGTGATATTATTATGAAACTCGCCGCACTCTCGAGTTTTAATGCCCTCCATTATGCAGCAGTCACATAAACTACTATAAAGACTGTAGCTTAAAAGTTTGGCTGTAAAACCTGTGTGACAGATTACGGCCGGACGGACGGACACGTGAGTGACGGCGATGGCCTCCGCTTGGACCCCTCGGGTACGGATCTCTGTAGACAAATCTGTAATAATCACGTTGGTGAGTTAATTGGAACTAAAAAAAACTGTTTCTAATGGCAAAAATACTGTTTTTGCCTGACGCGATTATCGAATTGCGCGACAAACTGAGCGCAAATAGAAATAAATTACTGGATTGTCCGACTACAAATGTGAAACCAGCAACTTGAAAGCCTTAATTTGTGTAACATTTAATTCAAAATCGAGCGTCTGATTTTGTTTGTCTTGCATCTTCAACCTAAAATGAAAGGTAACGCTCAAACCCTATAGTTCACCTACCCTGACCCGCCGCTTCACCCAAACAGTCGTTATTTATTATATAATTAATTTATTTATTTATTTATTAAGGGGTTAAAAATAGGAAAGGTTACATAAAAAATACAAAGGATAAATACACAATTACATAAAATCTAATAGGGTATCCCACTTTTTAGTTAAGTGGTGGAAAAAGTGGGCTCTTAGGGAGCTTAATTAATAGTAATTAATAGTCTCTGGTCTGACCAAAAAGAATATACAAATAAAAATTTAGGCAATAAGCGTTAGCTAAACCTCTCAGTAATGTGATGTGATGATTTATTATTCCACTTAAAGAATCTATTTTACAAACAATGATCTCGCTACTAACGTAACATTTCACTTTAATACCATATTTATTTGTTTGTGTTAATTTTCAATGTCATCACTTCCAACTGTGGGAGATTTTTATTAGCTGCTTTGTTATTATTGTGTACTTGTATTTAAATATATCAGCTGTTACCTCTCCTAACAATGTAAAATTAAATAAGAGCCAAAGGAAAACAATCGGTCAAGTGCGGGTCGGACTCGCACATGAAGGGTTACGTAGGTATCATAGTACAAAAAAATGTGTACGAACTGGGTTTCCATACCAGTCCCTAAAGCAATTGCGCCACCGAAGATAATAAAAGCTGCCGAGAAATTTGGCATGGCGTATCTTGTATGGGGGATTAAAACACGTATCTTCTATGAGAAACCATTTTTAATAACATTTCGTGTAGATAATTTTTTGTTGTCGTAGCGGCAACATAATTATGTGCCATTCTGTGAAGATTTCAAGTCTCCACCTAATACGGTTCATCAGATAAATACAGCCCACTGACGGACAGACGGGCAGACGGACAGACAGACAGTTGGACGGACGGACAGCGGAGGCTTAGTAATAGGGTCCCGTTTGGCACTCTTCGGGCACGGAACCCTTAAAAAGGTAGCTATTGGTGCCTGCCCACTGTTCACAAAACAACATGTGTCAGCATAAACCTACGAAAACGCTTTATTGAGTAGAAATCACCATTTCGTAAATACATATACCTCGCGCCACGAATTAAGAGCGCTGGGCGACGTTGGCGGGAATTACTGCGCATATGTTCAGGTATTGAAAAGTGACTACTGCGCATTCAAGGCCACCGCTCATAATATGGTTTAAGATATTTATTTCTCAAAAAGAATACAAATTCACTTACTTGAAAAACAATAGTTACTAAACTAAATATTATCAAACCGACAGGCGCAAAAGAAAATTTAAACAGGGTAGTCCAAAAAAAATATGCGTAATTTCAATAAAAGATGTTGCTGTTCAGAAAGGGTATCATATTAACATAATTATTATTGTATGTAAGAAAATTTTAGATATGAAGAGACTTGTAAATGTGACTTTTGAGTAGGGCTTTGAAAATAGGTAATGATTTCGCTTCATTAATTGCTTTTGGGAGTTTGTTGTACAAACGTGCACCTTCAGCTACTATACTCTTGTTGCAATCGTTTGTCCTGTGACGTTGTATAATAATGTTGTTAGCTTGTCTTATAAAGCGACTTTGCAAATTTATCTTTTTTGTAAAAGTTATTTGAGTATGGATATCTTTCGTGAAAATTTTTCATATGAGTATATACATGTATTGTATTTGTATGTTTGGGTTATATTAAACAGTTTTGTTTCAGTGTATATTTTATTCGTGTTTGTTAAATAGTCATATCCAAAAAGCGTTTTGATGAGTTTATTTTGTGCAATTTACAGTGTATCTAGATTTGTTTTTGACACCGAGCCCCATACCACTATTAAATGTGGAGTCTTACTAAAGAATTATAGATAGTATATCGGACTCGCTTGGGCAGACAACGAGCTATCCCGCGCAATGCTCCTGTTAAAGAGTTAAGAAGTTTACATTTTACTTTTTCAATGTGTGGCTTCCATGTAACTTGTTTTCTAGGATAAGTCCCAAATATTTTTCTTCAGTGGTTTTTTCTATTGTTATTTGGTTAATGGTTAAGGAGTTGTGTTCTAGTATAGGCTTATTTTTAGCAGTGAAAATTATGTACTTCGTTTTGGTTGTGTTAATTGTAAGTAAGTTGTCTTGCAGCCACTTGTGTAATGTATTTAGATATTGTTGTGCTCTTTCAATGATCATATAAATATCATTTTCATAGTAAAATAGTCATGTTTCATCTGCATAATGTTTTATATCGCCTGTTAGGCCTATGTCTTGTATACTGTTTATATAAATGAGGAACAAAAGCGGCCCTAAAATTGATCCCTGCGGCACACCGAATGAAATCATCTAACGGCCACTTTGTTGTTCATTGATTTTGACGACTTGACTTCGATCTCTAAGATATGATTCAAATATATTTAAGGCACTACCTTTGACTCCAATATCAGCAAGTTTTAGAAGAAGTATTTCATGACTGACCGTATCAAAAGCCTTCTTTAAGTCAATTAATATACCCAGGGCTATTTGTTTTTTTATCTATATGCAATTTGATAGTAGTTGTTAGATCAACTGCAGCTGATAGGGAGTTCGATTTGGGACGAAATCCATATTGTCTATTATAGAGGAAATTTGCAGAAAGTAAATGATTTTCAAGGCGTTTATATATGTCACCGGAAAATAATACGATCCGCAAGTTTATAAATTTCCTAGGAAATTTATAAACTTCCTTCTAGATTATATTAGGCTAGGTTAGGTTAGGTTAGGTTATGTTAGGTTAGGTTAGGTTAGGTTAGTATATTTATAAACTTGCGGAAAAAATATTAGGACATTTATAAACTTGCGGATCGTATTATTTTCCGGTGACATATATAATCTTTTCAAAGAGTTTCGAGACTGTCGGTAGCACTGAAATAGGTCGATAGTCATTTGGATCAGTCTTCTTCCCTGTTTTGTTGATCGGCCAAACTTTCGCTTGTTTCAAAGAATCAGGAAATTTTCCCTCTAGCAAACATATGTCGATAATCTTCTGGTAAGAGGGTCATTAATCTTTTGGTAAGAGGGTCAGTTATTAAAGATTTTATACATTTAATTGTTTTAGAGCTAATGCCATCGATGCCCGTGCTTAAGGGAATCACATCAAATAAATGTTCTATATAATCAATGTAAGGGACATTGATTATATAGAATTACTGCGTTTTCGTCGATTCGTGTATGCCTGCATTGTTTGCAAAATAAAGCTTTCAAGGTGCATGTGCACTCTCTACTTACAGCATACAGCGGATATAAACGGAGGACAAGTTTTGGATTTCTTTATCAAACACTTTTGGGCATACCGGGGGCATACCACATAAAGTTACATCATCCGATGTAACTTTATGTGGTATGCCCAAGTGTCATAAAACCAGCTACAGATGTAGTGAATAATCCTTTCCTATCGGCAAAACTCGGAACAACGATAACACCCGAATGGTGGCGATGTGTCTATGAATTACTGTATTATTAAATTACGTGTAGGTATCAAATAAATCGCATACTTTATTTATCACTGTCAAATGTCAAATTGCCCGTTTGACGTATATTACACTGAGATGTTAAAACCACCACGATTCTATCATATAAAGAATTCGTTAGGTAAACAAAAATATGACTAGTAACTGAGGACGTTTTATTTCAATAAAACGCACTGATAAAAACCAAATTCCGGTTGGGATGATCTAATGATTCTATAAGGATTGGAACCCCAAAAGTCTAACCATAAGTCAAAACTACAGTAGGATTTTGCAGACCTTTTTTATAACAATAAACATGATACATGATACATTAACAATGCCCCAGGTATAAACCCCTTTCTACTACCAGCGTGCACTATTATAAGACGTTGTCCTTTAGAAATTAACTGTTTCACTCCGTTTTCTGACGAGTCAGCCCAGCTTTTACCTGCCAAATGTGAGTTATGGATGTATGTTTCATCCATATAAACAATCTCTCTCCCTTGCAATCTGTACTTTTTTATCGCGGCTAAAAACTTTACTCTTTTTAAACGAACATCATCTTTCTCGATAAGTAATTTTCTGTTGTTTTCAATTTTTTTATACCGAAATCCCATTTTTTTCTTAGCGTAAAGTCACATCCCTTAAAATTTATGGCTTCGGATAACTTGGACTTCAGGGCTTTAATTGTAGGTACTTGTTTGTATATCAAATGGAAATTATACACTAATCGGCGTATAACGTTGTAGTCAAAATCTAGTTAATAATTTTTCATAGGTTTCAAACTTTTTTACCAAGCAATAAGGTTTAAAATCACGGACCATTTTTCGCCGCCCACTCGTTTGTGGGATCTACCCACAGACGAGTGGGCGGATTCAGTTTAGAGTAAACTGATCCCTAAAATTACCATGATGGTCTCAGTACTATGTAAATAAACCCCATTATGGCGTTTTAATAAACCTAATCTAAACCGCTACAAGGTTGTGGTAACTCCCCTGGTCCATTTTACAGTCTCTGAAATACATAATCCTTTGAAATCTTCGCCAACCAAGTGTGAAGCCGCCTCTAAGTATCCAGATACAGTATGCATTTTGAACATGTGTGATGCCTAGCGTTCATCTGCACGTGAGATGTACTAGGGGAAGGACGTTCGTTGCTAACAGTAATTACGTAATAAGTAACCCGCCCTCACCATCCTTTCTTTGTAGTCTTGCTGGAGTATGTTACATATTTGCTGAATGCTATGTCAAGGGTTTCAGGAGCAAAGCTTGTTCCGAGAAGCCTGAGTAATTAACGTCTCTCACTACCCCACCCCCTTTTCCTCCCACTACAACGTTGCCGCAAACTATCAACAGATCATATTAAAGCCAATCATAGAGTCGGCCTAACATTTCTAGTTCTAATATCGTCCACTATAAACTTAACCGGCCTGCGCTTGCGCCGATTGATATTCCAATATATTTTGAAACAACCAAACAAAGCGTTTCGCCGTTTCCCATACGGAGTGGCAGGTTTCAGTTGTACCCAGGTTTAGCCAGTTACTTAATAGACCGTCCAACAGAAACAGTTTTTGAATTAAAATAAAATCTACACTATAAGAAACGCTCTCATCACAGAGCACTGAAACATCCCGTAGGAGTGCGCGCGGGATGTTTCAGTGTAGCTCTAATGATGGCAACATTTGCAGACTGAGTATTTCTTAAAGAAATACATATTGAGTGTGTCTGTCCCTTAATCGGACTGAAGGATTATACATCCCAACAGATTTTAATTCTTATGGCATGATAATAAATGCGAAAACATGCTCAGGCCCAATTACGAGCTATTAGACCCGTTACCTCCTTGATTAATAAACGTAGTAGTCCGCTAAAATGTCACATAAGTTGCCATCATTACTTATTTTATAGCATTTCCTGCCATTTTCATAACGAATCCTACTATTATTATCTTCGTTGAGCTTAACTTAAACCTAACTTCCGGCGGTGAGTGAGTTTATACAGCGTGTCCCGTCCAGTTCACTGGCGGCGATCGAGACGAGCACTTTGCTGCACAAACGTTATTCAGGGTGTAGCTAGACAAGCCTATTACTTGGCAGATATACATATATCGGTAAATTACGGGTTTAAAATTAGAACCTGTGGACAAAAGCTGTCGGAGTGTCCGAGATCAAGTTCAGAAGCCTTATTATTAGCCTTACTAATCTCTCACATCTAGGAATTTCCATCACGATAAAATTGAAATTAACACATTGATCAATCATAATATCGTTTAAAATAATCGTGTTTTGTTAGTCGATTTGTCAATTGCGATTGAAATTCCTGAAGTCAGAGATAGATAATTTCATTATTTTGTTGATTTGTTTGCCTTCAGAATCCAGTTAACACTTGACCCCATAATCGTCATCGCAGGTTTAGACAGCAGTTTCAGTGTAGTAAAGTTGAAAACCAACAAAATTGGCGTTAACCCTTACAACGTTGACGCCAAAGTAAATACAAATACAAATAGTAATAACCGACAACCTCTGTGGCGCTCCGGTTGAGGCTCTGCCTACCATGCGAGAGGTCCCGGGTTCGATCCCCGGCTGGGGGTGAAGAAAATCATATGTGTGTGACGTCACTGTTTTTCTTGTTCCCCCGACACATGGTATCCTAGTGTTGGGCCAGAAGCAATATACCTGCCTGTAGGTAAATGATTATGTTTTTATTATACTATATTTTCTGGGTTAATGGTTTATTTATTAGCCTAGCTATCGCACATCGGCAACTATCGTGCGGGTAGCAACATTTGGCCGAGACGGGCACTGGATGGATGTCCGTTCTATGTGGCATTTGTTTCGGACGCTTCCGTGTTTCGATGACACCTTAAGCTGTAAGTCCCGGCGACTATCGCTTCCCAGTGACAGTAGTCATAAAACTGTGTCAGAGGCCCTATAGGGCAGCATGATAACTTCTGACAGTCTGGCTGGCTAAGCCCGACACCCCTCCATCAACCCGCACTGAGCCTGCGTAGTGGAGTATGGCTCAATCTTACTCGTATCCGGGTAAAGGCCAGTACCCCTTGGTGGGGACATTAATGGACTACATTTATTTATTATACATATTCCTGGACTATGTAGTTAAACTAACAAACACTAAAATGATACTTTTGCCCAACGATAAGTTTGATTCGACTTGGGCAGTCCGGCTCTTAGTAGTGTCTTCTCTTCGGTCTCCGCTGGGAAATTAACGACCGCGATGTGTGCTGACAAACAACGGTCAAAACCACGTGCAATAAAACAAGTGTTCAATATATCTATTTCATTACAACTCCAAATGTTGAACATCATACGCAATCTGAATATCCCTGCGAGATTCTTCTCATGTCGGAGCACTGGTTAAAAGTTGACGAAGCAAAACATGTGAATATAATTAATTATGAATTGTTATCCAGTTATTGCCGGCCCACGCGCGAGCATGGTGGTGTGTGCATTTATGTAAACAAATCAATCGATGTTATTGATAGGCCCGATATTCGTGATTTCTCGGTTGAAATCCACTGTGAATTTACGGCTATACAATGTATTTACTTTAATTTACTGGTAATATTTGTATATCGTTCTAACACTGAGGAAGCTAGCTTCGAGATATTTTTAAAGCAACTAAGGTCATTGATGGATTTTATCATTCATGAGAAATGCAATATTCTCCTGGTAGGTGATTTCAACGTAAATCTGCTAATAACATCGAGCCCTAAACGTCAGTTATTGGATCTATGTGCCCAGTATAACCTGTCCTCGAGGGTGAACTTCCCTACACGAGTGCAGGGTGCCTCCTCGACCTGCTTGGACCAGGTCTATACAGATTTGGATCGCAACAACGTGATAACGTCACCGGCAGATACGCATCTGTCTGATCATAAAGGTATTTATATCCAAATTATATACAACTCTAAATTGAATGAAGTAAGACATGTACAGAAGCGAATAACATCGAAAAATAATTTGACGACATTTTTAAATGATATTAATTTTGACATGAACCTATTGAATTATAATAAAATTGAAAGTTTTGACACATTTATGAATACGGTCGTGCAATTATTCCACAATCATTGCCCGCTAAGGAAGGTGCCTGAGTGTCGGTTAGATGTTAGATGGAAGAATGATAACTTGCATAAACAAAATGAAATTTTATCCTTGCTAGAATTATATAAAGATACCTACCCACTCAACAATGATATTAAGATTTTGTTTCTTGATTTTAAATGTAAGCACAATATTATGCTTCGGAAGGCTAGATCTGAGTACATTAACAACTTAATAGATAGTAGTTCTAACCAGTCCAAGAGTATCTGGAATGTAATTAAGATGGAGACGTGCAAAGGCCCAGGTAGCAACCCACTGGCTGTCTTGCAACGAAGTGTTGTTGGTCCGTCAGGTTCGGCACGAGAACTGGCAACTAAGGTTAACCAATACTACCTATCTATAGTACGCGATACACCACTAAGACCTAATGTGTATGAGGCCATAAGACTACTGAGTACGAACATACCATATCTACATCTATGTTCTTGGTCCCGTTTACAGTACCTGAACTAAATTGCATCATTAAAAAAATCAAAAAAAAGTCTACTAAAGACATCTACGACTTTCCATGTGACATCCTATGCAAACTACCTCTAAGTACACTAACTATATTATGCGATTTATTCAATAAATGCGCCTCCCAGGGCACTTATCCTTCATCTCTGAAGCGAATAAAAGTGGTTCCCATATGGAAAGGCAAAGGCAACAAGACGGAAATAAAAAGTTACAGACCTATTTCTCTCGTTCCAACCTTCTCGAAGATATTTGAGATGGGCTTGTGTGAGAGGCTAATTAACTTTTTGAATAAAAATTCAGTTCTTTCGGAACACCAATATGCTTATAAGGCCGGCCGGTCCACGGTGGGCTGCGCACGCGTACTGCATCGAGAGGTGCTCGAACTGCTGGAACGAAAACGCCACGTGGCGGCTGTATTCTGCGACCTGTCACGAGCGTTTGACCTTATTGATCACTCTCTTATTGGAGCCAAGCTGGAACATTATGGAGTACGTGGCCTAACTCTCCAACTATTTATGTCCTTCCTCGCTGACAGGACGCAGATCACGGTGATAGACGGTGAAGTTTCTGAACCCGGTCTGGTCGGGGATAGATCAGTGCCGCAGGGGTCCAACGTAGGGAATACCACGTTCGTCATCCTGATGAACGACCTACCCCATATCGTCTCCGGAACAGCCAAGTCCCTGATGTACGCTGATGATGTCTGTGTTATCGTGGACGGTAAAGATGAGGCTGAATTAAAGAAACACCTCCAATCGATTACCCTATGTCTAACTGAATGGTTCACAGTAAATGGCATGCTACTAAACCTTGATAAGACCCAGGTACTGAGATTCTCGTTGCGCAACGTAGGTGGGGCTCCCCAGGTTCCACTCGTAGTGAACGGGGTCACTCTGCCTGCCACCGACACTGTTCGCTTTGTTGGATTCACTTTTGACGCAGGATTGCAGTGGACTCACCACATTGACTCTTTGTGCAAAAAATTAAACAGTGCGTATTATGCACTATCGAGACTCTCACCTACTCTGTCTAGAGAGCACTTACTAACTACATACTATGGCTACTTCCATTCGATACTTTTGTATGGTATAGACTTGTGGGGAATGGCTGCTGAACGCGACAGACCATTTCTCATTCAGAAACGTGCAGTGCGTAGAATTGCCGGAGTACCTAACGACACCCCGGCTCGGGAACTCTTCATTAAGCTAGGTATTCTCACACTAACCTCTATGTACATCTTGGAAGTACTGAAGTATGTGAGGCAGAACCCATCGGAGTACCCAAGCTTCCAGAACCCAGACCGTAGGTATTCTTCTCGACGGCCCCACGACTTGTATTGTGCGACCAGTCGTCTTGCTAAAACCAGCAAATCATTGAAGGGTATGGGCCCTACCTTATTTAATAAACTACCAGTGGAGATAAAATCCATCAACATACTAAACATCTTTGTAACAAAGGTTAAAAAGTACCTCCTAAGCAAAGCATACTACTCAGTGTCAGAATTTATTGACGAATAAGTTAACCACTGACTTAATTAACTTATGATTGTAATAAAACTGTGACCTATTTTATTTTTTATTTATTTTTTTATTCTGACATGTAATTTTATTAATTTTTACCTGTAGTGGTATTATTCTTATTATTATGCGATTTTTACATTATTATTCTTTTTGACATAACTTTTATTATTGACTTTTATTAGTGAGTGTATACTATTGTATTATTGTACTATCCTGACATGTTATTCATAATCATTATGCCTGCTAATTTAATTTATTTTCGTTTATTGTATACTGTTGACATTTAATATCTTATTATCAATAAAATATGAATATGAATGAATATGAATATGAATATGAATATGAATATGAACATTAATAAATTGTCATACGATTTACAGTTTTATCGTATATACTTTTTTCTAAAATGTGTGCTATAAGACATCAACGAATAACTTAAAAAAAACTGTCATGCACATTATAGCAACAACACATAACACAGCGTCACGCCTTTTCCCTTTGTACATTTGTACAGATGTAGTGAATAATCCTTTCCTATCGGCAAAACTCGGAACAACGATAACACCCGAATGGTGCCGATGTGTCTATGAATTACTGTATTATTAAATTACGTGTAGGTATCAAATAAATCGCATACTTTATTTATCAATGTCAAATGTCAAATTGCCCGTTTGACGTATATTATACTGAGATGTTAAAACCACCACGATTCTATCATATAAAGAATTCGTTAGGTAAACAAAAATATAACTAGTTACTGAGGACGTTTTATTTCAATAAAACGCACTGATAAAAACCAAATTCCGGTTGGGATGATCTAATGATTCTATAAAGATTGGAACCCCAAAAGTCTAACTATAAGTCAAAACTACAGTAGGATTTTGCAGACCTTTTTTATTACAATAAATTTTTGTAATTAATTAAAAATACTATGACATAACAAAAAAGACACCTCAACAAAAAACAAAACAAACCAGCAGAGAAATTAATATAAATAAATATGATTTTCTGATTGGATGAACGACTTCGATTATGACAGCGGGATAAGAGGAGGAGGAGCGGGGTGGACAGTGTGATGCGAAACAATACTTCCAACTTCCATATCACAGTCAGAATCAGAACTATTTTCTGGTGTATCATCATCAGAGTTTTCATGAACGGTGATTACAAAACTAGCCATATAATTTTCCAACTCAGGTTCGTGTTTTCGGTACTCGTTTTCGCATTTGATGGCGTGGTCACATACTTTGGCCCAAACATCGGAACCAATCATATTAACCTTTTCCTGTACCAATTGTTTCACAGTAGTCATATTCATACTGATGTTTCTTTTGGATACGTATCCCTTTATTTGAGACCATATGTTTTCAATCGGATTGAAATCAGGATGATATGGTGGCAATCTTAGTACGCTGTGTCCATATTCGTTCATAAGTTTATCTATAGAGTATTCTACAAAGTCTTGTTTGTACTTGCAAATAATTTCATATATTTCAAGTTTTGTTAATGACGGATCAATCGGAACGTTATGTTTGGATAGTCAATCAATCATGTCTTGCTTCCTGGTATTTGAATTAGGAGGATTTTCTACGTACTTATTATGATATGCAGCATTATCTACTACTAGTACCGAATGTGGGGCTAAGTTTGGAATGAGTTGATTACGAAGCCATTTTTCATAGTTTTCATTGTTCATCGCGTTGTGATAGTCACCTGTTTTATCAGTAGACTGATACATTAACAATGCCCCAGGTATAAACCCCTTTCTACTGCCAGCTTGCACTATTATAAGACGTTGTCCTTTAGAAATTAACTGTTTCACTCCGTTTTCTGACGAGTCAGCCCAGCTTTTACCTGCCAAATGTGAGGAATGGATGTATGTTTCATCCATATAAACAATCTCTCTCCCTTGCAATCTGTACTTTTTTATCGCGGCTAAAAACTTTATTCTTTTTTCTAAACGTACATCATCTTTCTCGATAAGTAATTTTCTGTTGTTTTCAACTTTTTTATACCGAAATCCCATTTTTCTAAGAATTTTTCTTAGCGTAAAGTCACATCCAATAAAAATTTATGGCTTCGGATAACTTGGACTTCAGGGCTTTAATTGTAGGTACTTGTTTGTATATCAAATGGAAATTATACACTAATCGGCGTATAACGTTGTAGTCAAAATCGTCAAGACCTAGACAAAATAATTTATTTGGTCTACCCAACTTTGCCGACTTCGGACTATTGGAGGTGGATTGATTTATGTATTCTTTTTGCAATATTTTATTTACTGTTCGTTGAGAAATTCCACTGGCCTCCGAAACTCGTTTTTGGACTTTACAAAAGTAAGCAGTATAGTTGGTATGTTTGAATTTATCATTTTCAGTTAAGAAACATAAATAAATATTGGAAATAACTTCGCAGGCTTTCCGATCTAAACGTTTCCCTTTTCTTAGTGCTTTCGGCATGTCTGTTATAAATTGTTAATGTGGATCGAATAAAATCAACGTTTATTATTTACAAAAATGACAGACAAGAGTGAAATGTAAAGTCAAAAAAATATATAGGTGGCCTGCATTAATACACGAGTCCATGAAGTTTATCACAAAATCTAACATAAATATCAACAAAATATTTCTGTGGTATTAACTACTCTATACAGATACTTCCTCTTGCAATGCGACCGTTCCCTACGTTGTCTCGATGGGTACTGAGTGCGGTGAAGTAGTAAGACAAAAACGAACATTTCCGAGAAAATACGAAAGGAAAGGATTATTCACTACATCTGTACAT
The DNA here is from genome assembly GCA_949825045.1 of Argyresthia goedartella. Lineage (NCBI taxonomy): Eukaryota > Metazoa > Arthropoda > Insecta > Lepidoptera > Argyresthiidae > Argyresthia > Argyresthia goedartella. The sequence goes on along the minus strand of OX463812.1, from coordinate 10,088,248 downwards.
AGTTTTTGCAGCTAGAGCAGAAAAGGTACCAAGTTCACGTAAAATTTAAGTATTATGATAATCTTAAATGGGTTTAAAATTTATGAAAACACTCTTCAAGTGTGAAATTAGCAATTTGCCTGACGACCTTTTTGCCTGTAACCGCACTTTTCTTTTTACAAGAAAATTATTTTAAAATGTAAAATAAAATCTACATTTCAGCAACAACTTTAATTACTGTTGGTTTAGTGGAATAAATTAATTCGAGCGTTGCGAATGAAACATTTTAGCTGTTCTAGCGTGGTAGCCACGGGAAATAAGCAATGCATCAATAATGTCCCCGCTCCTTTCTGGTTGAAGTGGCACAAACTTATTAAATCTAATCTTTTGAGAGTCGCGAGAGATTTAATCTCACTCGAAAGAACAGACTTAAAGACATAGAGCTACATGCATACATATTTTCACCCGACTTCAAAAAGGACGAGGTTCTCAATTCGACTGTTTTTTATGTTTGTTACGCAATTGTTCTGGCAAATATGAATCGGTTTTGATGATTCTTATTTTGATTGGTAGTTCATGCTTCAGAGGTGGTCCCATATCCGTCACCGTAAGATAGTCAAAACCGTTAGTTTGATAAACAATCTCAAGGTTACCGACCGTACCTTGGTTAACATGTATGATTCGGTTCGCAGGAGCAGTAGGGTTAATGAACGCTGCCGCAATGCTAACCCGTATACACTATGATAAAGTAGTGAGTAAAATGAACCTTGTGTCATTATTCGTAAGAGCCACCTATGTGTCATCTAAGTACAAAAAGATCCTTGTGGCACAATTGATTGTACCATGTATTTTTGTTTGTCTATTAGAACACGCAGTAGGCCGCTAATATGTCTATAAATTATTTTCTAGCACTTCTTGTCAAGGAGTACATTGGTTTTTATTTTTGAAGAGCGATAAGATTATTTCATTTTATGCGATCAAGTGAAACAGCGTTCCTTTACTTATACATGCTCGTACATCATGATTCAAATTTATTCACGTTCCCAGCGGTGCAATACAAAAAGATTATGTTCAAACCAAATAAAACATTTTACTCGAAATCTCAACTGAATTTCAGCCTCACTTGGGCATTTGTAACAACATCTTAAATCTATCTTATTCTTCTTTATACAAGTGATTGGTTTATCGATATACACCAGGGGTGCTCATACTTATAGTGTCTGCAAAATACCAGAAAATATTTTGAAGGCAAGGGATCCACTAAACTACTGTGTGTGGTATGTACAAAAAACTGTATTTACATATGTATGTATATACAATGGTTTTAATGCACTTTTAAAATTAAATATTCACATCACATGCTTGATAATTGCATGGCACTGCATATTATCCGTGTAATTGTAATAAGATAGCGCAGTTTCTGACTCCCAACCGCAAGCGAGACGCCAGGTGTTCGTCATTGTGTCAATTGCGATACTTAGATTTAATCTCAATATACCGGGTGTCCGGAAGGTAGGTGCAATCCTTTAAGGGGGTGATAGCTGACATCATTTCAAACATTTTAAGCTTAACATGTATATGGCGATTATCGTTTATTTTTTTTAAATTTATTTTTTTAGTATTTTTTTCAAAAATACCCAAATTTTATACATAGTCGGTTCTACCGCGCCAGTTAGAATTAATGTCAAAGGTGTAAAGCTGTTTTTGTATTGTCTAACGTTTATTTAACCAAATAGTATGAATTCTAAGCATCTGTGTTGACTTTGAGAAAAAATAGAGACATTGATACATGAAAAATAATTGTACAGTTGCAATGTAACACTTTGATTTGAGGTTAAATAAAATAAAATAAAATACTTTTCATCGTTCAAACCTTTTTAAAAACACGTCTGGTTTCTGCTCTTTATTTTAAGCTATTGTTCATGCAGGTGACTGGCCAATTCTCAGAATTACTGAAATATCCATTGTGGAGCGCCGAGCGTCGGGCTGCTTTGTTACCAGAGCTGGCATCGTAGGTTACGATTCGTAACCGGAATCTGCCCTTTGTCTATCTCTCTTTATCAGCTTTATCTAGCTAGTTGCTTAGCATCTGCTCTCGTGACTGGTTGTGTGTGGTTTCTACGTTCGTCGTGTTGAGTTATTATTTAATTAAATCACCGTGTCAAGTTGAGTCCGCTCCGGCGTTGAGTTCCTTCACGTGTTGAATTACATTGGACTTTTATTGAACACTTTGTGACATGGCGTTTACCAATGCAGAGTACGCCGATATTGTTTTTATGTACGGACGAGCTGACGGAAACGGTGCTTTGGCGCGCCGCTTGTACCAGGAGCGTTATCCAGATCGGAGAGTACCCAATTTCAGGGTGTTTCAAAACACCTTTCGTCGGCTTATCGAAAATGGCGTTGGAAACAATCCGGTACGTGGAGTCAACCCTGGTGCTGATGTAGATGTAGAAGAACAAATACTGGCAGCTTTTGCTGCGGATCCCACTACGAGCGTCAGAAAAGTAGAGCTTTTCGAGATGGAAGGTGTGGACGACGATGCATAAAGAAGGAAAATATCCCTTTCATGGTACTGGAGTACAGGGCTTAGAAGAAGATGACCCCATAAGAAGAGTCCAGTTTTGCCGCTTCTTATTAGATATGGACATAGAAGACCGTCACTTTTTGAAAAGTATACTGTGGACGGACGAGTCCAAGTTTTCGAGGGAGGGAATCAATAATTTCCACAACCTCCATAAATGGGGTGACAAGGGCGCAAATCCACACTGGAAAAAACAAAAATCATTCCAGAGAAAATTCTCTGTCAACGTGTGGGCTGGAGTAATCGGTAGAACTCTTATCGGGCCACACTATCTACCCGACAAATTGGATGGACCAAAATACTTATCATTCCTACAGAACGACATACCTGGACTTTTAGAAGAAGCTGGACTATTGGACCTAGAGAGGCCATTGATTTTCCAACAAGATGGTTGTCCAGCGCATTGGACTCGGAATGTAAGAGACTATTTAAGCGACTGTTTCCCGGAGCGTTGGATCGGCAGAGACGGACCTTGGCCTTGGCCCCCTCGATCGCCGGACCTTACACCCATGGATTTTTTCGTCTGGGGCCGGGCCAAAGAACTTGTCTACACGACAGAAATAAGAACAAAGGACGAGTTGGTGCAGAGAATCAATGATGCATTTACCACTATGAAGGAAGAGATGATGCTGAAGGTGACCACCACCACCGTAAGGAATAGGGCCCGTGCTTGTATTAGAAATGGTGGATCACATTTTGAAAATGAATAAAATTATTTTACCAACAATTGTGTTTTTTTTTAAATATTAAACTTTGAAATCAAAATACTTTCCTTCGTTCGACGCAGATAAATAATTCGACATAACTCAGCTATTAAGCCAGTTACCTGCATGAACAATAGCTTAAAATAAAGAGCAGAAACCAGACGTGTTTTAAAAAAGGTTTGAACGATGAAAAGTATTTTATTTAATTTTATTTAACCTCAAATCAAAGTATTTAAATCAAACTGTACAATTATTTTTCATGTTTCAATGTCTCTATTTTTTCTCAAAGTCAACATAGATGCTTAGAATTCATACTATTTGGTTAAATAAACGTTAGACAATACAAAAACAGCTTTACACCTTTGACATTAATTCTAACTGGCGTGGTAGAACCGGCTATGTATGAGATTTGGGTATTTTTGAAAAAAACACTAAAAAATTAAATAAAAAAAAATTAAACGATTATTGCCATATACATTTTAAGCTTAAAATGTTCGAAATGATGTCAGCTATCACCCCCTTAAAGGATTGCACCTACCTTCCGGACACCCATATATATGGGATTCTCAATATATGTTATCTCTATATTAAAAGTGTTCGATATTTCAGTAGCAGATGTTTCGACGTCCTCTTTTGCGGGAAATCATTATCATAGTTGCATGCAATGTTTTGTAATGTCTTCCTAAACCCCCGGCTTAGGTAATACCACGGAACTTCGACAACTGAGGCACATACACTTATCTTTTACCGTAGTAAAAAAGAAAAGCTTATGTTTAAACGATCACCAAAACACACCTATTTTACTACCAATAAATTCGAAACGACCGCCAGAATTAGTAAACTATCACCAAATTGTGTTTGGATAAATGATCACCAAACTTCTTTTTATGTTTTGTGTACTTACAATCTGAAACAGGTGCATATTACTTTTGACAAAAACCAAGGTATATCGTCGACCTCTGTGGCTCTTCCTACCATGCGAGAGGTACCGGGTTCGATCCCCGGCTGGGGGTAAAGAAAAAAATATCCCCAGGTCTTGGATGTTTATATGTGTGTTTCGTCGCTGTTTCTGGTTCCCACGACACAGGGTATCCGAGTGTGGGGCCAGAAGAAACGTATGTGCCCATATGCAAATGTTTATGTTTGTGTTTATACATAGAAAACCGGCCAAGTGCGAGTCGGACTCGCGCACGAAGTGTTCCGTACCACCGTACAATGTTAGGGATGGTGTGGAGTGAATAGTTTGGATTTTACATAGCAAAATGTTGTTTACAAAGTTATTGGTGCGGCAAGTTTTACACTCCATAAGTACGTAACCAGGCACATTCATAAGTTTGTATGTGGTATTGAAAGAATAGTTGTATGGAATAATTATTCTATTCTGTTTTTTTTGTATTTGTTGTTATAGCGGCAACAAAAATACATCATCTGTGAAAATTTCAACTGTCTAACTATCACGGTTCATGAGATACAGCTGGTGATTGACGGACAGTTAGACCGACAGACAGCGGAGTCTTAGTAATAGGGTCCCATTTTTACCCTTTGGGTACGGGAACCCTAAAAGACGGCATCTTAAGAATGTTGAGACTCTTTAAGTAGGGTTTACAACTGTTAGTTGGAATCAGCTTGCACATAGCCCTCAAACATTTTTTCTGCGCTTTAATAACAGACTCTTTACACGTCGCATTTCCCCAGAATACCGTAGCGCACGGAAGACTCTACAAAACCATGATACGAAACAAGAACCGCATCAGTGTTCACAATTTTTGTGTACTGCATATGCATATTATTTAGCTTTTTTTGCAACTGTTCAACGTCACGTCCTCCACAAAATGTTGGAATCAATATGTAGACCTAAGAGCTTTGTTGTTTCTGTAGATTCAATCTGCTCATTCAAGTATTTAATTTTCAATGCGTATTCCTGTCCATGTCTTAGTTCATATTTCATTCAATTAGTTTTTCTCAGATTAATTAAAAGATCGTTTTTGTCAGCCATTCAATTACACATGTCAAATCATTGATAAGTCATTTCCATAAATTAAATCGAAGTTAAATAAATTATTACCGATAAATTTCACCATGCTGTCATCAGCAAACCATTGGATGATTTATAGCATTTGGGATGTCATTTATGCATATAATAAATAGCAAAGCTCCTAATACGGATCCCTGTGGAACACCATATTTAATTTCATTTACGTCAGAAGAATACACGTGTTCTGTTTTTCTCTTAGGCCAGATTTTGTTTATTTGTTTTAATTGTGACCGGTTACTCAAGTATGATTCTAGTAGACTAAGAACATTTGTGATCGAACTGTAACTGGACTTATGTATAAATATACAATTTCACATTCATTTACTTTAAAAAAATGATGTTTTTAGTAGCCTTGTTTTTTATATTGTCTTGCAGGAGGTGCGAAAATTAGAGTAAACTTTTCGGGGATAAAGCTGTTTTGTCTTGAGCACGCTTGAATCCCTCACTGCAATCAGCACTCAGTCTTAATTTCCTCGCTTCGTTCGGGAATAAAGTCATAGCTCCCTCGCTTCGCTCGGGAGTTAAATCTAGAGTCCTTGGTTACGTTCAAGATTCAATATCGTGCCCGTGACATAAAACAGTGCTTTATCCTCTTGGTGCATAATCTACTATTGGGTAACTCTTTGTCTGACGTTTGTTAGCTAATACATCAATGATTATTTGGAATAGCTTGAAGTTAATAAATGTAACCCATTAATGTCCCGACCAATGGGCACAGGCCTTTATCCCAGGCTTTTGCTTGTTACCTTGCAGCTGGGACCTAGAGCTTAACGTGTCATCCGAAGCACTGAACGTCTGATAATATTCTTAAGATAAATTAATTATCTCATTGGTACATGCGGTCAGGTTTCGAACCTGCATCACCTTTCAGAGAAGCAAACATTAAACCCATTAGACGACAAAGCTCCTTGAATCCCATAATAGCCAGTAAACCAGTTTATTTGCAAATAGTAAATATACTTAGCTGTAGATAATATTTAATTTAATTTTGTTGACAATTGTTTGTGTGGAGACTCTGCTTATAAGGCACAGAGGGTTAAAATATTTGTGATAATGTTTATTATTAAGTGTTTTTTACTAACAAATACTAATAATTCCTTCATTTTTAGACTTATATTCTACACTTTTCTTCCTACACTTTCGAAGACCGACAAGCACTTAGCCGGCTTTTCCTATAGTACAGATCTACTACCTATAACACGCAGGAGTTCACGGTGTAGCCGGGTGTGATTATCTTTTTGAAGAGGAAGGATAAGGAACGTAGGCTATGATTTGACAATTAACAATTTGGTTTGACGATTAACTTACAATTTCAACGTAACCTTATAAGACCTGGACCTGGTTATAAGGCATCGCAATTTGAAACCTCATGCGATGGTAATAAAATTCAAAACCTAGCACTGGAAAACGTCACCTCCAGGTGTCGCCAGGTCTCCAGGTGTTGAGGCGCCGTGTCCACCTATGTGGCATGCGTGTCTCTGATCCGACAAAAGGCCACGTTTGCACGGCCTGCCCATTTATGTAAAGTACAATCGCTTATATACATAGTCAGGTCATAAGTTCTGTCACATGTGCAATATGAAATAATTTAGACATGTTTATTATTTATGTAAACATTTTTTATAGCAAAATGAACTAAATAAAACATAGATTCTTATGGTAATAAAGTTTATTCAAAATGACCCCCGCGATTTTGAATACAGGCCTTTATTCTGCGCGGCCAGTCGTCTATCGCAGCACGAACGAGGTCCATGTCAATATCGGCGGCCACCTTAATCAAGGATGCCTTGAGTGACTCCAAATCAGGATGAGGCTTTGAGCAGGCCTTTTCCTCCAAGTGTTGCCATATCTTGTAATCTAACGGACTCAAATCTGGACGGGAGGAGGGCCAGTCTTCGTGCCGGATGAAGTCGATTTCACGCGCCGCCAGCCAGTCTTGTTTGCTTTTCGCTCTATGAGCTGGCGCAGAATCTTGTTGGAATACCCAGTGCCTGTTATTAAACATGGTATGAGAAACAGGTTCCACAAGGTTCTTGAGGACTGTATTTTGATACACAACTGCATTCGTTTTTACGCCTTTCTCACAAAAATGTACCTCAGTTAAGCCCCAATAAGAGACTCCCAACCAAACCATGAGCGAGGATGGAAAATGACCTCGTTGGACACGCGGATTACGGTTGCTCGCTTTTTCACTGCTGTGTGCGTACACCTTATCATTTTGTTTGTTGTAGCTCTCTTCCACGGTGAAAATTTTTTCATCCGAAAAAAGTATTTCCCGATGCTTTTTCCCGTGTACCGTTTCAACAAAGCGCGGCATCTCTTCAGTCTCAGGTCCATTAAACGAGCGTCCAAACGATGTCCTGTTTTTCTTCGATATGCCCTAAGTCTTCATTTAACACCCTTTTCACCGTGGTCCTGCTTAACCCCATCTGAAGGGCCAACAGTTTCTGCTTACGTATGGGATTTCTTTGAATTCGCGCCTTCACAGCTTTTATCACTGCTGGAGTCCTAACAGAGCGAGAGCGACCACTTCTTGACCTGCCATCTACACTACAGTCTTCATTGTATCGTTTTATGGTACGATAAACGATTCTTTTGGTTATATTCAAATTTTTCAGTAAGTCGAAAATCTGAATTGGCGCGTAACCGCAACGATGCACCGCAATAACTGCGACACGGTCTTCTTTATGTGTCCACTCCATATTTAAAAATGAGGAAAATTCTAAAAAGTACACATTTTTATTTTCATGAAAAATTCGAAATTCGAATTCAATAAACTTTTTTGTGGCCAGCGTTCTAAATTCAAAAGTTTTTATTGTGTGACAGAACTTATGACCTGACTGTGTAGTTTCGCACAAAAATGTGGTAATGTTATAAAGGGGGCATTTAATAAGGCTGACAGTATTTTTGGGAATAATAATCATCAATAAACATCAATACGAGAAACTTTCCGCAAGCAACATAATGGTCGAAAATCTTCCATAGTAACTTATAATCAGCTAATTGAAGTTAATAATCACTCTTAATTTTGATGCAGTGAGCACATCATCTACCGTGGTGGGAAAATTTAAACAGTTAAAAAGAGAGATAAAAAAAAACGGTGAAGTATGACTCGGACTCGTGCACGAAGGGTTCCATGCCACCTTATAGTGTGGTAAGCTTGGCAATTCCGGGTAGGTTTTCCTGTTTATATTTGGCGTAGGTTCTATATTCTGTATTTTTTTCATAATTTAAGACTCTGTACCTATAGTATCGGAGTTACGGGGGGGATGGTTATTTTTGCACTTTTTTGATCATAACTTCTGAAGTTTATAAAGATCCCTTTTCAACGATATTCCCATAACTTTGTTTTTTTTTTCGTTTTGTAATTTTACCCCCACCACTTTTTTGTAGGCTTATTTTTTTCCATATTAGACTTGAATTATGTTGCGGTTATCAGGATAAGTATTTTTGAAAAATAAAATCAAGAGTATTTCTTAAAGTTCTTGAGAAAATTGCCTGTGACAGACGGAAGGACGGACACACGAGTGGTCTTATAAATGAACCCTTGAAGAATCACTTTTGAGGTACGGAACTCTATAAAAAATATCCATAACAGTTTTCTCATCAGGTCAGTTGATAGGCTAACTACATCCAAATTAAGAGCCTCGGCAAATATCACGGATATTTTCCCTAAATATTAAATTCCCTTAATTAAAGTAACACATGTTTCTTGACTAAATATGGCAAAATAATACTTAGTCTAAAGTAAAATTATTTAAACATATTGTGTTTTTTTAATAACTATAAACATATTTACACTAATTAGTAATACAAATTTTGAAAAATCTTAGGCGAGTTCAGGGGGGGAGGGGTCTAGCCAAATCTCACGACATCTCACCAGGGGAAAAGGGGGATTCAGATAATCTTCCAAAACGCTGAATATATCTAATGGACGCCCCCTATCGTCTGACAGTAGGTGGTCTGACCTTGACACAATTTCACATAGTTAAAGAAGTCTGAATTTCACGTAATTCGGGTAAATTACACGAAATTCAGTCCTCTTCTCAAAAATTTACTTAACGTTGACGATCTCCAGCCGAATCGTGGCAGAAACAATAAAGCAAGCATGAAACATATAAAAATCTAGTACAGACGGCAACATATCAACGCTGTCATATCTGCCCAAATGTAGACCCTTATTCCTTAGTCCAAAAGAAGTGCCAACGATATTCTTCACGAAGTCGATAGTACCGCAAGGCAGTTACAGAAACAGGGTACGTAATAAATCCTAGCGTAGGGTTATCTCTTTATTGCCCTTTGATGGGCACTCGTAGATCGTACAGATGCAGTCGTCATTCGGTTCAACTAAAAGTTGTTGTTGGAAACTGAATTTAATACGCACACACATTATCGTATCCCATCCCATACCTTGGATGACTTACCAACTTAGGTAGATTTATGACAAGTTGATTTTTACTGTTTTCACACCGGTCAGAAACTTCTCAATATGATTATTAAATCGTCAGTCCGCTCCCACTACCAGCAGCGCTGCTGCCACTCCAGAATCGGATAAGGTCACGAGCGTAGACGCATGTCTATCAGACGCTGCCTAAATAATCTGATATTGATGTTACCGACCTTATGATGATGACCACCTTCTTTGAGACTGATAATTTATTAAGTATAACATAATATATAAGATTATTTAGTTTAAGAAAACAGTCAAAGTTGTCTTACGTTTAAAATGAATGAAAACTTCCTATGTAAACAAAAAAAAAATTGTTTATTTATGTAAGTTTACAGCACAGGTCGTAGGACTCCCCTGTTAAGTTAACAAAACCTGTGTTAGGGGAGACTGTTCCTGCCACATTGGCACATTATCGACTTACCTAATAAACCAAGTAGGTAATAGTAATTAGGGCTCTTAGTATGTACTATCTATGCATATGGTTTGAATTCTTATCATAGAATTCACTGTACACACAGATCTTACCAAGTTAAAACTGTAAGTTGTATGTATGTATTACTGTGTATGCCTATGTGTATAGAAAGAATTCACTGATTCAATTGAAGCATCAATTCATGCTAGCAGAGTATATCAAATGTAGCATTTGTATCTTGCTTTACGATTCGAAAGTAGCTGCTAACAAAAGCCTGAAATTCAACATTGCAATAGTTTAATGAAAACCTTCGTAGTCTAGAAAAGGCAATTAGGACCGACTAATGGAAAATCTCGCTTAAAGTCGGCGAGATGAACTTTTCCATTTAACTAAGAAAAATAAGATTTGTCGGTAGATCTATCGTTCATCAATCAACTTGATCAGTTAAACCGAACAGTTGGGATTTAATAAGTTAAGTTTTTTTTAAGTTTCTTGCTTAAATTAGCTCAGAATATAATCTTGAGTAATACATTAATAGCACATACATTTTTTTACTATCTGTTTTTATCGAAATGCCTTTTATGTTTATGATTAAGTAAATATACTGTATAAATACTGTTAATATACATAACTGCTTTTGTCTTTCTTTGTAATGGACGATTTAACTTTTCAGAAATGGTTTTCATTTCGAAAATATTGCGACATTTTCTCTTATAATTGTAAGATCTCAGATGGTAAGATTATTTTTACTAAGAAAATGATTGCAGTTGTCACAATCACAAGGCAACTTTTCTATTTGTCTCAGCTTGAAAAGCTCTGCTAACGAAACTGCCTAAGGTGACATATTCCCAACACGAAGTTTAATTTACACAAAGCTCTAATTAACTTTTGGAATTACCCAGAAAGCTCGTGCATCTGCATTTAATTAACAGCTCCGTTTAATTTTCATAGTTGCCAAATAGAAAGTCTCTTATATTTGATTGGTTATATAAACAAGAATTTTGATCGGAATAAAACCTAAACTTATGCCTACACGTAGCCTATTAAACTAAAAATCAAAGGCCAAGTACGATTCGGACTCGCGCACGAATGGTTCCGTACCACCGCACAAAAGTATTCAAGTCTAGGTGTCTGTGTGTTAACTAAAATTGCAAAATATATTTATAGTTAGATTTTATTATTGAAGTCAATGAGAAAGTAGAATAATTTATACAGTATTAATAAAGCCATAAATAATTATACACATATTAAACCAAAAAAAACACAAAATAACCTAACTTATGTACAAATATTAAATTAAATAAAAAATAAAATAAAAAAATATCAATTTATAAGTTAACTTATGTTTATAATATAAGTTATTGGTACAAAGTTATCGGCTACTTTTTGTATGTGGTATTAAAATAAATTGTGCCCACCCTATCAAGACTACATTCTCTATTTTTTTCTGTAGGGTACATACAACTAAAAGTGCGTATTTTTTAAAAAAAATGGGTAAATAGTTTCGGAGATAAGGGAGAAAGGTCTATTTTTGCCTATTTTCTTAAATATTTTTAACTAAGCATGAAGCAAATGTGGCTTAAATGCGTTTCAATTGTCTTTATGATTATAGAATTGTTAAAAAATAATTAGTAATGTTATAATGCGATATGCAGGATTTGAACGGTGAACAGTTTGATTTTACTTATTATGGGGTATATTATGTAACAGATTTTTAAATTTAGTAAATTAGTTATAAAAGATGTTGACCGAGGCGAGGTATTTGTTGTAGTTATCATAGATCCTATGCAAGGGTTTTCTAAGGCATTAGTGTTACTTTTGGGGACTGCATAGGTTTTGAAGACGAGTTTTACGTGAAGGAGCACATAATTTTATTTTTTCTATGAGTTGCTGCTCCGCTTTTGCTCTCTACAGACATTTGCTTCATTTGTCTTCATTTGGCAAGTGATAATAACTTGTACAGAAATTCTTGGTAGATTAGATGGTCATTATGTAGTGGAGGCGTCTGAGGAACTTTTTTTGGATCATTTCTATTGCTACAGACGACTACAGCTGTGCACTCCAGATAGGAGCGCGAACAAGTGTTTTGTAAAGAGTTATATCAGTCTCTCCTACTCCTATTTTTTCCCTTCTTTTAATATGAATCCTAGCATTTGGTAGCCTTTTTTATAAATCTTATCTATGTGGTCTTCTAACTATTATTTGCTGTCTCTGACTGTCTGACGCTGCTGCTGACGTGTTGTCGTGACGGGAATGCTGTCAGTTTTGCTTATAGAGTATTCATTGATTTTAAAATCTGTCGTGACAACGTTAGGTTTTTTTTTGTTGTTCAAGAAACATGTTTACATTTGTCAAAAGCAGAAATAATTTGTTATCTGAGCAGGATTGGGAAAATCTATCTATAAAAGTTTGTCTTCTTGGAAAAGGGTACAAACCTAATTTAGAATGAATGTTCCCTTGCGGACCCATGGCTCAACTACTCCGCTCAACTGATTGTGCCGTGAGTACTTTTTAATTCCCTTCGGCACAGCTGATTAGTCCGTTGGGAAAAAAATAACTGACAAAATCTCCAACTGCCGGTTGATCAATTGGGAAAAAACTATTACCCAACTGACGAAAACTGAATCAGATTTTGGTTTATTTTGAGAAAATTACACGGCAAACGGTTGTGCACTGCCTAAGGGTTAAGTTTCACTAGTGCTAGGAAAATACCTATGTTCGTTGAACATAGGTAATTTCCCCTCGATTCACTAAAATCTATTGAAAAGATCGATTGGTGGATCTTTTTGCACTCGTAAGTCCACTTATATCCTCGATCCACTAAAATAAATATAAAGTTCCATTGATGGATCTTTTTGCACTTAATGTCCGTGACCCCTTTTTAATATTAAGAATAACCTCCCACAACCGTCTGTTGCCCTGTTACTTTATGGATTTCGCAAAGTGGAGTTTTTAGATCTAAAATTCATGACAAATACTTTCAGCCCGTACTTCCACTTTCGTAACCAAAGTTTGGTAACCGGTTCGTAACTGGTTGTGATAAAAGAATTATTTTTTCACTTTCATACGTAATCATGCCTCAGCCACCTCATCTGACAAAATACTCATAATTATGGTGTTCGGACATTACTTCTGCCCGTCCTTCCACTTTGGTAATAAAGTTACATAAAGAGAACGAGAGCCGGTCTGTGGGTTAAAAAAATGGAAATAATGTAAACTACGAAAGTAAAAATATAATTCTTCTTTCACAACCAGTTACGAACCGGTTACCAAACTTTGGTCACAAAAAAATCTTCTTTTGTAACCGGTTGCCAAACTTTGATTACTAAAGTGGACACAGGGCTTCCAACTTCACTGGCTGAATGATAAATCAAAGATAGTACTGGATGGTGTAGATCGTAAAACAGCCAGGGAAGTTGTAAGTATTTGATAAACGAAGATTGAATGTGTCACCCATTTATTAATAGATTTTTACCCTCGATCCACTACAATAATATGAATGGTACTAGATACATTGTCCCGTTGAACAACGAAGGGATCAAGTAATTTCACAGGTAAAAAAAAAACTAACCGTGGTACACCCTCTCGTCGTCCCTTCAACTTTCAATAAAGTACCAGGGCAACAGACTGTTGCAGGAATTTATTTCTTAATATTCAAAAGGGGTCACGGAATGACAAAAGAGCCATCAATGGATCTTTTTAATGGATTTAGTGGATAGAGGGGTATTTTCAAGGTCGTGGTACGGATCTGCACAATATTTGAAAGGACAAAATATAAAGCTTGTTATGGGGAATCATAGTGGTTTCTGAGTTCCAACCAGTTGAGCGTAGTAGTTGTGCCATGGGTCCGGAAGAGTATGTTCCTGTACATCTTTAGACCATCTGCAAATATAGAGATTTGAGTATGATGGAAACATTCAAAAATTTCTTTAACAACTGGATGTATTGTTTACGATGTCCAAAGAATGACCCATGAGTCATCCCAGAGGAAATAGGAGACCTTTGAGGTATAGCCATTGACAATGACAGCATGGCGTCTATTGTTAATGCACGAGTAGGATGAGAACCATCGCAAAAGGTTGCCGCGGATTCCATCAAAAGTTACTTTGCGGACCAGCCGATGGTCGACTTTGTCGAATGCCTTACGAATATCAGTATATATGTCGTCTATATGGCAAAGTTTGTATATGGATTTGTATAGGAAGTGAAGAGAAGGCGGTGCATGGTGGTGGATTTTCCTTCATGAAACTGTGTTGCTGCTCTGTAATTTAGTTTTCCAGGATGCTTTAGAGTCTGGAGTGTACAAGGAATTCAAATAGTTTTATGATTAATGAAGAATGAGAATGGATTTGGATGGAAATTAGGATGGAACTGGGATGAATGGATACATAGAGCATGGCCTGTAGTTTTCGACTTTGGAATTAATTCTGATTTATGGATAGGCGTAGCATGTGCCAGTTTCCAGACCTTGGGGAACATACTTTCCAGCAAACATTTATTAAATAATATTGTTATTGGGGTTGCAAACTCGAGTGGGTGTTTTTAAGAAAGAATGAAGTTAATTTATCGGGTCTGGCACCCTTCTTGGTATCCAGGTTGTACAGTGCTTTCAGGATTTCTTCATCACTGAATTGCAAATCGGCAATTTATTGGTAGTCAGATGATACAAGTAGGTTGTCCATATCTAGGCTATCCACGTTATCTCTTGGTTCATACTCTGAGCTTGAGAATGATGGGAACATTTCTGCTATTTCTTAAATGACATCTTTTTAGGTTATCCATTGTCATTTTAAGCAATGCCTATACGTATTTTCAAAAATGTTTAATAATATTATCTAAACACTTTTCGGTGTGCAAAGTGAAGTTACAGAGTCAGTCTGGTCTTTGGACCGAGCTAGCAACATTAAAATTATGAATAGTCTTGTTGGCATTTGTAATATTTCTACTTGCGACATATTTATGTTTGCGCTTTAGATTAGAAATGAATGATGGAGTGAACCTTAAAAGAAATCATTTCAGATTTACCTTTTTTGAGTGGTACTAAGCCGTCGATGATATCGTACACGACCTTATAAAATACGTTAGTTGCAGCAATTGGCCCTCCATTCTCACCATTATCAGCGGAAGCTCTACGTAAAAGGCTCAGAGAAGCCACAGTACAGCAACAAAACCTATCATGGTCTAGTAGAGAAGACTGCAAAAACACAAAACTATTTAAAGATAAGTATAACTATAAATTTACGAATTACTTAATGAGACTGCCACGTAGTAAAATAAAAATACTAACAAGCCGTATCATAGGCCATTGTACAATAACCAAACACTTGACAATTACAGGTGCAACGGACAGCCCCCTGTGCATGGGGTGCATGGAAGTGGATGAAACAGTAGAGCACATGCACATTTTTCTTCTTAACCCCGAGGCCCACCTTCCGAAACGGTGTAGTCTTTTTTTATATAAAAAAAAAAATGACTTGTAGTTATAAGTAAGTATAATTTTGACGTTGAATAAGAGAATTTATTTATTTATATTCAATAAAAAAATGACTCTGACTCTCTGACTCATGCTTTTGGCATGTCATTCCATAATAGAAACCAGGATGTCTATCCTTGGTGATACAAAAGTCATCCACGAGCTCCGAGAACACCAAGGGCTTCTACTCCAGCTGGTGCAGGAGTTGGGATGGCTGAAGTAAATGTGCACAAAGGCCTCGCTAAAGTGGGCCAGGTGCAGGCGCTACACCCTCTTTTAGAAGATAGAAGATAGATACGTTTTTGCACTATAAGCATCAAGAATTTTAAGTGATTCGGACTAGTCAATTTAATTTAGTTGGAGATGTTTGTGTCGAAATTTGCCTTATTAAAGTTATATTTTGGAATATGTTTGCTCTTGAGAGGCTAAGAGCATTGGTTTTGAAGTCATATAAATGGGTATAGTATTTCTTTTGCCTATTTTCTTAAATATTTTTTGACTCAGCATTTCAGATTCATGAAAAAATATAATTGAGATCCTTGCAATAAGTATTTTCCTTCCTTTTAACGTGTCAATAGACCCCCTTTGTGCCCCCTCCCCCTTTTTTATTGGTGTTTATTCGTCTTTTCCTTAAATATTTTTAAATATGTATTTCAAAGTTATATGTAATAAATATATTTCAATTTCTCCCAACAAGCCCTTTAATTTTAAATGTCAAAACATGCCGTTTGAATTATTTTTTTCATTCGTTTTTGGTTTACATACATAATAAACCAATTTCAACTTATTGGGTTAAGTTTTAGTAAAGCTTTAACAGACTTCTTGATGCATTCAATGGATTCATCAGATGTATCTGTTATTTCAATAGATGTACTCGTATTATACTTTGTTTCATTTCTACTAGACTTCTTATTATGACACTAATTATATATTTAGATGCAACAAGATGCGGTTTTACAGCAGGATGAAAACCATTTCTTATAAGCTTTATATACTAAGTAAATTATAAAAGCTACTACTATTGCATTAGTAGTTCCAGAATAATAATGTCCTTATTTAAATATATGGGACTGATTCTTTGCTTGATTAATTTGGTTTTCAAGATTATCATGTTTATGAGAAGCTAGTTTCAATGATCTAAATTGACATAAGTTATGGAAATAACAGTAATTACCTATGCACTATTATTAACAAAATTATAGTTGCAACAATCATCTTCGATTATGTTGAAATCAATTAACAATTGGCTTGGCAAAGTATGATTATAAGTTTGACATGAGTGAAACTGTAAAGTTTGAAAGTATGCTGTACAATATTTTTTAAGAAAATCAAAATCAAAATCAAAATCAAAAATCATTTATTTCCATAGGATGTTGTTACATCACTTAGATCCGTCATTACATTTTTTTGGGTGAGTTCACTAACACAATGGCGGAATCTGTGGAGAAGAGCTCACCGAAGAAACTCCACAGTCGTCGCATCTTTTGCGTTTCCTTTTTTAAATAAAATATTGTCAAATTACAAAATGAATGCTAATTATATATCGAAACAGCCTGTTACTCAAACAATCTATTCCCATGGACATCTGTCCTCTAAGTAATCAGATATCCTATAGTAACCTTTTTTATACAATTTCTGTTTTATTATTATTTTAAACTTGTCTAAAGGTAAGTTTTTAATATCAGTAGGGACCTTATTGTAATAGCGTATGTAACGTACTACCTCCTTGACCATATTGGCTACTGGCGGATTAGCCAGTTAAAAACTAAAACTATAAAAATTCGGAAATTCGGGTCTGGAATCTCGTCTGGCAGCTGATTGTTTTTTTGAGGCAGACATTTTATCTACTATTTCTTTGATTATATGTATTTTTATAGTAAGTATCATATTTTATTGGTATTTGGTAAGTATTTAATTGCACTAGACTACCCTTTTCATTTTATATGTATCCTATCCAGATAGGTTTGCTGGAAGAAATCTCTGTTGAGAGATAAGCTCGCCTTTGCCTTTTAATTTCGTGTATAATTGTATTGGTGTAATGTTCTGTGCAATAAAGAATTGTGAATTGAATTGAATTGTTTGAGCTCTGAAACGTGAGGTTATATCTTCTGCATCAATAATTTTTAAGTCACGCCTTTAGTTGCGGCGATGGGCTAGTCCCTTTAGTACTGTAATGGAGCTGAATGTTTAGTTGCTGTAGAGTGCAGTAGTTGATGTGAAACTTCCCTACTATCCCCAATCCATGGGTAAGCATTGGTTCGTAGTTAGTCTTTCTTATTTTCGTGTATTTTATACTCTCTATGTATTTCCCTTTTCTATACAGTGTCTATTGGACTGGCACTCTTAGATCCTAATTACCCTAGGGCCCTCGTCGGAAGTCTCCGTGTGGGGAGCCGTCGCCTGATAGCTGGGCGCTGTAGCGCTTCTGTATTCCTATCATTCACACTGGTCTCTTTCCAGGGTTCCAATCCGAGGAGTAATATCCTCCTGGCGCTAACGGAGCTCTGAAACGGTTCCACGCCGAGGAGTAATATCCTCCTGGCGCTAACGGAGCTCTGAAACGGTTCCACGCCGAGGAATAATATCCTCCTGGCGCTACCGCATAATCACTTGTTGACGTCTGGAGAAGTGGACCAGTTGGATTGAGTCTACCAAGGAGCTGAAATCTACAAATTCCCGGCGAGTCCCTATCCAGCGTTTCAACTATATCACCAATATTCGACTCACGACCCTGTGATTAATAAATGTATCTTGAGCCTGCCAATAATCTCTTTTGGTCATGTTAGAGTCTCACTGTTTCAATGGCGCCCGGATTAAGGGAATATTGGTGATAGAGTTTTATGTCTGGTCAGAGTAGTTAGGCCATAAGAGCGCCGTAGAACGCTAGATTTCTTTCGTAGCTTGTATATTTTGTTGTGTTT
The DNA here is from genome assembly GCA_949825045.1 of Argyresthia goedartella. Taxonomy (NCBI): domain Eukaryota; kingdom Metazoa; phylum Arthropoda; class Insecta; order Lepidoptera; family Argyresthiidae; genus Argyresthia; species Argyresthia goedartella. Next base: position 10,069,690 of record OX463812.1, on the reverse strand, counting down.
ATTTTTGTCTGACAGGAGTATATTTGATCGTTTATCTGGGTACCTACCTCATTTCTACATTATTTATGGTCGCAGTCTGACGGCCGTTGTCATATTATAATTGTTGATAAATATTTTCCTCCAAATTCTCAGTACGAAAAATAAATTAATAAATTGTGAAGATTTTAGTAGGGAAACTTTTCGGACTATTAAATAATAAATAAGGTTAGTGTTTAACGGCCGATTTCTCGTACATTTAATCTGTTGTTGACAGTCCTTTATCAATTTCAGCTGTCAAAACGGTAGATCAATGGCTTGATTTTGTACCAGAAACCGGGCGTTAGTCGTGTACTCTGCTTACTTTCATGTAAATTTGTACAGTTTACTAGATAGGTAGTAAACATGACGTTTCCTATAAAATATCTGTCGCTAAATAAGGCTGAATTGGAGTATGAGGTTGAGCTTCGAGGAGGTACACCGGGTACTGTTCTGGACCTCAGGAAACAAATAGTTCCCCTGGCAGAAAAATTACCAGCTGATGATATCTCGGTATCGCATTTGAGTGCGGAAGTAGATCTTCTGGGAGCCAAGGAGAGCTTACTCAAAGCCCTTGCTAATATTACCTCGCTGAACTCAGAATATGACCGCGGTCTATATTACAGAACTGAGGCGATACTGCATCACGTATCTCATAGGTTGGATCGAATATGTCCTGAGGAAGCTCAATCTGACGTCTTCCAAGTCTGCCGTAGCAACCTTGCGATTTCTCTAGATAGTTTAAAAAAACTGTCTCATCAAACTAGATCTCACACTGTTGCTGAGAAAGCCATTGCGATTCCTAACATCACAGTGAAATGTGAAAAAAGCCTCACGTCTGATCTAGCTAAGCTGAAATACGCTGGCAAGACGTGCGTGCGTGCTTTTATTCAGAGAGTGGATGAGTATGTGATTGCTAGAGGTGTCTCGTCTGATATGTTGGTCAATTTAGCGTACGAGATTTTCACTGATGATGCTCTGCACTGGTACAGGCGTATTAAGGACTCTGTTAGCTCGTGGTCTGACATTGTAGAGGCGTTAAAACGAGATTTTAGCGTATCGGACTATGATTATAGACTATTAGATGAAATTAGGGCGCGTACACAGGGTGTTACTGAAAACATTACTATTTACGTGTCAATTATGGAAGGAATATTTTCGAGATTGTCAAAGGCTCTCTCGGAGGATGATAAGCTGGAGATACTGCTGCACAACATTCGTCCATTCTATGCAACATCGTTAGCTGCATCGCCTGCTGTCAAGTCGATTGAATCCTTGATAACTATTTGTAGAAATAGTGAGATTTTCAAAGCGCGTGTTTCGCATTTTCATGAGCCACTCTGTGCGACTGCTAGTACGTTAGCACCAGACTTAGCTTTTAAAAAAGCTCAGCCCACCGCTAAATCAGGTTACGCGACGTATAATAGGCCTGCGAATAACGTCAACGTTGGTTACGAAAATAATTACCAAAATAATAGGAACTTTGTCAACAGTAGGCAATATCCAGTCTCAGCCGTAGACTCTAACTACCAACGTCATGCATACTGTCCTAGATGTAGGACTGATAAACATTCATTGGGTGAATGTAGAGCACCACATTTTCCTATCTGTTTTAAATGTGGTAAGGGAGGTGTTCGTACACCTGACTGTCCGGACTGTCGTTCTAGATATCAGCAAAAAAACTAAGTGGCTCGGATTGTGGTGACAATAAGGGTGAAAAGATATCTCATTTTAACATCGCTGACTGGAAGAGCTGGCTTGATACTATTTCTAAGTTTTTTTCATGCTATAATGTCGCTTCAATCCGCGATCATTCTTCTACCACGGAATACGCTCGTCCTTATGTAAATATAAAGGTAGCTGATAAAACTGTCACGGGATTACTGGATTCTGGATCTTGTGTCACTATTCTTGGTAATGGTGCGCACAAAAGTTTTCTAGACAACGGCTTGAAGCTGCAAGTTTGTGATAGGGTGAACTTTCTAGCTGCAGGTGGTCAGAAACTATCATCGATAGGTGTGATCTATCTTCCTATTACATTTGAGAGTCAACTTCACATAATTACTGCTTATGTGGTTCCCCAAATTCAAAATAACCTTATACTCGGTATGGATTTTTGGCGTAGTTTTGGTTTATTTCCTAAACACTTAAGTTCCGTGTTATTCTTTAGCGAATCTGACGCTAGGTTAGCTGAGGTTGCTTTTCATGAATCGAAACATCTCCATGCTTATGAACACTTGTCCGATACACAACGGATTACTGCCGATAACATTATGTCACAGTTTCAAGACATTTCCTATGAGAAGTGCGGTTTAGGTCGAACTTCCGTGATTTCTCACGCTATTGACACTGGGGATGCTGCCCCCATTCGTCAAAGATATTACAGAATGTCTCCTGAGAAACAGAATGTGTTGGTCAAACAGCTGGACGAGATGCTGGAGGAAGACGTCGTTGAAAAGTGCGAAAGCCCCTGGTCCTCTCCTGTTTTACTAACCCCGAAAAAGAACGGAGAACTCAGATTCTGTCTGGACAGCAGAAAACTGAATTCCGTTACCCGAAAAGACGCTTACAATCTACCTTATATTTCTGAGATTCTGGATAACCTTCGAGATGCCAAGTATCTATCTAGTCTTGATTTATCTAAAAGTTTTTGGCAGATTTTGATTAAAGAAGAAGATAGGTGTAAGACGGCTTTCTATATTCCTTCGCGCGGAACCTATCAATTTAAGTCCATGGCCTTCGGTTTAACCAACGCTCCAGCTACGCAACAGCGATTGGTCGATTTTTTGTTCTATGACCCTGAATTTGAGCATATGGTCTTTGTCTTCATCGATGATATTATTATTGTCTCTCCTACCTTCGAGAAACACAACTCTCTATTGCTACGTGTATTAGAAAAATTAAAGTCGGCAAACCTTACGGTAAACTACAAGAAATGTCAATTTTTCAGGCAAAAATTGAAGGCCACGTTGTGGATTATTCTGGCCTGCATGCAGATCCGGAGAAGGTCGAGGCGATAGTAAATTATCCTACCCCTACTAACCGCAAGGAGGTCCGTCGTTTTTTAGGAACAGCATCTTGGTATCGTCGATTAATTCCTAATTTCAGCTCTTTAGCCACTCCACTGAGTAAGCTGACTTCACAAGGCAAGAATGCACCGGCGTTCTTTTGGTCGAACGAAGCTAACGAAGCGTTTACTAAATTGAAGGATTGTTTGGTCTCTACGCCGATTCTTTCGTGTCCTGACTACACTAAGTCGTTTGAAGTCCATGCAGATGCTAGTAATGTGGGTGTAGGCGCTGTTTTAACCCAGAACATTGATGGCGAAGAAAAGGTGATAGCCTACATGAGCAAGTCTTTGAATAACCAGGAACGTAATTATAGCGCGACTGAGCGTGAGGCTCTCGCTGTTCTATCTGCGATCGAACACTGGCGTTGTTATCTAGAGAACGGTCAAAAATTTGTTGTCTATACTGATCATTCTGCTTTGAAGTGGTTCCTAAATCTCAATAACCCTACAGGTCGTCTCGCTCGCTGGGGAGTAAGACTTTCTGCTTATAACTTCGAAATTAAACACCGTCGTGGTGTTGATAACGTCGTGCCTGATTCTCTATCTAGGTCGATTCCTGTCGGCGCGATCAACGACGTTGTTCCCATCACGAGTGCGAATTCTTCACCAAGCACTACTGATGGGTGGTATCTAAACATCTATAACGGTTGTCAGAATTTTCCTACTTCATATTCCAACTATATAGTTTCTAACAATAAACTATATCGCTTTGTAAAAAGTCTCAATCCCTTAACTCGTGAGTTCGAATGGAAAGAGGTTGTTCCCGCTGAGCTACGTTCAGAAGTTATAGGTAGCAATCATTCGGAACCCACTTCTGCACATTTAGGTATCTTCAAGACATATAAACGTCTTTGTCTAAAGTTTTATTGGCCTAAAATGCTGAGCGATGTTGCCAATTTTGTCACCAGCTGTCATACATGTAAAGCTTACAAACATCCAACGCATGCACCACTAGGTCTTATGGGTCGTCCAAAACATTGCTCTAGGCCTTTTCAGATGATTAGTATGGATTTAGTCGGTCCACTACCACCGTCTAAAAAACAAAACACTTTTCTCCTCGTCATTACATGTTGCTTTTCCAAATACTGTCTTTTATTTCCGATTCGTCGAGCTACTGCAGAAATTATTACTAGGATAGTTGAAGAACAGGTGTTTCTTGTACATGGTGTTCCGAGCTGCGTTTTGATGGATAATGGAAAACAATTTTGTAGCAATTCTCTGCGTAAACTGTTTAGCGATTATAATATACCTAAAGTTCGTTTTACGCCGAGGTATACTCCACAGGTGAATAGCGTAGAGCGTTATAATAAGACGATTATGATTGCAGTTTCGACCTTCATCGAAGATGATCACAGATCGTGGGATACTAATATTTGTAAAATACAGTTCGCGTTAAACAGTTCTGTTAGCGAGGTTACTGGATATTCGCCGTCATTCCTAGTCTATGGTCGAGAGCTTGTTCCATGCGGTACTCATTACGTCGAAATTGATAATAACGATGATGTTCTTTTCGCCCCTAGAGATGTGTATGCAGAGAATCTTGGTTCTCTACGAAAAATCTTTGACAAGGTTCAATCTTGTATACTACGGGCCTACGAGAGGAATTGTGGACCGTATAACTTGCGTCGTAAGCATGCAGAGTTCAACGTAGGCGATTTTGTTTGGAAGAGAACTTATTATCTCAGCGATAAGGCTAATTGGTTCTCTAAGAAGTTAGCTCCTAAGTTTTTAAAATGTAAGATAATTAACAAGAAGTCGTCATTAGTTTATGAACTTGAAGACATCTTCGGTAATTTTTTGGGCTCTTGGCACATAAAAGATTTAAAGTTAGGTTGTTTTTTTTTTTCTTTTATTTAATTATTACATAACTACTCTATATTGTCAGACTTACTAGTTGATCTTGTGAGCGTTATTCTATTTATTTTATTCTAAATAATAACATTGCTATTTCTAATCTTTAAGGGTCGGTCTGTTTGTTAGTTTTTAACTAAATACTAACTCTTTAGCGCTTGTACTTGTGCCGAGCGATCTGTGTCTGTCTGAGAGCACCTTCTGTCTGAAGATAGGCTGCGACAGCGTTCTGTCTTATTCAATAGTAGTTAACGATTGCTTTATGTATGTAATAAGTATTTTGACCCTTGTATTCTAAAAACCATCTATATCTACAGCTATGTAAAAGTTCTTTATTGTGTAACGTTACTCTGCAATGTCTGTTACTTTAGCTTATGGCCTCTTGAACTATAATTCTCTACTTTTTTACTCTTTGTTGTAGAATAGATATTCTACTCTATTATTATTTTCTGTACCCACTAACGGTGCAGGAAGTCTTGAACACTTGAGGGAGCTGCCCCTCATGGTGTTATTCTGCGTTACGATAGTAGCTAAGCTATCGGGGCGTTTATGTACTAAGGTTCTTATTTTAGTTCAAGGGATCTTGCTTATTTTTCAACTTTTGACAGTTAGTCTGGGTGTGCATTTGGCTATAATAATGGCACCCTGTGTGTAAGGCTGTGTTGACACGATGTTAGTGTGAACTCTTGTATGAACTTAGTATGAATTCTGATGTCTGATTGTTGGTACGAATGTGTGTTGTTTGTATGTAGTTGAGCTAGACTGTTAGTTATATATTTCTCTGACATTGTAGATGGCGAGCTTTAGAGAATTTTATCTTAAGTAGTTAATTTGGTAAGTTAGTTTAGTTTAGTTAGTATCTTAGAGGATTTTATCAGGTAAAATCCTACCCAAACAAGACGGGTATGTAACGTACTACCTCCTTGACCATATTGGCTACTGGCGGATTAGCCAGTTAAAAACTAAAACTATAAAAATTCGGAAATTCGGGTCTGGAATCTCGTCTGGCAGCTGATTGTTTTTTTGAGGCAGACATTGTTTGAGCTCTGAAACGTGAGGTTGTATCTTCTGCATCAATAATTTTTAAGTCACGCCTTTAGTTGCGGCGATGGGCTAGTCCCTTTAGTACTGTAATGGAGCTGAATGTTTAGTTGCTGTAGAGTGCAGTAGTTGATGTGAAACTTCCCTACTATCCCCAATCCATGGGTAAGCATTGGTTCGTAGTTAGTCTTTCTTATTTTCGTGTATTTTATACTCTCTATGTATTTCCCTTTTCTATACAGTGTCTATTGGACTGCGGCACTCTTAGATCCTAATTACCCTAGGGCCCTCGTCGGAAGTCTCCGTGTGGGGAGCCGTCGTCTGATAGCTGGGCGCTGTAGCGCTTCTGTATTCCTATCATTCACACTGGTCTCTTTCCAGGGTTCCACGCCGAGGAGTAATATCCTCCTGGCGCTAACGGAGCTCTGAAACGGTGCCACGCCGAGGAGTAATATCCTCCTGGCGCTAACGGAGCTCTGAAACGGTTCCACGCCGAGGAATAATATCCTCCTGGCGCTACCGCATAATCACTTGTTGACGTCTGGAGAAGTGGACCAGTTGGATTGAGTCTACCAAGGAGCTGAAATCTACAAATTCCCGGCGAGTCCCTATCCAGCGTTTCAACTATATCACCAATATTCGACTCACGACCCTGTGATTAATAAATGTATCTTGAGCCTGCCAATAATCTCTTTTGGTCAGGTTAGAGTCTCACTGTTTCACGTATACAATTGCCTTTAAAAGAATTACTAATTTTATGTAGTCGGCTTACATAAGCAACCAACTTGGCTTTATTTCTAGTATTAAAATTGTGTATGTCACTGTACTTCTGAAAATTAGTTATATTTCTTTTTACATACACAAGATTGTCATAGATATATTGAGACACAAATGTCAGAATATTGATTTCTTTAAACTTTTCCCTCAGTGACACTCTAGGCCCTAATCTATAAATTGCACGAACAGCCCGTTTCTGCAGAATAAATATACTATTAGCATTCGCAGCGTGACCCCACAATAAAATACCATAGGTCATTAGACTATGAAAGTAACTAAAGTAGACTAGTCTAGCGGTGTCTACGTCAGTAAGAGCTCTAATTTTTTTAACTGCGAACGCTGCTGAACTCAGTCTGTTCGACAATTTATTTATATGAGGATCCCATTGTAGTTTGGCGTCTAAAGTAATGCCCAAAAAGACAGTCGACTGCACAAGGTCCAATCTCTGTCCTTTTATAAATATGTCTGTTGTTACCGGGTTCACATTGGGTAACACGAATTTAATACATTTAGTTTTCTTTTCATTAAGTAATAAATTGTTAACAGTAAACCAGTTCACTATACTAGAGATAGCATTGTTTATCTCGTCATAATTTGATTGCTGTCTTTTAACTTTAAATATCAAAGAAGTATCATCGGCAAACAATACTAACCCATGTTTTGCTTTGACAAGGTAAGGTAAATCATTAATATATACTAAAAACAAGAAAGGACCAAGAATTGAACCTTGCGGTACGCCCATACTTATTGAAGACCCAGGTGATCTTTTCCCATTAACATCGACCATCTGAACCCTATCTGTTAGATATGACTCCAGAAAACCAAGGGCCTGATCTTTTACACCATAATGGCGTAACTTCCTGACAAGAGTGTCATGATGGACGCAATCAAAAGCCTTGGATAGATCGCAGAAGACACCTATTGCATCCATTGCGTCTTCCCAGGCATCAAAAATATTGTCGATTAGTTCAACACCAGCATCGGCTGTTGAACGACCCTTTGTGAAACCAAAGTGAGCAATATGAATTAAATTATTGAGATAAAAATGACTTTGCAATTGATTAAGTATGAGTTTTTCAAATATTTTGCTAAGCGTTGGTAGTATCGATATGGGTCTAAAATTGGTTGGGTCTGACGTACTACCAGCTTTGAATAAAGGTATAACTTAACTTAGTTTCATCAAGTCAGGAAACACACCATTATCTATACATTGATTAAATATACAACAAAGGTGAGGTGCAATACAATCTACAATGGAACTAATAATTTTTACTGATAGACCATGGGCGTCAGCTGTCTTTTTCATTTCCAGGGACTTAAACGCTTTTATAATGTCTTCATTATTTACGTGCCTAAATTTAAAATCTGTTTTACATTCCTCAAAGTTTTGTTTAAGTATAGATTCAGCAGCAGCGGGAGATGAATTTAAACACTTGGTTGTTGAAACTGGAATGTCCGTAAAGAAATTTTCGAAAGCTTTTGCTACTTCTAGGTCTGTACTTAGCAATTGATTATCTATCTTAAGCTTGAAGTTATTATGTGTAGCTTTGGCCTTTCCAGTCTCTCTGTTTATAATTTGCCAAGTCGTTTTCATTACATTGCTACTAGATTCAATTTTGTTTTTAATGAAATTAGATATAGCTACGGCACAAACGCGTTTAAACATTTTTGAATAACTACGAACATAATCTGGAATAGTTATATGATTTCTCTTCATAGAGTTCATATAATCTTCGTCTGCTCCTATGAATTCCAACTGTCGCCCAATCACTAAACAAAGCTTTGTTATTAACTTTTATAGTTTTTGATTTAAATACCGTATCATATTCATTTTTGACAAGGTTAAATACTGAGTTGTACAACAAATTTGGATCGTCACTGTATGGTATTTCCCATAGTTTATCTAAAATATTATTCCTGTAGTCACTAACGGGCACACATGTAATATCCTCTTTTTGGTCCTTTTTTATTTTAATATTGAATATACCTATCTGACCAGAGTGATCAGAGGTTAATTTATTGATGACCGATTTGAAAATGGGCGTAATGTTAGTAAATATTAAGTAGTAGTAGGCTCCAAAAACAGATAGTTCATGTTGTGACATAAAAATAAAGATTTTAATCTAGTATAAGGATAGAATAACTGTACCTCATAGGGTATGATCTGTTATATTATCTTTGCATATCATAAATAATTTGTTAGGCTTAGACATAGATAAATCTGTCATCGTTAAGTTTTTGCCATATATTAACATCACTTCACCATAAATCTTAAAGTCACAGGTATCGGGGAGAGCGAATATTACTTATGTTAAGAGTTTTGTTTCACATATAGGATTGTGTAATGTAGACAAAACAAGAGGTAATGGACAGATCATATACTCATAATCAACCTTATGACGATCACTTAAGCTATCTAATAATGTGTAACTTAATCTATCATCCCTAAGGGCTACATACATTTTAGATGAATGAAGTAAAACATAAGTTTGGAAGTTGTATTCATCTTTCGGTGGAGGCAACGGTAAAATCTTATAAACACTTAACTTAACTGGGTTAATCAAGGGTATTTGAATAACAAACAATATCTTATCGATATAGTAATATGAAGTCATCTTAGATAGATCTATGATACTATGTATGTTCTCTAGTGATAGAGAAACTGGGAACTCGATGTTCCTTTTAGACATCATGCTTTCAGCTCATTAAACAGATAAGTGGGAGTCAAAACATACGAATGTAAAATATTTGCTTTAGCAACGAGAATGGAGTTCAAATCGAGTTCGTATCTGAAGTATTAGACACTGAAAGTAATGATGCTTCAATTAGATTAAGAATAATGATATAATAATAACTTGGAAACTATGTACACACATTGATCTAGCCCCAAACTAGGATTTTCTGTATCTTGGTTACTAGACAACGATACACATACCAATATAGATACATATTATATTTAGATAGATAAAAAACCACGACTAGGGTACAAACATCCGTTCTTAAAATAAACATACGTTAGTTATTGATTTCGTGAATTATTTTTTGAAAAACTGTTCATACGTAGTCTTATTTATTTTCGAATGAGTGATGGCATTTACTGGGTTACGAGATAGAGCGTTTGAGTTTATACGGCCCGGTTTATAAACAATCTCATAGTCATATTCCTCTAGTTTTAAACGCCATCGCAATAAAAGTTCTCCTGGAACTTTTGCATTAAAAAGCCATGTACGGGGACGGTGGTCAGTAACAATTCGGAATTTATATCCATAAATATATGGTCTAAAAGTGTTAATGCCGAAAAGCTCCTTTTCAGTTGTGGAGTAGTTCCCTTCGCATTTATTTAGTGTACGAGACGCATATGCTATTGTTTTTTATATTTTCCGATTTTGCCTTGCGAAAATACTGCGCCAACGGCGTAGTTAGAATCGTCTGTAGTTATGATGAATGTCTGACTGAAATCTGGGTATTGCAATAATGGTTCTGTGACTTTTTTTTTTCAGAATATTGAAGGCTTTTTCTTGCTCATGAGACTAGCGAAAAACTGTGTCTTTCTTCAATAATGAGGTTATGTGAGAGAATTTCTCTATGAAACGCCTTAAATAGCCGGTTATCCTAGAAATGACTTGACATCATTCGGGTTCTTGGGTATGGGGAATTCGGAAATAGCCTTGAACTTATCTGGGTTAGGCAAAATACCCTTTTCTGTTATAACATGCCCAAGATAAGAGACTGCAACGCAGGAATGCACATTTGTCAGGCTGCAACTTCAAGTTGGCCTCTCTGAATCTTGAAAATATGAGTTCCAGTTTTTGCATTTGAGACTGAAGGTCATGTGAATAACTGTTACAGTCATTCAAATATATATAACAATGAAGACCTTGAAGACCAGAAAAGACTAATTTCATGAGTCTCTGGCATGTGGATGCAGCATGTTTTAAGCCAAAGTGCATTCTGGTAAATTCAATATGTCCTGAGATACCAATAGTGGTAACACTGAAGCCAGTTTTTTTTGAATCTTTGGGATCCAGCAGCAGTTGATGAAATCCAGAAGCCAGGTCAAGAATACTGAAGTACTTCGAATGACCTAATTGGTCTAAAATATCTGTTATAAGAGGAAGAGGGTGTAAACCTCTGAAACTGAGACGTCATTAAGTCGTCTATAGTCAATTATGATTTTTGCTTGCCAGAGGCATCAAGATTCTTAGGAACAACCCACACTGAGCATTCCAAGGGGAAAAGGAAAGTTCATAAAGAAGAAGTAGAAGGGAATTTCTTCCTCTTTTTTATGAATTTCTGGGAACCAGTAAGACTTAACATGGATAGGAGGTGCCCCCCGGTATTAATCGAATGTTGAATTTTATCTGTATGAGTTAGGAATTCACCATTAAGGTGAAATATATCAGTATTATTAGACACATGCCAAACACCACATTTGAGAAGTCCACATGCGAGAGGTCCCGGTTTCGATCCCCGGCTGGGAATACAGATGAATCCCCGGGTCAATTGTCAATTGTCAATTGTAAAACGGGCTGGTTTCCGCAACTCGACGACGAAAGCGCCTATTTTGCGTGTGGGTGGGAATGCAACATCATTCAAGCCAACCCAACTCCTCCAGGAACGCCAGTAGGCCCTTTACGTTACCGACTATCCCTGGAAGGTCCCCCGATTGACCAAGGTGTTTAGCCCTGTAGTCCGCTACTCCTGTGCACTCCATGAGGACGTGAGCAGCCGTTTCTTCTGCCTCCAAGCAGGCTCTGCAAAGGGGGCTGTCGGTAACACCTAGGACATATAGATGTTTATTAAAGAAACCATGGCCAGTAAGTGCTGCAGTTACCAGTCGCATGCGCGGCCTACTAAGTCGAAGCAAGGTCTTAGCCAGCCTAGCGCTAGGGGACGGCAAGGCCAGCTTAGCCTGCCTGCACTCCTCATGGTTTGTCCAAAGAGTGGCATGATCATTCCTGGTCGACTCTCTCAGAAATGAGCGTACCATCTTGAAGGGAAGAGGGATGATAGGTTCGGGACTATACGCTGTCAAGCTAGATCCTTTACGCGCCAACTCATCCGCTGCATCGTTACCTCTTGATCCGCTGTGTCCTTTTATCCATTGAAGGATTACGCGGTTATGTTGACATACCTCCATTAGTCGTTTGTGACACTCGTAGATTAGCCCTGAGTCAATAGTGTTGCTATTTAGGGCTTGTAGGACGGCCATGCTATCCGAGAGGATTCGAATGGAGGAATCTCTTACCTTTCTCGATGCTATGGCATTAGCGGCCGAGATGATGCCCATGCATTCAGCTTGAAAGACAGTATTATGGGCACCCAGTGGAATGGCTATCTTGATGTTTAGGTCCTCCGAGAAGGTGCCTGAACCAGTGCCTGCTTCAGTTTTTGAACCATCGGTAAAAATTCTGAGCTCTTGAACGTCGAGCCCCTCAATCCGATGGTCTTCATGTAACTGTATATTGTATTTTTTGTCAAAAACAAATTGTTTAGGGATTCTGTCACTGCAAGCCATAGAGATGGGAAATTTTTTGTAAACTTCCCCTAGGATGGCGGTGTGTGAGGTCCTGTTTTTCCTCCAAAGTCCTAAGGTGTTGAGTCTCACCGCAGATGACGCGGCCTCCTGCTTAATATACAGCTGGAGTGGCGGAAGACACAGCATGGCCTCCATTGCTGCTGTTGGAGTAGTTCTCATACTACCTGTGATAGCCATGCAGGCCAGCCTTTGGAAGCTTTGGAGTTTGCTTATCATTGTGGTTAGTTTGGTCCTGGTCCACCACACCACAGCTCCGTAGCAGACAAGAGGACGGATCACCGTTACGTACAGCCAAAGAATGATGTTGGGAGAAAGTCCCCACTTTTTCCCCACCATTCTCCGACACTGCCAGAAAGCAATACTCGCCTTCTTTAGTTTGTTGTCGATGTGGCTACTCCAGTTGAGCTTGCTGTCCAAGGTTATGCCCAGGTACTTCACCTCAGTTGCTAGCTGGAGTTCCGTTCCAAAGAGCTTAGGTAGGGTATACCTACCAAGAGCCCTATTGTTAGTGAACATGACCATTTCCGTTTTTGTTGGGTTAACCGCCAGGTCATATTCTAAACACCAGCGCTCCACGATGCGAAGAGCTGTTTGTTTAAGGTTGCATACTGTGCTCGCAAATTTACATGTGATGAGGATTACCAAATCGTCGGCGTATCCTACGGTGTAGTATCCATTAGCGTTAAGCTTGGTAATCAGGTCGTTAATGACCAGATTCCACAGAAGCGGGGAGAGCACTCCTCCCTGCGGGCATCCCCGCACTACCTCCGCCGACAGGGACTCTCCAGCTAGACGCACGATACGTTTGTTAAGCATGTTTGTGACCCAGTTGTTTACAGCTGTTGACACCCCATGCCTTGTTAGAGATGCACTTATACTGCTATGCTGCGTCTTGTGAAAGGCACCTTCTATATCAATAAAAGTTCCAAGACAGATGCATTTGTTTTGAATCGCCTCTTCAATTGTGGATAAAACTGCATGGAGAGCCGATTCAGTAGACTTACCCAAACTATATGCATGCTGATTCTTGTGTAAGGGTATATGTTTTAACGCTCCATCTCCCAGGTGTCTCTCGCACAAACGTTCGAGAGTCTTAAGCAAGAACGAGGTGAGACTAATCGGCCTGAAAGATTTAGCGTTAGTGTAGTCGCTCCTTCCTGGCTTCGGTATGAAAATTACGTTTACTACTCTCCACCTTTTGGGAACGTATCCGAATCTAAGACATGCTTTCATGATTCGGACCATTATATTGATGACGGGTTCCCCACCCCACTGTAGAAGTGCTAGGAAGATTCCATCTGGTCCTGCTGATTTAAAAGGTTTAAAGCTATTAATGGCCCATCTCACCTTGTCAGCAGTGATAATATTATTACTTATGTCTAAGTGGTCGACAGCTTCATGGTGAACCTCTTCCGGCCACACAATCTCTTGAATAGTTCTACTTCCGGGAAAGTGAGTTTCCAACAAGAGACTGTGTGTTTCTGTGGTGGAAGAGGTATATGTTCCATCGGGTTTTTTAAGCGACCCTAGCCTGGAGTTGCCTTGTTGAGCTAGTATTTGCCTTACCCGATTTGCTTGATCAACGGTTTCAATGTCGCTGCAGAATTTCCTCCATGAGTTGCTGCTTTTGAACCGTAGTCGTTTCTTGTACTTGGATTTGGCATCTTTATAGTTGTCCCAATCCTCATCAGCACTGGTGTTCATCGCCCTGTTTAGCAGTCTTCTGATCTTAGCACGCATCCTATCTAGATCAGGACCCCACCAAGGCTGCCCCTTGATGTTGGTAGGCGCTGGTGTGCTAAGCGGGCAAGTTGAATGGTAGCAAATCCCCGGGTCTTGGATGTTTATATGTGTGTGACGATGCTGTTTCTGGTTCCCACGACATAGGGTTTCCTAGTGTGGGGCCAGAAGCAATTTTGTGTCTGTATGTAAATGTTTAATGTACATCTAACAACTTTAATGCACGCATAACATTTATAGTAATTTTTCCTGATGAACTTCGACTAATTTACACTAAGGAATATTTACCTAATTTTATTTATTTTTATATATTCATTTATTTATTTATATTTTCTATATATGTATATAAATATAGATATTTATTTTTCTAATAGTATAAAATGAGCTCGATTATTTGGAATTTAATAGCACAGATACTGTAATCGAGTTACAAAATGGTAGCAGTATCTGTGACATTAGCGAAATCGCAAACAGCCAAAGTACATCGAATTATAACTCAATGCCCGTTGGCTTATTGCGATTTCGCCTATGTCTTGTCCGCGGCAGCCAAAATTAAAAAGCTACTTTGTCTCACTCAGTAAACAAAATGCAGAACACTGTTACTTGAAGCAAAAGCCTCTTGTTCGAGCTGCTGAGGTGAAAAAAATAATGATTGACTGGCTAATGGAGAAAAGCTATGATTAAACGGAAGATCTAATCTTAAATAAATCAGAATGAGAAAGGTCCTGACACTCACCCTTATTTGCAAACTCATTCACACTCATACACATAGACATACACACAAATACACTCACATACCAACACGAAGTGAGTTAAATCTAGGATAGCAATGTATTTTTATGAGTTATTAATTTTATTAAGTTGCACTTGAAATCTATTCTAAGAAAAATATTCTTACTTTTTCTTATTTTTATTTTTGATTTATTTTTAAAATTAATTTAATTGTACTTAGAATCAAGCTTAGATTTATAGTTCCATACCTACATACTTAATAAAATGATACCCAGATATGGAAGTGCGGGGCTTCCTGGCACAGGTATTTTTTATTTAAAAGGACGCTCCAATTAACTTGTGAATTAAAATTAAGTTTGTTTATGAAATAAAGCTTTTTGTATTTTGTATTTGTATATTATTTGACGCCACTGGTCTTTTTTAAAAAAACATTATAAACAATTATCATATTTTTTTCTTTTGTAGGGCAGTCAGTAAAGGCTTTTTTAACAGTGTAAAAACATACCCTATTAATTCTCTTTGCAGGTCATGACTAACAGCGAAAAACGTAGGGTCGAGGCAGAAAATCAATCTGTGGGAGTTTCTTCGCCCTACTTTTCCCACATTGGTCCATTGTAGAGAAGAGGCAAAAAAATACGTTTGCTAAGTATATGTGAATATCTACAGTAGTAAAAAAAACAACTTTGGACTTGAACTTTGACGGGCAGGAAATACATTAAGTCGATGAGTGTATTTACTTGGGCCAGATAGCCTCCTTCGGAAACAGCCAGGATAAAGAAAGTGTTCTGTCCATGAAGGAACTAATGTGTCCTGCCTTTTGTAACCAACAGTGCTGATACATAGTATTTCATCGAACTTCAAAAGTCCAAACTCAAGGTTTACCAGCGAGCAATGGAACTTCAAAAGTCCAAACTCAAGGTTTTTTAGCGAGCAGGACAGACCGTAAATTTAAAGTGAAACTGGGCCGGTCACATCAGTCGTATGCACCCAGACAGATGGGCGCGTCGTTAATCTGTAATCGCCCATCTGTCTGGCTACTAGCACAGGGACAACAACGGAGATGGGGGGATGAACTTGACAAGTTTCTGCTCGGTAGCAGGAGGTGGCGCAGTCCAGGGACGTGTGGACTCAAGGGGGGAGGCCTTTGCCCAGCAGTGGGACACTATTACATAAACATAAATAAAAAAAAAACTCACTTCGACTCTAATAATGTCCCGCCATTGCTCAGTGAGTTCTTCTGCTCGAGCACGATTTTTCTTTATTTTTTTCTTCAGAACCTCTACGCCACTTTTTATGCGGGGAGAGCCAGTCTTCTTCAAACATGCTTCTTATTTATGTTGTTTGTAACGCTGGATGATTGACTGGACGGTAGACCTTGGCAGTAACAGTTCTTTTGATATTTGGTATGTTGACTTCCCTGTATTAGTATTAGAACCATATTAGAACTTAAGATTTTTCGAACCTTAGACCTAGTAGTAGACCTTGGCAGTAACAGTACTTTGGATATTTGGTATGTTGACTTCCCTGTATTAGTATTGGAACTTAAGATTTTTCGAACGTCTTGAGAAAGTTTCCAAAAAATTTATTATTTCTATTTATACCAACTGTCAGCGAAACTAATGACAGGTTTTATATAAATTATAATATTGAACACAAATCCTTCTTAACGTCCAGTTTCTGACTTTAACTGAGGTACTCGTATAGCTAAACCTTTTTTAAAGTCAGAACTTTTTTTTGCATTGATTCGTAACTAGATGTGCTTGTACAGAGACTAGGTTAAATCGAGGATTGTAGAAGTCCCAAAAGATATAAATATAAGACGACAACGTTAAGATTATATCATTACCCCGCTTTCTAAATATTTGGGTTCCAAAAATCTTGTCTCTCTCTCTTTATACGTAGTATTCTGCATTTGGGCTCGCAGCTATCATGCATGACACAGAATATCGTAGTGTAGGGTCAGATACAATGTATGTAGTTATAGATAAATGTTTGTTTCTTTTATATCTCTTTTACCAAAGCCCGTAAAATTCCGGGTAATGGCTCGCTCCTCATTTATCAGAGTTACCATCGGTACAGACGGCAAAGTGTTTATCGGTCACCGCTATCATACTACATACATAGGTTTATACCTATCTATAAACATATACATTATACAGAGATCTTAATGTAGATCTGCTTGTAGATACAACAATTAAACAACTATTTACAACTTTATTCATATCATTATTTTATTTCATGTATTTCTAGAGACGACTAGAATTATACTTACCAGCCAAACTTGCTTAGATAACGTATTTTGTGACTGTGAATTCACAAGTAAAAATGTAATTAACTTATTACCGTCCGATCAAAGCGATCAAACAATTTCATTCCCAATTGCTAGTCAAGATAAGACTGATAAACCATCATTTTGTAAGCCTGTTACATCCCATAGAGACGTATACGAAAAACATAGATATAAATTTGCCAGTACCGGATTTTAAATGAACTTCAACCCTAACAAAATCTATTCAGACTTCTTCAACATTATACAAATAGAATTCTATAAATATTTTAAATTAAAAAATCTCAATGACAACAACGGTAAATCTAAATTTAATAACTGGGAAATGTTTGGAATTCGTAAAAGTGGAGCTATCTTGTATGACCTTTATGAACGAAAAACCTATTACTTTGATAAAAAAAATCATGACTTTGTTAAAAAATACTAAATAACTTTCAAGTTGGTTTGTAGACTTTCTTCTTCTTTTTGTGTGGGAGCCTTTACCAGTTAATAAAAAGGAACAAACTATATGTTTCCAAAAATTTGCCACCGCTATGACATTCGCCGATACTTGTATAAGATCCTCTTCGTGACATTTGGGACCGTTCGGGCAAGCTTATAGATGGTCTGTTTTTTATTCAACCCCGCATTTACACTGCGGGCTCAAGGTTTCGGAAATTATCCCCCATTTCTGTAGGTTTGTAGCACTGTAAAATATTTGCACATTAATAGAAAAATATAAAATTCAAATAGTCAATGGTCAAAGTTCTTTATTACTGTAGATATTAACATACTTAGTCGGTCCTTAAGTTCTGTCACAAGGTTTTTGATAGATAAAACTCAGCAATAAACTTTTTCTTATTCGTATTATACATGATTAAAAAGCTTATTTTATACGAATCAAATTGCAATACAATACATTTTGTACGATTATCGCAATATGACAAAAAACCTTATATAACTTGAGACAATCGCGAACCCAAAACACGCCGCAACTGACAAAAATACCACTTACCACAAATTTAATATAAAAACAGTGTTCCAGATAACAAACTAGGTTTTTTTTTATTTATTCTGAAACCTCGATTTTAGACCATGCTTAACAACTAGCATTTGATTTTCTGTTAGCTTTAGTTCCAACTGCTCCCAAAGAGAACTTTACATACTTTTTATGTTTTCAGAAAAACGTATAAAAATGATCTTGTGGGCAACAAGTACACTACGTAAAATGTGAATATGAAAATTAGTTTTACCCAGACTTAGTTATCTTATGCTTCAAAATGAAGGTAACGGGTTCAGGGAGGGTTCTGACTAAAATCTCACGTAAGATTGAAAGGTTTTAAGAGTCATGGAAAAAAGATAAAGTGAATCACGTCCGTATTTTTGATTGGGTAAAAAAGTGCAAAATCTCTGAAGAAACTAGCATTTGTGTAATATGGCTTTAAGCATTTAAATCCAATAATCGTTCTAATTTATCAGTATTTAATGAGCTATCAAACCATATATAGTATTAAATAAAATAAAACTTGGTATTATTTACTATGCGGCAAAATATTTGTGACAGAACTTATGGACCGACTATGTATACTTAGCAACCGTATTTTTTGCCAATTCTCTACATTGGACCTTTGTGGGAGAAGAAGGGCATATAAACTGCCACAGATTGATTTTTAGATCTCTTTTAAAAATTGCTTGGGCTAAACTAATACAAATATAACAATATAAATTATTATAATTAATAAGCAGCAATAAATAATTACAAAATTATTAACAGCAAGGTCAGTATTGAGCCAGATTAATCATACATAAATATGTTACGGCTAAAGCTAGGTGTGAAACTAAACTTAAGTTTAGCCGGCTAATCTTAAGATTAATTTCGACCCTCGGCTAATGTCCGAAGTCATGTTCGTTTGTAATAAAGGATGTCATCTTTAATCGGCTAGACTGCACATTTGCCGATGCGTTTCGGTTATTGTTGGACATTAGTTAGCCAATGATGAAAACGAAGTATTCGTGCGATCGCGGGGAGCGGGGCGGGGTAATTTTATTCAGATGAGAAAGCTATTTCTAATATCAGGGCAAAATACTGTGGTAGCTTAGGTGAAGGGTAAAGGGGGTGAGTGATGCGAAGCCCCCTTTAACCTTCGTGTTAGGTTTAACATGTAAGAACAACAAAAACTAGAATAAGACGATTATAAGTATTTTTTGTTGTACTTACATGTTCAACCTAACACGAAGGATAAAGGGGACTTCGCTTCGCTCACCCCCTTTATCCTTCACCTAAGCTGCCGCATTGTTTATGGCTACCGAATCATTATCATCACTTATTCCAGATTAAGACGGTAATTTTTCAACATTAGCCTAGGTATTCTGAAAAATAAACTTAAGTTTAGTCGGCTAATGTCAACCATATTTTCTCACCCACCTTAAGCCTCAACAGCGTCGTGGCTAAACTGCAGTTTAGCCGACTAATGTTGAAATCATTTATAGCAATGAACATTATTTCGGACATTAGCCGAGGCTCGAAATTATTCTTAACACTAGCCGGCTAAACTTAAGTTTAGTTTCACACCTAGCTTTAGCCTTAAATATATATATATATATATATATATATATATATATATATATATATATATATATATATATATATATTAACCCCAATATTAGTACTGATTTAAGTTATCAATAAGTCTACTACTCTAAATATGTTTAGATGAAATTTAGATTTAAGATATTATATAATAAGGTTTCTACACACGTATCTTAAACCCTCTTCACTACGTCCAAAAACAGCACGTTACGATCAGATAAAACTCATTTCTTATTTGAATATTGATACGTTATGACCATAATGTACCAAAATTTGTCATATTATAACATTCAAATTTTGAACGCCGACGCCCACCAGTTGGTACTACTTAACAAGCTTAACAACTGCAGAGCTATGATCAATGCCACAATGCCGGTCGAACATGCGTTTCCTGAAAACATCAAAGAGAGCTTATGATATGTGCTTAGATAAACTAGTGTATGTAACTGTACATAATTAGGCATTATGTAGCAGTCACTTAAACCACTATAATATTAGTACACCAAGTACTACTGAGTACCATCATTTGAAACACTGTAAATTATATAAAACCTAGTTACAAATAAACATTTTTGTGTGTTGTATTTGCGGCTCGAGGCTCTGTCTCCTAAGCGAGAGCTCCCGGGTTTGAATCCCAGCCGGGGAGAGTGCAAAAAAACCCCAGGTCTTGGATGTTAATATGTGTGCGAAGTCGCAGTTTCTGGTTCCCACGATAGAGGTGTGGGGCCTGAAGCAATCTATGTGCCTTTATATTAGTAGTTTATGTGACTGCTACATAATGGAGGGCATTAAAACTCGAGAGTGGGTTTATGAAACGAGCCGAATCACTCGAGAGTTTTAATGCCTAATTATGAACAGTTACATACACTAGTTTATCTACACAGATATCATAAGCTCTCTTTGATGTGTTCAGGAACCGCATGTTTGACCGGCATTGTGGTTCTGCAATTGTTTAGCTTGTTCTTTAGTACCAACTTCACGCAGACGGGCGTCGGCGTTCGAAATTTGAATGTCAGTACCAACTTCACAGACAAACTAGGGACGGCACGCGGGTGGGCGTCGGCGTTCGAAATTTGAATGTCATTATATGTAGAAAAACTACACATAATGACCATTATGTGTAGTTTTCCAGATACGAAACGAGTTTTTACCAAGTAGTTTAACATAATGCTGATCGTAACGTGCGGTTTTTGAACGCAGTAAAGAGGGTTTATGATACGTGTGTAGATAAACATTTTTATATGTCTGTTTTTGTTATGCCTTGTGTCAATTAATAAGGATGTCTACATACTTTAAAATCCACGACACGAGGACTTACAAACCTATATATTAATAATGTTAAGCTAGTTGTAACAGCATCATCCGCAATTCGCCTGATAAGTAATTTTGAAAAACTGATTCTTATACCTATACATATATTTATATATACATATACTATACATTTATTTCAAGCATTATTTCTAAAAAAATTTGGCTTTGTTTGAAAAAGAATACATATACATTTTCAAGTTATAACTTCCTTAAAACCTTCCAGAGGTCCTGGCGTTCCCTCTGACGTCACAAGTTTGAAAACGATTAACTAAACTCTTTGCCTGATAATGATTTCGTACTTACATAATCTAAGGCATATCTGACGTAATTTCCTGTCTGATGCTTTTCAATATAACATGGCGGATAATTGTATTTTGTTGTTTTATTTTATCAACATTTTTAATAATCTAACTACTCATGAAAATTAATCCTGGCTTTTTGGTTTAGGACTTTGGGTTTGGTCACGTAAATCATTATTTTGGTAATTTTTCGTTGCAACTAATATTGTACAGAACTGAGCGTACGAAATAATTAAAACATCCTTGTTTTATTTAACTACCCAACATGCTAAATTGTTTCACACAAGTGTGGATAAAAAAAAAACTACTGCAATAATTGTAAAGTAGGTGGAGAGTACCCTGGAAGGAACAAAGATCAATTTTGTACGGATAATTCAAAATGGAATAATGTTATCCTCCCAGTCGGTCCAATGTTTTCGCTTTCCAAAAAATATTACAATTTTACAATGACCTGTATGCCTCAATATTTGCTACAAGGCTGGGTTTGAGTCCATACAAAAGCTGTGACTATTGTTTTTATGGGATACGCTCCACTACTTTGCAATTATGAAGATTGAGTATTTATTTAAAAAAAAACATGGTCGATAGCTGATAAAACAAGAATGATTTGAAATACATTGTACGCTCACTTCCTAAGACATTTTTGATGATTGCTGTTATGAAATTTAAAATAAGTTTATATGTTGTTATCACGTAAGTTGGTTAGCAATTTTTTCAACTTAAGGCTATTCCACGGAAGTTTTGGTGTATTAGCTAACAAACGAAAAAAAGTCAAAAAGATACCCTAATATTGAGGATTTTTGTCATTAATAATTTTATGAAAAATTTTGTAAAAATAGTAATGGTTGAAAACCTAAATAACATCAATTTTCGCAAAGGATAGTTAAGGTTAAATTTGCTGGATATGGACTTTACTTTAACCCCTCATAATTTATTCGAATAACCACTCACCTTGTACATTTCACTTCTCTTTTATTACTACTCGATCCATTTTGAGAAAAGGTGATCCTCTGTTTTGCACTATGGCTAGTTTAAATGCTATTGAGTTGTAATTTCTTGGCAACAAATTACAATAAAAACCTCTCCAGTATTGAAATATTGAGGAAAACCAATATCAGGTATCATAATACTGAGCTGAGCTCTCAATTCTGAGGTTTGCAGGGTAATATAAACCAGTATTTATTACGTAGATGCATTCAATATCAAATATTGAATGTTGTAAAGTCGTTACGCTTTTTACTTGATTTTCTTCATCACCAATTTCAGTTCTCCATTTGCCACAAAAGTGAGCCCTGACGCTGAGTGACGAAGGCGGCTCAGATGCACGGGTCTTGTGAAAGGTTACAAATTTAGTTTTATCAGTGTTGAGCGTGAGTAGATTTGCGCCCAACCAGTCCGCAATCATGGCCATACGTTTTTATGTTTTTCCGGCTGCTTCTTCCTACGAAGAATCTCGAAAAACTACTGTATCATCGGCGTAGCAAAATAGTTGGTAGTCGCAGTTTTTGACTGAGGAAATATCATTAAGATATATGAGGAACAAGGTAGGGCCACCATAACAGACAGTATTTGAATCTTTTATACTAGTTTTTATCTTAACCCTTTGCCACCTTAGTGTCAGATAGCTCCGAAACCACTCAAAAATAACACCTCTAATTTCGAAGCTCTCTAATTTATTTAGAAGTATCGGTACCGAGACGGTATCGAAAGCCTTTGCAAGATCTAAAAATACTCCTGTGCTTTGCCTCCATCCAGCACCGATGTAACGAGGTTTACCAGTTCACTTACTGCATCCTCTGTTGATATTCCACGCCTAAAACCATACTGTCTGTTGTACAATAAGTTGTGACTCCCTATAAAGTTTACTAGTCGCTTATTTACAACTTTCTCTAGTACTTTTGAGAAGGTGGCAAGAAGAAATATAGAGCGCTAATTGGCAGGGTAATTTTTAGGACCGCTTTTATGGATAGGCGTTATCACAGCAGTTTTCCATATTTCCCGTTTAAAATGCTGATGTTGCATATATATATGAGGTAGGGGGCTTGCCAGTGGTTTGTTTAATCTTTTAATTAGATTATTGGTTATCCCATCAAGACCCGGGGCACTCTGCGTTGGTAGATTTTTATTATGGTTTTTATTTCTAATGTGTTTGTAGGGTTTAGGAATAAAGACGGTACGGATTCAGCTGCGATAGTCCTTTTTGAAGCCAAGGAGTCCTTTGTTTCGCCCAGGGTACTGAGAGTCTTATTGGATAGTTTTTGGCCTGTGGTTGAAAAATATTCATTACTTTTATTTATTGATGCTAGTTCATCCTTTTCTATCGTTAATAAACTTTTAGCGGAACTCTAAAGGGCTTTTGAATAGCAGATGTCTTTTATTGTAGACAATATTTGTTCGGGCTGTAACGGTTTTGTTGTAGCATTTGTTTTTCGTGTTCGTGTTTGAGTGTATGCAGCAAGTTTGTAAAGAAGTTTCAGTATCTAAGGTAAGTCGTTTTCTTAATTAGGTTGTCCGGATCTTTCCTGTATTTGGCGTGTAACTCGTCCCGATTCTTCATACACTCTACGAGACCGGGAGTGATCCACGGTTTGATAGTATACTTTGATCTAATTACAGTAAAGGTTTTTGTGTTCTTACTTATTATTGCTGTTATTGTTTCCGTAAAAATGTTTGTTGCTTCCTCGACATTGTCTAGTTCTGTAATCTTGGTCCAGTCGATGGATTCTATTTCCGATTGTTCACATGTATGGTCGATATTGGTAATAATACGTTTTTATTAGGGTTAATTGCGGTATAATTTATCAATGATAGCCACGTCGTGGTCTATTATATCTGTTTTACAAACAATAGCCTCTGCTTTCATTTTTTATGAAATAAAGTTATGGTCCAAGCATAAATCTTGTCTTGTTGGTTGTGTTTTAGCTGGAATTAGGCCGTGTTCTGCTGTTATACATAGGTAATCAAATTTATTTTTCTTATTTTTATCTGGAATGGTGTCTATATTTATATCGCCTACAAACAATATTTGTTTGCCTTGACTTGCCATGAAACTAAGTAAGTTTTTCAAGGATTCCAGGAAGTTGCTAGGGTTCTCAAAAGAAAGAGATGACCATAAATAGGCCTCTCTCATGCTGGGTTTATGCATGGTAGCATTTAAGTTAGATTTTACATAGGTGAAATTGCGAGAGTTATGATTTCCGCTAGGCCTTTCAGATAATAAAGGGTGACTTGATAATTTAGGTTCATGTTGTGTATAAGTTTTATTCGTATAGTGTGTGATATGTAGAGAATTAACAATTAGGGTGCCTGTTTCACTACGCATTTTACACAGTTTACTAAAACTACACTGTTTACAGAATAGGGTCAAGCCGAGCATCCTGTTCTTTAGTTGATTTGATGTGAATTCGTATGAGGATTTTACCATTGATAACCCAGTGGTGCTTGTAATAGTGCAGCTGTGCGCGTGATTTTGTCTCTCGAAATAACAATCGATTATCTCCTGTAAGCCTTTCGTTCACGTATATGTTACTGAATTACCACCGGTCTGTCAGATGGTTTGACGTTGTTGATGTTATCTCTTTGCTTACCTGCCCCCGCGACAACCTTTGCCATTGTTAGATGAGGGCCGACTCTTGTAATATCATGAATATCGCCTTCTTTTATATCGACACCAATTTTTGTGGCCAGGAGCAGGGCAATATGGTACAAGTTTTCATTAGGTGACTCTGGAAAGCCAACCAATTCTAATTCGTTTCCAAGGGAGTTTTGCTGTTCTTCATTCAGCTTTTCTTTAAGCTCTGCGAAATTCGAGTTGTTTATCTTCGACTGATTTAATTCTGCAATCAGTAGAGCCAAGTCTTTCTGAGATGTCATCAAGGCGCGTCTCGCATCTCAACATAGACTTATGGACATATTTATCCGTGTGGCAAGTTTAGTAGTCTCTTCCCTCAGAAGTCGCAACTCAGTTACAAATCCTCCAATCTCGGTGGAGGTCACGGGAGATGCGGTGTAGGTTACCTCATTGGACCTCGGTCTGGTACGAAAGGTTATGTTAGCACTATCGGAGGTATGGCGTATTGGTGTCGAACTGTTGTCGCCGTTGTTATAAAAATAAAATTGTCTAAATAAAAATTTGTAAGTGGAAGCCCTGTTCCGCATGGCAAAAGACTGAGAAGTATATCGGTGCTGACTATATATATCTCAAAATATGTTTATCTCAATGGTCGAGCGACATTATTTTATAAGAAGAAAAATTACATATTGATACCCAATAATTAGTTCCTTAAAAGGAAATCTGTAGGTAGCTGTCTCTTCAAAGAACTCTACGATTTTTCTCAAAAAACGTTCCTCAATATTCTCCGTGAAAGCTGTACGACGTCCTACACACCACTAGACCTAATTATGATTGGTGGTCATTAAGCCAATTTCGACCAACTACATATTCTTGTTAGTTTGCTATCAAGCGACTTACATACTTTAAGAGAATGAAAATATTACCAAAATTTCTACGGAAGCTGGAAATAGAAGCTAGTACACTTCGCGCCAAGATTCTTTGGCTCTGAGCCAACTGTCACCTCTCTCTCTTTCTCTCACCCCACCTTATCCTATGCGAGAAACCATAGCTCGCTCAGACCCAAAAACAGTATTTTGAATAATAGGTATTATTCAAAATACTTTTTTATATATAATATATTTATTTGAAAACTTAATCATATAAGGTTATTTGACTAAGTATTTAAATAAATATGTCAAAAGTTCATTGCTTTATTTACAAAAGGCTAGTATTTAATCGCACAGCAAAAATACGGATTTTCACAGCAATAATACTTTTTATGTTTTAAGTATTTTTGTTGTTCTTACATGTTCAACATAATACAAAGGATAAAGGGGGCTTCGCTTCGCTCACCCCCTTTACCCTTCACCTAAGCTACTGCAGTATTTGCTGTGAAAATCACTAGATTTGCTGTGGAAATCTGTATTAGTGATGTGCAGTTTTATATTTCCAATTTTTCACTTTGAAGTATGATGACGTTACAAGCAAGTGAATGCATGATTATAAAAACCCACCTCAGACCATATTTTCCAAAACCTTTTTTTGTTGATAGTGTTCTCTATGGCAATGCGCGTTTTTTGAGTGTAAAAACCACCTTAGTTATAGTTGCATACTGGTGAATCTTTAGGCCTCAATATTTAGTTGAACGGAAAAACACCTCTCATCCATGGATGAGATTGGTTTTTACAACCAAAGTGTGGGTGGTGGTTGAGGACGAAATGATGAGGTGGGTTTTTACAACTTAAGTTTTTTACAACTAATCCTTCAGTGTCCTACCACTACAGTAGAAGTTGAGAAGGACGACTAATAATAATAATGATTGTAAGAAAACTGGTATTTTGAAACACACCTCGTGCAGTTTGAATGAAAAACAAAAAAAAAAACATAATTATATTCATAATTGATAACTTAAAATATAATTCTTAATCAATATTGATTTAAAAAAATGTTCCACTGTTATATTTTTTCAAAGTTAAAGTTTTTTTTATAGATTTCCAGAAAGTTTACAAATGATCTGAGGGGTGTTTTTAAATCATACATTCAAGTATTAACGTACACTCACGAACTTAATAAGTGTTTTGACAAATCATTCATTTCAATCGTTTGCTTCAAACTAGCTGACCCCGTGAACTTCGTACCAGTAGTCAATGTTAGGTGAGCTGTCAATGGGGAAGAAAACGCTAAGCTTATTAGAGATGGCGTTGCATTCGTCGGACCCATAACAAATAATATGTCACTTTGAGTTTGTCGGTTCGGTGGCTATTTCTTGCGATATTTAGTGAAATTGTGGTGGTTCTGTTTTTGCGAGTAACTCTTGTATAGTAATTAGACTGTGAAGCGATTAAAAGACAATTTGAAAACCCGGGGAGGGACGTTAAAGGGTCTTAAAGCAGACTTAGTCACAAAGTAAACAATTGTTAAATTTTCCTTCTTTATAGCGTGCAGGTGAGGTTGATATTTGGCCCGGATTAGATATTGTACTCCGTTCTCCCCTTGCTCCCCACCTAAGAATAATAGAAAGATGACAAAAATTATGGGTTGGGTGGTCGGATTGTACGCTAAATAAGACGAACAAATAGTCAACATCTCTATCCCGCTCCCGCCGTACTTTTTGTAAGTCTGTGATTGCAGCCTGCCATAATACAGTTCGTCCAACTAAAAGGTATACGCGAGAAATCTGGTTCAGAGATACGAGTAAAATTTTGCACCTGTGGCATTTTTTCTGCTTGCAATGGAGCACATTTATCTTCCTCGAAAGGGAATATCTTTGACATACTCTTGGAGAGTAACTCTTAGTGGATCGCTCTGCAATGATGAATTTTGACTGGATGAGGGTTCAAACAGATCACCAGTAGCTGCTCGCTGTGATGCTATAGTAGCTTCCTCTTCCTTTTGAGCTCTTATTTGTGTTGCCACAAAAAGATCAGCGGGTTGCAAACAAGGTCTGCATATTTTCTCCTGCACCGTTATCTGAAAAAATACAATAAAAATGTTAACGGTAACGAAAAATACTTACTTCAATATTTGCACGGCAATAAACATTGATTTCGCATAACGTCAAAGGAAGATATCCCGAAAGGTATGATCCCGAATTTACCTTTGTGGGCAAAAGCGAAGTCCTTACATACATAGTAATGTGCACAGGGGTCGTTAAATCCGTCATAATTAATATGGGTGCACCAAAATTCTTTAAAAAAATTGTATTGTTAGTTTGTATTCTTTGACACTACTTAAAAATCACAAATGTACTTTTATTGTAGGTATAGTATGGGTACTATTTAATCGCACATCAAAAAACTGATTTGCGCAGCAAAAAAGGATCAGCAAAAACACTTTTTATGTTTTAAATATTTTATGTGTACTGTTTTTGTTTTAAGTATTTTTTGTTGTTCTTGCATGTTCAACCTAACACGAAGGATGAACCATTGCCCTTCACCTAAGCTACCGCAACATTTTGCCCTGATATTTACTGTGCAAATCAGTATTTTTGATGTGCAGTTTAATATTTCCTGTTTAGTATTATGTACTGACCTACCGATTTTCAAACAGGTAACGAGCGTATTCAATGATGTTTGGATCAAATCAAAATCAAATCAAATCGAATATTTTATTTAACAAATAACATTAAGCATTGTACATAGTTGCTTGCAGACTCCACACTAGGTATAATCTGTCTCATGGAGTCCTGACCAATTTAGAGTTGACAGATTAGAGTTAGTTGCTAATCGTATGCCGGGTATAAGATCAAACAATGATTGCACTTTTAACTAAGCTAAACATAAAGACAAAAGTAAAGATTAAATGTTAAGAGACCAACAGTTAAAATAAATGTACTTATATGTAAAAGTTTGTTTGTAATTATATATATATAATTACAAACAAACTTTTATATATATATATATATATATATATATATATATATATATATATATATAAAATATATAGGTGTTTAATAATATAATTAGGTTAGATACATGTGGATTGAAGAGCTTCGGTGTTTTCATAGTCCAGTGTCGATAGCCATTTCGTTAGTTTAGTCTTAACTTCGTGGATGCCGGAGTTTTTGATGTCGGTGTTCTTGGTTACCATATTATAGATGAAGGGAAAAGAGAAGGGGCTAAAACACTGCGCAAATTTTGTGCGGACAGAGGGTGTTGGCACCCTATACACTCGTATGGCTAGCATTGAGCTATATTTGTGCTTAAATAGCGCTACTCTCAAGATATAGAGTTGTCAGACTGACAGAACCTGGCATTCGCTCAGTATTTTTGTAGTGGCATAGAGAAACGGTTTTTTAATCATTACTTTGAGAATGGAACGTTGAGCCCGTTCTAAGGTGATCAAGACAGTTTTTGCAGCGCTGCCCCAATAGGTAATACAGTAGAGCAGGAGAGACTGGCTTAGGGAGATATAAACAGCTCTTAGTACCTCATTATCGGCCCCCTGTCGCAGAAGTTTCATTATAGGTATTAGTCTTCTGACACGACCTGCCATGATGCTAATATGTGGTCTAAAAGGAGTTTTACGTCTCGTGTGAGACCTAGATATTTTATGTTATTAGTTCTGGAAAACGCGGGACAGTCACATGAACTATTTCTTTGCTGACAGGTGTGTAATTTTAGGTCCCTAAAGGCAACAGATGGCTGAGACGCGCAGTCTTATGAAAGCATACGAATTTCGACTTATCCGCATTTAGAGTTAAGAAATTTTCATCACGCCAGCCTCCGACCGATGCCAAGCATGACTCAACCCGAGCTTAATTTGGTCCCATATATCCTGGCTTATCACCAGGGCCGTATTGTCGGCATAGCAGAAAACCTTGACATCATCATGCTTGTCTGTTGCCTGCCAGATGTCATTGATGTAGACGATGAAGAGGCTTGGGCCGAGGATGCTGCCCTGGGGCACACCGAACTTTATCAGCTCGTCAGAACTAGCTTTATCTCTTACTTTGAGACATTGGGTTTTGTCTAAGAGATAGCTTCTGAACCAGTCTAGAGCCGTACCACGAATGCCGACCGTTTCTAGTTTTGCAAGAAGAATCTGCGATGAAACTGTATCAAATGCTTTTGATAGATCCAAGAAGACGCATACACATGCTTTGCTTTTATCCAGATCTTTGCTAACAACTTTAAGCAGTGCAGTGACGTGACGTGGATAATCAGCTATTTAGTCTCCAGTTCACAAATAAGACTATATGGGCCACTGAGATCTTCGCCGCGGTCCACTAACTGTGCTCACTCCACAAAAAAAACACTGACTTGCACCAATATGACTTGTCATTTTTATCAAAATAACTAACTACTTACAGAGAGAACGGTATAACAGCATAGTCGACAGTATAAAATAACAGACTCCACAATAAAAAGGTTTTATTTTGCGTACAATCCGACCACACAACCCATATTTTGTATCATCGTTCTATTATTATTAGATATAGCAATATTTAGTTCCACATATCTCTGTAACATAGAGTTACGAACGAGTACTTACTAGACATTTATTGTTCCTATGCCGGTTGAGGGAATTTGAGGCTCCCTGTATTCCAAGCCATATTTAGCATCCCCGTATTGTAGGGTCCGAATTGCGAGACCCGTGTTTAACAGCTCGTATATTTAAATCACTTAAAATTATTTTTGTTATTCAAACGAATTAAATTCTTATTTTGTTATATCGGTTTTACATGAGTTACCCCTATTTGTTTGATGAGAACGGATATTTGTACCCTAGTCATGGTTGTTTATCTATCTTAGTATAATATTTATCTATATAAGTATGTGTATAGTTGTCTAGTACCCAAGATACAGGGAATCCTAGTTTGGGGCTAGATCAATGTGTGTAAATAGTGTCCTTATTATTATTATTATTATTATTATGTATGGTACGCAAATGTTTTATGTACATGAAAGCTCGCCAAATGCAATGTCTTGCGGATAATAACCAGCTAGGGGAATTCTACGGTGAGGTTCGAAAACTAATAGATACGAATACTCTTGCAAAAGTACCACTTAAGCCTGCAAATAGCGAAGGCCTTCTTAAAAGCAAGTAAGAAGTACTTAAACGATGGGCGGAGCACTTCAACACCATGCTGAATGTGGACCGGTCTGCAGACCTGGAATAAGTCTACTCGATCCCTCAACTCCGCATATTTAGCGAGCTGGATGAGCCATTGTTACGAGGCGAGGTTGTTCTTGTAATAAAGCAACAACATAACAAACGTGCGGTTGGCGTTGACTTTATACCGGGAGAACTGCTTAAATACGGCGATGAGGAACTACATTCGGCAATATGGGAGCATTTTGATCTTATATGGAAAAAAGAACAGGTCCCGTCTACTTTCAAAGCATCGAACATAAGGGCTCTATATAAAAGGCAAGGGCGACCTTTCTGATTATGGTTCCTATCGTGGTATTTCGCTTTTATCAGTTCCTGGAAAAGTCTTCGCCAGAGTTCTCCTAAACCGCCTGATGAAACTATCAGAAGGTCTGCTACCTGAGACCCAGTTCGGCTTCCGACCTGATCGAGGCACAGCTGAGGCTGACTTCTCAGTGCGTCAAATGCAAGAGAAAAGCAGAGAGCAGGGCTGTCCCATGTACCTGTGTTTTATTGACCTTGAGAAGGCCTTTGACAGCGTCCCACGAGAAGCCCTCTGGACGGTGCTCGGAATGATAGGCATCGGTTCACAGAGAGGTTTGTGAGACTTTTCAGGCTCCTCCACGACGACATGCAATGCTGCGTTGCTAACAACGATGAACAATCAGAGTTTTTCCCCGTTACCTGTGGGGTCAAACAAGGCTGCGTTCTCGCGCCTTTATTGTTCGCGTTGTACTTTGCGCTCGTAGTCCGGGAGGTTATACAGGCCTCTCTAGAAAGTGTTCGCATCCGTTTCCGCACCGATGGCAGTCTTTTTAACCTGGCGAGACTAAACTCCCGCACAAAAGTCTCACACGCGGTGATCACTGAGATCATCTACGCGGATTACCTATGCTTTGTGACAGAATTCCCAGATAGCCTGCAACACCTCATGTCCGATCTCGACAAATCTTGCCGTAAATTCGGCCTGAAGATCAGCATCAAAAAGACGGAGGTGATGTCTTTAAATATCGACTGTCACGAGCCTCTGAATATGAAAGTTTGCGAGGACGAGCTGAAGCAGGTCAATAAGTTCCGCTACCTAGGGAGCACTTTAAAATCCAAGTGCGACCTTGATTCTGAGACCAACAGCAGGATTGGAGCTGCAGCTGCAGCATTCGGCAAGCTGGATACCAAGGTCTTTTGTTCACACGACATAAAGATACGAAAAAAGATCTCAGTGTACATGGCGATCGTCCTGCCTAATCTCCTGTATGCTGTAAAAACTTGGACCGTGTATCACCGTCTCATCCGCATGCTAGATCGTTTCCACCTCAGATGTCTTCGCAAGATAATTGATATCAGATGGTCTGATCGCGTTCGGAACACTGAAGTGCTGCGATTTTCCGAGACTTTGAAAATCACCGGCGTGCCGAGCTCGACATCAAGCGCGATGAGTTATAAGCCCAACAACCTGCGCTAACTCAGTACGGACTCTGTGTCCACGGAGGATTGATGTTGCGAATATCCTATTCAAAGTAATGTGCTCAAACTCTGATCGTTACACCACGTACGCGGAATATGCTAGACGTTCGCTGTTGCGCGATCGTAATACGTGGTATAACAGATCCACAAATAAGGGCAGCTGCGACCAATGCTAGGCTAACTCCACAAAATTTGGTAGAATTCTTATCAATTTATGTCTAACCAAACCGTAGTAGCGCTCATACCTCCCGTGATCTGGTACGTTCGACCAGGAAGCCCATGGAGCAAAACTTTTGCAAGCGGCCTGCAACTAATTCCACCATGACGTGTTATGGTTGTGGTCAAAGTGGCCATGTCTGAAAGTATTGCTCCAAGAAGCCCAGGCTCGACAATGTCAATAACGACTCGGCAAAAAGTGCAACACCAGATTCGCGTAAAAAAGTTGCGACTTCTGCTTCAAACCGAATCATTCAATAGACCAATGTTTCGCCAAACAACGGTCGGAACAGCAAAACAAGAACAATGTAAATTTCTGCCGTGATTTGGGGGGTACTTCGAAAGATATTTGTCGGGAGTGATCCAAAACATTGCGGTGGACATACTTATCGATAGCGGGTCTTGCGCTTCACTTATCTCGGAATCGATCATAAAACATTTCGAATGTCGGCGCATACCGTGTTATCAAGTGTTCAAATGTATAGGAAGTCAAAATGTTGAGTCTGCGTATTATGTAACGGTCGTGGTCGAATTTAGTAATATATCGTTGGAAGTGGATCTTCATGTAGTGCCCGCGAATTGTTTGAGTGTCCCCGTACTCATAGGTACGGATGTCCTTAACAGAGACGGTGTGACGTATATTCGTACAAATAGTGAACAGCGTCTTACGTGGAAAAATTAATTGCATAACGTATCGAATGTTCAGACGAGTGTTCATTTGGACGTCAAGACACCACTTGTTGGTGATGACCGCGATTCATTGCTTATAGTCATTGAACAATTTGAAAAGGACTTCATTGTAGGCACTGCGCTTACTACAGTCACCTTTGGAAAATGGGCATTCATCTTACAAGTGACTCGCTGGTGCATTATAGGCGAATCGGCATACGCGAGTCAAATCATATTGGTTAAAAAGAAAGACGGTTCCGATCGCATGTGCGTTGATTACGTTGTTGTGCGTTGTTGGCGTTAAACGCGATAACAGTCAAGGAACGGTATCCTTTGCCTTTGATTGAGGATCACATAGACCGGTTGGGCAAAAGTAAATATCTCAGCTGTTTAGACATGGTATCCGGGTTTCATCAGGTCCTAATGGAGGAAGATTCTGTTCACATTACAGCATTAATAACACCGGAGGGTCATTATGAATACCTCAAAATGCCCTATGGCTTGACAAACGCTCCAGTCGTCTACCAACGAATAATAACAAAAATACTGCGGGAGCTAATTGAAAGTGGAATAGCCCTTGTATACATTGATGACATCATAATCTTGGCTACCACAGTGCAGGAAGCGCTAGAAAATCTACAAAAGGTACTAGAGACGTTAACCTCCTCAGGGTTTTCGATAAATTTTAAAAAGAGTACATTCGTTGCTACTGAGATTGAGCACTTAGGTCGCATTATAACTCAAGGTCAGGTGAAACCGAGCCCAAGAAAGATACAAGCACTTGTGGATACGCCAGTTCCAACAAACGTCAAATAATTCCGCCAATTACTCGGGTTAGCGGGTTACCTTCGTCGGTATATTAACGGCTACGCATCTAAAACATCTTGTATAGCTCGACTTACACGAAATGACCTACCATTTGTTTGGGGTGATGAGCAGGAAGCGGCTCGAAAATATCTTATTGAGTGTCTCACTAATGAACCAAGGAAATAGAGCCAAGTGTAGATACCGCAGGAATCCGACAGATGATAATTTCCTCTCTTACAAATATCTTCGCAACCGTTGCGACCGTCTCTGTCGCGATGCTAAACGTCGGCACATACACGAATGCATTGAGAACTACACTCCAGCTCAGGTGTGGAAATTCCTGAGAACGCTTGGTGTAGGTAAGGCCCGGGACCTACATGCTGGTAATGTAGATCTCAACGGTCTCAACCAGTTTCTTTCTGCCCCGCATGTTGTGATGGATCCCACTGTCAAACAAGCCACGCTTCAGAGCCTGCGCTCTAAGTCCTTACCCAACACCACACCATTCAACCTGAGTAGTGTTGGAATCGATGCGGTCAAGTAGGCGCTATTGGCAGTCAATTCGAAAGCTGTAGGCGATGACAAAATTTGCCTTAAAATGCTACTGACAATCCTTGACGAACTATTACCAGCAATAACATACGTTATAAACTTTTCTTTAGCTAATGGTGTCTCCCCCACAGTGTGGAAGAAAGCACTAGTCATCCCACTACCCAAAACCTCCAGTCCCACCTCTTTCAATGAGTACTGTCCCATTTCAATCCTGCCCATCCTCTCCAAAGTGCCTTGAGACCATTGTCCATAACCAGCTTACCTACTACCTGTCCTCAAACAATCTGCTAAACACGTTCCAGTCAGGATTCCGACCGGGTCATAGCACCGTCACGGCTCTGCTGAAAGTCACAGATGACATCCAGCTAGCCATGGACCGCAAACAGCTTTCCGTGTTGGCTTTAATTGATTTCAGTAGTGCCTTCTACAGCGTAGATTTCGACATTCTCGTTGAGCTTCTCAGATCCCTGAACGTCTCTTCCTTCTCTGCCAGCTGGTTCGACTCTTATTTGAGGGATCGGCAACAGCGAATCAGGACGGAAGAGACATCCACTGAATGGTGTGACCTCCTTTCAGGCGTCCCTCTAGGTGGTATTCTTTCTCCTCTTCTTTTCTCGATTTTCATAAACTCCATCTCGGACATCCTGTGTTCTTCATATCATCTTTATGCTGATGATCTCCAGATTTATCGCCACTTCTCTCATAACGATGTAAACTCTGCTGTGGAGGCATTGAACGCTGAGCTGGAGGGGGTGAGAAGCTGGGCTTCATCCTTCGGACTACTGGTTAACCCTAGCAAGTTCCAGGCCATGATTATAGGCACCAGACAATCTCTTACCTTGTTGCAGCAACAGCCCATTCTACCTGTCACTTTTAATGGTACCACAATCGTGTATAGCGATAAAGCTAAAAACCTGGGTCTTATCTTCGACAACCAGCTGTCCTGGTTATCGCATGTCAATGACGCCAGTCGACGAGTATTTGCTACATTTCACTCTCTCCGGAAACTTCAGTACTTTTTGCCTCGACAGACCAAAATCACTCTCGCTCAGTCTCTCCTTCTACCCCTCATCGATTATGCTGATGTCTGCTGGGTCAGTGCTAACGAAGAATTACTGAACAAACTCGAACGACTTCAAAATCTCGGGATTCGGTTTATCTTTGGGCTGCGCAAATACGACCATGTATCACAGCATCGCAAAGAGCTGAAGTGGCTGCCAATACGTCTTCGTCGGGATTCTCACATCCTCAACATCCTCTACAACATTTTACGCAATCCACGCTATCCAACCTTCTTACGGGACCGTTTTCCATTTCTTTCTTCCAGCAGGCCTCGGAGAAGTCACGTGCTTTCAATGCTCACAACCCCACAGCATAACACCGCGTCCTATGAGCATGGGTTTAGATTCCGGGCCATTCAATTGTGGAATGCACTCCCCTGCACTGCACAGTCCTTCTCTTAATATATTTAAAAGTCGCGTGAAGAAGCATTACCTTTCTCTTTAGAAATATAGGTAGTATGTATGTATATATTAGTATATTTATTAAAAAATTATATATATTTATATACTATTTATGTTTAGCATGTACGAGTATATTATATGATATTTATGTAAGCCCTCGTATATTTAGTTAATATTGTTTTATATTAGTTATTTAGATATAACATATATCTAACCATATGTTAATTATTTAGATATGTACTAAATTATATTGTTGTACACATTGTCACCCCTGCTCAGCAATCGACCATTTGGTTTGCTGGAAGAGATCTCTTATTAGAGATAAGCTCGCCTTTGTACACTATTTTTATCTAAGTCTTGTTGTCCATATATTAGTTGTGTGCAATAAAGAAATTATGAAATTATGAACCGGTACTTGCTGTTTTCGATCCTAATTCCCCACGGAACTACACACGGTAGCCAGCTCGATAGGCTATGGGGCGGTACTAATACAAGAGAATGATGACAAGTGACGACACCTTGTAGCTTATTTTAGTAAGAGTACGCAGGGTGCCGAGTCTCGCTATCATTTGTATGGGCTCGAAACCCTTGCTGTAGTTAAAGCTCTGCAGAATTTCCGCTATTACTTGCTTGGTATAACGTTTAAAATCGTATTTAACTTCTCAATCGAATACAGGAAGGGAGTTCTCATGTCACATGCGGACTATTTAAGCAGAAATCCTATAGATGTTTGCAACATCACTAAGCCAAAGAACTGGGCCCAGGTCGCTCAATCAGCAGACGAGGAAACTCGTAATCTGATCGATCGACTTAATAACGGTGAACTAGATGCCACTAGATATGTGGTTCAAAATGACTTGCTATATTGCAAAATCACTCACTCACTGGGGAAGATATTAAACTACCACGTTTTATTCCCAAAGGCCATAGATTGCGCCTTCTGCGAATCTTTCATGCCGAACACCAACATATCGGTATCGAAAAAACGGTTGATCTCATTCAACGCCATTTCTGGTTTCCTGGCCTGCTCAGTTTTGTAAAAAAGTACATAAGCCATTGTTTAGTCTGCCTATCATCCAAAAAGATTCCAAGAACACCACTTAGACCAATCACTTCATGGGTAAAACCTGATGTTCCTTTCAGCACTGTGCATATGGATGTTTTAGGCCCACTTCCCGTATCAAATAGTTACAAATACGTCTTGATTATTGTCGACGCATATGCTAAATACTGCCTCTTGTACCCTTTGTTACGACTAGACTCAGATGAGCTGAAGAGAGCATTTTCCAATGCGATTTCCCTGTTTGCGACCTCAAAAGTAATTATCACTGATCGTGGCCGGATGTTTGAGAGTGCTAGTTTTAAGTCATGGGTTTCTGAAATGGAATGCTCGATTCATTTCATCACTCCTGAGGTACATAATGAAAATGGGCAATCCGAACGGTATTGCCGCACAGTTCTCAATATGTTACGCATTGAGGCTGCCAACAAGAAAAGTTCTTGGTCAGACAGTCTGTGGAAGATGCAGCTAGTACTAAATTGTACCATTCAGAAGACCACGCAAACTTCACCACTTCAGTTAGTCACAGGTATCGATGGTTGTACCCCTATAATCAGGTCACTAATACGCAATGTTGCCCTTGATAATGTACCACCCAATCGCGAGGCTCTAAGGGAAATGAGGAGACAGAGAGCTGCTGATCTCTTGGATCGCAACAGACAGAAGCTGGACGACCAGGTTAACAAAGGTCGCAAAGTTGGCCGGGTCTTCAAGATAAATGACATGGTTTTGTTATAAAGAATCCTCAAACCACAAGCAAGCTTGACTCCGCAATGCGAGGGCCTTACAAGGTCGTGAAAGTGTTTCCCTATAGGCGCTACGAGTTGCGTCTGCTGAGCGGCTCTGGGAAGAGCACTCAGGCTTCGTCAGAGTTCATCGTCCCTTGGCGTGACGAGTGGACGCCTGAGGCATGTCATGCATTCTTTGAAAGTAAGTATGGCTTACTATTATTAATTACATTTCAGTGTAACTTGTTCTTGTTACAGGGTTGATACCTTTGATTTTTTTTGTTCACATGACATTGTTGGCAAGTGCCGCAATAGCATGGGCAGCATGCAAACTGGGTGCCTCTGCTAAGCAGCATGGGATGCCTCTGCTGGACGGTATGCTACTGAGATGCCTCTACCGGGAAGTATGCTACAGTGATGCCTCTGTGATGAGCTATGAGATTGTTGGCATGTGCCGCAATGGCACAGGCAGCATGCAAACTGGGTGCCTATGCTGGGCAGCATGCTACTGTGATGCCTCTGCTGGACGTATTTTCAAATTTAAGATCCATCCTGTCATTGTTATAATAGCTGCACGCTGCTGATATTATGACGATGATTTCCCTTTCCAGATAATTTTACAATGCCTTTGTGCAGAAATGTAAAGGATTTCCTTTTCTGGTTTCCATGTTTCCATTGAAAACCCGGAAGCCTCAAAAAGTACCCGTTAAACACCTGGAGATGAACGAGGACGTCCATTCGTCAGGAAAGGCCGTTTAAGCAAGCATCACCGGACAAACAAATTCGGATGGCGCCGGTACCGTTCGGCTAAGCTCGACAGTCATCGCATCACTTCGCGGCGGCTCATCTATAAAAACCCGCCGATACCCAAACCGGCCTAGCCTTTCCTGATCCAGCCTTCTGCGTAGAAACTCATAACCTAGTAGCGTAGCTTTGTATCCATTTTCCCTCGTATTCTCTCAAAATCATAGCTTCTGTAATCGTGTCTGTAATTCAATATCATTCTTGCAATAGTTCGTTTGTTCGGCTTTCCATTTTCATTACTTTCAATTAGAGTCACCTGCTTAATATTTTCTGGCTTACCGTTTTTTGTTGATAAAATTTAGTCGTGTGCTTCCATTTTGTTTTAAACTCCTATAGCTTTTTTTTTTCGTTTACACTATATATAATAATTTTGAAGTTGGTTAAATCAGAGAAATATAATAAGTTGAATACTTGAATATTTTAAAGGTGGCGTTTTCTAACGCTTAGATATTAAAGGTATCTTATTATATGTGTAAGTTTAAGATTTGACATTCTCCAAATGTTACCTATGTGTTTCTTATGGAAATAAACTATTTTTGAATTGAATTTGAATTGAATTATTAAATACGTAATTTGAACATGTTGGTTTCTAGAGTGTATTAAAATTGTATCGAAGTGACGTTGCTCTACAGCCCCGCATCTGCCCCATACTGAGCGTCGTAACGATCCATGGTCGAGACCCCATTCGAGAAACTGAATCATGTGGTGAACAATTTTATTTTTCATCATGCCTCAAGTACCGCGTGTTTGTTGATGAAAGAAAATATTACGAATAAATAAGTGGAAAACGCAAAAAATATAAAACACTTATAGACTTTGATATTACAGTGTTATCGATACTTTCCAATCTGAGATTGATTGATTAATTGGAAAGCTTATTTAACGTGCTGCCTGAGGCTTTCTTAGGTGCTAATATTATGTTATGTAATGACATTTTGAACAATATTATCGTTATTTGACGTAGAAATGTTCGATAATCTAGTAGGTAGTACCTGTATAGTATTATAGTATCTGTGGTAGTACATAGAAGAACGATCCTACCAAAAGAATCATACCTACATCCCCGAAGATAGGAGGACCGAATTGTAAAATGCAGTGTAAACTTCCGCGGAGTATTGCATTGTTGTTATTCCAACTACCCGAGGTAGAACTGTAATGGTATTCCCGAATTTATGTTTGGATCACGAGATTAAAGAGTTTAATTAATGTGCAACATCAATAATGAATTACTTGACGATTAATGATAATATGATTCGTAGTTCAATTTTGTTTACTCTGGTATGGGACTGTATTTAGTAGCGCCAGAGATGACAGGCACATGCTCTCAGCTCTGCGGCATTATTCTTCCAGGAATTCGACCAGATCGGAGAAGGCTGGCAAGTCATTTTCGGCTTTCCTTTGAGACTGTTTGAATCTCGTATGCACATCTGATGGGAGGCGAGACAGGACGATGTATGACGATGACAACCCCAGGTTTTCCAATGCCTTGGTGACCAACAATATAGGATGCAATACCTCTGTCTGTACAGCACCAATCTGAGTCACCATTGGCATGGTGAAAAGCCGTTTCAACTGGGCGTCAACCAACCTACGCTTGTTGTGGTATCGCTTCACCAACAACTTGCTGGCAATTTCATAGTTAGCCTCCGTAACGGCCAGGTGCGATACCATATCTTTTGC
Organism: Argyresthia goedartella; assembly: GCA_949825045.1. Taxonomy (NCBI): domain Eukaryota; kingdom Metazoa; phylum Arthropoda; class Insecta; order Lepidoptera; family Argyresthiidae; genus Argyresthia; species Argyresthia goedartella. The sequence goes on along the minus strand of OX463812.1, from coordinate 10,029,370 downwards.
CTCCTCACTTAAAACTGACACCAGCTGAGCCATCTTGTATGATTTGGGCAAGTCCGTCCGCAAGTGCATCAGGCTGTCGAACAAATTGATGACATAGACATAGACATAGACATAGGCATCATTTATTGATAATATTCATTACACGTCATGACATGAATCATAATTCAATGTTATGTACCTAGTATAAATTGGTACATAGGGATGTTTATATTACTTATGTCTATATAATAATAAGCATTTGCTAACAATTTTAAAATAACTTACACGCAGTAAATTAAATAAGTCAGTATATGCCACAAGAAATTAAACAATAAAACTGTACATAATAATGTCAATGGTAATTGAAAATTATAATGTCAAATTATTTGACTAGTTCACTAGTTATATACCTATTGCTAAAAACTCATCATAGCTGTACAGAGACTTCTCAATAAGCCATGTTCTTAATTTACATTTAAAGATGGACACACTCGGAGCATCAGTGATAGCCCCAGGTAGCTTGTTGTATACTACCGGACCCATAGCGTGGATTGTTTTTCTTGTTTTTTCCAGATTGTGCGCGATTGTAGCTAATTTGTTGGAGTTGCGCGTTTCGTACCTATGCCCTTCTCCAAGTCGTTTGTATAGGTGAATATTCTCTCGCACATACGTGGCCACTTGGAGAAGGAGTAGGCTAGGCAGTGTGAGAATCTTAAGTTGTTTAAAGTGCGGTCTGGCTGACTCGTCAGTCGGTACCCGCGCCAGCAACCGCACGGCGCGGTTGCTGGCGCGGATGAAACCCACCCATTCATTGCTATCTCCGCCAAACTGCTGAAGGGGGGTTTTCTCCCTTGCGTTGTCGTCGTATGTCTGCAGCCGTCTGGGTGATGGTAGCGGCCATGTCATAACACTGATTAACATTCGCTTTCAGTTTGTCCAACTTGAGTTATGGAGAACTCTCAATGTATTCCGCCTTCGCACACAACTCTAACACAATATTGGAGCGATCATTTACCTCCAAGGAACGCTCTTACACAACATCATTCCTGTCCTTGCGTGCCATCAAGGCATTAGATGATGAAAACCTCCAAAGTTAGCTTACCTCTTTCTGAAGCTCTGACAGGGACATTTTTACGACTACATATACCTATGATTTACAAAAAATATATATTACAGAACCGTCCAATAAATGGTCCGTCTGACGAAACCCTAATTTGGAATCAACGTAACGTGGGGTCCAAGAAACAATAAAATTTATGTTTCAATAGTTCACTTTCAAATCTAGTATTCTTTATGTATTTAGAATACTACCACATATGTTCTGTTCAAACTTGAACCCGGCATTCATAGTCATCCACAAATAAATCAATTCAGTCAATACTGAATTTCCACTCAAAATTTATAACATGTAACACAATATCACACTATGAGTTGACACCAAGTTCAAAGCTCAATGACCTGAATATTGTAGGCACAGGAAATAAGCTCACCAAATATAACTTAAAGGTTCACTTTTAAGGGTCATTTTTCTCTTGTTACACTGTACATTCCAGCATTTCCTATGGTAACAACAATACAACACACTACAAGTTTTTACAGATCATATAACTACAGGCCGATATTGAAACTGTTCCTACTTTTTCGCGCCTGCTTTCTATAGTCTATGACCGACCGCAATTCTTTTAGCCCTCAGCGGGCTATCCAGGGTAAAGTACCGCGCTCTGACTACCAATGATTAGATCCCTCCTAAGGCGGTGATCCGGACTGCGGCCCATAGACAGCTGGAAATTTGGCTCACTGTCATAGGGGGGGTCCACCGTGCTTTATCTCTACACACTATCTCTCACGGTACCTTGCTAGCGCTCTTACTCTATGTCCTTCACCGATAGCTTCCCGCGTCGATTCTGGGTTCAACTAGACTGTTGATGATGAAGATGCCATCCACAGCGCTCTTACCAGCACGGTCACTCAATATCCGTCTTGTTATATATATGTAGCTTCATAACACGAAAATCGAAGCTAATCGACCTGGAGGCCTCCCGGTGCCACTCTCGATACAGGCTCGAATCACCTTTCTTGCAACCCGAAATTTGGTCCTATTCGACCAGTCACGGGCCCGAAATATGGGCAAAAAAAGTCGCGCTAGGATAGCGGACCGCCTATCCATCCGTTGGTACAAAAAACTAAAGGAAATTCTCTCCAGCATAAAACCACAACGTTGATTTGGCATCAAACAGGAAACGACAAACCTTTTTTTTGGTATCTGTCAAATGAAGTTAAATTGAGATTCAGAAAACGGATTCGATTACTACTTTGGTTCCGAACAAGTACTTTACCCCCTTTATCCATAATCTACTATTATGTAAGTATTCGTACAAATAAGTATGACATTCCTGAATGCCTAGAAAGTGTAAGTAAAATTCACGTGAATTAATTATTTACGGCTAGTCGTATTTCCAACTCTGTTCATGTTTCAATAGTACAGTATCGAGTATCGAACTAATCCGAGATGTAAATTAATTCAGCCGAGAACAACGCAGCGATGCTTTGAGGGCATTCGGTACAACAGTGGTTGGCTTCTTGCAAATCAGCAGTGCGCGTGGGTAGAGTACGTACTCCTCGCACGCCACGCACAGTTCGTGTTAACTAATGATGTAATACATCATAAACAAATAAACAATAACAAAGCATCACGACTTTTCCCATACGGGATAGCAGAAGCAAAGTTATGCCCAGTTTAGCATGATATTGATTAACCAGTTTTGCGTGATACGGCCATCTCTGCTGATATGGTGATATGAAGGTTTTCACGTTTAGTGAGATCCGGAGAAAGGACATGGGGGATTAACAATGGAAATATTCGCAGCTGTTCGTGACAGTACAAGTCTGACCACAACTAAAGCAAGGGCGGACCCAGCTTTCGGTCAGAGGCGGTCATACACTCAACTCGAAGAAAAGTTGACTTAGAGTATCGAGAAATGAGTCGACACTTGCATCATAATGTCACATTATTTAAAGAAGGACCGATTTACAACTACTATGGTGTCGTCCTTAAGCTGAATAAGCTTTTAAATGAAATCAGATTTTCAGTTTTAGTTTGCGAATTTTGATGTAGAGTGCGAGCAATTTTAGTGTTACCTAGCACGTGCGTCCACATTCCATTATACAAAGTCAAGACGCAGCCATGATACTCTTGACCCACATATCCCCCCCCCCCCCCCCTGGATCCTCCCTTGAACTAAGGCTCATGTGCATTCGTTATTTGCAAAAAGCTATAAATAAAACTTCTGACCAGATCCTTCAAAAGCTCCTACACCGCCATCGCCACCACTTCGGGCTTTTTGAACTTCCGCAATAAAGCTCTGCCTCAATATTTTATTGCGTAGCTTTTACATAGTTTTTGATAAAAGCTATTAAAGCTGTCTGTATTTGGGATAGAAAAATGGCAAAATGCGTTTGAAACGTGAAAAATAATTATTATACTTTCAAGCTACTCGTTCTATAGCTATATATATATGTCAGCGGCCGTTCTCTATGGGGCACATCATGACGTGTCCAAACCAAAATCGGGCAGATCGATGAGAACCAAACGTTTCTCGATATTCCCAGTAAACGCTTCACCACATCGTGATATGGACAATGGTTAAAACGTCACATCGTAAAATAGTTTAAATTTTACGAATAAACAAATCTCTTTTATTTTTACAATGTTTTTTTTGTTGTTACACGTATGCTAGATGGCTATTTCTGTTTATTTTTAAAAATAATTATCCATAAATATTTTTTAGGTTATAAACCAGATCAAGAAAAGTAGGATGACCATAACACGGGAGTCGGTGGACTGCTATTGGGTATCCGAGTATGATATTTTAGAGACTTTTATTATCCGCCCGCTTCGCGACGCGCCGGTTTTGCTTCTTCTAAGTTCCAACGTAACCTATAACACAACTGAAATTTTGCCACAATAACCTAATCTAGCCTAGTTTGGTTTTTCATTGCTTTCAGTCGCAAGCTCGCTCCGCCGCTGGTTGCACATTCACATTTCAACCTTACCCAACTGAGCGAGCCAAATCTATTTTCACCCCCTACTTTTCGATATGCCGAGTTATAGGCTGGCAGATTGTGGAATATAGGTCTTGAAACGATAAGGCGGGTTTAACATGGCAGATCAAAAAATGCCGCCATATCATGATGTGTCGAATTTGACAATCGGCGGGCAACATATATAAAGTACATTGACCGCGCTAACAAACGACGGCTAACGTGAAATCGCATACAATTTTTTTTTGCGGGCCAATATACTTTTGGTCCAGTTACGCCCAACATTTCTTTGGCTCTGAGCGATCTGTCTATTTCTCTTTTTCACCCCACCTCATGGGAGAAAGAGAGTTCTCAGTTATGAAACATGTCGGGTTCCTGACGTTGATTTCCATCACTGATTACAGTGATGAAAAACAACGTTAGGAACCCGACATGTTGAGTTGAGTTGAGTTGAGTGACCTCTTTTTCTCGCATAGGGTAAGGTAGGGTGTGTGTGTGAGTTTGGGAGAGAGAGAAAGAGAGAGAGAGAAAGAGAGAGAGAGAGAGGGGTCACAGCTCGCTCAGAGGCAAATAAACTTGGCGTGAACTGCACTAAAGTGTAAAATTATAATCCCTCTTCGTGGATTATAGCCATGATACAAGCTTGCTTTAATTTAGTAACATAATTAGTATTATGGCGTAATTATCTCTTGAGATGTTCTTATCTCAAATAGCGACCTTAATTACAAATATCGTAAGATAATCACTGGAAGCCATAAACGCTCACATCCCTGGGTGGATCATTATGAATATTCATGTCCATTCAAGTCCTTAGCTGAATATATAATATACGCTTTTATATTGTTGTTAGACACGATTTTTAGAAAGGTGTTTTGTATTTTGAGGTATCATTACATTTACATATGAATTATGAAAGGGATTTTTTCAGAGAAACTTTATTTTTCATTTATCAATTGTATTAGTTGGCTGCTCAGCCCACGCGAAACCTCGTATGGGAAAAAATGAAATGAAGATAACATTTTATTAAACCTATAAGTTCTAAGAAAATTTAGGATTTGAGTAGCGTACTCGGTTTGCAGTTTGCGGTCTGTTAATTTTATTGTGTTTTTGGACTTTGGACCTTTGCTATTGACTTCTCTATGTCATCGGCCGATTGTCAAATTCGGCACATCATTATGAGCCTCGCCATGGTGGCAATTTTGATCCGCCATGTAAAACTATTATTATTAATTATTATTGTTTCAAGCCCAACGCTCGACGATCTGCCAGCCTACAACTCGGCATATCTAAAGAAGGGTGACAATAGATTTGACTCGGTAGGTAGGTAGATTCTGTTTGGTTAAAACATGTATGTGCAACCAGCGGAGCGAGCTTGCGACTGAAAGTAATGAAAAACCAAATTTAGCTAGAGTAAGTTATTGTAGATAATTTCAGTTGCGTTATTGGTTAGGTTGGAACTTAGAAGAAGCAAAACCGGAGCGAGGCGCAGCGGAGCGAAGAGAAGCATGTGCAAATAAAAACAACATTTAATTATACGAATAATAAAAGTCCAAAAATATATAATATAGTCTGTAATATTTGGATAGAAAAATGTAGTTCACCTACTCCCGTGGCCACCCTAGTTTAATAACCTTAAAAAATGAATGTTTTTTTTAACATACAGAAATAGCCATCTAGCAAACGTGTAAAAACAAAACAATCATGAAAATAAAATGAAATAGATTGGTTTATTTGTAAAATTTGAACTATTTTAAGATGTGACGTTTATCCTATGGACATATCGTGATGTGGTATTTAACTGGGAATATCGACAAACGTTTGGTTTCTTTCTATCTGCCCGACTTTGCTTTGGGAGCATCATGATGTACTCCATTGACAACGGCGTATTTCAAGAAACGCCGCCATATCACAATATGGCGCGTCACATCATGTTATGCCCAATTCTACAATCGGCCGCTGACATCTATATCTCATAGGCGGACCCTCAATTCCCAGGCGCCTCGGCTTTTTTCTTGAAAAGGGAGGATATCTCTAGCAGTTAAACTTAATTGTATTTTCCGGCTATTTAGCCAACAAGCACCCATTAAAGCGGATTACCGTTGGAACCAATGAGTGTGTGTTCGGTGAAATGGGACCATAAAAACCGATCAAGCGAGAGTGCTAGTGCATACGATGGGTTCCTCACCATAGTTAGCTAACGACCCGAATGGACGAGTTGGCAGTGACCCTGCCTACGAAGCCAAGGGTCCCGGGTTCGAGTCCCGGTGGGGGCAAATATCTGTTTGATGAGAACGGATGTTTGTACCCTAGTCATGGTTGTTTATCTATCTAAGTATAATATTTATCTATATAAGTATGTGTATCGTTATCTAGTACCCAAGATACAGGGAATCCTAGTTTGGGGCTAGATCAATGTGTGTAAATAGTGTCCAAAGTATTATTATTATTATAGTAAAAATAATAATCAAATAATGCATTTCTGGTATAAGGACCCCCTTATTTTTTTTAAACCTGTGCTGCTCTCGATTTGTTGTTAAAGCGGCAATAGAAATCCATGTTCTGTGAAAATATAAACTACAGCACGCTGACAGACAGACAGACGGACAGCGGAGGCTTATTAATATGGCCCCGTTGCTCAGGTTTCGGGTATGGAACACTGAGAACAGGCCAAGTGCAATTCGGACTCACACACGAAGGAGTTCGTACCATTGTCCAAGATAAAACTAAAAGCATCAGGCCACTTATATAGAGACCCGTTTTTTTTTTATTGCGTCTAGTTCATTATTTGGTTATGATAGATAGAGCCCGCCGACAGACAGACAGGCAGATAGACGAACAGACGGACGGACAGCGGAGGCTTAGTAATAGGGTCCCGTTTGGTACCCTTCGATTATGGAACCCTAAAAACAATACGGGATCAACTGTGTGCTATGAGTAATTACGTCATAAAAGTTTGATGGGGTTGACTGAGCTTCACTTGATTATTGGTCCCTTGCAGCACAAAATAATTCAATTTACGCAGCGCCAAATTAAATAGAATTTTAATCATCATAAACTGACTCCCACTCTTGAATTGGACTAAATAAGACTTTTTGCTTGCTTCTCTAAGATGACCTCTGTCGTCGTCGCGGGACAATTGGATTAGAATAATAGTTTTAAGTAAAAATAAAGACAAGTTTGAAATAAATATTCGCTCAAATGGTTGACAGAACCAGCCGCCCTATTTAATAAAAGTAATACCCTTTTATTAAATAGGGCGACTGGTTCCGTTTAAACGTCTGTACATCCAGTTTTTTTCCTGAATGAATCACAATATAGCGACAAAAAATGAGCGCGACAAAATTACTGAATTACGCGACTAGAAATCTAAAAACAGCAACTTGAAAACCTTAATTCGAGTAACATACTTATTGTACAAAACTAGTGTTGGATTTTGTTATTCTTACATGTTCAACCTAACACGATGGATGAAGGGGGCTTCACTTCGCTCACCCCCTTTATCCTTCACCTACCCTGACCCACCACTTCGCCTAGACAGTCTTTGTTTAGCCAATAATAAATAAATATAAATAAATTTAGCGGTTGCTGAACCATTCAGTAATTTAGTCACGAAAGTCAGTAATTTTGTCGGCAATTCAGTATCCATTCGCTCAACAGTGTTTTATTCGGTCGTTCCCTTCCCCTTTAATAAACTCCAATCCGTAGTTAGTATTGTATAATGTATGGGTAACAAAATTTTCATCTACAAAAAATAATATAGTTGATTTGAGATAGTGAAAGGCTCAGTTAAAACATAAAATAAAAATATACGGCGATATGTTGGTTACTCTATGATATCCGAGTACCTACTCAGAATAAAAGGACAAGTGAAATATAAACAAGTAAGAAGCCAAAGTACTTAGGTATTTCACAATATAATGAGCAGGAAAACAGCAGGAATCCTAACAAGATCCGTCGTAAAAGTTTTTCATTAAAGAAAATGTTTTGTTTGTGAGTTCACAAAGGACAACATCGTTGGACCTCAGAAGAAGTTTCCCAAAAGAAGCTCAATTTTAAAACTTCACCATTCCTTTCCAACAATTTTGTCTAAGTTCACTTGGTTGCTCCTTTAGAGAGAGGATAATTGTGTTTTGAAAGTTCTTTTCTCATAGTTATGAAAAGTAATTTCTCTTCAACGATATGTTATTATCAGAATACACTACAATCTTGAAGTGTTTGGGATTTGAATAATCCAACATTGTGTTACGAATTCATTTCGTTTCGGGATAATTGTCCTCAAATTAACCCAAGCACACCGCAATCGGGACAGTGGCGGTATTGGGGCGGGGTTAATTTTGTCATATATATTGTCGAATAGCCGCCACAACGACACAACAGCGTAGGCCCTCTTTCGAATTTGGTGTGACATGCTTCTTAGACTTTCTTGTGTTTGGACACCCGCAGCCTTATGGCGTAACTAGTCTGAGCTATGAACTCATATAGACTTTTACGTGTGACACCTTGCACCAGCTTCAACTGTCAAATTGGTATCACGCAAGTAGCATCCAAACCCAAGCTCATTGAATGAACGAAATCCTATATGATTTGACGTAAATCGGTATCATGTAATGTTTCAAGCGAAACCAAACCCCATATCCAAATTTCAAAAGAAGATGGGACCTACTTTGACGTTGACTTTCCATCAGTGTTGCCGTTCTAGCCACAAAGTGTTGTGGCTAGATCTAGCGGATTTTCAACGGTTTTAGCCAAAAATAATCAAATTTAGCCACCAAAACTAATTTTGGTATGTAACTAGTGTTCGTATAAATAGGACACTGAATAATATTGAATAAATAGGACAAAAGCTCTTATTTTAGTGATTTTGGAACGTTTAAACAATAATAATTAGGTTGGTGATTGATTATTGGGAATATTGTTTAACAGTAAAAAAAGCAAAGGTTATAGGAACCAAAGGTGAGGTTAGGTTAGGATTATTGTTTTAGTTTTTGAGATGGCGTCGGCTGTCTTGCTGGCTGCAGCAGAGTAGGAACGCATCAGGTGTCTCCATAACGAGGAACGGAGGCTGCCGAGGGTCGCAAGTCAGCGGATAATACTGCCGAAGGCTGAATTTGTTGGACTTTTCCGCCTCACAAAGGGAGCTTTCCGAATGAAAATTTTACCTGTTGCCGGCAAGCCAGCGCACTAGCGCTGTGCGGCCAGACATTCGGGTAAAAAGATATACTTACGAAATAAATCAATAATAAATATATGTGAAACTTAAAAATTATTTTCGCACATCACATTCTCCACAGGGTACTGCCAGAAGATTAAATATTGGGACTTAAGGTCTTCTCAATTTGGCAGTCTTCAATGTCAGACTGTCTTAGGGATATGCTTTAAACCACCCATCCATTCTAGGGAAATATATTGTTTTCCATGTACCAGAGTGATTGAGACATTGTCTCAAGAAGGTAACTTTTTGTTGCAGGTTCATAGTCTTTTTCCTTGGAATAGTCGAGTGTATTGATGGCTCTGGCCATAATCCGGCCCGTACAGCAAGAGGCATACTACCTCAGGAAACAGTACCACTCTCCCAGCCCTTTACTTGTAAGTAATGTATTTATTTACTTCCTACTATCAGTACTCTTTGGAAATCCATAGCATTTCTTAGCTTAATTCATTATCTACTCGTAAATATGCCCTGTAAAGCAGACATGGAGAGTATGACTTCTGCTGGGGAAAGGTATGGCTCATGGGTATGTTAAAAAAAGTTGCTTCTCACAAAGGAGAAGCAGGTTCAAATTCTTACAAGTGCATTATCGGACGTTCAGGACATTCAGTTATTCGGTTGACACGTTAAGCTGTAGGTCCCAGCTACTATCACTATGTGGTAAAAACCCCTCCACCAACCACTGAGTCAGCGTGGTGGAGAATGGCCAAATCTTACTTGTATTCGGGTAAAGGCCTGTGCCCCTCGGTGAGGATATTAATGGGCTACATTTATTCCATACCATATTTATTTACTTCCTACTATCAGTACCTACTCTTTGGAAATCCATAGCATTTATTAGCATAATTCATTACTTACTCTTAAGTAATATACTGTGTTGGCTCATGGAAGCATGGGTATGTTAAAAAAACACTGTTACAAAACTGTGTTTATAATATTTCAGTGTTACAAAATGATAATTTTACTATTCTTTAGGTGATTATGATGATGCATGACTGTTTTCTTAATGCGTTGCTATTCTTTCCAGTGCCCGCACGCTCCTTTGTCCGCTGGCCGCAAATGCCGCCATGGATTTCGCATTTAGTTCTTCTGCCGCTAGTCTGCACTCATCGATGTCATCTGCAGTAAAAATAAAATGTTCTATTTTTATTGCTTTTTTATCTTAACTTCTTAAAACATAATACAAATTGCCCATTAGCATGGAGTTTTATTTATTAACATTTTGTTGAGTCAAAGTCAAAGTACTTTATTACTGTAGATATTTACATATACTTAGCAAACGTCATTTTTGACTCTTCTCTACATTGGACCACTGAGGGAGTAGAAGGGCGTAGAAACTCCCACAGATTGATTTTTAGATCTCTTATAAAAATTTGGTTGTGCTGAACTAATACAAATACGCAAAATTTCATTATTATGATTAATAAGCAGGAATAAATAATTACAAAATTATTAACAGCAATGTCTGTGTTGAGCTAGATTAACCCCATACAGTCCCATAGCAGGTTATCTCACCACATACCACTGAAACATTTCCATCACATTGAAGATATTTGACTGATGAATGAATTAGAGATTGAGTTTTTAGTAAATAGTCACCATCATCATCATGAACAGCCTATAACTGTCCACTGCTGGAATAAAGGCCTCTCCCAAAAATGAGAGAATTTGCACAAAGTAATCACCATCCTGAGCAGACGGGTTGGTGATTGCAGTACTGTAGAAGGTGGTTGTTTATAAGGGATGCTGCTGTCTATTCGCTTCCCATGCAGAATAAATATGAGATATAAGGGTAATACTTGCATCCGTAGTCAATTTACCCCTAGTGAAACCGTATTGTTTGGCGTGGAGTTGTTTTGTACGGTTGAAATGTTAAAAAAAAATATTGAGCATAATCTTTTTAAAAATTTCACTTTGTGCTGAAAGAACAGATATTGGTCTGAAATTTGAAGGATCAGCCTTGTCTCCCAACTTGAACAGAAGTATTAGTTTACTGTGAGGTTTCATGACGTCTGGGAAAACTCCATCGTCAACACATTTATTAAATATATAAGCTAGGTGTGGGGCTATAACTAGTATTATTGAACCAATGACTTTGACTGATGTACCCCACAAGTCTTCAGTATTTTTTATGTTAAGTAATCTATACGTTTTGACAATATCCTGGGTATATATATGATGAAATTTTAAAATCTACATAACTGATGCTAGTGCTGTTTTTTAACAAAGTCTGTGCTTAATATGGAGATGAATTTAGACGCTCTGTTGTGAGTAAGGGTACATTGGTGAAGAAGGTTTCAAAAGCTCGAGCTACCTCAGCGTTAGATTTAACAACATTATCACCTATCTTTAAGCAGAAATTATTGTTCCTTGGTATAACTTTGCCAATTTCACGGTTTATGATTTGCCAAACCGTTGTAATTCTATTATTTGTATTTTGTATTTTTTTATTAATGTATACAGTTTTTGAAGTCCTACAAACCAACTTGAAAGTTTTGGAATATTTTTAAAATAGTCATGAAATTTTATATCAAAGTTATAGGTTTCTTGTTCATAAAGGTTAAAGGCACTTAACATTGCAACAAAGAAAGATAACTCAGTTTTTGAAAAATATGTTTTTTGCAAGTGCAATATTAAAAAACCTAAATCAAAGGAAGGACGCGGGTGATGCGGGTTTAGATGATTTTGCTGATTTTCCATATGCATGGACAAGAAAACATCTTGAAGATGGACAAAACGATATAGAAGATATAGATATCATGGGTATAAAGATCATGGAGGAGGCCAAGTAATACTGGTAATTAGCCTATAAAGATACAAATTTATTATTGTGTTGTCCCCCATGATCTTGCCCATGTATATTTGTGAATACATTTAGTCAAATTTTGGGTATTTTCAATACCCGTTTAGTCTATGTCGCACGGAGTGTCGAAGGAATGTTGTTTAACTCAAATAATAGGATAATGGCGCTCATCACCATAACATTTTTTGTCACACTACCAAACAAGATAACCTACACCCAACCGATGAGCTAGGCAACTAAAATGCATATTATGTAACTACACTGACGAGCAATGAAAAAGTTCCAGTGACATAGCACCAAATTACTTCTAAACGGGAAAGCCTAGCTTAATGACGCCGTCTGCAATATTGAAGTACATTTAGCAGCGCATCAGAATATTACCAATTAAAAAGCAAATATTGTAAACGTAATATTGGTTCTATGTCTTAGGAGATATTAAGGTGTTTGTCGGCATTTTGTGGGTGGAACCTTTTCATTGCTCGTCAGTGTATAAAGAAGCTGTACAGGTCTGAAAAAATGCAGGTACGCATGCACAGGAATACCGACTCTGTGTCTTTAGACCAGGGCCTCCGGCAGGGTGATACTCTCTGGCCCAAACTATTCCACAACGTTCATGAGAATGTTATGAAGACGTTGGATTGTAGCAAGAGAAGAGTCTATATTAACGGGACGTGCATCGCATCTCCGGTTCGCGGTATACCTAATACTCCTCGCCAAAAGCGTCTCAGATCTTCAAAATGCGCTCGGAGAATATGAAGCATGTAGCTTCCCTAAAGTCGGACTCAAGATGAACATGTCTAAGACCAAGATCATGACGAATCGCTATTTATTGTTGTCAATGACACCGTACATGTGATCAGTGATTACGTCTATTTTGGACCACGTTTATCCTTTGACCTCGGTCGATCGGTCACGATACACTGGTGAAGGACATCGACAGACGCGTTGCGGATGACGGTGGTCTACTTGCGGGAAACTAGACGAAGTATTTAAGTCCAAGCTACCTCAATGCCTGAAGACCAAGGTGTCTTGCCTATCCTCACCTACGGAGCTGAAACATAAACGTTCACTAAGCAAATTATGCACAAAATTAAGGTGGCCTAAAGAGCAATGGAGCGTTCCATGCCTCGGTATTTCTTTCCTTGACCGCTTGCCAAATTCGACGGAAGACCAAAGTCGAAGATGTGGGTAAGCGAATAACGGGACTGAGGTGTAGATGGGTGGGGCACTTGGCTGGACTGGATGACGGACGGTGGACCAAAGCGGTCACAGAGTGGTGTCCAAGGAGGACGACAAGGCCAGTGGGCAGACCACCCGCCCGACGATATCACCAAGTTGACAGGATATCAATGGATACCGTTGGTTTGGCACCGGCCGTGAGTATTGGCGCTATACAGAAGAGGCCTATGCCCAGTGGGTTGATGTGGGCGGAGTATGATCAGTATGATGAACTATATAAAAAACCACCCCCTGCCCCAAACATATTAATGAATCCTTAAATGTCTAAAATTTGGTACACTTGTTTCCTTGTTAACTTTCGAACCACTGAACTGATTTTTATATAACATATCTAAGAACCATTGCAGTACGATCTTCTACCAACTACAAAAAACGCATTACAATCCGTCCATCCGTTAGGCCGCTAAGGTGCCACGGATAGAGAACAGACACACCGACCGACAGACGCTTCAAACTTAGAAAGGCTTAGTTATGTAAGTAATTCATGAACTTGATAATAAATAAATTATAACTATGCACTTTCCCTTTAAAATCGTCTTTCTTCTTGTCATTTCGATTGTACAATATTAGATTTTGTACATTGTAATGGCTGAAGATGAATCCCAAACGGTTTAAAACGGTTGCTAACTTTTCACGTCATGAGACGTTATCGAAAAATAAAAAGCCGTAACAAATCTCATCTTTAAAGTGACGTCATCGGGTAAACGCTCCCAGCTTACAGGACCTTAGTACCATAACATACCATAGCGTCACGTAATTTCCCAAATAGGGTGGCACAATTGCACCCACGTTTCTACGCAGTTATTCAATACTCCATTTTGCGTGACAGGGCGCTAGCCCATTACGGCAGCTGTCGATTGAAGATTTCCTCACGATGTTTTTCATCACCATTAGAATGTCACATTCTTATCGTGGAAGCCACGACGACAACATCTGATGTTTTTATTCCCCTTGTGGATATTACACCAAGGCTCAAAATTTCTCGTTTTATAATAAAAATAACCGTTGAAAAAGATTTTATGGTGCGTCACGTCAACGGACATTTACGGTTTTTACATTCATGTGGGCGCTTCCCTTATGATGATACCATTTTCGTTTTTATTTTGGGTTCCGTACATTTAAAGGACAAAAAGAAACCCTTTTAGGTCATTTCGTTGCCCATCTATCTGACTGTCTGACCTTCTGTCTGTCTATATGTCCGTCTGTCAAGATAAGTTTCTCAGGAAGGAAATATATCCAGTTGAAATCAATGTCGATTACTCATGTCTATGATTTGTTAAAGTTGTGAAAAAATTAAACTTATAGGTCTACGCAATCAAAAGATACCGCGATATATGTCACTATTTTGCTGAAATTGCTTGAAATTCGAAGGGATTCAAAAACTTTAAGGTACGTCCCGTTGACCTAGAATCATGTTATTTGGCACGAAGCAAAGTCTTATCATCATCGTCATCATCATCATGCTCAGACCACATCAAACCACTGCTAGGCATAGGTCTTATAGCACAAGTAAAAGTAAAAATCCGAAAACTGTAAATTTCAGTCTGTCTGCCTGTCCGTCTGTCAAGACCCATTTTCTCAGGAACGCGTTAAGGTATTAAGTTTAAATTCATATCGATTACTCAAGTCTCTAGTTTGTTAAAGTTGTGAAATTTTTTAAATTATAGTAAACCTAAAAGTTTGATTTTTTCACAACTTCACGACTTGAAATTCACAACGGAATCAAAAACTTCCAGTTGAACTACAAACATGAAATTTGCCACGAAGTAAGGTTTTATAGCACCAGTAAAGAAAACAATCTGAAATGCGATTTGGGCGGTACCCTAGCACTTAGTCGGTTTTTACAGTTTTGCCTTTTTATTTCAGACGACATAACATGACATACACACAAATATATACATATATATTTTCACGTTACGAAGGGTTGGGGTGAATAACCACCCGTAACGGAGGTCCTAAAGAAATAAAAAAGAGAATAGAATAAGTATTTTATTTTATTTTACATAAGTTTTTCCACCTATCTAAACTATGGTTAGAAAAAGCTCTAAACCCTGGCCTGACTCCAGGAAGCGTTCTTCGGGCGTGGCCGCAACTCTAGCTCTGGAGATGCTGGCGGATGAAGGAGCAGCTGAAGTGGAGAGTATGGCCGGCGAAAAAGCAGTAGCAGTGGGGAACCATAAAGCATGAAGAGTGGCAGAGATAGGCTGCCAGCCCATCGCCGTAACTATGGAGTTGAAGGCTTCCTCACGATGTTTTCCATGGCTATTAGAACATCGGTTTATAATTTCATTCGATCCTTTACCTCCTGCGTGAGATGCGGGTTTGCGGGTTTATACGAATAACTTCAAGTTATTTCTAGTTTGAAACAGATTGTTGAATTTAAGCTCCACTTAATTTATCAATTAAATACCTTGCGGCAAGACAGAAGAAGATATTAAGATGGAAATATTTCTAAAGTTTTAATAGGAATTATTCAAACTGTTTGGGCCATTTTAGAGATTTTGTACCCAACGTACTGCGATTTATTTTCATAAGTATAGATTAATAGGATAGTGTAAACATATAACTAAAATTTTATAACAATGAAAATGACGTAAAATAGGGTATACTTTTATTTATCTACTTTATTTAGTATTTATTGTTGTATTATTATTTATGTGTGTATATATATGTTTGTGTGCGGGGGGGTGTGTTTGTGTGTGTATGTGTGTGTGTTTCTGTGGTGTTATATTATTTATATGTTCAACAAATTATGTTCACGGACGCCATATCAGTTCCTCACCTAAGAATACAGGCTGTAACAGAAATATTTAACTCACATAAACTTTTATATACAGGCTCTTACATTGTTGCTTGCCACATAAATGAATGACCCGGGAATTTTTATTACTTTCCATCCGAGATTCTGACCCAGGACCTCTCGCTAACTCGCTAACCTCGACTGGTACGAATACTCAAAAATATCATTATCCTCTATTAGACTTCTTAAGTCAGGAGCTTACATATATAGGACTTGAGATACATTTCGCTACCACCAATGCCTTTCATCACAAAGCCTTAAGACATGAATAGGGCTTAGGCTGTAAGTCGATATTTCTACTCAGTGCATTAAATCTTTGCCATTTCAGATATTTCACGTCAATACAATATATCGGAAAATTAATGAGAAATGTAAGCTAAGCCTGATTTGATAGCCCTAAGTTGACATTTGAAAAATGCAAATCGAACCAATGACTTTCGAAGTCACATAGGGAATCCATTTTAGGTAAATTTCGCTTCGGAAAAAATGGGTTGGACCTACTACGCTTTCAATCTACTATTTTAATGAATCTCTTCATGTGTCTCTTCAGAAAATCCTTTTATCTGAAGAGCTGGCTGCATGATATCCGCGTGGATTCTTGTAGTTAAGAATAGAAGATGCGTTGCGCCACTCTCTCTTCAGGCATTACTGATGACTGACATGTCCGCATCATCGAAATTATCGTCTTATCAGATGGGCCTCCTCTCCGCCGCAATTTGCTTTATTCATACGAAAAGTGTAATAAACTAAAACTTTATTAAATGAGTACTTTAGATTTTGATTTAAATTATAAATAAATTATAAATATTCAATAAATATGTTTAGCTGAACATTTAATTTGCTCGTGCCATTTTGCAATACGACGTGGCAGCTGTTTGCTCATGCGTAGTAGTAGCTTGCCTGTAATTTTAATAATTCCTTGTTTAGTTTATATGTTAATATTTTATTTCCTCGCACAATGCATAGCAAAATGTTGTTTGATGCAGATATTAAACTCTATCTCTCTTGTTCTAATGGGCGGCTACTCCACCTAGGGGGCACTCCAGCGCGATGAACTTATACACGATGTACACACTCGCTCTCTCGTGAATAAAAATGCCGCTCGTCGGAAATAGCCTACTTTTCACACTTGTCATCAACAGCCATTTTCACCCCCTTCCACTCAAGTTCAAAGTTCAAATTTATTTAACACTATTAACGTACTTTAATTGTCAAATTGAAGTTTAGTTTGCACAAACAATTTCCCATAATTATGAGTCGATAATGAAAGGTGTGGGTCAAGATCTTTCCTAAGTTTTCTTCTTTGTCTTTCGTCATTTGAGGGATCACTTTGCTTTGTGATTCCCAATTTGAATATGTCATAACTTAAAGGCTTAATACTTTGTTTTAACAATATTTCTGCACACTGTTTTAGTTGGCATAACAAGCATTTAGTATAATTTCTGTTGGACTACAGTTGATTCGTCTAATGGATTTTTTATTATTTTGAATAATATATATCAAGTGCAAGTCGGACTCATACACGAAGGGTTCCATACCACTGAACAATGCAATTGTTCTTTACAAAGTAATTGGCGCGCCGAGTTTCATACTCCATGTAACCAGGAGCATTTTCAACCGTACATTTTTAATTATTTTTCCAGCAACGTTTAATTTAAAAAAAAATTACCCTAAGTGTCTTTGCCATACATTGCTTTTTAAGTTTTATACAAATAATCTATGGGAAAAGGGTCCCAAAGAAAACTATAGAGTTAAATTGCTCTTAAAAATATTAAAAAAATTCCGAAGCTCATAATTATAGACAACGATTGGGAAAAGGTAAAAAGCGTATATAATCAAAACTATATTTTTTTAGTTCAACAAAACTTCCTATCAATCGCCGTTTTTGAGTTGTAAGCAAAAAATAAAAAAATGGGAATATATTTGTGCCCCCCTAGGGCTTACCTCAAAGGGGTAAGGACTTTTGCAACGTTTGTCTCCCTGCTAGTACAAACAAAGTTTCGAAATAAAATATTTTGTGTAGTTTATGCATTTTCTGCTTTCGACTTTTCTATATAGACCCCATATTGAACACTCATTCACTAAGCTACGTAGGATAGACACATGTGTGATCCTATAATGGTTCAGTTTTTCCTTTTTAAGATACGGAACCATAACTAGAGAAAAAATCCTATCATAATTGTCTCAACTCTTTTTGTGTAGTCAATAGTTTTAGCGACGAACACCGCAAAGTCAACTTAATAATAATAAGGCTTGTTCCGTAAGAGAATCTCCTTGTGGAGGAGATAAAAGAAATACATTAAAATATATATATATTTTGGGCTGCTCGTGCCTTCAGATAACATTAAATTACCATGTTGGTATTTAACTACATTTGGCAAAGGGAATATGAAGCTGTGCAGTATCATAACCACTTCAGAAGACCTGAAGGCCATCTCCCAACGCTATCTCAACCCTCTACTAGCTATGACGAGATCTCTGAGGCTGGTGCCCGTTTTCAAGCTTGGGAGATAAGTGCTGTTACTCGTTGGACAATACATTTAATTTTCTATAATTTTTTGTTCAATATCCACACGCTGTGATGCACCGTAAAGAAATTATGAGCGAGAAACCAACAAAAACCTCCACATTTCGATCTTTTGTAGCTGCCAAAAGTTGTCCCGAGATATCTCGTCTTATCATTTTTTAGATTTACTCAGCGTCACCCGTAAAAAATACAAGGCAAATGCAATGCCTTTGGTCACGAACATAGAACTTCTCTACTAACAGGCTTATAGTTCCAGTGGCAAATAGTAGTTCCATCATCAGCTCCGCTTCACCAAGTCATGCTTTCCAAGAACTGTAGATTCGAAATGCTAAAGACACTATACAAAATAACCAAATCTCTGTAGATGTTCATTTATTATTTGAAGACTTCCCTCGATTACTCCATTTACCTAACATTGATAAATTTCTCAACATAATCAATTATTGATGAGCACTGCCGTTGTGGCTTGGCCTACCAAGCGAGAGGTCCCAGGTTCGATCTCCGGCTGGGGATTAAATAAAATAAAAACATTTCTTGGATGTTTATATGAGTGTGAGGTCGCTGCTTCTGGTTCCCATGTTATCCCATAGTTTAGTGTGGGGCCAGAAACAATGTATGTGCCTGTACGTAAATGCTTATGTAATGTCTATGTCAATGGGACCAATAATACACCATTTCAAACAAAAATCAAATTTTCAAACCGGTTCAACTGTCTTTGAGAAATCGGTGAACATTGGTAAAAAAGAACGTGTAGGGTCCCGATTGTATTTGTTATAAATATACCCATACGTGTCTTAATTAATTAAAGAGTTCGCTTTATTTCTCTGTAATTATGAGATCCTGATTGACGTTGACATTGTTATGAAGCTCTCCTGTTACGTCACCATCACTTCCGTTTCATGGTTGTGCATTATGTCGAGCATACATTACTGACCAACCACAATAAAGTCATCACATCGTAATTTATTTAACAATCTATGCACCAATTACATTTTCTAGGATACAGGGTTGCTGATTATATAAATTAATTACAAAAAATATTTGAAGTTCCCTCGATTTCTCCAGGACCCCATCATCAGATCCAGACTCGATACTCATCGTCAATAGACCAATGGGAAGGTAAACCCTCCCAACAAAAATTATATTTTTCAAATCGATCCATCCGTCGTGGAGAAATTGCTGAAAATAAGTTTTATTTTATTTCGTTAAAAAAATAACAAAAAAAAGGTCCCGACTTATTAAGAACCACCTCGATTTTCGACGTCGATTATAAAGAGATCTCCAAGATGCGGATGCAAAGTCGCATCTTCTTAGATGTATTTTGTTATCAAAAACTGAATTTGTGAAACTGTTTTTTCTTATACTTATATTATACGGCATAAAACTATTGAATATAGTCTTAATCAGTCGATTGTATAACCTGAATCTGGAAAGTAGAAACATAAATATTTTTGTACATTTGTAGCCGTAGTAGTGAGAGAACTGATTGATGATTAAACGAACTTACCTGAAGTGAAGTTAAGTCCCAATTACACGAAGAGCTTCGTTCGAAGATATTAGCATAGGTACACATGTAGTTTCACTCAAGGCTAGCCATTTCGCGCACTATATTTGGAGAAAAATATAAAGTTTCTAACGTAAGGTAGACCAAAAAATTCACAGCTCGCCCTTCCCTTGCCATTTGCTTTCATTTATTTCGGAGATGTGCTGAGCTTTTTGATATTTCACGGATAGGGTACAGCTTACAGCGAGGGCGGGAGGGATGCTAATATCTTCGAACGAAGCTCTTCGTGTAATTGGGATCGAACTTCACTTCAGGTAAGTTCGTTTAATCATCAATTACACATCAAGCTTCGTTCTTCGATATTAGCATAGGTACACATGTAGATGTTGAGAGATAGTCGTGAAATATCAACTAATTCAATATGTAGATCCTTTATGTTTGGTAGTATAAATAATATAAAAAATGTGATCAAAATATTAATTTACTGAGGTTTAATTTACTAAACAAGTACTTAAATACAAATTTATGTTTGTAAGTTTTATAATTGTAACATTGATAAATTATTAGTTCAATATATTTCTGGCGAATTCATCACTGGTAATCATGTTATCTGTAAAAACCTTATTATAATGTTTAGCAAAAACAGCGGAGGTTGCACTCCAACCTGCCGATTTTCTTATAGTGTCTAAACTAATTCCTGATTTGTATGCCTTAGACGTGGCTGCATTTCTAGTACTGTGTGCAGTGAATACTTCTGTGTTTATGCCACACTTTTTTAACGTATCCTTTACCCACCTGCCTAACGTTTGTGACGTTACTTCTCGATATGGTTTTTTAAATGATATAAACAACGATTGCTGACTTTGGCGTAGTTGTCTTGTCTGATCTAGATATGTATGGAGTGTCCTGGCAGGACAAATTTGCGGCTTCTGTTCGAAAAATGGTAATGAAAGCAGAGGTTGGAGGGATCCGAGACGAGAAGTTTTAATAAGATCGGGTATCTTAATAATCGTTCCTGATTCTGAGGTGACTATGTTACTAATTTTAATTTTAGACAAAGTTTGAGCCCTGTGTGCTGTTACAAGTGCCAATATTGTGACTAATTTCTTAGAAATTTTCTCAAGACCTAAATCCTCATTGGGATACCAATTTGATAAATAATTTAGCACCAGATCAATATTCCAGGTTAAATTATACTTCGGTAGTGGAGGCCGTAAACGAAAAATACCTTTAAAGTATCTCGAAATACAATCAATATTATTTTTTTCTTGACCCAATAACAACGACAAAGCAGACCGACAACTGTTAAGTGTGCCATAGCGAGCACCTGTATCAAAGATCTGTGTTAAAAAAAGTAGAACATCTGTTATGGAGGCATTGTAGGGATCGATTCCGCTAACATGACAATGAGTAAACCATTTTCTAAGACTAGTGTCGTATTGTTTAACCGTGTTGTCTGCAAGGGATGCCACCATTATTGGTATAGCGGATGATGGGACTCCTCTTCGTAAGAGCGCTGTCCGGACAACAGCCCGACAACCAGGGTAATCCGCCGGTGTAGTGCCCGATCGCTACAATGAGAAATAATAAGATCAACCCTTGAATGTATAGCTAAGGGTTTTGACGTGAGAAGGCTTTTAAAAAGTGGGTACCAAGGCTGTGTTGGCCATTTTGGTACAACAACAATGCCTGTTGCTCGGTCATTAATTATTTTGCGTAAAGTTTTTAAGATAACTGATATTGGAGGGAATGCATAAAAAAATAAGTTGGTCCACGGCAGCGTAAAAGCATTGATTGCATATGCATCTGGATCTCTATGCCATGAAACATATTTATTACATTTATGATTGATTCGACTAGCAAAGAGATCAATACTAGGAATACCAAAGTGATTTGTTATTGTGTTAAAGGCCTGATTGGAAATTTCCCACTCAATGTCGGGGTGTGACTTTCTGGATTCCGCATCTGCGACTATATTATCAGATGATTTAATGTAATCGGCACAAACAGTAGTGCGATGGGTTTCACACCACTGCCAAAGCTGTTTTGTAATATTAGTCAAGTGCGGGAACTGCACTCCGCCCATTCTATTGATATAAGATATTGCGGTTGTGTTATTAACACGCAATAATATCTGGCAGTTATACAAGTTTTGAGCAAATACTTTAAGACCTAGGAATGCTGCCAATATCTCAAGGTAATTAATATGTCGGGATCGTTCGTGCTCATCCCAAGGACCATTGGCCGTATTGCCCCCACACGCGGCCCCCCATCCCGTTGTTGAGGCATCAGTGTATATCTCAATGGCATATTCATCACTTTTTATTTTGCATACAGCATTATCAATATTATCTAACCACCAGTTAAATGTGGGGTTTAAAGATTTAGGTATCGTCATAAATTGATCGTAGTTTTCGTCGTCTTTTAGGTTTAGATATTTACATCGCTCTAAATCCTTTGTATATAGCCAGCCGTACTCTACGGCCTGACAAGCCGATGTAAATAAACCTAAAAAACAAGCGAAATCTCTGATTTTGCATTTATTTAAGCTTTTAAATTTAATTAGTTCCCGTTTAATTTTTTCTTTTTTGTTTTCAGGTAACCTCACTTCTAACTTTGTCGAGTCTATAATATTCCCCAAGAATTTACAAGTTCTGCTTGGTTCCTTTGAGCTCTTTACCGTATTTATAATAAACCCAAGAGATTGTAATAGACATTTTGTATGTTTCATGTTATCTAAACACTCTTTATAAGAGTGACCTACCAAATGTATGTCATCTAAATAAAATGTAGATAAATATCCCATGGAACGGAGAAGTTTAGCAACTGGTTTAAGTATTTTTGTGAAAACAAACGGCGCAGTATTTAAACCAAAAGGTAATACATTAAATTGATATAATTGGCCAGACCAGTAAAAACGCAAATACTTTCGAGAATTTTGATGAATGTTTACCAAGAAATATGCATCCTTTAAATCTATAGTCGCCATGTAGCAATCTTGTGATATAAGTTTCAAAGACGTTCGCAAGTCTTCAAGTTTAAAATGCTGCGTCGTTATGTGTTTATTAAGTTGTTTAAGATTTAATATAAATCGTTGTTGACCGTCAGGTTTTGGGATAAGAAAGGTGGTTGAAATGTATTGCCCTTCACAATGTTCACAAGGTGAGATAGCCCCAATGGTGAGAAGGTTTTATATGCATTCTTTATAAGCATTGCATTCAAACTGCGAATACGTTGGTTCTACTGGAATAGTAAATTGAGTAACCGAACTAGACAATACAATTTCATAACCTGTAATCCAGGATAGTATGACTGGGTTATTGGTAAGCAAAGTCCATTGTTTATGAAAATGAGAAAGTCTGCCTGCAGGTTTTACCGTATCTAACGCCTGTAGCGTTGTTGTGGCTGACGTGCGAATGTCCTGTAGGTGGCAGGGTGCCTCTGCGTCGTCGTCTGAGTCTGCGGCTGCGGCTGCCTCTGGGCTGGAGCAACCGGCGCGGGCGGGGGGGGCGCCGCTCGCGCATAACTTGCGCCCCCCGCCCCGCTCGCCATCGTCTGAGGCCTGCGGCTCGCAGGAGGCCCTCTGTAGTTTAAAGGCCTGCTAGGGACTCTTGATGAAGTTTGAGTCAGCCTGATATTTGAGGCCAATCTCAAGTCTGCTCCTGATTTAGATATGGTTTTTGCTGTCTTTAAGGTCTCAGTGAGATTAGCAAATAGTGTTTCATCTATTTTGGTTTTTTCTAGCTGATCTTTTAAGTCCTTTTTTACTGTTGAAAGTATGAAGAATCTTCTGAGGATCGAGTCAGAGTGATGTAAATCTGCTAGGATACGGACGGTGTCCATTAATAGTTTTAACATCTCAGGGTCCTTTTGGTTTGACGCCAGAAGCAGCGTGATTGCAGCACTGAGCGACGATAGAGCGCATGAAGTCATAGGTTGTTTGAGTTCAATGCCCTTGTCCCGTTTTACTTGGCCTTCAATCAAGGAGGCGCGAATTTCAGGATTCAAAACTGGCGCTTTCAAAAGTCTGCAGTTTGCAGGGATAAGATATTTATCCTTCAGTTCCTTGCGGTTTTCTTTAGAAAGACCGGTTGTGACAATATAGTTCAGTCTGATAGCTAGATCCTTTTGGATGTCAGAACTGTACTCTTGGGTAAGAGTAGGGTCTTCGCCTAATATTTGCAATAATTCTGGGTCCAGTTCGGGTATTGGTTCATCCAGTGACATCCCGTGGAGTACATCAGCTGAAGAGGCCGGCGGCACAACAGCAGCTGCAGTAGCGGCGGCGGCGGCGGCGGCGGCGGCGGAAGTCATGGTAATAATGGTACGAGGCAGATCGGTAGGTACCACATCAGTGCTATGTGCGGCGTCATTGCTATTTTCAGCAGACTCCGAGTCTGGAGGGATATTCCAGTATGAGCAATGGAGACGCTCTCTGCAGGCAAAATACGTATTTTGCTCAAATGTGGGTGGTATGTGAGACTCCAAAGCGAGAAACACGCAAACCCAGTTTTTTCAATGAGACAGTTTTACGTTTTTTCTGTCTACATATACATTGCTATGGAAATACCCAAACGGTAGACCCGGTCAGCATGTATTTTATTAAATATCTTGACCGATATTCAGGGCCTAATTAAAAACATGAGAAGACATCCTTGATTTTCAGTGCTAAACTAGTGACGTATATCCGGTCCGTCCGTTCCCGCCCGGATGTTCGGTTAAGCCGCGTGGTACCTTGTTTGCGCGCGCGCCCCACCACACCACCGAGGCAGTTCGGATTGTTGAATTCGAATTTAGCTTCATTGACGTCTTGATTTTCGCACGGCACAGTCGCTGCTCAGCTCCTGAGTATGGCCCGCCAAAAATCTATACATCGTGACGTGAGAACTTCTTTTGCATATTATAACCAACTGTTCGTTAAAGAATTTCTTAGAATTTTCTGATTTATTGCAGGCAAATAAAAGATTCCCAACGGTGTGACCGTTCGTTTGTGTAAAATGGAGCAAGAAACCCCGGAGGTTCCGTCCAGTGTGGAGCACGTGGCGGCGCGTAAGGATAAAGGCAAGAAAAGGCGGAAACCGGTGAGCTCTTCGGACTCCGATAATTCTAGTTCGTCCTCGTCGAGTTTCTCGGAAAGCGACGATCGCAGGAAGTGGTACCGACGACGCAAACGCATCAAGGAACGTAAGTTCGATCTTCTTTTTAACGAGATTAAAGATCTTAAAAGCCAACATGCTGCTACACAGGAATTTCACGAATATGATTGTGAACCACGGCATGACTTCATTGACCCTAATGTTAGTGGAGACCTCTACGAAGGTCATGTTGAGGAGTCCGAGCCCGCCAACATTGACTCGGCTTTCGAGGTCGATCTTAACATTTTTACTGGTACAAAAACCAAGGAGACCGCTGTACCGCAGGCGTCTCCCGAACTAACACAACAATTAAAAGATTTGCAGCGATTCAATAGCCAGGACTGGATTAACGTCCTACGTCCAAAAACACTATTTATTTGCGCCGGGTTTCACTAATCTTGAAGCTAATGACGAGATAAAGAGGTACGATACATCTAAAACTACCTTAAACATGGAAAAGGCTTTTGCCGGCATTTCCTATGCATTGCTCAAACAGCGCGACGCGCTTTTGAGTGAATTACAAGCCTTTCTTACAAGTCGTCTAAATTACCGGTATTTACAGTTACAGGCCAACAAGGCCTTGAAACTAAAGATGACAAAAACCTTTCCTCTAGTTGCGAAAGCCCTAGTCGAGTTAGAATGGTGGCAGTTGAATTGTCAGAGGAGTACTCTACTTCATGTCCCACTATCGTCTCATTACCTAACAACAGATGCCAGCGACATCAGCTGGGGGGCCAAATTAAACGAAATCTCAATAACAGGCTCATGGCTACCCTCACAGCAGAACCTTCATTGCAACTACAAGGAGATGTTAGCCATATTAAATGTTTTACGCCATCATTATCAGCTCCTGAGCTCACAGTCGCTGCTAATACAGTGCGACAACAAAACTGTCGTCTCTTATCTAAGAAAAGAGGGAGGGGCGAAATCTATAGCCCTTACGGAGCTGGCAATGAAAGTGCTACAAGTACTGGAACAAAACAACATTCACATGTCCATCTATCACATAGCAGGGAACTACAACTGCGAATCAGACCATTTATCACGTCTCAAAGACCCACCAGAATGGCATCTCCTGTCAAACATAACAAATGTCGTGTTTGCCAAGTGGGGAACCCCCGTAATCGATCTTTTTGCTTCCAGGAGAGCTCACGTGGTTCCAACGTACTGTACACTGGACAAAACCGACAACCAGGCGAGCATGTACGATGCTCTAGGCAGCAAGTGGGATTTCAAGTTGGCATGGCTGTTCCCGCCGCCTTATCTCATTCCCAGAGTATTGACGCACTTAAACAATGCACTGGGTGTGTACCTGATCGTAGCCCCGAGATGGCACAAAGTTTACTGGAGACCAGACCTGAAGAGCCGCGCATTGTCACCCCCATTCACGATAAGGAACCTGTCGCAGGTCCTAGTCGATGTAACGACGGGACGTCCGCCCCCCAACATATCGGAGATGACGCTGGAGATATGGAGATGTGGGGTTGGCAAGAACACCTAAGTGACTGGAGCGAGGAACAAAAAGCTCTGCTCCGTTCGAGCTGGCGTGAATCCACTCTTAGAACGTATAAACCAGCTTGGACCCGTTGGCGAAACTGGACCATAACTCACAAGATGACAGCATAATCTTATGGCCATCTTTTGGCTCCAAAACTGACTCCATTACCCATCAACAATCGGGATGGAAGCTAAATAAGAATAAGGACAAGTCACTGGATCCTATCTTCTGGATACGCCGCCTCATTGAGTTGCGGAAACCTAGGCGAATTGCTGCTAAGTGCGATAATCTGTTTGTGAGTACTACAGGCGACCCCAAAGCTGCTACACGTACAATCATAGGGGGCTGGCTGAAGAAACTACTTCAAGATGCAAACATCAATGCTACGCCTGGCAGTTTCAGATCAGCTGTTGCATCCAAAAACTGGATCGAACACTTTCCCATTGATGACATACTATCCCGAGGCAACTGGAAGTCTGCTAAGACCTTCCAAATTTTTTATCAAAGAGAAGTAAAATCTGGAGATAGAAGAGAGTCATTGATTACGAACCTATTCTCCCCTGTCGAGTAATTAAGACCATTATGTATTGTTCAATACTTTATTCCAAAGTTTGATTTATATTTGCTGATTTTAGTAATACCTACCTAATTTATTTACTGGTTTGGTACCATTTCTACGCAGGTTATATCAAGTTGAATAATAATACCTGTTTATAAGTTACAAGTTAATTTTATTTCTTTAAACCACACTAATCACCTCATCTTAACAGAAAGCAATACAGAACAGATACAATAATGTCATAAGTCATAGTACCTAACCTACATACAGTACATGTAAACTTTAGGTTTCTTCCTAAGGGATCATCGATCAGTCCGAATAAATTATAGATAGATACTTAAAATACCTGAATCATTCATAATTTCTGTATGTCACAACATAAACATACCTACTTTTATTTAAATATGTATGTTTACGAATCACATTAGCGAATCATTCATAATTTCTGTATGTCACAACATAAACATACCTACTTTTATTTAAATATGTATGTTTACGAATCACATTAGCGTCCACCAACACCAGGCGATATCAAACACGTCTCTCATGTTTTTAATTAGGCCCTGAATATCGGTCAAGATATTTAATAGAGACGTTTTACCTGAAAATAAAACGTTTATTAAATACTTACCATATTCAGGGCCTAATATTTTTTAAATCTGCCTGGTGGACATGAGAGATCCAATGAAGCTAAATTCGAATTCAACAATCCGAACTGCCTCGGTGGTGTGGTGGGGCGCGCGCGCAAACAAGGTACCACGCGGCTTAACCGAACATCCGGGCGGGAACGGACGGACCGGATATACGTCACTAGTTTAGCACTGAAAATCAAGGATGTCTTCTCATGTTTTTAATTAGGCCCTGAATATGGTAAGTATTTAATAAACGTTTTATTTTCAGGTAAAACGTCTCTATTAGGAAGTGGAAAGCCCCTAGGTGGACAGTCCGATTTTCCAATCGTTTTGTTCAGATAAAACACCGTTATGTACAATGATAAAAAAAAACAGTCAAATCTGTTCCTTAGGTTCAAGCAACATGTGTTATTTGTTGAATGACTCACCTAGTCGGTTATGAGGCGAATAATTTTCGTCATCCGAGCTCGAAGAATGTCTACGGCGACGTCGATGTTTCACTTTTCTTTCTAATTTTTTAAGTTTCTTCACTAAATAGTCGTAGTCATCACTGTCACTTTTCCTTTTCGGCATTTTATTGGTATTTTTATTTAATCAACAATAGGAAAATACCGAGCGCGCGAAACAGCGAAGCACTAAAACGTGAATGAAAGCAAATGGCAAGGGAAGGGCGAGTTGTGAATTTTTTGGTCTACCTTACGTTAGAACCTTTATATTTTTCTCCAAATATAGTGCGCGAAATGGCTAGCCTTGAGTGAAACTACATGTGTACCTATGGTAATATCGAAGAACGAAGCTTGATGTGTAATTATTATTTTTTGAGCTTATTCCAAATCATCTCTGTTATCAGGAGGCATATCTTCTTAGCATCATATCTATAGTCTAACGCGTTGCTTGTTGAAAAATAATAAGAATTTGCATTTTCAAATTGAAGGAGACGCTATAAAAAGACAACACTCTTTCGAGATAAGATTGCACACTTAAACAAATCCGGGCTTGTAACAAGCGAGGCCAGAGACCCAGCGGGTTGACGAGCGTACCAACGACTCTATGACACTTGTCAAAACTTCACTCAAGTCAAAAACATAACACTTTCCAAAAAAATATATATGTTATACCGTGGTCTAATGTGTTTCAAGAGCTCCGTGGTCTAATTGCGCGGCTTGCTTCTCACACTGGAGATGCAGGTTCGAATCCTGACCGTGTACCAATAAGATAATTAATTTATCTTAAGTACATTATCAAACGTTCAGTGTTTCGGATGACACGTTAAGCAGCAGGCCCCGGCTACTATCGCTATGTGATAATGGTCGTAAAACCCCTCGTCGTAAAAAACATCAACCCGCATTGAGCCAGCGTGGTTGAGTATTGTATTTTATCTACTCTGATACTATAATACAAAGATTATAAAAATTTAATCAAAACTCTTATGACAAACATAGCGCACAGGCCAAAAAAAGTTTTATTACGATACAGGTCTTGTATGGACACCTATATCATTAAATAACTTTTTAATCATAACGATACACCTATACAACCTCCAGCTGGACCAAGAAGGTTGAACCTCTACTTTAAAAAAGGTAGTGCCTCCGCAGCCGGCGCCGGCCGCCGATTCGGAAGAAAAAAAAAAAGAAACACGCATGCGCAATCAATTGTTGCGCCTTGGCGCCAACATTTTACATTTAAATTAAACAAAGTTTGGTTTTGTTTAAAAATAAATAAATAAATATCTTTGACACTATTTACACACATTGATCTAGCCCCAAACTAGGATTCCCTGTATCTTGGGTACTAGACAGCGATACACATACTTATATAGATAAATATTATAATAGAGAGATAAACAACCATGACTAGGGTACAAACATCCGTTCTCATCAAACAAATATTTGCCCCCACCGGGACTCGAACCCGGGACCCTTGGATTCGTAGGCAGGGTCACTGCTGACTCGGCCATTCGGGTCGTCTAAAAACATGTCTGAAAGCGAGGATAGTGGTAATCGTACACCACCAGACATTCTGGAAGCTGCGTCAAACATGACCATGAACCTATTCCCGGTAAAATCTAGGAGCAACTATAATAAATGTTACCACGAGTTCATGGAATGGAAAATGAATAAAAATGCTACATCATTTTCTGAAAATGTGTCGTTAGCGTACTTTCAAGAGTTATCTGAAAAATATAAAGTGTCAAGTATGTGGGTTAAATACTCCATGATTTACTAAACTCAGTATTTACTACGAAGTTGACATAACTAAATATAGCAAGCTGATTGCATTTTTGAAACGAAACTCACAAGGATATAAAGGGAAAAAATCCAAGACTTTTACAGCAGAGCAGATAAATAAGTTCTTAAATGAAGCCCCAGACACATTATATCTCTTCACAAAGGTATTTTTAGTTATTTATCAACTGATAAATAACTAAAAATACCTTAGTTAACCATGTACATTTTTTTTGTTAATATTGAGTTAATTTACCGTAATATGTATATGAATTGTTACAGATTGCACTAATTAGTAACCTTATTTTTGGTATAATGAGTGCTTGTAGACGACAATAGTTATACAACATACAATTCAAAGATGTTGAAGTCTTCGAAACTGCACTATTGATCAAAATAAGTAATACTAAAACCAAGATAGACCGCTCTTTTACCATTACTGGGAAATATTATGAACAATGCAAAAAATACATAGAGCTACGACCAACTGAGTGCAGCAATCCAGTTTCCAGTTACAAACCCAGTTTTTTTCTAAACTAAGTTGCCGGAAGATGCACGACACAGAGAGTTGGCATTAACAAATTTGGAGCTTTAGGCAAAGTTATTGCCAGCTATCTTCAACTTACCAACCCCGAATTGTACACAGGACACTGCTTTCGCCGAACATGCGACCTTGCTAGTTGACGCTGGTGGAGATATAACGGCACTAAAGCGACACGGTGGTTGGAAGTCAACGACAGTTGCAGAAGCCTATATAGATGATTCAATGACTAACAAGATCGCTGTATCCAATTCAATATTTAACAGTATTGAAAATAACAGAAATGAGGTCAAAATTAACATACCCTGTCCGAGTACCTCCAATAACGCTTCCTGTTCGGTTCAAATTCAATTTCATAATTGTAATATTCAGAACATCAATAATTATTACAAGTAAAAATAAAATTGTTATTATATTCAGCGTTTTATTTGCAATATTATTTTATGTATTTTAGTATGAGAGTAGATAAAGTAGTGTATGACACTGTACATAACTTGGTCTTATAACACTCGTGTGATACTATAAAAAAACTCGCCTATTAGGCGATATTATTAGAACCCTTATTATGCAACAGTATCATAAACTACTATTTTGTTTTATATTGAAGTTTATAAAACTCGAAATTATATGTTGACAGTCATCTTGTCTAGATAATAACATCTAGCTAGCTAGATAATAACAAACCATGGAGTATGGATTAATCTAACTCGTATCCGGGTAAAGGCCTGCCCCCCTCGGTGGGGACATCAATGGGCTACATTTATTCATTTATATACTAGCAGGTGCCCACGGCTTCGCTCGCGCAAACTTGTGTAAAATGGACATTCCGAACATAAACTAACTATTAAAAAAAAAGGTTATGGTAACTAATACCACTATTACATAATTATTATTATAAATAATATGCAGGAATAAGTAATTACAAAACTATTAAGCGAGTTCTGGGTTGAGTAAGATCAATACCATGTACTTTTGTCATTTATGTAATCTTGAATATTTTAATATCCCTTTTTAGATAAAGTGGTTATTTCATGGTTTCAAAATTGCTAAAATGGCTATTTCAAAATCTCCAGAGGTATCATTTTGTAGTAGATTGAACCTTGAAAGAAGAAGGGTTGCAACTATTCTATGATTAACATTACAGCTATCGCTGATTTTGGAAAATGTTGAAAGGTTCTTGTGTTCAAACATTATATTTTCAAAAAATATATACTTGCTATGGGTATCTTACAGAGCCTATTCGCTTTATATTATAAATTGCTCGAATACCTTTTTTTGTAATATCAATTTGAATAATCACTGTTTTCCCCCACAACAAGATACCATAGGTCATGATTCTATGAAAGTAACGTAAGTAAGTAAAGTAAGTAAGTAAGTAAAATGAAAGTATGGCTGTAGCCATATCCGTGGCAATTGGGGTGGCCTCCGATTCGTCGTCGCCGAGTATCTCACATTATTTATTATATTTTCAATATCTTGAATAATCCGAGCTACCCCAACTTTCTTCGAGACCGTTTTAAGTATATCTTTTCGGTAGATCGGAACCGTAGATCTCACATCACTCTGCGGCACACCATAGGTTTCTGCTTTTTGAATTCCATAAATTAATTGTGACCTTTGTAGATTGAACGCTTTATTTCTAACTCGAAGATTTAATTTCATAAGCAGCGTATTAAGATCATCAAGCCAATAGCATCCTGTGAGGCCTTCCATGTAGAGAAAATATGGGATCTAAGTGTAATGCCTGCATCCGTAAACGATTTACCCCTAGTGAAAACGTATTGTTTGGCGTAGAGTTGTTTTGTTCAGTTGAAGTGTGAGAGCGTTTGATTGAGTATAATCTTTTCCAATATTTTACTTAGTGCTGGAAATACAAATATTGGTCTGAAATTTGAAGGATGACTCTTGTCTCCCGACTTGAACATAGGTAGCAGTTTGCTGTTTTTCATGAGGTCTGGGAAAGCTCTAACGTCAACACATTTATTGATTATATAAGCTAAGTTGTAGGGTTTTCGCTACACTAACCGCTGTACCCTATAATAACTCACCAAATACGGTCAGGGTTTGAAAATTCGGTGTGACATCCTCTTCTCGTTTTATATGACCTGAGCCTTGCACTTGTATTGTGGTCTGATAAATAGTCCAACCTTGCGATTGACTCATGTAATGGACTTGATTTCTAGTTTTAATTGGTTTACATCCTTGTCAGAATTAGTTTTTGACAACTTGCTATTTGATATCTGTTTTTTTATATGCTTCATATACGTTATACTTCGTACTTTATACTTTATTACACATACACATTATTGGACAATCACAGACGCAGTTGGTATATAAAGGCGTGCTTTTCTCTACATAGAGATTTCTTTCAGCAAACCCAGGGCTGACAGGAAAACATAGTTTCATTCGAAGGGATAGACCTATTATGCAAAACATAACCAAAAAATAAACATCAGAGTGACTATATATTTATAATAAATTACTTAGTTATTTACACATATAAATAAATGAGAACGTACTTACATAATAATACCTATAAATGCTATATATAAATATCAATAAATACCTATACAATATATAAATAAAATATTATCTACTAAATAAGAACAAAGCCTACAGCACAGATCAAAATAATATTAACAGAGAACTTAAACTAGACTCAGGCCACTTATAGGCTTTTATTTTTTAGGCCAAACATATGGTAGTAAACTTAATACAAAGTGAAAAAGGGGGGTAATTTATAAGTACCGGGTACTTAGGGAAGGGAATCTGTTTAGGGATGTGTTTTTGTGTGTCTATGATACCAATGTGTGAGTGATAGATTTAAACATATGGTCGCAATGGTATAATGAAAGAGAAATCTCGGCAACAGCAATTGTCTTTACAGATTTCCTTGAGCTGGCGCAATAATTGCACCCTGAACTGGCCGAGTGAGAGGTGGAATTTGTCCAGGTCTGCGAAGTGAGTGTTGCACGTTCTTGGGAGGCGGCAACTAGGAGAAATGGCCGCGTAGTTAGTGTGGGCGAAAGTTACATGGAGGAGTGTAGAGTGTCGGGTTCGAGTAGTAGGTGCCCTAAGTCGTAGCAGCTCGTTAACCAGCTCGGGGATAGACGCTGTGGAGAAGCTGCATGTTCAAGATAGACTACTGCCTACGTGACAGCTGTCAAACTCTCAAATCTCGGAAACGACTGATCCTAGACCACTGGATGACAAAAATAATAGCATGATGTTGATAGCTGTCAAAATCATAAAAAATATGAAATTGTGCCTCTGCCAACCCATCTGGGAAAACTAAGATTTTTGTGGTGAGCGTCGACTAACTGTTTTTAGCGCCCGACGATGTTATCAGTTTTAAGTATGTGTGTTTGTCTGTCCGTGGCACACTAGCGGTCAAACGGTTAGACAGAATTTGATGCAGTGTTGTTGCTCTGCAAATGGTGGTAGACGTTCCTGCGATGGATCTTCATCTTTTTTTAAATCGGTTAAATGGTTCGAATAATTAATCAAAAGTTAAGAGCTTAAAAAGGAAACAAGTTAGACAAATGTTACTTATGGATTCATTTATTGCGTAGGGGTTGTTTTGCAGTTATTGAGTTGTGCATTTGTGTGCAAAGTTTCTAGATCCGCTTGTGTGCCATGGTCAGCTTGAGCATTTTCCCGTTACAGGAATTCATTAAAGCTGCGGATAAGAATAGCCTGGTATGTTTCATATGAAATGATGATTCTGATGACTAGTTCCTTCCACTGTTTTTTTAATCTAATTGTATTTTCAGGCGGTGTTTGTAGTAATTATTTCACCATATTCTTCCTCGCTTTCAATGTATTCAGTTCGCAGATTTTTACATAGCAGGTTCTTTGCCTTTCGTTCTTGAAGTATGATCTTAAGCTGCACTCTAAGTTCCGTGACTGTGGCAGTAGCAGCACGACTCCAGGTCTTCATGGTAGCTGAAATGCAGAGACAGAAGTATCTTATTGTTTTGCTTAGCTTTAAGATGGTTGGCAGAGATTATGGTCAGTAGGTAGGTAGGTATAATGTGAAATTTTATAAGCAAGTCGAAAGTGGCCGTATGTGGAGGGAGGTGTCTCACAAAGATGAGATGTGATGGCATGGTATGGTGTGAGTTATGAGCACAATATGATTGTAAACCTTTGTTTGAACACTTTTGTTGAATGTCATTAAGTTGTGTAAAATTGCAACGGATTACTCTCCTGTGAGAATGCGTTTCAAATTCGGTCGGTTTGAAATGGCAGTTGGAGCTCGGCGGGTCTCGATTTAAACATAAACATAAACTTTTTTTTATGCCGACAAATACATTGCATGCTTCTGACCCCACAATAGGATAACAGGGTCGTTGGAAGCAGAAGCAGGGACATTACACACATATAAATATCCAAGACCTGTTTTTTTTTTCTTTATTGCCAGCCGGGGATCGAACCCAGGACCTCTCACCTGGTAGGCAGAGCCACAACCGCAATGCCACAGAGGTCCTTAGCTGGCATTTAGCGGTTGCATACGGTTTTTCCTCCACTTTTCACTGAATTATTTATCTATAGAAAATGATATACTAAATTAATGTAAAATTATTACATCTTACTGAACTAAAGTCTCTATAAACTACCTATCTGCCAAGATTCAGATTCTTAGGATAAGTATTTAGTAGCCACACTATGCTCCTCAATCTGCTCCTCGTTTTGCTCCTCGCTCTGCCACGATGTTGTACCATCTAGCAAATAATTTGGAAATAATTGTGACGTTCCACACCTTTCTTGCCTTTGCAAGGCAATGCACATTGAAAACTGGCGGCGCGCTATGCATTTTGAGTATACAGGTGACATTTAATTAGCTGACCATATTTTGGGGAATGATAGTACCCATCAATATGAAAAACTTTCCCCAAGATACATATAGTGTCAAATGGAAAAAAATATCGTCCCTCGGTACATTGGATTTATTCGCATGGCGTCAACCGGCACTGCGTCAACCCGCTTTACTATGCCCGGTGCTGTAGCTTTATTCCTGATCACTATACCATATACATATACTATACTAGACTTCGCGTGGCGTCAACTAATTCAGTTTGGTTCGGATTATTCCTGATGATACCTACTGAGGTTGAAGGTGCCTCGATAGATGCCGAGCGTGTGATATTATTGGAATATCACTGATAGTATAATAATAATAATAATACCTTGGACACTATTTACAAACATTGATCTAGCCCTAAATTAGGACTCTCTGTATCTTGGGTACTAGAAAACGATACACATACTTATATAGATAAATATTATACTTAGATAGATAAAAAACCATGACTAGGGTACAAACATCCGTTCTCATCAAACAAATATTTGCCCCCACCGGGAATCGAACCCGGAACCTTTGGCTTCGTAGGCAGGGTCACTGCCGTCTCGGCCATTCGGGTCGTATTGCTATAAGACATTACATCAGAGCACGTTTATAAAGTACGCTTTAATTAAACGCCGTATCGACGATGGCGCAAACGCGAAACGACCGTGTTCCGTTCCGAACACAGATGGATTTTAGTTTCAGAAACCCACAATGTCATAAAAGACTTATGTAATTTGTGTTCTATTTTGTATAGGAAATATTATTATTAGGAAATATTATTATACCTTTTTCAGAAAGTCAAATGAAGAATAAACTTAGAAAAAAAAACTTAGTTTTCCCAGATGGGGTGGCAGAGGCACAATTTCATATTTTTTATGATTCTGACAGCTATCAACATCATGATATTTGTCATCCAGTGGTCTAGGATCAGTAGTTTCCGAGATTTGACAGTTTTTAGTTTGACAGCTGTTACGCAGTCAGTAGTCTGTGTAACGTACTACCTCCTTGACCATATTGGCTACTGGCGGATTAGCCAGTTAAAAACTAAAACTATAAAAATTCGAAAATTCGGGTCTGGAATCTCGTCTGGCAGCTGATTGTTTTTTTTGAGGCAGACATTGTTTGAGCTCTGTATTGTGAGGATGTATCTTCTGCATCAATAATTTTTAAGTCACGCCTTTAGTTGCGGCGATGGGCTAGTTCCTTTAGTACTTTAATGGAGCTGAATGTTTAGTTGCTGTAAAGTGCAGTAGTTGATACGAAACTTCCCTACTATCCCCAATCCATGGGTAAGCATTGGTTCGTAGATAGTCTTTCTTATTTTCGTGTATTTTATACTCTCTATGTATTTCCCTTTTCTATACAGTGTCTATTGGACTGCGGCACTCTTAGATCCTAATTACCCCAGGGCCCTCGTCGGAAGTCTCCGTGTGGGGAGCCGTCGCCTGATAGCTGGGCGCTGTAGCGCTTTTGTATTCCTATTATTCACACTGGTCTCTTTCCAGGGTTCCACGCCGAGGAATAATATCCTCCTGGCGCTAACCGCATAATCACTTGTTGACGTCTGGAGAAGTGGACCAGTCGGATTGAGTCTACCAAGGAGCTGAAATCTACAAATTCCCGGCGAGTCCCTATCCAGCGTTTCAACTATATCACCAATATTCGACTCATGACCCTGTGATTAATAAATGTATCTTGAGCCTGCCAACAATCTCTTTTGGTCAGGTTAGAGTCTCACTGTTTCATCTGTCTTGGACATGCAGCTTCTCCACAGCGTCTATCCCCGAGCTGGTTAACGAGCTGCTACGACTTAGGGCACCTACTACTCGAACCCGACACTCTACACTCCTCCATGTAACCTTTGCCCATACTAACTACGCGGCCAATTCTCCTAGCTGCCGCCTCCCAAGAACCTACAACACTCACATCGCAGACCTGGACATATTCCACCTCTCACGCGGCCAGTTCAGGCTGCAATTATTGCTCCAGCTCAAGGAAATCTGTAAAGACAATTGATGTTGCCGAGATTTCTCCGATTGATTGCGACCCTATGTTTAAATCTATCACTCAAACATTGGCATCATACACACACGCAAGCACATCCCTAAACAGATTCCCTTCCCCATATAAACTGTGTACCCGGTACTTATAAATTACCCCCTTTTTCACTTTGTATTAAGTTTACTACCATAAGTTTGGCCTAAAAAATAGAAGCCTTTAATTGGCCTATGTCTAGTTTAAGTTCTCTGTTAATATTATTTTGATCGGTGCTAAAGGCTTTGTTACATAAATAAATAAATAAATAAATAAGTGGTTTCAGGGTGAGTTGATATGACAGTTTTTGTTTCACAGCTGTCATCCGAAATGAAGATCTCGTCGAGAGCAGTCATATCTGTATACATACCAGTGGTCTAGGATCAGAAGTTTCCAAGATATGACAGTTTTTAGTTTGACACCTGTTAAAAATCATGACACCTGTAAAAATAGTGACTCCTGACCAAATATGGTACCTGTCGAAATAGCGATACCTGTAAAAAATTATAACACCTGTCAAATTAGTGACTCACGTTAACCCTTAAACGGCCATGGCCCCAAACAATGTTGATTTTTGGATATGTGTAATAGAATTGCATAGAGATGAAAGAAAAATATAATTAAAAAGGGGTCCAAGTGGTTTTTTTAATGGTGGGAAATTATTACCCTATGACCGTGTAAGGTTATTTTTTGTGGGAAGCTATTTTCCTATGGCCGTAATCGATATATAATAAATAGGAAATATATTGACTAGCTATTGTCTTCGGCTTTACTCATATTTTTTATAATGGAGTAGTTAAGTCATACAATCAGCTTACACAGGGTGTAACAAAAATTAGGTTATTGTCCAATTAAAATGAGTAATTAGGTGAATGACTGTATTTCATCATCTGAATTTTCAACTTCCATATATGAGAGTTTCGACAAATTGTCTACTATTATTTGTATTTCTTGTCCTTGCAGATCAATTTTCTTATTTTAAGCGGTGGCGCCATTTTCTGAAAAAATAAATAAAAATAATTAAAAAAAAAGTTAGACAAAACAACAAAGTAGGTGGCAGCGGTCCACACAAACTTCAACATCCCCTCCCGCCTATCCTCTCTCCCTCCCCCTGTCCCAATCCCAGTCCCCACTTCCATCTACCCATTTCTACCTCACACTACCGCCGCCACTACCCCCCTCTTCCTCTCACCTATCCCCACTCCTCTCTACCCACTATCCCAACTCCTCTTCCCCCTCCCCCTCTCAAAGGGGGAGGCATTTTCCCAGCTGTGGGATATAATCATACAGGCTACATAAAAAATACGTCGTAGATATTGATTTTCATACAAACTTCAACACACTATTTCAGTCAATCAGTCAAACAGACATTTAAATTTATATTACCTATATATTTATACATGTCACAACTGTGTTGTCATAAAAAACTTAGAGAGACTATCGATCTAAAGAGGGGTCCATATATTTTGGTGTAACTCTGTCAGGAAAAAAAAAACAAAAAAAAATGATTTGTGGCTCACTTCGTGGTGGGAAGTATATATCCCCGTGGCTTATTAAGGGTTAAAACAGTGACACCTGCCAACATTTTCATAAAGGAGTGCCTTTGCAACCCCATCTACGAAAACGTGTAAAAGAAAGTAAATGAAAGTAGACAGAAGGGGAAAGTAGACGGTTTGGGAAGTAAACTGATTGGGAATGTGGACGGATCGGGAAGCAGACGGATCGTGAAAAACCAGTAGACCGACTGTGAAACCAGTATATTTTATTTTTCTTTATTATTCGAGTTCAATGTCAGCTAGCAGTAAGGTCTGGTAAGGAATAAACTAAAAGTTGTTGCAGCGCGAATGAAATGTATCGAGCATTGAAAGCGGGTTGACGGAGCGTCGGTTGATGCCTTGCGAATAAATCGTACATTGACCCGATCAGCTTATTACAAGTCACTATGGGAGACCCATTTTTTTTTCGTTTGCGGCCATATGTTCTTTGGGGAAAGTTGCTCTTAATTATGAGAATGATGGTACATTCTCCAAAATATGGTCAGCTAATTAAATGTCAATCTGTATAGTGGGTACGCGTTAGCACTGCAATAGTAGTCATCGACTGCTGTCTACCACTGTACGCTCATAATTGGGTTAGTGATATTACCTTATTGCGTGCAACGTTCGAAATTACTGTTGTTTAGCGTATCATGGTTATCGCGGTAGTGCGGAGTCGCGATTAATTTTAATCGAGTAGAGCAGTATGTGGCCAGACGGCACAACATCGTGGTAGGGCGAGAGCAGAGCAGAACAACGAGCAGAGCAAGAAGCATAGAATGGCAAGGCTTTAACAGTTGCCAGGAGCTCTATTTTTGAATCATTCGCGTCGTGGCGAGCGCTCGCCAAGCGCAACGATTGGTTCATATCACTCGACGTAACTAAGCTCCACCAATCGTTTCGCTTGGAAAGCGCTCGCTTCCGAGGCGAGTGAATAAAAATAGAGCTCCAGGGCTGTTGAAGAATATTCCAAGATCATGTTTTACCTTTTAGTGATTTTATTGGTCAAGATATTGTTTGCTTAAGCATTCGGATTCTTAACACTTCCTGATAACAAACCGGCCATTACATTACATCTGATCGTCGCGTAAAGGGTCTAGTCCCTCGACACCTCTTGAGCACAAATCATAGGGTTAAACACGGTACTTTATGAAATTAAACCACCCAACATTGAGTTAGACCCTGTCCGGTTAACAAGATCGTCTGAGCAACTTAAGTAGCCATAAATCTTCTTTCATCATTCTTTTATTCATTCATCTTCTAACATTTTCTGAAACTAGAGTGGACCAACAATCTACTTTTTTATATTTGACATCTACTTAATAAAACGCTATTTGACTGACAGATTGATAACGCACAACCTAAACCAGTGGAATAGAGTCATGAAACTGGTTAAAAGATCGCCTGAGCAACTGTAGTCGAAAAAATGTATTTTTTTTACATTTTCTGAAATTGGAGTAGATCAACAATCAATGAAAACCCATAAGAGATATTTATACAAAGCTAAGATCAAACTTATGTTTAACTTAACTCTTGGATTCACATAAAAATCCATACTCACATACGTTTTTAAGAAAAGAAGAAATATCTACTTCAATGAAGAAACAGGGTCGCTTTAATTCCATCGGCATCACTAAATCCCTTAATTAATAGTCAGTTAGTGTACAATCTTGCGATGAGCATCTGGGCCACATTTTCTGCCGCTTAGTGATTAAATCCAGGACACTAAATCCAGGGCCTTAAAACAAAATATTAAAAAAAATTGTCTATGAACTACTAAGATTAACGAAACTCTTTGCACAAATACTCAGACGACTATGCATGACCAGTGAATGACCATGAGAAGTGGACATAATTTGAGTACAATAAATATGATTTAATGAGCTGGTAATGAGAAATTAACTTTTGCATACTGAATAAAGATAAACCTGTTAAAAGAGCACATCTTTTATGATTGTGAATATTTCATCTATTAGTAATCATGTCGTCTGATATTCATTTAACTAATGACATCGTGTGGTGTCAACTTGGCAGGTGACAACAATACTCTACATATGGCGGCTATGGTGTAGGAGCCAGATAACTACTACATAATAGTCCTATACTGTGATTTCTCTTAATAATTATTACTGAGATTAGATTTTTAATTACCACATCTTCTCACGACTTGTCACTGGCATGGCCGCGTGGTTATTCGTAGGCTGCAAGGGCGGGCGCATCGTCGAGTGTCCCAGGCCAAGGTCGGATCACAATAGCATCAACCCCCACCCTCCCCTCCCCACCCCTACTCAGCTTAACACTTAATTTAAGAGAGGCTTTATTGAATTCTTAGCGGTAAAGATGGCCTCTTTGGCGCGGAACTGATGATGCCAAGATGCTGGCAGTTTTTTTTTATGAAGA
Organism: Argyresthia goedartella; assembly: GCA_949825045.1. Taxonomy (NCBI): domain Eukaryota; kingdom Metazoa; phylum Arthropoda; class Insecta; order Lepidoptera; family Argyresthiidae; genus Argyresthia; species Argyresthia goedartella. The sequence goes on along the minus strand of OX463812.1, from coordinate 9,987,860 downwards.
AGTTTTACATATTTTTCAGCTTGGATGTCGCAAGGACGTTGTGTCTTTAGTTGTGTTTAACCGCTTGAATACCACCGGCATTAGCTAACGCCAATTTTCCGTTAGAGGTTTAAAATTTTATTACCATGGCATAAGGTTCAAAATCGCGACCCTTCCCAACTACCCTCGGTTTTTGAGAGGTTAAATATGGAATTCATGATTTGCCATAGGAATACTTTCAGAGCAGGCCTTTTCAAAATCCAGCAGATGTCGTTGAAGAATGTGGTAAACCCATATTTACCACATTCATCTTTTCATAATCATTCAGAGTGCACCTTAACAGGATTTTGCTGAATGATCTAGCTTGAAAGTTTTTTCTTATTTTTACAGTTCCGTACTCGGAGGGTGCCAAACGGGACCCTATTACTAAGCTTCCACTGTCCGTCCGTCCGTCTGTCTGTCTGGCACAGGGCTCTAACGGATCAACCGAAATAGGTAGAGAGCTGAAATTTTCATAGAGGGTGTATTTCTATTGCTAACAACAAAAATTGCAACATACCGGTTTTTAAGCATGAAAAAAAATTCCCACATAAAATATGGCCATTTTCTGAGCCATTTTGTTTTATTTGTTTATCGGTGAAAACTGGAATCTTATCGGAAAACGCTTTTTCAATATGACGATGTACGGCCTTGAATACAGTCCTACCTAGTATTGATGATTTTATTATTAAAAATTAAAAAGGTACATATACTCGTACACAAGACTGTCGCACAAAAGTCTGTCGTTCTACGTTTTTCCATGAACAATGGTATGAAACCCTTCGGGTGCGGGTCCTACGTCCTACTCGCACTAGACCGTTTTTTTTTTTATTTATATGGTTACAGCAGAGGTTAGATATCCTTCGTTTGTTAGTCCACCAAGTGACAGCCTGTGTTTTTGTGATCGATAGTTCTGAATTAATAAGGCATCGCCTGTCGTGACTCGCGACCGCAGTCGAGTTCAATTACCGGATCGATAGTTTCACATCGGCATGTGGCCTCGCCGTTTGTAACTCTTACATGCCTTTAACCTTTGACTGGTGACATGGTTTTTGTGTAACGTAACTGGTGACGAGAGGACTGAGAGGCCCACTGCTGTATCTAGTATAAATCATAGAAATAATAATAATAATAATAATAATAATACCTTGGACACTATTTACACAAATTAAGTGTGGTAGCTAGCCAGAGTATGTAAAAACTGTGTTATCATATATAAATGGATAAAATAAAACAAATAACTATACTCTGAATATATTTTTTTGTTACGATCTTGCAATTTTAATGTATGTCGTCTTAACAATCAAAAAACTAGAGATGAGATCACAAATTACATAAGCAAAAAATTAATCAACATATTTTGACAAAAAAACACTTTTTTCTATAATATTGAAGTAATAATGAATTAAGAAAAAAAACAACTAAAATCAAAAGTGTATTTTCACGAAATTGACAATGGTCGAACTTTGCCAATTTTTATATGCAGTCTGGGCATAATTTTTTTGCACACTGCAAGCACACACGTTTCGGACACGATTCAAACTGGTAATTTGATTGGCGCTTTTATCGAGGAAGACAACTGGCTCCTGCTTTCCTGGAGTTTTGATTGTTCTCGGTTAAAAATGTGAAAAAACAATACAACAAAATTACGTAAAAAATTACGTAAGTGGTGACATGGGGTCTGAGAGACCCCTGCCGAACTTTACGCTAATGTAACTTACCGATTTGAGCCTGTCCGACACAGCTATCCCCTTCTACGGCATGGACGCAAGTAAACTCGAAGCTACTCATGTGATGAGCCCAAGGAAACCCGGAGAAGGTGCCAAAATGTTGTTTTACTGACGCCGCTGGGCCTGTAAGACCCCTTATCACCAGTTAAAGGTTAAGCCTTTTTCCCGCACTGGGTGGCATTGATTCGATCAAATTTGGTTTGAAAAATCCGTCGTTTGGAGCGAAATTACAGCTCTATTCTGCAACTTTCAGGTATTGCAATTACTTTCAAATAAAATATAAACATAATCATTTATATACAACTTACATTACTCCTGGCCCCACACAAGGATTCCCTGTGTCGTGGGAACCAGAAACCACACACTTATAAACATCCAGGATCTGTTTTTAGGGTTCCGTACCCGAAGGGTTCCAAACGGGACCCTATTACTAAGACTTCGCTGTCCGTCCGTCCGTCCGTCCGTCTGTCACCAGGCTGTATCTCAAGAACCTAGCTATCTAGAGAGTTGAAATTTTCACAGATTTTGTATTTCTGTTGCCGCTATAACAACAAATACTAAAAAACAGGATAAAATAAATATTTAAGGGGGCTCCCATACAACAATACCACATACAAACTTATGGATGCACCTGGTTACGTACATGGAGTGTGAAAGTAACCGCACCAATAACTTTGTAAACAATATTTTGCTGTGTAAAATCCAAACTATTCACTGCACACCATCGCTTCCATTGAACGGTGGTACGGAACCCTTCGTGCGCGATTTAGACTCGCACTTGACCGGTTTTTTTTGTCGTTATCCTAAACCGGGGATAGAACCCGGGACCTCTCGCATGGTAGGCAGAGCCACAACCGCAGCGCTACAGTGGTCATCATCCAAATTCAAATTACAGTTGCTTTAAATGACAGCTCATGTAAATAATTGCATTCTGATTGTTCAACGTCAATTTAACTCTAGCCTTATTTTATTACACATGCATACATTCGCTCACGCCTTTTTCTCGGTAGAGGGGTGGGCAGAGACCAAAGACGTCCTACGACTTGCTACGATCCTGGCATACAACTCTCGCGTCCTCAACATTCATAAATCTCTTCATAGGTTCATACAAGCTCGCTGCTTACGTGCACCAATGAAAATAATGTTAAACATATCTGCCAGCTTTACTTCTGCGGGTAAATGTTTTGTGCCATGAATGTTGGGGCTGCCGTGCATCTGACTAAGAATAGCCTTGTGTGCGACCGCAACGCTGTATTTTACAAAGGCACAGACCTAATGGCAGAGCCAAAGAAACTTTGCGCGGACTGTACAAACACAGGTTTGTCTGTGAGCAACGTACTTCACCACGGAATAACTAATACTGTGGGCAAATAGTTGAAATGCTGCTGAATAGCTGAAATGAAACGGCGGAATAGGTTTGATATTTCTTTATTAAATTCTCTTACACGGTCGAAACGGAGAGAAATATTATTTTCGGTTTACTATGCAGGCGGCCAACATTTCCATTTTGGTCACAGGGAATTTCTAAAATACTTGCAGGACTCGTATTTGATTCTATGCCTTGTTGGGGTTGAAACTAAAGCTGATTTCGGTTGTGAAGCTCAGGTACAGCATGTTCAGGAAATTATGACTTGTTTATTGATGAAGGTAGTTTGCAGTTCACAAGAACGCTTTATTTTTCATTTTCGAATATTTAAATTGAGAAAAAATTTATTACCGGCGATACCCCAGTCGGTAGAGATTCGAAGCTTTAGGGTTTGTTACAAAAGGTTGTGCATTTTTTTTGTAATCTTCTAGACTTGGGAGCAACTGAGTAAATATTATAATAGCTAACACGATATATCTCGGGACAACTTTTGGCAGCTACAAAACCTCATTTTGGTTTCAGTTTCACCCACATCTACAAGATAACAAAATAAAAAACCGGTCAAGTGCGAGTCGAACTCACGCACAGAGGGGTACAATGGCACCGTACAATAGTAGGGATGTTGTGGAGTGAATAGTTTGGATTTTACATAACAAAATGTTGTTAACAAAGTTATTGGTGCGGCTACTTTCACACTCCATGTACGTAACCAGGTGCATTCATAAGTTTGTATGTGGTTTACAGATAAACGAAATATTGTTTTCTGTTTTTTAGTATTTGTTGTTATAGCGGCCACAAATATATATCATGTGTTAAAATTTCAACTATCTAAATATTACGGTACATGAGATGCAGCCTGGTGACAGGCGGACGGACGGACGGACAGCGGAGTCTTAGTAATAGGGTCCTGTTTTACCCTTTGTGTTCGGAACCCTAAAAAACGAATGCACTGCCTTTTGTAACATATGATTACTATACCGACTGGCGTACAAACCGAACGTGTTTTACTTCTGGAAACTATTCTAAATAGTTGTTACTAAATTATCTAAAGATCTGGTGAATTTAGTAATAACCATCCAAATAATTATATTTTTATCAGACACCATCGAATAAAGACTCTGAAAGATACTTTCATAATGGTGAAAAATGAACATATTTCGTATTGCATTCTACTTTCGAATTTATTCATAATTACCTGATCAACCTTGACCTTTGACATTCTTAAGGTGCCTTCATACCATATAATAAATAGGATGACCAGTAATTCGACACATTTATTGTGAGGGGTTAAAGTAGAGACCATTTCCAGCAAATATAACGCTATCCGAAATTTAATGGGTTTCGAGTAATTAAGGTTTTTACCTTTTACATTTTTCGAAAATTATTAATTTTGCCTAAATTAATATTAATTACGAAACAAATAAATAAATTTCACAGGAAACTTTTATGTGTTGTTTGTTAGCTATTTCTTCAAAGATTATGCTGACATAGCTTAAAGTTATAAATTACACATAATTTTGACGCGGTGAGCCTATCAACTCACGTGAAGAGAAAACTTAAAAACATTTTGAATTTTATAACAGCGATTTTGGCAAAAAAGATGTACAGACAAATGTATGACAGTTTAAATTGATTTACAAACTTCATTGTTTTACAAGCCATTTAACATGGTAAATTGTTTTTGACAAAATTTATAAACAAAAAAACTGTTGCAAAAATTGCAAAGTAGTGGAGCGTACCCCAACAAGAACAAAAGTCACTTTTGTACTAGTAGTAGTAAACAGAAAGACATTTTAAATTTATAATTAAATCTATTGTAATATATTTTAATTGAATAATAGTTGAGTGTAAAATATAAGTGTTTGAACTTCAATGAATAAATATCATTCATTTATACATTGAATAGGAATTTCAATTAAAATTAATATTCAGATGAGCAGCTATTCTTATATTTCGTTTAAAAAGTAGGCACGATCGATTGGTATTTAGAAAGTTTTAAATATTTTACTTGTTTATAGGACAGGATTTGTGGGTTATAGTATCACAAAATATATCTACTTAATTTCATAGTTTTTGGTCTAATGCTAGCACTTGACGTTTTAATAGAATGGTATATAGTCGTTACATAATTAATTATCATTACAATTTAGATAATTAACTTTATCATAATATTTAAATCGTTCTCGCTTTGCAAAATTTCAGAATCTTACTTGATATTATTTTCCAGGTGGGTGGAAGAGTTGAATTATGAATGATTGCATATATATTTTGCGCTTTTGTAACTAGGAACTAATAGTACATTATGCACCAAGGGGATAAAAAAGTGGTTTATGTCACAGGCGCGATATTGAATCCCGAACGTATCGAAAGACCACAGACTATACTCCTGAGCGAAGCGAGGGTGCTATGAGTCAATCCCCGAGCTCAGCGAGGGAATAATGACTTAGTCCTGAGTGCAGTGAGGGATTCAAGCGTGCCCAAGACAAAACTGCTTTATCCCCGAAGAGTATACTCTACTTTTCGTAAAATATAAATAGCAAAATTTACTAAAAACAGCATGTTAATACAGTAAATTAATGTGAAAAGTTATGTTTGAAACATAAATCAAGTTGCAGCGTCTTGTAACAATTGCGGGATTTGTTTTATTTAAAATGTGTTCCATTCAGCTCGCCGTGGCCAGCTCGATTTTCGAACAAGTTCAGCGCCGCGCTCCGCTTTTGCCTCCGTCCGCCCCCGGGATCTGGGCTGTGAGCGCCGTGCGTATTTCGTGAAATTAGATTTTAAGGCCATAGCAATAATAACTATGAGAAGTGAAATCACTTTAAACCCTGGAGTGATCTAGGTTGAAATATAATGAAAATCAGTACAATTTTATGTGACCGTTAAAGCAGAGCTATAATGACTTGCTTTTGGTAAGGTTTGCATGATATATTAAGTGTCATTTTTGATCAGGTGTTGCGAAAAGTTATTAAACTTCCAAATATTAAAAACAAAAGATTACGCGCTTGCCTGAGCGAAAACGCTGCGCTTGGGACTCGGTAGTGTATAATTATGTTTTTATATGCTTGGACCTACGAGTATCTAGGTATCTATATAATTATTATATCTAACCTTGAAGATGTAAGAAAATATTACCTACTTATTAACATAGAAAAAACAGTAATATTGTGATTATAAGTATAATTTAATGAGATATCAAATGACTGATTTGTCATTAAAGTTTTTCAGCAATTTTAGTTTTGCCATGAGAAAAAGTAGACTAGTGTCTACAGTGGAGCCAAGATTAAAGGTCGCATTTGACATCTGTCAACAGTAGGGACAGTGCAATGCGTCAGTCCCCCTTACTTTTCTAAGCGAAACAAGGACAAGGAGATTGACGCATAGCTTTGTCCCTACCATTGAGACATGTCAAATGCGACTTCTAAGAATGGCTTCACTTCAATGATGTGAATTCTATTACTAGTGGTACTTATAAATAAATATATTTTTATAGCAATTCACAAATTGACAACATATAGATGAAGGAAACAATCATACACAATGACAGCTAATCTTTAGGCGCCAAATCAAGCTAAAACAACAGGTATCTTTAAACTCGTTGTATTTGCTGAAAATAAAACTTGTCGCCTAAAGAATTGGCCCCCGTTATTTTATATCTTAGTAAGTATGAGTAGGTTTTGTAAGGACGTATTTGAAAGGGCTAATGATTTAATTTGGAAAATAATAATTGAAAGATAAAAAGCGAGTTACAAAAACCCGCAAAATCCCACAGTGATCCAATGTAGAGAAATGATGTTTCCTAAACATATTTTAATATTAGCAGAAAATAAAGAAATTTTAAACCCTTGAACCATCCCATTATTAGCCCAAAGTGTCTTCCATGTTACTGTCCATTTTCAAAAGCTAATTAACGAAGAAATATATTCAATTAAACGTGTCTTAGATATAGCACCACACGACTATGTATTGCGTTAAACGCACTACGAACATCCTTAAAAAAAGACAAGACAGATATGAAGATCGGAAAAACTCTACACTACTGGAAATATACAGAAAGTACAGTCGTACTGTATTTTCATATCTAGATTGGACGATAAGATTTCTTACAGGTAATATTTCTAGGTATTAATTGGTACACATGTAGAGAAGAAATGTTAGAGATTTAATGTTGCTATTGGCATAGAGTTTAATTAAAGTTGTCTATGCTCTAATAAATTAAGGAGATCGCTAGACTAGTCCAGCTAGGATGGGCTACTTTTGCAAAACTATGCGATGTACTGATGTCTAACATCCCTCAATGCCTGAAGACTAAAATATTTAACCAATGTGTACTGCCCCCTCTCACATACGGTACCAAAATATGGACGCTCACGAAGGAGATTGTGCACAAAGTCACGGTAGCACAAAGAGCGATGGAGAGTTCCATGCTAGGCATCAGGCTGTCAGAACGTATCTGTTATACCGAAACCAGACGCCAAACCAAGGTGGTTAATGTGGGTAAGCGGATAGCACGGCTTAAGTAGAAGTGGGCAGGACACTTGGCAAGTCGAGAAGACGGAAGATGGACCAAGAGGAGGCCAAAGATCGGTCGGCAGACCATCTGCCAGATGGCCCATCGATGTGGCGAGGGTGGCAGGAAAGCAATGGACGAGGGTTGCGCAGGACCGTACTGAATGGCGTGTTTATGAGGAGACCTAACCTTACATTGGGTATCCTGACAGGGTGATGATGCTCTATTAACTATTTGATAAATTAAATAATTGTAGAACTTGAATCCGGCGCTTTCTCATATTAACACCAAACGTTTTCGTGATAGACACTTTGCATATGCCGCCTCTTTTATGAGGTCGAAATAAAGAGTTTATTAGGTTCTCAAAACTGAAAAAAGCTGCAGTAGGCAGACGCACTACCTATTGGTCCTTAAAATCACTTTTCCGCCATCTTAGATATTTTTCTTTAGGTATCTAAATTTGATAGGTTATATTTCGTCATCACCTACTTGTGATGCAGATGTACACGTTTGGACATATTAATAGATATAGGTTATCATCGTTAATAGTCGACATAAGATACATAATCATACCGTAGCCTATTTGGTTAAAGTTGCAGTTAAAGAAATTGACACATAATACTCCTCAATTGGCATGTTTTCGTGTTGTTTGGCTTCGGCCTCGGTCTCTCTTAGCAGGTAAAGATATTCTTGACGCTTGGTTCGGCCCTCGGGCTCAATTTTTTTAAGATCCAGTAATAGTAGTGCATTACTCGGCTCGCACATCACATATTTGGTTAGCATGAGATTCCAGCCATGCGCTCTTTTTTAGCACTTCTTCAACCTCGCTCTCTTCTGGAATGTTAATAGCACATGATTTCGGCTACGCATTTTTTAACGGTGTGTTTATGTTTTGTTTCGACCTTCGATCTCCCACGTTTCTTGATATTTTTTTGTAGCAAATTGTGATGTATTGTCTTATTTTATTATTGCCTTCCATCACCTAATAAACATTAGTGATGGTGATGTGTCGAGGGCTCCACTGGCACTAGACATTAATGATTGTGATGTGCCCGGCTCTACTGGCACTAAACATTAGTAATGGTGATGTGCCGGGGGCTCCTTGGTCCGAGGCTGGCGCGGGAGCCGCGCGTGTGCACCTGCACTGCCATGTCGCCAGCCAAGCTGGCGGCGCGGGATGTGCGCGGCGAGCGGGGCGCACTCACGCGCAGGTCCACTGTACTGTGTAGGCTGGCCGCGCGGGAGGACCTGCGTGTAAACACGAATAACTAATTATAACATAACATACCGCCACGCCATTCCGACTACGGGGAAGAAGAGACATTGGAATAGCCAGAGCAGCCGGAACACAAGAAGTTTTTAGATTGTCTATCGTGGCTTTCATAAAAATGTGCCTTTTTGAGTATTGAAAGTATCAACTGTTTTCTTCTCCCACTGTGGTCCATTCTAGGCAGGAAGAACCCTGACGGGCTCTGACTACCGGTTTAGCCTAGCGGGTAGTTCTGGGTTCGATTCCCGGTAAGGGCAAATATTTGTGTGATGCGCATGAATATTTGTTTCTTGGTCTTGGATGTTTTCTGTGTATTTACATAAGTATTTATCTCCATTAAATAAGACTTGTTGAGCTTAGTATGGGCCTAGTTCGATTTGTGTAAGATTGTCCTCTGATATAAAAAAAATGATGAAAAAAATGTTAATATTGACAGAAAATAAAGAAATTTTTATTTGATTTGATTTGTCAAAGACAAGTTCTAAATTAAGACAAACTCTAATTTAAAAACATAAACTTTAATCCACTTGCCCGATTATCGCTAAATTCGTTTGATTTGGGTTTGACATAGTTCATACATTTTGACAGATGCTAAATCAATTAATGACGTTAATGTCTGGTTTCCGAAAGGAACATTAGCTATGACAACTTAAAATCTTGTTAAACTAATTTAATCCAATTACGTGCCGCTATTATGAATTTATTTGTGATTAATCTCTTGTTAGATTTATTAACACTATTTCAAAAACTGGGGGTAAATGTATTGTGAATTTCGTGTAAGTATTCCTATTTTCTTAACCGGCGCTTACGATGTAGGTATTATATTAATGTTCCAGATCAGCACAAGATAGGGCGTGTAAATTTCTATGACTCAAGAGTTTGGTCATAAGGTACTTTCTGAGCTAGTCAAGGCTATGTTAAGACCTGGGTGTATGATGAGTGGAGTGCTCCGGCGGCGGCACCAGTGCCGGTAGATCAGCAGCTGATCTGGACCTTCGAGGCGGACTCTCTGGGATGAGAGCCATCCCGCAGACACTGCCCACGAACACGGAGTTCTGAAAATGGAGGTTTTATTACAACGAGTGGTGTGTTTTCTCATTTAGAATATGGGTATTTCTAAAAACATTTCGGAGAATTCTGAAGAACTTCACCGTTTATAACAAAACGCTACGTAATTGCTACGAGAAGTTGTGTTACGAAATATCGTAGTATATCGTCAGGTAAGCCGGCGCCGCAGTCGTTCGACAGAGAACGTGCGAGTGTACCTGTCTCGGCTGATGCGCCCGGAAGCCGCACGGCTGGTACGCAGGGAAGCCGGCGCCACAGTTGTACGACAGAGAACATGCGATTGTACCTGTCTCGGCCGATGCGCCAGGAAGCCGCACGGCTGGTACGCAGGGAAGCCGGCACCACAGTCGTACGACACGCAACCGCGCGTCAGCGATGCGCGATGTGTCGCGACAGAGAACTTGCGATTCTGCGTCACACACTGTAATTAACATAAAATATAAATATCCATACATAGATCAAATCAAAAGAAAATTATGGATAACTATAAATAAAAAATTGTGAAACGCACTTTCTTGCAATATAAGAGACAGTCCCACTCTTTTCTCTTTCAAAAACCGGGTAAAAGAGCACTTCCTCTTTCTTTCATGATAGTAGTTATAGTATGTATATTATATCTATATGTACAGGTTTATATACATTGATACTTATTTAGTGATTTGGCATGCAGGTATTTCATTTTCCATATTTTATAGATATTTAATTTATTTATTTATTGTAGATAAGTTATAAGAAATTGTGCACTGCCTACCCTTTGATGGTAAATTTTCCAATCATGCCTTGGTTTTCTGGAAGAAATATCTTTTTAGAGATAAGCTCGCCTTCGTACATATGTTTTCCACAAATGTAACTTTTTATTTATCATTGTGCAATAAAAAATTATGAATTATGAAATAAAAAAAAATTAAAACACCCACACATTAATAAAACCTTAAAAGTCTTAAATTTGGTAATCACTTGTTTCCTTGTAAGGTTGAACTTTTGAACCACTAATGTACCTATTTTAATAAAATATAGCTAAGAAACATCGCAGTGAAGAATTCAATTACAAAAAAACCGCATTAGCCGCTTTCGGGTGCTAGAGTGCCACGGACAGACACACAGACGCTTCCGAACCATCTTTTTCGTCGGGGGTAAGAAAATGGCAGTTTTCCCATACACTGAACGATAAACACTATACGAAATACTAAAATTTGATATTCAGATCCACAAACTTATCTGGCCCTATGGCGTTAAATAATCCCATTGATGCTAGCGACGCTGTCACCGGGTCAGATTAGTTAATGGATCGCTCGTATGCTGTGTCGATTTTGGTGTGATTTGACTCTGTTAGAGAATGAAGACAAAAAGGTTTTTGTTAATAAGTTCCAAAAACAATAACTTCCTTTTGGCGAAGTTCGATTGCTATGGTAGGGCGAAGAAGATGTTTTAAATAATGATTACAAGGTAATTATCGGGTGTAGTAGGGTGCTCCAGGATTTGCAGCCGACCCGTAGGATAGGCTAATCGTACTGGCAGGCATTCTATAAACTTTCACCGGTGTCTAGTGATGTGTCCAGTGCAGTGATTGATTTGACTCATGAAGACTCTGTGGTGGGCACTGGTTCAACATGCAGCAAAAAAAATCAAAAAGATATGTTAAAATTAAAAAACACATCACTCAAACATCAAATCAATTAAAATCTCATAAAAATCTCAATAAAGTTTATATAATAACAGTAAAATAGAAATTTTGGAAAAGTTTAAAATGTGTATGGTAGAGTTAGAAATTAATAAAACAAAATATGAGAAAGACCTGCAAAATCATGAGTCTGAACTTGCCACTGTCAATGGCTGCTTGAGATCTTTTACTGCCCGCTATGAAAAATCTCAAGAGGCCATTGAGGAGTACTCCCTGGCCATGGATGAGCTGCTTAAACTGTCTCATAGTAATCAGGAACGCTATGACTCTTTGGTGGCCAATCATTTGTGTGACTGCCAACGTTCCTTGCAACAGCCGGAGAGACCAGCTTCAACCACGAGCTTTGAAATAAGTATCCGACCCAGGATTTCAGGGTCGCACAAAAGCATCACAAGCAAAACTGTCATGTTTTGTGATGAAATTGGAAGAAACTTAGGCATATTATTGAATAAGTTGGGACACTCAGTCATAAATAACTGTTTACCAAACTCCAGTTTTCATGATGTTATGCAAAAAATAGCAAAGACACTTGATCTGACACCTGAATCAAACTTAATACGCATGTTTGGAAATAGAGGTGAGGTAAACAAATGGGACCTAATGAAATATTTTGAAACACTTTGCTCAATGAATGTTAATTTAAATTGTTATGTTTACATTCCCATATAGTAAAAGATTGCCACAAGCTGAAAATGATCTTAGATATAAGCTAAATATGACATTACATCCAATGTCATGTAATAATAGTTTGATTCATTTGATTGACTCTAACAATTATGTTAGTAAAAATGTTTATTTGACCAAAGGTAGTTACTACCTTTCAGATTTTTACAAACGACAGGTAGCTGTGTCGCTATCTTATTTTTTTAGTATTACAGCCAAGAATTTGGCTAACCCGACTGCTTCTATTGAGCACGGACAAGGGATATTGGAAGACATTCCAAGTAATTTAAATTAGTTTTTAAGACAATAGAGGAAATCTCTAGCATACATAAGCCAGTAAATATATCAAGCAAGCATAGGAGATCAAAAATGTGTAATATCTTGCCCGAATTAAATAAGTCAAAAAAGTCTAATAATATCCCAATATTGAATAATATTCAGAAAAAGGGCACTTAAATATTACCCATCAAAACATGCAGGGGCTACCTGGCAAAAAACTTGTATGGGAATTAGTATTACAGAACATTGGTTAAAGGAAAATATGATGTCTTTTAACATAAATAATTACAAAATTGACAGTTGTTACAATAGAAAGACTGCTGATAGAGGTGGTTCTTTAATCTTAGTAAAAAATAATATTAAAGTGAAACAACGGAAAGATATTCTTACACTTACTGTGGAAAGACAAATAGAGGTATCTTGTGTTGAGTTGGATAGCCATATTATTGTTTGTGTCTATAGACCTCCAAAAGATGAAAAAGGCCATGGCAATTTTGAAATATTCGAGAAAATTATGGAGGAAGCCCTCATTAAACTTTGTAATAACAGTAAAAAGTTAATTATTTGTGGCGATCTTAATGTAGATCTGCTTGTAGATACAATACTGAAGCGACGATTAATAACTGTGTTCAAATCATTTAATTTATGTCATGTATTTCTAGAGCCGACTAGAATTACACTTACCAGCCAAACTTGCTTAGATAACGTTTTTTGTGACCGTGCAATCACAAGTAAAAATGTAATTAACTGTTTACCATCCGATCACAGTGGTCAAACAGTGTCATTCCAAATTACTAGTGAAAATAAGACTGATCCATCATTTTATAAGCCTATTACATCCCATAGACTAGAGATGTATATGAAAAACTTAGATATGGGTTTGCCAGTACCGGATTTTGATGAACCGAACCCGAACAAAATCTATTCTGACTTCTTCAAAATTATTCAAACAGAATTCAATACAGTTTTTAAATTAAAGAAAGTCAGTGCCAACAACGGTAAATCTAAATTGAATGACTGGGCAACATTTGGAATTCGTAAAAGTATCTTGTATGATCTTTATGAACAAAAAACCTATAACTTTGATATAAAATTTCATGACTATGTTGAAAATTATTCCAAAACTTTCAAGTTGGTTTGTAGGACTGCAAAAACTTTACACATAAATAGAAATATACAAAATTCAAATAATAGAATGAAAACGGTTTGGCAAATCATAAACCGTGAAACTGGCAAAGTTATACCAAGGGATAATGATTTCTGCTTATAGATAGGTGATGATGTTGTTAAATCCAACGCTGAGGTAGCTCGAGCTTTTGAAACATTCTTCACCAATGCACCCTTACTCACAACAGAGCGTCTAAATTCATCTCCATATGAAGTAGAGGTTTTGTTAAAAAACAGCACTAGCATCAGTAATGTAGATTTTAAATTTTATCATGTATGTCCCCAGGATATTGTCAAAACGTATAGATTACTTAACTTAAAAAATACTGAAGACCTGCGGGGTATGTCAGTCAAAGTCATTGGTTCAATAATACTTGTTATATCCCCACACCTAGCTTATATATTTAATAAATGTGTTGATGATGGAGCTTTCCCAGACCTCATGAAACACAGTAAACTTATACCTGTGTTCAAGTCGGGAGACAAGGGTGATCCGTCAAATTTCAGACCAATATCGGTTCTTCCAGCACTAAGTAAAATTTTTGAAAAGATTATACTCAATCAAATGCTCTCACACTTCAACCGTACAAAACTACTCCACGCCAAGCAATACGGTTTCACTAGGGGTAAATCGACTACGGATGCAGGTATTACCCTTATATCTCATATTTATTCTGCATGGGAATCCGCACAGGATGCTATCGGTGTTTTTTTGCGATCTGTCGAAGGCATTTGATTGTGTTGATCTTGACACGTTACTCATGAAATTAAATCATTACGGAGTTAGAAATAAAGCGTTGGATCTACTAAGATCATACCTAAGCAATAGAATTCAAAAGACAGAAGTCAACGGCGTTTAATCTGATGGATCGGGGGTAAAAATTGGCGTTCCACAAGGTTCCATATTAGGCCCTTTCTTATTCCTGGTTTATATTAACGATCTGCCTTTTATGGTGGAGAAATTGACTAACATAGTGTTGTTTGCTGATGATACTTCACTGGTCTTCAAAATTGAAAGACAAAAAAGAAGATTTTGATGATGTCAATAGAGTATTATCTTTAACCTTGAATTGGTTCACAGTTAACAATTTATTGTTAAATGCTGGTAAAACCAAATGTATCAAATTCTCACTTCCAAATGTCAGGCAAGTTGGGACCAGTTTAGTGTTGGACAGCAATACGTTAGAATTAGTAAATGACACGAAGTTTCTTGGAATAACCATTGATAACAAATTGCAGTGGGGACCCCACATAGAAAAATTGGCTGGTAAATTAAGTTCTGCGGCTTACGCTGTTAGGAACATCAGACAAAACACGGATGTGGCTACATCTAGGCTAGTATATTTTAGTTACTTTCATAGTGTCATGTCCTATGGTATCTTGTTGTGGGGGAAAGCAGCGATTATTCAAACTATTTTTATTTTACAGAAAAGAGCTATTCGAGCAATTTATAATTTAAAACGCACAGACTCCTTAAGACAGCTTTTTAAAGAAATTGACATACTAACTGTAGCTAGTCAATTTATTTTCGAAAATATAATGTATGTACGCAAGAACCTTACAAAATTTCCCAAACATAGCTATAGCTGTAATGTTAACCTAAGAAATAATCACAGACTACTTGCGCCCCGGTTTAGACTCGCGAAGGTTAGCAATTCTTCCAAGGGTCAATGCATTCTCTAGTACAACAAGATACCTCTGGAGATCTTGAAATTGCCATTTGAGCAATTTAAAATCCATGTTAAAGCGACTTTGTCGAAGAAGGGATATTACAATGTTCAAGATTACTTAAATGATGGGTCTGTATGGGGTTAATCTGGCTCAATAAAGACCTTGCTGTTAATAATTTTGTAATTATTTATTCCTGCTTATTATGATAATGACTAAATATTATATTTTGTATTAGTTAAGCATAAGCAATTTTTAAAAAGAGATCTAAAAATCAATCTGTGGGAGTTTCTACGCCCTTCTTCTCCCACAGTGGTCCAATGTAGAGAAGTAGCAAAAAATGACGATTGCTATGTATATGTAAATATCTACAGTAATGAAGAAATTTGGAATTTTGGAATTTTGGAATGATTAAAATAATATAAAAACATCAAGAAAACTGGATATGATATTTGGCGCATATAATGTAACAACACTCATTGATCGCAAAGATAACATCTGTCCCGAGCGGACGACGGCCATTGTAGCTCGTGATCTCTCTCGATATGACGTAGATGTGGCTGCTATCAGCAATATATATCTCGCCGACGACGGAGAGCTGGTGACACACGGTGTCGGATGCACTTTCTTCTGGAAAGGCCTTGCTTCTTCTGAGCCGCGACAATCCGGCGTGGGATTCGCAACCAAGAATCAGCTTGTAAAACATCTGCGAGAGTTCCCGGTGTACATTTCAGACCGTATTACGACTTTCTTTGTGCAACTGCACGATAATAACAATCTAAATAAATAAATAAATAAGAGTTTATTCAATAAAAACGGTTTATTCAATAAAAAAAAAGTGACTTAATTATCACAGAGGTAAAAGTATGACTAGCCTAAACTAGGAGTATACCTTTATTTAAGGCACTAACGGAGCTACAGTTATGAAAAAAGATCTTAATTATTATTATTATCACTATAGTGAGGCAAAAAGATTTTTCCCAAATCCAAAGTGCCCGCGTCATGCGCGATGCACACTGCTAGACGGATCATCAACTTGTAGTCGCAAAACTGCGTCTCCGCCTCCCTCGCCCTTGTAGATCCGTCAGAACTAAGCTACCAAGATTAAACTTGGACTGGCTAAAGCATTTTGGGACGACGGAGAAGTATACCGGTGTGATGGTGTGATCTTTCCTCAGGAGTGCCTCAAGGTGGTATTCTCTCTCCTCTTCTTTTTTCAGTCTTTATAAACTCCATCTCCGACGTCCTATCTTCTTCGTATCATCTGTACACAGATGATCTACAAATTTATCGCCACTTTTCCCCCTGCAATGTAGTTCCATCCGTGGAGGCACTGAATGCTGACCTCGAGAATGTGAAAGACTGGGCCTCATCATACGGGCTGTGAATAAACCCGAATAAATCACAAACCATGATTTTAGGAACCAGGCACACTCTTTCCTTGTTACAAAAACCCATTGTTCCCGTATCATATAATGGCATTACAATAGAGTACACAGAGAAGGCGAAAAACCTTGGGGTTATTTTTGACAACCAGCTGTCTTGGTCTCCACATGTCAGCAAGGTCAGCAGACGACTCTTTGCGTCTTTTCACTCCCTCAGGCGTCTGCAGTACTTCTTGCCGCGGCAGACCAAAATCACCCTTGCTCAGTACCTTCTGCTGCCGCTAATCGACTACGCCGATGTCTGTTGGGCGAGCGCGAACGAAGATCTTCTGAACAAACTCGAACGACTTCAGAATCTCGGGATTCGGTTTATCATCGTGCTGCGCAAATTCGACCATGTCTCTCAATATCGCAAAGAGTTGGGGTGGCTTCCGATTCGTCGTCGAAAAGACTCCCATATTCTTTTTTATCTTTTCAATATATTGAAAAATCCGCGCTACCCCAGCTACATTCGAGACCAGCAGATCGGCAACAGAGATCTCACACGGTCTCATTCTTAGCCACTCCAAGGCATACCACTTCCGCATATGAGCACTCCTTCAGGTTGCAGGCGGTCCGACTGTGAAACGCACTTCCTTGTAGGATAAGAGTCAGCCCCACTCTTTTCGCATTCAAAAACCGGGTAAAAGAGCACTTTCTCTCTCTTTTGTTATAGTTGTAGTATGTATATTATTATTATATGTTAACTATATGTACAGGTATGTATAGATACGTATTTAGTAGTTTGGTATATACGAGTATGTATTTTATTTACCGTATTTTATAGATATGTAATTTACTTAAATGTATTTTATTATTGTTTAGATATTGTGCACTGCCTACCCTTTATTGATAAAATTTCCTGTCATGCCTTGGTTTGCTGAAAGACATCTCTTTTAGAGATAAGCTCGCCTTTGTACATATGTTTTCTCTTAGTGTATCTTTTTTAAATAACTGTGTTCAATAATGAATTATGAAATACCGAAGTGTTGGCTACCGCGCTGCTGCACACCGACATAGAGGTCGGTGATGTTGATGCTGACTGGGGGACTCTATCTTCTCATATTTTATAAAAGTCCGTTAGAACGAGGATTGGTTTGATGAGAATGATAGAGCTCTTAAAGAGGCAATCGAAAAACACCGGCGTCTCCTCAGGCAGCACAGGACAAACCAACGTGATATTGCGGAGATCAGACGGAGTAACCTGGAGCTGCGTAGGCTAACCCGGGAAACTAATAATAAATGGTGGCAGGACAAGGCTCGTCAAATGCAATAGCTCGCGGACAGTAACCAGCTAGGGGAATTCTACGGTGAGGTTCGAAAACTGACTGCTCTTGCAAAAGTGCCACTCAAGCCTGCATATGGCGAAGGCCTTCTATAAATCAAGGAAAAAGTACTTAAACGATGGGCAGAACACATCAACACTCTGCTGAATGTGGACCGGTCTGTGGACCTGGAACACATCTACTCGATCCCTCAACTCCCCGAGCGAGGTTGTTCTTGCAATAAAGCAACAACATAACAAACGTGCGGTTGTCGATGACTTTATACCGGGAGCACTGCTTAAATATGGCGGTGAGGAACTACATTCGGCAATATGGGAACATTTTGATCTTATGTGGAAAAAACAAGTCAAGTGCGAGTCTAACTCGCGCAAGAAAGGTTCTTTACCACCATACAATGGTAGAGATGGTGTGGAGTGAATAGTTTGGATTTTATATAGCAAAATGTTGTTTACAAAGTTATTGCTGCGGCTACTTCCATACTCCAAGTTCGTATCCAGGTGCATTCATAAGTTTGTGTGTACAAGAATAGTTGTATGGGAGCCCCTTAATTATTAATTTTATTCTAGTTTTTAGTATTTGTTGTTATAGCGGATACACAAATACATCATCTGTGAAAATTTCATCTGTATAACTATCAGGTTTCATGAGATGCAGCCTGTTGACAGACGAACAGACAGACGGACAGCGGAGTCTTAGTGATAGGGTTTTTACCCTTTTTTACCCTTTGGTACGGAACCCTTAGAAGAACAGGTCCTGTCTACTTTTAAAGTAGCACGCATAAGGGCTCTATATAATCAATCAATCAATCCCTGGAAAAGTCTTCGCCAGAGTACCCCTAAACCGCCTGATGAAATTCTCAAAAGGGCAGCTACCTGAGACCCAGTTCGGCTTCCGACCGAGGCATAGCTGAGGCTGTCTTCTCAGTGCGTCAACTGCAAGAGAAAAGCAGAAAGCAGGGCGTCACATGTACCTATGTTTTATTGACCTTGAGAAGGCTTATGACAGCATCCCACAAGAAGCCCTCTGGACGGTTCTCGGAAATTGCACCCTGCACAGAGAGATTTGTGGGAATTCTCCGATTCCTCCACGACGACATGCAGTACTGCGTTGATATCAACGATGAACAATCAGAGTTTTTACCCGTTACCTGTTGGGGGTGAAACAAGGTTGCGTTCTCATGCCTATATAGTTCGCATTGTACTTTACGGTCGTAGTCCGGGAGGTTATACAAGCCTCTCCAGAAGGTATCCGCATCCGTTTCCGCACCGATGGCAGTTTTTTTAACCTGGCGAGACTAAAAGCCCGCACAAAAGCCTCACACGCAGTGGTCACTGATGTTGTGGGGATTCTGTCACAAAGCCTAGGTCATCTACGCGGATGACCTAGGCTTTGTGACAGAATTCCCAGAAAGCCTGCAACACCTCATGTCCGATCTCGATAAGTCTTGCCATAAATTCGCCATGAAGATCAGCGTCAAAAAGACGGAGGTGATGTCTTTAGATATCGACTGTCACGAGCCGATGAAAATCAAACATGGCGAGGACAAGCTGAAGCAGGTCGATAAGTTACGCTACCTGGGGAGCACTTTAACATCCAAGTGCGACCTTGATTACAACAGAAGATCAAAATCAGGATCGGAGCTGCAGCTTCAGCGTTCGGCAAGCTGTAGACCAAGGTCTTCTGTTCACACGAAAAAAAGATAGGTACGTATATCTCAGTGTACATGGCGATCATCCTGCCTAATCTAAAAGCTGCGGAAACTTTGACCGTGTAACGCCGTGACATCCGTATGCTAGATCGTTTCCACCTCAGATGTCTACGCAAGATAATAAATATCAGATGGTCTGATCGCGTGCGGAACATTGAAGTGCTGCAACGTGCCATTGTGAGTGGAATAGAGGCCTACCTCATGTGGCGACAGCTTCGGTGGTGCGGACACGTGCCAAGGATGGCAGAACAGAAGGTCAATTCAATTCAATTTCAATTCAATTTTTTATTAATAAACACAGTTTACAAGTCACATTCATAGTACTTAATTCAAATTAACATTTATTTTTTGTAAGGATTTTACATGTTACAAAAACAAAATTGTTTATTATATTAAATAAGTTTATAATACTTTTTAGTTAGTATATTATATATTCTAATTCATTAATTATGATATGATATTGTTTTGACCAAGCGATTTTTTAGAAGTCGTCTATCGAATAGCACGCATTTGACATTAGCAGCTTTTTTAAGTTTCGGAGGAAAGTAGTATTATTGGGTTAATTTTTTACGTCGTCGGGTATGGCATTATACAGCTTAGGGCCAATTATATGGACAGTGAGTGCCTCGACTTGGCCAATCGTCTGGGCTCCACAAATAGTAGGTGACTGAGTCTTGAGCCAGGTCTGTTAATCATTTGAGCATTTGTGGGGAAATTATGGAGGTTTAGCCTTACGTACTTACATATCTCCAAAATATGCAGGCTCGGAAGAGTTACGATGTCATACTCTTTGAATAGTTCCCTAGCAGGGTGGTCCCAGGGCATGCCCGCAATTACCCTTATGGCACGTTTTTGCATCCTAAATGCTCTGTCGCGGTCCGAGGCCGCTCCCCAAATGTCTAGCCCGTATATTAACACTGCGTGAAAGTAGCCGTAATACGACTTCATCACATTTTCAGTAGAGAGACAGGGGATGAGCCTGGACAGCGCGAAGCAAGCAGATGACAGTCGTTTGCAGGTGGCGTCAATGTGTTGCGACCACGTCAATCCCGAGTCAATATTGAACCCGAGGTACTTGACGTGGTCCACTTGAGGGACAATACTGCCGTTGCAGGTGACGTTCAGCTCGTGACATTTTGTTCTTCGGAGCTGGAACTGCATTATACGTCTTTTCGACGTTAAGCATCATCCCATTCACTGGGAACCAGTATGCGATTTGGTCCACAACGGTTTTAAGTTTACTTTTCAGGCCGTCATAGTTATCAGCATTGACAATGGCGCAACAGTCGTCGGCAAACATAACGTATTCAGCGTCCGCCGATGCCATTGTCATATCATTGACTAATATTAAAAACAAGTTATTTCCCATGATTTATCCTTGTGGCACAGCACA
Source organism: Argyresthia goedartella (assembly GCA_949825045.1). Classification (NCBI taxonomy): domain Eukaryota; kingdom Metazoa; phylum Arthropoda; class Insecta; order Lepidoptera; family Argyresthiidae; genus Argyresthia; species Argyresthia goedartella. Next base: position 9,966,629 of record OX463812.1, on the reverse strand, counting down.
ATCCTGCAGGGATTCGATTTCATACCTGGCTCCGCAGACCCAGGTAATTTGCTTACGGTTTGCTAAGAAAAATTGCCGGTTATTCCGTATAGTTTGAGCTTGTCAAGTAAGAGAGAGTGATTGACCAATTCGAACGCCCGCGATAATTCGCAGAATATAGCTGCCACCTGCCGCCGACCCTCGAGGTGGCCCATCACCCTCGTCACCACGTCACGTGCTGCATCCACGGTTGACCGACCAGGCTGGTAGGCGTATTGTTGCCTATTGAGGAGGCCGTTTGCTAAAAAGAATGACGTGAGCCTGTCACTTATCAAACTCTCGAATATCTTCGAGACGATAGGAATCAAAGATATGGGTCGATAGTTTTTTAATACGTTCATCTCCCCTTTGCCTTTGTATATAGGTTGTACTTTTATGTTTTTAAGCAAGCTAGGATAGAGGCCCGCGGAGATACATTGGTTGAAAAGAAGACATAATAGCGATATTACAACCGGTGGAAGGTAGTCTAGGACATTTACGGACATATCATTTATGTCCTTTGATTGTTTACGTTTTGTGTTTTTTACTGCCTTGATAATTTCGCCTAGCGAAAATGGTGTGAATTGAAGTGTCGGTATTGGTGTAGTAATATACAATTGGAGGTACGACATCGCGTTATCTAGATGAGGTTTAGCGATATTATTATTGTTCGCTTCTGTATAGAACCGGTTCAAGGTCGCGGCGGTAGTGGCAGCTCGCTCCCGGTCGCAGTTGCCCGTGGACCCGCTAATTAGCACGTCCAGTGCATTGGCCTTGCCTTTCTCACGGCAAGATTCGGAAGCGATAACGCGCCATATATTTCGACACATATTACCAGTGCTAGTGGCTATTGCATTATTTATATACTCTTTCCGAGTGTCTTTAAGTTAAGTGGAAAAACGCATCTCCAGCGCCCGATCTCAGTGTCGGCCGTGGAAAGATCAGTGTTAGTGGATAATGAGTGTTTCAGATTGTGGATGGTTTTACGCAACTCACGGACATCCTGATTGATCCAGGTATTCATACCCTGGCGGCGCAATGGGTATTTTTTCTTAGGAAAGTGTGTATTGTAAAAGTGTGACATTTAAGACAGAGTCAAGACAGTTGTTGGGCGATGACGATCTACAAAGCAGGCTATTCCAGTCATACAGATTTAGGCTGAGCTTAAAGTCATTAATGTTTGAGTCTGAGAATAACCGTTTTATAACGATTGGATTTTTCTCTTTAGGCTTGTGAATTTGTATAACAACCACTACCCCGTAATGGTCGGAAACAAACATTTGAAACGGCTCAGCCTTCTGTATTTCAGGACCGGCTATGCTAGTGTAGGCGTGGTCTAGACAGGTAGACGACTTTTTGGTAATTCTAGTTGGTCGCTTGATCAAAGTTCTGAAACCGGACATTTTCATGGTATCAGTGAGTTGTTTGGTGATAGGAGATTTCACAAGCAGATCAATATTGATATCACCCACTAAAATAGCTTTATTGTTTTTGATGACGTTAAGATTTAAAAGTTCTTTTAGTTTGTCAAAGAAAGTTGAAATATGACCTTTCGGGGGTCTGTAGATGCATACCACAACTATATCGAGGCCCACACATTCCACGGCGCAGGCCTCGAAGTGCATTTGGACTGACAGTATGGTCACCTCCCTTCGCTCGATGGTCAGCAGCGGCAGCTTCACGTAGATGCAGGCGTCGTCCCCCTCGAGCGTGGTTCTGGAGTACTGGGCGCCACCACCACTGTACACCAAGTACAGTTTGTAGTTGGTGATGTTGATACATGACAGTTCATCGGACCTGAGCCAGTGCTCCGTAATGTAGAAGAACGTAAGAACGTCAGTTTGATTTTGTGTTTGGAGCTCACATTCCAGTTTAAAGGTTTTCTTGCCGAGTCTGTTTATGTTTTGATGCACCACTGTCATCGTTGCGCTGGAGTTATCTTCACGCGGTGGTGGTCGGTTGTTCAGCCTCATGACTGTCCCCGACAGTCTTCTCTTTTGCACGCACGGCGGTGATGCGTTTGTGTGGAAGCTGGTCAGTCGCCTTCGCTTTGGTGAGAGAGGGACAGCTATTTGGTGTTGATGCGACGCTCATTGCCTGAGGTGTTGTCACTGCGTCATGATCATCAACAACTAGTTCTGTAGCCCCGTCACTGAGTTTAACATGAACGCCGGCTTTTAGTTCGCGAATTTCGTCACTAAGGTCACTATTTTTTTTCAAAATGAAGTAAATTTTTCGTTCAAAAGGTTGGAGCGCACTTACAATCGCACGTTTTATTACATTTACTTCTGCTGGTGGCATTTTGTCGCAGTTTATTTCGCGAGAAAATTTAAAACGTGTGCCGCCGTGACGTCCGGGCACGACGACTGACGTCCGGGCACGACGACGAAGCACAGTCGCGAAGCACATCTTCTACTCAGAACATGAGGAGGGCAAGCGCAAGCGTGGGGGACAACTCTTCAGGTACAAAGATGTGCCGAAGCGGCACATGAAGAGGTGCGGCATAGAGTCTTCCCAGTGGGAGAAGCAAACCGCCTTCAGACCCGAGTGGAGGGCTTTGGCTAAAATCAAAGTCCGTGACTATGAATTTCACCGGCACGCCGAGCTCGACACCAATCGCGATGAGTTAAAAGCCCGACCTACGCTAACTCAATATAATTATATTAATGGTGTGATCACATTCCCGCAATGTGCAAGGATCTTCACAAGGAAGATTGGCTATACAAGCCACAAGCGAGCACACCAGCGAGTACAAAGCTCATGAAGCGATCGCCGTGACCGAAGTCGGTCGAACCACTTATTACAAGGTATTAGAAGTGTTAGTTGTTAACATTATTAAGGAATCAAAACTAACCATAGATTCCTTTTTCATAAGTTAGTTTACTTTTGTTTCGGAACTGTTATCTTTGTTTACATTATCTCCAGCCGGGTTAAGAAAAAAATAACCAGGTCTCGGATGTTTATATGGTATCCTAGTGTGGGACCAGAAGCAATGTATGGGCCTGTAAGTAAATATTTGTTTATGTTTATTTAAAAAAGTCTATATAGCTCGTGCCCCTGACAACTGTAAGCCCCTAATTTCCCTGAGTCATCTTTTACGACGTGCATGGGCAAAGATATTTATGTAACTGTCTATCGCTAGTGTCAGATTCAGAAACAAATCTTGTGAAATCGCGGGTCGCGTCCCGAGGGCTCAGTTACCCTTTCGGCCGCTGGCTCAAGATACCGTAAAACTCGTGTTTTCGGTAAACTCTGGCATCCGGGATAACATGATAAGATAAGATTTTCATGTACATCTGTGTGTTGGATAAAGAATTGGCTTTTCCCGCTGTAACATGATTTCAATGTATAACTGGCTGTATAAGCTCAATTGTGATGAAACAGAAAACTTGTTATCTTAATTTTGTCCTATATGTCTTGTCCTACTATTAAATCAAAACATGATATGATTAAATATGCAATAATTCAGTATGTATATTAAAACTAACAGAACAAAATTAATTATAATAAATATGTATTTACCTAGTTAATTTTTAGAAAGAATATTAATCTACAATCGATAATCAATATTCATCATGCATGTTAAAAAAGATTACATAGGTATACCTATTTACAATAAATAATTTGCCTAATTAAATTGAAATCTCATATATTATTTAATTGAAACGAACCTATTTGTAAGCATTTTTATGAACAATAATAATGTGAGAGACTGGCTCCTAAAATTTAGTAATTTATGTTTTGGTGAAATAAACTAATTATCATTTCGTTTCAAACATAGAAAGATAAGGACTGAAAGATAAAAAACGCCCAAGTGACAATCACCAAAAACTTGTAAAAACTAGACTCGACAATGACGCCATACTCAACCACCTACAAAAAGTCGACTGGTCACGTCTAACCGAGTCATCGTCGGCCTTTGAGGCATCGGAATTATTCACCAAGACCGTGGAAGATATCGTCGCAACTCCCCCCAAACATAGTACAGTCAGCAGCTCCAAGTTCAATATGAAACCGTGGAAAACACCTGGACTGATAAGATGCATAAAAAATCGAGACGCACTACAGCTGAAAACATAAAACAAACCCAAAGATGAGAAATTAAAGCTCATATCCAGTAGATACAGAAACTACTGTAACGACCTTCTGCACAAAATAAAGCATAACTCGAACAGCAAAAGCTAAATCACAATCCAGGTAACCCAAAATCTTTGGGAAATAATCAAAAACATCTGTTACTCACGTAAATCAACCCCACCACCTTCAGACCTGCTCAAACTAATAATCGACGTTAGGAAATCGCTCAACAGATGCAACGATTACTTCACCTCTGCCGGTTCCTCTCTATCGAACAATATCCTAAAACAGTCGGGTGAAACTGAAAATTCCTTGGCCTCTAAAATACAGACAGAAAGAGGACCAGGTGGCTCTTTATTTCTCAAACCGACCAACCAGAACGAAATACGCATACTGATTGGAGGACTGGTGGACAACAAAGCACCGGGTTCAGATGGTATTGGAAATAGCTTAACGAAATCTATTAAAACGTGTGTGGCCTTACCTCTTGCACACATTTACAATCTCAGTATTGCATCAGGACAGTTCCCGCAGATCTGGAAATCAGCCCTAGTCATACCCATACAAAAATTGTCCCAAAACAGCCCGGCTAATTATCGGCAAATTTTCTTTCTGTCAGTGTTTGCTAGTTTTCGAACGTTTAGTAAACAAACGACTAGTCGACTATCTGGAAGCAAACAAACTTGCTCTTCCCACAACAGTTTGGTTTAAGGAGAAACATGTCCACCGAAGATGCAGTCAGTGCACTGACCAAACGGGTGGCAAATTTCCTAGACACGAGCGAGCGGTGCATCGGAGTCTTTCTAGACCTAGCTAAAGCCTTCGATACAGTGTCTGTCTCCGTCCTACTTAAGACACTGGAGGGAAAGGGGGTGAGAGGCATAGCCCTGGATAAGTTTGAGAGCTACCATTTCTTTAGAACCCAGAAAGTAAAAATTGGAAACCTAAAGAGCTACCTGGAAAACATCTCCTTTGGGGTACCACAAGGCGGCATCTTGGGGCCAACACTGTTCTTGGCATATATGAATGACATAGCAGTTCTAAATAGTAACAATGTCCACCATCTCTGCTACGCAGATGACACGGCCATAGTAATAAACGACAAAGAATGGGAAAGTGCGCACTCAAAGGCAGATTTTCGAAGAGTATGACTTGGCTTAACCAAAACATACTAATATTGAACGCTGAGAAGACAAAATATATCTTCATCCACAAAACAAGAGCATCAGCTCCACCCTGTGCGCCCCCCATCAAAATACACCACTGCGGGACGACGAAAAACAGCCAGAACAATGAAATAACATGTTCGTGGTCATATATACAGAACTACCACAATGCGATACCTGGGCGTAACACTAGGCGAAAACATGAATTTCAAAATTCACATACTTGTCCTCAGTGCAGGAGTGAGAAAGGTCATTCATAATATGAAATTATTGAGACAATTACTAAAGTACATTTACAGTCCATCTGCCAATCCCTGATCATCACATATTGTATTTCAATATGGGGGGGGGGGGGGCTCGAGCAAAACAGCGCTGCTTGAAGTAGAGAGAGCTCGGAGATCCGTACTTAAAGTCATGGCAAAAAATCAATGGCAACACCGCACAGACTACCTTTACCACGAGCTCCAACTACTGTGCTGTAGTGTTCGGCGCCTCTTCATACTTCATGCCGACCTAGTAGTCAATAGAAGTCTATTACAGTCCGGAATGTACAGCAATGAGAAGATAGTGATAAACGCAACAGTACCTTTAATTAAAACCGCGTTTACTCAAAGATTTAACGGCTTTCTGAACCCCTTTATCAACAATTAAGCCTCCAAAACTTGCCTCTTACGCGATCTAAGAATCTCTGAAGCAAATGGGCACTAAAGCGATGGTTATTGAGAAAAAACTACTACGACACCGAAGAGATCCTCACCATCATTAGATAATAATCGCCTATGAGCATTACATATACTCACTATTATAATATATATAATATATACATTTATGCATACATATACGTACACTATAGTACACACTAAGATCCTTCTTTACTTTTACCTTTTAATATTTTTATTTTTGTTTTGTTTGTTCATACTGCATGCCATAACCAGACTCATCAAATTTTATAGCAAACATTTAAATCCATACAAAAATTACCATAAATGTCTAGGTACCTAACTTGGTAAAACAGGACATAATGGGATCCCACGACACAGGATTTTCCTAGTGTGGGAACCACAGACATTTCTTAATTAGGACGTAAAACCAACATCAACTTTTCCTATACCTACTCCTAAGTGTAAACTTTTTACCTTTCTTTTCTATATATCGGTACTTATTTAGTATTTACTGTCTGTGTTTTACAAGCGTATAATTTATTCCGAGTCATATTATTTATACTAGTTATTGTGCACTGCTTACCGTTTTATGATACTTTTTCCTCTAATGCCTTGGTTTGCAGAAAGAAATCTCTTCTTAGAGATAATCTCCTTTTAATACAACTGCTGAAATATTTGTGTGAATGAAGATTTATGAATTATGAAACTCAATATTTTCTCGACCCATGAAAGAGAAGCACATATCACAGAGGTAGTTTATAGATTATATATGATGCGAGTCGTCCGACACTATAATTTTCGAAATTACCCAAAGGAGAGAAAAGGGAGGGAGGGGTAGGGGGGTAAGATTGTATGAATATCAAAATGTTCTTGGGCTATGAAGCTGAAATGAATAGAATGAAATGAAAGGATACGTGAACCTATTGACAAAAGGGCCGTATTAAGGGTCGGGGGCACAAACAGTAACGGAAGAAAAAACGAGTTTCATACAACCTTTTCAGAGATGCTGTGGTTATTAGAAATGATATAAATAGATAAATGTATGAAATCTTGGTACCGTTTGTGTTCGAATTGCACTTGACCATTTTTATACGTCCTAACTTACACGGGTGAGGGCGCTGGCAATCGTCTAGTATTATGATATGAAACATATGCGTTTACCTTGTAAAAGGTTATCGTTGTTATCGTTTTGTTTATTTTTTATTATCTTACGCGTAGTTATGCCCCTCGGTGGAGCATTATAAAATTATGTTTATCTTACCTTATGAGTGGGTATTCAGGGTTTGCAGTAATAATTGGATTATCTCGCACTCAAACCTAAAGCTGAGATCGCCTCCCACGGGTGTAGTAACAGCTTGAATATGAATAGATATTTGAATACCAAGCGCTTCTAGATCTCAAGCTGTTTTAAATATTTTGTATATTTACTAGAATCACTTGAAACTTTGATCCCATGTGGGTCTATCGGGCAGTATACGTACATACTTATTATTTAGACTAAAACTTATACTAAGGCCCAACAGATACAAGGCTTATATGTAGTTGTCGAAGTTAATCCGAGAAAAGTGCTTACTATTCTATCTGTTGGGCATCAAAGTTTAAAATAAATAAAATAACAAGTATATTTAACGAAACTACTTTGTCTGCTATATATATTTAATATAAATATCAAGTCAAGTCAAGAGTCCAAATCGCGCACGAAGGGTTCCGTACCACCGTTCAATGGAAGCGATGGTGTGGAGTGAATAGTTTGGATTTTACACAGCAAAATATCGTTTACAAAGTTATTGGTGCGGTTACTTTCACACTCCATGTACGTAACCAGGTGCATCCATAAGTTTGTATGTAGTATTGTTGTATGGGAGCCCCCTTAAATATTTATTTTATCCTGTTTTTTAGTATTTGTTGTTATAGCGGCAACAGAAATACATAATCTGTGAAAATTTCAACTCTCTAGCTAGCTAGGTTGTTGAGATACAGCCTGGTGACAGACGGACGGACGGACGGACGGACGGACAGCGAAGTCTTAGTAATAGGGTTCCGTTCTTACCCGTTGGGTACGGAACCCTAAAAACTATCACAGTTCTTGGATTGATGATGATTCGTAGTGCGAATAATAGTCAAAAAATATATATATATACTCATATATTTCATATATATTTATTGCACATAAAACAACATAAGATATAATAAACAGAAAGGACATCTACAAAGGCATGCTTATCTCTAAATAGAGATCTCTTCCAGCAAACCCAAGGTTGATAAGAATAATTTAATATACAGGATAGACCTATGTGCTCTGATAAGATACATACATATATTACGGAACTATTGAACTAACTGCTAGATACACTACATACACAAGTACATAAATATTATATAAAAATATAAATACACCTAAATAAACTAATATATACAAAGCTCAAATCTAGGATAGAGAAAGATAATGCTCCTTCAAACGATTCTTAAAGACGGGCAGAGATGGACTATCTCTGATAGTGCAGGGAAGCGAGTTCCAGAGAGTGATCGCCCGCAATCGAAAACAGTGCTTGTATGCGACGGTGTTGTGATGAGGTATAGAGAGCAGGGAAGCCGTGTGAGTTCTACGTGGACGAGCCGAAGGGAGAAATTGAAAAAGCTCACGGAGAAAGCTAGGGTATCGAGGGTTGCTTAAGATGTTGAATAGAAGAGTGAGGATGTGTGTGTCCCGACGAAGACGGATCGGCAGCCATTTTAACTCCTTGCGATACTGCGAGACGTGGTCGAACTTGCGCAGTCCGCAGATAAACCGAATCCCGAGATTTTGAAGTCGCTCGAGTCTGTTCAGTTGCTCTTCGTTGGCGCTAGCCCAACAAACATCGGCATAATCGATCAAGGGGAGAAGAAGAGATTGAGCAAGAGTAATTTTTGTTTGATGGGGCAGAAAGTTCTGAAGCCGTCTTAGTGAGTGAAAGGTGGCAAAGACGCGCCTACTGACCTCGCTGACATGGTTAGTCCAGGAGAGTTGTCTATCAAACATGACACCCAGGTTTTTGGCCTTGTCACTGTAGGCGATTAGAGTACCGTCATAGGTAACCGGCGGTATGGGCAATTGTTGTAACACGTTTAAGGAGTGTCTAGTACCTATAATAATCGCCTGGGACTTACTGGGGTTCACCAGCAATCCGTATGACAAAGCCCAGGTTCTGGTGTTCTCAAGGTCAGCGTTCAGTGTGTCTATAGCCAGGTTCACATCACTAAAGAGGAAATGACGCTAAATCTGAAGATCATCAGCATAGAGATGATATGGGGAGGAGATAACATCGGAGATGGAGTTGATGAAGACAGAGAATAAGAGAGGGGAAAGAATACCACCCTGAGGAACTCCCGCCAAAAGATCGCACCACTCAGTAAAGGTCTCCTCAGACCTTATGCGCTGCTGGCGATCTCTAAGATAAGAGTCAAACCAGCAGGCCGAGCGAGACGAGACATTAAGGGACCTTAATATTTGAGTGAGAATGTCAAAATCAACACAGTTGAAGGCGCTACTGAAGTCAAGCAGTGCTAGCACAGAAAGCTGTTTGTTATCCATAGCGAACTGGATATCATCCGTGACCTTTAACAAAGCCGTTGCGGTGCTGTGACCTGACCTGAAGCCGGATTGGAAGCGGTTGATCAAATTATTTCTGGATAGATAGGAAGAGAACTGGGTATGGACAACGGATTCAAGAACTTTGGAAAGGAGCGGTAGGATGGAGATGGGACGAAACTCTTTGAAGGAGGAAGGATTGGATGTTTTAGGCAAAGGGATGACATGTGCCTTCTTCCATACTTTGGGAAAGGAACACTCTGATAAAGAATAGTTAATTAAATGAGTGATTGCAGGAAGCAGCTCGTCGAGCACGCTCCTGATCATTCGAGGACAAATTTTGTCATCTCCAACAGCTTTAGAAGAAATTGCCAGCACTGCCTTCCTAACAGCATCGACTCCAACCGGGCTGAACTCGAAAGGAGTAGTAGTAGCAGCAGGTCTTAACCGGAGGCTACGCAGGGTGGCTTCCTTGACGATAAAGTCCATCACGACAGGGGGGGCAGAGAAGAATCTATTGAGACCGTTGAGATCGACATTACCGACTGGCAGATCCCGGGACTTACCGACGCCAAGAGTACGTAGAAACTTCCACACCTGAGCAGGAGTGTAGTTCTCGATGCACTCGTATATGTGGCGGCGCTTAGCGTCACGACACATACGGTTGCATCGATTACGGAGAGATTTGAATGTGTGAAAGTTCTCGTTAGTTGGGTCTTTCTTCTAGCGGCATTTAGCTCGGTTCCTCTTGGTCATTAGGCGTTTGATAACGTCGTTAAGCCAAGGTGCGGGCAGGTGCTTCACCCTAACTCTCTTGATCGGAGCGTGTTTGTCAAACAACCCCAAGATAATTGTGTTGAAGTTGTTGACTTTGTCATCAACGGTCTCGCTAGAGATGACGGGGGACCAATCAATAGAGGAGGCATCAGCTTTAAGAGAGTCAAGATCCAATTTTTTAAAGCTGCGAATATCTAAGAATTTAGCTCTACTCTTGGGAGACCTTATCTTGTATGATAGAAATATCAGATCATGGTAAGAGAAAGGGGTATTGATTTGACCGTGAGCAGCTACCTTGTCAGGATCGGATGTTATAATCAGATCAAGGAGGGAGGGTGTACAATGAGGCTGAAAGTGAGTAGCATCGAGGGGAAGAATATGCATATTCAAGGAGTCAACAATCGACTGGAGTTTATCAGAGCGGCAGTTATTTTTGAGAAGACAGGTGTTAAAATCACCAAGAATAAGAGTATCACTATACAGTGGGGTCAATTCATTCAAAAGGGATTCGAACGACTCAAAGTAGTCTATACGAAGAGAAGGGCTGTAGAAAACACCTAGAAGAACCTTATGATGGTGAAGACAGATTTCCAAGAAAAGATACTCCGCAGATTCGGAGTATTGACTCGGAGAAGCACTGACTACTTTGCACGGGATATCCGAGCGCAGGTTGACAGCAACCCCTCCGTCAGCCTTCCCAACTCTGTCATTCCTATACAGCCTGTATCCTGGAAGACAGTACATAGAAGAGGGCAGGCTAGGCTTAAGGAATGATTCCGACACAAGAATGCCGTCTATACATTGCTGATTAAAAGTGTCTACAAGGTCAGAATAACTCGAGTGTATACTCTGGGCATTAATGTGAACTAGGTTCAAATTTTTCCCCAGACCATTCCCAAAAACATTTTTCAGTTTGATTGAAAGAGATTCCGCTAAAGATGAGTTTTCATTGTCACTCTCTGCACTTTCAAAGAAGTCATCGTTGGAGGAGCACGAGAAGAAACTATCTTCAATATGTAGTGAGCTATCCATATTATTATATAATATAAATAAATAAAATTTAAATAAATAAACTACCTACGTAGTAAGTACCTACAAAGTAAAATATATATATATATATGTATATATATATAAAGGGTGACCTAGACCCCTAACCTTCGGAGTGCTGAAAGATATCTAAGTACTTATGGCATCATTTTCAATGCAATACTCAGCTTAGATTATTATGGTAGAATATGATACACAGTTATATACACATCATTGTTATTTAAAAAAAAATATAACAAAATAATAATGCGAACACATAACGACGCGCAATCAGGACCGCATCCAAACGCAAGAACGAAACGCCAAATATTCAACAGTTGCAAAAATTAAGAAGCTGACGTTTGCGTTTCGTTTATACACTGGCAGAAAAACGAGGTTGACTGACAGTGACAGCTGATAAGTAAATAGATCAAAGTAAAGTAAGGTTACTTGTGAAAAAACAATAGGTAATAGAACAAACAAAGTGAACTTTGGACTTGGACAAACAAACTACTCTCAATTCGAATGCAAACTTCAAGAGTAATTAATATTGACATACTTTAAAAACACAATACCGAAGTTTAAAACTGGAATCAAATCATACTTTTTCTTAATAGTAGTTTATGTGACTGATACATTGTGGAGGGCATTAAAACCCGAGAGGAGGTTATGAAATAAGCCGAAGGCGAGTTTCATAATAATGTCACTCGAGAGTTAATGCCTAATAATGTATAGATAATAAATGAGTTTTTACCAAGTGGTATTTCATTATGCTGGTCGTGACTTGCGGGTTTAGGGCACAGTAACGAGGGTTTATGATACGTGTGTAGATAAACAAAATAATGTTGTTATTATTTTTTATTACGATACAGTTTTATTTCTCTGTGGCTGTTCAGGCCTCTCGGCACCCGATGACCTCGCAGGGGCCCATAGCTACGAGGTAGCGTAGCGATCAGATGCCAAGAAGCAAGAACGTCGGCGATTCACCGAGCTAAGTAATAGATTCTATCTGACCTGGTCTGTGCTTCGTTCCCGTCAAACACCTGTCTCTCTGCAAGGCCTGGGTGCACCCTAGGCTCTTCTTGGTAGACAGGTTCTTCAGCCAACCAGGTATGGCTGGCAGGCCAGCTTCGACGCACACAGTGTTCCAAATACGAACTTTATCTGGTTCGGAGAACCACAATACACTCAGCTATAAGACAATCCTGAGGGGAGCCCGAATACAATTGCAGATGGCTTACGATTTAATTTTAATGCCCAAAATCAATACGCGTCACATGCACCCACCTGTCCCTTAGTCTACGGGCAGCCGAGACAACGTTGCTACCGCTCGTTTTAGTACCGAGCCTCCCACTAGAACCTCTGCAGACCGGGGGGTCCCGTCCCTGCCAGGGAACAAGTTAACAATGCGCCCCCTGCGCCAACGCAGTGGCGGTAGGTTAGCATCCTTAACCAGAACGAGGTCACCAACACTAGAGGGGCTGGTTTTGTCAGTCCACTTAAGGCGCTGTTGTAAGATATGCAGATACTCGAGCGACCAACGCTTCCAGAAATTCTGAGTAAACTGCTGCTACATCTGATACCCTGACAACCGATACAATTTCACTCCCTCGAAGGGGTGCTCGGGCAACGCGTTAAGTGGCTGTCCTATCAAGAAATGGCCTGGGGTCAGAGCCTCCAGGTCATTTGGATCCGAGCTGAGCGGACACAACGGTCGCGAATTGAGATCGGCCTCGATCTTACAAAACAATGTCGCGAGCTCCTCAAAAGTCAGCGCGGTCTGACCTACTATACGCCCCAAGTGCGTCTTAGCTGACTTAACTACGGCCTCAAAAATCCCACCCCAGTGGGGGCAACTCGGTGGGCTGAAGGTCCACTGTATACCCCGACGGGAGAGGGCCGTTCCAATATCCACTTTATTTACATTCAAAAAGTTGACTATCTCTCGTAAGCATCGTTCCGCACCGATGTAGTTAGTGCCGTTATCAGAGCGGATCAAAGTTGGAAGTCCCCTTCGAGAAACAAACCTATCCAAACAAGCAATGAAAGCCTCTGTCGAGAGATCAGCAACAAGCTCGAGTTCAGGAGCCCGACATCCCCTGGATGTACAATCAGACGGGTTCAATTCTCCTGGTACATGTCTCCAGGTCAGTGGGACCTCAGACGACACAATCTGGGGGACACGGTTCGCAACAAAAACCTCTAAGGTATGGACCGAAGCCTTCAGCCAGCACAAAACAATCTGGCTGTCCGTCCACGCGTACACCGTATCCTCCAAAACCACTGACCCACGCAACACTGTTAGAGTGTTATTCAAAACTTTGGTCAAAAGAGCAGCCCCGGACAGTTCCAGTTTTGGAATCGTCATCCTTGTCCGAATAGGCGCTACCTTGCTTTTTGCCAAAACCAAACGCACGTCGACCTCCCCGGTGGAGGTGACGGTTCGCAAATAAACCGCTGCCGCAAACCCTCGTTCAGAGGCATCACAAAACCCGTGAAGGGTTGCCCTATAATCCCCAGCAGGGACCAATTTCCTCGGCAGCGATACATTATTTATATTGAGGCCCAACCATTTCGCTAAATCGTTCGATACAATGCAGCCCTGAGCTCCAGAATCTAATAGGGCGCGAACGTATGTTGGGTTGCCCGCCAAATCCCAAACAAGCACAGAGGCGATCGGTAACACCACCGTCTCCGGTTGGGGGGCAACCAATGTTTGGGCCGCAAATTTCTAGCGAGGACCCCCGGGGCCCCACTGTGCCTGTAACCGATCAGGTAGGCAGCTATACGCCAGCGGGTCTTATTGTACAAATGGCCCACGCGCCGGTTCCATTGCCACCCTACGACGCCCCCCGAAGGGTTGTGGGCGTGAATTCAACCGTGGCCGCTCCATGAGCGGGGGGGACATCACATGCGACCGACGAGGACGAGGCGACGAGCGGGGCGACAACTGAGGCGGCGTCCGAACCGCACCCGCATAGCTCGAAGTTGTCCCATGCCACCCGCCCGTTACGGCCTGCTCAACACACCCAATGTGCCGCTGAGTCGGATGCTGAGTCGCAACCGAGAACTCAGGGCCCCCCATGTGATGACCCTGAGTGCGGCCCTGCACCCCTGGGTGGCCGCGTGCTTGTGGCCCCATTGCCCGCTGAGTCGGATGCTGAGTCGCAACCGAAAACTCAGGGCCCCCCATGTGATGACCCTGAGTGCGGCCCTGCACCCTTGGGTGGCTGCGCGCTTGTGGCCCCATTGCCCGCTGAGTCGGATGCTGAGTCGCAACCGAAAACTCAGGGCCCCCCATGTGATGACCCTGAGTGCGGCCCCGCACCCTAGTACTACCCTGTGCACGTGGGGACGCTGGCCCCTGAGTTGCGCTCCAAGTCGCAAACAAATTCTCAGGGCCCCATTCCGTATCACCCTGGGTACGGCCCTGTGGACGTGGGGACGTTGGCTCCTGAGTTGCGCTCCGAGTCGCAAACGAATTCTCAGGGCCCCATGCCGTGTCACCCTGGGTACGGCCCTGTGGTGGCTGTTGGCCGGACCGGTTCATGCACAACAGATTGTTGTGGGCCCCACCACAATATCCGCACATTCTTGTGCGCGTGCAGTACCTAGCCATGTGTGGCCCGAGGCACAGGAAACACCAGCTCCGCTGCTTGGCCATCCGGCGCCGTCCCTCAACCCTAAGTTCCCCGAACTTATTGCAATCGGCCACAGCATGGCCAATCTGCCTACAACATGGGCAGGTCTCAATATGTGGGGTCAATGCACTCACAGTCCCATATGACTGCCGGTTGGTGCGGTCCTTCCTCGTCGGAGGGCCCCTACTCACAGCGCTCCCGGCAGCTCTCTGTGGCTCCGAAGGATGGGTGACCGTCAACCCCAAATTCTCTGCCCGTCGAGCCTCCACTTCCAAAAATCCGACCAAGTCGGAGAAGGCGGGCAGGTCCTCGGCCGACCTCCCGTGAGACTGTTCGAAACGAGTCTGCACGTCAGCGGGTAGGCGGGAAAGTACAATGTACAGCAGTAGGTAGGACCATTCACCAACCGGAAGTCCAAGATTCTCTAGGGCCTTGGTGACGGACAACAACGGGTTCAAAACCTCCGTCTGTATGGCCCCGACCTTGTTCACAACCGGGATGCTAAACAAACGGTTCAGTTGGGCATCGGCCAACCTCCGGTTGTTGTGGTAACGTCTGACCAGCAATTGCCTGGCCGTTTCATAGTTACCCTCCGTAACTGTCAAATGAGCGACCAGCTCCCTAGGCTCACCCCTCAATGCTGCCACCAGCTGAGCCATCTTGACAGACTTGGTAATGTCCGATCGCATGTGCACCAAGCTGTCGAACAGATTGATGAAGCTCATCCATTCACCGGACACTCCGTCAAAAGAAGGCATGGTTATGGCAGGTAACCTGGACCCCGAACCCTGATGCGGCAGAGGCGCCCCAATGTCACCACTATGGCTGGACTCGCGCTGCCTACGTATGTCCGCAGCCCTCTGCGTGATAGCAGCCGCCATCTCCATACACTGGTCGACATCCCCTAGCAACCGTGACAGCCTGTCAGGTGCGCAACCATCAACTGCTTCCGCCTGCGCGGACAATTCGAGCACCCTGTTGTAGCGTTCCTTAACGTCCATAGACCGCTCCAACACCACATCATGCCTATCTAAACGGTCTATCAGACCGTGTGCGGAGGAAAACCATCTGAGCTCCTTAGAAACACCCTTCTGTATTTCAGACAACGACATGATCGGAACGATACTTACTCACAATTTGCAGTAACTCAATTATATTGGACCCTCCAGTCTACAACACAAACGAGGGAACCCTAATCTATAACTTAAACAATGCTGATTTCCCCAAACAATAGAAACCGAGTTTTATATCTACACAGATTCTGTAAACAACAATTTAGTTTCCCTATATCATATAACACACACAGATAGTCAATATTAGTTCAAGTTATAAATTGCTATAAACTGAAAACAATGTCCAAACATTCATTAGCATTACTAGACCACTAATAGATTGACTATGCAAACTTCAAACTGCAAACATGATATGACTTCAATGCAAATTTCAATTCACCTACAATGTACCTGTAATGTAATTACTATTCTGAGTCACATCTCAGTACAACTGGTCATTTAGGGAAAACTGTTATATCTGTCTGTCTACTACCAGCAGTAGACTTATAACTTATAATACTACCAATCTATGTGGATACAGGAACAAAACCAAGTTAGCTAATAACCGCCTATACCTACAGATTGATAGTCCCAAATCGTGGGTTCCTGGAGCCCTTGACGGCTGCAAATCTCAGGAAACCACGCTCTTGCTACCAAAATGTTCAGGCCTCTCGGCACCCGATGACCTCGCAGGGGCCCATAGCTACGAGGTAGCGTAGCGATCAGATGCCAAGAAGCAAGAACGTCGGCGATTCACCGAGCTAAGTAATAGATTCTATCTGACCTGGTCTGTGCTTCGTTCCTGTCAAACACCTGTCTCTCTGCAAGGCCTGGGTGCACCCTAGGCTCTTCTTGGTAGACAGGTTCTTCAGCCAACCAGGTATGGCTGGCAGGCCAGCTTCGACGCACACAGTGTTCCAAATACGAACTTTATCTGGTTCGGAGAACCACAATACACTCAGCTATAAGACAATCCTGAGGGGAGCCCGAATACAATTGCAGATGGCTTACGATTTAATTTTAATGCCCAAAATCAATACGCGTCACATTACGGGGGCTTTTCGTCTGTCAGACAAAAACTGCTCTGTGGCAGCTCCTGTCAAATTCAAAATGGCCGTTCCGAAACCATCGATCGAGTATCGATTCTGAATCGAACAGTGGCAGTGGTGTGATTTTTTTCCGCCCGATATATTAAATGCGGCGAAGGAAATGACTCATGGTCATTTCTTTCACCGCAATCATCATTATGATAAATTCTACGAAGGCTTCATGAAATGGAAAATGCAAAAAAAGGAAACTTCAATTTCGGAAATCATGGTAATAGCCTATATGTATGATTAAGTGTTGCTCAATATGGTCTAAATTCTCTATGTTAAATAAATTATTTCCTACTATTTTAACTGTGATCCTTTATTGACCGAGCGAGCGAAGCGTCCAGTTTCGAGATTGGCCGAAAATGCCTTCGTCCGTCTGTTTGTTCTCGAGCTCGACTACAGGTCGCATTTTTCAACCGATGTTGACGAAAATTGGCACACAAGTTCCTTGATTTATTTAAATATTTAATCGATCGTGATTTTTGATTGGGGGGAAAATAGGGGGAAAAAGGGAGGAAGTTCGCTGTAGGGTTATTTATCGTCGGATCTCAATAAAATGTTAAATGCACACTAAGGACTTTATTATACATAAGATGTTGCGAAAAAAAAACCATAAGAGGGAGTTGAGGGAAAGCACTAACGGGTATTTTCGACCCCTGTAACTATGTTGTAGATAAATCTAGGAATCTCTTCAGGACATCGGATAGCGTCACATCGCAGCGCCACCTCCACCATCGTCTCGCTGTTGTCTTAGCAGCCTCACCCACCACGGAGCATGGACCATGGCACGGACCAACAGGAAGCCAGCTCCACCTGCTCTCCGGATCTCCTCGTAAACTGCCGTTGCGGTTAGAGCCCCACCGTTTGCGCATACTTCACCGAGCCTCCAACGGACTAGCCCGAGGTCTCACTCGGCGGGGAAGTCCGCATAGATGGGGATAGAACTGCAACAATGCAGTGAAACCCCGTCGAGGATGCCCAAACCTCCGCCCCCCACGGGGGTAGGGAAGAAAAAACCACGGCCGAAGCCCGCCGTGATAGTCGTGCGCGACGTAATGACGGGCGCGGTGCGCGACATGATGGGGAATATCATTCGCCCGTCATCATCATCAACCGCGGCCCCCCCATACCCCGCCGATGCCGCCACCACATTACCCATTACTCCCGGCACGGCGACCGTCGAAATAGGGCGTGAATAGCCGTTCACGCCCCAAAAAAAGATGTCAGCCGACATTTTTACAGCCGATGCAGCTGACGCCACCACCACCATTACAAACACCAAACCTCACTTTAAAATGGCGCAAGCTACGGCGACGAGCCGAGATTTCCCTCCCATCTACGAGAGGGCAACCATTCGCCCCCGCATCCCTGCACCTAACACGCAGAGGTGCGAGGCGCGCAGCAAGGCCCCGACACCTCCGACCGTGAAAGCGTCACTCATCGGGTGATGGTGGGTGCCGGGCGGTACGTGCGGAAAGAGACCATCGAACGGGACACGTGCGTCCCCGCCGTGGAGAAATTCGAGGCGATGCTGACTCGGCGCATATATGACAGAGCTGACAACAGCCGCCACAGTCACCTCGACGGCATAGCCCCTCTTCACGCACGACCCCCCGAGGGAAGGCCTCTGCCCAGAGAGCTTCTCAACATCCCGCTGCCACCGTTGAGGGCCAGGACAGCGTGACGAGCGCGCCACCACCCGTCAACGTGATTCCCGACACGGCCCCTGTCAAAAACGGGCCTCCAAAGACCGGGCAGGAAGTAGCCCCCCTGAGTAGAAGCCGCGGGTATAAGGCCAAGCCTCTGTCCCGCAACCAAGAAGAAAATTGAATTAGATAAAGCTAGTTTAGTCGGTTCATCACCAGTGTATGAGAGTAGATAAAGTATTGTTTGAAACTGCACATAACTAGATTTCAAAATACTCGTATAATATTATTAAAAACATCGCCTGTTACGGCTCGGTTTTTATACACGCACTCAAGTTCTTTCGTTTAACTCTCGTATTACCTCTCATATTACCCCTCATTGTGCAACAGTTTCATAAACTACTGTTATACCGTTTGACATATGATTAAGTACATCTAACCATGGCATTATGTCCCAAAGGAGGTAACCCATTTATTAAATAGTTTATTTATTACTAGCCGTGGCCTGCGGTTTCACCCGCTTGGAGTCATATAAAAGTAGCCAAGTGCGAGTCGTACTCGAACAGAAAAGCTTGCCTACCGAGATCTCACTAACACTTACATAGCTATTTATCTGACAGCTGTAGCATCTCCGAAAACGTTGAAAGAACTTCTTACTTTATTTTTTTATTTGGACGACCCGTATGGCCGAGTCGGCAGTGACCCTGCCTAGGAAGCCAAGGGTCCCGGGTTCGAGTCCCGGTGGAGGCAAATATTTGTTTGATGAAAACTGTTGTTTGTACTCTAGTCATGGATGTTTATCTATCTAAGTATAATATTTAACTATATAAGTATGTGTATCGTTTTCTAGTACCAAGATACAGGGAATCCTAGTTTGGGGCTAGATCAATATGTGTAAATAATGGCCAAGTATTATTATTATTATTATTATTATTTATCTCTTGCAATTTTCTTACCCTTGATTTGACCTCATGTCGCTAAAAACGTTGATAGTCATTTACACGTATCCCTTACCTTTCTCTATACTCCATACCGGCCTTTCAGCTTCTTATCTTCCAAAGGACCATGCGTTAGTTTGGGCCCACTTTTCCTGTATTGTCCAACAGTAAAGAAACTTATGTTTAGAGATATGATATTCGGATGAATATTTACCTTAAGTTAATTTTTGACTTTAAAATTAAGGAAGCCGCTTCTAAAATATTTTTTTTTCTCAAAATAAATCCTGGTATGCCAGGAAATCCAGGAATACTTTACTAATCGGATAATCGGAACGGATGGAAGTAACTTTAAAAAAAAAAAAACTTCTTTCGGGATTGTATAACTATTGGGATTCATATTTAATGAAAATATTTTTTTAATTCGTTATGCAAATATGCGCAGGGTGAAAAAGGATGCGCAATGTGTTAGTAAAAAAATACAATAAAAGTTAGTACTGTATCCTGATTGGGCGTAAATACTTGCTTGGTTACAATGACTGTATTCACTATCACATATAGGTCAATATGCATCCAATTCTATATTGAGAAAAATACTTAATTTGTCGATTCTGGAGTCACAGAATTTCCACGACGGATAAACCATTTTTTTATGTGCAAATTCCGTGGTCATCAATTTTAAGTCCATATAAAACTTTGCGTCCACCACTTTTTCCGAGTTTTAATTACAACTGTGTAATATGCTTCTTCTTCCATTTAAATCTTCCATTTAAACTATAGAATAAAATTAAATATATAAAAAAAACCCTACGGGACGGACCCAATGACAATTGGTGTCAGAAGTGGGATGCCAGAAGGACAATCTTGCTTCGGTAAGATCTGGCATTTAAAGGACTCGCGGTCCCTTTCGCATCAAGACAGGTCATAATTAACTCCATTTCAACACCTTTTCTATAACTCTTCACCTAAAATCATCATCAGCACCAGTTTCGCAATAAAACTGCGCTACGTGACATCAACCTCAGGTAGTCACCGTGCAATATCCGTGTAATACGACTCTTTTACGACGCTACCTGTACCGCGTCATTGCTTCATCGCGACTGGACTACCTACTGCATTTTTGGTACTTTGGGTCACTACTTCCCTAGACGACATTTTCCTGTGAGTTGATTCTATATTTAACTTTATTGTGATTAATTTTGTAATAATAATAATTAATATAATAATAATCCTATGCAATAAGCACAGAAAACACAATGGAAAATATAGCAAGAACAGTAGGCAAAGGTGACCTTATTTCTATAAATACATTTCTTACAGCTAACCTGTGAAGAAAGGAGAAACATAAAATACAGAGAGGTAGTCCTAGTGTACAATTAAGTTAAAAGAAATAAATAAAATCAATATACTATCAGATAAATCACAATACATCCTACATACTTACTATAAAATAAATATATGAAGATGAATTTATGTTCTGTCAAATATACTTACTGTTAAATGTGAAGATGAAATCTCAGATCATAAACTGTCAGGTACTGGGCTATTGTCTCTTAAAAATAATTGTATTGCATATTTTCAAAACTTGCAGCTTTCACCTTCTCATGTTTTTACTTCAACCATACCACAGCAATTAATGATAGATTTTGATATAAATAAAGATGCTGTAACCGCAAGATTATCAATAACACGATTGATAGCTTAGCTTCTGTACATCTAGAATGTCCCATCAATTAGAATATTTAGAATACCAAATAAACCAGGCACAAAACCAATCCCATTTTTTTTAATACGCTACCTATTATTCTACTGCTACCGAAATTGCTATTACTGTTCTTGCTATATATGTTACCTATAATAGTAGTTTATGTGACTGCTGCATAATGGAGGGCATTAAAACTCGAGAGTGGGTTTATGAAACGAGCCGAAAGCGAGTTTCATAATAATATCACTCGAGAGTTTTAATGCCTAATTATGTACAGTTACATACACTAGTTTATCTACACACATATCATAAGCTCTCTTTGATGTGTTCAGGAACCGCATGTTTGACCGGCATTGTGGTTCTGCAATTGTTTAGCTTGTTCTTTAGTACCAACTTCACGCAGACGGGCGTCGGCGTTCGAAATTTGAACGTCAGTACCAACTTCACAGACAAACTAGGGACGGCACGCGGGTGGGCGTCGGCGTTCGAAATTTGAATGTCATTATATGTAGAAAAACTACACATAATGACCATTATGTGTAGTTTTCCAGATACGAAACGAGTTTTTACCAAGTAGTTTAACATAATGATGATCGTAACGTGCGGTTTTTGAACGCAGTAAAGAGGGTTTATAATACGTGTGTAGATAAAATATATTAAAAATGTTTCTCTCCTTGTAATAATTCTAATTCTTCCTGTTGCACCTAAATATTCAATCAATGTTGTAATAATGAATCCCAGCATCAAACAAATATTAATACTTTTATTGAACTCACTTATTTTACTGATGATGATGAATGCGACAAGAAGTCTAATTAAAGTCTCCCAGAGGTTTTGCCAACTAGTAATAAGAATACAGCATTCCAGAGATCAATCTCTAGCTCTAGGAATTTAAGTAATACTTAAGTTGGGTTTCTAATTTTTAAGTTTTGGGTTTTTAATTATATATATCCTTTAAAAGCGTTTTACTTATATACACTTAGATTTTGCAGTAGTAACTTTAATATATAGCCATCCCTTCATATTAATTGTATTATGTTTTCTACCCTTTGTTTATCTTGTTTCGTGATAACCTTCGTCTTATAGGAGGAGCTATTATTAACCATTTTTATTAAGTGCAAATTCCGAGGTCATCAATTTTACGTCCATATAAATATTTTGTACCACCATTTTTTTCGAGTTTTAGTTACAACTGTTTTATGTGCAACACTTATCTTTCAATAAAACTATAGTGTAAAATTCAATGGTTTTAAAAAAAAGACCTGCCGATACACAAGTGCATTTCATACTAGCCAACACCTGAATGCAGATACATCCAATTCTATAATCAGAACACCAAAAGTGCATTCCATAATAACCAACAACTCCATAGTGCATTCCATAATAACCGATAAATATGCATCCAATTATCCAATCTCTGCTTATGCCATATGAAAGTTTTTAGGGTATACTTTGTTTCACATTGAAGTAGCTAAGTTAAAATCCAGTGTGAAAATGTTGTATTGGTACATTAAAATATTTACGTATTTTTTAAAACGTACCGAAACAACATGATCGTGGTGGATTTAAACTAAGCTGCTGTAATAACAAAGTACACTGAAATTGCTTTCAAATGACATGATTTTATATTTATATTTAAAAAACAAGTTACTAAAAGACCGTTTTCGCGCTGGATTTGACCTGAGTTGCGATAATATAAAATGAAGTACACCCCAAGAGCCTTTATACGACATGAGTTTCAATCATGTTGGACAATGTGCGAAAAAGTGGCCCCAGAGTTCATACAAAACTGCCCATGGTCCTTTCAGATTCATAGGTCAAGTATTTTTTTATTGTCATAAAAAGTTCATCCCCCAATTGCAGCTTCATAAGTCAAGTAGTTTTTGATGTTCATACAAACTGCAACCCTCCACTTAGGGGAGGAATTTTTCCAACAATGCCACCCTACTCTATATAAGGAACGCATGTACAAAGTTTCATGATGCTAGGTCCACCGGCTAAGGCTTTGCGTTGTCCGTTAGTCACTTAAATCACAGATAATTGAGATCTAAAAATCAATCTGTGGGAGTTTCTACGCCCTTCTTCTCCCACAGTGGTCCAATGTAGAGAAGAGGCCAAAAATTAAGTTCGCTAAGTATATGTAAATATCTACAGTAATAAAGTACTTTGACTTTGACTCTGACAGTTCAACCCCCCCCGTAGTGCATTAAAATTAGAAAAAACTCTTGTCAACTGTTGTCTTGCAACTAAAATACACCTACCTGCAAAATTTGAGCTTCGTAACTCAAGCAGTCTTTGATTTTAATACAAATTGTAAGCCCCCATTAGGAGAGGATATTTGCCAAATTTATACCTTCTAAGTGCTACCCTAGGCTACCTAAGAAACCCTTGTATAAAGTTTCATGACCCTAGATCGACCGGTGCGTTGTCTGACATGCAAATAGAGTCTTTATTAAGTGGATTAAGTGGACCACGACCAAGATTGTTAAACTTTCTTTAAAAGTGTATAATTAAAATATGAATAGTTTTTTCTATATATGTATATTTTTGTCTTAGTGATTCCTAATATTTAGGCTCTGTTGTGTTTCATATCTCTAGGAGAAGCAATGGTACAGGCTGCGCCAGTTTTGTTGGCGCTTCAGCTAGCTGTCAGCTCTTTCTGTTGCTCGCTCAAACGCTAACAAACCCGATGGGGTCTGTAGCCCATTTAAGATCTAAATCATTCTGCCAACTCTGCCTGTGCCTTGATATACCTCGTACCCATAAAACCAACAAACTTTACTTACTTTAACACCTCTTGTTACCTTGCTGCGCACAACTATATCACACAACCGCGACTCTCTTTAGTATATTACTAGACCCCGGCCGTGTGCAAAAGACCTTTGAAGCAATGAAACCTGGCAGAAGGACTTGAGTTGGAATTTTAAATTTAGAACGGTTCAAAGGAGGCTTTAATTGTACGGAATGAGATAAAAACTCGTTTGTTGTTTGCCCTTCGTAAACATGAAATAATTTAAGAGCCTTAAGCTCGGGGTCGGTTCTAGAGTTGAAAATTGCCTCGATAGTTTCACTCCACTTAAAAAACCTAACGTCACTCAGTAACATGCAAAATTCATGTACTTGTTCTTTTCCAAATAATCTATATACACGAAATAAATGTTATGAAATTTGTCTTTTAACAGACAAGTCCACGCATTTTTAAGTAAAAGTATAATTTAGAAAATTACCTAAATTACCTTAATTTGGAAAGTTTCAGTATAGTTAATGAGACTTTCCGTAATTTCCAACTCTAGCCCTAGTGCACAATTCAAAGTTTGTCGCACACTGAGGCCCACTACTACGGAGGCGAACAAACTCTGTTCTTTGAATAACTTTAACAACTCCATAAAGGGAGTTCATATAAATTTGTTTAAATTTCGAACGCCGACGCCCGCCTCGTGCATGGTTGAAGTTGGTACTACAGAACAAGCTAAACAACTGCAGGGCCACAATGCCGGTTAAACATGCGGTTCCTGAACACATCAAAGAGAGCTTATGATACGTGTGTAGATAAACTAGTGTATGTAACTGTACATAATTAGGCATTAAAACTCTCGAGTGATATCAATATGAAACTCGCCTTCGGCTCGTTTCATAAACCCACTCTCGAGTATTAATGCCCTCCATTATGTAGCAGTCACCTAAACTACTAATAAAGCTGTCAAAATTATTCAGATAATAGTGTTGACTCATAATCACATTCATTATAATTTATTCATTGCTTACATGTGGTACAAAGATTCAAAATAAGGTTTAGTCCCAAAGCGCCCTGCAAGGGTATTGCAAGATTTTATTTTATACGTAGATTTAATGTAAGTACTAAGGTCCTATACTAAGGTTGCTTTTTTAACAATCTAAACCACCCAAATAACAATCTTGATGAATAAATAAAATATGATTGGATTAATTAATCATTTAGAGTAGGCATAAAACTCTTGCAGATTATAAAAAGTGTTGCTTATTAAGAATTTCCTTATTTTTTTTAAAACGTTTCTTACTTTTTTATGGTAGGTGGAAGGTGATTATATATTTTAACGCACCTGTTGTAAGAGCCTGAAGCTGCAAATTCTAGGTTAGATACTGTTACTCACGTTCGAAGTAGATGGCCTGAGAGTAATGCACTTCCTCTCACTCGGGAAATGCCAGCGCCAGTATAAAACCCAGTTATGTGGCACTTTATTCGATCAGCTTCTGTACAATGTATCATTTGCATATCTGTAATTGGAAGCTATAGCAACAGAGTAATTATTGTCAGTACATATATGTGCTATCCCGTTGTCGAATATGTATCATTTCTTGCTCCTAAGCAGGCTTTGGCGTAGATTCAGAAGATAAATCAGGCGGTCGGAGTGTGGCACGCACTTCCTTGTAAGAAAAGTGACAGTCCCACTCTTCTCTTTCAAACGCCCAGTGAAAGAGCACTTCCTGTCTTTGACGACCCGAATGGCCGAGTCGGCAGTGACCCTGCCTACGAAGTCAAGCATAAATAGATATCGAGAGATAGGCCCTTGGCGCTAAACTTGTATCGGAACCAGTGTCGCCAAAAATTAAGAACACGCACACATCTACACCACTCATACATCAATCCTTCCGCTTTTATTGGTCAGTGCAATGTCATGCACCTATCGTCCGGACACACCTACACTACCGCAGGTACACTAGCTAGCCGAGCTAGTGTTCGGACATTGCAAGGACAGCGTGTTTCATCAATCGATTATAATTTATAGACAATGGTATTATATAAATAAAATAATTCATTGTTTGTTGATATGACATATTTATTTGTTTACAGGCTGTAACACATACGGCGTGCCAAGCCGTAAAGGGTTGTTTGGAACATAATTTTTAACAACTTACTCAATAAATCTGATTTGATCAAAGCAACGTTATTTTTTACTTCCCCATACAAATCAGCTGACCGCTCGGCCCAAAATGTACTGCAAAGTGAAAAATAATGTTGCTCTGATCAAATAGTTTTAATAGAGAAGGATGTTCAGATTGAAGTCCTTAACAACCGCCTTCCGGCATATATACCTTTTCTGAATAATCCTGTACAGTACAATACTACATAGTGACCAGAAAAACGTTAATATTTGTTAAGAACTTGGCGTTTTGACAATTTAGACGTAGCATTTTTTCACTAAGTATTGCAGTCTTATATTAGTATATCTTTCCATTAGAGCTTTGATTAGTAATATTAGATGATTACCCAATGGGTTATGATCGAGTAGGTAAAAATTATATTTCTTTCTATCGATTCAAAAACATAATTCTCACTATCACTATCCCCATCACTATACCTCGTCTCTGCGTGCGTGTAACAGTTCGCCTCCGTACCTCGATGCATATTTACTTTCGTATTTAGATAAGTGTGAAATATTCATTGCGTGTTAGCTTGGCAATACGTAGTGAAATTATGATACAAAACAAGCAATGGATGATAAACCTAGCGAGAACAACATGACATTTTCACTTTAATGATCAACTCGTGACGAATTTTTTCGTAAATGATTTATTTCCGTAATAAATAATATTTATTTCTTGTGTTTTAAGAAGAAATAATAGTTGGAATGAGACTTACAAGTGATATGTTACTCCGCCGTTCTTGGAGTTCACACTCCCGCTTCTATATTTACACGTAAGTATTGCACAGGTCGGCATTTTCGAAAAGCAGCGGAAATGAATTCGTCACTGCGGTCGCCCGGCGACTACTGACAATTTTCAATTACAAGACAATCGGGGGGGGGGGGGGGGGGGGGCTAGATTTGTTCGCACGTGCCACGCCCCTCAACCTATCTCTCGATATCTGTGAAGCCAAGGGTCCCGGGTTCGAGTCCCGGTGGGGCATATATTTGTTTGATGAGGACGGATGTTTGTACCCTATTTATGGTTGTTTATCTATATAAGTATAATATTTATCTATATAAGTATGTGAATCGTTATCAAGTACCCAAGATACAGGGACTCCTAGTTTGGGGCTAGACCAATGTGTGTGAATAGTGTCCAAGGTATTATTATTATTATATTATTATTATTACTTAGCAAATATGTCTCTTTTATGATAGCCATAGTATTTATATTATTATTTTTATATATTAATTATATGTACAGGTTTATGTATGTATTTTATTTTCCGAATTTTATAGATATTTAATTTACACATGTATTTTAGTATAGGATAGATATTAGATATTGTGCGGCAGTGCACCTTTCATGATAAATTTCCCTCTCATTCTCATGCCATGGTTTGCATACAAAAGCTTTATCTCTAACCTTTTAAATTTAATATATTAGCAATAAAGAATTATGAAATTATGAAATTATGAAATTAATGTTTTTCTTACTAAAAGAGAAAGAGCACACACGTGTCCATACGATAAATTAAACAAAGATAGCGTCACACCTTTTCCCATACGGAGTGGCAGAGGGATAGTCGTGCCGACGTTTGGACAGTTATTTATTTATTTCTTTATTTATTTATTTTCGGAAAACATACAGTTTTAGCTACCGAAATAGTAAGTTAGAAAAATAGAATGCCTGACTTACTATTACGGTATACATCATTTAAAAGTTTTCATAAATTACATCTAAATTTACACCTGCTTACAAAACACTTATTATTTTTACAATATTATACTTAACTTAAACAAAAACTACAATAAATGGTTTTCCAAGATAGCTAAGAAACGCCGTCAAGCCAAGCCTTAGATAAAGAATTTCGGACCCTGTATACCGGTGAGTTGAAAAGGTCAAACTCAGGCAAGTTAATATTATTGACAGTATTTGTGGATCTGATAAAAAAGGATTTTTGCCTGTAGTTGGAAGTACTTTGGGGGACATTTAATAGTTTAAGGTGTCTACGAGAGCGCGAGGGTGTTATTATGCCTATCTTGGAGAGTAGTTCAGGAGAATCGATTTGAGACTGCGCTATTTTCATTAGAATTATTATGTCTGCAACCTGACGTCTTTTATGGAGAGGTAGCATATGTTGCCTTTCACATCTTGCTTCGTAGTTATCGTCATAAACTTTGCACTTGTACTGTAAGTGTCGCATAAATTTCTTCTGAATTAATTCCAGCCTATTAATATAAATACCGTAACGTGGTTTCCATACTTGTGTAAGTACAATACTCGAGTATACTACGCACGTATGAACAATACAAAATTTAAATTACTTTAATACTACTGAACTGATGACTTGACCTGATAATAAATCCCATGGCTTTGTTTGCCCTATTAACTATGCTATCTACGTTTTTTTCGTATGTTAATTTTGAATCATGTATCACATCAACACCTACATCACGTATGTCGTCTACTTGTTTAACAATTTGTCTAACAGTATTATTTGATACTCCATTTTGCGTGACAGGGAATTAGCCCATTGTCACAGCTATGGAGATATAAGGTTTTCTTACGATTATTCCATCACCCTTACAATGCTGGTATAACGTACGCAACGCATTAAGCCAAACAAAGCTTTTGCAAATCTCGAGTTACGCAACAAGGGAATACTTATAGATAGCAGTCGTTCCTTTACACTCGCTTGTTAATCATCATGACTGACACCAGTGATTCGTGAACGTATAAAATGTATAAACGTATTTGATTATTTATGCACCATATAAAAATCTCCCGAAGTTATATTATCAAAAAAAAAATGTTTTTCACCATATATTTTTCACAATTTCGCACCGGAATCGCATGTATCTACATGTTATTTTATTTCATTGTTATCAAAAAAAAAAACATGTTGTTCTGATAGTCCTTTATAGGCCGGTGGAGATCCTTTTCTCCCACGACGGACGGAACGGAACAGAGGCGGTATTGGGATTAGATATTGTTTGAGTGTGTGTGTTAATGTCGGTTAACATTTTCCTGTAAAACTGGACCGATTTGATTTCGATGCCGTTGTTTGCGTTAAACGGCTATAATTTACAGCAGGTTATTAGATATGTTTCACCAGATATAGACCACCAGGGGGCGCGGTCGCAGCCAGAATACTTGACGCTAGAGAGCATCTCAGAAAATTTCAAACAATTTTCGATGTGTTTTTTATTCTATTAGCCGTAACTTTTCCTTAATGTTTCGGGGGTGACTTTATTTTTAAAATTTATGGTTCAAGAAAACAATAACATTCAAATCCTATTCCTCTAAAAGTAAGCTGAAGGTAAAATTCAAACTTCCGCTTTTGATGCCCAGCGTTAAGATAAATTACTAATGATAAATCAAAGCAAAAATAATTACACCAAACAGAAGTTACACTGCAACCTAACCCAGTGATAACTATAGTCATTGCAATTCACGAAGTTAACTAGGCTTGACTTGTGCGTGGGTAGTCTGTGCCAGAGCGAGAGCGCGTATTCAAAAACGTGTTAAAGCGCAGTTGACTTCGTGAATTGCCAGACCAATACCAGTTTAAACATCTGCCAACTTCCCCAACATTTACGAGTCATCTTTGGGTTGAGAACATATTTGAAACAATTTAGAGCCAGCAGTGTTCTCTTGGGAACTTGGACTGCTAAAATATAAATTGCTTCATCCAACCAAGGGTAGTATGAGCACAATAGAAGTAAAGCGTCGTTGGTTATGCAGAGTGTAAACGTTTTATGTTATAAAATATAAACGTTGTTAGGCTTTCAATATAAATTGCCACCTTTCACTCACTAAGACGGCTTCAGAACTTTCTGCCCCATCAAACAAAAATTACTCTTGCTCAATCTCTTCTTCTCCCCTTGATCGATTATGCCGATGTTTGTTGGGCTAGCGCCAACGAAGAGCAACTGAACAGACTCGAGCGACTTCAAAATCTCGGGATTCGGTTTATCTTCGGACTGCGCAAGTTCGACCACGTCTCGCAGTATCGCAAGGAGTTAAAATGGCTGCCGATCCGTCTTCGTCGGGACACACACATCCTCACTCTTCTATTCAACATCTTAACCAACCCTCGATACCCTAGCTTTCTCCGTGAGCTTTTTCAATTTCTCCCTTCGGCTCGTCCACGTAGAACTCACACGGCTTCCCTGCTCTCTATACCTCATCACAACACCGTCGCATACAAGCACTGTTTTCGATTGCGGGCGATCACTCTCTGGAACTCGCTTCCCTGCACTATCAGAGATAGTCCATCTCTGCCCGTCTTTAAGAATCGTTTGAAGGAGCATTATCTTTCTCTATCCTAGATTTGAGCTTTGTATATATTAGTTTATTTAGGTGTATTTATATTTTTATATAATATTTATGTACTTGTGTATGTAGTGTATCTAGCAGTTAGTTCAATAGTTCCGTAATATATGTATGTATCTTATCAGAGCACATAGGTCTATCCTGTATATTAAATTATTCTTATCAACCTTGGGTTTGCTGGAAGAGATCTCTATTTAGAGATAAGCATGCCTTTGTAGATGTCCTTTCTGTTTATTATATCTTATGTTGTTTTATGTGCAATAAATATATACGAATATACGAATGTTTAGATGGAAGTAATTATTATACGCGTACAAACGTTTTAATGCTTATTTTCTCATTAATATTCCAGATTGCAGCAAGCATATAAGCTTATCCCTTGGTCACCTTATTGGGCTTCAGAAAATAATCGTTTTGAGCAAAAACACAGGTCTATAGGATGATGTTTCAGTCGCTGACCAAAGGAAGAATAGTTACCTATAATAATTATTAAAATAAAATAATAGTAATCATCTTGAATTTATTTTTGTCCAACAGTATATTATAGCCTGAACAGCAGATTACATGTGACCATAGCCTAACTAATATGGTATAACGCAGAGCTGAATGAAAATGTCGCAACGAGGATTCGCCGCCAAAGCTCTATACGAGACCTTCTTTATATGTACCTTGCAAGTGACTAAGGAAGACAGATTTTTCATTTTGCTTCCATAGGTTTGTAGGTTTCGAAGGGAATGATATTCAATTCAAAATAATGGATAACATCGTTCCCTATATTATTAAAACCAACCAGCACAAAAGTACTCACATGAGGAGGTAGTACCACGGCACTCTCAGCTAACACACCGCAGCTCTGCCGATGCGCCTGCTGAAACTTGGGCTGGTAGGGCTCCAACATTCTGCAAACAAAAGACCTTTGAAGCAGACGAAACGACCAAATCAGACAGCGTAACATTCAAGGACTCTCATGGCATTTCTAAAAATTTTATTTTCCTTTGTAGGTTTTGAATTTTATTACCATGGCATAAAGTTCAAACCACGGTAATGGACCGGTTAATTAGCTGACCAATTATAGGGGGTGATAGTACCCACCAGTATGATTTTTTTTCCATAGTATGAGAGACTCAAACTTTTTTTTCGTTTGCGACTATAGATGGATCTATATTGAGACGGGACGCCCGCTGAACGCAGGCGCGTGATTGGTCCTCTTTTGTGACTATTTCACCCAATTCCCAGTTTTTGAGCATCGGTTACTGTTGATTCAGCCGATTTCCCTCCCCAAACCCCTTTTTTATTTGAGTAAATTCTAGTATGCCGCTGAGTTTAAGGTTTGCAAAGTCTTCTTCCTTGATGTTATCCATACCTAGTGTTCGCCATCTTATGTTTGAATACATGGCGCATTCTCCCACAAAGTGCTGACTAGTTTCCTCCAAGCCACATTGAAGGCACGTAGATTTGGTTCAGGCTTAACAATGAAAAGATTCTTTTTAGTTTACAGTGACCTGTTACCACACCTACAAGGGTTGCTAAGTTATCATAACTAAGATTAAGTAAATACTAAGCCTTCTTTTGATCCTTCCTTGAGATGAACATCTTCGAATGTCTACAGTCGATTAGGTCTCTAGGTAAAAGCTCATAATTTTGGTTTCGTTATTATAAATCCCCAAAAATTTGGTTATCTAGTTAAATGTCACTATGTACAGCTCAAAACATTTACGTGTTGAATCCATTGTTAGTTGAGTGAAATTTCTCCGTATTATTTGGTCCTCCCTTTGGATGGAAGAATCGTTTTGAAACAGGTTTCAGGTGTATTGTTTCTAATTTACGAGCAAAACTCGGAGGTAAGGAGTACATAGAACATTGAGTTTGAATAAAACATAAGGCTGTCTTTGTCTAAACTTTGTCGGCAACGCAAGAAAACTGTCATTAAGTATTCGGGTATTTTAGCCATGTTTGCATTTTACGAAACATTCTTCAAGAACTAAAATATGCCGTATAAATTATAGAATCATTAATTTAAGAACACCTCCAACAAAAACTTATCATTTAAAATTGCATGTAATTTAAAGTCAGCATTCATCTATAGATTCAGATAGAATTTTATCTAGTTGTTTTTGTTATCGACTAATACAGTTGCTCTAACGAAGTATCACTTAAACGCATACAGGATCTGTCAATTACCAAACTAGAGACATGAATTTGAATGTCCTTCAAATTTTAAGTTGTAACTTGTATGCAGCATGTATATCCGGGCTGCCCAGCTTACATATAGGTATGTACATTATCAGTATAAATATTATTCAAAATACATTTGCCACAGTTTTTCCTTACGTAGTGCCTTGGACGGACAACTGTGCAGTAAGTAATCATGTAAATTCTACGTACAGCTTATAGACGCACCTTATCTTGCCCCAGCGATTGAAGAAGAGGGCAATGGCCGCAATCCATAGCAGGAGCACGAAGCCCACTATGAGGGCTTCTTCTGCACGGACCACAAGGCCGCTGCCTCCTGAGGAAAAATGCTCTGGATAGTCCACAAGTGCTCTTAACCTTTAACTGATGACAAGG
Organism: Argyresthia goedartella; assembly: GCA_949825045.1. Lineage (NCBI taxonomy): Eukaryota > Metazoa > Arthropoda > Insecta > Lepidoptera > Argyresthiidae > Argyresthia > Argyresthia goedartella. Next base: position 9,933,469 of record OX463812.1, on the reverse strand, counting down.
AATCTTACAGGCCTAGCGGCGTCAGTAAAACATCATTTTACCCCCAATCAATCAATCAACTGTCTTTATTACTGTAGATATTTACATATACTTAGCAATCGTCATTGTTTGCCCCTTCTCTACATTGGACCACTGTGGGAGAAGGAGGGAGTAAAAACTCCCACACATTAATTTTTAGATCTCTTTTTTATTATTTTTTTAATTAAAAAAATTGGTTATATTGCAATATGAATGATTATATAATAAGCAGGAATAAATAATTACAAAATTATTGTGGAAAAGTGTTGAGCCAGATTAACCCCATACAGTCCCGTCATTTAAATAATCTTGAACATGGTAATATCCCTTTTTCGACAAAGTCGCTTTAACTTGGTTTTTAAATTTCTCAAAAGACAATTTCAAGATCTCCAGAGGATGTTGTAGTAGAGAAAGCAATGAGCCTTGAAATAATTGCTAACCTTCGCGAGTCTAAACCGGGGCGCAACTAGTCTGTGATTATTTCTTGGGTTAACATTACAGCTATCGCTAAGTTTGGTAAATGTTGTAAGGTTCTTGCGTACATTATATTTTCGAAAATGATTCGAACAGTCCTAACACCAGGAAAGCCTGCGCCAGTTGTCTTCCTCGATTAAAGCGCAAATCAAATGACGTGATTCGTGCCCGAAACGTATGTGTTTGCAGTGTTTGGCAAAAATTTGCAAAAAAGTGAAATTACACTTTTGATCGAGTTGTTTTTTTTTAATTATTATTACTTCAATATTAGAGAAAAAAGTGTTTTTGGCGAAATATGTTGATTAATTTTTTTGCTTTTGAATTTGTGATCTCATCTCTTGTTTTTTGATTGTAAAGACGACATACATTAAAATTGCAAGATCGTAACAAAAAATATATTTAGAGTATAGTTTTATTTTATCATTTTATATATGATAACACAGTTATTAAATACTTTGGCTAGCTACCACACTTAATTACTATGATTTATACCAGATAGCGCAGTGGGCCTCTCAGACCCCTCATCACTAGTTACGTTACACAAAAACCATGTCACCAGTCAAAGGTTAATCATCATCATCATCATCAATCAGCCCACATTCATTCACTGTTAGGTATAGGTCTCTTTTATACTACGCTTAGCTCAGCGTCCACTGCCTACCAGCTATGGAGATGGAGTCATCCGCCCGCCGGGCCAGTGACTGGACGTCTGGTGGTCCTGGGTAGTATGGTGTATATATATGCAGCTTCTTGCTACTGTTACTGTTGCTTACTGTTGAGTAAAGGACTTTTCTTCTGAACGCCACTTTTCCAGGTCTTGCGACAACCTCATCTACTGATGCCCAGTAATCTTCAAGATGCTTCTTCATATGATTTTTGCTATCAATGAGATTTTCAGTACATATCAGGGAGTTTACCCGCCCTTCTCCCACAGCGGTCCAAAAGAAAAAATACGTTCACTAAGCATATGTTAATATCTTCAGTAATAAAAATATAATGACTTTTTACTTTTTCAGTACATATAAGGGAGTTTATCCGCCCTTATCCCACAGTGGTCCAAAAGAAAAAGTACGTTCACTAAGCATATGTTAATATCTACAGTAATAAAAAAATATTGACTTTTTACTTTGACTTTGACTTTCAATGTAATTATGTAGCTTTATTCTCCATCTCAGACATCTATCCAGATACCTTTTGAATTGATGAAGGATGTTTGCTTACTTTAAGTTGACGTTTGAGAAATACGTAGCCTCATAGTAGCAGTATTATATATTTCTGACACCACTCTGTAGCCTTAAATTGTATCTCTGATATCAGTCGAAATGCCATCCAAATTCGAAATCGACGAATCACACTCAAGAAAAGTTCGTGTAAAATAATCGTGTCATGATTGGTCGTCTTTTTTTTCTGGTATGAAAATAATCGTGTTCGAATTGTCAATTGCGATTGAAATTCCTAGAGGTCGAAGATACATTGGGGCTGCAGCATATGTCAGGAGATACAGTCAAAATAAGCCATGGACTTGCACCTGGACTGATTTACCTGCGTTAGCTAGTGAGGAGAGGTTGGCACGAGGAGTCGAGTTCGAAAATGGATGTATCCTGAGCACCACCTCCGCGGGTGGCCCGCCCGTCGCTCCACTCCATTCTGAAGGGTAAATATGACTATTAATATTTATAAACAGGTACATGCATTACTTACATACTCTTGGCCACTACTAGGGTACCATGAATCCTGGAAACCAGAAACACGTCACAAACATATAAACATCTAAGACCTGGGGAATGTTTTCTAAAGATTTAAACTCAAACTCAAATTCATTTTTTTATTGCAAATAGGCAAAAATTACGCACTTTTACAAGTCAATCAATTACTTAAGTCTCATAGACATGGATAAAAATGAAAATAAATATCAATATGATGAACTAACTAATGAGAACATGACTGATTAAGGTTTGGGTTTGAAAAAGGGAATCTCCCTTTCAAGTGGTGAGACATGGCTGAATCTCGCACAGGAAAAGGAGACTCCATTAACTCTACCAGTGCTTCGGAAATACGCCCGTCAGAGAGGATAGCACCAAGAAACTCTACGGGAATGCATTTTTTTCTATATTCGTCATATTTTATTGGCTAGTGTTTAAAAGATTACCAAAAAAATTCGAAAATTTACTTCCAATAAATTCGAAATGACTGCCAAAATGGATGGATGTCCACCAAATTGTGTTTGGATAAATGATCACCAAACTTCTTTTTATGTTTTGTGTACTTAAGTTTATGTTTTAAGTATTTTTTGTTGTTCTTACATGTTCAACCTAACACGAAGGATAAAGGAGGCTTCACTTCGCTCACCCCCTTTACTCTTCACCTAAGCTACCGCAGTATTTTGCCCTGATATTTTCTGCAACTTTTGGTGGTCATTTAGCCATTTTGGGTAGGAAAAACTATTTTGGTGGTCATTATATTTGCTGCCTTTTTTATTACACAATGTACGATACAAAAATTATCTAATCTAATGACAATATTATAACATCGTATCCATAAGTGCCAACAAGATGTCTCGAAATAACAATCTAACAAAATAAATAAATAAATAAGAACAAAGGCAAGCTGTAATGAACATAACTTATGAGAAACCAGACTGGACACTGTTCCAGTCTCTTTGGGGTGCTGCTTGGGGGGACTGCCCCTCAAGCAGCACCCGTTCACGAGTATGACTTGTGCACCAGCCATCACTCCTCTCGCCTTATTTGAGGGAGGGGAGCAACCCGCTACAAAGAGCCGCCGCAAGAAAAGACATTTTAGTGAGCATGACCATAAACTCTGGTTTCTTGGTAACAGACTTGTATTCTACGTTAAAACTAATAAATTGTTATGAGTCACCCTATATAGCACTTTTGTACACTTCATTATATTACTATTAAATTACATTATTGCATTTGTAAACGTTACTTTAATCTTCGAATCAATCCAAACTCACGTTCGTGCTCGTTTACACGCTCATTATCATCCTCTTATCATATCTCGCTCTTTTGTTTCTCCTCCTTTTAGAAGGTACCCAGTTGCTAGATAAGTAACTGAGGTATAAAAGTAGTTACATTACTTTGTATAGTTTCTGATTGTCCCTCCAATTCATCTTCAATTATTTTTTTTAACAAAGAAGATTATCAGGATCAAATCGCTTATTCTGCCGTGTTTTTATAGGGCAATAATAAAACGAGCGAATATTGTTGCGCCAAATTGAGCGAAAGCGACCATGAATTAAGGTTTCCAAGTTGCTTTTTCTCAGATATCTAGTCGCGAAATTCAATAATTCTGTCAGACCAAACTTCTAGTCGCGCTCAGATTGTCACGCGCTCCAGTAATTTTGTCAGGCAAAATCACTTTAATTGTCAATTTAAAACTGGATTTACGGTTTGAATATTACCCTTTATTATAATTATATAATTAATGTTATTGAACTGCGAAAGGAGGCCTCCACCTTGTGTAGGTAGTACAAAAATGGGTGCCCTGACATGCTGATGATGGTGACGATGATGAATAGTCCACCGGTTTACCAGTCTCACCGGCCGAGATGCGCGACGGCGGTGGCGGCTGGTCCCTGGTGATCTCTGACGGGTCTGGCTGCTCAGTGCCGCGGGAGGCTAGCGTTTCTGTGGAAAAATGTAATTTCATCTAGTGACAGGCTGACTGTTTCCTTTCCTTATAAATTTGAAACTAACTAGCGACGTATAATAGGACTGTTGTCCCGAGAATTTGAAGGCTCTATCTAGCTTCTGTCGGATAAAAGCAGATAAATTATTGTTCGGGGCAAATGGTAATATTTTAGAAATCAGGACTAATAAACTCTTATGAATAAGTGCACAGCAGAGATGGAGTGTAGTAACTACTCCGGCGATAACTGAAGACTATTCTAGAGCCCCAGGTATATTCTAAGTACCAATCTACCTATTAAATCGTTATGGTATCCATAATGGTTTGTACTTAGCATACTACGCAGCACCATCTCAAGTGACTATAAAATAATACACGTAGTTTATATATATAAAAAAAAAACTTTTAAATGAAGAGGATTCGTTACGCATAAAATTATCTTGTGTTCTATCCATTTTTAAAGTAAACCGTTAACTGCTGTCTAATGTTTGGTTTTGGTGGGTACCATTACTCTACGGTACGACTTATATAACCTACGTGGTGGTACCATGTGATACATGAATGAGTTGCGAACATTTTATCATAGTGTCATTGTCATCAGTGTCTTCAGTCACATATTCTGTTGAGTTCGATCTCATATCAATTTATCGATCAACTGTTTAATTATGAATATTTTGGGTAAAGATCATCTACAATCTCACAAAGTCCAGTGAATCTTAACCCTTTTGCTCATCTGCTGGCCGGAAAAGGAAAAAACCGGCCAAGTGCTAGTCAAACTCGCGCACGAAGCATTCCGTACCGTTATTTTAAAACACTTTTGTTGTATGGGAGCCCCCTTAAATATTTGGTTTATTTTAATTATTTTATTTATTTTTGAAGTAAATCTATAACTACATATTCTGTGAATATTTCAAGCGTCTTCCTGTCGCCGTTATCAATATAGAGCAAATACGAGCAAAAAAACGTTTGTTGTATGGGAGGGGGCTCCCATACAAAATATTTATTTTATTCTGTTTTTTTAGTATTTGTTGTTAAAGCAGCAACAGATATACATCATCTGTGAAAATTTCAACTGTCTAACTGCCTGGTGACAGGCGGACTGAGGGACAGCGGAGGCTTAGTAATAGGGTCACGTTTAGCAACCTCCTGGTACGGAACCTTAAAAAACTGACATAAAAATTAAGGAGCTCCGTGGTGTAATTGGTTTCACGCTTGCTTCTCATACAGGAGATGCGGGTTCGATTCCTGACCATTTACCAATAAGATAATTAATTGATCTTAAGATCATTAAGTTACTTAAGTATATTAAACGGACGTTCTAAGGGCGATGGAAAACATCGTGAGGAAACCTTCATTACTCCATAGCTGCGGGGATGGGCTAGCTCCCTGTCACGCAAAATGGAGTATTGAATAACTGGCTCAAAGTGGGCACAATTGTACCTCTGCCACACTGTATGGGAAAAGGCGTGACGCTATTTTTTTGTTGTTCCTCCACAAATTCCCACCATAGAATCTTCAGTACTCTAGGTGAAGTGTGTTAAAAAAGTTCCTTACTATATGCTGTCTACTCTATTGACATGGCCTCGATATCAAGGAGACATCGATGCGATAGGCCAAATAATAATAAGTGGCTATTAAGTTAATAGGTAGTGTCCATATGATTGTATCGAAATTTTGAGATTTGGACAAGAACCCTAAGGTGACCAAACATCATTGATGATGATTGATGAACAAACCCATGATTGATGTATATTCTAAGGGCCTGTTTGAAAAAGTCTCTATGAGTGTGCGATGAGCCCTATTGAACAGATTAATCATACGTTTTGTGTGTAAAAAAGCTGATGAATCTGTCATAGGCCAAAAGTAGTTCTATAGTAATAATGGCTAAATCCTGTCGCTATTTAATTTGATCAAGTAACACGCAGTGTATCGAAAAATGCTAGCCTTTTACGACTACTCCCGTTAATGAGGCCATGAATTATTAAAGTGGTTGGCGAGCAAACGAGAGGTGTCTGAGACGTCATTGCCTCTTTTATTCAGAACTTGACTTTATTTCATTGACTTGCAAAGGTCAAGGGTTGACTTTGAAGTACTTAAAAATGCTTTAACAACACAATTATATACTTTACAGCCAATAAATGGAAATGTGCCAGTAATTCTTGATTTCCGGTCGCATTTGCGTATTCTTTTAAATATCTGCAGTCCCAGTTATGAAACCCCGAATATAAATCACAACTTGGTATTCATTTATTGGTATCGTCAGATCTCTAAAAACCTTTGTGACGGAGAGGCGATATCTCTTCCCTATATCCGCATATTATGTCCCGTATATCTGATATCCAGAATGACCATTGGCTACTGCTGTAGGTACATGTTCGGTAATTAATTCCTTATAGGTACTCATTTCGTTGAAATTCAGTTAGACACTCAATAGTAGTTTATGTGACTGCTACATAATGGAGGGCATTAATACTCGAGAGTGGGTTTATGAAACGAGACGAAGGCGAGTTTCATAATAATACCACTCGAGAGTTTTAATGCCTAATTATGTACAGTTACATACACTAGTTTATCTACACACATATCATAAGCTCTCTTTTATGTGTTCAGGAACCGCATGTTCGACCGGCATTGTGGCATTGATCATTCCTTCGCAGATGTTAAACTTGTTCTGTAGTACCAACTTCACAGACAAACTAGGGGCGGCACGCAGGTGGGCGACGGCGTTCGAAATTTAAATGTCATAATTTGACAAATGTTTGTACATTATGGTCATAATGTATCAATATTCAGATAAGAAATGAGTTTTCAACAAGAAGTTTATCATTATGTTGGTCGTAACGTGTAGTTTTTGGACGCAGTAAAGAGGGTTTGTAATACGTGTGTAGATAAAATACATTAGGGTAGAATATTGCAGTAGCTGAAATGTCAAATAAATGATAAAACCTCAGATTCAGGTTATTACTTGTTTATCTAAGGTCAAAACATACAATACTGCAGCGATGCTATCTTTTCCCGTAGCACCTGCATGGTCTGCGTTTGTGTGGCTACGTGAACAAATAAATGTTAGTAGCCCATTAATATCCACACCGAGGGGCACAGGTCTTTACCAGGACACGAGTTAGATTAAGCCATACTCCACCACGCTGGCTCAGTGCGGGTTGATGGAGGGGGGTTTTACCATTACTACCACATAGCCATAGTAGTGGGACCTAAAGCTTAAGTGTCATCCAAAACACTTAACGTCCAGTAATGTACAATCGAACCAACTGAATCATGACCCATTTGCCTGATAATTCGTTTGAAACTTTCAAACTTGTAAGATCTATCGCTATGTCAGTGTCTAATCAAATGATAACAAGTTCGTTACCAAGGAAATAAACCTTCAAGCGAATTTCGACCTAATTGCATTTAAGGGGTTTAGCAAAATAAGCTTATGGTGGGTCATGATTCAGATGGTTTGATAGTACTTAATATAAATGAACTATCTCATTGGTACATGGTAAGGATTCGAACCTGCATCTCCTGTCTGAGATGCAAGCGTGAAACCAATAGACTACGGAGGTATTAAAAATACACAATTTTAATGTGTTCTCTAATTTTATGTTTATTTTACGATTTAGTACATTGCAAAACGATAGCTAAGCGAACAAAGAACCGCAGTATGTGCTACACACACCTACTTCACACCAAAATCAAATATGAAGCAAGACAGTAAAAAATCAGCCGACCCCTACACACCTCAGAAGACTCTCTCAAACATAATATGGAATTATATGGAAAATAACATGGGTTTTGGAGGGATATAACAAGAATGAAATTAGGAAGGCCTCCAGTCAAACATATAGTATCCACGAATGAGAGCTCTCACTCAGGAACCAACGATAGATAGTAGAACTTTGAAGAAAATAACTGGTGCTCTCCAAATCCCATATCGTCGATTCCTCCCCATTGCAGTTTTCCTATATTGGCTTAAAATACTGCATAGTGCGTCGATTAAAATCGCTCGTCTTTCGAAATAAAAAATTACGAACAGGACACTTCTCCTCCTTTAAAAACCAGCCTTCTGGTGTCCTCTGTTATACCGGTCGCAAGAGCGGAACAGGTTCAAAACCATAGCTGGAGAGGCACTATTCGTTCGTTTACGTAACTCCCCACAAATTGATGACACATAATCATAACACAATATTAAAACTGTGATATGAATCAACCGTAGTTATATCCTAATTATAGATTTTGTTGTGACACTAAATAGTAGATTGTTAACCAAGGGTTGAAAGCCACCCACTTCAGTCGTTCGTTCGAGCGCCGATAGTTTGAGACTGAAATGGCTGGCTTCCACCCGAGTTAAACACTCTACTTTTCATTTCGAATAAAAGGAAATTAAACAACAAACACCAAATACAACATCAACAAAATTTATTAAAAAAAAACATTTATTACAAAAAATTATAACGTATTTTATTTACAAAAATTGTCAAGTAGGTACGTTAGGTCTTTACTTAAAATTTACTGTAAAATTCGAGCAGTTTGAGAATGTAATTGAAAGGTTTTTTCCTGGAATATTTACATTTGATACTGTTTGTGAAATTTGTGTATCTTGCACTGTAGGATCTGTAAATGTCGGAGATGGCAATATCTCATTAGCAGAGGAAGACATCGGAAGATCATCTCAACCTGTAATATTCACCTCTTCAGCCCTGAGATCCCGAAGAGACGAATATTCGGGTCGTCCCGGGTTCGAGTCCCGGTGGGGGCAAATATTCGTTTGATGAGAACGGATGTTTTTACCCTAGTCATGGTTGTTTATCTATCTAAGCATAATATTTATCTATATAAGTATGTGTATCGTTGTCTAGTACCCAAGATACAGGGAATCCTAGTTTTGGGCTAGATCAATGTGTGTAAATGGTGTCCAAGGTATTATTATTATTATTATTATTATCATTATTATTTACCCGAGCATAAATGTATGGCCTCTGTTATTTTGCTTGAAATTTCTGCACGGAGTCTTTGATGTACCCGTCGGCTACAGTACTGGATTACCATCCGCCGTGCCGTTCGAGCATAGTCATGTCCGCTCCAGCATCGGCTCAAAGGGTCGCAGATGTTCTCCGGAAGCAATGCCCAGAGCAAAGATCGGCATTTGGCAAGTTAAGATGCGTCGCTATTAGTTTAGGCATGCCTGAGATGTTATTTTTGCCGATCACCTGCCTATGACATTTGCCCTGTTGGTATTTCAGGAAAAAACGATTGGTTTAAATATTATCGGGGCGTAGTCCTTGGTATTTCAGTACTAATTGAGTAAACTCTTCCCGCACGACAAATGTACGATCAATTTTTGTTTTCGTATTCGGTAATTTTACAAGTTATAATTGGCCGTGTCTTTCCACTTTTTCCACAGTTATGTTTGTAAGCTCAACTCCTCTGCATGCGCCACTTATCCCAAAAATTAGTGCCACCTGTAAAAATGTTTTTTTTTGTTTATTCGGTAACGATCAAATTTGTACATTGGTACATAATCGTAAACAGCACACATAATATGAAATCACACTAATAAATATGAAATCGTCACGTACCTTTATTGCCAGATATATTTCGTCTGGGGCTTGATTTAAGAAGGTTTCCACATCCTGCGCAGTGAAAACCTTTGATTTTTTGCTTTTAAATCCATCCGATGTTCTTTTTAGGAATGACGTTAAATTTGTATAATTTCTAAAGTTCACTCCGTGTTTCGTATGAATTGTGGCTTTTAACATTGAATAAATGCTCCATAGTGTCGAAGGCTGATATTTTTTAGTTAACTCGCTGAAATACGCCAGAAACACTTTCTGACAAAGATTTCACTTTTTTCTCCGCCCGCCACTTTATAAAATCGTTGTATGATTTTATGTATCTCTCCTTCGAAACTGCCGGTAAAAGGTTTTGTACAACCATTTCAGCCTCTTTTCTAATTAAATAAGGCGTTAAATCAATATCCGAATCGCTGGATGAACTCATTTTTGCAAAATGTATAATTCGTTGTATAGATATGAACTAAATTTTGCACTCGTCTCGCTTTCCCGCTTTTTTTACTTTTTTACGCGCAACTATTTTTCAAGTAGGTAACCATAAGTACCATAGAGAACACTTATTTTTCCACGCGGCATTGATTCGGTTTCATCAGTGTCAAGGAAATAATAAAATGCGTAATTGTATGTATATCACCTAAAAATAACAGCAATTAATGTTATTTAAAGCAATATTGTACTAAAATTATTTTGTTCACATTAGTAGGTATTATAATAATAAGTTGTAGTCCAAAATGTACATATTGAAATTCGGTTATACAGGTTTTCCCATTGCTCAACAAGTGTAGACCAGCCTTAAATATTGTTTGTGTGTGGACCACTTTTGCGTCGCGCCGCGCATAAATATATGCGTTTAATATATTTATTTGTTTTATAAATGGCTTTAATAACTTTAATTGACTAAAATTACTACTTTTTAGATAAAGTTATCGTAATAACTACCAATAAACTTAAAAAAACAATTCAGTTTAACGAAGTGTGGCTGTTTAGGTTATTGCCATTGGTCATTGTTTTTTTAATAGTTTCAACCCTAGGGGCGACATGGCTCACTTTCAACCCGCTATTCAGATAAACAATGACCTACTTTCAGAGTATGAGAGATGAAAAATATTTTTTATCACACCTGCTCTGAAAATACATACTAATTATACCAATTAGAGGGAAGAAACGCCTTTATCCCGCCCTTCAAATCCTTTCATCCCAAGGTATGGAAGATTGTATGAAAATCCTTCCGACCCAAGGGTGGGAAGTATGAATGAAATTCCATTACATACCCGGTTTTTTTTTTAATTTGTCAGCAGTCATACTGCAAAGAGACTTTAACTGTTCACTAATTAAATTTCAAGTAAATTGTTACTGGCCACATACAGTTTTTTTTTACCAGTTACCAACCTCCTTGGTGCATACAGAAAATTAAAACCGAAATTATTTTTGTATATAAAACGCGCGGAATCACGGAAGAAGTGGCTGCATGACCTTATGATCTTAGCCTACTCCAGAAACGGGCGAATAAAAAAAGGAAAAGCCCGCGCATTTTCACAAAAACTTCGATTGATTTAGCATTTATCTTTGTGTTTTTTGTAAAATATGGATGCATTTATGTCTATAATTTTCCTCGTAGGTGTAATAAAAAGCACTATACATACCTCAGGATAAAGTACAGTTCCATACCTCAAATGGTTTGCGCCCCTCGCAAGCTCGTGGCGCAAATGCCATAATCTCGGTATGGAACTGTCACTTTCTTCCCTCTGAAGTAATGTACTATTTTGTGTTTTCGTTATTAGTGGGTTTAGTAGCGGCGCCTAAGTATTATTTGTGCATTATTTTTATTTAATATATTTATAACTATTAAATATATTGTCGTCTATTACCAATAACACAAGCCTTGTTCTGCTTACTATGGGCCTAGTTGGATTGGTGTAAGATTGTCCTCTAATATTTATTATTATTTATTTATTTATTACTTTACCGATAGGCAATTATTAATGTGCGTGTCAATCAAATTGCGTGCGTGTGGGTACGCGCAATTTACTACTCAAAATAAATGTTTTTCCCGTAAAATACTAAATTTAAACAGTGAAAAACCATCAAAAAGTGTCCTGATAAACACAAACTAGTAGTGACAGTGTTATCTACAAAAAACAATCAGTGCTTTCAATTGAAATCGGCTTCCAAGTAAGCCGCAGACAATTTCAATCAAAAACCACCAAATCAAACAGTGATCTCACCGCTTACAGTCACCACATTCCTAAAGGCATTCCTAATAAACCATTGCTCAACAGTTCGCCCAAAAATGGAGAATTTAACCTCCTAAACACTATTCCAAGAATATATCATCATGTCAAATCCCAAACATATACAATCAAAGTTCCCAAAATCGCCTCTGCATCACCGTGTCGCAACTGTCGCGCCTACAAAACTGTCCTGCAAGAACGCAGGCAACACGATTAAAGTAGTTTCGCTACTTACAGTTACGTGTATTTCATCCTGAATAAACATAGAACAGTCACATGCTCCAATTAAATGTGCAGGATGTATACAAATTATCCCAGACAGACTACCTCTTACTTGTTCCTTATGCAACGAAACATATGTCCTCGACTGTGCTAGCGTGTCAATACAACACTTCTATAACACAATGTCTCCAGAACGCAAGAAAAAACGGCTTTGCCAATCTACAGCTTTGCCAATGCTGTAGATGTATATTTCCAAAAGACGAGCAATATTAACACCCCAGTACGTCAACAAAGCAAAGATTCCCGAACAACACTCCTGATGGTGACGCCCAAATATCCATACAAGACCATGTAGGCAAACTACTCAATATTTTTCGCAGAGACATGGAGAGGGCGATTGCCAAAGAATTTAGTGACATTAAAGTGCGAACTAACAGAATTACGAACAACAATTACAGTCAAAATAAATGAGAAAGAAATACACAGGAAAAAAGACCAAGCCTAGTCTAAACTAGTGCAAAAACCAGAACAAATACTTAATGAAAACCCTTCCATCAAGCAAAACAATGAGCAAACAAGTGATGACAATATCACCTACCTTGAAGGACGAAAAGCTGAGCTGAAGGCAGAGATGGAGGGACTCAAAAAAACCATCAACCACCAAAAACTAACTTCAAACCAACCAATAAATATGTCCCCTGACACCGATATCAAAAAGAAAATTATCTTATACGGTTTTGAAGAACATTTCTGGTAGGGCCACAACGAGCTATACGACCGCATTGTTGACGTATTTTAAGAAATTCTAAACATAGATCTTACCGGTCACATCGAGGATATACAAAGAATAGGTAAAGAGAAACTGGCGAACAATACTGGTAGAATTACTAAGCAAGAACATGACTAAACACATTTTACAAAGAGCCCATTATTTCAAATACAGGCATTCCCATCTTTGAACGCATCGACGAAGAATCACGAGACTACAGAAGAAAATTAATTGAAATCTTTATAAAATCGCGACGGGAAGGCCACAATGGCACAACACTCAAAGAAATTGACAGTAGAATACTGAACAACACAACAATTACCATAGACGAAACATTAGAAAGAGAGAATGTATCAGTACCAGCAAATGAAGAAACAAAAAATCCATCACCTAACAACGAGAGCTCCCAACATCCAAAAAACAGAAAAAATAGATACAAAAAAAAAACAACCAAAACAATAACAAGATCCCAAAACATCAAGAACAGATATTTCATAACTAATTTAGTTATAAAATTCCAAAATATGCAAAGTATAGGAAACAAAGTACATCTAACAGAAAATGTACTACATAAGCCTAATATTGCAGAACTTGCACTGAGTCAACTCCTCAAAGATGAAAACTTCTGTAATGCACTGGTTTTCCAGGATACCAAGTGGCATCGTTTTGTAGACAACACCATATAGGCGGAGGAGTAGGTATACTAATTAAAGATGATATATAATGTATTAATAGAACAGTAATTATTAACTTTTCAATAAAATATATATTTGATTTGACAATTAAAATACAAAAGTTAAATTGTATAATTATAGGATTACATAGATAAGATAGTCAAATATAAATATTTTATGAACAAATACGGAGAATTCTCTCCCACTTAAACAATAAAGAAAAAAGCAAACATGTGATACATAGGGGGATACTTTAACATAGATGTACTAGATAATAAAAACAAACAAACTCAAGAGCTCCTTAACATAATGCGCTCCTTTAATCTAACACAATAAAAAAAATTACCAACACATGTTACACTTACAAGCTCAACTTGTATTGACCTGATGTTCACAAATTACAAACCACTCATAATCAAGTCTTAAGTAGAGGATCATGGCCTGTTCGATCATAAATTAGTAAACGCAAATGTAAATATTAAAGACCAGAAAAATAAAACCTATTCTCAAACAGTAAAATTCAAGCATTTAAAAAATCTTTACAAGAAATAAAGTGGGATACTATTTTCCACAACACCAAAACTGAAAATCTAAGTTATGAGCTATTTCATACAATATTAATATCCAACAATTTAGACAATCATATTCCAAAATAAGTAATAAAAATAAAAAATCTACAAAAAAAAGGATGGCTAACAACAGGTTTAAAAAAAGCATGCATGTACAAGAGAATACTTCGGATTATTTAAAATGAAACCAAAAGCAAAGTATTAAAGACATATTACAAAAGTTATAGTAATATCTTAAAACGCAGTGTAAAGTTGTCAAAAAGATTGGATCATATCAGACAAATGGCAAAATCGGACAATAAAACTGTAACTATATGTGGAATGTGGAAAAAAAAACTAGTAAATCAAACAATACCAAGGTATGAAATATAAACTTGAATAAAAACAATGAAATCGAGAAATGTCCTAAAAAAATAGCTAATAAATTTAACGAATATTTTTTATCGATAGGTGAAATTGGACAAAATAACATAGCCCAAGGGCGTCCAGTAATAAATCCCCCATCTTTCTCAATGTAACTTTATCTAGTTTACAGTAAAGAAATCCTAAACATATTAAAGACAATTAAAAACAAACACAGTCATGGTATAGATGAGATATCCCCAACTTTGATTAAACAATGCACACCATTAGCAACTCTAATAAACCAAAGTTTCGAAGAAGGAATATTTCCAGATCAATTAAAAATTACGTAGTTAAACCACTTCATAAAAAAGATGACAAAATGACCTCTAGCAACTACAGACCGATAGCCCTGTTACCTAGTTTTTCTAAAATATACGAAAAAGCAATGTGAAATAGATTGTATAATTTCCTAGAAAAAAATAGCATCCTTGATGAGAGTCAACACGGGTTTCGAAAAAATAGATCCACAACTCTTGCTATTTACAAATATGTACAAATGGTACTGCAACACATAAACGATAAGAAATACGCCCTAGGCCTTCTCCTAGATATGACAAAAGCGTATTAAAAAGTTTTGTACAAAATCTTACTGAATAAAATCTATAATTCTGGCATACGAGGACAAGCACATCAATGTTAGACAAGATTGGAAAATTATACCTACAAAACAGAAAACAAACTGTGCAAATAGAATACCTAAATAAAGAAAAAAATAATAATAACACGATCGGACGAAAAACAGCAAAATAATTCAATAACCCAAGGAAGTGTACTAGGATGTGTGCTCTTCCTTATCTATATAAATGACTTGCCAAAGGTGCTTAATAGTGTCATAACACAACCTGTATTATTTGCAGATGATGTATCCATACTCCTGAAGTAAGATAAAAAATCAGAACCAACAAATGAAATAGTAAAAACTATTTCGCTAGTATCTTATTGGCTTCGTGATCATAACCTAGAAATCAACTAAAAAAAAACCAAAATAATAGAATTTCTACTATAGAGCAAGTACACACATTTAACTTATGAGGCATTCAAATTGATGCAAACCTAAATTGGAAAGATCACGTAAACCACGTAAAAGCCAAATTATCCAAATTCATCTACGCTCTATTCCACTTAAAACAAAGCACAAATACTGAAACTGTATTAACAGCATACTACGCGTACTCCTGGTTAAAGTATGGAGTAGTGCTACGGGGGAACAGTGTGAATGCAAAACAAATATTTATTATTCAAAAGAAAATGTGAGCATTTTAGTGTGAGTGTAAAATGTGGGTATTCTGAGGATCACTTGCAAAAATTAATAACAAACAAAGCTGTAAACCCTACTTCCAAATGTATCAATTAATGACACTTCCTGCCATATATATATTCGATACATGTTTATTCGTATTTAATAACATACCGAATATTTTCCCAAGTAAAAGACACACATAATTTAAATACAAGACATAAAGAAAGATTCAATTTACCACAATCCCGAATAAAATTCTCAATTGTAGCCCGTACTACATGGCAATTAGACTGTTTAACAAATTACCAATTGATATTAAAAATATAGGAAACCAGCTACTATTTACTAAAAGGCTTAAACAATACCTTATTAAATTGTGTGCGTACACAATTGAGGATTATCTTCAATAAATTGTAAACCTAGATATACCTATAAATATTTTAATAAATTGTTATTAGATAAGATTCAATACATTCCATTAGATTGTGTTTTTGCATAACCCGAATAGGGTCCATAATAGAGACTGTTATTTAATTTTAAAACCTTATTTATACATTATGGTGCAATAAATTTTTGATTGATTGATTGAATTTTTCCTAGAATTATCAATTTTAGGATTTACCGTGATGAAAATTTACGAGATGCTTGTTATAACGAAATAAACATCTTGTACAACCCGGTGTATTGAGCACCAGGTTGGATTATAATTGTACAACAAAGAACCCCATACTGATGGTGATTTGATCAAGCAGTTGTAACTACCCAATAAAACCATGTACAAAATGATAAATAAATATTAGTAGAGTAAATTGTCGTTTAGTTCTTTTTCATCCTGAAGACTACATACAGCACAGTGCACGGCTAAACCATTGAGTAATGTTGTTTTAACCCTTAACTGCATACTAACCCATATATGGTTTCATAGGTTTTGAACTTTATTACCAATAACGTTGAAAATCGCGATCCATTTCGGGGCAGGCCATGCATTAAGGGGTTAACCCAAAAAATACACTTAAAAAGCTACATTCATTTAAACATTCGTAATTCATCAAATCAAATCAAATCTAACAACGCTACAAAATATGTGTACATTCATATGTACACATATTCAAATAACTCACAATTGGTACGCGTAAGTAACAATATTCACTATCTTGCAAATATTTTACAATGTCAATTATAAAATTAATATCCCACTCATTAGCTTCGAAAATTGGCTAGCTACTCTCAACCTTAGTAATAGAGTGCAAACCCTATGAAAAATTGTTCGTATGGAGAATCTGCTTGTGAGAGGGAGAGGGCCAACATGAATTATTAAATTAGATTTATTAGTCGTTAATATGTAATTAACTTTTTATTGTAATCTGTCCATTCATTTATTGATTTCATAGTTTAGTATTTTTATAATACGTAAGCAATTATATTTTTTATTAATTTCCCAATAATATGGGACTATTCAAATGTAACTTTTTTGCTTCTTTACTTCATAATTTCATCTGTCTCCTTCGTTGTTTGTTTCCGGTTTTGTTATTTTATGACTATTTTTTGAGTGTAGGAACGGTGTGGTGCATTCACATGCAATGCAATATTCAATGGTCACCCATTGAATCACGATATTCGCCATACCACAAAATATGACTTGGTAGGTATAAAATCTGGCGAGCCCCCGCGTTTTCGATATTTGTTATTTATCCAACAAATGAAGGGGGCAAATAATGATATTTTTATCGATAAAAGGCAGCAATATATTAAAAAATACCGATATATACCTCATCAATATTAAAAATTTAATGAATAGGTTAGCACTCTATCTTTCAAAAAAGTCCGTGGAATGAAACCATAGCTTTATGGTATTTATCGATAATGGATTTTTATCCAGAAATAATTATGTATTGTATTCATTCTAAAACTGGGGCAAATGGAAAGCTGTACTGAGGGGTGACAGGATGAGATCATGATGATGATGATGATTCATTCTAAAAAGGTTCTTTGGGCATGGACTTACTCCAATGTGCTCATGCCCAAAGAACCTCTTTAGAATGAATTACTAAAAGATCAAACTACAGAGCATTTTTCTTGCCAATGAATTTTCTCACAATTCGGCAAGTATTTAATATAGCATCTATTTAAGTAGTAAAAATGTGGTTCTGGGTTTATCAAGTGTGTTTTTAAGACTGATGTGAATTATATATGTACTTCTTATGTTTAATCAAATTTAGTAAAAAGTAACATACAAAAAGATACACGTTTTTTATGCATGCGGGTTACAGGTTGTATTATAAAGTTACAACCTTACTTTAGTATTTGTACAGTATGTGACCTAGCAACCAATACGGTACTATGAAACTACAAGGGGGCATTAAATTTGGTGAACATTTATAGTAGTTTATGTGACTGCTAAATAATGCCTAATTATGTACAGTTACATACACTTGTTTATCTACACACATATCATAAGCTCTCTTTGATGTGTTCAGGAACCGCATGTTTGACCGGCATTGTGGCTCTGCAATTGTTTAGCTTGTTCTGTAGTACCAACTTCACGCAGGCGGGCGTCGGCGTTCGAAATTTGAATTTTAGTACCAACTTCACAGACAAACTAGGGACGTCACGCAGGCGGGCTCCGGCGTTCGAAATTTGAATGTCATTATATGTAGAAAAACTACACATAATGACCATTATATCAGATACGAAATGAGTTTTTACCAAGTAGTTTAACATAATGCTGATCGTTACGTGCGGTTTTTGTACGCAGTAAAGAGGGTTTACGATACGTGTGTATAGATAAACATATTTGGGAGTCAAAACTTATTATTATTATTATTATTATGTATAATGCACAGGCAGCTTTAAACTGCTCCGGGCATATCAGTCCACATTTCACTGCACTTGTTTTATAAAGTTTTCAAGCCTATTTTTGAAGCTGTTCATTGAAGGCGCACTAATTACAGTTTCTGGAAGGCTATTCCACTCGCGGACCACTCGGTTTGACAGAAGGTGTTTGTGTGGGTTACTTGTAAACGAGAGCCCTTGGAGTTTCAGTGAGTGCCCTCTGAGGGGGTGATTCTGGTTCATCATAAACATGTCGTTAATGGTTGTTACGTCATAGAAGCCAGTTAAAATTGTGTATGTTTCTATGAGATCTTCACGTTTGCCATACATATATCGGGAAACAATGAATTTGTTGTCCTTACTAAACTAAGAACAAACAGAGTGGCGGGCAGTGTGAGTAAGCTAAAAGCAGCTGCACACAATCAATAACTAGTGAAGTGAGCTGATCGATCCATCGTACATAGTTAACAATGTTGTGATGGATCATTTACGGGCCGGCCATTGTGATAAACGGCCTTGTGTTTGTTTCGCATATGATACACAAATCCGTGGATAGGCTTTAGAAACGTTGCAATGTACATATCTCCCGTCAGAATGAGTGTCTGTTCATACACACATTGTATACTGTACTGTACATATTGTACATTTAAGGTATACCTCGCGCCACGAATTAAGAGCGCTGGGCGACGTTGGCGGGAATTACTGCGCATATTATATGTAAAGTTTATGCGGTATATATCTGTATTTTATAGGTATTTAATTTATTCCTAGGCATTTTATTTATAGTATTTATTGTGCACTGCCTACTGTGCCGGCACATACGCCCGCCACAGATATGCGGAAATATCTATTTCTACGTAATGTTAAGATAAGTTGACGAACGTCACAGATAAGGTATATTTATATTCATCACGTAGTTTTGTAGTAAGTTGCATATAAACGTATAGTATTCCCTATAATAAATTAGTCTAGTCTAGTCTAGTCTAGTCTAGTCTAGTCTAGTATTTGCACGCACCTCAAGCCGAAGGTGTCGCTCTCCTTATAATTGCCTCTGGCGAAGTGGTGACCCGACTTCTGAACATCAGCAACCTTCGGTAATAGCAGCATGGACCCAGCCGAGAAGAAAACTCCGTGTGCTGCCACCTTAGAAGTGCAAGCAAGAAGCACTTCGTCCAAGATCGCCGAGCCCCGACAACCAAGACGACATCAAGCAAGCCATGACCGGACCAGATTGAAAACGGTCCAGATGCCAAAAGATAAATAATTTCAACTGAAGATTTCCCGCATCGAACTCAAGATACCGCAAGAATGATGAAGCGATAGTCAGCCGACTGCTGATTTATCAAAATGGAGCTCGCACCAGCAGAAACGAACGCGTCGGCAAATTCATTCACAGCAAGCAGCTTTTTTAAGTTCAAGACATAGGAAGCCGTTCCAGCCCCCAGAAGAGTATTGAAACATCATCGATATACCTAATTCAACGAATATTGAAATCATCCAGGAAGAACATCGCACGAAGAATAATCAAATCACTGAAGATATATATAAACGATTGGTGTACAAGATGTGCCCTATGTTGCCAAATCCCAAGGTTTTTAGGCACACAAATTTCATCAATCGACAACTTAATATTCACTCAAGAGTGAAGAGCACGCACGTACATATGACGTACGAGATCATTGACTGCCTACAGCCAAGGTTTCAGATTTAATGCTGACGCTGATTCAGCACAATCATCCTTGTGTATGTACGGTCGCAATTATAAACAAACAGTGATTACAGCTTCAACGACGTGCGATGTAAATTGACTCATCGATTCCTGATAAACATGGGCGGCTGCAGCATCAGACGACTCTCCTGCGGATCTTTTCCAGTTATAGGTTAGGATATTTTACTAACCACGGAGCCCCATTTTCCTAGTGTTTTTCTGATTTCCAGTTTTTAGTTTATTTTTTGTAGTGTGCGGCCAGACACAAGACTTGCCTGTAGGTAAATATTAAGTAATTCTTTAAACTTATGCAGAATTCACATAACCGTAGTTCCTTTATTTTTCTAATTCGTGTAAGATTTACCTTTAGATTAAGTTGAGGTATGCGCTATTACTACCTGATTTATGTTTATTAAAATACTACTAGTTATTATTGCAGTTGATATAAGTTTGTTATGGTATCTAACTTAGATTTTTTTCCATTGTTATAAGTACATTCATTTATTTTTTTCTCTAAAGGGGGAAGTATCTGTGCCGGCACATACGCCCGCCACAGATATGCGGAAATATCTATTTCCACGTAATGTTAAGATAAGTTGACGACCGTCACAGATAAGGTATATTTATATTCATCACGTAGTTTTGTAGTAAGTTGTATATAAGCGTATAGTATTCCCTATAATAAAGTAGTCTAGTCTAGTCTAGTCTAGTCTATTTGCGCGCACCTCAAGCCTTTTACTTTACTCCCGAAGGTGTCGCTCTCCTTATAATTGCCTCTGGCAAACCTACCCTTTGATGATACCAATTCCAATAATGCCTTGGTTTGCTGGAAGAAATCTCTATTGAGAGATAAGCTCGCCTTTGTACATGCATTTTCTTTTACTGTAACTTTTTGAAATATTTGAGCGCAATAAAGAATTATGAATTATTATGAATATGTACAGGTATTGAAAAGTGACTACTGCGGATTCAAGGCCACCGCTCATAACATGTGGCGCGACGTAAAGCAAAGCGATTTTCCATAATAGCATATGGAATAAAATGACAACCTCAATTCAGCTGTTAATATTATGGTAATACTAGATTATGCTCGCGGCTTCGCCCGCATTATTTTAGTTTTTTTGTAGTCAATATATTTCGAATAAATTGAAAATTTTTGAAAACTGATGATAACATTTTTAGGTTGCTTTTTACTGTTGTTGAGACTTCTTCTTTTTTGATTTTTATATTTAAAGTACCTCTTTATATACTACATTAGAGGTTTTGCCCTCAGATGTTAATACGACCAGGCTCCTAGGTGAGCTCACTCTCGAGCAGGCCACGTAAAACTGGCCGTGCGAAAAGCAGTCTCCCCTAAGATCAATTCAAAAGAAATCAGAATCGCACGTTCACACAGCCACTCCATGGATTTTTAACCAATAGGCTAAATACCATACAAACTTTCTACACCTTATGGGTGAAACTAAAAAAAAACGCTGAGATACTTATTCATAAATTTTTAAACGTCAGTCTAAACACACAATTTGAAGATCCCAACTTTAAAACTGACGGAATTTCATACAAACTTGCAACTCCTATTTTACCCTCTTAGCGGTAGAATAAAAAAAAACGCTGAAACACATATTCATTAATTTTCAGTTGTCAGCCTAAATACAAAATTTGATGATCCTAACTTCAAAACTGACGGACTTTCATACAAATTTTAACCCCCCCCCATTTAACCCCCTTTGGGGGTATGAAATTTTTGAAAAACCGCCCTTATTCCTTGTTAACATTATAAATGAGACCTCTATCCAAAATTTCAGCTTTCTAGATTGCCGCATTGGGCTGGGCGTTGATAAGTCAGTGAGTGAGTCAGGCCTTCTCTTCTTATATACAGATGAAGACATCAATAAGTTCAATCCAAGGAAGTAATTGAGAATTCTGAATTTTGTTTGCGTATGAAGATAAATACAAATAAAGAAGAAAGAGGCCCCATTAGCATGTTAAGTTCGAATTAATCATCCATAGTTTACATTTCGGCAAATATAATTTACTCTATAGAATGCTAATTCAATATTAGCTGTGTAATATATAGTTAAGAATAGTCCTGTAATAATTTGGATTATTAAACATAATCCTAATAAAGATCCGAAGTTTCATCATAAACATGCACAAACGGTACTTTTGTGCGGAACCCTTTGTGGATGAGTCTGACTTGTACAGAACGCGCTAAAACTGTTCCTACTCTGAATGGAACTCTATATACCTTCAAATTAGCACCTTTTGTTTAGATACAAAGATATTTGGCAGTCCGTATTTGGCCGATTGTTGACTTGACTTAATTATTTACAACGACGTTAACAAAGAGATCTATGACCCTGATGCTGATCGTAATCCATAGATAGTAACGGCCGTTTATCACCAACGGCGTTTAACGGAAAGCTGGTAGCTACAGCAATGCAGATGTTCAATAACTTACGACCGCATTTATCATGATGATTTAGGTTTTATTCAACTACAGAACGTTAAGAGCGCTGTTTTACATTGCATTCGGAGTTTGCAGTAACTATATAGGTACTGCGCTTGCATAGTCGGCGACATGTCAAGCTACAGAGTTTCTCTTTTTAACCGAGTTCACAAAAGGAGGAGGTTCGTCTGTTTTTTTGTGTTTGTTACGCGATTACTCCGTCAATTATTTACCAATTTTGATGTTTTTTTTTTGATCGGTAAGTCATTCTTCTGAGGTGGTCCGATATACATTATATCAGATTTGAATGAGCGCTTTTTGAAAAAATCTACAAATGCAAAAGTTACAGAAACACAGATGACGTTTTGGTTTGTGGTTATATACTTCATTCGCATAGTGACTAGGAAGAAAGAAATAGGGCTTGAACTTGGAGCCGGTTTTTTTAGGGTTCCGTACCCAACGGGTAAGAGCGGAACCCTATTACTAAGACTTCGCTGTCCGTCCGTCTGTCACCAGGCTGTATCTCAAGAACCTAGCTAGCTAGAGAGTTGAAATTTTCACAGATTATGTATTTCTTTTGCCGCTATAACAACAAATACTAAAAAACAGGATAAAAGAAATATTTAAGGGGGCTCCCATACAACAATTCTTTCAATACCACATACAAACTTATGGATGCACCTGGTTACGTACATGGAGTGTTAAAGTAACCGCACCAATAACTTTGTAAACAATATTTTGCTGTGTAAAATCCAAACTATTCACTCCACACCATCGCTTCCATTGAACGGTGGTACGGAACCCTTCATGCGCGATTTAGACTCGCACTTGACCGGTTTTTATGTTTTTAACTTGGTGATTATTTTTTAAACATTTTTATAGTAGTTTTATAGGAGAACAATTTAAATGATCACAAAAATATTACCAAAATGGGTAAATGATCATCAAAAGTTGCAAAAAATATCAGGCTAAAATACTGCGCTAGCTTAGGTGAATGGTAAAGGGAGTAAGCGAAGCGAAGCCCCCTTTATCCTTCGTGTTAGTTTGAACATGTAAGAACAACAAAAAATGCTTAAAACATGAACTTAAGAACACAAAATATAAAAAGAAGTTTGGTGATCATTTATCCAAACACAATTTGGTGATCATTAACCCATTGTTTATTTACCCAGTCATTGGTATATGGAATTTATTGGTAGGAAATTTTCGAATTTTTTGGAAATCGTTTAAACACAAGCCGTTTTCTAGTCACTACTGATACATAATGCCGAATTGTGTACGGTACGGTACATACACTAGTTGATCTACACACATATCACAGCTCTCTTTGATGTGTTCAGGATTATTCGACTGGCATTGTGGCATCGATGTTTACTTGTTTATCTTGTTCAGTAGTACCAACTTCACAGACAAACTAGGGGCGGAACGCAGGCGGGCTACGGCGTCCGAAATTCGATTGTCGAAATTTGTCGAAATATAGAAAAATTATGGTCATAATGTATCAATATTCAGTTAAGAAATCAGTTTTTACCAAGTAGTATATCATTATGCTGGTCGTAACGTGCGGTCTTTGAACGCAGTAATGAGGGTTTATAATACGTGTGTAGATAAAACAATTTTTAAACATTTAAACACGTGTGTATCTTGTATATACATGTATCATATATACATATATATATATATGCATATATACTTTTATATACATACATGAAAGTATATATACATATATATACTGGCACATATTGCTTCTGACCCTACACTAGGATACCCTGTGTCGTGGACACCAGAAACAGCGGCATCACACACATATAAACATTCAAGACCTGGAGATTTTTTCTTTATCACCAGCCGGGGATCGAACCCGGGATCTCTCGCATGGTAGACAGAGGCAAAGAGGTTATCGTTTTAAGCTTAATCCTACCTCTCACCCTCACATTCATCATTCCGTCGACAGAAAATGCTGGAAATAACTGGAAATTGTTACTGTTGAAGTAAACCGAAAACCTGCACATAGTAAAATATCGTATTTTTTTTGTTAGTTAGCCTATCACAGTGTCCCACTGCTGTGCACACACTTTAGCGCTAAAAATAATTCTTAAAGACACGACAACTTGATGGGTGGAGTCACCGTGTTGTTAGTGCCGAGGGGAACCCAAGCTGACGAAGTTAAGGCATGCTTTAAGGTGTCAAATCTTTGGTCCTCAGTAAAAAAAACTCTACCCCAAGAAAAACATGCGGTTGCACTTAAAGGGCGATGTTTGTGCAGGACAATTCTCCGATCTCCTCCTTAAAATAGGAAATGAAGAATATCCGGAAAGTAAAGGCAAGATTACAATAGCACCATATCTAGCCTCAGTTGTGTCAACTGTAGACGACCTAATAGCCCGAATATATCCAGATGTCCACAACCTACACAGCAAATCCATGGAGTGGCTTGCGATTCTGAATCCTAAAAGCGATCAGGCTTCCGTCATTAACGACATTTTGTTGAAGTAATTCGAAGGTGTAGAATAGCAGTACACGTCTGTAGATACTGTAGAAGATACAGATGATGCTGTACAATATCCTGTGGAGTTCCTAAATGCGCTCAACCCACCTGGTCTACCGTCTCACGCACTTATCCTCAAAGTGGGTGCTCCAGTCATGCTATTGTGAAATCTTAATCCACCTAAGTTGTGTAATGGGACCAGGTTACGCGTGAAAGCCTTACATAAAAACGCGGTAGAGGTCATTGTATTTACTGGCTGTGCTCGAGGTCAATCTGTGTATATGACACCGTAAGATTGTCAAAACCGTTAGTTAATAAACTATTTTTTTTTCTCATTAGTTGGTCAACTGTCGAAAGATAGTAAACTGTAGCGAACTGCTTAATATATGACGCGTTAGTTTATAAAGTAACGGTTAAAACCATTAAATAGTAAACTGGTTTAAACTTGAATTGCAAACGAAATACCAGGGCAAACACTGCGGTAGCTTAGGTGAGACTAGAGGGGGCGAGCTCAGCGAAGCCCCCAAATAGTCTTCGTCTTAGGTTGATATGTAGACAGGTAGACAAAAGAAACGTAAATTCTAAACCCTGTCGGTCTGGTTTACTATCTGTTGATAGATGATCAACTAACGCGTTAATTTATCAACTGACTATCTTACGGTGACATATATACCGCGGATACCACTTATACCGTCGGAGTATCCATTTAAGTTTTAAAGAGTACAGATCCCTCTTAAGGTTTGTTTCGCAATGACGATTAATAAGTCTAGGGTCAGTAACTGAAAACAGCAGGAATTGATCTTAGGGGAGACTGCTTTTCGCACGGCCAGTTTGACGTGGCCTGCTCGAGAGTGAGCGCACCTAGAGCCTGCAAGGTCGTATTAACATCTGAGGGCAAAATTTCTAATGTAGTATATAAAGAGGTACTTTAAGTATATAAATCAAAAAAGAAAAAGTCTTATCAACTGTTAAAAGCTACCTAAAAATGTTATATAAATATGAAATATATTGACTACAAAAAAACTAAAATAATGCGGGCAATGCCGCGGGCATAGTTCAAAATAAATTCGATGAATGACTATTCGATGGTGTTTATGTTATGTGAAGTTTGGCAGGCGTACGCAGATGGTTTCTTTAATAAGGAATCCTAAAAACCGGTGACACTGTTTTTATTTCCGGTTCACGGGTAATAAATAACTTGATCAGTAAATACCAGTGAACAGAAAACAAATCCATCAATTATATCAATTTTGGAACGTCATCGAGTAATTGATGACTAGGTTTGGATTGATTATAGGCATACTTGTACATAGGCACATTAGCCTTCAAATACATACGAAGTTATAAGACAGAGGAAGTTCAATGTTTCTTGAAACTTTTTCTCTCATGGCCGAAAACTGCTGCCTAAACAGTGCCACCGAAATTAGCCTTTATGTCCATTACATTATCACAAGGTGCATGATGACAACTATGACCAGTTCCCATTTTAAAAACTACTTCCCACTTTTCAGGTTTTTACTTTCATTTTACCTCGTAAGGCTGCCCATAGACTTATTAATTAAAACGCCCTTAGAAAAGTTTTGATTAAGAACTCGACGGTTTTTTTAATGATTTGAATGAACTGAATCCGCGCAATACCGGTCAGAGATAGAAAATCGAGCTACACTGGTTTTACTATATTCATAATAGCGTGCAAAGCGCTTTCTCTGTCACACTTTTATTCTTAAATGACAGGGGCAAAGCCAGTATCGGTCTATGCGCCTTGTCTGACATTAAATCACGTGCAATAGCATTTAATCGGCACTAGCTCGTTACTTCGAATGTAGTATACCTATAACCTGGCTTTATACTCGGCTGGTAATCAGCGGGCGACTATTTCGCTTTCATGTAAATTTGACACATTGTTAGGTAGCCAGGCGTGTCAAACTTATATCGAAACATCACGTCAGCGCTCACTAGTGTCCATAGTGAGAATAAAACATTAGGGCCTGGCCACGTCCTAATCTGCGACGCGTCGACCTGACGTCGTATACTCTGATGTGGCGCAGATTTTTGCGATGCGATCAAGTACATTAGTTATTATGTGGCCTGGCCTTCACGCACTTTAGTACAATTAAAACATGTCACTGCCATTTGTATACATTAGAAATAAGACACTTAGTCAAAATCCCGGGCCGTTAACAAGGTCCATCGTTCAAATAACTAAACGAAACGTTTAACAAGTTACCTACAAATACGGCAAATGATTAACACTAGTCGGATTGGCCTTGCACGATGACAAATATAACCTGCTCCAATTGATCATACAAGGCAAGATCCAAGGACGCAGAAGACCTGGTCGCCCACGTACATCCTGGCTCCAAAATCTGAGAGAGTGGTTCGGGATGAACACAACATCCCTTTTCCGAGCGGCAGTATCCCGTGAGAAGATCGCCGTAATGTTCGCCAACCTCCGATAGGCGATGGCACCCGAAGAAGAAGAAGAAGATGGGATCGCCTCGCTCCGCTCCGTTTCGCTCGACTCCAGATTGTACATGAATTTGTTATCTAACACAACCTAACTTTAGTATTTGAACAGAAAGTGACCTACAGCAACCTATTCATATTGCGACTAAGTTAACTCTGAAAGAAATGAGCTGTTGCGTTGACACCATCATCGAAAAACGAATTGGACCGGTTCCCCATTCCTCTAAATCAAGAGGCTGACTTTTGTAAAGGCTGGTTGTCAAACGTTTTCGGCGATACTTTATTTTAATCAAAAGGCTAGTATTTTACCTACCCCTTAACGACCCGCTACATCTTATGATGCCATTTTCACGTTAGGTTTTGAATGTCATAGCATGGCGTGAGGTTCAAAATCGCGATGCCTCTGAACAGGGTCGGGTCGTGGTGAGGTTAATTCGCCTTATATTAAAATATACATCGGGCTTTAGAGTAGGCTTCGGATATTTCCGGCGGCAAACAACCATATTACTTCGCTCTTGCTATTATTTTAAATAGTCTTTAAAAGTTACGTTAAAATTAGAGAACTCCTTTGTCTAGTTGGTTTCATGCCCGCTTCTCACCCAGGAGATGCGGGTTCGTATCCGGTGCTGCCCATATACCAATGAGATAAGTCATTTTACTTACGTATACTATACGGACGTTCTAACGGTCACGGAAATTGGTCATCTAACGGTCATCGTGAGGAAACCTTCAATCTTCAAAGCTGCGGTGACGGGATAATCCCTGTCACGCAAATTGGAGCATTGAACGACTGGCTAAAAGCGGGTACAATGTATTTGCAATCCCGTATGGGAAAAGGCGTTTGCCCCGATTAGTCTATTACACGAATATATCCGGTTTCATACGACAGTAGTACACACGAGGTTATTCGTACTCTACAGATGTAGATAATGTAATGCAAAGTAAACGGAGAGTATCCTAGAAGGAGCAAGGATACTTAAAAGGTGCCTTAAAAGGAAAAAAATAACAGGTAAATATATCAAGTTGAAATTAATATCGATAACTCAAGTCACTAGTTTCTTGAAGTTGTGAAAAAATCAATCTTATAGGTCAATGCAATCAAAAGATACCGTCATATTTTTGCTGAAATTGCTTGATATTCGCATGCGAATCAAACCCTATAGGATACTTCCCGTTGACCTAGAATCAAAAAAATGGCACGAAGCAGACTTAGATCTCAATTAAAGGAAAAAATCTGAACCCCTTCACAAAAAAAGCGATTTGTGAGGAACCCTCGGTGCGCGAGTTCAACTCGCACTTGACCGTTTCATTTTATTTTATTTATTGCTTAAAATTGGTCTGTGGCTTAAAACAACACATAATTTATATTTCAATTCTCATTATTAATACGTGTTGTAAAATCTAATAAGTTTGCCTAAAGGGTGTTTTGACAGCATGCTCTGTATTGGACACGTAACATATTTATTGGATTAAGATTAGGAGTTTGTACAAGCCCCTTCGTTCACCAACCCCGAATTTGTCATTCAGTGTATGGAAATACTGTCGTATTTTCATAACTGGGTTAGGGATAAATGGGCTTTCTTAGAAACCACAGTAAATAAAAGAGAGAAAAAAGTATAGAAAAATAATGGAGATATCTAATATCACTTTTGTATGGAGAATTCGAAATTAAATATCTTTGTTTTCCCGGTTGCTACGCAGATTTTGCCATACAATAAAATTTTGAAGATTCCCATTAAAATTCCCAGTATCCCATACTAGTTGCTACAAGGTTGCGTCTCAGTTTATACAAAAGTGACACGTGTTCTGACGCTCCACTACTTTGCAATTATTGCAAAATAGTGGAGTGGTATAACAAAAACTGTTTTTCTTTTAAAGTTTGTGTAAAACCAATTAACTTTTTTCGATTCCTGATAAAACAAGGATGTTTTTTAATTGGTCCTCCTTGCCGGGGCTGTCTTGTACGGTGGTACGAAACCCTTCGTGCTCGAGTCCAACTCACAGTTGACCGGTTTATATTATATAACAGGATTAATAAATTATCTCCTATTTAATATTGAGTCACCGTGAAGTCAAAAACAAAGTTGCTAAATAGTTACAATCTCTTGATTATCTACACTGAACAACTTCTTATGAAAGCTGAATAATTTTATTAAGGTTAAATTATTATTATTTTTTCGTACAATATAAGAAAAAATGTAACAATTGTAAGAATTCTTCTGGATCTTTTTTATGAGACTATTCATAATTTGTTTATTGCACACAAACATTTAAAAAGATACATTAAGAGAAAACGCATACACAAAGGCAAACTTATCTCTAAAAAGAGATTTATTCCAGCAAACCAAGGCATTACAGGCATATCATAAAAGGGCAGGCAGTGCACAAGTAATACTATAAATAATAATAATAATAAAATAATAAAAATAATAATGCCTATATGAAAGTAAGGATGCAAAGTTAACTAATAATGTTTCTAATTACCTACATTTTGTTACGCAGCTACCCAGTTACAGTTATTGTTATTACAAGGTCTAATATCGATCGGAGGACCTACAATTCCAAAGATACAGGTTCTTAACCTAGTTTAGGGGTTAGCAGTTCAAAATATATTGATGTCACTGTGTACAATAACAACTTTACTGTATTATAATATGCTTAGGCAGAAAATTGTAGAAAGACAAATAAACTTTTATACTATCATATCTTATCTATCTTTTCTATCTTATCTCCTCTGTGGCGCTGCGGTTGTGGCTCGGCCTACCGTGCGAGGGGTTCCGGGTTCGATACCCGGGCGGGGATAGAGAAGGAAAAAACAGGTCTTGGATGTTTATATGTATGTGATGTCGCTGTTTGTGTTTCCCACGAAAAAGGGTATCCTAGTGTGGGATCAGAAGCAGTTTTTGTCTCATCTTAATTTGCTGTTATCCCTTTGATTGACTTTTTTGATTTACTTTATTTACGCATAACGGCATTTTGGGTACCCTGGGTACCCAAAATGCCGTTATGCGTAAATAATAACGCATTAATTTCAAAGTCCTAAACGTAAGAAGTAGGAAATATTATTAAGACTACGAGAGAAGCACTCCGTGGTCTAGTGGATTTCACGCTTGCTTCTCACAAAAATCAAATTTTCAAAGTAAAAAAATAACCAAAATATGTTTCAATAATGTGTATTATTGCCTATTGTACCATAGAAACCTACAAAATATTCGAAATGCTTCTCCCTCTTTTGCTTTCACACACTGCTTCAATCGGTCGGGTGCCACCACTGTCGTAGGTCGCATTGTTTTCAGAGGTATAGAAGCAGCTGCTGCCACCAATTTAAACGACTTGATTATTTGATGAGCCTCGAGCTGTTTTTTTTTTCTGAAACATCCTAAAGTCGGTATTCTGAAGGTTTCATTATTGGAGCTGCCTGAGGGTCAATATTTGGCGGGAATAAAATCAAGTAAAGTAACTTAAACCAGCGTTGCGTAGTTTGCGCTTTGCGTTCAAGTGCTGTGCTCTGTTGGAATACCAAAGGAATGGTACCAGAAGCTGCTAATTTAAGAGGTCCGGTGGCTGCATTGACTCTAGATATTTGATCCTTAAAAGGGAGTTCTCCACGCTCCAGGTTGCTACGCCTGAGGACCATGGGTCCAACAGCTTATGCTCGGACGTTCTATACATTTTTATTAATCGAAGAAACTTTTCTCACGTTTTCAGGATCGATTGTCAATTGTTTCTGCGATCCTTGATAACATTTGTTTCCTTTACATCCATATCTTGTGGATCGCCTGATAGGTGTCGCCGTAATACTCCCCCGCCGAGACAGTGACTGAAGTCACTGGCGATAGGGAGCAGGTGAGATGAGAAGGGAATTGAGCCGAGCAGTATGTGCGTCGTCGGTGCTTGCAGGTTCCAGGATTGATGAAGATGATACTAAAGTGAGTTTCAATGCTGCGAAGCTGGTCATAGTGGGTGAACAGGTATCGATCTAACCCGGAAATTGCTGTTGCTGCCCGGATTCCACGTACCACAGGGGAAGAGACCTCGCTCAAATTCCACTACAGGGGAAGATCTAGAGACTGTGCGCGTTGTAAGGCCACCGCCGTCATACAAAACCCCTACTAAACCATCACCGAGGACGGGTGGTTTTTCTTTTCTTTTAGAGTGATATTTTTTTCAAAAAAAAATATTCACTGATGTCCAAACTTCGTGTGCTGACGCCACTACTTCTTGGCTCTAGACATTCTAATACTTTAAAGTAATTTCCGTTACTTCGACGATAAGTGCCAAGCTTCAGGTATTGACTGACAATGCGGGATATGGAACTGGCAGGTGAATTCATCACTCTAGACATATTTTCTGTTTAAGGAGAAGATTTCCACGAATTCGCTCGGCATCGGATTTGGTCGCTGCTTGGTCGAAACTCGCGGTCGGCCTCTTTTGGGCCTGTCATCGATTGAGGACATCACAGTGTTTATTACTATAGTAATACATATATAATAATATGAAAGTACATGACTTTCATATTATATCAAGAGACTTTAGGACATTGAAAATGACGACAGGTATTTTGTTACACTTGTGGAGCGCGATGATTGCGGCACGATTTTCTTTCACATCCCACTCCATCTCTCCAGCTGGGATTGATGCGATCAAGAGAAGGTTTTCCAGAAGACGGAACCCTATTATGGTAACAGTGATACAAATGAGCGATAACTATCACTCTATTCAAAATTAACCGAATGCTAAAACTTGGGACAGAACTTTATGGCAAGGTAGATTCAGGTTTGAATCCGTCATAATATCAAATATCTCATTGGTACATGATTGTGAAATGCCCATCTTCGAAGAGTTATTCCTCCTAAGGAAGACATTAATCAGAATGTGAAATATCATGCTATATGTATACAAGAAACCTGGCTAACTGAAGCAAAAATAGAGTTACTTAATTTTAGCGGATATAAATTTGCAACATCCTTCTCTAGACAAAATAGAGTAGGAGGTGGCGTGTGCATCCTACTGCAGGACCATATTGAATATGCGGAGTTAACAGATATAACCAATATGTCCATTGAATACGTCGTTGAAATGTGTGCAGTTAAATTAACAAATGAAAACCTTATTATAGTGTCTCTATATTGGAATAGAAGAGAGAAGGACGTTTTTTACGATCGATTAAATAAAATGCTTAATTTTGTAAACAATAAATTTCCTCGATTCAATGTTGTGATAGGGGGAGATTTCAATACAGATATACTAAAGAATAATCCTAAGACAACGAAACTTCTAGAATCCATGCTAGAATTTAAGCTAACCCAACACATAAAACAGGCAACACACCACACAGCTAGCTCATCAACATGTATAGACCTAATATTCACAAATCTAAATAAAAACTTGTTCTACACTTCTATCGAGCAATTGGGATTTTCTAATCACTCTGGAACCATATTACATTTAAAGCTTCCAAAACTGACACAACAAATAACGTGGACCAAAACAATGCGATTATTCAATAGTAAAAATATAACATTATTTAAAAAGACGCTTAAAAATATTGACTGGTATAATGCTCTAAATATAAAGACTGATGTAAATAATAAATATAATATATTTAATAACTTAATCAATAAAATATTAAATGACTGCATACCTCTACGTAAAATAAAGATACGAAGTAATAATAAAAAAAATTGGCTCACTGTTGGAATAAAAAAGTCATGCGAAACAAAAAGATTATTAAAAATACTTACAATTAAATCAAAATACAATAAAATACTTACCGATTACTATAAAAAATACGAGAAAACCCTAAAAAAAACAATTATCATCTCTAAAAAGAATCATTATAAAAGAAAAATTACCCAATCAAACAATATAATTAAAACTATGTGGGACGTAATAAATGAATGCACCAACAAAAGGCCCCAAAAAGAAAATAACAACATCAATCTTGAAATAAACAATACAATAATTTCAGACCCCCATAGGATAGTACAAATATTCAATGACTTCTTTGCATCAGTGGGCAACGAAAGAGAGAGCCCTTCACCGAGAGCTAGCAGGCGCTACCCGAACCAGCAAGCCAAACAAACCATGTTTCTCTACCCAGTAACCCAACGAGAAGTCTATAACATACTTAAAAACTTAAAATGTAAAAATAGTCACGGCATAGATGGTTTACCTCCTAAATTGGTTAAGAAATGTGCAGAAGAGTTGACTCTACCTTTTTACCTCATGATTAACCAATCTTTCACTGAAGGTACCTTCCCAGACCTACTTAAAATTGCTCTCATAAAACCAGTACATAAGAAAAACTCTAAACTAAAAACAACAAATTATCGTCCTATCGCTCTACTGCCGACGGCTTCAAAAATATTTGAGAAGGCAATGTGTAATAGAGTGTATAAATTTTGTGAGAAATTTAAACTATTTAACGAAGGCCAGAACGGGTTCCGGAAAGGACGGTCTACATCTTTAGCGGTCTTTAAATATATACAAACGGCTATAAATATAATAAATGATAAGAAATATGCAATTGGTATTCTGCTTGATATGTCGAAAGCCTACGATAGAGTCCGACACAATATATTGTTAGATAAATTGCATAGTATGGGAATACGGGGCATAAGTCATAAATGGTTTTCCTCTTACCTGAGCAATAGAAAACAACTCGTGGAGATGGAATACTTGAACCAGAATAGCAAAGAAATTATTAAACTCCAGTCTGATACTATAGACATTAAAGGTTCAATCCCCCAGGGCGGTGTCGCTAGTTGCTTATTATTTTTAATTTACATTAATGACCTCCCCAGAATCATGAGCGATCCATGTGTGTTGTTTGCCGATGATATTTCTATCCTTACACCTTGCGCAAATAACCTAGAAATAAATAATAAACTAGAAACTATCCTAAATAGTACTATAAAATGGCTAAACGATCATAACCTTCAGATAAATTTCAATAAAACTAAATTAATGTTATTTCACCCACCTCAGAAAAAACCATTAGACATAAATTTCACATTCAACAACATAAGATTGGAAACGGTGAGCGAATTTTCCCTGTTAGGTTTGAATATAGATACGAATATAAATTGGAAAGTACATACCCAAATCTTACGTTCCAAGCTATCTAGATTTACCTACGCTCTCCGGGAGGTAAAAAAGTCAACGGACCTAAAAACAGCTTTAGTTACCTACTATGCCTATGCTTATGCGTGGCTTAGTTACGGTATCCTACTGTGGGGTAACAGCACTAACGCACAAAGCGTTTTCACTCTACAAAAGCAACTAATACGCTTACTCACAAATATTGAACCTCGAGACAGCTGTAGGCCACACTTTACAGAACACAAAATCCTCACACTCCCTAGCATATACATACTGGAAACTTGTAAATTCATCCGAAAACATCCTGAATTTTACACAAAACGCCAAGATCAGATGCCAACGAATCGCAACCTAAGACCAAGAAAAGGACTAGCGCTACCACCTTCTAGACTAAACATACACTCTTCAAGCCCTCTAGTAATGACTGCAAAAATTTATAATAAGTTACCAAAACATCTGACGACAGAAACTAGAGATACCATATTTATAAGTTCATTAAAACAACTATTAATTACTAAATGCTATTATTGTGTAAATGATTATTTAAATGACGAATTATAATTATTAAAATAGGTATAGAATAAAAATTTCAAACATATGAAAACTAACATTATATAAATAAGTATCTGATACAATTTAATTTATATATAAATTAAGTAGTACGTAGAAATATTGCAATATTGTAATATCGCCCTCTCGCAAATTGCTGTACCTGGACAAGGTCCATAATGATAATCTCCACCTATATTATATATGGAATGCAATAAATAAACTGAAACTGAAACTGAAACATTTTCCAAATATAGAAAAAAAAATATAAAGACATTCCATTCCCTCAAAGTGTTTGAAAACATCGTTATATCTTTTGGAACTATATTTGTTAGATGTCCTTAAAAATTGTTATCTCTTGGAAACTAGAAGGACGGTTACGGTTATTATTTAAAAAAAATGTATTTAATATATATTAAAACAGATAAAATAGATAAAAAGCTCCCAATTTTTCGCACTGATCTGCCGCAGGGACGGACATAACAGCCATGTTGCAGTGACAGCAGTTTTGAACTTTATATATGTCACCGGAAAATAATACGATCCGCAAGTTTATAAATTTCCTAGGAAATTTATAAACTTCCTTCTAGATTATATTATGCTAGGTTAGGTTAGGTTAGATTGTGTTAGGTTAGGTTAGGTTAGGTAAGTATATTTATAATCTTGCGGAGAAAAAATTAGGAAATTTCTAGGAATTGAAGATTGTATCCAAATTTTCAAGCACCACGAAACGAGTTGATAATTTTACCGATACTCGAGCCTATTATTCTAATAATAATTAATTATCGGTAGTTCCGTGTTTCAGATGGCAAGTTAAGCTGTAGGTCCGGTTGCTGTCGCTACTTGGTAGTTTGTAGTATTCGTGAACCCCTTCCTCAACTCACACTGAGCCAGCGTCATGGAGTATGTCTCAATCTTTCTCGTAGGTTAAAGACCTGTGCCACTCGGTGGGCACATGAATGGGCTACATTAATATTTTTTATTATTATATGTATTTCCTAGGAAATTTATAAACTTCCTTCTAGATTATATTATGCTAGGTTAGGTTAGGTTAGATTGTGTTAGGTTAGGTTAGGTTAGGTAAGTATATTTATAATCTTGCGGAGAAAAAATTAGGAAATTTCTAGGAATTGAAGATTGTATCCAAATTTTCAAGCACCACGAAACGAGTTGATAATTTTACCGATACTCGAGCCTATTATTCTAATAATAATTAATTATCGGTAGTTCCGTGTTTCAGATGGCAAGTTAAGCTGTAGGTCCGGTTGCTGTCGCTACTTGGTAGTTTGTAGTATTCGTGAACCCCTTCCTCAACTCACACTGAGCCAGCGTCATGGAGTATGTCTCAATCTTTCTCGTAGGTTAAAGACCTGTGCCACTCGGTGGGCACATGAATGGGCTACATTAATATTTTTTATTATTATATGTATTGATTATTCTTACCTGTCAAACTATCACGACGACTACACTGACCCACCACTTTGCCTAGATATATGTCGTGTGCATTTCATAATTTTATAAATCATTATGAGCCAAAAATTATATAATATATATGTCGGCGGCCGATTGTGGAATTGGGCACATCATGATATGCCGCGCCATATTTGAGCAATTTAAAATCCATGTTAAAGCGACTTTGTCGAAAAAGGGATATTACAATTTTCAAGATTACTTAAATGATGGGTCTGTATGGGGTTAATCTGGCTCATCACAGACCTTGCTGTTAATAATTTTGTAATTATTTATTCCTGCTAATTATGATAATGACTAAATATTATATTTTGTATTAGTTAAGCATAAGTAATTTTTAAAAAGAGATCTAAAAATCAATCTGTGGGAGTTTCTACGCCCTTCTTCTCCCACAGTGGTCCAATGTAGAGAAGTAGCAAAAAATGACGATTGCTATGTATAGGTAAATATCTACAGTAATAAAGACATTTGGAATTTGGAATTTATTAAGATATGGCGGCGATTCTTGAAATGTGCCGTTGTCTATGGGGCACATCATGATGAGCCCAAGCCAAAATCGGGCAGATCGATGAGAACCAAACGTTTGTTGATATTCCCAGTGAACGCTTCGTCAAAGGATAAAACGTTACATCGTAAAATAGTTAAAATTTTAAGAATGGATTTCCCTTTTATAATATTTTTTTTTTGTTGTTACACGTATGCTATTTGACTATTTCTGTATAATTAAAAAAAAATACACATACTTTTTTTAGGTAAGAAACCAACTCAAGAAAAGTAGGATGACAATCACACGGGAGTCGGTGGACTACTATTGGGTAGCCGAGTATGATATTTTAGAGACTTTCATTATCCTCATTATTAAATGTTGTTTTAATTATCTATTATTATTACCTACTCTCCGGTTTTGCTTCTTCTAATTTCCAACCTGACCTATAACAGAACTGAAATTTAGCCACAATAATAATAATAATAATACCTTGGACACTATTTACACACATTGATCTAGCCCCAAACTAGGATTCCCTGTATCTTGGGTACTAGACAACGATACATATACTTATATAGATAAATATTATACTTAGATAGATAAACAACCATGACTAGGGTTCAAACATCCGTTCTCGTCAAACAAATATTTGCCCCCACCGGGACTCGATAACCTGCTCTAGCCAAGTTTGGCTTTTCACTACTTTCAGTCGCAAGCTCGCTCCGCTGGTTGCACATACACGTTCTAACCTAACGCAACCTACCGAGCCAAAACTATTGTCACCCTTTTTTTCGATATGCCGAGTTATAGGCTGGCAGATCGTCGAACTGTTATGGGGTTTTAATAAAACCCCTTTTTAAAAAATATATTTTTTATTTACTCTAACTTATAGAGTAGAAGACACTTTATTTAGTAAATATAGTAAAAGTAATTAAAATGTAGAGAAAATGCAGAGAAAAATGAGTTGTCTGCCCTCGAGAGAGACCGAACTAGAACTAATGTATTTCCCTGCTAATCAAATGTTGTTACTCAAAGGGGGCTGATGCAGCATTTTATCAGCCCTTTCCTATACATACTCAGGGTATAACAACCCCCCGAACAAGAGGAAACTTACATGTTTTAAATAGATGTGAAGTTTTCGCTATTGAATTCTCAATCTAGGATGGGGATTGGGCATTTCTATTTCTTCGGTATTTTCAGTTTCGTTAATTTTGATTTTCCTCGAAAATCGAGGCAGACAACTTTCAGATCTCTTAACAAACAACACTAGTAAACACAGACACAAAATAAAAGTTACGACACTAAATACAGAAAAGGTTATATGTGTAGTGTCAGAGTAAAGAGGTTCGGTTTTTACATTGTTTAGGTTACTGTTAATATTATCTGATAATTCTTTCAATTCTTGTATGCTACTTAATCTTACTTTTGACACTTTAATGCTAGGAATTACTGATTTAAAATCATTAGACATCTTTCCGTTACAACATTTGTCTTCTATGATGTTAAAATCAGAATGTATATTGACAATGTTTATTTTAGGGTTTTGTTTACTTAGAAGCTTCTTGCTTTTGCAATACATTATACAATTAGGATGTATGTTGAGAATACCTGTACCGGAAATGACAAGTTGATCAATGTTAGAATTACATTCAATAGAAATTTTCACAGGTAGTGTTTGTGTAAATAGCCACTTATTATTGTTTAGGGGCTGCCAGATGTCCAAGTTACCAATGATATTTTTGTGATTACATTGTATTGGTAATGACGTAATTACCCTCGTCATCAACTCCACCTCACATGACGGGTTTTCAGATATGGTTGATACATCCGAAATTTCACAAAGGAATATAACAATCGGTTTGCAGTCATTGAGACTGTTTAAGTTACAATATGATGTTTTGTCTTTACTTAAGGCTATAAATAGTTTTGAAGGTATTATAAGAGAGTAAGAACTATTTCGATTATTTCCATCGCCTGGAGTGGGGATTGGCACAGACTTATATAAATTGTATTCCATAAAATGTACTAATGGTATTTTTAAAATAAAGACTAACTTATCATCTACAAAATATGAGATTAATTCTGACAGGTTTATAATTACATGTATGTTATCTAAATCTAGACTAATAGGAAAGTCCTTATACTTAGGTAAATATCTAATGTTACTCTTAATATCTTCGAAGAGCTGTTTAGGCGTAACAATTGAAGGGTGCAAAGTATTGCTTTTTACAAATAATACAGAGTTAATAATATCTTCAATTTTAAATGATAACGTTAATAAATTGGCATACAGTACATTCAATATTTCTGAAAGGTTGTTTCTGAAGCTAAGGTCATTCACAGCTTGGGTTATATTCGTTATTGAAAAGGTAAGTTTATCGATGACGTCATTCAAACGCGCTTCATTTATATTGATTTCATTCAAGCTTTGATTAAAATTAGATATTGCAGATTTCGAAATGACTATACTTTCTTTTACCAAGCTGACTAATTGTTTATCGTTTTCGAAAAGGGTGTGAATAGCGTCATTGTATTTACTTGCATCATCTTCATTCAGAGTGCCAAATATATGTTTAAAAACAGTTCCAACACCAGAAAACCATGCAGATCTTTTGTTATGAGTGGAAACTAAATGAGAGAGCGAGTCAACATCTCTAGTTATATCTTTAAAGAGTGCATCCAGAGGCTGAATCATGTTATGACATTCTGTGTTATCAATCGCTTCGCTCTGCTGGCAGTGAAATCTAACTGTTCCAAATACATTCTTTATGTTGTCGACGTGATAATGTATAAATGATATGTCTATAGGAATAACGATGTGCATATAATCACTAACAATTTTTAAAGTGCCGACCGGATCGAAGAATATGCCGGGACTTCGGGTAATTTGTTCGACGAGATTCGTATCGTCAGACGCAGAGGTAAGTTTGATAAGGGATACAGCAATTCTGTAAATGTAAATAATATCTCGTTTCAACTTAATTTAATATTTAAATACAACTAACTTAGACTAAGTTCTCTGATGCTAGTTTAACTTGGTCAAAATGATGCTTTACATGTCTCCGATTTATAAGTAGTGATAGTGTATTATTTCCGTGAATTTTCACTACCCTGTACGGTCCTTTCCAAACAGGTGAAAGGGCTTTTCGTAACCTCAAGTGATTCTTAAGGTAAACCCAGTCTCCAAGTTTGTATCGAATTGGACGGGTATGTTTATCGTAGTAAGATTTTGATCTCTCCTTGGAGGTTACGATGTTTTCTAGTGCTTTTAGGCGGGATAACTTCATGCGGTGATGAAGCATTTTGATGTATTCGGGGTATGTAACGTTTGGGTTTAGCTCATAAATAGAGTCAGGGATGTATGGTTTAAAACCAAGAAGAAGTTCGTAGGGAGTGAATTGTGTGGTACAGTGAACATTACTATTGTATGCTAGTATTGCTGTATAGACATATTTGTGCCAATCGGTTTGATTTTCGTTCACATAGGATTTTAGGTATTCCTTCATTGTCGAGTGGCTTCGCTCCAAAGCGCCTTGTGTTTGGGGATGGTATGGCGAGGACCAAATTTGTTTAATTTTAAGAAACTCGCAGGTTCTTTTGAAAAGGTCAGCGGTAAAGTTTGAGCCCTGGTCCGTTACGATGACCTTTGGAATTCCAAATACGGAGATGAAATGAACTAGGCACTCACACGACTCTTCAGCTGTAGCGTTGGAAATGGGATAAGCCATGGAAAATTTGGTAAGGTCATCCTGAAGGGTAAGTATAAATCTTAGCTTTTGAATTCCGGCTTCGGGGAGTGGACCTACTATATCCAAACTGATACGGTCAAAGGGTTTGGAAGCCGTAGTTGTAATTTGCATTGGGGCTTTATTGATTTTTCTAAATGCTTTATTAGATTGGCATGATTTGCAGTTTTTGACGTAAATTTCAATGTCTGATCTCATGTTTTTCCAAAAATATCTTTCTTTGATCCTATTATACATTCTTGATAAACCCAGATGGCCTGCAATAGGAATATCGTGGTTTTCTTTTAATATTTTGGGTATTTCACTTGGGACTGGATATATTACACTATTGTGATATATGTTGACTACAATGTCAGTATTATTGAATAGATAGGATAGCATATTATATATTTTGACAAACTGATGTCTTTCGAAAGGGTTCTTAAAGTCTGGAATGGCTATTTCCTTTGTGGTATTGTTAATTAAGAGCTCATTTCTTATAATTTGTAATGTGTCAAATATATCTTTGTAACTGCTGTCACTAAAATGATAAACTTTATTGAATATGAAATAGTAGGTTTTTCCTTTGACGATGAGTTTTTTGAATGAGTACAATTCCCTTTCAGACATAGTAAACTCGTCAGAATTTTCACAGTTTGAGAGTAGTTCTTGCACGTAAGGGTTTGAATCATCTAAGTCTATAGAAGAAGGTATAATTATAATGTTGCTTGAAGTTTTAAGTAAGCTTTCATTATTCTCGACGATTTTTGTATTAAATTGGGTATTCTTTTGTATAGCTGTTAGAAATTGACTGTAGTCATCTTCACATGGATCAGGACTTAGCAAAGGTAGTTCTGCTTCCGTTTCTGGGTTTTCAGGTATAGGTTCGGGAATATTCAATGAGTCGAAATCTACGTTTCCATCATTGAAAGGGCTAAGGTCTAAAGGGCCTAAATCTATTAATTCTGAGGGTTCTTCAAGTTGTCCAGGCGCCGAGATCGGCGGAATACTATCTTTTTGAACTGGATTGACAGGATATCTAGACAATGCATCGGCATTACTATTAATTTTGCCCTTTTTGTATACAATTTCGTAATTAAAGTCCTCTAGTTTTAGACGCCATCTGACTAATTTAGATCCCGGTTCTTTACAGTTAAATAGCCATTTCAAAGGTCTGTGGTCAGTCACAATCTTGAAACAACCTCCATAAAGATACGGACGAAAGTTTTGAGTGCCATATACGATGGCCAAACACTCTTTTTCGGTGACACTATAGTTGCACTCTGCTTTATTTAATGTGCGTGAAGCATAAGCGATGGGGCGATCATTGCCGATGGGGCCTTGAGACAGGATTGCTGATATAGCGTAATTAGAAGCATCGCATGTGAGAATAAAAGGTTGTGTAAAGTCGGGGTAAGCTAGTATGGGTGCTGTAACAAGTGCCTCTTTCAGAATTTCAAATGATAACTGTTGTTCGTTTTGCCATAAAAATGGAATGTCCTTTTTAAGGAGTAAAGTCAGTGGTTTAGATAGTTTGGAGAAATCGGGGATAAATCGGCGGTAATACGATACTAGGCCGAGAAAAGATTTAATATCTTCAGGACAAAGGGGAGTTGGGAATTCAGTGACTGCTTTTATTTTTTCTGGATTAGGTTTGACACCTTCTTCAGTTATTATATGGCCTAGATAAGCTACTTCCTTTTTCAGAAATTCACACTTATCAGGTTGAAGTTTTAGGTTAAATAAAGTCTCTAAGTCTTTGAAAAATGGAAGCGAGTTTTTCACAGTGAGTTTTCAGGTCATGGGAATAGATAACTATGTCATCTAAATATACGAAACATTTTATCCCTTGTAATCCAGCGAGAGCAGCATTCATAAGCCGTTGAAATGTAGATGGTGCGTTTTTGAGACCAAAGGGCATTCGTGTATATTCGACATGCCCTTGAGGAACACTAAAAGCAGTTTTGGAAGCATCTGATTCATTCATTTTGATTTGGTGGAACCCAGACGCTAAATCTAATGTGGAAAAGTATTTGGAATGGCCCAACTGGTCCAGTATTTCAGATATTTGTGGAATAGGATAAGCGTCGCCTATTGTTATGTCGTTTAGTTTGCGGTAGTCGACCACGACTCGCCATTTTCGTTGACCAGATGCGTCCATTTTCTTCGGAACAACCCAGATTGGGGAAGACCATGGCGACATTGACGGTTTGATAATTCCTTGATCTAGCATTTGATCAATCTGTTTCTGGACCTCGGGTTTGTGAACTTCTGGAAATCGATAAGATTTAGTATGGATTGGAATAGTAGATGAAGTTGGAATTTCATGTTTGACAGCATTTGTGCAAGATAGTTTATCTCCAGGAAGATAGAATATATCTGAGAATTTAGAACAGACTTCACACAAAGCTGTAATTTCTTCGTTATTTAAATGAGATACTCGAAGTTGGTCGAGTGTTTTCTGGTTTCGAAGCAGAACGTTTTCTTTTCCTGAGGAGATGTTGTAGACATTTTCATGTAAAGATGGCGAGCAGGATATTTCATCTATTGGGGTAAGAACTAAGTTGAGATTCGAACACAGAGTTATGGGTGATTCAGAAGTATTGACGACAGATATATTTATTCTGTTGTTTGGCTTCACGGTTACTAGACAGTTAGCTATAAGTAAATTATCGGAATATCGTTGATCAAGAAAAAGACCCTCTTTTATTTGTGGATTCGAGATAGTGCATTCTATTATAGATTCAGTGCGAGCGGGAATAGTGTAGACAGGTTCTTTGTAAGACAATGGTAGAGTTACATCTCCTAGTATTAAGGAGTCTGTTGTGTAGTCAATTTTGCCATCCTTTGCAATAAAAGCATCGCTACCTATGATGCCATCATATGGAATACTAAGTCCATCTATTACATGGAAAT
Source organism: Argyresthia goedartella (assembly GCA_949825045.1). Classification (NCBI taxonomy): domain Eukaryota; kingdom Metazoa; phylum Arthropoda; class Insecta; order Lepidoptera; family Argyresthiidae; genus Argyresthia; species Argyresthia goedartella. Next base: position 9,889,449 of record OX463812.1, on the reverse strand, counting down.
GGTGTGTTACTTTTGCAAATGTAATTGGTATATGACCTAGGGAAGAAATTGGATGGTTTATCGTGTCAATACCTTTTATTTCAATAATTTCTTTTGTAATGTCAGGCATTTCATCAATCGAGCTTCGTTGTATGAGACTAACTGATGCTCCAGTATCAACCAGGAGAGTCAGTGGTTTATTTGAGACGGATGTAGAAACCATTATGTTTGGTAAGTATTTACTTGATGAATTTGTAGTAACGTTATGTATTTTTATTTCTAGTTTTTCAGATGCAGTGAATGTAGGGGATACGGCGGACTTAGAAGATACAGTGGATGCGGAGAACTCAGCGGATTTGGAAGATGCAGATAATGTAGGGGATACAGCGGATTTTGATGAAACAACTGATGCAAAAGACACGCCGGGTCTGACGTGATTGGAGGGTGTAGTGGACTTCTTAAATTCAGAGGATTCAGAGATTTTCGCGTTTCTACGCAATTCAGAGGATTCAGAGATTTTCGCGTTTCTACGCAATTCAGAGGAAAAAGAGACTTTCGCGTTTTTACGCAATTCAGAGGAAACAGAGACATTCGCGTTTTTACGCAAATCAGAGGATTCAGAGATTTTCGCGTTTCTACGCAATTCAGAGGATTCAGAGACTTTCGCGTTTCTACGCAATTCAGAGGAAAAAGAGACATTCGCGTTTTTACGCAATTCAGAGGATACAGAGACTTTCGAGTTTTTACGCAATTCAGAGGATTCAAAGACTAAATTGAAAATTGTATCGGCTTTTATGTTGGTGCCATTTCCCGTGCGATACGGTTTTGCGGGAAATTTTAGACGTTTAAATTGTTGTCATTGTATGAGTTATCTACTTCATCACGTCCCTGGTCAAAGTTTTGTTCATCACAGTTTTGGGCATAATTGACATTATGGTTACGACTATGGGAAGTGCCAGCATTGTGATTAGACTGATGATTATTTTCACTACGGCTGCGTTTGTTGTATGCTAGCTTGCGGCAGTTTTCTAGCGCGTGGCCCGCATTTTTGCAGTATCTGCAAATCAAGGGGTAGAACTTTGGCCCAGAGCTTGTTTTGGGTTCAGTAGTCATGTTATGGATACTTGGTTTAAACTGATCATCCTTATGTTGCACTTCTTGGTTGTAACGTCTTCCAGAAGTATTGGAAGTGTTTTTGTTAAAAGTTGAAGTTTGATATCTCTTGTTTTGAGCCTGAATAATCTTTTCTTCAGAAACAGCGAAGCTTATAGCGTCATTTAATGATTCCGGGTTTCGGCATCTTACAATCATCGATAGTCTGCTATTGAGGCCAGCTATAAAGGTATGCAATGCGAGATCTTGCATCGCTTCGATGCGGCCAGTCAGTTCAGCCTTTTTAGTAGTGGGAATTGAAACATTTATTTCTGCCAGTAATTTAGCAAGACAATTTTCTACACGCAGGGCGAACTGGTTGACCGACTCGTTTCTTTCTTGTTGGCACGATTGGAGGTCAGAGAGTAAAGTTGCGTAATGTTTTCTTTCGCCAAATTGCGATCTTAAAAACTCTTCGAGTTGTGCCCATGTCTCGAATTCCTTGATTGAGCATATTGTTGCAGCTCTCCCTTGAAAGCGACTCAAAATATATTTTAACAATATTGGTTGTTGAGCTGCAGTAGCTAATCCAATTGCATTACGGCAATTGTTTAAAAATGCATTTAACTGGTCTCTAGTTCCGTCAAACTTATTTATAAACTTAGTTAAGACGCTTATCTCTACAGTAGGTTCTACGTTGGGAGCCATGATTCTTAGAATTGACTTGTTGTCCAGTGTAAACAATAAATTCTTAGCACACCGATAAGACTGTTAATAATAAAGTTTTAGCTCCTATTTGTTGTAATGTAATGATTGAATCTTATTTATAAAGTACAATGACACATAAAACACACAAGGAATATAGTTAAGTATTGTTCACTGAATAGTAAATAGTTTTCACTGGGTTTCGTTGTTGTCACGATTGGAAAAGTTATTATTTGAAGTCACTTACAGTATGTGTAGACACGGTGAGGCACGGAGATACTTTCCCATTACGGGAGATAGAATACCGTGAATACGGTACCGGAGTTGTCATAAGTGTTGAGGCTGACTGTACTCAGTAAGTACTTGGGTAGGTTAGCGGGATACCGTGTTGTGGCTGTTTCCGAGTTCTTTTACTCAGGAAACCGATGACGAAATTCTCATGAAATTTCAGGTCTTCAGTAAATACTGGATGAGGTTTTGTAATCACAAACACTGTTTTTAGATAAAATCACGAAACTGGAAATGTTCACTATGGTGAGTTTATATAGTTCGGGATAACTCGGGAGGCGTTTCCCGGATTTTAGAAATCCCTTAACGCTGCCACCAAACTGTTATGGGGTTTTAATAAAACCCCTTTTTAAAAAATATATTTTTTATTTACTCTAACTTATAGAGTAGAAGACACTTTATTTAGTAAATATAGTAAAAGTAATTAAAATGTAGAGAAAATGCAGAGAAAAATGAGTTGTCTGCCCTCGAGAGAGACCGAACTAGAACTAATGTATTTCCCTGCTAATCAAATGTTGTTACTCAAAGGGGGCTGATGCAGCATTTTATCAGCCCTTTCCTATACATACTCAGGGTATAACAGAACGTTGGTCTTGAAACGATAAGGCGGGTTTAACTTGGCAGATCAAGAAATGCCTCCATATCATGATGTGCCGAATTTGACGATCTGCCGCCGATATATATAAAACATAATTTGGGAGACTCAAAAGCAGTCCAATGGTCTTCAAGTTTCTTGCATGGAGATAAGGTATTTTTAATTTTCCTTTGAGTTATGATGGCAAAATGTTGTTTACAAAGTAATTGGTGCGGCTACTTTTATATACATTTATAAGTTTGTATATGATATAAAAAGAAATTGTGTGCGCCCTATTCAAATCATTACTTCCTCATTATTTTTCCAGAATTATTAATGTAAATACCTACATTACGTTTGTTTTTTGGATCAAGGGGGGGAAATGGTATTTTTGCGCATTTTATTACATATTTTTTTAACTAAGCATTTCAGGTGTATACAAATAAAAATTCCAATCCTTCCTCCTTCAAAGATTATAGGCCCATATCTATCTTACCCATTCTCTCTAAGGTCCTTGAATCCATAGTTCACTCCCAACTCTCATCATACCTTTCATCAAACAAACTTCTTAATCCGTACCAATCTGGGTTCAGACCAGGGCATAGTACTACAACAGCACTTTTAAAAGTCAGTGATGACATACAGCTAGCGATGGATCAGAAGTTGGCCACGGTGCTAGCCCTGCTTGACTTCAGCAATGCCTTCAACTGCGTCGATTTTGACATCCTTGTCGCAATATTGAGCTCACTGAATGTGTCCTTCCACGCTGCTAACTGGTTCGACTCATACCTGAGAGGTCGTCAGCAACGAATTAAGTCTGAAGAGACTGAAACTCAATGGTGTGATCTTTCCTCAGGAGTGCCTCAAGGTGGTATTCTCTCTCCTCTTCTATTTTCAGTCTTCATCAACTCTATCTCCGACGTCCTCTCTTCTTCGTATCATCTGTACGCAGATGATCTCCAAATTTATCGCCACTTTTCGCCCTGCGATGTAGCTTCATCTGTAGAGACACTGAATGCTGACCTCGAGAATGTGAAAGACTGGGCCTCATCATACGGGCTGTTGGTAAACCCGACCAAATCACAAGCCATGATTTTAGGAACCAGGCACACTCTTTCCTTATTACAAAAATCCATTGTTCCTGTATCGTACAATGGCATCACAATAGAGTTTACTGACAAAGCCAAAAACCTCGGGGTTATTTTTGACAGCCATCTGTCTTGGTCTCCACATGTCAGCGAGGTCAGCAGAAGGGTCTTTGCGTCCTTCCACTCCCTCAGGCGGCTGCAGTACTTCCTGCCGCGGCAGACCAAAATCACTCTTGCATAGTCCCTTCTCCTGCCGCTAATCGACTACGCCGATGTCAGTTCGGCAAGCGCGAACGAAGATCTACTGAACAAACTCGAACGACTTCAGAATCTCGGGATTCGGTTTATCTTCGGGTTGCGCAAATTCGACCACGTTTCTCAATATCGCAAAGAGTTGGGGTGGCTAACGATTCGTCGTCACCGAGACTTTCATATTCTTTCATATCTTTTTAATATATTGAAAAATCCGCGCTACCCCAGCTACCTTCGACAGCGCTTTGAGTATCTCTTTTCAGGAGATCGGCACCGGAGATCTCACACGGTCTCACTCTTAGCCACACCAAGGCACAACACCTCGGCGTATGAGCACACCTTCAGGTTGCAGGCGGTCCGACTGTGGAACGCACTTCCTTGCAAGATAAGAGACAGTCCCTGATTAATTCCACGCCTCAACCGAACGGGCGTGGAATCTTGGTAGGGTTGGTTTTCACCAGGAGTATCACAAGTGGTACTGACCTTTGACGCCGTGGACCGGAATTCGAAAGCTCAATTCGAGGCAGCAACACGGGATAAGGAGCACAAGGGGTGGGGGGAGAGGATTCGAATCTTACTCTCGTCGTAGCCCGATGCTGTCGCCGTCGTGTTGCTTGCCGACACAAAGAGTCGCTGTCCGAATGCGACGAATTGGGGACCGAACCACATCAACCTTTCACAACACGAAGCACTCACTCCGATGACTTTTCGGACTTAAAGTGCACCGTCTGCACGTTCCGTATCAATGCGAACAACGCATGGTTCCGTTCCCGTGGTGTCAGGACCTGTGTCCGCACCCGTTGCGCCTCAGAATTGCGACAATTCCGCGCAAATCGGAAGATCCAGGCGGTCACATTGACCAGCTTGTCGAGCGAGCTGTACCGTGCCAGCAGGCTGAACTCCTCTTCCGGCTCTGGTTGCGTCGTACAGACACCGAATGTCAAGGCGCCGCTCGCCGAGGTAACGCGTGGACTCATTGGCCAATCCGATTCGGCTTGAGTCAACCATTTTGGACCCCACCACAAGGGATGTCCAACCAACTCCGGAGCGTGACACCCACGAGACGCACAGTCTGCTGGGTTCATCTCCCATGGAACATGTCTCCAGATTAAGGGAACCTCCGAATTCAAAATCTGCGAAACCCGATTCGCCACAAAAATCTCCAGCTTGTGAACTGAAGCCTTCAGCCAGCATAACACGATCTGGCTGTCCATCCAAGCGTAGACCGTATCTTCTAACGCTATTGACCCACGAAGAACCGTCATCGTGTGGTTGAGCAGACGAGTCAGGAGAGCCGCTCCCGAAAGCTCTAATTTGGGAATGGTCAGGCGAGTGCGCAACGGCGCAACCTTGCTCTTGGCCATGACCAACCGCACATCAACCTCCCCCGAGGAGTCGACCGTACGCAGATATACCGCAGCTCCGTAGCCCTTCTCCGAGGCATCGCAAAACCCATGCAGGGTGGCGGTGTATCGTTTGGTGGGGACCAACCTCCGTGGCAGTGAAATCCGATTGATGCCAGGGAGGGTCGAAAAGAACGATTCCCACTCTGAGCTCAATGACCCGCCGATCGGGTCGTCCCATTTCAGCTCAGCAGACCACAATTGCTGCATAAAACACTTGAGCTGAAATGTTACCGGGGTGATCCATCCGTTTGGATCAAATGTCCTAGCCACCGTTGAAAGGACGTTCCGTTTCGTCCAGACCTTCGGGGAGTCCAACTCGACCCGATACGAAAACATGTCTGACACCGGCTGGTACTGGACGCCTAATACCGACAACATATTTGGATTTTCCAAATTTTCAAAAATGTGGGGATCCTGCTGGTAGTCATCCGGAAGACCAGACAGTAACTCTAAAGAGTTCGACATCCATTTCCGGAGCTCGTAACCTCCACCCCGTAAGAGCTCAACTAGCTCGTCCCGACGAGCTAGCGCCTCCTCTACGGAATCTGCACCGGTACAGATATCATCCATGTAGAGATCCTGCTCCAGGATTGCTGCTCCTCTAGGGAAATTTAACCGTTCTCGATCCGCTAACTCCCGCAGAGTGCGAATCGCCAAATAAGGACTAGACCGTAGCCCGTACGTGTTGGTGTTCAGCTCGTACACCCTGATGGGCTGATCTGGGCTCTCTCGCCACAGTATCAGCTGATACCGTCTATCGTCAGGGTGAATGACCGTCTGCCTAAACATCATCCGGATGTCAGCTACAAACACAACATTGTGTCGACGGAACCGTTCTGCGATGTCATGGTTCAACTTCGGCCCTGAATGCAAACACTGGTTCAGGTTCATGCCGTTAGATGTTGATGCCGATCCATCGAACACTACCCGTATTTTGCCCTCCGGGGTCCTCAAGACCGCGTGATGAGGCAGGAAGCAATGGTCTTCATGCTTCCAGTCGATACCCGAAACCGAAATGTGGCCGAGCGACTCGTATTCCCGCATGAAGTCGACGTACTTCTGCCGGAAAATCCCGTCACGCTTCATGCGTCGTTCCATCGACAGAAGCCGCGTCTCGGCTTCATGGTGTGAACTGCCCAGCGGTGGGCGATCACTCCGGAATGGAAGACGTGTGAGAAATCGACCTGACCGAAGGCGACCAGTATTGTTCCGATAAAACTGTTCACACTCTTCTTCAACCGGGTCCAACCGGCGGACCGTAGGTGGTTCCTCCACCTCCCAAAACTTCTGTATCACCTCCGAGAGTACAGAACCGAATAAGGGACTACGAGTAGCTAGGCGTGGGGCAGCCGGCATGACCGGACCCATTACCGCATGGCCCAGTCTGGTGTTGACTGAAACCAGACCAGTCGCCTGCAACACGTGGACACCTGGCACTAACAGGTATCCCAAGGCATCGACACCCAATAAAATGTCTACTGGGCCCGGAATATCGAACTCCGGGTCAGCCAGTGACAACCCAGCGACCAACTGTCGCACCGAGGGCGACAACCGTACGTGAGGGTGTGAGCCCATCATATTAGGCATGACTAATGCCGTGACCGTCAGATTCACCGATGAATCCACGCGTGACGAGAGAGTAATCCGACATACTCCCTTAACGGAACCGACTTCCGTGTTCCCAATTCCCCGAATGGAATGTGGATACTCCCTTACCGAAATGCCCAACCGTCTTACAAGGTTGCACGAGACTAAGCACCCCTGGGCCCCCGAGTCCAATAGTGCTCGTGCCACACAAGATTTGCCGTCCGAACTCCACGCTATCACAGAGGCGGTGGGGAGCATGACCGTCTGTGGAGTGGCGGCACCCTGTAAGTGGGCGGCGTGTCCCTAGCGGGAACCTCCGCGGGATCCGAACCCGCTGAGACCTCCGTCGGCCGTGGAGTAACTCGGCTGCTGATATGCCGGTGGCATATCAGACCGTATGTACATCAAGGGGTCCCAACCCGCATAATAGGCCCCTCGCTGTCCCGGTATCCGACCATACCGGACGGTGTACGGTGTGCCCGGTGGCCACCGTGGATGGATGGGGGAGAGCGGATCCAACCTGGGGCGCTCTAGGAATGGGAGCGACATCCGACTGTTCGCCTCCCTGTTCGCCTCCCAGAGCGACGGGCAGGGTGGCGCAGAAGGTGGTGGGCTCCCAGCCTTCGCGCTACTCATAGGTGCCATCTGACACCCGCCCGTAACACGCGGTGAGCCAGCGGCCCGAAGTCCTCGCTGACCGTGGACAGCGGCGACCGAACCCCGGCTATCCCGCATGTTACCCCCCGCGCTGCCCCCTTCCCCTCGGGGGGGGTCCCGTCCGCGGGTACCCCAGTCACCCCGTTGGTGACTCCCGTTGCCCGGAGGGGGACTGGGTCCGGCCCTGGTTGGGCCCTGTGGCCGACCAACCTGAGTCTGGCCCTGGTGACCGTCCGAAGGGCCTGACCGATTCAGGCACAACACGATGTGGTGCTTTCCACCACAGCACTCGCAGGGGAACGCGCGCGAGCACTCGCTCAGCGGGTGCGGCCCCAAACAACCGAAACACAATCGGTGGCGGAAGACTAACGTCCTGCGGGCAGCTACCCCGAGCGCCTTAAAGTTGGCGCAACTGGTCACTTCATGACCGGCACTGTCGCAGTGCACACAGCCGTCACCCGACGGCGCGGCATTCAAAACGCCAAATTGTTTCGACCGCCCACCCCCCCGTGGGGGCGGGGGGCGCGGCCCCTCCCGCATCCGCGCGGGTTGGCGCTGCACACTGGCCTCCGTATCCAGTGTGTCACATCGCCTGCATTCACCCTCCAAAAAATCCGTCAATTGGACGAGCGTGGGCAGTTCCGTGCTACTGCCCCCATGCAGCTGTTCAAACCGACTTTGAACAGCTGCAGGCAACCGTGACAAAACCATATATAGAACAATATATGACCATTGGTCTACCGGAAGACCAAGGTTCTGAAGGGCCTTAGTGGCCACCAGCACAGGGTTGAGCACCTGTACTCGGATGTCAACATCCCGGGTAACTCTTGGGATGCTAAACAGCTTCCCCAGCTGCGCATCAACCAACCGCCGTTTGTGTTGGTAGCGGTCAAACAATATGGACCTGGCTATCTCATAATTGCCCGCCGTGACCGTTAGGTGACCGACCAACTCCTTCGGTTCACCCCGCAGAGCCATCAATAGTTGGGCCAACTTGTAGGCGTTGTCCAGGTCGTCCCAACCGTGGACCAAACTATCAAATAAATTAATGAATGCCGGCCACTCATTAATTGCCCCACTGAAGGCCGGAAACTCCAGGTGTGGCAGCCGTCCAACAACACCCTTCGGGGGTGGGTCTCCGTTACCCTCCCCACGGTCATTCCCTCACGACCGCTTAATTTTCTCCGCGCGACGCTCGATGTCGCCCAAGCATTCCATCGCTTGGTCAGCATCCGCGCAGAGCTGTTTCACTGCAGCCACCGAGGCTTCATCCGTAAGCCCGAGAGCTTCAGCCTCCGCAGCCAGCCGACACACCTTCCCGACGCGTGTCATTGCGTCCTCCACACGCTTGAGCAGGACATCGTCCATGTCAGGTCGCTCCACATACTTATGAGTATGGGCGAGCCATCTCATTTACTCCCGGATACCATGTCGCAGTACCGTCAAGGGCGAAGGTGCCATGTTGACCGATTTAATAGATTCTGGTCTTATACTTCACTACCGAACTAAGTATAGGCAGAGACCAGCACTTGCTCGTCAGCGCTGGGCACAGAAATTAAAACTAAGTTGTCAAAACTAAGGCAACCACTAAAAACAATTAAATCCTAAAAAATATTTAATATGGTCGCCCTGTGGACATACCCCTTATAACTATATACTCTAAATCAATTAGAGAATGCCACCATAAGGCACAATAAAAAATAACACACAAAAATTTATTATAAGAAAAAAGGCTATTTTTAATATAATGAAGGTAGCTGTGAACCACGCTCTGCTACCAAATGATTTATTCCACGCCTCAACCGAACGGGCGTGGAATCTTGGTAGGGTTGGTTTTCACCAGGAGTATCACAAGTGGTACTGACCTTTGACGCCGTGGACCGGAATTCGAAAGCTCAATTCGAGGCAGGAACACGGGATAAGGAGCACAAGGGGTGGGGGGAGAGGATTCGAATCTTACTCTCGTCGTAGCCCGATGCTGTCGCCGTCGTGTTGCTTGCCGACACAAAGAGTCGCTGTCCGAATGCGACGAATTGGGGACCGAACCACATCAACCTTTCACAACACGAAGCACTCACTCCGATGACTTGAATCTACTTATTTCCCGACGATTGTTCTGTGCTTATTATAATTAACATTCCGACCAGGCCCGACACCTGTGTTAGACAATTATTACAATTAAAATACAGCCAAGACCCGAACGCCATGTGCCGACATTTTTTCCAAGTCAAAAAAAGTAACCTCTAACTCGTCATCTCGTTTCTATACAAGTGACAGCTGCTAGTTCCGTTTCTGATCACTCGCGGTCCGAGTCGCGCAACAAAAAGAGGTGCGTTCCGAAGCATAAATATTAAACAGTCCCAGTCTTTTCTCTTTCAAAAACCGGGAAAAAGAGCAATTCCTCTCTCTTTCATGATAGTAGTTATAGTATGTATAGTATTACTATATGTACAGGTTTATGTATCTATTGGTACTTATTTAGTAGTTTGGTATATAGATATTTTATTTTACATATTTTATAGATATGCAATTTATTTATTTATTATTTATTATAGATAAGTTATTTGATATTGTGCACTGCCTAGCCTTTCTTGGTATTTTTTCCTATCATGCCTACCGTATGTGCAGCATACCTACCGGAAAAGAGAGGACGTACCCCAGTTCTCCATATCCATATAAATAATATAATATCATCTGTCGCCTCAGTCAAATCGTTACATCCGAATGCTAACTACTTAATCGCCGCCGATTTCAATTTGCGCTGTTTGCGTTGGTTGCCCACCGGCGTTGAACACCTCCGTAGAGAACTACTATGTGTCCAGGAAGCAGCTACTGATCTTATCGACGAATTTCAGGCTCTTGAACTTCACCAGTTTAACACCATTACCAACAGCAGTGGACACACTCTCGATCTGGTCTTTAGCAATGTCGCACTCGTCCTCTTACGCTCCCCCGTACCACTCATCAAAGAGGATATTGCTCATCCATCGCTTGAAATTCTGGCCAATGATCTAACAGCGTCACCACTTTCAGAGTCCAACCGTGCTAGGTACAGATTTCGCAAAGGGGACTATGATTCTATTCATGTTATGCTCAACGAGTCTGACTGGTACGGGATCCTCTCTGAAGGAACGGTTGATGACGCGGTTCATAAGCTTTACACCATCATCAACGACACTATTTGTAAGCATGTGCCCCTGGATACTCGTAAAAAGAAGTCACATCACCCGATTTGGTTTAGTGAGGCACTTGTCAAGATCACCAGGGATAAAGCCAATAGTCATAAAAAATGGAAGCAGTTTAAAAATCCACTCGATTACGAAGAATTCTCCTTACTCAGAATGAGACAAAAGGTTATGCAGGATACATGTTTCAAACTTTACGTTGAATCTATGCAAACTAATATTAAAGTGAACCCCAAACAGCTCTGGTCCTTTGTTAAAGCTCGTAGACAAAACTCTGCCTATCCGCAATCCCTTGAATACCAAGGTGTTCATTATTCAGATGGTCCAAGCATCTGCAAGGGTTTTAATAAATAAATTTTTTTAAAATTACTAAACTCACTTGATATTAATGGTTGTGCAGGTAGCGATAATATCCCACCATACTATATAGTAAAGTGCGCGAAGCAATTGTGTCATCCTCTAAGCATCTTATTCAATAGATCCCTCAAAGAAGGCTCGTTTCCTATTGCCTGGAAGAAAGCTCACATACTTCCGATACACAAAAAAGGAACAAGAAAGAAGATCGACAATTACAGACCAATATCTATTCTTAATGTATTTGGTAAAGTATTCGAGAAGGCTGTTTACAACTGCATTTACCCAATTATTTCTCGTGGTGTACCTCCTCAGCAACACGGGTTTCTCAAAGGCCGATCGACCATGAGTAATCTTGCGGAATTCCTACAATTTGTTCTTCATAAGATGGACAAGCGGAAGCAGGTTGATGTTGTCTATACGGATTTTGAGAAAGCTTTCGACCGCGTAGACCATATCATCCTGTTGCGCAAATTATTTCATCTGGGGATTCAGGGTGACCTCCACCGTTGGATTACTTCTTATGTTTCTAAGAGAAGTCAGGCTGTGATTGTTGGTGGATATAACTCGAACTTTATTGATATCCCGTCGGGTGTTCCTCAAGGTTCTCACTTAGGTCCTTTACTGTACAACGCATATCTCTATGATATTTATACTGCATTTTATGACTGTAAATTTTTACTATATGCTGACGATAAAAAGGTCTACCTTGATGTAAACAGTACCACCGAATGTGATAAGCTACAGGCCGATCTTAATCGCCTAAGTCAGTACTATGAAAAGAATAGGATCTCTGTGAATATTAGTAAATGCGTCCAAATCTCGTTCACTAGAAGTCCCACCCCTATTATATATGACTACTCCATTAACAACAAGCCATTAGCCCGCGTCAATACTATCCGCGATCTTGGTGTCATTCTCGATAGTAAACTATCATTTGAAAAACACATTGAGCACATCACGGCCCGTGCGTTTCGAAATCTGGGTTTTGTTCTGAGAATCTGCAAACCGTTTAACGACCTGGGTTGTATAAAACAGATATATTATGCTTACGTAAGGAGCATTTTGGAATACGCTTCATGTATATGGTCTCCAAACTACATTACGTACATTCAACGCATTGAGCTTATTCAATCAAAATTTATAAAGTACCTGAATTTCAGGTCTCACACTCTTGGGCGCTCTTACGAGGAGTCTTGTCACCAGCATCACCTCATCAGTCTTGAGGATCGCAGAATTTTGCTTGATATGATGTTACTCCACGATATTCTATCGGGCCGCCTTGATTCTTCACCTCTTCTCTCTGAACTATCTTTCTGTGTCCCATCGCGCCGTACTCGTCAAACTTCCAAAAGGCTTTTTGCTATCCCCCTCACGCATACCAGTTATGCTCAAAATTCAACAATGGTTCGCCTTACCAATCAATTTAATAAACTTTTTAACAATTTCGATCCGTTTGCATCGTCTAAGGCGAAATTCCGTCAGGACATTATCAAAAAATTACACAATATCAAGGAGGAATAAGTGAACCTCACACATGCACCCACACACCCTCTCACACTCATTCACACACTCACACACAAACACGTCATAAATATTACATTATTTATTTCTTTATTATACATATACATACCTTTAAATAAACATCATAATAAACATACCTGTCTCTTAGCTCTATATACATGTAAGAGATCTTATTTATTAAGTTTGCACACTGTTCTATCTGTTTATGTTTCTCAATTTAAATTTATCTCTTGTATTTTTGTGGATATCTGTTACTGGCTTTAATTTTGTATCTTTGTTCTTTGTAATTTGTTTATCTATGTGCTGTTGATGTCCCAAATAAAATAAAATAAATAAATAAATAAATAAATGCCTTGGTTTGCTGGAAGAAATCTCTTTTTAGAGATAAGCTCGCCTTTGTACATATGTTTTCAACAAATGTAACTTTTTATTTATCTTTGTGCAATAAAGAATTATGAATTATGAAATAATATATTTGAGATCCTCGCAACAAGCCCTTTCATGACACATGTCACACGAGACATGTGTCATAAAAGGGTTTTTGCTTACCTAACACTTTCGTGTTTGGGTCACGAGAATACAAAAGTGGACCAAATTTCCACTCAATTGGTTCAGAATTCAGTCGTTTAATATTACTTTTACACTCCTAGGACAGACGTGTGATTATATAATGCTTCCTTTTTAAGGTACGGAACCCTACAAATTATACGAATCAAAGGATACCATCTATATTGTGTGCCATACCCACCGCGTTACATAGATATATAGATGTCCAGAAAAACGTGTAAACTACAAACCTCCTTATTCATAAAACTTATCAAAACTATGATAGCTGACATGTGCTTTGTCCTTTTCTCACAAACACAAAATTCAAAGTGACTGACAAAGACAAACGAATTTTAACGGATTATAGTTAAAATAGGTTTATTAGACGTTTATGAATAAGGCGGTAAGAGTATAGACTGAAATGATAATAAATGGGTCACAAAATCACAAAATAATGATAATAACTGCCTAAACAATAGCCTGACTCTGGCAAAGATTTAATGGATTTTGATTTGAATGATTTGATTTCTAATGAAACCTTCCGATTGTGTTCTGTTTGTATTCGCATATTAATCAGATTGATGCCGCAGTTAGAGAAACGAGCCATGAGAGCGGTCAGAGGTCGACACCCCAGACAGTTGTCATTATCGATATGCCGAACGTAAGTTCAAATCTAAATTGGTTTTCGACAGTAATTTTCCGTAATGGACGCATTTATCTGTTTTCTAGATCGTTTTCGTGGCAGCTGCAAATATTAAATATTTGAACAATCATTTCTCGTAACTGAAATTAGTGGTAATAAGTACTTACTTACTTTGCCGATGGTGATGATGTGTTTGAAATTTGGTTCAGGTGATTTCACCTAGATGGCGTTGTTCTATTTGTAACTCGCGATGTTGAGATTTTCTTGGCTTCGCATAAACTGAAATTGAATATATTTTTTGTTATCCCTTCATACCAATCCTGGTCTGTTATTAAACATTATTGTTTACGATACAGTGGTTTTAATGGCAGCACCAATAGGGGTCAGAGTCCAAACAATTGGTCCTTCGAGCCGGATACTGTTTTTATTTTTGAGATTTGTGGTCTAAAAAGACCACTCACGCGTCCTTGCGGTGGATTGCTGCAGCAAGAGGGCGTGTTGGGCAGTCAATGGAGACATGGGCAGCTGAGTAACAGATGCCAATGCCACCTTGGCAGCCTTGGTTTTGTAGCCGACGACGTCACATAAGCCCGTAGTGCAGGCAACCTGTGACAGCCCAGCTGAGAGGCCATATACATGAGGACAACAGATCAACTGCAGGAGAGCGGCGGCGACCTCTACGGGGCGCCTTGGAGACCAAACTACAGTTCAACAAATATACATGAGGACAACAGATCAACTACAGGAGAGAGGCAACCTCTAGGAGCGCCTTGGAGACCAAACTACAGTTCAACAAATGCGTGAGTGAGAAGTGAAATCGCGAGTACATTTGATTCTTTCTATAAGAAATAATTCAAGACATTTTGAACTTTATTAACATCGAGTAATAAACTCAGAAGAATTCAGATCAATTTGGGACTTGTAAAATTAGCAATAATTGTGTATTAGTTTTAGGACTTAGAATAATTTGCTTAAAAACGAGGGAACGGGGAACCTATGCCCAATTTTCCCCAGAGATCAAATAGTTCAAAACACTTGTAAAATTTTCGTGAAATTTCATACCTTAGATTAGAACTTTACATAGATAGTGAATTATAATCATAAGCTACAACCATGGAGAAAATAATTGTTCTCCAAGAAGAGTTGCACAAGTCTATGAAAAAAGGTTTAGTAAATTTAAAAAAATCACCTAAAGACAGAATAACTGTTGAATATGTAGAAGCTAGATTGGAGAATTTAGAAAGAGATTGGACAACATTTAGAGAAAACAGTTCAAAGATTTATGCAACTTATTCAAGAGATGCTATAAGGGAGTCTAATTATGAAAAGGAAGAGTTGTATGATCAATGCGAAGATGCCTATATAGAATATAAATCACAATTGAGATTGTTTTTAAATAAGTTACAATTGTCGAGGAAAACAACCACGGAGACTAATTCCTCCGGCGCATCTTCTAGTTCAATGGTTAGGTTGCCAAAGATTTCCATACCCATGTTTTCCGGTAAATATGCGGAATGGACGACATTTCGGGATTTGTTTGTATCCCTCATTCACAAAAACTCTTCTTTGGATGATGTACAGAAATTACACTATCTGAAAAGCCACTTGAGTGGTGAGGCAGAACAGCTTATTAGACAAACCCCAATAACTGACGCCAACTATCTCAAATGCTGGCAGCAGTTAGAGGAGCGTTACAACAACAAAAGATATTTAGCAAATTGTATATTAAAAAGATTACTCGGTCAAAGGAGATTATATAATGAATCTGCCTCAGCTCTCAGGGAATTATTAGATACTACAATGGATTGTTTAAATGCTTTATCCAACTTGGAAATAAACGTGACTACATGGGATGTGATGATAATACACATTATAGCATCCAAATTTGATAGTGAAACTCGCAAACAGTGGGAGTTGCACATCACCGATTCAGAAGGTAACGAGTTGCCATCTTTGGTACAGTTCAAGGAATTTATAGAAACTCGATTCCGAGCTTTAGAGTGTTTGGAACCCAAAGGACACACCTTTCGTCCGAACAGTGGCAATAGGGCTGATTCTCATAACCCCAAGGCGCTGTTAGGTGTCACATCTGAAATTAAGTGTGAGTTCTGCTCCGAAGCCCACAAACTTTGTTTCTGCAAGAAGTTTTCCAGTCAACAATATGATCAAAGACGCGAATTTGTGATTAATAAGAGAATGTGCTTTAATTGTTTAGGAGGCAATCACACAGTGTATAATTGCAGGAAAACTACCTCGTGCCAAATATGCAAGCGCAGACATCATTCCTTACTGCATCCACCTAATGAACCTGAAAATAGATCACAAGACATACCACCAGCTGTCAAACACCCTGACAAACCGGTTAGGGACCAGACGATAACTTCGTGCTTGGCAACTGGCAAAGGAACAAAATCCAGACAGGTTTTATTGGCCACAGCGCTAATAAATATCGAGTCACATAAAGGTCAAGTCCAAGTAATTCGAGCATTGCTGGATCAAGGTTCACAGGCTTGCTTTATCACCGAAGATACAGTTCAACTTTTACAACTAAAAAAGACACCGGTCAAAGGTATTATTTCCGGCGTAGGTCAAAGAGAATCTCTAAGTACAAAGTCCATGGTCAGGCTGATGATTCAGTCGAGAGTAGATCACCAGTTCAAAGTTCAGGTCAATGCTTATGTTTTGAAAAATATTACGTCTTGTCTTCCGAAAAAAACCGTAGATCCAGTCGAATGGGTTGATCTACAAGAATTGACATTGGCAGATCCGCAGTTCAACGTTCCCAATAAAATAAATGTTTTACTGGGAGCGGACATCTATAGTTCAATAATGAAGGAGGGTTTGAAAAGGAGCCCTTCTGGCACTTTGATAGCCCAGAGCACAACACTTGGCTGGATAGTATCCGGCGTAGTTCAACCTGGAAAAGAAACAGGCAATAGTACAACCCCAATTAGCGTTATGCACGCACAGATCAATACTGATGATTCTCTCAAAAGATTTTGGGAAATCGAAGAACAAATAACAGAGGTCAAACCCATGCTAACAGAAGAAGAGAGAAAATGTGAAGATTTATTTACAGAAACAACTGTGAGATCAAACGATGGCCGTTATGTAGTTAAACTACCTTTCCGAGATGCAGAACCTGCCTGCAAAGGTGGAGATTCACGAAACATTGCGATAGCTAGACTGAAATCTCTAGAAAAGAGATTCGCAAGAGATGAAGAATTGAAAGAAAAGTACACAGAAGTAATTAACGAATATTTACAATTAGATCACATGAGAGAAGTCGAAGGCGAGGACACAAGAAAAGAAGAAGCTACATACTTACCGCACCACGCAGTGATCAGAACAGACAAAGCTACAACAAAGGTTCGCGTAGTATTCAACGCGTCTGAGAAAAACAAAAATGGTGTGTCGCTTAATAACACGCTAATGGTAGGGCCCAAATTACAAGCGGATTTACGTCACACAGTAATGAGATGGAGAGGCCACCCCATTGGCCTAATCACGGACATTGTTAAAATGTACCGACAAGTGAGAGTGTCAGATGATGACGTAATTTTCCAGCGTATAGTATGGAGAGACGATCCTGAAAAAGAAATAAAGGATTATGAGTTGCTTACTTTGACGTTTGGGACAGCATGCGCTCCTCATCTTGCAGTAAGAGCTTTACAGCAAACTGCACATGATGAAGGACACAATTACTCTCTTGCTGCTGAAAAAGTCTTAAACAACTTTTATATGGACGATTTAATGGCAGGGTGTAGCAATGTCGAAGAAGGAATAAAATTGTATACAGAAATGACAGATCTATTAGAAAAGAGTGGTTTCAAGCTACAGAAGTGGAATAGTAACAGTAAGGAACTGTTACAGAAGATATACATGACAGCTGCTGAAAAAGAAGAAGAAATTAATAGAAAGGAAGAAGAAACCGCTGAAAAGAACAAACAGGACAATAAAGAAAAGGAAATAGAGATCAAAATTGATGCAAATAATAAAATACTGGGACTCACCTGGAACCGTAGAGACGACAAAATTCAGTATTCGGTGACTCTTCCTCCGATGACAGCTGGACCTATAACTAAAAGAACAGTTATTGCAGATATTGCACGGCTTTTTGACCCGCTAGGCTGGATAGCTCCTTGCATCATTATAGCCAAGATTTTCATCCAAAAACTATGGCTCACAGGTCTCGGATGGGACGATAAATTATGCGAGGTATTAGTAGAAGAATGGAGTACTTACCGAAAAGAGTTGTCTGCACTAACGAAGATAGAAATTCCTCGATGGATGAGTTCACGTTATGATGATGTCATCACAGAACTTCATGGGTTTAGTGATGCGTCCAAAGCGGCGTATTCAGCGGTCGTCTACCTCCGAGTGGTCGACGCAAAGGGCGAAGTTCACACTTCACTAGTGGTAGCAAAAACAAGAGTTGCTCCGATAAAGCAAATAAGCATCCCAAGATTGGAGCTATGCGGAGCTGTACTCCTTTCCAAATTGCTAGTTGAGTGTGCAGAAGTGTTGGGCATTCATAAGGACAATATAAGGGCGTGGACCGATTCAACCATAGTCCTCGCGTGGCTGAATAGCCATCCGAGTCGATGGAAAACATTTGTGGGAAATAGAGTAGCAGAGGTGTTGTCATCTTTAAATTCATGGCAGTGGTTTCACGTGTCAACGAAAATGAACCCTGCTGATTGTGCATCACGCGGAGTGCTACCCATCGCCCTAGTTAATGATACACTTTGGTATTCCGGGCCTTCATTTCTGCGAGAGAAGGAAGTACAATACATAAAACCTAAAGATAATAATGTGACGTTAGAACAAGTAATAAAGACCAACATTGCGACAGTTCCAGAGGAGTCGCTCTTTACAAGATTCTCCTCTTTACAGAGGCTACAACGAGTTTTAGCCTATTGTAGAAGATTTACGAAAAAGGACAAAACGAATGCAAGATATTTACAGAAGAAGGAGTTAGATGATGTTTTACAAAGATGCTTAAAGATCACACAAAAGGAACATTTTGAAACGGAGTACAACCTACTAGAAACGAAAGGGACAATACAAGGACAACACAGCAAATTAAAAACACTCTGTCCTTATCTTGATGACAAGGGACTGATTCGAGTTAGTGGAAGAATTCAAAGGGCTCAGTTAGAAAAGGACACGAAGCACCCTATAATTCTTCCGAAGGGGGCTCATCTAACGAAACTCATCGTAGCTGAAGCGCACTTAAAGACTCTTCACGGTGGTCCATCATTAATGATGAATTACTTGAGATCAGCGTATTGGATCATAGGCGCAAGAAATTTAGTAAAGCATCATGTCCACAAATGCGTTGTATGCGTCAGACAGAAAGCCAATATCAACCATCAACTGATGGGTTCGTTGCCATCAGCTAGATGTGTACCAGCCAGACCATTCTTCAACAGTGGTGTGGATTATGCTGGTCCAATAAATATAAGGACTACTAAGGGACGTGGGCATCGTGCATTCAAAGGATATATATGCCTATTCATATGCATGGCCACTCGCGCCATACATTTAGAGGTTGTTAGTGATATGACCATTCAAGCTTTCTTGGCGGCGTTTAAGAGATTTGTCTCACGGCGCGGACACTGCGCTCATATGTGGAGCGATAATGGGACCACATTCGTTGGTGCCTCTAAAGAACTAAAGGAGATAGTGACGATAGAAAGTTCTGCTGCAGAGCATTTGGAGAACTCTGGTACAGAATGGCATTTTATACCCCCACGAGCCCCTAATTTTGGAGGGTTGTGGGAGGCAGGGATAAAAGCTACAAAGTTTCACCTTAAGAGGGTGATAGGCGATGCAACTCTCACTTATGAGGAATTGAGCACGTTGTTATGTCAGGTCGAAGCCTGTTTAAATTCGCGACCTTTGAGTGTCATCGACACCACAGAACCCGGTGAACCCTTGCCGTTATCCCCGGGTCATTTTTTGATAGGTGAACCTATTCTCACGGTTCCCGAAGACACTTATGAACGCTCAAACGTTAACTGTCTAACAAGATGGCAATTCGTCCAGAAGATGTTAGGCTCATTTTGGAGACGCTGGTCCTCTGAGTATCTGAGTACTTTAATGCAAAGATACAAGTGGACATCAAGAAATCCCGAGCCTAATGTAGGAGACGTGGTTCTTGTAAAAGAGGATGATTTGCCTCCAAGCCGCTGGTTGCTAGGTGGAATAGTCGAAAAACATCCGGGTTGTGATAATCTCACCCGTGTAGTCACTTTACGTACCAAGGCGTCTATCTTTAAAAGACCGATTTGTAAAATATGTGTTTTACCTGTTAACCAGTAAGCTCTCTTATTTTTGTTTAAATGTGTATTGTTGGTTGATTTTACCAACTCATAATATTTTAGTGTGTCATGAAAACTTTGTTTTATGTTATTCGGTTTGTAAAATGTGAAAACTCTTATGTTTTATATGAACTAGATTTAAGCTAATGCACGTTTTTTTTGTTTAAAAGCCATTTCTTCACTAAATGCCTTTTGGTGGGCGATATGTTTGAAATTTGGTTCAGGTGATTTCACCTAGATGGCGTTGTTCTATTTGTAACTCGCGATGTTGAGATTTTCTTGGCTTCGCATAAACTGAAATTGAATATATTTTTTGTTATCCCTTCATACCAATCCTGGTCTGTTATTAAACATTATTGTTTACGATACAGTGGTTTTAATGGCAGCACCAATAGGGGTCAGAGTCCAAACATGATGATAATAATAATAATAATTGTTTATTTAATAATGATTATATCACACTGCAGTTAGACATTCTTAAATATATGTAGGCGGCAATCTTATATATAATATATAATCTATGTAATCCCTAGGCAATATATAGAATGCCTAAAGCGTGGGGGTAATGTATGAAATATTATTTATTTTATACTTTGCCTAGGTATTATATATAATACCCAATGCGCAGCCGGTACTGTATGTAAAAGCGTATAATACTGCGGTAGTTTAGATGAAGGGTAAAGGGCGTGAGCGAAGCGAAGCCCCCTTTATCCTTCGTGCTAGGTTGAATATGTAAGAACAAGCAAAAAATACTTAGTTTTAAGTATTTTTTGTTATTCTTACATATTCAACTTAACACAAAAAATACTTAGTTTTAAGTATTTTTATTTATTTATAAATATATATTTATTTTTTGTGTAAAGTTGAATATGTAAGAACACAAACTCACCCCCTTTACCTTTCACCTAAGCTACTTCAGTGCTTTGCCCTGATATTGTGCGGAAAATCTATTTATTTTACACATTACCAGTGTCCAAGTAGGACAGTAGTGGACATTAATATTAATAATATTTTATACATTTCCTGAACGCCCCCTGGCTAAGTAAACCTGTGTTACACAGATTACCGGTACAATAACGAAGTAGGTTGACGATTCAATTTTAAGTTCCTTATTACCTAAACTAAGTTAATAGTTACTTGTAATATAGGCATCAGTTCTCTTCCAGTGACGATTTGATTAGAGATTTCAACAAAATAGTTTTATCACATATACCTCTATCAATTTCTAGCAATCAATAATTTACTAGGTAGTTTAATTCATTAAATAATTAAAAAGTTTCGTTTGTATAGCTTGTAGTATTTCTAAAAGCTGCATTAGTTAAATATAGAATTATAGAAACCGTCTGCTAAAAGGTAACATGCAACCTCACATGCGACGGACATACACCACAAATCTTATAAATACTAAAGCAAACATTCGTATGATTTAGTATTTATAAGAATTGTGAAACTATTTAATGTTGTTATATTGAAAATATTTTCGGTTTGTTCATAGTTCAGATTCTGAAGCCAGTTAAAAAGGACAATTTTTAGGGTATATTTATTAAGGTGTACGAGAGCATTGGTTGAACTATCCTTGTTTTAGAGATAATTGCCGAGAAAACAAAAAGTTTATGTGCAAAAGAAGTTTTGTATAGGGTAAGGTGGCAAGCCCTATCTTTACGCCGTCTTGGGTCCTGAGCTGGTTCCGGTGTAATGTTAGATTCTGTAGTTCTAACAGTTTTTTAATATGATATAATATATGTCTCACTGCTATTACCTTCCAATCGGCATAGAGTTCATTTGTTGGAAATCTATAAGGTCTGATAGAACTTACATTCTAAACAGCCCTCTGGGCTCTCTCCAGTGCGATCATTACTGTTTTATGGGTGACACCTTAAGAAGAAATATAATAAGTCAGTAATGACTGGCACAGCGAGTAGTAAAGTATTTTGATGACTTTCTTATTGGCAACATGTCTGATATTTTTTACAGGGCTATCAGTTTTCTCACCCGCAACTGCGCATCTGACAACTGCCTAATGTATTGTTAAATGAGATTTGGTAATCAATTGTTACACCCAAATATTCAATTATATTGATTCTCTGTGATCAAAAACAGTCAACAGTTGCAGTTCGGGGGCATTGACTGGAATATACAAACATCGAATGCCCATTTTGAGTCGATTGAAAGCGGGCTAAGATTGAAAAAGTTTAGTATTTGGTTTTATCTGTATGCAAGGTAAGTAAATTGTAGTTTAATCAGAGAGATACGGTATAATACGGTAATTCTATAAGCTTGCTTGAAGACGTGAGTCCAGGTCTTTGAACAACAGAGCAGTGTCATCTGCAAAAGTGATAATTTAGCCATTCCTCAGGAGAGCATTACATAGATAATTTATATAAATCAGGAAGAGTGCTGGGCTAAGCATAAGATTTTCATTTCATTTTCATTTTATTTTCCACTTATACCTATCATAACAGGCTAGGCCCAATTCGATGGGTATGGTATGTATCATACAAACATTATATTTTACTTAAAAAATAAAATAAAAATAAACTATAATAGGTGCTCACTGTAGCACAGTACAAGCAACGCCATTCTTCTGAATTCACTCCGAGCAACATGGAATAGGTCGACGTGATCCGAGATAAGGTATAGAGCGTGTGCGGCGCGTGTGAGCGGCGCCTGCGCCAATTGGTTCGTGCGCGCGCGCGGCACCAGCAGCAGCGGCGGCCGGCGCCGGCGGCCGACGTCCCGTCCGGCACGCACATTCGCAACTCCCCCAGCACTACGGGGTTGCAGATCCTGCCTACCAGGACGCTGTGCACATATGTTACCAGAGCCAGGTCCCTCCTTACCCTCAGCTCATTGTTCCCCACCATTCCTAAAATAAAGAGTGTAGGATACATTAAAGGATAAAATGGATAAACTTCATACTGCCGCATATACAAATATCGCATAAATTTATTTTGGACGTGTTCGACCATAAGCCGATATTTTGTATGATGGGGTGCCCATATTATTGCGTTTGACTCTAGCTGACTCCTAACCAAAGCATTATAGAGACTCACACTAGCTGTAATGTTTGTGAAGGTACGCCCCATTCGAAGGATGAACCCTAGGTTCATAGAAGCCTTTTTGCAGATATTCTCAATATGCTTACTTTAGTTGAGGTCAGAAGTCAACTGAACGCCTAGGTCTCTGACGTCATCAACTCTCTCTATTTTCTTATCTCCCAATGTGTAGTCTGAGATGATTGGATATACTTTCCTTGTGAAGGATATAAGAGCGCATTTGGAGACGTTGAACTCCAGTCTATTGTCCGTACTCCACTGAACTACCCGGTCTATGTCTTCTTGCAATCTCTTACAGTCTGACGCACTACCTATTTGGTAAGAGAGTTTTAGGTCATCCGCAAATAATAAACAACTAGCATTTTTTACAACTTTCGGCAAGTCGTTTATCATTATTATAAATTCAATAGGGCCCAAATTACTGCCTTGACTTACTCCAGATCTGGTGAAATATGTATCCGAACGATGGCCATTGTATTCCACATATTGTTTTCTTTCGCTCATGTAGCTAATAAAGAACCGTAACAGATTTGGAGTACAACCGATGTCCGATAACTTCTTTAACAGCACATCATTATCAACCAAATCGAAGGCCTTTTTGTAGTCAAAGTACGCGGCATCCACCTGTCCCCCACTGTCAACTGCTGGGATAACTTGAGACATAAATTTGAGAAGATTGCTGGTGGTACTACGAGATGAGCGAAAACCATGCTGAGCATCCGCTAGTTGTGGCTCAATCTGGACTGTGATTGCACGTTGGATAGCAGATTCCCAAACCTTTGCCGGCGTTGAAAGCACTGCCACTGGCCTATACCCATCTACATTTGCTTTGGCCTTCCCCTTTGGTACTGGAATTACCCGTGTTACTTTCCACCTATCTGGGAAGACTGAGGCTGTCAGACATAGGTTATAAATGTAGCACAACGGTTCTGCTAA
This sequence comes from Argyresthia goedartella, assembly GCA_949825045.1. Lineage (NCBI taxonomy): Eukaryota > Metazoa > Arthropoda > Insecta > Lepidoptera > Argyresthiidae > Argyresthia > Argyresthia goedartella. Next base: position 9,865,251 of record OX463812.1, on the reverse strand, counting down.
AGTCATACGACAATCACGGATGAGATATGCCGGAATGCCATCTGGCCCCGCCGAGCGTTTCGGTTTTAACCGCCTCAGCGCGCTACGAACCTCCCCGAGCTGTAGTCGGTCCACCTGCACTCTTGCCGCGGTAGGCTCCGCCTCCGCCACAGCGGCGGTGGCGTCAAGCTTGGCGCGTTCCGTACTGTAAACCGAGTGAAAGTAATTCGCAAACTCCTCGGCGCACTCCTCCGCTGACAATACTCCTTAACGATTTTTTGTGGATACCTATTCCCCTTCATAGATTTTATATAGCTCCAAAATGCCTTTGGGTCTTCTATTAAATGATTTTGTATGCGGTTTTTATACTGTTCTTGGGCTAATAGTATAGAACATTTAACCCTCGCTCTGCAAACTGAAAACTTTTCGTAATCTACAGTAGATTTGCTAGATTTATATTTTTTATGCAGTTCAGCCTTTAATTTAATGTCGTGAATCAAGTCTTTTGTGCACCACTCAGGATAGCTATACCCAGAGTTTATACATTGTCGCTTTTTTTTCGGAACACTGTCATCAAAAATTTTATTCAAAGTGCTATAAAAGAAATCTAGACAATTTTCTACGCCATCCATCCCATATATCGGTCCCCAGTCCACCCCTACTATAGCAGAGTACAGTACAAAAAAATCTGCCTTGTTGAAATTCCAACCGGTCGGCTCGCTCTGAGGTTGTTGGTTACCGTGTTGTGCTAAGTTATCAGTGGATGCGCTCTCGCCCGGCGGCGGGGGCGGCGGCGGTGGCCGGCCGCACAGCGACACTGTGACCTCGAGCGGCGGGTGATACACTTCTACCTTCACCATCGGCGAGTCCGCTGCGCGCACGCACACGCTCGATCCTATCCCGCCGAACTTACTCAGTACCAAATCAAGCTGCCGATCATCGCAATTAGGTACCATGTTGCTCTGAATGAACCCACAATAGGCTACCCAATACTCATAATAAGTGGCGGTTTCCTTAGTACAGGAATTTAAATTGAAATCCCCCATAACGATGACGTTGCTGTACGCATCACAAAATTGTTCAATTATTCTAAACATAACTATATACTCAGACTCACTACTCCTCGGTGGGATATAAATACTACATAATAAGAATATCAATCTGTTTTGTTTGTACACCGCACCGGCAACAAGTTCGAATGTGTGAGTGTCAACATTTACACGAAGATATGCCATCACAACCTGTAGAGCAGTCTATTTTCATAGAGCCGTGGATAGATACTACTTCGTTAAGTTGGTTTTAGAATTTACAAGTGAGTTTATAGGACGATTTATCTATTAAAATGCAGGAACACTGCCCTGGTTTACCTGTTCTGCTATATTTTGTCTACAGTATATATTATTATTATTTATAACTTGCCATGTTTTTTAAAATATTATAATATCAACTTCTTTTTTCTGAAACTGTATCTTTATTTTTTACGCGGAATTGCAAAACCATCTGTATCTGCAAGTGTTTCATTGCTAGTGGATTTTCTTAATTCTAAATGTAACCTATCTCTGTTTTACACCTCCAAATCCCAGCAGTATTTTTTCCAACTATTTCTGATAGTTAATTCACTAAATAGACTTTTGATTCATTGGCATTAGCCGAGTCTATTGCAGGGCTCAGGTCAAGGTTCGTGATTACAGTTTTTACTTTATCGAAATCCACCTTAGTTACCACTTGTGGAGAAATGTTTTGTCTAAATTTAATTGGTAAAGATAACAAGATGGGATCGTGATCAGTTAATGTTTGAATTTATCGGCTCATTATTCAACATTTTAATTTGATTTTCATCATCGCGTGGTCTAGGCAGGTATTCAATCGAGTAGGTTACCTGCGCAGGTAAGATTTCATTAGAAGTCATTATATCTAAATATTCTGGAGTATTTCTGTCCGTAGAGGTCGGTGTGATGTAAATTTGTTTTTTTTTTTCTAAAAAGGACATTAGTATATCAAGAGACTGGCAAAAGTTATATGTTTATGCCTTAGTTTGCTGGAAGAAAACTCTTTTTAGAGATGAGCCAGCCTTTGTACATTTATGTTTTCAATTTATATAACTTTTATATATCTGTGTGAAATAAATAATTTTGAATAATGAATTATGTTTTTAACACCCTTTTATTAGCTTCACCTGTAACCAAATATTTAAAAAAAATCTTGCAGTTAAATTTGACTTACTTCTCGGTTTAGGATTAGAATTAAATTTGGAATAATTATGTAAGTTCACATGCATATGATTGCTGAACTTACATAATTAAATATTATGCAATGAAATATTTAGATACCATCGAGCTGATCCGATGATGAAACAAGATGGTAGTCAAAGGAGCTCTATAACGCAATCCTACCGAGATTAGGCTCTTGAGAATCGTCTTGGTGAGTAGTTGATAGATTAGTGAGGGTATCGAGCTGATCTGATGATGGGACCTGAAGGTGGATAGTGGAATTCTTCAACGGCTACTTGTAAATCCCTCGACTTTGGACTCGTTTGATTTTTGATTTGATTTTAATGTTTAATAATAAATTGTTCTTAGTAGTGAGGGTATCGAGCTGTTCTGTTGATAGAACTGGATGGTGGTCACAGGAACTCTGTAAGTTTGGGCTCTTTAGAATCGTCTCGGTGAGTAGTTGGTAAGCGTGTTTGTAAGTTTTTAACTTAGTGATTATTTATTTGCAGGTGACCTATAGATATATGCAAGAGTAATATTTTGATCTAGATAAGAGACCAAGCAATTCAAGCGTCAACTAAGGTTAGGTAAGGTAAGTTCGTAAGAAAATTATTTAAGGGACTTTTTAACATAAACAACAAAACCATCGTTTTGAAGACGGTTCATCTGAGTGTGCTGACAAGAGTAGTGTTTTGACTTCAGGTGGACTTCCCACAGACATTAATCAATACTCAGGATCATTCATTTTAAACAGAGCCAAATGTCAGCACAAAAAGGAGCCTTCAGCCGAGAACCTAGCTACTTTCAAATTCCTTCGAAACCGCTGTAATCGCATGTGTCGTAATGCCAAAAGCCGTAATATCTTTGGGTGTATCGAAAGATACACACCTGATCAATATAATTCATTGCAACACTTGGTGTCGGTAAGTCAGAATCAATTGGGTGGCAAAGTTGATCTTAAAAGTCTCAACAATTTTTTCGCAGCTTCCCCTGTCGCCATGGATCCTACTGTTCGCACAGAAAACCACAGAAAATGTATGACTGTAGCGGTAACTAACCGTAACAGAGGACAACAATTTGCTTGTTGCTTCTTTTGTTTCTACTAAGTTTCTTAATTAATGTCGTTCGACCTCTTTGGAGGTCATTCATTAGGCCAGTGTCAAGTGTGATCACTTTTTTATCAGATTCTCTTTTGAGAAGAGATGGTTTCGGTAATGGTTTCTTGCTCGTTAGCACTACCCAGAGGGCAGGGCGGACTGGATGGACAACAATATCCTGCGAAAATCAGTATAGGTATACATATGTAACCTCCACGTTTTTTTTTATTCTTGAACGCACAGTAAACTGAGGTGGCACTCTATTAAACTTCAACTTATTTACAATACTATGAGAACGTTTTACTCAGTTTTATTTTCTTAATACATATGTAACTGGTGTTACACATCTTATTTTTTTTTTAAATAAGTCAAAAAAATAATAACCGAGTGACATAGATTTCTAATTTTTTAAGGATTTCACCTAGTGCCCGCTCGACATTGAGCGCCACAGAGGTCTGTACGTAATATATTGCCAAATACACAATACATCAGAAAATGTCCCTAAGGGGCTTACCCTAACGCCGCCACACCCAGAAGGTCACGAGACATTTTACTAATTAAATGTATCAGATGATATTTTTTTTCACTGGAACAAGTCGTTTTGACCATTCACAATGGGCGTAGTTCTACGAGGCACTATGGAAACTTTTGTTAACATTTTTTCAATGATAGAAAGGTCAAATACCATACGAAAGGTCTTACCAGATGAAAGGGCTTAAAGAACTCCACTTGCTACGATTCTGGCATACTTCAAATACAATTAAATCTAAAAACAATGTTGTTGCAAATAAATTATATCTTTTCTACACAGACAGACAGAACCTAATAGAACGGCAAACTCTTTAAAACGCGATTTAATACAGTAATGCAATTTATTTTTGATGTACTCTTACAAGGGTCGGTCTTAGATAAAGATTCCCAAATAATAATTTGTCATAGTACTGATAGTATGAGTACGGTACAGTTCACAATTTACCCCAACATATGTGGTTACAACTTCATTTAATGCCCTCCTAAAATAAATCATACATATAAAATAAGCTTCATATTGACTTTGTAAATGTGCTTTGCAGTAAGTGCACGAATGGGCAATTTGAATCATGTTATGTTCGAGTGGAATTTATATTGCAGCTGAGAAATTGGGTCACTGGAGATCTCTTATAGAGATCTATCTCATTGAGATATCTTATAGAGATATGGTGAGGTAAATTATAGAATGTTTTTTTACAATTTCAAATTAATTACATTTTATTTGCGAAGATATTGTTGTAGAGATGTTTACATCACCAATAATTCACCAAGTTAAAAACTTTAAAAAACCGACTTCAAGCTATTCCTATATACCCTATTCCGTCCTCCCCGGCAAGGATGCGAATGTTGTCTTAGAAGAAAAGTCGTCATCAAAACTTTTGCTAATGGAAGCACAAACCAAAAATGTCATCTGTGAATATATTTTTTTGTTGTTTTTTCAAAACGTGCAAAATCGATTTTGATAATATTTATATGGGCCTACCTCTGAAGTAGTAGTATCCTACCAATTAAAACAAGAATCATCAAAATCGATTCATAATTGTCGAGGTAATCGCGCAACGTCGAATTGAGAACCTCGTCCTTTTTAAGTCGGTTAAAATACTTTTTCTTAAAATAGTATGAAATGTCTTTTTCTGTCTTTTTCTCAAAATAGTATGAGTCTGTCTCCCATGATACAGGTTTTTCCTACTTTGGGAGGCAGGGACCTCAAATATGTTAACCCTGTTATTTTGAACAATAACAATTATTCTATTATTCTATTATTCTGATGTACCCATAATATCTGTGAAGATAGTATCCGAAAGTGATTCATCCTGGTCAATTTTTTTAAGTGTCCAGGAAAACACAAAAATCTCCAGTAATTAAAATGAAATCCCATTACATATCATGATATTTAAATAAAGAACTATAAATGTGTCCAGTAAGTAAGTATGAAATCCCATTACATATCATAATATTTAAATATAGAACTAGTCTTTTTCTGCGAAGATAAACTAAGGAGGTTATTGGCAGTTAGGGGCCTTTAGTAAACAGGAGGAACCATTGAGGTTGACGTGTCCGAATTTCACTTATATTGCACGATGTAAAATGGCGCAAACTCAGTTCATTTGTATTTTTTACTATTTTGATACTAATTAGGAATTAGTAATTCGATACTATCAGAAGAAAAAGACGAATAAAATAAAAAAATCACAATAAACATAAATGGTTTTATTTTTGAGAAAAGCACTATACACGCTTTGACCATAATTGCCATCCTGGTCTCGTATTATAGCCGGAGCTAGCCTACGGCTCGGCCGGCTAAATCATACTCGTCCAGGATGGCTTACTTACTGGTCTCTGCAGTAATGTACTATTACTGCTTATATATTGGTTCCTCACTATATATATTTACATAGGTTATTGTGACGCATTCAAACAATTGATCATTTATTCATTTATCTGTTGACATATCGCCTAAAAGGAACAAATTCAAAATACTTTATTTTCTGTAAATAATAAAATATATTTAGAAAACGTATTTTTTCGCCTCTTCCCTACATTCAAACACTGTGAGAGAAGTTGGGCGATCAAACTCCCACAGATTGGTTGTACAATCTCTTTTTAATATAGGTTTTGTTTAACAAGTAGAAATATTACATATTATAATAAATAAACAACTACAAAATTATTAAGCGAGTTCTGGGTTGAGTTAGATTAACACAATTTTTTCTTGACATTTATGTTATCTTGAATATTATAAAATTCCTTTTTAGATAAATGGCTTTTACATAGTTTTAAATTGCTCATTTACTAAATTCAAAACATTTTTGGAATATGTTTGAAGGTTCTTCCGATCATATATATTTTCGAATATAAATTGATTTGGTAGAGTTGGTAAATAAATTTCTTTAAACGTTATCTTAGGGAGTCTGTGTGATTTAAATTATTAATTGCTCGATTAGCTCTTTTCTGTAAAATAAAAATAGATTGAAAATCCGCTGCTTAGCCCCACAACAAGATACGATAGGACATGAAACTATGAAAGTAACTAAAATTGACTAGCCTCCACATAAAGTCATGCCTAAGAGTCACCCCATAAGAACTGGTAGATGAATGCACCCATTTATCTTACTAAGGTAAGGCGCATACACGCTGTGATTGCACAACTAGAGGGTGTAACGTGGAACACAAATCTGTAGTGATATTTAAGGGACACTAATCGGTTATATAGTGAAATTCTTTTGAAAGTTATCCCTAACAATCCTTTATTAAAATACTAGCAGGTGCCTGCGGCTTCGCTCGCGCAAACTCGTATAAAAATGGCCAGTCCAAACAAAACTTAAACTGCCCCCTTAGCGTGGGGAAATTATAAATATTACTTCCTTGGTTGATGTCACATACCTATGTACAGAGCCACAAACTTATCTGTAGAATGGCGAAAGGGGAAACTACGGACGCCATTTTGAAAATGTCACTTCGCTGTCAGTTGTTGTTGTGTTGTGTTGTTCAGTTGAGAGTCATTCGTTTTTCCAATATTACAAGTATTTTGTTTGATAATCATGCCGAAAGCAATCAAAGGTGGTGCACGAGAAATTATTCTCAAAATGAAATTATTCTTTGATGCAGAAAAGCTGCAAAAAGCTCCAAAAATACCGTTTGAAAACGAATACAAACGCATTGCAGCCGCTTCAGGCTAGTGTTACCAGATTATTATTAAATAAATTCTCGACATCGTTCTAATACGTTATTAACTAAAACAGCTGTAGGTATTTATTAGTTCCAATTTAATTTAGATTATATATAACCTGGTGCCCGCGACTTCGGCCGCCTAGACTTAGGTTACATTTTCTCAAATTTATTACTCTAATGATGAGTTTATTTTTCTTTTAGGTATTGGTATATCAAGAATTTATAAAATTGTTGCAGAAGGTAAAACCGCTGCAGAAATGGGTACGAAAATAACCACACCAGGAAAATCGAGAAAAAGGACACGTGGCAAAATAGAAGTTGACAGTTTCGGTCTAGGTTTGATCAAGCGAAAAGTGCATGAACTTTATGCGATTAAAAGGGAATTTCCAACGATTCATAAACTGCTCACTGTTCTAAAAGACGACATAAATTTCCAAGGTAGCAGAGAAACACTTCGTAAATTGGCTTTCGTTTCCAAAAAATACAAAGCAATCGGAAGGTTTTAACCGAGCGCAATGATATTTCTGCGTGGAGAGCTAAATATTTGCAAGAAATAAATAAAAACGCTTTATCAGCTAATCGTCGGCCAGTTGTATACTTAGAGGAGACTTATATACATTCCTCATATACCACTAAAAATGCTGGCAAAGTCAAGAAACAGATGGAGTTCTAGAACCTGTATCTAAAGGGCAACGTTTTATTATTGTTCATGCCGGAGGAGAAACGGGGTTTGTCCAACCATAATATAACCAAACCAAACCAAATACCAAAAGTGGGGACTACCACGACGAAATGAATAACACAAACTTGTATTAAAAAGTGGTTAACCGAAAAATTACTACCTAATCTTGAAGAACCATCTTTGGTAGTAATGGACAACGCTCCATATCATAGCATTCGGGTTACTAAGGCTCCAAGTACAAACAAAAACAAACCCGAAATTGAAAAGTGGTTAAATGAGAATTGTTTCGAATTCTCATCAGAAATGACTAAACAACAGTTACTGGAGATTGTCAAACGATACAAACCTGACCCTGTATATGAAGTTGATAATTTTTTAGCACAACATGGTCATAAATGTTTACGGCTGCCACCCTATCACTGACCTAAATCCTATTGATATGGGATGGAGTTCAATGAAAAGGAGAGCAGCAGAAGTAAATATAGAGCACAAAAATGTAAATATGCTGAAACTAGTAACCGAAGCGTTCAGTTCTATTGATGCCTTAGAATGGTAAAAATATTGTGCACACGTGCATAAAATTAAAGAGGATTATCGACAAAACGACGGATATTTAGATAAGCCCTTTAAGTCAATTTAGACAGTGGCTCTGATACGGATAGTGACAGTGACTGAGATCTCGAGGAAATTAGTGGAATTTATCCACTCAACCATACATATGGCATTAGTGCACATACTTCGGCCTCATTAGATCATAATTACTGTGTGAAAAGTTTCCAATAAAACGAAAATTTGAAATGAAATGTGTCAGCAATTATATTTTTATAAGCAATATTTATACTTAATCATCGGTCTGGTCGAGTAGACCTCTTGTAAAATACGTATTTAGATGTTAAAAGTTGTGATAAGTGCCAAGTGCTTTATATTGTGGATTTTAGTTATTAATAAATGTTGTACATATGTATATTTTTTATTTGGCTAACAAAACCGCTATATTTATGTAACAATCCTAAATTAATAAATCGCTAAAAATAATCATGTGTTACATCCACTATTTGCACCGATTGCAGCAATTTATGTAATATGTGACAACCCTTTTCGATGGTGGCATCATCCCTTCATTCTCCAGATAAGTTTGTCTGTATAAACTATGTATCTGCCAATTTTCAGCTTCTTAAGTCAAGAAGTTTTTGATTTTCATACAAACTTCAAAAATCTATGTTGTCCTATCAATAAGGTACAGTATGCATACCATGTTCAGTTTGTCGTATCCTTCGAGCCCCGTGTCCAGTGACGAGCCCGCGCTTGGCTCGAAGATCTGCTTTCCTCTTTGCCCAGTGCGCTTCACCTGTAAAAAGGACGTGCATTGATTTATTGAACCAACAAAATCCTTACTAAAACAAAGGGATCTACAATAAAGCCGATAAAGTTTTTTTAACATAAAATTGACGTGACATTGTGTAACCATGGCTGTTTCATCACCGTATCACGCCCATGGATATGTATAGAGGCGCGCGCACCCCGTGACGTGACAGTGACAAAACTGTGTGTTACGAGTGACACAATACAAGTCACGCGTATCACGCACGGCACGCATGCTTCAACACGCATGCGGGGTTAATCCTGCTATGCATGACACTAAAAGAGCACTAATGTACAGGAAAACTGCGACACTTTTACAAAATTTTCGGTCGATTTGAGTTTTGTCGACTATTTTGAGTCGATGGACTATTAAGTTCATCGCCTGCCTTCTTCACTAAGAGGTAATCCTCTTGAAGATATTTGAGAGGAGTGTGCACACAGATTTTTCTATATTCCATCGAACGATTTATTTTGCTACAAATAAACCCTTGACAAAGCAAAGTGCTATCTCATTAAATGTTGTGGACCTGATTCCCGTGCCGTTGATACAAAATGACAGCCACTCAACGCTCGTGTTAAACGAACTTTACTAAATTATGCTTTAATTTAAGTGCTGAAGTGCCTCATGAACAAACCGCAAGTTAACTAAGTTAATACCGATTTGTCGCTTAAATTTACGTACCATCCAACAAACTTTGTAAATTTGGCACAATGTAATTTTACGAGAACATACCCATAATGAAGTGAGGATAATTTAAACATTATGTTTATGCCCATATTTTTAACACAAAACACACCCAGCCCGTTTGTTTGAAACCATGTTGAATACTACATTTCCAATGTTATGAATGTTTCTACGACTGATTACCTGCTTTGTATAAAGTTAGTTATAAGAATTTTATGGGAAGAACTATGGAGAAAAGAATAAAAGACGAATGGACGATGGTACGGGAGCATTTAAGAAAGTTACCGCAAGGCCTTGGTATGATTTATTTATTTTTATTTATTTGTTGTCAAAGTAAACTCGCACAACATTGCAGATAAATCCAAGTCGTCGTACAAATATCAAAGTAACCATTTACAATTAATGCATTGCACTATACAATACAATATCACAAAATTATCAAGTCATGTCAACTCAATTAATATTAATATCATAATCAATCACAATTGCATACAAGAAAATAATTACAAGACAGCACCATCATGCATTCATCTCGCAGAACCTGGCACACTCTCGCATGATATCGCGTGCGAGCCACCCGCTAGCAGCTGGTGCCTGCGCGTGCGTAGTTCGTTGTCAGGCACGTGTAGCGCGCATACCGTACTGACAAGCACTACGCTATGATAAACTAGAAGAAGCCAGCTGTGATATTACCACCATAAACAGACTACGATTCGGTCATAATACTGCACCATCACACCTAGGTAGACTTGGAATAATGCAAACTAGTGCCTGCTTTATCTGTCGATTTGATGATGAAAGCGTTGAGCATGTAATATTAAACTGTCAAACTTTCTTATTGACCGATAAGTGCTTGCAAGTGATCTCAGTGAAGTGTTGCAAAATAACGGTGATTTTTCTTCCCGCCCGCCGCCGCTAGAACAATTGTTGAAAAATCTATAAAACACCGTGCAAAAATACGATAATAATTAGGCGAATAATAAACCCTTTTTTTCCTAACAAAACGTATTAAATGAAAACGTGGCCTAAAGGTCTTTGCAACCAGCAGCCTTATGGCGTAACTCTCTGAAGTTCATAGCGTGTGTCTATGGTTCATATCATGCTCATACAATTTCATCGATTGTGGGGTATCACCGAAGGCTTCTAGGCTTCATTCAATGAGCTTGGGTTTGGCCTCCATTATGATGCTACTTGCGTGATACCAATTTGACAGATGAAGCTGGTGCAAGGTATCAAACGTAAAAGTCTATATGAAGTTCATAGCTCAGACAACTTATGCCAAATGGCTGCAGGCCATAAAAATAACCAAAAATGAACAACAAAACTGAGAAGGTTCTTGTGGTAGTGCGGGAGGGGTGTGATTTCGTGACGTCTGTAGGTATGGTGCGAGACTTCAGCGCGTGCGTCGGCTAAGTACCGTACTGAGGAACCTACTCAGATGCGCTATGCCTGTAATTTAATATATAGGCCCGTCCAGCTTATTTAGTATTTGACGTATTTCCGAATTGATGCGCTATGCCTGTAATTTAGTATATATTCCCGTCCAGCTGATTTTGTATTTGATGTATTTCCGAATCGATGCGCTATGTCTGTAATTAAGTATATATTCCCGTCCAGCAGATTTTGTATCTGACGTATTTCCGAAAGTATACTACAGAGCCCATGCAGGGACGTGTAATTTGATGAGAACGCGAGGACATGCGAAGATACAGGAAATCTTTCCTGTACCTCATTAAAATATAACGAAGGCAAATAACACACATATAAAAATATTATGTGTGTACTTGCTATCACTATACTAAGTGCTTGGGTTATAATTATAATCGTACGATCTGTACCTACAAATACCTACGTACTCCATAATGAACTGCCAAACGCATTTCGAGTTAAACTTTACACAAAGGCCCTTCGAGTTTGTGAACCTCTCGTGAACCTCAGTGTGAATACAGTGTGTAACAAAAAAGTATAGTCAAATTTATAGAATTTTTAGGGAGATCAGTGGCTCAAGCAGGAATAAAAACCAGAGTGAAAAAGTGTTCGAGTTCAGATAAAATGAAGCTTATATTAATGCACATAAGAGTCACTGACAGTTCGATTCACAGACTTTTTCGACGCGTAATTATTCGTGCTTCCTACACAGATATGAAACCGACAAATCAACTGACCGCCAGGCGCGTATCATATGGAGTCACAAAAAAAATATGTGATCAAATCTGTTTCAAACTAAAAGTTGCTCTGAATGCTGTGCCTAACTACCCCTTAAAATTAAACACACATTTCTTTTACACCCTGTATATTAGGAGTAACGATATCTATATATGTTTAGTAGTGTTCTACACAACTTTGCCACATATAATGTAACATACGGCGTTGCCGGCTCGTTTCACCATTCACGTAGATATTAACACACAGCTTTTATCCGAAAGCGAATGTGCAGAATTTACTTTTATATATTTTCCTTTTAACTGCAGCTCTCATAATTATTCAGTTAATTTGCAAAGAGCACCTCGATACACCTACGTGTTGAGGAACAATAGAGAATTCACTTTAGGTTTTGGATGAAAATGTTTATTTTCTGCATCAAATATATATATATACATATATATAATTAGTCCCCATTTAGAATAGATACGCGGTATTCAGGGCCTGAAACTTAGGGTGTCGTGGTATACCCAGATTTACGCAATGATTACTTTTCCACTGCTCTGATTTAGGCTACCTGTATGGGCATAGGTACACACGAAACAAAATAATTAATTTATTAAATCATTTTTAAATTACATTCAATGAACGTTCTACAGATTCTACCTTTAGTTCGAGTCCCGGTGGGGGCAAATATTTGTTTGATGAGAACGGATGTTTGTACCCTAGTCACGGTTGTTTATCTATCTAAGTATAATATTTAACTATTTAAGTGTGTGTATCGTTGTCTATAGTACCCGAGATACAGGGAATCCTAGTTTGGGGCTAGATCAATGTGTGTAAATAGTATTATAAGATATTATTGTTATTATTTATTATAGTTTATTTTTTTCCCTGTTCATTCTAGTTTTGCTGGAAGAAATCTCTTGTTTAAGATAAGCTCACCTTTGTACATGTTCTTTCCTTTATATCTGTTTTATTTTCACTGTTTTGTTCATAAAGTATTACAAACAACATGAATGAAAAAATCGGACAAAAATGACGCTTCACGGTTTTTCGTGTCATCCTTCCGCCAACAAATGATGGTGGTTGGATTATTGTTGTGTTTTATTCGGAAATATTTAGAGTAACCCTGAGCAAATCCCAAACAGGTTAATTTTACGTGATCTCAACTATACTGTTATTACTCAAGCAACCCTATAAAGGGTAGAAACAATTAGATCTACAAATAATATTGTCACATAAAGACATAAAATTAATGCGATTCAATTACAAAGATTAATCCATCGGTTTAGAACGGGAAGCGTTTATTACCGCCTTCCTCACGGATTCCCTCAATTTCCCTTATTGCATTCATGAGTGCATATATTTCGTCAGGCTAAGCGGCAAATCCCGCTTACTAAATAACTAAATCGAGTACCATATATTTTAATTGAAATCGAACTCCTTCCTTTTGGACATCGTTAAGGCAGGATAATAGAGTACTAGGTAATAGAGATCCTGAATTTCAAAACAACATCTTCATCTTGTCATTTACTAATAAAATTCTCTATTTGAAATAAGAGCGCTTTGTCGTTAGATGGAAGGACTTTGGAGAAAGGTGTAGTCAAATTTGAAGGGGTTGTTACATAATTTCGAGCAACTTTTTCTTTGAAAAAGATTTCATCAGAGCAACTTTATTTTTGACTACATTTTCGACCGTGTGGTCAGCTGATTTATATAGAGAAGTGAAAAAAACCGTTGCTCTGATCAAATCGGTTTTAAAGCAAAAGTTGTACAGAATGATGTCCCCAATAAACCCCTCAAATATGACTACCAATTTCTATTACACCATGTATAGCACAACTGTTACAGGGGGGCGATCGCGGTAAAAAATATCAACCGAACCATAGCTGAACCATAACCGAAACACGACTTTAAGGACTTTTCGTATCGCGCTAATGTTTTGACAGATGGTTGAACCGAAGTTCGATTGGAATTGGACCATAACCTCTGTCAAACGAACGGTTTTGTTAAAGTTTATGCGGAGCTACTTTTTCACGACCGTTGTAGAATTGTTGAGATGAAAAGTGGGTGAAAATCGTGAAATTGATGTATCTGGACTTTGGAAATGGCCAACGAGTGTGATGTAGCTATAGCGCGAGCCTAATCTAAAACAGAGAATCGGAGTTTATCAAGCGAAATTGACTGTCGAAGGAGTTAGCTTGTGGACACGTTAATTACTCAGTTGACCCTTAATTTGCCACCAACCAGTGCTTTGGATGTGGACACGAAGGTTAGTAACACTATACAAAGTACTAGAATGTATCACAGCACATTTACTTTTGTTTGGACATGAACAATTTTTATTCCGTTTCCCAAAAACAGAACTAAGTGAGCTTAGTAACAGTGCTTACATTTTGTTTCAGGTACTGGTTGTTTAGCATTTTGCCACAGGCTCCTACCAGACGATTGGATGAGAAAGCCGGAAACACTGTGTTTACCAGTCAAGTGTCTCCAAAATTGCAAAACAAGTCACCTTAGCATTCAACAAGCCAGAAATCTTAAATTTCCCTTTCAACTTCTTGATAGGATGCAAATTAAAAGGAAGTAAGTAACTATATGTTAACATCATTCCATTAAATTCAAATCAGATTACATTTACCTACGGCTGGGTATAGTAGGCCTCCTCTTTACCCACTATCTACTCTGGTCCTGAGCCTCCCGCAGCCACTGCTTGCCAGCCAGCGTCTCAGCGTCCATCTATCCGGTGGTCTGCCTATCTGCCTCATACATCATACAATTCCTATTGATTAGTTTGCATATCACAATTTATTTAAGATTATTACTTTTTGTTTGGTAATAAACAAAAAAAAGCATACCAAGATTGTGTGGCTTATAAGTTTAAATATATAGTTTACTGCACAAAATAGAGAATACAAAAAAATATATAAAGGTAAAAACATGTACAAAGGCAAGCTTATCTCTAACAGGAAATTTCTCCCAGCAAACCTTGATTGGAGGGGTAAAAAAGAAACTACAGGTAGAGCTACATACGTGCACAACATTAAATACTACTACTTACCAATATCTACATAATTCTAAAATATATATCATATACCAATATATCAAATACATACTAATACATGCTTATACTTAGCATTGATGAGAAAGATAGTGTTCTGTCTATGATTTGATTTGAAGTTGTACTAATTATAATATAGGTATAGGACAACTGTGGTGCTGCTACCATGTACGGTTGTTGCCCTGCCTACCATGAGAGAGGTCCTGGGTTCAATACCCGGCTGGGGATAAAGAAAAGAAAACCCAGTCTTGTCATCGTTGTTTCTGGTTCCCACAACCCAGGGTACCCTAGTGTGGGGCCAGGAGCACTGTATGTGCCTGTATGTAAATGTTTATTATGTTCAGATTTTTCAAAAAGTACAGATTGCCAGGGGTTCTGGCTTGTGGAGATGGTACTCATATGTCTATAGTTACCCCTAATGAACATGAGGAGAGATACTATAACAAAAAAGGGTGACATTCCGCAATAGACTTACTATCATATGAATGATATGATAGTAAGTCTATTGCGGGGAGCGCAATTGTTGATAGATTAAGGACTAAAATAAATGATATTTAACTAGGTAAATTTGTTTTATTCATGTCTTGGTACTTAAGTTATCTCACTTTAATTATTCTCACATTAGAGACGTTTGCCCAGCAATGGGATATTATATGTTAGTAATAATAATTAAATATTTTTCACACATCTTCTCTTTGTTGGGTACAAAACTGAAAAAAGAAATAATGTACAAGTTAGTAGAAATATTTTACATAAAACTATATAAGTATACTATACTTACATGATTGCATGAATTAATAAATTATATTATACATATATACATATACATATTTACAGGAAAAGTAAACATGGTTTAGAAAACTCGTGGGGAAAATGTCATTAAAATTATACTAAGGGCACTTTTAAAATTAAAATTTATATTAAGTAACAATTCAGGGCATATTTCCTACATAACTATATCCTACCCAAACCTGATAGTAAAGTATAGAATTACCTGCTTCGTCAATATATTATTTCACAAATTCATTTGAAGGACTGCTATAGTATTAATACTATAGGGGTCTGAGCATTTTGCAGAGCAGCCTGGGAAGTCTGTGCAGCCTTTGCCCTAAGATGTTCAACTTTCAATCCCATCAGCCTTGATACGTCCAACATGCTTATGCTGGCTGGAATATTAATAAAACAATTTGCTGTACATTTTCCTTTAGGATATGAAAACAATTAACATTGTTATTCTTATTTATCTAAACTTTGTACACCTTCTTACAAAAGCATTATATTCTGATAGGGACAAAGTTTAAGATAAAGAAAACTACATACCTTGATTCATTCCTTTGCAGTCCTAACTGCTCTAAAGGGGTTGAGGATGTCTGCGCAATCCCCCCACGGGTCAGGTCAACGAACCTGTTCCCGAAGAATCGCCTCTGTCCACACCTGTGGACAGGTCATGGTCAGAGTGTCTATAAGACTCCAACCCAGGTCATAGGATGGCCCTTGCGGGCGGTGGTCTTCATGTGGCGCTGGTATGCAGTGGGTGATCGCCGGCTAGGCAACCAGGTCGCGTGGCAGGCGGCGGCGGTCGGGCAGGCGCGCGTGGTGCGGCGCCAGTTCGGCGATGTGCGGGTGTTGTGAAGCATCCGCACGCGCGAACATGCCCTTCGCCAGCCTCTGGACAAACTGGTCCACGGTTTCCCATCTTAGGTCCCTCTGGATTGTCGCGTTCCTCATGTAGCGGGGGGCGCCGACGATGGTACGCAGAGAGAGGTTCTCTTGGGCTCGGAATCTCCGTTTGTTCGTCTCCGAGCACAGGGCGTACCATGCTGGGGTCGCGTAGGTGAGGCGGGATCTCGCGTAGGTCTTGTAGATCCCGAGCTTCGCCCTCAGAGGGAGGCTGGAATACACTTATTTATAAAGCTACATTTCTATCCACTTGAATCTTTTATCTGTAATTTTTCGTTCACCTCGTAAACACTTCAAATTCCACGAATTCCCACCCAAGTGTGGTCAAAAATAGAGTAGTTAACAACAAAAAGGCGAAATCGACGGTCGATTATACACAATCGATGCTACATCTCTAATGTTTTGATTACGACAATGGTTCGGTTATGGTTCAGCTTCGGTCTCCACTAAAACTTTAGCGCGATACCGAATTTCATTGAACCGAACCAAAGTTGAATTACAACTGGAACTGAACCAGAACCATACCTTTGACGTTTGTTGACTATACAAAATAGGAGTTGCGGACTGAACTGCGACAGTAAATTATTTCGACATGTAGCGGACTTCGAAAACACATAGATCGACAAGTCATTGCTTCGACTGCAAATTGTTAGACAAGACACAGCTTCGAATGACCATTACTTCGACAGCCAATTAATCGACAGACAATACTTAGACCACACACATCTTCGAATGACCTCTACTGCGACAGATTCTTTTTACCCGACTGGCGATGGAGGGTACTTTTATATTATTATTGTCACTTTAGTCATTGCTTCAATTTTATATCGCAGGCAGAGTAGTTAGTTTCTCACTGTGTTTTATTTGCGTTATGCTTTGAAATCATGTCTTCGTGCGAAATTATGTTATCTCGAACCGGAAGAGAGCAATTGATATTGGGTGGTTATATTTACTGTAAAAACAAAGTGCGAAATGATGTGTTTTATTGGACTTGCATTGAAAAGTGTAATAAAATGTGTAATGTAGGACTGAAAACAATAAAGCGAGAACAAAAACATTACGTTGCAAGTAAAAGTCTATATCCACACAGCCATATACCCGATCCCGATAATATAAGAAAACGTAAGTTACATCTGAAGCTCAAAGAAAAGGCTCGAGGAAGTATGGATACCCCAGTGCAAATTATTCAACAATGTACTCAAGATGTCCCATCTACCAGTGCGCCGTTTATGCCAAGTAAGCCGTCCATGAAAAGAATGATTAACCGAACTAGAAACCAAGGGCTACCGAAAATACCTACCAAACTGGAAGACCTTGAAATTCCTGAAGAGTACGAAACAATTGATGGGAAACAGTTCTTAATAGCTCATTATAATTCAAACGGTAATATTGTGCTAGTCTTTAGCACAGAGGAAAACTTGAAATTGCTTAGTTGTTCAGATTTCTGGGTTATGGATGGTACCTTCAAATGTTGTCCGTTATTGTTATATCAAATGTACACTATACAAGGCAGAGTCGGGAAAAAGAACAGTACCAATGAAATTCTTCCGCTTGTATATGGCTTTATGAATAAAAAAAATGAAGAGTCCTATTTCATTTTTTTTGAAATATTACAACGCTTCATTTTCAACAAATTCGGCACACAATTGAAGCCACAAGTGATTATAACTGACTTCGAGAAAGCGGCAATCAATGCCAGTCAGCGTGTGTTTCCTTGCGCAAAACATAAATGTTGCTTATTTCATCTTAAACAAATTATTTGGCGGCATATTGAGGGGGCTAAACTGGATGAAAAGTACTTAAATGACAGCGATTTTGCTCATAAGTTGAAACATATATCAGCCTTGCCTTATATACCAGCGTCTGAAATTCCATCTGCATTCGAGCAAATTAAAGAAACAGTATTACCCGTTGAGGCTGAACCAGTTAGCGATTGGTTTTCCAAAACATATATTAATGGTACATATAAAAAAAAAATCAAGGCTAGTCCCCTCAAAGTTATATATGAGAAAAGACCACCAACCTTTCCACCAGAATTGTGGTCTGTCGCAGACTCCATTGAATGTGGAATTCCTACAACCCAAAACTCAATTGAAAGCTGGCATATGAGATGGAATACTCTGCTCAATGGAAAAAAAAATAACATCTTCAAAACTTTGGACGAAGTAAAAAAAGAAATAAAGCGTACAGAAAACGATATACAGAGAATTCTGGCTCAAATTGAAAGACCAAAGAAAAGAAAACAATTACAATTAAATGTTAGACTACAAAATCATTTGTTACTTAAAGATGACATGGATATAAATTCATTCCTTAGCGGAATAGCGTATATTACTTACATGTCTAAAAAATAATAAAAACTGTATATTTATGTGTGTGCAGTGAAAAAATTATCAATCAGCTTCAGAGAAAAGTATCTCCCCGAAGTCATAATTTCACCATGTTTCAATACAATAGTCATTGCCGGGAGGATACTTTTCTCTGCAGCTACCAAACTACAATCCATGTTCTAGATCTTGTTGATTTTATTTTGTGAAAAGATTGTATGAGTATGAGTTTAAAATTAAAGAAAAAAAATTTGGTTGTAAAATTTGTATTTTTATTAAACCGCAAAAGAAATCAATTGGGTACTAATTTAGGTAAATTTTCAGGGGATTATTAATTTGGAAGAATGTTCTGTAAAAAGAATCTGTCGCAGTAGAGGTCATTCGAAGATGTGTGTGGTCTAAGTATTGTCTGTCGATTAATTGGCTGTCGAAGTAATGGTCATTCGAAGCTGTGTCTTGTCTAACAATTTGCAGTCGAAGCAATGACTTGTCGATCTATGTGTTTTCGAAGTCCGCTACATGTCGAAATAATTTACTGTCGCAGTTCAGTCCGCAACTCACAAAATAGCGCGATCGGCCCCCAGATGTAGTGAATAATCCTTTCCTTTCGTATTTTCTCGGAAATGTTCTTTCTGTCTTACTACTTCACCGCACTCAGTACCCATCGAGACAACGTAGGGAACGGTCGCATTGCAAGAGGAAGTATCTATATAGAGTAGTAAATACCACAGAAATATTTTGTTGATATTTATGTTAGATTTTGTGATAAACTTCATGGACTCGTGTATTAATGCAGGCCACCTATATATTTTTTTGACTTTACATTTCACTCTTGTCTGTCATTTTTGTAAATAATAAACATTGATTTTATTCGATCCACATTAACAATTTATAACAGACATGCCGAAAGCACTAAGAAAAGGGAAACGTTTAGATCGGCAAGCCTGCGAAGTTATTTTCAATATTTATTTATATTTCTTAACTGAAAATGATAAATTCAAACATACCAACTATACTGCTTACTTTTGTAAAGTCCAAAAACGAGTTTCGGAGGCCAGTGGAATTTCTCAACGAACAGTAAATAAAATATTGCAAAAAGAATACATAAATCAATCCACCTCCAATAGTCCGAAGTCGGCAAAGTTGGGTAGACCAATTAATTATTTTGTCTAGGTCTTGACGATTTTGACTACAACGTTATACGCCGATTAGTGTATAATTTCCATTTGATATACAAACAAGTACCTACAATTAAAGCCCTGAAGTCCAAGTTATCCGAAGCCATAAATTTTAAGGGATGTGACTTTACGCTAAGAAAAATTCTTAGAAAAATGGGATTTCGGTATAAAAAAGTTGAAAACAACAGAAAATTACTTATCGAGAAAGATGATGTTCGTTTAAAAAGAGTAAAGTTTTTAGATAAAAAAGTACAGATTGCAAGGGAGAGAGATTGTTTATATGGATGAAACATACATCCATACCTCACATTTGGCAGGTAAAAGCTGGGCTGACTCGTCAGAAAACGGAGTGAAACAGTTAATTTCTAAAGGACAACGTCTTGTAATAGTGCACGCTGGTAGTAGAAAAGGGTTTATACCTGGGGCATTGTTAATGTATCAGTCTACTGATAAAACAGGTGACTATCACAACGCGATGAACAATGAAAACTATGAAAAATGGCTTCGTAATCAACTCATTCCAAACTTAGCTCCACATTCGGTACTAGTAGTAGATAATGCTGCATATCATAATAAGTACGTAGAAAAACCTCCTAATTCAAATACCAGGAAGCAAGACATGATTGATTGGCTATCCAAACATAACGTTCCGATTGATCCGTCATTAACAAAACTTGAAATATATGAAATTATTTGCAAGTACAAACAAGACTTCGTAGAATACTCTATAGATAAACTTATGAACGAATATGGATACAGCGTACTAAGATTGCCACCATATCATCCTGATTTCAATCCGATTGAAAACGTACAAAAGAAACATCAGTATGAATATGACTACTGTGAAACAATTGGTACAGGAAAAGGTTAATATGATTGATTCCGATGTTTGGGCCAAAGTATGTGACCACGCCATCAAATGCGAAAACGAGTACCGAAAACACGAACCTGAGTTGGAAAATTATATGGCTAGTTTTGTAATCACCGTTCATGAAAACTCTGACGATGATACACCAGAAAATAGTTCTGATTCTGACTGTGATATGGAAGTTGGAAGTATTGTTTCGCATCACACTGTCCACCCCGCTCCTCCTCCTCTTATCCCGCTGTGATAATCGTAGTCGATCATCCAATCAGAAAATCATATTTATTTATATTAATTTCTCTGCTGGTTTGTTTTGTTTTATGTTGAGGTGTCTTTTTTGTTATGTCATAGTATTTTTAATTAATTACAAAAATGTATTTTTATAAAAAAGGTCTGCAAAATCCTACTGTAGTTTTGACTTATAGTTAGACTTTTGGGGTTCCAATCCTTATAGAATCATTAGATCATCCCAACCGGAATTTGGTTTTTATCAGTGTGTTTTATTGAAATAAAACGTCCTCAGTAACTAGTTATATTTTTGTTTACCTAACGAATTCTTTATATGATAGAATCGTGGTGGTTTTAACATCTCAGTGTAATATACGTCAAACGGGCAATTTGACATTTGACATTGATAAATAAAGTATGCGATTTATTTGATACCTACACGTAATTTAATAATACAGTAATTCATAGACACATCGGCACCATTCGGGTGTTATCGTTGTTCCGAGTTTTGCCGTTAGGAAAGGATTATTCACTACATCTGTACACGATTTCAAAAGGGTAGTACTTAAACGTATGACAGTAAATCTAGTTTTTCTTGGCAAAACTACTGGTTTTGCATTTACTGAATAGCGATAAAACTGAGCTTGACGAGAAATACTGCCTTCGTCTGCCAAAATTACTGAATTGCGCGATTACCGAAAGCCTTACCGCGTAAACCTTAACTCGAGTAACATAAAATATAAAGGCTTATCTTTAAAAGATCACCAAAAA
Source organism: Argyresthia goedartella (assembly GCA_949825045.1). Classification (NCBI taxonomy): domain Eukaryota; kingdom Metazoa; phylum Arthropoda; class Insecta; order Lepidoptera; family Argyresthiidae; genus Argyresthia; species Argyresthia goedartella. The sequence continues at coordinate 9,843,276 of OX463812.1, read as the reverse complement.
CGCGCATATTTAACTACCAATAAATTCAAAACGACCACCAGAATTAGCAAACGACCACCAAATTTTGTCTGGATAAATGATTACCAAACTTATTTTTATGTTTTGCGTACTTAAGTTTATGTTTTAAGTATTTTTTGTCGTTCTTACATGTTCAACCTAACATGAAGGAAAAAGGGGGCTTCGCTTCGCTCACCCCCTTTACCCTTCACCTAAGCTACCGCAGTATTTTGCCCTGATATTTTCTGCAACTTTTGGTGATCATTTACCCATTTTGGGTAGCATTTACACATTTTGGGGAGGAGAAAAATATTTTTGTGTTCATTTAAATTGTTCTCAAATATAAAACGAGCATAGGATTTTGTTGTTCTAACATGTTCAACCCAACACAATCGATAAAGAGGGCTTCGCTTCGCTCACTCCCTTTATCCTTCGCCTACCCTGCCCCAGCACTTCGCCCAGACAGCTCTATTTAGCCAATACGCGGTGGCTAAACCGTTTAGTAATTCATTCGCAAAAATCTGTATTTTCTTCGCAAATTTCAGGAAATTGCACTGTTTATGGTCATTCGCTCAATTGGTTTTTTATTCTAGAATAGAAGATGTGAATATAAAGACTCAACCTTATTTGCTTCTGATCGTATCGTAAATAAAAAATTATTAAATGCCATGGCCATGCTTCATAGCACTCTCTCTATGATAGTACCACTTAAAAGAGATTATGTAGTAATTGAGGTTTACTTTAACAACTGCCAGATAAACGTGCAATAGAGTACATTGACCCGGTAAGAAAATGTTTGCTGTTGGTTTTATAATATATCTACAGGTGAAATTCAATTTGCCGACCATATTTTGGGGAATGATATGTTTCTTGGGGAAAGTTGTTCATACATTTGGGTACATAAATTCCCCATTTTTTAAATATTGTTTTACTTAGCCTTTACGGTGTTAGCCACCGCTGGGCAAAGGCCTCCCCAGTTCGAGCCCACATATCTCTAGACAAAGCTAGATTTACCCATTCTTGTTGGATCTTTTGATCAATAAAGTAAGTACGTCAGAAAACATACATTAAAACTACATTCAGTTTATCAAGGACATTGAGCGACGCCTGAGGGAGAATCGTTCCGGAGCGTTCCTGATCCAAAGGATCTCACTCGCCGTGCAGCGCGGTAATGCTGCCAGTGTGATGGGTACCTTTGGGTCGGGCATGTCCTGGGACTCGGGACTGGGTCATCGTCAATTTGTCATGTTTTCTAGCTGTTCTTTTTCATTCCTATTTGTCATGTTTTCTAGCTGTTCTTTTTCATTCCTATTTTTCATAATTTGAAAACTAATTTAATAAACTTTTTTTGCAAAAACTTTGCAAACTTTTTTAAAACCTGCAAAAAAAAAACAAGGCGGGGCGCCTTGTTTTTTATATTGCAAGTCAAAGATGATTCGTTACAGAAATTCACTTCTGGACAAAATATTTGCGAGAAAAAAAAATAGATCTTAATTTCAGGTATTTTTGACTACAAAAGAACCGTAAAACTTTACACAACCAATAACAGTAAATAATAACAAGTTTTATCATTTTTTTTTTCATTTATTCAAGTTTAAAGGAGTAATTCTGGAGCATTTTTCAAATAAAATAAAATTATAAAAATAAAAATATCCGTTCGGCCAAAGCTTTTTTTGCGGCCCTAGGAGATAGCAAATGACCCCTTCTATCCACCATTTTAATTTGGCAAACGATGCACTAAACACCCTGTATATTATGTTATTCTATATACGTATGTTTTTATTATAATACATACGATGGATGTAGAATTGAGAACCTCTCCTTTTGTGAAGTCGGAAACAGCCTCACATTCGCACTAAATTACGATTTCCTAAACGAGCACACTTCAGTCCAATTTCTGAACACTCGCCTTTCTACGCCATACCCGTAAATAGTAAACAATTAAAAATCCATTTATGGATTCCGTACCTTCGTGCGACGAAACCTAAGGGCAAACAAATCCAAAACGTAAAACATATAATGTACGAACTGGGTTCCGAAACCAGTCACTACTGACTAGTATTGGATCCGTCATTAAATCAATTAAGCCAAGGCAGTTAGGGGATACCTCGTAAGTGCAAAGGTCCCCGTTACACCAGGTGGAAAGACCCGCAGTTTGAGAGGGACGGAATCGGGGAAAAATGGCATAACGTAGCGCCAAACCACATAAAAATTGTTTAAAAATAAACAACGCTATTGTATCAAAAATATTTCCAAGGAAAGTTTACTAATACATTATATCTACATTTTGAATGCAATTCCGCAATTAAATAAGTTAGGATTTCAGAATTACAGAAAAAAATAAAACAATTCGGTCTAAAAATAAAACAGATCTTTTCGCAATTGAATTCTATAGAGAAAAATTCACCCAATCGCGTCTTCCTTCTGTGAGTATCCTAATCAAATACTTAATAAACGTCAACCTACATCGTTACTACCCAACCCAAACTACACTACTACAACCTAGCCAAAAATCCAATCTGTAGACGATTTAATAGTGTAGTAAATGGATTCGAAAAAAAACTCCATATTTTTTGCGCATCACCTTAATATAAGCTGCCGCGTAATTTTCGTTTATAATATGATCCAGGATGGACAGATAGAGATTGTGGGCTCGAACCGGTGAGGTCTTTGCCCAGCAGTAGGACACCATTTAGGCTATTTAAAAAAAAAAATGATCAGGTCCGGTATAGGGAACCCCTTCATTAAACTATTACTAAGCCTCCGCTGTTCATCTGTGCGTCTGTCTGTAAGTCAGTCCGTCAGCGCGCTGTATCTCACGAACCGTTATAGGTACAGAGTTGATATTTTCACAGATTGTGTATTGCTGTGGCCGCACCAGCAACAAAAAATTAAATGAACCATTTCAAAATGGAGGATTATAGGACCTAAGTTCATGGGGACAGTCGATCTCAAAGTACCGAAGAACTGCCCGTAATACAATTGATCGAGGTAACTTCATTCCCCGAAAATTTCAATGGAACGAGCTTTGAATACAAAACTTACACAGTCAGGTCATAAGTTCTGTCACACAATAAAAACTTTTGAATTTAGAACGCTGGCCACAAAAAAGTTTATTGAATTCGAATTTCGAATCTTTCATGAAAATAAAAATGTGTACTTTTTAGAATTTTCCTCATTTTTAAATATGGAGTGGACACTTAAAGAAGACCGTGTCGCAGTTATTGCGTTGCAACGTTGCGGTTACGTGCCAATACAGATTTTCGACTTACTGAAAAATTTGAATATAACCAAAAGATTCGTTTATCGTACCATAAAACGATACAATGAAGACTCTAGTGCAGATGACAGGTCAAGAAGTGGTCGCCCTCGCTCTGTTAGGACTCCAGCAGTGATAAAAGCTGTGAAGGCGCGAATTCAAAAAAATCCCATACGTAAGCAGAAACTGTTGCCCCTTCAGATGGGGTTAAGCAGGACCACGGTGAAAAGGGTGTTAAATGAAGACTTAGGGCTTAGAGCATATCGAAAAAAAACAGGACATCGTTTGGATGCTCGTTTAATGGACCTGAGACTGAAGAGATGCCGCGCTTTGTTGAAGCGGTACGCGGGAAAAAAGCATCGGGAAATTCTTTTTTCGGATGAAAAAATTTTCACCGTGGAAGAGAGCTACAAAAAAAAAGGTTAAGGTGTACGCACACAGCAGTGAAGAAGCGAGCAACCGTATTCCGCGTGTCCAACGAGGTCATTTTCCATCCTCGCTCATGGTTTGGTTGGGAGTCTCTTATTGGGGCTTAACTGAGGTATATTTTTGTGAGGCGTAAAAACGAATGCAGTTGTGTATCAAAATACAGTCCTCAAGAACCTTGTGGAACCTGTTTCTCATACCATGTTTAATAACAGGCACTGGGTATTCCAACAAGATTCTGCGCCAGCTCATAGAGCGAAAAGCACACAAGACTGGCTGGCGGCGCGTGAAATCGACTTCATCCGGCACGAAGACTGGCCCTCCTCCAGTCCAGATTTGAGTCCGTTAGTTAGATAACAAGATATGGCAACACTTGGAGGAAAAGGCCTGCTCAAAGCCTCATCCTGATTTGGAGTCTCTAAAGGCATCCTTGATTAAGGCAGCCGCCGATATTGACACGGACCTCATTCGTGCTGCGATAGTCGACTGGCCGCGCAGAATAAAGGCCTGTATTCAAAATCGCGGGGGTCATTTTGAATAAACTTTATTACCATAAGAATCTATGTTTTATTAAGTTCATTTTGCTATATAAATGTTTACATAAATAATAAACATGTCTAAATTATTTCTTATTGCACATGTGACAGAACTTATGACCTGACTATGTATTTTGTTGCTGGTGCGGCCACAGCAATACACATTCCGTGAAAGTTCCAACACTGTACCTATTACGGTTCGTGAGATACAGCGCGCTGACGGACTGACTTACAGACAGACCGACAGATGAACAGCGGAGGCTTAGTAATAGGTTCCCGTTTGGCACCCTTCGTGTAAGGAGCCCTAAAATTGGACCTAATCCTTTATTTTCTCCTAATACCCTTTTATCAAGCGAGAACAAAAACCTCTAAATTTTACATCGAAATAAGATCTGGTAGATATGTCTTTTGGGTTTTAAGTTTTAACCAGAGGACATAGGAATTCAGAGTAGATTTTTTATAGGAAATTATGCTTTTAACAATTATTTTGTTAATATATTTACTATACGGCTTTACGGTAGAGTAAATAATGAAGAGTTATTTAATGAAAATAGCAAATAGGTAGGTACCTATTAATAAAAATCATATTTAATAAATCTAACACGAAATGCTTGACTTCTGTTTTACAAAGCTCGGCTACTTCATAAAACATTGGCTCTGTGAGCTGTAGACCTCATGAGTGAAACTTTCTTTTAATACTACATACAAACTTAAGAATGCACCTTGTTACCTACATAGAGTATGTAAGTAGCCGCACCAATTACTGTGTAAACTACATTTTCCTATAGACTTTTCACTAAAATTATTTAATCTGTTACTGTCACGGTCTGTGCGAATCCAACGACACCTCATTTGTTTAAATACGGCTAGCTGTTTGGACTGTAGCGGTTTTTAAAACCCCCACATTTCCGCCTTTTTGAAGAATTTCCAAAAACTGAATCGAATAAAAAAAAATCTTTAATTATCGAACCTGCTCACAATAATTCACGAGAATCAGTTGGGAAATGGGGCCTGTAGAGGATAACATCCGGACACACATCCGGATATACGAAGGCATTTTTGTCCAATCCTGAAACGGAGACGCTTCGCTCGCTCGGTCGATAATAGTTTTCTACCAAGACACATAGCTACACCTACAGACTCATGCTTCCACTCACGTTTCTTTTGTATCGGTGCGCCATACCCTTTTATCGGAAACAACAGAGTCAAGTAATCAGATATCGTTAGGGAGGGCAGGGGCGGGGTGGAGGGGGCGGGGGGGTCTGCAAATCCATTAAAACTTCAACAGCAGCTGAGCATCAGTCGGTGTACTTCTTCTCGTCGACTTTTCGGTGTCTATAGTAATCTGTATGAATTTTTAAAGGGGAAATATTGCACATCAATAATACTGATTTGCACAGAAAATATACTGATTTTCACAGAAAATATCAGGGCAAAATAATGCGGTAGCTTAGGTGAAGTATTAGGTTGAACATGTAAGAACACCAAAAATACTTAAAACATAAAAAGTGTTTTTGCTGATCCTTTTTTGCTGTGTAAATCAATATTTTTGATGTGCGATTAAATACCAGCCTTTTTAAAGCTGTCTTTTAATCATAAGCATTCATACATTGCTTCAGGAGCTCTATTTTTTAATCGCTCAGGACCACTCGTTGCGCAAAGCGAATCCAACTAATATTATAAATGTGAAATGATGTTTTGATGTTTATGTGTTTATGCCTCAATCACGCCAAAACGGCTCAACAGATTTGAATGAGATTAAGAACAGAGATAGTTTATGAGCTGAGTATATGTGATGCTTTTTATCCGACTGCACCAAAAGGAGGGTAACGTTATCTCGGTAAATGATACTTCTTAGGAATACGCAGATGAAGTTGCGGGTATCAGCTAGTTGTAGAATATATGTCAACAGCTAATGCTTTAAATTGTGACTTTTAAGTCACAATTTAAAGTGTCAGACTGTCTACGATTATGCTGTTTTTTTCATACAGCCTATAATATGCTCTCACATTAACGTTCCATTTCCCATGCTGTATTTACCGGTTTTTACTTTTTCTGCGTGCAACGGATAAAAAACGACATTCCCAATAGGCGACACTGATGACAAACGATTCAAAAATGCAGAAAATCACCGTCATGCGACTTGTAAGTCGAACGTGACATAAGTGGCATACGATATTGTGCCACGCGAGCGATAAAAAAATAGAGCTCCTGGCTCCACACAAGGGCATCCTGTCTCTTCGGAACCAGAAACTGCGGCGTCACTTTCCCTGCTCTTCGTATTACCAATCGGGATTCTAACCCGGACCTCTCGCTCGGCAGGCAAAGCCCTCGAACCGCAATGCTACAGAGGTCGTCCCTTAATTTAATCAAACTTATTTTAGTTTAGTTGTATTTCCGGCATAATACGGTATTTGACAAGTCAGTCCAATAAATCTAGAAAGGTGCCTCAAGATGAACCTATTTCAACAAAAACCTTTGACAATATCAGAATTTTATATTTCCAGCAGTTGCATTTTATGAACTAATTTTTTTGTCAAAAAGACAGTATATTGACTATGATGTCATATGCTAGTATTCCATAGAACTCGTGATCAAAATAACCGTTTTGACAGTTCCTAATACTTAGTAGTTTATGTGACTGCTACATAATGGAGGGCATTAATACTCGATCGGCTCGTTTCAAAATAATATCACTCGAGAGTTTAATACCTAATTATGTACAGTTGAGTACACTAGTTTATCTACATACATAATCATAAGCTCTCTTTGATGAGTTCAGGAACCGCATGTTCGACCTATATTGTGGCATTGATCATTGCTCTGCAGTTATTTAGCTTGTTCTGTAGTACCAACTTCACAGACAAACTAGGTGCTGCACGCAGGCGGGCATCGGCGTTCGAAATTTGAATCTCATAAGTTGACAAATTTTGGTTCATTATTGTCATAATGATCAATTTTCAGAAATTAAATGAGTTTTTACCAAGAAGTTTATCATTATGCTGGTCGTAACGTGTGGTTTTTGGACGCAGTAAAGAGGGTTTATGATATATGTGTAGATAAAAAGTTTTATTTGCACTAACAGTCAAATACTGTATTCCATTTAAACCAAGGCGACGAAGGAAGTTAAGTTCAAATAAGTCTAAGATCTTAAATGTCGTGATTAATCTATCACGATATTTTACTGGCGCACCGAGTCTATTTTTATGATATCCTTTATATAATGTGTCTTTATTTAATTTAGAATATGCTATGCCATTCACAAAAATGCATCAGGGCCTCGTAATTCTTTTTACATGCAACCCACAACTGATACCGAATTGATGATTTACAACTATTGAGCTTAAAACAATAGTCCTGGCCTGGATAGCGTTAAAATCCTATTGTTAAACACATCTATCATAAATCACGCTGAACAGATTTAGCGAATGTCGAGCAAGTGTACCTTAAAATGGTCATCTCTTATCAATTTGTTAGTTTGGTTTACTCTAACATCATTTTAAACTCGACAGTCAAATTAGAGTAGTATCGACTACACCCTCCATACTCTCACTACAATAAAGACTGGAGCCGCCAGAGAGTTATTTTTTTTAAATAAATTAAACGTAATAAAAAAAAATATTACTGACTTACGCCAGTCGGTACAGGTTCAAAGCTGAAGATTTTTTACGAAAGTTGGTGCAATACTTTTTTATCTGGTATTTATTGGTAAAACTAAGTAAATATCAAAAATGCTATCAAGAGATTGGGCCAACTATAGACAGCTACAAAACTTCTAGATTTTGGGACTTCTTCACTTTTTGCTGTAAACAAACAAAAGTTAGTAATTTTAAATTTATTAAATTTGCAACAGTTCTAGCTTAATAAAAACACTATGGGGATCAAGCTTTGTTTTATCGTAAATGCTTCATTTCTCCAAAATTTAATAATTTTAAGTTTTGCTCCCATGCGGATCAGGATGCATATAAATTAAAATGGTTGTAGTATATTAAGCATACGTTACACTGACTGTAGATCACTCAAAAGCACAAAACAAGCAGCGTAATTATTAAAAAACGATAAAATTACATGATAAATTAAATTAAAATGCAAGCGAAACCTATTATTATGTAACCACTATGAGCTGTAGTAAAAATAAATTAAAGAAATATGTTAAATTGAATAATTATATAAAAAAAACACAAAAACTAGCTAATAGAAATAAAATATTTTGTAAAAATGTAAATTGTAGCAAGGAACGTGTCGAATTAATTAACGAAATCGATGATTGTAGATTATGTTTGGAAAAAACTACAGAAAAGTACGAATGTGACACACGGCGACTCCAGTCAGATATGCATATTTTAAACTCATCATTACAAAGTATTACACATAAATATGAGTCAGCACAATACAAAATTAAGGAACATGTGTCGGCTATGAATAGTTTGTTGGAGACGTGTAAGTATAATTATGACACTTTCATATCTTTGACCGACAATCACATCTGTGATTGTAAACAAGCTCCAGCGGACTGTTCCGTGACGACCGTGTGTCCCGCCGAGCAGTCGGCCGAACAGCTGATACTGACCCAGGCGCCGCCGTCAGTCGACTTGAGTACTAATAGTGTTATCAATAACGCCTCCTTCTCTCGGACAAAGGATAGGTATATAATGTACAGCGATGAACTTGGAAAAAATATGGGTTTACAATTTAGTCAGCGCGTGGGCCAGGCAATATTAAATAACTGTATGCCTGGCGCCACATATTCACAAATATTAAACAAAGTGTTGTCATCGCAGTTTTTAGAACCAACCACCCTAATTATTTTAATTGGTAGAAGGGAAAATGTATCTAAAAAACTAATTACTAAATACTTTTCCAAATTAAATTCTTTACAAAATGTAGATAGAATAATCTTGTTTGCGTTTCCCTTCAGCCAATCTTTGTCACAACATGAAAAACATATAAGACATGATTATAATACATTTATACACACATTGACATGTCGTCATACTGAAAAATTTCATTTCATAGACACCAATATTTGTATTGGAAAATATTTTTATTTGACTAAGGATAGGTATTACCTATCTAGGTTTTATACAAAACAGATAGCACAGTCACTATCTTATTTTATTTTGGACTCAGTCAAGTTTTTGACTAATGAAACGCCTGCTTCTATTGAGCAGTGTATTAATAATGACACGTACTCCTTGGAATCTGTTCCAAGCTCTTTAAATTAACCCATTGGACAACAGAGAGTAACTCTGGCAGTAATATTAATATTTGTATAAATATACCTTCATCTTGCCCATTAAATCAAGTTACTAGTAATGAAAAATGTAAAAGTAAGAATATTTTAAACGTGGTTCATCAAAATATACAGGGCATGTTAAGTAAAGAACTGGAAATTGAGTTATTCATGAACTGTAATAATATTGATATTTTATGTATTACAGAGCACTTTTTAAAGAGTTATCAGTTCATGTTCAACTTTAATAACCACCACGTTGCTAGTTCGTTCAACAGAAAAACAGCTGATCGCGGTGGCTCCTTAATACTTGTAAATAATAGTTTTAAATATAAGGAACGAGTTGACATAGTGAGCCTGTCTGTTGAGCGTACCATGGAAATAGCCTGTATTGAACTTGAACAACTTATTGTAATGAGCGTATACAGACCACCAGATTCATCCTTTGATTTATTCGAAAAGAAAATGGATGAAGTGTTGATTAAAATCAGCGATAAAAACAATTTTTTTATAATTTGTGGTGATTTTAATGTTAATCTGTTAGAGGATAATAATATTTGTACTAGATTAAAATCTTTATTTTTATGTCACAACATGAACTATCTGTTTTTGGAGCCTACTAGAATTACTGCAACATCTGCTACCTGCATTGACAATATATTTACTAACATTAAGCCCATTTTCAAATCGGTCATCAATAAATTAACCTCTGATCACTCTGGTCAGATAGGTATATTCAATATTAAAATAAAAAAGGACCAAAAAGAGGATATTACATGTGTGCCCGTTAGTGACACTCGGCTTGAACACTACAGGAATAATATTTTAGATAAACTATGAGAAATACCATACAGTGACGATCCAAATTTGTTGTACAACTCAGTATTTAACCTTGTCAAAAATGAATATGATACGGTATTTAAATCAAAAACTATAAAAGTTAATAACAAAGCTTTGTTTAGTGATTGGGCGACAGTTGGAATTCATAGGAGCAGACGAAGATTATATGAACTCTATGAAGAGAAATCATATAACAAAAATACGGCCTTTCTAGATTATGTTCGTAGTTATTCAAAAATGTTTAAACGCGTTTGTGCCGTAGCTAAATCTTATTTCATTAAAAACAAAATTGAATCTAGTAGCAATGTAATGAAAACGACTTGGCAAATTATAAATAGAGAGACTGGAAAGGCCAAAGCTACACATAATAACTTCAAGCTTAAGATAGATAATCAATTGCTAAGTACAGACCTAGAAGTAGCTTTCGAAAATTTCTTTACGGACATTCCAGTTTCAACAACCAAGTCTTTAAATTCATCCTCCGCTGCTGCTGAATCTATACTTAAACAAAACTTTGAGGAATGTAAAACAGATTTTAAATTTAGGCACGTAAATAATGAAGACATTGTAAAAGCGTTTAAATCCCTGGAAATGAAAAAGACAGCTGACGCCCATGGTCTATCAGTAAAAATTATTAGTTCCATTGTAGATTGTATTGCACCTCACCTTTGTTGTATATTTAATCAATGTATAGATAATGGTGTGTTTCCTGACTTGATGAAACTAAGTAAAGTTATACCTTTATTCAAAGCTGGTAGTACATCAGACCCCACCAATTTTAGACCCATATGGATACTACCAACGCTTAGCAAAATTTTTGAAAAAGTCATACTTAATCAATTGCAGTCATTTTTATCTCAATAATTTAATTCATACTGCTCAGTTTGGTTTCACAAAAGGTCGTTCAACAGCCGATGCTGGTGTTGAACTAATCGACAATATTTTTGATGCCTGGGAAGACGCAATGGATGCAATAGGTGTCTTCTGCGATCTATCCAAGGCTTTTGATTGCGTCCATCATGACACTCTTGTCAGGAAGTTACGCCATTATGGTGTAAAAGATCAGGCACTTGGCCTTCTGGAGTCATATCTAACAGATAGGGTTCAGATGGTCGATGTTAATGGGAAAAGATCACCTGGGTCTTCAATAAGTATGGGCGTACCGCAAGGTTCAATCCTTGGTCCTTTCTTGTTTTTAGTATATATTAATGATTTACCTTACCTTGTTAAAGCAAAACATGGGTTAGTATTGTTTGCCGATGATACTTCTTTGATATTTAAAGTTAAAAGACAGCAATCAAATTATGACGAGGTAAACAATGCTATCTCTAGTATAGTGAACTGGTTTACTGTTAACAATTTATTACTTAATGAAAAGAAAACTAAATGTATTAAATTCTTGTTACCCAATGTGAACCCGGTAACTACAGACATATTTATAAAAGGACAGAGATTGGACCTTGTGCAGTCGACTGTCTTTTTGGGCATTACTTTAGACGCCAAACTACAATGGGATCCTCATATAAATAAATTGTCGAACAGACTGAGTTCGGCAGCGTTCGCAGTTAAAAAAATTAGAGCTCTTACCGACGTAGACACCGCTAGACTAGTCTACTTTAGTTACTTTCATAGTCTAATGACCTATGGTATTTTATTGTGGGGTCACGCTGCGAATGCTAATAGTATATTTATTCTGCAGAAACGGGCTGTTCGTGCAATTTATAGATTAGGGCCTAGAGTGTCACTGAGGGAAAAGTTTAAAGAAATCAATATTCTGACATTTGTGTCTCAATATATCTATGACAATCTTGTGTATGTAAAAAGAAATATAACTAATTTTCAGAAGTACAGTGATATACACAATTTTAATACTAGAAATAAAGACAAGTTGGTTGCTTATGTAAGCCGACTACATAAAATTAGTAATTCTTTTAAAGGCAATTGTATACGCTATTACAATAAGGTCCCTACTGATATTAAAAACTTACCTTTAGACAAGTTTAAAATAATAATAAAACAGAAATTGTATAAAAAGGTTACTATAGGATATCTGATTACTTAGAGGACAGATGTCCATGGGAATATATTGTTTGAGTAACAGGCTGTTTCGATATATAATTAGCATTCATTTTGTAATTTGACAATATTTTATTTAAAAAAGGAAACGCAAAAGATGCAACGACTGTGGAGTTTCTTCGGTGAGCTCTTCTCCACAGATTCCGCCATTGTGTTAGTGAACTCACCCAAAAAAATGTAATGACGGATCTAAGTGATGTAACAACATCCTATGGAAATAAATGATTTTTGATTTGATTTGATTTGATTTGATTATGTTAGATTTAATTGGTCCCACCTGCATAAAAATTAAATTATATTTAACAATGTACTATATTAGTTTTATAGAACGTTTTGTAGCAAATATTTTCGTATCTCGCGTTTCAAAGCTCAAATTTTGAAACACCCTACATGGCTTGAACAAATATTTTTTAGCCTGCACATCTAACCCGCCGGTAATTTTTTATTTTATTTACCCAGTGACACTACCCAGTGAATCTAATGATATAGGTATAATTTATCAAGCTCTGTTGAGCCATTGAGTAGTTACAAGGGGACAGAGGAACAGGCTTACATACAAACATTGTAAATACAGGTCAAACACGTAACCCTATTTTTTGTCTTCGATGCAATCGGGTTAATATAATATACACAGTATCGTATTACATCTGTTAATGATCTCTCTTTCTATATAGGAGTTAGTGGCTTTGAACACCGCCTACCTCGCGCTCCGCAACAAATGACCAAGTTTACAAAAGGCGAATGACCGCATCAAATGACCAAGTTTACAAATTGGTAGGGCTTATCCAGAGCCACTTGTTCTTCATCACTAGATACAATGCGTCGAATACGGAACCGTCCCCATTCCGATAACAGGATTGACCTTTCAGTTTGGGCGAACACATGCTTCCAGTATTACGTGCTTATTGGACTCCAGGTGTAATGTAAAGTAGAGCAAATATTTTTTGGAGGAAACAAGCTTCAATGATATGATGAGCTACTTATATAGCACTATGAGGCTTTCTGCACACGTAGTGACTTTGAGCACCCTGCCGTGGCAACCGGCCACTCGTGATTAGCACTTTACACGATTTTAATCTAGAAATTGCGAATACCTACAACTGTTTTCGGTTACCACAATTAGTGATAAAATCTGTTTGTTATTAGTTGCCCAAAATTCTTCTTCTTCTTTCAGTGTCTTTCCACTGCTGAAGGTTAGCAGTCAGCTCTGAATAACCCTCTCTGTCTTTCGCTAGGCGGAACAAGTCTTCGACGCCAGCTATACCGGTCCATTTACGTATATTCTAGAGCCACGAGGTCCTACTTCTTCCGATGCTCCGTTTCCCTTCAACCTTTCCCATACTACCCACAAAGTACCAGTTATCTTTATTTGGGCCTTTTGAAAAAAATTGACAGTTCGCGTAAATTAAAGTTGCTACGTGTGTTAAGCGCATAGCGTAACAGTAATTTCCCAATATGGGGTCATGTGTGAGAAGGACGAAATTTCTGTTTAAAAGTGCCTGAGAGAGTGCCTCAAAGCCGTTGTAAAAAATCATTGTACATATCTTAAATATTTAACTACAACGTCCGTAATTAAAGTCAAGACCAAGGTTAGGACAAATACTGGACTCGCTTACAAATGCCAGCTTTAGCGTTAAATACATCTGCAGTGCGGAAGCGTATGTTGCAAACCTAACAGTTGGTGCAGGAATGTATATCAAACCATTTACGAAGCTAACTCTGGGCCTCTTCACTCTCATGATATGATGCATATTTGTGGTAAGTCAAGATCATTATAGGTGTTTTTAACACCGATGATTATAACACTTTATTTAACGCTCTGAGCCTCATAAGTAGAGTCTCCATACAACCAATTTGTCAACAAAATAAAATAAAAATAGTATCTACAGCTAAGTATATTTTACTATTTGTAAAGAAACTGGTTTACAAGCTATTATGGGATATGTACACGTACAACCTATTTAAATTCCAAATGACTGTATTGACAATTTTATTATTGAATTATTATTATTATTGTTGACATTTATTGAACTGACATGTACGATACCATAATTTGTTATTTTTCAATCTGGTTTCAATGGAAGGGTATATATGTTATTTGAGTATTTGTATGTGTACAACGAATTGGACGTAGTCTTTAATGTTGTGCAGTAATCTGTATTAATAAATAAATAAATAAAGCTTCAACAGTAACCATTTCAAGGTATTTCCAGCATTTTTGTCGATGTAATGACGAATGTGAGGGTGAGCGAGAGGGCTTTTGTGTTTTAAAGTAACACCCCTCGTGAAGTCACTTGATAAAAAACATTGAACGGTTACTTGAGGCTTATTGTTTCTGAACGAAAATATCGATGTCACTATCGCATATACGTAACAAGCAACACAAACGACAACCTAAATATACTGTTCGGCATAAAATTATGGACTAATTACATTATTACAGTTTTTACGTATATCTAGCACAGGTCCCAAATAATATCCATTGTAATACTGTAGAAAACTCACTATGAATGCTGCCGAAATTCTATAGATTTCAGGTGGCTTATTTTTCTCCCTGCGTAAACTTTAAACCCATTTATTACACTAGGTACCTTGTACTTCTTAGAATTTCACCTGTAATTTGTTATAATCTGAGATCTCGCCAGTTTATAAAACTGAAAAACTAATATATCAATATTTGCGTACGTTCTGATTGACAACTGAGTTGTTGACAGATGGGAAAACTATTGCCAAGTAACCACAAAAAATATTAAACCATGTTTAACCTCAAAACAAACGTCAAATCCCATACATTTTCGTTTTTGAACAAGTTTTGAACAGTAGTTTATTTTTTTGTGGGAAGGCACTTGACTTTGGCCAGTTTTACAGCTTAACAACTTAACGACCTAGGGAATTCTATAATATAACAATTACACAATTTACGCTGTATAAATGAAGGATATTCTGTATTTCCTTACTTCAGATTTCAGAAATTCTTTTATATTTTTAGCTGGGAGTTCCCCATTTTGGGTGATAGGGGGCCATCTCCGCAGCGGCATTGAAGGTTTCCTCACGATGTAGATACATTTATTGTCAGATGTTATCAGTCTATCGACATAGGCGGTCTAGTTACACGACAAAATCAATGGTGACTCGGATGTTTCCTCGATCCATTTGAATAAAACATGGATGATTTAGCACGAACGCTATTATCAGTTGGCATGCGGTACTCAGTTACTGTATATTTTAGGAACATTGACAAAAGTTATTAAAGTAGTTATTAGATGACCCGAATGGCTGAGTCGGCAGTGACCCTGCCTACGGAGCCAGGGGCACCGGGTTCGAGTCCCGGTGGGGGCAAATATTTGTTTGATGACAACGGATGTTTGTACCCTAGTCATGGTTGTTTATCTATCTAAGTATAATATTTATCTATATAAGTATGTGTATCGTTGTCTAGTACCCAAGATACAGGGAATCCTAGTTTGGGGCTAGATCAATGTCTGTAAATAGTGTCCAAGGTATTATTATTATAATTATTATCATAGTTTCTAAACACTACAATTTTTGAGGTGATAAGGGATCATATCTTTTGCTTTATCCCTTGCATCTGGCTAAAAAGAAGCGAAACGTACCTCTGCCATCCCATAAAGAAGTAAGCGTGACGTAATGTTATAATTTGTTGTTTTATCGACACAAAAATATTTTTTTCCTACCCAAAATGGCTAAATGACCACCAAAAGTTGCAGAAAATATCAGGGCAAAATACTGCGGTAGCTCAGGTGAAGGGTAAAGGGGGTGAGCGAAGCGAAGCCCCCTTTATCCTTCGTGTTAGGTTGAACATGTAAGAACAACAAAACATATTTAAAACATAATTTTAAGTACACAAAACATAAAAAGAAGTTTGGTGATCATTTATCCAAACACAATTTGTTGGACATCCATCCATTTTGGCAGTCATTTCGAATTTATTGGATGTAAATTTTCAAATTTTTTGGTAAACGTTTAAACACATGCCAACTACTAACGCGTAACACAGATTGCGATACATTGCCATTGCGAGACGTTGTCTTAATAATTATCAACTCTCCCTTATTCGACTGTACCTGTACCACTGTGTTTGAAAACACGCCAAGGCTAAAATATTTTAAAACATTTGTATTTTTAAAAGAGATCAATGAAGTGTATTTGTTGTTAAATCATTTCATAAGGATTAAGTTTATGCGGCCGGATGTAAATTTAATTTCAATCATAAGGCTTCTTACATCTTGACAGATGGTTCAAGCAGCGTCTGTTTGAGAACGGCATCGCCGCTCGTGGCTAAACATAAAACAACTGTGCAACAATCCAGCATACCTTGTGATCCACTTTATGAAGAAACTATTACACCTATACGTTTGAGCTTTTGACAGTGATTTAAGTTCATCTTTAGCTTTGCCGAATACGATTAAAATCCTGTTTTCAAAATAAACCAAAAAACAAATAAAAATTGTATGGAATGTAATTTTCGTAATGTGGTTTTGGTGATTTTGTCTTAAAAGGTTTCACAGGCACCTCAGTTGCAGTACAATTAATTACAGTTCATAGACAAGTTCTCAAGGGACAAGGGCTTTCGCGCGCCCTTTCGGCTAGTGTTATAAGTAAGGATAGTTTATGGTATTTATCTGTGGGTCTTGTTATCTGAAATATTATTTTTTGTTTAAATTTAATAAAGCTGCGGCGTAGGGCTAACCTCCCTTCACCCAAAATGGACTATCGAATAACTGAACTAAACGTGATCAAGTGTGGCTCTGTCACCCCGTATGGGAAAAGATGAGACGTGACACTGTTGTATATTGTAATGAGATCATTTATAATATTTTAGATCCCTAATTCTATGGAACATTTTCCTAATAATAACTAAATCATCACACTCAACCTTACATAATGCCGTCGTTCAAGCCGATATTAAACATACACCCACCATTTAACTTTCACGACCATTAACTCCAGAAAAACAAAACTATTTATGAAACCGCAACAGAATATAGTCACCTGGACACCAATTTCCCTTCACGGCAGACACCGCCTAGATTTGGCTGATCCAAACGTCGACAAGACTGCGTCGAACGAATGGCTAAAGAAACTGTTTCCGGAATCGGAGGGATTTATGTTAACGATACAGAATCAGGTCATACTCGAAGCTACAGAAAATATATCATACACGACCGCACTCTGGCAAGCGACATGTGCACAAACTGCCACAGTAGCTCAGAAACCATTAAGCATATCACAGAAGCACACTCGCTCATTCAGACTGCAAACATCGACACGATCCAGTCGCAGCCATAATCCACCAACACCTCGCATTCAGATACAAATTTATCATACAACAGACAGCCTAATAAATATACACCTCGAGACAGTTTTAGAATTAGCAGTTTTTAAGCTCTAATGGGACAAAACTATCATTACAGCCAAAACAATACATTTCAACAGGTCTGAAATAACTCTTCATAAGTAGAATAAAACAGTATTTCTCATAGATAAAGCCATACCAAATACATAAAATCTTACCACCACTTTTACAGCAAAGAACAAAAACTACACAGATCTTGCCATTGAAATAAAAACGCAGTGGCAAGTTCTGTCAAAACTATCCCGATATTCATTTCATCCTTAGGAGATATTCCATACACTTCGAGTCTCTGAACACTTAGTACACCCAGGCACACACACATTCTTTTTCAAAAAGCCACTATACTGAATAGTTGTAGAGTTGTTACAAAATTCATGGAAAAGAACCATGATTTAATCTTCTTTAGAAGCATTTGGAGTACGTAAGCCCATCCGTCAGAAAAAACCTCTAAAATAAGAGTGAAATGAAAAATTCATAAACATATGTTTACTAGCAGCTCGTTGCGCGGCAATGCAACGCGGTTTTCATCTTCTTATAGTTCTCCGTCATAAAACTATTTGTTTATCATTTTAGAGGCACCTTCTTAGGTTTCTGAAATCCATATCAACATTATCGGCCCATTTTTGAGCATAAAACGCACCAGGGGCCCAATTCCGGTACACAATAACAGCTCCATGACAATTACATGATGATTCCGGTCAACTTTAGATATCCAATATTTGGCGTTCGGATAATATTTTTTTAGGCAATTATGGTAAGAATTAAGTTAATTGGTAAGCACAATAAGTAAGTTAATCAACAAAGGGAATGGGATTACAAAATCGTCAGATATTGGATATCTAAAGTTAACCGTAATCGACATGTAATTATCATTGAGCTGTCATTGTGTACCGGAATTGGGCCGCTGGACTCATGTTAACAAAACTCTTTGCTTACAAACTGTATGCATCGCACTGCCAAACAAAAGTTCCGATACCAACAAAAAGGTTGAATGTAGTAAATTAATTAATCTATGACGAACGAGTTTGAGTGTTGCTAGATCTATGGCTTGTGACGAAACAAACATTTGGTTTATTTCTAAGTAGGTAGAAATATATTTGTTTAAACATTCTCCAAAATGCGGATAAACTTTAAGAGCTATGAAATAAATTATGAATCATAAATTTAAAATGAACATGGTTTAACTACACCGTAGTTTAAGTAGATATTGAATTATGACCATTTCACACATCTCTCTTGTTGTTTTGAAGTGACGCATTGATCATGGCTCATTCAATTGAAACTCATACTTAAGGGTGTTTAGTTACGATATAGTTTGGCAGGTCAAAAAGTATATTTTGTGTTTATTTTAAATAATAAAGGCAATTTGTATTCTAGTTTATTACGTGACAGTTATTTGATAACAGATTAGGTTTGAAAAACGTTAACTCAAGTGCCTGGGGTTTTGTTCTACTTTTATGTAAACAAATCATAAATTGTCACCTAGTTTTTTTTTAGCGTAGGGCTAAAAGTGTGGGAATGGAATGCTGCGAATTGGCTCAGGTTCAAGGCTTGGGTTTTGTAATAAAACTGATTGACAGGGGGTTGTGGGGGCAGTCAATATCGGTCGATACGCGGGAACTGACGTGAGAATTTAGACAGGTTCAAGACCAATCTGGGAGTGCAGATACTAGAATAAGAGTCACGCGTTCATTCTAAGATCACTGAATGGTCTTTTGATTATATTTCGTGTTGTTAATATTACAAGTGCGGGTATAGCAGTATTTGTATTTCTCACGTCATTCGTGTCGAGGAACAATTACGTTGAAATAAAGACTTGTCTCGGACTGAAACTTTTATAGACTTTTAGAGAAACACTGAGGCGTGATTGTGTATAGTGATTCGTTAGTGATTTGTTGGTTAAGTATGCGTTGTAATGAGAATTGTCTCTTACTGCTTCTGTTGGTGAGACCTAGAGATGTGATAAGCGTCCTAGGTCCTAGACTTCCGGCTGCCGAAGCGGGACAGGATCATCATGCGCAAGTCATCGACGAGAAAGATTATTTATAGTTCTAAGGCTTGTAATTTTAAGTTTTGTTTTGCGTTCATGCCGCGGGTTTTATTTTACGGTATTCAAATTCATCAATTTAATGAGTCTTCAATTAATTTGTCCTCGTGATTTACTTTAAATACATTTTGAGGAGACTTTTAAATTACCAGGCCTTTCTGATCTTATTCTTGTTTGTCTTTTAGCTAAATGATTAAATTACGTAATTGAGGTTATGTAGATTAGATAGATAGGGAGACTAAACACAATTATTTAGGTTTATGTAACAAAACAAGTATCTAAAATTTGTATGACTACAAATAATTACGTTATTTCCTTCTCACTCTTGAAATACCTAAATACTTATAAAACTATCTAACAAACTAAATATCTTTTGACTGTGGCTGTTTTGATCTTTATTTTCTTGACCGTCTATCATATTGATTGGCCTACCTAACTTAACATCAAATGACAAACATATTCTAATTCCATATAGCACGTTGATTGACGTGTTTTCTTGGTCATTCACAAAATACACACATACAAATTTACTCTACAAGAAGGTGACATTACTCTAAGAACACTCTACTCGACTCTTCACGGCCTAAGGTTTATTAGCAGTCATTCTCCCCTTCTGAAACGCCTCCGATTCAAAAGATCGACCCGACCATTCTTACTGCATTGTTACGGCGGACGAACTTGTGCTGTCCATTTTCCAAAGGCTGTCACTGCTTTGATTACTATCTGGTAAATCCTTTTGTCGTAAGCACATAGTGCCTAGACTTCTTCTTACTCATGGACTAGAGAACTACTCGCATACCCCGATTAAAAGATGGATTTGTCCAATTCGGATTTGAGTCGACATTGTAGTACAGACCCTGGTCGCAGCATTCAGGGATGCTTATCGCCCCTGTTTAGAGTGAAGTTTACTTCGCTGTAGAATGCCTGTGGATGACCTGAAATCCGTTAGAACCAAACCTACACACACGCTACATTATTAATCTAGTGACCTAAGTAGTAACGCTGAATTTACATGTCTTAAAATTTATTTATATATAAAATATCTGTATGTATACCCACATGATTACGGAATAATACTTAAGAGACGCGTCTCTCAATATAACCTCAATACCGACTATATGCAAATAAAAATATCCCATAACCGGTCAAGAAACATATTGGACTGATGGATGAGAGAAATCACAATATCAAATCATATAAAAATATATCCTAAATAGTCTATATGTAGTTGATTGGCAGGGAAACTCGAGAGGGATTTGAGTAGATTCAGACTGTCTCTGGGTGCTGATATATTCAGTTGGCTAATTTCAGATATTCAGCAGACTTTAATATTGCATTCACGTAGATTTTATATGGGAATGTGCTGGAGAAATACTTGACAGACGTGTCTCTCAAGATAACCTCAATACCGAGTATATGCAAATAAAAATATCCCGTAACCGGTCAACAAACATGTTGGACTGATGGATGAGAAAGGTCACAATATCAAATCATATAAAAATATATCCTAAATAGTCTTATATAGAGAAATATTCTACTTAGATAGATAAACAACCATGACTAGGGTACAAACATCCGTTCTCATCAAACAAACATTTGCCCCCACCGGGACTCGAACCCGGCTTTAGTTGGCTTTAGTTGGCTAATTCTAGGTCTTCAGCAGTCTTAAATATTGCAGTCACGTAGATTGTATATGGGAATGTGCTGGAGGAGGATGGTCCAAAACAGATGAAAGATAACGCCAAAAGCGTACTAATGAACACATAGCTAACCCTATGTTTTCTTTTAAATTGTACTTACAATATTGAGTAATGTAACAACCCTCCCTTCCGTTAATTGAAATAATATGAATAAACCCTACGAGTTAAACTAACGATTCTATGAATAGTAAATTTAAAGATATAACCAGCTAACCATTAATTTAATGTCAGACGGAATTTAACCCTTACGCATTTTTATTGAAATATTTCTCCAATTGGAAAGATTCTAATAACAACGATTGCGAGTATCTTATTTAGATGATTTGGCCAAAGTAGTGGATGATCGCCTATGGGTAGGACTGTAGACGTTGTGATAGTAATAACCTAAAGTTCTTTTTAGAGTGGTTTTGGTTAAACAGTATCGTCAAGAGGTTCCTCAGTCAGTGATGAATATAAGTGACATAAAAATATTGATTATTAGAATAAATTCCAAGTAAATAACCATTTAAAAGACATTTCGATTACATGTGTTTATAAAGGAGGGTTTGTGCTAGAGATCGCGTCCAGAAGGGACCCGGGCCCTAAGGTCGGGCCCCTTAATCCCGCCCGACGCCAGTGGAGGTCAACCGAGTTCTACGGACCCAAGACAGACGAAGTTAGATTTAGCTAAGCAAAATAAGCTTCAATTTTATAAAATAATGCTTACAACCACTCAAAATTGTAAACACAATTTATAAGTGAACATAGGGTTAACTATTATGTTCATTAGTACGCTTTTGGCGTTATCTTTCACCTGTTTTGGGGCCATCCTCCTCCCACATATTCCCATACACAATCTACGTGACTGCATTATTTTAAGACTGCTGAAGACCTGGAATTAGCCAACTGAATACACCAGCACCTAGAGACCGTCTGAATCTACTCAAATCCCTCTCGAATTAGTTTACCTGCCAATCAACTACATATAGACTATTTGGGTTATATTTTTTATATGATTTGATATTGTGATATCTCTCATGCATCAGTCCAACATGTTTGTTGATCGGTTACGGAATATTTTTATTTGCACCTACCCGTCTCTTAAGTTTTATTCCGTAACCATGTTGATGTTCATCCAGATATTTTATATATAAATTAGTTTTAAGACATGTAAATTCAGCGTAACTACTTAGGTCACTAGATTGATAATGTAGCGTGTGTGTAAGTTTGATTCTATCGGATTTCAGGCCATCCACAGGCATTCTACAGCGAAGTAAACTTCACTCTAAACAGGGACGATGAGCGTCCCTGAATGATGCGACCAGGGTCTGTACTACAATGTCAAATCAATCCGAATTGTACAAATCCATCTTATAATCGGGGTATGCGAGTAGTTCTCCAGTCCATGAGTAAGAAGAAGTCTAGGCACTACGTGCTTACGACAAAGGTATGAACCAGATAGTACTCAAAGCAGTGACAGCCTTTGGAAAATGGAAAGCACAAGTTCGTTCGAATTCCAATGCAGTAAGAATGATCGACCTTCTGAATCGGAGACGTTTCAGAAGGGGAGAATGACTGCTAATAAACCTTAGGCCGTGTAGAATCTAGTAGAGTGTTCTTATAGTAATGTCAGCTTCTTGTAGAGTAAATTTGTATGTGTGTGTTTTGTGAATGACCAAGAAACCACGTCAATCTACATGCTATATGGAATTAGAATATGTTTGTCATTTAATGTAAAGTTAGGTAGGCCAACCAACATGATATACGGTCAAGAAAAGAAAGATCAAAACAGCCACAATCAAAAAAAAATTTAGTTTGTTAGATAGTTTTATAAGTATTTAGGTATTTCAAGAGTGAGAAGGGAATAACGTAATTATTTGTAGTCATACGAATTTCAGATACTTGTTTGTTACATAAACCTAAATAATCGAGTTTGTCTCCCTAACTACATAACCTCGACAACCTAAGTTTAGCCGCAACTAAACTCCTGTCTAGTCTAGTCTAAAATCCTAGTGTTATACCACGTCCATCATCGACACCACTCGAAAATGGTTGAGTTTGATTTGTATGTGTTTGTATGTTTAATGACTGTGTGTGTGGGAATTTCAAAACTCGCTACACGAAAAGAATGAGGAGAGGATTAGCCCGCAAATATCCTAAGAGCCAATCCAGGAACCCTATGGTGAAGGAAAAAGGAAATTAGGGTCGCTCCAAGCCCAGACTCAGACTCAGATCAATTACCTACAAGTTCTTATCTAACGACCCAAGGACAGTTTTGGAATTTGGGGTAGGTTGATTTAAAGGATAGGAACCGAGGTATATCTCGGCGCTTCAGACACTCACGAAAATCCACTGCAACACGCATTCACAACTCTTCCAGTTCCAGACGCGTAAAACGGCGAACCGAACTGTATAGAATTCCCGAAAGACGTGTGTCACAGTAGTTTGACGCGGAGACTGAATGGCTCCCCCTCCCACGCTCCGAAAATACAATCTGAGTCTTAACTCACACTTCACTCGACGACCAGCAACCAAAAGCCCCCCTTCATCTCGACCCATCACTTTTATATCCCCTATTCCCACCAAAACGTCCTACCCCAGGCATGCTCGCCAAACCACCATGTAAAACTCCGCGAGTCATTCTCATTGGTTCGTTTCATTTCCTTTCGAAACTCAGTGCTCTGATTGGTCACTGGTCCACACATATACACACTTTATATTTTAGATCACACAGTTCAACCAGAAATAGACTTTATAACATCATAAAATAATCTAAATAAAATAATACCCATTTGTTTTCTATATAAAACATCTTATTGCAATTATAGTGAATAAAGTTCTACTTTGAGTCAAACCATCTGGAATTTAAAGGCGATCGACCGCCATCTGTACCTCCATCATTGAACTAACTACGCATCTGTTTGACCCACCAAACTATATCGTAACTAAACACCCTTACGTATGAGTTTCGATTGAATGAGCCATGGCAAATGCGACACTTCAAAACAACATCACAAATGTGTAAAATGGTCATAATTCAACATCCACTGAAAGCAACGGTGAAGTTAAACCATATTCATTTTAAATTTATGATTCACAACTTATTTCATAGCTCTTAAAGTTTATCCACATTTTGGAGATTTAAAAAAATATATATTTCTACCTACTGAGAAATAAACCAAATGTTTGTTTCGTCACAGTAAACTTTCATATAATTTAAGCTTATTTTGCTTAGCTAAATCTAACTTCATCTGTCTTGAGTCCGTAGAACTCGGTTGATCTCCACTGGTGTTAGGTGGGGTTGTAGGGCGCTTCCCTAGGGCCCGTGGCCCTTCTGGCCGTAAGCGCTAGCACAAACCTTCCTTTATAAACACATGTAATCGAAATGTCTTTAAATGTTTTTTAACTTGGAATTTATTCTTATAAGCACGGACTCGATGCTTATCAATATTCTTATGTCACTTATACTCATCACTGACTGAGGAACCTCTTGACGATACTGTTTAACCAAAACCACTCTAAAAAGAACTTTAGGTTATTAATATCACAACGTCTACAGTCCTACCCATAGACGATCACTCACTTCTTTGGCCAAATCATCCAAATAAGATATTCGCAATCGTTGGTATTAGAATCATTCCAATTAGAGAAATATTCCCATAAAAAAATATGTAAGGGTTTAAATTCTTTGAGGTTAAGTAGATAGGTTAGTCCGTTATATCTTTAAATTACTTGTCATTAAATCGTCGGGGAAACTCGTAGGGTTTATTCATTTAATTACAATTGAGAAGGGGGAGTTGTTACAGGCTACCAAGGCAATCTAGCAAAAGAGGCTGAATTTTCCATATAAAATATTTTTCTAATAATAATTTATTTCAGACTGTTATATCCATAGTGTTAGTTACAATATCTTAAAGTCTAGTGTTAGCAGCTTGATAGTGACGAAAATGACACAAATAATAAAATTGAAGAAAGGACACATACACAGAACTCGCACACACCCTCATGCATACACCCTCACACATACACACACACACACACACACACACACACACACACACACACACACACAGCCACACATGCACATACACAGTACATTACTAATTAGATCCTGGATAGATAGTTAATGGAAGTAAAATAATCTCTAAACCATCATCAAAAAAACTTTCATCACGTAAATTACTCACGACGAATATTCTATTTTAGGATACAATTTAGTTCATTTACATATTTACGTCGGTACACAATTGTAACCGATGGTATTTACTTTACACAAACACGCCCGAATTTCTCAGATTAGACTCAACAAAGATTATTTAACATTTACTTTTATAGATACATACAACTTTATATCTCATAATGGACCATATGATTATAGGAATTACTATTATAATCATATGGTCCATAATTACTCGTGTATTTACACGAGTAACTATGAAAAATACAACAGAGGCGATGATTTAACTCCCTGTCACGTAATTATTGTCAACCATGGTTGAATTAAAACTCTCATGGAACGAAGGCATATTTTAGGGCAAAACACTGCGGTAGCTTAGGTGAAGACTAAAGGGGGCGAGCGCAGCGAAACCTACGTGTAGTCTTTGTGTTAGTTCGACGTGTGTTACACAAGAAAAAACACGTAGTAATACTGAATACAAATGCTCTTAAAAATACATGTTTCCATGAACTGCAACCCTTTCTGATCATTTCATGAAATAATTGACTAAATCAGGGAATGGTTGGCCATATCATGAAATGATCAATCAATGGTTGGCTACTTAATGAAATAATCTAATTCTACGATAAAGCTGCGACGTATATATCATCTGAGTTTCATTCGAAGTGTTAGGTTCAGATATAGCCAAACAGAGAAATAAAGTATTTTTTATATAAAATGTTTGTTTGTTATTTGTATTTGATATTTGATTAGGTATTTGTAGAAAATATGTATTTTTTGACCTGGCAATATTTATGACCTGGACAAGTTCCCGCCAGACTGGGCGGAGGCGCCACAGGATAGGAATAAGTGGTCCAAGAAAGGGGAGGTCTTTGCCCAGCAGTGGGACACAAAACAGGCTCCATAAAAAAATATTTTGTTTATTTCTCTGTTTGGCTATATCTGAACCTAACACTTCGAATGAAACTCAGATGATATATAATGTCGTAGCTTTATCGTAGAATTTGATTATTTCATTAAATATCCAACCATTGATTGATCATTTCATGATACGTTTTGCTTCTGGCCCCACACTAGGATACCCTGTTTCATGGGAAGCAGAAACAGCGATGTCACGCACATAAATCTAAGACCTAGTGTTTTTTCTTCTCCCTCTTCAGTCGGGATTCGAACCCGTGTCCTCTAGCTTGGGTGGCAGAGCCTCACACCGCAACGCCACAGAGGTCATCTTTACAGTGATTAAAGCTTCCTCGGCACTTTCACGGTCAACTCATAATTATGTTAACTATCACCCAGAGAGTTCCAGAACATCATATTTAAAATTATGGCTTTTACGGTATTGGATAATTAAAATGGTATGTATTTAAATATGTATAATAACCACATATTTATAATTACCTAACTGAAAAGAGCTCCGTGATACAATGAGTTTCACAGATGCTTCTCACGAAGGTGCTGCCTAATGAAACATGTAATTTATATTTATCTTAAGCACATTATAAGTCTTTTCGTGAATCGGATGATATGTTAAGCTGCATGTCCCCGCTTCTTTCGCTACATGGCAGTGGTCGTAAAACCCCTGTATCAACCCACACTTAGCCAGCGTGGAATGTGTCTCAATCTTACTCGTATCCGGGTGAAGGCCTGTGCCCCTCAGTGGAGACATTAATGGGCTCCAAAAAATATACTGAATTCATGTTTCTTTTTTAATATCTTCATCTTTATCTTATATAATTTCAGTAGCTTTGAAAAATATTATAAAGTAAACTGAAATCGAACCTGATCGTGTGAATGCTGCCTTTGTCTCGTGCTTCAATATGTTCACCAATTCTACACTCATTTTTGTAAACTATTCATTAGAAAAACGGAAAAAATAACACCAAAAACAACTCCAACTTTAGATTTAAATAAACTTAGATTTATTTGTATATGTTTTCACACGCGTTTGTAATTAACTACAATTGTAAAATTGTAGTAAAGTACAAGCAATTGTAAAGTTCTTATTATCATTATTAAAAAGTTTGAACTCCGCGCACTTTGTTCGTACGAAACCTCATTGTGTGGGAAAGCTGTCGTAGCAACGTGCAGCTACGATGCGTTACGCCGTGGTACTGACTTCGTAGCGGTGGCGTAGCGCTGTATCACGTTGATTCGACAATCTCGTTGAGAAATTCTAATAAATATAATTTAATATAAATAAAATGTGAGGTAAAGTTCATCTTAAATCCCATTTAAATTAATTCTAGTACTTATAATTCAGGTGTGGAAGCCGTTATTGGATCCCCTACGAGACGTGACGGTTGTCAAATTCCATTTACAAATTGCTTTAGGGCCTCCAAATTAAGCTTAATCCCAAGCAGGATTGTATCTTTGAACGTTTTTTGACACGCTATTGTTTTTCATGCTCATTGCATTTCTTTATTGAATTTATAATTCATACGAATACAATACGTGGTATGCTAAAGGAGGTATCTTTATTCAGCTCAGCTCACTTTATTTTCTAATATTTTGCGTATGTGCAATAAATAAACTGTGTTAACCTTACCAATAAATTGTCCTTTAGGAATACATCAATGGCTTTACGGTGTGAAATAAATTGACGACCCAAATGGCCGAGTCGGCAGTGACCCTGCCTACGAAGCCAAGGGTCCCGGGTTCGAGTCCCGGCGGGGGCAAATATTTGTTTGATAAGAACTGATGTTTGTACCTTTACCAGAGGCAATTATAAGGAGAGCGACATATTCGGGAGTAAAGTAAAAGGCTTGAGATGCGCGCAAATACGAGACTATTTTATTATAGGATATACTAAGGTTATATACAACTTACTACAAAATGTGATGAATATAAATATACCTTATCTGTGACGGTCGTCAACTTATCTTAACATTACGTGGAAATAGATATTTCCGCATATCTGTGACGGTCGTCAACTTATCTTAACATTACGTGGAAATAGATATTTCCGCATATCTGTGGCGGGCGTACGTGCCGGCACAGATACTCCCCCCTTTAGGGGAAAAAATAAATGAATGTACTTATAACAATGGAAAAAATCTAAGTTAGATATCATAACAAACTTATATCAACTGCAATAATAACTAGTAGTATTTTAATAAACATAAATCAGATAGTAATCGCGCATACTTCAACTTAATCTAAAGGTAAATCTTACACGAATTAGAAAAATAAAGGAACTACGGTTATGTGAATTCTACATAAGTTTAAAGAATTACTTAATATTTACCTACAGGCAAGTCTTGTGTCTGGCCGCACACTACATAAAATAAACTAAAAACTGGAAAACAGAAAAACACTAGGAAAATGGGGCTTCGCGGTTAGTAAACTAACCTAACCTATAACTGGAAAAGATCCGCAGGAGAGTCGTCTGATGCTGCAGCCGCCCATGTTTTTCAGGAATCGATGAGTCAATTTACATCGCACGTCGTTGAAGTTGTAATCACTGTTTGTTTATAATTGCGACCGTACCTACACAAGGATGATTGTGCTGAATCAGCGTCAGCATTAAATCTGTAACCTTGGCTTTAGGCAGTCAATGATCTCGTACGTCATGTGTACGTGCGTGCTCTTCACTCTTGAGTGAATATTAAGTTGTCGATTGATGAAATTTGTGTGCCTAAAAACCTTGGGATTTGGCAACATAGGGCACATCTTGTACACCAATCGTTTATATATATATATATATATATATATATATCTCTCTTCAGTGATTTGATTATTCTTCGTGCGATGTTCTTCCTGGATGATTTCAATATTCGTTGAATTAGGTATATAGATGATGTTTCAATACTCTTCTGGGGGCTGGAACGGCATCCTATGTCTTGAACTTGAAAAGCTGCTTGCTGTGAATGAATTTTCCGACGCGTTCGTTTCTGCTGGTGCGAGCTCCATTTTGATAAATCAGCAGTCGGCTGACTATCGGTTCATTTTTCTTGCGGTATCTTGAGTTCGATGCGGGAAATCTTCAGTTGAAATTATTTATCTTCTGCTCCGTTTTCAAATCTGGTCCGGTTATGGCTTGCTTGATGTCGTCTTGGTTGCCGAAGTCGGGGCTCGGCGATCTTGGACGAAGTGCTTCTTGCTTGCACTTCTAAGGTGGCAGCACACGGAGTTTTCTTCGCGGCTGGGTCCATGCTGCTATTACCGAAGGTTGCTTATGTTCAAACGTCGGGTCACCACTTTGCCAGAGGCAATTATAAGGAGAGCGACATATTCGGGAGTAAAGTAAAAGGCTTGAGATGCGCGCAAATACGAGACTATTTTATTATGGGATATACTAAGGTTATATACAACTTACTACAAAACTACGTGATGAATATAAATATACCTTATCTGTGACGGTCGTCAACTTATCTTAACATTACGTGGAAATAGATATTTCCGCATATCTGTGGCGGGCGAACGTGCCGGCACAGTACCCTAGTCATGGTTGTTTATCAATCTTAAGTTTAATATTTATCTATATAAGTATGTGTATCGTTGTCTAGTATCCCAGATTCAGGGAATCCTAGTTTGGGGCTAGATCAATGTGTGTAAATGGTTTCCAAGGTATTATTATTATTATTATATCAATTACCTTCATCAGTGGTTGGTTCATATGCATAATTGATTATAATAGATCACACGATGATATGCAACGGTAAATTACTTATTTGCCCCTTCTTTTATACATAGATAATTAAAATTAAAAACCAGATTACTACTTTTTGCATAGATGTATATAGGCATAGACTAATTATTACTCTATGATATAGGTATATGTGTTGATCCGGGATATCATTCGATAGACTTTAATTAAATTCGATTTGTTAAAAACACAAGCATATTTGTTGTCATTAATGAAATATTTAACTTTATTTTTACATGATCCCATCATCGGATCCTAACCGACATTGATAAATTATGGATTATGTTTAAACAATCACCAAAAAATTCGAAAATTTGCTACCAATAAATTAGAAACGACCGCCAGAATAAGTAAAGGATTAACAAATTGTGTTTGGATAAATGATCACCAAACTTCTTTTTATGTTTTTTTGTACTAAAGTTTATGTTTTAAGTATTTCTTGTGGTTCTTACTTGTTAAACCTAACACGAAGGATAAAGGGGGCTTGGCTTCGCTTCGCTCACCCCCTTTACCCTTTACCTAAGCTAACGCAGTATTTTGTCCTGATATTTTCTGCAACTTTTGGTGATCATTTACCCATTTTGTGTAGGAAAAATATATTTTGGTGGTCATTATATTTGTTGCCGTAAATTATTGAGATGCTCTCCTGGTATCCACGTCAACACCACACCCAATTTACCATAACGCATTGCGACGGGCACATATTACTGACCAATACTATATGTTATCATATCACAACCTATAAATTACCTACTGAGCAGTTCCGGTGGCCATCTGTGGTCTTCATCATCATCATCAGTTCCACTTCAGTCTACTCTCAGGCGTCATTAGATACGGTTGTGTACCCCTTCTAAGTAAAGTTTTATATATCTACCCTATATCTTGACTATGGTGCTCATAAAGTGTACAACTTGTAAAAAGAACATAACTAAGAAGTGCCCAGGACTTGAATGTAGCCGCTGTGAACAAAGTGTACATGCATCTCCCGAATGTGCCAAAATATCTGCCAAACAGCTGGCAGCACTTCGAGTCCCCAACGGCCTCGAATGGAGCTGCTCGGAGTGTCTTCGTGGAATATCGCGCACGTCGTCGTTCTTTGTCCCGGAGGATGAATCGGATAAAGAAGAAGGAAACGTCTTCGCAAGACCTCAAGCTGTATCTTTGGACGTAAAGAAACTACTTCAGGACCTGTCTAATGAAATGAAAAAAACCATTAATGAACATCTCGAAGGTCTCCAAACCTCCCTAGAGTTTATTGGAGACCAGGTAGCATCTATAGAAACCTCCATCAAAAATCAAAACTCGAAAATCAAGGCCTTGGAGAATAAAAACATGGATCTTTACAATGCCAATAAAAATCTGGAGCTTCGGGTAGCCGCCCTAGAGCAACGGGAACAACAAAGTGAACAAAATAAATTGGGTAGTTATCTGGAGATAGCGGGTCTACCAAACTCCCTTAACGAAAGTGCAGAGTCAGTTGCCAAGGCCGTAGCCACAGCACTGGCAGTTGATGGCAACAACATCCGATCCGTAAAACACATCTCAGGACGGAAAGATAAAACTAGCCATCTGCTTATAGCACTGAACTCTCCCGACAGTCGTACCAAGTGGACTAAAGCTGCGAAAGACAGGACCATTACTCTGGGTGACATCACCTGCTCGACACCACCAGAATCTGCCACTGACCCAGTCTACGTTCGCCGCGCACTGACCCCACAAAACAAGTATCTTCTGTACCAGGCGAAGAATCAGCTACGCCCGTCTTTCAAATACGTGTGGATTGACGAAACTACTGACAGGATACTGGTCAAGAAGGAAGACAATGGAAAAACTTCGGTAATTCAGTCAATACATGATATTGAAATGCTTCTAGCTAAGTAAATACCTATAAATATCCAATAAACGGAATTAATCTTAAAAATTCAACACGATAAACCTAGTAGAAAGTCCTAATAGTGTGGAAATATTTAATTGTACAAATGTCAATGCATTTCTCAAGTATATACCCATATCGAAAAACAAAAAACTACCGTTATTCTGTCTGCATGTGAATATTAGATCAATGATCCGAAACTTCACTACCTTACTTCAAACCATTGATAATTGTTCCCAATCTCTCGACTTTGTTGTTGTAACTGAGGCTGGCATACCAGAATCAATTTCAAACCTATTCTGTATTGATGGCTACACAATGCACACACAACTAAGAAGTAATCAAAAAGGTGGTGGAATAATTATCTACGTCAAAAACTGTCTTAAATTTACAATAAAACCCACCAAAACACATCACTTTGAAAGTCTATTAGGAACAATGAAAACTAGATTTAATGAAACTTTAGTTGTGTGTGCAGTGTACAGACCACCAGGAAAGAATAAAAACATGTTCATATCAGAACTGCATAAGTCTTTGTTAGACAACTCCACTGGGTCCCTGATAGTCCTCGGTGACATGAACATAGATCTAAAAACACAAACATCATATAGGAGCTCGTATCTTGACATGCTGTCGTCGTGTGGCCTCGTGTGTGGAGTCTCCGATTATACAAGAATTGAAACTCGGAATGGAACCGTCACAAAGTCCTGCCTTGATCACATTTTTATGAGACTCCCCACAATGGAGCCGCACGCGGCCGCTGTTAACTCAGTACTGGCTGACCACCGCGTCACCGTCCTCGCTTGCACCGGCAGCGCGCGTAGCTCACATATACAGGATGCTCGACAAACAACCTTAGCTACTACCATTAACAATGATATCATGAAAAAGGAATTACTTTGTACTGATTGGAACAAAACTAGTGAGATGGATACGGCGGATCAAATTTATGCATTTATTAGAGATTCATTCAAAGAAGCAATGAGTAAAGCTACGTGTAAAAGAGAAATTAAAATTCGAAATCACAGTGCCGAGTTATGGATTAACAAAAACATCATAAACTTATGCAATAAAAGGGATGAAATATTTGGCCGGTGGTTAAAAGATACAAATAACTACACACTGAGGTTACAATACAATAAAATAAGAAATAAACTGAATAAGGTAATACAATACCATAGAAATAAATACTATAAAAATAAAATTATCGCTAACTATGGAAACCCGAAAAACCTATGGAAAATTATAAACAATATCTGCGGTAGAATAACTGAATCTATAGATAAGAATATACTAAAAATATTTGCACCATATAAACCTAGAGAAATTGCTGATAAGTTTGCTTATGAATTTGATAACTCTGTAAAGAGAATACTTCCGAACTGCCACATTAATCTCCTATCAAATTATCAGACGCCGCAAGCTGAAGTAAGTTTGCGCTACCAGCCTGCCACGCCACGTAAGATCTACGGACTTATTAAAAGCCTAAACAGCCACAAAGCTCCAGGCTTAGATGGTATAAGAGTCTGTGACATGCAAATAGCTAATGAACGAGTGTGTATAGCCATATCAAACTTAGTAAATACCAGTATTAAAACTGGCCTGTATCCAGACGAACTAAAACAGGGTTGTGTGAGACCAGTCTATAAAAAGGGCAAACATAATGACGTATGCAACTATCGCCCAATCACACTTCTTTCTTCAATTGACAAAATTTGCGAAAAATTCGTTTGCGAACAGTTACATAGATTCTTCCACTTAAACAATATAATAGACCCCAACCAACATGGATTCCAACCTCGTAAAAGTACAACCATTCTACTATCAAAATTTACAGACGATTTAAACGAACACTTAAATGATAAAAAACAAATACTTGCTCTCTTCATAGACTTTTCACGGGCCTTTGACACACTCGATCACGTTAAACTTATTCACAAACTGGATGCTTGTGGGATCAGAGGTCCTGTCAAGCAATGGTGCTTAAACTACCTCCAAGGACGAAAATATAATGTGAAAATCTGCAACGCGCTCAGTGATGACATCCCAACTAGCCAAGGCACAGCCCAAGGGTCAGTCCTAGGCCCACTGCACTTCCTCACGTACGTCAACGATATGAGCTACCCGATGAAGCACTGCACCACCTACCAGTTCGCAGATGACACCTGCCTAATCATAGCCGACAAAGATCCTAATGTCGCTAAAAATAAACTACAGGCAGACTTCGACAGACTGTCTAAATGGTGTCATGACGCGGGATTGGTCCTCAACGCCCAGAAGACGAAACTACTACACATCAAATCACCCTACTGTAGAGACATGACACAGGTTGACATTGTTGCTCATTCCCACGCCTGCATGCACAGAGGGTGTGACGATGGATATTGCGACTGCGGCCCAATAGAAATCGTAGACACTCATGTGTATCTGGGCCTGGTGATTGACAATAGGTTCAACTGGGGTCCACATGTTGAACGTGTTTGTAGTAAGCTGAGGTCACTCCTGGCATCTTTCTGGATCGTAAAGGACCGTTTACCATACCCAATCCGGCTAATGCTGTATAACGCACTAGGCGATTCTATAATTACGTATGGGCTATCTAGCTACGGCCGTACTTATACTACTTACCTGAATTCCATATTAAAGCTACAAACTAGGATCCTGAAATTAATTGTATCACCGAGAATGAAAAGCAAATATGAGAATGATGATGTCCAACTATATAAACACTGTGGAGTTCTTCCAATAACACACAAAGTTAATTATTGCCTGCTTAAAGAACAACTTTTCTGTAAAAAATATCGTTTAAAAATAAACCATCCTGTAATGACCAGACGCATGGCACAGAACAAACTGGTTACTGTGCGTGCAAATAATACCTACGGCGAGCGGACGAGCTCCTACATGATTCCGCGCTTGATTAACAACTTACCTACGCAAACCTTAAACTCGATCACACAGACAAACATTAAACACAAACTTAAATCTTATTTTCGTTCAAAATTACAAGGGGTAAATACTACTTGAGAAATGCACACTCTATAGCCGAAAACTAGAATATATATAGCCAACAGTTTGTATTTGAATTATACCTACATATTTAGCATCTATGCGTACATAAACATAAATACTGTATAAGGAGTAGATAACACCACACACAAACCTCAGTGGTTTAAGTGGTGGTCAAGAATATTAAACTCTGTTTGTAATAAGATACCAGTAAATAAATAAAAAAAAAAAAAAAACTTCACAAAATACTTCTCGGGAGTAAATGCACCAGTTACTATGAAAAAGACAACAAGCGCTACAGGACTATCATATTTGAAGAGGTCCCTCCATTTCTCCAATATTCCATCATCAGATCAGATCCTGACCGTTACCACAATTTTTTCCGATTCAAATTAGGTTCAAAACAAGAAAATCACTATGTCAACCATTTCCATTCCGATTTGCCATAATGGGCTTTATTTACCTAATACCAAGACTTATTTTAAGGCGGTCACGGTAATTTTTCTGATCAAATTAGGTTCCTAATTTGAATCAGCATGAGACGTTCTGGTAACCCCCCATGTCAATGGGACTAAACAATTAGGTACATAAAAAAAACTTTTGTGGAAAATCAAATAAATGACCCAAGTCAAACTAGAAACTATTTATTCCCTAATTGTAACAACCATGTTTTAAAATAAAATAGTTTGCTGGAACTGATCTCTAGTTGGATAAATGCTCACCACTACTGTTTCTGTTTACATACGATTGAGTATTTTTATACTAACACCACATAATATTCTTAATTCGATATTCTGTTGCGGTAATTAATACCAATTCGTCAATAGTTTGAGCGAGGTTAATAATCCGTTGCTCAGTGCTTCTAGTTTTAATTAATATGTGACTTTTATCGGTCAGAACCTAATAGTGGTTTTTATGTGTAAAAAGTTGTAACCATACTTTATTAAACCTACTTTATTAAATTTTGTAAACCTTGCATTTCTTTACAATAAAATAAAATAAAATAAAATAAAAAATATCTAACCCAACGTGCCTACGACTTTAACTCAGCCACCCCGTGTGTGAAAAGGGGTGACGTTTTGTTAGTTTTGTTTCGGTATGTTATAATTATTTTGCATCATCTATACGCTTAAGGTGAATATTCCAATCCTTAGTTTGTGAATGATACTACCAGTAGGGTAGGTGGTATGTTTTGTTCTTTATTACTGCGCTAAATACAGTTGCGTGTACTTGTAGTTTCTTTTTCTATAAGCTTATGAATGCAAATTTTGACAAACCAACAGCTAACACCAAGGAGTAAACTATAGGGTGGCCTCTCTCTTTCTCTACATTTGACACTTGAAGAAAGAGTTCAAGACCACTGTTTGTTTAACCAAGTATTACCGAAGAGTTATTAACTACGTTTACATATATAATAAGGGTGCAAATGTGGAGGTACACACCAAAATGTAATTTCGATCATAAGTGATTTTACAGAATTTGACAAATATTGATAGTATCATAGTAATATATCTTTGATACTGTTTATTGCACTAAACTGATTTCATGGTGGTCGATTACAGGTTTTGACGCGTATTGTCGAAATCATTGTTGGTATTTCGATTAAATTCAGTATCATCTAGATCTGCATTTATTTATTTAGTTAAATATTTAAATGTACAGTTTTGTTGTGGAACAGCACATATATTTCTTCAGGCCTGGCCACAAACTACCTATACTGTGTCACATGAAACAACAACAGTGACGTCACAAACATATAACCATCCAAGAACTGGGGTTTATTTTTTCTTCTGGCTGGGAGTCGAACCTGGTCGCCCACGAACCTCCTGGCTCCAAAAACTTCAAGAATGGCTCGGAATGGGCATAACGTATCTATTCTGGGCCACATCACCCCGTGTGCAAATTGCCTTAACCCCTCAGTCACCATCGGCGTTAGCTAACGCCACTTTTCCGTTATAGGTTTTAAATGTTATTACCATGGCATAGGGTTCAAAATCGCGATCCGTCCCAACTACCCTCGGTTTTTGAGTAGTTAATGATCGCCATCTTCCGGTACGAGATGGTACCAGAAGAAGCAGAATGTGAGTCGAAGGCGGAACCTCTCACATATTAGACAGAACAACGACAGCTGGAAAGCAAAAAAAATAAAAATAACTTGATATGAGGTCATCCAGTTATGTCCTGAGTCTGAGTCTGAGTCAGAGAGGTTACCCCCTCCACGTGTCACTCAGACACAGAGAAAGTTGGTGCAACCTGTACCTGATATACGAGTTTGTCCACCCATACCTCAATGACTCATGGGATCATGGAGGGATGGATCGGACCTACCACAGTTTTGCTGG
Source organism: Argyresthia goedartella (assembly GCA_949825045.1). Lineage (NCBI taxonomy): Eukaryota > Metazoa > Arthropoda > Insecta > Lepidoptera > Argyresthiidae > Argyresthia > Argyresthia goedartella. The sequence continues at coordinate 9,805,760 of OX463812.1, read as the reverse complement.
CCGCCACACTAATAGAAGAGTTGATCAATTACTACATAAAAGCTTCTTTTACCCCATATGAGAAATAGCATACCGAAAAGCAAATATAACGTTTAATAAAATACCTGCAAAGTACATAATGAAATCCGAATTTATTTCAACGCAATTTATTTCTCGAATGATTTTGTGGAACGAGTTTATCGACGTAACTCGAAACAAAGTTATTTGATTTAAAATAGCTTACGGCAACTTTGCACAACACGACTTATTCGAGTACTCAACTCTGTTAATAAATTGTTGATTTTGAATGATTAGCGTTGAATAATGTAGTGTTTAGGTGCTCCAGTGTTAATACAAATGGGTTAAATGCTGCTGAAATAAAGTGACGCCTAAATGTCATAATGAATTAATTGATGCTCACATTTTCCGAGTGGAAACAGTAACAGTATGACTAAAGTAGTTCGTAAAATGTAGAGTTTCGCTAAAGCTAGGTGTAAACGAGGCCATTGCTGGCTGACTGTCTCACTGGCAGCCAGCACTGTAAACATTTTTTAATAAATTGACGCTCACATTTTCCGAGGAACAGTAACAGTATGACTTAAGGAGTCCGTAAAATGAAGAGTTTCGCTAAAGGTATATATGAGTATACGAGGCCAGTGCTGGTTGATAGTCTCACTGGCAGCAAGCGCTGTAAACAGTTTTTTAATTAATTGACGCTTACATTTTCCGAGTGAGGAACCGTGACAGTATCACTTAAGGAGTCCGTTTAATGTAGATTTTCGCTAAAGCTAAGAGTATATGAGGCCAGTGCTGGCTGACAGTCTCACTTGCAGCCAGTGCTGTAAACAGTGTTTTAAGCTAAAGCATGCTGGCTGTCAGTATTTTTCAGTCCAGTGATGGGTTGTCTAATTGGATGACTGGCTTCGTCTATCTTAATTCTTAACTCTATGACGCCAAAGTTTGACTTGATAAAGCTTGTTTTTGAAATACATAATTGTATTATTGTTACAGTCATAATCTAATCATAGTCATTTATTTGCTTAAAATATGGTATATGTCAGATGTTACTAAAATTATGTTTTTCGCATATTTTACCTAATTAGGCATGCAAATATTTATTATATTATATTAAAACACTAAGCTTATATGTAATTAATTTCTATAAAAAAATATGTATTCTAAGTATCTATGTAAAATGTCAAAATAATTCTTACTCATGTCAAATAACTTAGCTTAAATAATATTAATCTTTACATTTATCTGTAAAAAAATCTTCTATGTTGCAGAAATATTTATCGACTAACCATTTGTGTCGGTGGTTCTTAAAAAGAGGCAGTGGTAAATTTTTGAATGCTAGTGGCAGATTGTTGTATATATTTATCAACATCCGATAGCAACTCCTTTGGCAGAAGACTGTTCTGCATGGTGGGTGTACAATTTTGTTTGGGTATCTCGTATGCCACGACCTTTTAAAGTTGGGAGTATTTTGTAAATAGGTTCTGGTGACTATGTGCAAAACAGGCCATTTCAAAAATATAGAGACTTGGCAGGGTCAATAATTTCAATTTTATAAAGAGAAGTTTGCAAGAATCTCGGGGCTTTGCATTGCAAATAGCTCTAATGCACTGTTTTTGAACTATGAATGCTCTATTTATTTCCCTAGCATTTCCTTACAGTATCAGACCATACCTTAAAACGGATGCCACATACCCATGATATGCCATTAATGCTGTTTGTGTGTCAGCAGTTTTTTTAATCTATACATGGCATAAACAAACTTGTTCAGTTTGTGGCAAACCATCTCTATGTGTGGCAGCCACGTGCAATGTTCGTCTAAGACAATACCTAAGAACTTTGTGGATGGTGTGTGTTGTATTTCTATGTCATTACAGCGTACATTTATGTTTTTGTATGTCATTTTATTATTTCTAAATTGAATGTAATTTGTTCTATTTAAGTTGACTTTTAGATTATTTGCGGCGAACCAATTTGTTACCTTGTCCATTGTCATATTTACATCATTTTCAAAATTGTCAATATCGTCGTTATATGTTATTAATACGGAGATGTCATCAGCAAATAAGACACATTTGTTTTTGGTGATTTCTGGCAAGTCATTTATGTACAATAAAAATAGGAGCGGTCCCAGTATGCTTCCCTGGGGAACGCCATATGTGTTTAGATCTGGAGAGGACTGATATGTTACTATTTCCTTGCTTTTGGACATGGTTGCAATCTCAACAAATTGGTGGCGGTTTGATAGATAGCTGTTTAACCATTCTAGAACACCTCTTATTCCGTATTTTTCGCATTTCTCTAGGAGAATATTATGAGCGACATAAGAAATAAGAAATAAGAAATTTATTTGCTATTTCAAGGGTATTGTTCACTTATTAGTTTTAGTACATTAATTGAACTCATTATACAGCTAGTTAATAGCATGCAAATATTTAGTAGACTGGTATTAATCATTTTTAAATTTAAAAACTCCTGCAGTGAATAAAATCAATTGTCTAAGAGCTATATTCGTAGTTTAGATGTAATTAAGTTAACAGGAAGGTTTTTAATATCTTGAGGTATCCCATTGTACACCGTTAAACACATTGCGTTACAATTATTTTTGAACAGTGCTGTTCTGGGACAGTGTTTTAAGACAAGCCTATCAGGATTTCTGGTATTTCTGGGATATAGATCGCTTTGGCAAATAGATTAGTGTTAAGTTTAACAAATTTAGCCACTTCCATGATATATAGACAGGGAAATGGTAGTATTTTCAACTCACGAAATAATGGCTTGCTTGATACGTGCTGCGGTACTCAAACTATTGACCGGATGCATTTTTTTTGAGCGATAAAAACAGCTTGCTTGTCGGTACCGTTCCCCCAGATGATCAAGGCATATCTGAGTATTGATTCTATATATCCGTAGTAGGCCGATATCGCTGTTTGTCGTGATGCAATTTTACTTAGCCTTCTCAAGACAAATACAAATCTATTTAATTTGCTGCATACTTTCTTGGTATGTTCCTTCCAATTTAGATTCTTATCAACTATTATACCTAAGAATGTTGCATGGTTTACATTTTCTAATTGTTGTCCTTGGTGATTTATTCTCATTAGTTTCTTATTTATATTATTATTAAAATTAATTACATTAGTTTTTGTGAAGTTTACTTTAAATTGGAATTGATTAAATATTTTACTACGGTTGTCACAGTTTCAATAATGTCCGAGATATGATTACTTAAATTGTTATTTTTTTGTGTCACTATTATTGAAATGTCATCATATAGATTTATGTTTGATGTGGTCTGGGAGATCATTTATATAAACAAGGAATAAGAGAGGACCAAGTACACTGCCTTGTGGTACTCCGTATTTATTAAACCTAGCTTGTGATCTATATGTTTTTAAGACATTATCTTCTAATCTTGTGGTTTCTACATATTGAGATCGGTCCTCTAAGTTAGTTTTTATCCAGGCCAGTGTTGGGCCTCTTATTCCGCATTGCTCAAGTTTTATCAGCAATACTTCATGGTCGACAAAGTCGAATGCTTTTGACATATCAAAAAATAAAAGAATCGTAAATTGTCTTTGGTCTACCCGATAGCTTACACTGCTGACCAAGTTAAAGGCTGCTAATGTTGTAGACTTTTTTTTTTGGAATCCATATTGTTCGGGTTTTAATATTTGATTTGCAGTGAAAAACTTGTTTAATCTAATTTGCATGGCTTTCTCAAATATTTTTGACAGTATTGAGATCAAAGTTATTGGTCTATAGTTACCAACATCATCTCTGCTGCCTTTTTTATGCAGTGGTTTAACTACAGATTGTTTCAGTTTCAGTGGAAAACATCCTGACTCTAGAGATAGATTGATTAGATGCTTTAATTGCGCACATTTTTTAATACGTTCGTAGTTAGGCCGTCGCTTCCTGATGCATTAGTCTTATTAAGAGACATGATGATCCTAAAAGTTTCAACTGGACCTACCGGTTCTAGGAAAATAGATTTGTCCAGTAAGTGACTCGTCTTTTGGAATTTATCGTCAGAGTTCTTAACATTTGTTGTATTAATGAAGTAATCATTAATTGTATTTGCAATATCTGTCGGGTTTGTAATACTGTTTCCCTCGTATAGTATCCTTTCAATGCCCTGTATTTGATTTGTGGGTCCCAATTCATTCTGGATGATTGTCCAAGAAGCTTTGCACACATTTTTGCTGTTCTTTAAAAAAAAAATTGTTATTATGTCTTTGGGCTGAATGTGTACATTTTTTTAAAACTTGAGCATATCTTTTATATACCTGTGTTGTGGTTTGTGTTTTGTATTTGTAGAAGTTAAACCTTAGTATTCTTTTTACTTTACAGCTAATTTTTAGGCCTTTTGACATCCATTTTTGTTTTTTTGTTCTAGTTATCTTTACCCGTATCAAAGGAAAGCATAAATTGTAGAACAAACACAGCAGATCATGAAATTCATTGAAAGCTTGGTTCAAGTCAGTTTCAATGTATAAGTCAGAAAATGACAGACATTCGAGACACTCTTTAAATTTGTTTAAATTGTCCTCACAAAAATCTCTTCGATAGAAGAACACTGTTTTTGGTATGCTAACCTTCGTTTTTACAGGTATGTTTAGCATCTGGGCAGTTTCATGATCAGATAGGCCAAGCGGGATTATGGATCCCTTTCCCTCTTTTACAGTGCTTATTATATGATCAAGACAGGCGTTGCGCCTCGTAGGCTTGTCAATGTGATTAGTCAGATTATATTTTTTATGATGTCAAGTAGTCTATTCGAGTATATGTTTTCTCTAATAGTATTAATATTAAGGTCACCTGCAATAATTATTATTTTCTTAGGGATTTTTTTTGATATAATATATAACATTTGTTCGAGTTTATCAAAGGCCTTTGATATATCAAAGAACACAACTGCCACTGGTTTCCCTTTGTCCACACTTTGTACTATCTCCGTTACTAGTTGTAATCCAGCTAATCTGGTCGACGTTTTCTTTTGAAATCCATTTTGCTCCGTTTTTAATATAGAATGTTTATCCAAAAAGGAAATCAATCACTTCTGCATTGTTTTTTCGAAAACTTTTGAAAATATACTAATTATAGCTATGGGTCGGTAATTATTGATGTCATTTTTACTATCTTTTTTGTGTTGTGGCTTGATAACGGAGGGTTTGATTGTTTTCATTTGACCACATTCATGCATTGTTTGCCAAGAAAATATCCACAGGGATCTAGGTACGCATAGATAATTCCTTGTCACTGCTTATCTGGGGAGAACTGACAAAAATATATAAAAACAGAGTTTATTAACTCAATTCATTGCGAGGCGTTGTCGGAGTGCCATATGTTCTGCTTTATATACGAGAGATAACACCTTTGAACCCCGTACCACCACACTCTGTGCGTGCGTGCGGCAATGACGCCCTTCATACAGTTTGCGTTCTAAAGGAACACTTGCACGATATTAACTTATAGTAGTTTATGTGACTGCTACATAATGGAGGTCATTAATACTCGAGAGTGTGTTTCGATAATATCAGTCGAGAGTTTTAATGCCTAATTATTAACAGTTACATACACTAGTTTATTTACACACATATCATAAGCTCTCTTTATTGTGTTCAGGAACCGCATGTTCGACCGGCATGGTGGCATTGATAATTCCTTTGCACTTGTTTAGCTTGTACAGTTGTACCAATTTCACAAACAAAGTAGGGGCAGTACGCGGCGGGCGTCGGCGTTCGAAATTTGAATGTCATAATAAGTAGAAAAATTACACATTATGGTCATAATGTGTAATTTTTCAGATAAGAAATGAGTTTTTACAAAGTAGTTTAAGATTATGCTGATCGTAACGTGCGTTTTTTGTACGCAGTAAAGAGGGTTTATGATACGTTTGTAGATAAACACGTTTAAAGTCCTAATTTTTTACATTTTACATTTACATACAAGCACATACTTTGCTTCTGGCCCCAAACTAGGATACCCTGTGTCTTGGGAACCAGAAACAGCCACGTCACACACATATAAACATCCAAGACCTGTGGATTATTTTCTGTGTCCCCGGCCGGGGATTGAACCCGGGATCTTTCGAAAGAGCCACAACCGCAGCGCCACAGGGTACGTCATTGATGTAGCATCTGTCAATTGTATAAAAAAGTTAAATCAATTTAGCTCGCTAACCTGATTGAGCGATTATCATGCGGGTGACTTTAGGAACGAAATATAGAATGCGAGTTAGGAATAAACTCGAGATATTCATGTGGGATGTTAAAGTTACCTCGTGATTTGTGCTAAGCTAATTAGCTCTTTTTATTTCGATATTAGGGCTTTCAATTTTGATTCCTTATGCATTTTCTATACAGGTTGCTACAGAAAGATTGTTTTGCGGAACCTCCTTCAGCGGCAAGCTGGCCGCATCATCTATATTTTTTTCATTTTATGACATAATTTTAAATTGTTTGACATCCCATTTTTTCCTGGTTCTGTTTTTATTATAGTTTTTCATTACATCAAAGTATCATCTCTCAATCTTCGTTTGATTCTCAATTTCACAATTTTTTCTCAAATACAGTCCATGAGTTCTACTATCGTTAACGTGTATTCATATTATATTACATTTTAGGGGTTTGTTAGGTATATCATTATGAACAAATTTCACTAGTACCCTTTTTGATCAGAGCGACTTTATTTTTTACTCCTCCAAACAATTCAGGCCGGGCAGTCAGTTGATTTGCATGGTGAAGTGAGAAACAAAGTTGCTCTGATAATCGGTTCTATAGTGAAAGTTGTTCGGGATAACGATGACAACCCCCTGGAATATGAAACCTTTCTGTTACATCCTGTAGCACGTCGTCGTTGATCCGATATTAGTGATTGACTTGCTTTGCATCCTAGCCATTGGTACCAAAAGAGACGATAAATATTCCGAGACGATTTCATAACTTTTGTTAACTCTCGCTGTACAAACTGTAGTATCGATAACACGAACTTGCGTGACATGGCTAACCATCAACTTTTACTCCATTTGTTTTTCTGTGGCATAGAAACTATTGATTTACCTACTCTCGTCATTATTAGAAACGATAGCTCATAGTCTGCCTATAAATACATATTTTTTTCTATACTCAAAAAATCCGCGTCCAGTAAATGGGCTGGATTGAGTTTTCTTGCCGTTTCTATCTCGTCTTAGCCCACGGTTTGTGAAGCGGTGTAGCATTGCAATATTAGTTAAACTAGAGTCATAAAATAAAACTATAATAAAATACTCGTACTGATATTAATTTAAGTTGTAAATATGTTCGCTACTCTAAATATGTTTAAATGAAAATAAGATTTAAGATGTTATATAATAAGGTTAATATTTGTACACCCAGTACTACTGGGTACCATCATTTGAAACACTGTGAATAAGATAAAACCTAGTAACAAAAAATGATAACCAAATAAACATTTTTATCTTTGTCTTTGTCTATAATTTCTGTGATAAACACCTGGGGGCACAATAGAGAATATCGATGTTTTTCTTTCTTTTGTATTTACTGTTTACATTCCAATAGCATAGAAATCAATAAAAAAACTGTTACAAATAATCATTTTAACTATTACTATCACACTCAAAAATACGAAGTAAATTTTAGCCGCCATCTGTCGCGGCCTTGCCATATGACGTCACATCCCGTTTCGACCGATTGTGATGTTTCGCAAATTTTATTTTTCTGTCCCCATTTTACTATTTTAATTTGATATTTTACACAATTTAATGGAGACTAAATAATAAAGTACATCGTAGATAGGTTTTAAGGACGACAAATATTCAAAATATCAGCCAAATTTAACCTCTTCTTTACCATTATTTTTCTAGAAATGTCATTTTCCGCTATAGGTTTTGAATCTTATTACCATGGCATGAGGTTCAAAATCAAGGTTCCTCATAACGGGACTCGGTAAAGGTGCGGTTAAATCACATCGATATTCCCTGATGTCTCCGCCACCTCGTATGCGAAAAGACGTGACACTATGTTATGTTCTATATTAAAAGTCGTAAGATATTTAATCATATTCCACTATCTATCATACCTATACATACTATACAATACAAGTACAGAACGATTACTTTTACTTTATCGCTCTTTTCTCGGTTTAAGTCGATGAAATTGATCAAAATGTCCTTTCCTGGTATGTTAAATACTTAACTATAAATATGTAAATATGTAAATACTTAGTTGTACCTACCGCATTAGGTTAAGTTAAGCCTGTCATGGTGGTTATAAATGAAAATGGAAATAAATATTAAGGGAAAAATCTGAAAATAAATTGATGTGCGATAAAAAAAGCCAAGAGGTGTCGAGCGATTAAGTTTTAAAAAATCGTACTGTGGCCTCTTTTTTTTTTACTGTTCATACTTACACATACTTAGAAATCGTTATTTTTTGCGTCTTGTCTTCATTAGACCACTGTGGTAGAAGGATGAAAAAACTTAGAAGAAGATTTTTAGATCTCATTTAAAAATTGTTTGTGCTTAACTAATACAAATATTACAATATTAATTATTATAATTAATAAGCAGGAATAAATAATTACAAAATTATTATCACCAAGGTCTGAGTTTAGCCAGATTAACCCCATACAGTCATATTAATTGGTTCGGTAACCGGGTTGTGGCCAAGAGGAAGTCAACGATCAGACGACCATCCCCCCCAGATGGTCCAGGACAGCTGGAGAACCATGGTCGTGGGTTACACAGCACCGACTTGAATGGCGCTTACGCGAGTGCTATTGAACTGTGCATTCCTTGACAAAATGATCATGATAATTTCTTTAATTTCATTATCTTACCTATGTTATCGATTTAACCCCTTGGCTGACAGTTGTATTTTACATACCACCTTATTTTAAAGTCCAAATCCAAAGAAATATCCGGAAGCGTATATCATCTAAGGTGTTAACTTATTTATATACTATCATATGAACTTCATAGCTGCAGCGTTGGGTTAGCCGCCTGTCATGCATAATGCAGTATTAAATAACTGGCTAAACGTGGGCACGACTGTGCCACTGCCATCCATATGGAAAAAAGGCGTGAAAAACAATTTGTATCTAACAATTTCTCTCAGTGAAAGATCACCAAACACAAATAAGTTACCGAAGCTTTTATTTCCCGTTAATAGGCATGCTAAGATGAAAGATGAATTAATGGCAATAAAGTATTTAACGCCTTATGACATTATAACTATCATAAGACATCAGAGAATATTCCTAGAAAATGTTGTCCACGGAAGACCACACCGCGTGAGGAAATGATGATTGTACGTTTGTCTAAACTTGACCATTTTAAAATGTCAAATGACAAAATAAAGGAAGTGTCCGCCCAAAATGATCATCGGTTTGTAACAGGAAAACTAGTCCGCAGGCGATTAGTCGAAAAATAACTATTCGGAAGAGTTTCCAGAAAAGTCCCACTTGTTACCAAGCGGCACAGAGAAGCTCGATCGGCTTTTGCCAAAACGTATTCCGCCTGGACTGTTGATCAATAGAAAAAAGTTCTGTTTCCGGACGAAAATAGCATCAATATAATAAATTCTGATGAAAAACGACACGTTGTTTGCCATGCCAACCAAGCTTTGGATGCTGAGTATACAAAGAAAACAGTAAAGCACGGTGGGGGAAATATCAAACTATGGGGTTGCTTTTCTGGTTTCGGAATCGGTCCCGTGAGGAAAATTGAAGGGAAATAATTGGATCAGTACCAGTACAAAAATATATCGGAAGAAATCATGATTCCCTATGCTGACGTTAATCTCCCCGTTACATTGATATTCCAAGAGGATAACGATCCGAAACACACTGCTAATAGCGTGAAGGCAATCATGAAGAAATTCATCAGTGAACAGTCTCTGCCGGTATAAGATTGGCCTACAAACAGTCCAGATTGCAATCCTATAGAAAATTTGTGGTGCATCGCAAAGAAAAAAGTGTCGGATACCAAGTATGGAAATGCCATTTGAGGAGGCAAGGAGCAACATCCTTCTGGAAACTTGCGAAAAACTCAAAGAGTCAAAGCTGCATCATTGTATAGCTATAAATCATAATAACGGCTATCTAACTAATTACTTATTTATTTCGAACAATGTCGTTAGTTCAAAAATATTTCTTGTTTTTATAAAATTATTTTTTATTTTACAGACGTTTATATTTTGTTTCTAATTAGTTGTCCAACTGCTAGTAAGCCAAAATGACGACTACTTTAGGTAATGGAATAAATAATTATTGTTGATAACTCTTATGATAGTCGCCAGAGGGCGCTGCGATGTAAACATTCCCTAAAATGTGTCTCCGTGATCAAAATTAAATAAAAATAGTATTATGACGAATAAATAGCAATTTTTGTGTAAATCGTGTAAATCAAGTGATAAACTGTACATGTATTAGAAAACATATTATAATAAAAGTGATACATATGTGAAAAATGACACTATAAACAGTGTATCAGCAAACAAAAACAAAAGTGCTTCAAGATAAAAACAATAATAATATACCATTACCAATATATACATAATACTCAAACAATCGTAAATCTCAGTGAATAAATCAGAATATTAGTAATTGCATTTGCAATTATTAACCGCGTCGGTGCAAAGTCCACTAACGACAAAGCACACCCACGTATGCTTTGACATTCATCTACGCTGCAATACAATAAAGTTTTTCATCGAATATTATCGAAGACTCGATAGCCGAAACGGTTAAGGAGGCCGTCTTCGATTCGCTACGGAGAAGGACCTGTGGTTCGAATCCCACGTCCAGAATTGTTTCTGTTTTTTTTATTTTGTAAACGTGCACAATACTCTCATAGCCGAACAGTAGTGCCATCGTAACGTACAAAAAAAGTCCACAATACCACAGATACTATAATACAATACCCATTAGAACAAAGAAACGTGAAACGACGCCATCTATGACATAATTTGTGTACTTCAAAGAGCGCCATCGTGTGAGGAGTAGCCAAACTTATAGACGAAAATATATTGATGATAAATTGACAACATAGTGGTTCTAAGAACTTCCGCAAGATGCCTTTACTTACCTTAAAAGATATTATGTTTAGATCAGATATGCTCAAACGTCAGCTACAAACGCTATATACTTATGGAAATTACACGGCGGACTACATGGAAATGCGAGAAATGTTTAAACAAATCGAGTACCCCAGTAAATACAAAAAAGAGCCGCACTGTTCCAGTACTGCAAACAAAAAAACAGAATATCACAAATACAACAAGTAAATTCAACGTCGAGAATATAGAACCGACAACATCATGCAATGACACACTCAACTCCCTTGAGCTCTCAATGATCAATCCTATTGACAACATTACACGTAGAAAACGAGAAGTCCAAATCATAAGGGTCGAAACTAGAAATTCTTTTGAATCCCTGGCCGATTCATTGCAGTCTGATACCGAGCAAGAAAATTCAATCACGGGAATGGTAGAGCCATCTTACATGAATAGAAGTTGCCCAGAATTAAACAACATGATTGTGGGTAGAGAACTGGATATAATGAAAGACAAAATTACAAAATTGGAATCGCAGCTAAACTCAGCAGAACATGAAATCGAAATTATGCTATCTGAAAACTGTAAACTAAAGAAAGAGCTAGCAGAATACAAGAAAAAATTCGACCACCTAAAAAAAATATGCATTGACCCAAATGTTTCAAAGAACAAGGTAAAGCTAAATAAAATAAATAAAACGTTACGCGCAACTTTAGAGGAAGAAATAGTAGAAGAACAGATCAACACAAAAAATTATAGTCATATCAATATTGAATATAGACTACCACAATCTAAAATAGCACAGGCACATAAAAAACCACAGATAAGCATGGTCAGTAACAATAAAAATACTAAAATAGCGCAATTGGGGTTTGAAATGTTTAATAATGAGTTTGAATACAATCATTTTCGCTACCCTAATGCTGGAACTGAAAATCTACTAGAATGTTTCGAAAAATTGACAAAAAAAATAAACAAATACGACTACGGCGTACTATTTCTAGGAGAAACCGATTTTCAAAAGACTGAAAATTTTGAAGATCTCGTTGTGAAAATTAATGAAAATATAAGGAAGATTGTGAATACAAACGTGATAATTTGCGTACCAACATACAAATATGGTCACTTTACTACATTATATAACAGTAGAGTCGAAAAGTTCAACTCAATGTTACACAGAAACAATAAAGACAACGAATATGCTTACTTATTAGACTCTAATCTACACTTAAGATGCGACTTTGAAATGTTCAATCGACATGATGGTAGAATAAACACTCAAGGCTTTCGAATTATTTTCCACGATTTAAAAGAATTTGTATTAAACTTAGGTAACTATAACTTGTCAAGCATAATCAGAGAAGAAGTTCGTCCTGAAACCAACAGGTTTTTTCGTGAATAATAGTAGAAATGATTGCAATAATACTGTATCAAGTTTTTTAGTAATGCATCAAAATATTCAGGGACTACTGTCTAAATTGGATATACTTACAATTACCATTAATGATATGAAAGAATGTTCTAACCCTGAAGTAATATGTTTGACTGAAACGTTCCTAAAAAAAAGTGATACATTAAACGTTAAGATGCCAAATTACGAACTAGCGGCTTTTTACTGCAGAAAAACCAGAAGAGGTGGTTCTTGCATTTTCTTAAAAAGAGGTATTCAATATGAGCAACTAGAATCTCTTGGGAACGTTTCAGTCTCTAACTATTTTGAATGTTGTGCAATTAAGATTCCCTGCAAAAACACTGTAATTATTTGTATATATAGACCTTCAAATGATACGAAACATAATTTGGACATGTTCTTTGAAAAACTAGAGTTATTACTTTATAAATTTCATTGTAAATTCAAAAACCAGAAATTAACATTAGCAGGAGACTTAAATATAAATATGTTACAACAAAAATATGAATCATCTAGACTAAGTGACATTTAAAAAAATTATAACCCTAATTTACATATTTTAGAACCTTCAAGAAAAAAATCGTGCATTGATCTTATAATTAGTAACATGAGAAATGTGAATGGTTTTGTGCTTCCTCTTTGCTTATCGGATCATAATACAGCTCAATTTTTACGCATGAAGCTTAAGCATTCACTGAATATACCGGAAACCTTTTATATGTTCAAGAGTATGTATACAGAAGAGAACATTGCAACATTTCAGAGTTATTTGAAAAGTTTATCTTTCCATACAATATACAATCAAAATGATCTAAATCAAGCTTTCAACGAGTTTCATGATATTTTTTGTTTACTTTATAAGTTATGTTTCCCAAATATAAGGATTAAAATTAACACCAAATGCAAAATAAATTGGATTTCTAAAGGGATAAGAAAGTGTTGTATTGCCAAGCAGAAGTTACGTTATTTATATTATACTCATAATACTACATTTAATAAGGAGCAATACCAAAACTACAGAAAACTTTTAAAGAAATGTGTTAATACAGCTAAACGAAATATAAATAGAAAATACATATTGAATCACAAACATAAAAGTAGCGCTACTTGGAAAATAATCAATCAGGAAATAAACAATTCTTACACTTCTAGAAATATAGATCAATTAATTTATAATAATGAAACAATAAAAGATCCTAAATTAATATCAAATATATTTAATAATTACTTTATTGATCTGACAAATGTGGAAAACAATAATTGTAAAAATACCAACCAAACTTTAATAAATAATTCGATTTACTTAACGCCAATAGACAAAATAGAGATTGAAAAACATATAATGACCCTCAAAAATAAAAACGCAGAAGGGTATGATAAAATATGTACAAAAATAATTAAAGCCTGCAAGAAAGAGATTAGTGAAGTATTAGCTTACTTGATTAATTTTTCCATACAAAGTGGTATTTTTCCAGACAGATTTATCTTTAATCTGTCTGGAAAAATACCAAAAAATAAAAAAATAGCATTGTAAAACCTTTATTCAAAAAAGGTGATAGGAATCTTATAGAAAATTATAGACCTGTTACCCTAATACCAATATTTTCGAAACTCTTTGAAAAAGTAATGCATAATAAACTTTCATCTTTTTTGACAAAGTATAATATTATAACCGAAAATCAAAACGGGTTTCAAAGAGAAAAATCTACAACTCTAGCAACATTTAATTTGGTAAACGACATACTTCACAGACTAAACGATGATAACTATGTGACAATTCTATTCTTTGACATGTCAAAGGCATTCGATTTCGTGTCCCACAAGCTGCTTATGACAATACTTTATACATACGGTGTAAGAGGACCGGCATATAACTGGGTTCAAACCTACCTAAAAAATAGGTCTCAAACTGTAGAGATTACCGGATTTGATGCCGCAAGGAATTTAAAAACTTACAAATCCGAACCTAAATTTAATAAATTCGGCGTGCCTCAAGGTAGTGTACTTGGACCGCTCCTATTTCTGCTCTACATTAACGATATTACTGAAATAACTAAGTATAGAAATATATTATTCGCTTATGACATAACAGTAATTATAACAAAACCAAAACTACATTCATTAACAATACATGAAAAGGAAATAAATGACGTAATATTAAATACTATTAATTGGCTAAATAAAAATAATTTAAATATAAATATTAATAAAACCTGTTATATCAATTTCAATAATATAAATAATCTTAATGTATCACATAATAATATAATTGTTAAAAATAATGAATGTGTTAGATTTTTGGGTATTGACATTGATAATAAATTACATTGTAAATTTCAAATAGATCGCGTTTGCAATAAATTAAATAGGTTTTCGTATGCTCTTGGTAAGCTGACTAGAGTGGCTAGCAGAGACACAGCATTAACAGCATACTTTGCATACGTAGAGTCAGTACTGAGATACGGGTTGCTTGTTTGGGGAAACAGTACAGACGTAAACAAGGCATTTGTGGCTCCAAAGAAATGTATTAGATCAATCGTAGGAGTTGCCCCAGACGTATAATGTAAACAATTATTTAAAGCTCTATATATATTGCCTCTACCCTGCCTTTATATTCTAGAAGTAGCTACATTTGTGATGCAAAATAAAAAAATGTTTACAGAAGCGAAAAACCTAACATCTAGGAGTCTAAGGAAACCTAACAAACTTACCCTTGATGTGATCCCAAAAAGTGCAAGATTTACAAAAAACTGCTACGCTATGTGCACAACAATTTGGAACAAATTACCAAGTCACCACCAAATTATAAGTAACAAACAGAAATTTAAAAAAGTTATAAGATATTGGTTAATGCAACATGTTTTCTACTCGATTAAGGAATTCCTAGCACATAATGTTAAAATTTGTGTCAATAGTAAACTTTGACTAATTTGTTACCTACTATTTAAAATTATGTGGCTCTATGTCATAATTGTTTTGCATGCTATAATTTAATTAGCTGGATGTGTGTATCTGACTGAAACTATATAGTACCACCTTTGTATAACCATATCTATCGCAAATAAAAGTCTTTATCTTTTATCTTATTTGTTTTGTATTTAATTTGTACAATAATAATGTGGCTATTATTTTATATACAAACTAAACATTTAATACCAAAAAATCCCAATTCAGTAGCTTATTCTGAGCATCATGGGTGTATGAGACCATGTCTCTAATTAGCTGACTACCACGGTATATTTACTATATTTCAGTGTATTTTGCCGTATTCAGATGGCCTTTGTAAACGTGCACCAAACATTGCTTTTGATTGCGCACCAAACATTAGAGGAAAATCTGACCTGATTCGTTGTTTCGTGAACACGGAATGGATTTTGACGGAACCAATTATGATTGTTCTTGTTGTAGTAATACATTCCATTATCACTGAAATATGTTTCATCAGACAATGTAGTCTAAGAAATTTGGCTTGCAGGGTATTTCTGTTTGAATATTCTGATATAACTTTTATCTCCATTGACTATCTCCGGGGTGTAGTTTCTGCACCATTCCACTCATCACGAAAACATTTGTATTTGTACCTTTTCAAAACACTAAGTACACGAGTATTACTAGAAGCTTTAAGGCAAGACTCAAAGTATGTCAAAATCTTTAAATGAAAATCGGAAAAGTCTAGATTTCGTTGCATTGGGCGTTTTTAACGTTTTTTGAAACTTCCAATATTCTCTAAATATTTCACCACTCGGGACAAAATTTTACTGCACGGTATTTGTCTTTCTGGATACCTCTCACCATACCACCGCAGAGCAGAATTGCAATTCTTGTTGTTTGAAAAGTAAGCTACTAATAAAATGAATTGTCCTTGATACGTTCGATGATAATGTCATTTAAGAAATGGAAGCAAAACAAAACAAAATCGTTGAAAATATTAAAATTGTTCGTTCGAATTTCAAAAGTGCGTCAGGCACTACAAACAAAGTTAAACGTTCCTTTTTTAAACTTTTCGTAGGAACGTCTTGAGTAAGAAGGAAATGTGCATAGAGTATATTGTTATCATTAAACAATTTTCTAATAGATAAGTCTACAATAAGGTTCTTATAGATAAATTAGCAAGCTTGTACTTCATACAATGTTTTTGGATGTCAGAGTTATAAGATATTTGTAACGTATCTTTTACTTGTGGACAGTTCTAGGCTATGTTGACTTGTGTACTAAATATTTGTTTTATTGATATCTTGTACGACAGACGAGTGTAAGACCCAATGTTTCTTGGAGAATTTTTATCTTTAACATTGACTGTATCGACTCGTGAAATAAAAAGCGAGTGCTTATTTTTATTTTTATTTGCTGATTTGATTCCTGGCTGAGACCAGCGGATTTAACAAATGTTTGAATGCAGTTTTGTTATTTTTTTTAAATAAAGTTATCTTTATTTTAAGTCTAATGAGCTAGCTCTATCTTACGGATTTTAGGTAGTTTCCCACAAGAGCCCATTTTTTTTTTCACCCTGTGTTCGATGTTGGTCGGTCCCTCGACTGAACGACAAATGTTTGTTGTACCCCTTGGGCAATCCGAGGTGATGATTGCAGTGAGTGACGTGGGAGGGGCATGTATCACCTCACCGACGCCACGTGTAGCAGAAGATAGATCTTCTACTACACGTGGCGTCGGTGAGGTAAAGACATTTGGAATTTGGAATTTGGAATTAGAATGCCAGCCAGAACTGATCTTCGACGGCAATTGGACAAGGGCTATACCCTTGTCCAATTGCCGTCGAAGATCACTAACCAGGACTCGTGGTAAGCTGTCACCGACCGGAGAACACCCCTTTCCAAAGGGGTATGAAGGTTGAGATTGGAGTTTTATGGGGTGAATACTGATATAGTTAATCACTAACTGATTTCACTACTTTATTTATACATGTAGTAGCAACATACAACCTATCGCATTCCACGTGATCCGGGTGGATGACTGGCTCTGACAGTAGCTCCTCCGTCTGCTGAAACCGCTCCAAAACCTTCTCGAGTTTTGTGATCAGCAGGCCATAGTCTTCGAGTGAAGTCCCCGCTGATTGGTGTACCGGCTTCGGTAACTGGGATACCACCTTCGTCGATTAAGGTTGACTGCCCATGATGACATGCCCAAAACATGTGCCATAGGCGTCGATTCCTGAAATATTAGTTGATATCTTTGAACCATCAAGTACAGTCAGCGTCAGAGAAAAGTATCCTCCTAGTTTTAAAACATTAACCTCGCAAGGCAGAGATAACTTGAAGTTCAATACTGTGCCCGTGGTCGTAAACAACTAAAACCTGATAATCAAAAAGTCGACTTTGGCTTATAACATACCAATTGCAATTTTTTATTATTTAATACTTTCTCGAGTTGGGGTTTGAACCTCGATTTTTTAGGCCGCCCGACTTATATTCACTTGCTCGTTACCGCTGAGATACGGAGGCACATGTGCTGTGTCGCGAAATTATGCATTAATTGGTTGCAAATATAATGGACGTTTCTGTCCCGGCATTCTTGTCTGACTAATCAGTATGGATCATAGTTCTGTCTTTGTTCACCCTTGTTTCAATTAATCAGCATCGTTTTATCTTTCAACGGAAACTTGCAAACGATATAATTAACTGTGTAGTAAGTTTTATATTGGAATGATTTTACCTTTAGAATTAACGTTTTGCTTCGTTGAATAAATCATGTTTGTGGGTAAGTTTATAAAGTGCCTTGTGAATTATCTCGATTGCTTATCAGTTTTTTTAATTTATCTTGAAAAATACTTATAATCGTCCGTTTAATGACCTTTTTAAAAACTAAAATAGATGTTATTTGGGAATAAAACCAGAGCTTAAAAATCTTGCTCGAGAGATGAATATAACGGTGAGATAATGAAACAGTCAATCAATTATAATTAATTTTATCTTCACACGTATCATAAACCCTCTTTACTACGTACAAAAACCGCACGTTATGATCAGCATAATGTTAAACTACTTGGTAAAAGCTCATTTCTTATCTGAAAAATTACTAATGTGTAGTTTTTCTACATATTAGGACATTAAAATTTTGAACGCCGACGCCCGACTGCGTGCCACCCCTAGTTTGTCTGTGAAGTTGGTACTGACATTCAAATTTCGAACGCCGACGCCCGCCTGCATGAAGTTCGTACTACAGAACAAGCTAAACAACTGCTGAGCCACAATGCCGGTCAAACATGCGGTCCCTGAACACATCAAAGAGAGCTTATGATATGTGTGTAGATAAACTAGTGTATGTAACTGTACATAATTAGGCATTCAAACTCTCGAGTGATATTATTATGAAACTCACTCTCGAGTATTAAGGCCCTCCATTATGTAGTAGTCACATAAATTACTATTATGCAACATTTCAATGAAATAAAATTAAATAATAATATTACGCTAGTAACTGCAACCTGTGTGCTAATGAATACTTGATGATCGAGACACTGGCGCCAGTGTCCAGAAGGGCACGTTCCTTAACGTAGTTTCCTTGGCCTGATCGGACCGTGATGGCTGTGGGACAGTTGGTGATGCCAACGCCTCCCGTGCTTCATTGTTGCTCACGGTAATTCAAACCATACCTTAACCTTCTCGCTAAATCCCCCATTTACATCATGCCTATTATGATTCGAGGCACTGCGTCGACGCGCCAAAATGATGTGCCGAAGTTTACTAAATTATGGATTACTTGTCAAGTATTATGTCTAGAGCTTTTTGAAATAAAGAGAGAACATTTATTGATGCCTTTATCTGATTTTATGACCATATACCCCATCCAATTATGTAGCACTATGTTGTAGGTAGTCAAAATAAAGTCGTGAGGAAAAATAAATTTTTCACGATAGTCGTTGATTTTTATTTCTGAGGAGAATAGTTTATCAATATTATAACCGTTATTATCCTAAATATATACGTAATCAATCCATATTTTTTTCACCATACACCATCACTAACAAAAACGGAGTCAAAGTGTACACGCCGAACAAAACAATGGCCGCCATAAATACCAATTGAAAAAAAAAACATGTTGGAATAGTGGCAGTTCGGCTCCGATAAGAACCAAAGACATAAAATAGAGACGTTTTACCTGAAAATTAAAAGTTTATTAAATACTTAGCATATTTAGGGCCTAATTAAAAACATGAGGAGACATCCTTGATTTTCAGTGCTAAACTAGTGATGTATACCCGGTCCGGCCGTTCCCATCCGGCCGTTCCAGCCCGAATATTCGGTTAAGTAAGTCACGTGGTATACCTCGCGCCACGAATTAAGAGCGCTGGGCGACGTTGGCGGGAATTACTGCGCATATGTACAGGTATTGAAAAGTGACTACTGCGCATTCAAGGCCACCGCTCATAACTCGTGGTGCGAGGTATACCTTGTTTGCGCGCGCGTCCCACCACACCGCCGAGGCAGTTCGGATTTTTTATTCGAATTTAGATTCATTAGATCTCTCATTAACAGGCTCTCTGATGAACAGGCAGATTAAAAAGTATTAGGCCCTGAATATGCTAAGTATTTAATAAATGTTTTATTTTCAGGTAAAACGTCAATACTCCGAGTCTGCTGAACATCTCTTTCTCGAAATCGTTCTTCACCACAACAAGGTCCTCCTCGGTGTTCTTTATAGTCCCTCTCTTCGCATCGATTATTTCGATTCCTTTGAATCACTCCTCAATGAACTGACATCACTTTATAACGATTCCCTCATTCTTGGTGATTTCTGTCACCAAGAATGAGGGAATCGTTATAAAGTGGTGTCAGTTCATTGAGGTGACACCTGTCTTCTTAAAAACAATCCACGTTCTGCCAGACTCAAGTCCATGGTCGACTCTTTTAATCTGCATATTCTGCCTCTTGATGCCACCCATTTCCAACCTCATTGCTCTCCCTCGCTTCTCGACATTATGATCATTTCCAATTTAAACAACGTCGCAATACACGGTCAGCTAAATTCTCCTTTCTCTTATCATGACCTCATTTATCTTTCTTATAAGATAAGGCCTCTCAAGAGCAGAGAGAAATTCCTTTATATCCGGAACTTTAAGGATATCAACCATGAGTCCCTTTTGTCTGATGCCATGTCGATAGACTGGTCCCCTGTCACTACCAGTAAGACTGTTGATAATAAAATCGCCAATTTTAATTCTACAGTCCTGGGTCTCTATGACAAGCACGCACCTACAAAAAAATTGAGGGTTAAACACCACCCTGCCCCTTGGCTAACAAACACTATCAAGTGCCTAATGGCCAAGAGGAATAGAGCCAAGTGTAGATACCGCAAGAATCCGACAAATGATAATTTCCTCTCTTACAAATGTCTTCGCAACCGTTGCAACCGTCTCTGTCGCGATGCTAAACGTCGGCACATACACAAATGCATTGAGAACTATACTCCATCTCAGGTGTGGAAATTCCTGAGAACGCTTGGTGTAGGTAAGGCCCGGTACCTACATGCTGGTAATGTAGATCTCAACGGTCTCAACCAGTTTCTTTCTGCCCCGCCTGTTGTGATGGATCCCACTGTCAAACAAGCCACGCTTCAGAGCCTGCACTCTAAGTCCTTACCGAACACCACACCATTCAACTTGAGTAATGTTGGAATCGATGCGGTCAAGAAGGCGCTAATGGCAGTCAATTCGAAAGCTGTAGGCGATGAATAAAATTGCCTTAAAATGCTACTGAAAATCCTTGACGAACTATTACCAGCAATAACACACGTTATAAACTTTTCTTTAGCTAATGGTGTCTTCCCCCACAGTTTGGAAGAAAGCACTAGTCATCCCACTACCCAAAACCTCCAGTCCCACCTCTTTCAAAGAGTACCGTCCCATTTCAATCCTGCCCATCCTCTCCAAAGTCCTTGAGACCATTGTCCATAACCAGCTTTCCTATTACCTCTCCTCAAACAATCTGCTAAATACGTTCCAGTCAGGATTCCGACCGGGTCATAGCACCGTCATGGCTCTGCTGAAAGTCACAGATGACATCCAGCTAGCCATGGACCGCAAACAGCTTTCCGTGTTGGCTTTACTTGGTTTCAGTAGTGCCTTCAACAGCGTAGATTTCGACATTCTCGTTGAGCTTCTCAGATCTCTGAACGTCTCTTCCTTCTCTGCTAGCTGGTTCGACTCTTGTTTGAGGAGGGAGGGCAACAGCGTATCAGGACGGAAGAGACATCCACTAAATGGTGTGACCTCCTTTCAGGCGTCCCTCAAGGTGGTATTCTTTCTCCTCCTCTATTCTCAATTTTCATAAACTCCATCTCGGTCATCCTGTCTTCCTCATATCATATATATGCTGATGATCTCCAGATTTATCGCCACTTCTCTCATTACGATGTAAACTCTGCTGTGGAGGCATTGCACGCTGATCTGGAGGGAGTGAGAAGCTGGGCTTCATCCTTCGGACTCCTGGTTAACCCGAGCAAGTCCCAAGCCATGATTATAGGTACCAGACGATCTCTTAACTTGTTGTGGCAACAGCCCATTCCACCTGTCATTTTTGATGGTACCACAATCGTGTATAGCGATAAAGCTAAAAACCTGGGTCTTATCTTCGACAACCAGCTGTCCTGGTCATCGCATGTCAATGAGGTCAGGCAACGAGTATTTGCTAATTTTTACTCTCTCAGGAAACTTCAGTACTTTTTGCCTCGCAGACCAAAATCACTCTCGCTCAGTCTCTCCTTCTACCCCTCATCGATTATGCTGATGTCTGCTGGGTCAGTGCAAACGAAGAATTACTGAACAAACTCGAACGACTTCAAAATCTCGGGATTCGGTTTATCTTTGGGCTGCGCAAATACGACCATGTATCACAGCATCGCAAAGAGCTGAAGTGGCTGCCAATACGTCTTCGTCGGGATTCTCACATCATCAACATCCTCTACAATATTTTACGCAATCCACGCTATCCAACCTTCTTACGAGACCGTTTTCCATTTCTTTCTTCCAGCAGGCCTCGGAGAACTCACGCGCTTTCAATGCTCACAACCCCACAGCATAACATGGCGTCCTATGAGCATGGGTTTAGATTCCGGGCCATTAAATTGTGGAATGCACTCCCCTGCACTATCAGGGACAGTCCTTCTCTTAATATATTTAATATGTTTACGAGTGATGTATGTAGATTAGGTACTATGACTTATGATATTATTGACCGAACGAGCGAAGTGAGCGAAGGGCCCCATTTCGGCAAGATTTTCAAGCGATCCTCACAAAACTTGGCAGACATGCTCCTTGAATTAAAAGATTTTTTTGTCGAGAGCTTTCTCGATTTTCCCCTGGGGGGAGGGGGGGGGGAGTTATTACATCATATTTTTTTTGTATGGGATTTTTTTATAACCTATTGTGAAAACATACCAAGTTTTGATCCCCCGACGTAGGAGTCGGATTAGTAAAGATGATCTATACAGACCATGAGAGTGAGTGAAATAGACTATAACTATTTTCGTGAAAGTCAATAGATTGTATTTTAAATCGCAAAATGTAGTTTACAAAGTTATTGGTGCGGCTACTTTACTACCTACTTGATTTTGAATGAATCTAAAATACTTACCTAAAAAATGGGTTCATAGTCCCCCCTGTTAGCGAGGTCTGCTGCCCACAGGGCTACTAGTTGCATCTGTTCTATTTTGTTTTATGTTAAGATGAGGTGATCAGTGTGGTTTAAGGAAATAAAATTAACTTGTAGCTTATTTGCTGGTATTTTTATTCCCCTTGATAGAACCAGCGTAGAAATGGTACCAAACCAGTAAATAAAGTTGGTATTACTAAAATCGGCAAACATGAATGAATGAATGAATGAATGAATGAATGAATGAATGAATGAATGAATGAATGAATACTTTATTGCACAAAACAAACATACAGAGATATACAAAGAAAGATATATGTACAAGAGGCGCTCTTATCTCTATAAAAGAGATTTCTACCAGCAAACCCAGATAGGAAAGGAAAGTGGATTGTGAGAGTAAGAAACATACATAAATCAAACTTTGGAATAAAGTATTGAATAACACATAATTGTCTTAATTTCTCGACAGGGGAGAATATATTTGTAATCAACGACTCTCTAGTATCTCCAGATTTTATTTCTCTTTGATAAAAAAATTTGAAGGTTCTAGCAGACCTCCAGTTGCCTCGGGATAGCATGTCATCAATGGGAAAGTGTATGATCCAGTTTTCGGATGCAACAGCTGATCTGAAACTGCCAGGCGTAGCACTAATGTTTGCATCTTGAAGTAGTTTCTTGAGCCAGCCCCCTATGATGTACGTGTAGTCGCCCGTAGTACTCATCATTCTCTTCGGCGTTTGCAGTTCTTCCTGCCTAGGCAGACTAAAATCATGCTAGCTCAGACCCTTCTTCTGCCTTTAATAGACTACGCCGATGTTTGCTGGGCCAGTGCGAACGAAGATCTACTGAACAAACTCGAGCGACTCCAAAATCTCGGGATTCGGTTTATTTTCGGACTTCGTAAGTACGACCACGTGTCCCAATATCGTAGGGAATTAGGCTGGCTCCCGATCCGACTTCGTCGTGATATGCACATTCTCTCCTTCCTCTTCAATATTTTGAGAAATCCGTGCTACCCTGCATATCTTCGTGAACGTTTTGAGTATCTTTTCTCAGGGGATAGACTTCGGAGATCTCACACGGTGTGACTTTTGTCAATTCCTCAGCACAACACTGTTGCTTACGAGCACTCGTTTAGGTTAAGGGCAATACGTTTGTGGAATGCACTTCCTTGCGCAATAAGGGATTGCAAATCCTTGGTCACTTTCAAGAAAAAATTGAAACAGCATCTCCTCTCTTCCGAATAGTGGGTATCTCATAGTATTTATGTATATCTATTTATTTATTGTATTCTATTTATTTATTTTATAGTAATTACGTAGGGTGTATTGTGATTTATTTGATAGTATATTTATTTTATTTATTTCTTTTAACTCTTAATTGTACACTAGGACTACCTCTCTATATTTTATTTTTCTCTTTTCTTCACAGGTTAGCTGTAAGAAATTTCTTTTTAGAAATAAGCTCACCTTTGCATACTGTTTCTGTTATAATTTCCACTGTGTTTTCTGTGCAATAAAGGATTATTATTATTATTATTACTCACAAACAGATTATCGCACTAAGCAGCAATTTGCCTAGGTTTCCCCAACTCAATGAGGCAGCGAATCCAGTAGATAGGATCCAGTGACTTGTACTTGTTCTTATTTAGCTTCCATCCCGATTGTTGATGGGTGATGGAGTCAGTTTTAAAACCAAAAGATGGCCATAAGATTTGGTGGTCATCTGAAATAATACAGTGTTCCTGAGCAACGGTAAGTAAAGATAAATCGTATACACGTCTACCCGAGCAAAGTAGGAGTAAAGCAGCTGCTCTTTGAGAGGTGGCAAATAAACTTGATGAATTGCAGGATCTTTTAGAAAGATGTTTTACAAGAGTGGCTATATCCCAGATGGAGGCTTTGGTAGATTTAGGCTCAGCTAACCCATTAGACTTTAGGACTTGTTTTACAAGAGTATGTGAGCTAAGCTTATTACTGTTAGCTCTTGTTAGTTACACCTTGTATATTTCACTATACTTACATCTAACGCCATCTAGTGGAGCCGGCTTGTACTAACGTAAAGCAACTTTCCATTTCCGTTTAGATTATTTGAAGGATTATGATGATAGTTAAAATCCTTTTATGTTTGACATTAATTGTAATTAATCATCATTTCTTTAGTTTATATTTGTCTTTGGTTTAAATCATGAATCTATCCTCGTTTCTTCAAATTTAACTTTGTCGAACCTATAGCCGGATGTAGTAATACTTCCGTTATAGACGTACCCTGTTCTGGTTATATCCTTTTTTGAAAATTGAACTCTAAAATCATAATAAAGTCTATTCTGATTTTAGAGCCATTTATGAAGGTCCTATCGTTATTATGTTTAATTCATATTTAAATCTTTTAGACTTGTAACAGGAAGTGACATGATTAAAAATGGTAACTAGCGATGTATTAGACATTTCCGTTCGATGCTAATATTAATCTGATGGTTTATTGAAATGTTTTATAATTTGTTAAATCTTGATAATGTTAAAGCCAATTTTAGAACTATCCAGAATATTTGTAGTAATTATAGAATTCGTGTTAGAAATAATACGTGTAAATTGCATTTCCGGTTTTGGATAGTCTGAAGAAGGGTGTGTTTAACCGCGAAAACGAACGCGGGAGATGGAGGGAATAGATGTTATAAATAGGACTGCTTTGATTTTGAGAACACTTTTGTTACTGCCACGAAAAGAAATACACCATTTAAAAATCTGTCAGCGAGTATTTATTATCAGAAGTGGTTCTACGAAAGAAGCAAATTCTTCAACTGCCCCACGATGGACCGCTCTAAATCCAGAAGATCACGTTCAAGATCTAGAAGCTATCGGCGTGGTAAACGTCGAGATCGTGATAGAAGCCGCAGGACACCTAGAACGAGCCGATCGCGGGAACGAAATATTAGTCCATCAAAAAAGAGATTTCGTGAATCGGCCAGGGATACTTCATCACAACGACGTCGTATCCACAATGAGGACGTCAGGCGTTCAAAGGAGAATTCCATACGATCTTCAAGCATTCAAACCCCAGGTACTTCTTCAGCAATACGAGTACATGATCCAGAAAATTCTGCGACCGGACGAGATGGCCCAGTCGCCATGACCTCAAGCAATACTGCGACCGGACGAGATGGCCCAGTCGCCATGACGTCAAGCAATGCTGCGACCGGACGAGATGGCCCAGTCACCATGACGTCAAGCAATGCTGCGACCGGACGAGATGCCCCAGTCGCCATGACGTCGAGCAATTCTGCAATCGGAGTTGACGACCCAGCTGCTATGATGTCAAGTAGTTCTACGACCGGACGAGACGAAGAAAACGTGAACCCGAGTGCTACAGCGACGAGTAATACGGTGCTGGACGTACAGGTTAGAAATAAAACTGACTCGTCTAATTCAGGCATGTTAGTAACTTTCGATGAATTTTATAAACTCCTACAGTCACTAAAACCAGGTTTATCCACTAGAGGCAATGAAAACATGATCCCAGAGTTTGACCCATCTATCAAAAATAGCCGAATTGAAATATGGTTAGCAAAAGTTAACGAGTGTGCACAAATCTATACTTGGGATGAGAAACAAATCAGACACTATGCTTTGCCCAAACTGGTAGGTAATGCTAAAAAATGGTACCAAACCCAAACATCCGTGTTACATAGTTGGGACGAATGGCAAACCCTTTTATGCAAAGCGTTTCCGTCTGAAGTCAACTATGGTACTCTCTTGTCAGATATGCTAGAAAAACGATTAAAATTTGGGGATAACTTGGACGAATACTACTTTGAGAAAACGGCATTATTGAATGCTTGCGAAATATCGGGCAAACGAGCAGCTGATTGCATCATACATGGTTTAGATGATCGCACTATACGAGCAGGTGCATCATCAGCTCGATTCTCTAAGCCTGAGGATTTATTCAAATATTTGAAGGATGTTTGTAAAGATCAAAAAGATGCAGCGAGATCATTCAATAGGAACAAAAGGGGAAGTAACATTTTTTGTAATAAATGTAATGAAACAGGTCATAAAACATTTCAATGTCACGCAAACGGTTCCCAGAACACATATACACCTATAGTAACTAATGCTTGCTTCAACTGTAACGAAAAAGGTCACAGGGTTCAGCAATGCCCCAAAACTATTCTCAAATGTGATGAGTGTAAGTTATACGGTCATAAAACCAATGATTGTCCGCGTAAAAAGAAAAATACTGAAAAACAGGTTCTTGTTATAAACAGCATAGCCGATCCTAGCCATAAATATTACAAAAGAGCTCTGATTAATAATGTAAAAGAAACTCAGTGCTTTGTTGATATGGGAAGCGATTGCACACTAATTACGCAAAGATTGGCCACCCAAATAGGTCTAGCAATTGCGACTGATAGTATACCGACAGTTCATGGATTGGCGAATGTACGTGTTCAGCCTTTAGGTAGAGTGCAATTAACTTTACTTATTGATACAGTTGAAGCTACGATAACAGCGCTAGTTGTAAGAGACGAACAATTGCACGTACCCTTACTTGTAGGACAGGATTTCACCGAATTACCTAATGTGATTATCACAAAAACAGATAGCTCCCTTAATATCATGACCAGAGATTTTAATCCTGAGTTACCGTCATTTGATAATGACCAAATTTATAACAAACACATGTTATACGTACACTCCGACACTAAAATTGAAACTGTAGGTTTAATTAAATGCTACTGTAAGGATGTACGCGATGCAAATATATACCTAAAAGGTAATTATCGAAACATAAATGGTGTTGAGTATTGTATTCAGGAAGGGTTGTATAAATTAAAAGACGGGAAGTGTGCTATTATTATAATGAATATCTTCAACAGTCCAATTTACTTTACAAAAGACTTCGGTGTTGCTCGGGGTATTACCTTGAGTGAAAGTGAAGATTCTCTAGACAGTTCAGAAATGTTCGGACAGCCAAGATGCTTCTTTGCTCTACAGCATTTAGAACCTTTCAGTAAGGAGGAAATTAATGTTAACCCTGATCTTACAACCGAGCAGAAAAGTAGAACTTATGAAGTAATCAACAAAAATCGTGACTGTTTTGCGCAAAACTTAGCCGAACTTGGTTGTACAGACATAACAGAACTAGAAATTAAACTACACGATGAAATCCCCGTTGTTTACAGACCTTACCGTTTGAGTCATACTGAAAAAGAGGTAGTTAGAAATATGGTCAATGAGCTGCTGGAAAATAATATTGTTGAAGAGTCAGAATCACAGTATGCTAGTCCTGTATTGTTAGTTTCAAAGAAGACAGGAGGATATAGATTGTGTGTCGACTATCGGGCACTGAACCGAAAGACAATAAGAGATAATTATCCTCTCCCAAGAATAGATGATCAACTAGATTTATTGAGTGGAAATAAATACTTTATCAGCCTAGATTTGGCCAGCGGGTACTATCAGATTCCTGTAAAAGATGAGTGTAAGCACTTGACAGCTTTTATAACTCCTGATGGGTTGTATCAGTTTTGTAGAGCTCCTTTTGGACTAGTTAATTGTCCAGCTGTTTTTCAAAGAACAATAAATAAAATGTTGGGAAAATCTCGTGAGAAATGTGCTTTGGCATATATGGATGACCTATTAATATGTGGAAAGACATTCGAAGAATGTTTAGCAAAATTAGAACAAACCTTTGTTCTCATAAGGGAAGCTGGACTGACGTTAAATATAAATAAATGTAACTTTTTTCAAACTGAAATAGAATATTTGGGGTTCGAAATATCTGTCGAGGGCATTAGACCTGGTAAAGCCAAAATTTCTGCTGTAGAACAATTCCCAACTCCCAAATCAGTGCATGAGATTCGACAATTTATTGGCCTGGCTAGCTACTTTAGGAAATTTATCAAGGGGTTTTCTAGCATCGCTAAGCCTTTGACTGACCTAACGAAACAAGATATTGCTTGGCAGTGGGAGAAAGAACAGCAAGAGTCTTTTACAACATTAAAAGAGAAACTAATCATCAGACCTATTTTGAGTTTGTATAATCCTGAATTCATCACGGAATTACATTGTGATGCATCAAAAAAAGGCTTTGGAGGAATATTATTACAAAGGGAAAATATGAAATCTGACTTAAGACCTATCGCTTTCTTTAGTAGAAAAACGACGCGAGATGAAGAGAAATTTCATGCATATGAATTAGAGACTCTTGCCGTTATAACTTCTCTCAATAGGTTTAGAGTTTATTTGTTAGGTAAACCCTTTACAATACACACAGACTGTAACGCTTTAAGATCAACTTTCTCCAAGAGAGATTTAATACCAAGGATAGCTCGTTGGTGGATCGCTCTGCAAGAATACGATTGTACCATTGAATATAGACCCGGTTGTACAATGAAACATGTCGATGCGCTCAGTCGAAATCCTCTTGAAGATGGACAGGATAATGACAAGTATGAACATTTGTCTCGGGTAATGCATATATCTCAAGAAGATTGGGTACTGAGTCTTCAATTGACAGATCCTAAAATTCAACATATTCGATCCATTCTTGAAGACTCGCAATACAAGGAATTGACTGATATAAGACAAAACTTTGTCGTACAAAACAATCGCATATACCGAAAAATAGGAGATCAACTAAAATGGGTAGTCCCGAAGAGCGCTAGGTGGCAAATATGCCAACGAAATCATGATGATGTAGGACATTTTTCGGTAGAAAAAACTTTGGACAAGATCAGGAAAGATTTTTGGTTCCCCAAAATGAAGAAATTTATAACTAAATATGTACGATCTTGCTTACACTGTGCTTTCGGTAAAGAACCCTCAGGACCAAAAGAAGGTTATTTACACAATATTCCTAAATATGATATTCCATTCCACACAGTACACATAGACCATTTAGGACCATTTATCAAGAGTTCCAGGGGTAATCAATATCTATTTGTACTTGTGGATGGATTTACTAAATTTAGTATACTCAAACCACTACGCAATACTAAATCAAACTCTGCTATCAGATGTTTGATAGAGTTGTTTTCAATCTTCGGTCATCCAGTTAGGTTGATCTCAGATCGAGGTACGAGTTTTACTTCAAACGAATTCAAAAGATTCTGTACAGAATATGAAATTCGCCACATTCTTAATGCTGTCTCTACTCCTAGGGCTAACGGACAAGTGGAGAGGTATAACCGTACTATTTTAGATGGACTTAGGACCTATACAGATAGTTTAGGTGAAAACAAATGGGATCAAGAACTAGGGAAGATACAATGGGGACTTAATAATACACTCAATAAAGGGATAGGCAAGACGCCCTCAGAAGCGTTATTTGGGAAAAGATTGTTAGGAAAAGGAGACGGTATACTAGGAGATACAGTGGTAGATACACGACAAAACGGGAAAGCTAGTGAACAAATTATACAAGAGATTAATGAACACGTTGAGAAGAATCAGGCTCAACAAAAAGAGAGATTTGACAAAACTAGAAAAGACGCTACGCTATACAAGATAGGTGACTTAGTGAAAATTTTAAAACCTACTCCTTCTAATGATGGGAAGAGTAAAAAACTTTTGCCCAAGTATACGGGCCCGTTCAAGATATCAAGGGTTTTAGAAAATGATAGATACGAGGTATCAAGTATTCCTGGTTCCAACATAACTAAAGGAAAATATAGTAATATTTGGTCAACAGATCGCATACGTCCTTGGATTACAGTGACTGTAGAGAGTGATACTGATAGTGACAACACAGATGATGAACATATAAGTTGTAGTTAATTTGGATAATAATGTATCATATTGTGTTTAGATGATTTACGAGCATAATTTAAATAAAATGTGTAATTTACATAGAATTTATAAATTGCACAGAAAGTATGATTTGAGAAGAATGCTTAAAATTTATAGAAAAGAAAGAATAGTATAGATAGATACTGAAGATCTGGAAGTCTGATACGATTAATGAATCTGTGGTTATTATACTATAGCTTCAGGAATGAGGGATCAGGTGCGGATATTAAAACTGAAGATCTGGAAGTCTGATACGATTAATGAATCTGTAGTTATTATACTATAGATTCAGGAATGAGGGATCAGGTGCAGATAACGAAGCCTATCTTGAATAAGAGGCATGCTTACAAAGTCTTGATATTATTATTTCCCTGTTTTATAATGAGATAGTATACCTAGTTTGCAGAAATAATGTTTTGTAGAAGTAATTGTATAAGTTTAGAGACAAACTTTAGAGTCAGGACGGTCGAATGTTAGCTCTTGTTAGTTACACCTTGTATATTTCACTATACTTACATCTAACGCCATCTAGTGGAGCCGGCTTGTACTAACGTAAAGCAACTTTCCATTTCCGTTTAGATTATTTGAAGGATTATGATGATAGTTAAAATCCTTTTATGTTTGACATTAATTGTAATTAATCATCATTTCTTTAGTTTATATTTGTCTTTGGTTTAAATCATGAATCTATCCTCGTTTCTTCAAATTTAACTTTGTCGAACCTATAGCCGGATGTAGTAATACTTCCGTTATAGACGTACCCTGTTCTGGTTATATCCTTTTTTGAAAATTGAACTCTAAAATCATAATAAAGTCTATTCTGATTTTAGAGCCATTTATGAAGGTCCTATCGTTATTATGTTTAATTCATATTTAAATCTTTTAGACTTGTAACAGGAAGTGACATGATTAAAAATGGTAACTAGCGATGTATTAGACATTTCCGTTCGATGCTAATATTAATCTGATGGTTTATTGAAATGTTTTATAATTTGTTAAATCTTGATAATGTTAAAGCCAATTTTAGAACTATCCAGAATATTTGTAGTAATTATAGAATTCGTGTTAGAAATAATACGTGTAAATTGCATTTCCGGTTTTGGATAGTCTGAAGAAGGGTGTGTTTAACCGCGAAAACGAACGCGGGAGATGGAGGGAATAGATGTTATAAATAGGACTGCTTTGATTTTGAGAACACTTTTGTTACTGCCACGAAAAGAAATACACCATTTAAAAATCTGTCAGCGAGTATTTATTATTACTTTTACTGGGATCACAAAAAAGTAGACACTACAGGTTTATGAACAAGGATAGTTCCGAACTATTTTGTAAATAAAAGCTAATAATAAAAGTCAAGCTATTTGGAACCTAATTAAAAATCATATATATATATAAACAAAATACAGGATATAATAATGTTGAAGATATAATACAATAGAAGATAAGACACACAGAATATGTATACATTGCGAAAGAATTTAACTACTATTTTATCAACATTTCTGATACTGAAAATACCAGCAGAACAAATAAAGTAAATATAGAAATCTTCAACTCCTATGTATACTTACATCCAACTAACCCTGCCAGAGATCAGGAGAACAATTTCGTCCATAAATAATACAAATCCAGTGGAGTTCGACGAATTAACAATGCATACACTGAAAAAAAATGCTCTTAACATCACATAATTAATCTCTCCCTCAACCAAGGTATATTTCACGAAAAACTAAAACGTTCCATAGTTGTGAGGCCTTTGGAATGGGTCAGAGTACCAATATAGAGCGTGGAATGGCAAGGTTGTGGCGGCAAGTAATGACTACAAAAAGAACAAATGCCAGCAATAAGGGCCGTGGGCGGCGCCCTAATTAGAACTCTCGTAGGGGACCCTCATTTGTTACGAATAGTTGGGCCTCGAATACCAAGCCTTTTCCCTGATACCTATATATACTTATTCTTAACTCTTAATTTCTATATTGTATTACACAAAATAGACGTACAGATAACGTATAATGGAAAAAACATGTACAAAGGCGAGCTCACCTCTGACAAGAGATTTTATCCAGCAAACCTTGATGGTAGGAATGGTGATGGTAGAGCGAGGGAAGACCTGCGCGTACAATAAAACTCTATATGAACCACGAGTAATACATACTAACAATACATACTGATAACACTAAAAATAGGCTCAATTACTTCAATAAATGAATCAATGTATATGTCACCGTAAGATTGTCAAAACCGTTATTACCCCATCTAGTCTTCACCTAAGCTACCGCAGTGTTTATGCATGTTTAACCAGTTTAAGGGTTTTATTATAAACTAACGCGGCATAGGTAAAGTTTACAATTAATCGATAGTTTGTGAAGTTACGAGAAAAACCAAACGTCAGATTATAAACTAACCGTTTTGACAATCTTACGGTGACACATATAAACCAAATTATATATATATATATATATATATAACTGAAAAGGGAGAGATAGTGCTTCTTAAGACGATTTTTAGGGATCCGTACCTCAAAAGGAGGAATCCTTATGGGATCACTTGCGTGTCCATCTGTCCGTCCGTCTGTCTGTTACAGGTACTTTTATCAGGAACTTTAAAGGATTAAAATCTTTTGCAAAATATACTTATCCTGATAACCGCAACATAATTCAAGTCTAATAAATATAAAATATTACCTACATTATATACCTATATAATAAAATATTTACCTACATAATAAAACATTGCCTACATTGAAGAGAAGGGGGTAAAATGACAATACGAAAAAAAAACTCCGTAATAAGTCTTGTAGGGTATCATTAAAAAGGGCTCCTTATAAACTTTTAATATATATTTTTTTATTGTAGTTTGAATAACTTCAGAAGTTATGATCAAAAAAGTATAAAAAACCTGCCATGTGCGTGTCGGACTTCGCAAATTTAGGGCTCCGTAATAAATATAGAATATAAGTAAAAAAATATAAATTAGGAAGGTACTCACTTCACATAAACCTAGCCAAAATATCACTATCATTCTTCACCAGCATATAACAACTTTGTCTTTCATAGTGTTTGTTTGAATGACAAAGTTATATTTGCGGTTTTTGATAAATGATTTTCAACTGAAAACTGTTATTTGAATGTGTTTATTGAGATACACAACACAATATATTATTTAGATTTACTTTGAGAAAAATGCTTTCAGAAACCTGAACGTCATTTTTAAAAACATCGTTTTTCGATCGTTTTAGATATCGACATTTTTATAGACACCCCACCCCGTTCATATAGGTTTTATGAAAAAAAATTTTTTTGGTTTCTGTTCCACGTATGGGTAGCCCCCCATTTTTATTTATTCAATATAAATATCGTAAACCGGTTTACAGAATACATCTATATACCAAGTTTCAACTGTGTAGTCCTGATAGTTTCGGAATAAAGTTGTAACATACGGACGGACGGACGGACAGACGGACAGACAGACTTGACGAAACTATAAGGGTTTCTTGTTTCTCTACGGATTATCTCCGCAACAGCAGAGTCTAAATTATGTATAAAATATAGAACTTAAGCCAACGATTACAGGAAAGTTTTTCATTTATCTGTAAACCATATTCTAAGTTATAAATGTGCCTGGTTCCGTACATAAAGTGAGTATGAAAAATTCAAACTATTCACTCCACACCATCCCTAACATTGTTCGGTGGTACGGAACCCTTCGTACGCGAGTCTGACTCGCACTTAACCCTTTTCGTTTTTGTATTGGACCGTCCCTGTTGGTGCAGGGAAGCTCTTTCCACGGTCTTATAGCTCGGATTATGATCCCGTGCTCGTAGGGTGCAGTGGAGCGTTCTGGTGCTTTGAGCATAGACGCCATGTGAGTTCTCCGAAGCCTGCTTCAAGAAAGAAATTGGAACCGATCTCGCAGGAAGTTAGTGTAACGAGGGTTCCACATTGTATGACGTAGAAAGGCGTGTACTGGAAAATAAGTATGAAGAAGAAAAGATACTCGGGAGTTTAGATTTCATAAATATTGACAATCGGCTGCGGTGGCTTGGACATGTG
This sequence comes from Argyresthia goedartella, assembly GCA_949825045.1. Classification (NCBI taxonomy): domain Eukaryota; kingdom Metazoa; phylum Arthropoda; class Insecta; order Lepidoptera; family Argyresthiidae; genus Argyresthia; species Argyresthia goedartella. Next base: position 9,770,843 of record OX463812.1, on the reverse strand, counting down.
CATCGCATGGAGCTCACTCGTCTGCCTAGGCAAACCCTCCTGAGTGAAGTCACGCACGCCAAGAGATCAGTCGGACAGCCCCTGTTCCGTTTCAAAGATTTCGCCAAGCGTGACGTGAGTTTTCACGGAGGGCCGCACAACTCAGGACAGGGCCTTATTTGATATACTAGTTGCATAAAGGGCAAAACGGAACATTCTACCACCCAGACCGCACGCACTATCAGCAGCGTCATAACACGTGTGCTGCGCATGCGGTCGTGTCTGCCGCTCTAGAATCGGACAGTATAATCAAGAGCGCAGATGTATATCGGATGCTACTTGAATCATCTGTTACAGATGTTATTGGCCTATGATGTACATATGTAATGTTTAGTAGTGGGTCATCAATGATACGATCTTGTTAAGGTCTAGATAACAACTCTTTTATTCAGTCTACAAAGAGTATCCATGTACAGTTATAGATCAGGACCAAAAAAAAACATAAATTATATTGTACTTTAACAATAACATTAGTTGTGGTTGTGTTAGTTAGTACACAACAATAAACAAAAAAAAATAGTAAACCCGTATCTTTCATCTGGGTGCACCTCCATCCTTCCACTCCTTGTAGTAACCCCCGGGGTTGTGGGCGGGGCGGGCGGAAGAGTTGTTGGTGCTAGTGGCAGAGGTCTGATGAACTGCTTGCTGTCCGCGTCTCACGTCCCTCATCCTTGCCTCTGTCATCAACATACAACAAATCAATATCATCATATCGCCTATATCTCTGTAGAGCAACCGGACTAGCTACCGTATTTTGTACTATCATAATGTCTTAATGATTGCGCCTGTAAGTGCCACTTTTGTCGCATTTCAGCCAATACAAACGCTCACCAATCACACCCCTCACAATTTGAGCCCTCACCCATACTTTTTCACTTCTCATCCGGACCGAGTCTCCTGGCCTCAGTACAGGCAGTTCCCGGGTCCCTCTATCAAGTTATCTTTCATCACCTCAATATTCCCTGTCCTCATTCTTTCAACTTTATTTGGATCTACTGCACTGGGTACCAAATTTTTACAAGCTACTGGTAGTCTTGTGTTTAACCTTCTACATATTAGAAGCTGAGCTGGCAAATAAGGTTCTCTACTATTTGGTTTGTTTCTAAAATTCAGTGCCAATTGCCAATCTGTCCTCTCTTCACTGAATTTCATAAACAAACTTTTGACTGTTTATACATTTTGCTCAGCCAGCCCATTTGACTTGGGGTATATGGGTGAGGTTGTGACATGTTCGAATTCCCACTTTTGATTAAATTCTTTAAATTCACTTGAACAAAATTGAGTTCCGTTGTCTGTTACTAATTTTGATGCTATCAAGAACCTGGAAAATTATTTTGAACGCATTTATCACAGTCTTGCCTTGCATATTACTTAGATATGCCACTTCCACATACTTGGAATAGTAATCCACCACAAGCAAATATTTTTTTCACTCAGCTCAAACAGATCAGCTGCTATAACTTGCCGTGGCCGTTGTGGCTGTGCATGTGGCACTAGTGGCTCCCGGCGCTGAGCAGCTCGATGCCGCTGACTCGCTTCACAGCGCTGCTATATCCGCAGACATACCCGGCCACCACATTACATCACGCGCCCGTCGCTTACTTATCTCTCTTCCTAAGTGACCTTCATGAATTCTTTTTGGCATCTCAGACCTTACCAGTTTAGGCATTACTATTTTTTCTTTTCTGAACACGATTCCATTTATCACATGCAACTCTTTCCTCATGGATCAATATTGCCTCACCTTTTTTTTCCACCTCTCTCTTATTTTCTGGTCAGCCTTCATTATAATTCTGTATACCCTAGATAATATTTAATCTTTGCTGGTATCAGTTTTAATTCGCACAAGCCTCTCAGGTGATGCACCCAATCCACTATATATAGCATTGACATGCACCATAACATCATCTGTGTTGTCCTCCTCTGAACCCTTCTCAGTAGCCACACGTGACAATGTGTCAGCTATGTCCATAGTCTTACCTGGCTTGTAGACAATATTAAGAGTATATCTGCACACGCTGCAGTCTCGCGGGGGTTTCATTTAGCGCCTTTTTGAAGATTGTCTCAAGCGGTATGTGGTCACTCTTCTGTTACCTGTTTATGGCCATACACATAATGGTGGAATCGAAAACACCTGAACACTAAAGCCAACAACTCCTTCTCTATTTGAGCCCAGCTTCCCTCTGCAGGCGTGAGTGTACACACTTCAAACGCGACGGGGCGGCCGCCCTGCAGCAGGCACGCGCCCAGCCCGTGCGAGCTCGCGTCTACCGTCACCGTCACCTCCTCGTGCGGTGAGTAGTACCGCCGCACCTACCAGATTCTGCTTCAGCTGTTTGAATGCTTTATCGTGCTCATGTTACCAAGCAAATTAATTCTCTTTTTCCATCAAATCCCTGAATTGTTCACTCATTTTGGAGTAATAAGTTATAAATCGCGATAAGTAATTTGTGAGGCCTAAAAACCTCTCTAATTCCTCACACACAATCGCGATCGCTCTTATATCATTCCATTTTTGTCAAATATATGGCCCAAAAAATGTATCTCTGTTACTCCAAATATACAATTTTCCCTATAAAATTTGACACCCTGATCTTTACCACGCTTTAACAGCTCGTTCAATCTCTCATCATGTTCTGCTTTAGTTCGTCCCCATATCAACAAATCAACGCAGTACACTTCCACAGTCTCCATTGAAAATGCTTTGTACATTTCTCTATTAAAGATCTCCGGGGCAGAAATTCTGGGTTAGTTCATTCGGATCCAGAGATCAGATCAAAGTTCATACGAATCCTGACGATTCGTTCACACCGATCCCGCGTGGGATCAGTTGACCCCGTAATAAAATGTAGCAGTGCACACTGATCCCGTTGTATAGAGACACGAAATAAAGAATAATAAAAACGGATGTCGTACATACATACAATACATACATACACAGCGTCACCCCTTTTCCCATACGGTGTGGCAGAGGCACAACTGTGCCCACTTTTAACCAGTGATTCAATACTCCATTTTGCGTGAAAGGGGCCAGCCCATCACCGCAACTGATGTCGTAATGCATGAAATCGATATTCGAGGATCCGGTTGGAGTCCAATCATGATTTTGAAGTCAGATTTTGAAAAAATCGCCGCCATCTTGAACTTTGTAGTTACTGCACCGATTTGCTTCAAAATCAATATCTGAGGATCCAGTTTCAGCCCAGAGGATTCAGCCCAAATCGACCCACCGCTGGGCACATGTCTCTTCTCTGTCCAATTTATTCAAATTATTTGGGGGGAAAGATGAACAGGAATAAACAGAATGTTATATTGCCCCCTACACCCTGTATTATAGACTGTTTCATTTACGCTTCACACGACTTCTAATTTACCAGTATTATTATTTACCTAAAACCCTACGTATAAAAATAATGTAATATAAAGAAATCAGCATCGATAAAATGCCTTTCTATATATCGTGTCTCTGTACATTGGGATTCGGGATCTGTGTGAACTAAAAAATTATATTTTGGACAATCTCGACTAAATTCAGTAAGTTGGTGTTTGCTGAACTGCGTTTCCAGAACCCATGTTGCGAGTCGCTCAGATATGGCGCAGCTCTGCGAGCTGATCTTACCATGAATGATCGGAGGTAGTGCCACCTACGAGATGGACCGACGACCTGGTGAGGATCGCTGGATCTCGTTGGATGCAGGTGGCTACGGACCGGTCACGCTGGAGTGCGATTGGAGAGGCCTATGTTCAGCAGTGGACGCTAACAGGCTGAAATGATGATGATGATGATATTTTTTTCGTTCACACCGATCCCGCGTGGGATCAGTTGACCCCGTTGTACAGAGACACGAAATAAAGAATAATAAAAACGGATGTCGTACATACATACATAGCGTCACCCCTTTTCCCATACGGGGTGGCAGAGGCACAACTGTGCCCACTTTTAGCCAGTGATTCAATACTCCATTTTGCGTTACAGGGGGCTAGCCCATCGCGGCAACTGATGTCGTATATGCATAAAATCGATATCCGAGGATCCGGTTGGAGTTCAATAATGAGTCAGATTTTGAAAAATTCCCGGCGCCATCTTGAACTTTTTAGTTAATTAACCGATTTGCTTCAAAATCTGAGGATCCAGTTATAAGGTGGTCGTTATCGACTCTGTTGAACGCCTTACGGAAGTCCATATAGGCAACGTCCACCTGACATCGCTGATCCATGCACTCCGACACAATCTCGACTAAATTCAGTAAGTTGGTGTTTGCTGAACTGCGTTTCCAGAACCCATGTTGCGAGTCGCTCAGATATGGCGCAGCTCTGCGAGCTGATCTTACCATGAATGATCGGAGGTAGTGTCACTTGACTTCGGGGTAGGACTGACTCGATAAATCTTTCAGCTGGTTGTGTATTTACCTTGCTCTAGGGCCAGATTGAATATTCAACCCAACGGTAAAACCAGCTGATGGCTATAGACCTCCAAGAAGTAAGGAGGGACGTTGTCAGGTCCAACTGCGCTCCTTGGCCTTAGCTGCTGCAGCCCTTCCTCTATATTTTTAAGGGAGACATGTGAAATTTGTATAAAGTTAGCGGAGCACGAGTCATCGGAACTATTACGGGGTGGCACAATTTCGGCATAGAACGCTCCAGCCAGCCTCTGTCACATCATCATCGCCAACGGAGGAATCCCGAAAGGTCTCTGTGGCAGCGACAAGGTCTTGATCCAGGAGGACAATTCTATTCCGCCAGAATTCCAAGCGGCTCTTAATAACGTTTTGGTATAGGATTCTGAGTTTCTTAGGAGTACTCGTCGTTGGATGCCGCCTACCCTGGTGAGCCAGTCTTCCGCCTGGCTTCACGAAAGGGAGTCCAGGCTTTAACTCTGGCGTTTTCAGGCCAGACCTTGATTGAGGAGCATTTATCATAAAAATCGACGGGAATGCCTATCTTATATGATTAATAGTTCCCTTTCGGCTTCAGCTTATCAACAGACCCCACTCCCGACACATACAGTTGCTCTCACTTCATCCGCTCCAGAAAGCAAAGGATATTCAAGATGCACAGATGGAAGAAACGACGCCGTTTCACTGTTTTCAGCGTCATCACATCAGATCCAGCCGTACAGTACAAAGACTTCGGTTGGCGCGGTTTCCTCTTTAATTCTTTTCAGTCACTACCATCTCCAGTCTTCTGAGCCCGCTTTAGGTGTGGGAAGTTCTATCGCAGGTGGTGCTTTCGCAAGTGGTTCCTTCGCGGATGGTTTGATCAGGGGTGGTTCCTTCGTGGGTGCTTCCTACATGGGTGGTTCATTAGCGGGTGGTTCTTTCGCAAGTGGTTCATTCACAGGTGTTGCTTACTGTTCTGGTCTCACCCTGGCTGCCCCGGCCCCGCTGGTCACACTGATCCGCTGTTACGCCAGCGTAGGACTTCATGGCTGTTGAGGGTGCATCGGCTTCGCTATCTAACTCGAAGCTTATCATTACGTTGTTGACCTTCACTTTCTCAATCCATGGCTCAAACTCGCCGTTAATGGTGTCAATAGATATACATAGTATACAGTAACGACTCACACATACCGTCGCAGTCCTTCTCCTCACAGTCCTGCTCCTCAACTTGATGCACTACTTTTTGTCGGCACATCTTTGCGAAGTTACCGAGACGGTCACAGTCAAAACACACTGCCTGACGTGCCACATACGAATCACTTTCTCTGTGAGAATATCCACACTTATCATACGCATGTGCACTAGCTTGCAGCCCTGAGCGATTGCCACCACCGCCGCCGCCCTTACGCCGCGGCCCGCGCAAGCGTCCGCTCTCGAAAGCGCCCCAGGTGCTCCAGTGCAATGCTGCTGGTACAGACTCGTGCCTGCTAAACCGCGCTCTCTGCAGCACGACACCATTGGACAGCTTCTTCCAGCTCCAACTTATTCTTAGCTAGCAATTTCTCTCTCATATTGGAATTATTCAGTCTCAGTTAGAATCATTCTTTGCTTTTTACTTTGAGTTTACCCAAGAACTTGTCAAAACTATCTTCACCTTGACAGATCTCAAAAAACAAATGACGTTCGAAATTCACATTTCGTTTTGGGTTGCAATGCTGAGCAAACTTCTGTTCCAAAATTTGATAGTAATTTTTAGAATTTTCGTCAAGGTCTAATTCTTCAAATATTTCTCGCCCGTATTTTCCTAACACATGAAGAAACAAAGCACATTTTCTCGTGAAGGCAAACCTTCTTTGCCAGCTGTGATCAAATAATAATCAAACGACGCCTTCCATTCAAGCCAGTTGAATGCTACATTTCCGGCCTCCAACATGGCGGCCAGCTGTTGTATCGCCAAAAACGATGCACTCGGATTCGACGCACCAGTAGTTGTATCCGTATTCACCATCATGCAAAAACAGCCATCTTGCAGAATACACTCCAAGCACTTTACTCGACGCCCAATTTACAAATTAATAAGAAACCACACTTGACACCATGTAAGGTTTAGCAGTGGGTCATGTAGATAGAATGATCTTGTTTGCATTTCCCTTCAGCCAATCTTTGTCACAACATGAAAATCATATAAGACATGATTATAATACATTTAAACACACATTGACATGTCGTCATACTGAAAAATTTCATTTCATAGACACCAATATTTGTATTGGAAAATATTTTTATTTGACTAAGGATAGGTATTACCTATCTAGGTTTTATAGAAAACAGATAGCACAGTCACTATCTTATTTTATTTTGAACTCAGTCAAGTTTTTGACTAATGAAACGCCTGCTTCTATTGAGCAGTGTAATAATAATGACATGTACTCCTTGGAATATGTTCCAAGCTCTTTAAATTAACCCATAGGACAACAGAGAGTAACTCTGGCAGTAATATTAATATTTGTATAAATATACCTTCATCTTGCCCATTAAATCAAGTTACTAGTAATGAAAAATGTAAAAGTAAGAATATTTTAAACGTGGTTCATCAAAATATACAGGGCATGTTAAGTAAAGAACTGGAAATTGAGTTATTCATGAACTGTAATAATATTGATATTTTATGTATAACAGAGCACTTTTTAAAGAGTTATCAGTTCATGTTCAACTTTAATAACCACCACGTTGCTAGTTCGTTCAACAGAAAAACAGCTGATCGCGGTGGCTCCTTAATACTTGTAAATAATAGTTTTAAATATAAGGAACGAGTTGACATAGTGAGCCTGTCTGTTGAGCGTACCATGGAAATAGCCTGTATTGAACTTGAACAACTTATTGTAATGAGCGTATACAGACCACCAGATTCATCCTTTGATTTATTCGAAAAGAAAATGGATGAAGTGTTGATTAAAATCAGCGATAAAAACAATTTTTTTATAATTTGTGGTGATTTTAATGTTAATCTGTTAGAGGATAATAATATTTGTACTAGATTAAAATCTTTATTTTTATTTCACAACATGAACTATCTGTTTTTGGAGCCTACTAGAATTACTGCAACATCTGCTACCTGCATTGACAATATATTTACTAACATTACGCCCATTTACAAATCGGTCATCAATAAATTAACCTCTGATCACTCTGGTCAGATAGGTATATTCAATTTTAAAATAAAAAAGGACCAAAAAGAGGATATTACATGTGTGCCCGTTAGTGACACTCGGCTTGAACACTACAGGAATAATATTTTAGATAAACTATGGGAAATACCATACAGTGACGATCCAAATTTGTTGTACAACTCAGTATTTAACCTTGTCAAAAATGAATATGATACGGTATTTAAATCAAAAACTATAAAAGTTAATAACAAAGCTTTGTTTAGTGATTGGGCGACAGTTGGAATTCATAGGAGCAGACGAAGATTATATGAACTCTATGAAGAGAAATCATATAACAAAAATACGGCCTTTCTAGATTATGTTCGTAGTTATTCAAAAATGTTTAAACGCGTTTGTGCCGTAGCTAAATCTAATTTCATTAAAAACAAAATTGAATCTAGTAGCAATGTAATGAAAACGACTTGGCAAATTATAAACAGAGAGACTGGAAAGGCCAAAGCTACACATAATAACTTCAAGCTTAAGATAGATAATCAATTGCTAAGTACAGACCTAGAAGTAGCAAAAGCTTTCGAAAATTTCTTTACGGACATTCCAGTTTCAACAACCAAGTCTTTAAATTCATCTCCCGCTGCTGCTGAATCTATACTTAAACAAAACTTTGAGGATTGTAAAACAGATTTTAAATTTAGGCACGTAAATAATGAAGACATTGTAAAAGCGTTTAAATCCCTGGAAATGAAAAAGACAGCTGACGCCCATGGTCTATCAGTAAAAATTATTAGTTCCATTGTAGATTGTATTGCACCTCACCTTTGTTGTATATTTAATCAATGTATAGATAATGGTGTGTTTCCTGACTTGATGAACTAAGTAAAGTTATACCTTTATTCAAAGCTGGTAGTACATCAGACGCCACCAATTTTAGACCCATATCGATACTACCAACGTTTAACAAAATATTTGAAAAACTCATACTTATTTTATTTTTTTTTTTTTTTACTGTAGATATTTACATATACTTAGCAAACGTCATTTTTTGCCTCTTCTCTACATTGGACCACTGTGGGAGAAGAAGGGCGTAGAAACTCCCACAGATTGATTTTTAGATCTCTTTTAAAAATAGGTTGTGCTTAACTAATACAAATATGAAAAATTTAATTGTTATGATTAATAAGCAGGAATAAATAATTACAAAATTATTAACAGCAAGGTCTGTGTTGAGCCAGATTAACCCCATACAGTCCTGTCATTTAAGTAATCTTGAACATTGTAATATCCCTTTTTCGACAAAGTTGCTTTAACATGCTTTTTAAATTGCTCAAGTGGCAATTTCAAAATCTCCAGAGGTATCTTATTGTAGTAGAGAATGCACTGACCCTTGAAAGAATTGCTAACCTTCGCGAGTCTAAAACGGGGCGCACATAGTCTGTGATTATTTCTTAGGTAAACATTACAGCTATCGCTAAGTTTGGAAAATGTTGTAAGGTTCTTGCGTACATACATTATATTTTCGAAAATAAATTGACTAGCTACTGTTAGTATGTCAATTTCTTTAAAAAGCTCTCTTAAGGAGTCTGTTCGTTTTAAATTATAAATTGCTCGAATAGCTCTTTTCTGTAAAATAAAAATAGTTTGAATATCCGCTGCTTTCCCCCACAACAAGATACCATAGGACATCACACTATGAAAGTAACTAAAATATACTAGCCTAGATGTAGCCACATCCGTGCTTTGTCTGATGTTCCTAACAGCGTAAGCCGCAGAACTTAATTTACCAGCCAATTTATCTATGTGGGGTCCCCACTGCAATTTGCTATCAATGGTTATTCCAAGAAACTTCGTATCATTTACTAATTCTAACGTGCTGTTGTCTAACACTAAACTGGTCTCAACTTGCCTGACATTTGGAAGTGAGAATTTGATACACTTGGTTTTACCAGCGTTTAACAATAAATTATTAACTGTGAACCAATTCAAGGTTAAAGACAATACACCATTAACATCATCAAATTCTCCTTTTTGTCTTTCAATTTTGAAGACCAGTGAAGTATCATCAGCAAACAACACTATGTCAGTTAATTTCTCCACCATGAAAGGCAGATCATTAATATATACCAGGAATAAGAAAGGGCCTAATATGGAACCTTGTGGAACGCTAATTTTAACACCCGATCCATCAGATTTTACGCCGTTAACTTCTGCCTTTTGAATTCTATTGCTTAGGTATGATCTTAGTAGATCCAACGCTTTATTTCTAACTCCGTAATGATTTAATTTAATTAATAGCGTATTATGATCAACACAATCAAACGCCTTCGACAGGTCGCAAAAAACTCCGATAGCATCCTGTGCGGCCTCCCATGCAGAATAAATATGAGATACAAGGGTAATACCTGCATCCGTAGTCGATTTACCCCTAGTGAAACCATATTGTTTAGCGTGGAGTTGTTTTGTACGGTTGAAGTGTGAGAGCATTTGATTGAGTATAATCTTTTCAAATATTTTACTTAGTGTTGGAAGAACAGATATTGGTCTGAAATTTGAAGGATCGCCCTTATCTCCCGATTTGAACAGCGGTATAAGTTTACTGTGTTTCATGAGGTCTGGAAAAGCCCCATCGTCAACACATTTATTGAATATATAAGCTAAGTGTGGGGCTATAACTAGAATTACTGAACCAATGACTTTGACTGATATACCCCACAGGTCTTCCGTATTTTTAAAGTTAAGTAATTTAAACGTTTTGACAATGTCCTGGGGATATACATGATGAAATTTTAAATATACATTACTGACGCTAGTGTTATTTTTTAATAAAGTCTCTGCTTCAAATGGAGATGAATTTAGACGGTCCGTTGTGTGTACGGGTACATTGGTGAAGAATGTTTCAAAAGCTCGAGCAACATCAGCGTTAGATTTAACAACATCATCACCTATCTTTAGGCAGAAATCACTGTCCCTTGGTATAACTTTGCCAGTTTCGCGGTTTATTATTTGCCAAACTGTTTTCATTCTATTATTTGAATTTTGAATTTTTCTATTAATGTGTAAAGTTTTTGCAGTTCTACAAACCAACTTGAAAGTTTTGGAATATTTTTTAACATAGTCATGAAATTTTCGATCAAAGTTATAGGTTTTTTGATCATAAAGGTCATACAAGAAAACTCTACTTTTACGAATTCCAAACGTTGCCCAGTCATTAAATTTAGATTTACCGTTGTAGTCACTGACTTTCTTTAATTTGAAAACTTTATTGAATTCTGTCTGAATAATGTTGAAGAAGTCTGAGTAGATGTTGTTTGGGTTCTGTTCATTAAAATCCGGTACTGGCAAATTTATATCTAAGTTTTTCGTATATGTCTCTAGTCTATGGGATGTAATAGGCCTATAAAATGATGGATCAGTCTTATCCTTAATAGTTATTGGGAATGAAACTGTTTGACCACTGTGATCGGAGGGTAAGCAGTTAATTACACTTTTACTTGTGAATGCACAGTCACAAAAAACGTTATCTAAGCAAGTTTGGCTGGTAAGTGTAATTCTAGTCGGCTCTAGAAATACATGACATAAATTAAATGATTTGAACAGAGTTATTAATCGTCGCTTCAGTGTTGTATCTACAAGCAGATCTACATTAAGATCGCCACAAATAATTAATTTTTTTCTGTTATTACAAAGTTTAATGAGATAATTTTCCATAATTTTCTCAAATATTTCGAAATTGCCATGGCCTTTTTCATCCCTCGGTGGTCTGTAGACACAAACAATAATATGGCTATCTAACTCAACACAGGATACCTCTATTTGTCTTTCAACAGTAAGTGCAAGAATATCTTTCCGTTGTTTCACCTTTATATTATTTTTCACTAAGATTAAAGAACCACCTCTATCAGCAGTCTTTCTATTGTAACAACTGACAATTTTGTAATTATTTATGTTAAAAGACATCATATTTTCCTTCAACCAGTGTTCAGTAACACAAATAATATCAATGTCAGAATTTTTTAGAAATAATTCTAATACAAGTTCTTTGCCAGGTAGCCCCTGGATGTTTTGATGGGCAATATTTAACTGGGTCTTACATTTTGACATATTTAGTGGCTCTTGTATGCTAGAGATTTCCTCTATTGTCTTAAGAACTAATTTAAATTACTTGGAACAGATTCCAATGTTGCATGCAAAGTATAATTAACAGGTGAATTCCCAATAGGGGTGCATGTTTTATTACTCTTAAAATAAGCTGATGTCAAGTTGAACTTAGGTAAACCAACTATAGCTGCGTCGCATATATTATAAGCTAACAATGTAGCTACTAATTTTCTATATTTATTAGACAGGTACAATGTATCCCGTGTCAGAGTAAAGTTATGAATAAAATTATTCATGTCGAAATATAAAATAGCATCGCTGTGATGACATGTTAAATTAAATAAATGAATATTCATTCTATGCACAGATTTGTTCTGTAGTTCTGTCAAATTACAGGCATATGGAAAATTGCATAGTATAAATTTGCATTTCATCCTACTATGTAAGTCTAGAAGTGTTTCAACACTTTTATTCAAATCATTCCGACTAATGTTTGAATGATTTCCTACCATAATTACAATTGTGCTGTACTCATCATAGATACCGCGACTAATCATCTTCACTAGATCTACAAATGAACTATTTGGACAGCAAATGTTCGTTACTTTTTGGTTAAGCCGGTTATGTAATAGAGTCCCAAATCCTGCACCTACTTTGTCGGAGAACAACAGAGTTTTTCTCTGAGCACATATTTTGGTAGCTGGCGGTACACGAGTGGAGGTGAGTGGCGGGACACACGTGTTGGAGTGCGGTTTGATGCACGTGGCGGCGGTTGGCGCGGCATTCGCGGCAGCGAGCGTCGCAACGTGCGCAACGGCGAACGGCGCGGCCGTCGGAGCAGCTTGCGGCATGACACACGCCTCAGCAGGGACAGCGAGCGGCGCGGTGCTCGCGCTGTTGAGCTGCGAGGTGTCTCCTCGTCGACGACGGCGACGCTGTTTTTTGGTTGGGGCAGCGGTGGACGCTGCAACACTCTCGTTGAGGGGGGTCGAGACCAAAGTTAGTGATGTGGGCTCGTCCTCCTTGCTGGTCTCATTCTCCTCATTCTCAATTAGAATGCCCACCAATTCCGCATTCTGGCGTTGTAGCTGTACTAACTCAGACGTCGCGGCTCTGAGTTCTGCTAACTCACTTTGCTCTTTGGCATAACATTGTAGTGTATTTGCTAGCAGGTCATGTAGATGCTGGATTTCTACTCGGGCATGTTGAAGGTCCGACTGTAAACCTACATTTTTTCCCCGGAGCTCTTGCATTAAGGAGATTCTTAATATTCTGTTTGATTGCCGTTTCAAGGCTAATTTCAGTACTTTTATATTACCTCTAGTTTTCTTCATGAATTTATTTAATTTAAAATATTTTTTAATTTTTCTGCTGCTTGTCTGCATGGCTTGAACAATAGTGCTTAGGTTGGCTACTTCTAGTTCTTGTTGGATAGAGGTAATGTGGCGAGATTCATTGTAGTCTTTTTCTATGCACATATCAGTCAACTTCAAGTTTGCCTCATTGAGTTGGTATTGGAGGAATTTACTGCGATCACAAGCAGAAGCAAGGTCAGTGCGCAGGGTGTCAAAAGATTCCACAAGTTTTTCCAATCTTTGAATCTCATTTTGCGACTCCTCATGTGTTTCTCGCAAAGTAGACACACTATCTCTAAGCTGTGAGTTCTTGGCTCTCAAGCTTTTTATCTCAAAGTCATTTTCATTGCGCTCTTCCAATAGCCTTTGGTTTAACTCCTCTGCGTCAGTTAGTTGTTGCTGTAGTGCGTGCATTCTCCGCGTAGTAATGCATTCTCCGCGTAGTAATCAATTGCAAAGTCATTTTTATCTCAATAATTTAATTCATATTGCTCAGTTTGGTTTCACAAAGGGTCGTTCAACAGCCGATGCTGGTGTTGAACTAATCGACAATATTTTTGATGCCTGGGAAGACGCAATGGATGCAATAGGTGTCTTCTGCGATCTATCCAAGGCTTTTGATTGCGTCCATCATGACACTCTTGTCAGGAAGTTACGCCATTATGGTGTAAAAGATCAGGCACTTGGCCTTCTGGAGTCATATCTAACAGATAGGGTTCAGATGGTCGGGAAAAGATCACCTGGGTCTTCAATAGGTATGGGCGTACCGCAAGGTTCAATTCTTGGTCCTTTCTTGTTTTTAGTATATATTAATGATTTACCTTACCTTGTTAAAGCAAAACATGGATTAGTATTGTTTGCCGATGATACTTCTTTGATATTTAAAGTTAAAAGACAGCAATCAAATTATGACGAGGTAAACAATGCTATCTCTAGTATAGTGAACTGGTTTACTGTTAACAATTTATTACTTAATGAAAAGAAAACTAAATGTATTAAATTCGTGTTACCCAATGTGAACCCGGTAACTACAGACATATTTATAAAAGGACAGAGATTGGACCTTGTGCAGTCAACTGTCTTTTTGGGCATTACTTTAGACGCCAAACTACAATGGGATCTTCATATAAATAAATTGTCGAACAGACTGAGTTCGGCAGCGTTCGCAGTTAAAAAAATTAGAGCTCTTACCGACGTAGACACCGCTAGACTAGTCTACTTTAGTTACTTTCATAGTCTAATGACCTATGGTATTTTATTGTGGGGTCACGCTGCGAATGCTAATAGTATATTTATTCTGCAGAAACGGGCTGTTCGTGCAATTTATAGATTAGGGCCTAGAGTGTCACTGAGGGAAAAGTTTAAAGAAATCAATATTCTGACATTTGTGTCTCAATATATCTATGACAATCTTGTGTATGTAAAAAGAAATATAACTAATTTTCAGAAGTACAGTGATATACACAATTTTAATACTAGAAATAAAGACAAGTTGGTTGCTTATGTAAGCCGACTACATAAAATTAGTAATTCTTTTAAAGGCAATTGTATACGCTATTACAATAAGGTCCCTACTGATATTAAAAACTTACCTTTAGACAAGTTTAAAATAATAATAAAACAGAAATTGTATAAAAAAGGTTACTATAGGATATCTGATTATTTAGAGGACAGATGTCCATGGGAATAGATTGTTTGAGTAACAGGCTGTTTCGATATATAATTAGCATTAATTTTGTAATTTGACAATATTTTATTTAAAAAAGGAAACGCAAAAGATGCGACGACTGTGGAGTTTCTTCGGTGAGCTCTTCTCCACAGATTCCGCCATTGTGTTAGTGAACTCACCCAAAAAAATGTAATGACGGATCTAAGTGATGTAACAACATCCTATGGAAATAAATGATTTTTGATTTTGATTTTGATTTTGTCATCAATGATACGATCTTGTTAACGTCTAGATAACAACTCTTTTATTCAGTCTACAAAGAGTATCCATGTACAGTAAATTTATAGATCAAAACCAAGGAGTATCTATACCTATAACAATGTATTTAGTTCTCAGGTTTAGAGTATTTAAAAAAAAGTATTTATAAAAATATCCACAACATATATTTCATCACAGCAGACTTGATGATCAATATTTGCTACGAAGTTTGTATTTACAAATTTAAATCACGGATTGATCTCAAGATCTCGGCACGTTCTGCCAATAACTCCCTCATAATACTTGACCGGGTTTTATTTTGTCATGGCAATAAAAGTGACAAACGGTCCGACGCCATCTGCTCGTAGAGGAGGTACGAACACGGAGCAGTTCGCTTAGCATGCACATTTTGTCTCTCTGTCGACGTCGAGTGAGAGACTTAAGAGTACTTGCCATATCTAAAGTGCAAGCATGGCAGGCGGGACTCGAGTATGGTATACTTATATCAACAAACGAAAACCAAAACCGTACACATGACAGCAGGAACACAAGGAACATAACAAAATTTGTATTTTACCTCTCGTGTCTATATTCTCGAGGCCTTGTCTGCACATCCTTGGGTAACAGACATGTCTCGATTGCAAATGTCAAAATTAGTGTCTAACTCGGCCAAAGTCTCGGTCAAAGACTCGGTCGTCTCCATCTTGGTCGCTGTTGCCAGCGTTGAAACACCTCGGACTCGACGGGGAAATTGTCATTTTTGCATAGACAAGGCCCTTTCTCGAGCGTGGCATGCTACACATACTGGGCTATGTAACGGAAGCGGTCGACCTTGGCTCAGTGCGGTGGTAGTACTGAGATAAATGTATGTGAACTCTGCATAGATTTATTGGCAATGTTTAGTACAGAAATCTTGGCTTGGCATTTGTCTGTATATCTTTAGCGTATTTGACGCATAACGTCTTAGAATTCTGAAGGCGTCAACTAGTATAGCTAGTCCAAACTAAATGGACGCGCCCTACTACCGCATAAACGCAAACAAGCAAATCGCCGAAGTAGTAACTGGGGCGCGTCATTTCTTCTTATAACTACTTGGTAACTTTGTAACGTACCGATTAATTTTGACTAATGCTGAACACACACTTATCAGCACCGTCCGCACCAGGCGCACCGGATGGATCGGATTTTAAAATAATTTGTATGAAATCGTATGAAACCTTGCACCGCGGCGGAGTCGTCGAAAGCCGGAAAACCTCAGAAATCCTGATGACGTCATCAGATTTGGCGCGCGGACGAATCGTCGGCATTCTGCGTTCTGTTGCGTGCGATAGAGCAACGCACAAGTAGCGTGCAAGCAAGAGCATAGTGGAAGATTCCTTCGATACTGTCGAACTGTTCGGCGCGGCCGGTGAGGGCGGTGCGTCTGGTGTGTGCCGATGCCATTAAGGGTGCATTCACCGTTAATTATAATTGAGAACTACGGTAAAGCCGTAAAAACAATAATACCGTAACCCTGAACCTGTCTTCTGTATCTCCGATAAAAATACCTTTCCCTCTTAAATAGATGTTTGAATGACGCGGTCATTTCACACTAAACAAGAAATAATAAGAGTCCCGCCTTTTCCTATTCAGCAAGGCAGCGGAAAAATTGTGCCCACGTTTCCCAAAAACGTGATCTCGAAACGGGTACATGGGGCAATTGTTCCATCCCCAGATAAAACAGTCAGATAAATTTATTTGACATTTCAGACTTAGGTATCTGTCGATGAATGGCAGAATGAAGAGGTCCGCGACTCAAGCCGGAGATAAGCGTAGTAGCTAGGTTCCTGAAGTACTAGTAAGGTAGGTAATTCTTGAAGTACTTGTATAAAGTGATCCGCCCCGCATTCCTGAGCGAGAGGTTTGTGATATCATGATGCTGTGTACGTTCGCCACTGATTCCTTTTATGGTATCTTTGTGACGACCCAGGTGTCCAGCGCCTGTGCGAGAGAATTACAGAGCTTTGCGGTGACTCGCTTTATGATATATTATTTGCCTTTGTTATAACCTAGTTAGTAGACCGAGCGGAGTGTCTCATTTAGAAGTAGCTGGCAACCTATGTCCAAGACCCATGCTCCTCCGGTCAGGCATGGCTTTTGGATGTCGGTCGAAGCCTGTGACATTTCTTATCTTTGATGTCCCTTGTAGTTTTGTAGGAAGATTGAATTTCAATCTCAATGTGTTTATTTGCAATTATAACATACAGCATGAATTCCATTTAGTTACAAAAGTGGATCTGAACAGCCTATGTCCATAAAAATAGTGAAAAACATTATAATATTATACTTTTGGACATCAATCGCTCTTATAATCTAAAGTTTATGTGTTTGGAAATATGTGTAGCAGCATCTGAGATAGGAACTATAAATGTGTACTTATATAGGACAGTGTGTCATTGTTGTTTTCTCCGAATTCCAGAGAAATAACATGACACATAGCGTCCCACGGTGGTCCAAGGCCCGCTATGAGCTTTAGGCGAGCCGTTCTCCCTCACCGAGTGCAAACGAACTCAAAGGAGGCGTCCCCACCTCACCGTGACCTTTGAGGACCCACTCCTCCGTTTGGATCAAGTTTGCGTTTTGGATCAACATTCAGATTCAGTTAACCACCGATATAGGTTTAGATCTAAGCCCTAGATAATATGCCTAGGTAATTATAAGCCCGGCCACCAAGGAAAATACCCTATTCTTTTATAATAAACCGATCTGACCACTAGTTGTCACTTTAATTTCACGTAGGGACTTCCCGTGAATAAAAAATAAGGTAACAATAACTTATTACCTTGAATTATGTGGAAACCGAAAATATTTTACATTAATCCAGTACATAAAATATTAAAACAAATTATAGAAATATACACATAAGAATAAGTAACAATATACTTACATTTCAGATGAGCTTATAAGCTTATTTTTTTTTCGGCAGATGACTTAACAATGGATTTTAGCTTATTTGAGCTACGACTGTCATAGACACAATGGCGCCATCGGTACCTACGTCATAAATAAAAAATATTTCGAAGAAAGAAAGAACTCAGTAAATTCCGAATATTGAAATCTCGTTTCTAGCTCCACTACCGCTCTGCAAACAATCCGTATGGATTTGGACTTCTTATTTCGAAGCGATAAATTTCGAAGGATTTCTAAAGCTGAGGATTATTAGATCAAATGCCTTCTTTTGCCATCAAAAGAAAAGCTCTTTGGTAAGATAAGTAATAGTAATAGTAAAATTAATAGTTTATTTATTCACACACATACACGAGACATTATTTTACGAATGTTGGTAGATAGTGTTGTACTTAACATTGTATACGAAATGAATTCCGCACCACTAACAAATAACCATGGGTTAGGTACAAGTTCGCTGGCAGGTTAGAACGCATTGCCGCTTTTCAGTTTGTTTGTCAATGTCACGGTCGCTAAATGTTTAGGATGTCAGCCTCGTCAAACGAAAATGCTTGTTCTTGCTTAGAATACTGAATATAATACGTATTTAATTTATTAAAGGAGGCATGCGAGGATTGCGTGACGCGGGCGTTGATTCGCGTGTTCAATGCGGTGTGTTGACGCGGCCGCGGCCCTGCCCGGGGCGCGGAGGCGTCGCCGGAGCGTGAGGGGTGAGGACGCGGGGTGCGGGGCTCGACGCGGGCGCGGGCGCGGGAGATGCGTGGTCGCAGGTTTCTCTAGTCATCATCATTCAATAAATATTTCGTACATTATTTGTTAAAGATCTATCGCAATCGACACATCACTTGTGCAGTAAATAATTTTCTACAGAATCGTGAATAGGAAGAAATAGGATCTTATGAATACCATGACTGTGAAGAATAACGAATGTGGTCAAAGGCAAATGTGTGGAATTCATATTGTGCAAAATCATGAATACGAAAACACAGGATCGTATAAAAACAATGACTGTGAAGAATAATGTATGTGGTCAGCGGCGAATAGGAAGAAACGATAATGGAATAAACTTATATCACCCATTCATTTACTATGTGTAGAAATGCATAAACCAAATCTATGCTTATTACATTTTTCGCTCTTTTTTATTAGTTCGCGCCAGTTTTTTTGACTTTGGGCGATCTGTCACCTCTCTGTCTCTCACCCCATCTTAGAAGAAAAAGAGGTCAATGAGACCTATATTTTAATGCCACTGGTTTGTTATAAGTAAAATACAACGTCAAAATCCGCACAACACATCGTCTGAACGAAATAAATAATACACAAACACCAAATTCATTACACAAACAAACCGCCCCAGCAATCACACGGCCCAAAGGTGCGTATCACATCGACTGCGTTAGAAAGAAATGCGGTTGTCAAACTCTCGGTTCATCAAGCGGTGCCCAATGTCCTTGATGAAGGGCCTACCTACCCTGCGAACTCCGAAACCACGTGGTCTCGACGGCCAAAACAACGAACAGACAACTTTCCATAACTGCGCGTATTTGATGCACATTAATGTTTGTCTATTTGTTGATATCCTCTACTGTTTATAAAGGATGTAAGCGTAAAGTGTAGTCATATTTTAAGGGATCGTTAGTGAAATTATTCTGAACAATTTTACTATGATACCGAGTTCATCAGAGCAACTTTATACTTCACTACCCCGTAACATCAGCCTGACTACCTGGCCCAAAAGTTATGGAGGAGAGAAAGTTTATTTTTTCATTTATTTAATTTGTTTACAATGCAATCATTACAGGTGTCCATAATACGAAAGCAAGGTGGACATTAATATATAGCGATATAACATTCTGACACGACACCTACACATAATAGCTACAGATATTTAGGTACTATAACATATAACAAAGTGAGTTGCTTTGGTAAATTCATTCAGAGAACAGGCAAACAAGTCTGTAGTATCTGCCACCCGGTTAAAAGTGCACAGGGCGGCCCGTTAAGTTGTTCAGTATGGTGTCCTAGGCTACCCCTTATGACCACGCCTTTTTGTAACACCTTGTATTTATTTCAGATAAGTGGTTATATCTGGATAAGACACACATTTGACAAAGAAAATTTCCTCAATTATTATGGTGAACCAACGAGCTATGGATAAAAATAAGACTGAAATATTTCGCTCCCTAGGTGAATACGGCTTTGAATACTTCCTTGCTTAATACTGCGAGTAATACACGATATTGAACATTCGTGCCGGCATGTCGGCTCAGAAACGTGACGAAGACATGTCGATGTGTTGTATTATGAATATAATTTTGTGCTTTTCTATATTTCTTACACAATAAAACTGCGACAATCGGCTAGCTACCAGATCGACATCTTCTTCTTGGGTCCTCTAATACCTTTGGGAGCATAGGGCCTTAAAAACAGCCTTCTACTACTGTTCATTTCATTCATAGTTAGACGTTGCTGTTGAAGACCATTTTCAGATGTAATACCAATAAACCTTTATTGCACCTTTATTGCAAAAAAATAGTTAACGAACTGTTATAACCCTGTACAGTAGGGCTGTATGCTGACGTTGTGCAGCGTCAGCCCCTTCAGCATCCACTCCAATGTGACGGGCGAGAGGAAGACCGAGGGAGCTCAGATCCTAACTAGTCTTCAGCCTACTGTCCCAGTAGACACACTTACTATATCATAACGACTCTATCAATATGTTATTCCATTTCTTGTGTTTCATTAATAAATATTCCAGTTAATATTTAAAATCGTTTTTTAAAACAACGTTTACGAAACCTCCCATAACATTTGGTGTCAACGGTAGGAAAATAAAATCCCTACCTACACGAATTTGTCCCGAAGAAACTATCTTGTGTCCTAGTGGTGGCGCCAGTAATGGAAAACCACGAGTAAAAACTATTGTGAAAGTATTACATCTACATCCTTTTGTCAGCCATCGAATTGGCTTGCAAATTATTCCTGCAAGGCACGGAGTACCGCGTCTGCTACTGAGTTCCATGAAAGCCACGATTATACTGATTTTCTCCATGCTGTGCACGCTACTGCACACGATTAAATAATAACTTAAAGATTGAACTCAGATTCAGAGAGGTTCTACTAATTTTATCTACTTTTTCTATTGTTTATTCTAATCCATCTCGCTGTATCAATGATACATTGTATAAGTATTGCCAATGTAGACAACGCTGATGGATATCGAGATATAAAAATAGCATAATGTGGCAAAGGCTTCTTAAAGTGGTTCTACTCTCGCATGCTATGTTACTGTATTTCAATTTAAATTCGTATCGCCGTAATCATGGCGACTGCCTTACCTGTTATACCTTGTCCTTTAAAGAGAAATAAAATCCGAATGTTCGCAAAAGTTCAACTTCTCAATCCGACCCAAAAAGAAAAGAAAATATTCCAGAAAGTAAGGTCGAACTTAATGTCTTACTGAAATTCATCAAACCCTATGAAGGGGGCAGGGAAAAACTAAATGCATTTATTTCTAACTGTCAAAGTGCTTAACAACTAGCCACAAATTCTCAACAGCCAATACTATTCAAATTTATATTGAGCCAATTAGAAGGTAAAGTTTAAGCTAATTGCAACATCAAAGAGTTTAACTCTTTTGAACAATTCATTGAATTCCTAAAGCAACAGTTTGGCGAAAAAAAACACTACGCTCAACTACTCAGTGAACTGCAAGAATGCAGACAAAATTATAATGAAACCGTCAATCAATATGTCCTACGCATTGAGACATGCTACGCCAAATTGCTCACTGAGATAAATATTTCTATTCCAACTAGGCGTAAGACTGAAATAGCCGGAAAAGTAGCTGCAATGGAGGATCTTGCATTACATACCTTCATTGCCGGGCTTCACCCAAGGCTATCCCAAATCATCAGATGTCGTGACCCTGAGTCTCTCAACGCTGCAACAAATTTTGCAGTCGCAGAAAAAAAAAATTGCCAGTCCCAACAAGACTCCATACCAGCCGTCTTCCAAACCTCAATTCAACACTGGGTTCAGGCCTCCCAGTCGTGATTACCAGACGAGGCCTCAATCTAATCCTTCTCAAAACCGTTCTGAAACTCCTAAAGATCGTGAGGTGCCTGTTTGCCGATATTGTAAAAAGCCAGGGCACACAATTGATAACTGCCGTAAAAGACAGTACAACAACAGCCGTTACGAGAACCAACCTTCTACATTCCAATGTCGACCAAACCACGCGGTGACCTCCTTCTCGAATCCACAATACCGAGTCAACGCTGTAAATCAGCTTCAAAAAGATGAGGGAGTCGATGAGGTCGACTATCATTTAAACGAAGACCAGTCTCGTTGAAGTGTCACACGAGACGCTCTAGTCCTAAAACCGACACCAACTCTGCTGTATCCTCTGAATCCGCTGTATCCTCAGAATCCGCCGTTCCCTCTGAATCCGCTGTATCCTCTGAATCCGCTGTATCCTCTGAATCCGCCGTATCCTCTGAATTCGCTGTTTTCTCTGAATTCACTGTATCCTCTGAATCCGCTGTATCCTCTGTATCCACCACACCTTCTTACTATACAAGACCCGATGTATCTTTTGCATCCCTTGCATCATCTGCAACCACTACGCCTTCTCAATGCATAAGTCTTGCATTATCCAACAGATTTACCCAGTTGAATTCCACAAAGTTGCACATTACAATACCAACTAAATCCGCTGTATCCACTGTATTCCCTGCATCTACAAAATACACTGAATCATCTGTTTCTGCCAAATCTGTCGCATCTACTATATCCACTGCAACCACTGTAGCCCCTGTATCTACGAAATCTTCTGTATCCCCTGTCTCTACAAAATCTGTTGCGCCTACTAAATCCGCTGTATCCATTGAATCCGCTATACCCGTTGTATCCGCTATAGCCGTTGTATCCGTTCCTTCCTCAGCATCCTTTGTACCTACTAAATCACTAAACTCCAACTCTTCCGACAGCAAAGGTAAATATATGTATAATGAACCAAAGGTATAAAGAAGTATTCGAAATTTGTGTTTAACCCATGTTTTCCTTGCAACCTCTGTACCCTGTAATCTAAACCACTTTCATTCCTAATCGATTGTGGCTTATCCAAACTGCCTTATAAAGAAAACGTCGATTCAAGAAATGCCCAAATTAGAAAAATATATAATACAACTTAAAGGCATCGACCCCAGTGATGAATTTACTAAAACCATAGGTGATATCAACTTATGACTATTACCAAGTCCAAATTCTATTTCATATAATTTACATGTTGTTGAAAACGCCTTGAACACGATGGAATCATAGGTACAAACTTTCTTAAGGATAAAGCTTGTACCTCGACTAAAAACAGCCACATCAAAGGTTGACAAACATACAATTACACTCGCTTTTACTGATCCCAGTTACACTGTCCAATCACGAACAGAAACAGTTATCGAATGCACCGTATCCAAGACAAACCTGAAAGAAGGCATCATTATTGACCAACACCTCTTCGATTCTCTCCTAGTAGCCAATCGCATAGTGAGGGTAAAAGAAAATGGACGAGTGAACATCACCGTCATCAACACATCAGAAGATCCTATTCATATCCATTCAGATTTGAAACTTCACCTGGATCCTTAAGAAAAAACCCACGCTGTTTCTGTTGCCACACCCATTCATAACACAGGACCTCGCACTCAGAAGGTGCTATACAAACTCCGTATTGCACATTTAAATGGAGAGGAGACATTAGCTCTTCTTGAAACCTCTGCAAAATTTTCTGATATTATTCACTTATCTGGTGAAAACTTATCATACACAGATGCAATCAGTCAGGAAATTCAGACTTACAGCTCTATACCAGTTCATTCCAAATCCTTTATATTCCCAGAGTGTCTCAAGAAGGAAGTCCAATCTCAAGTCAACAAGATGTTAGATGAAGGCATTGTAAAACCTTCTATTTCACCCTGGTCGTCCCCTATGGGTAGTTCCAAAGAAAGTTGATGCGTCTGGTCAAAGAAAATGGCATGTAGTAATTGACTACCGCAAACTAAATGACATTACTATTGGTGATGTCTATCCCATACCACAAATCTCAGAGATGTAATAGCAAATATTTCTCAACTTTGGATCTTGCCTCTGGATTCCATCAATGAACAAAGCAGATGGACCCAAAACTGCATTCACCATCCCTGAAGAGCACTTCGAATTCACGAAAATGCCGTTTGGGTTGAAAAACGCCCCTTCAACCTTTCAACGCCTAATAAATACGGCTCTTGCTGGGATACAAGTTTTCAAATGCTTTGTATATCTCCATGATATAGTTATCTACTCCTATGATCTAAAAATACACATCCAAAACATTACCTCTGTATTCGAAAGGTTAGGTGAGTTTAACTTCAAACTCCAGCCCGACAAATGCGAATTTCTATATAAAGAAGTGGCCTATTTAGTTCACATAATCTCTGACGAGGGCGTAAAAGCCGATTCAAAGAAAATCAAATCCGTCTCAGAACTCCCAATACCACGACGTCCAAAGGATATTAAATCTTTTCTAGGTCTGGTCTCATATTATCGCAGATTTATCCCCGACTTCTCTAAAATAGCCAAACCCATGACTTCGCTTTTAAAAAAGGATGCCCCATTTATTTGGAATAATGAACAACAGCTAGTTTTCGAAACCAGACAAAACCAGACTTATCCCTGCTCCAGTGTTAGCTTACCCAGATTTCACGAACCCATTTCTATTGACTTGTGACGCAAGCAATTTCGCAATCTCAGCCATCCTTTCCCAAGGTCCTGTAGTTAAAGACCGTCCCATTGCCTACGCAACTCGAACTCTAAATAAAGCCGAAACTAATTTATTATAGTGTAACTGAAAGGGAATGCCTAGCAACTTTATACGGAACCCAAATCTTTAGACCTTACCTTTATGGTCAACGTTTCAAAATCATCACCAATCACAAACCTCTCAAATGGTTATTCAACTGCAACAACCCAGGTAGCCGGTTGGTCAGATGGCACCTGAAACTTGAAGAATATGACTATGAAGTCGAATACCGTAAGGGAAAAACCAATTGTAATGCCGATGCACTCTCTCGATATCCTGTGAATCCATCAAAGATCAACTTATAAACGGCAATATTACTGAAAAAGCGATTCCGGTGGAACGTCCTGTTTCTGCCGAAGATCTTATAGAAATGGCTGATTTAGAACTAAACAGTCCTTTAGATGCTGATCTGAACTTAGATTTCGACAACATACTTATGGACTCTTCCCCACTGAATCCCATTCCAAATCCAATCACTGAACCTTCTAAATCTCCTTTGCCCTCTGAATCATTACAAAATTCAAACCCTGATAGATTTAATGAAGCTCTTACCCCGGAATCCAATTTCAACAACTTTAACTATTCCGACTTCCTAAAGGCTACATACAACCCTGACCTGACCTGACCCTGCCTACGAAGCCAAGGGTCCCGGGTTCGAGTCCCGGTGAGGGAAAATATTTGTTTGACGAGAACGGATGTTTGTACCCTAGTCATGGTTGTTTATCTATCTAAGTATTACATTTATCTATATAAGAATGTGTATCGTTGTCTAGTACCCAAGATACAGGGAATCCTAGTTTGGGGCTAGATCAATGTGTGTCAATAGTGTCCAATTACTTTCTACGTACTCTCCGACGTATTCTCTTCTTCGTATAATCTGTACGCATATTATCTCCAAATATATCGCCACTTTGGCCCCTGTGATGAAGCCTCAACCGTGGAGGCACTGAAGGCTGACCTCGAGAATGTGAAAGACTGGGCCTCATCATACGGGCTGTTGGTAAACATGACCAAATCACAAGCCTTGCTTTTAGGAAGCAAGCACACCCTTGCCTTGATACAAGAAGTCATTGTTCCTGTGACACATATAATGGCATCACAAGAGAGTATACAGATAAGGCGAAAACCTTGGGGTTATTTTTGACAACCTGCTGTCTTGGTATCCACATGTCAGCGAGGTCAGTAGACGGGTCTTAGCGTCTTTTCATTCCCTCAGGTGTTTGAAGTACTTCTTGCCACAGCAGCCCAAAATCATCCTTGCTCAGTCCCTTCTCCTGCCGCTAATCGACTACGCCGATGTCTGTTGGGCGACCGCCAACGAAGATCTACTGAACAAACTTGGGATTCGGTTTATCTTCAGGCTGCGCAAATTCGACCATGTTTCTCAATTTCGCAAAGAGTTGGCTTCCGATTCGTCGTCGCCGAGACTCTTATATAATTTTTTTGTTTTCAATATGTATATTGAAAAATCCGGGCTAACGCAAAGACCGCTTTGAGTATATCTTTTCAGGAGATCGGCAACGGAGATCTCACACGGTCTCACTCTTAGCCACTCCAAGGCATACCACTTCCACATATGAGCACTCCTTCAGGTTGCAGGCGGTCCGACTGTGGAACGCACTTCCTTGTACGATAAGAGACAGTCCCACTCTTTTCGCTTTCAAAAACCGGGTAAAAGAGCACTTCCTCTCTCTTTCGTGAGAGTTAAACTATAACTCTCACGAAAGTATATATAAACTTTATTTGCGGGTATATGTATGTGTTGTATTTAGTAGTCTGGTTTATAAGAATTCTATTTTCTGTATTTTAGTAAAGATTAGATTTTACATATTGTTCAATGCCTACCCTTTCATGATACATTTCCCTTCCATACCTTGGTTTGCTGGAAGAAAGCTCTTTTTAGAGATAAGCTCGCCTTTGTACATATGATTTGTCCTTATTTAACTTTTAAATTTAATATGAGTGTGTACAATAAAGAATTTTGAATTATGAACTTGAATAGATGGTTGTTGATTGTATTAATAATGTATATTGATTGCAGATATAGACTATTTTGAGTTGAGCCTGAGTGGTTTTATGTAGTATATTTTAAAATGATTCGTTTAAATTGATTAAAATTTGACTTTATGTAACACCTGCTTAACCTAGAGTCCTATTAGCATTGTCATTTTTTTTCAATTTCACACTGCCTCCCCATGTTGCAAGCACAATTCTCTATCCTTTATCCAGGATAAAAATTATAACTATTTTGTTAAGGTTGGTTTTGGCCACCAAACTGCGCAGATGCATCCCTGGTTGCTCCGAGAAACGATAGACCTTATTTTCTACAAAGGCCCATCTGCTCTGAAATTGACGATGTGTCTTGAATTTTTTTTAGGTTCACTAAAAATTAAGCTAAGTTTTTGTGATTGTGTATGTTACTTGTTAATAAATGGTGCAAAGTTCAGTAATGGATCTAGATCTCCTTGACATGGTTTCGAGATGGAGGGGAGGCGAGGACGCAGGCGCCAGTCTACGAGAGATAGACAATGCATATAGACATGCATATGCAATGGGAAACATCGGGTGAGGTCGTTTTAGTAAATATCTATAACTAGCACTTTAATGAACCATAGCCAATACTAATTTAAGCTTCGTTAAGGTTACATAAATTGGAGAGAAACGGTACAAGAACATGGTCGTAGCATGGCTTTAGGTAAATTTTCAACAGGGGCGTATTACTCCGCGCCGCCAGCTCATACAGATATTTGTTTGTTTGCTATAATATCTCAACACTTAAAAATCAACGTGATGAAGGTGTCATTTCATGTGAATCACATAATTACACATACAATATAGCTTGACAAGTGTTGCATTTATTGGTGTGTGATTCACACGTATGGTTTTCCGGTGGTATTTTGTTTTGACTCGTATTGCACTTAAGGCATTTTCTACAAAGTGTCGTGTCATGATATTTAAGTTATATCTCAAAGTCCTCTAATAGCAATCAACCAACAAGCGACCTGACAAAACAATGAATGGTTGGCTGAGTAGATCCCAAATTTGCGGCTCAAATGACAGGAATTCAAAAATACAGGCTGAAACTAAAGCAGACGGGAAAAGTTCAGTACCTTCGTAATATCGTATTAAATTAAATAATATTCCTGACTTATAAAAGAAAAAGAATACGCTCAAACTAGAAGAACTATTACAACGAAAGCTTATACGTCGGCAGATACAGAACTGAAACAAATTCATATCTTTTTTAGGCAGCTATTGGAAGGAGTCAGTGTACTTCTGGGAGATAATGATAAATATGTTTCAAGCCATGAACAAACATCATCTTGAAATAGATGATAGCTGACAGCTCTCATTAAAACCAAGCAGAACATTGGTCGGCAACCATTTGCCATCCATATTCCAGGATACTGGAAATAAGAAGCACGACAAGGATTCGAAGAAAACAATTGCTGTTCTCCAATTCTCACATCCTCCCCATTCCGCATATCCTATATTGGATTTAGGCTGGAGAGTCGGTTGATTGAAATCACGCTCTTTTCCTTTCTGACATACCCCCTCTTTTCAAAACTGTTGCCCTCTTTTATAACAGCCGAAAGACCGGAACAGGTTTGAAACCCTGGCGGGAGAAGCACCCTTAATTCATTATTTCATATTTTTTTCCTTAAAGCTTAATAAATACGGCAACAGTTTGATTATCAGGAATATCCCCAACTAACAAAATTCAGAAACAATCCAAGATTTCATCGCCAAGATTTCAGTTTTGTTTTCGAGAGTATTTCTAGTGCTTTGTAAAGAACATAGAGGTGTCAATGGCATGCACTCACCCACTCGAAATTTCATGTTAGCTCCGGCCTCCGATACAAAGGACCTTGAACACAATGGAAACACAGCTTGGCAGTATTGACTTTTCATATAGGTATTTCCTCTGTGGAAATTCGGACATAAATTCTGTATATAGATTTACAACGAACCAATATGTTCTATTGTAAAGGGTGTATTAGAAGGGGGTAAATAGTTACATATTTAGAGTTTCTTAGGGATATTGTTCTGAGTAAAATATGTTAGCGTTATTAGCACAAATGTTTGAATACATTACGCAGTCTCCCAAGAAGTGCTGGCTTGTTTCCTCTAGGCTACAATGAAGACATAAGGGGTTTGGTACAAGCTTTAATAATGATAAGTGTATATTTAGTTTACAGTGACCTGTTAACACGCCTACCAGTGCTGCTAAATTATCCCAAATGAGATTAAGTACATACTGAGCTTTTTTGAGACGATTTCGTAAAACAAAAAAAATCTTAGAATGCCTGCAGTATTTGATGTTCTACCATTCTATGTTTACATATCGCCTAGCTATCATATTGAAGATATTCTTGGTGACAGTCGCTGATATGGGTAGCCTTGGTTCTGGCCCAATAAAGCCCTCCTTAGCGCCGTATCTAGCTAACTCATATGCTTTTTAAAATTTACCTTCTCTAGATGTACCTTGACTTTAGAAAACTGATGAATCGAGGCCAATTGTCTATGGTAGCCACAATGTCTGCGGCCGTAACTCTTCCATATGTCCCCTACCAAGTAATCAAGTAAAGCCGTGACCAAGCAAACCGAACTTTAATGCACACTCCGCCATCTAACGATCATGGAGACGTAAAAGTTTTATCCCAAATCGTAAACTAGACTGTAATCCACTTTCCGCTCAGTTACACCCGTCATCACTTTAACTGGCTGTACAATAGGTCAGCTCAAATTGTATTTGGAACTCCTGAAGATATTTATATTATAACCTTCTATCGCCGTATAGGAAATGGCGTAACCGCTGTGTGATATGTGAAAAAGGCCAAGTCCACGAATGGTTCCATACCATCGTACAAGATAACTTAAGGACAAATATTTATAAAACAAAAAGTACAGAAAAATGTCCGTACTAGGATTCGAACCATTAACCTACAGATAGCGTTTTCGTCAAACCAATTGCTCCACCGAAACGATTAATAGATGACGCGAAATGTAATATTTATATTTTAATGCCTTTGCTACTTCGCGGGGGCAGGGATATTGAATCACCCAATAAGGGGATCCCCTTTAGTTTATAAAATCTTGTGTAGTTCATTAAGTATTTGTTGCTGTGGCGACAACAGAAATACACATTCTGTGAAATTATAAACTCTCTACCTCTTCATCGGATAGAGCCCAGTGACGGACAGACAGATGTACTTAGAAATAGAGTCTTAATGGAACGTTTCAGGTACAACAGACTGCTGCTATTCAAGTGCCGCTTATAAGTCAGATTGGCCTGTTCTTTCCCGAAAGAGAGACTTAGAGCACGACTAAGTGTCCGTCCAATCATTTAACTGTCGGTTGTACCCCGGACCTCAGTTCGTAGCTGAAGAGTACATTGCTTCTGGCCCCAAACCATATAATAAATACCATGTGTAGTTGATATTAGAAACAGCGACGTCATACACATGACACATACACATCCAAAACCACGGGATTCAAATCGGGGATCTTTCGCTTGGGAGCCTCCAGCCACTAATGCCACAAAGGTCGTGAGTGAAGAAAAACCCACAAGAAATCTTATTTACAAACGAACCATTTGAAAATAGCCTGAATTCTTAGAAAGGTTGTTTCGTAACTGGTAGGTTATAAAAATACTGTAGCGACGACCTCGTGCCTACAAGCAAATGGTTTATGAGTAAAATATGACTATTGATTTGTACGCCATAGAATTTCTACGAAATTGCTAGTTACAAAGTTACACCTACACCTTCTTATCTAAGTATCTACAAATGGAAATTGATGAATAGATGGTGTTGTTACGTAAGGCCCAAATAACCACTTTAATATTTTATTTAACATTTCATTGTGTTTGTGTCAGCAAACTGAGTGCAAATATTTTATGTGAGGGATCCCAAAGATGTCTTAAGTCATTTTTTAATTTCAATAGTGGTCACTTGCACAACGTTTTATTTATGTTGCGAGTAAATATAATTAATATATATGATCAACCCTGTCCTTCGTCTGATTTCAGCCGTTTCTGTGTGACAAATTCTTCACCGTTGAGTTACCGCTCTGTGTGCATAAGCTCAACGTATATTAATTCCTTAGAAACCCTTCTACCTCCAACGACTAATATCGGTATAATAAAGTTCGGCAAAAATCTTAATAAACTGCTCTCATGAAACGGCTGAAAGTGTTAAAATGCAAGCTCATAATATTTTCAAGGCAATTTCCTTATATCGACATTCTGTACTCGGTAACAATGTAAACCACGATGGTAAGTAAAGGAACTTTTATGTCGCTCGTAAATATTGGGGTTCGTATTAATATCATAATCTTCAGTAAAGTGTTACGATCCATGATTTACTAGGTCTTTCCCTGGTTATCGGCAGGTAGGTACTTATTATTATTTATGTGCTATACTGCTTACCAGGGCTAATAACTATACATTTTAAATTATATAAAAAAACACCCCTGAAACTTTAATGGACCCTTACAGCTAAAATTTGGTTCACGTGTTTCCTATTTAGGTTGATGACTTTGAACCTCTGAACTGATTTTAATAAAATATATCGACGAACCATCGCAGTGAAGTCTACAACCAACTATAAAAATTGCATTATAAATAATCCACGTCAGGCCGCTATTCCGTATTAAGCTGAGAACTTTCGAACTACTGAATTTAATATTTTTTTAATAAAACATATCTAAGATTTATCACAGGGAAGTCTACTACCATCGTTTACTGAAAATCGCATCAAAAAACTACCATATTGACCGCTAGGGCTCCATGGACAGATACACAGACACACCGACACTACAGAGGCTTCAAACTTTAATAACACCTCACCTGGTCGTTGGGGGCTAAAAATGTGGAAGTGGAAGTCAATCTGTGTCTCAGTAATACATTCTCTCTGACTTGTGTGCAGCACCAAAATCCGTTCACCCGTATAAGCGCCTATGCCACAGACCCCTATTTTTCGTCCTGTCTCATTTATACCGCAACACCAATATCCGTCCACCCATTTGAACGCTAGGGAGCCACAAACAGACACACACACAGAGACACATCCTCTCTCTCTCACACACACACACATTCACAGACAGAATGGTGGAGGGCCAATTGCTGGTCTTTCTGCCCCTAATTTTGCTAGCTTGTCTGCCTCCTAGTTGCCCTTGTCACCTTGGTGACCTTTTACCCACTGGACCGTGACCTTGTTTTTCTCACCTAGCCTGTTGAGTGCCTTGTGGCATTCTAGTATATGTTTTGATTTTGTCAAAGGTCTTTTTAGTGAGCTTAGTAAGGCTGCGCAGTCCGTTTTAAAGGTAATGTCATTCCCCTCTGCATCATTTATCAAGAGCATTGCCCCGTGTAGGAGACTCAGTGTTTCAGCTTGAAACACTGTCGTCTCCTTTTCGAAGCTTAGGGAAAGTTTAATGTCAAGCTATGGCGAGAAAAGAAAACCTCCGCCTGTATTCCTGCTTTTCTTTGAGCCATCACTGTATATTGTTATGCTTTTATGATTTGGTGTTGTTGGTGTTTCCAAGCCCTTGGCTGTAATTTCATATTTCCTACCGAATAGGAATTTTGTTTTTATGCGATCAATTGCGGTATTTCACCGAATGCTTTATCTAGAATCCTATAATTGTGCAGTTTTTTTTTTTTTTTTACAGAATATTTGTTTTTTATTTTGCAAAAATCCGCAAAGTGCGTCGTCAATAAGCTAAGAATTACCAAATAATTAAAAACTACACACACACAAAAACTGAATATAATAAAAAACAAAACACTAAAAAAATAAACCGCCCCAGGACATGCCCGACCCAAAGGTACCCATCACACTGGCAGCATTACCGCGCTGCACGGCGAGTGAGATCCTTTGGATCAGGAACGCTCCGGAACGATTGTCAAAACCTTGCAAAACCAACCAAAATTGTGCAGTTACCTTTATCTGCTATTTGTCCTTTCCATTGTCCAGTACTGTATAGCCTTATGGCCGTGGATTTGGCCTCCTGCTGTACGAATAGGACCAATGGTGGTATGCCTAGCACGATTTCTAGTGCCGCTGATGGCGTTGACCTCATGCAGCCTGTCATGGCCGTACATGCTATTCTCTCGAACTGCTGTAGTTATGTTGCAGTCGTGCATTGTGTTGTTCAAACTTATAACAACCCTCTTTTTCGTCGGGGTTTAATAAAAACAGTTACGTGTAAACATTTACTTATCCACCTTACTCTGGTCTACAATTTTGCTGTATTGACCCTGTGGCGGTAAGTGTGATCAAGCCATAACTGTCTTCATATGAATCTCTGCATGGGTGCAAAATATAGCCCACAGTATTTTGCGATTGTCAAGAGCTCTATCACAAAATTCCATCAGACTTGTTCCATCTGTACATCTTAAGTGGGCCATTCATCAAAGTAACTATCTGGGTGGCGTATCGATATCAAAAAGGATCTGTGTAGCATAGCTTCAATCAAAACGTTATAGCAATTCTTTGGTTTGTTCTATCTCCATTTACAATGTTCTAAAATACAACATCTCTTGAATGTTATTGCTACGATATAAACGATGTTTGGAGCAATTTTATGGATATTGCTTCAGATTGTGTTATGAACCGATTACTGACGACATCGCATTTCCCACAACAATACATGCTATTTGTGAAGACGAGATATATGTATACATTCTAAAATAACAAACTAGACTCCATTCCTCACAAAATAATTTGATTGAATCTTGTGGCTGGCGATGGGCTAGTCTTCTGTCACTCAAAATGGCGTATTTAATAACTGGATAAACGTGGGCACACTTGTGCCTTGCCATCCCATGTGGCATTAGGCGTCAAGTATTTTTGTTTTTTATTGAAGCTACTAAGTAGTTGTTGCATTTACCCAAAATAAACAATTTTATTATAATTAAGTTTCAACTAATAAAAGTTTTACCTAAATTAATTGTGTTTTAGATAATCAATTTTAACGTTACTCAAAACTACAAGAATATTCTGAAAGCATTAGATATGTAGTTGAAAACATATTAGTACAGGCTGCCCTAGAATTTGCATATGATAATTTTATCTTATTCCATTTTACGATTGGCGTAGATACTTGTAGATGTTAAATGTAAATTCTGTCATGAAATCATAAAATTTACTTATGTTGCCTATGTACGTTACATTTACGTTTGGCCCCATCAAGGAAGAAAATGTACTCGTAATAGATATTTGATAAGCCGAATGGTTTCCGTAGAAACGTATCTGCCTTTGTACAGTGCATCTATAAGACGATTATATAAAAGTTTACGCCGCATAATGTTTTCTTGTTGGGACGTGAGTAAAGTTGGAAGGATTATTAAAGTAGTAAAGTAGAAGGAGTAGAATTTCAGAATCTCAAGCACATCGTCTATTATATTTATTGTAACAAAGTAATATGCAAAATATAACTTGTGTCCTGCAAAGTCTTTGAAGCAATCAACAGTTACGAAATATTCTATCTTATTTTTTTTTTAACTACGTTAGGTTATAGCTAAAATGCAAGGTTAAATTGGGATATCAGAGCCAGCCATGACAAGGGTACAGGATTAGGGCCACGAGCAAAAATAATGCCTATGTCACAGTCACAGCGGACGAGGATAGATTAAAATTTATATTTATGTTACGCCTACAGATCTCCAGCTGTTAGGATATGATGTAGAAGGGATGAGGGCAACGCGTGCTGCACTGATAGAGGATAACATCCACGTTTCACTTATAGTACCTGGGGACCGAACTCTATTCGGTGGTTGGTTGGTACAGTTGGTCGCGCAGATAACAATTCATCAGACTGCACGTCACTCATCAATCTCATTCATCAACTCACACTCATCTCATTCTGTTATACCCATAGCCCTAGGATTTTTTCGCTGCGCTAAAAGAACGGAGTGAGGAATGAGGAAAGAGAATGCAATAACCTCTATCCACGCTACAAGAAATAAAGAGACGCACAATCAAGCACCTTTTGAGTCATTGTTTTTTTTCCGAGATGCCATTGCATACCGTTTGATTTCGGGCGTTCGGGTTTTTTGATAATTTAAAAAGTACTCGTAGAAATAAAAGTAAAAATTATGTTTGCTGTAGATATGGTTTCGTGTTGTATAAGTAATTATAAAATAATTTTCGAATAGCAGTCACGCTGGCAGACTAAATGTTTTATCAAATAGGTATTCGTATTATTTATGGTTACCTATACTTTGGACCGTTTTAACCCGATATAAGGAAATATTTAGATTTTATGCATTGTTATTTTAATTTTAAGTTGGTTAACATTTCTTCGGAATCTTTGTCAAATGATAATTATAATTAAAAATTATTCACTTTAAGGCAAATTCGATTTTTTTGCCGACAAGGCACCCTGCCTTCTTAGCAAAAAAATCGAGAAAAATGGAAAAGAGTAATAGACTTGGTCTCAGACAAAAAATCAACGTAAGTATACATTACATTTTTTGTTTTTTTTTTTGATTAAATATTTTGTAGAGAACTGTTTTATACAGAGAAGTCGTTGACGAGTATTGATGAAAGATGGTATTGAATCTGCACAGAAACATATACATAATGGTATTCTGTATTTGTTGCTGTAAGTATAACACTGCAAAAATAGGTTTATTGTTAGTATTGTTTCGTTTATCTGCTGCACTGCGTCTCTGAGTAAATAATTGAACGAGTGAGCGAAGCGAAGGAACTCGACAACTCGATAACTCCAGTGTGGCTGATCGGGATCGTCTTTTTGTAAGCGTGTAGATGTGTTCCAAATAATTTTCTTGTTTAACATGTGCATAATCGGTGAATCTGTTTCCGTTTGCGATAAGGTGCACAGTACCTCACGAGTTCACGAACGGTGAATCGGCGAGTCACTGCTATAAATTATGCTACTTACAACCTGGACCAACCGATATAAGGCCTCTCTTCTTATTATTGACATGCTAAATCGAGTGAGGGATTGTCTGCGTTTATAAACAGCAGTCATTTCGCTTTTACTCCATCAAGTAGTCGAAAAACTTTATTTGACCACTTATTGGGCTGTTTGTGCTGTAATAGTAACGCAGTAGCTTTTACGATTACGATTTACGATTTTAGATCTAAAAAGCGTGTATTTGACATGGGGGGTCTTACCACAAAAAATAAGCTCCTGTTCAACACTTGTTTAAAAACAGAAAATTTATAGATTTGACGTTTGTTTTGAGGTTAAACTACGTGTAACATTTTTTGTAGTAACACGGGTAGTAGCTATTGTACTATATTTGCATCTATTGACATCTGTTTACCACGCAATTATAGTATCCTTAGTTGTAAGAACTTCGCCCCAAACGCCGCTGTTTAAGCGCTTATAGACCATGCTTAGCAATTATTGTGTTACATTTTACAACCTAAAGCAGTGCTAAAATGACTTTGCTAGGGTCCTTTGGGACGTTTCGTGTACGGAAACCTAAAAGGCCTAAACCAGGCCCAAACCTAAACCAGACTACAACAATGACATGTCGATGCAGCGATCTATACCACACACACGTTTAGGCAGAAAATCATGACACTTTCATGTATACGAAGATCAAACGTACCTTACGCCTTATGCCTTACGCCGTCTTCTGTCTGCGTAGCGCCTTAGGTGCTGCATAGTAAAATGAATTCGGCCTTGCGGCCAATGCGCACACCAATGAACAAAATCTGTGTATGCCTCAGTGCCTTGATGGTGTATAGTTTTTAAGCAACGTAGTTTGGCTTGGTCACAATCGAGAATTAATGGGACAATTATGTCGCTATTAGCGCGTTTCTAAGCGCTAATAGCGATCATAATGCGCTGGAGCTTAACATGATTGGCCCCTAAAATTAATTCAAGACGCCAGAATCGAAGGGGCCCAAATCTGTTGTGCATTGACACGCGTATGCATGACTGACTGAAATAAAGAAGATGATTACCGCTTCGCAGTGTGCTTAAGGTGAGACAAACGTATAATTGTATGTGTGCGTAAAGTGCAACGTGCGTGTACAACGACTAGAGAACGATTGAATGGGCGACAGACTGAGATAATTTTTTGGCTCACAGGCAATAATCGAATTGAAAGTGTCTCACAAAATAAGGTTTTCTCACGATGTTTCCTGCTTTACTAAAATATACATTGAAAATAATAACTTTGACTAACTGTGAAAGCATCACAAAAGTAGGCACCTACTTATTATTTACTTACTCAATAGAGCTAACGAGTCGCGTCGAGTTCCGCTATACAAAAAACATGAAAATATTAACTCAGCACCTTCCGCAGGCTGAGTTGACAGGTACACATATTTTGTTCAGGTTAATTTCCTGAAATAGCAAAGAAGGGAGGACACAAACTGTGCGGTTTCAGCACGTTCAGGGCTGATTCATACCATAATGCGGCTTTGCGGATGCGGATTAATGGCGCCAAATAACAGATGTTTCTTTATGCAATCTTGGTGAACATGAGTTTCAGATTGAATCCTCTAAATTGTAAACGTCTTTCGATTATTGTAACTCGCTGCAAAAGTTTCTCGGAGTAATCACAAAATATGTTTTTCACAAGATATTTTTTTACAATTTCGCACCGCATTTGAATTTACTTTCGTGTGTGTACTTGTTATTTATTTATTCTTTATAAAAATATTATGTTGATTGGCTTGTTAGTCTTCTATACATTGGCTTAGAGCCTTTTTTAACTGTTCCTATTTCTCAAAAACTAAAGTGTAAGCGCCGAACCGATCTAGTAAAGATCGAAAGAAGCGGATCGAATTTGAATAAAACATAATTAACCAAAAATTGTAACAAAATATTTAACAAATAATTCATAAGCGCAACTTTGCACATTTAATAAAGAATGCCCAGACAAAAAGTTTTTAGTCGACATTAATAGAAAATATAAATCAGCTATTTGCTCACCACAGTACATCACAAACAAAGTAAAGAGTACTATGCGATAAAAACTTTGCAACAATTTCAGTGTTGGCTTGAATAGATTCAAAAGATCGAAAATTGGACGTTATTAAATGGATCTTCGATTAAATCGATTCAGATCCGATATTTCCTATTCACTGGAGAATTGTGGAAAGTAATGAATTGCGGTCGAGAGTGTTCAAACTATATTAATTATTTATTCATAATTACCTCTGTGGCGCTGCTGTTGTGGCTCTGCCTATCATGCGAGAGGTCCCGGGTTCGAACCCCGGTTAGGGATAAAGACAAAAATAACCCCAGGTCTTAGATGGTAATATGCGTGTGACGTCACTATTTCTGGTTCCCACGATACAGGGTATCCTAGTGTGGGGCCACAAGCATTGTATGTGCCTATATGTTCATATGTATGTTAATGTAAATGTTTATAAAAATTAAGATTTTATACCTAAAACGTTTTATTCGTCCAGGATAATTATTCGCATTGAAATTCATGGAATTGACACATAAAAAAATATGATTTTTTCCTAAAAATTAAGACCAAAGCTAATAATAATAACACAATTATTAATTCATGAGAAACTATCTTAACCAAAAACATATTTTCTTGAAAAGGCAGTTGTGTGCTAAGCACGACAGATCCTGCAAAAAGGTTCACCGCTATTGGGATTTTCCTCTCTCGCGCCATTTCCTATCTGATACTAGTTTGGCGGGAAATTGCTGTCTTCCTCCCACAAAGAGTTTTGTTCATCTGAACTTCCTCCCGACTCCCGCAAGTAGCCATTAGACCATCTTAATGCGAAAGTTGCGTGTGGATTTTTCTGTTTGTCTGGGAACTTGCTTAAAATTGTTGTGGGGGCTTTGAAGGCAAAAAGCGGATTTCATATTAATATTAAATTATTATCTATACTACTCAAAAGAAAATAGGAACCACTAAGTGTTTTGATTGCTACGTGAAAAATATAGTAAACAGATTACTGTTTACTATATTTTTCACCGTATATTTATTAAAATAACATGTAACAAGGCTTTTGTTTTAACTTATGCTAATAACCATTTAATTGTGTAGTCAATTGTTTCACTTATTTCAATTAACATGAAATTAGTTCATTGTCAACAGCAAAAACTAAACAGAAACTCTTTGCAAAACAAAACAAAAACTGACACAAGCTGTTTTTTTTAATGGTTTAGTAACGGGTGTGTCCTCCTCTCCTGTTTTCACACTCCTGGAGCCTTGAATGCATACTCTCGATTAAGTTTCTGATGTGTTCATCAGATATCTCTTCCCACGCACATTTCAGAGCATCCATAAGCTGTTGCTGGTTGTGAACCTCTTGCTCATCTCCCTAACCCTTCGTTTTAATTGGTCCCACATATGCTCTATTGGATTTAAATCCGGACTATACGCTGGCCATGGTAGGACACGAATATGGGAGTCATCCAGTACAGTCTGAGTGGCCCGAGCTGTGTGTGGGCGGGCATTGTCATGCATTAACCAGAACCCTGGCCCCACTGTCTGTGAGAATGGAATCACATAAGGCCTGATGACTTCATCGATGTACCGTTGTGCAGTTACTGTGCCTTGATTTAAGAAAACAAGCTCAGTTTTGCCTTGTAAGCTAATCCCAGCCCAAACCATCACACTAGGACCTCCAAAGCGGTCAATTTCCTTGATGCAGACATCAGAAAATCTGTCACCCTGTCGTGTCCATACTCTAATCCGCCGATCATCACTACAAAGCTTCACTTTACACTCATCTGTGATGAGCACCATACCCCATTGATTCATGCTCCAATCTGAATGTTCGCGGCAAAAACTTAAACGATTTCCACGTTGAACCCCAGATAAAGGAATTCGTACTACTCGGCGTCTGGACCTTTGCTGGTCTTCATGCAGTCGATTACGTATCGTTTGGTCACTAACACGAGTCCCCGTTGTCAACCGTAGGCGATTTTGTAACTTACGTGCCGTCACAGAGCGCTCTCGACGGGCACCCAATCGGATGTAGCGATCCTCTTGTGCCGTAGTCGCTCGCACCCGATCCAGGCCTTCTTGCAACACTGCCAGTCTCTTGGAACCGATCCCACACATTTTGGATGGCTCGGCGAGAGAAACCCAACGAAAAAACTACAGACCGCTGTGAATGACCTTCAGCAATCAATGTAACGGCTCTGGTGGCAGTAATGGTATCCATATGCCTTCGTTGACGTGGCATTATTAACAAAAGATGTTAAAAGAAGCAAAAGATGGACAGAAATAGTTTTTTAACAGAATAAAATTGTGAAATCTGAAAGGAATTTGACCTGAAACTCGCTTTTTTTATTTCCTTCAATTTCTGGCCAGCTGTAAGACTTAAACACCAGCACTAAAGAGGTTGGATACTGAAGGAGGCCGGACATCATTAATTAGTCACTTATTAATTAGTTTACATCTAAAAATTTACTCAAAAACAGAAATATGTAAGTGGCCCTTATTTTCTTTTGAGTAGTGTATTTACTTTTCCAACTGAAATTTACAGCAGGTTGTTCATGAGTCGATTAGGTCGATAGAAGATTCATAGTTAGATACTAGTTTAGTAATAATGTTAGACTCTTTTTTTTAAATCATATTATACTCTGTTTTGATATCTATGTTGTGTCACCCTTTGTGTTTAAATGATAGGTTTAAGCTATTGATGGAAACTTC
This sequence comes from Argyresthia goedartella, assembly GCA_949825045.1. Classification (NCBI taxonomy): domain Eukaryota; kingdom Metazoa; phylum Arthropoda; class Insecta; order Lepidoptera; family Argyresthiidae; genus Argyresthia; species Argyresthia goedartella. The sequence goes on along the minus strand of OX463812.1, from coordinate 9,730,478 downwards.
ACTGGCTCCATGTAAAAATTACTTGTATTTACTAAGATGTGATATATATGTAGCTCTTTGTTTTCCTAAAGAAAGCAATAAATAAATAAAATAACACTAGTACTGAAATTAATTAGCTGTTATCTGTTAGGCTAAAATTGAGGTCAGAATTTAAAAATCACTAAATCAGAGTGTTAACAGAAGTGTTAATAAAACCCGATATATATTGATGTCGTTACCATATCGTAGTATTTACTATATCATGAACTAGCCAACTATGGTTGAATTAGAACTTTCATTGAACGAAGAAATATTTTAGGGCAAAACACTGCAGTAGCTTAGGTGAAGACTAAAGGGGGCGAGCGCAGAGAAGCCCCTAGTAGTCTTCGTGTTAGTCCGACATGTATAACGCAAAAAATGCCACGTAGTACTGAATATAAATGATTTAAAAATAACATGTTTTCGTGAAATTTAACCTTTTCTAACCATTTCCTGAAATAATTGACTACATCATGAAATGGTTATTAATTTCATGAAATCATCAATCCATTGTTGGTTATTTCATGAAATCATAAAATTCTACGACATAGCTACGACATATTCATACATAAATACATACATGCACACATACATAAGTAGTTTCGCCCACTTTTAATATCAGCCCATAACACTGCGATGTCTAATATCAAGTATAATTACCTACTTAAATTCCAAGTCAGTATTTTAAGTTAATGTTAGGTTTTGTTCATTGTTGGAATAAATTATCTGTTATGGTAATTGTCTTAATAGCGACCGATTCTATCATTGTAAAAGCGACTACGGGGAAGAATTAATGTTTTTTCTCATGTATTAGGAATCATTTGTTTGCGTTCTGTTTTATCTGAACCCCAGACAGTACAGAATGAAACGTTTCAGGCGTGCAATGAAGCACTGGGCGAGTAAATCGCTACGAATAGTAAAAAAATACCATTTTTTTTTTTTTTAATACCTTGGACACTATTTACACACATTGATCTAGCCCCAAACTAGGATTCCCTGTATCTTGGGTACTAGACAACGATACACATACTTATATAGATAAATATTATACATAGATAGATAAACAACCATGACTAGGGTACAAACATCTGTTCTCATCAAACAAGTATTTGCCCCCACCGGGACTCGAACCCGGGACCCTTGGCTTCGTAGGCAGGGTCACTGCCGACTCGGCCATTCGGGTCGTCGAAATTAATTAATGTACAATGCATACTTGCATTTTATACTCGGGTAATGAAATCTTCACACACATTAACAGTTCCATAAGGCATTTTGCAATGAAGTATCTGCCTTTGTCAGAAAACTGAAGATAAATAAATAATACGATTCGACTATTTGCCATAAGCAAGTATAGTGCAACAGCTTTTTCTGTAATCCACTCAAATATGGTCATCCTGTGTAATCAAAATCATAAGGAAAATTGAACAATGAGGATGCTATTATAATCGGGTAATTAAAATACTGATTTAGCCACTATTCGCTCATTAGTGAAACAGTCGTTCGATTAATATTTCAGGGGGAATAATAAAACTAGCAAACAAAAAACTAATTGTGCGAATGGTCATGAACAGCGGAATTGCCTGTAACCAGTATCAAAATCTGTTTTATTTTTATTTTATTGTAAAATATTATGTATTAGAATAAAATTCATAGAATTCTCATAATAATTTTATTATATATATAGTAATTTGCCTCTTCTCTAAATTGAACAACTGTAGGAGGAGATGGACGAAAAAACCTACCACAGATAAACTTTTAGATCTCTTCTAGAAATATTAAATAGTACTAAATTTACATACAAATAAATGTTAATACAAGAATAAATTAAATCTTAACAGTGGTTATTGTGTTCGATTAGCTCCATGCGCTTTTTTCATTAATATAATCTTGGATATTATTTTATCCTTTTTGACAAAAGTTATTTTTAAGCGGTTTTTAAATTTTTAAAAGGGAAATTCCAAAATCGCCAGAAATATCTTGGTACAGTAAAGAATGAATTGACCCTTGAAATAATTCATATCTTTAGCGTGTCTAAACCGGGGTGCAACTAGTCTTTGATATTTTTACTTAGCTATAATGTTAATTACATCCATCGCTTAAAGGTATTTTTTTCTTTATCCCCAACCGGGGATCGAACCCGGGACCTTTCGCATGGTAGGCAGAGCCACAACCGTAGCTCCAAATAGGTCGTAATATAGTAATAGTTTGAATATCGGCTGCTGTCCCTCACAACAAATTATCGTAGGATATGGACGTAACTAAAATAGATTAGTCTAGCTGTCCGTGTTTTGTCTGATGTTCCTAACAGCATAAGAAGCAGAACTTTATGCACCAGCTAATTTATCTATGTGGGGTCCCCACTGTAATTTGCTATAAATGGTGATTCCGATTAAAAGTCGACTATGATGATTGGTGGAACAGTAAAGAAAAGTGATAAATGGATAAATCACTAAAATTTACATGATTACAGTTGGTGCGCTCTTATTGATAGACGAATGTGAACGGATTCTCAGTTATAAAATATTCAAAACAGCAATAAACATAAAAGATGACTGCACAATATGTGACAATGAACGATAGAATTGTATACTTTGTAACATTAATAATTCTAACGTGTTGTCTAACACTAAACTGGTCTCAATTTGCCTGGCGTTTGAAAGTCATAATTTGATACACCTGGATTTAACAACGTTAACCAATAAATTATAACATGTTAATCAATTCAAGGTTGAAGGCAATGAATTATTAACATCATAAAAATATGTTTTCTACCCGACTGCAGCGACGCGGATAAGGGGAGGTTTATGTGTTTGACCTGTATGTATGTATGTCTGTTTCGGTGTCCCCTCATTTCATCGATTTTGACAAATGAAACGTCATTTGATTAATCTTGATGTCGCGAGTATCATCAGATGCGCTTTAATGTTGCTAAGAAAACTTTTTTCAAGACCTCACGTGGGTATTCAATATAAAGGGCTTTACATGAAGAGTACGGAAATATTTAATAATCTTGCACAAACTATAAATAATACACCTTAGTTTTAAACTACGCTTTACAGATTCGTAATTCTAGCCTAAAAATCAGGAAATCAATGACGTAATTAAAATAAAACTATAATAGTTCAGTGTTAAATTCAATTAAATTTATTAATAAATTAATATAAATATATAATATTCAAACTTATACAGTGGGTTCTGCTTGCATTAAATTTTTATATTATTTAATGATAAAATTATAATAGTTGCAGTGTAACTATTATTATTTTATCGATTCTTATCTGCTTGTTTTATGCTTTTAAATAAATCTTTTTTTATTCATTACGACATTTTTTGTCTTTCAATTTTGAAGACGAGTGAAGTATCATCAGCAACCAACACAATGATAATGAAATCCAAAATCCAAACCATCGCTTATTGGTTAGACTATCTGTGAAAAGTGGTGGGGCAGTGTTGGTGAAGGATAAAGGGGGTCAGTGAAGCAAAACAGCCTTTATACTTCTTAAACATGTAAGAACAGAAAAATCCAACGCTCCTTTTCTATTTTAAGTTACTCGAATTAAGGTTTTTAACTTTATGTTTTTCAGATTTTTAGTCGCATTATTCAGCAATTTTGACAGACAAAACCAGTATTTCAATAATATGCATATATACATATATTGCAATAATCATATCAGGCAAAAACTATATAATGTTAAATTAAAAACTGTATTTACGGTCATACTTTTAAATGCTACCCAAATTTTACTAGATGTTAATACATGACATTAAATTAATGACAAAATTTTGGGGACAAAAATCATAGCACCCATTATTATGAACAACTTACTCATAGCAAATTATGGTAGAAATCGAAAAAAAACATGGAGTCTCCCATATTAACTTGTAATCAGCCGATTGCAATTGCTGAAGATCAATAAAAAATTATATGAGTCCTGTGGGGTATCATTCTCAAAAACTTGGTCTTATTAAAATTCAACCGGTATGTTTTGAGGTTCAATTTGCCTATTTAATTATGTGACAGACCCCAGACGCTGCGTCCGAGATGCCCAGTGCGTATTATCGGAAATAAGAGAAGCGCTGTAGCTTCCACGTCAGTCGTAATCTCATCAATCACCCACTATGTACCCATTTACTATATCTGCTAGAATTTTATGCTGTGTAGCTATATGCTAATAATATTTTTTTTCTTCATTTGTATTATAAATGACTTATTTCTTAGGCCGGAGAGCTTGTCCTGCACTGATTTGAATTTGAATTTGAATTCAAGATTTCACAATATTCCTTGGATTTATTAGTAGTTGATGCAAAAAAAATAACTAAATTGTTGTTATGACGAAGCCTTAAAAGGTATGCTTTTTTAGAGCTTCTTACCTTTAAAAGGAAAAACGGAACCAGTATAGAATCCCTCGTCTGTCAGTCGTAAGGGTGTTAAAGTAATTATTACACAACCGAATTCTGAACTCATTGAGTTGAAATTTGGTACACTTATGTATTTATGTGACCCAAACACGAATGTTGATTCATGTATTTGGGGGCAATCCAAGAGGGCAAATCAGAAAAAAAACTGTATTGTGTGAAATATCAAATAAAATTGATTGTTCTAAAGTTATTTTTTATATAATTTTGAAATACTATATAAATAATAACAAAATGTTTAAGAAAAAAGACAAAAAATAACCTCCCCTCTACTCTCCGAAACTGATCCTATTTTTTAATGTGTAATAATAATATTGCAATATGCATATGACAAATGTACTTTTTAAACAGATGGGCACAATAGAGGGACATATAAGAAAAAAAAAACAATTCAATTATATCGTGTGACATGTCAAATGAAAGTGCTTATTACGACAATATAAAAGGATGCACATATGAAGTGGTTGAGTTAGCCATGTCGGAACATACGGCACAAATATTTCGTTTTCCAGTGAAGAAGACCTGTATATTCCCCTTCTGGTTTACAATAAGAAGAGATATGTGCCAAGAAAACATTCATAGATTTCAGGAATGCTTATCAAGCTTAACATTTCACGATATTCTCTCATGCCGCAACGCAAATGAAGCTTTCAACGCATTTCATGACCTGTTTAAAATGTTCTACGACCTTTGTTTTCCAGTAACCAGAATTAAAAATACAACGAAAAAACAACCAAAGTGGATATCACGAGGGATCAAACTTTGTTCAAAACGGAAACCCATGCTACTGTGGAAATATAGAACCAATCCATGTCTGGAAAATAAACAAACACTTAAATTATACTCAAAAAAATTGAACCAAATAATAAACTTAACACAAAAATCCCAAAATAATTACCAAATATTGACATCATTAAATAAATCCAAAATGACATGGCAAATAATAAATAATTCTATAAGAAATAATTATCCAAAAGAAGAAATAAATAAAATTATACATAGTAATAGAGAAATAACAGACCCCCAGGAAATAGCTGAATCTTTAAATGAATTTTATATTAACCAAGTATCCAACAATGGCAACACTTACATCGCAAATAAAAATCAAATGAGAATATGCAATTCAATGTTCATGTCTCCAACAACTAATCGTGACATATTATTAATTATTAAGAGTTTGAAGAATACAAACATCGTAGTCAACGATGATATCACAACAAAGGTTATAAAAGAAGTTGCTGTTGAAATAGCCCCAGTCATCACCCACATTACTAACCTCTGTATTGAAAATGGTACTTTCCCAGAGAGACTTAAAACCTCAATAATCAAACCAGTATTTAAAAAGGAAAATAAGGAAAACATGACATTCTACAGACCAATTGCTCTTATTCCTATATTTTCAAAGATATTTGAGAACGTGATCTATAATCAACTTTATAACTACCTTAAAATAATAATATTCTCGCTCCAGAACAAAAAGGTTTTAGAAAGAACTTAACAATAGATATGGCCATATATGACTTTCTTCTTAAAGTGTCTATAAGCATGGACGACAGAGTACCAGTATCGGCATTGTACATGGACTTAACGAAGGCCTTTGATTTTGTCGATCACTCTACACTTCTAAACAAACTAGAATCATACGGAGTTAGAGGAAATATTTTTGAACTTATAAAATCTTACTTAAGTGGTAGGAAACAAATGACTCAAATAAACAAAATTTGCCCTAACACTAAAGAGGATATAAAATACTATTCGAAGGCACTAACTGTGTCTTTTGGTGTACCACAGGGGAGTGTACTAGGCCCGCTACTATTTCTTATATACATTAATGACCTCCCCAAAATAACAAAACATCCCATGTTTTTATTTTCTGATGACAGCACTGTTGTATTTAGACACGAAAATCTCGAAAATCATCAGAAAAATATTAATAACGCACTAGGTTCTATAATAGAATGGCTAGGAAGAAACAACCTTAACATTAACTTAAGTAAAACAAAGCTGATGTCATTTGCTCTTCGAGGCGACCCAAAGTATAACCTAAATGTTAGACATTCTGGAAAAACCATAGACGACGCAAAAGTCACCAATTTTCTAGGTCTGCAAATTGATAATAATCTTTCATGGAAAGAGCAAGTTTACAGCGTTTGAAAAAGATTGGCACAATGCTCTTATGCACTATACAGACTTTCAAAGGTCACAAACCAAAAGGCTGCTCTAGCTGCATACCACGCCTATGCAGGATTAATATTAAGATATGGTGTTATATTTTGGGGTAACTCAACAGATAAAGGAATAGCATTTAAAGCCCACAAAAAGTGTGTTAGAGCTCTGTGCAAACTAAAACAAACAGATACGTGTAAGCCTCACTTCATTAGATTGAAAATTTTAACACTGCCTTGTCTCTACATTTTTGAAATAGTCAAATTTGTAAAAACAAATTTAGGGTTGTTTAGAAAAATGAATAGCATTCGATATGCCGACAAATTAGGTGTTGCAAAATGTAAGAGCTCCCTCACAAGAAGAAACATATTTGGAATGGCTCCGATAATCTATAATGCCCTTCCGGATACAATAAGAAGGTTAGACAATATACAGGCATTGAAGAATGCTTTATTTAAATTATTGATCGACAAAGCATATTACAGTGTCACAGAGTTTTACAGGACAAATGTAAAACATGCAATTGACATCTTATATGGACAACAACTTCTATTACCTGTAATTTTATTATTTTGTAGGACTTGCTTAATCTAATTTGACATTTGTATTATTGTATAATTTGACATTCCATAAACATTATTTTCATTATTTTTTGCCTATTTTAAATTGACATACATCATCAATAGACATTATAATTGTAACTAATAACTGATCTCTCGATGTGGCTTTTTCATATTTCTATTTTATAATTGTATTTTTCATAATATTTGCACATCCTTATAGGATAAAATATAGTTAAGTTCACAAATTGTACCTAACATCATAAGCACCTATATTTGCAAATAAATATCTTTGACTTTGACTTTGACTTTGACGACAATCTTATTTTATCCCATAAAGCTGAAATGTCTTGTTATAAAAATATTTATGAAAAACGAAAAAAAAGACTATTCTCCCGCTTATCTCTGAAATCACGGATCCCTAAAAAAACATACAGAAAAAACATCTGAATGTACAGTTTAAACTTGGCAAAAAAGTGGCAAAATTGGGGGCAAATTCAATCTGTATCGTGTGATATGTCAAATGAAAGGGCTGGTTGCGAGGTTCTCATTTTTTTTTTTATAAAGCTGAAATGCTTAGTTTACTTAAGTATTATAAAATACAGAAATTTATGGTTTAAATAAGAGGGGCACAATTGGATGGCAAATAAAAAAACTATCAAAAATAATTAAGAAAAGAGGAAAACCCGACCATTTCCGTCACCCCAAAATCTCCAAAACTACTGATATATAAAAACTAAAAAAAAAAACGCTAGAATAAAACCAAAAAAAATTATAAAAAATGTGTGGTTTAAATAAGGGGGGAGGGGCACCATCGAGGGGCGAACCGGAAAATAAAATTCTATATCGTGTGACATGTCAAGAAAAGAAGGCAAAAAGATCATTACTCCCCTCATTATCGAAACTACTCAAAAGTAAAAAAAAACTTTACTAATATAGATTTTACATATACTAAGTAAAAATATTTTTATCCTCTTCTCTACATTGGAATACTCTGGGAGAAGCAGGATGAATAATACAAATAAACTTCGGTGTCAATTCTGATATTATATATCTATATATATATCTGATACTGATTAATAAATAATTAAAAAAGATTGCGCTTTATTGCAGCGGGAGTAGGTAGCTATTTATTTAAGTGTATTTGCGGAGTGATCTTTCTGCACGTAGTACAATTCAGTATTCTATGCTAAAACTGCCATTCATAAAGCATTGTATCTGTTGTTTCTATGGACAGCCACTATGGACAGGACTAGTCGCCTCTTTGCCTCCTGCATCTAAAACATTGTGGTGACGGAATTCAAATTGAGTTCTATATTTCCCTATACCTTATATATGTGTTAATTTAAGATTTGACATTCTCCGAATGTAACCTATGTATTTCTTATGGAAATATACTCTTTTTGAATTTAGAATTTTTGAATGAGGGGCAAACCAGAAAATAAATAAAATGTTTTTAAACTGTATCGAGTGACAAGTTAAATGAAAAAAAAATGAAATAAATACAAAATTTAGGTAATTACTTGAATATTGCAGTTCAAAAAGGGGGCACAATTTCTTTGAATACCACTTACAAACTTATAAAAATTGCACCTCGTGACATGGAGTATGAAAGTAGCCGCACCAATTACTTTGTAAACTGCATTTTGCTATCTTAACACACAGGGAATTGAAATATACCTAATACCCATCCAAGAAACTTGATTGCCATTGTGTGGTGGTACGGAATCCGTCGTGCGCGAGTACGACTCGCACTTGAGCGTTTATTTAGATTTTTGTTGGTGATGCGGAGGATGTATATATTATAGTTGAAAAATTATGAATACAATCACAATTTATTATCTTCATGACACATCTTTCCCGCACTATTACAATAGAACTCGGAAAAACAAAACAAAACACATATTACATTGTCGCTCAACATTAGTGCCCAGCCTTAACATGAGCTCCCGAATATTTATACTTAAGGAGTATACAGCAAAAACATATTATAAGTCTTAGGTAGTAATACAAAGCCAATTATAGGAACTCACAGTTAGAGCCAATTATAGGAACTCATAGTTAAAAGCGTAAGCGAATTTCCTTCCCGACTGAGGAACCTAAACCACAGCACACCTTTTTTAATCATTTTGCTATTTTTGCATCAAACAACAGCTCGCTAAATAAAATAGAACGCAAATGAATGTGACGGTTTTTGTTATCAAAGGACTTATTAACAAGGAATATAAAAATATTAAGGCCAGCTCCATTCCCCACACTTTCTTTAACAAAGTAGATATTTATATTAGCCACCCCGTGCAAGTAAGCACGTGAAATAGAAACGTTGAAAAGAAACGACCGCGTGCAATAAACAAGGTCAGAACGAAATTGAAGGATACCCCGTGATGAGTCCCAGATGACATCCTCGGATGGTTAGCTATCCCTTGAACAGATTGCTTGGGTCCTGCTTATTGTGTGCGGCCACCCTAACCGAAACAACATACAGTACAATAACTTTGTATCGTTTGCGTCTTTTATGAGAATTAGTAGTGCTATAAAATAGGCTTATGTCATATGACGACAGTGGGTACTCATAAATTTATATAAAAAACTAAAAACACCCCTGACACATAAATGAAATCTTATGCATTACATAATGCAAAAAACCTCATCGAAAATGGCTAAATGGTTTCTAAAAAGCCCTCAAGCGTCAGCCATCGTGGCTGCTCCAGCATTGCTTTGAATTGCTTTGAAACGTATCTAATAACCAACTCTGAAATAAAAGCCTTTTAATATAAAAACCGCATCGACACCGGTCCAGTGGTTTTCCATGAAAATGGTAACGGACATTCATTCATACACACAAAGAACGTCTGGCCCCAAACGCATATGCCGGCTCTGTTCCATTCCGTCCATTGTGGGTAATACATGCATACACCGGCTCCGTTCCGTTCCGTCCGTCGTCGTGGGTAACAAACGCATATACCGGCTCCGTTCCGTCCGTCATGGGAAACAAACGCATATACCGGCTCTGTTACGTCCGTCGTGGGTAACAAACGCATATACCGGATCCGTTCCGTTCCTTCCATCGTGTGTAACAAACGTATATACCGGTTCCGTTTGGTTCTGTCCGCCGTGGGTAACAAACGCTTATACCGGCTCCGTTCCATCCGTCGTGGGAAACAGACGCATATACCGGCTCCATTCTGTTCCGTCCGTCGTGGGTAACAAACGCATATAACGGCTCCGTTCCGTTCCGTCCATCGTGTGTAACAAACGTATATACCGGTTCCTTTTGGTTCTGTCCGCCGTGGGTAAAAAACGCATATACCGGCTCCGTTCCGTTCCGTCCGTCGTGGGTAACACACGCATATACCGGATCCATTCCGTTCCGTCCATCGTGGGTAACAAACGCATAAACCGGCTCCGTTCCGTTCCGTCGTAGGTAACAAACGTATATACCGACTCCGTTCTGTCCGTCAAGGGTAACAAATGCATATACTGGCTCCGTTCCGTCCTTTGTGGGTAACAAACGAATATACCGCCTCCGTTCCGTTCTTCGTGGGTAACAAACACATATACCCCCTCCGTTCCATTCTGTTCCGTCCATTGTGTGTAACAAACGCACATTTTGCCATACGGGGTGGCAGGAGTACAGTTGCGCCAACGTTAATCGAACCTTTGGCATTTGACCTAGTTACGGCTGAAAGCGAAAGCAAGACTTTTTAAACTTCTGAAAGTGTACATATTCCCTGAAATTTAGAGCTTTAATCTTCTTAACAAGAACTTCTTAGAAAACAAAGTGAAAACCTTTTTTTGGCTGAAACTTGGCCGAAACCGAAATCAAAACCGAACCTTCGGTTGGTCTCTAACAGTAATTTAATACTACATTTATTTCTGCTACATCCTTTATATTCGTTCCCAGCCTCGTGTGGGTTTACTCTAGGGCTCTTTAAGATCGCTATCAGTATCTGTCTAGTCCACCAGTTAACGCCTTTTGTTAACCGAAAGAAAAACTCGAGGACAAATATTTCTGGGTTAATTTAGTGGAAACGTGACAGTCTTGTTGGCCTGAAAGAGATACGTAAAGTCTGGCCGCTGAGAGAATGCGATCCTGACAGGTCGAGATAGGGTGTTCTGAGCGACTACCTCCTAGTGTGGGGGAGCTGAAGTGATGCAGAAGGTTACGTCCGACTGCATAATTTCTGCTTCCTCCTGGTGCACCCTGGTAACAGCGGCTAGTGACTGGTCCCCGGACCTCTTACTAGCTGATGGCTAAAAGTCCCTGCGGTTCTGTCGGTTAAGGTGGGTGTACCCGGCAGACTATCTACACTCACCTGCGTCTTGTGGTCTGCGCGGTTGATCACCGTAGGCCAGGATGAAGGGGTCCTGGGGGGGTTGAGCCGAGCGTTGCTGTGGATTTAGCTTCGTAAGGCAACACGCCCTCATTGGCCTGGATTTCAGGCAAAACGGTAGCCTCGCCCGTAGCCGCGGGTTGGGGTAACGGCCAAGTGTTCCGTCAAAGGGCCACGGTTAGGGGTGTAGGGTCTGCTAAGGCGTCAGCCAAAGCGGTGGGATGGGCCATACTGATGGGGTAAGCTTCGGTGACTACGGCGGAGGGACCATGTCGCTGACACCTTGGTTCCCATCGTCCACAGAAGCGAGCTCCCGATGTCGCGCCAAGTACCAGCCCTATGCTCCTATATCTACTCGGTACTCCTAGCGACTGAAAGCTGTTCCAAGCGAGTAGGCGCTCCCAAATGTGCGGGCTCCGTGGAGGGTGGGAAATCGAGTAGACGAATCTTTATACATTTGACTATGGATCGTGTCAGGTCAAAAAACCACTCGGGAACGCTTCCAGCGGTGAAAACCGCAAGCGTCTCCAAACAGGTGCGAGAATCTGCCTCGGCAGATCCTCAAGCCTTAACTGGGCGCACTGCTACCATCAGTGACCTACCGGTGCAAACCGGTAGTGCTTCCACTGTGGAGGTTAGCTGCACAAAGCCCGAAAGCGAGTCGAGAGGCAGGGCCACGGGGCAACCCGGTGCGCGGAGCCATTCGACTAACATCGCCGAGCATTTTGCCAGCGCCTGGACGACGGTTGGTCGAAAGGGTAAACCACCCAAGCAATCCTTGCAAGGGTAGGGCCAATCGACTAAACGTCCAGATACGGTGCAAACCGGACCAGGGCGTAAGGCGAATCGCCGGTGGAAGAAGAAACAGCGTTTGGCTGCCACATCGGCCACTGCCGGCGTAGATGGGGTTCCATCTGCTACGGTGGCGACCGTCAGCGGTCCCGCTGTTAATACAGCCGGAGCTGCGGGTAAGGTGACCGGCTCCCGTGGTGTCAAAGGGGCAACCCTAGACTCAAACGGGGCTAAACCTACCGTAGCGTTCTCTGGTGGTCCGACTTCTAACAAGAAGTTGAAATCTGCCAAGAGATCCGGCAAAAACGAGCGCGCGGCTGCTAAGAGGGCTCGACTCGAGGATAGTAATTCTCCTCGAGTGGAGCCTAAAAAGCAGTGCACGGAAGCGCGCAGAGCTTGGGTCACCTATGCTCAGAAGGTGAAGTCTGACCAGTACATCGCCGTTACTGACGTCGCTACTGGTCATATTTCACAGGATCTGTCAACGCTCATCCTCAACGAGATTGATGACAAAATCTTGAGGGAAGCGTTGGCGGATCCGAGCAAGGAAAACCCCAAATTCGGTGGCAAGCTTCGTTACGAGGACGGCTGATACCTTAAACTGTTCGTGGAGGACGAGTACTCCCTGAACTGGCTGCGGGAGTGTGTCTCCGGCGTGTCTACACCATCCAACGTACAGTTGGTGGTGAAACGCCAATCGGAGATGGACGAACGGGGCAAGTGGAAGTCTGCGCCCGACGTCGGCGTAGTCCTCCACTTTATGAACAAGTGGGCACAGGTTGACTGATGGCTCCACCAGAAAGTGGATGAGCAGCAGGACAACCTGTTTCTCATTACAGACGTCCCTGAAGATGTGGTGCCGACCCTGCTGGGAAAGGGCAGACAGCTCCTTTTTGCTAGTGGTTCGGTCTACCTTAAATTTCAGGGACCCGGTGGGAAATTTGTTAAGGAACCACCGGTGGTAGCGCAGACCAGCTCTAAGCTGGTCATCACTGGGGTCTCATCAACAACATCTATGCCCCAGAGTTCCACTCCAGAGCGGCAGCAAACAGTTCCCGATGTAGTCGGGGAAAGTTCTGCTGCTCAACCGCAGGACGGGCACGCGCACTGGGAGGCCATGCTGCTTGGTGAAAGCGATGAGCTAGAACCAGCAGTGGTGCCCTCTGAGGGCGAGGAGCTGTCCATGCGGCTGGAGGAGGAACTCATCTTGGAGGAGGAGGAGGGGTTGACCAAAAATGGCGTCCCTCTCCCGCGATTGTAAATTCCTCCAAGCCAACCTCCAACACAGCCAAACTGCAACGGCCCAGTTAAGACGCTGGTTTGGGGCAAACAGCACTGCCGTGGCTCTGATCCAGGAGCCGTGGATCAACCGCGGTAGCATTTGAGGGCTCGCCAATTTGAGAGGTAAGCTTTTCGTTACAACTGATCACGATAACCCTAGAACGTGCATCATAACTACTAACAACATCCCAGCACAGCCATTAACAGAGTTCTGTTCCAGGGACCTGTGTGCCATGAGGCTGCAACTGCCTGACACAGCTAGGTGCCGCGAACTCGTGGTGGCCTCCGCCTACATGCCTGCGGAGGACAACCCGCCTCCACACGACCTGTGCCGGCTGGTGGACCACTGCGAGAAGTCGGGCCTCCAGCTCATCGTTGGGGCCGACTCGAACGCGCATCATCCACTGTGGGGCATGCCGGATTTGAACAGCAGAGGTAAGACACTTGTTGAATACCTATTTACTACAAACCTTAATGTGCTTAACATAGGTTCTGAACCAACTTTTGTTACCAAGCGGAGTAGAACCATCGTTGATATTACCCTGGCAACGGCGGACATATCCGACGACGTTGGGGGCTGGCATGTGTCCAACGAGGCGTCATGCTCTGATCATCGATGGATACGCTTCGAGATCAACGCAGCGTTCTCCCCAACTGTCCCTAAGAGAAACCCACGCAAGACTGACAGAACCAGGTACAGAGCTATCCTAGGTGAAAGACTTGCTTGGGCTGAGACTCTACCAGATCCGGAGGGACCCGAACAAATCGAACAACAGGTAACAGATTTTACTAATACATCAATAGACTGCTACCATTCAACTTGCCCGCTTAGCACGCCAGCGCCTACTAACATCAAGGGGCAGCCTTGGTGGGGTCCTGATCTAGATAGGATGCGTGCTGAGATCAGAAGACTGTTAAACAGGGCGATGAACACAAGTACTGATGAGGATTGGGAAAACTACAAAGATGCCAAATCCAAGTACAAGAAACGACTACGGCTCAAAAGCAGCAACTCATGGAGGAAATTCTGCAGCGACATTGAAACCGTTGATCAAGCAAATCGGGTAAGGCAAATGCTAGCTCAACAAGGCACCTCCAGGCTAGGGTCGCTTAAAAAACCCGATGGAACATATACCTCTTCCACCACAGAAACACACAGTCTCTTGTTGGAAACACACAGTCTCACTTCCCCGGAAGTAGAACTATTCAAGAGATTGTGTGGCCGGAAGAGGTTCACCATGAAGCTGTCGACCACTTAGACATAACTAATAATATTATCACTGCTGACAAGGTGAGATTGGCCATTAAGGCGATGATGGAATAAAAATGCGCTGTCGAGTGGAAGTGAGATGCAATAATTACTCGCGAATAAGAAAAAGCGGGATGCCAATAATGCACTCGCGACTAATCTGAAACAACGTAAGCGCCAAAACGTAAAAAAAAATCATAAAAAATAAACTATTTCGGGGAATTAACTTTCAAATTGAAAATCATTAGAAATAACAATTGTTCATACATTGCAATTATCACACAGTCATATTCACTTACTACTGCGGTGTAATAGGATAAAACCATAAAAAAAGGGTTGACTTTGTATTTATTTTCTATCGAGAAAATTTTATCCAAACATGTTTTCCAATTAAGAATCTCTAGATTATATAGTCAAATTACATATACCAGAAATTAATTACGATTTGCCCAGTATTTCCTGAAAAACACATGAAAACAGCACCCCATATTTATTTAATCAGCGTCTTAATAGCTTTAAACCTTTTAAATCAGCAGGACCAGATGGAATCTTCCCAGCACTTCTACAGTGGGATGGGGAAACCGTCATCAATATAATGGTCCGAATCATGAAAGCATGTCTTAGATTCGGATACATTCCCAAAAGGTGGAGAGTAGTAAACGTAGTTTTCATACCGAAGCCAGGAAGGAGCGACTACACTAACGCTAAATCTTTCAGGCCGATTAGCCTCACCTCGTTCTTGCTTAAGACTCTCGAACGTTTGTGCGAGAGGCACCTGAGAGATGGAGCGTTAAAACATATACCCTTACACAAGAATCAGCATGCATATAGTTTGGGTAAGTCTACTGAATCGGCTCTCCATGCAGTTGTATCCACAATTGAAGAGGCGATTGAAAACAAATGCATCTGTCTTGGAAATTTTATTGATATAGAAGATGCTTTTGACAAGACGCAGCATAGCAGTATAAGTGCATCTCTAACAAGGCATGAAGTGACAACAGCTGTACACAACTGGGTCACAAACATGCTTAATAAACGTATCGTGCGTCTAGCTGGTGAGTCCCTGTCGGCGGAGGTAGTGCGGGGATGCCCGCAGGGAGGAGTGCTCTCCCCGCTGCTGTGGAATCTGGTCATTAACGACCTGATTACCAAGCTTAACGCTAATGGATACTACACCGTAGGATACGCCGACGATTTGGTAATCCTCATCACAGGTAAATTTGCGAGCACAGTGTGCAATCTTAAACAAACAGCTCTTCGCATCGTGGAGCGCTGGTGTCTAGAATATGACCTGGCGGTTAACCTAACAAAAACGGAAATGGTCATGTTCACTAACAATAGGGCTCTTGGTATGTATACCCTACCTAAGCTCTTTGGAACGGAACTCCAGCTAGCAACTGAGGTGAAGTACCTGGGCATAACCTTGGACAGAAAGCTCAACTGGAGTAGCCACATTGACAACAAACTAAAGAAGGCAAGTATTGCTTTCTGGCAGTGTCGGAGAATGTTGGGGAAAAAGTGGGGACTTTCTCCCAACATCATTCTTTGGCTGTACGTGACGGTGATCCGTCCTCTTGTCTGCTACGGAGCTGTGGTGTGGTGGACCAGGACCAAACTAACCACAATGGTAAGCAAACTCCAAAGCTTCCAAAGGCTGGCCTGCATGGCTATCACAGGTAGTATGAGAACTACTCCAACAGCAGCAATGGAGGCCATGCTGTGTCTTCCGCCACTCCAGCTGTATATTAAGCAGGAGGCCGCGTCATCTGCGGTGAGACTCAACACCTTAGGACTTTGGAGGAAAAACAGGACCTCACACACCGCCTTCCTAGGGGAAGTTTACAAAAAAATTCCCATCTCTATGGCTTGCAGTGACAGAATCCCTAAACAATTTGTTTTCGACAAAAAATACAATATACAGTTACATGAAGACCATCGGGTTGAGGGGCTCGACGTTAAAGAGCTCAGAATTTTTACCGATGGTTCAAAAACTAAAGCAGGCACTGGTTCAGGCACCTTCTCGGAGGGCCTAAACATCAAGATAGCCATTCCACTGGGTGCCCATAATACTGTCTTTCAAGCTGAATGCATGGGCATCATCTCGGCCGCTAATGCCATAGCATCGAGAAAGGTAAGAGATTCCTCCATTCGAATCCTCTCGGATAGCATGGCCGTCTTACAAGCCCTAAATAGCAATACTATTAACTCAGGGCTAATATACGAGTGTCACAAACGACTAATGGAGGTATGTCAACATAACCGTGTAATCCTTTAATGGATAAAAGGACACAGCGGGTCAAGAGGTAACGATGCAGCGGATGAGTTGGCGCGTAAAGGATCTAGCTTGACAGCGTATGGTCCCGAACCTATCATCCCTCTTCCCTTCAAGATGGTACGCACATTTCTGAGAGAGTCGACCAGGAATGATCATGCCACTCTTTGTACAAACCATGAGGAGTGCAGACAGGCTAAGCTGGCCTTGCCGTTCCCTAGCGCTAGGCTTGCTAAGACCTTGCTTCGACTTAGTAGGCCGCGCATGCGACTGGTGACTGCAGCACTTACTGGCCATGGTTTCTTTAATAAACATCTATATGTCCTAGGTGTTACCGACAGCCCCCTTTGCAGAGCCTGCTTGGAGGCAGAAGAAACGGCTGCTCACGTCCTCATGGAGTGCACAGGAGTAGCGGACTACAGGGCTAAACACCTCGGTCAATCGAGGGACCTTCCAGGGATAGTCGGTAACGTAAAGGGCCTGCTGGCGTTCCTGGAGGAGTTGGGTTGGCTCGAATGATATCGCATTCCCACCCACACGCAAAATAGGCGCTTTCGTCGTCGAGTTGCGGAAACCAGCCCGTCTTACAATTGACAATTGGCAATTGACAGGTCGAGATCGAACGGACGATGTAATTTTGAAGTAGCGCTGCATTTTCGATTTAAAAAATGTATCGTTTATTTGCTCGAATATCAAATAATTACCATTTGAACTGTAACAATATGTGAAGTTACATTGTTATATGTAATTTTTGATGATGATTTTAAAGTAAAAAAATGAAGAAACTGATGTTTATAGCAAAGTTTAATGTTTATATTTAAAATCCATACTACGCTGTTACAAGGTTATGTCAACAGTATTTTTTATAGTGATGTACCAAAAATAACGGGAAGCGTTGCCTATTATATTACACATTAAATTGTTATTATTTCTAATAAGTTGTTGTCATCGGAACATAAAGGTGTTGTTGCACGGTAGTGAGGTTGCGCCGATCACCAACACCCATAAAAAAACATATTTCCTTTTGTAATCTGTGAAACCAACGTGAAACGTAAAATTTGCACAATTTATGTGAACGAATCGTAAAAATTGACGTAACCAAATGTCAATAAGACCATAGTCAATATTATGACATATTGTCATTATTGTACGTTTGTGGGCGGAAAATTATCAACCAAAATGGCCCGCGTTAATGACGCTATTCGGTTTCTAGTAGTTTCGCGAATATTCTCTTTTCTTGTTCTCTCGATATTTATAAACAAAAACAACTGGCTAGAGTAGGTTTATGTGGCAACTTTGCAAACGCTTTGCTCCGCTCCGCTCCGGTTCAGCTTCTTCAACGTTCTAACCTAACCTATAACCCAAATGAAAAGTAGCCACAATAACCTATTCTAAACAGTCGTTTTTTTATGCATACGCTTCGCTCCGCTCCGCTCCGGTTTAGCTTCTTCAATGTTCTTACCTAACCTATGACCCGATTGAAATTTAGCAACAATAACCTACTCTAGCCAAATTTGGCTTTTTTTGCATACGCTCCGCTCCGCTCCGGAGTTGCATCTTTTAAGTTCCAATCTAACCTATAACCCAATTGAAATTTAAATAACCTACTCTAGCCAAATAGTTGTTTAAAGCGATTCAAACGAATGGAAACTATGTTCACTGACGCAAATGCAAGCAATGATGGTTTAAAAGTACCAGATTCCAGGGCCGCAAAACATATTAAAAAAATAAAAAAGGCAGGCAATGAATGAATGAATTTGGCTCCAAAAACGCAAAGAAATAAGCTTGTTACGCTATGTTTTTCTCTCTTCTCTCTCTCTCTTTCTGACGCAAAAATATGATCAAAAATAGCTTTATCACAATATAATTCGTTTTAATGCACACTTTCATCTATGTATTATCATCTTACATTAAGCGTACAACGGAACGTAACACATTTTGAGTTTATAAATGCGTGTTTTATTATTGTGTGTGTCATACAAAAAGCAACATTTTATAGGTTTTCAAAAATCATATCTGAAAAACTACTGAGTTCCGACACCTGAAACTTTTAGAACGTGTTTGATTTGAAATGACCAAAATTGTCTTGTCTACGAAAAAATCACGAAAGCCCTACCAAACCGCCCGTTTTTTTAAAGTTTAGCCGGTAAGACGGTCAAAAGTTCTTCTGGATCTATACGAAATTATTTTAAAAAGACTATCTTTTAAGAGAAGCGAGAAAAATCAATGACTGGAACAATGTGGTTTTGTTCGACGAGACACGGTTTAATGTCAATCACACGGTATCTTGGTCTTGGACAAACGGCACAGCAGCATCGACGTCGAAGGTATCGATGGGTAAAGGGGCCCGGCTCTCAATATGCCACGCCGGTAGTACGGTTTCGTGGAAAACGGCTTACTGGCATTTAAGTCTTAAGCCACCACTGATTATCACATAAAAAAATGAATGCCGCTACATCTAAAGAGTGGTTCCAGTACGTGCTACTGCCCTGCCTGCCAGAACCTTTAATAATATTAATGAAAATGTGTCTTACAATTCGGCACAACTGCAGAAAGCACCGACCCAAGCCTACACAAAAGAAGGTTTGGTGGCTTGGCTTCAAGAAAGGGCATTGACGCAAACATGCAGATGCTTAAAGCAGAGTTATAGAAATTAGTTAAAGAAAATAAGCCTCCGAATGTGAGATACGAAATAGATGAACTGGCTTTGGAATATGGTCATCATGTTCTGAGAATCCCTCCGTACCACTGCCAGTAAAATGCGATTGAGTTGATCTGGGCTCAAATTCATGGGTATGCAGCTCGCCACAACACTGCACCGCCGTTCGGCACAAAAAAGATGATGGGCCTTTTGTAAGAAGCTTGTGAAAAAGTTACAAGTGATGACTGGGCGAAGGTCGGCGAAAAAACTAAAAACCTTATTTTTGAAGATTTTTACAGAGACGTGACTTATAATGAAAATTCAAGTTGAAGAAGAATACAGCGATGACAGTGAATTGAATCGTTATGTTTTGGTTTCATTTGGTTAAGTTGGTTTAATTAGGTTTATGTTTTATTATTTTGTGAAATAAAAAGAAACATAACATACATTTTTTTTTGTTCTATTGGCAACAATCTTAATTTACATATTTCGCGAGTCGCGGATAAAGTTTATAAAAAATTACGCTAGCAAAGTAAGTAACGTTAAGCGATAACGTTAATATTATCCCATATCTAGTCATCCCAAAGTGTTAGGTGTCAGGATTGCATTCTCTCAGCGGCCGTACTTAAACAGTAATGTAGGGTGATAGCTTTTATCATAATCATAATTTTCTCTATTTCCTCAGAATCATATCTTCTCAAATTGTTATTATCTTTCATCGAAACGTGGTAATTTTAAAGTGTTGCTTCATCCTAACGTGTCTGGAAAACATCGCGAGGTAACCTTCATTTCTGGAAAACATCGTGAGGGCACAATTATAAGGCATGGGGATGCCTTTTAATTGTGCCCTCTTTTAGCTACACATCTTACCTCTACCAAAATCAGTTTTCTCTCCATTTATGGTCATAAGTCGAGAATCCCGTCTGACGTGAAAACATTGCCGGCAATCGTATGAAAAATTGGCAGGGAGCCGTAAACTGGGCTATCAGCCACGCCACTGTGTTATAAAGACATGGAGGGAGGCCAAATGAACGTATCTGTTTATTTTTTACACATCCTTATTTTTGGTGAAAGAACTAGAAATTCGAAGTGATCTAAGCAAATTAGGTAGTAGGAGGAGGCTCCAGATAAGACTTGATTTTAGAGTCCGTAATTCGACCCACAATTAGCGAAACAAAAAAATACGTGAGATAAGCTGAGACCTCTCCCCCCTACCCCAACGTGATATTTGATGGGAGTTGGCTTGACCCCCCCCCCTTAAATATCTCACGTAATTAATGGTCGCCCCATTATCGTGAATAGTATTCTTACGTCAATGTAGTGACGTGACTGATCTACATTCATGAGAGGACAATTTGCGCAAGTAGCGACAAATTACTATGGGCGGGGCGACGGCTGCCGCCTGGGGCGTATGACTTGTTATCTACATCACTGAAAATGCAATCAGTGGCTAGAAGTATTTATTGATGACGACCCAAATGGCCGAGTTGGCTGTGACCCTGCCAACGAAGCCAAGGGCCCCGGGTTTGAGTCCCGGTGGGGGCAAATATTTGTTTGATGAGAACGGATGTTTGTACCCCAGTCATGGTTGAGTATCTATCTAAGTATAATATTTTTCTATATAAGTATGTGTATCATTGTCTATTACTCAAGACACAGGGACTCCTAGTTTGGGGCTAGCTCAATGTGTGTAAATAGTGTCCAAGGTATTATTATAATCCAAGGTATTATTAAAAATAATATAATAATAATAATAATAATCGTTTGTTGTCAGGTGTACACCTATAGAAAAAATACACGTTACAAACGATAGAGAAATGATGTAATAGCAATTTTTTCAACATAATAATGAAATAATAAAACCTATAAAATAATTAAAATATGTTACTTTATATTCCCAAAGTGGTGCACAAATTTCCAAGATTGGAAAAAAGGCCCGCTGGTGCTCTCCATAATACAGGCTAGGATACCATTGTTCGAGTCCTGCAGCCGGTCCCAGAATGACTGATAATGGCGTAGAAGTCCTGGACCCTGGCGTCCGAAAACATTGCCGAGGCACTACAAAATCTCGGATGTCGCATTAGAACACGAAATGCGTATTAATTTTAATAACCCTTTATATAGTTATGCTCTCTTAAATCTAAAGCAAAATCGTCGCAGTTAAGGTGGAGAGTAGCATTTGGCATCTGTCAACCAAGGACAGAGCTATGCGTCAGTCTCCTTTCTTTTTTTAAACGAAACAAGGAGAAGGAGAACAACGCATGGCTCCGTCTCTACTGTTGACAGATTTCAAATACTGCTTCTAAGAATGGTTCCACTTTAGTGTCAAATTGATGTTGAGGCCGTCTTGTACCACCTTTACAAATGCGTTTCAGCTAACTTGTCCCTTCGCCGCCACGTTAAACTAGCAGAAATTAAACCAGCGCATAGGAATATCTTTAAAAAGTATTGAAGATATCTAGAAGACAGGTTGACTAATTCAACCCTTTGTCTTGGATAAATTATAAATATCCCTAAGTACCCCTTGTAGATATCCCTGGATGGTCAGTTATGTAAAAGTGAGCACGCATTTAGGACATTTTTAAAGGACAGTTAAGTCCACTATTTCGCATAGTTTAACCTTACATACCTACGCACCAACTGGAGAAGCTCATCATAATTGGTCAAGTGGAAGGCAAACGCGCCAGACAACGTGCTCCAACTAGATGGTCCGACCAGATTAAAGAGGCGACAGGGGGTAATCTACACAACGCGTACCATACTACACAGAACCGTCAGCAATAGAAAAGAGCATACGGTCACGATCCTTGGCATTGAGGGAACGATAAAGAAGAAGAAGTAGAACCTTACTTAAGAATGTAGTACTTAAGAACAGAGCTTTGAACACCGGGTTCAGAGATATCTTGTAAGACTTAAGACAATGAAATAGCAATGAAGATATCTATCATGCCTAGTTAAGACTGTGAATATTGTACTTCAGAGCTTCGATCGTAACTTAGCGAAGTAAAATTTAAACCAGTTAAGTTTATCTTTTTGTAATTGTACTAAAGAAGATAATGGAGGACTAATAAACTAAAAGACAAACACTCAACAGGATTATGAAAATTAGAATTAGAAACTTGAAACCCATGCTAGTTTTATGTGCATAATTGATAGAAATTGCTTTAAAACAAACGGAACTAGGAAAATCCGGAAAAAATAACAGCTATATATGGATCATTTACACCTGAAAGAACTGGCGAAATGACAGTGCTCAATATTACATTTTCTTTAGATATTTTAATCACTTTAACAACTAATATAGTGAGAATTATTTTATCATAAATAAAACTCTATATAAGCTAATGTTTTTAATGAAGTGGTGTCGAAAATATTAAGTTTAATATTTCACACAGAGTGCAAATGGCGTTAAATCTTATATCTTCTAACGAAGTGAAACTAAATACAATTATATCTTTGTAAGGCTACTCAAGATATAGTTAATATAAGATTTATTTTATACAGTGCTATAAAAATATATAATGCTTTACTTCTACTTTAAACCGTTTTAGTTAGGACCTATTTAATACCTTTTAGTATTAAACGTTTCTCCAGTTATACCTGATCTTTTCGTAATTTGTCATTTCACTTATCTTGTTCAAGTGTATTTTCGGAAGAGTTCACTAAACAAACTTATAGCATCGGTAAATAAACGTTTCATTTTATTTGTTGACTACCGACATTACCAAGTGACTGAATGTAGTGTAAATCTCCTCTAAACGAGGTTTCGCATGTGGAATGTGATATAGCTATGAACTACGAGAATGATAGATTTTTGGAGACTGTTGAATTACTATTACATCTGTTTATAGTGCATGCAATGTTTGTTTGGCGTTGAGCGAGTTGTCATCTCTCTCTCATCCCACCTTATCCTAGCTCACTCCGAGACATCTATCTTATCTATCATACGTCTTTCTGCTTGGTTATTTTCTCAATAGACACATCCCGGTTAATCAATTTCTTAGGCCAAAGAAGTTGTAAATAGTTTGCCGAAAAACCGTTTGAAGAACTAGGTGATACAATTATCTTAAGTTTATCTACGAAATCAACTTTTACTTTGCGATTTTTAAAATATTCTTCGATTAAAAGATTATATATTTTGTGAGCCTTCATATAATCCGAGTAAAGTATTATAAATATATGTAAAGAAACTATATTTCTTTAACATAGTGTTGTGTAGCGCTCTGGCTTATTAAATATGCTGTGACTGAGGTCGGTAAAACAGCTACCAATTGCTGGGGTTATTCTGTAGATGGCGCTGTGAGTAATGGTGGCTACCACCATTGGTAAAGCAGCCTATGTTTTGACAGAAGCTCATGGGATTCACGAGGATGGATGGAGCACATAGTTTGTGGTTATAATAAAAAGGGAATCGACTTTGAATAAGAAACTTTTAATGTCGTTTCTTTGTTTTCAGGTGGGATAGTGTGGTTTAAGTCTAACAATGTAATTAGTTAAGTATCCTATGCGTGTTATTAAAATAAACAAGTTTGTTTTCAGAGCAACACAATTAGTTATTTGAAGATCGCAATAAAATTAAGCTTTAGGCAAATAAATTCAAAATAGTAGTAAGGATAGTAAAACCGATTTTTTGCATGCTTAAATTGCTAAAGTAGCGGTAAACCTGAACTATTTAATTTTAAACTAATAAAATAATAAAAGAAACCCATTTTGGTTGAACTAATTCGAACATATATTTGTACACTGTAATTAAAAAAAATAATTACAGTGTAGAAATATATGTTTTATAAGTTATTCTTGATGGTTCATTGGAAGTGATGGATTTTGGGTTACCCAAGTTAGGGAGAAACTATCCTAACTAACTCATAATTTAGAAATTCTTTACTCCACACAAATAATATTAAAAAAAGAGTTACATGAAAATAGTGTACAAAGGAGAGCTTATCTCTAATAAGAGATCTCTTCCAGCAAACCTGATTAGGATGGGAAAAGTTCATTGCTGAACATGGGTGTACTATAAATGTTCATATACGTTGCCGAATTCTCAAAGGTATCACTTGTATTTAATTTATGTACATATTTCGTATAACGACGAGGTTGTAGCTATCATAAACCTACTATCTTATTTTTTGAAAGTAGGGAATTGTGATCTGAGTCTGGCAATCGGATATTGCCTTTCCCCGTTGCAGCCAACTTAACGGAGAAGGGACAAGTTATCTGAAACATACTTAACCACACTGAGCCTGTCAACCGCTAAGAAATTCTGTAATTTTTTCACAAATTTTGGTCGATTTGAGTTATTGAACTAGGTTTTCCGTATTTATGATTGATCATAATTTATAGGTACAATTAATTAAATACCCATTGCATATTGATACAATGTATATGAAAAGTGAAAATCACCACTAATGCGGGAGAAAAGGCTTAGCTTCATTAGTAGTCAACTCCTCAGTCGCCTATTACCGTGGTCCCACAATTATTTACAGAAAATCCACATTTGTATGCGAGGGGGTGTCGCGGTTGTATTATCTTATCTGGCCCTCTTGCCAAATTGTATTCACTAATTTATCACTCGCTACGACGCTAACTATCTTTTTTTATCTTTGGCAATTCTGCCGTTCACGAAAATTCTGTCAATGTCAAGAAATAAATAGCAAAACCATTATACTTTTGTGGAGGCTATTTGGGGGGTTGGTTTTGGGCCAAAAAATTGTGTTGCGCTCGGACGTGTTCCTGGTTGTTCTAAGAACGATAGAGCCTTTTTTTCCTAAAGGCCATCTGTTATGAACTTATGAAAGTAAAGTGTTTTGAAATTATTGTTTATAAATGGTTTAAAAGTTCAATAATGTGGGCACATCCCCTGGACCTGGTGAAATTTCATGCAAATCACATAATTGTATATTTTGACAAGTATTGCATATAATGAGGAGTTAGGCCGATATTAGACTATCATATATTCTTCATAGAAATATGATTTCATATCTGTCAAATTCTAGGATCATTTTTTTATATGATGCTGTTCTTTATTTGCATATTACACCTAAGGTAATATTAACGTCATAGGTAATCAAGATGGATACCGATTTAGCCGCGTTTTCAGTTGCTATGACCGCAATTTTAGTAATTGCCTCAAGGTTGAGAAAAAATACAAAGAAAAAAAGGAACAAACGACGTATTTGTACAAAACAACGTAAAAAACTCCGTTATGAATAAATGGAGCTTGCTCACCTTAAGTTTCACTGCGAGATACTGGGATCTGAGACTGTTTATTTTCTTTCGGACATCTGCGACGAGGCAAACCCGTCCTGTTGCATTGCTAATATGGTTAGCAATGTTTATCATTTTAGTTAAACGTTTGTCCCTATTGCTGTACTCGGGATCAAGATTATTATAAAGGCACTCATTTTCCTCGTATTGGTTAATCAGTATTTTTGTGGTTTCGATATTCCAGTCAAAAGTCTTGCATTTTGACGACGCCATTTTTGTATTTGAGGTTAGACGACCACAGACTATATAGTAATGTGACCACATATTACGGCCACATATCGGCCTTAGCCCGATATTAGACTATCATAGAAATATGATCATAGATGTAGGACTCATATAAATATGAAAAACCTATGACAGTGTAATAACAAGCTATGATTCATATTGTCTATGATCATAGAAGTTTGATCCTATTTCACAGCAAGCATACAATTATGACATATGTGGTCACATTACTATATAGTCTGTGGTTGTCTAACCTCAAATACAAAAATGGTGTCGTCAAAATGCAAGACTTTTGACTGGAATATCGAAACCACAAAATACTTATAAACCTATACGAGTAAAATGAGTAAATAATAATACTTAGTTTGTCCTTAACTTTAAGGTAAGGACAAACTGAGCCCACATATGCAACGTATGCACCACAACGTGGGAGAGTTGATGTGCACACTTGTCCCACATACACAACGCTTGACATTTAGGTGGTTAGTATAGATATCTAACCAAATATTTTCTGATTTTTGTTTAAATAAATAAGAATAAGAAGTAACATTTTCTGTTTTTTATTTAAAAATAATATTATAGAAAAATATCAAGGAACTTACTTTCAGATGTATATGCTCTGCACGTTTCTGGTTTAATTATTGATAATGTACATTGGGGAATTCTGGTTAGAAACTGTAAGCTGGAATAAGTTTCTAATAAAATACCGGTCATAGCACCTGAAAACGCGGCTAAATCGGTATCCATCTTGATTACCTATGACGTTTATATGACCTTAGGTGTAATATGCAAATAAAGAACAGCATCATATAAAAAATGATCCTAGAATTTGACAAATATGAAATCATATTTCTATGATGAATATATGATAGTCTAATATCGGCCTTAGAGATGGCAGTTTCATATTCTGTGCAATCCCATATAGTGTTGTACCGATGAGCGACGAAGTGTGTACCTATTAGTTTATTAATCACGTATGGTATGGTTTTTACGGTGGTGTTTGGTGTTACTGGTGTTCCATAAGCAGTTATAAAAGGCGATTTTATGTTTTGTATTAATAAGAAATAAGAAACTTTATTTGCATATCAAGGTTTACATTAGGTCTTAAGTATGTTATTTCAGTTTCACACGTATAACCTTAAATAGGTTACATGCTTAGAATAATAACGTGGCGTTATTATTCTAAGGTTACATGCAAATGAAACAGTAATTATGCAAGTTAATAACTAGCCATTAATCAACATATCAAAATAACTAGTTAGGACTTATTTGTCTTATATATTTTATATTATTGGATATCTGCATAATGTAACTTTATTTGTATTTATTTAGATTTTTATTGCAAAACGGTGGTAATATTTTAATATAATACTTATGCTACTCCACTTCATATCATAAGTATTCTAGTGAAAGTATGTTTAAAGGAATTTTAATATACCTAGTCGGTCTATAAGTTCTGTCACAAATATTTTGCCGCATAGTAAATAATACCAAGTTTTATTTTATTTAATACTATATATGGTTTGATAGCTCATTAAATACTGATAAATTAGAACGATTATTGGATTTAAATGCTTAAAGCCATATTACACAAATGCTAGTTTCTTCAGAGATTTTGCACTTTTTTACCCAATCAAAAATACGGACGTGATTAACTTTATCTTTTTTCCATGACTCTTAAAACCTTTCAAACTTACGTGAGATTTTAGTCAGAACCCTCCCTGAACCCGTTATCTTCATTTTGAAGCATAAGATAACTAAGTCTGGGTAAAACTAATTTTCATATTCACATTTTACGTAGTGTACTTGTTGCCCACAAGATCATTTTTATAAGTTTTTCTGAAAACGTAAAAAGTTAAAGTTCTCTTTGGGAGCAGTTGGAACTGAAAGCTAACAGAAAATCAAATGCTAGTTGTTAAGCATGGTCTAAAATCGAGGTTTCAGAATAAATAAAAAAACCTTGTTGGTTATCTGGAACACTGTTTTTTATTAAATTTGTAGTAAGTGGTATTTTTGTCAGTTGCGGCGTGTTTTGGGTTCGCGATTGTCTCAAGTTATAAGGTTTTTTGTCATATTGCGATAATCGTACAAAATGTATTGTATTGCAATTTGATTCGTATGAAATAAGCTTTTTAATCATGTATAATACGAATAAGAAAAAGTTTATTGCTGAGTTTTATCTATCAAAAACCTTGTGACAGAACTTAAGGACCGACTAGGTAAGATCTTTGTGTTATTCGGTAACAAGTTGAATATATTTATGGCTACAAAGAATACGCTATAACTATATAGTGCGCATTTAAAACCGTTATTTTACGTTGTTTTAATTACGTAAGTTTCTAGAATTAATGCGTTCTATAGCGCTCACTAAACCAAATATAATTTATATTTTTTATCAGACATTCTAGTATTGATCGAAAAAATCGGACGTCATAATTATTTAAATAAGGTCTGAAACTTTCCGAGGTTTTAATGCAAGCAATATCCTTGGTGCATTTACGCTGATGTTTGAAAACTTTATGTCTATCGGTAGAATTTTCAAAGAAAATAATACCGTAGCTTATGATAGAGTAAACATAGCCAAAGTATGCTGTAATAGCCGCCTCTGTAGACGCAATTGGTGTAAGTCTCCTTAGTAGACATACAAAGATATTTATTTTTTCAGCATACTTTCTCTAAGTGAAGATTCTCCCCACAATTTTCGTAAAGTATCGTGTGTCTCCTAATAGGTGCATTCAACCAACATGCGACCGAACGAAACAATGGACGGTTGGCCGAGGCGCTACCTACTGGATCGCAATTTGCGGGCCAGATGTCCGAGAAGGAACGAAAAAATGAGAGGCTTAAACCAGCGCATTTTGAGTTTGGGTGACCACAAACACTTGTATTTTATGCGAAGTCAGACATTATATAATAGATACAGGTAATCCGCCGCACCGTCGAAAAGGGTTCAGAACGACGTGTTAAATAATGTCCCTGACGTATAAATAAAAAAACGATTCACTCAACCAAGAAGGACTATTATGAAGAAAACTTCTGCATTGTTAGATACAGTACTTATAATTCATATCTTCATACTACATATAATAATAATAATAATAATAATAATAATTCTTTATTGCACAGAAAACACAATGGAAAAAATACAACGAACAATATGCAAAGGTGAGCTTATTTCTAAAAAGAAATTTCTTACAGCTAACCTGTGAGGAAAGGAAAAAATATTTATAGAGAGGTAGTCCTAGTGTACAATTAAGATTTAAAAGAAAGAAATAAATTATCTAATATCTACATATAGGTATCTACATATCTAAAATCTACAAAAATTAAGAAACGGACGACGAAGAGAATTTCTAGAGAAACCTAGGCCTACACCCACGACTGCCACGACAAAGCAAACAAACTAGAGGACTACGAGAAGAAGGAGAAGATTAAAAAATAATTCATGTCTCCAAAATCCTAATCCTACATAACCCATTTTCCTACACAGACTTTAGAGCTGGTGTTCCCCCTCCTTACATATTTTGGCGCCCCCCGGTACACAATCTGAGTTTATTTTGCCGGGTGAGGTGGGCTGTGTCTGTTGTAAGCACCAGTGATCATCGAAGACATGGACTTTGGACCAAACCCTAACTCATACTTATGGCGGTGCCATTCATAATTTCATATATTTTTGTGGAGGCTATTTGGTAAGTAGGATATAGACCTGGAACAAACAATAGCACATTACTGCTTCGGTCTATGACAGCGTTGACTGGCAGCAATGTTTGTGGCCGAAAGCGCAGCGTAGGGCAGATCCAGGCCTATACAGCGAGGTCATCATTGCAGCCTTTGATGGACAGCTTCAGTCGAGGCCTTTATAGCGCGGACAGGAAAGGCTGCAATGATGACCATGCTTTCCTGGCTGCAATGATGACCATGCTTTAAAGCCGAGAACGTAGCTAAGCTAAACTCGAGGCCATCAGCGTGGCCACCTGTGCAGTCATTGCGGACCAAGGCTTGTATAGTGCATAACTCAAACAATGCGAGTAATTGAAATGTAATCATAATATAATGTAAATAATATAAAAAATAATGTAAAATAATTGCATCATGAAAATTGGTGGTACACAATATGAAAAATTTCAATAATTTTCACCGCGCTCCGCTTTTTTTTATCCCAGCGCTTTCGTTTTTTATTCTAGGCGGCATGTACCCACATCAAAAATACTGATTTGCACAGCAAAAAAGGATCAGCAAAAACACTTTTTATGTTTTAAATTTTTTATGTGTACCTACTCAAGTTTATTTGTTGTATATAAGTATTTTTTGTAGTTCTTGCATGTTTAACCTAACACGAAGGATTAAGGGGGCTTCGCTTCGCTCACCCCCTTTACCCTTCACCTAAGCTACCGCAGCATCTTGCCCTGATATTTGCTGTGCAAATCAGTATTTTTGATGTGCATTTTAATATTTCCCCTTAGAAAGCCAAATTCTGAATAAAATAATTTGCACATGACCATTTTTGGAACAAAACTCGACATTAATGGATTTTTAAAGGAAAATACTGGTGGCTTAAACTCACAAAAATTGCTATACAACTTTGCTGGCGCCTATTCAAGTAGCGCAGCAAGGTTAACTTAGCTTAAAGAAGGTTGTCAAAATATCTAACACAGTATAAAAGCGATTTTATGCAAAGATATATGAATTATGTAGCTACCATTAAACACATTTAAGTTAACATTAAACACAATACTCCTTCACTAAACACGAATCTCGTTCCCACCAATGAATTTAACTAACGCCGCTCTAACTTACCTGAGAAATTAGTTAATAGGGATGATTAGCTCAAGGGAAGGGGAATTTTTAAAGGGGTAGCGACTCTTTAATCGACAGATTTAGTATTGATGGACAGTTAAAGAATATATGGTCTAAGTTCCCATCTTCTAGTCCACATCCACATTCGCACAAAATATTATCATGGACACATATCTTAAGCAAAATACCTGGGGCAGCAGTGCCCAAGACGAGGGCGAATAATCCCGGGAGACAATTCTTGCCCATGCAAATTGAAAGCGTAGACGTAAAATATGCGTATGACGCGCCATTTGTCGTAAGAAATCAGCTTTTAGGTACACTCACATAGTCGTATACGCAAATTGTCTCACGAATTCTGTTCGACTCTAGTCGCGTGGTACTTTGCATGCGTCTATCAATAAGACACTGACGTTTTAGACAGTAGTAATTCCCGCCAACGTCGCCCAGCGCTCTTAAATCGTTGCGCGACTTATGACTTAAAGTTTTGTTTCTTGACTTCTAGGCTGGTAGGTGTACCTACGTATCTCTATTTATGGTTTGATTGAAGTGTAAGAAAAAAAAACAAGGAATAAATTATACTCAAACCGCTATTTTGAACAAGATCTATGGACTAGTTTGTCGCTGCTCTTCTGGGAGAAGTGTTGGAGGAAATGACTATCGCTGGAGTTAACTTAAAAATTTTGAAAACACAACACACTTGACATACTGAAAATTGATATCTACTTGTCACTGTTAACTTGTTGAAAAATACTAAGGTATGAAACTATTTTTTAACATCATTCACCTATTTCGCAATTACATTATTGTATTAAATTAGCCAATATGCTGTTTACAATTAATTAAGTAATTAATAATTAACAAATAAATATCATTTCAATGTTTGAACACTCAAATACGTATGTTAATTAAGGATTTGTTTATTTAATTTAATTAGGATTTAAAATTTAATATTGTATTTGATATGAACGGAGCGTAGAATTCACGGATTATTGTATATTTGTCTTGAAATTTCGTTAGAATTGAACATCGCGCATTTGAGCCAAAATAGGCATATTTTTTGTCGTGCATTAGACAATTTTAATTAGTATTTAGGCGACTTAAAGACGCATGCGACGGATTTTCTAACGGGATGAGAATTGGCCCCCTTTTTATGACTCTGTAGGCTCCCTTACGCGACTACTATGACAACATTCTGCCTTCTACCTTTTTCGTAAGTCTAGTTTAGAAGTATTCAATAGGTCGTATGTATAGAGGTTATAGTGGAATGTCTACCTCTGCAGTGCACTTCGCAAGCGAGTATACTTTTTATTAACCGACGAAAAAACGGAGGAGGTTTTCAAGTCGACACCTATATATATATATATATATATATATATTATGATGACCACGCATAACTTATTACAGAGTAGTCCGTTTTCGTTAATTATTTTTGGAAGTAAAACTTCTTTACGCGCGCTTGACTTGGGGAGTAAGCTGGCGAATGCGTGACGAGAGCGTTACGAAAAGTGTGATCGGGCGAAGCGAACGAGAGGTGCGCGCGCACATTTTCTTTCTCTCTTCCTCTCATATCCAGACACAGTGCAGGAGAGGTATTTTTGAAGCATTAGAGCTAAAGAAGTTTTACTTCAGTTGTGTGGTCTAAGCACACTCTTTTTTTTAAAAGGGGATACCCCGAGTTGATCCCATATAAATTTGAAAAAATAAATCTACCCTAATGGTCGGAATATAAGGGTGATTTATTGTTCACTTACAGATTTTAATGCTGAGTTATGTATTACAATAATAAAAAAACCTCACGAGTTCCGTAGAGAAACAAGAAACCCTTATAGGTTTGTCAAGTCAGTCTGTCCGTCCGTCCATCCGTATGTCACAGCAACTGTATGCAGAAAGTATTAGGACTACACAGTTGAAACTTAGCATATAGATGTATTCTGAAAACCTCTTTACGATTTTTATACAAAAAATTAAAAATTAAAATTTAAAAATTAATTTACATGGCTCTCTACATGGAACTGAAACACAAAAAAATCATTAAACCTATACGTGTGGGGTGTCTATGTCGTTGAGGTTTCTGAAACCATTTTTCCTCAAAGTAAATCGTTAAAGAGACAGACACCCTAAAACTCCCCCCCCCCCCATCCTTTACTTTTGAAGTAAGAGAGTGAAAAACCTACAAAAAATATTAGCTGTCAATCTCAATATAAACTTTCAACGAACATTGGTTTCAACAAAATAAAAAGAGCAGCTTTTAAGATAAAAACATTTTTTTTAAACCGCAAAGATAACTTTTTCATTCGCACAATCACTATGAAAAACCAAGTTAAAACACAAACATCCAGTCACATAATTACTTGATTTTTGCTTTTCAGTTTTTTCGCTGGTTTATTTTTTTTTTGTTAAAAAGTTTTTATTTCTATCTCCTTATGATCGGTAACACCTGTCAAAATAAGTGACACCTGTCGAAACTAGTGAGTTGCTATGCGTGGAAAATAGAATGGCATAGCGGGCGGCGCGAAATAGCATCTGCCGGCGACGTAAAAAATAAGAATTTTTCGAATTTACTTAAAATGAAACAAAGTTATTTGATAAAATGAAAATAAAACATTATGGAGCTCTAAAAGAGGATAATTTTGTTTTAAAAACTATAAAAAAG
Organism: Argyresthia goedartella; assembly: GCA_949825045.1. Taxonomy (NCBI): domain Eukaryota; kingdom Metazoa; phylum Arthropoda; class Insecta; order Lepidoptera; family Argyresthiidae; genus Argyresthia; species Argyresthia goedartella. The sequence continues at coordinate 9,696,807 of OX463812.1, read as the reverse complement.
ACATCAATTTTATATTAAAATCATCGAATTTCCTTTTAAATTTAGACTATGTTCAGGATTGTTTATGATGAAGTCCAATCAATAGAATCGTGTAACAGTATAAACCTTATGCTAAATAACCTCATTGTAAATAATGTTACGAGCGTGGGGTTCATATTTGATAGAAAAGTACGAATCAATCCACTAAATAAAACACTCACTTTATCACCCAAATTACGTACTTACAATTCACACGAACTGTACTTAAAATCCACTAATTAAAACACACACACTATTTCACTAATTATGCACTCACTATTCACACGAAGAGTCTTTCTCTCCGATTATCCTTCTACTAGCACTCGATCGCAGTTAAAATGTAACTCACTCGCGCCGGCCGTCGGCGCCTTTTATATCCCGCGGAGCCGCTCTGGACACATTGTCCACACATATCGCGAATATTCTAGTAAGGACCAGCGTGAGGGCCGAGAACATTCGAGACCATATATGTCTCTCTCTAATGGTGCACTCTCTGTCACCCCCTTCTCGAATGTTCCGAGTATAGCTATCTCTTGCTAGTAGTCCTATCTCTGTCACACACTTATCGAATGTTCCGAGTATAGCTATCTCTTTCTAGTAGTGCTATCTCTGTCACACACTTCTCGAATGTTCCGAGTATAGCTATCTCTTTCTAGTAGTGCTATCTCTGTCACTCCTACTGGATATTTCGCCATATAACGATTTGTGCTTCAGAGGCCCATAAGGGGTCCTGAAAACGCCTGAAAACGGGTTTTCACTTTATAGCGTCATCTGATAGAGGGTGCCCTGAAACGGACTGAAAACATGTTTCAGGCACCTGAAAACGACGGCAACTTGGGTGGAATTTCGATCTTTAGATATGTGATAGAGCAACTTCTGAAACGGCCTGAAATGACTTTTCAGCCTGCTGAAAACGCCTCTAAAGCACTGAAATTGACGTTCAAAGTTTTTGACCTAACCTACCGGCGTAACAATAACATATACAAGGTGACTTTTTATTCGTTCTGTTAATTTCAGGGTATGATAGTACCCATGAATATGAACAACTTTCCCGAAGAAACATTTGGTCACAAACGAAAAAGAAACACGAGTTTCTTGTAGAAAGTTGTTCATATTAACGGTTACTATCATTCCCCGAAGTTGACATAACGAATAAAAAATTCTCCGTGTATATTTATTGAGTATCGGTGTTTAACATTAAGATATTTAAGTATTTATACATTATTACTCAAAGGGTGCAACTTTTTTTTTTTTTGGCGGTATCATCTGTAGGTATTGTTGATTAAATGTGCTGCCTATTCTATGCCTATAGTTTATCCAAACATCGATGAAGACATCTATCAAATGACGCGTGGGACGTTCATAATATCTCTGAAAGGTTTCAGTTTTACTCATCAATCATTTTTTGTCCAATACCACATCATTAGTCATACATTTCATAATATTGCGACATTATCAGTTAACATGCTTAAGGCGACGTATTAGGCCAAAAAGGTCGTTTGTAAATCTCAAATAACGCAAAATAATGCGTATTATTGAAGAGATTTTTTAAACTAATCATGAGTGTGTTCTAGATCTAATGATTACTTCTGACATGTCTAAGGTTGCTGCGCATGGCCAACTTAACGCCCCTTTCTCCTATCACAATCTTATTTACCTCTCTTATAAGATAAAGCCTCCCAAGCGAGCAGCTAAATTCCTTGACATTCGTAGCTTCAAGGGCATGGATATAACCTCCCTTAGTTCAGACGCCTCTTCTGTCGACTGGTCGCCTGTCTACGGTAGTGAGACCATTGATGACAAAGTACGGAACTTCAACTCTATTGTCCTGAGCTTGTTTGATAAGCATGCTCCGGTCAAGAGGGTTAGAGTTAAGCATCTTGCTGCACCGTGGCTTACTGACACCATTAAGGGTCTGATGGCTAAGAGAAACCGTGCCAAGTCTAGATATAAGAGGGATCCGACCGATGAGAATCTTTTAATTTTCAAACGCCTCCGTAATCGTTGCACTCGCCTGTGTCGTGATTCTAAACGCCGTCATATCTACGAATGTATCGAGAGCTATACTCCAGCACAGGTCTGGAAGTTCCTGAAGACCCTTGGTGTTGGTAAGTCCCAGGACTTGGCAGCCGGAAATGTCGATCTTCGGAGTCTCAATAGTTTCTTTGCAACTCCCCCTGTTGCGATGGACCCCCTCGTCAAGGATGCAACCCTTCGTAACCTACGGTCCAAGGCAACAGCCCTCACCTCAGCATTTAATTTCATCCCTGTCGGAATCGGCGCAGTAAGGAGGGCAATACTAGCAATCTCGCCGAAGGCCATAGGTGAGGACAAGATCTGTTCTCAGATGATAACAACTATCATTGATGTACTGTTACCTCTCATCACCCACATAATTAATGTGTCGCTTGACCAATGTTGCTACCCCAGCCAGTGGAAATTGGCACTTGTGATTCCCCTCCCCAAAACGTCCAATCCCGCCTCCTTTAAAGATTTCCGTCCCATTTCCATTCTGCCTATCCTCTCCAAAGTCCTGGAATCAATTATTCACTCCCAACTCTCCTCCTACCTTTCCTCAAAAATGATACTGAATCCCCACCAATCAGGTTTCAGGCCGGGTCACAGCACTACCACAGCACTGCTCAAAGTCACTGACGACATTCAATTAGTTATGGATCAAAAGCAGCTTACGGTCCTTACACTGCTTGATTTCAGTAGCGCCTTCAACTGCGTCGATTTCGATATACTAGTTGAAATTTTGAAGTCACTTAATGTCTCCTCGCACTCTGCTCGCTGGTTTGACTCCTACCTGAGAGACCGCCAGCAACGCATTAAGTCTGAGGAGATCTCAACGGACTGGTGTGATCTCTCCGCAGGTGTTCCGCAGGGAGGCATCCTTTCTCCTCTCCTCTTCTCGGTATTCATTAACTCCATCTCTGACGTTCTTACCTCTTCTTATCATCTGTACGCAGATGACCTTCAAATATATCGGCACTTCTCTCCGTGTGATGTGAATCTGACAGTAGAGGCGTTGAATGCTGATCTCGATAACATCAGGAAATGGACTACCTCATATGGTCTGCTTGTCAACCCGGGCAAATCGCAGGCCATGATTTTGGGTACTCGTCACTCTCATAACCTAGTTCAGAAAATGCCCGTCGACCCTATAGTGTATGATGGTAACATAATTTCATACAGCGAGAAGGCCAAGAATCTTGGGGTTGTATTTGATAAATTGTTGTCCTGGTCCCATGTTTGTGAGGTCAGCAGACGAGTCTTTGCGTCATTTCACTCCCTACGGAGATTGCAGCACTTCCTGCCGCAGCAGACTAAAATCACCCTCGCCCAGTCCCTCCTACTACCTATAATCGACTATGCGGATGTTTGCTGGATCGGTGCGAACGAAGAACAACTGAACAAACTCGAACGACTTCAAAACCTCGGGATTCGGATTGTCTTCGGGCTGCGCAAGTATTACCATGTCTCACAGTATCGCAAGGAGTTGGGGTGGCTTCCGATCCGCCTTCGTCGTGCTAAGCACGTTCTCTCCTATCTGTTCAACATTTTGCGAAATCCCCGCTACCCCTCATATCTTCGAGAACGTTTCGACTTTATTTCCTCCAGGCATAGCAACCGGAGATCCCACACGATGTCTCTTCTTTCTACTCCTCGGCATAACACTGCCGCTTACAAACACTCGTTTAGGTTAACGGCGAACCGACTGTGGAACGCACTTCCCTGCGCTATTAGAGATAGTCCCTCAATTTTCACTTTTAAGACAAGATTGAAAGAGCATTTCCTTTCTCTTTCGTGATAGGTATTTTTATATATGTTTATATAAGTAGTATATGTTTGATATATATTTTATTTTTTGCTTTTGTATTTTATTTAGTGTATATCATTTATTACATTATTATGTTTTAGTTGTAAACAATTAGATGTGTACAGTTTTATTGCGCACTAGGACTCTCCTGTTGCACAATTTTTCCTGTCCTGCCTAGGTTTGCTGGTAGAAATCTCTCTTTAGAGATAAGCTCGCCTTTGCTCATAAAATGTTTTGTTACCTTACTATTAAGATTTCTGTGCAATAAAGAATATATGAGTGTCAGCATGCATTCACGTGATTTAATAAGGGAAATATTAAACTGCACATAAAAAATACTGATTTGCACAGCAAATATCAGAGCTAAATGCTGCGGTAGCTTAGGTGAGGGGTAAAGGGGGTGAGCGAAACGAAGCCCCCTTTATCCTTCGTGTTAGATTGAACATGTAAGAACAACAAAAAATACTTAAAACATAATCTTAAGTACACATAAAATATTTAAAACATAAAAAGTGTTTTTGTTGATCCTTTTTGCTGTGCAAATAAGTATTTTTGAGGTGCGATTAAATACTAGCCATTTAATAATATTAACTTGGTAGAAAAGTCTTAAAAAATTATCACAAAATCTGATGATCCAAAACAAATAAGTTTTTGTATTAAGTAGTATTTAAACTTACGACCGTTAATCTAGTTTATATTGTTTGACAAGAATACTGATTATGCTCGACAAAATAACTGAATGTCGCGACTAAATGGGCGCTTCTAGAAATAATGGTTTTGTCTGAATAAATTACCGAATTGCGCGACTACAAATCTGAAAACAGCAACATGAAACCCTTAATTCGCAGCATACATAGTCCATATTTATTTTATAAGTAACATAAAATACTATCTGGAACTGGACTCTGGAACGCACTTCCTTGCACTATAAGAGACAGTCCCACTCTTTTCTCTTTTAAGAAACGTATTAAAGAGCACTACCTCTCTCTTACGTCAAAGTTATTATATATATAATATTATATGTAAAGTTTACGTAGTTTAAAAGATATCATTTAGTATTTACTGTCTGACTTTATAGGTACTTCATTTCTTCCTAGGCATTTTATTTAAACTATTTTATCTACACACGTATCATAAACCCTCTTTACTGCGTACAAAAACCGCACGTTACGATGAGCATAATGTTAAAATACTTGGTAAAAACTCATTTCTTATCTGAAAAATTACACATTATGACCATAATGTATAATTTTTCTACACATTATGACATTCAAATTTCGAACGCCGATGCCCGCCTGCGTGCAGCCCCTAGTTTGTCTGTGTAGTTGGTACTGACATTCAAATTTCGAACGCCGACGCCCTAAGTTGGTGCTACAGAACAAGCTAAACAACTGCAGAGCCACAATGCCGGTCAAACATGCGGTTCCTGAACACATCAAAGAGAGCTTATAATATCTGTGTAGATAAACTAGTGTATGTAACTGTACATAATTAGACATTAAAACTCTCGAGTGATATTATTATGAAACTCGCCTTCGCCTCGTTTCATAAACCCATGATACTATTTTCCTTATAATGCCTTGGTTTGCTGGAAGAAATCTCTTTTTAGAGATAAGCTCGCCTTTGGACATGCATTTTCTTATAATGTTATTGCTGAAATATTTGTGTGCAATAAAGAATCATGCATTATGAAATTAAAAAGCGTGAGCTTTGGAGTTCGTTGTTATTACAGATTCAACCTAACTCGAAAGATAACATATGATAACATAATAACATACATATACGCTTCGCTCACCCCCTTTATCATTCACCTACCCTGACCCACCACTTCTTTCGCGTCGGCGAAGTCCTCTTGCCCACTGCATGTGCATCCTCGCTAGCCCACCAACGTCTGCTAGCTACTCCTGCGCATCCTAGCCCGCCATCGAAAGGCATTTTGCAAAGTCTTTATGCTCGATAAGGTACATAAAGTTTTCCAACAATACCTATACAACAGGACATTTGCATACTACCTTTATCCACCGCTTATAGATTGGGTCATTAACTCTAGAGGTGAGATGTAACACCAAACGTTGCGAGGCGACAGTGACTGCGCAGTGCTTCTCAGTGCGGTATGCGCGCTAAACCTGCCTGACAACTATATACGCGCGTGCAGGCACCAGCTGCTAGCTGGCGGCTCGAACCGCAAGGTGGCGCGCCAGCAGTCTCCAGTAGTGCGGACCTGGACAGCCTTAACATACTGTAGACTGCAGCACCACTAAATGATCTGTTTGATAGCATGACTATGTTGTCCTTAGATTATTGAATTGAATTGAATTTCTATGTATATTATTGTAATTTTATTATATTGAATCTGTATTTCTATTACTGTAATTGAAATGTGACGGTATCTTGTAAATGTGTTATGTTTATTTGTGACGACCTCTTGCGCAGAATTAGTGGCTCTGCCTACCATGCGAGAGGTCCCGGGTTCGAACCCCGGCTGGGGATTTAAAAAAAAAACAGGTCTTGGATGTTCTTTATGTGTGTGATGTAGCTATTTTTGGTTCCCATGACACAGGGCATCCTAATGTGGGGCAATAAGAAATGTAAGTATATGTAATATATGTTTTATGTCGATCTGGCTTTTGCTGAAATGGCACAAATAATTAATGAAAATATTAAATAAATAAATGTCGTGTTGCCTCTGTTCCTTTAATTAATAAATGTAGCCAATTTATGTCCCCACCGAGGGGCACAGGCCTTTACCCGTGTACGAGTAAGATTAAGCCACACTCTACCAAGCTGGCTCAGTGTGAGTTGATGGAGGGGTTTCACGACCACTACCACGTAGCGATAGTAGCCGGGACCTACCTCACTTGTCATCCAAAACACAGAATCGCCTGATAATGTACTAAAGATAAACTAATTATCTCATTGGTACATGGTCAGGTTTCGAACCTGCATCTCCTGTGTGAGAAGCAAGCGTAAACCCTATTAGACCACGGAGGTCTTGTTTCTTTAGTTACACAGTTTGTATCCTTTGAATCCTATCTTAACTGAATACTCTAAACTGAACTCGGAGTTGCTGAAAACTGGATCGAGGTTTTAAAATTCCTACACCTAGCACTAGACCCGCTTTTGCGTGTGGTTTTAGCCCATACATAAACGCACATATTTACAAACAATAGTCAAGTCATGCGAAATAAAAATATGTCTTCAGACGTATCAAAAACAGCTGTACAAAGACGGCGGGAGACACTTGCCTTACTATTAATTCAGTTGTATCATAAGGCTAGCAAATATTGCATGAAATGTTTGTGGAATAAATAAGTATATAAGATAATTTATTAAATAAATGCAATACTTATGCTAACTGTATGAATGTATGTGTGCGTATGTTTATAAAATTTATTGTTTCCAATTTTTATCAAATTATGTTATAAGACTCTTTCGACGAGCAATGGGGGATTCTAGAAAACATTCTCCACGCGAGAACTTTGCGCGGTTAAACTCCCAGGACTGATCTCCGCAGCGAGAATCTAAGAAAAATTAAAACATTACCCTACTCATGGTGCAGTCGGGTATAAAGGGGTTGCATACAGGTACGAAATGAATGAGGTAAAAAGGAATAGAATAGAATATCCATTTATTTGCTGTATCAGCATAAACACATACATATAAAAGAAATACACAAGGCAAAACAGAGATGAAAACAGCAGCTGTTTTAATCTCTTTTTTTTTGTAGCTGCTTAAAAATAGTACATTACGCTACAAGGGTAGCGTAATGTACTATTTTAATGTAGCGGGTAAGTGAGCTATTACGGAACGAGATGCAATTTGGTGCCCGTGCGAGCTTCGCTCGCAAAGGGCTCTAAGGATCGAGTGCACCCGAGTTATTTAGACGCCCGAGCGAGCGAAGCGAGCAAGAGCGGATATAGTTCGAGGGTGCAATAGCTACTTACAACCCGAGAGAAGTATACTATTTTACACCTTTCTTGCGAGGAAAATAAAACACAACAAATAAAATAAAACAATGTAATTTAAATTCATATCAAAAAACTAATGAGGTACCTACATACATTCTCAGCTTCCATATCCACTTCATCACTTGACATTTTTAATTAGGTAATTAATTTGAGATAAACTTTATCAAACTTTTGAAGTTTGATAAAGTTTATCTCAAATTAATTACAAAAAATATCGATTGAATTACCGCCATTTTTTTTTTTGTGTTGGTTGAGTTTTTGACCAAGGAGGTTTGCATAGCTTGAACTGTAAAGTTGTATGAAAATCCATTACATATCAAGCATTGCTTGTTCTGCAAAGTAATTTGAAAATGGAACGTAGTTTTCAGTTAGCTCGCAGCACTCGCGCGAGACGCAGCTTACGTAACGCGGTCAAAATGGCTAACAATAAAACGAAATGTGATTCGTGCAACATAGTTATTGATGAGTTATTATCATTTATCCAGAACAAAATAAAAGTAATGGATGAGATCAGCTTGATCCAGATCTGCAAAAGTAATTTTTCGGTGCAATACATCGAGCGATCAAAAGCTAACCTCAATGAAGCTCTGACCAAAACATCATTTGAAGGAAGAATGAAACAACGAAGAAGAGATGGCAAGGAATAGAGGGACATAGAAGACATCATTCGGATTCTCAAAGATATAGAACCAAAGGAGATGCCAATTTTTGTGGCCCGCGATTTGGAAAAACTACCCCCTATTACATTTGATCACGTCGATGTAACACGACTCCTCAAGGACATTGTGGCTTTAAAAGGGGATCTAAATAGCATGCGGAATATGTATGCATCTAAAGACGATATAAAAGCCATCAACTGTGAGCTCTCAGCTATAAAGGAATGCATGAAGACACCTTCGATTATGAAACCGGTTTTCAACAACGGTGGTTGCATGGTGGACAGCGGGCCAATGGGTATGGGTATGACCAGTGGGCAAGACATCTTAAAAAATACGATAACGGACAAGCCCCACGTGAGTACATCGAAACCTGCGACTCCTACAACACCAACTAAAGCTGCGATTGACTGCTGTGCTTCTACGCAACTACAGACCGTGAAATCGCACTACAAAGATATCACAAGGCCCTTGTCATTTTCGCAAGTGGTCAACAAGAAATCTAAACATCCAAATTACATCGTCGAGAAGCAAAACATAATCAATAATAACACCAATAGAAAGAAAAGTAGCAATGTAAACACAGATGACGACGGCTTTACCTTGGTGACTAAGAGAACCCGGAAACGTAACAAAAACATCATCGGGAAATCAAAATCTACCTCAAAAATACAGGCAGCACCTCGCACTGCATGTATATATGTTGGAAACCTGCAATCATCAGTTCAAGAAGGAGACCTCAAAGAACACTTACAGAAGAGTCAGATAACTATCATTAAAATCGAGTCTAATAAAAACACCATCAACAATGCCTATACCATAACAATATATTGGCAAGACCTGGAGAAGATTCTTGATGATGATATGTGGCCTGAAGGAGTGGTAGTTGGACGCTGCTTTCTAAACACCAAGAAAGGTGAACCCCCTATCAAAAAATAAAATTCGCGTCGAAAAACACAACCTTGAAAATAGCAACCATAAACTGTCAATCAGCTCACAGAGTGGAGAAATTTCTTGCCGATATGTGTGACTCATGCGACGTGATTTTACTTCAAGAAACCTGGCTATTGCCGCATGATTTACAATTCCTGAACGAGATATCAGACAAACATGGCAGCATCGGCACATCAGCTGTCGATACATCAGCTGACATACTACGAGGACGCCCGTACGGCGGAGTTGGAGTACTGTATAACAAATGTTTACAAGTGGTCAGCATAGATTGCGAATCTACACGGATAGCAGCTGTGGAGATAACGCTATCGGAGGTACATACTATACTTTTTATTACAGTCTACATGCCAGTTATGAAGACCGAGAATTTGCCGGAATTCTGCGAAATACTTGCACAAATTAACGCGATAGTGGAGGAACGCAAAACGGCGCACTGTATTATCGCCGGCGACTTCAACGCGGACCCTACCTCGATATTTGGTAAAGAGCTGGAAGGATTCTGTAGTGAGTACAAATACCAGTATATAGATAAAGAAAGACTTCCCGATTCTTCATACACATACGTGAGTTATGCTCATGGGACCACCTCATGGCTCGATCATGTTATTGCGACTGAGACGGTCGGTGTGATAGTAAACAACATATGCATCGATTACGGCGTGGCATGGACAGACCATAGACCTATATATGTGGAGTTACAAATAGACAGCCTGGTGTCATGCGAGGATGTATCCAATTTGAACACTCAGAAGCTACATAATCACTGGAAATGGAATCGGAGGATTATTAATCATATAGCGCATTATACTGAGATAGTCGAAAAACATACACGTGAACTACTCAAAGTCCCGTTCTCTGGTAATGAATCCATAGATTCCATGTACAACGCATTAGTGTCTACAATGCAATATGCCGCAATGACAGCTTTCAGCACCAACAGACAGATTAATAAGCGTCGGAAGAAAACACCGGGGTGGAGTGAGCATGTTGCGGAGTCATATGCCGAGTCTAGACGCGCACTACTTCTATGGCACCAAGATGGACGACCGATCACAGGCTCATCAGCTGATAAGCGCAGACAATGCCGTACGGTATTTCAACGGGAACTCAAAAAGTGCCGGCGATTGGAGGACAAGATAGTAATGGATAAAATTGCCAATAGTATGAAGCAGGGAGATTTTAGAAGATTTTGGCAACAAACCAACAAAATACTGAAAGTCAGAATTCCAACGCCGTCGCATATTGGAGGTGAGACTAATAACAAAGAAATCGCTACTAACTTCAGCAGGATTTTTCTTCAACCCGACAATATGACACAGAATTCTACCAGTCAGACCCGGCAGTACGCTCAGCAGAAACACGACGAAGTTGACGTATCACCGGAGTGCATATTTAAAATAATAAAGGGTGTGTCGAGAGGCAAGTCGCCGGGCATAGACAGCCTTAGCATTGAGCATGTGCAGAATGGAGGCAGATTCATACCTATTCTTCTGTCTAACTTATACACAGCAATGCTGAGAACGGCATATATACCGAAAGCCATGGTGGAAACTGTAGTGGTACCGATTTGTAAAAACAAAAAGAAAGACCTATCCAGCCCAAGTAATTACCGTCCAGTGTCACTCGCTACTATCCTGGCAAGATTGTTTGAGAAAGTTCTCAACCACATCGCAGAACCATACCTAGGCAGCAGTGATAACCAGTTTGGGTTTAAACGGAATGCTTCGACGACAGACGCCATTTATACAGTCAAACAAGTAGCACAATATTACAAGCAGAGAAAGACGTCAGTCTATGCCAGCTACTTGGATCTGAGCAAGGCGTTTGACCGAGTACAACATAGCCTACTGTGGCAGAAGTTGAGGGATCGAGGAGTGCCAGAACCAATAGTGAACGCACTGAGCCGATGGTACTCACAACAAACCAACGTCGTGCGCTGGAACGGAGTCACATCGGATCCGACTCATTTATCTTGCGGTGTGAGACAAGGAGGGAGTATGTCACCGGTTCTATTTTATATCTATATGGACGGGCTGAGCGAAGAGCTGACGGAAGCAGGAGTCGGGTGCTCCATGAACGGCTGCATGATCAACAATGTGGCGTATGCAGACGACATGGTGCTCTTGGCACCAAGTGTAACAGCATTGAGGGAGTTACTGCATATCTGTGAAACATATGCAGCCACACATAACATGCTATAAAACGCAGAGAAGTCGGTATACATGATCTTCGAGTCATCCAACACACCGAACACGGAACTCCCGTTGGAGCTAAATGGACAGAGCCTCTGCAGGGTCCACAAAGTTAAGTACCTTGGCCATATCATCAAGAGTTCACTGTCAGATGATGATGATATAGAAAGACAGCGTAGAGCTATCGCCATGAGGGCGAACATGTTGGCGAGGCGATTCACAAGATGTAGCAAGGATGTGAAACAACAGCTCTTTCTGTCATACTGCACAAGCGTGTATACTGTGGAGCTGTGGAGCAAGTACACACAAGCCAACATTAACCGTAGCCGGGCTGGGCCGCGCTGTTGCGCCAGCGCACCCACGCACAACGCGCCAGGGTCTTCAGTTCTGACAATCACATAATTAGTGCAGTGCGTGAATGGAGTGCTAGTCCTATACATCTTAAGTGGAGTGAATATCATAGACCAATTTAATTGTATTGTATTGTATTGTGTGTGTTGTAATTTAATTGTTTTGTAATTTTAATTTTATCAATTGATTTAGAATGTAGAATTGTATAATTCTGGATAATAAACTAATAATAATAATAATAATAATGCAGTCAATGAATGAATGACGTAAAGACTAACTTACATTCACTCTTTGAACGTAAGTAAGTAGGTCTTTACGAGCAAGGCAGGTGTAAAAATATATATCATTCATACTATTCTTATTCTCCATACAGCAATTACCTACATAAAGTTGTGAGTGGTTTCACTGTCATGTGCACATGCTGCGACAGCAAAAGGGCTCAGACTCAGTATGTGTCACAGGAAGGCCTGTGACGCTGGTTTTCAGTCTAGGGCCCAGGAAAGCAGATGTTTGACAAACTGAATAGATGCTATAGTGAAAAGGTGCCCTTGATGAAGAGATTCTGGAGAACATTTTCGCCGTGATAACTTTGCGGTTACTTTCTCAAGAATGTCCTTCCAAGTGATAATCTATGAAAAAAATTAAAAGTGGTTGCATATATGAGTGTTAATGGATAGCCCCGGATGTTCTTGCATCGAGAACATTCTTATTGCCCATCGTTACCCACGACACAGGCTTGCCTGGTGTGCGAGCCACCGACTATTTACTGTACTATACTGATCATATTATTAAATTAAATAAAAATCACACCAATTGCTCGACAATGCATTATATTGTTGCTATTGTATTATTCCCTCGCACAACTTTGATTCACAAATTGCCGTGTTCAATTTGTCTACGAAGCCAATTGAGATTCGAGGTTTCCCGCACGAGGATTTCAATCACCGTAAGAACGTCCGTATAATGTTCGAGGGATAAGTCATACTGCTCACAGTAATTCTGTGGTCTGAAAGTAAAGTTTAGTTTCTGTAGATGGCATGTACAAGGGAAGAGGGTTTCAGCCCAACAAGCTCAAGCTCGGGTTCCTTTGTGTAATTTATTTCCAGTTAGTTTCAGGAGCTCCATTTTGTTTTGTGTTTTAGGACTCACAGAGACTCTCTGAGTGAGTTTGGATCTTTCTCTACAACACAAACAATTGTGTTGCAGAGTAAAGACTGTTTCAAAACAAATCATCCAACAGAAAACACATACTATCCTAATTAGGGTCTTAAGTATATAGAGTTTAACAGAAAGGTGAGGTAGTCATATTTTTGGGCGTTAATATGGGCATAATTCTGAACAGCTTTCACAACAAAACAGCTGATCGCCCGACCCAAACTGTATGGAGAAGGGAAAATGAAAGTTTTTTTTTTTTTTATAATAATAATAATACCTTGGACACCATTTACACCCATTGATCTAGCCCCAAACTAGGATTCCCTGTATCTTGGGTACTAGACAATGATACGCATACTTATATAGATAAATATCATACTTAGATAGATAAACAACCATGACTAGGGTACAAACATCCGTTCTCATCGAACAAATATTTGCCCCCACCGGGACTCGAACCCGGGACCCTAGGTTTCGTAGGCAGCGTCACTGCCGACTCGGCCATTTGGGTCGTCAAGTTGTTCAGAACAAATCAATTTAATAGTTAAAGTTGCTCAGAATGATGTCCCTAACAACCTCCTAAAATATGACTACACCCTGTGTAGGCTGAGGCATAAGCATAAAATACAGATCTATTTGGATGAGTTCATTTGGAGGTGAAAAAGAAGATAGGGAAGGTCTATGCCCAGCAGTTGAACTCTATGGATATAACGTATCTATACCATATCATGATGTGATTGACAATTTCATGAAATACGACAATTTCTTCACTGAAATACCTCAAACTGATCAAATCATGAAATGGCCTGATCAGATCAATGAAAGTTCAGCGTTTGGTGATACGAACAGCAAAATGCTTGACTGTTTCGTGATGTGATTAAAAGTTTGTGATCATCACGTCAAATCATTACATTAACCACCGTTAGAGGCGCTGCTGATTTGTTGTTAATTTTCATAATGGAGGCGGCCGGTAACTATAGCGAAAATAATGTTACCGTTGAAAATGACGAATACAGTGATGCAAGAGGTCTATGTTCCACAACAAATCCTTTAGGGCCAAACACTCCGGAGCTTAGGTGAAGAATAAATGGGGTGAACGCAGCGAAGCTCCCGAATAGCCTTCATAATTTCACAATTTCTTTATTACACACAATCACAAAAAAACACGAGTTACATAGAATAGTGTATCAAAAGGTGCTTATCTTTATATAAATGCTAGATCTCGAGATCTGTTCCAGCAAACCAGGCTAACATGGGAAAGGTTGTATGCTGAGCAGGGGTAGACCTATATGTACAATATACAACGTGTAATCGAATAAACGCAAAATGAGAAACTAGTTTATTCAGAATCATGAGCAAAGTCGATTTCCCTGATTCCCAGAATCATGAGCAGAGTCGATTTCTTTGAATATAGGTCATATCTTGAAGAAAAAAGTTATTATTGTTGCTGTGTCTCTAAGTGGCTAAGCTAAATTAGGCGCGACCATCCTGTTTAAATGACCCCTGTCTAGACTCTACTCATGCTGAAACAAAGCTCACACAGGTGGCCGCCCACTAAAATGAAAACTGAATTGGTTTTTTTTACTAATCAAAATGAAATGATAATTTGGTAGATATGCTAACTTTCTTCATCCATATGGAAAAAAGAGACAGCCTCTGCGTCGCGTAGTACACATCGAGTGAGCGAGTGCAAATCATGGAAGAGGAAAGGCTAGGTGTGAAGAGTGCGGGAATCTCTTTGTTTGTTTTGTTTAGTCCGTCACCGCACCGCAATTTCATTTCGATACACAATTCTGGTATATTGTGAAATAGTGAGAGTACTGTACTTGCACAATGTAATGACAGTATCAATCAAGCTGTGTCGGTGTACTTTGAAAGGTTCGTGGTACGAGTGTCACAGCGACTACTACGGTATTCTTTCCCCAATACCATGTTACTCTCAACTTGCCTTACATTAGGCAAAGTGAATTTTATGCACTTTGCTTTCCTTGAATTCAGAAGCAAGTTATTAGCAGTAAACTAGTCTAGTACTCGCGAGAGAGCATTATTTGTTTCCTGTTAGTCATTTTTTGTCTCCTAATTTAAAAAAATAGTAACGTCATCAGTTATGTCATCTGAAAATAATACTATCTCTGACATGTTTTGTACCATGAATGGCAAATCATTTACATACACTAGGAAAAGGAACGGACCCAGAATAGATCCTTGTGGGACTCCCATCTTCACCTGAGCACCCGACAATTTTGTCCTATAAAAGTCAGCCTTTTGAACCCTCCCTTCTGAATACGATCAAATGCCTTGGACAGGTCACAAAGCACATCAATACAGCCCCTAGGTACAGTACCTACATTTGGAGTGCATTCAACTTGCGAGCGAATGGTAGATCCATGTAAGTACAATACTTTGGAAATTATCTAGCCCGTTTGATTCAAGCCGAGCCAAGTTTCTGTGGCTCTGAGTGAGCGGAGGCTCTCTTTCACTCGTGGGGTAAGAGTGGGGTGAGTGAGAGAGAGGTACCGCTCGCTCAGAGTCAAAGAAACTTGGCGCGAACTGTATGGTTAGTGAGGGCGTGGGCAAGGAATTCGAAGTGCCTAGATTTTTGCGATGTTTTGTAGTTAGTAGGTACTTAACCTAAATTTTAGTCTTACTTCATCTTTCTATTGATATATAGGTACTTTCTATGATGTTGCTATGGTAACCTAACTAACTTAAAAACTATCTTGAAAAGTATCTCGGATAATTTGATTGAACTCGCAGGCTGCGGCACGCACCACAGAATTGTGAATTTATCGGAAATGAGTGATCGGTAAGAGTGAGTTTTGGTACTTGCGTCATGATGTCATAACATGGATATGCCTTTTTTCCTGAATGTTCCGGATTAAACGAATTAGAATTAAAATAGTGTTTTAGTAGCTACTACATTTGAAATTTGAAGGATGCGGTAGTAAAACGTTTTTAATTGAATTTTATTAAGCTATCGATAAATATATATTTTTTGTCCCCATGAATTTATCTGAGTTGAAGTTTTGGTAAGTAGCTGCTGTGTGCAAAACCGTAAAGGTTTAGCTATTTTAAATACTTTGCTGGAAAACACGTTTACTACGAGTCAGTACTTGTGGAGTTGTGAAACACTGGCAAAAAAATCACTGATAAAAAGACAAAGACTTTAAACTAACTTCAAAATGTTTTCTATGGGAACAATTCGTAATTTCAGATGAAATGAATAAAACGTTATATTCGGTCGGTTTGTAACAGCTGCATTTATTCGCAATTTCAGATTTAGTCGTATAGAAACAGTTATTCAAATGTTATGTATATATTCAACTGCAAATTTCTCGGGTACAGCTAAAAAAAGATACAATACAGTACAGGTATATCATTTATTGCTCATATAATTTTTTACAATTATTTTAATCCTCGTCCATAACATAATTTCTGAATTATCATTTTCTATACAATTACTATAAATAACCATGATTTTTTGATATTTAACGAATTTTAACAAATATTTTTTTTGTTTCTTATACGTCTAAAATCCATTTATAAGTTGAAAAAGATCTCTCAACATCTGTAGAGGTCAGTGGAGCATATTTAAAACACAATATAAAATCATTTGCTTCATTATTTTTAAGCTCGTTAAATCTGGGTTTCAATTTTATTTTTTATATTCTCAGAGTTGCACTCCTTTGTTTCAGCTCTGACTTGTTCAAAGGCAAGAAATGAATCAGGGATAAATCATGTTTCTCTAGCTGTTATATCGACTGTATAATACAATATTTTTCTTCTTCAGCTTCTTCTTCTTATATATTCACATTTTATACATTATTGAATTTGCTGTAAGCCTTAAGACACGCAGTTTTTTACTTACAACGCCGATGCCGATAGTGCTGCTTTTATGTTGTAAAAATTTGCTCTTGATTCGTTTCGATTCGCACTTTCTACCTAGTTCCATATAATAATTATGAAATTCGAAAAAAACATAATTATTTTAAATTTTCCGGAATCTCTGAGGCATGTCCATGTAAATATATTCGTTTGAGGTCACTCACCCCAAATCACTTTACCTAGTCCGATCACTCAGATGACACAACAACTTAAGTCTCAAATAGTTTCTACAATATTAAGCAAATATTTGATTTTTTCTTTCTCAATGTTTTTTATGATTAAAAAAAAAAGTTGGGTTTATAATGTTTATCAGCGTTTATTCAATGACATGTTTGTAAAAATAATAAATAAAATAAATTATATAATAACTATAATAATTATCCAAATATTTAATATACTACTACTACTACTATCATAATTATACTAATAAATACTTACATGCATACCTACCTATAATTCTAAAGAGAGAGGTAATGCTTCGTGTTAGTTAGACATGTAAATTAAAAAACATTAGGCAGTACACAATAGACATGTTTGATCAAATTCAACCCTTTCTGACCAGTTCTTGAAATGGTTGGCCAGATCATGAAATGGTTGGCCGTTTAATGAAACGATCAGTTCTATGATATGGCCACGACATATATCCTACAATAATAACGTTTGACGATATGGCCAAACGTGCATGGCCATATCGTCAAACGTTGTTGTTTAAACGATTGGTCAGTTTGAGTTGACTATTTCATGAAATAGTTAAATTCGAGAAATGGTCAACTACATCATGATATGATCAATTCTACGATATGATTACTATTGAAACGACTTAAAAAAACGGTTTTCCGGGATTGTATACCAAAACCCATCCGAATAGTTGGTTTGTTAGACAACTTTCGCATAAAGGTACTAACAGTTATATTTTTATTCCCGACAAAAAATGTATGTGTGCAGAGTGTAACAGGCATCCGAATAGTTGGTTTGTTAGACAACTTTCGCATAAAGGTACTAACAGTTATATTTTTATTCCCGACAAAAAATGTATGTGTGCAGAGTGTAACAGGCATCCGAATAGTTGGTTTGTTAGACAACTTTCGCATAAAGGTACTAACAGTTATATTTTTATTCCCGACAAAAAATGTATGTGTGCAGAGTGTAACAGGCATCCGAATAGTTGGTTTGTTAGACAACTTTCGCATAAAGGTACTAACAGTTATATTTTTATTCCCGACAAAAAATGTATGTGTGCAGAGTGTAACAGGAGGGGCAATAAGTATTAGTAAATATGCATCAGATCCTATAGTCACAAAAACATTACATTTGTTGATTCCGGAATGGCAGGATTGGTACGATCGATACACAAGTGTATTCCATATTAGCCAACACCTGAACATAAGGTAAATTCATCCGATGATCCGAATCCCCATCATACATAAATCCAGAAGCAAAATGACCACTGTGATATCTATAGGTATAACCTTATATTCCAATTTTTTACCATACACATTTATTTTTCGATATCTTAGGCACGGATTCAAGTCACAGAGAGCAGAATTCGAGTATATGCCGATGGGGTACTTCCAGTTTCTCAGCGCACGATTAAAATGGCCTGCCTCCTTACTCTGTTTTGACCTTAATTCTGAGTTGCCATTATCAGAAAGACTAAATTATGACTAAAAAACTGGCCAAGAGCAAGTCGGACTCGCACACTGAGTGTTCCTCACAAATCTCTTTTTTTGTGAAGGAATAAAAAAATACTGTTTTCGGATTTTAATTTTTAATTGTGCTATAAGACCTTGCTTCGTGCCAAGCTTCATGATTCTAGTTCAACGAAACGATTCCCTAGACAGTATCAAGCAAATTCAGAAAAAATGCGGTATCAACGAAAGAACCTTTTGATTACGATGATCTAGAAGTTTGAATTTTTTACAGCTCTAAGAGACCACAGACTTGAGTAATTGATATCAATTTCAATTTTATACTTCAACGCGCTCGTTGATAGACAGACGGAAACTAGGGTTCCTTTTTGCCTTGTAATGTACGAAACCCTAGAAACACTTTACCTTGAGTATACAGGCAGGTGTTAGGCTGAAAGGACAAGGAAGATGATTTTCAAGCGTAACACATCTAGTAAAGTCCATGCTTTTGTAAGATCTGTAGTTACCAAACTAGTACAACATATCAACGGAAGAAATTGTGTCTTTCGAATCGTGAGATTCATGTCTAGAGGGTTTGACAGAAAGGTATAGTCATATTTTAGGACATTTAAGTATAATCATATCTAAACACCTTTCACTACGAGACCCGAATGGCCGAGTCGGCAGTGACCCTGCCTACGAAGCCAAGGGTCCCGGGTTCGAGTCCCGGTGGGGGCACATATTTGTTTGACGAGAACGGATGTTTGTACCCTAGGCATAGTTGTTTATCTATCTAAGTATAATATTTATCTATATAAGTACCTATGTGCATCGTTGTCTAGTACCCAAGATACAGGGAAAACCAGTTTGGGGCTAGATCAATGTGTGTAAATAGTGTCCAAGGTATTATTATTATTTACATTTTGGGCCGGGCGATCAGTTGATTTGTAATGAATAGTGAAAAGTAAAGTTTCTCCGATTAAATCGGGTTTATACTAAAAGTGGTTCAGAATTGCCTGACAACCCCTTAAAATATAACTAAACCTTTTTGTTATAGTCTGTAGATATTCATGTGACGGTTCGAAGAGACCCATCAATGATTAAAATCTGTTCAGCCGTTGAAATGTAGCACCAGTTAGGTAATTACAGATCTTACACAAGCATGGACTTAACTGGATATATTTCGCTTGGAAATCATCTTCCTTTTCCTTTAAGCCTTGTCTGTACTTCAAGACTTAGATATTGCTGCAATCAGGCAACAAAAAACAACTGTAATTTTAGTTTCTAAAGTGCGCGCCAGAATTTCTGCCATTACACGATCTAGCACAGCACGTCTCGAACTCATAACCGCAGATACGTTTATCTCACGAACGTGTTGCGAAATTCGAAGTTCCCGGTCGCAGGACCCAAAGTGCAGGCCATTAATCACGGAAGTAGGGCGCGGAAGGGCGAGGTAGGGTGGGAAGGGCGCATCTGCTAAATATGCCGACGCTGCAACTGACAAAGCTGAAAATATATTTGGGAGACACAGCTGCCTCCGGTTTTGCATGTTGCGTATTTCCACAAGGAGTATTGGCTACCTAAGAACCAAATGCGACGAGTATCAAAGTCAAAGTTTTCTTTATTACTGTAGTTATTTACATACTTAGCAAACTTCATTTTTTGCATATTCTACATTATGGGAGAAGCTTGGCGAAGAAACTCCCAAAGATTGATTTTTAGATCTCTGAGTGAGCGGACGAAATAGATCGGCCCGGACAACATTATCATTTTACCAATCAGTTTTATAAGTTGTTCATGTGTGTTCCTTGCCTGTATGTTTGTTACGGAATATGGAAATAAAAATAGATATTACTACAGATTAAAAAATAACTCAAATACACTATAGGTACGTTCTAAGGGGGTTGGAAAACATCGTGAAGCCTCTACAAGAATGTTGTAGTGGCTGGAAAGTGAGCCGAGATATTACATAGTGCGAAGAAATAAAATTTATTATACAGAAAATTATTTTTTAGATAATTTATGTTTGGAACTCCGCCTGGCGGAGTCTGCTTCCGCAAGGACATCTATGACCTCATTTGCTCCCGTTTAGTGGTGCAAGCTTAGTTATATAAGCAAAGAGTTTCATCTGACGACCCGAATGGCCGAGTCGGCAGTGACCCTGCCTACGAAGCCAAGGGTCCCGGGTTCGAGTCCCGGTGGGGGCAAATATTTGTTTGATGAGAACGGATGTTTGAACCCTAGTCATGGTTGTTAATCTATCTAAGTATAATATTTATCTATATAAGTATGTGTATCGTTGTCTAGTACCCAAGACACAGGGAATCCTAGTTTGGGGCTAGATCAATGTGTGTAAATAGTGTCCAAAGTATTATTAAGTTTGGTTGAAAAATACGTCACGTGATCTTTTAAATACACTTGACACTTGCAAAGTTAACGTAAACGATGTGGCGTGGCCATGGACGTAATATAATTATTACGTCCATGATTAAATACATTTCAGGGAGAAGTAGATATAATTTGACAACTTTGACGGATAGACAGTCTCCAATTACGCACGCAGTCTGCAATGAGCTTTTGAGATTAGGTGCCATTGACAGCTTGCCTAATCTTCAAACAGGCCAGACATGTTTTTGTCGTCCTGGTTAATTATTTGCGGCCAGACCATCGCTTGGCATATTTCCGAGCAGTGGAGTGAAAAAACAATATTATCAACGGAGCTTCATTACAAAAAAATAACTAGTTTCAGTTACAGTTTACTCAGGGACAACAAAAGCATATTTCCTTCAGCGTCACTGAAAGGAATCGGGAGAAAAAACTCCGTGGGGTTCTGAGGATGATTTATTACTACTCTCATGTGACCATTATAACGTGACAGACTGGTTTTAATTCTGAGAGGACGTGGGGTAGGATGGGAAAAACTTCCAATCAAATTTTCCTCTTTAGACCAAACTTTCAGCAAATGCCTAAGTTTCTAATAGTTAGTGACTACTTTTTGCTTACCATATGACTTCCACTGAGTATATGAATAATAATAATAATACCTTGGACACTATTTACACACATTGATCTACCCCCAAACTAGGATTCCCTGTATCTTGGGTACTGGACAACAATACACATACTTACAAGGGCGGAGTGAAAAGTCTGGTAAAAATTAAATAATGAATATCATTTATTTTAAATATATCATTTATTTTTCAACGTAGTTCCCTTCTAACTCAATTCACTTCATCCAGCGTTTCTCTAGCTTTTCGATTCCTTCCATAAAATACGATTTAGGCAACCCTTCAAAATAGGCATTGGTTTCGTGTATGATCTCTTCGTTGGAGCTAAATCTTTTTCCACCGAGCCATTTTTTTAAATTTGCAAACAGAAAATAGTCGCAAGGGGCTAAATCTGGCGAATATGGTGGGTGAGAATGCAACTCGTATCGCAACTCATGGAATTTGGCCATGGCAATAGCACAGGTGTGCACTCGTGTGTTGTCTTGGTGGAAGAGGATTTTCTTCTTAGCCAAGTGCGGTCGCTTCTCAGGTAAAATTTTGTCAAATTGATCCAATAAATTGGCATAATATTCGCCATTTATCGTTTTACCCTTCTCTAGGTAGTCAATATGGATTATCCCACGTGCATCCCATAAAACTGTAGCCATCACTTTATTGGCCGATAAAACTGCTTTGGCCTTCTTCGGAGCTGGTTCGCCCGTAGCAATCCACTGTTTTGATTGCTGCTTGGTTTCTGGTGTATAGTGGTGGATCCTTGTTTCGTCAACTGTTATGAAACGACGCAAAAATTCTTTATCCTGTTGAAACAATGCTAAACCTGCCTCCGAAGTAGTCACACGCATGCGTTTTTGATCAACAGTCAGTAAACGCGGCACCCATCGCGGGGAGAGCTTCTTCATATGCAAATGTTGGTGTAAGATATTTCGCACCCGTTCGTCTGAGATGCCTACTGTCTCAACTATCTCGCTCACTTTCATTCTTCGGTCGTTCAACACTATATCATGTATTTTAGCGATCATCTCTGGAGTAGTGACAGCAGGGCGTCCTGGGCGTTCAGCATCACTTTTACTAGTACGGCCACAGCGAAAATCAGTAAACCACTTATGAATCATTTTAATCGACGGAGCGGAGTCCCCATAATATTTAACAAGTCTTTGTTTTGTTTCCGTAATCGTTTTTTTGCGCAAAAAATAATGTTTAATCAACACACGAAATTCACTTTTCTCCATCTTTGCGAAAATGCGTTCAGTTGGTTTTCTCTAGTCTGTAAAAAAAAAACTAACCGGTAGTACTGGCTGAAAATCTAAATTTAGTCCTCCAAAGGAGTTGTGGACAAAGAGGTTTCATACAATTCGCGATAATTTTATTCTAAAATTGATTTTTACCATACTTATCACTCCGCCCTGGTATATAGATAAATATTATACTTAGATAGATAAACAGCCATGGCTAGGGTACAAACATCCGTTCTCATCAAACAAATATTTTCCCCCACCGGGACTCGAACCCTGGCTTCGTAAGCAGGGTCACTGCCGACAAGGTCATTCGGGTCGTCTAATGAATTTGAATGCCTGTGAAAAGCATGTTGGCAGTTACGTCTTCGTTACGTTGAGGCTGTTGCTGGACCAAGAATATGAACGTGATTCAAAGCTGTATAATTTGCCAAATTGTCAGTCTTATAACTTTTTCTGGCTAATATAAATGTTGAACCCAAAGTATGACAAGTTCACGATTTGTTAATTCTCCAAAAATATTATTATGCCAAGAAAATAAATTACTTATTACATACCTACTTATATAATTGAAAATTAAACTATATCCTAAAAATAATAGTAGGTTAGGGATAAAGCACTGTTTTACATCACGAGATTCCATTTGCGGAAAGATAATAGAATTTTATCTTCCATTATAAGTTATAACCAAAATTTCTGTTATAATTTATAACAGAAATTTTGGTTATTTGATCTCTTTTAAAAATGATATTATCATGATAATATTAACCCTTTGCTTCGCATCGTTTTGTATTTCTTATTTTTTATAATGAGTGTGTCATAATCAGAGATCGGATATTCGGATTTACCTGAAGTAAAGTTTTGGCTATAAAACTATGGAAGCCGCTTTTCAATTATATT
Source organism: Argyresthia goedartella (assembly GCA_949825045.1). Lineage (NCBI taxonomy): Eukaryota > Metazoa > Arthropoda > Insecta > Lepidoptera > Argyresthiidae > Argyresthia > Argyresthia goedartella. The sequence goes on along the minus strand of OX463812.1, from coordinate 9,673,037 downwards.
TTTTTAACCATAAATCCCCGGATGCCAGGAAAGGAATGCATAACTAATCGGATGAATAGTATTGAAACAACTTCAAACGAAATATCTTTTAAATAAAAAAAAAAGTTTTTTGTTTTTTTAAAACAAGCTTTTATTAAAAATTAACTAAAAATTTTAAAATAAATTAACTCCACTAACAAATATATCACTTTATAATTTCATTGTAACCTTTAACGATAAATAAGCTTCTTCGTCTATGACAAAATAATTACATACCGTACATCTAACTAATATTCTAAATGTGAAAGTAGCGATGTTAGGATGTTTGGATGTTTGGATGTTTGTGTGTTTGTGCCTCAATCACGCTAAAACTGCTGAACGTATTTGAATTAAATTTAGCACAGAGGTAGTTTAAGAGCTAGATTAACATATAGGACACTTTTTATCCGACTGCACCAGAAGGAGGGTAACGTTATCTCGGTTAATGATAATTCCTAGGAACACGCTGATGAAACTGTGGGCATCAGCTAGTAATTATATATTTTTAACATTAAAACCCTTACACTTTAATTGTTAAATCTTCCCGTTTTTGTCACAGTTCCAATTTCATAAATAAAGCGTGTTACTTAAATAATATATAATAATACCTTGGGCACTATTTACACACATTGATCTAGCCCCAAACTAGGATTCCCTGTATCTTGGGTACTAGACAACGATACACATTCCTGCCATCCATCCACCTTCCAGCTCCATCATCAGACCCTGGTTACCATCTAGTATCAAAGTACTCATCAAGACGAATCAAACTAGCCCAAACTCGATGGGGTTGCTTCACGGTTGCGTCGTTTAATTATGGAGTTCCTATGGCCACCTTCCAGCTCCATCATCAGACCCTGGTTACCATCTAATATCAAAGTACTCGTCAAGACGAATCAAACTAGCCTAAACCCGATGGGGTTGCTTCGTTTAATGACGGAGTTCCTATGGCCACCTTCCAGCTCCATCATCAGACCCTGGTTACCATCTAATATCAAAGTACTCATCAAGACGAATCAAACTAGCCTAAACTCGATGGGGTTGCTTCGTTTAATGACGGAGTTCCTATGGCCACCTTCTAGCTCCATCATCAGACCCTGGTTACCATCTAGTGTCAAAGTATTCGTCAAGACAAATTAAACGAGCTCAAACTCGATGGGGTTGCGTCGTTTAATGACGGAGTTCCTATGGCCACCTTCCAGCTCCATCATCAGACCCTGGTTACCATCTAGTGTCAAAGTCCTCGTCAAGACAAATTAAACGAGCCTAAACTCGATGAAGTTGCGTCGTTTTATGACGGAGGTCCCATGGCCATCTTCCAGCTCCATCATCAGATCAGCTCTATGTCATAATAATATTGCATTGTCATCCGATTTATACATGCATGCAAAATTTCAGCTCAATCGGAAATGGGGAAGTGCATAAAATGTAACTTGCAAGATTTGATTACAGACAGACAGACAGACAGTCAGACAACGGGACAGGTGAAACTAAATAAAAGCTTGTAAAATGAATCCGATGATTGTATACCTATTCGGATGTTTTTTTTTAATTGCGATGCAAATATTATATTTGTGTGCAGTAATGGTGTTAGAGAAGGGCAATGAGTGTTAGTTAAAAATAACAAATAAAAATATATATTTTTTATTATATTGAGGTAAATGTAGTTTACTATGTCTATCATAATTTGGCGTAAATATTAGCTTGGTTACAATGACATTAATCACTTAATCACTGTCTATCACTATCATATAACAATGCTAAATGTGTATCCCATTCTATAGCCAGAAAAACACAAAATTTGTTGATTCCGGAATCGCAGGATTTTTACGATCGATACACAAGTGCATTCCATATTAGCCAACATCTGAACATCTTTTTTTCATCAAACCTATATGTGTTGGTAGTCTACAAATAGGTCTATTGGAAGGAAACCATGTTTCTTTAAAGTAAATTGAAGAAACATGGTTTCCTTCAGGTTTTTTTATTTAAACTAGCTGACCCTACGAACTTCGTGCCACCTAGTCAATGATGAGTGAGTTGGTGGAGTTCCAAGAAAGTTAAAAAAAAACAAAGGCTGCGTTCGGTTTCAACGTCTCAGTTGACGCCCGCTAAGAGCCCACCTTACATGCTATCTCTTTTGCAGAAAGAAACTTGTATAGTGCTATTCTTCTGTTAGTTTTATGCAGGTGTGGGTGGACGATCAAACAAATCGAACGCACGGTTATGCTAAATACGATACAAGTTAGATGTTATGGTGACATTGTCAGCTAGTGACAGCTAGTATTTTTTTAGTACTTGGCAAAGGTATTTGTAGTTCTTCTGCCTACATCCTCGGTATATGAATTATTTTCAAAATATATATGTAAAATGAATGAATAGAAAAATATATTTAAATGTGTTTCGTATTAAGCATCCCAAAATATCTTAATGGACATTAAATCTTTTTACCTAAACAAAAATGAAATGTTGTCAATTTACGGTACAGAAGTAGTGAATAATCCTTTCCTTTCGTATTTTCTCGGAAATGTTCGTTTTTGTCTTACTAAACGTCGTCGTCTTTGTCATTTGACATTGATAAATAAAGTATGCGATTTATTTGATACCTACACGTAATTTAATAATACAGTAATTCATAGACACATCGGCACCATTCGGGTGTTATCGTTGTTCCGAGTTTTGCCGATAGGAAAGGATTATTCACTACATCTGTACTAAGTTTTTATTGAAATTATAATTATCTTTATAGTTTATTACAACGGGACCTTCTCGTCGCAGTGATAAATAAGCTTGATTGAAGATACTATTTAATAATATTTCATTAAAAGCGTATAAGGCTCCAACAATGCTTGAAACCCTAAAGTTTTCTTCGCACGGCAGCAGCGACGCAATCTTTAGTTTGGAGGCTTATAGGCTCCAAGTCTTAAAGGATAAACCACATCAAATCAAATCAAATCAAAATCATCTTTATTCTGTTGGATAATTACATATCTCTTAGAGCACGTCATACAGTCTTTAGGGTTCGGCAGTCGGGACTCGACCCGTGTAGGTTACGACTCAATGCTAAAACTCACAACACTAGATGCGATTGCAGTTTTCACATTCGGATATAATTTGTATTGCACTGTGCAAACAGAGGAGCTTGTTACTGAAAGCATTAATTGACCATTATGACCATAATGTGTAAATTTTCTACATATTATGACATTCAAATTTCGAACGCCGGCGCCCGCCTGCGTGCCGCCCCTACTTTGTCTGTGAAGTTGGTACTACAGAACAAGCTAAACAACTCAATGCTACAATGCCGGTCAAACATGCGGTTTCTGAACACATAAAAGAGAGCTTATGATATGTGTATAGATAAACTAGTGTATGTAACTGTACATAATTAGGCATTAAAACTCTCGAGTGATATTATTATGAAACTCGCCTTCGGCTCGTTTCATAAACCCACTCTCTAGTTTAATACCCTCCTTTATGTAGCAGTCACATAAACTACTATTATGGCTTTGAAAATTAGGCGTAATCATTTATTATAAATTATTATCAGGGTTCACTAAAATTTCGGTGCAAGGATGACATTTATGCCAAACAATATTATTACATTTCATACTATGCAATAAACATAAACATAAACATAAACATAAACATTTACATACAGGCACATACATTGCTTCTGGCCCCACACTAGGATACCCTGTGTCGTGGTAACCAGAAACAGCGACGTCACACACATATAAACATCCAAGACCTGGGGATTGTTTTTTTTTTTTTTCATTACCCCCAGCCGGGGCCCCACAGAGGCCGTCATGCAATGCAACAGTGAACCTTCAAAAATAGGTTGTATTTAAGAAATACATATACTAGTGACTCTGAGAGGTGTATATTCCTCGCGAGTGACAGGCTATATCATTTGCTATATACATATACAAACTTATGAATGCACCTGTTTATGTACATGGAGTATGAAAGTAGCCGCACCAATAATTTGTAAACTAATTTTTGCGGTCTTAAACCCAACCTATTGCCTTTTCACTAAAATTATATAGCTTATTACTTTCACGGTCTCTACAAATCCAACAAAACCTCATTTGTTAAACTCCGTCATACTGTAGCGGTTTTTTGAAATTTTAAAACCCCCTCATCTCCGCCATTTTGAGAAAATTTCAAAAACTGAATCGAAAAAATATATATTTTGTAATCGAACCTGCTCACAAAAGTGGCACTAAGAAATTATCTTAAAAATATTGGTCTATTTGTAGCCACATCCGTGTTTTGTCTGATGTTCGTAACAGCATAAGCCGCAAAACTTATTCTACTAGATAGTTTATCTAGGTGGGCCCACCAAAATTTATATCAAAGTTTATTCCAAGAAGTTAGATTTACTAAATCTAACTTACTAACACTAAACTGGTCTCGACTTGCATGACATTTAAAAGAGAGAGTTTGGTACTTTTTGGTTTTACCAGCTTTTAACAATAAAATAATTAACTGTGAATCAGTTAAGGTTAAATAAAGACAACACATTATTGGCATCAACAAAATCTTCTTTTTGTCTTTCTATTTTGATGAGTGAGGTATTATCATCAGCAAACAACACTGTATCAGTTTATATATCCCACGTATATTATAATTATATAAATAAATATTTGTTACGCTTTCACGCTGAAACGGGTGGACGGATTTGGATGAAATTTGGAATGCATATGTATAACTTTTACCCCCTGACTTAACATAAAGGTTTTATTTTATCCCGAAAAATAATTACTGTTCCCGTAGGATGATCAACATGACTAGAAATCATTAAAAAAACTTTTCACAAATAAAATGAGTAGACGTATAGCCTGTGCGTATTCGGATGTAATCCGATCGTCGCGGATTAAAATCCCAAAATGGTAAAATTTGCTTGTTTGCTCGCGTGGATCCTGTTTCTCCCTATCCCGTGGGGATTTCCTGAAATCCATTATTAGCGGATGTCTATGTCATAGAAGGGAAATTACAGTCCACATTTTATGTTCCTAGATCCATCATTTTTGTCTTGGTGTTGATATATCAGACAGGGTATTTTAATCAGTATGAAGGACTCTTTTTGTTTATCTAGCCAGACAGGGAGTACTTAATGATTTACTTAGATATAAAGTAGATTTCTGGCTCCCATACAAAATCTTTTCCGAACTAAGCATATCACAAACAGTCGTGAAATCATTTACTCCCTTTTCTGGCAAATTACAAAACAAGACGTGAAACCGAATAAAAGCTAGTCCACCATAAAAGGCAGATCGTTAATATATAACAGGATAAATAAATGGTCCAGTATGGAATCCTGTGGAATGCCGATTTTTACACCCGATCCAGCATATTTCACGCCGTTGATTTCTGCCTTTATATATAATAATAATAATAATAATATCATTTATTTCAGACAATTTAGGTCCATATAAAAACAGACAAAAACAAAAACAAAAACAAAAGGGTGTTAGTAACAATTATAAAATTAACTATGTTAGTACTTAGCATTACTATTTACATGGATCAGAGTCCAGTGCGCCAAGAATCGACCGTCAGATCGATCCGCTATTCCGCGCAGGATGCCGTTGGTGCTGGCGCGCAGCCTGTCGAGCGTACCGGCGCAGCGCGCGCGCAGCGTGGCATGAAACCCGTCGGCGCGCGCACGCGCGAACATATCCGACGCACTGCACCAGCGCGGCAGCCGCAACAGCACCCTCAGAGCGTTGTTGTACTGGACACGAAGGGCGCTAAGCGACTTTCGCGTGTAATTAGTCCATAGGCTGCACGTATAGAGCGATGTACAATAAGCCCTAAACAAAGTTATTTTTACCTCGGCTGTACATCTACTGAACCTACGTGCTATCATATTTGCCCTGGTCGCCAGCGCCCTCCGCTCCCTCTCTATGTCCAAGTCATCCTTTAAGTCCTCGGTAATGATATGACCGAGGTACTTAAAGGACGACACTATTTTCAAGGCTGTTCCATTTAAGTAAACTGGTGGAACATAAGATGGACACTTTTTACCAGCCTTGAAAATCAACATCTCGCTCTTTTTCTCATTATATTTGAGACCGTGTGTTTGCGCGTACTGTTCACAGACGTGTAGCAACACTCTAAGTCCCCTGATCGACGGGCTCAGCAGAGCCATGTCGTCGGCGTAACTAATATTATTTAGGCAGATATTGTCAACAAAACAACCTACATGCGCGCCGCTGAGCGCCCCGATCAGCTGATCTACATAAATATTGAACAGCTTAGGAGAAGTAAGCCCACCCTGTCTCACTCCGCATTCCAACTTATATGGTTCAGATATCGCGTCTGCCAATTTGACAGTGTTAGTTTGGTTTTGGTACCAAAATTTAAAGATATTTATAACGTCTAAGGGCAAATTAGCTTCCCCAAGTTTGTTCCATAGTACATCATAACTTACCAGATCAAACGCCTTTGATAAGTCTAAAAAGGCGGCGTAGACTGGCGTTTTTCTGTCAACGTAGTACCCGACGGTATGTTTTAGGCTCAGTATCGCGCTTTCAGTTGACAGTCCAGGCCTAAACCCAAACTGTGCATCCTGCAGTTTTATGTATTTATCGAGCACTGAATTTAACAGACCGTCGAGCACTTTGACAATAGCAGTGGCCAATGAGATGGGCCTATAATTAGACTTACTCGACATATCTCCTGTCTTGTTTTTTACAATTGGAACTACTACTGTTTTAGTCATATCTTGAGGAAGATATGAATGGCCCATACATAGTGTGAACAACATGGCCAAAACTCTGTAAATATGGGGACCAGCATGTTGCAAGTGCTCGATGCTCAGTCCGTCGTGGCCTGGAGATTTTCGCCTTTGCATATGGCTTAACACGTGGATGACGTCATCTGCAGAAAATTTTGTCACCAGCACAGTTCCTGACACCTGAGCATCAATCACCGTGGTCGAAGGCCCTAGAGGCGATTTTACAGCAAACGAGTCCTTAAAAAGATTTGCAATATCTTTAGGTGAAGACATACCCTCCACACTCACAGGCAATCTAGGTTGACCGTTTAACACCGGTCTTTTTCCAAAATTGACGGAAATCCTTTTTTGTATGATAAGAAGCAATTATATCCATTTTAATCTGTTCTTGGTGTTGCTGGCACCATTTTAACCGTGATTTGAATAATTTTCGGCTACTATACATTTCATCATACAAAAAACCCGCCCTGGGCTTACCATTCAATGTCCACATTTGGAACTTGAGTCTAGCTTCCCTGTGAGCCTGACTGACATGTTTGTTCCACCCTACTACTCGCTTCTTCCTAGCTTCCGCTGGTGACTCACTCGTAGCCACGGACGCGTCGATCAGTGTATGAGTAATATCGCAGTATAGTTGATCTATTAAAAGCCTGTGATCTGAGTTTGCACAATAAGTGTCGCTACAAGCATTCAAAGCTGGGGGACAAGTTATAGCTCCTAGTTTTTCACAGCATATTTTTTTTTATTCGTTTAAGTATGATACTAAAAAATCCAATACTTTATTTCTAACTCCATAATGATTTGTTTTCATTAGAAGATAATCATGATGAAGAAAGTCAAATGCCCTCGACAGATCGCAAAAAACGCCAATAGTATACTGCGCAGCTTCCTATGCAGAGAAAATTTGATATTTAAGGGTAATGCGTGCCTGCATCCATAGTCGATTTACCCTTAGTGAAAACAGTATTGAATGAGAGTTTAGTACCACCTATTGTTTTTCGATAACATAAATGATATAGATATTTATTCAATTCACATACGTTCTGAGTGTATTATGCTCATTGTTCATTCAAGGAGCGTGCGGACAAAGAAATTTGTATTTGGATTGGAAATAGTAATAAGATAGACTATATCAAATAACTACCAGTCAAAATTATAATACCCGAAATCAGATTAACATTAGAATAGAACAGTATAATAGAATAGAATAGAATTGAAATCATTTATTTTCTGTATCAGCACAAAAACTCGTAAACAAAAAAGTGATATACCTTATAAATAAACACGTTAAATAATGTCGAATGGACCACGAGCATATTAAAACCTTACAATTTCCTATGGCTTGGTGAACAAACCTGTCGTCTATCAGCTAATAATAATCAAAACACTATGGAAGCTAATTGAAGGTGAAGTAGGCCCTGGAGGCCTAATACCAACTTTTAAGAAACGATCCCTATTCCATGAAGTTCAAAAGCAGGCCTTAAACAAGACTGCTTAAATCGTAATATGATGGTCTTAAAGGTGGATCGCCGTTGCCCTGCTAATCCGCCACGGTTAACGGTAAGCTTGTCTCTGGTCTACTAGCTGTCAACTAAAAAGAATAAAATAGCGCTATAGAGATTGACATATATATTTTTTTCTTTATATTTTGTTTAATATCTAATAACACCTTGGAAACTATTTACACACATTGATCTACCCCAAACTAGGATTCCCTGTATTTTGGGTACTAGACAACGATACACATACTTATATAGATAAATATTATACTTAGATAGATAAACAACCATGACTAGGGTACAAACATCCGTCCTTATCAAACAAATATTTGCCCCCACCGTTACTCGAACCCGGGACCCTTGGCTTCATACGCAGGCTTCGTACGTCCTATGCATTTCCCTCTAAATACGTTCAAAACAGTTTTTCACACAGTATCATCACGTATTTTATTAGATTACCAGTTTTGTAAAATACGAAGGTAAGTTAAGATATTTAGATAATTAATTATTAAACATACAATAAGCGTAATAGAAATATTGTAAAGCTGTTATTTTTTTTATTTTTTTTATATATGTACCTTGGACACTATTTACACAATCTAGCCCCAAACTAGGATTCCCTGTATCTTGGGTACTAGACAACGATACACATACTTAAATATATAAATATTATACTTAGATAGATAAACAACCATGACTAGGGTACAAACATCCGTCCTGATCAAACAAATATTTGCCCCCACCGGGACTCGAGCCCGGGAACCTTGGCTTCGTGCAGGGTCACTGCCGATTAATTCGGTTAATTAATTTATGACACTTTAAAAGTAAAAAATACGAGTAACTGATATGGATTACTTCCAGTATTTCTGATGAAATAAGTTTTTGAAAGTGAGCATGTACTTAAAAATGTCTTATGTTTAAACGATTACCAAAAACGCACCTATTTTACTACCAATAAATTCGAAATGACTGCCAGAATGTATAAATGTCCACCAAATTGTGTTTGGATAAATGATCACCTAACTTCTTTTTATGTTTTGTGTACTTAAGTTTATGTTTTAAGTATTTTTTGTTGTTCTTACATGTTGAACCTAACACGAAGGATAAAGGGGGCTTCGCTTCACTCTCCCCCTTTAACCTTTACCTAAGCAACCGCAGTATTTTGCCCTGATATTTTTTGCAACTTTTGGTGTTCATTTATCCATTTTGGGTAGAAAAAATATATTTTGGTGGCCATTATATGTATTGCCCTTAAAAATGGTGGCAAAATTGCAAATTTAAAGCTTCCAATTTAATAAAATTGCGGAAAATGTAGCTGATTGCAGCTTCAGCTGAGCCATCGTTCAGAGTCACTTCATCCCATTCACCATCGCTTTCATCAGCACAAATCTCAAAAGTTCACCTGCCCCACCACCACTTTCTGCACAAAGAGAATCGCCACAATCATTCGAGTAGGACCCTCGTTTTTTTTAAATTTAGTATTGATTTGCAACAAAAATTACGAATTTAACATAACGTCAAACATGAATGAATGAATGAATGGTGCTTCTCCAGCCAGGGTTCTAAACCTGTTCCGGTCTTTCGGCCGGCATACCAGAGGGCACAAGTTTTGAGGGGGGGCGGAATGACCTGCTCTGTAGGAAGGGAAGGATAGTGAATTCAATCGACCGACTCTTCAGCCTGAAGCCAATATAGGATATGTGGAATGGGGAGGATGTGGGATTTGGAGAGCAGCTGTTGTTTTCTTCAAGTTCTTGTTTTCCTTCTATTTTCAGTTATTGTTAATAGTTGAGTTTCCTGAGTCGTGTTCGTTTGGGTTATCCGGTAAGTTCCCAGTTTCGCTTTTGCTGTCTGTTTCTGGGATACGGTATATTTGCCTCTAGGCCATCTTGACATCGTCCCTGTTGTGTGATGATTCTGTCCAGTAACTGTGTTTGATGTTTGATGTCATGCTTAAGGAAATCTTTCCAGGTGTATATAAGTCGGCCGGCTTTCTTCTTCCTTGCTTCGTATTTGAATGGAGCGTGTAGTAAGTGCTGTTGTGGGCGTCGCAGAATATGTATAGTAACATATCCGGTGGTTTTTGATTCGTTTGGTTATCGTTTTGCCCTGTAGTCAGTCATGAATTTTGTGGTATCTTGGATAGCTTCTGGCGTTCTCAAACATGTCTCTGAGGATCAGGCGTTCATATACTGACTGTTAACTGTTTGCTTTAGTGAGGGTTGCCGCTTTTTGTCCGTATTTTAGAAACAGTGCAATGACCATTTTGTAAATCAGGCGCACTATATTTCAGTCTATGTTGGATTTCTTTATAAAATGCATTAGGGCCTTGGAATTGCATATGGCTTGCCGGCACCTCTTTTTTATTGTGTCCTATGTCCTGCCGTAATATATGTGCCGAGATATTTGATTTCGTTTACGGTTCGTATTGGAACTACGTCCAATTCACTGGTTGTTTATGGGGTCTCTTATAAGAATTTTCGTCTTTCTACTTTTAAGTTTGCCATGAGCAGTTCTCCGATGATATTTAATTATTCACTTTTAGCTACTCCGCGGCATAGCAGCGCTGCGTATAAACGCTCCTTCAGGCTGCGGGCGGTCCGACTCTGGAACGCACCTCTTTGCAATATAAGAGACAGTCCGACTCTTTTTCTTTTAAGAAACATATTAACCTCTCCTTTCCCGCCGTCAGCATAAGCAGCGCGGCCCCGATCACTCTATGTACCGCTGTCAGCATAAGCAGCGGGATGACTAATATTTTTGAAACCGGTATTTTTTATCCAACGGTTGGACCAATTTTTACGGTTCGATCATGTGTGGACACCCAATTAGACAAACTTTATGGTCTGTGTGCTAGTTTATGCTTTTCCGTAGAAAAAAATAATTCAACCGCGTTTTGAAAATCACTTTCTTCCGGACGCTCCCAACGTATGTGGTGGTGAAATTTTATTGAGAGAAAAGTGTGGTTTTTTTGGTGATTTGAGGTAAGTATTTGTTTTATTCATATTTACAACTCTATTTGCGAAAAACAAACCACAAATCATAGTAAAATTCATCAAGATGTCCAGAAAATCGGCAAATTTACATGATACGTCATGCAACCAGACGGATTCCCCCCAATGCTATTTGTAATTCCAATGAGAAATACAGTTAGATTTCAATAAAAAATACATATATCTTATTGGAAATCTTATAAGGAATCCATTTTTATAGGTTTCTTTATCAAAATAATGTACCAATTTGCTGATTTTCCGTCAGAAACGTGATCAGGCATCCAATTCACATGCTTCACACGCACACATAAGCATTCCGCGACGCCATTTTACTCACACACAGACAGAATCTCACTACAGGGTGCGGGTGTTTTCAGTCATATTCGGTGAAACTCCATATCATAGGTTTCGGGGTGATGTGATGATTGGGGTTTCCATATCAAAGGTTCCGCGGGTTTATGATTGGAGTTCAGTGTCGATAAGGGGGCGGAAGCCCCTTTTTTTATCAATGGAAAAATCCAGCATCCAGCGACTTAAAAAAAATTGTGTTAAAAATTGTGTTAAAAAATATTTTTTTTGACTGTTATTTTTTGCTTCGGAATCGTGTAGTGCTGCTTTTTGCTATCACTTTTGGTTATAAACATTTTCCTCGTGCACCTCACCGATTTCGAGATATACGTCATATTATGTTTGTAATATCGATATCTCTATAAATATTGGTCCTAGGGAAAACATGCATATGACATAAAATTATGCTCGTAAGACACCCTACACGATGCCCAAGTGAAAATATCAAAATAAAAAAAATAAAAATAAAAATAAAATAAAAAAATAACAAATTTGTGTCATATTGTGTTAACTTGTCTTTTTAGGCGGATTCGTTTGCCTGCAAGTTCAGATATGTACTTTTGACAATTTAGTGTAAAATGACAAAAAAATGCAAAATTACACAAATTTGTAAAAGTGCACAGAGTGTACGTTTTGATCCTAATGCCTTAGCTACTTTTTTCAGAATGGATCATGACTATCATGCCCAGCTTGCGCGTCGGTCGCCGCCGGTGCGCATTCTATCCGATGAGAAGCTGGTGTATGTGCGCTCCCGCTCCGGTCGGATGAAGGTAAATAATTGAAATTTCACTCGCATCGTTTTTGCTTCGTTTCCTTTTATATTTATATATATACATATCCATTAATTTGTTCCATTCAGCAGCCTAAACGGTCTGAATATAGTTTTACCAAGTATAATTAAATATTTACCTGGGAAATGTGAAGTTTTATACTAAAAGGACACAAATAATTATACTGCAAATGTCACTGACTGCCAGTCTGGTATTTTGTTTATATTTAATTTGCCTATTTTATTTATGTTATAGATGGTGAAGCAACCAGCTTCTCTGGGCCGGAGCGGGAGCGAGGGCGACTCCTCCCCGCAGCCGTCGACATCAAGGCGCTGCCGGCATGCCTACTGACTGATATCTGACTGTGTACTGATGGCTGGTTAATATGTCTCTGTAATAGGGGTTTTAAAACTACGCACACCTCGCTTTGGACCGGTTTCGGTCGGGTGTATCGCTTGCTTGAGTGGGTAACTAAAACTACTAAAATATGCCATATCATATAACTTCCACGTTGCAGCATCAAACTGGTGGAAGACTGGTGTGTTGGGAATGCCTGCCTTCAGGAAGTTGATGAGTCGCAATCGCTTTCATGGACAATTGATATAACCAAATGCCCTTGACGAGGTACCTCAAATCCCGTGCTACTGATGTCATTGGGACGATGAATCGCAAAAGGGCACACGTCCCTGCTGAGATAAAATCGCTAAATGACTCCTGTGGGCATTTATGTCTTGCTAGACACATCTAAATCAGCCATCAGTGTGTGATTGTAATTCTCCTCCTTCATAGCGTTAGCGATCCGGATGTTTCTATCTTTTTGTGTGTAATTTTTATGTGTGTATGTGTCTAATGTTTATGTGTTTGTGTAAATAACAATTTCTATTTGTGGCCAACTACCTAACTATCTTATAACTTGTATAGAAATTGTTTACTTTAACAGTTGCAATGTTTCTATCTTTTTGTGTGGAATTTTTATGTGTCTAATATTTATGCGTTTGTGTAAATAACAATTTCTATTTGTGGCCAACTACCTAACTATCTTATAACTTGTATAGAAATTGTTTACTTTAACAGTTGCAACAAAATTCTTTTTCATTTTTCCGTAATTGTGTACTTTATTCCATTTTTTATACGGTAAAAGTTACAAATATCAGTCAAACAACTATCTAAGAACTTGTATAGAATTGTTTACCTACTTACTTACTGTTTACTACTTTTCCATAATTGTGTACTCGTGTGTGTGTAAATATAATGTATACAGTTTCATTGTGCATTAGTACTGTCCTGTTTTTTAAACAATTATGTCTCGCCCAGGTTTGCTGGAAGAAATATCTTTTTAGAGATAAGCTCGCCTGTTGTTATAAAATTTCTTTTAAGTACATTTTTATGCACAGGGCAATAAAGAATATGAATATATAACTATATAAATTTTGCTGGAAGAAATATCTTTTTAGAGATAAGCTCGCCTGTTGTTATAAAATTTCTTTTAAGTACATTTTTATGCACAGGGCAATAAAGAATGTGAATATATAACTATATAAATTTTTGTTCTTTTTTATTTTTCCAAAACCTAATTACACAATTACACATTAGGTAGGTGGTAGCTAATTACTGATTACACATTTCAAATAATTGTTTATTTTTTACAAATTTGTGTAATCTTACACTAAATTGTCAAAAGTACATATCTGATCTCGCATAACACTAGTTAACACAATATTACACAATATTACACTTTGTAAGAACAGTAGGTATCTGTACTTGCGCGTGAACGGAGCCGCGTGGAAACACTTCATATACACATAACAACTAAATACTAGTTAACTCAAACTTACACCATACCTACACGAACGAAACACCAGTTTAGCTATTTTACCTAGAATCAAATCACGGCGAAACATTTTCTTCGTTCCATCTTTGCACACTCTGTATAAACGCATATCGTACACCTGCCGTGACCTTGAGAAAGCCCAGAAACAACACACCGTGACACGAAATAACATGCATGATTTTGAATTATTTTTGTATGAAAAGGTACATAGTACGATACACTGTTAGAAAGCCTAGTTTGTCTTCTACTTAGAACCACTAATTCTAGAATGATAAGTATCACCTATTGCCTATAAATTCAATAATAGTACAAAGTGTTGATTTCTACCTATTTTATACTTTCCTTGCGAGATATGGCGTCCTCACACTTATCATTTATGATTTAGTGGCAAATACCACTTGTTTTCCTCTTATTGAATAAATTACCTATCCTAGGAACTAAGAAATATAACGCTAGGTAGTCTAGTCTCTTCACAAATAATTTCACAAGATTTGCATAATTCGCGCGATGCGTCAGTTTACTTTCCGTATTTTAAGAAAATTTGAAACGCTGAAATATTCGAAAGTTTCTATAAGAACACCCTAATGTTTTTATTGTTTTGAAAAGGTTATTTTGTGTAGATTACGTAGGTATCAAACAACATGTACATGTTGTTGATAATTTTCTGATGTCGGCTAGATTTGTGTCGAGAGGGAGCATTTTCATAGAAGTCTGTGTTTCTCATGCCAGTACAAAAATAAACTAAGGTCACAGTGACATTTTCTACACATTGTGTAAAAGAGGGTTTCATTAGCTACTCAGATATACAACTCCCATAATTCTAAGTGTTACCATTCCAACAGAATCACTTGATATATTAGTCAAGTGCCGCGCAGCCCGCACGCTCAAAAACACTCCGGTATTTGTCGTTTTTGACGTCTCGAACTCCCGGGAAAGGAGAGGTTAAAGAGCTCTACATGTCTCTTTCGTAAAAGTTACTGTATTTATTTTATTATATGTAAGGTTTATGTATATATCGGTAATTATTTCGTATTTGCTATCTGTATTTTACAGATATTTTAATTTATTCCTAGGCATTTTAGTTATAGTAATTATCGTGCACTGCCTACCCTTTTATGATAGCAATTCCTGTAATGCCTTGTTTTGCTGTAAGAAATCTCTTTTTAGAGACAAGCTCGCCCTTGTACATGCATTTTCATTTGATGTAACTTTTAAAACATTTGTGTGCAATATTGTGAAGGAGGTTTGTTCCTATATTTCCCTTTTTCCTGTATTTCTTTATAGCGTCTTGTCCGATGCGAGCATTCAGATACCAGAGATAGTGTTTTGACATATGTATCATGTTTGTTTCCTGTATATAGGCCATGTGTATGTTTTTGTTAGTCAATTCCGCGTCAATGTTGAGTCTTTTAGTTATTTCGGCGCATCCTCTAACCTTCCAAGTAGCAATGCGCATACGCTCGCATGTGACTTGTGGTTTACATATGGGGCTGTTTCGTATCATCGTATATCCGGTGTTGTCTGGGATGTCTTCTGTTGATGTTATGGTTGACCCTGAGGAGGTCATGGGTGTTGCATTAAGTATCGGCGAAAGTATGGTGTTATCAGTTTGGTTATCGGTTGCTTGATCCGTGGGTAAATTTGGCGATTCAAGCAAGTAAACGCTGTCGTAGTGGTGTCCTGTGACGTTGAGGTTGATAGATTTCACTGCATCCGCTGGATTCTTGGGCGTGAATGTGAGCGATGGTGTATTTTGCTGGTGGATTGTTGCGTTAAGTAGAAAGTATTCGGCAGCTGGTATTATAATCTCCTCTCCAGCCCAAGTACCGTAATTGCGTAGATTTTCAGTGGTGAGTTGTTAAGAATTTCAGGCTCAGTGATTGCGAGCTTTGTTCTGTTCATCGCCGTTTTCTTCTACATATTTAACTAGGTCCTTACGAATGTGAGTGTGGTTGCATGTTAATTGACATAGGTGATTAATTTGGTCAGCAATTGCGGTGAATAGGCAGTTACCATCTCAGCGTTGGTAAGGCTTCCATTAGGTTATCTTCTTGGGATGTTGTTGAAAGAAAGAACTTAGAGATAGCGTGATTTATTTGAACTACCTTTGTCTACGATTAACAGATCGTACGGGTTGCGATTGTCAAAGTTTGTGCGTATCTTCGTGCGCCCTTATTCTCGGTAGAGAGCCGCTTAGGACAAAAAGTCTCCGATTTTATTGTTGTTATTGTTCATCAGTGGAAGTCTTTTGTTAATTGCCTGTTTTCTGGAAGATGGTGAAATGATCCTTTTATGATGTGCAATTGTTTGCTGTTTCTCGCTATTTCTCAGAATATGCAGTTATGTAGTAGACGGGCTTGCATTATTGTTTTATTTTTGTGGGCTTGTCGGACCGGATAAAGTTAGAAATGGTTATGTTTTGTTTTACTGTTATTGGGTAGGTTCCTGCTTAGTTTTGTATTTAGGTATACCTATCTCTGGCCTACCTATCTAGGCACTGTGTCTGTGGAATAGTTTGGAGCTGGTGTAGTAATTTGAAGCGAGCGTGGTATCTGTTTATGAAATGGTATTTAGCATTACGAAGGGGGTTACCTGCCAGATATAGAGTTCGTTTTGCCTTTTGATCTGAGTTAGGGCTATCATAATCGCAGTGATCTCACCAGGTTGTTGCTCAGCTAGTGAGACTCATTGCACTGATATCACCTACTTCAATTCACTTCATTAGTGCATATTAGTTAGGTCCGTGACTCGGGTCGAGGTTCAGTCCGTGAACAAGGCCCTAGAGATGAATACCCGGTTGTATCTGACCCGGCGGAGGGGGATGCATGTGTTTGTGGCGTGTGAGTGTATGTGTCGGTACGGTAAGTATCAAAGTCATTGGTCATCTTATCTTGAGTTGTGCATTTTGGGTAGGCCGGGGGAAGGTGTTTAGATTTACCGCTATCATATTATCTGTTTTTGGGGCGGGTGGAACTTGAGGGTACTTTGGTAGTCGCGCTGTATTTTGGTATGGGAAAAGTGAGATGCTGCGATGTAGATTTGACTGGTTGTTGATAGGTTCTTGATTACGTTTTGGGGCTCTATTATGTATGCGCTGTCGTAGTGGCTGTCGGAAAAGGTCAAGTTGAGTTATATTCTTGTTGGGGGCTATATACGATTGATGGGCCATTTTGTTGATGGATCGCTACACGTAGAACTCCGCGGCTGCTATGATAATTTCTTCACCGCCCCACGTGCCCTGTATGTGGAGATTTTTTATGTACTCAGTGAAAGCTTCTGCATTTGGTGCGTCGATCGCATGTTTGATGCGTGGATAATTGCTGTTAGCTTCCACGTATCTAGCTAAGTCGCTTCTGATGTGGGTATGGTTGAATGTCGCTCCAAACAGATGGTGGATTTGGTCTGCAATTGCATGGAACAGGCAGTTTCCATCTCTGGGCATTGGTAGAGTTTAGATTGTGAGATATTACTACAGGAGAAAGCCTCGTGGTATTTTAGCTAATATGAAAGTGTGTGTGTGGGTTGTTTCTAAGAGGTGTACGGCCGGTATGATGAGAGACGCTGTTTGGCTTTTTACGATCTATTTTTATTCTAATGTTTCCCGGTATTTCCAAGATGGGCTGACACCATAGAATGGGTGCCAGATGTGTGAGGGAACGTTGTGAGCCTTTTGTGCTTCGAAGCTTTTTCAATTGTTCCTAAATAGCAGTCAATTGTTTTGTCTAGTTTCTGGGAGTTTGGTGAGATGGCATTTTTATGGCCTGCACTTGTTTAGTTTTTGTTTATTGTCGGGTTTAGTATATTTGCAGTTTAGCTACATAAAAATAATTCTAGGATTGTTAAGTTTTGGGTTGGCTTATTCACTGAGTTTCAGGGTTTAGTGGATGGTTATTGTTAATGACTGTTTTGAATGGTCCTTCGAAGATGAGGAGAAAATAAATCTCGAGGAGAATTATCTCGAATTTATTTTCAGGCAAATCAATATAAGTATATGTAGCTATAATAATGTTTTATTAGTTGATTTTGATATTGCGTAGGTAGGGAATTGTTATATCCTGCCTATGACGCACCTATAAATGTGATTATGCCTTAGTCAATAGGGGCGACCGCGGCCGCGGTAAGTGGTGGTTTATTATTGTCAGGCGGCGAGTGGTGCTGAGAGAAATAAAGTTAGAGGTAGGTAATCACTATCAATGATGTCCTAATCGGAATGATCTCACCAGGTTGGTGTGTTTAGCGGCGGTGGTGGTGGAGGCAGTAGCGTTGAGGGTGTGTTGCGTAGGCGTCGCTCGCTGCCGGCCTGTCGCTGCGTGGCTCAGACGTGCACCTGGCCTAGAATAAATTCTAGGGCTTGCACAGATGGGATGTCTAAGAGTATCGCGCAGTTCTCTGGGCATTCATTACACTTGACCGCACTAGTATCATCACAATCACTGAAATGCGTGGTATTGCACAGATGGGGTGCCTAGATGGATCACGCACATTCCCCAGGTAACCCTTACAGTAACACGCGGTATAAGCCAGGCTCGTTTTCGGGCCTCCGGAGGCAGAACAAAAGGCGCGCGCCGGGGATGAAAACTATTGTTTGTTTAAATGCGTTTGGGAGATCTCGGGGGGACACGTCCGTTCGGTCCGGCAACACAAACGCCACTCGTCTCCAGCCCAAGTACCGTAATTGCGTAGATTTTCAGTGTTGAGTTGTTAAGGATTTCAGGCTCAGTGATTGCGAGCTTTGTTCTGTTCATCGCCGTTTTCTTCTACATATTTAACTAGTTCCTTACGAATGTGAGTGTGGTTGCATGTTAATTGACATAGGTGATTAATTTGGTCAGCAATTGCGGTGAATAGGCAGTTACCATCTCAGCGTTGGTAAGGTTATCTTCTTGGGATGTTGTTGAAAGAAAGAACTTAGAGATAGCGTGATTTATTTGAACTACCTTTGTCTACGATTAACAGATCGTACGGGTTAAGATTGTCAAAGTTTGTGCGTATCTTCGTGCGCCCTTATTCTCGGTAGAGAGCCGCTTGGGACAAAAAGTCTCCGATTTTATTGTTGTTATTGTTCATCAGTGGAAGTCTTTTGTTAATTGCCTGTTTTCTGGAAGATGGTGAAATGATCCTTTTATGATGTGCAATTGTTTGCTGTTTCTCGCTATTTCTCAGAATATGCAGTTATGTAGTAGACGGGCTTGCATTATTGTTTTATTTTTGTGGGCTTGTCGGACCGGATAAAGTTAGAAATGGTTATGTTTTGTTTTACCGTTATTGGGTAGGTTCCTGCTTAGTTTTGTATTTAGGTATACCTATCTCCTACCTACTAGTACGGCACTGTGCCTGTGGAATAGTTTGGAGTTGGCGTAGTAATTTGAAGCGAGCGTGGTATCTGTTTATGAAATGGTATTTAGCATTACGAAGGGGGTTACCTGCCAGATATAGAGTTCGTTTTGCCTTTTGATCTGAGTTAGGGCTATCATAATCGCAGCGAACTCACCAGGTTGTTGCTCAGCTAGTGAGACTCATTGCACTGATATCACCTACTTCAATTCACTTCATTAGTGCATATTAGTTAGGTCCGTGACTCGGGTCGAGGTTCAGTCCGTGAACAAGGCCCTAAAGATGAAGTACCCGGTTGTATCTGACCCGGCGGAGGGGGATGCATGTGTTTGTGGCGTGTGAGTGTATGTGTC
The DNA here is from genome assembly GCA_949825045.1 of Argyresthia goedartella. Taxonomy (NCBI): domain Eukaryota; kingdom Metazoa; phylum Arthropoda; class Insecta; order Lepidoptera; family Argyresthiidae; genus Argyresthia; species Argyresthia goedartella. The sequence continues at coordinate 9,653,146 of OX463812.1, read as the reverse complement.
GGTACGGTAAGTATCAAAGTCATTGGTCATCTTATCTTGAGTTGTGCATTTTAGGTAGGCCGGGGGAAGGTGTTTAGATTTACCGCTATCATATTATCTGTTTTTGGGGCGGGTGGAACTTGAGGGTACTTTGGTAGTCGCGCTGTATTTTGATATGGGAAAAGTGAGATGCTGCGATGTAGATTTGACTGGTTGTTGATAGGTTGTTGATTACGTTTTGGGGCTCTATTATGTATACGCTGTCGTAGTGGCTGTCGGAAAAGGTCAAGTTGATAGTTCCGACTGAGTTATATTCTTGTTGGGGGCTATATACGATTGATGGGCCATTTTGTTGATGGATCGCTACACTTATTACGTAGAACTCCGCGGCTGCTATGATAATTTCTTCACCGCCCCACGTGCCCTGTATGTGGAGATTTTTTATGTACTCAGTGAAAGCTTCTGCGTTTGGTGCGTCGATCGCATGTTTGATGCGTGGATAATTGCTGTTAGATTCCACGTACCTAGCTAAGTCGCTTCTGATGTGGGTATGGTTGAATGTCGCTCCAAACAGATGGTGGATTTGGTCTGCAATGGCATGGAACAGGCAGTTTCCATCTCTGGGCATTGGCAGAGTTTCCATTGTGAGATATTACTACAGGAGAAAGCCTCGTGGTATTTTAGCTAATATGAATGTGTGTGTGTGGGTTGTTTCTAAGAGGTGTACGGCCGGTATGATGAGAGACGCTGTTTGGCTTTTTACGATCTATTTTTATTCTAATGTTTCCCGGTATTTCCAAGATGGGCTGACACCATAGAATGGGTGCCAGATGTGTGAGGGAACGTTGTGAGCCTTTTGTGCTTCGAAGCTTTTTCAATTGTTCCTAAATAGCAGTCAATTGTTTTGTCTAGTTTCTGGGAGTTTGGTGAGATGGCCTTTTTATGGCATGCACTTGTTTAGTTTTTGTTTATTGTCGGGTTTAGTATATTTGCAGTTTAGCTACATAAAAATAATTCTAGGATTGTTAAGTTTTGGGTTGGCTTATTCACTGAGTTTCAGGGTTTAGTGGATGGTTATTGTTAATGACTGTTTTGAATGGTCTTTCGAAGATGAGGAGAAAATAAATCTCGAGGAGAATTATCTCGAATTTATTTTCAGGCAAAGCAATATAAGTATATGTAGCTATAATAATGTTTTATTAGTTGATTTTGATATTGCGTAGGTAGGGAATTGTTATATCCTGCCTATGACGCACCTATAAATGTGATTATGCCTTAGCCAATAGGGGCGACCGCGGCCGCGGTAAGTGGTGGTTTATTATTGTCAGGCGGCGAGTGGTGCTGAGGGAAATAAAGTTAGAGATAGGTAATCACTATCAATGATGTCCTAATCGGAATGATCTCACCAGGTTGGTGTGTTTAGCGGCGGTGGTGGTGGAGGCAGTAACGTTGAGGGTGTGTTGCGTAGGCGTCGCTCGCTGCCGGCCTGTCGCTGCGTGGCTCAGACGTGCATCTGGCCTAGAATAAATTCTAGGGCATGCACAGATGGGATACCTAAGAGTATCGCGCAGTTCTCTGGGTATTCATTACACTTGACCGCACTAGTATCATCACAATCACTGAAATGCGTGGTATTGCACAGATGGGGTGCCTAGATGGATCGCGCACATTCCCCAGGTAACCCTTACAGTAACACGCGGTATAAGCCAGCCTATAAGCCAGGCTCGGGATGAAAACTATTGTTTGTTTAAATGCGTTTGGGATATCTCGGGGGGACACGTCCGTTCGGTCCGGCAACACAAACGCCACTCGAATTTAACATAACGTCAAACAGCACTTATTTTAAAACCCCCATTAGAGGAAGTGACGTAATAATTGTTGTCAGTATGAGACAGAGTGTTCTATGCAAAAAAGGAGAAGGAGATTGACGCATAGCTCTGTCCCTTATTGACAACAGCTCTTATATCACTGCCGCTGTAGGTCCGTTCGCGCCAAAATTTCATCTGGCACTTTGAACCCGAGATCTTTTGCATGTTTTTATTTAATTTATGTTTTTAGGTATCATTATATAATTAATTGTTATAAATATCTTGACCGAAGATTTTCTATTTATATTTATTTGATATAAGTTTTTATTAGTTATGTAATAATAGTTACTTTATTGTTATACTTTATTGCACAAAAACAAAAGATAGTATATACCTATACAAAGGCGAGCTTTTCCCTAAAAATATTTCTAGGTTACCTATATATTTCTGATAACACATGGCATTCAAAAGATTTAATTATCTCTACATATATTTTTATTCCGTTTTTTTCCAATACCAATAACTTTCTAGACTACATTTTGCGATCCAAAATCCAATATTGACTTTTCATCAAAAATATACAAACCATGTCACTCTCACGGTCTCCAGAAAACCAAGGATACCTCATTTGTTAAAATCCGTCAAGCGTCAATTTTTACATTTGCAAGCCATTTAAAAAAAACTAAAAAGTGAATCGATGAAAAAAAAACATTTAAATATAGATCCTGCTCAAAAACAATTACGAAATTCGGTTGAGAAATACGATCTGTATAGGAGAACAGCCGGAAATCCGGGCAGACGGAAGAAGGGGTTGTCAAAGCAATTTTGCCCAAGCTGAACGAAGACGCCTCGCTCGCTCGGTCAATAATGAAACTGCCTAAACGACCCATCGATATAAAAAACGACCCCACTCTTTCACGGTCTACTATCAAACACAGGCATTTATTAACACAGATTTCACTCAGTGAAATGATACCGTTATCTCTTTGAGTGTCCCCGTGCCGATGAATGGGCAAGTTCGGTTATAGACTGCTAGCTGACAAGGCCCTCATTCAACTGAATAACTACAATAGAAAAAAGTTTCTGTTGTGAACCCCAATTAGGCATAAAAATAAACAAACTGGCCTTGACAATCTGATATAATAATCCGGCAAAATTCAAAATTACCAATTTTAAGATGATGGTTTTCGCGCAGTGATCGTTATCGAAATTGCTCGAATTGCTTACCTGCGCAATTCGAGCAATTTCGAAAACAATCACTCCGCGAAAACCATCATTGTTTACATTATTTTAAATACCAGGTTGGTGTCACTATAAATACTGTCTTATTGGGATCTAATTGAAATTAGTCGGGACTTTGGTAATGGAACTACATACCCAGATTCAAGTACGAAGAAAGAAAAAAGTTTATCTGCGTCACAGCTTGTGATAACAGTTTGATCGCATCGATCTTGGTGTGGATCGGAGTTAGCAAATAAGGTACAAATTATTTCACGAGAGGTTTAGTGGAATAAGGCCCCAGGCGACAATCGGCGACATGTAATGATGAGAGCTTTTTCGTGTCACCGAATCTGTCTGGAGAGAGGAAAGCCACGTTGAGGGAACGCGGATTTGATAAAACGCAGTTATGTACGCGAAATTGTTTACATTTACTTCAGGCGGGTGACTTTTTTGTTCGCGTTATCTTGAATAATGTGTAAATTCTGCCTTATTAAGGCACCGGACTATAAGCCTGGAAAGGGGCTTTATCTGTAGAGTTGACGTTATATTATAACGTACAGACGAACGTTCTATCAAGCCTAAACTTGCCGATGACCTCCGATCACAGATGTGATTTTTTTACGGCTACCGCATTACTGTGTATAATTTATAATCTCTAAGCTCGTTTGTTGTTATAGGATAACGAGTCACTTTTCTACTACCTTTTAAAAAGTGAAGCTGCTGATTCTTCCTTCGAATAAAAATCTGCCGGCGTTTTTCTTTCAAGTACAAGTTGTTGGCTCTATGCTTTTCTCTTTTTGATGATTTTTCGCATCGTTTTTATGTGCTTGAGTGCCGTGACATTTAATTAGCTACCCATTATTATGAACAACTTTCCCCAAGAAACATATGGTGGTAAATGAAATAAATTTTTGGGTCTCCCATAGTAACTTGTAATCAGCTGATCGGGTCAATGTACTGAGGGACGAAAAATATTTTTCATTTGCGACCTTAATATGTTTCTTTGGAAAAATTGTTCACAATGATCAGTGCTATCGATCCCTAAAATATGGTCAGCTAATTAAATGTCACCTTGTATAAGTAGGTAGGATATAAAAGTAACCCACACAATATAGACATTACTCATATCTACCAACTGTACCATCCAATTCACGGCATTTCAGCTTATACTGCCGCTAATCAGCCGCCAGGTGGTAACCTATTCTAAACCATTGATTTGCCAAACCTGTAATTTAACACAACCGCGAAATAAACGCGCAATTCAGCGCAGCAATTCTAGTCGGCCGCAAAGCCGAAATCAAAACAAACGGTACAATCCCATTTCCCACACAGATTAGTCGCTGCTGGTGGCACGGGGCGATGTTTTGCCGGGAGCCGAACACGAAACCGAGTATTTGTCCGGCCCGGCCTTCACCCACATATTTATCTCCTTTTGTCTCTGATTATTTGCTTCAGGACCCCGCTGAACCAAGGCGAGGGGGGCTTAGAGTTACAAATCTGGTCATGCATTGGCCAACTGATCTAGCGAGCTTTCATAAATCAACGTTGATATACAGGCACTAACATTGCTTCTGGCCCCACGCTATTATACCCTGTGTAGTGGGAACCATAAACAGTGACGTCGCAAACATAAAAATCGAAGACCTGGGGTTTCTTCTTCTTTCCCAGCCGGGATTCAAGCCCGGGACCGCGCGCTTCGGAATCACAGCGTCGACCGTAACAACTGTTAGAATAATTAGCTTAAGAGTGATGCCATTTTAGGTGTCATATTTGTAATAAAAGAAGTAAATTTGATTAGTTTGTGAGCTGTTAACTTAAACGGAAGTTGAATTATTATTTTATGAAATGTCAACTTGACGAAAGTCTGTTTAATAATTTATAGGGATGTTAACTTGAACGGAAGTGTATTTAATAATTTTACCGGTTATTGATTTGGTTGGATATTAACTTGATTCATATTTTATTTTATTTTTGATCTTATATCCGTTTTCACATATATTGTTTTAGAGAATAGTTTCTAAATTGAACGGATGTCGTATTTAACTAAATGTCACCGAATATCGATTGGACAGGAAGTTCATTTAAATTATTAGGTTTTGGTTGTATTTTAAGCGGATATCCGTTTTCGCATTGATTTTGTTTAGGAGGGAATGGGAACTTAGCTGGAGGGGGAAAAAACTGTGATCGAGCTTTCCGTTCGTAGCTTACACGAAGGCACGACTGTTACTATAAATAGTTGGTGAACAATATAAGTGATACAAGTGAATCGTTATCGACGTTTTATTTCTGTACGGACCTCTCCTAAAACAACACAATGGTCATCGTGAGGAACCTCACCGGTTGGCACAGGACTGCGAGGATTGGCGATATGGCGAAATGGATCCATGTCGACTGAAAATGATGATGATGCTAACTTTCGATGCCGAAATATTCAGCGAACCACCTTTCAGGAGGACAGAAGAATGTCTTCGTGGCCCTATACTCTATTTGCCGAAACAAGTTTAGGGAACCTGACGAAATCTTATACTAAAAGATAACGCACTGGTTTACTATGTACAAGATATTTTATATTTACAACATATGTACACTCAGAGTAAGTAAGTAAATAGAGGGAGGGCTATTTTCCATGAACAGAAGTTAATATACCGATACTCTTTACTCATACGACCGTTTTACTTCGTATGACTGAAACCAATATAGTTTTGTCAGGACATGTATGGCGTACAATTTTAGTGACAACCAGTGATGGGTTAGGTATCGATATGTCACCGTAAGATAGTCAAAACCGTTAGTTGATAAACTAATGTTTTTTTTCTCGTTAGTTGGTCAACTATCGACAGATAGTAAACTGTAGCGTACTGATTACTATATGACGCGTTAGTTGATAAACTAACGGTTAAAACCGTTAAATAGTTAACTGTTTTAAACTTGAATTGCAAACGAAATACCCGGGCAAACACTGCGGTAGCTTAGGTGAAGACTAGAGGAGGCGAGCGCAACGAATCCCCCGAATAGTCTTCATGTTAGGTTGACATGTAAGAACAAAAGAAACGTAAATTATAAACCCTGTCGGTCTGGTTCACTATTTGTAGATAGTTGATCAACTAACGCGCTAGTTTATCAACTAACAGTTTTGACTAACTAAAAGTTTTGACTATCTTACGGTGACAGATATAAGAACGGCTGTCGACAAAAGTGATAGTTTACCTTCTTTTTTATCGATATTTTAGAAGACTGGTATTTGCCTATAATAATGATCATTGTTTAATAGTCAATAGTCAATAGTCAATAGTCAAAGTACTTTATTACTGTAGATATTTACATATACTTAGCAAACGTCATTTTTTGCCTCTTCTCTACATTGGACCACTGTGGGAGAAGTAGGGCGTAGAAACTCCCACAGATTTATTTTTAGATCTCTTTTAAAAATAGGTTGTGCTTAACTAATACAAATATGAAAAATTTAATTGTTATGATTAATAAGCAGGAATAAATAATTACAAAATTATTTACAGCAAGGTCTGTGTTGAGCCAGATTAACCCCATACAGTCCTGTCATTTAAGTAAGCTTGAACATTGTAATATCCCTTTTTCGACAAAGTCGCTTTAACATGCTTTTTAAATTGCTCAAATGGCAATTTCAAAATCTCCAGAGGTATCTTATTGTAGTAGAGAATGCACTGACCCTTGAAAGAATTGCTAACCTTCGCGAGTCTAAAACGGGGCGCACATAGTCTGTGATTATTTCTTAGGTTAACATTACAGCTATCGCTAAGTTTGAAAAATGTTGTAAGGTTCTTGCGTACATACATTATATTTTCGAAAATAAATTGACTAGCTACTGTTAGTATGTCAATTTCTTTAAAAAGCTCTCTTAAGGAGTCTGTTCGTTTTAAATTATAAATTGCTCGAATAGCTCTTTTCTGTAAAATAAAAATAGTTTGAATATCCGCTGCTTTCCCCCACAAAAAGATACCATAGGACATCACACTATGAAAGTAACTAAAATATACTAGCCTAGATGTAGCCACATCCGTGCTTTGTCTGATGTTCCTAACAGCGTAAGCCGCAGAACTTAATTTACCAGCCAATTTATCTATGTGGGGTCCCCACTGCAATTTGCTATCAATGGTTATTCCAAGAAACTTCGTATCATTTACTAATTCTAACGTGCTGTTGTCTAGCACTAAACTGGTCTCAACTTGCCTGACATTTGGAAGTGAGAATTTGATACACTTGGTTTTACCAGCGTTTAACAATAAATTATTAACTGTGAACCAATTCAAGGTTAAAGACAATACACCATTAACATCATCAAATTCTCCTTTTTGTCTTTCAATTTTGAAGACCAGTGAAGTATCATCAGCAAACAACACTATGTCAGTTAATTTCTCCACCATGAAAGGCAGATCATTAATATATACCAGGAATAAGAAAGGGCCTAATATGGAACCTTGTGGAACGCCAATTAAATAAACAAAGTCGAAGTGATAATTTATTTACATACCCTCAATAACCAATTTCAAATACCTTGGTCATATAGGGACTGAGGACCTGAGGGATGACCTAGTCATAGATTGGGAGCGCAGCGCTTCGGCAGTTCGGGCGAATATGTTGGCTCTTAGGATTGCACATTGTAAAAAGCCAGTAAAAATCTCACTCTTCAAGGCACACTTACAATCAATCTATACGTGCAGCCTATGGATCAACTTTACCCAAAATACTCATGTACATAAATATCACTCCGCAAAGACACTTAAATAAATAGCTACTGTCGTTGCGCGGCAATAAAGCGCAATCTAAATCGCACCTGCGCTATGCCCAGTAATCGCTAAACACCTACAGAATCAGATTCCCCGCACGTGCAGGTTAAATTGCGCCGCATCACTACATCTGAGAGCTTATTTATTCTGGCATCTCAATGTCGTCCCGTCAACTCCTGTCTCGCTCACTCACGGTAGGGTTACCTACACACTGTTATCGAATGAACACGCGTGGCAGCAGCAACAGAAACCTAGAGGTCATTGCAGGTCGGCTCGACGGCCCAATACTCAACAGTGCGTGGAAAACAGAGCCATGCCTTAGGCAGGCCGATTTTTATGAAATAGGTTGAATTGAGTGTGATTATGTTACAAACAAAATATGGATCCTTTTGTGCTCCGAAATTAATTATTATCATTAAAATATATATATAATCAATAAAAAACACACACAATAAAGTCAATCGTTATAAAGAAATAAATAAATTGAACACACATTTTCATTTACACACTATTAATTAATATAAATCATACCCTTGACGTACCGTGACCCGTGACGAAGTAAAATATCAGTACAATATATGTATTGAAAATGATCAGTGGGCATAATGTATAATGTCTATTGGGATATTTAGACGAATCGTGAATGTTGGATCCCGTGTTAATAATCTCTTACTCTAATAACAGATGTGAATGGGAGATTAGTGTTAGTGTAGTAGTTTGTATTAGTCTGCAATTTTTTTATTGCTGGTAAAACCATTCTGCAGTAAAATCTTTTTGAGAATTCACGCGTGTTTTTGTCGCCCAGTCGGACCCACGAGATATAGAGAGGCAATCCACACATTTAGTAATAGTGTTTCACGAGGAAATCTAAAATTAAAAAAGTAATATTTAATCACATATCAATGATGCTTTGTGGAAAAGATTGATAAATACAGATTAAATAAATGCAATTAAGCAGTATTATTTCTTACTATGCAGCGTATTGATTTATATCAGGACCGATATTTCATGAACAAAATTGTCGAAAATAAATTATTATAAATACGCTACTATAAACGTATTTATGATATCACTGGGCCGAAATAATTTGGGAAATCTTCTCATGTAGCCAATGTATCTGTGGTAGCGTGGTATCTCAACTTAATATTCAATGCTCTGTGGTGGTAGCTGATTAATTCGCCTAAGTTTTTATGATTTTTCATGTACATTTTACTCTGTATAAAAAATAATTGGCGAATGTCTTTCTAATACAATTTTATAATTTTTCTCACTGATTGACCACTTTTATAATTAAAATAACGTTTCCCGAAAGTTTCGATTTGAAATATTCAGTCTTTGTTTAAGTTAAGACTTTGACAGATGCTGTTTGGTGCAATTAAAGAGTTTGTTGTCTGACAAACTTACACATGGTGAGTATTACCTAATTCTGTAGAGTAAAAAATAAAACCAAAAGAAACCAAACCATCAACAAAGGGGTACCCAATCCAAAATTGACGCTGCATCTATTAATGCAAAGCGTTTCGTTTATCTGAGCAAGCACAGAAGAAAGATAAGTGAGAAGACAGAAGCAATCACAGCCTTGTGTATGAACGCCACACAAGTAAATAGAACGTCGTCTCTGTTACACAATTTCATACAAAAGACATCATCAAAAAACGCAAGTGTCGACACACTGTAAGAAGTAAAGACGCATTCATAAAGGCAGATAATTTATTACACACAATAAGTATACGTTAGTTTAGTCAGGTAGTTAATCTTCGTTCTATTTAATTTCAGTTACTACCTAACTAACCTAACTTATATGATCCAACATTGTTTTTGTCAAAAATTGCGATGTATATTTTTTTGTTTTTGTCATGCTAACTTCAATGATCCAACATTTTTTTGTTAAAAATTGCGATGTATATTCTCGAAAATTTTAAATAAAACAGCTGGTTCATACGAAAAAATAATCAATCACTATGTTCAATGAAAAAGGGAATCACAGGGAAAAGTTGCAATGGTTAATTGCACTAACACAAGATATTCACGTAAAGAAAAGCCGGCTACACACGACAAGATATCGGTGGCGATCTAGTAGGGAGATGTGGGGATGCCTCCTAGATTGCCTCTGAATCGTGTCGTATGTAGGGCCATACTTGTTCGTGGCCGATATCGCCTACTAAATCGGCTGGCAGGAGCAAAAATGTAGCCGATGCTTACTAGATCGGAGCACCGCCCCCTCCGCCCTGCGCGTGTGTAGGCGCATCGGCCTGATTCCTTTGGACAGTTTGCCGCCGGCGACACACGCGTAAGGATGTATTCTTTAGTTTGCCCAGTGGCCAAATATCGCAAGGTTGCAATTAACCTTTCTCTTGGGCTTATCGCTTCTCTCATCACCATGCTCTGTTTTTCTATAGGTGGCGTGATAATTTGTAGGGGGTCGTTAAAACTGTGTTCATCCATCCGAAGAAAATTAATCAGGTCTTTGGACTCCAGCTCATTAAAGACGTTAATGTGGCTTAGTTGTTGTCTCTTTTGGAGCCATTTTTGCATCCAGCAACTTCTCTTTTTTCTATTTTGGGATAAGTTGGCTGTGAGGGCTAATGCCAAACCAACACATTGATGTTTAGAGAGAATTGGAGGCATTTTGAAGCGCTCTTCCGCACATGCGTTCCGCTCCCTCCACGTCCGAACACGTACCGCTCGGTAGCCCCGTGTGTAGAGTCTGCCCCGATATTGCATATAGGAGGCATCCCCACCTCTCCCTACTAAATCGCCACCGATATCAAGTCGTATGTAGCCGGCTTTAAACATGTTTCTGCATGTACAGGTATTGAAAAGTGACAACAGCGCATTCAAGGCCACCGTTCATAACATGTGGTGCGACGTGTACCTAGTCTACGATCATTACGAATTCTGGCGGCGAACTTGTTTGAGTTACTTCCGTAATTATTCCAAGGAGTGCGGAAGCGACTACTAATGCTAAGTTTCACGCTATTTTCGTGCATAAAAATCTGTTCTGCATATTTTATTATCTGCAGCGACAAAGGTAATGTTAATGTTTTTATTTTCAAAAATAGCTTAAACACATTGACCTCCTGTCAATCTTGAGAGATTTTTCCCAAGAGATCAGGTAGAATGGACATCTAGAATAAATATATCAAACCACCTATCGAAATAAAACGCACAATAACTCATGTAAAATAAAACAAATATGCTTACCTACTGGCCATTATTTAATTTAGTGATGTGCAATTTTATTTTTTTATTTTATTTATTCAGAAAACCAACAGCGTTACAGTTTAATTCTCTTAATTAAATTACTTATTTACTACAGCCAATTATAGGTTTCCATAAATTACTAAATCTATTTAAATGTGCTCGTCAAACAATTAATTTTTCATAACTACAGTATTCAAAAAGAGAATGGGCCACGTAACAAAAAAAACAAGGGTACCAAACTGAGAAAACCATTTCGAGATAACTGTGTTCCTAAGTAGATTCCGTTATTGATATAAAAAAAAAATGAGGACTACTGAAATATCCGTAAAAAACATAATGTACTTCATTTTGTTTTCTACGGCGTAGTTTGTTAAAATTCCCTTCGTCGTTAAGGAGGCTGTTCTGTAAAACTGTCTAGTACAACAGTTTTCTTGACAGTCGATAACGCAGATGTCAGTCAGTACGTAAACAAATATTGATTTTATAGTTTTTTAGTTTTATAATCGGAAACAACCAGCCTCAAGTACCTACAACCGTTCCAAAACTATCACTGCGCAAGTGACGTCGAGGGGTGAAATTTAAAAATATTCAAATTAGGTAAATTTCACAATATTAAATAAAAATAGAAAGTATTTTTATTTAGCATGGCCCATTGTATCAACTTTATTATCAACAAGAATTCATTCTTAGAAGGTTAAATTCATGAAAAACCTGGGAATGTTAGTATGGGAAATAGACATTATATGTACTCATTTGCAGATAGAATGTATGAGAGATGAGGTCTCAAAATAACAACAACAAGTTTGTTCGGATTTTGGTTACCCTTAACCGGTTTAGAATATTCTTCTAACTTGCAGCTATAAATAGACATACAAGTTATTCTGAACACTCGGTGCGCGAGTCAGACTCACGCTTGACCAGTTTTTTCACGTATATATCACTACACCTACCTTCACGCATATGAGTAGTCTAAAACCAATGAAAAACTTGAGGCTGTTTAACTGGTTTTGATGACTCATACGCCACGAGCCGGAAGGCAGGTACCTCCAATTTGTCTGCAAAAGTAGCAGGGTCCTTCTTCTGAATTGATTAATTCGGTGGCTAATAAAACGTAAACAAAGAGATGGAAGCCGTGGTACAAAGTCCGAGCTATAGTGATGTCATGCTGCGTGTCGACAATCGATGTGTAGTAGGATTGTCTAGTTGCTTGCTGCTTGTACGTTTATAAATCATTTGCTAACATATTTAGGGTTATTTCGTGTGAAACTGAAACTACATATTCAGGACCAAATTTAACCCATGATACGCAAATAAAGTTAATTTTTACTTATTTCTTATAGATTTAGCCTGGGCGTATACTAGGACGCAGGCGACGCAGACAACTCAGAAAAAAAATCTAGGCAGTGCAGACGACGTCTTTTGTTTGACAAGCCTTGCAAAAACTTCTCTGCCTGGTCTGCGTCGTCTGTGTCCCAGCATACACCAAGGATTATTATAGTATTTACATATAATAGGGTATTATGGTGAATGTACAGAACAGATAGTAACAGAAAGGCGTTTATTGGGTTATTGGAGTCGTAATTTTGGACAATGACATAACATTTCACTTCACATCTTTGTAAGATAAGAAAGTTTGAATAAAGTATCTGTCTACTTATTAATTTATCTGTAAAATAATACTGTGGTCCACTAAAGTAACCATAATTGCACACAAATTATATGAAGAAAACAAGAGTTACATGAAAATAGTCTTCAATAAGAGATCTCTTCCAGCCATATTATTTTAATGGAGAAATCAGACTAAGTTAGTCTCAGGTCAGGAGACGATAGGTAGGGTCGGCGTAGCCCCTGCTGCATTCGCGTGCAAAGTCCGGCTATCGACAACTACTCGTACCGCCAAATAGCCATCCCTAGATCAATCGAGCGACGATATACACGTGGTTAGCTCGTGGGAGCAACCAATTCAACCAAACAATATCAGACTCGAACGAACTCGCCTCTGAGCAATCCACTCATGCGACTGCTGCTGTGATTGGCTACGCGGGTTCAAGAAACTTTCTTTTAATAAATATAGTGGATTTAAGTGAAAATGATTGTGTAGAGTTTTTTTTTCTGTTTTGTTAAAAGTGTAAAATGAAGTCCAATGTTTTGTTCGGTGGGTGCCGGCTTATGTGAGTTGTTCGAAGTTGTTTTGTTTACTAAACAAGTTGAAATTTAAAATGATTCCGTGCATAGTATTGATGATTTTTATTATATAAAAATGGAAGTCGTTACGTTGTTAATAATAAGTATTGAGACTAATCGTGATTTTACCTATAATGTATGATTTAACTGTCACATATAGGGCTTATCCAGACATTGTGATACAGGCCCTAAGGTCAGAGTGTCGGTAAGGGGGCGGAAGCCAAATACTTACACTAGTTTTTAATTAAAAACACATTTGCCAAAGTAAGAAAACTGTAAGCATAGCAAATTGATCTCTAAAATATATTTGCTAGAGTCAGCAATGTAGCCATAGTAAGCTAGGTAGGTATTTCGATATTAAATATTATTGTAGAACCTGATCCAGTTATTATAAGTTTTGAAAATATGCTTGAAATATCGTCTCGCCATCTATAAGTTTTGATTTTCTCACTTCAAATTGTCTCGCGCAGACGTATTTTTATACAATTAGCAAATATACATGTACGACTCAATCTGCGAACTTCATAGTTTGTCCCTACTAGTATAGATGTCGCAGTTAGTTGGTTAAATCAGACACTTAACTAACTCTCTAGACCGTTAAATAAATACCGACGTAGGTGTCTGATTTAACCAACCAACTGCGACATAGGCACCGATTTACGAGTAGGTATTACGTACTTATTATGATAAATAAGAACTTAAACGCATTTTTTTCAATTCAATTTTATTCTTGTTTACGGCTCCATAAAAATATATGTTGGACTGGCCTTGATTAATTTTACCTATAATAAAGACGTGCAGCTCTTTCGATCTTGACAAGGGGCCCTATTCTGGTAGGTAGGCATTACTAGGCAATGACGGCTCAGTGACAACCACGCGACGACTACCACGCCGACGACGGCCGACTACAGTTGTCCATCACCCGTATGATTAGCAAACCGCATTTCTACCATAGGTTGCTGAAAAAAATAGAAATCCAAACGCCAGACAATGGATACCTACCTCAAGTTGACCGTCGCGTCGCCCCGTCGCGTCATTGTCACTGATCGGTCAAAGTTTTAGCAGAATTGGGCCCCAGATCTTATTAAGGGAAAAAACATCGTTATAACATCCATAGGTCGCGAATTGCGGTATACCTACCGTGCTTAATTGCGTAGCTAATAGGTATGCATATTTAAGACCCACCGACATTCTTACGACGCAGACGCAGCTTGTTTTGCAAAAAAAACATCTTAGGAACGACGTTCCGTCATACAATAGTAGCCTTTATTACATCTGGTTGAAAGTCATTGTGCCAGCACCCGTAGTATGCCAAGCGCGGGGGGAGGTTTTGTCGCGAGAGGTGAGGGACAGAGCTTTCTATAGCGCATAGCTCCATCCTTCTCTTTCCCGCGTCAACACAGCCCGCGGGGGCCGGCATGCTACGGGTGCAGGACGATAGTGTTTTCAGAGTAAGAAAAATGGTGACGATGACTCATCGTCTGTCTGGTGGTAATATAATAGTATATGCGGGCTCACTTACAATTTGAAATAATACAGAGGGCTATTTGAGATGCGCAAATCCCACTTCTCTCCGTCTCAGATGCCGCATGCCGTGTAAATAAAACCGTGCGTAGGTAAAAGATAAAAAACCGGTCAAGTGCGAGTCTAAATCGCGCACGAAGGGTTCCGTACCACCGTTCAATGGAAGCGATGGTGTGGAGTGAATAGTTTGGATTTTACACAGCAAAATACTGTTTACAAAGTTATTGGTGCGGTTACTTTCACACTCCATGTACGTAACCAGGTGCATCCATAAGTTTGTATGTGGTATTGTTGTATGGGAGCCCCCTTAAATATTTATTTTATCCTGTTTTTTAGTATTTGTTGTTATAGCGGCAACAGAAATACATAATCTGTGAAAATTTCAACTCTCTAGCTAGCTAGGTGTGATACAGCCTGGTGACAGACGGACGGACGGACGGACGGACGGACGGACAGCGAAGTCTTAGTAATAGGGTCCCGTTTGGAACCCTTCGGTTACGGAACCCTAAAAACATAAACATTTACATTCTGGCACATACATAGCTTCTGGCCCCACACTAGGATACCCCCCCCCCCCCTGTGTCGTGGGAACCAAAAATAGCGACGTCACACACATATAAAATCCATGACCTGGGGTTTTTTTTTTAACCCCAGCCAGGGCTCGAACCCGGGACCTCTCGCATGGTAGGCAGAGCCACAACCGCTGCGCCATAGAGATCGTCTACATAGATTAGAGTCGTTTAGGTAACTCTACTAACTCTCTCCGAATACAGTTTGGTAAGAATGCGAAGCGTCGCTAATCTACTACAGAATCGTCAATTAGCTGTTTCGTTCACAGAAACGTCAAAGTGCAAATTAACGATGTTTAGTATTTTAGCAATATTGATGTCGAGATCTCGGTTTTTGGGCCATCGAACCGCGCAAATGCGTCTCTGGTTGCTCCGAGAACAATAGACCTTTTTTCCCAAAGGACCCATCTCCTATGAACTTGTCGAAGTGAAGTGTCTTGAATTCAGGTTTACTAAAAATTAAGCTACGTGTTTGTGATTATATGTTATAAATGGAGTGTTACTTGTGTTATAAATGGAGCAAAGTTCAATGATGGGTGTACATCCCCTGGACCTGAGTCTGGAGATGGAGTCGGAGTCGTGGAGGAGTCGCGAGGACGCAGGCGCCAGAATTCGATAGAAAGATAATGCTTATCAATGGGCAACATCGTCGGGTGGGTTCGCTTCAGTATATATCTATAACTAGCACCTCAATGAACCACAACCAAAACGAATTAAGGCTTCGCTAGGGTTACATTAATTGGAAGGAAACCAGACAAGAACGTGCTCATACAGAAATGGTTTTGTGTTCGCTATTATATCTAAAAACTCAATAATCTATAATTTTATCTTCATATATGGTTTGTTAAGCGTTGCATATTGGTATGTGAGTGACACAATTTCCCGATGGTATGCTTGGTTTGACTGGTGTTGCACAAGGAGTCACAAAAGGCATTTTCATATTTTCTACAAAGTGTCGTTTCGTGATATTTGAGTTACGTTCGGTTGGCCGAGTCGTTGCTAGATACAACATTTTTTTTGGGCCCAAATGTCCGAAAGGGTACAAAAAAATATGAGAGGCTCAAGCCAGTGCAGGTACGATATAAGTAAAACGCAAATTATTATTATATATATTATTATGTTTATAACTCAGTGAATTATAGTCAAACATAACAAGTGATATGTAATGTAAGGTGCATGCAGTTTCATAATTTCTTTGCAATACAGAGTCACGCTATCCTAGGTGATTTCTTATGTGTGTATTTATTGGCTTGTGAATCAAAGTTCACAAGGAGTTAGAAATAACTATTCTGTGCAAAATGTAACATAATTTATGATAAATCTCCACAATAAAATATAGAACGGAAAATAACAGACAGTCGCCAATGCAACGACCAACGATTATTCCGATTTGAGCCCGAAAAACACGCGGCGTGTAGAGTGCGGGCGGATAGGCACCACATTAATGGGTTCCAAACGTGGACGGGTCACAAGCAGGTAAATAATCTTAGCATAGCGAGCTGACTGGCTGGCAGACAATAAATCCTCTCATAATCTTGTGAAGACAAATACGAAGGCAACCTTTATTTAGACAAAAGAAAAGCAATGTTTAAAACAACGTTTGGAGCATATCTAAGAAAAGGACAAATGCCTCAGGCCGTGAAAAGAGTTCATCTTGGAAAATAAAGCCAACTGATGGAAACAATGATGCTGGAATCGATAATGACGACAAGAATTTGAAGAAAACAACTTCTGCTCTCCAAACCCCACATCCTCCCCATTCCACATATCCTATATTGGCTTTAGGCTGAAGAGTCAGTCGATTGAAATCACTCTCCTTTCAATCATTTTACGAGCAGGTCACTCCCCCTTCTTTCAAAATTCGTTTCCTCTGGCATGCCGTCCGCAAGACCGGAACAAGTTTAAATCCCTGGCTGGAGAGGTACCATTCACTCATTCATAAATATGTCAAGATTATATTGTTTATTGCAAACAACTTCAAATATCTTAATTTGGGAGTGTATTGTCGGAATGCACAGACCTGCTCCTCCAGTAAAGTGCGAAAAACTTTGATTTCTAGGTTGTTATAACCTACAAGTCGAGGGAGGATTTTAACTACAAACTTCCGTGTTTCTGATGAGTGATGACTCACTACGTCCCATGTATTAGTAACATTATCAACTCGATTCGTGGTGGTCGAAATTTTGGATACCACCATATTAAAATAAAGTTCATAACAGCTCACTCTGCAACATGTGGTTGTTACGTCAGTGGCTGCCGCAAAACATTGCGAAAATTTTGTGTTCTTTGTTCATTCACACAGTTTTAAGAATTTTTTAATAAATATTCTTTGACGCAAGAACCATATAAATTTTTTAGATCACAAGAAATAGTAAGTTTAAAAAAGTTTTAGGTGATTAACATCTGTTAAGATTTTTCATATAGGTCTCATTGACATAAGATGTTTTTAAACACACGGTTTAAAGAAAACATAAACATACATCATAAACATTTACATACAGGCACATACATTGCTTCTGACCCCACACTAATATACCATGTGTCCAGGGTTTTTTTTCACCCACAGCCGGGGCTCGAACCCGTGTCTTCTGGCATGGTAGGCAAGCCACAACCGCTGCGCTACAGAGGTCGTCTTCATAACATATATTTTCTCGGGATGTGGAAGTATTTCCTTTAGGAGGAATAGCGCTCCAGACATGGGCGTTTGACCTACTATCGCTACTCGGTGGTAAAGGAGTCGTAAGCTGTGTCAGTGGGCAGCTTGAAACAAACAGCTGACAGTCAGGTTGGCCACCAGCCTGATACCCAGCCAGCGTGGATTAACCTCTCAAAAACCGAGGGCAGTTGGGACGGGTCGCGATTTTGAACCTAAGGCCATGCCATGCTGGTATTATTCAAGAGGTTAAGGCTCAATGTTACCACAACACGGGTAAAGGCCTGTGCCCCTTGGTGGGGACATTAATGGTCTATACTTATTTAGAAATTGGTGGTACTGGTACTACTAAACAAATATTTTGCTAAACGAAGCTGACTCAAGTTTGTTGCCCACGCAAAAGTGCATAATCCAGACACGACACAATCAAGCCTCGCTAGCAATTACTAGTAATTTGCATACATTAATACTGCCTAGGTGCAGTTATGTAAGTACACGAGTACATGTTGCTGTCTATTTACGTATAAATGTAAATGCAAACAAACCATCCAACTTTTGACAAAGAATATTTAATTTTATGCGCCTCGCCCATAACTTGTACCTAGAGACCTCGGTATTTGACAAGGTAGTTCAATATGTCTAGAAACGTGTTGGCTGAACTTATTTCAACAAAAACGTTTGATAATATCAGAATTGTATATTTCCAGCAGTTGTATTTTATAAACTCAATTTTGTGTTAAAAAGACAGCCATTGACTATGACGTCACATGCTGGTATCTCATAGAACTCGTGAACAAAATTACCTTTATGACAGTTCCTAAAAATAAGTTCCTAGCTGTCAAATACCGTACTGATTTACTTAAGTATCGCATCAACGTACCACATGAAAATCATACTTATACGTATGATTATACGAATTTTTATTATAATGATGTTCATAGCATTACGCCTTTTACCATACGAGGTGGCAGAGGCACATTTGTGCCCAATTTTAACGACCTTCAATCTGTAATCCTCACCATTGAAACCTTCATGAAAATGAAATTTGAAAATGCTAAAAAATAGTCCAGAAATAGTCCTAAATAGTCCACCAAGAAAGAAAATTATTCCACTTAGAGTTTCGAAGTTATAGCTTTAGGTTGGTGAGGATTACAGCTTGACGTCAAGCTGTAATCCTCATCTCTCGTGCAAGCAAACGGAAGGGCCTATCGACTTGGTTTGGGTTTTAAAAATTAGTCCAGAAATATTCCACACGGCATGCTAAATTTCAGAAATAGTCCTTCAACGATTCCAGAGTTATTAGGCCATCTTGGTGAGGATTACAGCTTGAACATTTGATTGAAGGCGTAGGCGGCCTTTCAATTTTATATTTGTGCCAAAAAATAGTCCAGAAATAGTCCACCGAAACAATAATATTTTCCACCTGGTTTACTGTGAAGAACTGCATTAAAAATGCAATGTTTAATTTCCCATACTTTTCAATAAATGTACAGTCGTGTACAAAATAATAATGGGGTAAACCCTAATAAACCGGTTTATACCAATTAATCTCCATGGCTAGTGGTTGCATACTCGCATCTCATGCAGAAGATGCGTGTTCAAATCCGGTGCTGACCATGTACCATTGAAATAAGTAGTTTTACAAATGTACATTATGCAGATGTTCTTACGGTGATGGAAAACATCGTTAGGCAACCTTTTATCTCCATAGCTGCGGCGATGAGCTAGTCCCCTGCTGTAGGTACCTAACTACCTACCTTCCTACAAAGTTACAAATCATCTCACCATTTCCACTCAATATGAGGTTACAATTTTATCACCCCATTGCGCCAGTCCGGCTGCGCACCAGTGTTGGATTTTGGTGCGTTAAAAAGGATAGCAAAAAAATATAAAAATAATTACTGCCACTTTCCATAATAATTGAACTCTACTGACTAGTCGTTGGGTTAGAGATCTAGCAATTAATTATACTTACTTTATTTTGACTGTTTTTTTTTAGATATGATAATAAATCATAATTTATAAGTCCATTACATATGATTTATATATAGGCTGTAAAATAAAAGTGTAGTCAAAGTAGAGGTTGTTAGAAACATTTTTCTGAACAACTTTCACGATGAAACCGTTTTATCAGAGCAATTTTATTTTTCACCTCTCTATACAGGGTGTTGTTTTGGGCAACAAATATAATGATCACCAAAATATTTTTTTCCTACCCAAAATGGATAAATGAACACCAAAATTTGCAAAAAATATCAGGGCAAAATACTGCGGTAGCTTAGGTGAAGGGTAAAGGGGGTGAGCGAAGCAAAGCCCCCTTTATCCTTCGTATTAGGTTGAACATGTAAGAACAAAAAAAATACTTAAAATATAAACTTAAGTACACAAAATAAAAAGAAGTTTGGTGATCATTTATCCAAACACAATTTGGTGGACATTTATCCATTCTGGCAGTCATTTCGAATTTATTGGTAGTAAAATAGATGCGTTTTTGGTAATCGTTTAAACACAAGCCGTTGTTTTGTAAAGTTACGCCCGGGTAAGTGACTATAGTACCCATCATTATGAATAACTTTCCCCAAGAAATATATGGTCGCAAACGAAAAAACATCTTGGGTCTCCCATAGTAACATGTAATCAGCTGATCGGTCAATGTAATGAATGAGGGACGATTTTTGTCCATTTGCGACCATATGTTTCTGGGGGAAAGTTGTTAGTAACTATGGGTACTATAGGCGTAACTTTACATAACAACAGCCTATATATTCATTTTTGAAAGAGGTTAAAAATAAAGTTGCTCTGAAGATGTTTCATGGCGAAACTATGATTTCCCTACATATGCTTAAAGGTGTAGTCAAATTTGAAGGGGTTATCCCCTTAAAAGTTGACTACACCTTTATGTATACTGATACTCTGGAGGTGCCAATTATTTAGAGATAAGCATTAATTAAATACCTAAAATTGAAATGATTAAGACTGTAATTAATCGAACAATGTTTGATGTTATGTGATGATTATACCAATGAACCGACTGTGATTAAAACTAAGTTATATATGTATATATATAAATGTGATATAAATTTCTGTTCTTTTTTCAATTTATGTTTTGTGAGTACAAAAGCTAGCATGTTATCCTTTACACTTTGACTGTCAGTTCTTAACACTTCCTCCATTGCAATGATATCGTTATTGCAATTGTCATGTACCGATTGACGTGATTTTTAAACACTCGTGCCTTAATTTCCACCGAAAAATGCTTTAAGAGCATAAAAGTTTTAGCAAAGTCGTATTTCGACGAAATTTTTCCAGCGCGTTCGCGACACTAATTTCGCCATTGTTGTTTCCATCTTAGCTCAACTATATAAATATATAACATATATATCATAGCTACAACTGGGGCTCGAAGATCCGTTCAAAATCCAAATCGCTGGCACGCACTTATTTACAACAAAAAACTCATTTAAGTTTCAGTCTTCTAAGGGCTTTTGACAGCCGTTAAATACAGTTTAAATTAAACACAACTTTAGCACAACAAGCAAAAGGCAAGTAACGTACTCAAGCAAGCCAAGCTTATGGCCTGTCAGCCAGGTTGCCCCTAAACATCCGTGTTTATTAAGGTTGTATTTAAACTGTATTTAGTGGTTATCAAAACTCCGGTGTAAGTCCGGCTAAATGGGAGAACATAAAAGTTAAGTGTCGCGAACGTAAGGGATAGAGCTATGCGCTATATATAGCTCTGTCCCTAACTTTCCTACAATATTACACTACCGTTGGTTTTCAGAGATTAAAAACAGGCCCTTTGATTGCATTAACCGATATTAACAGGTTTATTAGGGTTTACCCCATTATTATTTTGTACACGACTGTACATGTATTGAAATGTATGGGAAATTAAACATTGTATTTTTAATGCACTTCTTCAAAGTAAACCAGGTGGAAATCATTATTGTTTCGGTGGACTATTTCTGGACTATTTTTTGGCTCAAATTTCAAACTGAAAGTCGTAGGCGTTCCGAAGATATTTGATGATATCAAATGTTCAAGCTGTAATCCTCACCGAGATGTCTTAATAACTCTGGAATCGTTGAAGGACTATTTCTGAAATTTGGCATGCCGTGTGGACTATTTCTGGACTAATTTTTGAAACCTAAACCAAGTCGATAGGCCCTTCTGTTTGCTTGCACGAGAGATGAGAATTACAGCTTGACGTCAAGCTGTAATCCTCACCAACCTATAGCTATAACTTCGGAACTATAAGAGGACTATTTTTCTTTCTTTGTGGACTATTTAGGACTATTTCTGGACTATTTTTTGGCAGTGACAAATTTCATATTCATGAAAGTTTCAACGGTGAGGATTACAGCTTGAAGGTCGTCAATTTTAGTCGTTATTCAGTGGGTACTCGATTTTGAGTTGCAGGGTGCAAGCTAGTCTGTCGCCACAGCTATTATATATGGAGTAATGAAGGTTTTTTCCTGATGTTCCCCATCATCGTTAGAACGTTTGTATAAGGTACTTAAGATAAATTACTTATCTAATTGGTATATTGTCAGCATCGGGATTCGAACCTGCATCTCCTGCGTGTGATGTGAAGCCAGCGTGAAACCCACTATACCACGGTCTGAACTAAACATTGCAAAATCTTTTTACATATTAACCATTAACCATTAACCTGTACACTCGCGAATGAACACCTAGTATGGACTTGCATTAAATTTTAATTTTTGTAAAATAATTACTACTATAAATAGAGGATAAACGTAGATACGTTGATCAGTCAACCAATCAATTGTGAGATACCAGAGAGAAGATTCTCTCTGGTACCTCACAATTGATTGGTCAACTGATCTAACCGACTCATCATCTACTCTAATATCTATCTAAACTAATAGTAAAAGTAATAATACTATAACCATCTCTTTCTAGCACCAGCCGTCCGTCGCGCCAGCTCTCTTGCACATCACCAGCCAGGACCTCCACATCGCCGCAACGTCGTGCCGTGCCGCTCGCACAGTGCGATGTGACGTCATCAGCGAAACCCTTCACGGACATGCCAGGTCCATTGGCACTGTCGATGATAAGACATTCTGCGCATGTGCTGCCGAGGATCGGTAAGGGTATATTTCAGGTCACCTGAGTTCCTTTCAGCCGAATCGGTAAGAAGCTTTGGCATGAAAGAGTACCAAACAAACTCGTCGATCCATTGAACTTCGCAAAAACTCTTCGGCAGACCACCAATGGTCGGGCGACACAGCGAAGCGAGGATTACAGGAAAACAATTAAATCTCTTGTGCCCTCTAGCGACCTATTTGAGGGCATTGAATAAATGCGAAGTTGAACCTCGCTCTAATGACGTCATAGCGTCCGTCACTAACCTCTGACGCGTCGGCGGCGAGAGTGACCGAGGGAGGGAGGGGGGCGAAATCTCATTCCTCAAGGGTGCCTTAACTTCGGCGGGCAGTATTCTCTGATGATGGTACTCATACAATGACTTCTCCCCACTAGGCAGTTTCCACCACGTCGTGGGTCTCGGTCTGCTGGACGGTCTCCGCAGCCGATACGGGGAGCTGGTGCGCCTCGCCAAGGGCTCTCGGAGCCGGCCCGTGCTGTATGTGTTCGACCCGGAGACGATGAGAGAGGTATGTGCGTTGAGGCGTTGCACACGGAGTGACTGAAATGAAACTGATCAGTGACGTGGAATACCAACTAGCTAATTCTGAGCGAGAACCTTTGTAATCGAATCACGGCACACAGGCCGATATTGATTTTTTGAGGACATGATTGTGATTCGTGACCCGTTTGTGATTCAATCAATATGTGTGTGTTATCTATGTATGTGTTAGTTATCAATCGGTTTAGTTTCATTCCAGTAGCTCCGTATGCTTGCTTCGTTTCCCATAGTGGTCCAATGTAGAGGAGAGGCAAAAAATGTGGTTTTCTAAACATATTTAATAAATATTTAGTATGTATAAATACAGAAAAAATATCTTCATTTTGATTTGCGTATGGTCTAAGTCTAAGGGATACACCACACATAGGAAAGTTATGTAACAATATGAATAATATCCATATAAGCTTTCAGCCTTTCTATGTGGCTTCGTCCAGCTTCATCCCCAGTCCAAACTTACCCGCTTTTTTGGTTCTTTTTCTTTTATACATGTATTGTGCACATGGGCGCAGTGGTTGTGGCTCCGCCTACCATGCGAGAGGTCCCGGGTTCGACCCCGGCTGGGGGTAAAAAAAACTCCAGGTCTTGGATGTTTATATGTGTGTGACGTCGCTGTTTCTGGCTCCCATGAGACAGGTATCCTAGTGTGGGGCCAGAAGCAATGTATGTGCCTGAATGTAAATTTTTGATTTTAAAATGTTATTGTATTATTATGGACAACGTTAGAGGCTCCGGCACACCGCAGGCGGGGCAGGAGCGTGTGCCTCAGCTGATCTTTCTAAATTATATCGTTAACCGTGTTTTGATCAGAGCTACTGTATTTTTAGGTAGGTATGGGATGTTTGGATGTATGGATGTTTGTGTGTTTGTGCCTCAATCACGCTTAAACGGCTGAACGGATTTGAATGAAATTTAGCACTTAGATAGTTTATGAGCTAGATTTACATTTAGGATACGTTTTATCCGACTCCACTAGAAGAGAGTAGCGTTATCTCGGTAAATGATACTTCTTAGGAATACGCAGCTGAAGCTGCGGGTATCAGCTACTACGCTTCTTATCAATCTGTTCAGAATCATGCGCCCACTGAGCCCCCACATAAAGGCCTCCTCTTTGGAGGTTTTTTTTTTAAGATGCAATGCAACACAGTAAATATGGAAAGCCAGTTTTGTCGGTGCTTTGAATTTATTTTGTGCTACTAACTAGCCTACCTACTACCTTACCCTCGTTGACATGACGATCTCCTAATAAAACTTAAACTTATTTTTCCATTTTTTATTAGGAGATCTAATAAAAAATGGAAAAATAAGTTTAAGTTCTCCAGTATCAGAGAGAAAGAGACTGGAGAAAATACGAACGGCCCCTCCGTCTACCGCCGAATTTGTTTGCGACGGTTGTGGTGAGTAGTGACTGCAGTCACAAGAATACATTTAGCTCTCAGAACACACTCTGAAATGATGATAAGGCAAAG
Source organism: Argyresthia goedartella (assembly GCA_949825045.1). NCBI lineage: Eukaryota > Metazoa > Arthropoda > Insecta > Lepidoptera > Argyresthiidae > Argyresthia > Argyresthia goedartella. The sequence goes on along the minus strand of OX463812.1, from coordinate 9,628,104 downwards.
ATTATTAATGATGACGATTATTTAAATCGATTCTCGATAGTAACACATTTCAATAAGTTCGAGGCAAGGGACCGAGTTTTAGAGCTAGACTGACGGGTCCATTTAGTTTATAATAATAATACCCTGGACACTATTTACAAACATTGATCTAGCCCCAAACTAGGATTCCCTGTATCTTGGGTACTAGACAACGATGCAGATACTTATATAGATAAATATTATACTTAGGTAGATAAACAACCATGACTACGGTACAAACATCCGTTCTCATCAAACAAATATTTGCCCCCACCGGGACTCGAACCCGGGAGCCTTGGCTTCGTAGGCAGGGTCACTGCCAACTCGGCCATTCGGGTCATGACGGGTCATATATCTAGACCTTGTACTGTTCTTGGTGAATTTGTCATAGGGACTATGATTGTACTAAATTGCTGGAACTCTATCTGAATGCCCCTTCGTTTCAGTCAGCAATCGCCGTAACGAGTTTAAATAAGCATAAACAGCTGTTTGTATTTTTAACAATATAACCTTAATATAACCTACGCTATAAGATAATAATACCGACTTAAACCAGTATATGATAACTTGTTACGAGTCTATCAATCGTAGTGGTAGAGTGACGCACTTAATCATATTGAGGGAGGTCAAAAGTCGGTTTGTGAAATAAGTGCATATGCTTATTATCACATGTTTATCTGTCGTTCTATTTTTATGACAATGATTGTAAAAACAGTCGAAAACTGTGTCGACCGGTTCATTCTTTCGCGGACGGTAACCGAATGGCAGGCACTATAATTTTGAATAGAAAAAAAAATTGCTGCAGAAGTGAATGGGCACGCCATTCACTGGAACTATTTATATACAATTGTGACATGAATGCGTAAAGAAATCAAACGTTAGATCAGTAACTGAAGGAGCATGCGAGACAGATCTGTCTTCTGTCTCGCCTGTTCCTTGCAAAAAAGTCTAATGACCCTATCTGACCTGTGGATATTCTCATCGTGACACAAAGAGTAGTACTATCTATAACTGCAATATAAACGGTAATTCTGTAGAAGTTACGTCCAAAATAGCCGATCCAAAGACGAATATTACCGCATTCGCGTCACTTTTTTCATTGACTTCTATCTAAAGTCTTCGCTGGCCGTGATAGTATTAGTAAATAAAGTATATCATGTCATGGTATGTCCACTGCGCAAAAATATTCCCTGCCTTAATTAAAATTAACTCTAACACTATCACAAGTAACTTTCTATGAACCCGTTAAGTTATCATTTACGCAATTTACTTTCACTGCCATATTGTAACGTATATAAGTACGTAAGTACTTACGTACGTACACCGAGTTAAGTTAAGTAGTCTGTTGTTTTGTATCCTTGTCAGTTATCGGCCATCCAACTTAGACTATTATCAATCGCGTCATCTCATGCAACTACTTATCCGTACTTACAAATACTGGAATTCTCTTCGTAATATTTATTGTTTTGTAGTTGCATTAATGAATTAAAATAATCGATCAAGTGCGGGTCGGACTCGCACACGAACGGTTCCGTACCATCGTACAAGAAATACCACTAAAAATAATGAAACTAAAACAAAAAGAATAATATTTTCCGAACGTGGTGGATTCGAACCCAGAACCCTAAGGTTGCGAAACCGATGTCAAACTAATTGCGCCACCACAACCATGTGAAATCTACGATCATATTTGAATTAGAAAAATATTAAACTGCACTGCAGCTTAGGTGAAGGTAAAGGGGGTGAGCGAAGCAAAGCCTTTATGCTTCAAGTTAGGTTGAACATGTAAGAACAACAAAAAATACTTAAAACTTAAGTCCATATAAAATATTTAAAACGTAAAGGTTTTTTTTTATCCTTTTTTGCTGTGCAAATCAGTATTTTTGATGTGCGATTTAATACTTTGCCGTGTCTTTGAATTATAGCAGTTTGTTATATCAAGGCTGCGTAATATATGGGGAGGACCCGCTTTAATTTATAAAATCTCATGTAGATAATTATTGTTTTCTGTAGCGGCAACAGAAATACACAATCTGTGAAAATTTCAACTCTCTACCTACTTCGGTTCATCAGATAGAGTACGTTGACGGTCGGACGGACAGACTGACAGGGGAGGCTTACGTTCGGTTTCCTGGGCGCTGGTTAAGTTAACAAATTGGTTAAACTGATATCAGCCAATCACGTGCCGCTATTTTGAATATTAGCGGTACGTGATTGGCTGAAATCAGTTTTACCAATTTGTTAACTTAATCAGCGCCCAGGAAACCGGCCGTTAGTATAGTAAATAAAGCCCCGTTTGGCATACTTCTCGCACAGAACCCTAAAAACCATACCCATTTTAACTTTGAACTGTTCAAGTTTCTTCTTTTGTCGTTATTCATTTCTTGGCAGTTTTCTGCAATATGTAATCTTGATGAAGACTGATTTAGATTTTAAGTAAGTTCATAAATTTTTATATTTCTATTGTGTAAATTTACTTTATATGTCATGTCCGAATGGCCGAGTCAGCAGCGACCCTGCCTACGAAGCCAAGGGTCCCGGGTTCGAGTCCCGGAGGGGGCAAATATTTGTTTGATGAGATCGGACGGTTGTACCCTAGGCATGGTTGTTTATCTATCTTAATATATATTTTTTCTATATAAGTATTTACGTTATCTAGTACCCAAGATACAGGGAATCCTAGTTTGGGGCCAGATCAATCAGTGTGTAAATAGTGTCCAAGGTATTATTATTATTATTATTATGTTGCCATTAGCTTTTAAATATGAAGATACCGTGTTCTGGAATAAAAACTATAATATTATTATTGTTATTAGTAAAAACCCAAAATAACCACGAAAGTGGTAGGAGAAGAAGGGAAAGGGAGGTGCAGGAACAGTGACTATCAAATGGACAGGCCTTCCAGCTATACACAGAGAACTAAGTGAACAATACCAATAAGTTAGTATTGTTAACTTAGTTCTCTCTCTACAGAAATGGAGGAGAAATGATCGTTTCCCTCCTCGTTTTATCCTCGATGCTGTGTCGAGCTGAGCCGCGGGTGACAGAGGACAAAGCTATCCGCTATGTATAGCTCTGTCTCTTCCCTCCCGGCTAACACCACGCCACAACATCGAGTATAAAAACTGTCATTTGCATAAGACTTCAACCTCTTTGCTTACGCGTTTTTCTAGAGCTGCTGTAGAAATATCTTTTTTTCCAGGTGTACGACAGCAGCGCCACAGAGCCTCCTCGCTGGGAGACGTCCCCACTCACCCAGCAAAGAGCCGGGCAATGTCCCATGCACGGGTAAATGACCACTTGGCTGTAGCCAAATGCTCCAACTTTCTATTTGCCGCCCACTTTAAAAGATTTTACGAAAGTTTTCAGTCGAGAAAACTTTGGTAAAATCCAAAAAACTTTCCTGCAGTTCACCAGCGTCTTACTCAGTATAGATTACAGATATTTCAATATTCAATGATCTGTAGTATAACTTTAGGTTCTTCAAAACTTTTTTATCAAAGTTTGAATTTATATATATTTTGAATACTTACTATGAATATACAATACTTATGTAAATATCCAAAACCAAGAACCAAATATTCTTGCACATCACACAAATATGTGCTCTTACCAGGATTCGCTCCCTGGACCGTCAGCTTCGTAGGTAGGGTCACTCACTACCCGCTAGGCAAACTTTTTGTTTAATTCATAAAACAACAAGTTAAAATTTCAAACTTTATTTGTTGTATGATATTGTTGTTTGTATGTATAGTTGATCGCACGATGAAGGGAACAAAATAAACTGTTTTTGTTGTATGGCTTTTGTTTACTGATTCGGAGTCACTCATTTTAAATATGTCCTCCGTTTAAATAGTACCAGCTGTTTTTTATACACACAGGCAGTTGTTTTGTAAAGTTACGCGCGACTCAGGGACGATAGTTGACGTACCGCTTGTAACAATATATCTTTTATTTTATTTTCCTATAACTAATTATAAAATAATTTTGATTCACTAATAGCTCAATTTGTTCTGAAATAACCGCAACGTGCGCCGAGTGACCGATATTGCGAGCGCGTTTGCAAGCGATAGAATTAAGGCAACAATTTTATGATTTTTAGTTATTATTACTGCTTTTTTAGGGTTCCGTACCCAGAGGGTAAAACGGGACCCTATTACTAATACTCTGCTGTCCGTCCGTCCGTCCGTCCGTCTGTCACCAGGCTGTATCTCATGAACCGTCATAGTTATACCGTTGAAATTTCCACAGGCCTTAATAAGAAATACTAAAAAACAGAATACAATAATTTTAAATTTATTTACCTATAAACCACATACAAACTTATGAATGGTTATATACCTACATACATTATTTACATGGAGTGTAAAGTAGCCGGACCAAAAACTTTGTAAACAAAATTTTGCTATTTAAAATCCAAACTATTCACTTCACACTATCCCTTGTTTAGCATACCACAGAATAATTAATAGTACTACGTACAGAAAGGCCACTCCTCAAAGACACTTAAATAAAAAGCTACTCTTACTGCGCGCAATTAAAGCGCAATGTAGCTTGCACCTGCGCTACGTTTAATAATCGCTAAACATCTACAGAAACGGTTACCCGCCCATGCAGGCTAGATTACGCCGCATCACTTTGACTGAGAGCTTATTTTACTCTGACATCTCGCGATGCGACTACGAGCCAAGCGAGCGGCAACTAAGTAAAATCCCGAACGTCGGCCAGCCAAACGTACCTAAACCTCTGAGTGAGACCCCCCTGACCATACAATACGGTGGTACGGAACCCTTCGACTTGACCGTTTTTTTAACAGTGTCGTGTAAATAAGATCCCCTGAGTACGGTCTATCAGCGCGTACATGTTCCGTGCGCGTCATTCACCTACTTTTTAAATATTTTATCTATACACATCATAAACCCTCTTTAATGCGTAGATACAAAAACCGCACGTTACGATCAGCATAATGTTAAACTACGTGGTAAAAACTCATTTCTTATCTGAAAAATTACACATTCTGCCCATAATGTGTAATTTTTCTGCATATTGTGACATTCAAATTTCGAACGCCGACGCCCGCCTGCGTACCGCCCCTAGTTTGTCTGTGAAGTTGGCGCTGACATTCAAATTTCGAACGCCGACGCCCGCCTGCGTGCCGCCCCTAGTTTGTCTGTGAAGTTGGTACTACAGAACAAGCTAAACAACTGCAGAGTCACAATGCCGGTCAAACATGCGGTTCCTGAACACATCAAAGAGAGCTTATGATATGTGTGTAGATAAACTAGTGTATGTAACTTTACATAATTAGGCATTAAAACTCTCGAGTGATATTATTTTGAAACTCGCCTTCGGCTCGTTTGATGAACCCACTCTCGAGTATTAATGCCCTCCATTATGTAGATGTCACATAAACTACTATTAGTTAGCATTTCATTGTTTATGCTATACCTCATAGTACTAGCATAATTTAGTTACCAATTAACAGTACAATAAACTACTCGTCTCTACTTGGTGCTCACACTTACTACCGCAACTATTCCTCAACTACTTGAGGTGTACGAGCCAACTATAATCAGTGTGTCCCATACAACTTGAGTCGGGCGTAACTTTACAAAATACCATCCTGTTTAGCTACTTTGTTTGATCGTACCTCCATACATTTGGGCTTTTCTATAAACTCAAAGCAGGCATATTTGATGAAACTGACGATGTCTTAATAATATTTTTTATTATTAGCCTACATTATCCCACTGCCGGGCAAAGGCTTTTCTTCCCCTCCTTCACTCTTCACGCCCCTGGGCTACCTTAATTAGTGCTTATTATTCTAAAATGAATCATAATAACATTGTCGTACCCTGGCCATTTAATAAATATTATTGTCAACAGCGGTGAGTCGAAGGCGATATGGGCAGCGTTGCGGGCACTGCTTCTGGATGGTTCTCTGTTGAAGAACTATGAGCAAGCATTTGATGAGATCGCTGCTGATGCTACTAGAAGGTATCTATTTCAGTTCTATCCGTTTTGATAGATGACCTCTGTGGTGTTGTAGTCGAGGCTGTGCTTCCCACGCGAGAGTTCCCGGTTTCGAATCCCGGCTGGGGAGGAAGAAAACAATATTCCCATGTATAAAGTATATTCACATGTTTGTTACGTCACTATTTCTGATTTCCACGACACAGGGTATCCTAATTTGGGGCTAGAAGAATGTATATGCCTGTCTGTAAATGTTTAGTTTCTTTACAGTATTTCGAATGAAGGAACTGTTTGCGATCTCGAAATGAGTCGTTCCGAAACATTTCCCAATTCACTTTTATTCTAAATTATAATTTCCTACTAGGTTTCATATTCCAGAAATTAATTGTTTTTATTGAGCAATGACTTCTATATGCTAAAGAATTAGTATTTATTCAATTCGCCATGCTAAAAAACCCAACAACTTTAAAATTAATCAAATATTTTTTTTTGTCTATTTTAAGAAACTAATTTGAATATTTCTAGTAACAGAAGTCTAATTATTTTTAAAATGCTCTTTTCTTGCAACTGCTCTCTTGGCGTATTTTTTCACAAAATTTAAAACGGCCACAGAAATAACCAGCCTCGAGTAACACACTCGAGGCTGGTTATTTCTGATTATAAACTACGCCGTAGAAGACAATAAAAGGATTTCTTACGAATATTTCATTACCCCTATCATATTTTTTGACAGTATTATTGGAATTTAGTTCAGAACACAATTATCTCGAAATCGCTGTCGCAGTTTGGTGCCATTGATTATGTCTGCATGGCCAGATTGGAGCAGCTCCGTAAAGCCGAGAACGCGTTGAACGAAGAACTGGAGACGGAGGTGTACCGGTGGGCCGTGGAGTCGCTGGGGATGATCGTGTTCGGCTCCAGGCTCGGCTGTCTGGACGGACCGGCGCATGTGCCCACTGAGGAAAACAAGTGAGCCTTCTTCTGTCTTATAGCCGGTTTCTGAATTGAGAAAATCACTCACTTAATACTTATGGATCGTTCTGTCACGTTCTTTTTTGTGACATCTGCAGGACAATACGATACTTAAGTATTTGATTAGTGAATTTCTCAATTCAGAAATCGGGGGTAAGTGATCCACCGTAGTGAAGAGGCAAATCCCAATTCCCACTAAGATCAATCTTGTTTGGATTTTTGTTACTCAATCACGAAAAACCGACTGAACGGATTTTTATTAAATTTAGCACACGGATAGATTAGAAGCTTGTGTTACATATATGATTTACACTTTTTATCAAACTGCACCAGAAGGAGGGTCATGTTTTCCCGGTTAATAATAAGTCCTAAGTCTACGCAAACCAAGTTGCGGGCAAGTTAGTAAGTTAAGACCCCTGTGACACAAAGCGAGTCAAGGCTTAAGCTAAATAACGGATCAACATTGAATTTAGTAGTAAATCTCAAGTTACCTCCGTTTAATATTCATTAGCTTGTTAGGTAAACTCCATTCGCTTAGATAGTGTCGTACAGCTGCACGCAAATGCGGTTAATATCGACGACCTCTGTGGCGCATCGGTTGTGGCTCTGTCTACCATGCGAGAGGTCCCGGGTTCGATCCCCGGCTGGGGGTAAAACAAAAAACCCCAGGTCTTGGATATTTATATGTATGTAACGTCGCTGTTTCTGGTTCCCACGACACAGGGTATCTTAGTGTGGGGCCAGAAGGAATGTATGTGGCTGTATGTAAATGTTTATGTTTGTTTATTTAATATCCTTATACGGACAAGGTAATATATATATATATATATCGAAAGCAGCGCGACAGTTTCTAAGTGAATGAAGTTCAACCTATTGTGGTGAATTAGCTTCCTCACGTACACCACACGCCATTTAACACCGTCCTGAATAGGAAGAGCAAATGCTGGATCCCTCATCTAGTAATCCAGCTAGATCGAGCTTTTTTACGACCTGCTGGATCCAGCACCCGGACAGACGTCGTAAATGTATTAGGTTGCTAATGCTGTTCAACTAATATGATGCTGATTTCCAGAACACATGCAAAAACCACACTAGATGACGACTCAAAAGAGCAATGCTCCCTATTCAAACGATCTGAAGAAGATCTGTCACCAGCAGAGCAGCTCGTCAGATGTTCAATAGAAATTGCAGATGGCAACTACTTGGTCCGAAATGATAAGACGTTGAAACCAAACTCAGAGGTCTTCAACAGTGCTCTGAAGACGTATGATAGGCATTTAAGGTAAGACCTCTAGGGGATTTAAAGTCGAGATTTTCTATATTACTCATACACAATATAAACTGGTTAATATGTACTTTCTAGAGAAGGGGAAGAACAAACCGAAGAATCTTACTTCTCCTATGTAAGCAAAAGTATATTTACCCCATTAATGTCCGCACCAAGCGGTAAAGGCCTAGTAATATTAAGCCCATATATATACATAGTCAGGTCATAAGTTCTGTCACATGTGCAATATGAAATAATTTAGACATGTTTATTATTTATGTAAACATTTATATAGCAAAATGAACTTAATAAAACATAGATTCTTATGGTGATAAAGTTTATTCAAAATGACCCCCGCGATTTTGAATACAGGCCTTTATTCTGCGCGGCCAGTCTTCTATCGCAGCACGAACGAGGTCCATGTCAATATCGGCGGCTGCCTTAATCAAGGATGCCTTGAGTGACTCCAAATCAGGATGAGGCTTTGAGCAGGCCTTTTCCTCCAAGTGTTATCTTGTAATCTAACGGACTCAAATCTGGACTGGAGGAGGGCCAGTCTTCGTGCCGGATGAAGTCGATTTCACGCGCCTCCAGCCAGTCTTGTGTGCTTTTCGCTCTATGAGCTGGCGCAGATTCTTGTTGGAATACCCAGTGCCTGTTATTAAACATGGTATGAGAAACAGGTTCCACAAGGTTCTAGGTTCAAGGTTCTTTTTAACCAAAAAGTAACGAACATTTGCTGTCCAAATTGTTCATTTGTAGATCTAGTGAAGATGATTAGTCGCGGTATCTATGATGAGTACAGCACTATTGTAATTATGGTAGGAAATCATTCAAACATTAGTCGGAATGATTTGAATAAAAGTGTTGAAACACTTCTAGACTTACATAGTAGGATGAAATGCATGTTTATACTATGCAATTTTCCATATGCCTGTAATTTGACAGAACTACAGAACAAATCTGTGCATAGAATGAATATTCATTTATTTAATTTAACATGTCATCACAGCGATGCTATTTTATATTTCGACATGAATAATTTTATTCATAACTTTACTCTGACACGGGATACATTGTACCTGTCTAATAAATATAGAAAATTAGTAGCTACATTGTTAGCTTATAATATATGCGACGCAGCTATAGTTGGTTTAACTAAGTTCAACTTGACATCAGCTTATTTTAAGAGTAATATGACATGCACCCCTATTGGGAATTCACCTGTTAATTATACTTTGCATGCAACATTGGAATCTGTTCCAAGTAATTTAAATTAGTTCATAAGACAATAGAGGAAATCTCTAGCATACAAGAGCCACTAAATATGTCAAAATGTAAGCCCCAGTTAAATATTGCCCATCAAAACATCCAGGGGCTACCTGGCAAAGAACTTGTATTAGAATTATTTCTAAAAAATTCTGACATTGATATTATTTGTGTTACTGAACACTGGTTGAAGGAAAATATGATGTCTTTTAACATAAATAGTTACAAAATTGTCAGTTGTTACAATAGAAAGACTGCTGATAGAGGTGGTTCTTTAATCTTAGTGAAGAATAATATTAAGGTGAAACAACGGAAAGATATTCTTGCACTTACTGTTGAAAGACAAATAGAGGTATCCTGTGTTGAGTTAGATAGCCATATTATTGTTTGTGTCTACAGGCCACCGAGGGATGAAAAAGGCCATGGCAATTTCGAAATATTTGAGAAAATTATGGAGGAAGCCCTCATTAAACTTTGTAATAACAGAAAAAAGTTAATTATTTGTGGCGATCTTAATGTAGATCTGCTTGTAGATACAACACTGAAGCGACGATTAATAACTCTGTTCAAATCATTTAATTTATGTCATGTATTTCTAGAGCCGACTAGAATTACACTTACAAGCCAAACTTGCTTAGATAACGTTTTTTGTGACTGTGCATTCACAACTAAAAGTGTAATTAACTGCTTACCCTCCGATCACAGTGGTCAAACAGTTTCATTCCCAATTAGTATTAAGGATAAGACTGGTCCAACATTTTATAGGCCTATTACATCCCATAGACTAGAGACATATACGAAAAACTTAGATATAAATTTGCCAGTACCGGATTTTAATGAACAGAACCCAAACAAAATCTACTCAGACTTCTTCAACATTATTCAGACAGAATTCAATAAAGTTTTCAAATTAAAGAAAGTCAGTGACTACAACGGTAAATCTAAATTTAATGACTGGGCAACGTTTGGAATTCGTAAAAGTAGAGTTATCTTGTATGACCTTTATGATCAAAAAACCTATAACTTTGATCGAAAATTTCATGACTATGTTAAAAAATATTCCAAAACTTTCAAGTTGGTTTGTAGAACTGCAAAAACTTTACACATTAATAGAAAAATTAAAAATTCAAATAATGGAATGAAAACAGTTTGGCAAATAATAAACCGCGAAACTGGCAAAGTTATACCAAGGGACAGTGATTTCTGCCTAAAGATAGGTGATGATGTTGTTAAATCCAACGCTGATGTTGCTCGAGCTTTTGAAACATTCTTCACCAATGTACCCGTACTCACAACGGACAGTCTAAATTCATCTCCATTTGAAGCAGAGACTTTATTAAAAAATAACACTAGCGTCAGTAATGTATATTTAAAATTTCATCATGTATATCCCCAGGACATTGTCAAAACGTTTAAATTACTTAACTTAAAAAATACGGAAGACCTGTGGGGTATATCAGTCAAAGTCATTGGTTCAGTAATTCTAGTTATAGCCCCACACTTAGCTTATATATTCAATAAATGTGTTGACGATGGGGATTTTCCAGACCTCATGAAACACAGTAAACTTATACCGCTGTTCAAATCGGGAGATAAGGGCGATCCTTCAAATTTCAGACCAATATCTGTTCTTCCAACACTAAGTAAAATATTTGAAAAGATTATACTCAATCAAATGCTCTCACACTTCAACCGTACAAAACAACTCCACGCTAAACAATATGGTTTCACTAGGGGTAAATCGACTACGGATGCAGGTATTTCCCTTGTATCTCATATTTATTCTGCATGGGAGGCCGCACAGGATGCTATCGGAGTTTTTTGCGACCTGTCGAAGGCGTTTGATTGTGTTGATCATAATACGCTATTAATTAAATTAAATCATTACGGAGTTAGAAATAAAGCGTTGGATCTACTAAGATCATACCTAAGCAATAGAATTCAAAAGGCAGAAGTTAACGGCGTAAAATCTGATGGATCGGGTGTTAAAATTGGCGTTCCACAAGGTTCCATATTAGGCCCTTTCTTATTCCTGGTATATATTAATGATCTGCCTTTCATGGTGGAGAAATTAACTGACATAGTGTTGTTTGCTGATGATACTTCAATGGTCTTCAAAATTGAAAGACAAAAAGGAGATTTTGATGATGTTAATGGTGTATTGTCTTTAACCTTGAATTGGTTCACAGTTAATAATTTATTGTTAAACGCTGGTAAAACCAAGTGTATCAAATTCTCACTTCCAAATGTCAGGCAAGTTGAGACCAGTTTGGTGTTAGACAACAGCACGTTAGAATTGGTAAATGATACGATGTTTCTTGGAATAACCATTGATAGTAAATTGCAGTGGGGACCCCACATAGATAAATTGGCTGGTAAATTAAGTTCTGCAGCTTACGCTGTTAGGAACATCAGACAAAGCACGGATGTGGCTACATCTAGGCTAGTATATTTTAGTTACTTTCATAGTGTGATGTCCTATGGTATCTTGTTGTGGGGGAAAGCAGCGGATATTCAAACTATTTTTATTTTACAGAAAAGAGCTATTCGAGCAATTTATAATTTAAAACGAACAGACTCCTTAAGAGAGCTTTTTAAAGAAATTGACATACTAACAGTAGCTAGTCAATTTATTTTCGAAAATATAATGTATGTACGCAAGAACCTTACAACATTTTCCAAACTTAGCGACAGCTGTAATGTTAACCTAAGAAATAATCACAGACTATGTGCGCCCCGTTTTAGACTAGCGAAGGTTAGCAATTCTTTCAAGGGTCAGTGCATTCTCTACTACAATAAGATACCTCTGGAGATTTTGAAATTGCCATTTGAGCAATTTAAAAAGCATGTTAAAGCGACTTTGTCGAAAAAGGGATATTACAATGTTCAAGATTACTTAAATGACAGGACTGTATGGGGTTAATCTGGCTCAACACAGACCTTGCTGTTAATAATTTTGTAATTATTTATTCCTGCTTATTAATCATAACAATTAAATTTTTCATATTTGTATTAGTTAAGCACAACCTATTTTTAAAAGAGATCTAAAAATAAATCTGTGGGAGTTTCTACGCCCTTCTTCTCCCACAGTGGTCCAATGTAGAGAAGAGGCAAAAAATGACGTTTGCTAAGTATATGTAAATATCTACAGTAATAAAGTACTTTGACTATTGACTATTGACTATTGACTTGAGGACTGTATTTTGATACACAACTGCATTCGTTTTTACGCCTTTCTCACAAAAATGTACCTCAGTTAAGCCCCAATAAGAGACTCCCAACCAAACCATGAGCGAGGATGGAAAATGACCTCGTTGGACACGCGGAATACGGTTGCTCGCTTCTTCACTGCTGTGTGCGTACACCTTATCATTTTGTTTGTTGTAGCTCTCTTCCACGGTGAAAATTTTTTCATCCGAAAAAAGAATTTCCCGGTGTTTTTTTCCCGCGTACCGCTTCAACAAAGCGCGGCATCTCTTCAGTCTCAGGTCCATTAAACGAGCGTCCAAACGATGTCCTGTTTTTCTTCGATATGCCCTAAGCCCTAAGTCTTCATTTAACACCATTTTCACCGTGGTCCTGCTTAACCCCATCTGAAGGGCCAACAGTTTCTGCTTACGTATGGGATTTCTTTGAATTCGCGCCTTCACAGCTTTTATCACTGCTGGAGTCCTAACAGAGCGAGGGCGACCACTTCTTGACCTGTCATCTACACTAGAGTCTTCATTGTATCGTTTTATGGTACGATAAACGAATCTTTTGGTTATATTCAAATTTTTCAGTAAGTCGAAAATCTGAATTGGCGCGTAACCGCAACGATGCAACGCAATAACTGCGACACGGTCTTCTTTAAGTGTCCACTCCATATTAAAAAATGAGGAAAATTCTAAAAAGGACACATTTTTATTTTCATGAAAAATTCGAAATTCGAATTCAATCAGCTTTTTTGTGGCCAGCGTTCTAAATTCAAAAGTTTTTATTGTGTGACAGAACTTATGACCTGACTGTGTATATATATGTTACGGCTAAAGCTAGGTGTGAAACTAAACTTAAGTTTAGCCTCCTAGTCTTAAGATTTATTTCGAATCTCGGCTAATGTCCGAAATCATGTTCGTTTGTGATAGATAACGGAAGTCATCTTTAATCGGCCAGCCAGCACATTAACGTTTCGGTTAATGTTGGACATTAGTTAGCTAATCTTGAAAACGAAGTATTCGTGCTACTGTGGGGAGCGGGGCGGGGTAATTTTATTCAGATGAGAAAGCTTTTTCTAAAATCAGGGCAAAACACTACGGTAGCTTAGGTGAAGAATAAAGGGGGTAAGCGAAGCGAAGCCCCCTTTATCCTTCGGTTTAGGTTGAACATGCAAGAACAACAAAAACTATAATAAGACGAGTGTATTTTATGTTGTTCCTACATGTTCAACCTAACACGAAGGATAAAGGGGGCTTCGCTTCGCTTACCCCCTTTATCCTTCACCTAAGCTACCGCAGTGTTTACGGCTACCGAATCATTATCATCAGTTATTCCAGATTAAGACGGTATTTTTTTAACATGAGCCTAGGTATACTGAAAAATAAACTTAAGTTTAGTCGGCTAATGTCAACCATATTTTCTCACCCATCTTTAGCCTCAACAGCGTCGAGCAGTTTAGCCGACTAATGTTGAAATCATTTATCGCAATGAACATTATTTCGGACATTAGCCGAGACTCGAAATTAATCTTAAGACTAGCCGGCTAAACTTAAGATTAGTTTCACACCTAGCTTTAGCCGCAACATATATATCTAAAAGAGTTCTTGTGTAGCCCGCTTAATCTATAGGGAGCCGGACATAGCAGGGAGGTCTGACTCCTGGGCATGGGTAATTTCATTTTTTTACCCTCCAACAAAAAAGTGCAGTCCTGTTGACACTATGTGGCTTGTATCTTATAAATTCTCCTTTACTTTCAGTTTAATTAAACATTTTCTGACGCAATCACTGGATGCTCTGGACTCAGGTAATGTTAGACCAGAAAAAGTGCTCCTGGACAAACTGCGACCACTCAAGCAAAGGCTGCTTCCTGTTGCTGCTGACATGATGCTGGCTGGGGTCGATCCTGTAAGTAACTCTTATTGCAATACGGTTATGGAGCATATATGTACAAGTTAGAAGCACATCTCAACTTCATGTCGCCGGGCATCAAAAAAGAAGCTTCGGTCATGATATTTATCAAATTTAATAATATTTTGAGACCATAAACATAAAAAGCCACTATTTTGCATGATATTCATGGTTTTTCAACAAAAGATAATAATTTAAAGTAAAGCCAAACAGATCTTTTTTTAAAACATCCCATAAAAGGAAGTGACGTAATAGTTGTTGTTAGTAATGGACAGTGCTTGCGTCTTCTCCCACAGTGGTCCAATGTAGAGAAGAGGCAAAAAATGACGTTTGCTAAGTATATGTAAATATCTACAGTAATAAAGTAGGTACTTTGACTATTGACTATTGACTATTGTCAATATAGCTTTCCTGTTCCATGCGTAGAGGGAGAAGGAGTTGCTCTGTCCCTTACTGGCAACAGCTACACGTCACTTCATCTGAAAGTCCGTTTCCACGGAAAACTGTAATCTGCCAGTTTAATCCCGCGATTTATAGCATTTAAAGTATTTGAATGTTTTAATATTGTCTTTTCCACATTTTATACGTGAAAATGAAAGTAATAATAAAATTTATTCATGATTCCTATTCGAAGCCGGCGACATGTCCCACGGCCGCAACTGCAATTCCTTCGTTGTTATCAAAACACCACTGGATGGACCAAGGTAGACAATCACTGTTCAGTGTCTATGACGCGACAATGTTGGTCAACTTAAGGTATACATAATGTTACCTTTTTGTATTCTGTTTGTCTTTGCTGAGTTACTAATTGATTAGCAATCACTTACCTCAATTCGTATCATCAATGGGCTATGCTGAAATAAAATACGTACTACTTTTTATATTAGTTTGTTATATCTCAGGCTATTTTAAGAAACTTATTTGAATATTTCGGGTAATGGATTATCTTATTTCTATTATTATTATTATTTTTAATAAGACCCCTCGTGATGTCACTTGCTCACAATTTGGAACGGTTGTGATTGATGCTGGTTGGTTTTTCAGTTTGGTAACTTTGATTAATTTTTTCCATGGCCTATTGCCCAAAATGTATTAACCAAACGCCAAATAACGAATTGACCGTAGTCGTAGTCACGTCACTGAGCCGTCATTGTGCTATGTGGAATGGGGCCCAAGTATTATTATTGTTTAAAAGAAAGGGAATAAAAGGGGTTTGTTTGGGAATATCGATGATTTCACCGATTTTCTCAATCGCTGTTATGTAAAAAGTAACTAGGTATTTTGAGCGTGCAGTTTGTTGCTATTTGTAAAGATAGTCTCGGGTTGCTGAGATTACCACTTGGCTTAAGAAATTAATTTGCTAAAATTACGGAATAATAGAATTTTATTATGATTGTTAAATATTGAGCAGACTGTTATATAAACCTAAAATTATAAGTAGGTCAATAATCTTGAATTTTAGTTACTGGTTTCCCAAAAACGATAAATTATCGATATGGAAGTTGAGATGGCAAGAAAGACCGTTTTTGTTGCACAAAAAAACTGTTACAATATACAACGAAACTGACTAAAGGAAAATTCTTGGTAAATGAAATTATATTTTTTAATTTTTATTCAATGAAAATATCCTATGCTGTCACTTTACAAAACTCACTATAGTTTTGTTAAGTGACCGGTGATTTTAGTCCGAGTCTTACATTTCGGAAGATGAGCAAGGCTAGCTTAATTTGTTGATTTGTATCGTAAAGACACATAATAGCGATATAATTCTTATCGTAATCACATCACTATGGTGAAGACATGAGATGGTTTCGTTCGTCGTAAACGTTTCAAATGCACTGATTGTTCTGTTCAAATTTCGTTCATATTGTATAATATAAAAAATTAAAACATATTAAACAGTGTTTTTAGTTTTGGAAGAAATGACTCGACAACCTTTTTGGTAAAATGTATCTATTTTATGAACTGCCGAAGCGGTTATTTTGTTCGTTGAATTTCAATGTAATACTGTAAAGTGCTCTGTTCCGTATCTCTGTCATCTACCACGATCTATTTCAAAATGTTTTGAAGAATGTTCGCAAACTTCAATTTGACATAACCAATCAGAATGCGTTATTTCACACAAGCTGTTATTTACGTTACGACTAGGGATATGTCAACAGGACAGGGAGGATTACTCAAATATAGCAACAACTTTCACAATCAGGGGCATCTCTCTGAATATTAATCAGTCGCCGATGAAACCGTTTTGAGAACTAATTTTAGTATCGGAAAAACGGTTTTGTTAGCATGGGAATAAGAAATACAGCGTGGAAATTGCAGTTGCGGTTGGGCGAGGCGTCGTCGGCTACGAATGGATGCCCGGCGATATGAGGCGGCGACATGAACTTTAGTTTCAAGTCCCTATTGCATAACTACAGTAACCTGTGTACCTACTGTTCCTTCCTTCCCTTCCACCCTTCCTTCCGTCAGGCAAGCCGGAAGCCCACAGATTAACTAGTTAGTAAACAAAGAGTTTCGTTTATCTGAGACAACAACCTTCATAACGATTCAGATTAGGTTTAAATCAAGAACGTCACCATGGCAAACATTTCAATACCAATACTCCATAGTGGGCTCTATTTACCTCACTCCATCAATCAATCAAAATATTCTTTATTCTGTTGGATAATTACATATTTTTAGAGCATCTCATTAATTGAATACTAGGAGTACATTCCAAAAGCTGTCAGAAAAGAACGCTTAGGAAACTCTGAGGTAGCTCTTTTTCAAATGAGTTCCTTCATCAATCAGTCAATCATTCATCATCAATCACATATCGATGTCATCAATCATCAATTATTTCACTTATGTATATTTTTAAGATTTAATCTCGTAACAAGACTTGTTTCAAGACGGTCATGGTAATTTTGCGTATCAGTTTAGGTTCCTAAACATAATCAGCATAAGACATTATGGTAACCCCCCAGTAGACCATGGACGTTTTACGATCGAACCAAGGTTAAAATACCGGCCACAAATCTACCTACTGTTTAATCCTTAAGAGCTCCGTGGTCTAGCGGTTTTGTACTCGTTTCTCACGCAGGGGATACTGTTTCGAATCCTGTGCTGAGATCTTTAAGTAATAATTTATAAATACCATTATTACTCAAAGGCTGAGATAAGTAATTTATATGTGACGTTCGACGGGTAAAGGTACCTTGTGGAATGCCGCGAAAGGGATATTTATTTATTTTTCGTTTATCCTCACACTGAAATGTGTCACTTTTGTGTTGATCACAATCAAGATAGATAATATTTAGTACAAAAATTTGGTGTTTAATGTTGTAATTAAAACCTTAATTTGTTATGGTTTTCGTGGAAATTATCAAAATGTTTTATCTTCGGATCTACAACACATTGAAGACTAGAATTTTGTGCGTTCTACAGCTGTATAACTCAATACCCACCACAAGGTACCTTCACCTCTGGAACGTCTGGACATCTAAAGCTGATGGAAAAGATCGTGAGGAAACCTTCAACTCTATAGCTGCGGCGATGGGATAGCTCCCTGTCATGCAAAATGGAGTATTGAATAACTGGCTAAAAGTGGCCACAATTGTGCCTCTGCCACCCCGTATGGGTAAGAGCGAGAAGCTATGTTATGCTCCTTCTCTTTTCACAGCTAGCACAAACAGCCATAGCCATGTTCCACCACCTCGCCCTTCACGCCGCCACCCAACAGCGAGCCCACGACGAGGTCTCCTGGGCGGCCGCCTCGAGGGACGCAGGCGCAGGCTCGCCGGACCTGCCGTATATAGCCGCCTGCGCAAGAGAGGCGTTGAGGTTGCACCCCGTGACAGGGGGTGTGGTGCGCCGCAGTAGAGAGGAGATGGTCGTGGCTGGCTATCAGGTTCCTGCTGGGGTGAGGATTATTACAATATTTTTAGTCGATTGTAAAACCAATTAGGTATTTAACTGGTCCATTACCGCGCTTAAACCATCGTATTGCAATTTTGGACCTTATGGCATGGTAACAAAACTGTAAACCTATAAAATGCCATGGTAGTTAAGTGCTAGAACGGAATCTAAATGAACTATCTTCAAATTAGCAGTGGCGGTCGTGGTGATTTTCAATTTTGCTGAGTAGATGCCACAACTTGTCAAGTCAAGGCGAGTTTGTTAACCTTTTTTTAAATACCGGCTTTGTTTGTTAGGCTTTGTTTTGATGCGCTGGAACATTTGAATTTTGATGCACTGTCTATTGCCCATATTGAAGGCCCTCCGAACATAAATTCACAGAGGTTCGTACATAAGCGACGACTGAACTGACTCAAGTCTTCTGGTGGAGATTTGAGTAGCCTTGTAGGTATGCAAAGTCATATTATAGTTCTACTTCAGCTTCTTCTTTTAATTTGGCGTGCTAACCTCTTTTGAAGTTAATTTGATAGATCACAATTTGGCCAGGATCTCTATCAAGAACCTGGAAATTAAAGTTTTTAAAATATTTTGATGCTCCTTAGCACTACCCGGGAGGACGTGAAGGGCTGTAGGAGCCAAGTATTTCCTTCGGACGTGAGCAACTGCCTCCCATACTACAGTTAATAAAATCTTACAAGTCATATGACAGATAACCTAAAATCTACTTTTAGGGATGTTACCAAAATCGGAAAGAATCTAAATAAAAAAACAATGTCAAAATCTATCCGAATTGTCAGCATCCAATTCACCGATGTTTAAAAAGTGTATCTGTCACCGTAAGATAGTCAAAACCGTTAGTTGATAAACTAACGCGTTAGTTGATCAACTATAGATAGATTGTAAACCAGACCGACAGGGTTTAGAATTTACGTTTCTTTTGTTCTTACATGTCAACCTAACACGAAGACTATTTGGGGGCTTCACTGCGCTCGCCCCTCTAGTCTTCACCTAAGCTACCGCCGTGTTTGCCCTGGTATTTCGTTTGCAATTCAAGTTTAAACCTATTAAACGGTTTTAACCGTTAGTTTATCAACTAACGCGTCATGTAGTAAGCAGCACTCTACGGTTTACTATCTCTCGATGGTTGACCAACTAACGAGAAAAAAAACGTTACTTTATCAACTAACGGTTTTGACAATCTTTCGGTGACATATCGATTCATTTATTAATCGATGTTTTAAGGCAATATCCCCTCACTAACATGCTTAGACTGACACCCGTCAAACACCTTGTTATCTTTTTCATACTGTAGCACTGTCATTTCGCAAGTGAGAGACAGTGACATGACTTTGAGTGTCCGTCAAACTTTGAGCAGTCATCACTTATGGTGCGGCGTCGCATGACAAACATCTGCGACACTTCGAACTTATGTCGTATACCCTAAAGTCGATGTGTCGCAGATTTTTGTGATGCGACGCCGCACCGAGTGATGTGGCTTGGGCAACTTAAAGTTTGACAGACACTCAAAGTCTTGCTGTCACTGGCTCTCGCTTGCGAAATGACAGTGCTACAGTATGAAAAAGATACCATGGAGCTTGACGTTTAGTGGTGTGGTACTACATAGTAACCACACGATATTTGTAAGTAAGGGACAGATCTATGCATCAGTCTCCCTTTCCTTTTCTAAGCGAAAGAAGGCCATTGAAATTGACGAACAGCTCTGTACAAGAGGTCCATGAAAAGTTTCCTAACTGTAGGATACATTTTGTTCAGGGAGTGTCGAAATAAGCGGCAATATTGTGACACATCTTTTGATGAGTTCGAAGTTTTTTTTTCACAGTTCAATGGTATTGCATACTATGTAATTTATATTAATTTTAACTTGATTCCTTCACGTGTTCCTGGGAAAAAAGATCTAAGAAAGAAAAAGGAAAAGGGATGGACGCCGGACAGACAGATAGACGGACAACGTGATCCTATAAGGCACAACACGGGTGGTTTTTGTCGCTTTGTGTTTTTTATTATATTATTTATTTAGAAAAAAAGATGTTCAGACAATAATTATAGGATTTTTACTCTAGTTTATTTCACTAGAAGACTTTTATATCATAAAATGAGCCGGAGAGCCCCGTGGTCTAATAGAGTTCCGTGGTCCAGGGTTACACGTTCGCTTCTCAAGCAGGAGATGCGGTTTCGAATCTGGTGCTGACCAAGCTCCAATAAGATAAGTAATTTGGCTCAAGTTATATTATAAAGAAGGTTTAACTGTGATGGAACTATGGAGATCATAGGTGCGACGATGGGCTAGGCTCCTGTATCGCAAAATGTATTATTGAATAACTAGCTAAATATATATAGGGATAGCAGAGGCACAATTGTGTCCACTTTCAGCCAGTTATTCAATACTCCATTTTGCGTGACAGGGGGCTAGCCCATCGCCGCAGCTATGGAGTAATGAAGGTTTCTTTACGATGTTTACCGTATCACCGTTAGAACGTCCAATATTGTACATAAGATAAATTAATTATCTCATTGGTCCATGGTCATGAATCAAACCTGCATTGCCTGTATGAGAAGCAAGCGTCAAACCCATTAGACCACGCAGCTAAATACTTACGCAAATACATCGAAAACATCCAAGACACTAACAAATATTTAGAGGGGCCTGTTGTGTATTTAGGTCTCAAAATATTATTAAATGTGATTATTATCTTAACGGAATTCAATGGACTACTTGTTAATATTAATATTTATGCTTGTCATTAATATTTATGTTCGTTTATTTGTTTACTACTTACTTACAATTTTTTTGTTTGGTAACTGTGTTGGGACACAGTTACTACACTTGGGAGATAAACCGAAAGGTTTTTCAATTCGAAAAGGCTGTCTAATGCACCTGTTCGTCACTTAATTTACAATCGTCACGTAAAACGACAGGTAAATTGATTGTCACGTACGAACGCGTAATCGAACCTTACTCCAATCGTGTACTGTCTATTCAGGGACGATTGATGAAAATCGACAGTCGGGCAAGGTACAATTCAAAAGAAAATACGTATTTTGTGTGGGGACACCCTTTATTTTCTGTAATTGCGTGTACTTAGTTATTTTTTTGTTGTTGTAGCGGCAATAGAAATACGCATTCTGTGAACATTTCAAGTGTCTACCTATTCATTCGTGAGGTGCAGCCCGGCGACGGCCGCTGACCGGACGGACGGACTGTCAGCGAAAGCTTAGTAATAGGGTCCCGTTTGGCTCGCTTCTGGTACGGAACCCTATTAGAATTATAAAAGCAAAGTTACGAAACTCATTTAAAATAGCTAAAGTGACAAAGAATTTCAGAAGGTTTGCTATATCTGTGTTAACACATTTGTGAGCCAAATTCAAATCCAGGTGGCATGCGACGTGCTTCATCGATTGTGGCATGCGACAGGCCGCCGCTTTGCATGCGAGACTTTCAATACTTATTTACTATCCCAAAATCTGGGGACACAGTAGTGCCCCCGCCAAGACGAGCCAAGAGAAGCGCAAGTGCACTACTCCCTTTTCTCGAAGCGCTTCGTCGTTTTTTTGAACCCTCATAAGTTGAATTTAGATTATACCAGATAAAAAAAATCTCGGGTAATGATTTCAATAGTAAATTTAATAAACATATAAAGTTTTAATTGCATATCACTTATACTTTAGATTTTATTAATATCTTCTAGCGTCATTGATATTGAGTCATCCACATGGGCAGGCTTATATAGCACTCTCCAGAGTGACTAATTTTCAAGGTGTTCATCTTATAAATATTGACTTTAGTAGTATTAAAGCACAACAGTCAGCTATAGTCAAATATAATCGGCTAAAAGAGCAAAGTATCGCACTTATCTATCATATACAGTAAACCAACACAGAAAAAAGCCAAAGATAGAGAGTGGGCTATGAAAAAAGCACCTCTGATGAGCAAGAAATACTCTCCAAAAAATAAAGAAAAAATAAACAAACGAAAAAATATTATCTTAAGCAACTTACAAAAAGAAGTAAAATCCCACCAAAAACATTTTGATGTAAAATTTTGCCGAGACGAGACCATATGGCTCGCACTGTCAAAAATGTATCAGATCTCATGTAGAGCAAAGCTTCTAACTCTACACGTCCTATCTCTAAAAGCCCTCGCTTTACAAACTGTACACCTTAGTCAAATCATGTGGTAACGCCATTTCGCTACGTCACGTACGTAAGATTAAAAATGTATTCATCGTTCATTACTTTTTTGTTAGACATTTATAGTTCTTACTCTCATATGGTCTCGCCTTGGCAACATTTTACATGAAAATGTTATTGGTGGGATACTTATTGTCAAAAAGTTTGTGTCTATTGATAACGGTATCCATGTTTGTGACACACGAAGTTCAAGTTTATAGCCAACAACGCTCACTGTCTCGCTTACTCGCATCTAAGAACGTTCGTTGTCTCGCCGATGGAGATTCCCGTAGAGGATATTTATATTTCATGTTGGGTAAGAGCGCCTTTTGTGGCACAGCAACAGGTATCGCACACTTGGCACAATATCCTCAGTATCTATAGATCTACTCCATTTAATGCATAATTTTTACGGGAAAGTATAGTCTATTTCATATACAATGGTGTACAGCGAAATTTCGTTGCGATCACTTTTCACTGGGCCTTGTGTTGTTTTTGCTGCTCGGGTCATAGCATAGAGCAGCTTTTGTGGGTAAGCGATAGTAAGTTGTAGTGATTTTAAATACTTATTACCTTTCGAATGCCTCAGTAGATGAATTAATTAATGTACTAATTAGAACTCCTTTGCTTATCTATTTTATATTTATCAAAATAAATCGGTGTACGACGTTACGCTTCGAAATTTCGTGCAAATTCTAGAATTACTAGTACCGTGCGGGTGTGCGATATAAGGAAATTATTCGTATTTTGAGAGTCTAGAAATAATAATACAGCAAATATAAAAGAAAAACCTTATTACCCACACTTATTAACCATACACTTAACGTTTACAAGTACATAACTTTGAACTTTATTACGTAAGTCAAATAGGTGGTATTTGAATATGCCTGATTTTCTCTTATGCCTACCATAGCAACAAAGCATAGTATGATTGTTTGTCACTCATCGTTATAGGAATAAAATTAATTAAAGGTACACGTACACGATATACGTACACGTACATCCTTAGCCAAAAGTATATAACAAAAATACGAGAAGGTAAAGTTACATATAGGCACAGGTACAGCCTTGGCTTTAAGTACATTTACTACAGTCTTCTCATAAGAACATAAGATTAAAAATCGCGTTGCCTCGCGCCTCGGCGCGTTAATGGACCGGATAAACCTAAACCTTTCATAGACTTGTCTAAAGCATTTGATTTAGTCAACTATAACATACTCTGGGCGAAAATGCGGAATGAAACGAGTGTACCGCCAGAAATAACACGTTTGTTTGGATTCTGGTACAGTAACCAAAACAATTGTGTCAGGGCGGGGTCATGCTCTGGTGCATACAGACTGGACTGTGGTGTGAGACAAGGGGGGCTCACTTCTCCTAAACTTTTTAATTTGTATGTAAATGACCTGATCGAGGAGCTCAGCAGCACTAGAGTTGGATGTCATATAGACGGACAAAATATTAATAACATCTCTTATGCTGACGATATGGTGTTGCTGAGCCCATCGGTCGGTGCGCTATGTGCACTGTTGCGTATTTGTGAGTCCTATGCGGAGGCCCATGGGCTCAGGTACAACGCGAAAAAGAGTGAGCTAATGGTTTTCAAGTCAGGCACGAGAACATACTCTGACCTGCCTCCAGTCTACATTAATAATTCTCCTCTGAACAGGGTTAAGAAGTTCAAGTACCTGGGCCACTGGGTCACCGATGACCTCAAAGATGTCTGTGACATTGAGAGGGAGCGTAGGGCGCTGGCTGTTCGCTGTAACATGCTGGCTCGCAGGTTCGCTCGTTGTAGTAAAGAATCAAAATTAACATTGTTCAGGGCATACTGCCAGTCTTACTACACGTGCAGCCTGTGGGTCAACTATACGCAGGGTGCATACAGCGCCCTACGTATTCAGTACAACAATGCATTTAGGGTGGTGATGGGCCTGCCGCGGTACTGCAGCGCCTCAGGCATGTTTGCGGAGGCAAGGGTCGACGGCTTTGCCGCGATCATTAGGAAACGCAGCGCCTCGCTATTAGCGCGCGTACGCGGCAGCTCCAACTCCATTCTTCGCACGTTGGCTGGACGGTGGGACTCGCCGCTGCTGGCTCACTGGGTGAGGCTACACGTTAGTGGGTAGCCTAGGCACTCGTCCTTCTTCCCCTGCCGTGTGTGTGTTTTTATTTTTAATTTTTTTGACATTTTTATTTTGTAATGATTTATTTGAATTTTAATTTTATTTTATTGTTGACATAATGTGTAATTTATTCTATGGGCTTTTATGCCTGCAATAAACGATTATTATTATATTATTATTATTATAAACAGTTTTTTTTTTAAGTTCGAGTAAGCTTGGGGGCTTTTAATAAAATTCTGCTTATGTTATACTCGAATGACCCATAAATCTAACTTTTCTTTGTAAGTTATTGTGTCCCATACAGTAAATATTAATAGTGAACTTTTCTATTAAGTCGTTTAATGGGAGTCTCAGGCTAAGCAGAAAAACTAACACCAAAAAAAACTACCTTACAGGTAGACATCGTCCTGGCCCACGGCGTCTCCAGCAAATCAAGCACAGAATGGGGAAGAGCTTCCGCCTTCATACCAGAACGCTGGTGCCCGGAAGGTTGGCAGCCGCTGCATTCAACCCGGTCACACCCAATGGCATCCATGCCCTTCGGAGAATCCTGCCCTGCTGAAGGTATAGTGGGGAAAATGCTGCAGGCTTTAGCTGTTAGGGTACTAGACAAGTACCGGTTGGAGTGGCACGGCCCAGCGCCAAATTTGGTGATGACGGGTGTTAATAAGGTGGAGCATCCATATTTCTTTGTTTTACAGGATGCTGCGTAACTGCGTAGTTAGATATGTTTTGTTATTTGTTATGTTAGGTCAATTAGGTTTCGTTGAAAATGATTTTCCTAGTTTACCTTTCTTCATGTTTATAGTTAATATTTATTTGTATTTCTAATAGTAGCTATAAAAATAAGGGTCTAATTTTATTGATCAACTAAATTTGCGATATTTTATTAAGTTCTGGAAACGAAAGCAAAAGTATGGACATGCGTTTATGTGCATACTTTTGCTTTCGTTGCGCTCTAAGGTATTCCGACCACTGATAAAAAGGGTATCGCAGTGTTGTGGCAAATCTATATTTAGGTGACAGAAAATATTGTTCAGTATAAATAATAGGAACACCTATTTACAAAGTTTATTGAACCTTAGTATTATTTTGTGAATGCTGGTTAAGGTGAAAGTATGTAGCTGACCGCAACTGCAGCGTGTGAGTATGACAGCGAGCGCTTACCCAGCGAGTGAACGAGACAGCGAGCGTAGTAGAAAGCGCTGTCTCGCTCACACGCTCACGCGGCACATCTTTAGTGGCGGTTGGCTAACATTTCTACATATTTTTTATTAAACATTAACATAAATATTTTTATGCAGGCACATAAATTGCTTCTGGCCCCATAGTTAGATACCCTGTGTCGTGGGAACCAGAAACAGTGACATCACACTCATATAAACATCCAAGACCTGGGTTTTTTTTCTTTATCCCAGCCGGGGTCGAACCCGAGACATCTCGCATGGTGCAGGGCCACTACCGTAGCGTCACAGAGGTCGTCAAATATTAGTGTTAATATTGCTAATAGTGCTTTCTACTTATAACAATTTAACATTCCTATCCGACTGCGATTAGATTAGCCATGCGAAGCGAGCCTACCACTCGGCTACAATCCAGCGCATCGTTTGGTTCAATTTATGAAGAAACTATTACTGTGACATAGTGATTTTTAGAAATATTTTTTTGTAAATTTACTCGAAAAATGGAACATGACATAAATGGTATGGACTGTACTTATTGTAGTGCCTGCGAAACTTTTTAAGGAAATAACACCGGTTTTCAAATAATGAAAATGATAATTATATTCTGTGGTAGACTGCCACAGATTCTATAATGCCATCAGGCGGGCTGGTTTGGTAACTGAACTGTCGGAAAACCCTAATTGCAGTTAAGAGACAAGTTCTCACCTTTTTGTACCCTTACAAAGCTTGCTCTTTCTGCTAGTTTTAAGAAAATAAACAATTCATCAAGAAATGTGTTTTCTTCTCCTTCTTCAGCATGTTCGTGTCCACTGAAGGACATATACCTCCTCAAAGTTATCCTTATTTAGAGAAAAACCTAGATCTAGAACAGAAAGGCTATCTAGAAACCTTAGACGTCCAGTGAGGAAACCACCGTACCGATTGACGGATGACATCATCACCTTATGCCAGGTGGATCCAGGAGGCTCAGGACCGGAGTTGATGGCGTAGAATAGAACAGGTCTATACCCAGCAGTTGGTGAATTTGTAACCTGACTTTTTTTAGATGGGATGTCCTTCGCCGATAGAAAACATTTACTAGTGGTCAGAGTGGTTGTTTATACCAACTAAACTTAGCTTAGATAACAACTCGTCGGAACGGACTTAGCTGCACAGTGAAAATGGGGAAATACCCAGCAGGCCGATAACCTCGCGGCGGAGTCTTTCAAACACTACGGGTCGCCAATTGGTTTTCGTTTCCTTTTGGTTTTCTCGTATGCTTCGCTCGTACCTTTTGTCTAGCTCGCGGCCTACAGCTTGTGGCTCATGTTCTCTCTCAGGGTTTCGCTCGTGACGATCTTGGCTAGCCCTTCACGAGCTACGCTGGCGAATTCTTTGTGGTCAAAATAACGGGATATCTCCACGCACCAGGTATCGAGGCCCCGACTCCTCAGTCAGAGATTGCTTGGCTTCGGGTCAATATATTGTTAGCCTTTCACACAATTACGAACCCGTTTTTGATACGAAAGAAACCGAACATTTTCCACAAATATCTGTCGCGCGGCAATTCTCAAGCCGTGCCACCAAGCAGGGAGTAGCGGCCGACGATGATAGCCGATATGTTTAGATGTTGCTCTGATTTTATGACAAACAAAACAGGGCCCGACTCCTCAGTCAGGGATTGCTTGGCTTCGGGTCAATATATGGTTAGCCTTTCACACAATTACGAACCCGTTTTTGATACGAAAGAAACCGAACATTTTCCACAAATATATGTCGCGCGGCAATTCTCAAGCCGCGCCACCAAGCAGGGAGTAGCGGCCGACGATGATAGCCGATATGTTTAGATGTTGCTCTGATTTTATGACAACAAAACAAACAATTACGAAAGGCTGTTCGTTATGAAATCCAGGGCTACAAATGGGCCGATTGATGACGATAATGGGCCGTCAAAGCCGTACTCGTTGATAACGCACGAGACTGTGCAGTCCCTACTCGTGACGACGGCGTGACTCCGGTAGCTGCAGCAGAAGAACTGCTCTGATCATTTCAGTTTCATAATATTGACACGGATAGAAGACAAAAGCTGGACAACAGTGGTAACAGAATGGCCAGACATCCAGTGATCTGACCAGTGACCCGATGGACGGATTAATGAAATGAAATTTATTTGCATTGATGTGGTACAGTCATAGGTCTTGTTCACGCACAAACGAAACGCAGTGCGTGACGTCAGAGAAAACCAGATAGTTTCGATCTCGCGAGTGGATTGACGCCATCTTAGAAGTTTGCTCCTTGAAGTTTTGAACACGATGTCTCAGCTCGCATCGCTGCGCATTTATCCGCTCCAAAACAAATACCAGTCGGCACATTTCGCATCCAATTCCATCGCTAGTGAATAGTGTGCGTGCACGTACTACTAGAAACGTTTAAAACCCGATACCGCGCGTTACATACCCACGAGGTTGCGCGTGACCTTCTGCTGAACTGGAGGATCCAGGCCCTGGTGCTGAACCTGCAGTCGCAGACCGAGGAAGGCTGGCACACCCCAAGACGCCGTCCAGGTACCTTGACCAATTGCTCCACCTTCCCATCTAACCTCAAACCCATATTTTGTCATCTGCTCATCTCAATCTTTCCCAATCTCATCAGCCCTGCATTCCTGCGACCCTTAGCAGTCACATTTTCTGGTCATCTGGCTCGAAGGACTGGGCTGATGAGATTCACTAGCGATAGAATTGGATGCTACATGTGCCGACTGGTATTTGTTTCGGAGCGGATAAATGCGCAGCGACGCGAGCCGAGACATCGTGTTCAAAACTTCAAGGAGCAAACTTCAAAGATGGCGTCGATCCACTCGCGAGATCGAAACTCTCTGGTGTTCTCTGACGTCACGCACTGCGTTTCGTTTGTGCGTGAACAGGTCTCATTACAAATATAGAACAGCACATTCAGCCAACTTGTGGCGTGCAAATAATGTCGTCAATGTACATCAGCCAATTTAGAGTATAATAGCATTACCCTATTGAATTGATTAGAAATCATTCTTAATAACCCACATACCAACTTTATAGCCATAACAATATGAAATTCAATTATATAAAATAAATTATTTATTTTGTTTTGATGTCATGGTATAAAATTCAGTAAATTCATAGAAACAATTATTTACAAGCCACTTTTTTAATTAAACTTCAAAATAGGTTAGGGTAGACATTGTTACTCTGCAGGTAGACAATTAAATATTTTTACAGCCATGGAATAACAGTTTCTTTTTAATAGTGTCATTGTGGCTTGAGGAACTACTAGGCGGTTTGGGAATCTAGTATTAAATGAATATACGCTGGAGATGTTTGGGAACAGATTGATATTTAGTCTCACAAAAGTGCTTATCTCGAATATGTAAATGCCAGTCAGTGTAAGCAGATAATTTTTTTTAAACAACGGCCTGCATGAATCGTTTGGATTTCCGCCACATATAGTTCTTAATCAGCGATTAAGAACTATATGTGGAACTGTATAATGAATTGCCCCATTTAAAGATTCCGTAACGTAACATCGATGCAACATATCCGTGGAAAGCTAAGAGAGCTGATTCTCTGCCCGCTACTTTCACAAGGCGGTATAGTACAAAACAAAATAGCCTTATTCCTTTGGTGAGCCATTTAGGACTCTTAGTTGTATTTCGTTTGATTTTTAGGGTTCCGTACCCGAAGGGTTCCAAACGGAACCCTATTACTAAGACTTCGCTGTCCGTCCGTCCGTCCGTCCGTCTGTCACCAGGCTTTATCTCAAGAACCTAGCTAGCTAGAGAGTTGAAATTTTCACAGATTATGTATTTCTGTTGCCGCTATAACAACAAATACTAAAAAACAGGATAAAATAAATATTTAAGGGGGCTCCCATACAACAATACCACATACAAACTTATGGATGCACCTGGTTACGTACATGGAGTGTGAAAGTAACCGCACCAATAACTTTGTAAACAATATTTTGCTGTGTAAAATCCAAACTATTCACTCCACACCATCGCTTCCATTGAACGGTGGTACGGAACCCTTCGTGCGCGATTTAGACTCGCACTTGACCGGTTTTTTAAACTAATTACGGGAAGCATAAATTATAAAGTATCAATCATGTCGTGGAATTGCATGAATGCTGTTTCGAAATGTGTAGCGTTTAGTACTTCGTCTCAGGATAGACTATCTAAATGACCCTTAACCGCCCAAAAATCGAAGGTAGTTGGGACGGGTCACGATTTTGAACCTTATGCCATGGTAATCAAATTTAAAACCTATAAAGGAAAAGTGGCGTTATCTAACGCCGGTGATATTCAAAATCCTCTCCACAATCTCTTTTCGTTATATACCATTAGCTGATTTGTTTGATCTTTTTGCTCACAGGGGCAGACAGAAATTGTGCAGTGTCATGATCCAATAGTCCTAGGCGTTGGGTTTCACCGTGAGCATCAGCAATATTACTTACTATATGGTTAATACAGGAATTCAGTCTTGTTGGTGTGTTGATATGGAAAGCCATATTATGGGCTTCTACGATATCTTTTAGATCTCTCGACCACCGATAGTCTTCAATGTGTTTATATTTAGATCCCTTGTTATTATGACTTAAGTATTGTTAAGTTTATGTCGTAGCCTGTAAGGTAATAAATCAAATTTACCCAGAAAGTGCAATCGCATGCCAAGTTACATCGACATTGCGTGAGTCTCAAGACCTGATTTGATGGCGAATATTGGCGCGTTTGATGCGCGTCATTTCATCATTGTGGTACACGGCGATCAGGCGCTGAGTGAGTTGCCCGAACAGTTCCATCTGGTGCTTGTACTGGTGGACTTGAATTGTGAAATCATCATTGATTCCATATACCCAGCAGTGGGGGAATGTGGAATCAATGATGATTTTGATGATGATCAGACCACTGAGGTTACATTCTTTCCCGGGTCGTCGAAGCTGAACTCGTTGATGACACACAAAAAAGTGCAGTCCTTGCTCATAACGATGGAGTGACTCCGGTAGCTGCCGTAGAAAAACTGGTCACCGAACAAGCCGTAGATGAGGCTGGTCACGTTGACGTGGATGTCATATATGCCCTAGAAAAAAATGGTCGAGGTGAGAACTATCTCTGACATATACAGCGAGTCGGAATTAAATTTCAATTTTGAAATGTCAAGCTACAAACTAGCGATTTACTTCATTCAAATCTTTCCAAGAATATACGCCTTGGCGATTATAAAGTGCTCATAAGGCGTCTTTCAATCCTTAAAAATGATGATTCGATTGCAATCCGGATTGATGGCAGAGATAGAGCGAATCGAACTACAGCTCTATTCCGTATTCTTCTATTTTAATATGTTTGTGTATATATTAATTTAAATTTAAGACTAGTTAAAACTTGTATTTAAAACTGATTTCATCGTTGTCTAGAATCCAAAATAGTAGATAACCACTATTGTGTCAGATTATTTAGAACTTAGTCAAGAAATTTAACCCAATTTTCTCGCGTGTTTTTGAAGGAAATAAATACGTGAAAATATAATACTTTATTTTCCATTTCCATTCCATTCCAACCTATGACGGGTTTTCCTTACGATTTTTTCCATAGGAACGTCCGTTCGTGTAATCACCGTCCGATAAATTTCTTATCTCATTGGTACGTGGTAATTTCGGAAAGACACCGAAAAAAATACTTTACCTTTTGAACAACACACTTTTCATTCGTATGGTAGACCTTATTAAAAAGCGGCCCAAAGAAGAAGTGTTTGCAGGGGTGGTCAACCCACTTCAATATGTCTGGATTTTTCGTCGACCTTTTGAAATTGGTGTTGGTTGACTTGGAAAACCATATGGAAACCTTTGTCTGTAACACAAAATCATTGCTTTATAAATGCTTTCATGGTAGAGTCTCTATATTTGCTCACAAAGTTACAAACTATTCAATAAAACGCTATCGTGGAATATTGACTGACAGACAGCGCACCGTTCGGGCTTTCGATATACGGATATCGAACTACATGAAAACATTACGACACTTCCGCTTTAGCGAACTTATTGTACAACGATCGCACGTAACATAATCGAGCATTTTCGAAACCTCGATTTCACGCGCAAACGGCAGCCCTTTTTAGGGCTTACGCGAATAGGCGTAGATTTAATATTTTACCCTTTTTAGGGCTAACATGTGCGAGCAGGAATAAAACCCTTTTTTTAATCGATAATAATAATAATATAATAATAATACCTTGGACACCATTTACACAGATTGATCTAGCCCCAAACTAGGATTCCCTAAATCTTGGGTACTAGACAACGATACACATACTTATATAGATGAATATTACTGCTTAGATAGATAAGCAACCATTACTAAGGTACAAACATCCGTTCTCATCAAACAAATATTTGACCCCACCGGGACTCGAACCCGGGACCCTTGGCTTCGTAGGCAGGGTCACTGCCGACATGGCCATTCGGGTCGGTCGTAATTATTGCTGTTTTTCAAAAAATTTGGTATCCAAAACAAAATAATTTTACTTTGCAATTTTATTCTACATCACATCAGCTTTCAAATGCTTTCTCCTCCTCCAGCTGGGATTCAAATCTCTCGCTTGGGCTTGGGAGGAAGAGCCTCGACCGCAACGCTACAGAGGTTCTCCTACAGGTCCAAACCTTTGTAATCTGCGTACTCTCCTTCACATTGACGGTAAAGGAGACATTGGACGCATCTCCAGAGTAAGTCAGGGTCACATCACTACAATTTCTCTTCTTCGGCCCTTTGCACAGCTCCATCGCAACCATATGAGGCCTCATCACGCCCTGGATTTAAATCATAAAACGAAAATATAAACCGTCTTTTTATGGTTCCTTACCTTAAAAGGAATAAAGGGACCCTTATGGGAAGGATCTCTTCGTTGTCCGTCGGTCTGTACTTCTGTCAATACCGTTTTTTTCAGGAACGTGGAAGATACCTTAACCGCTCACCGACCCAATCCAATATTGAGGCATTGAGATTTTGAACCTCATGCTATGGTAAAAAGAAAACTATAACGGAAAATGTTTTGCCGGCAAGACATGGGTCGGTGTGATGTTAAAAAGGCATAAGCATGCTGAATATTGCTTTGGTTTTGGATTTCATTTGCAAGCCATAGGGTTGAAAATTTGTTGAAAATTTCCCCATGCCTAATTAAGGTTTAATATGAATTATTCAGATCTGGGGTCCCTTGGAGCTGTGAAAAAATCAAACTTAGTTTTGTTAGGTCAACGCAATTAAAAGATACGGCCGATTATGCCACAAATTAGGTGACTTTACTAGATACTCGCAGGGAATCAAATTTATGGGGTGCTTTCCGTTTACTTAGAATCACGAAATTTTCAAAGCACAAAGAAAGGCAGAAACCGAAAACGGTAAATTTTAAGTTTCTTCACAAAGAAATGCCAGATTTTTGTTTTATTAATCTAATGGTCGAATTCAGACGCCTGCGTAATTAAAGTTCCGCTTAATGCAATTCAATTAAATTTAGTTATTTCTTTTTACATTGTCATAGTACAATTGTAACAAATTTTTACACAAGTACAGGTTGTTAGATGGCAATGTAGCACCCTGTAAGGGCTTTGCAATTCAACTTACAACTTATAAGGCAGGTATCTTTACACATTTATTATTTTTACACAATAAAAGTAAAAATAATAATATATGTCTAAATATTAATACGATTATTAGTTTTATTATATTATTATTGTTTCATTATTTGACGTTTTTATCCTAACAAATAGTTTTTATCAATTAATATATTGTAATAATTCATTCTTGTTGTAATAGCATTTTTCTATTAGGTAATTTTTTGTTGTTTTATAAAAGGCATTTAAGACTCGTTATTATTGATATTATGAGGTATCTTATTATATATTTTTATTACCATGGAATGTGGGCTAGATTTGTACAGTTTCATTGTAGAAATAGAGACTTTTAATTTATTTTTAGCTCGGTCGTTTCTTTTTATGGTTTAAACAGGAGAGTATAAACGCATGTGTTTTCTTAGGACCTTAATGATTCGAGGATTTAAATAGATGTTTACGTTAATATTTTATGCTTAAAAAATGTGGACGACAAGAGTCTGTCTGGTTAATGTTTGTAAGTATTCTTATACATTTATTTTGTAATATAAAAATATCTTGTATATCATAGCCCAATTTCCCCATAGGATTATACCACAAGCAAGTTTAGAATGGGCATATGCGTAGTATGCTGAGAGAGCAGTATTAAAGTCGGTTACCCTTTTAAAATTATAGAGAGCAAAAATACAGCATGATAAATTATTAGATAAGTGGTTTATTTGAGATTTCCAGTTTTTATTTGAGTCTATGTTTATTCCAAGTAGTGTTGCTGAATTAATGCATTCCAAAGGAGTATCTTTATATGTGTAATTTATTTGTAACGGGGTTTTTGGCGGGGCTGGAAACTAACTGGTTTTTATAGTTTAATTCTAAATTGTGATTGTTAAGATAAAGTGAGATTTTGGTTAATATTTGATCAAGTTCATTTTGTAGTTCAGTTTCATTGTGACAAGGTATCAATATTGAGATATCATCGGCGAATAAAATGTATTGGTTATTTTAGAAAATTGGAAGATTATTTCAGTAAATTAAAAAGAGGATGCAGCCTAGGACGCTTCCTTGGGGAATGGCACCTGCTAGTTTAATATGGTCTGATCTCATATTATGGGTTTTTCCTGTCATGGGTTCTGTATTTTCTATTTCAGTATATTGTTAGCGATTATCATGGTAGGACAATTCGGTAGGGATGCCTCTAATACCAGAATGAAATATTTATGCAGAAGAATTTCATGATTTAGTCTATCTTATGCTTTACTCATGCCGAGTAGTAATCCTACAGAATATTTTTTTTATTTATTGTGTCAAGTATTTGTTGCATGAATTTATATAAAGCTAGTGTCGTAGATCTGTATCTGTGATTAAACCGTATTGATTCTCATGAAGGACGTTATATTTATCATACAAAGAGCAGGTTCTTTTTTTCCATTATTGTTTCAAATATTTTTGCTGAGGTTGGGAGTAAGGGAATCGGACGATAATTGTTAGGGTCGTATATTTTTCCTTACTTAAATATAGGCTATACTAACGATATTTTTAATGAATTTGGTACAGTTTATTCTGTAAATGACTGATTTATAAGTTTAATGTAGGGTATGGTTAGTTTATTTATACACATCTTCATTCATTTTGGGGGAATAGATTAAATAGATTTTTTATTATTTTGTATATTTCTTTTTGCTACTAGACGTAGGAAGAATGAATTTTGGACTTCAGTATAGTTTTTCTTGCATTCTTCATGTCTTGTGGTTATATTACTGATTGATGTAAAGAAGTTGTTAAATGTATTCGCAATCAAATTAGGTTTATTATATAAGATTTATTTTAAGTGATATATTGTGTCTTACATTGGATGGGTTTTTATGAGTTTGTTTATTTATTATTTTCCGCATGGTTTATATTATTATTGCTTGATTTTTTGTATTTTAATGTTATTTAGTTTAAATATTTTAGTATAATTTCTATAGTGCTTATGTAGGATTTCATTATTTGTTTGTGTTGTGAGTAGCCTCAATAATCTTTTACTTCAACATGAAGTTTTAAGCCCTTTTGTTAAGTAATTTTTAGTATTTTTTGTGTGTATCTTAACTTTTGTCAGATTGTATGTAGCTTGTAAAATAGAGTTAAAGCATTTATAGCTTTCATTGTAGTTGTTTTTTTAATTCAATACATCGTCACAGTCAATGTTACTTATCTCTTTTTTGAATTAGTTAATGTTTACATCCGTTAATATTATTTTATGGAATAAGAAATGAATGGAAGTGTTAAGTAAGATGGTAAGAGTCCATTCTACTCCTTTGTGGTCTGAAAAACCATACTCATCAACATCAAAAATCATACTTGAAATTCACAAATATAAGATCTAAGAAGGTTGCACTTATATCTGTGACCCAAGTAGCCTCTATAACAAATTGTTTATCAATCAAATCAAATCAATCAAATATTTATTTATTCAAAGAAAAGAAACAGAAAACGTTTACAATATTTGAGGCCCTTAGCTAAAATGTGACACATGATAATTGAGTCATCTGAGCCTGAGCTAGGTGTAAACCTGTATTTCAGACTACAGTGCTCTTCCTATAAAATATATATAAAGCTAATTTAAGTTACACGGACACTTTTTTATACAAAATTACTGACTAATACTGACTAAAGACAAAGTTATAAAAATATGAAAAAAATGGGTGTGTGGGTGAGCCTCTCTATGTGTAGTATGAGTATGAATGAGTGTATGTGAGAGGGTGAGTGAGGTAATAAAAATAACAATAAAACAACGTTGCTATGTCAATATGGTGTACATTTTGTCAATATGGTGTACATGTCAGTTATAGTTGTAAGTTAACATTGAAAATTAAAACTTAATTGTAGTTTACGTTAAAATCTCCTCCTAAGATTACAATCTTATTTTTATCCCATGTTTAACCTATATATTTATATATATATATTAACCTATATTTTTTAACTAACATTGAAAAAGCTTAAGAAGTATAAAGCCCCAGGAGACGACGGGATAACCACGGAGCTACTAAAGGCAGGAGGACGCGCAGTGCTAAAAGAGCTACGATGGCTTTTCAACGAAGCTCTCTTCACGGGAGAAGTACCAACCAAGTGGCGAAACAGTATTGTCGTTCTCTTCCACAAAAAAGGTTCAAAAACCAACCTGAAAAACTACCGCCCAATATCATTGCTCAGTCAGGTGTATAAAGTGTTCTCTCGTGTTATAACGACAAGAATCACTTCTCGACTTGACGAGTTGCAACTAAGGGAGCAAGCGGGGTTCAGGGGAGGTTTTGGTACCATTGACCACATATTCACGATAAGGCAAGTGATACAGAAGACGCAAGAATACAACAAACCACTTTACCTTGCCTTTATCGACTATGAGAAAGCGTTCGACTCCGTGGAAAACTGGGCTGTTGTGCAGTCTCTGCAGCGATGTCAGATCGACCAGCGATACATCCAGCTTCTGACGAGCCTCTACAATTCTGCTACGATGACAGTGCAAATACAAGGCTCCACAACGACTGTTCCAGTTAAAAGAGGCGTACGCCAAGGAGATGTCATATCTCCGAAGCTCTTCACTAACGCACTAGAAGATATCTTCAAAACCTTTGACTGGGACGGACTGGGTATAAATGTGGATGGAGAGCACCTGAATCACCTCCGATTTGCAGACGACATCGTCATATTGGCTGAAACCCCCACAGAACTGGGAAAGATGCTCAACGATCTGTGCCACGCATCTATCCGGGTAGGTCTTAAAATGAATTCGGACAAGACTAAGGTTATGGGCACGACCGATATGTCCCAAGATCCGATCACAGTAGACGGCCGAGTGATGGAGCAAGTGGAGGAGTATAACTACCTAGGGCAGATTATCAGACTGGGACGGGACTCGCTGGATCGCGAGATTGACCGAAGAATCCAGCTTTCTTGGGGAGCATTCGGAAAGCTCAAGGACGTCTTCCACTCCAAGATCCCTCAATCGCTGAAGACTAGAGTCTATAACCAGTGTGTTCTCCCGGTGATGACTTACGCTTGCGAGACATGGACGCTTACTGCCGGGATGATGAACAAACTTAGAGTCACACAAAGAGCGATGGAAAGGTCGATGCTCGGAGTGTTCCGCCGCGACATGATAAGAAACGAGCACATCCGGCAACGCACTAAAGTTACCGATATAGGAAAACGAGTCGCGCGACTTAAATGGCAATGGGCTGGACACATCTGTCGCAGAAATGACGGAAGATGGAGCTCTAAAGTTTTGTTCTGGAGACCCCGCACAGGAAAAAGAAGCGTTGGAAGACCTGCGACACGGTGGTCCGACGACATAAAGATCACGGCCGGCCTATCCTGGACGAGAATGGCCGCGGACCGCACAAGATGGAGGACAACTGGGGAGGCATATGTCCAACGGTGGACGGTGAAATGCTGAAGAAGAAGATGAAGAAGAACCTATATATACCCTATATAACCTATATATTTAACCAACTAACCTTTTATAGTTTTTCTAGATTTATATAAAATACCTCAATTTCTCTACGAAATTCTGGCCAGTATAAGTTTATTATCAAAATATTATCTTTTGACACATATTTCAAACACTGTTTCTATCGACATTGAGTTTAAATCATCTCTTTCTTTATATTCTACTGTATTTTTTATTAGGAAACATACTCCTCCGCCTTCTTGAGATTCGCGACAGAAGGAAGAGCTACTTTAAAGCCAGCCAAATTTAGGTGTGGGAGTTTATCATTTTCGATTCAGGATTCTGTACATATTGCTTGGATGTTTGTTTTCTCTTTTAGCAGGAACATACATAAACTAGTTCCGAAGGGAATAATTTCCTTGAACATGTCTTTCTGGGTTTTCTTTGGGCAGTATGTAGTCCAAATATTTTGTGGAAGATTTGGATGCACGTTGAGCTACCTGACTGAATGTCTTGGTTGACTGAGAATCTGGTTGTTTTTTTTTTACAAATGCCTGTTCCTGTCTGTTCATTATTAATTTATTAAATAACAATAAATTAATAATGAACAGACAGGAACAGAAATATTAGCTTATTTTCCATTATTTCTAGCAATTCGTAAAGCTTGTCTTAATTCCCTCTGTTCCTTTAGCGCTAATACGTCTAGGTATTCAGATACTCCTAATCCAGAGTTTATGAAAAAAGCCATGTTAACAAGAATATATTTCCTCATTGTTTTACTTATGAGCTCTATTTTAGGTGGTCTTTTGAATCCTTTCTTTCCTACGTACATTATTTCATCAATATAGCCGGTGATATTTATATTGAGAATTTCGTAGAAAATTTTTGAGGCTCGTTGTTAACTAAAAACCTGTCTCCCACTGGTAGTATGGCAATTCATGAAGAACTAGTATCTTATCATGGTTTTCTTTGTTTTTTCATTTTCAGATTGGAGCGCAGAACAAATAATGTTGTTGTAGGTGTTGGATTATTTTATCAACTTGACAGATTTTTTCTCGAGAACAGTTTGACTGGTTTTTAATTCTCTGTGACTTGTTCAAATTCAGATTTAATTTCGTAAACTGCAATATCAATCTCGCTTTGAATAGTTGATCTTATCTGGGATAAAATGTACTTGTTTTTTTGTTCTAAATGTTGTTTTAATAAAGCGTTAAATTGCTGTAGATTTATTTCTGGTTGTATGTTCTGTATATCCTTCTAGAAGTTTATCACCCAAAGGTAATGGGCTTGAGTCTCGATCAAACGAGAAGTCTGTGACGCTAAGATTATGTTGGTTATGGTTATTTCTTGGTATAATGTTTACATGTATGTCTTCCAGTTTTATGTGTTGCCAGCAAAAACAAAACGTTTTCTTATTTATATCAGTTACCGTTGGGATTACGTCTAGGAAAGAAAATGTGACACAGATACTGCATAGAAAATGTCAACAGATTTTATCACAGCAACTTCATTTTTTACTCCTTCTTACAAATCGGCTTAAAAAGTATGAAGACGTCAAAAATAAAGTTTCTCGTTATAATATAAAAGTACTTTATATTAGACAACGGTAGACCCTGCTTGTACAGTTTTCTGTGCAGAATCTGTGTAGCTACATTTTTGTACTTAACTTTTTTCGTAAGCACAACGGTTACTGATATAAATAGGAAAACGTTTTGATTTTGGCAGGCAACATCCGACCACAACATTTTCAAGAGAATTGAAGAAATTGAGAAGACTTCCACACTTGAATCATCAAGGAGCGTACGGAAACCTTCTTTTGTACCATTAACGACAACTATAAACCGAATTTCATTCTCTATCACAAAATTAGGGGAAAACATCATATTCTGTATCTAATCATCAAAATCAAATCACTTATCCTACATTCATAAATTACTGCTCCCACTACCGTTGATCGTTCAAAGCACTCTTAAAAGCAGATAATCTAA
The DNA here is from genome assembly GCA_949825045.1 of Argyresthia goedartella. Classification (NCBI taxonomy): domain Eukaryota; kingdom Metazoa; phylum Arthropoda; class Insecta; order Lepidoptera; family Argyresthiidae; genus Argyresthia; species Argyresthia goedartella. The sequence goes on along the minus strand of OX463812.1, from coordinate 9,588,082 downwards.
GTCTTACTTGTTTTTATCAATACTTACAAATTGGTCCTTTGGTATACCTATACCCATATTCACATCATTGGCTCCAACAGTGAAATGAGCTAATATCGCAATATATCCCAAAAAACAATGCATTTTCTGCAAACCACACATACCCAGGTAACAAACAACTGTGGAATAGTAAAAAAAGGTTGTATAAATACTGCAGCAAAGATTTTAATCAGCTGCTTATGACCATTTTTTGATTATGATGACTTTCTGATGAGATAAAAAAATAATACCTAGTTAGTTTGTTTCAGCTGAAACGGTCCATTACCATACGCTGCACAAATTAAAGGAATTAGCATGACACCTACAAAAACCTTCGCCAATAAGAAATTTGTAAAAGCCGGCGTTCTCCTGTTATGTAACATTCCAGGGAGATTTGCGGTGAGGGAACTCCACAGGGGAACTCCGTTACGAAAAATGTGCAATCAATCACATTAATCAATCAAAATACTCTTTATTCTGTTCGATATTTACATATCTCTTAGAGCACGTCATTCATTTACGGTGTACGTTCCAAAAGCAGATACTTCTCAAAGAAGAACGCACATGAAACTCTGAGGTAGCTCTTTTTCAAAGAAAATACTTAAAACTAATAAGTAAGATTCCATTTATGTTTATTTTTAAGATAAACAATTGAAGAACAAGCAGTTTATCCCCAAGGATTTACGTCTTATAGATAATTCGACACTGAGTAATATCTAAATATATTATGTGTCGGTAAGCTATGAAATAATATCAGGGACCTTATTGTAGAAGTATATCCCACCATAAACATTTTCTTGTAAATATTACCATATGGCTCGCACGCACTGTCAAAAAGTTATGAGATCGCATTTAGAGCCAAGCTTCTAATTCTAAACACCCTTACTCTATAAGCCCTAACTTCACATACTCTACAACTTAGTCAAAATATCTGGCGAGCCGTTTCGCAACCCTCACATGGGCGTAAGGTGAAAAATGTATTCACTGTTCATTGCTTTTCTGTGTACTCGTAGTAAAAATGAATGTTGTAATCTCTTTCTATAAAAAAGTAAGTCCTAACTGATCAAAAAAGCGGCGAAAAGGCTGTAGCTAGAAAGATTCTATTGATAGGAATATCTTCTTATTGTTATGAAACCGCTTACTAAGAAAGGATTTTTAGAATTTTGGACCCTAAGGGCCTGAAAATTGTGTGGAGAGTCACGGAGGAGTCATTTGATTACATGCTGTATTACTAGGCATGAGAGTCGAATTTTACTTTTGTTGTCATATAAATATCAGGAGCTCAGGAATACTTCTTTTTTTTCCTTTTGTTCGCACTTCAAGTTTGGCTGCCAGTGATGTTTTAATTAAATTCTCTTTGGTGAGTTGACAATTTGACGTGATGTTTTGTTGTCTGCATGACATTAGTAAACCTCACTCGCACGAGTCGAAAATGCCCGCGGAAATGCCTAGTTGCTGAGATATGATTATTTAAAGTTTTGAGGTTATGTTATTAAAATAAATCAAAATTTAGACTGACCTTGATCTTTAAGTGGGGGGAGGGGGAAGGGGGTAGATGCCCCCCCCCCCCCCCCCCGCGCAGAAATGCCTAGTTAAGGGTCATTTTTCTGCCTTGACACCTTTCCCCTCCACAAATGCTCCAATGCTATCATAAAAATTTACATGAAAAATAGCCACAATAACCTACTCTACCCAATCGTTTTTGTTTGCATACGCTCCGCTCCGGTTTAGCTTCTTCAACGTTCTAACGTAACCTATAACCCGATTGAAAAGTAGCCACAATAACCTACTCTAGCCAGTTTTTTTTGCTTGTAAATATCGAGAGAACAAGAAAATATAACATTCGCGAAACTACTAGAAAACGGAATGACGTCATGAACGCGGCCATTTTGGTTGGCCGCCCAACCAACAAAATGCGTTCCGTTTTAAACAAATATTACAACTTTTTTATTTATCAAAAGTGATATTTTACGAAAAAATACTAAATTAACTTTGATTGACGTAAAATAAATAAACAAACATAAATTGCAAGTTAAATGAACGTTTTTATTAAAATAGCTATTATTAAGAAACGATTCCACATTTCCTCCTTTTTTTAGAGAATTCTCATCTTTTCAAATATGCGTACAACGAAATTTAGGTAATGTATTTTGACCAAAGACAAGATTTAAACATATTATTTGCGTTGCGTAACATCATTTTACATTTTTTTTTCAGATTTTCAAAAAATCATATCTTAAAAACTATTGAATTCCGCAACCTGAAACTTTCAGGAAGATGATCAAATGACCCCAACATGATGCTAAAAAAGTTTGGACGTCCTAGCGAGTAGGTCATCCGCTAAAGGTGAGCCTTTCATTTCATGCAATGATTCTTCCAATTTTTTCATGTTAACAAGATTATTAAATCAAAAATTGTTTGCTACCGCCATGCTTGGCAAATGTTGCCAGTACGGGAAAAAAACTTTTTGTTTTTTGTTTAGTTCGTAATTTCGTAATACAGATAAATTATGATCGAAAAAAAAAACAAGCACAAAGGTGAGCTTATCTCTACTAAGATATTTCTACCAGCGGACTATGAGTTCTTATCCTGTAACAAGTCTGTAGTTACCTATAAATACCTACTTAGCTGACCTTTGCAACTACGTAGTCAGATGCAAATCTAGAGGATTACGTTAGATTTTAATCTCGCGGTTTTCAAAATTTTATGTTGACATATCCACATTTTCGTTACTAAGCACGAGATCTCATCTTCACCAACCTTTGTTTTTTCAAGTCTGAATTCTTACTAAATTATCCAGTAGAAACAATTTATAACATAAACATACAATAAGCTCAAATAATAAAAATCATCTTTGAGTTAACATGAAATTTCCGAACATGTGGAAAAATTCAGATGAGGTAACATTTTTTTATAGGTTTGTGTGTATCGGCGATCGTCCCACAAGGGAAAGAGGTTGAATGCGTGTGAGCAATACGCACACAAAGAAAAAATCCGTGGCGTGTTGTTTTGACGGCGATTTGACTGAAACACTCTGTCTATGAGTTATTGGTCTAAGACTCAAGGCCTCGCCACGCCACGCCGCCAGTCGAAGCAGAGGACGTAGACAAGATGCAATGAGATGACGACCTCGTAGCATTGCGGTCGAGGCTGTGCTTCCCAAGCGAGAGGTCCCGGGTTCGAATCCCGGCTTCAGAGGAAGAAAAAATCCCCTGGTCTTGGAAGTTTGCATGTTTGTGATGTCGCTGTTTCTGGTTCCCACGGCACAGGGTATCCTAGTGTGGGGCCAGACGTAACGCATGTGCCTATAATGTAAATATTCTTTATTCATTAACGCAACATTTTTATTCGCGCTCACGCTCTGGCGTGCAGCGTCTTTCGCTACGCGCTTTTAAAAAGTGAAATATTGTCTACGCCTTTTGCCATGATTGCTCTTCTTTAGTTCTTTGAGATCACAGACAACTGAATCATCACGCGCGCGCGCGGGATGTTTCAGTGCTCTGTGTTTGAGATAAAAATTAAAAAGAACGAAGAAGAAGATATACAATTATATTAAAATGAAAGAAGAAGAAGAAGAGATAAAATTAAATAATACCTGTAACTTTTACTTCGTTTCCTTTTATTTTCACTGAAAAATGACTTTAAATTGGTGCTCATCATGCTTACGTTATGCGCCCATAACATAGTCGCACCGATCAATTTGGCGGTAACATTGTTGATAAATGTTATGCGGCTAATAAATGTTGATTCTATCTGTAAAACACTAAAACAAATGTAAACATATCAACATTAATTTTAAACAATACCTTCGTGTTAGGTTGAAGATGCAAGAACAACAAAAAATACTTAAAACATAAACTTGAGTACACATAAAATATTTAAAACATAAAAAGTGTTTTTGCTGATCCTTTTTTGCTGTGCAAATCAGTATTTTTGATATGCGATTAAATACTAGCCGTTTTTAAATGACTATATTTTATTGCTTTACATTATTATTATACATATGTGAATAAAAAATAAAATAAAAACACAAAAAGAAACAACTACGTGAATAAACCACCCGGGACATTGCCGAAGCTAAGGTTCCCATGACGCTTACAGCATTTCCCCGCTGCACAGCCAGGGAGATCCTTTGCATCAGAAATGCCCCAGAGCGGTAGCCAAACCTCTATCCCTTAGACGGCGCCCCAGATCCTTAACACATATTTTCCCTTGTGTCCCCCCAACCCCAGTAGTCTCGAGCGCATGAGGCACAAAGATGTAGTTTCCCATGAGTGCGGCATACTTAAGAGACTTCTGTCTTGCGGCAGACTCGGCGACTGCGGCAGACCAGCGCGGGCCGCCGTCGACCCGACATGGGAGGCTGCAAAGGTGCAGACGCAGGTCGCATCCCACAGCAGGGAACGCCCTCTCTCCCAAGGTACCAGGGTCAAGCCGTCCGGACGCTTCCCATCCGACCGGCACAAACCTGGCGGCTCCAACACACTAGGAACGTTGGCCGATACCAACGCCCTACGAACGATGTCGTTTATTGCGTGGTTCCGCAAAAACCTGCCAGCGCTCCTGGTACAATGTAGGCCATGGCGAATGCACTGACTCTTGAGAGAATTGCCAACCTTCGCGAGTCTAAACCGGGGCGCAAGTAGTCGGTGATTATTTCTTAAGTTAACATTTAGGAAAATGTTGTAAGTTTCTTGCGTACACACATTATATTTTCGAAAATAAATTGAATAGCCACAGTTACGCCCGGTTTCTGAAAGGAAAATTAGCTGTGACAACTTGTTAAACGCATTTCAGCCAATAATATGCCGCTATTTTTAATAAATGATCGATTAACCTCATTGGCCACTATTTCGGAAACTGGGGGTAGTATGTCAATTTCTTTGAAAAGCTCTTTAAAGAGTTTGTTGAAATTATAAATTGCTCGAACAGCTCTTTTCTGTAAAATAAAATTAGTTTGAATATTAGCTGCTTTCCCCCACAAGATACCATAGGACATGACACTATGAAAGTAACTAAAATATACTAGCCTAGATGTAGCCACATCCGTGCTTTGTCTGATGTTCCTAACAGCGTAAGCCGCAGAACTTAATTTACCAGCCAATTTATCTATGTGGGGTCCCCACTGCAATTTGCTATCAATGGTTATTCCAAGAAACTTCGTATCATTTACCAATTCTAACGTGCTGTTGTCTAACACCAAACTGGTCTCAACTTGCCTGACATTTGGAAGTGAGAATTTGATACACTTGGTTTTACCAGCGTTTAACAATAAATTATTAACTGTGAACCAATTCAAGGTTAAAGACAATACACCATAAACATCATCAAAATCTCCTTTTTGTCTTTCAATTTTGAAGACCATTGAAGTATCATCAGCAAAAAACACTATGTCAGTCATTTTCTCCACCATCAAATCATATATCGATCATAATACAATTTAAAAAACTAACTAATTTTGAAATTGACATAAATAATACAATTAAAGACATAGTTCAATGGTTAAAGAAAAATAATTTATGCGTAAATATTGATAAAACATCATATATGACATTTTATAATAGAATAAGGCCTGACATTAATTTATCCATCAAATATGACAACACAGAAATAAAATAATCCTCAGAAGTAAAATTTTTAGGTATAACGCTTGATTCCCAGCTGTCATGGAAGCCACACATAAACAATATAATAAAAAAAAAACAGGTTCGTATTTGTGCTCTATAGGCTAGTGAAGATTGCTGGACACGAATCTGCTATGCTGGCATACCATGGCTATGTAGTATCTGCTTTACGTTATGGTATAGTTATTTGGGGAAACTCGGTAGATATCGAAAATCTGTTTTTAATTCAAAAGAAATGTATCCGAGCCATATGCGGAAAGAGCCCTATTGAATCATGCAGACCCCTTTTTATTAAATTAAATCTTTTAACTCTAACAGGAATATATATTTATGAAGTTTGTATCTTTGTAAGACAAAATATGGATATCTTGACCAAGACATCGAGTGTATGTAACTTCAACACCAGGTATCCCAATAAGTTAGCGTTTCCGTTAGCACATACAGCTCTACTCAAACGGAACTGTTACTGTATGTCAATACAAATATTTAATGCCATACCAACAGAACTACATGAAATGCCTTTTAATGTATTTAAATATAAATTACGCAAATGGTTGGTTACTAAATGCTATTATAACATTAAAGAATTTTATAACTCTCGTGTTAATAAAATTCATCTATAAATGTATAAACTTAGTAAATAAATTAAATAATTCGTTTGACTAAGTAACTACAGATCCCCTTAGTAAACACCGACCTGCTTTAGTTAATATTTAAGAATTGTATTGCACTACCTTAGTGCTATTTTGCATGTCACTACGTGGCTAGATATGCAGTGCCGATTAAATGTTATTCTACCACCTACTATGACCATATCTACGCAAAATAAACATATTTGTATTTGTATTTGTATTATTCCTGAATTCATTGTGTTGGTTAATGACCATTGTACTTTTAAAACATGATCGTCCCATTTATTTTCAGGTATTGTTTTCAGCTGCTAAGGCTTCAGTAATTGTTCCTTTGTACCGTTCAACATGGCTATTAGATCTTGGCGTTAAAATAGCATTTAAAATGTGCTTGACTCCTAAATCTTTCATAAACTTTCCAAATAATACACTTGTAAAAATACTGCCCCTATCAGAAATTAATCGATTTGGAATCCCAAATATATAAAAGTCAATTCTTAATGTTGTGATAGCATTCAAAACTCAAACTCAAAACGTTTATTCTGTAAATAGGCCACAAGGGCACTTTCACATGTCATTTCATTTCATTTTTTACAGAACATTTGGTATTATTATCATATTATCAGAAAAAAAAAAAAGTACTTAATTATTGTTTCTGAGAGATGTAAAGAGTCTCATGTCATAATAAAATAATTAAAATATAAATAACAGAGATGTATAGTCTCTTTAGTCAATAATACAATGATAATAGGAGATGTAAATGGTCCCCACAGTCAAGAGTTGTATAATTAAATTAATATTTGGAGGTGTAAAAGGCCTCCAAGTGTCCAGTAAAAGAAACTCTGGCAGTGAGGATGCTCACAATTAATTAGAACAATTCAGTCCCAAGCATTTTTATCGTCTATGTACTCTTTAATACTGTAGTAAGCTTTAGAAATAAGCCTTTGCTTGATGTATTTCTTGAACTTATTAATTGATAGATCTGTCAAAGTGCTTGGGAGTTTATTGTAAAATCTTACACAATTACCCTTGAACGAGTTTTTTATTTATGTATTATTTCTTTGTATCAATACCTGTTACGGCTTTAATCAGTATACATTTTGTAAATCCGTCTATAACAATGAACAGATTACTCAACAGTACCCTGGGAGCTGCGAACAAATGGACCTAAGTGATCTATATGCACCTTATGAAACGGGAGTAACACCTTTGGAATTGGGTTTAACAAAACTTCATGATTACCAGTTGGAGCTCCATGATAGATACATACAAGACTTCACATATTTTTTTTGCACAAATTGTTTCATGTGTGGTATTTTTTTGTGAAAGTCATATCTATTCCTACGGGTCCTATATCGTCATGGTTTTGTCTTTTTACACGCTAACAAGGCAAGCCGCCTTGGGTATCACTTATTTCAAGCCTGACTCCATTTTTCTGTACAACCTGAAATTTACGACATGATAAACCTTTTTTATATCCATAACGTCGTCAGGTTGTTTTTTTCAATCGTCGGGTAAGTGGAGTGTATCCACTGAGTTTCTATTCAGACGGTACGCATGCATCATTGTTCCGATCTGCTACCAGGCCTATACAAAATATAACGATTAAATTCTTAGAGTTGACCACACCATTTCACTTCTTCTTTTTCACCATCAAATCACGTTTTGAACAGTTACCCGCAAAGAGTTGCAATCCGTGATAATTTTAAAGTCCAAGCCCAGCAGATAGAGACGAAATATTTGTAGTGCACTAATGACAGTTAAAGTTTCTAAATCATACGATGTGAATCGTTGCTCGTCAGTAGTCGTTTAATGGCTAAAATTTGCAATAGCCCTAAAAGGAGAGTCATTGATACTTTGTAGCAAAATAGCGCCTACTCCAAATTTACACGCATCAGTGTGAACTCGGTCTCTGCTTGCCTATCATACAGGGCCATGGTAGGGCGCTAGGTCAATTCGTGCAGTTAAGTTTCAAAAAGGCATTTTCATGTTTCGGCAGCCACTGAAATTTTATATGCTTCTTTAAGAGCGAGGTGAGGGGTTTAGCTATAATGTTTTTTTTAATTCACGAAGCGTCTAAAAAATCACTAATCTCACGTTTTGTAATACACCAAATCAAGTCTACATCTCCAAACACACGTTGGTCGCTATTTGTAACATATATTTTTACTGCATAGCTCAGTGATGGGTTGTGGAATATACTTGGTTTAGCAGAGTGTGAAACCAGGTCCTCTTGAGCGCCAGTATCCCAATGTATAAGTGGGGAATACAAAAGAACATGTTCCAACACGCTGTACGAGATAGGCTGATGTGGGATTCAATCAAAAGCTGGTCTTGGTATGGTTCATTACAGGCAAGTTTCTTTAACTATTCATTATTCATAGCGAGTACACAAATATTACATAAAAGTTCTCCTTTGGAGTTGGTAGTTTAACTTTTACAATTTACAATGAAAACTAGACAATTCTCAGCCCTTAACTAACACACCGGTAGTTGTGTCAATCCTAAAGTATGTAGTGGAGTTGATCTCACACAATTTTGTGCTGCCATATTTTTATTTTGAACGCTTCATGGCCTTCATGAACTCAGCGATTTGGCTGTAGGAAGTTCAAATAATTGACATTTCGCTTTTAAGCTTTTGCTATAAATTCAATGGTATAGATTAATTATCTTCAAATATTTAGGCAGATTTAGCCTCTTTAGGCCGTAGATATTGAATTGGGAGACGATTCAATATAAAGTTAGGAAATAAATAATTTCAAAGTCTTGGGACGAGTACTCGCGGGAGGCAGCTCGGAGAAACGAAACATTTTAGAACGGATGTGTCAAGATGGCCATTTCGCGTATCACTTGGCTTCCGAGTTCGGCGTTGAAAGTTCCTCGAATTCATTACAAGCAAGGCAGCTGTCCGCATTCAGGTAAGTATAATTTTGATCCTGGTGCATTAGCAAGCCAGCTTAGCGTTTTAGAGGGTTGAAACTATATTTTTTTCTGCCTGTCGGGAAGCCAGGGTAGAAGACTGGACACTCTTTTTTTCAAATCCCATTCATTGGTATGTAAACATTTTTGAAACTCCAGGCTTTGGCTGCGGTTTCGGCTTCTACGGCCAGGTTCAAATGCCCTGCCCCTTTCCAGAAGCGTGTTATGGGCGGGGCTGCGGCCTCTATGGGTAAAGCAGCTTCGCTCTTGGCGGCGGCCTCTTTGTTCTTGACTACCAGGCTTGTCTCGGAGGCATCGTAGCTTACAATAAGCACTACGGTTTTATAAGCGGATACGCTTACGTTGACATAGGCGGCGGCTACTATTGTTGCTGCTATTACTACCGTTTGTGGAGATACTGCTTGATTCACAGTAGGAAGATATTGACAGTTTAAATTCACTTTACGATAGTTCGGGCTTAAGGGCTCGACAGGTGGATCGAAAATCCTATTGACAGTTCAAATTCATTTCACGATCGTTCGGGCATACGGCTCGACAGATGGATCGAAAAACCTATTGACAGTTCAAATTCATTTCACGACGGAAAGCCTAAGTTTGGCCTACGGGATCGCTAGTTAGCAAATGTCTCTTAACATCAATTGAGAATTGGTAACAGAAATATCTTAAATAATTTCATTTGCTATAGCGATAATTCGATGGCAGATGTTGATCGAGAACTGCCACAGAATTTACAAAAACGAAAAATAAATAAATTTGGTACATGGGATATAAAAAACTACTACACTCATTTGGTCCGTCTACCGGCTAATACAATCTAATAGGTCTAATAATAATTTTACGTATTACACTTGCATCCAGACAAGTAATTTTAGTTTTCAATATCGTTTCAGGAAACCTATAATCACTCATTTGGTCCGTCTTCCGGCTACTACAATGTACTCATTTTACGTACTACACTTGCATCCAGACAAGTAATTTTAGCTTTCAACACCATTTCCCATTTCTAACTTACCATTTTTCTGCACAGCCACACAAATAACACACTTTCACTGTGACAATGGTAAATATATACTAAATAACAACTGAAAGGAAGCTGAAACTTAAGATGTTTGTTTAGTCCGTCTTCCGGCTTATACCAGGTAGTTCTCCTTTATGAACTACCCTAGTATCTAAACAACTACATCAATAGTTTTCAGCAACACAGAGACCATCAATGCGTATTAATCCAAGAAATATGTTCGTTTTGTACATATCCCAACCAGATCTGCATTGTCTTTCTTGAAAGCCTGGTTCTTCAGGGAGTTTTGTAAATAAGGTGATCATAATTTAAAGGATTAACAACTCACGATGTGTCCACTTACTTCACTTCACTTAAATAAAATCATTCTACTATTTCAAGTATAATTTAGGGTTACCACTTCAAAATGTTGCGTAACTGTTGCAAATTTTATCTAAATGAGACTATACAAAGACAAAACTTTAAAGTTAAAGTGACTTTGTGACATTAACTGCACCAACTATGTATTAGACTCTTTATTAATCTGTTTATTAATCTGTGCTGTAAGTAACAAATATACTTCGTGTGGTGAAGCGAGTCATTGAATTGTATAATATCTATGGTAAGTACGTATGTAACACATCATCGATGATTGTAGCTTTTACATGACACATTTTATGTGATGTTGAACGTAGGTATGATAGCATTGCCACAGTTACCAATGCCGATTTTAATCATTTGTATCTGAAAACCCTAGTGTGACTTGCTTACTTAAAACAATGCAATCGACTGATGCCGATCTCACGTTACCAGCGGGCGGTATTGTTTGTCATCACAATTAATTAATTTTATTTTACCTCTATTCTTTTTTACATAGTCGCAAAAATGCAAATTTCTACAGGGTGTAAATTAGCATTATATTGTAATTTTATTTGAGTTTATTTTAAACACGATAATTTTGCTAACAGCATAGGTTGTTGTTACTATGTTAGGTATTTATTCTGAACACGGTTTCTGAAGGTATGATTAATAACGAAATGTGTTATTTTTCGTTCTTATCCTAGCAGTTGATTCTTGAGCCACATGTTCTTATGATAATTTATTCATTACGCCGCATTGAAGGTAAATAAATATACAAACCAGGAAAATATATTCATAGTTTAAATTAAAATGTTAGGCATAGATAAAGCTAATAAAACTTTGTGATGAATCCTGTTTTTCACGCCACTCAAAAGGTATCGGCAAACAATGACTTCATTATTACTATATTTATATATATTGTATTATGCATGCTCATCATTTATTTCCAATGAAACTGCCAAAATCGAAAGGAAAATTATCAATTGATTTGCACCATTGGTAGAGTAACACCAAGCTACAGACGTCAACGCTAGTGCTCGCTCTCCAGGTCCACCGCGCCCCGTCTTCATATCCACCTGCAAGCTGCGTATCCACTGCGTCACAATCATGTTAGTAAGTTTATTAAAGTTATTTTATAGACATAGTTCTTGACTAATTGTATGTTATTTGTTTGTTTTTTTTTGTTTTGAATGGTGGTGCACAAAGCTTATAACTATTTGTTTGGATACTAGGGGAGTTCATTAAAGGAGAACTACCTGGTATAAGTCGGAAGACGGCCCAAATGAGTGGTTATAGCCTATTCGAAAATCTTTATAACCTGTTTGGATGCAAGTGTAGTACGTAAAATGAGTACTTCATTGTATTAGCCGGTAGACGCATCAAATGGGTTATATTAGTTATTTTATCGAATATATCTACCATGTAATTATTTGATATCTTACTAGTCAGTTCATGTCTCACGTTTTTACATTGTAACTAATTATCTAATTAATCTTAGGTAGGTACTGCAAGAGCGTTGGTAAGCTATAGTTTAGTTTTATGTAGGTACTTATTGTTTTTTTGTTTTTTAGGTCGGACTCTGAGTACTACACGAAGAAGGCTACCTACGACAAATGAGAAGCAGAACTCATTTGAAACGGACGACGAGGCTGCTTTCTTGTGGTAATTATTATTATTATTATACCTGCTTTAAGTATATCTTTATTATGCCCTCATGATATTACGTCACCTGGTACTTACATACATACACTAACATATTTTTATTGTTAACAGCAACAAAAAGAAAGCTGCTGCAAAGCCAACAAAGCGTGTAGTCGAATCGGAGATTGTGAGGTAATTAAGTTATTATTTTGAACTATATAGATTTTGAAAAAATATTTTTAGAATATTGAAATATGCTACAGTGATATTTATGTTTTCAGGAACAAAAGGAAGGTTCCCGCTAAGCCCTGTTGGCCATCAAAGCGTGCCGCCGAATCGGATGAGGAATCGGAGATTGTGAGGTAATTAAGTTTTTATTTTGAAATATAGATTTTGATAAATTATATTCTACACAATTGAAATATGCTACAGTGACGTTTATGTTTTCAGGAACAAAAAGAAGGTTCCCGCTAAGCCGACAACATCGAAGCGTGCCGCCGAATCTGATGACGATACAGTGCAAAGGTGATAATTTTTTGTGATTTCTAATTCATGAATCCAGATTCCTAGTTCGAACCGAACAGCACAAGTATGAATAAAATAAGGTCAAGTCACGACATATTATGTGTTTAGTTTCAATAGGGTTTGTAAAATCTCTCTTTCTCGTGCAGCAGAGCGTTACTAAGAAGCCTGAAGAGAGTTGGCGCGCTTTGGATTCCGAAAGCGAGGACGAAGTGACCTGCAAGACACCAGAGCTGAGGTCTTCATACTCGAAGCGGGTTGCCGACGGCGTCGTGCGGCGAAGCATTAAACTGGAGGGTGATCTCTTCTTGGACCTGAAACTCTACCAGGTGGCGGATATCAAAGACGTGGATCCTCGCAAACGATACGAGAAGGCGGTGTGCTGGCATTGAAGTATCAGGCTGACTTCAATTCGCCACAACTGGGACTCCTGCATCAGCTCTTGAAACGGTGCAAGACGTCTTTTACTGAAGAAGGATTTTTCTTCGCTGACAAGAAAAACTAAGATTAGATTTTTAATGGTTAATAAAATTTGATTTATAATTTATTAGATAGGTACATAGGTATCCTTTATTGTAGGCCACGAAAGGTAGGTAGATAGTAAAAATTAGGTGGAACTTAGGTACAGTCTTCACAAATTACAAGGCCCGGCGACAGCGTCCGTATAACACTGACGTTATAAGGTTGAATTTAGTTTGGGCTACCGAGCCTTTTATATTGCGAAGACTTAAGATAGGTTTGATTTATCATTTCTTAGGTTTTGTCTTTACATATAATTAAGATGTCTAATAATAGATTAGTATATTGTACATCCTGTGATGTCTCTGTTAAAAGTAAAAGTTTATCAGCTCATTTGCGCAGCACTGTACACAAAAATAACAATGCTGTTATTAAGGGTGACGGTCTTGAGAAGATATCTAGTGCTTTCCGCAGTCGAATCGCGTCGTACAGACTAGGCAAGGCGGACTCGGCGGACGGCGGCGCGGGCGGGCTCTAATGCTTGCCCTCCGAACATCTATCTGCGCTCGCTGCGGTCACGCGTACGTGATCTGATAGAGGCGCGGGTTCGGCTCCTTTAACAGCGTTAAGGTAAATTTTGAACTGTTTGCTGAGTTCTCGTTACCTAAGAATGATGAGCGGGAGATTAAATCGTTCGCCACGCCTAATATAGTCATTCACAAACATATAGATTTTGAAGATATTTACAAAAGCGCTATAAATGTAATTGTTGCAAAAATCGGTGAATTTCAGGAGAGAGACAGTGGTTGGAGTTTTGTAGCAAATTCGTATCTGGAAGTCAACATCAACAAATATAATCCGCTGAGAGGTTCAGGGTTTATCGATCTTCCTAGACCTATTAAATTAAAACGGGCTTGTGTCAATATTCAGAACTCAGATAACTTTTGTTTTCTATGGTGCATAATGGCAGCTTTATTTCCTGCACAACAAAATTCACACCGAACGAGTTCATATCCTCATTTCGATACTGTGCTGAACACAAAAACATGACGTTTCCGGCAGGCTTCAGGGATGTAAAGATCTTTGAAAAGAATAACGATAATATAAGTATTAATATTTATGGTCTCAGTGAAAAGTCTGTTGTTATAGGACCTTTATACAAATCTGTTCACAAGGGGCGGAAGCATCGTATAAATTTATTATTTTTGGAATCGGGTGCACCAACACATTATTGTCTTATTAAGGATTTGAGTAGGCTGGTAAGATCTCAGATAACAAACATGATGGTAGAATATTTTTTGTGATGATTGCTGTTATTTTTTTCTAATGATAAAAAGCGTAACGAGCATGTGTGCAGTGGTGTTAAAACGTCATTGCCTGATAAAGGGACGTTGATACAGTTCAAACATTTCGAACGCATGCATGATATGCCATTTGTCATTTACGCAGATTTTGAGTCTATGTTACAACCCTGTTCGGAGAAAAACTCAAATTTTACGGAAACGATTCAAAAACACATTCCAGTAGCGTTCGGATATTATATTGTTTGCTCCTACGATGCGACTTTAAATCGATATCGATCAAACCGAGGTCCGGACTGTGTTCAACAGTTTTTAAAAATATTGGGCGATGACGTTGAAACGATAAGTAAAATACTAAACGATCAATCGACATGTTACCCCTTACTGAAAATGAGCTCAAAAACTTTTTAGAGTCAAAATATTGTTACCTCTGTAATAAGTTAATGTTTGAAGGAAAGGTAAGAGATCATTGTCATTTGACTGGACGCTACCGCGGGGCAGCACATGATTATTGTAACCTTCGATTTAAGCTCCCTAAATCATTTGTCCCAATTTTTTTCCACAATCTCATAGCTGTCATAGCCTGACATGACTGTTATTTGTTTATACGAGAGCTAGGTGAAATGCACGGAAACATAAATGTTATCGCAAAAACAAAAGAAAATTATGTGTCTTTTACAAAGTTCTTTCCTGTTAACAATAATGACTATATGGCTGTTCGTTTTGTCGACTCATTCGCATTTTTCGGAACTATTTTAGAAAAAGTTGCAGAAAATTTAGCAATTGAAGATTTTATTCACCTCTCCCGTTGCTACCCCGATAAACAGCAATTCGACTTATTGAGACGTAAAGGTATTTATCCTTACGAGTACATGAATAAGTGGAAACGTTATGATGAAAATAAATTGCCGCCGCGTGAGTGTTTCTACAGCAGTTTAACTGATCAGGTTATTTCAGAGTCAGATTATGCTCACGCACATTGTGTGTGGCGATTGTTCCATTTGTCAAACCTTGGTCAATATACCGATCTATACTTACAATCAGATGCTGTTGACGGATATTTTTGAGAGTTTTAGAAAGACGTGTAAAAATAATTATAGGTTAGACCCAGCCTTTTACATAATGGCTCCCAGCTTAAGCTTCGATGCAATGCTGTTAAAAACAGAAGTAAAATTTGAATTAATAGATGATCTGGAAATTATAAGAATGATACAAAAAGGTATTCGCGGAGGTATTTGTTTATATTCTACTCGCTATGCCAATGCTAATAATAAGTACCTCTCGAACTACAATCCCTCGGATCCTGATAATTACTTACTGTATATACACAGTCAGGTCATAAGTTCTGTCACACAATAAAAACTTTTGAATTAAGAACGCTGGCCACAAAAAAGTTTATTGAATTCGAATTTCGAATTTTTCGAATTTGAAAATAAAAATATGTACTTTTTAGAATTTTCCTCATTTTTAAATATGGAGTGGACACTTAAAGAAGACCGTGTCGCAGTTATTGCGTTGCATCGTTGCGGTTACGCGCCAATTCAGATTTTCGACTTACTGAAAAATTTGAATATAACCAAAAGATTCGTTTATCGTACCATAAAACGATACAATGAAGACTCTAGTGTAGATGACAGGTCAAGAAGTGGTCGCCCTCGCTCTGTTAGGACTCCAGCAGTGATAAAAGCTGTGAAGGCGCGAATTCAAAGAAATCCCATACGTAAGCAGAAACTGTTGGCCCTTCAGATGGGGTTAAGCAGGACCACGGTGAAAAGGGTGTTAAATGAAGACTTAGGGCTTAGGGCATATCGAAGAAAAACAGGACATCGTTTGGACGCTCGTTTAATGGACCTGAGACTGAAGAGATGCCGCGCTTTGTTGAAGCGGTACGCGGGAAAAAAGCATCGGGAAATTCTTTTTTCGGATGAAAAAATTTTCACCGTGGAAGAGAGCTACAACAAACAAAATGATAAGGTGTACGCACACAGCAGTGAAGAAGCGAGCAACCGTATTCCGCGTGTCCAACGAGGTCATTTTCCATCCTCGCTCATGATTTGGTTGGGAGTCTCTTATTGGGGCTTAACTGAGGTACATTTTTGTGAGAAAGGCGTAAAAACGAATGCAGTTGTGTATCAAAATACAGTCCTCAAGAACCTTGTGGAACCTGTTTCTCATACCATGTTTAATAACAGGCACTGGGTATTCCAACAAGATTCTGCGCCAGCTCATAGAGCGAAAAGCACACAAGACTGGCTGGCGGCGCGTGAAATCGACTTCATCCGGCACGAAGACTGGCCCTCCTCCAGTCCAGATTTGAGTCCGTTAGATTACAAGATATGGCAACACTTGGAGGAAAAGGCCTGCTCAAAGCCTCATCCTGATTTGGAGTCACTCAAGGCATCCTTGATTAAGGCAGCCGCCGATATTGACATGGACCTCGTTCGTGCTGCGATAGACGACTGGCCGCGCAGAATAAAGGCCTGTATTCAAAATCGCGGGGTCATTTTGAATAAACTTTATTACCATAAGAATCTATGTTTTATTAAGTTCATTTTGCTATATAAATGTTTACATAAATAATAAACATGTCTAAATTATTTCATATTGCACATGTGACAGAACGTATGACCTGACTGTGTAGATTGTAATAATTTGTACGGATTTGCTATGTGTAGTTATTTACCGCACTCTGATTTTGAATTGATTGAAAATCCTGTGTTTCAAGTTTCTGACATTCTCTGTTTACAAGACAATTCAGATGTAGGTTACATTTTTGATGTCGATCTAGAATATCCTGAGTCTCTGCATTAATATCATAACGTATCATTTACCTTTCTGCCCACAAAAATTTGTACCGCCTGGATCGAAAACGAGTAAACTGATACCGAATTTGTATGATAAATATAATTATGTCATACACTATATTCATTTGAAAATTCGTGTCTGAAACATGGACTAAAATTGAAAAGCATACACAGAGTTATTAAATTTAAACAAGGTCCACATTTGAAACAATATATTGATTTAAATACGGAATTGAGGCAAAAAGCTAAATCTCAATTTGAACAAGACTTTTTTAAATTATTAAATAACCGCATTTTTGGTAAAACCCTAGAAGATACGGTCTGATAAAAATATCAAAACGAAAAAAACATTTAGGCACAGAGCAACTAATAGCTCGACCTAATTACCATAGCTCAACTTTTTTTACTGAAAATTTTGTAGCGGTCCAGATGAATCCTGAAAAAATTACTCTCGATATTATTTACATTGGTTTTTCTGTTTTGGAAATATCTAAGAGTCATATGTACGACTTTCACTATTCTGTTATGAAACCTTTTTATGGCCCTAATATAAAAATGTATTATACAGACACTGACAGTTTTCTGTATTCCATAACAACGAAAGATGTCTACAAAGACATAAAATACAATTTCCCTCAATACTTCGACACTAGGGGGTAATAACTACTACTACTTTATTTTTTATTTTTATTTATTTATTCAAAAACAAATTATAATTATTCTTAACATTACTTAGGTGGCCACTCAATCCTTGACAGGTTTAAGTGTGACCACTGTCCCCCGCTTTTACCCTGTTTACATTTTAATCTAATATTCATCATCATGGCAATCATCATGGCAACCCTGCCGGTGAGGCGTAAACATCGCTTTGTCAACTTCTATCTAAATTTGATAAAAATAATAGTCTAAAGTGCTAAAATAGTGGAAAACTACACAAATATACGAAATAAATATGCCTACATACGGAAAGAACAGTGATTTTTGAGTGACAAAGACTTTAAGTCCCAGAAATCTCGGTAAACAAGTGCCCGTGAAGTGAACCGACAAAATTCAAAAGTCGCGAGAAAGACTACTGTAATTTAATGCTACAACGCGACGCCTAAAGACTTAAATATGAAAATGATATCCCAGTAAGAGAAACAAGTGAAAATCAGTGAAAATAAAGAAAAACAACAGAAAATCCAATGGTCAAAACAACCGGCTAGTGACATCTAGTGGACATCGTTTCACAACAATTCATATTTTTTGCTATATGATTCTTCGAGACCTTCTCTCGAACAGTGCATACATATTACCACGTTTAAACAAACATTGATTTAATTGTGAACAAACAGTAAATATACTCTGAAACAGTGGAATGACAATGCAGATTTGAAGAACAAAGGAATATTTGCTATATGATTCTTCGAGACCATCTCCCGTATTAAACAGTAAAGGTACCATGCAAAAGACAATACTATAATAAGTGCTCTCAAAACGCCCCTATACGAAATAATGAGTAGAATCCGAAATAATTGCCAAATCAATTACCGGAATTAAATTACTAACGCCATCTAGTGATGAGTAGTCTTGGAAACCGTAGCGACATCTATTGGCGAGTAGAAGAAGCACTGAACATAAGATCTATATCGTAACATAATCCCACGAAAACTCAACAGAGGGCACTATAGACGTTGTAGAGATCTGGGGCCATGTCATGTGGTAGAGATCTTAAGACAAAGTAGAGTACCAAAAAGGACTAAATGCAATACCTTCGCATAGTGCTACCAACATAAATTAACATCCTTGCTTCGTAGTCTGCCTTCCTGCTGGAAACCACGACCTGCGCTGCGACTGCTGATGGGCATATTTTCGAGGTGTCAATAAGACAATGTATAACTGCAAGACCTGCCTTGGAGCCGTATTTCCCTCTGAGTTAGTAAAATGTTTGAGCTGTCGAAATACGTATCATCATAACTGTGTCAATATAACGTCCGCGTACTATATGGCAAATAGCAACACTCTAAAAATGGAGTTTAAATGCCCAACATGTCGCCAAGAGACCATTCGAGATCCTGAAACAACAATACATAATAACTCAGACATCCTACCAAATACTCCGTTATCAACCTCACTAGCTAATATAACACATAGGAAGCCCAGACAAATACTCGACAACACAGAAGGTAATGAGTCGCTACTGGCACTGAGCCTTTCTTCTCAAAGTTTGCCTACTATAACAGAAAACAACGAGGAGCTACGGGAGGAAAACGATAACCTACGTTTGCAACTCGACGCGGCAAATAGTGAAATTGACAACCTCATTCTGGAGAATACTAGATTAAATAAATCATTAGAGGAACACAAGAAGAGGATCGAGTTTCTTAAGTCTGTTGGAATAACCGGTGGTGGATCGCCCCCACCAATGTTTTTTTCACCTCAATACAGAAGAATACACCCCAGTAGTATGAGAATGGGATACCCCCGTATGTCACCCGGACAGTTCACTAATGGAGTGATCAAACAAATGGCTTCGGTCAATCCAGATGCAGATAGCGCTGGTGATGTTAAACCGGCGAAGTCAAGTCAACCAGTTGAAATTGCAGCAGTCACGAGTCAGCCTGAGGTCACCTGCCAACCACCCAGAGCGTCGACGGAGAATCAAGGCTATCAAAAAAGAAAAATACTATTGTTAGCTGATGAACGGGGTATAGGTATGAACAAAATTCTGAAAAACATCTTGGGCAGTCTATACAGTGTTGAGTCTTTTATTAAGCCACAAGCAACCATGAATCAAGTAATGACATCTTGTACCAATCTTTGCAAAGAATATACGAATAAAGATTTCGTCATTGTATTGGCAGGGTCAAATGACAGGGACCCTCTGAATTTACAATCTATGCTATACTATGAATTGAGCCAGAGTAGACATACAAATGTGATATTGTTAAATGTCGACTCAGGAAAATTCCTAAATGAGAGAAAACTCAATAGCACTTTAAAATTTCTGTGCTCTCGTTTTGACCATACAACTTTTGTAAACACAGGAAAAATGTCTTCGAAACTCTATGTTTGTAGAAACGTATATCAGGAAATTTTAAGGTTGAACTACAGAATAAATTATGACGAGTACAAAAATTCGGTAGTGCACAGTGTATGTAATAAAGACACAGCTTTCAGTAACGTAGAGACGCAAACAGATGATGATGATGTACAATGTTTTGCCAATGGGGTCAGCACTAAATCTACTAATCCCAACCAGGATTTTCGGTAGGGTGTCACAGGGATTTGCATTTACATGAAAGTACACACTTTACAAATAAGAATATTTCACATGTTAATGTTTGTAGCCTAAATGCTTTTAAGCTGTCCTTACTTGAGATCTGGCTCTGTGGGGATATAGGAAAACATGTAGAGATTTTGTGTATAACCGAACACCACAGAGTCTATGACGACCTGGCAAGGATAACATTGCAGGGCTTTACATTGGCCGCTAGTTTCTGTCGCAAATACAGAAAGAGTAGGGGTGGGGCTTGTATATATGTAAGAGACGGCACTCAGTACAGTGAGTTACCTAAAATAAAAGATTTGTCTATCCCAAAAATATTCGAAGTCTGTGGTATTAATCTGAGCGGAAGTTACATTATTTGTGCTTACAGACCGAAAACAGTTAAGGATGATAATTTTATAAATTATTTAGAAAATGCTTTGGCGCTTGTCTCAAGACATAGAGATCGTAATATCATAATTTGCGGTGATTTTAATATTGATATTCTTGTGGACTCTACTGAATCCAAAGAATTTATAAGTCTGCTTCAGTCTCATTGTATGAAGCCATTTATAACTGAACCAACTCGTATCACCGATCATAGTCGGACCTGCATAGATAATATAATTTCAAATGTAGATTTAAACAAGTCGGGTGTTGTAGAGTTGGGCTTATCAGACCATACCCTTCAGTATGCTTCCCTTAATATATCAGTAAAAAAGGATAATTCTAAATATTATAAGTTAGTAAGAGATCTAAAGGAAACAAACCTTCATAAGCTGTCGACGCAGTTACTTCAAATGTCATGGGACGAGGTGTATAATGAAAAAGACTACAATAAATGTTTTGACTATTTTCATGATAAGCTAACAGAAGCCTTTGAGATCTGTTGCCCGTTAATTAAAGTTAGAGGGGACACAAACAAAAATAATAAAAATTGGTTAACACCGGGAATCAAAAAGTCGTGTGAAACAAAACGGGATCTATTTATTAAGTCCAAAGTTACTAAATGTGAAACTGATTCCACTCATTACAAAAGGTATTCAACTTTATTAGGCCAGGTAATCCAACTAGCAAAACAAAAGTATAATGAGAAAATTATAATAAATTCAAACGACAAAGTTAAAGCTACTTGGAAATTGATAAATACGCACATCTCTGGGAAAAAACATCTAGAGACTAGAGATTACACCGGTTTGACTAATAATACTAATTCGAAAGTGGCATTCAATAACCAGGATGCAGCCAATATTTTTAACACTTACTTTATAAACACATGTACTAGCAAAAACGTACAATCAAACTTAAAATTGCCTAGATTTAATCAATCCTCTATGTTTGTCAAACCCGTCGATAGTTTTAAATTAACAAAAAAGATAGTAAGTCTGAAAAATAAAAAATCATGTGGTTATGATGGGATGTCATCTATGGTTATTAAGTCAATAGCCAAGGCTATACATGACCCCCTTCTTTTCTTAATTAATAGATCCTTAAGTGAAGGAGTTTTCCCAGACAAACTAAAAAAGGCGCGAGTAAAACCAATACACAAGTCGGATGACAAGCTTGATGTTGCTAAATATAGACCAATTTCCTTGCTCTCCATAATTTCAAAACTGTTCGAGAAAATAATGGCTGATCAGTTACGAAAATTCCTGTGCTCTGAAAAAATACTAGCAAAAGAACAATTTGGTTTTCAAAAGGATATGTCGACAATAGACGCCATCTTCGAAATGACGGACTTTATAGGAGAAGCACTTGATAATAATGATAATATAATAACAGTCCTTCTTGACTTATCAAAGGCCTTCGACCATGTTAATCACGATGCTTTAATAAATATTCTGAATAGATATGGTGTTAGGGGGATAGTGAGTGATTGGTTCGTGTCCTATCTTAGCGGCCGGTCTCAATTTGTTGCGTTACCTACTATTGATGAAAGTGGAGTGCTCCGTGAAGTTGAGTCGAACTGTGAAGAAATTAAGGTTGGAGTCCCTCAAGGGTCAATACTAGGCCCGATTTTATTCCTATTATACGTCAACGACCTTCACTTGCATACTTCAAACAAAATTATAATGTTCGCTGACGATGTCTCTGTTTTCTTTAAGTTCAGTAGAGGCAATCATGAAAACCTATCAAATACAATAAATAACTCAATAAATGGCATTATAGAATGGTTTGACAGTCTTAACCTAAACACAAACGTAGGTAAAACGAAATTGATTCATTTCAGAAACTACAACACCCAAGTACCACAACTCAGCATAAAAATAAGGGACGAAGAAATTGAATCTGCTTCTTATGTAAAATTTCTGGGAATCTACACGGACAGTAACCTAAACTGGACGAGACATGTAGACAAATTGGTTGGCAAATGCAGTAGTTTCTGTTATGCTTTAAGATCCCTGATTAAAATTACTTCAAAGAAAGCAGCCTTGCAAGCCTACTTTGCCTTCTTTCAGTCAAGAGTGCTTTACGGTTTGGCTGTTTGGGGAGGTAGCGTCGATATAAATAGAATCTTTATCTTGCAGAAGAGAGCCATCCGCATTTTAAACAACATAGGCTCTAGCATGGAGTCTTGTAGAGAGTCTTTTAGAGAGTTGAAAATTCTCACAATCACTGCTCTATATGTAATTGAATTGTGCAAACTTACAAGGCGCTATCCACTTAAGTTTCCCCAAAAAAAAACAGGTTTAAGTGAAAGACTAAATGAAAGAAACAAGGGCTACTTAGAGGTCCCACATTGTCGAACAGCTTCCTATACACGTGCTACAAAGTTGACTGCCATCAAAGTGTACAACAGCCTACCCTTAAGTATTAAAATACTAACTGGAAAAGGGTTCATCACAGGTCTAAAAGACTATTTGTTAACTGTGTCGCCCTATAATTTGGACGAGTTTTATAATTTTAAGAATAATTAGCGAATAGGATTGTGGCGGCTGTTTATTTTATCCTGTTTGCCTTGCGTATTATAATATAATTGTATTGACCAATTATTGTATAGTGACATATTCTATTAGTGAGTGACATATATGACGATTATTTACCTCTTATTATTTTTTATTTAATTCTAACTTGTTTTTTACTTAAATTAATTTTAGTCAAATTTTAATTCGATTTAATGTAATTTAATTCATTGATCTCGAGCCCTGTGACATTGTATTGAATATTTATTGCTAATCCTATATGTTATGCATGATATATTATAGTTATTGTGTCTTTAATCAAATTGTATGCTACACTCGCTGAGTAAAATTACATGGAACTAAGTTTTAAGTTGTACGACCATCTATACCTATAACAACTGTAATTTATGGCAATAAATGAAATGAAATGAAATGAAATGAAATATTTTTTTCTATGAGCGAAATACTATGAGCCGGTTTCACAGGGTATGGATATTCCCCGCGCGACAGGCAAGCCGCGATTTCTTAGTAGAATATTCACGGCTCGCCTGCTACGCCGCCGCCGCCGCCGCCGCCGGGTCCCTCCGCCACCTGTGAAGCCGGTCCGTGTTTACATTGTTGTAGGAAGTACTTTTTTAATACAGTTTTACATTTGTGATTGTCCACGCACAGGGAATCAATGACCTCGATCGGTAGTTCATTGAGTACTAGCGGTAGCATACATTCTATCGTTCGCCTACCGTAGTCATTGTTAAATCTAGGTACAACAAATGTAGGTATATAAGATAGTGCGCGCAATGATTTCGGTCGAGCATGGCGTTTTACATTAATTATATTTTCTTTTTCTTCACACATTATTAGGAACTTAGTTTTATTATAGATATTGATAATATTACAGTATTCAAATATTGCTGTGCTGTCGTCTTTGTATTGAATTTTTATCTTTGATGGTACAATCTTTTTTAGAATACTTAATTGTAGTTTATATATGTTATCTATGTATGTTTTATATGTCCTACCGTAGCTACTTAGTCCATAACTTATTACAGAGTCAGCCAATGATAAATATAACAATCTTAGTATGTTGTAAGGAATTTTATATTTTAGTATAACTAGTTTTCCCATTATAGCCCTTAGACGCTTACATATAAGTTCGATGTGGGGTCCCCAATTGAAGTTACTGTCTATTATCATGCCTAGGTACGTATGTTGGTCGACTAGTTCCAGATTGGTACATGTACCGTTACAAATGATGTTTTGATGCATACATTGGTGCCCGTGGGCCACGATCCTGGGTATTGTTGTTGACTTTAGCCAACCCAACATCGTGAGCCCATTTACATAGCATATCATAATTTATCTGTAGTCTATTTTGCGCTTCCTCAATATCTTTATGTGCATACAGTAGGCAAGTATCATCTGCAAATTGGTATACCGACCCTCCATTAAAGTTGTTAGACATATCGTTAACGTATATTAGGTACTCGGTCGGTGCAAGGATTGACCCCTGTGCCGAGCCCACCTCGGTTGGTATTTGCTTGCTGCGTTTTTCGGCTATGCTCACCAAGGTGGACCGGCCCTCGTGGTAATCCCTGAACCATCCGAGTAACGGACCCTGTATACCAGCCTGCTGTAATTTTCGGTACAGCGTTGAGTAATTTAATGTTTCAAAGGCCTTACTGAAATCCACAAAAATAGCCAAAACATGTTGTTTATTGTGTAGGTAACCATTTACTTCGCTGGTGAATTTATTGAGTAATTGACAAGTATTTTTCTTCTGCTGGAATCCATATTGATTCTCATGTATGACATTATTCTGTGTTAGGTATTTATTTAGCTCGTGACCAAAGTATTTTTCTATTATTTTATCTATACACGATAATATAGTTATTGGCCTATAATTATTAATATCCTGATGGCTACCCTTTTTATATACCGGTCTTATGATTCCTAGTTTGAGATCGTCCGGGTACTGTGATGTGGAGATGCATGTGTTAATTAAGTGGGTTATTACCGGGGCTATTTTTTCGTTTATACATTTTATGTCCGACGCCCTTATCCCATCGGCGCCCGGGCTTTTTTTACCATTCAAATGTTTGATTATCACGTGCACCACCCTGTCACTCACCTTTTTAAGCCTCATATACGTATTAGGTATATTTTCATATGTATCTTTATTTAATAAGGGTATGTTACATTGGCTACATATTTTACTAACATTATTTTGAAATTCGTCTGCAAATTTATTTGTTAAGTCATCTAGTTCACAATTTTTAAAAGCTTTTGATATTACCTCGTCTACTGACTTTACACTTCTTCCACACAGTTTATTTATAATTTCCCACATCCTTTTTGGGTTATTAAAATTTTCACAAATTATATTTTTGGTATATTCATTTTTTATTTTATTGATGTGTTTACTAGTTTTATTCCTGTATCTATTATATAATAATCTATTATCTAGGTTACTTTCATCCATCTTCCATATTGAGAATAATTCATCTCTTTTTGCACACATCTCTGTTATACTTTTACAGTTCCATGGGCAATGTTTTCTTTTACTTATATTTATCTTAATTTTGAGTCTATTTTTGTCGTATACATTTGTGAATTTATCAGATATAAAGTTATAGATATCATTGGGATTGTGAAAGGTTAGAGCTTGGTTCCAGTCAGTTTCGTGTAAGTCTTTTAGTTCTTTCTTGTTATCTAATCTGTACGTGTATTTGTATTGGTTGTTGTTTTGTTTTAGGTTATTTACAATTGACAGGCCAGTTATGAAGTGGTCGGCGAGGGCATTGTTTATCACAGCTGCTCGCACGTATCTGTTCTCATATCTATCCGCGTCTCGCATCAAAATATGATCTATACATGATTTCGTGATTTTATCCAATTTCTTTTCAATCCGCGTATATTGACTGATACCGCACTCGAACCCTAATCCATATAATCTGTTAAGGTAGTTATTTACAGTGGGATTTTGTATTTTTAAATCGATATTGACGTCCCCTATTTAAACATAGCTTTTGTTGATTGGGTACTTACTTAGGACATTGGATAGCTCCGTTATAAATTGACATTTATTTAAACTAGGTGGTCTGTACACTGCACACAATCCTATGACACTATTATTACTTAATTATAATTCACCCAGGATACACTCAAAGTTACATGTAAATACCGAATGCCTCGTAAATATAACACTTTTATGTATGAATATTATTATCCCCCCTCCTTTCTTGGCGTTTCTTAATTCCGAGTACATGGTGTAGTCTTCCAATTCAAACATACTTCGTTGCGTCTGAAATATTTGCTTCACATATTACCACGACCTGTACGAGCCGCGAGCTGTTAATTATGATGTGTTCTAACTGATTGAAGTTGATGATCATGGATCTTATATTGATGTGTAGGACAGTCATAGTGTTGTGATGAAAGGGAATCTCATCGGTGAATTCATTCCATGTGTTATGATTTTCTTCGGATATTGTCTTTAGGCTGCCCTCTGTTTCCGTTAGTTATTTTGTCGGGTTATACGTTGCTTTATTCATCCTTGTTTCTTGTTGCTTTCGCGTGCAAGTATTTCTATTACTACGCGGGTAATAATATGTACGGTATAAGAAGGCATAATAAAAAAGTGCCTGGGTTATTTAAAGACGGCTAAGAGGTCAGCTTATAGTTGAGTTTGTAGGCCTATGGTCTAAACTTTATTCTATAAAAACTGAAGATACTGAATTAAAAAAAGCTAAAGGAACCAAAAAATCTGTTGTAAAAACATTGAGTTTTGAGGACTATAAAGGTGTGTAATTAGATAATAATTTAGTTAGGAAAAAATATATGGTATTTAGGTCATTAAAAAATAAAATTTTCACACAGTCGCTTAATAAAATAGCTCTCTCAAGTGATGATGATAAGCGCATCATTCTAAAAAATAAAATATCAACTCTTTCATGGGGTCATGAATCAGCATTTTAAGCTGTATATGTATGAATATAATTAGTTTCTAAACTATAGCTTATAAGTGAATGTTGTTATATTAAAAATAAAATATGAACTTTTGACGACATTTTGACCTGATATGACTCTAGACTCTAAACTAGCTTTTAAGTGAATATTGTTATATTAAAATAAATAATGTGTTCTCGGATTATGTTTTGTGTTTCTTTCTAAGCTTATTGTTACAACATACCCTACTGAATTACATACATAGTTAGGTACAGTCGTCAGATATCAGCCGGAGTGGACTTGTATGTAGAGGTTACTTCAGAATGATTTCTAAAAGATGGAACATAAGCGATAACGTTGAAATGATTATGATGACTAATCGCAACGTGATTATTACACGTGTTGCGTTCAATGAACTCAATTTAAAAAACATGATTTATTCATAAAATTATGCTAACGTTTAGCATAATTTTATGAAGAAATGCAAGGTTAGCTGATTTGTTTAATTACAATGTAACAATGACCATTTCGAAAGAAGGTAGCTAAAGAAGAGGACGCGGTTCATTACACCAAGATAATATGTCTATATTAAAAGAGGTAAAAAACATACTGACTATTTTTATATGATTATTATAAAGTTTAGTTTCACAGAAAACTATATCATGTTTTTCGTTTTACAGTCAATGGATCCCTCCGACTTGTGGTTCCAACACGCTCAGCCTCAAAATTATGAGGACGTTCTGCAAGAATCTACACCCAGTCAAGACACTAAGGAAAAGAAAAAGAAGAAAAAGAACAGATTGGACAGAAATAAATTAAATCCTGCAGTGTTATCATCATACGTAATAACAAAGGCCCCGAAAAGAGCTCTTCGTTTGATTAAGATAGAAATTCATGACTTAAATGGATCTCAGACTTCTACAAATTCAGATGATAGTGTTGTAAGCGTACAGTACATACAATCGGAAGTAGTTGATGAAATAATGGACTTGTCAGAGAATTTAGTGAATAAAATTAGTAAACAAATATGCAATGATTCTATTTAAATAAGTGTATAAATAAAAGTTCCTATTAATTTATTTTGATGTTTTATTTATGCTCTTGTGTAGTTTAAAGAGATGATGAAATAAAATCAATAATTTAAGTAAACAAACACATTTATTAATAATCATTTTTTAAACTAATCGGTAAGAAATCATACACTCTTATAACAATAGTAAAATAATTACATAGCTATTTGGTTATCTTTAAACCATTTTTTAATACACAATACGTTTCGTAGAGCACAATTGGACTTATGAGTTATTGAGATCATTGAGATGGGATATAAACATTTCTAACAACTGTTTTAAATTTGGACACCCTTTTTCTTCTTTGTTTGTTATTGCACAGTTCTCACACAATTCTTTAAGCCATTTTACCTTTTCTAAACCTTTAACTATTAAAAGTTTGTTCTCTAGATATGGTTTGATAATACTTTTGAATTGAAGAAAGCCTATGTGTCCCTCGGCCCATCTGTACCCAAGATTGTTTTGAATCCATTTCACGTGTTTTTTTCCACATCAGTTAAACATCGATAAGGATACGGAGGCTTAACAAGAAATACTTGAGTGTATTCAGCAGTAGCTATCGCAAGTTCTTTAACAATAAAATCATTTTCGTTACTTTTAAATCCCTGTATATCGACAAATAAAGTTTCCGTATTCATGATGGTTTTCTAACGATATTACTTAATGGTTTATTTTCAATTAAGCAATCATTCAGAATAAGACAATACGCAGAGGTTTGATCTGGTATTTCTACTTCACTCTCGAGCTCCAAGCGCACATTAACTACGGGCCCCGATTTCAGGTTATCGGTTTGTCGTGAATAGTTTATAACGAATAGAGGAGCTACCTCTTTGCAATGCACTTAACAATGGTTCAGTTCTTCTGCCATGATAAGACTGCAGAAATCGAACGTATTGCTCGTATAATATAGCTATATTATTGTTCGAGAAACTTACGTTCATATTATCGTAAGGAAAGTAGGTCGAGTTTAGATACACTTTTAAATCACGTAAATTACAATGATCGAATTCTGACATGTCCTTGTAAACATCATTTTTGCGATTGGTCTGTAACCCTAGTATGACATATCTAGGTTTTTCAATCTGCGAAGATGTTTTGATTGACCGTGTATGCTTTGCAGTTCTAGGCAGCAAGGGATATTCGTACAAATCCCAATTTCTAAATGGAACTTGAATAGATCTATCATTTTCTAACAAACGAAGAAGATTGATTCTTTCTGCGTCGGATACTTTTACATGTGGAACTCGCCATATAATTTTATGAATTTCAACGTCTTCTACGACTTCTCCAGTATTTAATTTCAATGCATTAAGGTTTGTGTTACTGCGAAGCAGAACGAGTTCATGTTTACAGTTGATTACAACTTTTTTGTAGTCTTCTGCAAATCCTAGGATATTACTTAGAGGTATCGCCGCTGAAACTTTCCCCGATTGCGTGTTTTTCGTACCGCTGATATCCCAACCCCACGCTTTCGAAATTTTGGACTCATTCTCATTCATAGACAAAAATTACTTCATTGTAGAAGTAATTCCTGCGTTTCTCACTTTATCTACTTCAACTCCATTTAGCTGATAACGAATATCTTGAAAAAAGAATAGCAGCGGATTATTTGTAAACTGTACGCTAGTAACATTTTCCTTTGTTTCTCGCTTAACCACGTTGACAGCACCTTCCATATATAATGTGGAATCCTTCATCATTACGATTGAAACTAGTGACGTAAGGTTTATACGAATGAATCTCAATACCATCAATGCTATTGTCATAAACAGGTGCACTCAAAATATCTAGTATATTACTCATTTTAAGAGTCCGATTAATTTCAGGATTTTTTTATTTTTTGAAGTTAGGTTCTTTTTCTTCCCAGCTCTTTCCTTGCGAGAGATTGAAGTGTGACTAATTATTTTGTTTTGCGTTGCTAAGGTTTTATTGAACTCGATCATTTTTCTTAAGATGTAAATACAGTTGAACTTCTTCACCACTTAAATTAATTAAATTATTTATAATATCCAATATCGTGATATTTAAGCTGTTTATATTCTTTTGATTAACGGGGAAATAAATAACGTTCTTTGGTATTTATATTATTCTATATCCTGGTGGGACGTTTGGCGCAAACTCATGTATAATGTGACCATATATGCCGTTTATATATGATCCGCTTACAATATCACATTCAATCCTCACTACAGTCGTTGAAAGAATGTTGACAGGATGTTGTGATTCATGTAATATATTAGCTTCGAGCGTCTGATTACCAAATCCTAATAAATTTCCAAGACTATTTTCTTTCTCAAAATGAATAGCTTTAGTGCTGAAGATATAGGTTTTTAATGTATTATTGTTAAAAGATAAATTAAAGTTAATATCTTTTAATTTTCCTTTAAGGTAATCGTTTATATCTTGCAATTCGTACGCTCCTACAGGAAGTTCAATAACATCGTTTTCGCTGTAATAAAACTTGTTATTTTTACTATCAACCTTTGGAATTGAATTAAAGGTGGATAGGTATAGTAAAGCGCACTCATACTCTCCCTCTAGTTGTAATGTAGGAGAATAATTCGTTGTTAAAAGTGATTTGTTGCCTGTTATTGATAGGGTGAATGATATTATAACAATGGTGAAAATAAACGCTTACATCAATCATTTATATGTTTATTCCAAAAATCTTGCAAATA
The DNA here is from genome assembly GCA_949825045.1 of Argyresthia goedartella. Classification (NCBI taxonomy): domain Eukaryota; kingdom Metazoa; phylum Arthropoda; class Insecta; order Lepidoptera; family Argyresthiidae; genus Argyresthia; species Argyresthia goedartella. Next base: position 9,556,944 of record OX463812.1, on the reverse strand, counting down.
CTTTAAACATAAATGTCCACAGTTGACACTATCATAAGCCTGATATCTAGTATAAGTATAATACAAATTAGGAGTATTAAGATATTTCACAATTTGTGTCGGAGGCTTCAAGTTTCCAAAACTATCAAAATATTCATAGTAATCATTAAGTTTTATGTAAGCTACCCAGCTACCCTTCATTGTAGGAGTCGTCTAAATGTATTATACCACATTCTATACTTCTTGGTTTTCTTGGCAAAGCATCTTTCATGTAGACTCCGCGAAAATATGGTATTTCTTTAGCATATGCGATGATATCCACATTGGTTAGAGCACGTTTAGGTAGCCTTTTCATTAGTTTTTTGAAGACACGTTCATATTTTTAATAAACAAGCCACTACCTTTTTGTAAGGTTTTATGTATAATCCTTTACCCACTGAAATTGACTCCATCACTTGATTGTGACGTTTAGATTCACGCAAACGTTCTTGAGCATCTTTATAATCATTAACACTTTGCTATTCCAGCTGCCCCTCGAGCAAGACTTCCTAAAGCAGACGAGCCGGCAAAGATTGGTATCAAGGGAAGAATGCCTCCACTTTTGGGGAGGGGAATAATTCGCGGTAACCTTATGTTGTGTTTGGTACCTCCATCAATATTTTTTTTTGCCGCAGCATAAGCATATTTAATAGCACTATTACTATTTTCAGATTTAAGTTTCTGAAGATGTCCTTTTATTTTAGATACGATAGTTTTAAACTTTTGTATTCCAGAGCCGGTTTTCAGTTTTGTCTTCATTACTTTATTAACCAACCATGACGCAATCTTTTCACCACGTTTAGCATCTTTCGATCGAAGTCTCTGCTTCGTCTTATTAAATAAATCTAAATCAGCCTTATGTATGTTTTCTAAATCCGAGAATTTCGTATACGCTATGTCGTGATGCATACACGCATCATCCAATGTGTTAATGCCCTTGTCACCTCGTGCTAATCGCTTCACCAGCTTTGTTCCAGGACCACAATAATTATAGCCAGGTAGATGTAACTCGAAAGGTAAATTATTTATCAGACTGTTAACTAGACCTCCACCTTGCATAACTGATTATAGACTAAGGTTTTACACTCTTTTTATCAATCTAACTATTTTGAGTTTTATCTAGAGCTAACCATTTAACAAATAACTTATTCCCTTTTTTTCTTATGATTTTTTCAATTAAGTATCATCACGATATTTAGCTTTCTGGAGTTCTTGATCGTAAAAACATCCTAAAATCGGTTGTTGACAGATATCTTCAATCAAATAAGTTATAGGAAAAGTGCTGTTTACCTTCTTGATAACAAATAATTCAGTCGACCAATTGGGTGTAACCTTTTTGAAAACATCCTTTGTACTTGCTTATTCTCACGTAATCACCAACACAAAATTTTGTTTTTTTTGTGTGATAATTAGATTTACTCTGGATTTTTTTTATATTTTCTAATACTCTGTGTGCGTTTAACTTAGTTACTTTCACGGGCTCCTGTTGCGTCACACGATGTTTTGTGTGATTGTAAGAATTAACAACATTTTCTAATGGTCCACCCACCCACTTGTAATTACCTTTGAGACTAAAATACTTATACAGATGTGTTTTTAATGTTCTGATTAACCTTTCTACTATAGATGCTTTTTTACCGAATATGTAGGATAATGATTTATTTTGTAGATTTTCATCAGATTTTTGAATTCTTCGTTATAAAATTCAGTTCCCATATCTGTCTGTAAGTTATTTGGTCGTCTTCCACTATTCTTCAAGATACGGCGAAGGCTTTATACATTTCTTGTTTAGATTTAGTTTTGAGGGGTAGAGCCCACGCGTATTTTGAGAAGCAATCCATCACTTAGAATTAAGAATTAACTTATAACCATGATTGAAAGTCTTCAATGCAATAACGTCAATCAAATCTGCCTGCCATAAATCATAAATTCCTTTGAGAAGCACCGAACGATGAACAAAATTTTTTCGTGCATTTTTATGAATTTTGTTTACCACTTGCTGCTTCATCTTTCGTCAACGATTTAATATTCACTCCTCGTATAAACATCCTTTATAAAGTTATTCAGGACACCTCTTACATCTTTCAATGATTCGTTCAGTAAAAATTTAACATCTTTCCGTAGATCATTAATCTTTTTATCAACGTACTCCTTATTGACGGCGTCGTGTGATTCGTGTGGTGACTGTAAACCTTTTAATCGAGACGATTGAAGATCAAAATGTCCCTCTTCGTTTTTAGTCAACGCATTATCAGTAAAATCAAACAATTCGGAAAAACGTAAACGTTTATGAACATGCTGACCGAATTTATCAATATTCATAATACCGAGCACTCGAGTTATTAGTAGAGAGGTTGACAATGAAGTACACAGCAATAATTAAGGCAGGATTATTTATTCTAACTAAGCAGACCACTTTCCTTTAGTTCTTCTATGATGGAAATTATTTCATTATCAAGTCCAGTGTTTCCAGCGTCACGAGATGCAATAAGTAGTTTTAACCTTTCCACTAGCTCGTTTGGATCATCCCAGTAGACATAGTCAACATTTTACTTCCATTTTTTCAGTATTGGTAAACCAGAACCTTGGATGTTATTGCTATCATGTTTAACATTAAAGAGAGGTTTAATAATATTCAAGTATTTTATTCCTTTGTTGCTCTTTATTGGTTTACTTGGATCATAATCTCGTCTGTGCGCATTTGTCTCTAGCAACATTAGCTTATAATTCATCAGGTCTTCCTTGGTTACACCTACTAAGTCTGGTGATTGGTTAGTTAGCAACTCCATCAATCTGCGGGTCTTATTGTAATCATGTGTTCCCACTGTAATGTTTTGTTCAGTAATAGTAACCTTGGCTGACCCCATCATAAGTTTTCCTCGGTCGACTCTTATCCCAAAAGGAGTATTCTTTAAGTACTCGGATGTAAGTGACCAAGACGAACAATTTACGTCATGACTGCTGTTATCAGACTCGAGAGACTTTTCTGATATATTAGATTTATTTCCATCACTACAGTCTTTTTCTGAAATATCGTCTTCCATTTCCATTTAACGATCTATGTTTTGCGTGGGTGTCATAAATTGATCCGAATGTCTGTTTTTTCGTATGGTTTCATCGGCTATATTCCAGTCAATAGGTTCATCAACTTCATTGTCAGAGTTCGACTCTTCATTTTTAATTGGTTTTTTAATTTATTTACTCTCTGTTTGTCTCATAGCATTTGTAAGTTTATTAAGGGGGCTAAGAACTGGCTTGAAAACTTTTTCTAAAACCTTTCCGGATTCTGATTCAACGTTACGCATTTTTTTAAACTTTTTCTTCACTGCTTCGGCAGCAGTTACGATTTCCTTTAAGTTTTACTCCATATCCTGTGTGCTTGTCCTCTTGAAGAGCTAGTGTAATTTTATCGAATTAACCTGCATTTATATATATACTTTCACGGTAAAAACAACGAACGTGTCAAACTGTTTGCGATAGCACCCTTTATTTTTTTCACAATCTTTGTTTATGACCAAGTAGCTATAAGAATCGCTCCATATTTTTGAACACATTTCTCGAAATTCGTTCCATGTCATATCCGTGTTAACATGTTCGTCATATGTCGTAAATTAATGTCATCTTGTTTAAAAAGTACAAGTAGGTATGCATTGTCTCTAACAAGTTGTGTAGGTATTTTAGTATAAGTCTGGTTTAAATAAAAACAATCAATATTTTTGTGTCTGCCCATTGCGAAATAATCGCGCATGTTGTTTTGATTTTCACATGCGACATCATCAAATATTATTACTGAGTTTGATTTCGCTTCCTCCTTGCTGAGTAATGGCTAATTAGTATGGTATTTAAAGAACAATACACTCGTAACTAAACTTAAGACCTTCTCAAGAAATTCGTATTTTGGTTGATGTAAGGTTTTTGAATAAACATAAACATTCTGAAAGTGGAGCCCATTTTCATGTAATAGAAGACCGACCATCAGATTCGATTTCCCGCAGTTTGACGGCCCGCATATCAGCCATCGTATGGAATTTGGTAACAGGTTACCATGGCGAAGTAGTTTAGTTGAGTCAGAAGTACATAATTTATCTAAGTGTAATGTACTTTTTTGTTTTAAAAATTTCATCTTGAAATCGCTATGATTTTGACTTGGGAATCTGTATAAGACTACACATATATTGAATATTAATAACATTATATTGTGTAGCAGTATGTAAACAGCTAGGTTCTGGATCAAGAAACATCCGATCCCGGACTTAGGCTTTCCGTCGTGAAATGAATTTGAACTGTCAATCAATAGGTTTTTCGATCCATCTGTCGACTCTTTCCGTCGTGAAATGAATTTGAACTGTCAATAGGTTTTTCGATCCATCTGTCGAGCCCATAGGCCTGAACGATCGTGAAATGAATTTGAACTGTCAATAGGTTTTTCGATCCATCTGTCGACTCTTTCCGTCGTGAAATGAATTTGAACTGTCAATAGGATTTTCGATCCACCTGTCGAGCCCGCAAGCCCGAACTATCGTAAAGTGAATTTAAACTGTCAATATCTACCTACTATTCACGTCTTCTTACGTTCCTACTCCTAGATTTACTGTTAACATGTTGAGGTGTCACGGATTTCGCTGGGGGCGCATCGGAACATGCACTAACAGTTCTTCCATTTCTGATTTTGTACCACTACTCCAACACTCATGAGCACTCGTTTTATCATATTTCATACGTTACACACACTACACACTTATTGTTGGCACATATACACAATATAACAATTTACTATTCAGATTACACATAACATCATAACAATTTTCACTTTTGCGTGATTTCTAGATAAAACAGCGTAAAATAGTGTCAAAAAATGCGCACGAGCCCCATTTATTTCTACTGAAAAATTACTTCAAATTGGTGCTTATCATACTTCCATTGCGCGCCCATAACATAGTCGTTGGATCAATATGTCGGTAACATTGTAGTATTGCTAATAAATGTTGATTCTATCTGTAAATTATTTAAATAAATTGACATACCATCATTAATTTAAAACAATATTCTTCCAATAACTAATTTTACCAACCAACCAATTAATATACCTTCCTTCATCCGATTTGCGATTTTGACCCGAAGCGCCTTCACGTAAACACATTCACACAAGTCTTAATCTAGTGTGCCACAAAGCAGATAATCGTATAATACACATATTAATATCCTTGCACTACTGCCCGCCGCCGCCACCCCGGCTAGTTATTCATTGCCGATGTTTAAAATATTGGTACCTACCTACCTTCCATTCCAGTTGTTTGTTTTTCATGTTGTTTGTTTCATTTCAATTTCTAAATCATTCTATATAAGCTACTTGTGATGCCTTTTCAAAGACGTCTAGTTTATTTAAGTAATTTACCTAGATTTTATCTGAGTTACCTCCCACAGATTGATTTTTATATCTCTTTTAAAAATTGCTTGTGCTTAACTAATAAAAAAATATATATCATTATATCATAATTAATAAGTAGGAATAAATAATTACAAAATTATTAACAGCAAGGTCTGTGTTGAGCCAGATTAACCCCATACAGTCCCGTCATTTAAGTAATCTTGAACATTGTAATATCCCTTTTTCGACAATGTCGCTTTAACATGGTTTTTAAATTGCTCAAAAGGCAATTTCAAGATCTCCAGAGGTATCTTGTTGTAGTAGAGAATGCATTGATCCTTGAAAGAATTGCTGACCTTCGCGAGTCTAAACCGGGGCGCAAGTAGTCTGTGATTATTTCTTAGGTTAATATTACAGCTATCGCTAAGTTTGGCAAATGTTGTAAGGTTCTTGCGTAGATACATTATGTTTTCGAAAATAAATTGACTAGCTACAGTTGGTATGTCAATTTCTTTAAAAAAACTTTCTTAAGGAGTCTGTGCGTTTTAAATTATAAATTGCTCGAACAGCTCTTTTCTGTAAAATAAAAATAGTTTGAATATCCGCTGCTTTCCCCCACAACAAGATACCATAGGACATGACGCTATGAAAGTATTTGAAATATACTAGCCTAGATGTAGCCACATCCGTGTTTTGTCTGATGTTCCTAACAGCGTAAGCCGCAGAACTTAATTTACCAGCCAGTCCCCACTGCAATTTGTTATCAATGGTTATTCCAATAAACTTCGTGTCATTTACTAATTCTAACGTGCTGCTGTCTAATAAACCAAACTGGTCTCAAATTGCCTGACATTTGGAAGTGAGAGAGAGACACACAAACATTTTGGAAACAGGAAGTACATAAATAGTGTAATAAGGCCTTCTTATCTTCAAGGATATTTTTACATGATTGGTGAATGAAATGATTTATTTTTAATTCATACTCTTTCTTACCTCGTTACTTTTTTACGTTACGTTACTCTTTCTAAATCATTTTCTTGCAAAAATATTTGGTATATTTTGTTATATTTTTTTTCCGGTTTATTTAAGCCATGAGATGGAAGCATGAGTGGCACGTCGGGAAAGTGGTACTTATTTTAACTGCCAGTTCCTATAATATACAACGATAAATATGTCTATTGAATTTTTATCTGAGGTCGAGCACTTCTCCGAATTGTTAGTTGCTCGTGCTCTTGGCTCTGCCGACGACGCTCCAATGTGGAAGGTGCGTTCTCCCCTAACACAGGTTTCTGTAAACTTACCAGGTGAGTCCTATTTGTGTTAAAATCTGACTTGAATAAACGAATTTTGATTTTTTTTTAATATGTTTTTTACTTTCGGATTGAACGAAGTGAAGATTAAGGAAGTATATAAAATCGTACAAAAACGAGGTTGAGATTTTGATGGGGATAGGTTCTCTATCGTTAACTGAGTCTTAAAAAGTGAAAAAAATAATCAAATGTGTATGTATGTGTATGTGTATGTGTGTGTGTGTGTGTGTGTGTGTGTGTGTGTGTGTGTGTGTGTGTGTGTCGGTGTGTGTCGGTGTGTGTGTGTGTATGCGCGCGGGTGTATGTATGTATGGCTGTTTTCCGTTGTCAGCTCTATAGCCTAAACCACTGAACCGAATTGGATAAAATTTTGTATTGGGGGTTTGTAAATATCTACAACTGTTATTTTTATTTATGGATAACTTGTTGATTATTTAAGGTACAAATCAAACATATTTATTGAGTTTATTCAAAAACGGGACTAACATTTTTTTTCAAACTTCTCGTCCTAGTATCTCTTAATATTATCTATAACATGGCATACTCGGTAGTTACCGCAAAACTCTAAAAATGGTAGCTCTCATACAATATGCACACAGTGCCATAAATAATAATAATAATGATTATTGAGGCACATAAATGTATACATTGGTAAGTAAATAATTAACATTGTTTATGTGAGTGCGCTTAGTAAGACTTATTTATAAATTAGTATCTTCTATCATCTAAACTAGGACCTGTATCTTAGGAGACAGAGCCTTTTCCGTGAAATTTTATCATCATAGTGGTAAGAAAGGCTATAGGTTGTTTTTCCCATTATTTCTAGTAAAATAACACATTGTAGTTTAAGGACAATTTTAAAGGAACAAGAGATAGTAGTTACCTAGTACATATTAGTAGTGTTAAATTCCACGCCTTAACCGAAAGGGCGTGGAATCTTGGTAGGGTTGTTTTACCATGGAATGTCACAAGTAGTACTGACCTTGATGCCGTGGACCGGAATTCGAAAGCTCAATTCGAGGCAGGAGCACGGGATGAGGAACACAAGGGTGGGGGTTGATGGGAGTCGAATCTTACTGCTGTCGTAGTCCGCCGCCGGTGCCGTCGTGATGCCACGTATCCGACCACATGGGTCGCTATCCGAACGCGACGAATTGGGGACCGAACCACTTCAACCTTTCACAGCACGAAGCACTCACTCCGATGACGTGAAATCTACTTATTTCCCGACGATTGTTACGATATTATTATAATTAACATTCCGCCAAGCTTTCCGATGCTGGCGTTAGACATTTTCCCATGTCAAAAAGTAACCTCTAACTCGTCATCTCGTTTCTATACAAGTGACAGCTAGCTAGTTCCGTTCCGATCACTCGCGGTCCGAGTCGCACATCAAAAAAAGGTGCTTTCCGAAGCATAAATATTAAACAGTCACCCGCCCGGACAGGCCCGAACCTGTCCCTAATCAATAGGAAGGCGAGAAAGTGTTGTGACCGCTCTCTTGAGGACCGAGTCCCCCACCTTCACTTCTGCTGATCGAGGCGTGCCATCCCGACCCGTGTACAATTTGACGATCCGTCCTCGTCTCCATCTCAATGATGGCAGGTTCGCATCCTTAATCAGCACCAAATCACCGACTTCAGGGGGGCTCGTCCGGTCAGTCCACTTAAGGCGCTGTTGCAAGATGTGCAAGTACTCAAGAGACCACCATTTCCAAAAATCTTGAGCCATCTGCTGCAACATCTGCCACCTAGTTAACCGACTTAACTTAACATCACCGAATGGGTATTCTGGCAGGGCGTTAAGGGGCTGACCTATCAATAAGTGACCCGGCGTCAACGCTTCCAAACCATTTGGATCCGAACTGAGCGGGCACAACGGACGCGAGTTCAGTGTCATTTCAATTTTACAGAACAGCGTCGCAAGCTCTTCAAAGCGTAGAGAGGTCTCACCGATGATCCTCGTCAGGTGCGACTTAGCCGATTTAACCGCAGCCTCAAAAATTCCTCCCCAATGAGGACATCCCGGCGGACTGAAAACCCATTCAATCCCTCGTCGGGAGCAAGCCGTACCGATGGCGTCCTGGTTACCGTTCAGGAATTGAGTGACCTCCTACAGATATCGCCTGGCTCCGACAAAATTTGTGCCGTTGTCCGAACGGATTAATGTCGGTAGGCCCCTTCGTGAGACGAACCGATCCAGACATGCGATGAATGCCTCTATAGTGAGGTCACTGACCACCTCCAAAAGGACTGCCTTCGTGGCCAAGCACACGAAGATGCACAGGTATGCCTTCACTAATCTGGCATTCCGTAGCTGTGAAGACTTGACCATGAATGGTCCCGCGAAATCCGTTCCGACACCCGCAAAGGGCCGGATTTCGTTAACCCTATCCGAGGGCAAATCACCCATCTGGGGCTGCATCGTAGCCGCCTTGGCCCGATAACAAGGCAGGCACCGAAATACGACGCTACGCACTAAGCGTCTTCCCGATAGAATCCAGAACTCGCGCTGGAGAAACGCCATCAAGGCGTGGCATCCGACATGCCCGTTCCGAATCTGTCGATCCTGTATCAACAGTTCGACCAACTTCCCTTTCCTAGGGAGTAACAACGGGTGGCGAGCCGCATAAGGCAGGTTGGCATTCCGCAGCCGACCTCCTACCCTCAGCAATTCTTGAGGGTCAATAAACGGGTTGAGCCGAGCCACAGCTCCCTTCAGTTGGACGCGTCCGCGTCTCAGAATGTCCAATTCGGACTTAAAGTGCACCGTCTGCACGCTCCGTACCAATGCGAATAACGCATGGTTCCGTTCCCGTGGTGTCAGGACCTGTGTCCGCACCCGTTGCACCTCAGAATTGCGACAATTCCGCGCAAATCGGAAGATCCAGGCGGTCACATTGACCAGCTTGTCGAGCGAGCTGTACCGTTCCAGCAGGCTGAACTCCTCTTCCGGCTCTGGTTGCGTCGTACAGACACCGACTGTCAAGGCGCCGTTCGCCGAGGTAACGCGTGGACTCATTGGCCAATCCGATTCGGCTTGAGTCAACCATTTTGGACCCCACCACACGGGATGTCCAACCAACTCCGGAGCGTGACACCCACGAGTCGCACAGTCTGCTGGGTTCATTTCCCCTGGAACATGTCTCCAGATTAAGGGAACCTCCGAATTCAAAATCTGTGAAACCCGATTCGCCACAAAAATCTCCAGCTTGTGAACTGAAGCCTTCAGCCAGCATAACACGATCTGGCTGTCCGTCCAAGCGTAGACCGTATCTTCTAACGCTATTGACCCACGAAGAACCGTCATCGTGTGGTTGACCAGACGAGTCAGGAGAGCCGCTCCTGAAAGCTCTAATTTGGGAATGGTCAGGCGAGTGCGCAACGGCGCAACCTTGCTCTTGGCCATGACCAACCGCACATCAACCTCCCCCGAGGAGTCAACCGTACGCAGATACACCGCAGCTCCGTAGCCCTTCTCCGAGGCATCGCAAAACCCATGCAGGGTGGCGGTGTATCGTTTGGTGGGGACCAACCTCCGTGGCAGTGAAATCCGATTGATGCCAGGGAGGGTCGAAAAGAACGATTCCCACTCTGTGCTCAATGACCCGCCGATCGGGTCGTCCCATTTCAGCTCAGCAGACCACAGTTGCTGCATAAAACACTTGAGCTGAAATGTTACCGGGGTGATCCACCCGTTTGGATCAAATGTCCTAGCCACCGTTGAAAGGACGTTCCGTTTCGTCCAGACCTTCGGGGAGTCCAACTCGACCCGATACGAAAACATGTCTGACACCGGCTGGTACTGGACGCCTAATACCGACAACATATTCGGATTTTTCAGATTTTCGAAAATGTGGGGATCCTGCTGGTAGTCATCCGGAAGACCAGACAGTAACTCTGGAGAGTTTGACATCCATTTCCGGAGCTCGTAACCTCCACCCCGTAAGAGCTCAACTAACTCGTCCCGTCGAGCGAGCGCCTCCTCTACGGAATCTGCACCGGTACAGATATCGTCCACGTAGAGATCCTGCTCCAGGATCGCTGCTCCTCTAGGGAAATTTAACCGTTCTCGATCCGCTAACTCCCGCAGAGTGCGAATCGCCAAATAAGGACTAGACCGTAGCCCGTACGTGTTGGTGTTCAGCTCGTACACCCTGATGGGCTGATCTGGGCTCTCTCGCCACAGTATCAGCTGATACCGTCTATCGTCAGGGTGAATGACCGTCTGCCTAAACATCATCCGGATGTCAGCTACAAACACAACATTGTGTCGACGGAACCATTTGATAACATCCGCGATGTCATGGTTCAACTTCGGCCCTGAATGCAAACACTGGTTCAGGTTCATGCCGTTAGATGTTGATGCCGATCCATCGAACACTACCCGTATTTTGCCCTCCGGGGTCCTCAAGACCGCGTGATGAGGCAGGAAGCAGTGGTCTTCACGCTTCCAGTCGATACCCGAAACCGACATGTGGCCGAGCGACTCGTATTCCCGCATGAAGTCGAAGTACTTCTGCCGGAAAATCCCGTCACGCTTCATGCGTCGTTCCATCGACAGAAGCCGCGTCTCGGCTGCATGGTGTGAACTGCCCAGCGGTGGGCGATCACTCCAGAATGGAAGACGTGTGAGAAATCGACCTGACCGAAGGCGACCAGTATTGTTCCGATAAAACTGTTCACACTCTTCTTCAACCGGGTCCAACCGGCGGACCGTAGGTGGTTCCTTCACCTCCCAAAACTTCTGTATCACCTCCGAGAGTACAGAACCGAATAAGGGACTACGAGTCGCTAGGCGTGGGGCAGCCGGCATGACCGGACCCATTACCGCATGGCCCAGTCTGGTGTTGACCGAAACCAGACCGGTCGCCTGCAACACGTGGACACCTGGCACTAACAGGTATCCCAAGGCATCAACACCCAATAAAATGTCTACTGGGCCCGGAATATCAAACTCCGGGTCAGCCAGTGACAACCCAGCGACCAACTGTCGCACCGAGGGCGACAACCGTACGTGAGGGTGTGAGCCCATCACATTAGGCATGACTAATGCCGTGACCGTCAGATTCACCGATGAATCCACCCGCGACGAGAGAGTAATCCGACATACTCCCTTAACGGAACCGACTTCCGTGTTCCCAATTCCCCGAATGGAATGTGGATACTCCCTTACCGAAATGCCCAACCGTCTTACAAGGTTGCACGAGACTAAGCACCCCTGGGCCCCCGAGTCCAATAGTGCTCGTACCACACAATATTTGCCGTCCGAACTCCAAGCTATCACAGAGGCGGTGGGGAGCATGACCGTCTGTGGAGTGGCGGCACCCTGTAAGTGGGCGGCGTGTCCCTAGCGGGAACCTCCGCGGGATCCACACCCGCTCAGACCTCCGTCGGCCTTGGAGTAACTCGGCTGCTGATATGCAACCGGCTTATCAGACCGTATGTGCATCAAGGGGTCCCAACCCGTATAATAGGCCCCTCGCTGTCCCGGTATCCGATCATACCGGACGGTGTACGGTGTGCCCGGTGCGCACCGTGGATGAATGGGGGAGAGCGGATCCAACCTGGGGCGCTCTAGGAATGGGGGCGACATCCGACTGTTCGCCTCCCAGAGCGACGGGTAGGGTGGCGCAGAAGGTGGTGGGCTTCCAGCCTTCGCGCTACTCATAGGTGCCATCTGACACCCGCCCGTAACACGCGGTGAGCCAGCGGCCCAAAATCCTCACTGACCGTGGACAGCGGCGACCGAACCCCGGCTAGCCCGCATGTTACCCCCCGCGCTGCCCCCTTCCCCTCGGGGGGGGTCCCCGTCCGCGGGTACCCCAGTCACCCCGTTGGTGACTCCCGTTGCCCGGAGGGGGACTGGGTCCGGCCCTGGTTGGGCCCTGTGGCCGACCAACCTGAGTCCGGCCCTGGTGACCGTCCGAAGGGCCTGACCGATTCAGGCACAACACTATGTGGTGCTTGCCACCACAGCACTCACAGGGGAACGCGCGCGAGCACTCGCTCAGCGTGTGCGTCCCCAAACAACCCAAACACAATCGGTGACGGAAGACAATCTTCCTGCGGGCAGCTACCCCGAGCGCCTTAAATTTGGCGCAACTGGTCACGTCATGACCGGCACTGTCGCAGTGCACACAGCCGTCACCCGATGGCGCGGCGTTCAAAACGCCAAATTATTTCGACCTCCCTCCCCCCCGTGGGGGCGGGGGGCGCGGCCCCTCCCGCATCCGCGCGGGTTGGCGCTGCACACTGGCCTCCGTGTCCAGTGTGTCACATCGCCTACATTCACCTTCCAAAAAATCCGTCAATTGGACGAGCGTGGGCAGTTCCGTGCTACTGCCCCCATGCAGCTGTTCAAACCGACTTTGAACAGCTGCAGGCAATCGTGACAAAACCATATACAAAACAATGTATGACCATTGGTCTACCGGAAGACCAAGGTTCTGAAGGGCCTTAGTGGCCACCAGCACAGGGTTGAGCACCTGTACTCGGATGTCAACATCCCGGATTACTCTAGGGATGCTAAACAGCTTCCCCAGCTGCGCATCAACCAACCGCCGTTTGTGTTGATAGCGGTCAAACAATATGGACCTGGCTATCTCATAATTGCCCGCCGTGACCGTTAGGTGACCGACCAACTCCTTCGGTTCACCCCGCAGAGCCATCAATAGTTGGGCCAACTTGTAGGCGTTGTCCAGGTCGTCCCGACCGTGGACCAAACTATCAAATAAATTAATGAATACCGGCCACTCATAAATTGCCCCACTGAAGGCCGGAATCTCCAGGTGTGGCAGCCGTCCAACAACACCCTTCGGGGGTGGGTCTCCGTTACCCTCCCCACGGTCATTCCTTCGTGACCGCTTAATTTTCTCCGCGCGACGCTCGATGTCACCCAAGCATTCCATCGCTTGGTCAGCATCCGCGCAGAGCTGTTTCACTGCAGCCACCGAGGCTTCATCAGTAAGCTCGAGAGCTTCAGCCTCCGCAGCCAGCCGACACACCTTCCCGACGCGTGTCATTGCGTCCTCCACACGCTTGAGCAGGACATCATTCATGTCTGGTCGCTCCACATACTTATGAGTATGGGCGAGCCATCTCATTTCCTCCCGGACACCATGCCGCAGTACCGTCAAGGGCGAAGGTGCCATGGTGACCGATTTAATAGATTCTGGTCTTATACTTCACTACCGAACTAAGTATAGCCAGAGACCAGCACTTGCCCGTCAGCGCTGGGCACAGAAATTAAAACTAAGTTGTCAAAACTAAGGCAACCACTAAAACAATTAAATCCTAAAAAATATTTAATATGGTCGCCCTGTGGACATACACCTTATAACTATACACTCTAAATCAATTAGAGAATGCCACCATAAAGCACAATACAAATAACACACAAAAATGTATTATAAAAAAAGCTATTTTTAATATAATGTAGGTAGCCGTGAACCTTCTAGAAGTGGCCCCTCCGATATGACCCACACTTCTACTGAGGTCAGCAAAATCAGCTTAATACCCCTTAAATAGCCCGACCCTGCTCTGTAAACCGAAATAACACTGCAGTACTATAGAACCCGACGTTCTACCACAATTCATACAATATAGTTACTTCGCGGAGTGACCGTTCTATCCTTTATGCGCACAAACAGTAGTTTCCGACTACAAATTTATAATAATCATTAACTAAATCGTCAATTATACGTTCACTAACCGAAAATGAACCTAAATTGTGGTATACCGACCACAAGACTCACTCACAAAATGATTGCCGACCAATCCGAGGTATCCACCCTCTCCCAGCTACAATGCGGCAAAAAAACAGCCCTACAACCGTCCGTGAAACGATTTCCCACTAGGAAACCGCGCCTCTGCTACCAAAATGTTAAATTCCACGCCTTAACCGAAAGGGCGTGGAATGTTGGTAGGGTTGTTTTACCATGGAATGTCACAAGTAGTACTGACCTTGACGCCGTGGACCAGAATTCGAAAGCTCAATTCGAGGCAGGAGCACGGGATGAGGAACACAAGGGTGGGGGTTGATGGGAGTCGAATCTTACTGCTGTCGTAGTCCGCCGCCGGTGCCGTCGTGATGCCACGTATCCGACCACATGGGTCGCTATCCGAACGCGACGAATTGGGGACCGAACCACTTCAACCTTTCACAGCATGAAGCACTCACTCCGATGGCGTGAAATCTAGTTATTTCACGACGATTGTTACGATATTATTATAATTAACATTCCGCCAAGCTTTCCGATGCTGGCGTTAGACATTTTCCCATGTCAAAAAGTAACCTCTAACTCGTCATCTCGTTTCTATACAAGTGACAGCTAGCTAGTTCCGTTCCGATCACTCGCGGTCCGAGTCGCGCAACAGAAAAAGGTGCGTTCCGAAGCATAAATATTAAACAAGTAGTTTTCAAATTATTTTGGTCTTTAGCAAAAATAATTACCTAAATAGGTAATTTTTGTGGTGTGTGAGTGTATAGAATGTGAGGAGAAGATTTATAGTGTAGTGCATGTCTGTTATATGAATTGAATACTAAGTGTATAGTGTAAATGGGAAAAATGAACGAATGTGAGAAATTAACAAATGACACATATTTCAGATAAATGGAATTAACTATTAAAGATTATCTGTTTTTCAGTTTCGTCATAGATTTTATTAAGCTGCCCCAATTTGGCCTTTATTTTTAGAGTATATCTTGATAAGGAGTATCCGTGGTACCACAAAAATATTAAACAGCGTTTAACCTCAAAACAAACGTCAAATCCCTTACTTTTTCGTTTTTAAACAAGTGTTGAACACTCGTTAATTTTCTTGTGGTAAGACGCTATCCGTGTTACCACAAAAAATATTAAACACCGTTTAACCTCAAAACAAACTTCAAAACCCATACATTCACGTTTTTAAACAAGTGTTAAACGGGGTTTAATTTTTTTGTGGTAAGACTCTATCCGTCTTACTACAAAAAATAATAAAAACACAGTATGATCACTTGTTTAGCAAAATCATCATCTATCAGTAAACAAATGGTTAGCAAGCTTCTAAATTTCGTTACCACAAAAAAGTGTTTAGTGAGTATCTTACTAAAAAACGGCTAGATCATTCAGTTGATTTCGTTCGTTCATCAACTAGCCTCAAAGGACTGAATTTCCAGGGCCGTACAACACAATATGAAAAAATATTTAAAAAAACGTTCATAGTTTTATTTTACGCGAATAACATAAGAATGAATACATAATTTGATGGAAAATTGTATGCTCAATGTAATTCCTAACTTAGTAATAGAACATGGTTAGGTAAAGTAGTGGTAAATCCTTATTTTTGTGTAGAAAACCGTTCACTTTAGTACTTTTATCAAACACGACTAAAAAATAAGCAGCGAAACGGAACGGAACGACACACGGAACTGTCACTGATAGTTCGTCAGACAATTTGTTTGTTTTGGTTCGGGATATTATTATTTATTCCTTGCTCAGGAAATTCTTGGATCTTACTGCCCGCCCTGCAAGCTTACCCTGGGTAGTGATGACGATCAACAAAACAACACCTAATTTTCCAGGATTTCGAAACAGAAAAGGTAGGTAAGAATTCTTCATAATCGTTTTCACCACTCATCAACCCACTTCTGGGCATAGGCCTCTTGGTTAGTGAGTCAAGTCGATCAAAGACAAGTCTCTATCGCGCCAGTCTCCAAAGTTCTTTGCCAACTGCATGCCGAGAGATGTTGACTTGATAATATCGTCGGACAATGCCCACTGGATGGCCCTATCTTTCCCCTTGTATTGTCTATCGCTACGGTCCACTGTCCGTCATCCCCTCTAACCAAGTGTCGAGTCCACCTCTACCTTAGCATTTTGGTATAATGTAATTGAAATCCTGTCTTTTCAGCACCAGCAAAGCCGCCATACATACTTGAATCAAATATGGAAATAAAAACCCACAAATGTGATAGAAGATGAACATGAATTGTGGTGTAAACATTAATCCCTCAGGTAGAAACATAATAATGGAGATAGAAAATCTTTCAAGGAATTGGCGATATTAATGAAATTGTTAATAAACAAATTAAAAATGTTGATATCAAAATGTGGTGTTATTACTGCTTCACTTTATTTCCTTTCATTCCAGGGGTCCTTAATGAATAAAGCCAGCTTTTCACTATGGGATATAATCTAATATAAATTACATCTCAAGATGTAAAATAAATATTGCTGAACGGGCACTAGAAAGACTGGCAAGCAATATTTATTTCCCAACTTGAGATATTAAGCTTGGTTTACCCGAGGCCAGTGCTGGCTGGCTTGGTGTTGGCCTTGTAAAAACCTTGTATTGGCCTAATAAAATCAAGCCAATCCAGCGCTGTCTGCGAGTGCTGGGGTGAATAGAGCACCCGTCTAGCTAGATTGACATGAGGCCAGTACTGGCTACCAGTCTCACTGGCACCGGCGCCATTGTCTTCGTGTATCTGCCTGCATCTTAATACATAATTCATTACATCCCATAGTGAAAAGCCGGCTTATCTCCTTCACAAACTGGCCTAACTCCTGTACCAACTCCAGCTTGAGCGACCGCCCTGGATGGTTGAGTAGATCTCAGGCAGATGAAACTTCTCCCAAGATTTGTGGCTTGCGGCTAGTATGGTTTTTATAGTGGATGGACACACCGGTAGCAGATGTACAAATTTCATCCCATAGTATAAGTAAGTTAAGAGCGCTGGGCGACGTTAGCAGGAATTACTGCGCATAAGTACAGCTATTGAAAAGTGACTACGCGCATTCAAGGCCACCGCTCATAACATGTCGCGCGACGTATACACTGTCTCCCAGTAGCCCACCATAAATTTCATCATTGGATGATATATAGCTTTATGCTTTTTCGATACGGGATGGCAGAGGCACAGTTGTGCCCACTTTTAGATAATTAAGTCCATTTTGCATGACAGGGGGATAGCCCATCGCAGCCACTAAGGAGGTTTCCCCACGATGTCCTATGGAGATATGAAGGTTTCCTCACGATAAAACTTGGACTTTAATGGAGTAAAAACCGATTTTTCGTAAACAAAACCAACACAGCAGAACAGCTGGTCAATAATTCCGCCATCTTGACAAACAAGACACTCACTAAACAAGCTTTCTCGGTTGCCTAAATTGATTACATAATATAAGCCATGCCTATCCCTGCTAAGACTCTAAAATCAGTTTTGTGGTAACGATTTTTATAATCATGTGTTAAACAATGGTTAAAGTTTTTTGTGGTAAGACGGTATATGTTTGTGTCCCTGTTATATATCCCGTACATAAGGCAGCGGCGGGCGGAATAAGATCATAGTGCGGGCATGGTTACAATAGAAAGGAGTTGTTTTGTATGGTGGAGTGGTTGTTACGGACATTATTCTGAACCACTTTTAGTATGGGCCGACTTGATGAGAGCAACTTTATTTTCAACTCCACCAAATAATCAGGTGAGCGCTAGGCCCGAAATGAACTTTTATTATATAACAGCACCGAAAGCATCATGGGAGAAAGTTAGTACAGGGTGGCCTGCACAATTTATTTTTTAGACTCTTAATAGTAGTAATCATATTATTACAACATTTTAATTATTAATTAATAATTATAAACCTGTGGCCTTGCTATTCTCTTTACCAACAGCTTGATGGGCACGGCTCTTTTTTTTACGTTGTTGTAGGCAAGCTATTAAATTAAGGAACAGTAGGTTTTGTCTGACTCTAATAGTGGTAATCATATTATTACAACATACGTGCCAAATTGTATAATGATTGGCATTTAATTACATAATAAGTCATATGTTGGCCCTTCCTTATTGAGCATCCTTATTATAAGAAACATTAAGAGTATTGGCATAGCAATAAGTATTATCGCAGTACTTAAAGTTAAATGCTCATTTATACCTATCTAGGTACTTCTTAATGAAATAAAACAACTATTTCTTATGAGATATTTAAATACTTGCTTTAATAGTAGTTTATGTGACTGCTGCATAGTGGAGGGCATTAAAACTCGAGAGTGGGTTTATGAAACGAGCCGAAGGCGAGTTTCATAACAATATCACTCGAGAGTTTTAATGCCTAATTATGTACAGTTACATACACTAGTTTATCTACACACATATCATAAGCTCTCTTTGATGTGTTCAGGAACCGCATGTTTGACCGGCATTGTGGTTCTGCAATTGTTTAGCTTGTTCTTTAGTACCAACTTCACGCAGACGGGCGTCGGTGTTCGAAATTTGAATGTCAGTACCAACTTCACAGACAAACTAGGGACGGCACGCGGGTGGGCGTCGGCGTTCGAAATTTGAATGTCATAATATGTAGAAAAAATTCACATAATGACCATAATGTGTAGTTTTCCAGATACGAAACGAGTTTTTACCAAGTAGTTTAACATAATGCTGATCGTAACGTGCGGTTTTTGAACGCAATAAAGAGGGTTTATGATACGTGTGTAGATAAAAGGTAAAACACATGTACCTACATATTCATAAGATCTACACACAGAACCCAACGCTCGATCTGCGCATGAATTTGAAACAACTCGTAGATACAGCAGTGTTGTATGGTGCGATGAGCAGAGTGACGCGCGTGGCGCGAGTATGACTCACGCGCTCTCCGGCTACGCGGCAACAATAGCACCGGGCATAGGTCTTTCGGTACTAACAAGCTCTTAATAGTAGTTTATGTGACTGATACATAATGAAGGGCATTAATACTCGAGAGTGGGTTTATGAAACGAGCCGAAGGCGAGTTTTAATACCTAATTATGTACAGTGACATACACTAGTTTATCTACACACGTACGTATCATAAGCTCTCTTTGATATGTTCAGGAACCGCATGTTTGACCGGCATTGTGGCTCTGCAGTTGTTTAGCTTGTTCTGTAGTACCAACTTCACGCAGGCGGGCGTCGGCGTCCGAAATTTGAATGTCAGTACCAACTTCACAGACAAACTAGGGGCGGCAAGCAGGCGGGCGTCAGCTTTCGAAATTTGAATGTCATAATATGTAGAAAAATTACACATTATGGTCATAATGTGTAATTTTTCAGATAAGAAATGAGTTTTTACCAAGTAGTTTAACATTATGCTGATCGTAACGTGCGGTTTTTGTACGCAGTAAAGAGGGTTTATGATACGTGTGTAGATAAACTATGTAATGTATGTAGACAGGTCATTAGATTCACTATTAATAGGATTATGTGTCCTTACTACAATAATATTAATAATAATTGATTTATTCAAGTATGAATAGCAATAACAATAAATAATAATAATTTATTGGAATGACTTACATGATTGTGCATGCATTATACTCATAGTACAACATAGTACAACGTTCGGTTTTAACAAAGTTGTTTATATTTGATTTGTGCAGTCATGGAGTTTTTCCATTTCCGGTCCCTCACTTATGATGCCTCTGAGTTAGTTTTAGGCACCTATGCTGCAGTAGTATTACTTGTGTAAGTAAATGCTGCCTTATATGTTGTAGTACTTTATATTTAAACATAGACTTGCTTTGTACATGTTTAATCTTTTTGTATTAATGTTACTTTTGATTACTGTACCCACTTTTTCTTGTAGTAGTTGTGTCACTAATAACCTTCTTATGTATGTAAATGTCACCGTAAGATAGTCAAAATCGTTAGTTGATAAACTAAACCAAGTTGATGTTGAGTTGGAACCAGACCGACAGGGTTCATAATTTAAGTTTATTTTGTTCTTACATGTCAACCTAATACGAAGACTATTCGGGGGCTTTACTGCGCTCGCCACCTCTAGTCTTCACCTATGCTGCCGCTAGTGTTTGCCGTGGTATTACGTTTGCAATTCAAGTTTAAACCAGTTAACTATTTAACGGTTTTAACCATTCGTTTATCAACTAACGCGTCACATAGTAAGCAGTATGCTACAGTTTACTATCTGTCGATAGTTGACCAACTAACGAGAAAAAAAACGAGAGAAACAACGTTAGTTTATCAACTAACGGTTTTGACAATCTAACGGTGACATAAACACTGTTCAAAGCTGAATTTCTGTTAACTATATAAATAAATATAAATAATACCTTGGACACTATTTACACACATTGATCTAGCCCCAAACTAGGATTCCGTATCTTGGTTACTAGACAAGGATACACATACTTATATAGATAAACATTATACTTAGATAGATAAACAACCATGACTAGGGTACAAACATATGGTACCGCGATAAAGGCTCTGTCTGGTGTGGAGCCACAGTCAATGATATCGGAAACTTTTGTCTAGGTTTAAAATGAGTTATTGTTAATACTAGCATAGTGAACGTGTCTAAATAAAAAAATCTTATTCTTATTATTATTTAATTTCCTTTTTCAGTTGAAGTCTAATCGCATATTTACTACAGAAATGAACTGCAATATCTACTTCATGGTGTCAATTAGACTTCAATTATAAAATAATAAACTTTACGAACTAGGATCATCCCCACCCCCCTCTCCCACTCTGCTGCCATTTCTAGCGCCAATACCATCAAAAATTGTCGCTCACGATCATAATCGCAGTACTATTAAAAGCTATCGGGATCGCTGTTGGAGTTAGACAGGACAATGAGGCTGCTGGACCTTGATCCTTTAAGCAGTTGAGACATTGTTCTGCACATTGTACATTCTAAAGTCAGCTTGCAAGCAGCCGACATTGCAGTCATGACTCATTAAGGTAGAACGACTTCTGTAGCTGCCGTAGAAGAACTGTGAGCCAAAGAAGTTGTAGAACAAGGCCGTGAAGTTGAGATTGATGCTGTAAGCGCCCTGGGAAATATAAAAAAATCGATCAAGTGTGAGTCGCACACGAAGGGTTTCGCGCGTTCGTTTAAGAAATCACGCAAAAATCATGTCTCTTTTATGGGGACCCCTTTTTACCCGACTACGGCGACCGCCAAAAGGAAGGGTAATGATTTTGGCAGTCTATGTATGTATGTCCACTCGTAGCGCCTAAACTACTGAACCGATTTTAGTAAATGAGGTGTCAATAGATTTGTAATAATTCTGCGGGTGACATAGGCTATGTAGATCTGATGTGGCGCCCTCTAGCGGCCATGAAAAACTCTGTTTAGTCAGGTAAATGTTTGGTACTCATGAACTATGATAGCTAGAGAGTTGAAATTTTCACAGATGATGTGTTTCTGTTGCCGCTATAACAACAAATATTAAAAACAATAAATAATAAAATATAAGTAAAAAAAAACTATAACCCGACTACGTGAGTTAAGAGGTTTAAAAAGTGCGAAACAAGGAAATAATTCAGAAAGAAGTCAAGAAATGCGAAGGTACAAAAATGGTCGAGGTAGAGCCGTGGTCGCACCTACTGTATTCTCATTCGTCACTAGATTTTTAATCCAGTCGGTCCATTGAAACTACCAGCACCGGCAAACTCAAAGCGAATAGGTAATAATGTACCTAACGATTCCACAAAGTTTGTTGTTGTGTCTACTTAATCTTACACAGATGTTGGTTAAAAGTGATTAACGTGAGTCAAAAGTCTAATGGACTTCCAGCAGCTGTACACGTTCATTTCAGCCCCATCAAAATTGAGAGAGCTGAAGAGTCGGAGTAGTCGCCATGACATGAATCGGTCGGGTATATCATAGTCATCATCTCAAAATAGATTAGATACCATGTAAGAAAACACTTTAGTTAAGTTCTAATATACTTAAGTGCTGTGATATCCTACATATAATGATTGTAAAGGACTTTTTATTTATTTATTACAACACTTAAAAGTTATACCTTGGAAAAGGCTGTAGTTACAATGGTAAATGATTTTTTGCACATTTGTGAGATACAGTAGGTGCGACCACGGCTCTACCTCGACCATTTTTGTACCCTCGCATTTCTTGACTTCTTTCTGAATTATTTCCTTGTTTCGCACTTTTTAAACCTCTTAACTTACGTAGTCGGGTTATAGTTTTTTTTTACTTATATTTTTTATTTATTAACACGAGTATTGCTTATTTCGTTTGTTAATTTTTGCTATAGCGGTAATACAACTCCTACCTATTACGGTTCCGTTCATCAGATGGAGCCCGCTGATGGACAGACGGACGGACTACCGGACGGACAGCGGAGGCTTAGAATAGGGTCCCGGTGCCCCTTCGGGTACGGCACCCTAAAAAGGCATATTGTACAGTAAGAAACGTAAAAACTAGGGCCAGCCTACTGACTGCTAGATACTATACATAGCTAACTTACTTACTTATACTGAGCGCGTTCCGAGTCGCAACATAATCGATTCATATCCAAGCCATACCGAGTCACCGTTAGCGCGACAATAGCTCAAAATGGTTGCTAAGACGTCATAAATGACATCAATTATGCTGCCAGGTTGTGCTAATATGGCCCATGCTTCTGAGAGCGAGCTTTCAAAAGTGGCAGTAGCATCTCAAAATTAAAAAAAAACTGTCAGCCGTGCTACTCTCATCGTTAAAGCTATCTTCTTCCGAGTCAATCACATAAATATAGCAACCAGCAACTCCTGGTGCTCCATATTGTTTATTGCAATTAATATTTCCTCTGTGTTCACACACAAACAATAAAATAAACATCAATTTCTTATATGATGGATTCCATCGGTTTTATGATTCTGCCAATAACAAAATGTGGTTATAAGGTTTGCTTATCTATCAGTGGAATCGTTTAATCTGTGATGGACGCCATTTCCAGAAATATGTAAATGACCTCAGATAAACGAAACAGTCAAACTACAACGTAGGTTTATTGGTATGGCTCTTTGTAACATTAAGAGCAAAGTTAATAAATAAATAAATAATAAGGGTAGGTACTGTCTTTAGATACTAGGTGCGTACCTACCTTTTCAACTACGCAGCTATCATTCATCTTGAAGGATATTTTTAAAAGTGGAGCGAAGATGAAGTTCGTGCATGGCTTGTCAACCCATTTCTGTAAGACTGGGTCGGAAGAGCCGGTCTTGAACATCGATATTGCAATTTTTGCCTGTTACACAAATATTTCTATGAGTATGAGTATAATTAATAATTAGTATGCAAGGAAATCTGACTGAGACCTTAACAACGCTCTGCTGAGGGGCGAGGGGTGCCAGGATCCAAAAATACAATGCTCATCTGTCTGTGAGGTCTAGTTAGAAGTTGTCTAGCTGGAGCTAGACAACTTCTAACCAGGACCAATATGTACAGTCGGCATGTTGTATATGAGTTCACAAGCTCCTGAGAGAGTTCTACACAACTAAACAATTAGAAGTATGTATCACAACTAAAGTCACAAAATGGTGTCAACATCCATGTTGATCCTGAGGATGTTATAATAATTTTGACATTTTGCCTGAGTACATATTTCTGGTTATTTATGATGTGTAGATCTAATTAATTAGTTTGCGTGATTTATTGCTATAAGGCCAGTTCCCTAAAAGGACAGATGCCCAGAAATACAGATTCCTATAGATGGACGGATTCCTGTAAGGATAGAAAACGTACTTCCACAAAAAACATAATATACTTTCTACGGGGCAAGTCCTAGAAGAGTTGCAGGTGTTTGGTTCGACAAATTTACTTCTATTATAATAAATGTAGCCCATTAATGTTTCGCTCCACCGAGGAGCACAAGCCTTTACCCGGATATGAGTAATATTGAGCCATACTACACCACTGTAGATCAGTGTGGGTTGGAGTAGTGTCCGGCGCCTACTTATGTAAATAAAAATAGCACAAAAAAAGTTCTTGAATTTACTTTTCCTGTATCCTTCTAGGAATCCGTCCCTTTAGAAATCTGTTCTTTTAGGAATGTATCGTTTTAGGAATCCTGCACATATCTTTATCTGATGCTGACTGTACAGTCGATGGCACCGTTGCGTCGAAAACACTCTTTCTGCAATGCTCCTCTACATATAGCAGGAACTCACTGAACTACGCATTGGATAAGCTCTAGGAAAGTTCTGAATTATCCGATGCCAGTATAATAGTATCAATCAACAGTGACTGTAACGCAGTATCGCGTCTCAAAATCCTGGAGCCAAGTCTGCCAAGACGACCAAACGCCATAATGCGTCCATAAATATTAGCGTATGCCCATCGACACACCTTTGCTTGAAGAAAAAACAATAGGCATCCTGAAAATAATGGCCTGTATAGAAAAAACAAACGCAACTACTGAAACGTCTATGGGTAGCAGGCGACCAAAACACATGTCTCTAGATAGTTTACTACCCAAGGACGCCAGAAGCGCGACCGCATTTTAATACGTTCGAATTTAAAATTATATGGAAAAAAACGGCTACTTGACACGAGACGGTTCTGATTGAAATTGTCTTCAGAATGATGTATTTATTTTTGCGGTACGACAACACTCATAGACGAATCAACTTGCGACTTTTATTTTTTTTGTTTTTGCGAGTTGATGTTTGAGTGGGCAGAGGTGCGCCATATGATAATCTAGAAACAAACACACAGTCGGGACATGGGTACTGAACGTGTTAAATTCTATGACCGTAGTAGGAACTAAAAACTCTTGCCTTGGTGATATGCGTATTCTTTCTGATATTGATGTTGAATGTGACGTTGTCAATATCTCCGGAGAAAAAGAGACTATTGTCTGAGCAGTTGTCGCGCTTCGGCCCCTTGCACATCTTCATGGCGGCTATACTAAGCTTAACATCACCCTGTAGATCAAGCATAAACGAAGTTCTTGTCAGTGGGGCGATAGAACGTCTGCATCACCAAAGGGATGATGTGTCGCTGTGCTCAACTCAAAAGTGTCATAGCCGGCTGATGTCATAGCGTGCTCTGCCCCTCAGTATGGGAAGTAATATGATGCTTTGTTTGTATGCTACCATATCATACCAGGGGGTTCATCATCATCATCATCATTTCAGCCTGTTAATGTCCACTGCTGAACATAGGCCTCTCCAATCGCACTCCAGCGTGACCGGTCCGTAGCCACCTGCATCCAGGGGGTTGGAGAGTGTGAAGACGTATTAGAGTAAATGAATCACACGAAATAAAATATGTGCACTTCAATTATAAAATTCATGACATGCTGAACCTTAATCATAGTACAATTTTTATGCAAAGATTTTTTAAGTTCCTTGGACCTCATCTCTACAATCAAATCAGCAAATGCAGTGAAATTAACACAAAGACAATATTCGAAGAAAAAAATCTATATACAAATGGCTGAGATCCCTAACATATGAGGAAACTGAAAACATCTTAACGGATTTATCTTAATACCAAAAGAATATAAACACGTATATAGCGTCACGCCTTTTCCCATAAGGGCTGGCAGAGGCACACTTGTGCCCACTTTGAGCCAGTTATTCAATATACAATATACACCATTTTGCGTGACAGGTGGCTAGCCTATCGCCGCAGCTATGGAGTAATGAAGTTATCCGCACGATGTTTTCCATCACCGTTAGAACGTCCGTATAATGTACTTAAGATAAATTAGTTATCTCATTGGTACATGGTCAGGAATCGAACCTGCATCTCCTGTGTGAGAAGCAAGCGTAAAACCCGTTAGACCACGGAGCTGTCGTAAATATATAAATAATACTTATAAATAAATAAATCATACATACTGTGGTAATTAACAATCTAAACAACATAATAACGGAATCTTAAAATTATAAATAAACACATCCAGGAAATAAATACTCAGCTGACTGACTAGTGGATAGGCACTAGAAGAAGAAGCAGCAAATACCGACGTGACGTCGTCTGATAGCTAGTAAAGCCCACCTACAGCGCCCTATATTTATGTATAAAAGTGATTTAAAATAATAAGTATATAAGTATAAATTCACAGAATTGAAATAACCTGATTTTTAACTTTCTGAAAGCCAGTCCCAAAAGATTAAAAGTATGAAAACTAAAATTCCTAGTATGCACTGTATTACCAGCTTAAGATCATTAAAATTTGCCGCGCTTTGTCAGGTTCATATTTCATAAGCCAGACTTTAACTACCGTGTATCGTAGGATCCAATCTCGAGGTAAACTAAAGATAAGAGATTGAGATTTATAATCCACAATAATGCACTCACATGAGCAACGTACG
This sequence comes from Argyresthia goedartella, assembly GCA_949825045.1. Lineage (NCBI taxonomy): Eukaryota > Metazoa > Arthropoda > Insecta > Lepidoptera > Argyresthiidae > Argyresthia > Argyresthia goedartella. The sequence goes on along the minus strand of OX463812.1, from coordinate 9,530,152 downwards.
CAACTTAATTTCGTACAAGAGTATTACAAATGTTCCCAGTACAGCGCTCAGTGAAAGCAAAAATATAAAGTCAAGTACGAAAATAAAGAAATTCCCCGTGAAATTCTAAAGGAAAATATTTCGTGGCGTGTTTTAATTTCGTGTAAAGCCAGGGTTTACAATTTTCATATACAGTGAGGCATGTATTTCACCATACTAAGATATCATGTGACTGAACATGAAATCAGAAATAAGGAACGTTATTTGCATAGTACAGTTTTCATCAACACAAAAAAGGCAAACGTCGCAAAAGCGTAAAAAATATCTACGACATTTCATAGGTATGCTGTTAGTACGTCTATAGTGGTTGAACTACTTAAAAAAACGCAAATCGATGTACAGGATCAATTTTACATAGATAATACTTAAAAACACCATAGTAATATATAACAGTACAGTTAGATAAGTTTCAAGACATTCTGAATCTCAAAGTTTATTATAAAGAAAAAAAATATAAAAATTAGTTAATATTATTAATTTTAATATGGGAAATATTAAAGTGCACATTAAAAATACTGATTTGCACAGCAAATATCCCTAGCTTAGGTGAAGTGTAAAGGGGGTGAGCGAAGTGAAGCCCCCATTATCCTCCGTGTTAGGTTCAACATGTAAGAACAACAACAAATACTTAAAACATAAACTTAAGTACTCATTAAATATTTAAAACATAAAAAGTGTTTTTGTTGATCCTTTTTTGCTGTGCAAATCAGGATTTTTTTGTGCTATTAATTACTAGCCTTTTAAATTCACCTTTTTAAGGTTTGATATGAGTTTATTATGAGACATTTGGCTTATGTTTCACAAAAAATTAGTAAGCCATCTCCTACGGAGGAGCCCAAACTTGGTATGTTTTGAAAATATTTCTTGGATTTTTGGGATACAGGTGGCCGAAGGGTAATGGTGTAGTATATTTTATGAACCGGCTCATGAAGTCCTATCATTTTATACCACACACGATAGGTCTCTGGAAAAAAAAACAACAAAAAAAAATTCATTGCTGCCCTCCCCATGGTAATATGTTTAAGTACTACCGATCAAAATGATTGTTTTAACCTAAAGAACCCGTGTACCAAACGGCTATTCTGTATATCGATTTAAGGTTTTTTATCAATATTGGCTTTGTACATCGCCTACTACTGAGAGTAATTTATACCCAAGTTTGCAAGCCTGAAAACCCTGTGGTGCTCGAAAAACTGCGAACCCTTTGGTAAAGTGACTTTGAAATGAAATCACAAAGTAAAAACCCCAATCATACCTTTGTGAAAATGATTAACAAGAGTTGATGTTGATCCCCTTACAATATTCCATGGGGTCTGCGCCCCGACACAATTATGAACTATCACCACATGTGTTGTACTTGTTCACTGAAGAAGGAAAGCGCAAGAGCACGAAATATTCCTTCTAATCAGCATTTGTACCACACAATGAAAAAGATCCAGAAAATAGATCATTCACAGTTACCTCCGGCGCTAGGTGGCATCGAAATGATTCAGTCAGAGCCATTGTATAAGAATACGTCTGCTACCTTTTAAAATTCTTTGCTACAACGAAAACTGTGATTTTTTATGAATACCTACAAGATGCAGACATCTGGCCGTCGAGACCACAGGGGTGTGGGGTTCGCAGGGTAGGGCCTTTGTCAAGGACATTGGACGTCGTTTGAGGGACCCAGGATTTGATCACCGCTCCGGATCGTTCCTGTCACAGAGAATCTCGCTAGCTGTGCAGCGCGGTAATGCTGCCAGTGTAATGGGCGTTTCTTGGGGCGGTTTATTTTTGAAGATATGTATTTTGTTTCTTAAGTTTTGTTAGGACGAAGCGTTTGGCGTATTTATGTCATTGTATTTTATTGTTTTTAATTTAATTGTATAATGTGTTAATATTAAAAAGTAGCACGATATGAGGAGCACTTAAGCTGTAAGCATGCGTTGCCCTGCTTCCCTCTCTTGCAGTGATATTTTGTTTCATGAATTGATACTTATTAAAGTGCCCCAAGCAAAACTGATGAAGCTGAGAGACAGGGTTTTGAGGTACATCAATCTCAAGAAGACGCCGATGCTGATATTTTATTGAAGAGCACATCGTTTGACCAAGTTTTCCTCGTTGGGAAGGACCTGGACCTACTGGTCCTCCTGAACGGTTTAAGCTCTGGACAGACGAACGTGTACTTCTAGAAAGGTGGCCGAGGTGTGTCTGAGTGCTCCCAATATCTCGAAAATTCCTTCACATGTGGAGAATGCAGGTTCCTCGAGGGATGGTTTTATTCCTGCATGCTATCAGTGAAAGTGATACCACCTCTGCCCTTTTCTGACAAGGCACGATGAAGTGGTGCAACGTCCTCAAAAATGTTCACATTCTTGCACGTCTTTTAAAAAAATACATATCAACATTATTCACTACCATATTTTTGGCATTTTCCCATATTTTACTATTTTTAATTTTTTAAGAAACTGTCAGAAATTAGAGCTGATCAATTCTCTACAAGTTCTTGTTTTATGACATTTCTCTAAGACCATTAGTTAAGCTTAACATTGATTCTTTAATTCCAATTCTGTATCTCATAAACGTGACACTATATCATTTAATAATCGTTTTTGGTTTGTTTGGGTGTTTTCTAGCTCTAGCTAGAATCTCGTCAGGTAAGTTTGATTAATATCCCTAAATACATCTTTCGGTTAAAACTTATATTAAATTGTTGGTATGGTGAGCGTTAGAGCACAAACGTATGTGGGTTCGTGAATGGCCTGATGCACACACTGCACTTAAATGCAACTTTTGTGCTTAAAAATTTCCAATGAGAGGCTGCGCCAGCTCTGAGTACTGTAATTTTAATGTAACTTTAATTGGGCAGTTGAGCTTTTGTGAATCCAGGGTATTTGAATGGGGATGTCAACATTTGGTTTTTATTTTATAACGAACTAGCAGGTGCTCGCGACTATTACTGCCCTAACGATGCGACTGTAGATGGGAAGCTTAGATTTGATGACGCTACCAAACATCGTGTAATGTATATCCCACATCTTAATCTGACAACTTCAAGCTACTCACGAAAACTCCTCTTGACCTCCCCTGATTTAAGCAACCAAAGTTTAAAGTCTCTAGGACCAGCGATTTAGGCTGTGCGTTGTTATATGAGACAGTGAGTGAGCCAGTGAGTCATAACGTTGAATTGTATAAGTAAGATGAAGAACATAATGACAAAAAAGTTCAATAATTTCATTTACTTATTTATTTAGTACATCAATCAGTTATTGCATAACTAGCATAACAAAACAGTAAGAATAAGACCTAATTGTGTTCGTAAGTAGTTATACAAGAACTTTGAAACAACTTAATTCTTATGCTTTACAATATTGTATGAATACATTGACTATACGCGCATAAATGCAGAATACTTCGTATCGTCGCATATTGAAAGACAAGATTTTTCGAACCCAAATATTTGTATGATGTAATACAAAAACCAGTCATTAGTTTCACATGCAGACGGTAATAATATAAAGAATAAATTGATTTCTGGTCACCTTTCTGCAACCCATGGTTGACAAAACCAATTTCTGAAGATGTCTGAAAAATTATAATATAATAACATACATAACTTTAAAGTTTCATAGTAAGCAATATATTGCTATCCCCCAAGCAAACGTAAGCAGACAACTAACCACACTTATTGCTGTAGAGATAAAAGAACTCACAAACAACCTATTAGGAAAAGGAAATTCTGAAAAAAATATTCATCTTATGTAGTACAATACAGAGAGACAACTTGGTTAAATCAGGTAAGGATATAAGGTGAACACTTAAAAAAGATAGGAAATGTGGAACTCAGGTCTATATTAGGAATTGATTACAGAAACTCTAATGTGCAACTCAAAGCTAGCATCAAAAAACAAACAGAAACAAGACTCTGATCATAATGGCCAAATATTTGGCCGCCTTATAATACAAAAAAATAATAATAAGACAAGCAAATAGATGGATAACGGAAAGATCAGGAGGTGGAATCTTAGATCCATCTGAAAAACTATGAAAAGTAACAGCACATGAAATATTTAAAGAGAAACATTCTAAGCAAGTAAACCCACAACTATCAGATTTTATAGACCATTCTGACCTTCCCATTATGACGAATGTCGATATCACCTCAAACCATACAGAAAAAGTTGCTAGATAACTCTCTGGCGGAGCTTGACCAAGCTGCTTCAACTCAGAACAATGGTAATCACTCCTACTTTGCTTTCTTTCGCAGAGCTAACTAGTAAACTCAGCCGCAAAATAGTCGATTGGGATTGAATAAAAGCTCTATTAGTAAGAAGAGGTATAACACTGGATAAATATCCAGGCGTTCGCATGATATTTGGTCGAAAATACGGTTATTTCCCAGAATATTCAACAACCTATATCACAGCCAAAAATTAATCACCGAAACAGCTAACAGACTATTTGGTTACCTTGGAGTGAAGACTGTACTTTCACATCGGTTTTGGGCGGCGTCATCGGAGACGAGAATGGATGAAAATAATACATAACGAATGGATTGAATTTATAAGATATCTATCAAAAGCAAGTAAAAACACCCACAACTTGTAAATACAGCCTTTACAAAATCACTCCAAAGCGAATGGAGATACTTACAAAGTAGACTTAGACAGAAAAACAACGTCACTAGAACATGAACTATTTAGCCTACCGTTGAAATTTGGTGGGCTAGGCATTAACGACCCAATGAATAACAACTACTGTTGTAAAACATCGTTAGTATCAAATAGTATGCCGTCTAACTCATACCGCTAACGCATGCCGTAAAATCTGATAAAAATCAAGACTTACCATCCCGTCAAATTCATGCTACAAATACTATTAAAGAGAAAAGCTATTACGGAAAAATAGAGATGTCGAAAAAAGTAATATCATTATATCTAAACTACCAAACAAAATGAAAAGATGTACACAAAGAGTCATTGAAACAAACTTTTCACTGTCAACCCGACCACCGCTAATAACACTGATCTCAAAGCTACCTAGTTTAGGGATTATAGATACGCGGATATTAGATACGCGGATACGCCCACGAACCTGCAAACCTCCCTCAGGCCTGCGACGGTTACGGGGAGAATAATTTTGACCTAAATCAGGCACTGAACTGCAAGAAAGGAGGATTAATAAAAAAGGACATGAGGACAGAAATGACTGTAAAATATGAGACAAACTAGCCAGGGGAACTGGCCCAATAGAACCCTTAATGCAAGACGCAAATATAAATCAACGAGTATTTCGTGATTTCGTAATTTCTTTATTATACTACACAAAACAGACATACAGATAACTTATAATACAAAAAACACGTACAAAGGCGAGCTTATCTCTAACAAGAGATTTCTTCCAGCATACCATGATGGGTAGGAAAGATGATGGTTGAGCGGGGGAAGACCAGCGCATAATGTATCTTACATACAATACATACTGATAATCCTAATTGCTAAAAATAAGCTGCATACACAATTACTTTGGTATCACATATATATCGATATATATGTGATACCAATCTAAATAAATCTAAATGGCAAGGAACAGATAGTGCTTCTTTATAAGTGATATGTTACTAAACAGTGTTTGGGAACCTGAAGAAGAATAGAGATTTCTCCGACATATGCATAGTAAATCCTAACGCTTCCTCTCACAACCTCACCTGCCAAACAACAGCACAGAGAAATAGCTGAGAGAAATACTCAAAATAGGACCAAGCCGCTGAAGACCTAAGAACCTCATTCACCCCACTAGTCATTTCAAGCGATGGAGCCCTAGCAACTGAATACAACAGTTTAAAAAAACGGCGATACAAGCTCAACGAGAAATGGGGAAAAGCTTATTGTCAAAAAGTGTACAGGCTGAAGGTAAAAATACAAATCTCAGTTATAAGAACAGTTTCCATAAAAAAAGAGGCACGCGAAAACATGACAGGGACTTTCAATGCGAAGATGGAGCAGGTATACTTTGGTAACAGCTTGGTCGCGTGAAACAGAAATACCTACAAATGTTTTATATTTTTAACTTTTTTATTTAATACAGATATTTGTTATGATGTTATATTCTATGCCTCTCTCTTTTGTGTATTATTTGAATAAAGGCACATATTTTTTATACCAATAGAAGGAAGTCAACATTCAACATATGGAAAGAACTGTTACTACAAAGATACGCCTTCCAGTCAATTATCCAGCATAATAAACAACACAAGTTAGTAGTATTTTTAAAGAAGACCGGCCGTCCTTGCATCACAAGTGACGCAGACAACAGGATTCTGAAGAAAATAATAAAGAAAAATCGAAATGCCCGAGTAGGAGGACTCACTGCGAAATGGCGGGTCATGATCCAGAAAGATGAAAGATCCATCGAGACTTGCTAGAGAGTCCTCAATAGAGTGGGCTACGGTTTATACACGGCAAAAGTTTTATTTTGGCTTTTGCCTTTATTGACTGCACTGCAAAAGAAAAAAATAATGAACATCAGTACTGGACTTCAGATCAGTGGCGTCAAATAATACGGAGCGATGAATCGAAATTACGGGTGACTGTTGGCGATGAACAAAAAACCGGTCAAGTGCGAGTCTAAATCGCGCACGAAGGGTTCCGTACCACCGTTCAATGGAAGCGATGGTGTGGAGTGAATAGTTTGGATTTTACACAGCAAAATATTGTTTACAAAGTAATTGGTGCGGTTACTTTCACACTCCATGTACGTAACCAGGTGCATCCATAAGTTTGTATGTGGTATTGTTGTATGGGAGCCCCCTTAAATATTTATTTCATCCTGTTTTTTAGTATTTGTTGTTATAGCGGCAACAGAAATACATAATCTGTGAAAATTTCAACTCTCTAGCTAGCTAGGTTCTTGAGATACAGCCTGGTGACAGACGGACGGACGGACGGACGGACGGACAGCGAAGTCTTAGTAATAGGGTCCCGTTTGGAACCCTTCGGGTACGGAACCCTAAAAAGGTCTTCCGAAATAAAATAGATGTCTATCATAAGTACTGCACTGCATCAAGCAAAGAGTGAAGTTTCCAGTATCAGTAATGACATGGTGTCATCAGTCATGGCGTCGGCTGCAATTTTTCAAGGAAAATGTTAATGCAACAAAATAGAATAATATTTTGGTGGTTTCGTTATAACGAGTCTATTAAGACTCGTTTCCAAAATAGAGTCGGCCATTCAGGACTTACAACATTGAGATACCTTAATTTTTCAATACGATGGGGTTTCATGTGACACTGCAAGTACAAAGGCTTGGCTTAATTCTAAGTATAAATAATTAATACAGAAGCTTCAGGCAGTTTGGGATTCCATCACCCCCGAAGAGTGTGAAAGAAGCTGTCATTGACAGCAGAGGAGAGACACTACTAAGTGGTACACCAACTGTTTTACGTGCGAGGTTAGGGTGGCCGAATTCAATTGCTTTTTAGGAAGTTCGAAAATTATGGATTTTTATTTTTAGTGAATTCAGAAGTTACATTAAGTTTATGTAAAAATAAAGATTCAAGACATATGTTTTATTATGATATGTTCCAGTCTCTTTTTCTTTCTTCAAAGGGTTATAATTTTTGACTCCGTAAAAATTATAACACATATAGACGGAGTATTCTGCATTTAGGCTTGTAGTACCTAATTGGCTATATGATAAGCTGAAATGATATCGTCAGTTCCATCAAAACATTCTCAGAAACGATAACCTCAAATTATTCGCATTACAATATATCGTCTGGATCTAGTCATTGAGATCATTGTACGAAATCATTTTTGACAAATCGATGTCTTTGTCTGTCCCTAAATTGATCCCAAATTCCCAGGATTCTCGCTAGCCATAAAGTTTGAAGAATATTCCCCAACTTTAAAGCATAATTATTTAACACAAGCTGCCATTTTTAGTGTCAATACCATCAAAAATTGTCGCTCACGATCGTAATCGCAGAACCATTAAAAGCTATCGGGATCGCTGTTGGAGTTATACAAGACAGTATGGCTGTATGGACCTTGATCCTTTAAGCAGTTGAGACATTGTTCCTTGGATTATCCATCCTAAACTCATTATGGAAGCAGCCGACATTGCAGTCCCGACTCATGATGGTAGAACGACATCTATAGTTCCCGTTGAAGAACTGAACGCCTAGAACCCTGTAGAACAGATCCGTGATGTTGAGACTGAAGCTGTAGGTGCCCTGGAAAATATAAAAGTATCCGTCAAGTGCAAGTCGGAGTCGCACACGAAGGGTTCTGTACGATCATTTAAAAAATCACGCAAAAATGATGTCTATTGTATTGGGACCTCCTTTAACCGACATATAAAAAGGAGGGAGTTCTCAATTTGGTTGTTTTTTTTGTATGTTACCTTGAAATTGGTATTATTTATGAACCATCTTGAAAAAAGCTTTTTTATTTAAAAAAGTACCCCCCCCCCCCCCCCCCCGATTGGTAGACGACATCCGCATCCCGAGCGGGGAGGAAAATATGGGCCTTGAAGTCGGTTTTTTTTAACTTAGTATTTTTTTTTTTGTTAAACGTTTATTGTTCATTATTTGTCGCTATAGTGGTAACAGAAATACACACTCGCTCTACGCTACGCATAATTACTCTACGCTGAGTGAAAAGTTCTCACAGTAATAAAATCATTCAACTGCCTATTCTGAGAATACACAACACTCACGAAAGTCAAGCCCATATAAATTACACAACATAAACGGCACTTATAGCTGAAATTCATCACATGAATCCGTTAACACTGAAAAGACACAAGAATATAATAATTCGTAATTTCGTTCACCTGGATGACATTTGAATAGCTTGCGCGCTTATGTATACAGGTGACTTTTATTTAGCTGACCGTATTTTGTTGAACTAAATTCCCAAAGAATCATATCTTCGCAAACTATTTCCTTTAGTGATCCTTAGTACATTGACCCGATCAGCTGAGCAGATCAAGCAGAACAGGTTACTTTGGGAGTATTCTCAATAGAACAATTTGATAAAGTTTATTTTATAGTACGTAAAATAGGCAGATGTTATTGACGTTTTGGTGATAGCATTAAAATTATTGTTTTCTCTTTTCTAATACGTACCATTTTGTAGCCTCTTCTGTATTTTATAGCAATTTCTTGGGGTTCCGTACCTAAAGACTCTCTTAGTCTTTCCGCCTACCGAAAATCTTACTAGATTTAAGAATATGTAGTTCAAAACCAAAAGCCGAGTCTAGCGACATTTTCAGGGGCGAGGCCATGCCTGACAAACAGTTCCACATATGAGAAAAGTGCCAGGCCGCAGGCTGAGCCAATCCAAACGAATATTTTCTTTCCACCACATCTAACGAAGTTGTGAGGCCGTAGGCCGAGCCATATGCTAAGTAACTTACCGGGGGTAGTTGGTGCGGATCGCAATTTTGAACCCTATGCCATGGTAATAAAATTTAAAACCGATAACGGAAAAGTGGCGGTAGCTAACGCTGGTGGTAACTGAGGGGTTAAGAATAGTTTTGGAAACAAAGAGCCGAATTAGGCGTCACGATCACGAATGACCCACCGATTGCGCGAGGCCACAGGCCGAGTCAAGCCAAATAATATTACACTACATCTGTACCCTAATTTATCAATATACGAAGGCAACTGACAGCTTACAACGTCACTTCTCGAAATAATGTTGCCATCTACAATTTAAAGCTGGTTAAAATGTTAGAGTATTACTTTACAATAAGTATTGGATAAATATTTTATAAATGTATTACTGGTTTGTGCGTTTTATTTTCACGTATAGTAGAATTACGATATCCCCAACGGAGTTGACCGGTTTCATTAGCGGCCAGGAACAAATTTGACGCGAGTGAGCTCTGTCTCTTTCTCCCTCATGATGTCTGTAGTCAAAGTCAAAGCCAAAGTACTTTATAACTGTAGGTATTTACATATACTTAGCAAACGTAATTTTGTTGCCTCTTCTTTTCATTGGACCACTGTGGGAGAGGAAGGGCGTAGAAATTCCCACAGATTGATTTTTAGATCCCTTTTAAAAATTGGTTGTGCTTAACTAATACAAATATAAAAAAAATATATATGATTAATAAGCATGAATAAATAATCACAAAATTATTAACAGTAAGGTCTGTGTTGAGCTAGATTAACCCCATACAGTCCCGTCATTTAAGTAATCTTGAACCTTGTAATATCCCTTTTTTGACAAAGTCGCTTTAACATGCTTTTTAAATTGCTCAAATGGCAATTTCAAAATCTCCAGAGGTATCTTAATGTAGTAGAGAATGCACTGACCCTTTATAGAATTGCTAACCTTCGTGAGTCTAAACCGGGGCGCACATAGTCTGTGATTATTTCTTAGGCAAACATTACAGCTATCGCTAAATTTGGAAAATGTTGTAAGGTTCTTGCATACATACATTATATTTTCGAAAATAAATTGACTAGCTACAGTTATGTAAATTTCTTTAAAAAGCTCTCTTAAGGAGCGTTCGTTTCAAGTTATGAATTGCTCGAATAGCTCTTTTCTGTAAAATAAAAATAGTTTGAATATCCGCTGCTTTCCCCCACAACAAGATACCATAGGACATGACACTATGAAAGTAACTAAAATATACTAGCCTAGATGTAGCCACATCCTTGCTTTGTCTGATGTTCCTAAGCGAAAGCCGTAGAACTTAACTTACTAGCTAATTTATCTATGTGAGGTCCCCACTGCAATTTACTATCCATGGTTATTCCAAGAAACTTAGTATCATTTACTAATTCTAAAGTGGTGTTGTCTAACACTAAACTGGTCTCAACTTGCCTGACATTTGGTAGTGAGAATTTGATACACTTGGTTTTACCAGCGTTTAACAATAAATTATTAACTGTGAACCAATTCAAGGTTAAAGACAATACACCATTAACATCATCAAAATCTCCTTTTTGTCTTTCAATTTTGAAGACCATTGAACTATCATCAGCAACAACACTATGTCAATCAATTTTTCCACCATGAAAGGCAGATCGTTAATATACACGAGGAATAATAAAGGGCCTAATATGGAACCTTGTGGAACGCCAATTTTTACACCCGATCCATCAGATTTAACGCCGTTGACTTCTGCCTTTTGAATTCTATTGCTTAGGTATGATCTTAGTAGATCCAACGCTTTATTGATGCCGTAATGATTTAATTTCATTAACAGTGTATCATAATACGATCAACACAATCAAATGCCTTCGACAAATCGCAAAAAACTCAGATAGCATCCTGTACGGCCTCCCATGCAGAATAAATATGAGATATAAGGGTAATACCTGCATCCGTAGTCGATTTACTTCTAGTGAACCCGTATTGTTCGGCGTGGAGTTGTTTTGTACGGTTGAAGTGAGCATTTGACTGAGTATAATCTTTTCAAATATTTTACTTAGTGTTGGAAGAACAGATATTGGTTTGAAATTTGAAGGATCACCCTTATCTCCCTACTTGAACAGAGGTATCAGTTTACTGTGTTTCATGAGGTCTGGGAAAGCCCCATCGTCAACACATTTATTGAATATATAAGCTATATAAGTGTGGTGCTATAACTAGAATTACTGAACCAATGACTTTGACTGATATACCCCACAGGTCCTCGGTATTTTATTAGTATGTTTTGATAATGTCCTGGGGATATACATGATGAAATCATCTACTACATCGACATCCGTACAAACTACATCTATTAAAATAGCGGTTTTGTCAGTAAAGTGAGTCGGATTGTCGACAACATTCACCAGTCTAGTGTATGATAAGAATTCTTGTAATAAGAGGTCTGCGTATATATTTGAATAATAAAATAAAATATATATAGGTAGTTCGTTTGAGATTGTGGGTAACTTGCGGAACTGTACCTGTCATTATGCACAATCCGAACCCCTCCACTGCACCGCAGGCACACATAGCAATAATACCTTTACATTTAAGTGAAATGCACTCAAGGTTGTTTGACGCATTATATAACTTAATTACGATAAATAACACATGGCTCTTGTTATGAACATAAAAAAATAATTCAGGAAAACAATTTTATCTACACACGTATCATAAGCCCTCTTTATTGCGTCTAAAAACCGCACGTAAAGACCAGCATAATGTAAAAGTATTTGGTAAAAACTCATTTCTTATCTGAAAATTTGTACATTACGACCATAATGTGTAATTTTTCTACATATTATGACATTCAAATTTCGAACGCCGACGCCCGCCTGCGTGCCGCCCCTAGTTTGTCTGTGAAGTTGGTACTACAGAACAAGCTAAACAAGATCAAGCACAATGCCGGTCAAACATGCGGTTCCTGAACACATCAAAGAGAGCTTACTATTTGTGTGTAGATAAACTAGTGTATGTAACTGTACATAATTTGGCATTAAAACTCTCGTATGATATGTGTGTAGATAAACTAGTGTATGTAACTGTACATAAACAGGCATTAAAACTCTCGAGTGATATTAATGCCCTACATTATATAGCAGGCACATAAACTACTATAAAAAACACAAAAATGTACACAACAGGAGCAATAGGCGTAACAAAGATAAAAAGTAGAATAGGCGAATGATACAGTCCTCTAATTTCGCACCCTATCACCAAAAACACGGACTAAGTCAGCCTCATCGCGCACTTGGTGGACTTATTGCTCGATGGCATCCAGTCTCGCCTGATGATGATGATGATGTAACCGATAGGGATAATAATATGAAGTAAAAACCATAAAAATAAGTGTATTAACCGTTTTATTTTTAGCTCTTATATGAGGGCCTAGTAGCTTTATTCCCTCTCTCTGACATCTAGAAATTTCTATTAAATCCTTTTCAAGTGTCTGTTTTACAGGTGTACTCTTTGTTCAATATGGCATCATTTCGCGTTTTGCGATTATATTAATGTTTATTTTCAATAGGTGTGTACTTACCGAAATATTTATCTCAATTAATGGTAGGCAATACTACTAGCTATCGTAGCATTTTTAAGATGTCTTTCTATTTTGAGATAATATAATAAATAAAATAATCATTCTTTTTTTTTCACCAAAAATAACAACAGACTTATCAGATTCTTTCGTATATTAATCAATAAGGGTATAACATAGGTGCGACGCCGAAAAAACCAAATTATTCACGTTTCAGAGTGAGCGAAAGAGAGATACATAGTTGGGTTCAATCAAATAGGTATCTTTTGATTTGTGGTTGCCTTCATTTATGATATATGATATTCTTCATCGCCTGCAAGATAAGAACATGCTCAGAAAAAAAACACAGGCTTGTATTGATGTTTTCATATCCCGAGGAAGCAGTCAACGTCGCTCTTGTGTCTGCGAGTACGTTCGGGCTATTTTTACGAATTATCACTTCTCTGGAACGGTATGAGCTCGTAATTTTGTTGCACGTGGCTCGGCCTTTAGCTTATAAATTTTCTAACAAATGGCTTACTCGTAACGCTTAGCCTGGCTTATAGTGTCGTACTACTCAGAAATCAAGTACGTTTTTTAGCACATGGCTCAGCCTCCGAGTTAACTATCGATCGATCGAGTTATCGCGATCCTATTTTTCGGTCTGTACAGTACAAAGTAGCCCCCACTATCGCGTTTCCCACACCCAAACTACTTAACAGGCCGGGGCATGTAGACGGACGGGTTTAGTACAGTCCATATTTGCACACAGTGGCCGCGGACAACTTATGACGACTCACTTGCCTACGTTTGGTCGCACCTTACTACTTACTATTTAACTGACTGACTTTTAATTTGTGGCTGCGTTGATGTGCTACATGACACTCTTCACCGCTTACAAGATAAGAACATGCTTAGAAAAAAAGTTGTATAACACACACTTGAATTGATGTTTTTATAGCCCGGGGAAGCTTTCTCGTGTCTGCCAGTACTTTTGGGCTTTTTTTACGATTCTCTCGAATAGTATATGCTTGTTATTTTGTTGCACGTGGCTCTGTCATTTCTCTTAATAATGGATTACCCGTAATGCTTGAACTCTCGACTCTTGCTGTCGTACTATTCATTGATGCTGTACGTTTTTTAGTACATGGCTCGGCCTACGACCTCGTATCTCTGTTCGATGTGGTACATTTTCATTTAGCTTGGCTGGGCCTGCGGCCTGGCACTTTTCTCACGAGTACGGCTGCCTAATCAGATATGGCTCGGCCTTCGGGTTAGCACTGTTAAATTAAATGCAGCTTTTCCTTATCCATGGCCCGGCCTTTGGCCTCGCATTTATCTGACAAATAGTGGGAAATTCATGACGCTTGAATTCGGCTCATAGCCACTCAGCTTTTGGGGCCATCAACTGATTATTGATTAATTGATTGATTTTCAAAGTTTTGAACTTTGTTACCAAGCAATAAGGTTCAAAATCGCGGACAATTTTTGAACATTATCTAGCTCAACAGAGATTTAAAAAGATATGGTGTGCTTTCGTTCGGCTTGGCTCGGCCTTCGGCCTCACACTTCTGTTTTTTTATGGGATTATTTTATAACAAATGAGTCGGCCTGCAGTTTTGCAATTTTCCGAAAATTATTGGGTTATTTGTCACGCTTAACATCGACTCTTAGTTTAATACTATTCTTAAAATAACCTCTCAAAAACCGAGGGTAGTTAGAGGTCGCGATTTTGAACCTTATGCCATGTTAATAAATTTTAAAACCTATAACGTAAAAGTGGCGTTATCTAACGTCGCCGGTGGTATTCAAGAGGTTAAGTAAGTATTTTTTGCACATGGCTTGGCCTGCGGCTTTGCATCTCTGTTAGATGTGGTGTTTTTCGTACGGGACTGCTCGGCCCTCGGCCTCACACTTTTGTTATTGTGGGTCTGCTTATTATTATGCATGGCTCGTTCTACGGCCTCGCATTTCAGTGACGATTAGAAGGTTATTCGTGATGCTTGACTAAGCTCTTGGTGATGTAATATTCATAAATATAGATATTTTGTATGACCGGTATGATTGTATTAGCAGCTCTGTTAGATATGGTGTGCGTTCATTTGGCTTGGCTCGGCCTTCGGTCTCGCACTTATCTTTGTAATAGTGAAATTTTATTACAAATAGATAAGCCTGCGACCTCACGGTTTTTTGACAATCGGTGTATCATTCATAACGAGTGATTCGATTCTCAGTTTACTTAATCATTCTTTTATAAAGGTAAGGTATTTTAGCACATGCCTCGGACTACGGGCTTTCACCTCTGATAGATGTGACGTAAAAAAAATAAAAAAAGTATTTTCTTTCCTTTCGACTGGTTCGGCCTGCGACCTGGTACTTTTATATCATGTATGACTGATTGTCAGAAATGGCTAGGCCTATGGCCTCGCATTTGTACTACGTTTTCTTAAATCTAATAAGATTTTAGATGGACAGAAAAATTATGTAGTCTCGTTCTTAGTCTGTTACTAATCCATGTAATAGACAAGTCCATAAAATTTCCATAAGATGAAAAATATAAACATTAAAATATTGTATGTATTAGAGAGGAGAAAACAATTACTTCAAACTTTAATAAGTTCCGCCTTTATATATAATATCTAACAAATGGTTCGATTGAAAATATGAAAACAAAAAATTATTATAAAATCATAATCTTGATCCTCAGACTGCACATCACACATCATAGGCTTTATGCCTACCTTGAGGCTGAATGATTGAATAGCTGTGCTTAAAACAAGTGACAAAATTATAGCAAGTAACGAGTTTGAAGGCATTCTCCTCGTTTTTATAGAGCTACTATCTTATCTATAGAATTTGGCGGTGGCGCCACCATCACAAAGGGTTGCTCTTACATAAATTGCTGCAATCAGTACAACGATGGGTGTAACACGGACTTGGCGAAATTGTAAGGAAAAGTAATATTAATCCTTTTTAGCTATTTATTAATATAAGATTGAGACATTGATAAAGCCAAAACATGTATTAATAACTAATGTTCAAATCAAAATATCTTTCTATGAGATTGATTTTCATTTTATTGAAAACGTTTTAACACAGTAATCATCTATGGAAGCCGAAGTATGTGCACTAATGCAATATATATGGTCGAGTGGATAAATTCCACTGATTTCCTTGAAATCTGAGTCACTGTCACTATCGGTGTCAGAGCCAAGGTTTAAATTGACTATTGAGGGTTGATCTAAATATCCGTCTTTTCGTCGATATTCCTCTTCAATTTCATGCACGTATGCACATTTTTTTTTGCCATTCTGAGGCATCAATACAACTGAACTCTTCGTTTACTAGTTTCGGAATATTTTCATTTTTCTTCTCTACGATTACTTCTGCTACTTTCCTTTTCATGGAACTTCATACGATCTCAATAGGATTTAGGCCACAGTGATACGCTGGTAGCCGTTAGCATTTGTTACCATGTTGTGCAAATAAATAATCATCTTCATACACAAGGTAAGGTTTGTTTCGTTTGACAATCTCCAGCAACTGTGGTTTAGTAATTTTTGATGAAAAATCGAGACGATTCTCACGTTTGAATTTCGGGTTTGTTTGTGTTTGTAGTTGGAGTCTTATTAAACCAAATGCTTTGATATGGAGCGTGTTACATGCCCTGCATTCACGGAATCTGCTGACGAAGTCTGATGACGACATTGCGCTTGCATAGTGATAGTTTTAGGTAGTAACTTATTATTTCACTGTAATTTTCCTATGCAGCGTAAGCAACCCGTGTAACCTACATACTTTTATAGTGTATTCATTTTTAGTGCCTTTTCTTTTGTTAATTTTAGACTCACTTCAATTCTAGCATCGATTGAATATAGACATAAGTTTTAATTGTAATTTCCATTCCTTAAAATAAAGGATTAAATTAATTATCGGTTTTTTTTAAATCCATCGGTTGCCGATTCCTTATTTGGCGCAGCCGGTAGGATCCTTGAGTCAGTGAGCGCGCGGGAAACTAAAGGACTCCAGACATCGTTGCTCCTGTTGGCTCCGCAAGCCTCTGGTTGAGCTTTCAAGCCTTCATCAAGGATTCGACGAACGAAGACGAGCAGCCGGGGAGGTATCTAGACATTGATACGCGAAGAAAACCGAAGAAGATGATATATTATATGTAAGTCCATGCATTGTTCTTACTCTTGTGTTGCTTCCCTTTTTTTTTCCCCGTGTGTAATTTCCTCTTTCCACAATTTTCCGTCCCGAGAAATCTGGTGTGAAAAAGTCCTCCATAAGACAAATACGTAAGGAAGGACTTTTAGATTCGAATAGGATTTTGGAAAGTGAAGATTTAGGTGTAGAAAATTTATTTAAGGACCCTAATAGTGATAGTGTTAGTTTAGTGACCCTGTCCTTGCCTAATATTAAAATCATGACGGCGCCGACTATTGACGCTGACACCATTTTCAAGGCACTACGCCTAGTGCCCGAATTCGATGGTAACCCGAATATTCTTACGCGATTTATTAGAATATGTGATCAGCTAGTAATTCAGTATATGAAACCGGAAGCCGGTTGCGAGCTAGCGAACCTAAGTTTAATTAACGGAATATTGAACAAAATTACCGGTCCTGCCGCGAGGACAATCAACTCAAATGGAATAGCAGAAAACTGGATAGGCATCCGTACAGCCCTGATTAATAATTTTTCAGACCAAAGGGATGAAACCGCCCTCTATAATGATCTCTCGATGGTGACGCAAGGACAAAGCACCCCCCAGGAATTCTATGAAAAATGTCAAACTCTTTTTAGTACGATTATGACGTATGTTAGTCTTCATGAGACTATCCCTACCACAGTAGAAGCGAAACGCGACCTCTATAAAAAACTTACCAAGCAGGCTTATGTTCGTGGTCTCAAGGAACCCCTTGGATCTCGTATAAGATGTATGAGACCCGACACCATAGAAAAAGCACTGGAGTTCGTACAGGAAGAGATGAATGTGATGTACCTCCAGGGCCGAAATGATTCACTTCCAGAGCGTAGAGCTCTCCCTCACTATCAACCCCCTATGCACATGAGAATGCCTATGCAGATGCCAACTGCCATGCCGAAACCTTTTAATTTCCCGAATATGCATCGCCCTGTACCTGTTTGGCAGCCAAACTTCCAGTCTCCACCTAATCAACCCCCAAGAATGTCTAATATGCCTTCTCGAACCCAGCAAATGTTCGGAGCGCCTCTCCCCAACTATAACGCTAGAAGTAACGTATTCAAATTACCCCAGAGACCCACATTACCGACTCAAAATTTAGGCCCCAAGCCTATGAGTGGAGTAGTAAACTACTCATCTAAACCGCTTCCCCCTTCTGGCCATGATTGGCGTAAATTTGGTAACCCTCCACCAATCAATTATTTTAAAACTCGAGAAATGAATTTCAATGAAACTGCCGATTATAATGACTCATGTTACTATTCTGAACCCGAATATTACTACGAAGAAAACAACTGCTACGCACCGACTGAGCAATACTACGCCGAGTATTCTCAAGCTGACTACGCCGACTATCCCCAGACGTACGACTACGAAAACGCACCCCATGACATGCCCAACATGATTGAGGCCCCTCAACCGTCTACTAGTAGTAACATGGATTTTCCCAAGGACAACCCCTCCACAAAACCAAGATAGAATTAAATTTACACTCTAAGAGACACCTCCGATATGTGCAAATTGCAAACCCCCCATTAAAATTATTAGTGGATACCGGCGCGAATCAATCATTCATTAGCCCCGAAGCTGTGCAAAAATATTTTTCGCACATTCCTCTTAACTACGACCCTTTCGAAGTGACCAATGTACACGCGACGACAAAAAATGACTATTCCATTACTATTCAAAACTTCCTCGAATTTAATGATGACCAGAATATTAAATTATTCGTGTACAAGTTCCATAGATATTTCGATGGACTGATAGGACTTGACATACTAGACGGACTCGAAATAGACCTAAAAAATAATTTGCTTATAACCAGAAATGCCAGAATCCCGATCATACCATATCAGAGTAACATGCCTACTACTGACTACACAATCGCAGCACATTCATCAAAATTGATTCGCATGCCCATCGATAGCCCCGACGGTGACGTAATGGTCCCCGATCAAATTTCCTGTAATTGCATTATACACGAATGTTTCACGACTGTGATTGATCGCGAAGGAATTGTAGAAGTAGAGAATATATCCGACAACGACATAATACTTTCATTTGACCGACCAGTACAAGCTGAGCTATTTAATATCGAGTGCATGAGCACCGTACACGACCCGTTTCGGACTCGTGAAGTGATATCACGTTTACGAACCGATCACTTGAATCAGGAAGAGAAAATTAACTTAGAGACTTTATGTTCCCGCTATCCTGATGTATTCTATATTGAAGGAGAACCACTGACATTCACTAACAAAATTAAACACAGCATCAGGACCCACGACGAAACTCCCGTTTATACGAAAAGCTATCGCTACCCCTTTGTACACCGCCAAGAAGTTAGAGACCAGATAACTAAGATGTTGGATCAAGGCATCATAAGACCTTCTGATTCTGCATGGAGCTCACCTATATGGGTGGTCCCCAAGAAAGTTGACGCATCTGGAAAACAGAAATGGCGATTAGTGATAGATTTCCGTAAATTAAATGACAAGACCATTGACGACAAATATCCCATCCCGAACATTAACGACGTCCTTGACAAACTTGGCAAGTGCCAGTACTTTACGACCCTGGATTTAGCGAGCGGATTTTACCAAGTAGAAATGAGCCCTGACGATATACCGAAGACTGCTTTCAATGTTGAGCACGGGCACTTCGAATTTTTGAGAATGCCGATGGGATTAAAAAATTCTCCATCGACTTTTCAACGAGTAATGGATAATGTCCTCAGAGGACTACAAAACGAGATTTGTCTTGTATATTTGGATGACATTATTGTGTTTAGTACCTCTTTACAGGAACATATGACTAACCTAGAGAAAGTTTTCACACGACTGAGGGAGTCAAACTTCAAAATTCAAATGGATAAGTCCGAATTTTTAAAGTTAGAGACTGCATACCTTGGACATGTTATCACTAGGGAAGGAATAAAACCTAACCCCGACAAAATTTCTGCAATAGATAAGTTCCCCATTCCCACAACGACAAAACAGATTAAACAATTCCTTGGTTTGATAGGTTACTATCGTAAATTCATCCCCGACTTTGCCCGCATCACTAAACCAATGACTAAACGACTAAAGAAAGGTAGTAAAATAACCCTTGACCCTGACTATACTGAGTGCTTTGAGAAGTGTAAGACCTTACTGACAAATGACCCCATATTACAATATCCCGATTTCAGCAGAGAATTCGTACTCACAACAGACGCTTCTAACGTTGCCATTGGAGCCGTTTTATCCCAAGGATCAATAGGATCTGACAAACCCGTATGCTATGCATCCCGTACTCTCAATGATAGCGAGATGAACTACAGCACCATAGAGAAGGAGCTTTTAGCCATAGTATGGGCTACTAAGTACTTCCGACCCTATCTATTTGGACGAAAATTCAAAATTTTCACTGACCATAAGCCACTTCAGTGGATTATGAACATTAAGGAACCCAACTCACGACTGACACGTTGGAGACTAAAACTAAGTGAATATGACTATACCATAGTTTACAAAAAGGGAAAGTATAACACTAACGCCGACGCCCTCTCCCGAGTCGAGATTCATAACGAAGAAACTGAAACATTTTCTATGATAGCTAACCCCTCGGAAAAGCCACCCACTGAAACAAGATCGACAACTGCAACTGCTCACACTAGTAATGAACACCCCATCCTCGAAGTTCCCATCACTGACGAACCCCTTAACAAATTCCATAGACAGTTATGCTTTTCGATTGTAGGTGATATAAAACGTAGACCGACTGCTACTAAGCCATTTGACACGCACACACGTACACTTATTCAGGTATCTGAATCAAATTTAGAGCAGGATGTTATAAAAGCCATTAAGGAGTACGTCAATCCAAAAGTGAAAACCGCCCTTTTTATTAATCCACCCCTGGGGATGTATCAAATCATTCCTGTTATTCAGGACGCATTTAAAAGTTCCGCCATGAATCTAGTTCTCTGCAAAATTCAGTTAGAGGACGTAAAAGAATATTTAAGACAGCAAGAAATTATCAGACACTACCACGAGGGAAAAACCAACCATAGGGGCATAAACGAATGCTATCTATCCCTCTCCCGTAAGTACTACTGGCCTAAAATGAAGGACCAGATTACTAAGTACATTAATGAATGCACAATTTGTGGACAGACTAAATACGACCGTAACCCCATTAGGCCTCAGTTTAACATTGTTCCCCCAGCAACAAAACCCCTTGAGATTGTCCATATGGACCTATTCACAGCCCAGAACGAAAAGTATCTCACGTTTGTAGACGTTTTCTCCAAATACGGCCAGACCTATCACCTGAGAGATGGAACTGCCGTAAGCATCCTTCAAGGACTTCTTCAATATTGTACCCATCATGGGCTTCCCTTAACCTTAATAACAGATAACGGCACCGAGTTCACAAATCAGATGTTTTCAGAATTTACACGACTTCATAAGATAAATCACCATAAAACCTTGCCCCATGCCCCCAATGATAACGGTATCATTGAACGCTTTCACTCCACCTTGTTAGAACATCTCCGTATCCTGAAACTACAGCAAAAAGACGAGCCTGTAATTTACCTCATGCCTTACGCAATACTTGCCTATAACAGCTCTGTGCATAGCTTCACTAAGTGCAGACCATATGACATAATAAAAGGACATTTTGACCCTAGAGACCCTCTTGACATCGATCTTACAGGACATTTAATGCAACAATACATTTTGACCCATAAGGAACAGATGAAAACCGTATACAATCTTATAAACGAGACCTCTCTTCACAATCGCACCAATTTAACTGAGAACAGGAATAAAGATAGAGAAACGGAAGTGGAATACCAACCTCAACAGCAAGTTTTCATTAACAACCCCTTAGCAAGCCGACAAAAGCTAGCCCCACGTTACACGCAGGATACTGTTTTAGCCGATCTACCCATTCACATTTATACGTCGAAAAAGAAAGGCCCTGTGGCCAAGTCACGACTCAAACGAGTCCCTAAGAATATAAAATTGTTACAGGATACTACTGGGACTGACGACACAGCTGACGCGAGCTCACGAGATAAGACTTGAGAGCTTGGACGATGGACCTGGAGTTTTACCATTCAAATTAGGAAAAATGACTCTGATAACTCACTACCATACTTTTCTACAGTACATTCAATTATCTGACATCGAAGAAAAACTTGACTCCGTAGAGGCTCAACTACAGTACTTTAGGAACCGACTTGATAACCAAACCTTTTCTCTTTATGAATTTCAGATCCTTTATCTTTCCCATAAATTAGCAAAATCAATGTCGCAGTTAAAAAGTTTAGAGCCAAGTCGCACAAAAAGAGGTCTAATAGACGGATTAGGTTCAATAATTAAAAGTATTACTGGAAATCTGGACTATGCGGACGCGAAAACGTATAATGATGCGATTAAGTTACTTGAAGGCAATCAGAATAAGATGTTATCAGAAATTAATGAACGCATTAGTATCAATAATGAGTGGATGTCTCAACATACCACTATTCTGTCCCACATAGCATATAACCAAGTCAAAATTAACGAAACTTTAATGTTACTTTTGGATAGAAATGCATACGCAGAGAATAACCTTTTAAAGTACGCAAAGTTTGCCCAGATGTTATCTATTATTAGTGAAAATATTGATGACTTATCATTAGAGTTACTTAGAATAGAAGATATATTAGCTTTTACACGTGCATCGAGCACACATCATTCTATGCTTAATATAGATACTTTAAGAAATATGTTAGATAGGCTTGGTAAAATATATAAACCAGATCAGATATTGGATTTGGAACTGAGAGAATATTACAATATTATTTAGCCAGGATCATACTTTTCAGAAAACCAAATAGTAATAGTTTTTAAATTACCTGTAATTTCCCCAGATTTCTTTGATTTTTATAAATTATCTATTGTCCCGAATAAACTCCATCAGACCTTCATTCCCCCTTATCCTTTCATAGCAACCAATGATAAGACTTTCATGTACATAGAGGCTGAATGCCCGAAGTTCGATCATCAGTATATCTGCGAAGCAAATACCAATCATCCCGTAAGAAGAAATCCTGACTGCATTCAACACCTTATTACCAAACAAACTCTGGATAAATCCTGCAAACCTACTACTATCTCACTAACAAAGGGAGCCATGGAAAAACTTGACGACCAGCACTACTCACTTGCATTCCCGGAACCAACAGCGATTAAACTCGTCTGCGACCGAGAAGAATATATCACTCTACATGGAAGCTATCTCGCCATCATCCCTCACACCTGCCTTCTACGCACTGAAGAATTCACAATAATGAATGAAAATGACCTACTCAAAGGACAACCACTGAAAATCATGAAATTACCTAATAACACCGACATTACGTCACCAACCGTTCCTGTACCACATATCAAACTAAACTCTATCAACCTGAGAGGACTTCATAACGCTGAGGACAAAATCCTGCTTCAACCGCCTCTGCAACTGGACCAGCTAACCTCTGGAACACTATATCACACGACCATACCATTCTACGTGATATTCTGCTGTGCCAGTCTAATCGCAGTAATCATGATCAGCCGCCGCTACTACACTCTACGCAGTACTTCAAATCCTGAAACGGAGTCTACATCGGATCCATTATATGAAGACCCTGGAAAACTAACGGCTAGAAAAGCCATACCAATAATCAAGGCTAAAAATGCCATTCCAGAGACATTTTCTCTCAATGTTCTAAAATAGTCACTGATCTTCGCGGGGAGGTGTTACATGCCCTGCATTCACGGAATCTGCTGACGAAGTCTGATGACGACATTGCGCTTGCATAGTGATAGTTTTAGGTAGTAACTTATTATTTCACTGTAATTTTCCTATGCAGCGTAAGCAACCCGTGTAACCTACATACTTTTATAGTGTATTCATTTTTAGTGCCTTTTCTTTTGTTAATTTTAGACTCACTTCAATTCTAGCATCGATTGAATATAGACATAAGTTTTAATTGTAATTTCCATTCCTTAAAATAAAGGATTAAATTAATTATCGGTTTTTTTTAAATCCATCGGTTGCCGATTCCTTATTTAGCGCTATCCATTAATACCAAATATGGTTCTTCAAGAAAGGGTAGTAATTTTTTGGTTAGCCCTATTTTCGAAGTTTGTGTTATATGTTATATCGGGCAAACCCCGCTTCTTCATAAAACGTTGTCCTTTAACAAGCTGCAGGCGGCAGCTCGCTCGTGTTAATCCAGCCCCCTATACCGTGACTGGGTGCTCCTGCATCTACCCCAGTCACCAGTTTTATTATGAATAATTTGTTCTTTATTTATATCAATCATTTATATCATTGTTTAAATGGTTCTGGAGAAAAATACCTAAAATGCTTTTACTTAATCCATAATATTTTTCTTATTATACTGAACAAAACATGTTTTCCTGTGTTTTTAGATAATAAACCTTTCGAAATAAATCATAAATTTCAATAACTAGGAAACAAAAATAAAGTAATGCGGTGCGTGGCAGGGCAGCAGGTAGTTTAAGTGCGGCTCGAGTTGGCCGTTATCGAGGGCGGGTGGATGTTTGGTTGGGACCAAAGAACTTTAATTTTTTTATTGGCGAGTAGGTGAATAGCCGTGAATATTTAAAATGCCGTCGTGTGCCGTGATTACTTGCAAAATTCAAAGCAAGATCATAAACCAAGCAAAAGAAGGAATATCCATTCATCTGTAGGTCTAAATACTTATGTACAATCGAACCATCTGAATCATGACCCACCATAAGCTTATTTTGCTAAACCCCTTAAATGCAAGTAGGTCGAAATTCGCTTGAAGGTTTATTTCCTTGGTAACGAACTTGTTTCATTTGATTAGACACTGACATTTAGATAGATCTTACAAGTTTGAAAGTTTCAAACGAATTATCAGGCAAGTGGGTCATGATTCAGTTGGTTCGATTGTACACTTACAGAATTTAAGTAAAACTAGTAATTTGCTTGTGCTGAAAACAAAATTATACATTTCTGGCAATGTGCGCTCACATTCTTGAGCAAGGTGTAGTGATGGAGCAATGTATTCTCACTCTCGTTCCGTCATGGATCATCGCTAGTGTTGGGCGTGACACAATCAATAAATGTATTGTTTCGCTTGAAATAATTTGCCATAGTTAGGTTACTTTTATATTATTGGGAAACCCTAAATTCAAAAGAAATTATTAGAATTTTTAAATATGATTAAATTCGTCAATAATAATGAAAACAAGAAGAATATTATCCAAATAAAGACAGTTTGACCTACGATTTTATTCCGACTTTCTGTATTGTTATTATTTTTTAAAGATTTCACAAGGAGCTTGATAGAAAGGAACAATGGATTGACGTTACAGGTAGAGTGGATTGATTTCCAAAAAAAAAACAAGTACTTTATGCTCAAAGCATTTTAGAGGTACTGACTTAATTATTAAAAAGTCTGAAGGCTGGTTCCATACCACGAGATTTCTTAACCCCAATTCTTCGCCATTTTGAAAACTTTTCATTTTATTTATACCTACTTCTCATTTTCTATGGGCAAGTAATTTCTTTTTCGCGTTGTTTTAAAAGATTTCTATTAAAGTGGTCTGGTATGATCAGTACAACATGTGGTTTCATTTTCTGCTTACTGATTTCTTTAAACCTATATTGATCACTTTAAAAGTTTCCAGTATGAATTTGGCTCTATCAATCAACTCATCTTATAAACACTTAATACTCGTTGAAACAATTGTACTTAATATTACATCAGATAATTAAAAATTTAAAAAAACAACACACGAATTGTCTCAGATAAAATGTGTTTCTCGATTGATCATAAAGTTAAGTCGAAGTTTTACATTGAGAAACTGTTACTATCCCTAGCAATAAATCATCACCCCATATAATCTGACTGTCTTTAATATTAGGTCCTTACATATGAAATTGGCGTTTCGCCGTACTGGCCACTTTGATCTCAAATATCTCCGCTGTGGTTAGGAATTCCAAATTCCAATTGATACAGCTATTAACTCATGTATTTGTGTTTCTTAAATTATAATTCATTTGTTTTTTCCTCAATTGGTTTTTTTCTTGCGTCACTCAGCTTACAAAATGGAAAACTTGAAATATCGCGTTATTTACGAGTTTGAGTTCTACCGTGGCACCAGTGCTGCAGAAACGGCTCGGAGGATTAATGATGTGTATGGCGACGGTGCCGCAATAGAAAACACAGAGCGTTTTTGGTTCCAACGTTTTCGTTCTAGAAATTTCGACCTGCAGAACAAGCCCCGTGGACGGCCGGAGACCAAAGTTGATAATGAAGAATTGAAGGCTACTGTGGAAGCGGATCCATCGCAAACCACGTCCGAGTTAACTGCAGGCTGCGGTGTTAGTGATAAAACTGTTTTAATCCACTTGAAGCAAATTGGGATGTTGAAAAAGCTTGAAAGGTGGGTACCTCACGAACTGAGTGAAGCAAATCAACAAACGTGCGTTGACTGCTGCGTTGCATTACTCACCCGGCACAATAATGAAAGGATTTTAAATCGAATCATTACCTGTGATGAAAAGTGGATCCTGTACGATAATCGGAAGCGCTCATCGCAATGGCTGAACCCTGCCGAACCAGCCAAACCATGCCCCAAGCGAAAATTGACTCCAAAAAAGTTACTTGTGAGCGTTTGGTGGACTAGTGCTGGTGTCGTTCACTACAGCTTTCTTAAATCTGGCCAGACAATTACGGCAGATGTCCATTGTCAGTAACTGCAAATCATGATGGAAAAGCTAGCTGTTAAACAACTGAGGCTGGTCAATCGCTCTAGGCCACTGCTGCTTCATGATAACGCTAGACCACACACTGCACAACAGACGGCTACCATATTAGAGGAGCTTCAATTGGAATGTCTAAGACATCCACCATACTCTCCGGACCTTGCTCCAACAGATTACCACTTTTTTCGAAATTTGGATAACTTCTTGAAAGGGAAAAAATTCAACGCCGATGGGGCAGTCCAAACCGCCTTCAAAGATTGTATTGATTCCCGTCGGAATGTTTTTTTTAGTAAAGGGATCGAAGAACTACCTATGAGATGGCAAAAGTGTATAGATAGCAATGGTACATACTTTGATTAAATAAATAAATTATATTTAAAAAAAAAACGACTTTATGTTCCTCGTATGCAAAACGCCAATTTCATATGTAAGGACCTAATATTAACAACGCAATACCGCCTCCGGTCAAGTTATCCACCACCAAAAACTTGGCATTTTTATACGGACAGAACATCTATAGTAGAACTAAACGTCATAAATGAAAACATTTGTTTTAAGAAATATACCGTTTTGAACAGAGATAAGGTAGTTTTTTCATTGATTGGTATTGGATTTAAGTCGTTTGTAACGCGGTAAAGAACAACCACTAAGATTGAAGTTTCGAATGTAATTCATTTACGACAAGGTGTGTGCATGTGGGTGTGAGGCGACAAAGGTCATTTTGTCGGTCAAAGCTCTAGGATCATTTGAATTAAATAATTAAAGTTCAGTGGATGGGACCCAAGTATTTCCTTCTGACGTGAATAACAGTCCCCCAAGATAGATTATAAAGGCGGCGGTGGATACGTTTCCACAATGTTGAAACAAATTATTTTGTTCGAGTCTTAGGACCCGATAAGCCTACCTTGGCGACTCATCTTGATTCGTTTCCCAAACAGTTAGAAAGGGCATGAAGTGGAGAAGTTTCAAAAGTGATATTAAATTCGTAGTAGGGCTTAGTAGATTTCACTTAGCAGAACTTATAATAATTTTCTTAAATTGACTATTTACAATTTAATAATTTTCCAAGTCGATGACATAACTTTCTTTTTCGTTTACTAGTTGTTTGATTTGTTTTATACCCAATTCTACAGATTTCCATTACAGATACTCAATTCAAGAGATTCCAATTATACAGACTTTCACAGAGTCCCATAGATTTACAACTCTACAAATTCATATCTGCACTGATTTCCAACTGTACAGATTCTTAATTGTGCGAATGCCCAACTTTACATAATCCTAAACTACACAGATTCTTAATAATAATATTGTTCGATTCCAAATCGATATTCGATCGATGGTTTCGGAACGGCCATTTTGAATTTGACGTTGCTGCCAACCTTGCAGTTTTTGACAACTGAGACGAAAGCCCTCGCAATGTAAACGCGTTTTGGATAGGGTATTGAAATTGAATCGCAGTCCATCTGGAATGTATTCGAGGTTCCCTCAGGATTGTCTATATAGCTGAGTGTGTTGTGGTTCCCCGAACCAGATAAAGTTCGCATTTACGTGGCCGATTGGTTTTTTACCACGTAACATAACCTGTGTTGGAACACTGTGCTGATCGAGGCTGGCCCGCCAGTCACACAGGAGGTTGGCTGAAGAACCTGTCTACCAAGAAGAGCCTAGGGTGCACCCGGGCCTTGCAGAGAGACAGGAGGTTGACGGGACCGAAGCACAGACCAGGTTAGATCGAACCCAATCATTTTAGCTCGGTGAATCGCCGACGTTCACACTTCTTGGCAACTGATCGTCACGCTACCTCGTAGCTGATGGGCCCCTACGAGGTCATTAGGTGCCGAGAAGCCTGAACATTTTGGTAGCTAGAGCGTGGCTTCCTGAGATTTGCAGCCGTCAAGGGCTCCAGGAAGACACGATTTGAGACTATCAATCTGTAGGTATAGGCGGTTATTAGATAACTTGGTTGTGTTCCTATATCCACATAGATTGGTAGTATTGTAAGCTATAGGTCTATTGCTGGTAGTAGACAGACAGATATTGAGTTGAAATTTGCATTGAAGTACCAGTTAGTCAATCTATTAGTGGTCTAGTAATGCTAATGAATGTTTTGGTTAACATAGGTAGTTACATCTATTGATAGCAGGCTATTACATTGTTTTCAGTTATAGCAATTTATAACTTGAACTAATATTGACTATCTGTGTGTGTTGTAGTGATAAAGGGAAACTAAATTGTTATTTACAGAATTTCTATAGATATAAAACTCGGTTCCTATTGTTTAAGGAAAATAACATTGTTTAAGTTGTGGTTTAGGGTTCCCTCGTTTGGGTTGTAGACTGGAGGGTCCAATATAATTGAGTTACTGCAAATTGTGAGTAAGTATCGTTCCGATCATGTCGTTATCTGAAATCCAGAAGGGTGTTTCTAAGGAACTCAGATGGTTTTCCTCCGCACACGGTCTGATAGACCGTTTAGATAGGCATGATGTGGTATTGGAGCGGTCTATGGACGTTAAGGAACGTTACAATAGGGTGCTCGAATTGTCCGCGCAGGCGGAATCAGTTGATGGTTGCGCACCTGACAGGCTGTCACGGTTGCTAGGGGATGTCGACCAATGTATGGAGATGGCAGCTGCTATCACGCAGAAGGCTGCGGACATACGTAGACAGCGCGAGTCCAGCCATGGTGGTGACATTGAAGCACCTCTGCCGCTTCAGGGTTCAGGGTCCAGGTTACCGGCCATAACTATGCCTACTTTTGACGGAGTGTCCG
The DNA here is from genome assembly GCA_949825045.1 of Argyresthia goedartella. Lineage (NCBI taxonomy): Eukaryota > Metazoa > Arthropoda > Insecta > Lepidoptera > Argyresthiidae > Argyresthia > Argyresthia goedartella. The sequence continues at coordinate 9,500,421 of OX463812.1, read as the reverse complement.
GTGAATGGATGAGCTTCATCAATCTGTTCGACAGTTTGGTGCACATGCGATCGGACATTACCAAGTCTGTCAAGATGGCTCAGCTGTTGGCAGCATTGAGGGGTGAGCCTAGGGAGCTGGTCGCTCATTTGACAGTTACGGAGGGTAACTATGAAACAGCCAGACAATTGTTGGTCAGACGTTACCATAACAAACGGAGGTTGGCCGATGCCCAACTGAACCGTTTGTTTAGTATCCCGGTTGTGAACAAGGTCGGGGCCATACAGACGGAGGTTTTGAACCCGTTGTTGTCCGTCACCAAGGCTCTAGAGAATCTTGGACTTCCGGTTGGTGAATGGTCGTACCTACTGCTGTACATTGTACTTTCCCGCCTACCCGCTGACGTGCAGACTCGTTTCGAACAGTCTCACGGGAGGTCGGCCGAGGACCTGCCCGCCTTCTCCGACTTGGTCGGAATCTTTTGGAAGAGGAGGCTCGACGGGCAGAGAATTTGGGGTTGACGGTCACCCATCCTTCGGAGCCACAGAGAGCTGCCGGGAGCGCTGTGAGTAGGGGCCCTCCGACGAGGAAGGACCGCACCAACCGGCAGTCGTATGGGACTGTGAGTGCATTGACCCCACATAGTGAGACCTGCCCATGTTGTAGGCAGATTGGCCATGCTGTGGCCAATTGCAATAAGTTCGGGGAACTTAGGGTTGAGGGACGGCGCCGGATGGCCAAGCAGCGGAGCTGGTGTTTCCTGTGCCTCGGGCCACACATGGCTAGGGACTGCACGCGCACAAAAATGTGCGGATATTGTGGTGGGGCCCACAACAATCTGTTGTGCATGAACCGGTCCGGCCAACAGCCACCACAGGGCCGTACCCGGGGTGACACGGCATGGTGCCCTGAGAATTCGTTTGCGACTCGGAGCGCAACTCAGGGGCCAACGTCCCCACGTCCACAGGGCCGTACCCAGGGTGACACGGCATGGGGCCCTGAGAATTCGTTTGCGACTCGGAGCGCAACTCAGGGGCCAACGTCTTCACGTGCACAGGGCAGTACAGGGGTGCAGGGCCGCACTCAGGGTCATCACATGGGGGGCCCTGAGTTTTCTGTTGCGACTCAGCATCCGACCCAGCGGGACATTGGGTGTGTTGAGCAGGCCGTAACGGGCGGGTGGCATGGGACACCTTCGAGCTATGCGGGTGCGGTTCGGACGCCGCCTCAGTTGTCGCCCCGCTCGTCGCCTCGTCCTCGTCGGTCACATGTGATGTCCCCCCCGCTCATGGAGCGGCCACGGTTGACTTCACGCCCACCCCCCTTTAAGGGGAATCGTAGGTTGGGAATGGAACCGGCGCGTGGGCCATTTGTACAATGGGACCCGCTGGCGTATAGCTGCATCCCTGATCGGTTACAGGCAGAGTGGGGCCCCGGGGTCCCTCGCTAGGAATTTGCGGCCCAACAATTTGCTGCCCCCCAACCGGAGACGGTGGTGTTACCGATCGCCTCTGTGCTTGTTTGGGATTTGGCGGGCAACCCAACATACGTTCGCGCCCTATTAGATTCTGGAGCTCAGGGCTGCATTGTATCGAATGATTTAGCAAAATGGTTGGGCCTCAATATAAATAATGTATCGCTGCCGAGGAAATTGGTCCCTGCTGGGGATTACAGGGCAACCCTTCACGGGTTTTGTGATGCCTCTGAACGAGGGTTTGCGGCAGCGGTTTATTTGCGAACCGTCACCTCCACCGGGGAGGTCGACGTGCGTTTGGTTTTGGCAAAAAGCAAGGTAGCGCCTATTCGGACAAGGATGACGATTCCAAAACTGGAACTGTCCGGGGCTGCTCTTTTGACCAAACTTTTGAATCACACTCTAACAGTGTTGCGTGGGTCAGTGGTTTTGGAGGATACGGTGTACGCGTGGACGGACAGCCAGATTGTTTTGTGCTGGCTGAAGGCTTCGGTCCATAACTTAGAGGTTTTTGTTGCGAACCGTGTCTCCCAGATTGTGTCGTCTGAAGTCCCACTGACCTGGAGACATGTACCAGGAGAATTGAACCCGTCTGATTGTGCATCCAGGGGATGTCGGGCTCCTGAACTCGTTAGACACCATTTGTGGTGGGGACCACCCTGGCTTGCCAGGAGAGAATCGGACTGGCCCCACAGCCATGTAGTAGTATCTTCGGATCATGGCCCCAGAGCGGCCGTGCATGTTACCCAGAAGGCTGAGGACCCTGACGCCGGGTTTCTGCTGGACCGGTATAGCTCACTTGACAAGTTGATAAACGTGTCCACTTGGATTAGGAGATTCGCTCGAAATTGTCGTACTCCTCGCGATCAGCGAACGTTGAACCCTATTCTGACTCCGGCAGAGCGAAACGAGTCGCTACTGAATTTGGTCCGGTTGGTACAGTCCTCGAAGTTTGGGGCAGAATTGGAGATTATACGAAGTGGACGTTCGAAATTGAAGGGAGCCGTCGCGCGTCTCAACCCCTTTGTTGATTCGACCGGGTTACTTCGGGTAGGAGGAAGATTGCGCAATGCGAATCTGTCGTATTCGGCTCGTCACCCACTTCTGCTCCCCAAGGGGGGACAGTTAGTTGAATTGCTGGTGACTGATCGTCATATTAAAAACGCGCATGCCGGCTGTAACGCGTTGTTGGCCACGCTCCAGCGGGAGTTTTGGATCTTATCTGCCCGCCGTGTCATACGGAACATCGTGTTTCGGTGCATGCCTTGTTATCGACTTAAGGCTGCCACGATGCAACCTCTCATGGGGGACTTGCCCCTGATCGTGTGAATGAGGTCAGACCGTTTTCAGGTGTTGGTACGGATTTTTCCGGACCGTTTATGGTGAAGAGTTCACGATTGCGTACCGCTAAGCAATACAAGGCGTACCTATGTGTGTTTGTTTGTTTATCCACCAAGGCGGTACATCTCGAGCTCGTTGCTGATCTCTCGACAGAGGCTTTCATTGCTTGTTTGGATAGGTTTGTTTCTCGAAGGGGACTTCCAACTTTGATCCGCTCTGATAACGGCACTAACTACGTCGGTGCGGAACGATACTTACGAGAGATAGTCAACTTTTTGAATGTAAATAAAGTGGATATTGGAACGGCCCTCTCCCGTCGGGGTATACAGTGGACCTTCAGCCCACCGAGTTGCCCCCACTGGGGTGGGATTTTTGAGGCCGTAGTTAAGTCAGCTAAGACGCACTTGGGGCGTATAGTAGGTCAGACCGCGCTGACTTTTGAGGAGCTCGCGACATTGTTTTGTAAGATCGAGGCCGTTCTCAATTCGCGACCGTTGTGTCCGCTCAGCTCGGATCCAAATGACCTGGAGGCTCTGACCCCAGGCCATTTCTTGATAGGACAGCCACTTAACGCGTTGCCCGAGCACCCCTTCGAGGGAGTGAAGTTGTATCGGTTGTCAAGGTATCAGATGTTGCAGCAGTTTACTCAGAATTTCTGGAAGCGTTGGTCGCTCGAGTATCTGCATATCTTACAACAGCGCCTTAAGTGGATTGACAAAACCAGCCCCCCTAGTGTTGGTACCTCGTTCTGGTTAAGAATACTAACCTACCGCCACTACGTTGGCGCAGGGGGCGCATTGTTAACTTGTTCCCTGGCAAGGACGGGACCCCCCGGTCTGCGGAGGTTCTAGTAGGAGGCTCGGTTCTAAAACGAGCGGTAGCAACGTTGTCTCGGCTGCCCGTAGATTAGGGGACAGGTGGGTGCCTGTCCGGGCGGGTGATTGTTCGATTCCAAATCGATATTCGATCGATGGTTTCGGAACGGCCATTTTGAATTTGACGTTGCTGCCAACCTTGCAGTTTTTGACAACTGAGACGAAAGCCCTCGCAATGTAAACGCGTTTTGGATAGGGTATTGAAATTAAATCGCAGTCCATCTGGAATGTATTCGAGGTTCCCTCAGGATTGTCTATATAGCTGAGTGTGTTGTGGTTCCCCGAACCAGATAAAGTTCGCATTTACGTGACCGATTGGTTTTTTACCACGTAACATAACCTGTGTTGGAACACTGTGCTGATCGAGGCTGGCCCGCCAGTCACACAGGAGGTTGGCTGAAGAACCTGTCTACCAAGAAGAGCCTAGGGTGCACCCGGGCCTTGCAGAGAGACAGGAGGTTGACGGGACCGAAGCACAGACCAGGTTAGATCGAACCCAATCATTTTAGCTCGGTGAATCGCCGACGTTCACACTTCTTGGCAACTGATCGCTACGCTACCTCGTAGCTGATGGGCCCCTACGAGGTCATTAGGTGCCGAGAAGCCTGAACAAATATATCGATATCTATTCCCAGATGAGGTGGCAGAGAAACAGTACATACATGTCACAATAACCTGTCTTTCACAGATGGGGTGGCAGAGGCGTGGCTTAATAGGTATAACCTTCCTATCTTTATAAAATGTGTTTTGAACCGAACGTTCCCCATCGCAATTTCGTCATGATAATTAAAGTTAATTTTTGTCAACGACTTTGTGGTTAGCTGTCACTTGAAATCGCATTTTCTTCTGGTTGATGTTCTCTCGAAAAATATCGACGAAATCAGTTAATATTATAGGAATCCATTCCCAAAACGCGTGTTGTCAATGTCTTGGCCCCGCGTCGTCGTAAGTGCAGTCGGTGTGATATTTGGCCAGGTTCGAATTGTTGCGTGCATTTTTTGGACTTGCTTGGAAGCCAAATCACTTGTCTTAGTTAGGTTTCTCGTACGAATTGTGTGTTCTACGGGATCGCCCACGTGTTACTTAAGCGATGCCGTATTCCAACAGCTTGGCGTACGATTGCTGTTGGAATAAGGCATCTTCATCGAGGTTTGACATCCTGGGTGCGGCCCCCGAAGCTAAAGGTGAAGAATCAGTAGCAGGGTCGCCAGTAAGGTATTACGTTAGTATGTAAGACGTAGCGCAGTGATAATGCCATAAAAGACTTTCCTCATGGTGGTGAGCTGGTTTTTAGCAAGGACCACTGCCCTGGGGGCATCTCTATCAATATGTTTGATAACTGTCACATTTTTTACTGGTTTCACTATTTTAAGTAAGTACACAATGCAAAAAATAAACTTTGGGCACAATAAGTATTTTAAAAACATTTTCATGTTCTTATTTGTGAAAAAAAATGATATTGACAGCTGTCAAAAGTAGTGACAGCTGTCAAAAGTAGTGACAGCTGTCAAAAATTTCATGATTATGCCTCGTCACCCCATCTGAGAAAACACATATTATTGTGACTTGCATGGTAATGCATGACTGTGTCTCTGATGAAAAGAAAATCTGTTAAAATGGGAATACGTAAACTTAATTAAATATTTTGTTGTAACTAAAATCTATAGAAATGGGAATTTGTAGACATGGGTTTCTGAAAACATGGAATTCTGTTGATACATAGACCTGTATAAATGGGAATCTGTAGAGATGTGTATAATCAGTTGGGACTAATGATTTACTCAAAAATTCTAATTATCTAGGAACAAAGGAAAACATGCTTTGTATAGTCCATCAAATAATAAAAATATTATGTATTAAGTGAAAAAAATGTGTATTTTTCTCCAGCATAGTTAAAAAATCATATCTCAACCACTGTGCAACTAAGGGCCAAATTTTTAGTAGAGACTTGTCGACTACAGCCCTCTCTAGTCCAAAAAAACTACAATCACCATGTGATATAATATTGACCCAGCGAGCGAACCGAACGATGCGTCTCCGTTTCAGGATTGGGCAAAAATGCTTTCGTATGTCCGGACATGTGTCCGGAAGTTATCCTTTACAAGCCGCATTTCACAACTGATTCTCGTGATATATTGTGAGCAGGTTCGATAATTAAATAGATATTACGTCAATTCAGTTTTTGGAAACCTTTAAAAATGGCGTAGATGTAGGGGTTTTAAAATTTAAAAAAACGCTACCGTCCATACAGCTTGAAGGATTTTAACAAATGAGGCGTCGCTTGATTTGTAGAGACCATGAGAGCAACAGGTTTTATAATTTTAGTAAAAAGTCAATAGGTTGGGTTTAATACCGCAAAATGTACTTTTCAAAGTTATTGGTACTACTTTACTTGATGTGCATAACCAGGTGCATTCATAAGTTTGTATTTGTTATTAAAAGAATGTGACACTCGCGCGTTCTACTGCTCCCAGAGCCTCTAGTCGTTACAAATATTCCATGTTTAATAGTATGAGTGGCTCGGCCTACGCCCCGTACACCTATAGTGGGGACATAGATCTGCAGCCTTATGGCGTAACTCTCTGAAGCTCATAGCGTGTGTCTATGGTTCAGAGAGTTCATCATCGATTGCGGGATATAGCCGAAGGCTTCTAGGCTTCATTCAATCAGCTTGGGTTTGGCCTCCATTATGATGATACTTGCCTGATACCAATTTGACAGATGAAGCTGGTGCAACGTGTCAAACGTAAAAGTCTATATGAAGTTCATAGCTCAGACGACTTACGCCATAAGGCTGCTGATCGCGGAATGCGCATCGTTAGTTTTCTTAACTTTTTATGTAGGACAATATGAAATATCCCTATATTAGATTGCATACCTACCTTCTTAACTACGCAGTTCTCATTCGTATTGAAGGCTATTTTCAAAATTGGCGCGAAGAAAAAGTGTGTGCATGGTTTGACAACCAGTTTCTGTATGTCTGGGTTGGTAGAGCTGTTCTTGAACATCCATATCGCTATTTTTGTCTGCAATGCAAATATTTATATGAGTATGAGTAAAATAAAAATAAACTCAAGTAAATCTGACTGAGATTTACTTGCGTACTAATTATTGTCTGCGGCGAGGGGTGACAGGATCCCAAAATACAATGCTCTCCACTCGTGTCCGTTTAATCTGTCTAGGAGGTCTAGTTATTAATTGTCTAGCGCTAGAACCAAGGCGGCAGTACTAATTCAACTCTATGACCGTAGTAGGAACAAGAATACCTTGCCTTGGTAATCTGCGTATTCTTTTTCATATCGAAGTTCAATGTAACATTGTCCAAATTGCCGACGAAACTGAGGCTATTATCCGAGCAGTTGTCGCGCTTCGGCCCCTTGCAAATCTTCATGGTGGCAACATTGGGCTTAAACTCGTCCTGTAGATCAAGCATAATGGAAGTTCTTGTCAGTTCGGCGATAGAGCATCAAAAGAACAGTCTCTGTGTTGCTGTTTTCAAAATTAACATGATAGGTAGAATGGCTATTGGTGGGCGTGACTGTGCCTCTGCCTACTTGAATATATCTTAAAACTTTTCGTTCTAATAAAGTTAGATAAGCTACTCCAACTCAGTATGGGAAAAGGGCTGAAGCTATATTTGTACTTAAATTTGTTTGGCATCTGAATGCCGCCTAGAGGGGGTAGCGCTGCATTGGAACAAGAGAGATGCATGCATGGGCGAGAGAGAGAGGTGACAGCTGGGTCAGATGCTAAGAAACACGGCGCGGGCTGTACCGTATCGTGCGGGGGTTGGATAGCGTGGAGATGTACATGAAGCACAAGAAATATGTGCACTTAACAAGCAAAACCATTTCACATCTATCATTAAACATCATGGAGTTCGTAACAACGGGGCTATTCATGACATGCAGAGCCATATTTGAGTCATTCTTGGCCCAGGTCGTTTTCGAGTAAGTGATGTAGCCAATAAAACAAAACTGAAATGTCTTCAGGGTGTGGGCAACACTAAAACTCGACTAAACTAACACTACTCCACCCACAGAGTGAGTAAGTAAAGAGTTTCATTCAATTGAGACTCCACCTGTTAGGTATAACAAACCTGTTGATTGTGCTACAAAATAAAGGATCAGTCTACCGCAACCAGTGTCTTAATTGGAGGCAATCACGCAATTTTAGATTTTTCGTAGCTATCTATTGTACATACCTATAACTGGTATCTATCTATGATCTGAAGAATAATATATTGGCGGCCGACCTTTCCAAGTTTTTGTTAATTTCTCGAGTTTTATTGGATCATTTCGTTGTTTGATACGTCGTTTATGGTTTTTATTGAAAAACTACTAATTAAATGTGTTGTTTGTTAAAATATTAAGGAAAATGTGTATTTTTTATAGTCATGTTCTTACCGGTATTTTTCAATAAAGAGAAACATAAGCGTAATTAAGGTTTTTACAAAAAAGTTAGAACGTTTCTTTGACTTACCAAAAATATAAACTCCCGTGATTACTGCCGCTGATTGCCGTGATCATTTAACTACGAGTATGAAAGTAATAAAAAAAGATAAAGATATAAGTTCTATATCTTGCGAAGGTTTCAAGCTAGTTATTGGAATCAGAGTATTGTTATCTAATCTCCAACCACATTTTTCGGATGAAGTTAAGAATGAGGTCAACCATAACATGACATCATTGTCCCAACTGTTCACTATGAGCTTCTCATAACCGAATCGGAAAGCATCTATCCCGTGTACCACAAATCTTGTGTCAGCTTCTTCATGATTACACATTAAATGACGGGTGTCTTGATTCACATTTGTCTTAACACCAAGGGGATCTTCAAACCCACCTGCAGTCAATAATTCCGTATAGCCCTTAAGATGGAATTCTCGCAGGATTATTGATTTTGACATGAGTCGAGCAAGTTTGGTCTTATTGCCGGAGAGGTGAATACAACGATCCCATTTTCTCGGTAAAGGAGTGTCATAATCTGCAATTTTTATCAATCAGCAACTAATAATTAAGTTAATCCATGGTCAACCCCAAGTTAAAACAGAATTGTTTAAAAAATCACCAGCAAAAGTAACAAACCGCGTTCAAATTGAACCGCCAATATTTCGTATATTGTTTTCAATTGTACGGCTCTGGCATTTCCATGACCTAAAGCAGCAATCAGAATTACATCTGCCCATCACATCTACGGAACAAGTATGGAAGAATAACAAAGATTTCTATAGATAGTTAAGCTGAAAGAATGGATAACGTAGGAAATCTTGGACCTTATTAAACAAAAAAGACTTGTTAAACATACAGATTCTACGAAATACAAAGAAATCCACAAAGAGGTAAAATAGGGCAATAATGTATCAAAGCGAAAGAAGTTTGGATAAATGACAAATACATAGAGGTAGAGTTACTACTAGCAAAGCACGATGCATTTAATAAGTAAAAAAAAACAATGAAATAATTGGGTAAAAAAAGATAAACTGTGCCACTCTTTTGGATAAAGACAACAACTACACCATGAATATGGAAGATCGTCTAAGAATATGGCAATAATTTGTTGAGGAGGTATTTCATGATGAAGGTATGACAGAATAAGGACAAATATAGGTAAATGATTATATGGACCACCAATTATGATGGATGAAGTTTCCCATGCAATTAAGTCTGCGAAAACGGAAAAGCGGTAGGGCCAGACGAAATACCCGCTGAAATCCTAAAACTACTGCAATACGAACAACGCAATTTACTTGTGTATCTTTTCCCCTTATAATGGCTTCATTCCACCTTTATATCTCTACCTAACACCAGTACATTTAAACGTATTGAATACCGCACCATTTCGGTAAGGTATTTCCCTCGTCACATCGGCGCTCACTTCGCCTTTTATCGATTTTTCTATAATAAAACATTATGACAGATTTCACACATTCGATCAAATAAGCGACTTAAAAATATTTTCCAGTCTATCACCATATAAACTTCAGTACTTGATTAGCTACCTACAAATAATAGTCCAAATACTCACCGTTATTTTTTTATTTAGACACACGAAAATTGGCGCGTAATCCAGCATCCACAACCTTCTTTCACGTGTATTATAAATGCTCCTACGCATTTGAGAAACGAATGTGGTACGGCAGTAAAAACTATTCTGTATGGTTTTTCATAGGAAACACGACTGCGATGGCCGCACTTGTTAACTTGTTAACACACTTTAAAATTTTCACGGCAGTTCCCGTACTGCGGTAAAATACAACAAAACATCTACGGCGTATGCCGTGCGTCCTGCATCGTGTTACGAAAAGTCTGTCAAGTCAAAAACAATAGATGGTGATGTGCGATCTAAACAGTTATTAATCAATGCTATTTACAACATTTTTAATAAAACCAAGACCATATGACCTCATCCCAGATTATATCGGATGACTCGGATTTTTATGGCTCCGTACCTTAAAAAGGAAAAACGGAAACATTATAGGATGACTCGTGTGTCTGTCCGTCCACGTGTTGAATTGTATTAAACGAGCAAATTTTGGACCGATTATGTTGAAATTTGGTATTTTTTGTAAACACATAATATCAGTATAGGAGGCAGGAATAACTACGCGTCGAAGTAAAGAAAGTATACAAATCGAAGTTTCTGTTTCTCTTATGTTCAATGACTTAGGGCTCATTTTATCTTAACTCTAACACTTTTTCACTCTGGTAATTATTCCTGCTTGAGCCACAGAATACGAAAGTGTTACGTAAACTATAATTTTCAATTTTGTAAGCTCTTTTGGGGGCCAAACCAGAAAATTAAAAAAATAAACTGTATCGTATGACATGTGAAATAAAAGGTTACAAGGACCTCAAATTTATATTTTTATAATTCTGAAATACTTAGTTATAACAATATATAATAACATAGATAAAAAGATATCGCCCTTAGTCCTAAACAACTGATCCTAAAATTCAGATAAAGTAACGTAATATACGCCTTTACTTATTACAGGATAAATAATGTCAAAATATATGGTTAAAATGTGGGGGCAAAATTAAGGGCAAACCAGTTTTTTTTTGTGCGATGGAACCCTTCGTGCGCGAGTCCAACTCGCACTTGGCCGATTTTTAACACGATATTTATAATTTATCCTAGCTAAATCGATGTAAACCCTAAACGAATCGCATCGTAAATCGATACAAAGGGTCAACAAAGGGTAATAAAATCTCTTTGGCTTTACTATTTGTATCTGGCTCGTTTTGATGACATTAAAAAAGTAACATAAAAAAAATAAACATATCAGTAAAATGTTGCTTTCAGCAATTTTTCATTTATTTTTCTTTCTATCATTTTGAGTGAATCTAACTACTAGTCAGTGGCGGCCATTTTGAGATTGAGGTGCTGCCGAATTAACCAATTTCACTCATTGGGGGTTAAAGGCCCATGTTGATTCTCTGAATTTCTCTGATTCTATTTAGAATTGTGATTAAGTCGGACTTATATATTGTTCTTAACTAAATCCTCTACCTTTCTCATTCAATAGCGCCTATTCGATATCCATCCAATAGCATTTATTCAGATAAATTATGATATTGAATAAATAGAACCCTAAAGATTACTTTTGTTATTTTAATCACTGTATTGTTTTATGAAAAAAACAATAATTTGGGTCCTATGTTTTATTTTAATTACATTTTAGTATGTCTAAAATAATATTAAACTCAAATATTGATTACCTTGCTACATTTATTTTACAAAAAATAATTCCCACTCTAATCGCCGATTCCCGCACGATAAATTGCGTATCTTCGGCTGAGTCGTCATCGAAGGTCATCGACCGAAGCTTTCGTTTTGTTCGTTAATTCGTTCAATAGCTAGCCTTTTTCTTCCTAATCGTTTTGTATCAAGACAGAAAGAGATATGTGTAAAATAGCTATTACAATGAGCGCGAAATTTAACCTCAGTGAAATTGGTTGATTCGACCAGGGAAAATGTCAAATTGCACTGACTAGGGGCTAATGAAGAAATTCGATATATTTAAAAAAATATTACAAAAAAGGGAAAATGCAAAGCAAGCTCCCAAATATAGAGATTTTTTGTGTACCCAGACACAAAATATCTATTATCGATATTTGGGAGCTACTTTTGTTTTAATATGGTCTCTGGGTTTTTATTTAACCAGCAAGTTGCCTCTTTTAATTTCGAGTATCTTGGCAGGTCCATTCGTTTCTTAAGAAACGATCATGTTCTATTCAAAGTCCGATACATTATTATGTGAATTACATACTTTGCTAAGCAAACTATTCGATTCCTCTCTGTTTTCAAAGTAATCATCTTAAGTCCCCGCCACGAAAAACTAGAATTTTGTAAATAACGAACTTCTACTTAGTTACGTAGCGACAATTCAATCAACAACAAATAATCCCAAATTCAATCAAATCAAAGTAACATACTTGTTATACGAAACTAACGAGCAATTTCACTTGGTCGGGTTATATTTGAGCGATATAAAGCGCTGTCATCTAATGTTTTGTGGTACTGGAATACGTGCGACTCATGGAACGTAAACATGTGGGCCGCCATTTTCAATTATTTTTATGCTATTATGAAAATAAAAGTGTTCGCAGGATAGACCGCTTAAGGAACACCATACTGCGCTCCTTACCTGGATGTGGGTGCACAGACCGCCAAGGTAAAATGGAACTGGGCAGGACACGTGAGTCGTATGCACCCAGGCAGGTGGGCGAAGATCGCCACTGAGTGGGTGCCAGAAGACGGCTTCCGGATGGCGGAACGACCTCTACAAGTTGACAAGACGTGTGGCCTCAAAGGGGGGAGGTCTTTGCCCGGCAGTGGGACACTACCATCTCGGTAACGTAAAAGATAATTATTGCTGACGCTGTCGATGCTGTCATTCTTCGAATGCGTCTCAGTTTGTTTGTGTTGTTTTCATGGTTTAGGTTATATTTTTGTTATTGTTGATGTTGTTATTTCTTATCAGTTGAAAATTGTTGTTTTTGTTAATTATTATATTATAAAAACCTATAAAGGATCTAGGACCCAGTACGCCCAAGGAAATTAGTTCACAACAAAAAAACGTGGAAAAGTATGCACTTATTGGATTGATTGCGTTAAAAGGAGAGTAATGGTTATTTCGAGTATATATTTTTTAGTTTATTCATTTGTATAATATTTTTAACCGAATTAAAAAAATAAAAATATTAACGAATATAAGTTCGTGAAAGAAACTTGGCCGTTTGATCAGTATCCGTACAAAACAGAAGTAAATAAAAAACAGCACATATTCTTGGAATTAGCATAGCCTCTGTATATATTAAGAGAAAACAAATCCGATGAGAGAATAAAGTCACAAGTTAAAAAAAAGTGAGCCTAAGTATCATTAACAGTTTGATGACTTTGAAAACAGTGCGATAAAAAAATACAGTTTTTCTTTAAAAGGTGAATTGCCCACAATATCAAAAGTTCTTCAGGCAGTCAATGATGATGTTGAATAACCAAATTTTAGCGAAACGACTTTCAGGCAGCTAATGAAGCATTTGCACCTTAAATATATAAAACGACTCGTGCGCTCATGGATAGAGACGATATAAAAATATGGCGGCGAATATACTTGAGAAAAATCAAACGATATAGACAGCAAAAGTGGCACATATATAACATGGGTAAATGCAGATTAGTGTTTAACATTAACTAGTGATTGTTAAATTATAATACATATTGTTATATATAACATAGGTTGTTATATAATAACTATATTGATTTAATTGAGTTAATTACTAAATTATTTCATTAACAGGTCATAATGTTAACAAACCTTGGGCAGGCAAGTAAATCAAAAGCAAGAAAAAAGACTTTCTAGAGGGACCTAGTATTGGTGCGCCCAACCCAAAATCAAAGAATAGACGATATAAATCATCACACATATAGGAAGTGAAAATGGTTTTGTAGATGGAGGCGAAACTATATTTGAATCTAAGAATCCAGGAGATAACCACGAGTAAATAGACGCTACACATTTCGAGCAATGGTTTAAAACGGTGCTAACTTGGAGAAAATTCTGTGGTGGTGATGGAAAATGCACCATATTATTCAAGCCGTCTTGAAAATATCCTTTACTACTGGAAAAAAGGAGATATACAAAACTGGGTTTTAACAAAGAATTTATCTTTCGATCAAAATTTAATTCAAACCGAATTGCTGCAAAAGGTGTAAACCGTTAAAGAAGAACGTGATTCGATTGATTTTCACACAAAAAATAAGTGCACAAAAGCGTGAAAGGGGCGCGCGCTTCATTTATCAGAAAATACCGCTAATTGGAACTTAGGTTAAAATATAATACAACAAAGCAAATTAAAACAGGTATTCTAGGTTACTGGTAGTAAAAATGTGGTGTCTCTAAGTAAGAAACTGCAGGATTTATGACGACCGCCGCAAAATTTTAATAGTCTGAGGAATTAACCATTTGCCAACAAGGAGTGGCATACATGCACAGCTTCACGAAATTGAGGTTTTAGTGATCACATAAGTAAAAGATTTACAGAGTTTATGCTTACAAATTTGTCCTTTGATAATAAATTCATATCCTCAGCTCCAATACTCAACAAAGTGATATAAACAAAAATTGCAAAATAGTCCCAACAACCAAACATTTTTAGGAAAAATGCACACCCGATCTGCTAAATGCAATGTACTTAAATAATCATACGAGAAATTATTCAGCTTATTTTCAGCAAAACTGATCGCTTTTCCGATATCAGGTTGAAACAGCTGCTAATGACAACAGTTTGATGATGATGACATCTGATGACCTTGCTGATTACTAGTTTAGTACTGTCATTTACGTATCCGGTCCATTATTGTACCTACCTAAACCTTTATATATTTTCTAGCCCTAAAATCTGTGTGTAGGGTTTCGTACCCGAAGGGTGCCAAACGGGACCCTATTACTAAGCCTTTGCTGTCCTTCTGTCCGTCCGTCCGTCAGCTACTAACTATATACCTACTTGCTGCAAGTCCTGCAACACATGCTGAGTCGGAACCCATTCGCTGTGGCGGTACACAGCGCATGGGGTATTTGGTCATTTTTGTATATTTTTTTTCCGTATACTTACAATCATGATTATTTAATTTAGTATTTTTATTTTCTCTGTGTAGATACTTATAATGCCTATATGGCCTAAACTTGTGTGATGTGTATTGTTACAGTCAATAAATTGATATTCTATTATATTCTATTCTATTCTATTCTATATCTATCTGATGAACTGAAATAGGAGAGAGTTGAAATTGTCACATAATGTGTAATATCTTTTGTTACAGCGACAAATAGTAAACTATACGAGATTTTATAAATTAAAGGGGGTGTTCATACAAGTGACTTGTTTTAACACCAGTCGTGATGTAACAAACCATATCATGATTCAAATATGATCGTAGATTTCGCGGCTTATCACACGATTGTGGTGGCCCAATTGGTTTGATACCGGTTTCGCCGTCTTAGGATTCTGGGTTTGAATCCGCTGTTGGACATAATATTATTCTCTTCCTTTTATTTTTTTATTTAAGTGGTCACGTTTTCCACTACGATGATACGGAACCCTGCGTATGCGAGTCCGACCCGCACTTGACCGACTATTTTTTATTTAGTGAAAGTGAAATTTTCCGAAATAATATTTTCCTTGTATTTTTATTTCCATTCGCGTTTTTTCACACGATGTTTTTTTTTGCATACGATTTTTTACTAGTAGTATTTTTTTCTACACGTTTTAATTTCTTCTATTTCTTTTTGCCAGACACATATATTTCTTTGCATTTATTTTCTCAATCCGTATTTTACATATGAATATATTTAACCGATATAATAAATTTTCAGCTGTTTATTGCCATAAGGCAAGTGTGCAAGCATATAGTGTATAAACACTTTATGCTTGATTTT
This sequence comes from Argyresthia goedartella, assembly GCA_949825045.1. Lineage (NCBI taxonomy): Eukaryota > Metazoa > Arthropoda > Insecta > Lepidoptera > Argyresthiidae > Argyresthia > Argyresthia goedartella. Next base: position 9,484,811 of record OX463812.1, on the reverse strand, counting down.
ATTACACGTCATGCCTTTTCCCATACCTGGTGGCAGAGGCACATATGCGCCCCGTTTAGTCGTTTTCACTACTCCTTTTTGCGTGACAGGGGGCTAGCCCATCGCCACGGCTAAGGAGATAGGTATGACAATAAAGAACAAATCAAATACAACAAGTTAGGCATCGAGGAAATAAATGGCCAGCCAACCTACTTAATTTATTTAATAAATCGCACGCTATTTTATAATGTTAGTCCGATAGTACACTATGTCGACGTTCTGGCGGTGATGAAAAAACATCGTGAGGAAACCTTCATTCTTCACGCAAAATGGACTCGTATGGAAGTAAGTTAAATCAAGCATAAATTATATGAGGAAATAAGCACCTGGAAAATTATTATATCGGTCAAATATATGTATACGAAAAATACGGACTGAGAATAAATGCATAGAAAAATATATGTCTGGCAAAAATAAACAGAAGAAATTAAAGCGCATAGAAAAAAATACTACCAGTAAAAAAATCGAATGGAAAAAATTAATCCTGGGAAAAAACGCGAATGGAAAAAATATAAGGAAAATATTATTTCAGCTAATTTATTTATACACTCGACTGACTTTGTGTGTGGTATATTTAGTGAATACTAATGGTGTACTCCTTGCCTGATTGCGTTAGCCTATGGATGGAAATGTCAAAAGCAGAGTCAGAAATACCACGAAACATCACAAAAGGGGGGGGGGGGGGGGTATTTTGAGATATCACGTGTATTTAATTTTCGTTACGAACACCCACAAAAATTGAAAAGAAGATAAACGTCTAAGAATTGGCTAATAATAATATTAATAAGAAAAATATTTTATTGTTTTATTTTTTTTTCCTCTGACTATCAACATTTTTATTTATCACTATATAGGGGGAAATATGCGTTGTTTAAATCTATATATTAAAAAATTTTACTCCATGGAATGAATACAATACATCCATTTGCAAATATTGTTGATTTCTCTGGCGTCCGTAGCGTCCGTAACAAAATCCGTAGACAACCATACCAAAGGATAAAAAGGGACCCTATTACTAAGACTCAGCTGTCTGTCTGTCCGTCTTACACCAGGCTGTATCTCATAAATCGTGATAGTTAGACAGATGACATTTTCACAGACAATGTATTTCTGTTGCCGCTATAACAACAAATACTAAAAAACAGAATAAAATAAATATTTAAGGAGACTCCCATACAACTATTCTTACATACAAACAAACTTATGAAAGCACCGTGTGAGTGTGAAAGTAGCCGCACCAATAAGTTTGTACACAACATTTTGCTATGTAAAATCCAAAATATTCACTCCACACCATCCCTACCATTCTACGGTGGTACGGAACCCTTTGTGCGCGAGTTAGACTCGCACTTGGCCGGTTTTGTTTGTAAATGTCAATGGACTTGAATATGGAGTTGAAGCACCTGAAATTATACCTATATTCTCCATTTCATACAATTTTTCTTCATTTGTTGTGTGTAAGCTTATGGTATTAGATAAGATCGTTTTTTTAAATGGAGTGTAATGGGACATTATGATTTCATGACCATAACAACTACAACGTCCTAACTTTTGGGTAATTACATTATCATGTTTTAGCAACATTTGTTTTAACTTTTCGTAATCCTTGGTTCGTATAACTAATTCTATGTTTACCTCGCTTACGATTTTATGAAATAGTTGCTGAGGCTTCTCTCTGATTACCTATCATATCAAAAAAAGGTGCAAGAATCTCTTGTTCATTTTTAAGTATTATTAGACCTGCTGGATGTTGTTGTAAGTCAATAATAGCTTCATTAATTGTCAATCACTAAAATCCTAGAATAACCGACCGAATTAAGTTAGGGACAGTTAAGATCCTGGTCTCTACCTCTATGTCTCCTACCTTTACTATAAGTAATACCATTTGTTGGATCTTAATACTCTTTTAACCTACAGCGCCCCGAATCCGCAGGTTTACAGGTAATTTTGACTATGTATCCATTTAATTTATTTGAGATATTTTCCCAGAATGTGCTGGATACACAAGTTATGTCATTTCCAGTATCGATCGGACACCTAGTAGTTTCATCTAGAATACTTGATATCAATTTCCGATTTAATGTTTTCGGACTTTTAACTGGTCAACTGGACATGATTTTAGGAACCAGGCACACACTTTCCTTATTACAAAAGCCCATTGTTCCTGTATCGTACAATGGCATCACAATAGAGTTTACTGATAAAGCGAAAAACCTCGGGGTTACTTTTGACAGCCAGCTGACTTACGCCCGGTTTCCGAAAGGAAAATTGGCTGTTGATAACTTGTTAAACTCTTGTCAAACGTATTTCAAACAATCACGTGCCGCTATTATGAATTAACCTTCGATTAATCGGCTGTTACATTTGACCACTCTTCCAGAAACTGGGGGTTAGTCTTCACATGTCAGCAAGGTCAGCAGACGGGTCTTAACGTCCTTCCACTCCCTCGGGAGACTGGAATTCTTCCTGCTACGGCAGACCAAAATCACTCTTGCACAGTCCCTTGTCCTGCCGCTAATCTACTACGCCGATGGCATTTGGGCGAGCACGAACGAATATCTACTGAACAAACTCGAACGACTTCAGAATCTCGGGATTCGGTTTATCTTCGGGCTGCGCAAATTCAACCATGTTACTCAATATCGCAAAGAGTTGGTGTGGCTTCCGATTAGTCGTCGCCGACACTCTCATATTCTTTCATATATTTTTAATATATTGATAAATCCGCGCTACCTAAGCTACCTTTGAGAGCGCTTTGAGTATCTCTTTTCAGGAGATCGGCACCGGAGATCTCACAAGGTCTCAGTTCTAGCCACCCCAAGGCACAACACCGCAGCATATGAGCAGGCCTCCAGCTGCAGGCGTTCCGACTGTGGAACGCACTTCCTTGCACTATATGAGACAGTCCCGCTCTTTTCTCTTTCAAAACAGGGTAAACGAGCACGTCCTCTCTCCTTCACGATAGTAGTTATAGTTTGCACAGATTTATGTTTTTAATGGTACTTATTTGTGTATGGTACTTAATGGTACTAGTTTGGTATATAGGAATTTTATTTTCCATATTTTAAAGATATTTAATTTACTTATATGTATTTTATTATAGTTTAGCTTTTAGATATTGTGAACTGCCTACCCTTTCATGGTTAATTTTCCTGTCATGCCTTGGTTTTCTGGAATAAATCTCTTTTAGAGATAAGCTCGCCTTTGTACATAAGTTTTACACTAGTGTAACTTTTTATATGTTTGCAGTAAATAATTATGAATTTAATAAATAATTATAAACATTGTGAGGAATCCTCCATATCTCCGTAGCCCCCTGTAGCGCAAAATGGAATATTGAATAACTGGCTCTACGTGGGCATAACTGTGCCTTTGCTACCCCGTGTGAGAAAAGGCATGACGCTATGTTATGTTACATTACTGAACGCGGGAAATATAATGCGTTGTGAAAACACTTGATTGTTGTAAATTGATTTGTAAGTACAATGCGTTTAACATACCTACCAGCCTCACGCTCACATATCGTCAAAAGTTCTGGCCTCACAGTAATGATTTATTTGTAGAGATAAGTTCGTGCGCGACAGTACCAGCCTCATTGTAAACGTCCCCTTCGCGAGAATAGAGACTCAAAGTGAAGTTGGGTCGTTGATGAGGTAATGGTAGGGGGGTTTTAGGACAATTTGCGTTTAGGGCGTTTCTCGATTGGGGCATATTGAGTTTATGGCGTTTCGCGATTGGGACATTTTGCGTTTGGGGCATTTTGCGTTTGGGGCATTTTGCGATAGGGGCATTTTGCGATTAGGGCAATATGCGTTCGTAAAATAGGTCATTGTGCGTCTGACGCCATTTGTGTACCTAGTTAAGTACTTACGAACGTGTATCATACAATGTTTTAATATGCATTATGCTCAGATCATTATTCCACCTACAGCACGTAATACTCCTAAATTTCTTCGCCAATCGTCGTACCCCTGAAAGATGAGATGGGCTGCCTTACGCGAGATTTTACAGTATCCGTGTCGAACCAATTGTTACCTTTTGACCTCTAAGAGGTTAGATGGGCTGCCCCTCATGTGCAACCTTTTCTACAGCACAGTATTGCTTTTTCCGCAGTTAACCTTCTTCTATTTGAAGGAGCCTATTATGCTATCTGCCCATGGGGAACGTGCCGACAGAAGCCAACAACAAGTAAGCGTCTATTGGGCAGGAGCCACTCCGAAAGCGACAGCGCCCCACTCCCTCTCCGTGAAGGGAGGGCGAACGGTCATCAAGGTCAGAAGACCGGCCTCCCCCCGACTGACGCTCAGGGCACCGCGCCACGCCTATTGCACTTCAGGAGATCTACACAATATGTGAGACCGGTCACATATTGTGTAGATCTCGTGAAGTGCTTTTCATTAAAAAAATAATGAAAATTTATCGAATTTATCCCCAAAATAATGACCTTTTCCTAAAAGTTTAATTTGCACTTGAAGAAATGACATTTCACTCTAGGCTGTTTTTTTTTTTTCAAATCAAATCAATTATTGCAAGCAGGCAAAATAATGCACTTTTACAAGTCAAACACTTAATTAAGTCTCATATACATAGAAAAAATAAATCAAATATGATAAACTAGATTTGAGTTTGAAAAAGGAAATTTCTCCTTCAAGTGGTGATTCATGGCTGAATCTCGCACAGGAAAAAGAAACTCCATGAACTCTACCAGTGCTTCGGAAATACGCCCGTCACAGAAGATAGCACCAAGAAATACTACGGGGATGTCATTTTTTAAAATTTCATTTTTTTTTTTTACACAATATACGATATAAAAAATAATTAATCTAATGACTATATTATAACATCATATCCATAATTGCCAATAAGATGTCTCAAAATAACAATCTAACTAAATAAATAAATAAGAACAAAGATAAGCTGTAATGAACATAACTTATGAGAAACCAGACTGGACCAGTCCCCCCAAGCAGCACCCGCTCACGAGTATGACTTGTGCACCAGCCATCACCCCCCTCGCCATATTTGAGGGAGGGGAGCAACCCGCTACACAGAGCCGCCGCAAGAAAAGACATTTTAGTCAGCATGACCATAAACTCTGGTTTCTTGGTAACAGACTCCTATTCTACTTTAAAACTAATAAATTGCTTTTTACACTTAATTATATTACCAGATTAATATCGCCACTTTTCCGTTAGAGGTTTTACATTTTATTACCATGGCATAAGGTTGAAAATCGCGACCCGTCCCAACTACCCTCGGTTTTTGAGAGGTTAAATTACATTATTGCATTTGTAAAAGTGAGTTTTATTACTATCATGGGGCTTGGGGCATTGAAGCCATGCAGTTTTGTCTTTCTTTATGAGATTAGCCTTAATAAATGTTCTAAACCTGTGTATGGGCAATTGATCAATTCCCTCTGGTATAAATGAACCATTAACCTTCTGCAACCGAAATCTAGGTACATTCAGTTTATTTTTATTTCTAGTATTCAAATTATGTACCTCGCAATTTTTGACGAAGGTCTAAATATTTTTCCGAACGTACAATAAGTATTCATATATGTATTGACAAGCCACTGTAAGAATATTGATCTCCTTAAATCGTTCCCGGAGAGAATTCATCATCTAGAATACTCATAGAAAATAGCCTGAAACCACAGTAGGCAGAACCTGCGAATATCATCATCACCCACTACTGAGTATAGGCCTCCTCATATACACACCACTCGACCCGGTCCCTTGCAACCCGACTCCACTGCTTTCCTGCTAACCTCACTATGTCATCGGACCATCTGGCAGGTGATCTGCCGTATCTTTGGGAATATCATACGTCGTATATATGCCGTAGCTATATCGTAGAATTGGCCATATCATGATATCGTCAATCATGCACTGATAATTTCATGAAATGGTTGACTATATCATGATATGGTCAGAAAGGGCTGAATTTTACGAAAACATGTATTTTTTAAAAGCATTGGTATTTAGTACTACCTAGTGTTTTTTGTGATATACATGTCAAACGAACACGAACACTATTCTGGGCCTTCGCTGTGCTCGCCCCTTTTAGTCTTCACTTTAAGCTACCGCAGTGTTTTGCCCTAAAATATTTCTTAGTTAAATGAAAGCTCTAATTCAACCATGATTGACGATATCGTGATTGGTTACGACAATACCCTTTGCATAGGTACCTATGATATTACATATGGAGTTGTCAACTGAGGTCGCACTGAGAAATAAATAAAATAAAACAAAAAATTTGGTTGTCTTCAAAGTCGGTTTACGGACGATAATTTTGCGTGATAACGTCATAAGAAACGCAAAGGCCGATCGAGCATCTCTATCGCTTGTTCCGCGCCCTCGCTTGCACGCTCAGCTCAGGCGGAACGTGACATTTTCGTGCGTGCAGCCGGCGTTCATCGATTTATAAGACGTTATCACGTCAATTAATAAATCTTTGTTTATACCATTCATCATGCACGACCTACAATGGTTAGGTTCTTGGCTTCCAAAGACCCTAAAAACGACGATGCAACAAAACTCGTGAGAACAATGTCCTGACAATTCATAAAATAAGTTTTATCGCACCAAGTTTGTTGCTCATGAGGATATGCAATGCCATCATCCTCATGAGCAGTGGTGATAGTGCATAATATTACTATTATATTACCACAAAACAATCGTCTAAATAAATAAAATAGGCATTATAATTTAATCCTGACATTTCTATAGTCATGAGACGTGTAAAAGCACTTGGTGACGTCTTTATTCCTATTGGGCATCGTTTCATCTGGTACTCCTTATCAGTTGAAAACACAGTATATTTCTTTGAATATTTTTCAAGTTATATCTGATAATAAACCTGACTCAAGTCTAATTTTGAGTAGTATTTCTTATTTGACAATGAATCTTAAATCTCAGAGGCAGACGCAGAGGAAATTTATCTTCCTGAATTATATTAATGCGTTTAAGATAATCTACTAAAAGTCTGTACTTTTTCTCTCCTGACCTATCTGTTTTCTAAGGTACCAATAGTACTGGACTGGACCACTCTTCAATATAATTGTTCGTAATCATATCCTCTATCTGTCTCTAAACATCTCTTTTTAACGCATTTGGCAATCGATAAGGCTTCACGTATACTGGAACCGCGTATGAATTCAACTTTATAGAGTTATCTATTAAATTTGTAGTGGAGACCGTATCTCCTGGCAAATAAAGACGTCGGCATATTTGGCATATACGTTCACAACGCTACGGTTTCTTCATCATTCAAATATGATTTTAAGTCTAGTTCTATGAACAAAGTCCTAACACGATTGGAAGTTATTTGATCCTTATTGAATGTAAATCTTCATCTGATGAGAATATCTCTAAACTATTCCTATTCATAGTAATCAAACTATCAGAAGTATTTAAAATTATATCTGAAAGCGAACCATTATTTGGTTTCAAAATAATTCCCGCTGTAAACACCCCTTTACTTATCATCATACCACTAGGAAGTGATTACGTCATATTATCTTTCGCTAATATGACGCAATTACTTCCTAGTGGCGTCGGCATGTGTTTGATTACCTCGCATCATGGCGGGATCATAAACAAATTATTATCATTGACTTCTGTAATAATAAATATGTTTTTGTTCTCCAAACACAAAGTACCGTCTTTGTAATTCAATACGACATTGCAGCGTTTAAAAAAATCTTGTCCTAATATTCCATTGGCGTAACAAAATAAATGATTAAATACATAAAATCTCTGGCTAAATCGAACCTTTAACATAATATCTAGATCTACCTATATATACCCTGTAGATTCTAAGTTACCGCTTATTCCTCTAATTCTATAGCTTACTGTTCTCTAGATTCGTATATTTTGTCATTTTGAAAATTATTGTAATTTATACCATTATTTAAGTTTGAACGGTAGTATTTATTTATATGGCCACGAAATCCCCGATTATAACCTCTGCGGTTATGGCTACGATTTCCTCTAAAAAAATTGTCCCAGACCCAGCTTGGTCCTGATTATGGACACTCAGTGACTACTCATCTATCGCCGTTCTAATAGCCTCTGGTAACGAATCGATCCGCCGTGACGCGATGATGGTGCTAAGTCGCCTATCTGACAAACCATCCGCTAACCGCTTAATATCAGTCTTCTAGTTGAATGGCCCCTAAATCTCGTACTTAGATTTTGCCAGAGGCAATTATAAGGAGAGCGACATCTTCGGGAGTAAAGTAAAAGGCTTTAGATGAGCGCAAATACCAGACTAGACTAGACTACTTTATTATAGGGAATACTAGCTTATATACTAGGTTGATACATGTTATTAATGACGTGCATAAGACATAGTGCGTGATGAATATAAATATACCTTATCTGTGACGGTCGTCAACTTATCTTAACATTACGTGAAAATATGACTAACATAGTCGACGGGCACAGATACTCTCCCCTTTAGGGAAAAAAATAAATGAATGTACTTATAATAATGAACAACATAAAATAAACTGGCCGCACACTACATAAAATAAACTAAAAACTGGAAAACAGAAAAACACAAGGAAAATGGGGCTTCGCGGTTAGTAAACTAACCTAACCTTTAACTGGAAAAGATCCGCAGGAGAGTCGTCTGATGCTGCAGCCGCCCATGTTTTTCAGGAATCGATGAGTCAATTTACATCGCACGTCGTTGAAGTTGTAATCACTGTTTGTTTATAATTGCGACTGTACCTACACAAGGATGATTGTGCTGAATCAGCGTCAGCATTAAATCTGTGACCTTGGCTATAGGCAGTCAATGATCTCGTACGTCATATGTACGTGCGTGCTCTTCACTCTTGGGTGAATATTAAGTTGTCGATTGATGAAATTTGTGTGCCTAAAAACCTTGGGATTTGGCAACATAGGGCACATCTTGTACACCAATCGTTTATATATATATATATCTCTCTCTCTCTTCAGTGATTTGATTATTCTTCGTGCGATGTTCTTCCTTGGTGATTAGGTATATCGATGATGTTTCAATACTCTTCTGGGGGCTGGAACGGCTTCCTATTTCTTGAACTTGAAAATCTGCTTGCTGTGAATGAATTTGCCGACGCGTTCGTTTCTGCTGGTGCGAGCTCCATTTTGATAAATCAGCAGTCGGCTGATTATCGGTTCATTATTCTTGCGGTATCTTGAGTTCGATGCGGGAAATCTTCAGTTGAAATCTTTTAGCTTCTGATCCGTCATGGCTTGCTTGATGTCGTCTTGGTTTGGGTGGGGTCTTGATTATGGAGTTCTGCAGCGTGGTTTGAAATAGGCAAACGGAAGTCGGGGCTCGTTGATCTTGGACGAAGTGCTTCTTGCTTGCACTTCTAAGGTGACAGCACACGGAGTTTTCTTCGCGGCTGGGTCCATGCTGCTATTACCGAAGGTTGCTGATGTTCAGAAGTCGGGTCACCACTTTGCCAGAGGCGACATCTTCGGAAGTAAAGTAAAAGGCTTGAGATGCGCGCAAATACCAGACTAGACTAGACTACTTTATTATAGGGAATACTAGCTTATATACTAGGTTGGTACATGTTATTAATGACGTGCATAAGACATAGTGCGTGATGAATATAAATATACCTTATCTGTGACGGTCGTCAACTTATCTTAATATTACGTGAAAATATGACTAACATTGTCGACCGGCACATAGATGATTCGCTATCAGACTGTGCTAGTGTTAAATTGACGAACAAGTCCTGTAACTCTTCGCCAAATTTTTTAATACATTGTTTGCCCTAAATTGTTGCTTTTGTAGGGTGACTGCAACTTTATCGGGAGTAACACTTTCCTAATATCATCTGCTAGACTAGTCACATCTATTAAAAACTTTTCAAACGTGATTTCGCGCTAGCGAGAGATGTGTTTTTTGGACAAAATCTATCAATTGGATTTAGGGCCTCATTTAACAAAGATTCATACAATTTAATACCATCAATTAATTGTTCAGTAACTTGTTCCTAGACTAGACATTCATAATTCATAATTCTTTATTGAACAGTAATTTTGAAATATACATTGAAATATTTTAATTTTTTCCCCTAACTGGTTATAAAGAAAGTAAACTACAAAGTTGCCTCTACAACTTTATTTAAACTAAAGTTTAAAATTATTTAAATAAACTAAATATATTTAGAGTAGTATTGTTGGTTGGTTGATGACGCTAATACTTATTCTTAGGTATGGAGAAGACGGTAAATTTAGAGATCGCTTAGCTGCGGGTGTTGTAATGGTACACGAGAGTCGGTACATTTGATACTTCATTCTGCGTGATAGAGGACTAGCCCAACGCCGCGCTGTTTTGAATACGAATCGGTTCAGATAACGTTTGGGGGTTTTGCGTAGCTCAGTGGCAAGTTAGCAAAAAACAGAGCCGACGCTTGGGATGGTTCGAGGAAGTTTACAGGTCAGGTTTTTTTTGTCGCATTCCTGCGAGATGTGTAGAGATCAGAGCCGATATGGCTGCGCGTTGAATAAAATTATGAATAACTAAATAATGAAAGGTTATTGTGGAACGATACGGAGAAAGCTATTATGTTGATTGCAAATATACAATTGCGATTGAGGTATGGAATGGAGGGTCTGACACTACTAGTATGAATAGCATTCTAGTGGTCTTTGCTGCGCGCACCTAGCGGTCGGGAAAGGCTTAATTAATCGCAACAAGCTTTTATTGGTCAGCGATCAACAGATTCTGTGTATCGGCAGTACCAAATGATTTGAGTGATCACCTACGGTTGATCATAGTGAATATGCGTACACACAATTTGTAGAACGGCGGATCTGCATGGCATGGTTGAAATTAGACCCTGTGTAGTTAGTGATAAGAAGCTTCGCTTGGGCAGAGCGCGTTTGCAAAGGACGCATATTTTTTCTTTCAGACGTGTGAGGTCTATAAATACGAGAGCGTGGGAGGGGAGAGCATTCAGTCTCAGCGTCTAGCTACTGTGACAGTCGTCTTTCACGAGTTCTAAACAGTTTTGTCTGCCGTGTTACGCGTCAGAACTATACGAAATTGTGATTGCGAAGTTTCAGTGGGTTTTCGTGAGTGTCTGAAGCGCCGAGATATACCTCGGTTCCTAACCTTTATATCAACCAACCCCAAATTCCAAAACTATCCTTGGGTCGTTAGAAAAGAACTTGTAAGTCAATTATCTGAGTCTGAGTCTGGGCTTGGAGCGACCCTAAATTCCTTTTTCCTTCACCATAGGGTTCCTGGATTGGCTCTTAGGATATTCGCGGGCTAATCCTCTCCTCATTCCTTTCGAGTAGCGAGTTTTGAAATTCCCGCACACACAGTCATTAAACATTCAAGCACATTCAAATAAAACTCAACCATTTTCGAGTGGTGTCGATAATGGACGTGGTATAGCACTAGGTTTTAGACTAGGCTAGACAGGAGTTTAGTTGCGGCTAAACCTAGGTTGGCAGGGCATAGGGAGACTGTTTGATCGATGAGGTTCCGCGGATGGAAATAACAAATTCAGAACAAAGTTAAACCGGTGTCAACACAGATAACATATCCTGTTGATATTTTGACATTTGAGTGTTGTCGGGGACGCGCGAAGAGATCAATTTACAGTCTAAAGTTCATTGTTTAGGACCGGGTAGGTGTTTTGCATTGCCTTGGGTCAGGTTGGATTCAAGTTGCATCTTTAAATTAAATGTAAATTCGCTGGAGGTCTAATGTGTAGGCTGAGTCGGTATATATGATCAGGCTCAACTGAGGCGTGCTGCGGCTAGTGGAATTCATAGTTCGGTATTTATCGAACTATGCACTTCGCTATGGTGTGGGTTAGATCTCCTAAAACAATAATGCTTACGTTTCGATAACATCCAGCTCAAATTGCGCAGAGTTGAAGGTTTCAAAACGTTACGGACCTTTTGAGGTAACCGCTAGTTCAGAACCCATTTCGGAAAATCAATTCGCAATTGTGTAAACCGGTCTTTTCGGATCGTTATTGCCGTGAACCAAATATATAATTGGAACCACCACAAGCCGCTACTAGCGAGCACATGAAATATCATTGAGTACTCACGTCGTAAAACTACAACGGATATCTATACGATATCACAAACAAATATTATAAACTGTGGTCGACCACTAAAAAAAAAAGGGTTCCAAGCGCCCATATATACAAAAACCAGATGGTACCATCTCACATAAAATATAACAACGATTGATCTGGCGCAATACACCGCTGACTGATGCGAATTACCGGCTCGCGGACATATATGCTTTCTCTGTCTAACTTGAAACTGTAACTTCCTGAACCAAACTTCGTTCGACTATTGTACGCCTAACGAACTTCTCAACGAACGAGAAATTCAGACTTATCATTCTTAACTTACAAATCTTACAGCTGAATCGGGTCCTCTCATTTTGGGATAGATAGAATAGACGATCATAGCTACTGATAGCGGCGGCTCGACCTTAGCCCTGGTGCCGTTACAGATTTCTGGTGCCGAGACCGAAGGATATCCTAGATAGTCTGATACCTAGATATTCTAAAAGAATCAAGGTCTAACGCGTTACTTTAAAAATAACACAACGTAGAAACGATTTTAAACAGTTCAGTTTTGTAAATAAGAAATAAGCAAAAAAAAGGGGCATTGTTTTCAGACGAGCTACGGCGGTTTAGTGTTCAGGAATAATGGCCGGCCGGCTTAGAAAAAACGTTAGTCGGGTAGTACGAGACAATTCACTTTCGCAAACAAGGGAAATGGCGTCAGGACAGGTGACGCAATTGTTATCTGAAATAGTGAATAGATTAGACAGTTTGGAAAGGGGTTCTAGCGCAAGCAATGCTAGTAGGACTTCGGACAGACAGACTGACAGACAGGAACTAGAGACGTTTGAACAATCGGTAGAAAAACGTCAATCATGCATTGTGAAAATGACAGAAGTTGCCGACATTCGATGGGCGGAGTTCGGAAAATCCGATGATTTTCTTAAGAGATTTAAAGGCTTATATTAAAGTCTTGGGAGATAGTTCTAGGGCTTTGATATGGGCAACGGATAGTTTGGTAGGAATTGCAAAAGTTCGAATGAGCATATACAGAGACTCATGGCGAACCTATTCGGATTTTGAAAAAGATTTCAGAGAGGTATTCTGGGGTGATAATGAACAGGAATTAATTAAGCAAAGATTCCTAACTGCGAAGTTTGATTCTAAGAAAGGTCAAAGTATGGAAGAATTCTTTGCCTCTCAATTGAATAGCATATATGAGCTTACGATACCGTTTACTGATACGGAGAAAATCAATACGATTTTCAGACAGTTGCCGCGTGATATTCAGGTAGCGTTTTTTGCTAGAAAGGAACCAATGACTATACGGGATGCGGTCGAGTTCCTTCAGCATTTAGAACGGAATGTCGATGGGGGATTAAGTGCGTTGCATGGTTCAGAGACAATGGTTACGAACGACGTAAGGCGGAATAGCTACATGCGTGGGCAATATCGAGCTATGCGGGTAAATACGTTACGTTATAACGCGGTGAGTCGTAGGGATAATTATAACGCGGGAACGAAGGGGCGAAACGAATTTGGGACGCGCGGTCGCGGTTATTTTCACGGTAGAGGTAGACAGTCTCAGGCTAGTTTCAAGGCAATAGGGTTCCAAAAGGGCAATGATGGTTCAGATAATACAGAGGCAGGGCAAAGTTCAAGTGACAGGAATAATGCGATAAATCAGAATTCAAAAAACTAGTGGACTCGCGCGGGTCGTTCGCGGTCAGATATTTATTACGGTTTGGATGGACAGCCGATTAAATTGAAAAAAAAACATAGACTGTATGATTTGTGTAATTTGGATTCGAACGTGGGTGTGAATGAATTTATTCAATTATTAGCGCATAAAGCGCACGGATATGCCGTGTGTTTAGATGAAAAATCTAGATCGAATTTTAGAGATCGCAATGACAGGCGTTTACATACGATATTCAGAGACGACGATTCGACTGAGTGTGGGCGCGATTTATGTAGTACATTGACATTACCTGAGATAGATGTTCGTATGGGGAATATTGTTGTAAGGAGTTTGATTGATTCGGGGAGCGAAATAAGTTTAATAAGTCGGAGAGTGTACGAAGAAGTATGCAGACAATTGGGAAAACCGACGGAAATACCGATTCCGAGTTTGAGAATCACAGGTGCGTTCGGAGTCAGTAAGGAAAAGGTTGATAAATTAGTAACGTTACCATTAACAATAGGTGAATGCGTTATCGATACTCCAATGCTAGTATTAACAAGGGTGCCTAAAGATTTAATTTTGGGGTTTGATTTTATACAACAGACGCGAGCCAGTTTAATGTGTGAGGGTAATAAGAGGCTAATTATACGAAGCGCCGGGCGGATGTGTGAAATACCATTAGGTACTAGTCCTAATCAGGATTCTTGCTGTTGTACAATGGAAGTACAGAACCAAGATACCAGTAGAAATGTGATAGAGGAATATGTGAATAATTCATCAATACCTGTTGAACACAAAACAAAGTTATTGCCGGTGTTAAATAAACATGCAGAGTTGATTAGCGATAGGGTAGGTCGGACAAATAAATATATACATGAGATAAAAATGAGAGATGAAACGCCTTTCGTAAAACGAAGCTATCCCATACCGTTCGCATATCGCGATAAAGTAACAAAACGATTGGAAAAAAAGGAAACGGATAGGTATTATTAGCAGGCAATCTACGGATTTCAGCAGTCCATTGACTTGTGCATTAAGGAAGTCAGGAGAGGTCCGTATCCTGCTAGATGCACGACAATTAAACACGGGAATGGTTGGGGAGGTAGAAACCACACCTTTAATGAGTGAGATATTGCAATCCGGGCGCCGGATAAACTACATAGGGGTTATTGATATCAGAGATGCGTATTTTTCTATACCATTATCAGACGAATCTAAACGATACACGGGTTTTGTATATCAAGGCAGAAGTTATGTTTACAACGTTTTACCTCAGGGGTTGAAAACCAGTGTGGGTTCATTTTCGAGGGCGATGGACTAAATTTTAGGGCCAGAGGTTAGGTCATATTGTTTAAATTTTGTTGACGATTTGGCAATTTTAACTGAGGGTGACTTCGAACAGCATTTGTCTCAAGTGGACACGGTTCTGAGTAAATTGAAAGACGCGGGCTTCACATGCAAACTAAAAAAATGCAAGTTCGCACAAAAAAAGGTCAAGTTATTGGGGCATATTTTGTCTTCACAAGGTTTGCAAATGGACCCGGACAAAATTGAAACACTTAAATTATATCCGTCACCCAGAACTGTCAGGCAATTGAGCGCGTTTTTGGGGTTCATAAATTACTTTAGGAGGTTTATAAAAAATTTTGGAACGTTAACACAGCCCTTGTACAATTTATTACGGTCTGGAGTCAAGTTCGTCTGGAGTGCGCAGGTGCAAAGTGCTTTTGACGAGATAAAAAAACAATTCTTAGAAAGTATAATTTTGAGTCAGCCATTGGCGGGAAAAACATATTATGTTCAATGTGACGCCAGCGCTATAGGAATTGGGGGCTATGTTTATCAATTAGATGATTCGGGCCAGGAACGAATTATAGGGTTCTGTTCGCAGGCATTTAAGGGTGCTCAGACTAGATGGGCTATCAGTGAACAGGAAATGTATGCAGTTATATACACTTTAAAGCGATTTGAGATATATTTGCGGGGAGAAAAAGTTATTATTAGAACTGATCATAAAAGTTTGACGTTCATTAAGTCGTGGACTTTATTGGGGGCACGCGTAACTAGGTGGGTTATGTTTTTAGAGCAATTCGATTACGACATAGAATTTGTGCGAGGGACTGATAATCAAATTGCCGACACGCTAAGCAGGCAAATAGCGGGACCTGGAGGTATGATTGACAGTACAAATGTTCAGCCGGGGATATTCTGGTTTCAGGCATCGAATACCGCAAGTGTTATTTCGAGTTTACGGTACATTGTGAGATTACAAAGCGAAGATGAGCGGTTAAATCGAATTAGCGGTTGTATCAGACGTAGTGTGGTAGATATGGAAACGAGAGGTTTTGATAATTATAAGCTAGTAGGTGATACGTTATATTTTCACGTGCCGAAGCGGAACGTACAGTTGCTAGTAATTCCGAAATCACTACAGGAGGAACTAATTTTACACATACATGAAGAAATAGGTCACTACGGCAGATATAAAATATTAGCACTGATGAAGGACAGATATTATTTTCTTCATATGAGTAGGGTGATTAGCGCGGTGATAAGAAGTTGTGACATATGTCAAAAGGTCAAACCAAGTACTAACAATACCGTTGGTCCTTGTACACCGGTGTTGGCGGAAAGGTTGGGTAAGAAAGTTTTCTCGGACCTTTATGGGCCATTGCCCGTAGGTAAATTCGGATATCAATATATATATGTGATTCAAGACGTGTACAGTAAAGTAATAAAATTATATCCAATGCGAAAAGCGACAGGTAGGAGCGTGCTCGCTTGTACAAAGAGATTTCATAGGGAAATACCTATTGAAACTATAATTACGGACTCAGGAATACAGTTCATATCGAAAGTTTGGGAATTCGGACTCAAACAGCTGGGGATTCGGGTCACTCATACGTCGGTGTATTGTCCAAATTCTAATAGCGTAGAAAGAGTGAATCGCGAGCTAGGTCGACTGATTAGAACTTATTGCGGCGGAAGTAATCGTAGTTGGGTCGACGTGTTACCGGACATTCAAAATTGCTATAATAACATCGAACACACAAGCACAGGCTTTGCGCCTAATGAGTTAGCGTTTGGTAGGCGGGAACCGTAAACTATTGACAAGGAATTAGGCGATGAATGGTTATTAGGCCATAGTGTGCGAGATATGGAACAGGTGCGGAATGTAGCGATAGAAAACTCTAAAAGTTCTAGTGAACGACGTAAGCGACAGGCGGACAAACGGCGTAAGTTAGAAGTCTATCGTATAGGTGATTATGTGAAACTTAAGACCTTTGTGCGTTCAAATAAAGAACATAAAATCATGCGGAAATTTTCATTGTTGTATAAAGGGCCTTATGTTATTTCGGCAGTGGTATATCCTAACTGTTATACTTTAGTAGATCCGGGTTCAAATGAGATATTGGGTAACTTCAATACTATAAATATAGCCAGGTATTATGTGAGGACGAATAAGGGCGTAGATAAATAAGATAGTGTATAAAAGTTATATAATTAAGCTGTAAGCTGTAAATTTGAGTAACTACTTTGTAGATTTAAGGATCTTGCATGGTTTGGAAACAAAAACAAAAAAAAACAAAAAAAAAACAATTTGTATATATATAGTAATACGAATTAGGATAAGTTGCGGGTAAGCGAGGTTGTATAGTTAGATAGATAAATAAGATAAGACAGGAGAGAACTCAATCGAGTTGTGTAAATATTATATACATAATTGACAGATTCCTCGGTCTGTGTACATGATTTGAGATGTCCGTACATATAGAGTAGATATGGACAAAGCATGGGTAGCATAGTGGTAATGAGATCCTTGCGCCATGTTAACTGAGATAAACAGTGTCTCAAGGTCTGGGAGGGGGCTGTAATGGTACACGAGAGTCGGTACATTTGATACTTCATTCTGCGTGATAGAGGACTAGCCCAACGCCGCGCTGTTTTGAATACGAATCGGTTCAGATAACGTTTGGGGGTTTTGCGTAGCTCAGTGGCAAGTTAGCAAAAAACAGAGCCGACGCTTGGGATGGTTCGAGAAAGTTTACAGGTCAGGTTTTTTTTGTCGCATTCCTGCGAGATGTGTAGAGATCAGAGCCGATTTGGCTGCGCGTTGAATAAAATTATGAATAACTAAATAATGAAAGGTTATTGTGGAACGATACGGAGAAAGCTATTATGTTGATTGCAAATATACAATTGCGATTGAGGTATGGAATGGAGAGTCTGACACTACTAGTATGAATAGCATTCTAGTGGTCTTTGCTGCGCGCACCTAGCGGTCGGGAAAGGCTTAATTAATCGCAACAAGCTTTTATTGGTCAGCGATCAACAGATTCTGTGTATGCCGATGATTTGAGTGATCACCTACGGTTGATCATAGTGAATATGCGTACACACAATTTGTAGAACGGCGGATCTGCATGGCATGGTTGAAATTAGACCCTGTGTAGTTAGTGATAAGAAGCTTCGCTTGGGCAGAGCGCGTTCGCAAAGGACGCATATTTTTTCTTTCAGACGTGTGAGGTCTATAAATACGAGAGCGTGGGAGGGGAGAGCATTCAGTCTCAGCGTCTAGCTACTGTGACAGTCGTCTTTCACGAGTTCTAAACAGTTTTGTCTGCCGTGTTACGCGTCAGAACTATACGAAATTGTGATTGCGAAGTTTCAGTGGGTTTTCGTGAGTGTCTGAAGCGCCGAGATATACCTCGGTTCCTAACCTTTATATCAACCAACCCCAAATTCCAAAACTATCCTTGGGTCGTTAGAAAAGAACTTGTAAGTCAATTATCTGAGTCTGAGTCTGGGCTTGGAGCGACCCTAAATTCCTTTTTCCTTCACCATAGGGTTCCTGGATTGGCTCTTAGGATATTCGCGGGCTAATCCTCTCCTCATTCCTTTCGAGTAGCGAGTTTTGAAATTCCCATACACACAGTCATTAAACATTCAAGCACATTCAAATCAAACTCAACCATTTTCGAGTGGTGTCGATAATGGACGTGGTATAACACTAGGTTTTAGACTAGGCTAGACAGGAGTTTAGTTGCGGCTAAACCTAGGTTGGCAGGGCATAGGGAGACTGTTTGATCGATGAGGTTCCGCGGATGGAAATAACAAATTCAGAAGAAAGTTAAACCGGTGTCAACACAGATAACATATCCTGTTAATATTTTGACATTTGAGTGTTGTCGGGGACGCGCGAAGAGATCAA
This sequence comes from Argyresthia goedartella, assembly GCA_949825045.1. Lineage (NCBI taxonomy): Eukaryota > Metazoa > Arthropoda > Insecta > Lepidoptera > Argyresthiidae > Argyresthia > Argyresthia goedartella. The sequence continues at coordinate 9,465,824 of OX463812.1, read as the reverse complement.
TTTACAGTCTAAAGTTCATTGTTTAGGACCGGGTAGGTGTTTTGCATTGCCTTGGGTCAGGTTGGATTCAAGTTGCATCTTTAAATTAAATGTAAATTCGCTGGAGGTCTAATGTGTAGGCTGAGTCGGTATATATGATCAGGCTCAACTGAGGCGTGCTGCGGCTAGTGGAATTCATAGTTCGGTATTTATCGAACTATGCACTTCGCTATGGTGTGGGTTAGATCTCCTAAAACAATAATGCTTACGTTTCGATAACATCCAGCTCAAATTGCGCAGAGTTGAAGGTTTCAAAACGTTACGGACCTTTTGAGGTAACCGCTAGTTCAGAACCCATTTCGGAAAATCAATTCGCAATTGTGTAAACCGGTCTTTTCGGATCGTTATTGCCGTGGACCAAATATATAATTGGAACCACCACAAGCCGCTACTAGCGAGCACATGAAATATCATTGAGTACTCACGTCGTAAAACTACGACGGATATCTATACGATATCACAAACAAATATTATAAACTGTGGTCGACCACTAAAAAAAAAAAGGATTCCAAGCGCCTATGGTAATGTATGGGTGTTGGGTTGTGTACTACGCCCGTAGGTCGTCAAATAATAATGCACAAGACTTACAGTTCAGCGGTGTATTATCCGAGTACACAGAAAATCCATACATGTAAGCAATCAAAAGGCACAGAAGGGTAGAAGGCACAAGCACTATTAATAGGTCAAAGTTATAAAGCAGGAGAACAGTTCGGAAGATAGAAATAGGAAAGCAAACAAGCATAAAAAGCAAGCACAGGTTTCGCGTCTTTGTCAGTTGCGATAAAGAGGGACATGCGTTCCGCGTCGTAGCTAGGCAATGACTGTGGAATGTTCTCTGGTGCGCAGACGCCTCGCCTAGCGGTGACGAGTTGTCCGCTAGTGAGAGGTCGAGGTCGATAAGACGTGTCGATATACTGCCGTATCGACATCGACGAGTTGGTTGGCATATGTATGTGTTTATATTAGTATTACATTATATATATATATATATAACTAATATCATTATCTTAGTGTGTATTTAAGTGTAAGTATATATGTATAGTATAGTTTGTAAATATATGAATGTTTTAGCATACGATTACGTAAATGTATAAGTGTAATATGTAAATTGTGTATGAGTAGGCTACACCACCCCCCACCAGAGTCCCTCAGGGGCGATAATAATTAGGGAACTTAATAACACGCCCTGAACGAGTCGTTTTAAGTTGACTATTCTGAGGAGGGTTGTCTGGCACGAGAGTGTCATTGACGTTTTCCAGTGTAAAAGCTGGTTTGAGCCGGTCAATGGACACTGTCACCTCTTTATTATTGAGGAGAATTTTAAAAACTTTATCTCCTCTGACTTGCACTTTGTGCGGCCCAGAGTAAGCTGGAGTAAGGGAACCTCTGGTAGTGTCGTCGCGAAGGAATACATGGCTACAGTTTTCCAGTTCCTTGTGCACAAACACTTTTGGCTTACAATGGCGCGAAGCAGGGACGGGCCGTAACTTCTCTATGAAGCCTTTGAGTCTGGCGGAAAAATCGGAGATATCCGAAGTAATGCCAGTACTTGGCTCCCAGAACTCACCGGGGAGTCTTAACGGCTCTCCGTAGACTAGCTCGGCCGAAGACCCTTTTAAATCTTCTTTAAAGGCGGTGCGTATTCCCAGCAGGACCCACGGCAACGACTCAGTCCATCTGTCATTTGCATGACAGACAATAGCCGCTTTTAGTTGGCGGTGAAACCTTTCAACTAAACCGTTGCAAGCCGGGTGGTATGCTGTTGTCCTCTTATGCTCGAACCCGGCTATCCTAGACAAGCATTGAAATAGACTCGACTCAAACTGACGACCACGGTCGGTTGTAATGCTTGTAGGACAGCCGAACCGAGCAATCCAAGTACACAGCAGTGCTTTAGCAACGGTTTCTGCCGTGATATTTTCTATCGGTACTGCCTCAGGCCAGCGAGTAAATCGATCTACTGCGGTGAGACAATACCGATAGCCCTGGGAAAGTGGAAGGGGGCCTACCAGATCTATGTGGATCTGTTTAAAACGGGCGCGTGGTAAGTTGAATGTGCCCATCGAGGAGGTCACGTGACGGTTGACTTTAGCTCGTTGGCACGGCAAACAAGAACGCGCCCAATCTCTGCAATTCTTTTTTATCCCCGGCCATACAAATCGCTCGGAAACTAGATTAGCCGAAGCGTTACAGCCGGGGTGACTTAAAGAATGCAGGCTATCGAAAACATGTTTACGCAGAAACTTGGGTACGTAAGGCCTGGTAGTCGGTGTACTGACGTCGCCGTACAAAGGAACTTGACTTCCAGGAACATGTAGTTTCTGCAGCTGCAGGGAAGAACCGTTGTCCAAGAGCTGTTGAAGTTCAGGGTCAGAGGCTTGGTGTTGGGCTATCGTTTCGAGGCTGACAGGTACTTCCAACTCTTCAATTCGCGACAAAGCATCCGCCACCACGTTATCCTTGCCACTGATGTGGCGGATATCTGTCGTGAATTGAGATATGAAGTCAAGATGTCTATACTGACGGGGCGAACAGTTGTTTTTCCTTTCATGGAATGCGAAACTGATCGGTTTGTGGTCAGTATAGACAATGAAATGGCGAGCCTCGAGCATATGCCGGAAATATTTCACCGCTTCATAAATAGCCAATAATTCCCTATCGTAAGGTGAGTATTTGGTCTGAGGGGGGGTAAGCTTCCTTGAGAAGAAGGCCAGTGGTTCCCAAGCATCATTTTTAAATTGCTGGAGCACTGCGCCGATAGCCTTGTCTGACGCATCCGTGACCACTGCTATTTTTGCAGAGCAATCTGGATGAGCCAGCATGGCAGCATTCGACAAGCTCTCCTTAGAGGCCTGGAAAGCTTCCAAGGTGTCCCCAGTGAGGTGAATTGGCTGAGATCCCTTTACAGAGTCTGTCAACAGGGCATGCAGTGGGGCTTGAATTTGGGCTGCTCCTGGAAGAAACCTCCTATAAAAATTTATCATGCCTAAGAAGCCACGTAGTTGCTTGACGTTGCTTGGAGGTGGGAAGTCGATGATTGCCTGAACCTTTGACTCCAGGGGTCTGCAACCATCGGATGAAATCCGGTACCCTAGAAATGTTACCTCTGGAGCCCCTAAGACACACTTTGCTGTGTTTACCAGCATGCCATACTGCTTTAGTCTCGTAAAGACTATTCGCAGGTGCTCCTCGTGCTCTGCTTCGCTCCTAGAATAAATCAAAAAATCGTCCAGGTACGTATACACAAAGTCGAGTCCTCTGGTAAGCTCGTCGACAAACCTTTGAAAAGTTTGACCCGCATTTCGCAGACCAAACGCCATAAAAGGGAACTCGAATAATCCGAAGGGGGTCGTGATGGCGGTCTTGGGGATATCGTCGGGACTGACAGGTATCTGATTATAGGCCTTTTCCAAGTCGAGAGTACTAAATACCTTACAACCGGCAATATTGTACGAGAAATCTTGAATGTGCTTAATTGGGTACCTGTCAGGCACGGTGCGAGCATTCAGGCTGCGGTAATCCCCACAAGGGCGCCATCCGTTGCCCTTCTTCGGGGCCAGGTGCAGAGGCGAGGACCAGGGACTCTCCGACGGCCTGGCAGTGCCACTAGCCAGCATGATCCGGAACTCCTCTTGGGCGATTTTCAGTTTATCAGGAGCTAAACGACGGGGTGGCAAAGAGACTGGCGGGCCAGGTGTTGTGTGTATGTGGTGGACGGTGTTGTGTGGTATAGACGTATTATGCCTACCAGCTGGTCGAGTAATTTCGGGGAAATCCTCAAGAATTTTGTGATACCGAGACTCGCCAGTTACGACTTTAACGGAAGACACGTCTTTACAATTGGCTGCAGTGGCAGTGGAAGCAATAGAAGTTAAATTGTCAATTAAGCGTCTATTACGACAATCTACAATGAGGCTGTAATAATTTAAAAAATCAACTCCAATGATTGGTTTGGTAACATCGGCAACTACGAAACGCCATACAAGCGTCCTACGTAAACCAAAATCTAAATTTAAATTTACAAAGCCATATGTAGCAATATTAGAACCATTTGCCGCACACAAACTATACCCAGTCCTAGAACGACGATCACATAGCGCCGACCGTGGATACGCGCAGAGGTCGCTTCCCGTGTCGACTAAAAACTGCGTCTTTGTAACGCGGTCGGTGACGAACAGGCGACCCGTAGATGTCGATGGGCAATCATTCGTCGCCATTATAGACTGCCCTTCGCGTTTTCCGCCGACTTGAAATCACAAGGCCGCATGCACTTGCTGGCCCTGTCTCCGAACTTCCCGTGGTACCAGCAAAGAGGATATTTGCGGTAATTCGACTGGGACCGTTGTCTCGAAGTCTCGGTTCGCTTGCCTTGAGGTAAACGCGTTCTAGATCTGCCACTCCTTCCAGATGTAGTCGCCTGGAACTGCTGGAACTGTTTCCGTAGTTCTGCGATTTCTCTGGTAAGATCGCTAAGGATTGAACCCGGAGCTCTACTAGTCACTGCGGCGACGTTAGGCGAAGAACAGGCCAAATCGTTGACACGATCGGCTAGGTCGCAGAGATCTTCACGCGAAGTTGAAGCTGGTTGGCCCGCGAGCACCATCTGTATGCCATGAGGAAGGCGTGTGGTCCAAATAGACTTGATGAACTCGTCCGGTACTGCGGGGCCCGCTAGGTCCTTGAGATGTCGGAAGAAGTGCGACGGCTTGCGGTCGCCCAGTTCTTCGTGCATCAGCAGCTGTTTGGTCTTCTTCTCGTTGGAGATGCCCAGTCTTTTGATTAATTCGGACTTCAGTTTCGCATATTTCATGGTTGCCGGGGGATTAATAATAATATCTTTCACCTCGCGAGAATATTGGTTGTCGAGTTGTGCAATCACATAATTAAATTTTGTCGAGTCATTGGTAATGCCGGAAATGGTAAATTGTCCCTCGACTTGGGCGAACCAGATCTCCGGTTCATCTGCCCAGAAAGGTGGCACTCTCACGCCAACCTTAAAAACGTTGCTCGATTTTATCGACATCGTCCCAGCACTATTTTCCGATGACGTACCGGCTTGGGGCTCAAGTGCATCACTAAATTCCTTGTCTTGGCTCATATTGTGGGTCACCAGTATGGTAATGTATGGGTGTTGGGTTGTGTACTACGCCCGTAGGTCGTCAAATAATAATGCACAAGACTTACAGTTCAGCGGTGTATTATCCGAGTACACAGAAAATCCATACATGTAAGCAATCAAAAGGCACAGAAGGGTAGAAGGCACAAGCACTATTAATAGGTCAAAGTTATAAAGCAGGAGAACAGTTCGGAAGATAGAAATAGGAAAGCAAACAAGCATAAAAAGCAAGCACAGGTTTCGCGTCTTTGTCAGTTGCGATAAAGAGGGACATGCGTTCCGCGTCGTAGCTAGGCAATGACTGTGGAATGTTCTCTGGTGCGCAGACGCCTCGCCTAGCGGTGACGAGTTGTCCGCTAGTGAGAGGTCGAGGTCGATAAGACGTGTCGATATACTGCCGTATCGACATCGACGAGTTGGTTGGCATATGTATGTGTTTATATTAGTATTACATTATATATATATATATATAACTAATATCATTATCTTAGTGTGTATTTAAGTGTAAGTATATATGTATAGTATAGTTTGTAAATATATGAATGTTTTAGCATACGATTACGTAAATGTATAAGTGTAATATGTAAATTGTGTATGAGTAGGCTACACGCCCATATATACAAAAACCAGATGGTACCATCTCACATAAAATATAACAACGATTGATCTGGCGCAATACACCGCTGACTGATGCGAATTACCGGCTCGCGGACATATATGCTTTCTCTGTCTAACTTGAAACTGTAACTTCCTGAACCAAACTTCGTTCGACTATTGTACGCCTAACGAACTTCTCAACGAACGAGAAATTCAGACTTATCATTCTTAACTTACAAATCTTACAGCTGAATCGGGTCCTCTCATTTTGGGATAGATAGAATAGACGATCATAGCTACTGATAGCGGCGGCTCGACCTTAGCCGTGTGCCGTTACAGTGTGGTCGAGCATAGTTGCCAGGGACGAGCAGCTGCGCTCGCACGTGGACACCTCGCTGGATGAACTGGCGCGGCCTATTGCCTATTGCTAGGGTCGTACAAAACACCTCCTGGAATGGTCCGGGAGTAGGTGTAACCGACCAATACGCAGACAAAACGGAGATTAATCGATAGGTTGAGAGGGTTAATTTAGGAAAACGGGAAAGTAAATGCGGCATGAAGATTTTGAAGATGACTCAGCAGTTTGCTAGGCATAAAGAGACAGCCATATGGTTCACAACCTATGCAGGAAGGCATTAAGGGTCCAAATGCATGTTAAATTTATAAAAACACCATTAAATCCTTGCAGAATAACTTATAGTACATTACGATATTAGTGCGTTAAGGTGCTACGAAAATAAAATGGGGTTTTTTTCGAATCCATTTACTCCACCATGAAGTCATCTACAGATTTGATTTTTGGGTAAATGTTTATTGAGTATTTGATTAAGGTTTTCACCAAAACAAAAACGCGATTGGATGAAATTTTCTCGATAGAATTTAATTACGAAAACACCTCTAAATTATATTATTTTTTCCTGTAATTCTGAAATTCTAACTAATTTCATTGTGGAACTGCGTTCAAATGCGTTCAATTATGTATTCGCAAAATCTCCTGAAAAAACTTTTTAACAAAATAGAGTAGTTTATTTTTAAACAATTATTCTGTTGTTTAGCGCTACGGTTTTTCATTTTTTTCCGATTCCGTCCCTCTCACACTGCGGGTCTTTCCGCCTGGAGTAACGGGGACCTTTGCACGGACGAGGTATCGCCTTAAGATGGTTATAACATGCGAGGCGGAATTTCAGCCCGAGCCGAAGGCGAGGGCGTAATTGAGCCGAGCATTTTATAACCAATACGCACGTATATCGTACGACGTTTTTTAACACATTTGCGAAGAAACAGAAAAAAAAAACATTTTGTATTTTGTCCTTGGATATTGACGGCAGCAAGCTGTCGCATGCGGTTCGCGCTTCTGTTAGTATATCCGGTGGAGTTGAAGTAATATATTGCTCATCTTCATTATTGAAAGTTGTCATTTTTAGATATTCACAATACAAGTACAAAGAAAAGAAAATTTGAGAAAAATGGCGCGAGGATTATTTTCTGCCGTGGCTGCGAGAAAATGTTGGCAAAGACGCTAGAGCATGCAGCCAAGTTTTTAAATTACCGAATAAACTGTTTTTTATTTTATTTTAAATAAACTCAATCTGTGAATGCACACTGACTGGCGCCGCGCGGCGATTAGTTCGAAATTTAAATAGCAACAGCGCGCTGCTCACTAGCTGGAGTCGTGCGGCGGCGATCAGTTCCATATTTGAAATGGCAAATAATACTGTTATGGAATTTGTATGGACTATAACTTAACTATTTGCTTTGGTAACACACGCGTTTTTTATGACCCGCTTTACATATTTAAAACCGGTGGAATTACATCAGCTTTACGAGCAAGGGTGTTAAAAAATAGTTTACAGTGCACGTTCTAAGGAGGTTTTGCTGGATATGTTTTAGAAGTATGGGACAGACATGCGGCACATAAGATAAACCCCAAAAACCTTCGTAAAATAAGTAGAGAATCTGACATTTTGCAGGAAAAAGTTGTTGTAACCACTCAGGCGATGGATAAATAGGAGGCAAAGACCGTTATGTGATGAAGGGATAGTCGTCCAATATGATGCGACCAGCTGATTCGGCGACTAGTGGTGTAAAAATGCGATTTATTCATTAACAAGACAAGTCACTCGAGTTCGATCGATTGAAATCGATCCTAGGTGGACATCACCATTGCTGTGAAGCAAAACATCTATGAACATTATGAAAAATAAAGTCGCTGTTGTGCTTTGAAGTTTTGGTTCGTTGGAGGATTGTGGGAAGGTTTCTTCTCTATATTTATCAATGAAGTAAGTACTTTATTACTGTAAATTTGGTAGAAATGTAATTTAGAGAATACGTGTTTCAAATCTGTTAATTAGTTTAGGCAGAATCTGTTAAAATTGTGGTAGAAAATACTTCGTGAAAATGGTTCGTTTTTTTAGGAATCTTTTCATTGTCAGTAAAGTGCCTAGAATTGTTTCTAAGAGCAACAAATGCATGTTAAATACTCTAAGATATTTATAGACATAAATTAAACCTTTCAAATTACTTTTATTTTCAGGAAATATGAGTTTTTGCAATAATTCTGTATTCAGATAAAATAAATTAGTGTCTATGCCGCTGCGTATCACAAATTGGTACGAAGTCGGTCATTGAAAATATAAAGGTATTAACCTGTTTGCATGTCAAAACTCGGCATTTTATTAATGGCTTTAGAAACTCAAGTGTTTTCTTATAAACCAGTATGTTTATAAGAAAACACTTGAGTTTCGAGTTGGCATGATTTGATTTTTTCTTTCCATAAACAACCTTGAAATTTCTAATTTCACCTCTATTCCGCTTACACTACAGCTTATTTTCTATTGGCACAGTTTGAGTGGTCGAAGTATCTTTCATTACCAGCCATTTCCCATAAATAATTTTCCGATAGATTAGCTTACCGAGGTATATATTTTGACAGTTCTCTCATACAACTTATGTCAAAATAACTAGTCTATCGAAAAAATATTTATAGGAAATGGTATGGTATGTCTCGCCGTTCAGGCCCAGAATGTACCTATTGCAAAACGTACCCTGTGACAAATTTATAAAAATTGCAAAACGCACCTCTCGCAAATCGTACCCATCGCAAAATGCATCTGTCGCAAATCGTACCTTTCGCAAAATCCACCTGTCGTAACGTTAACCGTTTAGGTATGAAATAACGTAGAATATTTTCGCATTTTGGTATGTTTTGCGAAAGTTACCTACATTCTGCGACTGAACGATACATTACATATGTACATATGTTTAAATATGTTTAAGTATATAATGATTAAAGTTTACAACTTTCCAAAGCCTTCGGAACTGCTTTAGAAATCCAAGTCGCACCGAAAATTATTTAGTTGTTTTTGGTTCAAAAAATACATCACCTTGAAACGACCTTTATTATGGGCTTCATAAAACGCTCCGTGCATCAATCCTTAACCAAGTCAGTGTGATTCGGTCTCCTTCAATGTGTACTTTGTGAGTAAGATTTTCCAAGGTTTCTTCTCTTATTTTGAATAGTGCTTAGTTTTACTTGTGCAGAATTTTCTGTACTTTCTTGTGTGATAATAATCTTTCTGTTCGGTACAAAAAAGTGATATTTTATGAAAATTTGTGAATAGTGACGTAACGAGGCGTTCTTAGACTACAACGGTTTTAGCAAGGTATTTCCAGGTTTTCATTCCACTAATATTCCGTAAAGTCAAAGAGTATAATGTTTTCCACGTTTTTCGTCAATTTTCCCTAAAACATGTGAATAGTTTAAACGCTGTCTATCATTTTGTTTACGCTGCGCGCTGCAATGTTTGGTCGATACTTGTAATTTGATAGCATATTTCTATGAAGATATTTCTATAAATTTTCTTCTGGACAGTTAGTTTTTTTACCATTATTTGATTACGTAGGTTTGAAATCATACAAAACCCACACATTTTATTATTTATATTCGTAAACATAAATCATTTTCTGCAAGTGAACGAAATATTTACAAAACGTTTTTATTTACGTAATTTAATTATATCTTACACGTGATATTCTTATAGCAATGCATGTTCATTTAACGACTATCTAATCTATTTTAAGAAACTTGTTTCAAATTTAAAAGCATTGCATAGTTTTTTTGTAATAACTCTAACAGTGCAAAATCATATCGCGGTATTTGCGGTTGGTACTTTCTACAATTTCAGCAGCGCTTTAGGAGCCAATCAACGCGCGGGGTCAGCCCTTTGCTATGCGCCAACCTGGTATCAGATTGTGACACCCATCGCTCCAGTGGGTAAGTGTAAATATTTAAGACTGGTATTGCCGGCGCTGCGTGCGAGTGTTGCATATAGATACGCAGCGTGTACAATAAGAGTAGCTTGTAACTAATTGTGTTTATAACTAGTAATTTAAAGTTTGTTTGGGTATCAAACTATGGTGGTTTCTTGCTTCAACCTCTGTTACTTATGTTTATTCAATTGTGTATGGTGATTTATGTGTGTGGCAACGAAAGAGAAGTATAAATCTGACAGTCAGTATTTATGGGGGCTTAGTTTATGTATGTTTATTTTATTTCCTGGATACTCCGTTTTGGGTAACTATTGTGTGTACTTCGTATACAGAAGCGACATTTTATAGCTAACTTACTCGTACGTTGAAGCAAGAATTTGCCTAGTAAATTATGTACATAATATATATAGTTAATCGTTTGGGAATGTTGGTTGGTTTGTTGTTTAAACCTGGGTATATGGTTGGAGTGCCTAGGTTTGTACTAAATAAACTTGAAATTGGTCTTGTAAGTTGGGATACCAATGTTTGGGTACTAATGTTTGGGTACCAATGTAGATTTGTGAATCCAATGGCAATTATGTTTTAGCACTGCATTGTAGGCTTATGGCAGTTAGGTTTTAGCACTGTCTCGGAAGCACATGGCAGTTAGATGTTAGCACTACCTGAGCTTGTTTTGTTAGTTTTGTAAACTTAGGTACATGGTTAGGTACCTGTTTAGATTTGTTGATCGAATAGCAGTCAGGTTTTAGCAATGTTTGAGTTCAATGTTGTTAATCCAATGTCAGCTTGGTTTATATTACATATTATTATGCCTTGGAAACATAGGTAATTAGGTATAGTATTTGGGTACCTATGTGTTTGTTTGTTTGATTGGAAGTCAACGATTTGGTTTGACTATGATACTAGAATAGTTATCTGTTATGTTAACATTAGTTCGTTGCGCTTTTGTGTTGTTAGGTGTTTTGGATATACACAGTCAGGTCATAAGTTCTGTCACACAATAAAAACTTTTGAATTTAGAACGCTGGCCACAAAAAAGTTTATTGAATTCGAATTTCGAATTTTTCATGAAAATAAAAATGTGTACTTTTTAGAATTTTCCTCATTTTTAAATATGGAGTGGACACTTAAAGAAGACCGTGTCACAGTTATTGCGTTGCATCGTTGCGGTTACGCGCCAATTCAGATTTTCGACTTACTGAAAAATTTGAATGTAAACAAAAGATTCGTTTATAGTACCACAAAACGATACAATGAAGACTCTAGTGTAGATGACAGGTCAAGAAGTGGTCGCCCTCGCTCTGTTAGGACTCCAGCAGTGATAAAAGCTGTGAAGGCGCGAATTCAAAGAAATCCCATACGTAAGCAGAAACTGTTGGCCCTTCAGATGGGGTTAAGCAGAACCACGGTGAAAAGGGTGTTAAATGAAGACTTAGGGCTTAGGGCATATCGAAGAAAAACAGGACATCGTTTGGACGCTCGTTTAATGGACCTGAGACTGAAGAGATGCCGCGCTTTGTTGAAGCGGTACGCGGGAAAAAAGCATCGGGAAATTATTTTTTCGGATGAAAAAATTTTCACCGTGGAAGAGAGCTACAACAAACAAAATGATAAGGTGTACGCACACAGCAGTGAAGAAGCGGCAACCGTATTCCGCGTGTCCAACGAGGTCATTTTTCATCCTCGCTCATGGTTTGGTTGGGAGTCTCTTATTGGGGCTTAACTGAGGTACATTTTTGTGAGAAAGGCGTAAAAACGAATGCAGTTGTGTATCAAAATACAGTCCTCAAGAACCTTGTGGAACCTGTTTCTCATACCATGTTTAATAACAGGCACTGGGAATTCCAACAAGATTCTGCGCCAGCTCATAGAGCGAAAAGCACACAAGACTGGCTCGGCGCGTGAAATCGACTTCATCCGGCACGAAGACTGGCCCTCCTCCAGTCCAGATTTGAGTCCGTTAGATTACAAGATATGGCAACACTTGGAGTAAAAGGCCTGCTCAAAGCCTCATCCTGATTTGGAGTCACTGAAGGCATCCTTGATTAAGGCAGCCGCCGATATTGACATCGACCTCGTTCGTGCTGCGATAGACGACTGGCCGCGCAGAATAAAGGCCTGTATTCAAAATCGAGGGGGTCATTTTGTATAAACTTTATTACCATAAGAATCTATGTTTTATTAAGTTCATTTTGCTATATAAATATTTACATAAATAATAAACATGTCTAAATTATTTCATATTGCACATGTGACAGAACTTATGACCTGACTATGTATATATTTGTTTGTTTTACGTTTGCAATTGTGTTGTAATTTTTTAGTGTTGTAATATTATACTTGTTTGTGTCTTTTTGAGTGTTTGCAGATATTCGCCTTAGAATTTGGCCCTTCGATGTTGTAAAATATTTTTGCTTTGTTTCATTTAGTGAACTGTAGTCGGTTCACATAGGCGATTTTGGCCTGAGGGGTGATGTTGGTCGTTTGTGCAACAATCACTATTCTTAGTTTATCCTGAACCCTGAATGAAGGTTTTGTTTAACTTCTAGTAATTTATATTGATTTTTGGAATTTGTTTAATTTGGAAAGTTGTTACTAGTTTTTTTATTTACTTGGATTTGTTGCAACTTTAACTTAATGTCTGGAAGTAAATGGTATTTGCCGGATTAGTTGTTTATATTTTTGATATCTCAAATAAATGTAAGAAACTTGATGGATTATGAGTAGTAGGTCTGAATTTGGAAAATTTTGCCCTAGTTTGTGTTTAGTTTAATTATTATTGGTAGGATATAACAAACAACCAATATCACCCTTGTTTATTAAGTAAAGTTTTACTATGGGTTGGTGTACCGTCTCGGGGTGTTTATTGTTTTGAGGATACCCTTACAGTTTAGTGTATTTTGCCATTGAGTTGTAGACTGAAAAACTTGTATTGTATGCTTCCATTTGTTATTTTTTATTGGACTTAAGTTTTTTTTGTAGTTGTGTATGTTTTTTTTGTTTTGAGTTATGTTAGCTGGTTTGTTTGACCCGACGTGGCTCTTGTATTAAGTATAGCTTGACCTATCATGTATTTCATAGATGAGACGCACCCCCACCTGAGATATTTTTATTTGTGTATAGTCCAGATAAGATAGCTAAGAGTATTTTTTTTCCTTTTTTGTTAATTGACTAACCGGGTATTGTAGTACCCTGTGTTGGTACCCATATTCGCCGACATCGTGTCGGTGGCGCTGGAGTTGCGAAGAGGCAAGAATTCCCCGCGAATATTCAAACTGCGTCTTCACAAGCCTCGGATTGGCTGTGCAGGCGGCGTCATGCATTGGTAGGGCGAGAGGAAGTCGCCCTCCTGATTTGATATCAAGCTCGGCGATTGGCTGAGAGACATCACGCGATACGTGTGTGGCCATATTTTTGCAAGCGAATCGCGCGTCGCTTGGAGAGAGTCGGGACAGTTCGACGCGAGCCTCGAATTGAGGTGGAAGTCGCGCATCATCATCGTCCCCGGTACAAGACGAAGCCCTGCATTTTGGAGCCCGGTCCGCATCAGTAGCTGCTGCCCGAGTGGAGGACCCACGATGCCCATTGAAGCTACATCCCGCTGCCAGCGTTCAGGTCGTATACATTCGCCCTTACGCCGGAAAGAGACCCAGCCGTAGAGTGGAGGACCCACACCGCCAGCACACTGCCCATTGAAGCTGCATCTCGCTGCCAGCGTTCAGGTCGTATATATTTTGACAATCTTGTGTATGTAAAAAGAAATATAACTAATTTTCAGAAGTACAGTGATAAACACAATTTTAATACTAGAAATAAAGACAAGTTGGTTGCTTATGTAAGCCGACTACATAAAATTAGTAATTCTTTTAAAGGAAATTGTATACGCTATTACAATAAGGTCCCTACTGATATTAAAAACTTACCTTTAGACAAGTTTAAAATAATAATAAAACAGAAATTGTATAAAAAAGGTTACTATAGGATATCTGATTACTTAGAGGACAGATGTCCATGGGAATAGATTGTTTGAGTAACAGGCTGTTTCGATACATAATTAGCATTCATTTTGTAATTTGACAATATTTTATTTAAAAAAGGAAACGCAAAAGATGCGACGACTGTGGAGTTTCTTCGGTGAGCTCTTCTCCACAGATTCCGCCATTGTGTTAGTGAACTCACTCAAAAAAATGTAATGACGGATCTAAGTGATGTAACAACATCCTATGGAAATAAATGATTTTTGATTTGATTTGATTTGATTATACAAAGTCAAAGTCAAAGTACTTTATTACTGTAGATATTTACATATGCTTAGCAAACGTCATTTTTTGTCTCTTCTCTACATTGGACCACTGTGGGAGAAGAAGGGCGTAGAAACACCCACAGAATGATTTTTAGATCTCTTTTAAAAATAGGTTGTGCTTACACATACAAATATGAAAAATTTAATTGTTATGATTAATAAGCAGGAATAAACAATTACAAAATTATTAACAGCAAGGACTGTGTTGAGCCAGATTAACCCCATACAAGATTACTTAAATGACAGGACATTTAAGTAATCTTGAACATTGTAATATCCCTTTTTCGACAAAGTCGCTTTAACATGCTTTTTAAATTGCTCAAATGGCAATTTCAAAATCTCCAGAGGTATCTTATTGTGGTAGAGAATGCACTGACCCTCGAAAGAATTGCTAACCTTCGCGAGACTAAAACGGGGCGCACGTAGTCTGTGATTATTTCTTAGGTTAACATTACAGCTATCGCTAAGTTTGGAAAATGTTGTAAGGTTCTTGCGTATATACATTATATTTTCGAAAATAAATTGACTAGCTACTGTTAGTATGTCAATTTATTTAAAAAGCTCTCTTAAGGATATGTTTTAAATTATAAATTGCTCGAATAGCTCTTTTTGTAAAATAAAAAAAGTTTGAATATCCGCTGCTTTCCACCACAACAAGATACCATAGGACATCACACTATGAAAGTAACTAAAATATACTAGCCTAGATGTAGCCACATCCATGCTTTGTCTGATGTTCCTAACAGCGTAAGCCGCAGAACTTAATTTACCAGCCAATTTAACTATGTGGGGTCCCCACTGCAATTTGCTATCAATGGTTATTCCAAGAAACTTCGTATCATTTACTAATTCTAACGTGCTGTTGTCTAACACTAAACTGGTCACAACTTGCCTGACATTTGGAAGTGAGAATTTGATACACTTGGTTTTACCAGCGTTTAACAATAAATTATTAACTGTGAACCAATTCAAAGTTAAAGACAATACACCATTAACATCATCAAAATCTCCTTTTTGTCTTTCAATTTTGAAGACCATTGAAGTATCATCAGCAAACAACACTATGTCAGTTAATTTCTCCACCATGAATTTATCATTAATATATACCAGGAATAAGAAAGGGCCTAATATGGAACCTTGTGGAACGCCAATTTTAACACCCGATCCATCAGATTTTACGCCCGTTACTTCTGCCTTTTGAATTCTATTGCTAAGGTATGATCTTAGTAGATCCAACGCTTTATTTCTAACTCCGTAATGATTTAATTTAATTAATAGCGTATCATGATCAACACAATCAAATGCCTTCGACAGGTCGCAAAAAACTCCGATAGCATCCTGTGCGGCCTCCCATGCAGAATAAATATGAGATATAAGGGTAATACTAGTAATAGGATAATACCTGCATCCGTAGTCGATTTACCCCTAGTGAAACCATATTGTTTAGCGTGGAGTTGTTTTGTACGGTTGAAGTGTGAGAGCATTTGATTGAGTATAATCTTTTCAAATATTTTACTTAGTGTTGGAAGAAAAGATATTGGTCTGAAATTTGAAGGATCGCCCTTATCTCCCGACTTGAACAGAGGTATCAGTTTACTGTGTTTCATGAGGTCTGGAAAAGCCCCATCGTCAACACATTTATTGAATATATAAGCTAAGTGAGGGGCTATAACTACAATTACTGAACCAATGACTGACTGATATACCCCACAGGTCTTCCGTATTTTTTAAGTTAAGTAATTTAAACGTTTTGACAATACCTCCGCTTTTTCGCCGGAAAGAGACCCAGCCATGGAAGAGCGAAGCCGGCATCTAGGTATCAAGGTTATGTAGGTTAGGCTATCTAAAAATAAATCTGTGGGAGTTTCTACGCCCTTCTTCTCCCACAGTGGTCCAATGTAGAGAAGAGGCAAAAAATGACGTTTTGCTAAGTATATGTTTTTTTTTTTTTTTTTTTTTTAATTTATTTATCAAATTACAGAGTTTTAAATACTTATCTAACTTAATGCACTACTTAAACCACTAAGGTTTGTATGTAGCACAAAATTAGTCTAGTGTATTATGTAGGTGGGTCGATAAAAACAATATGTACAAGCATGAAGTCAGTTGCTGGCTAAAAGGCAAAATACAGTTTGTGTACGACTATGGAAGTAATGATATAAAGTGTGATTTTAATTTGTGATTGATATTTTTGGGATGGATTGATGATTTGAGTTCCGGACAGAGACCGTTAAGAAGACGAGGAATTAGATAGCTAATTCGACGTTTCCCGTAAAAGTTATTTGCTCCTAAAGTCATCAGCTTTTTTTTCGTGCAGCTTCTGGTGCCGATTTTATGTGATAACGGTTTTTGGACGGATAAATTGAAGAATTGTTCTTTTAGTAGTGTGTATTCTGTATTCTACTTTGGTGTGTACTGGTAGTGTTTTACAGTATTTGAACAGTTTGAGCTTATCATTGGAGTACTGGAGTCTGATTTTTGGAGGTACTATATTTTTTAGAATTTTAATTTGTAGACGTAGTATGCAGTCTAGGGAAGTTTTATGCGTGAGTCCGTAGCTACTGAGCCCATAGGAAATTACGGAGTCTGCCAAAGCATTGTACAGCATGTAAATATCTACAGTAATAAAGTACTTTGACTATTGACTATTTGACTATTGGCTATAACGGCCCCTTAGCTATTTTGTACCCGTAGGATTTTTTGAATATAACTCTTGAACGTAATCCTTCTTTCCTTGCCAGCCGTACCTACAGGAAGTCACCTTCTAGGTAGGTAGGAACACAGAGATTCGAACCCACGACCCGAGATAGAGTAGCTGAGGCAGACGCCGAGATTCGAACCCGCGGCATACCATCACGTGTTATTGTTTCGAATTCACTTACAAGGAGCAATATAAAAAATTAAAAAATAGAGGAAAAAAAAATTTTTGATCTTGGAGACTTGCGGTTGTTAGGCGGAGTGAGCACCCGCTAGGCCACGTCGCATGTGATAACTAGATGCGAAACAGCAGTATATTACCCAGCCTCTAGTAAACAATCGTTGCCGGGTGAATGACCTTCTTATCAAGGGAATGGCTGGTGCGTCAGCGCTTTCCAATGTGTGTCCGATCGACGAATTTGTGGACTGATCTTTCAAATATTCTTGGTTGTTATTTGTTATTTGGGCACTAATCGGGAACACTTCGAGGTACACAATACACCAAACTGAAGCTTGTATTTTACGCAAGAAAACTATGATAAACAATTAGTGGCTGGACTGCGTTTTACTACAATTTTAGAATTTAAGATGTTGCGAGACAAAAACTACATGTCGCTTTGGCGAGTATCGGATAGTTACGGTAACAGATTTTATCGATATCGTCCCAAATCGCATTCTGTGATGTTCTACTATACATTATTTATAAACGGAACAAGTGGGCTAAACTGTACAGAATATTGTATGGAGAATCATTTATAAGGCTTTGTTTAAGGGGTCGGCTATTACGCATTATAAGGCAAAAGTAGTACATGTATTAGCTCGTAGTTATCTATGTGAAGTGTGATTTTGGTTCTGATTGTATAGTATTGAAATTTAAATATGTAGGTGTGAATTTTTGTGTTCTGTGGTTATTACAATATGTAGGAAACTATAGTTACAAGATACTATTATTATTATTGCAATTCTTAGTTCTTTAGGTTAAAATGTTTTGTGCTTTAAATACTTAGCTAGTCATACGACTTTATCTAGGCTTTTAAGTTGCGATTCGCTAGTGATAGGCTTTGCATTGGCACCCTCCTGTTTCCGAAGATACACTTTTCCATAGGACGTCCAGCAGTATGTATATTTGTGTGTGACTGCAGCACCTCTCGCCAGGTAGAAGAGCCTCTTTGACTTGGAAGTTAGGAGTTTAGTGACATTAACCGCGTTGCTCAGCTTGTCTAGGCCAATTAAACTAGAGTTCAGTTTTGCATTTTAGTGATCCTGGTTATATTTTCTCAGCGTCACAAGTTCGTTTCTTCGTACGAAGTTAGAGCGGAGTTCTACTGTAATAGGACGAGTACCTGTCTCATCCAGCTTCCCAGAACGAATTGAATTGAAAAAAGCTCTACAAAACATCAAATTTGACATCATTGGCCTGAGTGAGATCAGAAAGCCAGGCTGCGGAAAGAATTTATTCTCTACCACAGTGACGGCACAATGAAAGAGTTTGACGTGGGCTTCTTAATGAAGAAGAAACAGAAGAACAATATCAACTCCTTCATTGGGTTCTCAGATAGAGTCGCACTTCAGTAATTAACTTTCAGATGAGTATTCTACAAGTTTATGCACCAACAGAAATCGCAAAAAATTAAGAAGAAACTACCTCTACGAAATATGAAAATGAAGACAAAAATCATTCATTAAGATGGATAATTATAAATTCTGTTTATTAAGCACAAATAAGCATTGTGATGTTTTGTCCCTTCGGTAATAATTGTGCTTTTTGTCATTATCTCATACCTAACTGTGGTTTAAAAACGTTACTGACATATATAGAAAAAAAGTAGAAGGTTTTAGTAAAAACGATTACTGTGTTATTTTGATTGGTGAAGACGATTTCAAAAGCAGCAAAAAATTTTATGATTTGATTGTATATATCAGGGATTCACTTATGAAGATAAAAAATACAAACACTATCATATGCAGCCCGACTGATAAACTTAAAAAAATACTCGAATTTCTTTAATTGGCGAGTAAAACACTTCAACAACTTACTGTACCTAGATATAATGACCCATAAGTATGCTGATCTGATAGATTCAAATAAATATCTTAAATATGATTACTCAATGTTCAATAAGTACACGGGATTTGTTAACAAAAGGGGTATGGGAGAAGTCTTTGATAGCATATTTGAAAAAGCAACATCAATAAGAAAATGTTTATGCGACCACTTTTTTCGTTGATAAATCGCTATGTACTCAATCAGTAATATGTGTACCTATAGATAGTAATGGTAGTTTATGTTTTTGTAAAGACTCTACAAACTGTACTGCTACAAATGAAAGTTTAGTGTTGTTACATTACATTGTACATGAAATATCAGTAAATAATAACTTTATAGACATAATTTGCCTCTCAGAAACTTTAGTTCAGAAAGTTAGTGAGAGAAATATTAAACTAAAAAATTACAATCTGGCTGCAAGTTATTGTAGAAATAAAAAGCGTGATGGAGTTTGCATTTTTGTGAAAAAATCGATTGACTTTAAACCTTTATCTTTATGTGCAGAACTGTCTACAGAAAATATTTTTGAGGGTTGAGAGGTCATAGTTAAGTTTGTTTTGGTGAGATCTATATCACTTTTCAATGACAGACGAAGTTATAAGGAGAAAGACGGCAACCCCATCTCTCGAATCGTCCTGTAGGATTTTTAAGGTTTAGGAACCATCTTAAACTCGAATGGTCCGTTATTATTTTAAATTGACGGTCCCCTTCGAGGTACGGCCTTAAATGTTCAACAAAATTGACGACAGCTAGGGCTTCTCTCCCAGTGGCTGAGTAGTTCCTCTCCTGTGGAGTAAGTGAATGACTATAGTACGCCAGGGGTTGCTCTTCACCGTCGAAGTCTTTAATCAAGGTTCCACCAATTCCAAAGTACCGCGAATGGATTGGTGAAGTCTGGACAGGCTAGAACAGGTGCACTTGCCATCGCTATCTTCAGTTCACTGAAAGCACTGTCAGCTTCTGGTGATCAACGAAAAGGTGGAGCGCCTTTCCGAGTTGAAGTTAATTGGTTAAGAGGCCCTGCTATGTTGCTGATGTTCTTAATAAAACGACGGTAGTAAGACGCGTTGCCGAGAAAACGTCTGACATCTTTTTGATATGTCGGTATAGGGAAGTCGATAATTGCTTTGACTTTGTCGGGAGTTGTGCGTAAACCGTATTCATCCAACACGAAGCCTAAATATTTAAGTTGCCTACGAAAGAAGATACATTTTGATAAATTTATAGTTAGGTAAGCGTAGTGCAGACGTTCCAGTACTGTACGTAATAAGGTAAGATGCTCAGTGAATTACTCGGAAACTATTATGATGTTATCTAGGTAAATAAAGATACGACCACTGAACCCCGGACGAAATAGCATATCCATCAGACGTTGCTGTTTCGCCAGCGCGGATGTAAGGCCAAAGAACATGACCTTGAAATGGAATAAGCCACGAGCAGGAACTGTAAAGGCGGTCTTTTTCTTGGATGCCTGTGAATCAAGACCTATTTGCCAGAAAGCGGATTTTAAGTCTAACGATAATAAAAATTTAGAATTTCCGAGTTGGTCAAGTATCTGGTATCTGGTACCTCATTCAATTTCCTGCTGTCTAGGCAGAATCATAGGGAACCATCTGCTTTAGGTGTCATAGTTACCGGATTATTCCATGGTCTGCTGCTTGGTTCGAGAACATCCAGTTCAAGCATTTCTTCGAATATAACTCTTGAACGAAATTCTTGAACGAACTGCCTATTCAACTCAGCAAGCTTAAAAGGAGATAGCATGTAATAGCGCTGTTTTATGCGTCTCGCGTCATCCTTGTCGATAGTACGGGTAAGCAGATGGGTCCTCCCTAAACCTTTCTCTTCATTTAAATTCCCTAAGGATATTCTGAGTTTGAAGTTGATCTTCTTACGATAAGTATTCTAATCCTTCTAAACATCTCACCTTAGAATTAAGGGTATTAATATGGTCTTCGTCTGATAACACACAATCGTTACCTAATCAAGATAATACGTCAGGAGCGATATTGAACGCTTTCCAAAAGTTGATCCCAAATAAAAGTTTTATTGGTACCTCCGGTATAACATAAGATTTAACTATTGCTGTTGCATCACCAACAGTGACAGGTAACACATAGCTCGATATAGGTAAAGAAGAACCGTTTGCTGTCACTATGCGACTCACATCGTTTGATTTATGAATAGTAATTAAGTTCTCAAAGTACGTTTGTGTATCACCACCAATATTCGACAGTTCCGAATCAGAATCCAGGAGGCCGGTTTAAGGTAAAAGGACGCAAGTCATTACCATTGACTAAACTATTTAACTTTAAAATAGCATGGTTACTTTCAAAGAATGACCGTATTGTCGAAAACCAGGACAGCCACTCTTCCTGAACTGCCTTATTCGATGGGCGGTATTGCAAGGCAGACCTGGGTGGTGGTTGTTTTTTATTAATCGTACTATTTAATTTTATTTTAACTGGTAGGTAATGGCTAGTCTTAACGGGCTTAAGAACTTGTAGTAAAGTAGTGTTAGAATGTAGCGAAATCGGGTTCCGGATTGTTTTTTCCATAGGGTAACTATCATTATTTGGGTAAATTTCGTTATTATGGTTATATCTCTTTGGGTCTAAATTAGGGGGTGCATTTAAGTTGGAAGTTACTGTTGGGTACATTGTATTGTATAGGTAATTGCGAATATTATGGTTTTATTCTATACGAGTTGAGTGGGGTAACATATTTGGGTGAAAATTGTTCGTTGGGTATATTTGATTATTTGGGTAAATAGCGTTATTATGGTTGTAATATATATGGCTTGGGTAAGGAGACGTGTTTGGGTGTAAATTGTAAAAAATATTATTGAGGGGTATATTGCTCTCGGGAGGTAGCAGCGGGATTGGCGTAGAGTTATTGGGTGGGTAGGGATGGGGGTTTGGGTATAAATGGAAGTAGTCGTAGCTGGGTAAGTTTGCTTATTAAAATTGGAATATTTTAGCCAGTGTCAATGCTAGAAATTATTACTGGGTAATTTAAATTGTTACCATTGTTAGTCTTCTCCGATGTGGTATGTTTTTTTTAAGGTATACACATACGTAATATTGTTATATTTAGTTTGTAAAA
This sequence comes from Argyresthia goedartella, assembly GCA_949825045.1. Lineage (NCBI taxonomy): Eukaryota > Metazoa > Arthropoda > Insecta > Lepidoptera > Argyresthiidae > Argyresthia > Argyresthia goedartella. Next base: position 9,443,651 of record OX463812.1, on the reverse strand, counting down.
AAAATATGTTTTGTATCCTGGTCGACCATACCCCGACTCGGAACCATTAGTTTATTGTTTTATTTTGCGCGGAGGCACATTTAGGACAAGTATTGGCTTTTACGTTATTCTCGCCACAGTGGTAGCAGACAGCAGATAGCAATATACGAAGTTTCTCATGCTCAGGAGTATTAAGCCCTTGCGTCCTTGACCTAATTTCAACTAAAAGACCTAATTTCATTGTAATCAAGCGGTAAATAGTCGCGGGGCAACAGTTTTTGAAGGTCCGTCCAGCAATGGACCTGATCACAAATTCCGTCAAAACATGAGGTCGCTTCGTCTGTGAGCAGTGCACATGCCGAGCGGAACCATGCTGCGTCTGAGATCTCTCGAAAAGCAAATACTTGCTCCAACCTTCGCAGGAACGCCTTAATGCAGGACTTGCCGTTATATTGCAGATCTAATTTGTTTACCGCATTATAACCGTTTATTATCATTTAGCCTAGTGATTCATTAGGTGTAGGTGCAGTGGCCTCGGGGTTAATGCACTTTTGAAATTATCTAAAATATTATCTACACGCAATATTATCTATCTAATATTAAATTTATTAAAAGTAACTTATCCAACTGTCCTTGTAATTCGAGGTGTCTCGTGGATTTGTATACGGAAGGCAATAGGCGTGTAAGACCGTGATAGAATTGGTGGGCAATTGCATGCACACGGTCAAGCACCTTTAAAGAAGTGTGACGTTGTACCGAAGTTTGCAAGAAATCCTTTAGCTCCTCCCTGTTTAGATGCGACAACTTAAAGCTCCTCACTGACGTCGCCCTCGTAATCCGCGACCTCGTCAGTTGGTATCTCGGTATTTAGTTTTCTAACCTGACACCGCAGGTCTCTGACAGTTAATAAGTTAAATGCAATAGGACGTTCCTCCAATGTAGAATTCGACATTATTATTATTTAAGTAATGTGTAAAGAATAAATTTAATTATTAGAGCCGGTGACAGCGAATAGTAGTATGTTTTCAATTCAATTTTGAATATAGTATGGTTATATTTGTTTATGGTAGCGAACCACGGAGTAGTTAAAAATGTTGACGTTAATTTAGCTTGTTATAAAAAGTTAAGGATGATTGAAGTTTAGGGTTTTTGAAGTTAAAGTTCATTGAATTTAAGGTTTAATAGAATAGGTTAAAAAATGCAGGAAAAAATACCCTGAGGCCTTAGGTGGAATACCTCTTATGCAAGTTATATGACCGGAAATCTCAACCATCCACACCGGGACACAAAAGTGCAAGCACCGCTGCTTACTGGTGGAATTATATGGTGAGACCGTGGTAATTACCCGGGCGGATCGTGCATAAAGGTCCTACCACCTGGAATAATAGTATTGTAGCGATATCGTTGAATGTTCAAAAGAACTTGTTGAAACGAGCGTGATCGACCAATTATAAATAATAATTATAACTTAATTTAAGTATTAACAACAATAGTTATATAAATGTTTGACACAATTATACATAGATATTATATTAAAGATAGGTAATTATTATTAAAAGTTCCCCTATTGCTGGCAGTTTTTGTCACAATTAGCACAGGGTAAAATATAAATCGGGTACAGTGTACACAAAATATATATAATATAATACACACAGAGGAGGCAAAAATCGACACAGAAATAAAGAAAACATGTAAAGATATAAAAAAGAAAGTCATTATCATTGGTGACCAACAAGCTCGCGGACTTCAAAAAGCGCTGCAAATATTACTGGGCTCTCAACATTTGGTTACATGCTTTTGGAAATCGGGTGCAAAAGTACGCGACCTTACATACGTGGAGAAAAATGAAATTTCTGCATTAAGCAACAAAGACTTTGTTATTATATTAGGAGGAATGAATGAGGTCAATCCTTTTGAATTTAAAACTCATGCAGCAATTTGGTTGCACTCAATTGAAAAGGCTAACGTAATTGTGTGTGAAATTCCCCATAACAAAAACCTTAGAGAATATAAACTTAACTATGAATTGAAGCTGATCTGCAACCAGTTCCAGAATGTTTCATATCTGGAGTTGAATTATAGTAGGTTTATTCCAGATAGAATGCATTTCACAAAACAATTGAGTAGATCTCTTTTAAGAAAACTATTGCAAATTGACTATACAATAAAGATGAACCAATATACAGAACACATTAACGTACAGAAAAAACACAAAGAAACAGCCAAGGTAATGATAAATATGTCCACTCAAACTAATAACGACACAAAACACATTGAACTGGAACCTGAAATAAAAAATATCAATAAAAATTTAAATAGCAATACAAACAATGACGTAGTAATAAATAGTGGTACCAATAACAAAACTGACATTAATCTCAATGACGACAACAATGATTTTTTTCGTATATCACAATAAAATACACATCCTGCATCAAAACATCAACGGATTAATTAATAAAGTGGATTTACTCTCTGTTCACTTGGATGACCTTCATAAAAACAATAAACAAATAGACGTTATATGCATTACTGAACACAACATGGTAAAAACTGACGAATCTCAATTGTGTATACCAAACTTTACTTTAGCTTCTCAATACGCAAGAAAAAATAGAAATGGAGGGTCGTGCATCCTTGTTAGAAGAAATCATAAATACAAAGTCATCAATGAAATTAAAAATATTAATATCCCAAACTTAATCGAATGCTGTGCAATTGAGCTTATCGAACATAAAATTATTGTTATGTGTATGTATAGAGTACCACCCCAAACAAATAAGAGTGAAAAATTAGAATCATTTTTCACCAAATTAGAAGAAATACTGCAACTAGTTTGCTATAAAAATAAAAAGGTCGTTATAGGTGGTGATTTCAATATCGACATGCTTAGTAACACCGTTGCAAAAAGAAAATTTGTGGATTTACTAAGTAACTATAACTTAAAGAGTTTATTTAATGAACCAACTCGCCTAAGCAGTCGCACATGTCTCGACAATTTCTTACATAACGTGCATGGTTGCAAGGGTGAAATTGTGGAGTTAGCACTATCTGACCACACAGCGCAAATAATTGCGTTACCCGTAAAAAAGTTTTTCTCGCTGACACACTATTTTATCATGCGACGTGATGTAAGCGAGGTAAACATGCAAAAATTTCGAAACTACCTAGGTCAGCTTACTTTTAGTGATGTATACGACAGCACTAAACCCAATGAAGCATTTAATTGTTTCCATGATGCTTTCACGCTTCTGTACTCACTATGTTTCCCTTTAAATAGAATCAAAGTGAATATAATAACTAAGAAAACAAAATGGATATCAAAAGGCATAAAACGATGTTGCAAAAGGAAAAGAAAACTACTGTGGGACTATAGATTAAATCCAAGCTCTACCAACAAACAACTTTTTAAGCAGTACTCCAAACGCCTGAAGAGAGTGATAGTTTCGACACAAAAGGCGCAAAATGACTACTACATCAAAACATCGTCAAACAAAAGCCAAGCGGTTTGGAAAATTATAAACAACACAAAGAATCACATACCCAAAGAGAGTATTAATTGCATAAAAGTCAATGGAAATTTGTTAACAAACCCCACAGAAATAGCCCAAGCTTTTAATAATAATTTTATTGACCAAGTTAAACCTCTTTGTGACATTACTGCTAATAATACTAATAATAATAATCCAGCTTTGACATATAATCAATCAATTTAATTAAATAATTCTTATAAATCTATGTTTATGTCACCGTCAACTCCAGCTGACGTTTATCGACTAACACTATCGTTGAAGAACACTAACAGTACAGGAAACGATGAAGTTTTGACAAAAGTTATAAAATATGTTGCTGATATTATCTGCCCGATGTTATGCTACATAATAAATATCTGCATCGAACATGGTATTTTTCCGGATCGTTTGAAAACTTCTATCGTCAGACCACTCTTCAAAAAAGATAACAAGGAACATATTAATTGTTACAGACCAGTGGCTCTTATCCCAATATTTTCCAAAATAATTGAAAAAGCAATATATGAAAAATTATACAGATATTTAGAACTTAATAATATACTTGCGGATGAACAGAAGGGATTTAGAAGAAATAAGAACATTAATATGGCTGTTTTCGATTTTTTAACCACGATAATGAAAAACCTAGATAACGGCAAAAGAGTGTCATCGATATTTATGGACCTCACAAAAGCATTTGACTATGTCAATCACAAAATCTTAGCTCAAAAATTAAATAGTTACGGAATAAGAGGGAATGTTCTTAGTCTACTAGAATCATACTTGAGTAACCGGTCACAATTGACACAAATAAACAAAATCTGCCCTAAGACAAAAACAGATCAAGTGTATTCTTCTGACGTAAAGGAAATTAAGTATGGTGTTCCACAGGGATCCGTATTAGGACCTTTACTGTTTATTTTATATATAAATGACATCCCAAAAGCTATAAATCATCCAATAGTTTTATTTGCTGACGACAGCACAGTGACATTTATCGGTAATAATTTAATTAACTTAGACATATATGAAAATGACATTAATAATAATTTAGCACATATAATTGAATGGCTAACAAAAAACAATCTTTTAATTAATCTGGGAAAAACTAAACTAATGAAATATAGGCTAGGGCACGGACAGCAATACGCATTGAATATTAAATACTTGAATGAGCAAATTGAATGTACAGAGACAACAAAATTCTTAGGTCTCCATATTGATTCCAACATGTCGTGGAAGACACACATCGAACACTTGCAAAAGAAGCTAAATCAATATGCGTATGCGTTACACATGCTTACAAAAATTGTGAACACTGATGCTGTACTTGTCTCGTATCATGGTTTTGTAGAGTCTTCCGTGCGCTACGGTATAATCTTCTGGGGAAATGCGACGGGTAGAGAGACTATTTTTAAAGCGCAGAAGAAATGTTTGAGGGCTATGTGCAAGCTGGTCCAAACTGACAGTTGTAAACCCTACTTCAAGAGTCTCAACATTCTTAAGATGCCGTCTATTTACATATACGAAACCTTGGTTTTTGTCAAAAGTAATATGCATCTTTTTCAAAATGTCAAAAGCAGGCGTCACCATATGATGCTCAAAATGGAGTGCCACAAGTCAGCCTATTTTAATAAAAGTATATTTGTCATGGCTATTAGAATATATAACAAACTCCCACAGTCTGTAAAAGAAATACAAAATATACACACATTTAAAAAGAAAATAAAGGGTCTTCTAAAAAACAAGGTTTATTACAGTGTCGATGAATACCTCAGTGATGTTTTATAAAGATGGCGACAATGTATTATATGCCAGATGCCTAATATAGTCATATATGTAGGTAATTAGTAATTCTACGCTAATTTTTAATGTTTATAATGTAATTAATACTTATAATGTAAATAAAATTCATATGCCCTCCCATGGCAGAGCATAGAGACCCATCACTCAATGTCATTGATTAGATCTACATATTACCTATGTTCCTGAATAAATGATTCTTTATCTTTATCTTTATCTTTAAAATATACACAAAATGATGTACCTAGATCTAATCACTACCTAGCTCCATCGACCAGTATTTCCTTCTCAAAGAGGGAATTAGTAAATCAACAACACACTATTCGGGCGCCACTGAAATACTTTTTTTTCCTAACTAGGTATAAATAAATTGAACTATATACAAAGTTACCTGTACACTTTATGAAGTTAAAAACTATTTAAATTTACTAAATAAATTTGGGGTTGTGTTATTGCTTTTGGTCGATGTCGACGGTCGACTTTATTATTTGTAGATGGTCAATTTAGATTGCTTAGCTGCGGGTGTGGTCGAGCAGAGCTGCCAGGGGCGAGCGGCTACGTTCGGACGTTGATACATGTTAAATTTATGAAAACACCAGAGATCCTTGCAGAATAACTTTTATAGTTTACAGTGCACGTTCCCAGGAGGTTTTGCTAGATTTGTTTAGCAAGGGAATATAATTGTGACAGACCTGTGACCCATAAGTTATAACCTCAAAACCTTTGTAAAATAAGTAGAAAAACTGACCTTCTGGAAGAAAATAGCCTTGCTTCAATCTGCTGTTACCAATGTCAACTTCGGAACGCCGAAATATCCTTGTACAAGGGACGTGGCACAAGGGTTTCTTAGCACACTCCGCTAGTATTCAACAAAAGCGTTGCAGTGATTACAGCCACGAAGGTTATTATTTATACGTATTACGTAGGTTATGTAGGAACAACTACGGTGATTTCCGGTCAAAGGGATTTCCATATGGTATGTACTTCTTCAGTAATTAATAAAAACCGAAGCAGTGAGCTCGCCGGCTTATTTAAAAAAAGGAACCGGTGATCACTTTACGAAATCGATTTGTCAGCTCAATCTCACAACACGATGTTTCCAACAGGCGAGGAGATCGAAAGTGAAACGAAACGGGAAGTTGAAGTGACCAAAGATTATAAAATTAATTTAAGATACCAACATAACAAGGAATGGAATAAATTGTGTATCGCTGAGGCGTTATTTCACGCCTGAAAATTACACATTACACTGGTCTGTCATTTACGATCCTTTCGGTGGTGCTATTTCCATATGGATTTCGGCAAATTAGAAGCAAGTTAGAAGCGAAGTTACTAACTTGCCGAAACACTATAATAATGGGAGATTTCAATGCAAATATTAGTTATCCAGCACAACTTCTTGTAGCAACTTGTTATGGGTGACTTTGGATACGGCAAAAGAAGCCCAAGAGGGGAAACTTAAGTAAAATATACCTTGGAGAACAAACTTTTCATTACCAGTACAATGTTTAGGAAAAAACCAAATCATAAATATACTTGGAGATCACCTGATGGAACTACGAAGAACGCAATTGATTCCATATTGTCCAACTTCCGTTAAAAAAAGGCAATGTGGAGGTATTAAACAAGGTGCTCTTTGCAACTAACCACAGAATGGTAAGAACAAATATCCTTTTGAATTACCCACAGCAATTTAGAGCCAAATTTAGAACCCAAACAAATATTCTAAAATCTGTAGAGGAAATAAGAAAATACCTAGAGCAACTTAGGACACACCTGTAGAGATCTACTACGACAAGATAGAATACAGCATAAGTAACAGCTTGGAAACAAAAAAATCAAGAAATATCCTATCAATTAAACTTAGAATTGATAAATTGAAGATTTACACTGCAAAATAAGAAACCAAGAACACCAGAGACTAGAAAAGACCTATCAGCATTTTATAAAGCTGCTAACAAATCTATCAAAAGAGACCATAGAGAACACAGAATAAAATAATAGACAAACACATCAAGACGAACTAACGTAAAACGCGCATATAAAGAACTAAATACAACAAAGACTTGGATTCCAAGTCTGAAAAACGATTTTAAAGAAGCGATAGACCGAAAAGACATCTTAGCGATTGCGATTAAGTTCTATCAACAATTATACAGCAAGGGAATCAACGATTATAACGATTACTAATATCAACTCAATCTTTACATATTCATCAGTTATGAAACAAATTTAACGTTTAAAATTAGAAAAATGACCTGGGCCTTACAAAATGGCAAACGAAGAAATAAAAGCTGCGCTACATATTCTGGCAACACCTCTCGCATACATATTCAATCTCATAGCAAAAACTTAAATAATACTTTGCCAATGGACGAAGTCCAAAATCTTATAACTGTATAAAAAAAAAACAAAGGACGTCTCCAACTACCGTCCGATTAGCCTACTTTGACGAAAGCTGTTCACAAGATTTAGGACATTTGATCTCTATAATACCGTTTTCATTCTTGCCGTCTGGTGTGGTGCCCAAAAATTCATTCTCTAGATCAATGAACAAACCGCTATCTTCTATTGTTATGTTCTCCTGCAACTGCAACTCTAACTGCCGTTTCGCATTTTCTTCGTTGACAATGCCATAGTCAAGCGCAGGTAAACGGGATATATTACTGCCATACACAATGTTTGACAATAAACCAGTACAACTTGTGCTTTCACGTTTTACACAAACTTGCCCAAAAACTGAGGACGTCAGTAGTTTTCTCCTCTTGCATATCCACTCAACGCTATTCCTTTGCTAAACTGTTGTCCTTTCAAGCTCCTCTCGTTCAGCAGAAGATAACTTTAAATCCTTTAAGAAATCTGTATTTGCATCCTCAAACACTTCTGGAGTCCAAGCGCCACATCAAGTGCTGCGGCAGACATCGCGTCCCAAGGTATGTCAACTCACGACATTATTAACGATGAGATCTAGTGGTCACCGCAGTGGTTATAACCGGAGGAGACCCAGTAGCTAACCCTGCCTGTCACCATGCCACCCGACCTACCAGGATTCAAGCGACTCGTCAACGTTGTGCTTCAAGAGGAGTTTTAGGAGGACGCGCTATTAGCTCAGCTCATTAGCTGACACGCTTACTGAACGCAGTAAGCTCATCAATGTAACTGCCTATGTACTCAGATTTTGTGAGAATGTCGCCCTTCGTAAGTCAGAATGAAATCTATAATTCACGCTTTCAAGAAACTCGCGCAGCCACGAGTCTTTGGATCAGAAAAGTATGGTATGATGCATACAAGATTGAATTCATTTTAATAAAAAAGGGAGGATTGGTCTATAAATCGCTACAGAAGCTCAGCGTGTCCATTGACGACCAACATTTAAGTAAGTCGCAACTGTCACACGCAGCAAGGCATCCCTATCTCATACCTTAGGATCATAATTCGGCTACAAGAGCTCGTTCGAATAGCCCGCGTTGAGCCTCCGCAAACATTCAGGGGTTCCCAACATGTATTAACCTCATCGTCAACTATGTTTCTCGTAAACTGTTATAATGAATTGTACGTTGTGTGACAAAATCTTTAATGATGGTGTTTTCTCCATGTACTGTAAAGAATTTTGGATTTTGCTACACCAGTATCACGGAGAAGGGTTAAAACCGTAAACTTAGCTCTGAGCGCCAAGCCACATGGAGATGCGGTCAGTGTAAGAGTGGAAGTGTTAGTCCACGCATCGATGATGTACGGTGTAGTGGCCGCACGTCTTGAAGATGTTATAGGAAGTTATGTTTAAGCTCTGGTAGCTATGATGGGTTCTTGTAGTTGTTGTAGTTAGTTAGAGAAAGATCAACAAAGTTCAGTAAAGCACTATATTGTCACTTAATAACACGAAATACAGATAAATTAGGCAAGTCTTTCTTGGTAGATGTTAACCCGATCAATATCGTATTGCTACTGCTTATTTTTGTATAGGTAATAACGTCATGCTCAGTGCAACGCTAACAAATTAAAAGTAGGTCGTTATTAATTATGTACAAACTGTACATCTTGGAAGCCCCAAGAAAAGATAAAAGTATGATAAGAAAGATTTGCCTTAACAATTAAATTAATCAAAATTAAAAACTAAATTGTCTGCACCGAGACTAAAGTCCCGCCGCGATGCATCCGCTCGAGGCGTCATCGGTCTCGGATTGTCCCGTGTTGGTTTTTGCTGATTCTGGAGTTCTGTGCTTATCGTTGATAGCTCGATTTGCTCGCGCCGCTCTCTGACTGCATTATGTTTTCTCGTACATTTTGGAAGGCAGCGAGTCTTCGCCACCCACACGATGCCGATGATGATAAGGACGGTGACCATCGAGTAGCCAACCACGTAGTGGTGCAGATCATGTCTTGTTAAATTGGCGGGCAGGCTATTTTCCTTTCTCTTCTGAAATTCAACCTGTTCTCTGAGTTTCTTCATGTCAGCATTTTCGCTCGTAAGTTGATAAGGCACCTTAGGATAGGTCAGGCTCACTATGTTGTTTACAGTAGAGTTTATTGTTGCTTCCGGAATGTTATAGTTTATTGTTGCATTACTTTTGTATTTGTTGTGTGCGAAGATGCTTAGATCATCGGACTGTAGCACACAGCCCTGTGATATTGTTATGATAGCGGCAGATGTGAGCGTGTATGATGCGATGTCTTCGTTGCAGATAGTCCGTATAGTGCATGTCCCGCAGCATGTTGCCAGCCAGCTGTTCGGTAGGTGTAACTCGATCCACTCTGTCTTGCATGACGCCGGTTTAACGTCACAGGGCAAGGTCGTTGTGTGACCAAGTAACTTTGCTTCGCACGGAGTTTTGTCAATGTTGTTATGAAGATTGTAGATCGGCACATTCTGTTGACAGATGTACTGGTCTTGATTGTGTACAGTACAGGAGCGTAAATTTTCATCAGTTATCGACATGTAGGTATTCTTTTTGAAGTCTGTTGTTAGGTATGGGGTTCTCGGTTGGATTATGACTATTTCAGCGCCCATCTTGATCGGCAGTGGAATGATCCGATATAGAGCGTAGTCCCCTTCCGCCACCAATGGTATTTGGATTTGAAACAGAAAATAATTAGTTGTGACCCTAGCTCTGACCTTCAAAAGCTTGTATAATTCCTTGATGCTCTTCGTGACATCAGTGTCGCCCGGGATTGACAGGGTCTTCGGTAGTTGTTCGTTTATGTTTTTCAGTTGTTCCATTAACTTAGTAGGTGTAATCAAATGAACGTCAATGTGTCCTTGGTACACGTCAGTAAGTGTATTGAAAATTATTTCTTGTATTTTTTTCAAGTTGTTAATAAGCATGTAGGCTGACAGGGATGCCGAGCTGAAGTAGGTTGTCGCCATTACGACTTCTAATTCTTCTTTAATTGTTGCAAAGGTAATGTTGGTTTGATTGATAAAGCCGTCGATCATGTTGAACTGTTGTTGTATATTATTTTCATTTTTCTTGAGTTTTTCGTTTTGGAGTTCCACTATTGAGGTCTGATTTTTTATAAGTTGTAATAAGTATTTTTCGTTTTCTTGCACCGATTGAATATCATCTTGATATTTTTCCGCAAATCGCTGATCCAGCACCCCAAACAGGCTGTTTGCGACGTAGCCTACTCCGTCGATCAGTCCTCGTTTCTTCCTTCTCTCGCCTAGGTGGGCATGTGGAGACAGTAGCATAGTATTGTATGTTTTAAGTTCTTCGTTCTCGTAGTAAAGTTGATGCAGTGTCGTTTTGCAATATCTTGGGTCCGTTTTTTGGCAGAAATTGTTAATGTCGTTGAGATATCCTTCCATTCGTCGAATTCCATCCCAGTAGTTAGTTAAGTTATAATACATGACTAATGTCCATTCATCGTGTGTAACTTGAAGCGCTCCTAGCTTATCGTAGTAAATCGGCCGCTCGGGTTCCACCTTGGTTATTTGTGTTTTTGTTGAAGTTGCGTACGTTCCAGTGATGAATGTAAACGTTAATAGCATCGTCGTCATAATAGAGAAAGCCGCGTAGACATTTTGAACCTTTCTTTGGGTTTTCATGTTATTGCTGTTCGGGTCCACATGTTTTTCGTCGTACTTTGTTCTGTTTTCATTATTTTCCGATTCGGTAGGCAATAATGATAGTTTTGTTACGGGTTTTTTGATCGTTCCAGTTTGAGTTTTTAAAGTAGTTACGCGTACGTAGCTACCTGGAGGTTCACGTGTGTGTGATTGATCACACGTCCCATTGCCCATTTTGCGGGGGGGAGGTTGTCTTCCTTAACCAAGACAACGTCTCCTATCTTGATGTTTTTGTTAGGCTTGTTCCACTTGCATCTAGTTTGAAGTTGATTTAGATAATCGTTTGACCAGTTTTTCCAAAATTGTTGTGCTATATGTTCAGTTAATTGCCAGCGGCGCCGTATGTCGATGCCCCTGATGTCCGTATAATCCGATAACGGTGGTGTCAACGTTGCGCCACCGGTGAGGAAGTGCCCGGGTGTCAGGCAGTTGTAAAATTCCTCTGGATCTTCAGTTAAGGGGCACAGTGGCCTTGAGTTAAGGCATGCTTCGATTTTCGTTAGCAAAGTTAGGAACTCTTCATAGGTTAATTTCTGTTCCCCCAGTACTCGGCGAAGATGGTGTTTCATGGATTTGACCGCAGCCTCCCATAGTCCTCCGGCTGTCGGCCATGATGGTGCGTTAAACCGCCAAGTCACCTCCATTTTACTGATTTCTTTGAAGAATTTTTCAGTCATCATCTTCTTAAAGTCGACGAACTCTTGTCGAAGCACACTTGAAGCTCCAATAAAGTTGGTTCCGCAGTCTGAATATACACATTTCGGCATCCCGCGCCTAGGGCACATTCTCTGGAATGCGGCGAGGAATGTTTCCGTACTGAGATCGGATACAAGTTCAAGGTGTACAGCCTTCGTGGCCAAACACACAAATACTGCGATGTAGCCCTTGGATGTTTTCACTCCTCTTCCCTTGTTTAGTTTGATGTCAATGCTGCCCGTAAATTCCACGCCGGTGTGCGTAAATGGCTTCGATGGGGTGATGCGTTGCTTCGGTAAGTCTCCCATCAGTTGATAATTTTTATGAGGACCGAAGCGACGACAGCGAACACAGTTGTGCAAGATGGATTTGACGGCTCTATTGCCCCCGATTATCCAGTACCGCTGCCATATGTATGTTAGTGTGAGCCGCGCTCCGCCATGCAATGTCAAAAGATGCGCGTGCTCGATCATAAGTTTTGTAAATCTTCCGTTGCGTGAGAGAATTACAGGATTTTTCATGTCTCCTGGTAATATTGATTTGTTCAGTCGACCTCCCACACGCATAATGTTGTTCTCGTCCATGTAAGGGTTAAGTTTATTGATATTGCTTTTTGAAGGTAAAGGTTTATTGTTCTGAAGTAGCCTGTCTACCTCAAATTCCTTTTCCTGCACGTATTTAATTATCAGTTCATTCGCTTTGGTCAATTCGTTTGTTGTTATGTGAGGTATTTGTTGACTTGCAGTAGATTGCGTTTTTGTGACGAAGCGCAAAATCCAGGCAATGACTCGGCGAACTCCGGTCAAATTACTGTTATTCACCAGTAATGTTTCTATAAAATGCTCGGGTTTTTTATTGATAGTTATTATGTTGCTGTTATGTTTCTCGCTTTCTTTGCTTTCTGTTAAGTTTGTATAGAGGCATTGTTGAGACGATGTTGATGTTTCTTGTAGGGTATATTCGGGGTCCTTTAGGAACTCTGGGCCCTACCACCAAAGGCTAAAGTTGAGTAGTTTACTTGGTTGTAAACCTCTGGATGCACAATCAGCTGGGTTGAGCTCCGATTTCACGTATTGCCATGTGTTAGCTGGCAATATAAGTTTTATTTTATTGACTCTGTTTGCTACGTAGGTTTCCCACCGCGATGATTCACCTTGTATCCATGCTAGCACCACTTGTGAGTCGCACCACGCTCGTTTGATTATGTTGTAGCCGGCGAGAGCTGTTTGAACTTTTTTCATTACTTCCGCTAGCAGGAGAGCGCCACATAGTTCCATTCTTGGTAGGCTTATTTTCTGTGATATTGGCGCCACACGAGTTCTTGCAATCAGTAGGGTTAAAACAAACTCTCCGTGTTCATTTAGGACTCGGCTTTAGACAACGCAGGAGTACGCTTTTTCACTTGCGTCGCTAAATCCCAATAGCTCGATGTTGTTATTTAATCCGGCAATCCATCTGGGAATTCGCATTTCCGGAATGATTGGTATTTCACCTTTCAGTTTAAGCCATTCTGTTTTAACCTCCATTGGTACCTCTTCATCCCATCTTAGGTTACTTATCCATAGTTTTTGAAAGATAAGCTTGGCAGTTAGTGTAACCGGAGATAGCCAGCCCAACGGGTCATAAAGTTTGGAAATCTCTGATAGGAGTGTTCGTTTTGTTAGTTTTGAGGTTTGTTGGAGTGGCCAGTTAAACTTGAATGTATCCGCTTCCGGGTTCCAGGTTAGACCAAGGGTTTTCTGTGATTCTTCGTATTTAAATTCGTAATAAAGTTGTTTTTTGTCGAAATTTGCTCTTCAGTTAGTTCCTCTAGCAGAGCAGGGTGATTTCCGCTCCACTTTCTTAGGTTCATGCCGCCTCTTTGTAGCAACATGATGAGTGATTTTTGTAGCTTTTTAGCTTCTTCCAGAGACGAATGACCGCTGATCAGGTCGTCAATGGAGAACTCTTGAGTCAAGGTCACTGCTGCACCTGGATATGGTACCTTGTCTCCATCATCACTAGCTAATTGTTTCAAAGTTCTCATCGCCAGCCATGGAGCACACTTAGTACCGTAGGTTAAAGTTTGTAATTTGTATTCTTGCATGTTTTCTCTTGGTGAGGCTCTCCAGATGATTTTCGTCAGGTCTCGTTGTTCTTCCTGAATCCAAAGGCAACGGTACATTTTTTCAATGTCCGCTGTGAAGGCATAGCGGTAAGTTCTCCACTTCAAAATCAATGCTTGAATGTCTTTTTGTAGGTTTGGACCCTTCTCTAGCAAGCTGTTGAGGCTGTAGCCGCTAGATGTCTTCTGAGATGCGTTAAACACTGTTCGAAGTTTGGTTGTAGTTGAACTTTCTCTCAACACTCCATGATGTGGGAGAAAACACTGAAGAGCTGATGTTGTGGTCTGTGATGGCTCCATGTGACCTAAATCTTCGTATTCTTTCATGAAATCTCGATACATGGTCGCTAGTTGTTGTTTCCTCTCCAGTCTCTTTTCAAGTTGAAGAAATTGCGAGATGGCTATGTTTTTTGAATTGCCAAGTTTTCTCTCAAAATCCGAACATAAGGGCATCTGAACAATGTATTGACCTTGAGAATTACGCTGAACAGTCTTCTTGTAAAACTCTTCACATTGCTCTTCCCTTGGCGTATCCGGTTGCTGCTGGGAGATGTCTTCGGTTTCCCAAAAGCGTGTTAGTTCTTGTAGGTCAATCAAAGTTACATTACAGCAGTATGATTTAGTTATGCTGCCACATAATATCCACCCCAACTGCATTTGTTGTGCAATAGGGGCTGATTGATTGCCTTTCAGAAAGGCGTCCAGAATTATTTCAGCGTACACTCCTGCCCCAAGTAAGAAATCTATGTTTTGAGAGATGTTATACTCCGGATCGGCGAGTTTTAAGTTGCTTAAATGAGGCCAGTTAGCCTTGGGGAATGACACGTTCGGTAAGTTGTTAGTTACTTTTTTCATAATCAGCGCTTGAGTTTCAAACGTGCAATCCGAGTTAATTGATTTACAGTTTATTTGAAGACTTCCTTTGCATTCCCCTGAAGATGATCCAATTCCATTGACGCTAGCATTAAATTTCTTTCAGGGTAGTTTTAGAAGATGAGCCGCCCTTTCCGAGATCAGGTTTACTTGTGCTCCTTGATCCAGAAGTCCGCGAAGATTTTGGTAAGTTCCGTCAATAGATTTAATATTCAATTGAACTGTTGTTAATAAAATCTCTTTATCGTTAATTGGTGCGTGATTTGAAGTATTTGCTTGACCCGAATTGGATGATTGCTGAGTTGAGATGTTTATGTTTGCAGTTGTTTCTTTGCGTAATGAAGCATGGTATGATGTTTCAAATTGCACTCTTTGCATGTTTTCGCTGATTTGCAAGCGTCCGAGCCGTGGCTAAAAAGACAGTTTTTGCATAAACGAAGTTTCGCAATTGTGCCGTTTCTTTTCGCTGTATCCATGTCGACGAACTTCGGACATTGCATCAAAACATGATTTTCGTTGCATAAAGGACATTGTCCATAAGTTATATGACAGATTTTGTTAAATGTTGGTTTGTAGTCAAAATGTTTTTTTCTTGAGTTTGTTTATTCGACGGAGTGGAGAAGGGCTTCGTTGAGTTTTCTTTTCTTGTGCTTTTCTTTGCTTGAAAGGTAAAATATTTTAAAAATTCTTCAAGTTTCGGAATCGCTCGTTGATCAACCCGAGTCTTCACATAGTCCTCATAGGAAGTTGCGTCCAGTTTTTGCGACATCAAATACACAATGATGGGGTCCCATGTTTGTACGTCTAGGCCGATATTCACGAAACCGTTGACAGCTTCGTTTATGACGTCATGCATCTTTTTTAAGTTGAACGCGTCGCGTTGTTGTATGTTGGGCAAATGCATTATGGTGTTCATGAAGGTCACAAATTGCAGATGACGATTGTCGTATCCTTGCAATAAAAGTGCCCAGCATGAATCGTAGTTATCCGCGCTGATCGATAGGTGTTGAACAATCAACAATGAAGTTTCGTCTTTAAATGCTGCATCTTTTGCGCCTTGTTTATAGTGGGGTTGTTGTGGATTGTTTCCGTAAATAGATCTTTAAAAGAAATCCACTGTTTGTAGTCTCCTTTAAATTCCGGTATGTCGACTCGCGGCGCAGAGTGCTGATAGTGCATTGTTGAATGTAGTTTGTTTTTTAGTTGTTTGCGTAATTGTTCATAATCCTGTTCGCCTTTCAGGATGCGACAGTTGTATGCCTCACACTGGACCCCCCCCCCCCCCCCCCGCCAGACTTGCCTCAATCTCACAGTGCAGTCTCAATCTCTCGACAGGTTCCCATTTCGACTTTAAGATGGCTAAACAATCTTCCAGTTCCCATTTTTCAGTGATGGACTGAAAATCGATTTTCGCCATGGCGCGATCAAGCGCTTTCATGTTAATTTCTTGCTTGAACATAAGTAAGTTGATGTTGTTTTCATTATCCTCTGGGATCCCCACCAAATCAAAGTTGATGTTGTAGTCGGTAGGGGTTGGTTTTAACCCTTGAAGAGCTTGCAGTTTCTTCAAAATGTCATCTTTCGTTTTTTCATACATTTTCTTAGTCATAGCATAGACGTCATCGGTAAAGTACTTGATGTTCTTTTCAGGAACCGTGGCCTCAATTGTTCCATGCCTTTCTTCAAACTCCTGCCAGTAGTCGTCGAATTTGGAGAGCGTATTCGATAGGTAGTCTTTAGTCTTCCTTGATGAGCCGTCCTTCCCATAATTAATGCATCCTTGTTTGAATTTGTTAAAAAGTTCTAGTTGTAAAGTTAGATGTTCCATGATGTTCCTCAAGTTTGAACGCTCAGGGATTCGGCGAAGTTTAGTTGTCCTCCTTTCCCGTCCTGCAGTCCACAGTAACGCGAAAAGGTTAAGTTGTTATTGTTTGTTCACTTTTACGTCCTGCAGTTCACAGTAACGCGAAAAGGTAAAGTTGTTATTGTTTGTTCACTTTCACGTCCTGCAGTTCACAGTAACGCGAAAAGGTAAAGTTGTTGTTGATTGAAGTAAGTAGTTTCAGTTCAGAGCTCGCTGGATGATGGATGCAAGTGATCACGGCCGTGAATCTCAATCCCCTCCGTCCCTGCACCGATGTTTACGACTTCTCAATTCAATTCGGTGATTCCGCTGGTGGAGGCCGAAAGAACCGATCCGTTATCAGTGAGGAATAGAAGGAACAAAGAGTCTATTAGTTTGTGGCACTTGCTTCTCGATGCTCGAAGGACCATAAAGATGTACGGTGTAGTGGCCGCACGTCTTGAAGATGTTATAGGAAGTTATGTTTAAGCTCTGGTAGCTATGACGGGTTCTTGTAGTTGTTGTAGTTAGTTAGAGAAAGATCACCAAAGTTCAGTAAAGCACTATATTGTCACTTAATAACACGAAATACAGATAAATTAGGCAAGTCTTTCTTGGTAGATGTTAACCCGATCAATATCGTATTGCTACTGCTTATTTTTGTATAGGTAATAACGTCATGCTCAGTGCAACGCTAACAAATTAAAAGTAGGTCGTTATTAATTATGTACAAACTGTACAGATGAAGCATCTCCTGTTTCTGCTACTACCAGTGAAATACCACCCGTCACACCGAGCATCTCAGCGAGTTTTACATCAATCACACCTGGCGGCTCGGTGGAGTCAGCATCGCTGGCAACGATACTGGAGGAGATAAAGGGTGTTAAGAGGCAGCTATTTGGTCTACCAACCGTTTGCAAGGACATCAATTCGATCAAATCTAATATCTCAGATTTGAAAATGTCACGTGATTTAAATTCAGCTACTCTCGAGGAACATAGGGACCGTATCATAGCACTTGAAAGCAATTCCTCGGAAATTCTAATCGTTAATGATGCCCTGGGGACTACTCGATCTGAGGTTGCCTCTCTTAAACCTGAACTGGCAGAAAGGGATCAAATAGCAAGGATGAATAATATCGAGGTTAAATGTATTTCTCTGAAAAATTCAGAAAACCTCTACCACATTGCTGAAGAATTGTGCAAAGCAGTCGATTATCAGGTGCCCAAATGGCAGATTATCTACATAGCCAGGGTCCCAACTCAAAATTACAAGGAGAAGTCTCGCACTTCCCTTACGTCTATGGTTTAGCCTCATTTTTTTTTTGGAGGAAGTTCTTGCGCTTGGCTCGCAAATAGTGGGGTATTCGTGATGCTTGATTCGTAATGTTGTATAACCAGGTCTAACATAACTAGGTCTGCGGCCTCACATTTCTCTGACGATAACTGGGTTATTAGAGTCGCTTGACTCGGTTAGTGATGTCGTACTATTCTTAAATATAGTATATTTTAACTAGCTCAACAGAGCTAGCCAAACGAAAGCACACCATACCTTTTTAGATATGGTGTGCTTTCGTTGATCTTGGCTCGGCCTTTGGCCTTACACTTGTCTTTTTTATGTTGTTATTTTTTTACAAATGGCTCGGCCTGCGGCTTTGAATTTTTCTAACAATTAGTGGGGTATTTGTAACGGGTACATTTATTTTTATTACTTTATTATACACATAATTACTAGATAGACAATATAAATTATAATGAAAATAAATCAATGTTCAGCATCCGTCAATTGCTTTATCCAAAACTTAAATATGCAAAAACACACACACACATACACACAAACACACTAAGAAAATAAAGCGCCCCGGACCATATCGGATGCAAAAGTCCCCATCACGCTGGCGGCGTTTCCGCGCTGCACTGCGAGGAAGATCCTCTGCATAAGATAGGACCCGGAGCGGCGGTCATAGCCACGGTCCCTCAGGCGGCGCCTTATTTCCCTAATTAATGCCTTGCCCTGCACTCCCCAGACCCCGGTGGTTTCTATGGCAAGCGGGACGAATATATACTGGCCCAAAAGCACAGAGTACTATTGGGTCTTCATCCTCGCTGCCTCTTCCGCTGCGGCCCCCGGGTGGACACGGTCAATGCCAGGTGGGAGGGGGCGAATCACACGTCGCATCCCAAAGCAATGAGCGCCCCCCTCTCCCACGGGATCATGGTCAGGCCATCCGGGCGTTTCCCATCGGTACGACACAGCCCCGCGGGCTCCAATACACAAATTGTACGTCATTGTCATATCCCGTTGCAAGTCGAGGGAAGTTATTTGTATAACATTAGCTCTTAATTTCTTACTATTTTTTTGCAAATAGCTCGGCTTACGGCCTTGCAACTCTGTTAGATGTGGTGTGTTTTCGTAGGGGCTTGCTGGCCTCCGGCCTCGCACTTTGACTACATTTGGGTCTAGTTACTAACATGCAGGCCTGCGGCCTCGCATTTCACTGACAATAAGTGGGTTATTCTTGACGATTGACTAAGCTTTTGGTGTTGTAATATTTTTAAATATATATATAATGTGCTTTAGTTTGGCATGGCTCGGTCTTGGGCCTTGCACTTTTCTTTGTTATATATATTTTTTACCACAAATGGATCAACCTGTGGCCATGCGTTTCTCTGACAATCGGTGGGTCATTCGTGATGCCTAATTCGGATCTTAGTTTCATAATCTCTGATCAGGTGTCCCCTCATCCAGTTTAAGTAGAAATGTGTTTACTACAGCCCCCTCTAGTCAAAAAAATATTTTGTTGCACCATAATGCCGAGCTCCGTGGTCTAATGAGTTTCATGCTTTCATCTCACACAGGAGATGCATGTTCGGATCCCGACCATGTACCAATGAGATAATTAATTGATCTTAAGTAAATTATCGGTCGTATAGTTTTTCGGATCACACGTTAAGCTGTTGGTCCCGTCTACGTGGTAGCGTTTGTAAAACCCCTCCATCAACCGGCACTGAAACAGCGTAGTGGAGTATGCCTTGATTTTAATCAAAGTCAAAATCTAAGTCAAATTTATTTATTACTATAGATAGTTGTATATACTTAGCAAACGTCATTTTTTGCCTCTTCTAGATTAACCCCATACAGTCCCATAATTTAAGTAATCTTGAACATTGTAATATCGCTTTTTAAATTGCTCAAATGGCAATTTCAAAATCTCCAGACATGCAATGACCCTTGAAAGAATTGCTAACCTTTGCGAGCCTAAACCAGGGCGCAACTAGTCTGTGATTACTTCTTAGGTTAACATTATAGCTATTGCTAAGTTTGAAAAATGTTGTAAGGTTCTTGTGTATATACATTATATTTTCGAAAAGAAATTGACTAGCTGCAGTTCGTATGTCAATTACTTTAAAAAGCTCTCTGAAGGAGTCTATTCATTTAAAATTATAAATTGCTCAAATTTCTCTTTTCTGTAAATAGAAATAGTTTAAATATTCGCTGCTTTCCCCCACAACAAGATACTATTGGACATGACACTAAGAAAGTAACTAAAATAAACTAGCTTATATGTAGCCACACATCTGTGTTTAGCCTGATGTACCTAACAGCGTAAACCGCAGAACTTAATTTACCAGCTAATTAATCTATGTAGGGTCCCCACTGCAATTTGCTATAAACGATTATTCCAAGAGACTTCGCATCATTTACTCATTGTAACGTGTTGCCGTCTATCACTAAACTGATTTCAACTTGTCTGATATTTGTAAGAGAGACTTTGATACACTTGGGTTAACTGTGCACCAATTCAAGGTAAATGGTACGCCATTAACATCATCAAAATCTTCTTTTTGTCTTTCAATTTTGAAGACGAATGAAGTATCATCAGCAAACAACACTATGTCAGTCAATTTCTCCACCATGAAAGGCAGATAGGAAAGGACCTAATATGGAACCTCGTGGAACGCCAATTTTTACACCCGATCCATCACATCTAACGCCATTGACTTCTGCCTTTTGAATTCTATTGATTAAATATGATCTTTCCAGATCCAACGCTGTATTTTCTAACTCCATAATGTTTTAGTTTCATTAGTAGTATTATGATCAACACAATCAAATGCCTTCGACAGATCACAAAAAACTCCGGTAGCATCCTGTGCGGCCTCCTATGTAGAATAAATATGAGATATGAAGGTAAAACCTGCATCCGTAGTCAATTTACTCGTATCCGGGTGAAGGCCAGTGCCTCTCGGTGGGGTCATTCATTCATCACCAAAGTTCAGTAAAGCACTATATTGTCACTTAATAACACGAAATACAGATAAATTAGGCAAGTCTTTCTTGGTAGATGTTAACCCGATCAATATCGTATTGCTACTGCTTATTTTTGTATAGGTAATAACGTCATGCTCAGTGCAACGCTAACAAATTAAAAGTAGGTCGTTATTAATTATGTACAAACTGTACAGATGAAGCATCTCCTGTTTCTGCTACTACCAGTGAAATACCACCCGTCACACCGAGCATCTCAGCGAGTTTTACATCAATCACACCTGGCGGCTCGGTGGAGTCAGCATCGCTGGCAACGATACTGGAGGAGATAAAGGGTGTTAAGAGGCAGCTATTTGGTCTACCAACCGTTTGCAAGGACATCAATTCGATCAAATCTAATATCTCAGATTTGAAAATGTCACGTGATTTAAATTCAGCTACTCTCGAGGAACATAGGGACCGTATCATAGCACTTGAAAGCAATTCCTCGGAAATTCTAATCGTTAATGATGCCCTGGGGACTACTCGATCTGAGGTTGCCTCTCTTAAACCTGAACTGGCAGAAAGGGATCAAATAGCAAGGATGAATAATATCGAGGTTAAATGTATTTCTCTGAAAAATTCAGAAAACCTCTACCACATTGCTGAAGAATTGTGCAAAGCAGTCGATTATCAGGTGCCCAAATGGCAGATTATCTACATAGCCAGGGTCCCAACTCAAAATTACAAGGAGAAGTCTCGCACTTCCCTTACGTCTATGGTTTAGCCTCATTTTTTTTTTGGAGGAAGTTCTTGCGCTTGGCTCGCAAATAGTGGGGTATTCGTGATGCTTGATTCGTAATGTTGTATAACCAGGTCTAACATAACTAGGTCTGCGGCCTCACATTTCTCTGACGATAACTGGGTTATTAGAGTCGCTTGACTCGGTTAGTGATGTCGTACTATTCTTAAATATAGTATATTTTAACTAGCTCAACAGAGCTAGCCAAACGAAAGCACACCATACCTTTTTAGATATGGTGTGCTTTCGTTGATCTTGGCTCGGCCTTTGGCCTTACACTTGTCTTTTTTATGTTGTTATTTTTTTACAAATGGCTCGGCCTGCGGCTTTGAATTTTTCTAACAATTAGTGGGGTATTTGTAACGGGTACATTTATTTTTATTACTTTATTATACACATAATTACTAGATAGACAATATAAATTATAATGAAAATAAATCAATGTTCAGCATCCGTCAATTGCTTTATCCAAAACTTAAATATGCAAAAACACACACACACATACACACAAACACACTAAGAAAATAAAGCGCCCCGGACCATATCGGATGCAAAAGTCCCCATCACGCTGGCGGCGTTTCCGCGCTGCACTGCGAGGAAGATCCTCTGCATAAGATAGGACCCGGAGCGGCGGTCATAGCCACGGTCCCTCAGGCGGCGCCTTATTTCCCTAATTAATGCCTTGCCCTGCACTCCCCAGACCCCGGTGGTTTCTATGGCAAGCGGGACGAATATATACTGGCCCAAAAGCACAGAGTACTATTGGGTCTTCATCCTCGCTGCCTCTTCCGCTGCGGCCCCCGGGTGGACACGGTCAATGCCAGGTGGGAGGGGGCGAATCACACGTCGCATCCCAAAGCAATGAGCGCCCCCCTCTCCCACGGGATCATGGTCAGGCCATCCGGGCGTTTCCCATCGGTACGACACAGCCCCGCGGGCTCCAATACACAAATTGTACGTCATTGTCATATCCCGTTGCAAGTCGAGGGAAGTTATTTGTATAACATTAGCTCTTAATTTCTTACTATTTTTTTGCAAATGGCTCGGCTTACGGCCTTGCAACTCTGTTAGATGTGGTGTGTTTTCGTAGGGGCTTGCTGGCCTCCGGCCTCGCACTTTGACTACATTTGGGTCTAGTTACTAACATGCAGGCCTGCGGCCTCGCATTTCACTGACAATAAGTGGGTTATTCTTGACGATTGACTAAGCTTTTGGTGTTGTAATATTTTTAAATATATATATAATGTGCTTTAGTTTGGCATGGCTCGGTCTTGGGCCTTGCACTTTTCTTTGTTATATATATTTTTTACCACAAATGGATCAACCTGTGGCCATGCGTTTCTCTGACAATCGGTGGGTCATTCGTGATGCCTAATTCGGATCTTAGTTTCATAATCTCTGATCAGGTGTCCCCTCATCCAGTTTAAGTAGAAATGTGTTTACTACAGTCCCCTCTAGTCAAAAAAATATTTTGTTGCACCATAATGCCGAGCTCCGTGGTCTAATGAGTTTCATGCTTTCATCTCACACAGGAGATGCATGTTCGGATCCCGACCATGTACCAATGAGATAATTAATTGATCTTAAGTAAATTATCGGTCGTATAGTTTTTCGGATCACACGTTAAGCTGTTGGTCCCGTCTACGTGGTAGCGTTTGTAAAACCCCTCCATCAACCGGCACTGAAACAGCGTGGTGGAGTATGCCTTGATTTTAATCAAAGTCAAAATCTAAGTCAAATTTATTTATTACTATAGATAGTTGTATATACTTAGCAAACGTCATTTTTTGCCTCTTCTAGATTAACCCCATACAGTCCCATAATTTAAGTAATCTTGAACATTGTAATATCGCTTTTTAAATTGCTCAAATGGCAATTTCAAAATCTCCAGACATGCAATGACCCTTGAAAGAATTGCTAACCTTTGCGAGCCTAAACCAGGGCGCAACTAGTCTGTGATTACTTCTTAGGTTAACATTATAGCTATTGCTAAGTTTGAAAAATGTTGTAAGGTTCTTGTGTATATACATTATATTTTCGAAAAGAAATTGACTAGCTGCAGTTCGTATGTCAATTACTTTAAAAAGCTCTCTGAAGGAGTCTATTCATTTAAAATTATAAATTGCTCAAATTTCTCTTTTCTGTAAATAGAAATAGTTTAAATATTCGCTGCTTTCCCCCACAACAAGATACTATTGGACATGACACTAAGAAAGTAACTAAAATAAACTAGCTTATATGTAGCCACACATCTGTGTTTAGCCTGATGTACCTAACAGCGTAAACCGCAGAACTTAATTTACCAGCTAATTAATCTATGTAGGGTCCCCACTGCAATTTGCTATAAACGATTATTCCAAGAGACTTCGCATCATTTACTCATTGTAACGTGTTGCCGTCTATCACTAAACTGATTTCAACTTGTCTGATATTTGTAAGAGAGACTTTGATACACTTGGGTTAACTGTGCACCAATTCAAGGTAAATGGTACGCCATTAACATCATCAAAATCTTCTTTTTGTCTTTCAATTTTGAAGACGAATGAAGTATCATCAGCAAACAACACTATGTCAGTCAATTTCTCCACCATGAAAGGCAGATAGGAAAGGACCTAATATGGAACCTCGTGGAACGCCAATTTTTACACCCGATCCATCACATCTAACGCCATTGACTTCTGCCTTTTGAATTCTATTGATTAAATATGATCTTTCCAGATCCAACGCTGTATTTTCTAACTCCATAATGTTTTAGTTTCATTAGTAGTATTATGATCAACACAATCAAATGCCTTCGACAGATCACAAAAAACTCCGGTAGCATCCTGTGCGGCCTCCTATGTAGAATAAATATGAGATATGAAGGTAAAACCTGCATCCGTAGTCAATTTACTCGTATCCGGGTGAAGGCCAGTGCCTCTCGGTGGGGTCATTAATGGGCTACATTTATTTTACATACTCCAAACACCTTATAAATATTATAATAATAATTTTATAATAATTAATATTCCTCTTTTAACAGTTTAGTAGGTTTATAGATTTGATCGCGAAATGCCAACTATCGAGCACGGTTAGTTATCTTAACGTTTCATGTAGTAGATATAACCACGTCGACATGAAATCTCCACGCAACAGATCGCATACCTACCTTCTTAACTATGCATTGCTCATTCGTATTTAAGGCTATTTTCAGAACTGAAGCGAAGAAGAAGTGTGTGCATGGTTTCTGTATGTCTGGTTTGGTAGAGCTGTTCTTGAACATCCATATCGCTATTTTTATCTGTAATACAAATTTATATGAGTATAAATAAGTATAAGTTAAAATAATAACGCAAGTAAATCTGACTGAGATTTACTTCCGTACTAATTATTGACTGCATGGGCGGGGGGTGACAGGATCCTAAAATGTAAGGCTCTCCACTCGTGTCAATTTGATCTGCCTACGAGGTCTAGTTAGTAATTATCTAGAGCTAGAACCAATAGCAACTATTATCTAATCTGTGCCAATAGATACAGTGGCAGTACTGAGTTAACCTCTATGACAGTATTAGGAACTAGAAAACCTTGCCTTGGTAATCTGCGTATTTTTTTTCATATCGAAGTTCTCTGTAACGTTATCCATATCTCCAGAGAAACTGAGGCTATTCTCCGAGCAGTTGTCGCGCTTTGGCCCTTTGCAAATCTTCATGGTGGCAACACTAAGCTTAAAAACGTCCTGTAGATCAAGCATAATGGAAGTTCTTGACAGTTCGGCGATAGAGCGTCTACATCATCAACAGGACAGTCCCTGTGTCGCTTTTTTTTAATTAACTTGCTAGCTAGAATGGCTATTCGTGGGCATTACTGTGCCTCTGCCACCCAGTTTGGGACAAGGTTTAACGCTATGTTGAATGACCTGAGCCAAAGAATGTCAGCCAATTACAGTCTTTTCTGGGATTAGTTAATTAGTATAGATTTATTGATGATATGATCCCGAACGCATCATCCATATTGTGCCCATCATCAAAAATCCTCGCCAGTGGTGACAGTAAAAGTGGCGGTTCCAGTTATAAAAAAGTCAGCAAAACCGTCAATGACCTGTAAAAGGTATTCTTTTTCTACACCCTGAAGAGGCATTACGATGTCGTCAAGTTTATTGGAGTACACTTTGAAAACATTGGACACTTTTGTCGTTGAATGCGTGACGTATTGTTAATCTTTGATACGGACATATGTTATGCCATCCCTATTTAGGATGTCCGTACCAACTATTATTGGGGTAGACATGTAAATTCCTGGTACAACGACAAAATCGGCTTCAATAGAAATGTTGCTAAATTCCACTGTAAGGGTTACGTACGACTGTCCTATAATTTCATGGTTAGAGTCAGAGTCAGAGTCATTTTTTTTATTGAATATAAATAAATAAATTATCTTATTCAACGTCAAAATTATACTTACTTATAACTACAAGTAAATTTTTTTTTATATATAAAAAAGACTACACCGTTTCGGAAGGTGGGCCTCGGGGTTAAGAAGAAACGGCAAGAAACTCCCCCATACCTTTTTTTTTTAAAAAGTGACATTACAACAGGTACTGGTTTCGGTCTAAGGAAATTCGCCGGCGAGTGATAGACTTGATCCATCGCCCCTCGTCGAATTTCTGTGCGCTGAGATGGTATGGACCATGCAGTTTTGTCATCTAATACTATAATAGGACTTTCTTATCAGCTCATTTTTAACATAGTTTTTGAACCTCTTTTCAGGAAGGGTCAATGATTCCTGTGGTATTTTATTGTAGAAGCGAATACAGTGCCCCATGAATGATGTGCCTACTTAGTCTAAATAATGGTAGTGCTAACCTATTTTTATTTCTAGTGTTAATTGTATGGCTATCACCTACAATTTTAAATAAAGCTATGTTTTTTCTTACATGCATGATATTCTCGTATATATATTGACAGGTAACCGTAAGTATATTAATTTCTTTGAATTTTTCTCTTAATGATTCTCTAGCATCTAATTGATATATCGCCCTGATCGCCCTTTTTTGTAAGAAAAATATCGTATTTATATCTGCTGCTCTCCCCCAGAGCAATATTCCATAAGACATAATACTGTGAAAATAACTAAAGTAAACCAATCTGGCAGTTTCAACATCTGTAAGGTATCTGATTTGTCTGACCGCAAAAGCGGCTGAGCTAAGTCTTCGTGCGAGATTAGTTATGTGAGGACCCCATTGAAGTTTCGAATCTATAGTGATTCCGAGAAAGATTGTGTCTTCAACGAGGTCCAATCTTTCAGATCCTATTCTAACACTGCTTTCAACCTGTCGTACATTAGGCAAACAAAATTTTATACATTTAGTCTTCTTTGAGTTTTGGTTTGGTTACCGAGTCCCTTCAACATTCAATTGGTAGGTCTTGTCAAACAGGTGAAATATTTAAGTACATCAGACGATACCAACGATACGTTGAGAGCCCCGCTATCAATTAATACGTCGACAGGAATGCCCTGTACTACGGCCGTTGTTATGTCATTGCGGCGTTCAGACCCCGTGTGGTCACGGCAAAGGTTGACGCTGCGCGATTCTATTCATGCCCTCTGCTTGGCAAAACAAACGCTATCCGTGTGGCCGGGCTTCTTGCAGAACGCGCAGATTACCTGCGATTGTGGGACACTCATAGACGGTGAGGGTTTTGGTCTTTTTGAGCAGTTATATACTTTATGTCCGCTTTGACCACAATTATAACATTTGAGAGAGGGACCTGCGTGTTCTGCCGGGCGTTTTCTGGATGGTGGGTAGTTTGATATTTTGCGTCGGGTTTATCGCGTTTTGGTTTAACATGTATAGACAAGAACGACCCTAAGTTCTCACTCGTGAGATCGGCATTCGCGGCTACGGCCCTTACTTGCGCGTCATCGATACCTAATCATCATAAGTTCGTCACTTAGCCCTTTGACTATGCGTGGCGGAGGAGGGTACGTCGTGCGTATTCCGCGTATGTCTTATATTTATTCGAGGTTGAGTTCATTGCATCGAACAATATATTTGCGTAGTCTAGTTTCCGCGGGCAGAGAGGTTGGAATTCACGTTTGAAACTAGTCCAGCACCGATCAGCTGTAACCCAGTCGTTTAGCCAGGTTTTGGCATCCTCTTTTAAGCAATTCGCCACACGAGACAAACACTCTTTGTCCTCCCACCGGTTGGCTTTTCGGGCGCGGTCCACCTCATCGCACCATGCGTCAATATCATGAATCGCGGGATCAAAGTTTGAGACGTAATAGTTGTGCGTGCGAATGGGATTGATGGAGTGGATCGCGTCCACAATTGCCTGCGTGGCAGACGAGGCGGATGGTTCCGACGGCGGAACGGGGGTAGAAGTGAAATTATTTTCGATCGACTCTAGTCGCGACAAAATAGTGTCCAAAGTTCTGTCCCGGGGTTTTCATGGCATGTTCGCGGTGCGGCAGGCGTACGTGTCGTCGAAAAACGCGGTGGTGTTACTAGGGATCGCGTTCGAGATCGCGATTGAACGACAGTGCTTCGTGATTTTGCGCGCGATCGTTCGCGAGACCTATAACGTGTACGATGACGTCGATGCGATCTGTCGCACGATCTACTACGCGTTTTCTCTCGTGAATTATGCGTGTGCATAATTAGGTTGGCTTGGTATCGTATACCTCGCAGGAAATACTTTGAGAAATCAGTAAGATTTGAACACAAGTATGGTTATTAGGTCCGATTACGTTCCTTTGTTTTATCAGCTTTGGCTGATTATGATTATGAGCGGTCAAGGCAATTGCGTGGTTACTATCCCACTTCTGATTTTGGATCAGAAGCAGTTTATTACTTTTAAAAAAACAATTGTTTTTTTAAAAGTAATAAACAATTAAACAATTGTTTTAACCTAAAAAGAACATCTCGTCATTTTATTAATTATGAAAACAATTTGACACACAAACTAACAAAGGAACTCAATCGACACATAAACCAAAGAAAAATACTAGAAAGGGTTCACCAAAACGATAACAGATCACACCGGCGTCTCGTAGTACGTCCGCGCGCAGCGACGGTTGGCGAAGGACAGAGACGCGGGTTTTTTTTTTTGTTGGAGAGGAAAAAAATGGAATTACCCATGCCCAGGAGTCAGACCTCCCTGCTATGTCCGGGTCCCCACATATTGAGCGGGCATCAGCTCGTGTGGTATACGGACTAAAAACAACCCCTTTGTTTTTACAGTTGTCTTAGTAAGAATTAACTGTGAGCCATGGCCTCGGTATATGCTGAAGGCTTTCTACCTGCAATTTGCCCTTTTGGGCGATATATATGTGTGTATGATATATATGGGAGGAGTTTGCCTGCTTACCCGATTTTATGAGCGGGCATCAGCTCATAGTCAACGGGCATGATAGCGGCATGTTAGGGGGGCAGATAGCCCCCGCTACTAAGAAGTGGTTATATATAATTTTTGAGACCTATCCTAATCCTAAACTACTTTATATTTGGGTCATTTAGGGGGGCTCTGACCTCAGTCCGGGAGGTTTAAAGGGGCAGGGGGAGATTGTGTGTTCGTCGAATCAAGACGGCGATCTCTTTCAATCCAAATTTGGTATCTGAGACGCTGTAGTGCTTCGGGAACACAGCCTTCGTCAAGTTGACGTGCCTGAGGGGCGGGGGGTGGTTGGGCTTTAAGAGCTTTCGTGATATCGTCCTCCGGTTCTAGGAGGACGTCTTTGGGGCGCCTTTTAAAAAGGTGTTTCTTATTTATATCTGGGGTCGGATCATAAAGGGATGCTTGTACTATAAGCGGGTTTGGGTGGCTAGATGCATTGATGAAGAAGCGTTCGGACGCTTCTTTCATATATTGCTTTACTGTGGGGAGTCTAAAGTCACTATGGAGGTCTACGTTTCGCATGTACCACGGGGCACCTACGGCTTTTCGCATGAAGCGATTTTGTAAAACCTGAAGGGGCTTAAGGGAGTGGGAGCAGTGTGCAAAGACTGGACTTGCATACGTGAAGACCGGACGGATGCAAGTTTTAAATATAGTTATTTTGCAGCGCAATGGAAGATTGCTTTTACTTCTCATGAGCGGGTGAAGCCTACTCATGTAGAAGGCTGCTTTGTCGCGGACCGTTTTAATGTGGGATTTGAAGTTTAGTCGGGAGTCTAATGTCACGCCTAAATACTTCACTTTATTTTCCCAGGGGATAGGGCGGTCAAAGAGGGTGATTTCGGGTAGTGAAGAGGACGCGTGGTCAGCTCGAGTCTTACCCCTTGAGAAAAGCACGTCTGCGCTTTTCTCGGGGTTCATCTTTATTCTCCATTTGAGAGCCCATTCACCGAGGTCGGTTACTGCTTTCTGGAGTACTTGACAAACGCGCGCCCTCTTCCTACTGGTGTAATAGAGAGCCGTATCGTCAGCGTAAAGGGCTAGCTCGACGTATGGCGTGCGGGGGACGTCTTGGACGTAAAGTGAAAAGAGGGTGGGGGAGAGAACTGAGCCTTGCGGGACTCCGGCGGCTATGGGGTGGGGCCTAGAGCGCGATTTTTCTACTCGATAGCAAAAACTGCGCTCAGTGAGGTAGTCTTTGATAATGAGTACAAGCCTATCGGGGAGGTTGAGTTGGTAAAGTTTATAAATAAGACCATTGTGCAAACTTTGTCAAAAGCTTTCGCTACGTCAAAGAATATGGCACCGGTATCTTTGGACTTTGCCGTTGTGTGGAACCCTTTGTAAATGTGCTCCGTTATGCGGTGCACCTGTTGGACGCACGAGTGTTTGGGTCTAAAGCCAAACTGCTCGTTGGGTATGAGATTTTTGTCTATGCAAATGTCTTTGAGTCGGTTGAGAATAAGCCGTTCATAGACTTTGCCTATTGAAGAGAGTAAGCTAATGGGGCATTAGCAAGTGGGGTCGGTTCGATCTTTCCGGGGTTTGTGAAAGCCAATAACGTCAGCTTCTTTCCATGCGGTTGGAAAGGCACAGAGACGGAGGGAGGCATTGAAAATTACCGTAAGGGTTGTTAGGAGTCTGAGAGGGAAAGATTTAATTGCCATATTAGTGATTCTATCAAGCCCCGGGTATTTCTTAGGTTTGAGTTCCTTTATTACTTTTTGCACTTCCTCAAGGGTGATCTCGGGAAGGGAGTCAATAGGGGGGAGAGAGCTTTTATGCTCAACTTCAGAGTTGACCATGTTAAGATGATCGGGGTCTATTGGTTGAGAGGAGGGAGTGCACTGGGTTTCTAGACTATCGGCAAGACATTCGGCCTTTTCGTCTTCATCAAAGGCTGCGGGTTGGTTATCCCGTTTTAGGGGGGGCATGGGAACAATCTCATCGGATTTGAGGTATTTACTGAATTTAAATATGGCAGTGTGACTTGGGGCTATGCTGGAGACAAAGTCGTTCATGCGACTGCCTCTGAGCTCTCGCATGCATCTGGTAACCTCTGGTTGGAGGCGACGCATTTGAATTCTGTGATTGTCTGAGGGACAGTTATCATAATCTCTTTGTGCCGCATTCTTTGCACTAAGCAGCAGTCTCAAGTCCTCTGGGAGTTCGAAGCGATGGTTGGTCTGTACCGGGACCTCGCTAGAGGCGCCGGTCAGGGCTTCGTTGAGACTGCTGCCTATGTCAGAGATTTTGGCTTCTAGTTGGGCTCTATTGTCAATTTCTGATGTGATATCTAATCTTGGGTCCCGCTTACTTAGAGCTTGCTTGAATTTACGGTTGTTAATAACGGTCCTGGTTTCAGTCGGTTGGTCGAATGGCCTGCCGAGATAGTATAAGACCGGTCTATGATCCGAGTGAAGCTCGCTAAGTACACTTATGTCCCTGACTGGGAGGCTAATGTTTTTGAAGATACAGTAGGAGAGAATGTCTGGTCTGTGGTCAGCAGTGTAGGGATAATGGGTCGGGGCATAGGGAGCTATGACTTTGCAGTCGTCCAAGGATTTGAGAAGTCTGTGTACGGTCCGTCCGTTGGTATTTGTCTCATTACAGTTCCATTGCTGGTGCTTGCTGTCGAAGTCACCAGCTAGGATAACTGTACTACCTAGTTCTAAGAGGGCTTTGATATCATTAGCTATCATCTTCTGTCCGGCCGGCAGATAGACTGATGCTATGACTATGGGATCGTGACCTGACATTGCAATGCGGATGGCAGTTGCTTCGCAATTATCTAGTTGAGGGGTGACTATAGAACAAACGTGCAAAGATTTTTTATAATAGATGGCGGTACCGCCTTTGGGGTTATTTGGTCGGTCCTGAGTCGGTAAGCGGTCAGTACGGAGGAGACTATAATTGGCTATATTGAAGCGCCTATGTTTGGGTTTTAGGTAAGTTTCTTGGACCGCGAGGATATCTATTTTATGTCTATTGAGAAGATCGGCGACTTCTTCTCTCTGTTTAAGGAGACTATCAGCGTTATAGAGCGCTAAAGTTAGACTGTGGGGCTTTGTCCGTCTGTTTGTCGAGTTTACTAAAATGGGCGTACTATACATGATGGTAGTTTAGGTATAAAGGGTGGGTTGGTGGGTGGGGGAGGTGACGAAGGCCTATGTAAGAGGGGTGCGCCTGAAAGAGGCAAAATTTGGGGGAAATAGTGTGGGGAGGTCGAGAAGACTTGGGATGAATGCCCTAGGTGGGGGGGGGTAGTTTATGAAGTTGGCGGCGCTTAAGGTGCCGTTGGAGGAAATGGGGCCGTGGCCCGAAGCCTTGTCCAAGGGGGTAGGTGGTGTTGGGTGGAAAAAGGGGCTTAGAACAATTTAGAGGGCGTTGAGAGGGAGCTTGTTGTGAAGAACTCTGGCTCTGTTCCTACCTGCGACTTGCGCCTGGGGCTGCCGGGCATCCGCCATAGTTGGCTGGATGGCCGGTCTGTCCGCACAACACGCAGGTGGGAGGGGTTGCCGCGTCCTTCCCACAAACGGAGGTGGCATGATTGCCTGCGCATTTCACGCAACGGGGGGGGGGCAAAGCATCTGCTTTGGCCATGTCCATACATTTGACAGTTATAACACTGTGAAATGATATTGGCGGATTTGGGGCTTTCGACGCTGATGTCTTTGAGACCGCAGAGGGATTGAAGGGGGCTAATCTGCCTACCTGCGGCGGTGGGTTCGGCAATTACTAGGATCATGTTAAATGCCTTTGCAGGCCGGTACGCGGTTTTTGCACGGTGCATCCTATGTACTTCCATTACCGGGAAGTTTTTGGAATTTAAGTCATTTTTGATGACGGATGTGGGGAGATTTGAGGGGATGGGGCGGACTATGTAACGAAAAGTCCTCTCCTCGGGGAGAGAGTAAGTATGGAAGGCGATATGGTTCGCCCTCAAGAATTTGGTGATTGCGCGGTGGCTTTTGGACTCTGCCACCTGGACACGGGTTCCGGCTGATGTAATGGCCGATGTATATTTGATTCCATTTCTTTGCAAATGGATCGATACCCGAGTCCAGGCGGTTTCGTCTCGGATTATTACTGGTGGTGGGAGGCGAGCGCGGGACGCGGGGGTTGGTGGGGCTACGGTATTCGCGGTACCGGTGGGAGATGGAGGGCTCTCAAGGATCAGAGTTCGGGACGCGGGGGGGGGCGGGGGAATTTGTTGAACGCGGTGTGGGTTTTGGGGTTAGCGGAGACAGGGACATGGCAGCGGGCCTGATCTGTTTGGCCTCGGGGCTTACGGGGGACTCGGAAGACCGGTTCTTCCGCTTTTTGTTTTTTGAGATGACGGGGTTGAAATGAGTTTCCTCATTGAATGGCGGTGAAGTTACAGGGGAGAGAGAGCTGAGGGTTGGGGTTGGGGTTGGGGGGTTCGCGGGGGATGCAAGAACCGGCGAGCGGGGGTGCGAGTCAGCTTCGGAGCTGGTTGAGGGGCTATCGGGGGGATCGGCGGCCATAATAATTTGGATCAACGGGCGATCCGGAGGGAATGGAGACAGTTGTTGGAGTACTCCAACAACTGTCTCCATTCGGTCCCCTTGTTGTTGGATACTCCAACAACAAGGGGACCGACGACACATATTTACCTATCTCGATAAGTAAATTAGTGTCCGGTTGGGGGGCCATGGCTTGGGTGTGTAGCCTAGCGTGTGGGTGAGTGCCTACTTGTGTCTCGAACCGCCTCCGCCTCTATCCAGGCGGTCCGAGGTGAGTGGTATAAAATAATAAAACAGAAGAATGGGGACAGTAGACAGGGGACAGAGAGAGAAGATTAAGTAAATAAATAAAAAATAAAAATAATACGACCTTACTGGAACCAATCCAACCTGGGCACAACACACGCGGCGGACTGACCCGAGGGGGTCTCACGGGCGTGCGAGAGAGAGGTCTCTCGCACGCAGGCGCGGGCGCGCTCGCGGGCGCGGGCGCGGGTGAGAGAGAGGGAAACACATGCTGCCGGGGCGGCAGCGGGACAGAGCAAACACGACTTTCCTGCACGGGTGCTGGACGGTGAGTGTGGAATGTGCGGATGCGATATGAAAAAGGACGACAGAGACGCGGGTAGGCTCCGCGCTGGCTTTTATACCCGCGGTGGCACCTCATCCCTTACAGTATATTATACGATATGTATGTTAAATTTGGAGTGTTTCGACCGCTGCGCACACAGACCTATAGTGATCGCCGTTCCACCGCAGTTCGCACGCCACTTCGTAGAAAGCGGACGTGCGCAACACGCGCCCGTGCGCGTCGCGACTTCGCCGTCGCGAGGGAGCTGCACGGAGGGGATTATCTGCTAGGAACGGACGCCGGCTTCGCCTAAGGTCGTGCCTGGTAGGTACCCTTTCGGGCAGCCAACTCGTCCATAGCCCGCCGCTATGGACGAGCCTAAAAGCCCTTCTAAGGGCTACAGAGTAAGTGTCAGTGACAGTGAAAGTGACCGCCAAGCCGATGTGACAGGCAGCCCGCCGCTGGGGATCACCCCGCGCCGTAGTCGCCTCACCACATCGGCATCCCTGGACCGCCTGCTCCCCGTCTCAACGTCGACGGAATATGGGTCCCCATTGGTGCGCCGTCCGGTTTCGCCGAGAGCGGAGCTTGAGTTGGACGGATTATATTTAATCCGGGCCGCTCAAGCCAAACTGTTCTCGCCGGGACTGTTACGCGCCATGGAGGCCTACATCGCCGATAGCCGCGCGGCCCTGGAGGGTACGCCTGCGGCTAGCATCGGCGACGAAATCCTAGACGCGAGACTGCTGGAGCAGGCGCGCGAGCAGCCGCTTAACCTGCCGCCCCCGCCCCGTGGGACGAGGCGGGCACGCAGTGAAAGCCCGTCGGACGAACTGCTGCGGGGTAGTGGGAAGCGGGCCTTGCTCGCTGACTCACCGTCCCCGCCGCCCCGCCCGCCTGCACCCAGGAAGACCGGACCGGACATGCCGAGGTTGTCGCGCCTGCTGGGCGAGCCCCAGGCATCCGGGTCTGGCGCCGCCGCCCCTGGACCGACCGCCGCGTGTGAAAGAGACAATGAGAGTGCTACAACACAAATGACAGGTACGAGTGTTTCACCTAATAAGTGCTCTCCCGCAGTGTCGTTTGCCGCGGCGGCCGCGACCGCAATTCCCGCGCCCCAGCACCACGCCCCCCCCCCCCCCCCCCGACCAGTGAGGCACCCGGTGCCGCCAACCGCGCGTCCGCCCGCCCCGTCGGCGACCACGTCGCGAGTGCCCGCCCGCCCCACGCGCTCCGCCGCTGCGCCCGCGATAGTGCCCGCCCGCCCTACTCGCCCCGCCGCCGCGCCCGCGAACCCGCCCACCGCCGCGACTGTGCCCGCCCGCCCTACGCGCCCCGCCGCTGTGCCTGCGAACCCGCACGCCGCCGCACCCGCGAAAGGGCCCGCCCGCCCAATGCCGCCCGCCCGCCCAACACCGCCTGCCGCTGCCGCCGCCCAAACCGCAGCCGCGATCGCCACCACCACCGCCGCCCCGTCGGGAGGCGCTGCGCCACAGCAGCCCCGCCAGCCGCGCTATCCGCCCCTTATTGTGGAGGTCCTTCCCAACTGGGCCGACCACTTCAGGGCGATAGCCAGCGAGCTCGGCCGGGCTCCCAGCGCGCGCGCCTACCAAAAGGGTGTGCGCTTCACCCCCACGGCCGAAGACGAGTACCGGCTTGTACAGCGCTATCTGTGCAGGCTGGAGAAGGACTACGGAGTTCGGGGGTTCTCTTACTCGCTGCCGGCCGACAAGACCCAGAAGGTGGCGATCCGCGGGCTGCCTTCCAACACCAAGCCGGAAGAGATCGTCGCGGCACTTGCAGAACTCGGTGTGGAGGCCGAGTACTGCAAGCAGATCCGGGCGCGCAAGGGGCGCCCCGGTTGCATCTTCTACGCGTCCCTGCGGAAGAATCCCGACCGTGCCCCCGGTGCAGTATATGAGATCTCAGAGCTCATGTACATGCCGGGGGTGAAGATCGAGGCTTGGCGCTCCAAGCAGGGCCCGGCCCAGTGCCACAGGTGCCAACGGTTCCGGCACTCGTCGCATATGTGCCACCGCCCCCTGGCGTGCGTGCGTTGCGGCGGTCCCCACTTGGCGCAGGAGTGCCCCCGCTCGAAAGACCAGCCGCCGACGTGCGCCAACTGCGGTGGCCCGCACACGGCCAATAACGCGACGTGCCCCGTGTTCCGCCAGGAGGCGCGGAACAAGAAGGCCGGCACTGTGGCGCTCACTAATGCGCCTGGGCCCAAGAAGATGCAGCCCCCCCCCTCCGCCACGTCCTGATCTGCAGGAAGAAACGGCGCCCGCCTCGCTTATGGCGCAGTCGAACGACGGAGTCCCCAGGCAGAAGACGAAGCGGGGGGGGGGAAGAAGAAGAAGGCGACGGCTCCACCTGCCGCCGGCGCCGCGGTGGCTACTCCCGCCGCTAGCGAGACTGCGGCCGCCGCTGGCGCCGCCACTCCGGCTGCGGCGATAGGGCAGCAGGACTTGGGGCACCTCACAGCCCTGCTCGCCCTCCTCAGCGACCCCACCGCCCTGGGCAGACTCACCGCTCTGCTCCGCAATGCATGAGCCGCTCAGGGTCGTCCACTGGAACGCGCAGTCGCTGACAGGGAAGAAGCGGCTGCTCCACGTGTTCCTGAGGGACTACCGCGTTGACGTGATGCTCATAAGCGAGACATTCCTAGCCGGAAGCGACAGGCTGTCGCTGCCCGGCTACTTCGTCTACCGCAAGGACGAGAAGTCCACCAGCGGCCGGGCCTTTCGAGGCTTGGCAGTCATCGTCGGCAGGAAGATCGTCCACCAGCTCGTTGACGCCCAGGAGTATACATCCCTGTATGCTTTGGGCGTCGACCTCCAGGTCGCCGGCCAGGTGCTGCGACTGTACGCCGTGTACAAGCCCCCCAGTACCCCAATCCGCACCTCTGAACTACGGGGGTTGCTGTAGTCGCCGCATCCGACACTCGTCGCTGGCGACCTCAACGCCAAGCACACCGTCTGGAACTCCACCAGGGTGTGCCCAGCTGGACGCGCCATCCTTGCCGACTCCGTGAGCCACAACTACGATGTCATCGGTCCCGACGAGCCCACCCACTTCGATTCGCGGGCCGGTTGGGACACCATCGACGTCGTAGTCGTCAGAGGTCTCCGGACTCCGCCGAGCCAGGAGGTTCTCCCTGACCTCCCATCGGACCACAGGCCAGTACTTCTCGTCCTGGCGGACCTGCCAACCCGGTTCTCTCCGCCAGCATCACGCCGACGCTACCAGTGGGGCGCCTTCACCGCCGCCCTCGACCAGTCTTCGACCACATGTCCAGTCAACCAGCCGGAAGACGTTGACCGCCTGGCATCGCTGCTAACCACCCAGATCCGAGACGCGCTCGACCTACCATCGCACACCGTAGCTCGCGGGGGGAAGCCCAATCCTCTTCCTGCTGAGCTACGCGCACTCATCCGCGATAAGCGCGCTCTCCGGAAGCAGTGGCAGCAAACCCGCTGCCCAACGATGAAGACCAGGCTCAACGCCATGACGGCAGAGCTGAAGCGCCGACTTGATCTCCACGCCGAAGAATCTTGGGAACGCCACGTCGAGTCCATGGGCGACCACGTCCCCTCCGTGCATCGTCTATGCCGGGATTTGTCGACTACTCCAACTCCCGTCCGACCAATCCTGGGCAGCGACGGCCTACCAAGATTTCGAGCCCAAGACCGTGCGGAGATCTTCGCCGAATGCCTCGAGAAGCAGTCAAGCCGAACCCTACGGATGATGTGGAGCACGTCGCAGCAGTCGAGAGACACCTGCGAGAGTACTTCGCCTCGCCGATAGCTCCCGAAGAGGACCCCACCGTCGTCACGCCCGGCCAGATCATGCGTGCATTCAGACGTACCAAGCCCAGGAAAGCCCCGGGCGCAGACCGCATACCTAACATGGCGCTGCTACATTTGCCGCCACG
The DNA here is from genome assembly GCA_949825045.1 of Argyresthia goedartella. NCBI lineage: Eukaryota > Metazoa > Arthropoda > Insecta > Lepidoptera > Argyresthiidae > Argyresthia > Argyresthia goedartella. Next base: position 9,405,356 of record OX463812.1, on the reverse strand, counting down.
TACCGTGGCGGCCGTTACGCGCCTGTTTAACGGTATCTTGCGCACGGGCCACTTCCCAACCCAATGGAAGGAGGGCTTGGTCATCATGTTGCCCAAGCCGGGCAAGGACTCCAAGCTGCCTGAGAGCTATCGGCCGATAACTCTACTGAGTACCATCTCAAAGGTGTTTGAGAAACTCCTGCTGGCGAAGCTACTGCCGCACATCCAGCCGCGCCCAGAACAGTTCGGCTTCAGGCCCGAGCATTCTACGACGCTTCAGCTCACCAGAGTACTGAATGACATGACGGTTTGTTTAAACAAGAAGGAATACACTGTCGCAGTACTCCTGGACATGGAGAAGGCGTTTGACAGAGTATGGCACGAGGGGTTGCTGTACAAATTGTAGACGTCTCCAGCCCCAAGAAGACTGGTCCAGATCATCGCCTCCTTCCTGAAGAATCGCCGCTTCCGAGTGATGGTGGAAGACGCCGTCTCCGAGGAACACCCCGTTGCAGCCGGCGTCCCTCAGGGGTCCTGCCTGTCTCCAGCCTGTTACTCCCAATATACGGACGACATCCCCGTCGGGCCGGGTGCCCAGCTGGCACTCTTCGCCGACGACGCTGCCTACTACGCGTCGTCGATCCAGGCACGGCACGCTGCCGTCAAACTGCAGCGCACCCTGGACATCTTGCCCGACTGGCTCGCCAAGTGGCGGTTGTCCGTCAACGTTGGGAAGACGCAGGCGCTCATCACAGGCCAGTCCCCCCTTCCACCACCACTCCAGCTCCAAGGACAGGACATCGCGTGGTCTCCGCAGGTGAAGTACCTGGGAGTGACCATCGATCGCCGGCTCACCATGAAGCAACATGTCGACAACGTCGTCAACCAGGTCAAGGTGGCACGCGCCAAGCTGCGTCCACTTCTCGACTCCAGCCTCCCTCTGAGGGCGAAGCTCGGGATCTACAAGTGCTACGTGAGATCCCGCCTCACCTACGCGGCCCCGGCATGGTACGCCCAGTGCTCGGAGACGAACAAAAGGAGACTCCGAGCCCAAGAGAACCTCTCTTTGCGTACCATCGTCGACGCCCCCCGCTACGTGAGGAATGCGACGATCCAGAGGGACCTCAGATGGGAACCAGTGGACCAGTTTGTCCAGAGGCTGGCGAAGGGCATGTTCGCGCGTGCGGATAGCTCACAACATCCGCATATCCGCGACATGGCGCCGTACCACGCGCGCCCGCCCAACCTCCGCCGCCTGCCACGCGACCTGGTTGCCTAGCCGGCGATCATCCAACGGAACACCCCTCGTGAGAAGATCTCCACCGCCCGCGAGGGCCCCCCGATGACCTGTCCATAGGAGTGGACAGAGGCGCTTCTTCAGGAAGAGATCCGATGATCTGACCCTGACTCCCCACGCCCCAGAATGGGTGCGTGAGATGAATTCTTGATTGATTGATTGAAATTCCGCCAGTCGTTTTATGATCTTCCATTAGACCCGTTGTTTGTAATCAAAACATTTAAAGAAAAGGAGCCTATATTTGTTAATGATTGTTCAAGACAAAATGAAAATTTAAAAACAGGGACTGTTGACGTTCGTCTAGAAATTGAAAGTGCTGTGGACATTCCGAATAATACCAGTGCTTATTATTTAATTATTAACGATCATCTGATAGGGTACAAGCCTCTGAGTAATATAGTACGTAAACTTACATAGGAACTTTTAAAATGATATCAATAGCTATAATGGACGTTCAAGGTTACAAGACTGATGAAAATAAATGTATTCTTAAAGTACTTGCAATTGTTTACAACGATCAAATTCAAGTATATTTAGTTAAACCTCCTTTTTCATTTTATAATCTAAGTGCTATGGAAAAAAAACATGTGAAATGGATTGGAAGAAATAGAAAAATACTGTGGAATGATGGTTATATTGCTTATGGACAATGTATAGTAGATATAAGAAAATTTTAATCCTGTGACAAAGATGTTTATTGTAAGGGTTCTGAAAAAATAACTTGGATTAATGTTATACTAGGTCGTAATGATGTTAAGCATTTAGAAGATATGCATTGTCCTAATTTATTAAGTTTATACGAAAAATATAAAGTATGTAATTCTTCTATGTACTTTTCATCCACAAAATGTGCTCTCAAAAATATAACTTGTTTAAAAAATGGTGTTTAGACAATAAATTGTTATAATTCAAAGATATCATATTTACGTTTCATTTTTATAATTCCGTAGATGAAGTTAGCTTTAAAGAGTAATATCAGTAAAAAAAACTACTTTGATATAGGAAATAAAATATACCTTGAATAAATAAATGAAAATTTAAATGATGTAAACTCTTGATTAGTTCTCTAATGTCGCCGTCGTGATATTATTTTAAATCCGTTAAGTTTTGTCTCATATCTGGCGAAGAAAACACTAAAATTGTTCTTCCTCCAAAATTATAATCACCCAAGAGCATTGATGAATATTGTTCTGGTACTGTTACTTCTTCTGGTTTTTCGCAAAGTTATTTTGGCACTCCTGCTGCTGCATTTTTTTATTATATTATGTACTTTTTACATGTTTATAAATATATAAACATGTAAAAAGTACCATTTTGGTACCATAGTACCAGTTACTATGGTACCAAAATGGTACCATAGTAACTGAATGATATCCTAAGGACTTAATTTCCCTTCTCGTCTCTTTGTAAATACTCGGAATTGAATTAGTGGAGTCGGTGGTTGCTTTGTTTCGACATTCAACCAGTTTTAAGTCTACTTCGTTTTAGCATAGTTAGGTTCACAGTCTTTACTATGCATTGTTGACTTCGTAATTTCTTCATTCTGTAAAAATATATGATATAATTACTTAACATTTCACTCAGGTTCTTCCTGTACTATTATTTGCTTCCGCTATCTCGTAATAGCTTAAAAACTAAAGATACTAGTAGTTTATGATAAAGAATATGTTATCCCTATAAGTAGTAGTAGGTAGCAAAATACTCATTTCGACCATATCATAGGCATCAAGGTGAGATTTTGAGAATAAAAATAAATCGGTGGCTTTGCTTTGACAAAAAAAAAATGTCACAAACATGACACCTGTCAAAAGTAGTGACATCTGTCAAAAAGATGACGCCTGTCAAAAACAGTGACGTAAAAAATAATAATGTTATACTATTTTAGATTGTGCCTCAGCCACCCCATCTGAGAAAAAATATATTATTGTGACTGGCATGTCTATGCTGTACCACTACCACCTCATCTGATAAAACAGGTGTACATAATTAGGCACAACGTCGGTCGGTCTTTCTAATTTGGTGGCGTGACATCAGTCAGAGGGACTAACAGAGGGACCATGGGCAATAAACGATTTATTTTTATAAGGTATATTTTTATTATTATATATATATTATTTTTATTTTATAAATAATACTTACTTTAATGGTTGAGCAAACCCGTGCAGTATTCAGATAAGCATCTCCAGATAAACGCACCATCTCTATACCGTCGATTTTTATAATATTGATGTGCGTTATATAACAATACCAAACCCTGTTCTCTTTTATCATAGTGGGGCTTTTCTTCGAGGCCTCGGGACGGTCCAGGCATACCTTCCATTTTAAATTCACTACCTATTTAATATGAACGCAAATTCAGCAGCAATTTGCGAGTATATAATTTTCTAGTTATTAAGTTATCTTTGACGATTCGAACTCTTTACCCTTTTCTAGAAAAATTTTATACCTATTACATTACACCGTATCTTAATTCTGTTCTGTATTGCTGCCTGTTAATGTAAATATTTTTAATTAGAACGCGTATGCGTAAAACATAAAATTCCCCATAAATAATTATTATTAACTGCTTGTTTATTAACGAATATAACTATTTGGACGAATCCGACCCAAACAAATCGAATCCATTTAGTTATACTGAGCGGTATAACTATTTGGACGGTTCAGACCCAAATTATTCGAATCCATTTAGTTATACTGAGCAGTATAACTATTTGGACGAATCCGACCCAAATTATTCGAATCCATTTAGTTATACTGAGCAGTATAACTATTTGGACAAATCCGGCCCACATTATTTGAATCCATTTAGTTATACTGAGCAGTATAACTATGTTGACGGTTCAGACCCAAATTATTCGAAGTATAACTATTTGGACAAATCCGACCCAAATTTTTTGAATCCATTTAGTTATACTGAGCAGTATAACTATTTGGACGGTTCAGACCCAAATTATTTGAATCCATTCAGTTATACTGAGCAGTATAACTATTTGGACGAATCCGACCCAAATTAATCGAATCCATTTAGTTATACTGAGCAGTATAACTATTTTTACGAATCCGACCCAAATTATTCGAATCTATTTAGTTATACTGAGCAGTATAACTATTTGGACGAATCCGACCCAAATTAATCGAATCCATTTAGTTATACTGAGCGGTATAACTATTTGGACGAATCCGACCCAAATTAATCGAATCCATTTAGTTATACTGAGCAGCATAACTATTTGGAATTTTTTTGTCCATTTTGTTATATCGTATAACTAATAGTATAACTATCTAGTTATCTGGACGTCCATCTGGACGAACCCAATTTTCCAGGAAAAAGCACTATTTCTACTGGCGTCTATCACACACGGGACTTACTGTCATACGCTTAAATACTTACTACACTTTATAATTCTGAAACATGTATAATATTTATCTATATAATATTTATCTATATAATATTTATCTATATAAGTATGTGTATCGTTGTCTAGTACCCAAGATACAGGGAATCCTAGTTTGGGGCTAGATCAATGTGTGTAAATAGTGTCCAAGGTTAAAATAAATAAAAATAAAAAATGTACTCATAAGCTACTTACTTAATTTCGACATTAATTTCGTATTATGACCGTTCCCAGTACATTGCGCAGTGAAAAGCTGAGTGAAAGAAAAATGAAGTATGTAGTATAGTCTGAAGTGAAGTAATGTATGATAATAAAGTAATTCCTCGGAGGGGTGTGAAATTCGAGAGGAAAACATTTCTTAGCATATTTCTTTTCCAGTAAACCCAAGGAATTAAATTTACATATACAGTAAGGCATGTGTTGAGTCACACTAGGATGCCCTTGACTGAACATGAAACTTAATTTGCGTCGTGATGATGATCAAGATTTACATTTGTTTATTTATTTCTTTATTTATTTATATATTAGATACATCAGCAACACAATAGACATTACATTTAGCATAAACTTAATTTAGACACGGTCTCGCCTACGCGTCAATTACGCGACAGCATTCACAAAGTTGCAATAGTCGGTAAAGTAGTGAATAGGTTACAACATGAAATTACAAACAAACAATATAAGAGAAAATTGACAAAAATCTGAAAAATATTAGTGTACGGTTACACCGTGCATATAATGTTTTGTTAACGTGGCAGTTTACTCAGCCCGCATATTTCTACCGTAATAAATTTAGTTGACCACTTACAGTGAAGACAAAATGACGTGTTTCATTACTACCACTACTTTACTACTTCATTCGTAACAACTCACTACTAGAACTTTATACAACTGTGTGGAAAGTGCCGTCTACTAAGCACTTGATCATACATTATGGTCCTTCGAGAAAACTCAGTGTGTTCTGTGGTTTTTGGACTGTGGGAGCATTGAGAAGAACTGTGTGCGACCTACGACTCTACGGGTCGAGCTACGAAGAAAACTTAGCGTGCGCTGACAAAATCAAGCATCGCGACTACTTACTACTGATGAAACAAGCAAGGGACACCGTCTACTACGTGTCGAACTCATCAACTACATACTACTCATACTTACTGAAACTAAAAGGTACCAACTAAACATAACTATGGCTGAACTACAAACTCAGAGCAAAGTCTTTGAAAACATAAAAAGTCTCTGCGCTAACTACAAAAAGGACGGAGCAGAAAGGAAGAAAAGGCCAGACTATCTCACGAAGAGACTTGTATCACTTGAAACTCAATGGAAGGATTTTGAGCAAAGACATGCATTATTATTGGAATATGAGGAAAAAGATATTGAATATTTTAAGGAATGTGTCTACGAAAGAACTAAGGAGATATATACAAACACTAAAGAAAATATACTACAACTCATGTCTCAGAGCCTGCAAGAAGACGACTTTGACAAAACTTCAACTACAAATGATGGTCTTACTGGAGAAGAACTGACCAAGAAGGTAGATGACACAAGTACCAAGGTCAGAGAGCTACTTACTAGACAGGAAGGAAACTGCAAGGCCATTGACAGGGCCATGTCGAAAGTGAACATTGAAGATACTATGGAGAAATGGGAGATTGAAGATCACCTCAAGATAATGGGATCAAAATGGGAAGCAATAGATAAACTACACTGGGAACTGGACGCCCTACTGCAAGGTTCGGAGGAAAAGTACTACGACTTATTCATGACTTTGGAAGGCGAATACGACCGACTTAAAAAATCACTGCATAAAAAGCTGTGGACCAATGTACACTACAAGCAATCCGCACCAAAGATTGACATCCCCATATTCAGCGGAAACTATGAACAATGGGTGTCTTTTAAAGATTTGTTCTTGGAAACAATACACAACAATCCATCTATTTCCAAGGCACAAAAATTTCAACACTTAAAAGCAAAGCTGAGAGGGGAGGCTGAAAAACTAGTGCAGCATTTGAACATCAGTGCTGAAAATTATGAGTCATGCTGGAACATCCTTATGCAGCGCTACGACAATCGCAGACTGCAATTTACATCCTACATAAATACTATGTTGAATTTACCAGTAATACACCAGGCGAGCGCATTTACTGTCAAAAGAATGCATGACGTCATAAATGAATGCATGAATGGCTTAACTAACATCGGCGTGGAAACAGAAAATTGGGATCGGCTAATTGTGCACCTTATGTCGCAAAAACTTGACTCTGATACCTACAACGAATACTGCAAAGAACTACGTGAACCGAGGGAAGTACCAGACCTTCATGAGTTCACAAACTTCTTGGAAAGCCAATTTATGGCGTTAGAAATAAAAACTCGTCAAAAAGAAGTCCCTAAGGTACAGAAACCGCCTCAACCTACTGAAAAGCAGCACTACGGGACATATAAACCGACTTTTGGATTCAAACGGGAATATAAGAAGTCATTTTTCACGTCTTACCAAGGAAATTGCCCACTTTGTGATGAAAACCACGTACTCATGAAATGTCTCATGTCAACTCATGTCTCAGAGCCTGCAAGAAGACGACTTTGACAAAACTTCAACTACAAATGATGGTCTTACTGGAGAAGAACTGACCAAGACGGTAGATGACACAAGTACCAAGGTCAGAGAGCTACTTACTAGACAGGAAGGAAACTGCAAGGCCATTGACAGGGCCATGTCGAAAGTGAACATTGAAGATACTATGGAGAAATGGGAGATTGAAGATCACCTCAAGATAATGGGATCAAAATGGGAAGCAATAGATAAACTACACTGGGAACTGGACACCCTACTGCAAGGTTCGGAGGAAAAGTACTACGACTTATTCATGACTTTGGAAGGCGAATACGACCGACTTAAAAAATCACTGCATAAAAAGCTGTGGACCAATGTACACTACAAGCAATCCGCACCAAAGATTGACATCCCCATATTCACCGGAAACTATGAACAATGGGTGTCTTTTAAAGATTTGTTCTTGGAAACAATACTCAACAATCCATCTATTTCCAAGGCACAAAAACATCAACACTTAAAAGCAAAGCTGAGAGGGGAGGCTGAAAAACTAGTGCAGCATTTGAACATCAGTGCTGAAAATTATGAGTCATGCTGGAACATCCTTATGCAGCGCTACGACAATCGCAGACTGCAATTTACATCCTACATAAATACTATGTTGAATTTACCAGTACCAGGCGAGCGCATTTACTGTCAAAAGAATGCATGACGTCATAAATGAATGCATGAATGGCTTAACTAACATCGGCGTGGAAACAGAAAATTGGGATCCGCTAATTGTGCACCTTATGTCGCAAAAACTTGACTCTGATACCTACAACGAATACTGCAAAGAACTACGTGAACTGAGGGAAGTACCAGACCTTCATGAGTTCACAAACTTCTTGGAAAGCCAATTTATGGCGTTAGAAATAAAAACTCGTCAAAAAGAAGTCCCTAAGGTACAGAAACCGCCTCAACCTACTGAAAAGCAGCACTACGGGACATATAAACCGACTTTTGGATTCAAACGGGAATATAAGAAGTCATTTTTCACGTCTTACCAAGGAAATTGCCCACTTTGTGACGAAAACCACGTACTCATGAAATGCCGCAAGTTTCTAGACATGAACACTGAAACCAGAAACTCTAACGTCGCCCGCATGCAACTCTGCAAAAACTGTCTGTACGACCACGGCGACATGCAGTGCTCATCGACTAAGAACTGCAAAGAGTGTGCTAAGCCACATCACACGCTGTTGCACAATAAGATGAAGAAACCACCTTCAACTCCGGGTTCTGGAAGAAACTACTCTACTCAACGGCAACCTATTTATACTCAAAAAGTGTCGAATCACTTATCCAGTAACGCAACGGAGGTACTACTCACTACAGTACAAATCAAAGTAAAAGGCCTCAATGGAACTTATGTACATTTGCGAGCACTACTTGACCAAGGCTCGCAAGTAAATCTAATAACTGAAAATGCAGCGCAACTTTTAAGGCTGCCAAGAAAACATATGACTGCGACGGTGTCAGGCGTTGGGACCGTCACTGGGGACTGCAAGGGACGAATTGGAATTGAATGTCAGTCCATCAACTCTGTCTTCACCTTCAAATCAGAAGCACTGGTAATGAAAAAGCTCATAAATAACTTGCCGAGCAAATCTTTTCAATCAGCAGAATGGGAACACTTGAACAATCTGAAACTGGCCGACCCTGAGTTCAACGTGTCCCGCGGCATTGATCTACTGTTTGGGGCGGAGGTTTACTCTACCATCATCATGGAAGGAGTACTGAGAGGCACCAATGAATCCCCCATTGCGCAACAAACTCAGCTAGGTTGGATCCTGTGCGGCAATGTCAAGACTTCTTTCAACTGTCACGCAACCTTGGTCAATCTGGAAGACCTGACTAAATTCTGGGAAACAGAAGACATCACTGAGGGGAACGAAGATATACCATCCGATGATGAGTGCGAGATATATTACCAACAAACTACGAAAAGAAACTGCGATGGAACTTATGTTGTCAAGATGCCATTATACCCGAATTACGAAGAAAAACTGGGAAACTCTAAATCTGCGGCAACTGCCCAATTTTTGCAACTAGAAAAAAGACTCGACAGACTGGCGAAACTTTCAGCTATGTACAAAGACTTCATCCAGGAATACATAGATCTGGACCACATGCAGCCCGCAACTACTGTTTCTAACTCAAGCCCTGTATACTACTTGCCTCACCATGGGGTACTACGGGAGCAGTCCACGACGACCAAACTAAGAGTCGTTTTCAACGCGTCCCAAAAAACAAGCTCGAACTATAGCTTGAATGACTTAATGAAAAAGGGACCTAACTTACAAAAAGACATACAGGAGTTACTAATAAAATGGAGAAGCTACAAATACGTCTACACAGCAGACATCGAGAAAATGTACCGCTGCATCCGGATCGCTGAAGAACAGCAACATCTGCAAAAGATCATTTGGAGATTTTCGACTGACGAATCATTACAAGAAATGAACCTCTGTACCGTTACATACGGAACCAAAAGCGCACCGTGGTTAGCCATGAGAACCCTAAAACAGTTAGCCTCGGACGATCGCCAAAAATACCCCGCGGCTGCAAAAACACTGGAAAACGAATTTTATGTCGACGACTTGATAAGCGGGAATAACTCACTCGAAGCCGCCAAAGAAATGCAACGCACGCTGATTGTACTATTGCAAGGCGGTGGAATGAACTTACGTAAATGGACAAGTAACTGCACAGAATTACTGCAAACTTTATCAGAGGATCAAATATCAACGAAGAATTTGTTCAATTTTAAACAAGGAAATACTACGAAAACTTTGGGTCTCGGCTGGAGTCCAAACTCTGACGTGTTCATACTCAACTGGGACATGGAAGAACCTCCAAAAAAGGCTACAAAAAGGAGTCTTTTATCTGAGATATCAAAACTCTACGACCCGCTTGGCTGGCTCTCACCCATTACTGTGTCAGCAAAACTTATATTTCAACGGGTGTGGGTGGAAAAGATGAGTTGGGATGAACTATTGCCCGACGATATTGAAAAAGAATGGCTAAAACTACGAAATGAACTACCAGCAGTAAAGGACATAAAAATAAAAAGATGGATCGGCGGAACTCAAAGGGATCTCGAATTACATGGGTTCTCAGAAGGCGTTAGCGTGTGTGATTTATACACGACTTATTGACGATAACGGCCAGACAAAAATCACCTTAATTGCCGCCAAAACAAGAGTGGTCCCTATGGGTCATAAAACCACACTTCCCAGACTGGAACTGTGCGCAGCTATGTTACTGTCCCAACTGATGGAGAAAATCAAGAAAACTCTGAAGGAAAACAACCTAACTGTGTTCGCCTGGAGTGATTCGAAGGTTGTACTAGCCTGGCTAAAAGGCGACACAGCTAGATGGGAACGATATGTAGCAAATCGGGTCACAAAAATACTCAAAATCATCCCAGCCGAACAATGGCACTATGTGAAATCGGATCAAAACCCAGCCGATTGCGCAACTAGAGGAATGTTACCTATCAAACTATTGGAACACAACTTGTGGTAGCAAGGCCCAGAATTCATAAAAACTATGACGACTGAGGAAGCACAGGAATGCGCAACCTGCCTGTATACTACCAGCCTGGAACTTGACGCGCATTCCTGTACAGTACAAGCTACAGAACAAACAGGAAACTTTATAAAAACTTTGCTAGAGAAGTGCAGTACTTTAACACGAATTACCCGAGTTATTGCATGGGTGTTACGTTTCATTAGCAAGTTGCGACAAAGGAAGCAACCGGACGCGAGCTACCTAACTACCGTGGAACTGACAAAATCCGCTGAGCTTGTGATAGAATACGTACATAAAATGGAATTTGTCACTGAACTAGCACTGTTGAAGCAAGGCGTAATTACTTCAAATAAAAGCAAAATTCACAAGCTGAGCCCGTTTCTGGACAAAAAGGGCATACTACGCGTTGGTGGACGGCTCAAAAACTCAGACCTACCACCAAACATGAAGCATCCTGTGATACTGCCGAATAATGGAAGACTCACTCAACTGGTCATCGATCAAGCTCACGCCAACACATTGCACGGCGGAGCGCGACTGACCCTGGCTCATATCCGACAGCAATACTGGATAATCGGAGGAAACAGAGCGGTGAAAACATATCTGCGACGGTGCGTGAGATGTCATAGGTACAAGACGGCTGACAACAATCAACTCATGGGAGAACTGCCAAAACAAAGAATAACGCCTTCGCGTCCCTTTACTCATACGGGCGTGGACTTGACTGGTCATGTGGACGTAAAACTCAACAAGGGCCGTGGCATATCAACATCCAAAGCCTACATCGTGATCTTTGTGTGCATGTGCACAAAGGCAGTGCACATTGAACTAGCATCGGACCTCAGCACTGAGACATTCATTGCCGCCTTTCAACGAATGTGCGCAAGAAGGGGGACGCCGACCCACGTATACAGTGATAACGGAACTAACCTGGTCGGGGCGTCAAAGGCACTACGCAAAGAATTCGACTTCTACAAGACGATACTTACACCGCAATTCTTTGACAAAATAAATACTCTCCAGGTCACCTGGCATTTCAACGCCCCCGCGTGGCCCAGCGCTGGCGGTCTCTGGGAGGCTGCAGTGAAAGGGATGAAACATCATCTACGGCGAGTACTTGGAGACCAAAAACTTACTTACGAAGAGTTTACTACACTACTGGCACAGATAGAAGGCTGTATGAACTCGAGACCGCTGTGCCCACTGACGGAAGATCCAGATGAATACTTCAACTACTTGACGCCGGGCCATTTTCTCACAGGCAGTCCGGTAATGACAATCCCGCAAGCTAGCGATGCTGACGTCAGAAACATCGACTTGAGACGAAGGTGGCGTCTAACCGAACATATGCTGCAGCAGTTCTGGAAGGGCTGGTCGAATGAGTACCTGACACAGCTGCAAATCCGGAGCAAATGGAACAAACCAACTGAAAATGTTCAAATAGATGACGTCGTGCTGGTAAAGGAGGATAACCTGCCTCCCGGGAAATGGGCACTTGGCCGGGTAATCAAGACTCATCCCGGTCCAGACGGATACGTGCGAGTGGCCACGATAAAAACTCAAACTACTACTTTGAAAAGGCCCATCGTAAAACTATCACCATTACCGTTGCCGACCAATGCAAAAGATGACGCTGCACAAAACGATCCCGACAAGAAAGCACCCAAGCGCAAAACAAATGCGAAGAAAGGCTTTTCAATGTTATTAACCTTACTGATAACGCTCTGTGTGTTTACAACTCAGACACACGGAAGCGGCGGCAACATAGCAACGAGGGCTCATATTACACCATTGGAAGCCGCGCGCCCTATCTACTACGACACAAGAGGCAAAATACAAACAATCAATGACGAATGGACACTCCTAATGTACTATAACTTGACTAACTACTGGGATGGAGTTCATCGTATTGAAGCATATCTCGCTGATGTGAAGGATCTTTGTGAAAAAACCGATCCAAGATACTGCAAATCTACGCTGCAACAGCTTTATCACGAGGTCGAAATACTCAGCTACTACAACACCATACTACTTTATTCATATTCATATTCTTTATTGCACAGAAATCTTATAGAAATAGTAAGGTAACAAAACATTTTATGAGCAAAGGCGAGCTTATCTCTAAAGAGAGATTTCTACCAGCAAACCTAGGTAGGACAGGAAAAATTGTGCAACAGGAGAGTCCTAGTGCGCAATAAAACTGTACATCTAATTGTTTACAACTAAAACATAATAATTTAATACATGATATATACTAAATAAAATACAAAAGCAAAAATTTTTATATATATCAAACATATACTACTTATATATACATATATAAAAGTACCTATCACGAAAGAGAAAGGAAATGCTCTTTCAATCTTGTCTTAAAAGTGAAAATTGAGGGACTATCTCTAATAGCGCAGGGAAGTGCGTTCCACAGTCGGATCGCCGTTAACCTAAACGAGTGTTTGTAAGCGGCAGTGTTATGCCGAGGAGTAGAGAGAAGAGACATCGTGTGGGATCTCCGGTTGCTATGCCTGGAGGAAATAAACTCGAAACGTTCTCGAAGATATGAGGGGTAGCGGGGGTTTCGCAAAATGTTGAACAGATAGGAGAGAACGTGCATATCACGACGAAGGCGGATCGGAAGCCACCCCAACTCCTTGCGATACTGTGAGACATGGTCATACTTGCGCAGCCCGAAGACAAACCGAATCCCGAGGTTTTGAAGTCGTTCGAGTTTGTTCAGTTGTTCTTCGTTCGCACCGATCCAGCAAACATCTGCATAGTCGATTAAAGGTAGTAGGAGGGACTGGGCAAGGGTGATTTTAGTCTGCTGTGGCAGGAAGTGCTGCAATCTCCGTAGGGAGTGAAATGACGCAAAGACTCGTCTGCTGACCTCACAAACATGGGGCGACCAGGACAACAATTTATCAAATACAACCCCAAGATTCTTGGCCTTCTCGCTGTATGAGATTATGTTACCATCATACACTATAGGGTCGACGGGCATTTTCTGAACTAGGTTATGAGAGTGACGAGTACCCAAAATCATGGCCTGCGATTTGCCCGGGTTGACAAGCAGACCATAAGAGGTAGCCCATTTCCTGATGTTATCGAGATCAGCATTCAACGCCTCTACTGTCAGATTCACATCACACGGAGAGAAGTGCCGATATATTTGAAGGTCATCTGCGTACAGATGATAAGAAGAGGTAAGAACGTCAGAGATGGAGTTAATGAATACCGAGAAGAGGAGAGGAGAAAGGATGCCTCCCTGCGGAACACCTGCGGAGAGATCACACCAGTCCGTTGAGATCTCCTCAGACTTAATGCGTTGCTACTACTTGCACCGCACACGCATCTATCAAGTAGAAAGAAACGTGGACTATTAAACGCAGGAGGCTACATAGCCAACAGCTTATTCGGCATTCTAGACCAACACTTTGCGGATAAGTACCAAAAAGACATAGAGGCAGTACAGAACAATGAAAACTACTTGCTCGAACTAATTCGGAATCAAACATCCATAGTGGAACAAGAAAATAACGTACTCAAGAAAAGTGAAACCAACATCCAGAAGCAATTTTTGATGATTGATGGATTTATGAACCAAACAAACAAAAACTTCGCCAAGATCGAATCAGAAATGGAAGCAGTGATGGCCTCAAATTACTATAACTCAGCGTCACTTTCCCTACATTTCCTGATAAACAATTTGAAAGGAGTACAAGAAATGCTTTTTGAAACCCTGACTGAAGTCTACAAAGGTCACATGGAAGTCCGGCTTCTGTCCCCAGTCAACCTTATCAAGCAACTAGACGCTATATCAGCAAAACTGCCGAGAACATTATCTCTGCCGACAAAAAATACAAAACAGGGTATGAAGGACTTGTACAAACTCCTCTATGTGAAGGCGAGAGTAACAGAGACTTACTTCCTATTCGAAATCCACATACCATTAATCTCGGACGAAATCTACACATTTTATCAAGCTATACCGTTACCTATTAAAGTAAACAAGGAAACTTTTACCATGAAACTATCATCAACCTACATCGCCGTAAACTTTCGGAAAAATACGTATATAACATTGATGGAAGAAGACTTGAAGCACTGCGTTCAACAAAAAACAGACAACTTTTTGTGCTACAAAAATCTTCCTGTCTACAACTTAAATAACTATAAGATCCCATGTGAAGCAAAACTACTGGGTCATCACTCTAATTTGCCGTGCGCAGTCACCCGTGCGCCGTGCGAAGACGAATGGATCGAATTACATGCACCAAACACATGGTTAGCTAAGTGCTGCGCCACTTGCGCCTTTCGAACCATATGCGATAGCGACGTGACTATGGAAACTTTGACATCATCCGGGATAGTAACTCTTGCTCAAGGATGTATCCTACAATCGAATGAGCTAACTATCTTCTCGCACAACCAATACAGCAGCGACGCTAAGCTGGAATACAACTTCAACATACCGCTACTAAACTCGTCGATAAATAACATTGTGAATATCACATATCACAATCAGAACCAAGCGTTTCAATATAACACTGCCGAATTAGATGAGATTGACAAGAAAATTAACTCGCAGAAAGACCGCAACTATCTCCCATCATCGGTCACAATCCACGACGTCCATCAATACGCGATCAGCTACATCCTCCTAGCAGCAGCATTTACGGTCCTAGTCATATGGATTATAAGAAGATGCTGTCCTCACATCTGCACAAAAATGAGACGCACGCAAGCTCGCATGGAAATCATCGAGCTACAGACGCTATCCAAAGCGAAACAGCAACAAGCGCAGAAGGCGCATCCCACTTCAGCTGATGGTGATAATATCGCCTTTAATTTTGACTAACTTAATTTCAACCCAAAATTCTTAAGTACTGTGTTTAGTTATTAAGTTGAATTTTATAAGATATACTTCAAGTTTGTATTATGCTTGTATTATGTTGCTTTGAATGATTTTATTTTACTGATTACTTTGTGTTATTAGAGTACAGTTTACTACCCCTACTATCTTTGGGGTTTCGGAGCATGTACGGTTACACCGTGCATATAATGTTTTGTTAACGTGGCAGTTTACTCAGCCCGCATATTTCTACCGTAATAAATTTAGTTGACCACTTACAGTGAAGACAAAATGACGTGTTTCGTTACTACCACTACTTTACTACTTCATTCGTAACAACTCACTACTAGAACTTTATAAAACTGTGTGGAAAGTGCCGTCTACTAAGCACTTGATCATACAATTAGCCTATCAATTATTAAGTGCAAATAAGAGAATAGTATGTGATGTGTGATGTGACCCGAATGGCCGAGTCGGCAGTGACGCTGCCTACGAAACCAAGGGTCCCGGGTTCGAGTCCCGGTGGGGGCAAATGTTTGTTTGATGAGAACGGACGTTTGTACCCTAGTCATGGTTGTTTATCTATCTAAGTATAATATTTCTCTATATAAGTATATATACCGTTGTCTAGTACCCAAGATACAGGGAATACTAGTTTGGGGCTAGATCAATGTGTGTAAAAGGTGCCCAAGGTATTATTTATTTATTATTTATTATAAAATTCATTTTGATTTTGATTGCGATGAACAACCAATTACACCTACAAAATATATGAACAATTAGGTTATTGACGTAATTAACTAAGATTGACTATGAATAACAGTAGGATGCAGCATTTTACGAGTATCATTAAAAATATCAATTCCCAGAGAACTTTCGCACATATTGTAATCCTTTTGTATACGATATAGTGGAGCAGACTCGCCGACATTACTTCTAACATAAGGTAGTTGAAAAGTGGGTATGACACGGGTATTGCTAATGTTCGGTTTAGGGCATAAGATATTCAACTTTTCCAACAGTAGCGGTTCCGACACAGAGTTTTTTACTAACTTGCTCAAGAACGTTATGTCTAAGTATTTCCTTCCGAGGCTCATTGTATTTAACTTAAAGTGGTTCAGTCTGCCCTCGTAATCAGTACGGGTGCTGATGCCGTCTTTGTATGCCAAGAACCTAGTAAAAGAGTGCTGTACTCTTTCGAGACGGTTAGAGTGTATTTGATAATAGGGATTTCATATTTGGCTGGCATATTCGAGTCGAAACCGTACCAGAGCAATATAGAGGGTCATCATCAGGCTTTCAGTTCTTTTAAGCTTACAACCTACTCTTTTCAAAATATTGCTCTCCTTACAAACATGATCTATGTGGTTAATGAAGTTTGACTTGGAGTCAAGTAGTACACCAAGATCTCTAATCGAGCTCACCTCCCCCACCAATGCTCCGGCTATGCTGTAGGTAGTCGGAACGATGTTCAAGTTCTTCGTGAATTTGATATGGAAACACTTCCTTACGTTAAGACACATCTTGTTACACAGACACCAATCGTTGATCCTATTCAAGTCCTGCTGATGCAACTGTGGGTCAGACGCTGATTTAATTTGATTTTATAATGCAATTTCAGTTTCACTTAATAACCTGAAAACCATCAAAACCTTTTTTATCAATTCACTCATGTGCTACGTATTGGAAATCTAATTTATTTTTTAATCAGATTCTATATTCTGTTCTTTATTTTACTTAGTTACAGGTGACTTAGCAGCAATTTATTTTTTAGGGTTTCTCGAGGCATTTAACAGACTCAATTATGTATATCTATAGCTAAGTGTATTTACTGTCCACTTACATACACTTAGCTATAGATAATCCACTTACTCCTAAGCAACTGTAGTGGGTTAGCGTTGCAATAGCAGTGGTGTTATTCTAGCTCAACACAGACCTTGCAAAATCATTTTGTAATTATTTATTCCTGCTTTTTAATCATAATGATAAAATGTTTCATATTTGTATTAGTTAAGCACAACCAATTTTTTAAAAGAGATCTAAAATTCAATCTGTGGGAGTTTCTACGCCCTTCTGCTCCCACCACAATCAAAACATGAGCCCGAAAATTTAAAGTTTTGAGTATTGCACCAGAATATACAGAGTATAAATTCCAAGAAAGAGATAGTAGAATTAACGATGCAAGAAATGAACGAAAGGATAGAGGAACCAGACGTAATCTGCTTATCAGAAACATTTATTCAAGCGGGGCAGGAACATCTCGTAAAACTTATAAATTACAAAATGGCAGCGTCATTCTCGAGAAATAAAAAAAGAGGGGGAACCTGTATCTTTACAAAAAAATAAATAGAAACTAGGGAACTATCTTGGGTCCAAAATATGGCTTTACCGAATATATTTGAATGCTGTGGAGTTGAAATATCAAAACATAAACTGATTATTATCTGCTTGTATTCATTTAGAACTCAGAAATTCAAAATAGAAATGTTTTTCGAAAAACTAAACAACCTTCTACACGCTTTAAGCAAGAAAAAAATATAATGTAATTATTACAGGGGATACAAATATTAATATTTTGGTACACAATAAATATACCAAAGAATTATTAGACATAATGGATGGTCATAATTTGAAAACACTAATTAATACACCGACAAGAGAGAACTCTTGTCTGGACCTTATATTTAGTAATATTAAAGACTCGCAGAGGCAAACACTGCCTCTAGCTTTATCAGACCATGACACAGCGCAAATGATTACCTTCAAAATAGAATCAAAAGCCTCTACAAGAAAGTCTTGGTTTATTATAAAAAGAAACTTTGACAAAGATAATCTCAGGAAATTTCAGGACGCGTTAGCACAATTATCGTTTAATGAGGTCTATGATGAACCAGAGATCTACATGGCATTTAAAAGATTTCATGAACTGTATGTGTATTGTTTGTTTTATGAACTATGTTTTCCAAAAATAAAGGTTAAAATAAACTCAACAACGAAGCTGAAATGGATGTCACGAGGATTGAAAATAAGTTGTAAAACAAAAAGAACTCTACGTTATAAATACTATAATAATAAATCAATACAAAATAAATTAGGATACGATAAGTACACTAGACTGCTAAAGAAATGTATATCGCAAGCTCAAAGAGTACAAAACAGTAATGTGCTGAGCATGAGCTGTTGCTAAACAAACTGGAGCAATATGGATTACGAGGACCACCGGTACAATGGATCCAAACCTATCTACAAAATAGACAACAAAGTGTTCACATAAATGGGCTAGACGATAAGGACATAGAACGGACATATGAGTCAAAATATAAAACAAATAACTATGGGGTGCCTCAGCGGAGTGTTCTAGGGCCACTGTTATTCATTTTGTATATAAATGATATTCCTGACGTGACATACCACCAATCAATTTTATTTGCGGATGACATATCTATCATTGTGGCTACTACAAAGAACAGTCATTCTAATGCCAATTATAATCTCATTAAAAACTATCCCCGTTCTAATATAAATTCAATTGACATCCACAAAACGGACATACATACAACAAATATCGATAATAATCTTAATAAAAATAATCATAATACGAATAATAATTTAATTGACATTCACAAATCTGACATACATATAACTATAGAAAAGGTAGTTGACTGGCTTAATGATAATAATCTACAAATAAATGTTAATAAGACAAATCTAATGAATTTTAATAATGTGAATGACATGATTATAAACTATAAAAATCAAATAATTAAAAGTGAAGATAATATTATATTTTTAGGTATTACAATTGACAATAACCTAAATTGGAAACCGCTCATTGCACAAGTATGTAACAAAATTATATAAAAATAAAAATATTAAAGTATATGTACTCTCCAAGTTGAGAAAAACCACGACTCAACAAACAACACTGGCTGCATACCACGGTTATGTTGAATCAATACTTAGGTATGGTATAATTCTATGGGGAAATAGTACAGATTTCAGCAGAGCGTTCATCATCCAAAAGAAATGTATACGGGCCGTGGTGGGAGCTGAACCGCAGGAGTCGTGCAAGCCGCTATTCCCTAAACTAAATATACTGCCATTACCGTGTTTATACATATTTGAAATCTGCAAATTCGTCTATCAAAACATAACCTTGTTCACAATAGCTGAACAAAAGTACCCAAGAAATACTAGGAAACCAAACAGACTAGATCTTGATCACAAGCCACGAACCGCAAAATATCAAAATAATTGTTACGCAATGAGCGTCAAAATATATAACAAAGTACCAGATAACCTAAAACATCTACCAACAAATCTCTTCAAACATAAGCTCTTATCGTGGTTACTGCAGCATAATTTGTATTCATTAAGTGAGTTTTTTATACTAAGAAACCAAAAGTAAATGACTAAAGCGTACTGTAAATAATAATAATAATTTTATAACTAAAATATTTGCATGCTATAATATATAGTTAATTAAGGAACAACATGATATTTAAGAACTCTTACCACCTAAATCATAAGCAAATAAATGAATCTGAATCTGAAGCACAGTGGTCCAATGTAGAGAAAAGGCAAAAAATGACGTTTGCTGTAAATATCTACAGGACATATCCCACCTCCACCCAACCTCATTCCGACTTCATGTCATAATGAGGCAAACGCGGGGGAGCAAGCCAACGGGTTAGATTTGCATGGAGCTCTTGTAACCCGCAGCTATTTCTGTGCGTCCCCCACATGGCTGGACCGGCCTGCTGTGCCCTCCGCCGGTCCTCTTCCCGCCTCTCCCCATTCAGGGGCGCGGGGAAAAAGATGGCAGCGTCGCACCCTTCTGGTGATGTGACACACACAAACGGTGTGAGTTCGGTGCCGATTCCGCACGTCATTTAAAGTTTCAACCAAATTCCCAGCCACATCTCTTTTTATGCCACGCGTGCGCAAACTGGTGTAGCCATTGGAAGTTCGCCTTTGATGAGACGAGGTCATCGCAGTAGACTGGTCCTTCATCCGCTCGAGTGATTCCGTGTAACATTCTCTTCCGTTCGTCGTCGTATAGTGGAAATTCCCAAAGAGCATGATGCATATCTTCATCTTCTATGCCGCACTCACATACACTCATCGGGCATAACGTCATATCATGCAGTCTCTTCCTGAAGCACCCCTGTCCCGACAATATCTGCGAAGTTTGGTAGTCCGGCTCAACCCAAGAGGCCTTGAGGCGAGCCGCCACGTCCGGAAAGAAACGGTATAGCTCTCGACCTTTCGTCTCATTCATCCAGCGTCCCTGCCATTGTGCAACGACCTCCCCCAGAGTTTGGCGTTTTATGGCTCTGATCTCCGTCTCAGTGCAACCTTCCCGCGCCTCATCACTACGGCCGGCGCGGATGAGCTCCAGGTCAGCCGGCAGCACGCCTGCCAGTGCCGGTAGGGCCGCTGTACTGCATGAAATGTAAATATCTACAGTAAAAAAAAACGAGTCATACTTGGTAGCCATGGATGACCGCTACCATTGCAAGCAATAAGTAAGTATCGCTAAGCCAACCACGAGCGTACAGTGTCATGAGTCGATGACCGATAACCGCTATCGCCACGGTAACGCGTAAGGCCACCAGTGCCACCTGTATTATTCTGTGTCTTTAATCGCAAAAAAAAACCCTACCCTTACAATAAAATATTCTAGTATAACGATAGTGTTCATATGTGTGTGTGCTAAGCTAAGCTTAATTTTCAGCTTAAGCTTAATTAGGCGTATGTATTTTTTATTTTTTCGCATTCTTTTTTTTATTATTACTGTTTAAAAGTTCATACAAACGTATTTGGCAGGATTAATTTGTTCTCTCTATTGTTGTTTTTTTATTTTACTGTTATGTTTATTATGTGTGTATGTGGTAGTCCTGTGTTCCGAAGGCCCGGCTGAAAACCAGCGCGAGCCCCCGTCTCAGCTCAGCATTGCTGAGCTGGGTCCTATTAGCACTATGACCGTGTAATATTCGATTGTCTCTTCTGTATAACGTGTGTCAATAAAGTCATTTCTAATTCTATTACTCACTATATTCACACCATACTCTTATTTCGTGCGCCATAAGGACTGTAATCATGCTGTTTTGGCGTTACTGACTGTACCAAACCAAAAGCGTATCTCCTCTCAGCCTTTTACTCTCCTAATGTGTTTTTCATTGAAAAGGGATTCGGGTACAATAGTTAATGTGGCGTCGAGGCATCAGTGACGGAGGCTGGAACTCCGAGGACAGGACACTAATGACCGTGATTTTCAGTTTAGGTACCTATAGACAGACCAGTAATAGTAAGGAAATGGGGCGAATCCTAAATCGATAGCGGACAGAAATAGTTTTGGCTTTAATTTATAGCTAAAGTTAGCAGTAAAATTTTCATAAAATAATAAGGGTTAAAAGAAAACTTCATTACAAAATAGAATTTCAGAACATTGTAAGCAAAGGTTGCGAGTTTATCACCGAAATCTGAATACGAGTATTTTAGATTGCAAGGTATGGAAAAATTGGCAAAATTCATGCAGTTCCAATCCATCGGTTTATGTAGGTCACGGAGCGATGTAAAAATATATGTAATATGGCATACGGGTAAAAGTAAAACTACAGTGTTTTGTACGAGTATATCTTTTTAATTCTTAAATTAAATACTAGGTAGGACTACATTCAAGGCCGTACATCGAAACATTGAAAAGGAGTTTTGTGTATGTAGAAGATGTGTACAGATGTAGTGAATCATCCTTTCCTTTCGTATTTTCTCGGAAATGTTCGTTTTTGTCTTACTACTTCACCGCACTCAGTACCCATCGAGACAACGTAGGGAACGGTCGCATTGCAAGAGGAAGTATCTATATAGAGTAGTTAATACCACAGAAATATTTTGTTGATATTTATGTTAGATTTTGTGATAAACTTCATGGACTCGTGTATTAATGCAGGCCACCTATATATATTTTTTTTGACTTTACATTTCTGTTCTTGTCTGTCATTTTTGTAAATAATAAACATTGATTTTATTCGATCCACATTAACAATTTATAACAGACATGCCGAAAGCACTAAGAAAAGGGAAACGTTTAGATCGGCAAGCCTGCGAAGTTATTTTCAATATTTATTTATATTTCTTAACTGAAAATGATAAATTCAAACATACCAACTATACTGCTTACTTTTGTAAAGTCCAAAAACGAGTTTCGGAGGCCAGTGGAATTTCTCAACGAACAGTAAATAAAATATTGCAAAAAGAATACATACATCAATCCACCTCCAATAGTCCGAAGTCGGCAAAGTTGGGTAGACCAAATAAATTATTTTGTCTAGGTCTTGACGATTTTGACTACAACGTTATACGCCGATTAGTGTATAATTTCCATTTGATATACAAACAAGTACCTACAATTAAAGCCCTGAAGTCCAAGTTATCCGAAGCCATAAATTTTAAGGGATGTGACTTTACGCTAAGAAAAATTCTTAGAAAAATGGGATTTCGGTATAAAAAAGTTGAAAACAACATAAAATCAATTATCGAGAAAGATGATGTTCGTTTAAAAAGAGTAAAGTTTATAGCCGCGATAAAAAAGTACAGATTGCAAGGGAGAGAGATTGTTTATATGGATGAAACATACATCCATAACTCACATTTGGCAGGTAAAATCTGGGCTGACTCGTCAGAAAACGGAATGAAACAGTTAATTTCTAAAGGACAACGTCTTATAATAGTGCACGCTGGTAGTAGAAAGGGGTTTATACCTGGGGCATTGTTAATGTATCAGTCTACTGATAAAACAGGTGACTATCACAACACGATGAACAATGAAAACTATGAAAAATGGCTTCGTAATCAACTCATTCCAAACTTAGCTCCACATTCGGTACTAGTAGTAGATAATGCTGCATATCATAATAAGTACGTAGAAAAACCTCCTAATTCAAATACCAGGAAGCAAGACATGATTGATTGGCTATCCAAACATAACGTTCCGATTGATCCGTCATTAACAAAACTTGAAATATATGAAATTATTTGCAAGTACAAACAAGACTTTGTAGAATACTCTATAGATAAACTTATGAACGAATATGGACACAGCGTACTAAGATTGCCACCATATCTTCCTGATTTCAATCCGATTGAAAACATATGGTCTCAAATAAAGGGATACGTATCCAAAAGAAACATCAGTATGAATATTACTACTGTGAAACAATTGGTACAGGAAAAGGTTAATATGATTGGTTCCGATGTTTGGGCCAAAGTATGTGACCACGCCATCAAATGCGAAAACGAGTACCGAAAACACGAACCTGAGTTGGAAAATTATATGGCTAGTTTTGTAATCACCGTTCATGAAAACTTTGACGATGATACACCAGAAAATAGTTCTGATTCTGACTGTGATATGGAAGTTGGAAGTATTGTTTCGCATCACACTGTCCACCCCGCTCCTCCTCCTCTTATCCCGCTGTCATAATCGAAGTCGTTCATCCAATCAGAAAATCATATTTATTTATATTAACTTCTCTGCTGGTTTGTTTTGTTTTATGTTGAGGTGTCTTTTTTGTTGTCATAGTATTTTTAATTAATTACATATATTTATTGTTATAAAAAAGGTCTGAAATATCCTACTGTACTTATAGTTAGACTTTTGGGGTTCCAATCCTTATAGAATCATTAGATCATCCCAACCGGAATTTGGTTTTCATCAGTGCGTTTTATTGAAATAAAACGTCCTCAGTAACTAGTTATATTTTTGTTTACCTAACGAATTCTTTATATGATAGAATTGTGGTGGTTTTAACATCTCAGTGTAATATACGTCAAACGGGCAATTTGAAATTTGACATTGATATATAAAGTATGCGATTTATTTGATACCTACACGTAATTTAATAATACAGTAATTCACAGACACATCGGCACCATTCGGGTGTTATCGTTGTTCCGAGTTTTGTCGATAGGAAAGGATTATTCACTACATCTGTATGTGTAAGAATTGAACCATGTACTCAGGTTAACTAACTCTTTGCTCATTGAAACCGGAAGTTGGAAAGAAATTGAGGTACTTATTAACAGAAATAAAATCAAATATGACAAAAAACTTAAAATTATTTATTACTAGCTTTTTCCCGCGACTTCGTCCGCCACCCACGTTGACTTAGCTCAGGATAATTAAAATACCTATGAGTACATAACTAAAAAGCATTTTTTTATTTTCGTCCAACATGACCATTCATGACACTCGCACAATAGTTATAAACAACGAAGGAGTTTCTTGAGTGATGACGAAGGAGTTTCTTGAGTGTGGAAAAACTATGATGATAAATAGGTGCTTCTCATGCAGTAACAGCCTGCCCCCATCACGACGGCAGCGGCGCC
Source organism: Argyresthia goedartella (assembly GCA_949825045.1). Lineage (NCBI taxonomy): Eukaryota > Metazoa > Arthropoda > Insecta > Lepidoptera > Argyresthiidae > Argyresthia > Argyresthia goedartella. The sequence continues at coordinate 9,380,310 of OX463812.1, read as the reverse complement.
GCCCGTGGTGAAGAAGCCAGGCTGTGAGTCTTGAAGTTATATATGTTATTTAACAACAAAAAAACAGGTGACATAACAATAAGCTTTGAAGCTCACAAAGATCGAGATCGAGGGTTATAAATATAAATTACCTAATTCAATATACTTCTATAGACTACATTACATAGGCAGCGGCGCCGCGCTGTGGTGATGGGGCCAGGCCCTGTCTTAAGGTTATTTATGGTTTTAAAAAATAAAACATAACAAAAAATAGAGCTCATCGAGGTCGAGGATTATTATAATTATAAATATATATTGTTGATTTATTCATTCAAAAAAATACAAGTATCATGCACTATTACAAATTAATAATAATATTCTATCAACAATAAGATGATATATCTATATGTCAAAAACTAACTAAACAATCCGCCCCAGGACATCTCCCTGCCAAAGGTTCCCAAGACACTGGCAGCGTTACCCCGCTGCACAGCCAAGGAAATCCTCTGCATGAGAAATGCCCCGGAGCGGTGGTCAAAACCTCTGTCTCTGAGGCTTCGGCCCAACTCTTTCACAAATTGTCTGCCTTGTATCCCCCACACTCCAGTCGTCTCGACAGCAAGCGGCACGAAAATGTAGCTGTTAGCTAGAGCGGCATATTTTTGATACTTCAGCCTAGCGGCTGATTCAGCCGCAGCACCTGCAGTGGCTGTTGTGGAAACTCAACTCAATATAACTTCTATAGACTACGTCATATGATTTATTGTTTTCCGCTAATACGTGTAAGTTTCGCGCACTTGACACCCTCGAACATCCAACATAAAGTTGCCCATGAGAAAAGCTTGGAGTGCTCAAATGGATTCCTGCACAACTCTGTGATTTATTAATTGTCATGGTGAATGACGCAACTTCAAAGAAATTGCAGCCTCTTGAACTGAAATGCACCCTATTTCAGTTCAAGAGTTGCTTGGTATGATTGGAATTCGGGGCATCATCAACAGAACTGGGACGCCAACCTTTAAGTCCAGTTTATGGCCTTCCCATAAACTGGACTTAAAGGTTAAAGGTTGGCGTCCCAGTTCTGTTGAAGCATGATGATCAATAATGCACCGAGATCACAGAGCGGGAAGGATCATCGTTCGGGCCACTATTCTTACAGGACCTGATATTAATTGTCATGGTGAATGACGCAACTTCAAAGGAAATTGCAGCCTCTTGAACTGAAATGCACCCTATTGATATAGGGTGCATTTCAGTTCAAGAGGCTGCAATTTCCTTTGAATTGGAATTCGGGGCATCAGAACGTTCTCTCCTTAATCAGGTCCTGTAAGAGTAGTGGCCCGAACGATGATCCTTCCCAGCTCTGTGATACGTAGCCTGGTGCCATTGCACCATCTCGGTGCATCAAGATCGCGTGCATCAACAGAACTGGGACGCCAACCTTTAAGTCCATTTTAAGGGAAGGCACGCCTGATAATTCCAAGCTGTTAATTAAATAGCAGTATCTATTGATGAGTATGATTTCAATTCGGTGACTAACCTTTCCAATATTTTTTTGTTTAGTTATTGAAGGACTCATTTTTGGGGGACAGCACTGCCCTCTCGCACAACAACTGTTTGATTATATTTGACCGTAAGTTTGGAAACACCTCTGAAATTAGTTCATCCTCGGGCGTCATTGTATCTATCCACGTCTGTTTCGAGCTGCCCCTCTCCTATTTGCAACAACTTAGACTGTCTATGCAGACACCTGATTCCAAGTCATTAAAAAGCTGAACACGCATATTGAACATAAGATGGAGCTTTATTACTTTAGATCACAGTGTCGACGCCTTCAGACACGCATTTATTTCATCCGCCGGTGTATACCTCTCAATGACAGGCAGTGTCTGTCTAAAATCACCTGCGAGCAATAGGTACGACAACCACAACAACAAATTTATCATCAGAGCTTGGTTGCCGCGGAGATCTTGCAAACTGCGGTTCTAAGCCTCTACCGCACGCTTATGCGACATAGTGTATTCGTCCCACACAATTAACATGCACTGTTGCATGAGAGAGCCGCGGTTTCTACTTTTGCTAATGTTGCACGTGGGAGCTTCTGCGCTCATATAAATCATAAACACGCCGTTGTTCGGGAAGTAAACGTGGTTCCATTTCATTGACATATGTTTCTAAGACTACGTTTTTTTACGGTAATTAAGTTCTCTAATGACATCATTTGATATATCTCCCCTTCGTTGTGGCGTGTGCAAACCAAAATCCACCATTCTTTTGCCAGATAAGTCTACAATTTTGTCCTCTATTAATTTGAGAGCCTCATTGATTATCAAATCATCTTGCATGCCCTCTAGCCTATGTGCGATATCTTTCGACAGTTCGGCCTTATATTTTTCCCACAGCTGGAGAGGGTTAGAGAGTCCGCAAGTGCTCACTAAAATTGATACCAGCTCTCTGAGTTTTGCGGCAGAGCGGCACAATACGGCTTCTTCCATGTTAAGGTCTCAATGGTTGTCGTTTTCTAATAGCCCACGTACCTCACATGCTTCCCTGAACGTCGCTCGCTCTAATCCAACAACTGCTTTCAGTTCCTGAAAGTTTGTCGGTCCTCGCACTTGATTGAGCAACATGCGTAGACAAGCATTCAAATTGGCTAACGTGCACCGTATACAAGCGACCCAGTGCATCTCCACCCTTCACTCGTGGCCAGTTTTCTACAGGTGTCCGCTGCACACGGCGCTTCCATTCTTTCCTCGATGCGTTCCAGGTGTAGTATCTCGGCACTTCAGTTTATAATATAGTTTTTGCAAAGTTGTCAGTTTGGCACAGCTCGAAAAAAGAAGTTAGTGTTGTTTTCGGAGGTAATAATAATAATAATAATAATTGGACACTATTTTACACACATTGATCTAGCCCCAAACTAGGATTCCCTGTATCTTGGGTACTAGACAACGGTACACATACTTATATAGCTAAATATTATACTTATATAGATAAACAACCATGACTAGGGTACAAACATCCATTCTCATCAAACAAATATTTGCCCCCACCGGGACTCGAACCCGGGACCCTCGGCTTCGTAGGCAGGGTCACTACCGACTCGGCCATTCGGGTCGTCTAGGTGGTGTCGACACTCTGTCGTGAAAATTGTGCTCCGTGAAATAAACGCGCTTGCCATTGAGGAGGTGAACTGCTAGGTGAGTGACAATGATGTCGTTCATGAAGTGGTAAGCCAAAGATTCGCCATGCTTACATATCGGCCGGCCCTAAACATTTGCACTTCATCTCTGTGATTAATATTCGCATTGTCCGCTTGTCTCACATCGAAAACTACTTGATCGTTTCCTTTATTTATATACTTGCATATATATATTATGGCCTGTACAGAACTACAGAACTCTACATTAATATGGGCATCGAATTTTGGTAAGAAGGGGAGAATAAGGCACAACCCAACTGTTATTCACCTGGACAACCTGACCACCGCGAATTGTAAGATTAGCTGTGAGACCACCATCATGAGGTGCTCTTCGCCGGTAAAGGGGGTATCTATTTTGGCTGGAGAGCGTGTCCTTCAGTATCGCCCGCGGGTTCTTTTTGGTACACTTTTCGTACTTCATGCACGGAGATAGCATATTTAGTGCACCATGGATCATGGATCATATTTTTTACAACGTTGTCATGTAGTTTTTGTCAACGTTGACATCAGGGATTTCTGCACTAATTATTTCGTCTATTTGGCTTGGACGCAATTTCTCTTTAAGCCACAATAAGCGGTGTACATGGGGCAGACCTCACTTTTGCCACTCAATAGAAGACATGACTGCATTTCTCCATATATTCTTCCTTTTGTTGGTAGAGCGACTAACTTCTGTATTTTGAATACTCTTGCAATTATGTCATGTCTATTAGTTGATTTTTGGCCAGGCATGTGTACAGCGATAATCTCTGCCCATACCGGGTTGCATGTTAGTGTGACAAATTGATTAGGGCGGCCATAGTCCCGTACGTATGCAAACGCATCTTGCGTATAATCATGGAGATATCTTGGGCTGTTCACAACTGAAGAGGGGAGTATAACGATTTGCCCACCATCACTGTCATTAACTTGCGCATCGTTCCTTACAGCGTCTTGCAAATCGATGTAGTTTTCTGCACTCAGCTTGCTTTGGTTTAAGAAAATGTACCTCAAACGCTTACTTTCAATTATTACATACATGTCAACTAAGAACTGGTGCAGAAGTTGCTTGCAGCGCAGCAGCAGATTAAAGTCATTGTTAAGCACCATAAGATGATAAGCATAGAAGTCCATGGAGTAAACTGTTTTATTAGGTATTGGTTGTCTAGTCTGCGGATTCGTCTGTGGTAGCTCAAAATTATACCTATGGCCTTTACAAAATATAATTGGTCTTGTAGAGCATCGTAGAACCTATGCGTATCGGTAATGCGAGATAGCTGTCCATCGTGCACGCGCAGCACAATGTCCCTGCCGGCGGTGGAATAACTAAAAAGTTGAAAATGGCGGCGACTTTTTAAAAATCTGACTACAGAATCATGATTGGACTCCAACCGGATACCCAGATATCGTTTTTGAAGCAAATCGGACCAGTTACTAGTTCAAAATGGCGGCCACTTTTTCAAAATATGACTTTAGAATCATGATTTGACTCCAACCGGATACTCAAATATAAATTTTGAAGCCAATCAGACAAGTAACTACAAATTTCAAAATGATGGCAGCTTTTTAAAAATCCGACTTCAGAATTATGGTCGGGCTCCAACCAGATCCTCAGATATCGATTTTGAAGCAATTCAGAACAGTTACTAAAAAGTGCAAAATGGCGGCGACATTTTCAAAATCTGACTTCAGAATCGTGATTGGATCCCAACCGGATCCCCAAATATCGGTTTTGAAGCAAATCGGACCAGTAACTAAAAAGGTCAAAATGGCGGCCATACACAACTTCATCCCCCATTTAATTCCTTCGAGGGTTGAATTTTCAAGAAAAGCGTTAGTCGTATTCATTAATTTGAATCTTCAGTCTAAAAACAAAATTTGAAGATCCGGTTCTACGGACTTTCATACAAAACAATTCCCCTATTCTACCCCCTTAGGGTAAGAATTTCCAAAAATCCTTCCTTAATAATTTTCTTGATTATAAATGGAACATCTATGCAAAATTTCAGCTTTATTGGTTCAAGGGTTTGGGGGCTGGGCGTTGATGAGTATCATAAACCGAGAAAACATTACCTTCCTTCTGGTGCAGTCGGATAAAAAGTATCCCATATGTTAATCTAGCTCATAAACTATGTTAGTGCTAAATTTCATTCAAATCCGTTCAGCCGTTTTAGCGTGATTGAGGCACAAACACACAAACTTCCAAACATCCAAACATCGTAACATTAGCGATGTTATGATGTCTTTCACATTTATAATATTAGTTAGATAATTCGAATGTGTAATTGTTATTATTCTTGACAAATAACTAAACACAAAACTCAATACCAGCAATGAAAGAAAGAGGAGTCCAGGTTCACCGATAAACAAACAAAACAAAATGGCTAAGATGGCCATACAATAATCTCTTGTATGGGTACTACTTTTAATTCTTAAAAATCCGAATGTTTTAATATTTGTTGTTATAGCGGCAATAGAAATATACCCTGTGAATATTTCAGCTCTACCTATTTCGGTTGGCCCGGTGACAGACGGACAGACGGACGAACGGACAGCGGAGGCTTAGTAATAGGGTCCCGTTTGGCACCCTTCGGGTACAGAACCCTTAAAGGGAAAACCTTTAGGAGGTCAGTCACGCCAAATAATTTACAATGTTTATAAATATTTTGTGACCGTAGCCGATCGATTTAAAAAATGTGAGGATGACAATGTATTATCATTATTTTAATAAGGTTCAAGAGCGAGTTGCCGATGCCACTGTAATGACAAGAAGAATAATATTTATTTATTTATTTTCCATAAATACCTATCATTACAGGTTGAACCTAATGCGGTAGGTATATTCATCTTGCTTAACTAATTCATTTTTCATTTTAACATATCGTTTTTGTAACAAACAACGAATAGTGTCATATACTATATGAGGTCAGTACTGAGACACCTTCCACTACAGTTAACCTCTCAAAAACCGAGAGTAGTTATGCCATGGTAATGAAAATTAAAACATATAACGGGTTTTTGTGTACTACCTAAGTGTGCTCGATGGAATGAAAGGGAATAATGGGAAAGTGGCGTTAGCTAACACCGGTGGTATCAAAAAAGGACTGCAATATATTTATAACTAGCTTTTGCCCGCGGCTCCGCTCGCGTGGTATTAGATTTAACGTCATCCTGTGGAATGCGCCTGAAAAGAGACAACACTAAATTATGTCACGACTGATTGTGATATGTTTATCTTGGAAAAGATAATGTATGGAGAGCCAGAAATCTACTCACTACCGAAGTAAATAATGACTACCATATAATATGACTAAATAAGTATAACGTATAACCGAATATCACGCGGTTGAGACCGTGGGTAAAAGCTAGCCTTTTCCAAGCTTAGAATATCGCAAACATACGTAAAATGTGTCCAGAGTCAGAAATCTACTGCAATACGTCTCTGTAAACCACGTTCCGAGAATTGTTGTTCTCTGCGTATATGTAGAGATTTCCAGCTCTAACAGCAAACGTAGAGCTGTCCGTGAGAAAAACATGGAGTGCCCAGATGAATCCCTGCCACTTTTAGCGTATGTCTTTGACTCTTATTAATGTGATGGAGGAGGCCACTTTCAAGGGGAACTGTAAGCGTTTGAATTGGAAAGGCAAGTTCGTTGGAATGATGGGAATACGTGGTATCAATACCGATTCTCCTTTGGCCTCGCCGGTGATGATGGTGGCCAGCATGATGTGCCTTTTCAGCTCCGTGATGCGTAACCTGGTGTCATCGCACAATCTTGGTGCATCTAGGTTGCGTAAAGGGTAAGTTGTTGCGTCGTCACTTGTCATCACTGTGTCGATTGACGTGTAAGTACACCACACCAGGTACTTGACCAATATTTTTTTATTGAAGTTTCCCACCGAATCGTTCGTAGGCGCCATGATTGCTCTTTCACATAACCACTCCTCGTTGCTCAAATTTTGTTGTAAGCTCGGATTAACCTTATCTATTAGGTTACAACATTGCAGAACCGGCTGTCCAATTTGATTAGGCCTTCGCATCCATTGCCATGCGGCCTTCGCCGATCCCAAGGAGGTTTTGAGCAAAGAGCCCAGATTCTTGGTCGTTGTAGAGCTGGGCTCTCATATTAGTTGTGACGTGTAATCTCTATACCTTTGCCCACATTGGAGCAGCCTTGAGGCAGGCGTTGATCTCGTCTGCCGCAGCACCTCGCTCGATGACTGGCAGCGTCTGCCGGAAGTCACCTGCTAGCAAGACGACTACTCCACCCATCAATATTCGGTTGCCACGGATGTCTTGCCAGCTGCGATCACGCGCTTCAATCGCACGCTTGTGTGACATCGTGCATTTGTCCAACACGATCAATTTGCACTGTTGCATTAGATCACCACGCCATCGCCACGATCACTGCTCTTGCTTATATTGCAAGTGGGCGTTTCCTCACCCACAAGGTTCAGTGGAAGTTTGAACACCGAGTGGGCAGTTCTGCTGAGCAAGGTTGCGGCAATCCCAGAGGACGCAACAGCCAGGGCGACATTCCTATCTTTGCGCAACTGCGCCAGCAGCAAATGCAACAGGAATGTCTTTCTTGTACCCCCTGGTGCGTCTAAGAAATAAAGACCCCCTTCTCCGCTCTCCACGCGGCTCACAATCTTATTGAATATTTGCCTTTGCAACTTGAGCCCCTAAGACTGCGGTGTCGTAACTGAGCTCCCTGAGCAGATCATTAGACAACTCTCCTGTTCGTTGTGGGGTGGGCATGCCGAAATCAGACAGCCGTTTAGCTACCATTGAGAACATTTTGTCCTCAATTAGTTTTAGCGCTTCGTTGAAATATATGTCGTCGTAGGCCTTTGCTGTCTCTTGGTACCTGTGTGCGATATCTACGGACAAAGCGGTTTTATATTTGTCTCAAAGTTGCAGGGGGTTCGCGAGTCCACAGGTGCTTAACATGATAGCGAAGAGCTCTCTCAACTTGGCGGCTGATCGGCACAATACGGCGTCGTCCATCTTAGAGTCCCAGTGGCCGTCATCTTCCTAAAGTCCCATGGCCTCACATGCTTCTCGGAACGTGTAGCTTTTTCCTGTCCTTCTACTGTTTTCAGGGACTGAAAACTATGGGACCCCGGACGCGGGTCAGTAGCAATCGTACGCAGTAACACTCAAAATGTGGTTACGAGTACGGTTTAAATTCTGCCCAAGGCATCTGACGCTTTCACCTCATGCCAGCCTTCGACGGGGTTGCCCTGCACACGACGCTTCCATTCTTCCCGTGAAGCGTTCCAAGTGTAATATTTTGGCTCTTCCGCGTACAAAGTTTTGGCATATTCTGTTTGGCACAGACGGAAAAACGCGGTAAGGGTGGTCGTGGGCGGTGTCGCTACTCGAAGAGGGTTCGCTCATAGGGTGTTGATGTCTCCGGAACCCGCACGGCGAGACACTCCAAGGAGATCACCTACCCAGCAACCGTCACGATGTAAGGTAAGTCCAGTATCATCACCACGTAAACTTAGCCCAGTGTCATTGAGCTATGCTGCCGCAGCACGTCAGCTGCATCAGGCACCATCAGCGACCCTGCTGATGGCCGAATACAGGCCACGCCCACGGATGAGAGATCGTGCGTGGGCAGCTCAGGAACAATACCACTCATTAAGGTATGGTTTAAATTACCGTGAGAAATCCTGAAGCGGGGGGAGGCGTCGGCGTACCACGGGGACAACTGCCCGTCACCATCTGTCCCACAGCCATCATCATGGTCGGATCAGGTCAAGGAAACTTCGTCATGGTACGTCCCCTTCTGGAGAGTGGCGCCAGTGTCTCGACCATCAAGCGTTCATTAGCACACATGTTGCAGTCACGCCAACTGCCATCGTGAACTAGTATCTATGGAATAGGTAATCAACGTGTCAATCATCCAGGTGTTCATATAAAATTAGTAGTTATATCCAAACCTATCCGTCACCAGGTCCCCATCAATAGTACCGTAGCGGTCGCTATGTACTCTTACAGGCAGAATCCCAACTACTCATTCACAGCTCAAAAAGCAGATACAAACCCCCAATCAATATAATGGCAACAAATATAATGACCACCAAAATATTTTTTTACTACGCAAAATGGCTAAATGTCCACCAAAAGTTGCAGAAAATATCAGGGCAAAATACTGCGGTAGCTTAGGTGAAGCCCCCCTTTATCCTTCGTGTTAGGTTGAACATGTAAGAAAAACAAAAAATACTTAAAACATAAACTTAAGTACACAAAACATAAAAAAAAGTTTGGTGATCATTTGGACATCCATCTATTTTGGCAGTCATTTCGAATTTATTGGTAGTAAATTTTCGAATTTTTTGTTAATCGTTTAAACACAAGCCTTTAATATTTATTACAAGTTTTTAATATTTATATTTTTGTGACTTCGCCGTTTCTGGTAGTGTGGGGCCAAAAGCATTGCAGGTGCCACTGTATAAATTACTGCTTATAACCTTCCCAAAATACATTTTCCTTTAATATTTGCTGTAATTTACAGTGAAATCATAAGAAATCAAAATTTTCCTACGGAAGTTACAGAAGTAGGGATCTGCTTAGTTAATAAAAGAATGGATTCCATTATAGATGTATATTTCTTTAATATAAAAATTATAGATATCAACGATATAATAGTAGTTTATGTGACTGATGCATAATGGTGGGCATTAATACTCGAGAGTGGGTTTATGAAACGAGCCGAAGGCGAGTTTCATAATAATATCACTCGAGTTTTGATGCCTAGTTATGTACAGTTACATACACTAGTTTATCTACACACATATCATAAGCTCTCTTTGATGTGTTCAGGAACCGCATGTTCGACCGGCATGGTGGCAATGATAATTGCTCTGCACTTGTTTGGCTTGTTCAGTAGTACCAACTTCACAGAAAAACTGCTGGCCGTAACGTGCGGTTTTTGGACGCAGTAAAGAGGGGCTATGATACGTGTGTAGTTAAAATTATTTACATGTAAGTAAATGGCAAACAAACTGTCAACGTTCAATAGAAACTGATATCTAATAGAACGAACACATTTACTTCCCTTGATTTTCTTTTTACAATTCGATATTTCACTGACATTTTTGGACATGATAATACTGGTTTATCGCAAAGACACCGCCTTGCAGTATCAATGAGACGATTTGTTGTATAACCTGGTCAAATATTCTGTGGGATTCATCTCTCGCTCGCACGCACCACGTCACGCGTCATGAGAGAGGTGAATGTCAATGTTTAAATTAACCGCGTTATAAACGTCGTCGTTTGTCCCCATCCCATTCAATCAAATTAATAAGATCAGGAAACAAAACTGGAAGTCCGATAAAATTTAAGCTCATTAAACATTACATTAAGAAAGCGCAAATAATGCATAGTAAGCAGTTGGCCAAAGCCTGTTTGGGTTTCAAATAGGTAAAGACCGGAAGGCGCGCGACCTAAGACGTGTTTAAGTAAGTTTGGTCAGTGTACAGTGTATTCTTGTCAAATCGCCGATTGGCCAGCCCTGTGCACGCTCACAATCGCAATTCTCCCCTTGTTCCTTGGAGATAACTATTTATCTATACTATGTGACTATGGTCTGATAACTGGTTATCTGTGAAGATTTTTTTTCCTCAGAGATAGCTAGTTATCTCCAAGGATTCGTTTTGCCTCGCAGATAACTGCTATTTTCGAAGAAATTCTATTCCTAGGAGATAGCTAGTTATCTCCAAGGATTCGTTTTGCCTCACATATAACTGTATTTTTTAACTGTTATCTATAACGAAAATCTATTCCTCGGAGATAACTAATTACCCCCGAGGAATAGATTTTCTGCGCAGACAACTTTTAAAAAATACAGTCATCTGCGAGGCAAAATAAATACTTGGAGATAACTAGCTATCTCTGAGGAAAAAAAAACTTTACAGATAACCAGTTACCTGACCATAGTTATCTCCAAGGAACAAGGGCAATTCTCAGGCCTCACCTTCTTGCCGGAACAGTGATATGAAGCTTTGTAGAGATATTCCATTCAGTCGCCACGGTTAAGGCTCATTCACACAGCCTTATTCACTAACTCAAAAAGACCGAAAATATTGAAAAAGTGACAGAAGTCCTATACAATAAGACTCTGTTCTCAATGCGGCTGAGAGTAAGCGTCGATTGTCATGTTTCCATACAAATTTGTGACGCTCCGCTAACTAGCGAATTGTCAAATTTATAAGTAAACAAGCCATGAATGAATAAAAACGGAACGGAGTCCAAACTCGACGGGGTTGCATCGTTTTATTACAAAGTTCCCATGGCCACCTTCCAGTTCTATCATCAGAACATGGAAATCATCTAGGACAAGAATTACCTTAACGCACCCCTGACGAGTTTTTATCGCCAGATTTGATTACAGAAGGACAGAGCCCGGGACAGGTGACCTATATACAATAAACGACAATTCCGCAGTAACTGCGTCGGATATGTAGTAGATTTGAGTTAGCGAATAAAGAGGCTGTTAAATATGATAATCTCAAAACAATGGTAATTAACAGAAAGAACTAAGGACCATTCATTGCAACTGGATTAACATTATTGTATGCAACAGGCAAGTAGTTGGAACTTTCAAAATAAGCCTTATATCAGATAGTTTCCATTCAGTTTTCTATCACATGTGACACCCATAGTGCTGAATTAAGTGGGTCCCTACGGCAGCGGTGCTGGGGATATATCATACGATACAGGTAACGCCAATTTTGTGGCATCTGACTGCCGCCTGGAGGGGTGGCGGCGCATAGGTACAAGAGAGATGCATGCATGGGCTAGATAGAGATGCCAGATAGATCGGAGAAGAAACTGGCGCAGGCTGTACCGACCACCTCCCTCGCACGCAACGCACTACCGCAAAACTTTCTCAATTAGGCGTACGCATTGACAATAATACACATACCTTTGCATATTATTCCAATCTACATAGGTGGTATGCACAGTCAGCATCAGATATATGTGATCGCGTAGGCTAGTCAAATAGATCTACACATCCTAACCAACCAGAAATATCTACACAAACAACGTGTCACAATTATGTCAACACCCTCTGTGTTAACATGGGTGTGGACATAATTTTGACACTGGCTGATGTGTAGATATGTCTAACTGTATAAGATGTGCAGATGTACTTGAGTAGCTTGCATGCTCACATATATCTGATGCTGACTGTACTAAACCGTGATATATTTTAGCTTTATCGAAGACACGTCCAACAGATCTAACATTGCACAACTTTTATCCGCCAGCTATTTTATTGCTTCTCTATACTTACTGTAACATAACTGTGAATTAACTCAAAATATAAATGCGTATCTCTAAAGATTGTACAGTAAATTACAAGATTCCGTGTCGTTACAAAATCGTTGTGATATGTACAAAGGCTTATATCTAAATCTAGAGTAAACTAAATACTCTTAGGTCTAAACGAATTTACATTGACGTGTTTTCCCTACCCTAGGCTATCATTACCATGACTTTTTACACTAGAGACGAAAATGCTCTAAATTTTAGAACAATATACTACAGAATTTTTCTCATCACATCCCAACAAACAACCGAATTTAGCCTGACAGCTATTATTTTGCATTGAGTTTCATTTGTTAGTCAGATCCAATTATTTTGAGCTAATCAAGACATGAAAGCGGATATTGAGCTCAATTCTACGCCGCACTATTAAAATTTAGATTTGTTTAAATTGACAACTCTAAATCTTACGACTCTTGTCATGTGGCAGTATAGTCTACTTTGGAACACTTGACAACTTCATATTAAGATTAGACGCCTCCAACATTAGAGAGCGTAATATAAATTGAGTTTATGTACAAAATTTTCACTAAAAAATTTGCAGGCCCTAACTGGAGTGTACAGTCAACCAAATCTACGTATTTCAGTTTAACCCTACAGCGCAGTGTGCTGCACACATACCAAAAATAAATAATAATAAAAAATAAAATAAAAAATAATAACTAACAAGAGCATTACAAAAGGCTATCCGAGTATTATAGAAGCAACCAGCTCAAGCCAAACCCAGCGAAGACGCAAGTATCATCTTCACTTGAGGAACCACCAAGCAAAGAGGGAACTAAAGGTACGGGAGAATGAAACCTTTGAACTTTACCTAGTCTGGCCATAAATACTGTCCCAAACTTTTGAATAAAAACATTTAGAAAACCGAATGTCTTTTGATATGTTTTTGTTTCCGAATGACATAAATAGACTTGCGCGTTCTAGAAAAGCCTCACTTGAAGGCATAAATTCATGCAGAAGACATGGAGTGGGGCGTGAAAGAAAACCGAGTCCCTGTTATAGCTCTACACAAGTGCAACAACACGCCGATGCAGATCTTCAATCTGTTACGGTCGAGAGAAAAGATTCAGTGAGATGTCCTCTGTCGATGAAAGACCCAGAAGCGGCTGACATCGTGATTCCAGGACGCCAGTGACGATCAAAGCTGTTGCTTAGCGAATGACAAGAAATCCTCTTCGCAAGCAGAAAATCTTAACTAGGGAGATGAAACTTCCATCTAAAACCATGATGAAGTACAGGACATCGCTTGACAGCAGCTTTCCGTAACATAAGAGTGACCAGAGCGAAAAAGCTGTTTCATAAGCTCGCTTAGGGTGGGTATCGAAGAATCCTGGTTACCGTCGAGAAAATATTTATGGTTGAAGAGAAACACAACCGTCAAAATGACAAAGTCTACGCTCACAGCTCTCAGCAGGCTTCGCAGAAGGTTGCTAAGGTGGAAAGAGTCCATCATCCAGCATCTGTCATGATTTGGTGGGCCGTGTCGTACGAGGGAGTCACCAAGCTCCATATTCGTCAGCAAGGCGTGAAAACGAAAGCGGCAAATTACCAGACCGACATTTTGGAGCCCGTTGTGAAGCCACTCACTCGAACATTGTCTTCCAATGAGCATTGGATCTTTCAGCAAGACTCAGCCCCGGCACACAAAAGACGAACCACTCAACAGTGGCTAAAGAACAATTTGCCGGAGTTTATCGCGTGCGAAGATTGGCCCTCAAGAAGTCCAGACCTCAGCCCACTGGACTACCGATTGATTTTTACAGGAGAAGACATGCTCGTAACCTCATCAGAATATCGAGTCGATAAAGTGATTTGGTGGCAGCAGCGGCTTCGATACAAGGCACAAGGCGTGTGAAGGCACAAGTGGGTAATTTTGAGTAGATTGCCAATTTATTTAGTTAATTATGTAATAAAGAATAAACCACTGTATTTTATTACTACTTGTTTGTTTTACTTTGAGATAGGCATATTTTAGGTAAGGACAGAATTTAAAGCCAGACTAGGTACACCAAATCCAAAATACCTCGACGTGACAGTGGACAGAGTACTCACCTATAAAAATTACTGCACTAACACCAAGCAAGAAGTTGCCGCACGAAACAACCTGCTCCGCCGAATAACAGGCAGCACCTGGGGAGCCAACCCCATACGCTGCGCACAACGGCTCTTGGGATGTGTTTCTCAGCTGCCGAGTACGCCAGCCCAGTGTGGAGGAGCTGGCCTCACGCCAAGCAAGTATATGTCGCGATAAATGAAACCTGACGCTTGACTGGACTTGACTTGACTTGACTCTAACACCCACCCCTATAACCAAGCTATATCAACTCACCGGCATTGCAGACACACTACACGCCTGGAGCGAACGAAACAATTCAGGGACAGTCGCCACCCCATGTACCACCACAACCCAGTGACAAAACGTCTGAAGTCACGTCAAAGCTTCGACACAACCGAGCCGCTGGAATACATATATATATATAGAAAGGTTGGTTGGGATCGAGATAGCTGTTAAGCCGGCTGAACAACTCCCGGTCGGAGGCGAAGAGAAGTGGCCAATATGGAAAAGTCTGAACCGATTAAGAACAGAAGTAGCACGCACTAGGTACAATCTACATAAATGGGGATATCTGCAAGGGAGTACAAAATGCGAATGCGGTGAAAAGCGAACTTCTGCCCATTTACTGCAGTCCCTTGTGCCCACACACATGCACTCCAGAAGACCTTGAAGACGCCACGCCACGAGCCATAGAAGTCGCAGAGTTCTGGCATTAAAAGGGTATTGGACAAGACCTGAAAGGGTTACTTATCACCATCACACGACGAAGACCACAAAAAATCTTATAATTATTAAAGAAATAAAAAAGCTATTTAATTTGGTCAATAATAACTTCGGAAATCAATAAAATGTTCTTGATGGTCAATTATTTATAAAATAAATTGACTCAAGAGAAAATAAAAGCCAAATTAAGATATATTGCTTAGAACGCCATATTATTTTTAAACCCACCTATTTTTTATTTAATTATATCACATGATTTATTAAAAAACAAAAATTTTATATTTTGCTATAATAAAAATTATTATTATTATTTATTGGTTTTTATAGGTTTGTAGTAATAAACTATAAAAACTGTAGTACTACTTCGAAAGTTTGTAAAGCATTCAGATTTAAAAAAATATAGAAAAATTAAAAAATTCACATATTTTTCTACAACATCCATATATATTTTGTCATTGAAATAGAAAAAACAATGTGCACTGCAGGGTTAAATGCCCTTACCAAAGCATAGTATATGCCAGCGGCTGGCCGCCTGCAAGCGACATTAACTTAGGTGAAATGCGAGATTTTGACTCGACTGTACACTATTTTACTAAGTATGCGTATCAAGTTTTATATCTTTCAAACGATGGGAACCCACATGGCTTAGGAATTGAATAGTGCCATTATCTAGTAGCAGCATTAAGGATTCCCAATTTTTAAAACTATACAACACTATTGGAACATTGTAACAATATAGTCGTGCGTGAAACGTAAAAAACGTCTAAAATATCCATATCTGACCCCGAAGTATCCCGCATTGCGCCATGGCTTCTGCGGCAATACATTATCCCCTTAAAAGGTTTCGTCCCATACAGACGCCGATTAAACTCATCCCTGCTGCACCACTCCACTCAGTTCACTCCATCAACATATCACTTCACTTTGGCTCATCACTCTCACACCCCAATGTCTGCCGTCTCGCTCACTCACAGCACAGCCGCCCGAGCAGCTGTCCCGCTCACTCTCAGTCCAACTGCTGCACTTGTACCACCGAAGTGGGCGTCTGAGGCAGTGAGATCTCGTACTTAATGAGGCCGGTGCCCCGCCCCGCCGAGAGGACCAGCCCGCCGACCTCTTTGACGTCGCCGCTGCGGAAACGACATACATTTTAGGATATTATGTGGTTTATTTAAGAAACCGGTCAAGTACGAGTTAAACTGCTACACGAACGGTTCCTTAACATCACACAAGTTAAAACGCAAAAAGACAGCCCTATCTTCCTGCTTGTGTGGGGACAGGGTTGTTCAATAGTTGTATCTAATGCGGTTCATGAGATACAGCCAGCCGACGGACGGACGGATGGCAAGACGGACAGCAGAGGCTTAGTAATTGGGTCCCGTTTGGCAGCCTTCTGGTGCGGAACCCTAATAAACGGTCATGGAAAACATCGGAAGGAACACTTGATATCTCCAAAGCTCTGCACGAAAAATGGAGCATGAAAAATTAGGGACCATCAACTGAGGAAGTGTTGAGAAATCTTCAAACTGCTTCATATTAAGAACTGTCACAATGATACTATCAAATAAACCCTCATAGAAACTGTTTCACCCGTTTCAAACGATGCAAGGTTTGGTCCCATGGCTGATAAAATGTAATCTGAGACGGGAATCGCGATCGCAGCATAACAAACCAGCAATATTCACCTGGAAGCATGCAGCCGCTTCAGTTTCGGCTGCAGCTGAGTGCTGATGCTATTGACTTCTCTGCATATGTTTTGACTTACAATGGGATAGCAGCGAGTGTAACAAAGCAGCGACACTCACCTAGTAGTATGCAGCCGCTCCTGTTTCGGCTGCAGCTGGGTGCCGATGCTCTTGCCGTCTCTACCGATGATGTGCACCTGGCTGCCGATGAGCTGGCGGCGCGCGTTGATGTTGCCCAGCAGGATCTGGTTTCCGATCACTTGCCCGGAGCGGTTCGTCACCTGGAGACGGGGATGATTTATTTAAACAAACAACATAACATTTACAAACAGGCACACACATTGCTTTTGGCCCCACACTGGGACACTGTGTCGTGGAAACCAGAAACAGCGACGTCACAGACATGTAAACATCCAAGACCTGGAGGGATTTTTTTTTTTACTCCCCAGTCGGAACTTGAACCTGGGACCTCTCGCTTGAGAAGCACAGCCTCAACCACAGCGCCGCAGAGGGTGACAATATCAATATTTATGCTATAGTATGACTAGGTTCCTGGGTCGAACACGCTTCCTCTTTGGGTTTTCGGATGATACAAATGAACATAAAACAAACATAAACATGATCTTTCACATAAGTCACCACCGCGTCCACCACAGAAGTCGTCTAACCGAAATAACCGGCAAGTCTTACCTGTATAATGGCGGGCTGTTTGCAATCATTGTAGTTGCTATCGCTGATCACTTGTATGAGCGCCGGCTGCTGATGCTCCTGATCCATCTCTATACTGTTGTGGACTTGATGCACTTGGACAACTTGTTGCTGCTGCACTTGCTGCTGTTGCTGCTGTTGCTGCTGTTGTTGCTGTTGCTGCTGTTGTTGCTGCTGCTGTTGTTGTTGCTGCTGCTGTTGTTGTTGTTGCTGTGACGCTTGCTGTTGTGCCTGTAAAGGGAGAGGCATTTGTGATACTTTAGGTCGGTTGATACATTATAGTAGTTTATGTGACTGCTACATAATGGTGGGCATTAATACTCGAGAGTAGGTTTATGAAACGAGCCGAAGGCGAGTTTCATAATAATATCACTCGAGAGTTTTAATGCCTAATTATGTACAGTTACATACACTAGTTTATCTACACACATATCATAAGCTCTCTTTGATGTGTTCAGGAACCGCATGTTTGACCGGCATTGTGGCTCTGCAGTTGTTTAGCTTGTTCTGTAGTACCAACTACATGCAGGCGGGCGTCGGCGTTCGAAATTTGAATGTCAGTACCAACTTCACAGACAAACTAGGGGCGGCACGCAGTCGGGCGTCGGCGTTCGAAATTTGAATGTCATAATATGTAGAAAAACTACACATTATGGTCATAATGTGTAATTTTTCAGATAAGAAATGAGTTTTTACCAAGTAGTTTAACATTATGCTGATCGTTACATGCGGTTTTTGTACGCAGTAAAGAGGGTTTATGATACGTGTGTAGATAAAAATGATTATGATATTGTTAACTACCCACAACAAAAGATACACAGAGCTCTACCTCTTACTATCTTTATTAATTAGTTGTAAATCGAAGAAACTAAAAATTTTACAAAACCCGGCTGAAATGGGAGATGCGTTGTCGCAAATAAAAAAAACGGCCAAGTGCATGTCGGACTCAGCACATTGAAGGTTCCGTAACAAATCCTAATATCCTACTAAAATTATAAACGCGAAAGTTTATGAGTATGTATGGACGTTTGTTACATTGCTTTCGTTTAAAAATTCCATACAGTTCATTAAATTACGTCAACCTATGTAAACAATTTCATATTCTTCCTCTTACGAAGCGACGTGAGATCGCTGACTTATCTTTCCTGCTTAAAATAACTACAAATAATATCAACTGCCCTGGTTTACTAAACAACATTAATTTGATTGTTCCTTCTGGACTTCTACGATTCACCCCTGTCATCTATATTCCTCCTGCTGGTACCAATTATCGGACAATGTGGCGAGCAAGTGACAATTTTAATAAGCGGAGACGGCGATTTGAACTCTACCTATTCTGCACGAGTGTAAGTTCAGCGAGGTAGCAGCTGAACAGAGAATTCTTCGGCGTATTTGCGAACAATGACTGAGTAATTAGCATTGACATTTATTGTTATATAACTACTTTATGTAAGCGAAACTAGTTCGATATTTCGATAAGTTCATATGCATTTTGTCTTTTCATCATCATGTCTCTACTCGTTCTGTCTTTATTATTATTATTGTGTCTATATGTTAAATGTGCTGTTGGTTTTCCCAATACTTAAATAAAGAAATAAATAAATACCCTTTTACGCAAAAGCACCTGAATAGATTATAATGATTTTTTTACAATAATGTAGCTTATACATCAGAATAGCACATAGGCTATAATTTTTAAAGACATGACATTGTGTGAATTGCCCAAAATATACTGATTAGTGTCAAGTTAGTAGGAAAAAATTCTGCCATAACCCTCTACTATCATACTTCCTATCCTATCCTACTTCCTACTAATATTATAAACGCGAAAGTTTGTAAGTATGTATGGATGTTTGTTACTCTTTTACGCAAAAACTACTGAATGAATGTTAATGAAATTTTACATTAATGTAGCCTACATCAGAATAACACATATTGTGTTAATTGTCCAAAATATACTGATAAATGTCAAGTAGGTAGGAAAAAATTCTGCCATAAATACAATAAAAATTGATATGTTATTTCTAATGCACATTTGGTCGTAATAAATTGATCCTTTACAAAATAAATATATTGCTTCTGGCATTTAATTTAACTTTGTCTTTTACACTACAACATTTGGACAAATATTATAATAGTTACGTCAATGTGATTTTGTTTTTGGCGAACGATCTGATTTTACACAGTCGACACCATCCTTTACTGGAAGCCATTCAGGGCATTTTCGACCCCCGTTAACTTCGTTGTGGATAAAGCTAGAAGCTTGATTTTTTTATGAGAGAGCTCAACATATCTAGGAATATCCCCAAATTACATTCAATTTGAATTATTAGATTTAAAATTTAAATTACGGCAAGTCAAAGTTCCCTAGTTCTGTCACTGACTCTCTGACTGACTCACTCACCGATCATCAAAATTCTAAGGTACTTCTGGCAGACCCAAAAGCTTAAAATTTTAACCTGGATTCGTGAAGTCATTACGGCGCTCTGACGTAAATGCATTCCAGCGAGGTGCAAACTTGGGTTGATCTGATCGTATATTAGCCTCGGGATGTCTCGCGTGAGAGTGAACAGCGGCGATAACGACCAACAATTTTATTACCTACTAATTTTCGCGCCAATGCGACGCATTAGATAGGGTACGTACCATATTATTTATATTGCAATAAAATTTTGGGTGGTGCAAAGCTCACCGGGTCAGCTAGTGTAGAATATAAGCCTAATAATGAGGGAATTTCAAAGAGAAAATATGATTTGATGAACGGAGGGACGGACACGCGAGTGACAGCAATAGGGCTCCGTTTGGACTCTTCGGGTATGGAACCCAAAAATAGATGGTACTTGCTAAAATCCGATTGCCTTTAAAGAGGCAAGACGCAGCCAAGTGTATCTTAGCTAAATAATGACTAATCTATCTACAATCTACAACTAAGTTAATACAATTACTATAATTAGATTACTCAGGGATTAGTATGGGTGTTCTAACTGGCAAGATTCGGCCAGGGCCAGGAGTGGACTCGCTTAGGGATCTGATCTTCAATATCGAAGCGAGGAGTCGCTAGTTCATTTCGCTCATGCTCGTCATTATGAAGTGGAGGGACGTGTTTGGACTTGCGCTTAAGATCTTCTGTAACCCTGCCATTCTGTTCTCTACCCTTTCTGTTCTTCCTTTTAACCTTATGAAAAAAAAAGTGCAACAAAAAGCTAGTTAAATGTTAATGGGGTAGGCAACTGTCAAAGTGGCGCTAGTATCGGTTGGTTCCCCTAACGTCAATGTCACTTTTCTGCGTTACCAGTACGGTATGTTCAATCCCCAGTCAAAAGCTGTGTGTTATAAAAAACCGCTGCCTGAAAATACAAAATGAAGTTGTTTAGTAGTTTCATTACATAACATTATATTACACACACGAAAAATTACATTTGTTGTTTAGTAAATAAATTCCGATAACCAATTATCACAGAAAAAGTCCCAGAAATTAGTCAATCATTGAAGAAAGTGGCAACTGGATGAAGGAACCAAATGCACATGGCGCCACCTATGATTAGCTTTCACCGGCCAACCCCATTTGAAGCTCTGCATTATTTAATGTTAACCTCTTAACGCATGCCCTTACCCGGAATTGGTCGCGATTTTCAACCTTACTGCTTGGTGATAAAAATCAAAACCTATGTAACCCATATATGGTTTAGTATGTGGTAAAGGTTTAAAACGTTTTCTACCATTCAAATAGTCCTCATAAATGACGGTGTGTTAAAGTACGAGTTCGCGGTCGACCCTGCAGACGACATGTCGCCAGCGAGACAGCGAGCATCTTACGGCGCGAGTGAGCGTGACAGCGTAACTAAGTAAGATATAAGATTTAAGATATAAGATGTTTATTCATAAATTGCATTACATGTCAATAGCAGGTACAATACAATTGTATTAATTATAAAATAGCAACAACACAGTGAAATGTCACATTAATAAAACTACACAATGTCAAAAGAAAAAATAAAATGTTGATGTCAATTAATGAAGTTCAAATGTCAAATTATAATATCAAAATCATAGATTTTATTTAATCTCTATGTCAAAACAAGTACCTATAGGAATCTAGCAAGTTATACGCTTTGCGGCGTAATGAAGTCATTATAGCTGTAGAACGTTTGCTCGACAAGCCAGCGTTTTAGTCTATATTTTAAAATATTGATATTTGGGGCGGAGGTGATGTTCTCCGGCAGTTTATTGTAGACAGTTGGTCCTGCGACCTGAGTTTGTTTTGCGGCCTTCATCAATGAGTGGGCTACTGGGACGAGTTTGTTGGCGGCCGCGTTGCGTGTGCTGTATCTGTGGACGTCCGCGTACGTTCTGAACGAGTTGAGGTTTTCCCTCACGTACACCGCGATCTGGAAGATCAGTATGGATGGTAGCGTCATGATACCGAGCGCCTTGAAGTGCGGTCTGGCGTGCGTATCCCGCGGCACTCGTGCTATTATCCTTACGGCCCTTTTTGCATTCTGAACACGCGCTCCCAGTCGGCAACGCGTCCCCATAGCTCGGTGCCGTATTGCAGTAAGGAGTGCACAATCGCAAAGTAGCACGAGCGTACGACATCGGTGGGTACGGTCCTGGCTAGGCGTCTGAGCGCGAAGCACGCAGCTCCGAGGCGCCCGCATGTCTTGTGAATGTGGTGGGCCCAGGATAGTCCTCTGTCCAGCTCGAAGCCGAGGAACGTGGTGACCTGGACTTGATCGATCAAGACTCCATCCACCGAGGTCGACAATGCTCTAGGCTGGCGGCCGCCAAAGTAAAAGTGGATGAATTGAGTCTTTTTCAGATTTAAGGCCAGGCCGTTCCTGCTGAACCAGTCGTACAGGGCTGTCGCAGTGTCGTTCAATCGTTGCTCCAGTCGGTCAATGCTGGGGGCGCTCACTACTGCCGCGACGTCATCTGCGTACATGAGTACCTCCGCGGTGTTGATAGCTTGTGGGAGGTCATTAAGGAGCAACGAGAAGAGTATGTTCGACAGGGAGGAGCCCTGGGCCACCCCCATCGATGTATGAATTGCATCAGATCTGACGCTACCTCCATCGCCTGCCACGATCTGTGATCTTCCGACCATAAAGTCGGTCAACAGCGAGTGGGGGGCGCCAGCTATGCCGTAGTGGTGCAGCTTCGCGGCGAGCACGGCGTGGTCTGCAACATCGAACGCCTTGGACAAGTCACAGAACAGCACAGCGACCTGGAGTTTCTGTTCGCGGGCACTCACTATACGTCGCGTCACTCACCTCGCGCGCGAGCGCGGTTGTCGAGCGGCCCGCGCGGTAGGCGTACTGACGGTCGGTGAGTGCGGACGTCGATGATAAATAGTTGATTAGTCGCGAGCTGAGCCCGTTCTCAAACACCTTTGCTACAGCTGGTATGACCGCTACGGGTCTGTAGCCGTCAATTAGCTCCCTTTTCCCCTTTCCTTTGAAGATTGGGGAGATTTTGGTAATTTTTAAATTTTCCGGATATGCGCCTTCTTTTATGCACTTATTGTAGACGTCGGAAAGTAGTGGTGCAAGGGGAACAGCACCGAGATGTAGGAGGTCCATCGATATGTTATAGACGTCTTTAGTCGTCTTACGAGGTATTCGTGCTGTAACGATTCGATGGACCTCGGGTGGTGTGAACGGCCTCAGTCTCAGCGAGCGGTCGGAGGGCGGGCGGGCGAGTGTCAGGGCGGCGCAGGCGGCACGCAGGTCCGCGGGGGGCGCCCCACAGGCGACGGCAGCTCCACAGAACCTGGAGTTCATCGCGTTGACCGCATCTAGCTTTGACTGAAACTTGTCACCAGCGGAGTCCCTCACAACGTCTGTAAAGTCGATGAAGTTTTTGGTATTTTTACCACATTCCTTATTGACTACAGACCACATAGCCTTATTTGCATTGGAGTTATTATTAATTAAATTGGTATAGTATGTCATTTTTTTGTTTTGAAGCAGTATATCATATTTTAAATTTAATCGGTCAATAATAGGTGATAATACAGTGCAGTCTTGTCCGTCAGTCAGTTCTATTAAGTCAAATAATAGATGTTTAATGTTTTTAATATCTTGAGATATCCAGTTTTGCTTCCTGGGCGGATTTAGTTTTTTAAGGGGAAGCATTTGTCGATGCTATTCGAGATTAGTTTTATCACAGACGCTGCTAAGTGTCCCGCTGATGAGTTGTGAGGACAACGCGAACGTACTTCGTCCCAGTCGATGGCAAGTATAGCTGCAATAAAGCTATCGCGGATTAGAGCACCGTACTGCCTACCCACTCGAGCGACTCCGGCGCAGTATTGGTCAAGCGGTCGAGCGCGGCGGACACGGGCACGCACGGCACGATGGTCGCTGAGGTTAGTAACGACGGGTTCCGCGTCCACCTCATCCGATGCCAGGTTGGAGTAAACGTGGTCTAGTGCGGTTGATGAGTGAGATGTAACTCGTGTTGGGAAGTCTGTGAGGTTGGTAAAGTTATGAACTGCAAGTATATCATTTAGGCGATGTAGGTCAGGAGTTTGGCTACCAATGCAGTCAATGTTATGATCGCCTATGATTAGGCAGTTTAAACTGAGTTCGCTGATTTTGTCGAACAAACGCTCCAAATGATCTAAAAAGTCATCGTTATTAATTAAATTCGTCCTATACATACAAATAACAGCAAAAATTAAAGTCTATCATGTCAACCGCTGATACTTCCAGGTATCTTTCCACTGATAACGCAGTCAAGTCTTTGTTCTCGATACATTTCACGGTATTCGTCACAAATATAGCAGAACCTCCGTGTTCAATGTTGGACCTACAGTAGCTCGATATCAATGAGTAGCCGTCAAACGTGCTACTCAATGAGTTTAGGTCAGCGTCGTTTAGCCAATGTTCCGTTAGGGCCAGTATATCGCATTGCAGCTCATCCTCCAGCATCACTTCGATCTTTTGAGGTTTCTTGTCCAGAGATCTAACATTCTGCAGGCATACTGTGAGTGCGGCAGGCGCGGTGTTGTTATGCGCGGGCATCGTCGGCAGCGGGCGCGACGGAGGGGAGGGGATCTCCGCGTCGTCGTCGCTCGGGCAGCTCCCCCCGCTGCTCGGCGCGGGGGCGCGGGGGCGCCGGAGAAACCAGTCGAGGAACTTAACTCGCGGCGGCCAGACTGATGCGTTGCTAAAGGTTTCGTACAGGCCCTCCGGTATGCCGATTATGAAGGACGCGTGCTTGTTGTAATAACGCTCGCTGTCTCTCTCGCTCGCTGGCTACATGTTGTCGGAACTTGCACCTTAACGCACCTTCCCTATTTCGAAGCCCGAACCTTGAGTATTGGAAAACTATACAGTACACCTGATAAATTAAACTGACTGTTATCGGAACGCTTGACATTTGTCAAATTTCTCTCATTTGTACAATCCTCTCAAACGATTAACATACGTCCCAAACTGTAGCTCGATTCTGATCTCTTGACATATCCCGATTATTTTCAAATTCCAATCACAATCCCTTTAGATGAGAGCTTGTGTGAAACAACCTCGTTCTGATTGGACTAGTTGATGTTTGCGAGCAGCTTTCAAAACATCATTTTCAAGATTTTCAACCTGTCGGGATTTATTTTACAGATACAGAATAAAGCTGCAGCAGCTTTATTATGTATCTCTGACATCTAGGAATTTCAATCGCTGTCAACAAATCAACCGAGGTGGGCAGGAAGCAGGAATAATTACCCGTCGACAAAGTATGTGAATCAAACTGTCAGTGACTCTTTTTACAATGATATAAGTTAATTTTATCTCAAGTCCAACACCTTTTCACTCTGGTTGACCCACAGTACACGATAATAATAAAAAAACACGACCGGCCGTCTGATTTGATTGGTTATTTTTCAATTACGTTTGATTTCATAAATCGATAATAAGTTTACAGGTTACCTAGTATTGGTAAGATAAGCGCTTGTCAGACCGTGAGCGTTTGGCAATATCAGAATTGAGTATTTCCAGCAGTTGTATTTTATAAACTCAATTTTGTGTTAAAATGACAGTATTTGACTACGACGTCACATGCTAGTATTTCATAGAACTCGAACAATACTACCGTTTTGACAGTTCCTAAAAAGTATCTATTCTGACCAGCAGTCAAATACCGTATTCCGTCAGGTGCGTGTTACATCCATCTTTGTACCGATTTCAGTAATTTATGTAATAGGCGCCATCGCTAAATTATACAGATAAGACTACAGGTGGCACTGACTTAATTATATATGTCGATCACTGGTGATGATAACTAACCTACGATTTCTGAATTGAGAATTTAATTAATCAAATACTTAACTATCATACTTTATCTGCAGATGTCACAAAAAAGCAAGTGACGGAACGATACTTAAGTATTAACTTACAACAATATTAACATTAACACTCACGGCTCGGCTGGGCAGGTCCATGTGCTGGCGCTGGTGCAGCATCAGATGGTTCTTCTGGAAGAACGCCTTGCCGCACTGGTCGCACACGTGCGTGCGCAGCGTGCAGCTGCCGTCGGGGTGTCTGCCGGGGGAGAGAGGATGCGTCATGCATTTCATACATTAAACATAACTATTAATATACAGGCACATACATGGCTTCTGGCCCCCCATTAGGATACCCTGTCATGAGAAGCAGAAACAACGACGTCACGAACATGTGCTTACCATGTGCCTACATTAGAGATGTTTGCGTCTTTGTTGCCTCTCATCGAGAATACTGGAGAACCAGAAGTGAAGGGCAGGAAAGACAAAGACGAGCACAATACGCGAACCTGCTATATCAACCTCCTGGATTTAAGGATATCTATAGGAAGAATGTTTTCAATATGTGTATAATTTTGTCTAACAAGTGGCCTGAAGAATTTAAGGCACTAAGTTGCAAGTCATTAAAAAATAATCTCACTAAGTGGCTACTACAACACTGTTTTTATAGCACTAAGGAATATCTAGATTATAAAAACTGACATTTGAACTGAACATTTACAAACTTGAAATTATATGTACAAACTTTATGACATTTTAAATAATTATATAAATTGAAATTATTCAATTAAAAACTAATTACCATAACATTGACCTAATTCATAATTTAAAACTATTAACTACTATTATTTTGCATGCTTAAACTTAAGCTGAAAACACTGAACATATTTTAATATTAAGATCCTCCACTATACTGTTTTCTGGCATATAAAGAATCATTTCATTTCAACATAAACATCCAACACTCCAAGACCTGGGAATTATTAATTGTTCTCCCTCTCCGGCCGGGGCTCGATCCCGGGAACTCTCGCATGGAAGGCAGGGCCTCGAACCGCAACACCACAGAGGTCCACCGTCGAGCCAGAAGCGATATTTAATCATAAAAATCGCGTCTGGCTTCATACCAGGCGCCTGAGTCTGTTATGAAACACGAATAGCAATTGCCCTATTCATAGTTCTTTGCTCGCAAGGGCGCAACATGCCTTATTTCGCAGTAACTCTCCTAACAAAATTATTTTCAAATGTATTTGAAATTATTATAATCAATCAAATGCTCTCACACTTCAACCTTACAAAACAACTCCACGCCAAACAATACGGTTTCACTGGGTAAATCGGCTTCGGATGCCGATGCCCTTATATCTTATATTTATTCCGCATGGGAGGCCGCACCGGAAGCTATCGGAATTTTTTGCGATCTGTCGAAGGCATTTGATTGTTTTGATCATGAAATTAACTAATGAAATTAAATCACGAAATCAGAATCAGAAGCACAATTGTGTCCCCTTTTTTCCAATTTACAACGTTTCCCATTAGCGTTCGAAAGTCCGTATAATGTATAATATAAATTACCATCTCATGGTCAGCACCTGGATTAGAACCTGCACCGCCTGCTTGAGAAGCGAGCGTGACACCCATTAGACCACGGAGCTCTTATAAGTACGTTAGAAGGGAAAAGAGATGAGAAGCGGGTCCACAGTTGTATGCTAATGTTTACCTTCTGTGATGCGCCAGGAGTCCGTGCTTGGCCGCAAACCCTTTCCCGCAATCCACACAGAAGTGGATTTTCGGTCGCGGCGTGGATATGTGGTGATTCTGGAAAGCATACAATTGATTTGAGTCCGTGAATCCGAATTGATCAAGAAGACGGTTCGAGTAGAAAACTAATAAATGTATGTGCTCACTGCAGCGATGACTTGAGTGTGGACTACTTGGCTGTTGGGATTCGTCTGGATTATTTGGATGCCTTGATCTGAAACAATAGTGAAAATGTTTATTGAAAAGTGATAGAGTTGTCTAGCGGGACTTATCAATCGGAATTAAAGTATGGCGTAAGGAAAAGGTCACAATAAAGATTCTATAGATATATATATATTTAAATAAAAGCAGCCAAGTGCGAGTCGGACTCGCGCACGAAGGTTCCGTACCACCGTACAATTAGGGACGGTGTGGAGTGAATAATTTGGATTTTACATAACAAAATGTTGTTTCCAAAGTTATTGCTGCGACTACTTTCATGTTCCATGTACGTAACCAGGTGCATTTCTAAGTTTGTATGTGGTATAAAGATAAATAAAAAATCCGGCCAAGTGCGAGCCGGACTCGCGCACGAAGGGTTCCGCACCATTATCTATAAAAACGACAAAAAATGAATATAACTCAAAATTATCTGAATATTTCAAGCGTCTACCTGTCGCCGATGTCAATATCGAACAAAAACGAGCAAACAAAAACAAACACGTTTGTTGTATAGGAGCCCCCTTAAATACTTGTATTTTAATTTGATTATTTATTTTTAAAGTGACTATATAACTAAATATTCTGTGATTATTTCAAGAGTCTACCTGTTGCCGTTATTAATAACGAGCAAAAACCAGCAAAAAATCACTTCGTTGTATTGCATAGGGAGCCCCCTTAAATATTTATTTTATTCTGATTTTTAGTATTTGTAGTTATAACGGCAACAGAAATACAACCGAAGTCACATTTTGTCGAGTAGACTTATAAACTAGTGGCTCTGTGAGCTGTAGATCTCGCGAGTGATACTTACGAATGCACCTGGTTACGCATAGGGAGTAGGAAAATAGCCGCACCTATAACTTTGTAAACTACATTTTGCGGTCCCTCTTGAATACCACCGGCGTTAGATAACGCCACTTTTCCATTATGGGTTTAAAATTTTATCACCATGGCATAAAGTTGAAAATCGCGACCCGTCCCAACAAGCTCGGTTTTTGAGAGGTTAAATCCAACCTATTGACATTCCACTAAAATTATAAAGTCTGTTACTCTCACGGTCTCTACAAATCCAACGACACCTCATTTCTTAAAATCCTTCAAACTGGTTGGTCCCATTATAACAAGACCTAAAAAGTTTATGCAAAAAGTTTGGAAGGCTATCATAGACTGAGATTGTAGACTGCCTGAAAAACTGCTTTCTGAACGGCACATTTTCTTTTGTGAATGATAACTTTTAAGCCATTGCTACAAATGTATTAACATTATTGAATATAGTCAGCCTGAAATCATTGTGCACGTCACCGACACAAACTCTACCATCTTCTTGCAAGAAAAGGCAACTGCCAAAATCTTTATTCAGTACAAATAAAAAAGTGGATTTGAGAAAGAACAACAAAAAAATCACACACTGCGATAAAACATGTCAAACTAATTACCAAGTAGAAACTCCAATATCCATAGCCAGCGAGAAAGAATACATAGAGAAAGAAATACTTTTACATTATAACGAAGAGATGGATTTCGAACATTTATGCACAAAAATGTATTGCAATATATATGTAGGGATGGGCCTATGGGATGTAGTGAGAGACGTGTTTGTTGGTTGAAAGACGGGCGTTTATTGACTCAGGATGGACACAGACATTGGTTATTATAGAGACTTATCGGCTAAAGGTGGTGACACACTACACCTTCCACCTTTTTTTTTTTTTTGAAAGAAAAAATTTGGTATCTTATTTTTTCTAACGTTAAAACAAAATTTATTTAAAAATCTTAATATAAATAACCTATACAATCCAATGTGACTTTTTTATCTTTTAATTTCAAATATACTACTTTTAAATAATATGCTGTTATTTATTACAAATCGAATACATCAACAAACTTTGCAAAACATCTTACATTTCATTTTAACATTTTAACCATCTGATAACTTTTCATCTGATATCTGATAACTACTTATACAAAAAAAATACTGAAATAAAACATATCCAAAACATCAACAGTAGTTAAGTATAATTAAAAATCTTTATTTTAATTTTCAAATTTATGAATATTTTTTTTTTAACATTTATAAACAATGACAACTTGTCAAATATAATTTTAATTAAAATAATTATCTTTGCATTTTCAATTGTTTTTTTTTTTAAAACAACACCGCCATTGCAAAAATATAGGTACGAAAACGATACATTTTTATTGTTAATAATATAAAAATTAACCATACAGAGGTTGTTTACTATTACTATGGATATAATGTGGTTTATAATCCACCATTCTAAAAGTAAAGATACATGATAGGTTAATAATTAAAACCTACGCCGATAAAAAGATTCAAATACTAAACACAAACTGTTGGTACAAAAGAATTTGTAGTAGGTAGTATAGGGTAGGGTAGGATAGGGTAGGGTTGGCGACAATAACATTTATTTATTTTTGCTTTCTCTTTCAGCAATATTTAAACTCATTAATTTTCTTACTTGCATACCAGACAACAAAAACAGACTTTCCTCTCTACTTAGGTACATGCTCTCAATAACAAAAACAATACTTCTAATTTACTACATACTCTCAAAATTTTACAAGAAAATTATAACTTTATATCCTTTGACATTCTTTATAACTCTTTGTCTATGTTTTATTCAAACTTCTTTTTTTTTTTTTTTTTTCATATATCTAGTAAATACCATTTTTATATTTGTCATATATCTCATTATTACTTTCTTATCCAAAACACACTCTACATAAACATAATATAATAACCATCTTTTCAAAACCCATCAAAATGTACTTTTCTTTTCATAAACAATCTCTTTCAAACAAAGTCTTTATTATAATCTCCTTATCACTTCATATAGGTACTTTAATTATCGGGATCCGGACCCTTAATATTCACATGTAGTGAGTGCACATTTATAGGTACTTTTTATACACACTGGTATTTACTTTATAAGGTACTTTTTATAATAATACTTAAATACATAGACTAATAGTACCTGGCTCCAGGTCTACCTGCCTGAGCCTGCTCGCGAGCTTATTAGGTCATCGATATCCCACGTTCTCACAAAGGAAACTCGTTCACGTCATGATCGAAGAGGAAGGATTCGTGCCTTGTACCTTGTACCTTTGAGACTTTGATGAAAATACAATAACATATCGGACTCGCCAATAGTTACGTACCATACTAAAAACATAACTTATACTCAATCAATACGAATCCTTCGAATTTTAAGATATTCTGTAAAGACTGGATGATCATTCCAACTTTTCTCGAAAACTTAACAAACGAAGTGTTCCCAACTAACTTGCTCTGTGGCCTAGAGTAACAATCCCGCACATTCCAGACCTTCTCTCAAATTCATACTTTTTATTCCTAAACAAAAACCAACATTCCCAAATCCAAACAAAATCAACTTTCCTATGTAATACTATCATAAAACTCAAAAATATCAAATATGAAATAAACCTTGATAACAACGATTAACTTTTAATTTCATTCAATTTCCATACTTTTCAACTCTCAATATAAAACAAGAAGAAGTGACCATATCCGCTGGTCAGACTATAATTCTATTAATAGACTCGATTACACTGTATCTGTAAAATAAAATAAACGTAAATGCAATCTCGAAACAATCTTTTGTATTAAACTAACGTAAGTAGTTCCGTCGTTAGTAATGTATTTTAAATCTGAGGTTAAACTACTTTATCTGTAAATTATTCAGAAAACTAATGAAACATAAAAATCTGAACACACAAAAAAAAATTAACTCTAGTTATCTTCTCTCTAAGACGTACTTATTTAGCGTACTAAATATTTATTACACACACTCAACTGATTTTCATACATACTCATACTATTAAAATTCATTTCTTACTGTAATTTAAAAAATGGTTCCATACTTTATCTCTTTGCGGTACCATAAGCTTGCAATCAATCATTCATCGCCTTTTACGTATCTCCCATATTAGTCAATTGAAACTAAAATCTTTCGCTCTATACAAGTCGAACTGTCGTAACATGAACTTATAATAACAATTATTTTTCGTCTGTAATCGAAACAAGTGTTCTACCTAATTTGGATTCTTCTGCAGTGTTGCATGTCCATATTTGGATTGCCTGTGAACACTATATTGAATTACTTGGAATAACTGTGACTGTTACCAAGTCAAATGAACAACTGAATCATTTATGTACTTGATTGTACATTTGGAGTGAATCAGAATTATGATGCAATATAAAAAAAATACTAGCGTTTATAAAACAAAAAAAAAATAACAATACTTTCAACTTCTTACTTCACACTTTTTATCACATTATTCCCATATTTTTCAAAATCTCCTCAAAAAAAAAAACTACTGTCAAATCATCTCATCCCAAATAACTCGTGTCTAACTTATTTACTTTTCGGCTTTCAAAAATATCTCCATTCCTAAAAAATAATATCAATCGTTCATTCACACTTCTCTTGCTGACTATACTGTACTACTAACTTTTCGTTCTATGCCATTCATCATAATACTATTTTAGTTACCTCATGCTATCTTCATTTGGAAAAATAATTATATTAATATTGATCGTATCGTCAACCCTTTGACAATACAAAATCTAGCCAAAACTTAAATATACTAATCGACAAATAATTTAATTTACTTACATGTCATACGTATAATAAAACCCATTGTCCAAAAAACACATTGACGCCACGACGTCATCGCCCGTGTCGCATGCAGCTCGCTCGGAGTCAGCACATCCTGGGATCCGTACATCTCCCAGCTGCGCTTGACCCGTACGGTTACGCCCAGCGCCCTGCTTCCACATCATCAGGCTTAGGAAATCGCCCGGCACCCGGCAGCACAAATCTTCTGTAATATTTTATTTTCTCTTCTTGTGTAAATATATTCTTTCTTCTATAATTATCTTCTTTCTTCTTTTTATCCGTCTTCTTCTGGCTGCAATCCGCTAATGTCGTGGTCTCTTCATAGGTCATCCCGTTCTTTTTCTCTATATATTTATCTTCGTTATATTTCTCTTTTCCAAGTTCTTCAAGTATTATTTAAATATTATTTGAATTTATTTAATCGCCATTCGGCACAGCACTACCTCGCGAGAGGTAGGCTGGCCTGGCACGGTCGCCATGTAGGGATGGGCCTATGGGATGTAGTGAGAGACGTGTTTGTTGGTTGAAAGACGGGCGTTTATTGACTCAGGATGGACACAGACATTGGTTATTATAGAGACTTATCGGCTAAAGGTGGTGACACACTACATATACATTTCAGAAAGCAAAAGCGAATTAAGCAGCTCTTATTCGACTAAGTTATGTATAATCAGCAGCTGCACAGGTAAGATGACACGTGACATTGCGGAAGAGTTTTTGGAACCAGAAAGCATCATTCACTATAAAATTAATGGTGGAGGACTGAAAGAGTTGTTGGGAAGTATCGAGGTTAAACTGAAAGGATACACGAAAAATGATCACTGTATCATATTTATAGGTGATAGAGACTTTAAGAGTGCCTGTGAATATACTGAACTAATTACATTCATAAGACAAAAATTGGTGTTGGTGCAACACACTAATATTATTTTATGTACACCTACATACAGATATTCATACGAGGCAAATATATTCAATGCTCGAGTGGAATTATTTAATAATCGGTTGTATCTGGATAATTTAAAATGTAACTATGCAAATCTGGTGGATTTTAATAGGCTCTTAATGTGTACATTTCGGATGTTCCACGAAAATGGATATATTAATAGGAATGGCATAAAGATTGTTTTTGAGGACATATCTGGGATTGTAAAACGAATTGGAAGTGCGGACAAACAGTTAAATGAAAACAATTCTTTTCAATGGCGTCGCAGGAACCAACGGAAGATCTGACGATCGCCACTGTTGAATGTTCGTATGATGTTGAGACATTAATTAAGCCACATCTTCCAAATATTTTCGACCAAAATTTGTGTGGTATTAATACTAAAAAAGATCAACAAAATCTGAATTTAAAACATACAATAACCCTATTTCATCAAAATATAGCAAGTGTATTATCAAAACGTGATATTCTCGAAGCTGCATTAGCCGAACTTGGTACAGATATTGGAGAAATAAGCATAATCTGTCTATCCGAGACATTTCTTAGGCGCGGTACAGAAGCAAATTTAAGGTTGGTAAACTACACATTGGCTGCATCCTACTGTAGGCAACATCAACGTAGAGGTGGTACATGTATTCTATTGAAAAACGGAATAGAGTATAAAGCTACGTTAAACTTAAAACCCCAGGACTACAGTTTTGAATGCTGTGGAGTAGAGTTACTAGATTATAATTTGCATGTTATATGCATTTACCGTACCCCAGATTCACCGATTGAAACCTTTTTCAAAGAATTATCTCGCTTATTAAATTCATTAAGACGTAAAAATATTGTATTATGTGGAGATTGGAACATAGATGTGATGACAGAGAGCAGGTTTTCAAAGGAACTGTTAAGTATATTGAGCAATCATAACATGATTAACCGCATTGACGTGCCCACTAGGAGGAAGTCGTGTATAGATCTTATTGTCACTAACGCTACAATCGAAGTCGAAGCTAAAGTTCATTGCCTGGCCTTGTCGGACCACGAAACGGGCCAGAGTATAAGTTTCCAAAAGGAGTATAGCAACAATGTTCCAAAACTTCCTGCCTTCTGGTTTGAGTATAGGAGAGACGTTTCGGATGACAATCTAAGAAAGTTTACTGAGGTCATGTCATGCCTCTCATTTGATGAAGTAATTTCAGAAACTAGTGTAGAGCGAGCGTTCAACTTATTCCACGATGTAATAGTATTGTTCTTTGAAATGTGTTTTCCGATTGAAAAAAAAAAAACTATTAACAAACCAATAAAGAATAGATGGCTCTCAAAAGGAATAAAACGCTGTTGCATTACTAAGAGAAGTCTGTACATGAAATATATTATGTCACATTCATCAACTAAAAAAGACTATAAAATTACATATAAAAATTATGCCACAATATTAAAAAAATGTATCCATAACTGTCAAAAAATTCAAAATACAAACTATATAAAAAACTCGAAAAATACATGTAAAGCTTCCTGGGATATAATTAAAAATAATATTGCTAAAATTGAAGACAAAAAAGGTATTACTAGTATAAAAATAAAGGACATACTTCATACAAATGCAAGTGATATAAGTGAGCTGTTTAATAACTTCTTTATAGACTTAACAAACACATCAGACAGTAAAGATAAAAATAATCAAGTACTGACTCCGTTAATAAGCCATAGAGCTGAATCAATATACCTGTCGCCAGTTGACGAAAAAGACATATTTAATATAATAATGACATTGAAAAATACCGCCTCCACTGGCTATGATAAAATAAACACGAAAATCCTAAAACTCTGTGCTCGGTACATTGCAAAACCTTTGACACATATAATAAACCTATCATTTACAGAAGGAAAATTCCCGTCACGTCTTAAGCAATCAGTTGTTAAACCTCTCTATAAAAAGGGCGAAAGGAACGATATGAACAATTATAGGCCTGTGACCCTAATACCCGTTCATTCCAAAATAATAGAAAAGGCTATGTACAACAAAATATACAGTTTTGTCACACAGTTTAAAATACTTAAGGAGCAGCAGTTTGGTTTCAGAAAAAATCGTTCAACAACATTAGCTTGCTTTTCTCTTATTAATAACATTATACAAAGCTTAGATTCTAAAATGGCCGTTGCATCTATCTTCTTAGATATGAGTAAAGCCTTTGATTTCGTGTCACATCCAACTCTACTTGAAAAACTGTACAGGTATGGGATTAGAGGAAACTGTTGGGAATGGATAAATAGCTATTTAAGTCACCGGACTCAGTGTGTAGAAATAGAAATGATAAATAATAAACATAAAAAGTCATTTCACTCAAAATATCGCTCTAATGATTTTGGAGTACCGCAAGGCAGTGTACTGGGCCCCCTTTTATTCCTGCTGTATATTAATGATTTACCTGACATGACTAAGAATGAGTGCGTACTGTTTGCAGATGACACAACTTTAATAATTAAATGTAAAAATAGAAATGAGTTGCAAACAGAGATAGGTGAAACATTAGAAAGCGTTAGTAAATGGTTAGAATGTAATAATTTAAAAGTAAATATAGAGAAAACACAATTAATTCAATTTCAGACTCATGATAATGCTAATCACAATCAACTAATAATTAATCATAATAATACAATTCTAGCCGAATCTGACTCTACAAAATTTTTAGGTGTGACAATAGATAAGTTTTGCAACTGGAAAGCTCATGTTGACAAAGTATGTCTTAAGTTAAACAGATTCGTGTACGCACTGAGGCGGATGAGAGACGTAGCCACACGAGAGGCTACTCTGTCAGCATACCACGGGTACGTTGCACCGGTACTTCGTTATGGTCTGATATTGTGGGGCAACTCGGTAGACGTTAAGCGGGCATTTATAACACAAAAGAAATGTATAAGGGCTTTGTGTGGCGCTGGATATATTGATAGTTGTAAGCCTCTGTTCAAAAAATTGGGCATACTGCCATTACCTTGTATGTACATATTTGAAGTCTGTATTTTCGTCAAAAAGTATCCAGACCTATTTAAGAAAAACTGTGAGGTATTCAATTGTAGAGGCCGAAGTAAAAACAAACTTTATTTACCACCACAAAGGCTCAAACTGATTTCCAATAGCCCACTATGCATGTCAATTAAAATATTTAATACTATTCCGGAAGAGCTAAAAGACCTCAAAATTAATCTATTCAAAATCAAGTTATTTAATTTCTTATTGGAAAATATGTTTTATAATGTTAGTGACTTTTTAAAAAAATAATGTTTATAAATGTGTTCTTGCATTTATTTATTGTAATTATTATTGTTATTGATAATGTTATGATTGCTGTGATTAATTTAATTGAACCAATTTTGACCTTCTATTTCCATTACTTGTATTATAATATTTGCACACCATTCTAAATGGTTAATATGCTAGGACATTAGCTATTTAAGAACTCCTTGTACGCATATTATAAGCAAATAAATGATTTATGATTATGATTATGATTATGATTATGAAAATTTCACTAGATTGCGCTTAAGCTTTTTACCCTGTCTAATATTACTGGCAGATGCAACAGGATTGCACGTTGTTGCCTCTATGGCAATTTATTAATATTTTGCAATATGAATTCACAACGCCGAACATAAATAAAGGACAATGGCGAATTCCCTTAGCAAAAAAATAGTTGGGCTAAATATTCTGCGTCTTTATATAAAAAAATATAAAAATCTGCTTATGGCTCTGAGCTTGCATGTACAATTTAGGCTAGACGAGGGTTACTGCGATATTGCTTGATTAATTGTGAATAAATTCTAACCTCACTAATGTTCTATTTACCCTAAAATTGACAGTTTTAATTATGTGAATAAAAGAATGTGATCGCCACCACTGCAGCCTGTTCAAACAAGGCATTTTTACAAAAAAAAAAATAAGGATTTTAATCATTTCATCTACACACGTATCATAAACCCTCTTTACTGCGTTCAAAAACCGCACGTTACAATCAGCATTATGTTAAACTACTTGGTAAAAACTCATTTCGTACCTGGAAAACTACACATAATGGTCATTATGTGTAGTTTTTCTACATATAATGACATTCAAATTTCGAACACCGACGCCCACCCGCGTGCCGTCCCTAGTTTGTCTGTGAAGTTGGTACTGACATTCAAATTTCGAACACCGACGCCGGTCTGCGTGAAGTTGGTACTAAAGAACAAGCTAAACAATTGCAGAACCACAATGTCGGTCAAACATGCGGTTCCTGAACACATCAAAGAGAGCTTATGATATGTGTGTAGATAAACTAGTGTATGTAACTGTACATAATTAGGCATTAAAACTCTCGAGTGCTCGAGTTTTAATGCCCTCCATTATGCAGCAGTCACATAAACTACTATTATCTTTACCTATCTAAACTAATGTTTTATTCCGTAGAATTCTGACAGCTATAATTTTTTGACATGTCAGAGATTACAAACCTTTTTGGGCGGGCACATTTTTCAATTTCAATACGAGTGTGAACATCTGAGTCTATACATTTTATTTGTTAGTGAATGTATCCATTTTATTAAGTGCGGCGCTCGTAATTAAAATGGGATTTACGGCGAGTGATAATTACGCCCCTTTTCATCACAAACAGTAAAAATCTACAAGTAAAGAAAACATATTTTTATTAAAATCTCTAATCATCATTAATATTAATATCACTTTCTTCATCATCATCATCATCGCTGACATGAATTATTAAAGAGTCTGCGACTGTATCAATCACATCGTCGAGGATGACGATTTGATTGATACACCACGAGGACGCTTCTTTCTGGGAGACAGAAAGTCTGTCTCTTGTGCTCTGTCAGATGGGGCTGCTTCCCGGGAAGGGGCTGAGGCTCCATAACGTTTATAAAAATCACAACACGAACGAACGAACAATCACAACACGAAAAGTCAACAAGAAAAAACTTAACAGAATAACAGAAACTTAAATAATTTAACAAGATAAAAACAACAAATAGCAGCAAACACCGAGAACACCTGAGCGCATAGGTATATCTTTGCTGAAATCTACCAATATAATTTGTTCGCCATATACTTCATAGCGTAGAATCACGTTCCAAATGTTCATTAATTCTGCATCCATCTGACAAAGCAGGTCTTTTGAGTGCACAGTTTTAAATTATTCGCTGTGGGGCTGTGAAGTGTTAAGTGTAAAGTAGTGTCCAATGGAGCGCAACACTGACAGCTACACGTCGATAGCCACAGAACAAATATTACTCTCACGTCAACGGTAGTCCTTGTTTACGTTTGTATCAAGTATCGGGTTTCGATTTTGTGCTTATAATTGCGATATAAAACCACAAAATGTATTCGCTGATGACTGTGCGGGAACTTAAAACTGAGCTTCGAAGGAGAAATGCATCAGTAGCTGGAAAAAAGCTCATCTGATAGAAAGGTAAACATGTTAAGAATTCGAGGTAATGTTTCGTATTTTCCTCAAATTGATGAAATTCATTTACAACAATGTGGTTTCTGTTCAAGATTGGAGGCGTACGACCGAAACAAACACTTTGGAGGGTATTAAGACATTCCAGAAGACCATCCTGATGTATAGTGCCCTCAGATACATACCGAGATATCAACGCTGATACACCACTTCATAACATAAGCAAATCTCATCAAATTATGATAAACAGTGTCTGATCGTAAATCTATTTACCGCCTTTTTAATTACTTATCCCTAAATAATCCCCTACATTGAAATACAATGCACACAGCTGCGAATCAGTCGCGATGCATTACTTTCCTTTGAAGTTTTTTAATACAAAAGGCACTTTTCCACAGTCTTCTTCGTGAGAAATTGGCAGTTTTGCGCCCTATTGTGTGTAGCATCTCTGATGTTTAGTAGAAACTGGTTATTGAACGTGAAACAGTCGGATTTGCTGTCCCGACGCTGTTAACTAAACAGCGAGTGAAGGCACGCTGCGAGTAGAAGGGGAGGAGAGGCGCCGGGGACGTGGCTACTCGCAAAAAAAATCAATATACTTCTATTTGCCTCACTTCGCTGATTACTGATTAGTAATCACTCACACTTAACACTGGCTGTTCAGACGTTGCTAGCATTTTACACTTCACAGCCACACTTTACACCTGCACTTTACACTAATCAAAATGAATAAAATAATAATTGTCCTCATAAAGAACCTTATGATATCTGAAATGTCAGAATTCTACGGAATAAAAAATCAGAGTTTAGTAACTGTCTTTATCATCAGTCAATATAAGTCCACTGCTGGATATAGGCCTCCTCTAGGGCACTCCACAACCCTATATCCTCGGCCGTCTGCCAGTACATGGTCTCCACTCGAGACCAGTGGCGGCTGGTGCCTCGGAAAACCGGTGGTGCACTCCATGATTTTAATGAATATTTTAAAGAATGGGTCAAATAAAATGCCGCAATTTAAGAAAAAATAAATTTTATTTATATTTTAGACAAATTCTGCGTTCTTTGTTTGACGCGAAATGTTCAATGACTTTTTTATTGAAGTCTGGCATTGAATGAATAATTTTTTTTTCTATGCTGAGCACAGAAAGCGCGTTGAGCCGATCCTGGGTCATGGTATTTCTTAAAACTGATTTAATTCTTTTCAGTGTCGAAAAACATCGCTCGCTCTCAACTGATGTCATTGGAATAGTGCATATAATTTTTAAGAGTTTTGTCGTCTCTGAAAAAGACTCGACGAGATCATTGTTATAAATAAATTGCAGAATTGCAATTGCACTATTAGCGTTAATAAAATCGTCACGATTGTAAATTGTACACAGCTCATACTTTAATTTGAATTTGTCCAAAAAGGTGTAAGTCGAAACTGTAGTCTTGAAATCTTCTTCGGGAAAAGTGGCGCGATAGCCAGTAAAGTTTTCGCAGTAAAACAATTTGGCGGCGATCAAATGATTACTAAATTGGAATCGGGCTTTCACTTGCGTGATAATTACATCGCAAACTTCTTTTGCGACAGCTGAACTGGAAGTTTGATTTCTTCTTGAAGATGCTGGCTGACCTGGCTCTTCAGTTTGGTCAATAGAGTTACGTGCATTCTGAATGCTTTTTTCAAAGTTTTGAATGTTGTTTTTTATGGTCACTAAATCTATATTCCTTTTTTGCATCTGTTTGAACAAAATTTCACTTTGTGGCAGAATGGTCTGAAAAAAGTCGAGCCAGTATAAAAAGGTACTATCATTCAGATATCTTAGTAACATATCGGCCTGGTTTATAGTGTTTGTATCGTTTTCAGATTCCATTATGCTGGTCATGCATTCTTTTAAAGCATCTTTGTAGGTATAGACTGAGTTGACTGTACGAGAATTGAAGTTCCATCTGGTTTGTGGGGCAGCAGGAATCCTCTTTGACACATTTTTTTTTAAAACCTCTGTACGTTTAGTTGAACGGGAAAAAAACTTTGGAAAAACTTGGAGATTAGCAAAAAACTTCTGTACCGTTTTGTTTAGACATACACTTTTTTCAATTATTAAATTCAGTTGGTGAGCATAACAGTGAACAAATTGTGCACCTGGATACACACTTTTTATTTTAGCCTGCACTCCACCAACATTTCCGCTCATCACAGAGGCACCATCATAACCTTGCGCTATCAGTTGTTCTTGACTTATTTGTAAATTCTGTAATTCTGTGAGTAAAGCAGAACTAAGCCCGTCAGCAGTATGTGATTGTGGTGTTAAGTACTTCCAAAATCGTTCATGTACCTGTCCATTATCTTCGTACCTGATAATCATTACCATCTGCATAATTGTTGATACATCGGTAGTTTCGTCAGCTTGAATTGCGACGTAATCACATTTTTTCACCTTTTCCGTTAATTCAAAGTGGTATACAGCCAAAATAGAGTCTAATATGTCGTTTTGGATAGTTTTTGACGTACCTTTAAAAAACTTCGATGCTGAAAGATGCTCCCTCATTACGCCATCCAACTCGGACACAAAATCCACAAGGCCACGAAACACACCAGCATTCTGGGATTCAGTTGTTTCATCGTGGCCTCGCAAAGCTAATTCAAACGCACCACAAAATTTGACACAGTCGATTAGGCGCGATAATATATACCTATTTTTTTCAACTTGTTCGTTGTGCTTTTGTATGTTGGCTCGATAAACAGAATCTAATTGGTTTCGGATATCTACGGTGCCTAACACAGACATACTCAAAACATTTTGCAGGTGAACTTGCGAAGAATCATGCTTTTTTATTTTTTCCCCCAAATGAGTTTCTTTGACTCCCGTTTCCGTCCAAATCGCTTCTCCGCCGAAAATAACACAGGGAAAGCAAAAAAAAGCATTTAGTCTCTCACATCCACATAACCACTTCTTTTTGTCGTACATTTCCATTTTAAAAGTTCTAGTTAACGATTTTTTTTTGTTTTGCACGCCTGTTTTATTGTTAGAAAAGGCCGGGGCGGTCCAGCTGATTTAATACTTAATTTGTTGTCATATGTCCTATTTGATTTTATAAAGTCAATATTGTATTCACTCATTATTCACTCTAATCTCAATTAAATAAACAAACAATTAACCGCAAGCGCGCGCAAACAACAACTGACTGACGACAAGTGCATCGAGCGTAGGTCAAGGCCTCGGGGTCACGCGGCGCGGCGCCCCGCGCTTTCGTATTCTTTCGGCAATTTCCGGTCGCGTGCGGCGCACGAATCTATCCTAAATCTGCATACATTTTGTACTACGCATCTTCCGTCTCACGCGCCGGGCTGTTTGCACCGTGTTTCATAGGCGTGCGCTTTCCCGAGCGCACGGGGCCGATTTTGTACAAGCTAAAATAAGCTTTAACTCCTTTGCAGTAGA
Organism: Argyresthia goedartella; assembly: GCA_949825045.1. Taxonomy (NCBI): domain Eukaryota; kingdom Metazoa; phylum Arthropoda; class Insecta; order Lepidoptera; family Argyresthiidae; genus Argyresthia; species Argyresthia goedartella. Next base: position 9,337,922 of record OX463812.1, on the reverse strand, counting down.
AATCAAAACAGGATAGTCTGTTTTTAATTACCTCGTAATAACAAAACATGTATAATCAGATATTTAATTTCTGTATAGGGCAGTATGGATGGATGGGAAATGATAGGTATATAACATTACTGTGAAAGTTTAATTTATTAGATAGGGAGAATGGCTAGATTTAAAATGGTAGTGCGGCGCACGGGCGCACTTAAGGTACAGCCGCCACTGCTCGAGACCCTTCTTTCCCCATTGCTGGCCGGTTCAATTTATTTTATATTATATTTCATATAAATATACGTACGGGCTGCAACGCAATGAGCTGGGCCGGCCTGCACTAAATTAGTATGTAGGTCAGACAGCTAATTGCGTTGCAGAAAACCTGTTTAATTAAATGAGTATAAGTAGCAGTCACGTGGTCACGCTTTAAGAGGCATAATGAGAGAGCGTCTTTGCCTGATAGGTTGCCCTGCCAAAATAAAAAACCCAAAAACTTCAAACTCCATCAAGTACGTTATTTTTTATAATTTTTTCCTCAACGCATCGGAGAATAAAATGTCATTTCTTTTGAACTGCAACGACTTTCTGTCCAAAAAGCATTTAAAAAAGGTATCAATAGCACTATTATAACGGTAAATAAACTCATTTATTTTATTTTTCGTACCTTGTTAAGTTTTAATTCAATATAAGTGCCCATTAAACTGTTTGAAAACAAAAGTTGTGCCGGAAGCAAAGATTAACCGCATTGCTCTATGGCCGGAAGTTAAGATAAGTGACAGAGTAACAAAACTGCTCAAGTAACATTCTTAAAATATTTTTCCTTTTTACCTGGCCTCCTCCGAATTTGAGAATAAATTGAAAAAGCCTGTAAATTACAAAATGAAGTTTAGTCTAGGTGTCTCTTTAAGACGCTCAAAAAATCAGAACTACTTTTTCGCCATTGTTCTTTACTTTGATGATTTTATTATGACAAATGCCTTAATTGTCAAAGACTCGAAGCCAAAACTCATGGATGAATAAAACTCTTTTCTCAAACATGCAATGAAATGACGTCATTACGAGCGTTATAACATGTTTGGAAGTATCACGTTTCGGGCCGCACAACTCGAGAGAAGTGTGAAGGATTTCATACTAAATTGCAGGCCTAGGCTGGGAGCATTTTTTTTTAAAGCTCAAAGCAAACGACATCAACGGGCGCACGGAACTTACGATTAGTAGTATTTTTGAACTTGAATTTGTTATTTGTGTGGTGTATTTTTCATTTCGTTGCATTTGTTTGTGAAAAGCACTATACATGCCTCTGGCCGTGAAAAGGGCTTGCCGGCTTCGTATCACTATCCGGGCTCCCTAGGGTTGGCCGTCTATACCCACTCAGCCGGCAAGCCCTTCTTTCCCGGCGTCTGCAGCAATCTACTATTGCTTTTTCACGCCACTGCTCGGAAATATGGCCAAAGATGGATTGAAATGAGAGCAGAAAATAGTTCTTAGTAGTACAATTCAAAAACAGTCAAAAAATGTAGATTTGCAAAGTAAAATGTAGTGTTTAGCGGCCTTTTTAGGGTTCCGTACCCGAAGGGTTCCAAACGGGACCCTATTACTAAGACTCCGCTGTCCGTCCGTCCGTCCGTCCGTCTGTCACCAGGCTGTATCTCAAGAACCTAGCTAGCTAGAGAGTTGAAATTTTCACAGATTATGTATTTCTGTTGCCGCTATAACAACAAATACTAAAAAACAGGATAAAAGAAATATTTAAGGGGGCTCCCATACAACAATTCTTTCAATACCACATACAAACTTATGGATGCACCTGGTTACGTACATGGAGTGTGAAAGTAACCGCACCAATAACTTTGTAAACAATATTTTGCTGTGTAAAATCCAAACTATTCACTCCACACCATCGCTTCCATTGAACGGTGGTACGGAACCCTTCGTGCGCGATTTAGACTCGCACTTGACCGGTTTTTTACTTTCTACTCTGCTATTGGTCGATTATATTTGACATCTTTTTTCCTAGAGCACTACCATGGCCTCTATCTTGTTATGACATCTTGTCATATTGATCACTGCTTTTATCGTATTGCGAGGTGACTTGTATTTGTTTTATTTCCTTACATTAGGCGTGAAAAGCACATAGTAAATGCCTCGGTAGAAAGTGCAATCTTACTTTCTATACCTGGGCAACAATGTACTATACTTACTTCTGTGTCGAAACCCAATCTTAGTAGATCCAACGCCGTAATGATTTAATTTCATTAGTAGCGTATCATGATCAACACAATCAAATGCCTTCGACAGATCGCAAAAAATTCCGATAGCATCCGGTGCGGCCTCCCATGTGGAATAAATATGAGATATAAGGGTACTACTACCTGGATCAATTTCGTTCATCATTCGTTGGTACGGCAACAGATGTACACATTCTGTGTATATTTCAACTCTCTACCTCTTACGGTTCATGATTTAAATATGTTCGTGGATTTCGTTCGACATCGGTAATGTCAGAACTTACTCTGTTGTTGTTGTTGTTGCTGCTGCTGCTGCAGCGCGGCGGTGAGTGCGCACAGGTCGGTGACGCAGGTGCGGTCGCCGGCGTGGAGCCGCGCGTGCAGGGACTGCGCCTCCTGCAACACAGACCAGGTTAACCGAGACCAGCCAGACAGCGAAACTTACTATTCTCCTTCAGCTTACTTTACAGGGGAATAGGTATTCGAGTGCTAGGTAACGCTCCTAGCCGATATGTAGAGTCCTGTCTCTATACATCGGCTAGGAGCGTTACCTAGCCGATGTATAGAGACAGGACTCAAATAGCAACCAAACTAGATATTTTTATAATAATTAAATAAATAACTAGCGGCTCTGTGAGCTATAGACCTCGCGAGTGACACTTTCTTTTAATAACAAATACAAACTTATGAATGCACCTGGTTACGTATTATCAGAGGCTATTGTGGAGACCCCTTTTAAAAAAAAAAACCCTTGCAGCTAGCATGTGGCGGTAAACCCTTGCTTTTGTTAAACTTTTGGTCGAATTTCAAAAACCATTCGTTTTATGACTTTTAATTGTTGGGCTGCGTGGGAAAAGAACCCTTACAGTGGGTCTCCACATTTGCTGTTGATGGTAAATGAAGTACGAAAGTCACTCAACCTATTGACTTTCCACTATAATTATATAGCCTGTTACTCTCAAGGTCTACAAATCCAACGACACCTCATTCTTAAAATCCGTCAAGCTGTTTGGACTTTAGCGGTTTTTTTAACACGTTGAGCGCCAGTGTATCCTTAATGATACACCACACTGCCTGACTTCGGAGGCCGGTGTATCCCACAATATACACCGTTTCATACATTTTAGTAGCGCATTCAAAAGCGTTGGCCCTGGAGAATGTGCCTGTGTTTTTGTGGTGTAAATATCTTAAAAAATAAAGAAAATATGGGGTTTTTCTTAAAAAAAATACTACAAAATTATAGGTATACACTGGCCTGTAAGAAAGCAACCTATGGTGTATCATTTAAGATACACTGGCGCTCAACGTGTTAAATTTTGAAACACCCCACATCTCCACCATTTTGAAAAATTTCCAAAAACTATTTATTTATCGAACCTGCTCACAAAAACACGGAGTTTAGTTGAAAATGCGGTCCTTAGAGAATAACATCCGGACATACGCAAGCATTTTTGCCCAATCCTGAAACCGCCTCCATTGGGCTTCGCTCACTCGGTCAGCAAGTAACTATAATGCGCGGCGTCTGCGCAGGTAAAAACGACTATTTCAGATACATGTTACCCAGCGCATACGCTGCTATTGTGGTCAACTTATACGCCGGGTACTGTACATTATAATTCAAATCCGATGCGAAATTATAAAAAAAATACTGTGCAAAACAGGTTTTGTGATTACTTCGGGAGACTTTTTTATCGAGCAAAAACAATCATTTTAGTTTTTCTCGCTAGCGAATGCACAATCGTGATCAACAAGATAGTATAAAGAAGCGACTGCTTTAATACTCATATTTTACATAACTTGAGATTTACAAAAGGCTTACTCGGCACCTTAACTATTCGATACCCACCAGCTCCCTAAAATGTTTTCATTGTTTTTGCACTTTTCCAGGCCATAAGGTTGAAAATTAATGTCTTTCTGTCTGGAGAGCCAACGGGACTTAATAGGTTAAGACTGCTTCTTTACATGCATAAATGTACCCCGCTTTTGCCTCACAGTGCCATGAAAGTCTGAATGAGGTTGGGTGAAATGAATTAGAATTTTAATGGAATGTGACCAAAATGTGGGATTTTGTTTACCTTAGTATTGAAACACGAGCCGCATTCTTGGCAAGGGTAGCCCGGAGACGTCTTCTCGCCTATCAGTTGGCCGTCGCTACCTATCACCTGAAAATAAAGAAAGATACCGTGAATTCATTGTTTGTTATCAGTAAAACTTGTTTGTTGTGTATCAAATAAGGTAGGGTCTCGTACTACAGATGATCAATAGTAGATTACTGCAGACGCCGGGAAAGAAGGGCTTGCCGGCTGAGTAGGTATAGGCGGCCGGCCGGTCCAGCTCGAGCAGCCTTATGGCGTAACTCTCTGAAGTTCAAAGCGTGTGTCTATGGTTCATCTCATGCTCATACAATTTCATCGATTGCGGGTTATCACCGAAGGCTTCTAGGCTTCATTCAATGAGCTTGGGTTTGGCCTCCATTATGATGCTACTTGTGTGATGCCAATTTGACAGATGAAGCTGGTGCAAGGTGTCAAATGTAAAAGTCTATATGAAGTTCATAGCTCAGACGACTTACGCCATAAGGCTTCAGGTCTGAGTCCGGATAGTGATAAGAATCCAGCAAGCCCTTTTCAATGAAATAAAAAATACACCACTCAACAAAAACAAATTCATGTTTAAAAATACTACTAATCGTAAGCCACTTTCCGCACCCGTTGGTGCCTTTTACTTTAAGCATAAAATTAAAAAAAAAATTGCCGGCCTACACCTGCAATTTAGTATGAAATTCCTTTACAGTTCTCTCGAGTTGTGCGGCCTGAAATGTAATACTTCCAAGCCTGTTACAACGCACGTAATGACGATATTTCATTGCATGTTTTAAAAAAAAACATTATGTTGATTACTACGACAGACCATTACTATAGGTCACGGGTTCCCATCGGGGGGCTGGATTTATGAAAATAATGAATTCGACGTCGCGGAAATGAAAATTTTCAGGTTGGCTTGGGGACGCGAACACGGGCAGACGTGCCCCGGGTTCTCCGTGGGTAAATAGACCCTTTTTTTCCCAAAATGACCCATCGTGACCGATGATTTGCTGATACGAAGTTATTCCTGAATTTACGTTTTACACTTATATTCTGTGCTGTTACTTGAAACAAAGATGTTTTTGTGATTGTGTGAATTATTTTGTGATAAAGTGATCTGTAATGGGAGGGGCGAGGGCGGCATCCTTCAAGCGCTACATGATAAGATTTGAATTTTCGGGAGAAATTTTGACAACAGATCAGAACAACTCAAGAATATAACAAAATGGAAGCCTCACCAATGCCGAGAGATGGCAACTGCCTATACCATGCAATTGCTAACCAAACTAATCACCCATGTCAATTAATACTTGAACACGCTCACATTAGTAATGTCCTGGATAAATATTTGGAAGAAAGCTGCGATTAACGGAACATAAAGCTTGCAATTTGCACAATTGCGGTGGCGCATCCGGCGGCCGACGCGTTGGCTGCGGCTTATAGGGTCCTAGTCCTGCTACTCGACCATTGTTCATCATATTGGATATAGTTCCAATTCGACCGGTGACAGTTGAAAAGGTTTCAACAAGCACTATGCAACTCTAAAGCCTTAATACACTTTGTAAAGCAGACTAACACGGTCTGGAAAATAAATCACAGAATGTGTTTTTTGGGGCGTCTTAAGACATGTGTATAAACACATGTCTTAAGACGCCCCAAAAACACATACTGCACGCCGCCCTGCCACGCCACTACGAAACTAGTAAGAAAGTTGGTCGACCTAAGTACACCTGGAAAGACCCCCTCAAGGAAGATAATAAATACTCCCCCCTCTCAAAAAAATGTGCCCTCTAGTATGCCGGCCATTTGACCGGACTAGATATAATCCTGGCTGGAGTGGTAAAATTCGTTCGTTCGTCGCGGAACTGAAAATTGTCATGTGAAATTTCAGGGGCAGCTTGCGCCTCCCCTTTCAACAGATCATGTTAGTTGTTAGTTACTCAGCTTAATAAAAATGTAAAATTTCAGAAGCGTCTTTCTTAACAGTGACCGGATTCAGTTTCCATTGACATAGTCGATTCCTCTAAAATAAAAAATCGCTTCAGATGACAGCTCGTGTGAAATTATCATCCTGATTGGTCAACATCAATTTGAAGTTAGGGAACAGCTTCCGAACATCAATTTGGATTGATTTCAGTTACAGAACCGGCATATTTTATTGGATGCACGTTACTCCTCTTTGTGAGCAATGTGAAATTTCAGAGGCGGCTTGGGCAGCGCCACACAACCTGTCTTGTTGCTTGTTAGTTGCTCAACATAATAACTAGCTATTTGGGCATGACTCGATACTCGAATTTCTAGCTTAGCCTTTCCCCTCCCTAATATTTTTGGACCTTCTTACTAAGACAATAATAATAGTTTAATTTCACATACAAGCGGGGCGTCTATGCTCTACGTAGACGCAGCAAATGCATCAGTTCAGTTCAGTTCAAAGATTTTTATTTACAATAGCACAAAAATTGAGACATAATGCACGTCATATCATCTACTTCGCGTGTCATAGGATAGGTGTGCTGCACCATGGCTCAGTCGCTCTTATCCTTTATTCCATACTGTCATACCAGTAGTCCGATCATCGAAATTACTGGACATTTTTTTTCCTAACTGTTGGAATGATTCCCATGATCTAATTATTTGGATATTTTTTTTCCTAACTGTTGGAATGATTCCCATGATCTAACTATTTGGATATTTTTTTTCCTAACTGTTGGACTGATTCCCATGATCTCTATTTGGACATTTGTTTTCGTAACTGTTATACTGATTCCCATGATCTAACTGTTTTGACATTTTATTCCTAACTAACTGAGACTGATTCCCATGATCTAACTATTTGGATATTTTTTCCCAAATGGTTTGACACATAAACAGCAAATACACTCTGATCAATCAGAGTGCAATTAGTGTATTTGCTATGTTTGATACGAAATTTACATGGTTGGTTCGCATACATATTGGGGTGCTTACGGCGTCTACTTATATGTATGCTCTGAGATTATTGCCGACGCATGCCAGGGAACGGATTGGCCAAGCGCATTTTATACTCTCGAGATTCGAGGATGCCATTAAACGACACATGGAAGAAATATGAAATGGCTCCAACCATATGAGAAGAGAAGAAAATCAAGGCCAGACCACCTACGGCCAGACATGATTTCAACTTTCCAGGAATAATGTCTCTTGTGCCAGCAAACGTTTAAGGCCAAGATATGATACATGCGCCATATGAGGGCACACCAACGAAGCTCTCAATAGCCGAAATAGTCGCTGAGACCGAAAACGGTCAGCACCATTATCATCATCACAACTGAAAAATTTCATTTCCGTCGTAATTTATTGAAGCGTGTTTAATCTTGCAAGTCCCTTTTTAATGTGGTAGTGTTGTAAGCATTACCAGCGTTAGCGTCGATTAAAGAAATAAAAATTATAGACTTCTGCAATGGTCAATAGTCATTGTAAGTGTTGTTTCGTCAGCGGAGAAGACTTTTTGCAGTCCACCCTCGATCGACCATAGAGGAACTGTCTTCTCGTCTGCCCATGATCTGGCTCAGCAGGAGCAGAAACGATTGTCTCTATACCCCCACGTGTACATGAGTTCGGTACAGCGGCCCTGGCCAGTCCGATGGCTGCTCAGGCTCTTGTGACGGAGGGGCTAGAGACAAACCCTAATAAATAAATAAATAAGTATTGTTTTTGGCAAAAATACAAAATGTATTCACTTACTCGTACCTGCACAATTTGGGGTTTGAAGTCATCTTGTTTGATAACAGTTTGTTGGACTACTTGTTGTTGTTGCTGCTGCTGCTGCTGTTGCTGCTGTTGTTGTTGCTGCTGTTGTTGTTGCTGCTGCTGCTGTTGCTGCTGCTGCTGCTAAAAAATAGGACGCCACAACATTGAGAAACGATCATCAGATATGTGATAATCAGTGATCAGGTGATTAGGGCGCTTCTTTACCTAAAGTTGACATGTAGACATAACATGGAGCAGTTAAAACTCTATTTCGGGACTTCGGAGGAAGTAAACTAACCACTCAAAAACTTGTTAGTAACCAATAACCACTCAAAAACTTGTTAGTAACCACTAACCACTCAAAAACACGTGGCCGACTTTCCGTCGCGGATCTTCCTTACTGACATTCCACCGAATGAAATGAGACTACTTCCTACTACCTCACCTGTTTTTGCTGGTGGTGTTGCGCGTTGATGACGCTGGTGAACTCCTCAGACTTGGACTTGAGGGCCTGCCCTCGGTTAAACACCACTACTATGAACCCGAGGTACCCTGTTTGAATATCGCGTGAGTGAGTCACCTGTTGCTGGTGGTGTTGAGCGTTGATGGCGCTGCTGGTGACTCGGAAGCAGTGACACGTGACTTGAGGGCTTGTCCTCGGTTTGGTAACACAACTATTAAACCGAGAAAGGAAATAAAGAAAGAAAGAAAGAAAAAAGGAAAGAAAGAAAGAAAGAAAGAAGAGAGTTACTATTTGCGAAAGTTGGCACCTTGCTCTGGTGACGTTAAGCTTCCGTCACTGTCCTACTTATGCGTCGAGAGCGAGAGCGAGCGAGAGACGGAAGATAAATCACATATCCAGTTAACATTGGCGGGCAGTAGTTTTCGTTTTTTAAATAAATAAATATAAGAGAACAATTTTACACAAATCTAACTAGGCCCGTACTAAGCTCAGTAAGGCTTGTGTACTAGACGACGATATATTTAACAGAGATAAATACTTTTGTAAATACATAGAAAACATTCAAGACTAAGAAACAAATATTCATGCTCATCCATCACACAAATGTTTGCCCTTACCGGGATTCGAATCCAGGACCGTCAGCTTCGCAGGCAGGGTCACTACCCGCTAGGCTAACCCGGTCGTCAAATAAAAATAAGTAGTCACCTGTTGCTGCTGGTGATGTTGTGCGCTGATGGTGCTGGCGACCCCGAGGCAGTGGCGCGTCATCTTGCAGTGCTGCTGCAGCTCCGACTTGGACTTGAAGGCCTCTCCGCACTCGAGGCACGCCACCACGCCGTCGCCGGTGTGGATTCTGGAGAATAGCAGTTAGTTAGATGACTTCACGATTTAAAATAGTGTCAACTATACCGTGAAGGAAAAAGATGTGTCGGGATGGTTCTTAGTAATAAGGTCCTTAATATTATACCGCTCTCAGCTCTGAGATTTGTCTCAGCTATGTCACAATGACGGTTTATTTCTATGTATAGCTGAGAGCAATTTATTTTTACGGGCCCAAAAGAACAATCGGCCTACAGACTATAATGACTGCAGATCCCACCATTAGAAAAGCAATGGGGAAGAAAACTGTCAAAGTTCCGCGTAGAGGGCGCTTACTGTTTATAACAAACATAGAGTAAGTGAGCAAAGAGTATATTCATCAGAGACAAGTGAATCACAGAGTAAAAAAGTAAAGCAAGTTTAAACAAAGAGTTTCGAATCAAATAAATTAATTATCAATATCCACAGAATTATGCTGTTGAAAATGTGATGACGACCTTTATGGCGGTGCGGTTGTGGCTCTGTCTACCAAGCGAGAGGTCCCGGGTGCGATCCCCGGCTGGGGGTACAGAACAAAACAACCTTAGTCTTGGATGTTTATATGTGTGTGACGTCGCTGTTTCTGGTTCCAACGTCACAGGGTATCCTACTACGGGGCCAGAAGCAATGTATGTGCCTTTATGTAAATGTTATGTTCATGTTTGACATGTTACTAAAACATGCTGAAGAAGAAAAAGCAGTTGAGTTGTTCTCATTGCAATGTACTCACTTCATGTGCGCAATGAGAGTGCGTTTCTGCAGGAACTCCTTGCCGCAAGCAGGGCACGCGTGCGGGACCTGCGGACATGTGACGTAGTTATTATCGTGACGTGTCATAATCTGATTTTATTTTTTCGAGTGCAAGTATTATCTTTGAAATTTCACTCCCTCCTACAGATACTACAATATTATCAAACGTAGGGCGAAGCACGAAAGCGGACGGTTTTTTATTTAGTTCTCTTTGCTAACTACTTACAAAAAATCATCAAACTTGCACTCCCCTGCACCATCAGGGACAGTCCTAATCTGAATATCTTTAAAAGTCGTGTGAAGAAGCATTACCTCTCCCTTTCGAGTTATAGGTAGTATGCATGTAAGTATGTATTATTATAGTGTATAAAATAGTATTTGTAGTTTATAATAAGTATTTAGTATATTATTATAGTTATTATTTAATTTTATTTATTATTTTATATATTGTACACATAGGTCTACCCCTGCTCAACCATCAACTTTTCCCTTGTTTGCCTGGTTTGCTGGAAGAGATCTCTTATTAGAGATAAGCTCGCCTTTGTACACTTCTTTTATATAACTCTTGTTTTTTGTATGATTTGTGTGCAATAAAGAAATTATGAAATTATGAAACTTCCAGTGTTCTCTATCTCAGTTTAACGCTAGAAAACAGAGAATTAAACATCTCGGGAGCGAAGTTGACTGGTCAACTACCGTTTCTTATCAATCTCAGAGGAGGCCAAGGAGCACTCGGCAGACCATCGGTCAGCTAGTCCGATGTCAAAGCGAGGATAGCAGAAAACCAATGAACGCGGTCCACAGAGAACCAAGTTGAATGGCGTGTACGTGTAGTTGAGCGGTCCAATGTAGAGCAGAGGCAAAAAATTACATTTGCTAAGAATATGTAAATATCTACAGTAATTTGAACTTTTAACTATCCTCCAAAGTTTACTAGGCAACCGCGAAGAATGCGATTCCACCTCTCTCTCTCGCTGACTCTGGCCGTCGCACTGTGTTTCGTCTAGAACAAGCTAGGTGGACAAAATTATTTTATGACTTTAATGACTGTCTTTATGTTCGTACGTCACTATTATATATATTTCCTTATAAAATAATAACCTTAATGACATTTTTTAAAGAAAAGTAGGTTTAATAGTAATTATAAATATTTATAGAGAGTGGTGGTAAATAAAAGTAACTTTTTTTGGAAATTCAAGTGTATTATAGTTATCCTTAATAAATACAATGTTTATGAGATATTTTCAAGCATGTAAAACAAGATCTCCACATAAAAACAAATATTTATGTGTTTTCTTACGAACGTCTCCCTGACTCAACCTATCATAATAATAAAAAATCTCTAACATAATATCTACACATTTAATAAATACAATTATGAAATACTTACGAAATAGACAACTATTACTCATCATCACTGTCACAATCAGAAAAATCTGACACCAGGTAATCTACTTCCTCTCGAGATAGGTTACATGATGCCGGCAGAAGAGGTGCTGAATGCGGATTAAACAAATTTATAATTTCGGGTGTCAATTTTTCAAGTTTTTTTCTTGGAAATTCTCTAAGCGAGTTTATTAAAGGATCAGATGTTATCATAAGCATATTTAACAGGTCTGTATTCGTGGCAACACGTGATATTTTTCGTGTGTTATGCTCTCGAAAATTACGACAATCTTTATTGCGGGCTTCTTGCGCTTCTTCTGAAAACTGTCCAATAGGAAGAAGGGATGTTTTAATAACTTGAATACTGTGTACTAGTAACTTATGCACAGTAACAGGCATGTAGTACCGCGAATACAGACTTCAATAAAGTTGACGCGTTTGTTTGCAATGTTTTTCAAATTCATTTAGATTTATCTCATATCCAGATGAGAGTGTTCTTAAAAGTATAGCGAAATTCTTTATCAGCTGAACATCCAATCCTGTAATATTCGCACTTAGTTCTGCGTTGGCAAAAAACCTACGAGCTGTATTACCATCATTTGTGTTACCATAACCAGGTTTTGGCTTGTCTACAATCAAACCTGCTTCCTTTTTAAACTTGAGTTTGATTTCGTCTGAGCGCGTTTTCACACTTAACTTATCGTCCTCACTTCTGGCCTGCCATTTTATTATGTTAAGACGATAACTTATGTGTAACAGACACTCGAAACAGCGAATCCATCCATGTAACGTAGACAAGCCAAATCCAAAATCATCTTGTTCAGTCGAAAAGTCCTTGGATTCATCATTCATCATTGTCGGGGTTGCACCACATATGTAACACTTTTGAGCGGAACGCGTGTTTGTCAATGCATTACACACTTTTCCATCGGTCATTGTCAAAATGAACTTATGCACAACCGAAACTTGAGTCTCGCCTACAGTGCATAATGATGGAAGTAGCTGTGATGCTTCTTCCAACACTTTGTTTGTTTCTGTTGTGATCAATTATGTTGTTTCCTTTGCGAAAATAAATTTTATGGGGCGGCAATATAAAGTAGATGATGGTCTTGGATTCTGCCAAACCACAACACCTTGAGGACTAATTAATCGCAAAGGAACAAACATTATAGCAAACAAAAACTCATCAGTGGCTTCAGAGTCCTCAAATTTTTGTTTATAAGTGCTGTGGCCAGAACTGCCATCACAGCCCCACCTACTGATTAATGTGAATGATGAATCACAGGGAAGAACACTTCTTATAACTTCACTTTGTGCCTCACCTAATCTTTCTGTCGTCTTATCAAGATTTGCCTGCAATTTGATCTCGGCACTAGTTTCTGTCACAAGTATGTTCTCTTTAGAAGTATAACAAGATATTTTGGACTTACCTAAGCTATGGTACGATGGAAAAACTTGATGCCCCGCTTTCAGCGACCACTTTCTTGTCTGTTTGTACGAGTGGACAGTGCATTTGGAGTCTACATAGTAAGCTAACGCTTCATTTGTACTTAATTGCCTAGAGTAATTACACAAAACTGCTTTAGGGCCACTTTCGTCCTTTGAACCGTCACTTGCACGTTTGATGGCTTGGGCAACACTTCGCTTCCCAGCAGATCTATTAGCAACTTCTGCAGCAATGGTCAACTCATCAGCATTCCAGGTTTGCACTATATCTTCCACACGCCTTTTCTTTGTTTTGAAAGATGATTCTTCGAATGCCTTCTGAGGTCTTCCTGGATGGCGGACAGGTGTAGAAGTGCTTGGACTGTTCAGTTCAACCTTAAACTCGAACTTAGCACCCTCCAACCAACTTTTATGCTTCAGTAGAAAGCGGTCCTTTGTCCTGCGTGCCAACTCCCATTTTTCAGACATTTTGGCTGACCAAGAAGCCAATTTTAACTGAAATGCTTTTCTTGAGTCTTCAGTCATATCAGCCAGGCCGAATTTCGCCGAAATGTACTCAAAAAGCCGTGAATTCCGGTTTTCAATATCGTGATTGAGCCATTCTTCGAAAAATTCATTTTTTGAAATTTCAATGGTGTGTTCTGAAAAATGTAAAAAAAACGTAAGGGGCAATTTGGGGCATAAATATTTAGGTACATATAAAAGTTGAGGACCTTAGCAACAACACATCCAAAATCTAGCCTGGATATATCTGGATAAAAAAAGTTCCAGTCTTTGAAAGTTTCCAAATAGAAAAAAAAATGTATTTTTTCGCTATGTTTTCAGATGTTATTATTAGAGTCATGACAAATAGAAAATCAAATACAAATATTGGAATAGTATCGTCTTACCTTGTACTAAAATATCCATGGCACAAATCACTGGTATATTCACTATATTTCTCATAAGATGTTGTCGAACGTGTGGCAAAATTAGATGTGATGGACTGTATGAAAATGTGTTTTAATAAGTACTCACCTTTTTAACCCTGGTGACCCATCATTACGGTATGTGGACATGATTTATACCTGGATATGTTACCTGGGGGAGGTCATTATGTAATTGTCACCGTTATTTCCTAAAAGTTCGTCAACGACTTTTGTCCACCTAGCTTGTTCTAGACGAAACACAGTGCGTCGACATGTCAGCAGGACAATGACCGGAAGCTGTGACTTCATCAGAGCGAAGTGACCAGTCAGTCTAGAAGGCCAATACTCAGCATTGGGTTCCCCGTCAGGCTGATGGTTCTGCTGGTGTGTGTTTACCTTCCCGTGCGCGCGTCCGTGGTTGACAAGCTGGAACTTGCGCGCGAACGACATGCCGCAGTCGGCGCACACGAACGGCGTCAGCGAGCCGTGGAAGCGGCTGTGCATCACCAGGTGGTCCTAAAGAACGGATGATACATTTGATTAACTGTAACACATTATTTCGTACGAACACCTTCGTCTTGTTAATAGGACCTGTGAGTATTTTTTCCTGGTAAGTCCTATTTTGGAATTCACCAACCAGCGAAGAATAACAAGGAGAAAGAGAATTCCAAGTAACGGGTGTTACAGGTCATACACCATTACCATGCGCATTTGGCGCGTGAATAGTTAGTTGATGAGACCGACCGTATACTGCCGCCTATAATTCATATGCGTAACATGGGGCGCGCTGAATTCGGGCGTAAGAGAGTAGAGAGTATTTACTCTACCTTCTGCGCGAAGCTCTCGCCGCAGTCGGAGCAGACGTAGGGCCGCTCCCCCGCGTGGTACTTGCTGTGCGTGACGAGGTGCCGCTTGAGGGGGAAGCCGCGCCCGCACTCGCCGCACACGAACGGGCGATCGCGGCTGTGCACCTGAGGGAACATGAACATTTATGTACAGGCCAATACTTTGTTTCTGCTCACGCACTAGGGTAACCTGGGTCGAGAAACAACGACGTCACAAAATTATCGCAAACATCAAAGACCCAGGGTTTATTTTTCTTCTTCTCCTTAAAGGCGTATCTGCCTCATTTGAAGTTGAATGTTGCCAGTGTCAAGAGTGTCTGAAAGATAACAGTTTCGAGAAACTTGAAATTTACGTCTTGGGAATGTGTAGTTGCTCGCCAGCATAAAACTGACATAATAGTAAAACCTAATTGCGGATTGATCCAAATTTGAATGTAATTTTAATCAGTAGCCGCGATAAAAATAAATAAAAATTACGCACCCTTGAATGCGTGACGAGATGATGTTTCAGCGTGAACGCCATCTTGCACTCGTGACAGCGGTACGGCCTGTCAGCCGAATGCAGCAGCAAGTGGGTATTGAGACAATGCTTCCTCGCAAACGCTTTCCCGCAATGCGAGCAGACATGCGGCCTTTCACCTAGAGAAATTTAACAAATCGGTGGAAGCATTTACCCGCGAATGCGTTAGTAGATGGTGTTTGAGGGTGAAGGATTTCTTGCATTCGTGGCACTGGTACGGGCGTTCGGTACTGTGCAATAGCAGGTGCGTGTTGAGGCAATGTTTGTGGGCGAACGATTTTCCGCAGTGCGGACATGTGTGTGGCCGCTCGCCTGAAACAGAGGCGCGGTCAGGTCGCACCGCGAACGTTCGGGCATGTTCGAATCGTTTTGCCGTCGACCGTGATTCGTCTCTTTTCTGATGTCACTGCTCCAATTGTAGCTGAGCAAGTCGGAGTTAACTTTTGTCTTTTATTTCGGCTATTGTTACTCTATTTTGATGGAGCAACTAAGAAGGTATTTCACGGAAGCGATAGCAGAGCTTCGTTACTTAAGCGCGATGATTCTATGCAAATTAATGGACACCGTTGCTATAAATGGCAGATCGCGTCTGCTACGATTATTATATCAAGGGTCACAACACTTTACCAGTGCCTCTTTCTGGTCAGGACGTGATCAAAATAGAGACGAAGCACTTTTTGGTTACGTATTTGGTCAAACCGAAACACTATTTCGTTTCTGCATTTGTCGCTTACTTGAACCGAGTACTAAATTATTATAGATGTCAAAGTAAGCGACAATGCACTCTTCACTCTTACTACCATATATTGTGAACCCCGAAATGGAGAATAATGTGTGAATTTTGTCGTTGTTGTGCACTTGTGTGACCTCAGTACTTTACCATCTTTTGAAAAGGAAAACAAGGAACAATTTTCAAACAACTCCTATAGTATTATTTTTTTTTTCTCCATTTCCAAGGTCCTCCATGAGTAGGTAAGTTTGAAGGGCTTTCCACTCATAGGTTTTTTTCTACACAAGCTACTGCACAGTACATACCAACCCTGCTACGATAAAGGGCAGGTCAATTGCATGCTGGAAGGTAACTTTTAATACTATTCTAATACATACTATACTCGCAAACCAATTTTGTAGATTTTATTTAAACAAAATACAGTACTGGCCAGTATAAAACCTTTGACAATTCATATTATATTCTTTGAGGTTCATATTATATTTCTAATGACATTACTTTGTTCACATAAAATCTCCAAGACTAGTAATGCGAGTATACATACATGGAAGGGTGGTTTGCAAGCGACTTCGTAAGCAAACATTTTGATAGGCACTGTATCATACTTTCCGACCCTCAGCAATTCAGCAAAGAGCTTCTATTTCTATATGGAACAATATGATATGGTATTTCGAAGATGCATTTCTTACACTGGCGGCTTTGCTCTGAGTATATAGTTTAGGAGATGAAACTCATAGCTTTCGACGAATTGTGGTTGGTGGCTATCATGTTGGTCTCTGTACTCTTACGATTATTAGCAAGGGAATAAATATCACAAATATTTTCAATGATATTTTACCGAAGAGTCCAACACAATAGTAGCAAATGAAATCACGCAATAGTTGATCACAGGAAATTTAAGTATTAGCTATTCTGGAGGCGAGCAAACTGCAATATAATTTAGTCATCATGTAGCAATAGCCTTATTGCCAGTCATTAGTCAGTTATAGTCGTTGACGCCTCAATAATAGCCTATCGAGTTGGCGCTCATGCTCCTACTGCAGAGGTAATTGTGAAGTGTCAAGTAGGAGCTTATTTATATACAATATGAGCATGAGGACCTTGTACTCCTACCAGTAGAAAGTCATAAAATCGTCAAAAATGGACGTAATTAATGGACGCCCCCTAGGAGCGCGTGGACGTATAACACGCGCGATTTAACTTGGCACCTGGCTCGCCGCTTCCCCGCCCCGCTACCCGCGGTGGTCCTTGCCAAGGCGATCGCGGGTAGCGGGCGGGGAAGCGGGCGGGGCGAGCCAGGTGCCAAGTTAACTCGCGCGTGTAGTACGCGTCCTATCTAAACCACATCACTTACCCGTATGGACCCTCGCGTGCGTCGTCAGGTGATGCTTCAACAGAAACGACTTGCCGCACTCGTCGCACGAGTAAGGTCGCTCCTTGACGGTGACCGGCGTGGGCGGCGCCATGGCCAGACCCAGCTCCGTCTGGGAATAGACCGCCTGCTTGCTGTTAGTTTTGCCACTGGTAGATTATTATCATGGAAGAATGACCTTCCAATGGAATCTTGTATTTTAATGCTGTCATGGAAGGATCTTTTGTGGTAATGATTTATTATTTTTATAATATCATAATTTCGGCTTCTTTCATAGTCATACCCAGTTCAGACACGGCTGCTTTTTGTATACCGAAAATTTTAAATTATAAAAATCCAATGTGGATTGTCTGATTTTGCCCGGTCATACATATTATAATGAAAATAAATCGTCTCCTGTTTGGGTGTGTGTAAAGAGACAAAAAAAGTTGAAAAAATAGATCAATGACTTTACTAATGTTGATTTATAGTTGATTCTATTTTTAAAGGTATGTTGAAGACACCTTTAATTGTACTTACCTAATTCCTACTGCTTTATACCGCGTATAATTAGGGATTAATTTTTATAACTATACTTATAAAAATTAATCCCTGTACTTTACTTACTGAATCTCTTAAATAGCCCAACCAGTTTGAATAATTCTTAATCACATTTATTGTCCTCAGTCCGGAGGAGGTTTAGGTAAAAATAAAATAAGGAAAAATGCAGAGAAAGAGCCAAAAAATCTAAAATCGATTTGTATGGGAAGTAGAGAAGTGTCAGCTTCCTATTGCTACATGGCGTTGATTGGTAGCTATGGGTCATTCAAACACCTTTGTCATTAATTTTATTAGGTAGTACATTTGAACTCTTTGTTGATTGTACAAAAGTTTTAGCGTACCTAGCAAAGATTTAAGTACAAAATACTTTACCTATGTGTAAATTACTAACGACTTTTATTAACGATCAACTATTTTATTAGTAATTTTTCGCCAACACAATACTTTAGGATATGAACCATATTACTCATTTAACAATCAAATTTTAGGTGGTACGCAGGGAAATTCACCTGGTCAGCTAGTGACTGGATAAAAATAATACTAGCATTTTATTACTATCAGTACTTTTGGGCATTCTAGGTGTACCTGTAGGTAGATATATAGACCGGTGAGAGTGAACTGGGGATGAGTAAGAACAAAGCCATAAATTCTTTATTGCACACACAATAATATACAGAGAAAAATAATAAAAATTTGCTCTACTGAGGGATATGATGGTCGGAAGAAGGCTACTGTGCATCAGTGGATGAGGAACCTTCATATTGCAAAATGAAGACGAAGCATTTACTGGTGCAGGAGAGGCTGCATAGATATCATAATACAACACAATGTCATATAAATTGGGATTCACATATCAAGTGAATAGAACATGATGAAGAGGTACATAGGTGTACCATTTGCTGGAAATACCCTTTTTACATGTTTTTGTGCAAAAAAGTAAAATTTATAAAGTCTTAGAATAAAGAAGACAAGAGATTTGGCCACATACTTTTGGTGAGTTATTAGTTGTTCCTGGCTCCTGCTTTGTGTGCTGCAACAGCTGATGCTGGTGCACTGGCTGTTGTATCGTCTCCTGCTGCTGCTGTTGATTCGCTTCCACCAGACTCTTCAAGCTGCCGTTGAGAATTGTGTGGTTGAGTTGAGAAGCATCAATGACGGGTGTGGCGATGCCTTGGGCCTGGAGTGCCCGTTTCATGAGGATCTCGTTGCATTCTTCAGCAGTCAGTTGGATGGGTCCGAGCGGGGTCATGAATGGTTTTGCTGTGAGTTGCTGTGTTGCTGTGGATAAACAGATTCATTAATATGGTGTATTTTGCATATTATCAACTATAATTTAATGTTTAAATTTTCTAGCTGAGTAACAAATATAAATTTCTAGAATACATTTGTATGTACATAAATATAATTTATTGCATTTGTAAGTGCATCTGATAAAAGACACTGGACAGTGAAACAGCACTTATTTCTTTAAATTATTCAATATTTTATAAACTAAGTTACTCTCATGGACAGATTTCTTACTAGAGTAAAACTTGCCAACTTACTTTGTATGGTAGTTTGGTTCTGCTGCGAGACCCTATTGATGCTGTGCGCTGGGGCTTCATTCAGTACAAACATGGCTCTCCTAGCCGTGACTGAAGGGCCACTCACCACTCTAGTAACCTGCGCTGCATTAGCATTAGAGACTGCTACAACTGTACCAACTTTCTCTTGGATCTGCGGAGTCTTGTGGGACATCACCGTGAGAGTGGTTTCTGGAGAGACCTGCAAATTGATGTTGTATGAGCAAATTATTGCCTACAGCATTATTACCACATCTAAGGTATACAATTCCACTTAATGTACATCATTATTTGACTTGAAAGTAATTAGGCAGAAGAATATCTAATATTTTGTATTATTGCTCACTTACACCACATTATGTATGTTTTCCTAGATACTGTCAAATCGCAGAAGCTAGCCTAAATATATATTTTATGCTTTCTCCATACTTTTGAACAATGAGTGACTTATTTAGCCAACAATTTTGGTTTCTTAGACCATTTCAAAGACAAAACTGCAACTTACCGTATTACCAAGGGTGTAGCTGAGCCCAGTGGGCGCGTCTACCTCGCCCTTGGTCAGGTCAGCATTGTTGAAGCCCCAGGAGTACCCGAAACTAGACACGTTAGTCGGCATACACATCGTCACCGCCGATATTCACACACTACACAAAAAATCAAAACAAACTAACACAAATCCACTATTCAATAGTAAACACGAGCTTCATGACAGCTTGGCCATTACATGTACGCTCTCACACCTACTAACGCACTACGCACCCATGCATGCATCCATCAAACATCGTGCCGATCGCGGTTTCCACACACATCAGAGGGTTCGATGGGAAACTAAGGACACTGAAATCAATCTCCAGGAAGGGATTATCATAAATTGATCTAATCAGCTCTATAGAAACGGCGGCATAGGACAACGACGCTTTAGGCCACTTCCGACACACAGCTCGCCGTCGCCAAACAATACGCACAAATCACTTTTAAATACTTCAATATAGCTCATATTGTTGAGGAAATGTAATCAGACACGACACATTTGTAAAAAATAGGCTAAATGGCCCTTTTTTGAAACAATAAATTTCAGCGCACACACTAAAAACCGGAGGCCATTTTTTTGTCTATGGAACTTTATGCTTTTAAAAATGTACTTGTGTAATGTGGTCTAGATTGAAATTTAGACATCCATCATTCGTGCATCTAAAAATAGAAGTTTTATAGTGGGCTGTGATTATTACAACAATAACGATTTCTAAAAAGTTTGAGGATGTTGATTATGTACGGTAAATACAGCACTTATTCAAAAACGTGCGTCTTGTTTTTGTATTGGATGGAGTGTATGCCACAGAGTACATTATTAATCTTGGTGTATGCCGTCCACACCACACGATTCCACAGTCCACCTGTCAAGCAAGAAAAAGTGGGTAAAAAAAACATTTTGTTGTCATGTCTTGAGCTTGACTTGTCAGATTCATTGCTTGCCTATTTCTGCATATTCTGTTGAAAATACATCCTACATTGCGGCTGCTAATCTTGCAATTACTCCCTTTTGATTATACAAATTCTGAATCCAATCGTTAATTAATCAAGAAGTTCAAAATGAATGAAATGAACCCAATATCAATCGACAAAGAAGAACCGTCGTCAGCGGTATCATTTCCTTCGAATCATCCTCTAGAGCAGTTTTTATTGTTGGCTAAAGGAGCCAAGGGCTCTGCTTGTGCCGAGCTGATCAAGCAGGTGCTTGAGGCGCCAGGAGTTCATGTATTTGGCGAACTACTGGAAATGCAGAATATCAAAGAGGTTAGAATATTTTCTTTATTTTTATGTTGTAAAGATATTATTTTAGATTATAGTTACACATCAAATTATTTGTTTATTTCATTTCCACATTCTAAGCTTTCATTTCCCCATACACATTTGGGTGTTGGTAGATTTAATACCAATAGATTGTACCCTATCATACAATTATTTAGGAAACCCAACAATACTTAGCACTGAGGAAATTTATAATGCTGATGCTAATATTGTTGAATTATGCTAGAACTTAGGTATAGTAAGGTATCATTCAAGACTGCGGTTGGGATGTAGATAAGGGGGCGCCAATTGAAAAAAGATTTTTTTATGGGAGCTGGTTCCGCCACCCTTATCGATACTCTGACCAAGACTGCAAACAGGGATAGCCTGAACCTGAACCTGAATATGAAATATTTTCCTAATTTTACTGCAGTTTATATTTTCCACTATTTCAGTTGGAAGAGGGTCAATATGCTGCACACTTCAAGACGCTAAACCTGTTCGCTTACGGAACATACAAAGACTACCAGGAAAGCAAGTCAGACTATCTGGAACTCACTCCAGCTGCTTGCAAGAAGCTTCAGCACCTGACTATTGCTACACTGGCAACTCAAGAAAAGTGTATACCATATAGTGTGCTATTGAAGGAGCTAGATATAAAGAATGTGCGAGACTTAGAAGATTTGATCATAGAAGCTATTTATGCAGGTGAGGTATTGAGTTATACTTTATTGCTCAATGTGTTTTTTTTTCATAATTTATATTTTAAGGGTTCTGTGCAAATTAATGTGGTTGTAGCTAAAAAATAATGTAGTTTAGGAATGGCCTGTACAAGGTGATGTGAAATCGCAAATCCACTAAGCTACATATTTGACAACCTGCATGATGTTGCGGTCAAGACTGTGTTTCCCAAGCGAGAGCTCCCGGGTTTGAATCCTGGGAGGTTGGCTGGGGAGAATAAAAAAAAAAGGTCTTAGATGTTGACCAGTTTTGTGACGTCTCTGTTTCTGGTTCCCAGGACAAAAGGTATCCTAGTGAAAAGCAATGTATGTGCATGTATGTAAATTTATATAATGTTGTTATTTTCTAGTTGATATAGATACAACATTTTACAAAAAAATATTTATCACACAGGGGAAATCAGTGCAGTAATTTTTGACATTCAGTTGACATTAACTCCATTTTGTGTGACATTAGCCTTATTGTATATTTTTAAAATCAATACCTGTCAAATTGAAAAATCTACCAATCAGTAGCCTTATCTATTTCTAATTGATTCCCATAAGGCCGGATTCCTAAATGAATAGATTCCTAAAAGGGGGGATTCCTGTAAAGACATTAAAAGTTGTCTTGCACAGAAATTATTAGGTCAAGTACCTAATATACTAATATAGAAAAGTTGCAGGTGATTGACCCAATAACTTTACTTTCATAATAATAAATGTAGCCAATGAATTTCCCTCAGTGGCTCAGTGTGGGGTCAAGGAGTGTCAGGCACCTATTTAATAAATAAAAAATACACAATTGCACAAATAAACTGCTCGTATTCTCTGTACTTCTGTCCTTATAGAAATCTGTCCTTTTAGGAATCTGGCCTTAAAGGATTAAGTGGTATATCTGCTACCAATTGCAATACCTATCAAATTGAAAAATAACCAATTAGGACAAGTGTTGCAACCGCATATACAAGCAAAATCACAATAAAAACCAGCTAGTGTTGAATAATCACGTTCTGATTAGTCAATAAAACCGGTCAAGTGCGAGTCTAAATCGCGCACGAAGGGTTCCGTACCACCGTTCAATGGAAGCGATGGTGTGGAGTGAATAGTTTGGATTTTACACAGCAAAATATTGTTTACAAAGTTATTGGTGCGGTTACTTTCACACTCCATGTACGTAACCAGGTGCATCCATAAGTTTGTATGTGGTATTGAAAGAATTGTTGTATGGGAGCCCCCTTAAATATTTTTTTTATCCTGTTTTTTAGTATTTGTTGTTATAGCGGCAACATAAATACATAATCTGTGAAAATTTCAACTCTCTAGCTAGCTAGGTTCTTGAGATACAGCCTGGTGACAGACGGACGGACGGACGGACAGCGGAGTCTTAGTAATAGGGTCCCGTTTGGAACCCTTCGGGTACGGAACCCTAAAAACCAGCTAGTGTTGAATAATCATGTTCTGATTTGTCAATAAAAGCCAGGTAGTGTTGAATAATCATGTTCTGATTGTCAATAAAAGCAAGATACTGTTGAATAAACATGTTCTGATTTGTCATTAAAAGCCAGCTAGTGTTGAATAAACATGTTCTGATTGTCAATAAAAGCCAGCTAGTGTTGAATAATCATGTTCTGATTTGTTAATAAAAGCCAGCTAGTGTTGATTAATCATGTTCTGATTTGACAATTTTTCAATGCGATTAAGATCAGAATTACACATAATTAGGCGACAGAAAACGTGTCTCAACCGCATTAACAAGCTAAGTCGCAATAAAAGACAGCTCGAATGGAATAATTGTGTTCTGTAGGCTTATTATATAATCTCTGAAACATCTAGAAATTTAAATCGCAGTATAGAAATCAACCAATCAAGCACAATTGTTTTAAACAAGCTGTCTTGTGTAGTGATTATGAGTAGTTGATTTGACAATTTTAAAGAAGTTCCCATAGATGATAAATTGATAAATAATTTATTCATTGTTAATGGTACACACACAATCATATTTGTTTAAATTTTTTTCATGATTAAATAGAGATGAATCACACAAAAAGAAAGCATTACAAAAATTTGATAAATGAAATAATAATAAGAATTAACTATAATCGTCAGGTACGATAATTATCACTATGCGGTATTGTGACCCTACCGCGAGAATGAAAAGGCCCTGACTCAGTAATGTCACAGACGGATCTGTATATTCTGCCAGAGCCAGAGTGGACGAGACAACAGTAGGCTCAAGTACACAATTAATGTTAAATGATGATTATTTGAATTAATGTGATTTTCAGAGAGTTTTAAAGGATAACAAACAAAAGCAACTGTTATCGGTACATATCCACAAAAGGGACAGATACGTGCCTTCTGCTGGAGTATTACAATATAAACAATCCTGTAGGCACTTCTAACCCCAGCCTCACTAGTCAGCAGTCAAAGGGGAGAGGTCGGATGTTATTCCAGCACTTAATGGCACGATACTTTAAACTGCCATGGAAAGCTGCACTTTTGTGACTTTGATAGTTGTCAATTACATCATCAGGCAGCTGATTGGATTGGTTTATTAATGCGATTGATAATCTCTATTAAATATATCGTCGTCTATTACCC
Source organism: Argyresthia goedartella (assembly GCA_949825045.1). Lineage (NCBI taxonomy): Eukaryota > Metazoa > Arthropoda > Insecta > Lepidoptera > Argyresthiidae > Argyresthia > Argyresthia goedartella. Next base: position 9,313,411 of record OX463812.1, on the reverse strand, counting down.
ATAATACAAGATATATTGAGCATAGTTTAGGCATAGTTCTATATGTGTAAGCTTGTCCTCTTTATTTATTCTAATTCCAGTAATAGATGCCATAAAATTTCGTATTGAATAACTGGCTAAACAAGGGCGCAATTGTGCCGCTGCAACACCGTATGGGAAAAGGCGTGACGCTATGATGTCGTTGTTGTATAGACGCCATTCTCCTCCTTTGCAGACATAATCCACGGCAAGTTAGACCAGGAGTGCAAACGCGTGGAAGTCGACGTGGCGCTGGGCCGCGACGCGCGCCTCTCCGACGCGGCGGCCATTGCTGACGTGTTGGCGGACTGGTGCAGCGCCTGCGAGGAGGTGCTGGCCTCCGTGGACAGGCATGTGGCACGAGCGAACCAGAACAAGCATCGGACTAACCAGCATAAGGCCAATATTGAGCAGGAGGTTTGTGTTAGCTTCCTTACTGAGTATAGTAACATGTTTATAGTCCAGGATTAGATTACGAGTCATTGCTGACGTGTTGGCGGACTGGTGCAGCGCCTGCGAGGAGGTGCTGGCCTCCGTGGACAGACATGTGGCACGACCGAACTAGAACAAGCGCCGGACTAACCAGCGTAAGGCCAATATCGAGCAGGAGTTGTAACAGAGCAAGAGCAGAAGAGCCATCGACCACCAGGTACCAGGTACCAGGAGTCAGCACCAGATTTTTCATGCATTTTGGAGAAACACGCCCGACACGAGTGGCTAGTGGGTGCTACATGAAAAAAGTGTGTCAAGTGAACTCCTTGTAGCTGGCCACCGGTCGCTGTGTTATCGCCGTGCCTTACTGATTATTACCAACACCGTCCAACCAAAGTTCACATTACCCTCATTGTCCACAGATCCTCTTCCTCAAGAAGAAGACGACCAGCGACGTGGACGAAGCCCTGACCTCGGGAGGGCCAGAGTCCCACTTCGCGCCCAAGAAGTCATCAGGAAAGGGAAAGACTCCTAGAACCGCCGCCAAATTCTGGCAAAAGAGCACATAGCGATAGGAGCTGTAGGAGCAACTTGTATTTGTAATATTTGTGATAAATAAACCTTATAGATATTTCTGAAGTCCATTGTAAGTTACGTTTTTTTACTCGGTATAGTTTGTTACTCAGTCTGGATCCTAGCTGAAACGCCTGTCAACAAGCAAAATAAACGATCAAGTGCGAGTCCGACTCGCGCACCAAGGGTTCCGTACATACTCGTAGAGAACTATGAGGTATTTCTGTCGTGTATATGGAAAAAAGTTCGTCCATCACGGGAATCCAGGCTCGGAAATGATTACATACAAACATAGCGCGACCCCTTTTTCCACAAGAGGTGGCAGAGGCATAGGTAGGTACGTCGTCAGCATCTCCTGTGTGACAGTACTATCACGAGACCACGGAATCTCTTAGATACGTTTATGATAGGGTCTATTTTCACCAAAACTTTTTTTTGTGATCAATCTACAAATTTATAGTTTTCAGATTGTATCCTTTATTTGTGCTCTAAGACCTTGCTTTTTGCCAAATTTCAAGATTCTAGGTCAACGGGAAGTACCGTAAAGGTTTTGATTCCCTTGCGAGTATCAAGAAAATTCGGCAAAATTATGACATAAACGGTGATATTTTTTCATCGCCTTGACCTTATTGTAAGTTTGATTTTTTCACTACTCCAAGAGACCACAGACGTGAGCAATTGATATTAGTTTCTACTTGATATCTCCACACGTTCCTGAGAAAAAGGGCCTTAACAGACATGTAGGCATACAGACATGCAGACAGACAGAAATTTACAGTTTTCGGGTTTTTTCCTTTGCATGTGCTGTAAGACCTTGCTTTTTGTCAAATTTCATGATCCTAGGTCAGCCGGAAGTACCCTATAGATTTTGATTTCATTGCGATTATCAAGCAAATTTGGGACATAAACAGCCGTATTTTTTGATTGCGTGGACCTAAAAGTTTTCATAGCTCCAAGGGTCCACAGATGTGAGTAATTGATATTAATTCCAATTTGATACTTGCTCGCGTTCATCAGAAAGAGAGTTGTGACATACGGACAGACGGACCCGAAAGAGTTGTGACATACGGACAGACGGACCCGAAAGAGTTGTGACATACGGACAGACGGACCCGAAAGAGTTGTGACATACGGACAGACGGACCCGAAAGAGTTGTGACATACGGACAGACGGACCCGAAAGAGTTGTGACATACGGACAGACGGACCCGAAAGAGTTGTGACATACGGACAGACGGACCCGAAAGAGTTGTGACATACGGACAGACGGACCCGAAAGAGTTGTGACATACGGACAGACGGACCCGAAAGTGATCCTAAGGGATCCTTTTTACCTTTTAAGGTACGGAACCCTAAAAAGCATCTTTTAACGAATGTCGGACTTATGAAAAGGGAAGTAGGTAATGAAACGACCGAATAAAAAACTGACTGAGCGGATGATCATGAACCTGAATTACCTACCTGAAATGCGCGAAAAAAATACTGAACTGTGCGACAAAATTACTGAGTTGCGCGACTAAATTACTAAATGGTTTAGTCACCATTGTCTAGGCGAAGTGGTAGTTCAGGTTTTCGCTCACCCCACTTTAACCTTCGAGTTAGGTTGAACATGTACCACAACAACAAAATCCAATGCTCGTTGTGCATTTTATGTTACTCCAATTAATGTTTTCAAGTTGCTGTTTTTAGATTTCTAGTCGCGCAAATCAATAATTTTGTCAGACGAAGCCAATATTTCTAGTCGCGCTCAATTTATGTCGCTATTCAGTAATTTGGTCAGGCAAAACCAGTAATTTTACCAAGCACTCTGGATTTACGGGCATTAGTTTAATAAATGGAATGGCTCTAGTCTAAACATTTACATACAGTCACATACATTGCTTCACACTAGGATACCCTGTGTTTTGGGAACGAGAAACAGCGACGTCACACACATATAAACATCCAAGACCGTTTTTTTTCCTTTACCCCTCCAGCCGGGGATCCAACCCGGGACCTCCCGCATGGTAGGCAAGGCCACAACCACTGCGCCACAGAGGTCGTCGTCGTCAAGTGATGAAGTGCCTGATAATAATAATAATACCTTGGACACTATTGACACACATTGATCTAGCCCCAAACTAGGATTCCCTGTATCTTGGGTACTTAGCAACGATACACATACTTATATACATAAATATTATACATAGATAGATAAACAACCATGACTATGGGGTACAAACATCCCTTCTCATCAAACAAATATTTGCCCCCACCGGAACTCGAACCCGGGACCCTTGGCTTCGTAGGCAGGGTCACTGCCGACTCGGCCATTCGGGTGATAGCATTAGATAACAGGAATTTATCTAACAGATAAAATTGTATTATTAGGGCATTAGACAAGAGTATTAATGTCTTGTTATAATGATAACAAGCTGATATATTTTATAGGTACAGATATCGCAAAGTTTCCTCTCACCCGAGCGAGGCCACTATCTCTCTCTCGCCTAACTATGCATCTCTCTTGTTCCCATAATGCGCTCCAACTCCAGGCGCCTCTCAGGCTCCAAGGAACTAATCAATCAGTCTAATCACAGACATTAGAATAACTAACTAAACATTGAAATATTTTTCTCTTTAAATAGGAAGGAAAATCTCTAAAATTAATGTCGGAAGAACCGCCTTTGCTTTGAACCCGATATATGTACGTTACCTATCCGAATTCCAATCGAGCTCGTGAGCATACGCCCAGCAAAAAGTTATTTCCTATACGATTTCTGGTGGAATAATTAGTCTAACACGCCGGTCGGTAAATTTCGGTGAAATTTTAGAATTAGTCCTATTATAGTCCAGTTTTAGAATTAGTCCTATAGTATTCCAATTGGTCCAAGAACTTGTTTTGCTGGGCGTACGTTTTCGGGTTTTCGAGATCTCGTCAACTACGCGTCGTATGAAGACAAATATTGGTATGAAAGTTCAAGTTCAAAGATTTTTATTCATATTGGAACAAAAAATTGAGACTTAATAAACGTCACGTTCATGGCAATTGGTTCAAATGATTCCTGAAAAACATTATTTGATAAACGCATGTGATCATTGATCAACCAATAACAACTTTTAGGTACATTACCTATTTCTAAACAGGGTGTTTTTTTGTAAAGTTACGCCCGACTTAGGGGTGGGGGGGTAGCCTTCTAGTATTATTTATTGCGAATAAATTAATGGTTTTTGAGAAATTATGTATATATTTTATCAATTTGAGGTTATATTTACATAATTTTCGGTGCGAAAGAGACAAAACAAATCCGTAAATGGTGGTCCCCCTGGAACTCCCCTCTCCGCCAAGACCACTCCACCCTTTATGAGGTTATGGCTATGTTCGAAATTGCCTTAGCTTCAGCTACTACGGGGCTGCGGCGGCGATAGGTAGACTGCAGCAGAGATTCCACAAATTATATATATATGTTGCATACGCTTCGCTCCGCCCCGCGTCGATACGCTCCGGTTTTCCTTCATCTAAGTTCTAACATAACCTATAACCCAATTTAAATTTAGCCACAATAACCTACTCTAGCCAAATTTGACTCAAGAAATATAATGCTACTTGAACTCCGTCTTCACAGTGTTTATTTTATTAATAAATGGTGAATTGAGTTTCATTTCGCGTAAGTCTTGAATTTTTATTTTAATCGTTATGTAGTAAAACCGAGTCTCCGGCATTAAAAAAATACGCTGTACGGAAGCTATACCCCAACCCTTTACGGGTTAAATACTTGTGCTTGTTAAATACTTAAGTGCATTGTGTCACTTTCATAGCAAAAATTATGTGAACAAAACCTCAAATTTTTACAAAGCTCCTTTATTTCTCAAAAACTTTTCCTCGCAAAATAGACTATACTAGGAGGACAGGGGAGCTCCAAATAACCCCCTCCATTAACCTAATAATAAAAATCGTGTGAACGATATCTATAGCCAACCCGGAAAAAATTAACACGGCAATTTGCGAATCAAAATTATACGAGGGAAAAATAAAACTATTTCTTAGTTACAAGTGCTACCCAAACTATCACCCTAGAGTCGGGCGTAAACTTACAGCGCAACCACCAGTTTGGATCAGTGTGGACCAGTTTGGACCACAGAAGTTAGGCCACCATGTACGGTATATGTGCTTATGGGTACAGGTATGTAAGTACATATTAAAATATAAAATCACAAAATACAAATCACATATTTTAATAAAATCCATATTTTTAGAACTTGAGCGCAAGGTCAGAGTTTGATAAATATGCCCTGATTGGTACACACACTTACTGCACTGGAACCGTATTACTAAAGTTTAATGCTTGTGATACTCAGATCATTTTGACATTTTCCTTTTCAGGGTTTCGTACCTTAAAAGGTGAAAAACTGTCAGTCTGACACAGGCACTATTCTCAGGAACTATAAGAGATATCTGCGCAAAATAATGTTCATATCTTCCGACTGTATTTCAGAAACCGGCAGAGTGAGTCTGATGGTTGTTTTAAGGGTTCCGTACCTCAAAGGGAGGAACCCATATAGGATCACTCGCGTGTCGGTCCGTTCGTCCGTTCGTCTATCACATGCCCTTTTCTCAGGAACTATAAGAGATTCTTGAAATCTTCTGAGAAAATACTTATCCCGATAACCGCAACATAATTAAGGATGAGAATAAGAACTCAATTCAGACTTCTTCAACATTATTCAAACATAATTCAATAAAGTTTTATATCAAAGAAAATCAGTGACTACAACAATAAATCTAAATTTAATGTGTGGACATCGTTTGGAATGTAAAAGTAAAGCTATCTAATATGAAATTTATGAACAAAAAAAACTATAACTTTGATAGAAAATTTCATGAATATGTTAAAAAACCGGTCAAGTGCGAGTCTAAATCGCGCACGAAGAGTTCCGTACCACCGTTTAATGGAAGCGATGGTGTGGAGTGAATAGTTTGGATTTTACACAGCAAAATATTGTTTACAAAGTTATTGGTGCGGTTACTTTCACACTCCATGTACGTAACCAGGTGCATCCATAAGTTTGTATGTGGTATTGAAAGAAATGTTGTATGCTCCCATACAACCTTAAATATTAATTTTATTCTGTTTTTTATTATTTGTTTTTATAGCGGCAACAGAAATACATCATCTGTGAAAATTTCATCTGTCTACCTATCACGGTTCATAAGATACAGCCTGGTGACAGACTGACGACATAGGGGACAATACCATAATCAGGTGCGAGTTCGCAGTCTGAGCATATAATATCCCAGGAAAACCTCGTTGTTCCCTTTCATTTGGGCCTGAGTTGCCGTGTCTTTTGTGCGGTCCCCTCAATTTGACAGACAGACGGACAGCGAAGTCTTAGTAATGGGGTCCCGATTTTGCCCTTTGGGTACGAAACCCTAAAAAATTTCAAAACTTTCGAGTTGGTTTGTAGAACTGCCAAAACTTTACACATTAATCGAAAAATACAAAATTCAAACAAAAGAATGAACAGTTTGGCAAATAATAAATCGTGAAACTGATAAAGTTATACCAAGGGACAATTATTTCTGACTAAATAAAAGTGATGTTGTTGTTAAATCCAACGCTGAGGTTGCTCGAGCTTTTGCAATATTCTTCATCAAAGTACCCTTACGTCACGACAGAGCGTCCAAATTCATATCCATGTGAAGTAGAGACATTGTTAAAAAAACAACACAAGCGTCAGTAATGTATATTTAAAATGTCATCATGACATTGTCACAACATTTAGACTACGTAACTAATAAAATACCGAGGACCTGTGGGGTATATTAGTCAGTCATTGGTTCAGTAATTCTAGTTATAGCCCCACGCTTTGCTTTTATATTCAATAAATGTGTTGACGATGGAGTTTTCCCAGACCTCATGAAACACAGTAAATTGATACCTCTGTTCAAGTCGGGAGACAAGGGTGATCCTTCAAATTTCAGACCAATGTCTGTTCTTCCAGACTTCCAGCAATAAGTAAACTATTTGAAAAGATTTTGCTCAATCAAATGCTCTCAAACTTCAACCGTACAAAGCAACTCCACGCCAAACAATACGGTTCCACTCGGGATAAATCGACTACGGATGCAGACCCTTGTATCTCATATTTATTCCGCATGGGAGGCCGCACAGGATGCTATCTGAGTTTTTTGCGATCTGTCGAAGGCATTTAATTGTGTTGATCATGATACGCTACTTATGAAATTAAATCATTACGGAGTTAAAAATACAGCATTGTAATTTCTAAGATCATACTTAAGCAATAGAATTCAAATTCAAAAGTCAACGGCGTTAAATCTGGTGGATCGGATGGAAAATTGGCATTCCACAAGGTTCTATACTAGGCCCTTTCTGATACCTGTTATATATTAACGATTTGTCTTTCATGGTTGAGAAATTGACTGGGATAGTGTTGTTTGCTGATGATACTTCACTGGTCTTCAAAATTTAAAGACAAAAAGAAGATTTTGATGATGGTAATGGTGTCTTTAACTTTGAATTGGTTCACAGTTAATAATATATTGTTTAACGCTGGTGTGTATCCAAGTGTATCAAATTCTCACCGAGTTTAGTGTTAGTTCTTAACTATAATAGGACTAATTCTGAAATTTCACGGACATTTACAGTCGGTCATTAACCTGTATTACCTGTCACTGTCGCTCCCGCGTCAATATATTCACGTCACGCTCGCACAGGTGCAATGACCGCCGTCTGAGCGAGCGTGACGTTAATATATTCTCGCTGAAGCGACAGAGACAGGTTAATGAACGAAATTCTTTCTGCTCCGCGATCGTACTTTAAGAAACAACTTTTTGCTGGGCGAATGCTCACACCTAGCTCACCGAGCCAACCGAGCTCACCGATTTATGGATCGGCAAGGTTCGTCCACCTTCGACTAACTTCGTCTCTGTGGCAATTCATAAAGCAACAAGTTACAGTTTTACATGTATACTGGCCAATATGGTAATAAAATGCTTGATGGGACTATTACAAATGTTGTCAGTTTAGACTTGTAACCCTGTACTTGTAGTTTTTAATAAAAAAAGCCGTTGACGCACCAGCGCAAAATAACTGCGCGCCGGTAGTGCATAGAAAAATATGATCTCGCAGTTAGGAGTGATGTAAATACTGCATTAAAACCCCAAATCATTACCCGTTACACTTCTAAACTGCATAGGTATTGCTTTTTTGTCTATGTGCACGGTTCTGCTATCGATCCTGCGAACTCCTACCATTAGAACTTAGAATTGCGACGTATCTGGTGGGTGATTGATTACTGATTACCATGTTTCCGTGAAAGATCACAACTGGACTCGTTAGTTTATTTACACCAAGCATTAGTTGTTCCCGAGACTGGCGTAAACGAGACCGTTTCGGTTATTGGATGAATAAGGCAAGTACTATGCTCTTTGTTGTATAGTGACTAGGCTAGACTAGATTGCAACGCGTTTACCTTTCACCATCACGTCACCATCTGTTGACATTCGTAACATGCAATAATCGCTGCATTTGAATGCATACATATATCATACTTAGACTTGTATCATATCTTAGCTATTCTACCACACCTAAATCAAAAGCTGGTGTTTGGAAAATAAACGTCACCCACAATATCAATAAGATTAGTTTATGCCGTTGTTAGTGAGTTTTAAATCCTTTGTTATGAAGTGAACTCCAGTCAGGTCAGCTGTTCAGGCCACAGGGCGGCGTTGAGGGGGAAGGGGGACTCATCTATCAAGGCCCTGCCCCTTTTCTTCCGCGCATGCAATTCTACTTACCTACTCAGTTTTAACTGATATGATAACATTGGACTGATGTCAGTTAAAAACTTAAAACTGACCGTGACTATAAAATCTCGCATTGAACATTTTAACTGATGGAAACCCACGCTTTTCCGGGCGCATCGTAATCTGCTGGCTTCAGTCCGTTTGCATTAGACCAAAACTGACCGTGAGTTTTGGTCTGATGCAAGCATCAGTCTGACGCGTGCATCAGTCCATCCATAGCCATCAACCAGCAGTCCAGTCATAGCTTCGACTCGATGGTAGCTGGACGAGTAGTAACTAAGAAATATTTAGATCGGTCCATTGACTTAAATATTCGTTCTATTCTATTAATTCTCAAATAATTACGCCAGTTATAGCGATACTTCATTCAACAAATTAATTGATATCTCTTTATACCCGTCTGCACCAGAAGGATCAAAATGTTTTTCGGGTGTTACTACGTTGTACTTATTATGTGTGATAATTTCGTTAGCACGCGCTGCAGCCAAGACGGCATGCATTAAACTTCGTCCATTTTTTTGGTAAATAGATGGCAACAAACAGTGGCCGCACCCAGATGTTACTGGATTTTTGAAAATTTGATCGCGATTTTGAACTTTAACACTTTAAGTTAAGGTTCAAATCCTATGAAACAACATTGATCGTTTTAACGATGGGTATTAATATCTGAGGAAGAATTTCCTCCTAAAATCCTAACTATTTTTTCAACTGACGTGGTGAGGAATTGGCTAGCCTGATAGGTATTAACGCACGTATTTGCGCGGAACCGTCGATCGGGAAATGAAAGCTAGTTTGACGCCAGTGAGTGGGGGAATCTTCTGAATATTTATCATCCTTACAACCTACTATGACATACTTGAATTATTTAGTCTCCATTTAATTGTCTGAAATATTAAGTTAAAATTGCAAAATAAGGACAGGTAATTTAAATTTGCGAAACGCATCACAATCGGTTGAAACAAACGGGATGTAACGTCAGATGCCACGGCCGCGGCCAGAGCGTGGCCTCAGAAAAATCAAAATATTTGGAGGTACTACTAGGTACAGTGCTACATGGATGTTTTGGCTGGTAGATGACACTGACAGGGGGGCGCGACTGTGTAATTGGGTTTGCCAGTTAAATTAAAAATACCCGCTATGGGGAATTTAACCTCTTGTATTTATGGAACCTCGATAGACAGATCTTGCAAAGCACTTCGTATTTACTTACGCACAGTAATTCTTATTCGCTAACCTGGAGAATATGACCCTTTTCAACAGTGGCGGCGGGCGCAGGTATCCGGTGGTGAAATGTATGAGCCCGCCGGGTAAACTACGCCGCAGTACAAGATAGGCTCGTGCGTGCCCATACACCTCGCCACCATGGCCGGGCAGCGCAGAATTCTTAAACCGGCACGTGTGACAAGGGCAATAGTGTCATTTTACTGAAAATGACATTGACAAGAAAACATTGTGATTCGATTTAGTAAACAATTTAATTAAGGCACCTACCTATTGAAGTAAAGTCAAAAGCTTTATGAAAAAAATCTTGAAAGCTCTTGGAAAAGAAGCATGGTAAAGATCCTAGGTACCAGGATCTCAAAATATAGTGCTCTAAATAATGCATTTTGTAATGTAGGCTAAAAGTTCTTGGAGAAGCAGCATGGTAAAGAAATTACAAGGATCTCACAGTAAAGTAGTGCTTAAAATAATACATTTTGTAATGTAGGTTAGGATAGGAGTCCTCCGAAAAGAAGCATGGCAAAGAAACTAGGTACAAGAATCTTTTGACACGTTAGTCCTTACACATTTTTTTAATACAACTCCTTTTTTGAAATTCTTTTGCTATGATTGTGATCGATATGGACTACGTTCAGGGGTAGTATTCCATCAATATCTTCAGCACCTTCACTGGCACTATCAGCTTCCTCATCGCTACTATCTTCGCTGTCCAAGCACACTTCTATGAAGAAAGGTTCCTCCAAATATCCGTCTGTTTTTCTGTACTCCTCTTCCAAACGCTTGACATGGGAACAACAATTTCGCCATTCGTTGACAGTTGCGGCATTAAAAGCCTTTTCTACCATTTCCGGAATTTCTTTTGGTGCCTTCCCTATGTTCATCTCTGACACTTTTCTTTTCATTGAAGCCTAGATCATTTCAATGGGATTCAGACCACAATGATAAGGTGGTAAACGTAATATCTTTTGACCCAATCCTTTTAAAATTGCATCAACAGCATAAACCGGCGCAGGCTTATGTCTTTTTACAATTTCCATTAACTGGGGTTTGGTCTATTCTTCCGAATATTCAATATGTTGTCGTGCCAACCACTCAATTATGACACCTTTTCTGCAGTTGGTGGTTGGTGCCTTATTAACGCTTGTGTTGTGGTATGGAGCGTTATCCATGACGATGAGACTGGGCTTCCTCAAATTGGGCGCAAGTTTTTCAGTTACCCACTTTTTGAAATTTGCATGGTTCATATCATCTTGATAGTCTCCGCTCTTTGTTTGAGACTTAAAGACTAGGCAAGCGTTCTCCAAAAAACCTTGCTCACCGCCAGCATGGACGATAATGAACCTTTGGCCTTTGGATATGGGCTGTAATACTCCATCTCTTTCACAGTCGTCATCGTCGTTCTGCCAGCATTTTCCCACTGTGAGACCAGAATGAATGTAAGTTTCATCTAAGACCACTGGTAATTTTTCTGCCTCTTCGTTAAGCTTGATGGCCTGCAGATAACGAGATCCCATATGTTGGGATAAGTAGAACTGCACTTGATTGTATCACTAACCGGTCATAGCGGCGACCCTCTCATTTACTTTTTCAATCGGTATTATCGGGTTATTGTTATTTTTTTCCTTCATACAAAACTCTTTGATCCTTAAAACCATCTCTCTAACACCACTCCTTATCATTTTTGGCATGGTATGCGCAGTAATTAATTTTATTAGCTCGAAATAGCCACGCAGCACAACCTAGCACAACAGACACAGCGAACTGTCAACAAAGTGACCACAGAGTAGCTTTTGCGTTAGTTCTGATTTTCGCCACACGCCAAAACATCCATGTAGCACTGTACTTATTCTGTATCTTTACCTAAGTTCTTTCGCCGAAGTGTCACTTTTCGGCGTGTTCTTTCATTAGGTTGTATTGAATATAATTTTCTGTATCCTCCTTGACTTGAAATAAATTCAATAATACTTATGAAAGCACTACCTTCGTTGATAAACCAGGTACAGTTATCTAATTCTATAAATTATAAGTATACTTCTACAGACATTTTAGTCATATTAAATCGAAAGTTTTGTCGTGAAAACTAGGCTTGAAGCCGATAAAAAAGGATAACCTAAGCAAAACTTACTTCGGGCCATACGACGAATTCGCACCATGCTAAATATAGAAATTTAACATAAAGATACTAACTTAGAATAGATCTTCACAACATGGATGATGTTGGCGATACTTCATCTCTTCTCATTATTTTACACCATTTGTGTTCTTATTTTCTGAACTCTTAACCCGAAAAAAATTACTTTATCTGCTGCACTTCTAATAATAAAGTGGCGTGTTTGTTTTTACACAATTATTGTGTTATTGCACTTTGGCACGGTGCCTATACCTATAAAAATTATTTTTAGCTTCTTCCATTGTCTCACCAAAATAAAACTGATTCGGATAACTAATCGGCACCGGTAATAAACAAAACAAATATGGAGGGTGGCGGGTGGCGTGGGTGGACGCCGCCGCCGCTGCGACAAATGACCCGTAAAATTTACTTCGTGGTTCTAAACGTGATTTTAATAGTTTAAATGATTCTTTATAACACTATTTTTATTGTTTTCTATGTGATATGTATATAAACAGGGAATGAAAAAGGAAAATAAATACAGCGATATTCTCAATTGTCGTCAGTCCATTTCATCAGTCCATTTACCCGGGTACCCGATGACACATTGAAATGTATGAAATCAAAATATATATGTTTAGAATTAATACCTATAAGTTCAACACAAAGTATAGCGTCAAGCCTTCCCACTACTCATACGGGGTTGGCAGGGCACATCGTGCCCAAATTTTAGCCAGTTATTCAATAGCTAGTCTGCCACCCCATCTGGGAAAGGGCGTGATATAAATCGTCTTTTGTTTTTGGTCGTCAAGGTTTGTTGGGCTGCTGTGGTGTGACTGCGGATCAATACAATTAACCAAAGTCCCACTATTATGGCCAATTGGTGTGACTACGATTCGGTTGGGGGTACTCCATTGCGTGACAGCAAGGGCAGATCCAGGGGGGGGGGGGGGGCTGGGTCTTGTCAAGACTCAAGACTATAGGGATATTTTTCAAATCTCTTGGAATTACATAAAAAAATGTGTAACAATAAAATAGCTCGTGAGCAACCAAATCTACTGATGCTGCAAGCGTGGACAGGACAGGAACAGGAAGTCACTCTTCATCAAAATTCGTAAACCCAAACTGAATAATCTGATTCGTTCGATTCTTCGAAATTATGATGCGTGTGTGGTGATGGTATTGAGTAATCCATTGATTTGCTCGATGCTCCAAGTCATCTATTCTCGAGTGGCTTGGCCCGCCCCTCATATAGTATATAATATCAGGTGCTCACTAATGGACTTGCTAGCCATGTGATCGGGGCGGCGCTTTAGATCACTGCTCCATATGAATTTCGGGGCTATTTGCGCCGCCTGGTTACTCGTTGATTGAATGGCTAGCCATGTGAAGTTTCCGCGGCGATTTGCGTCGCCCCTATAACAGGTTGAATAGAGGTTAATTACTTGATTTCATAGCCACGTGTAATTTGCGAAGGCGGCGGAGGCCTACAACGGTTCTTACCGGGTGCTCGCTACTCGACTTCTTAGCCATCCGTATCAACTATCAATCGTAGCAAATTCCGGGGCGGCTTGCGCCACCTTAACACAACTAGTTGCATAGTTACTTTTGCGCTTGCAGTTTGAGACGGATTGGAGCCGATCCCGACTAGACATTGACTGTATGGACCCCTCCCCCCTAAATTGTAAGCTGCATCCGGCCCTGGTGGCGAAGGGCTACCCCATCGCCGCAGCTATGGAGATTTAAAGTTTCCTTACAATGTTTTACATTACAGTTAGAACATCCGTATAATGTACTTAATATAAATTACTAATACTATTGGTACATGGTCACCGCAATCGAACCCGCTTCTTCCGCGTGAGAAGCGAGCATTAAACCACCAGACCACGGAGCTCTCCTCTTATTCTGATTTATATTTTGAGTTCATATACTTTATTTTCCAAATCTCCATACAAATCACCCGCCTCAAAATGTGTGGAGGAGTGAAAAATAAAAGTTGCTCTCATCAAATCGGTTCAAAACATGATCCCTAACAACCCTCCAAAGATACGCACTTTCTGTTACAACCGGTATTTCAATTTCAATATGTAGATTCCCACTTTGGTTATAGCTTCTGCCCGTTTCTTTGTCGGCAGTTCAGAATAGTGATTTACCGGAACAATAAGTTTACGCTGACCTCGGCATTGACAAAAGGCGTTGAAGCTATGAGCCGCTCAGGTACACAGTCTCTAGGAAGAACGATTTGGCACTCGTAATGTTTGCTTGTCCTTTAAGCGGCACTCGAATTGAGCATTTGGGGCATATGCCTACATAGCTGGAGCATTTCTATGCCCTCACAGATTGAATGGGCCGCAAACCCTTTGTGTTTCTGCCCATAAATGCTTCGCGGTTTTGAACTAAAACAATTTGTGATTGTGATAGTCACACGCTGGTTAGGCTGGTTAGACCACACACATTGAACCCTGGCGTGTTAATTAAAACTGTAACTCATGGTCTGTTCAGCTTCAGCCTCCAGTACATCTGGAAATTACTTCTTCAGTCCCTTGGTTAGTTAAGTCGACATTTTTCTAAAACATATGCTCAGTCCATTCAATGCTATAATTAGTGGTTCTATGAGAACAGTAGTCATCTCGAGCCCTTAAAACCATTAGAATTTAGATGTTCGATGATGAGTCAGTCAGTGACAAAATGTCGGAACTTTTAATGGATGTCGTTTCTAATCTGTTGGTTGAAACTTATTGAATTTCGTGAATTTGGCTATTTAAATTGTCGCCTATTAATCACAGAAGTTTCAGTTGTCCTGCTAGAATTACAACACAGGGGGGTCGAAAATACCACGAAGTTCTTCCCCCCCCTCCACTTCCCTCTTTTTGTTTTTTTTCGCACCATATTGTTTAGAATGAAGTCCTTAGTGTGCCTCTCAAATTTGATTGAAATCCGGCGATAAATAACGCTACAACAAAATTCCCTCCTTTTCGCCCCTATTTTCCCCCCAATAAAAAATCGCGATCGACTAAAAACTACGTAAATCAAGTAACTTGTGTGCCAATATTCGTCAAAATCGGTAGAAAAATGCGACCTGCAGGCGAGAACAGACAGACGGACAAAGGCATTTTGGCAAATATCGAAACTGGACGCTTCGATCGCTCGGTCATCTAAGGCTAAGCCTGTGCAGCCTTAGTCATCCATTAGGCTTAGGCTTAGGCCTACCAGTCGCACATAGTCCCACTGTTAAATAACCCAAAAAGTCCAGACTGGGGCTAATTCTGCAGGTCTAAAGCTACCGCTAAGCCCTGAGTCGGGTTTTGTTATTACAATAGTCGCCGTCATTCTCAAGTTTCTTACCTTCTATTGTAGGCTGTGTGTTTTATAGTTGAAGAGAAGTGTGCTAGTCCTCAGGGCGATGAACTCTGTTATTGTCCTTACTAACATTGTTGCTAGATTGCATTGTGCTGTGCATTGCAATCGGAGCAAGTTGAATGTTGCCATCGGACGTGAGTGCGTGAGCATTCCTCGTCCTCACGCGCGTCATGGGTTGATGGGGATTTGACATGATTTACGGAATATGGTACAGACTCCGATAAGCGTGGTCTAGTGGGTTTCGCGCTTGCTTCTCACGCAGGAGATACAGCTTCGAATCCTGTTGCTGATCTTGAACCAATGAAATAAGTAATTTATCTTAAGTACTTAATACGGGCATTTATAACGGTGATAGAAAATACCGTCAGGAAACCTTCATGACCCCATAGCTGCGGCGATGAGTTAGCCACCTGTCACGCAAAACTGAAGTATCTATTGAATAACTGGCTAAAAGTGGGCACAATTATGCCTCTGCCGCCGCCCCGTGTGGGAAAGGGCGTGACGCTGTGTGCTCAGTGTTGTGATATGTTCTGAGTACAGTCCGCCTCAAGTTTATTTGGCTCTGAGCGAGCAGTGACCTCTCTTTTTCGTATTGGGTAATAAAGGTGGGGTGAGAGAGAGACAGGTGAAAACACGCTCAGAAACACAGAGACTTGGCGAGAAGTGTACGCTAGATAGGGATAGCATATTCTTATCACGATGAATGAAGGACATGACTCTGAACAACTTTCCTCTAGAAACATACACCTAGGGTGACAGCGCCTTGTATCGCAAACGTCACACTTTTTTTCACTTTTAACTTCCTCCAGCTTGTAAGTTAAAAACTTTAGATGTTAGCTATATATTTTTTCCTGTAACAAAACTATCTAAGGCTACAATTATGCATTAAAATAGAACAAGTTTGTCTGGATTTTGAAGTTTTTAATTGATTTAGCATCAGATACCCAATTTGCCTGGTATCGCACATTACAAACCTAATATTGGTCAGATGGTTCCTGATATCGCACACATATTCTAAACGTCTAAAACCCTTGTCTTTACATAATAAAATCAACATAATATATTTATTTATAAAAGTAACGTGAGTAATTAATTATATCAACTCTTATTATGGCAAAATCAAATATCAAACAATATTTTTATAGTAAACGTTCAGAATTGTAATATGTATTTATAATGTTTTCAATATAAAACGTTAAGACTTATAATTTTCATTGAAAATTCCAAAATCCATGATTTTTTGCTGCGAATACAATCTGGGGTCATAAATTATTAACTAGCTAGAACAATAAGCGGCATATTTTAAAGGTTATAAAATAAGTGTAGACCGCAAACAAAATTGTTGTTTTTCTTGTGATCTTATCAGTTTTGTTTGGTCATTTGTATTCTGGGTTCTAGAGAATGACAAAGATTTTTTTCTGGTTAAGCGAGAAAAGACCATGTTTTTTATATGAGCACTGTCCCCACCCGCCAACAAACATGTCATCGGCTCAGATAATCTTGTATGAACTTATAAAAAGCGTAATCACCATTTTTGACTCCAATATGAAAGGTGTTTTATACATATATATGTATAAAAGGGTTTTATATGTAAAAATATATTTTAACCCTTCTTTGAATAGTGACTGAGATAGAAAGCATAATATTTTAAACCTTATGACATGTTTAATAGGGTCAAAAAGCCATGAAAAAATGTATAAAGTTCTATTATATATTCATTAAACATTTTAGATTTTCCATAAAAAAATAAAAATCATCCAAATACCTATTCAAACCTATTCGTTGAGACATGTTTCGTTTTTGTTTGTAGTGGTCGGGACAATTTATTGCATTTTCCTTTGACAAAAGAAGTAAAAAATTTAGTAAATTGTGGGGTAGTGTATATCAGTTAAATACTTATGACCAAGGTTTTACGTGAAGCTATAATACCTTTACCTAATTGTTTTTCAAATGACATATTGTGACAAACAATCAGTCAACGCTACATCTTAGTTAAGATATAACGTTGATTAAACTTAAGATAAAACCTGCTATATTCAAATATCACCTTTACAGCCAACGTAATAAAGTCCAAATTATACAGTTGAAAAAGTTAATTATGATTAATTTTACTTGTATGCGTAATCAGGAATTTGTGATAAGAACCGCTATATTATTATGCCTGAACTCTGAGAATACGAATAACATAGGTTTGGCATAGAAAAAATATCATTTCATTTCTGCGAACGATGTTACCAGGATTTATTCGAAATATCTAAGCCCAAGGTCGTACACCGATTTATTTTCAGTAAACATAAAACAAATAATCAAACGAATTCTTTAATTTGTACATTACTTCATCTACTAATGCATTCAAAAGATAATTATTTTTTCAAATGTCTAAAACAATACCAAAACACTAACTCACAAAAGCTTTGCATACTGTGACCGTAGCCACAAAAAAACCGAAAGTGGATGCGTCCAAACCGGTTGCGCTCCGCACACTACAGACAGGTCCAATTAATAGTGATCGCGACAACATTTGGTACACCTATTGTAAATGAAATAGAGTTTATTTTGCCTTAAAAGTTATTCATGTGTTAACTGTAGTCTGTAGAATCCGGTATTCTTTGCGATCCCTAGACAATGTATAGAATGCCTAAAACGTGTAATTAGTGTATGAAATATGATTTATTTCATATTTTGCCTAGGTATTCTATACAATACCGAATGAGCAGCAAAATATTTTAAGTACACATAGAATATGTTATTAATCTGTACTTAAGTTATTTCCGGTGGCCCAGTAGGTACTCTATACAATCCCTAGAAATTATGTACATTACCTAGGTAAAGTATGCAATGGACCATTGGACATTATAATATTAATAATATTTCATACATTGATCTAAACGAGGTAGATCTATAGATACTGAGGATATTATGTAAAGTGTGCGATACATGTTGCTGTGCGATACAAGGCGCTGTCACCCTACTTTTTGACACCCTACTTTGGTACACCCATAGGATTTGAACCTAACATGAAGTTTTAAATCGCGATGCATTTTTCAAGTCCCGTTAAGTGCAAACGAAGAGTTATCGACATGATTGTTTATTATTATTACATTCAATTGTAATTTCTTCAAAGTTTCTAAGTTACTCAATTCTTAATTACAGCTCAGCTTAACAATTTTCTTCCAAGAATGAAAAGCAATTTCCTCTTTCTATTCTAGGATAATGCGCCTTCATTCCTCGCACACACCCCAGTGTCAAGGCCTCTTTGCTAATTTTAGAATCTCGATTACATCACCCTGTATATCCAGCAGTATAACTTAGCCATTTAGGCTGTGGGACTGATTTCCATCAGAGTTACAATTACAACAAACGCGTGCGAGTGGGATGTCAAGCGTATAGACTATTGACCTGGTGATAAGAAGCATTTCGACTTTCCCCGTCGCATTTCCCCGCAGCTGTGACGTCACTGCTGACCTGGATTTCCAGGTCAAACCAGTTGCAGCTGTATCTAGGTTGCAGGTCGCTTGTCTGGTTTTCCCTATTTGGCAGCGCTTTTTGGGATTTATTGCTGGGCTAAAGTGCTAGAGCCGGGATAACAACTTTGTTGGGCTTTTGGAGCTTTGGAACAAATGGAACATTAAGCTGAACCAACCATGTTGCACATGGGAGATAAGTTAGGTAATCCTCAAGCTAATCGAAGATTAAATGGTAGTTATATACTTAGTTTAGTTAGGTTCCAATCGGACGAAATGCTATTAAATGCCGAACATTGGTTGATATTGTGTATTCTTGTGGCTCTATTTTTCTTTGTGGTA
Organism: Argyresthia goedartella; assembly: GCA_949825045.1. Classification (NCBI taxonomy): domain Eukaryota; kingdom Metazoa; phylum Arthropoda; class Insecta; order Lepidoptera; family Argyresthiidae; genus Argyresthia; species Argyresthia goedartella. Next base: position 9,294,087 of record OX463812.1, on the reverse strand, counting down.
ACTTCTACTCGTATCAGTATAATCTAATAATAAGCTAAGTGGAACCTACCCACCTACCTACCTTCCTATTTATGCTCCAAAAGTCTGAATATTTTCCTACGCCACATATTTTCTTTCTTATCCTCAGTCGATATGGAGGGTTATTTCACTTATGGGTGCCTAGGTATGCATACAGTGGTGCAGCCAGGATTCTCGTGTATGTGTTATGGACCATGTAATTAATCGGTCATTATAAACAATGCCCTCGCAGTTTTAATAATGCCCAAAATGAGAGGACAGTGTGATAACAACTCTTAGAATAAGCAAATAGCCCGGGCATTTTATATAATGCCCATCGCCCATGGGACAGAACAATGTTTATTTTCATTGGTACTCTGCTGCCCTATGATAATTTTGTTGTTCTTACATGTTCAATCTAACACGAAGGATAAAGGGGGCTTCGCTTCGCTCACCCTCTTTACCCTTCACCTAAGCTACCTCAGTGTTTCCCTGATAGTATCTGTGTAATCAGAATCTCATTGCCCGAAATGGCATGGCAGTATTCATAATGTCTGGGCAAAGTGATAAATAAGGAAGTTCAAGTTATAATTATTCACTTTGCCCAAAGTAGTTTGTCATTATTCATAATATCCGGGCATTGTTCATAATTCCCGGATTTATCACTTAGTCCATGACATATGCATATTATGCAGCCCTCAGATAAAACATTGTGAGTAGGTACAATAGCGCTGCATATTATAAACAGCAGGTGTGCAAAAACGTAACCTTTGCTACCTACGAAGAGGGCCCTATAATACATCTCTTTTGTGTTCTTGACTCTATATTGCCTTTGGTTTGAAGCATTTAAATTTTACTCTAGATACTGTTGAGATTTGCAAATAAGGAACTTATTTAGGTATGTTCATAACTTCATATTTCGCGCAGTTTTACTAAGGTAAAATTCAGTTAAGGCACTCTCAAATATATTCCGATAATGCTCGGATTGTTTCCAGCAGCCAGCCGTCCCGAATGAGCCCTGACTGCTATTGATCTGGTCCCAGCAAAGGTCACTTGCACTCAGGCAAATGACTTCCTCTTACTGTACGACTATAATCCCGAGACCTAGAACTATATTTTATTGAGTGCAATAAGACCAGTGATCCATTAAAGTCGTGTACTCGAATACAACTAAGATTCTAAAAGTGCTTTTAGAACTATGTCGTAATTTTGTGGGAAGCGCACAGATTAACTGACCCAGTTCCTAAACGTAAGAGACAAACGTTAGGCAACCTTCTGAAATAAAATGTAAACGGGCGTTTTATTTTGAATTGAATCAACAGAACCATTGGGTAGACAAATAAATGTATATAGAAGTAGTATTAACCTAAATAAGGCCTATAAATATGTAAATAACTATTGCGAAGAATCAAATAAGTACCTATATAGTTCTAGGTACCAATAGAGAATAAAAATTTATGTACCTATTGAAATAGGTAACGAGTTGTAATCTTCTCTATGAACGACCGATTTGCTAGTCTCCATGGAATAGAGTGATGCAACAAGGGATGGGAAGCTGTTAGTTAGATTATACTGACAAGTCGCGTGAGCATTCTCATCATTCCTATTTCGTTATTTTGCTTCGTCGTAAGGACTTCGAATCCGATCGTATGAGGGCTTTGGTGGGATTGCTGAAAAGCAAATCTTACATACAGCTCGCTAGATGTAATGTAATTAATAAACCCACCTACCATCTGCTAGCGAACAGTGCGAAACCGAAGTTCGAGCCATGTGTGACATGAGGACACTGCCACCACTCGTAAGAAAAGTGTGTGGCCGAAGGCCGAATTAAGCAAAACGAAAACACCCGAGGTCGAGCTATGTATAAAAAATCATAATATAATAAGATTTATCAGTATGCAAGGTGATTGAATGAGACACATTATGATTGTGATGGATGACACATGTATTCGATATTACCTACCCTATAAATGAAGTTTTGTTTGTTTTGTTCTTTCAAACTGGACTTGTTTGCAAATAAACCACACGTGTTATAATTTGTTATGCTTTGCTTATCGTTGTTACAACATCGTAATAATTGTACAAATAGTTATTTATTTATGACGTTGCCTGGGGTACACAGCGCGTAGGTGTCATTCTGTATCAACTCTACATTCCTAATAATACCAGTTTTATTTCCGGACAATTTGAATGCAGTGGAACATCTCTGTACTCCACACAATAGTAACGGAAGCTATGAATGACGAGAAGAACTCGTGCTACGAGTAAAGCGACTTTAAACCGGATACAGAAACGAAAACTCAAGTTTGAGGGTCACTTAAAGTCATGTCTCTCGATCGGGAAATGACAGCGCCAATATGACATTTAAGCGGTCCTTATTTGATTTACCTCGGTATCCAATGATAACCAGTGATGGTGACTGCGAAAGAGAGGTGGTAAGAAGAGCCCAGTTTCCAAAACTGCAGTGAAGCGTCTAGAGAATATTTGGAGGAACCTCTGTTCTTCGTATAGGATTCCTCGAGGTATAGGATTAAGTATTCTGTGGTGTAGGCAGGAAGACGAAAATGGAACTAACGCGGACCCTTCTCTCCTCTATATTTCTATAGGCTTCTTACCACAACATCTTATGCCGATTCAGATTACGAACCTAATTTGATTCGCAAAATTACCGTGACCGTCTAAAACAAGTCTTGGTATTAGGTAAATAAAGCCAATTATGGCGAGTTGGAATGGAAATGGTTGCCATGGTGATGTTCTTGTTTTGAACCTAATTTGAATCGGAAAAAGACTGGATTTAAGACGGCCACGGTAATTTTGCTGATCAGCTTAAGTTCCAAAACTGAATCGGCATAAGACTTGGTAACCCCCCAGGACTCCTGAGGAGTCTGTGCATTCGGCAATAAGCCTACCTAACTCGGATCATACGTATTTTCCACTGCTTGTCTTCTCGTCTTCCGATGCGGGCATGCCATTTGCCACTCATGAAAAACTTCGAAACGTTGTAGCCAACACAACACTGCGAAAACATTCCTTCTGTGCTCGAACCAAGTCCGTCAGAAACTCCGTGGGCATCCATAGCCTAGTGGTTAAGTGTCCCACTGCTGGGCAAGGGCCTACGCATGTTGGAAAATGTATGAAAAATAGCTTACTATACAATAAAACCGGTAAAGTGCGAGTAGGACGTCGGACCCGCACACGAAGGTTCCATACAATTGTACATGGAAAAACGTAAAATGACAATATTTTGTACGAGTATAACTTTTTAATACTTTATAATAAAATATAAAATTATAATATAATAAAAAATAATAGAGGACTAAATTCAAGGCCGTACATCGAAACATTGAAAAAGTTTAAATAACATATTTGGTACATCCATGGAAGTACTACTCAGTCCATGGGTACATCCAAACACTTTCAAACTTGATTCTTATTTACTGAGTGGTTTTGTCAACTTCTAATAAGCATTTTGTTGGTTCTAAATTAGTAATTAAATCGTTTAATTTTTACAAACATCTTTATTTAATGACAATTAAGTTTAACTCAATTAATTCTAATCTGAGTATTTATTGATTTCAAACGAGTAACTATTGGGTTGATTTTAATAAACCAGGAGATTTATTATTAAATAACATGCACTAATTTAATTCTAAATAATTGCTCATTTGCTTTAAAATAAGTAAATTTAATCGGTTGATCCTTGCAAACCACCTTGGTTATTGCTACCCAAGCTGTGTCATTTAAATCGGCAACAAATATAATGATCACCAAAATATTTTTTTCCTACCCAAAATGGATAAATGAACACCAAAAGTTGCAAAAAATATCAGGGCAAAATACTGCGGTAGCTTAGGTGAGGGCTAAAGGGGGTTAGCGATGCGAAGCCCACTTTATCCTTCGTGTTAGGTTGTACATGTAAGAACAACAAAAAATACTTAAAACTTAAACTTAAGCACACAAAACATAAAATGAAGTTTGGTGATCATTTATCCAAACACAATTTGTTGGACATTTATCCATTCTGGCAGTCATTTCGAATTTATTGGTAGTAAAATAGGTGCGTTTTTGGTAATCGTTTAAACATAAGCCATTTAAATCTATAAAATAATCGAGATAATTAGTTAACCTACCTAATTAATTATAGCCGACCGACTCGATTCACTCCGTACTTTGTTGTGGCTCTGAGATGAGATCGTTCATTTCGCTCGCTCACGTTCGCCCGTTCGTTCGTGTGTATATTTCTGAAATATCGTCGATTTTCTTTTGATTCCATGCATAGATGGGTCCTATAGTAAAAGTTGCTTATAATGATGAGTAGAACACGTGGTTTTATTCTTTGATACAGTGTATTCTACAGCCTGTAATAAGCTGTCTATAAAGTACCTTAAGTCAATTTCAGCCCTCGTCTTAACCAAACCAATTTATTTTGTTACCAATAAATAACCGTTTACTCATTAAGATTGTCAAATTCATGATATATTTTTTGTGATGAAATGAGTTTATTCGGATAATACACAAAACAGAACTCTGAAGATACGACGACAAGTAGGCATCATAGATTATAACATCATTGCAGAAATTTGTAAAGTATACCGTTAAATAATCCCTGTCTATGAAAAATATTAAAACATATGTAGATATTTCTATTTCACGAGATCAGGCAAACATCGTCGGCATATAAGACTTCGAGCGTGGTAATCTTCTGAATCTTGCGTTTTGATCTGAATCGACTTAAATCAAAAACACTCTTATCAGACCTAACATGTATTTCGATCGGTTCGTTGCAGTTCTTCAAAGCATCTGTCATGACAGCAGCGAAGTAGAGGGCAAAGAGCGTCGGAGCCATAACTCAGCCCTGATTAACACCGCTGGCAACCGGACTGACTCTGTTCCGTGAATTCATTTTCATGTCGAATCCGTGCCATCACCCCTTCATGGAACTGACGCACAAAGTTTGTGAACTTTTCGGGACATCCGGTCTTCTTCAGTACTTTCCACAGGGCAGTCCTTGGAGGCTTGGAACTCTATCGAACGCGTTCTCTAGATCTACAAAACACATGAAGATAGCATGGCGTTGTTCAAGGCTTTTTTCTTGGTTCTGCTTGACAACAAAGATGGCGTCAACCGTGCCTCGATTGGGACAAAAACCACACTGACTCTCCGGTAGAGTGCATTCACTGAGACGCCTATTAATTATGCGGGATAATATCTTGCCAGCTGCAGAGAGAAGTGATATGCCTCTATAAGAGCCGCACTCTGAGAGGTCTCCTTTCCCCTTATATAGCTTGCAGATGGAGGCATCCTTCAGTTCAAATAGTCCGTTCTTGATGTTGGGTCCTCCATACTTAAACACACACAGTTTCCCTGCACTATCAGAGATAGTCCATCTCTCCCCGTCTTCAAGAATCGTTTGAAGGGGCATTGTCTTTCTCTATCCTAGATTTGAGCTTTGTATATATGTTACGGCTAAAGCTAGGTGTGAAACTAAACTTAAGTTTAGCCGGCTAGTCTTAAGATTAATTTCGAGCCTCGGCAAATGTCCGAAATAATGTTCATTGCGATAAATGATTTCAACATTAGTCGGCTAAACTGCAGTTTAGCCTCGACGCTGTTGAGGCTAAAGATGGCCGACTAAACTTAAGTTTATTTTTCAGTATACCTAGGCTAATGTTGAAAAAAAAAACCGGTCAAGTGCGAGTCTAAATCGCGCACGAAGGGTTCCGTACCACCGTTCAATGGAAGTGATGGTGTGGAGTGAATAGTTTGGATTTTACACAGCAAAATATTGTTTACAAAGTTATTGGTGCGGTTACTTTCACACTCCATGTACGTAACCAGGTGCATCCATAAGTTTGTATGTGGTATTGTTGTATGGGAGCCCCCTTAAATATTTATTTTATCCTGTTTTTTAGTATTTGTTGTTATAGCGGCAACAGAAATACATAATCTGTGAAAATTTCAACTAGCTAGCTAGGTTCTTGAGATACAGCCTGGTGACAGACGGACGGACGGACGGACGGACGGACAGCGAAGTCTTAGTAATAGGGTCCCGTTTGGAACCCTTCGGGTACGGAACCCTAATTACCGTCTTAATGTGGAATGAGTGATGATAATGATTCGGTAGCCGTAAACACTGCGGTAGCTTAGGTGAAGGATAAAGGGGGTGAGCGAAGCGAAGCCCCCTTTATCCTTCGTGTTAGGTTGAACATGTAAGAACAACAAAAAATACTTATACTCGTATTATTATAGTTTTGTTGTTCTCACATGTTCAACCTAACACGAAGGATAAAGGGGGCTTCGCTTCGCTCACCCCCTTTACCCTTCACCTAAGCTACCGCAGTGTTTGGCCCTGATATTAGAAATAGCTTTCTCATCTGAATAAAATTACCCCGCCCCGCTCCCCGCAGTCGCACGACTACTTTGTTTTCAACATTAGCTAACTATTGTCCAACATTAACCGAAACGCATCGGCTAATGTGCAGTCTAGCCGATTAAAGATGACATCCGTTATCACAAACGAACATCACTTCGGACATTAGCCGAGGCTCGAACTTAAACTTAAGTCTAGCCGGCTAAACTTAAGTTTAGTTTCACACCTAGCTTTAGCCGTAACATATATATTAGTTTATTTATGTGTATTTATATTTTAATATAATATTTATGTACTTGTGTATGTAGTGTATCTAGCCGTTAGTTCAATAGTTCAGTAATATATGTATGTATCTTATCAGAGCACATGGGTCTATCCTGTATATTAAATTATTCATATCAACCTTGGGTTTGCTGGAAGAGATCTCTATTTAGAGATAAGCATGCCTTTGTAGATGTCCTTTATGTCTTATTATATCTTATGTCGTTATATGTGCAATAAATATATACGAAATATACGAAACACTTCCGAAGGCAGTCTATCTGATCCGGGTGACTTGCCATTCCTCAGCCGGTGGGTGGCTTTTTGGAACTCGCTGAAATACGGCGGGTCATCGAGTTCTATCTCTATGGGCTGGTCTTCTAGCGTGTCTATGTATGGCAGATCAGCTCCCTGTGTACCGGGATTCAGAACATCTTTGAAATGTTCTGCCCAACGAAGAAGCACTTCTGAAGGATCTGTCAGTAGCGTAGATTTGTCTTTTGAGAGAACTGGTGTAGTTTTCTTGCTTCTGGGTACAAAGGCGCTTTTCAGAACTTCATAAAATTTTGCTATTTGATTACTGTCAGCAAGAATTTACAGCTCTTCAGATTTCATTTTCCACCACCGGTTCTTCAGTTCACGCATTTTTGCTTTCATATCTATTATGTTATTACTGAAGAAAGATTTTTAATCAATTCTAACAGTTAATATTTGATAAGTAGTAACTGCAAAGTTCACTTATTAGTTTTAACTACAGACTTTGCAGGTGCTATATTGACAAACATGCTGGGTTATTTTTAGCAGTATTTTATTTATTTTTAACCCTAACGTTTTTTCAGTGGTATGTAACTATGTATGTACAGAAATAAAATCAAATAAGGTTAAAAACTTTATATACGTAAATTTATTATAATTCGAATGACCAATTATTAATCGTATAATGACATAACTCAATACCCGCAATTAAAGATGTTTTCCAATAATATCGGCAGTCTTAGTTCACCGAAAAACAAATTTAAAAAATGGGTAAGAAAATGGCAACAAATAATAAACAAATAATCTCTTGTATGGGTACTACTTTTAATTCTTAAAAATCTATATGTTTCATTATTTGTTGTTAAATATAAGCAATAGAAATATACCCTCTGAGAAAATTTCAGCTCTCTACCTATTTCGGTTGATCGGGTAGAGCCCGGTGACAGACGGACGGACAGCGGAGGCTTACTAAACCCTTTTGGCAAGCTTCGGGTATAGAACTCTAAAAACTCTGAAGCAGTACCATATTAGCGCATTACCCACGTTGAAGAAAAACAATGATTTAAACCCCACCGCTTTGAAGAAATTCTCAGAAAAGACCTGAATTCTGAAACGCGAAAATGAAATAACTCTTTGAAGTGCAGAAATAAAATCTTAGTCTAGAATATTTCGTGGGAAAAGCTTTCTGAAACTCCCAACTATTTTGAACTGAACTAAATGCAGTGGGCGCAACGAGAAGCTGCGCTTTTGCCACTTTTATGGGAAAAAGTGTTATCGTATGTTTGTTTGTATCTACTTTTACATGGTTTTCCCAACATGCGGCTCAGCAAAAAAGACTCGACAAAAGATATTTCTTGAAAGGTGGCCATTTTTTTGCTGTAGCCAGCTCAATGTTCGGTCATTTCACGGTAAAGATAATAACACATATACACTACAGCGGCTGTCCTATGGAGAATTGCACAGTTCACTACGATTCTGCGAAACATGCTGCGCGCAGTTTGTCAGAGCGAGATTAATGTCAGTATTCCTAGTATACAACCAAGCTACACGAATAAGCTATAGACACAATAGGTGATAACGTAAACTATACCGGTGTTACTACAAAAAAAAATACATATACACTGGCCTGCAAAACTAAGTACTTTTCAATTTTCAATGTTTTCTAAACTATAGAAGGTTAAAATAAAAAAAAGTTTTATAGCATTTTTTTTCAACTTTCCTTGGAACGATAGTACAAAAGCAAAATTAATCTCATTTTCGAGCCCTTTTTATTTTGAAGGTATATCTTGTGTACTTAAAAAGTTATTTCAATTTTAAAAGTGTGATACTTAGTTTTGCAGGCCGGTGTAGTTAAACTTTAAAAAAACGTCAAATCCTATACATTTTTGTCTTTAGACAAGTGTTGAACAGGACTTTATTTTTTTGTGGTAAGACCCTGCATGTTTCCAACTTTTATTCAACAAATACAACAACTATCCTACCTACGCATGCATAGATCGTGCAGGGGCATAAGCATGGGACTGACAGCAAAAGAGGAAATTAAAGAGAGTTCAAGGACCTTAGTAATGATGGTGAAAGGCGTAATAAAGGGGTAAACAAAGAAAGATAAAGAGAGTCAACGCGCAGTAAATGAGGGACATACACAATGTCCGACTGAATGATCTGATAGCAGCTCTTATTATCGTAACTTATCTGTCAGCACAACATAGCTGAGCAGTAAATAATGTCGCATATTGGAGGGTGAAGGCAGATAATGTTGTGGTTACTGCATGATTTCATATTTCATATGTCTTTATTGCACACAAAACTTATAACAAAAACAATAGTTTCATGAAAATAGCGTACAAAGGCAAGCTTATCTCTAATAAGAGATCTCTTCCAGCGAACCAGGATGAGATGGCAACGGTTGATTGCTGAGCAGGGGCAGACCTATGCGCATAACAATATAAAGAAATCAACAAGTACTTACAATAAATAAAATAAATTATATAATTATTAATGTGATAATATACTAAATACTTATAATACTACTATTATATATATATTTGTAACATATATGTATATATGTACTAATAAATACTTAAATGCATAATACCTATAACTCTAAAGGGAGAGGTGATAATATGATGAGGTGTAGTCAAATCAAATCGAAATAATTATGGTTTATTTAAACTTATGACTGTAAATCCAGTTTTTGCTTGCAAAAATACTGGTTTTGCCTGACTAAATTACTGAATAGCGACAAAAAATGAGCGCGACTAGAAATACTGGCTTCGACGCACAAAATTACTGAATTGCGCGACTGGAAATTTAAAAACAGCGACTTGAAAACCTTAATACGAGTAAATTAAAATACAAAACGATCGTTGGATTTTATTGTTCTTACTTGTTCAAACTAACACGAAGGACAAAGTGGGCTGCGCTTCGCTCACCTCCTTTATCCTTCACCTAGCCTGACACGCCACTTCGCCCAGACAAGGCTCTATTGAGCCAAAAAGCGGTGGCTCAACCATTCAGTAATTTAGTCGGCAAATCAGTAATTTCATCGCGCAATTCAGTATTTTTTCGCTTATTTCAAGACATTCCGTTGTTCATGGACATTCGGTCAATAATTTTTTATTCGGTCGTTTAATTATTCCCCAATAAATATCTATATGAGATTAGGTGGATACTTTTTAGGGAGAAATATATCTCTTCCGAACTATGCATCTTGAAATCGATGTAGCTAAACCGGATAAGCCAACATCAACTGAGCAAATCTCAGGTTTTAGAGTAAAGTTAATGAACTCGTATGTTTTAGGGCCAAAATTAAAGGGCTTTTGTACAGGAATGTATGGAGCACCTTCTTGACCAAACATAACAAGTGTAGTATAACTGATGTGGGTGGAATATATACCTGTTCTGACTGCACCAATCCAGGTTCTATTCACAAAACTAGTGTTCACCGCAACCGTCTCCTTCGTCTAGGTCAGTGCTACTCAAAGTGGGGTGCGCGAACCCTTAGGGGTTCGTCAATTGATGGTAGGGGGTACGCGAAAAGATTTACGTAATGGCGGCTGGATGGCTGGCAAGCAATAATTACGACACGCATGGCACGCGTGAGAGCACGCGCGCGACAACTGAGAGCATAAATGCTGGTTTGAGTATTAAGCAACAGGAGTCATTACTAGAAATGTCCGCAGATGAAACTCTTCAAGCTGATTTCAGAAGGATGTCTTTGATTGATTTTTGGACAGTTAGACAGGAAGAATATCCCGAACTCTCACGAAACCGTTTGCAATAACATACTTATGTGAGAGTGGGTTTTTACATCTATTAATGATAAAAACCAAGTACAGAAATCGACTTAATGTTGAGCCAGAATTAAGATTAAAATTGTCCAAAATTGCTCCTAAAATCGACTCCATTTGCGACATGAAACAAGCCCATCCATCACATTAATATTAAAACATATTTATTTTTGTCACTGTAATGCCTTTTATCAAAATAAAAAACCGTGTTAACTAGAATTTATTATTTTCATTTTGACAGGAGCGGGGTTAGGGGTTCGCAGTCATTTAGCAACATTAACAGGGGTACGTGGGGCCATAAGTTTGAGAAACCCTGGTCTAGGTATTCATTATGGCCAATATAACTTGACTCACAATCTCCTCAATTACTGAGATTGACTCAATGGAAAGATGGTTTCAATAGGACTCTATGATCCTTATTTTGCTGATACACATTATCTAAATAAGTGGGATTTATTAGACATTGTGATTGTAAGGTTTGATTATTTTGTCTGTGAGACCTCTTGTATAGATAACTGTAATATACAAGGGGTTGTTTTTAGTCCGTACACCACACGAGCTGATGCCCGCTCAATATGTGGGGACCCGGACATAGCAGGGAGGTCTGACTCCTGGGCATGGGTAATTCCATTTTTTCACCTCAAAAAAAAAAGTGTGAGACCTCTGAGATTTTCTTTCAATACACTGATGAAGACCTGTGATGGTTGATACTGTTAATCAAAACTAATGTTACGCGGTTACGAAGTCAGCGTCTTGGGCACCCTAGTATTTTTTTACTTAGACTGTTTTAATTTATTTTTTAGTTTATGTTATTGACTTGACCGAGCGTGCGAAGCGTCTCCGCTCAGCTTGGGAAAAAAATATTTCTGTCCGGATTTCTAAATTTCCAAATTCCAAATGTCTTTATTTCTATAGATATTTACATATACTTAGCAATCGTCATTTTTTGCCACTTCTCTACATTGGACCACTGTGGGAGAAAAAGGGCGTAGAAACTCCCACAGATTGATTTTTAGATCTCTTTTTAAAAATTGCTTATGCTTAACTAATACAAAATATAATATTTAGTCATTATCATAATTAATGAGCAGGAATAAATAATTACAAAATTATTAACAGGTCTGTGTTGAGCCAGATTAACCCCATACAGACCCATCATTTAAGTAATCTTGAACATTGTAATATTCCTTTTTCGACAAAGTCGCTTTAACATGGATTTTAAATTGCTCAAATGGCAATTTCAAGATCTCCAGAGGTATCTTGTTGTAGTAGAGAATGCATTGACCCTTGAAAGAATTGCTAACCTTCGCGAGTCTAAACCGGGGCGCAAGTAGTCTGTGATTAGTTTTTAGGTTAACATTACAGCTATCGCTAAGTTTGGGAAATTTTGTAAGGTTCTTGCGTACATACATTATATTTTTGAAAATAAATTGACTAGCTACAGTTAGTATGTCAATTTCTTTAAAAAGCTGTCTTAAGGAGTCTTTGCGTTTTAAACTATAAATTGCTCGAATAGCTCTTTTCTGAAAAATAAAAATAGTTTGAATATCCGCTGCTTTCCCCCACAACAAGATACCATACGACATGACACTATGAAAGTAACTAAAATATACTAGCCTAGATGTAGCCACATCCGTGTTTTGTCTGATGTTCCTAACAGCGTAAGCCGCAGAACTTAATTTACCAGCCAATTTTTCTATGTGGGGTCCCCACTGCAATTTGTTATCAATGGTTATTCCAAGAAACTTCGTGTCATTTACTAATTCTAACGTATTGCTGTCCAACACTAAACTGGTTCCAACTTGCCTGACATTTGGAAGTGAGAATTTGATACATTTGGTTTTACCAGCATTTAACAATAAATTGTTAACTGTGAACAAATTCAAGGTTAAAGATAATACTCTATTGACATCATCAAAATCTTCTTTTTGTCTTTCAATTTTGAAGACCAGTGAAGTATCATCAGCAAACAACACTATGTTAGTCAATTTCTCCACCATAAAAGGCAGATCGTTAATATATACCAGGAATAAGAAAGGGCCTAATATGGAACCTTGTGGAACGCCAATTTTTACCCCCGATCCATCAGATTTAACGCCGTTGACTTCTGCCTTTTGAATTATATTGCTTAGGTATGATCTTAGTAGATCCAACGCTTTATTTCTAACTCCGTAATGATTTAATTTCATTAGTAACGTGTCATGACCAACACAATTAAATGCCTTCGACAGATCGCAAAAAACACCGATAGCATCCTGTGCGGCTTCCCATGCAGAATAAATATGAGATATAAGGGTAATACCTGCAGCCGTAGTCGATTTACTCCTAGTGGAACCGTATTGCTTGGCGTGGAGTTGTTTTGTACGGTTGAAGTGTGAGAGCATTTGATTGAGTATAATCTTTTCAAAAATTTTACTTAGTGCTGGAAGAACCGATATTGGTCTGAAATTTGACGGATCACCCTTGTCTCCCGACTTCAACAGAGGTATAAGTTTACTGTGTTTCATGAGGTCTGGGAAAGCTCCATCATCAACGCATTTATTAAATATATAAGCTAGGTGTGGGGCTATAACAAGTATTATTGAACCAATGACTTTGACTGACATACCCCACAGGTCTTCAGTATTTTTTAAGTTAAGTAATCTATACGTTTTGACAATATCCTGGGGACATACATGATAAAATTTAAAATCTACATTACTGATGCTAGTGCTGATGTTCTCTCTGAGTGTTCTCTCAGGCTGTTCTCGTCTATCGGTCTCATTTTCAACCAATTCTCGTGATTTTTTGTGGTCAGGTTCGATATTATGTATTTTTGTCGATTCAGTATTATTATTTTTTTTAATTTAGTTTTACGGGTTTTAAGTTTGAAAATGTAAAAAAAAACATTACAGCCCAAAAAGCTTGACAGATTTTGACAAGTAACGGGTCGTTGGATTCGTGGAGACCGTGAAAATGACATGGAATATATTATTTTAATAAAAAGTCAATAGCTTGGATTTTAGATCACAAATATAGTTTACAAAGTTATTGGTGGCTACTTTTATACTCCACGTACGTAATCAGCTGCATTCGTAAGTTTGTATACAGTAGTGAAATAAATTAATCCCCCCTATTTAAACCATACATTTCACAATGTTGTATGTGGTATTGAAATAAATTCCTATCGAGTAATTTATTTTTATTGGTTTTTATAATGATTCCACTTGTTCATCAGATAAACTTGAAGGGGTTGAAGGTGTTGGGTTAAAAAATAAATAAAAAAACGCAATTTCCTGTGTCGCTTGCGAGCTCACGGCGCCACTAGTAATTATATAGAAAACAATAAAAACACCTGAGAAGTAATGTCGATGTAGAAAAAAATATTGAATAATTCACCGAGTTAAAACTTTAAAAACCGACTTTAAGTTCAAGCCCTATTTTTACCTCCCCGGTCGGGATGCAAATGAAGTCTATGTACATGCAATGTCCTCATCAAAACCTTTGCTGGAACCACAAATCAAAACGTCATCTGTGTATATTTTTTGTATTGTGCTGATTTTTCAAAAAGCGCTAAACCAATTTTGATACAATTTGTATGGGACCAACTTTTAAGTATCAACCTACCTATGAAGTACCTACTAATCAAAACAAGATTCATCAAAATCGGTTCATAATTGACGGAGTACTCGCTTTACAAACACACACCAGTCAGTCAAAGTCATTGGTTCAGTAATTCTAGTTATAGCCCCACTTTTAGCTTATATATTCAATTAATGTGTTGACGATGGGGCTTTTCCAGACCTCATGAAACACAGTAAACTGATACCTCTGTTCAAGTCGGGAGATAAGGGCGATCCTTCAAATTTCAGACCAATATCTGTTCTTCCAACACTAAGTAAAATATTTGAAAAGATTATACTCAATCAAATGCTCTCACACTTCAACCGTACAAAACAACTCCACGCTAAACAATATGGTTTCACTAGGGGTAAATCGACTACGGATGCAGGTATCTCATATTTATTCTGCATGGGAGGCCGCACAGGATGCTGTTGGGAGTTTTTTGCGACCTGTCGAAGGCGTTTGATTGTGTTGATCATAAAACGCTATTAATTAAATAAATCATTACGGAGTTAGAAATAAAGCGTTGGATCTACTAAGATCATACCTAAGCAATAGAATTCAAAAGGCAGAGGTTAACGGCGTAAAATCTGATGCATCGGGTGTTAAAATTGGCGTTCCACAAGGTTCCATATTAGGCCCTTTCTTATTCCTGGTATATATTAATGATGTGCCTTTCATGGTGGAGAAATTAACTGACATAGTGTTGTTTGCTGATGATACTTCAATGGTCTTCAAAATTGAAAGACAAAAAGGAGATTTTGATGATGTTAATGGTGTATTGTCTTTAACCTTGAATTGGTTCACAGTTAATAATTTATTGTTAAACGCTGGTAAAACCAAGTGTATCAAATTCGCACTTCCCAATGTCAGGCAAGTTGAGACCAGTTTAGTGTTAGACAACAGCACGTTAGAATTAGTAAATGATACGAAGTTTCTTGGAATAACCATTGATAGCAAATTGCAGTGGGGACCCCACATAGATAAATTGGCTGGTAAATTAAGTTCTGCGGCTTACGCTGTTAGGAACATCAGACAAAGCACGGATGCGGCTACATCTAGGCTAGTATATTTTAGTTACTTTCATAGTGTGATGTCCTATGGTATCTTGTTGTGGGGGAAAGCAGCAGATATTCAAACTATTTTTATTTTACAGAAAAGAGCTATTCGAACAATTTATAATTTAAAACGAACAGACTCCTTAAGAGAGCTTTTTAAAGAAATTGACATACTAACAGTAGCTAGTCAATTTATTTTCGAAAATATAATGTATGTACGCAAGAACCTTACAACATTTTCCAAACTTAGCGATAACTGTAATGTTAACCTAAGAAATAATCACAGACTATGTGCGCCCCGTTTTAGACTCGCGAAGGTTAGCAATTCTTTCAAGGGTCAGTGCATTCTCTACTACAATAAGATACCTCTGGAGATTTCGAAATTGCCATTTGAGCAATTTAAAAAGCATGTTAAAGCGACTTTGTCAAAAAAGGGATATTACAATGTTCAAGATTACTTAAATGACAGGACTGTATGGGGTTAATCTGGCTCAACACTGACCTTGCTGTAAATAATTTTGTAATTATTTATTCCTGCTTATTAATCATAACAATTAATTTTTTCATATTTGTATTAGTTAAGCACAACCTATTTTTAAAATAGATCTAAAAATCAATCTGTGGGAGTTTCTACGCCCTTTTTCTCCCACAGTGGTCCAATGTAGAGAAGAGGCAAAAAAATGACGTTTGCTAAGTATATGTAAATATCTACAGTAATAAAGTAGTTTGACTTTGACTTTGACTTTTGACACACAAAAACAGAAGAATTGAGAACTCTCCTTTTTGAAGTCGGTCGAAAAGACTACGAGTATCACTGTTCAAGATAGAAGAAGATATCAATGGAATAACAGATGGTTGCACAGCCGTCAACTCAAAATTTTACGGACACGTAAAGTCATGTTCAGGAGAGGGCAGTGTGTAGAAGTGCATGGAAGGAACTCCACCGACAAGAGCGGAGCTCTTAAATAATGAATGAATGAAAGTCATGTTGTCACCTTCTCTTCCTCGG
Organism: Argyresthia goedartella; assembly: GCA_949825045.1. Classification (NCBI taxonomy): domain Eukaryota; kingdom Metazoa; phylum Arthropoda; class Insecta; order Lepidoptera; family Argyresthiidae; genus Argyresthia; species Argyresthia goedartella. Next base: position 9,277,743 of record OX463812.1, on the reverse strand, counting down.
GAAATAACATACACAAAATAACAATAATAAATGTTCCCTATTAATGTCCCCACCGGGCCTTTACCAGGATACGAAAAAGATTCAGAAAATGGTCACCTGGCTGGAATAACCCGGTTGAACCGAGCTGTAGTCTGATTCTGAATGACCGCAGTAAATCACACAAATGCAGTAAAGGAAGCAGTTTTAAATATCGGAAAGGGATAATTTCAGTATCTATCGAACGACGTGGACAGTTTGAACTGGGTCGTGTGTGCAGAGGCCCGGCTTTGTACTGTATTGTAGTAACGTATGATTTGCCTCCTCAGGAAAAACAGGACGGGAGCAGCCTTCCAAATAATATCTCTGGCGAAAAAATCGGTCATTTGATGCAGGAGACAAAGTATCTACCACAGAACATTTAATACTAGTTTGTTCTGTGGTAGCTACATACAGGTTGCAAAGCAAACAACTTCTCAAATTCAAAGTGGCATGAAACAGACTGGGCAACAAAATAATAATATTATATGTACTTGTATGCTCACAGAAGAATGGCGGCGAATCTTCTACTTCGGCGGAGGGGCAAACAAACACTTCTTTCACACGTTGTATACATTCTAAATCCTCCTTGGTCGCCTTTGTAGTAGGTATAGTATTATAGTATCTGTGCTATTACCAACACGTTCCCGCGTTGCATACAGGAATATCCCATAATGTTGCTTACACAACGTGGCTTCATTACGGTGGATTCGGAAACGCAACTAGGGTACTGGAGTAGGTTAGGTCGCGTGATGCACGTAGGCTGAATGGTGTTGTTATCTGGTATTATATCGATCCTTTGTTTTGCTTGTTGTATACGAGTTTTGGGAATGATCTATAATTACATGCACCGAAGGCAATGAATGCAATTACTACAAACAAACCAAAAAAACGTGAGTTACGCATTTGCTCGATTGTGTTGGCAGAGGCACAGATGCGTGCGCCCATATTTAACCTCTCATTAACCCAACCATGTTTTGAGGCATCGCGATTTTGAACCTCATGCAATGGTTATAAAATTCAAAACCTTTAACGGGAAAATAGCAGTCGCTATTGCAGTCTTGGGTCGATGACGGTAAAAATGTATAATCCAATACTCTTTATTCCAGTGTTTTTTAAACTGTGAGTCCCGACCTCGTAACGGCTCATTCGGGGGGCCGCGAGCAAAAGAAAAACCGGCCAAGTGCTAAGCGGACTCGCGCACGAAGGGTTCTATACCATTATCTATAAAAATGGCAAAAATAACGTTTAAATTAACGTTTAAACGTTAAACCCTTAAATAGTTATTTTATTTAAATTTAATTATTTAATTTTAAACTGAATAATATAACTCAATATTTTGTAAATATTTCAAGCGTCTTCCTGTTGCCGTTATCTATTCCGAGCAAAAACGAGCAAAAAACGACGTTTGTTGTATGGGAACTCGCCTTAAATACTTGTTTAATATTTAATTATTTATTTTTAAGGTGAATGTAATGACTGGTGACAGATGGACATACAGACGGACGGACATCGGAGGCTTAGTAATAGGGTCCCTTTTGGCACCATTCGGGTACGAAACCATAAAAAGGTAAATATTTCTTGCACACAGTATGTATACTGCTGAATCTCTCTTCTCTTTCGTTAACCCACTGCAGAGCAGTTGTTTTTAATTGCTCGCATCAACTTGGTAGAAATGTCATATTTAGGGGGGGTTTATTTGCCCTCATTGCAAGTTTTATAGTGTATCTTTAGTCGACGTACTAGCCATGTAAAATTTCCGGGGCGGCTTGCCCCGCCCCTCATGCATGCATTTAGTGGCTCTTTATTCAACTTGCTAATCGTGTAAATTTTTGAATGTGAAAGGGGGCCGCGTAAACTAAAAGACTGAAATACACTGCTTTATTCTATTCACCCAGATAATTACTACTTATATGAGATCGTTCTATCAGTTGCCTTAGTCAGTTTTCTTGACTGTTGGTACAGTACCTATTTCTCAGTCTGGCTATATCACTCCCCCGAAATGACAAACATCATCTCAAAATTCTAGAAAAAGACTCGCTTCGCCTCCTAGAGGCCTCTTTTCTAGAGGACGGGATCCCCAGCTTCATAGATGAACTTTCAAAATTCAATCAAAATTCAAACTTTCTCACCGATTTAAATCCGCTTTTTGTGTTAAAGTTTACCACCTCCTTCGAAGCTCTCCTCTTTGGAAATACCCTGCTATTTTCAACCTACTAGACGTTTTGAAAGCGTTTTGACCCAAAACTCTAAAAGCCAAATTATAAACACCAATTTCGATGAACGAAGCTGGATCCAAGCTACTCTCCCAATAAGACGGAGGCCTGGGGATCACATCCACCCAGTTGTTTAGCAAAGCGCGCTTGTCTCCTATCAGCCAGGGAGAAGGAGTCAGGAGACTGGCTGTACGCTATCCCCTCGAGGCACATCGGCACCCTAAACGATCCAGCCACACTGACACTCTCCGTCTGCCTGCGACTCGTCGTGAGGACGAATAAACCCCATCGCTGCCGTTGTGGTGCCAGGGTGGACCACATAGGTCACCACGGCCTCTCCTGTCAGCGCAGCGCCGGCCGTTGGTCCCGTCACGCCTGCCTGAATGACGTCATTCGCCGTGCCCGCCGCCAGATGTGGCGTGCCAGCAATCCCCGAACCCAATGGCCTGGCACGTGACGATGGCAAGCAGCCAGACGGAATGACGCTCATTCCCTGGCAGAACGGGAGGTCGCTGTTTTCGGACGCGAACTGCGTGGATACGTTGGCAACGTGTCACCTACTGGCGACCTCAGCCGCGGCTGGCGCTGCGGCGGCAGCTGCAGAGGGCCCAAGCGACGAAAATATATGCCGTTTGGCGTGGAGTCCCTCGGCCTTAGGGCTCTGACCCTCAACGAGTCCTTAAAGACTAAGCGACTCGTCGAAGCGTCGGGAGACCGTAGGGCTGCCAACTATCTCGCTCAACGTATCTGTTTAGCAAAACAGCGAGGAAATGGTGCCAGCAAATTAGGCACCCAGCCGCGGCAGCGATCGTGGGGAAAAAAATAATTTAGTATAGGTTTTAGGTTTTGTTGAGTTTTAATATTTATTGTATAAATTCATTGTATTATGTAAGTATTTGATTGTAATGTAATGGTAAATTTTCATGTGATGCCTTGGTTTGTTGGAAGAAATCTCTTTTTAGAGATAAGCTAGCCTTTGTATGTGTATATTATATGTTTTCCGCTAATATAACTTTTTATATATCTATGTGCAATAAAGAATTATGATATTATGAAAATTATTATTAAGAGACCGGTGACCGCGTGAATCTTCCATACAAACGTAATACAATATTTTTTTGAATTTGAGAAATAGTTTAACGTATTTAGACTGTTAATCGGATTTATACACTGTTTACGCAAGTTCCTGGTCTGTATACCAGGGTTTATCTTCAACCAATTTAAAAATATTTTTAAGTAATTTGAATAAGAACCTTGGTATACGACCAGGAACCTGGGTAAACACTGTATTGATCCAATTAACAGTCTAAATGCTTTGAACTGTTTTCAAATTCAAATCATTTTTGTATTACGTTTGTATGGGAAATTCACGCGGTCACCGGTCTCTTAAGCCTTAAATTATACATATAATATAAATAAAAAAGCCATCGAACTTCAACCTCTAAGCAACTTAGACGACCCTCAATGTCAATGGTCAATTGTAAGACGGGCTGGTTTCCGCAACTCGACGACGAAAGCGCCTATTTTGCGTGTGGGTGGGAATGCGACATCATTCGAGCCAACCCAACTCCTCCAGGAACGCCAGTAGGCCCTTTACGTTACCGACTATCCCTGGAAGGTCCCTCGATTGACCGAGGTGTTTAGCCCTGTAGTCCGCTACTCCTGTGCACTCCATGAGGACGTGAGCAGCCGTTTCTTCTGCCTCCAAGCAGGCTCTGCAAAGGGGGCTGTCGGTAACACCTAGGACATATAGATGTTTATTAAAGAAACCATGGCCAGTAAGTGCTGCAGTTACCAGTCGCATGCGCGGCCTACTAAGTCGAAACAAGGTCTTAGCCAGCCTAGCGCTAGGGGACGGCAAGGCCAGCTTAGCCTGCCTGCACTCCTCATGGTTTGTCCAAAGAGTGGCATGATAATTCCTGGTCGACTCTCTCAGAAATGAGCGTACCATCTTGAAGGGAAGAGGGATGATAGGTTCGGGACCATACGCTGTCAAGCTAGATCCTTTACGCGCCAACTCATCCGCTGCATCGTTACCTCTTGATCCGCTGTGTCCTTTTATCCATTGAAGGATTACGCGGTTATGTTGACATACCTCCATTAGTCGTTTGTGACACTCTTAGATTAGCCCTGAGTTAATAGTGTTGCTATTTAGGGCTTGTAGGACGGCCATGCTATCCGAGAGTATTCGAATGGAGGAATCTCTTACCTTTCTCGATGCTATGGCATTAGCGGCCGAGATGATGCCCATGCATTCAGCTTGAAAGACAGTGTTATGGGCACCCAGTGGAATGGCTATCTTGATGTTTAGGTCCTCCGAGAAGGTGCCTGAACCAGTGCCTGCTTCAGTTTTTGAACCATCGGTAAAAATTCTGAGCTCTTTAACGTCGAGCCCCTCAACCCGATGGTCTTCATGTAACTGTATATTGTATTTTTTGTCAAAAACAAATTGTTTAGGGATTCTGTCACTGCAAGCCATAGAGATGGGAATTTTTTTGTAAACTTAGACGACCCTCTTGCTAGAAAGAAAATTAAATCAATCCATAGCTGCGGCGATAGCCTTTCCCCCTGTCCCGCAAAATGGTGTATTGAATGAATGTGCCCCTGCCACTCCGTATCGGAAATAGAGTGACGATACAGTTTCCGTCACGTCAAAAGAACGCTGGACTATAATCAATGAATTGAACCCAGCGTTATTTTAACGTGTAAAACTGTATGTTTCATTGTTTTTGTATATCAAATGTATTTTTTATGCAAAACTCGACTTTGTACGTCGACACCATCAAAAGGAAGCGCCACACTATTGCAAAATTTGCTTGCTATTCGCAAGGAATAAAAACCTATAAGGTACGACCCGTCCACCTAGAATCATGAAATTTGTCAAGGTCTTAAAGCACAAGTAAATGAAAACTGTTCCCACACAAAAAAAGTGATTTAATGCGGATCCCTCGCTGCGCGAGTCGAACTCGCACTTGGCCGGTTATTATTTTATTATTTGTCTATGTACAGCGGATAAACGTATGTTCTATTATATTCTATTCCAGACTTGCCTGTAGCTTTCTTCCCTTCCTTTGTTCCCTAAGTTCACCTCGCCTAACCCATAAAGCATCTCGCAAAACCGGGCGTCGAATCTAGGCCGCCGGGTCAACAAGGGTCATGCGGGCCACAACTGGGTCGGGCAGGTTATCTCTTCCGGGCCACGGAGAAACGGAATGGGTTATTTTGGTGGCATTATTGCCCTGCATGTGCAGTGCTCAGCCAACGAGCTCTGCAAATCACTGGGATTAGCTCTGATTTTGCGGTAAACCGTTTTGGGGAGGTCGGTTCTTTGTTCACCAAACGGTATGGGTGCTTTGTTCTAATTGATGAGTTCTATGTATGAGACACATAATTACTTCCCAGTTAATCAGATAAAAAATATTCTGAGTCTTTCGTAAACTGTGTCAATATGTGATGTTATTTACTCACTCCCAGGACATTGACTTTGATTAGACTAATGCAAATTTTCAAGTCATAAACAAATCAACTCAATAGGTACCTACCTATGTATTTTAAATGTGTTTACAGAAGGTTTGAAGAAATTCAACACTCCATTTCATAAACAGTTCAATCAGGAAAATGCATCAGCCAACAGGAATGATTCCCAGAACGTAGCATCGCAGCGCGCAAAAGCAAACGCGAACTCGGCAGGTCAACCGTCGGACTTCTAAATATAGGTCGGAGTTTGTTGATATTCAACATCTCCGCACTAAAAGTGCGCCCGCGATCAACACTATTATCTCAATAACTTTGATACTTCTAATCGAGAATTACTCGTATAAGAATAGTTGTGACTCGATCCGATTTCAAGCACTGGGAATTGGGTGAAATAGTCATAATAGAGGACCGATCACCCGCCTGTGGTCAGCGGGCGTGCCAGTCCCACTTTGACATCAATCTAACGGCCATTTCAGTGTCATGCGGGTTTCATCACGCACGCGGGATTATGGGATTGATGCCGCATGCGGTGCTGTCAGTATGGCGCCCCGAGTCCCGCTTGCTGGCTGGCTTGGATGCACTCCTGTGACAGCCTCTTGCCCGGTGAATGTCTGGCAATTCTATGACATTTAAGTGGCACTTTATTTGATCAGTAGGCTATGCTTTCGACTATTTGATATGCTTTTTCATATCGCCGTCCCGGGAATTGATCGGTTCCCCATTCATTGTTTTCGCGACCTATCCTAAGACCTTGTCCTCTACCTATCTCCTTTACTAAAGTTCCATCTATCCATACTCAAATTCATCAACATTGGTTCATCGGCCTGAAATGAAAACGAAAGACTCAAGCAGACATAATTTCGCAATGGATTTGTTTATTATTACTTCAAGAATCAACTTACCTTCACTTTTCCACTGTCTTCTATGGGAAAATGTTTTATTTCACTATGCCGGTATTTGGTGTCATACCTAACTGTGTTTACAGTGAGGTGACTATGCGAATGTAATTCCATTGTTTCGTTTTCTAGCGCGTGTGTAGAGATGATTGATGTCTTCCCATTATCATTTTTCAATTGGTGTCAACCATTGTTTGGCTATCCTTGATTCAGAGGAGATTAGGACACATCTCCACAGCACTGCTACTCACCATCAGTGTGGGTTGATTATATAGGTTACCTTCCTACATTGATGATGATGGTTGATGGTTCCTTTAACTTATAAACAATCAAACATAGTGTCATGTCTATTCCCGTAATGGTTTCGATTGGTTATCCGAAAATAAGCATCATATTTGCAGGACTACAAAATACCGAGAGAGTTTACCAAAACGTTGCGTACATTACGCTAGTATACACTATCCCGGCTTGAAATAATTCCAAAGTGTTTCGAGATTACTCCTCCGTAATTTCACCCTATTAGAGCTGCTGTCTCGGGTCTTCTCCAGTAATGAAGGGTATATTACAGTCTGGGTTGTTCACCTCGACCGATGTGCTTATTCATTTACCCTCACTCAGCGCTGTCGATGGCGTTTTAATGTCTGATTCGATGAAACGTGGTTCGCATGACTGATGTGGGTAACTGAATCGTGATAATACGGTATGTTGATATCATTTTGAGTCGCTTTAGGTACCTAGGCAGTTAGTGTCTTTGTTGTGTGGAGGTCTGTCTCTGCGGTGAACGACTTCTGCATTGCTAATGTTTGCAACGCCACTTGTGCACAATCCAACTCGAAGGACCGTTATTGAATTATAGGTTATGTTTTTTCTGCAAAGCAAGACTGGCAACACGGATGGTGCTAATATGTGCCTTTACCACTCATAACTTACTTTATAAATGATTGCAATAAAATAAAATACTGACGAAAAGATACTAAAACATTTTCAACACTATCCTCTGGCAGTAAATATAAGCGTGATCTGTTCTACAATACAAATGTAGGTAAAATAGATAAATATGGTTGGTGATTTCACCAGAAACTTTCCGTGTGCTCAGAGTGACGAAGGACCTACGTATTACCAAGTATAGTAAATACTGGTTATACTAACCGCTTTGTGATATGCCTCGTCTCAATAAAGTAACAGTATTATTTATAGTACATATATCGTTTGTCAGTTCCGTCACGTTATAACAAATGCAGGCAGCTAACGGTAGCGTGGAAAATGTACCTTGGTGTAGACGGTTAGATATACCTTCTTACTTATAAAACACTTACATACACACGAGTTAGATAGACTACATAGATATGCAGTGAAATAACTGGGTACTTAGAATTTGTTTGTTAAATAATCTAAATAAAACTTAACCACTAGTATAAAAAAAATAAAAATATATATATATTATTATGTCCGAACGAGGATTCAAACCCAGCATGATATGGTCTATTATATCACGAGGGGTTGTTAAAACATGTCTCTTGTATGAGACCCAATTTGATTTTTAAAATCTCGTGGTGATTTTTTTTCTGTAGCGGCAACATAAATACACATTCTGTAAAAAAAAACTTATAAGGTTCATATTAAGGTTCATGACATACAGCCCGCTGACGGACGCACAGACGGACAGCGGAGGCGTAGTATAGGGTCCCGTTCACCATACTTCGGTTATGGAACCCTAAAAAAGACTGATAGTCGATTTATTGAGGACTAAATAGCAGAGCAACATAACTTCATATTTTTTATAACGATGAAATAAATGTTTTATAACGTGTGCATAAATTTAAATGCGGAGCGAAATTGTAAAAAAAAACAATTTAAAAATAATCAAATTATGTTTATACGCATTTGCGTTTAGGCGGAGGAGGTCATTTTCTGACTAGTATTAACAATAGTTTGTTAATACTAGCGTAAAGAATTCAACAGCATTGATACTCAATCTTTCGCGTTACTTGAGACTTACAATAGTACATTTCCCAAGAGTTCGCAAAGGCTTATTATGTTTACGAACCGAGAAGTTTACGGCACGAGCCGAGAAGGCGAGGTTCCTAAAAAGCCTTTTTGAAGGATTTAAGAATAGAATTTTTCCGCCGGAGAACCCAAAATCAAGCGGTGCTATTTTTAGCTCAGAAGTCGGAAAAAGGCTGAATGTTTTGGGTTAATGCGCCGCCTGCAGGCATACAAAACAAGCAACATCATAGCGCAGACTTATTGCACTCTTTTTTTTAATTATTTATTAAAAACCGGTCAAGTGCGAGTCTAAATCGCGCACGAAGGGTTCCGTACCACCGTTCAATGGAAGCGATGGTGTGGAGTGAATAGTTTGGATTTTACACAGCAAAATATTGTTTACAAAGTTATTGGTGCGGTTACTTTCACACTCCATGTACGTAACCAGGTGCATCCATAAGTTTGTATGTGGTATTGAAAGAATTGTTGTATGGGAGCCCCCTTAAATATTTCTTTTATCCTGTTTTTTAGTATTTGTTATAGCGGCAACAGAAATACATAATCTGTGAAAATTTCAACTCTCTAGCTAGCTAGGTTCTTGAGATACAGCCTGGTGACAGACGGACGGACGGACGGACGGACGGACAGCGAAGTCTTAGTAATAGGCTTCCGTTCTTACCCGTTGGGCGTACCCAACGGGTAAGAACGGAACGCTAAAAAGCATGTTCAAGCGACTATCGAAAAAGGGATATTATAATGTTAAAAATTACTTAATGATGGGACTGTATGGGGTTAATCTAGCTCTCAGACCTTTCTGTTATTAATTTTCTAATTATTTATTCCTGCTTATTAATTATAATAATTAATATCGTGATATTTATTAAAAGAGATCTAAAAGACAATCTGTAGGAGTTTCTACGCCCTGTTTCTCCCACAGTCGTCCAGTGTAGAGAGGGGCAAAAAATTACGTTTGCTAAGCATAGTTATGTAAATGTCTACAGTAATAAAGACATTTGACTTAGACTTTGACTCTTCATTAGCATCATTTTGTGCCTTTTTTCGTCTCCATAAACTTAAATCAAACTTCCCTTTGTGCCTTTCATTCAATTGGCGAGTTGCAAATGATATACTTTCTGAGCAGGGTTTTTGAAAAATCAATAGATAGCGCTTAAGACACCCCTCCCTTTTTTCGCGCATGATAAATGTGGTATCTTATATGGGCAGAGGCCAATTATACAAAAACAAAATGTTACCCTTAAATGTCACGTTAACGTGATAATTGAAAGTTGTAATAAATATTTGAGAATATTGGGCATTGGGTACAGATTTAGAGGTTACACTAAAAACAGCAGACCTTTAGGTAAAGGTTAAATCGAGATTGGATTAATATTTGGACGACGTCACTCAAAAAGGCAGACACAGATAAATTAGAATCAGCATCGCAGGCGAAATCTTTACTCAAACTAATTTTATTTCAATCTTTACAATGACATCCAATATCTGTAGAATATTAGCGAAAATCAGAGCAGGTAAGGTAGTATGCAGCTGTATGCATTAATTTAAGCGAATGTGTGACATCACAAACACAAATCACCGTTTGCCGAGAATTTACTTCGTGTAATAAACATTTCCTCTGAATAAATAGATCTTCATCATTACTTCTTTTTCATGCATTACAATGCATTACATGTTCACGTCGAGGATCTTTCAGGGGGTCAATGCACTACAATAGTCTAGTATGATCTAGTCTAGACATTCTATCACGTAGAGTAGAAGATAGAATTAGGAGTAATAAGGGCTCACCCTGTATAGCGTAGTGGATACACTCAGGACCGTCTATTTGTGAACTGGCTCCTTCAACTAAGGAACATGCTTGTTTTGTAAATATTAGATTTGCTCAATGAGCAATTTCAAAAGTCAACATAACATAACATTTACATAAATGCACAAATATTTTTTCTGGCCCCACACTAGGATAACCTGTGTCATGGGAACCAGAAACAGCGACGTCAAAAATATTTAAACATCCAATACCCTGGGGGTTTATTTTTCGTAATCGAAATTCGAAACTGGGGCCTCTCGCTTGGGAAGCACGGCCTCGACGACAACGCCAGGTCATCGTTCATTTGATAGGTACTACCTATAAATTTTAACATAAAATCAAATGATTTACATTTCAACACAAGTTTTGCGATTAGAAGATTCTAATCAGGCAAAAGATCAAAAGATTTTGTGTCTAATCCAATGATAAGTTTAGACATATGGGTCGAACCGCGAAAAGTTGGACCAAAATATTCATGACACACATGACCGCAGGGCCGGCATGCTACGGTTGCAGAACACACCCTAACGTTCATGACTAAATATTACAGACATGACTGTTACACTAAGGGAAACATCAGAAATCTAAAAAAAAAACCGTAGTCATTTATTCTTACAAAGAAAAAACAAATACATCTATCAATCCATGCATCCCAAACGTTCGCATTCGTATTTTTTTGTATATAAGGGTACTTATAGGAAGTAGGATTATAATCGGTGGTTGATAAATTTCGTTCTAAAATAATAATGAAGATTTATTTAAAAAAATAGGCAAAAAAGACCATTCCGCCCCCTTATCTCCGAAACGAATGATACAAAAATTAAAACCGGTCATTTACAATACCTTGGACACTATTTACACATATGATCTAGCCCCAAACTAGGATTCCCTCAATCGTGGGTACTAGACTACGAAACACATACTTATATCCATAAATATTTTACTTCGATGGATAAAAAACCCTGACTAGGGTACAAACATCCGGTATCATCGAACAAATACTTGCTCCCACCGGGACTCGAACCCGGGACCCTTGGCTTCGTAGGCAGGGTCACTGCCGACTCGGCCATTCGGGTCGTTTCCGAAATTTTGTAAACAACATTTTGCTCTCTTCACACAGGAAAAAAAAAAATACCTACTCCCCATGAATACCATTGTGCGGTGGTACGGAACCCTTCGTGCGCGAGTCCGACTCGCACAAGACCGTATATTTTTAAATTGCGTTTGGTTTATTATATATTGCTCTACCAGCAACTAATATAGACATCCTGTGAAAATTTAAAACCTCTTCCTATCACGGCTTATGATGCTATACAGCCCGCTCACGGACGGACGGACAGACAGACGAGCAGAGGAGGCGTAGAATAGGGTCCCGTTTGGCACCCTTCGGGAACGGAACCTTAAAGATTATATGCGCTACCGCCAGGTTGTGTGTGACCAAATACGTGGACTAGAGTCAACGACGAAGGAGTTTCTTGACTTGCTATTCTTTGATAAGTTGTTGTTCTAGTCATCTATACGTGTGACCATATCTAACAATGTTTTCGTGTTTTAGGTACGTCGGAGTGGGGTGTAATGGCTGTCTGTAATTATGTTAAAGGTATTGGATCTGTAATAACTCTCAGCAATTAACGCAAACGATATTCTTACAACAATGCATAAGTACGGTAAAAATTGGAGTTAGGTAGGCCGGTATTTCTGTTTCATATAGTGTACGCAGGAAGACCTAGAACTACTAATACGTACCTGCATTATATTCACGCCCAAGTTTAGTTAATCGTTCAATAACCCTTTTGTTTCCTATTCATATTCGTAATCTACCATTATAAAGGGGATGTGATGTGAATGACTTTTAAAGTGAAATGGTATAAATCAACATCCATTCCTTTAGAGTTGGAGTTAACGAGGATATCCTTCCTTCAACGCAAAGGTTCTTTCCCTCGGTCCGAGTTCACCGAACCTCCCGACCTGCATTCACCCCTAATACCACACTCACTCAGTACATAAGGTGGTAGGTATCTATGAATTTTTCGAAAGAATGCCCTATACTACCTAGTCGTTCTACGGATTTAATGAAAATCATATCGAACGTTACGCTTTAAATACAATTTTAGCAGGATTTTGGCTTTTCATGGATCTGCTTGTGTTTTTGGTGGAAAAATACTTGCATAGGTACAATATCTTTGTCGCATAACTCCTTTCGAAGTTCGATTCATACGCATCAGAAATGCTTACATGGTTACTCCCGACACCGATCAGATCCGAACTGTTTCGGTGTTTCAATGATACTAATTACTTCTTGATTCTTTCATATATTCTCTAGGAACACCATCACTTGACACACGTTAATGTCAGTGTCAGACTGTCAGTTCCAGCAATCAGCAAACCTGAAGGTGCCCGAAAAGCTTTAAAGATCACTGGATGGAATTTAGTCATGGACCCCCGTGGCCGCAGATGGCATTTGATGGTAGGCTTAGAATAAATTCGTCTAAGATGGTAGGTATGATTTTTCTAGAAATCAGTAGAACAAAGTTGGACGAGTATAATTAATAACGACGTGTTAGGAGTGGGACTGTCTACTACAACTACCTATTTACTTTTTTAATACAACTTCCCTTTGTTGTCTGGAGAAAGAAGCGTTATGTAACCATGCCATTGGAATCAATTGGAAATTCTATCCGACAGATAATCTAAGCTTTCGTTCCTTCTGCTAAGCTAAATTAGATTAGAGCTTAAAAGTATTTAGAATTCCTTAACTCCTTTGTTTGTTATTTTCACCCGACTACGGCAAAGCCAAAAGGAGGGTTATGATCACAGACTGTATAGGGAATTATGATTTTGACCAGAATATATGTACAATCATTTGTGTCACCAGAACATCTAAACTGCTTATCATAATTTGACAAACAGATTTAAAAAACGGCCAATTAGGGGTCGGACTTGCCCACGAAGGGTTCTGTACCACCGAACAAAAAAAAATGGTTTTAACTTACAATTTTATAAACCTAAAATTTCCTTTTTGCCTCCTAAAGTATCCCTCAAAAATTCATCACATGTACAGGTGTGTTTTGTACAGTTACGTCCGTCTCAGGAATGGTTATTTACATAATATCTATAAATGTACATAAAGGCTCGCTACCGATTTCATCCCAAATTAAGGAAATATTCACCTAAAATTGTACACCCTATTTTATACTAAGCTACATGGGGTCGTCTCGCTCCACTCCGCTTCACTTCTGCTTATCTAGTTGTGACTTGTGAGCTAACATACCTAACTTTAGTATTCTGACAGAAAGTGACCTATCGCAATCATTACGGTTCTGTGAAAATAAATGGGGGCACTAAATTTGGTAAACATTTAATATATTTGGAAGTCAAAAAACAAGCCAATAGCTAATTTGTTGTCGATAGCAAACTTCTTCTTCTTCAGCATGTTCTTGTCCACTGCTGGACATATGCCTCCCCAATTGACCGCCAAATCGAACGCTCTGGGCGGCCGGCTGTACCCCTGATGTCATCGGACCATCGTGCCGAAGGTCTTCCAACACTTCTCTTACCTGTACGGGGCCTCCAGGACAGAACTTAAGAGCCCCATCTTCCGTCGTTTCTGCGACAGATGTGTCCTGCCCATTGCCATTTAAGTCGCGCAACACGTTTTTCTACATCGGTGACTTTGGTGCGTTGGCGAATGAGTTCGTTCCGTATCATGTCGCAACGGGATACTCCGAGCATCGACCTTTCCATTGCTCTTCGTGTGACTGTCAGTTTTTGCATCATCCCGGCAGCCAGAGTCCATGTTTCGCAAGCGTAAGTCATCACCGGGACAACACACTGATTGTTGACGCTAGTCTTGAATGTTTTGAGGGATCTTAGAGTGGAAGACATCCTTGAGCTTTCCATAGGCTGCCCACGCAAGTTGTATTCTTCGGTCGACCTCTCGAGCCAGTGGGTCTCGTCCAAGTCTGATGATCTGCCCTAGGTAGTTGTACTCCTCCTCTTGCTCTATCGCTCGGACGTCAACTGTGATCGGTGATTGAGACATATCGATCGTGCCCATAACCTTAGTCTTATCCAAATTCATTTTAAGGCCTACCCGGATTGATGCGTGGCACAGATCATTAAGCATGTTTTCCAGTTCTCTTGGTGTTTCGGCGATTATAATGATGTAGTCTGCAAAGCGGAGGTGGTTAAGGTGTTCTCCATCCACATTTATGCCCAAACCATCCCAGTCAAGGGTTTAGAACATATCTTCTAGTGCGTTTGTGGAAGAGCTTTGGAGGTATGACATCTCCAGCCAGGCAATGACCTCGTTCGACTGTCAGAACTGACTTACTTCGAGTTTAACAGGTTCGGCCCAGCTACCTTCGGACTCTTGCCAGTGGATGAGGGTTCCGTGGCCAAAATTATTTTACAGATGACTTCTAACGCCTGTGGTTCTGACAAAATTAGTAGAGATATGCTATTGATCACCCTGTCACATACTCTAAAGGCTGTAACTGCAGTTGTCAATACCTCGCTTACCACACACGCTTTCCCTCAACAATGGAAAACTGCAGTTGTGCGACCCATGCCCAAAAATAACGATCCTCAAATATTAGCGGACCTCCGACCCATTAGTTTGCTCCCCTATTTGTCAAAGATCGTCAAAAAGGTGGTACACAACCAGGTGATGACATATGTTGAAGACAGTGCTATCTTGTCGATTCTACAGTCAGGTTTCAGAAGGGATCTGCCTTAGTTGATGTGGTTGACGACATACGTGCAGCACAAGATGGGGGGATGGCACTGTTCTGGCCCTTCTTGACTTTTCGAGAGCATTTGATTGCATTAATATTCCACTACTCCTCTCCAAAATTGGTTCAATAGCTATCTCGGCAATCGCCAGCAACAGGTAGTCTTAAATAGAAATGATGGGTCAAGCCACATATCGAGGAGCGTAATGTTTGATCGGGGGGTGCCTCAAGGTTCCATTCTGGGGCCTTTGCTATTCATTATGTTTAGTGCTGACATTATTAACAGCATGAAGCATTGTAAATACCACCTCTACGCCGACGACCTACAATTATATATATATACACATGAATAGGGAAACCATTGATGGGCGTATCCGTGACCTTAATGCAGATTGCGTCTCTTGCTGGTCGTCTGGAAGTTCTTTAGTTCAAAATCCCAAAAAGTCTAAATACATGATACTGGGCTCTAGACACCGAGTTGCGACTCTTACAGATCTAGAGCCACGCCTCCTTATAGTAGGAGTTCCCATCGAACGGGTTACAAAAGCTCGTAATCTTGGCCTCATCATGGATAGCGAACTACGCTTTGAAAAGCATATATCGGAATTAGTGAGGAATTGCTTTTATAGACTGAGTATTCTGTATAAATTGCGGGGATATCTATCTGTGGATATGCGCGTTGCTCTCTGCGAATCGTTAATACTTTCAAACCTTAATTACTGCATTCCTGTGTATGGTCCATGCCTATATGGCAAAACCCATAGACTTATTCAACGTGTACAGAACGCCTGTGCTCGTTACTGTTTCGACATACCTGCAAGTGGACATGTCACGCCTTTCATCAACGCTGTAAACCTGCTGAAGATGAAAGGTAGACAGTTCTTGTTCCTTGCATCGCTCCTGTTTGGTGTTATTAAGACCGGCAAGCCAGAGTATTTGTATGATAAATTCACCCGAACAGAGCCACGACAAGTAACTTGTCTGTGCCGCGGCATGTGACTGCAGCGTTTCGTTGCAGTTTCAGGTATTTGGCTACCAAATGTTGGAACAACATCCCTCCACCAATATGGCAATTAAAGTCCAAAACCTGTTTAAAACTTCGTTTGAAGAAACTTCTTTTGGATCAACAACAATAATAACCGTTCTGTCAGTCCATGGTGGCCGATGCTTAGAATGATGTGTGGCGTGGCACGTTCCTGTTTTCTTGCTATTTGCTTGCTCATGCTGTTTGCGTCCTTGTTTATTTGCTTGCTTCTGGATGGTCAGGTCTTCCTCTTTCACGTTTTCTTCCCGCTTATTCCTTGTATTTTCTGGTTCCGCTTTGTATATCTTTCTCTTCGATAAAACATTCACTATTCGTTATGTATTTACCCACCATATTTGTATTTATCCTTTGTATAATATTGCACCGTATGTATGACACACATTATATTTATGCATCACACACACTGTATTGACTCACTCTGCCTACTATATGGTTCGGCAGAATATCAGTGTTACAGGTTCCCTGTAGCGTATGCTGAGCCGCACCTTTTCACTGTCACGTTACACGCCCCGCATATAATTTTTCATGACTCCTACATAGGTACTTTTCTTTATTTTTGTAATTTTTCTGATTTTTTTATTGCTGGTTGATTTTTATTCTATTTTTTCTGTTTATCTATGTGTGTAATTTGACTTTTGAATAAACTTTTTCTATTTCAATATTTCAAAATCTCCTTGGCGTACGCCTCTTTTGTCTGGAAAAGTCGTCATGGAGCCTTGGACTTGAACAGTGGATTGTGGCAGAGTAGTAAAGACTCATCAGTATCTGGAGGTCGATCTGAAATCGCTGTGAGACTCCAAAACAGCTCAGTGTTCCACGGTGTCAATAGTTTTTTCATAGTCGACAGTTGAATTTTACATAGATGATGTATTTCTGTTGTCGCTATAACAACAAATACTAAAAAACATAATAAAATAAATATTGAAAATGGTTACAATACAACAAACGTGATTTGTTTGCTTTTTTTTTGCACGATATTTATAACGGCAACAGTAGTAGTAGTAACAGGCGCTTTAAATATTCATAGAATATTTCTTTAAATAAATAAATAAATAAAAATAAAACAAATATTTAAGAGGTGCTCCCATAGTACAATCTTGATTTCTTGCCGTTTTTATAGATAATGGTACGGAACCCTTCGTGCGCGAGTCCGACCCATACAACAAAATTGATGTATAGAGTAAACCACAAACAAACTTATAAATGCACCTGAAACCGAACATGGAGTATGCAAGTAGCCGCACCAATGACTTTGTAAACAACATTTTGCTGTATAAAATCCAAACTTTTCACACCGCACCATCCCTACCGTTGTACGGTGGAACGGAACCCTTCGTGCGCGAGTTCCACCCGCACTTGACTTTTTTTTTTTAAGGTAAATAAAATGTTGTTTCATCATGACAATGCACCAGTTCACACGTCGACTATTGCAATGGCTGAAATTAATGAGTTGAAGTTCGAATTGCCTCCTCAATTCCTCGTGCACATATTCGCCAGATCTAGCTCCCTCGGATTATTTTCCTTTTGCAAACTTAAAAAAGTGTCTCGGCGGTTAAATATTTTTCTGTCATGAAGAGGTAGAGTCTGCTATTGTTGGCTATTTTAAGGAGCTTAACACTGATCACTTTAAACAAGGTATGACATCAAAGCTTTAAACAATGTATGAAGAACATCGCTGGTAAAAGTGTATTGCGGTCAAGGAAACTATATTGAGAAAAAATAAGTTTTTTCCATTTATTTTGTGTTATCTTTGTAAGGCCGGTTACTTCTGGGAAGATACTTGTATATGATACATTTGTAGGTCATTAACATCATGCACGTGTCCATTAACCTTCCAAGAGTCCTTTAGCCGAAAACAGACTGCGAATCGAATGAGAGCCGCTTAAATTCATTTCCCGAGCGAAAGGCAGTGACAGCATGACTTAGGAGCCCTTTAACTTTGAGGGTCGGTTGTGCATCCAGACCAGACCATCCTATATACTAAATTATCATGCAGCCTGACTCAGCCATTTCGCGCAGACTGTAGGTACATAGAATGGATTTTCGTTGCAATATCGTCGAAGCACCGTCGCAGCTAGTCCTTTGTTGTCTGGCTCCACTGGCTCCAACGACGACGGGCGCGCGTCGTAATAACTTACAACTTCCACGCTGTTGCAGTGTTTACGTGTGGGCACGTGTGGTGGACGCTCCTCAAAACATTCCCCACTACTGCCACTCCCTAAGAGAAAAGGTATGACCCTTATTCTTTACGGGGTGGCAAAGGTACAATTATGTTGACGTTTATCCGGTTATTTAATCTTTACTTCTATAATTACATCTTACACTTAAATTGAAACAGTGTGGATTTGATGCTTCGTTAGGTCTGAGTAGAGTTTCAGCATTGGGGTGCGCTTTTCAATACCCTATCTATAACAATTATCACTCTGCTGCTATTGTAATGTTTACGTTTGGGCAAATGCGTGTGGTGCGCTCTCCCTGTGGCTCTCCTTAGATCTTGAATTGAATGGTTTGGACAACAGAACATTTTACAATAGGTACTATTATTAAATGTTCTGTGGTGTGGACTGTGGCCAGAGGTTCAGGATTTGGATGCGCATTGAATTCCTCGATATACAAATATTGGGCCAAAAGTTCCGTCCGAAGCTCGTCCGTCAATAACTATGGGTATACCTAAATCTCGGTTCAACGACCGTCAACATGACTTGAGTCATATAGGTACCTACGAAAAGATCGAGTCATAGTGATAATTGACTTCTAGTACCTACCTAGTGTGGGTGGACAGGACATAGCAGCTGCAATGTGCAATATTATTATGAATCGGTAGTTAGTGTAAACCTACTAAACTACTTAGGTAACGTAGAATCATGGACGAATGTAGAATGCACAAAATGCTGCTTAAATAGTGCAAATTAAGGGTCATACAGGGTTGAAAGGGGTATGACTTTGAAGAGGTTCATGAGTTCAGGGGCCCAATTCTGTACTGGAGATTGCATCGCGACCGCTTCGAAGGGCGCAAAACGCCGCAATTGACAGTCAATCTCCGAACAAAATAGGTGCCGCCGGCAAGCCAAACACGGCAATTCGCGACAGTCGGAGCGGTCGCGATGCAATCCCCAGTACAGAATTAGACTCCTGGTTGTTGCATCCAGCCAATAGTTAGATTTTTTACTGATGCCGACACTAATGATAAGTCATTATTTAGACACATTGAAATAGGGGTTTTAGGGCAGGGATAATGGAAAAAGTTGTCCCCTTCAGGCGGCAAAGGGCGTGCCCTTGTCAGTGTCAGAAAATATTCCTACTGCTAATGATACCCGCAGGCTTAGAGGCCGGCGACACAAAAAAGACGTAAGATTTGGACGCGTCGCAGACAGGGCGCAGGCGGGACCCGTCGCGACTTTTTAAAACATTTGTATCACAAGGCATTGAATATATCGGTAACTACTAATAAGTACTAATAAGTACCAATATATACATAAACTAGTACATATAGTAATAATTTACATACTAAAACTACTATCATAGGCTATGTCGACTCGATGGTTGGGTTGCTGGTGCCACGTCGAAATGCCCGAATTATTAATTATCGCCCATTTTATGTTAACATGTGTAGGACCAATGTTGGGTATCAAAGCATTTGTAATAGAATTTCCCGTAGTCATAATAAGTTATCCTCACATTACTCTGAAGATGTAGACATATTTAATCTTAGGTTATGTAAATTCAAAAAGAGCATGACAGCGGCTTTTGCTGTTTGATTTAGCTTGTAATCATTTTCTCTTATATAATTATATTATTTTTGGTTTAAATTGAATAAATTTCTTTCTATACCAAGTGGAGTGCCCCAAGGGTCCTTACTGGGTCCGCTTCTATTTAACATTTTTGTGAATGAAATAAGCGCCTGTTGCCAATCTTCAAGATTACTCAGCTTTGCTGATGATTTGAAAAAGTTTGCAAAAATTGCTTTACCTAATGATGCTTGTGCGCTGCAATTCGATGTAAATCGGCTCGACAGCTATTGCATTAAAAACAAAATAGATTTAAACCCCTCTAAATGTTTTACAGTAACATTTTCTCGTAAACAAAATGTAATTCCTACAACATATACATTAAAGGGTAACATTCTGCACCGAGTAGCGAGCATGAGAGATTTGGGTGTTATTCATGATTCCAAGCTTATTTTTAGTGAAAATATTGATAGTATAGTCTGTAAAGCTGCCAAGTCACTGGGCTTTATAATGCGTAGTTCAGCTTGTTTTACATGTCCGAAGACCCTCAAAATTGCGCTTTCGTGAGGAGCAATCTTGAATATGCATCTTAAATGCTTAAATCTTAAATATGCTTAATAAAGCCTACTATAGCGTACAAGATTTCCTCAATGGTGACTGAAAGATTGTTTAATGAGTGGTAGCGTATGTTTATTAAGGATCTATGTAATTTGCAGTGTTTGAATAATCATCGGACATGTAATATAATGTATTGTTATGTAATTTAAATTTAATCTAAATATAATTTAATTTAAATTAATATTTGTACGCCTTTAAGGTAGAGTGTGGCAAGAACAATATTTATTTAACAACCCTGTAACCCACATTCACAAATAAAATATCTTTATCTTTATCTTTATCTTTATCTTTATCTTTATCTTTATCTTTATCTTTATCTTTATCTTTATCTTTATCTTTATCTTTATCTTTATCTTTATCTTTATCTTTATCTTTATCTTTATCTTTATCTTTATCTTTATCTTTATCTTTATCTTTATCTTTATCTTTATCTTTATCTTTATCTTTATCTTTATCTTTATCTTTATCTTTATCTTTATCTTTATCTTTATCTTTATCTTTATCTTTATCTTTATCTTTATCTTTATCTTTATCTTTATCTTTATCTTTATCTTTATCTTTATCTTTATCTTTATCTTTATCTTTATCTTTATCTTTATCTTTATCTTTATCTTTATCTTTATCTTTATCTTTATCTTTATCTTTATCTTTATCTTTATCTTTATCTTTATCTTTATCTTTATCTTTATCTTTATCTTTATCTTTATCTTTATCTTTATCTTTATCTTTATCTTTATCTTTATCTTTATCTTTATCTTTATCTTTATCTTTATCTTTATCTTTAGATTTGGAATCCTCGATATCAAATCTATGTTGATAAGATTGAGCGATTGCAAACTAAATTTATCAAATTTATCTGCTACAAAATGCTTGTAAATTGTAGCTCTAACAATTTTTTCAAGCATTGTAAGAAACATCACTTTATCCCACTTGTTAAGCGTCGTGAAATTGCAGATATAATGAACTTAGTAAATATAATTAAAGGCAATATAATGATGATTGTCCTAACTTACTTACAGTATTCCCAGGAGGGCCTAGACAATTTCGTCCCATTAGTATTTTTAAGGCTTCTACTAAATATAGGAAAAACAGTTTTTGGGCAGGGCAGGCACGAGTCTTAACAGAGTTATAGTTCATTTAGACTTTGACATATTTAATGATAGCATATCACTAATTAGAAATGGGTTAATCCGATTTTATATGGGTGGTACATAAAATAGCGCAGGCAGGTTCAGGTTTAGTTTATTAAAATCATGTAGGTAGGAACTTAACCTCTTGAATACCATCGGCTTACGCCACTTTTCCGTTAGGTTTTAAATTTTATTACCATTCCATAAGGTTCAAAATCGCGACCCGTCCCAACTACCCTCGGTTTTTGAGAGGTTAATATGTTTTTCATGTATGTTATTAAAAAAATGTTGGGTAAATGTCTTGTACAGCATGTCGTATGCTGTAGGTACTTGTGTGCGTAAATCAATTGGGCTAAGTTTGTTCTTGTAAGATAGTTAAGTTCTATAAGTGAGAACCTGTAATTTTCTCTGTAATTTAATTATATTGAAGTTTATAGAAATATTTCACGCTGTTAGCTCTCCATGCATGGATAAATAAATATATAAATATAGAAAAGATGGGGCACTGACGTGGGAGCGTGTTTTTTCGAGTGATCTTGGCAAGATAAACAGCCCACTCCCCGCACCCCACACTCCGTCCTCCCCCCCCCCGGTCGCGCCCATACCTCGTCTACGTCGTGTCTGCGGCCCCGTCTATATGTTTTTCGTCGCGATACGGTTCTACACATTTTTCATAAAGGGAATTTAAATTAAAATCTGCGATTGCGTGTAATATTATGTGTACTGTCTTCTTGGGGAAAGCTGATAAGAATATTAAATACGGTCAAGTTCAAGTTGGACTCGCGCACCTATGGTTCCGTGCTACCTTATAATGATCTTTCTTGCATGGTGATTAGGTAACTTTAAGGTTCCTGTGTGTAAAATGTAGTTTACAAAGTGATTGGTGCGGCTACCTTCATACTCCATGTTTGTAACCAGGTGCAGTTATATTTAAAGCATATATTTCTTATTTTATTTCCTGTAATGTTTATGTAACGACCTGTAAAACGTTTTTTTTTTATTTTACTTAGTTTTTGACATAAGGAGGTATTTTTTGGTCTTTTTTCCTGTTTTCTTAAGTATGTTTTTCACTAAGCCTTTTACTAAATCCGATAGGTTTATGAAAAAAATATGATATTCTCGTAACAAACACTTTTATAACATATCACATGCCACGGTTTGGAAAAAAAATATTTTTAGTTGTTTCTGTACACCCGTTCCTATCGATTAAAAAAGAAAGAAAAAAATAATTTGTTGCCCCACAAATGCCCACAACAGAATCTTCAATACTTACTCCAGATGACGTCTGTCAAAAAAGTTCCTTTTTAGGTTATCTTGCGTCTCAGCAGGTATCGTAAGATGGATTCCACATAGGCAAAGCGTATTCTAAAACACTCCGCGCATATCCATAATAAAGGATTGTTAGGGAAATCTTTGGATACTCTCATTATAAAGCCTTGGTAGCTTAATATCAGGTGCTTACCTATGAAATCAGCGTTTTGTATGGGGAAATTAAAGTAAACTCAATTTTCAGTACCAACATTTTTGCATTTTTTAAGAAATGACAAACCCTAATTTTATAAAATGTTGTGTATATGAATAAGACAACATGTAGCTCATAGCAAATTTTATTTATTTTTTGAAAAGTGTCGGTTGTAAAAAATATTACGTATCTTATCATGAAAATGGATGACATTTAGACGAACTGATTTTGAAGATTACATTTTAGTTATCAAACTGAAAATATAAATAAAATTTAATATGTAGAAAGATGTAAAACTTTGAAATTAAGTTTTAAACAATAAAAAATAAATGGAAATAGCTATTGAATTACACGAGTTATTAACTTCTGAATCTGTAAGAAATTTTCGCCAATTTTATAAGTAAGCACCCAATATTATACATTGTCAATATGAGAGTAAATTAGTATCACGAATCTCGGTTACTCATCGTACTTCAAGGTATATTTGAAGATGATTGGGTTTATTATTCTAGTAAAAGAGATTAAAAAACATTAAGACGTATTAAGGTCCAACTTATTAGGAATACAGTAATAAAAAAAAAAAGTAATTATCAAGTCAAATTATCACGTTTTGCGTAAGCACTTCGGGAAGTCAAAATATCTACGGATTTAAAAACCGTACCTCATGGTTAAGCTATGGCGTTATCCTTTGGGGAAATACCATGGATGTACCGTCGCTTTTCACCCTTCAATAAAGACTCATAAGTATATTAGTCAACATAAAATCGACTGATAGTTGTAAGCCTAACTTTAAAAAACACGAAATCCTTTAATATGTAAATTCATTCGAAAACACCCTGAATTTAACACCAGACGCGACAATATACCATCC
Source organism: Argyresthia goedartella (assembly GCA_949825045.1). NCBI lineage: Eukaryota > Metazoa > Arthropoda > Insecta > Lepidoptera > Argyresthiidae > Argyresthia > Argyresthia goedartella. Next base: position 9,253,744 of record OX463812.1, on the reverse strand, counting down.
AACCATTCGCTAAGACCTACACGAAAAAACAAGGCAATATTTCCAAACTTAAAACTATATTCATCATGACCTATAGTAATGTCAATAAAAATATATAATAATCTGCCAGAAACTCTATTAAATAGACCGACAGATATTATATTCATACATAAATCTAAAATGTTATACAATAAATGCTATCATACAGTTAATGAGTACCTACTTAAATGGCGTTAGCCTAGCTCTTATGCCTTCTTTTTAAATAATTTTTTAACTAAGCATTTCAGGCTAATGAAATATATATATATATATATATATATATATTAGGTCCTTACATATGAAATTGGCGTTTCGCCGTACTAGCCACTTTGATCTCAAATATCTCCTCTATGGTTAGGAATTCCAAATTCAAATTTATACAGCTATTAACTCATGTATTTGTGTTTCTAAAATTATAATTCATTTGTTTTTTCCTCAATTGTTTTTTTTTCTTGCGTCACTCAGCTTAGAAAATGGAAAACTTGAAATATCGCGTTATTTACGAGTATGAGTTCTACCGTGGCACCAGTGCTGCAGAAACGGCTCGAAGGATTAATGATTTGTATGGCGACGGTGCCGCAATAGGAAACACAGTGCGTTTTTGGTTCCAACGTTTTCGTTCTGGAAATTTCGACGTGCAGAACAAGCCCCGTGGACGGCCGGAGACCAAAGTTGATAATGAAGAATTGAAGGCTATTATGGAAGCGGATCCATCGCAAACCACGTCCGAGTTAGCTGCAGGCTGCGGTGTTAGTGATGAAACTGTTTTAATCCACTTGAAGCAAATTGGGAAGGTAAAAAGGCTTGAAAGGTGGGTACCTCACGAACTGAGTGAAGCAAATCAACAAACGCGCGTTGACTGCTGCGTTGCACTACTCACCCGGCACAATAATGAAAGGATTTTAAATCGAATGTGATTAAAAGTGGATCCTGTACGATAATCGGAAGTGCTCATCGCAATGGCTGAATCCTGCTGAACCAACCAAACCATGCCCCAAGCGAAAATTGACTCCAAAAAAGTTACTTGTGAGCGTTTGGTGGACTAGTGCGGGTGTCGTTCACTACAGCTTTCTTAAATCTGGCCAGACGATTACGGCAGATGTCTATTGTCAGCAACTGCAAATCATGATGGAAACGCTAACTGCTAAACAACCGAGGCTGGTCAATCGCTCTAGGCCACTGCTGCTTCATGATAACGCTAGACCACACACAACAGACGGCTACCATATTAGAGGAGCTTCAATTGGAATGTCTAAGACATCCACCATACTCTCCGGACCTTGCTCTAACAGATTACCATTTTTTTCGAAATTTGGTTAACTTCTTGAAAGGGAAAAAATTCAACTCCGATGGGGCAGTCCAAACCGCCTTCAAAGATTTTATTTAAAAAAAAACGTCTTTATGTTCCTCCCATGCAAAACGCCAATTTCACATGTAAGGACCTAATATTATATTATATATATTTTACACGATAAGCTTTGGAATACATTTTTTTAACATTATCCGAACTTGTTGGGATTTTTGTACGTTAATGATAAAAAAACCGGCCAAGTGCGACTCGGACTCGCGCACGAAGGGTTCCATACCACCGTACAATGTAGGGATCTGATTTACCCCCTAATTGAGTCCCCTTTATTTAAACCATACGTTTCTCATTAATTTTCCTGTAATATTTGAGTAAAGTCCTGTATTGTGTATTTAAAAAATGTATCAGTGGTTTCGGAGAGTAGGGGGTGATTTTCTATAATAAATGTATAATGAAATATTCCAAAATTATGGAAAAAAAAGAAATTTTCGCCACAAGCCCTTTCATTTGATATGTCACACGAAACAGTTTGAAAAACGTTTTGTTTTAATTTTCTCATTAGCCCCGAAAATATAAAACGTTCCTGTTTGGGCCACATAAAATCACCATATTTGAACCTAATCTGTTCAGATTTCGGTTTTTTATTTCTTGGACACACGAGTGAGCCTTTAATGGTTCAGTTTTAAGTTACGGAACCCTAGAAAGGGTTATTATTTCAAGCTATGCAGAATTATGTTATCCGTATCCACCTTAACGATGTACCTACCTATAAGCTGGACAGGGTTGCACATAAATTAGGGATGTGGTCCGGCCCAGTTACTCCAATTACTGTACTTACCTAAGAAGTATCCGAAACAATCAAATCAATACTTTCGTTCCCGGGATTCGTTTTTAGGGTTCCGTACCTAAAAAGAATAACAGGAACCCTTATAGGATCACTTCGTTGTCCGTCTGTCTGTCCGTCTGTGTAACCCTTTTTTCTCAGGAACGCGTGGGGGCATCACGTTGAAATTAATATAGGTTAAGTTAAGTTAAGTTAAGTCTGTGGTCTCTTGAAGATGTAAAACAAACGTGGGCCAATGCAATCAAAAGATACCGCAATATATGTATGTCACAACTTTGCTGGAATTGCTGGATATTCGTAAGGGAATCAAAACCTATAGGTATTTTCCGTTGACCTAGAATCAAAGGCACGAAACAAGGTCTCAAGGCCGTTAATTTGTAGCTCCTTCACAAAAAGAAATGCGCTTTGTGCGGAACCCTAGGTGCACGAGTCCAACTCGCAGTTATCAGGGTTTTTTCTTCAGCATCGTAATTGTATTTCCAGTTTCGTCTACAGTGATTCGGATTACTAACAAATTGAAACCATCAGTCGAGAATCAATTTGAATCGATAAATAAAACGATTGCGTTTGAAGTGTAAACGATTCCCTGAAGTTGTCTGATATTTATTGGGTAAAGAGGTACTGCCCTCAACACGAAAGAGGTACATCTACGGTTCCGCGATAGGTTAATAATAATAAAAACTTTACTTCCCTTTTTTACAACATACTATCATTAGTCTGTCTAAATATTTCATTTATAAAACTTTGAATTATTTTATCTACACACGTATCATAAACCATCTTTACTGCGTACAAAAACCGCAAGTTACGATCAGCATAATGTTAAACTACTTGGTAAAAACTCATTTCTTATCTGAAAAATTACACATTATGACCATAATGTGTAGTTTTTCTACATATTAACATTCAAATTTCGAACGCCGACGCCCGCCTGCGTGCCGTCCCTATAGTTTGTCTGTGAAGTTGGTACTGACATTCAAATTTCGAACGCCGACGCCCGCCTGCGTGAAGTTGGTACTACAGAACAAGCTAAACAGAGCACAATGCCGGTCAAACATGCGGTTCCTGAACACATCAAAGAGAGCGTATGATATGTGTGTAGATAAACTAGTGTATGTAACTGTACATAATTAGGCATTAAAACTCTCGAGTGAGTATTGTCCACCCTCCATTATGTAGCAGTCACAAAAACTACTATTATCTACACACGTATCATAAACCCTCTTTACTGCGTCTAAAAACCGCACATCTATTCATACATTTTTAAAGTTTTAATATTTTCTTTTAGGGTACCCATTTTTGGGTAAAGGTCTTCTCTAACCCTTTCAACTTTCTCTTTTAGGGTACCCAATTGTCTTGGTGTTTTGCTTGACGGGTCCATGTCGGTCCAATTAGTTGCGTGATGTCATCGCTCCATCGCCGCCGTGGAGTCTGCCGGGTGGTCGCTTCGCGTCGCGCGGGTACCGGTGAACGATGCGTGCACTTCATCGATTGTCTGTTGCTCTCGCTTCATGCTCAGGCCATCTCCAGGCTCTTTGTTATAAGTCATAAATATTTGTTTCTTCTTCTTCCTTTCTTTTTGCTACCAATTAGGTTTTGCTCTGCTGTTCTTTGCAAAACATTGATTTTGGTGCTGTGTCCTTGGTGAGTGTCCAGGTTTGGCATCCGTACAGTAGTGTTGGTATCCTACTAATTGATACAATCATCCTGAATGTATCAATCTTTTCTTTTTAAGTGTATTTGAATCTTTGACTTGAATATTTCTTTCAGCGACCAGTACTTGCTCGATGCCTTCTTTATTCTACTGTCAACTTCACGGGATGTCTCTTCAGCGAAAGGTATGGTCTGCCCCAAGTATAAGTATTTATCTACATAAATGTTTAGTGTGAGATTCAGTTTGATTGATATTTCTGCACTGTTTGTCATATCATTTTTTTATCCTTGTTCATCTGTAATCTATTCTTCCTGCTCTCTTTGTCTAAAGTATTCAACATATTACTCCAAATCTTAGTGATTCTCATTGATTATGACTAATTCGTCAGCAAATTGGAGGTTATTGAGGTATTCGACGTGTATATTTATACCTTTATTTTCCCATATCAACTGTTTGAATATATATTTTAAAAGAGCGGTGAATACGTTTGGAGACAACGGGTCACCTTGTTTGACCATTGCTCTATTATTTATGGAAATTTCTTTGAGTAAGACTGTACTTGATTTCTACACCTTGCTGTTCCTGTGCCAACCATAGAGCTTCGTATTCTATAGAGTCAAATGCCTTTGAGTAGTCAACAAAGGCAATGTATAGAATTTTACTGTACTCCGAGTATGTTTCAAGTATGTTGCGTGAAGATATGGTCTATGGTAGAGTTGCGTCGTCGAAAACCTGCTTGTTTTCTGGGTTTTTCTCTATCTAGAGTTCTTGTCATCCTGTTGAGAACTACTGATGCAAATACTTTGGACATCGTCTGTTGTTGGCTTATGGATGAATGTTCCCCACACTTCTGGATGTTCCCCACACTGTTGGATGCTCCCCACACACTTCCCCACTTCTTACGGATGTTCCCCACACTTCTGGTAATTTTTTGACTTCTAATATATTGTTGAAGACTTTTGTTAATATTGGGGTGAGCGGTTCAATATTTTTTGTCAATATATCGTTCGTAGTACCGTCATTGCCAGGGATTTTCATGGTTTTTTTTTAAACTTTTGAGGGCATGTCGAATCTCGTTGTCCAGGAAGGTTGGTACTGTCTCGCATTCTTCTAGGTTATATCTGGGTTGTTGGGTTATAACCTGCAATCATATAATTTCTTATAGAACTCAGTTACAGTGTTAATAAGATATGTTTTTATTATCATGGTTTGGTTAGTGTCATACTCCAGGGTTTATTTAGAAACAGTCTTTTCAGGGATCTAATTGTCAACCTTAGTAAGTCCCAGGCTTTAATTATTTGATTTCAGATTTTTCCTTTACTTGTTACAGAATCTGTCCATTGCCCCTGTAATCTATGATGGAACCATAATCTCATATAGTAGTAAGGCCAAAAATCTAGGAGTTTTCTTCGATAACCAAATTTCCTGGTCAGCGCATGTCAGTGAGGTCAGTAGGCGTGTCTTTGCCACTTTTAGGTGACTTCAAAACTTCCTGCCTCGTCAGACAAAAATAACGCTTGCCCAGTCTCTTTTCCTTGCCCTGATCGATTACGTTGACGTATGTTGGGTGAGCGCGAATTAAGAACAACTGAACTCGAGTTACTTCAAAACCTCAGGATAACGTTTGTCTCGGCCTGCGCAAGTATGATCACGTCTCGGAGCATCGCAGGGAGTTGAAGTGGCTCCCTATCCGTCTTCGTCGGGATCCTCACATCCTCATCTGCCTCTTCAACATCTTATTTAATCGCTACTCTAGCTTCTTACGAGATCGTTTTGAATTTCTGTCTTCGGATAGGCCTCGAAGATCTCACGCTCGGTCACTACTTATAACTCCGCAACACAACACAGCCGCATATGAACATTGGTTCAGACTACGGGCTATCAGGCTCTGGAACAAACTTCCCAGCGCCATCAGATACAGCCCGTCACTTACTATTTTTAATAAAAAGTCGCTTTAAAGAACACTATCTTTCTCTTCCATAATAGACTAACGAAAGTTGTATATGTATTGATGTATATTTTGTAGTATACATTTCACAATTTGTATTGATATTATGTATTTATGTACATATTGTGTGTGGTCGACCCAGGAAGTGATTGAGGGGTGAGGGTTGCTAAGAGTGGACAAAGGTGAAGAGAGTCCTTTGACCACCAATGGGATACCTTAGACTCCAAGTAATATAATAACCTACTGACTAAAGATTTTATCAAAATACTAGTGCAAGAGCTCTGTAAAAGCAACCACAGTTTCTATTTTTAATCTCATTTAATACTTAATTTGATGTTAGCTTTTCAACCTGTGTCTCTATTCGCACAGTAAGAAACTTCTTGAGCTGGACAGGCCTACATACTTACTACCCGCCGGCCCTGCTAATGCCGTTCCTTATTGTACATAATATTGTAAGATAGTCAAAACCGTTAGTTGATAAACTAACGTTTTTTTTCTCGTTAGTTGGTCAACTATCGACAGATAGTAAACTGTAGCGTACTTCTCACTATATGACGCGTTAGTTGATAAACTAACGGTTAAAACCGTAGAATAGTAAACTGGTTTAAATACCAGGAAATACCACGGCAAACACTGCGGTGAAGACTAGAGGTGGCGAGCGCAGCGAAGCCCCCGAATAGTCTTCGTTAGGTTGAATGTAAGAACAAAAGAAACGTCAATTCTAAACCCTGTCGGTCTGGTTTACTATCTGTCGATATTTGATCAACTAACGCGTTAGTTTATCAACTAACGGCTTTCGACTATCTTACGGTGGCATATGCATATCCCTACCTACTGCCTACCCCTGTGAGTTTTGCGTTTCCATATATTCAGCTGCTACGTTGTAAAAACTGCTTCATATATTTTATTGCCTATTCATGAAACTCGATATGCCATTCTATATTGGTGTCAGGGCAATTCCACATTTGTATCATTCTTACGAGTATATTAATACAGATATTATATGCGAGGGCAGTAATTGTACCAAGGCTAATGACACCGTTGAAAATTACTTAATAACCTCTAGTACAGTTGTGTTATACTGTATTATACACGTGCGTGTAGAAACTTACCTAAAACTCAGCTGCCATCATGGTACACTAGGCCGGTTTTAGAGCGACGCGGATGGTCCGCGCGGACGCTCTAAGGCCGGTTTTAGAGCGACGCAGACAGCAAGAAGTATCAGTTGCATAGAAGCATGTTATTGCCGCGCGGAGCGGTCCGCATGATAATAAAACGCTACTATGCAACTGATACATTTAGAGCGTCCGCGCGGAATAATCCGCGGATATATGTCGCGCCACATGTTATGGCCTTGAATGCGCAGTAGTCACTTTTCAATATCTGTATACATGCGTAGTAATTCCCGCCGACGTCGTCGCCCAGCGCTCTTAATTCGTGGCGCGAGGTATAGCAAGATGTATCAGTTGCGCAGTAGCGTTTTGTTGCCATGCGGACGGTCTGCGCGGACGGTCGGACCGGCAATAAGCATTTAGGCATTAGGCAAATGGTAACTGATACATGTAGGCCGGTTTTAGAGCGACACGGATGATCCACGCGTTTTATTGCAGCGCGGACCGTCCGCATGACAATAAAACGCTACTATGCAACTAATACATCTTGCTATCCTCGGATGGTCCGCGCGGGCACTCTAAAATTCTAAATCCGCGTCGCTCTAAAACCGGCCTAAGAAGGTATCGCGTATTTTTACTCATCGGTTTTGTTCTGATCAATGAAAAAAACGCACTACCCTTTAATTTCGATGATGATTTTGATCAAGAAATTAAATTAACCAGCTCCACCACCAAGTACAACATTTTTTTTACGGCACGAATAGCTATCACTTCATTTTGTAACGGTCAGCGACGGCAAACTCGAAATGAACGGGTAGTAGTGCCGAATAGCTGATTTCATATAATAGCAGCTCAGCGTGAGACTGTATTATAAAATATGGTGTACAATTTTGATGAACATTTAGGTTTGGGTGTTGTTTTTTTTTGTGATTTTTTGGCCAATTTGGCTAAAAAGCGACATCCAAAAGAAAATAAGCCTTTTTAAATTTCGTGTAGTGCATTATTTGTGTTAACTTTTGCGGTAACGTGAATACACATTTTGTGAAAATTTCAACCCTGTAGCTATTATGGTTCATGCACCATACAGGCCGCTGATGGACAGATAAACGGACGAAAGGTCGGACAGTGGAGGCTTCGTAATATGGTCCCATTTAGCAAATTAAATTAAATTTTATGACCATGGTATAAGGTTCAACATCGCGACCCGTCCCAACTACCCTCGGCTTTTGAGCGGTTAATGTTATAATAATAATAATAATAATCGTTTATTTACAGAAATAAATGTACATTACAAGCTTGTTTAGCAGGGTAAACAAGGGATGTATCGCTACTCCCTAAAATAGGGCGAAACCCTGTGTTTTAGGATAAGTTGCTGCTACTTCCCACAAGAATAAATGCCTCAGATTTAAATACTACATAGTGAAATATATTGAAATATAATATATATATATATATATTGCTACTATTGCTACACCCAATGGGTAAAATTATTAACAGTGATACAGTACGATTATTTTTATTTTCCGCTCGACACTTCGCGGTTCTAGTCGCTGAAAATCTTTTTTAACGTAGTCTTAATATACTCTCACATTATACTCATCACAACACATGAACAAGACAAATGGTAACAAATTTAAACTAGGGTAGGGTAAATACGCCAAACGGCGGCCCCCCCCCAAACCTCGGCCGTCTGCATATTTTCAGCTTGCATTCATTCAAAAGGTAAGAAAGTGACAATTTATCCACTCGAATTGCAACCTTAGTTCATACTCTATAGGTACAAACCGTCACTATCCGATTACGTCACTCGCTATTCGCACACTGAGCGTCAGTATCAATACGGCCGTTGAAGCGTCAACTTCATACAAAAAGTATCTTAGTTTCTGTGAATACCCACGCTTCGGGGATTGACATTACCAACGGTAAGAAGTTTTTTTGTTTTGTTTTAAGCTTTGTTATCACTATAAGGTTATTTTTACTATATTTTTAGATAGTTTTTTCAACGTTTTGTGTATTGGTTTATAGGAAAAATAGGGGGCCGCCATTAGGATACTAGTTTCAACTTAAAACCGTAATGTCGGCCCTGGCCGACTTAATGTTAATGCAGTCTGTTTTCTAAATTCCAATTCTACCAATTCCATCGACTTAATAGGAGAATTTGCAAAGCTTATAGGTAAATAAATATATTTTACGTTTAATTACCGAATTCCGGCCGGGTTGATATTAGTTAAATCTTGAGAAATAAGGTACACGAAGCAGGGGCCGACCTTAGAAAATATTAAAGATCGTAACGTCGGCCAGCCTCGAATTCGAGCACCACTATACAGTCTGATCACTTTTGTATTTTTTCATTGAATGTGTGGGTAGTCATTTTTAAATTTATTTGTCAAAATTATTTTCTCAAAATCGCGTATTACTCGTATTATATTTTATTAGTGTTATAACGAGTTTAAATTTGGATTTAAGAGTTGACAATATTGAAAACATAGGTACGTACCTATGTTTTCAATATTGTCAACGTATTAAGGACAGCTAAATATTGTTTGGGATACATATAGTATAAATTGCTCTTTGGGTTGATCGTGATTTTTTTATTGATTTATTGACCTGCGTAGGACAAAAAAAACCTTAAGATACTTAGCTCGTTTTCATTTAATACTTTTGATTTAAGGTACCTACTACCTACAATGACAGACCGGGGAGATCCGGGGCCTTCACGGAAAGAAAGAAAATTATGTGGATACGATCGGACTAAAATAAAAGAAGCTCTTGAGGCAATAAATAATGGAATGTCCATTCGTACAGCCTCAAAATTGTTTGACGTCCCACGAACGACGTTGCAAGATAGATTGGCTGGTCGCGTGGATATAGATGTATTTAAAACTGGACGTCCTTCGGTTCTAAACCCATCCGAAGAAGAAACATTGGTTCAATGGCTAATACAACTTGCCAAGTGCGGTTTCCCGAGAAAGAAAAGCGATTTAATAAACAGTGTTAAGAAAATAATGAAAGCTGAAAACAGACCAAATCCTTTTAAGAATGATACTCCGGGCCAAAAATGGTACGAACTGTTTATGAAAAGGCACCCAGAACTGAGTCAACGCACACCGGAGGGCATAAATACAGCAAGAGCGATAGTAACAGAAGAATACATACGAAAATGGTTTTCAGACTTCTTAGATTTCCTGACTAAGACAAATAACTTGGACATTCTGGAGGACCCAAACCGCATTTACAATGGTGATGAGACTAGTTTTCAAATTTGTCCGAAAACAGGCAAGGTTATAGGACCAAAGGGCTGGAAAAACATCTACGATGTGAAACGAGGTAGTGAAAAGGAAACTATCACAGTTATGATAGTCATCTCAGCTGCTGGCGAACATGTATCCCCGATGGTAGTTTTTCCATATGTCAAAAAACCACCCAAAGATGTTGCACTCAGTGTGCCGCCGACAATTATCTTGGGAATATCGGAAAGTGGCTGGATGAGAGGAGATCTGTTTTACGAATATATTGCTAACGGTCTCATCGCATGCCTAGAAGAAAAAGAAATAAAAAGACCCGTCGTTTTATTTGTTGACGGCCACAAATCCCATCTCACTTATCATTTAAGTGAATTTTGTGAAGCAAATAAAATAATTCTGTATGCTTTACCACCCAACACAACACACATCCTCCAGCCCGCCGATGTAAGTATGTTTAAGCCTTTGAAATCTGAATGGCGAAACACTGTTAAAACCTGGCATGATGAGCAGGGAAAACCCTTGACCAAAGTAACGTTTTGTCCATTGCTGCAGAAGGTCTTAGACAAAGATATGTCACAAACAATAAAAAATGGGTTTGAAAGGTGCGGTCTTTACCCCTTTAATCCCAATGCAGTGGATTATACCAAATGTGTGAAAAACACTTTGGAAAACATGGAAATAAATGAAACACCAACGATTCCCTTGAGTCAACACATTGAAACCACTGTAGCAGTTTTAACATATTTCAATAATGAACTGAAAAAAAAGGGAATAGTTATAGAAGTCCAAAAATTAAAAGATGCTTTGAATGAGTTAAGTAACAAAGCAACTGAAAATCAAGCTGTCCAATCGTGTCAGCTCAACAAATATCAAAACAAGGTAACATCATCACAACGTAGTGAAGAGGTGTTGATTGATTTCCCAGAACAAGAATCTGATACCTTCGCCATACCTCAGGACACCGGTGAAAATGTAGACCGCCAGGATACCGAAATACCACTTATTGTTATACCAGCAGCACTTGAAAATCAGATCTCAAAAAATTCTGCCACAATTGTAATAACTGACAATCCTAAAGAAGAGAAGATTCTGCGTTCTTCTTCCGAGAGATCTGAGTCCCTTGATTTACGCTTCGAAGAAGTGATTGTTAGAGCTTTAGTACATAATGATGTTAAAGATAGAACAAAGTCACTTAACTGTGAATCACAAAAAAACATATTACCGATATCACATTCATTGGTTTTCAATAAGGCAGATGTGGATTTCGACGCCATTGATGTCGAATCCGAAACAACTAAGACGATGGATTGTGATTCACAGTCGTTACATTCATTGCCGGAAAGTTTCGTTGAAGAAGTGGAGGTCTTGAATGACATTACTTTTGATAATACAATATCATCCTTGCCGCGAGTTGGAAGCTCCCCACTATCATCAGGAAATTATTCAGAAAATACTTGTCCTCTTAACAGAAGGTTAACACCGACTGCGTCAAAAATGTCGGGCTCTAGCTCAAAGCATACCGTATCTCCGTCTTTTAGAAAACATTTGTTCGCACCTCGAGCTTTAAGCTTTGGAAGATCTCGCACAGTTGGCGGAGAAATCATGCCGCTTGCTATATCTTCTACAAAATGGAGAGAGTATTATGAAAATAAAGAAAATATTAAAAAAGAAAAATTACAAAAAGTCCAGGACCGGAAAAAGAGTATGGCGGCTAAAAAGGAAGCCAGGGCGAAAACAAAAATGGCCATTCAAAAGAAAAGACAAGCAACACATAATAAACCTAAAAAGACTAAGGAAATAAAAAAACAAATTAATTGCGCTGGGTGTGACGAGGAACTCGTTAGCGATGTCGAAGATGACAACTTAAAAAACGTTGGGTGTGATCGGTGCCCAAAATGGTTCCATCTTCAATGTACGACAAAAAAAAGGATTACCATATTCAGAAGTGGCGGCTAATGATTTCATTTGTCATCATTGCATTATTATTGGTTTAGATTGAGATTCTCCGAAAGATGCCCGGTATTTTCGTACTACGTCAAAATATTTTTTTATGTTTTTTAAAAGGAGAAACAAAAAACACTATTTAAGTTTTCTTATACTCAGCGGCACAATAACCGACCGTCTACATTTTTCAATTTTTTTGGTAAAATGAGACTATTTTCAGTTATATTAATTACTACATTAAATACCTAGTTGCAGTAAAGAGTGGCCCTATTTGATTTAGTAATGAACATAATTGAAAATAGTACCATTTTACCAAAAACTGGAAAATGTAAGCGGTTGGTTAGTGGTGTCGCTGAGTATATTCAAGAAAAGCTAAATTGTGTTTTTTGTTTCTCCTTTTTAAAACATAAAATTATTTTGACGCTGAGTGTATTACGATACTCAACAAAAAGAAAACTTGGTTATTGTATGTAGTCTTAGGTTTATTACAGGTAGAATAATCTTTGTCGATTGTTGTTTATCGCGAGTTCCTAATTAAGCCCAAAGATTAAGAAAGCTAAGTAGATCATACTAGAAGTAATGTTTAACTTTGGTATAATAATAGTAAATTGCAATGTAGAGTGCTAAGTATATATACTAGAAGAGTTGTTTAACTTTGTTGTTATTATATAAATAAATTACATATAATAATAGTAAAGTGCAAATCAAATTTCTCATTTACAATAAAACAAATAAAAATATATTTAGAAGTCATGTTCAACTTGTTATAATAATAGTAAAGTGCAATGTAGAGTGCTAAGTACATACATAGGTACTAGAAATGTTGTTTACCTTTGTTTAAATTATATAAATAAATAACAATATAATAGTAGTAAAGTGCAAATCAAAGGTCTCATTTACATTATATCTATATTATATATATTATTAGAGTTATACTCCTGCAAAAATAAATCATTTGATAACATTATTCATTGTCTTATTTGTAAACACCCTATACCCGGCCGACATTTGGGAAAAACGCGACCGATCATGGGCTGTGAACGGCCGACATTAGGGTTTTTTCGTTCTCGACGCATTTAAATCTTGATACTTTTTTCTTATCGTAGAAAAGTCAACCCTATGCCTATAAACATAAAATAGATTTATCAACCTATCTAAAACCGTATCACAAGCTATCCTTTCGCTACAAACTGATGAGCCAGAGCGATCCAAAGTTCGAAAATCCGTAAAGGGGCCGACATTTGGCGTATTTACCCTATAAGCGATGATATTTGTCGGGTTGTGACACAGAGTAAGTAAGTAAGTAAAGCTAAGAGTTTCATTCATCCATGCCCAAGTAACAATTTCTTGTTCTATAGCAGTCCATAGAACGTATCTCAAACACCACTTTTGGACTATAAAAGGCCAAAGAAGGTCGAATAAAGCCGATTTGGCGCAGTTATATCACCAATAAGTGACATAGTAGAACCGTTGAAGTGTTAGCGGTGACATTTTAGCTCTATGATATTTGTCGGGTTGTGACACAGAGTAAGTAAGTAAGTAAAGCTAAGAGTTTCATTCATCCATGCCCATGTAATAATTTTTTGTTCTATAGCAGTCCATAGAACGTATCTCAAACACCACTTTTGGACTATAAACGGCCAAAGAAGGTCGAATAAAGCCGATTTGGCGCAGTTATATCACCAATAAGTGACATAGTAGAACCGTAGAAGTGTTAGCGGTGACATTTTAGCTCTATGATATTTGTCGGGTTGTGACACAGAGTAAGTAAGTTAGTAAAGCTAAGAGTTTCATTCATCCATGCCCATGTAACAATTTTTTGTTCTATAGCAGTCCATAGAACGTATCTCAAACACCACTTTTGGACTATAAAAGGGCAAAGAAGGACGAATAAAGCCGATTTGGCGCAGATATATCACCAATAAGTGACATAGTAGAACCGTAGAAGTGTTAGCGGTGACATTTTAGCTCTATGATATTTGTCGGGTTGTGACACAGAGTAAGTAAGTAAGTAAAGCTAAGAGTTTCATTTATACATGCCCAAGTAACAATTTCTTGTTCTATAGCAGTCCATAGTACGTATCTCAAACACCACTTTTGGACTATAAAAGGCCAAAGAAGGTCGAATAAAGCCGATTTGGCGCAGTTATATCACCAATAAGTGACATAGTAGAACCGTGGAAGGGTTAGCGGTGACATTTTAGCTCTATAAAGTTGATATAATGGTGACTCGTATGTCAATTTATTGACCTATGGGGTACAGTAACGCCCGTATAGTGTTATTTTATACATAATCAATGTACCTGTGTGTTTATAAATGTTTCTGTTTTTATATTTTAAAAACACAAACTCGAATTAACCCGAAGTCCGGCGGGGCCGAACGGTTTTCGGAAACCGAAACTGGCGCCCAACCGTTTCTTTGACCGAACGTGGCCGAATCCGAAACCGATACCGATCCTTCGGTCGGTCACTGAATGCAATACATCACCATAAAACGAACTAGCTGGTCGGTTCGAAGCGAACAAGGTTTCGCGTTTCAATGGCAATAGAGTTAATGGGTGCATTTCCTCCATCGGTCATCGTTCCCAGCTTTCAATAGCCCGCCAATGACCTGGTACTATCGGGTTCTATTCAAGTCATACAGTAGTACCTTCATCCGTACTCCTTAGATGGATGATATTAGAACGGTACAAAGGTGACTAATGTGTGGTTGATGATGATAATAATACTGAAAGTCTACAACGGTTAATTTTCTTGCTAAGAACGTGACAGTACAATAGCCATTAATGATAGGAGGATGTCATCAACATCGTATTATAGGTAGAAGGCACGGTGCCACCTTTCACCAAATCATCCTAAGAAAGGTAAAAGTTGTTATAACGGAAAGAAATTGACACAAATTGGCTGCGGAGGTAATGAAATACTAATGGATAATTAAATTGACCTTACTTTAATGCAAGGGCTAAAGATTAGAACGTTAAAGCGTACCTATTAAAAATCTGAGAGATACAAGATAATTAAGTTTAGAGTTCGTTATTTAAGTATATTTATACAAGTTTTGACGTTGATATTTAAAACCTAAGATATATACATCGATTTGGGGTGTACACACATGTGTACTACATTACAAAATGTAGATAGGTATGTTACGTCAATACACCATTTTCTGAGTAAATTCGTGTGGTGTGGTTAGATAGTCTGTCGCCATAGACTGCCTTATCTACTCAGCCAATTACCGCATCACAGAAATAGCATATCACTTTCCAATCAATATTCCATTACACTAGTCGGTCAGTGTCGATAAGAGGGTGGAACCGGCGTCGTCTTACTTACATTACATATTACACATAGAAAATAAACAAAATAAATGGAGTCGATAGCAATATTACATAGAGACTCTATCAGTAAAGTTGGGTGGGTAATGTTTAAGTAGATCATACCTAAAATAACTGCGCTGCGTATTACCTGTTCGATAATCGATCAAAATTATATGACAGGTCAAGTGATGCCAGTTTTTGACGAAAGAAAAATAGTGTTGTACCAAAAAATCGAGTACATTCGGTCATTTCATTGCTTTATTACTAAAATTATTTCTAAGGCCCATATAGGTCCCAATAGGTTCTATGAAATAAATCTGTCAGATGAATGTAGGAGTTATGTTTGATAATAATGAAATGGTGGATCTTGTCATCCACGGTCTCACTGGAGATAACAGGTGACCAGTCGATCAACGTAGCATCAGATTTAAGGGATGCAGTATTAATACCCTTTAATCCCTTAACCATACGAGTAAAGAAAATAACAAATAACACATAACAATACCTTGGACACCATTTACACACATCGATCTAGCCCCAAACTAGGATTCCCTGTATCTAGGGTACTAGACAACGATACACATACTTATATAGAGAAACATTATACTTAGATAGATAAACAACCATGACTAGGGTACAAACATCCGTTCTCATCAAACAAACATTTGCCCCCACCGGCACTCGAACCCGGGACCCTTGGTTTCGTAGGCAGCGTCACTGCCGTCACGGCCGTTGGGTCAGTCTAGGATTAATGTTTGATAACCAGCTGTCTTGGTAAGTGCATCTTAGCGTGGTTAGTAGACGAGTCTATGCCACTATCCACTAGCACAGGCGTCTTCTAAAGATCCTGCCTCAGACAAAAATCACGCTTTCCCAGTCTCTTCTTCTTCCCCTGATCGATAACGCTGTTGTCTGCTGGGCAAGCGCGAACGAAGAGCAACTGAACAAATTCGAGCGACGTCCACGTCTCGGAGTGTCGCAGGGAATTGAAATAGCTCCCGATTCGCCTTCGACGGATCTCTTATTTTTTTATATAATCCTCGCTACCCTGGCTTCTTACCGGATCGATTCGTGTTTCTGTCTTCTGACCAGTCGCTCACTATTTACATAACACTGCCGCTTATAAAAATTGGACTTCAGACTACGAGCTATCAGTCTCTGGAACAAACTGCCAGCGCCATCAGAGACAGTCCGTCAATTAACTTTAAAACAAATAATACTCATTTGAAAAAACACTATCTTTCTCTTACATGCTAAGTATTAATTTGAATTCGTATTTATTCATGTATATGTTACATATTAATGTATAATTATTTTTAGTATTATGTACATATTGGTAAGTAGTTTATTATTTTTATCTACACACGTATCATAAATCCTCTTTACTGCGTACAAAAACCGCACGTTACGATCAGCATAATGTTAAACTACTTGGTAAAAACTCATTTCTTATCTGAAAAATTACACCACATTATGACCATAATGTGTAATTTTTCTACATATTCATCATTTCAGCCTGTTAGTGTCCACTGCTGAACATAGGCCTCTCCAATCGCACTCCAGCGTGACCGGTCCGTAGCCACCTGCATCCAGCGAGATCCAGCGATCCTCACCAGGTCGTCGGTCCATCTCGTAGGTGGCCGACCCACACTGCGCTTGCCAGTACGTGGTCTCCATTCAAGGACCTTTTTGCCCCATCGGCCATCCGATCTTCGCGCTATGTGGCCTGCCCATTGCCACTTCAGCTTGCTTATCCTACGGGCTATGTCAGCAACTTTGGTTCTTCTACGGACATATTATGACATTCAAATTTCGAACGCCGACGCCCGCCCGCCCGCGACCCCCCCTAGTTTGTCTGTGAAGTTGGTACTACAGAACAAGCTTAACAACTCAATGCCACAATGCCAGTCAAACATGCGGTTCCTGAACACATCAAAGAGAGCTTATAATATGTGTGTAGATAAACTAGTTTCGTGTGATATTATTATGAAACTCGCCTTCGGCTCGTTTCATAAACCCACTCTCGAGTATTAATGCCTCCATTATGTAGCAGTCACATAAACTACTATTATTAACATACATATTTAATGTTGTATGTGCACAACTCTACTCTACCTGAAGTTTATTTTAATCCTCTCCATTCTAGGTAAGTTGGAAATATTTTTTCCTTTATCTTTTTGTATTTAGTGTATTTGTGTAATAAATTAAATACAAAAAATATATAAGGCCAGTGGGCAGACCACCAGCCCGATGGTCCGACGTTATCATCAAATCTTCGTCGGAATCCCATGACTGGGTGCGATTGGCACAGGACCAGGGAGATGGGTGCTTTAGAGAAGAGGCCTATGCCCTGCAGTGGGTCGATGTGGGCTGAGCATGATGATGATATGATGTGAAATACAGTATATTTAGTATTGAGTACAAACAGTGGCCGTTTCCGCAGAGAACAAACAAAAATATAATAACTCTATTAAAAAGGAATATAGATTCCTTTTTAGGTTAGAATTTTAACAACCGTTTATTTATTTTCTATAAATACCTATTTGTCCCTGCAAAGGTACGTTTAAAAATATAGTTATCAACACGAATAATGAATTATTACCGCCGATTAGCGTAAGTGACACTTACTTATTCTTTCACTTCATCTAAACTGCAATTTTTATCGTTAATAGCTGACTCCGCTAATTTCGTACCTTCTTTACAGCCAAAACATTATGAGTGGCCTGTCAATTGCGGTAGATGGCGGTGTTGCAAACCTAATTTATTTAAATACTTATTTCTGTATATTTATTATTCCGCTATATAATAGTTATTATTCGAGGCGGAGATGAAACCATCAAATTATAGATCATGAAAATCGGTCCAGCGGTTCTTGAATTATGAGTGTTGTAAGTAACTAATTATGAATGATGAATGACTTGGTTTTGTAAAATTTAGATGACAATGTCACTTACGCTAATAGTCGCAATTCCAATTATTCATTAAACATGTAAATATGTCATTATTCTTATTTGGGTCCTAATTTAAGCACTAATACCAATCTATTACTCGACCTGTCAAATCACTTTGATTAATTCCCGGATAGATTACCTATTCATTCATCTGACTGTTTTATTAATTCACTTTCTTTTTATTTATTTAACTGTTTTATTTCATTAATTTCATCGATTTAAGAATTCTCATCACTATGATTCGGAAACTTGCAACATTATGTCGCTAAGTGACATTTCAACTTGTCAAATCATTTTGATTGATTATCGAATACACAGTAGGTATTACAAAATATGTTTAGTGTTAGTGTGCATTCTAGGGTATCTAATACAATTTAGGATTTTCATCAAATTTCATTCCAACTAAACAAATGCCGTACTTAGACCGGGATTGCCAATTACCGTCGAAAATTCATGCTTACAAATTCGAGGATCGCGTTACCATAGCAACCGGCTCGTAGCCTGCTCACTCACCTGGCTTGAACAGTACACTCGCTTTATGAAAGCTGAAACAACTCAAATCAAATTCGTAATTAAACAACTCAAAATGAGGTCGATAGTTTTAAGGGCCTTTGTGGACTGTAAGGCTAATATGAATACGGCCAGCACTACTTACTACTTTTATCGCTTTTAAAACTCTCTTGACATAACCTAGTTTTTATGCCGCCTCAGTTTCAGTAGATATTTTGTTGTTCACATCCACGGTAGTTATTTGGAGTTTTTATTGAGCTGTTTAACTTCGTAAAACTGTCTTTATGATGATGGTTCGGGTTTGAGACAGTTCTTGCATAAGATGTTTTTGAAGTTAAATTGCAGGTTCCCCAAAGAAAAACTTGTACAAATTGTGGTCTACAATGGCCTGATCAAGACCTGACCATTGTGCGTAATTGTGATCTAACTAAATTACATTAATCACTCCAAATAAGTTCGTCAATCAGCCTACACTCACTGGGTCACATTTCTGTAGCCCTTACCTTTCAGCTATGGTGATGACGTCATAGAGGATAGACAGTATTAACTAATGTCTATAACATCTTTTCAATTTCTGACATCATAAGTAAGCACCGCACCTTGTGGTTATGGCGCTTCAAACTTCGAAGAACTTAGTTTTTAGTTCCGGTTCAACACATTACAGTTTATCGTTTGCTCGCGTGCTCCACAGTTCTGATCTGACCTCCCGATAGGGCTGCAGGGTCAAGGCATCTACCTATTAGATTGGACCTTCAGCAACCGTTGAAGAAGTCAAGCGATTAACAGAATCACGGAATAAATTTAAACAGTACCAATGTTCTTGCTTATTGTCAGATACCTATTCATTGCTATGTAATTTATTATTATTATTAGCCAAGGTCTTCCCATTGCTGGGCTAAGGACCTCTTTTCCCCTCTTCCAGTTTTCACGCTCCTGGGCTCTTTCCCAACAGTTCTTGTCGTGGTCTCTCAGCTCGTCACTCCAGCGCTTCCTGTGGCGGCCACGTCCTCATTTTGCATTTGGGGTCAAGAGAGATGTTAATTTTAGATTAGAGAGCATTTTAGACGTGGCCAACCCAGTCCCTCTTCAATGCGGCCGCTTTTTCCTAGAGCGCAACTCGGTATTCCGGACCCGGTCCAGTAGCCGTACCCCCAGAATACTGCGCTCCATATTTCGCTGGCAAACTTCATGTCTGGGCTTTTCGATGGCAGTGAAAGACCAATTCTGAGCTCCGTAGGTAAGGTATTGATTGATACCGTGAGGAAACCTTCAATCTCCATAATTGCGGTGTGGGCTAGCCCCATGCCACGCTGGGTCCTCTGCCAACCCGTGTTATAGGAAAAGGCGTGTGTATGTGTGTAAGTATGTAGTGTTGCGGTTTTGTAGACCTCTTGATGCTACATAGATGAAGGGGATGCGACAAAGAGTCTATTTCTAGAAGGTCTTTGGGGCTTTTAGGTCAAGCATGCATTCAATACTTTTAGCGATAGAAACTAAGTTGTAGTTACTGCGCTACAATTTCAAGAGTGTTCTATTCAAGGACAAGGTACCTGAATTAAAATTTTCAGTCACCTTTCGCAAGATGACCTCGGAGGTGTGGCGGGCGAGGCTGTGCTTCCCACCAGACCAAGCGAGAGGTCCCGGGTTAGTATCCCGGCTAGGAAGAAAAAAAACAGGACTTGGATTTTTACATGTTTGTGAAGTCGCCGTTTCTGGTTCCCCCGACACAGGGTATCTTGGTGCGGGGCCATAAATCACGTAAATGACAAATGGAAGTAATGTACATATGTCTGATTGAATGTAAAAATAATAATGTTTTGTTTGTTTTAAATTCCCAGAAGTTTTTCTTTAATAAATGTCTGATAGGCAGCATTGGAAAAGTACTTAGATTAAAGTGTAATGTTATTTAAGAGTCGTCGGTTTGCTTCATTATTTCTTTATTGCACACAAATAATTAAATAAACAAGATGCATTAAAATAGTGTACAAAGGCGAGCTTATCTGTATCAAGAGATCTTTTCCAGCAAACCATGTCAGGATGAGATAGGTTAATCGCAGAGCACGGGTAGACCGATGTGTACAACTTCTTGCTTCTTCTGAAACCGAATCATAAACTAACCAACAAAGTGACTATCTTTACTTAATTCACTATTCTACAGCAAAATTACGTGGAATTACTGCATTTCGCTGAAATCCTCTCTGGGCGGAACATGGAAGGAATCACTATTTCTGCGAAAAACGTCGCTTTCACTAATGAAATGGTTTCCATTGGTGACTGTTCGGGCTAATGAGACTGGTGAAACATAATGGGCCATGTAAAAAAAGGTACCAAACTGAGAAAACCATTTCGAGATAATTGTGCTGAACTAAATTCCGTTATTCCGTAAAAACATAATGTATTTATTTCATTAGTCCTCTACGGCGTAGTTTTGTAACGGCCCCTGGGCCAAAGGTCGTAGCCGCCGCTACCAGTAGCTATGATCGTCTATTCTATCTATCCCAAAATGAGAGGACCCGATTCAGCTGTAAGATTTGTAAGTAAGAATGATAAGTCTGAATTTCTCGTTCATCGAGAAATCTGTTAGGCGTACAATAGTCGAACGAAGCTTGGTTCGGAAAGTTACAGTTTCAAGTTAGACAGAGAAAGCATATATGTCCGCGAGCCGGTAATTCGCATCAGTCAGCGGTGTATTGCGCCAAAACGATCGTTGTTATATTTTATGTGATGGCACCATCTGGTTTTTGTATATATGAGCGCATTGGAACATCTTTTTTGTTTTAGTTTCAGTTTTAGTTTTAGTGATCGATCACAGTTATAGTATAGATATCCGTCGTAGTTTTACGACGTGAGTACTCAATGATATTTTATGTGCTCGCTAGTAGCGGCTTGTGGTGGTTCCAATTATGTATTTTGTTCACGGCAATAACGATCCGAAAAGACCGGTTTACACAATTGCGATTTGAGTTCCGAAATGGGTTCTGAACTAGCGGTTACCTCAAAAGGTCCGTAACGTTTTGAAACCTTCAACTCTGCGCAATTTGAGCTGGATGTTATCGAAACGCAAGCATTATTGTTTTAGGATATCTAACCCACACCATAGCGAAGTGCATAATTCGATAAATACCGAACTATGAATTCCACCAGCCGCAGCACGTCCTGGGCTGAGCCAAATCATATATACCGACTCAACTTACACATAAGATATCCAGCGAAATTTACATTTAATTTAAAAATGCAACTTGAATCCAATCTGACCCAAGGCAATGCAAAACACCTACCCGGACCTAAACAATGAACTTTAGACTGTAAATTGATCTCTTCGCGCGTCCCCGACAACACTCAAATGTCAAAATATCAACAGTACATGTTAACTGTGTTGACACCGGTTTAACTTTGTTCTGAATTTGTTATTTCCATCCGCGGAACCTCATCGATCAAACAGTCTCCCTATGCCCTAACAACCTAGGTTTAGCCGCAACTAAACTCCTGTCTAGCCTAGTCTAAAAACCTAGTGTTATACCACGTCCATTATCGACACCACTCGAAAATGGTTGAGTTTGATTTGAATGTGCTTGAATGTTTAACGACTGTGTGTGTGGGAATTTCAAAGCTCGCTACTCGAAAGGAAATGAGGAGAGGATTAGCCCGCGAATATCCTAAGAGCCAATCCAGGAACCCTATGGTGAAGGAAAAAGGAATTTAGGGTCGCTCCAAGCCCAGACTCAGACTCAGATACATTGACTTAAAAGTTCTTTCCTAACGACCCAAGGATAGTTTTGGAATTAGGGGTAGGTTGATATAAAGGTAGGAACCGAGGTATATCTCGGCGCTTCAGACACTCACGAAAACCCACTGAAACTTCGCAGTCACAAATTCGTATAGTTCTGACGCGTAACACGGCAGACAAAAACTGTTTAGAACTCGTGAAGACGACTGTCACAGAGGCTAGACGCAGAGACTGAATGCTCTCCCTTCCCCCCACAATTGTATTTATACGCCCCACATGCGTCCTTTGCGAAAACGCTCTGCCCAAGCGAAGCTTCTTATCACCAACTACACAGGGTCTAATTTCAACCATGCCATGCAGATCCGCCGTTCTACAAATTGTGTGTACGCATATTCACTATGATCAACCGTAGGTGATCACTCAAATCATTTGGTACTGCCGATACACAGAATCTGTTGATCGCTGACCAATAAAAGCTTGTTGCGATTAATTAAGCATTACCCGACCACTAGGTGCGCGTAGCAAAAGACCTACCAGAATGATATTCAATCCAGAGGTGTCAGACCCTCCATCTCATACCTCAATCGCAATTGTATATTTGCAATCTACATAATAGCTTTCTCCGTTCCGTAATAACCTTTCATTATTTAGTTATTCATAATTTTATTCAACGCGCAGCCAAATCGGCTCTCATCTCTACACATCTCGCAGGAATGCGACAAAAAAAACTTGGCCTGAAAACTTCCACGAATCAACCCACGCATCGGCTCTGTTTTTTTTTTGCTAACTTTGCCAGTGAGCTACACAAAACCCCCAAACGTTATCTGAACCGATTCTCGTATTCAAAACAGCGCGGCGTTGGGCTAGCCCTCTATCACGCAGAATGAAGTATCTAATGTACCGACTCTCGTGTACCATTACAGCCCCCTCCCAGACCTTGAGACACTGTTTATCTCAGTTAACATGGCGCAAGGATCTCATTACCACTATGCTACCCATGCTTTGTACATATCTACTCTATATGTACGAACATCTCAAATCATGTACACCGACCGATGAATCTGTCAATTATGTATATAATATTTACACAACTCGATTGAGTTCTCTCCTGTCTTATCTTATTTATCTATCTTACTATACAACCTCGCTTACCCGCAATTTATCCTAATTCGTATTACTATATATATCTACAAATTGTTTTTTTTTTGTTTTTTTTTTTTTGTTTTTGTTTCCAAACCATGCAAGATCCTTAAATCTACAAAGTAGTTACTCAAATTTACAGCTTACAGCTTAATTATATAACCTTTATACACTATCTTATTTATCTACGCCCTTATTCGTCCTCACATAATACCTGGCTATATTTATAGTATTGAAGTTACCCAATATCTCATTTGAACCCGGATCTACTAACGTATAACAGTTAGGATATACCACTGCCGAAATAACATAAGGCCCTTTATACAACAACGAAAATTTCCGCATGATTTTATGTTCTTTATTTGAACGCACAAAAGTCTTAAGTTTCACATAATCACCTATACGATAGACCTCTAACTTACGCCGTTTGTCCGCCTGTCGCTTACGTCGTTCACTAGAACTTTTAGAGTTTTCTATCGCTACATTCCGCACCTGTTCCGAATCTCGCACACTATGGCCTAATAACCATTCATCGCCTAATTCCTTGTCAATAGTTAACGGTTCCCGCCTACCAAACGCTAACTCATTAGGCGCAAAGCCTGTGCTTGTGTGTTCGATATTATTATAGCAATTCTGAATGTCCGGTAACACGTCTACCCAACTACGATTACTTCCGCCGCAATAAGTTCTAATCAGCCTACCTAGCTCGCGATTCACTCTTTCTACGCTATTAGAATTTGGACAATACACCGACGTATGAGTGACCCGAATCCCCAGCTGTTTGAGTCCAAATTCCCAAACTTTCGATATGAACTGTGGTCCTGAGTCCGTAATTATAGTACTTCCCTATGAAATCTCTTTGTACAAGCGAGCACGCTCCTACCTGTCGCTTTTCGCATTGGATATAATTTTATTACTTTACTGTACACGTCTTGAATCACATATATATATTGATATCCGAATTTACCAACGGGCAATGGCCCATAAAGGTCCGAGAAAACTTTCTCACCCAACTTTTCCGCCAACACCGGTGTACAAGGACCAACGGTATTGTTAGTACTTGGCTTGACCTTTTGACATATGTCACAACTTCTTATCACCGCGCTAATCACCCTACTCATATGAAGAAAATAATATCTGTCCTTCATCAGTGCTAATATTTTATATCTGCCGTAGTGACCTATTTCTTCATGTATGTGTAAAATTAGTTCCTCCTGTAGTGATTTCGGAATTACTAGCAACTGTACGTTCCGCTTCGGCACGTGAAAATATAACGTATCACCTACTAGCTTGTAATTTTCAAAACCTCTCGTTCCCGTATCTACTACATTACGTCTGATACAACCGCTAATTCGATTTAACCGCTCATCTTCGCTTTGTAATCTCGCAATGTCCCGTAAACTTGAAATAACACTTGCGGTATTCGATGCCTGAAACCAGAATATCCCCGGCTGAACATTTATACTGTCAGTCATACCTCCAGGTCCCGCTATCTGCCTGCTTAGCGTGTCGGCAATTTGATTATCAGTCCCTCGCACAAATTCTATGTCGTAATCGAATTGCTCTAAAAACATAATCCACCTCGTTACGCGTGCACCCAATAAAGTCCACGACTTAATGAACGTCAAACTTTTATGATCAGTTCTAATAATAACCTTTTCTCCCCGCAAATATATCTCAAATCGCTTTAAAGTGTATATAACTGCATACATTTCCTGTTCACTGACCGACCATCTAGTCTGGGCACCCTTGAATGCCTGCGAACAGAACCCTATAATTAGTTCCTGGCCCGATTCATCTAATTGATAAACATAGCCCCCAATTCCTATAGCGCTGGCGTCACATTGAACATAATATGTTTTTCCCGCCAATGGCTGACTCAAAATTATACTTTCTGAGAATTAATTTTTTATCTCGTCAAAGGCACTTTGCATCTGCGCACTCCAGATGAACTTGACTCCAGACCGCAATAAATTGTACAAGGGCTGTGTTAATGTTCCAAAATTTTTTATAAACCTCCGAAAGTAATTTATGAACCCCAAAAACGCCCTCAATTGCCTGACAGTTCTGGGTGACGGATATAATTTAAGTGTTTCAATTTTGTCCGGGTCCATCTGCAAACCTTGTGTAGACAAAATGTGCCCCAATAACTTGACCTTTTTTTGTGCGAACTCGCATTTTTTTAGTTTGCATGTGAAGCCCGCGTCTTTCAATTTACTCAGAACCGTGTCCACTTGAGACAAATGCTGTTCGAAGTCACCCTCAGTTAAAATTGCCAAATCGTCAACAAAATTTAAACAATATGACCTAACCTCTGGCCCTAGAATTAAGTCCATCGCCCTCGAAAATGAACCCACACTGGTTTTCAACCCCTGAGGTAAAACGTTGTAAACATAACTTCTGCCTTGATATACAAAACCCGTGTATCGTTTAGATTCGTCTGATAATGGTATAGAAAAATACGCATCTTTGATATCAATAACTCCTATGTAATTTATCCGGCGCCCGGATTGCAATATCTCACTCATTAAAGGTGTGGTTTCAACCTCCCCGACCATTCCAGTGTTTAATTGTCGTGCATCTAGCAAAATACGGACCTCTCCCGTTTTCTTTAATGTACAAGTCAATGGACTGCTGAAATCCGTAGATTGCCTGCTAATAATACCTATAAATTCCATTTCTTCCAAACGTTTTGTTACTTTATCGCGATATGCGAACGGTATGGGATAGCTTCGTTTTACGAAAGGCGTTTCATCTCTCATTTTTATCTCATGTATATATTTATTTGTCCGACCTACTCTATCGCTAAACAACTCTGCATGTTTATTTAACACCGGCAATAACCTTGTTTTGTGTTCAACAGGTATTGATGAATTATTCACATATTCCTCTATCATATTTCTACTGGTATCTTGGTTCTGTACTTCCATTGTACAACAGCAAAAATCCTGATTAGGGCCAGTACCTAATGGTATTTCACACATCCGCCCGGCGCTTCGTATAATTAGCCTCTTATTTCCCTCACACATTAAACTCGCTCGCGTCTGTTGTATAAAATCAAACCCCAAAATTAAATCTTTAGGCACCCTTGTTAATACTAGCATTGGAGTATCGATAACGCATTCACCTATTGTTAATGGTAACGTTACTAATTTATCAACCTTTTCCTTACTGACTCCAAACGCACCTGTGATTCTCAAACTTGGAATCGGTATTTCCGTCGGTTTTCCCAATTGTCTGCACACTTCTTCATATACTCTCCGACTTATTACGCTGATTTCGCTCCCCGAATCAATCAAACTCCTTACAACAATATTCCCAATACGCACATCTATCTCAGGTAATGTCAAAGCACTACATAACTCGCGCCCACACTCAGTCGAATCGTCGTCTCTGAATATCGTATGTAAACGTCTGTCATTTCGATCTCTATAATTCGATCTAGATTTTCCATCTAAACACACGGCATATCCGTGCGCTTTATGCGCTAATAATTGAATAAATTCATTCACACCCACGTTCGAATCCAAATTACACAAATCATACAGTCTATGCTTTTTCCCAATTTGATCGGCTGTCCACCCGAACCGTAATAAATATCTGAGCGCGAACGACCCGCGCGAGTCCACTAGTTTTTTGAATTCTGACTTATCGCATTATTCCTGTCACTTGAACTTTGCCCTGCCTCTGTATCTCCTGAATCCCTCTGAAACCCTATTGCCTTGAAGCTAGGCTGCGGCTGCCTGCCTCTACCGCGAAAATAACCGCGACCACGCGTCCCAAATTCGTTTCGCGCCTTCGTTACCGCGTTATAATTATTCCTACGACTCATCGCGTTATAACGTAACGTATTTACCCGCATAGCTCGATATTGCCCACGCATGTAGCTATCCCGCCTCACGTTATTCGTATTCATAGGTTCCGAACCATGTATAGCACTTAATCCCCCATCGACATTCCGTTCTAAATGCCGAAGGAATTCGACCGCATCACGTATAGACATTGCCTCTTTTCTAGCAAAAAACGCTACCTGAATATCACGCGGCAACTGTCTGAAAATCGTGTTGATTTTCTCCGTATCAGTAAACGGTATCGTAAGCTCATATATGCTATTCAATTGAGAGGCAAAGAATTCTTCCATACTTTGACCTTTCTTAGAATCAAACTTCGCAGTTAGGAATCTTTGCTTAATTAATTCCTGTTCATTATCACCCCAGAATACCTCTCTGAAATCTTTTTCAAAATCCGAATAGGTTCGCCATGAGTCTCTGTATATGCTCATTCGAACTTTCGCAATTCCTACCAAACTATCCGTTGCCCATATCAAAGCCCTAGAACTATCTCCCGAGACGTTAATATAAGCCTTTAAATCTCTTAAGAAAATCATCGGATTTTCCGAATTCCGCCCATCGAATGTCGGCAACTTCTGTGTCATTTTCACAATGCACGATTGACGTTTTTCTACCGATTGTTCAAACGTCTCTAGTTCCTGTCTGTCAGTCTGTCTGTCCGAAGTCCTACTAGCATTGCTCGCGCTGGAACCCCTTTCCAAACTGTCTAATCTATTCACTATTTCAGATAACAATTGCGTCACCTGCCCTGACGCCATTTCACTTGTGTGTGAAAGTGAATTTTGTGCTACCCGACTATCGTTTTTTCTACGCCGGCCGGCCATTATTCCTATTAAACCGCCGTAGCTCGTACAAAGAATTGTGAAAACAATGCCCCCTTTTGCTTATTTCTTATTTACAAACTGAACTTTAAAATCGTTTCTACGTTGTGTTATTTTTTAAAGTAACGCGTTAGACCTTGATTCTTTTAGAATATCTAGGTATCAGACTATCTAGGATATCCTTCGGTCTCGGCAACAAAAATCTGTAACGGCCCCTGGGCCAAAGGTCGTAGCCGCCGCTACCAGTAGCTATGATCGTCTATTCTATCTATCCCAAAATGAGAGGACCCGATTCAGCTGTAAGATTTGTAAGTAAGAATGATAAGTCTGAATTTCTCGTTCATCGAGAAATCTGTTAGGCGTACAATAGTCGAACGAAGCTTGGTTCGGAAAGTTACAGTTTCAAGTTAGACAGAGAAAGCATATATGTCCGCGAGCCGGTAATTCGCATCAGTCAGCGGTGTATTGCGCCAAAACGATCGTTGTTATATTTTATGTGATGGCACCATCTGGTTTTTGTATATATGAGCGCATTGGAACATCTTTTTTGTTTTAGTTTCAGTTTTAGTTTTAGTGATCGATCACAGTTATAGTATAGATATCCGTCGTAGTTTTACGACGTGAGTACTCAATGATATTTCATGTGCTCGCTAGTAGCGGCTTGTGGTGGTTCCAATTATGTATTTTGTTCACGGCAATAACGATCCGAAAAGACCGGTTTACACAATTGCGATTTGAGTTCCGAAATGGGTTCTGAACTAGCGGTTACCTCAAAAGGTCCGTAACGTTTTGAAACCTTCAACTCTGCGCAATTTGAGCTGGATGTTATCGAAACGCAAGCATTATTGTTTTAGGATATCTAACCCACACCATAGCGAAGTGCATAATTCGATAAATACCGAACTATGAATTCCACTAGCCGCAGCACGTCCTGGGCTGAGCCAAATCATATATACCGACTCAACTTACACATTAGATATCCAGCGAAATTTACATTTAATTTAAAAATGCAACTTGAATCCAATCTGACCCAAGGCAATGCAAAACACCTACCCGGACCTAAACAATGAACTTTAGACTGTAAATTGATCTCTTCGCGCGTCCCCGACAACACTCAAATGTCAAAATATCAACAGTACATGTTAACTGTGTTGACACCGGTTTAACTTTGTTCTGAATTTGTTATTTCCATCCGCGGAACCTCATCGATCAAACAGTCTCCCTATGCCCTAACAACCTAGGTTTAGCCGCAACTAAACTCCTGTCTAGCCTAGTCTAAAAACCTAGTGTTATACCACGTCCATTATCGACACCACTCGAAAATGGTTGAGTTTGATTTGAATGTGCTTGAATGTTTAACGACTGTGTGTGTGGGAATTTCAAAGCTCGCTACTCGAAAGGAAATGAGGAGAGGATTAGCCCGCGAATATCCTAAGAGCCAATCCAGGAACCCTATGGTGAAGGAAAAAGGAATTTAGGGTCGCTCCAAGCCCAGACTCAGACTCAGATACATTGACTTAAAAGTTCTTTCCTAACGACCCAAGGATAGTTTTGGAATTAGGGGTAGGTTGATATAAAGGTAGGAACCGAGGTATATCTCGGCGCTTCAGACACTCA
The DNA here is from genome assembly GCA_949825045.1 of Argyresthia goedartella. Taxonomy (NCBI): domain Eukaryota; kingdom Metazoa; phylum Arthropoda; class Insecta; order Lepidoptera; family Argyresthiidae; genus Argyresthia; species Argyresthia goedartella. The sequence goes on along the minus strand of OX463812.1, from coordinate 9,223,739 downwards.
CGAAAACCCACTGAAACTTCGCAGTCACAAATTCGTATAGTTCTGACGCGTAACACGGCAGACAAAAACTGTTTAGAACTCGTGAAGACGACTGTCACAGAGGCTAGACGCAGAGACTGAATGCTCTCCCTTCCCCCCACAATTGTATTTATACGCCCCACATGCGTCCTTTGCGAAAACGCTCTGCCCAAGCGAAGCTTCTTATCACCAACTACACAGGGTCTAATTTCAACCATGCCATGCAGATCCGCCGTTCTACAAATTGTGTGTACGCATATTCACTATGATCAACCGTAGGTGATCACTCAAATCATTTGGTACTGCCGATACACAGAATCTGTTGATCGCTGACCAATAAAAGCTTGTTGCGATTAATTAAGCATTACCCGACCACTAGGTGCGCGTAGCAAAAGACCTACCAGAATGATATTCAATCCAGAGGTGTCAGACCCTCCATCTCATACCTCAATCGCAATTGTATATTTGCAATCTACATAATAGCTTTCTCCGTTCCGTAATAACCTTTCATTATTTAGTTATTCATAATTTTATTCAACGCGCAGCCAAATCGGCTCTCATCTCTACACATCTCGCAGGAATGCGACAAAAAAAACTTGGCCTGAAAACTTCCACGAATCAACCCACGCATCGGCTCTGTTTTTTTTTTGCTAACTTTGCCAGTGAGCTACACAAAACCCCCAAACGTTATCTGAACCGATTCTCGTATTCAAAACAGCGCGGCGTTGGGCTAGCCCTCTATCACGCAGAATGAAGTATCTAATGTACCGACTCTCGTGTACCATTACAGTTTGTTCAAATTCCCTTCGCCGTTAAGTTGGCTGTTCTGTAAAACTGTCAAGCTTCTGTCAAGTATCAACAGTTTTCCTGTCAGTCGGAAAGTGAACAAATATTGATGTTATGTTTTTTAGTTTTATAATCGGAAACAACCCGCCTCAGGTACAACCGTTTCTAAAACTGAGCAAGTGACGTGACGAGGGGGGTTATTAAAAAAAATACAAAAAAATCATAAGACATCCATTACCCGAAATATTCAAATTAGTTTCTTAAAATAATATAAAATTTTACAAACTAAACTAAAAAGTACGTATTTTTTTTCTAGCATGGCCCTTTGAAACGAGTTTGTTTAAATTATGTTCGAGTAGATTACCACAATTGCTAACATCGGCTTTTGAGTCTTCTATGGAAGTTGGGCCCAAAATTGACGCATAGTAATTTTCCTCAGGGCAACACTAATCTGTAAACCGAAGCGCTCCAAAGTCGGTCCCTGGAGTCAAGAGAAAAACTAATACGCAATTTCGTTTACGTCATATTTTTTATTTACAAACAAAACTACTTGACTGAATTATATTTCTTTAACCAATTTGAAGGTCTTCTCTTTCGTATACAGACCACCAGATTCATCCTTTGATTTATTCGAAAAGAAAATGGATGAAGTGTTGATTAAAATCAGCGATAAAAACAATTTTTTTATAATTTGTGGTGATTTTAATGTTAATCTGTTAGAGGATAATAATATTTGTACTAGATTAAAATCTTTATTTTTATGTCACAACATTAACTATCTGTTTTTGGAGCCTACTAGAATTACTGCAACATCTGCTACCTGCATTGACAATATATTTACTAACATTAAGCCCATTTTCAAATCGGTCATCAATAAATTAACCTCTGATCACTCTGGTCAAATAGGTATATTCAATATTAAAATAAAAAAGGACCAAAAAGAGGATATTACATGTGTGCCCGTTAGTGACACTCGGCTTGAACACTACAGGAATAATATTTTGGGAAATACCAAACAGTGACGATCCAAATTTGTTGTACAACTCAGTATTTAACCTTGTCAAAAATTAATATGATACGGTATTTAAATCAAAAACTATAAAAGTTAATAACAAAGCTTTTTTTAGTGATTGGGCGACAGTTGGAATTCACAGGAGCAGACGAAGACTATATGAACTCTATGAAGAGAAATCATATAACAAAAATACGGCCTTTCTAGATTATGTTCGTAGTTATTCAAAAATGTTTAAACGCGTTTGTGCCGTAGCTAAATCTAATTTCATTAAAAACAAAATTGAATCTAGTAGCAATGTAATGAAAACGACTTGGCAAATTATAAACAGAGAGACTGGAAAGGCCAAAGCTACACATAATAACTTCAAGCTTAAGATAGATAATCAATTGCTAAGTGCAGACCTAGAAGTAGCAAAAGCTTTCGAAAATTTCTTTACGGACATTCCAGTTTCAACAACCAAGTCTTTAAATTCATCTCCCGCTGCTGCTGAATCTATACTTAAACAAAATTTTGAGGAATGTAAAACAGATTTTAAATTTAGGCACGTAAATAATGAAGACATTGTAAAAGCGTTTAAATCCCTGGAAATGAAAAAGACAGCTGACGCCCATGGTCTATCAGTAAAAATTATTAGTTCCATTGTATTGCACCTCACCTTTGTTGTATATTTAATCAATGTATAGATAATGGTGTGTTTCCTGACTTGATGAAACTAAGTAAAGTTATACCTTTTTTCAAAGCTGGTAGTACATCAGACCCCACCAATTTTAGACCCATATCGATACTACCAACACTTAGCAAAATATTTGAAAAACTCATACTTAATCAATTGCAAAGTCATTTTTATCTCAATAATTTAATTCATATTGCTCAGTTTGGTTTCACAAAGGGTCGTTCAACAGCCGATGCTGGTGTTGAACTAATCGACAATATTTTTGATGCCTGGGAAGACGCAATGGATGCAATAGGTGTCTTCTGCGATCTATCCAAGGCTTTTGATTGCGTCCATCATGACACTCTTGTCAGGAAGTTACGCCATTATGGTGTAAAAGATCAGGCACTTGGCCTTCTGGAGTCATATCTAACAGATAGGGTTCAGATGGTCGATGTTAATGGGAAAAGATCACCTGGGTCTTCAATAAGTATGGGCGTACCACAAGGTTCAATTCTTGGTCCTTTCTTGTTTTTAGTATATATTAATTATTTACCTTACCTTGTTAAAGCAAAACATGGGTTAGTATTGTTTGCCGATGATACTTCTTTGACATTTAAAGTTAAAAGACAGCAATCAAATTATGACGAGGTAAACAATGCTATCTCTAGTATAGTGAACTGGTTTACTGTTAACAATTTATTACTTAATGAAAAGAAAACTAAATGTATTAAATTCGTGTTACCCAATGTGAACCCGGTAACTACAGACATATTTATAAAAGGACAGAGATTGGACCTTGTGCAGTCGACTGTCTTTTTGGGCATTACTTTAGACGCCAAACTGCAATGGGATCCTCATATAAATAAATTGTCGAACAGACTGAGTTCGGCAGCGTTCGCAGTTAAAAAAATTAGAGCTCTTACCGACGTAGACAGACTAGTCTACTTTAGTTACTTTCATAGTCTAATGACCTATGGTATTTTATTGTGGGGTCACGCTGCGAATGCTAATAGTATATTTATTCTGCAGAAACGGGCTGTTCGTGCAATTTATAGATTAGGGCCTAGAGTGTCACTGAGGGAAAAGTTTAAAGAAATCAATATTCTGACATTTGTGTCTCAATATATCTATGACAATCTTGTGTATGTAAAAAGAAATATAACTAATTTTCAGAAGTACAGTGATATACACAATTTTAATACTAGAAATATAGACAAGTTGGTTGCTTATGTAAGCCGGCTACATAAAATTAGTAATTCTTTTAAAGGCAATTGTATACGTATAATCTATTACAATAAGGTCCCTACTGATATTAAAAACTTACCTTTAGACAAGTTTAAAATAATAATAAAACAGAAATTGTATAAAAAAGGTTACTATAGGATATCTGATTACTTAGAGGACAGATGTCCATGGGAATAGATTGTTTGAGTAACAGGCTGTTTCGATATATAATTAGCATTCATTTTGTAATTTGACAATATTTTATTTAAAAAAGGAAACGCAAAAGATGCGACGACTGTGGAGTTTCTTCGGTGAGCTCTTCTCCACAGATTCCGCCATTGTGTTAGTGAACTCACCCAAAAAAATGTAATGACGGATCTAAGTGATGTAACAACATCCTATGGAAATAAATGATTTTTGATTTGATTTGATTTGATTTCAAACTAAAAAATCAATTTGCAAATCGTTCCAGTTCTTTGGTTTCTTAATAAATAAACTGGAATTATAATTTCATCCAGGAAAACGAAATTGCGTGTTATTGCTTTCCTGCGATTTGTCAGTGGTTTCATGACCATTTTACCATCATTCATGTCACCATCAAAATAAAATGTATCCATACTATCATCACATGAAAAGGCTTAAGGAATCTTTGTTCGTCACTAGTTACTCCAACTTCTATGATAAATTCCTTTTTTTTTAATGTTGAGTGTCTTTTTCTATTCCTATATCATTACTGGGCACTAGCGGTGGGCGTTGAATCGACGAACCTAATAAATTATTAGCTAACGTGGGTATAACGAACGAATCGTTAACCGATATCAGATTATGAGTTAATTTTATCAGGCAGCTTTTTTTCCAAATAGCATATTTTTTCAATCGATTGGTATTTTCAACTGAATAATTCATTCAACTTGTTGTTTTCAGATTAACTATTCGTTTTTTCAACTATCGTTGTTTTTAATAAAACAGATCAGCATACGTGTACGTTAACTTTAACGAACGTAGTGAAGGACTACGGAATGAAGGGACGGACGGAGCGATGCAGGACGGAATGTTAAATTACACTTTAATGAGTAACACGAGTTTTTTTCTCTCGATAAACGGATTAATTTCTTCATTCATAACCATTCATAAAGTAAAGCGCTCTAAATAGTTAACGAATTTCACTTTTAGATCGTTTCATTCTGTTGATCCGTGTTTACAATTTCATACAGTTGAGCGTTATCAGGTTTACGAAATTAACTAATATTTCTACGGTTACTCGTTGACGGTCAACAAATACATTTCGTTAACAAAAAAATCCTGACCCACTGCTACTGGGCACCCTCCCCTTCATTTACTAGTTTCTTTTCTGAACACGTCTTTCGATATATTTTTTCCGTTCAATGTCACAATTTTCCAGTACTTTAGTAGCTAGTTTTCCAGTACTTTAGTAGCTAGTTTTCCAGTACTTTAGTAGCTAGTTTTCCAGTACTTTAGTAGCTAGTTTTCCAGTACTTTAGTAGCTAGTTTTCGTGCTTAACAATGGATTTATTGGATGGCGATGTCATTTTAAATACACAAGTGCAAGCTTTAACGTGAGCAAGATCGAAATCGATAAACAGGGTCGATGCGGATTGGCGCAACACAATGACAAAGGTGACGCTGGGCATTCACCCGCTCCGCGATTTCCTCTTTCCCCTCTGGCCATCAATCCGGGGGGTAATTCTCGCGCAATCTCTCCACTCGATAAAATGGCGGATATCGAACGATTCCCATACAAAATCACTCGATGTCAAGGGATCGATATCCGTTTACATCGAGTGATAAATCGTGTAATCCGTTTACATCGATAATTTAAGCATTCCTTTACAAAACATTGTTGGTTTCGGAACTGACGGCTGCAATGTGATGATCGGACGCGAAAATTCGGTTGCAAGCAGGTTCAGAGATGATTGTCCTGGTATATCGAATGCCCGAGAATCAGGCCCTGACTTGTACTATAGTCGGAGACGCACTGTGTGTGCCACACGAGAATAATACTTTATGAATACTCGAGGATACTTTGACAATGGAGGAGGAATTTTTCAATGGAATTGTCAAAGTTTACTCGAGTTAAGTCTTATTCCGCCTTCTAGCTAGTCGCCCTAAATGTATTATTATTATTACGGTAAATCAATAATAACGGTACGGTTATAATCTAATCTAATCATTTGTATCATCCACAAATATTGAGGATATTATACTTGGAAAGATATCAACTCTGTCAGCTAGGTTTGTCTCCTGTTTTTCTGCATTAAAGTATAAAGTAAAGTATCTTTTCGCTAGATTGAACACTGGTTTTTCACATATCCATCCATTATATATAACCCATTATTTTATTATCGTCATTAATCTCACACAAGTACTTCACGTGTGATTAAAAAAAAAGTTTATTTCAATAAAAAAGGTTAGTAAATTGTTTAATTCCCGGGTGTAATCTTTACATTTAAGATTTTTAATCCCCGGGAAGGTTGCCCTAAGTTTACATATTAATATTATTAATTTATTTAATATTCAGTTACAAAATGCAATTTAATATTTTATTTTAGTACATCTAAGTGAAGTCTAACAATTAGGCAATACAGATATTCTCAATAGACTACATTATATATATGTATACATAGGTATGCGTTTTTTACTGTTTTTCGTGATGTTTCGTTCATTAGTCAACCCAATTCGATAGTCGCCTCAGGCGACTGTGCACCCATCTCATCCGGGTTATTGACCCCGGGTAAGGTCGAATTATGCTGTTGGGTTGATCAAACCACTTTACAAGCCAGTGGGACTTCTGATTCAGGTATACCGGGCGCCAAGTTTCTTGGCGCCTGAGTGCCGCCTGGAGAGGGTAGCGACGCATTGGAACAAGAGAGATGCATACATGGGCGCGAGAGAGAACCTGGTCTCGCTCGGGCGCCAACTGTTTTGGGAATTATTTCCATGGCCCACAGTTATATCGGAAGAAATCTCTTTTTAGAGATAAGCTCGCCTTTGCTTATTATGTACATTTCTTTTCATTGTCTGTAACCTTATATTATCTATGCAATAAAGAATATGAATATGAGTTATATCGATCCATGACTCACAGTTGACCTATCAGACAAAGCACGGATGTGGCTACATCTAGGCTAGTATATTTTAGTGACTTTCATAGTGTCATATCCTATGGTATCTTGTTATGTGGAAAGCAGCGGATATTCAAGCTATTATTATTTTACAGAAAAGAGCTATTCGAGCAATTTATAATTTAAAACGAACAGACTCCTTTAAGAGAGCTTTTTAAAGAAATTGACATACTAACAGTAGCTAGTCAATTTATTTTCGAAAATTTAATGTATGTACTCAAGAACCTTACAACATTTTCCAAAATTAGCGATAGCTGTAATGTCAACCTAAGAAATAATCACAGACTGTGTGCGTCCCGATTTAGACTTTAAGGTTAGCAATTCTTTCAAGGGTCAGTGCATTCTCTACTATAATAAGATACCTCTGGAGATTTTGAAATTGCCATTTGAGCAATTTAAAAAGCATGTTAAAGCGACTTTGTCAAAAAAGGGATATTACAATGTTCAAGATTACTTAAATGACAGGACTGTATGGGGTTAATCTAGCTCAACACAGGCCTTGCTGTTAAAAATTTTGTAATTATTTATTCCTGCTTATTAATCATAATAATTAAATTTTTCATATTTGTAATAGTTAAGCACAACCTATTTTTAAAAGAGATCTAAAAATCAATCTGTGGGAGTTTCTACGCCCTTCTTCTCCCACAGTGGCCCAATGTAGAGAAGAGGCAAAATTGACGTTTGCTAAGTATATGTAAATATCTACAGTACTTTGACTTTATCGATAACTGTCACACAACACAACATAGGGGTTGTTTTTAGTCCGTATACTCCACGAGCTGATGCCCGCTCAAGATGTGGGGACCCGGATATAGCAGGGAGGTCTGACTCCTGGGCATGGGTAATTCCATTTTTTTCCCCTCCAATAAAAAAGGGTCAATAATTTTATCTTGAACCAATTGCGAGTAGAACCTGGTTTTTAGAGAGAAACTATCTAGCTCTTGCGTAGAACTTTCGTTCTTTAGTTTTGGAAAGAGATTCCTATCCAAATTTTTATTCAATAGGTATTTAAGCCAGGGTTTATAAACCTACAGAAATTCATTGAATAAATCCTGATTATTTTGTATCATAGGGCAGGGGTAGCATCGCTCTCATTGTAAGCTCCTTGGAGTAGTTTCGCACTTCGGATATCCATGTCACCAATTTTTTCAATGATCTATTTGAGACCTATTCAACAAGTGCCAGAAACTTTACTGTCATGACATCTGTCAGTGTCACTGTCCCGCGTTTTTTGCTCTACCCCGATTTTCCTACATTTTCAGGTTCAAGGCCGTCACCATTGTGCTTGCCAACGTTGCTGTTATTAGTTACATAACAATATCATTGTACAATACCTGCTTTCTTCATTTGCTTTTCTGGAATGGTTTTATTTATTCTCGTAATCTGTCAAATGCTTGAGCGATAATCCATTGTTTGTTATTGTTTTGATGCCGTTCTGCCGAGCGACGCTTTCGCCATTATGCGCTGCGAAATATTAGCTAGAGTTCGTTCGTCTCGAAGTGGGCATGTTTACGTGTTCATTCACACTACACGCGCGGCGCGGTGGTGTAGTGGTGTTTGTTGTGTTGGTGATTTGGTGTTGTTGTCGGTGTGTCGGGTGGCGTCGCGTCTCCTCGGCTCGCGCAGGCGCACTCGACTGGCGAGCTCTCCTCGCCGCGCTCTTTGTTGACAAGCTACAGCTGGTTTGGTTCCGTCCGTCCGACCGAGCACTGTTCTCGCGTGAATGTTGTGCGCGGTGGACGCCGCGACTTGACTTCACCGAACACTATCGCAATCACCATCTAAATTTAGTGCAGTTGCTTCCAAATCGTTGTTTTCCCCCTTCTACGCCTTATCCCGAGTGTGTTGTGAAGTTTTGTGGCGGAGCCTGGCTTGCTTGCGGAGATTTTTCTGCGACTTCTAAAATTACACGTTCGCCACTGCGCCAGAAGGTAACCTTTTGTTCTTAGCACAATAACTTGTATGGCTTTACAGTTTACATCTAGTTGCAATATCAACATGTATTGCTATTTGATTAGAATTATGTAATTTCAATTCTAGAAAATCCCACGTTTGATCACTGTGTGAAAGCGTAATACTTATAACTACGTACCTAGGTATTGTGATATCAGAATTGGAAATCTGAACCGAAACATTCACATGCAATATCACTCGTGCGTTTTATAACATCATTAACTAATCAGCCAGCTATCGTGTATTGCCCTATAAAACTAGGTAGGTACCTATCTACCATAGTAATAAATAACAAACATCAAAAGCATTGTGTGTGCGTCAAACTCTATTGTTGATACAACGGTGGAAACTATTGATTGTTCGTACCTATATCATCCAGTGAAGGAAGTAGGTCAGATCTGAAGCACCAGGACAACATAGACAGTAAGCTGATTCCACCTGCATCAATGCATCGCTAATGAATGAGCTCACCTGTAGTTTAAAGCAAACATGTTTCGTTTGTGTTTTTGTCGACCACAGTTATACTTTGGTCGGTTGCCGTTTCTGTGGTCATAGAAGGCGGATAGCGGTACCGCCTATGGGTATCTGCTGGCCTGGTAGGTCTTTCTTATAACGGGGCCTTGCATGCTTACTGTATCGCACTGACGTCTTCACTGTCTTGTACATGTACTGTATTATTTAGAACTGGTTTAGGTAGATATACGAGTACCTTTAGTGGTCTGATACGGTCATTCAACTCGCGCATCAACCCACCTCCGCCATAAAATCTCTTGCTTTTATTTTTATCGGCGTCTTCAAGGAAGGCCTTTATTTCCTCTTCGACCGTTATAAAAAAACTCATAAAGATAAGACATCTTTGAAACTTTAAGCTGTGTAAACAATAAGCTCCTTACTTACCCAAAAGAAGAAAAGATTCCGTGTCGTTTAGTTGCTCCTGCTTTGTTGGCTCGGTAGGTGAACAAAGGAGGAACTGAATTGTAAAATGACTGAACTGAAACCGAGGTATATTCTAAGACAGTAAATCCGAAGCCACTATTGTGTCTAAGAACCTGTTTATTTCCTTTGTAGCAGTCCTCTTCATTTATATAAGTTCCACTTCAGAGTACTCAAATATCCATTCATTGCTGTATGTGAACACCTATTTTACCTTTGTGTTTAATGTGACAAGAATGTTATCTACTCTGTAAGGTCTGTTGACCTCCCACGCTAATCTACCTCTTGCCGGTACCAGCGTGTAAATTAAACACAGAAACGAAGGCTCGGTTTCGACATGTGTGACATCTAAAAATAAACGAGTGAAAGTCTTCGAACTGACTGTGTCAAGTTAACTGTGAATAAAAAAATTAATGATGATGATCCTTGGTTCAGTCAATATTGTATCGAATTCTTTTTGCCTACAATTTTCTGACCTGAATTTTTGTAATAATTATATTTTCTCGAGTCTTGCAGACGAACAATTTATTCATAGACTTAAGATATTCCAGAATTCATGAGACATTATGCCCGACAAAGGGGTGACTGTGCATGTGACCAGCAGATTCGTGATTCACTCTATACGTATTCTTGGTATACTTACAGAGTATAGTGCAGAAAGCTTCACTGTGTCTTGGATTCGATCCAATATGGTCGATAGCGAACCTTTATGTGCCAGTAATCGCTTGCTTTAATACGACTACAGTTAACGTCGCTGAGTAAATTATTTACCACACAACTCATCAGGATAGCAGAAAGAATTTCTAAGCTGAATTGTATTAAATAATTTCTCTTTCTCCTTTGATTTTTTTGAGAAAGTCTATTCTTTTGCAGACCATTTATTCCGGTCAGGTAATCTGATATTTCAGGGCCACAAGATGAGTCGTTTAAAGAGTCAGTAATCGATCATCTCTAATTGAACACTCCAATTACTCAGATGCTGCAATAATGGTCTCTCATATGCCCACTAATCGACGTCGTAGCAACACTGCTATTGAGGACTGAACATCAATTAGGCATTCTTCAGGGAGAGACAAAAATAGTATTGTTTAGTCACACTGGAGTGCCGTTACCTACCTACTTAGCATTTACACTCATACAGATTACCGGTATTCAAATGTTCAAGCCATTAAAGTGAAATCAACGTAAAGAAACATTGCACGTTTCAACTAGGGCTTTCTAATACCGGATTTTTTCAATACCGGTATTACTACCGAATGTTTTTTTCTAAATACCGGGATCCCGGGATACCGGTATTGAAAAAAAGAAAAAAAAAATCAGACCTAATTTTATTCTTTTTTGGAAGAACGTATTTAGAAGGTAAAATTAATAAACAAAGTTTTAATGTCAAATCATATATTATTTACATGTAGATCAATTATCTTTTTATAAACCTAATAATAATATTAAGTGACAGTTATTAAGTCGTAAAAAAAGACTGATCTCTTTTTTTTAAGATAATTCGCATCATAAAAATTATGACTAATCACATTTATTATTATAGAATTTCACAAAACTTGTCTAACAACATTTCTGTAAGTAATAAGAATCTTAACGATTATTGGGTTTTAACATCTAAGATATAGACAGTGACAGTGAAAATAAAAACATTTACATACTCCGTAATCAACACATAATATCTAGCTAACAAAAGATATCTTAATAATATAATTTTTATACCTATTTTGGTTAACATTTACAAAAAAAATCTAATGATTAAAAAAAGCTTCAATCACAATTTTACGGTCACATCGAGCACGATATCATTGGGCTCCGGCTTTTTCTTCCTGAAATTGCGTCCTAAGGAAAGAAAGAGCATCTAGGCTTTTATCAGAGAGCGAACTTCTTAATCGATTGCATACATATGTGACCGAGGAAAACGCTCTTTCCGCTTCTACACTTGTTGGCGGAATGCATAACAAATAATTATAAGCCATATCAAGATACATTTCTCGGCCACCTCCAGTACTATCATAAACAGAAACACCCATTTCAACGCGTACAATAGAATCAATATCTGTGCTAGAAGAATCTTGCCGTTTAGCCTTCTTCCTTTGAGTTTTAGATTGTATTTCTGCTTCTAGTTGCTTTTCAATCGTCAATTCAACATTCTCAAACTCGTCATGGGCATGCTCAAACTCAAAGGAATGTCTACTGTCACTGTCTATGGAAACAGTGTCAGTGGAGTGAGGTTCATGTCTTGACTCTGCATTCGAAAATTTTACGCGCTTCAATAAGTTCACAACGACGCGGTGGATCTCATTTGAGGTTGGTTTTGAAAACAAATCATCCTCTTCTTCGGAAAAGAAAGCCTCGGCATCGTGCAAGTATTGAATAACACCTGATATTATTAGGCGTCTCTGTTTTATACGCATTCTGAGGGCAGAGGCAAGATTGCGGCTTATGGTATTTTCTGCTTCGTCTAATTTTCGCAGCATGAATTTGAGACAAGCATCAGCCGATAAAAGAGTGGCATCACGACGGCACAGTGCAGAGACAGTTGCCTTGATCACGCTGAGGCTTTGGTGAATGTTATTTAATAAGGTGATATCTTCATCATCAAATTTAATATTCGATTTCAGATCAATCAGTGCTTTAGTGATACTATCTTTGAGCTTCAAAAATCGACCGACCATGTCTGCCATACTGCTCCAACGGGTTTTTACGTCTAGCATCAATTTAATCTCTTTGCCATGCTCTTTGGTAACGTAGCTTTGTAATAGATCGTTTATTGTAGGCGATTTTCTGAAATATTTTGTTTCCGCAGATCCTCCGAAGTGCAAAATTTGCTTATTTGCAGACCATCTAAGGCTGCTAATCTGCTTACTATCATTTCCATTGAATCAGAGCTTTTAAAGTAATCGCTGAGTTTTGATTTCTTTACCGGCGGTGGCAGCTCATCTTGTGTCAGTGATGCAGCAGTTGCAGCAGCAGTTGATATTGAAGCTTTACTTGCAGTCTTCTTGGAACCAACAAGGTGCACAGTTCGCATATGGGTATGGAGTCCACTCGTTGAGCCCCCACTAGTTTTAATGATCTTTTGACAAAGTTTGCATTTTGCCGTCTGTCTATCTTCAGAAGTTGTAAAGTTATCCCAAACAGCAGTGTTAGGTCGTTTGTTTAAAAACTTTTTATACTGAGTCTTTTCAGATGTTGACCTGTAATAAGAAAACAAGAGGTGATTCAAGTTGTTTATGCGAGTTCGTATCGTACACCAAACATAATATAAAGATCTTTTAACATAAATAAAACTAAAGATAAGAAAGTATCTTTAAATAAAATCCATGAGATCTTTAAATAAAAGCACGTGGTATTTTAGCCAATTGAGTCAAAATATGTTACAAATATAACTATATATTTTAAAGTAATGGAATTCACGTTCTAAAACAGTTACCTACTATTTATAACCTCAAAACATTAAACAAAACTATTGAGTTTATAAGTAATGAAACTTGTTTTTTTTTTTTTTTTTTTTAAGCAGAAATTATAAATTTACATCTGACAATAGGTCCACGGAAACCATATAGGTTTGTATGTGGATCCTTATTACGCTAAAATATATGTACAATGTTTAACACATCTTGTTTTTGTTTATGTAAGTACACACAAAATTTTAAAAATAAATTAAAAACATATCAGGTATGTATTTTTCATGGTTACACAACTTAGGTATTTGTTAGGGATAGGAAAGGGAGGAAAAGTATTTTTTAAGTTTCGCTTTTATGTTTAGCGGAGATATGGTGTTCCTTATGTCAGTGGGTAGTTTGTTTATTAGTCGCGGAATTAAAAGTAAATTTCAAAAAATCATAACGTTACACTAATACTAAGCAAGTTTGTTAATAATACTTTTATATTTAAAAAAAAAAACGGATTTGAAGTATATTTTAATAACATACATAAATATGATGATTTAGTGTAAAATTGAACAAATAAAGATAATTAGCTTTAATAACTTACATTTTTACTTCGTATCCATCAAGCGTTTAGCACGAACAATATCAAATCACAAAAGTCAAATCACTGATAACGCGTGCAATTCCACTGCTCACTGTTTCACGTCTAACAGCTTCGCGTTGCATGCACCTGAGGGGAGGCAGAGCTGGGCGTATAGGGAATTTCCCCTCACCCCTGGCGAGCGCCCCCGCCTTCCACACTGTACTTAGAACTTAGAGCAACGCGGGACTTCCGGGAAGTCCGTGTTGCTCTAAGACTGAGAACGACTTTAATTTATTGCGTTGCGTGTAACTGCCATGTCGTTAAATCACTGATATTATACCGATTTAAAATATTCCAAAATTAAATAAATGGATAAAAATGTCTATGTGCGGTAGTGAAAGTTTATTATTTTGTGTTTAGTACTAAAATTAAAATAAAATCACTAATACCGGGATCCCGGTTATGAACGTTTCAATACCGGTATTAAAAAACCCGAAAAAATATCCGGGATCCCGGTATTGGCTGATACCGGGATCCCGGTATTGGAAGCCCTAGTTTCAACGTCTCTCTCAGAATTACTGTTTTCCTATTATATTCGTATTACTGTGTCATGTTAACTGTAAAATGCTGTCATAAGTGAATGCGAAATTAAAATAAGTAATCAGCTACTTAAAGGAGTCGTTTGAAGAATTTGCTGTTCCGGATTGCCTGGCATTTTACCAAGACGGCTTTGGAGAAAATATTTACGGAACAAATTCATATAAACTCTTTGTCCGGATCCTTGCGACGCAGTTGAATGAAACAGAGACTTGCACTCGACGAAAATAATATCAAAGATGGCACACGATCATAAATAATCGCATTTGTACGTTGTGGACGAGTGCTATGATTTGACAGATGACCTTTCAGCGGATGACCAACAGAAATGTATATAAGCAATTTCATTTTTCACAACGAAATCTGTTGCGTTTCCGAGAATTCCGTGGCCTTTCAGATTCAGTTATATTATGGTCTCACCAATGTACAGAAAAAAATCTTCTACAAAATTCACCTACACCTAATTATGTTTTTTTTTTACAAAATAACCGGTTTTCCCGAAGCATTGGTCGGTAAAATACCCTGCTCGGAAACCAGCTAATGAAATTGCACCGTGTGAGAGCACTGTCTGCAAATCCACTGGGATCGTATTAAACTTGCAACTCCTGTCTGCCTTTTGCCATTCGCCATTCGCCATTTCAACTATAGGTATGCCGTGCCGCCGCCGTCTAGTCTGGGGTCTGGACAATCTCTATATATGAACGAACTCTATGTTCCCAAGGCACGATGTGGAGGGAAAATGCATCCAGTTACATGAAATATTCTCATATACAGAGCGAATTGCTATTTCTCCTTCTATTAACAAATGGATCGGATGCGATAAGAGACTTTATGCTTAAAATGCATTGTGGAAACCATTATTTTTTACAAAATTATTCCGTTCAAAACTCAAAGTGTGTCAAGATTTTGCAGACGTATCTTAATGAAACTCTTAAATCTCAATAACTTGAGGATATGAAGCAACAAAGCCGTCTTAAAGGTCTGAAGTAGAGATAGGACTAAATCCCTCTTTAAACCCTTTTTTGACCCAACAAACCGTATGTCGTTAAACAATGCGTCCTTTGTATTTACAGCGTTTTAATGTTATTTTTATGTACTCCTTTCTGAGTGAATATTTTAACGAAGTCTAGACAGCCTTTAGACTCGCACGCAACCTCATCTATCCTGTCTGGATGGTTGGAAATAGTTGACACGTTTTACACTTTTGGTTCAAGACTATTTTATTCCATTTAATCTTCCTTCTCTTTACTGTTAGTAAATACCTATAACCTTCGATCACGCTATGGCCATTCCATCACCACGGTCCTATTTCCCATTGCTGACTTCAAATTTACGAGGCGTCGTGGTCCTTCAATTCGATATTTCTTCACATAAATCCTTCCCCGATTGCATTTTGTGCCGACTCATCATACATAGACAGTCTTCAGACACTTGAAATAAGTTTTAATGAAGTCCTTGAAACAGTCGGTAAAACATTGAAGTGTAAGTAAGTACTTCGATTATTTCTTCTACTACAAGTTCCTTGGAATAGGCATGCATATCGTTGTTGTATGAATAGCTTATTACGTGAATTGTTTGCTAGTCTTTATTAGATTCATAAGGGCTTATTATTGTGAATCACTCAAGTGCGTAGTTAGACACAAAGACTGTAACGTGTAATAAAGTTACACTTGTAACATTCAATAGATGTTTTAAAACATATTGTACGCTGAGAGAAATAACAAAGTGAATAAAGATGATAAACATTGGAACAGTGTGAAGTGTAAAATAGTGTCTAACAATACATAACGTACCTAAATACAAAATACCAGGAGAGTGTAAAAATACTCTGATAACGCTCTTATACCTGCACAATTGAAGATTAACATTAAACATTTATATAAGGCACATACATTGCTACTGGCCCCACACTAGGATATCCGGTGTGGTGGGAACCAGAAACAGCGACGTCACACACATATAAACATCCAAGACCTATGGTTTCTTTTTTTCCTTATCCAGCCGGGGATCGAACCCGGGACCTCTCGCATGGTTGGCAGAGCCACAACCGCTGCGCCACAGAGGTCGTCAAAATTAAATTCGAAATTCCAAACACTGAAGATATAGAATAATTATTTGAAAAAAAGTGATTTGAAGCTTTGAAAACACAAATTTATATCATTGAGTGAAACACTCAAGACGCCTCACAATCCCAAACCCTCATGGGTGGACAAGTGTTGCCAGAAGGGCTTGTGGCTTATAACTGCGACGCGCCTAAACAGATAATAAGGTATATCAAAGGGCCATCGACATCAGCCTAACCTGAGGATAATGACATCTCAAATAAGAGTATCTACACTACACCGTCATTTCACATCTCAATAGTCAGCAACAAATGAACAAACAAATCCATTACCTACGCACATCACGGCTTGATTATTTACTGAGGTCAATTCTAGAGGCGCTACTACTAAACGAATGACCACCGGATACGAGCTGTCTGGTTTCAACTGTCATTTTGGTTTGTCAGTTGGTTAGGTTTTGGCGCCTTCAGAATTCGACCCACCTCCTTTATCCATAGTGTGGATTGGTCTGGGTTGTCGGATAAGAATGAATAATTTAAGTAGGTATCGAGTTGTCAGTGACCCTTGTGTAGAAATATATATATAGTATAGTATAGATGTCATCGTAAAAAAGATTGTCAAAACCATTAGTTTATAAACTAATGCGACAGTTTGTAAACTATCGACAAATTGTAAACCAGATCGACAAGGTTTAATATATGTATGTAATATACTTTTTTGCACAAAACAGAGAAAACAAAACAAATTTAAAGGAAAGAACATGTACAAAGGCGAGCTTATCTCTAACAAGAGACGACAACAACAACAACAACAACAAAAACCTACACGATGACTATTCGGGGGCTTCGCTGCGCTCGCCCGCTCTAGTCTTCACCTAAGCTACCGCAGTCTTGGCCCTGGTATTTCGTTTGCAATTCAAGTTGAAACCAGTTCACAATTTAACGGTTTTAATATAAACTAACGCTAACTGCTCATATCGTAAGCAGTACGGTATAGTTTGCAATTTATCGTTAGTTTGTAAACTAACGAGAAAAAACGATAGATTATAAACTAACGGTTTTGACAATCTTACGGTGACATATAATAATAACAGTAATAACAATATCTTGGTCACTATTTACACACTTGATCTAACCCCAAACTAGGATTCCCTGTATCTTGTGTACTAGACAATGATACCCATACTGATATAAATAAATACTATACTTAGATAGATAAACAACCATGACTATGGTACAAATCTCCGTTCTCATCAAACAAATATTTGCCCCCACCGGGACTCGAAACCGGGACCCTTGGCTTCGTAGACAGGGTCACTGCCGACTCGGCCATTCGGACATATATATTTGTATCATTTTGATTCGCTGAATGTTTCGACAGGTACGTCCTATATCCGTGCTTTCCTTTAATCTGAGCTTCTGCATAGATAAAGCAACTAATTCCTTAGCAATGATTCAAGAGATCATTGCGCTGAATGGGCACGACCTTCAATGCTTGACTAGCATCGGGTCTCGTTACGAAACCCTCTTCAATGTCAATTGCTTATTGTGTAAACATTTTTGACGAAAACGAGCAAGAATTAGACTAACGTACCTAACTAGGAGAGCACATATTTACCATCGAGATCATTATTACTATTTCCGCATCTAAACATATCGTGCAGTTTTTCAGTTCTGTCCAAGTCAAATTTAATGGCCATTTTTAGTGAGGTAGTCGATGTCGACAGTTACCAAAAGCGCCGGTCGGAATCGCATACTAAGGGTTCCGTACCATCGCACAAGAAAACTTAAGCCACTAAATAAATAAAACAAAGAGAAAATTATGTATTGTCTGAACGTGGAGTCGAACCAGGACTTAAGGGATTAAATATGGCCAGAAATGCATCTTTAGCTTCAATTCTAGGCTAAACTAGACACCATAAAAATGTAGGATAAATATATGTTATAAAAGGTATATTAGAGATAAGAATGGACTTTTAAAATTACCGGATATCTGTTATATTTAATACTTAAAAATATTTTTCGCAATGCATTATTATTCAACTAAATGAACAAGCGCTCGGAGACGAAATCAGTTTCATATATGAAACTTACACGCAAAAATAGGTAAAAAAAGGGAAATTTTTTGGTTGTTTTATTTTATTTTTAATTTTATTATTACAGGAATTTAGTAATATTTTCTATAATGTTCTTGGTCTCGGAGCTCGGGCTGCCCCGCGGGGTTCTGCGCGGGAGCATGCGTCAGTCTGCTTCGACGCGATGCGACGGGTATTTGTTTTCTTTGTCTAATTCTCAATGCCATTGGCCTATGTTCAGCCCTTAAAGATTGCACAATCAATATCAAACCAATTCGCATTTGAATCATGATATTATTTGATATATCGCGGGGGGGGGGGGGGGGGATGTTAAAAACTTCTCTATTTTGGGGACTTTATAAAATCTCGAGTAGTTCATTATTTCTTCTTGTAGCGACAACAGATATACAAGTTCTGTGGAAATTTCCACCCTCTACCTATTACATGTTCATGAGATACAGCCCGCTGACGGACGGGCGGACAGACAGACGGACAGACGGACGGCTGCAGCGGAAGCTTAGTAATAGGGTCCCGTTTGGTATCTTTCGGGTACGGAACCCTAAAAAGGTACACGACAAAACGAATTTTAATGTGAAACAAGTTGAATATTATCACATCTTTATTTAAACTAATACTATATGGCTAGCATTTAATCGCACATCAAAAATACTGATTAGCACAGCAAAAAAGGATCAGCAAAAACACTTTTTATGTTTTATAGTAGTTTATGTGACTGCTGCATGATAGAGTGGGTTTATGAAACGAGCCAAAGACGAGTTTCATAATAATATCACTCGAGAGTTTTAATGCCTAATTATGTACAGTTACCTACACTAGTTTATCTACACACATATTATAAGCTCTCTTTGATGTGTTCAGGAACCGCATGTTTGACAGGCATTGTGGCTCTGTAATTGTTTAGCTTGTTCTGTAGTACCAACTTCACAGACAAACTGAGGGCGGCACGTAGGCGGGCGTCGGCGTTCGAAATTTGAATGTCATAACTTGTAGAAAAATTACACATTATGGTCATAATGTGTAATTTTTTACATAAGAAATGAGTTTTTACCAAGTAGTTTAACATTATGCTGATCGTAACGTGCGGTTTTTGTACGCAGTAAAGAGGGTTTATGATACGTGTGTAGATAAATAATTTTATGTGTACTCAAGTTTATGTTTTAAGTATTTTTTGTTGTTCTTGCATGTTCAAACTAACACGAAGGATAAAGGGAGCTTCGCTTCGCTCACCCCTTTACCCTTCACCTAAGCTACCGCAGCATTTTGCCCTGATATTTGCTGTGCAAATCAGTATTTTTGATGTGCAGTTTAATGTTTCCCATACTATAATTTATCACAATAAAAATCAAATGTGCCTATCCTCTTACTCCAACTTCTATGGTAACATTTTCCATGTCTTTTTCTATTCCAATAACATTTAATACTTGGTATTAATTTTCTATAATAGTTACTGAACATGTTCTCCGAAATATTTTTTCCGTTCAGTGTCACAATTTTCCAGTTCATTTCTAGCTAGTTTTCGTGCTTGAGTATACATTATTGGATTTTATCATTTTTACCTTTTCATAAAGACGAAGAGGCAGCCATTGTTATTTCAAACACACAACCAAAATAAGTGCAAACTTCAACGCATGCAATATCGAGATACACGATCGGTGCGCATTACTATAACAGTGCCTTTGGGGGTGTGCGGAAGGTGTGCGGGACGTCACCCCCTCCGCGGTTTCCTCTTTCCCCTCTGGCCATCAATCCTGATTTGAAACATACATTATAAATAACACGAAATTTCACACAGTTGTGCGCAATAGTTTTTTACGCTTGATTGAGAAAAATACTTTTGGCTAGTATTTAATCGCACATCAAAAATACTGATTGGCACCGCAAAAAAGGATCAGCAAAAACACTTTTTATATATTAAATATTTTATGTGTACTCAAGTTTAAAGTTTTAAGTATTTTTTGTTGTTCTTACATGTTCAACCTAACACGAATGATAAAGGGGGCTTCGCTTCACCCACCCCCTTTACCCTTCACCCCAGCTACCGCAGTATTTTGCCCTGATATTTTCTGCAACTTTTGTTGATCATTTACCCATTTTGGGAAGAAAAAACATATTTTGGTGGTCATTTAAATTGTTGATCATTTAATAAAACCTAGTCCGAATTGCCTCCCTATTTAGGTCAACGTAAAATGTATGTCAACAACATTCGACTGGCGTATGCGTTTTCGTATGCGGACGGCAGTACCGATTGTCGCTACGCAAGGTGACAAATTGATTACAATGAATTACAATAACAAAAACAATGTGTAGTGCTTTGTAGTAAATGAAACTCAATATAATTAGTCACTAGTAACAAACAATCCCGACTTTATTCCCGATTTGAATCAAGGGCCGATTTCATTAGCGTAGCGTCGTGCCTTTTCCTATTAACATCAACATTTACATACAGGCACATACATTGCTTATAATAATAATAATAATTCTTTATTGCACAGAAAACACAATGGAAAATATAACAACAACAATATGCAAAGGTGAGCTCATTTCTAAAAAGAAATTTCTTACAGCTTACCTGTTAAGAAAGGAAAGAAAGAATATAGAGAGAGAGAGGTAGTCCTAGTGTACAATTAAGAGTTAAAAGAAATAAATAAAATCAATATACTACCACATAAATCACAATACATCCTAAATATTTACTATAAAATAAATTAATAGAATACATTAAATCCATAGATACACATACATACTATGAGATACCCACTATGCGGAAGAGAGATGTTGTTTCATTTTTTTCTTAAAAGTGAACAAGGATTTGCATTTCCTAATAGTGCAAGGAAGTGCATTCCACAAACGTATTGCCCTTAACCTAAACGAGTGCTCGTAAGCAACAGTGTTGTGCTGAGGAATTGACAAAAGTGACACCGTGTGAGATCTCCGAAGTCCATCCCCAGAGAAAAGATACTCAAATCTTTCACAAAGGTATGCGGGATAGCGCGGATTTCTCAAAATATTGAACAGGAAGGAGAATGAGAGAATTTGCATATCACGGCGAAGTCGGATCGGGAGCCTAATTCCCTGCGATATTGGGACACGTACTTGCGAAGACCGAAGATAAACAGAATCCCGAGATTTGAAGTCGCTCAAGTTTGTTCAGTAGATCTTCGTTCGCGCTGGCCAAGCAAACATCGGAAGGGTCTGAGCTAGCATGATTTTAGTCTGCCTAGGCAGGAAGAACTGCAAACGCCGAAGGGAAAGAGAGGATGCTATGACTCGTCTTCTGACCTCACAAACATGGGGCGACCAGGATAATAGATTGTCAAAAATAACGCCAAGATTTTTGGCTTTCTCGCTATATTTGACAATTGCTTTTGGCCCTACCTTAGGGTACCCTGTGACGTAAGCACCAGACACAACGACGTCACACACATATAAACATAGAGACCTGAGGTTTTTTTTTCTATACCCCGCCCAGCCGGGGATCGAACCCGGGACCTCGCGCATGGTAGGCAGTGCCACAACCGCTACACCACAGAGATCGTCCATGCGAGGTGACTGAACCGCGGTTGTGCCCAAGTGTGCCCAATGGACCTCTGCGTTGCTGAGGTGGTGGCTCTGCCCGCCATGCGAGAGGTCCCTGGTTCGATTTCCAGCTGGTGATAAAGAAAAAAAACCCAGGTCTTTCATAATAATAATAATAAATAATAAATAATATATTTCATGTTTATTTGTGTGTGATGTATTTTCCCACGACACAGGGTATCCTATAGTGTGGGACCAGAAGCAATTCCAAAATCCAACTAATTGGTTGTTAATAGTAGTTTATGTGACTGCTGCATAATGGAGGGCATTAAAACCCGAGAGTGGGTTTATGAAACGAGCCGAAGGCGAGTTTCATAATAATATCACTCGAGAGTTTTAATGCCTAATTATGTACAGTTACATACACTAGTTTTTCTACACACATATCATAAGCTCTCTTTGATGTGTTCAGGAACCGCATGTTTGACCGGCATTGTGGTTCTGCAATTGTTTAGCTTGTTCTTTAGTACCAACTTCACGCAGACGGGCGTCGGCGTTCGAAATTTGAATGTCAGTACCAACTTCACAGACAAACTAGGGACGGCACGCGGGTGGACGTCGGCGTTCGAAATTTGAATGTCATTATATGTAGAAAAACTACACATAATGACCATTATGTGTAGTTTTCCAGATACGAAACGTGTTTTTACCAAGTAGTTTAACATAATGCTGATCGTAACGTGCGGTTTTTGAACGCAGTAAAGAGGGTTTATGATACGTGTGTAGATAAACTTACTAAACCTACTTTTTAACAACTTAATTGTTTTAACATTTTTTTTCTTTTAGCTGACTAAGGCCACGTGTTCATTAAAACTTTTTAGAAGCATTTTAGGTTTAGATTGTAAAATATACACTCGGTTCACTACAGCAAAGTAGTATCTCCAGAGGCTCGGCCGTCCAGTTTATAATTCGATCAAACCGGTTCACCGATTTCATGTTGGTGCTCAGCAACAGGTTTTCCCCTGGCTCTGCGCCTGCGCATAGCCGACCTAGGCGACTGATAAGACCCCTGCCACGCAAAATGGAGTATTAAATTACTGGCCAAACATAATACTAACCTATATAACTAAAGGCTAACGTTCACAGCTTTGTCTCTGCTACCCCCAATCGTAAAGGCGCGACAATATGTTTTGTCCTAACGCAAGCGTTAGGACAAAACATATTGTACATACAAGTATCAAACTCTATATCGTTTTAATATTCTCATGAGTGGTACGAACTGTACGTTATGTTATTCCAGGTAACAAGACGTTAATTGAGTTTTAAACTGCAAACATATTCATGCAAACATGCAGACTTGTAGCTGTTGCATAACACAGTGTTTAGAAAGGGAAACCCTGTTTATACCTAGTTTAACAAATTTTTCATCGCCTTTGAGTTTCTTTCCATCAATCGACGTCGATCTACATATGCAAAATATTCTTAAATTAGGATTAACTTAGGTCAATTAAGGATTTTTATCAGTTCATATTTGTTTTCACAACAGAATCCGGTTTGGGTTCGATCACAAATTAACCTAATCACCATAAATGAACGATTTAAACCACCCGCCGACACAATAAGTGAAACCTTAAGTCTAAAATTTGGTTGACTTGTTTTCTTGTTGAGCTGATAACTTTTGAACTACTGCTACGATTTTGATAATACATGGGTAAGAACCATCGCAGGAAAGTCAACTACAATTTACAGAAAACCGCATAAAAATCTGTCCACCCGTATGACCGCTAGGGTGCACGGACACACACGCAGATAGTCAGGCACTTTAAACACCAGTTTTTTCTTCTGGCCTTAAAACAAAAGCAACAAATATAATGATCACTAAAATAATTTTTCCTTACCCAAAATGGGTAAATGCTACCCAAAATGGGTAAATGATGACCAAAAGTTGCAGAAAATATCAGGGCAAAATACTGCGGTAGCTTAGGTGAAGGGTAAAGGGGGTCGGCGAAGCGAAGCCACCTTTATCCTTCGTGTTAGGTTGAACATGTAAGAACAACAAAAATACTTAAAACATAATATAAGTACACAAAACATAAAAAGAAGTTTGGTGATCATTTACCCAAACACAATTTGGTGATCATTTACTAATTCTGGCAGCCATTTCGAATTTATTAGTAGTACATTTTCGATTTTTTTGGAAATCGTTAAAACACAAGCCAAAACAAAACAACCATAGAGTTCTCGCCTTATCCCACATGGAGTAACAGAGACACAGGTACGTCCACGATTAGGAGGTTATTCAATAGTCCATTTAACTCTATAGGTAGTTGGTTTCTACTCACTCCCTAATCCCTATTGAGATGTTCGTTGAGTGGTTTGTCGCAATCGCGTCAGCTGATCTGAATCACATGCTCACTGTGCCAAAGCAATGTTGCGACTTGGGTTGTGACGTCACGACGGACGGTTTAATGTGTTATGTATGAGTATAGCTTTATAGATGACAGTCCATTCACAATATGAGTTATGTTATGATTAAGGGTATGAAATGATTTAATCCAGGAAGTTGTTTACCCTGTAAATCTAGCAATGTAAGACAATTTCTTGGCTGAACTTAAATTTAGTAATATATACACTGCAGTATGGACTTGCAATTGAATGTCTACTAAAATTTTGCGGGGCTCTGAACTCCCCCATGGAACTCATCACAAACCAACAACTAAACAAAACAATATGAGAAGGTGCAGGAAGCATGGATCTCCATTATAGCTTAAGAATAATAAAATCAAATAACTAACATGCTGAGGAGCTTGGTCTAGTGAGTTTCACGCTTGCTTTTCACGCAGGAGTTGCAGGTTCGAATACTGACCATGTACCAATGAGATAATTAATTTATCTTAAGTACATTATCGGGTAGTGGTCGTAAAACCCCTCCATCAACCCGCACTGAGCCAGCGTGGTGGAGTATGGCTTAATCTTACTCGTATCCGGGTAAAGGTCTGTGCCCCTCGGTGGGTACATTAATGGGCTACATTTTTTTTTACTAACATGATGGCCTAGTTCAAAACTAATTATGACATATGATCTGACTGAAATCAATGAAAAATACGAAGATAAACAACAAAGAAAACATACCCACACAACTCTTCGCAAAGCCCTACCATCTGCTAACAACAAATCATCGCGGAGGGCCGTCCCCGCCCCGGCTAATAATAACCTTAACCAATCGCCTAGAAGACCTCCCAGAGTCCGCCCTAGCAAAGCCCTTACACCGTTCAATAGACTCACCCTTCAATTAAAAGAACGAGGGAAAGAGATTTGTAGCGCTCCCTTGATGGCAAAGAGAGTACGAATATAGCGCGCTTCAGATAACTTGTCCTTCACCCATAAGGGCTGAACAAAGGCCAATGGCATTGAGAATTAGACAAAGAAAACTAATACCCGTCCCATCGCGTCTAAGCAGACTGACGCATGCTCCCGCGCAGAGCCCCGCGGGGCAGCCCGAGCTCCGAGACCAAGAAAATAATAGAAAATATTACTAAATTCCTGTAATAATAACATTAAAAATAAAATAAAACAACCAAAAAATTTCCCTTTTTTTACCTATTTTTGCGTGTAAGTTTCATATAGGAAACTGATTTCGTCTCCGAGCGCTTGTTCATTTAGTTGAATAATAATGCATTGCGAATTTTTTTTTTAAGTATTAAATATAACGGATATCCGGTAATTTTAAAAGTCCATTCTTATCTCTAATAGACCTTTTGTAACATATATTTATCCTACATTTATATGTTGTCTAGTTTAGCCTAGAATTGAAGCTAAAGATGCATTTCTGGCCATATTTAATCCCTTAAGTTGGCTGTACAACTGTCAAAAATGGGGGAAAGCATATGCGGTTGCCAAACTCAGATTACAATTCCCCCGCTCGCAATGCGAAATACGTAATTTAAATACATGTGATACCAATTAGAATCGGCTGAGTATATGTTCTAATACGTCGCTGATTCTGTTCAATGTTCATTTATAGTATAAGTTAGATATGACATTTTCTCCCTAACTTTTAGGGTAACACATTTTTCATAAGCTAGGAAATGGTTTCATTGCTACCATAAGGCGACTGGAAAAGTTAGCTGACACGGATTTTATCATGCTTGATCCGGATTTCGCTCTGCCTACGATCCATTTTGAATTTTTAATAAGCTGCTTCTCATTTTTTTCTAAGGTCTTTTTATGTACAGACTTTTTTTTTTATTAATCTATCTTCATCGACTTTGTGTGATCAATAGGTATTTCGCAATATCATACATTATGTATTAAATAAGACACTTTCTCAGATTAGCCAAATGAGGCGAAAGTAATTCCGGCAGTTGTATAATAATCCACTTAAATATTATGTTGTCGGACATTTCAACGCCAGGCGACTCTCCAGAGTCCACCCATGGGGGCTCAAGAGCTTATCGATCCATGACAATATTGCACCATGCAGATAGGTACTTATGTCACAAAAGAAGGGACAAAATTAATCCCCAATGTTGGTAACATTGGGGATTAATTTTGTCTATTTTTGTATTCTACAACAAACTCTTTTAAATGTTATCGGCGTCTGCTTAGCTCCCAATTTGTCGTTGTTAAGTTGAATCGAAAAATCTTTTGCACCTTAATTGACAAATGAAATAAATAGCTTCGATCGTTGTCGCGGTGTCGAAACACCCGATGAATAGGTATTCACTGTCTGCTGAAGAGAGATTAGATCAACGTTTCCGAAACAGGTTCTAAGTATAAATCACATCTAAGGGAATTACCCTTTGTTGTATTGAAAAAAACTTTACAAGTTATATAAGTCTGATGTCTGATCGCATCCACAAGGTTTTTATCGATCGCTGCCATATGGGTCTTGTGGTGGTGGAAAAAAACTGTAGGTATTACTTTAATGACCACTTGACTTTTTGTGTCTGTGGTTTTTGTAGTCTTGCTTTTGCTTTAATGCGTTCTATTTTATTTTTTGTGGTTTCGTTATTTCTTGTTTCCGCAGACATGATAATTATCATTTTGTCATTTCGTATGCTTTTGTGATTCTCCGTATACATATATTGTTTCTTTATTGTTGTAACACAGGTTTCGTTGATTATTTAATATAGTCCATCTAACAGATGTTAACCTTCACCTGGCTTAAGCCAGATCTGATGGTAATTACCATCAGATCTAGCCGCAGCGACTACGCAACTTTCTTAGACATTATTGACCGGTTTGAAAAATATATCACTTACATATATATGATATACTAGCAGCTTGATACACAGTACAAAGACTCGTGCAATCGTGCATCCACTAAGACAAACTGATGGTTGTGGCTACCAGCTATAGCACAAACTGATGGTTGTGGCTACCAGCTATAGCACAAACTGATGGTTGTGGCTACCAGCTATAGCACAAACTGATGGTTGTGGCTACCAGCTATAGCACAAACTGATGGTTGTGGCTACCAGCTATAGCACAAACTGATGGTTGTGGCTACCAGCTATAGCACAAACTGATGGTTGTGGCTACCAGCTATAGCACAAACTGATGGTTGTGGCTACCAGCTGTAGCACAATTTCCAACCATCCATTTCCAGGTGTAACAACAAACCTACGTGTAAGTATGTAGACCTTTACCTACATCCGTGTTAAAATCCTACTCCCTAAGCTAAATGATCTGGTTCCATGATGTCGAGTTCCTCCAGGTCTACTCTGGTACAGTAGAGTAGAATAGAATAGAATTTATTTACTGTTTCAGCACCGACACACATTCATATAAAAGCACAAATAACAACAAAACTAACTATACAGCACAGTATAGTAAAAAGTAAAAAATATCTTTTAAAAGTACCCACATAAGTTGTGGTGAGTGGTTTTGCGGCCATGCACGTGCCGCGACAGCAAAAGGGCTTAGACCTAGATGATGATGCATGCATTCATGCTCAGCATGATGCCATAAGCAGGCCTGTGACGCTGGTGTTCAGTCCAGACCCAGAAAATAATCGGTTTAACAAGTTGATTGATATCACTAGGTGACCAGTTGGAAATGAACTAAAGGTAAACTTAATAAATGTCGTCGCGAAATAAATTGTGAAAATGAATTTGCAAGAATTAATAATATATTCTTTGATTTACATCATAATGTCGAGTCATACACAAATAATAAAAATATTTCTACACAATGCGAACTAAAAATTAAGCAATAAGATAATGTCAAAAGTAATATAATAAAGTCGAAATAAATTAAACGCGGTACGCAGCATTGTAGCCGCGATCCTGGGTTTGTTTGGTTGTAATAAGAGTGCTCGAATGCGACTTTTAAATGTTAATGTTACTTTTGAAGCTCTCGAAGTGGAGGGGTATATTATTCCAACATTTTGTTGAGTAGTAGTAGTGGAGTCGACGTAGAGATTACTTGACAGCACGTTGTGTAACTCGACATAAAGGTTTATATTTTTATCGTTTACCATGAATTCTACAAAAGATTTTTCTGCACCTCTGCCACCCCGGATAGAAAAAGAACGCTATATTGTTGTTCTGCAACGTTGCTTTTGAACTCACATAATACATGCAACTCAACGAAGGTCATCACTTCTTCTAGAATATTATAGATGGGGATGTTAGGTTTACGTCCAATCTAGCAATGCGTCGTAACAAAACTTCCCAGTCTACATTTCGTCACAGCAAACAAGTCGTATCGGTTTGCTTGTTTGTTCAGTAGGTACAAATTAGAAACTCTGGGGTAAGCTTTTGGATTTTCTTGTATTATAATGTCATTAACCATATCAAATTCCAGAATTCACATACAAAATCGTACCATACCTAGAAAGCATTGTACTTCTCTCAGTATGACAGTATCCGCCGTACTCAAGAGTCGTTTAATGAACCATTAATCCGATTCCAAATTTAAATTTAGATACAAAATCGTTCACTGAGTAATCCTTACTGAATCTTTAAACTACTGAGGGCACGGCAGTAATGATTTTGTATGAAAATTAAAATTTGGAATCGCACGAATGGTTCATTAAACGACTCTGTCTGAGTATGGGGTGGGGTGGTTAGGCCCATGCACCCGGATGCTCATCCGATAACTCACAGTTTGACGGACACAAAGTCATGCTCCCACCATCACCATACCATTGTCTCTCGCGGGTAATAACAGCGCCCTTATGGCATTTAAGTGACCTAATTCGGGCAGTAGACTGTGCATTCGGCCATTAGCCTGTGGATGATGTGATGACCGATAATGTTAACAACACAGAACTTTTGAAGTTGTGTGGTTAACAAAGCAAATTACTACCCAGCCTGGGCTGAATGGCATTATGCTAATCGCCGACGTAAGGGGCAAGTACAGACAAGCTATCGGTTATAGCTACGTTGCATGTCAACAATAACTATATGTAATTGATAAGTAGTGCAATCGACTAATGGAAACCAGCCTCGTATCACCACGGAAGTCTTGAGTCTAGCAGGCTTTAATGCTCTTATGTAAACAGGCCTAATCGCCACTTATACAGCTAATGGAAATTGATCCCTGCCACGTGCAACTTGGATTGATTATCGCATACGATTGGTCACAGAACCAGTTTCGCTCCGGTCGCTTTATGTAAATGGCAGCACAGCTGTGAGCCAGCATGCGCTATTGGAGTTTACGCAATTATTTCACGGGATTATGGCCTTTATTGATATGTCAGCACGGGTTGTAATGACGTGCAGTTGGTTAATGCGCAAGCACTGTTATCGTATTGTGTAAGAGCTGGGACTATTGTGGGTTTATCAGCTGTGTGTTGACTGTTTGTGTGTATGATGCAAGTTGGACTAATAACAGTGTTATAAGAAGATATTAAATTAATGTTGTTTTACGACGCAATTTTAATAAATATAAATTCGTAGGCCTTCAATTATATCAAGTGACCCATTTAATGTCTAGTGTTATCAGCATCGTAACAGCATTTATCGTTGGAACTGTCAAACAAATTGACCAAACAGAATGTTTATTTATATTGTGGATCTTCTTCTACTCGTAATCTCACACTCTTGCTATCTGTCTGCGCTGCGCAGTATTTTGTTCTGATAAGTTTCTTTATACCGAGCATCAAGGTACCTTTACACTGCACTCATATGAGTGCAGTTTAAAACGGTCATGCCATACTTTTTGACGAGTTTATCCTCTGTAGCAGCAACGATGGTAGTTCTTGGTGGATTGGAAGAGATCTAGTGCATGGTAACCAACAGTGTACTGCCTACATTCATAAATACAGATGTAAGCAGCATGCGTGTCGCCATTTTGCTCTATAATTGGAATGCAGCCGGCTTCTAGAAACCATCTGGAGATAAAAACGATGCTTTCGTCCTTCTTGTCCACTCTGATGAGAGCTATAAACTCTTCTGTACCTGATATTTAACGTTTTATTGTCTAGTTTTGTAGTACGTACCTTACTACTTTGTTCAGTTTCAGCTTTACAAGTTTGGTTCATGCTTTAATATCATTATATTAACCTTTGACTGGTGACATGGTTTTCGTGTAACATAACTGGTGACGAGGGGACTGAGAGGCCCACTGCGGTATCTAGTATAAATCATAGAAATTAAGTGTGGTAGCTAGCCAGAGTATGTAAAAACTGTGTTATCATATATAAATGGATAAAATAAAACAAATAACTATACTCTGAATATATTTTTTTGTTACTATCTTGCAATTTTAATGTATGTCGTCTTAACAATCAAAAAACTAGAGATGAGATCACAAATTACATAAGCAAAAAATTAATCAACATATTTTGACAAAAAAACACTTTTTTCTATAATATTGAAGTAATAATGAATTAAGAAAAAAAAACAACTAAAATCAAAAGTGTATTTTCACGAAATTGACAATGGTCAAACTTTGCCAATTTTTATATGCAGTCTGGGCATAATTTTTTTGCACACTGCAAGCACACACGTTTAGGACACGATTCAAACTGGCATTTGATTGGCACTTTTATCGAGGAAGACAACTGGCTCCTGCTTTCCTGGAGTTTTGATTGTTCTCGGTTAAAAATGTGAAAAAACAATACAACAAAATTACGTAAAAAATTACGTAAGTGGTGACATGGGGTCTGAGAGACCCATGCCGAACTTTACACCAATGTAACTTACCGATTTGAGCCTGTCCGACACAGCTATCCCCTTCTACGGCATGGACGCAAGTAAACTCGAAGCTACTCAGGTGATGAGCCCAAGGAAACCCGGAGAAGGTGCCAAAATGTTGTTTTACTGACGCCGCTGGGCCTGTAAGACCCCTTGTCACCAGTTAAAGGTTAATTTAGTTTTGTTCATGTGCTTTATTAATTGGGTTCATGCCTTAAAATCAATATATAAATTAAGATTTGTTTATGTGCTTTATTAATTATATCTTCAATCACTAATACATATTGGATAACTTTTCATTATTCGGTATTCGGCCTAATGTTGCCGAATATTCTGCCCAATACAGAATAGTGAATTATGAAGAAAAAAAAGGTTAAAATCAAAATTAATTAAATCGGACAAGTATCAACGAAACATGTTAACTAAATTACCGCGAAGGTAACTAATGCATCAAGAAATAACAAATTACAAGCCATTTAAACAGTGTTTTTTTAATTATACAGATTATTAGTGCTTGCTACAATCTGACAGTGTTTATTAAGGAAGAATGTGTGACTTGATACGATTAGGATTCATAAAATATATACAGGTTTGCAATGGTTCTCTGACCCGCGACATATAAATCTACCTACATGTTTATGTGCACATGCGCGCCATATTCGGAATTCGGCTAAATCACGATTCGTTGCATCTCTACTACCTACATACATCATTATCTAAAATGTAATTTCGTAGAGTAAATTGACACAGTTTTTTCTCTTATCACTCTTTTTTAGGTATCGGAGATACAATCTTTATCAACAATTTTCTAATGGCTTTGAACTTGTTATTGTTACGACACATCCGGGTAAATCTATTTCATAATTCATAATTTCTTTATTGCACACAACTAATATATGGACAACAAGACTTACATAAAAATAGTGTACAAAGGCGAGCTTATCTCTAATAAGAGATCTCTTCCAGCAAACCAAATGAGGATGGGAATGGTCGATTGCTGAGCAGGGGTGACAATGTGTACAACAATATAATTTAGTACATATCTAAATAACTCACATATGGTTAGATATATGTTATATCTAAATAACTAATATAAATCAATATTAACTAAATATACGAAGGCTTACATAAATATTATATAATATACTCGTACATACATGCTAAACATAAATACTATATAAATATATATATATATATATATTATATTTAAATATATATATACTAATAAATACATACATACTACCTATATTTCTAAAGAGAAAGGTAATGCTTCTTCACGCGACTTTTAAATATATTAAGAGAAGGACTG
Organism: Argyresthia goedartella; assembly: GCA_949825045.1. NCBI lineage: Eukaryota > Metazoa > Arthropoda > Insecta > Lepidoptera > Argyresthiidae > Argyresthia > Argyresthia goedartella. The sequence goes on along the minus strand of OX463812.1, from coordinate 9,191,311 downwards.
TCCCTGATAGTGCAGGGGAGTGCATTCCACAATTGAATGGCCCGGAATCTAAACCCATGCTCATAGGACGCGGTGTTATGCTGTAGGGTTGTGAGCATCGAAAGCGCGTGAGTTCTCCGAGGCCTGCTGGAAGAAAGAAATGGAAAACGGTCTCGTAAGAAGGTTGGATAGCGTGGATTGCGTAAAATGTTGTAGAGGATGTTGAGGATGTGAGAATCCCGACGAAGACGTATTGGCAGCCACTTCAGCTCTTTGCGATGCTGTGATACATGGTCGTATTTGCGCAGCCCAAAGATAAACCGAATCCCGAGATTTTGAAGTCGTTCGAGTTTGTTCAGTAATTTTTCGTTAGCACTGACCCAGCAGACATCAGCATAATCGATGAGGGGTAGAAGGAGAGACTGAGCGAGAGTGATTTTGGTCTGTCGAGGCAAAAAGTACTGAAGTTTCCTGAGAGAGTGAAAAGTAGCAAATACTCTACTTTTAAACCGACAATTTTAGAATGGGTCGACAGTTTTTTTTGTTATAAATTATTATTTGTTTTTTTACTTATGGTTATTATTACCTTCCTACCCGAAAACTATTCAGTTTTATATATTGAAGGGGCGAGTTGGGGCTGGTTCATAATTCCAGAATTAAAAAAAAATACCCAGTTGCTAAAATATTTTTCTATTGATTAAAACAGCGCTAATAATTATTTAATGGCAAAGCTTACAAAAATCTTAACAAATATATTCTCTTTATTTATTCTGCCAGTTGAGATGCATGTGCGTAAGAAATATTGAAATTATTGTCACTAGCGTTACTACATGTGTAATTTATTATTATAAATTAAACATGCAGTAATTTATATTATAATTTAAACAAATAATGTTTTTTTCAATTATTCAAGAATAAAATAGCTTTGCTTGAATTAAACCATCACCATTGGTAAATTAAGAAATTTCTTCTCCCCTTTATGTCCTTTAATATTTTTGAGATGTATGACATAGCCGAAAACATTTATTGAAAAAATGGGCCAAACGTAACTGCAGAGACAACATTGGTAACTCTAAATGCAATAGAATTGCCAAGAGCGAACTTCAGTCGCACTACGAGGGTTCAGTTCAAATTGTGCTTAGCCTCTGGGTCTCCGAGCAACTCCATATGAATATCTTTTATAAACAAATTAGATCTCTACATAGAAGGGCAGAAATACCCACAGACAAAGCATCATAATCTTAATCATTGTTAGCCTGTCAGGGATCCCACAATTGAGTCTAGGCCACCTCAGGACAGGACACGCCATCCAATATAATCCCGTACGACCTTTGCGCCCGTTGATTTATATGTATTGGACTCTCTACAGATTTTTTATTGCTTGGCTCGGCCATTGTCATGCACATCTCACAAAGGTGGTAAGGTATTCTAGACATTCTCTGGAATGTGGTGGATATTTTGTTGCATATGCTCTTGCCTTCGGCCTCGAATTTCTATGACAAATGGTGGAGTGCTAATAGCGTGGTGTATAATTCTTTATTAAGCATGTGACTCGGGCGACGGCCTTATTCATTCGCACATATATTAGTTGTGGTACGTTTTAGTTCAGCTTGGATCGGCCTTCGGCCTCGCACCTTTCTTGCACTACTCGTACTACGTTTGGTATATTAGCACACATGGCTCGGCCGTCGCTCCGCATTGTTCTATTGCATGGCAGGATTTTGTAATGCATGGCTCAGCCTATGGCCTTGTTATATTTAGTTTGCCTTGTTTCTGCTTATCTCAGCCAGCCTTGCTTGTGAGCCTCGTGATTTTCCTACATGTGGTGCAGTTATATTACACATGGTTTTATATAGATAGTATTTCTTAAGCTTGGCTCGGCCTTCGGCCTCAAAATTTTCTGTTAAATGCTGTTATTCATGGCGCTTTACTCTCCACTTGATGTCCTACTATTCTTACACACTCGGACTACATCCTCGTGCCGGTGTAATATGTGGTATGTTATTTTGGATTAACTTTTATGGTAGGTTTTGTAAAAAAATTGGTCATCAGCAGACGATCAATAAAGGCACCCGATCGCTGCGGCTGCCTGTGGTTGATTGACGAGCCAGTTATGTGCCGTAAAGGACCAAAATTGGCACGGGCCGCGGGCCGAAAGAAACGTGTGATAAGTCTGATAAGCTTTGACTGCCCAAGAACTTCACGCTATACTTTTTGAATACATAATCGACAGTAACAAGTAATGTGAATCAAGGATTTTTGTACAATACATCGTACTAAAATTGTCTACTGAGTTAACACTTACCAGTAGTTATAATTAAATTGTTTAGTTATCTGAAAAATTAAAACATAATTATATTGTTTTTTGATCTAGTATGCATAAATTACGTATATATTTTAGATAAAAAATGTAGCTTTAATTTATTATTATTTTTATCCCAAGGGACATAAAATGTCGACGAAAAAAGTTGATTGACTCCCATGTGAAATTGCTTCATTTATGGTTATAGACAATAACACAGATATTATAATACACAATAATAATTAAAATAAAATCTGACTCTTATTATGTTGTTTTGGACCAGACAATTCTTCAACGGATATTTTTATCATCGGATGTGAATGTTGTGATCCATTAAATTGTGGCCTTGGCGGGGTTTTTTAGGGTTCCGTACCTTAATCTGTCAAAAACCGAGGGTAGTTGGGACAGGTTGCGATTTTGAACCCTATGCCATGGTAATAAAATTGAAAACCTATAACGGAAAAGTGGCGTTATATAACGCCGGTGGCATTCAGGAGGTTAAAAGACCCTTTTTCTCAGGAATGCGTAGTAGAGGTGTCAAATTGAAATTCATATCGATTACCTAGGTCTGTAGTCCCTTGAATTTTTGAAAAAATGAAATTTATATGTCAATGTTATCAAAAGATACCACCGCCATTTTTGGCACTATTTTGATTCTCTCAAGGTAATCAAAACCTTTAAGCTACTTCCAGTTGACGTAGAATCTTGATATTGGCCAAGAAGAAGTAAAACTCTTATAGCACACGCAAAAGGAAAAAGCAAAACCGCAAATTTGTACTCATCATAAAAAAATATGTGCGGAACCCTCGGCACCCGAGTCCGACTCGCTCTTGGCTGGTTTTTATTTTGTCTCAACACACCACATGACTGCCTAATAAGCAGTCTAGACTTGCCAAGTGTATTCGCTTCGAATACTAAACTTAATCACAACATTGTTTTATTTCTGACTAACTTATTACTGGTGGTTCTCTGAGAACAGTTATAGACCTCGCTTGCCCTGTCAGTGACAAAATGGCGGAACTTTGAACGGCTATTTCCAATATATTGGTTCAAATTGACTAAATTTTAGGAATTTGTCTGTTTAAATTGTGGCCTATTGCAGTCACAGGTATCTAGCTGTCTCTACAACATTGTTACATGGGAGTCAAAAATACCCCGAAGTGCTTACCCCTCCACTTACCCCTTTTGCATTTTTTTTGCAACATCTTGTGTAGAATGATGTCCTCAGTGTGTACTATTAAGTATTCTGTGGTGTGGATCTTAAATTTGATTGAAATCCTTTGACAAATAACGCTACAGCAAACTTCCCCCCTTTCCCCCTATTTCCCCCCAACCAAAAAATTGAGATCGATATTTTTTTCAATTAAATCATGGAATTTATGTGCCAATTTTCGTCAAAATCGGTTGAAAAATGCGACCTGTAGGCGAGAACAGACAGACGGACAAAGGCATTTTTGGGCCATCTCGAAACTTGAACGCTTCGCTCTCTCGACGTCCCTGTTTCAGTTTCCAACGCACGACTCCCTGTATCGCACGTTTCCTAGTGTGGGTCCAGAAGCAATGTATGTGCCTGTAATTAAATGTGTATTAATGTTGTTACTTGATACCTATCAGGACATAAAGCCAATGTTGCATGAAGTAAATACAAATTAAAACCCCAAAGTTCGTTAACCGCCGACCTGACAACTTGCGCAATTTAAATTTATGATAAATTTTAATTAAGTAAAGTACTTGATTATGCTGATGACTTGCGGAAGACCATACAATTATGAAAAGTTATGAAGTTCGAGCTTGAATAAAAAAACAAGTTGACATTGATCTCTAATCAGGAAATCACAGAATTGTGACTCTTGACTCGATTAGAAACGCAAGTTAATGACACCTAACTACTACTGCCCTGCTACAACGTTAATAAATCATCCATATCTGTAACCGTCACATGTTCACATATCTGTAACCGTCACATGTTCACATATCTGTAACCGTCACATGTTCACATATCTGTAACCGTCACATGTTCACATATCTGTAACCGTCACATGTTCACATATCTGTAACCGTCACATGTTCACATATCTGTAACCGTCACATGTTCACAAATGTTTTGCTATTTACTATACATATTAAGGTCCGCCCTTGAAAGTGTAGAGCACAGAATATTTGTGTAGACAAAGGCCTTGCAGACGCGACCTGCGATATGATGAAAAAATCGTACCAGCCAAAACTGAAACTATATGTTGGCCTTCATTAAAAACCCAATTATACTGACTGGAGTTTATTTACATCAGTTTGGAAGATTCCAAACAGTGGATGTGAAATATTTAGAAGCCATTTTGAAGAGACCATATAGCAACAGAAATAATCCTTGATGTATTTGGATGGACCCAAAGATATTACGCGAGCGAACGAGAAAACTAATCGCAGGTAAACTTTGATACGAGTACCTATATATACAGAATATCAAAGTTGACTTTCATCCTTACAGCGGATAAGTCAATAGATGATTTTATAAAAAATCTGATTAATACCTTGATTGTCCAGCACCAGCGAATATTGTTTCTCTAACTCTAGCTGTAAACATGATATAAACCAAGGATCGTGTTGCAAAGGATATCAATCAGCGGATTTCTCAACATACTGTCATACTAAATGCACAATAGTGCATTGTGGACATTGTTGTACCGCGGTCCAAATATGGAGGCCACTTATATTGCAGTAACAAAGTGCTCTCCCTCCAGAGAACAATGTAAAGCAATGACCTAAAAGGAACAGCTGTGTACAAGTTACGTAAGCGTCACTGAATTTATTACATTGGATGTACCAGTGAAGTTGTATTTTAGACCCTTGTATAAATTATGACGAGCGATCTATTGGTAACGACAGATAGAGAGCCCTATAAACACCCTCACTTATGTAGCACTATTCTCGCTCCAGTCACTTTGACAGTACAGCGCCTACATGAGCGTCAGCGTAATTAATTACCCAAAGAGCCAGTTCTATTCTAGGCATCACGCTTCTAGATCGAGTATACAACGAAGAAATAGGTCGATGGACGTAGGTTCAATATGTCGGGAACCGTATTACAAGACTCAAACGAAAGTGGGCAGGACACTTGGCGAGGCGAGGTAAGGCCCGAAAGAAGGAAAATGGACCGCGGGTAGACCATTATCTGGATTGGTCGCTGACATAACCAACTAAACCAATATCGCGGAGAAAACCTGGATTCGGTTGACACAGGACCGGATATGTTGGTACAAAGGCGGAAACACGTTAGCGTTTTAAAACAGCCCAGTCCATCAATTCAAATTGATGCACTATTATGGAAGACCGCAGGAGTCTACCTCCCTCGATAATGATGATAGGTGAATTAGAAAAGAAATGTGATAACTTGTTAAGTCATTTTAATTATAACTTATTGATAGACGAATGTGAACTAAAAACAGATTTATTCATAAAAGGAGACTGCGCAATATGTGTCGATGCATGATAGAATCTTATACTCCCAGTCTTGATAGTTCGAAGGAACAACACGGATATCCGGAAACTGAGTCAGGGCTTAGGGGCACAAGCTATATTGGATGGTTGACGTAAACTAACATTGGGTTTTCTGATACACCGAAGAAACCATTACTAAAAAGCGCCAAATTAAAAACTTGTTTCTGAAGTTCCATTGCAGTAACTTAGACTTAGATTCGACCTAGCTGTAATGATATTCATTGTTATGTATGACTAACCTTGTTTTACTTACGCTATTAATGTCGAAATCCATTGAATTGAGGTTTCTATGAATATTCTGACGCTTATAAAAGGCCTGTTTATTTAGTAATTAGACTAGGCCAAGTGAGCGATATTTATTTTAGCAAGGTTTATCTCAAATTATGAACAGTCTCATAATTATGAGAATTTCCATTGTCTTCTGAAGAAACAGTTAGGTGAAATGAATGGCGTCATTACGTAGATGAGTCTAATTTAATTTTCTTCTATAGACCTGCAGTTTTTGCAGCGTTGGTCGTCGAGGAATTCGTATTTACTTTAGTTTAATTTAACGATTCAGTAGCTTGCTGGATGTAACTTCATTATGCCGACAGGTTACTTAAGATTAAGTTATTCAGATTTCTTGTAAAGCCATAGAAAAAAAAAATTTTTTTTTTACTCTTTCTGGGTGTATATTTTTATCGTAATAAATTTATATGTATTTACTTACTAAAATACATTTATGATCTACTTTACTATTACAAGAAAACCTAGGAACCCCAATATACCAAGTGTTTTTGGCTCTGTCGAGCTGTCACCTCTCTATCTCACACCCCACCTTTCCCTATGCGAGAAAGGTCACGGCTTACTCAGACCCATAGAAACATGTCGTGGTCTGTACCCTAACTACCTACTAACTGATTCATTGCCCCCAGTGAACTGCCATATTCAAATTTGTAAGAACATGCCAGGCATCAAAGACGCTCCACTTAAACAGGATCTATATATATATATACAAGCAAGCAATAAATTATAATAAAATTAGCTTGGCTTTCCAAGATTTAGCAGGCTATTTCTGAGTCATCGCTGGTTTTAAATATTTCAAACAAATGCTGTTTGTTTTGTTACTGACCTGACATTTCCAGTTTTGAATCCAGTTATTTTTAAATTTTAAACAAGTATTTTATCTTGTCCAAAAATACTACAATTTCGTCTTAATTTACTTCATGCTTCGTTTGGATTTGGTATAATGTATGTTCTAAATAAGATAACCAACTATATTTTATTCGTAATACAGAATTTAGTGCTGGTTTAAGACTATGAGAAAGAGCAGGATTTGATCGCGATGCCTTCAAGTCTCTATTCAAACTGTCTTCGCTCAGACTACTCGCCCTCCGACTAACATAATCGGAGGCGTATTCAGAGCGACTTTGATCCTATCTCATTGCTGTTATTTCGTCTCCTGAGCGAAATTAAATATACTTGTAACGGACTATCGTTACAAAATACTTCAAATACTGTAATTCAAACGTCCGCATCCCTTTACTTCCATACATCCCCTTCATAGCCAAAATTGGCGCGCGGACAGGTGTGTGGCTAACCTACTGAACTTTCTTTCATCTTTCTTTGTTTATCATCATCATCATCATCGCACTCAGCCAACATCGACCCACTGCTGGGCACAGACCTCTTCTCTCTAGCGCCAATCCTCACGTTCCTGTTCCCATAGCATATATTCAGCGACATCCCGTTGACTCGGTGATATCTGAGACCATCGGGCACCATTTCTTCATTTTATTCTTTCTTGATCTTCTTATTCCATTCGAATTCTACTGCTCTCTTTGAACATTAGACAAATTGACCCATGATCAACTGAACTGGAGTCCATGATCGTCTACGAGTATTACCGCCAAGTGGCTGCTGCATTGATAACCCAATTTCCTGGCTTGTGTGATAAAATGCATTGGTTAACCGCTACAAATCATCTGGATAATCTCTGTCTGAGAATCTAAACAGCATTTACAGGCTTATCCTTAAGAAATAAGGGTAATATTGGATTGTAAGACTGAGTTCTTGCAAGATAAATATAGCTTAGTAAATTGTAAATCGTGATCTGCGTAACGAATCCGAGACTAGCTAGTAGGTAGATCCTTTAGGTACTAAGTATTAATTGAATCATCAATGCTATAATGTATTCATAAAGATTCTCAAACCTCGTAATTTAAATATACGTATACATTAAAGGAACTTAAATTTAAAAGAATAAATCCTTTAGGTTTTCCCTGTTTTCTATTGCAGAACTTGGTCGAAAATACGTAACTACCCATAATAATAGTAATATAAATAAATGCCCATAAATGTCCGCACCGAGGGCACAGGCCTTTAACCGGATACGACTAAGATTGTGTGCGGGTGAACAAACTACCTAGGGACAAGATTTTAAGGCACAAAAAGTGAAGCCCTCACTTTATAGAAACATTTTGTTTAGTTATATCGGGCAACACGCACATTCTCGACAATATCATTATATATTGGAGGCCATGATTGAAAATAGCACGTTGCAGTGTCGTAGACTTTACAAAGCCATTGTCCTGCCTGATTATCTGCCATCAGATAAGAGAGTTGTTTAAAATTCCCAGCATGCTGCATGAGGATAACATCAGAATCACTCTGGCGGTTAAAACATGACACATAGTCGGATGATATTGCACACTTTTTGCGTCTCCCTTTGTGCAGAGTACAAAATTAAATGTTAGAAAAAATACATCGTATGGTAAAAATAAACCATATAAGGAAAATCCGTTTTGACTGACTGGATTTATATAATATGAAAACTTTTTACTATTAATTGCAGAGTAAGCTCAGAATAAATAAAGCAATCATAAAGTTATTAAAACTTCAGATTGCGTTATCCTATCCTACAGAAGGGTTTGTAATATATGTAGAACTGAAAGATTCTTCATACTAGAAAGTGATTACACAAAAGCGATAGAAAACTTCCGTTCGCTGAAAAAAAGTAGCAGTAAACAGCAAAAATCGGTCAAGTGCGGGTCGGACTCGGACATAAAGGGTTCCATACCATCGTACAAGGAAACGAAAGCGCTCAAATAAAAAGAAAAACACGAAGTCCGAACAAGATTCGAACCCAGAACTTGAAAGACTGAGCCACAGCTATCACACCAATTGCGCCACCCTTCGGATATGGAACCCTAAAAAGGTTGGAAACGAAGTTGCAATGCAACTGTAATTCACAATCAACACCGAGGAAAGCCTGACCCGCCCCAGCTAAGTAGGCCAATCGGATTTAGTAGAAGCATTGGCATACGATCAAATAGCGGAACCCCTGCTGCATATAGCGGCCTAATTAATAATGAAGCTGTGTTACTGTTGTTTGCTTACAAAAAGGAGGTTTACGGGATTGAAAGTCTTAAAAGGTTTACTGATAAAATGGATTACCTAATCTGTGCTCCCACCACTACACTACACTTTAAAGGTTAAACCCATCGCGGTGCCCATTCCACGCTAAATCAGGATTCTTATATTTATTAGGATGCTGTGTACACATTATCACGTTCTCACGGAGAGTTTTTTTTTTAAAACGCAAAGGTAACAGCCGTAAAATCCTTGGTTTAGTTCATGCTTCTTTCGATAGAAGGCGTTGTTAGCTCTTGAGAGGTTGATGTCGTTAGGGTCAGCTAGTAAGATCTAAGTATTTGCCTACAATTAGTAAAGTACCTACTTTAAAGAACGGAATTAGCGATAGTATGTACGCAGACCCGCCCAGCTTATCCCTTACTTACTTTACAAGTACTTTGTTTTGTTATTGTGTGACTATCTATAGACCTGAAATTGCGTTGTTTCTTCAGTAACATATCAACTGCGTATAATGTTAAGTGCTATTGGCGGCTCACGCAGAGTTTGTCAATGTAACTGTCATAATGTCCACTCAACAACTGAATCATGAGAATAATAAATAACTACTACGTTGCTGACTGAATAATAATATATTTATGGAGCATTTATCAGAAGAAATGTGTCAGTCAGCCTTAGGATAATCTAAACGCATTATTTTTTTCTGATCTAGGGCGTAGGTACCTAATATCTGGATTCCTGGTGCCTAGTACCTACCCAAATAAACGTCTATCGAAGTAAACTGACAGCTTCAGACACTTCATGAAACAGTTCGATAGTGATGTTCTCATTCATTCTAAATAGAATAAAAAACCGGACAAGTGCGAGTTGGACTCGCGCACGAAGGTTCCCGTACCATTATCCATAACAACGGCAAAAATCAAGATTGTTGTATGGGAGCCCCCCTTAAATATAAATTTTATTTAAATTTTATTTCTAATTTTTAAAGTGAATAATATAACTCAATGTTCAGTGAATATTTCAAGTGTGTACCTGTTGCCGTTATCAATATCGAGCAAAAAAAAACACGTAATGGAAGCCCCTTTAATATTTATTTTGTTATATTTTTTAGTATTTGTTGTTGTAGTGTTACTAGAAATATTACATCATCTGTGAAAATTTAAACTGTCTAACAATCACGGTTCATGAGATACAGCCTGGTGACTGACGGACAGACAGACGGACGGACAGCGGAGTCTTAGGAACAGGGTCCAGTTTTACCCTTTGTGTACAGAACCCTAAAAACTAGATAAAGTAGATAGAATATTAGTTTAAATTACACTAAGAACCTATGTGATAAAATAATTTACAAATGGGAAATATTTAACTGCAATTCAAAAATACTGATTTGCGCAGATAATATCCTTTATATTTGCTGCGGTAGCTTAGGGGAAGGGTAAGGGGGGTGAGCGAAGCACAACACCAAATACTTAAAACATAAACTTAAGTACTCATTAAATATTTAAAACATAACAAGTGTTTTTGCTGTGCAAATCAGTATTTTTGATGGGCGATTAAATACTAGCCTTTACAAATTAATATTTATATCCACACACGTATCATAAACCCTCTTTACTGCGTCCAAAAACCGCACTTTACGACCAGCATAATGATAAACTACTTGGTAAAAACTCATTTCTTATCTGAATATTGAAGCCACAGATTAACGAAACTTGTACTCTGATATTATGACATTCAAATTGCGTTTTTTTGATGTTTGTCAATGAACAACGTTATAAAAATCATGGCCATCTGCAAAATATATTTTATTTAGTAAAGCCTGGCATTTTATGTAAGTACTTACTAGTAACATTTTATGATATCATGCTACATATAATGAGATAATAGGGGACTAAAAAAATTATATTAATAATAATATTTCCGAAAGCTGTGACAGGTAGAGTTGATTCGGATGGCTCGCCATTGATTTCATTTATGGGTCTGTGATAAATTAATAACCTAAGAGATATAAAAACACACTTACTTGCTTTTGTCAATCCAGGCTTAACTTGTTCGATAGCTTGAACCATTGTAATCTGCGACGTTCATCGCTCGGAATTTAACGACGCAAGGATGTTTTTTTTCCATCATTTCCGTTGATTTCGCACGGGATTTCGATTTGGAAACAAAGTCAGTCGAGGAAAGAAGTCACAAAGGTCGGAATTAGCCAGGTTCATCGTAACCAAAGAGTTTGAGGTCAATGGTCGTAATAATCACAAAACAGGGGATAGCCTAAAACAATGAGTTTTGTTTGCTGTTGAAAAGCGACAGTCTTGTTCTTCGCATTCGTCACAGGCCAGCTTTGCCTTACTCGTTCACCATCAAAATAGCATTTCTTGCCAAAGTACACGAATCTTTTAGAAGTGGCAAACTGGTATAAAAAAAAACAAAAACCGTGACTCGCCAACGACATCTAGTGATACATTTGGATCTGCTTTATTTCCTTTTTTGACGAGCTGTCAGAAAATTGGCCATATAATGAACTAAATTATTCTTTACCTACTCAAAAAAGTTGTAGTGGGTTTTCTGTAATTTAAGCATACATTAGTTCCGATATGTTCTACTACTGCAGCCATTAAAATAGTCCTCAAGTCAGTCACACTACAGAAAAAAATCTTGAAAAAATACACTCAAATCCTTTTCCAATGAAGCTCGTGAATATTGCAAACTAGATTAAAAACTTAATGGTGATCAAGAGGATGATGAATATTGGATATGTATGTGGCAGGCAAATTGTATGATTCCGCATTATACAAACGGCGGCGTCCGTTTACAATGGCGCGCTGCTATGTAATGTGCCGAAGGAAAATTGCAAATTGAAACTAAAATAGCAAACATGATTAGGATCGAATTATTTATTATATGTAAAATGTAATGTACTCCTCGTATTATTAAGATCATGTAACTGTGTAACTTGAAATAAAAATGAAGTTGGGAAACACTTGCTTTTTAGGGTTCCGTACCCAACGGGTAAGAACGGAACCCTATTACTAAGACTTCGCTGTCCGTCCGTCTGTCACCAGGCTGTATCTCAAGAACCTAGCTAGCTAGAGAGTTGAAATTTTTACAGATTATGTATTTCTGTTGCCGCTATAACAACAAATACTAAAAAACAGGATAAAATAAATATTTAAGGGGGCTCCCATACAACAATTCTTTCAATACCACATACAAACTTATGGATGCACCTGGTGACGTACATGGAGTGTGAAAGTAACCGCACCAATAACTTTGTAAACAATATTTTGCTGTGTAAAATCCAAACTATTCACTCCACACCATCGCTTCCATTGAACGGTGGTACGGAACTCTTCGTGCGCGATTTAGACTCGCACTTGACCGGTTTTTATTTTTTTCTGCACGTATGTGATATTTTAGAGATATTAAATAATTTTGGCCCTTATATCTTCCGAAATATGTTTTTATATCTGTAGGTATTTATAAGGTCTTAGATGAGCTCCGTAATCTAGTGGGTTTCACGCTTGCTTCTCACACTGGAGATGCAGGTTCGATTCCTGACCATGTACCATTTATCTTAAGTACATTATACGGACGTTCTAAAGGTGATGGAAAACATCGTGAGGAAACCTTAATTACTTCATAGCTGCGGCGATGGGCTAGCTCCCTGAGTATTGAATAACTTGCTCAAAGTGGGCACAATTGTGCCTCTGCCGCCCCGTATGGGAAAGGCGTGACGCTATGTTTAATGTTTAGTCTTTACTTTGAGAAATAAAAAGTGCCAGAATATGTTTTGCCATGTTTTAAGCCACGCCCGGGCGAATGATGCATATGCTTGTCTTGTGTCCGACTCAAACCCTCTGAAACTCGGCAGTGTGTGCGTGTGGCGGAGCAGCGTGTGCGTATGCGGAAAGCAATGTGGCGTGAGCGGCCGCGGCCGCGCTCGCTGTTTTTAACCGACTTTAAAAAGAAGGAGGTTCTCAATTCGACTGTTTTTTTTTGCATGTTACGCGATTATTCCGTCAATTATGAATCGATTTTGATGATTCTTATTTTGATTGGTATGTCATTTTTTGATTTGTAGGCTTCAGAGACACTTATAATTTTTATCAAAATGTATTTAAGAGCTTTGTGAAAAAATCAACAAAAACTAAAAATATATACACGGTGACGTTTTGGTGTGTGGTGTGACGTGTGTGGTTCCCTTCAGCAAAAGATTTGATGGGGACTTTTCCTGTATATACGACATTCGCAATCGGACCGGGGATAGGGTTTGAACTTGAAGTCGGTTTTTTTAAGTTTTTAACTTGATGTATCATGATTGATGTGAATCTGGCGTGGCAGGTAGCTATCATTCGACTGTTTACGTTTTATTTATTTATAATAAGCACCGATCCGCTTGAGTCGTGTCGTACGCACTAAAACAATTGTACCGATTATCTGTGGCAAAACCCACCGCCCGTGTATTCTATCTATCTTTGCTTCGAAGTGCGGGTATACATAGAATAGACACATAATTCTAGTTTTGGTCCGTCGAGCCGTGACAAGGTTCCTCAACCCTCGTGCGGGCGTTGACTACAACCCACGGCCTTGGTCAGCTCAGGTACCTACCTACCTTTGCCTCTAGAATAGAGTTCGTAGACTTGGCCATTGTTTTTTTAACCGAAGGAGCTCATCACTTGCTATCATTAGTCATCGTAAGTTGAGTTCATGTTGTGTCAGGCGAAGAGATTTAAATTGAGGTTTTTGTGATAATCTCCGGTCATTGTCACTTCGTAAGTTAAATTACTAATGCAGACAAGTACTCAGAAATGTAACTCAAACACAAAATGTTTAATGCAACATGTTATGTTATGTGTGATGTCGCTGTTTCTGGTTCCCAAGACACAGGGTATCCACTAGGATATGGGCTCAGAAGCAATGTATGTGCCTGTATATAAATGTTTATGTTATGTTCAACTAAGAGTATACTGTTACATCTTTATGACATGCGCACTAAGTTTATCTAGAATCAGTCCAAATAGTGTAGATTAGTGGTTCTAAATTCTTTGGATATAAGTAATAGGAAACTCCCAGCCAAATGGATCGACGTTGGCCTGAAAATGATGTCAAAGTCAAAGTCAAAGTACTTTATCACTGTAGATATTTACATATACTTAGCAAACGTCAGTTTTTGCCACTTCTCTACATTGGACCACTGTGGGAGAAGAAGGGCGTAGAAACTCCCACAGATTGATTTTTAGATCCCTTTTAAAAATAGGTTGTGCTTAACTAATACAATTATGTTTTCTTTTTATTTAATAAGCAGGCAATAATAAATAATCACAAAATTATCAACAGCGAGGTCTGTGTTGAACTAGATTAACCCCATACAGTCCTGTCATTTAAGTCATGACAAACAATGGTATCCGCATCCGTATAAGTATTGGATAGATTCTTAAGTCTGCACAGTTTCAGTCAATTTGTCGTTTGTTGCACGAGGAATCTGTCACATTCCCACAAGCACGGCGGCAGCGCGCGGCAGCACCACGCATGCCTTCTCAATACCGGTACTTGACATATTGCATTTCAGCGACTGTTTGCGCTGCTTAGTGTGATGTGACAGCGCTCTTAGCGAAGTTTTTAGGGCCGTTTTGGTGTCGTGCTGATTTTATCACGCACGCAGATTGGCAAGGGATTGACATGCGGGCCTATCCCGCGTGCTTGATAAAATCCGCATGACACTAAAAGCGTTCTAAGGGGGCAAAAAGACAAAGATCCTAGATATAAATCTGGGTCTAACAAATCCACTAAAAGAATCAATCTCAAAATGAATTAATAGTATATATTAAGAAAAGTAAAAGACCGAGTCTTCCACTACTATGATGACAATTTTGCATGATGACAATCACTCATGTGATGATGTAAACTAGATATAAGGTGGGACGCCCGTTGAAACATAGGCGGGTGATCGGTCATTTATTGTGAATTGATTTCACCCCATTCACAGTATACATATTCCCAGTGTTTGGGCCAGCAGATCTCCTACCCCAAATCTTCTTTTTCTTTAAGTCTAGTATGTCGTGAACCACAGACTGAATCATCACGTGCGCGCCTTAAGGGCTGAACATAGGCCAATGGCATTGAGAATTAGACAAAGAAAACAAATACCCGTCGCATCGCGTCGAAGCAGACTGACGCATGCTCCCGCGCAGAGCCCCGCGGGGCAGCGCGAGCTCCGAGACCAAGAAAATTATAGAAAATATTACTAAACTCCTGTAATAATAACATTAAAAATAAAATAAAACAACTAAAAAATTTCTTTTTTTTTTACCTATTTTTGCGTGTAAGTTTCATATAGGAAACTGATTTCATCTCCGAGCGCTTGTTCATTTAGTTGAATAATAATGCATTGCGAAAAATATTTTTAAGTATTAAATATAACAGATATCCGGTAATTTTAAAAGTCCATTCTTATCTCTAATAGACCTTTTATAACATAATATATTTCTCCTACATTTTTATGTTGTCTAGTTTAGCCTAGAATTGAAGCTAAAGATGCATTTCTGGCCATATTTAATCCCTTAAGTGGTATGTGTCGTGGACTTAACCCCCCATCTCTTTCGTTGCAGAGGGTGGCGGGTGAGAGGGTGGAGCGCGCGGGGCGTGCGCGGGCGCAGGGCAGGTGACCGGCACATGTGGGCGGCAGGCGCGTGCTGCTCGCGGCAGGCAGGTGCGTACAACACAACACTTGGAGAGGGGAGTTTTTTTTAAACCTCTATTCTGTATCTCTGAAACCAATCCCGATGTCTTTCAAATGTATGTTTTGAAAACTTTTCGCCAACTTCTAATGGGGAGATCATGAAAAACTTTTTGGTGGACTTGGTAGAGTAAACATTTTTTTGTATATTTGTAACACAAAGATGTAAGGTTTGTAACTTGATAAGCATTATCAAGAGCAATAAACAGTTTCATTCATCCGAAATTCTATAGAGATCAGGATATCTAAGGGGTATCTGGATGTTGACATTTCTCTGAATAGCTAAACTCTTTGCATAAAGTTTCTTTACGTACTTTTTACTTTTACTCTTTGATTAATTTGTAACCAAAGATGAACGAAACTCTTTGCTTACTTACTTAGTGTTTACCTCAGATAAACGAAACTCTTTGTGGTGTTAACAAACACTTGGCGCCCTCTACGTGGAAGTAATTTGACAGTTTGCTTCCCCATTGATGTTGACCAATCAGAACACGATGATTTCACAAGAGCTGTCATCTAAAGCGACTGTAATTGGAACGAAAGAATCGGGATATGTCAAGAGATACAGAACCTCAGATAAACGAAACTCTAGAACCGAGCTACAAGGTCACACAAATAACCAGACGTAAAGAAACTACTGGTCTTCTGTGCCTGGTACACACACACAAAACGTGGAGAAACGATACGATCTTCTAAAAGGTAATCAATCACCTTCCCACGTCAACTGTGGATGAGAGTCCAATCCATGTTCAATTAAAGTAGACAAATTCAAAAAGAAATAAAAAGCTGAAGCACTAATGTTTACCAGAAATAACAGGGTAGATACCAGTAGACTATCCGTAAATTGAGCCTAACTCTGCCGGTTGCTAGCCTCAGACTTAAGTCTTGAAAATTAATTTTACTTTTTGTGAATTATGCATATGTCTGTGTTAGATATCGCATGAGTGCTGTTACTAAAATCAACCCTGTAACCGAAAAAAAAACACCTTAAGCGCACTATTCATACACCCACCATATCTGACCTTGTATATAGTATAGTCTATTATATAGTCTAGACCCTTATACCTATTGTTTTCACAATGTTATCATTCATTATCATTGATTCTGGCGCGCTCGCACGTTTCGGACGTGTGCATGTGAATAAAGAAATTATAATATAAATTCTCTACTCAACTAATCCGTGACCTACTTTGTGTTTGTGTGTTTTGTGTTCGTTGCAACTATTGAAGTGTTATTGACTGTCATGCATCTAACATAATTTGTAGCAACTATATGTCAAGATGAGCGAAGGTAGCCCGTTCAACCGGAGCCACCTCACCAGCCGTTCACCACCCCCGACCTGCCCTTCTACATGTCAGAGCCAACACAACCCCCAGGACAATGAAAATACAATGGAAGTTGTGCGTACCAGTGAACTACAGAATTGGATGGCCACGATTGAAAAGTGCCTCAACGAAGTATGCTCTATATCCTCCGAAGGAAAACTTAACTCGGAACAAAAACTGAGAATAAATAATCTGTGCCGTAAAATAGGAAATGGGACATCTCAAATGGCTGTCCAATACCAATCGCTTAAACAAAAAGCCCTTCAAGCCCAAACCACAATTCAGACGCTGAAAGAAAATCAGGACCTATCAATAAAAATACAAGCACTTAATGAGGCCATTAAAGATAATTACAAAACAGCGACCTCCGGCTCCACTTCTTTTGCCGAGATTGTCAAGAAAAGTAGCAACAAATTTATGCGCCCCAGCACCCTTAGCTCTGTAGCTATTTACCCTCATGACCAGAACAAGACCAGTGACGAGACTAAAGATCTAGTTCAAAAAATTATTCGCCCTGAAGTTATGAAACTCCACGTCCGTGGTCTTCGCAAGACAAAAAACGGTGGGGTCATTATAAGCACTGACTATAAGGAAGACATAGAAAAACTTAAGCAGGCTTCTCAACTATCTTCCTCAGGCCTGAAGGTGGATGAGCCCTCGAAGCGTAGACCGAGAATCACTGTTTTTGGAGTACCCACTTCCCTAACAGAGAGCGAAGCTTTTAAATGTCTCTTTGAACAAAATCTTGCCGAAAAAATGCCGAAATTGACGCTAGACTCATTTTTGACCTCAATAAAGCTGAGCCACAAATCTGGCAAAAAGGACACAGATGCCGTTAATTATATAATCGAAGTACCTGCCGAAATCCGCAAGGCTCTCATTACTCAGGACAGGGTTTTTATCAATTGGTCATCGTGTACTGTAAGAGATTTCACCCTAGTAACAAGATGTTACAAGTGTCAGCAGTATGGACACGCTGCTAAGACCTGCAAAGAGGCAAAACCAACTTGTGGACATTGCGGCGAACTAGGGCACCTGACGACCGACTGCACAAAAACATCTGAATTACCAAAATGCGCAACATGCCTACGCTACAAAAAGCAAAGTAGCCATAAAACAGGCGACGCTGAATGTCCGGCCAAGAAAAATGCTGAGTACAGATACATAAACTCAATTAATTATGGCGGCGCCTGAGAGCGCCTTACTTAATTTTTATAGCACTTTTATATATAGTGTTACATATGGATAAGCTAATTGATAACATAGATAACTTAAGTTTAAGTAGTTCTCAAACCTGTCAGGCTGATCAATGCCCTGCTCTTGTTACCCAGCCTCAATTGAAACTGAAAGTTTGGTCTATGTAAATTTAAATGTAAGCAAATTATAACTAATTGGCTTTTAACACTAAACTACGAGCAAACTGAAAATATTTTATCTATAATAAAGTAAAATCCGCACATACATTTTAAATAGCTGAATACACACAAAACAAAAACAACACTCACACGCATTTTCACCGGCGACCCAGGGAGGGACACATTTCATAATATTATGCTCTCATACATGACATAATTTGTAACTTTTGTTTAGACTCTAACGGTGTTAATGTGAGCAGCTAGTAATCATAACACAAGCATTTTTAATGCTTAGCTTGGTTGTTGGTCTGCTGTATGAAAATAATGTAGCCTATCTGTAATTTATGTTCTTGTTATATACACCTTTGAACTGTAAGATTTTATGAATAAATAAATTATTATTATTATTATTATTATTAGAATCTTTGAAAAATCTTCCCTGGTTGTGGTCGCTTCTCACGCGACACCAATTAAAGGAGCAATCAGACCATGCGGTTCTTAGGTTATTTATGGTGGACGTGGTCCTTCCAAGTAGGGCGCAGTGTGACATAATCATGTGCATTACGCCTAACTGCCCCACTATTATTTCACCTTATCTTATCTATGCTGTGATCCCTCCTAAAGAGTCTCTAGTGCGCTTAGGGTGTCCCATCCCTGTCAGCTGCGAAGAAACCCTTAGCAGGTTTCATGCGGGCTATATTATACCCGATGGTACAAAAACCCTAGTTGTAACATTGATGATGTCGGCGGACGTTTCCTGTATTTCTATGCGGGTTATCTGAAACACTCCGATTACAATAATTGCAACCGTCATGGTGGTCTTGTTGGCCGGAAACTTTTCATATTCGAATGACGCTGTCAAAAATAAACCAAACAAACTGAAGCATTCACAAACATTCGATGAAGAATTCCAGCAATGCCATCGTGAACCGAACACAAAAGTATACTTCTCAATTAAATATCCCGTCCAAACCATCTCCCAATATATTTAGTGTTGATTTCTGTGGGTGTGTGGGTCGAAAGCAAATCTGTCTGTCTACCAAAAAGTGTGGGAAAAGACTTGGCGATATGTGCAGATGGGACTATCATTACCAGTAGGTATTCAAACAATGGGAATTGAGTGGAATAATCACAAGAGACCCTGTGTTCAGCGATCGACCCACTTCATCATCTCGCTTCCGGTCTATCCGTTAAGGTGTCCCAACAAAGCGGGGCCCTCCCCCTTTTCCCTTTTGGGTCCACTTACCTACTGACGACTATATTTTCTTGAGAAGTATCCCAAGCGCTGACAGGGCCCCCTCTCGCTAGGTAGCAGTCACTCATGCGAGACGTGCGCGCGACAGGCGGCGGCGGGGCGGTGGCGGGCGGCGAGGGGGCGGTGGTTGCGCGCACGCAACACAAGACCTTCCAGGCGTACCTGCCGCCCGCGCACCGGACCTACAGCTGCATACACTGCCGGGCGCATCTGGCCAGTCATGATGAGCTCATCTCCAAGGTTGGTGCACCGTGCTTTATTTATCAGATAGACAATGTTCATGGCCTTTATAAGAATTCAAATTTAGCTTGGCACTAAAAATATAAAAAAAATGGATCCCATTATTGTCCCCACCGAAGGGCATAGGCCTTTACCCGAATACTACTAAGATTGAGCCATAGTCCACCACGGTGGCTCAGTGCGGGTTGATGGAGGGGTGTGGGCTAGTGGACAACCCGATTGTCCTAGTCCTATTACTACGAAAATAATATCATAATTGTTTTGTTATTCTCCTCGTCCTATTACGCCGAGTGTGGTGTGTATAGAACAGTAGCCTAGTGTTTCCCGGTGCTGGGTAGGCAAAGACCTCCCAGTCGACTCTGACACCAGACCTATCTTCATTCCGGTAGATACCTATCCAGGAGCTCCTGTTGCTGGATTCTGGGTCTACCCCTCCGGGAAAATGCAACTTCTTCGTTTTATCGTCATACAAAACTTTATCTAAGACATACATTGCTCCAACTGATCCTACTCCTAGACTCATAACCAACCACATGTTCTACAATGGATGATCTTTTTATTTTCAGTCGTTCCAAGGGAGCCAGGGGCGTGCATATCTGTTCAATTCAGTGTGAGTATATTAACATAACAATACTATGCATATTCCATTCGGCCCTTTTGAGTTTGGCCTCCTTGGAGAATAAAGCCGCACTTGGCTTGCCACTTATACTATTCCGAATATTCTCAAGAGGTTTGTCGTGTTAATGCAAAATGGTCTGGAATGTTTCTCTTGAAAGCTTATTGCAATAAAGCCGATTGTGGTGCTCCAGGACATAATGCGTCGTAGGAACCTACAACTACCTCGCCGCGGTACTTGCAGTCGGTATTATTGTTTGCAAAACGTGTCACATCCTTTTCCTTGGCAACGACGCAGCTGCAACTTCATATTTATTTATTTGGGAACTGAGTCCACTACAGCAATTACTTTTTTTTACTTAAATTAATATTTGACTAAGAGGCCAATTATGGACTCTCATTATATGACCTTATTGGGTAAAAAATGAAGTAACATAGGCAGCTGATTATTTAAATCATACTCAAGTTTAGTCTCCCTGAAAATCTATTGGGCAAATAGCTTTTTTAACACAGAAAAGGATGGCGTAATCCAACTGGCACACTA
This sequence comes from Argyresthia goedartella, assembly GCA_949825045.1. Taxonomy (NCBI): domain Eukaryota; kingdom Metazoa; phylum Arthropoda; class Insecta; order Lepidoptera; family Argyresthiidae; genus Argyresthia; species Argyresthia goedartella. Next base: position 9,170,114 of record OX463812.1, on the reverse strand, counting down.
CAACCTGAAAATCCCCCTTGAAAAGATAAAACATTTTCTATCATACGGCTGATGCATGATAGGGCTTGCCCTTATTCCATTATCAAATTCCGTTCCGTCATTATTAAACCAAATTCATGATTACCAAAGTGCAATACAATGGGAAGACGAGCATGCAGCAGTAAATTCTCTTTGCTGATGGCGTTTTAAATTCAGACTGCGCTCCAGAGCTGGTAGTAAAATATGCAATCAGAAACTTCTTGTTGAATCTAAGAAGTTTGTCTTCCTTCAAACTTCATATTATTATATATATATATATTGCACATGCCAGGGCAAGCTATTAAAATTAGCTATTAAAAGTTAAGCTAACCTGAACACCCAATGTCCAACACAATGTACTTATCTTCCACACAGTTCCGGCCTACTCAGATTAAACTTTAAAAAAAAACTTAGGTTTTTTTTTGGAGTAGGTATTTTATGGTGAAAAGTAATAGAATCTAACTAATTTTACATTTATAGTTCCTTGTTAATTTAAATGCATACTGGGCTTTTAGGTATTCAGGGTGATATTTATTAGCTGATCATATTTTGTGGAATAACAGAACTCATCATTACGAACAACTTTTCCCAAGAAACATAAGGTCGCAAACGAAAAAGAAAATTGGGACTCCCTTAGTAACTTATAATCAGCTGATCGGGTCAAAGTACGGAGGAGCGTTTTTTTTTTCATTTGCGACCATATGTTTCTTGGGGAAAGTTGTTCATTATAAATATGGTCAGCTAATTAAAATAAATGTCCTTTATAAAATGAATCCTCTATAGATGTAGAATTCATAAAATAAATCCTCTATAAGTAGGTAGGTCGTCGTGTACACCGACAAGATAACTTCTTAATATCGCTCCGTATAAATTTATTCGTAAACATAGGTAACCAAATATACGAATTTTAATAACAACTGTAATAGACTAATGCGTCTTCAAGTTTCTTCCAAAATCTTCAACAATGTCATCAGTGAAACAGTAAATCTGTGCAGTGTGATCCAATTCCGTTGAGTGCATGGTCATAAAGTCATCTACATTTCATCCAATACATTAATGTTATAACGAGCCAAACACCCCATAGACTTTTCCAATTTCGCATTGTTTTACAGAGTCTCGGTGACGCATTTTGTTAAAGGTTTCGTCTAATACCAGAGCATGTAATCGGTTCCTGGTTCGATCCTCACACGCGGCCCTCACCTTCACAGATTAGATCTGTGTGAGTCCAGTAGCGCCCCCCGTGGCCTGTTATCACAACTTAGCAGCGATTGGAGGAAGGTGGTGCCACGGACGGCACTAGAGGGCAACATCAATTTGCGGACCACTAGGACCATTAGCGCCACCAGCGGAATAAACAGACAACTCAAGCTACGAGTATCTTCCAACAAATACACCTATACTAGGAGAGTTCTATTATGAGTGACAATAACTGTTACGCTTGTCAGGCCGACTTTGAGATGGATGAGCGCCGTTTGAGTTGTACGATCTGGTGTTGCCCCAACAAATTCCATTTTCTATGCACCTCTAACCCTGAAAAAAAGCATGTCTCAAGATGATATTGATTCTTGACGCCCCCGAAAGTACAGCCAGGGCCTGTTACCTTAGGTAGCAAAAGCAAGCCTCTGGTAACCGCTGATGTTGATTTCCGGACAATTGAGTACATGGAGAATTGCACCACAATTGCAGAAAAGCAAAAAGTCTACGTCAGGGCTTGCTGCGAGGAAGGATGTATGAGAGGAACGAGGGGATGAATGCTCACGGCGGCGTGCTTGATGTGGTTTTGCTGCCGGAAAGCGTCGGTGCCACCTCCGTGTCGGGCAGTCTGGTGCCACACCCTGACGCCTACCACCCGCCTCTCGACGTCATTGTGCCGCTGTTGATAGCGCAGAGCGTGGACCAGCGATCCGGCCACTTGGATCCTAGCAACCTTGGCGGACACAATGACTGGAATTTTGCAAAGAGCAACCACACAATTCTGTACGAACTCATGAGCAGAGTGTCATGGGATAATGTTGTCGACGCTCCGGGTGTAGAGTTGGCGGTCTGTCGCATTTACGATGCCATTTAAGAGATCTTCAATAACTCAATCCCGGAGAAGAACCTACATACCAGAAGTTATCCGGTGTGGTTCACTGGTGACTTCATCAGGGACATTGCCACGAAGGCTAAGTTGCATCGTAAATGGATGCTGTCGGCCGGCCGTCTACGCCGCATTCAGTGAGCTTAGACCTAGCATCAAGTGCCGCGTGGCGGCAGCTTACTAAAACCACATGAAGAGTATAGAAGGCAATATTAGATATAATCCACGCGCGTTTTGGAAACATGTGAGTGGACTCAGATCGAAGGGTGTTTTCGAACCTCGGGTCACGCATCAGGTGATGGGGCGTGGGGTGCAGAGGAAGCAGCAGCCGCCTTTGCAGATTACTTCTGCAACGTTTTCCTCAGCGACGTACCGGCGCTTACTCCAGATCTGGTAAACAGTTCGGAGAACTCGTACACGGCTAACTACGGCCAAATTTCACATTTTTCCCGAAGGGATGTAGAGCAGGGGCTGAAACAGCTAAGGCCAAGGACCGGACATCTTCCTACCTTACTTTTTGAAGGCCTATAGCGAGCAGCCGGTTCTACCTTTGGGGCGTAATTTCAACCTAGCTCTAGAGCAAGCGAAGTACCCCACCAACTGGAAGCTCTCTCGAGTCAGTCCCATCCCCAAGACAAGTGACACTGGCTCTGTAAACCAATTGCGATGCTGAGCTCATTGGCAAAACTGTTCGAGTCGATCATATGCGGTAAAATCAAATCGCAGATTGCGACGTGTCTGTGCGACTCGAAACACGGGTTCAGGAGCCATCGCTCAGTAACTACTAACTTACTGACATAGGTCACGAGTCTCGACCGACATCTCGATGGTCTCGGAGAGCATGGACAAGGGATGTCCAGTGGACGTCGCCTTTCTGGACTTCCGCAAGGCGTTCGATAGAGTCAGTAATGGCATCCTATTGAAGAAATTATGTGCCATTGGATTTTCCCCACGACTGTCGGTTTTCTTCGCTGACTACCTGAAGTACCAAGCCAACAAGACAAAACAGCCAACAATATGTGCGACATGGCTGTTTTGAGTCAACCGTACCACACACGGTGGGGTGTTAGTCAAGGGTTATCGCTGGTCCGTTGTTATCATCATGGTAAATGATCTGGAAGCAGAGCTAAAACACGCCAAATACGTTTTGTATGCGGACGATCTGAAACTGATACTTCCCGTGAAGCCAGAAGACGATTGTAGGCTACTGCAAGAAGATCTAGACGCCTTGCTCAGATGGAGTGTGAACAACAAACTCCTATTCAATACTGAGAAGTGTTTCACAATGTCCTTCACACGCTCTCCTCAGCCTATTAGCGCGACGTATACACCCGGCGCGGAGTCTATGACTCGAGTGTATTTGATGAAGGACCTCGGTATTCGACCCTTAACTTACATTCCATGAGCACATGAGCACTTTGGCCAAGGAATACTTCAAAAGATTAGGGTTTGTGATATGGAATAGTAAGGGATTCCATAATTTGGGTGTGGTCCCTGGTTTCTATCCACGGCCCCAGTGAGAACCAAACTTGAATGTAGCTCGGTTGTTCGAAATCCACACGAAAGCTCTTACGTCCTTATGTTCGACAAGGTCCAAAAAGCTTTCCTGCGATACCTATAAAAGAGGAAATTTGGATCATACTCTTACCTTTATCCATCCGCTTTAAATTAGGTACGCTTGGATATAACTCACTAGAGCTGAGACGTAACACCGAACAGCTTCTGACTCTGTATCGATTGTTGCGCAGTGCTTGCAAGTACGGTATGTGGCGCTATACGTGCCTGACAACTATCTACGCGCGCGCAGGCACCAGCTGCTAGCGGGTGGCCGGCTGTCTCTGCTAGTGCGGGCGCGAGACAGCCTCAACGCACTGTTGGCGGCAGCACCACTGAATGATCTCTTTGGTGATATATGGAGGGATATTGTGCGAGAGTGTGGCAGGTTCTGTGAGATGAACGCATGCCTATGTTGTTGCTGGATTATTAATAATTAATTTTGCTATGAATTGATACATTATCTACATTGGCGCGAAAATTAGTAGGTAATAAAGTTGTTGGTCGTTATCGCTGCTGTAGTCTCACGCGAGATATCCTGAGGCTAATGTACTATCCGATCAACCCAAGTTTACACCTCGCAAGAATGGAAAAACGTTAGAGCGCACATCATGAATCCAGCTTAACAATTTCAAGCTTGCAGGTCTGCTAGAAGTATCTTAGAATTTTGATGATCGTGAGTGAGTCAGTCAGTGAGTCAGTGACAGAATTAAGGAACTTTGATTTGCCGTAGTTTTAAATCTACTGGTTCAAATTTAATGTAATTTAAAGATATAACTAGGTATTTTGAGTTCTCTTTGCCAAAAAAATCAGGCTTCTAACTTAAGCCACAACGGAGTTAACGGGGTTCGAAAATGCCCTGAATATGTTCCAGTAAAGGATGGTAACGCTTCAAAACAAAATCGCACCGTCCTCCAAAAATAAATTCACATCGTCGTAACTATTAAAATATTTGTCCAAATGTTGTAAGTGTCAAAGACTTATTTATCTACTTTAAATACCAGAAGCGATAAAAATATGTATTTTGATAAGGATCAATTTGTTATGACCAAATGTGCATTAGAAATAAGGTATTTATTTTTATTGTATTTATGGCAGATTTTTTTCCTACTAACTTGACACTTATCAGTATATTTTGGAGAATTCACACAACACCTTTATAAATTATAACCTATGTGTTATTCTGATGTATAAACTACATTATTGCAAATGTCATTAAAATCCATTCAGTAGTTTTTGCGTAAAACAGTAACAAACATCCATGGTCACAAAATTTCGCGTTTATATTATAAACATAGTAGGATTTATTTTTATTGTTTCATAAACTATTGATTTAGTGAATCCGGATATTTGTTCATCCTTAATAGCTGAAATAAAAAAACATCGAACCGTCATAAAAAAAATGTATGATTGATACAAAATAATATGTATTTATAATAATGGAATAACGAAACAGTTTAAAGTTTCATAGATTAGATATTATTAAAACTCACATGCATGGTTGCACAAATGGCGGAGCTTGACAGATTACGTATTGATTTCTTTCAAGTGTCACTGTCAAAATTCCTTTTATTGAATCCACCAATCACTAAGTCTCGACGAAATTACGAATGGCGCGAAAATTTTAAAGTAAAATCCCTCAAGCTTATTCAAGTTGTACATGCGTACATCATATATGAATGTTGATATTGATGTCTCCTCTGAACTGTCTAATCTTTTGAGTAGGATTTCACGTGTGTGCGTCGCTTCTCATATCTAGTTGATGCCTGGGTTATCTATATGTAATTTAGGTAGATAAATAAACCAACACAATTTCCCCGGATAAGACTTAATGATAGTTCAGGTTTATGCGCACCGAAGATGTACTGATACAGGTACAGATTGTGAAGTCTCCTTATGCCTACGATTAGGAAAATAATCTTTCGTGCCACAACGGTTGAGGTCTGCCTCTTAAGCAAGAGATTCCGGGTCCAAATCTCCACCGGGAAGGAAGAAAAAACCTTGGTCTGGCACGTCGCAGCTTCTGGTTCCCGCGACGACGTAGGGTATACTAGGACCAGAAGCAATGTATGTATGTGCCTATTTATAATGTTTGTTTTATGTTTACAGTGTGAACGTCGGCTGCGGCCCGGCGGAGGAAAGAGTGCTGCTCACGGGACTGCACGCGGTCGCAGACATATACTGCGAGTGCTGCAAGACTATGCTCGGGTGGAAATATGTGAGTATAAACCTAACAATCTAGGCTGCCCTACGCATTTTAGTGCCTCCTTGCCTTCCCTCTCCATGATTCGTATGAACTACTAGAGCGGAGGTGGGCGGAAAGCTCGGTGTTTGGATGATAAGTCAAGATGTCAAAAAAGTTCTCTTGATTCGCAACTGGTTGCGAAGAAAGAATAAAAATTCTTATTTCACAACTGGCTGCGAATCGCAGTTGCGAAGACGGCCGGGGGGGGGGGGGGGGGAGGGGGGAAATAGACTATTGGAGACCAGAGTGACCACAGTCAAATAGACTATGGAAGACCACGATTGTGAGAGGTGGAATGAAATTAAATTGTCACCGATGTATATTACAATGCCGTTTCAACCATATAGTAAATTATGGTTTCCAACTACAGTAGCCATTGAGAAAATTGCAATGCAATACAGCGACGGTGTATCTAAAAACCACCTTAGTACGCCATTCTTCCAGGAAGTGGAATCCACTATGTGCATGAATCCATCATTCATATGATTATTTCTCCGTTTCAGGAGCATGCCTTCGAGTCTAGCCAGAAATACAAGGAGGGCAAGTTTATAATTGAGCTGGCTCACATGGTGAAAGAAAACGGGTGGGATTAGGCGCGCGGGACTATCGAACGGTTCCGCGCGCCAAAGCTTCCATACAGACTGGTGTAAAGTGTAATTAGTGATATCGTGAGACTGAGGTGATGAGTTGGGACTCTTGAGCACACCAATAACTGTCAATTTTAGCTCACAAGAGCTATGATCTCTTCTGGGGATGTATTTGATTCCGCCTTTTGACTCGCCTCGGGTTGTGATTGGACGGCGTTGAGATGCGGATCGACTCACGGTTCAGAGTGGAGCCTTCTTGATATCGGGCGGTGCGCTAGCTCCCGGATCCTGTCTTGTGGATGCTGTCTGAGTATTAGGGACTCTGTTACTGCAAGAGTCGAGGTGTCAATGGCCTGTAGGTTCAAAAGGGCTAAAGGTCTACTTTCCAAATCTGTCAACTTTCAAAACGTTCACTACTTCATTTTATGTTTGCATTGTGTAGTCTTGAGAAGAGATGTAGGTATTCTAATTGGTAGATAACATTTTGATTTGGTGAATTTGGAAAGTTACCTATAAGGAATTGCTCGTAGTTCATAGGAGCCTGTTGAGTTGATGCGAACGAAGACACTTATAGGTATTAATTTGGATACAAATGCACATTTTGTAATTATACTGGACAGAATACTGAGCGCGATGTTCTTGTAAACTTTGTAGCCAAATTAATCGAAAACGAACTCTTTGACTTGTATCCAGAGATTAAATATGGAGTCCAGACTCACTCCAAAATGTCTAAAAGGGAGTTTAGTACAAACACCATCGTTGCTTAATGGAGGGTAAGTTTGGACTCGTATTAGTCCGTTATACCTTGCAGACCTTGTAGTGATGAAAGTCCACGAGAGATCATTCGAGCCAGGCGACCGGACGACGGACGTAGAGTATTTTTGTCAAATGAATGAATTAAAACCGAGTGCGGCCGCCTGACTCACTGAAGGGAAAGGGACGATAGGTAATATATCACAGCCTATGACGCCTTATGTGCTCTTTATGTATTAGGCTTACGCTTGAGCACCGCCAGTCGACGTAATGTAATGTTTGTACATAAGTAATCGATCTCAACGTCTCGCCCCATGCTCACGGGCTATTTGGGCTTGTAATGTTAACGTTTTAATGTCGATGTATGATAACGTCGCCCCGAAGCGCCGTGTTAGTTGTGTTAGATTTATATAACCGCATTGAGAGAACACTTATACTTTCTCTTGTCCCCTTAACCTGTGATAAGTATGTTAGTATAGAAATTAAATTTCTTGAATGTGTTTTTCAAGAAGTTGCTCAGAGATGACAGTATGTTCCTAATGATTCAACTTCGTTGGTTTTATGTTGGCAAGGTAACTAGTCGAAACGTCAATGTTTTGGGGAAACATTTTTGTTCATTTTACTCTCATTTAGTGATCTTAGTTCTAGTTTAATTTGTTTCGGCTACATACTTGCTCTAACCGTATTCTATTATTAATGTAGTTTGTGGGTTATCCCTATTTTACTATACTTACTAAACCTAATGTAAAGGGAACGAATACTATTTGCATTCTGAGAGTATACTTTGTAGACCGAAGATTATGTGATACGACGGTTTTATTATTCATTTATTGTTTCTAAAATGTCATCGAATCAAATTGCCTTGGCTCCATGTTCACATCGGATAGGTAATATCTATCTAGATATTTCTGTAGACAGGCCAGTGAGTTCCGAAATTCTGACTTAAAAGATATCTTATCACGCTAACGATCCGCTTGAATTAGAGCCAACTAATAAAAAGTACTACAATTTGATTGAATCGTTAGTTGTTTTGACCGCACAGCTTGCGCTGGGTTGTCCAATGAACATTTTAACAATTGAAAATTAATATAGAATTGGACCTAGCTATTTTATGTGTAAAATATTATCACTATCCAGTAACGTATAAACTAATATAATATTGCATGAGCTTCTTACTATTACCATACCAACAGTTAATATCTGTCGAATATACTACACTGACAGCTTTATTTGGACACCACTAAGACTTATTTGTTGATGAAGATAGCGTTACGTCCGCACTACCCTAAGTAGGTAGGTACTGTATTCGAATGAAAAACTACGCTATAATATAATTTAATATAAAAATCAGCCGTCGCAAACTTACAGTAAATACCAAGAGTTGACAACTGCCATTAGCGTATCGTATGTAATTAAATGTCTGTAATAAACATTACATTTAAAGGGAAATTCTGCGTAAGGGATAATGTACTCGTTTCATGTTAAAAAATATTTTTACAATAATAATAAAACTTAGATTGCTACACTTTCGGATTTGTTTAGTAAGTATTTAAGATCTATATTTACTATAACTATCTATGAACGACAGACGTGTCTGTATAATTACTTATTATTTAGCACGTCCACGACATTGGTGTCGATTCTGGTTGCCCTGTCTAAAATTAGAGGCTGCTAAACTTAATTTCTTTTCTACACATCACATTGACATTCGAGGAAAATTACTCCAAAATGGGGACCGCAGTAAGCAGACACGACTTAAAATCTGTACCATTTGATAGTTATAGATAAATGCAAAACAAGTTCACATGTCTGTTTAAATATAATCGTAATAACTGTTATCTTAGGGTTACATGTTAATGGAGTTGCTGCGCAATAATCAATGATAATACATCACCAATTCAATGACTGATTGGTTAACAGATGAGGCCCGAAAGATAAAAGGCAAAGTGAACCAATTATATTTGGACTCGAGATAAATCCTAACTCGCTATCATTCAGCCCACAGATCTTTTATCTCTGGCTGAATAATAAATTCTTGATTACCGAAAGTCCTAAGACGGTCCTAATTCCCATTGAACCATTGTGCAGCGAACAAGTAAAACGAACTATGCTATTGAGATTGTCATGGTGACGTTTAGATTAACACTCTCAGACCTACAAAGCTGTTGAATATCACAAAATATTGGCTGATGTCTTGAATTGATGAAAACAATAAAATATAGAAAAATATCGGATAGATTTCGGTGGAATATTTAAAGAAGTATTTTTCTACTTAATCGTTTAGGAACGCCGTTGATATTTTTGGACTATTGTTGAGGTAATATTGAGAATCAGTATTGAATGCAGACTATCTGGTTTGTGTGGTGTTCGGTAGAATTAAATTAATAACAAAAAAAACGTTTAAAATGCACCTGCATATAACAATATTGTCAAAGGCTTTCCTTCAAATGTTTAACTTGAATAAAAGTTCAATGCATTTGTGTAAAAGATGTTAAAGCTTACTTTATTTTTATTTTAATGAAAAAAATCTTCTGTCATATAAAGTCTTAAACGAGTTGCGTACAGTATACAACGTGCAAATTTAGATTTATGGAAAATTACCAAAATTTGATTATGTGCAACGCAGCTGTGAATATGTTTTTTAACCAGCTAACCATATTTTAAGCGAGTCTTAAGTTCGCGAATTTGGAAAACATCGAGATTTTCAATCGCGGGTAACTCAGTCTGCACATATTTTCAGATTTCCGAAACTTATTAAATAATCGGTCTTGGAGTGTTATCTTTTCTATGACCAAGATGTGAAGACGTTGTATTCGTTAATGGTGCATTTCATATTAAATTTAAATAAAAAAGTGTACATTTTGAAATAAGTATCAAAGTAGATATATCAAGACACCGCTTAATATTTTTGTATTTTCTTAGCGTATAACAAGGCATATAACATGTGGATTCTTCTAACAATTGTGTAACTGCATATGCTATAGATGAATATTTCGTAAACATTTGGTTGAAATAATAAGTGCGTAATAAAACACTTTTTCGTATTAAAATGTCTTTTTATTGCGAATATAAAAGTACCTATTTACACTCTTTAGCAAACTTTCTAAATCCTTGCACAATTGATCCATAGTGCTATTATTTATCACGGGCAACGTTCTAAAGTACCTACCTAGTACCCAGCTAGAATGTATGATTCGGCTCGCAGTAGCACTCATGTCAATGACCGCTATACCAACACTAACGCGGGTTGCAGACCAAGAGCTAAGCTAAGTTAGCTCTTAGTTAGTTTAGCTTAGTTCGCATAGCTGACGCAGTTTTCCATAGTTGTGTGCAGACTGCAAACCATGAAATCTAAGGTATGTAAGCTAACTGAAATATGCGTAACTAAGTTATTTGAGAGTGTATGCCGATGCGATGCTACGCGATCTAAGCTAAGACCCCCGCGTCCCCTTCGCACATCAATCGAAAGTGCTTTTGTTTTGTGCTTTACTACACTGACTGAGCTGAGCTTAGTTCTTGGTGTGCACAGGACATATTTCGACTATAGCTTAGCTTAGCTGACGTAGTTTAGCTCTGTCTTTCGGTCTGCAACCAGCTTAACGCGTACCCACTACAGTGGCTATCAAGCTCACGAGTTTTAGCTAGTATAAGCCTTAATATTAAAGTAGCGAGTTTAAAATGGCGTCATGTACTTGCTGTGACAGGTAACAACTGATAGCGTCAACAAAAAATCATTCTGGTTTTAATAGTACCTATTCGTTTATTAGGACCTATAATAGCAGTTTATGTGACTGCTACATAATGGAAGGCATTAATAATCGAGAGTGGGTTTATGAAACGAGCCGAAGGCGAGTTTCATAACAATATCACTCGAGAGTTTTAATGCCTAATTATGTACAGTTACATACACTAGTTTATCTACACACATATGATAAGCTCTCTTTGATGGTTCAGGAACCGCATGTTTGACCGGCATTGTGGCATTGATCATTGCTCTGCAGTTGTTTAACTTGTTCTATAGTACCAACTTCACAGACAAACTAGGGGCGGCACGCAGGCGGGCGTCAGCGTTCGAAATTTTAATGTCATAATTTGACAAATTTTGTCACATTATGGTCATAATGTACAAATTTTCAGATAAGAAATGAGTTTTTACCAAATATTTTTACATTATGCTGGTCTTAACGTGCGGTTTTTAGACGCAGTAAAGAGGGTTTATGATACGTGTGTAGATAAAGACTTTTGGAGTTGGAAGCATTCAATTTCACGTGCATGACTACGGGGAAATTACCCTCGTTTGCGCGAGGACATATTCACCACACGCGTTATAAAATGTCAACAGTAACAATATTAATAATAATAATAACAACAGCGAAGTATAAAAATATATGACGAGGGTAACGGGCGTGTCGAGACAGCGCAGCGTGAGCGTTGAGAGCAAATCCAAATAATTATTTTTTTGCAAGCAGTACGGCCGTGTGTGAGTAAAGACAGCGATAGTGGGGAAGTGAGAAAGCATGATAATTTCAAGTACATGGCGCCATTTTAGATTATTTTCTTTGATAACTTAATTTATAAATTAAAAATACTATCTTTACTGACTAGTCATAAAGTATTGGCATCGAAGTATTGTCTACTTCTGCTGAAACTAAAAATTGTATGGTATCACGATAAACACGCTGTACTTATGTTACTAACAGTTGCCGAAACTGTCAATATATTTATGAAAATATCACGTACCTACGTTAGGAAGAACATAATTCGCTTATTTATTCAAAATTACAATTAAGAAATATTAAAAATAAAAATGTCAAGTATTCGCCAAGAGCTTCGTCAAAAACTTGTAACGTACTACCTCCTTGACCATATTGGCTACTGGCGGATTAGCCAGTTAAAAACTAAAACTATAAAAATTCGGAAATTCGGGTCTGGAATCTCGTCTGGCAGCTGATTGTTTTTTTTGGCAGACATTGTTTGAGCTCTGAAACGTGAGGTTGTATCTTCTGCATCAATAATTTTTAAGTCACGCCTTTAGTTGCGGCGATGGGCTAGTCCCTTTAGTACTGTAATGGAGCTGAATGTTTAGTTGCTGTAAAGTGCAGTAGTTTATATGAAACTTCCCTACTATCCCCAATCCATGGGTAAGCATTGGTTCGTAGTTAGTCTTTCTTATTTTCGTGTATTTTATACTCTCTATGTATTTCCCTTTTCTATACAGTGTCTATTGGACTGCGGCACTCTTAGATCCTAATTACCCTAGGGCCCTCGTCGGAAGTCTCCGTGTGGGGAGCCGTCGCCTGATAGCTGGGCGCTGTAGCGCTTTTGTATTCCTATCATTCACACTGGTCTCTTTCCAGGGTTCCACGCTGAGGAGTAATATCCTCCTGGCGCTAACGGAGCTCTGAATCGGTTCCACGCCGAGGAGTAATATCCTCCTGGCGCTAACGGAGCTCTGAATCGGTTCCACGCCGAGGAGTAATATCCTCCTGGCGCTAACGGAGCTCTGAATCGGTTCCACGCCGAGGAATAATATCCTTCTGGCGCTAACCGCATAATCACTTGTTGACGTCTGGAGAAGTGGACCAGTTGGATTGAGTCTACCAAGGAGCTGAAATCTACAAATTCCCGGCGAGTCCCTATCCAGCGTTTCAATTATATCACCAATATTCGACTCACGACCCTGTGATTAATAAATGTATCTTGAGCCTGCCAACAATCTCTTTTGGTCAGGTTAGAGTCTCACTGTTTCAATGGCGCCCGGATTAAGGGAATATTGGTGATAGAGTTTTATGTCTGGTCAGAGTAGTTAGGCCATAAGAGCGCCGTAGAACGCTAGATTTCTTTCGTAGCTTGTATATTTTGTTGTGTTTATTTTTGTCTGACAGGAGTATATTTGATCGTTTATCTGGGTACCTACCTCATTTCTACATTATTTATGGTCGCAGTCTGACGGCCGTTGTCATATTATAATTGTTGATAAATATTTTCCTCCAAATTCTCAGTACGAAAAATAAATTAATATTGTGAAGATTTTGGTAGGGAAACTTTTCGGACTATTAAATAATAAATAAGGTTAGTGTTTAACGGCCGATTTCTCGTACATTTAATCTGTTGTTGACAGTCCTTTATCAATTTCAGCTGTCAAAACGGTAGATCAATGGCTTGATTTTTGTACCAGAAACCGGGCGTTAGTCGTGTACTCTGCTTACTTTCATGTAAATTTGTACAGTTTACTAGATAGGTAGTAAACATGACGTTTCCTATAAAATATCTGTCGCTAAATAAGGCTGAATTGGAGTATGAGGTTGAGCTTCGAGGAGGTACACCGGGTACTGTTCTGGACCTCAGGAAACAGCGCTTGTACTTGTGCCGAGCGATCTGTGTCTGTCTGAGAGCACCTTCTGTCTGAAGATAGGCTGCGACAGCGTTCTGTCTTATTCAATAGTAGTTAATGATTCCTTTATGTATGTAATAAGTATTTTGACCCTTGTATTCTAAAAACCATCTATATCTACAGCTATGTAAAAGTTCTTTATTGTGTAACGTTACTCTGCAATGTCTGTTACTTTAGCGTATGGCCTCTTGAACTATAATTATCTACTTTTTTACTCTTTGTTGTAGAATAGATATTCTACTCTATTATTATTTTCTGTACCCACTAACGGTGCAGGAAGTCTTGAACACTTGAGGGAGCTGCCCCTCATGGTGTTATTCTGCGTTACGATAGTAGCTAAGCTATCGGGGCGTTTATGTACTAAGGTTCTTATTTTAGTTCAAGGGATCTTGCTTATTTTTCAACTTCTGACAGTTAGTCTGGGTGTGCATTTGGCTATAATAATGGCACCCTGTGTGTTAGGCTGTGTTTACACGATGTTAGTGTGAACTCTTGTATGAACTTAGTATGAATTCTGATGTCTGATATTTGGTTCGAATGTGTGATGTTTGTATGTAGTTGAGCTAGACTGTTAGTTATATATTTCTCTGACATTGTAGATGACGAGCTTTAGAGAATTTTATCTTTAGTAGTTAATTTGGTAAGTTAGTTTAGTTTAGTTAGTATCTTAGCGGATTTTATCAGGTAAAATCCTACCCAAACAAGACGGGTATGTAACGTACTACCTCCTTGACCATATTGGCTACTGGCGGATTAGCCAGTTAAAAACTAAAACTATAAAAATTCGGAAATTCGGGTCTGGAATCTCGTCTGGCAGCTGATTGTTTTTTTTGGCAGACATTGTTTGAGCTCTGAAACGTGAGGTTGTATCTTCTGCATCAATAATTTTTAAGTCACGCCTTTAGTTGCGGCGATGGGCTAGTCCCTTTAGTACTGTAATGGAGCTGAATGTTTAGTTGCTGTAAAGTGCAGTAGTTTATATGAAACTTCCCTACTATCCCCAATCCATGGGTAAGCATTGGTTCGTAGTTAGTCTTTCTTATTTTCGTGTATTTTATACTCTCTATGTATTTCCCTTTTCTATACAGTGTCTATTGGACTGCGGCACTCTTAGATCCTAATTACCCTAGGGCCCTCGTCGGAAGTCTCCGTGTGGGGAGCCGTCGCCTGATAGCTGGGCGCTGTAGCGCTTTTGTATTCCTATCATTCACACTGGTCTCTTTCCAGGGTTCCACGCTGAGGAGTAATATCCTCCTGGCGCTAACGGAGCTCTGAATCGGTTCCACGCCGAGGAGTAATATCCTCCTGGCGCTAACGGAGCTCTGAATCGGTTCCACGCCGAGGAGTAATATCCTCCTGGCGCTAACGGAGCTCTGAATCGGTTCCACGCCGAGGAATAATATCCTTCTGGCGCTAACCGCATAATCACTTGTTGACGTCTGGAGAAGTGGACCAGTTGGATTGAGTCTACCAAGGAGCTGAAATCTACAAATTCCCGGCGAGTCCCTATCCAGCGTTTCAATTATATCACCAATATTCGACTCACGACCCTGTGATTAATAAATGTATCTTGAGCCTGCCAACAATCTCTTTTGGTCAGGTTAGAGTCTCACTGTTTCAAACTAATCAATAAAATATGAATCAAAAAATCAAAATTTACTTAACCCTGTCCTGGGGGGTTACCACAATCTTTTTCCGATTCAAATTAGGTTCAAAACAAGAACATCACCATGGCAACCATTTCCATTCCAATTCGCCATAATGGGCTTTATTTACCTAAAGCCAAGACATGTTTTAGACGGTCACGGTAATTTTGCGGATCAAATTAGGTTCCTAATTTGAATCGGCATAAGACGTTGTGGTAACTCCTCTGCATACTGTTTCATGAATAAGTTTATGGTTACATATTAGGTTAACCATCGAGGTTTTATTTCAATAGGCTGTATGTTATCAATCTTTGTCCAACTACAAACAAAAAAAAACCAGCTGATTTCCGGTCAACCATGTTTCATTACTTTTTTTTGTTGTTAGACCATCGAGATATCGATGCATGGCGCCAAATTGAAAATTGCGTAGATAAGTTTTGGATTTTTTAGTGATTTAGCTAAGTTATTATACGTCGCGCCACGCGTTATGAGCGGTGGCCTTGCATGCGCATTAGTCACTTTTCAATACCTGTACATATGCGCAGTAACTCCAGCTAACGTCGCCCAGCGCTCTTAATTCGATGCGCGACTTATACCACAAAATAATTGTTTTCGACAAGTGCCTATATATTACATGATAAATATAGTTTTTTGTGAATTTTGTCAATTTGGTGCTTTTTTTCCACTTTCCCTACTGTCTCACCATTGAGACAATATGCAAGTGGCGACAGCTTTATCGTAGTGGAAGATTTTTATTTCGTGAAGTAGGCCAACGCCATGGTTGTAGGTATACTGAGCCATGGTTATTATGATGATTTCAGGATGGCTAAAAGGAAAGCTTGTTCAAATTAAGAAATATGGCGCTTGTCTGAAGCTATAGAAAGAGGAGAGAGAGAGATGATTTGTCTTATTATCCGACACATGAAAATAGTTAGGGGCATAATTAGAGGACCATCAAATTTCAGAAGATGGTGAGAATAGTAGTGACTTAGACCCTCAAATTATTGCAAATGTTGAATCACGCTGATCCGGAGATCCTGATCGATGAAGTCGATCCTAGGGCCGATACTGCAACCAATGGTCCTACTCGTCTACACAGCTCGTTGGTTCCTTTCATTGGACGGAGATTACTTTAGAGGAGACAAGGTAATGTATGGAGTGGTACGATAGTTACTAAATGATAAATGATTCAATTGAAATAAATTATTCTTATTCTTGTTAATTACTAAATTATAATTGATTCAATTGAAATAAATTATTCTTATTCTTGTTCAAAGAAATGGGATGGAATGAGGAAAAGTTGAAGTTTGGCGGCAGAACGGATTACTCAGACGAGGTCATGAAACTAGAAACACCATACGAGTTTTTCACCCACTTCTTCACACCAGAACTAATGGAGAAAATTGGGACACAAAGTAACAGGTATAGTACTCAAAATACTACCGCTCGACCAGACAAAATGACAATAGAAGAACTGAAAAAATATCTAGGAGGAGACTTAACTTCATGTCCGTCTATCACTATCCAAGTACAGATGTAGTGAATAATCCTTTCCTTTCGTATTTAAACGGAAATGTTCGTTTTTGTCTTACTACTTTGATACATTTGACATTGATAAATAAAGTATGCGATTTATTTGATACCTACACGTAATTTAATAATACAGTAATTCATAGACACATCGGCACCATTCGGGTGTTATCGTTGTTCCGAGTTTTGCCGATAGGAAAGGATTATTCACTACATCTGTATCTTCATATTCATATTCATTCATATTCTTTATTGCACAGAAATCTTATAGAAATAGTAAGGTAACAAAACATTTTATGAGCAAAGGCGAGCTTATCTCTAAAGAGAGATTTCTACCAGCAAACCTAGGTAGGACAGGAAAAATTGTGCAACAGGAGAGTCCTAGTGCGCAATAAAACTGTACATCTAATTGATTACAACTAAAACATAATAATTTAATACATGATATATACTAAATAAAATACAAAAGCAAAAATTTTTATATATATCAAACATATACTACTTATATATACATATATAAAAGTACCTATCACGAAAGAGAAAGGAAATGCTCTTTCAATCTTGTCTTAAAAGTGAAAATTGAGGGACTATCTCTAATAGCGCAGGGAAGTGCGTTCCACAGTCGGATCGCCGTTAACCTAAACGAGTGTTTGTAAGCGGCAGTGTTATGCCGAGGAGTAGAGAGAAGAGACATCGTGTGGGATCTCCGGTTGCTATGCCTGGAGGAAATAAACTCGAAACGTTCTCGAAGATATGAGGGGTAGCGGGGGTTTCGCAAAATGTTGAACAGATAGGAGAGAACGTGCATATCACGACGAAGGCGGATCGGAAGCCACCCCAATTCCTTGCGATACTGTGAGACATGGTCATACTTGCGCAGCCCGAAGACAAACCGAATCCCGAGGTTTTGAAGTCGTTCGAGTTTGTTCAGTTGTTCTTCGTTCGCACCGATCCAGCAAACATCTGCATAGTCGATTAAAGGTAGTAGGAGGGACTGGGCAAGGGTGATTTTAGTCTGCTGTGGCAGGAAGTGCTGCAATCTCCGTAGGGAGTGAAATGACGCAAAGACTCGTCTGCTGACCTCACAAACATGGGGCGACCAGGACAACAATTTATCAAATACAACCCCAAGATTCTTGGCCTTCTCGCTGTATGAGATTATGTTACCATCATACACTATCTTGTAAAAGAAGTTGGGATTTGCAAACATTGTAGATTGCATGACTGTTAACCGATTTGAAAAAATAAGGAGGTTTATTCATTTCAATGATAATGACCATCATCTGCCAACCGACCATCCCAACCACGATAGACTGTATAAGCTAAGACCTGCAATAGATCATTTGAATGAAAGATTTAGTAGTGTACCTTACGAACAGAGATTATCACTGGATGAAAAATGTGCGCTACCAAGATGGGACATTTCCCCAAACAATACTTACCCAATAAGCCACATTTATGTGGCTGGTGTGTGGGTTTCAAGCTGTTTGTGCCGTTTTGCCCACTTGGATATGCGTAAAGTACAGTACTCCTGAAAGATTACCAAACGAACCCGATATTGGTGTTATTGGTAATACTGTGATCAGGTTGATTCGCGATGTACCTCGAATGATAAATCATGTCATTTATTTTGACTATTTCTACACATCCTTGGCGCTGCTGCACTATTTTTCCAAAGAAGGTATTTATTACCTAGGCACCATTCAAAGAAATCGTCTGGGCAAAGACTGTAAGTTGACATCGAAATCGGATGTTATGAAGAGCAGCGTTACCAGGGGATCATACGTCGAAGAAATGGTAGACTATGGCGGTGTAGATCTGATAGCACTTAGCTGGAAAGACAATAACCAAGTGGTTCTGGTTTTCACGTACGTTGGTGCTGAGCCAGTTGAAGTAATAGAGCGCATTGACAAAAAGCAAAAAAGAAGAGTGTCAAATTCTTGTCCTAAAATAATACAACGCCCATATGGGAGGCGTGGACTTGATAGATAGCCATTTAGGGCGCTACAAAATTAGAGTCAAAACAAAAAATATGGTATCTGAGAATATTTTACCATTTATTGGATATTACCATAATAAATGCTTGGATCTTGTATAGGAAAGTTCATCACAAACAAGGCTTTGGCGATAAAGATCTGATGGGTTTAATGGACTTCCGTTCAGAGTTAGCTGATACTTTGACTAAAGTTGGCTCCATAGAATGTAGTGGTCGAGGGAGACCCAGCTCCAGAATAGACGAGCAGTCTAGAAAAAGGAAGGGTCCGGCTCCCACAATGCCAACAAGAGTTGCGCATTGATAGGATAGGCCATGACCAGCTGTGGACAGAGGATAGGCGACGGTGTCAAATGCCAGGATACAAATTACTGGGCTATATAAAGTGCACCAAGTATACCTGTGCTCGAAAAAAATATTGTTTGCTTCAAAAAAATTCACAATAATTGAATTTGTAGTTTTGTATGGGATTTGCATACTGTGTCATTTATGAGACAAGAGTTTTTTTAAAATAAATATCACTAAACATTATTATGATTTTTTTATTATTTTTCCCAGTTTATGTAGCACGTAACAAACATAAAAAAAAATATTTTTGAGAATTTATAAATTCATGCAGGCAAGTATTAAAACTAAGAAAATAGGACGCCGAGCGTCATATCCGATGCAAAGGTCACCATTACACTTGCCGCGTTGCCACGGTGCACCGCAAGGGAGATTCTCTGCATTAGATATAACCCAGAGCGACGCGACGGCCGACACTTGTCTATCGATGTTATTATCATTAATTTCGGCGACATTTTCATTACTGTCGGTGACACTTTAAAATTTTCAGTGAAATTATCGTTAACAATGCAGTCCGTGGTATATCCGTCGTTATCGCTGTCTATGAAAGTTTAATTACTTTCAATGTCATTTTCATTCCCATCTGTGGCATCTTCACTTCAGACTTTAACATGTTCATTATAGTCGTCGATGCCATATTCATAACTATCTGTGACATTTTCACTCCCGTCTGTGGCATTTTCATTACCATGTGTTATATTCTCATTACAGACAGTGACAATTTTATTACTGTCAGTGACATTTTAACTAACACCCGTAACTATTTCATTACCGTCTGTGACACTTTCATTCCCGTCCTTGACATTCAAAGGACTGACCCCCGTTACTTCTGCTATCAATTTCTCATATTCCTCTCTCAGTTTCTCATACTTGTCTCTCCGTTCGCTAGTTTCCACCACAGTATTGCATTCACCTTGTTCAACAACAATTACTTTAGTTCCTGCAGGTTTTACCTTAGGATTAGTCTCGCATACTTGTTTATCATTATGTTCGTCGTTAAGTTGGTCTAGGAAGTAGTTCTCGTCGTCTTCTTCGACATCCACAATGGGTAAGGTAGACTCTGGTTGGTCGCGGCTGAAGAATACCCTTGCCTGTTTCACTTGAGTGTCCGTCAGTTTGGGCAGGGTTTTGAAGAACATCTGTACAAACAAGCGCGAAAAATATAATACCGCCTAATTACAAGGTTAAAGTCCATTTATAAGGTTATTTAGGTATTTTTTATCTCTACATAATTGATAAAGAAATAATAAATGTGTAACAGGACGTACCTGTCGTGTCATCAGGATCATATCGTGCGCTTTCTTCATATGCACCTTGAGGAGGGAGTTACGAGGAAACCTGCAAAATATCACAAATAGTGGGTTTTTCTGTCTTGATTTGTTGTTCCTTAAATTACTTTCTAGTGAACGCACATCATCCTTTTCGTATTGAACCGACCCTAAGAGTAGTTGGTACCTATGTCTCTTTCTCACACAGAGAACAAGCTTGAGTTTGAGAAGATACTCGAGGAATGTAGGCTTTAACTCAGGCTTGTTCACTGTCTTAGTGAGTCTTAGCCTGACAATATACCTACATCTCACTCTAACCCAGCACCACACAAATTGTCTGATCCGGACCGCCTTTCCGGAACATGATTTATTCCTGTAAGGCTGGATGCTACTCGGCGCTTCGTGTATCGGTTGGGCGTGTCCGCACGTGGCGGTTATTTCAGGACAAATTGAACACGGATATTTGTGAATCAAAATTATGCGAGAGAAAAATAAAACATTTTTTTTTAGTTGCAAGAGATACGTAAACTATTGTCCCTGAGTCTGGCCTGACTTTACAAAACAACACCCTGCATTAAAAATACTGTTTTTCACAACTCACGCGCTGTATAATAACGGTGCGCTGACGGTATCTCAGCTACAAAACGCATGTTTCGGCCGAGCCGAACATTCGGCCGGTTTTCGTCGAAACCGAAACCTAGGCCTAAACGTCTTTTTTCCGCCCAAATTTGGTCGAAATCGAATCCGAAACCAGTGCCGCCTCACTCCGTACCAAAAACCATTCATAGAAATTTCGGTCTAGTCCCAACAGATGGGAGTAGTACGGAATTTCTAGAGGTTCTGTTAGTCTATACCGCAAATGATAGGTGGCATTGTAGTGAATAAATCCTCCTCGGAATAACCTTCCAGCGGTAGATAGGATGCAGTAAGTAGGTGCTCACCGTTTCGGACAGAGTCGGCAGGCGCAGGGCGGCGGCAGATAGGATGCAGTAAGTAGGTGCTCACCGTTTCGGACAGAGTCGGCAGGCGCAGGGCGGCGGCAGATAGGATGCAGTAAGTAGGTGCTCACCGTTTCGGACAGAGTCGGCAGGCGCAGGGCGGCGGCAGATAGGATGCAGTAAGTAGGTGCTCACCGTTTCGGACAGAGTCGGCAGGCGCAGGGCGGCGGCAGATAGGATGATTTGGAGCCTACTAGAATTACTGCAACATCTGCTACCTGTATTGACAATATATTTACTAACATTACGCCCATTTTCAAATCGGTCATCAATAAATTAACCTCTGATCACTCTGGTCAGATAGGTATATTCAATATTAAAATAAAAAAGGACCAAAAAGAGGATATTACATGTGTGCCCGTTAGTGACACTCGGCTTGAACACTACAGGAATAATATTTTAGATAAACTATGGGAAATACCATACAGTGACGATCCAAATTTGTTGTACAACTCAGTATTTAACCTTGTCAAAAATGAATATGATACGGTATTTAAATCAAAAACTATAAAAGTTAATAACAAAGCTTTGTTTAGTGATTGGGCGACAGTTGGAATTCATAGGAGCAGACGAAGATTATATGAACTCTATGAAGAGAAATCATATAACAAAAATACGGCCTTTCTAGATTATGTTCGTAGTTATTCAAAAATGTTTAAACGCGTTTGTGCCGTAGCTAAATCTAATTTCATTAAAAACAAAATTGAATCTAGTAGCAATGTAATGAAAACGACTTGGCAAATTATAAACAGAGAGACTGGAAAGGCCAAAGTTACACATAATAACTTCAAGCTTAAGATAGATAATCAATTGCTAAGTACAGACCTAGAAGTAGCAAAAGCTTTCGAAAATTTCTTTACGGACATTCCAGTTTCAACAACCAAGTCTTTAAATTCATCTCCCGCTGCTGCTGAATCTATACTTAAACAAAACTTTGAGGAATGTAAAACAGATTTTAAATTTAGGCACGTAAATAATGAAGACATTGTAAAAGCGTTTAAATCCCTGGAAATGAAAAAGACAGCTGACGCCCATGGTCTATCAGTAAAAATTATTAGTTCCATTGTAGATTGTATTGCACCTCACCTTTGTTGTATATTTAATCAATGTATAGATAATGGTGTGTTTCCTGACTTGATGAAACTAAGTAAAGTTATACCTTTATTCAAAGCTGGTAGTACATCAGACCCCACCAATTTTAGACCCATATCGATACTACCAACGCTTAGCAAAATATTTGAAAAACTCATACTTAATCAATTGCAAAGTCATTTTTATCTCAATAATTTAATTCATATTGCTCAGTTTGGTTTCACAAAGGGTCGTTCAACAGCCGATGCTGGTGTTGAACTAATCGACAATATTTTTGATGCCTGGGAAGACGCAATGGATGCAATAGGTGTCTTCTGCGATTTATCCAAGGCTTTTGATTGCGTCCATCATGACACTCTTGTCAGGAAGTTACGCCATTATGGTGTAAAAGATCAGGCACTTGGCCTTCTGGAGTCATATCTAACAGATAGGGTTCAGATGGTCGATGTTAATGGGAAAAGATCACCTGGGTCTTCAATAAGTATGGGCGTACCGCAAGGTTCAATTCTTGGTCCTTTATTGTTTTTAGTATATATTAATGATTTACCTTACCTTGTTAAAGCAAAACATGGGTTAGTATTGTTTGCCGATGATACTTCTTTGATATTTAAAGTTAAAAGACAGCAATCAAATTATGACGAGGTAAACAATGCTATCTCTAGTATAGTGAACTGGTTTACTGTTAACAATTTATTACTTAATGAAAAGAAAACTAAATGTATTAAATTCGTGTTACCCAATGTGAACCCGGTAACTACAGACATATTTATAAAAGGACAGAGATTGGACCTTGTGCAGTCGACTGTCTTTTTGGGCATTACTTTAGACGCCAAACTACAATGGGATCCTCATATAAATAAATTGTCGAACAGACTGAGTTCGGCAGCATTCGCAGTTAAAAAAATTAGAGCTCTTACCGACGTAGACACCGCTAGACTAGTCTACTTTAGTTACTTTCATAGTCTAATGACCTATGGTATTTTATTGTGGGGTCACGCTGCGAATGCTAATAGTATATTTATTCTGCAGAAACGGGCTGTTCGTGCAATTTATAGATTAGGGCCTAGAGTGTCACTGAGGGAAAAGTTTAAAGAAATCAATATTCTGACATTTGTGTCTCAATATATCTATGACAATCTTGTGTATGTAAAAAGAAATATAACTAATTTTCAGAAGTGCAGTGATATACACAATTTTAATACTAGAAATAAAGACAAGTTGGTTGCTTATGTAAGCCGACTACATAAAATTTGTAATTCTTTTAAAGGCAATTGTATACGCTATTACAATAAGGTCCCTACTGATATTAAAAACTTACCTTTAGACAAGTTTAAAATAATAATAAAACAGAAATTGTATAAAAAAGGTTACTACAGGATATCTGATTACTTAGAGGACAGATGTCCATGGGAATAGATTGTTTGAGTAACAGGCTGTTTCGATATATAATTAGCATTCATTTTGTAATTTGACAATATTTTATTTAAAAAAGGAAACGCAAAAGATGCGACGACTGTGGAGTTTCTTCGGTGAGCTCTTCTCCACAGATTCCGCCATTGTGTTAGTGAACTCACCCAAAAAATGTAATGACGGATCTAAGTGATGTAACAACATCCTATGGAAATAAATGATTTTTGATTTTGATTTTGATTTTGCAGTAAGTAGGTGCTCACCGTTTCGGACAGAGTCGGCAGGCGCAGGGCGGCGGCAGATAGGATGCAGTAAGTAGGTGCTCACCGTTTCGGACAGAGTCGGCAGGCGCAGGGCGGCGGCAGATAGGATGCAGTAAGTAGGTGCTCACCGTTTCGGACAGAGTCGGCAGGCGCAGGGCGGCGGCAGATAGGATGCAGTAAGTAGGTGCTCACCGTTTCGGACAGAGTCGGCAGGCGCAGGGCGGCGGCAGGCGCTCGTGCCGCGCGCGCACGTGCGTGCAGAGCGCCATGCGCGTGGCGAAGCGTCGGCCGCACGCGCGCGGGCACAAGAACTTCTTCTCCGCTGTGGGGAACATCCAACGCATAGAATAAGAGAGACGGCGAGAAGAGTAGCTTTATTATGTACCAGCTGCCCGCAGTGCAGCTTAGCAGATGTATTTTTCGCCTTCTAATAGAAAGTCCCGTGAAGAAAAATGGTCTCTTTGGCTTCAAGACGAAAAACAAAATTCTAATTGGATGCGCGGCTCCCCGACGTTCGCGGCTTCCTTGAATTCTCATAGAAAATACTAAATGATGATTTTTATATTCAGGTTGGGATACATTTTTATTTATACAGAGTGACATTTAATTAGCCGGCCTTATTTTGGGGAATGATAGTCCCAAAATATGATCAAATTTCTGAATAAATAGACAAAATCGCAAAAACAGTCCAATTGAAAAAATTTGCCAATCACGACTATTTTACAAGAGCTGCCTTTTTTGTGATGTGATTGGTCGATTTCGAATTTGAATAACATTGCGACTGATATCAGAAATACATTATATCTAAGGTAACTGAGAATTGCGATTGTGTGCGTGCACAGAGCCGGATGCTTGACAAGGGTACCTTACACTGACTAAACTTACATACACACGTTTCACACTTCGTCGAAGTCTTATACGGTTGGAAGCACTCACACCAACGCATTTCTGAGATACATACATATGTCGTAACAA
Source organism: Argyresthia goedartella (assembly GCA_949825045.1). Classification (NCBI taxonomy): domain Eukaryota; kingdom Metazoa; phylum Arthropoda; class Insecta; order Lepidoptera; family Argyresthiidae; genus Argyresthia; species Argyresthia goedartella. Next base: position 9,144,963 of record OX463812.1, on the reverse strand, counting down.
TATCGTAGAATTGACTATATCATGATATATCCAAACATGGTTGAATTAGAACTTGTCGTGTAACGATATGAACCTAACCAGAACCTAACAAGAAACAACAACCAGGATAGAATTTAGAAATGACAGTTTATTATGTGTATATACAATGACTATTTAGCAAAATGATAGGAAGATGAGGGTGGATGAAGTGAGACAGGTTTTATAAAAAATACAGGTATCCAGATAAAAAAGGAAGCGGAGGACACGGAGAGTAGGAGCAGAAGGAGCAGCAGACGTCTGGCGAACCGGTCAGTGGAGGCACTGGTGGGCGATGTAGCAGTTGCAGTTGGAGAGCGTGGCCGGCGGCCAATCGGTCATCAGTGTCCTGGAGACACCGACGGGCAGAAGAAGTAGTGGCCCTGGTAGCGAAGCGCCGGCCAGGGTAGAGGCCCGCAAAGTGTCGGCCAGAAGTCACCGACGGGCAGGTGAAGTAGAGACCCACGAAGCGCCGGCCAGGGTAGAGGCCCGCCTAGTGTCGGCCAGGAGTCTACGACGGACGACCCAAGTGAGGTGGGACGCACCAGAGGAGCCTCTCCTTCCAGAAGGGATCAAATAGGATGCACAGCAAAAGTCACTTCTTATAGCAGATTCTTCAAGATTCTTCCCTGGCCTCTTATTATCTCTCTGGTTGGAAAGCTGTAGAAGACAGGAGGCGTAGCAGCAGAGGCTCGCAGGATCCCGGGGCAGTGCGGCCCCGGGATAAGGCCTTTAGGTGATGCTTCTTGCTCAAAAGCTGAAGTGAGACTCTCGAATTTCAGAAATGTTCCGCTCTTATACCCTTTTTGGAGAGTTCTAAAAATTATTTAAATTAAAAGCAATTTTTGTGAATGGCCAAGAGGGAAAAAGTATTTTTGTAAAAGTATTGAAGCAAACATATCAGACCGCTAACGAGTTTGAATGGACATTGCCATGACAACCAGATAAACAACAACATAGCAATATGTCAGATTTTGGTTTCAGGCTCGTAATAAAGAAATCAACAAGATCACATAGCCAAAATTACGTAACAGCGATAGATAAAAGGGTAGCGCACCAGCGCGCACGAAGTCCGAGATTGCAGAGTTTCGGAGAAAGCCAAATACAAGGTCACCAAAGGTAAACCCCTTCGCTATCGATTTAGAAGTGCTGATAGTGTGAAAATACGAAGTGAAAATGATTTGTTATTGTGTTCTTATGGTTTAAAACGTTACAGGGTCCTATGAAAATTAAGGTGATACAAAATATCAAGCTGTACAGCTCAGCAAGTATCCAGCTGAACAGACTGGAAAATGGCATGTAAGTAGCATAACACTACAAACTTTCATTGAACGAAGAAATATTTTAGGGCAAAAGACTGCGGTAGCTTAGGTGAAGACTAAAGGGGGAAGCGCAGCGAAGCCCCCGAATAGTCTTCGTGTTAGGGTCGACATTTGTGACACAAAAAATACCACGTAATACTGAATACAAATGTTTTTAAAATTAAACGCTTTCTAATCTATATAATGAAATTGTTGGCCATTTCATAATATAGACAATCCGTGGCGATTTCATGAAATAATCAAATTCTACGATATACCTACGAGACTTACATACATAAGAGTCAGGACAAGAGTCAAAGACCTCCTCCCTGAAGTTAACCAAATGAAATGGAGATGGGCGGGAAATATGGACAAATGGAGCAAAACCCTGACAGACTGGTACCCCAGAAACAGCAAACGAAATAGCCGTCAACGCAAAAGATGGGAGAACGAGCTCGAAACGAGCTTTAAAGCAGGTCAAAACTGGAGTAGAGTTGCAAGAGATAGATAGGAAGCAATGGAAAACTTTAGAGGCCTTTGCCAGAAGGCACATTAAAATCCGATACTCTGATTTTAAGGGTTCCGTAGAGCAATAAGGAACCCTTCAATTTTCGTCAAGTCTGTCTGTCCGTCCGACCGTCCGTATGTCACAGCAACATCATGCAGAAACTTTTAGGACTACACAGTTGAAACTTGGTATGTAGATGTATTCTGTGAACAGCTTCACGATTTTTATAATATAATAATAATATAATTATATGTAATATAATTAAGTGTACAAAAGTGCTATGTAGGGTGACTCATAACAATTTATTAATTTTTGATAACGTAATATTATTAATATAATTCTATGTAATACAATGAAGTGTACAAAAGTGATATATGTACACTGTTACTCATAACAATTTATTAGTTTTAACGTAGAATAGAAGTATGTTACCAAGAAACCAGAGTTTATGGTTTATTTTGCCTACTTGCAATAAATGATCTGATTTGATTTGATTATACAAAAATTAAAAATTTAAATAATTAAAGGGGGCATGGAAGAGAAACCAAAAAATATTTTTTTCATCAAACCTATATATGTGTGGGGTGTCTATAGATAGGACTTTAAAAATGACGTTGAGGTTCCTGAATCCATTTTTCCTGAAAAGTCAATCGTTAAAGAGACTGTTCAAAAGGGGAAATATGTGTGTGGGTGTCCCTCTAACTTTTAAAGTAAGAGAGTGAAAAATCTACAAAAAATATATGAGATGTGTATCTCAATACACAATTTCTAGGGAAATTGGTTTGAACAAAATTAAATAAGCAGTTATTAAGATATAAACATTAATTAAAAACCGCAAAGATAACTTTGTCATTCATACAAACACTATGAAAACCAAAATTAAAACATAAACATCCAGTCACATAATTACTTGCTACAACGGAACCCTTCATGGGCGAGTCCAAGTCGCACTTGGCCACTCTTTATGCAACTTAACTAACAAAGTTAAAGCGACTTTGTCGAAAAAGGGATTTTACAATGTTCAAGATTACTTAAATGACAGGACTGTATGGGGTTAATCTGGCTCAACACAGACCTTGCTGTTAATAATTTTGTTATTATTAATTCCTGCTTATTATACGATATTGTAATATGTGTATTACTTAAGCACAACCAATTTTTAAAAGAGATCAAATCAATCTGTGGGAGTTTCTACGTCCTTCTTCTTCCACAGTGATCCAATGTAAGTGGAGCAAAAAATTACGATTGCTAAATATATGTAAATATCTACAGTAATAAAGACATTTGGAATTTGGAATTTGTTGTTTTATAGGTTTGAGGCGTCTATCTGTCTGTGGGTGTGTGAGGGTGTTTGTGTATGAGGGTGTGTCTGTGTGTGGCACCCTAGCGCTCAAATGGGTGGACGGCTATTGGTGACATGGTCCAAGTCAGAAACGACGAAAAAGGGGTTGCTATAAGTTTGAAGTTTACGTCTGTGTGTGTGTGTGTATGTGTGTGTGAGGATGTGTCTCTGTGTGTGTCTGTCTGTGGCACTCTGGCGCTCAAATGGGTGGACAGATATTGGTGATGCGGTATAAGTCAGAGACGACGATAAAGCGCGGTCTGTGGCATAGGCGCTCAAACGAGTGTACGGATTTTGGTGATGCTGCACACAAGACAGAAGAAAGTATATATTACTGAGACACAGATTGACTTCCACATTTTTAACCTCCAACGCAACGACCAGGTGAGTAGAGTGACGAGTGTGCAAATGTGTGTGTCTTCAAATTGTGTCTCACTAAATTTGAAGAGTTTACCTTCAGGCGTATGGCTGTAAAACCTGTGCGACAGACGACGACGGACGGACGGATACGCGAGAGTCAACAAAAGGGCTCCGTTTGGACCCTTTGGATACGGAACCCTAAAATCAGGCCTGTGGTTTCGTCGATCAGTTATTCTATCAGAATTTTTGAATTTCCGGTGCGATTACTTCCTCTTCCGCTAAAGGATTTGAGATAATTACATACATATTCTGTATTTATTTTACGTACACTTTATTATTTGTTTTATCTAAACCTTAGAGACTTAATAACCTAAATCTGTAATATAAATTTAATTGGTTTTGTACTTATCTAGACAGTCACATGTCCTTCTGTAACGTTGCAACTAATTTTCTATATATGTTAGAGGATATTCAAAGTAACTCACCCAAATGCACGCCCATATGTGTGACGAGCGTAGACTTGATCCTGAACTCGCGGCCGCAGAGATCGCACTGGAACTTAACATCCGTGTGCACCGCTCGCTCGTGGCGCTGGAAAACAAATTAACTTCTCGTTCAAATGGGCCGAATGAATATAGACAAGTACGAGGTGCGCTAGGTTTCTTGGCCCGTGAGCGAGCACTCGCCACTCTCTCTCGCCCGTGTATACATCTCTCTTGCACCCAAGCATGCGCCGCTACTCCCTCCAGACGGCATTCTGTTGCCAAGAAACTTGACGCGGCCTGTGTCGCCGAGCATTGAAAGGAAATGTATGAAACTTAATTTTTGACGTTCGCTCATATCACTAATGATCATTTTCCTTCAAATATTAGTAGTAAAAGGTTACCTTTCTCTATTCCTTCGACCCTTTGTCTCGACCCAGTATAACGCCAATAAACAACCACTGATATTTTTATCTACACAAGTATCATAAACCCTCTTTACTGCGTACAAAACCCGCACGTTACGATCAGCATAATGTTAAAATACTTGGTAAAAACTCATTTCTTATCTGAAAAATTACACATTATGACCATGTGTAATTTTTCTACATATTACGACATTCAAATTTCGAACGCCGACGCCCGCCTGCGTGCCGTCCCTAGTTTGTCTGTGAAGTTGGTACTACAGAACAAGCTAAACAACTGTAGAGCCACAATGCCGGTCAAACATGCGGTTCCTGAACACAACAAAGAGAGCTTATGATATGCGTGTAGATAAACTAGTGTATGTAACTGTACATAATTAGGCATTAAAAATCTCGAGTGATATTATTATGAAACTCGCCTTCGGCTCGTTTCATAAACCCACTCTCGAGTATTAATGCCCTCCATTATGTAGCAGTCACATAAACTACTATTATATGCCGACATGAGTAAATAACATTACTATGCAAACTTTGGTGGCGGCATGCGGCGCTAAGCGACAGTTACTCGTCACTCAAAACCGGGTGAGGCCACCCCCTTTATGAAGATTTTGTGTTTATGTATGTTTATATGTGACTCCCACGTGTAGGTGGCTTGACAGACGGTACTCCATGCAGCAACACGTGCATGGAGTACCGTCGCTCAGAGCGAGACATGCATGCCGCGGCCGCTCTGTGCCGCTGCCAGCTCGTGTGCTACTATATGTGGGAGGTGACTCACACTGAGTACGGAGCGCGACGTGTAGGCGGCTTGACAGACGGGGCACACGTAGGGGCGCATCCCGCGATGCAGTAACACATGCGCGTTCAGCCCGGTGCGCGTCATGTACACCGCGGTACATTCGTCGCAGGAGAACCTCTTTTGTTTGCTGCCAAGTAGAAAAACACTCAAGCCCTCCGCACATCGAGCTATGCGTCGACGCGGCGGCGACGCACCTAATATGCCGATGCAAAACAGGTCTCAAAAAATTGCTTGCAACTCAAATGTATCGCTAAGTGGGGGGAATCGCAGTCGCTTTCCCGTCGCGTACGTAGGTGTGAGGAAATATTAAATATATAGGGCCAAATTTTATGTTTTGAGACCACGGCGTCCGGCACGTTTCTTGATTGAACACTAAAAGGGTTTGATGATTTTAGCACAGTGCCTTTGATTCATGTTCTTCTAATAAATTCTAGAATATCGCTCTGTCTTTCTCCGTCCGCCCTAATATTTAGTGGTCTGGAGTCGAACTTACTCAGCCTTCACGACCTGGTCCTTCGTTAGCAGGAAGGGCCGCGCTCGTCCCTTCAGCCCCACCATGCGCGCGCGCGCCCGCAGCACTATTGCGCGGTCGGGCGCACTGCAACGCTTCTCGTGCTTGTACAAGTTCGTTATGCTGGAAATTATTATTTTTTCTATCAAGTTTATATTAAGGAAGGCTAAGCATATAGGTACAATAAGTTCAAAAACTAAAACCCCACCAACCCGACCGAGAGTATGAAACCTATAGCCACCGGATTTTTCGAACTTTTATTGAAATTTTAATATTTGCGTGAAATCATACATTTATTTGATCAGTTTTTATTTGTAACTCACAAATCTCTAAAACAGGAGAAGCTACCCCCGTTCCACCAGGGTAACAGTTTCGGAGTTAGGCTGGCAAAGGACATCCTACTTGTAGCCATGCGCCGCACTGAGAAAACGGGCCGTTAGCAATACGCGATTTTCACTCTGTTAATGGCAAAACGGTTATTTCCTACCGAATACTCGTTTAAAATTGACAAAAATGCTCTACTATTATCAACCGAGTTGGCACCGTTATTGTAAAACTGTAAAAAAATAACACAGCACTCTGCTAATCAAGCAGTTAAAACTGTAGATTTCAACTACTTCAAATACAAGGTTAAAATCTGCCAACCGATTCTGCTAGAATCAACCGTACAGTCGTTTAATATTAACAGTGTAAGCATGCTAACATTGACAGAGAGAAAAACGCTAATATCTGCAGTTTGAACTCTGCTATTTCAACCATAACTCTGTTATCAGTTTAACCGTATGTCAGTTAATTGTCAACCGGTACTCGGTTACAGTTTAACCGTCTTTATTATAAGTTCTGTTAGCTGATTTACGGCTAAAATCAACAGTGACTCGGTTAAAACGATTGTGTTAGAATCAACCGTACATTCGTTTAATATTAACAGGGCAAGCATGCTTACATTGACAGAGAGAAGAACGCTAATAGCAGTTTGGACTGCTATTTCAATCTGCTATCAATTTAACCGTATGTTGGTTAATTGTCAACCGTAACTCGGTTACAATTTAACCGTATGTCTGTTAAGTTCTGTTATCCGATTTACGGCTAAAATCAACAGTGACTCGGTTAACAGCTTAACCGTATCTCTATACATACATGTTAAGTGTAAACGGTTACACTGTTACTTTTGAGAGAGAAATAAAGTGGACGGAGTTCGGTGCAGTATCGTTGCATCAATCATCACTTGGTAGGCTAAGGGTGTGTCTCGTGTACGTAGCCATTTCGGAATCCAAATTATGTGTCTGATATATTCTCTTCATATTTCCGGGATATCCTTTTGTGAACAACCTTCAAAAAGATTTTGAGGGCGTGGCTCATCAGCGAAATGGTGCGGTATTCATTGCAACGTTTTGCTGTACTGGTTTTAGGTAAAGTTATAAAGGTGGAACGAAGCCATTTTGAGGGTATAGTACCAATATCATAAACGGCATTAAAAAGGTGCACAAGTACGCAGTTGTTCGTATACCAGCAGTTTTAGGATTTCAGCGGGTATTTCGTCTGGACCTACCGCTTTTCCAATTATCGCAGACTTAATTGCATGAGAAACTTCATTCTTCCTAATTGGTGGTCCATATAATCACGTACTCGACCTTATTCTGTCACATCTTTGTCATGAAATAGCTCCTCGACATAGTCTTTCCATATTCTTACGGAAATCTTCCATATTCATGGCGTAGTTGTAGTCTCTATCTGAAGAGAATACAGTTTGGTCTCTTCTTTTGTCCAATTATTTCAGAAATATTTTTGTACATATTGAACGCATCGTGTTTTGCTTGAAGTAACTCTACCTTTACGAATTTGGAATTTATCTCATATTCATAATTCTTTCATAATTCATAATTCTTTATTGAACACAACTGTGTTCAATAAAGAAATTAAATAACTATTTAAAAAAGATACATTTAGAGAAAACATATGTACAAAGGCGAGCTTATCTCTAAAAAGAGATTTCTTCCAGCAAACCAAGGCATGACAGGAAATTTTATCAATAAAGGGTAGGCAGGTATCTAAACAATAATAAAATACATATAAGTAAATTACATATCTATAAAATACGGTAAATAAAATACATACTCGTATCTAACAAACTACTAAATACGTATCAATACATACATAAACCTGTACATAAAGTTTACATATAATAATAATATACATACTACAACTATCACAAAAGGGAGAGGAAGTGCTCTTTTACCCGGTTTTTGAAAGCGAAAAGAGTCGGGCTGTCTCTTATCGCACAAGGAAGTGCGTTCCACAGTCGGACCGCCTGCAACCTGAAGGAGTGCTCATATGCGGAAGTGGTATGCCTTGGAGTGGCTAAGAGTGAGACCGTGTGAGATCTCCGTTGCCGATCTCCTGAAAAGAGATACTCAAAGCGGTCTCGAAGGTAGCTGGGGTAGCGCGGATTTTTCAATATATTGAAAAGACAAAAAAGAATATGGGAGTCTCGGCGACGACGAATCGGAAGCCACCCCAACTCTTTGCGAAATTGAGAGACGTGGTCGAATTTGCGCAGCCCGAAGATAAACCGAATCCCGAGATTCTGAAGTCGTTCGAGTTTGTTCAGAAGATCTTCGTTCGCGCTCGCCCAACAGACATCGGCGTAGTCGATTAGCGGCAGGAGAAGGGACTGAGCAAGGGTGATTTTGGTCTGCCGCGGCAAGAAGTACTGCAGACGCCTGAGGGAGTGAAAAGACGCAAAGACCCGTCTGCTGACCTCGCTGACATGTGGAGACCAAGACAGCTGGTTGTCAAAAATAACCCCAAGGTTTTTCGCCTTATCTGTGTACTCTATTGTGATGCCATTATATGATACGGGAACAATGGGTTTTTGTAACAAGGAAAGAGTGTGCCTGGTTCCTAAAATCATGGCTTGTGATTTATTCGGGTTTATTAACAGGCCGTATGATGAGGCCCAGTCTTTCACATTCTCGAGGTCAGCATTCAGTGCCTCCACGGATGAAACTACATCGCAGGGGGAAAAGTGGCGATAAATTTGTAGATCATCTGCGTACAGATGATACGAAGAAGAGAGGACGTCGGAGATGGAGTTTATAAAGACTGAAAAAAGAAGAGGAGAGAGAATACCTTCTTCTTTTTTTTTTCTTTGGCCTTGATACATGTTTGCCCTATCTCGTTGTGGATTTCTTTGTATTTAATAAAATCTGTTTGTTTAACAAGTATTCGCTGTGTCATTCGGTCCAGGATTTACCCCGTTATCAATTATTTCAGTATGACATCTTCGACCGGCGTAAGCGTTTCCTTTGCTGTTTGTAATGACATCTTTGATATTCTTCAATTCTTGTTCCGTAGATGTAATGGACAGCTATAATTCTATTTGCCACTTTAGATCATGGAATTTGCAATGAAGCTTTCTCCAGGTGTCTCTATTTTTTAGCTTATATCATTATACATAAATTTCGGGCTGGCTTTGGGTGGTGTAATTTTTTCAGTTTGATGTTAAATAACCCAATAAGATGGTTTTGATCAGAGCCGATGTCGGCTCCAGGGTAGGCTTTAACAGATTTAAAACTATTGAGGTATCTCTTTTCAATAAGGATTATTGATCAGAGCCGATGTCGGCTCCAGGGTAGGCTTTAACAGATTTAAAACTATTGAGGTATCTCCTTTTCCACAAGGATTATATATCTGATTTCTAACTATATTTGTCGGTGAATCAGCCGGGGATTTCTGTGTATAAAGTCGACGAGGTGGTAACTTAAAGAAGGTGTCCACGAGAGATTATTTCAGGTAAAATTTAATTAGACGGTCTCCTTGGTCGTTTCTCACTCCCAAGCCTTATTGCCCTACGATATATTGTATGTGACCTTCACCGATCTTCGATCAGTCACTAAAATATAGTACTTAAAATCAAGGGTCAATGGAAGGTTTCATATGGTAGGTATTAAAAGGTGTTCAAAATTATGCCTATCAAATCAACTCCCTTTCACTACGTTTGGCTCATAAATAGCATTCATAGCTGCTCCTATATAAAACATTATTTTATAAGGCATATTATAGATTAGATGATTACATTAATGATAAAGAGGTATCGAGCTCTGATTTTCCAGCGCGGCACAAGAACCACGCATACGATTGTATCACAAGATAGGCCTTTCTTTTGAGAAAAAAAAGAAACAAAAGAAAAGTAAGCCCTGTTGCAGTGCACGTGTTTCTTGCGCCGCCACTTCTCCGCTGCCATAACACTTTCGGAAGCGGTAGTAGTTTTTCTTGCATTATATAGATTCAAATGACATTCAAAAAGTGTTCGTAAGAATCTATTTTAAATAAAAAAAATGAAGTTTGAAGTTTGAAACAAAAAAATTGATCAAAGGAATATATGTATTTAGAGAATATGAGAATTTTAGCTTATCAAGATTAAAGAATGCTATCGATTAAGCGAAAAAAACGCAAACATGTGATATTTTTGGAATGGTGAATTAGGCGACGACAAAATTCGCCAAAATGAAATCGCTTGTGTGAAAATATACTAACAAATCAACCACCGCGCGGTCAATATGCAATCTCACTCATATTTTTTTGTAGGCAAGCAAAAAAGTACACTTTTTCAAGTCAGACACTTATACGTGGAGAAAAATAATGGATGTGCTAATTAAGCTGCTGTTTAATATACATATATTAAACAGCAGCTATATATTAATCCTTTATTCGCGCTCTCTAGAAGGCGCCTTATTAAATTTAATGTGACGTCACATAGTCTTGTGAAAACACAGATTTGTACTCACATTTTGCTAGAAGAACCGATAGGATGAACATGATTTGTGCAACTAACCTTCTGAAATCCACCCCACATGCGTAGCAGAACAAGTAGCGGGGGCCGTGTTTGTCTTGATAGTGACGAGTCACTGACATGACATTGTTAAATAAAGCTTCACACTCTATACATCTGTGAATGAAATAAAATGTTTTAGATTAAACATATTTTTAGCCCCTGATTGATCTATTTGACCGAGCGAGCGCGAAGCGTCTTCGTTTCAGTTTGGGCACAAATGCTTTCGTATGTCCATCGCTACGCTCCGGTGTTAATTCTTCTAAGTTCCAACCTAACCTATATAACTCAACTGAAATTTAGCCACAATAACCTACTCTGCTGGTATGCTCTCTCTGGAAATGCTACACGTTTAGAAAGTCCTGGTAGAGCTCTTCAACACTGTAGTGCTAAACAGCTCGACACCACATGCCTGGAAAAATGCAGTAGTAACAATTGTCCACAAGAAGGGAGATAAGGAGCTTGCTACAGAACTACCGACCTATAAGCCCAGGTGTAAAAGCTGTTTGCTAAGGTCCTGTGCAATAGACTAACCCGAGTACTACACGACTACCAGCCAGTGGGGCAGGCGGGCTTCCAGAGTGGATATTCTATCATCGCTCATATACACGCTATCATGCAACTGATGGAGATATGTAGGGAGTACAACCAGCCCCTGTGTCTGGCTTTTGTAGACTACGAAAAAGCTTTTGACACAGTCGAGCACTGGGCGGTGTTCCACTCCCTCCATAGGAGATTACCAAACGGATTCAGTTAAGTTGAGCCGCATTTGGAAAATTTAAAGACGTCTTCAAGTCCAAGATCCCGCAGAACCTGAAGACCAGGGTTTACAACCAATGTGTCCTGCCCACACTTACATACGGTGCCGAAACATGGACGCTAACAAAGGTGAATATGCACCAAATTAAAGTCGCACAAATGGCCATGGAGCGTTCCATGCTAGGCATTAGACTTCGGGATCGTATTCGCTATACAGAAATAAGACGTCGCGCGTCGTAATATAATCGTCGATGTTGGCAAGCGAATCACGAGACTGAAGTGGGGGTGGGCAGGACACTTGGCAAGTACAGATGACGGAAGGTGGACCAAAGCGGTTACAGAGTGGCTACCCAGAACCGCATGACGACCAGACGGCAGACCACCAGCCAGATAGACGGATGACATCATCGCCATAGCAGGTAGGCAGTGGATGCGGGAGGCTCAGGACCGGAGTGGATGGCGTGGTAAAGAAGCCTATACCCAGCAGTGGGTGAATGAGAGGGCTTAAAGATGATGATGATGATGATGATGATGATGATGAACTTACTTTAGCCAAATTTGGCTTTTCATTACTTTCAGACGTAAGCTCGCTCCGCTGGTTGCACACACACGTTCTACTTTTTTGCTCATAAATCTGTTTTCAAAATGGCGGAGATATGGGGTTCCTTATGTTATTGGTGCGGCTATTTTCATACCCCGTGCATATGTTTAAACGTGGAATTGAAAATAAATACAGTCGGATTATTTGTTTTTAAAATAATTCCAGGTGTGATGGGGTGGAAAATAATAAAAAAGGCAAATTTCCTGTCGCTCGCGAGGTATACAGCTCAAAGCACAGAGCTAATAGTAGTAAAGGTCTCAGTGGAAATAATCTTTGGCGGGTTGGCCTTAGATATCGTACGCGAGATTTTTATTATTATGTAAACGGGGAGGTGTTGCTAGGGTGTAGGTGAACCCCTTGCTGACTCCGAAAAATTAAATATACTCACATTCAATACCCCGATATTTATGTCGGAAGAGTATCTCATTGAACTGGAGCACGCACTGTAGGAAGTAAACTGGGACATTGTAAGCCTATTAGAAACCAGAAGACCAGGATAGATTACTGTAGAGAGAGACAAAGGCATACTATACTCTTCAAATTCAGGTAACCCAGTGGAATGTTTGGAGTGGGTTTCCTGGTGGCAAAAAAGTGGAAGAAATATATAATAGATGTTATAGCCTAATCGGAAAGAGTAGCAGTTCTTAAATTCCATGTAACTGATAGTAACTACATAAGCATAACTAATGTTCATGCACTAACATCCTCGCACAGCGATGACGAAGTAGAAGACTTTTACGATCTTATTAACCAGCCCCGCGACGAGCACCGAGGTACTTCGAAAATTGTTCTCGGTAACTTCGAGGCTAAAATCGGTGTAAGGCAGGATCTGGACCACGATAACTTGCTAGGTCCACACGGGCTTGGATGCCGAAACGATCGTGGTTCCCTGTTGCTCCAGTTTGCCTTCGGACAAAGCCTTCAAATTAGCAATAATTTCTTCTATAAAAACCGCGAAAAAGGTGTACGTGGATTTCACCTGATGGTAAACTCAAAAAAGAAATAAGACTTCATTCTTGCAACAAAACAAACATCTGATTAAAGATGTCTCTGAACTTAGCAGATTCAAACTCAGTTCCGACCACAGACCATTGCGTGCAAAAGTCCACCTAGACACGAAAATGCAACGAAATATAATTATTCAAACAAAAATCAAGACAGTTTTTTTCAAAACAAGACACATATTTTTCAACACTTCCGACAAATTCTATTTAGAGCTTAAAACTGCTTCAAAGACCTCAAACAGACATTTAGGATCGAGAAACACAGCACACGCATACTGTTGTGTATAGTTTTGTAGGGGTATATCAATTGTATCAGATATCCCATGCAGTGTAGGGTAGATTTGTATTGAATGTGATCTCAGGCAATAAACATGTGAATTCCTAGTTTTGTGATATTTATTGCGATATCTAAGCAAGAACTTAATAGTGGCGACGAATAAAGCAAGAAAATGGCTTCAGCAAGTATTGTAAGTGTGGTTATGCCCGGAAAATTCGACCCCAACAAGGATAAATGGGAGAATTACGTGGAGCAACTTTTCTTCGCATTGGAAGCTGCTGGACCATTGGAAAGCGTGCAAAAACGAGCTTTGTTCTAGTCTCAGAGGAGGCCTTTTCTTTGATAGTTTCACTATTGTCACCAAGGAAGTCGAGAGAACTGTCATTTGAGGAGATAGTAGAAATCCTAAACAAGTTCTTTGTTCCGACGCCGCATCCAATCTTAGAAACTGAGCAGTTCTACAAAAGGAAGCAGAAACCCAACGAATCGGTACTAACTTCGTGGCGGCGTTGCGTGATATTAGTTCGCGGCGTCAATTCAATGTAGATCTGGAGCGAAGAATTGTTGAACAACTCATTCTTGGAGCACGGCAAGAAAGGTCATACGAAAGCCGCTTGCGATGTAAACAAACAAAAATTGCGAGTAAATCTTTGTTGTCAATGCGAGTCGTCAGGAGAGGAGGGTGAAAACGCTGCCGAAGATAATTTTGGTGTCCACGAGGTGTCTGGTGCAGGACGCGTCAAGCCATTCATGGTGGAAGTGACTGTCAACGGCGTAACGCTCGTGATGGAAGTGGATTCGGGCTCGGCGCGCTCCATCCTGCCGCATAGCGTCTACAGACAATAAAAAGTGCGTTTCGCGACCCGCTGAAGCCGTTCAACAGCAAGCTAGTTACTTGGACTAATGATTAGCTGAAAATCAGAGGTGAAACAATGATTAACGTGACTTACAAAGAAAAGAGTAGCAAGCTGCCCTTAATTGTCAGCTGTGGAAAAGCGCCAGCATTGCTAGGACGTGCTTGGTTTGATACACTAGGTATTTCCGTGCAAGGCATAAACTCAGTAGCAGAGAGTAGTACTGATTATAGTGAGCGGTTTCCACATCTATTTAATAATGAGTTGGACAAATACAATGGGCCATTGGTACAGATTGATTGTAAAGAGGGTGCAACTCCTGTTTTCCTGCGTTCTAGGCCTCCGTCAATGCAGAGCTAAAGAGGATGATGGCAGATGAGATAATTGCTCCTGTGAAGCATTCACTTTGGGCTACACCGCATAGCATCGTCCCAAAAGTTGATGGATCACTAAGGTTATTGGTGATTATAGGAGTACGGTGAATGCAGTATGCTTAACAGATAGTTATCCTCTGCCTACGGCAAATGAAGGCTTCTTCTCATTGGCTGAAGGTAAAATATTCATAAAGCTGGATTTAAAGCATGCATACAATCAAATGAAGATTACTGAAGACACAGCAGAGCTCCTGACACTTAACACACACAACACTAGGATTATGAAAATGAACCGCCTCGCTTATGGTGTGAATGCAGCCACTGACATATTTCAACAAGTGATGTGCTCCATACTAGCTGGCATTGATGGAGTAGCCTGCCTACTTGATGATGTAGTAATTAGTGGATGCACAGTGGAACAACATGACAAACGAGTGGAGTCTGTGCTTCAATGTCTAGATGAGGTTGGACTGAAGTTAAACAAATCCAAATGTGTATTTGCTGCTAAAAGAGTTACCTTTTTAGGCTATGAGATTGATGAAGCAGGAATCCAGCCATCTAAAGAAAAGGTTAACGAAATATCAGAGAAACCAGCGCCGAAGAATAAAAGAGAACTGAAGACTTTTCTTGGGCTATACAACTTTTATGAGCGATTCTTGGAGGATAAGACAGTCATATTGGAACCACTGTACAAGCTTTTGAAAGAGAATGTCAAGTGGCAGAGGAGCAGAGTTGAACAGCAAGCCTTTGATAAGGCTCTACTCACTTATGATATGTATGACACTGGTGCACTACATCTTAGAAAAGGATCTAATTATGGTACGACGCTAGTGAGGTTGGTGTTGGAGCTGTATTAGTGCACAAGATGGAGGATAGTACAGAGAGGCCTGTCATCATGAGCTCAAGGACTCTTCAGCCCCATGAAAGGCAGTATGCCCAAATTGATAAGGAGGCCCAAGCTCCAGCAGGAGCTCCGCTATTCAGGCAATATCTACTGGGTCGAAATTTTGTGATACTTACTGACCACAAGCCATTGCTTGGTATATTTGGGAGACAAACCAATTCCAGAACTGGTATCATCTAGAATGTTGAGATGTGCCCTAACACTGAATACATTTGATTATAAGTTACAATACCGACCCGGAAAACAGATGGGAGATGCAGTCAGCTTGAGCAGATGGCCTACTCCATACACAGAAGAAGATTTTGAAGAGGAGACAGATGTGTTTCTACTGAAACAGACAGATTCGCTGGGTGTTACTACAAAGAAGATAGCTTAGGAAACAGAGAAGGACCAAGTGTTAAAAAGTCAAAATGTATTTATTAAATGGATGGCCAAACATAGTGGAGCCAGAATTAATAACTTACCAGAGGCGAAAGGATTGTCTTTGACTAAGCAAAGATTGCATGCTATGGTCTAATAGAGTAGTTATCCCACAGAGTTTGCAAGGACACATACTGAAAAGGCTTCATGAGGGGCAGTGGTATAGTACAAACAAAAATGATGGCAAGAGCATACCTGTGGTACCCATCTCTGGACATGGACATTGATGGAGTCGGCAGTGACGCTGCCTACGAAGCCAAGGGTCCCGGGTTCGAGTCCCGGTGGGAGCAAATGTTTGTTTGATAAGAACGGATTTTTGTACCCTAGTCATGGTTATCTATCTAAGAATAATATTTATCTAAATAAGTATGTGTATCGTTGTCTAGTACCCAAGATACTGGGAATACTAGTTTGGGACTAGATCAATGTGTGTAAATTGTGTGTGAATGGAAGCCGATTGTGAGTTGTGTCAGTTGAACAGAAATAATACACCAACCACTGAACACAGTTGGCTAGTTACTACAAAACCATGGTCAAGAGTACATGTAGACTTCATGGGCCTATATATGGGCAAGACATTTTTAGTGGTGGTAGATGCTTATAGCAAATGGCCTGTGGTAAAGATCATGGCATCTATGTCAAGCAAAGCTGTGATTAATGCTCTCAGAGAGATATTTGCGGACAATGGCTAACCAGATTCCATTGCATCAGATAATGGTGCGGCCTTTACCTCCACTGAATTTCAAGGATTTATGAACAATAACTACCTATATAAAACATATTACTGGAGCGCCGTACCATCCATCCACTAAAGGCCAAGCAGAAAGAACAAAACAGACAATCAAGTCGAAGCTAAAGAAGCAATCTGACTTGCCTTGGTTAGAGTGAGTAGCGAAAATGCTATTTCATATACGGACTACACCAAGCACTGTGACTGACACAGAAGTTTCGAACAGCATTCACAGTACTGCATCCAGAGTTCGATGCAGCTAATACCGGTATAGACTGAAAGAAGAGAAGTGATGGAACTGCTGAGAAGGAAGGAGAAGATGTGAATAAGGAAAGGTTTACAGTAGGAGATCATGTTTTATTCAGACTGTACAATATGAACAGTAACAATATGGCAGCACGGAACCCTGTATGAGGTGACTACCGACGGAGGCGTGAAGCATTGTCGATACATGGATCAGATGTTGATGACCAGACCTCTAGTCTCTGTGACACAGAGACAGCATGATTATGACATTAATGACCAAGAGCAGATTGTCATTCCGCCACCAGAAGAATGGTCAGATATTATAGGCATTTAAAAAGTTAATTAAATATAATAATTATTGTTAATTAAAATTAATGATGTATTTGAGATTAGTAATTTGTATCAGATGATTTGTTCAAGATGTATTGGAGTGATAAGTAAATTCATGATTGTTGTGTCAATAACTTAGGGGAAAGGTGTTGTGTATAGTTTTGTAGGGTACCCATCAATTATATCAGATACGTCATGCAGTGTAGGGTAGCTTTGTATTGAATATGATCTCAGGCAATAAACATGTGACTTTGCGTCTATTTATTACAATATCTAAGCAAGAACTCAATACATACAATTAATTCTTTAAAAACCGCTAATCAGAGAAGTCAGGTGAAATAACAATAAATTAACAGAGAGAACCAAAAACATTATTAAACAAAAGAGAAACCATCCAAATGATCCCCAGAATACTAGTCTAGATTGTCAGGTAAAAAGTAGCATCCCTACCGACATCAGACATTTTAACACAAAATAGGTTGAAACTCCTTTAATAGAAAACAGATCACTGCATATAGCCAAACAAGGTTCCAGCTATAGTACTTCGTCATTCGAATGTAATTCCTCTTCATAAAAAGGCAGACATTGGGAACTATCGCCCAATTAGTTTAATCTCACACATCTACAAATTATTTATCAAAATAATAGAAAACCGTACTTCCAGACAATTAGACTCCCATCAACCCCTGAACAGGCTGCTTTTCGTCCCGGATTCTCTACTACAGACCACCTGCACACACTCAACAAGATAATAGAAAAGTATAGTGAGTTCAACAAGCCTCTCTTCTTAGCATTCAAAGATTACACAAAAGCTTTCGACAGTATCAAATACTGGTCAATATTTAAGTCACTACAAAATCAATATATGAATCCCATCTATATCATTCAGGAAATATACAATAATAGCAGGGCAAACATTAAACTACAATCAATCAAATCACAATAGAGAGAGGGGTGAATCAGGGAGACCCTCTATCTCCTAAACTATTCACCAGTATCCTCCTAGAGGTTTTATGGTGCTGCAGAGGCATTGTCGTCAGCGGTAGAATGCTGCATAACCTTCACTTTGCTGACGATATTATTCTGTATGCGCTTTCCTCATCAGAACTCCTCATAGTGCTCCAAGAACTGCAAGCCTTGAGGTTGGCCTGATGATGAATTGGTCAAAAACCCAACTCTTGACCAACGGCGCAATATGGAAGGTAGGGGTTGATGGGCAGGACATACAATATTCGACAAGTACATCTACTTGGGCCAGACAGTCTCCTTCGAAAACAGGCACGAAATTGAAAGGCGTGTTTTGAATGCCTGGAAGAGCTTCTGGTCCATGTAGGGCAGCCTACCAAGGTCCCTGAAGCACAAACTCATCAACACATGCATCCTGTCCAACCTAACTAATGGCGCACACGCTTTTATCCGACGACGTTGGGGGCTGGCATGTGTCCAACGAGGCGTCATGCTCTGATCATCGATGGATACGCTTCGAGATCAACGCAGCGTTCTCCCCAACTGTCCCTAAGAGAAACCCACGCAAGACTGACAGAACCAGGTACAGAGCTATCCTAGGTGAAAGACTTGCTTGGGCTGAGACTCTACCAGATCCGGAGGGACCCGAACAAATCGAACAACAGGTAACAGATTTTACAAATACTTCAATAGACTGCTACCATTCAACTTGCCCGCTTAGCACACCAGCGCCTACCAACATCAAGGGGCAGCCTTGGTGGGGTCCTGATCTAGATAGGATGCGTGCTAAGATCAGAAGACTGCTAAACAGGGCGATGAACACCAGTGCTGATGAGGATTGGGACAACTATAAAGATGCCAAATCCAAGTACAAGAAACGACTACGGTTCAAAAGCAGCAACTCATGGAGGAAATTCTGCAGCGACATTGAAACCGTTGATCAAGCAAATCGGGTAAGGCAAATACTAGCTCAACAAGGCAACTCCAGGCTAGGGTCGCTTAAAAAACCCGATGGAACATATACCTCTTCCACCACAGAAACACACAGTCTCTTGTTGGAAACTCACTTTCCCGGAAGTAGAACTATTCAAGAGATTGTGTGGCCGGCAGAGGTTCACCATGAAGCTGTCGACCACTTAGACATAACTAATAATATTATCACTGCTGACAAGGTGAGATGGGCCATTAATAGCTTTAAACCTTTTAAATCAGCAGGACCAGATGGAATCTTCCCAGCACTTCTACAGTGGGGTGGGGAACCCGTCATCAATATAATGGTCCGAATCATGAAAGCATGTCTTAGATTCGGTTCCCAAAAGGTGGAGAGTAGTAAACGTAATTTTCATACCGAAGCCAGGAAGGAGCGACTACACTAACGCTAAATCTTTCAGGCCGATTAGTCTCACCTCGTTCTTGCTTAAAACTCTCGAACGTTTGTGCGAGAAACACCTGAGAGATGGAGCGTTAAAACATATACCCTTACACAAGAATCAGCATGCATATAGTTTGGGTAAGTCTACTGAATCGGCTCTCCATGCAGTTGTATCCACAATTGAAGAGGCGATTCAAAACAAATGCATCTGTCTTGGAACTTTTATTGATATAGAAGGTGCCTTTGACAAGACGCAGTATAGCAGTATAAGTGCATCTCTAACAAGGCATGGGGTGTCAACAGCTGTAAACAACTGGGTCACAAACATGCTTAACAAACGTATCGTGCGTCTAGCTGGAGAGTCCCTGTCGGCGGAGGTAGTGCGGGAATGCCCGCAGGGAGGAGTGCTCGTCCCGCTTCTGTGGAATCTGGTCATTAACGACCTGATTACCAAGCTTAACGCTAATGGATACTACACCGTAGGATACGCCGACGATTTGGTAATCCTCATCACAGGTAAATTTGCGAGCACAGTATGCAACCTTAAACAAACAGCTCTTCGCATCGTGGAGCGCTGGTGTTTAGAATATGACCTGGCGGTTAACCCAACAAAAACGGTAATGGTCATGTTCACTAACAATAGGGCTCTTGGTAGGTATACCCTACCTAAGCTCTTTGGAACGGAACTCCAGCTAGCAACTGAGGTGAAGTACCTGGGCATAACCTTGGACAGCAAGCTCAACTGGAGTAGCCACATCGACAACAAACTAAAGAAGGCGAGTATTGCTTTCTGGCAGTGTCGGAGAATGGTGGGGAAAAAGTGGGGACTTTCTCCCAACATCATTCTTTGGCTGTACGTAACGGTGATCCGTCCTCTTGTCTGCTACGGAGCTGTGGTGTGGTGGACCAGGACCAAACTAACCACAATGGTAAGCAAACTCCAAAGCTTCCAAAGGCTGGCCTGCATGGCTATCACAGGTAGTATGAGAACTACTCCAACAGCAGCAATGGAGGCCATGCTGTGTCTTCCGCCACTCCAGCTGTATATTAAGCAGGAGGCCGCGTCATCTGCGGTGAGACTCAACACCTTAGGACTTTGGAGGAAAAACAGGACCTCACACACCGCCATCCTAGGGGAAGTTTACAAAAAATTTCCCATCTCTATGGCTTGCAGTGACAGAATCCCTAAACAATTTGTTTTTGACAAAAAATACAATATACAGTTACATGAAGACCATCGGGTTGAGGGGCTCGACGTTAAAGAGCTCAGAATTTTTACCGATGGTTCAAAAACTGAAGCAGGCACTGGTTCAGGCACCTTTTTGGAGGACCTAAACATCAAGATAGCCATTCCACTGGGTGCCCATAATACTGTCTTTCAAGCTGAATGCATGGGCATCATCTCGGCCGCTTATGCCATAGCATCGAGAAAGGTAAGAGATTCCTCCATTCGAATCCTCTCGGATAGCATGGCCGTCCTACAAGCCCTAAATAGCAACACTATTAACTCAGGGCTAATCTACGAGTGTCACAAACGACTAATGGAGGTATGTCAACACAACCGCGTAATCCTTCAATGGATAAAAGGACACAGCAGATCAAGAGGTAACGATGCAGCGGATGAGTTGGCGCGTAAAGGATCCAGCTTGACAGCGTATGGTCCCGAACCTATCATCCCTCTTCCCTTCAAGATGGTACGCTCATTTCTGAGAGAGTCGACCAGGAATGATCATGCCACTCTTTGGACAAACCATGAGGAGTGCAGGCAGGCTAAGCTGGCCTTGCCGTCCCCTAGCGCTAGGCTGGCTAAGACCTTGCTTCGACTTAGTAGGCCGCGCATGCGACTGGTAACTGCAGCACTTACTGGCCATGGTTTCTTTAATAAACATCTATATGTCCTAGGTGTTACCGACAGCCCCCTTTGCAGAGCCTGCTTGGAGGCAGAAGAAACGGCTGCTCACGTCCTCATGGAGTGCACAGGAGTAGCGGATTACAGGGCTAAACACCTCGGTCAATCGAGGGACCTTCCAGGGATAGTCGGTAACGTAAAGGGCCTACTGGCGTTCCTGGAGGAGTTGGGTTGGCTCGAATGATGTCACATTCCCACCCACACGCAAAATAGGCGCTTTCGTCGTCGAGTTGCGGAAACCAGCCCGTCTTACAATTGACAATTGACAATTGGCGCACACGCTTGGTTATGCACCGTATGAACACTACACTGCACTCTACTAGTGAAGCAGCGCGGATCAAGCATATGCATATAAAAACAACATTATTGAAAAAATATTAGTTTATATGAATTTGTGAAATCATATCCAGCAAAGGGGGGAGGTCCAGGGGTCCCTCTTACCACCTCCCACCCTCCCAACTACAAATTAAGGCGAATGATTTCAAAATTTTACCGGCTTTGGCCACTGGCCAATACTTACTTGGCCACTTATTATTAATGAATCATGAATCAGTTAGATTCACGCAATCTTAATGATCTTGGAGCCCAGTCTATAATTAAATGTCTTACTTACTCAAATTGTAAATCATGCACTCTGTAGAAATCAGACTTAGGTTTTGGCGGCTTCACATTCTTCATGATCATGTGCAAATGCTCTACCAGTGACTCTTGATTCTTCCTAAAATAGGGATTCTCTTTCCTGAGTGCGGCAACAAAGGAGCGGCGTTGAGAGGCTTCCAACATTTTCCCCCGTCTGAAGGTAGACGTACTGTGTACTGGTTCAAACTCAACCATACCAAGGTTCGAAATTTGGTTAGAATCATCATTATTGTCTTCATCTGGTAAAGTAATCTCATTGGATTCCAGCTCATCTTCATCAAGGTATTGAAAGTTTAAGGGTTCTTGTTTAACATTACAGAGTCCCACGTCTTCTAGAGTTAGATGCCGGCCATGCCTTTCCGCTGCTTCCAAGAGATGCTCAACTCCCATCTCATTTTCTTCTTCCAGTTCTAAAACCTCCTCTTTGATGATGATTGGCGCGGGAACTTTGTCAGGCATTTCCTCTTCGTCACCGTCTCCAATAATGACTAAAAACATATCCTCCTCAGCTGCCATGTTCACTTCACTGGAATATCTCAGATATAAAATCTGAAATACAAAACAAAATCAAAAAACAGTCTACGGAAACACGAAAACCAAATCAAATCAAAACAAACTTCGTTTCATCGCCGGGGAATGCCTTTTTTTCGGATGTAAAAGGTACTTACAGGCACAAGCACAAGGGTACAAGGCCTAAGAGTTTCACCTTTAGTCTTGGGAAGTTAGGATTTGAGACGTCACTTTTTTACCAGAACAACAGCTACTAAAAAACTCTGTTTCTGACTTGATAGTGAATCTTGACGTTAGATCCATTACCAACAAGCAACAACTAGTTCTTGAATATACCTAGGCTAGGTATTGAATATTTGAATTAAACCAAAGAACGAGAGAAAAAATGAGAAGATAACATGCGCCGATAAATAATTCCTTTGCCTTTTTTTTTTAAAAACCGCTATTAACCGTAACTTTATAGAAAATTTTATTCCTAACAGGTCAATTATATTTCAGTTCATGGTTATTTCCCTACTCAATTTCAATTTAGAAAGTTCTTATGATTTTCTGTTAAATAATTGATTAATTTATTATAAAAATACCGCGTAAGGACAGGTTAAATTAGTTCATAAACGGTTTCGATCGGTGGCAGTTTGACACATACAATTGACAGTTACGTTTTTTTTTGTTGGTTTCTTATCATTTATGTCCTAGTTAGGAATGTCGTGGCTTATTCTTATTTTAGAATTTGATTATTTGATGAAATAGCCAACAATTTCATGATATAGTCAATTATTTCATGAAATTATCAGAAAGGTTGAAATTCACAAAAAAAAACTTTAAAAGCATCTGTATTCAGTACTACGTGTTTTTTGTGTTACATGTCGACCTAACACGAAGACTATTCGGGGGCTTCGCTGCGCTCGCCCCCTCTTGTCTTCACCTTAGCTACCGCAGTAGTTTACCCTAAAATATTTCTTCATTCAATGAAAGTTCTAATAATATATTTAATTTGCGATGCAAATGCTGATAGAACAACCCAATAGGCTCGCCGGTGTCTAACTGGATTCCTTGTATAAACTGTATCTTTGTAAGGCACAAGCTATTTACCGGCTCCACATTCGCGCGCGAAGCCGCTAAACTCCCGCGAACCGTGAATGTGGATCCCGTTCGCATATTATTGTCGGTTTTTTGTCCCGCGTCAAAGGGTTGTTGCTCAAAGGGGGAGGATACTTGCCTACAAATTGAATTTTAGATTGTCGGTGGCGTCCTCTACAAAAGTGTTGCGAAGCTCTTCTTCTCACTTGCGCTCAGTTTTATCTTATCGTCAACAGATGGCACTAGAATCAATGATATTTGGAAAAGTAGATGTTTTATAGTTCGGATCACAATTTGATTTGATTTTTATTTTATCTATGAAGTGGACATTAGTACAAATACAAATAGTTAAACTTCAAAAATAATAATGATTGTCTACATTTTCACACTGATTCTTAGTTTCCGTTAAAGTGGCAACATCGGTGCGTCGACGGACGTGTGTCATTCAAAAAATGGCGACTTGCTTGTTTTTTCACATCTGGTTTTTACATACTTTTTGTAGAAAACAATACTTTTTAAAAGCTACATACAATACAACTAAACTTAAATTACTAATCATATATTTTTGTGTAAACAAAGAATGACATTACTAAGTTTACAAAGAAAGATAATATTAGTAATCCAAGTTTATTACATTCATGCTGAAAGCCAAATCCTATACATGTGTAGAATATACGTACCAGGGTGCATTCACTCAGTAGAAACACTTCCACATACAAATTCTGCTTTTAGAATTAGTTCTTTCATTCCTTCCAAGAGGTCGTGAGTCAGGCTGAAAGAAAAGTATCCAGAGCCGCAAAATAAAAAATAATAAAAAGAGCTTGTGATTATTATAACCGTTCTAAAAATATTTTGACTTATACATATGTATTTATAAGTCAAAATATTTTTTATACAGAACATATGAGATGTTTACCAAAATATTTCAGCTGAATTATAGCTGGAATTAATGAAAAAAACTTGTTTGTCTGCAGTCTAGTGATTGTTAATATTTTTAATTAAAATATTTATCCGTAGCATACTCTAAAGTTCAACTGTAACGAAACTCCGGTTGTCATGTCACTTTGATTGATTGTGCTTATCTGTGATTTTGATTTTTGTTATGTTAATACATCAACAACCTCGGACCTGGATTTTGGATATCGACAATTGCATTCAATCAAACAAAGCCCTTGCTCGGAATTTTTACCTGACCCGCTCATTTTTGGAATCAAGCCTCAAGAATGATTAATGAGAAACGATGCTGTGTTCCTAACTGCAATACAACTAGTAAGTGATACTATATTCATTATGGAACGCGGGCTCCCTGAATACTGGGCATGATGAGCTCACCGTAGCTATGTTGCAAAGATCACCCGATATTGTCGCAATCAATGAAACTTGGCTTATGGACGGTGAAGTGGGGCGTGCGCCGACGGTGCCCGGGTACAGACTGCGTTATGTTGCTCGCTCAATGGAGGTTAGACGCGCGCGCAGTGGAGGTATTGCTTTTTATGTCAAGTTGGGTATGGATGCAAAAATCTACCCTCATCCACTATCCGAGTCCAAAGTAGAGCAAATGTGGCTATCTTTAAATATTAAATCAACCAAAATCATAGTAGGAACTGCCTATAGTTCTCAGTGGATGGCTGTATGACTTTTTGGACGCACTGACTGACTCGATAGTTACATTCTCTAAGTTTGACCGCATCGTATTGACTGGTGACTTTAATATTGATTTACATGGCCCAGGGAATGCTATGAAACATCAGTTGCAGCAATTCCTCGAATATACTAAATTGACAAATTATATAGCGGAGCCAACGCATTTCACCGACGCCAGTGCAACGATGATAGATCTTTTCTGCACTAATACCTGTGTAGCTCAAGTCTGTGTCGATCACATTCCTGACCTCGGTGCACACGCGTTTATAACTGTCACAATAAGGGCTAAACGGGAGAAATAAACACCACGTAAAGTTATGTACAGGTCGATCAAAAATATAAACCACCAATTATTCGATATCGACTTACATAATATTAACTGGAACTCAGCTCTGGAGCACGAAAATGTTGATAACATGCTTAGAGATTTCGAAGTATCAGTCTTGGCACTTTTTGATAAACATGCGCCCATCAAAATGACTACCACTATAAAAAAACCTATGCCTTGGCTGACAAGTAAATTACGGTACATACTGCAACTCCAGGATATTGCTCACAAGACCTATAAGGAGACAAAATTGCCTGCTGATCGCCAGGAGTACATTCGCTAAAGCATTTTGCGAATGCCAGTTTGTATACAGAAAAAAAGCTTATTTTGAACATCACATAAACAAAAACATCAACAAACCTAAACTTTTGTGGAAAAATCTAAGAGAAACGGCAATACCCAACTTCAAGAAATCCATAGATATCCCTGATAACTTCGCTAAATCTGAGGAAATTAATGCACACTTTATTAATGTTCCTTTGGGCAACTCTGTTACAATATCCGATATTTCTTCGAGTTTCATAGGCATGGTTCGACAGTATTCCATCTTCGTTCTATTAATGAGTACGACATCGGAAAGATCATTTGTGGAATGGGATCTGACTCCTGTGGTTCAGATAATATCACTATGAAAATAATAACTCTGACGCTACCGCACACTCTTAAAATTATCACTGAAATAATTAACAGATCGATTGCCACCAGCACCTTTCCGACCTCCTGGAAAAATGCCGTCGTACGGCCGTTTCCAAAAGTTACCGATCCTCAAACCTTATTTGATTTACGTCCCATTAGCATACTTCCATTTTTGTCTTAGATTTTGGAGAAGGTCATTTACGAGCAGGTCGTCTCGTTTGCCGACGAAAATTCTATTCTGCCCAAGTTACAACCTGGATTTAGAAAGAAAAGGAGCACAACTTAAGCTCTTCTTGATGTTTTTGACAACATACTTGCGTCGCAAGACTCCGGTAAAGGTACAGTCCTCACACTCCTGGACTATTCAAGAGCCTTCGATTCCATCAATGTTAGTCTGTTGCTGTCTAAGCTGAGCTACTACGGCTTTGATGCTGCCGTAGTGCGGTGGTTTCAATCCTATCTTAGGGCTCGTAGTCAGAAAGTGGTACTGAGAAAGACCGATGGTAGCAGCGAGCAATCAAAAACTGTCAGTATTAATAGGGGCGTCCCCCAAGGTTAAATCCTGGGACCACTATTATTTATAATCTTCAGAGCCGATGTTACAATCATTGTAAATATCATATCTACGCAGACGACCTGCAGATTTATATTAGTCTGAATAAAGATAACTTTGTTGATTCCGTAAGATCTATTAACGATGACTTGGATAGAGTAAGCAACTGGTCTATGAAGAACGCCTTGGTCTTAAACCCTATTAAGTCCAAATGTATGGTTTTAGGGTCAAAAAAACAAATAGAGACATTGACTAACCTAAATCCACAAGTTACTATAACTGGTGTCTCTGTAGAACGTGTATGTGAGGCCCGTAATTTTGGTCTTGTCATGGATGATGAATTACGCTTTGAGAAGCATGTTCTTGAGTTGGTGAAAAACTGCTTCTATAGACTTAGCATATTGTATAGGATACGAAATTTTGTCACTGTGTGTGTCGTTAGTTCTCTCCAAATTAAATTATGGTATCACAGTCTACGGGCCCTATTTGCTCAAACGCACTCACCGGTTGCTGCAAAGAGTTCAGAACGCATGTGCCAGGTTCTGTTTTACTATCCCACCGCGTAGTCATATTACACCTTACCTTAACAAGGCCAACATCCTCAATATGCACGGCAGGCAGCAACTACATCTTGCCTCTCTCTTGTTTGGTGTGATAAGGCAACAAATACCAGAGTTTTTATTTGAAAAGCTCACATGGCGGGTCTACCATCACCACATCACAATCCCCCGACATGGATCAGCTGCCTTTCGGGGCAGTTTCAGATATCTGGCGACGAAGTGTTGGAACAACCTGCCACCACCAATTCGAGTTTACAAGTCTGTTGCCCGCTTCAAACTTGCATTCAAACAACACCTCCTGCTTTTGCAGAAGTCAGATGCCTGATTCTGCCCTGAAGAGCTCCCGCGTTTGCCATTTTAAGCCAAAGCTTAGTTTTTGAAGGACGTTTTTGAATCGGTCAAGTCATTCAACAATATACATGCTAGCATTCATTATTACTTAATATCCCTTCTATTCTCTGCCATTGTTGTATTTTTATATTAAATGTTTATTAACGCATATTACTTCCTTACACCTCATATTTAATAAACATTTATCTATTTATTTTATTAATTTTTATGACTTTGTCTTTTTATTTACGATTATGTATTTGGATTTATTAAAAAGTAGTTTATTAACACCCACCCTTATATTCATCATATCCTTATATCATCTCCTCTTTGATAAGGTGCCGACAGAATACCAGCGTTGCAGGACATGCAGGCCCTGTGCAAAATTTTATTTTGCGTTTTAAGTGTAAATTTTACACAAATCAAATCAAATAAGTTTATTTGCATGATTTTTGGTAACAATATTGGATCTTAATTTTATAAATTTTCACATAATATGTTATACTTTTGTTGTGCATGCTTTTATTCTCTTCTGTTTTATATATTGCTGTTAATATTGCCTTTAATTGTATGTTTCACCTGTTTATGTTCTTTTGTTTCTTTTTGTATGCATGTTGTGTGTGTTTTGTAGTCCGAATCAATTTATTTCTATTCTATTCTATATTGTAAAGCGTGGTCTTGTAACCACAAGTAGTATAAGTACAGACATTTGGTCAGTGTCGATAAGAGGGCGGAACCCCTTAGCTACACTCTAACCGATTAAACTCAATTAGGTTATGATACTAGTTCCTCAGGCTATCGTTAATATGTGTTTTACTTAATAGTAAAACACATATTAACCTGACAGTGGAAGGCCCTTCTAATGAAGGGCCTTCCACTGTCTGGGGCAGGGTGCATTCACTCAGTAGAAACACTTCCACATACAAATTCTGCTTTTAGAATTAGTTCTTTCACTCCTCCCTAGAGGTAGTGAGTCAGGCTGAAAGAAAAGTATCCAGAGCCGCAAAATAAAAAAAAATAGAAAGAGGTTGTGATTACAATCCGTTCTACGCATATTTATAAGACAAAATATTTTTTATACAGAACATATGAGATGTTTACCACAATATTTCAGCTGAAATATAGCTGGAATTAATGAAAAAAACTTGTTTGTCTGCAGTCCGGTGATTGTCAATATTTTTAATTAAAATATTTATCCGTAGTATACTCTAAAGTTCAACTGTAACGAAACTCCGGTTGTCATGTCACTTTGATTGATTGTGCTTCTCTGTGATTCTTAATTTTAAGCGTGAAGAACACTGATTCTTGGCTTCCGATAAAGTGGCTTTGGCAACATCGGCGCCTTGACCTGTCATTCACAAAATTACGACTTGCTTGTGTTGCGTACGCGCATTTCTTTCGTTTTTTGTGATTTTTGATTTTCCTTGTGCCAATTCTACAATTCTGTATTGCATTGTCTAGTTTTATGAAGCCTTTCCATAGTACATACCAATTGTTTTCTACAGAAAGGGGAAATGAATATAGCCTCAGGTTTTCGCTTTTTGTACAAAATTATACTTTAAAAAAGCTACATACAATACAACAATATACTTTAATTACTAATCTTATATTTTTGTGTAAACAAAGAATGACATTACTTAGTATACAAAGAAAGATAAGATTAGTAATTTAAGTTTGATACATTCATGAACCTGAAAGCTAAATCCTATACACATGTAATATATAAGTACTTTTGCCTATATGTATATAAACAGAGTTTAGTACCGGGGCTGAAATGCAGATGTCGCTAGCATTCATAAGTGGTTGCACTTTTTTCATGCAAGAGGGCCCTCTTTTTCTGTATGTATTACTTTACTCTATGATCAACTACCTCTGCACTGCACCCCTGCGCCTGGATTTTGGATATCGACAACAGCATTCAAACACTGACTCCTTGCTCGGAATTTTTACCTGACCCGCTCATTTTTGGAATCAAGCCTCAAGAATGATTAATGAGAAACGATGCTGTGTTCCTAACTGCAATACAACTAGAGATGGGCAGTGCTATTAATCATGTTAATATCATTTGGCTAGTAACAGGTTAATAACCGGTTAATAGCCAGTTAGTAGCCAAAATGGCTTTATAGCCATTTTGTAGCCAGTATAAAAAACATACCCTGCTATTAATGTTTTTTATACCAATCATGTTTTTTTACGGTTATATTATCATTAGTGATCGGAAATTCAGATGCTTTCGGTCAAGTCTGTTGCCGACTTCTCAGCCAAGTGCGAATCAGAATTTTTGGGAAATTTTGACGGGAAAAAGTCGCGAAAAGGGTTTCGTAGTTACTAGTACAATTTGCTTCAAAATCAATATCTGGGGATCCGGTTGGAGTGTGATCATGATTCTGATGTCAGATTATGAAAAAGTGGCCGCCATTTTGAACTTTGCTGTCCCTGGCCCGATTTGCTTCAAAATCGATATCTGGAGGCCTAAACATTCATGAGATTCATCTAATTAAAACTTAAAAAGTGTGGCAAACACACCTATTCTGCATGCTCAATAGCAGCTATCACCAACTTAAGTACCTATTATAAATCTAAACGAAAACCAGTGAAGTTCGTACAGATTTGGCAAAATATTACAAAATAACTCAATAAATAAAAAACAAAATCCCCAGACATTGCTTTTAGTGGATATGATACCTTCCCCCGACCGCATACTTTGTACCATTCAGGTAGACACATGGGCTCTCTCTCGAACGCAGAACATTTTCAGATATATAAATATATATCTTGAAATGCACAAATGTGCCAGAAAGAGATGGAGTGCGTCTTCGCCGATCACTTCTGCCCGCGTATCCGGTCAAGTATCAAACCTCCAGCCAATGGCGATTTTGTACCTTAACTTAAGGTATTAGAGTTCACAACCTATCACGAGAAATAAAAGAAACAGATTCACTTAGCTGGTGGAAGGAGATTTGCAGCTCTACTCAGTTGCATAAAATTGCAATTACGAATTTGTCAGCTCCTTGATCAACAGCTACTGAAAGGACGTTTAGTGCTCAAGCTGATGTACATAATGCTAAAAAGAATAGGCTAACTACAGAACGGGCAGGAAAAATAACGTATATATCCCTCAATTGGAACTTAACAAACAGACCGTCCTATTCAACAAGTACACTAGTCACAGAAAGCGATCAGATGGATTGCTACTCGGAGTCACAGCCACCGACACCAGATATATACGAAGTCGATGAAGATGAAATCAACCCAACAGAAATTAAAAATAAACCCAAAAGAAGCCGATCCAATCCAATTGCTTATCAGGACAGAAGGCAGTAATTGGGATTGCAGAATAACTTTTTAATTAGGCACACAATAAAACATGGAAGCAAAAAAAATACTAAAAAAAAACAAAAATCATTGTAAATAAAATAGCTGATTGAAACTTATTAAATGGGCCAGGTTAGTTCCAAAAAATTGCATTCACATTGTTTTAGATTTAGATTCTCCTAATTCTGATAACCATGGAGGGAAATTTTAAAACAATAATAGCTGGGTTAGGCTAGGTTCTAGGTAATAGCCTCTAGAGGGCGCAACATCCCTTTGGCTTTGCCATAGTCGAATAAAAATGGCGGCCACTTTTTCAAAATCAGACAGCAGAATCATGATTAGACTCCAACCGGCTCCCCAGGTATACATTTTGAAGCAAATCAGACCAATAACTACGAAGTTCAAAATAGCGGCTATTTTATTAAAATCTAACTTCAGAATCATGATTGGACTCGAACAGGCTCCACAGATATCGATTTTGAAGCAAATCGGACTAGTAACTACGACACCCTTTCCCCGACGTTTCCCGTCAAAATTTTGTATGTCAATTTATTTAAAAAGCTCTCTTAAGGAGTCTGTTCGTTTTAAATTATAAATTGCTCGAATAGCTCTTTTCTGTAAAATAAAAATAGTTTGAATATCCGCTGCTTTCCCCCACAACAAGATACCATAGGACATGACACTATGAAAGTAACTAAAATATACTAGCCTAGATGTAGCCACATCCGTGCTTTGTCTGATGTTCCTAACAGCGTAAGCCGCAGAACATAATTTACCAGCTAATTTATCTATGTGGGGTCCCCACTGCAATTTGGTATCAATGGTTATTCCAAGAAACTTCGCATCATTTACTAATTCTAACGTACTGTTGTCTAACACTAAACTGGTCTCTACTTGCCTGACATTTGGAAGTGAGAATTTGATACACTTGGTTTTACCAGCGTTTAACAATAAATTATTAACTGTGAACCAATTCAAGGTTAAAGACAATACACCATTAACATCATCAAAATCTCCTTTTTGTCTTTCAATTTTGAAGACCATCGAAGTATCATCAGCAAACAACACTATGTCAGTAAATTTCTCCACCATGAAAGGCAGATCGTTAATATATACCAGGAATAAGAAAGGGCCTAATATGGAACCTTGTGGAACGCCAATTTTTACACCCGATCCATCAGATTTAACGCCGTTTACTTCTGCCTTCTGAATTCTATTGCTTAGGTATGATCTTAGTAGATCCAACGCTTTATTTCTAACTCCGTAATGATTTAATTTCATTATAAGCGTATTATGATCAACACAATCAAACGCCTTCGACAGGTCGCAAAAACTCCGATAGCATCCTGTGCGGCCTCCCATGCAGAATAAATATGAGATATAAGGATAATACCTGCATCCGTAGTCGATTTACCCCTAGTGAAACCGTATTGTTTGGCGTGGAGTTGTTTTGTACGGTTGAAGTGTGAGAGCATTTGATTGAGTTTAATCTTTTCAAATATTTTACTTAGTGTTGGAAGAACAGATATTGGTCTGAAATTTGAAGGATCACCCTTATCTCCCGACTTGAACAGAGGTATCAGTTTACTGTGTTTCATGAGGTCTGGGAAAGCCCCATCGTCAACACATTTATTGAATATATAAGCTAAGTGTGGGGCTATAACTAGATTTACTGAACCAATGACTTTGACTGATTTACCCCACAGGTCTTCCGTATTTTTTAAGTTAAGTAATTTAAACGTTTTGACAATGTCCTGGGGATATACATGATGAAATTTTAAATATACATTACTGACGGTAGTGTTATTTTTTTATACAGTCTCTGCTTCATATGGAGATGAATTTAGACGGTCTGTTGTGAGTAAGGGTACATTGGTAAAGAATGTTTCAAAAGCTTGAGCAACATCAGCGCTGGATTTAAAAACATCATCACCTATCTTTAGGCAGAAATCATTGTCCCTTGGTATAACTTTGCCAGTTTCGCGGTTTATTATTTGCCAAACTGTTTTCATTCTATTATTTGAATTTTGAATTTTTCTATTAATGTGTAAAGTTTTTGCAGTTCTACAAACCAACTTGAAAGTTTTGGAATATTTTTTAACATAGTCATGAAATTTTCGATCAAAGTTATAGGTTTTTTGTTCATAAAGGTCATATAAGATAACTCTACTTTTACGAATTCCAAACGTTGCCCAGTCATTAAATTTAGATTTACCGTTGTAGTCACTGACTTTCTTTAATTTAAAGACTTTATTGAATTCTGTCTGAATAATGTTGAAGAAGTCTGAGTAGATTTTGTTTGGGTTCTGTTCACCAAAATCCGGTACTGGCAAATTTATATCTAACTTTTTCATATACGTCTCTAGTCTATGGGATGTAATAGGCCTATAAAATGATGGATCAGTCCTATTTTTACTGGCAATTGGGAATGAAACTGTTTGACCACTGTGATCGGAGGGTAAGCAGTTAATTACATTTTTACTTGTGAATGCACAGTCACAAAAAACGTTATCTAAGCAAGTTTGGCTGGTAAGTGTAATTCTAGTCGGCTCTAGAAATATATGACATAAATTAAATGATTTGAACAGAGTTATTAATCGTTGTTTCAATGTTGTATCTACAAGCAAATCTACATTAAAATCGCCACAAATAATTAACTTTTTTCTGCTATTACAAAGTTTAATGAGGGCATCCTCCATAATTTTCTCGAACATTTCAAAATTGCGGCCGTTTTCAGCTCTCGGAGGTCTGTAGACAGAAACAATAATATGGCTATCCAACTCAACACAGGATACCTCTATTTGTCTTTCTACAGTAAGTGCAAGAATATCTTTCCGTATTTTCACCTTAATATTATTTTTTACTAAGATTAAAGAACCACCTCTATCAGCAGTCTTTCTATTGTAACAACTGACAATTTTGTAATTATTTATGTTAAAAGACATCATATTTTCCTTTAACCAGTGTTCTGTAATACAAATAAAATCGGTGTCTGAATGATTAAGAAATAATTCTAATACAAGTTCTTTGCCAGGTAGCCCCTGCATGTTTTGATGGGAAATATTTAAGTGGGGCTTACCCTTTGTCCTAGTATTTTTCATTTGATTGCCAGAAAACCCCTGCTTATTTTGTAAAATTTTCTTATGTTTTGAGGGGTCCTCTTTTGTCGAACTATCTAGTTTAAAACACTACTATTAGTACTAATACTAACTAAAACTGAAGGCGACTGCGTTATAGTATTTACAACTGTGTCGCATATCTTATACGCTAACAATGTAGCTACTCGTTTTTTTTGTTTTATGAGACAGGTACAAAGTATCCTGAGTCAAAGTAAAGTTATGAATAAAATTATTCATGTCGAAATATAAAATAGCATCACTATGATGACACGTTATATTGTGTAGATGCATGTTCTTTCTATGTACACTTTTATTTTGTTTCCCCGACATGCATACTAGAAGGGCCTTTCACCGTCTGTTCTGTTCACTTAGAGCTCCAACATAATGAGAACCTCTCCTTTTGTGACAAACAAACCTTTCTTGTCTTGAAAAACGGATTTGAAGCAGTCATTATCTTTATTCATTCGGTCTGTATGGGCCACACTGAGGATAGTTGGCTCGTACACCCGAAGTAGTTGAGGAATATTTTGGTAGTTAAAGATGAGCACCAAGTAGACACGAGTAGTTTATTTTGCTGTTAATTGGTAACTAAATAATACTATGTACAATGAGGTATAACATAAACTATGAAATGCAACCTAAGATATGCACGGAATATGTACGCGTTGCTAGACCGTACATGCTGCCAAGGACAAGAAAAGCTAACAATTATACAAGTTAAAAGTTAAGTTAAATATCAAAATATAAAGTAAAAGTAAAACATAAAAATTTCATCTTAAATATTTGACACTGTCACTATCACTATCTTCGTTCAGAGCAGACCGTTCAAGTTGAATCCTTTTCTCTCCGTCCGGTGTGGCTGGGCTGCCTTCGAATTTTGTGTGGTGATCTCCTGAAGTTCCATTCCCAGATTTTCAGGCTTGGCTGCTGTGTGGCGTTGACGTCCCTTGTCAATAGTCAATAGTCAAAGTACTTTATTACTGTAGATATTTACATATACTTAGCAAACGTCATTTTTTGCCTCTTCTCTACATTGGACCACTGTGGGAGAAGAAGGGCGTAGAAACTCCCACAGATTTATTTTTAGATCTCTTTTAAAAATAGGTTGTGCTTAACTAATACAAAAATATGAAAAATGTAATTATTATGATTAATAAGCAGGAATAAATAATAACAAAATTATTAACAGCAAGGTCTGTGTTGAGCCAGATTAACCCCATACAGTCCTGTCATTTAAGTAATCTTGAACATTGTAAAGGGTCTTGGTCTTTTGCAGTACCTTTTTGAAGTAAAACTTCTATACGCACGCTTGACTTGGGGAGTAAGCTGGCGAATGCGTGACGAG
Organism: Argyresthia goedartella; assembly: GCA_949825045.1. Classification (NCBI taxonomy): domain Eukaryota; kingdom Metazoa; phylum Arthropoda; class Insecta; order Lepidoptera; family Argyresthiidae; genus Argyresthia; species Argyresthia goedartella. Next base: position 9,109,584 of record OX463812.1, on the reverse strand, counting down.
AGCGTTACGAAAAGTGTGATCGGGCTAGGCGAACGAGAGGTGCGCGCGCACATTTTCTTTCTCTCTTCCTCTCATAGCCAGACACAGTGCATGAGATGTATTTTTGAAGCATTAGAGCTAAAGAAGTTTTACTTCAGTTGTGTGGTCTAAAGCACACTCTTTTATTAGTAGGTACAGTGCAGTCATCGTTGCAATTACAGTCAGTAATGACGTTAAGTTGTGCCGGAAGTTGTTCCTGTTTCTTCTGAATAATGAGTTTTCGATCTATTCTGGCAATTTCTTCAGAAGTATTTGTCTGTACGTTCAAGTTGATGTTTTTAATGCTGACATTCACCAATTCGTTAATAGGCGAGTTCATCATGGGAACTGCAATGTCACTTTCCATCTATATGTTATTCCCGAACACATTCAAGGAATAAATAGTTGCTTCTTTCTTCTGCAGTATGCATCCTTGACTGAGGACAAGCTGTCCGATGCCTGTTACCTGTGCTAGACATTTTGTCGTCGCAAATGATACTTAGTAGGCACGAACTGCAACATACGTAAAGCCATACGTTCGGCTTATGTAACTTAATCCAGTTGTCTTTGCATCGCGCTTTCTTAGTGTCGCACGGCAAGGTCGTTTGTTGACTGAAGATTTTTGCTTCGCAAGGCGCATTTCCGTCGTGTAAGTTGTAAACAGGGTGATACGCGTTGCATAAGTAAACACCGTCGTTTGATACGATACATTGCCGTACATCTTCTTCTCCGATTGGGACATACGTGTTTTTTCTAAAGTTGATGGCGAGGTATCCTGATGATATTTCTACCATTCTGGTCTCCGGTTCTCGTTTGATTGGCAGTGGTAACACTCGATATATCATGTAGTTATCTTCACTCGTAAGCGGAATGTGTAGCTCGAAAAGCAAGTAGTTTTCCGTAATACGAGCCTTTACGTAAAGTAATTTGTATAGTTCTGGGATATCTTCCTGAATATTCTTGACCGGAAGTGATAGTCGACTGGGCATTCCTCCAGATATCACATAAAGTTGCTCGATAAGTGGTTTCGGAGTGAACAGACGCATGTCGAGGTGCCCCTTGTGAATTTACCAGCGAGTTTACTAGCATATATTGAGTTCTTCATAAGTTCGATATAATCAAGCTTGCGGTGATCGAGGCTGCGTTGAGATTGTTCAACGTATACATATCTGCGACCCTGGACCCAATCTTCGATAATGTTGAGTTAGTCTCGTGGACAAACGTGTTGAGCATATGAAAGTGATTATTCATAAACTTATCATTCTTCTTTATAATACTGTTTCCCGCTTCAATTATCGTAGTTTGGTTTTTCATTAAGTCCATGACGTATTTTTCGTTAGTTTGAATGATCTCTATATCTTTCTGGTACTTGATAGCAAATTCTTCGTCTATAGTGTCCCAAATAGAGTTCGGGCAATATTCCCGATTCCGTTAAAATAACCACGTTTTTTCCTTGATAAATGCTGATGAAGTAGAAGTGTATTGTACTCGTTCAGTTGATGAACTTCGTGTTGTAGTTGATTTATCGTCGGCTCGCACAGAGTTGAGTCGAGCTTACCGCAATCTCCTCCATTATCTTCAAGAAGGTGCATAAGTTTTCCGTTCCTTTCCAATACGACGTAAAGTTGTAGTAGACCAGTAGTGTCCACTCATCGTGTATAAGATGTAATTGTCCAATTTAATCGTAGTAAATCGGATGTTGGTTGGTTATCGGCGTCACGTTGAACCGTGGCACTTGTGCGGCTTGTATTCCCGTTAGGAGGCTCATAAATATGGTCAGCGTGACATGGTGACCAAATAGCAGATTGGTTTTCTTCTTACTCGTTTTAGTCTTGGTTGGTTTTGAATATTAGTTTTGACATCTTCAATATTCTCGTTTGCAGGGAGTGGAGCCAGTTTCGTTATTGGACGTTTGAATGTCCCTCCCTTCGTTTTTATCGTTGCTACCCGTACGTAGCCGTCGTCTCCAGGGTGTAGTTGAAGCACTTTGCCTAATGCCCATTTTCCCGGAGGCGAGTTATTCTCCTTGACCAAGGACGAGTTCTCCTTCTTCTAAGTTTTTTCTCGATCACTGCCATTTGTTGCGCACTTGAAGTTGATGTAAATATTCACTGTGGTACAGTTTTCGTTTCCAGAAGTGTTGTTGCATGAGTTCAGTTTGTTTCCATTTGTTCCTGAGGTCCTGTGCTCGATTTTCGTTAATTTCTGCTTATGGCAACAGCATCGTTGGGCCTCCAGTTATGAAGTGACCTGGCGTTAAGTACTCCAAGTCCTCTATGCTTTCCGTGAGGGGGCACAGTGGTCTGGAATTCGTACAGGCTTCTATCTGCGCCAAAAAGGTTGAAAACTGCTCGTACGTCAGTTTTTGTTCTCCCAAATCACGTTCAAGATGGTACTTCATCGATTTCACAGCTGCTTCCCACAGTACTCCTGCAGTTGGCCAGATTGGCGCGTTGAAATGCCACTCAATTTGTAGTTCGCTGATTCCATCGAAGAACTCCTCAGACATCATAGTTTTGAATTGTTGAAATTCTTTCTGAAGTATCCTGGATCCTCCCGTTATCCGAGAAAACATGTTTGGGGGTCCCTCTTTTCGCGCACTTCCTCTTGAGGGCTGCCAGGAACGTTTCTGTGCTGAGATCAGATACAAGCTCAATATGGACTGCTTTTGTTGCCATGCAAATGAAAAAACAAATATATCCTTTGCATGTTTTCACTCCTTTGCCCTTGTTGATTTTCACATCAACGAAACCGGTTAGATCAACCCCGGTGTTAGTAAAGGGCCTGGATGGCGTGACTCGTGATTGAGGTAGGTCACCCATTATCTGTTCGTTTCTATGGGGCTTATATCTGTGACATCTCACACATTTAGTTAAATTAAATTAAATTAAGTTAAATTAAATACTTTTTCACCGCTCGATTGCCGCTAATTATCCAATACTTCTGTCTCGTTTGGGCAAGCGTTAGACGAGCTCCTCCTTGTAGAGTTTGTTTGTGGGCGTGGTCGATTATCAGCTGCGTTAGTTTTCCTGCGCGGGGGATCACCGCAGGATACTTCGCTTCATCTGGTAACGCTGAGTTTTGTAATCGCCCTCCAAAGTTTTGTAATCCCTTTTTCATCAATGTAAGGTTTTAGGTTCAACAGAACACTCATCGACCTGACTCTTCCACTTTTTTCCAGGTCTTCAATCTCCTCGTTGAAGTATTGACGTTGTCCGTATCTGACCATTAAGTTTCTCGCTTCACTTAGTTCTTTCGATGTCAGGTATTTGTTATTAGCTGTCGCGTCCTTGTTACGTAGACTTGTTGTGAAACGTAACACCCAGCTAACGACTCGTATGACTCGTGTCATTGTACTACACTTGTCCAGTAGGGTATTTATAAAAGTTGCTTCGTGAGCAGTCTGCGTTGCATAACAGTTTCGTGTTGCTATCAGTTCGTCATCCGTCGTAAATATTTCCGATCTATTTTTCGTTTTTTCGTCGATGTATTTCTTGAGCCACTGGGGTCCTTCCCACCACAATTTGAAGTTGAGTAGTTGGGACAGTGAGAGGCCTCTAGTAGCGCAATCTGCAGAATTTTCTTCCGATCTGACATGTTCCCATTTCGTCGCAGGTACAATGCTAGTTATTGCCGCAACTCGGTTGGCAACGTATCTTTCCCATCTCGTTATGTCGCCTTGTATCCACGCGAGTGCGACTGTCGAATCCGTTCAGCAGTTAATATGAAGAATTTTCTCAGGAAGGGCTGTTTGTAGCTTCTCCACTAATTTGGAAAGTAGCAGAGCTCCACACAACTCCAGCCTTGGTAGTGAAGTCTTCTTATTGTGAGGCGCTACTCTTGTCTTGGCCGCTATCAGTGTTACGACGTACTCTCCGTTTTCGTTCATAGTACGACTGTATAGAACGCAGGCGTATGCTTTTTCGCTTGCGTCACAAAATCCGTGGACATGTATTGCATCATCGATGCAAGTTAGCCACCCCACCTTGGTAGTGATAGCCGGGCGACGTTAAGAAAATCATCTCGTAGTTTTTTCCATTCTGTTTCTATTTCTGAGGGTAAGCTTTCATCCCAGTCTATCTTACTGACCCACACCGTCTGAAACAGTAGTTTGGCCTTAATAACCGTTGGAGAGAGCCAGCCGAGCGGATCGTAGAGCTTGCTGACATCTGAGAGTAGACTTCTCTTGGTAACTTTCCTCGTACCTAGTTGCGGTAGATTCCAGTTAAATAAAAATACATCTCTGGACGGATTGTAGTTAATACCCAGAGTTTTCACTGACTCCTCTTGTTTAAATGTAAATACACCTTTGCGGGATTTTTGATCGTCAGCTAAGTTTTCCAGAATAGTTTCCTCGTTGCTTGACCATTTCCTCAAGTTAAATCCGCCCCTTCGTAGGAGAGTAGTTAGCTGCTGTTGCAGTAGTTTTGCTTCCTCGTTAGTGTTGAATGAGGTCATCCATGTAAAAATGGTTTTGGATGACCTTCGCTGCTTCAGGAAACTCGTGCCCTTCGTCAAGTGAGAGCTGTTTCAGAGTTCGCATCGCTAGGAACCGTGCGGCTTTCGTTCCGTATGTGACTGTGCACATTTGCATCTCTTGCAGTCGACCTTCGCCCGCTTGATCACAAGATGACCTCCAAATTATTTTCTGCAGTGGTTGTTGATCGTCATGGATAAGTATCATCCTATACATCTTCTCTATGCCAGCGGTTAGGACATATCGATAGCTCCGCCAGTTGATGATTAGTTCTTGAATATCCTTTTGTAGATTCGGACCTTTTTCCATGAAATCGTTGAGGCTATACTTGGTGTTAGTTTTCATTGACGCGTTGAAGACGACTCTCAGTTTCTCAGTTGTCGATTCTTAACGGATGACACCGTGATGAGGTAAGAAAGTTGTTGCGTCAAGTACTTGTCGATGAATTGTCTGTACTGCATCGCAAAATTTTCGTTTCCCAGCATTTTCTTTTCCAGTTGCAAAAATTGAGAAATAGCTTGGTGTCTCGATGTTCCCAGTTTTTCGTAGATTGGTTTCAGTGGCATCTTTACGACGTATCTGCCGTCACCGAGCCTCTTAGTAGTTTCCCGATAGTATTTTTCGCAGTGATCTTCCTCGTTCGTTATGCCGTTGTTGCAGATTTCTTCCGATTACCAAAATCTCGTTAAATCTTCTAGTTTGTTTATCGTAACTAGACAGTGGTAAGTTTTTACGTTCCCACACAAGATCCACCCCAGCTTAGTTTGCTGAGCGACTGGTGAGTGGTTATCAGACTTCAGTACACCGTCGAGTAATATCTCCGAGAAAACATTCGCCCCCAGAAGGATATCGATCGGTCTCGAGATATTGAAGTACGGATCAGCTAGGCATGACGTTGTCCAGATGATCCCAAGTGGGTCTGTTGAAGGTCGAGTTGGGCAAGTTTCTTAATAATTTTTTCATAATAAGTGCTTCTAGTTGAAACTCGTAGTTGTTGTTATGTATGGATTTGCAATCCAGGAGTCGTTTTCCCTTGCAATTCCCCATAGTAGTTCCGACTCCCGATATCCCAGCGCTTAGTTTCTGCCGTGGAAGCCGCAATCGCTGAGCTGCATTCTCAGTCATGAGAGTAACTTGAGATCCTTGATCCACGAGTGCTCTCAAAGTTACGTAAGTTCCGTCCCCAATTGTAACTCGTAGTTGAGCTGTTGCTATAAGTACTTCTCCATTTGCGTTGGTGACATGCGTTAATATTTGTTACGAAGTTTCATAGCTTTGATTGTTTCTTCGTAATTCCTTTTAGTTATTTCGAAGACGTTGTCGACGAAGTAAGTGATGTCCTTATCCTCCATTGTTTGCAGGATGGCATCATTCTCTAGAAAATCTTTCCAGTGAGTCTCTATTGCCGTTATGCGTTTACTCAAGTATTCGAGGGTTTTCCTTGATTCCCCATCTTTCTTGAAGTTCACGCAGATTTTCTTGATGTCTTCATAAATTTTCTCTTGACGAGTAATAACTTCATCAAAGTTCGGTTTCATGGTTCTTCTTTATAGAAGCACGCGCGTTGTTAATGTCCCGAAGGCAGTTTTCGAAGAAAGAAAAATCTTCTTATCGGAATTAACCGGTGCGAAAGATCTCCTAGCCTAAAATACTCCTCACGCCGTAGTTAGTCGTAGCCGCGGACAGTGGTTTAACGACGTATCCCGACACCCGTAGTTATGTTGTAGTTGACGAGCAGTAGTAGTTGTTCTTCTCGTAGAAATATCTTGAACACGTAGTTATGCGTATAGGGTTGTAAGTCCTGCCGCAGATGTTCAGTAGTTATCCTGTAGTTCTTCTCCGATAGTCAGGATTTACTGTTCCCGAATCGAAAGATATCCCTTTATGTTGCACTCACAATCCCTATTACGGTATATGCGTCTTCTCAATTTGACTAGTGAGACCCGCTGGTGGGAGGCTAGCGAACCGATACGCTACCGAAACAACGATAATAAGATACACCAAATGAATACCTTTCGAAGCCAAGAACTTAAAACACTGCGCCGATGTCGTTGCAGGTTTGAAGGACCAAAAAGATGTATGGGCCACACTGAGGATAGTTGGCTCGTACACCCGAAGTAGTTGAGGAATATTTTGGTAGTTAAAGATGAGCACCAAGTAGACACGAGTAGTTTATTTTGCTGTTAATTGGTAACTAAATAATACTATGTACAATGAGGCTATAACATAAACTATGAAATGCAACCTAAGATATAAAAAGTAGGTGAATGACACGCACGGAATATGTACGCGTTGCTAGACCGTACACGGTCCATTATATGTACTTTTTTCGATTTACAGGTGAGGACCATATCTATACTACTGCATACATTTCCCAATCCTGCTAAGGATCCTGACGGGTTCCTGGTCACGGCTTAAAGAGAAACTGGTATTAAAACGACGAAGAGTATGTCAAAAACACTTTGAAGAGAAATGTCATGCTTCATCCAACACTCTTTTTCGGAATGCCATCCCAACAGTGCATACAACTGTATATTATTGTAAAACTATAATTGCAATATATGTTGATTTTAATTATATAAAATGTGATACTCGTAAATTAAAAGTTATTGAATTATCACCCCATTTGTTTCTTTTAGTTCACTAAAAATGAATGAAAATAAATGAAGTCTACAATCATCTCTCTCCAAATTACGTTTGTATGATGTCCACACAAATAATCTTAAGTGGTCATCAATATAAACTCAATTTGAAGATTGATGACTGTAGGTTTCCTTCTTACATTACACTGCTACAGCTATGTACAGCTAGTCTATGGTATAGCTATAGGTATGTTTTTGTTAGACTTGGTTCTTTCACTCGCCGCCAGAAGCGCTGGCCGTAAAGACATACTGATATCTCTACATCAAGACTAGATATTAATGTACTCTGTGGTGGCTCTATGTTTGAATCACTCGCGTTGACAAGCGCAACGATTGGTTCATATCACTCGACGTAACTAAGCTCCACCAATCGTGTCGCTTGGAAAGCGCTCGCTTCCGAGGCGAGTGACTCAAAAATAGAGCTCCTGTTCTGTTCACTTAGAGCTCCAACAAAATGAGAACCTCTCCTTTTGTGACAAACAAACCTTTCTTGTCTTGAAAAACTGATTTGAAGCAGTCATTATCTTTATTCATTCGGTCCATTATATGAACTTTTTTCGATTTACAGGTGAAGACCATATATATAAACCACTGCATACATTCCCCAATCCTGCTAAGGATCCTGACAGGTTCCTGGTCATGGCATGGACCTTTAAAATAGTGGGAAATGTATTGGCTCTTAAAGAGAAACTGCTATTAAAGCGACGAAGAGTATGTCAAAAACACTTTGAAGAGAAATATCTTGCTTCATCCAACACTTTTTTTCGGAATGCCATTCCAACAGTGCATACAACAGTATATTATTGTAAAACTATACATACATACATATGCTCACGCCTATTAAAAAACTATGATTGCAATATATGTTGATTTTAATGATATAAAATGTGATACTCATAAATTAAAAGTTATTGAATTATCACCCCATTTTTTTTTAGTTAAAATAAAACAAATCGACCTAAACGCAACTCTGCCAGATAGAGCTAACTCAGCCGAAAATAACGAAGCTTTACTCGAAAGCTTTGTTAGCATTGAGCAGAATAAAATACTAAAAATCTTTTAGGGTGTGAATATTGTGTAGAGTCTGTTATTAAACCAAGTACTATAATGGACCAAGTAATGGCATCTTGCTCACGTCTGTGTCTATGTAAAGACTATACGAATAAAGGTTTTGTCATAATAATGGCAGGGTCCTTTTACACAGACAAAGATCCTTTTAAATTACAGTCCATGTTATATTACAACCTCAGTCGAATGTACAACACAAATGTCATGTTATGTAATGTCGGTTTCAGTAGATCTCTAAATGAGAGGAAATTAAATAGCACACTCGAACTTTTACGCTCCCGCTTTTCGCATGCAACTTATGTAAACATTTTTAACGTCAAAAGCACCTCTAGACTGAATGCTTATAGAGTCATGTTGAGGGAAATTCTAAGAAATACCTGTACACTAAATCTCTCTGAATACTTGAAGTCTCAAAGTAAATTGCATACTTTAGAACCCACACTTATAAATGCGGAGACTTTGCGGTAATTGATATAGATAACCAGGTTTTCCAGAGGGAACAGGAGAGCCCTCAACAAAAGTAGCAATGAAAGCAGTTGTAAACACAAATGCCTTTGTCATCTCTGACAAAATAGCCCATATAAATATCCAAAGCTTAAACGAAAAAAGTTACCCCAACTCGAAAGTGAGGGCATTGCCAACACTTTACTAGCTATGTTGGCGAAGATCTTCAGGCTCTACCGGGGTTGTAGGCGCCCTCGGTAGACTAAACACGCCTACCTGCGTTAATCCTGTGTAGTTGAAAGCCGTGAGCGAGGATGAAGGAGTCCTGGGGGGTTGAGTCAAACGGGGTCGGGTCAGTTACCTTTGGGAGACAACACGCCCTCTTTGGCCCAGATTTCATGCAAAACGGTAGCCTTGCAACTAGCCACTGCAAGGTAATGGACACGCGTCCTGTCCGGAAAAGATGAGAGCAGTGCCGCAGGCGAGGGGTGGTGGGCCCTCCGGGAGGACACTGGGTCACGGCCATGCTGAAGGAGCAAGGGCGTACGGAGCAACTGGGGTGACTGGATCTTAACCTCCAGCCGTACTGCCTGCAAGCACCCGATGTCGCGCATGTAGACCCAACCCGCTGCACCTATACCTTCTGGGTAGCCCTGGTGCCAATGTTTGCCATCCCAAAAGGTGCGGGCTCCGTGGAGGGCGGGGAACCCAAAGGATGAAGAATACACATTGAAAACATGGACAAACAACAATCGGAAAACTGACGGATCTTCACAAGGTGCACTTACCCAAAGACCTGGGTCTGTTCGAACGGAACCACTCTCTAAAATCAACACCTACAACCGGGGGGCAGATTCGACAAAAGCTGCGCTACCCTCTTTCACAAGTGGGTTCAGGGTAGCGAAGCGACCCTGAAACCCAAAAGCACACACCCACACGGGAGCGGAGCGGATAAAGCTGCACCGCCACACACAAAAACGGAAAAGTCCGCGAAATGTCGCGGTAAAGCTGGGAAACTGGCTGAGCCAAAACCTGCCGCGTCGACAACCCAGACAGGCGCGGCGCTGTCCCACGGCGGTACTGCGTCAACAAGCACACTGGCCACTAGCACTAGTGTGGATGCCTGAGGCGCGCCCAGCCAGGGCGACAGCGTCGGCATATCCATGCCCGTCTTCCTTGGCGGCGGCTGGTTCGTCGGTGGCCGAGTCGGCGAGTCCGCAAGCTGGATTCGCTTTTCATCTCCTCGGAGACGCAGCTCGTCGCTTTGGCTTTCACTACGCGGGCGCCTCGTGCCGCGGGTTGGTGGCAGCACTAACGGCTACGATTTCGCCTGCTTAACCAGTTTCGAGTCTAGGAGCCGATGCAAGCCGCAGGCGTGCCCGACAGGGCAGCACGGCTAGAAGCGATTTAGGTCTCCATGGCTTGAAGCAGGCCCGCCGAAAACGGGTTGACTTGAGTTACCCAAATTAGGTATAATTCGTCCAACTCAAGTTCTGCCCTCGGGGACACAGGCCGCCGCACCACGGGAGACCCGTACTCCGTCGAAGTCGATGCCGATCTATGTAAACGGCGCCGGCGCGGGATATCACCCAGCGGTGGGCACGCAGTTACATCGGCTCTTTCTCAATCACTAACACTATGACCATCAACATTGTCACTGGCACTGTAGCCCTGAAAAGGGCTTTTGAACTCGTCCATAGCAGGGGTATAAGTACGTAGTATAAGCATGTTTCCTTACCTTTCGATGTCCTTCGGAAATGAGAAAAACGTCAGGTTTTTGTTCTTATTCTCATTTAGGAAATACTTCGTCGGCATTTTAAAGAACACGCGGTGGCGACTCGGAGGTACCTCGGAGGTACTGAACCTATTCCCCGCCGACGGCGTGCACTCGGCGATGCCTGTGCAATTGTGGCGTTGTAGGTAATTTGCGGAGTGTCCCCCGCCTGACGAGGGCGCCATGTTTAGCACCACCTCTCTCCCTCTCTCTAACTTGCTTCACAAGATGGCGGCGTTAGTTCTGATTTCGGCCACGTGCCATAAGATCCGCAGAAGAAACCGCGTTAGCAGGCGGTACGCCAGAATAAAATAACATGGTTGTCATAACAACATCATGATGTCACGTTTATCTAAAAACATTGTTTTTTTTTGTGTTAAGAAACAAAGCTGTTGACATTTTAATTTGGCAGATCGCCTGCTAAGCATTCAGCCTATATTAGGTAGTAGACTATGTGTGTGCATGATTAATAATAAAAATAACAGAATTGCTTGCGCTATCCAACACGGACCTACATATTTGGAAAAACTGGGAAGGCGTTATCAACTATAGCTTGTCAGATTCATACCTGACACTGCCATGGTCCCGCCCTCGCATCTTTCGTCCCCGTCCCCCGCAGACCATGGGAGTGTCACGTACGAATCTGACAAGCTATAGCTAGACGCGGTGTCAGGCTTACTTATTCCTGCTAAAGACAGTATATTTTTCAACAAGAGCCTCGGTATACCGAAGAATAAACTTAAGCTAATGTCAACCATATTTTCTCAACCATCTAAAGATGGATCACAACGTTAGTCGGCTACCAAAGTAGGTATTTCAAGACCTTGACCACTTGATATTTTTGTATTTTCTTAGCGTATAACAAGGCATATGGATTCTTCATACAATTGTTTTACTGCATATGCTATAGATGAATATTTCTCATACATTTGGTTGAAATAACAAGTGCGTAATAAAACACTTTTTCGTATCACAATGTGTCTTTTTATTGCAAATGTAACACTACCTGTATATCTACAATCTTCAGCAAACTCTCTGAATCCTTGCACAATAGATCCTATAGTGGGCAAGCGTTAGCGTTGTAATAGCGGGCATCGACTTCTGTCTACTACTGTACGCTCATGATTGGGTTAACGATACCATGGACGAATAAAACTAGAGGATACCGTAACCGTAGTACCGTAGTACTTTGAAGCGTAATTCGATTTTTAGTTTAAATTTATAATGCTAGATAGAGCTACTAGTTCATAAGTTATTACTTACTACTATAGGTAGTATCGTGGTGGCGCGCTTAATTTAGGAAATATGGCGGTATAAGCGTTAATTTCCTGAAGAAACAAGGCTTACGCTTACGCCATCTCTGATTTTTCGTCGATATTACTATGGATTATACTACGCCGCCACCCTAAGCACCCATCATCTATTGCGTGGTACAGCGACATCTAGAAATAATACAGGATTTTAGCTTTCTAGCAGGGTACGTTTTTTTATATGACGTTGTCAGTCCTCTAGTTTTATTCGTCCATGACGATACTTATTGCGGGCAACATTCGAAATTAATATCGGTTAGCGTATCATGGTAGCGGTCGCCGACAGTTACCATGGTTACCGACCGTAACCATGGCTACCATGTATGATTCGGCTCGCAGTAGCAGTCAGGTCAATTGCCGCAATTGCAAGTACCCACTATAAACAAACATTTATAGTCAGGCAAATTCATTGCTTCTGGCCCACACTAGGATATCCTGTGTCGTGGGAAACAGAAATACAAGCAACGTCACACACATATAAACATCCACGACCTGGGTTTTTTTTTTCATTACCCCCAGCCGGGGTCGAACCTGGGACCTCTCGCATGGCAGAGCCACAACCGATGCGCCACAGAGGTCGTCAATGGTATCTATCAAGCTTGTAATTAGTGCGTGCCCTCGAAAAACTGAGGATTACAAGTTTTAGCTAGTATAAGTCTCGCAACGAATTAAGAGCGCTGGGCGACGTTGGCGGGAATTACTGTGCATATGTACAGGTATTGAAAAGTGACTACTGCGCATTCAAGGCCAGCGATCATAACGAAAAATAACAATAATAACAACAACAGCGAAGCATAAAAATATATGTCGAGAGGAATGAGCGCGTGGAAACAGAGCTTGAGAGAAAGTAAGGACGTGTGGGTAGTCAAGCACTACAGCGATAGTGTGCATGTGAGAAAGCATGATAATTTCAAGTACATGACACCATTTTAGATGATTTTCTTTAATAACTTCATTTATAAATAAATATTAAAATAAAAATGCTATGATTACTGACTAGTCTTAAAGTGTTGGCATCGAATTATTGATTACTTCTACTGAAACTACAAATTGTATGGTATCACGATAAACACGTTGTATGTTACTAACAGTTGCCGAAACTTGTCTCTCGGCGATATTATCATTACTTTCGACGACATTTTTATTACTGACGGTGACCGTTTCATTAATGTCGGTGACACTATTATTACTTTTAGTAACTTTTTTATTACTTTCGTCGTCATTAAAACTTTCAGTGACATTATCGTTAACAATGCAGTCTGCGGTATACCCGTCGTTATCGCTGTCTATGAAAGTTTCAGTGACATTTTTATTCCCATCTGTGACATTTTCACTACCGTCTTTAACATGTTCATTACCGTCGGTGTCATTTTCATAACTCTCTGTGACATTTTCATTCCCGTCTGTGGCATTTTCATTGCCATCTGTAATATTTTCATTCCTGTCCGTGACATTCAAAGGACTGACCCCCGTTACTTCTGCTATCAATCTCTCATATTCCTCTCTCAGTTTCTCATACTTGTCTCTCTGTTCGCTAGTTTCCACCAAAGCAGTGAATTCACCTTGTTCAACAACAATTACTTTAGTTCCTGTATTTTTTACCTTAGGATTAGTCTCGCATACTTGTTTATCATTATTTTCGTAATTAGGTTGGTCTACGAAGTAATTCTCGTCGTCTTGTTCGTCATGGGGGAGTAAGGTAGACTCTGGTCGATCGTGGCTGAAGAATACCCTTGCCTGTTTCACTTGAGTGTCCGTCAATTTGGGCAGGGTTTTGAAGAACATCTGTACAAACAAAGCGCCGAAAATAAAATACCGCCCAATTACAAGGTCGCCCATTTATACGGTTATTTAGATATTTTTTATCACTACATAATTGATAAAGAAGTAATAAATATGTAACAGGACGTACCTTTCGCGTCATCAGGATCATATCGTGCGCTTTCCTCATATGCACCTTGAGGAGGGAGTTACGAGGAAACCTGCAAAATATCACAAATAGTGGGTTTTGCTGTCATGATTTGTTGTTCCTAAAATTACTTTCTAGTAAACACGCATCATCCTTTTCGTCCGCGTCCCTAAGAGTTGTCAGTGTGGACCTCCTCAGGAAGCGAGGAAGAAAGTTTTTTGAGAAGACCCGACGATGACGGGTTTGTCCATTTAGGAATCTGACCTAACCATGTTGCGGAAAGGTGGTCCGGCTCCGACAATGTGTGTGGTGCTGGGTTAGAGTGAGATGTGTATTGTCAGGCTAAGATTCAGCATCGGGTGTCGGCTCAAACTCGAGCTTGTTCACTGTGTGAGAAAGAGACATACCAACTACTTGTACGATGGTAACAACTGTGACTCGGGATGATGATCTGTTTATTTATTTATTTATACAGGTACCAACCACATAAACACTAACATTAGAACATTACAAAAAAAAAAACTAGTCGATGTCAATTATATACGCTCACAACATTCGTGAAATGATACAAATCATCAGTTAATTAAATTATCATACTGGCGCCGTCGTTCCCCGAGCGAGAGAAAGAGACAGCATGACTTATAATTGTTGGCGGTGCATCTGGACCATAATCTATATGTGGTAGATAGTGACCGACCGAAACTGGAGATTTGGCCGAAACCGAAACGAAAATTTATAAACTTGTGAAAATGTACACAACTTCTTGGAAATATATTGAATCTCGTTGTAATTTCTTGGACGACGTAGTTAATCAATTACTCTCACGATGGTTCTACGTGTAATTTTAAACAATGCAAATTAGTTTATGACTTCGTATACAGAATGTTATTTTGTAAAGTTACGACTGACTCAGCGGGGGTAATTTACACGACACTGAAGCAAAAATATATATTCAAAATTGTGGCCTCAGTTCTATTGCTTACTGCCGCGCGCACGCTTCGTGGACCAGACAGGCGCGTCCGCACGTTGTTTGAGGAAAAATTAAACACGGGAAAGAGGGAAGGGAGGGAGGGAAAAACAAAAGTATTTTTTAGTTCAAGCGATACGTAAACTATTGTCCTCAAGTGTGGCCTGTACATTATAAAACAACTCCCTGTATAAAGAAATACTGTTTGTCTCAAGTCGTCAGCATACTGAAGGTATATGAGCTAACAAAACGCATGTTTCGACCGAGCCGAATATTCGGCCAGTTTTTCGCCGAAACCAAAACATTGGCCTAAACCTCTTTTTTCGCTGGAACTTGGTCGAAGCCAAATCCGAAACCAGTGCCGACTCACTCCGTACAAAAAACCGGAGGAATTTCAGTCTACTCCCAACAGATGGGAGTAGTACGGAATTTCTAGAGGTTCTGTTAGTCTATACCGCAAATGATAGGTGGCATTGTAGTGAATAAATCCTCCTCGGAATAACCTTCCAGCGGTAGATAGGATGCAGTAAGTAGGTGCTCACCGTTTCGGACAGAGTCGGCAGGCGCAGGGCGGCGGCAGATAGGATGCAGTAAGTAGGTGCTCACCGTTTCGGACAGAGTCGGCAGGCGCAGGGCGGCGGCAGATAGGATGCAGTAAGTAGGTGCTCACCGTTTCGGACAGAGTCGGCAGGCGCAGGGCGGCGGCAGATAGGATGCAGTAAGTAGGTGCTCACCGTTTCGGACAGAGTCGGCAGGCGCAGGGCGGCGGCAGATAGGATGCAGTAAGTAGGTGCTCACCGTTTCGGACAGAGTCGGCAGGCGCAGGGCGGCGGCAGATAGGATGCAGTAAGTAGGTGCTCACCGTTTCGGACAGAGTCGGCAGGCGCAGGGCGGCGGCAGATAGGATGCAGTAAGTAGGTGCTCACCGTTTCGGACAGAGTCGGCAGGCGCAGGGCGGCGGCAGGCGCTCGTGCCGCGCGCGCACGTGCGTGCAGAGCGCCGTGCGCGTGGCGAAGCGTCGGCCGCACGCGCGCGGGCACAAGAACTTCTTCTCCGCTGTGGGGAACACGGGGAGTGACACGAATAAGCGGCATCCAACCTTCAACGCACTGCAGACCCACCGTACCCATGGCCATACGCCTGTGTTAGTACGGTGGGTCTTTAAAATTTAAACGTTACTACCTTCTTTAGTGACCCTACTGCCGTGATAACTTATCCCCTTTTTCCAAAGCGCAACCATGTCAGTCACGTGTATTTTCTGAGATGGGGTGGCAGAAGCACAGCTTCACATATAACTTTATGATTTTTGACAGTTGTCATGATTTTGACAGGTGAAGCTATTTTGACAGCTGTCACTATCTGTCGTGATTTTGAAAGCTGTTGTTGCTGTTTAGACAAGTGTCATGATTTGGAAAGGTGTCAAGTTTTTGGCTTGCCGATTCGGGTAAGGAGTTCAGGTAGGCTAGTCCTGTAATTAGCGACGTCCCTTAGAGTACTGTAGATTGTGGAGGCACAACTTATTTTTTGACATAATTATGTAAAATCTGAAGCTGCACTATTGCACAAATAAACATCCAAGTTCATTCAAATTTAGTGACACCCGTAAAAAATTGTGAAACCTGTCAAAATTATGACACCTGTCTAAAATCATAGTGGTTTTGTGAAGTAGTACCACTGCTATCCCATCTGAGTAAAGACTTGTTATTGTGACTTGCAGGCTCTACTGTGCAGCTGCCGTCCCATCTATGAGCAGACAAGTTATTATTTTTTACAACCCTGAGTATAAAATATTATGAGTTTTCATATTTATGATATATATATATATGATATGATATCATATGATAGTAATTAAAACTCATACTAGAGCTGTTTGACGACTAGAGCTATTTGACATCAGTATTAGTCAGTGGTATCGTTGACGGTGTAATGCGTGTGGACTTGACTCTCAGACAGACAGATTTCGTCGCCTTGTGTTCGTGTATTTTGACGAAATTCGAATCCCGGGGAGGAAGAAATAGGGCTTGAACTTGAGGTCGGTTTTTTTATGTTTTTAACTTGGTGAATTTTTGTCATCTTTTTGACAATTTTACGAGTAACTTTAAAAGACCCACCGCACCAGCAGGTGCTTCAACTCATAGTACAAGCAAGACGGCGAGACGTGTAGATTTATTACGTACCAGCTGGCCGTGGCGCAGCTTGGCTCTTCCCGTGGCCAGTACAGTTCACAATTTATCGATACCTATATCCTATATCTAACGAGAAAAAAACCTAGTTGATCAACTAACGGTTTTTTTCTCGTAAGTTGGCCAACTAACGAAATATAGTAAACTGTAGCTTACTGCGTACTATATGACGCGTTAGTTGATCAACTAACGGTTTAAACTGTTAAATAGTAAACTGGTTTAAACTTGAATTGCAAACGAAATACAAGGGCAAACACTGCGGTAGCCTAGGTGAAGACTAGAGGGGGCGAGCGCAGCGAAGGCCCCGAATAGTCTTCGTTTTAGGTTGACATGTAAGAACAAAAGAAACGTAAATTCTAAACCCTGTCGGTCTAGTTTACTATCTGTCGCTAGTTGATCAACTACCGCGTTAGTTTATCAACTTACGGTTTTGACTATCTTCCGGTGACATATATTATATATAAGGGAGAGATGGTGCTACTTGAGCCGGTTTTTGAATATTCGTCGTTGTCTTTTTCACATGGAAGTACTCACACAAACCCAATAGGCAAAAGACCTGCATTTCTGACATCCATAAGAGGCAGGACAAGAGTCACAGATATCCTCCCTAGGGTAGACCAAATGAAATGGAGATACGCGGTTCATAGGTTACGGAGCCGCCAGGATAAATGCAGGAAAACCCTGTCAGATTGTTTCCCCAGAAACATCAAACGAAATGCCAAAATGCGGTGGTCTACACTTCATACGGATAAAGGAGTGACGTCATGTAAGCATACAGGCACATACACTACTTCTAGCCCCACACTAGGACACCCTGTGTCGTGGGAACCAAAAACAGCAACAAGAGGGGTATCTTGATAGATAGACTGTTACATGCCGTATAGAAATAAAACGAGCAAAGTGCGTGTCGGACTTCGCACATTTTCAACTTGAAAATTATTAAATCAAAAATACAGTATTTATCTACTCAATGAGCTCTAAACAACGATACCCCATATGGGGTATGTGATTTTTTTACGCGCACCTGTATGTGTGGCTTTGGGTCAACAAGATGTTTAGACTGTGAAAATTTAAAGACATTACAGCTTTAAGCTTTTGGCTGTAAAACCTGGCGACAGACGACGGACGGACGGACGGACGTATATATGAGTGACAGCGAAAGTGCTCCGTTTGGACCCTTCGGGTACGGTTCCCTGAAATCAGGCCTATGGTTTCGTCTATCAGTTGTTCTGCTCATAGCTAATTAACCATATACTTTAGAGGATATTCAATTGGACTCACCCAAATGCACGTCCATGTGTGAGACGAGCGCGGACTTAATTCTGAACTCGCGCCCGCAGAGATCGCACTGGAACTTAATATCCGTATGCAACGCTCGCTCGTGGCGCTGGAATACAAATAAAATTCGCAATAAAATGGGCCGAATGAATATTCATGGCCCGTGAGCGAACTCTCTCCTCTCTCTTTCTCGCCCCTGTGTATGTATCTCTCTTGTATCCATGCGCCGCTGCTCCAGCAGGCGGCATTCAGAAGCCAAGACATTTGGCGCGGCCTGTATCGCCCAACCTTGAAAGGAAATGCTTCTTAATTTTTGACGTTCGCTCATAACAATTATGATAATTTTCTTCCAAATATTAGAGGTAAAAGGTTCTTTATTCATTCGAACTATTGTCTCGACCCAATAAAACGTCAATAAATAATCATTCATTTCTTTATTGTCTATTGTTTTGTCTCGTCGTAGCCCTATGCGTTCGGCTCGGAAGCACGCGGCCGCGGCTACAGCTAAGGGGCTCTTTTTACTGTAGTATAACTTTGTAAATTTATTTATATTTATTGTTTTGCAGCCCTGGATTTTGAGACACGTAGCGACATCTATCGACGAGGGGCTGAGTTAAGAGATCCGCGCACTCAAGCCGTAGCTAAGCGTAGTAGATAGTCAATCGATTGCTTCACCTTTTCGCCGGTGATAACCGAGAAACGTCTGGAACATTCTAGGCTGATGAATTGTTTTTATATAGGCCTAATGTGGCGAGCCTTATTTTTTTCGATTGTATATTTTTTGATTGTGCATTCATATGTGGAAGCTTGTAATTAGCTTTTAGTGTGCCATTTCGAATCTTATGTAAAAATTATAGCTGTAAGCTTCCCTAAGAAAAAAAATATGTGGCTTCGGATTCAATTTGTGAAGGCGAGTCGCCGCAGCCATTTGATGTTGATGGAGTGGTTGGTGAAGTCGTTGACTTTGAGAAGTTGTCGGCTGGTAGGGAGGCTGGCGTTTCAGTAAAGAAGTCCATTAATTTTGCTCTTTTGGCAAGGGATGAGCTGGATTATGATGTGCTTGCGCGAGGAGGTAGTCCTGCCCCGGAGGAGTTTGAAATTGTCGGGCAGGTGGAGCAGCTGAATAAGGATAGATGAGATCATGGACTTTGTTGGGGATAGTGAGGATGATTTTGTCAAAGTTAGATGAAATCCTCAGTTATCATCATAGCACTTCGAGGAATGCGCGCTCTTTCAAGGACCTTCTTCACGTGCAAGCTCGATGCCATCATCTGTGCCATAGGTTAGATCGGTTGCATCTCAATTGTCCTACCAAGCATTCTTCCTTGTTGTGGCAATGTCTCGATTACGCATTGGAATGCCTAGATGATGCCGTAGATATCTTCCGCACTCCAGAGTCGTGGATTGAGTTGCAGCCGTGGTTCAGTCATCTGGAGGAGTCATCTTTTTACTTCGGTACAGCCATTCCGTATTCTGATGTCTGTGTCCCCATAGCTGATGAAATTGTCGAGCCACCTGCGACTGCCGACATTGTTGTCCCTAGCGCTATTGAGAACTCGTCAATCGTCGTCTCCACTGCGTGTGATACAAATCAGTCACTCACGGCTCCTGACATTTATTCCACCATCATAGGTGACGCCTGCGAGTCTACTGCGATTGCAGATGATTATGTGTCCACTGCGTGTGATGCCTATGAGTCACTCGCGGTTCCTGTCGTTATTGGCCCCAACGTGTGTTGTCTCCAATGCGTTTGATGCCTGCGAGTCACCCGCGACTGACGAGGTTATTGTCTTAGCTGCATGTGAAGTCTGCGAGTCACCCGCGACTGATGAGATTACTGTCACTAACGCGTGTGATGTCTGCGAGTAACCCGCGACTGCTATTGGGTGTTTAGAAATGTTTAGTGAGGATGAATTTTGGTTGGAGTGTTTAGTCAGATTGTTGGGTTTGAGTCTGCTTTTCTCTTGTCTATGGAATGGATATTTTGGAGTGCGTGAAGCTGGATTGTTGGGTTTCTTGTGTTGCTGTTGTTGAAGAGATTGTTAGGTTAGTTATTTTGCTGTTTTAAGGTATTGTGGGGGCGTTATAACATCTAACGGGAGTTCGGGTGTTGGTTTCTTTATCCTGGTATTTTAGAGCTTCATATTCCCAAGCTGAATAAAGATATATTTTTACTTGTGGTCGTTTTTTTCTCCCTCTTTCATTTGGCAGATGAGTCGCTCATGGAGTACGGTTGGGCGTGAAGACTGTTTGTCTTGATTGGGAGAAGTCTATAGTTACGTTGAGTGGGGCGTGAAGACTGTTTGTCTTGATTGGGTGAAGTCTGTAGTTACTTACCCAAATTCTAACCCGATTGGCCCTTCTGGTCATACCGGTTCCCGCCCTTGCTTAGGCATAAAAGTGGCATGGTGGTAGGTTAGTTATTTTTTTCTTGTCCGTTCTTTTCAGCAATATTTGTCTTGTTGAAATGACATCAGATAAAGTCTGTTCTCTGTTCCTTTCAACAACATTTGTCTTGTTGAAATGACAATGGATGAGGGCATCCGTAGGATTCCCGGTGTGAATCCTGTTGTGGCGAGGGAGGTAATGTAGCCTTGTATCATGAGACACGTAGCGACATCTATCGATGAGGTGCTGAGTGAAGAGGTCCCAACAAAAACCCAACTTTTTTCATTAAAATTAATACGTTTTAAACCAATCAATAAGGGAAAAAAAGTAGAAATTCGTCCACTAGGAAGATGATTATGACGTCAAAATAAAATTTATTTATTACTGTTGATTGATTCCACGCCTCACCGAACGGCGTGGAATCCTGAGGGGGTGTGCCTTTGCCACCACGTGAGAGAAAAGAAGTGATGAATTGTTTAATTACCTTTGTCTCCGTAGACAGGAAATCGTAGGCTCGATTCGAGACAGGAATTCGGGAAAGGGGGCACAGTTGGGATAGGATATGGATTGAATTCTTGCCGTCGTTTCGCTGTCGTGCTGCCTGCTGACGTGGAGTCGCCGTCCGAATACGACTTTGTGCTTCACAACACAAATCACTCAACCGATGACGTGAATCTAATTATGCTCAAGAGCCCGACGCTATGAGGTAGATTTACAACCGACCAGGCCCGATGCCTGTATGATAATTGTTACACCGAAACAATCAATAGCCCGACGCTATGAGCAGACATCTTGTTCTCACCGATGAGAAAAAGCCAAGAGAAAAAATTAACCTCCAATTTTACATCTCGGTTCCGATACGAGTGACAGCTGCTAGTGCCGTTTCTCGCTAGTGCTGTCTCGATTACTCGCGATCGATTCGCGCAACAAAAAACCGGTGCGTTTCCGACGCATAAATATTAAACAGTCACCCGCCCGGACAGGCCCGAACCTGTCCCTAATCAATAGGAAGGCGAGAAAGTGTTGCGACCGCTCTCTTGAGGACCGAGTCCCCCACCCTGACTTCTGCTGATCGAGGCGTGCCATCCCGACCCGTGTACAAATTGACGATCCGTCCTCGTCTCCATCTCAATGATGGCAGGTTCGCATCCTTAATCAGCACCAAATCACCGACTTGAGGGGGGCTCGTCCGGTCAGTCCACTTAAGGCGCCGCTGCAAGATGTGCAAGTACTCAAGGGACCACCGTTTCCAAAAATCTTGAGCCATCTGCTGCAACATCTGCCACCTAGTTAACCGACTTAACTTAACATCACCGAATGGGTTTTCTGGCAGGGCGTTAAGGGGCTGACCTATCAGGAAGTGACCCGGCGTCAACGCTTCCAAATCATTTGGATCCGAACTGAGCGGGCACAACGGACGCGAGTTCAGTGTCATTTCAATTTTACAGAACATTGCAGCTTGCGACGCAAGCTCTTCAAAGCGTAGAGAGGTCTCACCGATGATCCTCGTCAGGTGCCACTTAGCCGATTTAACCGCAGCCTCAAATATTCCTCCCCAATGAGGACATCCCGGCGGACTGAAAACCCATTCAATCCCTCGTCGGGAGCAAGCCGTACCGATGGCATCCTGATTACCGTTCAGGAATTGAGTGACCTCCTGCAGATATCGCCTGGCTCCGACAAAATTTGTGCCGTTGTCCGAACGGATTATTGTCGGGAGGCCCCTTCGTGAGACGAACCGATCTAGACAAGCGATAAATGCCTCCGTAGTGAGGTCACTGACCACCTCCAAGTGGACTGCCTTCGTGGCCAAGCACACGAAGACGCACAGGTATGCCTTCACTAATCTGGCGTTCCGTAGCTGTGAAGACTTGACCATGAATGGTCCCGCGAAATCCGTTCCGACACCCGCAAAGGGCCGGATTTCGTTAACCCTATCCGAGGGCAAATCGCCCATCTGGGGCTGCATCGTAGCTGCCTTGGCCCGATAACAAGGCAGGCACCGAAATACGACGCTACGCACTAAGCGTCTTCCCGATAGAATCCAGAACTCGCGCTGGAGAAACGCCATCAAGGCGTGGCATCCGACATGCCCATTCCGAATGTGTCGATCCTGAATCAACAGTTCGACCAACTTCCCTTTCCTAGGGAGTAACAACGGGTGGCGAGCCGCATAAGGCAGGTTGGCATTCCGCAGCCGACCTCCTACCCTCAGCAATCCTTGAGGGTCAATAAACGGGTTGAGCCGAGCCAAAGCTCCCTTCAGTTGGACGCGTCCGCGTCTCAGAATGTCCAATTCGGACTTAAAGTGCACCGTCTGCACGTTCCGTACCAATGCGAACAACGCATGGTTCCGTTCCCGTGGTGTCAGGACCGGTGTCCGCACTCGTTGCGCCTCAGAATTCCGACAATTCCGCGCAAATCGGCAGATCCAGGCGGTCACATTGACCAGCTTGTCGAGCGAGCTGTACCGTTCCAGCAGGCTGAACTCCTCTTCCGGCTCTGGCTGCGTCGTACAGACACCGACTGTCAAGGCGCCGTTCGCCGTGGTAACGCGTGGACTCATTGGCCAATCCGATTCGGTTTGAGTCAACCATTTTGGACCCCACCACAAGGGATGTCCAACCAACTCCGGAGCGTGACACCCACGAGACGCACAGTCTGCTGGGTTCATTTCCCCTGGAACATGTCTCCAGATTAAGGGAACCTCCGAAGTCAAAATCTGCGAAACCCGATTCGCCACAAAAATCTCCAGCTTGTGAACTGAAGCCTTCAGCCAGCATAACACGATCTGGCTGTCCGTCCAAGCGTAGGCCGTATCTTCCAACGCTATTGACCCACGAAGAACCGTCATCGTGTGGTTGAGCAGACGAGTCAGGAGAGCCGCTCCCGAAAGCTCTAACTTGGGAATGGTCAGGCGAGTGCGCAACGGCGCAACCTTGCTCTTGGCCATGACCAACCGCACATCAACCTCCCCGGAGGATTCGACCGTACGCAGATACACCGCAGCTCCGTAGCCCTTCTCCGAGGCATCGCAAAACCCATGCAGGGTGGCGGTGTATCGTTTGGTGGGGACCAACCTCCGTGGCAGTGAAATCCGATTGATGCCAGGGAGGGTCGAAAAGAACGAGTCCCACTCTGAGCTCAATGACCCGCCGATCGGGTCGTCCCATTTCAGCTCAGCAGACCACAATTGCTGCATAAAACACTTGAGCTGAAATGTTACCGGGGTGATCCACCCGTTTGGATCAAATGTCCTAGCCACCGTTGAGAGGACGTTCCGTTTCGTCCAGACCTTCGGGGAGTCCAACTCGACCCGATACGAGAACATGTCTGACACCGGCTGGTACTGGACGCCTAATACCGACAACATATTTGGATTTTCCAAATTTTCAAAAATGTGGGGATCCTGCTGGTAGTCATCCGGAAGACCAGTCAGTAACTCTGGAGAGTTCGACATCCATTTCCAGAGCTCGTAACCTCCACCCCGTAAGAGCTCAACTAGCTCGTCCCGTCGAGCGAGCGCCTCCTCTACGGAATTTGCACCGGTACAGATATCGTCCACGTAGAGGTCCTGCTCCAGGATCGCTGCTCCTCTAGGGAAATTTAACCGTTCTCGATCCGCTAACTCCCGAAGAGTGCGAATCGCCAAATAAGGACTAGACCGTAGCCCGTACGTGTTGGTGTTCAGCTCGTCCACCCTGATGGGCCGATCTGGGCTCTCTCGCCACAGTATCAGCTGATACCGTCTATCGTCAGGGTGAATGACCGTCTGTCTAAACATCATCCGGATGTCAGCTACAAACACAACATTGTGTCGACGGAACCGTGTGATAACATCCGCGATGTCATGATTCAACTTCGGCCCTGAATGCAAACACTGGTTCAGGTTCATGCCGTTAGATATTGATGCCGATCCATCGAACACTACCCGTATTTTGCCCTCCGGGGTCCTCAAGACCGCGTGATGAGGCAGGAAGCAGTGGTCTTCACGCTTCCAGTCGATACCCGAAACCGACATGTGGCCGAGCGACTCGTATTCCCGCATGAAGTCGACGTACTTCTGCCGAAAAATCCCGTCACGTTTCATGCGTCGTTCCATCGACAGAAGCCGCGTCTCGGCTGCATGGTGTGAACTGCCCAGCGGTGGGCGATCACTCCGAAATGGAAGACGCGTGAGAAATCGACCTGACCGAAGGCGACCAGTATTGTTCCGATAAAACTGTTCACACTCTTCTTCAACCGGGTCCAACCGGCGTACCGTAGGTGGTTCCTCCACCTCCCAAAACTTCTGTATCACCTCCGAGAGTACAGAACCGAATAAGGGACTACGAGTCGCTAGGCGTGGGGCAGCCGGCATGACCGGACCCATTACCGCATGGCCCAGTCTGGTGTTGACCGAAACCAGACCAGTCGCCTGCAACACGTGGACACCTGGCACTAACAGGTATCCCAAGGCATCGACACCCAATAAAATATCTACTGGGCCCGGAATATCGAACTCCGGGTCAGCCAGTGACAACCCAGCGACCAACTGTCGCACCGAGGGCGACAACCGTACGTGAGGGTGTGAGCCCATCACATTAGGCATGACTAATGCCGTGACCGTCAGATTCACCGATGAATCCACCCGTGACGAGAGAGTAATCCGACATACTCCCTTAACGGAACCGACTTCCGTGTTCCCAATTCCCCGAATGGAATGTGGATACTCCCTTACCGAAATGCCCAACCGTCTTACAAGGTTGCACGAGACTAAGCACCCCTGGGCCCCCGAGTCCAATAGTGCTCGTGCCATACAAGATTTGCCGTCCGAACTCCACGCTATCACCGAGGCGGTGGGGAGCATGACCGTCTGTGGAGTGGCGGCACCTTGTAAGTGGGCGGCGTGTCCCTAGCGGGAACCCCCGCGGGATCCGAACCCGCTCAGACCTCCGTCGGCCTGGTAACTCGGCTGCTGATATGCCACCGGTGGCATATCAGACCGCATGTACATTAGGGGGTCCCAACCCGCATAATAGGCCCCTCGCTGTCCCGGTACCCGACCATACCGGACTGTGAACGGTGTGCCCGGTGGCCACCGTGGATGGAGGGGGGAGAGCGGATCCAACCTGGGGCGCTCTAGGAATGGGGGCGACATCCGACTGTTCGCCTCCCAGAGCGACGGGCAGGGTGGCGCAGAAGGTGGTGGGCTCCCAGCCTTCGCGCCACTCATAGGTGCCATCTGACACCCGCCCGTAACACGCGATGAGCCAGCGGCCCGAAGTCCTCGCTGACCCTGGATAGCGGCGACCGAACCCCGGCTATCCCGCCTGTTACCCCCCGCGCTGCCCCCTTCCCCTCGGGGGGGGGTCCCGTCCGCGGGTACCCCAGTCACCCCGTTGGTGACTCCCGTTGCCCGGAGGGGGACTGGGTCCGGCCCTGGTTGGGCCCTGTGACCGACCAACCTGAGTCCGGCCCTGGTGACCGTTCGATGGGCCTGACCGGTTCAGGCACAACACGACGTGGTGCCTGCCACCGCAGCCCTCACAGGGGGACGCCCGTGAGCACTCGCTCAGCGGGTGCGGCCCCAAACAACCGAAACACAATCGGTGGCGGAAGACCACCTTCCTGCGGGCAGCCACACCGAGCGCCTTAAAGTTGGCGCAACTGGTCACCTCATGACCGGCACTGTCGCAGTGCACACAGCCGTCACCCGACGGCGCGGCACTCAAAACGCCAAATTGTTTTGACCGACCACCCCCCCGTGGGGGTGGGGGGCGCGGCCCCTCCCGCATCCGCGCGGGTTGGCGCTGCACACTGGCCTCCGAATCCATGGTGTCGCATCGCCTGCATTCACCCTCCAAAAACTCCGTTAATTGGACGAGCGTGGGCAGTTCCGAGCTACTGCCCCCATGCAGCTGTTCAAACCGACCTTGAACAGCTGCAGGCAACCGTGACAAAACCATATATAACACAATATATGACCATTGGTCTACCGGCAGACCAAGGTTCTGAAGGGCCTTAGTGGCCACCAGCACAGGGTTGAGCACCTGTACCCGGATGTCAACATCCCGGGTTACTCTTGGGATGCTGAACAGCTTCCCCAGCTGCGCATCAACCAACCGCCGTTTGTGCTGGTAGCGGTCAAACAATATGACCCGGGCAATCTCATAATTGCCCGCCGTAACCGTAAGGTGACCGACCAACTCCTTCGGTTCACCCCGCAGTGCCATCAATAGCTGGGCCAACTTGTAGGCGCTGTCCAGGTCGTCCCGACCGTGGACCAGGCTATCGAACAAATTGATGAATGCCGGCCACTCATCAATTGCCCCACCGAAGGCCGGAATCTCCAGGTGTGGAAGCCGTCCAACCACACCCTTAGGGGGGGGGGTCTCCGCTACCCTCCCCGCGGTCATCCCGACGCGACCGCTTAATTTTTTCGGCGCGACGCTCGAAGTCGCCCAAGCACTCCATCGCTTGGTCAGCATCCGCGCAGAGCTGCCTCACTGCAGCCACCGAGGCCTCATCCGTAAGCCCGAGGGCTTCAGCCTCGGCAGCCAGCCGACACACCTTTCCGACGCGTGTCATTGCGTCCTCCACACGCTTGAGCAGGACATCGTCCATGTCGGGTCGCTCCACATACTTGTGAGTATGGGCGAGCCATCTCATCTCCTCACGGACACCATATCGCAGTACCGTCAAGGGCGAAGGTGCCATGGTTATCGATTTAATTGTTCCTGGTCCTATGCTTCACTGCCGAACTAAGCACAGCCAGATACCAGCACTTTCCCGTCAGCGCTGGGCACAGAAATTAAAACTAAGTTGTAAAACCCAAGGCAACCACTAAACAATTAAATCCTAAACAATATTTAATATGGTCGCCCTGTGGACATACACCTTATAATATACACTCTAAATCAATTAGAGAATGCCACCATAAAACACAATACAAAAATAACCCACAAAACTTGATTATGAAAACAATACAAAATAATAAGTGGCTTCTTATGAACCACACTTCCTTTGAGGTCAGCAAATCTGCTTAATACCCCTTAAATAGCCCGACCCTGCTGTGTAAACCGAAATAACACTGTAGGACTATAGAACCCGACGTTCTATCGCAAGTAATACAATCTAGGCTTCGCAGAATGACTGTTCAATCCTTTATGCGTACAACCAGTAGTTTCCGACTACAAATTTATAACAACTGTTAACTAAATTGGCACTTATACTTTCACTTACCGAAAATGAACTTTAATCATGGTATACCGACCACAGGCTCATTGCCGACTTGAGCCAATCTGGGATATTCTTTTCTCCCAACTATAATGTGACAAAGGCAACCCTACCGTGAATCGAGGATTTCCCACAGGGAAACCACGCTCTGCTACCAAAATGATTGATTCCACGCCTCACCGAACGGCGTGGAATCCTGAGGGGGTGTGCCTTTGCCACCACGTGAGAGAAAAGAAGTGATGAATTGTAGACAGGAAATCGTAGGCTCGATTCGAGACAGGAATTCGGGAAAGGGGGCACAGTTGGGATAGGATATGGATTGAATTCTTGCCGTCGTTTCGCTGTCGTGCTGCCTGCTGACGTGGAGTCGCCGTCCGAATACGACTTTGTGCTTCACAACACAAATCACTCAACCGATGACGTGAATCTAATTATGCTCAAGAGCCCGACGCTATGAGGTAGATTTACAACCGACCAGGCCCGATGCCTGTATGATAATTGTTACACCGAAACAATCAATAGCCCGACGCTATGAGCAGACATCTTGTTCTCACCGATGAGAAAAAGCCAAGAGAAAAAATTAACCTCCAATTTTACATCTCGGTTCCGATACGAGTGACAGCTGCTAGTGCCGTTTTTCGCTAGTGCTGTCTCGATTACTCGCGATCGATTCGCGCAACAAAAAACCGGTGCGTTTCCGACGCATAAATATTAAACAACTGTAGATAGTAACATATACTCAGCAAACGTAATTTTTTGCCTCTTCTCTACATTGGACCACTGTGGGAGTGTGCGCGTTCATCCCAGAGCGTGTCATGTATGCCGCGGCCACTCTGTGCCGCTGCCAACTCGTGTGTGACTACATGTGAATATGTGGAGGTGACTCACACTAAGTGCGGAGCGCAACGTGCAGGCGGCTTGACAAACGGAGCAAACGTAGGGGCACATCCCGCGATGCAGCAACACGTGCGCGTTCAGCCCAGAGCGCGTCATGTATCCCGCGGCCACTCTGTGCCGCTCCCAACTCGTGTGTGACTACATATGAATATGTGGAGATGCTCACACATAGTGCGGAGCGCGACGTGTAGGCGGCTTGACAGACGGGGCACACGTAGGGGCGCATCCCGCGATGCAGCAACACATGCGCGTTCAGCCCGGTGCGCGTCATGTACACCGCGGTACATTCGTCGCAGGAGAACCTCTTTTGTTTGCTGCCAAGTAGAAAAACACTCAGGCCTTCCGCAAATCGAGCTATGCGTCGATGAAGCCAATGCGACGCACCTCATAAAATAGGTTTCAAAAAATTTGCATGCAACACAAATGAACTCTGAAGTATGGGGAGTCGCAGTCGCGTCCCGTCGCGTATTTAAGAAGTTTGGGGATGTTCTAAATGTGATGAATTCAGACAAAGGCGCTAAGTAGTCAGCAATTTAATGTTTTACAAGAGTCCGGCGCGTTTCTTGATTGAACACGGACAAGGTGGCCGTATATTTTTCAGTTTGATGATTTTGGCACAGTGCCTTTGATTCTTGTTCTTCTAATAAATTCTAGAATATCGCTGTCTTTCTCCGTCCGCCCTAATATTTAGAGGTGTGGAGTCGAACTTACTCAGCCTTCACGACCTGGTCCTTCGGCAGCAGGAAGGGCCGCGCTCGTCCCTTCAGCCCCACCATGCGCGCGCGCGCCCGCAGCACTATTGCGCGGTCGGGCGCCCTGCAACGCTTCTCGTGCTTGTACAAGTTCGTTATGCTGGAAATTACATTTTTAGGGTTGCTATTAAGGAAGAACAAGACGTTCCTATATAGTAAGTTCAAAAACTAAAACGCGACTGCCAAAACATCGCGCTTTATAGTATAACACCTTGATCGCCACCGGATTTGTTTGATCGCTTATCTATTTTTCACATAATTCATCAATAGTACTTTTTTCAATCGCGATTTTTCACGAGTTGGTATTTTCATATTCGCGTAAATTCATACAATAATAATAATAACAATAATACTAATGTTCATTCATAGATCATAAAAGTAAAGACAATTATTACAAGAACATAAAATAGGCATAAAGTTACAGTTTTCGTGAAGCAGGCCAACCATCTAAACTCTGATTTTTTATTCCGTAGAATTCTGACATTTCAGATATCATAAGGTTCTTTATGAGGACAATTATTATTTTATTCATTTTGATTAGTGTAAAGTGCAGGTGTAAAGTGTGGCTGTGAAGTGTAAAGTGCTAACAACGTCTGAACAGCCAGTGTTAATGTAAAGTGCAGGTGTAAAGTGTGGCTGTGAAGTGTGAAATGCTAGCAACGTCTGAACAGCCAGTGTTGGGCAAGTAATGCATCGTGACTGATTCGCGGCTGTGTGCATTGTATTTCAATGAAAGGGATTATTTAGGGATAAATAATTAAAAAGGCGGTTAATATATTTACGATCAGATATTGTTTATCATAATAATGAGATTTGCTTATGTTATGAAGTGGTGTATCAGCGTTGATATCTCGGTATGTATCTGAGGGCACTATACATCAGGATGGTCTTCTGGAATGTCTTAATACCCTCCAAAGTGTTTGTTTCGGTTGTACGCCTCCAATCTTGAACAGAAATCACATTGTTGTAAATGAATTTCATCAATTTGAGGAAAATACGAAACATTACCTCGAATTCTTACCATGTTTACCTTTCTATCAGATGAGCTTTTTTCCAGCTACTGATGCATTTCTCCTTCGAAGCTCAGTTTGAAGTTCCCGCACAGTCATCATCAGCGAATACGTGGTTTTATATCGCAATTATATGCACAAAATCGAAACCCGATACTTGATACAAACGTAAACAAGGTACTACCGTTGACGTGAGAGTAATATTTGTTCTGTGGCTATCGACGTTTAGCTGTCACTTTACTTGATAGAATAGTGTAATCTGGATGATTTTTTACTTGTTTGTGCAAATTATCAGTTTTGGACGCAGCGAAGAAGACCGGTTTTCATTCACGGTTTTCTTATGATTTTACTATTAGGAATATTGTGATTATAGGAGTTGTATTTTGCTGCTGATTTGAATAGGATTATCAAGTTATTTAAGGCTACATCGGGTTCTTCTATCAGATTTAAATGGGAGAAATCATTCCCCACGAATTCCTCTAAGAACTTATCGAGGTTTAGACGATTTCGAAATTATTTGGTAATGCAGGGGTTGTATTATCCCAGCAAGACAGAAAAGTATCTCATGCGATACGAGAATGACTAGCAGTAACAAATTAAGAATTACCTAAAACTTAAAAAAAATATTAAGAAAACTAGACAAAATTTAAGATTGTTGAAAAATAGCCAGAAGCGGCAACCGAATAGAATTAAGAGAGTAAGCTTAATCACACAATGTGAGGGCCTTCAGAAAGAAGTTAAGCACTTGACAGCAGACTATCAGCATGCGCAAGCACAATTCAGGGAAATTTGAGGCCTCAGATTACATGTACAGACAAAGTGAGGGTTATATTGATCAACTGCAGACACAACTCGCAGACACTATCAACAGACATGAAGTGAGTCAAAGGGACCTCAAAGAACTATCCACAGCAGCATCGGAGCTGTTCCAGCTACAGCAGTAACGGTCAGGGCTGCTAGGCTTACTGCTGGACGACAACGAGGTAGCTTTGCCGCCTGCCGCGCCTGCTTCACCTGGGACGGATGTCGTCATGCCTGCAGCGCCTGATTCGTCTGCGATGCCTGTCACACCTACCGCGCCTGCTCCAGCTATCACGCGCCGTGGAGGACGTCGCGCTGGGCGCGGTGCTGGTACATCACATGGGCCCGCCTTGCCCCGCGCCACCCGTTCCCGAAGCTGACGACGACGTGCAGTCGGGGGGGTTATCCCATGCCCCCGCCCGAGCACCGCGGACGACGGCTCCAGTGTCACAGACCTCTGTCGCCACACCACGTGCTCTGAAGGCATCTACCATCCCAGCCATCGTCTTCAAGATTCCGCAGCCTCAGCCTCGTCCTCGACGTCACGCGCGTCAGTCTCCGGCTCGTGAAAGTACAGCGAGCAGTGTACGAGGAGGCACCTCGCTGCTCGCTGCCGCGAATGCCTCGCCGCTCGCCACCAAGTGCATCTCACCGCACTCCAACACCTGTGTCCCGCCACTCACCTCCACTCGTATACCGCCAACTACCAAAATAAGTGCTCAGAGAAAAACTCTATTGTTCTCCGACAAATTAGGTGCAGGACTTGGACCTCTACTACATTACCGGCTTAACCAAAAAGTAACTAAAAGTTTGCTGTCCAAATAGTTAATTTGTAGATCTCGGAAATATAATTAGTCGTGGTATCTATGATGAGTACAACACTATTGTAATTATGGTGAGAAATCATTCAAACATCAGTCGGAACGATTTGAATAAAAGTGTTGAAACACTTGTAGACTTTCATAGGATGAAATGCAAACTTATACTATGCAATTTTCCATACGCCTGTAATTTGACAGAACAACAAAACAAATCTGTGCATATTATGAATATTCATTTAATTAATTTAACGTGTCATCACACGTCACACACATTTATATTTCGACATGAATAATTTGATTCATAACTTTACTCTGACTCAGGATACGTTGTACAGATGACATGGAACCCTATTGGGAATTCACCGGTTAATAATACTTTGCATGCAACATTGGAATCTGTTTCAAGTAATTTAAATTATTTCATAAGACAATAGAGGAAATCTCTAGCATACAAGAGCCACTAAATAGTCAGAGGGTAGGCCCCACTTAAATATTACCCATCAAAACATCCACGGGCTACCTGGCAAAGTACTTGTATTAGAATTATTTTTAAAAATTTCCTTGGATGACCAGGCCAATGCTGACTGATGGGCTGGGCTCATCAACCAATGTGTGAACAACGTCAAAAATGCATGCCCAGCCACTCGACACGTGGCGTGGACAGCCCACTGCTGGCTGTACTGGGCATTTTTTTATTAGGTAACGCTTTTTATATAAATGTTATTGTAAATTATTGGCGTCAGCCTGGATCTCGTAAAAATGGTTGAGTCTTACTTGAGCAATCGACTATTTAGGGTTCACATTAACGACGACACGTCTGATTTGTATCCCGTACTACCAGGAATTGTTTTTAATTCACATTAATGACATTCCCAAACAGATTCGGACACACATTGCTTGATTGATACAGCTTCATACACAACATCAAACGATGTTGACCTTATAATCATCCGTCTGGAACTATCTATCGAGCTACTATCTGAATTCTTTCGTACATGGAAACTTAAATTGTACGCGACTAATACAGGGGCTATTTACACGACAGCAGACGCTGCCCACCCTTCAACTACCCTGGCAGAAATCGGTGAAATACCTTGGTGTCCTCCGAGACCATAACATGAATTGGACCGAGCACATAAATGGCCCTAAATGCCCTCAATCTTGTGCTATATAGATAGAGCCCATCCAATAAAATACGAATATATTGCACTTTGATTAGAAATTTCATTACATTCGCTGCACCTGTGTGGGGTAGCACTTGCACATCAAATCATACAAAACTTCAAACAATTCAGAATATAACATTGGAAAAAGCATACAATGCTCAGAGGCTTAAAAGTAAGGTAAGGCGCCTAATAAACAGGGCAATGAACACAGCTTTAGATGTGTCTGGGACAACTGTTAAAAAAAGCGCCTGCGGTACAGAAGTATGAACTCGGCGAACGTTCTGCAGCAACATCGAGAGCTGTGCGCAGGCGAACAGGATAAGGAAGGTTCTCTGCCAACAATCCCATCAAAACCTTGCATCCCTGCGCAAAGCGGATAACACACTCACCGACACTCCAGAAGAAGCAGAATGTAGCTTAGTACAGACACACTTCCCAGACTGTCAACTATTAAGGACGGTCAACTGGACGGAGGAGGAGATAACACCGACCGAGGAGCAGTGGGAACTTCACTCGAGGTAATCAACCCACAAAAAACAAGGTGGGCATTCAACAGCTTTAACTCGTTTAAATCGCCGGGACTGGATGGCATTTTCCCGGCTTTGTTTAAGTGGGGAGGAGACTAACTATTAACCACTGTCATGGTAGCATGTCTGGCACACAGATATGTACCGAGACACTGGAAAGGTAAAAGTAATTTTCATACCTAAGCCTGGTAAGAGCGACTACTCAGATCACAAGTCCTATAGACCAAACGATGGAAAGGTTATGTTATAGTGATCTGCGGGAGAAGGCTATAAGAAACATACCCTTGCATAAAATCAGCACGCCTACAGTCAGGGTAAATCTACAGAATCAGCTCTTCATTCTGTTATTAGCAAAATTGAAGAAGCCATCAACAGTAAGTTTATGTGCCTAGGAATCATTGACATTGAAGGAGCCTTCGACAAGACTAAATTCACCAGCATAACAGCGGCACTGGTAAAACACGGAGCAAACGCAGTTATGGTGGAGTGGATAAGTAATATGTTGAGTAAATGAGTCATCAAACTCACTTCAGCCGAATCCCAAGACGCATTGGTAGCGAAGGGATGCCCCCAGGGAGGTATCCTCTCGCCACTGTTTTGGAACCTGGTGGCGAATGACCTCATCACCAGACTGAACGCACAATACTAATACACGGTAGGATATGCCGACGATATAGTGATACCAGAACGGCATCTGATGTCTCCCAAGCAGCACTGCGGATCGTGGAACGCTGGTGCACAACTAACGAACTATCAGTCAACCCAAACAAGACGGAAATGGTAATGTTCACCAACAAGCGCAATCTGGGCAACTATCAGATACGCAGGTTGTTTGGACAGAGCTACAATTTGCTGCCGTGGTAAGGTACCTTGGTGTAATACTAGAGGGCAGGCCAAATTGGAGTAACAATCTGAAAAACGAGATAGATAAAGCAACAGCTACATTTTGGCATTGCCGAAAGCAGCACTGCGGATCGTGTTAAACAAACAAACAAACTATCAGTCAACTCAAATAAGACGGAAATGGTAATGTTAACCAACAGGCGCAATCGCAATAAAGCGAGTGTCACATTTTGGCAGTGCCGATGAATGGTAGGTAAAACCTGGGGACTACCCCAAAAACCACTCAGCTGTCATCAGAGCCTTAATAAGCTACGGCGTGATAGTCTGGTGGCCACGAACCAAACTATCAACTGTCAAAGCAAAACTACAACGACTCCAGAGGCTGGCTTGCATGGCAGCAGTGGGGTGAATGAGGACCACACCCACTGCGGTTTTGGATGGATCTGCCACCGCTACGCCTCTTCATCACACAGGAGTCGGTACAGACATAAAAACCTAATCTACTGATTATGTGGAGAACGGTTTAGTTTATACTCAGGATTGACTTGGAAACCCTTTTTTCCGTCACTCTAGTACAATGGTGAAAACACAGATTTGAGCTCAAATTTTGCAAGAACAACCGATAAGACTTAAAACATGACTTGTGCAACCAACCTTCTGAAATCCACTCCACATGCGTAGCAGAACAAGTAGCGGGGTCCATGTTTGTCTTGATAGTGACGAGTCACTGACATGACATTGTTACATAGAGCTTCACACTCTATACATCTGTAAATGAAATAGAATGTTAGGTTAAAAAAGAAATCAGCCCCTGATTAATCTATTTGAGCTAAGGAACGCGAAGCTTGAAGGAAGCGTCTCAGTTTCAACTTGGGCAAAAATGCTTTCTTATGTCCAGATTTCCAATATGCAAATAAAAACAACATTATTGAAAGAATATTACTTTAAATACGAATTTGTGAAATCAGTCTCGTGATTCCAGCGGAGGGGGGGAGGTATAGGGGTCCCCCTTAAAGTCAAAGTCAAAGTACTTTATTACTGTAGATTTACATATTACTTAGCAAACGTCATTTTTGCCGCTTCTCTACATTGGACCACTAGTCCAGTCAAAATAGACAAAAAAAAACTAAGTTTGCAAAAATTCGCAGAGCTGAAAATTGGTGGAGGTCTCAAGTAATGTTTTATTTATTTATTTATTTATTCAGGGGTTACAAACAGGACAAGTTACATTACAAAAACAAACAGAGGATAAATATACAGTTAATTAAAATCTAACTTATCCCTTAGGGTATCCCACTTATGGCTTAAATGATTTGGGAAGAATTAGCTCCGAATGAGCAACAACTAAAGTACTTAGGTGCTAAGAATATACATTCTTACTAAAATTAAAAACCAAAATATGAGAGAAAAATGTGCATTGTTTACAATAAGGGTACATCTATTGCACAAACGTGCATGAAATTACCACACCACAGTCAAGGATTATTATCCTCGAGTTTTTTGAACAACAGCTTGCGTATGGAGTGCTTAAACCGATTGACAGATGAATCAAACAAGTCGACCTCTGCAAAGTTTTTGTCGTGGTCTGCACAGAGTCGACCTATTGGCGCCCTTTTACCAGCATTGGTGCGAGCGGCTTTCACGTGGAAGAGCCGCTTGTGCCGCGGAGCTCTGAGCGGGACATGGTACCTTATAAGGGAGACAAGCTCTGGGCAGTTGTAGTAACTGGTGCAGATCCGCTTGAGAACAACGGCGTCCACGAGGGTGCGACGATCGTGGAGGGACGTCTGTCTGTAGTTTGTAAGCAGGATATCATATGACCTCTTTGGAGCCCTGACACGGTAATTGAGACTACGGAGGAACTTCTTCTGTACCATTTCAATTTGTGCATCATACGTTGCATAGAAAGGATTCCAGATAGGGGATGCGTATTCAAGATGGGAACGAACGAGAGAGCCGTAAATCGTGAGGTAGGACTTGGGTTTCTTAAAGCTCTTAGTTGTACGCATGAGGAATCCAAGCATCTGATAAGCTTTCTTAGTTATGTGTGCGATGTGTGCATCGAAGGTCAACTTTGCATCAAAGTAGACGCCAAGGTCCCGAATACATGTGACCCTTTGCAATGCATGTCCGCCTATATGATATTCACGCGTATTACGCTCTATCACCTGTTTTGTGAATCTTATATATTGACACTTATTGTATGCTAGAGATATACTATTAACGATACAGTAAGCGTCAAGTCTGTCCAGGTCCTGTTGGAGCAACACGGTGTCCATGTCGGAATGGATTTCCCTATAGACCTTTAGGTCATCCGCGTATAGTAAAAAGAAATGGGCCTATGATAGATCCTTGAGGAACGCCTGAGGTTATCAAAACTGCATTTGACAGTTTGCCATTAAGGGCGATAGATTGGTGCCTGTCTTCTAAGTAAGATGCAAACCATCTCAGTACGTCTCCCTTGATTCCATTGTATGCCAGTTTTTTAAGAAGCAGCAAGAGATCGACTTTGTCAAATGCTTTCTTGAAGTCGGTGTATACGGAGTCCATTGCGACATTCTGATCCATGGCTTCAAAGAGATCGTTGGAGTAAATAAGTAGACTCGTGAGAGTGGAGCGGAGTTTGACAAAGCCATGCTGTTTTGGATCAAGGAATGGTTCTAAAAGGGGATATACTCTGTTATGTACCAATTTTTCGAATGTTTTAGCTAGGGTGGATAAAAGGGATATGGGACGATAGTTGGAAACCTCATTTTTTGGTCCTGACTTATGGATAGGCGTGACATAGGCAAGCTTCCAGACTGATGGTACAACGCCCTCTTGTAATGATTTGTTAAATATAATAGTAAGTGCTGGAGAGATATATTCATGCAAATTTTTCAGGAATATAGGTGGAATTTTATCTGGACCCGCACCCTTGGTGATGTCCAACTGTCGAAGAACTGAAGTTACTTCAGGTTCAGATAGGGTCAAGCTGGACAGGTGAAGGGGACTATTGGGATTGTCAATAAGATTAAGTTCGACCAAGTTAGGCGACACCCCTGAGTTTGGCTCAAACACGGACAAGAAATATTCAGAGAAAAGTTCGACTATTTCATCAATTTTGTGTGAAGTAGTGTCTCCCGACTTCATCACTGAAGGGTAGCCGGTATTGGTTTTTTTAAGAGCGGTAGTGTACTTCCAGAAGTTTTTAATGTCCACCTTAACAGACTCCTCGACATTACTTACATATTTTTTGTTGCAAATGTCCATCTCATGTTTACATTTGGCGCGTAACTTAGAAAACCGATTGTAGTCCGCCAACGCTCCATAGACTTTCCACTTCTGCCACGCTTTGTCTTTCAGATTAAATAATTTTATCAGATGCTTAGAGAACCAAATGGGATATTTACATGATTTAGTTTTAACACGGGGGAAAGTTATATCAATAATATAATATATATGTTTATAGAATAAATCTAAAGATTCTTCTGCGTTCAAGTGTGTCAATTCTGTAACCCAATCAATGCTCTGCAGTTTCTCGATAGCAGTGACGTAGTCTGTTTTATAAAAGTTAAGCTTAGTGATGTTTGCGTTCGGTAATATTTTTTGGACATATTGGTAGATAATGATATTTCCAATGGTGGATGATGTCTATCAACGTTCAATACAGGTTGCGTGGAGGTAGCGACATCAATGTCAATTATATTGCTTAGCATTAAATCAAGAGTCCGGTTGTTTATGTTTCTGATGCTATTGAATTGTAGCATATTTAGAAGTGACACCATTATATAAGAAATATCAAAAGCCCCCTTCGAAAAATATCACTTTTTCGCATTTTTCTCATAAATGGTAGGTATTATCACTAAAGCAGGTCAGACGAAAGTTCTCGACATCAGAGCCATTAGGGCCTATGTTCATTTTTGCAACTTTTTAGGAGAGGTAAAATAAACTTTTACCTCACTATAAAGCTAACCAGAGATGCTTCTTTTGGAGTCCAAATACAATTTTAGTGTGGTTTGTTTAATGACAATACAAAAGCGCTTAATTTTAAATCAATAACTCTGCTTTTATGGCGATAAAATCAGATTTTGTTTCTTTGGGTATGGATATCGGCCCCATTTTTCGGCTGCATATAGTAAATTAATAGCTCATGTCAATAAAAGACCTTATGGCTGTACATTTTATAAAAACACCAGAGTATGATCTTGAAATGAGACCATTTAGCTCAAAAAAAATATCGGATAAATAATTCAAAAAATAGGCTGATGTTAACATCGGACCAAAATAAAATAACACTTTAAAATTATCCCTTTATGTATGGTAACAACAGACTCTATGGTTCGGGGAAAATTGGAATTCACATGATTTTTGGCTTGCGCATGTCTACATCAGATTAAATATCTCTAAAACATATTAAATATCTAGGACTAAATTGAAAATATGAAAAAATGCTGAAAATTAAACATATGACTAAACTGTGTGTAAGATACGTCCCTTTGGTTCTGAAATTATTAATGCGGTGCAGGTTTTATTTTAAAATTAATATCTCATGGTGTCTTAAACAATAGTAATTTCAAAGCAGGTAGGTATAATGAATAAAAGGACAAAATATAGTACTAATTATAATTTTAATTAAAGCATAACACATAAAAATATTTATTAATGTAATTTTTTGTAATTTTGACATATTATTTTATATTGGACATTGTAGTCTTGAAATAAACAACTATTACTATTATTACTAATACTATTTACAAGTCTATATAGAAAGACTGAGTGCTAGTACTGAGGCTCGGCGTTGGCAACCATTTCTGTAGAGCCAAAAAAAGGACTCTTTTTGATTTATCGGCATAGGAGGTATTTTTGTCCTTTGCTTTCAAATCATACCGTATATCCGCTAGACTGTCACGCGGACACATTTTGACCGATGCAAAATACCCCAGTCTGTCACGCGGACACATTTTGACCGATGCGTAAAAGGCGGTAAATAAGGACCGTTATTTAATCAAAGCGTTTGTCTATCTTGCTCAAACTTCCACTAAACGTTGCCGAAAGAAGGAGAAAGGCATAACATCCTTTGTTTCTACTCTAAAGCAAGCATTAGTGGTTGACCGAGGCAATGAAATATCGCGCCGTCAGTCATGTGCCAGCGCTTATTGAGTGGGTGGTGGTGGTGTGGTTGTGGTGATTGCTTTCCAGGATTATTGTATGGGGAGGCATGTTATTATTATTTATTTATGTGCGATAACGTATTTAGATGTAAATAAACTACAAACATGCTATATTTTTTCCATTTTTCATTTTTTTCTACAATTGGAAAAAAAAATAAAAAAAAAATAGATTTAAAATTACAATTAAAATATATTGCTAGGCAAAACTGGACTATTCTTTTTTATCCGGTAGCTTATTTAAAAGCCATTCCAACGATATAACTTTCTTAGAGAGCTCCCATAGAAAAAATAGAGATATCGTCATTTTAATGAAACGGGACGTTAGCGGGCGGAGTTCGCGTGCGACCCCGTGACAGACGCGGCCATTTTGCATTTTTGGGTTTGACAGTACAGAGGATATTTGCCTTTTGCAAATGGTCATCCCTCTCTTTCGTAATCTCCATCTTTTTTTCTAAATTGGTTTCCTCTTTGATCAGTCGGTTAAATTTATCAGTCATCGCACGTATCGATACCGGTCAGTTTAAATGAAAGGTTAAATTGGTGTTAAAAGTTTCTCTATAAGCCATTCTTTGGCGTACTGCTTCTGGTCTTTTCCTTCCTCTATCATCTTCTCTATTATAATGTGTATACATTAATGCTACATTTATTTCTGGTCCTAGGTACCTCTTCCGACTCTTCTCCCGCGTATAGTGGCTCTCATGACTAGGAAAAGATGAAATATGGTCTTTATTGATGTCACTATTGCCTCGCTAGTTTTGTTCGAAGGGACATGTTTCCCTCTCTGGTCGCTTTCTGTTAGACCGTTTTCATCTTTTTGTTTCAGTGTTATCTTTACGTAATTTTCTCCGATGGAAAGTGTATTTAAAACATCACTTTGCAAACACTGATGAGATCCTCATTTACCTGCAGGTGTTAATTAAAATTGAAAAAATTAAATCCTTTTATCGTCTTGGAAGGTGCTCTTCACTCGAGTCCTTATTTTAATTGTCTTGGTAACCCTGTCTGCAATTAAAATTTCCACAAGATCAACAACAAACTGTTCCATTTTAATCATAATAGTTTATTTTTTAATCAATAGGACACCATTTAATTAAACTAAACTACAATTGATTGTGGAGTATACCTACCGGGGAAACCACGTTAAAAAAAATGCGCCTCGTACACTACCTCATAGATGGTGCGGAAAAGTGTGCATATTATGTAGAATATGACTTCTTCAATCCTTGTCATCGCGATATCTCTGGAATGGTGATCCGTAGGGAAAAAAATATTGAGACAATTTTTGTAGATATTTGCATGATCTACAAATTTCGTCTGACCTATTTTAGCGATAATACCTCCGATTTATGAGAAAAATGCGAAAAAGTGATATTTTCGACATTTGACCTTATGCGATTTTTTTTGCACAAGCCGGATGGATGGGCACTTTTGATATTTCTTATATAATGGTGTTCGACTGGATTACACTGTGGGAGAAGAAGGGCTTAGAAACTCCCACAGATTGATTTTTAGATCTCTTTTAAAAATTGCTTGTGCGTCTGACCTATTTTAGCGATAATACCTCCGATTTATGAGAAAAATGCGAAAAAGTGATATTTTCGGCATTTGACCTTATGCGATTTTTTTTGCACAAGCCGGATGGATGGGGACTTTTGATATTTCTTATATAATGGTGTTCGACTGGATTACACTGTGGGAGAAGAAGGGCTTAGAAACTCCCACAGATTGATTTTTAGATCTCTTTTAAAAATTGCTTGTGCCTAACTAATACAAATATGAAAATTTTAATTATTATGATTAATAAGCAGTAATAAATAATTACAAAATTATTAACAGCAAGGTCTATGTTGAGCTAGATTAACCCCATACAGTCCCGTCATTTAAGTAATCTTGTACATTGTAATATCCCTTTTTAGACAAAGTCGCTTTAGCATGCTTTTTAAATTGCTCAAATGGCAATTTCAAAATCTGCAGAGGTATCTTATTGTAGTAAAGAATGCACTGACCCTTGAAAGAATTGCTAACATTCGCGAGTTTAAAACGGGGCCCACATAGTCTGTGATTATTTCTCAGGTTAACATTAAAGCTATCGCTAAGTTTGGAAAATGTTGTAAGGTTCTTGCGTACATACATTATATTTTCGAAAATAAATTGACTAGCTACAGTTAGTATGTCAATTTCTTTAAAAAGTTCTCTTAAGGAGTCTGTTCTTTTTAAGTTATAAATTGCTAATAGCCACATCCATGCATTGTCTGATGTTCCTAACAGCGTAAGCCGCAGAACTTAATTTACCAGCTAATTTATCTATGTGGGGTCCCCACTGCAATTTGCTATCAATGGTTATTCCAAGAAACTTTGTATCATTTACTAATTCTAACTTGCTGTTGTCTAACACTAAACTGGTCTCAACTTGTCTGACATTTGGAAGTGAGAATTTGATTCACTTGGTTTTACCAGCATTTAACAATAAATTATTAACTGTGAATCAATTCAAGGTTAAAGACAATACACCATTAACATCATCAAAATCTCCTTTTTGTCTTTAAATTTTGAAAACAATTGAAGTATCCTCAGCAAACAACACTATGTCAGTCAATTTCTCCACCATGAAAGGCAGATCATTAACATATACCAGGCATAAGAAAGAGCCTAATATGGAACCTTGTGGAATGCTAATTTTTACACCCGATCCATCCGATTTAACGCTGTTAACTTCTGCCTTACCTTACTACCCCCCACCCTCCTCAACCACAAATTAAGGTGAATGATTTCTATATTTTGCTGCTTGAGCCACTGCAACCTACCCGCCAAGCAAGTCAAGTTTAACCACACTTACTTGGCCACTTATTATTAATGAATCATGACATGAATCAGTTAAGATTCACACAATCTTGAGTGATTTGGGGCCCAGTCAGTATTATACTGGATCAGTCAGCATTTTAGTTTACTAGGTTGTCCATAATAAACTGTCCGGTGGGAGTGTATATAAGGGGGGTCCTACTTACTCAAATTGTAAATCATGCACTCTGTAGAAATCAGACTTAGGTTTCGGCGGCTTTACATTCTTCATGATCATGTGCAAATGCTCTACCAGTGCCTCTTGATTCTTCCTAAAATAGGGATTCTCTTTCCTGAGTGCAGCAACAAAGGAGCGGCGTTGAGAGGGTTCCAACATTTTCCCCCGTCTGCGGGTAGATGTACTGTGTACTGGTTCAAACTCAACCATACCAAGATTCGAAATTTGGTTACAATCAACATCATTGTCTTCATCTGGTAAAGTGATCTCATCGGAATCCAGCTCATCTTCATCAAGGTATTGTAAGATTAGGGGTTCTTGTTTAATATTACAGAGTCCCACGTCTTCTAGCGTTAGATGCCGGCCATGCCTTTCCGCTGCTTCCAAAAGATGCTCAACTTCCATCTCATTTTCTTCTTCCAGTTCTAAAACCTCCTCTTTGATCATGATTGGCGCGGGAAATTTGTCAGACATTTCCTCTTCGTCACCGTCTCCAATAATGACTAAAAACATATCCTCCTCGGCCGCCATGCTAAGTAACGCACCACAAGCAATTCACTGGAATATCTCCTAAAATCAGAAATGAAGAACAAAATCAAAATACAGTCTGTCTACCGAAACACGAAAACCAAAACAAAATAAACAAATCAATCAAAACAAAATCCCTTCATTTCATCGCCGGAGTGCCTTTTTTCGGATGGAATAGGCACATTCAGGCACAAGCACAAGGGTACAAGGCCTAAGTTTCACCTTCAGCCAGAAGGGCATCACTTAGCTACGCTACTAAAAAACTGTTTCTTACTCAATAGTAAATCCTGGCTACGTGACAGCAATTACCAACAATTAGATTGGATTAATATAGAACGAGAGAAAATGAAAGGAGGGTGAAATGCTCCGAAAAATAACCCTTTGCCTTTGTTTTTTTTTTGAGTGAACCGATTTTATTTGTTACTTTTTACAAAACATAAATGTACAAATTTTTATTCCCTTCTCATAAATTATAATTAGGAAATATCAAATTGTTTTTAGTTAATTTGAAAAAAAATTATCATAAAATACTTATATTCGTTTTTAAACGTTTACGATAAACTCATAGATAAACGAAAATTACTCGATCCAAAAGAGTTTCGTGATGAGATGCGATCTAGTTTTTATATTTTTTTTGTAATGGCAATGTATTGTACTTTTGCCAGCGTCAAGTTTTTATTTAATTTTTTATTTTTTGTTATTTGCTTCTTTTTTATTATTATTATTTGTGTAAAGGTAGGGTAAACGTGTGTAAACGTTTATAGATAAGGTAAGGAACGGAAATGATAGGGAATTCGGAAAAAAATAATTAACATCAGTTTTGAATATTTAATTATAAATTAATTATATTTAATATTACATCTAAGGACATTTCAAATTATATACATATGAATAGGAAATGTATTTTTATATTTTATAATTATATATTTTTAAGAATTTTTTAGAAATATTTTCATTAAAATTATATAAAAGTCAGGACACAGAGGAAGTAAAGGGAACTTCGAGAGAAATTAGCGCTGAAATAAAAGACGAACAATCATACAATGAACAT
Organism: Argyresthia goedartella; assembly: GCA_949825045.1. Classification (NCBI taxonomy): domain Eukaryota; kingdom Metazoa; phylum Arthropoda; class Insecta; order Lepidoptera; family Argyresthiidae; genus Argyresthia; species Argyresthia goedartella. The sequence continues at coordinate 9,065,343 of OX463812.1, read as the reverse complement.
GCAAACAAAATGTGATTCAAGTGTCGCACGTCAGCCCCGCAAGCACACACAGGCACCTGCACAATACCAAGCCTGGCAAGGTGGGCTGGTGTGCAAGTGTGACCCAAACGTGGATTATAATGGAAGTAAGTGTTTTTCCAAGTTTGTTCTTTCTAAACCACGGCCTTGGTGGAATTGAAGGTTGGATGTTTCTATAGAATCTGCCAGTATTACTATTTTCTGCCCAGGCTTTATCCCAAGCTTCAACCAAAAATGCCCTGGGCAAAAAATATAAGTCCGGAACATAATTTTGGAATAGAACCAAATTTCCACAAACCACAGCCTCATTTGCACATTTGTCTGCCCTCTCATTCGTCATTATGCCACAATGAGAGGGTATCCAAGCAAAAGACACAGAAATACACTTTTCTGCGCACTTTAGTAGAAGAGTTCATATGTCGTATATAACAGGAAGATCAATATACAATAAGGGGAATTTTAACAAAGCCTGGAGAGGACAAAGCGAATCCATCAAAATTACAGAATGTTTCAGTTTCACTAACATCGGGGGGCAAGGCAGTGCCCCCGCCAAGTCGAGCGCGAAGCAAACACTGCCGTACCATCCTTTACTGGAACCATTTCGCCACATTTTAGGCCCCTATTTGAGAACCTCTAGATAAGACCAGAACGCAGAAATTTTCGTCATCCAGTAAGCTATAATCACATAATTAAAATCCAAAATTTCAAGTCTGTAGGTCATTTAGTTCCGAAGTTAAGCGAAAGCAAAGTTTCGCATTTATGACACTCACTCACTCATGATCATCATAATAGAACTAGTACTTCCCATAAACTCAGAGAGCTGAAATTTGGTACAGAGTTAGGGTTTAAAGGCCACATAAAGGGAAAACTATAAAAACTAGGATAATCGAAGTACCTGGTGACCCTGATTAGAAAACACAAGAGCTTGGTTTTCTCTTGGTTTAGATTCTCCTAAAAATCTAATAAAATAAATCTATATGTCCACGTTTCTACAAAAAGAAGTGAAATCCCACCAAAAACATTCTGTAAAAAACTAGCCAAGTCTCGATGGAGCTGCTTGTTTATCTCTAAAAAATAATGAAATCTAGACAAAGTCGTGCCAAGTCTAAGGTTCCTTACTGCGATTTCTTTATTTATTATAGTTAATGTTATGTGACTTGACCGTTGAACATTCTTTATACGTTAGTGGGTACACGTCAATTTTGAACTGCGTCGTATTTAATTACAATAAATTACAAGTTGCAAGTTTCCTGATAGGGACGCGATATGAAATATAAGAAAATGAATGCAGGCGCCTTCCGTGGTATACAAAGTAAGGGTATACAAAGGAATTCTATTTTAAGCAAATTAGTATGTAAAATAAAAATAACTTTGCCATGACTCACTTTTTATTGACATTGAGAGTAACATAAATAACATAGGTAGTTACAACAGATATAACATTACGTGTTAACAAAATTGCCTTGTACCCACTAACGTATAAAGAATGTTCAACGGCCAAGTCACACAACATTAACTATAATAATAAAGAAATCGCAGTAAGGAACCTTAGACTTGGCACGACTTCGTCTAGATTTCATTACTTTTTAGAGATAAACAAGCAGGAGCTGCTATTTCGAGATCGAGACTTGGCTAGTTTTTTACAGAATGTTTTTGGTGGGATTATATATTCAACAGCTTTTTAAGGCCCACATATTCACTAGTATACACAGAAGATTGCGGAGGAAGTTAGATTTTTTGCACAATGTTATATTGAGGGTGGTATAGGCCCACCCCCACACAGCTGTCTGGGTGTTTTGAGGCATCAGTATATATTGCATGTTATCCATGCCAATCAGTCTTTAATGTATTAGTCAATTCAGCATTTGGTCTGCTGATGATATTTAGTCTGACAAATGAGCCAAATTACTATGTGTGTTGTTACAGGGTGTGTAGAAAGCTGCAAACAACGACTTATAAATCTGTCCAATGTTATTTGCCTTCTGATATGCAGGGGAGATTCTACACATTAAGCTAGCAATTCATCGGACTAGAACTTTGGACTGAAAAGAGTCTATTTTTTTAAATCCCGCGACACTAGCCGGTACTAATAAAAATGTGCCATTGCCTAGGATACTCCTTACTTTTAATTATTATTATATTATAAATTTATAAATTAATTTTAAGGGTTGAGTACCCCAGCAAGACATCTAATGATGTTCAAAAGGCGTTCACATTTAGCAGTAAGTCCAGTGAATTGGGAATCTAAATACACACGTAAAAAATTTAGTTTGTTTATGAGTGGAATAATATTGTGGTTTATGAGACTACACCATCTGAATGTATTTGACGATGCCTAGTGAATAAAACCATCGTACTATTATCAGCAGAAAGGTCCAAACCATTATCAACCAGCCAAGGGTGCAAATTCTTAAAACATGTAGATAAGGATGAACAAAGAAGGTGTACAGATTTTCCCTCTAAATAAAATACTAAATCATCGGCATACTGAAGTTCGTCTACTAAACAAAGTCAAAGTCAAAGTACTTTATTACAGTAGATATTTACATATACTTAGCAAACGTCATTTTTTGCCTCTTCTCTTCATTGGACCACTGTGAAGGGCGTAGAAACTCCCACAGATTGATTTTTAGATCTCTTTTAAAAATAGGTTGTGCTTAACTAATACAAATATGAAAAATTTTATTGTTATGATTGATAAGCAGGAATAAATAATTACAAAACTATTAACAGCAAGGTCTGTGTTGAGCCAGATCAACCCCACACAGTCCTGTCATTTAAGTAATCTTGAACATTGTAATATCCCTTTTTCGACAAAGTCGCTTTAACATGCTTTTTAAATTGCTCAAATGGCAATTTCAAAATCTCCAGAGGTATCCTATTGTAGTAGAGAATGCACTGACCCTTGAAAGAAATGCTAACCTTCGCGACTCTAAAAAGGGGCGCACATAGTCTGTGATTATTTCTTAGGTTAACATTACAGCTATCGCTAAGTTTGGAAAATGTTGTAAGGTTCTTGCGTACATACATTATATTTTCGAAAATAAATTGAGTAGCTACTGTTATTATGTCAATTTCTTTAAAAAGCTCTCTTGAGGAGTCTGTTCGTTTTAAATTATAAATTGCTCGAATAGCTCTTTTCTGTAAAATAAAAATAGTTTGAATATCCGCTGCTTTCCCCCACAACAAGATACCATAGGACATCACACTATGAAAGTAACTAAAATATACTAGCCTAGATGTAGCCACATCCGTGCTTTGTCTGATGTTCCTAACAGCGTAAGCCGCAGAACTTAATTTACCAGCCAATTTATCTATGTGGGGTCCCCACTGCAATTTGCTATCAATGGTTATTCCAAGAAACTTCGCATCATTTACTAATTCTAACGTGCTGTTGTCTAACACTAAACTGGTCTCAACTTGCCTGACATTTGGAAGTCAGAATTTGATACACTTGGTTTTACCAGAGTTTAACAATAAATTATTAACTGTGAACCAATTCAAGGTTAAAGACAATACACAGAGAATCTTGAAGATCATATGTATACCCCAAGGTTCTGTCCTTTCTCCCATTTTATATAGTATTTATATACTATATAAAATGGGAGAAAGGACAGAACCTTGGGGGAGGCCCTTCCAAATGGATCGAGATATGTTGTTATTGTCAAATTTATCGTTAATGTTCCTTTCCGATAGCTTGTTTATAATAAAGTTAGTTAACTTGATTGGAACCCCTAACTTCAATTTTATGCTTTAAAATTGGGACTACTACGCTATCATATACTCCACGAATGTCCAAAAAGGCAACCAAAACAGATTTATTATTTCCAAAGGCCAATCGGATATCAGTAATAATGATAGCTAAACTATTAATGGTTCCTTTACCATGGATGAATATAACAAATTGCTGCTCTCAATTAACCACTCTTGCCGGATTTTAATAAGATTTTTTGTGCAATTGACCTGTAGGATGATTGATTATCTCGGGGTTTGCCAGATTTAAGGATGGGAATAATATTTTGGGATCTCCAGGAAGGAGGTATTATGCCTGTATTTATTACTGAATTTATGACGTCCAGAAAAACCAACAAGGATGTATTCGAGAGATAAGTGAATTAGCTTTGAGCTATCGTTGTCACATTAAAACTCATTTGGAACGACCTCGTAGACGCTATAATCGGTTATGGTGCGATTCGGAACGAGCACTCTTTGGTCGACTCGGTGTTGTTATTGATACGGCAATTGCCGTAATATACGGCATTCCGTGACTTTTTTTCAGAGTATACGGCAGGCTGTTCACTACCGTGTTATGAAATACGGCAATTAATATAATGATCATTTCTTAAATAAATATAATAATACGGCAATATTGTGTTTTTTCCCATAAATACAGCAATTTGAAACTTTAGATACGGCAACTCAAAATTTAACAATAACAACACTCACTGACTGGTTGAAGTTTAAGTTCTAGTTTATAACTAAAGTTGAATGAAAAAGATTGGTTTCCATCACAGAGTACATTTAATATAATTCCAATCTCCACCCAACTCAAGCAAGCAACTTGAAGCAACGCCAAAGAAATGAAGTGCAGTACAGCACAGTTTTCAATTTCGATGCAGATTTATTAGAACAACCTAAAAGGCTTGGTGCTGTCTAACTGGATTACCCGTGAACAAAACTTAAAAGTCTCAAAGACTGCTACAATGTCTAAACACCGAAGTTTTAGCCTAACTTTGCAACAACTTACTGAGAATTACAAAGGTAAGTGTACGCTCTAGGCGAGCTTCTGAGTGGACTGTATATTGATGGTGTCGGTTTTATTGTGTGGAGGGTTGACAAGGTTAACAATTTCAGCATTGTTTACATTACGATGAAAACAATGACTTGTTTTGGTCCGCCCCCTTATCGACACTCTGACCGTTTTGGGTAAAGTATAAATATTGTTCACCTTAATTTGGGAGGGGGAGGTAATGAGAGGGGTAGGGGTCCGCCCCCTTATCGACACTCTGACCCTCCCTTGTCCCCCTAGTATATATTTTTTGCGAGGAAATGTTTATGGGAGAAAAAACTACTCTCACATATCCTCGCTAAAAAAACTTTACTAGGGGGACAGGGGAGCTCCCAATTACCCCCATTAACATAATAATTAAAATAGTGTGAACAATATCTATAGCCAACCCCTTGTTTTCACCATCAATACCTATTTTCTAACCCTTTCGGACCGGCTCTACAACTACTGTGAATTTCACGGAACTGAAAATGGTTTTTAGATAATTTGGGGGCGTAGATTTCAAATCTGGCGTCGGTTTTCCCATTTTCCGACGCCATCTTGGAAAAACTAGATACCAACAATTGTCTCTTTCCTACATACAATTGTGTGTGTCACAATCTTGTCAACTGGGGCTCTACACTTCCTTACACATTTGTGAGTGTCACAAACTTATCAGACTGGGCCATTCCATAGCACTTTGAAGCTATAGAAAATACAGGTTATTACAATTAAATAGACTTGTTAGTATCAAAATTAACCGTTTATTAGAAATAACATAAATGATTGCTTCTTACAGAACAAATCAACAATAGGAACTATGATTGAGATCAACTAGGTTTATTAATCAGTCTTGAATTACACTTAATATTATTATCATACTTGTACTTCCATTTAATTTTCATTGTGAAATTTAAAGAAACAATTACAATCTTTGTTTAGACACAAATAAATGTCGCACTTCATACAAAGACAGCAGGTTCGGCTTGACAGCTTTTGAAAAGGCAGCATCTAGGTTGCTTCAAAGTGTCATATATTGGCCAATGGTTGAAGCCGTCGTTTTGTTTGTCCAGAGATGGAAGCGGCTTTACCCTGTATGTGGAACTAGAGGGCATATCTGCGAACTCTAGATCTTCCCTGCTTCTTTTCCTTGGAGGACCATGCAGAAGATGGTCACTAATAGACAGCCAGAACTGCAGCAAATACTTAATGTACTTAGATCTGCGATTATTCGCTTGACAATCGGCTCGGTATTCAAACCACGAATTGACGATCGCCAGGTCAAACATGTCAATTGTCAATTGTCAATTGTAAGACGGGCTGGTTTCCGCAACTCGACGACGAAAGCGCCTATTTTGCGTGTGGGTGGCAATGCGATATCATTGGAGCCAACCCAACTCCTCCAGGAACGCCAGCAGGCCCTTTACGTTACCGGCTATGGAAGGTCCCTCGATTGACCGAGGTGTTTAGCCCTGTAGTCCGCTACTCCTGTGCACTCCATGAGGACGTGAGCAGCCGTTCCTTCTGCCTCCAAGCAGGCTCTGCAAAGGGGGCTGTCGGTAACACCTAGGACATATAGATGTTTATTAAAGAAACCATGGCCAGTAAGTGCTGCAATCACCAGTCGCAAGCGCGGCTTACTCAGTCAAAGCAAGGTCTTAGCAAGCCTAGCGCTAGGGGACGGCAAGGCCAGCTTAGCCTGTCTGCACTCCTCATGGTTTGTCCAAAGAGTGGCATGATCATTCCTGGTCGACTCTCTCAGAAATGTGCGTACCATCTTGAAGGGAAGAGGGATGATAGGTTCGGGGCCATATGCTGCCAAGCTAGATCCTTAACGCGCCTACTCATCCGCTGCATCGTTACCTCTTGACCCGGATTACGCGGTTATGTTGACATACCTCCATTAGTCGTTTGTGACACTCGTAGATTAGCCCTGAGTTAATAGTGTTGCTATTTAGGGCTTGTAAGACGGCCATGCTATCCAAGAGGATTCTCTTACCTTTCTCGATGCTATGGCATTAGCGGCCGAGATGATGCGCATGCATTCAGCTTGAAAGACAGATTATGGGCACCCAGTGGAATGGCTATCTTGATGTTTAGGTCCTCCGAGAAGGTGCCTGAACCAGTGCCTGCTTAGTTTTTGAACCATCGTCGGTGAAAATTCTGAGCTCTTTAACATCGAGCTCCTCAACCTGATGGTCTTCATGTAACTGTATATTGTATTTTTTGTCGAAAACAAATTGTTTAGGGATTCTGTCACTGCAAGCCATAGAGATGGGAAATTTTTTGTAAACTTCCCCTAGGATGGCGGTGTGTGAGGTCCTGTTTTTTCTCCAAAGTCCTAAGGTGTCGAGTCTCACCGCAGATGACGCGGTCTCCTGCTTAATGTACAGCTGGAGTGGCGGAAGACACAACATGGCCTCCATTGCTGCAGTTGGAGTAGTTCTCATACTACCTGTGATAGCCATGCAGGCCAGCCTTTGGAAGCTCTGGAAGCAGGTCAAACATGTGGAGGATTAGTTTTATTGTATACTTCCTGGATTTACGCCATGTCCGGTACGTCTCCAGCATTTGTTCGCAGACGTCAACCCCTCCCATAAACGTATTATAGTTTTTAACTATAGCCAGGCAGAATACTTCGACATATTTTCGTCGCTTCTTATCCCATCTTGACACTTTGGTTCGCGGGTCAGCCCCAAATGCTGTTGAGGTCAAAAGGACACCTTTATTGTCCTTCCATTTGACAATACTGATGCTGTTATCGCCGTTAACAGCTGTCTCGTCTTCTCCTCTGACCATCTTCTGATCTTTTTTGAACTCGTATCGAGTTTTGTCAATGTCAATTGTCAATTGTAAGACGGGCTGGTTTCCGCAACTCGACGACGAAAGCGCCTATTTTGCGTGTGGGTGGGAATGCGACATCATTCGAGCCAACCCAACTCCTCCAGGAACGCCAGTAGGCCCTTTACGTTACCGACTATCCCTGGAAGGTCCCTCGATTGACCGAGGTGTTTAGCCCTGTAGTCCGCTACTCCTGTGCACTCCATGAGGACGTGAGCAGCCGTTTCTTCTGCCTCCAAGCAGGCTCTGCAAAGGGGGCTGTCGGTAACACCTAGGACATATAGATGTTTGTTAAAGAAACCATGGCCAGTAAGTGCTGCAGTTACCAGTCGCATGCGCGGCCTACTAAGTCGAAGCAAGGTCTTAGCCAGCCTAGCGCTAGGGGACGGCAAGGCCAGCTTAGCCTGCCTGCACTCCTCATGGTTTGTCCAAAGAGTGGCATGATCATTCCTGGTCGACTCTCTCAGAAATGAGCGTACCATCTTGAAGGGAAGAGGGATGATAGGTTCGGGACCATACGCTGTCAAGCTAGATCCTTTACGCGCCAACTCATCCGCTGCATCGTTACCTCTTGATCCGCTGTGTCCTTTTATCCATTGAAGGATTACGCGGTTGTGTTGACATACCTCCATTAGTCGTTTGTGACACTCGTAGATTAGCCCTGAGTTAATAGTGTTGCTATTTAGGGCTTGTAGGACGGCCATGCTATCCGAGAGGATTCGAATGGAGGAATCTCTTACCTTTCTCGATGCTATGGCATTAGCGGCCGAGATGATGCCCATGCATTCAGCTTGAAAGACAGTATTATGGGCACCCAGTGGAATGGCTATCTTGATGTTTAGGTCCTCCGAGAAGGTGCCTGAACCAGTGCCTGCTTCAGTTTTTGAACCATCGGTAAAAATTCTGAGCTCTTTAACGTCGAGCCCCTCAACCCGATGGTCTTCATGTAACTGTATATTGTATTTTTTGTCAAAAACAAATTGTTTAGGGATTCTGTCACTGCAAGCCATAGAGATGGGAATTTTTTTGTAAACTTCCCCTAGGATGGCGGTGTGTGAGGTCCTGTTTTTCCTCCAAAGTCATAAGGTGTTGATTCTCACCGCAGATGACGCGGCCTCCTGCTTAATATATAGCTGGAGTGGCGGAAGACACAACATGGCCTCCATTGCTGCTGTTGGAGTAGTTCTCATACTACCTGTGATAGCCATGCAGGCCAGCCTTTGGAAGCTTTGGAGTTTGCTTACCATTGTGGTTAGTTTGGTCCTGGTCCACCACACCACAGCTCCGTAGCAGACAAGAGGACGGATCACCGTTACGTACAGCCAAAGAATGATGTTGGGAGAAAGTCCCCACTTTTTCCCCACCATTCTCCGACACTGCCAGAAAGCAATACTCGCCTTCTTTAGTTTGTTGTCGATGTGGCTACTCCAGTTGAGCTTGCTGTCCAAGGTTATGCCCAGGTACTTCACCTCAGTTGCTAGCTGGAGTTCCGTTCCAAAGAGCTTAGGTAGGGTATACCTACCAAGAGCCCTATTGTTAGTGAACATGACCATTACCGTTTTTGTTGGGTTAACCGCCAGGTCATATTCTAAACACCAGCGCTCCACGATGCGAAGAGCTGTTTGTTTAAGGTTGCATACTGTGCTCGCAAATTTACCTGTGATGAGGATTACCAAATCGTCGGCGTATCCTACGGTGTAGTATCCATTAGCGTTAAGCTTGGTAATCAGGTCGTTAATGACCAGATTCCACAGAAGCGGGGAGAGCACTCCTCCCTGCGGGCATCCCCGCACTACCTCCGCCGATAGGGACTCTCCAGCTAGACGCACGATACGTTTGTTAAGCATGTTTGTGACCCAGTTGTTTACAGCTGTTGACACCCCATGCCTTGTTAGAGATGCACTTATACTGCTATACTGCGTCTTGTCAAAGGCACCTTCTATATCAATAAAAGTTCCAAGACGGATGCATTTGTTTTGAATCGCCTCTTCAAATGTGGATACAACTGCATGGAGAGCCGATTCAGTAGACTTACCCAAACTATATGCATGCTGATTCTTGTGTAAGGGTATATGTTTTAACGCTCCATCTCTCAGGTGTCTCTCGCACAAACGTTCGAGAGTTTTAAGCAAGAACGAGGTGAGACTAATCGGCGTGAAAGATTTAGCGTTAGTGTAGTCGCTCCTTCCTGGCTTCGGTATGAAAATTACGTTTACTACTCTCCACCTTTTGGGAACGTATCCGAATCTAAGACATGCTTTCATGATTCGGACCATTATATTGATGACGGGTTCCCCACCCCACTGTAGAAGTGCTGGGAAGATTCCATCTGGTCCTGCTGATTTAAAAGGTTTAAAGCTATTAATGGCCCATCTTACCTTGTCAGCAGTGATAATATTATTAGTTATGTCTAAGTGGTCGACAGCTTCATGGTGAACCTCTTCCGGCCACACAATCTCTTGAATAGTTCTACTTCCGGGAAAGTGAGTTTCCAACAAGAGACTGTGTGTTTCTGTGGTGGAAGAGGTATATGTTCCATCGGGTTTTTTAAGCGACCCTAGCCTGGAGTTGCCTTGTTGAGCTTGTATTTGCCTTACCCGATTTGCTTGATCAACGGTTTCAATGTCGTTGCAGAATTTCCTCCATGAGTTGCTGCTTTTGAACCGTAGTCGTTTCTTGTACTTGGATTTGGCATCTTTATAGTTGTCCCAATCCTCATCAGCACTGGTGTTCATCGCCCTGTTTAGCAGTCTTCTGATCTTAGCACGCATCCTATCTAGATCAGGACCCCACCAAGGCTGCCCCTTGATGTTGGTAGGCGCTGGTGTGCTAAGCGGGCAAGTTAAATGGTAGCAGTCTATTGAAGTATTTGTAAAATCTGTTACCTGTTGTTCGATTTGTTCGGGTCCCTCCGGATCTGGTAGAGTCTCAGCCCAGGCAAGTCTTTCACCTAGGATAGCTCTGTACCTGGTTCTGTCAGTCTTGCGTGGGTTTCTCTTAGGGACAGTTGGGGAGAACGCTGCGTTGATCTCGAAGCGTATCCATCGATGATCAGAGCATGACGCCTCGTTGGACACATGCCAGCCCCCAACGTCGTCGGATATGTCCGCCGTTGCCAGGGTAATATCAACGATAGTTCTGCTCCGCTTGGTAACAAAAGTTGGTTCAGAACCTATGTTAAGCACATTGAGGTTTGTAGTAAATAGGTATTCAACAAGTGTCTTACCTCTGCTGTTCATATCTGGCATGCCCCACAGTGGGTGATGCGCGTTCGAGTCGGCCCCAACGATGAGCTGGAGGCCCGACTTCTCGCAGTGGTCCACCAGCCGGCACAGGTCGTGTGGAGGCGGGTTGTCCTCCGCAGGCATGTAGGCGGAGGCCACCACGAGCTCGCGGCACCTAGCTGTGTCGGGCAGTTGCAGCCTTATGGCACACAGGTCCCTGGAACAGAACTCTGTTAATGGCTGTGCTGGGATGTTGTTAGTAGTTATGATGCACGTTCTAGGGTTATCGTGATCAGTTGTACCGAAAAGCTTACCTCTCAAATTGGCGAGCCCTCGAATGCTACCGCGGTTGATCCACGGCTCCTGGATCAGAGCCACGGCAGTGCTGTTTGCCCCCAACCAGCGTCTTAACTGGGCCGTTGCAGTTTGGCTGTGTTGGAGGTTGGCTTGGAGGGTTTTACAATCGCGGGAGAGGGACGCCATTTTTGGTCAACCCCTCCTCCACCTCCAAGACGAGTTCCTCCTCCAGCCGCATGGACAGCTCCTCGCCCTCAGAGGGCACCACTGCTGGTTCTGGCTCATCGCCTTCACCAAGCAGCATGGCCTCCCAGTGCGCGTGCTCGTCCTGCGGTTGAGCAGCAGAACTTTCCCCGACTGCATCGGGGCCTGTTTGCTGCCGCTCTGGAGTGGAACTCTGGGGCTTGGCTGTTCTTGATGAAACCCCAGTGATGACCAGCTTAGAGCTGCTACCTGTCTGTCTGCGCTACCACCGGTGGTTCCTTCACAAATTTCCCACCGGGTCCCTGAAATTTGAGGAAGACCGAACCACTACCAAAAAGGAGCTGTCTGCCCCTTCCCAGCAGGGTCGGCACCACATCTTCAGGGACGTCTGTGATGAGAAACAGGTTGTCCTGCTGCTCATCCACTTTCTGGAGGAGCCATCGGTCAACCTGTGCCCACTTGTTCATAAAGTGGAGGACTACGCCGACGTCGGGCGCAGACTTCCACTTGCCTCGTTCGTTGGGTATGAGCACCCCACATCGAACCCTGCGGACCATTTCCGATTGGCGTTTCACCACCAACTGTACGTTGGATGGTGTAGACACACCGGAGACACACTCCCGCAGCCAGTTCAGGGAGTACTCGTCCTCCACGAACAGTTTAAGGTGGCCGTCCTCGTAACGAGGCTTGCCACCGAATTTGGGGTTTTCCTTGCTCGGATCTGCCAACGCTTCCCTCAAGATTTTGTCATCAATCTCGTTGAGGATGAGCGTTGACAGATCCTGTGAAATATGACCAGTAGCGACGTCAGTTACGGCGATGTACTGGTCAGATTTCACCTTCTGAGCATAGGTGACCCCAGCTCTGCGCGCTTCCGTGCACTGCTTTTTAGGCTCCACTCGAGGAGAAATACTATCCTCTAGTCGAGCCCTCTTAGCAGCCGCGCGCTCGTTTTTGCCGGATCTCTTGGCAGATTTCAACTTCTTGTTAGAAGATGGACCACCAGAGAACGCTACGGTAGGTTTAGCCCCGTTTGAGACTAGGGTTGCCCCTTTGACACCACGGGAGCCGGTCACCTTACCCGCAGCTCCAGCTGTATTAACAGCGGGACCGCCATCGGTCGTCACCGTGGCAGATGGAACCCCATCTACGCCGGCAGCGGCCGATGTGGCAGCCAAACGCTGTTTTTTATTCCACCGACGATTCGCCTTACGCCCTGGTCCGGTTTGCACCGTATCTGGACGTTTAGTCGATGGGCCCTTCCCTTGCAAAGATTGCTTGGGTGGTTTACCCTTTCGACCAACCGTCGTCCAGGCGCTGGCGAAATGCTCGGCGATGTTTGTCGAATGGCTCCGCGCACCGGGTTGCCCCGTGGCCCTGCCTCTCGACTCACTTTCGGGCTTTTTGCAGCTAACCTCCACAGTGGAATCACTACCGGTTTGCACCGGTAGGTCACTGATGGTGGCAGTGCGCCCAGTTGAGGCTTGAGGATCTGCCGAGGCAGATTCTCGCACCTGTTTGGAGACGCTTGCGGTTTTCACCGCTGGAAGCGTTCCAGATGGGTTTTTTGACCTGACACGATCCATGGCCAAATGTATAGAGATTCGTCTACTCGATTTCCCACCCTCCATGGAGCCCGCATAATTGGGAGCGCCTACTCGCTTGGAACAGCTTTCAGTCGCTAGGAGTACCGAGTAGATATAGGAGCATAGGGCTGGTACTTGGCGCGACATCGGGAGCTCGCTTCTGTGGACGATGGGAACCAAGGTGTCAGCGACATGGTCCCACCGCCGTAGTCACCGAAGCTTACCCCGTCAGCATGACCCATCCCTCCGCTATGACTGACGCCTTAGCGGACCCTACACCCCTAGCCGTGGCCCTCTGACGAGACACTTGGCCGCTACCCCAACCCGCGGCTACGGGCGAGGCTACCGTTTTGCCTGAAATCCAGGCCAAAGAGGGCGTGTTGCCTTACGAAGCTAAATCCACAGCAACGCTCGGCTCAACCCCCCAGGACCCCTTCATCCTGGCCTACGGTGGTCAACTGCGCAGACCACAAGACGCAGGTGAGTGTAGATAGTCTGCCGGGTACACCCACTTTAACCGACAGAACCGGAGCTACTTTTAGCCATCGGCTAGTAAGAGGTCCGGGGACCAGTCACTAGCCGCTGTTACCAGGGTGCACCAGGAGGAAGCAGAAGTTATGCAGGCGGACGTATCCTTCTGCATCACTTCAGCACCCCCACACTAGGAGGTAGTCGCTCAGAACACCCTCGTATCGAGTTTTATTTTTGTATTGAATCGGTTGACCATCAATGTTCCTGTACCTTCAAGTTTTCGATTGTTCAGCTCGTTCATTAGCGGAGACGACGTTTATCAAGAGACGTAAAGTATCTATCGAAATACAAGGACCTTCTGGTAATGTCATGCTCAAGCGCAGGACAACAGCTGCTCCGATTCCAAATTTTTTAGATTTGGGTAAGGTGGTTGTATTTCCTTGATTTATTTCGAAGTCTAAGACCATCCCGCTGTAGCTGGTCAAAACAAAGTTCTTTAGTCCTGCTGGGCGAGGTTTGTTCTTGACTACAACCTTCAAACCTGCACAGCGACCATCAAAGGGGATCATTTGTTCGTCAATAGAATAATTACCAGCGTCACGCGGCAGCTGCAAACATCTGTTTCGGACGGCATCGACGACAGGCTGTACTCTCCATAGTTTTTTTTTTGCTTGTTCTTCAGCCTGATTAACACCAGTAACTTCTACTACACGCAGGTTTGTTCTCAGTAAGAAGAACCTCTCCCTGGACATCGCATTTGCGATTGGTTCGTACCTGAAGCGTTCGTTCCAGTAATAATTAAGTCTCGGAAATTTGATGCAACCAATCAAGGCAACACCTAAAAATTTCCTGATGTCAAGGACAGAACACGGAGGCTTTATTTGCATACCAGTGGTGGCCATGTAGTATTGGCTGGTTTTCAACGCAAATTCTTCAAGAAGCTCGGATGTGAAATACCTTTCAAAGTACTCTGAGGTATTTAAGATTACTGTCGGCGGACGAACGCTCTGTTGTGGTAGAGGTTTGCTATTGAAAGGCTTTATCTTCCATTGCAGCTCACTCAGCGGTCTGTTATCATCTTCGCTGTCGCCCTCAGAGCCTGATGAAGTGGAGCTGTTATCACCTTCAGGTTCTTCGGGAGCGATGTTCACGTCGTCTTCATCGGATTCATCACCTTCGTCTCCTGAAGCGCCGAGCAGTTCCACTATCGCAGCGTCGCTCAAAATTCTTTCCATTGCTATTTATCTCTGAAATTAGTTGAAAAACAAATAAGTTTTTTAAACAACACAGTAAGGTACGGCCTAAGTTGATACAATTGTGCGGCAAAAGTTCGTTACGCAGATAGATCACTGTTTTACTTTCATAGATCTGTGCTTATCTGTTAAAAACATTCACCACTTATTCAATTTAACAAATCATTAATAGCAACCGACAGTAACTAAGTAAATATATGAAAAATCTTACTCACTTTCGCAAAATCGGGAGTCACCAATTTTCATCGAACTCAACACGTTGGCACTTGTTCGCCGACTGACTGACGCTCAAAATTCGCGCGGGGGGTCAAAGACCGGTTCTCGCGCAAACGTGCTAGGCTAGGCTCGTCGCGTAAAAACGTAAAATAAATGAGATAAACTCGATCTTGTGACACGCACAATCGTGTTAGACCGTCGCGAAAGGGTAGCAAACTATCAATCTCTAATAATATACTACTTATCTAAGCTTATGTATCATGGGATAACTTCTTCCCTTCCAATCCTGATAGAGAAGACATTTTCATTTCAGATGTTGAAGTTGAGTTCCAGGAGTTGAAAACACAATGTGAGCAATACAAATCTGAATGTTTAAGCCAGAAGGAAAAATGTGAAAAGTAAGTTGTATCTGAATTCTTTTTCAATGGATGCGGAGGCTCAGAGTAGATTGTGTTAAAAAAAGAGGCCTATACTCAGCAGTGGGTGAATGTGGACTCATTGAGAATATAATCAGATTTCTTCTCTGCATTAATCCATTTGCTAAGTAAAAATCAATGAATGAAAATAATTAAATCGACGTCATAACCATGACACACCATCACATTGAACCACATGCCATGGTAATAAAAACCAAAACCTATAACTGGAAAATGACATCTTAAGATGCCTTGGGTCGTTGAGAGGTTAAGCATACCTATTATAACAATAACTGTTATCTATCAATTACCTACTTTGATCATAATGAATTTGTAAAATTTGTTATAGAAAGACTTGCATAGGCTGTAGAGAATTACAACATGCCATTGCATCAAAAGACAACATCATACACCTTGTCGGTAAGTACTCTCTTCTCCACAGATTCCGCCATTGGGTTAGTGAACTCACCCAAAAAAATGTAATGACGGATCTAAGTGATGTAACAACATCCTATGGAAATAAATGATTTTTGATTTTGATTTTTGATTTGACTGCACACCAAAGTTAACTAGGCACCTCGCTCTGATGATGTCATAGTGGGTCACTGTCCTACTGATGCACCAAGGGCAAAAGTGAGTGACAGAGGGAGGGAAAATCGTATTCCCCGAGTGTGCCTAGCTTACTTACTACTTGGCTAGCCTTTAGAAAGCCGGCCATTTCAGATGCTTTTGCAAATTTTTCATATGCTTTATTACTGAATTTATAGATGATTTCAAAATACGTGAACCGTCGAAAAGAGTTAGGTCTTCAAGTTATATATATATATTTTTTTCACTATTTCAAGCTTTTGGGACCATGGGGATGTGGGAGTATTAGGGTGGGTAAACAACGAATTTTCCATTTTTTAATGTTGATGTCGTTCAAAGTTTATGATTACAACAAGATCCTCTGGAGATTTTGAAATTGCCATTTGAGCAATTTAAAAACCATGTTAAAGCGACTTTGTCGAAAAAGGGATGTTACAATGTTCAAGATTACTTAAATGATGGGACTGTATGGGGTTAATCGGGCTCAACACAGACCTTGCTGTTAATAATTTTCTAATTATTTATTCCTGCTTATTAATTATGATAATGAATACAAAATTATATTTATTTTGTATTAGTTAAGCATAAGCAATTTTTAAAATAGATCTAAAAATCAATCTGTGGGAATTTCTACGCCCTTCTACTCCCACAGTGGTCCAATATAGAGAAGTGGCAAAAAATTACCACTGCTAAGTATATGCAAATATCTACAGTAATAAAGACATTTGGAATTGTAACGGGATCGCTACTAGGTAGGTAGGGAAGGGTAGAAAAAACGGAATTAAATATACAATTAATTTAATTCTAAATAAACAGAAAAAAGAAAATCGACTAGGCCGTGGATAATTTAGGTTTATGAGCTGAGCACACTCCTACACAAAACAAGTCCCTGAAAGGAGTCACTTCCCTGCTCTGCGTAGGTCTTCGTAGCGGCTGATGACGCGATCCAGGTTGCGGAACTTCCGCGTCCGCTTCACAGGGATCACCGGGAGCGCACGGTTCTATGCGCAGGAAGCAAAATAGGGTCCAGAAATAACCCCATACTTGGTCCCTGGAATTGTCAGAAAATAGCCACTTCACAAAAAGTCCACTTTCTTGATAGTGACTGCGACATCAGGATTTGGATATGATTTCATGTAGAAAACTACGTAGGCTGGTTAAGTGAACCCCAAGCACTAAATGGTGATCAATGATGTGGCAGTCACAAACAAAATTAATTTTTAAAACAAAAGAAAAAGGAATGATATTGTATTAGTGATATAAAATAGGGCAAAATCAATAAGAGTACCTTAACAAGCATTACTAGCACATAACTATGTATAAAGACAATTTCATTAATAAAATGAATGATTTAGCTACTTTATGAAGATTTATTTCCTTTTGCCTTATGTGGGGGTAGATCGAACTTTCTAGAAACTATTTAAAGGATAGATTTTCAACAAACATTTCTTCAATTAGGCCAAGCAATAGCAAATTTAAAGTGATTTTATATACATTACAAACCACATGCATTAATGTACTAAGTAAAGTACTAACTAGAAAGCTAATAATCTACGTAAAATAAATATTCACAACGCTCACCCGGTCTGGGGAAACACTGAAACTTATTAAATAAATATAACACTGTAGTTAATGCTCATGTCGTATCCAAGACACAGTTCTTCACACAAAAGTAGTTATATAGAAGATATTGAACTTGAAGTCAACTTTTGACCTTCCGCTGTCAATGCCGTAGTGTAAGTGTCGTTCGTCTCAATCCTCCTACCATGCACCGCTCTAATCAACGTGCGTGAAGTAGTCTTTTGTATTCGCATCTATTTATAGCTCATAGAAAACGCGCTTAGCAAAATCTGTTTGTTAGTAGATTTTATTTTATTTTTATGTAGGAACAACGGTGAACCGTTACAGAATTTTGGAATTTATGAGTTTTGTCCTAGTGGCCATTGACATTGACCTTGAACTTGAGTTTTCGTGCATATTTCGTAGAAAATTCTCAGTTTTGCCGTTTTGGAATATAAAATCAGAATCAGGGCACCCCACTACCTAGGCAGTCTTGTAGCTAGACTCTAGAGTGTTTTTTATATGCCGGAGGCGCGGAGGGCCTCAGGCGACCGCGCACTGCTGTGCACCTAGTGAGATGGAGCGGCCGAGGCTGGTCGGCGATCAAGCCTAGGCTGCGGAGGCAAGAGTGGGTGCACTGCAGTGCGGGGAAATCGCCGCAGCCCCGTAGTAGCCGGAGCTAAGGCAATTTCGGAATAATAATGCGATATAGGTCACTTTCGTAGTAAAGTAATTTTCTCAAGAATGGGATTTAATTTGATTTCTCAATTTTTTCATGGGAGTGGTGACAGGGGGGAATGGGGTACCTTCCGAAATATTTACCAAAAATGTACAAAAGGTTTATCAAGGACCTCAAGGTCAATGAACTGTGAACGATATCTAACATAAAAAAAACGGTATACTCGTCGTTTCCCCACCCTAATACTCCCACATCCCCACTGTCCCGAATGCTTGAAAAGGCGATCAAAAAAAATCTCAATCGATCAAAACTCAAAAATTATTTATTTCCGGCGGTTCGCGTATTTTGAAATCATCTATAAATTCACTAATAAAGCATAGAAAAAATTAGCAGAAGCATCTGAAACGGACGGCTTTCTGAAGTCCTTCCACTTGCTTACACTTAAGCTTTAATGTTTTAAAAAAACCGGTCAAGTGCGAGTCTAAATCGCGCACGAAGGGTTCCGTACCTCCGTTCAATGAAAGCGATGGTGTGGAATGAATAGTTTGGATTTTACACAGCAAAATATTGTTTACAAAGTTATTGGTGCGGTTACTTTCACACTCCATGTACGTAACCAGGTGCATCCATAAGTTTGTATGTGGTATTGAAAGAATTGTTGTATGGGAGCCCCCTTAAATATTTCTTTTATCCTGTTTTTTAGTATTTGTTGTTATAGCGGCAACATAAATACATAATCTGTGAAAATTTCAACTCTCTAGCTAGCTAGGTTCTTGATATACAGCCTGGTGACAGACGGACGGACGGACAGCGGAGTCTTAGTAATAGGGTCCCGTTTGGAACCCTTCGGGTACGGAACCCTAGTAAAAATTGTGATGGCTGTGGCCATTAGTGGGTTGGGGTCAGTGCCACAATGCCAGAGCCGAATGAGGCGTTAATAAGGCTAATGGTCTATGTATCGTCTAAGAATAAAAACAGTGCTTTACTAATCTTGTGTCCCTTTCTAGCATCAGTACTAACAAGACTGAATGAGACACGAAACTTCAACATTCTAAATGAAGCATTCAAGATACTGAGTGGTGAAGAGATGTCAATTCTAACACCACCCAAAGAGGTAGATAATGTGGTAGTGAAGGAAGAATGTTCCGCTACATTCACTCAAAACATTGAGGATGCTGCAATGAGAGAGACTCCGAAGAAAGATGAGTCAGTGTCGGAAATTGAGAGCACTCCCACGGGGCGGACAAGTCCAATAATAAAATCTAAAAAGAGTAAAACTCGCACATCAATAAGATCACCAAGAGCTATGGAATCTGGAGTGATAAAAAAAACTTCGAACAGCTGGTAAGATTATTATATCTATAGTAAGTGGTAAAAACCTTTATAAAAAACTGGCAAAAACAATTAATGGGCTACTTTTATTATTATTATATAAGTATATATATGTATATATCATCAGTAGTAAAGACAATTTTATTTCGTTGGTTGATGACAGATGAATAAAGTCTGAAAGGTCACAAATCAATGAATCAACTGACGGACACTCTGTTTCTGCCAGGCCATCGCCAGAAAAGAAGTTCATGAAACTATCGTACAACGCTTCTCCCCGCACCCCTCGCCCCTCCGGCAAGCTGCGCCAATCGAGGTTACACCTCGTGAGGGGAGACAGGCAGAGGAGCTTCGTAGACCTGACAAGGAATGAGGGGCTGGCAGCGGCCAGGATGGGAGGGGATGAGACTAGGTTGAATGTGAGTATACATCGGCGCTACTAGGGTAGATCAAGAACCATTAAGTGAAATAGTGAACAAACAACGCGCGACGCTATCTATACCACCCACAGAACACAATTACTTGACCAGATCGGTTGGAGTGTAGATAAGGGGGCGCTAAGGAAAAAAAACTTAGATTTTTTTTGCGTTGGAGATCTATACCCTTTTTTTTTGTTCTTAATTAATGGCGGTCTAACATCTAGATTAATTTTGCCAATGTCACGTGTTTTTTTAGATTTCACTGTATTTGGACAGGATCTCTTTCGAAAACCTGGAAATTTTAGTGTTCACTTGTTGCTCCTTAGCACTACCCGGGAGGACGTGAAGGGCTGTAGGTAGCAAGTATCTCCTTCGGACGTGAGCAACTGCCGCCCATCTATACCCTTATTCACATAAAAACGAAGTAAACTGACAACATCAAATGTCAATTCTTGAAATAATGTTGCCATATACAGTTTGGTAGTGATGTTCTCATTCATTCTAAATAGAATGAAAAGCTGTTTATTTAGAATAGAGTGATTCTTTAAAATCAGAATTAGTAATTTTGCCAGAGGCAATTATAAGGAGAGCGACATCTTCGGGAGTAAAGTAAAAGGCTTGAGATGCGCGCAAATACTAGACTAATTTATTATAGGAAATCCTAGCTTATATAGTAGGTTGGTACATGTTATTAATGACGTGCATAAGACATAGTGCGTGATGAATATAAATATACCTTATCTGTGACGGTCGTCAACTTATCTTAACATTACGTGAAAATATGACTAACATAGTCGACCGGCACAGTAATGAATGTTTGTCACAATTTACTGTGACCATTTGAGGTAGCAGAACAAATTATGTCCACTTTTTGTGAGTAATAGTAATAATGAGTAAGAAAACTTATGCACTGACTAATGCTATTCTTCCTCTCGTTAACCGACCCATTGTTCTCTTTTGTTAGTTTGCTCAGCCGGTGTCCTTACGTGACTTAACTGATTACCACACACACAAACTTATAATAATTACATATTATGTATATTAGATATAATTGAGGCAATAGAATGATCATTATTTTTTCACCCATCACCCATCACTATTTTTTTTCTACCAAAAAGCGGTAACACTGAAACTGTCATTTTATTTCGTTGTTATGATGTGAGTATGTAATGGCGGCTCTACAATCGCGCGCGACGTCGCGCGCGAAGCCGCGAAACGTGAGTGTGGATGCCGTTCGCGGGTTGGAGTGTAGATAAGGGGGCGCCAAGGAAAAAAAAACTTAGAATTTTTTCAGTGGGGGCTTCCGCCCCCTTATCGACACTCTGACCAACGTGTTATTGTCGCAGTCGCGGCTGTTTCCGCAAGTTGTCGGTTTTTTGTCCCCGACAAAGGAGTCCGCGACGAGCGCGACCTAGACTGTGAACGGCTGCGAGTGTGGAAAGGGCAGTATGTCGCGCCGTGACGTCGCGGCGCGAACCTCGTGCGACGTGGCGCGCGATGTGTGGAGCCCGCATAAGGGTAACGAATGGACACACACCACAGGGTTTCTGTTGGTCCGCATGCTACGAGGTGAGGTTGAGGCAAGAGTTCTCGCGTCCGAATCGGGCACCGGGTCCTATGAGTTACATAAAATACAAAATGAGTGTTGGATTTTGTTGTTCCTACATGTTCAACCAGACAGTCTTTATTTAGCCAATAAGCGGTGGCTGAACCATTCGGTAATTAAGTCGCGAAAATCAGTATTATTTTCGCTCATTTCACACTGACACTGACCAATTCCGCTGTTCATGGTCATTCGCTCGTTTTTAGGGTTCCGTAGAGAAACAAGGAAACGGACAGACAGACTTGACGCAACTATAAGTTGCGTCAAGTCTGTCTGTCCGTCCGTCCGTATGTCACAGCATTTTTATGCAGAAACTATTAGGAATACACAGTTGAAACTTGGTATGTAGATGTATTCTGTGCACTGCTTTAAGATTTTTATACAAAAATTTTAAAATTTAAATAATTAAAGGGGGCTCCCAATGGCTTCCATAAATGGAACTGAAACCATTTTTTTTTATCAAACCTATATTGTATGTGGGGTGTCTATAGATTGGTCTTTAAAAATGATGTTGAGGTTCCTCAAACCATTTTTCCTCAAAGTAAATTGTTAAAGAGGCCGCCTCTTCCTAAGTGGAAAAATGTGTGTGCGCCCCCCCCCTAACTTTTAAAGTAAGAGAGTGAAAAATCTACAAAAATATATGCTGTTTGAAAAATTGGTTTGAATAAAATAAGCAGTTTTTAAGGTGTAAAATCTTTATCTTTAAAACATTTATTAAAAACCGCAAAGATAACTTTGTCATTTATACAAACACTGGAAAACAAAGTTACAAAACAAACATCTAGTCACTTAATTACTTGCTACAACGGAACCCTTCATGGGCGAGCCCGACTCGCATTTGGCCACTTTGTTTTATTCGGTCGTTTTACTATTCCCCTATTCAAAAGTCGCGTGAAATATAGGTAGTATTAATTAGTATTAATAGTATTAATAATACTATATATTTATTAGTATATTGATCAGTATTTTATGTATGCAGGCACTCATATAATTTACTTTATTGATATGTTATATTTAGATATTTATGTACATGTAAATTATAGTTATTTTTACACTCATAGGTCTGCCCCTGCCCGGCAATCAACTTTTCTCATCCTAATTTGGTTTGCTGGAAGAAATCTCTTACTGGAGATAAGCTCGCTTTTGTGCACTATTTTTATGTATGTCTGTCTATTTCTTTATAATGATTTGTGTGCAATAAAGAAATTATGAATTTAATTATTTGAATTATGAATCCCAGCTGTGGAGAAAGACAATAAACCCCCAGGTCTTGGTTGTATGCTAGTGTGGGACCAGGGCAAGTAGAGTAGCAATGTTTTTGCCTGTGTTATGTTTATGTTCATGTTTATTCGCAGGAACAACTTATACATACCTGGCTACTGCAAAGATTTACTGATGCATTTCAGATAAGTGTAAAGCGGGAGTGTGCTGACAACGACACTATAATGCCTTCACCGACTAGCGATCTTGTCAAACCTGATTTCTCTGAAATGTAAGTCATAAAACATTCTATGTGGATTTTCATCACATCTTGTTACTGGCCCCAAGTCATCATAAAAACATATTCTGGCTTATACCTATAAAAGCCATGAATCACTACACTACAATGTTATATAGTTAAAAATGTAATTTCCTCTTGTATTCTTTCAGTTTCAAAGCCAACGCATCAAAGAGCAGCCCAGTCAAATTCAAGAGGCCTAGTGATGTGAAAATCAAGACTGAGGATGTCACAAGACTCACTTTAGACAGTCCCAACACGAGTGCTACGGTCATGGAGGAGTCAATTAACTTGCTGCAGCCTTTAAGGTAAATAAGCAATAAATATACGTAAATGTCAGGCTTAACCCTTTGTAGCATACGGTGTACTACAGAAAACAAACCGTTTCACCCTGGATAATTTCCTCAACTAACTATATCGCATTTCCAAGCATTGTAGGGTATAGGCTTCACTCTG
Source organism: Argyresthia goedartella (assembly GCA_949825045.1). Classification (NCBI taxonomy): domain Eukaryota; kingdom Metazoa; phylum Arthropoda; class Insecta; order Lepidoptera; family Argyresthiidae; genus Argyresthia; species Argyresthia goedartella. The sequence continues at coordinate 9,041,917 of OX463812.1, read as the reverse complement.
TTCTTTTAATCATGTACAAACAAGACAAAATAAATGTCGCTACTTGTTTCAAAAAGCGAGATTTCTTTAGTGAAGTGAATACTTAAAAGTGTCGGTGTGTGATTGATGGGAGAAACCCTGGCAGCTACATTCACTTTTTTACCCGACTGCAGCGAATCGAAACGGAAGGTCATGTGTGTGACCCGTATTTATGTACCTATGTCTGTTTCTGTGTTCCCTCGTAACTACTCAATGGATCTACCGATTTTGATAAATTATACGTCATTAGATTAATCGTGATGGCCCAAGTTTCACTGGGTCCATAAAATGGCGGATTTTATGCTCTATTGTGCGGGCTAAACAAACTTTTTTCTTTTCGAATGCATTCATAGATTTTTCGTAATTTTCAACGAAAAAGCAGGAAATAAATGACGTAATTACAAAATTAAAAACCTAACTGCGGTACACTAAAACCACAAAACATGCAGATACGACTTCACGTAATTATTTAGATTGATAGATAGAAAGCAATTTAAAAACATACGTATTTTCCAGGGTTCCGTACCCGGAGGGTGCCAAACGGGACCCTTTTCGTAATATTCTGTCTGTCTGTCCGTCTTTCTGTCTTTCTGTCCGTCTGTCAGCAGGCTGTATCTCATGAACCGTGATAGCTAGACAGTTGAAATTTTCAAAGATGATGTATTTCTGTTGCCGCTATAACAACAAATTCTAAAAAAGAGAAAAAAAAATTTTTAAGGGGGTTCCCATACAACAAACGTGATTTTTTTGCGCGTTTTTGCTCGATATTGATAACGGCAACAGGCAGAAGCTTGAAATATTCACAGAATATTGAGTTATATTATTGACTTTAAAATAAATAATTAAATTAAAATAAAATGAATATTTAAGAGGGGCTCCCATACAACAAACGTGTTTTTTTGCCGTTATTAGGGTTCCGGAGAAAAACAAGGGACCCTTATGGTTTCGTCAAGTCTGTCCGTCCGTCTGTCACAGTAACCTTATTCCGAAACTATTAGGACTTCACAGTTGAAACTCGGTATGTAGATGCATTCTGTGAACCGCTTTACGATTTTTATACTAAAATTTAAAAAATAAAAAATAAAGATGGGCGGGCTCGCCACACATGGAACTGACACCAAACATTTTTTTTTCATCAATCATATATGTGTGGGGTGTTTATAGATAGGTCTTTAAAAATGACTTGACTTGAATGAGCAAATATAACTTTGGCATTCATATAACACAATGAAAACAAACTGATCATTTGCTGGTGAAGAATGATAGTCATATTTTGGCTAGTTGTATAAGGTGTATGAGAAGTGAGTACCTTCCTAATTTTTTTTTTTTTGATTATATTCTAAATTTATTACGGAACCCTACCTTGTATGTGCGAAGTCCGACACGCACTTGGCCGGTTTTCATAGATAATGGTACGGAACCCTTCGTGCGCGAGACTGACTCGCACTTATTATTTATTTTATTAAGAGCCCAATGTGTCCCACTGCTAGGCAAAGGCCTCTCTCCCATTTTTAGGGTTCCGTAAAGAAACATGGAATTGTTATAGTTTCGTCAAGTCTGTTTGTCCGTCCGTCTGTCCGTATTTCACCGCAACTTTGTGCAAAAACTATTCGAACAACATAGTTGAAACTTGGTATGTACATGTATTATGTGAACCGCTTTACGATTTTTGTATAAAAATTAAATAATTAAAGGGGGAAACCACCAAAAAATATTTTTTCATCAAACCTTTATGTGTGGGGTGTCTATAGATAGTTCTTTAAAAATGACGTTGAGGTTCCTGAAACCATATTTACTCAAAGTAAATTGTTAAAGAGACAGACCCTTCCAAAGTGGAAAAATGTGTGTTCTTCCCCTGTGTCCCCTTCTAACTTTTAAAGTAAGAGAGTGAAAAATCTACAAAAAAATATGCTGTGTATCTCACATACACACTTTCAATAAAAATTGGTTTGAACAAAATAAAATAAGCAGTTTTTATATTAAGAAACATCTATCAAAAACCGCAAAGATAACTTTGTCATTTATACAAACACTATGAAAAACAAAGTTACAACATAAACATCCGGTCACATAATTACTTGCTACAACGGAACCCTTCATGGGCGAGTCCGACTCGCACTTGGCCACTTTTTCCACTGTTTGCGGTCATGAGCGGTTACCCATCAGGGGGTATCCCAGAGACCCTACTCTGGGATACGAACAAATACAACCTCTTTGCACTGGGAGCCCATTGCGTGGATATCTTAGCCCATCGATTTGGGTGCAGCCGGGCAACGTGGCCGGCCCAGTCCCACTCCAATTGGGCCGCCTTCTGAGCTACATCTATTATTGTGTTCCCTTCTGACCCACCGTACCACCGCCCATACCCCCAGTGGTACGGTGGGTAATTATTTTTCGCTACCCCTTCTGACCCACCGTACCACCGCCCATGACGAGAGGGAGCAAAATGCTACTTTTTTGTTTATGCTACTTTTTTAATTTATTCATTGGCATGTAGCATTTACGCAATCTGCCCATTGAACACAGATCTTAATAAAATAATCGATTGTAATTTCATCGTAGTCGATTAAAAACAAACATGTTTCAAGTTTTACTTTTAACAACGAGTGGTACGGTGGGTAATTATTTTTCGCTACCCCTTCTGACCCACCGTACCACCGCCCATACCCCCAGTGGTACGGTGGGTAATTATTTTTCGCTAACCCTTCTGACCCACCGTACCACCGCCCATACCCCCAGTGGTACGGTGGGTAATTATTTTTCGCTACCCCTCCTGACCCACCGTACCACCGCCCATACCCCCAGTGGTACGGTGGGTAATTATTTTTCGCTACCCCTTCTGACCCACCGTACCACCGCCCATACCCCCAGTGGTACGGTGGGTAATTATTTCCCACTTGTATGGGCGGGTGGTACGGTGGGTCAGAAGGGATTGTGGTCCTGGAGCGCAACTCCGTATTCCGGACCCTATCTAAGAGCCGGAGTCCGAGGATGCTGCGCTCCATGTTTCTTTGGCAAACCCCGAGTTTGAATCTTTGTGCGTCACTCAAAGACCAGGTTTGGGCTCCGTAGGTAAGGTTGGGGAGAATGCACATGTCCATGAGCTTGCGTTTGAGGGACAACGGAAGTTCTCCCTTCATAAGCTCCTTCATAGACCAAAAGCGACTCGCACTTGGCCGCTTTTTTATAGAGAGAGAGAGAGAGAGAGAGAGAGAGAGAGAGAGAGAAAGCTGTTTTAGAGAGTTAAATCGACTTGCTCGAGACGTTTGAAACTCGCTCAATATACTTTAAATACAACTTAAGTAGAATGCGGCCATGTTAAGTGGGAACCTGGTTGACAGGCAATAACCTTGCCGTGCTTGATTACGTATCTAGACCTTGTTGCACTTAAGTTGTATTTAAACTGTATGAAGCGGCTGTCTGAAGTCTGGTGCAAGTCGTCCTTAATCGGTTTGGCGATGAGCTGGACAGCAGTTGCTGATGGTTATCCCCTTTTAACAGGTTCGCAAATAAGCAAAGCCGAGATAAGCCGCGGGACACAAACATCACACAAGATGGCAACATACTGAGCTTGTCTATACTGCAACACATGGACAAGATAGACAAGGATGCTACGAGACTAAACTACAGGTAGGTACAGGCCGCGCCAAAGTTATTTGTCTCGGAGGCAGCTGTGACCTCTCTGTCTCGGGTAGGGTAAGATGGGGTGAGAGAGAGAGGTGACAGTACGCTCAGAGCCACTGTCACCTGTCAAGCCAGAAACTTGGCGCGAATTATACAGGGTTATGGGTTTTATGGGTGTCCGTAGTGAATGAGTATAACACACGGTCACAAATATATCACCATTTATTAGCGTGTTCTCTACAATTTCTTTAGGTTGTACGTGCTAGTTAAATCAACTTATATTATAAAATACAATGAGCAATTAAATGGCTAGTCTGACCGAGAGAAAATCTGTCTCACTCTGTGTAACGTGAAATTGACAGTCCTCAGTGTTGCCAACCGTTCCACAGATTATTAATCTAAAAATAGGCGTGCCACAGAGTCGCCACACCACCCCCCTACGGAGAGAAATAAACCTACAAAAAAAAAAATATAAGACAAATTAGTCAAATGTTTTGAAACGAACACGTCTGCCAGACCTTGTGGTATATGGCTGTTTGGGTTGGGATGACGATGGCGGAGCTGTGGATGGTGCTGTAGATGGTGAAGGTGAAATAGAAGAATGCTGTTGAGAAACAGATGGCCTAGCAGAAGGCGGCTGTTGAGGAGAAACAACAGTTGAGGGTGTAGGAACTGGTGTAGGAACATAATCCAAATTCTGCAATGAAGTTTGTTCAATGTAGGCTGGTTTGATCCTATCGACGCTGACAACAACAGACTTACCCTTGATATTAATAGTAACCGTTTTGCCATCTCTGGCTCGGTCAATAACTTGATAGGGGCCAGAGTAAGGAGGCTGCAAGGGGCGTCGAACAGTATCGTCTCGTAAGAAAATGTGTGACGATGTGGCCAAGTCCTTGAATACAAAAGTTGCAGGTTCGGTGTGACGCGAAGCTGGGACAGGTCGAATGGAAGCCATGTTTCGACGAAGTTTAACGACAAAATCAGCAGGATCCTCGAGCTTGTCCGGTTCGGTTGGAGGAACCAGCAATTCGCCGGGGAGACGCAACGTTTCCCCATACACCATTTCTGCAGAGGTCGCTTTCAAATCTTCTTTGAAAGCTGTGCGCATGCCAAGTAAAACGAGAGGGAGAGCCTTAACCCAAGAGTCGCCGTGGCACATTAACGATGCCTTTAACTGGCGGTGGACACGCTCAATCATCCCGTTCGCACTCGGATGGTATGCCGTTGTGCGAATGCGCTTGGTGGCAAAATTGTGCATAAGTCGGCGAAACAGATCGGACTCGAATTGAGCTCCTCGGTCTGTAGTAATAACCGAAGGCACGCCAAAGCGCGGGACCAACTCTCTTGTAAAGGTGTCAGCAACTTCTTCAGCTGTGATGGTACGCATAGGCCAACGAGAAACGACCAGATGGGGTGTCGAAGGTACCTAAAGGTGCAGAAACGTGTCTCGTCACTTTGCAGCGCTGACACGCTTCACAAGTGAGAGACCACTCTTTGCAATCTTTGTTCATATTAGGCCAGACATACCGTTCGGACACGAGGCGAGTTGTAGCTCGGATGCCCGGGTGACTTAAGCTGTGCAGCTTATCGAACACACTTCGGCGCAATTCTCGTGTGACGTATGGTCGAGGTCTGCCAGTCGAAGTGTCGCAGGTCAAATAAATGTCAGTACCTGGGATGGGAACTTCGGTCAATTTGAGGCTAGAGCCTTTAGTCCGAAGAGTTTTAAGTTCCTCATCTGACTGTTGCGACTTTGCAAGGATCTCGTACTCCTGATCTAAGGAGATAGCGTCAACGCGCGACATAGCGTCGGCTACGACGTTGTCTTCTCCCTTAATATATTTGATGTTAGTCGTAAACTGACTAATAAAAGACAGCTGGTTTAGCTGTGCAGGAGGGAGCTTTTCTCGACGTTGTAAGAAAGCGTACAACAGAGGTTTATGATCAGTGAAGATTGTGGCCTGCTGAACTTCGAGGATATGACGGAAATGTTGTACACTTTCGTACACCGCCAAGAGCTCTCTGTAATAAGTAGGCCATTCGGACTGGCGAGGGGTCAGTTTTTTACTGAAAAACGCCAGTGGGTACCACTGACCGTTGACTTCCTGTTGCAAGCATGATCCAATATGCGCACTCGAAGCATCAGTAAAAAGGTCAAGTGGTGCATTACATACAGGATGCTGCAGGAGAGTGGCTTCCGAGAGGCTGCGCTTGCAGGCGTCAAATGCTTGGTAAAGGTCATCAGTCCATGGAAAGGGCTTTGCTCCTTTGCCATGGGTTGAGACTACAGCATTTATTAGAGGGTCCTGGAACTTTGCGGCTTGCGGGATAAAACGGCGGTAATAATTTAGCATGCCGAGAAACCGTCTCATGCCATGCACTGTTCCAGGTGGAGGAAAATCTAGGAGGGCTTGTACGCGTTCCTGAGGAGGGCGGGTGCCTTCAGCGTTAATAAGATGGCCTAGGAAAACAACCTCTTTGGCACCAAGGACGCACTTTGAAGGATTTATCACAACCCCGTATTCCTGGAACCGCTCGAAGAGCAGATGAAGATGCTTACGGTGAGTATCCTCATCTGGGGAAAATACCAGCACGTCATCGATGTAAGGGAAACAGAAATCGAGACCCCGTGTGACCTCGTCGATAAAACGTTGGAACGTTTGACCTGCGTTGCGCAAGCCAAACGTCATAAAGGGAAACTCGAAGAGGCCAAACGGGGTAACGATGGCCGTTTTCGGAATATCACCTTCGAAGACGGGCACTTGATGGTAAGCTTTTACCAGGTCGATGGTGCTGAATATTTTAGCCCCAGAGAGGCTATGGGTAAAATCATTTATGTGGCGAACTGGGTACTTGTCCGGGACAGTCCAGGCGTTTAAACCACGGTAGTCGCCGCAAGGACGCCACGATCAATTTTTCTTTAGGACCATCTGTAGGGGAGATGCCCAATCACTTTTGGAAGGTCTGGCCACCCCACAACGTATCATGTCCTCAAATTCCTTCTGGGCTGCAACAAGTTTGTGTGGAGCCAAACGACGAGGACGACATGAAACGGGGGGTCCTTCGGTGGTCTTAATGTAATGCACAGTGTTGTGTTTTACAATGCGAGGTAAACCGGGAGGGCGCGTAGTATCTGGGAACTCAGCAAGCACTTGTGCGAAAGTTGAGTTGCCACAAGAGACGGCCTTGACACTGTCCTGAAAAATGTTGGCTGCAATAGCAGAAACAAACAGGTTAGAATTGCCGTCAACGAGGCGCTTGTTGCGGCAGTCCGGCAAAAGATTATAATGGCTGAGGAAGTCGGAGCCAATAATGGGACTGCTAACATCGGCTATTACAAAGTTCCAAAGAAAATCTCGGCGCAAACCTAAGTTGAGGTGCAAGGAAATATTGCCGTAAGTTTTAATGGAACTGCCATTTGCTGCGTTAAGTTCATAGTCCGTACTGGTAAACCGTCCTTTAAGAAGCCGCCTCGGGAAACAGCAGAGGTCTGAGCCAGTGTCAACTAAATACTGGTACTTGGACTTCTGGTCCGTGACAAAAATTCTTGTCAAGCGGCTAGGTTTAGCCAAATCAGTCGCCGCTACCACTGATTGGTCCTCTCGTTTCCCTGCTGTGAGGGCCAGCTGCAAGGTTTTATGCATTTGGCCGCTTTGGTATTAATTTTTTTATGATACCAGCACAGTTTAGGGGCACCAGGTGTGGAGGTGCGGGAGCGACGGTCAGCAGCAGATGCGGAGCGACTACGTGAACGTCCAGGTCGGTTGTTGGTAGAGAGGGAAGCAACTTGTTTGCTCAATTGATCGACCTGCTGTACCAATGTTTCTAAGATGGTGGATGAAGTTGACGGAGCAGCGCAGGAGAGAACTTGGCTGGGACCAGCTATTTCCATAACCTTGTCAGCCAACTCTGCGAGCTTATCCAGGTCAAGCTCCATCTGTGATGCTAGAATAGCTTGTACTTGTTGAGGGAGGCGGCGCATCCACAGTTGTCGCAGAATATTCTCATCTGACAAGTCATTGCCAGAGAGCGAGCGGAGATGGCGAAGAAACTGGGATGGTTTTCTATCCCCTAGTTCCTCTTCACCAATGAGCTGACGTACCCGCTGTTCTTGGGACATAGAAAGTCGCCTGATTAATTCCTCCTTCAACTTTTTATATTTGGTGCCATCAGTTGGAGGTGATGTGATTATGTCCTCGATTTCACCGGCCAATTTTTGGTCGAGCTGCGAGATGACATAATTGAACATTGTAGTATCAGCTTTGATACCTGACAACTCAAACTGGGCCTCCACCTGGGCAAACCACACCGCTGGCTTGTTGGGCCAGAATGGTGGTAATTTCACAGAGACTTTGAATGTCTCCGGTTTCTTATCCAATTCCAGCATATTATTGAGAACAGCTTTCTCAGCCTCCAGCTTTTGAATGCGTGCGAGCAATTCTTCAGTCATTGTTAATATTGTGTTAATACACTTATACTAAAGAACCAGCAGACGTGCATGCAAAAAAAAAAAACCGGGGTCAGATGGTGAGACGAGGACACAAAAATTAAATAAGTAAGTAACATGTACAATAGGCAATGACACCACAAATAATTGTCAGCCTAGAACTTATAACTAATTAGTAAAAATTTAAATTAAGTTTTATATGTACAATTTTTTTTACAAAATTTAGTTTTAGTGGTTAAGATTAGAACCAAACAAACGAAAATGCACGGTGAGGAGACTTAATTAATATTAAATTAGTACTGCATATGCTCAAAATGCAGAAAATTAACCAACTTATTAACCAAAAAATTATTAAATTCAAAATATTCTGGGCAAAATGCAGCACAAATCAGTAAAATGACTGTCCAAAATAGTCTTTAATACACGTTTAAATGAAATACCAGTCACCAAGAAAGTTTTGAGAGTACTCACGGACCGACGGACACAGGAGTTTGTCGTAACTTACGAAATGTGTATCCGAACGCAACACCGGTAAAATCGATTTTCGACAAATAAGCCGCGCCGCGCACAACACTATCGGTCTGAAGTTGGAGTGAACTGTCTCTTGTCAGGATAGTTCTGCTACTCGACACAAGGCGGCGGCACCGGTCACGTTTTTTGAATTCGAACTATCAATTCTTGAAATTTTGAGACGAAAATTGCACTGAATTCGATGAATGCGAAATGATTTAGTTTCAGCACGACGAAAATTGTAAACACTGTCCAACTCGATGTTCCCATACGAAGATATCACGAACGAAACAATTCACAAGCGGCGCCGAGGCAAACCTGTTTTATCTTGTTAGCGGGCGGCGGCCGGTATGTAGGTAGGTTTCACATTTCAACCTTGGATGGTTCGTAGCCGGCTTGGTACACGCAGGATTGATGGAATGTAGTTTGCAATGGTGCAATGACGATCACAAAATCACAAGATTCACTTCAATTGCGTAGAAATAAGTCCGGCGGGAACTCGAAGGCACGTCGGAGTCACCATTATGGGTTTTATGGGTGTCCGTAGTGAATGAGTATAACACACGGTCACAAATATATCACCATTTATTAGCGTGTTCTCTACAATTTCTTTAGGTTGTACGTGCTAGTTAAATCAACTTATATTATAAAACACAATGAGCAATTAAATGGCTAGTCTGACCGAGAGAAAATCTGTCTCACTCTGTGTAACGTGAAATTGACAGTCCTCAGTGTTGCCAACCGTTCCACAGATTATTAATCTAAAAATAGGCGTGCCACAGAGTCGCCACAGGGTTACTGGTAAGACGGCCTACATACGTTGGGAAATGCTAGCATGGTTAAAAACCAACCAATATCAGTATGAAACATCCTACCCAAAAAATAGCGATTTCGAGTTATGGGACTTAAAAGACTGTAAAAGTCATTTTTACATTTATTTTGTGTTAATTTTCCTTTTCTAGGTGATTCAGTACAGTTTTCTTGCTGGTTTTAGAGAAAATAGAGTGAATTGAATATTTAAAAATAAAAAGGAACGGCCCACACTAATTGGTTTGACTTTATAGCAGTCTCACTAAAAAAAACTAATAAATGTAAAAAGAATACTATAATAATACTGCAAACAATACTAAAAATACCTCCAGTTCTCTAGCTATTCAAATGACGACCTCTGTGGCGCAGCGGTTGTGGCTCTGCCTACCATGCGAGGGGACTCGGGTTCGATTCCCAGCCTGGGGTAAAGAAGAAAAAATGCCCAGGTCTTAAAAAAAATACTATTTATTTGCACACTGTGCCACACTCACAGTCCTTAGACCAAATCGTGTGACCGTTACATTTTACAACAAGAGTACTTACACAAACTTACATAAACATTAACATATTATACACAATTACCTAAAAATATATTCACAGTTTTGAAAAATATAAAATATCCATTTCTGTGTGCCGAGCAACACAGGCATTGAGTAGAGTCAGTGCCTGGAGAGTGGGCGCGTGACGAGCTTGCTGGGAGACGCCTCACTCGCTTGCATATATAAACTAGTGTACTTTCGTTACTTGTGCTGTGCGTACTGTACATATCTGCCTCCCTGGGCTAACATTTTCTTTCATCGCAACTTGGCTTGAATTGGCTTTTAAATCTTCTTCTGAACTACTACTTCGACTTGCTTGTGGTTCGAATTGTAGAATTTTGGTTCACGATGCCGGTGTTTTCTAATAAAAAATATGCTGACATTCTTAAGGAGCTGCTACACGGTTGAAGACGGTGGTTGCCTGCAAGTTAACAACAAGCAGCTTCTGACGTGTAGTTGCTTTTTGTGCGATGACCCGTGATTTTCAACCTTATGGCTTGGTAAAAAAGTTCAAAACATGTCAAGAGTCTGCTGTGGTGAGAGTGAGACGGGCGACGAGGAGGCGAACTTTCGAACTTGCTGTAAGGAGTCATTCAAGTATTACGTAGGCACTATTTTAGTAGCTTTTGTTCGTTTTTGTTTCCTCTATCCATTGTATACCACACACATCGTGCGCGACAGACAAATGAAAACATCGTATTTTTATTATTTTATTCTTAACATATAATAGTAGTTTATGTGATTGCTACATAATGGAGGGCATTTATACTCGAGAGTAGGTTTATGAAACGAGCCGAAGGCGACTTTCATAATAATATCACTCGAGAGTTTAAATGCCTAAATATGTTTAGTTACTTACACTAGTTTATCCACAAACATTCATAAGCTCTTTTTAATGTGTTCAGGAACCGCAAGTTCGACTGGCATTGTGGCATTGATCATTGCTCTGCAGTTGTTTAGCTTGTTCTGTAGTACCAACTTCACAGACAAACTAGGGGCGGCACGCAAGCGGGCGTCGGCGTTCGAAATTTGAATGTCATAATTTGTCAAATTTTGGAACATTATGGTCATAATGTACCAATATTCAGATATGATATGAGTTTATACCAAATTCCAAATGTCTTTATTACTGTAGATATTTAGCAATCGTCATTTTTGCCACTTCTCTACATTGGACCACTGTGGGAGAAGAAGGGCGTAGAAACTCCCACAGATTGATTTTTAGATCTCTTTTTAAAAAATTGTTTATGCTTAACTAATACAAAATATAATATTTAGTCATTATCATAATTAATAATCAGGAATAAATAATTACAAAATTATTAACAGCAAGGTCTGTGTTGAGCCCGATTAACCCCATACAGTCCCATCATTTAAGTAATGTTGAACATTGTAATAACCCTTTTTCGACAAAGTCGCTTAAACATGGTTTTTAAATTGCTCAAATGGACCACCAAGAAGTTTATCATTATGCTGGTCGTAACGTGTGGTTTTTGTACACAGTAAAGAGGGTTTATGATATGTGTGTAGATAAACGATATTATTATTCATTTTGTGCAGACTTAATCGCCATCCATTACCCCCCGTCCCCCCTTACATTAAAAGTAAAAACCGCCGTAATGGCGCGCGATTCTCAACCTTATGGCACAGTCGTACCGTACGTTTTACCGTAATTTCGGTGCAGTTGACGACATGGGTTGGGTTGGTTGTGACATTGTTGTTGTGTGCCATGTAGCCGCTTGCCGCTTGCCGGCGACTTGTTGGCAACTTGCTGCCAGCATGTTTCCTGCCATGTGGCAGGTCCTTTATGTGTTACGGGTTGTGTCAAGGGAATTTCCGAGCAGCACGGACAGAGTATGTGCAACGTTTTCCAGGTCGACAAGTGCGAGATGTTTCTGTGTTTGATGGTGCTTACCGACGGCTACTAACTTTACGCCAGTTCATGTGATTGAAGAAGGTTATCCCATAAGACGTATGGATTTCTGTCGCTTGAGTTTAAAAGCAGATGCCGAAGCTCCGGACTTTTTAAAATAATGTTTTTGAGAGATTTATATATTTAATGATAAAACAGAAAAGAGTGAAAGGATCGCTATGGAGATTTAGTGTGAAAATGTGGATAGGAACAATTAACCCCTTAACGCGATTTTCAACCCTATAGCTTGGTTATAAAGTTCAAAACCTATGAAACCATTTATGGGTTAGTATGCAGTAAAGGGTTAACAACCATTAAATAGGCCCTTTTTGCCTCAAAAATTGAATGTTGAACTTTACCAGACATTTTTGACAACGGAATTAGAAGATTAACCGCTCACACTGATAAAATCATGTTGACGTGATGGCTGTCCAGCTCACTACTTTAGTTAGCGGCGTCCGGCATTGGTTGAATGAAAATTACTCAGACAGATGAGCAGGAGAGCAGGTCCACTACCAAGAAAACACAACCACAAAAGAAAACTCTAAGCGTTATTTCATCGATAACACATATTTTCTCTTTTAATATTAGTTTTAAATTAATAAATTCTTGTATTATTAGTATCTGTGTGCTATAAATATAAAGGTTTATATTTATGTTATATAATAAAAATAAAATATTTTTAACTCACTCACATGTTTTCTCATTTACAACATCTTAATTAACCCTTTGTTTAAACCACCGCGCATCTTAGAGTCCTCTAACTTATCTACTTTCTACACACAAACATTTTATTTAACTATTGTACATTTTTTTAATATCTAAAAAATATTAAAAATAGAAGTAAAGATATTTTTGGTATTGTTTGCCTAAACAGTTACTAGTTTTTTTTTTGCTATAAATTCAGAACATTAAGTAAACACGTAATAAATTGTTTTCCTCATAAACCTGTATCATAGGGTTTTTTGTATTTGTTGTTATTAAATTTATTATATTTTTACCTAAATACAGCAAAAAAGCTGGACTGAATCACCCGGACAATTGGTACGAAATATATATAAAAGTGATGTTTTTTTCAAAATTCTATGAATTCCCAGATCTCGAAAACAGTATTGTTTGGGTAGGGTGTTTTATAGTAACAATGGTTAGTTTTGACCCATGTATGAATGTAGGATGAATGAATGATGAACGTGTGTAGGCCGACTTACCAGTCACCCTGTATAAACCATTCCTATTGATTGATGTCCATAGAATATAATCTTTACTAATTATTTAATTATGTGCTCTAGGATGTAATGTCTTATGGGCTGCGCCGATAGGCTAACAACCTGTTACGCAATTTAGTACTTAATTACCCGCTAAACGTGGGAACCAATGACTCTGCCACCCCAAATAGGACAAGGCGTGAACAAACATTATTTGTTGAATGTTTCAGCCCATCGAAGCGACCTCTGGCGGACAACAAAAACGCAACTAACATCCCACGGAGCGATGCAGACCTCACTACAACGAAGTACAAGCGCGAACCCGGCGGCGGTGGCTCTAGAGAGAATGCTGTGCCTAAACCCAGCAGCAGTAGAAGGTAAACTTCAATGGCTATTATTAAATCTAACATCAAAGAGGTCTCTACTTCTTCAGCATGTTCGTGCCATTGCTACTTGCTTAGCTTGTTGTTTGTCACGGTATCTAACATAATTTGGTCGGACCCAAAGGGTGCCAAATGGGACCCTATTACTAAGCTTTCGATGTCCGCTCGTCTGTTCGTGTCTGTCTATCCGTCAGGGGGCCGTACCTATCTCTCATGAACCGTAATAGTGGAGAGTTAAAATTTTCACAGAATGAACTACATCCAATTTGAAAATCACAAAAACGTGATCCCCTCCCCATACAAGGCGTTTTTTCTTGTACATTGGTATGGAACTATTCGTATATGAGTCGCACTTGACCGATTTTTGAAAACGCATCATCATCATCATATTCACGAGCAGCGTGGTCAAGTTGCAATAATTACTTTTACAGAAAGACACCCGAGAAACAGGAGGATCTATACAAGGAGCCAACAGTACGGAAAAAGGCTGAAAAGTTGGCGCTGCCAGGATGGAGCTGTGAGGAGTGTAGAATTGTGAGTAAGACACGGATACTCACGGGTTTACTCTCAATAAGAGGTAGACATTGTCGTAAGATCAGCCCACAGTCATGTTGCATCCGCTATCAAAATGTAAGCGATTTGACGTAGCGAATGCGACTTGGCTGCGGAGGTAGTCACGGAGCAGTTCATATTAGTACATATCCCTCAGCAACATTTAGCAAAATAAAACGTTAAGAAGCTTAAGCAAACGGATATAAATCCTGCACGCCATGTGATATTTTTGGGTTAATGAGGTGAGGTGGTATAATGAGGTTTTAGAATGCATGTATCGGCCTGCTGCCTCGGACTGTATGGTTTTGGGTGGTTTGTCTCGGCCTTTTCTAATACTGAATGTTTTTGGGTGGTGTGGCTCGGCGTTTTCTAAGACTGTATGTTTTGGGTGGTGTGGCTCGGCGTTTTCTAAGACTGTATGTTTTGGGTGGTGTGGCTCGGCGTTTTCTAAGACTGTATGTTTTTGGGTGGTTTGGCTGGAAGACTGTATGTTTTTGGGTGGTTTGGCTCAGCCTTTTCTAAGACTGTATGTTTTTGGGTGGTTTGGCTCGGCCTTTTCTAAGACTGTACGTTTTGGGGTGTTTGGCTCGGCCTTTTCTAAGACTATGTTTTTGGGTGGTTTGGCTCTGCCTTTTCTAAGATTGAATACTTCTTTCCGGCCATCAGCCTCGCCTTTCAGTTTCAGCTGATGACGTTTTGTCGGCGTCCTTGCTCGTCTTTTAACAGTCGCACGTCGCCCCCTGAACAGAAATCCCGACATGGGCAACTCCTTTGTCCTTGTAATTTTTTCTTCCAATGCAATTAAACAAAAATTTATGCACAGGCACATACCTTGCTTCTGGCCCCACACTATACTCTATATGCCGAAAAAAGTTAATAGTCTCTGTTACATAATTTAAAAAATGGTTAGTGGGCGTCAACCAAACTGGTTAGAAGTAAAGGCGCATTCTTTTTGTGCCTACGTTTTGTACTCACAACTGAACATTTTCTGTTTTGAGTAATTGGACATTTATGAGGTATATTATTTAAATTAAAATACTTGTATGTATTGTACAAACAAAAAATACCCGATTTCATATTAACTTTTATTTAGCAGCTTTTTTCTAATCATATAATACATACATATGCTCACGCTACATATAGGCAGATAATTAAGTAAATTTAAGTACACACAATAATTATATGTGATTTAAGTTACGTAGGTAATCTCAGCGTGGCGTGAGCTGAAAACCAGCGTTACGTGTAGCTGCTACACGTAACACATGCTGAGCTCAAGCCATTTTGTCATAACTACATCCTATCATTATTATTATTTTTTAACTTTTTATTGTATGTTTATGTTAAATAAATTTATTTTCTTTCTTTCTTCTTTCTGTTCTACTTAATTAAGACTCGTTTGCGTCTTCTTTCCACAAAATAATTTCCGCTTATTCACTCGGCCATCTTCAACTAATAGTCTAATCCATTAAAAAAGCGCCAACTCGTCAGGTATGCGCTTTATAACAAAGTCCAATAAACAAGCCGGGTCATATGAAAAAGTTATCAATTGCACTAACACAAGATAATAAAGCACGTCTGAATTTCACACGAACAAACTTAAAAAATATCGCACTGTGGACAGGGTTTTAGCGACGTGGCTCTACCAATCAGACGCCAGTGCATTTATTTCCCATTAACTTGTTTCGGCAAATAGAGTACAGGATACCCAGTGTCGTGGGAACCAGTAACAGTTAAGTCACACACATGAAACATCCGCGACCTAGGGTTTGATGTTTCCGGCCGGGATTCCTTTTACGCAACTGTTCATCATTTCAGTTCTACGACGAGCTGTACTCGGACAACCCCGCGATGCTGTCTCGCCTCATGGCCGAGTGCTCCAAGCACCGCGCACGCCGTGACCCCTCGCGCGCCACCACTCCGCCCGGGTACTGGCAGCCGCGCTGGGACGTGCCCACCGACACCGACGACTTCAATAGGCGGAACAACGCGTGAACACCAGACTCCAGACTCCAGACTGACTGAAGTCGCAATGGGTGCTTTTGAAGTTTCAACGGAACGCATGACATGACGGAACAATATCCCTTTCCTTTCCCGAGCGAAACAAGAAAAGTAAGATAATAGAAGTAAGTAATAATAATAAAAGTAAGACTCATATCGTTGTTCCTTAGTATCGTTATGGTCCAGTTCACTTGAGGTTCACACCTTCGCTATCGATATATTCAAGATGGCCGCATGTCCGCCATCTTGAAATCTCTGGACAATTATCGACTACGTTCTTCTACGGTACCATTTTGAGCTATCGTTGTCACGCTAAAACTCATTCAGAACGACCTCGTAGACGCTGTAATCGATTATGGTGCGATTCGGAACGCGCTGTAGGGGACAGTGATATGCGTCAATCATACTTTCGTTATTTCGCTTGGGGAATGAAGGGGAGGTTGTTCCGTCGTTTCGTGGATTCTGACGAAACTTCAATAGCACCCATAGCGACATGTAGTATATAAATACAGAATGCCGTAACATGGTTGTGAATTTGTATCTACAGTATAATTAACCTATAATTTAAGTAGTCATGCACATGCATTATAAATAATAATAAAATATATATGGTAATAAATATACATAAATAATATATGGTCTGTGAGAGTAGTAGTTCGTGTACCGCTTTAACATGTTGTTGTAAATAAATTCATTTCAATATATTTATTTCATGTACATTGTACATACCACAATACACAACAAATAGAAAATACATAGGTAATAATAATAAGATATACAAACAACACAATCCAACAAAAAACAAATGTAAAGGAGGAGATGGACTCCCCGCCGTCGGCACACTCGACTATCCACGTGCATGCAGACTGACCCAGTGCATCAGCAGGGCGAGTCCCCCCGCCGCCAGCACGCTCAGGGTAGGGTTGGCGATGCCGCGGAGGCGACCTGCTAGTGAGGCGCAGCGTCTACTAATGATGGCAAAGCCGTCGACCCTCGCCTCCGCAAACATGCTTGAGGCGCCACAGTGCCGCGGCAGCCCCATCACCACTCTGAACGCGTTGTTATATTGGATACGCAGGGCGCATGCTGGACGTGTAGAAAGACTGGCAGTACGCCCTGAACAGTGTTAACTTTGCTTTCTTACTACAACGGGCCAACATATTACAGCGAACAGCCAACGCCCTACGTACACTCTCAATGTCAGAGACATCTTTCAAATCCTCGGAGACCCAGTGGGCCAGGTACTTAAATTTCGCAACCTTATTTAGAAGGGTACTGCTTAACAAAACTGGCGGCACGTCAATATAAGTTTTATTGCCTGACTTGAATATCATTAGCTCACTCTTCTTTGCATTGTACCTAAGCCCATGGGCCTCCGCATAGGACTCACAAATGCGTAAAAGTTCACGCAGTGGACAAATCTCAGGGCTCAGTAGGCACCATAGCACCAGCATAGGAGATAGATATTATTAATACATTGTCCATCTATGTGACATCGGACGCGGCGCGCGCAGACTGATAAAGGTGATGTTTGTATAATTTCAGGAATAAAAATTTTCGGGCAACAACGTACCTATTTACATAAGATTCTGCTGAATATGTTTTTGTTTTTTCTTCTAATTTACGCATCCTTTCTTATTTCGAGTATCTATCGGTTTACTGCTGTCTGCCATGGAGTAGCTTGACTTACCAGAAATATATGGAATGTTGTGTGGACTATTTTTAAACCTAAACCAAGTCGATAGGCCCTTCCGTTTGCTTGCACGAGAGATGACGATTACAGCTTGACGTCAAGCTGTAAATCCTTAGTGGACAATTTTTCTTCCTTTGTGGACTATTTTTTGGCAGTGTCAAATTTCATTTTCATGAAGGTTTCAATGGTGAGGATTAAAGCTTGAGGGTCGTAGTTCTATGAGTAGACATACATACTAAAGACAGCGACCAATACTAAGTTCTCTAGTGACCTAGAAAACTAGATCGAACATAGAAGTGCCATATAAGGATATAAACCATAGCGATACACCACACCACACACCCTTCTATGGCCGTTCAATGTAAACCACATTATTTTAGTACCTACCTATTCCGTTTCGGAATGTTTTGACGAAGTAAATGAGGTCTCCACACTCATAAAAATGCTTTAAGCGTTAAATTAAACTCGCAGCAAGCATCACGTCTTAATATAAATGCGTGCTTGTGTGAGTCAGAGAGAGCACTTCACCCTTGTGCCAAATGACTTGCAAAATAATGTTAGCAGCACTTAGGCCTGGTTTACACAGAGTTTAGTTAAAACTACCAAGAGTATTAGGATTAAATCTTTGGTCAAAGAAAAGGTACAGTCAGTTAAAGTTAACTCAACATAACTAAGTCCTTATTCAGATGGATCATGAATGCTTAGAAATTAAGAAAATAAAAAACACTCATTTATTTTTCCAAGTAGAATTTTTTAACAATAACAACAGTTTGTACAAGCCCTAGTCCCCACACTAGGATTCTTAATACTAGTCTCTTCCAGAGCAATTACATAAAGGTGTATGGTACTTAGCTTATACCAGTAAAAGATATAGCCTTGGCTATGTGTAATCGCGGGTTATGTAGGAGAGTCAAGGTGAAGGAAACTAAAATACTTGGTGAACACCTCATTTTATTATCTCAATAAAACAGAATATTATTTTTACCTAGCTTAAAAATATCAAATGGAAAGAAATGAATGTAAAATCAAATAGGATTAGTAATTTGATTCAAAGACGGGGATATATTTTTCCATAACACTATTATGTATTAAATATTACAACAGAGGTAAAAGAGCCGTATGCATTTTAGCTCATTAAAAAATAGTTTTAACTGAAAATTTGAGGGGTTAGTTTTGATATTTTAGATAATTATTAATGCTACAACAAATTTACACACATGGCCTATGACAATTTCTTCGCTTTCTGGTAGAGGGTATCAACAACTTTGCTCATATGGTGGATGGTCTCCAGGACTGTCTCGTAAGTCTTCTCGAGGGGGGATTCATCAAAGACAATAAGTACACCTTCTCCTTGGTCTAGTATGCCATTCAGTTTCTTGTCCAGGATCATTTGTGACAGTTTCTTCTCTACTTGCACTACTGGCAGACGGATGGTGCGGGCCACATGGTCCACTTGCACTCTCATGTAGGGCTCCACAATGCGGCACAAGTTCTGTGCCAACATGGTGTCGTACAGAGCTCCAAGATGCGCTCTCACAACCGCATCCTCCTCCAACTCTGGCTTGTAGGTCTTCAGTGCAGCCTGGAAGTCGGCCAGTGACCTTTTATGGGAAGCAGTTGCAACAGCCCTCATAGCTTCCATATCTTTACCTGCATATTTGAGAGCAGTCTTGCTTCCGCACACCACTGCCACTTCCTCGGCTTGACTTAACATAATCTTCGACAATAACATGTATTTCAAGGCTGTTAAGGCTTTAGGACTATCGGCACCATCATATCCTTCAAAGGCTTCATAGAAGTATGAGTAAGCAGTTTTGAAGTCACGCTCATCAGCTGCATGCAAAATACCTGACTGCAGGTCGAGGGCAGCCTGCATTTTTGGAGGACAATAGATAGCATTTGCGGTTGTCCTAGCGGATGTGAGTGACGCACGAGCTTTAGGGAGGTTGCTGAGGGCATGGAACGTTTTGCTTTCGAAGAGGAGGACCTCGACTAGCAAGTTCTTGTCATCGAGTTTCTTGAGTTCTTTCAACAGTGCCGTGGCGAGGTCGAGAGCCTGCGTGTGCATGCCTGTGTCATAGTACAGCGCAATGAGTCGCGCCTCCAGCGACTGCCGCAGGAAGGTGCGGCGCTCCTCCTTGGCCCACTCTATACACTCCTTGCACAGCTGCACCTCGATGCCGGTGCCAGCTTCTAGATCCAAGAAGAAGTCGACGAGTGAACGCACCAGTTTGGCAGCTTTCGCTTTGCTGATAAGACTCAGGAACGGCCGCGTCGCCTTTATGAGCTCGGCCAGCTCCTTGGCCTTGCCCTCCTTCTTGTACTTCTCGCCCAGGTTGAGGATGCCCTGCTCCCGGGCGCGTATGTTCTCTTCCTCATCGTCGGGTACTCCGCCAGTGCTGACCATTTTATCGGTCATGCGGACGTCTTCGTCCCTCTTGTTGGAAGACGGCACGCCAGACCTCTCGAACAGCATTGCGCCGGCCATGCTGTGTTAGGTTTATTTATATGCTTGCACTAAAAGACACAGTAAAATCACGGTCGAACAGATTTCTACACTTTTCTTTGTATAATCGCAAAGTCATCGACGACGGCCAATTTTTCGGAAACAAATCGTAGACGCGGACAGGCATACCATGTGCACAATACAAAAACTACCACACTTTTATTTAATCATGAAAATTAATTAAGCAATGTTCCACAGGACATTTAAATAATAAATGGATTCGGTATTCGTTCATAGTGTTCGGTAACATAGCTGTAGTTTTATATAGAAAATATTTTTGATGTGGTAAAATTTTCAAAGAAAGTTGGTATCACTCATCATTTGTAGGTTGTTTTCAAGGCATAGGTTATAGCTACCAAGACTAATAAAATAATAATGTACTGGTTATAGCCTCCTAACGCCCAGACTTTTTATGCCGTAGTAGTCCTACAAACAAGCCCGAAGTACTTTTAAAAGCTTCGCGTGGTAGTCGCCCAGAGATTTCGACTTTCGAAAATGTACCTAAAACTGATCATACTAATGTGGGTTTTATTTTATTTATAAAGGATGGATTAAGTAAGACCGTTTTGTACTTTATTATTTATTGTTCAAAACATAATTTACAATTCAATGAATCTGCTGGAAGCTTCGTCAATAACTTACAACTAAGCTTAAACACTTGCTAAACTAAAATAAGATAAGTATACAATAAGGACTATAACTTAACTAAATAATCCCACCTCGGGACAGCTCCCTACCAAAGGTCCCCAAGACACTAGCGGCATTGCCCCGCTGCACTACCAAGGAGATTCTCTGCATAAGGAATGCCCCGCAGCGGTAGTAATAACCACCTTGACGCAGATGGCGCCCCAACTCCTTTACAAAAGCTCTGCCACATGTCCCCCCAACACCGGTCATCTCCTCAGCCAAAGGTACAAAAATGTAACTCCCCATTAGAGCGACATATTTAGTGCGCTTGCGCCTCGCAGCAGATTCCGCTGCAGCGCCAGCGGAAGCGCTAGTCAAAGCTACATGTGACGCCGCAAAGGTACACGCAAAAGTCGCGTCCCATAGGAGAGAGCGCCCTCTCTCCCACGGAACCAAATTAAGGCCGTCTGGCCGCTTTAGATAGGAGCGGGACATACCGGTAGGCTCCAGCACGCACGGAATGTTGGCCGAGACCAGCGCACTCCGGACAGTGTCGTTTATAGCATGGTGCCGCGAAAACCTACCGGCGCTCCTGAGGCACTGGAGACCGAGACGGCCCAGACCGTCCACCCACGCGCCACACACACAATGATGCGGCTGGCAGATAGAGCAGCCCAAACGTAGAGCGACAGATGCGCAAAGTATCATTGTCCAGGAGGGTTCCCAAATTTGGGGAAGGCAGTGCATGAAGCTACGCTCCTGAGTCCGGTTCCTTAACCGTCCGGATCCGCGCCAGTTCCAGCCCCACGCACCCAGCGATGAGCTCGTCGCAAGCCACCGTGCACCGACATTGACATGACCTTCTGCTCCGGGATATCGCATACAGGACAACGAGCCCGCCATAAACTCTCCGCCTCCTCCGCAAAAGGGATCATGAAACTGTCACCTTGGTAATGAAGGATATGATAGTGACAAGATCCACAACCCCATACGAAGAAGCCAAAAAGGCGGGAAGCTCAGTGTCCTGTAAGCGCCGAATACCTAAACCTCCATGACGAACGGGTAAGGCAGCCTGAACCCACTGCGACGAAGACATTTCCACATTGAGGATGCACTCCAACAGGTCTTTCAAAACTGCGTCATACCGCGAAGTGGCCTCTTTGTGCAACCAAATCGGGGCTGTCCTGATTGTATATGACAATCTTGCAAGAGAAAGGCAACTCCTAAGTATTGTCAGCGTGACATGGGCCGACAAGCTTTTCAAATGTGGTTTGGTTGCCGCCAGAATATCCATTTTTGTCCGCAGGACACCAGGAATTCCTTCGGGGAAAATTGGGGCACCCAGAAGCGTGAAATCAGCCCTTTCTATATAAGTAACACCTGCGACAACTAAATTTATGTCATCGCTGATCTCGTGCGTCAGTTGACCGGAACAAGCCCAACACACCTAATCCCTGGATCAGTTTTCTGATGTCAGTAAGTACGACCTCCGGAGACCCACCGGTCGTGACACCATCTAAATACCAGACATTGAGCAGCGAACGGAGTGAGCCCACTACCCACGAATGGCCAGACTAAACAGCAGCGGACCTAAGGGATCGCCCTGTTGGACCCCCACCCGTGACTGCACCAAGTTCACACCGTAAAATAAATAGATAATGTCACTATAGCACTGATGCAGTGGACAACATGACTTCACACAATTCAGTAAAACGTCTCGCTCGACCGTATTTAATGCATTTTGACATCCACTTTAAATATGATGTCTTCAATAATGTCCCTGCTCATACTAAAACATCTAGTGGCATGTATGGCAGCCTCACAACCAAATGGAATGCCAAACCCCAACTGCACTGGCTTCAACTCAGAAGCCAAATCGCTCCACTCACTCACTGCTCGACAGCCCAATTTCGCCACCAAACGGCGAATCACGCGTTTTTAGGTAGGAAGGGAGACAAAACTAAAGAACCTTTTATAAGGCATTTGGGTTGCAATCACTAATGACTAACGGTTTATGTAAAATTGTTTTGTTCTGCGGAATAGATAGTTTTTTACGAAACTAAAGGGATAAAATGTTTTAAAATAAAAAAATAAACAATTTTGTATTTTGATCATTACAACCTTTTTAAAATAACCCCTCATCAACTACTAATAAGTTATTGTTAGTCCAATTGTCGAGTAAAAGTGGCATTATTTATTTATTAATGCATATGCATAGCTGAAATGTTAACCTTTGAGGTGTTAGTAAATAAAACTGGAAAAAATCTATTTATGGAGATATTTTTCATTTTATTAATAGAGAAAGCTCACAAAGCTCGATGTAGTGATAGATACTCATAAGCCTTTTAAAAGCATACCTATATATTACCTATTACAGATGCTTTTACAAATCAGTCTTAATTTCGGTAGAGTCTAATTTTTTACAGAATACATTCCAAATCTGTGTTTGGTACGGAACCCTTCATGTGCGAGTGTGACTTGCAATTCACCGTTAATTTTACATCCTATTTCAACCCACAAGCTTTTTGAAATCTTGGAGTAGGATAGTAGAGTGAATATAGGAGGCCATAAGCCTTTTAAAAAATCGTAGAAACCCACATACCTTTTAAAAGGTCTTCTAAGTTTATGAGGATATTAAAAAAACTACTGTAATTAGGTGGGAAATAGATATGTCCAACTAAAATTTACTGTTTCGGCTCCATTTTAATAAAACACTTAATTAAATAAAGCAAAAATTTCAATGAATAGCTTGGATTTACTTGCCACCTTTACGACGTATCTCTTTTTCAAACAAGGAACATTAAAAATGGCAAATGGCACTCTGTTGACACTCTTGATTCATCATCATCATCATCATCATCGTCAGCCTGTCAGGGGACCCACTATTGGGTATAGGCCTCCTCATAAACACGCCATTCAGTACGGTCCTTCGCAAATCGAGTTCATTGCTTTTCTGCCACCGTCGTCGCCACATCGTCGGACCATCTGGCAGATGGTCTGACGACCGATCTTTGTCCTCCTCTTGGTCACCACTTCATCTTCCGTCTTCTCACCTTGCCAAGTGTCCTGCCCACTTCTACTTAAGCCGTGCTATCCGCTTACCCACATCAGCACTCTTGATTGTCTTTCATTCGAAAAGCAGTATTTATCATTCCACGTAGAATTATTAAGTGTAAGAGCAGTTAAAAATGAGGGCTTATTAAAAGGCCCCCGGGCGTCTTACTGATGAAATGGAACGGAACCGTGGGCTTCTACCGCTAACTCGTAGAAGGATTTTTAAAAGGTCTTTGGACGCTAGGTGCCTTTTCACATGCACACGGTAATGGCACGTTCACGGTGCCGTGTAAAGTAGTAATACATGTATGAGCTACTTATGAGATCATACATATGGCGCGGCGACCGTGCCGTGACCGTGAGTCGCCCATGCTTATCCACTGTAACCACGGTTTTGACGAGGTAGCAGTCTTTGCACTCTTTGCAGTGACGTATTGACTTGTATTCACATGAACACGGGCGCAAAAAGGCAGGGCGAGTGTGGGGATTCTTATGTCATTCGACCGCTAACATCACAGGGCCTCGTACGTTTTTAGCAGAATGTCTAATGGAAACAAAAATGAAGTTGATGTGTTGATTTCATCAGTAGAAGTGTCGCAGTTGGTTGGTTAAATCAGACCACAGAGTACATTAATCAGACTTAAGTTTATGTTATAAGTATTTTTTGTTGTTCTTACATATTCAACCTAATACTAAGGATAAAAGGGGCTTCGCTTCGCTCACCTCCTTTACCCTTCACCTAAGCTACCGCAATGTTTTGCCCTGATATAAGCTGTGCAAATCAGCT
Organism: Argyresthia goedartella; assembly: GCA_949825045.1. Lineage (NCBI taxonomy): Eukaryota > Metazoa > Arthropoda > Insecta > Lepidoptera > Argyresthiidae > Argyresthia > Argyresthia goedartella. Next base: position 9,017,249 of record OX463812.1, on the reverse strand, counting down.
GTTGTCGTGATGCCATCTTGTTTTCCAAAACGTTGGCTTTCGGGAAGACAGATTGTCAAAGATTGCGTTGGCGGAGCCATTTTGGCGAAAACACGCTAAGTGGCAAGATGGCTGCCGTTTCGAAATTTGCGAAAATGCAAATTCTGCGTTTTTTAATATGGAAAGCGTATAAGACTATACATTTTTAGATACACGTGTTGAGCTAAGCCACATACCAACTAGCCTAAAGACGTAGCTTTAAACAATTATTTCATTAACACAGTCTGTCAAAAATGCGGGGGTGGGTGAGGGCGGCGTAAGATGTATGTAGTCACTGAGACGCGATTGGTCGTTCCAAGGTCAAGACGGCCAACCGCTAGTGTTGCCCATCGACCGCATGAAATAAATATCGATAGTAGTAAATAATTACTACTATCGATATTTATTTGACAGATGGGTTACAGAGGGGTCATAAGACTAGGATTACCCCATTCTATCGATAAAGCATCTGACATTCTCAAAACTTAAGATTATTAGTCGGCGAGTCACAGAATAAACACAAATATCATATGTCGTCCAATGGAATAAATAAAATTTTTCATTCTGTTTATTACAAGTAAATCTATTTTTTTAATTACTATTGACCCTTAAAATGTATGAGCTTGGTAAAAACTCGTCTAATTTGATTTTGACTTGTTTGCTTTTTTGTTAAATAAGCCAATCGCACGTTTATATATTTTTCAATAACCAATTTCGTTAAGTCGACTACGTGGTTCGTACTTTCGTAATCGAATTGGTGGCTCGATAGAACGGGAAACAAATCTTCATTAGCAAATGAGTGTAAGGTTTTCGTTACCAGAAATGCGGCTCTTCTATCATCGGGTTTGATCGTTTTATAATTATCATTACTTTTTATTATCACCTCACATCGTCGGCAGATGGTTACAACCATTTTAGATGGATATATCAATCCCCCTGCATCCCTGGCGAATATAAGTGAATTTCTTTTTGCTTCGAATGATATTAAACCTTGAACACATTTGCTGCATTTTATTCTTCTGCATAACGAAAGCGCCACAAATCCTGAAATGTATTCAATTATGTTTTCAGCAAACATGGACAACGATGTTTCTTGGACTGCAATGGCCAAATTATCCTCATCGGCTAAATCATTCATATAGAACTTTGCATTATTTTTCTTTCTTTCCACCGTCATGTTAATGCGATCAAGTGAGGAACAATTTAAAATTGATATATTCTCTAAAGGTATATACAATTTCCTGTAACAGACTGCTGTAGTTCAGTGTGGATCAACATTTTTTTGTAAATACCCTCAAACTGACGAGGAGTAGGATTGTCGTTACAACCACCAGCTGATCTTACGTTGCAGAAAAAAAGCTCTATATGATCCTGGGACACTTTATGTAGCGGCAAGTAAGTCATTGGGATAGCTTCATTTTCTATTAATTCTCTGAATAATATTTTTGCACTTTCGATGCAGACGCAAAGTCCAATAAATCCGGTATAGCGGCGAGATTTTACTAATTTAACATATTTTTCTGGTTTTTGAGACGTTTCATGAACATAAAGTGCCAGTAAATACTGTTACCTCATCCATTCTTTTACAAACATCCAAAAATCTTTATTCATGAGTGAGTTTTAGAATCCAAGATGTCAAAGATGTCGTTTATGGCCATTAAAAATTTTACAGTTCCATTGACATCTTGGAATTCTTGTATTTTCAATTCTGTATTACAAAACTCCAGAGCAGTTGCTACACTTCTTCTAAAAATTTGCGTCGCTAATTTGACTTTCATAACATTTTTTTTGAAATCTATGTGAGCTGAACGTAGTTTATTTGCCATATGAAAAGACTCGCTTTCTTGAAACTCATGCAATTGCATGATATATTTCCACTTGATTGCATTATTTTGATCGTCTTTTAATACGCCGTAAAATTGGAAACTATTTCTTAGAAGCTTGACCATATGCACCGGATCTAAAAATACTATAATTTCATCGGCGTCTACTTTGAATGTTGTCTTGAGGTTGTTAGGATCTAAACAACACCCCAGCTTTTTAACTGTCGATGTATTTGTAGGACAGCCATCAAATGTCAAAGCCTTTACTTCAAAGTTTACATCTTTGCATAAACGTATAGCTTGTGTTATCAAAGTTGCTTTTTGATCAGCATTCAGTTTATTCGCCAAAAAGTAGCCAATTGGTAACTTGAATGAAGCGTTAAATGGCACGACCAAAAAAACCAAAGCTTCGGAACATTCGTCTGTGCAGTCAGTATCTAATTCACCTCCAAAGTCGACGTATCCGTATGTCCTTTTGTTTGCGGATTATAATCAATATCATCATTGTTGATTTTCATTTCATCAAAAATCAGTGTTCCAAACAATTTTTGCTTTAGTTGTTCAGATTTTAACTTAAGAGCATTAAAGGCTTCTTTGGTGAATCCAGGGCGACCATCAACAGTCTGATACCACTTGGATAATGTTTTTGGATGCGGCAAGCACGTATTAAAAGTTTTCCTAACGTATTGATAGGCTTTTGTGGAATAAAAATTTAATGTAAGTGCAAATGTTCGCAGTTGAGGAGAATATTTTGTTCGACTTATTTTACCTGACCTTGAATTTATTACTTGACGTTTCAGGATTTCTGTACTTTGTACGCCGATATGTTCCAAGATAGACGTATGTTCGTCAGTGACTAATTGTTTATCTTCTAGTTCCTTCAGTAGCGATTTCAATGTTGTAATCTTTTTTTATACGTGCGATTTGAACTTTGTAAACGTTTTACTTTAATTTTTGCCTGTTTAAGTTTTTGCGAAAGGTCAGTTACAGTGATGCGAAGACGCTTTTTTCGAGGAGTACTAAAATTTGAAATTGTTTCTAAATAATCTTCTGTATTCTGGTCTGGTTGAATGTTGTAGCGTGCAGTAGTTTGGTTCGATGTGGAAGTGACTGCCAAATCCGTTGTTGCTTGTACAATGGTCTGAAAATATGAAAGTATAGGTACTTATAAAAATCGTTATAAGGATTACAAACTGAACAAAGTAATTATTTGAAACCTTACCTCTGTCATTGGCAAAGGTAACACAGCCGGTGCTACTTCCATGTTTATTGTAACAAAGCTTTGATGTTTTGTTGCTTCATGACACATCTAGAAAAATGAAGTCGTTTTTGAAGAGTTAGATTTTCCATTTGATGTTTAATAAATAATCATTTGGTAAATAGTAGTAAAGGTTTTATTGTAAACAAAATTCGGAAGGCAACTGTACTGGGAATGATGCTATGACCTCTATGCTATGAGGATGATGATGGCCTTTGCTGATGATAATAAAAATGAAAATAAATAAGTGTAATTTTCAAGTTATTCAGAATCACTAACATTACGTAAACTTACCTCTGCTGTCGGTAAGGCCTGTGTCACTTTTGTAACTTCGGAAAATGAATTTCGACTTTGAACAACAGATCCGTCCCCAGGTATCTAGAAGTATAAAAAAATATGTTTAAATCATATTTGTTTATCTAGTACGCAATAAATGTAGTGGAGTGCATCCAACAAGGTACAATATAAAAATACAGTCAGGTAAATTTACTTACCACTGTTGGCAGGTGCAGCGTAGGAACGGCATTTGGATACAAAATTCGTCTATTCGCTTTCGTTAATTTTAAATATTCTGACTTAAAGTGCCGCGAACATACAACACTGCTTGGAGAAGGAAACCAATCATCTGATCGTTTTGTGGCATTCATCCATATTTCCTTCATGTTTGGGCATTTAGGAAACCTAAAAGAAAGGGTACACGTTTGAGCTGACATGCTTGGAAAGATTTTAAATAAAACCCGCTAGTTAAGTAGATACGTAATTCGTTATCACCCATGTATTCGTTATTCGTTATCTTTAGTTCGCAAACGTATGGTTATTACGTACGTATGTATGGTTAAACGTAGTATTACCTAGAGGTAAATAACTAACGACTGCCCATTAATTAATGTGCGTAAACTGAAATTTATACTACAACAATACTAAACATAAAACCTGAATTCATCAGAGAAGAAATATGTTTTATCCAATAACTATCGATAATAAACAAACATACTATGGACATCACTAGCTAGCGCTAGGTAATGCCGCGAAATGATAGACAAGGAAGGAGCGATACACCGTGCAATGTATTAGAGAGAGACTTCCTAAAAAGACATCAACGGGTTCCGAACTGGAACTATAAAACTTTATTTAATAACACGCTTAAAATTTGTCATTTTATATTGAAATTTTATTACAATCTGCTTACCTGTGAAACGAAATACCATCCTTTTGCACACCAGATGTTTTTGTGTTTTTTTCACATAATTTTACGCAGCAATAATGCATTTTGCCCGTCTTCAATCACGTCAAAACTTTCATTACACAACAATGTCACTCGTGCGAGCGCCGTCCGTAGACTGAAGTTAGCATTGGAGGCGTGCGTGGCACAAACATAGAGTGAATTCACCGTATGCGTGACAGAGGGGGTCGCCCGGGAATGTTCCGTCTTTAGGCTAGTTGGTCTGTGAGCTAAGCTAACTAAATGTTTTTGCTAATATTCTTAGTTATTTTTTGAGAATTTCGTGTGTTCGATGATGCTTTATTTTAATCAAAACGATAGTGACTTAGTTAAACGTCGGCATTGAATTAACGGTCTAGAGAGTTAGTTAAGTGTCTGATTTAACCAACCAACTGCGACATACATATGAAAGCGCCAACACGGCGCGGCCTTGCGTAAACCGTGTTCATGTGAAACGCTAGCACGGCACGGCGGCGGCGGCGCTTAGCAAATATTTGGAAAAAAGGACTGTATGTAGTGCCTTTTCATTCACCCGCATACGTTCACGGGCCACGGCACGGTCACGGCTCCGTGTAAAGTAGAAACTTAATGAGCTACAATGACAGCTTTCACATTTTATAAGCAAAAGCAAAACAATAACTGTCTTCTTCATACTCATAAGTTTGACCGTGCGCGAGATAGTCAGACAGATTAGTTTTGATGCCCATACAGTGCAACGTCATGCAGCGCGCTTATTCACAGACACTGCAAACGCGCAACTTGTAAATATGTTGAACGGCCAGCTTTAGATAACCGACCTGCCACAGCACGGCGACCGTTCCGTGACGTAGCTCATACATTTCCTGCCTTTTCACGTGCATACGGATGCCGTTCTAACGGCCCGGGTGCCGTGCATTAATGTAGCTCATATATTTCCGGTCTTTTCACATATATACGGTTGCCGTCTTAACGGCCCGGGCACCGTGCCGTTTCAGGTCGGTTATCTAAACCTGGCACGGACAACACATTTACACGTTGCGCGTATGAAGTGTCTGTGAATAAAATAGTCTGTCTGACATAGGACATAGTACGCAGTGTGACCATATGTGGCAGTTTCCTGCCTTTTTGGCAGTTTTAGTCCAGTAATTTAACCACTGGAAGATTATGGTGACGTTTTATGAAACTGGCAGTTTTTGGCAGTATTTCAAGATATTAAAATATAAGGGATGATAACAACAGAAATGGTAACATCAACTTTACCTGTGGTCTGGGACTGGGACTCATCTTTGTAAATTGTTATTACTTGTTGTGTTTACAGTTCATTCAATTATGATCTATACGTACCTAACATAATATCTTTATTCAGTTTAGTTAAACATTGCAGAATATTTAATTACTTTTATTTATGACTTTTTCAAAACCATTCACTTCGGATGATAAAAATACTTCTTTTCAATTTTTGTAGACGAGACAGACAGACTTTAATGACAACGTACTGAAACTTTGTTTTTATGTTTTCAAATTGGAAGAATTAAAGTTTTCAAGTTTTCACTCAAATAGGAAATTTTGTCAGGCAAAAATATTTCCACAAAATAAATATTTAAAAAAATAGTTTGTCTGTAAAGTCGGTTTACGGACGATAATTTTACGTGATAACGTCATAAGAAACGCTTAGGCCGATCGTGTCTCTTCACCGCTTGTTCCGCGCTCTCGCTTGCACGCTCGGCTCAGGCGAAATGTGGCAATGAGTCATGCTTTTTCGTGCGTGCAGCCGGCGTTCATCGATTTATAAGACGTTATCACCTCACAGACAACCATTTTTTTTTTCAAGTTTTTAAGTTTGTCAATTATTTTGCCTTTGATATTGCTGTTTTTTTTTTCAAAAAGCCCTGAATAAATTTTAATAAAATTTATATGAGGCTACCGCCGAAGTATGCCTACCGATCAAATAAAATATATCCTAATCCATTCATAATTGACGGAAGAATCGCGTAACAAAAATACAAAAAGAAACAAAAGGCTAATTGAGAACCTCCTCCTTTTTAAGTCGTTTCTTTAGCATTTTTGTAAATCAAAATTAAACGTTTAGATTCTAGTCTTTAAAAAGTCGGCATTTTTTCGGCACTTTATTCGAAGTGTGTGGCACAATTTGGCAGTTTTTCATCTTTAGTATGGCAGGATTTCCAATTTCAAGATGGTCACACTGATAGTACGAGAATGTGGCAGGTTCTGCGAGACGACGGCAGGAATACATTGTCCGCAGATTATTAATTTGTATGTATGAAATACATTTGTAATCTAATGTGTGCATAATACTATTAAGAAAGAATAGTATGATTATTTATTGAATTTAATGTGTATCGATATTATTGTTATTTAAGTAAATTGAATCTGTTTATTGTTTATGTTTTGTAATCTAATTGAATTAAATTTGCACAATTGTGCCTCTGCCACTCAGTGAGGGAAATGGCGTGACTTGTTGGCTCACCTTTAGCGGATGACCTACTCACTGGGGCGACCAAACTTTTTTAGCATCATGTTGGGGTCATTTGATCATCTTTCTGAAAGTATCAGGGTGCGGAATTCAATAGTTTTGAAGATATGATTTTTTGAAAATCTGAAAATACTTTGTTAAATGATGTAACGCAACGCAAATAATACATAGTCAGGTCATAAGTTCTGTCACATGTGCAATATGAAATAATTTAGACATGTTTATTATTTATGTAAACATTTATATAGCAAAATGAACTTAATAAAACATAGATTCTTATGGTAATAAAGTTTATTCAAAATGACCCCCGCGATTTTGAATACAGGCCTTTATTCTGCGCGGCCAGTCGTCTATCGCAGCACGAACGAGGTCCATGTCAATATCGGCGGCTGCCTTAATCAAGGATGCCTTGAATGACTCCAAATCAGGATAAGGCTTTGAGCAGGCCTTTTCCTCCAAGTGTTGCCATATCTTGTAATCTAATGGACTCAAATCTGGACTGGAGGAGGGCCAGTCTTCGTGCCGGATGAAGTCGATTTCACGCGCCGCCAGCCAGTCTTGTGTGCTTTTCGCTCTATGAGCTGGCGCAGAATCTTGTTGGAATTCCCAGTGCCTGTTATTAAACATGGTATGAGAAACAGGTTCCACAAGGTTCTTGAGGACTGTATTTTGATACACAACTGCATTCGTTTTTACGCCTTTCTCACAAAAATGTACGTCAGTTAAGCCCCAATAAGAGACTCCCAACCAAACCATGAGCGAGGATGGAAAATGACCTCGTTGGACACGCGGAATACGGTTGCTCGCTTCTTCACTGCTGTGTGCGTACACCTTATCATTTTGTTTGTTGTAGCTCTCTTCCACGGTGAAAATTTTTTCATCCGAAAAAAGAATTTCCCGATGCTTTTTTCCCGCGTACCGCTTCAACAAAGCGCGGCATCTCTTCAGTCTCAGGTCCATTAAACGAACGTCCAACCGATGGCCTGTTTTTCTTCGATATACCGTAAGCCCTAAGTCTTCATTTAACACCCTTTTAACCGTGGTCCTGCTTAACCCCATCTGAAGGGCCAACAGTTTCTGCTTACGTTAGGGATTTTTTTGAATTCGCGCCTTCACAGCTTTTATCACTGCTGGAGTCCTAACAGAGCGAGGGCGACCACTTCTTGACCTGTCATCTACACTAGAGTCTTCATTGTATCGTTTTATGGTACGATAAACGAATCTTTTGTTTATATTCAAATTTTTCAGTAAGTCGATAATCTGAATTGGCGCGTAACCGCAACGATGCAACGCAATAACTGCGACACGGTCTTCTTTAAGTGTCCACTCCATATTTAAAAATAAGGAAAATTCTAAAAAGTACACATTTTTATTTTCATGAAAAATTCGAAATTCGAATTCAATAAACTTTTTTTTGGCCAGCGTTCTAAATTCAAAAGTTTTTATTGTGTGACAGAACTTATGACCTGACTGTGTATGTTTAAATCTTGTCTGTGGTCAAAATACATTACCTACATTTCGTTGTACGCATATTTGAAAAGATGAGAATTCTCTAAAAAAAGGAGGAAATGTGGAATCTTTTTTTAATAATACCTATTTTAATAAAAACGTTCATTTAACTTACAATTTATGTTTGTTTATTTATTTTACGTCAATCAAAGTTAATTTAGTATTTCTTTCGTAAAATATCACTTTTGATAATAAAAAGGTTGTCATTTTTGTTAAAAACGGAACGCATTTTGTTGGGGCGTTTTGCCGCGTTTTTGGTTGGGCGGCAAAGTAGTAGACCCTAGTTTTCTAGTAGTTTCGCGAATGTTCTATTTGCTTGTTCTCTCGATATTTACAAGCAAAAACAACTGGCTAGAGTAGGTTATTGTGGCTACTTTTCAATCGGGTTATAGGTTATGTTAGAACGTTGAAGAAGATAAACCGGAGCGTATGCAAACAAAAACTATTGGCTAGAGTAGGTTATTGTGGCTACTTTTCAATCGGGTTATAGGTTATGTTAGAACGTTGAAGAAGCTAAACCGGAGCGGAGCGTATGCAAACAAAAACGATTGGCTAGAGTAGGTTATTGTGGCTACTTTTCAATCGGGTTATAGGTTATGTTAGAACGTTGAAGAAGCTAAACCGGAGCGGAGCGGAGTGCAGCGTATGCAAACAAAAACGATTGGCTACTACTCTTCATGTAAATTTTGATGATAGCATTATGGAGCATTTGTGGAGGAGAAAGGTGTCGAGGCAGAAAAATGACCCTTTCGAAGAAAGCAACTAGGCATTTCCGCGCGGGGGGGGAGTAGTAGGGGGGGCATCTACCCCCTTCCCCCTCCCCCCACTTAAAGATCAAGGTCAGTCTAAATTTTGTTTTAATTTAACAACATAACTTCAAAACTTTAAATAATCACATCTCAGAAACTAGGCATTTCCGCGGGGGGAGTAGTAGGGGGGGCATCTATCCCCCTCCCCCATCCCCCCCTCCACCCCTCAGGGTCAACAAAAGTAGGTCATCCGCTAAAGTCCTTCCCAAAGACGTTAGCCGCCACGAAACCGTGTTTATAGTGGATAAGCACGGGTGACCCACGATCACGGCCCGGTCGTCGTTCAAGCTGAAAGCTGTCATTGTTTGTTGCTCATACATTTTTACTTCACATGGCATGGTGAATTGCATCACAGTGTCGCATTGGCATCCATTTGGGCATATAAATTCTTTCAATTTGAGTACATAAGTAAAATTGTATTTTTCATAGAATTAATGAAATATTTAAGTTTTTCGTTACCTCTTGGCATAATATGTAATGAACATACACAAAACCAATAAGCAAGGTAGCAAATAGCCAATTTTTACGTCCATCCTACTTATGAAAATATGTTTTTACTTTTTCTTCACAAACTTTGTCAATTGTTATCAATTATTAAACAATGAAAAGACGCAATTCTCTACATGCATATTTACTTCTTAGCAGTGCAGCAACATAAATATGAAACGGATTAAAAAGTAAAAGTAAGTAATATTGTCCAAAATGTACCCTAACCAATCTTGGGGTTAATCTGGCTCAACACAGACCTTGCTGTTAATAATTTTGTAATTATTTATTCCTGCTTATTAATCATAACAATTAAATTTTTCATATTTGTATTAGTTAAGCACAACCTATTTTTAAAAGAGATCTAAAAATAAATCTGTGGGAGTTTCTACGCCCTTCTTCTCCCACAGTGGTCCAATGTAGAGAAGAGGCAAAAAATGACGTTTGCTAAGTATATGTAAATATCTACAGTAATAAAGTACTTTGACTATTGACTATTGACTTGTTTCATTAAACTAAGCTAACTCTTACTAAAAATAGACTTTTATTTTTCTTTGATTTGTGATCAAGGTATAAACGGGTCCTGTTAATAACAGTAACAAGTACAATATTTTAGCACTGAAAGTCTGGTTAGACTTATCGAACCCAGGCTACATTAAAAATAGTTTTATTTTTCTTAGATGCTTGTTACACAAGCAAGTACTTCAGGTTCAGGTTAGACAGTTGAAATAGCAAGCACAAGCATAATGGTATAAAATGATAATACAATACACAAATCAAACTCGTAAATAAAATGGTCACGTGCTTTCCCATGCAGGATAGGAGAGGCACAAATTTGCGCGGTATTTGACCAGTACTATACACAATTTACAATTCTCAATTGAGGTGGGGTTCCATCAGATTCAATGAGTCACTGATGGGTGGATGGACGATCACTATTTGATGCAGATTTCCTCACATTGGTTTTTACTATCCTTAGCTACGTTTAGTTACCGCCTTATTCAACTTACTCAAATCGTTAGAAAATTGTGAAGAAAAAAATGGTTGTTTCATACGCCAAATGCTAATTTGACATAAACTACACTTTACATCGATTTCGCTGAGAATTGGAGTGAATCATAAAGGAGCTGTGCGTTTGCAAGATATAAGTGCAATATCTGTCTTTTCTCTTGTTCGTGATAGTTGACTAAGATAAAAATAAATTACTTTAATCCAGTCAGGCGTTGAACTGACAACTTTTCATTGGTATTTCTTTATATTCGTGACTCCTCATATTTTGCTTATGTGGCTCTGCAGTGGATTCTCTGTATTTGATATGTTTTTGTAAGTATATTAATTCAGTTGTTTGGCAATGTAACATTAAAATACAAATACAACCATACATTTCTTCTCGCCTAACGTTAGGCTTCACTGTATCTATTTTTAATGTGTTCCTGCAACTCTGGCAACATATGTATAACCTTTTTGTGCTAAACCTTGATCCCCACTTACAGTGATCATACCTAATGATCAACCTCCTCATCACATCTTCATCTTCTCTTTCATATTTAGCCTCTTTCATATTGCCCTGTTCTTGTAAAATGATGTAAAGAAATTTGTCACTGCATTGTCAGTAAGTCCAGATTATAGTATCTGTGGTCCAGATAATGTTAAATATTTTTATGTGGATTACGCATAAACTACGAACGTAAGGGCGTTAATATCAAAAGCGTTTTTCATCTGCCCACCTCCACAAGCAACAGAGTCCTTTTTCTTGGACTTTGTCATCATAAACATATATTGCTTCTGCCCCCACATTAGGATACGATATCCTGTGTCGTGGGAACCAGAAACAGCAACGTCACACACATTGAAAGATCCAATTTTTTTTCCCAGGTCAGATCGATCTCGGGACCTCTCGCATGGTAGGTAGAGCCACAACCGCTGCGCCACAGAGGTCGTCAAATAAGTTATTTTCTTTGACAATATACATTTATATACGCCTTTTTATCTTAGTATGTTCAATATTTGTTACAGCATTGTCCCTTTTTAACACGCTTTTATTAGCTTCACCTGTATGTTTGTATGTAATTTGGACTTGATTTTAACCCACTTTAAACGGACAGATTTCATTGAAACTTTGTAAACTTATCAAGAATCAGCGGCAATATAATAATTTCATAAGTATATCTCATTATCCTGATTAGGATCGCCAGGATTAAATAATTTCCTCACACAGCCTCTGTGTGAGAGCAAGTGAGACAACCACGCTGTCTGCGCATGCATACCGTCTACTTACTTTCCGGATCGAGCACTTAAAAAAAAAAAAAAAAACGAACTGAAAATAAAACATAAATATAGTTTAAAAAACCTAAAGAACACGCTTTTAAAGCACATCAAACTAAAAAGTAAAAAATAATTCTTAATATAAGCTGAAAATAATAATGAACGTGGGGCGCTTATCACGCTTTTATTAGCATCACCTGTATGTTTGTTTGTTCTCGTTAAATTCTCGACTCCTTTGGACTCGTTTTTGACCTACTTTAAACGGACAGATTCAATTCAAACTTTGTACACTTATCAAGAATCAGCGACAATGTAATAATTTCGAGCGCCCCACGCTTTTTCACAATAATACTAGTAATGTTTGTTCATTATTATTTTCAGCTTATATTAAGAATTATTTTTTACTTTTTAGTTTGATGTGCTTTAAAAGCGTGTTTTATAGTTTTTTTAAACTATATTTATTTCCTAACCGTTTCTCTATTATTTGATTTTCTTGAGAAATATGAATAGGCTCAACAGACGCGCCTTTTTAGGGTTTCGTACCTTAAAAGGAACCCTTATAGGATCACTTTGTTGTCTGTCTGTCTGTCCGTCTGTCACGACCCCTTTTCTCAGGAACGCGTGGAGGTATCATGTTGAAATTAATATCGATTACTCAAGTCTATAGTCCCTTGGAGCTGTGAAAAAAATTAAACTTCTAGGTCCACGCAATCAAAAGATACCGCGATATTATCTCATAATTTTGCTGATTTTGCTGAATTTGTATGAACGTTGGCCTAGGGTCATGTTTGGAATGAAGGAAGGTCTTATAGCACAAATAAAGGGAAAATCCGAAAACTGTAAATTTCTGTCTGTCTGTCTCACCGTCTGGAGGTATAAAGTTGAAATTAATATCGATTACTCAAGTCTGTAGACAAGACAAAACAAGTAGAAAGACATCTCACTAGACAATAGCTTTTAAATATTAATTCATAAATTATGTACTGCGTCTCTATTTATGTTGTAGAACTTGAAATGAAATGAATGAAATAATTAAAGAATATACATAGTTTTGAGCTTTGTTTTCCCGGGACATTTGTAAACAAAGACGTCATCATAAAATATAATAGGGTACTGACAGCGTGTACGGAACCCTTGGTGCGCGAGTCCGACTCGCACTTGACCGTTTTTTAGGGTTCCGTACCCGAAGGGTTCCAAACGGGACCCTATTACTAAGACTTCGCTGTCCGTCCGTCCGTCCGTCCGTCCGTCATTCACCAGGCTGTATCTCAAGAACCTAGCTAGCTAGAGAGTTGAAATTTTCACAGATTATGTATTTCTGTTGCCGCTATAACAACAAATACTAAAAAACAGGATAAAAGAAATATTTAAGGGGGCTCCCATACAACAATTCTTTCAATACCACATACAAACTTATGGATGCACCTGGTTACGTACATGTAGTGTGAAAGTAACCGCACCAATAACTTTGTAAACAATATTTTGCTGTGTAAAATCCAAACTATTCACTCCACACCATCGCTTCCATTGAACGGTGGTACGGAACCCTTCGTGCGCGATTTAGACTCGCACTTAACCGGTTTTTTTAACTGATTCCAGCGGTATATTTAACTCATTTTCGAAGAAAAAAAGCAATTGCGTCTTTTTGCCTTACGGCGGTGGCAGAATAGTTTACGAGTATTACTGATACAGCCAGATACAGAAACAATCTTTAAATTGTAAAGCCACATGATACGCTAATGGCGAGTCAGTTCAATAAAATTTTGTTTTTTATGGCTCTTAGAGTAGGAGGTACTACATAACATCCATGACAGTTTACACGCCTTGACGTTACGGCCATTGGCGTTCAATGGGGCTTTAAAATTTAAAGATCGTTTCTGTAATTAGCCAATAGAAAACACTTTACTCAAACAAAGCTAGTAGGTAATGTACTCATTATTTTGACAACGTTCTTTGAGCTAAGTCGACATTGCCGCGCTACTTGGAGGAGCCAGAAATGGTGTTGGCAATTTCCTGTGAAAATCCATTACTGTCGTGTTTTAGCGACCGGCAATTTTCTGTCAAATTCCATGATTGTCGAGCTTTGTTCCGAAAATGGTAAAAAAAAAGGTAGCTCAAAAAGGCTTTATTCAGAATTTGGTTATGTGTGACAAAAAATAAAGAGCGGGAGATCTTCTTGCCACTAAAAAAGGTACTGCAAAGAGGCTTTATTCAGAATTTGGTTATGAGTGACAAAAAAAAACTCACTCTCAATTTTATAATAAGCTGGTTTTATTTAATTACTCGCATTAATTGAGTAAAGTACTATACAAGCCTTGGTCCGCAATGACTGCACTGCTGGCCACACTATGAAGGCCTCGAGCTTAGCTTAGCTACGCTCTCGGCCTCTAAGCTTGGTCACCATTGCAGTATTTGATGTCCGCGCTATAAAAGCCTCGACCTTCGGTCTCGGTATTTATTCCAGCTTGTCCATCAAAGGCTGAAAAGCTGATCGCGCTGTGTAGGCCTTGAGCTTCCCTGTGCTGCGCTTTCGGCTACCAACAGCGCGACCAGCAACGCAGTCATTACAGACCGCGACAGTAATGTACTATTAACGTAGGTCTTTTGACAGATAGTCTTATGCATTAATTAAAATTAGAACGTCCAACGAAGTTACGTCGTTGCATACGACGTAACTTCGTTGGACGTTCTAATTTTAAAACAGAACAGTTCCTTAATCTTTTCAGTCAAAAAATCAATACTTTATAGCTTATGATGACAAGATAATTCAATTTTACTTTTTACAATCAATAATCAGCCCAAGACGTCGAAGAATAAGGAGCAGTGGCGAAAAAAAAATATTGTCTGTTCTATTTCTAATAGTTCTAAGAAGTTGATCCACACATAAAAACGCAAAACTAAAAAAGAAAAAGTGATTTAACTCATTTGCTTCTACCCGCGCATTGACTTTGAATTATTTTTTTTTGTATTTTAGTCATATTTATATATATTTTTATTATTGACCCTATTATTATTTAGGCTGGTGTCTGTTCTATTTCTAATAGTTCTAAAAAGTTGATCCACACATAAAAACGCAAAACTAAAAAAGATAAAGTGATTTAACTCATTTGCTTCTACCCGCGCATTGACTTTGAAAATTTTTTTTTTTGGATTTTAGTCATATTTATTTATATTTTTTTTATTGACCCTATTATTATTTAGGCTGGTTTACCTAAATAATAATAGGGTCAGAAAATATCATGAGAAAAGTATTTTATTTAAGAAAAACTATGATGATACTAAGAAAATCACCAATCTGACACATTAAAAAAGCCCTAAAATCCTTTTTACTTTCGAACTTTGGCATCATTTTTCGATTCTGAATTTTCGTCTTTATCATACCTTCCCTGGCGTTTTTGGTACACAATTGTAAAGATGCTTCAGTTACTGTTTTCACGGCTCGCTCTACAGCTTGTGTGTGACAGGGAAGCCGCAGGAAAAGTATTTCTTCGCTGCTTCCTGACTCAACCATTGAAAGTAGGGCTTCATCTGTGACATCGCGTAGTATCGGGGGTTGAGAGTATTTTACTTGCCAGTCGATCAGGTCAATATAAGAAGTCGCATCAAGGTTAATCTTGGGAACCTCGAACACACGAGGAGCACGCGGGTTTTCTAGAGTGTCAGCTTTTCTGACTTTAAGAATGCGCCTTGCGGCAAGCTGTCGCACATGCTTCTCAGGATCGGTTAGCATAGCCAGAAGCAGGTTTTCCGGATGAGCGAAATATGCGTTTCTCTTTATAACAGCATCAACTACATTCGTCAGGTCTGCTGGAAGGTATCGCGAGCTCGCGATCAGTTTATAAAGGTGTCGTGTTCCGTCTTTGCACGAAGGGTGTATTTTTATTTGAAACCAAACGGGGGCATAGACCTTTACTACAAATGCAGCGAGTTCTTTGAGGCTGTTTGATGGATCAGTGCTTGAAACATACAGTCGCATGATTCGGTTGGCTTTTGTAAGCCATCTTGCGTGAGACATTTTCCCTGGAGATCGACAAGCCAAATCAGCAGGACATTCACCGTTTATTAAAGCTGAAACTATCTCATAGAGGTAACGTTGGTCGGAGCTCAAATCTTGCACGTTGGATACGTCAGTCAAAGTGCCGTCGATGCTTTCATAGGCTATAACTAGCCGCTTTTCACACTCGACAAGTTGGTTTCCAATTGCACCAGAGATAGTAGAGGGCCCAGTCGTAGCTCCATCAAGAAATGAAAACAAGTGTCTAAGGGGCAATTCATTCATATGTAATAAACAAATTACCCACTGAAGAGGTATGTCAAGTCGTTGCTCAAACAGCCGTATCACCCCACGATACTTTCCAGTATTTGTAACAGTACCGTCACAACCAACAGCAACTGTGTTTTCTAAAGAGATATCTTGACAAGTAAGGGTTTCGTGAATCGCAGAGTCTAAGCCTTTCGATGTTCCTTCAGATGGGACAGCGTAACCAACGTAAATTGATTCTGGTTCTTTGATGATAGAATTGTGTTCTTCCACGTTGCTGATCCGGTATTTTTTTCCCGCTTTAGACACAATTTTAAGCGTCTTGTCTTTCCTGCCGTCGAAGTATAATGCAGGAATATGGTTGATCTGCGCCTCAGTCACAGTTTTCTTTCTGGACTTGTCGATGATTTCACCACTTTTCTCCACATCCTGCAGTACGGCTGAAGTGACAGCAGCGGCCGCTCTGTCTGAGACCCCGTAACGATCACACACACTAGCTAAATTATCCAAGGACTGAATTTTGCGCTTTTTAGGCAGTGGTGGAGCTGATGAATGCTGTGGAGAAGCTTCCTCTGGGATACTGACAGATTCCTTGGAAGTGCTAGGATTTGGGTGAAAAGAATCTTGCTGCGGTGATTCAGCAGCACTGTAATATGCTTGTAGTTTTAATTTGCGTTCCACAGCTTTTATATTCTTCCGAGTTGTCGCTAAATCGACTCTATCCATCATCATCTTCCTGTTTATTCGCTGATCTGTCAAAAAAGTTTGTTCCGCTGTAGGACATTTTTTTTCTTTTGGACACCCACAAGATTGAAAGTCTTTGCACTTGCAGGCACTCAAATCAAACAACCGTTCAGAGCTCACCAAAAACTCATGCTGTTTTTCTTCAGAAAGACGATTCCACGACTTTAACATGCCCTTGCTCTTTGCGTGGTAAGTTTTAAGGAGCTGCAGCACACGAGTGTGAGATATTGTGGGAATAGAAGCCTTGAGCCACAAACATTCGACTTTTTGGGCAACGATTTCAGAAATCATGTTAACAGTGGGTTCCTTTTTCGAATTTTGTTCGATTTTAAGACGATATCTTACAAGGTTATAATATTTCATAACATCTTTGTATGTCGGCAGTTGGGTCTCACCTAACTCATCAAACGATCCAAATATACGACAGTTCGTGGTTCTTCTGCTGCTAATATCCATGGCACATCACTTGCTGCACGATTTAATAGTCAAACAAGAGAAAAACAATTAGATAATTGCCGCGCGACCGGTCCCGTTGAAGTTGATTGTGTCACTAAAACAATGCACGAATTGTGCTCAGTTGCATTTCTTTGCTACCCTCCCCCGCGCCCCTGGCCTCACTTCATGTTACACTGTTGCTGTCCAAACTTACCTTGTGGCCTTCTTATTGAGTTTTCGTTGTAAAACAATTAATAAAATAATTAAATAAGGTACTTTACCAATCATGTTCTAAGGACTGATTTAAAAAAAAAAACAAAAATTCAAAAGCAATGCGCGGGTAGATAAAGATATTTAAAAAAATACGTTGTTATTAGTACAATACCAGGGTCAACTCTTCCGCACTATTAGAAATAATTTATATAAAATAAAAAAAATCGACCCATTCTAGGCCATAAAGTTCTTCAGTAATTATAGTAAAATCCGTGAAGGCCCGTATTAAGTCTCTGTTAGTTTACCGAAGTCCGATTGGCTGTGGATTTGTGTTTTTGTTGTATTCATTTTCTCTCATTGGATTGATCTTTCTTTGTTATTCTCTTCTGACCCGGCATTAATTAACAGACTTCTATTCTACTCTGATGTGACTGGCTGTAATTTTGGTTTCCGATTGCCTAACAAATTGTTCTGTTGTTCTTGTACATTATCATGTCAATGACGAAACAAACAAATATTCTAAACGCTCAAGCTCGGGAGCAGGTAGTAAACTTATATCAATACTTTCACGATGAAAAAGATAATGGCGGGCCTCTGTTAACAAAACCTAGAGATCGCGTTCTTGGCATTAACAAAACACAGTTTCCCGAATAATTACAGAAAACTTCGGGTAATCGGGCCTCGAAGACAATGCCTTGAAAACGCAAAATTCTAGAAAGTGACAAAAAGTAATCTTTGGCATTGATAGTTTTGATGCGGGAGCAATAAGAAACCATATTTATGGATATTACTCTAGAAAAGAATATCCTACTGCCAAAAAGCTATTAGAATCGTTTAAAACGTAGGCTTATTTTCTGGTTGTAAAATATCTCTGAAGAAGGTCTTGAAGGCTATTATAGGATTCAAATACCAAAAAGCTGATAAGCGTAAAATATTAATGGAGCGCCAAGATGTAGAACTGAAGCGACTAGCATTATTACGGCAAATGAACAAAGTAAAAGATTGGGATAATGTCGTGTTTCTGTATGAGACATAATTAAATGCAAACCATAAGGTTTCGCATGCATGGACCGAAGATTCAGCGGCCTCCACATCAAAGGTCCCATCAGGAAAAGGGTCCCGCCCTATTATTTGTCATGCAGGCACAGCTTCATTCCTGACTGCTTCCTTGCATTTGCTTAAAAAAACAGGCGATTACCATGAGAAAATGAACTTTAATGTATTTAAAGAATGGGCAGTTTATTTGTTTAGTATTTTATTGTGTTCAGTTTTTGCGTGTGTGTAGTTTTAAATTATTTAAAGAATGGTTCGAGAAGCTGATATTCAGCCTTGAGAATCCACCTACAATCGTTATGGATAATGCATAGTACTATTCGTTACAAGTGGACAAACCAATCACTCAGTTAAGCGATATAGAAGACATTGTCTCTTTGGTGAACACAAATGGTGTGTGTGCCAGTGATGGTTTAATAAAAGCAGAACTACTCAGTTTAGTCAAAGCCATGCAAAACAAAGTATATAATTGACGAACTAGCCCAGGAGTACGAGTACGAAGTAATAAGAATGCCGCCCTACCACTGCCAATATAATGCCATAGAGCTTATTTGGGCTAATATAAAGGGCCATGCAGCTCGACACAATACGCATCCACCATTTAGTACGGCGAAATTGATGCGATTTTTAGAAGCTGCGTGTGCAGGAGTAACAGTAGATGATTGAAAGAAGGATGTGGAGAAAACGAAGTCAATATTGCAACAAGATTTCGAACGAGATATACACGTAGACTATATACAAAACGAGATAATAATAGTTGCGGGCAGCAGCGATGACGATGACAGCAGTAGTTCAAATTATTAAAGCAGTGCATTTTACTTGCAAGGGCTAATACTTCATTTTTCTGTTAGACAAACACACAAATATGTCAGTTTTTAGAAACTTCGCCATACATTTCATACGCTAGATAGGTTATTTGAAGTTTAGTTTGATTCGTCACGGCAAAAACTAAATAAGACAATCGATTCTCGGATGTTTGAAGTCCGTATCAATTCATTAAATTTAATCTTTGATTTTAAGCAGGTCGCCTCACTAGCAGAGACCTGTAAAAAGACCTAGGGTAAAGACGATTCTAGATGGAAAAGTCAAAAGCAGAGAGTTTGACTTAGTTAGTTAGTTAGTTAGGAAACAAACATATTAAAAGTCCTGACACCTCTCAAGTGATCCTGTAACTTATAATGGTACTACAATAGATTACACTTTTTAGGCGTAAGATCTGGGTACATCTTTGATAACCAGCTGTGTTGGTCTCCAATGCAATGCTCCATGGTAGCACTAGACGGAGCGGGGTCGAGTTTCGGTGCTGCGGCAGGAAGACCGAGTGGAAGTGTTCAGCGAAGGCGGTAGCCGCCCCTGACCCTCCCGTACTCTTGATCTCCATTGGTAACTTTAGCCTCAATGCCCCCTCGGGTGCAAAGTGTGTTAATGTATTACCAAAATTTGGATGGATCTTTGTGTAGTCTGACAGAGACTTCGTTAACGTATGCTCGATATGCTAACTCTGTATCCGCTTTTATTTTAGTGCGCAGTCACCTAAACTCACTACGCAAGCTTTCGTCGCCGGTCCGCTTCCACTCCCGATGAAGTTTAGCTTTGGATTCAATGTCACGGATAATTGCTCTCATGTAGAAGACTGGATAAGTTCTACTACATGATTGCTTCCTTATTTTCTTTGGAATGCAACGGTCATATAAATTGTACATAACTGTGTAAAAATAATTGATTGTACTTTCAGTTGAAGAACAACGGTATAATTCATTCCAGTTCGTATCCTTTACCAAGTTGTAAAGAGTCAGATAATGAGCTTTGTAGAAATTCCAGCCCCTCGAACTGTCTACATTCGATGGTTCAATAATAGGTGAAGAAATACAGCCGAAGTCGTATTCGACGCACACGTGCGGGTGATGCTGGGTATCGATTCTACTAAGTTCCTCACTCGGCTCCGACCGCCGTACCGACACCGCGCCGGCTGACTCCAAGCTCGTCATCACCACATCTAACATTATCTCATTCATATTAGGCACGCTTATACTGATTAAGGTTACATACAAATTCAAAACAGTTAAAGTAACTATCCGCATTAACACTGGCACTGTTTAGGTTCAAATCACCCAGAATTATTAGTCTATTACTAGGTTTGGTTTTACAAACGTTTTCCACACTGTTAAACCACTTAGTGTATGTTACGTCATCCGAGCCCGGCGGGATATATACCACGCACACGTATAACCAGTGCTGGTCTACCTGTACCGGGCCCACAGGACCTCGTCGTCCCTGTTCTCCAGTTGAGGCTGGCGCTCGAGCTGTCGCGACAGCTGCATCACGCCACCACCCGGCGTCCGCACGCGGCCTCCGTCGCGATCGACCAGTTGTCGGAACATACTTCGGCGTCGTTAATAGATTCGACTAAGTTAGTTTTGGTTATACCAATTAGATGTATGTCGTCTGGTAACAGTAGGAGATTGTTACGCCATGTAGTTGGTTGGTTCTTGGTTCTTAGCCCTCTTACATTTTGATATTAGGCGTAGAGATGGAACTGTTAAGATTGTGACTTGTTCGACCGGCAGCATCTGTTCTGCTGATCGTACTCTTTCGAGACGAAATAACCATCGCTCAGCTGAGAAACCCTTTGGCCGGAACTGGGTACCGAGACACTCATCTATAAAGTCCTCAGGCCATCGGACTTTAAATGATGAGTAGTACACTTTACGTTTTGGTACGAGTTTAAACGCCGAGTGTAAATTACTGTGTTTCTTTGCATTTAAAAAATCAATGTTTTTTTGCTCGTTAGTATCAAGACGAGCTCCCCACACATGCAGATACTTGGTGCGATCTGCTGCGCTTAGTAAGTCGTTGGCTGGTCCGCTGCCTCAAACCACCTGACGCTGATGTCGTTGACGGCGCGACGTAGCGGGGGCTGTGGGGTTATCAAGGCATCCAGGATCGCCTTTTTTCTACGTCTTGTCATCACAGTAGAAGCAAAAGTCGTCGGTTCTTTACGTTTATCTTCGGACCGCGCAAATTCGACGCCACCCCAACTCTTTGTGATATTGATATATCACAAAGAGTTGGGGTGGCTTCAAAATCCGTGGTCGCCGAGTCTCTCACATTCTTTATTATAGCTCTCACTTTTAGCCACTTCTCAGGTTGCGGGTGGTCCGAATTTGGAACGCACTTCCTTGCACTCTTTTCTCTTTTCAACCGACTTCAAAAAACGAGGGGGTACTTTTTTTTTTTTTTTTTTAATGTTTGTTACCTCAAAACTGGTACTATTTATGAATCAATTTAAAATTTTTTTTTTATTTGAAAGGGTGATCCTTCAGTATGATTCCGTTTTTTGAAAATCAGAAGTCGGTCCAAGAATTTGGTTTCTAAAGCAAAAAGACTGAAATTATGATGTCATCCAAGTAATCGAAATTGCGTATTACGTGGGGCATTCTGAAAGTTTCTGGAAATGGCAATTTATAATTAAAACATTAAAAAAACAATTTTTGATTTTAAAATAGAACACTTTCGAAACATGATACATTAAAAAAAACAAGAATGCCGTTTGTTTTCTCATTGTAAAAAATCATAGACCGAAAATTTTTCGGTCTATGATTTTTTACAATGAGCTATATATGCGAGCTTGATTTTGCGTAGTCACGGTAACCCTGTCAAAAATATTGGTATTGTTTGGGTTTTAGTGTCCTTATTCCTGCAGGAAGTGCATGAAAGGGCCTGCCTCTTGGCGTGGGATAACACCACGACTCGTTGCGCAACTCTAGTTTCTATTGACTTAGTAATTATGATGATGTATCAAGCACCACGTATGTCTGTGATGAAATGAAATGAAATGTTTCCCAGGTTGTTGCTGTTGAGAGAGCTTAATTTTATGGGTTAGATTCACTTAAGAAATACCTTAATAATGAAGATTCTACGTCCTATGTAATCGTTTGTGTGTCCGGAGAAAGCAATTCATTGATAAGGTTAGGTTATTGCTGAGGAGATATCCCAGTGTCATGACACACCTAATGTGCTGGATAGGGTCGGTTAATACTCCAGGATAACGGCGCGTCGTTAGGGAGTACTGTTATGTATTGCGTGAGACGTAAACTCGGGGTCTCTTCTAGTAGATTCGTCTGTGGAGATAAATATTGGTTGCATGCGTTAGGACACTGAATAGGAACGGGCTCACCAGGCAAAACTCGTTGAGTTGTCTCAGCTATGTGCACCTATTGTCGTACACAATATTGTACACGTATTGTCACAGCAGCGTGGCGTAGCCTATTATCTGGTAGGGCGCAGCTCAGAACCTATCTAATTCACACTTTACGCACTCTACTTTCACACTTGTAGCTATATTAGACACTCTCATATCATCTCGCTGATACAAAATCTCCGAAACGCGAGAAACCAGAGACAGAACAAAGGCGCGCGCCGGGTTGTAAACTATTGTTTGTTTAAATGCGTTTGCAAGATGTCGGAGGTCTATAGACACCTCCGTTCGGTCCGGCAACACAAACGCCACCATATGAATCACATTACATCGTACTAACTTTAAAATAAATTAATAGAATACAATAAATACATAGATACACATACAAACTATGAGATACCCACTATGCGGAAGAGAGGAGATGCTATTATAGGAGATTTCATTAAAAGTGAACAAGGATGTGCAATCCCTAATAGCGCAAGGAAGTGCAATCCACAAACTTATTAATTGCCTATAACCTAAACGAGTGCTCGTAAGTAACAGTGTTGTGCTGAGGAATTGACAAAAGTGACACCGTGTGAAATCTCCGAAGTCTATCTCCAGAGAAAAGAAACTCAAAACGTTCACGAAGATATGCGGGATAGCGCGGATTTATCAAAATATTGAAGAGAAAGGCGAGAATATGCATACCAAGACGAAGTCGGATCGGGAGCCAGCCTAATTCCCCGCGATATTGGGACACGTGGTCGTACTTGCGAAGACCGAAGATAAACCGAATCCCGAGATTTTGGAGTCGCTCGAGTTTGTTCACTAGATCTTTGTTCGCACTGGCCCAGCAAACATCGGCGTTGTCTATTAAAGGCAGAAAAAGGGTCTGAGCTAGCATGATTTTAGTCTGCCTCGGCAGGAAGAACTACAAAGGCCGAAGAGAATGAAAGGGTGCAAAGACTCCTCTGCTTGCACTAACTGTTGCAAGAACAATAAAGGTATCCGGTGCTGAGTTAGACAACAATATTATTGTTTGTGTCGACAGACCTCCGAGGGATGAAAAAGGCCATGGACATTTTGAAAAATATGTGAAAATTATATAGGGAGCGATAAAAGTTAATTATTTTTGGCGATCTTAATGTAGATTTGTTTGTACTTACACCAACGAAACAACAATTAATAACTTTAATCCAATAATTTAATTTATGTCTTGTATTTCAAGAGCCGACTAGAATTACACTTACCAGCCGAACTTGCTTTTTTGTGACGTCATTCACAAGACTCACAAGTAAAAATGTGATTAAATGCTTAACTTCCGATCACAGCGGTCAAACAGTTTCATTCCCAATTGCTAATAAGGACAGATCCATCATTTTATAGGCCTGTTACATCTCATAGGCTGGAGACATATACGAAAAACTTAGATATAAATTTTCCACTACCGGATTTTAATGAACAGAACCCAAACAAAATCTATGCAGACTTCTTCACCATTATTCAAACAGAATTCAATAAAAAAATTAAATTAAAGAAAGTCTGTGACTACAAATGTAACTCTTAATGTAATGACTGGGCAACTTTTGGAATTCGTAACAGTAGACTTATATTCTATGACCTTTATGGACAAAAAACCAATAAATTTGATAGATCGAAAATTTCAAGACTATAAACTAGTGGATAAGTGAGCTGTAGACCTCGCGAGCCTGTTGGTGGAAAGCTCAACATCTGACATACAAACTTATGAATGCACTTGGTTACATAGGTAACCAAGTGGAGCGGCTTCAATAATACTCCATGTATATAGATACAGTATTAGTTATATATTATAAAGTATTAATGAAGCCGCTCCACAAACTTTGTAATCTACATACATTTTACGATCACAACTTAACTTTTCACCAAAACTATATAATAGCTTAAGTCATTCTAAGGGTCTCCACAAATCCAACAACACCTTGTTTATTAAAATCCGGCAAGTCTTTTGGGAATATGTATTTTTACATTTTCAACACCCATATCTCCAGCATTTTGAAAGCAAACCAAAAACGGAAACGACAAAAAAATCCATACCTATAATTACATACCATATACACACGTATAGAACCTGCGCCCTTATTCAGTAACTCAAATCCAATTAGAATCGAATCGTTAATCGGTACGTACAGAAAGGTTGGGGGGATCAGGGAGGTGCAGTGTTGGTGAAGGTGCTGGGTGCTTTGACTCAAACGCGTGCAGGTCAGAGTGTCCCTTTAAATCTCCCATAACCGCGGGCGAAATCCGATCCGCAATAAAACCACTGAAACCTGGTACGTCACCAGGCCCTGGTGCGCTTCTAGTCTATATAATAGAAGGTTGCGTAGATGAGCTGCTCGGCCACATTGTGTGTGTGTGTGTGTGCAATTGCCAAAATGTTCGAAATGGTTCTTCATTCGGCTTTGCTTCCGCAATTCCTAACTTACATCACCGGCGCGCAGCATGCATTTCTGCCGAAGCGATCAGTGACCACAAGAACAAATGTCAGGCAAGTTGAGACCAGTTTAGTGACAGACAGCAACACGTTAGAATTAGTAAATGATACGAAATTTCTTGGAATAACCATTGGTAGCATATTACAGTGGCCACTACATAGATAAATTAGCTGGTAAATTAAGTTCTGCGGCTTACGATGTTAGGAACATCAGACAAAACACGGATGTGGCTACATCTAGGCTAGTATATTTTAGTTACTTTCATAGTGCCATGTCCTATGGTATCTTGTTGTGGGGAAAAGTAGCGGATATTCAAATTATTCTATCATTCTATTCGAGCAAGTTATTTAAAAGGAACAGACTCCTTAAGAGAGCTTTTTAAAGAAATTTACATACTAATTGTAGCTAGTTAATTTATTTTCGAAAATATAATGTATGTACGCAAGAACCTCACAATACTTTCCAAACTTAGCGATAGCTTTATTGTTTACCTAAGAAATAATCACAGACTAGTTGCGCCCAGGTTAAGACCCGCGAAGGTTAGCAATTCTTTTAAGGGTCAGTGCATTCTCTACTACAACAAGATACCTCTGGAGATTTTGAAATTGCTATCCCAACAAAAACATTTTAATGTAAAATGTTGCCAAGACGAGACCATATGGCTGGCACTGTCAAAAAGTCATCAGATCTCATATAGAGCCAAGGTTCTATCTCTACACGCCCGAACTCTATATACCGGCCTTACTAATAAAAAAAATATTCACTGTTTTCTTCTTTTCTTACGTCGAGTAAATGTCAAATGTCAAAACAAGACAAAACACTGTATAAGTTACAGTGAATAACTTCTTTTATTAATAAGGCCGTACAAGCCCTAATTTCACAAACCCTACACCTTAGTGCTTGGCCGTTTCGCTACCATCATATGGGTTCATCAGTGTTGCAGTCTGACTCCTTTAGGTTTTTTAGTATTTTAAGAGCTTTTGTGGCACCAATTTAGGGCACAAATCGACATTTTGTATTTCTTCTTCAGATATGTATTCGTACCAAAGCGCGTTCGAAGAGTGATTGACAGAGATTTCCATAGGCCACTCTCCTGTCAAAAATATGAACATTTCCGATGCGTGTTTTGGGGGCGCGTATTAGAATTATATGAGCCAATATTCTAAGATTCTTAATTAATATTGTAATATTTGTATTAGCTTAACACAACCAGGATACACAGTGAGGCGGAAGACCCGGTCGCCGACGTACCTCTTGGATTAAAAACTTCCGAGAATGGTTCGGGATGAGCACAACATCCTTATTCCGGAAGGCAGTATCTCGTGTGCAGATTGCCATTAAATAGCCCTAATAGGAGATGGCACCCCGAAGAAGAAGAAACACAACCAATTTCTAAAAGAGATCTAAAAAGCAATCCAGCACCTTTCAACTATAAGTGCTGGTTATGTTCCCCACTTAATCCTACCGCGTGGTGGCATGGAAATGTATTGATGGCCCTAGTGGCCACAGACGTATAATAAGATACGTCTATACGTCTAGTGGATGTTGAAGTTGACTTTGCGGTGCGGTAAGACAAAACTATTGACTTAAAAAAAAAGATATTGAAACAAGAATTACCTATAGATATTTTTCTCTAGTTTATTCCTTACCATCAAAATACTGTTAAATCGTTAAATAAGCGAAAAGGGAGGTATAGCCAAAATATACTTATATATACTTTTTTATATATTTATATTTATACTTAAATATACTTATATATATTATAGATACTTTTTTAAGACGTGATTTTTTCGATGTGGCGATAGCGACGCGAGCGGCAAAGATACGAGGTCTTAAAATAGATATTTGGAAAGAGAAAATCAAAATCTATAAAATCACCAATTTTCTTAAGTATTCTTAGTACTATTGTTCATGTGTTCTAAATGTTATCGATTAAGAAACTCTTTGCTTTAGTTATGGCTGCTAAATGAACAATTATAAAAAAAATACGGTATCAAGTTGATTGACATCGAAAACGAAAATTTTGCATCAAGCTGGCCACAGACACACAACGTTAAGGTTTTGTGTATGAATCTGATTTTGAGAGCTCATCGGAAAACAATTTACAAATTGAAAGGCGAAAGGTATAAAGTTTAATGGATGAACCTGGGATGAACATGGATAAGTCGCAAGGTACGGCGTTTTTGTTTGAAATTGCGAAAGCAGTAAAGCATTTCTACGAGACCCCAGTGATTTTCTTTACAAAGAAAGATTTTTCTGACCCTATATTTGATGCAATGTGCACAATACGAACAGCGCTCCTAGAAAAACGATCAAACACAGAGATAATGGACACAATAGTCGACTTTCACATGCAATGGTTAAAGGCTGTTAAAGCTTTGGAAAACTTTAGGACTGTGGTTGCTGACATTCCAAGAGAGGAAATATACCAAGCCATAAGTTATACTATAGAAGCTATGAATAACCGACAAAAATACTTTCAAAGATATATGGAAAATAATATGAATGGTATTCCAAACGCGGATCATGCCAATATTCTGGCTGAACTTGAAATAGTAGAAGATATGCATAAATATACAACTTGTGCACTTCTGAAACAACTGAGGTGTTTCAAAAATTACTCAGGAGATGCAGAGTTCCAAATAAAGGTGCAGATGCATTTGGATGAATTACTGCAGTGGCTAGATAATATTAGCGATGGATTGGCTATTCAGTTGAGTAACGTGATCAATTATAATCTACCAGAACTTTCTGGAGATCTGAATAGAACTTTGCAACAGATTTTGGATGAATACACTGGCTTAGGCTCGGAGTCGTGCCTTAAAATGCTTGAGAATTTGAAGAAACAGGGTACCGAACTTGACTCTATGATTAGGTATACAACTACTCATAACTTAGAAATAACTAAATTGGTTGACAAGATAAAAGCACTAAATGATCGTATAGAGCGCTTAGAATCCGAGCAGTCGGCAGCTCTTACGGCTCTGGAAAATAAGAAAAATTACTTTGAAAAGAGATTAGAGACTCTGGATTACATGAAAACCATAAACCAGAATCTAGAGGATACAGATGTGGTAAAGATAGACGAAGCGGAAGAAGACATGTGCACCTGCGTAGACTTCTCCGAGCCTTCATCAGCTCTGATGGCTCTGAAAAACAAGAAAAGTTACCTTGAGAGTAGATTAGAGTCTCTGGAAAATAAGAAAACCACAATCAAGAATCTACAGCCTACAAGTGCGATAAAGAAAGACGAAGGTTTGGCGGAAGGAGGCATATGCACCTGTGAAGACTTCATCAGACTTAGGATTTTCACTTACATGCTTCCAAATGTAGAAAGGGAACGTCTTGTAACAGAATTGTGTTTGTTATGGAACATTGCGATATTTGGAGAGAAAAGACGTAAATCAGCGATTTCTATATTGAGTGCTGCTGATGGAAAAGAGGAGTATACCGACGAGCTTGGTACATTTTACGTCGATCAGTATGGTAGAAACATTTATATGAAACCGGATGATCCAACATTGTACCAAGCAAACGAGAAAAATAAGCTTATTCCGATAAGCGATGACCAGACACACATTTATTTTTTTGATGACTGTGGTCGTTATTATATTGATTCGAAGACGAGACAACGCGTCTATAAGGCTCATGATACTGCTAGTGAGTACTTGATGAACTCCTCAGGGGTACTTTTGAAAGTAAGGGAAGAAAGAGACGGAGTCATTTACTATTACGACAGTTACGGTCGCTACTATAAGAATGAAGAAAACAAACATATTTATCGAGATGCAGATACCACAAGTGAATATGAAAACGATGGTCTAGGAAACCTTGTACGTATTCGAAGTCACGCTGACTTATTGGACCCCTGCCCAGAAGATGAGAAAGTTACAGAAGATTGCAAATACCTGAGAGAAAACGTTGGGTCAGCGTTACGCCAATGTATCGCTGATGTGATTATGCGTCAACCTGCAGATCCGATTAAATACTTGGCAGCTGATCTTATTAAATATAGAGAAAACTGTCAATTGAGGGATCAGAAAGCAATGGAACAAGAAGCACTAAACGTTGAAAGAGAGATAATTCGAGCGGAAGA
The DNA here is from genome assembly GCA_949825045.1 of Argyresthia goedartella. Taxonomy (NCBI): domain Eukaryota; kingdom Metazoa; phylum Arthropoda; class Insecta; order Lepidoptera; family Argyresthiidae; genus Argyresthia; species Argyresthia goedartella. The sequence continues at coordinate 8,987,930 of OX463812.1, read as the reverse complement.
ACAAGCTGCTGCTGAGCGAGCTGCTATGGAAGCAGCTCTCCTGCTTCAACAGGGCGGAAGCGACGATAGCAAAGATTCAAAAATGTCGGATGACATATCTAGCGATGATGATATAGATGACTGACAGCTTAAAGCCGTGATTTTGTGACATAAAGATGCAAAGTCGAAGCTGACAGCAACTGCAGAAGAAATTTTGCGTGTGTATGTATGTGTGAGAGAGCAAGATAGCGAGATAGCAGTTGCGACGCGGGTGAGCGAGACAGCAGTCATACATACATACATACATACTTAGGTCACACAACATACGCCTTCTGCTGTTGCGGTCAGCTACGACATTGCACCTTAACTTTTAAATTGTTAAACTAAATAGGAAGAACTTAATTTCAGTTGTGATCAGAGTTTATCTTTCATTTACGCTTCTTATTTTCTTTCATATTTTACATTACCCACCTAATAACAATTAATGAATTTGTAAAAATATTTGTTCTAATTGGGAAATATTAAACTGCACATCAAAAATATTGATTTGCACAGCAAATATCAGGGCAAAATGTTGCGGTAGCTTAGATGAAGGGTAAAGGGAGTGAGCAAAGCGAAGCCCCTATCCTTCGTGTTAGGTTGAATATGTAAGAACAACAAAAATACTTAAAACATAAAAAGTGTTTTTGTTGATCCTTTTTTGCTGTGCAAATCAGTATTTTTGATGTGCGATTAAATACTAGCCGTTTTAATTTATTGTAGACGACTTCGCTTTACCACGCTTCCAACACGCTTGTGAACTAAGTTCAGACCAATAACAAGGTACTCTGTGGTTCAGACTGAGTGAGTTCACAACCGGGGGGGGGGTTCCACGGCCCCGCGCTGCACGCGGTAGCTCCCGAATTCCCGGCTGACGCCTCTCAGACCCAGGACGTGTACCGCCATTCCTGAGCAAATCGATTTGATGTACGCCGCCACCATTTGCCTTTTTAAATTGTGGCCTATTAGTTACAACATCTTGTGTAGAATAAAGTCCGTAGTGAGCCTCAAATGTTGAAATCAAATTTCCTAGCTCGCCATTCGGATTAGAAGGTTATGTCACCGTACGCCAGAAAAAAAATATATTTTGGAATGTGGATAGAACCCTAAAAAAGGGCATGGCTGCTTTTACAAGTCCAGGGCCCAGCTAAATGTTAAAACAAGAAAGTATTGTAAATTAACCCCCGAAAATCACGAGCCATCAAATTAAGAGACGACCCATATTAAAATTTCATAGGTACCTATTTTACAACATTTTTTAATTTCCTCATGATTCTACCTACAGCTTGGCAATGAATATCAGAAATATTAGGGCGCAACTATCTTAAATATAACAAAAAAATTGGTTTTCTATAAAGTCGGTTTACGGAGGATAATTTTACGCGATAACGACATAAGAAACGCTTAATCCGATCGTGCCTCTCTATCGCTTGTTCCGCGCTCTCGCTTGCATGCTAGGCTAAGGCGGAAGGTAACACTTTTTCGTGCGTGCAGTCACGTCAAAAATTGTTGGGAATTCACGAAAACAAAGTTTGTTTTAGTTTTTGGGATTTCCAGAATAAAACACGCACTATAGTCATAGTCTATTCAATATAACAGCCAACTTGACAGACAGAGATGTCAATCTTAACCAGTTAGTGAGGAGATATTGCTCATAAAAATCTATTAATCCAAAGAATCGATACCCCCTTTAAACATTTGTGAATCGGAAAGTTGTCTAACATTTAATTCTTGATTCTTTAGTTACCTACCCACTCAAATGTCCACGGCACATCCGTGATTCCGTCGTTTCGGTATGGAACGACATACTGGGTTCGAAATCCGCGTTTCGATACGGAACGCATGTGTGTGTCGGGCCTCAGACAGGTAGAAAGGGAAGGTGGACGGAAGGTGGTGATGGTGGTTGTCAAAGTGTTAAAGGAGTTTCATTGATCTGAGGTCAAAGTGTGTTTTTGTGGGCTCTCTTTATTTTCTGCTGACCCGGCTTTTCTTATTGGACTCTGATAATGAGCTGGCTAAAATTTGGCCTCCGAATGCTTTACGATTTGTTTTATCATGTCGAAACGAGCAATAACGCTAAAAAGGCAAGCGTGACAAGTGGTGAAATTGTACGACTATTTCGCACGTGAGTCTGATAACGGTGGGCCACTTTTACCCCTGATACATACGAGGGAACGCGTTGCAGAAGCATTAGGAATAGGAAAGACCACAGTCAGCCATATCCTCAAGCAAAAATTTGGACCACCAGGCTCAGAAGATAATATTTTAAGTACACGTGGGTATACCAAAAAAAAAGAAGGTGTTGATAGTTTTGATGCTGCTGCGATCCGAAACCATGTTTATGGATATTATCTCAGAAAAGAATATCCTACGCTATCAAACCTAGTAAATTCTTTAAAAGCTGCAGGCTTATTTTCCGGCTGTCTCTGTTGAAGGTTCTAAAGTCAATAGGATTTAGATACAAAAAATACCGAAAAACGAAAAATGCTGCTTGAACGCTACGACATCGTTATGAAGAGAATCTCATTCTTACGTCAGATCAAAAAAATATCGGATTGGGACAGTGATATTTTTATTGACGAAACCTGGTTGAATGCAAAACCACAGTTTCCCAGACATGGACCGATGATACAGCGGCCTCCACCTCAAAAGTCCCAACAGGAAAAGGAGCTCGCCTTATTATATGTCACGCGGGTTCAGCTTCTGAAGGATTTATTACAGACGCCTTCCTTGCATTCGCGTCTTAATCTACGGGGATTTACCACGAAGAAATAAATTTTAAGGTTTTCAAACCGTGGTTCGAAAATCTGTTGATCAGCCTACAAAATTCCGTCTATAATTATTATAGACAATGCTTCGTATCATTCGGTACAAGTAGACAAATCAGACAAAAAGGACGAAATTGTCGCGTGGCTTGAAAGAAATGAGGCGTGGAAGCAAATCCAACTTTATTAAAAACTGAGTTGGTCAATTTGGTTAAAGCACATAAAACCGTCCAAGATTCGATACATGATCGATGAATTACACGGTCACGAAGTCATCCGATTACCCCCATACCATTGCCAGTATAACGCTATAGAGCTTATTTGGGCACAGGTGAACGGCTATGCAGCGCGCAATAATACCGAGCCACCCTTCAGCACCAGTAAAATGATAGCTCTGCTGAAAACTGAGTCTAAAGAAGACTGGGGAAAAGTTGTACGTAAAACAAAGGGATTTTACAAGATTTGCAAAGATAGATAAGAATAGACAATATAGTTGAAAATGAACTAATTATATCCCTAAGTGCGGATAGCATTGATGACGATGACAACTCTTCTGTTAGTTCAATTGAATAAACAATTTCGATTCTTTCCAATTGTTTTGGTAAAATCCCTAGTGTTTAAAAAGTGGATTTTATGAAGTTTTAGATTAGCTGTCAAGTTGCTTCCTAACTTAATATGGATAGACTATAATAGTTAAGTTAGTAGCATTCACAAATATTTCCACTTTATTAAGTTTCTACTATTTATTGCGGATAGGCGGATAGGATATGCGGGTTCGAATTTGAATCCGGTGCCTATCATGTTGAGATGTGATTGAATTTTTCTTACAATACAATACAATGTGCATTATACGGATGCGGACATTCCATTCTAGCGGTGATGGAAAACATCGTGAAGAAATCAGAAAGCTAGCTAGAATAGCCCCCTGTCATATCATGCAAATGTATTGAATAACTGGCTAAATGTGGGCGTTATTGTACCTTTGCCACCCCGTGTCGGAAAAGGCATGACGCTATGTATTTGTGTTGCGTCTATGTGAGTGTGCTGTAGTAGAGTGTGCTGTATATAGTTAAAACCCAATAATAAATTCTTCCTATCGATTATAGTCTTGAAAAATATCACAAGGTTTTAGGGAGGTGTATCAACCCAGCGCACGCAGTCTTAAATGCTCGTACGCTATAACTAGGCATTAGTAAAAAAAAAATGAGGTGACAAGAATTTTACCCATACGGGGTGGAAGAAGCGCAATTGTGCCCGCTTTTAGCCAGTTATTCAATACTCCATTTTGTGCGTCAGGGGGTTAGCCCATCGTCGCAACTATGAACTAATTAAGGTTTCCTCACGATGTATTCCATCACCGTTAGGAAGTCGTATTATTTATAACTATAAATAAAAAAATACACGCTTCTGAGCTCGAAAGCGGGGTGCCAAAAACCTAACCTTGATGAGCGCCCACCCCTCTTAACGATTTTTCTTGACTGACGTTAGATTTATAATTTTTTATGCAAGTGGGGCTGTTCTATAATGTTAGATAAATAAACTACCAAATTGTAGTTTTTTTTGTCTTTTGCAACACTGTAATGACAGTTGCGATTGACGATCGACGGCCATATTTTGGTGATATGTATTTTTATCATAAATACGGTGAAGTGAAGTGAGTTCCATAAAACGTAAGAAGATAAATTATACCCTACGGATTTACATTATTTCGTAGTGCAAATAATAAGTTCAAAATGATTCACGTTAATTCTCAGACCGCTCTATTGTTTACGACATTGAGATGAACTCGATGAAAACGAATTTATCGACTTCTCGTGCCTACGTACTTCTTAGAATGAGTAATCTTTTGAGGCAAGGTTCCTCCAGCTGATCTCTGCTAGCATGAATGAGCTGCGTACTACCAGTGTGTCACTAAAAAGGAGCACGTCACGTGCGGTTGCGCTCATTTAGTAAAGTGGTTGTCATTGCGACGTAAATATAAATAATAGTGATGTTCCTGCAGGGATGTGTCTGATGCTCTTTCGGTTCAGTTGTTACTGAGTGCGCGAGTGTCTCGGTCGTACAATGCCCCCCGCTCCGCCGCCGCCGCCGCCGCCGGGGCCGCCGCCCCCGCCTGGGCCGCCCCCGCCCCCCGTATTCGGAGGCTCCAAGAATTCTGGGGGAGGCGACGACAGGAACGCCCTGCTTAGTTCCATAAGACAAGGCGCCAAACTGAAAAAAACAGTAACAGTGGACAAAAGTGCACCGATAATAGGGAAAGTGTCTAGTACAGCACAGGTAGGGAATGGAGTGAAGAGCGGTATGCAGAATGGGGGGTCAGTGGGACCTCCCAGCTTGGGGGGACTGTTTGCTGGTGGAATGCCAAAGTTGAGATCAACTGGGAAATTAGGTAAAGAGTGATTACTTCACTATGGTTCCTTTTATATTTAGGCCACACAACAAAACATACTTGAAGTGTAGTTCTACTGGGCAAATTTTCATTTTGGCAGCCTCTGTTAATTTAATTTGATGTAAATATTAAACTGCGAAAATCTCATGGCCAGATATGATAATAAATAAATAAATGATTGAATTATTTAAATTTTATATATAATAGAGGAACAATCAACAACTCATCATCATCATCTATAATAACAAAACTTCTCTCTTAGGTACAAGTACACAGAATGGCCAAACCAAAACAGATGCACCGCGCTTCCCGCCACCCCAAAATCAGCCGCAGAGATGGTCACCTGAAAAAAATAAGTCCTCCCTTACACTAACATCAAACAATTTTAGTGCAATATCAGCTTCACTCACGGAAGCTCTGGCTTCTAGAGATGGGTCAAGAGAAGCAGGTTCTAGAGATGTTCCTAAAGAGGCACCAACTAGAGACGCCCCGCCGGTACGGTCACAGCTCAGAAGAGCGCCAAGTGAAGCCAAAACCAGAGGACCTCCTCCCCAGCCACCTGTGCAGAAACAAATGCCTTTGGTAAGTTTATGTGACATCTAAGGCCCAGCTATTCACCTGCTGATACGCAGAGAACCTAAAAAGGAACTTTTTTGACAGAAGTCACCTACAGTACCTACTAAAGATTCTATTGTGGGCATTTGCAGGGCAACAAAATAAAATTTGCCTTATTTGTTATGTCATTATTTTTTCTTTTCCGGCCAGCAGACAAGTGAAAGGGTTAAAGTAGAGCTTATAAGCTGAGGGTGGATTGCATAAGCTGCATAAATCTAGATTTAATGTTTTAAATAAATTTAACTGACATATTTCATACATTTAAACAGATAATAAATCAATTTAAGACGCTAAATCTAGATTTTAACAGCTTCTGCAAGCCGCCCTAAGTAACATATGTAGATAGTTGACACTGTATTATATCATAATAAGAAAAAGGAAAACCAAAAAGAACAGCTGAAAATGGAAAACATGAGACTTAATAGATGTAGCTTATGAATTTCAAGGGTAATGGTCGAATATTAAAGGGACGACAGCTGATTTTGACAGCTTTAATTGAAATATAAAAAAAAACTGGATTACCAAGAATTAATTTTTTCCTGGAATTTTCCATTCCATCTACCTTGCATCATGTTTTTCCTGGATTTTTCCATTCCATCTACCTTGCATCATGTTTTTTAATGCTGTCACTACAAATTATGACATTTCCAATATCTTATTTTTTTTAAATAAAGCCTAATAAATTACCTATATTATTTTTGCAAAATAAAGCCTGATAAATTACCTATGTATACAGATAACAGTTTTGTTACTAACTTTTATCAGTGACTTGAAAAAACTTCCGAATGGAAGTATTATTTTTAAACAGAAATTTTAAAAAATCATTTAAAAAATTATGTTTGACATTGAACTGGACCATTGTTTCAAAAACTTTTACACTTAACTGCTTTGTAAATTGGTATAAAATGTATGCCTAGACTTTGTCGCTACAACAAAGTTATTACTTTGAAAAAGTGCTTTAAGCATTTTTCTTGTACAATGGTACGGAACCCCGTGTGTGAGTCCGACTCGCACTTGACCGGTTTTTGTTTACCCTTAAGTATTAGGTTTCTACCGCTGAACCTGCATTTACTGAGGATATTGATTAAATTGCTACAGTATTTCAATATATCTGTCGCAGTTAGTTGGTTAAATCAGCGATTAACTAACTCTCGACCGTTAATTAAATACCGACGTTTAACCGCAATTTTACATCCCAAAATGATGTTAACAAAGTTATTGGTGCGGCTACTTTCAAACTTCATGTACGTAACCAGGTATATCCATAAGTTTGTATGTGGAATTGAATTGAATTGAATTGAAATTATTTTCGTTTATTCCCGGTACCGCAGTTTGGTTGGATTGCGCTCTCCTAATCCTACTTCCGTCCTAGTCTAACAGGAGGTCGTTAAAAACCGTAAACCATGTCCTTCAGCCACCCCCAATACAAATCTAGGGAATTTAAATCGGGGAATCGTGAAAAGGTCCCAAGTTACGAACAGATGTGACATGAGAGATTTGTTATGTAATAATAAATTGACGTAGAACTGGGAAAGTCGAGGGAAAAATAATTATGTATTGGTGAACCTATGGTTTTTTTAACTATTAAAATTAGTTTTAGGAAATTAGGTGAGCTGTCTAGCTTAGTCCTAGCTTCTTCACTTTAATGTTGGACCATTATTTACAGGGCACCTGTGGAATTCCATGCTAAGTACGTATAGTTTGGTGAACATTGCGTCTGAGAACCATCCTTCTGTGTAATTGAGTTTTCTATACTTTTGAATACACGTGTCTTTTTAGTCACCGGTTAAACTTATTGACGTCTCAAATAGTTAAGTGTCTATCCATGTCCCTGACCTAGCTTTTTAATAGTTACGTGTATTAAGGTTCGAGCGACAATAGAAAGTGACTGGTAGGCGTCAAGTAAGGTGTCGACAAATATAACTACTAATAAATTTAAAATAAAAAAAACCGTTTGACACATTAGAACAACCTTACGGCTTATAATTTGGTTCACTTTTAGGCGAATAGCTTTTGAACCACCGAACTTCTTGAAAAAAAAAAAAGTTAGAACCATCGCAGTGAAGTCTAATAACAATTTAAAAACCTGCATTACATGTACTAACATACCTCTTGTTCATCGGAGATTAAAAATGAGCAATGTCGACTCAGAATATTGTCTTTCCAGGTGCATGGCAGTCAATGATAATAAAAGTAACCCACATTCGAGCCATATCAGAATAGTATCGTTAACAAATAAATAAATAAAGGATAGTATTTAAACGAGCGAACATAATATCTTTCATAGTATATATATATGTCACCGTAAGATTGTCAAAACCTTTAGTTTATAAACTAACGCGTTAGTTTGTAAACAATCGACAAATTGTAAACCAGACCGACAGGGTTTAGAATTTACGTTTCTTTTGTTCTTATATGTCATTCGCTGCGCTCGCCCCCTCTAGTCTTCACCTAAGCCCTTGCCCTGGTATTTCCTTTGCAATTCAAGATTAAACCAGTTCACAATTTAACGGTTTTATTATAAACTAACGCGTCTTATCGTTAGCAATATGGTACAGTTTACATTTTTTCAATAGTCTGTAAACTAACGAGAAAAAAATAGTTTGATTATAAACTAACGATTTTTTTGACATCTTACGGTGCCATATATAACCTAAGTGTTAAATATATAGTAAAAATATAGTTAAAATACTAACTTTCCTAAAACCCCAGTATTTTTTTCGGATAATCAGTGTTTTAATCACAAAATTAGTTTTTATTTGATTGAAATAAAATTTCCTTCGAATAAATTAGTCACCCTTATTTCGGAGCGTGTTCACGAAAATATCTCAAATCCATCCCACACACATTTCGGCCAGTTATGGCTTCAAGATTCCCCCGCAAAGTTGCTTTAGCGCCATCTGTGTCATCCGCAGGCGATAAACAGTGCCCCCGCCTGTGTGGGAGCTGGGAGGGACGGACACATTTGGAAACTAGTATTTTTATTTACACTGCCTGCGTATTAACCTTGGGCGCTAAGGTTTCACTAAGCTGCAATATTTTGTTAATGATTTATGCCGTTACGTCATCGTGTTGATTAATTCAATAGGCGCGCTCGGCGCGTGATTTGATTTCGATTCATTGCCTTCTGATGAGGAAAAGCGGGGCTCTTGTTCGGCGAACAATCGCATGTTGAAGAGGTCTGACATGTCTGTAGGGAGGCGCAGACAAATCGCACTACAATGTGAAACCATTTACTTATTAGAGTTCGGTAGTAAACCACTCAAATAATTCAGCCCTATTTCTTACTCCCCGGTCGGAATTCGAATGTCGTCCTAATACACGATAAAGAGGCTACGAAATCTGTCTTCTGACAATCAAGGCTACACATGACGACCGAATGGCCGAGTCGGCAGTGACCCTGCCTACGAAGCCAATGGTCTCGGGTTCGAGTCCCGGTGGGGGCAAATATTTATTTGACGAGAACGGATGTTTGTATCTACCCTAGTCATGGTTCTTTATCTATATAAGTATGTGTATCGTTTTCTAGTACCCAAGATACAGGGAATCCTAGTTTGGGGCTCGATCAATGTGTGTAAATAGTGTCCAAGGTATTATTATTATTACATTAGTATACACGAATATACGGCGCTTCTTGCTTCTACATTGCATCTCATGTCAACACGCCAGAAAAGTCACAGGAAGGCAAAAATACTCAATAACGTTTCCACTGATGACCTTTGTGGCAGACCTACCATGCGAGAGATCCCGGGTTCGATCCCTGGCTGGGGGTGATGAAAAAAAAACCCCAGGTCTCGGATGTTTATATGTGTATGACGTCGTTGTTTCTGGTTCCGACGACACAGGGGGATCCTGGTGTGGGCCCACAAGCTGTTGTAAATGTTCATGTTATGTTAAATGGATGACATCAAAATTATCCATTTTTAAGGGTTCCATACCGGAAAGGTGCCAAACAGGTCCTATTACTATGCCACCGCCCGTACGTCAGCGAGCTGTATCTGATGAACGAATGTAATAGGCAGAGAGTTGAAATTATCACAGAATGTGCATTTCTTCTAAGAAACTACACGAGATTTTATAAATTAAAGGGTCCCCAATCAAGAGTATGTTTTAACACTACTCGCGAACCATAACATGATTTAAATATGATAGGAGATTTCGCGGCTTATCACTCGTTTGTGGTGGCGCAATTGGTTTGATATCGGTTTCGCAATCTTTGGGTTCTGGAGGCCAATTCCCAGTTCAAGGAGATATCTCGAAAGCCGAGATAACGTCGAGATTCGGCTCATCTCGGTCGGATACAAAAAAACGCTTCATAGAGATCTCGTACGAAAACCAACCGAGATGTCGCGGTAAGTCTTGAGGTGCGGAGATGTGAATCTCCTTAAGAACAAGTGTCAAAATTGCCAATAGAAGTATATCAAAACAAAAACATAAAACAGTAAACCGTTCTTTTGGAGTCTTTTTATTTTATAATTTCAATCATCGACGTTTCTTGGCAACATTTCCGACTTTTGGCTACCCGTAACGTAAATTTGCTGCACACGATTGGATAAAACGACGAAGTGGATATTACATGGATGAGTTCTTGGCAAGTTTTATCCCCGAGCTTGTGGGAGGAGCTGATGAAGCTGCTGCTCTTGCTGCACCTTGGAGGCGATCTCCTTGGAGAGTCGAACCGTACGAAATGAGTGACGCACAATTCAAAAATAATTTTCGCCCCTCTAAGGAGTTAGCGATGGCGGATTTCAGACCCAGAGGAGAACACTCAAGGATACAGCTACAATGCCTTTGTGAGAGCACGGTGCAACATTGAAAGATGCAATGGGGTCATAAAAGGAAGATTTAGGTGCCTTCTGAAAGACCGTGTCCTTCACTACACCATACGAACAAAGCCACAAAAATTATTGATGCTTATGCCATCCTGCAAAAAATGTGTATATCAAGGAGCGAAGACAGCCCAGACTTAATAAGAAATCTAACTACTGAGGAACTGGGCATCTTTGAAGGGCTCCTACCACCGACGTCGGCAGGAGAGCAGAGGCATAACAATGAGCTGCTTATGAGATCAAGAGATAAGCAAAGGAATATCATTACTAATTATTTTCGTCGAAGGTGTCAATTATAATATCTTCAACAGGAATAATTATTAATGATATAATTATAGGTGTCAGATAAGTTTATCTAGTATATATATTTCATACTGCCTTTAAGTATTTTGAACAATCTGTGATTACTGATTTACCTGTAGTTTAATCTAAGTTATTTTAATGCAACAAACTTCAGAACGACACTAGGAGTTAATGAATAAACTGTATAGATATAATAGTAAAAAAGTAAAAAACCTTTATTTCTTTATACCTACCTCACTCTAAGGGCTGGCTTAATCACACAAAATTATCATACATAACACAGAAAGAATCAACTACTTAGAGGAATTAAATATAATTAACAAACTTGCAATCTTCATATGTCTATGGGCACAAAATACATAGATACAGAAGGCCAGCACCATAGAACCAGAAAAAACAGAATTTTTTTGCTGTTTGTGTGGTGCGGGCCTCCTGTATCTATCTATTTGGTGTCATGGTATGAATATCAACTGTTTGTTTATTTAAACACATAATTATCACAGAGGAATCAACTATTTCGTATCGTACTATAAATAATCAACACATAATTATCATATCATAGACAGAATCAACTACTAAGAGAAATTAAATATAATTAACAAACTTGCAATCTACATATGTCTATGGGCACAAAATACATAGATACAGAAGGCCAGCACCATAGAACCAGAAAAAACAGAATTTTTTTGCTGTTTGTGTGGTGCGGGCCTCCTGTATCTATCTATTTGGTGTCATGGTATGAATATCAACTGTTTGTTTATTTAAACACATAATTATCTCAGAGGAATCAACTATTTTGTATCTTAAATCTATAAATAATCAACAAAAGACGGCTTGGACAGGATTGGGCATCTCTATGAATCTGTAATGATTAGTGGATCTTCTTCTCTTGTAATATATCTAAGACTTCTTGCCACTTCTAAAATTGCATCTGCTTGTCGACGCATTGTATTTGGAACTGCAATGACTGTGCCGTGTCCAAACTATTTTGCAGCCATTTTTGTGCCACAGTCCTCTTTGCTTATTTTCCATGGCTTGATCCTGCAGAAATGAATATTAATGATTGACCTAAAAGATACTTCTCAAATTATAATTAAGATTAGGTAGCTGTTTCCCATGTGCCATGATTTACAGCTGCAGAGTGCAGAAAGAACATTGATTTTGTGAGTTTGATTGAACAATTAGGTATCTTGATTAGAAGCCATAGTCGTAGACGGTAGTGGCTCGGTTTCTATTGCTTTCTCAGTTTCTGCCGTTTCAGTTTCAGAAACATTTGTCTCCAACCCCATATCTTCATCTACGACTTCAACTTAAAATTCAACCAGAACAGGTTCAAAGTCTGAAAATAATAATCACAACAATTATTACTGTAAGGCTTTCTTCTTAATTTAAGATCTTAGCTATTTGAACAGCTCAGAAGTGGACGCAGTTCTTGACCGTGCCGGCCCTGCCCGGCACCGACAACGATAGTGGTCACTTCATTCTATGGAATTGTACTCCACGCTTCCAAGCTGGGCCAGCCCGCCGCTGACAGAATGTATTAGGGTCTGAGAGTAGAAAACTTTTGTGTTGGGCTAGGCCGGCTGGGTGAAGAAGCTTCCCATGACATCAAAGAAACTGCTGGTCCTCCTTGGAGGAGACTAGCCAGAGACAGGAGCCACTGTCAGTATCATGGCTAAATAAATGGATAAAAAAAAAACTTGTCTATTATGTCAGGTTTATCTACTACGTCAGAGTAGCCGGCCAAGGCTGCATCACTAATTGTCCCCAACACGATTTGGTCTGAGCTTGTGATGGAGTCATTTCGAGGGCCACCACCTGTTTTTGTTATAGTTTTTATTTTTTTTCACATATGTCCTCATATCAAGCCATGTCCGAAAAATACAGCAATATTGTACTAAATGCCTAAAAAAATTAAACACATGGGCTATCTTCATAAAGATAAAATGTGCTTGCACCTATAACAGGTTAATGTCAGGAATTTAATTTAGGGTCTATGTTGATAAGGAATTTCTGTATTGTAAAAACTTTTTAAGTCTTTACAATCCAGATTTTTGATCTGCTCCTTCCTCCTAGGCTTGGACTCACGAATGTTCTCACTGTTTTGTTACCAAAGCATTGTTGTGCTTACACTACGCCACTCTTTGCCCGACTTTTTCGCTCCAGTGAGAGAATTTACCTCAAGAGCAATGTTATCCCACCTTTCTGTGGCTACTTTATTTGTGAAGGTGGATGAGAACTCTCCTCTTAGGAGTTCATTGTCAGCTTCAAGCAATTACGCAAGCCTTGTTTTTGGGCTTGCGACGGGTACTGCCGCTTCTGCTTTTCCATCACACTTAGCCAAGCCATCAAGTTTAACTTGTAGGTATGTTATTGTATGTACTGTACGCGGTGTCAAACTCAAACAAACTGCGTTTAAGTGCGTTTCGGTTCACGCCATTTTGCTATTCATATTTTCAATTAATTTTCAACCGAGACATTGTTTTAGAGACACATAAATAGCGTAAATAATGTTTTATTACGTTTGCTTGTATTTCTTATATAAAGCAAGCATAATTATAACAAAAAAAAAGGAAAACAAATCATAATCGATAATATTCAAACTGAATCGATGAAAACGGTACGTATCTCGTTAAAAAATATGATCTCTGTGCTAAAGCTATCTCCAAGATGAGTACGAGAATAGAGTTAACTAGCAATATCGAGATTTGAACCGGACATAATGAGGAGTTGAGAAATCAAAGATCTTCTCCAAAATCGAGATGTCTCCTTGAACTGGGAATTGGCCTCGAATCCACGTTCGGACATATATTTTTCTCTATTTGTTTTATTTTATTATTTTTAGTGGTTTAGTTTTTTGTACGACGATGGTACGTGGTGGTGGTGGTGGTGGTGGTGGTGTGCGAGTCCAACCCGCCCTTGACCGATTATTTTATTTCGAAACCAAACGAATGGCCCGATTTATATTTTTCTAAAAATGAGACCAAACTGATGGGTCACCCTTTAAAATAGAAAAGGAATCCTTGATACCGGTTCATAATAATAACAGTTTCGAGGTAACAAACATATAAATACATACAAACGAATTGTGAGCCCCCTCCTTCTTGAAGTCATTTAAAAATGAGATGAATAGAAATGGGCGTTAGGAAAGTTCAGGAAACCTTGATATTTTCTTATCCCGCTGTCACGCAAAATGGGCTAATGATTGGCTGACTACACGTGGGCGCAACTGGGCCCATATGCTGCTAATTGACAAGCCTCTCAGAAGCATATCGCAGGCTTCATAAGTATAGTATTGGTAAGTCTAGGCCACATTTTTAGGTGTGAGAGAATTTCCCTCATTCTTACTACAGCTCCTAAGTGTCCTAGCTTGTCCAATGCAGTTGAAGGAAATGCCAGCGAGCCTCTCACACCGAAAAAGTGTCCTATAGCTTGCGCAATACGATTTAGGGAAATTCTCTCAAACTTGTGGAAATTGTCCTAGACTGCAGAATATTATGCTACTGAAGGCTGCGATATACTTGTCAAATAATAGGATTACCTGTGCTTCCGCCAGCCGAATTGGGAAAATGAGAAGCCTGTGTAAGTGTCAAAATCGTAAGAAGTGTTCATCAATTTTGCATTCCTAATAGTTGGATAAAATCCTGACAAATGCAGTGGTTTTGATCCATGATTAAACTAAAGGAGAGATAATGATGTCATAAATTTAGAATACAATCTTTATTGTGTAGGTACTAAATAAACCTCGTTAGGTTTGAGATAAGAACACTTGACTGATTAATCCAGCAAACGATTTTTTGAGACTTGTCAATAAATACGAAACTGTGGAATTTTGTATGGTTTCGCAGACAACGGGTTTTTTAGTGCACTTTCGAAGGTTTGCCTTTCGCCACTTGCTGCGTAAGGCCCTTTCTTTTTGCAACTTTTCGTTTTCAAGGCGTCTTCTGAGTGATGGATGATATTATCGAATGCACTTGGTCCCGCGACTCCAATAATACAAAAACTCTATACTTTGTGCCAATAACATCTCAATTAGATCTCACCCATTATGTTATGTCGACATTTGTATTCCAAGGTGGAAAACTTTCTTCAGGTGGTTAATTTTAACTCGTAAATTAACTGCTTGTTAGTGTTACCTAACGCCTCGAAAGTGGCGAGAATTTGAATATCATCTATCACACAAAAGTACCAAATTCAAAGCATTCAATTAAATAGTGTGACAATTAATACGTCTATTTAATGATAAATAATAATCATAAATATCAAAAGCTGACAAAGTTTAAGGTAAACTAAAATAAGTCACAATATTTAAGTAAGCTAAGCTAGACATATGTAAGAAATAAAAAATAAAATAAAACCACAAAAAGAAACAACTACGCGAATAAACCACCTCGGGACATTGCCGAGGCTAAGGTTCTCATGACGCTGGCAGCATTTCCTCGCTGCACAGCCAGCGGGATAAATAGTGGATACTTAAGCCACAAAATAAGTAGAGTAAGAAACGGAATTAGCTGAGCCGGCTAACATATTTTTTGTTTATTTGCTGTTTCACAACAAAAATATATATAACTACCTTTAAAATTAAAAAGGCTAAAATTTGTTTCACTTGTTTCCTATTTAGGCTGAGGCTACAACCAATTAAAAAGAACCACATTAAAATCCGTCCACCCATTTGAGCGCTAGGGTGCCACGGAAAGAAACACAGACAGACAGACACGCGCTTGAAACGTAGAGCACCCGTCTTTTTCGTCGGGTTTTAAAATACAACTAATTGAAAACACTTGAAACGCCAATATCGAAACAGGCCAATAAATATAACCGTTGAAGTGCGAGTAGGACGTCGTCGGACCCGCACACGTAGGGTTCCTTACCATAGTAAACGGAAAAACGTAAAAGAACAGTATTTTGTACGATTATACCCTTTTATTTTTTAATAATGAAATATTTAACTTCATTCTAAGCCGTACAGTACATGGAAACATCAAAAAGAGTTTTGTATATCTAGTATGAAAGTATTGAACCATGTTCTCAGGTTAACGAAACTCTTTGCTCATTGACACAGGAATTGTTAACTTATTTACAGAAATAAAATAAAATATGATAAAAAACTTAATTTAAGTTATTATAATTCTAATGAGCAATTATTAATCGTTTAATGACAAACAACTAAGCACAAAACTCGATACCCACAATGAAAGATATTTTCCGATAAGATCGGGAGAGTCCATTTCAATTCACCGATAGTCAAATAAAACAAAATGGCTAAGAAAAGGGCCATTTAATTCTTAAAAACCAGTATATTTCATTATTTGCTGTTATAGCGGCAATAGAAAAATACACCCTCTGAAAATTTCAGCTCCCTACCTATTTCGGTTGATCCGGTAGAGCCCGGTGACAGACATACTTACGGACGGACAGCGGAGGCTTAGTAATAGGGTCCCGGTTGGCACCCTTCGGGTACGGAACCCTGAAACACAGGACGATACTACAACGGTGCATGAATTGTGAGGGCGGGGTGAGTGGGTGTTTATATACCTGCTTTGCTTGGTCCCATGACCAAGGTCTTGGGATCGGGTTTTGCGCTGGTTGCCCACGAAGCGGGGTTAGTTTGTGTAGATGTGGTACAGACAAAGCTACACCCAAGGGACTGATAGCGGATTCTGTGTAATGGCTGACAAAATTATTATGCAAACTAGCAGAACAATGCGATAAATACTTTTTCACACCTTTCATTCGGAAAAGTAAGTTTTGCTCCACGACGAGAGGGAACAAAATGCTACTTTTCTCTTGAAGCCACTTTTTTAATTTTTTCGTTGGCATGTAGCATTTACGCAATGTGCTAATTGAATACACATCTTAATAAAATAATCGACTGTAATTTCATCGTAGTCGATTAAAAACTGTCAAGTTTTAACTTAAAGAACGTTATATTAAAATTTATGAATTTTTCGTAATATTTATAAAAAATGGTCACAATAAATTGTAAGTTTTACTGAAATCAAAACTATCGATGACTGTTATTGTGATATAATGAATATTGATATCCGAAAACATTGTAATATTCGATTCGATTATTTTTACACATTGGTAAAAATACACAGGGATATTTTATATCTGTGGTGACCTTTTCCTAATCCTTCACAATCCGCCATTATATAAAAATAAATTGTTTACGTTATTCGATTACTGTAAAAGCGGTAAAAGTATAATTCAAAGTATAGTTATTCAATTTTTTTAGAGCATTTAATTTAAATTTCCTCGTAGCCGGTGTGAAAAGTTGTATGTGTCACTCAGGAGCAAAATTATTTTCGTCATGGGCGTTAACGCTTGAATCCTTCGTTACGCTCAGAATTCTAATTTAGAATCCCTCGCTACGCTCAGGATTCTATAGTAGAACCCTTCCCTTCACTCTGGATTCAATGTACCGCCCTCGCCGTAAATACATAATTTTGCTCCCTTGTGACACAAATAACTTTTTCAGCAAGGAAAAATAAATAGCGGGGCCTGGCGGAAAAAGAATTTACAAAACTTTAATAAAAAAAAAACAATATTGAAAAGAGAGAGATAAAAGAAATATAAAGAGCCCTTTTCAACGATACCTACCCTACATCACTTATTGCGGTGTTTCCTTTTTTCGTTTTGTCATTTTACGCCATCCACTTTTTTATAGTCAATATTTTTTTCATATTAGACTTGAATTATGTTGCGGTTATCAGGATAAGTATTTTGGCAGAAGATTTTAAGACTCTATCTCTTATAGTTCCTGAGAAAAGTGCCTGTGACAGACGGACGGACGGACGTACGGATGGACACGCAACAGATCCTGGGTTCCTCCTTTTAAAAACCAATGCAAAATAAACTTGACCTCATGTTGTTATTGTTGACGTGTATTTCTTAGGCTTTTATGTCATAAAGACAACATCAAGTACTGAAAATTCAAAAACAGAAATGTGTTCCTTACGATTATATTCGATTCTATCCGGCAGTAGGCAGTAGGTTAACTTTATTCCAAGCGCATAAAAGCCTAAGAAAGACCCGTCGACAATCAGAAAATGATTATATATTGCTATTAGGTTAAGCTTATTTTGGATTGATTTTTAACTTTGACTTAAATTTTTTAAACTAGCTGGTAAAACTTTGTGCAGAGAAGGGCAGGGGTAATCACTCGTATGTTTTCGTATAGCCTTGTAGTGACGGCAGAACCGGAATACAATACCCTCATCTGCCCGCGGGTGGAATACACCTAACAGAGAGCGGGCAGCTGCGTCTTCTGTAAACAAATACCATCTACAGTATTGCGATGCCCAACCCGTCTGCCCAGCATGCTGATTATGGGCAAAACCTTAGAGGCCATTAGTCCAGCAGTGGACTGTAATAGGCTGTTGATGATGATGTTTTCGGCAATGATCGAAAAATGGTCTAAAGACCGACCATAGGTCTAAAAGGAAATGCACTGTTCTAAATTCGTTTTCCGCCTGGCCCAGCTACATTGTTTTCTTACTGTACAAAGTATCTATCGGGCATTGTTCTGCTAGTTTGGATAATCATTTTGTTGTCCATTACATAGAATCCGCTATCAGTCACTTAGGTGTCGATAAGTGGCGCTTATCTATAGATTTTTTTCACACAATCGCTGGGTATCTTTCTATTTGATAAATCCTATGACATTGCAAAGTAGCCCGTTGTGTATTGTACGGCGATGGAAAACATCAGGAGGACACCTTGATATCTCCATACCCGTAGCTGCGGCGATGGGCTTAGCCCCCTGTGCCGCAAAATGAGGATTGCATCACTGGCTAAACGTGGGATACCTTTTATTGTTGAATGTGTATCAGTTCCAAAGGGGTCATGAACTAATGAATCTGTTGACATGAGCTGGTGCGGCAATTGTGAGATTGCTTTTCAGGATACAGTGACCTCACACTGTGTGAGTGTGTGAGTCGTGTTGTGTCGTGGCGGGCGGCTGTGCAACAGCTCAGTTTATCACTGAAATGTAATCACTATGGCATGTAATGTACTCTTATAGCAAACTTGTCATCATGAGAGCAGCATCTGGACTAAGTGAACATTTTTCGTCCAAATTGAACAAATGTTGCGTCACTCCTTTTGCCATACGGGACAACGCAGAGGCCCGTGTTCAAATAGCCAAGGTAGCACAAAACACGAATTAAAAAATCGATTGATTTGTTAGGGTTCCGTACCCGGAGGGTGCCAAACGGGACCCTATTACTAAGCCTCCGCTGTCCGTCTGTCTGACCGGCCGTCGGCGGGCTCAATCTAATTGAACCGTGATTGAGAGATAGAGTTGAAAATTTCAAAGAAATTTATTTCTATTGCTGCTACTGCAACAAATAATGAACTACACGAAATTTTATACCCCCTGAACAGGAGCCCCCCCCCATACAAGGGATGTGTTTTTTAATATCCCCATATCATCATTATTCAAATATCACCGAAAATTTCGCGTCGCTTTTCCACTCCACGTGGCCGGTGGCCGGTGGTGGTTAGTTTCAAAGGCTAAGTAAACAAGATGCAGATATGCCATTGTGACTTAGTAAGTACTTGATAACAATTGTTGGTATTATTGAAAATATTCCTATAAAGGTAAACGAGCCTACTTAATGAGATGAGTCAGTATCATTAGCACATAAAGGGCTCAAGCTGA
Source organism: Argyresthia goedartella (assembly GCA_949825045.1). Lineage (NCBI taxonomy): Eukaryota > Metazoa > Arthropoda > Insecta > Lepidoptera > Argyresthiidae > Argyresthia > Argyresthia goedartella. Next base: position 8,968,346 of record OX463812.1, on the reverse strand, counting down.
CCTTGTGCATTGCGTTTGCGCATCTAGTGCAGATGAATTCAAGATGACAGATGATTTGTCACTGCGATATGACAGATGTAGCGCGCGCATCGACCGTTGATGTATATGGCGAGCATCAAAAGTTTGTCAAAATTCAAAATTCAAAAAGAGTTTATTTCCATAAGAAATACATAGGTAACATTTGGAGAATGTCAAATCTTAAACTAACACATGTATAAGATACAGGGAAATATAGAACTCAATTTGAATTCCGTCACCTCAATGTTTTAGATGCTGGAGGTAAAGAGGCGACTAGAAACCTCCAGCTTTATACGTTATTTTTTACAGAATTGGAGCAAACACCTTCCCAAGCTTTCTTGTCTTCTACATAATCTGATATTTTGTCGTAAGCTTTTTTACATAAGTGATTTTTAACAACATTTTTAAATTTATTTACAGACAATTATTCTTGTAACTCAGTCGTTATTTTGTTGTAAAAGCGAATACATTGCCCTTTAAAAGATACATTAACCTTATGGAGCCTAGTAGTAGGTATAGCTAGTTTATTCCTATTTCTAGTGTTGACATTGTGCCTGTCGCTATTCTTAGGAAATTTATCAATATTTTTGTGGACGTACATTAGGTTTTCATAAATATACTGACACGGCACTGTCATATTGTTAATTTCCCACCACCCACATTGTAGATTGCACGAACAGCCCTCTTTTGCAGCACAAATATTATGTTAATGTCTGCAGCGTTCCCCCACAGCAGTATGCCGTAAGACATAATGCTATGGAAGTAGCTGAAGTAAACTAGTCTAGCTGTTTCCACGTCCGTAAAAAGACGGATTTTTTTAACTGCATAAACTGCGGAACTGAGTTTTTTCGATAGCTTATCTATGTGTGGGCCCCACTGAAGGTTATTATCTAAGGTAATTCCTAGGAATACCGTGCTATCTACAATTTCCAAATTTTCACCTTTAACATTAACCTTTAACATTAACATTAAGTCATTAGCCGAGACTTGTTTAACATTGGGGAGTATAAACCGAATACATTTAGTTTTGTTATTGTTCAATAAAAGATTATTGGCACTAAACCAATTGACTACCTTTGAGATTGCATTATTCACATCGTCAAAGTTCAAACTGCGTCGTTTCATTTTAAACAAAAGTGAAGTGCCATCTGCAAACAGTACAATCTCATGATTATCTCTGACAAGATGTGGCAGGTCATTAATATAAACCAAAAACAGGAATGGCCCGAGTATGGAACCCTGCGGTACAGCCATAGTAACAACAGACCCTGGAAATCTTTTTCCATTAATGTCAACTCTCTGTATCCTGTCATTTAGATAAGAAGGAAGATCTAAAGAGTTATCCCTAATTCCATAGTGATGTAATTGTCAATGTCAGTGCAGTTCAACCCAAATATTCCTCCTAGTGGCCGCGAATGTCTCCGAGACTTCAAATGATAAGACTCTGGCGCGGAAGCAATCTCAACTCAGAGTGCGACGGCCACTCACTCGAAATTATCTTGTCTTGGTCTCTCACGAGGGAAAAGACAATATGGCATTTACATTGAGCAGCGTAGGGAGTCGAGTAACAAATGAGATGATGATGATGAATGATAAATAGGTAGGAAGTATGAGAAATATGTGGTCTTATAGCAGTTGCCATGCATGCCGTGCAATACTCGGAAGTTTTCCTTCCGTTGCGACGACCTCAAGAAATTCACAGTCTTGTAAGATAAAAGCACGGTTTTCCTGTGAAGCCTTGCGCTCAATGGTCTATTGACTCATCATAATACGTGAGTCATTTGAGCATTTACATTGTCGATGACCCAAGCCCAAGCAGAATACGGCGCGCGGGATAAAATGGATCTTAACTTGTTGGTATAAAACTTGGAGTGAAATAGTACGTGTATTTGTGTGGTCAGGTGATATGTATGACAATATTGTCTCGTTGACTCACGAAGTGTCGGTAAATAGGAGTGGTTAATTGCTGTTCGACATAGCTTGGCATGATTTCTATTGTTTTTTGAGTATCCACTATTTATTTCAATGAATTGGCGGCTAGAAACAAGTGGTTACAATAGTGACGCTGCCCCCCCGTATGGGAAAAGGCGTAACGCTATGTTATGTAACATGTATTGGCTAAATACTCTGTAGCCTTTATATTTCTGAGATCCATCGCAACACTCATCAAATTGTAAACTCTACCAATCCAATCCAAGGTATTCCAATCGCTTTCAAAAAAGATTGGTCACTTCTTCAAAAGCGATTGGAATTCTTAGATGTCTGAAATACATGATAATTGCCCGAGCGAGCGAAGCGTCCAGTTTCGAGATGCGTTAGTCCTTCTGTCTGTATGTTCAAAAATGCGTTAGTCCTCCTGTCTGTATGTTCTCGCCTACAGATCGCATTTCTTCAAGATTCTCGTGAAATTTTGTGGGCAGGTTCGAAAATTATATTGTTTTTTGTCGAGTCAGTTTTTTTTTAAATGGCGGACTTTTGGTTTTATAAAGAAATGTGTGCGGCTACTTTCATACTCCATGTACGTAACCAGGTGCATTCATAAGTTTGTATGTGGTATTGAAAAAAATGCAGTCGGGATATTGTATGTATAATAATTCCAGTTGTTCATCTGGTAAACTTTAAGGGGTTGGGGTGTGATGGGGAAATTTTTAGTAAACTGTAGTAGGATTCGTTACAGCGGATTTCAGTTTTTGATTTTATTTCGGAAAATGTATACCTAATAATCAGACTACGCACTTCTCTCCGCCTTCACGAACACACCACCGTAGACACCAGATTTGACCTCCTATGACCAAGGAAACGCGAGTAATCGCCAAAATATATACCCCATATTTTGCTCAAAAGTCTGCATAGTAATTGGAAAATTCAGGCACCTGAAGTTCAATTTAATATTGGACTTTGGATTTGTTGAAATAGGATCAGCTTGAGACACGTTTCTAGATTTTACCGTATTACATGATAAGGCTACAGAACACTTTGACGACCTCTGTGGCGCAGCGGTTGTGGCTCTACCTACCATACGAGAGATCCCGGGTTCGATACGAAGTAAAAAAATACCCCAGTCTGGGATGTTTATATGTGTGTGACGTCGCTGTTTCTGGTTCGTGGGAACGGTTAATACAAACGGTAGAATTGACTGAGGAAGGTTCTTAGAAGTTGTAGTGGAAGAATTTTTAATAGTAGGTAAAAAAAGTTGATTAGAATAGACAACGTAAAACATCATATCATAAAAAAAAAACGGTCAAGTGCGAGTCTAAATCGCGCACGAAGGGTTCCGTACCACCGTTCAATGGAAGCGATGGTGTGGAGTGAATAGTTTGGATTTTACACAGCAAAATATTGTTTACAAAGTTATTGGTGCGGTTACTTTCACACTCCATGTACGTAACCAGGTGCATCCATAAGTTTGTATGTGGTATTGAAAGAATTGTTGTATGGGAGCCCCCTTAAATATTTGTTTTATCCTGTTTTTTAGTATTTGTTATAGCGGCAACATAAATACATAATCTGTGAAAATTTCAACTCTCTAGCTAGCTAGGTTCTTGAGATACAGCCTGGTGACAGACGGACGGATGGACAGCGGAGTCTTAGTAATAGGGTCCCGTTTGGAACCCTTCGGGTACGGAACCCTAAAAATAGCAGAGAAAACATGGTTTTTAAAATTTGGGGGGCTAAGATAATTTTTCGTCATATATATTTTTTTGAGTTACTATCTACTAACGAAAATTGTATTACTAATATCCACTACATATATATCTTTCGAAAAACAGCTATTTTTTTATTTTTTTTATGTCGGGTGAACTCGGGTGCCAAGCTCACACGCCAGCACGATTATATTACACGAACTGTCTTTTGTTGCGATGTGATTGGTCGATTTCTAAATACATAATGAGGCTAGTGTTTTGTAAGTATTTTATTTTCAACATACCATTGTTGTCCATGAAATACACCTTTATCGTAAAAGGGTTCATTATAATCATACGGTTTTCCGCTTTCTCATCTTTGTAGGTTCCGTAGATTTTATACAGAAGTCTCTTTTGATAGAAGAATGCTAGCGACGGAAAAATCGTTTAAATAAATAAATTGTCATTGTGGGCTTATTCCGTAAGGTTAAGTTACAAATTCCTGTAGTTGCTAGTCGTCTGGTCATGTCAGTCGCTTGTCATAGCGTAGTCTCTGCCACTCCTCTCGGGAAAAGCAGGCGTCACACACACTAAAACACATTCACATTCAATAAAAATTGAATGTTTTCTTTTAGACATCTATACTTAGTTACGTCTTCCACGGTCACTGGCCTCTATAAATACATATACGAGAGCTTTTAAACCTTATACCCCATGCGCAGTAGACATTGGGGGTATCCCACACTGTGCAACGGTAAAACTGCCTGGATATGAACACCGTGAGACAAAATTAGCACAATAGTCGACTGGCTGGTCCCTAGTTTCCCTCTTATATAAATACTTTCGAGTATTCCTCCCTTCACAGTAGGTAAGGACATTATGTAAATTATCTGCTATCTACTGTACACAGCTTTGTATCTGCTTTGAGTTCCTCCATTTGGGGAAAGAAATTATTGTTACATTTTGGACCTGTATTTATTTGTAGGATCTTTCCATAGGTTCGCGATGCTTCATACTAAATGCTGTTAGGAAAGCCACGATTGTGTATTTGTGGTTTGTAAATCCCTTTTGTCACGATGTATCATTTCCATTGACGTACCGTAACGAGGAACAACGCATTTCAAACATTTATATCCTAGGCCATAGCTTAGTCATTGCGGTGACTATAATTAATTTTGAAGGCGAGACTCGGGTCTAAGATAATTGAATGTGAAGAATGACGCACGGTTCTTCAATGACAGATTCTTTCATATTTTTCTAAGATGCGGAAACCACAGTAATTATTTCAGTCTTACCGGAATGGAATAGTTTCCAATACGAAATTTCCAAAATAATTATATATTAAAAATTTAAAACACTCCCGACACATTAATTTGGTTCAATTATTTCCTATTTAAGCCGATAAATAACTGTTGCAGTTAAGTCTACTACCAATTTTTTTTTAATACTGCCGTATTAAAAATCCGACCACCAGTTGACCGCTATTCTTTGTAAAGCTAATAACTTTCGATCTACTGAACCGATTTTAACATAACATATCAAGAACCATCGCAGGGAAGTCAACTACCAACTACAAAAAAACATCATTAAAATCTGTCCAATTGTTTGTCCGATATTCCTTGTTAAGCTGATAACTTTCGAACTGCTGAGCCGATTTTAACAAAACATATCTAAGAACCATTACAGGGAAGTCTACCACCATTTACAAAAAACCGCATTAAAATCCGATAACCCGTTTGACCGCTAGCGGTGCCACGGACAAACATACAGCCGCTTCAAACAACTACAACTACAACTCTTTAACACCCCTCTTTTGGTCGCCGGGGGTTTAAAAACCGGCCAAGTGCGAGTCGGAATCGCGCACGATGGCACGTTACGTACCATTATCTATAAAAATGGCAAAAAAATCATGTCTGTTGTATGGGAGCTCTCCTTAAATATTTGTTTTATTTTAATTTAATGATTTATTTTTAAAGTGAATATATAACTAGATATTCTGTGAATATTTCAAGCGTCTACCTATTCCCGCTATCAATATCGAGCAAAAACGAGTAAAAAAATCACATTTGTTGTATGGGAGCCCCCTTAAATATTTATTTATTTCTGCTTTTTAGTACTTGTTGTTATAGCGGCAACAGAAATACATCATCTGTAAATATTTCAACTGTCTAACTACCACGGTTCATGAGATACAGCCTGGTGACAAACGGACAGACAGACAGATAGACGGACAGCGGAGTCTTAATAATAGGCTTACGTTTGGCACCCTTTAGGTACGGAACCCTAAAAAACAACTATTTTGTTGAACTATTTTCAAATTTAAGCTTTGTGATTCACTGCCTACGCTCTTGTCCCGAGGGGAAACTTGAATAGTGTAATGATTTTTTAGTTTTTAATAGAATCGGCCACGACACGAGACTAATTTGAGCATTTTTTGATAGGATAGGATAATATTCTCGAAGTAGACCCTGAAGACCCACTTAAAAAAATCACTCTGTTTAAATTTGTGTTTGCATTCCAGAGCACCTCCGATTCGGTTATCACGACAGGTTCCATAGCGGATCGCATCGGCAGCCTCCAGTCCACGCAACCCCGGGGCCCTTCCGAACAGAGCCTACCTTCCAATGTCTCATCCACACTACTGAGGAACAGAAGCTCGCTGCATTCCAACTCCAGTAATATAGGTAAGAAAAACTGCTCGTGTAACTACAATTATCTAGCCGATTACTATATGTTACTTGACACGCTTCTCTATATTTCTAATATGGGACAGTCAGAGGAACACACTGATCCTACATCCACATTCAGTAAGTTATGTGGACCCAGTTGTTAAAAAAGCAATAGTTAAATCAGTAACAAGTTGCCGTCTCATCGCCAGAAAGATCTCGACGGCTCTGATGATCCCAATCGATTCTTACCGTATGCACATGCCAATGACATGCAATAAGACAAGAATAAGAATTTATGTAGTTTCTTGTTGTTGTACACCAAGTTAGTTTAGCACGTAGTGTAAGGCCCTCGAGCTCTAGTCCATTGGCTGCTGTTTCCATCCGCAGGCGGAAGCATGTCCTCCCTCAGCAGCCCCCCGCCGCCGCCGCCCGCGCCGCTCGCCTCCCTGTCCACGTCGGACCTCAGCGAGCGGCCCACGCCCCGCGCCTCGCACGGCAAGCCGCACCTCGCGCCTAAGCCGCCCCCGCAGTCTGCTCCGCCCCCGCAGTCCGCGCCGCCCGCCGACAAGCCGAGCCCGCCGCCGAAGAAGCTGCTCGTGAATGGCAAGGTGGCGGCGAGAGCGCAGAGCATGCGGGCGCCCAGGTACCATTCTTATTTTAAAAGAAACATTTTTGTTGCCCCTAGCCTTCTTCAGGATATGTTGTCTCGGGAACAAGAGAGAACATTCCATCAATCCATACTACTAGGTAATGTGCAAGTGGGATGGCAAGCCACCGCCATCTGTCGACCACCGAAGAAGCTGGTGTGGGCACCCCGACAGCGGAACCTAGAATGCTTACTTTAAAAGGGATAGAAATTCAAATGTCAAAATCCGATGTACAGAGGGGTTGACAGAGCGACATAACTTGATATTTTTGTAACGATTAATTAAATGGCGATGACGTTGACGACCTCTGCGGCGCTGCGGCTGTGGCTCAGCCTGCCCACCGTTCGATGCCCGGCAGGGGACAAAAAAAACCCCAGCTCTTGGATTTTTATGTGTGTGATGTCGCTGTTTCTGGTTCTCACAACACAGCGCATCATAGTGTGGGGTCAGAAGCAATGTATGTGCCAGTATATAAATGTTTGCTTTATTGTTTAAATATCAAGTGCATAATTTTACATCCGATGCAAAATTGTAATAAAATATATTGTGAAAACTTCGGGAGACTATCGCGCAAAAATAATCAAATTTACACGTTTACACATTAGCGAATGGTAGCTGACACTCGTGATCAACAAGTTGGTATAAATAAACAACTGCTTCAATACTCCTGCTTTGCGTAACTTGAGATTTACAAAAAGCTGTTTTGACCTCATACGCCGTCTTAGGGGAAAGAAAAGTGGCGGAGTTGAGATCACTTATAAACAGGCTAGGTACTCTGTATCGTGGGAACCAGAGATCTGCGGCATCGTAAACATAAAACATCTACTTTTCCTCTGTCCATACTATTATCACAACATGTTAAGGTGATATAACGACAAAATCGACTCTTTTTGAAGTTATTTCTCTGCTGTTCAAAAGAAGTCGCAAGTTAAATACATTAATATAACAATTTTGGAACCTTTTTCTAGATTTTGTTATAACAGAAACGCGATTGGAGGAATTTCGCTCGATAGAAATAATTATTGAAATGAGGTCCAAAGTAACACTTTTTTTGATTTTATGACAATTTAGAACAGCACACAGAATTCAAAAATATTTATTTAGATGGGTTTTGACAATACCTAAATTAACTAATAGAGAAATTTTCATAGCTATTTTAGTTAATTTTGTATCAATTAAAAATCGACTTTTTGTATTTTTTCCCCGATTCCGTCCCTCTCACACTGCGGGTCATTCCGCCTGGGGACCTTTGCACGGACGAGGTATCCCCTTAAAAACGTCCGGATTAGACAGTTCGCCGCCGCCAGCTCCCAATGTCTTTATACCATCATCATCAATATCAACCTCGGCTAAACTTTGAGAGTCCTTGATAAAGATGTCGGATTTAATATTAGGTTAGTAGATAGTATTGTGGCTTCATGCCAAAACTTTATGACTCACATTCGTATAACAAACTAACTAAGCCTTACAACAAAATGAGTCATATTTTATGTGACCTGAACTAACCACATTGACCACATGACAATAATTTATTAACAACCTACATCCAAGTATTGATGGATACATTGAGTTTGAGTGACTCATACATATCTACTCTTTTTGAAATATCAAATAAATCTCTCATTGGTTGCGGAATTGTGTAATTTATTGAAAAGTCTTCGGGATGGTTACCTTGCCAGGAAATGCTTGATAGAAAAAAAAATGGCAACATTCGCAGACTACTGCGTGATTTTAATGAAATATTTGGTATTTTTATTAGAATTCGCAGTAGTCCACTAATACAGGCTGTAACAGGAAGATGTAGTCATATTTTAAGGGGTTGTTGTGGATATCATTCTGAACAACTCCGCACAACCGCTCCATGAAATGTATAGAGAAGTGAAAAAAAAGTTGTTCCGATCAAAACGGTTTCTTAGTACAAGTGGTTCAGAATGATGTCCCTGACAACCCCCTAAACTAAGACTAGACCTTTCTGTTAAATCCTGTATAACAGTTGCCATAATTTATTTGTAGAATTTCCTGCCAAGGTGTGCCTGCTTGTTTATCTGTAAAGCATTCGCTGCTGCCTCTACCTAACATCTGGTAACTGTAACCGGCATTGTTGTAACTCTGTTATTATCTGTCCAGATGTTTATTTTCAGGTTTTCAACTGAATACACACGTTGGTTGCATACGCATTACAACATCTCAAATTCACGCTGTTTTGCGGTTATTTACCTATTTTATTTATTTACGATTATCAGGAAATAGGGATGTTCTAACAGCTCAGTAACCATAGCAGCTCGCTAGATGGCGTCGCCGACAGTCGTTGTATTTGGGGATCTACCACAGAGTAATAATAATTAAGAGAGAGACACAGTTATATTATTGTGGTCTGTGACCTGAATTTGACATTTGTACTGTGGTCCGAATTGTGTAAGTACACTTTTTCATCATTTCGGATCGCAGGGTTAATCCTCAAATAAGCCTATACCCACTTTTTTTTTTTAATTAACTTGTGAAAAAAAAACAAAGCTTGCAATTTTGTTCAGTGAATGAATGAAATTAAATTAATGAATGCACTAAGCTCTTGGCTTTACGAGATAAGTGGTCCATTTCATAAATAAAGCAACAAGTTACAATGTATACTAGTCTCTACATGGAGGTTTCAGGAGGTCATCTTACATGGTACTTGCCCGTCGCCAGGTCGCCGCCCGTGTCGCCCCCGGGAGCGCCGGGAGCGCCGGCGGGGCGGCCGCTCCTGCCTCCCGCGCCTCCCGCCCCCCACATCGGCACCAAGAACAACGCCTCGCACTTCGGTGGGTATACGATACAGTCAGTGTCTTTATGTTTGTAAAATAAAATCCGTCTTCGTCAATCCCATTAACAAAATAACTATAAATAAAAAAGGCTGGTATTTAATCGCACGGCAAAAATTCTGATTTGCGCAGCAAAAAAGGATCAGCAAAAACACATTTTATGTTTAAAATATTTACGGCCTTACTTATAAAAAAGTAAATTCACTGTTTAGCTTAAGCAGTGTTTTGTCCTTTTCACACGTCGACTAAATGTCAAATGTCAATGCAAGACAAAACACTGAATTAACTAAACAGTGAATTTACTTTTTTTATAAGTAAGGCCGTTAATGAGTACTTAAGTTTATGTTTTAAGTATTTTTTGTTCTTACATGTTGAACCTAACACGAAGGATAAAGGGGGCTTCGCTTCGCTCACCCCCTTTACCCTTCACCTAAGATACTGCAGCAAATATAAGGGATATTTGCTGTCTGGCTATGAGAGGAAGAGAGAAATAAAATGTGCGTGCGCACCTCTCGTTCGCCTCGCTCGATCACACTTTTCGTAACGCTCTCGTCACGTATTCGCCAGCTTACTCCCCAAGTCAAGCGTGCGTATAGAAGTTTTACTTCAAAAAAACCGACAGACGCGACGCTTTAAACATATAACACCCCTCTTTTGGTCGTCGGGGGTCAACCAGGAACAAACTGCACCGTTCCACTTACGGGATGGCAGAGGCACAGTTAGTCAAGCCAACATTTTACTAGAAAACATATGCAAAAAGATATCACAAATGTCGCTGACATCGAACACGATGAAGAGGACTTTAACTCAAATATCAAATTGAGGAGACAGGTTCAATTACCACGGCCAAGAAACACGAAATTATAACCAAAATTGTAGTAACGATCGAACACTGTGAAAGCGTGCCAAACGACAACCCATCAAACACCGTGATGTGAGCTCTCGTGTAGTCTCATCTCTGAAGTGTATGTTGCCATCAAACACCGTGATGTGAGCTCTCGTGTAGTCTCATCTCTGAAGTGTATGTAGCCATCAAACATCGTGATGTGAGCTCTCATGTAGTCTCATCTCTGAAGTGTATGTAGCCATCAAACACCGTGATGTGAGCTCTCATGTAGTCTCATCTCTGAAGTGTATGTTGCCATCAAACACCGTGATGTGAGCTCTCATGTAGTCTCATCTCTGAAGTGTATGTTGCCATCAAACGCCGTGATGTAAGCTCTCATGTAGTCTCATCTTTGAAGTGTATGTAGCCATCAAACACCGTGATGTGAGCTCTCATGTAGTCTCATCTCTGAAGTGTATGTAGCCATCAAACATCGTGATGTGAGCTCTCATGTAGTCTCATCTCTGAAGTGTATGTAGCCATCAAACACCGTGATGTGAGCTCTCATGTAGTCTCATCTCTGAAGTGTATGTAGCCATCAAACACCGTGATGTGAGCTCTCATGTAGTCTCATCTCTGAAGTGTATGTAGCCATCAAACACCGTGATGTGAGCTCTCATGTAGTCTCATCTCTGAAGTGTATGTTGCCATCAAACACCGTGATGTGAGCTCTCATGTAGTCTCATCTCTGAAGTGTATGTAGCCATCAAACACCGTGATGTGAGCTCTCATGTAGTCTCATCTCTGAAGTGTATGTAGCCATCAAACACCTTGATGTGAGCTCTCATGTAGTCTCATCTCTGAAGTGTATGTAGCCATCAAACATCGTGATGTGAGCTCTCATGTAGTCTCATCTCTGAAGTGTATGTAGCCATCAAACACCGTGATGTGAGCTCTCATGTAGTCTCATCTCTGAAGTGTATGTAGCCATCAAACACCGTGATGTGAGCTCTCATGTAGTCTCATCTCTGAAGTGTATGTAGCCAGCAAACACCGTGATGTGAGCTCTCATGTAGTCTCATCTCTGAAGTGTGTGTAGCCATCAAACACCGTGATGTGAGCTCTCATGTAGTCTCATCTCTGAAGTGTATGTAGCCATCAAACACCGTGATGTGAGCTCTCATGTAGTCTCATCTCTGAAGTGTATGTAGCCATCAAACACCGTGATGTGAGCTCTCATGTAGTCTCATCTCTGAAGTGTATGTAGCCATCAAACATCGTGATATGAGCTCTCATGTAGTCTCATCTCTGAAATGTATGTAGCCATCAAACACCGTGATGTGAGCTCTCATGTAGTCTCATCTCTGAAGTGTATGTAGCCATCAAACACCGTGATGTGAGCTCTCATGTAGTCTCATCTCTGAAGTGTATGTAGCCATCAAACACCGTGATGTGAGCTCTCATGTAGTCTCATCTCTGAAGTGTATGTAGCCATCAAACACCGTGATGTGAGCTCTCATGTAGTCTCATCTCTGAAGTGTATGTAGCCATCAAACACCGTGATGTGAGCTCTCATGTAGTCTCATCTCTGAAGTGTATGTAGCCATCAAACATCATGATGTGAGCTCGCATGTAGTCTCATCTCTGAAGTGTATATAGCCGCCATTTGGTGAAATTATTGGCATTTAATCAACCACCTGATTGATACGAAGGAAAGTGACAGTTTCAAACTTCACTTCTCGGAATGATATTGCCATCTACAGTATGATAGTGATGTTCAAATTCATTCTGAATAGAATTAAAACTAGTTAATATTAATATTTACAAATTAATTACTGGTAATATTTTACAAGTTAATCGGCGGCCAGGTACAAATTTGAATAATTACGACGCGAGACACTTAGTTAACGGCCAGGCTGTTGATTAAGTGCCTGATTAAACGAAACGGCTGCGGCATAGTCCACATCTCATCTCCCCATTACACATTGCAGGCACCCTGCGTGCGCCGCGAGGCATGCGGCCGCCCGGCGTGTCGCCGCCCCCGCCCCCGCCCCCGGGCGCCGCACCTCCGCCCCCGCCCCCGCCGCCGCCCGCGCGCCACGCCTCGCTTGCACTCGCGCACTCGCGACACAATGTATGTAAACACATTACCTTTTGTAGGTGAGTAGGTGGCCGACGATATCATGAGATCAAAAGGGACTCGCTAGGTCCGGTTGGCACATGACTGTGTAAATCGGGCGAAGTATTTTGAATTTTTCGCTTACTCACGATTATATTAAAGAACCCCGCGCTGATCGCTTGGGGTTCAACTATAGACTCTCTAGTTTCGCCCTGAATTCAAAAAAGCGCCCTCGCCGTAAATAGTACATTTCCCACGAGCACGAGTTCGCAAAGGCTTATATTTACGAACTGAGAAGTTCACGGCACGAGCCGAAGGCGGGCTCGTAGCGAGGTTCGTAAAAAGCCTTTTCGAACGAGTTAGGAATAGAATTTTTCCGCCTGAGATCCAAAATCGAGCGGCAAAGGTGCTATTTTTAGCTCAGAAGTCGGAAAAAGTCTGTTTTGGCCTAATGCGCGCCTGAAGCTGACCGACAATGTCCTTGCGTGCGTGCAGAGCGTGGCCGTGGCCGCCGAGGGAGCCGCCGAGGGCCCGGCACCGGCGCCGCCCACGCGGCACTCCTCCATCCGGCACGAGCTGGAGGCACGCTTCGCCGACATGTTCCACTCCGCCAGCCGCTTCCCCGCGCCGGACCCCTTCCTGAGGATCGCGAAGGGCTACAGCAGCGCGACTGTCCACAGTAAGTTTGGGTAGAGGACTACTGAAAGGACCACGCAGAAACTATTCCCGAAATCTTCCCATCCCACCAACAAAGAAAGGTATCGATACCTCTATCGGTGGTCGGGGAGCGCGAACAGAACCAATGTTATCATTTGCTTGGTCCTTTGATAAATTTAATAATTTGGGTAATGACCGCTTCTTAAACATCATGTAGTTACTATGTTTTACGAGAACTTACTAGATAAGGCGTCGCCACTGTAGCCGTAATGTAATATTGAGGTGTAGTCACATCTGGATACCTATATTGATTTGGAAATGCTAAATACAGGCATATCGAAACAATAGTGACATATACGGTTATCGTACATTAGGAGTGGTTTGGGAGTTCACTAAACATAGGTTGAGACTTTACAGTTGTTTAGTTGAACTAAGGCGTGTTTAATGTTTGCAAACAAACTACTGGCTTTATTAGTAAAGTCGGACTGTTACAAAAAAAACTTTATAGAATTATCGATGTGGTTTATAAACAGTTAGTTGTTACAGATTCGATATTTTAGAGCAAAACGCACACACGCTTAGCTCTACATAGTCATAGAATTTAGAAGAAATTAAAGATAAAAAGCATTAAAAATTCATGTAAATTTTGTAGCTGGGTATATAATCGTTAAGTTGTTGTTATAAGACATAGGTACAAGTCATGTTAGTGAAACATAATCAATAATGGAACTAGAGATACAGTACGATATCGTCGTAAGATAGACGGTATTCTATTTTTTATCAAAGTAGTTTTGTAGAAGTCAACTATTTGTTATTGTATTGAACCAAATTTACAATTTATATGACGTTTTTAGAAGTATTTTATCGTTGGCTATTTGGGTAGATTGATGGGAGTAGTATTCAGTCGGATTTTCTAACACGAGATCTTATTCTGTGTCTAGCTTTTTGTAGAAAAGTCTAAATAAAGGTGCATGATTAAAGCAAAGCATGCTACAACTTAGTTTGTGTTTACTTGCTAAGTAAGTACATACCGTACAAGTGTTGGTGAGTTATGTTTTAATTGTCCTCAAATAATGGGATAAAAAGAGAGACCCATATTTTTTGTCTGTAGTTTAGATGATATAGTTATTTTATTATTAAATAATCTATAGTTTTATACTGAAAAAAATTAGTGCAAATTAGTTGGCTCCCTTTAAAATTGTATTGCATTTAATCGCCATTCCAAATGGTAACATTGGAAGACTTAACAGACAGAAGGAAGTTATATTATAGACAGTGTTTTCATCACTTCAACCAAACACATCAATAGCTTTGTCATTCAAAATTGTGTTCATCAAAATTTCACGTGTTTTTATCACAAAATTAACACACACTTTGGTTTGGGGAGTCATGACAAAATTAATACATATTGATATAAAATCATAATTTTCGTGGAAATTCAGTCATCTAAACCAAATCGTAGATTATTGTCCTTAAGAATACTTTCATTATTTACTATGTGTTGAAAATTTGTTTAATTAAGTATCTAATTTTACTTCTTTTATTATCATTCTGCGTACACACCATTGTTGTATCACGGATATTATAATATTGTATATAGTATAGGAAATAACTGGGAAGTAAGTACTATATTCAGTCATTACGTTATGTATTATCATTATAATTGAATTTTACAAAGACCTATAAGGTTAAATCTTTCAGATAAGTTTATTTCTAGAAAGTTAATCAGAATCGAAAGTAACATATGAATGAGAGTTATTAAAGCCAAGTACTACGACAAGTAGTTTACTGAAAGAAAGCCAAGTACTACGACAAGTAGTTTACTGAAAGAGAGCATACATTATTAGACGAATATTATTCTTGTGTTGTGATTTTGTTTATTATTTATTGAGGTGCCATTGATCGCAAAATTGTATGTACGAGTACTTGTAATTGAAAGAGCTTATTGTTCACATTATTTCACATATTTTAAGTTTGATGTCGTGCGTTCAGTGGAAATATTGTTTTTATTGTTGCGTTCTATAATTCCTTAAAAGCTTTAAATTTAAAGACTATTTCATATTCCTTTACAAACACTTGACAATTCATTCATCTGCTTTATTTATGCTTTTAAAATGGGTAAATATTTCCACTGAATGCACTGAAGCGCTTGCATTATTGAGAAGCAACTGGTATTGTGATAGTGATGTGGTACGATGCTTAGTAATATTTATTATAATTTATGAATAATAAAAGAAAAATTATCGAGTATACTCAATTTCCTTGTTCGGCCTAACACTTGTTGGTTAGCTGTAGCTTCAGTGTTCGTCGTTGTTATTATTTGCAAATCTCCAGCTTCTATTGTCATATCGCATGTTGGAAATCGTATTCTGCTAGAGTAGCCTGTTGTTTTAATTCAATGTCGGTAGACCCAAAGTGAATTCGTCTTTTTTTGGTAATAAAACCTATTACCAACTTACTTCACCGAACGATCGAATGATAACACATTGATGAACATTTTGAAGATTCATTCGGTATAAAAATATAGCAAGTTTATGAGTATTTAGGTAATATATTCAGTTACACAAAATAGGTATGGAAAAAAATGTATTGCATTTAATAGAAAAAGAGTATTGTTATATAAACATTCGTTGTTATCATTTTGTTGCATTATGTGCATCGTATCAACAATGTATGAGTCGCATGAATGGGTAAGTAATTTATTATTGTCCTCGTATTATTATCATATTTGATATTACATCATCTTTGGGCTTCTGCATGATTCATAAAACTAACCGGCATGACTATTATGTTCCTATATCCACTAACTAATACATATTTACTAACTTATTATGTCGCATCCATTTTGCACCCCCATCTCGCATGTCGCACGAAAACGCTAAGTTTTTCAAGCCTTAGCTAAGAATCTAAGATACGGTTTATCGAGTACCCATAAAATAAGACGATTGCGAAATGACATTACCAGATAACAAGATTACTCTGCAAATTGTAAATACGCAACAAATTAAATTAATCGGGTGATAGCTACACTTTGATTCAACTGTACTATTAGTGTGCGTCTGGTGAGAGTGACAAATGACAAATGCTGGTATAATGATAAACTATATGCCAGCTATTAGTAGAAGACCAAACTCAAATGTAAAATGTTTCCCAGAATTTATAAAACAATAAAACAGAAGTTACATGACCGAAAGTCTTGCCACCCAGTTCACACAAAGGACCTATCATTATCCTGGGAATTATGCAGTTTACCTGAGATATAGATATGTAGGTAGTTAGTTAAAACCTATCTATATTATGTTCAAAATTTATAAACTTCAGAACGTTTGGCTAATGGATGTAGGGAGCTAATTGCTACTCCATGATTTAGTGACTAATTGATGACTCATAAATATGCCAGCCAGATAATTAGCCGAGAGGCCTGATACGACCTGAATCTCTTAAACTAAACTCCCAAAGATTGAATTTTAGACCTCTTTTATAAATTGGTTGTGCTTAACTAATATAATTCTTACAATAATTATTATAATTAATAAGCAGGAATAAATAATTACAAATTATTAACAGCAAGTTCTGTGTTGAGTTAGATTAACCCCATACAGTCCCGTCATTTAAGTAATCTTGAACATTGTAATATCCCTCTTTTGACAAAGACGCTTTTGGTTTGGACACATGGTTTTTTAAAAGCTCAAATCGCAATTTCAAAATCTCCAGAGGTAGATAATGCACTGACCCTTGAAAGAATTACTAACCTTCCTGAGCCTAAACTGGGGCGCAACTAGTCCGTGATTATTTCTTAGGTTTACATTACAGCTGTCGCTAAGTTAAGAAAATGTTGCAAGGTTCTTACGTATATAAATTATATTTTCGAAAATAAATTGACTAGCTACAGTTAGAATGTCAATTTCTTTAAAAAACTTTCTTAAAGAGTCTGCGTTTTAAATTATAAATTGCCCGAATAGCTCTTTTCTGGAAAATAAAAAAGTTTTAATATCCGCTTTCCCCCACAACTAGATACCATAGGACGACACTAAGAAAGTAACTAAAATATACTAGCCTAGATGTAGCCACATCCGTGCTTTGTCTGATGTTCCTGACATCAGACAAATTTATCTTTGTGGGGTCCCCACTGCTATCAATTGTTATTCCAAGAAACTTCGTATCATTTAGTTATTCTGACGTGTTGCTGTCTTACACTAAACTGGTCTCAACTTGCCTGACATTTGGAAGTGAGAATTTGATACACTTGATTTTACCAGCGTTTAACAATACATTATTAACTGTGAACCAATTCAAGGTTAAAGACAATACTCCATTAACATCATGAAAATCTTCTTTTTATCTTTCAATTTTGAAGACCAATGAAGTATCATCAGCAAACAACACTATGTCATTCAATTTCTCCACCATCGTTAATATATACCAGGAATAAGAAAGGGCCTAATATTGAACCTTGTGGAAAGCCAAGTTTTACATCCGATCCATCGGATTTAACGCCATTGACTTCTGCTTTTTGAATTCTATTGCGTAGATATGATCTTAGTAGATCTCACGCTTTATTTCTAATTCCGTAATGATTTAATTCCATTAGTAGCGTATCATAATAAACACAATCAAATGCCTTCGACAGATCGCAAAAAGCTCCGATAGTATCCTGTGCAGCCTCCCATGCAGAATAAAAATAGATATAGGGGTAATACCTGCACCCGTTGTCGATTAATATATATAGGGTTCGTAGGAAACTCAAAAACTATTTGACCCATGCACGTAAAGCACAAAGCGCATAGGTAGTATACTACATTACAATCATTAAATTTCATAAACAAGTTCTCAAACGATCTCATCACCTTTCGCGTCTTTACGAATTTGCGTAAGGGCGCGAAACTGCTTTATATGGAGATGAATTTAGACACTCTGTTGTGAGTAAGGGTACATTGGTGAAGAATGTTTCGAAAGCTCGAGTTACCTCAGCGTTTGATTTAACTACAACCTCACCTATCTTTAAGCAGAAATCATAGTCCCTTGGTATAACTTTGCCAGTTTCAAGGTTTATTATTTGCCAAACTGTTGTCATGCTATTATTAGAATTTTGTATTTTTCTATGAATGTGTAAAGATTTTACAGTTTTACAAACCAACTTGAACGTTTAGGAATATTTTTAACATAGTCATGAAATTTTCTAACAAAGTTACAGGTTTTTTGTTCATAAAGGTCATACAAGATAACTCTACTTTTACGAATGCCAAGCGTTGCCCAGTCATTAAATTTAGATGTACCGTTGTCGTCATTGGCTTTCTTTAACTTAAAAACTTTATTGAATTTTGTTTGAATAATTTTAAATACTGGTAGCTCGTTAGCTGGTTGTTTTTCAAATTGTCTAATCTATAATGGAACCTTCCTAAAACCATTATGTATCATAATTATTTGTGACACCTTCCACAATGCAGGAAAGAATGATGACTCTAAACATGCAGTTCAACAGCGAGGTGAGGAATATAATTGCTACATGTGGTAGTTCTTGTAAGTTTTTTTTTGTCGATTAGGTCAAAACCCGGTGCTTTTTGGTCATCCATCCATCTAATGGTCCTGTTAACTTCTTGTTATGTTCTTCTATTCTTAGAGGTGCATCTAGCAGCTAGATTCTAGCTGGAAATGTTGTGCCAAGATGTCTTCAATATCAACTTCATTTCTCGTTGGGAATGAAGATCTTTGCTATATGGTTGGCATAAGCATCCGCCTTCTTTTGATCTGTTCTAGCCCAGAGATTCTCTTGCTTTCTTTGACCGAGCGAGCGGCGAAGCAAGCAAAGGGCTCCATTTCGACAAGATAGGAGGCCGATTTTGGTTTTGTCTGTCTCTATACGTGTCTGTCAGTTCCGGTCTAGGGGCCACAGTTTTCAAGCGATCCTCACAAAACATGGCACACGTGTTCCTTGAATTAAAAGTTTTATTTGTCGAGAGCTTTTCTCGATTTGCCCTTGGGGGGAGTTATGACGTCATTAATTTTTTATATGGGTTTTTTTATATTTTTTTCTGAAACCTATCGCGTGAGGTATCAAATTAAAGGGCTGCATGAGCCGGTTCTAAAAATATATTATACCATTACCTTATGGCCGCCTGTTTTCTAAAAATCCAAGAACTATTTTCAAAACATACTAAGTTTCGACTCCTCGAAGCCTCCTCGGAGATGGGTTAGTAGAGGTATAGACCATGAGAGTGAGTGAAATAGACTATAACTATTTTCGTGAAAAGTCAATAGATTGTATTTTAAATCGCACAATGTAGTTTACAAAGTTATTGGTGCGGCTACTTTACTACTTGATTTTGATTGAATCTAAAATACTTACCTATAAATTGGTTCACAGTCCCACCTGTTAGCGAGTTCTATTGCCCGCAGGGCCACTAGTATAGGAGGTTTAGTTTGCTGCGGCTGGTTGAATTTTTTATAAGCACGCCAGAGAGAGTAGTCAGTTTTTTTGGTTGCAGTTAGGGATTCCAGATGTGCTTGAGCAGTAACGTTGTTTGCATCCGAAATTAGGATCTTTAGTTTCCAGATAGCTGTGTTAAATGCGGCTTTGTCACCCTGCTGTCGACTGGTGTGCCTTACTCTACGGGGTCGTCTTTTCTCCATTAGATGTTGTTTTATTTCGTATGGGACCTTATTGATTCTCGATAATCGGTTAGATGATACAGTTGTACTCCTCCAGCAAGCAGACTGAATTAAACTTGTCAGGTCCTTTGTAGCAGCTTTAATGTCTTCTCCTGCTTTAAGTATCACTTTTAACTGTAGAGTATCTTCTACAATATCCCGGAACGAATCACAGTCAGTACCTACGCTTATTGTAAAGCACTGCTCGTTTCTGACGGTATAGCACTGTTGACTGGCAGTCAGTATAACAGGATCATGGTATGACGATGCGTCTGGCCACTTTTCCGTTATAGATTTAAAATTTTATTACCGTGGTTCAAGGTTCAAAGTCGCGACTCGTCCCAACTACCCTAGGTTTTTGAGAGGTTAAAGAAGAGACGAGACAAACCTTTGGCTATGAGTAAGTCTATGATATCCGGAAGTTTGTGAGGATCAGTTGGCCAGTGAGTAGGTTCACATGATGATTATGGTCCAAAGATTTCTGCAGTTTTCTTCCTCTAGTGGTGGTGAGTCTGGAACCCCAGTGTGTGTGCTTGGCATTCCAATCAACACCGGCTATGCATCGATTGCCCAGGGTTTGGAAGTACTCTGTAAAGAGGTCTTCTGATAAAGTACCATGTCTCGGGGGAAAGTAAGCTGACAAATGTTGAAGTCTCCATTTTTGTCCTCTATACATATGGTAGTGCCCTGGATCTCTGAGGTTCGAAATTTAGGCAACTCAAAATGTTCCTGGAACTAATTCATTTTGCGTCTAAACGGTGACACTAGGAGTAAAAGAAAAGCAGTGGTTCTCAGTAGTAACTGAGACACTGCAACTGAAGAAAGATTTAGTGAAATCGTCACTAAATCTTACTTCAGTTACAGGTTACAGTGTCTCTAGGGTCTTTAGTTTCGTAGATTCAGGTTGGCCGAGGAGCCCCTCGGCCAGACATAAATGCTTATCACTTTCCAACCTTGAGCTTTGAGTAATAATGTATAAAAACTAGAGACGCTAGCCCGAACAAAATATGTGCCCGGCCTCTTGACGAGAGCGGGCGTGTCAGTTGTCATAGATAAAAATCTTTGCGCTCAGATGCGACATGCCGACGACGTCGCCTTTGCCCAAAAGTATACCTATCGAGTGAATCCTGCCCTATACTGGTTGCATACTTTTAAGCGCAGGTGACCTATACATAGTCAGGTCATAAGTTTGTCACATGTGCAATATGAAATAATTTAGACATGTTTACTATTTATGTAAACATTTATATAGCAAAATGAACTATTTTAATAAAACATAGATTCTTATGGTAATAAAGTTTATTCAAAATGACCTCCGCGATTTTGAATACAGGCCTTTATTCTGCGCGGCCAGTCGTCTATCACAGCACGAACGAGGTCCATGTCAATATCGGCGGCTGCCTTAATCAAGGATGCCTTGAGTGACTCCAAATCAGGATGAGGCTTTGAGCAGGCCTTTTCCTCCAAGTGTTGCCATATCTTGTAATCTAACGGACTCAAATCTGGACTGGAGGAGGGCCAGTCTTCGTCCCGGATGAAGTCGATTTCACGCGCCGCCAGCCAGTCTTGTGTGCTTTTCGCTCTATGAGCTGGCGCAGAATCTTGTTGGAATACCCAGTGCCTGTTATTAAACATGGTATGAGAAACAGGTTCCACAAGGTTCTTGAGGACTGTATTTTGATACACAACTGCATTCGTTTTTACGCCTTTCTCACAAAAATGTACGTCAGTTAAGCCCCAATAAGAGACTCCCAACCAAACCATGAGCGAGGATGGAAAATGACCTCGTTGGACACGCGGAATACGGTTGCTCGCTTCTTCACTGCTGTGTGCGTACACCTTATCATTTTGTTTGTTGTAGCTCTCTTCCACGGTGAAATTTTTTTCATCCGAAAAAAGAATTTCCCGATGCTTTCGTACCGCTTCAACAAAGCGCGGCATCTCTTCAGTCTCAGGTCCATTAAACGAGCGTCCAAACGATGTCCTGTTTTTCTTCGATATGCCCTAAGCCCTAAGTCTTCATTTTACACCCTTTTCACCGTGGTCCTGCTTAACCCCATCTGAAGGGCCAACAGTTTCTGCTTACGTATGGGATTTCTTTGAATTCGCGCCTTCACAGCTTTTATCACTGCTGGAGTCCTAACAGAGCGAGGGCGACCATTTCTTGACCTGTCATCTACACTAGAGTCTTCATTGTATCGTTGTATGGTACGATAAACGAATCTTTTGTTTATTTTAAAATTTTTCATTAAGTCGAAAATCTGAATTGGCGCGTAACCGCAACGATGCAACGCAATAACTGCGAAACGGTCTTCTTTAAGTGTCCACTCCATATTTAAAAATGAGGAAAATTCTAAAAAGTACACATTTTTATTTTCATGAAAAATTCGAAATTCGAATTCAATAAACTTTTTTGTGGCCAGCGTTCTAAATTCAAAAGTTTTTATTGTGTGACAGAACTTATGACCTGACTGTGTGTATTTGGGAATAAAATAAAAGAGAATATGCACATATCCAATATTTTAATGGGATTTTATTTTTCATTGGTTGTGATTGTGATGTTGTTAGTCAGTTTAATAAATAAATTGACAGTTATTTAAATTTTTGTCAGATAATAATGATTATTTATTAATTGCGGTAGTAAAGCGGTATTTCTGCGCAAGGGTCGACCTGTCACTGCTATGAAATTTATCCTTATCATGCTGGAAGAAACCTCTTGTTAGAGATAAGCTTGCCTTTGTAAATGTCTTTTCCATAAATTTGTAATGTGAATTTTCATGTGCAATAAAAGTTTACAAAATATATGACGTGCATAATTCGTTGGATTTCGGAAACGACACATTTGCTTGTAAAAATCTTGTTACTCTTTGATTTTTAAAGAGAAAACATGGCTGTCGCTTTGTTGATTTTTGTGATTCACAAAATATTATTGAATATGCGTATTTTACTGATAATACAGGGTAATTTTACTGATAATACAGGCGATGAATATAAATACTTACCTTATCTGTGACGGTCGTCAACTTATCTTAACATTACGTGGAAATAGATATTTCCGCATATCTGTGGCGGGCGTATGTGCCGGCACAGATAAATATGAAAATATGAAAAGTTATTTCTCGGCTTTTTTGGTTTATACGGTGTAGTTTACCGTACCGTACCGTCTACAGTACCGTAGAGCACATGACGGCATTATTTAGTTTCTTTCTCTCGCATCAAAAGCGTCACGGCTCGGCAAGCGCTTGGCACAGACTGAATTGGTCATTGGTGTTGAGTGGATTCACTCTACTTATAGTTGCAAGAAAGTCAGTTTGGGCGCCTGCTCTCTAGTATTTATACATTATTATTACTCAAAGCCGTTGAGTCACTAATTATGGCTTCGGTGTCGTGGTCACACTATTTTGTCACACCAGTGAGATGACGAGTAATTTATTTTCCTCGTGGTCACAGTGGTGTGACCACGAGGTCACACCACTGTGTGCTTCGGTCAAGTGCGATCTTGTTTAAAGTGGTTTAAACAAGATCGCACTCAAGTGCGAATATTATATTTATTGAGTGAAGCACTGGATAAAATAGGCAATATATGTAAAAGGCTATACCTACATACTTTATGGAAAGTCACAATCCTTGATTTGACATGTGTCTTTTCATTGTTTTTTGTCTTATTTTTTAAGTATTGTTTACAATATCATACTTGAATTTTCAACGTATGGATAATCCTGCTTAAAAGGAATACTGATGACTTTAAAATAATAATAAAAAAGGTGGTGAAGTGCTTTTAAGCCATGGATACCAATATTCCAAACAAAAACTTTATTCAAATAATGGAGTTGTAATGCTTTTGACCCGGCGCCAAAAATCTAAATGTGTGGGTTTTTTAACTATCAAAGTAAGTAGACTTCCATATGAAGATATCTTGGATATAATTTTTGCTTATCTGGCTGGCATATTTATGAGTCACCAATTAGTCCCTAAAACCTGGGGTAGCAACCAGCTCCCAACATCCACTAGCCAAACGTTCATCAAAATGTTACGCCGTTGTTTTTCAAAATATATAAATAAAATTAATTTGTCGCTCAGTCCTCACGCTTAGATAAACGCTCAAATACCCACGTTGCATTTACAAAACAGTGTTTTTGCACTTCAAGGCCATGTGGTTAGTGTATGCAACAAAATTTGTTTTGACAAATTAATTTTATTTGTAATTTTGTTAATACGAAACGGAACTCTGTACAATTTTGAGCATATATCTATATAGGTTTTTGCTAATAACCTACATATCTATATCAAAGGTAAACTGGATATTTTTCAAGATAATGGTCGGTCCTTTGTGAGAACTGAGTGACAAGTTTTTTCCGTCATGTAACCTTTGTTTTACAAATTCTGAGAATCATTTTACAATTGATTTAGGGCTACTACTAATTATTGGCATAGTCTATCATTATAACGGCACTTGTCACTGACACCACACGCACTTACTATTGCAGAAATATCAGTGTTGTTATTACTCACTCACTATTTCCGCGGTCTGAGTATTTCCCTGTCCGTAGCGCACAAGGCGCCGGCGCCGCCGCCCCCACTGTCGCTGCCGCTGGCGGGCTGGGCCGGCACCTCCTCTGCCTGCTAGCGTGTGCGGGGGGCAGGAGCTCCCTCCCGCCTGCCCCCCGCACCCCCCGCCCCGCGCCGCGCCAGCCCGCGACGCCCCGACACGCTCGCCCGTCCGGAAGCGGAAGTCGAGCCGACGCTGGACTCGCCGCTACCGGAAGACGTGAGCGATCTGAGCGACGTCGTGGACGCGATCAACCGTATGTGCCAGGACATGAAGACGTCCGGCTACGTGCCGGAACGAGTGGAGGAGCAGGCGCGTGTGAGGGACGCGTGGAGCGACCCGGCCCCCGGACCAATAAACGATGCGGAAGTTAGGACAGTAGACCCCTGGGAGAGTTGGACCGAATCCACCTCAGTCTGTTTAGATGAGCGAGATTATAGGAGCAACAGAACCTCGAAAGTGTCTGTACCCGAGCGAGATAATAGTAAGAGTCGAATAGAAGCCTGCACAGAGCGAGTGTCCGTACAGGAGAAGATAGAAGATGTATCCGCGGACAATTGGGCGGTCTCGACTTCCCGAGTTTTTTCCTTGTCCGAGCAAGAGAACTGTCAATTCGTTAAACTAGAGACTTGCACCTCGCAGGCGTCCTTACCGGACAAGATGGACACCGCCTCGGATAAGTTTAAAAAGTTAGAAACCGACGAATGGTGCGACTCGACTTCGCACGTCTCGCTACTCGAAGTCGAGGGCGCTGTCGAGACTTTCCGAGCCGACAGATGGAGCGACTCCACCTCCCACGTGTCCCTACCCGGGCACGCGGATGAAGTGGCATCGGACACGGAGCCCATGGCCGCCGTCGAACCCTCCAGCGAGATGTACTACACGGCTTCCTCCGAAGTCTCCCTGCTCTCCGACCTAGAAGTCCCGGGGAACCAAATGGAAGATTCCGTCACAGAGAGTATGAGAGACAAGTGCGTGTTGGTGGCCGGCCACGTGGCGGCGATGAGAGAGCGGTTCGAGAGTATGACACGCGCCAGCACGCCGTGCCCGGAGCTGGCAAGCTCGCTGTCGCCGTCGGACGCGCTCGCGAAGGCTTCGCCAGACTTCTTAGGGTAAGGTGAGCTTAACTGTAGCGGTACATATTCGTAACGTGCCGGCGACAGTTTGGGCATGGACCATTAAAACTAGTGGACTGACAACGTCATACAAAAAAACGTACCCTGCTAGAAAGCTAAAATCCTGTATTATTTCTAGATGTCGCTGTGCCACGCAATAGATGCTGGGTGTTTAGGGTGACGGCGTAGTATAATCCATAGTAATATTGACGAAAAATCAGAGATGGCGTAATCGTAAGCCTTGTTTCTTCTTAGGAAATTAACGCTTATACCGCCATCTTTCCTAAATTATGCGTGCCACGGTGGCACTGCCACCACGATACTACCTATACTAGAAAGAACTTTTGAACTAGTAGCTCTATCTAGCAACATATATTTAAACTAAAATCGAATTACGATTCAAAGTACTACGGTTGTTTGTCCTCAAGTTTTATTCGTCCATGGTTTGGGTAAGTATTTTGCTTTAAGGATCCTGTATGAAATGAGTTCGCCGAATCGGTTACATTTGTCAGCCTAAGAAGTCACCTTTAGTATTGTAGCATAATCTGTGCTATCTAATCAGTATTCATTATACTTACTCATCAGAGTTTTCTGTGGGTTCATCGAGGTCCACCGATCGAATGTGACCCGAAGTAAATCGGCGAAGTTTTTCGGTCAACGATATTCCGATGAACCACAGCTACCTCGAAGTACACATATAATCGTCGCTAGTCCTCGTTCTTGTATTTAGATCACCAATATCGGGCGTGCCAAGGTGTGTGTTCAGTAGTTTGAGGGTTGTGATTTTATTTCGTAGCTTTGCTCTTATGATAATTACTTCTTTTAGGTGGATTCAATTCTTAGCCTTACTACTCGGTACATATCGATATGGTTATTGTCCTATATATTTTTAGCATTATGTATGTATTAAAATCACGTCCTTCTGTAATCCTCACATTTGAAACCATCATTTAAATGTCAATCAAATTAGTCCATTTCTAGGTTAGAAGTTACAGCTATAAGTTATTTATTCGTATGGCCTAAGTCGTTGGTTCGTTCCTGGCCAAACTGACCAAACTTGACGACACTTTCAGTCAGTTAAGGTCCTAAGGACTTGGTTTAGGTTCTATTCAGATTTGACGAATTTATCAAACGATAGGTCCAAGTTGGTAAACATCTCTTGAATGACTACTTTGTCACAACTTGAGGCGTGTGTCTGTTTCTGGACTATATTTTGAAACCTAAATCAAGTCGATAGGACCTACCCTGTGCTTGCGCGAGAGATAAGGATTACAGATTGATATCAAGCCGTAATCCTCACCAACCTTTAGAGGTAACATCGAAACTATAGGTGGACTATTTCTGGATATTTTTTTTGCATTGTCAAAATTATTTTTCAGACTTCAGATATGAGGATTACAGCTTTGAAGGACACTTAAAATTTAATGTTTAGCAGTAGGATACGATTCTTTACTGATGTGCTGTATTGTGATGTAGGGCAGCTCAACTTATTTGTGTTTTTTTTATAGAACTTGTTTCAGACCAAGTAAATAAATCTATATGCATTGTTTATGTAACATTTTATCAATTTCTTTCCATGTTAATCCTTTCTCACATTTATAAGATAGCTAAGGACAGGAGTCACATAACCTAGTTGCCATACCTAGCTTGTAAGTACCTAACAATTTGTTGTAAACATAAAATCTTAATCGTTTTTGTTCATTGATACTTCCTGTTACGTATGAATATTGCATTTTATTGGGTTAAATATATGGATTTATTCACAGTACAGCCTGATTTTATCCTTGGAGCTAGTTTTCTAATTTTTATTTCGATGAGCAAAAATTATAACTTATGTAAGTCTACGCTTTGTCAACGTCAGTATCGTGCTTACGTAAACGTACAGGGGCCCAGTTCGTACGTACACAATGACAGCTCCGTGACAATTACATGACGATTAAGGTCAACTTTAGATATCCAATATTTGGCGTTCGGAGAATATTTTTTTAGGCAATTAAGGTAAAATTAAATTAATTGGTAAGCACAATAATTAGGTCAATCAACAAAGGGAATAGGATTAGAAAATCGTCAGATATTGGATATCTATAGTTGATCGTAATCGTCAAGTAATTGTCATTGAGCTGTCATTGTGTACCGGAATTGGGGCCCTGATAACCCTTTACTGCATACTAACCCATATATGGTTTCATAGGTTTTGAACTTTATTACCAAGCAATAAGGTTGAAAATCGCGATTCATTTCTGGTCAGGCGATGCATTAAGGGGTTAAGGCCAGTTCCATCAAACATAACTCATGAATAACTTGTGAATATATATTTAGAAGTGTTGCATCAGTTGTAATAGAACTTGGTCTGGACATAAGAGGGATTTGGTGAGACTGGCCTTATTAATTCAGAGGTAAATGTAATAATATTCAAAACGGGCACATCAAAGTTCAGCGCATTTATTGAATAAAATAGACAAAATTCTACAAGAGTATGCAAACATCACAACTTTTTGGAAATGCTTAAGAAGAAGGTTTCAAGGCAAATAACATTAAATATTCCATTTTAACTTTACACACATATTCACAAAATTATCAAATAAAACATTATGAACTGTATAATTTCTAATAATGAAACTTGCCATATCGTCAGGTCAGGTCGGAACGGAACAGAACTATTGTGAGAGCGTTACTTAAGTCTATGGGACAGGGGACCGCCAATCCAACAACGCGAGTTGTGACATGGTCGCCTGCGCAGCAGGGAACTGTCGGCCCAACCGCGGCCCGGCCCGCGTCGCGCCCTGCGGCCCCCGTGTGGGGGGGGGGGGGGCCGCGGCGCAACAGTGGGGGCGCCACACGGCCCGGCCCGGGCGACCTGCATCACCTGTCCGTCCGCAGACTGTACCTTGCCTCCGCCCCTCCGCCCGCGTTCTCAACTATACACAACCGAGCTCTCGCCGGCGCCGAGGGTCGTCCCTAACACGCTACGTCTATGGTTCTAGTCCACATGTATTGTAATATATAAATAGTCACTTAAGGCGCGCGTCCACAAAGGTGAGGCCTTACCTTGCGTCGCGTTAGTATCCCGTCACCGCTATTTAATAGCATAAGAGCGCGGATGCGACACACAACCGTTCAAGCGGACGTATAATTTGGACAAACGTTATAATAGACCGCATTGCGGGCCTACCTTCGCACGGGGCTCGGGCGGTAGGCGCGGTATGCGCGGTAGGCGCGGTAGGCGCAGTCTGTCGACAGCGCGGCGGCTCTGTCAACAGTAAGCAAGCGCGGTTAGTCCGGCGCTGCTGTCTGTGTGTCTGGCTGCGCTGGCGCGCGTCTGTATGCCTGGCTGCGTGGGTGGTTGCGCTCCTGGCTGGACCGGAGACTATCGGTAGCGAGGCTGCATCATGGGCAGGCCCGGCACGCCGCCCGGGAACATGGACATGGGCACCATTCCGCCCATGCCTCCCATGCCGCCCATGGCTTGCATCCCGGCCATGCCGCCCGGCAGCAGCATCCCTGCGAAGTGAGCGAGGTTAGACACGGGCGGCACGGCACACACGCGGCGACGGGGGACGCGTGGTCCAACACACGGCTGCCGTTGTGACTGTACAGTCGCCCGTCACCCGCGCCGGACTGCGCACCGTGCCGGACCGGACCGGAGCGCACGGCACCCACGCTCTAGTATCTCCGTCGCCCCGGGCACCGAACCTGCGGTACGGGGCGACGAGGGTGCGAGTCTGGTGGCGTGCCGCGGAGTCACATGTATGCACTGAGTGTAGCGACTGGTTTGAGGTGCAGTATATAAGCGAAGGAACACAGGTAGGTAGGATAAATATAATTCACATGAAAAATCACACTTCCAAAATACTCGGCGATATAATATCGATATCCGTATAGTAATGCCATGCATGTATATCCGTGTGATCCGAGACGTCGGTCGCAGTTCCAATCAGCCAACGACTAAACTCATCGGTATCGGTTCATGCACATTGTAAAGCGACAAACTACTGTACGTAAATATAATATTAGTGTACCCACCCAGAAACCGACAAAAAGTCACATCTCATATGACACTACTAGAAAATCGAGACAGTAATAAGAGAGCTACTACAATAAGCAAATCCAGGAATGTGAATAAAATTACCGCTCAATATTGCGTTCCGATCCTCCGATAGTGCGGATAGTGCGGATGGCACGTCAAGAGCGCGATTACTCTGGGCAGTATCGACATAGTCAGTTAGACAGAGCTGGTCACGCGGGTCGTGGACTCTCGCCCGAGTGTTAGTGAGTGTTGTTAGTATGAGGAAGCGTTACCATGTCCGGTACCGGTGAGGTATCGAGGTATCGCGAGGCAAGAGACATGAGACAGAGAGAGGTAGAGATACAGAGCGAGCGACCGCGACAAACAAACTGAACCGCTTGCCTGGAAGTGCACTGTCTGCTGACTCGTCTTCATTCAACACAACAACTCATTACAGGATACAATGTCTAAACGCTAACTTGGGAGATTCTCGTACACGTACAGTATTCGGTGATAACTAGTGGATAATAGAACAAATATGATTACCAGAGTCATTCAGCGTTAACAATGGTCTTGCCACTTGCATCGATGTGAGCTGTGATCAACTAGAAGTGGCAAACATTAATGCAACGGCAAGGCTGCCAGACAACTCACATAGTACCACCTTCGTTCAAAGAAAACTGCTTCAACATTACAATCACACGGGTTTAATCTATTCTCGTTATAATATATGTATAGGTAATAAATGTAACTGCTTCACGCAAGTCTTTAGTTAATCGATTATAAAAATATAAGTTTTACGAACCACTAACAGTTGCCAATAAAATAAAGGACTTCAAAAAAAAATCCAACAATTTGCATAGTGATACAATTTTACAACGCAAGAAACATTTGGTTATGTAACAGTCAAATAGTGATCGACCTTTTACCCCATCGAGTACAACAGACAACCAACATCAATTGGCAAAATGGAAAGTATATAAGTTTTGTCTTTATTACAAATCAGACTATCGAGAGATTACCGAACATGATATGAACTATTGTTGTTGAAAATTTCATAGCGTTGCTTTCTTTACGTTACATGTCGATCCGAAACAATTAATTAATATATCTGAGTACTGAAACTTCTCCACGGTTAACGGACCATGCAAAAGATAGTGGGCATGGGCAGGGCACAGTCCCCACCCACCAACAAACATGGCATCGGCTCAGTCAGATATTCTTGTACTAAATCCTAAAAAGCGTCATTATTATTTTGAACTCCAATATACTTTGTATATGTATAAAACAGTTTTGCAGGGTGTTCATTTGTTAAGTGGCGCCCGACTCAGGGGTGGTTATTTACACGACACTGAACTTCAAATATATAAAAAAACTTTTCTTTTTCAGAAAAAAATCCATAAAAATCATTGAATTGCGGCCCTACTTCAGTCGCTTGCTACCGCACCCGCAATTTCGGGCGTCGCGCGGTCGCCAGTTATTTCAGGACAAATCGAACACGGCAATTTCTGAACCAACAATTATGCGAGGGGAAGTAAAACAAACATTTAGTTACAAGAGATAAGTAAACTATCGTCCCTGAGTCGAGCGTCACTTTACAAATCTACACCCTGCATAGAAATATATTGTAAAATTAGATTTCCCAAAAAAAAAAACCTTTCGCAGGCCATCTCGCCATAGCAAAAAATCATCGTAATGCCAAGACCGTTTCAAGTCCTGGTGCCAGAAGCAACATATGTGCCTGCATATAAACGGTATTGTTTTCGTTGCTGTTGGTGGTTGTGGGGACTATTTTGCGTGGTCCTTTCAGTTAGTTATCGAAACCGCCAGATTCATCACCAAAGCGCAATGTCTTCTTGACATGTAACGGCAAAGATCGCCCGCCGCTGCCTAATAGTGGCTGTTGCGATACTGACCCGGCTGCAGCTGTCGCACGAGGCTGAACTGCGGCATCACCGAGCCCATGGAACCCATGGAACCCATAGAGCCCATGGAGCCCATGGAGCCCATGGTGGGCATCATGCCCATGACCGGCGGCATGCTGACAGGCACGCCCAGCCTCACAGGCGGCAACATGCCCATCATCTGCTGCATGGTGGGCCGCCTCATGGCCGCCGCAACTTGCTGTTGCTGCTGTTGTTGCTGGTGGTGCTGTTGTTGTCTGGCAGCTGCAACAGCGGCGCTCATGTGAGCGGCCACCTGGAATGCAGAGTCAAAGCTGTGTTGAAGCTGAAAAGAAAGGACGCGTGTCAGTCCGACGGAATTAGAGCGTTAGTTGTTAGTTGTGTTGTGATCTATTATATAGTCAGTTGCCTTATTATGT
Organism: Argyresthia goedartella; assembly: GCA_949825045.1. NCBI lineage: Eukaryota > Metazoa > Arthropoda > Insecta > Lepidoptera > Argyresthiidae > Argyresthia > Argyresthia goedartella. Next base: position 8,936,348 of record OX463812.1, on the reverse strand, counting down.
AATTCTTTTCAAGTGTCAAATAATTGTGTTCTGATTGGTTGATTGTTTAATTGCTTTTGATTCATATCAGAATTACTTAACAAGGCTGGCAATGTGTTGCGATTAGATTAGTCAAAGATACATAATAAAGCTACAGGATAGCCAGCTAGATTATCGGGTATGCATCATAACTCCAAACCAAGCACAAGGTATCTTCACCTACGGAACATCATCTATGTTACGTTTGAATATTGCTTGGTGTGGTGGTGTAATGTAGATGGTACATACCTCAGCCTGACTGGTGCTCGGTGTGATGATGCTGGGCGCGGGAGAGGCCTGTGCCGACGGCGCCTCGGGCTTAGGCTTCGGCCGGTATTTGGCCTGCAAATACGATATGAATTTTATCTACACAATCATATCATAAACCCTCTATAATGCATTCAAAAACCGCAAATTAGGACCAGCTTAAAGATAAACTGTTTTGTTAGAAATGTGTGATGTCATTATGCACCTCGCCTGTCGGTCGTTTCATAAACCCACTTGTATTTTAATACCTTACATTATGTAACAGTCACATCATAGCAGTTTGTGACTATAACATAATGAAAGGCATTCAAATACAGGCGATAGGTGAATTTCATAATAACATCACACAAGTGTTTTAATACCTAATTATGTAGAGTTACATACACTGCTTTATCTACGCACATGTTATAAGCTATGTCTAAGCATGTTGTAAGCTCTCTATTATGTGTTCAGGAACCACATTTTATGACCGGCATTGCGACATTCGACATTTCATTTCGAATAGAACGTCATCTCGACCAATGTTAGAATTAAGGTCAAATCCAGTTTCTTTGTTTTTCAGAGATGTTCGAAATGTGAATGTAATAATATCCAATGCGATGTTATTATGAAGCAACAATAACATTTTCACAGATAAGAAATGTGTTCTAACGAATCAGTTTATCTTTGAGCTGGTAGTAATTTACGGTTATTGAAAGCATTATAGAGCGTTTATAATATGTGTGCAGATAAACTACTCTATCCACTCTGTCGCCAGCCAGGCCCGCGCGGCCAACCACTCTCTCTCTGGCGCCGGGCGATCCGATCCACTTGGCTTGTCGTGCCCTACTTGACTAAAACGGTCACTGTTGGTTGGCCACAAAAGCTAGAAGACAGTAAAAAAAATGTCCAGAAACATTATGGAACGTAGAATCTATTACTGTATTACATTATTCACCTGTTTGACAAAGAGTGGTAAAAAGGATTAAAAATTAACAATTTCTGTAATAAACAGCTCCCTATTAATTGCACTGTCATTCAACGAAAACCTACCAGAAACCAGAAAATATTTCTGGAATCCCATAGGAAATATCTTTACAATATGTTTGATGTATAATAACCCCAGAATTGTAGTAATGAAAGCAGAGATTTCGACAACAAATCCAAGCATTAACAGCTCAAACGGCGGTTTTGTTCATCTGTCAACTTTTTTTTTTTTTTTTTTGGCAGGATGTTGTTTGGATACCATATGACTATCCCAAACACTTGCAAATGGAAACTCAATCGGAAGAAATCAAAACCATCTAGTATCGCGCAGCAGAACTAATTTTACACACAATAATAAAAAATTCGGAACGCAGCAAAACTTGGTAGCGATGTTACCCAAAGGAAACGTTGGCGACGGAGCGTCGAGTTTGTTGGTGTTACCTTTTGTAAACATTGGCGCCAGAGTGGATAAGCTTTCAGTATCGTGCGTAGTTGTCATGCGGGACGCGGGACTTAAACTAAACATTTAAAATAGTTTTACCTACTATACCCTGTACATATTGTGTTTCTGGGAGAATAAATTAATTTAGCGTGCAAAGGCAGGCTCTTACACGAGCTGTTTTTTTTTTTTTGCGAAATGATTCTTCGATTCCGCATGGCATTGCGACTGATATCAGAAATAGATAATAAGGGGTTGCGGTTGTTTGTACAACTCCCTGGAACTGCGGCCTCACCTCCCGGGCGCGGATCTCCTCGAGCGACACGTCCTCGGGCGGGTGCTGGATGCGTGCACCGGCACCCGTCGCCGTCACCAGCGCCGCGCCCGCCCCGGCACCGCCCGCCCCGCCCGCACCCGCGCCGCCCTCGTCGCGCTCGGCGGCGGTGCTAGTGGTGGGCGGCGCGCTGATGGTGGCGCTGCTGCTGGGGGGAACCAACATTGTAGTCAACTAGCCGATCATTAACCGAGGAAGCATTACCCTCCTACTGGTGCAGTCGGATAAGAAGTATCCTATATTTTATAGAAGAGAGGCCTTTGCCCAGCAGTGGGATGATGTAGGCTATAATAATATATTTATCATAAATTATGTGCGTTTAATTAAAATCGGTTCACCCGTTTTACCGTGATGTTTGTGCCTCACAAACATCCATCCAAACATCGTGAAATAATAAGATAAAACTGAAATTATAGACAAAGATGACAGATTTTGGCATGAAAAAATGGAGCCACATTTGCTATCGGTTGATCGCAGAAGCATAAGAGATTTACAAATTCGTGATCCAGAATATGTGATAGAACAGGATAAAGAAACTTGTGTCCAAAAGCACCTGCAAGAATTAATTATCCAGAGACAAGCTCGCAACCAAATAATGAAATAACGTAGTAGGTGGAGATAATGAGGAGAGTGTGGACCTTGTGACAGGTAGAATGATTTTGATTTTTTTGGATTGGAATACATGATTAGTTTTTATTAGGGTTCCGTACCCAACGGGTAAGAACGGAACCCTATTACTAAGACTTCGCTGTCCGTCCGTCTGTCACCAGGATGTATCTCAAGAACCTAGCTAGCTAGAGAGTTGAAATTTTCACAGATTATGTATTTCTGTTGCCGCTATAACAACAAATACTAAAAAACAGGATAAAAGAAATATTTAAGGGGGCTCCCATACAACAATTCTTTCAATACCACATACAAACTTATGGATGCACCTGGTTACGTACATGGAGTGTGAAAGTAACCGCACCAATAACTTTGTAAACAATATTTTGCTGTGTAAAATCCAAACTATTGACTCCACACCATCGCTTCCATTGAACGGTGGTCCGGAACTCTTCGTGCGCGATTTAGACTCGCACTTGACCGGTATTTTCATTTTGTTCCCGAATCGGAATGACGATAGTGCCCATCAATATGGACAACTTTCCTCAAGGAGCGTGGGGGGCGCACTCGGCGAAGACAGGCCCTTAAGCAGGGAATGTGGCCTGGCCTCCCTACATGGCTTGCTGAACTCACCTGTAAGTGGGGAATGTGGGCCTGGCCTCCCTACATGGCTTGCTGAACTCACCTGTAAGCAGGGAATGTGGGCCTGGCCTCCCTACATGGCTTGCTGAACTCACCTGTAAGCAGGGAATGTGGGCCTGGCCTCCCTACATGGCTTGCTGAACTCACCTGTAAGTGGGGAATGTGGGCCTGGCCTCCCTACATGGCTTGCTGAACTCACCTGTAAGCGGGGAATGTGGGCCTGGCCTCCCTACATGGCTTGCTGAACTCACCTGTAAGCGGGGAATGTGGGCTTGGCGGCCTGCGAGGTGGGCACGCTGACTGGGGGGAACAGTGGCCGCATCCCCGGCATCATCATCCTGAGACCACACGTGCGGGGTAAATGCGATGAACACACATCGGTTAGGTATTCAACAACATTTGTAAACAGTAAGGGCGACTAGCTAGAAGGCGGAATAAGACTTAACTCGAGTTAACTTTGACAACTCCGTACAAATTTATATGGTGTTGTCAAAGTTTACTCCAGTAAAGTCTTATTCTGCTTTCTAGCTAATGGCACTAAGGGTCTTACCACAATAAAATGAACTCCTGTCCTAACTTGTTTATAGACAAAAATTTTTTTTTTTGTCTATAAACAATGATTTGACGTTTTTTTTATGTTAAACTTTGTGTAACACTTTTTGTCGTAACAAGGTAACAGGAACATCGACATTTTAAGTATACTTGGTGTTTTTATACTTGACCTTAGTATTAAACAAGAATGGCGGATCAATATAGTTTCACATTTCATAAGGATGGACATCACTGAATGAATGAATAGATTGAATGCGTATTGATCAGCGAAGGAAAAATTACATTCGCCGGTATAGATTGGGTTTTAAAGAAACGGTATATAAAATATATACTAATAAATATATTCCAAATTCAAATTCCAAATTCCAAATGTCATTATTACTGTAGATATTTACATATACTTAGCAATCGTCATTTTTTGCCACTTCTCTACATTGGACCACTGTGGAAGAAGGGCGTAGAAACTCCCACAGATTGATTTTTAGATCTCTTTTAAAAATAGGTTGTGCTTAACTAATACAATTATGTTTTTTTAAATTTAATAAGCAGGCAATAATAAATAATTACAAAATTATTAACGGCGAGGTCTGTGTTGAACTAGATTAACCCCATAAAGACCCATCATTTAAATAATCTTGAACATTGTAATATCCCTTTTTCGACAAAGTCGCTTTAACATGGATTTTAAATTGCTGAAATGGCAATTTCAAGATCTCCAGAGGTATCTTTGTTGTAGTAGAGAATGCATTGACCCTTGAAAGAATTGCTAACCTTCGCGAGTCTAAACCGGGGCGCAAGTAGTCTGTGAATATTTCTTAGGTAAACATTACAGCTATCTCTAAGTTTGGGAAATGTTGTAAGGTTATTGCGTACATACATTATATTTTCGAAAATAAATTGACTAGCTACAGTTAGTATGTCAATTTCTTTAAAAAGCTGTCTTAAGGAGTCTGTGCGTTTTAAATTATAAATTGTGTATTATAAAAATGTAAAATAAAAATAGTTTGAATATCCGCTGCTTTCCCCCACAACAAGATACCATAGGACATCACACTATGAAAGTAACTAAAATATACTAGCCTAGATGTAGCCACATCCGTGTTTTGTCTGATGTTCCTAACAGCGTAAGCCGCAGAACTTAACTTACCAGCCAATTTTTCTATGTGGGGTCCCCACTGCAATTTGTTATCAATGGTTATTCCAAGAAACTTCGTGTCATTTACTAATTCTAACGTATTGCTGTCCAACACTAAACTGGTCCCAACTTGCCTGACATTTGGAAGTGAGAATTTGATACATTTGGTTTTACCAGCATTTAACAATAAATTATTAACTGTGAACCAATTCAAAGTTAAAGATAATACTCTATTGACATCATCAAAATCTTCTTTTTGTCTTTCAATTTTGAAGACCAGTGAAGTATCATCAGCAAACAACACTATGTTAGTCAATTTCTCCACCATAAAAGGCAGATCGTTAATATATACCAGGAATAAGAAAGGGCCTAATATGGAACCTTGTGGAACGCCAATTTTTACCCCCGATCCATCAGATTTAAATATAGACTTGTAACTACGTGAATGATAATAATGAAGTATATAGATACTTTGAAACCTTGTCCAGTCTGACCAACTAAATGGATTTCTTATGTGTCGTTGGATAAGTATTTCCATTCATTTATATACGAGATTATATATTTAGATTCATTATCTACCTGGACAAAGTGATCTAAATATTTGAACAATCGAGACAACCGAAAAAAATATCTCGCCATCCCGCATCGCTCGTTCTTTCATTAACTTAATCCTCTCCCTAAAACGAAATGTCAAACTCGTCTGTGTCGATCTTCCTAAATTTAACGATTTTTCCTAAATTTTTAATTTAAAGGAAGGAAGGAGATTTAGTTTAATTTTTCAGAATGACGTGAAATGTGATCTGGTGATCTTTGTTTACTTATTAGCTCAAGTATAAATACACTGTTGCCTTTTTGATTTAGTCACTGCCTGATTGATGTCTGTGAGGCAGAACTAGTAAACAACACATACCTCAGGCAGTGACGAGCACTCGCGCGCGACGATAATAAATATAAAATTAAACATTTTATAAAAAGGCACATACATTGCTCTTGGCCCCACACTAGGATATTGTGTAACAATTGTAGGTAGGCGTAAAATTTAGATGTCATTTAAAATCTTCCAATGTTTTTTTTTATTACTATCTTAGTAGATCATTATTAAATTGATTTCCTGCCTCTTGTCAACAGATATAGGATATAGTAGAACCAAGTAGGCTGGATATTGATCTGGCTGAATCTTATAATAATAATAATAAATCTTACCTGGACTGCATGAAGTGTGGCGGGAACTGACCCATCATGTGGTTCATCTGCATGTGCCCGGGGAACATGCCGGGCGGGACCGGACCCATGCCCGGGGTCGGCAAGATACCAGGCGACACACCAGATGGACCAGCTCCTAACTGTAGGACAAGATTATAATAGTGAACTCAGATTTGTGACTTATCCCTGGAGAAAGTAAAGTGCAGCAACGAAATAAATGTATCAGTATGCGGCTCAGCTCAGCCAATTTAAAAAAATAAAAATCCTAGTATAGTTAGACATAACGCGATTTAGGTTAGAAGAGAGGAAGGCAAAGAGATTCATAGACATGTTGATCTTTTGTCAAATAACGATGTAGGCATATAGACGAGAGATTCATATTTGTTTTGTAAGGAAAGATAAATATGCTCGAAATTCTATTTAGAAATGTATTCTCATTTGAATGTTGTATGCTCTGATGAACGAAACTCTTTACTTACTCTGTGATTGTATGCTAACCAAGATATATCAAATGCTAATCTTCTGAGGCTTTGTGATCCTACCAACCTTCTGAGAAATTTCTGCATTATATCTTTTTCTGAAATATACCCAGGCTATGGACCTACCTACATTCAGCAGAATTAAGAATCTACCAAGTGCAGGACCCTAACTCCGGACACACCGCAATAAATAAAACCACGGTTACCAAAAAAACACTTACTTATGTGTACCCAAATTAATAAAAATCATAAGTGACAATTATGCCAACATACAAACTATCAAATGCGTAGTTTTTCTGCATTAAAGATTTAAAACAAATGTTACAGTACCTATCTGGACTATCTTTATAAAAATCAATCTGAAAAACGGTCCTCTCTGTCTATTATGCTTTTTCTTCTTTTTTTAATGCTAGGTGATGAAAATGATAATATTTCTAATAGAACTGCTCAAATTCACATCTAACTAAATTTTAACTGAAACAACTATCCTGTATTTTAAAGGCAATACAATATAGATAAATATAATTAATATATGTAATGACATCTTCAGAGTTCATTTTATGTGAATAAAATGCAATGTCTGCAATCGCAGATTGATTGCTTTCTTTGATTGATACAACATGATGGGTGACACCCACATGTTTATTTATCATAATATATATCGTAGATAACTCCTGATCAAGTGTCATTAAATAATCACAAATAATTTTGCAAACATAGTTTTAGGCAAAACGCGATTTAGGCTGACGAAACTTGAGGCAGATTAAAATGAAGCTTGAATACGAAGAGGACATACTGCGGAATAGCTGACGAAACTTGAGGCAGATTAAAATGAAGCTTGAATACGAAGAGGACATACTGCGGAATAGCTGACGAAACTTGAGGCAGATTAAAATGAAGCTTGAATACGAAGAGGACATACTGCGGAATAGGCCTACACGATCATTGGCATTAGGCTTTATGTTTTGTATGACATAAAGGCATAACGCGACAAGTCTCTCTACGAATTAGGTACACCTATGTGATATTTAATAAATAAATTAGAGCTTATATTCTTTATATACACACGTATCATAAACCCTCTTTACTGCGTCCAAAAACCGCACGTTACGATCAGCATAATGTTTAACTACTTTGTAAAAACTCATTTTTAATCTGAATATTGAACATTATGGCCATAATGTGTAAATTTTCTACATATTATGACATTCAAATTTCGAACGCCGACGCCCGCCTGCGTGTCGCCCCTAGTTTGTCTGTGAAGTTGGTACTACAGAACAAGCTAAACAACTGCAGAGCCACAATGCCGGTCAAACATGCGGTTCCTGAACACATCAAAGAGAGCTTATGATGTGTGTGTATTAAACTAGTGTATGTAACTGTATGGAGGGCATTAATACTCGAGAGTATAATAATACAGAACAAGCTAAACAACTCAATGCCACAATGCCGGTCAAACATGCGGTTACTAATTAGGCATTATGTATCATTCACATAAACAACTATTAACTGCACTCTCGACACAAAATCTGTTAATCTGTAGTCAATAACCCTTTTAAAATTCTCCTTTCTTTAACCCTATGAACTCATTACTCTGTGTTTAACCAGTCCATTACCAATCTTGAACCTTATGCCATGCAGGGTTCGAAATTATCAAGATAATTACGCAGCTTGATAATTATCCGATAATTACCGGATAATTATCACCAGTGTAAGAAATTTATTTGTTATATTGTTTCATAACAAATGCATAACAATTTGGGCAATTGATCGGTCTGGTAATCAAGCACACCACTGTAATTTTTCTCTTAGCATTTATCCCACGCGGTGAACACAACGTATCATTAACCCATTTAATTAGGGCTAGTATTTAATCGCACATCAAAAATACTGTGAACAGCAAAAAAGGATTAACATTTTCCAGTAATTAGCTAGTTTTTTTGTTGCACAATGCACATAAATATAACAAAGAAGTTGCAACCAGAAAAATAACACACTCATTGCTCATTACTGGAAGAATGTCATGTCAAAATGGCATGCTTGATAAAAGTAGTACCACTTATTAAAATAAAACAGAAGTGTTTTCATTTTCTAACTAAATCGGTAACACTGTTTTCTTGTGAAATTGTGACATGTCATTGTTGCCAGTAAAAATAATAAAGATTATTTTTGGGTGACCATATAGAAAAATATACCTTTCGCTTTGACAAAATCTCAATTTTAAATTGCGTCAGCCCTCTGAAAACTTTTATTGTAGTATATTAAGTTAGATAAATATATCCGCACTTTGTTAAAACGACACAATCTTGAATTAATTATCTGAATTTCAGCAGTCTTTAAAAACCTTAGTTCTACCATAATTAACAGATGGTGACTCTTTCTTTTATAATATTCTCGTTCTATAGGACTGTCCCACTCCTGGCGAACACGATCATTCTATTCAAGCATCTATTTCCGATTGATTCATCTGTCGATAGGCTGTCTCACTCGCACCTTGCGATAGTTCACACCTTGTGACCCAATGGATAGGCGTTTTGATATTGATTTGGGGACAATGACTGAAATTGTGCCTTTTGCACCTAAGTAAAAAATATGAGTTTTAGATTATCCGTGTCTCTCTCCCTTAGTCTTGACGCCAAAGGAAAAATATAATGCAAGAGCTATTTGGTGACTCAGAAAGACATTTAAAGGCACAACCAGAAAATTTGAATTACGTTCTGGCTATGACACCACCTAACTCTCCTTTGATATTACAACACATCAAAGACCTACAACAAGGGGCATACATATCAAAATTTACCAGAACACAATGACGATAGGATAGCGATGAAAAAGTCTGGCGATGACACTTCACAAAATTCAAAAGCTGATGTCCAAGGAGAAATATCTAAAACGAAAGAAGGTGGCTACCTCAAAAGATCGGCGAATGAACTAGTCGCCTGCGGTGAAGATATTACTTGTGCAGAAAAGTTTTACGAAGGACATGAGCAAAATAAAACTCTACTTAATTTCATCTTGAGATATAGTGGACATCGCTCAACAATTTCCACCAAAGCTTCAGCCTCGTCCAGGCACAAAGAATGTGCATCAGGTTTTTACAGATGTTCAATGAGAACTCAAAAAAAAGGGACCTTTTTCCTGTTTCTGTAGCATAAGCTCTTGCGAATGTCGATCGCCAAGATGGTATAAGCCTGTTGAACCGGTGACTAAAACTGCCAGAAGATATCGAAATGTTCGAGAGCCCGCAAAAATAACCTAAAATGCCGAAAATTATGAAAATGCACCAAGCGGCTGCATGTTGATTAACGAAGATGTTGTAATGAGCTCTGATGACGACCAGCCTCTGATAAATTACAGTACTCAAAAATAGCGAAGCGAAGAGATAAGATTATTGGAATGAAGTAAAGCTTATACTAAAAACTTGTACAGTATTATTTACAAGACACCAGACAATGAGCACCAGAGATTCAGACGATGAGCAACTTTCAAAAGCCAAAAAGCAAGCACGGGAACAACACGCGATAAAGAAAATTGTGGTGAGCGACGTGGCGACTTCTTGTTAGTCAACATATATGGTAAGAAGGGTAAGGTTTTGAAGTATACTTGTGTTGATGATTTGCATGATGATGTCGCGATAAGGGTCACATTTTTAAGATCTACAAAAAAGAAGGACACATTTTGACATGAAAAATCGTATGTATCCGACATAGACTATACAGACATAATCTCTATATTTTCCTGTTATTTTTTAGGTTCAAAACATTATGTCTGATATATTATTATTTTAATTTTCGTTACAGAAGTGTACTTTAAGTTTAATTTTTCAATATCCTTCCAAAGATAAAGGTAATGTGTAAAATTTTATGTTAAACAAATTATTCTTATCTGATCTCAATATAACTGTTAAGCACCTGGACTGATTTTTTATTGAATAATATTATTTTATTGGTGTTACTACATGATATGTCGGAATTACATTCCTGGGCCACGAATTTGTCGCTTGGCTCACAATATTGTCCCCCATATTTAACCTGCTGAGATGCAGAACCTAAAAAGGAACTTTTTTGACAGAAGTCACCAGAGTACTGAAGATTCTATTGTGGACGTTTGCGGGGCAACAACATAAAATTTGCCTTAATTGTTATGCCATTATTTTTCTTTTCCGGCCAGCAGGCAAGCGAAAGGGTTAATGAAGAACTTAGGTTCCTAATATAAGTATTAAAGATAAATTGAACAATTCATGCACACATTTTGTTTTGTAATTATTAGATCAATCAATCAATCAATCAAATATCTTTATTACTGTCGATATCAACATATACTTTGCAAAGGTAATTTTTTGATGATGAAGATGGTAGCGATGATATCAATTTAGATTTTTTGTTTTATCTGTTAACGAAATTAATAAGAAAGTTTGAACTGATTTGATCCATGAGTGACCCAAGAGACACAATACTATTGGAATAAGAATTCGACACAATTTTTCTACTCTTATTAATGTTATAAGTATGTTTGCAGAAGTTAATAATACAAGATTCAATACATCAATTTGCTATAAAAGTTTCTTTTATTTACTGAACAGTTCAATTCGCATCCCTTACTCAAGAGAACATGGCAGGGGTATGTTTCCAAAATGAGGCATAAAAACCATAGATTTAAAATAAAATGTTCGGTGATGTCATTTTGAATATGTAAACTTAAATTGTTTGATTACTATTTTTTAGTGTTATTAATGCAATGCAAACAATTTTGTTTATGTTTAACTAAAAGTTGATACAATACAAAACAAGTTAATTGACCCATAATCAAGTATTGATAACCCGTTCATGCTATAAATGCATTGAAACTACTTACCAAGGCTGGTGCAGGTTTTCTCTTCGCCGCTGGCTCGTCATCATCACTGTCTGATCCCTTGCCGCCACCTGTACAAACATACCGGTTGAAATAATAAGGAACTGCACATTGCAAACTCAGGCTAGATGACTTATCTCTACAACTAAATGGTGCTCCAAATACATTTAAGCAATAGAGTATAGAATAAAAGAAAAACATATTGGTACATACATTACTCTCCAAATTTTGTAAGTCGTGTGAACATAAAGATATTTTTTATACCTGCTTTCTGCTTCTCATGCTCCTTCACATCTTCTGGCGGAATACCTTCCATTCCATAGATTTCTATCTCAATATTTGACCTATTGGGAAGTGAATTTGGTACTTTATCTATAGCTTCTTTGTGAACCTGCAAAGATGGATGAACGACAGATTTATTGAGAGTAACTAGAGTGTGGTATTTACGTAGTACTATTATGGGAGCAGAATTTGTGGTGCAAGTCGCGCCAAAATATCCCAAGCTTATAACTCTGTGAGTTAAAAAAGGACTGCGCTTGAACGGACGTGGGCGGGTGGGGCAGCGCGCCAAGTTGGTAGCGTATAGCGTATCGGTAGGACGGGGCGTACCTGCATGCAGTGTATTGACAATCCCGGTCCTGTGTACAGTTTCTTGTGACAAATGTGACATTTGAAATGTTTGGCCTTCTGATGCTGAATGAGAATCTTCTCGTCGTCAAACTCCCGGTTGCAATACCTGAGACTGAAGCTAAGGAAAATATCAACTCAATAAGCATAAACGCGCGTATCATAGAATAAACTACGTCATAGGCGCGAAAGTGACCTATATCCGAAGGTCACACACGAATATTTAGAGCTATTTTGCTGCATTGAAAAGGATACCAGCACCATGGTTTGGACGCCTTCTTCTTCTTCCTGCCCATCACAGCAAAGAGTATCTACACTTAAGAAATTGATTAGTAACAAACGTAAATTAACCCTAGAACGAATAATACAAGTATTTAATCACAAATTATTGCTGATTTATGAATTTTTATCACTACACCACAATAGCGCATGCAAGCAACACACTACGTCAAACAAAATGGCGTCCTTCCAATCATCAAGTCAGTCAACCAATACATTCCTTCCTACCCCTACCACCACTAAACTAAACCGGAAATAGTAGTTAACCATGAACAAGCTAGACAATAAAATAAGCAACCGGTTTTTATCGCTGGAAATGAGCGACACGTCCATCTTTACGTTCTATCGTTGTCTATGAATGGCGAATAAATCGCACGGAGACTCCGAGCCCAAGAGAACCTCTCTCTGCGTACCATCGTCGGCGCCCCCCGCTACGTGAGGAACGCGACAATCCAGAGGGACCTAAGATGGGAAACCGTGGACCAGTTTGTCCAGAGGCTGGCGATGGGCATGTCCGCGCGTGTGGATGCGTCACATCTTCCGCACATCGCCGAACTGGCGCCGCACCAGGCGCGCCCGCCCGACCGCCGCCGCCTGCCACGCGACCTGGTTGCCTAGCCGGCGATCACCCACTGCACACCAGAGCCACATGAAGACCACTGCCCGCAGGGGCCATCCGATGACCTGTCCACAGGAGTGGACAGAGGCGATTCCTCGGGAAGAGGGTTGGAGTGTAGATAAGGGGGCGCCAAGGAAAAAAAAACTTAGAATTAATTTTAATTAATTAATTAAAAATTTAGCTTCCGCCCCCCTATCGACACTCTGACCGGGAAGAGGTCCGTCGACCTGACCCCGACTCCCCACGCCCCACAAGGGGTGCGTGAGATGACTTAGATGATGTCAGTCAGTCAGTACAGCACTGAGCTGAGTGAGCAGTCCAACAGTCACACTTGAGCGTAGACAGAGAAACCTATAGACAAATGAACGCTGTAACCTAACCGCACATGAGTCAGCGAGCGATAGTTTTAATAAATGTTGCCATCGTAAGACACCTTCGCCGAAAGTAGGGATTTCTTTGTACGAGAATTAACAAGGGTATCGTGAGTATGTGCACAGAGAAAGTAATCACTGTTTGTGCTCTAAAATTAAAGTAAACATAACTAAGGAGGAATACATACCTACAAAATACACATTAGCCATAGTTGATTTCGATTTAGAAATTTCAAAGAATGGATTATTTTGTTGGGATACCTTCCTACACTACACCGACTATCAAAATAAAGCTGGAATCCATTTTAATCAGAATTATTTTATTTAGTAAACAAACAGAAATTTACAAATAAGTATGCTACTTAATTCGGAATTATTATAATAATAGTTTATAAAGTAAAAAAAACCGGTCAAGTGCGAGTCTAAATCGCGGACGAAGGGTTCCGTACCACCGTTCAATGGAAGCGATGGTGTGGAGTGAATAGTTTGGATTTTACACAGCAAATATTATTTACAAAGTTATTGGTGCGGTTACTTTCACACTCCATGTACGTAACCAGGTGCATCCATAAGTTTGTATGTGGTATTGTTGTATGGGAGCCCCCTTAAATATTTATTTTATCCTGTTTTTTAGTATTTGTTGTTATAGCGGCAACAGAAATACATAATCTGTAAAAATTTCAACTCTCTAGCTAGCTAGGTTCTTGAGATACAGCCTGGTGACAGACGGACGGACGGACGGACGGACAGCGGAGTCTTAGTAATAGGGTCCCGTTTGGAACCCTTCGGGTACGGAACCCTAAAAATGCCATTTCTTACCATCACACAAACCTAATATAATGCCCCTACCTCCCGCACTAGTACTAGCAGTAGGTTACAAGATGCAGACAAGTAACATTCTTATTTGTGTTGTCAAGTAACACTAAGAACTAGAGTATGTATAACTGTAAGGCAGTGGATGCGGGAGGCTCAGGACCGGAGTAGAGGGAGTGGTAAAGAATGTGGACTGATTGATGATGATGATGTTTAGCTAACTTAACATAACAAAATTCAAAATTAATTGTTTATTACTTATGTAGATAAAACATTCACTATTCACATAAATTTTTATCGATTTGATAAAGAAAGTTTTAAAGAGGAGGACTGTGGCGCAGTCAGTCAGTGAGCCATGAGTGAGCGGTTATAGGCTGCTATGATGATTAATAAAGTATAATAGTTTTAATTACAATAATAATAGATGTCTAATATGATATTTTTACTTGCAGGTGACTCTGGTTATCCTTTGAGGAAAACAATGATGACTGCTTTATTGGATACAACAGAAGGCTCACCTGAAGCCTACTACACTAATCGCCATGTCAAAACTAGAAATGTAATTACACAGTTATTGCAAGCATTGAAAAATCTAACTGACTTAACTATTGAGTATATTTGTGTAGGTAATTATTTTGATTTTAAACTCCAAACTCAAATAAAGTAAGCAGGCAAAAATGAGCAAAAAAGGCACTTTTGTACAAGTGAATCACTGGATAAAATAAATCAAATATGATCAACTAAACTAATGAGTACATACTGAATCTCGCACAGACAAAGGAGGCTCCATAAACTGTATCAGTGCTTCGGAAATACGCCCATCAGAGAAGATAGCCTATTTCAATTGATTCCATCAGGCAGTTCACGCAAAAGAGTAACAAACATCCATCCATCCTCACAACCACAAACATTCGAGTCTATATTATTAGTTAGATTAATAACCGATGACCATCCTTTCCTAACTTTGAATGCACCTTCACCCATCGAGTTACATTGCTGGGCAACTCTGCCACATTCTTAGGGTATAGATGGCTGAGTGGACTTATTATAGCTCAAGACTATGTCCCTGTGTGAATTTAAAAAACACATAGAGCCCCCAATTGGTCATCTGATATACGATGGGGGCGTCGTCGTATAGGCAATTCAACCAAATTACTGCAAGAAAATATAAATTTAAAACACCTATGTAATGTATGAAAAGTAATTATAAAAAAAATAATTATATGTTAAGCCCCCTTATCAACACTCCTACCGTTAAATGAAAGTAAGTCAAACTTACGACATATTTTAAAATTACACGAAGTCAGATTTTAATTAGAAATTATATGTAAAATATTATTTTACAGTGAGGGCCAGCGAGGCCAAAGCTATGTTTGTCAAATGAGTATGCCTTGTTGTTTGTAGCGTAGCGATCGAGAAATAATGTATATTACTTAATAATATGTAATTTAATCAACACACAAAAGTACCTCCTAAAATAAATCGTTAAATATTGTAAAGTAGACAAACACATGAACCACTTGACAGTTATGAGTTGCGTTCAAAATGCTCAATATAATTTGAACGATCAATAAAAAACAAAGCATATAATAAATAATAAATAATAAATAATAATACCTTGGACACCATTTACACACATTGATCTAGCCCCAAACTAGGATTCCCTGTATCTTGGGTACAAGACAACGATACACATACTTATATAGATAAATATTATACGTAGATAGATAAACAACCATGACTAGGGTACAAACATCCGTTCTCATCAAACAAATATTTGCCCCTACCGGGGCTCGAACCCGGGACCCTTGGTTTCGTAGGCACGTCACTGCCGACTCCGCCAATCGGGTCGTCTTACTATGTCTATGTTACTAAGTTTTATCACAAATTGCATTAAATAGTATTATGCGTGTATTACTTTTAAGCTTTCATTTTTTATGTACACACGTATCATAAACCCTCTTTACTGCGTACAAAAACCGCACGTTACGATCAGCAAAATGTTTAACTGCTTGGTAAAAACTCATTTCTTATCTGAAAAATTATGGCCATAATGTGTAGTTTTTCTACATATTATGACATTCAAATTTCGAACGCCGACGCCCACCTGCATGCCGCCCCTAGTTTGTCTGTGAAGTTGGTACTGACATTCAAATTTCGAACGCCGACGAAGCCCGCCTGCGTGAAGTTGGTACTACAGAACAAGCTAAACAACTGCAGAGCCACAATGCCGATCAAACATGCGGTTCCTGAACACATCAACGAGAGCGTATGATATGTGTGTAGATAATAGGGCTTCCAAATTTTGGGATCTCTGACTACCGTTATTTTGAACGGTATATGGAAAAAAATACCGGTATTCGAGAAATACCGGTATTTTTGAAAAATATATAGAATTATATATAGTAAATATATAGTAAAAATACTAAAATATCGTTTTAATACCGTTATTTATTCAAAGTTACAAAAAAATATCTCAATAGACATTAAAGAGACACAAAAAATAGTACTTTTAGCACATTTTAGATCAAATAAAACCTAATAAAAACCTTACAACATAATTAATACTATGACAGGATAGTTCTTTCTGATCACTGTTGTTTTTGGTACACATATTGTTATATGAGATCATAATGTGAGATCAACGGCTACAAAAAAGACACAGGACAATACAAAACACAAGAAAAGCATAAGTACTTTCAGTACTTTAAGATCAAATTAAACATAATACTAAGATAATGATTGCTATTACAGGACAGTTAAAGAACCACTGTTTTATTTGATACATATGTAACTATATAAACGAGATGAGATCATAATGTGAGATCAATAAGTACAAAAACACACACGGGACAATACAAATACAGTACTTTAGTGTATACTTTGAAATCATAATAAACTTTTATTGCACAAGTACACAATATTATTATTTTTAGGTACCTCTACCTACCTTGATATGTGAACGCGGAAGAGCGCGCGTAAATTTAAAAATTGAGCGTTGATTTTTTGTAATTCTTAGATTTTATTAAAAATACCGGAACTACCGGTAGAGATAAAAATCTACCCGTGTTTTTTAGTAGCTTGTTTAGGTCCGATACACCGGTACTACGATACACCGTTATGGAAGCCCTAGTAGATAAACTAGTGTATGTAACTGTACATAATTAGGCATTAAAACTCTCGAGTGATATTATTATGAAACGAGCCTCGAGTATTAATGCCTCCATTATGTAGCAGTCACATAAACTACAATTAAAGTACCATTCGTAAATAATAAAACAAATTATAATATAAGATATCCTTATGAAAAAAAAACCGGTAAATACCGTAAAAACAGTAAGCGTTGGTTTGGAACGGTCCTCTAGACAAAGCGATGAGTAGTTCTTTCTTATGGAATCCTGTATGTTCCCTTCTCATTCTTACATGGATGTAGTTAACTAGCCAGAGACAATAAACTATTCACATTAGCAAATAAACAAGCAGCTCAGAACTCGTTTACCGTTTATGAGGTCATGGTTCGTAATTAAGTCCAGTGTAGCCAACTCTACAGTTTTAACTGTAGATTTACAGCTTTGTCTATATCGTCACAGTTTTTAGTTCAGACCTCCAAATCTACAGTTTTTTCTATATAATACTACGCCGTACAACTCGGTTTTAGCAACGTCTAAGGCACGGTTTGCTTAATATATGTAGCGTTAGTGGATAAATAAATAAACTTATGAAAACCAAACTTAGGAATAAACTGTCTACCACCACCATAAAAGGCACTTTACATACAAAATCAGAAATTAAAAATTGTTTCGAGTTAATGGTACCAATAAGCATTTAAAGAGATTTAATAAAATATGTACGATTTCAAGAATACAAATTAAATGAAAATGAGGAGAATTTGCAAATTGAAAACGAGGAAGTCTTAGTAGAAATATTGTAAATTTGTTAAGATTTAAAGTTGACAAGTACATTACAAGTATAAGGACATTGTCCACTTTGTATGGGCGTTTCGGCTAAACGTGAATAGACATTTGAATCGAAACTAACTATTAGGTTTTGTAGTACAGGTTGGTAAGAAACCAATAACAGTAATTATTTTGTGTCAATATGCCTGTGTCGTGAGTTTTTCCTGTATGTCTACTGAGAGGTTATGTTCAAATAAAATAACATTTCAAGAAATAAGAAATAAGAAATAAGAAATAAGAAATTTATTTGCAAAGATAAGGGTAAAAGAGCTCTTAAATAACATGAAAGTTCAACGCCTTAATCAGCTATTAAATTGTAGCATGCAAATGTTTGAGATCTAGTTTTAGTCTATTCTCATTATATCACATAAATTGTATAAATTAAAAACACAAACAAAACAACAAAAGCCAAGACCAGTTTCACCTACGTTTGAAGTTCAGAAATTCGTCCACAGAGTAAAAACAGTTTTGCAGAAGCCAATAGAATAATCTGCGTTTAAAAGTGTTGAGTGGCAACGTTTTTATGTCATCTGGTATTTTGTTATACACAATCACACACATTGCTGAGCAATTTTTTAAATACAGTGTTGTTCTTGGTGTGTGATTAAATACAAGCCTGTTCGGGTTTCTAGAGTTCCTCGAGAAATAATCATGAGCTTTTACGAAAAGTTCAGGATTTGACTTAACGAAATTACCGATTTCAAGTATATAAAGACAGGGTACCGGTAAGATGTTTAATTTTTTAAATGTTTGTTTGCAGGACTCATATGGTGCCATACCACAAATAGCACGCAAACATTTTTTTTGGGCAATAAATACTCTGTTAATTTCAGTTCCGTTACCCCAAATTATCAGACCATATCTTATGACGGATTCTACATACCCATGATAGGCAAGCAGTGCGGTTTTTTTCTCGGCTGTTTTGTGCAAACGTCTTAGCACAAAAATAAATCTGTTTATTACATATTTTATTAATTTGATCTCTCCAATTCAAATGTCGATCAATTACTATACCTAAAAATGTCACACTATTAGCCTCCTCTAGAATTTGTCCGTTATAATTTATATTTAATGTCATGTTCCTGTTATATTTGTCAAAGTTATTAAAATTTATATACATTGTTTTATTTAGATTTACTTGCAGATTATTATTATTTAACCAATTAATTATAGAGGTAATAGATGTATTAATGTCAAATTCATGAAGTGAAATGTCATCAGTAATCACGCGAGTTACATTTATTGATATATCATCAGCGAATAAAATGCAGCTTTGATTAGTGACTTCCGGCAGGTCATTTATATAAATTAAGAAAAGAAGAGGCCCGAGTACACTGCCCTGAGGAACGCCAAATTTATTACATTCTAGCTCGGATTTATAGCATTTAACGACGTGGCTATCATTAAGACGACTTATTTCTACACTCTGCACCCTATCGTCCAAGTAAGTCTGTAGCCAGTTTCGTGCTAAGCCTCTTATACCATTAGCCTCGAGTTTCGATAGCAATAACTCATGTGCAACAAAATCGAATGCTTTGGACATATCAAAAAATAGCACTGTACTATAGTTTTTGACGTCTATATTGTGAACAATTTGGTCTACTAGTTTGAAAGTTGCCAAGGTGGTCGATTTATTTTTCTGAAAGCCATGCTGCTCTGATTTTAATACATTATATTTTGTGAAAAAATCATTTAATCTTACATGCATCGCTTTTTCAAAAACCTTTGACAACACAGGCGTGAGTGTGATTGGACGATAATTTCCTATTTCTGATCTCTCACCCTTTTTGTACAACGGCTTTACGACAGATATTTTCAGTTTGTTAGGAAAATTTCCTGTTTCTAGAGACAGGTTTATCAAATAGTTTAATACAGGCGATATCTCCAAGCAACATGCCTTAATTATTTTGGTAGATATACCATCAAAACCTTCTGCATTGGTGTTATTTAACGACATTATTAGTTTTGACACAACGTTACTATCATAAGGCTTAAGAAAAATACTTTCACTTATCCGATGACTTCCGCCGGTGAGAGCCAAGTCATGGTTAACCTTATTAGAGATTTTTATAAAGTATTCATTGAATGTTTGAGCTATTCCAGTTGCTTCCTGAACTATAGTACCCTCATGACTAATTTGATGTATGAAATGTGATGCTTGTTGATTTCCTGATTCATTTTTTACTACATTCCACGATGCCTTACATTTATTTTTACTAGTTTGTACATATTTATTATTTGCTTGTGTCTGTGATTGTACGATACATTTTTTTAATATTTTTGAGAATTTTTCATATCTGTTTTTGTTATATTGTGTTCTTTGTTTGTAAAAATTATATCTTAGAGATCTTTTTGTTTTACAGCTGATTCTTAGTCCTTTTGAAATCCATTTTGGTTTGACCTCCATGTTCCTTTTTACGATAATTGTTGGGAAACAAAGATTATAAAACAAACAGAATAATTCATGAAATTTTTCAAATGCCTTATTGAGGTCAGATTCTTCGTAAACTTCTGCGAACGATAAGCATTGGAGACATTCACGAAACTTCCTAATGTTATCACCACCATAGTCTCTTTTATGAATGTATGTAGCCTTAGGCATAGCTTTTTTATTTTTTACGGGGATCAAGAGCAATTGTGCTGTTTCATGGTCAGATAATCCCAACGGGATCACTGATCCTACAGCATGACTGATACTACTGATTAAGTGGTCAATACAAGATGCTTGTCTGGTGGGCTCGTCAATATGAAATGTCAATTTATAATTATTAATAATATCTGTTAAATGTCTGGTATTAATGTCAGGTTTTAATGTATTAATGTTTATGTCACCAGCTATAACAATTTGTTTTGTTTTCATTTTCCTTTTTATGGAAAAGAGTAATAATTCCAAGCGATCTAGAAATTTTTTTACCTCCGTAATCCTATATATGCATACTAATATAATGTTATGATCTGTTAGCTCAATACCACAGCATTCAAATACACTAGACACAGCCAGTTCGTCAACCATTTTTATACGTTTATATGCAGTACTGTTTTTCACTAAAATGCAAGACCCGCCTCTTTTCTTATTTCGAGAAAAGTTGGTAGCTAGGTCATAACCTGCTAATCTTATATTTATTTCATCACCTGATTTTACAAATGTCTCCGTTAGACAGATTACGTCTGGTTCATTACCCGATTCTGTCAATTCCGCCATAGTCATATCGATTAATTCCCTTTTTGGGAGTACACTTTGAATATTTTGGTGCAGGATTATCAGTTTTGAGCTATTATTGGTCTCGAAAAAGCTGGTTACATGGTGAAGTATGGGTCACTCTGATGCTTTTGTTTGACTCATTGGTTGTGCTTGTTTGTTTTTTAGCTACTGTTCGAAAGTAATACGGTATGGTACCCTTTTGTGAACAGTTTTGAATACGTGTGGTTTTGGGTGTTTTTTTTGTTTCGTCTATTTTATTTGTGTTGACTTTCCGGAAATAATATGGTATAGTTCCATTCTTTATGTGGTTTTGTTTTTGTTTAGGAGTTATTTGTTTGTTGACTTTATGGTTTTTTAGATTTTTATTATTTTTATTATATGTGAGATATTCCCTGTCATAATCTAGTTGATCCACACATTCGTTGATGGTGGAGCAAGCAGATTTCCATTGGCCTCCATAATATGATTTACAATTGAGATCAATGAAAGTACATCCAGGTCTGTTGTTACAAATTAATTTCAATGTATCACTTATTTTACTATCATTTAGATATTGACTGTTTCTTGCACTTAGCAGTAACACTTCAAAGTCTTTAAGCTTATTTAAAATGTACCCAATTTCTAGAATCATTTTCGTAGGGTTACTATCATGTTGAAAAAGAAAAAAAAAAAAAAAAAATAACAATCGTAAAAATATTTTGTATGTAAAAAATAAAAAAGTGTTGTTAAAAATGATGTGCGATGCGAGGATCGAACCCGGGTCTCCTGCGTAGAAAGCTGGTCTCTTCGTCGGGCGGTATCACCGCTCGATGAAGGCGTTGCGAAATTATGGTTTACGTAGTGCGAGCGATACTGCGACCTTGTTGTTGCTATGCTAGGTGATCGATCGATCAGCCGCTAGCGGACTTTGCACTGACGCTTGTCACCACAACAAAAGACGTTATGTTATGGTAAATTATAAATTATTGCAATGAATTGGGGATGAATTTGATTAATGTAATTGTATTAATTAATGTATTTCTTCCTTATGTCACTTAATTGTTATTGTTCACTGATTGACACTATTGCACTGCATTTATGATTTTATTCTGGTTCATAATGTCATTTTATCACATAAAGTCACTGGATTCTTCACGTTTCCATATAGTTTTACACTTATTTCATACAATAACACTGAACTTAATTGTAGTTTCAGGTTGTTTATATTTTTGAATTACTTTTATCACGGAACGATATCTTTTACGATGTTTACGTCAAAGATATCGTTCCGTAGATATCAATAACAATAACACATCAACAAACGCGGAATCGGGGTCCATTACAACAAGCCAAAGTAGAAACAAACATATTCACGAATTATCGAAACGGTAAACACAGAACGAAAGGTTTCTATTGTGTTCTGTGGCGTGAGTGACCTGACAATTGTGTATTTTTATTTTTTTCTAGTATTGCCATGAATAAGTAGTTTACCCACAAATCGATCTTTTTTTTTGTCAATTTGAACAACGATTAATGCGACGAATCGCGCATGTATTGTATTAATGCATTTGCATTGATGTACTTTATTTATGTGAAAGAAAAATTGGTACTAAAAGTGCTACTTTAGAGACCACAAAGTGATTTATGTGTAATTGGTGATTTATTAAGTTTTTACATGGCAATACCGAAATTAAAATGTCGTCCGGTCGACCGATTAAAGACTGTTTCACATAAATTCCCTTTAAGTTTTAACTGTCGATTTACACAACTAGATAATCGAAAATATTCGTAATGGAATTATTTATAATCAGTGGTTATCTCGTATTACCTCGTACAGAATGTACGAGGTAATCCACGCTTAGCCGAAAATGGACAATGTCCTTTCATTGATTTATTATGTCGTTTTATTGATTACTGCTATTACATAAATAATACAAAATAAGAAAAGCTGTATATTTATAGTTCTGTAAGTAGAAATTTACAGTTTTCTACAGCTTTTTGAAAGCTTGTTTGCAGTTTTAGTCTAGATTGGGGTTGGCAACACTGATTAAGTCGTTCAGTTTAAGTACTTACTTTAACTGAACTGCCTGGATTATGAGCAGTTTCTTTATTCTTATAAGGTCATAGTAGGCCTCCTGAAGATAAGTTACATTGTGGGGGTTATCGCATGTGTTTGAGTACATTTCTAAAACTTGTGAGCATTTGCTGACTCTTCCCGTGTCTAGAATTTGTCGAATTACTTGTATATTGTCCACACCACAAATACGGACGTGTTGTGCTTTTCCCAGGATTTTTTTTGAGGTAAGCAGAGTTGGAGAAAAACTCTTTGGCCTGTGTCAAAATCATGCACCAATATACAACGTTGGAGTTTTTGTGTTTGACATTTGTCGTTCCGACATTGGCCAAGTTGTAAAAATCGCGTAAACATATTTTATAATTAAAGTGCTAAATTGCTGTTCCTCACTTAGAAAATGGTATTAGAGGATAGCTAAGGACCCCCCATAACCACCTAAGTACTCCAAACTTCAAACTTCATGCATACTTATATAAAACCCAACCCCCCGGGTTCGATCCCCGGCTGGGGGTAAAGAAAAAAAAACCCCTGGTCTTGGATGTTTCTATGTGTGTGACGTCGCTCTTTCTGGTACCCACGAAACAGGGTATCCTAGTGTGGGGCCAGAAGCAATGTATGCGCCTGTATTTAAATGTTTCAAATGTTTCATGTTTCAATGTTTCATAATGAAATATATTGATTTTAAATATTATATCTGTTATTCATAATTTTCATGACATTACTGCCACTTTCCATAATAATTGAGGTATACACTGCAGCTGTCTGTAAGGTTCGATTTACACATAAAAATACTTCATTTATCTGTAATAAAGTTTATTCAAAATGACAACCGCGATTTTGAATACAGGCCTTTATTCTGCGCGGCCAGTCGTCTATCGCAGCACGAACGAGGTCCATGTCAATGTCAGCGGCTGCCTTAATCAAGGATGCCTTGAGTGACTCCAAATCAGGATGAGGCTTTGAGCAGGCCTTTTCCTCCAAGTGTTGCCATATCTTGTAATCTAACGGACTCAAATCTGGACTGGAGGAGGGCCAGTCTTCGTGCCGGATGAAGTCGATTTCACGCGCCGCCAGCCAGTCTTGTGTGCTTTTCGCTCTATGAGCTGACGCAGAATCTTGTTGGAATACCCAGTGCCTGTTATTAAACATGGTATGAGAAACAGGTCCACAAGGTTCTTGAGGACTGTATTTTGATACACAACTGCATTCGTTTTTACGCCTTTCTCACAAAAATGTACCTCAGTTAAGCCCCAATAAGAGACTCCCAACCAAACCATGAGCGAGGATGGAAAATGACCTCGTTGGACACGCGGAATACGGTTGCTCGCTTCTTCACTGCTGTATGCGTACACCTTATCATTTTGTTTGTTGTAGCTCTCTTCCACGGTGAAAATTTTTTCATCCGAAAAAAGAATTTCCCAATGTTTTTTTCCCGCGTACCGCTTCAACAAAGCGCGGCATCTCTTCAGTCTCAGGTCCATTAAACGAGCGTCCAAACGATGTCCTGTTTTTCTTCGATATGCCCTAAGCCCTAAGTCTTCATTTAACACACTTTTCACCGTGGTCCTGCTTAACCCCATCTGAAGGGCCAACAATTTCTGCTTACGTATGGGATTTCTTTGAATTCGCGCCTTCACAGCTTTTATCACTGCTGGAGTCCTAACAGAGCGAGGGCGACCACTTCTTGACCTGTCATCTACACTAGAGTCTTCATTGTATCGTTTTATGGTACGAGAAACAAATCTTTTGGTAATATTCAAATTTTTCAGTAAGCCGAAAATCTGAATTGGCGCGCAACCGCAACGATGCAACGCAATAACTGCGACACGGTCTTCTTTAAGTGTCCACTCCATATTTAAAAATGAGGAAAATTCTAAAAAGTACCCATTTTTATTTTCATGAAAAATTCGAAATTCGAATTCAATAAACTTTTTTGTGGCCAGCGTTCTAAATTCAAAAGTTTTTATTGTGTGACAGAACTTATGACCTGACTGTGTATAATATATATTTTTACATTGTACTACACAGTCTTAGGTATCAGTCTATTTATTTAAGAAACATTTGCTAACTTTTTGTTCTGTAATAATCAGTGATTGGAGTAGGCAGATCTATTTAGGTTCATTGACCACAAACATTGATGTTAATATGGATAATCCATTGGATTGGGACTGATACTCCGGGATTTTAATGAATATAATTGTATTTATCAATTAAGTATAAAACATGGTTTAGTAAGGCAATAAGCGCATGAGCGACATTGTAAATTTTATATCAGCAACATGTTGCCAAACTTTTTTCCTAACGTGCGACGTTGCCGCTTTGTTGAAACTCGTCGTGATATCGTTACATAAAAATTGTTACATAAAAAATAAATGTGGTTTAATTAATCATGTTTCTATCTATTTATTTTACTATCCTTAAGCCTGTCCTTATACTTACCCTTCGGAGAGGAGTGTCACATTCTTTTATTACTTGTTAAGGCGAAAATAGCTTTTTATTATTTTTCAACTTTAAAAGCAAATCCCGGGATTCGGGGAGTATCCATATTATTCTTACATATGGCAAGTACATAAATTAGCTCTGCCTACTCCGATCACTGGTAATAATAGAAGTATAACAAAGACAAAAAAAAACAAAAACATGCAAATGCTACCTACATTTGTATGTTTTTGTTTTTTTTTGTCTTTAATTTTATTACTGATTGATTTATACTGATTTTATTTCAACATAATATCTAAAAAACCGGTCAAGTGCGAGTCTAAATCGCGCACGAAGGGTTCCGTACCACCGTTCAATGGAAGCGATGGTGTGGAGTGAATAGTTTGGATTTTACACAACAAAATATTGTTTACAAAGTTATTGGTGCGGTTACATTCACACTCCAAGTACGTAACCAGGTGCATACATAAGTTTGTATGTGGTATTGTTGTATGGGAGCCCCCTTAAATATTTATTTTATCCTGTTTTTTAGTATTTGTTGTTATAGCGGCAACAGAAATACATAATCTGTGAAAATTTCAACTCTCTAGCTTGCTAGGTTCTTGAGATACAGCCTGGTGACAGACGGACGGACGGACGGACGGACAGCGAAGTCTTAGTAATAGGGTCCCGTTTGGAACCCTTCGGGTATGGAACCCTAAAAAGAGAGATATAATATAGGAACATTATCAGACAAAGACAAAAAGTTTCAAAAACTTACACAGTAAGGTAAAATATTAAGCAATGAAATCAATGACTCATTTTTTACAAATAAGTCCACATACAGTCGTTAAAATAAGATGTAAAAAACGAGATCTATAGAAACATTTTCATAATTATATACCTATGTAAATCAACTTGCAATTTTGTTTTTAGGTGTGAAATTCTAGATAGCAATTTCGTTCAGAGGTCATACATAGAGCAATATGACAGGTGTTGCCTGAAATACGTGAGTTTTTGACACTTTCTGCATCTGCTCTGCTTTGCACTGAACGTGATTGCATGTGATTGGCCTTATTTAGTCGACATTTTTTTTATGGAAGTAGAATTACGTTTGATTGCCATGCTAGGTACTTTGTTCTTGATCATTGTCTGATTTAGAATAAGTCTCAAGCAAGTATTCTCCGAGTTCCATTTTGAAACCCAATTACGTGGTTTCTAAATGGAACTCGGTTATCTTTTTAGAGGGATACCTTTCTTTAATTGTTCGTTTTTGAATTGTATCCATGAATTAGACACCGCCAAGTCGATCATGTGTGAAATTAAGTGTTGTCCATTTCTTGGTGCGGTATCTATATGGACACACGGACAACATTCTGTCGGCTAAATCGACGCCGCCAATGTTGATGTTATAATTTCTTATCACTCTATGTGTATCTACAAGGATTTATTGCTTTTCGTGCTTGCATCACCTCTTACACAAGTCTGAGTCTTCACTATCCTGAATTGAAGAAAGCATTATAACTGGTTTATTATCAAACCACTTGGTCAATGCTCTTTATCTTCTCTATCCCAGAAATTCAAACTCCTACCAATAAGTTTAACTGCTGTTTGATCAGTTTTCTCAACAATCACTTTAACAATATCTTCATATATGTACTGTTGGAAATATATGATTTTGTCAAAATCTGTAGTATTGAGGACCAAATATGAAGGTTCTGAAATATGAAGCTCCTTAGGAGGAAAATCTCCAGTTGTCCAGCTGCTTTTTGCTCCACTTGCGAACGGAACAGCTGGTGAAGTGACCCTACCACCACGAGCACGAGATCTAGCGCGCGGTACGGGTACCGCGACCTCGCCGATTATTGCGAGTTTACTTACCCCGAACTCCGTGATTCAAGTTTCTTGTCAGGATTTAATCTTCGTCGTCGTCAGAGTTAGTTTCACTTGAAATTGAAGAATCTTTTGTAGTAGCTGAAGTGATTTTGAAGATAGGGTCACCTAAGTCTTCATCCAACGGCGAAAAAACTTCTATATCAGGGTGGTTCAGTATATCTTCTTTCTACCTCCCTGGACTGTAGCGCTAAAAATACGAGGTAATAAAAGCTCGATGTATAAGTACATACATTAGCAGACAAATTTTAGAATATAAGCCCGATGTGCTCACCTGAGTACATGCAATTAGCAAGTAACTTTTGGGAAACTTCTTGAGCATGATTAGCGGGGGAATTTTCTCGCTTTCTCACTTAATCCCAAAGAGACACCTTTATCTTGCTTGCGTAGTCGAGATCGAGAACTTTACCGTTAGTTATAATAAATAGTGGGTTCATATTCCTTTGCTATAGAGGTTGTTTGATATTCTTACGTTTTAGGGGACATTTGTCATGGCACGTGGGATCCTGCTATTATTCATTATCCGATCATTGCTCTATCTCTTGGCATCTCTAAATCATGCTCCGACGCTAACAGTTATTTTAAAGAAAGAGTGTCTTCCAGCTACTGGCTCCTCGTCTTCACTGATGCCTCCAATGGAACCTACCGGATGTGTTGGAGCTGCGGTTTGGATGTAAAGATATAAAATAATTCTGAACTATAAATGCCCCCCTCTCTGTATTCATAGATGAGTCGGTAGCTATTCCGCAAGCCAGCCATGTTGTATCCTATAAAAACCATTATTTTATAGGCTCTCTTAGTTGTCTCAAAGCCATCAAGTCAGACCAATACAGGGCCAAAAAAAGAATTACAGTCATTTAAAAAATTAAAAAAACTTTAACGACTGTCAATTCAAGGGCATAGAAATTGTTTTAGCTTAGATCCCTGAAACGAGCAGGCGGATTATTTTTAGAAGAATGCTGTTATCTTGGGCGGGCCTAAACATTATCGTAATTATAGTTCAGATATATCTCCCATAATCTTAAACTCATTTAAATAAATCCTGGAACGACTCATGGCAAGATAGCCGTCAAGTCAAAGGTAGATATTATGGAGATATCCTGGTTTTTCAAATTCCGCGTCGCGGATAAAAGTACCTACAACCTTTGAGTAATAATGTATTTTTACATTATTACTATTTATACATCATCATACATCATTACTTTCTTGCCAAATTTCATTCAATATTCAATATACTTTATTGCACAAAACAAATATAAATGAAAGAACATGTTCAAAGGCCAGCTTATCTCTAACAAGAGATTTCTTTCGTCAAACCTAGAATGGAGAGGAAAAAAAACTACAGGTACAATTATATGCACAATATAGTTTTATGATTCTAGGTCAACGATAAATACCCAATGGTTTTGATTCCCGTGCGTGCGAGTATCAAGTAAATTAAGTTGCTGCAATAAAGGCTTTTTTTGATTGCATTGACCTAAAAGGGACCACAGACCTGAGTATTGAATTGATATTAATTTCAAGTTAATATTAATCAATTGTCGAAGCGGTTAAAACAGAAAAAGGGAACCCTTATCTGTGTGTCTGTCCGTCTGTCAATCCCATTTTTCTCAGTAATCTCCACTATTGCTAAGAAAAATGGGCTTGACAGACGGACAGACAGAGATACAGATAAGGGTTCCCTTTTTCTGTTTTTTAACCGCTTTAAAAAAGTAGGGTAAGAACCCCTTACATTTTTTCATTGTTATTTTGTTTGTAACCTCAAAAGTTAACGGTTCTTTCGCGAATAGGCTTAAAAAAATAAATGTCGTTTTTTTATCTTGGTAAAATATTAAATGTAGGTCCATTAACCTTTGATCTATTTGCTAAAGCGGGACATTTTTGTTCCAAAGCAGGACGTCCATACGTCCTGCTTTGGAACAAAAATGTCCCGCTTTAAAACGCTTAAAAACGTTACTCATGCCTACACTCCGGTGCGTCTAGCTAAAATAAGGCTCAAGGACCACTCGCTTTTTTGAATGTCGTAATCTTAATTTTTCTTTATACAATTATCTTCCGCCGGACATTCATAGACCTACAAATTAACCTACCATTTCAAATCCCTTATCATTATCATATATCAGTACTCCATTCATCCAAATCTTGTGCGATGTAATTAATGAGAATAACATCAAACTTTAATAGTAGATGTGTATTTGTTGTAGACCAAATAAACTAACAATATTCTATATTTACTTATCTTTTTTGGTGTTCTGTTTGTTCTAGGTACCGGAAATCCAGTGAATTGGACCAAAAATAATTCATGTGTCGATGCCCATAATGATATCAAAGTCAAGGGAGGCCATTATCAACTAGATAGATTCAACCAAAACACAAGAAAAATATTAGGTTGCAGTCTAGATAAGGGGTCGCCAAGTGGCCGGCTCCGCTCCCTTGTCTTCACTCAGATCTAGATGTCAAACATGTTTGTTATTGTCGTGACGTAGAAGGCTAAATGATGACTCTAAAAAGTGATTTAAATAAGATGTATGACATAATAACTAGTCTCTTATACTTTGGCGCACCTTTAGCATTGATAATTTCTGTATACAAATTATTTAATTCTTCAAAACAATCCAGAGAGTCTCTAAAAGGAAAGGCAAGTATTTCAATTTTATACTTAGGCTACTTCCTCACCGGGGTCCGGGTCGGTATATTCTCGGCTCGGTATACCCCGGGCCACGATTTGTGAGCGGTGGCCTTGAATGCGCAGTAGTCACTTTTCAATACCTGTACATATGCGCAGTAATTCCTGCCAATCTGGCACAGCCAAATTCGTGAAACGAGGTATATCTTCCATTCGATATTGTGAGTGAGTGAGTAAGCGATATTGAGATGCGCGGCAGAGCTGGGGCGGGGGAAGGCGGGGGAGAAGGGAGAGGCCGACTCCTGGCAGGTTATTGCGCTTAAGTCTGCCCCTCACTTCTCTACGACGCTACCGTTAGAACTGTTAGATTCACTAAGTTAAACACTTTAAAAAACCGACTTCAAGTCCCCCCCCCCCGATGCGAATGAAGTCTGTGAACATGAAAAGTCCTCATCAAAACTTTTGCTGCACGGAACCACAAACCAAAACGTCATCTGAGTATATTTTTTTGTATTTGTTGATGTTTTTTAAAAAAGCGCTTAATCAATATTGATAACATGAGGGACCACCTCTGAAGTATGGCCAACCAATCAAAACAAGAATCATCAAAATCGGTTCATAATCGACGGAGTAATTGCGTAACAAACACACACACAAAAACAGACGAATTGTAAACCTCCCCCTTTTTTAAGTCGGTTGAAAAGGCCCTCTATGTACAGATTCTGTCCCGAAAGGAGTCGGTCTGAAAGCTCTAATTTAATTACATACGATGGGTAAAGTCTAGAGATTCTGTACCACACCGAAGACATGCTGACCCGGTGAGGATGTGGCCTTACACTAATTTCTTCTTCATCCTATGTTGCCCATTGAGAAATATAAAGTATAGAGCTTCAAGGAAGATGATGAAATTCTGTCAGATATTAATCCAGCAACGAATCTTATTTCACTGGCAATAACTAGTTGAAGTTGAACAAAGTCTATATTACAGGTTGTACTGATCACGGGAGCCAACTCTGGGCTAGGCGAGGCGGCAGCCCACGCGTTCTATGCCTGCGGATGTAAAGTGATACTTGCTGCAAGAAGAGAAAATGAATTAGTGAGGGTGAAGAAAGATCTGCTCGAGAAACAGCTGGTAAGTTATAATGAATAGATACAATGTAGTGACCGTAACAATACAAACAAACACAGAAGCAGTTATAATGCCATTCAACTACACAAATATCAATCAATCTTCAAACTTTTTATCCCCCAAAGAAAAAGATGGACGAGTGTTATAAATTTGAAGCGTCTGTCTGTGTGTCGCTGTGTGTGTGTCTGTCGGGTTGGCTATGCCCTTTTGACCTTGTTACATTTAAGCTTCGACAAATCATCGAATGCAGAGCAGATTATATTACACCCTTGGTTCATTTCACCTAAAGTCAATAATTGTAGATCTTATTTCGTACATGAATAATTAAGTCCAAAGTCATTTTATCTAGATGTCATTTGATCAAGGTTAATTTTACCAAAATTACATTTCACCGAAATCAGAGGCTAGTTCGCACTAGTAGGCTAGTATTTTAGTCGAGTAGCGAGTGATTTAGTAGCTAATCTTGTTCAGACACTGAACACTAACTAACCGCATTATTCATAATGTCTTATAAACCTATTTTAACTATAATGCCGTTATAATATAACTCATTTGTCTTCGTCGGTCACTTTGAAATTTGTGTTTGTGAGAAGGACGAAGCACATTTTAGCTATCATAGGTTTGATTAGTTTTATGAATAAGGCGGTAAAAATATAGTCGAGTACGTAATAATTTACGTAGTAAGTAATTTAGTAGCTATTGGTAGGAACTTGCATCTGAACTGGAATCTATATAGGGTCGGGGATCGGGGTACAGTCAGAAAAGAACAGGTACCTAGGAAAGTAATTTTATATTATTTTATTAAAAAAAAGTATTTTCGTTTGTTCTGAAATCAATATTCTGTAAATAATGTTACCGTAATAAACATTAGTTATTGTAAAAAAAAAATTAGTCAAATCAAAAAATATTTGACAGATGACAAATCATAATTATATTTTGTCATATGGCAAATGATTAGACATTCTACAAATCGACATGGTTTGCAATTGCTCTCAAAAAATCCAATGTACGCATTTTAGACATGTTGTCACATCTTTGTGTAGCGTTAATTATTTCATTGTTTTTTTCTTGGTGATGTTATTCCTTCGGATTGGGTTTTGATCACGGAAACCTGATTTTAATTACTAGAGTTATTATATAAGAGGATAGTTGACTATATTCTTGAACCTTTTATCGTAGTCTTAATTGTCGGAAACTTGTTTTGGATTTATAATTCCTAAAACAAAATATTATTTTGTATGTCTGAAATGGAACGCAATTTTTACTCTTTCCATACGTATTTCATGATAGATGTCAAAAACGTATTGTAAAGTTGGGTGAAATGGAACTTGGAATAAAGTAGTGTATCTAGTATAGCAAACTTGGCTGTTTCATTTGACTGATTCTGAAATCTGAGTCAGGGCACCCCACTTACCAGGCTGTCTTGTGGCTACTATTAGGTTAGTGTTGGTACCAAACCGACATCTGGGCAGTCCTTCCTGGGCAGTCTTGTGGCTACTCCCTAGATTGTTTTTTTTATGAGCCGGAGGCACGGAGGGGCGAAGGCGACCGCGCACTGCCGCGCACCGAGCGAGACGGAGTGGCCGAGGCGCCGAGGCTGCGGAGGCGAACGTGGGTGTGCTACAGTGCGGGGGCTCCGCCATAGCCCCGTAGTAGCCGGAGCTAAGGCGATTTCGAACATCAATACTACAAACAATGACTTTTTGTAAAAATCCTATAGTAAAAAATAACCTCAAAATGCGATTTTTTAAAATTCATAACAAAAAAACCCCTGGTTTCCGACAATTGAGACTTAGGGGGGGAGATCCCCTCGCCCCCTCCTCCTCCCCCCTCACCCTCCCCTCCCCCAAATTCAGGTGTCCGTCATGAAAACCTTTACCTTTCTTTCGACGCTAGCTTTGCCTTTGTCAACGACATGATTTTTGGTTATTCGTTCTTTTATCCAAACCTCTTTATACCCGACTGCCTTTAGAAGGGAGGGTTATGTTTTTCTAGTGTCTGTATTTATGTAGCTGTGTAGATTTCTATGTTCCCTGCTACAGCCTGAACGGTTTGAAGGATTTTTTAACCTCTTAAGACAAACACCTTAAGTCAAACTGTGCTTTACTTAAGAGGTTGTCCCAGCGTCGATGCCAATCGTCCACTATTTTCTGTGTTCTTTGAAGGTGTTGTGTGTTGCTTCTATGAACCGACCACTATCTTGCTTGTTCACAAGTACCCTCTACTATTTCAATCGTCTAATTTGCGTTTTCCTATATGCATTTTGTACGCGTTTTATACTTTTGGGTAACTTTAAATTTTTTGTCAATAAAACATAAAACGTCAGATAGAACATTATTTCATGTACAGTCAACAGCACATCGAGCATATACCCGTACACTCTATTTAGTGACGTTAAAGGCGAGATTGCAACTAAGATGATGGATGATTGATGTCCTTTACATAAAAAATAGTGTCGTAGTTTAACACATAAACGTACATAATCATATATTTATTTTTCATTTTTCAATATTTCTTCTTCTGAAGGTTGTTGAGACGTCTTGGGCGAAATATGATTGAAGATTAAATATATTTCGGTAACTTGAAAACATGTGTAATGGCGCTTCGTAGTGTAGCAATTAGGTGAAATGTAGCAAACATGGTAGGATTTGAAGTTTAGGTCTACTCTGTAAGGTAGATCAAATATATTTCGGATAGTGCACCCGCGTCTGTCTGTGGCACTCTAGCCTCTAGCGCTCAAACGGGTGGACAGTTTTGAATGCGTTTTTTATTGGTACCTAGTAGACCTTTCTGCGATGGGTCTTAGCTATATTTATACAAAGTAAAACTTTAGAAAAAAGCGACTTCAATACCGCTTATTTAATACGAAACATACCCATGCGTGTCCATTAAAGAATTCCCTTTATTTCTCTATGATCCCATCATCAGCTCCTGACTAACGTTGATATATTGTTGAGAAGCTCTCCTGGTACGTCACCATCACTTACATTTCACCATAATGAATTATGACGAGCATACATTTCTGATCAACCGATAATAAAATTACCATATAAAGGTACTGTAGGCTACCTTGTATTTGAGAATTTTCCGTGGCCATCTGTAGTCTTCATCATCAGTTCACAAAATGATGTTTCCCAAGAGTAAATGGAAGAGTTACTAAGCAAAGTAAACTACAAAAATGGCTATAGGCCTGCCAAATCGGTCCATCCGTCTATGGGTAAATAATAACTAAATTTTTTGAAGGTTTCATTAATATGTGGGAGGTCGTTGAAATTTTAAATTTTAGATGTTATTTACCAACAGTTGAGAGCCAAGATCATCTGCCACGGCAATCAAAAGGCATGCCATTATGTAACAGAACAGAGTGATACAATTATAAACATTTTCATTTCAGAGTATAGTAACATGTGAGCCAATAATCGTATGCCTGGACTTGTCGGAAATAGAGTCGCTACCTGGAATAGTTCAAGATGTATACAAAGTGTGCGGACACATTGACATTTTGATCAATAATGGAGGGATCAGCAACCGAGGCAATATATTGGACACAAGTATGGCGGTTCAAAAAAGGCTGATGTATGTAAATCACTTCGGTCCAGCAGCTCTAACTGAAGGTATGTCTTAAGGTGCCAGGTCGTAGCCGACCTCAACTGCAGACAAGATAGACAAGATTCTTTTTTATGTTGCAAAGTTTCTTCACGCATGCGTACATGGGCGAGAGAGAGAGAACACTTCGCTCCACACGTCAAGAAACCTTGCGATATCTGTAACTACGCTTGTTGTCCCGCTCACTCGCGTCGGCGACACGACGTCAGCAGTGGCGGTCGGCTACGAACTTGCCTTTAGATTATGATTGAAATTTTTGTTTTAGATAAGCTATAGCATTCTTTATCCATAAACACGTGTTTTGTCTTTGTCCATATTATGTGCTATTAAAGAATACACAAATGCAATATGTTCCCCCTGTCGCGCAAGATGGACTATAGAATAACTGGCTAAAGGTGGGCGCAGTAAATGTTGGTCATCATCCTTCAACACAAAAGACTGTCGGTTTACGTTTTCCCGTATACGATGCTATGGAACCCTTCGCGTTCCCCTTCGCCTTCGAGTTTTAATCCCTAATTATGTACAGTTACATACACTAGTTTATCTACACACATATCATAAGCTCTCTTTGATGTGTTCAGGAACCGCATGTTTGACCGGCATTGTGGCTCTGCAGTTGATTAGCTTGTTCTGTAGTACCAACTTCTCAGACGTAGTATTAGGGGCGGCACGCAGGCGGGCGTCGACGTTCGAAATTTGAATGTCATAATGTGTAGAAAATTTACACATTATGGTCATAATGTTCAATATTCAGAAAAGAAATGAGTTTTTTCAAAGTAGTTTAACATTATGCTGATCGTAACGTGCGGTGTTTGGACGCAGTAAAGAGGGTTTATGATACGTGTGTAGATAAAATAAAAAATAAGTATCAAAAAAGTCACATACGTTGAACTTAATGGTATTCTATTCTCCTCTTTCCAGCCGTACTACCTAAGATGGTGGAACGCAAGAGTGGCTGCATAGTATTTGTCAGCACCGTTCAGGGACGCATCGCCCTGCCCGAGCGATCTGCCTACGCAGCATCGAAGCACGCTTGCCAAGCGTATGCGGACTCACTCCGCGCCGAGATAGCTCAATATGGGATCACTGTATCAGTCATCAGCCCTTCGTACATACAGACCTCTCTGTCTCTAAATGCCCTTACTTCTACTGGCGAGAAGCATGGAGGTGAGGATATTCTTTAAATACCTAGCAGAAGTAAACAACGCAGTCCTTAACTAGAGTTGATACCGAAATTATATACCTACTATGCTGGCTGTTTGCTTCGAGCTATCCGCACCCCGCCTGCTTAGCGGGCAGCTGAGCGGGCGGGGCAGGTGGCGGCAAACTCGAAGCAAACGGCTAGTACTTGTCGCGCCTAGTTTCTCTGCGTATAAGTACCGCGTGGAGGGGGTACCTCTCTCTGTCTCAACCTTTGCGAAACCCCTGCACGCGGCTCTGAGACACATAAACTTGGTGCGACCTGTACGTAGATATATTTTGTAGAGCGCTCTGGTCCGATTGAGCATTTTAGTAACCCTTTTGTATTGGATCTGTAATGTATTCGATTACAAATGGCACGGGGCACTTTGATGGCATCGTTCGTTCGTGCGCGCTGTCACGTTCATGCGTATATCTCTCTCTCTCGCATAGTTAAAGTGGGGTTAGAAAGAGAGGCGACAGTTTATACGTAACTTAAATATCAAAAACCTAAATTACATTTTTTTGATGCCACTGGTTGGCGAAGGACTGTGCGGATGGTCTTAATAGAGAAGGGCCTCTGCCCCGCAGTGGGTTGATGTGGGCTGAGCATGATGATGATGACGATGGCATGTTTTTTTTAAATAAAATTTCAGGCATTAATCAGTTTGTTATCCTCCAGTAATGGACACAACAACAGCGTCCGGCTACAGAGCAGAATACGTCGCAGACAAGATCCTGGCCATGGTGCTGAACAAGAGAGACGAGCTGGTGCTAGCTCCTCTCTCGCACCGGATGGCGATCCTGCTAAGAGTTGCAGCTCCTGCGGTCTATTTTTGGATTATGAGAAAAAGAGCAAAGTGATGCAAATATGACAGACAAAATACTTAAATTATTGTAGTGTTAGGGATGAAACAGGTTGTAGAGATTAGAGTTTCTTGGGTGATCTTTCATATATGAATTTAGCAAGCTAGGTAGCTATGTTAGTTCTCAAAACCTAATAATACTTTGGTAGCATAGATACAACAATACTATGTACCGGCATGGACGAATAATACTAGAGGACAGACAACTGTAATACTTTGAAGCGTAATTCGATTTTTAGTTTAAATATATATTGCTAGATAGAGCTACTAGTTCAAAAGTTCTTTCTAGTATAGGTAATATCGTGGTGGCGCGCTTAATTTAGGAAAGATGGCGGTATAAGCGTTAATTTCCTACGAAGAAACAAGGCTTACGCTTACGCCATCTCTGATTTTTCGTCGATATTACTATGGATTATACTACGCCGCCACCCTAAGCACCCATCATCTATTGCGTGGTACAGCGACATCCAGAAATAATACAGGATTTTAGTTTTCTAGCAGGGTACGTTTTTTATATGACGTTATCAGTCCTCTAGTTTTATTCGTCCATGGTACCAGTTACAAGCATTTCGTGAAATATTTTATCAGACGTTCTTGTGTTCACTAATTTTATGGGAATAGTGATGATGCCATGGAATTTATTTAAGTGTCTCCGTGATACTACAAAAAATGTTAAACATAGTTTAACCTCAAAGCAAACGTCAAATATATGTTTGTTTTTATACAAGTCTTGTACAGGCGTTTCTTTTTTTTGTATTAAGACCGTGGGTATGTAACCAGAGCTTTGAGTCCGCCTTATTCCAATTCCAATAGAGTCAATTAACTAACTTAAGAGAAGCCCCGGGTTTGATTCCCTGTTGGGGAAGAGGAACAATAAATACCCTTGGGACTTGGATGTTTATATGTGTGTGACGTCGCTGTTTCTAGTTCCCACGACACAGAGTATCCTAGAGTAGGGCCAGAAGCAATGTATGTGCATGCATATACTGATTATGGCACACAATTATTAGTTCTTTATGAACAGAGAGTGAAGACATGGATATGCCCTTCCGGGCGCACCTTTGTCAATACTAGGGTGTGATTCTATCCGGACATTAATCCATTTAATGGCTTTTTTCGCGTATAGAAGTAAAAGTTCCAATGAGTGATGTCACTCCTATTCCCCCGGCCCCTCCGGATAAACCCGTTCCGCCGGGGAGACATTCTGACACGGATCTTTCTTGATCGTTCCCGGCGGACAGCATCCCCCTTCAGGAAAATAGAAAGAGAGGCTCATCGTCACTAGACGATTCACAGTCACCTATGACCGCCCACAAAAAACTTATCAAACGCATGGAGGCACAGGGGGCCTCCATCCAAACAATATATACGTCACCGTAAGATTGTCGAAACCGTTAGTTGATAAACCAACGTTTTTTTTCTCGTTTGTTGGTCAACTATCGACAGAGCAACAGCTTTAGTTGATAAACTATAAATAGTAAACTGGTTTAAACTTGAATTGCAAACTAAATACCAGGGCAAACACTGCGGTAGCTTACGTGACGACTGTCACGAACAGTCTTCGTGTTAGGTTCTAAAGAAACGTACATTCTAAACCCTGTCAGTCTAGTTTACTATCTGTCGATAGTTGATTTCCGACGGTTTTGACTTCTTGACTTGATCTTACGGTGACATATACACATCCCAGCTTAGAAGCAAACCAGATGAAGCAGTATGCTAGTTCCGATGTAGGCCCCTTTGTGGTCCACGTTGAAAGAGAGGCTGAACCCGCCTCCGGCACAACTTTAAACCCTATTAAAGTTGGTCAGTTCTTATTTTCAAACAAAATAAATGAAATAAAGAATGTCGGAGTCAAGAAAATTAGGAGAAACAGAATGTCGGTCACATTCACAACATTAAATGACGCAAACAAATTCATTGACAACCCCATACTAACTAATAGTAAATATATATAAGGTATTCATACCAACTTTCGCCGCTCGCGTTTGGGCTTGGTCCGGTCGACATGTAGGTATATGGACAAATTTGTTCAGTATACCGAATTACCTTTGGGCTGTGGCGAGATCATGAAGGCGCGCCGACTGAATCGTAAGAAGGTGGTGAATGGGGTGCCTTTTTGGATTCCGACTCAGTCAGTAGTGGTGACCTTTAGGGGTCAGATCCTACACGAGAACATCTACTCGTTTCACACATCCTTGCTTGTTGAGACTACCTTCTTCCCATCATCCAGTGTCGCAATTGCCTGAGGTTTGGTCATGTAAAAACGCAGTGCTGCTCAGACCCCCGCTGCTACCGCTGTGCCCAACCTCACAGCAAGGATAACTGTACAGTGTCAAGCCAAGAAGCTAACTGCCTGTTCTGCTCGGGCATTCATTTTTCTATGGACAGGATTGCCCTGAGCAGAAAAGACAGTAATCTCTTAAAACAGAGGACAGGAGAAACGCAGGACAATATATCATATGGTGAGGGTTCTAACAAAATCCCACCATCAAACAAAACATATGCTAGCATGGTAAAATCTCCCACAACAACATCGTACCGTAAAACAAACTTTACTTATCGCTCAAGACCCTCTTTATCAAATAGTGGTTATGACAGAGTTGCTCACAAACAAATGATTGCTGACATCCCATCATCGCTGCCCAATGGATTTGACTTGTCCTCCCAATCATCTGCATCGTCTACTCTTATTTCCCCGAATGATTCCCTTCCGGAAACTATTATCATTAGTCATACTTATAAATAATCTCGAAATTCAATGAAGCTCTGCCGTCCAACGTCGCACTCCAACTGTCTCAACTTTTAAACCTAATTAGTAATGGCTCTTCAACAATTGATTCTTCAATGGAACTCCCAAAGCATTAGATCGAAAAAATCAGAACTGTTAAATCTCTTAGATAAGTTCAAACCCATCGTCACTGCTATCTCGGAGACCTGGTTGATCCCTGAATCCTGCTTCCGGGTTTCTGGTTATTCTTGTCTCCGGGATGATGGATATGCAGGGTCCGCTCTACTTGTTGGACGGTTTCTCCCTTTTTCCCAAATTCGGGTGTAAAATTGGCGTTCCACAAGGTTCCATATTAGGCCCTTTCTTATTCCTGGTATATATTAACGATCTGCCTTTCATGGTGGAGAAATTGACTGACATAGTGTTGTTTTCTGATGATACTTAAATGGTCTTCGAAATTCAAAGACAGAAAAGATATTTTGATGATGTTGATGATGTATTTAACCTTGAATTGGTGTGAACCACTAATTTATTGTTAAACACTGTTAAAACTAAGTGTATCAAATACTTCCAAATGTCAGGCAAGTTGAGACCAGTTTAGTATTAGACAACAACACATTAGAATTGGACGGCGTTAAACAGAAATGATCCAATCCACATTTCGTCAAAATTGAGTTAGGTACACCAAACAGTACATCTTAATAATATCTAGGATCTGGCAAAGACACTAGTGTCTAGAATTTTTTTTACCCATTTTTCAGCCCTTTGGAAACTACACTGATCCAATCCACATTGTATGAAAATGCCCTTTTTGAGTTTTGCTGAAAGTTACCCAAGCTACATAGAACGTTTCTGTTTTTTTGTTTTGTACTGAATTGGTTTAAAGTTAATTAAGCAGAAGTGATCTAAGCCACATAGATCGTTTCTGTTTATTACGTTTTGTACTGAATTGGTTTAAAGTTAATTAAGCAGAAGTGATCTAAGCCACATAGATCGTTTCTGTTTATTACGTTTTGTACTGAATTGGTTTAAAGTTAATTAAGCAGAAGTGATCTAAGCCACATAGATCGTTTCTGTTTATTACGTTTTGTACTGAATTGGTTTAAAGTTAATTAAGCAGACGTGATCTAAGCCACATAGATCGTTTCAGTTTATTATGTTTTGTATTGAATTGGTTTAAAGTTAATTAAGCAGAAGTGATCTAGGCTACAAAGAACGATTCTACAAAATAACAGTGATGGTTGCCTTTGCAATTTTTATTCTGCGTAAATGATCTAAGCTACATAGATCATTTATGTGGAAAATCATGTCACTAAGATACAAATTAAGTAAACGTTCTAAGCCACTTAAATCGTTTTTGCCATTTAAATTGACTCCATTTGTACCCGTTTTTAATTCTGCTGAACCATTCCACACAACACACTTTAAGTTTATTTCGGAACGCGACCGGAAAAATATTTTTCTCATATGGCAAGACCTTTTATTCTTGTTGCTACTTGTTGACTTTTGGCCGCTCGGCAATACTGTTGTTGGTAACGAGAGGCTGGGTGAACAACACGTAAAAACATGCTGGAAGTAGCCAAGTTTTATTTACTACGAATGTAAAGTGCGTGCTTACAAAGTGCAAAAGTCGGTGTTCCAATGTGAAAATGAAGAGAGCTGATAAACTTTTAAGGTTATGTCGCGAAACAACATCGAAAAAGGAGCCGGAGAGTGAGTATTTACATAAGTATTATCCTACAACCGTCGTTTTTTTAGCGTGAACATAATTTCAGCAAGTCCTTTGTTTGAAACTTCTTGGCCTAGTATTCAGAATTTGACCTTTGACACTTTCCTACCTAATTTTGTTGCAGATACAAACAATACTCTCAGTAATACGTTGTTGCTATCACACCAACCACTGCCGAGTCCACCTCAGCCTCCGTCAACATCTCTACGCACGACGTCTAATTCTACTATAAGAAAAGATAGCAATAATGACACCGGTGATAAAGAAGGTAAAAGTACCTAATACATTTTTATATACAATGACTAATAATAGTACTTAAGCACATACCTTTTATTCTATTAATAATATGTGTGAATGTTTTCATTAATTATTGAACCTTTAAATCTACAGATTACCTACTACACCTACACTGCATGTATTTCCCACATTTGTTGCGATTTAGGGTTCCCTGGGGATTATTATTGTGATAGCGAAACTCTCCTTTTTAACCGACTCCCACAAAAGGAGGGGGTTCTCAAGTCGCCTGTATTTATTTTTTTATTTTTTTTATTTTATTTTTATATGTTTGTTACTGCGAATTGGGTAGTATACGTGAACCGATTTGGTTCATTCTTTTTTTATATGAACGAGCATGCTTCAAGGATGGTCCCATTTTTTTAAATTTTGAAATCGGTTCAGTAGAACCTGATTAAACGACAAAAAACCCGTGTTTACCTAGACGATATACAAGTGAAAACGTATACGGGTATGGTAAGAGTAGTAGTTACACAGGTCGATCGGTGGTTCGAATCCCAGTCCCACCAAAATAGTTTTGTTTTTCAAAATGTTACATATTTCACAATTACACGCAGCACTGCTTATAGGCCATCCATATATCGTCGTTATTCGTAATTGGACTATAGGAGGAGGTTTTTTTTATTTAAAATTATTATATTAATAGTAGTGCTGAATATATTATACCTATATGTATAATATATATATTATTATACATATTGATATTGTTTCAGGTGATAAACAAGCAGCTGAATCTCTGTACTTACAGCGATCGATTTCACCGCCACCTTTCTCACCATTAACCCCGCATCCAAGAAGCGTCTTTGCAAAAAATGTTGCAGCTGCGTTAGAAGGTATTTTTTGTGGCTTTTACTCAATTTTGTATCCCATTTTGAATTTTGACCTTTATGCGAATTATTATGAAATATACACATACTGGATCACCATTCAAGTTAAGTTCAGTTCATTATATATAACTCCTACGCTAGTTCGCACATTGAAATAAGATTATTATTACCTATTTGCAACTATTACCTACGTATTTAGTTTTAGTATTTTTTACATAGCTCCCTAGCTCTTTTACATGTAAAATGTATTATGCACAGGAGATCCTGTATCGTCGCCATTGGCACCTATGACGCCTGAAACTCAAAAGCTATTCAACATTCTACACGATAATATTAATGATGACCTACTTGTTGACGTGATTGATTTTGATTTTTTTGATTTTTCAGAGTTCTTTATTAATAGTCAAATTACAATAGTTGCGTTGCCAGAACCAACTGGCACACAATAACCTTAACTAAAATATTGTTTCTCAGGCTGAGGGTACCTTTATAAAACTTCAACATCCATAACTAAAACTATTTGCGACGTAAGCTTAATGAAATAAGTATGTTGTGTTATTATGCCCGTTTTGTGAACTTGCATTTGTAGCATTATTAAGACTAAACAATAAAAGAAATAAAATAATAACAAACAAGTTAACCTACCAGGTAAAACAAGGTGGATTCACTAAAACATCAGTATTACTAAAAATTTAAGTACAAAGAGTACGATACGCGATGACCCGTGAGGGGTGCATCCCATGAAATATAAGTATTTATAATAATTAGGTATACGCTTTTACGCGCAAGAACATCAATCTAACATACATTCGCCGCCGTGACGGCCGCAAGCAGTACTGACTGACTGGCTGGCTGGACGGACATGGACAGGTGAGTCACCGCCGCTCGCATCGTCTAGGATTAAGTGATGGGGCAAGCGATACTTTTTGTACTTGTCGATAAATGGTAAGTTTGCCTTGCGAGTCATGCCAATTGACGAGACCAGACTGTTAGGGGTTAGTTTTACACTGTGTAGGTAGAACTTACGTGTAAGTTTATGTATAAAGTCTGTGATAGTGGGATATATAATTTGTTCGTGTAAACTTTGCAGGTTAGTGTAAAAAGGCGTGTTGTAAGAAGTCCTGAGGGCCCTGTTTTGGACCACCTGTAGTTTGTAAAAGTTGGTTTTACATGTGCTACTCCACACCGGTGCCGCATATGTTATACATGGTCTAACCAACGTCGAGTATATCTGCAGTTTTGTGGTCGACCTAAGGTTGCTGCGTTTGTTTAGGATCGGACCCAACGCGCCGAGGGCTTTAATGCCTTTGAGACGTAGTTGTGTAGTGTGATGCGACCAGTTCATCCTGCGATCAAGGTTTACACCGAGATACCGTACTGAATTTGCCCATGGTATTTTATGGTCGTTAATTTGAAGAGACCTCGATGGCACTTTGCGTTTTTTGCTAAACATTATTGCTTCAGTTTTGGTGTCGTTTAGTTTTAATTTCCATTTAGTGAAGTATGATTGTAGTAATTCAATTGACAACTGGAGACGACCTATAATTAGGTCAGTATCATTGGCTGAAGTGAACGATGCCGTATCGTCAGCGAAACAAGCAAGACTTGTTCGCGTCTGAATTGGGACATCGTTCAGATACAGTAAGAATAGGTATGGACCCAGAATGGAGCCCTGTGGTACTCCTGCTGGGATAAGGCGACTTAAGGATCTGTATTCTTCGCTGATTGAGACAAA
This sequence comes from Argyresthia goedartella, assembly GCA_949825045.1. Taxonomy (NCBI): domain Eukaryota; kingdom Metazoa; phylum Arthropoda; class Insecta; order Lepidoptera; family Argyresthiidae; genus Argyresthia; species Argyresthia goedartella. The sequence goes on along the minus strand of OX463812.1, from coordinate 8,891,906 downwards.
AAAGCGTCGCTCATTTAGGTAGTCTCTGATGAGTTTCACCAGGCCAAGAGGAACTTTAAGGCTCACCAGCTTATGTAGTAAGCCATCATGCCAGACCGTGTCGAAGGCCTTTTCGAGGTCAAGCAGGAACATACCAGTGGATTCTCCTAGATTAAGACGGTAAGTAACGTGCTCCGCGACTCGAGCTAACTGTTGAGTGGTGGAATGACGCCTACGGAAACCAAACTGCTCGTTTTTCAGTGCGTGACTTGTGGCCGCAAGGAGGCGTGCATAAATAAGGGATTCAAGAATCTTGCTTAGTGAAGAAAGAAGACTGATAGGGCGGTAACTAGTGCCTAGAGTGTCATCTTTGCCTGTTTTTAGCAAAGCAACTACTTTGGCCGTTTTCCACAAGCTTGGGAAGTAAGAGATGCATAGGCATCCATTAAAAACTTTAGTTAGGAACACCACAGCCTTTTGAGATAAATTTTTGAGCATGGCGTTATGCAGACTGTCTTCGCCAGTTGCCTTGCGCCGTTTTAAATTGCGCAGGCACCTCCAAATTTCTTTGGGTCTTATTGGGCGGAACGACGGATTTTCATTGAAGTGGTCTATTGTTTTTAGGGATGAATCAACTTCTTTTTGGAGATCGTCACTGCACTGCCAATCAAGTGTGAGCCTCATATTCTCTTGAAACGCATCTGCGAGTACCTCACATTGCTGTCCAACAGAAGTGGTAAGCGTTGCATCATTAGCACTGAGCTTAAGAGGAGGAATAATTGTAGGCTTACACTTTAAAGACTTTGCAAGACGCCAGAGATCGGAGGATGGATGATCCACTTTTGCAAGCTTTTTCTCCCAGGTTTTGCTGTTGTGGTCCCTGATACCGAGCTGAATCTCGTGTTGAAGATGATTAGCAGAAGACTTAGCCCAGCGTCTCGTCAGAGCACAAGAATCATGTTGCTCAATTCTTCGTGCGCGATTTTTTAATTTTATTAGTCTACGAAGTTTACGAGGTAAAGGTGGTGGCTTAGAGCTCATGGTACCTTGGGGAACACATTTACTCCTGGCATTTACAAGTGTTTTAGTAAAATGGTCTATCGCTAAGTCGATTTCGGTGCTGCTACGGTAAGTCTCAGTTGAGAGATGTATGTCTGTGTCGATCATGGCCCGGAAGTTTACCCAATCTGCATCACTGTACCGGAAAAACTTTAGCGTTTTTCTTGAAAAGGATCCAGTAATAGTAAAAGTAAACGGCAAATGGTTGGATGATAGGGAAGGAATGGTTCGCAATGTAGAAATGTCTTTGATGTTTTGTGAGAGTGCTAGATCGGGTGTAGAAGGTGTATGGTCCGAATGGTAATGTACTAGTGTTGGCGTTGTAGGCGCATGTATAATGTAGTCGTTTTTAAGCATATGTGCGACAAGTGAGCGGCCACGAGCGTTGGTAGCAGGACAATTCCAATCAGTACTCTTGGCATTAAGGTCGCCCATTACTAGAACGTGCCTACCCGTTTTGAGTAAAACTCCCAGATCATCAGTATCAAACGTTAGGTTAGGTGATTGATAAACTGAATAAATTTTGTGTGTTTTACCGGATATAGAGACCTGGATGCCTATTGCTTCGAGGTTTTTAGTTTTGGGGACAGAAATTCGAGTATGATCTATGTCTGACTTTACTAGTAGTGCAACTCCTTGACCTACGCCATCTTTCTTGTCTTGGCGGTAGCATGCATACCCAGGGGTGCTGAGAGTGATATTATCAGTCAGTCTGGTCTCACAAATGGCTATTAAATCGATAGACAACTCACCAAAAGCAACAAGGTCCAAAAGCTCATGTATCTTGGTTCTCAGCCCGTCGGCGTTCCATGAGAGTATGCGTAGTTCATTCGATTTAGACATAGTCGCCGAGATGCGTCAGCACGAGGATAACCTTATCTACCATCGTTGTGCAGTTGAGGAATTTGTTTTTGATTGTCTTAATAATCGCGAGGATCTTAAGCATATCTCTTGTGGTTTCATCTTGATCAGCATTGACACGAACGGCAATTTTCGGCTCATTTGCATGGCAATTAGTGTTCTGGGCGGTGTTAGAGACGACTGTATTCCAGGAGCGGCCATTAAGTAATGCAGTGTTGTGCGTGGCTGGTGGGATTTTCTTCAGGGCGTCTCGCTTGGACTGTACACGTTGCAGATATGTTTGTCTTGCTGTACACTGGTTGAAGTTTGCGGGGTGTGCTTCTTGACAGTTGCAGCATTTGGCCGGTTCTTTGCGGTCTACCTTAGGGCATTCTTTGGTAGAATGGGCTTCAGTACATTTGACACAACGGACTGGTAAGTTGCAGTTGTGGGATGTGTGGCCAAACCCCTGACACCTGTAGCATTGTGTTATCGAGTTCGATTTTGGTTTGTATTTGCTGATGTCAACCACGCAATTGCATATGTATTTTATTTGTCTGAACTTTCCGATGTCAGCTCCCTGTGCTAGGTGTATCAAAAATGGAGGGCATGAGAATGGACCATCATAGGACGTTTTGATGCGCGTGACTTTGGTACCCGCAAAGCCCAAAGAGGCCAGCTCGTTAGAAATTTCATTTTCCACATTTTCTGGGAGGCCACGTATTACGACCTTGGGGATTTTCTCGTCGCGTCTGCTATAGGTGTGAAAAAGCAGGTTGTCTGCAGTGAGACCATCCTTGATCAGCTGATGGCTCGCAGCGGAATAGCATATCACAGTAACCTTGTTGTTACCGCGATACTGCAGGTGGAAATGTTTGCTATATTTAGAAATTGTGTTCTTGATGCTCTCATGCGTCCAGGACGGCTGCATCTGTAGTACTATGGGTGGGATAGAACCAGTCTTCTTCTTGTTTGTTGAGGACGCCGGGAGATTTTCACCACCTGACTCCTTTACATCGATAGGTAAGCCACTGAACTTGTTGCTGGTGGCAATTCCAGTTTGCACGATTTCCGGAGATTTGAATTTGGGTAGTCGTTTTGGCATCTGCTGCGTTTCTTGAGACGAGTCTAGTTGGTCGGCATCTCTTTTGCCATGCGAGGAAGTAGCTTGCCTCGTCACGTAGTTATCTAACGTAGACATGATGTCGTTTATGGACTTATCGATATCGATGACACGTCTGACTCTTCCATCACTAAGGACTGAGTGCTGTCCTTTGTTCGCACTCGTTTTATACGTAAGTAAATCAACTATTTGACTGAGCGCAGGAACCGGCAGCAAAAAATACGTGTGCACGGCTCGCGCACTCGCTAAGTGTATGTTGACGTGATTGAGAACAGTGACTGCAGTATCGGCGAGCTGGCAAACAGCCCATTAGACGTTGTAGAAAAAAATCCAGGTTACGACTCAGATGAAACGTTTTACGAAAATAGTGACGATAGCGTGAAAGATCCTGATTATAACGTCATAATTGACGAAAGTAGCTCCGAAGACGAAGGGCCTGTAATAACTGTTACTAATGTATCAGTTCATAGGATGGACGAAGATAGTCGAAGTATCATTAGACAAAATGAGTGGTTAGTACAGCCGGAAAAAGACCTCAATGAGAATAACACAACACCAGGTTCAGGTTCATTCGCTGAAATCACAACTAGAAAACGAACATTAAACAAACATGCACAAAGTGAAATAGATAATGAGATTATAATTGAGAATACTGACTTTGAAAATGAAAACCTGAATCAAGCCACATCACTTAGTCTTATTGAAAGAAGCAATCAACACCTAGACGACACAACACGACACGACACGGACACGAGTTTTGAAAGTGTACCTCCAATTAAAGGAAGACCAAAAAGAGGCCGCAAACCTAAAATGAATACAAATCGGGAAGTTAACAAAACAATGAGGTATCAAAATTTACCCTATGCGACATACAAAAACGAAGTAGTCCCGGCAAAAAAATTCAAAGACTACACATGTTCCTGCTTGAAACGATGTGCTCGAGTGATTTCAAAGCAGCGTAGAGAAATTGAGTTCAAGACGTATAACACACTAGGCTCTTACATAGCTCAAACATTCTATCTGATATCGAATGTAAAAGAGATTCCTAAGAAGCGTTCTTACACAACTAGTTCAATAAAAAAGACTAATAGACAGTTTTCTCGAGTGTATATGCTTGACGGTGTAGTTGTATGCAAGGATATGTTCCTTAATACACTGCAGGTTTCACCACAAAAAATTACAGGCGGCTTGAAAAAACAACGCGATGGGGGAGTAGCAAATGATAAGAGAGGGAAAGCACAAGGAGGTTGGAATAAATTACCGGAAGAATCTGTAAAATTTATAACGGATATCATTGAACGCCTACCAAAATACATTTCTCATTACACCAGAGAAAAAAATAATGATGCTCTATATCTCGAACTAGGAATGACTATATCAAAAATTTATAACCTGTATATGGAAGAGTTCGAAAAAAAATATGGAAAAACAAAAAAATGTGTGTCACTGAGCAAGGTGCGAAACATTTTTATCACCAAATTCAACCTTAGATGCAAGCCTGCAAAACATGATACTTGCAACAAGTGTGACATGTTCAATATACAATTAAGTAACCGCCTTAACCCACAATACGAACAGATAGATTTGCAACACAAGACACATGTAAACTTAGCTGAGGGCCTGAGACAACAAATGGAAAAAGATTTTGCAACCGCCAAGAATAATCCTAAAAGAGAATGCTTAACTTTTGATTTAGAAAAAACCCTACCACTACCGCGCATTCCAACAAATGTAGTATTTTATAAAAGGCAACTATGGGTTTACAATAGTGGAATTCATGTTGCCTCAACAGATACCGGGTATTGCAATGTATGGGTAGAGGGAGAGGCTGGACGCGGGGCTCAAGAGGTGGGTTCATGTCTCATACATCACATAGACAACTTTCTAGACCCTACTGTGGAAGATCTAATACTATGGAGTGATAGTTGTGGGGGCCAGAACAGAAACATTAAGCTGACCCTTATACTGAAAGTGACGCTTGATGCTCACCCACGCCTTCAGACAATATCCCTCCGCTACTTGGAGCCAGGCCATACTTTTTTGCCTAATGACACCGACTTTTCAAACATTGAATCAAGGTTAAGACGACACCAGGGAATATATACATTGCAAGAGTACATGGACGTCATGAAACATTGTAAAAAAAAACCCACTAAAAGTGATACGAATGGAAAATTTTGTAAGCTCTAAAATACTGGAAAAAAACATCGTTAACAGGAAAATTTTCAAAAACAACGAAAAAGTGAACTGGCTGAAAACAAAAGAAATTTTGTTAAAAAAAGATGATACTACCATATACATGAGGACTTCGTTCGAAAAAGATTTCAACGAGTTGGACATAAATAAAAAAGTAAAAAAAGAGGTCGTTTTAATAAATAAGTCGCAACTACAACCACTTTGGCCTAAGGAAAAGGCAATCGCACAGGCCAAATTGGATGACATAAAAAGCCTATTGGTATATATCCCACTGGACTGTCAGGAGTTTTATAAATCCTTGAGGGGAGATAAGAACATTCAAGATGATGTGGATGGCTTTGGTGATAGACTGGATTTCGATCTTGAAAATGCAGAAGATGAAGAAGAGTAGAGCATGAAAATATGATTTAATTACTTACAACCTCGTCTCACTACTATGCTGTGATGATTAAAATAATATATAATACATTATTTGGTATCAGGTAGGTACTTCTATTATCGCTCGCTAGATTATCGATCTCGCAGATTTTTTCTATTTACTTTGTGCATGTAAACATAGTACACAGTAGTACACAGTACCTACTTACCTATTCTTATACACATTTAGAAATTAACAACGCTACGTTGTTTAATAATAGATTTATGCATGATATTGTTACAAAATATAATAAATATTTGACTAGATTTTTAAGTAAAAGACTGTTCACTGATCTCGCCCTATTTTTGTATTTTTGTGTGTACATATAAACATAGTAGTCATAAATAACATTTTTGAAATGTATACGCCACGTTGATTAGTCGTAATTATGAATAATTTGTTACAAGATTTAATTTTTGACTGATATTTTAAGTAAAAAGACTTTTATATTGATCTCGCTAGATTTAAGTGAATAATATTTTCTAAAGTTGTACGTTGATTAGTAAGTATTGGATTTTATATCACGCGTAATTTGTTACAAGATTGATTTAATATTTGACTACCTTTTAAGGTAAAATTCTTTTATTGATATTGTCAGATAACTCATTTTATTGTGCAAATAAAAAAATGTTTTATAATTTTTAGATATGTTTTTTTGAGATACCACCTTTTTCTTAAGATTTATCCTTTCATAAGATATGTTTATAATATTTACGTTGTTTGGTCATCAATTTTTAGGGTTCCGTACCTAAAAGGTAAAAACGGGACCCTATTACTAAGACTCCGTCGTCTGTCCCTCCGTCCGTCTGTCCCTCCGTCCGTCTGTCCGTCTGTCTGTCTCCAAGCTGTATCTCATAAACTGTTATAGCTAGAAAGCTGAAATTTTCACAAATGATGTATTTCTGTTGCCGTTATAACAACAGATACTAAAAATAAAAAAAATAAAAAAATTAAGGGGGATCCCCATACAACAAGCATGTTTTTTTTCGTATTTTTTTGCTCAATGTTAAATTTGTATACTTACCTAAATTTTTCTATTAAAGGTGATAGTACGGAACCCTTCGTGCGCGAGTCCGACTCGCACTTGGCCGGTTTTTAGTGATTATTTAGCTAGTTTTAATTTTAAAGCCCTTTTTTCATGGGCAAAATATTTTAGATCGTTTCTGCAAAACATGGTCTTGTCAGCTGTGCCTATAAAATTATAAAATTTCAAAATGATCCAGCCAATCAATCCCGAATATCTCGTAAAGTGTATGGGTTACGAATTCAAAAATACACTTAATTCGTTCCCATAAAAAGCCTTCAAATAAATGTAGAACACATATTCGGTCTCAAGTACATACCCACTGAGAAACACCGCTTCAAACATTAAAAGTAGATTATCTCAAAACTACCAAATGTGGATTGGATCGTTTCTGTTTAACGCCGTCCAATTAGTAAATGATGTTTCTCGGAATAACCATTGATAGCAAATTGCAGTGGGGACCCCACCCCACATAGATGAATTAGCTGGTAAATTAAGTTGTGCGGCTTACGCTGTTAGGAACATCAGAAAAAAACATGGATGTGGCTAGGTACATCTAGGCTAGTATATTTTAGTTACTTTCATAGTGTCATGTCCTATGGTATCTTGTTGTGGAGGAAAGCAGCGGATTTTCAAACTTTTTATTTTACAGAAAAGAGACTGCTCATTAATCTGAACAAACTAGTTTCTCATTATGGTTTAATTCATTGACACGTTGTATGTCACATAAAGCAGTGTAGTAACTGTACATAGTTATTAGGCATTAAAATACGAGTGTGGGTTGATGAAACGAGCCGACAGCCAACAGCGAGCATTATGTAACAGTCACATAAACTTATAATGACACACAAGAGCACATTTGTTATCTAGGATTAAGAAAAATAGGAAATAAAATGCTATGGCAACTTAATCAATGTGACGCATGAACTTGTTGACCTCCACACATTTTCAAATTGATTTTTGAGCGATATTTGCTCTTTAATATAGCTACAGCTGAAAATCCGGCTCCATATACAAAAGATACTGATTCTATAATTTCATACGAAGAAAGCTCAGATAGTGAAGGAGATGCTATGAGTGGAGTAGAAGAATCAGAAAATTAGCTTTAGTAGTATTATTAGTAATAAGTAAATTAACTGATTAATATTAGGTCCTTTCATATGAAATTGGCGTTTTGCATGGGAGGAACATAAAGTTTTTTTTTTTTAAATATAATATATTTATTTAATCAAAGTATGTACCATTGCTATCTATACACTTTTGCCATCTCATAGGTAGTTCTTCGATCCTTTTACTAAAAAAAACATTCGGACGGGAATCAATAAAATCTTTGAAGGCGGTTTGGACTGCCCCATCGGAGTTGAATTTTTTCCCTTTCAAGAAGTTATCCAAATTTCGAAAAAAATGGTAATCTGTTGGAGCAAGGTCCGGAGAGTACGGTGGATATCTTAGACATTCCAATTGAAGCTCCTCTAATATAGAAGCCGTCTGTTGTGCAGTGTGTGGTCTAGCGTTATCATGAAGCAGCAGTGGCGTAGAGCGATTGACCAGCCTCGGTTGTTTAGCAGCTAGCTTTTCCATCATGATTTGCACTTTCTGACAATAGACATCTGCCGTAATCGTCTGGCCAGATTTAAGAAAGCTGTAGTGAACGACACCAGCACTAGTCCACCAAACGCTCACAAGTAACTTTTTTGGAGTCAATTTTCGCTTGGGGCATGGTTTGGCTGGTTCGGCAGGGTTCAGCCATTGCGATGAGCGCTTCCGATTATCGTACAGGATCCACTTTTCATCAAAGGTAATGATTCGATCTAAAATCCTTTCATTGCCGGATGAGTAATGCAACGCAGCAGTCAACGCGCGATTGTTGATTTGCTTCACTCAGTTCGTGAGGTACCCACCTTTCAAGCTTTTCACCTTCCCAATTTGCTTCAAGTGGATTAAAACAGTTTTATCACTAACACCGTAGCCTGCAGCTAACTCGGACGTGGTTTGCGATGGATCCGCTTCCACAATAGCCTTCAATTCTTCATTATCAACTTTGGTCTCCGGCCGTCCACGGGGCTTGTTCTGCAGGTCGAAATTTCCAGAACGAAAACGTTGGAACCAAAAACGAACTGTGTTTTATATTACGGCACCGTCGCCATACACATCATTAATCCTTCGAGCCGTTTCTGCATCACTGGTGCCACGGTAGAACTCATACTCATAAATAACGCGATATTTCAAGTTTTCCATTTTGTAAGCTGAGTGACGCAAGAAAAAACCAATTGAGAAAAAAACAAATAAATTATAATTTTAGAAACACAAATACGAGAGTAAATAGCTGTATAAATTTTAATTTGGAATTCCTAACCATAGAGGAGATATTTGAGATCAAAGTGGCCAGTACGGCGAAACGTCAATTTCATATGTAAGGACCTAATATTATTAATCTGACTGTTTTTCTGACCCTACAAGTCGTCACTGTCGCGTACCGCAACTCCAAAAGGTCTTATCCTAATAGCACCTGGATTGGATAATACTATTTCCGAAGTAGATTCTGGTGGAGCTTGTGTACTTATACGGTCAGGAGGATCCACGCAAACTTTTCGACGTCGTTTTCGGCACAATATTTCGAAAACCATTCAGTAAGCTTCGAAAGGTGTTCCGTGAAAATCATCAAGTCTTGTGAGACAACGAGCTCATTAGAGGCCGTATATTTATGAAATTGCGGGAAACAATCTTGACCGCTATCATCACTTTCAGGGTTTCGTACCCGAAGGGTGTCAAACAGGACCCTATTAAGCCTCCGCTCTGTCCGTCCGTCCATCAGCAGGCTGTATCATCTATCATGAATGAATAGGTAGAGTTGAAATTTTCACAGAATGTGTTTTCTTTTGTCGCTGCAGCAAACAATAATGACTTCACGAGATTTTATAAATTAAAGGGGGTTCCAATATAAGACTGTTATATTGGAAGTCCCATTAATACGTCTCTTATAATAAGAGACGTATTGTAACACCCCGCGGGATATAACAAACCATATCACGATTGAAATATAATGATCGTAGATTTTTCGGCTTATTTCATCGTTGTGGTGCGCAATTGGTTTGATATCGGTTGCGCAATCTACAAGTTCTGGGTTGAAACTACGTGAAGACATAATGTTATTTCCTTTTTGTGTTTGTTTTATTATTTTGAGTGCTAAACTTCTCTTTCTTGTACAATGATACGTAGCCCTTCGTGTAGGTACGAGTCCCACCCGCACTTGACCACTTTTTTAGCAACAACTGCAGTTTTTCCAAACGCTGCAATTTTGTCTTAATAGTTTTTTAGCCGCGAAAGATTAAGTATTCTGTGGTTTAGTTTTAGGAGAATTGGTAAGCAGGAACGGCTCAGGGCGGGCAGCGTCGACTTCTACATATGTAAGGTCTCAGGTACACACATATACTTGCCCTTTTTACAACTTACAACAACTACGTTCGCGCTTCAGTCATCATACTTGGGAAAAGCGTGCTATTTAATGCCGTAGAAGTAGTTCACCTCTTTTCCCATACGGGGTGGCAGACAAACAGTTTTTAAAGACAGCAATATAATATACAAAAGCAATATAAACACGTCATGGCTGAGTCAGATTTAGTGATCATATATCCAAATACAGAGGCGCGCTATTTGCCTAAGATTTAAAGTTTTAAACAGATCTGTTTATCATACAATTCATCTTCCGCTTAACATTTCAGCCGTCACATGCCCACGTGCGACGCATGAGTACCCATGAGACGGGGGCGTGTTATGCCACGCCAATTGCGATTGGTGGAGACATCTGAGGATAAGAATGGGTATGGCTGGGGGCGCCACTGTCTTTGTATGACATGGCAAGTGATACGCGAGGTAGATCAATAGAGCGGCAATACACTGTGGTTAGTATTTCGCAATACGTAAAAGAGTGTAGTGGATATAAAGTGTCAGATTGCAAATACAGTATGTTTGGTAGATCGATGCAAAGCCTTAAAACAAAGATGGTATAGACCATTAGAGCCATTTAGGCCAAACTTGTGTTAGCCGAAGTCTTATCTTGTCATTTTAATCGACGTTTTCTGGTTTTTGCCGAAAAAATTCCAGAATTTTACCGATAATTGGAAAAACTGCGATTTTCAACAATTATTAATTTCTTTTTCAGTTATTTCCAATTCGGTATTTTAGTGATAGTCAAAATATATGCTTTTTAGGAGCTGTCAAAATGGAAATTTTGTTCTCGATTTCTATGAAATACTAGCATGTGACGTCATAGTCAAATGTTGTATTTTTAACACAAAATTGAGTTTTTAAAATACAATTCCTGGAAATATACAATTCTGAGATTGTCAAACGTCGTTGTTTAAATAGGTTCAGCTTGAGACATTGTCAAAACGTTTAGATTACTTAACTTAAAAAATACGGAAGACCTGTGGGGTATATCAGTCAAAGTCATTGGTTCAGTAATTGTAGTTATAGCCCCACACTTAGCTTATATTATATTCAATAAATGTGTTGACGATGGGGCTTTCCCAGACCTCATGAAACACAGTAAACTGATACCTCTGTTCAAGTCGGGGGATAAGTGCGATCCTTCAAATTTCAGACCAATGTCTGTTCTTCCAACACTAAGTAAAATATTTGAAAAGATTATACTCAATCAAATGCTCTCACACTTCAACCGTACAAAACAACTCCACGCCAAACAATACGGTTTCACGAGGGGTAAATCGACTACGGATGCAGGTATTACCCTTATATCTCATATTTATTCTGCATGGGAGGCCGCACAGGATGCCATCGGAGTTTTTTGCGACTCGTCGAAGGCGTTTGATTGTGTTGATCTTAATACGCTATTAATTAAATTAAATCATTACGGAGTTAGAAATATCTTGGATCTAAAGATCATACCTAAGCAATAGAATTCAAAAGGCAAAAGTTAACGGCGTTAAATCTGATGGATCGGGTGTTAAAACTGGCGTTCCACAAGGTTCCATATTAGGCCCTTTCTTATTCCTGGTATATATTAACGATCTGCCTTTCATGGTGGAGAAATTAACTCACATAGTGTTGTTTGCTGATGATACTTCAATGGTCTTCAAAATTGAAAGACAAAAAGGAGATTTTGATGATGTTAATGGTGTATTGTCTTTAACCTTGAATTGGTTCACAGTTTATAATTTATCGTTAAACGCTGGTAAAACCAAGTGTATCAAATTCTCACTTCCAAATGTCAGGCAAGTTGAGACCAGTTTAGTGTTAGACAACAGCACGTTAGAATTAGTAAATGATTCGAAGTTTCTTGGAATAACCATTGATAGCAAATTGCAGTGGGGACCCCACATAGATAAATTGGCTGGTAAATTAAGTTCTGCGGCTTACGCTGTTAGGAACATCAGACAAAGCACGGATGTGGCTACATCTAGGCTAGTATATTTTAGTTACTTTCATAGTGTGATGTCCTATGATATCTTGTTGTGGGGGAAAGCAGAGGTTATTCAAACTATTTTTATTTTACAGAAAAGAGCTATTATAATTTAAAACGAACAGACTCCTTAAGAGAGCTTTTTAAAGAAATTGACATACTAACAGTAGCTAGTCAATTTCGAAAATATAATGTATTTCTATGTATAGACTCACAACCAACAACCTTACAACATTTGGCGATAGCTGTAATGTTAATAATCACAGACGATGTGCGCCCCGATTTAGACTCGCGAAGGTCAGTGCATTCTCTACTATAATAAGATACCTCTGGAGATTTTGAAATTGCCATTTGAGCAATTTAAAAAGCATGTTAAAGCGACTTTTTCGAAAAAGGGATATTAATGTTCAAGATTACTTAAATGACAGGAATGTATGGGGTTAGTCTGGCTCAACACAGAACTTGCTGTTAATAATTTTGAAATTATTTATTCCTGCTTATTAATCATAACAATTAAATTTTTTATATTTGTATTAGTTAAGCACAATCTATTTTTAAAAGAGATCTAAAAATCAATCTGTGGGAGTTTCTACGCCCTCCTTCTCCCACAGTGGTCCAATGTAGAGAAGAGGCAAAAAATGAAGTTTGCTAAGTGTATGTAAATATCTACAGTATACTTTGACTTTGACTTTGACAGGTTTCTAGATTTATTGGAGTACCTATATACCTTGTCAAATACCGTATTAAGTAATGAGTAAGTAATCTGGCAAAACTTTTTCTAGGCATCTGTGACTTGAGAATGATTTGTAAAGCCCAATATAGTGCTAGAAAATTTCCTCTGCTTTTCAGCAAAGTTTTTCGACAGCAATAAAAAAAAAGGGAGGAGTTTTTTTGTGAGCGAACGTTTTTAAAAAAACATGCTTGGCTATTGAGATATCTTTTGAGATATCATTGACATCGGTCCAAAGTATAAAGTATGGATAAGACAGGTAGTGCAAAAAGTTATGCTTTATCAAACCTAATTTCTGGCAAAATATGTAATTTTTGTTTGTTGGTCTTCTATCGATGTAACTTCTATGCGACGTAACAATATGCGCCAACAAATTGAAGAAATAAATTTAAAGTAGATTTTTTCTCCCTCAATTTGGTTCAGTGTAGATGCACTTAAATTTCAATAAATTATGAGATGCTGTTATAAATGATACCCTTTAAGATAGAACAATTAATAGCCAAGTATGTTTTTAAAAAGATCTGCGTACAAAAACCTCCTCTGTACTTTAAAAAAACATGCAACAAAAAGCCTTGCTTATAAGCAAAACGTTATTTTCTAGGACTCAAAGCTCTGTCTCAAGTCACAGAGGCCTAGATCAAGTCTTGTTAGGTTACCTACATAAACAGTATTTACTAAGAAAATATTGAAAAATAAATAAATTGTTGTCAAAATCAAAATTGAAAATATTACCAATCAACTGTAAAATTCTGGGTTTTATCGTCTACAACAATAAAATATCGATAAAAACGAAACGGTAAGACTTCGACTGTCATAAATTTGACCCATTTTATATCATGGACGAATAAAATAATACAGGATTTTAACTTTCTAGCAGGGCACGTTTTTATGGTTCCGTACCCAACGGGTGAGAACGGAACCCTATTACTAAGACTTCGCTGTCCGTCCGTCCGTCTGTCACCAGGCTGTATCTCAAGAACCTAGCTAGCTAGAGAGTTGAAATTTTTACAGATTATGTATTTCTGTTGCCGCTATAACAACAAATACTAAAAAACAGGATAAAATAAATATTTAAGGGGGCTCCCATACAACAATACCACATACAAACTTATGGATGCACCTGGTTACGTACATGGAGTGTGAAAGTAACCGCACCAATAACTTTATAAACAATATTTTGCTGTGTAAAATCCAAACTAATCACTCCACACCATCGCTTCCATTGAACGGTGGTACGGAACCCTTCGTGCGCGATTTAGACTCGCACTTGACCGGTTTTTTATATGACGTCAGTCCTCTAGTTTTATTCGTTCATGGCTATATCTTAAATTTGGCTTAAAAACGAAAATAGGGCAGACCGTTGAGAATCTAAACTGCACTACTTAGTTTTGAAGCTTTGCATCAATCTATCAAACACTCTGTATAACTTTATCATGATGTTTAAGTGTCTCTTGAGATGTGACGATATATAGCTGTTAGATATGGATTCTGTTGTTGATCATGATAAGTGTAATGCCTTGCGGGTGTGTTTAGGATTCGAGAAAATTCTGCGTTAGTTTAGGTGCACATAGGTTTATTTACCTTGGTCTATCTCAGCCCAACTGCACATAAAGCTACTGGAAACCGATTGGTAACTGTTCACCAAGGGTAAGTCACAAATGACTATCTCCAGCCAAATCTCACTAATCCCACCAATCTCAGAAAATCATCAAAAACGCCTTTCGTAATTAATGGACGCCCTTCTAGTAAGCTGGCTTCATGTGAAATTGGACTGAGGGAGAGCAGGTAGACCTATGCCCAATGCCCATGGCTGAGGCCAGGGGTAGGATTTAGAATCGTTTGGCAGGAGGTGGGGGTAAAAGGGGTTAAATCTGGTAGGGGCTGGGTCAATCATTATAACGCTACACTCTTATCACAAGGTAATGCATATTTGTAGAGTTATTAATAAAAATAGTTTCTAACCTCAAATCAGATAAAAAGCGACAACGAAACGCAAAATATGGTGGTGTAAAAACAGTCTGTGGTTTAAAATGTCATGCAAAATCGATGAAACGGAACGTAAAAAAACCCGGCCAAGTGCGAGTCGGACTCTCGGACGAAGGGTTCAGTACCATTATCTAATAAAACGGCAAAAAACATGTCTGTTGTATGGGAGCCCTCCTTAAATATTTGTTTTATTTTAATTTAATTATATATTTTTAAAGTGAATATATAACTAAATATTCTGTGAATATTTCAAGCGTCTACCTGTTGCCGTTATGAATATCGAGCAAAAAAAATACGTTTGTTGTATGGGAACCCTCTTAAATATTTATTTATTCTGTTTTTTAGTTATTTTATTATATATTTGTTGTTATAGCAACAGAAACACTTACATAATCTGTGATTTCAACTGTCTAACTATCACGGTTCATGGACAGACAGACTAACAGACGGACGAACAGCGAAGTCTTAGTAACAGGGTCCCGTTTGGCACCCTTCGGGTACGAAAACCTCAAAACAACCCCATTTGCGTCATGTGACATCTCAGATAAACGAAACTCTTTGCTTGAATAGATGTAGCGTCAATTTTGGATTGCGTACACTTTTGTTGATGGTTTGGTTTATTTTAGTTTATTGTTGCTCTTCAGAATTACGTAACACTCGCCATGTGTATAGTTTGTTAGACAACAACGAATTCGTCAAACGCATCGAACAATATATCTGTCATAGTCATACAAACATAAATAAAGATGGATATTTCCAATCGAAGCTTTCGGGAAACGTTATTTTAATTGTAAATGTATTTATTAGTGAGATAAATTATCTATTAGAGAGATAAATTAATAAATTGCATTAGTGTCATCATATAGAGTAAATCTTACCTGAGAAATCATTAAATTTAGGCGAATTCATCAGTTGCCACAAGTAAATATTAATTGATGCTATTTGTAGATTTTCTTATGTTTTACACATTTTTTTGGATAGTAATTTGGATAGGATAGCGGAAGATTTCCAAAATTTTTTCGGCCCAGAAATATCAGAAATACTTTTATAGTAGCGTAGTTACAATAATTTATCTTTTACATATTCTGATAAAATTGATATCGATAAATGGTACAGTAGAAATAATAGTGCTTAATTGCAATAATTTGATCTGTAGTTATGAATCTTTTCTTCAAATTACCATTGGAGTGGGAAAATTGATGTGTAATTAAATGCTACCCTTACAATTTTAGATTTCATGGTGAAAAACTATTGCTTAATGTGTAGCTTACGGTGGATCTCGCGGATCCGGCTGGACGGCAAAAACACGCGTGAGTTCTCAAGAAGATTTTACAGCAGAATGATTTTATGAGCAATAAAAAAAGTCGCAGACTAATACAAACTACTAAACCATCTCCTGTTCACATCTGTTATAAGAGTGAGAGCTCATTCACACGGGGATCCGACACTTCCTATTCGTCAAAATACTCGTAGATGCTGCTGATATTTTTCAATATTCACTGACGAGCAATGAAAAAGTTCCACCCACAAAATGGCGAAAAACACCTTAATATCTCCTAAGACATAGAATCAATATTAGGTTTACAATATTTACGTTTTTAATTGGTACTATTCTGATGCGCTGTTAAATGTACTTCAATATCGCAGTCGGCGTCATTAAGCTAGTCTTTCCCGTTTAGGAGTAATTTGGGGCTATGTCACTGGAACTCTTTCATTGCTCGTCAGTGTATTTTACAGATATTTTAGTATGTCACGGCAGTGGCTCATATAGAACAAACGCAAGGAGGGGACGCTAGAGATATCTTGGGCTACCTTTAATTTTATCGTAATAAAAAAATAATCAAGTCACATGTAAAGTTTAAGAAAGTTGTATTTGTAATAATATACACAAGACTTTATTATATCTTATAATATAAAAAATTGACATTGCCAGACAGAAAAACGTATCGAGATCACGAGATCGCTACTTTTCTCATAGGCATGTGCTAGCTATCTTCATATATGTGCCAGACAGGAACATATTCAATACCGTGGCGCGGCACGGGCGGCCCCACAAGGGGGGCATTTGTTTATCGCTATGTAATTGTCGATTTAATTAGGTGTTTTTTTATTGATTATATTTTTAAATAATAATATTTTTTATTTTTTATTTCGGAGCACAAAAGGATCCATAGTTTGTTTGTAACAGACAAACTACTTGATCATTATAAGTTTCTCCATATCACACTCAATTCAATCTATTTAATATAAATAGGCCTGCTTGTGGCACGGTTGTTGTCCACGCACTGTCACAGACAGTCACAACACTCACCCAGTGTTTGAGTATTGGGCCGTCGTCGAGCCGACCTGCAATGACCTCTAGGATGCTGTGGTGCTGACACGCGTTCTGCTCCAGTAAGGAGGCCGTTCTCTTACGTATGATGGCATGGAATCTATCAGTACGTGCCTCAAAAAACATGTCCGATGCACTACAGAAGCGTGGCAGCCCCACCAACATCCTAAAAGCATTGTTATACTGGACTAGCAGGGCGTTCAAAGCCTTTTGGGTATAATTGACCCATAGGCTGCACGTATAGATTGATTGACAGTGTGCCTTGAAGAGTGAGATTTTTACTGGCTTTTTACAATGTGCAATCCTAAGGGCCACATACTCGCCCGAACTGCCAAATCGCTGCGCTCCCACTCTATGACTAGGTTAGGCTAGGTAGCCTAAAATATCGATAAAAAAGTAGGTAAAATTTTACTTAGGTACTTACTCTGTGTGTGATATGTACTCATCATTTGTTTACGTTCATTCCGTATCTTCTGGAGTTTCGTGAATGTTTTTTGTGGCGTTTCGTTTTGGAATAGAAAATCCGAATCAGGCAGGGCACCCCACTTCCTAGGCAGTCCTTCCTTGGCAGTCTTGTGGCTAGACTCTAGAGTGTTTTTTATGAACCGGAGGCGCGGAAGGTAGCAGGGGGCCGCGCACCGAGTGAGACAGGCTGCGGAGGCGAGCGTGGGCTCGCTGCAGTGCGGGGGCATCCCCACAGCCCCTTAGTAGCCGGAGCTGAGGCGATTTCGAAATACTAATGCGAAATCGGTCACTTTCGTAGCGCAAATTATGTAAACATAACCTCAAAGTTATTTTGTCTCAAGAACGGTGCATTACCTTTTCATTGGAGTGTTGTCAGGGGAGAAGGGGTACTCACTGTTGTGAATGTATATTACACATCACTATTTGCATGGCGCAATACTACTGTTGCCTTGGTTACTTGAAAAACTTACTTGTCAAATTGAACTAAAATAAATTTTTCTCAAATAATATGTTAATCTTATATTATTATAAGATACGCGAATAAAATCAGTGATTCAATGTAAGACGTTTATTTACTCAACTGCTGCACCACCCTACAATTAGTAGCAATTGGTGAAAATCGTACTTCGTTCATCATGAGTACGTCGGCGGCGGTCGCTTCGTCGTCTTCGTTGATCATCGCATCGAAGCCCTAACAAAGGAAAATTACGATACGTGGTGCCTCCAAGCGCAAGCAGTGCTTATCAAAAATGGCCTGTGGGAATACGCAAATGGAGAGATATCCGAGCCGATTTCTACTACCGCCGCAGCAGAAAAGAGAGACTTTTTACATAAAGATTTACTGGCGCGTTCAGAGCTGCTGCTCCTGATCAGTGAAAGGTTGTAAGACTTCATTTGAACTTTGGAGCAAACTGAAAAACATATACCAAAGCACGGGTCCCGCAAGAAAAGCGACACTACTGAAGCACCTTAAGCAGGAAAATGGTCCCCATTTTCCTGCTTCTTCGCGGATATTCACGGACGTCCCGTCCGCGAATATCTCAACGACTACATGGACACCGTTGACAAGTTAGCAGACATGGACATCAACTTACATCCTGATCTGTTAAGCGTCATGATGCTATACAGCTTACCCTATTCCTATGGTATTTTATTGTGGGGTCACGCTGCGAATGCTAATAGTATATTTATTCTGCAGAAACGGGCTGTTCGTGCAATTTATAGATTAGGGCCTAGAGTGTCACTGAGGGAAAAGTTTAAAGAAATCAATATTCTGACATTTGTGTCTCAATATATCTATGACAATCTTGTGTATGTAAAAAGAAATATAACTAATTTTCAGAAGTACAGTGATATACACAATTTTAATACTAGAAATAAAGACAAGTTGGTTGCTTATGTAAGCCGACTACATAAAATTAGTAATTCTTTTAAAGGCAATTGTATACGCTATTACAATAAGGTCCCTACTGATATTAAAAACTTACCTTTAGACAAGTTTAAAATAATAATAAAACAGAAATTGTATAAAAAAGGTTACTACAGGATATCTGATTACTTAGAGGACAGATGTCCATGGGAATAGATTGTTTGAGTAACAGGCTGTTTCGATATATAATTAGCATTCATTTTGTAATTTGACAATATTTTATTTAAAAAAGGAAACGCAAAAGATGCGACGACTGTGGAGTTTCTTCGGTGAGCTCTTCTCCACAGATTCCGCCATTGGGTTAGTGAACTCACCCAAAAAAATGTAATGACGGATCTAAGTGATGTAACAACATCCTATGGAAATAAATGATTTTTGATTTTCATTTTGATTTTTGATCCTATGAAAACTTCAGAATAGCCGTTGAATCGAGGGACACCTTACCAAAGCCGGAAGAACTGAAGATTAAAATTATCGAAGATAGTGAAGCTAGGCAGAACAAAACCTTACCAAACGAGAGAGAAGGAGCTTTCCATACTAGAAAGAAGCAGAAATACTGCAAGAAATGCAACAAAAGGGGCCATAATATCGAAGAATGTTGGATTTGCCAGAGGCAATTATAAGGAGATGCGAAATCTTCGGGAGTAAAGTGAGAAAAAAGAGAAAACCCGAACACAGCATAAAGAACAGAAGAACTTCAACATCACTCCTACCTGTCTGTCCGTCACTTCTGCAGAAACTTGGTGCCTTGACAGTGGCTGCACGTCACACATGTGCGCTGAACAGAAGAACTTCGAGAGCATCAACCCTGAAACTGGATCCCTAAGATTAGCATCGGACCAGCATACAGCAAATGTAGACGGGAAAGGAAAAGTATGAATTACAATTAATGGCGAAAAAGTAAATCTCCATGATACCTTGTATGTACCAACGTTAGCAACCAACCTAATGTCAGTTGCTTAAATCACTGAAAGAGGCAACAGCGTACTATTCACGAAAGATAAAGCATACATCAAGGACAAGAACGGCCAGATAGCCCTAACTGCCATAAAAGAAAATGGACTTTATTATACGAAAGGAGAAACTGCAAATATTGCCCAAAATAGCAACAATATACAAATGTGGCATAGAAAACTGGCATCTGAATGAAAACGACCTAAGACTTGTAGCAAATAAGAAACTAATAAAAGGATTAGAACTAGGAGGAGGAAAGCTGCCCGACTGTGAAGTATGCATAAAAGGAAAAATGGCCAGACTCCCGTTTTCACCTGTAGAAGGACCCCAATCTACACAAGCACTGGAAATTGTGCATAGTGATGTCTGTGGGCCCGTCAACGTTGCAACATTAGCCGGAGCAAGATACTTTCTGACTTTCCTGAACGACTATACCAAATATTGCTGTGTTTATTTCATCTCGCACAAATCTGAAGTGTTTGAGACATTCAAATAATACAAAAGCAAGGTTGAGAAGTTTCACAATAAACCAATCAAAAGTTTCCAGTCAGACAACGGATCGGAATATTGCAACCGACAGTTTGATGAATGCCTGAAACAACAAGGGATTAAGAGAAGGCTTACAACACCATACACACCTCAACAAAATGGTCAAAGTGAGCGCAAAAATCGATCGAAGGGAACATACCGAAGGGAACATACCGCAGAATCTGTGGGCAGAGGCAGTGTATACAGCGAATTACCTTATCAGCCGGAAACCAGCTAAAGCCCTGAAAGGCTGTACACCCTACGAAAAATGGACCAGCCGTACTCCATCCAGTAATCATCTCCACGTGTTTGGAAGTAAAGCTTTTGTCTTGAATAAACACAGAAAAGGAAAGTTTACACCAAAATCTACAGAAGGAGTCTTCATGGGTTATGCACAACGAGCAAAAGGATTTCGCATCTACTTCCCTGAAAAAGAAAGCGTCATCATTAGCCGAGACGTGAAAGTCATTGATAAGATGTATAACAATGATGATAGCCATACTGAAGAAAGCTACGATGGTATCTTCGACGAACCGGAACGGCTGCAACCTGAAAAAGAAAAGAAGGTTATTAAAAACACAGAAATAAACAGGAAAGAGAAACTAAGAAAGAAAAAGGGAAACTCACCTGTAATAGATGTTGAGTTCACATCGAAACTCACTGAAAAACCTGTCGTGATACCTCCTGAGCCAGAACTCGAAGAACTCGAAGTCGCTAGAGAAGAACTCGAAGTCGCTAGAGAAGAACTCGAAGTCGCTAGAGAAGAACTTGAAGTTGCTAGAGAAGAACCTGAAATTACAGAGAGTACAAGTCAAGAAACAACAAACACAAGATGTCTAGAAAACCAAGTTGCAAGACCTCGTAGAGAACGTAAGGCTCCAATTTGGCATCAAGATTATATGACGAACAATACCTATTCGTCTGAAGATGAATTTCATGAGATTCCAGATGAGAGAAATCCCGATGAGCTTACATTTCTATGTAAAACGGAAAGCGGAAATGAAGAATGGCACGAAGCCATCAAAGCTGAAATAAGGGCACAAATCAAAAATGATACTTGGAATGTCATTAAGAAAGAAAAAGACATGAAAGTTGTTGACTACAAAATGGTACTGAGGAACAAATGGACGCCTGAAAAAGGAGAAATAAAGAAGGCCAGGCTCGTAGCACGCGGATTTAGTCAACGTCCAGGCATTGACTTTAACGAGACATTTGCACCTGTCTCAAAATTAAGTTCCATTCGATCTGTAATAGGAATAGCTGTTGAAGAAGACTTAGAACTAAACCAAATGGACGTCACAACAGCAATCAGCATACCTAAATGGAGAATTAGAGGAGAACATTTTCATGAAATACCCAGACTATATAGAACAATACGTAGCTGAAATAATGGTACAGGCATGTGACGACGACGATCTTACGTTGTACAACAAGGCAAAGACAATGTTGGAAGACATAAAGAGCACCAGAGAAGAAAAAGTATGTCACCTCAAAAAGGCTCTTTATGGACTAAAACAAGCAGGACGGCAATGGTACACTAAACTAGATACCGAGCTAAAGAACATCGGATTCGAAGCATCAAAAGCTGATCCTTGTGTCTACATATTAGCCAAAGGAGGAGATAAGACAATTGTTGCCATATATGTAGACGACCTTCTCATTGCATATTCTAGCCAAAGAAAACTTGCCGAAATCAAGAAAAAGTTAAACCAAAAATTCGAAATTAAAGTCTTGGGAAAACCAAAACGCCTGATTGGAATAGATTTAGAATACAAAGGGAAATACATAAAGCTATCACAAAAGAAGTTCATACAGGAAACATTAAAGAAATTCAATATGGAGGAATGTAAACCTACCATAACTTTACTTTGACTCAGGATACTATGTACCTGTCTCATAAAACAAAAAAACGAGTAGCTACATTTTTAGCGTATAATATATGCGACACAGTTGTAAATACTATAACGCAGTCGCCTTCAGTTTTAGTTAGTATTAGTACAAATAGTAGTGTTTTAAACTAGATAGTTCGACAAAAGAGGACCCCTCAAAACATAAGAAAATTTTACAAAATAAGCAGGGGTTTTCTGGCAATCAATTGAAAAATACTAGGACAAAGGGTAAGCCCCACTTAAATATTTCCCATCAAAACATGCAGGGGCTACCTGGCAAAGAACTTGTATTAGAATTATTTCTTAATCATTCAGACACCGATGTTGTTTGTATTACAGAACACTGGTTAAAGGAAAATATGATGTCTTTTAACATAAATAATTACAAAATTGTCAGTTGTTACAGAAAGACTGCCGATAGAGGTGGTTCTTTAATCTTAGTAAAAAATAATATTAAGATGAAACAACGGAAAGATATTCTTGCACTTACTGTAGAAAGACAAATAGAGGTATCCTGTGTTGAGTTGGGTAGCCATATTATTGTTTGTGTCTACAGACCTCCGAGAGATGAAAACGGCCATGGCAATTTTGAAATGTTCGAGAAAATTATGGAGGATGCCCTCATTATACTTTGTAATAGTAGAAAAAAGTTAATTATTTGTGGCGATTTTAATGTAGATTTGCTTGTAGATACAACATTGAAACAACGATTAATAACTCTGTTCAAATCATTTAATTTATGACATATATTTCTAGAGCCGACTAGAATTACACTTACCAGCCAAACTTGCTTAGATAACGTATTTTGTGACTGTGCATTCACAAGTAAAAATGTAATTAACTGCTTACCCTCCGATCACAGTGGTCAAACAGTTTCATTCCCAATTGCCAGTAAAAATAGGACTGATCCATCATTTTATAGGCCTGTTACATCCCATAGACTAGAGACGTATATGAAAAAGTTAGATATAAATTTGCCAGTACCGGATTTTGATGAACAGAACCCAAACAAAATCTATTCAGACTTCTTCAGCATTATTCAGACAGAATTCAATAAAGTTTTTAAATTAAAGAAAGTCAGTGACTACAACGGTAAATCTAAATTTAATGACTGGGCAACGTTTGGAATTCGTAAAAGTAGAGTTATCTTATATGACCTTTATGAACAAAAAACCTATAACTTTGATCGAAAATTTCATGACTACGTTAAAAAATATTCCAAAACTTTCAAGTTGGTTTGTAGAACTGCAAAAACTTTACACATTAATAGAAAAATTCAAAATTCAAATAATAGAATGAAAACAGTTTGGCAAATAATAAACCGCGAAACTGGCAAAGTTATACCAAGGGACAATGATTTCTGCCAAAAGATAGGTGATGATGTTGTTAAATCCAGCGTTGATGTTGCTCGAGCTTTTGAAACATTCTTCACCAATGTACCCTTACTCACAACAGATCGTCTAAATTCATCTCCATATGAAGCAGAGGTATTGTTAAAAAACAGCACTAGCATAAGTAATGTATATTTAAAATTTCATCATGTATATCCCCAGGACATTGTCAAAACGTTTAAATTACTTAACTTAAAAAATACGGAAGACCTGTGGGGTATATCAGTCAAAGTCATTGGTTCAGTAATTCTAGCTATAGCCCCACACTTAGCTTATATATTCAATAAATGTGTTGACGATGGGGATTTCCCAGACCTCATGAAACACAGTAAACTGATACCTCTGTTCAAGTCGGGAGATAAGGGTGATCCTTCAAATTTCAGACCAATATCTGTTCTTCCAACACTAAGTAAAATATTTGAAAAGATTATACTCAATCAAATGCTCTCACACTTCAACCGTACAAAACAACTCCACGCCAAACAATACGGTTTCACTAGGGGTAAATCGACTACGGATGCAGGTATTACCCTTATATCTCATATTTATTCTGCATGGGAGGCCGCACAGGATGCTATCGGAGTTTTTTGCGACCTGTCGAAGGCGTTTGATTGTGTTGATCATAATACGCTATTAATTAAATTAAATCATTACGGAGTTAGAAATAAAGCGTTGGATCTACTAAGATCATACCTAAGCAATAGAATTCAAAAGGCAGAAGTTAACGGCGTAAAATCTGATGGATCGGGTGTTAAAATGGGCGTTCCACAAGGTTCCATACTAGTCCCTTTCTTTTTCCTGGTATATATTAATGATCTGCCTTTCATGGTGGAGAAATTAACTGACATAGTGTTGTTTGCTGATGATACTTCACTGGTCTTCAAAATTGAAAGACAAAAAGGAGAATTTGATGATGTTAATGGTGTATTGTCTTTAACCTTGAATTGGTTTACAGTTAATAATTTATTGTTAAACGCTGGTAAAACCAAGTGTATCAAATTCTCACTTCCAAATGTCAGGCAAGTTGAGACCAGTTTAGTGTTAGACAACAGCACGTTAGAATTAGTAAATGATACGAAGTTTCTTGGAATAACCATTGATAGCAAATTGCAGTGGGGACCCCACATAGATAAATTGGCTGGTAAATTAAGTTCTGCGGCTTACGCTGTTAGGAACATCATACAAAGCACGGATGTGGCTACATCTAGGCTAGTATATTTTAGTTACTTTCATAGTGTGATGTCCTATGGTATCTTGTTGTGGGGGAAAGCAGCGGATATTCAAACTATTTTTATTTTACAGAAAAGAGCTATTCGAGCAATTTATAATTTAAAACGAACAGACTCCTTAAGAGAGCTTTTTAAAGAAATTGACATACTAACAGTAGCTAGTCAATTTATTTTCGAAAATATAATGTAAAAACGAACAGACTCCTTAAGAGAGCTTTTTAAAGAAATTGACATACTAACAGTAGCTAGTCAATTTATTTTCGAAAATATAATGTATGTACGCAAGAACCTTACAACATTTTCCAAACTTAGCGATAGCTGTAATGTTTACCTAAGAAATAATCACAGACTATGTGCGCCCCGTTTTAGACTCGCGAAGGTTAGCAATTCTTGGCCTCTGGAGATTTTGAAATTGCCATTTGAGCAATTTAAAAAGCATGTTAAAGCGACATTGTCGAAAAAGGGATATTGCAATGTTCAAGATTACTTAAATGACAGGACTGTATGGGGTTAAACTGGCTCAACACAGACCTTGCTGTTAATAATTTTGTAATTATTTATTCCAGCTTATTAAATAAAAATAAATCATAATTGTATTAGTTAAGCACAACCTATTTTTAAAAGAGATCTAAAAATCAATCTGTGGGAGTTTCTACGCCCTTCTTCTCCCACAGTGGTCCAATGTAAATATCTACAGTAATAAAGTACTTTTGAGTTTGAGTTTGAGTTTACCACGACACCAATGGAAGTAAATCGGAATTTAGAACCTATTGGAAAAGGAGGAGATGAAAACTTACCATATAGAAACCTGATTGGAACTTTAATGTATGTGTCAGTTGCTACCAGGCCTGACATATCATTCGCTGTCAATTACCTGTCCAGATTCAACGATTGTTTTGGACCAGAACATTTCAAATCTGCAAAGCGAATCCTCCGTTATTTAAAAGGCACAATGGACATTGGCCTAACTTACACCAAAACGCAAAAGCCATTAGAAGGCATGGCAGAAGCTGATTGGGGAGCTTGCAAGATGGATCGAAAATCATGTTCTGGTTACACATTAAAATATGCCGGGGCAGCTGTCAGCTGGGCTTCCAAAAAGCAAAGAAGCGTAGCCTTATCAACGGCTGAAACCGAGTATTCTGCTCTTACGGAAGCAGCAAAGGAAGCTGTCCACCTCAGGTCACTCTTCAAAGGTTTCGGCATTTACTTTGAACAGATAAGGATCTGGAACGACAATCAAGCCGCATTAAAATTAGGACAGAACCCTATAGTATCTTCAAAATCGAAGCATGTCGACCTCAAGATGCACTACATACGAGACTGCATAAAGGAAGGTGTCATAAATATCTCGTATATGCAAACTGAAGACATGGAAGCGGATTTGTTGTCAAAGGCATTACCAGGGCCTAGACTCACAATACTTAGAAGCAAAATTGGACTGCTGCATTAGTGCTATGAGGAGGAGTGTTGTGAATGTATATTACACATCACTATTTGCATGGCGCAACACTACTGTTGCCTTGGTTACTTGAAAAACTTACTTGTCAAATTGAACTAAAAGAAAATTTTCTCAAATAATATGTTAATCTTATATTATTATAAGATACGCGAATAAAACCAGTGATTCAATGTAAGACGTTTATTTACTCAACTGCTGCACCACCCTACACTTATCCCCCCCCCCCCAACCTCCTCTTTCCAAACGATACTAAATCCTCACCGCAAAGTTTCCTTTTCATCAGGGTTCCGGAAGAAATCTCTTTTCAGACAGTATCTTCAGTTTTTCTGTATGGTAGGTTTTTAGATTGTGTAGGTACAATAAAGGATAAACTAAATTATTTAGTACGTACTACCCAGGGAACACGTGGACGTAAAATCGCAACATAATAAATTAACGACCTATTTGCTAGTAAAACAAAGTTATCAAAGAGGATAGATACAATACTTTAGTGGCACCAAACAAATCACAGAGTAAGTAAGTAAAGAGTTTCGTTCATCTGAGCACTAAACTAATGCACATATTCTATCAATGTCAAAAACCTCAAAATACCACTATTCAGGTTATGTTATTCTATTGGGAGTTAGTTCCCTTCGCTTGTATTTGTAGTCGATACAGTCTCACAATGGGGACCAGAGTGAATGGTGACTTCATTGATGGCGATGATGCAGAGCTGGGCAATGACATAGGAGCAATGACTTCCCAATATACGGAAAGTGAGTACGCCTCCCATGTATTTGGACTCTATTGTCCAGTATAGTAAGAAAGATAATTAGGTGGGTCGGCCTGCACATTAGCGTAGTAAGCACTACATGCCAAAAATTCAGAGAGGGATATACATATGCAGAAAAACGCGTCCCGCCAGGTTTCTTAAGGTGGGTCCAGACATGTTCTTTTGTCCGTAACGTACCTCCGTATCGTATCAGAGCGTCGCGATCCAAGAACGCTGGTTTTTGAACTCCCGGATCGGCTGCGATCAGACGCGCCGTACCACCGCACCGTATCGAACGGGCGTCCAAACCAGCGTTCTTGGATCGCGACGGTGATACGATACGGGACGGTACGTTACGGACAAAAGAACATGTCTGGAGCCACCTTTAGCGCTGCAGTCTCTGACTGAATGCCGCCTGGAGGGGGTAGCGGCGGCGCGGAGGCGCATGGGTACAAGAGAGATCTCTGACTGAATGCCGCCTGGAGGGGGTAGCGGCGGCGCGGAGGCGCATGGGTACAAGAGAGATCTCTGACTGAATGCCGCCTGGAGGGGGTAGCGGCGGCGCGGAGGCGCATGGGTACAAGAGAGATCTCTGACTGAATGCCGCCTGGAGGGGGTAGCGGCGGCGCGGAGGCGCATGGGTACAAGAGAGATCTCTGACTGAATGCCGCCTGGAGGGGGTAGCGGCGGCGCGGTGGCGCATGGGTACAAGAGAGATCTCTGACTGAATGCCGCCTGGAGGGGGTAGCGGCGGCGCGGAGGCGCATGGGTACAAGAGAGATGCATTGTTTATCGTGGGATGATTTCATAAATTGAATTTTCGCGAAAATATAGGGATTTTGCAAAAACACGAAAAATTGGACAATGGTGATTATATTTGACATTTGATTAAATGGTGACGACCTCTGTGGCGCATCGGTTGTGGCTCTGTCTACCATGCGAGAGGTCCCGGGTTCGATCCCCGGCTGGGGGTATAGAAAAAAAATACCCCATGTCTTGGATGTTTATATGGGTGTGACGTCGCTGTTTCTGGTACCCACGACACAGGGTATCCTAGTGTGGGGCCAGAAGCAATGTATGTGTCTGTATGTAAATTGTATATTTTTCAATCTCACTGGAAAAAGGGATTTTGCGAAAACGCGAGTCGCCTTACTAACATTGGATATCGTTAACAACTGATTGGCTTGATTTTTGCATGCTTGCCAACTCTTATTCTGATTGGTTCCTAGTTTTAGGCTCAAGCTTTGAGGCATTCTAACATTTATAAAGACCAAGAAATGACAATGCCGATTCATAGGAACTTTACTTTTTATTGAACGTTCTATACATTACAGGGTGACTTTTAATTACCTGACCAAATTTCAGGGTTCTTTCAGGTATATTTCGAACGTTGTCAAAACACCGTTATAAGGTGGATTACTCGAAATAAAAATAAAAAATATATATTTTCTCTAACATAAATCCATCCATTAAGCCATTATAAGTCATAAATTCTCAACTATAAATTTGAATATATTGAAACGTATAAACTCATGTCAACAATTTTCTCTCTCTCTCTCTAATTCGTAGAAAATCCTATCAACGAACACAGTTGCCCGCGGCGGCGTCCGAGCGCGAGCCGCGGGCGCTAGCCCGGCCGACAGACAGACAGACAGTGTTGCAGGAATGTTACTTTTGTAAAATTTTACTTTACTTTTGACCCCCTGATGTTACCTCCATGTTACATGACTCAAAATGTTAATTTTACGTTACCTTTAGGTCAATCTACATTATTAAAATATTTTCCAGCGTACAAAAAATAATCGTGAAACGGAACGCATCCATGAAAGTATTTGATTTTGTTCGTCATGTGTTGTCTTACCATCTTCCCGTAGCTTTCATAGGGTAGCTGGCGTGGCATACCCTGTCGATAGGGCGGCAGGCATTGGCTTTGGCTTTGGCTGGCTTACTGGCATGCTGTGATTAGCTGGCTTGGCTAGCCATGCAGTAGCTAATTGGCTGGTTGTTACATATTGGATATCTAGCAGATAGGAGGTAGGTACCTAGTAACTCAACATTTTGTAGTACCTAGTCTAGTAGGTAGGTATGTGCTTTCTAAGACTTCTACTGGTAAATAGGTAGGTAGGTTAGTCTGTTATCCATGATTATTCCTGGAACTGTAGTGTAGTAGAAATCATTCGTAGATGTCTTTGTTATATTGGTAGGAGTATGGGATAAGCAGACGGGGAGCAAACGACGACGGCCGCAGCAGAGGCCAGCGCCGCGCTGCTCCGCCGCGGGTTTGATTGAAGTGCCGACAGCGTGGCCGGTAGAGGCCGCGGCAGTGGCTTTCACCACAGCCATTAATTAGCACTGCTCAAGCCGCAGCTACCACCACCAAGCCACCGCCGGTCTTGCGGAAAGAGAGGCTGCCACACCTCCGCAAGAAGCTGGAACTCAAGCGCCATCTTCACTGAACTTGACACCATATTCGCTGCCCCGTCATCAAGGCGGAGATCAACCGGCTCGGAGAAGAGTTACGCGCGGACATCACCGAGCTGAGGGGACAGTCCTGGGAGTGCACCATCGACCAGGCCTCCTGGGAAGACACTGCCCTTCATCGACTCAACCGCAGCAAAGTCAAAGTCAAAGTACTTTATTACTGTAGATATTTACATACACTTAGCAAACGTCATTTTTTGCCTCTTCTCTACATTGGACCACTGTGGGAAAAGCAGGGCGTAGAAACCGCTACAGATAGATTTTTGGATCTCTTTTAAAAATAGGTTGTGCTAAACTACTACAAATATGAAAAATTTAATTGTTATGATTAATAAGCAGGAATAAATAATTACTAATTACTCAATAATTACAAAATTATTGACAGCAAGGTCTGTGTTGAGCCAGATTAACCCCATACAGTCCTGTCATTTAAGTAATCTTGAACATTGTAATATCCCTTTTTCGACAAAGTCGCTTTAAAATGCTTTTTAAATTGCTCAAATGGCAATTTCAAAATCTCCAGAGGTATCTTATTGTAGTAGAGAATGCACTGACCCTTGAAAGAATTGCTAACCTTCGCGAGTCTAAATCGGGGCGCACATCGTCTGTGATTATTAACATTACAGCTATCGCCAAATGTTGTAAGGTTCTTGTACATATAAATACATTATATTTTCGAAATTGACTAGCTACTGTTAGTATGTCAATTTCTTTAAAAAGCTCTCTTAAGGAGTCTGTTCGTTTTAAATTATAAATTGCTCGAATAGCTCTTTTCTGTCAAATAAAAATAGTTTGAATAACCTCTGCTTTCCCCCACAACAAGATATCATAGGACATCACACTATGAAAGTAACTAAAATATACTAGCCTAGATGTAGCCACATCCGTGCTTTGTCTGATGTTCCTAACAGCGTAAGCCGCAGAACTTAATTTACCAGCCAATTTATCTATGTGGGGTCCCCACTGCAATTTGCTATCAATGGTTATTCCAAGAAACTTCGAATCATTTACTAATTCTAACGTGCTGTTGTCTAACACTAAACTGGTCTCAACTTGCCTGACATTTGGAAGTGAGAATTTGATACACTTGGTTTTACCAGCGTTTAACGATAAATTATAAAATGTGAACCAATTCAAGGTTAAAGACAATACACCATTAACATCATCAAAATCTCCTTTTTGTCTTTCAATTTTGAAGACCATTGAAGTATCATCAGCAAACAACACTATGTGAGTTAATTTCTCCACCATGAAAGGCAGATCGTTAATATATACCAGGAATAAGAAAGGGCCGTAGATCCAACGCTTTATTTCTAACTCCGTAATGATTTAATTTAATTAATAGCGTATTATGATCAACACAATCAAACGCCTTCGACAGGTCGCAAAAAACTCCGATAGCATCCTGTGCGGTCTCCCATGCAGAATAAATATGAGATATAAGGATATTACCTGCATCCGTAGTCGATTTATCAAATC
Source organism: Argyresthia goedartella (assembly GCA_949825045.1). Taxonomy (NCBI): domain Eukaryota; kingdom Metazoa; phylum Arthropoda; class Insecta; order Lepidoptera; family Argyresthiidae; genus Argyresthia; species Argyresthia goedartella. The sequence continues at coordinate 8,860,739 of OX463812.1, read as the reverse complement.
ATCCTACGACTCTTACAAGGTCAAGAAACCTGGCGGAGCCTAAACAGTGTACAGGCTATGCTCTCAATTGCCATGCAAGTGAGCGACTGATTCGTGACACATCCCAGTTAGCGGCGTTTCTGTTCATTACTCAGTCAGTCGTAGTCCCAATACCGCACGATATTAGTCCCCCTATGAAAAAATCCTAGAACATCCACGGTACACATTTCAGAGTGGACGACATCGTTTTTGGATGTAAATTACCACTTTCAAATATTCAAGTATACCGGGATGGTCCCAAGCTTGAGGTTCTCTTAAAAATGTTTGATATTGTTTATGTGTGCTCTGTCTGTTTCTGTTCTGTTCAGGACACAGGGTATCCTGCGAAGCGAAGCGAGCGAAGGGCTCCATTTCGACAAGATAGGAGGCCAATTTTGCTTTCGTCTGTCTCTATGTCTGTGCCTGGCAGTTCCGGTCTAGGCGCCACAGTTTTCAAGCGATCCTCACAAAACTTGGCACACGTGTTCCTTGAATTAAAAGTCTTTTTTTATGTTATGACGTTACGACGTCATAAAAAAATTGTATGGGATTTTTTTATTTTTTCTTCTGAAACCTATCAAATTAACGGGCTTCATAAGCCGGTTCTAAACATATACTACACCATTACCTTTCGGCCGCCTGTTTTCTAATAATCCCAGAAATATTTTCAAAACATACCAAATTTAGACTCCTCGCAGTAGGTGACGAATAAGTAAAGATGATCTATACAGACCATGAGAGTGAGTGTAATAGACTATAACTATATTCGTGAAAAGTCAATAGTTTGTAGTTTAAATCGCAAAATGTAGTTCATAAAGTTATTGGTGCGGCTACTTTACTACTTGATTTTGATTGATTCTAAAATACTTACCTATGAATTGGTTCACAGTTCCCTCTGTTAGCGAGTTCTACTGCCCACAGGGCCACTAGTAAATATTTATATTTATGTTGATGTTCTTCTGCCACTCCAATTGGAAATCCCCCGAGCACTTCAGCTAGGCGTGTTCCTTTCGCCTAGATTTCCTTATAAATTCTAGATCCCACTTTGTTGGTATACTTAGTTAAGTAAACTCATCTAGACTATCTTTTACAATGTACGAAGATAAAGCACTTTTTAATACCTACAATCCAACGGCACTGGGTTTTTATTGCACGCTACCTGGGAGATCGTGACACAAGTCATGTGAGGGGCAGCACGTGTTCTCATGTGGGGTGGCCGAGGCACTAACCGCCATGCTCAGAGTCATTAAATCGTTCACTAAATAATCCTTATGTAATCATTAACCGTCCCTGCGTATGGCAGTAAGTGAACTCTGGCTAGGAGTCAAAAGAGATCCATTAATTAAATACGTACTTAATATTTCTTTTTACTACTTACTTTATTACTTTCAATAAATTATTTGTCCCGGTTTATGCTTTTGTCTAAAATATTAAAATATTAAAGTAAATCGCAAGATCTGACCCACATCTGACCAGTACATGCATCTACCTATACAGCGTGCCATTTAATGAATAGACCAAATTTCGGGGAATCGTGGTACCCATTATTATGTGAACAACTTTTCCCTAGAAACGTGTGGTCGAAAACCAAAATATTTGGGCCCCCCATAGTAAACTGCAATCAGCTGATCGGGTCAATGCGCTGAGGATTAGTAAAAAATACATTTGCGGCCGTAAGTTCCTTTGGGATAGTCGATACTAATCATGGGTACTATCATTCCTCATAATATGTTCAGCTAAGTAAAAATCACCTGTATAATTTTATCGTCCGAAAACATTCTAAAATCTTGTCAGACACACAATTACCCGTACAGGGTGTCCCGATTTGGTGGCCAAATATTTTTAAATGTTTCGTTTACAATTCTGCCATCTCGTGCTATGAATGAACAAATATTATATACTGTATTACCACTATTAAAAGTTGAATGACATGGGTTGGAGGTAGTCGAGGTTGACAATGTTATGATTATGATTTTTCCACCTATTATAAATGTAAGTAACTCATAGTTTTAAATATGGTTTCACTCTACAAAGACAGACAGTTATTGTATTGTTGTAGAAAAAAATAATGACACTTGTAAGTTAGTATAGACTATACACACACAAGCACAAACTATAAGTACCAGATTTAAGATTAATCTTTTTCTAATCATAACTACAGGTACATTATCAATCAATCACTAGACTTTATTTGGCTTGCTGACGTTTGAGACATAAATAACAGGGACACTGTGTCCGAATCGACACATTTAAATTTTAATATTTTTTTAGTGACTTAACATTGACTAAAAAAGTAGATAAATTATATGGACGTCCATTCATTGAGTTTTAAGAGAATACGTCTATTAAGTGGAAAAGAAAAGCCTTAGTTTTGTACCTATTTTGCACGTGTAAAAATTATTCAAAGATCCGTTTGGCCCCGCGCGAAACTAATCTAGGTATACGCATATACGCACGACAGTCTCGTCTCGCCTCTATCATCCACTCAAGCTTGGCTCGCTCATTGTTGATAATAGTCTCAAGTAGGTACAGTCAACCGACAGCTGCGCCTCCTCTTTTTATCAACATTTGACAACAATCAATCACATCGCCACTCTGCATATCCTCTTTTACAACCGTCCTTTTTGGTGCTTTATTACTTTTCTTTCGTGGAGCGTACTATCGGGAAAATTGCGATAGTCTCCACAAAGCACAATGTGTCAATTTCACTGATAACCGCTTGACGAGTGATTCTGGGCTCCTGTTGCGTGCTGTAACTAGCGTGCCTTAAAACAAGCCGAGCCCATTCCGCCGTGACAGTCGGCAACGCAACCTTCGCGGACGCACCGCGGCATGCTTCACTTGCCGTGCGCATGACCATCCGACGCGCGCGAACAAATTAAATACCCGAGACACCAGCCAATTAAAAACAAATAATTTTGATGACAAATCCAATAAAAAATATAGGACAAAAATAGACTGCCTGTGAAATCAGTGTTTATCATTTTAGAGTTTTATTTTTTGACTGTCACCTTTTGTCGTAGTGAGAATGGGTTTGAAGCCTGACGATGATAAGCGGCCGAGCAAGCTGGCGATCATGGAGGAAGATGCCTCGGATAAGCCAAGTGAGTTAATTTGTCGTCTTATTTACAGTGTGAATGATGGTGCTAACTTTATTGAATATATTTATCTACAGATGATCTTCTGGCATATTGTGCTCATCGCATTTCTTCTGGCATTTTAAACTAGGTACTTGTGAATACAGTTTCAAGGGCCTTAAAGTAGAGTAATCATTCAATTACGGTAGTTCAACCAGAGTACCTACTAGATCATCGCTCATCCAGCATTGTTCTGTGTAATCTATGTACGTAGGTGTTATAGTGCTGCCGGGTGCAAATACCTACTTGCGTGTTAACTATCCATCTCGTGTAATCTACCATATCGAGCAGAGCTATAAAATTTAAAGAAATATTAAATATTTTCAGTTACTTAATCGCTTACTCGTGTTCTATAGGTATAGTTCGTGCGTGTACACTACTGCGCTAGTATTTCATGTACGATATAGTACGATAAAGCCTATTTAGCGAAAGGCTTACCTTTGAAAGCTCAAACCCCATACATTTGGGATAAGTGCAATGAAAAATATTGCTTATTATTATTGCACATCGGGAACGATCGTGTGGGCAGCAACATCTGGCCGAGACGGGCACTGGATGGGTGTCCGTTTCTATGTGGCATTTGATTCATGTGCTTCCGTGAGTCCCAGCCACTACCGCTACTCGGTGGTATTAGTCGTGGAGCTGTGTCAGAGGCCTATAGGGCAGCTTGATAACTTCAGACAGTGAGGTTGGCCACCAGCCCGACACTCCTCCATCAACCCGCACTGAGCCTGCGTAGTGGAGTATGGCTTAATCTTACTCTTATCCGGATAAAGGCCCGTGCCCCTCGGTAGGGACATTAATGGGCTACATTTATTTATATGTGTTTATTATGTACGCAATAAGGAAACGTCAAAAGTTAAATAAATGAAAGAATGGAGTATACTTTACGACAGAAATAGCATAATTATTATTTAGGTAGCAGTCTTAGATTCTGCAAAGAATTAAACATAACTATCAAATTCTTCAATCATTGGTACCCTCATCATAAAAGCTATCTATTAATCATCTAAGCTAATTTTAACTCAATGTTGGGTAGACAGACAGTTGTCGCATTTAAGTTGAGCAGTTGCGTACGTGAGGGTAATTTCGCAAGTGACCAAATTTGTTTTGTGAGTTTACAAGATAAATATTGCCGACTATGACATGCCCACTTTTAGAACACCGCTCCACATCCTGATCTATATTTTTGTCTTCTTTACTAGGTACATAAAATGTTTAATATATTCTAAGCCGTGTCTTTCGGTAAACGAACGTCAAAATCTATTGTTTATTCTCCGAGCGGGCGAAGCGTCTACGTTATAGCTTGGGCAAAAATACTTTCGCATTACGTCGTATTTTTCAACCGGTTGACGTGAAAATTTTGAGCAAATTCGAAATAGAATGTTTGTCGATTAAGTTTTAGGATTTTTTCAAAATGGCGGAGCTATGGGGTTGCAAAGTTATTGATAATTTCATTCTCGATGAACGTTAACAGGTGTATTCATAAGTTTGTATGTGGTATTGGAATAAAATGCAGTCGGTTTTTATATTTGTTTTAGTAATAATTCTACGTGTTTATCAAAACAATAAAAAAAACGCATATTTCCTGTGTCACCCGCGAGGTCTACAGCTCACAGAGCCACTAGTTTAAACAGTTCTTTATCCGAGGTCTAACTTTTTGTAGTAAAACCGTTACCGTGTTACTGTAAAAAATGTTACACATAGTTGAACCTCAGAACAAACGTCAAATCCAGTACATTTTTGTTTTTAAACAAGTGCTGAACAGAAGTTTATTTTTTGTGGTAGGACCCGGAATGTATTATTTTGCATTCAATGTATCAAACAAAGGCATCTCATAGCGACAATTTTTTCACCAGCTAACGCATAGTTCAATGGCCTACTAAAATCTTCCGAATGAGGTCTCACGCCTGCTCATACACACATCCAAGTTTATTACTATTGTCATACAGTACAGGATGTTCGTCGTATGACATTCCGCAAACGATTGCTCCTCCCAAGGTAGGACAATGCAGTTTGGGCACTATGTCTGATGTGAACCCCCATGAGCTCTGATAAAAACACAAATGACACTTTAATAAAATTGGGAGGAGATAAACCTTGTTTTATCTACACACGTATCATAAACCCTCTTTACTGCGTACAAAAAACGCACGTTACGATCAGCATAATGTTAAACTACTTGGTAAAAACTCATTTATTATCTGAAAAATTACACATTATGACCATAATGTGTAATTTTTCTACATATTATGAAATTCAAATTTCGAACGCCGACGCCCGCCTGCGTGCTGCCCCTAGTTTGTCTGTGAAGTTGGTACTACAGACCAAGCTAAACAACTGCAGAGCCATAATGCCGGTCAAACACGCGGTTCCTGAATACATCAAAGAGAGCTTATGATATGTGTGTAGATAAACTAGTGTATGTAACTGTACATAATCAGGCATTATGTAGCAGTTACATAAACTACTATTATAATCCCTATTGTGTGTTGTTATAATAAAAATAAGCATAACAACAACATAAATATTTCTTTCATTGTAACCCATTGTTCTTTAATTTTCAGTTTGTTAGTCAATGTTTGACAGATAATGTCCACGGACACACGTTTTGTTGATATATTTAGAATCCATTCACATTTACAACAATTTTTCCATAAACACCTGTGGAAACGTGTATATTTTTTGCGACGTTAAAAATAAACGTAATAGCCGAAATTTACTTACGACCTTCAGTTCAGGCAACAATTGACCATGTATGGTACAAATCCTTACCAATTTAAACATACCCACTTAATGTTTATTGTTTAAATTGTCCTCTTAATTATATTAATGGGCAGAATGTTTTTTATTTGTTAAACCACCTGATACATTTTTTTTTTGGTTTATTGACAGTTGTATTTTTAATTAGTCTGTTTGTGTTTGTTTAAAAGAAAATCTGTTGAGATAGAAGAGAAAACTTAGTTTTGTCGTAAGGTGAAATCTGGAAAGTTGTTAAATAAATAAGCAAATTAGATTTCATCAAACAATCATAAGTTTTAGAGAAAATAACTGGCCTGAATATCTAAGCTAGCTTTATTTTGAACGAATCAGCTATAAATTCAGAAAACGAATAAGGAATCTTACCTGCAATCGTACTGTACATATATTTTCGTCGACGTGTTAATTAGGTTATACTATGCTAATGAAACACCTAAAGTGATTATCCAAACATCTCGTAGTAAAACATCATATTTATAGTATAAAAGTCCCATTAATCTGTTTCTGATGAGTTATGTTGTTTAATTAGGTAACAAATTATAAGTGTGTCATCTAAACATAAAAAATAACCTTTGCGAAATATTTTGGCGCATGAATAAATATATCTGAAATATGTTTTCTTTCTTCACCTATATTCATTGGATCATCCATCATTGTATTACAAAATACTTTATCCATTTAATGTACAGTACCTACTGGCACATTGAACTATAGTGTTACGGCAGTATCTATTACTCGTACAATACCACCGCTGATACATATTTCACATATTAACGATTACTTAATTTATTTATAACAACTAGTTATTTGAATGTAAGAAGTTGCGTACTTTGTTGCGAAAGTGAGTGATCACGTTTTCTCTTATCAATCAAACAAGGGATATAATAAATGTATCAATTAACCTCTACGAAATTACAAAAACTGTCTGTTATTCGATTATTTTCTTTCACAAACTTTTATTCGATTATTTATTTATGAATATCGATGTCAAGGCTGCATAAGCTCGCTCACGTGTACATATATTTGCAAACAACTCCGCGTTAAATACCTATAACATTATTAAATTAATGATTATGTTAAGGTACCTAGTTGATAATTATCTTTTCCGCATTCTAACCTCAAAATAGCAACTTCGCCGCTTGATTTTGGGAACTCAGCGGAAAAATTCTAATCCTACCTCGTTTGAAAAGGCGTCTTTACGAGCCTCGCTACCACCTTCGCCTACGGCTCGTGCAACTTCTCGGTTCGTCAATATAGTTAAGACTTTGCGAACTCGTAGGAAATCTACTATTATATGTTTTTACAAATAGTAAAAATCTTTATTGCGGTGTATAGTAAGAAACCAATCGTACATATTTTTACGCATTCCATAAATTTCGCGCGCGCCGTGTCGCGCAGCAAACCGGTCACCTTGTATGAAGTTTTACCACGCGAAGTGTTCTACCTATAGTTGAATTTTAACAAAACCTTAGAACGATGAAAATTTTGATGGCAGAATTGCAGCAGAAGAGAAGATGGCAGAAACAGAAAGAAGTTGCTGGTTGGGGTTATTCTATTTCATTGTTACATCAAAAGTATGTGAAAATTGAACCAGCCGTTGCGCCGGCTGTTAACGACACTTTCTGCGTGGACTGAATCGTGACAAGATTCATTTTTTTAATTGCCATTTAAAAAAAACATCGCGACATTTACAAGGTTCACTCAATTTTTTCCTATGATGCTATCTCATTTATTCTGAGACAGCCCTAACTATGGTGGATCTTCCGTAAATAAGTGAGTCAACATTTCCTCCGTAGTTTCCTGATGAGGCCGAAGGACTTTTCGTCTCATAGTACCTACCTACTATGAGAAGGAAAATACTGTTTCTGAATACTCTTCCCAGATGTCTAACCCAGTTCTTAGCATATAAAATGTCATTTATCTTCTAGAACCATATAAAATCCACTTTATTTAAAAAAGGATATTACAACATTCAACATTACATTGACAAGAGTGCATGGTGTTAATCTAACCCAACGAAGAACTCGCCTAATAATTTTGTTATTATTCCTGCATAATATTTATTACGGGTACGTATCATTACACCTAAAGTTGCTTCAACTATTTTCGATATAACTACGGTCAAAAGACCTACCGTTTAGAATAACTAAAGATCGTTTCACATATTTTTGTTATAACTACTGATTGAATTGCCTAATGGACGACTCACCTACGGTCAACTCACCTACGGTCGACTCACCTACGGTCAATTCAACTACCACTAATGGTTTAAAAAATAGGTGCGACGACGAGCGGAGCGAGGAGGAGCGTGTTAGGTGTACATGTAAGACAAAAAGCTGAGCCGAGCGAAGCGGAGCGGAGCGAGGCGAATTCCGATGGTTGGCGTATTTAGATATGTCGTAGGATTATTTGATAAACCGATTTTTCGTGAGAATCCTAGGGATATTGCAATTCAAGAAGTCTAAATACGCCAACCATCGAAATTCGCCTCGCTCCGCTCCGCTTCGCTCGGCTCAGCTTTTTGTCTTACATGTACACCTAACACGCTCCTCCTCGCTCCGCTCGTCGTCGCACCTATTTTTTTAAACCAGATTCATAAGAAAATATCATGGGTACCCTACAGTATGATATGGCCAAACGTATAAACCGTAGGCCAATAAACCAATAGATGAATCGTCCGTTAGTGCTATTGAACTTAGTTGAAACAAACTTAGGTAAGTTAAACAATAGTTGAGTCGTCCAGTAGGCGAGATGAACATAGGTGAATCGACCGTAGTTATATCGAAAATAGTTGAAGCAACTTTAGGTGTAATGATACGTACCCATTTATTACTGCTAAAAGTAGGTAGGTAGGTCTTCTAGAATGTGTTTGTGTTTGTAAATATGGGTCTCCGATTGAATGACTAGGGTGCGAGGTAGGGTATCTAAAATCCCGGATTTTTTGAAAACCGGGAATCCCGGTTTTCATCGTCGATGAAACCGGAAATTTCCCGGGATCCCGGGATTTTCGGTGCGATGAAGGTATTTGCAATTTAAAATGATTAAATACGTACTTAGTGTTACTTATTGTGGGGAAAACAGGTAGGGGATTATAAAATAAAAATAATAGTAATAATATATATATATTTTAATGTTATTAAATAATTCACATGGCTTGAAATTGTTGTGGCCTGCATTTTAATAAAGCTAAACACGAATCATTAAAAAGTTTGAGGTCATATAAAACATACATTTTTACACAGCAATCCTCTGAATTTTAACAAATAACAATAAGTTTATATTTGGCAACATTTTCTAGTTATCTCTATCATCAAATAATACTTAAACTAAAATCACAGAATCAACGCAAAACGATGCCTTATTAAAAATATCCTGATTAATCCGTTCAACTGACGAAGTATCTAAATAAAAAATATTGCAAAAATAACAAGGTTAATTACCATCTTTATAATTAAATGACTAAAACAAAAAAATCACAGAATTACTACAATGACCCTGAGCTACACAAAACAAAATTGAAATTTAAGTTATGTTTAGTTAATGACATTTAGTTCTGAAGCTAAATATAGATAACCTTTAAAAGTTAGTTAAATATCAGATTTGATTTCATGTAGCTCAGGGATATTGTCTTAAGATACTATAGCATACTACAGTATCTAATGTACTTAGTCAGTCAGTGAGTGCCATTTGGAAGGCTTTTGCACTAAACTAAAAAGACAACTAAGGGCTCTAAACGTCATAATGACGTCATTTTAGTTCATATAAACAACTAAAATTACGACATTATGATGTTTAGAGCCCTTAGTTGTCTTTTTAGTTTAGTGCAAAATCCTTCCAAATCGCCCCCAGTACATAAATAGTCTAAATAATGTTGAAGTAACTAAATCTAATAAAATACACATATTAAAATCACACAATAACAATAAAATAATTATTTTTCAGGGTTTTCTTCTTTGTAATAAGACCTCAAAAATATAATAGCGTCTAAACTTCTGTCACCTAAACGTGATCTGATTTTATTACAAATTAAACCGGCCGAGGAAAATATTCTCTCCGGTTCAACGCTTGTGGGAGGGATGGTAATTAGGTTATCATAGGCTTGTGACAGGAAATGGCCACGATCCCCCCCATTTTCATACAGAGCCATCTCTATTCTCACTGTAGTATGCAGGTCTTCTGATTGAGTTTTTCTATTACGTACCTAGTTCACAGCTTGATTAATTTCTTGATTAAGTTCTTCGCTTTGTGTTAATTCAGTTCTTGGGTGTACCACCAGCAGAGGTTCATTGTCATGTTCTTCATTTTCAAATTGGGCAGCCTACACAAGCAAAGGAGTTGTCTAATTGTAAGTCTAACTGCCCCAGACTTGTACAAAGACTTCTCAATAGCCAAAAGAATTAAAATATTCATTCATTGATTACTGCATCTTTGTACAGACAGTTACAGTTACTTTGTAGAACTTGTAGGAAATAATGAATAGTCTCGCTAGATGGCGGATGTTGTATGTTATTGCAAAATGGTGCTTATTTGTAGCGACGAAAAAGGTTACAGAATCATAGAAAATAAACTAACAACTATTAATTATTTAATAATTGCCTACAAGTTCTACAAACTGACTAAAGATGCAGTAATTTATAAATTAATATTTAAATGCTGTTGGCTTGTGAGAAGTCTTTGTTCATTGGTAGGGCAGTCATTTAGCCATCTTCTTTCTTACTAGGTACCTAAGTATTTCAATTCAGTTCATGCAAATAGTTACTCCATTTTACTAAGTGATACTGTTGGCCCTCAATTAAAATAAACAAATAAAGGCAGGTACATACAAAAATTAAAATATGATATTTAAAAACTTACCATTCTCAAGTTCGGCTTCGTTCCAGGGCACAAATTTGTCAAACCACCAACTCTGCATAGCGACTAAGAAGCAGGTAAAAAACTACCTGCCTGTTAGTCAGCGAGCGGCTGCATTTCGTATTTCAAAATGGCCGCTTGGACAATAACTGAATGCACAACTGCACAACCCCAAATACAGAGTTCAAAATTTATTGATATGAATAAAAATGTAAGGAAATAATGATATTGTGACTTAAATACTTTTTTCCCGAAAAAACCGGGAATCGATTTCAGAATCCCGGGATTTAAAAAACATACCAAAACCGGGAATTCCCGGGATTTTCGTTCCCGGGATTTCCCGGTTCTAATCCCTAGTGCGAGGCCAAAGAAAATGTAGGTGATATTTGGGAGTAGCACCTTTTTTTAGGGTTCCGTACCCGAAGGGTTCCAAACGGGACCCTATTACTAAGACTTCGCTGTCCGTCCGTTTGTCCGTCTGTCACCAGGCTGTATCTCAAGAACCTAGCTAGCTAGAGAGTTGAAATTTTCACAGATTATGTATTTCTGTTGCCGCTATAACAACAAATACTAAAAAACAGGATAAAATAAATATTTAAGGGGGCTCCCATACAACAATACCACATACAAACTTATGGATGCACCTGGTTACGTACATGGAGTGTGAAAGTAACCGCACCAATAACTTTGTAAACAATATTTTGCTGTGTAAAATCCAAACTATTCACTCCACACCATCGCTTCCATTGAACGGTGGTACGGAACCCTTCGTGCGCGATTTAGACTCGCACTTGACCGGTTTTTTTAGTTACAAGGGAGTCGTTATCAAAACAAATACCCCGACGACATTTTCTTTCAATACCACATAAATATTATGATTGCACCTTAACCAGGTGCAATCATAATACTAATAATACGTATGTATATACATGACGACCTCTGTGGCGCAGCGGTGGCTCTGCCTACCACGCGAGAGGTCCCGGGTTCGATCCCCGGCTGGGGATACAGAAAAAGAAAACAAAACCCTAGTCTTGGATGTTTCTATGTGTGTGACATCGCTGTTTTTATGGTTCCTACGATTCAGGGTATCCTAGTGTGTGGCCAGAAGCAATGTATGGGCCTGTATGTATATGGGCATTTATGTTTATGTTTTATGTTATATAGTGTGAAAGTAGCTTCATAAACTACATTTTGCCATCTAAATTACAACCTATTGACTTATCACTAAAATTATATAGGCAATGTCACTCCAACAACACCTCATGTATTAAAATTTGTCAAGCCGTTTTGGATGTGGCGCGGCTAAAGAAATGGTCATACATACATACTAATATATATAAACACATTCGTTCGAAAAACATAATCCTCCTCTTGTGCAGTCGGGTAACTATGGAAATGACAAAAACATAATCCTCCTCTTGTGCAGTCGGGTAACTATGGAAATGACAAAAACATAATCCTCCTCTTGTGCAGTCGGGTAACTATGGAAATGACAAAAACATAATCCTCCTCTTGTGCAGTCGGGTAACTATGGAAATGACAAAAACATAATCCTCCTCTTGTGCAGTCGGGTAACTATGGAAATGACAAAAACATAATCCTCCTCTTGTGCAGTCGGGTAACTATGGAAATGACAAAAACATAATCCTCCTCTTGTGCAGTCGGGTAACTATGGAAATGACAAAAACATAATCCTCCTCTTGTGCAGTCGGGTAACTATGGAAATGACAAAAGTTAAGTTCCTCAAGTCGAATCGCTTTCATAGTAAAGGTTTTTCAGTATGATGTTACTGAAAACCCTTGAAATATGATTACATCTTTCTGTTAACCTGTAAGATCCAAACCTGAATACGACTGCTTTTAGCCTCATAATCTGTATTAAGATATGCTCTACCACTTTAGTTTTGTTGAAGTTAAATTACAAGCCCAAATTCAATAATGATTTTGTTTGGATACTTCTTCTAGATCTAGGCAAGCTGATATCAGAAGTACTAAAAAAGAAGTAATTAAGACATCACGCGACTTACAATGAGCCATTTCAGGAAAAGGTGTCTAGATCCGACTAAACGAGAAAGTAGGCATAGCGCGGTAGGATGTAAGGGATTCCATAAAGTAGGCAGCGTAATCAGAAAAGTAACCAAGGGAAAAAACCGGTCAAGTGCGAGTCTAAATCGCGCACGAAGGGTTCCGTACCACCGTTCAATGGAAGCGATAGTGTGGAGTGAATAGTTTGGATTTTACACAGCAAAATATTGTTTACAAAGTTATTGATGCGGTTACTTTCACACTCCATGTACGTAACCAGGTGCATCCATAAGTTTGTATGTGGTATTGAAAGAATTGTTGTATGGGAGCCCCCTTAAATATTTCTTTTATCCTGTTTTTTGGTATTTGTTGTTATAGCGGCAACATAAATACATAATCTGGGAAAATTTCAACTCTCTAGCTAGCTAGGTTCTTGAGATACAGCCTGGTGACAGACGGACGGACGGACGGACGGACAGCGGAGTCTTAGTAATAGGGTCCCGTTTGGAACCCTTCGGGTACGGAACCCTAAAAAGTAGGCGATCCGCGAACAAATCTCTGATGATGTACTTATACGTAACTGTTTGTTAAAATCTATGGGCGCTACCACTTTGTCCAGCTATTGCTATTGCTATTGGGTTATAAATTCCTACCTACTTGTTACAATATTAATGAGTCGAGCGGAACAAATTCGCTGACGTGCAAAATTTGCGATTTGTTATAATAATACGTTTTGTTCGTTAGTTATAAGAGCCTGAAACTGAAAAACAACAACAAACGACCACCTATTCTTGAGATTAAATATGGCCAGAAATGCATCTTTAGCTTCAAGTCTAGGCTAAACTAGACAACATAAAAATGTAGGATAAATATATGTTATAAAAGGTCTATTAGAGATAAGAATGGACTTTTAAAATTACCGGATATCTGTTTTATTAGTACTTAAAAATGTTTTTCGCAGTGCATTATTATTCAACTAAATGAACAAGCGCTCGGAGACGAAATCAGTTTCCTATATGAAACTTACACGCAAAAATAGGTAAAAAAAGGGAAATTTTTTGGTTGTTTTATTTTATTTTTAATGTTATTATTACAGGAGTTTAGTAATATTTTCTATAATTTTCTTGGTCTCGGAGCTCGGGCTGCCCCGCGGGGCTCTGCGCGGGAGCATGCTTCAGTCTGCTTCGACGCGATGCGACGGGTATTTGTTTTCTTTGTCTAATTCTCAATGCCATTGGCCTTTGTTCAGCCCTTAACAATAGATCGGCAAATATAAAATACGGATACATTTCTTTGGGGCGTCCATTAAGTACGTGAGGCGGTTTTGACAATTTTTTGGATTCAAATAGTTTTGAGGGTCTTGCTTACTGGGTACTTTGTTTTTGATCGAGAGTAAGCAAGCGAGAAAAATCCAACACATTTTGTTTATATCAGATTATTAAAAAGTATAGCCGTGAACTTCAAATCTAGAATATGGATAGCTACAAACCTCTTTTGTAATGAGAGTTTTTTTTAAATATATGTTCTTTTTAAATAGTGTAGGCCAGGTAATTGTCATCCCGCCTACGTGAGATAAATAATTTCAAAGCGGCTACAATATTGAATGAGATTTAATGTTTTTTATCACTAATGCTCTGAAAACAAGTTGTATTTAATTCGATTTGCGGGAGTTAAATGCGATTTCCCACCCTAGAGAGGTAAGTAAAATTGAAAATCGAACGAGGCTCGTTTCTTTGTGTTTTGGGTCAAGACCTCATACTTGAGGCAAGACGCTTAAAAGTGACATAATAAATTGGTTTTCTTTTTAAAAGATCGCTCTGAGGTCAGCAAGAAAATCGCATGAACGAAAAAAGTTATTTCCTCGCACTAGTGATGGAAAAATAGAGTATGTCACTCGGGTATAAATAATCAATTACACCTTCGAACCGTAAGCTTACCTCGCTTGTACATCAATCTACTATTTTCTTTTTTAAATAAATAACTTCTCTCACAGGAGTTCTACGATTTTATTTTCAGAATTATTAAAATCTGAAAAGTTCCTGAAATATTGGACTCATTCAGAATTGTGTATCGCTAGGTACAATGCTTATACGTATCCGGGGCAGCTGTCTATACATCTATTTAGCCGTGTCCTTTGTATTATAAGAGTTTTGGATGTATTTAAAAAAATAAAACCGGCCAAGAGCTGACTCGCGAACCGAGGGCTCCGTACAATTTACGGTTTTCGTATTTTTTCCTTTACTATATGCTAGAAGACCTTTTTCTTGCCAAATATGATTCTAGGTCAAATCTTTTAATTCCCGTGAGAGTATCGAGAAAATTCAGCAAATTTGTGGCACAAATGGCCTTATCTTTTGATTGCGTTGAGCTAGAGTTGGATTTTTTCACAGCTCTAAGAGAATTTGAGATTACTAACTCCACGCGTTCCTGAGAAAAAGGGTTTTGCCAGACTGACAGACAGGCAACAAAGAGACACTCTAACCGTTTCTTTTAAACTTTTAAGGCACAGAACCCTGAACAAACTATTTGTTTCATTATTTAGCATTTTGCCATATTTTAATCAAGAAAAATGTTTTAATTTGAATTTTCTCACAAATTTTATATCGTGGGGCAAAGTGAAAAAAATACGTGGTATTTTCCGAAACCTCCGTATCCCCACGTGAGATTTGGAGAGATTCGACTCGACCCACCATCGTCCCCCTAAACAAACACCTCACGTAATTGTAACGGTTTTTCTGGCAGATTTTCATCTACTTCT
The DNA here is from genome assembly GCA_949825045.1 of Argyresthia goedartella. Taxonomy (NCBI): domain Eukaryota; kingdom Metazoa; phylum Arthropoda; class Insecta; order Lepidoptera; family Argyresthiidae; genus Argyresthia; species Argyresthia goedartella. The sequence goes on along the minus strand of OX463812.1, from coordinate 8,845,191 downwards.
TTTCCTGCAACCCGCTCTCTCGTGATCACGTCTAACTTGATGTTACTATAACTAAGTTTACTACTGTATTTTAACACACCTAAGTAAGTAACTACAAATTACAATACCTACATGTGCTCGAAAAGAGCGTTTTCCAAGCAGCCAAATCGTGTGGAAGTGCCGCTTTTTCGCTCTAGTGATTTTTACTTTTCTTTTTAACTTCTCTTGTTAACTTCTCTTGAGAAGTTATTATAATAGGTCTGAAAATTGAAATAGGTAATTTTGTGTTTTCTTTACGTTTTAAGACCTGGAGAATCATTTGCAATCATTTTTAGAGTGATGTCTGTGTGTGTGTGTGTGTGTGTGTGTGTGTGTACGTACGTATGTACGTGATCAAAATTATGGAATTCGTTTTCTCAATAACTACTGGACCGAATCGCTTTGATGACCATATCAATCGATACGCCACGTCATGACTTAGATCTGAAAGGAGTCTAGAAAAAATCGGTCCAGCGGTTCGTTTTTTATTTGTAAAAAACTGACTTTTTTGAACACGCAACGTTAATTTTGTATGTAATTCCAAGTATTGAGGGGTAGATGTGGGTTTTTGAGGGTGCTGGTTTCGAATCTTTCATCAGTTTTTTAAAATTCAAAATGGCGGACCCACTATGACGTCATCTTTTTCGTGAAAATTCTTTAAATTCGATAAAAAAAGAATTCTTCTCAAGAGAAGTTGCTTGTACGGTACTTGCTGCCGAACCGATTTTTTTTTATATTTTTAACTCCGTCATCATCAGTAATGAATCATAATTCATAATTTCTTTATTGCACACAAATAATTGAAAAAACAAGAATTACATAAAGTAGTGTACAAAAGAGAGCGTATCTCTATTATGAGATGTTCTGATGATAAAGGTTGATCCAGTCCGACGCATGGAGTTTTTTTATTATTTGAATATTGTTTTACATACAGATTGTCGTTTATATAAAAGGTACAATAAAACTAATCATTAAACGCGTTAGATTTAGATTTTGATCAATAAATTAATTTTAAATCGTAATTAATCATTAAATATGTTGGATGAACATATATTTTGCTCATGCCTATTTTGCGACACGACGTGGCAGCTATGTACATGCGCACTAGTAGATGTGTTGAGTGCGCTTTACAATAAGACCGCCATTTCACGAATTCATTGTTTAGTTCATATGTATATATTATTTGCGACACGACGTGGCAGCTATTGTACATGCGCACTAGTAGATGTGTTGAGTGCGCTTTACAATAAGACCGCCATTTCACGAATTCATTGTTTAGTTCATATGTATATATTATTTGCGACACGATGTGGCAGCTATTGTACATGCGCACTAGTAGATGTGTTGAGTGCGCTTTACAATAAGACCACCATTTCACGAATTCATTGTTTAGTTCATATGTATATATTATTTGCGACACGACGTGGCAGCTATTGTACATGCGCACTAGTAGATGTGTTGAGTGCGCTTTACAATAAGACCACCATTTCACGAATTCATTGTTTAGTTCATATGTATATATTATTTGCGACACGATGTGGCAGCTATTGTACATGCGCACTAGTAGATGTGTTGAGTGCGCTTTACAATAAGACCGCCATTTCACGAATTCATTGTTTAGTTCATATGTATATATTATTTGCGACACGACGTGGCAGCTATTGTACATGCGCACTAGTAGATGTGTTGAGTGCGCTTTACAATAAGACCGCCATTTCACGAATTCATTGTTTAGTTCATATGTATATATTATTTGCGACACGACGTGGCAGCTATTGTACATGCGCACAAGTAGATGTGTTGAGTGCGCTTTACAATAAGACCGCCATTTCACGAATTCATTGTTTAGTTCATATGTATATATTATTTGCGACACGACGTGGCAGCTATTGTACATGCGCACTAGTAGATGTGTTGAGTGCGCTTTACAATAAGACCGCCATTTCACGAATTCATTGTTTAGTTCATATGTATATATTATTTGCGACACGACGTGGCAGCTATTGTATGTACATGCGCACTAGTAGATATGTTGAGTGCGCTTTACAATAAGACCGCCATTTTACAAATTCCTTGTTAGTTCATATGTATATATTATTTGCGACATGAATGTGGAAACTATAGTACATGCGCACTAGTAATAAGACCGCCATTTTAAAAATTCCTTATTTAGTTCATAAGTTTTTTTTTTATTTCCTCTTAGAATACTTAATAAAACGTTATTAGTATGATACATGTGCGTAAGAAGATATGCTCGCTCGCTTCGCTCGCTCGTAAATGAAAATGCCACTATGACGTTGGAAATCAGCTATCCGCACATGTAGCATGAATAGCTATTAAGTAGATCTAAAGATATACAATGTATTATCACATCACAGTCACAGTACAGTATATAAGTATAATAGATAGGGAAATAACAATTGTTTTAAATTGCGAGCTTGACATTATTTGTGCAAGACTAAGTAAAACAAACTAACATCAAGATTACTCGAGATTAACTAATTTATTCCACTTTGTGTTATATTTTCCTTTTATCACAAATCTATTCAAGGTGATGTCTTAAGTCACTCTATAGCTGTAAAGGGGTGAAGGCATGCTTATTATTTTACTGCTATGGCTCTGTGAGCTGTAGACTTCCCGAGCGACACAGAAGCGTTTTTTCGACTGCTTTGCTTGAACATACAAACTTATGAATGCATCTGGTTACGTACATGGAGTATGAAAGTAGCCGCACCAATAACTTCGTGAACTACATTTTGCTATCCAAAATCGAACTTATTGACTTTTTACTAAAATTATCCTATGTCAATCTCACGGTCTCCAATAATCTATCGACACCTTATTTGTTAAAATCTGCCAAACGTTTTTTTTAAATTTTCAACCCATATCTCCGCCATTTTGAGAATTTTTCAAAAACTGATTCGGCAAAAAAATAGCTACTTAAATATAATATTGTCGAACCTCAAAAAAAATCAGGTTCAGAAATGCCGCCTGTAGAGGACAACAGCCAGACAGAAATCCGGAAATGCAGACATACGAATGCATTTTTTCCCAAGCTGAAACAGATACGCTTATTAGCTCGCTCGGTCAATTAAACCGCTATGACAGAAGCAGATGGGACGGCAACGTCTCAATTCTTACCAATTCTCGATTTTGGCAAAGTGAGAGAGTTGTCAGTTGATTTTGGCGCTCACATTGGTCAATAGTTATTATTTTTTTTTTTAAGATCTAGCCCCAAACTAGGATTCCCTGTATCTTGGGTACTAGACAACGATACACATACTTATATAGATAAATATTATACTTAGATAGATAAACAACCATGACTAGGGTACAAACATTCGTTCTCATCAAACAAATATTTGCCCCCACCGGGACTCGAACCCGGGACCCCTGGTTTCGCAGGCAGCGTCACTGCCGACTCGGCCATTCGGGTCGTATTAAAACGTGCAGCACAGGTATCTACTTATTATGCTCATGATTATAAAATTACCTGTGTCACCTTTGCAAGTTGCATTTTATCTAGCACATGAAAACGCAATTCTTTCCAAAAAACTATTTTTAGAACAATATTTTGCACAATAGAAAGAATGCGGCGTATCATTTGCTTTCCACCCGCACAAATTACTGTTACTTCACTGTATTAGATAATTTGGATCAATCGGCTAACAGTTATGTATGATATGATTCATCGACAGGTAACTGATTTCGTAACTGGTTTTATTTCCTGCGCATGCGTTCAAACGAGTCTAATCTTAATAACTGCGCCGTGGCAAGTTATAGCCGTAAGATGTTCGGAAGTGAATCCGGGCAGATACTAGTATAGTGCGAGTAGTAAATACGCCAAGTGTACGGTACGAACCACAGAGCAGATATCGAGATAGACGCAGCAAACACGGTCGAATGTATGAGAACCAACCGTGTAACTGTTCACTACCTACTGTGACGTCACGAGCGCCTTTTAGTGATGGGTTGACATGTTAATCGTGAAACAGAGTCAAAGGCGCGCCGCCAAATCGATTCAAAATGAGCGCTGCTGCGGGAATCCCCTACCTACCACGACCACGTACCTACCGCGTTCGATATCTGGTCTGTGGTACGTACGAAAGAAGCAGTTTATTTTTTAATTATGAGAACTTCAATATAACTTCTCCACACCATACTGCTAAAACGTTAGTGTTGGAACTTTTTTTCATGCAGCCATTTCGATCTCCCACTGCTGGGCAAAGGCCTCCCCCTATTTCGTCCACACTTCCCTGGTCTGCGCCACTTCCGGCCACCCCGACGGCGGAAACTTGTCAAGGTCGTCCCGCCATCTCCGCTTCTACGCTCTACGCCGGTATCCGTCCTGAAGAATATTATATTGATATTTATTATTTTGAATATGTATGTATCATAATAAGCCAGATGCTTGAAACATTGCGATATTGTTGACTACGTACTTATAATTTATATAACACATACAAAATGTTTTCTTTTTAGAGTAGACAATTTAGGCTAGTATTTATTCGCACATCAATATACTGATTTGCACAGCAAAAAAAGGATTAGCACTTTTTATGTTTTAAATATTTTATCTGTACTCAAGTTTATGTTCAAGTATTTTTTGTTGTTCCTGCATGTTAAACCTATATCACGGAGGATAAAGGGGGCTTCGCTTCGCTCACCCTTTAACCTTCACCTAAGCTACCGCAGCATTTTGCCCTGATATTTGTTGTGCAAATCAGTATTTTTGATGTGCAGTTTAATATTTTCCGAAAATTTACTATTAATAAACATTAAAAGAAAATCAACAGAGTTTTTGTATTGACTGACATTAGTACCTCAAATTTTCACTTTAGCGCGAGTTGACAACAAAAATAGGTTTAATCGTTAATCGAACAGGGTCAACTCGCACCGCGGTGGGAGTTTCTTTGGTGCGAGATGACGACTTACTCCCGTCCTGTGGCACCCATTCAGTGGCTATTTTTGCACTTTAGCTTAGTGGTCTGTGCACCGACTTTTGAAGGTCGGTTAAATTCCCTGTCTGAGCGCCATAGGTTAAGGAACCACCGACTGGCATATTTTTTAATATTTATATCCCTCTGACCCCACGTAAAGTAAGGAAGGACGGACAACTCTCCCCATTATGGGAATTAAAAAACAGCGACGTCACATGAACTCATGACATTTGATGGTACACGGAAAACAGGATGACGTCCTCCAAACGCCCTTTAAAGGTCTGGGCGAAACTGGCGGGGATTACTGCGCATGTGTAAAAAACCGGTCAAGTGCGAGTCTAAATCGCGCACGAGGGGTTCCGTACCACCGTTCAATGGAAGCGATGGTGTGGAGTGAATAGTTTGGATTTTACACAGCAAAATATTGTTTACAAAGTTATTGGTGCGGTTACTTTCACACTCCATGTACGTAACCAGGTTCATCCATAAGTTTGTATGTGGTATTGAAAGAATTGTTGTATGGGAGCCCCCTTAAATATTTCTTTTATCCTGTTTTTTAGTATTTGTTGTTATAGCGGCAACATAAATACATCATCTGTGAAAATTTCAACTGTCTAACTATCACGGTTCGTGAGATACAGCCTGGTGACAGACGGACGGACGGACAGCGGAGTCTTAGTAATAGGGTCCCGTTTGGAACCCTTCGGGTACGGAACCCTAAAAATGTGCGCAGGTATTAAAAAATGACTACTGCGCATTCAAGGCCACCGCTCATAATTTGTGTTGCGTCCTGTACCTTTCTATTTAATCTGTACTGATTTGTGGTTGGCGCGGGATGATGTTAAATCATTCACCAGCAAAAATTGTTGCAGCTCCTCTGTAGGTAGTGTAGTAGGCCATAGCTCCTTAAGCGGTAGTGATGTGACTTCAGGGCATCGCTCCATATTGCAGTTGTGGAATGTTGCTTTTTTTTCTTCCGTAGACACTACGGAACTATGAATAACTAAGACTTTACAGAACTCTCGGAGTACATGTTGTAAGTTCTGCTTGCTATTGTCGTAATTAACCCTCTCAATCGCCATAAAATGGCTATAAAAAGCCAAATTGTCATGGTGGCCAGCCACGTTACCGATTATTTGACTTGTTTTCATTTCTTCAGTCGACCAATAAATTGTGAGATACCAGAGCGAAGGTACCTTAATCCTCTATTTCCAGTCAGTATTGCCAGTAATAAAAAAGAATAGTAGTAATTATTTTATAAAAATAAATATAAATAATATTCCAAGTCCATACTAAGTGTTCATGCGCGCGTGGACGGAAGGTAAATTAAAATTGAATGCAAGTCCATACTAGGTGTTCATACGCGAGTGGACAGGTTAAGGCGATACCAAAACGGGTTTTTTTTAAAATCCGGAGATGTCTTTATAGTGGAGTAAATCCATTTCCTTCCATCCATTTCATTTTCTCACTGAAGGAAAACGCGATTAAATGAAATTTTCTTATCCTAACTAATTAAATTGTGAAATTGCATTCAAAATGTAGATATTATGTATTCGTAATCGGTCCTTGAAAATATTTTTGACCAAATAGCGTAGTTTGTTTTTAAATATTTTTATGTGTTTTGAGTCGAGCGCTTTGTTTGCGCTCCCTTTTTAGGGTTCCGACCCAAAGGGTAAAAACGGGACCCTATCACTAAGACTCCGCTGTCCGTCTGTCTGTCTGTCTGTCCGTCTGTCACCAGGCTGTATCTCGTGATATTTAGACAATGAAATTATTACAATCTTCCCAGATAATGAATTTCCCCCCCCCCCCCCCCCCCCCCCACTACCGGCATGGCGACGGCGTCGTGTTGTCTGTTGACATCAGCACGGTAGCCATTATGAGAATAATGAGGTACTTAATAATATAGACTGCACGTGCAGTGTTGGCTGACACCTGACACCATGAAATCAAGAAGGATTTACAACAACTTAACGTCATCCGGTACCTTATACGGAGTGTAGGAGACCCAGGGACGCCCAGGGGTCCGGCCCGTAAGGGCTTAATGTCAAATTACCGTCTTTCTGTAACTCCCTAAACTCATAGGGCCTTACCACAAAAAAATAACTGTTCAACACTTGTTTAAAAGTAAAAATGTATGGGATTTGACGTTTGTTTTGAGGTTAAACGCTGTTTAATATTTTTTGTGGTAACTCGGATATTGCCTTAGTCCCAAAATGCCTTAAATCCATATCTTCTTTCACTAATGTTCATTACTCTTATCCTTTATATAATGACTGAATATCAAAATACCTTTGGTGTTTTGTACAGTCGATGAGAAATTGTTTAGGTGACTTTCCAGTTGTATCATGTAGTGTAGATTCTTATAACATGTAGGTTAAGGTAAGGTAAGGAGATTTGTCTACTTTTTGGGTAAAAGGAGGATCGGCAAATTTCTAGAAACTCTTTCCACATTAAAAAATCTTTACAACTATATAAAAACTACGTCTCCTTAGTTAATATTAAGTTAAACGTTGTTAAGTTAATGTAATTTTTATTAAATCTAAAATCGACGCCATGGTTCCTAAGAACATATTTCACTATCTCTTATAGTTTCTGACTTCTCCGTACTGACCCATCTGGATGGATCACCCTGCATAGTGGAGCCAAGGTTAGAGGTAACATTTGGCACTTCATTCAAAATTTATCAATGCATCGTTGTAACGGAGGGCACAAAATGTAATTTAATTTTTCAAAACTACTTTTTGCAGTTATAAATATATATTTATTGTAAGACTCCATTATAAACATAATTAACGCTTTTTGTTATTAAAAACTGAACATATTTACAAGGTAAGGTTACGTTATGTCGGTGAACCCTTTTCTTTCTAAAAACTAGCGATGGTACCCAAAAAAACAATCAAAAATAATTTAATTTTCGATGACTGCATTCGATTTACAGATTTTTTAAATCCGTATCGATTCATTCAATTTGATCGATTTTTTAGTTAGTGTACCTAAGAGCCTAAGACTGACAGATGTAAAATATTACCTCTAATCGTCACTCCAAAATAACTAAACATACTTCCACGTTGCAGATTTGATTGCGGAATGATTAAAGAAAAGAGAAATATCTCGCAAAGTTTCGCTCATATGAATAATGATCAATGGTCTACTTGAAAAGGGTAGTCCACATATATACTTTTTATAAATTGTCAAAACGATTTTATGTCCGTCAGTTGTATAGAAACATTGGGTTTTAACTTGTTGCGTTTATAGCACACCAACAGGCCTTTTTTACATAAAATTATGTTTATAAAAACCGGTCAAGTGCGAGTCTAAATCGCGCACGAAGGGTTCCGTACCACCGTTCAATGGAAGCGATGGTGTGGAGTGAATAGTTTGGATTTTACACAGCAAAATATTGTTTACAAAGTTATTGGTGCGGTTACTTTCACACTCCATGTACGTAACCAGGTCCATCCATAAGTTTGTATGTGGTATTGAAAGAATTGTTGTATGGGAGCCCCCTTAAATATTTCTTTTATCCTGTTTTTTAGTATTTGTTGTTATAGCGGCAACATAAATACATAATCTGTGAAAATTTCAACTCTCTAGCTAGCTAGGTTCTTGAGATACAGCCTGGTGACAGACGGACGGACAGCGAAGTCTTAGTAATAGGGTCCCGTTTGGAACCCTTCGGGTACGGAACCCTAAAAAATGTAACTACTGAAAATTTACAATCTGATAAATTCAATTCAATTTCTAAATTAATCTTAATTTACTTAATTTAAGTTAATTTCCTATATTTGGACAGGATCTCTTTCGTGTTGATTTGTTGTTCCTTAGCACTACCCGGGAGGCCGTGCAGGGCTGTAGAGGTTCCCAGTATCTCTCCAGGTTACCAGCTCGCTGACGTGAGCAACTGCCTCCCTACAATTCTGATCCCGACGAGCACTGCTCGCTGACGTGAGCAACTGTCTCCCTACAATTCGGATCCCGACGAGCAACTGCCTCCCTACAATTCTGATCCCGACGAGCACTTTTGTTTGAAGGCTTCTCAACAACTAGATTTTTTAAATATTTGTTAGACTGAGAGAATTGGCCACCAGATTTGAGAATCTGCCCAGCTAGAACACCTACCACTTACATCGAATCTGCCCAGCTAGAACACCTACCACTTACATCGAATCTGCCCAGCTAGAACACCTACCACTTACATCGAATCTGCCCAGCTAGAACACCTACCACTTACATCGAATATACTAGACAGTTAAGAGGAAATGAGAAACATTTGATTATAACTTTCAAAAAACCCTATAGCAAAGCCTCGACACAAACTATACGCCGCTGGATAAAGAACACGTTAGCTGAAAGTGGTATAGATATGTTTACCAACTCTTCATATAGCACTATAGGCAATAGGCATGCCTCAACATCGAAAGCTAAAAGGTCAGGCATATCTATTGACGTTATTAAAAAGCCAGCAGGGTAGACACAAGTCTAGTTTTCGCCAAACATTATAATAATAATACCTTGGCCACTATTTACACACATTGATCTACAACTAGGATTCCCTGTATCTTGGGTACTACACAACGATATACATACTTATTTAGATAAATATTATACTTAGATGAGCAACCATGTCTAGGGTACAAACATCCGTTCTCATCTAACAAATATTTAGGTACCTACCTACCCATCGAAACTCAGATGATCAGCTCTCAAAAAGTGACGTTTGGTTGGTGTAGCCAGAGACGGACATAGAAATATGTACCACGTTTGTTTTATCCTTTTAAATCTAAAATAGACCCGTAATTCGTGGAGCGACATGGTCGAGTCTGGTGGCCAACTTTCCTTCAAATATTAGAAGTACATAATCGGGTATACTTTTATATATTCATTCGGCTCATTGAAAACATTTACATAGGCACATACATTGTTCCTGGCTCCACACTATGATACCCTGTGTCGTGGGAACCAGAAACAGCTACGTCACACACATACATATAAACACCCAAGACCTGAGGATTTTTTTTGTTTTTATCCCCAGCCGGGGATCGAACCCGGAACCTGTCGCATGGTGGGCAGACCCACAACCGCAGAGGCCGTCATTGTCCCTTCGATCTTCTCCATCACCGGAGGGTACGCTTTGGTCTGGTTCGGGGATTTCTTCTCCATCGCCGGAGGGTACGCTTTGGTCTGGTTCGGGGATTTCTTCTCCATCGCCGGAGGGTACGCTTTGGTCTGGTTCGGGGATTTCTTCTCCATCGCCGGAGGGTACGCTTTGGTCTGGTTCGGGGATTTTTTGTTAGGTTCTGATTGTTTCTGGGTACCGATGGTGGAGTTCGAGTATGTACCTAAATTTGATGTAGAAAAAAATAATGGCAGCATAAGTGACATATTAGCGGTATGCTGGGTGTTAGATAAACTAAATATTAAATATAAAACACGCAGCAGCCAGCAATTGTTGCTATCTTTTGCGGACTGCTGCGACATTAAACTGCCAGCTCCTTTTTCGTTTTGATGAAAATTTTCGTTAGCTTCTTAAATTGTGTTTTCTGTCATTACCTATGTCAAGTTTTCGATCATGAGCATCACTGTTGCTCAGTTTGGGCGCATGATCTATAAATAACAAGTTTAACATCATCGTTTGATTATCTATCGTAATTATTATCATTATTAATCATAAATTAATAGCGATTTTTATCGACACAATTACACAAAATAAACACAAACATAACTTCACGCCTTTTCCCATACGGGGAGGTAGAGGCACAAAAACGGCCAGCCTACACAATTAATTTTGGTACTGTAACTTGAAGCTACGCAATACTGAAAAATATCTCGCAAGATGTTGAACAAGACACGTCTATAGTAGGGCCATTAGCAATTGAGCGATGGTCGGGACAATAAATAATTTTTTCGCACCACCTACATCTGCTCGAAAATCACACTTACATATCATTTAAACCTTACCTAAAGCAGGTCATTATAGCTTTAGGTTTAGCGTTCACATAAAGTTGTACTGAATTTCATTAAGTCACAACCTAAATCACTCCAGGGTTAAAGTGATTTTCATTTCTCATAGTTCTTATAGCTATGTGCTTAAAATCTAATTTCGTGAAATATGCACGGCGCTCACAGCCCAGCGCGCGGGGCGGGGGCGGAGGCGGAGCGGGGAGCATTTCATTTTCACATTAATTTACTTTAATAAAATGATGTTTTTAGTAGCCTTGCTTTTTATTTCTCGCAGGAGCGGTGAAGAGTAGCGTATCCTCCTAGGGGATAAAGCTGTTTAGTCTTGGACACGCTTGAATCCCCCACTGGACTCAGTCTCTAATTAACTCATAACACCTTTCCTTCACTCGGGAGTTAATTCGCGCCCGTGACATAAAACAGTGTTTTATCCCCTTGGTGCATAATCTACTAATATCGGACCTTCCGCTCGCACTCGCAGGGCTTATGGCGAGGCGTCAGTGATACGTGTAGCGGCGTTTTCTTGATATCCCTTTCGCTCTTGTGTCCCCGACGCTCAGTTGCTAATGGTGCTATAGTTGTCTACTACAGTAGTAATCACATCTAATTGCACCTTGCTTATTTCGTGCGTCATAGGGTCCACGATTGTGCTGAATAAATCTGCCTAACTACCAATTCAACTTGGCCTCGTCATTATGGCATTCCCGACCGCAGGTAAAGTTGGCTAATTGGACATTATTTGTTGTAAGTGATGGTTTTCAGACAAGTCTTCGTTGGGGGTCGTTGAACCCTGATATTTTGACAAATCACACCACGACAAAAATTATGCAAAAATGTCTATGTAGTGTCTCGCATATTTGTATCTCAATAATGCTGTAATAACTGAACCGATTTGGATGATTTGGAAACTATGCGGTTCCGGCAAGATTACGGGTTACAGGAATGTAGGAGAGGTACACGGAAATAACTAACTTCCTGCTTTACAGACACGGTAAATGACTTACCTAATACTAATTGTCCTCGACCAAGACGAGATTGTGGCAATAAAAGTGTCATGAAATAAGATAAAGTCATTTTTACAACAATTTGTGGATGATGATGATGTGGATCATGTGTCTATGCAAAAATATTGCTTCCGCGCAATCTCGGCGTTCATGAGTTTAATGACCATTGACCATGCCCATGTGATTAATGTTGGCAAGACGACCTCTGTGGCGTTGTGGTGCAAGGCTCTGCCTCCCGGGTTTGGATCCCGGCGGGGGAGAAAGAAAAAAAACGGGTATAAGATGTTGTGTGTGACGTTGCTGTTTCTTGTTCCCACGACACAGCGTATTCTAGTTTGGGGGCAGAATCAAATAGAAGTGCTTGTATAATGATTATGCTTGTTTATACATTTTATTTTCTTTCCGATGGAACCATTCGGTTTTTTACGTTTTATCTGCCGGTCTGCCCTCAAAATTACGTACCTCTGTCCCGTCTGTAAAATAACAACACGTTATAAATAAAGTAAACAAAACATGTAGTAAAGTAAACAAAAGATACCACGCAAAAACAATATTCTTAAATCCGTCAAAGATATAGTCAAACAAAGCAACTCTGTCCTATTCTTCACCTTTATCTCCGTCGAATAGAGTTCAAAAATGGAACATCTTTTCTATAGTCGCCAGCGTCTGAATTGGCAAGATTTAGATATTTAGGGCCTTACCACAAAAAAATAAAATACTGTCCAACACTTATATAAAAACAAAAACGTATGGGAATTGACGTTTGTTTTGAGGTTAAACAATGTTTAATATTTTTTGTGGTAACACGGTTAATTTTGAAAGTTTGCGACTGGACATGTGCAATAATCACTATGGAATTAGATCTAAACAATGTTTAAGATATTATTAATCTTTATTATCCATAAATATTAAGTCTTGATCTGTCTTGATGTGATTTGTCTTTTTAGAATTAATATTGCCAACTTAGATACTGGCATTACATCTTGGTATGTATGCTCCGTGCCGCACAACAAAGACAAAACAGACAACTCATCGCAAATATCACAGACAAAGAAGCAGCTAAATCTACACTTAATTCACAGAATAAAGAAGGACCGAGACATAAACTGCAAATAATTGTGTGTGCGTACAAGTGTAGCAAGAAAACAAGTTAATTCAATGTTGCACAGTTTTGCTCAAGTTATTGTTTTAAAAATTCCAAATTCGAACTCTTAATACTGTCGCAAGTTCACAACGTCATTAAATCAAAACTACTAGATACGTTTTAAAAATTGTTTTTTTTTTTGTAAAATCTACAGCAAATATTGCTACTTGGTCAAATTTGACTGTCCACTAAGCCGCGAGAAATAAACTTTTATTAGATTGTTTTACATATTATTAATCGTCAATAATTTGCGAATTGAATGCAATTTTACTTTTTCTGTCTAGTGAAATAAAAATGATAAAATTTTGCCAGTGACTGAACTTTTCGGCCGACGAGGTAGGTATGCCTGTTATTGAATTTGAAACACGATTTTATAAAGGCTGTATGGGAAAACTTCAGTTGTTGTGGGGTTATCTATCAGGTATCTTAAATTAAGAAATCCATCGCTCCCTGCTATTTACATTGCAAAAACAGAGAGCTAATTAGAGACCTAATTAGGGTCCAAGACTCCGGCCATCCGCGGGATTTCGACAACAGCACACGTATCGCAACTGGAACCATAATAACGGTTATTGAGATAGGTACAATCACTTGCAGCGGCTAATGTAGGGTGATGTGCAGCGATTGCAACAAACTTTGTTTTAGTTTGTGCAGACTCTACACACAACGGGCTGCATACAAATTTAGTATTCATAAACATACAACATAACATTTACATACAGACACATACATTGCTTCTGGCCCCACACTAGGATACCCTTTGGTGTCGTGGTAACCAGAAACAGCGACGTCACACACATGTAAACATCCAAGACCTGGGGATTTCTTTTTCTGTATCCCCAGCCTGGGTTCGAACCCGGGACCTCTCCATAACCGCATAATGCGCCATAACCACAGCGCCACAAAGGTCGTCAACTCAATTCAGGCCCAGCTAATTCGGTTTCTTACATTACTTGTTGACCTGTATTAGAAACCCGGCAATAGAGCCGTGGTAGATACTTCCACTTCCACGGTACATATTTGGTATACTTTTAATACTTTACATGTCAAGGCAGTGCCGAACTTTCCAAAGAGTGTGACATCGCTTTCTGGCATGTCTTCGGATTTCTCAACACCGCCACTGATGTGATACTCTGTCAACCACTGTTTCATAACTCCTGACGGAATTGAATAAACAAACCAAATAATGACATACATACGCAATGGCTATGGGCAATCACTATTTAGGTAGGTCCCTAAGAAACCGGTACATTTCGTATCGTCTCTTAGTCCAGTCAACCCTAAATCGTAGATCAAAATTTACTTTCACTTGGAAATTAGAAATAGCTACGTCTGAGTGTACTAGGATTAGCATGTAAGTAAGTTATCTCGATTGTAAAATTATAAAGTGTCTTAACTATAGAACTAATCCATGATCCATGATCCAGATCTGATCCATGATTGGTCTAAATGGAGAACATTACTGAGAACCGTATCCCTGCTGTGTTGTTAAGATGAGAAGATGATTATTTTTACATATACACGTAGATAATTTATCGTTTACATCTTACTGGAAAACTTCAGACAAGGAGACACGACATGTCGTTAGAAGACAGTGAGTAAGTTCTTGGCTTGTAATTTATTTTAATTACAAACAGCTATTGCGGTTTGTTTGATAGCAAGACGTGCAGAAAGACATGCTTTTTACAATATTCAAGACAGTAATCGCGTAGGTAGTAGTGATTTATCATTGCAATAGCGAATAACTCAGCAGGCAATACTATTGTACCACATCAGTGTTAACACACGTGCATTTATTTATATATCCATTACAAATTTCCCTCCGTATTCGTGTTAAATGAATGTTAATTTAAGATACCTCCGCTCCGTCTTTATGAAGAAAATTAAAAAAACCTAACATACTTCATGATTTCACGGAAGGATAAAAAGAGCAAAAGGAGATGAAATGCTGATTATATTAATTTTCCCCCCTATTTGGCTCACCACAACAAGGCCTGTCCACCATACCAGCGTTTTAAAAATTATGGACATTATCCGTATTAAAATAAAGTTCATAACAGCTCACACTGCAACATGACTGTAACGTCAGTAGCTGTGGCAGTATCTTGCGAAAATTGCGTGTTTTTTGTACTTATTTCTACAAAACCACTGATTTATAATAAGTAAGTAATAAAACACAGTAATGTGAAACACACACTGTGCCAAAAAATAGGTTTTTAAATCTATTTTTTCATCATACATATCTTAAATGCGTGTGTTCGAAATTAAGCTATTTCTTTGAGTAATTTTTTTTTGTTGAAAAGCACTTACCTACTTATTTAGTTTTTTTATGTATAGTTCCCATTGACATATGATAATGTTTTCAAACACACAACTTGCAGAAAAAGGATGTCTTCATAACATATATTTTCTCTGGATTTGGGAAGTGTGTCCCTTAATAGAAATAGCGCTTTATAGATGGGCATTTGTCAAAACCCTTCGCCTTAATCATCTATTTACTATGTATTTATTGATTTTTTTCATTTAATTATCTTGGCCCGGAACCTTTTTTGCTGGAAGAGATCTCTTATTCGAGATAAGCTCGCCTTTGTAAACAATTTTTGTACTTCTTTTTTTAGGGTTCCGTACCCGAAGGGTTCCAAACGGGACCCTATTACTAAGACTCCGCTGTCCGTCCGTCCGTCCGTCCGTCTGTCACCACCAGGCTGTATCTCAAGAACCTAGCTAGCTAGAGAGTTGACATTTTCACAGATTATGTATTTATGTTGCCGCTATAACAACAAATACTAAAAAACAGGATAAAAGAAATATTTAAGGGGGCTCCCATACAACAATTCTTGCAATACCACATACAAACTTATTGATGCACCTGGTTACGTACATGGAGTGTGAAAGTAACCGCACCAATAACTTTGTAAACAATATTTTGCTGTGTAAAATCCAAACTATTCACTCCACACCATCGCTTCCATTGAACGGTGGTACGGAACCCTTCGTGCGCGATTTAGACTCGCACTTGATCGGTTTTTTCAATTATTTGTGCGCAATAAAGAAATTACGAACTATGTAGTGTGCTGGATTAATGATTTAATAGAATCAACTACTTTATGAGCACTTTCCATTAGTCACAGTTATATAGGTACTAATTATTTTATTTAGCGTACCGCTAAAAGGTAGCGTAATAATATCTTCTCAGCGAGCCATTTAGCCTTTATGATTCTTAAGTGAGTATTTGAAGGAGGTATTTGTGGTTTACGACGATTTTGAATACAATACACCTTGCTCGTTAATATTCTGTCTTAAAATAAATTGTAATCGATAACGTCTATTAGACCAATATCAGAGCTCCCTCTCCTGTCTTCAACAAACAGATAAAATACTTCGTGAAACTAGTGGAACATTGGATCTTATCATTATCATTGCGTTATTGACAAGGCTTCTTCTAGCACCTACATTATCTATGGCACGTGACCCGTGACTGTCTCTATGCTAGATCATAGGTTCCCAAACTTTTTCACTATGCGCCCCTCTAAACAACATGCTTAAATCTCGCGCCCTCTTGTAAGTGAAGTTAAAAACTATGATTATTTTGTTAGCAAGGAAGATCAAACAAAATGGGAAGTTACGAGAGAGAGAGGAAAGGCTACGCTGTTGGGACAAACCCAACATTAGGCACTAGCCGGCCTTATTCCACAAATCCCCTGCGTCTTTCTCCTGCGAAGGGGATTTGTGGACTTTTTGACACATTTTGTCCTTATATCCCCTTCTGGCCTTACAACGCCGAGTAAAGGGGATTTCTGGACAAAAGTTTCAGAAGTTCCACAAACCCCCTTTTCCATATATTTAAATGGTTTTCTTTTGAATTCGAACTTTCCTTGGCGTTGTAACGCCGGAAGGGGATTTAAGGACAAAAATTGTGAAAAAGTCCAGAAATCCCCTTCGCAGGGGATAGTCACAGGGGATTAAAATAAAGGGCTTCGTGAGCCAGTTCTAAAAATATACTATACCATTAACTTTCGGCCGCCCGTTTTCTAAAAATCCAAGAAATCTTTTCAAAACATACCAAGTTTGGACTCCTCGAAGTAGGAGACGGAATAGTAATACAGACCATGAGAGTGAGTGAAATAGACTATAACTATTTTCGTGAAAAGTCAATAGATTATATTTTAAATCGCAAAATGTAGTTTACAAAGTTATTGGTGCGGCTACTTTACTACTTGATTTTGATTGAATCTAAAATACTTTAAAAAAAAATGGGTTCACAGTCCCCCCTGTTAGTGAGGTCTACTGCCCACAGGGTTACTAGTTTAGGTATTTTCAGTGATTTTCAGTGCTTTAGTGTCGTACAAATAACCACCTCTGTGCCCCTGAGTCGGGCATTACTTTACAAAACAACACTTGTATCTCTCAACTATATAAAATACAATATTTATATCATGCACAAATATAAACCATACAAGTATCATACATTACCTATTTATATAAGGTGCTAACAAATTAGGTACCAATATTTTCAGACTTGATAGTACTCGTATCGGAGAGTAGATTCTATCCTCAATGTGGAGATGTCTTCGTCGCAGTAAGTTCAGGCTGCCTTGCCCGTTCGTCATGGAGGTTTAGGTATTCGGCGTTAAAGGACACTGAGCTTCCCGCCTTTTTGGCTTCTTCGTATGGGGTTGTGGATCTTGTCACTAACATCCTTCATTACCAAGGTGACAGTTTCATGATCCCTTTTGCGGAGGAGGCGGAGAGTCTATGGCGGGCTCATTGTCCTGTGAGCGATATCCCGGAGCAGAAGGGTAGCCAGCGCGCCTGGGATGAGACGATATGCACGGTGGCTCGCGACGAGCTCATCGCTGGGTGCGTGGGGCCGGAACTGGCGCGGATGCGGGCGGTTACAGAACCGGACTCAGGAGCGTGGCTTCATGCACTGCCTTCTCCACATTTGGGAACCCTCCTAGACAATGATACTTTGCGCATCTCTGTCGCTCTACGTTTGGGCTGCTCTATCTGCCAGCCGCATCATTGTGTGTGTGGCGCGTGGGTGGACGGTCTGGGCCGTCACGGTCTCCACTGCCTCAGGAGCGCCGGTAGGTTTTCGCGGCACCATGCTATAAACGACATTGTCCGGAGGGTGCTGATCTCGGCCAACATTCCGTGCGTGCTGGAGCCCCCCGGTCAGTCCCGCTCCGATGGGAAGCGGCCAGACGGCCTTACTTTGGTTCCGTGAGAGAGAGGGTGCTCTCTCCTATGGGACGCGACTTGTGTCTGCACCTTTGCAGCGTCACATGTAGCTTTGACTACCGCTTCCGCTGGCGCTGCAGCAGAATCTGCTGCAAGGCGCAAGCGCACTAAATATGCCGCTCTAATGGGGAGTTACATTTTTGTACCTTTGGCTGTTGAGACGACCGGTGTTTGGGGGACATGTGGCAGAGTTTTTATAAAGGAGTTGGGGCGCCGTCTGCTTGAAGGGGGTTGTGACTACCGCTCCGGGGCATTCCTTATGCAGAGGATTTCCTTAGGAGTGCAGCGGGGCAATGCCGCTAGTGTCATGGGGACCTTTGGTAGGGAAGTGTCCCAGGGTGGGATTATTTAGTTAAGTTATAGTCGTTAGTTGTATACTTATCTTATTAAATATCTTGACCGATATTCAGGGCCTAATTAAAAACATGAGAAGACATCCTTGATTTTCAGTGCTAAACTAGTGACGTATATCCGGTCCGTCCGTTCCCGCCCGGATGTTCGGTTAAGCCGCGTGGTACCTTGTTTGCGCGCGCGCCCCACCACACCACCGAGGCAGTTCGGATTGTTGAATTCGAATTTAGCTTCATTGGCGTCTGGATTTTCGCACGGCACAGTCGCTGCTCAGTTCCTGAGTACGGCCCGCCAAAAATCTATACATCGTGACGTGAGAACTTCTTTTGCATATTATAACCAACTGTTCGTTAAAGAATTTCTTAGAATTTTCTGATTTATTGCAGGCAAATAAAAGATTCCCAACGGTGTGACCGTTCGTTTGTGTAAAATGGAGCAAGAAACCCCGGAGGTTCCGTCCAGTGTGGAGCACGTGGCGGCGCGTAAGGATAAAGGCAAGAAAAGGCGGAAACCGGTGAGCTCTTCGGACTCACAATTCTAGTTCGTCCTCGTCGAGTTTCTCGGAAAGCGACGATCGCAGGAAGCGGTACCGACGGCGCAAACGCATCAAGGAACGTAAGTTCGATCTTCTTTTTAACGAGATTAAAGATCTTAAAAGCCAACTTGCTGCTACACAGGAATTTCACGAATATGATTGTGAACCACGGCATGACTTGATTAACCCTAATGTTAGTGGAGACCTCTACGAAGGTCATGTTGAGGAGTCCGAGCCCGCCAACATTGACTCGGCTTTCGAGGTCGATCTTAACATTTTTACTGGTACAAAAACCAAGGAGCCCGCTGCACCGCAGGCGTCTCCCGAACTAACACAACAATTAAAAGATTTGCAGCGATTCAATAGCCAGGACTGGATTAACGTCCGATATGCCGACGGTCAAAAACACTATTTAATTGCGCCGGGTTTCACTAATCTTGAAGCTAATGACGAGATAAAGAGGTACGATACATCTAAAAGTACCTTAAACATGGAAAAGGCTTTTGCCGGCATTTCCTATGCATTGCTCAAACAGTGCGACGCGCTTTTGAGTGAATTACAAGCCTTTCTAGCCTGGGCGCATCAGGTCGAAAACCTACGATTCGGCGATATCCATACAAAGCTCAAAGAAATGTTGGCCAATGGTGAGTATAGCAAGATTTCAAACGACGCTCTCCAGCTCGTCTGTGGACACCGGGCTGAACTTATTCAATATCGCAGAGAAGGCATACTCTCATCAGTAAAAGACCAGTACCACAAAAATACATTACGCAAAATTGCGCCGTCAGGTTCTGATCAATTTGAAGCCGACAAATTCAATGCTTTATTAGAAAAAGCGGGTGGAGTTAAAAATGTGTTTTGGGTGGAAGGAAAGTCTCGCTACAATACTGCGCCACAGTACGAGCCTTCCACTTCTACCCGCAGTCAGACGCAGAAACAGGCCGCAACTTATAACAATCGCGCGCAATATCATAATCAAAGCCAGTATCATACTTCGGCCCGAGGCAGGATAAATAATAATTCGTTTCGCGGGCGAGGCGCGCGGGGTTCACGCGGCCGTGGTCTCCCCGACAGGTCAGGAAGGGATTATCAACCCAGACGTTCTCCCTCATCCCACCGGGATAGGAGACACCAAACCCATAAACGAAAATATTGACTATGCCATGCACATGCATGCAAAATTTCACGCCGGACAACTCCGCATGTACTACGATCGTTGGAAACAGTTGGGAGGTCCCACATACATTCTAAAAATTATACAAGGATGCCGCATTCCTTTTGTGTTGAAACCACCATTGCACATTCCATACAGTCGCAGTGTGAAAACACCAGAATCAGAACAAATGTCGAAAATAATGAAAAACATGATCTCGCAGGGTGTGCTAGAAAAGGTGCGCCCATCGCCCAGCTTTATTTCCCCGATATTTCTGCGCCCCAAGAGCGACGGCACATGGAGGCCCATATTCAACTTAAAAAATCTGAACCAATACGTCAACACTCGACTTTTCAGACTAATAAATGTTCATCGGGTAACGGATTTTCTGCAACCCAAGGATTGGTTGGCCAAAGTGGACATTCACCAGGCATACTTCCATGTCCCTGTATTCGAAGGCCACAGAAGGTTTCTCCGCCTTCTGTACGGCGACAAAAACCCACAAATACGGGAAATGACGTGCCTACCCTTCGGCCTTTGTTCAGCACCGAGAATATTCGCCTCAATTACCAACTGGATAGCACAATACCTCCGCGATCACGGTATCCGGATCATCGTGTATCTCGACGATTTTATGCTGGCTCATCAAAACAAAGCCACTCTCATAAATCAAGGTCGTTGACACTGAACACGCTCGCCCACCTAGGCTGGCAAGTGAACACAGACAAATCTGTTTGCAACCCAAAGCAGGCAGTGGAATACCTGGGCATTGTGTGGAACACATGGCAGAACGCGAAATACATTCCTCAGAGGTTAGTAGCAAAAATACATTGCACGGTATCCAAAATCTTGACAACACGGACAACGTCCGTCAAACAGTTACAAGGTCTCATTGGCCTGCTGAACTTTGCCAGTTTTGCTGTACCGAGGGGTCGTCTAAATTACCGGTATTTACAGTTACAGGCCAACAAGGCCTTGAAACTAAAGATGACAAAAACCTTTCCTCTAGTTGCGAAAGCCCTAGTCGAGTTAGAATGGTGGCAGTTGAATTGTCAGAAGAGTACTCTACTTCATGTCCCACTATCGTCTCATTACCTAACAACAGATGCCAGCGACATCGGCTGGGGGGCCAAATTAAACGAAATCTCAATAACAG
Source organism: Argyresthia goedartella (assembly GCA_949825045.1). NCBI lineage: Eukaryota > Metazoa > Arthropoda > Insecta > Lepidoptera > Argyresthiidae > Argyresthia > Argyresthia goedartella. Next base: position 8,823,685 of record OX463812.1, on the reverse strand, counting down.
GCTCATGGCTACCCTCACAGCAGAACCTTCATTGCAACTACAAGGAGATGTTGGCCATATTAAATGTTTTACGCCATCATTATCAGCTCCTGAGCTCACAGTCGCTGCTAATACAGTGCGACAACAAAACTGTCGTCTCTTATCTAAGAAAAGAGGGAGGGGCGAAATCTATAGCCCTTATGGAGCTGGCAATGAAAGTGCTACAAGTACTGGACCAAAACAACATTCACATGTCCATCTATCACATAGCAGGGAACTACAACTGCGAAGCAGACCATTTATCACGTCTCAAAGACCCACCAGAATAGCATCTCCTGTCAAACATAACAAATGTCGTGTTTGCCAAGTGGGGAACCCCCATAATCGATCTTTTTGCTTCCAGGAGAGCTCACGTGGTTCCAACGTACTGTACACTGGACAGAACCGACAACCAGGCGAGCATGTACGATGCTCTAGGCAGCAAGTGGGATTTCAAGTTGGCATGGCTGTTCCCGCCGCCTTATCTCATTCCCAGAGTATTGACGCACTTAAACAATGCACTGGGTGTGTACCTGATCGTAGTACCGAGATGGCACAAAGTTTACTGGAGACCAGACCTGAAGAGCCGCGCATTGTCACCCCCATTCACGATAAGGAACCTGTCGCAGGTCCTAGTCGATGTAACGACGGGACGTCCGCCCCCCAACATATCGGAGATGACGCTGGAGATATGGAGATGTGGGGTTGGCAAGAACACCTAAGTGACTGGAGCGAGGAACAAAAAGCTCTGCTCCGTTCGAGCTGGCGTGAATCCACTCTTAGAACGTATAAACCAGCTTGGACCCGTTGGCGAAACTGGACCATAACTCACAAGGTACATACACATAAACCTACAGGCTCAGACCTGGCCCGACTCCTCACTGATCTACATCAAAAGGAAGGCCTTTCATACAGCACTATCCTTGTTCATAAATCTGTAGTGTCTACTCTTTGTGATCCCAGTGAAAGTAATAAGCTAAGCTCACACACACTTGTAAAACAAGTCCTAAAGTCCATTGGGTTAGCTAAGCCTAAACCTATCAAAGCCCCCATCTGGGATATAGACTCCCTTGTAAACCATCTTTCTAAAAGAACCTGCAATTCATCAAGTTTATTTGCCACCTCTCAAAGAGCGGCTGCTTTACTCCTACTATGCTCGGGTAGACGTGTACACGATTTAACTTTACTTACCGTTACTCAGGAACACTGTATTATTTCAGATGACAGCATAATCTTATGGCCATATTTTGGCTCCAAAACTGACTCCATTACCCATCAACAATCGGGATGGAAGCTAAATAAGAATAAGGACAAGTCACTGGATCCTATCTACTGGATACGCCGCCTCATTGAGTTGGGTAAACCCAGGCGAATTGCTGCTAAGTGCGATAATCTGTTTGTGAGCACTACAGGCGACCCCAAAGCTGCTACACGTACAATCATAGGGGGCTGGCTGAAGAAACTACTTCAAGATGCAAACATCAATGCTACGACGCCTGGCAGTTTCAGATCAGCTGTTGCATCCAAAAAATCTGGAGATAGAAGAGAGTCATTGATTACGAACCTATTCTCCCCTGTCGAGTAATTAAGACAATTATGTATTGTTCCATACTTTATTCCAAAGTTTGATTTATATTTGCTGATTTTAGTAATACCTACCTAATTTATTTACTGGTTTGGTACCATTTCTACGCAGGTTCTATCAAGATGAATAATAATACCTGTTTATAAGTTACAAGTTAATTTTATTTCCTTAAACCACACTAATCACCTCATCTTAACAGAAAGCAATACAGAACAGATACAATAATGTCATAAGTCATAGTACCTAACCTACATACAGTACATGTAAACTTTAGGTCTCTTCCTAAGGGATCATCGATCAGTCCGAATAAATTATAGATAGATACTTACTTGTTTATCAAAATACCTTAATCATTCATAATTTCTGTATGTCACAACATAAACATACCTACTTTTATTTAAATATGTATGTTTACGAATCACATTAGCGTCCACCAACACCAGGCGATATCAAACACGTCTCTCATGTTTTTAATTAGGCCCTGAATATCGGTCAACATATTTAATAGAGACGTTTTACCTGAAAATAAAACGTTTATTAAATACTTACCATATTCAGGGCCTAATATTTTTTAAATCTGCCTGGTGGACATGAGAGATCCAATGAAGCTAAATTCGAATTCAACAATCCGAACTGCCTCGGTGGTGTGGTGGGGCGCGCGCGCAAACAAGGTACCACGCGGCTTAACCGAACATCCGGGCGGGAACGGACGGACCGGATATACGTCACTAGTTTAGCACTGAAAATCAAGGATGTCTTCTCATGTTTTTAATTAGGCCCTGAATATGGTAAGTATTTAATAAACGTTTTATTTTCAGGTAAAACGTCTCTATTTTAGTTTAGCAAGTGTTTAAGTTTAGTTTTAAGTAATTGACGAAGCTTCCTGGGGGGTTACTACAACGTCTTATGCCGATTCAGATTAGGAACCTAATTTGGTCCGCAAAATTACCGCGACCGTCTCAAAACAAGTCTTGGTATTAGGTAAATAAAGCCAATTATGGCCAATTAGAATGGAAATGGTTGCCATGGTGATGTTCTTGTTTTGAACCTTATTTGAATCGGAAAAAGATTCTGGTAACCCCCCTGCACATAAATCGAATCGTAAATTATGTTTTGAAAAAAAAAAAAAAAGATCATATTAGTTTTTGAAGAAAATTATAAAAACAGCCTGTTAATGAGATAATCAAAAGTCAGTGATTAAAACCTCTTTGATTATCGTAGGGAACCTCTTGACTGACACTTAACTGGCCACTTCACTTAGATAAATGAAAGTAAAATAAAATGTCCATGTCATGCTGTTTGTTGTGTCATTTAAATAAACCGCTAAATAATAAATAATGCCTTACTTACCGCTTCACGGGAGACGATTACCTACACATGGTAATATGCTATCGCGAATCTAACTACCTACCTGCTGCCGTGTTACAATAGCTTCAAGGCTATATGCAGAAACATTATGTTCAAAATTGAACTACATACTATTTACGCTATTAATGTTAGCTCAATGCGGAACACATGTGAATTCTCGCTCCATCTACCGAGCACAGCAAAGATTTCGTGCCTAGGGAAACTGCTTATCGGGAGCTGAAGCTTACAAGCTTCAACTCCAGATAAGAAGGTCTACAGACCTAGGTAGCCGCCCCATCTAGAAGATTCGATTTTGGATAGTTTTGACCGACATCCAATATATTTTATGTTAATGTCATTTACGTTTGGAAACTGCTAAAACCCTTGTCATTTTACGCGTGTCCAAGAACTACAGCCACATGATAATGAACCACGTGTAGAGTTCTGTCCGTGGCTTAGAAGAAACAGCAGATGCAACACACTTTGGGCCGAGGAGTGTACATTCACGAGGGTGGGATTGTTTAATATTCACAATGCACACTTTTGGTCGGAAGGGAATCCCTAATTAGCACGCCCATCATTTCTTGAATTGTCTGAATACTTGGCGAGTCTTTGTTAGGCCCCGTGTTTCTTAAAACGACTTATCTGCAGTTCTTCAAGGAGATCTTATGGATTTGCTAGCGGGAGTACCACTCGGTCTGCGCAGAAGCATGTAGGTACTTTCAACATGACGGTGGCCCCACCCTTTGTGATCGTGTCTTACGATGATACCAATGATACTTGACGGAGCATTTCTGTGCCGCGGCGGGAGTGATGCAGGTGGAGCTGGTGGAGTGACCTGGGCAGACCGGTCACCGGATTTAACACCTGTAGATTGCCACGGTTGGGGTCGAGCCAAAGAATTGGTATACGGAGAGCGGAGAATTACGTGCGCGTATTACCGTCAACGGCTTTGGAGTCGTGCAAAGTGAAAGAGACATTTTGTTGCGTGTTAAAAGAACATCCAAAAGCGAGCGTTATTGTGTTTAGAAAAACAGGGTCGTCATTTTCAACTGTACTTGTAAATTAATGTTTTAATAAGTTGAATATAGCTGAGGTTTTATTTATATTATTTATATTATCAAGTAATATCAAGTAAATAAGTAACAAAAGCAGAACGCAGATGTGGTTCGGTTCCGTTCTTTGCTGATACTTATTGAAAATTATCAAAGGATAGTTTTAACTGACAAAGTATCTAGACACCTAAGTGCCGTCTGGAGGGGCTAACGGCGCATGGAAACAAGAGAGAGGCATACATGGGTTAGAGAGAGGTAACAGGCATCAAGAAACTTTTATAGCTATTAATAATTTTCGCGCCAATCTGAAGATAATCAATGTCATTATAACAAAAAAAGGACGCTCACTTGACAGATAGTGTTAAACACGTAATATAAGTTATAAGGGAATGGTTAAACATCTTGTCAGTTAAATAAATGCACCGGTGATTATGCTTGGGCAAAATTTTTATTTATTTTGTTCAGAAAATTAAAACAAAAATATCACTTTCTTAATTTCTATTTAAAGTTAATTGTTTCGATGTAATATTAAATCCCTGAAACTATTGGTATCTACCTAATTTGTTAGCTTAGCACCTTATATAAGGTACCTATTACGGAAATGAAAGGAAACGCTCTTTCAATCTTTTATTGAAAGTGAAAATTGAGAGACCATCCTTATTAGCGCAGGGAAGTGCGTTCCACAGTCGGAAAACTAGACGCAGACGTCAATACTAACAACAACATCGTCACACAGCGTCAGTCACGCCTTTTCCATACGGGGGGCAGAGGCACAATTGTGCCCACTTTTAGTCAGTTAGTCAATACTCCAATTTCCGATACTTAAACAAGGTGAAATTTAACCAGCTGACCATATTTTAGGGAATGATACTAACCATCAATATTATGAACAACTTTCCCCAAGAAACATATGGTCGCGAACCAAAAAATGTTTTGGGTCTCCGTAACTTGTATTCAGATCGGGTCAATATACTAAGGGGCAATTTTTTATTTTTTTGCGACCACATATTTCTTGGGGAAAGTTGTTCATGATGATCGGTACTATCATTCCCCAAAATATGGTCAGCTAATTAAATGTCACCTATATTGTTTACAGGTTCATACATTTCTTCTGGCCCCACACTAGGATACCCTGTGTCGTGGGAACCATAAACAGCGACATCACACAAATAAAAACATCCAAGACCTGCGGTTTTTTTTTACCTTGATTCTGCAGGCTAGCGGGGTTAGGATTTTGATGCGGAATTGGATTCCTTACTCCTGAAAGTTTTTAGATTGATCTTATGAAATTGATTGACCAATCAGAATGCGATAATTGCACACTGGGCTGTCATCTTAAGCGATTTTAAAGGAATCATGATATGTGAAGTGCCGCATCTGAAATTGGATGTGGACGCCCGTGCGGGCACGCGACGGACTTGGTCAGTGACGGAACGGTGTAGGGGCAAAGTCACATACTTTTAAACGTATGCAATTATTTTTTTAGCCTGACACGCTCCTCACGGTCCTAAATACAAGCACATATATTGCTTCTGGCCCCACACTTGGATACTCTTAGTCTTGGAAACCAGAAACAGCGACGTCACAAACATGCAAACATCCAAGGCCTGGGGTCTTTTTTCTTCCTCCAGTTGCTATTTGGTGTAATACGATGTGGTGGGCAGACTCCTTTAATCTGATAAAAAGATAGAGATCAGGCAGTGTTATAACAATGCAGTACGATGTCGCAAGAAATAAGTAATGTACAGAAGGAAATGAAATTCGATGGGCCGGCCTACACACTAAAGCCTGGTGCCCAGGCGCAGCGAATTGGTTTCGGCTTGTGTTTAAACGATTACCAAAAAAATTCGAAAATTTACTACCAATAAATTCGAAACGACCGCCAGAATTAGTAAACGACCACCAAATTGAGTTTGGAGAAATTATCACCAAACTTCTTTTTATGTTTTGTGTACTTAACATAAATACTTAAAAGTTTATGTTTTAAGTATTTTTTGTTGTTCTTACATGTTCAACCTAACACGAAGGATAAAAGGGGCATCGCTTCGCTCACCCCCTTTACCCTTCACTTTAAGCTACCGCAGTATTTTGCCCTGATATTTTCTGCAACTTTTGGTGATCATTTACCTATTTTGGGTAGCATTTACCCATTTTGGGCAGGAAAAAAATATTTTGGTGATCATTATATTTGTTGCCATTAGTTTTTCTTCTCTGGTATAGGTAATTGAAGACCAGAGGGGGATTTCTTGTGACAAAAATAGTCCTGCGGATCGAAAAACAAATATTTTATCTTCCACTTTACTATAGTAGAGTGCCACACAGATGAGTATTTGATATCTATGTACCTACCTACCCACCATACAAATAAATGACATATTTGATCAGCCAAGTTGTTATTTCTTCTCAATAAGTAAGCAAACTTTAATTTGTGTTGCGGTGTAGTCACTGCGGATTAGCAACTAGCAGTGAGATCTGTGGGGTTACCACAACGTCTTATGCCGATTCAGATTAGGTACCTAATTTGATCCGCAAATTTACCGTGACAGTCTTAAAACATGTCTTGGTATTTGTTAAATAAAGCCCATTAGCGAATTGGAATGGAAATGGTTGCCATGGTGATGTTCTTGTTTTGAACCTAATTTTAATCGGAAAAAGATTGTGGTAACCCCCAAAAGGACATGACTATACAGGGAGTATTGAAACGTGTAGTCAAAGAAGAAAGTCAAAGTCAAACTGTTAATCAACGATAATTCTGATCAGCTTTAAATTTAAAAAATCGTTGCCTCACACGTTTTACCATACGGGGTGGCTTATACACATTTGCTACTACTAATCAAATACAATATAATACAATACAAATAAAATCAAAACAAATCAAATCATTTATTTCAAGTAGGCAAAATAATGTACTTTTGGAAGTTAAACACTTACTTAAATCTCATATACATGGAAAAAAAATTAAAAAAAATCAAATATGATCATCTAAACTAATGAGTACATAACTGATTTGAGTTTGAAAAAGGAAATTTCTCCTTCAAGTGGTGAGTCATGGCTGAATCTCGCACAGGAAAAAGAAACTCCATTAACTCTACCAGTGCTTCGGAAATACGCCCGTCAGAGAAGATAGCAACAAGAAACTCTACGGGGAGGTCATTTTTTAAATTTTCGTCATTTTATTCATTTATCGTGTTAGAAATACATGTCAAAAAACTCAGTGCAAAACAAAACACTACATAGAAATCATCAGCTGTGCATTCGTGCACGGAGCACACCAAATTCAGTGTATTTACTTTATCTAAAAATCCTATATCGTCCTATAAAACCTAGGTATATCGTATTCTCAATCAATTGTGTTTTGAGAATTTTGTATTTGCTTTACTTATGAATCTATTAATTGTATTCTCGGTCAGTTCCGATGACTTAATTACGTGGTCGTTGATTTTGTTTTTTTTTCATGCGCAAAATGGCGTGTCGGACAAGGTTGCCGATTTGTCATGCGCTCGCTTATAAATATATACATAGTCTACCCTTTCCTTAATTGATGCTGTTTCCTGAATAGTGTCTCAGATTAAATAATATTACTTCGTAACACGTACATCACAGTACTACAAAAGCGAAAGTACCTACACTATAATAGCCTAAATATGTTTTATAATAATACTTGGCGTAAACTTTTGAACGCACACAGAGAGGTGAGAACTCTATACCAACACACGACGTTCGTCTGCTTTCATCATTAAGTCTACGCGCTAGGGTTGCACAAAGATGACAAAGTGGAATAAAATATCTAAATTTATTAAATTATTTTAGCTACACACGTATCATAAACCCTCTTTACTGCGTCCAAAAACCGCATGTTACGACCAGCATAATGATATACTACTTGGTAAAACTAATTTTTTATCTGAATCAATATTTCGACATTTTATGACATTCAAATTTCGAACGCCGACGCCCGACTGCGTGCTGCCCCTAGTTCGTCTGTGAAGTTGGTACTTCAGAACAAGCTAAACAAGTGCAGAGCAATGATCAATGCCATAATGCCGGTCGAACATTCGGTTCCTGAACACATCAAAGAGAGCGTATGATATGTGTATAGATAAAATAGTGTAGGTAACTGCACATTATATGAAACTTATCAGTCACATAAACTACTATTTATTGCTGATCAAATATGTTTAATTCAATAAAATGTTCAAATTTAAGGGTTTAAAATAGTCTGAACCTTGTAAATAATTTTAGCAAATATTGAAACCGAAAACAAGGCCAAAGTGGAGGGAAACCAACAGAATATTACTAATTGTACCCTCTTCGTATGATCATCAAAATCTTCCTTTTGTCTTTCAATTTTGAAGACCAGTGAAGTATCATCAGCAAACAACACGTTAGTCAGATCGTCAATATAAACCAGGAATAAGAAAGAGCCTAATATGAAACCTTGTGGAATGCCGATTTATACACCCAATCCATCAGATTAAACGTCGCCCTTCAATTTCTGTCTTTTGAATCATATTTCTTAAATATGATATTTGTTGATCCAACACTGTATTTCTAACTCAGTAATGATTAATTTCATTAGAAGCGTATTTAAACACAATCAAATGCCTTCGACGGATCGCATAAAATGCCCACACCAACCTATTCAGAGAAAATGTGAGATATAAGAGTAATGCCTGCATCCTTAGTCGATTTACCCCTAGTGAAACCGTATTGTTTGGCGGAGTTGTTTTGTACGGTGGAAGTGTGAGAATATTTGATTGATTATCAATCTTTTTCAAATAATTTACTTAGTGCTGGAAGTACAGATATTGATATGAAATTTGAAGGATCACCCTTGAATTTAACAGAGGTATCAGTTTACTAGGTTTCGTGAGGTCTGGGAAAGCTCCATCGTCAACACATTACTTGCATACATAAGCTACGTGTGGGGCTATAACTAGAATTTTGACTGATATACCCCACAGGTCTTCAGATTTGTTTAAATTATGTAATCTAAAGTTTTGACTATATCCTTGGGATTTACATGATTTAGTTTAAAATTTATAACTCTGACCCTAATAATGTTTTTTAACAAAATCTCTGCTTCATATGGAGATAACTTTAAACGCTCTGTTGTGAGTAAGGGTACATCGGGCTCCATCAGCGTTAGATTTAATAACATCATCACCTATCTTTAAGCAGAAATCAATGTCCCTTTTGACGACTTCTGTGGCGCTGCGGTTGGATCTGCCTTCCATGCGAATCCAAGCTCCCAGGTTGAATCCCTGGCTGGGGTAAAGAAAAAAAAACCCCAGGTCTTGTATGTTTACATGTGTGTGATGCACTGTTTCTAGTTTCCACGACACAGGGTATCCTAGTGTGGGGTCAGAAGCAATGTATGTGCCTGTATATAAATGTTTAAAGGTATAACTTTGCCCGTTTCACGGTTTATGATTTTACCAAACCGTTTTCATTCAATTGTATGAATTTTGTATTTTCCTATGAAGGTGAAAAGATTTTGCATTTCTACAAACCATCTTAAAAGTTTTGGTTTATTTTCTAACTTTGTCATGTTTTTGTTCATAAAGGTCAAACATAAATTTTTGGAATTCGTAAAAGTAGAGTATTTTACGACTTCCAAAAGTTGCTCAGTCATTAAATTTTTATTTACCGTTGTTGTCACTGACTTTCATCATTTTAAAAACTTTATTTTATTCTGTTTGAATAATATTGAAGAAGTCTGAATAATTTTAGTTTGGATTTTGTTCACAAAAGTCCGGGACTGAAAAATTAATATTTAGGTTTTTCGTATACGTTTCTAGTGTGTGGGATGTAAAGAGCCCGTAAAATGATGAATTAGGTTTAGTATTTGGGAATGAAACTGTTTGACCGCTATGATCAGATTGTAAGAAGTTAATCACATTTTTACTTGTGAATGCTAAATCACAAAAAAAAACCTTTTCTAAGCAGGTTTGACTGGTAAGTGTTATTCTAGTCGGCTCTTAAAACACATGATACAAATAAAATTATTTAAATAAAGTTATTGTATCCACAAATAATTAACCGTTTTCTGTTATGACATAGTTTAGTGATGACTCCCTCCATAATTTTCTCAAATTTTCGAAATTTCCATGGCGTTTTTCATCTCTGGGAGGTCTGTAGACACTAACAATAATATGACCGTCTGATTCAACACAGGCTAGCACTTTTTGTATTCAACACAGGCTAGCACTTTTTGTATTCCAGTAAGTGCAAGAATATCCTTCCGTTGTTTTACTTAATTATTATTTTTACTAACAATGAAGAACTACTTCTATTAGCAGACTTTCTGTCAGCAGACAACTGTCAATTTGATTTCATAATGATTTATGTTTAAATACATCATATTTTCCTTTAAGCAGTGTTCTGTAATACAAATAACATCCGTGTCAGAATTATTCATACTCTTTGTCGCTAATGGCAAAAATTTGATACACCAATATCATTTGTACCTTGTTTTAGCATGACAATATCAATATTCGTTTTACTACTATAGACTACACTAGCAACCTCTGCCATAATATAGTAAATTAAATGCTAAATACTTAGCAAGTTGTCGTTAAAAGTAGTTAGCGAGATAAAGACTATCTTTTGTCTGCCTTAAGTCAGAAATTAATATGTTTGTCAACATTATTGTCATGTGGACCTCTTATACTGCTTATAATTTTGTAGAATGTCTTTCTGCTTGACGGTAAGAATCTAGTCATGACAGCGTCCCGTGGTTCAAAGACCACGGGACACTGTCATGACTAGATTCTTACCGTCAAGCAGAAAGACATTCTAAAGTCATTCTAATTGGCCATTATCAACAAAGATAATTTATCATAAATAAGGTTCCTCTACGGTGGCTTAAGTAATTACTTTGCCTGTTTTTAAACGAGTTTGGCCACAAGGAAATGGAATTCTTCGTAGCCTTCGTACGACCTTTTGAAGATGTGGCCCTATATGAGGAAATGCTCAGTTATAATCTTTTCACGTCTAGTCTGTTCAACGAATTTAAACAGCTCCTTAGGTCTACATGCTTAACCCCTTTACAATTACTCACCAACAAAATAAATGTACTACATTTCCTACAATTACTTTTTGTACGATACTAGCTGGGCGTACGTATGAAGCACCGGGCATACAGATATTAATAACCCGGTGATTCAAACACTCATCCAGCATCATCGAACAAAAACCTAGCCCTATCCTAACAGAGAAAATTGTAATAATTACTAAGGCTAATAAGTTTGTTTTTATGCCTCTGTGATCAGTCTCATTGTCGTGACAGCAACGTTAAATAGTAGATCTTTTAAAGCCAGATGACTTCCAATATCCTATCTCTGATAGATTCACCTAGTACTAAGCATGACGAACGTGTCGCCGTGTATGCTCTACTAAACACAATATACATATGCGTGTTGCGTTTGACCCCGAACCAACTGTGATGGGTACTATACTATTCAAAGAGTTCCTCCACAATGGCTTGTGCATTGGTCGCGGACTCGAAGGAAAGTTCCAGACTTTCTGACGTCGCGTCGTGACGTCGGTAACATGCACAGCATGAACTCTCGGTCAGTCTGGGGCTGTTCGTTTTTCACGTAAGACGTTTTTTACCACTATATGATCCTTTGGGCCTTACCACAAAAAAATAAACTACTGTTCAACACTTGTTTGAAAAGAAAAAATATAGGATTTGACGTTTGTTTTGAGGTTAAAAGCTGTAATATTTTTTGTGGTAACACGGTTTTTGTCTTACGTAGGAAGGGGGGGGGGGGGGTCCTTTAGGCACACTTTTTTTTGAACAGACCAAAAAAGCAATACCATGCACAACAAACAATCAATGGTTTAGTTCTTAACTTATTTTACTGGGTGCTAATAAAGTAATCTCAATCAACCAACTTTTACTATCAAGTTAGCTAAAGCTATTCTTCCTCAATCTATTGAATATTAACTTAATCGTTGTAGTTTAGTATCCAATTATTCTCCATCATATTATATTAATTTAATTGGTTACTTATTAAGTTATTTTAGATAATCCACAATTAACCAATTTTATTTTGTTATCAGGTAAGTTGTTATGTGCGGACTGCGGTTGCTTTAATTCTTGAAGAATAGTAAGTATTGGAACATACATTGGATCATATGTATACATGTATATATGATCGGGCCTTTTCAGGAAGAGGGGTAGGCAGAGGCTAAAGACCTCCACTTGCTACCATCCTGGCATACATCTCTCGCATCCTCAACATTCATTGATTTTACATAGCTAAGTTCTTTTTTCTAAGAGTATCTACCGGGGACTTATAGCCTGACTTGTCTGGTCTATGTGTGTTATTTTCAGCTACACGTATTGTAACAAAAAGGTATAGTTAACTTGTCTACAGCATTGTGTTACACCCTGTATGACTGATTCTAAGTGCATTTCAGTTAACTTTTCCTTTCGCCGTTAAGTTAGCTGTAGTTCAGAGCTGTCAACTGTCACCAAAGAAATGGGCAAATGTAATTTGCGGTTGCGGTAAAAAAAAAACAAAGGTACCAAACTGAGAAAACCATTTCGAGATGATTGTGTTCCTAACCAAATTCCGTTATTCCCATCAAAAAATATTACAGGATTACTGGAATATCCGTAAAAACATATTGAACTTCATTTGTCCTCTACGGCGTAGTTTGTTCAAATTTCCTTTCGCCGTTAAGTTGGCTGTTCTGTAAAACTTTCAAGTTACAACAGTTTTCCTGTCAGTCGATAACGCAGATGTCAGTTGGAACGTAAATAAAGGAATAATTTAAATGACTACCAAAATATTTTTTTCCTACCCAAAATGATGCTCACCAAAAGTTCCTAAAAATATCAGGGCAAAATACTGCGTTAGCTTATGTGAAGGGTAAAGGGGGTGATCGAAGTGAAGCCCCTTTATTTTTTAACAACAAAAATACTTAAAACATAAACTTTAGTACACATAACATAAAAAGAAGTTTGGTAATCATTTATCCAAACACAATTTGGTGATCGTTTACAAATTCTGGCGGTCGTTTCGAATTTATTGATAGGAAAATCGGTGCGTTTTTGGTGATCGTTTAAACACAAGCCGTAAACAAATATTGATATTAAAGTTGTTGAGTTCCATGATCGGAAACTGGTTTCCGATTATAGTACTAAACAGCCAGCCCAGTACAACCGTTCCAAAACTGTGAGCAAGTGACGTCACGAGGGTGTTATTTTTAAAATGATTCAAAAAATAATAAAACCTCCATCATCCGAAACATTCAAATAAATTTCTTAAAATAGGCTAAAACATAAAATAAAATAATAAGTTGTACGTATTTTTTTAGCATGGCCCATTCCCCGCTTTCAAGAAATAAGATTTGCAGGTTTGTTGGTAGCTACAACCTCTACGCAATACGAAATACATAAATTACATATACAAATGATACCAATGAGGATCGGCAATGTTTGTCGTTTATAAGTAGTATGAGTTAGGTATGATATTTTCTCCTTAATTTTTGGGTAACACATTTTCGAAAGATGTAGCACTGGTTTCATTGCTACCAATTTATTTTTTCAGTGTATTTTATTGGTCAATAAGGAGAGTTCACTTGGCAACTGTGTTGTGGCGCCGGAGCTCGTACAACTTAACATTACTTAACGAAAGGACAAGTTATCTGAAATGAACTTAGGAGATATCGTGCTGTCAGATGCTATCAGGGCTGCCATACGTTATAATTATGTTTGGATTAAAAAATCCCAGTTTCTGGTTCATACATTTTTAAATATCTGATCGACCTGAATTCAGCACATTTATTTTGATGCAAACACTCCAAAGGTTCAGCCTGCAAAACTAAGTAGATACTACACTTTTTTTTTCCAAACTACAGAAGTTAGAGATTTAAAATAAAAAAGTTTTACAGCTAATTTTATCAACTATCCTGGTAACGTAAGAACGAAAGTAAACTCTTTTTCCAGTCCTTTTTATTTTGAAAGTATATCTTGTGTACTTAAAAAGTTATTGCAATTTAAAAAGTGTGATACTTAGTTTTGCAGGCCAGTGCAAAGCATACACGCACCTATGTGTGTAGGTATATGAAGCATGATTGATAAGGCTCAGTGAGGCATGCAATAGTCGTTTACATGTATGAATGGATGACTAACTTCCAACGTATTATGTACAGGTATCTATTGTTTGTGAACTGAACACGAACTTAGTGATGATTTCATGAAGATATCCTGACGGCTGGTCCCTTGGCCCAAAATACAGGTGACTGGGGAATGATAGTACCCATAATTATTACCAACTTTCCGCAAGAAACATATGGTCGTAGACGAAAAAAATTGGTTCTCCCATAGTAACTTGTAATCAACTGATCGGGTCGGACGACATTTTTTCTTCACTTGCGACTATGTTTCTTGGGGAAAGTTGTTCATATTGATGGGAGCTAACTATCATTCCCCAAAATATGGTCAGTTAATTAAATGTCATTCTGTATATGGAGAAGTGGAAAATAAGGTCAAATCGGTGTTAAACATAAACATTTATATACAGGCACATACATTCGACGACCTCTGTGGCGCTGCGGTTGTGGCTCTGCCTATATTATTTGATATTAATTTCAACTTTCAACAAAACAATCATAAACTAAAATATTTACGTACAGGCACATACATTGCTTCTGACCCCACACTAGGAGACCCTGTGTCGTGGGAACAAGAAGCAGCGAAGTCACACACAAATAAACGTCCAACACCTAGGGATATTTTTCTTTATCCCCAGCCAGGGATCGAACCCGGGACCTCTCACATGGTAGGCAGAGCCACAACCACATCGCCACAGAGGTCGTCAACTGATGATATCATGAAGATTTCGTGAAGAGGCGGCTCACACTGGGCCACTGGAAATTAAAGTCTTGGTGATAATTTGTTGCTCCTCAGCACTACCCGGGAGGACGTGAAGGGCTGTAGGAACCAAGTGTTTCCTTCGGTCGTGAACAACTTTCTTCAAACACAAATAAACTTGGCGCGAACTGTACACGTCACCCATTATAACGATTCACCGAAAGAACGAATCGCGGCTAGCTTTGTCCGACGCTGGCTCCGCCAGGTTTCTTAGCCCGTGATCCGGTGACAGAGAACGGCGAGCTCTCTCTCGCCCATGTATGCATCTCTCTCGTAGCCATGCGCCGCGTCCCCCTCCAGGTGCAAAACCTGGCGGGGCTTGTACAGTACAACTCACCGATATTACGATTCGCCGAAAATCCTCTGGATAATAGTACATTCACTATCAAAAGTGGACCTTTCACGAAGTAAACCTTTCGACAAGTGGACGTTTCGCGAAGTGGACTTTTCGCGAAGAGAACGTTTCGAATAAGTGGACCACATGCGACGAAATGTTGTATGAGATGTCAACATTTCCCTTCCTTAACTCAGACTCTGACTTAGAACTTGACACTCGCCTCTAGATAAATAAATACATAGTGTAGGCGGCAACAGTCAGACAATCCTTGCGCAAACATTTGCTCGGTGTACATTACATTTGTTGAGCAAATAAAATAAAATAAAACTGCGTTTTTCCTACATTTGTTCTAGATAACGAGGGTGTGGTGAGTGTGACAGGAGTTTCACTCAAATTTTCGGTTACCTGAGTGTTGCTGGACAATGGTACAGTCAGCATCAGATAATGTGAGCAGGTTAGCTACTCAAAAAGAAAAATCAGAAATATCTATTATCTATACAGCCAAAGTGTCAAAATTATGTCAACACCCTCAGAGTTATCCTGGATGTTGACATAATTTATACACGTTGGCTATATAGAAATTTCAGATATTTTAAGATGTGTATATCTTTTTGAGTAGCTAACCTGCTCACTTAAGTCTGATGCTGACTGTACAACAATGCTCCCGCTTGGTGGCGCTGGCGTAGTTGGAGGTAAAGAGTTTAATTCATCTGAGGTTACGTTCAAAAACGCGTCTCGTGATCTTTCAAATACAATTGACACTGGCGAGATTAACCATAAATGAGGTTAGCACGAGATATATTATAAAAAGTAAATAGAATTTGACGACTTTGATAGATAGTCAGCAACAACTACTCCAGCGCCATCTGCAATAAGCTTTTGAGATTAGCGTGCCATTTGGCCATGCTAAAAAAATACGTAGGTAGGTACTACTTTTTATTATATTATATAAAATTTTAGGCTATTTTAAGAAACTCATTTGAATATTTCGAGTAATGGATCTCTTTGAAATTGAATTATTTTTGAATATTGTTCGAAATAACACCTCGTGAAGTCACTTGTTCACAGTTTTTGAAAGGTTATACTTGGGGCTGGTTGTTTCCGATTATAAAACTAAAAAACTATAATATCTACCCACAGACTAGTATTTATATCGATGTATCTACCAATATTTGTTTACGTTCCGACTGACATTTATGGACAGACAGAGAAACTATTGACACTTGACAGTTTAAAATAGCAGACAACTTAACGGCGAAGGAAATTTGAATAAACTACGCCGTAGGAGACGAATGAAGGGCATTATGTTTTTGCGGATATTTCAGTAATTCTGCAATATTTTTTGATGGTAATATCCGAATTTAGTTATGAACATAGATAGGTAACTCGAAATGGTTTTCTCAGTTTGGTACCCCCGTTTTTTTACATGAAACATTAACGTTAGGTGCGGTAACTTTTTTCACGGTAGTGCTTGCAAAAAATATACTACTACTACTCCCTACTACAATGCTCGACTTACTCTAAAATACATAGTAGGTACATACATATATACAGATACGGACATAAGCACATTATTCTACAATCTCATAAGGTAAGCGCCCGGGGGCCAAATCCAGGTAGAGAGTGACAAAGACGCGGCAACGACGGTTAACTTCATGTATACTTTATCTGTCGTTTTTATAATTCCTTTCTCTTAGGTTTATAACTATTTTATGTTTATTAAAGTTAATTAAAATTAAGGCATGTAAAACAGATGACAATCACTTAATATGCATAAAATAGAAAGTTCAACATGCATTAACTAGACTGTCATCCAAAGTATGCACAGATTTGAGAATAATCACGTAAACAGACTACTTAAAAACTAAACACAATTAAAAACATCTTGGTAACATATTTAACAAAACCAAAATTCTACTTTAAAATATAAATTACTATAAACATAGCTTAACAAGGCTAGAGAAGAGATCAACATGACTGCAGTGCTTTAACAATTTTATTTTTAAAGGAATATAAATTATCTATTGCTTATTAGCAATAACATCAATTTCTATCATGAATTGCCTAAAAAAGATTCTCCAAACGCCAAATAATAACACCTAAAGTTAACCGTCGCCATCGCGACATTGTCCCTGAGCGATCATTGTGTTAGCAGAATTGAGCCCCTGTCTTGGTGTATGCAAAATTCCTATCCTAATTATACAAAAGAGACGGCAGACAGTGAGTGTACCTAAAGCTATTAAGACGTTGCTGGCTGGGTGGTTAGTCTAGAAAGAACTTGCAAATTTTGCACGCATATCTTATTAAGAGGTAATTCATATGCGAAACCTTGGTTTGGGTTTTGTTTATTTTTATTTAATTTAATCAGGTAATGTTATGAATGTGACTTTGACATTGAAATCCTTTTGTTGCGATGTTGTTCAAATCAAATTAAAAACAACTCTATTACTGTACATATTAACATAAACTTAGCAAATGGAATTTTTTGCCTGTTGTCTACATTGGACCACTGTGGGAGGAGAATGGCGAAAACTCCAACAGATTGATTTTTGATATCTTTAAAAAAATGGTTGTGCTTAACTACTACAAATATTAATTACCTTGGAGACTATTTACACACATTGATCTAGCCGTTGATTTTTGATTGTCTCAAATGGCAATTTCAAAATCTCCAGAGGTCTCAATTTCAAAATCTCCAGAGGTCTATCTTATTGTAGTTAGAGAATGCACCGTCCCTTGAAATAATTGCTAACTTTCGCGAGTCTTTACCGGGGCGCAACTATAGTCTGCGATTATTTGTTAGGTTAATATTACAGCTATCGCTAAATTTGGAAAAAGTTGTACGGTTCTTGAGTACATACATTATATTTTCGAAAATAAATTGACTAGCACAGTTAGTAGGTATGTCAATTTCTTAAAAAAGTTCTCTTAGGAAGTCTGTGGGTTTTAAATTAGAATTTTCTCGAATAGCTCTTTTTTGTGATATAAAAATAGTTTGAATATCCCCTGCTTTCCCCCACAACAAGATACCACAGAACATGGCACTATGAAAGTAACTAATATATACTAGCTTAGATGTAGCCACATCCGTGTTTTGTCTGATGTTCCTAACAGCGTAAGCTGCACATAACTTAATCTACCAGCTAATATTTCTTTGTGGGGTAACCGATAAATACTTACATACGCAACACATCCTACGGAACCCCAGTTGCCTGCCTCTCTCTACTCCTGTGGTATCAATCAATGACCCTATCATTTGATTACAAAGCATAGTAAGAACAATGTCAAGGTTTTTATTGTTTGAGCAAAGCGAGCGAATTTGCACGCGTGGTTTACTAACTAAAGGCACGTTCACATTTGTTGCTAAATTTCTTATTGCGCGATAGAGTGCTACTTAACTTGACGGGGTGTACAGAGAAGTGTCGTAATGTTTAAGGCTGGGCACCCCGGCGGAGGAATTTAGAATTTCAACTTCAATTACCTTTCGGGGAATAGGAATAAAAATAAAAGTAAATAACCGTTGTGTACAGGACTAACAGAGCAACATAACTTGATATGTTTTGTAACGATTAAATAAATAACAAGTACTTACATTAAAATCCGGTGCCAAATTGTATTTTTTTATTGTGGTAAGTCTCCCAAAGGACTTTTCTATCGAGCAAAATAATCAAATTACATTTTCACGTTTAGCGAATTCAAGCTGATACTTGTGATCAACAAGCTAGTATAAAGCAACAACTGCTTTAATACTCTTGTTTTACGTAACTGAAGATTTTCAAAAGGCTATTTTGGTCTGCAGCGGCGCCTTAATTGAGTTATTAGCGAGACCATTCAACAACTTGTTTACAACAAAAACAACATGCTCAAAAATAGGGCTTGGCCGCTGCTTAAAAAACGTACTTTCTATGAAATGGCCCCCTAGACAAGTTGCATCGAAAATGTATGTGTCAGCGTAAGATAGTCAAAACCGTTAGTTGATAAACTAACGTTTTTTTTCTCGTAAGTTGGTCAACTATTGACAGATAGTAAACTGTAGCGTACTGCTTACTATAAGACGCGTTAGTTGCTCAACTAACGGTTAAAACCGTTAAATAGTAAACTGGTTTAAACTTGAATTGCAAACGAAATACCAGGGCAAACACCGCGGTAGCTTAGATGAAGAATAGAGTGGGCGAACGCAGCGAAGCCCCCGAATAGTCTTCGTGTTAGGTTGACATGTAAGAACAAAAGAAACGTGAATTCTAAACCCTGTCGGTCTGGTTTACTATCTATCGATAGTTGATCAACTACCGCGTTAGTTTATCAACTAACGGTTTTGACTATCTTCCGGCGACAGATGCAAATTGACATTAGACGCACGTCATTGATAACGTGACTTTTCACGGCAAATGTCAAATCACCTGTATTATATGAGGATCGAGTGGAGCAAGTGCAACGTACAAGTGCTAAGTTAGTACCGTGTCAAAGGGGGCTTGCATGAGTTACTGCTTCTAGAGTAAGACCTTGCGGAGTTTGAGCCAAACGCGATAGTAGGCAATCCGCGACAAAATCGCAACCGATATATTTTGCTATATTTTCATTTAAATATTATAAACATAAATGCTTGTGACATCACAGTAAAACCAAATCAAATAAGGACAGAGAAGCAACAGCTTACAGGATATGCTATCGCTATGCGTTTTCCAGTAGGGGCCCTGCTGTTAGCGAATAACTTTTTGATAGCGTTAGTTTATGCGTAAACTGGTTCGTTAGTGATTTTTATAGAATCATTCTGCCTAAGCCTTTATTTTTATATTAAATTCTTTGCCCATCTCTGAACGGTACCTACTCGTGTCCTAGAATGCCTCAGTGAGCTGGTGTGATATTGTCTCTGGCACACCATTGTTCTCAACCTCGTGGAGGTTTCACCCACTTTATATCCAATGATAGTGATGTAACAATGGAAGATATGCAATCACGCTTTACAGTAGCCGATCAATTAGATTATCGCCGGGACAAAGTTAGAAAAGGGTTTGATATTGTGGATTGTAATTGTGGCCTATGCAGTATGGGAGATCAGCAAAGCATTCTCTTGTCTATACGTTAACCGGTCAAAGTCAAAGTCAAAGTACTTTATTACTGTAGATATTTACATATACTTAGCAAACATCATTTTTTGCCTCTTCTCTACATTGGACCACTGTGGGAGAAGCAGGGCGTAGAAAATCCCACAGATAGTTAACTAATACAAATATGAAAAAAAAAATGTTATGATTAATAAGCAGGAATAAATAATTACAAAATTATCAACAGCAAGGTCTGTTTTGAGCCAGATTAACCCCATATGGTCCCGTCATTTAAGTAATCTTGAACATTGTAATATCCCTTTTTCGACAAAGTCGCTTTAACATGCTTTTTAAATTGCTCAAATGGCAATTTCAAACACACTGGCAGGTCAACAAACACACTGGCAGGTCAACACCTGGACCCGATTATGTGGCATCGCGATTTTAAACCATAGCCCATGGTAATAAAATTTAAAACCTATAACGGCATAATGGCGTCCTTAGATGTCGCTAGGCACCCTGGGGGTAATTTGCAGGTTCTTGCTCGCGAGAGAATGGCCTGTTTCAAGAAGTCATGTGACAGATTCATCACTCATTTCAAATATATATCATATTCATCATTCTTTTCATATCCATTCGTATTACATAAAAAATATTTGATTAATGATAATCTTGGAACGGTATAAAACGCAACAGTATAAAAAGCAGTTTACTATCTAGAGTATTCTAGAGGCAGGTGCTAATATATTCACATCCTGCACTTAAATGTAGTTAATAAACATACCGATAACATAAACAAAGTCGAAAAACTCACATTTTGATATGACTAAGTCATTTCATTGAGGAGCCCAATTCCAATATTTATAATAGCAAGTAGCTCCTGATTGTCAAAACCCGAGTTGTCGGGAGGCGGGGGGAGATCACCTGGGTGTGATCCTCAAAAACGCCTCACGCCTAATTAATGGACGCCCCTAAATAAATAACATAAGAATCAACGAATAGTTACACTCTAGTTATTTAATAGTAGTTTAAGTTTTATTATGGTACAGCTCTAACTTACTCAAATCCTGGTAAAGCCCTGTGCCCGTCGGTGTAGCTTAACTATAAATATAACGATCGCCATAACTACCTGAATCTGAATGTTACGGCAAGGCAAGGGCAAGGGCAGCTCTGCCCTCCTTTGCTCCCGCTAGGTGGCGCTGGCATAGTTGGAGGCAGAGTTTCATTCATCTGAGGTTAGGCTCAGAAACACATCACGTGACCTCTCAAATACACTTGACACTGGCAAAATTAACCTCCAATGAGGTTAGCTCGCTATACATTGTAAGAAGTAAATATACATTGTAAACTACACCAGCGCCATCTACAATGAGCTATTGCCATTAATTTCTACAAGGTCCTGCAAATGTTTCGGACTTTCCTTGACTACTTATTCTCCGTGACGTGTTCTTGCTTGCAGGAAAAGCCTTGTCTTTTGCACCGAAGGTTGACACTTCGAAAAGGTTCCACAAACTTTTGCAGATACTTAGTAGGGCAAGAAACGGAATTATGCCCGATTTCACCAACAGTTAAGGGACACTTAGCTCTTTTTTTCTTAGCTGCCTAGCGGTTGTTTCGGTGGCCGGGCTCTTATATTAAGGGTGTCCCCAAGGAGCCTAGATGACCCTTAAACTTAGGGCAAATCGACAAACCGGTAAGTGGCCCCTGAAAGAAATAAAGGGTCCCCTAAAAGATAGGGATCGTTTGTGAAATCGGCCATTAGCCGATCTAATTACTAAATTTGTGCTTATTACGTGCATCATAGTGACTACGATATCTTACATCGGTGTAACTATGTCACCGATTTGATCAGATCAACTTTACTTTTAATTCCTCCACAGTTTCGGCCTGGGCGGTCAGCTGATTTGTATAGAGTGGAGAAGTGCCCCTTAAAATATGACCCCTTCTGACCCACCGTACCACCGCCCATACCAGTGGTACGGTGGGTAATTATCGTAGCGAAAAATAATTACCCACCTTACCACTGGGGGTATGGGCGGTGGTACGGTGGGTCAGAAGGGGTAGCGAAAAATAATTTTCTTCTTTTACACTTTTACTTTTTTTACTTTCTTCTTTTACACTCTTTTAGGCCCGTAGGAGGTGAGGAACTATTTACTGAGCCCGCACGCGACAGTACTTATAAAGTAGGTGTTTGTTGAAGTTCGTCTGCCGAATTTTAAAATGTAACTCAAGGACTTTCCCCTGATATCGACACTTGCAACAGCGTCACAGATTAAATATCAAGTGTTTTTGGAATCTTATAAAACCACTTCTCAACAACTTTGTATTGATATGTCAGCTGCAAGGAGTATACATATATTCAAGTATTTTGTAGAATTTTATACTTACCCATAAATAAACATACAGGATGTGGTGGTCCCCGATTGTTCTGTAATCAATTAATAACCCCGGAGATATTGATTCAGTTGCTCATCACCATCAGAGCAACCAATTTGATCAGAGCAACTTTACTTTTCACACCTCCTTATAAATCAGCTGCGTACATTGTGTACGCAGCTGATTTATATATGCTAACCTCTTTTGAGCTGCATTTTGCCAGTGTCAAGAGAGCACGTTAGCACTACCCATGGAGAACATTTTACATACAGGCACATACATTGCTTATCATAATCATAATCATAATCATAATCATAAATCATTTATTTGCTTATAATATGCGTACAAGGAGTTCTTAAATAGCTAATGTCCTAGCATATTAACCATTTAGAATGGTGTGCAAATATTATAATACAAGTAATGGAAATACACTGGACAGCAAATAAACCGAGCCACCCGCTACCTAGGCACTCTAATTCGATTTTCTCAAAAACTAAAAAACCTACAATTATCAAAGTTGTACCTACAGAAAGTGCGTTTCATGGTGATTAAAATGAAAGGAAACTCATTGGGTTTAATCAATATTTCAGTGTTTATTAAGGATTTTACAAAGAAGAGTCGTTTTCCAGTCGTGACAATCGTTAGTAATGATAAAGTGAAAAAAAAATTAAAGCCAAAAACAAAGATAAAATCAAAAAAAAGTTTTTGATCAATATTCCGTATTCCCTCCCCTTGCTCGGATAACTGCCAGCATCCTTGTATTCATCGACCTTACGAGCCTGACGATAAAATCTTGAGGAATTGTATTCCACTCCTCTTCAATTGCGATTCGCAGCTCTGGAAGCCTTGTTGGAGCAGGTACCCGGGCTCGAACCCGACGTTTCAGCTCATCCCATAAGTGTTCTATCGGATTCAAGTCCGGGCTTCGAGCTGGCCAGTCCATCGTACGAATGCTGACGTCGCGTAGATACTGGGTCACCACATGAGCAACATGAGGCCGTGCATTATCATGCATCAATTGCATATCCTGTCCGATATATCCTGCGTAAGGTACCACATGGTCTGCGAGGATTTCAGTAATGTAGCGATGAGAAGTCAGTCCACGTGTACGGCCCGTCGGTTCGATGAAAACTAACGCCGTATGTGCTGTTAACGAGATGCCGCCCCAGACCATTACAGATCCTCCTCCATAAGCAACAGTTTCCTCGATGCAACACTGAGAATAACGTTCTCCAGGGCGACGATATACTCTCTGACGTCGATCACTTCCATGTAGACTCACCCTGGTCTCATCAGTGAAGAGTACATTACTCCACTGCTCTAATGTCCAATCCCTATGCTCTCGAGCAAATTCAAGTCGTGCTCGACGGTGTGCTACCGTTAATGCTGGGCCTGTTGCAGCTCTTTTTGGGGTCAGGTTCCGTTCAGCAAGTCTCCTTCTGACGGTATCTGAACTTATGACCACTTGGCGTTCGTCACGCAGACTTTGTTGGACTTGAATTGCGTTGAGGTGGCGATTTCGCAGAAAAGTAAGGTGGATATAACGATCATCTGCTGCTGATGTAGCCCTAGGTCTGCCCGTACCTGGACGGCGATCGAATGCTCCAGTCTCTAGGTATCGTCTGTAAACTCGTTGCACCGAAGATCTGCTGATTCGAAGCCTTCGAGCGACTTCACGTTGCGCAATGCCTGCTTGAAGTAATGCTACAGCTTGAGCTGCTTCCTGAGGTGTTGTATCCATTATTAATCGAAAAAAGTAGCAAAAACACACGCGTCTGAGCAAACGATGGGCAAAAACTAAAGAAATGATAAGAAATATCCGACTACCCTCATTGTAGAGAAAAAGAACGCTAATTTCAAACTCTGGTGAAAACAGAGCAAATCGTTAGCATTGTGTTTGTTGCTTGATTACAATGTGAGTTGACGGTACTTTCGAATTAATTTGTAGTCATTTTAATCACCATGAAACGAACTTTTTGTAGGTATAACTTTGATAGTTGTAAGTTTTATACTTTTTGAGAAAATCGAATCAGAGTTCCTAGGTCGGTTTATTTGCTGACCAGTGTAGAAGGTCAAAATTGGTTCAATTAAATTAATCACAGCAATCATAACATTATCAATAACAATAATAATTACAATAAATAAATGCAAGAACACATTTATAAACATTATTTTTTTAAAAAGTCACTAACATTATAAAACATATTTTCCAATAAGAAATTAAATAACTTGATTTTGAATAGATTAATTTTGAGGTCTTTTAGCTCTTCCGGAATAGTATTAAATATTTTAATTGACATGCATAGTGGGCTATTGGAAAACAGTTTGAGCCTTTGTGGTGGTAAATAAAGTTTGTTTTTACTTCGGCCTCTACAATTGAATACCTCACAGTTTTTCCTAAATAGGTCTGGATACTTTTTGACGAAAATACAGACTTCAAATATGTACATACAAGGTAATGGCAGTATGCCCAATTTTTTGAACAGAGGCTTACAACTATCAATATATCCAGCGCCACACAAAGCCCTTATACATTTCTTTTGTGTTATAAATGCCCGCTTAACGTCTACCGAGTTGCCCCACAATATCAGACCATAACGAAGTACCGGTGCAACGTACCCGTGGTAATGCTGACAGAGTAGCCTCTCGTGTGGCTACGTCTCTCATCCGCCTCAGTGCGTACACGAATCTGTTTAACTTAAGACATACTTTGTCAACATGAGCTTTCCAGTTGCAAAACTTATCTATTGTCACACCTAAAAATACTGTAGAGTCAGATTCGGCTAGAATTGTATTATTATGATTATGATGCCTTTGGCCCCACGCTAGGATACACTGTGTCGTGGGAACCAGAAACAGCGACGTCACACACATATAAACATCCAAGACCTGAAGGTTTTTTTTTTTCACCTCCAGCCGGGGATCGAACCCGCGATCTCTCGCATGGTAGGCAGGGCCACAACCGCTGCACCACAGAGGTCGTCAAACGTACGAACGTGAAGGGCTGTGGGTGGAGTCCAAATATTTCCTTCCCAGATGAACGACTGCCTGTAGTTCCGTTGTCCCCCTTGCCTCTGTCCCCATTATGGGGACAACGGAACGACATATTTTTTCCGTGCTGTTGTCCCCATCGTAGTGATACAGACAATGGGGACAACGGGATATTAAGATATGACGTGCCGTTGTCCCCTTCGTAGTTTTACAGCTGATAGGGGTAGCGGGATATTAAGATATGACGTGCCGTTGTCCCCTTCGTAGTTTTACAGCTGATAGGGGTAGCGGGATATTAAGATATGACGTGCCGTTGTCCCCTTTTTACCGTGACCCCACTAATTACGCGTTGAAAACGTTCGTGAGTAGAACTGTTGCGGAGAACAACTAATATTGTAAATGTGAAAGTATGGATGGATGTTTGTGTGTTTGTTCTCAATCACGCTAAAACGGCTGAACGGATTTGAATGAAATTTTGCACAGAGATAGATTATGAGCTAGATTAACCAATTATTATTATTATTATTTAGCCATTAATGAGTCCCACTGCTGGGCAAAGGCATCCCCCTCTTTCGTCTACACTTCCCTGGTCTGTGCCACCTCCGGCCACCCCGGCAAAAACTTGCCGAGGTCGTCCCGCCATCTCCGTTTAGGCCTGCCTCTACGCCGGTATCCGTCCTGTGGCAACCAATAGGATGCTTTTATCCGACTGCGCTAGAAGTAAGGTAGCGTTATCTCGGTAAATAGGAACACGCAGGCGAAGTTGCGAGCATCAGCCAGTAGGTATAGGTATAGGTATATATATTTTCACTCTGGTAGTTATTCATGCTCACTATGCAGCTCTCGCAACTACAGAGCTTAAGTAGATAAAGTTTATCTTTATATCTATTTCCATGCAAGTTTATTTGGTATCTACTTAGATAGGACATGTAACAACTCGGCCTACATACCTACAAACTGCTTTTGTTGTCGCCGCCAGCCGCCAGCCACCAGGCCGGATGTAGGCGCCTTTAGCTCATTCAATGTACTATTAGGTACCTACAGTCGACAACACATCAATCTTTACATGACGGAACGAACATATATTTGACGGAACATATATTTGCACATATATCTAATATATTCGGTCGGTCATTGACCCGACTGCTACTGCAAACCGATCATAAATTATAACTATGGTAACAGTCGGCCACCGCTACCATGTACCAACGACAGTAATTTCGAACGTTCCACGCTATAAGTAAGTATCGCTAACCCAATCACAAGCGTACAGTGGTAGACAGGAGTCGACGGCCGCTTTTGCCACGCTAACGCGGCAACTACACACACAATGTTTGCTATTTGACATTTACCGTAACACGTCACATGATCAATTTCGTTGGAAAATGTCAAAGTACCGCGTGCGCGTGCGTCCACATCTGTCATATTTCTTAGGACATGGCGCAAGCAACATTACAATAAGGGACCTACTAAGAAAATGAGAAAATTACAGGAAGTTAATCATCAGGCGTTATCAGATCATCTTAATAACTCTAATAATATTGTCTGTTAACAATCGCACAGTCACCAGTGGTCACGCTTCTCTGGACGCGTTAAAGTATTCGGCAGTAATTCATGCACGTGTATGGATGCCTTTTGCATTGCTTTTGGGGATTTAAGAGTTTCTACGGTAACTGTGCGACCACGATAAATAAAAGTTACCAAAACAAAACAATCTTGAGGAAAATCCGCCATCTTGGCAAAACTGATTACTAGTCTCTGCGCCAAATTATTTAATTCAGGCAGAGTTATCTTCCAAAACACAAAAAAAAAATATACAGGTGACTTTCAATTAGCTGACCATTTTTTCGGGATTGTTATTACTTTATTAACGATCATTATGAACAACTTTCCCAAAGGAACATATGAATATTTTTTTAATGTCCCTCAGTACATTGACCCGATGAGCCGATTACAGGTTACTATGGGAGGCCCAAAGAGGTATTTTTTGCAAGATTTCTAGGAGAAAGTTCTGCGTAATAATTCTTTCTACTTATTAAGTGCCCGACTAAACTATCGGCCGAAAGAATGCCTGTGGTCTGCGGGTTCTCTTACTATAGGGATATTAAAAACGGCCAAAGGGAAAGAAAGGCGGCAATCTCTCTTCACTGGTGATGCAGTTACCGTATAAACTTGAAGAGCCGAATCCTGATGTGGTACTTTACCTTCGTGTCTTGTAAACATTTTCCGGAAACACAGGAAAATTTAGAACCCGTACTGCCATCTGTTGGCAGTTGCGCTAATCATTTATTTATGCGAGTCGCTTCAAAGCATCTTCAGAGATTTATTCAAATGTTTGTTATTAGTTTGACTCGGTGTAGATCAGAGGGCGTTACTTGTATATTAACTGAAATAGTGAAACGAAAATGTCTTAAACAAAATGTAAAAAAAGGGCTTCAACCTTCCGAAAACCCTATTTGACTAGTAACCTTATTAGTAATAATATCCCAACTCGTGATATACATATACTTAAAGCAATTCCGGGGGCAATCTGTTGTCTTCATCATCAGTTCCACTTCACCAGGTCATGCTTCCCGAGGACTATAGCTACCAAATGCTATGATAAATACTATACAAAATACCCAAATCGCTGTAGGTGTGCATTTATTTAAGGAGTTCTCTCGATTTCTCCATGATCCCATCATCAGGTCCATACTGACGTCAATAAGTTGTTGAGGAGCTCTCCAGGTACGTCACCACCACTTCCATTTCACCAGTATGCATTATGACGAGGATACATTACTGACCAGCCTTAATATAGTTGCCATCAACCTGTAGGCTACCTTGTATTGAGCAGTTCCTTTGGCCATCTGTGGTCTTCATCATCAGTTCCCCTTCACAAAAGGATGCTTGCCGAGAGTAAATGATCGAGTCACTATCAAAATTACAAAAATCGCTATAAGTCTGCCTATAACATTTGAAGAGTTCTCTCAATTTCTCTAGGATTCTATCATCAGATCCTGACCAGGGGCCCAATTCCGGTACACAATGACAGCTCCATGACAATGACATTACGATTACGGTCAACTTTAGATATTCAATATTTGGCGTTCGGAGAATATTTTTTTAGGCAATTATGGTAAAAATTAAGCCAATTGGTAAGCACAATAATTAAGTTAATCAACAAAGGGAATGGGATTACAAAATCGTCAGATATTGTATATCTAAAGTTGACCGTAATCGTAATGTAATTGTCATGGAGCTGTCATTGTGTACCGGAATTGGGGCCCTGATGAAAATGGGACGGTAAACCTTTTCAAACAAATAAACAAATTTCCGAATCAGTCCATCAGTCTCGGAGAAATCGATGAACATACATAAAAAAAACATAGATGCCGATTTTGTGAAGTCGGTAAAAAAGTAGAATGAGAAGTTCATGAACGTCTATATAATTCGGAAACGGTAGTATTTGTGTTTATGGTACATGGCCATGGTCGCTTCAGATGGCGTGTATTATTGCCTCCCCTATTACGGGGTAATAAAAAAGTTATTACCGCTTTATGCGAAGTTACTTTGAGTCGTGGAATTTTATCACGTAGTTATTAATTGACAGGAAATATTACTCACTCATACACATACAAACGAACGGTCAGTTAGCTATCTTCCAGGTAGATTATCTTGATAACCAGGTGTTTAGTAGACCGATGCAAAGCCTTAAAACGAAGATCATAAACCATAGATTATTTACCATTTATGAAAACAAAACGGTGATACTTTGGCTAACACATGTTTGGTGTAAATGGTCCTAAATGGTCTGTGTACTATCTTCATTTTTATTTATTTATTTAATTCAATAAGAAACAAACAGTCACATTCAAAAATATACGAGTAAACAGACATGCTGATCAATTTCTAATTGTAGACTTACAGTTACCTTAATTCTAAATGACAAAAATAACAAAAGGTCAAATTGCACAAACCTTAACAAACAATTTCAACACACTGACCACAGAATACATTACTGACGACCGATTTTAAGGCTTTGTATCGATCTACCAATCACCCTGTAGTGTGAATCTTCATAAAGTGCATATAACGATATGGGTTGAAGGACATCGAAATTCATCGTTTTTTTTTTAAATAAATTCCCCCTCCCTATTTTTTTTTGCCATTTTAATAATGAAACGAGCTATGGTACCAGAAAACGAACTGGGTACGAAAAACATATATATCTTCGGAATAGAAGGGTTTTTCGAAGTGAAATTTACTGATTCGTAATGATGAAAGACACGTAGTGCTGCCCGTAACAAAAAATTGTAGAAAAGTGGAAACTGTTAACTATACTTACGCTTTGTTTAAGAAATAATAGTGTTTTTTTTTAGATTTATTTAGTAATTGCAGATTTCCGCAAAATTTGGTTCCCAAAATGGAATTATATTATTATGGATTTATTATATATTATTATGGCCTTTTATGGATATAAGTAAGATAAGATAAGCGTACTATTGATGGATTGTTACTCCATAGCTGCGGCGATGGGCTAGCCCCGCTATAAATAGGCGTATTGTGACTCTACTACCCCGAAAGGGAAAAGGAGTAAGGCTAAGTGTCGCCGCACACGAGCTTCTGGCCACAGCCACAAACGCTGCCACGAGAAGCTAGAAGCGGCCACAAAGGAAAATATGACTTCACCTTTCTGTTACACCCTGTATAACTATAAATAAAATAAATAAAACACACACACATTAATGAAACCTCACGGCAGAAATTAGGTTCACTTGTTGAAAGACATCTATATAAGACAAGAAACCGCATCGATAATGGCTAAATAGTTTCCGAGAAGACCTCAAGCATTCACCATCTTAGCTGCTGCAGCGCCCCCTGATGGTCTACAAATGTAAAATAAATCTAAAAACCTACTCTGAAGTTCTAGCCGTATAATGCAAAAAACAGCATCGAAATCAGTTCTGTAGATTTCCAGGAAAATGGTAACAGACACACATACACACAAACAACCTTTAACCCCAAACGCATGCCTACCTCCTCCGTCCCGTTTCTTCCGTCGTGGGTAAACAAAACAAGGTGTCACGCTTTCTCATTCCGGGTGGCAGAAGCACAAGGTGCTAAATAATAATAGCATTGTTTTTCATCTCGAATCGCAGGTCAATAAACTGTATTGAGGACAAGAAGGGGTGTGAGGACGAATCTTAGCATGGGGGGGGAGTTGCACATTATGTATGACATCATGTTATGGAGAACATGCCACTAACATAGAACAATGAACTTAGTAAACCTATTATAGAAAGCCTTATCGTTTCATGATGTCTTACTAAGTTTATGCTATTATGTAACAGAACAGGGTTTTGTTATATTGTAAATGATTGAATCTTTGGAAACAAAGATCCCCGCCCCGTCTTTTCCCAGATATAATTAATTCTCAAATGTCTGGCAATCCTTTCAGGAAAGTATCGTCTGTAACCGTGTTGAAGTCTTAGCGGAAAAGCTACTAAACTAAGCTGTCATTGAAAATCGAAACCGGTCAAAATAACAGCTGTTTCAGTTTCCCGCCTTCTTTGGAAGAAAAAAGTAACTATTCGTCACCTACTCACCATCGCATGCTTCGACCGCGTGCATGACCCCGCGCGCCCCGCTTCCCTCCGGTGTTACCAGCCCGGCTATGATGTTGCTAAATCTAGCGTAGTAAGAGTTTAGAATAAAAAAGTCGGATTTATTGTAGTTCAACTGTGTACTAATGCATACTGTCTAGGTACGTTTAGGTACCGTTTGACCTTAGATTGAAAGAGATCGCCGTCTTGTTCCGTTGGAAACACATAACTACCCTTAAAGAACCTCCCGGACTGAGGTTGGATCCCCTTAGCGTAAACCGAGTTAAATATGCAGGGTTGTTTTGGACATTTTTGGACCCCTAGCTAAAATTAATATGATTTATGGAAAGAAACCGTAACCAAATCGATGATGTCAGCACAATTTAGTCGAGATCGAGACGGCCTTTGGTTTTGATATCTCTTCCGAGTTTTCCAGCTAGTGTCACTATTTTATCATATGCTTAATTTGCCAACATTCGCGATCACGTTGTCTGTCATCTACAAATACCGTTAGGCGCTCCTACAGTTTCTAATCTTATCACGTACATGCCTCATTATTTCAACGGTTTAACTTGTTTCGCCATGTTTAGAGATAAATGTCTGCCGCAATAACCTGTGTTGTCTCAGATGTGGTGGCAGGCATACCTTCATGAAATGTTAGACAGCTGTCACTAATTTTGGCAGCTATCACTATTTTGACAGCTGTAATTTTTTTTGACAGGTATCAATATTTTTGACAGATATCACTATTTTTGACAGCTGTCACTATTTTTGACAGCTGTCACTATTTTTGACAGCTGTCACATTTTTTTTACAGGTGTCACAAAAAACAATATTAATATTAATGTTCTGCGTAGTGTTTGCGATTTTAACATATGTTATACATGTCAAAAATGGTAAAATCTGTCAAAAATAGTGACAGCTGTCCTATAATTTGTATAGGCTTACAAAATTACTTGTGCATATAGATATACATAGCTAGGTTTCTGTATGAGAGTAGGCTATAAGAAGAAATATTATTTTTGTAAAGTAGACATTTTGGTAAAGTAGACATTGTGTGACAACGATTGAGTAAAACTAAAAGTGGACATTTTGAGAATTTGAGTAGATTTTGTGAAAGGTCATTAGTGTAAACTAGAGTTTTTGATAAAATGGACATTGCGGGCCTAAGCCGTTATCGCATCTCTTAATCATGAAAATACAGCAAAATTCAGCCTAAACCGCTAGTTGGCAACACTGCCTATATTTACGTCACCGCTTTGCCGCGTTCGTCCGCCGCCGCCGCATCATAGCGTGGACTGATGTGACCACAACAGTCGTTTCCCGGCCGCTTCTGTTTACCACACGCCACCATTCCCATTCCCACTTAACCTTTACCATGTCGAGCCTAGCCGTCCCCCTCCTAGCCCAGCTACTTGTCAACGTCACGTAATTCCCTTACCTGTTGCTATTTTTGCCCTTTAATCTTGTAATTCAACCTCTTTTCAACTTCACCATGTTGATTATTGCACTCTTCAAGCCCAGCAAACTCAAGTAAATTTCATCCCAATTTATCCCATTTTTTTACTTTTTTGCGTTCCGATTTCTTAACCATGCCGGTTCCGTCCGTATTTTTCTGAAATAGTTTTTACGCGGACACTTTTTCTTCTGCCAATTTATTTCGTTGTCTCGGTATATTCGCGATTCCCTGACCATGGTGTCACGAAGTGCACACGTACTGGTATGGGAGCAACCGGGACTGGAGAGTCAGAGGCCGACGAAGTATCAGGGTGAGTCGTTGGATTTTCCCGCGTTTTTTTCCGGATGTGACGTTAAGCGTAAGACGGCAATCGGGAGCGTTTCGTTTTTTAGTAATTTCTTTATTACACGCAACATAGGAAAGCTTTATTGTAATGTTTGTTAGAGAGTAGAGACCTTTACTATACGTAAACACATGTTTAAGGTGTAGACTAGTAACATTTCAAGGGACTGTTATGTTAGGTAGGTAGGAAGGTAGGTTTCATTCAAAATATATGGAGGAGAGAAAAATACAGTTGTTCTGATTGAATCGATTACGTAGTGAAGGAGGTCCTTGAAATATGACTACACTATTCTGTTACACCTGTATATCATAGCAATAAATTAGTAGATATAAAATGTTGGATATAAATGCTTCTTTGCGAGTCAATCCTGAAACACTTTTCTCCTTTCCTCTTACCAAAACATGATACTCTGCGGTGTCATCCATGCAAAAAAGTGATGATAAATAATGGATTTACTTAAAAATGATGCGAAAAATCGTATCGCGGAAAGCTTATAGTACTTCCAATCTTCCAGTTGACCTAGAATCATGAAATTTGGCAAGAAGCAAGGTCTAATAGTAAAGGAAAAACTCAGTCGTATAGGTATAGGTACGTAGAGCAGCTCCATCCCACAAGGCAGTGTTGGATTTGGGTGCGTTGAAAAGGATAGCACAAAAATACAAAAAGGATAGCATTTTGTAAAAAAGTGTAGTACGCTCTAATACTAATTTAACAATAATGAAAACATTTAAAATCAGCATCAGTTATTCGTAATTTTCATGACATTACTGCCACTTTCCATAATAAGCTCTACAGATGGTTTCATATACAAAAAATTACTTCACTTATCCGTTTCTATTTCGAATGAGAATGAAATGAATGCACTCACACAAACGCACAGATGAGACACGTGGCTACCACAATGCACACTCGTACCAACATGATAATAAGCCGCAGAATTATGGACACTATTTAGTAAAACAAAGGCAAAGATAATGTTCGGACAAGAGGAGTATCGTCTTTAATGACATAATAGTACTTTGTTGTACTATCCCTGGATATGGATAGTATATACCTAGTACGAAGTAGTATATACCTAGTACGAAGCATGACATTATAGCATAAATACTATAATTATAGTACGAAATCCAACAAAACACAAGAAATGTGAATTATGCGGAACAGTGGTTTCCTCGGGGCTAGCCCAACTCAAGGTTTTTTTTAAATTAATACAAGAATGTTCCTGTTAAGTGTTATTGGGTAGCTGGCAGGTATTAAATCTTTACTTATCTTTATAAAATTTAAAGCAGAATCAAGATTAATACCTCTATAGTTCTGTCTCGATTTCTTTCAACGTGATGTTTGAGAGAGACAAATATTTTGATGGGATCATGCCTTAAAAGTTTACACTTCCATAAAATTGCTTATCGCGGTCATTTTGCATTGGTAACTAACCCACCTAACTTCCTAGGTACCTACCTACTTAGGCAAATTAAGATATCATACTCTCTCGGAGCAGAATTAACGTCATCAATGTAAACAGATCTGGTAACTGGTAACTGACTTTGGAAACGAAATTGGACGAGCGACGTCTAGTGACGAGTCACGATATTTCAGACGTACGTTCATCGATCACACGAATTTGTATTGACCTTGTATTTTTTTCTACGCATTGTAGCAAACTGGACTCGTATAGAGTCTGGCAGCTTCTTCAGATATGGATTTGGGTTTGGAAAGAGTCTTGAAACACAGTGTCACCTCTTTTCCCAGCCGGGGTGGCAGAGGCACAGTCAGGGCACTACCCCTGCCACATTTGGAGCGCATGGAGCTTGTTCATTGTTCAGATAAACATAAACATTTACAAACAGGCATATACATTGCTTCTGGCCCTACACCTATGTCGTGGGAACCAGAAACAGCGACGTCCCACCCAAGACCTGGGGTTATGCTTTCCTTTACCCCCAGCCGGGGATCGAACCCGGGACCTCTCGCATGGAGGCAGAGCCGCAACAGCTGCGCCACAGAGGTCGCCAAGCTATGAATGTTTATGTGTGTGGTTTTCCTGAAAGTGTGCACATACTAATATAAGTCCTAGCCGATCTATTGTAAGTTTACAGTGATCTTTACATTGTCCGGCTGTTTGTGATTGCGTGAGATAAACGTCGCCATAGCCAAGGCCACGGGAACAATAGAACTCCTATCTGCCTTTGTCATGCGTTGCCTTCGTAATCTAGATTTCAGTCCGGCTGCCTAGGTAGGTACTTCACCGTAGATAGTAAGAAAGCTGTATGACTTATGAAGAGTTAGTTTTCATACAATATAAGAAAAAAAAATGTACCCAAGAATTATTCTGGATCTGTTAACTAATTCTGTTTCTAATTACCTACATTACATTATTTTGTTACGCAGCTACCTAGTTATACAGTTATTGTTGTTACATTATCTAATATCGATGGGAGGACCTACGTCAGTCCTACAATCCCTAAGACACAGGTTTAGGGGATAGAAGTTCAGAATATATCAATGTCACTATGTACAACAACTTCACTGCAAGTTGTAGAATGTACAAATCAACTTTTATCTTCTTCTTCTTTCTCTTTATCGGTCCCTCAATGCTGAGAATCGTGACCGCACGCTATCCTCCATTGCTGACGGTTCTGCGTAGTGTAGTATACCACGCGCCACGAATTAAGAGCGCTGGGCGTCATTGGCGGGAATTTCTGCGCATATGTACAGGTATTGAAAAGTGACTACTGCGCATTCAAGGCCACCGCGCGAGGTATACGCGATGTGTAGAGTACCTCCTGTCGCCTCTCTGATCTGGTCGGACCTCTTTGGGTCGGACGATCTACTTGGAGCACGTCCCCTGGCGCGTTTGCTTTCCATTTGACCCATTATGATGAGCTCCTCCAGTTTATGCCTGGCTGAGCACATAATGTAAACGAAGAAGCTTAGGGTTCTCTCCCGGCAAATTGTCGAGAGCCGTTTTGTGATCTTCAGTTCACTCAGAATAGACACGTTAGTTCTCATGGCAGTCCACGGAATTCTGAGTAGTGTTCTCCAGCACCACATTTAGAACGGATCGACTTTGCTGCGTTCCCGGCTCTTCAGGCACCTTCTCGGTTTACAAACCTGGAGCCTTTAGAAGGTACAAGAAGATCGAGAATACCAGCGTCCGGATAAGTCGAACCTTCGTTATACGGTAAATACTCCTGTTCTTCCAGATCTTCTCCAGGTTGGTCATCGCGCTTTTAGCCATGCCCATCGACCCCAGATACAACAAACTCAACTAACTTCTCATAACCGTCGAGGGCACTTGAGGGCTGCAGTATTTGTCTTCGGTCCACCACCATGATCTTGGTCATTGACTGGTTGTTCTTAAGACCGAGTCCAAGACTTCCGTCCTCAATTCGCAGGAGTAGTTCAGCCATTTCTTCTTCGCTGGATGCAAGTAGGTACTGTCGTGCCCTCTGCATATCGGAGCTTCGTAAGCTTTTCACCGCCCACTGTCCCTCCGCCGCCGCTCCAGTCCTCCAGCTCTATCCTCATTGTATATTCGGCGTACAGGTTGAATCATTTGGGTGACAGTATGCAGCCTTGTCGTTCACCTCTCTCAGTTCTGAAGAATAAAACTTTTATCTTATCTTATCTTTTATCTTACCATAAAATAGGGTAGTATTCCAACGTAAGTCCGTAAAACCAGTTGATTGAGAAAATACTGATTTTACCTGAACAAAGTACTGTATTGCGCGACAAACTGAAATACGGTTTTTCTGAGAGTCGAACTCTGTGGCGCTGCGGTTGTGGCTCTGTCTACCATGCGGCAGGTTCCAGGTTCGATACCAGGCTGGGGATAAAGAAAAAAAAACAGGTCTTGGATGTTTATATGTGTGATGTCGTTGGGTGTCGATGTGTGATGTGTTTCTGGTTCCCACGACACAGAGTATCGTAGTGTGGGGCCAGAAGCAATGACATGTGCCTATATATAAATGTTCATGTTTGTTTGTTTATGACAAAACTACTGAATTGCGCGACTAGAAATCTGAAAAATAGCAACTAAAATCATTAATTCGAATAACAAAATATAAAACGAGCGTTACATTTTGTTCTTACATAATCTACCAACCCACCACTTAGCCTAGACAGTCTTTATTTAGCCAATAAGCGTCATTTTGCCACGCATTTCAGTATTTTTTGGCTCATTTCAGGTAATTTCGCTGTTCACGGTCATTCGGTCAATTCGTTTTTTATTCGCTCTTTTATTATCTATTCCTCTATAAAATATTCTGTTATATACATTGTGTCTTCTACATTACTAATGCATGTAATACGAACCAACTCTCGTCACTACTTTTCCTATAGGAGTTGAAAGAGGCGGGTTGGCACTGTTGTAGTGATGTAGTCGATGTCGGTATTTACCAAAAAGGTACACGACAAATTGAAGGTAGAATATGATCACCTCTTTAATGGTCAATGTTCTGATAGCTCATAAAAAAGAAAATAAAGTAGTTTCTCATTAGATGTTGTCGACGTTGGCGAGACATGTGTGTGTAGGGGTGCGAGAGTGTTTGTATGATGGACTAGCTAATATGAGATGAGACGAGATATACTCAAAGCGGCCAATGGAGAACTAAATATATATTAATACATACTACTATATAATAATAACTGAATATATAATAACAAATAAATACTTAGTTGTAAAGTGCACTGGCCTGGTTTACATGAACAATTAGTAGTTTATGTGACTGCTGCATAATGCCTAATTATGTACAGTTACATACACTAGTTTATCTACACACATATCATATGCTCTCTTTGATGTGTTCAGGAACCGCATGTTTGACCCGCATTGTGGTTCTGCAATTGTTTAGCTTGTTCTTTAGTACCAACTTCACGCAGACGGGCGTCGGCGTTCGAAATTTGAATGTCAGTACCAACTTCACAGACAAACTAGGGACGGCACGCGGGTGGGCGTCGGCGTTCGAAATTTGAATGTCATTATATGTAGAAAAACTACACATAATGACCATAATGTGTAGTTTTCCAGATACGAAACGAGTTTTTACCAAGTAGTTTAACATAATGCTGATCGTAACGTGCGGTTTTTGAACGCAGTAAAGAGGGTTTATGATACGTGTGTAGATAACATTAATAATGTATCCTACATACCTACAAAGCTTTCCTCTTTATTTGAAAAATAATATATGATACAAGGTGACATTTAATAAGCAGACCATATTTTGGGGAATGAAATAATCCATAATTATGAACAACTTTCCCCTAGAAACATGTGGTCGTAAACGAAATATTTTTTTGGGTCTTCCATAGTAACTTATAATCAGCTGATGGGGTCAATGTACTGAGGGACGAAAAAATTTTTTCATTTGTGACCATATGTTTCTTGGGGAAAGTTGTTCATAATGATCGGTGCTAAGAATCCCCAAAATATGGTCAGCTAATTAAATGTCACCTGTATAATTACATAGACACAAAAGTATGTTGAATTACAACAACAAAAAAAATATCGATATATAAATACTACACGTTCCTAGGTATATAAAGGACACAAGTAAAAATTGTATCGGTAACAATTTAAATATCACACAATAAACAGTAAATCGAAAAACTGTCGCACGATTCTGCCTGACCGAGTTTGTTTCATTACTGCTGACTGCTGTTGCTGGCGGCTTGCTTGGCCGTGTCTCGCCGTGGACTCATTTCAGATTATTTCATCGTCCTCGTGTCCACGCAAAATGAATGACCCCGCCCGTGAATAATTCCGGATGTGTATTGTGATTTTGCGGCTCTAAAAACACTCCTGGAAAACGGAGTTTGTTCCTTGTGGCATCAGTGCGGGGCTTGCATTGTCTCCGATTGCGAAATGGTGCAGATCTTCCTTACCGAAGCCCAACTGTTATGTCGTGGATTGCGGCAATGTGGTGCAGATCTTTCTCTCCGATGCCCAACCGTTCTGTCTTGGATTGCGGCATTGTGGTGCAGAAAGGAAAGGGGAAAAGGGAGCTAATTGACGGATACAGACCC
This sequence comes from Argyresthia goedartella, assembly GCA_949825045.1. Classification (NCBI taxonomy): domain Eukaryota; kingdom Metazoa; phylum Arthropoda; class Insecta; order Lepidoptera; family Argyresthiidae; genus Argyresthia; species Argyresthia goedartella. Next base: position 8,784,629 of record OX463812.1, on the reverse strand, counting down.
GTAGCAGTCATACCAGCTGTAGCAAAGGTGTTTGAGAACGGCCTCAGCTCGCGACTAATTAACTATTTATCGTCGACGTCCGCACTCACCGACCGTCAGTACGCCTACCGCGCAGGCCGCTCGACAACCGCGCTCGCGCGCGAGGTGACGCGACGTATAGTGAGTGCCCGCGAACAGAAACTCCAGGTCGCTGTGCTGTTCTGTGACTTGTCCAAGGCGTTCGATGTTGCAGACCACGCCGTGCTCGCCGCGAAGCTGCACCACTACGGCATAGCTGGCGCCCCCGACTCGCTGTTGACCGACTTTATGGTCGGAAGATCACAGATCGTGGCAGGCGATGGAGGTAGCGTCAGATCTGATCCCATTCATACATCGATGGGGGTGGCCCAGGGCTCCTCCCTGTCGAACATACTCTTCTCATTGCTCCTTAATGACCTCCCACAAGCTATCAACACCGCGGAGGTACTCATGTCCGCAGATGACGTCGCGGCAGTAGTGATCGCCCCCAGCATTGACCGACTGGAGCAACGATTGAACGACACTGCGACAGCCCTGTACGACTGGTTCAGCAGGAACGGCCTGGCCTTAAATCTGAAAAATACTCAATTCATCCACTTTTACTTTGGCGGCCGCCAGCCTAGAGCATTGTCGACCTCGGTGGATGGAGTCTTGATCGATCAAGTCCAGGTCACCACGTTCCTCGGCTTCGAGCTGGACAGAGGACTATCCTGGGCCCACCACATTCACAAGATATGCGGGCGCCTCGGAGCTGCGTGCTTCGCGCTCAGACGCCTAGCCAGGACCGTACCCACCGATGTCGTACGCTCGTGCTACTTTGCGATTGTGCACTCCTTACTGCAATACGGCACCGAGCTATGGGGACGCGTTGCCGACTGGGAGCGCGTGTTCAGAATGCAAAAAGGGCCGTAAGGATAATAGCACGAGTGCCGCGGGATACGCACGCCAGACCGCACTTCAAGGCGCTCGGTATCATGACGCTACCATCCATACTGATCTTCCAGACCGCGGTGTACGTGAGGGAAAACCTCAACTCGTTCAGAACGCACGCGGACGTCCACAGATACAGCACACGCAACGCGGCCGCCAACAAACTCGTCCCAGTAGCCCACTCATTGATGAAGGCCGCAAAACAAACTCAGGTCGCAGGACCAACTGTGTACAATAAACTGCCGGAGAACATCACCTCCGCCCCAAATATCAATATTTTTAAATATAGACTAAAACGCTGGCTTGTCGAGCAAACGTTCTACAGCAGCTATAATGACTTCATTACGCCGCAAAGAGTATAACTTGCTAGATACCTATAGGTACTTGTTTTGACATAGAGATTAAATAAAATCTATGATGTTGATATTATAATTTGACATTTGAACTTCATTAATTGACATCATTATTTTCTTTTTTCTTTTGACATTGTGTAGTTTTATTAATGTGACATTTCACTGTGTTGTTGCTATTTTATAATTAATACAATTGTATTGTACCTGTTATTGACATGTAATGAAATTTATGAATAAACATCTTATATCTTATATCTTATAACTTGATATTCCTTTCCGATGCTGGAAGACTGTTGCCGCCTTATAAATCTGTGGTTATCTCCTTGTGTGTATATGACGGCGATGTGATGGTATGTTGGTTCGCTTCCGGCGATGTGGTATCCGGGGTTATTGGTATATGTGGTATATTTACAGAACGCCGAGCTTCCGGAAATCACGAAAATCTTTGTCGTGACTTTCTTGCTTCGTGATTTTTCAGAGTCGAAATTTCGATTGTTCTTCTTGATTTTCAGCGTCGTGATTCTTCAGTGTGGTTTTATCACGTCACGTAAGTGTGATTCTTCTTCTCGGTGGCAGTAGTCGTAAAGCTGGTGAGAGGCCCTAATAGGACAGTTGGGTTGGCCACCAGCCGACACCCCTCCATCAACCCGCATTGAGCCAGCGTGGTGGACTATGGCTCAATCTAACTAGTATCCGGGTAAAGGCGCGCGCCCCTCGGTGGGGACATTAATAACTATATTTTAAAATTTAGCCCATTTACAATTTGGCTTACATCACAATAATATTTATGATTGTGATGTAAGCCAAAGTCGATTTCGATTGTAGCTCACATTTGTGAGCTACAATCGAAATCGACAAACGGGGTTGATGCGGAATCGGTAAGCACTATGACAAATGTGTGCTGGAGGGGGGTGGGCGTTATGTTTCTCTTTCCCCCATGACCATGACCATCCCAACCTGACGTGAACTATAAATATGAAGGGAAACTACGATATTTACCATCACGTTCCTAAAAGTAATACCACACAATTGATTTGTTCACATTCTCTTTCAGAGAGTTAGTGATTTTATGATGGCCCGAAGATTATGATGCCAAATGTGCGCACATCCTCATCACGACCTGTCGCCCATTGTCACCGTAAATCACATTTACGTAATTAATCATCAGGATCTTATCTATTTAATATTTATAGCATTTAGTACTATACTGTCAACTATAACTATCTATTATATTACGGCCGTGCCCTGTGGTCTAGTGGGTATCACGCTCGCTTCTCATGCAGGAGATGCAGGTTCCCATAATAGTGCTGATCATGTACCAATGAGATCAGTAATATATCTTAAGTACGGACGTTCTAACGGTGATGGAACACATCGTGAGGAATCCTTCAATCTCCATAGCTCCGGCGATGGGCTAGCCCCCTGTCACGCAAAATGGATTATTGAATAGATGGCTAAAAGTGAGCACAATTGTGCCTCTGCCATACGGGGTATGGGAAAAGAAGTGACTCTATGTACATTATATATTACGGCCACACGTGTGTTCAGTAACTTTAGGCAAACTATGGGATATGCAAATCAGATTGCGAAACAGAATTCTTTCTCCCTGCTGTTGCGTCTTACTTAAGTATCTTCAGGAAATTGCCAGCGCATGATTTCATGATTTAGTCAAGAGTTTCCTCAGCAGTAAATAATTAAATGATTGAATAACACAAACAAAGGATATTGACCGATGCGCTGATGCAGACTGAAGCAATAATAGTGCAAGCAAAGACAATTTGATGGACGTTACTATGGCTTCCTCGTTTATAGAAGATGTTGTTGTTTTCTGTTTGTCTGTAGGAACGTGATGTTGTGAGAAAAATGAGAGAAAGAGCTTAGTATGCATTATTTATTACCGCGTAACTGTTATTTTAACAAACTATTAGAAACATTTGACAAAGAGAGATTTCAAAATACCTGTTTTGTCTCATAGACGACTTTTGTTTTAAAATGCGAACGTAACGAATGACTCTAAATATAGCAAAATACACCCGAGTTCAAACCTTGGCAAGGACAACAAAAGTAATATTTTCTATCCGCATTTCCAGGGAAATGAGAGTTAGATAAGTGAATAGAAAGCCTACCTAGCGAGCAAAATCTACTTACTCATTTAATTTTAAATGTCGTATGTGCATATAACGGGTGTCATACGAGTAGGTGATGATGATGATGAGGTCCAAGCCGTATCCGGCCACGGCAACTGCTTTGAAGTCCCTGGTTAGTTTGTGGAGCGTCGATTATATGCCCTCATTTGAATTGGTTTATAAAGGTACCTGCATATTGAGTGCAGCTTAATACATCATTATCTGGTAATTATAACATATGGTGGTTTAGCCTTTAAGTTGTCTCGATTAGAGTCTAAGGCAGTCCGTTTTTCGGTTTTGAAGCTGTAAACATTTTTCTGCACCTAACCATTCTGGACGATTCTCTGCCTGACCCCCCCACACAGAGGGCTCAATTTTTCATCTCTTGTGTCTCTTTCTGAACATCCTTGCACCTAGGAGGTGGCCGCCTGATTTCCGCTTGCCTTACTGTAGTTCAGAATAGAAGACTCTCTCCTCAGGCATTCTTGATACATGTCCGCACCATCGAAGATATCGTCTCATAAGATTGGCCGACATTTTCTCGTCGTAGAACATCAGTGTTTCTCACACGATGTGACCATCTTCATAATGTCGCGAAGGCATCGACGAAGATATTTATCTAATGTTTGCGGTACAAGCACCACGTTTCTGAGGAATGCACTAGATTAGGTAGTACTATCGCCATATATAGTGCCCGTAGAGGTAAAAAACTTGATCGCATCCTCCTCAAGAAGGCAAGTTTGCATATGGAAGGAACAACTAATCAATCGTCTTATCAAGGACGCGCGAACAAACGATGCGCCAATTGCTCACGCACAAGGAATCAGGTGATAGAAAACCATCACAATTCTTACGTCATCTTCGCACATTGGCATCGGCGGGCGTTACAGACGATTTTCTTCGCGATATTTTGGTTGCCAGCCTAATATCACGCGAGCGGAATACCTTGACCCAAAGTCTCCCAAAGGCCCTGACGCAGCTCCGATCCTGGCATTAAATTCAGGCTCAAGGTCGCAATTGGATGAAATACTGCTACCCATTATTGTATTCAAACTTGTTCACCTGGTTAAGTTTGTCTTAGTCAAGAACTATATTCAGTGGCTCTATGTCGCAGCCGCAGTCTTTTTACATAGTGTATTAAATTTCCGCTCATTACAAATCATCGGCGCAAATTATTTCTGGTATTAAAGAATATGACACTTTAGTGCGTGCTTTGAGTGTGGCCAGGTTGAAATGCTGTCTATCAGTGCTGAAACGGATTGCCATTGGTATGGAACGCCATTGGAGAGTTCCTGTAGAGCATCCCATACAACGACTTCACTGCTCAACGAAGCACTTCCAGATTGTTCTGTGCAACCAATCGCCACCATATTTAGGCTACTCTCCTGGTATTTCATCAACGCCTTACGCGTTATTATTTTGTTGTTTTTTGAAAGCAGCAATAACCTCGTCTAATGACAATGACTCGATACCTGAGTCAATATGCTCTAGGTCAACAGGCCTATCAACGTTGAGTAACATATAAAAGTATTGAACCCTTCGCTTGAGGACATCCTCCTTTCTCGTGAGTAGCTGGTCCTCATCAAGATTTCAGCGGACGCGATGGGTTGCTCCAATGAGTTTTCGAACCTTGTTATAAAATTATCCGAGCTGGTTCGTATCAGAGAGCCACTTGTCCTTTAAATGTCTTGTAAGTCTGCTTAACTCAGTGCCACTCAGTTGTACCTCATCTGAGACGTCTCCCTGTCCACGGTCTAGCATTCGTAGGAGGGCTCAGAGTTTCTTCAAAGCTCCTGTCAGACAAATATCTTTATCGTCGAACCAATTTCACTTCTCCGAGTTTTTGAGCACAGTGTCTGGTTTGGGGTTTCAAGTAAGCGAGTTGTTAATGTCTACCATTCAGCTCGAAGGTCACCATCCTCAGTGTCAAGCTCCTGAATTGCGATTTCAATGTACTTCTCCTTGTTCTCTAGATTTTAGAGCATTTCGACGTTTGTACACGCAGGCTTCACTCTCTGAGATCTACGGGGAGGATGGAGGTGGAGCCCCAGTTAAGTCATAACCATCCTATGGTCCGTCCAGCAGTCAGCACCATGCAGTCATATTTTAAAGAAGAGGATAGTTATTTATTCTTGAAAACATATCTATCAACAACTAACCATACCATTAGCAGTCTATGCCATTAGTACCTAAGGTGGGTGATACCTACATATTTTAGTGTTCAATCTGTATTTATTTAAAAGTAGCAGAATATAAGTTGCGATGTTGGTAAATAGGGTTAGTTTCCTGAAAAACACGATTTGGGAAGTTGGCAAGAAACCAGTTGCGTCCATGGTAAAAGTAATTAATCTTATGAAGTCATAATATTCCTCTATTTACCCAAAACATTTAAACATTCACAATTTATTTACAAACACAGAGAAATGATGCATTGCTCGTCCGTCTGTCATATTTTGGCCATGAAATCGTATCTCTAATTTCACAGTACTTGTAATATTATCATTTTAATATCGTTCCGTCTCGGGTAATTGACATTTTGGCTAACTCCTGAGCTGACAATGCCAAGTTCGAGGCAGCCGTTGGCATGTCCGAAATTTGAGTGAGCATTATTCGTGGAAATAGATCGTTTTGATGATCGATATGTGTCTGGCTAATTGTAATATAATAACCGTAGATAATATCGTCATAATTATGTAACCTTTGCGTCCGCACAGTTTGTCGCTATGTTATTTACCGCGAATTATAGCTAAGTAAGCTTATTTTGATAATAGCAATATTTGGGAAACTTTATTAAAATATTCTAAAGCTAATTTCAAAGTAAAATTTCGCTTACTAGCTGGATCACCCGAAACTTTACTGAAGGAAATCACGGAGTTCTGGCTCAATATATTAAGACCATGGATTCATTAACCTCTTAAATACCACCGGCGTTAGATAACGCAATTTTTCCGTTTTAGGTTTTTCATATTGTATAACCATGGCATAAGGTTCAAAATCGCGACCCGTCCACACTACCCTCGGTTATTGAGAGGTTAATAACCTAATAAAAAACAATAAAAAAAACTCGACCCCGGTACAATAAAAAGTACAAAACAAGCAGATAAGACGTAATTATTGAGTTTTGATGCAATTATTATAGTATCTACAGTGTTAAATTAAAATAAATTAAATTTAAATCCAAGCGGAACCCACTCTATTATATTTTATTGATCCCACCTGCATTCAAATTTAATTTAATTACACTGTGCCATAATAATTTTACCGGATCTCAATAATTACCTCAAGTCTTATTTACTGCTTGTTTTGTGCTTTGTAGCGTACCGCAGTCGGGTGTATTTTGTTTGTTTAATTAGTCATTTATATCCTGGTTTTTGGTACAAAATTAAGTAAATGCTTAGTTTAAAACTAAGTTTATTCGTCTTTTAAAGACCTTTATTATTTTACCCTCGAGGGTCTTGCAAAAGTCCACATTAAAGCGCATAAAACATACATATGTCACCGTAATACTGTCAAAACCGTTAGTTAATAAACTAACGCGTTAGTTTGTAAACTATCGTCAAATTGTAAACCAGACCGACAGGATTTAGAAGTTACGTTTCTACGTACTCTAGTCTTCACCTATGCTGCCGCAGTGTTTGCCCTGGTATTTCCTTTGCAATTCAAGTTTAAACCAGTTCACAATTCAACGGTTTTATTATAAACTAACGCGTCATATCGTAAGCAGCACAGTACCGATTACAATTTATCGATAGTTTGTAAACCAACGAGAAAAAAAACGTTAGATATAAACTAACGCTTTTGACAATCTTACGGTGACATATGTATGTTTTATGCGCTTTTATCTACACACGTATCATAAACCCTCTTTACTGCGTACAAAAACCGCACGTTACGATCAGCATAATGTTAAACTACTTGGTAAAAACTCATTTCTTATCTGAAAAATTACACATTATGACCATAATGTGTAATTTTTCTACACATTATGACATTCAAATTTCGAACGACGACGCCCGCCTGCATGCCGCCCCCTAGTTTGTATGTGAATTTGGTACTGACATTCAAATTTCGAACGCCCGAAGTTGGTGCTAAAGAACAAGCTAAACAACTGCAGAGCCACAATGCCGGTCAAACATGCGGTTCCTGAACACATCAAAGAGAACTTATGATATGTGTGTAGATAGATAAACTAGTGTATGTAACTGTACATAATTAGGCATTAAAACTCTCGAGTGATATTTTTATGAAACTCGCCCACTCTCGAGTATTAATGCCCTCCATTATGTAGCAGTCACATAAACTACAATAATGTGGACTTTTGCAAGACCCTCGAGGGTAAAATAATAAAGGTCTTTAAAAGACGAATAAACTTAGTTTTAAACTAAGCATTTACTTAATTTTGTAAAAGAGGAGGGATATGTGTTTGACCTGTATTTATGTATGTGTATATAGGAGGGATATGTGTTTGACCTGTATTTATGTATATACATACATAAATACAGGTCAAACACATATCCCTCCTCTTTTCCTCTTTGCTGCAGTCGCGTAAAAGGAGTGATATTTTAAACTTATAAATAACTAATACAGCCCATTAATGTCCCCACCGAGGGGCACAGGCCTTTACCCGGATACGAGTAAGATTGAGCCATACTCCAGCACGCTGGCTCAGAGCTGGCTCGCAACCGGGACCTAGTGCTTAACGTGTCATCCAAAACACGGAGCATCCGATAATGTGACTTATAGATGAATTCCCCAAAATATTTTTTTCCAGTATTTTTAGTTCCATTCGCGTTTTTCCCCATTTTCTTTATTATCTATACATTATTTCTACCACCAGATAATTTTGTCACACGATTTTTTTTCTAGGCGTTATTTTTGCTACACGCATCTTAACCGATGCAATTTTTCACCAATTTGTTTTTTTCACATGCGTTTGGTTACCCGTAGAATATATTTCCACTAGTTTATTTTTGTCACACTTTTCTATCTTTTTTTTCGCAAAACGCAACTTTACCATGTTATTAACAAAAGGCCATATAATTTAAATGTTAAGTGATTACATATTAAGGGTGCTAGACATAAAAAGAAGTCATACATTATAGTAGTTTATCTACACACGTATCATAAACCCTCTACTGCGTACAAAAACCGCACGTTACGGTCAGCATTATGTTAAACTACTTGGTAAAAACACATTTCTTATCTGAAAAATTACACATTATGACCATAATGTGTAATTTTTCTACATATTATGACATTCAAATTTCGAACGCCGACGCCCGCCTGCGTGTCGCCCCTAGTTTGTCTGTGAAGTTGGTACTACTAGTGGTACTACTAGTGGCTAGTTGGTACTACTACTAATATATTCTACGGGTAACCAAACGCATGTGAAAAAAAACAAATTGGTGAAAAATTGTATCGATAAAGATGCGTGTAGCAAAAATAACGCCTAGAAAAAAATTCGTGTGATAATGTAATAATGAAAATGGGGAAAAACGCGAATGGAACTAAAAATACTGGAAAAAAACATTTTGGGGAATTCATCTATACAGTCGAGAAGCAAGCGTGGAACCCACAAGACCACGGAGCATAACCAGCTCATACTTATGATGTCTTCTTCCCCAGGCGGTCTCGGCTCCCGGCACTGGGTCACCTTCATGCTGTTCCTCGGCATGGCGAACGCGTACATCATGAGGACCAACATGTCCGTGGCGATAGTGGCCATGGTGAACCACACCGCGCTGCCGGTCATCTCCGAAGCCGTGGACTACGAGTGCGGCGGGACACTGAACTCTTCCTCCGTAAGCACTTCACGCTTAGCTTAGCTAGGCCACTCGCTCTGATGACAAACTCCGTGGCGCAGCGGTCTGCCTGCCATGCGGGAGGCCCCGGGTTCGATCCCCGGCTGAAGGTTAAAGAAAAAAAACTCGAGCACTTGGATGTTTATATGTGTGTGACGTGGTTCGCAGGGGATTTGTGGAGTTTTTGACAATTTTTGCCCTTAAATCCTCTTCCGGCGTCACAACGCCAAGGAAAGAGGATTTCTGGACAATCGTTTCAGAAGTTCCACAAATCCCCTTTTGCATTTATTTACAAGGTTATTTTCCTTACTAACAGTCGAATTTAAAGAACTAATTAGGTAATCAGTCTTTTTTGTTTCTTGCCTTGACTTTTTTATTTTTAGTCTTTAAGACCTTTAAAATGTTGCCGTGGGGAGGGCGGGACAGGTAGTCCCTGCCACTGAGTCCAATAGAATATTTAGTACACTAGTGCGTGCCCTACCGGGGGAGAGACCCAACCTGGGAGGGTTGTGGTGAATGGTGTGAACTTGGTAGCCTGCGTCTCTGTGTGTCTTGTGCCGGCGTAGAGTGTACGGCGTCATGTGGGGTGTCTGCGGCTTGAGCAGTGTCTGGTGTGGGTGGTCTAAGTTGCCGCCTCCGCCTGCGCGTGCGCGGGCGGTGGATGTATAATGGACGGGTGGGTAGAGTCGGGTCGGGTTTGTCTGTGTCCGGGGGTACTTGTAAATTTAATTGCGCCGTAATGGCGTCTACAGGGTCTGAGAGGATGTTGCGGGGACGACGTCTCGGTTGGGTGGCCTCGGGAGATGCGGCGTAGTCAGCCGCAAAGCGAATAAGGGGATTGGAGTGGTGAAGAGCTCTATCGAAGTATCGAGTAGAAGCTTTCTTAATGAAGTCGCGGATGGTAGGCACTTTCAGGTCTTTGTGGAGATCATAATTTCGCACAAACCACGGTGCACCCGTGGCTCGACGAAGAAATTTATTTTGGAAGATTTAAAGAGTATATAGATGGGTTTTGGCCACGTGCGCAAACACCACACTAGCATATGTAAAAATAGGACGGACGCAAGCTAAGTACAATCTTAGCTTATTGCGTAAGGAGAGTTTGTTCTTGGATTGAATAAGTGGGTTAAGCCGGCTTAAAACGAATTTGGCTTTATTCCTCACAATTCTTATGTGCGGTCCGAAGGTGAGACGGCTATCCAGTGTCACTCCAAGGTATTTCACTTGGCGAGTCCATGGAATAGCGTGACCAAACAGGGAGATTTGTGGTAATCGAGACCACTCACTGCGTGATGTGAAGCGAGAGAAGAATATAGCCTGACTTTTTACTGGATTGAGTTCAGTCCGCCACTTCTTGAACCAGTCGCCCAAGAGAGAGGCGGCAGTTTGGAGCCTTTGAACTACTATATCTCTATTCCTACCAGAGTAATAGAGCGCAGTGTCATCGGCGAAGAGGGCAAGCTGTACATTGTGATGTTTGGGGATATCGCTCGTGAAGAGTGAGAATAGGAGAGGCGAGAGCACAGAGCCTTGTGGGACTCCCGCCTTAATTGGATGAGGTCTAGAGTGAGTGCCTTCCACTCTATACCTAAAGTTCCTATCAGAGAGAAAGTCTCTGATAATAAGAACTAGTCTGTCAGGGAAATTCAAGTTGTACAGCTTGTAAATCAAGCCGTTGTGCCAAACCTTGTCAAACGCTTTAGCCACATCGAAAAATAAGGCACCCGTGCCTTTTGGCTTCCTTTGGTTGAAACCGTCCAAAATAAATTCAGTGATTCTGTGTACTTGGTGGACACAGGAATGACCATTTCTGAACCCAAATTGTTCGTCTGGGACGAGCCCTCTACCAAAGGCTATCGCCTTTAGTCTGTGGTTAATCACCCTCTCGTAAATCTTTCCGAACGATTTGAGGAGGCTGATTGGGCGATAACTGGTTGGAGTTGATCTTTCTTTGCCCGGTTTATGAATTCCAATCACATCAGCTTCCTTCCAAGCATCCGGGAACATACAATTGGCAATGGCGGAATTTAGAATGGTGACCATTCTAAATTCCAATAGGACTAGAAGGGGGTAGGAGAGGTTCTTAAGAACCCGGTTAGCAATTCCGTCAGAGTCGGGGGCTTTTTTGGAGTAAAGCTTCTTGATAATTAGGTTGATTTCATTGATGTTAACCAGCTCAATAGTGTCCTGAAGGGGAAGTGAGGAGCGTCTGGCAACTTCAGAGTCCACATGGTCTACGTGGGATGTGTCAAATGGTCCGTTAGACAATGTACATTGACCCTCTAAGCTGTCAGCCAGACACTCTGCCTTGTCGGCATCCTCGAAGGACAGATATTTGTCAGGTCTGGAGAGTGCTGGGATATCTACCACCGCATCCGATTTGAGCGTGCGCGCTAGCCTCCAGTACGACTGATGATCTGGGGTGAGCTCTACCAAGAGTTGATCCCATCTCTGTGACCTGTAGTTTTTAATGGCAGTCCTTACTACTTGCTGCGAACGACGCATGGCAATTTTATTGTCAATGCTTGGGAAATTATCATAGGCTCTGATGGTAGCGCGCATCTCTCGGATGAGGTCGCGTATATCCTCAGGTAGTCTCCACCTACTATCCCCAGAGTTAGCCGATTTTGTACAGGTTTGGATTGACTTCTGGATATGTGAAGTCAATGAGTCTACAGCTAAGTTAACATCAGACTGAGAATCAATTATCTTCGGGATTTTGTCTAATTCAGCAGGGGGGAGTTAGTTTTAAAAGTTTTGTGGAGCAAAGTCCAGTCTATGGTTGATCTTATGGCGGGCGCGAGGGGTTCAATATTACCAAGTATAGATATCACGGGGCGATGGTCGGATATCAATTCATGGTATACTTCTATCCCTCTTATTGGAAGAAGAATATTCTTAAGAAGCATTATGTCGAGGATGTCCCCTAACGAGTCCGGGTCGTTTTTAGGGAAGTGCGTAGGAGACATAGGGGCTATTAGTTCAATAGTAAATTTCTCGGTGGCTTTCTTTAAAAGAGGACCGTTAGAGTTTGTCACTCTACAGTTCCATTCGATGTGTTTACTATTGAGATCTCCCGCGATGATGACTGAGTCTCCCAAGCTAAGAAACCCTGTCACGTCACAACGCCAAGGAAAGAGGATTTCTGGACAAACGTTTCAGAAGTTCCACAAATCCCCTTTTGCATTTATTTACAAGGTTATTTTCCTTTACTAACAGTCGAATTTAAAGAACTAATTAGGTAATCAGTCTTGGGTAGTAATGGGTCATATCTTATGCAGAGAATCTCCCTTGCGATGCAGAGCGTGGCAATGCGGCAACTGTAATGGGGACCTTTGCATCGGATATCACGCGCGGCGGCCTATTTTCTTAGGTTTTAAGTTAATTTTGACTTTTTTGTTTTATATTGTATTAATTCGTTTTTAACGAAGCTCTCTTCATTTTGATACTCAGGTAGGTACATAATCCAATAAAGACTGATTATCTTATTTTTTATTTTAATACGATTTAAAAAAGAAAACATGTAAATAAATGGAAAAGGGGAGTTGTGAAACTTCTGAAAATTGAGTGACGGGACGTCGCTGTTTCTGTTTCCCACAACACAGGGTATCCTAGTGTGGGGCCAGAAGCAATGAATGTGCCTGTATGGAAATATTTATGTTTATGACGTCGTATCGTCCGTCACTGTCCTATTGACGCGTCGAAGAGGGAGGTGAGACGCATTCCTCACGGATTGCCAAGATAACTATGTGCTATTATAATCCATAAGGCAAAGATCCCTGTAAGAAATCCAAGAGGCCAAAGTCGGCAGACCACAGACAGATGCTCGGACGATACATCAAGGGTGATGAATGCAGAGGGCTATCGTATGGGCTAAAGGAACGTTCCGATGGGATAATAAACCGAGCTGTCAACAAGGATTCGACTAAAGTCGATATTGCTTAAATATATAGCATATATATAGCAATCGGCTTAAGTATTATTTTATAATTAGGGTGATTAAATAACTACTTAATTTTGTGATGTGAATTAATAATAATTATAATAATAATAAATGTAGTCCATTAATATCCCCACCTAGTGGCATATTCCCTTGCCCTTTCCCCGTATACGAGTAAGATTAAGCCATACGCTGCTGCATATAACTTTATACATGCTATAGCCAACACGCTGGCTTAGTGCATGTATAAAGTTATAAATTAAATTGCATAAAGAGTGTACCTCATTATAAAAATAACATTTCGTTACATTTATTATTGTTATATTTATTTCACATATTTTTACGATAATCTGTATTTGTGATTATTTTCCTAAGAATGAGTTCAAACTAACATAACCAATTATTATTATAAATAAGACTAAGACCATCGATAAGCTGCGAAAGTTGCGAGTTGCGACACGCCTCCCATACAAGCCGGTAGTAAAAGGGGCGGGGCCGGCCTAATGATTTATGGCCTCACTTAAATGTTCCTTTGGCCCGTACTATAGTGTATGATGAGTAGAATGATATGTGCTTCAGACAAGAGTCGCGATCCTCAGTTTTGCGATACTAAGTACGCATACCTATAGATAGAATGTTTCAACTGTCTTAAGAGCGGACACTATGAGGAACTAAGCATACATGGGTTCTGTATACATAGGACTCTTGGACATTTCCTCCTCAAATGCTCCTATTACATTTCCCTGTTCTTCCTCCAGGACCCCAGTCAAGATGGATCATACGTGTGGACCTCCACGCTGCAGGGCTACATCCTCTCTTCATTCTTCTACGGATATGTCATAACGCAGATCCCGTTCGGAATCCTCTCCAAGAGGTTAGTGGTGAGGAACAGTAGCGGATCCAGGGGAGGGGTTAGGGGGCTCAAGCCCCCCTAAAAGCATCTACTTAAGTACTTACGTAGCATTCCAAAGTGCACTTGATTTTATTATAATTAGGTATCAAACGTTATAGGAAGGAAGCATTATTCTACCTAAAAGCACCTCAATCAATGACAACTAATCTCAAAAGCTCATAGCAGATGGCGTTTGTGAGGTTTGCAGGCTGTCTATCTTTGTATTCTTACAATTTATGGCGTGCTAATCTCATTTGAGGTTAATTTTGCAAGTGTCGAGTGTATTTGAAAGATCACGTGACGTATTTTTAACCTAACCTCAGATGAATGAAACTCTTTGCCTTCAACTACGCCAGCGCCACCAAGCGGGAGCAAAGGCGGACTTAGTTGCCATTTGTATTAAATTATTATTTTTATTCTTTTAATATTATGTTTTTCCTATACTCAGCGAGGTCAAACCGAGTCATATATGTATGTATGTGGTAGGCATCATTTTGGTCCTTCAACCAGTACCAAAACTACGTTACAGAAAATACCAAAATCAAAATAAAATACTAATAATAGGGTTTTGTCGTAAGGTTCGGAGCACGCATGTTCCTGGGTGTGGGCATGCTCATCAACTCTGCGTTCGGCCTGCTGGTGCCGGTGGCGGCCGAGGCGGGGTGGAAGTGGCTCATTGTGGTCCGCTTCATTCAGGGACTCGGAGAGGTATTTATTTTTTTCTATATATTTGACACACCAACGACAGAGTAGAATATGCATTAATAGTATCATCTAACGTTACAACTCGATCTCGCCTACGCGCTAATCGCACCTGCGGCAGCATACACAAATCATTTTTTGCTTGCTCAGTAGCAAGACGAGCGAATGTTGGGTATGGTAGAAGAAGAATGAAAGCAGTATAAACGCTGTAGAATTGAAGAACATTGAAAGATAGATTGAAGAATGAAGTTATAAAGGAACGCTGTGGATTGAAAGAAGATATAGTGACAAGGATAGAGAAAGGCCAGCTTAGATGGATTGGCCACGTTGAAAGGATGAATGAAAGGATATTGACTAAACAGATTTATACAGCGGGTGTGAAAGGAGCCGTTGGACGGGACGCCCAAAAAGGTCCAATCAAATTTACGATTTGTTAGTGAAGGGGCAAATTCGGAGTACCCGTAACCGGCGAGCTTGCATGAAGAGACTTATGAATGTTGAGGAAGCGAGAGATGTATGCCAGGATCGTAGCAGGTGGAGGTCTTTAGTCTCTGCCTACCCCTCTTCCGGGAAATAGGCGTGAGCTTATGTATGTTTGTGCAAAAATATAATTATTAATATTATTACGAGCCCACCATGTCCCACTGCTGGGCAAAGGCCTCTCTCCCCCTCTTCCACTCTATCCGATAAATAAAAATATAAACAAACAACAAAAAATAACATGACGATTTACATAACACAAAGTAAGGTGCAACCAGATGTACCTTGTTATTTAACCCAGATGCTACTACCGATCGTTAAAACGATGAATTTTGTTTCATAGGATTTGAACCTTAACTTAAGAGAGGTTGGCTTGGCTTGGGGACGCCGAGACTATAGGACGTGTCCCGGGTTTATATATTTTTATATATTTTTTTACCCAAATGACCCATCTGTGACTGTGATTGTGTTGATGTGAATATGAGCTTGCTCCCTGATGTGATTAAACGTTTATTTTATGAAGTCCCTAAATATAGTTTTTGTGTTTTAATTGCAGGGTCCCATCGTGCCATGCTCGCACGCCATGTTAGCCAAATGGATCCCTCCCAACGAAAGAAGTAGAATGGGCGCAGCTGTGTACGCTGGTAAGATCACCACTACACCCTGTTACATCTCGAATCATCAGGAGTGTCGGTACTGTCGGTACAACAATATAGATTTCCATTTGGAAATATCGAGCCTGATTTTTTTCGAAGAATGTTGCTATTAAGTTATAGATGATAGCAACATTTAGTTAGATGATAGTGATAATGACTTTTCTCCCCTTCCTTTTAGGTAGCACTTGATTGATGTTATTATATGTTGCTACTTATTCTTACGGACCTTTCAGAAATCCCAAACTGACCTCAAATATATCTTATACTGCACTTGAAGACCTCTGTGGCGTTGCGGTTCGAGTCTCTTCCTCCAAAGCGAGAGGTCCAGGTTCGAATCCTGGCTGGGGAGGAAGCCAAAAAATCCCCCATGTCTTGGATGTTTATATGTTTGAAACGTCGCTGTTTCTGGTTCCCCGGACACAGGGTATCCTAGTGAGGGGCGAGAAGACCCAGGCCTCCTACTCCAGCTAGTGCAGGAATTAGGACAGATGAATTAGATGAGCAGGTGAAGGGCATGCACAAAGGCCCCGCTCAAATGGGCCAGGTACCGAAGCAATGTATGTCCTTGTATATTATTAATTGTATTCAATACACAGATGTTTTTCCCCAGGTGCCCAATTCGGAACAGTAATTTCCATGCCGCTCTCCGGCCTGCTATCTGC
Source organism: Argyresthia goedartella (assembly GCA_949825045.1). NCBI lineage: Eukaryota > Metazoa > Arthropoda > Insecta > Lepidoptera > Argyresthiidae > Argyresthia > Argyresthia goedartella. Next base: position 8,768,069 of record OX463812.1, on the reverse strand, counting down.
GTACGGCTTCGCTGGCGGCTGGCCCTCCATTTTCTACGTGTTCGGTCTCATAGGCACGGCCTGGTCCCTGGCCTTCCTGTTTCTGGTGTCTGAGGACCCAGAGCACTGCCCGTCCATCAAGGAGCCGGAGAAGAAGTATATCTTGAGTTCGCTGTGGGGCGCTGCTGGTTCTAGTGTGAGTATACAGCTAGTGACTATTTACCTACATTACATGTTATATCGTTAGTAGAAAGATTAGTGTCGACAGCGCAAACACGTTGACATGTGCATACTAACTACGTGCTTATCCTAACCTACGGAGCACAAACTTGGTCGTTAACGAGCATCAGAAGTCCAAACTCAAACAGCCAGCGAGCGATGGAGCTCATTATTTTAGGTGTAAAACGAATATACCGCATTAAAACACCTGACTACCGTCCATAACTGGAACGTTCGATCCTAGTGGTGTAGCACAGATTCCAAATTTGGGATGCATATTCAATTTATGTCGAACTAACGCGAAGATCTTTTAAAAGGCCCTTATATACTACAATATGTCGTATTCCACCAACAGTCGCCGCCGATCCCTTGGGGCAAGATCCTGACCTGCATGCCCTTCTGGGCGATCATGCTCGCGCACATGGGCCAGAACTACGGCTACGAGACCCTCATGACCGAGCTGCCCACCTTCATGAGACAAGTGCTGCACTTCTCTATCAAGGATGTGAGTACATCATTAACAGACAGGTCACCGCTGACTTATACGCCCCGCTCCCGTGCAGGTAAAGAATGTTCGTTCAAAAAGGGTTTTAGTTGTGCTCTGTAGATATAGTTTACATGGCCTACACATGTCAGCATTGTCGCAGACATACCACTCGACACAGAGCACAACCTAAAACCCATATTTGAATGAACATCATTTAGCTGCGCTGGAGCGGTGTCGTTTAAGCCAGCTGCCTTATAGCTGTCAACTGCTTGAAAAAATGATTTTCTATAAAGCGCCACCGACCCAGATTGTTTGTCGGTCTCATCCTGTTAGCACTGATATCTTAGTTGCCTGCGTTTACCCACGTAAATGTGTCAATATTATTGCACACTTGTCTCTCTAGGTTTCACCACTCCATGATTTCAGAGCAAATTGCTTTTTTGTAGCTACAACATAGCATAACTGTAGGACATAGGTAAGGTACGAAATTTTTTTCTTTTCCGCTCGACACTTCTCGGTTTTAGACGCAGAAATTGTTGTTAACTTAGGCTTAATAAACTCACAGTGTTATTTATAAAGATTCAATTTCTCTAAAACACTCATAATATGGAGTTAAAATTTTTTTGAGAACGCATTGTAAGACTGCGTTCTCACAAAATTGTGAGTTATAAAATAAAATCTGTATTTTAGTTTCGTTATAATCCTTCTACAACTAGCCCAGACCCTTCTATAACTAACTGTTCGAAAAGCCCAGTTTAGGCAATATCACACATTATATTCTCTTTGGTCTACACCAAATGCCAAAAGCAAATGTCAGTCAGATCGCAATATGAATTTATGTTGGTTGTTTTTTTTTTGTTTGTTTGAACCACAGAGTAAGGAGTTACATTTATCTGAAGTTGGATTGGAACACATAATAAATTTTTACACATACACTGACCTTTCTATTTTTATTAAGTTTACGGCTTTGAATTCTCTTCCTTCAGCTGACATCCACAAACCATAAAAGAATAAAGGAACTCACAACAGTGTTTTAGTTAAAACTGACTCACTGTACTTTTATAAATGACAAAAACATAAAACTCTCATTAAGGTTTAAAGAGGATTTGGCTTAAACAGGTCTACAAACATAAATTAGTTATTGTTTATAGGTAAGACTGCTGACATTACACATAACACATGAACAAGACCAATATTTGTCGGGTTTGACCCAGAGTAAGTAAGTAAAGCAAAGAGTTTCATTCATCCTTGGTTTTTTGACTTTGAGTCTTTGACAACTAAGGCATTTGTTAATTGTTAATTAAAATTTTAAATTAAAAAACATTAAAAGTAAAAATAGAAGATTTATTTATATTTGGCGTTGTACTATCGAACCATCTGAATCATGACCCACCATAAGCTTATTTTGCTAAACCCCTTAAATGCAAGTAGGTAACGAACTTGTTATCATTTGATTAGACACTGACATAGCGATAGATCTTACAAGTTTGAAAGTTTCAAACGAATTATCAGGCAAGTGGGTCATGATTCAGTTGGTTCGATTGTACATTTTTATATTGGTAATTGTTAATAAATTGCCATGGAGGCAACAACAAGCAATCCTATTGCATCTGCCAATAATATTAGATATGGTAAAAAAGCTTGATGCACAATCTTGCGAAATTGTAAATAATGTATATTTGTAGCGAAGCCAACGTATTTAAAAGTGATATAAATAATTATTTTCCATAAATACTTCAAAGAGTGAGGCAACGGGAATATCTGAAAAGAGATTACGAAATATAGTGGACGAAAATGACTCCAATTGTCATAAGAAAAATACCAAAACTGGAGTAAAGCCAGGAGTAAACATGAAACTGTTTGATTTCGATTACCGTGTAATCCGGCGGATGATATACGATTTTCACAAGAGGTTTAAAGAACTCCCTACACTCGAGTCATTACAGAAAAGACTAATAGAAGACATCAAAGGATCAGTTGCAACTCTTAGAAATATTATTCGAGATATGGGATTCAGGTTAATTCAGGAATAATCGAAAAATATTAATGGAAAAAAATGACGTCCATTTGAAAAGAACCTTAGACAAATCCGGAAATTAAGAGCTGCTGGTAAAAATGTCGTTTATACAAATGAATAGATAATATATTCTCACAGACACACTAAAAATAAAAGTTGGACAGAGTCAGCCAATAAGTTTAAAACAACCCATTTGCAAAGGTCAACGATTTATAATATACTACTCAAAAGAAAATAAGGGCCACTTACATATTTCTGTTTTTGAGTAAATTTTTAGATGTAAACTAATTAATAAGTGACTAATTAATGATGTCCGGCCTCCTTCAGTATCCAACCTCTTTAATGCTGGTGTTTAAGTCTTACAGCTGGCCAGAAATTGAAGCAAATAAAAAAAACGAATTTCAGGTCAAATTCCTTTCAGATGGAATCACAATTTTATTCTGTTAAAAAACTATTTCTGTCCATCTTTTGCTTTTTTTAACATCTTTTGTTAATAATGCTATGTCAACGAAGGCATATGGATACCATTACTGCCACCAGAGCCGTTACATTGATTGCTGAAGGTCATCCACAGCGGTCTGTAGCTTTTTCGTTGGGTTTCTCTCGCCGAGCCATCCACAATGTGTGGGATCGCTTTCAAGAGACTGGCAGTGTTGCAAGAAGGCCTGGATCGGGCAGGGTGCGAGCGACTACGGCACAAGAGGATCGCTACATCCGATTGAGTGCCCGTCGAGAGCGCTCTGTGACGGCACGTAAGTTACAAAATCGCCTACGGTTGACAACGGGGACTCGTGTTAGTGACCAAACGATACGTAATCGACTGCATGAATACCAGCAAAGGTCCAGACGCCGAGTAGTACGAATTCCTTTATCTAGGTTTCGACGTGGAAATCGTTTAAGTTCTTGCCGCGAACATTCAGATTGGAGCATGAATCAATGGGGTATGGTGCTCTTCACAGATGAGTGTAAAGTGAAGATTTGTAGTGATGATCGGCGGATTAGAGTATGGAGACAGGATGATAGATTTTCCGATGTCTGCATCAAGGAAATTGACCGCTTTGGAGGTCCTAGTGTGATGGTTTGGGCTGGGATTAGCTTACAAGGCAAAACTGAGCTCGTTTTCTTAAATCAAGGCACAGTAACTGCATAACGGTACATCGATGAAGTCATCAGGCCTCATGTGATTCCATTCTCACAGAGAGTGGGGCCAGGGTTCTGGTTAATGCATGACAATGCCCGCCCACACACAGCTCGGGCCACTCAGACTGTACTGGATGACTCCCATATTCGTGTCCTACCATGGCCAGCGTATAGTCCGGATTTAAATCCAATAGAGCATATGTGGGACCAATTAAAACGAAGGGTTAGGGAGCATGAGCAAGAGGTTCACAACCAGCAACAGCTTATGGATGCTCTGAAACGTGTGTGGGAAGAGATACCTGATGAATACATCAGAAACTTAATCGAGAGTATGCATTCAAGGCTCCAGGTGTGTGAAAACAGGAGAGGAGAACACACCCGTTACCAAACCATTAAAAAAACAGCTTGTGTCAGTTTTTGTTTTGTTTTGCAAAGTGTTTCTGTTTAGTTTTTGCTGTTGACAATGGACTTATTTCATGTTAATTGAAATAAGTGAAACAATTGACTACACAATTAAATGGTTATTAGCATAAGTTAAAACAAAAGCCTTGTTACATGTTATTTTAATAAATATACATTACTGTTTACTATATTTTTCACGTAGCAATCAAAATACTTAGTGGCCCCTATTTTCTTTTGAGTAGTATACATGCCGGTAACTAAAAGGGATTCGTGCCAGGAGCACTCTTACTAGATCAGTCCGCGGGCTATGACGGGGATTATCACAGGGATATGAACTCGGAGAAATATGAAAAGTGGCTGCTAAAACAACTGACATCTAATTTGCCGCATGATAGCGTCGTTGTAATTAATAACACGTCTTATCATAACACACTTGTGGAGAAGAAACATAATTCAAATAGCAGAAAAGGAGATATGAGTATATGACTAGAAAGACACAATATTCCTTTTGCTCCTCCGAATTTAGTGTAGATAAACTCTTGCTAGAGCATGGTCACACTGCAGTTCATTTGCCTCCGTAACATCCGGAATTTAAACCCATAGAAAATATTTGGGCACAATTAAAAGGATATGTTGCTTCTAAAAATATAGATATGAATAAAACCACTGTCAAGGAGCTGCTGTTAGAAAATATCGAGATGTGGGACCTGAAGAATAGACGAAGGATCAATCACGCAACGAAATATGAGGAAGATTTTTTAACTCAAAAAGAACATCTGGATGTCCCTAGTGACATCTTTATAATCAATATGTCTGATTTAGAAAGTGAAATGAAAGCGATTGTGCGAGTGATACATAGATGTGTCACTCGCACTTATAGGTGTACTCTACAAAATTTTAATTGCGTTACATTACTTTTTTCTACTATAAAGTAAGTAGTATTGTGAGGAATATGCAGCAAGGTATATTTTCCTCGTCCTATTTGTTTCGATAAAAGCCGAGAAGTGTCGAACGGCGAAGAAATAATAAGTAATCGTATTGAACCAAACCAGCTTTTGTTTTCATAGTACTTAGTAAAATTTAACTAATTTTTACCGATTTACTCGCACTTGGCATCTAGCTAGATCATTAGGATCGAATCAGATGTGTAATTGGCAATTATGTCAATCATCTCCTATCAGTTTCATCATGGGGAACATGATCCTGTTATTGTAGCCAGTTTACGGAGTCTAAATAACTTCCTAAATAAAATTATGAAACATATTTTCTGCATTTCGAGATATGTATTCATTTTCCGTTTCGCATCCCACAGGGCATCGTCTAAATATAGAAGCAACCATCGTAGTCTGGTTATTTATATCCCATAGACAGACGTAACCATGTCGTCCTTCAGTATATCTAAATCTGATTCAAAATGCCACTATTACTAATCCATAAATCTCCGGACATGAAGTCGCCACGTGGGTCATGCCACGACATACGGGGAGAAGTGGCCAATTGACACAAATCACTTGTGGGCGTTCAATTTGCTCGGTACTCAGGAATCACAGAGATGACGATGATAATTCGCGTCCTATTATCCTATAGTCTAATTTTGATTGATTGATGGCCCAAATTTTGTGGTTATGAGACAGGAAGTGTGCACTTTTTTAGCATGAGACACATTGCGGTTATGAGAGTAATAGACTATTAAGTATTCTGTGGTAATAGCAGGCAGTATTCCGCATTATTTTATGGTATCGCGTGATGCTCCAGATAATGGACCATCAGTAACACAAACCGACCAAAAACTGTGGAAATAAGTATGGCAGTTTTACCATACACCAACTGGCTAAGTAGATTTGGAATCACCCGCTGGGGCAGCGCCACTTTACGTGTAGACCTGCCTGTCAAACTATTGATTGACCCATAGTAAAAGTATACCAGGGGGGTTACCACAATCTTTTTCCGATTCAAATTAGGTTCAAAACAAGAACATCACCATGGCAACCATTTCCTAATACCAAGGCTGTATTTACCTAATACCAAGACTTGTTTTAAGACGGTCACGGTAATCTTGCGGGTTAAATTAGGAGGTCAAATTAGGTTCCTAATTTGAATCGGCATAAGACGTTGTGGTAACCCCCCAGGGGGTGACCCCTTTTACAATTCAGATTAGGTTCAAGACAAGTACATCACCATGGCAACCATTTCCATTTCAACACGCCATAATGGGCTTTATTTACATAGTACCAAGACTTGTTATAAGGCGGTATGAACTTGTGGTAACCCCCTGTTAAAGCGAAGAAGCTCAAGGGTGTGATTCACAGGTACAAGTACAAGCAAGACGGGCCTGATGACGTGTCGTGGACTAGAACACTTTGACAGGTCTGCTCTCACACCACCACCAGAGGGAGAAATGGCAAACATGGCCGTCATTGTGGAAATACCGAGCGCTGACGTGAACTGAGCATGATGTTTGTTGCAGAACGGGTTCGTGTCGGCGCTGCCGTATCTGTGCATGTGGCTGTTCTCGATGTTCATCTCGGTGGTGGCAGACTGGATGCTGTCGAGTGCCCGGTTCAACCACACGCAAGTCAGGAAGATCATCAACAGTATCGGTGAGTGTGCCTTTCAGTATTATAACGTTTGCCAGTATACGATTAGTACCGACCACGAATTATGGGGAGAGAAAGTGCAAGGTATATGGGCTCTGAGTAAATTTTTTACCTAGAGAATATCCTGTTTAAAATCTCTACAGCATCTATTACTACTTGTAAAACCACTCTCAACTGTGATGCATGTACCTTCTTATTTTACTTGTTTTTACTTTTAAATTAGGGAGCCCACAGGGGGCCTCCCACTGTTAAGTGGATAATTGGTTCAGTCCGTACAATCAAGGTCTAGTCAAGATCTCAAACTGCTAGCACTCCCTTTTCACATGGCCAATACGTCGAGTAAAAATATTGCAACGAAATCTGTTAGATAGGGCTGCGCCGGAAATTTTACATGGAGTGGAAATTTTAATAAATATATAAATATAGCCTATTAAATTCCCCACCGAGGGGCACAGGCCTTTACCCGGGTAGGAGTAAGATTGTGCCATATTCCACCATGCTGGCTCAGTGCGGGTTGATGGATGGTTGTCGGACTAGTGGCCAACGCGACTGTCAGATGTTATATAGTTATTATTACGGCATCCGATACAGCTTAACAACTTCTACCACCGAGTAGCGATAGTAGCCGGGACCAACAGCTTAACGCGTCATCCGAAATACGAAGGCGCCCGCAACGAAAGCCATCCAGTACCCGTCTCGGCCAGATGTGCGAACACCGCTAGGCCACGGACGCTTCAAATATAATAGAAACGTTTAATAATTTTAATGGTTATGTATTAAGGCACTTTCATTCGCCATTATACAAAGATTTGCATTATTCAAAGAGATTTTTAAAAATATCAATAGTCTGTCATCCGCGCCTGTGTCCAGCAGTCTTGGGTATGTCATCTTGGGCTACCTTCTAAAGAAGCCACCTCATGTAATATGTATTCCTCCAGGTGAATACGGACCGGCGGTCGGTTTGTTCGTCGCGGCGAACACCAACTGCAACCCGGCGGCCACGGTGGCCATCCTCGCCATTGGCGTCGGCCTCAACGGCGGCATCTACTCCGGATTCAAGGTAAGAGTGGCAGGCTACTTAAGGAGATACCTCGTCCGTGCAAAGGTGCCCGTTACTCCAGGCGGAAAGACCCGCAGTGTGAGAGGGACGGAATCGGGGAAAATGTCAAAAAGTCGGTTTTAAATTGACACAAAATTAACTAGCAATTAAGGTATTGTCAAAACCCACCTAAATAAAAGTTTTTGAAGTCTGTATGCTGTTCCAATTTGTGAGAAAATAAAAAAATGTAAGTTATGATTATTTATATCGAGCAAAATCCCTATAATCGCATATTCGATAAACAAAATCTAGAAAAAGGTCACAAAATCGTTATCCTCATTTATTTAACTTAGGACTTCTTTTGAACAGCAGAGAAATAACTTCAAAACGTGTTAAATTTGTCGATCACCTTCAATCATCACCTCACTATATCAATATATCATCTTAACTCAGTCAAGTGCGTTTCGGATAACTTGTCCCTCGCTTTGTCGTTAAGTTTTCTGTAGTTGACAAATGGGGAAAAACAATATCCGGTTGCCAGACACAGATCACAATTTCCCGCTTTCAAAAAATAAGATAGTTTTTAGGTAGCTACAACCTCGTCCAAAAGAAATATGTGAATTAAATACAAATGCTACCTATGAAAATCGGAACCGTTTATGAACTTTATAAGTTATTTATGATATTTTCTCCGTAACTTCCAAAAGTTACCCAAGTAACAGACTTCTCATTGCTACCAACTTAACGGCGAAGGGACTTGTTATTTAAAATGCGATCTGTATCTCTTGACATTATCCTTATTTCTTTGAAATTACAATAACTATGACAGCCCGTGTAAATTAACCGCATTCTGATTATAGGCGGTCATTATTACAAAAACGCTTAAAACAAATCGCAAAACAAAAATAATGAAAAACCCCGCTGTTGATAATTTAAAAACACGACTATCATCTGATTGGTCAACGACATTTTGAAGTTGGCGGACGAAGTTGGACAGCTTTCAAAACATCTATTAGTAAAGATCTTAGTATCGACTTTACATATACAGAATAGAGCTACAGGACTCTTGCCGTACCTACTCAAAGCTTCGAAGCAAGCACGAAAGTTGTAAGCTGGTGCGTCTCCACCGCAACTTTGGAGACAGACAGACGCCTTCTCCTCTCGTCAGGTTTTCCGCTTCGATGGCATCCGGGTCTAACTTAGAACTAGGACTGAATTCCGATTCAGGAACTCTAGCACTGTCACCACTAGCACGTGGCCACAACCCGGCCCCGGCGTGCCTTGTGGTGAACTTTGTGAAGAAACTATTAGGTTTGAGCTTTGACTTAGTGATTTAAGTTCATGTTTAGATTCTCAGAATTTCATTGAAATATTATTTTCCAAATAAACTCAAATACACTATATTGATGGACTGCAATTATCAGTGCATTCTCTACTATAATGAGATACCTCTGGAGATTTTGAAATTGCCATTTGAGCAATTTAAAAAGCATGTTAAAGCGACTTTGTCGAAAAAGGGAAATTACAATGTTCAAGATTACTAAAATGACGGGACTGTATGGGGTTAATCTAGCTCAACACAGACCTTGCTTTAATCATTTTGTAATTATTTATCCCACCAAAAACATTCTGTAAAAAACTAGCCAAGTCTCGATGGAGCTGCTTGTTTATCTCTAAAAAGTAATGAAATCTAGACAAAGTCGTGCCAAGTCTAAGGTTCTTTACCGCGATTTCTTTATTGACTTGTACCCACTAACGTATAAAGAATGTTCAACGGCCAATAGTCACACAACATTAACTATAATAATAAAGAAATCGCAGTAAGGAACCTTAGACTTGGCACGACTTTGTCTAGATTTCATGACTTTTAAGAGATAAATAAGCAGCTCCATCGAGACTTGGCTAGTTTTTTACAAAATATTTTTGGTGGGATTTCACTTCTTTTTGTAGAAACGTGGGCATATTGATTTATTTTATTAGATTTTCGGGAGATATGAAAACGGTAATCACCGAATTATACCATGAGAAAACCAAGCTCTTGTGTTTTCTAATCAGGGTCACCAGGTACTCCAGATCTTCGATTATCCTAGTTTTTATAGTTTTCCCTTTATGTGTGGGCATTAAACCCTAACTCTGTACCAAATTTCAGCTCTCTGAGTTAATGGGAAGTACTAACTAGTACTCATGATCATCAAAATAGAACTCTATTTGATGATCATGAGTGAGTGAGTGTCACAAAAGCGAAACTTTGCTTTCGCTTAACTTCGGAACTAAATTACCTACAGACTTGAAATTTTGGATTTTAAGTATGTGATTATAGCTAACTGGATGACGAAAATTTCTGCGTTCTGGTCTTATCCAGAGGTTCTCAAATAGGGGCCTGAAAATGCGGCGAAATGTTTCCAGTAAAGGATGGTACGGCAGTGTTTGCTTCGCGCTCGACTTGGCGGGGGCACTGCCGTGCCCCCCGATTCCTGCTTATTAATCATAATAATTAAACTATTCATATTTGTATTAGTTAAGCACAACCTATTTTTAAAAGAGATCTAATAATCAATCTGTGGGAGTTTCTACGCCCGGCTTCTCCCACAGTGGTCCAATGTAGAGAAGAGGCAAAAAATGACGTTTGCTAAGTAAATATCTACAGTAATAAAGTACTTTGACTTTGACTTTATCTTACAGTTGCGCTAAGAGTTTCCGAATCTGTGTTCTTGCCTTAGGGAAACTTGCAGTACAATAATTGAAGTTTATAGACATCGCCTTTTGCTCGCCCTTACAAAGCTGCGCTTTCTGCTAGTATTCTAATTTGCACTATTTGACTTGATCATGACATATTTTTGGTTGTTTTGCAGGTGAACCACTTGGACATATCGCCGCGTTTCGCCGGTATTCTGATGGCGTTCACGAACTGCCTTGCCAACCTGACCGGCTTGCTGGCTCCCATCTTCGCCGGATACATTATCGAGGGCAGAGTAAGTTTGTTTGTTGAGATTTTTCTCAGATAAGACAGCTTTTCCCCTGTGGTTTGGTGTTTGTCTCGTTTGATATTGTGGAACAGTGTTCTGCATTTAGAGGAATAGTTAGATTTAGTCGTCTCAATAATGACTGCTGGCAGGAAAGTCAGGAATTGCAGGACGAGTATTCAATAATACGAGTCAGGCAATTGCGATTTCCGCCGAGGCTTGTATATGTGTTCTCAAAAAAAAAGGAAGTAAACAAATGAAAATTCTATAAAAAATACTTTTTAAATTTTTCATGACATGAAATTCTCGTAAGCTTTTGTATATCTTTCCCTGGACTTCTTTGGTTACAAATTTTCCGTGGCCAATTTGACTTACGCCCTTAAATTTTTCGAACAACATTCAATCTCTATTTCACTGTCATTCTCAACACTTTATTTTAATTTTGTTTTCCCGCTAATGATAGGTATTTTGAAACGACCTTGTGATGGTGTATGCCCGATTTTTGATGACTATTCATGTTCGAAATTTAAATAAAACGCAACTTTTATGATTAAATAGTAAACTGGTTTAAACTTGAATTGCAAACGAAATACCAGGACAAACACTGCGGCAGCTTAGGTGAAGACTAGAGGGGGCGAACGCAGCGAAGCCCCCGAATAGTCTTCGTGTTAGGTTGAAATGAAAAAGAAACTTAACAACAACAACAAAACAAAACAAAAGAAACATAAATTCTAAACCCTGTTCAACAACTAATGGTTTTGGCTATCTTACGGTGACATATAACATACCTTTCCATGGCTTCTTTGGTAACAATTTTTCCATGGCCAATTTTGCTGCCGCCCTTAACTTTAGCGGAGTACATCCAATCTCCATTTTACTCTCATTAGAATATAATTTATTCAATAAAATAGTTGTTCTCAAAACATTCGTTTAGCTTGATTTCCCGCTTGTGATATGGCCTTGTGATGGTTTATGCCCGATTTTTGATGACTGTGCATATTCAATTCAGGTTCGAAATTTAAATAAAACGACACTTTCATACCTACATTTCTAGCGCGCTCTTTGTTCGAAATTCAAATAAGTCTGCACATTCAATTCACGTACCTAGGTATTGTATTTCCGAACGTAATATGAAAATTTCCGCTCATATTTGAGAAATAGTGCATTGTTGTAGTGGCTGGTAAGTGAGCTGCTGGTAAGTGGTAGAGGCGCAGACGAGGCCCACTAAGAGACGAGTCTTCCTACTGCACTTTTGCGAGACATTACAAAGTGCTTTTCACGACTACTGCGAGGAAATAAAAACCAATTCTCATAATAAATTTTCTTACGACCGACTTTGCAGCCTCTTGAAATTCGGTAAGCGTCAACGCGCCCCATACAATTACTAGACGAATCCATTTTAGTTCAAACTTTGGTTAACTTTCGTAATTAGCTTAGCATAAAAAATAGCGCATCGAAAATTCCAGATGATAATATTTTCTCACTGTCTTGACTATTTTTACTTTTTAAAATTATTTTTTGGGCTCGGAACTTATTTTTTAAATAACGAGACTTTAGTTTTTTCCTTCACTATTCATTGTTTTGCGGCCCCATTGCAGACCATATTTCGCCACATTTCCCCACAATAGAAATGCCCGTCAATTACAGGACTATCTTAGATAGTCCTTGCCGGAGACTACAAGTTCTATCTTATAAATGTTATCTCTACCTAAAGCCAAATTAATTAATCTGGGGAAAACCCCAGCCCATCTAAGTGTTATCTATTCCTCGGCCCATATATCAAATGTAGGTATTCTTCCCCAGTCCAATGCTATCTCTTTCCCAGCCAATCTGACAATTGTTATCTCTTCCCCAGCCCACACAAGCGCAATGGAAGAAAGTATTCTACATCGCGGGCGGGGTCTACATATTCTGTGCGACGTTCTACAACGTGTTCGCGTCGGGCAGAAGGATGGACTGGGACAACCCGGCGGAAGACGATAACATTGCGAAGAAGGCCGCGGACAAAAAGGCGGCGAAACAGGACAAGAAGGCGGAAACCATCCAGACTGCTGAGACTGCGCAATGACGTGCCGACAACTAAATAGAATGCTTCCGTGAATACGCATTACTTTGCTGAATTTTTATTACCTATATGTTAATTTTATCAACTATAGTGATTTAGTGTTGCAATAGCGGACATTGAACCGACTGCTACTGCGAACCGAATCATACATAGTAACCATGGTAACGATCGGCGACCGCTACTACCTATAATACGCTAAGCGACAGTAATTTCGAACGTTGCGCCCAATAAATAAGTATCGCTAACCATGAGCGTACAGAGGCAGACAGGAGTCGATGACCGCTATTGCAACCTACAGAAGCATTACGCAGAACAAAATTTCTGAAAACCTTTAGCCTTTCGCCGCTAGGAGCGCTCGTTGAATATGTTTGGGAGTGAAAATAGCTTATCGACTTTTAAAACTGTTAAATTTTAAACCTATTGGAATTTTATGGAAGCATTCGACCCTATGTGAGTTCCAAGAATTATAATTTATGGTTTAGAGTTTTAGTACGATTATTTAATCTGCTTCGAGTGTTTAATTTTACCCTCGATAACATGAAGTTGCAGTTTCTAACTTCTCCGCATCTATTACCTATTTATTACTTGATTCAAATGTAAAATGAATGTGGTCTATTAAAAATGTTAGCCAAGACGCACATCGATAAGGCTGTGATAATAACATGTGTTACTTGATACGGAACTTGCATCGGGTCATACAATTTAGTTTTTAACTGTAAGTATCTAGTTTCAATTATTTATTCATTGCTATTCTTAAGTACCGTTATAGTATTTTTGGGTGTTATAATGAGGATGATGGTGGATGTGACAGTATTTGGGGTACAAAAGTTGTTTTTTAAATTTTGCTCTGCAGTAAACAGAAGCTGTAAGAGTAAACCAACTTTACATGTTTTTACATATGGAAAGGTGCCATTAACGTTTAAACAAATGAACCATTGATTGAAAAGATTGATTGAGACTCCACTGAAAATCGAAAAACACCCAATTATCATTTAAAATAATGAAAATTTTCGAGTTCGCATGATGCGGGTGTTAAATAATTAAGATATTATTATTATATATAATTGTATTATTAAGATGATGTAATTTTATTGTTTTTTAGGATATTATGCTACGTCCCACGACGACTGCATGCCAGAGATATTGTGATCGTATACTGTTATGTTATAGTTAAGACATGAAATGTTACGAATATTATTTAATGTATTTTTTAGGCTCTGCTTCAAAGCCTGTAGTTAAGATTTGAATGTATATCTGCTTCCTAGAAACAACTACTTTTCTAAGCGATTGTCTGTGACAATGATGATCAAAAATGCATTGTGCCTTTTATGCAGCGAGTACAAAATGTAGGTGTAAAACACTACCATCTAGCCTCAAAACTGTACCAAAACAATTTGTTACGAATAGTTTTTGTATTAAGCTCTACTTTTAAACGTCAGAGAAATACAAAAGGTTTATAAAACCACAACGCAGTTTGATTTCGTTAACAATTTATTGAACACAATCAGTGTACAGTACATAATCTGATCCATTTCTGATTCCTTTTATTTCTAGACCCACATAATAAAACAACTTACACAACAAGACTTAAACATATCTTCCCGTATCAGACATTAACTTTATTATAATGTTGCAAGCTGAAGGCCCCGGTGCCGCTCTTGCAAGGCTGACCCACCATTAGACAACTAGAAGACGATTGCAGATGATCATATTTGGCATTTAATACAGCCTCCTTCAAAAACACCAGTGAAGACTCGAAAGACATCTGCTGAAGTGGCGACGACGACGCCTCCATGCCCCGGCGACTCATCGGCTCATACCTTCCATTGTAGGTCATGTAGTCGGATATGAGCGACAAATGCCGCGGGTCCACTGTAATCCCGTAGACATTGAACACGTTTTGAATCTCTTTGATAAGGACTCTGGTCGCGGCCTCGATGCCGTAAGTGTTGGCGATGGCGTGAATGTCGTTGCTATATAGTTTGTTCATGTTGAGAAGGTGCTCGTATTTGGCCATTTGGACAATGTTGACTCCTTCAGTTCTGAGAGTCACGAGGCCTTTGTCTGCATCCACTATGGCTCGTTTGATGTTCTTCACCTCGTGAATGACCGACTTGGCCGCCGATTCTCTGAGGACTTGCGACAGATCGATCCGGAGAAAAGATATCGGGAACAGAGTGGTGAGCTCACACCATCTATGCTTCTTTGTGTCAAACGTGTAGTTTTTCGCGTCACTATACGTGGCAAGGACGGTCGCTATAGCCTTGCTGTCTTTTGCGGATATATTGTCTTCTGTCTGTATATCTTCGTCATCCTTGTCTTTGACCGGTTCTACTGAGGGTTCTTCCTGGTCCTGGAAGCCTTCATCATCAGATTTTTCCTCTTCGTCTGTCTCCGGGTCTTCGTATTCTTGATCTTCAGTTCTCCTTTGCCGGAGCTTTGCCTGGAAATGTGAAAGAGAGAAGGAAGGAATGTAAGGTAAACATTTAAAAAAAACTGAAAAGGATCCACAATTAAGTCATATATCTCATAAATATGAGGTAGATGTCATCTACATTGATTACAGCAAGGCGTTCGATCGGATTGTCACGCAATGCTGTTATCGAAGCTGTATGACATAGCAATCAGTGGAGACTTGCTTAGATGGTTTTCATCCTATATAGACAATCGTTCTCCGGCGGTTGTCGTTAATAACTATATGTCTGGATGAGTAATAGTTCCAAGTGTAGTCCCTCAAGGGTCTTTGCTTGGCCCATTGTTATTCAATATATTTATTAACGACATCAGCAAGTGCATCATTCACTCTGAACTCCTTTGTTTTGCAGACGGTATGAAGATCTATAGAAAGTTAAAGTCTAGTCAGGATTCTGTACTAATACAGTCAGAGCTTGCGCGGCCTGATGATTGTTGTCAGACAAATAAGCTGGACTTGAATCCATCCAAATGCTTCTCGGTCACGTTCTCACGCAAAAACAACTTAATATATTCCACTTATACACTTAACCCCTAAATTACCAACGGCGTTAGCAACCGTTACTTTTCCGTTATGTAAATATGTTTACTAAAAATGATTATAATGTGTTTATTATTTTAAAAACCTGCTTTGAGCAAAGTCGACCCTGCCGTGCTACTTGAATAGGCGCCAGCAAAGTTAAGAAATTCATGGTGAGTTTAAGCCACCAGCAATATCCTGTGAAAACCCATTATTGTCGACATTTGCTTCAAAAATGGTCAAGTGCAAAAAAAAAAATTTAGAATTTGGCTGTGTAATTACAGGCACCCTAGAAAAAAAACTAAAGCGCGGAGAAGAAACAAAAGCGCAGTGTTGTGAAAGTGAAATTATTCCAGATTGCCCATCAAAGGCTGCTGACCGCGCTGTAAAGGCCTGGAGCTACGCTACGCTGCGCTTTCGGCCACCAACAGTCCTGCCAGAAACGCAGTCATTACTCATAATAGACCGCGGCAGTAATGAACTATGAAAAATAGTTAGCAAGTAATTAAGTTGCATAGATATCATATGAAACTGAAATTACATACCTATTTAGAACCTAACATAAACCATTATACGCAAATAAAATTTCTTATTTATCTTTAGCTGTAGCTTTATCTGTAGCTCGATTCTCTATTTATGCCATCAATCCGGAACGCATTCAAATTGTCATTTTGAAGGATGTTAGACGCCTTCAGAGCACAATTTGATTGTAATTTGCGACTATTTTTGAAGGATTTGAGTGCAATGATTCGCTAGTTTGACAGTGGCGTTTTATAATTGCCATAAATTGCGAGATATACTGATCCAGAGAAATTAGCGCCACCAGCGGGAGAGAGGAAGGTCGTCCGCATCCGAAATGCCGTATTCGTTTCGAGTGTTACTACACTTTTCGTATGGCGCAAACAGTGACAATGAGATAAAATGAGATACGGTTTTAAATTTTATTACCATGGCATAGGGTTAAAAGTCGCGATCCGTCCCACCCTTGGGTTTTGAGTAGTTAAAGACCAATCCCTGAGTAGAGTTAATTTTATGAAGGATTTGGGTGTGGTACATAACTCTAAGATATTATTTGATTTACATATTGATGGTATTGTAGGTAGCGCCCTTGAGAGCCTTAGGATTTATAATGCATAACTCCGCTCATTTTACGCAAGCAAAAACACTCAAAGTACTTTACTGCTCACTTGTTAGGAGTAAAATTGAATATGCATACCAAATTTGGAATCTTGCTACACCACTTATATAGGAATCGAATGTATTCAGAAAAAGTTTCTCAAACACCTGTGCTTTAAACTGAAATGTTCATATGTATCCTCCAATTACTTAAGCAAATGTAAAAAACAACACATATTACCCATATATAAACGGTGAGAAATAGCTGATACAACTTATAGTTTAAATATCAATAGTGGGAATATTTATGGTCCGGATTTACTCCATAAACTTTAATTTAATACGCCTACTCGATCTAAAATACACTTTCCCCCTATATCACTTAAATGTACCTCATCTAATTACAGGCAAAATAGTTTTCTGAGTCGCCTAGTTGCACTTTGAATAATTTGTCAAGAGAGATGGATATTGATATCTTCAACTGCTGAATCCCTTCTGTAAGGCGAAAACTAGCATGTCGTTTTTATGATAAAAAAATTCCAATCTAAATTTTAAGAGTGATAAATTGCAGGTAATGATTTGTTTGACTTTGACTTTGCTCATGATTTTCTCCACGGTTTGCATTGATCTTGAAATTGCCATTTGAGCAATTTAAAAACCATGTTAAAGCGACTTTGTCGAAAAAGGGATATTACAATGTTCAAGATTACGTAAATGATGGGACTGTATGGGGTTAATCTGGCTCAACACAGACCTTGCTGTTAATAGTTTTGTAATTATTTATTCCTACTTATTAATTATGATATTATAAAATTTGTATTAGTTAAGCACAATCAATCTTTAAAAGAGATCTAAAAATCGATCTGTGGGAGTTTCTATGCCCTTCTTCTCCCACAGTGGTCCAATGTAGAGAAGTGGCAAAAAATGACGATTGCTAAGTGTATGTAAATATCTACAGTAATAGAGACTTGGAATTTGGAATTGCATGTAACTTGTTTTAGGCTAATTAGTTGCTATGTTGTTAAAATATATTTTTTTTGTTTTCTGGTGCACTATTCTGTATTAGCATTGTACACATAGTGCGACATTTTTCTTTTTTCTATATCACTTCTATCTATGAATTCCTTTAATTGGCTTTGTATAACTTTGTATTATATCATGTTTTTGCAGCTGATGGTACTCCTTAAGTGTAAATAAATAGATATGAAAAGAAAGTCAAATGAAGTTTGCAAGCTTCGAAAGTTACACTGATGATGTTAAAATTTAAATTATAATCCTAGAGCCTGATATGAAGTGGATGTGAGATGTGCAGGCGTGTACAACAAAATACTTACGTCAGTATTATCATCGTCGTCATTAGGAGCTTCTTCGTCAGAGCTTAGGTCTCCCAAGTCAGCCTCTTTCTGGATCGGTTCTGGATCCTCATCATCATCATAATTATTGGCTTTCTTTTGGATCTTGGGCTCCTTCTCTCTCGTCCACACAATTCCAGGGTTCGCCTTCGCGTGCTTGCGAACAGTCGCGAACATCATCGGGAAGAACTTCGTCTCCATGTGCTTTATTATCTGAGCTGGCTTCACCGCGAAACGAGTTTTGTACTGGTTGTGCGGCAAAAAGATGAATCTTGTAGTCACCTTCAACCGTCTCTCAGGGTGGATGACTATCTCACATCCCACGTCTATCTTTTCCAAGACATCCGATACAGTCACTCTGTTTAACTTCAGACGTAATTTCTCTGCTTTCTTCTTCACGTCAGGAATGTCGTAGAAAGGTATGTCCATGTTAGGAGTCTTCAGATTAGCTGAAGCGGTCATCAGGATCTCGCGGAGTCTCGGTATTCCGAGGGTGACGTTCATGTCGCCTCGCCCGGCGAAGTGAAAGGTATTCAGTGTCATCTGAGTGGAGGGCTCTCCTATGGACTGCGCAGCAAGCAAGCCTACAGGCTCGCCAGGGTCTGCCATGGAAGCCAGATACTTAGCGTTCATCACTTCGATAAACTTCCATTTCTCCGTGTATTTGCTGTAAGGACTTTCGCTACGCTTTTTCAAGTAGTTTTGTATCAGATTTTCGAGCTGCTCGTTTATGACGCCGAGCTTGAAATTTGGTGACGCGGTGCTCTGTATCGGTTCAGGGCAGGTTTTTCTTCCGTATTGTTTTCTGTCCTCTTCGTCCAGGGCGCGCCAACGTTTCTCCAACTCAGCATGGTAGGGATCCCGTGCCGATTCTCTAGTCAGGTCATCTTCATAAATTTCATCTTTAGTCAACCTACAAAATTCAGTAAAGGCATTGCCGCGATGTTTTTTTTTAGGATCCCCGAATTTCTTCTTCCATTTCTTAATTGATTTTTGTGATTTTGCGATAGAATAAAGGTCTGTTTCTTCCTTTAGTTTCTCAATAATGGACTCGGATATAACAGCATCTGAATTAACGTCCAGAAAATCAAATTGGCTCTGTTTCAGATATTGGCACTTTAGAACGTCCAAGCCATCTTCGCCATAGGCAAACTGGATGACGCTGCTGTCGGAGTCTCTTACGGTGTGATCATACCCGACACTCAAGCCCTCCAAGTGTTTGATCAGACATCTCTGGAGGTAACCGGAACGACTGGTCTTGACCGCGGTATCGATGAGACCTTCGCGACCCGCCATGCAGTGAAAGAAGAACTCCTGCGGCTGTATCCCGGTCATGAACCGGCCGTCGATGAAGCCTCCGGCGCGAGGTGACGTGTCGTAGGGTGGGAAACTCGGCAGAGACTTCCCGGATATCATCAGCGGCGGCCGCTTACCCTCCAGCTCGATCTGCCCCAACAGGCACGAGATCTGCATCGTGTTGACAGTGGAACCCTTGGCACCAGACTGCACCATCAACTGAAGGTTATTTTCCGGAAATTTCTCGAGCAGACCTTCAGCCAAACACGCTTTGTTTATTTTGTTTGTGTATTCATCGAGGATCGATTTGTACTGACGGTCTAGTGTCGCCCTGAATTTAGGGTCTTTGATCATCAAATCTCCGATGGTGTCCTTCATCGTCTGCTCGTCAATATCGAGCGGAAGCTCTGTGGCTTTCGCTGCGGCAATTTTTCCGGACTGTCGTACTAGGTAGATCAGATCGTCGCGTTTCTTGTCCGCCTCCTCCACCACGAGGATGTCTCTGACACCGAGAGTGAAGCCCGCCCACTGCAGGTAGTAAGTGAACACTTTCGAGAGAGAGCTCAGGAATGCGCTGGAGCTGTCTCCGCCGTACAGCTCGAACATGCAGTGCACCAAGCCGTACGGAGTAGCACCATAATGGGTCTTGTCTAAAACTCCACATAACAGCTCTCCCTGCCTAATAATCACTTCCGCTTCCGTCATAGTGTTGGGGTCAGAGAATGGCTTGCCACCTGCTGCCCAGTTCCTCGCTGGCGCTACCTGCCACGCCTTTGCAGTAATCTTCGCCTTACTTGTCAAAGAAAGCAAGGGTTTTCCTTTAGGGATATTATTAATAATGATTGTCGAGAGGACTTGCTTGCCAGACCAGAGCACCATTGGTTTCAGTATTGCAGGAGGCAGCAGCTTGATATCGCCTTTATGATTCGGCAATGCTTGGAAGACAAGTTGATGGTAGTCTGATTTTGTGAAGAATGTTCCTCTGAGAGACATCTTTACTCCAGAAATGACATGGTCTTGGATCAGTCCACTCAAGGGTGTTCCATCTTTAGGTACAAGGTACTGTTTTCTGACAGACATGATGTTGTATGCTTCACTTCTTGCAATTTCATTTTGCACAAAATGAGCGTTCATTTCATCACCATCAAAATCAGCATTGTAAGATTTGCAGTTGGCATAGTGTAATCTGAGTGTTTTTTCATCTTTCAATATGCGCGCCCTGTGCGCCATCATACTGGGCTTGTGGAGGGAAGGCTGACGGTTGAGAATCAACACATCTCCATTCAACAAATGTCTGTGAACTTTCTTTAAGCCTGATGATTTGTATTCATCAGGGGTGAGTAATCTTTTGGCCAAACTCCTTCTCTTTTGGATACTATCAGCTGGAATCAGAATCATTCTGCCATTTTCCATCTCTAGCTTCTCAGCGCCTGGATGCTTGTTAGGTCCATTTATGACCATTTTTCTGAGCTCTTCCACATTCCACTCAGTTACAGGAACCGGGTAAGTTAGCTTTTTGGCGAAAACATCAGGCACCCCGATTTCATCAATGGCTACATTTGGGTCTGGTGTGATGACAGACCGAGCAGCAAAGTTGACTCTCTTGCCCATCATATGCATTCTGATGACTCCCGTCTTTCTCTCCAGAACTTGTTTTATACCACGACTGGTGTTGCCAGCAGTAGTTCCTTCACAATTGAGAATTTGATTGACACTTTTTTGCAACTCCTGCCAAGAACTGTGCATTTTTTCTGTTGCTGTTTTCCCCATAGCACTCTCATAAGCTAGCCGAGGTTTTTGCTCTAAGCTTGTTATGGCATTGTCTTCGTCTTTAGACAACATAACATGCAGAATAGTTCTAATGACAAGGCAGTTATTTAGGATCTGCTTGTATATATTTGTTTGCGGGTGTTCCATCAGCTCACCACGCAAGAAGTTGCAAGGTCTGATATTCGGTGGAGGGACCGGCACTATATCCATGAACATGAAGTTGCACACTGGCTTCTTTTTACAACACTTAAGTATAGGCATGAAGTGAAATAGAATATCCTCATCATTTTCTGTGATCTTGGTGCAGTAGTCTTGTATATTATCGGGCATCAATATCTTGATGCCTCTAGTGCCATCAGTTCCTACTTGGTTGTGCATCAATTTATTATCTGATGTTGTTATTTTTACTATTCTTGCTTTGCAGAACATACAAGATTTTGCAACACTCATAATCTTGAAGTAATTATTCAGGATCCTTTTACGCAGTACATCTGTGTTTTTGTTTTGGAATGTTTCTACAACTCCATCTCTTGTTTTCAGTAGCTTTTGGTACTTGCGGATCAATTTGACAGGTTTTTTTGATCCATCAGAATATACTTCCCCAAAGTTTTCCAAGTCCAATGCAGAAGTAACATGGCCGGCCTCTATTAAATTGAGCTGCAGTTTCATTATTAATTTCATGTTGTCATTCATCTGTATTTTGAAACACTTGAGGCATGATATTCGGAATAAAGTATATATATTTTTGAAAAACATTGGGTTGACAACAGTTACGGGTAGATCAATGTGCCCAAAATGTCCTGGACAGAAAATCATCATATTGCAGCATGTTCCACAAAGTTCATTCCTCTCTTTGTTAGGGCCCATGGCGATGTCGTACAGCCCTCCAGGGGTAGCGTTGCCCATGATATCAAAAGAAGTAGGATTGACAATTTTTACCACACTAAGTTTCCTGATCTCATCATCATCGAACATCAGGAACTGAACATTCTCAGGGTCGATAGAGCTCAGCCCCGCGAGGGGCGATGCAAAGGCGGACTTTCCAGCCATTTCGTCTGAAAGTAAAACATAAAACTGAAATCAATATGTAAGTATTACCGTGTTACTACAAAAAAATACACATAGTTTAACCTCAAAACAAACGTCAAATCCTATAGGCCGGTTTTAGAGTAACGCGTACCCTCCGTGCGGATGGCAAGATGTATCCATTACATAATAGATAGCGTTTTATTGCCCATGCGGACGATCCGCGCGGGTGGCCGTCCGCCGTTGTCACCCGCGCTCCGTCCGCAAACCGCGTCAGCGGTGTGGACATCCACATGAGCACGCGCTTCATCTTTCACAGTGTTGAACAGGAGTTTTTTTTTGTGTTAATCTTTAATTAGATCATTATAACATAATATTCTAACTAGCGGTAAGGTAAGGGTAGTCAGGAATCTTACTTTTAAATAGGTTATCTTACACTGTCTCTACTGGTTTATATACATATCTTACGTATTAATAAATTCTCTCTTTGTACATAACTAAAAATATTATAACATGCGTTGTTTTATTTTTAAAATTTTAACCTCAATCGATTTCTTAAACAGTGGTTTCCATCGGTTTGATGAATTTTAACCCCATTTCAAGGCATTCACGGCTTTAATATTATAGTAGATAGATAACTGACATGATCACCAGTGTGACCAGATTAAATTTTACGAAAATACCGAGGCACCTCAAAAAAATACTGAAATATACCGATTTACATAGGACAGATATACCAATAAAAATACTGATTTTCTTAACAGGTTTTATTTATTCATTTTCACAATAAATGTTAGAGTTATATTTTAACATCTTTTTCGAAGGATTAAATTTTACACAACCTCCTTCATCCTTAACACCTTGCTTTGTTTTTAAAATTGCTGACACATTTTTGTTTACAAATCTATTTCTTTGGTCCGTTTTTATTAAATTTATCTGTGAAAATATGCGCTCGCATGCAGCATTCGATACCGGTATACATAGCAGAGATTTACTAAAACTAGTTATATTTTTGTATTTTAACATGCCATCACTGTTAGAAATTTTCCCAACTTCCACCCAAAATTGTTCACATGAGATGGGTGAGCCAGTGCTCGAAGATTGTAACAAATCACTTACTTCGCGATCAAACTTTAGGGTTCTATATTCTTCGTCGATTAACTGCATTTGTTCTGGCTGTACTTCGCATGGGAAAGTTTCTATTACATTTCGTAAACTGCGAAATTCTTTATGCACGGCAGTGTGTGGGTCAAGAAATTTTAGTTCTTTAAAAACTGGATTTTCAAAAGGCAAACGTGATTTCAATTGCGTGCTTAGCTCAATTAAAAATGATTGGCACCTTCTGAAAAACTCAGCAATCTGTTCTTTCATGTTTACATTTCCCCTGTGTTTGATTAATTCTTGGCCCACTTGAATACCTAAGTACATATCTTTCAATGGCAAATAATTTACATGTGACTTTGGGTCTAAGGTAAATACATTTTCTGTATGTTTGATGTAATTAGTTTTCATGAAGCAACCCAAAATCGACAAGTACATACTAGATGCATCATCATACAGTCTATCAATGCACGGATAGTCGCCTTGAAAAATTACGTTAAATTTGTTTACAATCGGCAAAATGTAGTCCAAAAAGTGAAAGTACAATTTGTTTATATCAGTGGTAAAAGAATTATATAAAAATTCTGATGACATATTGCGATCACTCAAGTATTGGTCTTGAAAGAACAATTGCAATGCCCTCCACTGCTCAATTATTCTACTAATACAGGCATGAAGTGAAAGCCACCTTATGTCGTAATGACGCAAGATTCTGTGATTTTCAGTGTCTGTGAAATTTTGGAACTCAGCAAATTCTCTTTGACGCTTGCTGCTTTGAGAAAAATATCCATATACTTCTTTTACTATTTGTTCTAAATTTCTAGGCAGTATTTTACAGGCGTGGCTAACACTTAATGCTGCAGAGTGACAAACACATTTTATGAAAAAGCACTTTGGGTTTACTTCTTTAATTTTTGCAACAATGCCAGAGTGTTGACCAAACATCACATTCGTAGTATCAGCAGCGAATCCTATTACGTCTTTTATTTCTAAACCTAATTCGGATAATTTTGATGACAACGAATTAAATAAATGACCTGCGTTCTCACCACTTAAATCAACTAAATCAAGGAATTTGGTTTGTACAGTACATTTAGTTTCAGAGAAGTATTTAATTACTATCGCCAATACTTTGACTGTCGCAACATCTGTACTCTCATCGATTATAATTGAATATACTGGTTTACCTGAAGGAGATGCAGTACGAAGTATGTCCTCAATCATATCTTTTTCGAATTCGGGTCCTAAAACATTATAAGTTATAGCAGCTGCTTTGGTTCTCTTGCAGGAAAATTCTTTCGCAATATCGGAATCGGTAAAACACTTCACTAGAACTTCACTAAGATGGTCCATAGCTCTAAATGGGATATTGTGTTCCGACAGAAAACTGCATAAACGCAGCTCAGCTTTCTTGACTTCGTCTTTCAGTGGGGCCTTTTTGAAAAATGTATCAACCTGAAAATTAAATGAAAAAATACTTGGTTATTTTGGAAACAAAACCAGGATGATTAACTTTGAATTAAAATATATCAAAACTCCTTGAACTAGGTAAGTAAAGCGAGTTATGCTTACCTTTGACTGTCCTTTATATTTTATCAAGTTCGATTTATGCTTTTCAGTATTTGCATGCTGTTTTATAGATGCTAATCTACTTTGCAGTTTCGCATTGCATGCTTTACAAAATGCGGTGAACTCATCATCTTTATAACGTGAAAGCCACGAAGAAAATTCCGGAATTTGTTCCCACTTAGCTAAATAACTTTGCTGAAAACTAGACATGCTGTCCGGATGGATGCAACTAAGTAAATAAAAATAACGAAAATCGCAATCTATTTATATGATGACAAAAACATCTCCTATTTTGGGGAAATTCCCGAATTATCGAAAGAAAGTCCTCAAAGATTAAGTCGAGTGCAGAAGAGACAATCATTTCACTTGAACCGTATTAGACGATTTAATACTAGTAATTAAGTATCTTTTATGTCTAACTACTACCTATTCATGCAACTGAAAACTTAAAAACTAGACGTTGTTTTGAAAATTATAGATAAACTAGCGGTCCGTCCCGAATTCGTCCGGGTAGACTGATATTCATGAAACAAACGGATTTGAATGTATGAAATCTGGAAATTACACTATATCTAATGTTGCAAACCGCATTAAAATCGGTCCAGCAGTTGTAAAGTTTTAGGCGAACATACATTGTGCAACTCTGATTTATACTACGTATTGATTGATAATTGTATAGGTAGTATTACAATACTACAACGCCGGCGACGGCCGTCTTTCTTGTCATATCTGTAACTTACTCATCTTTGCTCATAGATAACATGTATAAACTAAATCCGGGAAAGCCCCCAGCCAATGTTCGCGTTCCGGGGAATTCCGCAAACATTGTCCCAAGGACGATCACTCACTACGGTGTTGCCATAACGTCAACCATAATATACCCAAAAATACTGACTCCCAGCAATATACCTGAAAATATACTGATGTTCGGAAAAATCGATGAAATATACTGAAAAAGTATTAAAATACTGAATCTGGTCACACTGATGATCACACGACACTGACAGAAGTCGAGAAGCGTTCAGAAACAAAAAAATCCAATATTAAACATCAATGGATGCTTCATAGAGACCATGGTTTATCGTCGGAAAATATCTACATAGAAACTTCTACACAACAATTTGTCGTTTGAAAATTGGACATGGCAGATTTAATGAACATTTACATAGATTGAAAATGATTCCTTCCCCAAATTGTACATTTTGTAATTCTGAAAACCAATCTCTAAATCATATATTTTTTGATTGCCCTCAATTCAATATACAAAGACTAGTATTCATTGACAGCTTATTGAACATTTACAAAGAAGCCCTGGATGTCCCGCGCTCTATTCAGGATCTCCTTAAGAATATAGAAGCATTTTACCCTATTTATAATTTTATCAAGAGTCCCATTGGAGTTATTTGAAAAATAATAATACACCGGAATAGACCGGAATTGACAACTCGGATGTGACCCATAAATACTGGAGGAAAATTGATACCTGACAACACGGATTGACCTAAACATACTGGATTATGAAGTTAAAGAATAAATACGTTAGACAAGGCTATGTGCCTCGAATATATAATAAAGACTGAAGAAAATACCTACGGAAAGACAAGGCTTTTAGCCTCAATCAATATGAAGAGAAGAAAAGAAATTAAAATAAGACCAGGCGGTATGGGCTTAAGCTCTTAGCCTTTTCCATAAAGGAAAAAACATTACAAAAAAAAAAAACCTATAGTAGGAAAGGATGTACAAACCGGCCTTTACCGATTATTAGTTGTGCATAAAGCTGCGGTGCGGTGGTGCGTTACATCCTATAGATTATTTTTCTTGAAAGTTGTCAGAAATGTAATTTAAAAAAAAACAGTCAACATGGCGGCTCACGAAGATGAAGTTGACGTATGTGAAAGTTGGGAGGATATGGACGAAATTAGCGTGAGTTTTGACTGTGGATGTAACTAATTACTGCCGACCGTTCATCGAATCTGCTCTACACAGTGTTAAAACCTTAAAATTTCCCTTGCAGCTGGATCAGAAGTTGAAGCAGCTACCCACAGAACCCGCGCTAGATTTGCCGAGAGTGTGCAAGGTTACGACCGTAATTTTGGAAGAAAGCGCGTGTATAGGGTCCCAGTGCGTAATGCCGGAGCCAGCCATTCGCATCCTGAGGCGGCCGTCGCCGCAGGCAGGCGGGCACCTCAACGGGGAGAGTCGCGCGCGGCCGGTGAAGACCCTTGAGCAACGACAGAAGGAATACGAGGAAGCCCGCCTTAGGATCCTAGGCGAAGCGCGGAGTCCTGAAGACGTCATCGACGACAAGTAAGATACCTGAATATCTTCAGTAGAGTCCATACTCAAGTAAGATCTCACTGTTGTAAACTAAGCAAAATTTTAATATCCTTTACAGCTTGGACCGCCTCGAAGACAAACTTCAAACTACCAACCTTAAGGACAACCAAAACAATGGCAAGGGTAAGCCCCAAAACAATCCAAATGAGAATAATGGCAAAGGGAAGGAACGTAAGGTCCTTGTCCGGCTACCTCCTGGAGCCACCACCGCGGGCTTGTTCCCCTCCCCACCACCACCCGGAGTGCTCGTAGTACGCACCCCTCGAGGTCCAGATGGCACAAAAGGGTTCACAAGGAGGTAGCATCGACAGAAAACTCACAAGTCGCTTAAATCATAACCCGATATGTAAAACCGGAGTTATTGTGGCTGAAAAAAGACTAAGTGTACACTGGTGAACTCCTGGACATAGTGTTGGAGTGAGGCATAGTTTCTGCACATAGTTTAATTACAATGGATTTGTTAGGTAATTCTCTGATTGTACCTCTTGTGCCTTTTCGTCTCTATGCACTTTCTGATGTTTATGGGATGGACAACTAGGTAAATGTTCATCAGTGCACTGTGTACTATTTAAACATTATGGCATGTATATACTCACTATTGTTAACTGTGAATGATGGTAACAAAATTTTAATAATGATTTGATGAATCAACTGCTTTGTAATATTCTATGTTCCACAGACTAACCTTGGTCAGTGAGACCTTTTGGTACCTATTTTAAATATATGTACTGAATGGTAAATATCCATCATATTTACAGATGAGCTACCTACACAAGTGTAATTAATTTGTCTCATGAAATCTGATAATGTCTGAACTCTGAACTATTTATAGTCACTGAATTATTCAGTCTAATTACCAGATTACTTTTCTGTAAATTTGTGGATTAAAAATTAGCTGTATCATCATATTCTTTTTTGTGTCAATGTTTAGTGTTAACATTCTTGCAAATGGGAAATATTATAGTCAGATCCAGGTCCCGGCATGTTTAGGTTAGGCCTTGATAGTGAGATTTTATCAATTTGACACCCATATTTATAATTATGTATAAAGTGGTTGTGTGTACATACATGAAAGTTAGTTTTTTTTAAACTAAAAACTAATAAAATTAAAGACAAAATGTCTTTACTTGTATGTACAAAAACAAATATATATTTTTTATTTGTGATTGGCTAAAAATACATCAAACCATGTACAATCAACATTTTTTTTTAAACAACACCACCTGGTTCAAACTTTTCATACAGTTTTCTATTTAGTATTTCATATTTTATTAGATTAAGGTACTCCTGGTACTTGTATATTTATGCTAATAACGTA
Source organism: Argyresthia goedartella (assembly GCA_949825045.1). Classification (NCBI taxonomy): domain Eukaryota; kingdom Metazoa; phylum Arthropoda; class Insecta; order Lepidoptera; family Argyresthiidae; genus Argyresthia; species Argyresthia goedartella. Next base: position 8,739,284 of record OX463812.1, on the reverse strand, counting down.
ATTATTGAAATAAGTATGTTAAGTTTTGGGAATGGTGTTGTTCTGTCCTATTTGTGGCAAAAGTTTGATTGTAAGAAACAAGAGTTTTGGCATGACTTGTGGCAGTTAGCTGAATATAAATGACTGAGTGATATTTAAGTGGCTAGATTTTATTTTGATGATACTGTTTTACATTAACACTAATTAGGTACTAGAGAAGTTCGATTCAAGCTAGAACTAAATATTGCTTAGTGCCTATACACATAAAAAGACATAAAATAAGAGAAATGGTAACAATGGTGGTAATTGTAACATCATTATAAACTCTAGTCAGCAGAAACCAATATAAGTTCTAAGTTGTGATGCAAATAGGAAAGCATCTCTTTAGACTTGCTGCCTCTGTTCATTGAATCTGTACACACCAACCTTCTGAAGCTGGTCATATTAATATTGCTGGTATTTTAGCATGCCTCAGCAAATATCTTTATTGAAAATTCAACTGGATCTATCCATATGCATGATTATACTGCAATGACAAACGACTATTGATCTAAGCCTTTATCCTGACACTGATCTTTGATTCCACCCATTCTATGGTAAAACATTTATGGTCTTGTACTTTTAATAACGGTTTCTGTTTACAACATTGTGGCATTTGATTAGCTGACCATATTTTTGGGAAATGATAATAGTAGTTTTGACTAACTTTCCCCAAGAAACATTTGGTCGCAATAAAAAAAAAAAACTCTCCTAGTAACTTGTAATGTGATCGGCTCAATGTAATGAGAGACGATTTTTTTTCATATGCAACCATATGTAGTAAATGTCACCCTGTATGTATAAAAAATAAACATATAGTTGCAAGCTTGGGAAAAGTTTGGTCCATTGTGTATACGAACATTGTTCTCTCCCACAGTGGTCCAATATAAAGAAAGGCGTAAATGCCGGAATTTGATATGATTTGATTAAATTCCCCCAGTTTCTGAAGAGTGGTCCAATGTAACAGGCGTTTAACAGAAGATTAATTAAAAATAGGGGCACGTGATTGGCTGAAATGTGTTGAGCAAGTTGTCACAGCTAATTTGCCTTTTGGAAACCGGGCGAATGTTCTATAAATAGGATATTCAATTTTTATTTTTGTGTAGCCATGTTGTAGATTCATGTGAAGTAGTTACTGACCAGACCAAACATAATGGCCTAACTTGATTTTTATAGCATTTTGATACGAAATTACCAAATTAGGAAACAGGGTCACATTTTGGAAGCCAAAATTTCTTCCTGTCGTTAATACCATGTTTATTGTGTACACTGTATTGTAGCAATATAACTCACTGTATTTATATTAAATAAAAACTGACATAACGGTTGACACAGGCAAACCTAATATAAGGTACAAACTCATTATAAAATCACAAATAATTACAATGGAAGACCATTAAGAATCGGTAGGTAGAATATACCCATATTTTGAATATAAGTTAAATTTCGTGAGTAGTTGTGTTCACTATCTTACGGTGACAAATATATTATTTAGAATAATATATTCACCGTAAGATAGTGAACACAACTCACGAAATTTACTCGCGTACTGCTTACAATATAAAGTAATAATGTTCGTTAGTTTATAATCAAACCGGTAAATTGTGAACTGGTTTAAACTTCAATTGAAAGCGTTCAACTGACAGGGCGAAGTGGTGGGTCAGGATAAGTGAATTCGCTTACCTCCTTTACCGTTCGAGTAAGGTTGACATATAAGAAACAAAGTTTAATTATCTCGTTTACAATTTATCGATAGTTTATAATCTCACGCGATAGTTTATAAACTAAAGGTTTCTACAATCTTACAGTGACATATTCATTGCATTCTTGATAGTGTTTTACTTCAATATACACTATTATGTTACTATGGAGGGTTTGCGAAACGAAATTTAATGAAAATACATAAGCTAGCTAAAATTGATACCAAAAAGCATTATTCCGTCCATAAAATTATTTAGGTGGAATAGCTATGAATACATTGTTTTAGTTCGTCTAATCTATTGGTAGAAAAAGATTCGTTATTTGTATATTGCATAAAATACATGAATTGAAAAATGATACCAAGAAATCTCCTCCAACAAACCAAGTTGGGATGTGATGTGTTGAAAGATGTAGTGAACCTCAGAATGCAATATGTTTAACTTGCCAGTTAAAGTTCGTGCCAATGCCGTTGTATCAGTCAAATCTTCATTCGCTCATGTACGTACATAGAATGATTGTGCTAAATTAGCAACATATTCTAAAATTAGATGCTAAGTTACTCTCAGAAATTGTAAGTAAGCAAGTGGCTCAGTGTATCTTCCTCTGTTAACCATGGTATTCATATTCTTCTGGGCCATGATTTAACTCAGTTAAGATTATTCTGACATTCGCTTTCCGATTTATTTAATTGAATGTCACATTTTAACTTATTAACGAAATCAACGGTGTATGACGATGAAGAATATTTATCTCGAAGATTTAAATTCTTTTCTGCAAATACTCGAATAAGGTTCACGTGTTACTTGATACGAATACTACACGGAGTCTTAGTTTTTGCATCTGTATTATAAATGTAAATATAGCATGGACAACAGGTCGAATTTAAACTGAAGCCAATTATTTTGTACTCTCTTATCTATTTTATGGTATAGGTATTTTTAGTTTTAATTTTATGATAATCGATAAATATTAATATTGTTAAAATATATGCAGTTTCATTTTGTAACGTTGTCGTTTGTTTTTAGATCTATATCTACCATAATCGTTTATATGATTTATATCTAGATAAAGATCAAAGCTTATATCAATATCTGAATTAAATTATGAATATATGCAATTAAGTAAGATGTGACCCAATGAAACGTAAGGTCAATTTAGATTTGTATAAGTTTTTAATAGGGTCACGATAATATTTCTCTAAAATGGGTGTTACCGTTATTTAACAGTTATATAAACCGTTCTATTTAGCCATGACCAGAACCCATAATACTACTGCCATTCAGCTGGTTGAGGAAAACCCTACGACAGCACACAAAGCTAACTCACCAACTTTATTGGTCAACCAAGCAAGCCAGACAGGCCCTCCCAATGATCAGACCCGGATCATCCATAAGCTTCTGAAGCTAAAGAGCACACAGCTCCGCTTGGTAACCGGAGTGATGACTGGACATGCTTTGCTAAATAAACACTTACACACTCTAGGTGTTACAGACAGCCTACTGTGCAGAGCCGCCTGCATGGAGGTCGAGGAGACCGCCACCCACCTCGGGTCGCCGAGGTCGCTCCAGGAAGTCGTCGGTAACGTTAAGGGTTTGCTAGGCTTCCTACAGGAGGTGGGTTAGCAGGAGTAGTGCCCCCAACCCGGGAAAGTGGCCCGCGAAAAACTATAACTATATACCCATGAACAAACATGATGGATAATTTACTCTGTGATGGAAATAGACAACGGTTTCTTATTTATACTATGACAACGGCATGAGGTCCATTCACAATTATGCAATAGGAAATAACCGTAATACCTACCATTGGTCCAATACTAAACATCTTACGTAAAGTCGCCATGCCGCACTTTCGCCTTATTTCGTGCGCCATAGATACTACAATTTTACATTGCAGTAACTTTATATATCGTCCATCAAACAAGATTAAATGCAAATTCACTGAATTCTATTTTATAGAAATACTTAATGAAGAAAACAACCTCGCAGTCACAAATATAGATTCAAAGTGCGTAGTCGTGTTGGTGTCAAGATATTCTGGTTCACGATGAATTTAGATGGATTGTGTGATAGGGATAAAGCCGTGCTGAGAAGTATCCTGGACCCCACGGCTACGATAGGGGATATGGCTGATGATGAAGACAAGTTTGAAGAAGATAAAGGTATTCATGATTTTAATTGGTATCTTTAAGATTTATTAACAGAAGGAAGTGCCTATGGTACGTACGGTTTTATAACTCGTAGAGATAATTTATAGACCAGATACTACAGACTTGAATACTTACTATATAACAGGGGTCCGATTTTCTTATGAAACCCCATCGCGAAAGATTGTGAAGGGCGTAAAATTCCGTATTAGGCAGTCAATGTCCAAATGAAATAGGCCGCGCCCCGCCGACAATCCAAGTACGGCATTTTGCGCCCTTAGGGGCAATCATTACGCTATAGTTATGACTTCCATAACAGAATAAGGCCCCAGATGTTCATTTCACGATGCCAAGTCAGGATCACAAAGCACTGCTAATACACACTACACCTGTGCACGTTTTTTGTACTTATTGTAACTACAGAGTGACCAAAAATTATGGTGTTAGGATAACTTGAGTGATACTTTGACCAACGTATGCGAGCGCTAGTGGGTCCAAACTGAGGCACATTCGTATTTTTTTACAAATTCCATAAAAAAAAATACCCTTCGAAAGATGTCATCATTCTGATTAAATGTTATCATTACTCGTTTTTCTCTAAAACTGATTGTCGGCCCGGAAAAAAATCTTTTCAGTTTTTGTTGTATGGAATGAAACAAAAACTGCTGAAATTTGGCCAAGTCTTGACAGGTCTTGCTTTAAAACTCATCATCATCATCATCATCAGCCTATCAGGGAACCCACTGTTGGGTATAGGCCTCCTCATAAACACGCCATTCAGTGTGGTCCTGCGCAACCCGCGTCCATTGCTTTCCTGCCACCCTCGCCACATCGTCGGACCATCTGGCAGGTGAATATAAACTCCTTTTTTTCCTGACTTATGCAAGTCTTCATCTTATCAATATCTTCTGGATGGTTTACCAAATGTTTCATTATTTACTTACTTCGCAATTATTTACTTTCTTACTTTTATGATAGCGCTCTGTAACTCTTGTGGAGACGCTGATTTGGCCAAGCGCTTACTTACTTCGCAATTATTTACTTTCTTACTTTTATGATAGCGCTCTGTAACTCTTGTGGAGACGCTGATTTGGCCAAGCGCTTACTTACTTCGCAATTCTTTACTTTCTTACTTTTATGATAGCGCTCTGTAACTCTTGTGGAGACGCTGATTTGGCCAAGCGCTTACTTACTTCGCAATTCTTTACTTTCTTACTTTTATGATAGCGCTCTGTAACTCTTGTGGAGACGCTGATTTGGCCAAGCGCTTACTTACTTCGCAATTCTTTACTTTCTTACTTTTATGATAGCGCTCTGTAACTCTTGTGGAGACGCTGATTTGGCCAAGCGCTTACTTACTTCGCAATTCTTTACTTTCTTACTTTTATGATAGCGCTCTGTAACTTTTGTGGAGTCGCTGATTTGGCCAAGCGCTGTACGCGTCTTCTTTTTTGCTTGTAAGGCAGCCCCTATCATTAAGGTACTGTATTAGGGTAGTAGAGTCATTAAATTTAATTACATTACGAATATAGTTATTATCAAAAAGAAAATTCGTAGAGGACATAATTCGTAATGAATAGAACAGCGAATGAACTATTATAGTTATCTGATGATTAGCTAATTGTTCACTGTTTGTAATTACTTTCCAACAATACACACAGTTTAGCTAAGGAGAGATATACAATACTTAATAAAATTAATTATTTCAAAGAAATAAACAAAGCTCTTTTTGGATAATTTCGTTTTTTTGTAGAACAAAACTACATATAATTTACTCTTGAAATCTATGAATTATCCTTTTTGAAGTTCTTAACTTGTAAGTTTCTCTTAGGTTTAACTAGCGCTTTAAAGTTAATTTCATTATATATTATTTGATAATCTACGATATTAGAAAGTCAACAAAAATAATAGATAGTTTTTTAAACTTTTGGGATTCTTATAAATCTTAAAGGGGCAACTTTGGGTACGCGCTGATAGCGTACAATTATAGCCAACAAGCCAAATAATAAGACTTGGCCAAATTTCAGCAGTTTTTGTTTCATTCCATACAATAAAAACTGAAAAGATTTTTTCCGGGCAAACAATCAGTTTTAGAGAAAAACATTTGATAATTAATCAGAATGACGAGATCTTTCGAAAAGTTTTAATATTTTGGAATTTGTAAAAAAAAACGAATGTCCCTCATATAGATAGCAGTACGGCCCACTGTGCGCCACTATGATATAGCAGTACGGCCCACTGTGCGCCACTAAGATATAGCAGTACGGCCCACTGTGCGCCACTATGATATAGCAGTACGGCCCACTGTGCGCCACTATGATATAGCAGTACGGCCCACTGTGCGCCACTATAATATAGCAGTACGGCCCACTGTGCGCCACTATGATATAGCAGTATGGCCCACTGTGCGCCACTATGATATTTAGGTGGCACTTTATCCGAGTAACAGCCTGTGCGTTCGTACATTAATATACACACTATAAAGAGCTCCGTGGTCTAAAGGGTTTCACGCTTGTTTTTCACACTGGAGTGGAGATGCAGGTTCGAATCATGAACATGTCTGTGCCAATGAGATAATTAATTTCTCTTAAGTACAGTATCTGACGTTTAGTGTTTTGGATGATACGTTAAGCTGTAGGTCCCGGCTACTATCGCTACGTGATAGTGGTCGTAAAACCCTTCCATCAACCCGCACTGAGCCAGCGTGGTGGAGTATGGCTTAATCTTACTCGTATCCGGGTAAAGGCCCGTGCCCCTCGGTGAAGACATTAATGGGCTTCATTTATTATTACAAGAGGCTGTGGTCAAAGACAATGGGGTAATGAAATAAAGAAATTCGCCGTTATCACACCCCACAGCCCCAACAGCAGACGCGCACCGCCGCCGCTCCATCGAACTCTCCTCCCAAGGCGTGGCGGCAGCTGAGGCAGGTGACCTGGAGCGAGGTCTGACGCTGCTCACTCGGGCTGTGGACGCCGCGCCGGACAGGGCGGCGGCCTACAACGACAGAGCGCAGCTGCTGCGCCTCATGATGAGGGATGAAGGTATGGGGGGTATGAAGCAAAAATCGGTCAAGTGCCTGTCGGACTTCGCACATTTAGGGCTTTAAGCCTAAACATAAGGGAATTTAAAAAAAACACATAAACGCAAACCTTATACAAAAAATATTTTAAAAAAAGAAAGAAAAAACAAATATTTGCCTAATATTGTAGAAAATATTTGAGACTTAAGTTGCTGAAAAATTTACAACTCTGTGGTGCGTCCTCACCGCGAGTGCAATCAAATTATCCATCGTACTTTTTAAGGTAGGTTAGTTAGATTACCCTATGGTATGGTATGGTATGGTATGGCAACATTATAGTAAGTAGCCATTAATTTCATTCATGGGGAACTGTATTCGCTTCTCTATTAAAATACCAGATGATATTGCAAATCTGTCCGATTCCCAATTTAAAACTAAAAAAAATATAGGTTATGTTCTACGATAAATGATTACTTAGATGATAAAACGTCTGGTCAACTGTTGTTCCAAATCAGCGGAATACTTAGATTGTAATTATGACTTATATACTATTCTTTGTAAATTTAAAAGAAGAGTACAAAAGATGGATGATGGATGGCACGTTCACTGTAAGTAGCGGCACGAAACTCTAGCGCTGACCTTGGCAGAGCGTCTCTTTCGCGTTCGTTATTTCAATATTTAGCAAAGGTCAGCGCTAGAGTTTCGTGCCGCTACTAATACCAGTGTGTGTGGTAGTGAACGTGCCATCGCTAGGACGTCAAAAACTGATTTGTAAAAATCTTAATTCGAATAAAATGTTTTTGATTTTGATTTTTTGAGTACCTATTCAGAAATAAATCAATTGAATGATGAAGTAAAACTAACATTTAGAAATTAGGTACCTACTAACTACAAAACATCGCAAAAATCTAGGCACTTCGAATATTCCACATTAGCGTATCGAAATGAAATTGCGTGGCACACGCTATACATACGCTCTCGCCAGTGGGGTGAAGGACTAAACAAACAAAGAGATCCCGGCACATTCCGATGATTTGCACTCGCTCACTCGATCGATGTTTCCGTCGACGCTTCCGCCACGCAGAGGCTGTCTCTTTTTCCATACGGATGAAGAATGTAAGCGTACCTACGAGTACCTTACCTAACCCTTACGAACCCTAAAGAATAATCAAACAAAAACAAAAAGTTTACTTTCCGAACTATTTTTTTAACTTAGCACCACCCCCTTACGCCACCACCACCATACAGATAGCGGATCCGAAGTAAAATCAATTTGCGAAAAGATGAACAGATGAGGCGATATTATCGATTACACTTATTTGAATGATGCGATTATTTGGTAATTTGCAGGGGCAGGGATATTGAAACACGTCCCTTGTCCATACAAGAGACGTTCTCTCCATGGACCCACTTTTATTTATAAAATCACGTGCTGAAGGGTGCAACAGATGTTCACATTCTGTAAAAAAATCAACTCTACCTATCGTTCATACGTTTATCAGATAGAGCCCGTTGACGGACAGACAGATAGACGGACAGCGGAGGATTAGTAATAGGGACCCCTGAAAACAAACAGCGCTTTTTCCAAACGGGATGGAAGAGTCAAAGACGCGCCCACGTTTAGCCAGCTATTCAACACTCCATTTTGCGTGAAAGGGGTGAAGCCCATCGCCGCAACCAGTAGATTTACATATACATACAAGATATAGACGGTGTTTGCAATTCCCAGAAGCGGCTGCGGACATCGATGCCGCTCTGTCGCTCACAGCCGGCAGCAGGTCGCGTGCGCGGGCGCAGGCGTTGTGCCAGCGGGGGGTCATGCTGCGCAAGGCGGGGCGAGGGGAGGAGGCGAGAGGGGCGTTTACTGAGGCCGCTCAACTGGGAAGTGCTTTTGCTAGGAAACAGGTTGGTACCTACTCTATCTTTAGAATATTAAAGATCCTATTTTAGGTACCTAGGTAGATATCTAGATCTACTGTACATATTTTCAAATATGCTCAGACCTACACGTTATAAACAATTGCCTCATCTGAATGCAATGTGATGTGACCTCACTCACCCCACCTTACCCTATTTTTCATCTTAAGTTATTATGCACTAATGTGAGTGTGAGACCTCTATCGACCTAGTATTTACACCTAATAACCTCGTAAATCTTAGCTTTTTTGTCTTTCCGAAATCAGTACAACTTCGAGTGGTAGTCAGTAGACGCCTAAAAACAATTGAATCTACTGTTAGCTGCTATGTGCTCTGCTTTTGTCTGTTGAATAATAATTAGTTTCGTCCTTAATAATACTTAGTAAGTACATTCTGCTCTCCTGGTATAAATAAATGAACATACCTGTGTTGTAGTCAACCTTGCTAATCAGGCCCATTTTCAACAGACTTCACTTATCAGACGAAACTAACGTGACTAAATGATAGCGAAAAGGTAAACGGTAGTAATGATCAGAGCGATTATTTGTTACAGGTTGTTGAGCTAAACCCGTATGCCGCCCTTTGCAACCAGATGTTGACTCAAGTTCTAAAAGGTGAACAGATTACATTGTGATTTTGATGAATATTGAAGAGGAATAAAATAAAACACTGCTTATCTAATGGATTAGAAATTTATATTGTTGAGTCGATATTCACATTCGAGAAAAATCTGTCATTCCGTGATCTTACACAGCGAACCCAGTGAAGAAGATAACATACCCTTCGACTGATTCAAAATTTCATGAAACATACAACCTTACATTTGAAAATGACGAATGTTATGCTACAAATCGAAATACTGTTACTACTCTATTATAATTAAATGGTAGAATATGCAATAATATTTCATAAATACTAAGAATACTCGGGATTGTGTGCTGAAATATAAAGAATAGCTTCCTGTTATTTTAAATTTCGACACGCAACCACATACTTACAATAACTTTATTAAAATCTAAATAGAACTTTAAGACTACAAAGAGGCGATATTTAACACAAATAGAAAGTGCACTTCGAAACGTGATACTATTCACTGAAACATTTTTAAGATTATAATAGTAGTTTATGTGACTGCTACATAATGGGCATTAATACTCGTTCATAATAATATCACTCGAGAGTTTTAATGCCAAATATGTACAGTTACATACACTAGTTTATCTACACACATATCATAAGCTCTCTTTGATGTGTTCAGGAACCGCATGATTGACCGGCATTTGTCTGCAGTTGTTTACCTTGTTCTGTAGTACCAACTCCACAGACAAACTCCACGCAGGCGGGCGTCGGCGTTTGAAATTTGAATGTCATAATATGTAGAAAAATTACACATTATGATCATAATGTGTAATTTTTCAGATAAGAAATGAGTTTTTACCAAGTAGTTTAACATTATGCTGATCTTAACGTGCGGTTTTTGCACGCAGTAAAGAGGGTTTATGATACGTGTGTAGATGAAAAGTTTTAAAGGTTTAGAATAAAAATTATTGATTTAAAAATTTTGGCACATTTAATCAGAACTTAAATTAAATGTAACAATTTAAACAGAACAAACATAGTTTCTGGCCCCACACTAGGTTATTTACCCAGTGTATATCCCTTGTGGACCATTTGTGGATTTCTCTGTAATTTCTATATCAATTTATTGTGTCATCATAACATAAAACATTTGATCCTAAAAATCTTTCAGTGAAAATTGTGAAAGGATGATAGGCATATCACAGAGTCAGTTATAAAAATCTGAAACTAGACAATTATAAGTTTCACCTACTACCCTTAGTAAGGTATCATAGTATATAACTAACACTAATATAAGAATCGGTAAAGTTGATAATTTGATCCATAATACAGGTCTTACTGATTCTTTCATATTTTTTAGTGATAAAATGTCGGCTCTGGGAGGGGCAACATAACCTAATCAAGATTATTAATTAATATAAAAAAAACAACCAGGGTAAATTGGACCGTTAGTCCAACTTACAATAAAATACACACAATGGCGGGATGTGGGCCTCAAAGTTGAAATGATCAATGATTGGAAGATCACTGAAGTTTTTTACAAGATGAAATTGAATGGGCTGACCACCTTTTGGAGTATCCTGAAATCAAGTACCAATTGAATAACTTTCATCACGGAAAGGTAAGGTCACAATTGGTTGGTCATTTAGAACAAGATCTAATCACGTCACTCAGTAGTAAGTATTGTTGACACACTGCCTTTACTCAGATTGACTGGGGAAATCCATTAAATGACTCTGAGTTTTACTTGCGCGACATTCGCTAATTACATTTAGCGTCAAACTAATTTAGCAATTGTCAAAATGTATGAAATGTGTGAAACTTAAATCAGATACCGACCGCAGTCAGCAACCGAGATACAGTGTTCTACACTAGTGTTCGGTTGCAGATACCGACCGCAGTCAGCAACCGAGATACACTGTTCTACACTAGTTCGGTTGCCTTGCCACTGATACCTACTACCTAACTTGTTTTCTCTTTTTAAATGTAATAATTATAGTTGTAAGTAGTACTTAGATAAACCTTGTATTTGAAGTAAAAAATTAACAACAATATTGTTGAGTTAAGGACGATAAACAGATTAAGCGCATGTCGCGCCTGAGTGTGGCAGTTATACTCAAAGAACATTAATTCAGTTTTCGTAATGAAGCCCAGTCGATAAAAAAAAACAATATTACTCGTAAGTATTATGATTGTGTCCTTAGATAGCATTATACTAGCGTGCATGACATGATACAATACATGTGACGTAGTATTTTTGTATGATTTTCTTATTTTATCAGCGGTTACAAGTTACAAGCGAGTATGTTAGCAAGAACACAACCAATAACTTAACTCTACATGAGGAATAACAACCACTTGAAAATTGATAAAGCCATGGGATTTTTCATAATATGAAACCATTTAACGATGACGATATCGCAATTTTTTTGAAAAATATATACAATATTATTATGTAGTTTTGGCACAGTTGATGGTGCAATGTCTTTGACAACATCTTTATCATTATGTTTAATGTACCGTTTAATTTACCGAATTTATTAAATGTTAGACCTGTATGTTCTGCTGCGGGCTTACACTAAGCACTTACACTAAGCAGACAGGTTTGTTTTAGGCCTATTATTCATTTCCACAAACAATAACTATACATGTAAAATGTCAGCAGAATCGGTACAGTCGTACGCACAATTTGAAAGTAACACTTTATGTTGACACAATGAATTACTATTTAAAGTTATTTCAGTATGTTGTCAATGCTACAAGGAGGTCGTTTAAGAAAATCTACACCATTTTTGCAACATAATTTTACCATTATGGAAGATTTCCGTATTTTTTATTTCAATTTGAGAAGGTTCAAGCAATTTTAATAATGTACATAAATTTAACTTTAAATTTACAAATAATATCATGTTTATATTTAAAATCTCTAATTTCTCACTGAACACATTTAAATTATATTAATTTAATGACTATGAAACTTAAATACTTGTATTAACTTTTTAATTATTTGTAAAACAGATGAACTAATATAGCATAGCTAATATAATAACATTTTATGTCATTTCACAGCATCTTAATAAACTATAAAAACTTAAATAAAATATTAACTAATTTAAAATTTTCAATAAATATAGAATAAAATCCTCAAAAGCATGAAATGCGTCAAAACTCAAACATTATTACATCTATATTTATGTATAGTATAGATCCGTAAATATTATATAGGTGTTAATAAAATCTATACTTATTTACAAGTGAGATCTTAGATTAATAATAATAGTTACACATTAGATAGATAAGTATACAGGATAGAAATACTGAGGAGCTGGTACATAGTGTAACATAGTGAGTGATCAGGGTGGCTAGTGAGATTTATTGAAATACTTTGATGTATAAATATATGCCTGATCTGGTGAAAATAAATGTGTACGCTAGCAAATTCTAATGTAATCCTAAAGGGTTCATTTCAGTAGTAATTTATTAATCTAATTAGATATCAGAATCAAGACTCTTGGTGTTCAGATTACTTGCAGTATTCCGATGGAATATTGTCTCAAGCATAATTGATATTAACATTTAGTGGAACTTAGCCTACGAAAAAAAGTTCTAGCTGGGAAGACACTGCTGTGATATTTAACTTTACTTATATCAATTTAATATTGGCACACACTTAATTATACGGGTAACAGCTTCAAATATGGCGGCGTATAACTTACTGTTACACTATGAAAGAGTCACATTTGGTCAGCAAACGATGTAATTGCAATTCAATGTGATGTAACGTAAAGCAATATAACAGTGTTGCCAGCAGTGTCTGTAAGATTCAGGACGAGGTTGGTGCTATCGATATCCCCGAATATGGAGTATGTGCGTGCGGGTCCAAGCGCCAGTTTAGCGCTCGCTACATTGACTCCCTTTCCAGCTGATTATACCTAGTAACACCAGCCCATTGCATAACTAAACATTGTTCTAAAAACACCAGTTTATCTTTGAATTATAATTTCGGTGGTTTTGTTTTTGACTTGTTTTTACCAAAGTTCGATTATATATCGTCAGCTGCATTTGGTGTGGATATAGTTAAGTATACAAAAATAATACTGTTAAACGTTAAATACTACAATCCAATGGGCTAGCAAGTTTTTCTTAAATATGCTTAAGCCTAAAAAATAATACACAATTGCAATTCTACTTCGGCCGTTTTTAGAATGCGATTATGACATGTCCTACATAATAAGCAATATTTTTCATTGCAGATGTCAAGTTATGGGTTTTTAACTGTGAGGATCGCATTCTCTCGGCGGCCAGTTTCTAATCTAATCAAGCCGTGAAGTCTTGTAGCAAATATTATTTAAGAAACACGACCCGCGGGTTTTTAAAAATCGTTTGCAATAAATGCAATTTTGAAACACACATCTATAGGACGTTTTCCATACATTTTAACATTTTTAAACAAATTGGGAAGGCCTATTAAAATTATAAACATCTAAATATCTCATTTAATTATTATTCAATTTAGAATCGAATGCTTTCCTTTTTTAATTCACATTTAAATTTACTTTAATCTAGCAAGAGTGGTATACGAGTTAAATTTATATATTTTTAATTACGGGTAGGTTTATTTTATGATTAATTAAGTTAGTAAGGCTATTTTAGTAGACGATTATTGTGTCAGTAGAATAAAACTAGCCGTGCTATCAGTACGCACATACACTAGACTGTTTTATACCAAAACATAGCTTAGTTGTTACGAATGAAGATTACCGTTAGTGAAAGGAAAAAAAACACTACCTAAAATAATGTTCAAACTGTCTAATAATAAATTAACGACTAAAATGACATCCGAAAACCACATGCACATGAACACACAACATACTGCTATAGACATCTACGAATAGATCGACATCACAAAATGCAGTCACACACAACAAACCTCAATATTAACGTGTAAATACTTTAAAGCAGAAACATCAGATATAGATGTCACCGTTAAAGAAGAGCGGTTTATCCTATATTTAACCGGTAAAAAAAAAATAACAGACACGAAATCCATATACAATTACCAAGCTCTTTGGTTAAAGCTCGAAGTAACGGAACCTCAAAAGTCAAACTCACATGCATGCATTCATTCACAAGACTTTGGACTTTGACCGGCTAGATATAGGCTTAGCCAACACTTACTGGCTAATCTTTGAAAAAATGGTAGGTTAATAGGGAATCATGAATAAATTTAATTTTAACTTCCATTTTCACGTATATTGTCGAATAGACCACGAGCATATTTACAAAATGCGAAAAATCGCCAGTTGACATTTTGGCGCGAAAACGGACCCACATTGGAAGTGACGTATTAGCTGTTGTCATTAAAGGACTATGCGTCAATCCCCTTCTCCTTTTTCGCATAGAAAAGGAAAGGGATACTGACGCATGGCTCCGTCCCTTACTGACAACATCTATCACGTCACTTCCTGTGATGGGATGTGTTTTAAAACAAGTGATGTTGGAAGTTACTTTAAATTCGTATTTTTTGTTGAAAATCAATACTAAATAAAATAAAAACTCGCTAAAAGGGGCTTTTAATGTTTTTTAAAGTCTCGAAATATTATCAAATATGATAAATATATTGACTGAAGATCTCTTTTAAAAACTCTCCATGTGAAGTGGTAGATCAGGGTAGGTCAGGAGTTAGGTTGATATGTAAGAATATGAAAAAAAACTACGCAATACCAAAAAATAACCAGCTTTGGTTAAACCTAGGTTTAGCCGGTTTAAGTCCGAAGTCATATTTATTTTTGTGAAACTTCCTGCTTCGACCGGGGAACTTTTTACGGTTATTACTAGGTGAAACCGGTTGAAACCTAGAATTACCCGGTTTAGGTAATATACCTATATAGATATATGTATATACATATGTATAATTATCTTGAAGAAGACAATTCAAACTTAATAATAGATAAAGCTTTCAGCTAAAATGATATAACAGATAACAAACAAACTCCTGACCGTAAATCCTATCCGTGTTTCTATAAAAATATTAAACTTAGTTGAACCTCAAAACATACGTCAAATCCCATACATTTTTGTCTTAAGACAAGTGTTGAACGGGAGTTTATTTTTTGTAGTAAGACCCTATAACTTTTATTGAAACTTTGATCGTAGACCTCAATGTTCTCTTGAATATTATAGAGGTAAATTGTTGAGGCAAAAAAAATAAATGACGAGATTCAATATCATACAGAAAAGTGAACACCCCTGCCAAATAACATAGAGATTTTACCCCTGCTTATCATGAATTGTATCACATGCTTCCAAATATAAGATCTATTAACATAGCACACATCATGTTCATAACTATCACGATAGGTAGGTATTCAAAGATGATTCTTATCAAGCAAAATCTACTTAAAGTTCCAAAAACATCAGGGAAAATTGAATAACCTCCTTCAGACATTCCGTGTGATGTAAGAACGACGATTACATTGAAGGCAGGCTCTCTCCTCATCTCTTTGGTAGTTTGATCGAGTCATACTAGTCATTATGTGAACTTTGGGTTGAAATTACAACATAACTAACTGACCCAAAAAAGCAAAATACAGGTCACCGGTTATTCGAAACATATATTTCGAGGGGTTAACTAGATCCCATTTCCACTAAATTGAACCCTATAACACCCTATCTGAAAATTCATCGGTTTCGGGAAGATTATATTTTTAACTTCTTTTTTCCAAAATTTGTAACAAAGTTATTACTGTTATTAGTGAGCCCATCGACTCGTGATGAAAAACATGAACTAATTTTCATTTTGTCACAGCAATTTTGTCAAAAAAATACAGAAATTAGCGCAAATTGATTAAAAAACCTAAATTACTCGAGTCTCGAAAACCCACTAATTTTCGGATAGCGTAATATATGATCAAATTTGCTGGAAATGGGCTCTACTTTGACCCCTCACAATATATGTATACTTACATGTACCCGGTCACCCTGTATATTTAATTAATGTTTTTATATATATATACACTTTTCTATAAAGTTTTTCGTAGGTAATCTTAAAATACCAAGCAAAATCATCCACACGACACGACACAGAATAGTAGACGATATTTACAAATACATTGATATGTAACAGACATGAAAATGGATGCGCGACCGCGAACGATACATGTCAGTTATACACATTAATAACACACACACACACACACGCAATGTGGCCCCAAGTTGCGATATACTCGTATGCAGATATTGAGAAAATGTCTAGAGATTCTTATATAAATTAATTAGGTTTTTTAAACTACACAGAGATTTTGTATTACGCAGATGCCCAGTTTTTATTTTATTTTTACGTTAACACAATTAATAATATAAGTGTGTAGAGAGCCTAAAAGACAGAGATTAATATTAACTTGTTTTATTTTCTTTTAGATATTGCTTTAGAAAATTCGTTGAGATATCAAATTGCTAAATTATTTGCAATTAAATACCTACGTTATTGCGAGAATCATAAGTAATTTAAATGAGTTGTATTTTTGTTTGGTCATGTCGCCTCGGATGGTTGCGTAAATAATTATTTATTTTATTAATACCTATCCACTTCATGCGTAGAATGGGGAGTAGTCATAAAACGAAGGGAAATTTAAAAATTAAATCAACAGATTATTACATATCTAAATCAAGAGAATGAGCAAATTTTTTTTGATAAACATTCTACCGCAATTTAATACACTTTTTTCATTACATCCTTTCAAAGATAGCCTATGATGAATGCCTATCTTGCAACTTCCTCAAAATGACACATGTTTTTTTATCGATAATTATCGTTTGACAGATGACAGTTTATCGTGACAAATGACAGTCGAAGAAGTGGTACAAGGATCTGGATGCCGCTTCAGAGATGGCGCTGCCGATGTCTCGACGTTCCGGGCATAGAGAACCATATTGTTAACAACAGCATTTCGTTACTTTCACCGCTAGATCCTCGTACATATTTTATAAGTTGGAATAAAAAAGGAATCATATCCGCTCACGTCGTAAGAGAAAGATACAGTCGTGTGATGGAGAGAGATAGCAGCATGTTCCGATGTTGCGGTAGGCTTCCAATGAAGTTTCAAGCGCCAGTCTTCTCGTCTCTGGAAGTTGTCCAGAGACGAGAAGAATTATTCATCTGTGTAAGTAAATTCACATTATCATCATAATCTTGTGACGAAACCTCAATTGCCAGCCCCTCTATTATATTATCTAAAACATCACAAAAACAAACAGCTCGCTAGAGGGCGTGAATTTCAGCCCTGTCCGGTCCGAAATGATGTAAGTGTGTAAGCGCGAGCTTTGGACTTTACACAATTCAGACCACAGTACAAATATTAAATGTCAATGTAAAATCAATTTTACAAAATGTAAAATCAGACAATGTCACCACACAAAATTCAAAATTACTTTATTATGTTGACAAATATACGTATTTTTTTCCTCTTCTCTGCATTGGACTAGAGTGTTTTCTTCTCCATCTAGCGAGCTGCTTTGATAATTGAACATTAATTATTAAATTAATGACAAAGAGGTACGGAGCTCTGATTTTCCAGCGCAGCACAAGAACCACGTACACGATTGAAACACGAATAATTTTTGAAAAAAATAATGAAACAAAAGAAAAGTAGGCCGTGTGCAGTGTACGAGTTTCTTGCGCCGCTTCTTCTCCGCTGCCATTACACTTTCCAAAGCGGTAGTAGTTTTTCTTGCATTTTATAGATTCAAATGACTTTCAAACAGTGTTCGTAAGAATCTATTTTGAATAAAAAAATTGAAGTTTGAAGTTTGAACTGTCAGAAAAGCCCTAATTGATGTTCAAGAAATTATATAAAATAAATGATGGCAACATGCGTTTTTTTAAATAAAATATTTGGTTTGTCTATTAAAACTCGCGATAGTCCGCTAATATAGCAGATAAGTTGGCATCATTTATTTTCTGTTATTCCTTGTGTATAGGAAAAGTTTTCCACAATATTTGGTCAGTTTGAGTTGGTGAAGAGGGCAGGATGGCATGTGGCGGTGTATACCTGTGTTCAGACATGCTGCACATACTCCGGGTTGAGGAAGGAGAAGCCCATGAACTCGGTCTGGTCGAGGTTCATCATAAACAGCTTGTCTGTGGGCGTCAGCTCCGTCTTCTCCTGCGTGAACTGCTTGTCGAAGTTGGACACGTCCTTGCGATGTTTCTGTGGGATATTGAGTAATGTACAGTCATTGTTCAATTGGACTCAAACCCAAAATATCACAGGACTTTCAAAGTCAACACAATTTGAAATTGACTATATTTTTTGCATGAATCGGAACGTTCCCATTTCGCTCATCTGATTTTGTTTTACCAGCAGATTAATTATTCGCATCTTACTTACAGGTACAGCAAAGCTCAAGGACAAATCATCACGTCATCACTTCTGTGTTACTTGTAATTGTGAATCACACCCTAATGATAACACAGCCGTGATGACGTATCGTGGATTTGTCCTTGTAACTTATTCTATGCTTTACCTACATGTTTCTACCATGATTCATCGAAATTTTTCATTTGTTTCGTCAATTGTTTCGTTTCGAAAACAAATTCGTGATTCATCAGCCTCTGACGGTCACGATCACAAATGTTGTGCCATTCTGTTTGTCCTTTTGTTAACTTCTCAACTGAATAAAAACTCAGCCATCTATCTCGGCCTCGGCCTCTAGAAAGCAGAACTTACGATCTTAGGCTTGAAGGGCGGCTGCACATCCCTCGCTTCGATCCTCGACCAGTCGATGCGCCGGAAGAAGGGATGCGTGCGCACATCTTCTTCCCCCTTCACGCTGCAGCCGAGCCGCTTCGTCGGGTTCTTCATGAGAAACGTCTTGCACGCGTCTTTGGCTTCCTGCGAATCATAACGACAAAATCAGTTCAGTGCGGACTTTAAATAACGTTACACATAATAAATGTTGCCTATTAATGTCCCCACACGAAATCGAGTGAGCCGTGAGGTGTTGCCTGTGCCTGCCTGATTTGGGCCTTTGACACAGCTTTTCGGCTGCCACTTAGTTTAGCGTGTCAATGCCACATAGAAACGGGCCACCCATCCATTTACCGACTTGCCCAGATGTTGCTTTTGCGTGCACGATAGTTTTCGATGTGCCAGTACCACTAGCACGCACGCCAGATAATCTTCATAGAAAAATGCGAGGGCGGGCACACACACACAGCCACATTCCGTTCCACGTAAGCATACGGTGCTACACGCACAAATTGAGTCTCAACGGATTCCATCGGCCCGGCTGACACTCCTAGTCGAGATTATTGTGATGTAGCTTGTCTTGCTCTTTAATAGCCTCTCACATTCGCACGCTCGCCCGGCGAATGAGTGGAGCGACAACCCTAGCCGTTTGAGCCAGAGTAGGTACTACTCCACCAAGACAACGCTCCTATCAGGCATCTTCCATCCCAGTCACACACAGATACCTGTAAAACAAAAGACGGGTGTGACAGGAGACCGAAGAGACCTGACAGGTACCCAATTGGCTTGGTGGAGGCTTATAGTTATCGTTCGAAGAGGGCCTTGACTACTTACTCATTGATCTCTCTGCCACTAGGCTTCGGGTACTTTCTCTCACCTTACTCAGCGTCTTCGGATATGACACGCTGTTATCTGTGATGGCAGCGAACAGTTCCTCCTCATCTTCGCCGTCGAACGGCGGCTGTCCGACCAACATCTCGTACAGCAGCACTCCGTACGCCCACCAGTCTACAGACTTGCCGTACGGCTGGTAGAGGATGATCTCGGGGGCGATATAGTCGGGGGTCCCTAAGGGTTAGCGGATAGAAAACGCATTCAATCTAAATCAAAATGCTTTGCTTTTTATGACGACCTCTGAGGAGTTCCGGTTCGAGGCTCTGCCTCGTATGCGAGGGGTCCCAGTTTCGAGAAAAAGATATCCACAGGTCCTCGCTGTTTCTGGTTCCCACGACACAGGGTATCCTAGTGTGGGGCCAGAAGCAATGTATATGTCTGTATCAAAATGCTTATTACTATTCTGGTTATGTCAGAGATAGAAGTCAAGTTGGTAAAGCAGAACCAACAAATTAATGTTTTGAAGTCTTATTTATTTATTACTGAAGGTACCTTCAGTAATAAAGTTGAGTGATCCCAAGTCTTAAACAGTCTAAGTAGTGACGTCTTAAGACCCCTACCACAGAAGGTTTTGCACGTTTTATCATATGTAATGTTGTTCCTCCGTATACCACAGTTATGTTGTAAAGTGCCTCTCCATTTTTTGAATGTCATGCCTACTTATAGAGATAATAATAGAGTATGCTGAGTATGGTCAAAAAATAATGTCAAACTGTCTTAATACAGAGGCCATACCACACAAGATCTAAGTAGTTTTATCCCCTTACGATATTATCGTTGAACTTATCACAATTCGGGATGATGATGTGCCCGTGCTTAGGATTATACAATGTTCGGACAGAACTCACCGCAGAAGGTCTTGGTAGTCTTGTCCCCTGTGATGTTCTCCTTGCACATCCCGAAGTCAGCGATCTTGATATGTCCGTCCTGGTCCAGCAGCACGTTGTCTAACTTCAGGTCTCGGTACACGATGCCGCGCGAGTGCAGGAAGAATAGACCGATGGCGATCTCCGCTGCGTAGAAGCTGGGGACACGTACAATTTAGATTATCACACCACCGCCTCGACAATTCCACATTATATATCATTCCAAACTTACGTAAAGCAAGTCATCATAGCCCTTGGTTTCAGCCGCGTCATAATGTTGTACCTACCGTAAAAAGGGGCTAATTGGAACTAATAGAAAATGCAGCCAAATCTCGGCATTTTGTATTAGTTTTAATTAGCAACTCAATTCAAATTCGCCCCGTTTTACCGCTACTGAATTTCATTATTACCCGCTGGTTAATAATGTGATTATCACTTCTATCAATACGCCCCTCGCGGAGCTGGGCTATGCGTGCACCATGAGTGTTTCCCGAACTAAGACTAGGCAGGCAGACCTTATTCTTATTTAGTGAAATACGCACGGCGCTCGCAGAGGCACCGCCCAGCTCCCCGGGGGTCATATTCGCCAACACCCGAACACTCGGGAAGTTTCGGCTGCCGATCGGGCGTTCAAAAAGCACTTCGGGGTCTTGTAAACAGCTGACGCGAAGCTACGGGTGGTTTAAATGTTGTTTTTATTTACGCTCCGGTTTTGCTTCTTCTAAGTTACACCCTACCCTATAACCCAATTTAAATTTGGTACTCTAGCCAAATTTGGCTTTACCGTTACACGTAACTTCAAACACTTAAACATACAGAAAGGCAACTTCGGGGTCTTGCAAAAACAGCGACGCGTTAGTCCGATACGTCTGCTATTCACGAAGCAACTTCGGCATGCCATAACAGAGCGTCGGGTATTTCCGAATATTTATTTATTTTATTTTATTAACATTGGAAAACCAACAGCTATCTTTAAATTAACAACAGGAATCTTATATAAAAACAAAAAAGCCAATTATAGGTTTTCGCCGACAAAAAGACACAATAAACAAATAAAACAGTTAAAGCACTCTTAAATAACAGAATTAGTTCGCATTATACATAGCCCTATACGTTGTAACATGACATGCAGTAACAAGTCACGTTAAAAAAGAAGAAAAAAATAATAAATAACAGAAAGTCGAAATACTTAGCCATTCTAGTCATAGAAAAAGTCTCGGTACAGTGATCTCTTCGCTGGATTAACACCAGTGCTAAACAGGTCAAGATCAATATCTCCACGCACTACCCCCGAGGGTTGGGTCGGTGCCGCACCGATCTTATTTGAAAACTTATTCGAAAATCGAGTCGGCTAGTTGAATAGAGCACATTTTTTTTTAATAAACCGCTTGTGCGCTGCAAGCTTCTATAAAAGTAGAAGGTGAAATTCTTTTATCTTTCCACAACTGGATTTATGTATTACACATCTATTATCACTTTTAATTTATTTAATAATATGCTGTTTTAGCATTGCTTTTTGATTGTCTCGCAAATGAGGAAAATAGAGTATACCCAACGGTGTATGACCTTTATGATCAAAAAACCTATAACTTTGATCGAAAATTTCATGACTATGTTAAAAAATATTCCAAAACTTTCAAGTTGGTTTGTAGAACTGCAAAAACTTTACACATTAATAGAAAAATTCAAAATTCAAATAATAGAATGAAAACAGTTTGGCAAATAATAAACCGCGAAACTGGCAAAGTTATACCAAGGGACAATGATTTCTGCCTAAAGATAGGTGATGATGTTGTTAAATCCAACGCTGATGTTGCTCGAGCTTTTGAAACATTCTTCACCAATGTACCCTTACTCACAACAGACCGTCTAAATTCATCTCCATTTGAAGCAGAGACTTTATTAAAAAATAACACTAGCGTCAGTAACGTATATTTAAAATTTCATCATGTATATCCCCAGGACATTGTCAAACGTTTAAATTACTTAACTTAAAAAATACGGAAGACCTGTGGGGTATATCAGTCAAAGTCATTGGTTCAGTAATTCTAGTTATAGCCCGCCCCACACTTAGCTTATATATTCAATAAAAGTGTTGACGATGGGGCTTTTCCAGACCTCATGAAACACAGTAAACTGATACCGCTGTTCAAATCGGGAGATAAGGGCGATCCTTCAAATTTCAGACCAATATCTGTTCTTCCAACACTAAGTAAAATATTTGAAAAGATTATACTCAATCAAATGCTCTCACACTTCAACCGTACAAAACAACTCCACGCTAAACAATATGGTTTCACTAGGGGTAAATCGACTACGGATGCAGGTATTACCCTTGTATCTGATATTTATTCTGCATGGGAGGCCGCACAGGATGCTATCGGAGTTTTTTGCGACCTGTCGAAGGCGTTTGATTGTGTTGATCATAATACGCTATTAATTAAATTAAATCATTACGGAGTTAGAAATAAAGCGTTGGATCTACTAAGATCATACCTAAGCAATAGAATTCAAAAGGCAGAAGTTAACGGCGTAAAATCTGATGGATCGGGTGTTAAAATTGGCGTTCCACAAGGTTCCATATTAGGCCCTTTCTTATTCCTGGTATATATTAATGATCTGCCTTTCATGGTGGAGAAATTAACTGACATAGTGTTGTTTGCTGATGATACTTCAATGGTCTTCAAAATTGAAAGACAAAAAGGAGATTTTGATGATGTTAATGGTGTATTGTCTTTAACCTTGAATTGGTTCACAGTTAATAATTTATTGTTAAACGCTGGTAAAACCAAGTGTATCAAATTCTCACTTCCAAATATCAGGCAAGTTGAGACCAGTTTGGTGTTAGACAACAGCACGTTAGAATTGGTAAATGATACGAAGTTTCTTGGAATAACCATTGATAGCAAATTGCAGTGGGGACCCCACATAGATAAATTGGCTGGTAAATTAAGTTCTGCGGCTTACGCTGTTAGGAACATCAGACAGAGCACGGATGTGGCTACATCTAGGCTAGTATATTTTAGTTACTTTCATAGTGTGATGTCCTATGGTATCTTGTTGTGGGGGAAAGCAGCGGATATTCAAACTATTTTTATTTTACAGAAAAGAGCTATTCGAGCAATTTATAATTTAAAACGAACAGACTCCTTAAGAGAGCTTTTTAAAGAAATTGACATACTAACAGTAGCTAGTCAATTTATTTTCGAAAATATAATGTATGTACGCAAGAACCTTACAACATTTTCCAAACTTAGCGACAGCTGTAATGTTAACCTAAGAAATAATCACAGACTATGTGCGCCCCGTTTTAGACTCGCGAAGGTTAGCAATTCTTTCAAGGGTCAGTGCATTCTCTACTACAATAAGATACCTCTGGAGATTTTGAAATTGCCATTTGAGCAATTTAAAAAGCATGTTAAAGCGACTTTGTCGAAAAAGGGATATTACAATGTTCAAGATTACTTAAATGACAGGACTATATGGGGTTAATCTGGCTCAACACAGACCTTGCTGTTAATAATTTTGTAATTATTTATTCCTGCTTATTAATCATAACAATTAAATTTTTCATATTTGTATTAGTAAAGCACAACCTATTTTTAAAAGAGATCTAAAAATAAATCTGTGGGAGTTTCTACGCCCTTCGTCTCCCACAGTGGTCCAATGTAGAGAAGAGGCAAAAAATGACGTTTGCTAAGTATATGTAAATATCTACAGTAATAAAGTACTTTGACTATTGACTATTGATAGATCTGTTTTTGTCCCGGGCGCTAGTCATAGAAAAAGTCTCGGTACAGTGATCTCTTCGCTGGATTAACACCAGTGCTAAATAGGTCAAGATCAATATCTCCAAGCACTACCCCCGAGGGTTGGGTCGGTGCCGCACCGATCTTATTTGAAAACTTATTCGAAAATCGAGTCGGCTAGTTGAATGGAGCACATTTTTTTTTTAATAAACCGCTTGTGCGCTGCAAGCTTCTATAAAAGTAGAAGGTGAAATTCTTTTATCTTTCCACAACTGGATTTATGTATTACACATCTATTATCACTTTTAATTTATTTAATAATATGCTGTTTTAGCCTTGCTTTTTGATTGTCTCGCAAATGAGGAAAATAGAGTATACCCAACGGTGATAGATCTGTTTTTGTCCCGGGCGCGCTTAAAACCATCACTGCACTCAAAACAGTCTTATCGGGAGTTAAATCTGGAGTCCTTCGTTACGTTCAGTATCGTTCAGTAATTCAATATCGCGCCCGTGACATAACACAGTGCTTTATCCCCTTGGTGTATAATCTACTAGTAATTATTCTCATCCGGACTTTAATGTACGAGTCAAATTCCTAATGGAATGCGAAAGTGCTAAAAATCTTATTTTATATCCGAAACTGCTGTACTAAAATCTTAAAATTTTGCACAGGGAACTCCTGTCTGTCTATACAATATAGCTGGAAGTTATAAATACAGTTGCTTATCTATATATATATAAACATTGATCGCTAAATGTGGTGGTAAGCATTAAACTCGCAAACGGCTGGACCAATTTGGATGTTTTTTAACCGACTTCACAAAAGGAGGTTTACAATTCGTCGTCGGGGTCTATAACATAACATAACATAGCTTCACGCCTTTTCCCCTATGGGGTGGCGGAGGCACAATTGTGCCCACTTTGAGCCAGTTATTCAATACGTCGTCGATCATATCTATGTTTTTTAACGATATTCAGGGATATCTCGAAGACGGCTGGACCGATTCGGTTTATTTTTTGTTCAGCTCATGCTTCTGTCAATAAGTTGGCAGCTTTTGATAGAACGATGTCTGGCGGGTCAGCCCGTACGAGAATAACGTAAATTTCCGTTAATATTGCTTGGTGATTCTATACACGACGACCTGTGTGGAACTGCGGTTGCGGCTCTGCCTACCATGCGAGAGGTCCCGAGATCCATCCTCGGCTTGGGATAAATAAATAAAACCCACAATACAGGTTACCCTAGTGTGGGGTCAGAAGCAATGTGCTTGCCTATAAATGTTTACCATGTTGCTACCAAAAATGTTACACATAGTTTAACCTCAAAACAAACGTTAAAAACAAAAAAAAATTGTCTTTAAACAAGTGCTGAACAGGAGTTTTTTTTTGCTAAGACCGATAATGTTTAAACATATATCATACTCAGACCCGAAAAATAGTAAGCGTGCCAGCACAAGTTAGAACCCGAGATAAGTGCTTACTCGCTCTCTAAGTAACTGTAACGGCTCACAACTATGTACACTCACACAGCGACGGGCTCCTTGAACTTGCCGCACTGTTGTATCTGGAACATCAGGTCACCGCCGTTCACGTACTCCATCACGAAGTACAGCCGGTCCTGGAAGTAGGGGACAAGTTACATCAATGGTTGCGGTTTATGGTGACAGGGGACAGGACAGACAGGAGACGGAGACAAGGCAAATATACTGTCTATTTCGGCCACGTGACTCCTCTAACCGACTGTGCTATTTCTTATATTTAACTCAGTTAGAATTTAATCATAAAGGCTTTTTGAAATGGGAATAATAAAATTACTCATTTGCGCGACTAAATTACTGTAAGGTTTGGTTTACCCACCACTTATTAGCTAAATAAAGACTGTCTGGGCGAGGTGTCTGGGTCAGGATAATTGAACGATAAATAAGTTAGATTGAACATGTAAGGGACAATAACATCCAACAATCGTTTTGTATTTTATATTACTCAAATTAAGGTTGTCAAGTTGCTTTTTTAAGATTTCTAGCCCCGCAATTTAGTAATTTTGTCAGACAGAGCCAGTATTTCAGTCGCTATTCAGTAATTAACTCAGGAAAAACCAGTATTATTGCCAAACAGAAACTGGATAGTCATACGTTTAAATACTCTTTGAAAATTTACCAAATATACTTTTATTCGCCTAATAAACTCGGTGTCGGAGTTATCTCGTCATAACTATCTCGATTAGGGAAAGTTGTCGCAATATAGTTGCACAGATCCAGTATTTTCTTGTTTTAGGACTCATATGTACCTGATGACGTCATCGTCATCATCAGAAAGAAAGAAAGAAAAATAATTTATTTCCCAACTTTTTTTATATCGAAACAGTAAATCAGCATACAAATATTTGGAAACATGACAAGCTCAGCAATTCTGTGAGCAGCGAGCTGTTGCACGTGGCAATCACATGTTGGTGGTTTTCACCCTAGTTTGGTGGGACGCGGACGGTCAGACCGTGCTCTCACCATGGTCTGGAAGCAGGAGTGCAGCTGCACCAGGAACGGCGGCTTGCTGCTCAGCGCCAGCACGCGCTTCTCCACCATCGTGCACTCCACGTCGTCGTCCTGGATAATGATATCCTTCTTCAGGATCTTGATGGCGTACAGCTCGTCGGTGCCGCGGCGCTCGGCCAGCATCACCTGGAACATAAACATAAGCATATATTGCCACTGGACGCTCACTTGAATAATAATAATAATACCTTGGACACTATTTACACACATTGATCTAGCCCCAAACTAGGATTCCCTGTATCTTGAGTACTAGACAACGATACACATACTTATATAGATAAATATTATATTTAGATAGATAAACAACCATGACTAGGGTACAAACATCCGTTCTCACCAAACAAATATTTGCCCCCACCGGTACTCGAACCTGGGACCCTTGGCTTCGTAGGCAGGGTCACCCTGTCGTGGGAACCAGAAACAGTGACGTCACACACATATTAACATTCAAGACCTGGGGTTTATTTTTTCTTCCTCCCCAGCAAGGATTCGAACCCGGGGTCTCTCGCTTGGGATGTACAGTCTCGACCGCAACACCACAGACAAGACAATAATTTCAAAAACTAAAACCCGATTGCTAAAACAACGCGCTCTAGAGAGTATCAAAACGATTACCACTGGGCGGTCAATAGACTTCTGACGATTTGACTTAATGTAAGCAAGAGCTAGTTATATTTATATAGGTATATTTGGAATGTGCTAATTAAGCCCTTTCATTTGATACCCAAAACAATCCTGTTCAAAAACTTATTTTAAATCCATGAAATACCCATTAGTGGGCGCCATATTGAATTTATTGTGACGTCATATAGCCTATAACCAGTGGACTGTCAAGACGCTTGTAACGCTATCTCATTTGTCAAATTCTGACAAGTAGCTTTAATGTTCTGGTGACACAAATGAACATACCGTGCACAATCATAACCCTCTTTGGGCTTTGCCGTAGTCGGGCAAAAACTGTGGACAGCTGTTAAAAATGTGTGACGTGTCTTGTGTGACACATGACAGGTGCCACATTTTTAACAAGTGTATTTTTTTGGCAGTGGCTATATTTTTCACACAATGACAGCTTATTTTCACCGATCGGTCATTTATTGTTACTTTCAAGTTGCCAATTAAACAAGAAGCTTAGACCGATACATGGCCGGGCTGAACGAGGAAGGGCCGAACACAAACGAAACAATTCAGCATTCACAGACGAAACAAACCTCAAACCACAGACCAAATAACAGGCTGATCACAGAGCAACCGCAACCAATTGATGAGCTATTGAAGATCAAGCGGGGAATACTGCCCTCTAATCAAGCTAATTGGCCTCCATTCATGACGAGATTTGAATGCAGTTTGATTGGTTCATTTGCTGGATTGATACAGGTGTATAATATAATGATTTTGTGGGTTTATTTAAAACCTACCAAAATCTCGTTTTACGGATAAACCAATATATCTAAGCAATAATGAGTGTATTGTATTTTATAGACTTTAAATTAATTTATCTACATACGTATCATAAACCCTCTTTACTGCGTATAAAAACCGCACGTTACAATCAGCATAATGTTAAACTACTTAGTAAAAATTCATTTCTTATCTGAAAAATTACACATTATGACCATAATGTGTAGTTTTTCTGCATATTATGACATTCAAATTTCGAACGCCGACGCCTGCCTGCGAGCCGCCCCTAGTTTGTCTGAAAGTTTGTGAAGTTGGTACTGACATTCAAATTTCGAACGCCGACGCCCGCCTGCGGCACGTTGGTACTACAGAACAAGCTAAATAACTGCAGAGCCACAATGCCCGACAAACATGCGGTTCCTGAACATATCAAAGAGAGCTTATGATATGTGTGTAGATAAACTAGTGTATGTAACTGTACATAATTAGGCATTAAAACTCTCGAGTGATATTATTATGAAACTCGCCTTCGGCTCGTTTCATAAACCCACTCGAGTATTAATGCCCTCCATTATGTAGCAGTCACACTATTTCGTACAGTTTTTATTGCGCACTAGGACTGTCCTGTTGCATAACTTTCCGATCTTGTCTATTTAGAGAGAAGCTCGCTTTTGCGAATAACATTTCTTATAACTGTACCTTTATATTTCTCTGCTATAAAGAATATGAATATAAATATTGAGGAAATGGGAAAAAACTTGCAATTGTTCACTTAGAGCCCCGAGGTCTAGTAATTTCGTGCTCGCTTCTCATGCAGGAGATGCGGGTTTCAATCCGTTGCTGACCATGTACAAATGGGATATATAATTTACGGTGATAGAAAAACATCGTGAGGAAACCTTCAATCTCCATAGCTACGGCGATGGGCTAGCCTCCTGTCATGTGTGTG
This sequence comes from Argyresthia goedartella, assembly GCA_949825045.1. NCBI lineage: Eukaryota > Metazoa > Arthropoda > Insecta > Lepidoptera > Argyresthiidae > Argyresthia > Argyresthia goedartella. The sequence continues at coordinate 8,709,747 of OX463812.1, read as the reverse complement.
TAACTTGTTAATTTAACCGTAATTTAAAGGCAGAAACAAACCACTTAATAGAGATGATTTTAAGCCGAATCAAAAACTCCCTGGCTATTCTGTAACGGATTCTTCCGGAAGTGATTCGCTATATATTGAAGTAGGATAGCGGCGGCCATCTTGTAAACCTCGCAGACCCGTCACGCCATCACTAACTAATCCTTTGAGGTTAATTTTGCCAGTGTCAAGTATATTTGAAAGATCACAATTTGGCCAGGTTCTCGACAAATAACGACTTGAAATTAGTTGTTGCTTCTTAGCACTACCCGGGAGGACGTGCAGGTCTGTAGGAACCAAGTATTTCCTTCGGACGTGAGCAACTAGCTCCCTCCATCACTATCTAGGTCAGATAAGGCCATCTGCTTTATCAACCGACTTCAAAAAGAAGGAGCCTCTCAATTAGTCAGTTTTTTATGTCTTTGTTTCACGATTACACCGACAATTTTATTTTTCAGGTCTAGGACTATCGTTCATTTTAGTTCATAGAAAAATCAACGCAATGACGTTACATTACAGTTGAAATTAGTTTGACCACTGGTCGTGTTAGGATGCAATCGACCAAATGAAGATGAAGTGTATTATAACGGCTACGTTCATACATCGTTCGTCGCGTCGCAAGTTGAAACAAAAGTCGATACTCGTTTATTTAGCCGTCTATGAATTCAACTGGTCGACCGAAAAACGGTGAACCGTTGAAAGGTCTATTGTACGTGGACGGTTAATTCGACTAGTCCGTTCATTCAACGCCCACCACTAGTACGGAACCCGTCGCGCGCGAGTCCGACTCGCACTTGGCCGGTTTTTATATTCCGATTTCATACAAAATGATCAGATTACCTTGCCAAAGGATCCCTTGCCGAGCACCATGATAAAGTTGAAGTCGGACGCCCGGATGACGTCGGCGGCCGCCATGTTGTGTGGCACCTCGCGGTCCGGCGGCGGCGGCTGGCGGCGCGCCACCACCGTCTGCTTCATCTGGTGCTTCAGGGAGGCGAGATCTGCACCTGCGGACCGACGAGGAGTTAGATCTGTGATGGCTGGTGACGGTGATTCTGATTCGCACCTTCTGAATGCTGCAGGTATACAGTACGATTACTTTTACTCCACACTTCTCAGTGTTAGTCGCTGAAAGTGATGAAGGTGTCCAGGAAACTTAAAATTAGGCACAGAGGTGTAGGGAAAAATCCAAAAACAGTAAATTGATTCACGATTTAAAAAAATGAAAAAGCCGAGCGGTAAAGGCAAAAACCGTACTGTACCTTCTCTACTTGGCGTGAATAAGAGAATTGAGACATTGGCTATTTTTATGGTCGCTGGTTCAAATCCTGGGTTCAGGATATCATTCAATGCAGAGTTTATCAAATAAATATGAGATGAAATCATTGCTTTTTTTGTTACGTTAGTTTATTCAGTAATTACAAAAGCATGTATGAGTTATGTTGCCTCCAGAGTGAAAATCAGAATCTAGGTCAGAATCAACAACGAAATACAACTGCAACTCCAGCCTCTGTCAATATTTTAAAATATAAATTACGTTATTCAGGCGTGAATATATGCTTTATATATAACAGCTTTGAACTTTAAAAAATGTAGATTACAAGTTTCAGTATTTGCAGTTTCTATAAATAAGGTCATCGTGTAGCAGAACTCTTCAAAACCTAGCCTGTAGGAGCACTTTATTGTATTTGAGAACTCGAAAAGTTTTCAACCTCTAAAAGCCGTGGCGTAGAAGATATCACGTCCCAAAACTAAGTTGAAGTTTGCAACTTTTAGCGATCTAGTCTACCGTAATGGGATATTATAGAAACAACTTGGACACAACTTTATCGATACCGATTCTATTGTAGATTGGGAACTCACGAATATTTATTTATTAAGTTCTATACAAAAGGTGTACAACAGTACAGGCAAAATACCATAGTTCTAGCTGTAAGCCTACAGTGTGTACATATCACCGTAAGATTGTGAAAACAATTAGTTTATATACTAACGTTTTAATTCTCATTATTATATAAACTGTCGATACATTTAAAAACTGTACCATTCTGCCTACAATATAACGTGTAAGTTTATAATCACACCGTTAAATTGAGAATTGTAGGTGAAGGTTAAAGGGGATAAGCAAAGCCTTCGTGAACCCTTCGTGTAAAGTTGATATCTACGGACAAAGGAAACGAAATATTTAGACCCTGTTGGTCTCGTTTACAATTTATCGATAGTTTATAAACAAATTTGTTTATAAACTAACAGTTTTCACAATATTGCTGTGATATATACACAGGAAATAATATGATTAGAGGGTAGATTATTAACATTGTACTTTGAGCTTATACCTATACATCAGTGTGGGGAGGGATGTCCAGATAGTTTGTGTAGAAAGCTGGCAGTGCACCCAAACAAATTCCCTATTCTACACATTAGGAATGTCAGCAGACACATTTCTGAAGGTAGCGGAATACAAGTGATACAGTTTACTGTTAACTACATGAAATGGCAGAGACCTGTTCAACAGTAACAGGAACATTTTCATCAAAGAACCTAACCACATGGTAATGAGGCAGGGCGCTTGCTAAATACAGTTCAGAGTGTTTCAGCATATGCTACTGTTGGTTCAGCAACGTTCCTACCCAAAAGACCATAAAGCGACAGCCAGGCCGCGGCTTCAAAAATGCCAGTATGAAATAGCCATTAATTTACATCTCCATCGTATCATGTGGCAACTTGAACAGACCCTAAACTCACCAGCGGGCTAAAACGAGAAAAGTTCTCCTTCATTCAAGTAGTTGGCAGCTAGTTCTAAAAAGTTAAGTTAAAAAAGTTAAGTTAAGTAAAATCAAATCAAAGGACCAAACATTACCTTACCCAATCATCGTGTGGCTCATCAACCGCCATTGCATGTTGTCGCAATGTTATGCTACATCAAATTTCTAAGATACCAGAGGACCTAGGGGGCTATTCCACAAAGCAAGTCCAAGATACCAGGAATAAAAGGTAGTTTCAGTTACCACGGTAATGTATTAACACGTTCCAACCGTGTGCAGAAGTTCAATTAGCTTGAATTGGGTAAAACCCGCAAAAGAAAGCAGCTACCAAGGTATTTAAATATCGTAGAGTCGTTTTAAAGAACAGTCCCAGTACCAATACTTAGCTTAGCTCACCACATCCGAGCGTAAAATCAAAAAGTGTCCTTACTACCTTCCTCCGGCACCGGCACGTTATAAAACTCCCCTTCCTCCTGAGTGAGAAGCTTGAACCAGCCGTCGGCGGGCGCCTTCATCAGCTCCGATATTCCGAACGATAGGGAACCCATGAAGTCGTTGCGTGAGGTGCGGTCCCAGTCCCATGCCTGTGGGGTACAAGAACCTCTATTTAATAAGGTCCAACATCAAACTCTTAACCCACAGTTAAGTATATTGGCGGTAGTTTCCTGACAAACGCTGGCTTTAACCGTGGGCAAAATAGCGCCTCCACTACCCAGTACGGAAGAAAGCGTGACGCATGTTATACGACGACCTCTGTGACGCTGCGGTTTTGGCTCTGCCTACCATGCGAGAGGTTTGATACCCGGCTGGGGATACAGAAAAAAACAGGTCTTGGATGTCTTTATGTGTGTGACGTCGCTGTTTCTGGTTCCCATGTCACGGATATCCCAGTGTGGGGCCAGAAGCAATGTGTGCCCCTGATTGCCCCTGTATGTAAATGTTTATGTTATGTTCCAGCTGTATAACTAGAAATCTGTTGCATTCATTCTGTTTTGTTGAAGAGCGAGAGCGGTGTTTGTAAATAAAAGTGTAAAGCGGTGCCGTAGCATCCGCTTAGCTACGCCGTAGCACTTTCGTAGCAAGATTCCTCCTGTCCGCGTAACGCTTTAGTAACTTTACACAGGCAGAGGCACAGTTGTGATGAGTTTCGCAAACCTCAATGAGCAGCCTCCGGTCCTTGTCTTCAGCCTTGAGCTCGAAGGTCAGCACCTCGTTCCACACCGGGTTGAGGTTGCTGCGGTTGGTCTTGGACTCATACGGAGTGGCAGGCACGTACCTCAATGAGCAGCCTCCGGTCCTTGTCTTCAGCCTTGAGCTCGAAGGTCAGCACCTCGTTCTACACCGGGTTCAGGTTGCTGCGGTTGGTCTTGGACTCATACGGAGGGGCAGGCACGTACCTCAATGAGCAGCCTCCGGTCCTTGTCTTCAGCCTTGAGCTCGAAGGTGAGCACCTCGTTCCACACCGGGTTCAGGGTGCTGCGAATGGTCTTGGTTTTTTTCTTCACGTTGTCGGACTCGCTGGGTGGGATCAGCTTAATCTTCACATAGGGGTCGGAGAGGCCGTTGGGGTCCATCGGAATCAGGTTGCGGCCTTGCTTTACTGGAAATTCAAAAAAAGCTTCAATAATAAAATAAAATACGCGAGGAGCATAGTACACGAGAGAGTTCGTAAAGCTAACTAGCTAAGACTACAAAACTAACTTCATTCCCTTCATCATAAAAAATGGCCCTTGATTTTGAACCTTATTGCTCGGTAATAATGTTCAAAACCGGCATCCAGTCGCTGAAACTGACGAGTTAAGGGTTAAAGGTTTAGTTAGGTTATGGATGACATGGCTGTATGAAAGACTTTGGCCTGTTCAGATAGACGAAGAATATCAAAGAAAAAAACTTAAAATTGCATTTGTGTCGATTGGAGTAAGTTGAACATAAACAAATCTGCTTGATTTAATTAACATATAATTATTTAATTGATTTATTAACTTTTTTTGTATAAATAACGTTCTCAATTAAACTTTATTTTAGGTAGTATTTAAACGTATGAATGAAAATCCAGTTTTTATTGGCAAAGACATTGGTTTTGCCTAACTGAATTACTGAATAGCGAAAAAATTTGCGCGACTAGAAATATTGGCTTCGTCTGACAAAATGACTGAATCGCGCGACTAGAACGGTAAAAACAACAACATGAAAACCTTAATTCGAGGAACTTAATATACAAAACGAGCTTTGGATTTTGTTGTTCTTACATGCTCACCTTAACACGAACACTTCTTTGAGCCACCGCTTCACCCAGAGAGTATTCATTTAGCCAATAATCGGTGGCTGAACTATACAGTATTTTTTTCGCTCATTTCAGGAATTCATAGTCAGTTGCTCATTAGTTTTTTATTGGGTCGTTTTATTTCCCCCTTTATTTTAATGTAATCTGCGATGTTTTAAACCCTTTAGGATTGCGTACCCGAAGGGTGCCAAACGGGACCCTATTACTAAGCCTCCGCTGTCCGTCTGTTCGTCTGTTCGTCTGTCCGTCAGTTACCGGGCAGCGTCTTCTGAAAAGCCCGTGGGGTACAACGCTGGGCCGCGTTGTGCTCCACGGGCTTTTCAGAATTTCGATCAGCCTGAAAAGCCAGAGTGCTACAGCGCGACGCTGCGTGGTTTTCCAGCGCTAACATTGACAATTCATCGTCTGAATAGCCCGTGAGACACAACGCTGCGACCCATGCATGCACTAGGCGTGAAAGAGAAAGTGGATTAGCGAACAAGCGCGTGCGGTGCGGCACTTCTCACCGGTGATTTGTGGTCATTTTGTTTTGATGCAGTTATTGTTAGTATCGTAACAGAGATGTGCCAAACAATAAACTAACTGTTATTATTTTCGGATGAGGATTTTGAGTTGATTAGATTTGACGATGACAATAGTGGAGAACAAATTTTCTCGTGTGGGTTGCGGTGGAAACTGAAAAGCGAATGTTACGAAAAACAGTGTGATAAGTTAATAAAAATATTATCTGCCAATATCTACTGGATAGCGAAGAGACGATATTCTAACACAATGCGATAAGTTTTTAGAAAAGAATATGTGTGTCAACATTCACATATCAACAACAACAACCTATAATTGTATTATTATTTGTATATTTCACTTGTTTTTGTTTATATAGCTCTACCTATTTCCTGTACCTATTTCTTATGTTTAAAAGGTAAAAAGGTAAATGACAGTAAAATATCTCTTACGAACAATCCCACAAGGTTAATTTTCGTAATTAGATAGATTTGCAATTTTCACAGAATGTCCTATTTCGGTGGCCACTATAGGTAGCACCAAAATGAACTAGGTAGGTAGGTAAACGAGATTTTATAAATTTAAGGGCGGGAGACCAATACAAAGCGACGTGTTTTAATAGCCCCTACCAAATCACCTATTCAAATACCTACCTACCTAACAACATAACATAGCGTCACGCCTTTTACCATATATGGGGTGGCAGAGGCACAATTGTGCTCACTTTTAGCCAGTTATTTAATACTCCATTTTGCGTGACAGGGGGCTAGCGCATTGTCGCAGCTATCATCGCAAACTGGCAGCGATTGCGATGATAGATTGCGACCACAACGTATAAAATATTTAAGATCTAGTTTCGAATCCAAGATTGGATCAGATATGATATTATTTTCCTTTAACATAACATAAAATAGCATCACGCCTTTTCCCTACGGGGTGGCAGAGGCACAATTGTGCCCAATTTTAGCCAGTTTATCGTTACTCCATTTTGCAAGACAAGAGGCTAGCCCATCACCGCAGCAATGGGGTAATGAAGGTTTTCCATCACCGTTATATTATATAAAGATTGTCTGAGGATTGGAAAATCGGCCGTAACTTAAATGAACTTGTTCTATGAGAAGTACAAATTTTAAATTACTAAAATTAGGAAGTATAGTTGTTGTTTTTTAACCAGAAGCTAATTCACGAAAAGCAGGCGCTGTACCCCACGTGCTATTCAGACGATGAATTGTCAATGTGACCGCTGAAAACCTCTTGTGGTACAACGCAGCGTCGCGCTATAGCGCTCTGGCTTTTCAAGAGGTTCGAAATTCTGAATAGCCCGTGGGGTACAACGCGGGCCAGCGTTGTACCCCACGGGCTTTTCAGAAGACGCTACCGGGCTCTACCGGATCAACCGAAATAGGTAGGGAGCTGAAATTCCGCTTATTGCCGCTATAACAACAAATGATGAAACATACCGGTTTTTAAGAATTACAAGAAGTAACCATACAATAAATTATTGGTATGGCCATTTTCTGGACCATTTTCTTTTATTTATTTATCGGTGAAAACTGGACTATAATCGGAAAATATCTTTGTCATTATACGATTAATAACATTCGAGTTATAATAAATAATATTAAGTTTATTATCATATTTGATTTTATTTCTGTAAATAAGTAACCCAATTTCTATCCACATCCGGTTTGAATGCGCAGAGTTTCGTTAACCTGAGTACATAGTTCAATTCTTACTTACCTATACACAAAGCTCTTTTTCAATGTTTCAATTTACGGCCTTAAATGTAGTCCTACCTAGAATTTAATATTTTATTATTAAAAATTAAAAAGGTATGCTCGTACAAAAGACTATCATTTTGCGTTTTTCCGTGTACAATGGATTGGGACGCTTCGTGTGCGGGTCGGACGTCCTACTCGCACTTGACCGGTTTTATTAAAATCTATGCACTTTTAAAATGCACCCGTCACATATTTAAGAAGTTTAATTTCAAAAGGGTTTAAAGGCCCGTCCCCTCGGTGGGTACATCGGTGGGTCCATCGGTGGATGGCTCGGTGGGTACATCGGTGGATGGCTCGGTGGGTCCGAGAATGTTTTTGTGATGATGATCGATTAAAACTTCATGCCGCTTACTCCCCCAATATTAATAATGTGAGTTTGTTTGCTATGTTACTTGAATCTGTTTTGCAGCCATAAGGTTTTTATACATGTTGATTCATTGAAACTTAGCTTGATATCACAAATCAAAGACAATCACACGATTAAGGTGTACAAAAAGTATTAAAAAGGCAGTCGATTATACATATCTCCCTTTTTTAACTCCACAGAAATCACGTACAAAGGATACATGACGAGAAAATATCTCCAGTTCTTCACCAACAGAAAACACAAAAAGGAAAAAAATATCCTTTCGAAATTCCTCATGAATGTCTCTAATTGCAGGAAAGAAGTTTCATCTTACGTTGTTAAGACATACTGTTTTCATCTTACGTTGTTAAGACATACTGTTTTCATCTTACGTTGTTAAGACATACTGTTTTTCCACGTTGCTTCACATGAATGTCTCCAAAAAGGGTCTTAGTCCGCTAATGAGGGTCATGAATTACCCACCCTATTACATTAAGCCCATAAAATAAGTCGGATTTTGTCTATGAAGGGTCAAAAGATGGCTTTACGACGGGCAACGGTCGGATACATCTTCATGTAAACGATTTAATACCTGCTATGTACGTATGACTATGCCCTTACGTATATGTCGCAGTTGGTTGGTTAAATGAGACACTTAACTAACTTTCTAGACCGTTCATTAAATGCCGACGTTTAACCAAGTCACTAGCATTTTGATTTAAATAAAGCATCGTCGAAAACGTTGAACAATCTTCTTAATAGTCTTACCGAAAGCCGGCGTGTTGGAAAACAAGATGGCATCACGACAACAGCTGATTTGCACAGCATAAATCAGCTGTTGTAGCTTAAGTGAAGGGTAAAGGGGGTGAGCGAAGCGATGCCTCCTTTATCCTTCGTGTTAGGTTAATCATGTAAGAACAACACAAAATACTTAAAACATAAACTTAAGTACACATAAAAAAAATATTGTATATGTCTTGTTGCCTAGGAACCTTTAGACAACTCGTTAAACGTTTCGTTCACTCACTTGTCTGTCGGAATTTTAGTGACTTGGTTAAACGTCAGTATTTAATTAACGGTCTAGAGAGTTTAAGTGTCTGGTTCAACCAACTAACTGCGACACTCATGCATTTTATGTCGTAGGTGCCATAAAAATGGTGACGTCGTCGGTTATGGAGGTCACGTGTAGTTCGTAATTATTACAACCTTCTTTTTCACTTAAGATTTAGAATTCGAGTAAAGACCTATCACCCTTGGTGGGGACAAACATTTATTCATACGGGTCACATTTATCTATGCTAATAACATATGGCGCTCAATCAACTGTGTATTTTCCTGCGGTCGTGCAGCGCTACAGGAGGAGACATACATGCTACTCCCAGTATAGCCCTTCCACATCGCTCCATTAACGCCCGAACCTACTTACAGAGGCAAAGCGCATAAATGTCCCCCAGCATGTCGCGCGACGCTCAATGTACGTGACGCTGCAACGTTACACATTGTTCCGAAACACTCACTTGTGTCTCGGAGCCTTTTGCGTAGCTGCTGAGATTTCTCCATAAGTCCCCAGTATATCTGAGGCTTATCTGAGTACAGCCCTAGGTTGTGGAGCGTTGAGGGAGGGGTATGTATTCGTCATGGTGGAGAGACGGCATTGTGTTCCAAAATAAAAGTTTTTGAATTGCATTGTTTGTAATGTGTGTTGTTACCTTCCACAGTGAGCTTGTTCCCCTGGCAGGTGATGACGAGCTGCATGCGCCCGCGCCGCTCAGTGTGGTCGCAGCCGCACAGGTTCGGGACTGATTCCTCGCAGCGCTTGTGCACATTCATGTCGCATACTGAAGGATAGAACAATTTGTTTTGCCATTTGAACCTTAGTGTTACAACTTAGCTTTGCTGGAACAAACCTCTTCTTAGAGATAAACCCGAATTTACACATATGTATTTCTGGGGTAGTGCCCCCGCATAAGTTGAGCAACTAGAATAGACCATCGGCGATGAAACAGGGCCATCAGAAACAGGTTTTTCTCTTCTCGGTCGGCCAGGCCCTTCCGCTTATGAAGCAGAGCCTTGATTTCTATGCCACAGAGGAGAAGAAGCAGGAAGCGAAAGTATTTCTAAAACACCCTGTGCCCTGTAAGTTATGTAATACCCAATCTGTTCCCGAGCCCAATAATTAAGTTCACTATATAATTAGCTTCATTTGGGATCCTATTGCCTCGATCTAGGGTGGTAGGTCAAACATTAATTAAGCATTTAGATCGGAACTAATACCACAATCATGACATGCAGCTTAACTGTGAAACTATCTTATCCAGTTACTGCAACTGAGTAGTTCATAGTTTCATTAATTTTGTTGAGAATAAATTACGCAGACGAAGAGTTCAATTAATTAAGAAACAGCTGTTTCAATTACCTTAAGGAACAGCAACATAGCTGCGTGGTTTTGGTAATATGTATTGTCAGCCCTTTACTAATCATAATTCTTATTTTATTGCTCTCGTAATTCCGTAAATCAGCTCATAACACGTTGAACGCCATGGCGGTCAACGTTGAACGGCGTTTGATTATACCATCAGGCCGTCACCAGATGGCTCTATATCATTAATTTTTGTCGATTCTTTTTGTAATTATTCAGTTATTAACAACTTTATAATGAGTTTCGACTAACATAAAATGATGTTTGACCCTATATGATGAACTATACTGCTGCATCATAAAACAATGAACGTCATGGCTTCTGAGTTCTGAGGACGAAACATCGAAAATACGTCACAAGGGGCCACGCGCTCACGTTGTTTATCGAAGTCCAAAGAAGCAAGCTCAGAACCAAGCTTTGTAGGATATGCCACAGGGCCGGGCGGGTCAGCTTAAATGAGAATTATCACGGTAAAAATGACCGTTGGCGCATTAGAGCGTAGGCGCGGTCAACATTGTCCGACGCGGCCTGGACGGACGGAAAGGCTCAATATCGTCCGACATTGTCCGTGTGTCATGGCTCGAACAGTTAACTTTTTAGGGTCTCGTTCGATATTTTTTTTTATTTGGCGTACAAATCCTCTAATGAGGACATACATGAATAAATTCCATGATTGAGATACAAAGCCAATTACATTTGTAGCAGCCAAATGAGCCATGAATTTGATTAAAGCCTTTAATGACTACACTACACATTTCGGCAAACACCCCCAAGGCACTACTAGAATACCCTCTTCCATTTTAATTACTAACTGATCTCAATCAGCCAACGATCAAAGTTAAGACACTGTAAACAACTTGAAACGGTTGGTGGAGAGAATTATCAAAGTGGTGTGCTGTCGTTTACATTCACTTGCTTGTCTTCAGAATAGTTCTGAACCGTTGAACGGTGTTGTTTACTTTGTTTACAAAGACATTGTAGTTTGCGTAGAAAATACACATTTTCATCTGCACAGGACATAAGCAAAAAAGTCGATAAACAAGGCAATAGCAATTGCATTTATCCACAGGCAATTTTACAGTGATGGGCTACTTGTGAACATAAACATTGTACCTATGGGTATATCGTCACCGTCGAGAGCAATTGGGTTGAGTTAATACTACGAGTAAAGCCATTATAAAAGAAAATGCTTTTGGACCCTTTCAATCCAGACCTTATTATTTTTTTCTGAGGACTTTTAATGGAATTACCAATGGATTCGATTTGGCCCCAATTTTCTTGTAAAGCAAACTGAGAATACTCTGTTGTGAAGAAGGATTTTATTGACTGCCTCATGCATACCCATAGCATCTGTGAAAGCCTTTACTCGTCTCTTTTTACTTCAAAGAGAGCAATGAAATACTTTTACATAGGTACAAAAGTGGATCGTAAATGCAACAGTACTATGTTACTTTGTCATCTATAAACTAGCATGCGAGCCTAGGAGGTGCATTGTATGCAAGAGGTTATCGTTAAGAGGTTGTCTAAAATACCACAACATATATAACACATAATTCAATAAATAAAATAATAAATGATAGAAGAAGAATTTCGCAGTAGTATGCAAGATTTTCCATACTACCGATGTACCAGTATCTATGTACACTATTTACAAACGGACGCATATAACAAGAAAACTTAAATTGTAGGAAGCAGTCAAAAATATAAAGTGAATTGAAATTGAGTCTCTTTAATTATATTAAAAATAAATGGAAAATTTCGAACAGGGGATAAAAAAGCGTGAAACGAAAATAAATGACAGAGCAATATTCACTATTCAGGGCGCGGGCCTAATTCGATTACATTCCAGTCACGAATGTTATTTCACTCCAAATGAGTATTCTATAGATAAAAGGATAATCCAATCCTGCGTTGGAATGAGATCAAGCGGGGCATCATTCATCATCCAATTTGTTTATCTGTGCAATGGAATATGGATTGTAACAAACTCGCACAGGGATACATAAAACATATCTATAAGTTATGAGCACGATCTCACGCCTCATGCGCATAGGTAAATCTTCAGTGCAAACTATTCCACCGATCACGCACGTGACCTGGGCTTATCACACCGCAAGGGACAGCATCTAGGTTTCACTTGTCTATGGTATGTGATCTATCTGTTACACATGACGACATGACTATTGGTTGGTTGGAATACCTGCACATTTATATCCCTGGTGCGCAAGCCCGTGCAGCATAGTGCCACAGTGGTCACAAAATGTCGGGGCCAGGAATGTCCAATTGTTCCATTTGTGGGGAGCATTTCCCGTCTTGTAAAGGGAACAGAGATTGCATTTAAATTCGTACATTAAAGGCAAATGGGCAGATATGAGAGCGTGGGCAGGAATACTGAAATATTTTAAGCAAGAACATAAGATTAAAAGATAGCAAAAAACAATAGAATTCAGCGATACATATCCCCTTGAACATAGAAGAAGATTAAATACAATAGAGACGAAATACAAGACTATCACTGAGTTGCAGAACCGATTCTGAGAAATGTCAAAGAGCAATGTTTTATCAAAAATATTTAATAATATATATAATATGGAACTGACACGTCATTAACGTTTTACGGGGCTTTAAAATGTTACGATCGTTTCTGCAACTGGCTTTAAGTTAGTTAAAAGTTAAAATAGCAAAAGACAAGAGACAAACACAAATCAGATCGTAGCGAAAACCCCCAAAAGCGTAGCCAAAGAAAGTCCCAAAACCAAACCGCGAAGCATTACACAAAAAGTTATTCCACAAAGAGAAATAGGCCAGACACCACAGAGGCTAGCTTAGAATAGATAAAAAGTTAGCACAAAGAGAAACGAAGCGGCGATGATGCTGGCTATTCGTCCTGGTACCTTGACACTTAAGGCCTTGGTGAAGAAGGCCGTATAGCAGAGAGCCGCAGTGGTCACAAAACGCTGGCGATGCATATGTGTGTGCCCGGAAGTTGTGTCGAGTCCTCGTGTCCTGTTGAAGGGCATGGTTCAGATGGGGACATATTGGGGTTTTAAGAGGAATTGAGGATTAAAAAATATACTTGTTGTAAATGATTCACAAGAGAATAGGTTCTTCTTCATTGACACATTTTAATAAGTTAATATTTTTATCTGCGGGATAGGATTTTGTTGTTGTACGATTGTGTATTATATTATTATGCGGAACTTCGTAAATGCCATAAACTCAAGTCGCGTCGACAATTACTTAGTTCAGCCTTATAAATAGGTTTTCTTAAAAATATATCATCCTCAACTTCTTGGGTCTTCAAACTCCTTGTAGCGTAGAGTTTTTCAACTACCTGTACCATTTCACTCGGTCACTGTCCAGCTTCAGGACTATTTTCGATGCGATCTTCCCTTTCGGTGAGAAAATATTATCTAGCTTTAATAGACTGAAAACCACTCACGTCTGCCTCTTTTAATCTTATGCCTCGCGGCAAACGGACCACTTTTCCATATAAAATGCCCATATAAAAGTGGTTGTGGCTTGGCGTGTGGCGTCATATTGTGGCTGGTATGCGGCGAGGTGAAGCGCACTTCAGTAACTTTTGTTTTGCTTTTTGTGGTTGTGGAGTAATAGTGTCGTGGTCCGTGTGCGGCGAGGCCATAGGTTGTAGTAGTATTTGTACATAAGACTAACTCTGGTCTTCACCTAAGCTACCGCAGTGTTTGCCTTGGTATTTCGTTTGCAATTCAAGTTTAAACCAGTTTACTACTTAAGGGTTTTAACCGATAGTTTATCAACTAACGCATCATATAGTAAGCAGTACACTACAGTTTACCATCTGGCGATGGTTGACCAACTAACGAGAAAAAAACGCTAGTTTATCAACTAACGGCCTTACTTATAAAAAAGTTAATGCACTTAGCTTAAGCAGTGTTTTGTCCTTTTCATACGTCGCCGACTCAAAGTCAAATGTCAAAGCAAGACAAAACACTGAATTAACTAAACAGTGAATTAACTTTTTTGTAAGTAAGGCCGTAACGAATTTGACAATCTTACGGTGACACATGCAACACGGTCAGATGATCTGTGCAACTCGATGGAAAGCTTCAACACCAGAGCGCCGTTTAATGTCATAAAACCACGTGCACAGATATTGTAACCGTGTATAATAATAATAATAATGATGTTTCCCACTAATGTCCCCACCAAGGGAAGGAGAAATTGATTTACTAATTAAAGATAAATTCAATTATTAATTAACTTTGAATAGTGGAATAAATAATTACAGTAATGTGCCGCCACATGAGTTTGATATTTGTTGATCGCCGACGCACATGCCACAAATGAAGTGGTTTTTAGCACGCTATGTGTCTTTGTAGGTAGGGTGACCATTTTTGAGGATAACATTAGAATATGTGACAGAAAAGGATAATCAGAAGGTATTCAGAAGCCGATATTCAAAGTGGGCAGCAAAGTTTCGTTGTTTATACCGGGTCTGATGAGACTTAAATATTAAATAACATAAACATTTGTATACAGGCGTATAAATTGCTTCTAGCCTCGCACTAGGATACCCTGTGTCGTGGGGATCAGACAGCAGCAGCAGTAGCACCCATAAGTATCCAAGACCTTGGGATTATTATTCACCCCAGCCGGGGTTCGAACCCGGGACCTTGCGCTTGGGAGCCAGAGCTTAGCACCGCAAGGGAATAAGAAGCCACAGAGGTCACAAATCCAATCGTAAAGAGACAGAGAGAGAATAGATTGGGTATCTAAGCTGGTATTATCAAAATTGATCTACGTAAACCGAGACGCCTTCACCAAAGTCCTGCTGAACAATGACCAGCCTTCCTTGTTTCCTGCCCTAATATTAATTGGATGCATACATGAGTCGCGATCGATACCATTCGATTAAGGCTGAGCGGAAACCTACCCCGCGGAAACCTACCCAGCGGAAACCTACCCAGCGGAAACCTACCCAGCGGAAACCTACCCAGCGGAAACGGTGCGAAATTGTGAAAAAATACACTTCGAAAAACAGCTTTTGTCTTCGCAAGATTTTTATATCTAGTGAAAATAATCAAATTACTTTTATACGTTCACGAATCCTTGCTGACACTCATGATGATCAACAAGCTAAAGAAACAACTGCTTTAATACTCTTATTTTGCGTTACTTGAGATTAACAAAAGGCTATTTTGGGCTACTGCGGCGTCATAATCAAAAGAATCCTAATAAAATTGGATTGTCACGGACACCAACTGGATCGGTATTTCAGGGTAACGTATAAGTTGATATTATTATATTGGCCGCATACTCAGTCTGGTGCTCAAATAAAGTGCCGCTTAAATGTCCAGTATGACATTCGATGTCATTTTCCGTGCTTTAGACGTGACAGTATATGTTTGAGTGTCTGTTAAACTTTGAGTTGCATCCGCGCCTGCGTTGTTTTATATTGTGGGTAGACGACGCACTCACTCACCTAGACCGTTTTGTGACGACCTCTGTGGCGCGGCGGTTGTGGGCGCGCCTACCATGCGAAAGATCCCGGGTACGATCCCCGGATGGATATTCATGTATGTGTGACGTCGCTGTTACTGGTTACCACGACACAGGAAATCCTAATGTGGTAAGAGCAATTTATACGCCTGTATGTAAATGTTATTTTTTATTTTATTTATTTTAATTTAACTTTATTTAGGTAATGTCATGTTATGTTTTGTTGCTGAAACCGGCAAACCGTCTTAAAATGTTGACAGTTGCGTCGATTGAAGTTGCTACGTGTGCTTAAACGCCGTAACGCCTTGCAGATAGGTAGGCAAAATGGTGTGTCATCAGCTTCTTAAAAAAAAGTCGTGTGCACAAACAAGGCACGCCTGGTAGGCAGGAGGAATTGTCCCACCCACACGTGACGGATGCCCGGGGAACCGAGGCAGCTGCTGATGCATATCGTGCGATCCTCCACTCTTTGTCATATGACACGATTATGGAATTGCGTCGGCGATATGGCTTGTTTTTGTATGAAGCAAGTGGTATGTATACATTTCGCATTGCTGTCTTACGCGCTTTTCTGCACACTGTTCCTTAATCTCTGACTGAAATTTAGGAAATACATATAAAATAACAAAACGGCATGTGGACGCAACTGTTCTTTGTTTCTTCTGTCTTAAAAGCTATATATGTTCTATGTATAACAAATGTATTCAATATGTGTATTATTTTGTATAACAATATACCTGACAATTTCAAAGTAATGCATAGCAAGTCTTTAAAAAAATAATCTCACAAAGTGGCTACTACAACACTGTTTCTATAGCATTAAGGAATATTTCGATTATAAAAATTAACCATTTATTAGTATAAAACTATACAAAACTATGACATTTAAAATTTTAATTATATAAATGAGAATTAAATGAGCAACTATTTACATTAATGTTGCACTAACATATAAATTAAAACTGTATAACTATTATTTTAGATTCTTTTACATAAGCTGGAAACACTGAACAAATTCTAATTTTGAGATCTTAATGTACTGTTTTCTTGCAAATAAAATTCATTTCAATTCATTACATATGTTTGACCAGATTCTGCCTTATTATCGGAATGACTCGTCTCGCCTTTACATTCAAGAGTCGCTCCAATAGTGCTGGGCTTCTGTGGTATCAGATCATCACCTAGTCTTCTGGTCTCCTAATGATGTAAGATCATCTTTACTAGTCTTCTGGCCATCTTATAGTATCAGATCATCCTTACTAGTCTTCATGTGGCTATGATGAGTCATCTTCAAAGCAAATCGTAGCTATTGCTTTTTGTTACGATTTTCAAATGAGGACTTGGACTCTATCTAAATCTTGGATCCATTGCACCTATTAGCCAATACCACAAGAATTGCTCTCCTCTTCCACAATAAAATCATCTCTTTTTATAAATAATCTCGCCTTTGCGCCCAAGTTTCCATGTAACTACCATTTATTCACCGTGCAACAAAGAATATAAATCATTACTCCCGCCTTTGTATTGTACATCTTTTACTATAGCTCTAAATAATACAAAGCCTTTGAATACTTAATACATAACGTCATAAAAAGGCTTCTTTAACAAACTAAAAAGGCATGTAAATCTACATTTTCTCAAAGATGAAAGGGAATAAAACCATTCATTTTGTTCAAAATTCACAATCTTTTTTGCACGTGACCTTGTCGGTCGCAGGGTATTTACTCGTATTTCTTCTATGACACCTCCCTTCTTGTATTTTATGAATTACATTTAGAAATTTGTATCATTATTTAGACAGTATTTTTGTTTGGAAAGGCATGACGTACATAACTCCTTTCGCAACATATCCAGAATAATATCATCTTTATGACAGAGCTAAATAATCAGTCAATCATTTTACTTAGTGCTTACGTGCAGTGGCATAAGAAATTAATGGGCTGAAAGTATTTTGGACTGACCTCAATATCTCATTTCAACAACCATATATAGAACGCAACTGACCCACGAACAATTAACACAAAGAGGCCCTTGTAGCCAGAATAATACATGATTACGCCTGGGCGGGCAGGAGTCCGTAGGGCGGATACTCACGTCGGAATCGGCGCCCTTGTCCGCGCCTGGGCATGTGAAGGTGACGTACTCGTGGCATCGCTTGTGCACCACGAAGCTGCATACTGGAAACAATCACAAACATTTGTTGTTGTTGTTTTTGCGACTGTTTTTTTCGTTTTTTAGGGTTCCGTACACGAAGGGTCCAAACGGCGCCCTATTGCATCGAAACTCGTGTCCAGCCGTCAGTCCGTCGTCTGTTAACACAGTTAAAGCCTTCAAATTTTCACTCTATTATTTTGGTTGAACCAAAGCCATATAAATTGTCAAAAAATATTTTTAAATGTTTTAAGTGGGGCTCCCATACAGTTAAAGGGGGCGCGAAAAAAAAAACACCTACCCCATACAGTGGGGTATTGTTGTTTAGAGTCCGTTGAGTAGATAATGCTGCTTATATTGCATAAAAAAAAAAGGAATGAGAAGGCAACAAAGTCAACCTTTATTACAAAATTTTGAAGTAAATAATTTTTTAACTTTCCATTGACCTATGATCTTGAAATTTGGTAATAAAGTTTATTATCCTATATTTTACCAAACAATACCAATATATTGATAAATCTGATTTTGTCTTTCTATTTCCCTCATTTTTAGGCTTATATTCTACATTTGTACCGAACCCTAAATGTGCGAAATCCGACACGCATTTCGTC
This sequence comes from Argyresthia goedartella, assembly GCA_949825045.1. Taxonomy (NCBI): domain Eukaryota; kingdom Metazoa; phylum Arthropoda; class Insecta; order Lepidoptera; family Argyresthiidae; genus Argyresthia; species Argyresthia goedartella. The sequence goes on along the minus strand of OX463812.1, from coordinate 8,691,381 downwards.
AGTTTTTTTTTCGACAGTTTTGTTTATAAAGCACATTGTGCACATTGTGTGGCTTTTAATGGACGGACGAGATTGGCGGGTGACCGCAGCGAATGGCGTGCTTTGGGAGAGGCCTGTGCCCCGCAGTGGGCTGACAAGGGCTGATGATGATGATGATGATAGCTTTTAATTAGGCATCGGCAGCTTGTTTCCGCCCACTGCTAGCGTCCACCTTTATGTGCCAGCAACTATCCGGTCGAGTGCTGATCGAATCCAAGTTTCAGGATGTTATTTCAATGACAGTTAGAAAATCGTCGTTAAAATTCTGCCTGACTCAATGAAGACAAACATTGATAACTACGAATACCTCAGTGCGGACCGGTGTTTGTTCGCGGCTTACCTTGACACTGGAACCCTTGTTTCCCGAATCCCCTGAAACAATTGAGAATACACAATTAGTTTTTTTACACTTACATTTAATTTTTCCACTTTGGAAGGGTCTATCTCTTTAACGATTTACTTTGAGGAAAAATGATTAAAGAAACCTCAACGTCATTTTTAAAGACCTATCTATAGACACCTCACACGTATAGGTTTGATGAAAAAAAAAAATTTTGGTTTCAGTTCTATGTACGGGGAAAGGGGCCCTCTTAAATTATTTTAATTTTATTTTTTTTGTATAAAAATCGTAAAGCGGTTTACAGAATACATCTACATACCAAGTTTCAACTGTGTGCTCCTAATAGTTTCTGCATAAAATTGCTGTGACATGCGGACGGACAGACAGACTTGAGGAAACTATAAGGGTTCCTAGTTTCTCTGCGGAACCCTAAAAACCGCTACTCATATGCGTACTCATATACGCAGTACGACAATCCGCATTACAAATTATGAAGATCTGAAAACTGCAGCCAAAACATCACTTGCCCGTAGTTCCCCCAATTTCATGACGCCTTTCATCTAAAACAGGGTTCTCGGACACTGCGACATAAAACTCTGCACGGTGAGATCTTCTAAGCTCTCTATACTAAAGAAACGGAGGATTTCCTGAAAATCACCACATAATCCTGACCCTTCCCCTTTATAAAACTCAAGTATTTTTATTTAATATCTTTTTAACCTTACTTTTAATTGAATTATTAAATTTCTATCACTATTAAACATAAGTCCATAGTTGATTAGTAAAGATACCTCCACAGTCCACAGTAACAGATAAGTCCACAGTAAAGGCCCGGTGACAGCGTCCGTGTCACTGAGGTAATGATACTTCAACTCAGTTGTGCGCGCGGCGCTATGTGTGGGTAAACCTTGTACATATACAGTGACTTTGTGTGCGTGACAAGAGGTACAGTCGGGTACAAATACAAATACAGTTATCGTGTGCAGGAGCGCTAACTTGTTGTGTTTGATAACATACGGGTTCTTAAAAAAACAATAATTTGGTATTGGCACACTGTAATTTAATGTTTATTTATTGAACATATTACTTATTCTGAATCGCTACTTGAAAAATCAAATGATGAATTGTCGGATTCGCTGCTCTCACCAAGGTTGATTACGATTTCAGACTCCAATTCAAAATGTCGATAGTATTCTTCTTCTTTCTTTTGTACATGTCGACAAGTATTACCCCACATCTCTCCATCAATTTGACTTAAACGTTCATTTATTAGTTCCATTATTCCCGTCACATTTTGGTCGACATTATGCGAAGCAATATAATTTTTTTAAATTCCCCACACATTTTCTATGGGGTTTAGATCAGGATGATATGGTGGCAGTCGAAGAACTTTTGTGCCATATGGCTGAAGTATGTCATCAATCTTATAACAAATATGGTTTTCTTTGTTTTTTTTTATCAAATCACATACATAAATTCAAATCCGGTGCGAAATTGTAAAATTTTTTTGGTGTGCTAAACAGATGTTGTGATAACTTCGGAGACTCTTCCATCGAGCAAAATAATCAAATGACATTTTTACTTTCTTGAATGACAGCTGACACTCAATGTCAACAAGCTAGTATAAAGAAACAACTGCTATTCCTATTTTGCGTGACTTAGATTTACCAAAGGCTATTTTGGCATAATGCGTCGTCTTAATTGTAACTGAAACAAAGAAGTGGTTGAAACAAAGAGCGTGTTATGCGACTTAACAACAGGTGCTACATATAAACAATTATTTGAGGACATCCTATGCATAATATTTTTGGAATTAATTCTATGTCGATATAGGCTTACCTATCTGAACTTGGCCTACTGGCTTTTTCTTTGAGATGATGCGGAAAGAGGTTTAAGGTAGACCTTCTTACGTTGTAACTAATCCCTAGTCTGTACCCAAACGTTGTTTTATCATACTCAGCATAGAGTAAAATCAGTTTATTTGTTTCAATACAACAAAAAACTCGTTCAAACCCAAACCTAATTGCTATCGCGTCGGATGATCGAACTGCAAGTCAGCTTTTCGCGTCACAACAACCCGCCATTTATAACAAAGCTTCCTGCGATGGAAATCCGGTGGCCTGTTTTACTCTTTCCGCCAATTATGCACATTCAGTTATTATATTGCTTTATTCAGCAAAACAGCACCTGCATTAATCATTTTTTTGCTTTCATTTTCAAGATATCATGTCCAATATCCACGATCATCTTAAAAAAGCTAAATACTAAGATTTATCGCCATCGTCAAATCATGGGTTCAAACTGACAGTTGACATTTTGGCGCGAAATAGGATCCCTCAGCATCAAGTGACTGGAAGACACAGGAATTAAGGGACTACTTAAGGTGATACCAAAAAATATGGGGTTTTTTTAGAACCCATTTACTCCATTAAGTCATCTACAGATTTGATTTTTAGGTTAACGTTTATTGAGTATTTGATTAGGATTCTCACAGACGGAAAACGCGATTGGGTGAAAATTTCTCGATAGAACTTAATTGCGAAAAGACCTCTAAATAGTTTTATTTTTTCCTTTAATTCTAAAATCCTAACTTATTTAATTTCGGAATTGCATTTAAAATGTGGACATTTTGTAGTAGCAACCTTTCCTTGAAAATGTTTTTGATAATAAAATATGGTAGTTTATTTTTAAACAATTTTTGTGTGGTTTGGCGCAACATTTTGTCATTTTTCCCCGATTCCGTCCCTCTCACACTGCGGGTCTTTCCGCCTGGAGTAACGGGGACCTTTGCACGGACGAGGTATCCCCTTCAGGGAATGCTTCAATCGCCTCCTCTTTATTTCGCTTAGAAAAGGAAAGGGAGACTGACCCGTAGCTATGGCCCTTTCTTCCTGTGTCTTCCTGTCACTAGACGCTGATAAGTGTTTTAAAAAACGTTTCATTTTACATTACTTACATACATATGATACAAAATAAAATAAGAACGTACAAAAAAGGGGCCTTTCGTGTTTAGGTCTCAATTTTTTATTAACTGTGATATCCATAATTTAGCTTTCCTATTGTATTGATAAATAAGATAAAGTGGGGCCATCAACAGATGATTGATTATTTTTCATAGATTTCGAAATGTATTACCAAGCAATAAGTTTCAAAATGGCGGGCCATTTTTAAATCTACCCACAGCCGAGTGGATGAGAGCCATTCATACAAAAGATACGGCGCCGAGCTATTAGCTGCACTTCAATGGCCTCTCATTTCAAGGCTTCTGTCTAATCTGAAATCAATAATCGATTGCGCAATAACGTTGCTCCTCAGATATTTAAATGTAATTCTCTCTTCGGTCTGATCCTCTCTCCTTTGCACTCGATTTGCATCGACTCTCGGAAATCCTATCAATGAAATGGAGTCCTGCAACTAACAGGTAGTCATATATCCGCTCGAGCCCAATAATATAGATTTTATTTCGTCGCTTGATTCTCAATATAATTATATCCCCTACGTATATATTAGTTTCATTAGTCTACTAGCAACTATTCGCATCGAGTAATTTTAATCGATTTCTCGATTTTCATCGAGTGATAGATTGCTATTGACAAATTAAAAAATTTCGTGTTACCACAAAAAATATTAAACAGCGTTTAACCTCAAAACAAACGTCAAATCCCACACGTTTTTGTTTTTAAACAAGTGTTGAACAGTAGTTTATTTTTTTGTGGTTAAGCCTTTAGGAGCCGTATCCATCTGCTGTTCATCTGCAGGACAGTATATACCGAGAGAGTTTTTTTTGCACCAAAGAAAACTGGGGGTAAACGCTTTATTCTTAACCTAAAGGGCCTCGATACATTTATCTCACCGTCACATTTCAAGATGGAAGATTATCGTATAGCAGCTTAAGCAACTATCGACTTAAAAGAGGCCTATTTGATTGTCCGTAACATAGATTACACAAAAAATACTTACAATTTCAAGCAGTCTGGTAAAAATAATACGTACGAATTTGATGCTATGCTCTATGGTTTGTCAGTTGCACCCTGTAATACCTGTAATGACCTATTTACGAAGTCGTGGTAACAAATCTGTAATATATTTAGACGACATACTTTGTATCGGGGATAATCATGAGGATTGCTTAAATAATGTTAATGAGACTTTGAGATTATGGAAATGTATGTTTGTAATTAACAACGAAAAAAGTTCATTAAAGCCTCAATAGTTCACTAAATTGTATGGACGTAAGTTGTCTATGCATCTCTTAGCTTATAAGAGTCACAATATCGCTCAAATGGTGGGAAAATCATCCTTTCCAAGATGTACAAATAGGAGAATTTGCCCAATTGACCGGTGTTCTTATCGCAGCCTGTCCCGGTGCCCAAAATGGCTGGTAATATATCAACGTTTTATAGCGACAAAAGTGCCTTTTTCTGCAAAAGCATAATGGTAACTGTTTAGAAAAAATATATCTGCCAAATGTTACCTTGGAATACTTCAACTGGTGGAAGTCTAACATATACAAAACATACAGCCCTAAGAGATCTTCAAGAGCACAAGCTTGAAATTTCCACATCTGCTTCCGGAACAGGCTGTGGTGCAGTCAGTATGTGGCGATACGGAAGTCATGGCATGTGGAAGACCACGAAGGCTCTGACGCTGTGAGCATCGTCACAAGCTTTGGTGGGCGTTCTGTACGACAAATAATGTTGATACTTACCTTTGGTCAAAAACAGCGGTATATAGGAACATTACTATCAGAACTACTATTTGGCACTGCTGGCTGTATTCTTGGGTTGAAAGAGAGTTTGATTGCGCGATATTGTTACGCATCGATAATACAACAGTAATTTGCTCTGTAGACAGAATGGGCGGAATATAATTTTCCTATAGATTGTACAATTTTATACACACGTTGTATTGTGTGGGATATTAACTAATCGATTTGGGTATCTAGTGGAAAGTGGTTTATTTTTTCTGGAAATCCCCAAAGTTTTTCTTCACAAACAAACAGACCTCAAGTAGTGGAGGTCTTTGGTCTCTGTCTACCCCTCTTCCAGGAAATAGGCGTGAGCATATGTATGTATGTATAATTTTCCTATTTAAATAATTTAGCTAGATCCATTTGTCAATGTTGCGAAAAACTTAACATAACATAGTGTCACGCCTTTTCCCATGCGGGGTGGCAGAGGCACAATTGTGCCCACTTTCAGCTATGTAGGTTCCGCACTCAGATATGGTCTCATCATATGGGGAAACTCGGTAGATATGAATCTGGCGTTCTTAACGCAGAAAAGTGCTTAAGAGCCGTTTGTGGAGCTCGGCCTTTTGAGTGATGTCGAGTTTCATTCGAACAATTACGAATACTCCCACTGCTATACTTGAGGTCTGTTTGTTTGTGAAGAAAAATCATTGGGGATTTCCAGAAAAAACAAACCACTTTCCGTACTAGATACATAAAACGATTAGTTAATATCCCACACAAAACCACCACTTTTGCCAGAAACAGTCACTACGTGTGGATAAAATTGTGCAATCTACTATCAGACTAACTTAAAACCCTTAACTAATGTGCTTATTAACGACATATATTTGATATTTTATTGGACAATTGAATTTTAAAATTGAAGACTTTTAATTACAATTTAAATTAATTTTAATTAAACTTTTACTTCTGACATTCGGTTTGGCCACAATAAGCCCGTCACCCCTCCATGAAGCCGTACTGAGCCGTTTATGGTGAAGAGTTCACGATTGCGTACCGCTAGGCAATACAAGGCGTACCTATGTGTGTTTGTTTGTTTATCCACCAAGGCGGTACATCTCGAGCTCGTGGCTGATCTCTCGACAGAGGCTTTCATTGCTTGTTTGGATAGGTTTGTTTCTCGAAGGGGACTTCCAACTTTGATCCGCTCTGATAACGGCACTAACTACATCGGTGCGGAACGATACTTACGAGAGATAGTCAACTTTTTGAATGTAAATAAAGTGGATATTGGAACGGCCCTCTCCCGTCGGGGTATACAGTGGACCTTCAGCCCACCGATTTGCCCCCACAGGGGTGGGATTTTTGAGGCCGTAGTTAAGTCAGCTAAGACGCACTTGGGGCGTATAGCAGGTCAGACCGCGCTGACTTTTGAGGAGCTCGCGACATTGTTTTGTAAGATCGAGGCCGTTCTCAATTCGCGACCGTTGTGTCCGCTCAGCTCGGATCCAAATGACCTGGAGGCTCTGACCCCAGGCCATTTCTTGATAGGACAGCCACTTAACGCGTTGCCCGAGCACCCCTTCGAGGGAGTGAAATTGTATCGGTTGTCAAGGTATCAGATGTTGCAGCAGTTTACTCAGAATTTCTGGAAGCGTTGGTCGCTCGAGTATCTGCATATCTTACAACAGCGCCTTAAGTGGACTGACAAAACCAGCCCCCCTAGTGTTGGTGACCTCGTTCTGGTTAAGGATGCTAACCTACCGCCACTACGTTGGCGCAGGGGGCGCATTGTTAACTTGTTCCCTGGCAAGGACGGGACCCCCCGGTCTGCAGAGTTCCCAACTTACTTGTTGTTGTAAAATTTTTACTTTACTTTACTTTATAAAACATTTAATGAAAGGAGCTTACAAACTAAAACTTATCAATCCTATATATAGCTTTACTTGGGACCCACAACTAGTGTTGAATCTCGTAGCAGGCTGATGTCCTAATAAGGAGCTTTCTAGAGAACGAATAACTATGAAATATGTAATTCTATTGGCGATTTGCAATATCCATAGAGTACACACGCTTGCCTTCATTCAACTGGAAAACTTTTCAATTTCGGATAATGGTAGCAATATTGTCACAACAGCTATTAATGAAGCACCAGAAAAAGGCCGAGAACAATCCGTTAAAAATTTACCGTATTTTGTAGAAAAATCCGCAAATATGTCCTGCTACAGCTCCATATACAAGCTTTTTTGACGGCAATTAACAGAGATGTTCAGGAGCTCTATTTTTGAATCACTCGCCTCGGAAGCGAGCGCTCTCCAAGCGACACGATTGGTGGAGCTTAGTTACGTCGAGTGATATGAACCAATCGTTGCGCTTGGCGAGCACTTGCCAGGACGCGAGTGATTCAAAAATAGAGCTGCAGGCACCCTTTCACTGACGTACCAACAACCAAAAAAACCGGTCAAGTGCGAGTCTAAATCGCGCACGAAGGGTTACGTACCACCGTTCAATGGAAGCGATGGTGTGGAGTGAATAGTTTGGATTTTACACAGCAAAATATTGTTTACAAAGTTATTGGTGCGGTTACTTTCACACTCCATGTACGTAACCAGGTGCATCCATAAGTTTGTATGTGGTATTGAAAGAATTGTTGTATGGGAGCCCCCTTAAATATTTCTTTTATCCTGTTTTTTAGTATTTTTTGTTATAGCGGCAACATAAATACATCATCTGTGAAAATTTCAACTGTCTAACTATCACGGTTCGTGAGATACAGCCTGGTGACAGACGGACGGACGGACAGCGGAGTCTTAGTAATAGGGTCCCGTTTGGAACCCTTCGGGTACAGAACCCTAAAAAGCAAATTCGAGTCAAACCATCAGTAGATGGATTAGACAAGTTCTGCCCTCGAGTGGTGCGGATGAGTCAGCGTCCAGAGCGCACAGCACGCGGCACGTCGCCAACCCGGCCGCCGCCGCCGCCCCGGCGCGGTCGGCGTCCACGTACGGGACTGTATGGGGTTAATCTGGCTCAATATAAATAACCTTGCTGTTAATGATTTTGTAATTATTTATTCCTGCTTATTAATTATGATAATGATATACAAATATTTTGTATTAGTTAAGCACAAGCAATTTTTTAAAGAGATCTAAAAATCAATCTGTGGGAGTTTCTTCGCCCTCCTTCTCCCACAGTGGTCCAATGTAGAGAAGTGGCAAAAAATAACGCTTGCGAAGTATATGTAAATATCTACAGTAATAAAGACATTTGGAATTTTGGAATTTTAGAATTTCATACGTAAGGCGGCTGGCTGGACCGACAGAACCAACACTTTTACACGACAAAAAGAAGGTTGAAAATGATCAACTCTCTATACATAATAACTTTTTCAAGTTTTTCTAAACTTTTCAATATCTCAATTTTCAGTTCTTTTCTGGAGAGAACTCGAGAATGGGCCTCTCATCACAAGATTCATGACTAATGTGAAATGAATAATAATCGATTGCGCCAGAACTATCCGTCCACTTCGCTACTCACTAATTGAGGTAATGCACTGGAACCTCGAGTCTGCTCCTCTCTGCTTTACTCTCATTTGCATCGGCTCTCGGAAATCCGATCGATGAAATGAAGTCCTGCAACTAGCAGGTAGCAATTTATCCGCTTGCCGCTTGCGATGCAAAATCGATTACAGGCGTTTCTATTTCAGTGTATCTATAACTAAGCTTCTCATCCTAGCGGTTGCGCCAAACGTTGGAGTGACATCAAAATTTGTTCCTAAAATTACGAATTCCGTTTACGAAATTCTTCCACAAGTTTTACTTTTATTGACCGAGCGTGTGAAGCGTCTTCGTTTCAGCGTGGGCAAAAATGCTTTCGTATGACCATGTTTCCGGATTTCCGCCGTTCTCTTGTACAGGTCGCATTTCTCAACCGACTCTCGTGATATTTTTCGAGCAGGTTCGATAATTATATGTACAATTGTGTTTGTCGATTCAGTCTTTGGACAAATTTCAAAATGGCGGAGTTATGGGGTTGCATAGCTATTGTTGCGGCTATTTTCATACCCCATGTACGTAACCAGGTGCATTCATAAATTTGTTTCTATGTGGTATTGAAAGAAAATGCAGTTGGGTTATTCGTTTCTATAATAATACTACTTGTTCATCCGATAACCCTCAAGGGGTTCGGGGGTGTGAGGGGGTATAAATAACCTGTGTCGCCCAAGGTCTACAGCTCACAGAGACACTAGTTTACTTTGACAGCACTTTGTCTTTGATCTTTATATGTCTCATGCTGGAAAAAGTCCAAAGGAAATTTGCTAGACTTCTATACAAGTTTAAATATGGGTATTATCCCTACTTATTCCCGTCTCTATTTGTGGCGGGGATGGTGGGGGTAGACACCCTAGAGCTGAGGCGGAAGTTGTCTCTGTTGGTCCACTTCTATCTGCTCCTCCATAACAAGGTAGACAACCCGGTCGCACTACAAAGTGTTGTCCTTAACGCGCCGGCTCGGTACGCGATGTTACGATCGCGGCCGCTCTTCGCTACGGGTGTTGCTCGTACACAGCACGCTCGTCACGCGCCCACTTTTCAGGCACTGACTCTACTCAATGCCTGTGTTGCTCAGCACCCAGAATTAGATATATTTAATATGCCGCTCTGGATATTTTTTAAAATTGTGTATTTGTTTTTAAACAGTCGTGTGTAAGTCATATTGTAATTTATTATGTATTGTGTTTGTCTGTATTTTCAATTTCATTAATTGTACATTTTTTAGACAGTAATTTAGTGTTAACGCTCACATGTTTTGGTCGTAAGACTGTAAGTGTGAACCGTAACTTGCAATAAATCTTTTAAATCTTTTAAATCTTTTAAATCTTTTAAATCTTTTAAATGTATGTTTGTGACGTTGTTTCTGGTTCCTTCTACACAAGGTATCCTAGTGTGGGTGCAGAAGCAATGTTTGTACATAAATGTTAATGCTAAAAAAACACGTCAGCAAAAACAATAGAACTCCTGTGGAGTCACAGTGACGAAGTGCCGCCGCCGTCGCCGCCGCCGCCGCCGCCCCGCTGCAACTTAGAGATATGGCTGCAGTGAACGACTCGCGAGGAAAGTACTAGACAATGTATGCTCGAGATATATCACCCACATACCACAGTAGGTGGTTGAATAACGTACTTACAAAGTATGAAAGGAAAATAAAATACCCAGACGCTCTACGATTGAGACATGTCTATTGGTGTTGGTTTCTAGGTTAATATATATAATGCATTAAGGTACATGCCTTTATCCAAATCCATTATTCTAGATTAACTAAAAGCAACAAACTATTTAAAATCTGTGTTGTCGCCTGCAATTATTTTTTCCACAGCACAAACAAATATAATCTACAATGCATAGCAAAATACACTAATATTTGTAAATGTTTCAATCGGTTTAAATACTTGCGACGCGTTGGTGCTTAGTGCAATAGGAATTCAGCGAAAATCGAATTTAGTATTTGTATTACTTACAGAATTTTAATCCCTACGATATAAGAACCCTAAAAACGGTATAAAGCCAGATAGCTGAACTAGAGCACGGATGTACGATGTACAAGCAAATTGAATTGATCGACGCGTTTCGAGCTTCGTGTTATTCTGATGCAGGATTAGCAAACGTTCGACCGAAATTTGAAGCACAATCGATAGATTCTGAATACGTTTTGGCCGAAAGGATTTATGTCGACATGCGAATTTAAGATACAAATAAGAAGGCAAATTAACTATTCGAATAATAGGCTTAGCCAGTAGCCAAACAATCTAAATGTAAGAATGTAGGTACCTACTGATGAAATTCACATATTACATCTGCAGGTCTGTTCTAAAATTGGTTACATTTGCAAGCATAGTTTGATAACTAAAACGTAAACCAAAAAACCCGCCTTTCCCATACCCGGTGGCAGAGGCAAAATAAACCTTTTGCCTCTGCCATCACCCAAAAAAAAATCTCTTAAAAAATAAAGCTGTTATATCTTGCAACTGGAAAATTACCTGCTCATGCATACCCAGAAAGTAGAAAAAATATATTAGTAGCTCGCCTCAAGGCAAAGCCGCAATCTTCCTGTAAAGGAATAAAAATTAGTGCGCAAATTTCCGGCTCTATTAAATTCTCCTACAGATATTATAAACGAGTAATGTGTGGAGATGCTCGGATGGATGGAAGTTTGTTACTCTTTCACGCATTTCAACCGATTCAACTTCTTAACCCAAGTCACCCGAAATGGAGTATTGCATAACTGGCTCAAAGTGTACCTCCGCCATCTCTTATGAGAAATGGTGTGATGCTATGTTGATGTGTTGCTTACTTTTCAAAAATGTATGTCTCGCCGAAACCCTGTCTCATGCATCCTCTCACACAAAGCAACGCAAAATGGAACGAATTTTATTGGAGCAACAACGAAATAAGACAATTTTCCCATACTTTGTCAGACAAGTCCAAAAATAGAATATTGAATAAATTAAAGAGCACCTTCAGGTTGCAGGCGGTCCGACTGTGGAACGCACTTCCTTGCAAGATAAGAGACAGTCCCACTCTTTTCTCTTTTAAAAACCGGGTAAAAGAGCACTTCCTCTCTCTTTCACGATAGTAGTTATAGTATGTTTATTATTACTATATGTACAGGTTTATGTATCTATTGGTACTTATTTAGTAGTTTGGTATATAGATATTTTATTTTACATATTTTATAGATATTCAATTTATTTATTTATTATTTATTATAGATAAGTTATTTGATATTGTGCACTGCCTAGCCTTTGTTGGTAATTTTCCCTATCATGCCTTGGTTTGCTGGAAGAAATCTCTTTTTAGAGATAAGCTCGCCTTTGTACATATCTTTTCAACAAATGTAACTTTTTATTTGTCTTTGTGCAATAAAGAATTATGGAAATTAAATATACAATTACAAGTCTTTCTTTAATAATAATCTTTATTTGAATATCTATAGGTTTGCATAGGTAGGGCCGAGTTAAATTAGACTCAAGAGTGGGTATCCCTACAAGGTTCATTGATGATGATGAAATCACAACTGTAATTATATTAATGGTATTATTATCTTCTTTCGATGGCATGGAATCGTTCCTCTGTGGGTTACTCATAGGTTGCTACCTAATTAAACCTTCAATTTGTAAATCTTTGTTTAAATAATTCATGCCTTAAGCCGCCGAGATAATCTGCTGGCAAATCTTTACGAAGTTAGAACGTCGCTGAGATCTCTTATTTGTACCGAGTTCAACTTTACAGTAAATTAGGCGCTCTGGGGTTCTATTGGGACTGTTTTCCACCCGAGTCCCAATAGATCCTGCTGCATCACCTGTGCCACTTCAACCGGATCGGGAAAGGATGGCGCTTGTCGATGTTGGTTATCGAGAAAACTACCTATGTATACCCGTAATCTCAAACAGGAAGAGTAACATCATGGTCAGAAAAAAACCATCTAGCATTCTGCGGTTAATGACTATCTGAGCTTTTGATATGCACTCATTTGTCATTTGGCGCTTTTGAAATATGGCTCCTCAACGGCCAAGGTCGTCGGATGTTTTAATTTAGTTTAGATAGTCACAAAAAACGTACACAACAAAAATAAGGTTGAATATACATCTTTACTTATAAAAATGAATCGCTGTACGTTAGTTAAGATTATAAGCTAAGATAGTAGGCTAAATCTCTAAAAAGGCCAGATCGGCTTTTATAATTCATATTTGGTTTTATTCTCCCAGACCAAAGGAGGTTCAAAGAAAAATAAAATGACGAAAAACGTATAAAACAGCCAAAAAGACGAAAAATATTTTGTATGGAATGTTCAGCCTCTTTCGCTAGATGGCGTTAGTAGCCATAGAACGATCATCACTCAAACTTCTTCGTCGTTGATTAATTTATTTACTATATATTCGTTTAAAAGTGCGATGCATAAAGTTTGTAAGCAAAGACTTTCGTTAATCTGAAGTCTGATGCGTATTATGCTGAGAATACGAAAAACGCATTGCGAAGCCGCGCCATGGGCAGCTAGTAACTAATATTTCACAATATCAAAATCAATTGAACCTATGCTATCATCGCTAGGTATCAATTAAGGTATCGTGGTCACCGGTTTCTCCTACTTCTATGATAAACTCTTTCTGTTCTGTCTGTCTTTTTATAATCTTATACCCTTCACACAGTATTCATTTTCTTGAAACCTTTCACTGTCACCATCTTTCAGTACTGTTGTGACGAGTTCGCGTGCTATTCGTGCTAGAGTATGGACCATTGGTTTTTCCATTTCATACACGACGAAGAGGCAACTGATGCCATTTTAATACACAAGTGCTGTACAAGCTTCAACGTCAGAAATATCGAAATCGATAAGCGGGGTCGATGTTGCCTCGCGCAGCGCAGCACTATAACCAAACAGTCTCATGGCCTTTGCGGGTGTGCGGAAGGTGGGCGGCACCATACCCCCTCCGCGACTTCCTCTATCCCCCATAGCCAATCCAACCTCTCGCGAATTATATATTGCTAGGGCATAGGATCTCGTACAAAAAAATGAGCAAAAATGTGGGAAATGGCCATCGGCGGGAAACGGAATCCAACGATATGGTAATGCGATGTTTCTGAGGGATAAACTTTACAAACTTTCGAAGTTTGATTTTCTTCGTCTTACAAAACAATAGCGACTTATCTGATCTACCGTCAAAGTGGTTTGTTTAACTGAAAACATGGTTTGAATCGTCTTCGGATCCGAGTTAAAATCTTCTCGGAGATTGGAGAGATATCGACGATATCATCAAGTCGGCGGGATCTCGGTGGATGGGGTTGGCTTAGGACTGTAATAATTGGCACCATTGAGAAGCGGCTTCTGCCCAGCAATAGCAAAAGGTCAATGTGGACTGAGGCTGAGACTGATGATGATATTAAAGCGGTCTACAAGGCGAATGGTTCTAGTCAATGACTTGTAATGTCTAATGAAATGTAATGTAAAAATGTAATGTCTTGAAATGTAACTCGATAGGACTTATTTTGTATTCCATGGGCAAAGTCGCAGCAAGGCGTCCCTAGCAGCTCTTTGAAATGTTTTAAACTGAAAGCTGTTAGGTATACGAGTACCATGATTTACCTCAAATTAGACAGTAACGGCTCAACAGAGACATGGGCAATATTTCTTAATTCCCGCCGACTCCGGCGAAGTGATAAGTAGGCGATTATTTTGAATTAATGGAGCGGAACGCAGCAGTATTCTAAGTAGCATCTCGGATTTATTTACAATACAATGTTGTCGTCGGGAAATTGTGAAAGTCCTGTACAAACGTTTGTTTTTTTCTACACAATATTTGTAGCCCCAATATATGGAGGATCTAAAAGTGATTCAGCTTCTAGGAAAGTCCTTTTTCTTCTAGGATCATTCGGAACCGTTTGGGTATGCCAAACCTAAGTTAGCGACCTCGAAAGTGGGGGCGACAATTTTTGGTGGCCCAAAAACCACGAAAATTTCGCCATTATGGCGATTTTAAGTCTATTTTATTTATTTATTTATTTTCTTTATTTGGGACATCAACAGCACAATACACATACATTTATACAAAAAACAAAATACAGTAAACAAGGCCAATGACAGATGTCCACAGAAGAGCAGTTAACATAATTAAAATAGGAGCTGACGACGTTATGCTTAAAATTTGTGTGTGTAGGGTGAGTGGTTGTGAGGGTGTATGTGAGGGTGTATATGTGTGTGTGAGGGTGTGTTTGTGCTTGAAAGGAAAATTAATTTAAGTTGGGGAGCAGTAGTATAGGAATTATATGCTTAATTATTAAGTACCTTCCTTATGCGGTTTTTGAATGCATTTCTAGTGCAATCAAATGGGTCAACACAGCTAAATCGTTTATTATATAAATTCATTATGCGGATAATAGGGGAGTTCTGGGCATAGTTGGTATGTACACGAGGTGTGTGAAATAGAAGATTTGCTGAATGGCGCGTGCGTGTGGTAGAAGTGCGGTAGCCGACCAGTTCAACAAGATTGGGACTATCGATACGGCCGCTCAGGATATCATGTAGGACAGACATATCAAGTGCTATTCGACGGTCTTCAAGATTCATTATATGGTGATGAGTGCACGATGAATAGTAGTCTTGTCCCCTACGTTTGGCACGATAATCTAAAAATCTTACAAAAGACTTTTGAATGCGCTCTATTCGATCCTTGTGCGTAATATATTGAGGACACCAGACAACGCTGGCGTATTCCAAAATACTGCGCACGTAGGCGAAGTAAAGTACCTTAAAGCATGTAATGTCACTAAACGCAGCACATGTTCGACAGATAAATCCCAAGTTTCTGAAAGCGCGGTTAGTGATGTCGTCAATGTGTTGGTCAAATGATAATTTTGCGTCAAGAGTGACGCCCAAGTCACGAACAGTATTCACGCGTGCGATAATCTGATCCTTAAAAGCATACGAATGTACAATTGGTTTTGGACTACGAGTAAAAGAGATCTGAAGGCACTTGGAAATATTTACCTTAATTCGATTGGTTACATAGTACTCGGAAAGCCGGTTCAAATCTTCCTGCATTCCAATACAATCAATCGCATTACGTATTCCAGTAAAGATCTTTTTGTCGTCTGCATACATTATGAATTTACAATTATGGAATACTGTGTATATGTCGTAAAGGTATGCGTTGTAGAATAGAGGACCCAAATGTGATCCCTGGGGTACCCCAGAGGGGACGTTGACATAGTCAGATCTGAAGCCACCCAGTACTACCGCTTGGCATCTATTGGTTATATAGGATGTCACCCACCTATAAATGTCTCCACGCAGACCCAATCTATGGAGCTTACGGAGCAGTATGACGTGGTCCACACGATCGAACGCCTTTTCAAAATCCGTGTAAACCACGTCAACCTGCACCCCTTTGTCCATTGAGCGGAGAACGTGATTGACAAACTCTGCAAGATTCGACACGGTGGAACGGCCTTTCAGGAAGCCATGTTGTTGCGGTGGAATTCCCCTTGTTAATGTACCGTATATATTGTCATAAATAATTTTCTCAAAAATCTTTCCGAATATGTTCAAAATTGAGATTGGGCGATAGTTCGGAATTTGTAATTTAGAACCCTTTTTATGTATGGGTACCACAAGGGCTTCTTTCCATTTTGTCGGGAATGTACCGTTAGTAAGGGACATGTTAAATAAAATATTAAGCGGTGTGGACAGGCTCTTGGCGCATTTAAAAATAAAATATGGGGGAATCCCGTCACTCCCAGCTCCACCATTAGGATCCAAGGATGCCAAGTATTTTTCAACAGAATCTGCTGAGAGTTCCAATGTACTGACAACACTACCATCGTCACAGCAAGGTGGGTTCAACTCTAAATGATCGTATTCAGGTGCGGGTTCGACAAATACTGATGCAAAAAATTGGTTAAACCCAGCAGTGATATCTTCGCCCTTTTCAAAACTGCTATCCTTGTATTCAAATTTCTTCGGGTAGGCTGAACAACCACGACGTGCTCTGACATAGGACCAGAGTTGTTTAGGATCGGACTTAATATTGTCTAAAGGACTAGTTTTACGATATAACAGTATTCGAATAAAAACCAGTTCGTCCGTCCGTCCCATTTTCCTTTTTCTTTCTTATACCCTTTTTCTCAGGAATACGTGAAGGTATGAAGTTGAAATTTACATCAATTACTGATCCAGCACCATAGAACTGTGAAAAATCAATTATCTAAGTCAACTTTATCAAAAGAGGTGTCACAATACTGCCGCATAGCACAATACTGCCGCATAGTTCAACCCTGCCTAGCTAGGGAAACAAAATGTATCCAAAGAGTCCTTTTCAAGGACCTAGAAAAAACTCCTGGGTCATTGGATACTAAAGCGGCAATAAAAATAGACACTTGTTGAGAAATAGCCCGCTGATAGACAGACGGAAGAATGGAAGCACGAACGGAATGACGGATCAACGGACGGACGGACGGACAGCAGAGGCTTAGTTTTAGGGTACCATTGGGCACCTTTCAGCTATGGAAGATTGAAAAATGTGCCACTTAATTCCAACGCGTAGTGGCGTGGAAATGTATTTTAGCCTAAACCCATAATATGTCGAGTTCGGCGGCGTTCGTGCTAGCGTAGCTATTGATTTAAAAAAATAAGGTTGAGACAAGAATCATAGGATGTTTTATCTTCTTTATTTTCTTAAAGTAATTTGATTACGTAAAACTAGTCCTTTAGGATTCAAATAGCCAAAAACTGGAAACGTCTGAAAATTTCGGGGTTTTTGGGCCACTACAAGTTGATACCAAGCTATCCTACAAAATAAATGAAGAAATTAATGTAAGCTGAAACCCCCTGTATATTGTGCTATTGATAATAATATGAATCGTCATAGAACTCAATCGACCAAAAATTATGGAAGAGTGACAGTTTTCCGATACAATATTCATAAATTTGAAATAAAATGCATGCAAAAATGTTTTCTTTTTAATAAATAATAGCCCTATTTGCGGGTGCTGGTAGGGCGGGCTTAGGGCGGTGCGCGCCCAATTTTCCGGCCCACTGGTTCGGCACTTCAGATTGGAGTCCCGATGATGGTGGAATTAAACTATGTTCAATGGGAAATTTGCTGCCATTTGACATGTTTATTGCGTTAAGAGTTTCTTGATATTTGGTTTTTTGGTCATGAAAAAATGTTGGTTGTTACTGTCCTGTACATTTGAATGAATTTACTAATTTATTTTCTTGATTCCTCTCGTCGTAGTATTGCTGTAATTAACCGAAATCAGGGCTAAACATGTTTACATGGTGACGATACGATTATTGCATCTCACAATGTACACTGGCGAGCTATAAACTAGAATCACTTTATCGCGTTATGCTCAAAACGAATCCCCTCACCTTGGATGCAATGAACCATGGATCGTGGTATATAATTTGAAAGGTAATTTTGTTAGCTTTCAAATGATACCAAAAAGATTTGAAATTAATTTAATTTCCTACCTAAATTTAAGAAATTATTGCAATAGGTCGAAGTTGTGGACGTCTAAATGAATAGGTAATAATATGAAAAGATAAAAAAAAATATTACAACTTATGATATTTCCCCCTCAATATTTTGTGTTACCCCCCTGGGCCTAATACTGCCTGTAAACGGGTTTTCATTGACCGAATGAGTTTCCGGATGGAATCCTGTCGAATTTCTGCCAGTCTTTGACTAAAGCAGTTTTCAGGTCTTCTATCTACGCCGGAGTAGGACATCTTCCTCGTACACGCCCTTTCAGCTCGTCCCACATATGTTCAATCGGATTCAAGTCAGGCCTGAAGGCTGGCCAGTCTAGTGTGGGAATCCCGACTTCTTCCAGGTACTGTTTAGTCACAGCAGCGGTGTGGCAGCGGGTATTATCGGCATCAGCAGGAAATCTTCGCCAATAAATCCGACGTAGGGGAGCACATGGCCTAGCATACGCCATAGACAAAGACATTCTGCTGATCTTTCTGCGGTTAGCCCCCCTCCCCGACCTCCATCGGGTATGAATATCATCTCCGTTTTTGCTTCAATAGAAATCCACGCCCACATCATACAGGACTCACCTCTTACGCCACTGTTTCCGCAAAACAGCATTGTGCGAATCGCTCTCATGGTCTCTGATAGACTCTCCATCGACGGTCGCTACCATGCAGGCACATCCTGGTTTCACCGAGAACAGAGAGGACCTGCATTGCTCTAAATCCCAATCCACGTGATCGCGAGCAAAGTAAAGCCGGGCTCGTCGGTGGGCTGGAGACAATGTGATTCCCATGGCTGGACTCTTGGGGGTCCAGGTCGCTTCTTCGAGTCTTCACTTCGCTCTCCACTCATTGACAGCCTTCCCTCGAACTACTCTGCGCTGCCGCTGGCCACGCCGGTCAGGTGTCGATTTCGGAGAGAAGTGGTGACAATAAATCGATATCTCTCACCGAAATTATGAATTATGAATTATGAAGTGCATCGCTATCCAAATCCTGGCCTCCGGACTAAGTTTCCAGTGTCCCTGAACCTCCCTGAACCTTAGAGACACAAGCCTAGCTCAGATGAAGCTGTTGAGCGATATTACGCTCAGACAACCCTTGCTGGTAGGATAACGACTTGAGCGGCTTCTATAGATGTGACAACCACTTTATTTTAGCTTCAGTGTTCCCAGTGACGTGAAACATTGGACTGATGACCAATTTTCATAAACGCTTCAGGGTTTCAGGACTCCCAAACAATTTATTTATAAAATTTTCTTTCAAATGGTATACCACAATCCATAGTTCATTGCTAGAGATGGGCCGAAATTCGCTATACATTCGGTTTGACCGAATTTCGGCAGCTTGAACAGGACTTCGGCATTCGGTTGAAATTCGATTTAAATGCCGAGCATTCGGTGAAAAAAAGAGTAAAATACTCACTTGCATTTTTACTGAAATCAATAGAATAGAAATCATTCTTACCCTAATAATCGTAAAATTAAATTAGGACTTTATTCATTGTCATTTATTTTGAAATTAAATTAGTTATAATTTTTTCCCTAAACTAAACAAAATTTTAGTAAATTTTCGTAATTTAAATGCGTTACTAAAAATAAACAAAAAACACATTTCTAGCGGCAATCAGTAATTATATTAAGTTATACAACATAATTTTTTTAAATCACATTTTAGTTCAAAGACTAAACATTAAGAAATTATAATCTACTCGTATTTGAAATTTACTAGAGGCAGGCTATGGTGTAAATGGGGAGCGCGGAGTGCGGGCAGGATGCAACTATTAATTTCGACAATGCATGTAAGTGAGTAATCAAGTCATGACGTGAAAGCTCTCGAGAAATCGCGGCGAAATTAATCCGAAGTTCGGCTGATTTTTTTACTTTAACCGAATGTTCGGCCGACGTTCATATTCGGTTTAAGCCACATTCGGCCCATCTCTATTCATTGCATAGAACAAACTGCAAAAAATTGTTCAAAGCCATACGCGATGAAAGTGATTCCAGTTTATTGCTGACGGGTGTACATAAATTATCAACAGATAGAATTAAATACCTTGATGCTATGAAAAGAAATAACATCTAGTGTAATCACGAAGGTATTCGGAAAAGATGAAAGTAAATGTAGTTTCCAATGTCATCGCCCTTTGCTTTATAGTTGACCTTCCACCAAAAACTTCATTCACTCGAGACAAAGGTAACGAGTTCATCTGAAAAACAGTTCATAACATCCTCTTAGTATGGTGCAGACTGAAGTGAAAGTGGACAAGCAAGATCGAATAGTACTTTATTATCTCTGTTAGTTTCACGGACTGTTTTGGCGACGTTCCAAATAATTCTCATAACACCCAGCGGCGGCGTTCCGTTTTTGCGTAATATATTATTTGCACATTTCACTCGGGGGTCTTATAATGGAAACGGAAATTATTGTTCGTTCCATTTCTTCAAATCTTGTTGGGTCTTGGTAGAATTTGAATGTAATTGCACTAGAATATTTAAAAAGTAAATAAATGAATACAGCCCAATAATGTCCCCACCGAGGGGCACAGGCCTTTACCCGGATACGAGTAAGATTGAGCCATACTCCACCACGCTGGCTCAGTGCGGGTTGATGGAGCGATTTTTACTACTTCTACTAAGAAGCGATGGTAGCCGGTAACCAATAGCTTCACGTCATCAAGAACACGGAACGTCCGATATCCTGCTTAAGATACATTTCTTATCTCATTGGTACATGGTCAGCACCGGATTCGAACCTCCATCGCCTGCATGAGAAGCAAGCGTAAAACCCCCTAGACCACGGAGGTCTATTAAGGATCAAAAAATATACCACATAGCGTTAATATACTACCTATACAGTGCCCGGCAGTTAATAATGCACATATTATATATAGGGTCATCTCTGTTGCACACGTTAGTTGGTGCTTCGTACGACATCGTGCGATATTTGACGATCAGTTTAGCCTAGCGGGTAGTGACCCTGCCTACTAAGCTGACGGTCCTGGGTTCAAATCCCGGTGAGGGCAAATATTTGTGTGATGACCATGAATATTTGTGTGATGTACATGAATGTATAGCATCTTAGTCTTGGATGTTTTCTATGTAGTTACATAAGTATTGATCTCTATTAAATATATCGCGTCTAGAACCCATAACACAAGCCTTATTAAGCTTACTAGGGTCCAAGTTTGATTTGTGTAAGATTGTCCTCTCATATTTATTTATTATTATTATTAAGATAACACTACAATACTAGGTGCATTATCAACTGCCGGGTACTGTACTACACTATTCAAAAGAAATAAATAAACACAAACACATACATGTCTTGAGTTTTTTTTTTATCTTCCTGCCCAGCCGGCATTCGAACCCGGGAGCTCCGCTCGCAGAGCCACGAACCCCAACGCCTTGCGCCGAAGGGGTCGTCAATAGTAAATATAAATAAGAGAGTAACACAACAGCAATAGCTGATAGATTGAACAAGCTCTTCATCTTTCCATTGAAAGTGTATTGTGAACTGTCACGGTGCCCGACGACGCTGGCGCGGGACCCGCGACCCGTGCCCGACGACGCTGGCGCGGGACCCGCGACCCGTGCCCGACGACGCTGGCGCGGGACCCGCGACCCGTGCCCGACGACGCTGGCGCGGGACCCGCGACCCGTGCCCGACGACGCTGGCGCGGGACCCGCGACCAGTGCCCGACGACGCTGGCGCGGGACCCGCGACCCGTGCCCGACGACGCTGGCGCGGGACCCGCGACCCGTGCCCGACGACGCTGGCGCGGGACCCGCGACCCGTGCCCGACGACGCTAGCGCGGGACCCGCGACCCGCTCAAAATTCAATCAAGTGGCCGTTGATTTGCTACTGCACTTCTGAACAACAATAAACACTTCAGATTCAGATTCAGATTCATTTTTTATTGAATATAAATAATTAAATTATCTTATTCAACGTCAAAATTATACTTACTTATAACTAGAAGTAAATTTTTTATATAAAAAAAATACAACGTTTCGGAAGGTGGACCTCGGGGTTAAGAAGAAACGGCAAGAAACTCCCCCATGCCTTCTTTTTAAAAAAGTGACTTCACAACAGGTACTACTGGTTTCGGTCTAAGGAAATTCGCCGGCGAGTGATAGACTTGATCCATCGCCCCTCGTCGAATTTCTGTGCGCTGAGATGGTATGGACCATGCAGTTTTATCATCTAAGTGTTCCTTGATACTATTTTTAACATAGTTTTTGAACCTCTTTACAGGGAGGATCAATGATTCCTGTGGTATTTTATTGTAGAAGCGAATACAGTGCCCCTATCTAAATAATGGTAGTGCTAACCTAATTTTATTTCTAGTGTATATTGTATGGCTATCACCTACAGTTTTAAATAAAGCTACGTTTTTTCTTACATGCATGATATTCTCGTATATATTATTGTCAGGTAACCGTAACTATATTAATTTATTAGAATTTTTCTCTTAACGATTCTCTAGCATCTAATTGGTATATCGCCCTGATCGCCCTTTTTTGTGAAACAAATATCGTATTTTATATCTGCTGCTCTCCGTACAATGCTGACGTCTGCTAGGTCATTGCTATCGAAGAACTACTGAAAAAACTCGAACGCCTTCAATATCCTGGGATCCGGTTCACAGCATTGCAGGTGCAGGGAGTTGAAGTGGCTGCCGAACCGTCTTTGGCGGGATTCTCATATCCTCAATTTCCTTTATAACATTCTACGGAATCTATCCAAGCTTATTGCGAGACCGTTTCGAATTTTAGTCTTCCAGCAGTTTCGGAGATCTCACAGAGCATCCATGCTCACAACTCCTCAGTATAACACCGCACCTATATGAGCACGGATATTAGAATCCGGCCATTCGGCTGTGGAATGCACTCCCCTGCACAATCAGGGACAGTCCAGCTCTAAATATATTTAAAAGTCGCGTACAAACACTACCTTTCTCTTTAGGTTTAATATGTATGTATTTAGATATAAATATAGATGTTTTATTTATATTTAGCATGAATGTGTTATACATCATTCACTATTGTTATCAACAACAATTCATTATTTATTTTATAATTGTAGTTCTCACGTTTATCTAAAAATGGCATTTGTTTACGGTATTTTATTCTATAGTTAAACATAATTTATCAAATGCAAATAGTACAAATGGCACCGCATTTCCGTTTTATAAAATTAAACACACTTCCGGAACAAAAGACGAGGCATGCGGCGCCATTTTTGCCGGCATTCGTATTCTTGTCCCCTGCCGAGTTAGTTACTTCTCTGAAGACTTTGCTGTGATTTAAGTAAACTAGTGAAAGCGAATTTCTGTATCGTGTCATAAAGGAAAATACAGCATTTCAAGAGTGAGTATTGTCCAAAGTTTCATTTTACAAACCCAGTGAACCCTGATAGTCAACACTATGTATTTGTGTAGGTACTCCTGTTCATTCACTATGTATTTGTGTAGGTACTCCTGTATGTAGTTTATATTAATATGTTTTATGTTGCACACAGGTCTACCTCTGCTCCACAATCAACCCATCTCATCCTTTTGCGTTTTTTTGGACGGCTACATGGCCTTTTTGGACAGTTTTAGGGCAGACAAATCGACGTCAAGTCTGAGTTGATTATAATATCACATCGAAATAAGCAGTAATTTGTGTTCTCGTCCCAGTTTTTGTGTTCCGGCGCAGTCGGAAGAAAGTGGTAAAATGGTAGAAAATGGTGAATTGCAGCATTTTAGGCTATAAATGCCGAAGTGAACGAAAAGTTGCCAACATAACTTATCATTCGTAAGTGCTCTTATTTCTCCCCGATTTCCCGTGTAAACGATATCAAAGGCTGTGATAACAAATCAAACACCCATAAAATACACCTTCTGACTGCCTCTCCTACGAAATTTGACAAAAACTTATCGTATTAACCAAATCGAAACGTTGTTTGTTTATTTGTTCTATTAATGTTGCTATTAACCATCTAAAATAAAGTAAGAAGGCGCTCGTAAGGCACATTCGCATTATAACTGCGGACATAATGGATCTGGTTAAAATTTTGCCTGGAGCCGATCCCGTGGTGCAAGGCCAGATTAACGTAAACTTTTCTAACTCCGGTCCCATAGTTAGTAAAAGTGTCAATAAAGAAAACTGGGCATTCAGAGAAAAGTTTATTTGACAGACAGTATGTTTGTTGGAAGGAGATGAGTAACCACGAGAGAGAAAAACATATTTTTTTTAAGTCCTGCCCTCTTTCCTTCCCACTGGCCAATTTGGTTTATTTAGACAAAGCAAAATGCTGGTAAACGATGCTGACATTATTTAAAGTATTTTTACAGATACCCAGCTGAATCTATGGATTAGAGCCACTGCTCTTCTGGACTGGGACGAGTTCCAGTCATTTCGAGACCCAGTTATTATAGGAACTAATAAATCTCACCTGACAGAAGAATGTTCAGTTCCGAAACTAATTTTGCCGGTAGTATGCTATGTTAAGATATGAACGGTTTACCTAACAAATGTAACCGCGTCTAAATTACTAGTCTTAGTCCTGGCTCTGTTATTCTGTTCGATCTCTTGTAATTCCATAATGAGGATACTTAACTATAGTATACTTTGGATGGTTATTTTTTAAAAAGCCATTGTTTGCGTTCTTTCCAGACTCTTCAAGAGGCTACTTTATTGTATTCTCCATCACGTGAGCTTGCAAGTGCTAGTACAAATGCTAATGCTATTCCTGAGACGGAGAGGCTGTAAAGCAATCAGAGTCAACGCCGCCGAGTGTGTCTGTCTATATCTGATGATGTTGATGTCCTAAATGAATGAAACTGTCTGACTGTTTTACTGCTCTAATAATATCTTATTAGAATAGTAGCGCAGTAATTGCAGTTTTGCTAGTACAAACTCACAGTATCATCTCTTGCAGGTCACGCCGTGCAAGAAAACAATGTTGAAGGAGTTGCTTCGAAAAACAAAATTGGCGACTACAAAACAAGAACGCGGAGTTTTTACATTTGTCACTTTTTACTGTCTGTCAAAGTCAACATTTCTCTAATACTATGCACACAGTAAATGAGATATTCACATAGTAAACGTATATTTTTTGCCTCTTTGAAGCGCGGTGGACTGTAGTTTGGTGTCGGATGGGCTGGATATCCGTGGAAAACAAATAAAAATCCGGAGTAATTGCCTGTATATTTACCGGGATCGAACGTATGAGAGAGAGAGATACAAAAATGGTAACTATATCCAAAAACCTTTTGTTGGTGTTGCCCACATGCTGCCAGCCAACATGCTGCCAGCCAACATGCTGCCAGCCTCACCTCACCAAACGAATGGCTACTGACATAAACTTAGACCTATTATCTTATGTTTACAAAATAAACATTGAAACTAAATTGCGTCCTTATTATGAAGCTGAACTTCAGTAAACTGCACCTAAAATTATTACACAATAAATCTTAACGTTATTAGTAAACATAGACCATTACATAGACAGTGGTGCCATCTGTCGCCAACTATTTGTGATTTTGTTGTTTTATTTTATTTATTTTTATTGTTAACATATCCAACAGCAGTTCTACATATATAAAGCTTAGTTGTTAAGTAACTTAATTTGTCTAGCCAATAATAGGATATTGTAGATGCCTTAATTAGACCGAACCAATAAGAACTTAATACTTAAAATAAAGGATGTAAGCAGGACAATTTTTATTAATCTAGGTTTTGTTGCACTAAAAACTATGAAAGGTATACCGAGACAAAACAATAGATTTCAAGGTACTCGATTTTGCTCTTTTAATAATATATCTAGTACTTGCTTTTTTACACCAACCTTAGATAAATTGAACATGTCTATACCATTGCTGAATTTCTTATTGAAACACTTAGTAGCTCTAGAAATGTATTCATTACGACCGTAGTTTGTCTTGCTATAGGGTGTGTAAAAGACATCGTGTTGTCGGCGTCGTGCGGAGCACCGACGGGGGACAACCAAAGATGTCAGTGTCGTTAGAGAGGGGCTGTCGATGGTGGAGTTAGCCAAGTCATGTAGGAAGGCCATATCAAGCATGGTGCGTCTATCCTCTAGGGTGTTAATACGATGATGGTTGCAGGCTTCTTCGTAAGATGGGAATTGTATTTTCAGTCTATAGTTTAGGTGGTTTATAAACTGTTTTTGTATTCGTTCAATTTTATTAGTGTACACTGCATATTGCGGATTCCAGATGATACTGGCAAATTCAAGGATACTACGGACATATGCGTAGTATACTTTCTTAACACATGAGATGTCGTTAAAGGGTTTACATACTCGGATCACGAAACCGAGGTTCCTGTAAGCTTTATTTACTATCATATCAATATGCTTGTTACTTAAAATATACAATAAATTTTAATTATGATTATCTTCTATGGGCAATATACATATTTTATGAATACCACGAATATGTATTTTGTTGTTAGGGGTCTTAACCTCTACCGCCCTAACAATTTGACAACCCTAGTCATTGGCCAAGACACGGGCCGGATATTGTCCTCGTTTAGAATGACTAATGAACCTAATTTTACATTACAAGTGTTGTTTAACCACTTAGGCAGGTTCTGTAATATGTTTAGGTAATACTTGTGCCATTGTTACCAAACGTTTTGTTTTATATGTTAGCACAGTTTCCAAAAGTTAAGTCTATTTTGTGGTATCCCAGTTACATCACTTTCTGGGTACACAGTCAAAGGGCCACCAAAACAAACACATACTAAAATATAGCCTTTACCTATGACAGATCGCCTAGCGCGTGAGAGTTTGACTGTTATTGGCCCAGCGAAATCCGCTCCGACTTTTTCATAAGCTCGACTAGTAGCAGTGACTCGACTCGCTGGCTAGGAACCCACCCATCAGTTGTTTTGCTACAGTCGCTTTTTCTCTGAAACATATGATAGATAGATAAAATCTTTATTCACTTTCTACAATACACATTTGACAGAAAAACAATTAAAATAAGCAGTAGTACATAGGTAGACAAAAAGTCAAACATGCATTGCAAATAGAGAAAAGGCTCTGACTCAGCAAAGTGTTGCAGAAGATCTGCAACGCTGATATTCTGCCAGAACATTTATGAGTAATTTTCTTCGATTAAGCCATTTACTATACAAAACCTTTGATTCAAACTCGAAAGTACAAGCCTAGGTGCTGCGTGCAGCAACCTTTGACACTTCTCTACATTCGAACACTCTGTGGAAGAAGAGCGCCGAAGAAACTCCTATACAGACTGTTTTTTTGTCTCTTTTAAAAATAGGTTTTTTCTTACTAATACAATATAGTAATAAATACATAATATTTTTTTATAATACGCAGATATAAATAATATTAAGGAATAAATATAATCTTAACAACGAGTTCTGTGTTGAGTTAGATTAACACCATACACACTTGTCATTTATGTAATCTTGAATATTGTCTTGAATTTGTGCTGAATAATATCCCTTTTTAGATAAACTAGTATTGCATGGTTTTTAAATTGCTCAAATGGCAATTGTATCCTGTTGCATTAGATAATGCATTGACACTTGAAATAATTGCTAACTTTCGCGAGTCTAAACTGGGGTGCTTCTAGTCTGTGATTATATTATTCGGTTCACATCGTTTGAATTTTAAGTCTGTGATTATCATAGAATTTGGAAATTAGGTTAACATAGTATAACAATTATTTGAATTACCGCCGTTTTCCCCCTCAACAAGAGACCATAGGACATCATACTGAGAAAGTCACTAAAATAGACTAGACTAACCTAGCCGCAACCTAGTGACTACGGAGCTGTTGAAATGTTTGTTGAAATAAAGTTTATTACCTACTAAATAAATTTGTTTGCTTTTTCCACCATTTGTAATTTTTCTACAGGCAATCCTTAATTTGGCTTTAGGTTTCAAATGCCGTTCATTTTGGGGGAAACTTTACTCGGATTTCACCTACTTTAAGAGAACCGTGGTCTAATGGGTTTCATTAAGAGCTCCGTGGTCAGTTTCACGCTTAAACTCAAACTCAAACTCAAAACGTTTATTGCGACATTGTGGTGGTATATGGTGATATATATATATAGAATTTGAAGAACCGACAATGAACCCAGTGAGGGCACTGCAATATCTTACATCTAACTTGCACAATAATAAAATATCATAAAATGGTTAACTTTATAACAGTGAGATCATTACCTACTATTATCTACAGTATTAGCGTAACATTAAAGTATAATAATTATAAGATTTACAAGCATTTGTGTATGTGTACCTGTGTGTATGTTATGAGTGTGTTTGAGGGTGTGTAAGTGCATGTGTGTGAGTGTTTGTGTGTGATTATAGAAAGTGTGTTTCATTTAAATATTCTTCAATGCTGTAGTACGCTTTTTGGAGGAGATGATTTTTTACTTTCTTTAGGAATTCTATTTCGTTAGAAATATTTTTGTAACTATCTGGAAGTTTGTTATAGATGGTTATGGACATAATATATGTGTTAGTGGATTGCAATGACATATTAATTTTTGGGAGGAGAATTTTGTGTTTGTGTCTGAAGGAGTATAAGTTATTCAGTGTGTCTCTGGTCTTCTATGTTTCTGGGTATTTTCTGACTAGCTTTATTATTTCGAATAAGTAAATAGAGGGGAGGGTGATGATGCTATATGTTTTGAAATGTGGTTAACATGTGTGTGTTGGTTCTATGTTTGCTATAATTCTCAGCAGCTTTTACTGCTCACACTGGAGATGCAGGTTCGATTCCTAACCATGTACCAATGAGATAATTAATTTATCTGAAGTACATTATACGGACGTTCTAGCGGTGATGGAAAACATCATGAGGAAACCTTCATTACTCCATAGCTGCGGCGATGCTACCCCGTATGGAAAAAGGCGTGATGCTATGATGATGAGTCACCTACTTTTGGGGAATTATGTTTTATGCCGGCAACCCTTATTAATTACCTACTTCTATTTCCATCTCAAAGGTATACGCCTGCACCCGGTTTATCTTTTCTCTGTCTATACGATAGGTTAGGTATAGATATTGAGGAGATACAGATGTACATAATGTTGGGTGCTTTAGTTGAGCAGCTAATTGAACAAGAAACAAACAGCTAATATCTAAAATTCGTAATAAGTAACGTAATGGTCCATGTTTGACAGGTTGAGTCAAACCAATAACAACAATAGCGGTTCAATAAAATGTCAGATTTAATATTGCTGGAAATTACTGAATGAAAAGCCACGAACTGATAGAATTTTATGTTGAAGGAATGAAATTGATTCAGAATATTATACAGGGTGGAATTTTGTGACACCACCTGGAGGGCAAGTGCTCTAAATAATGGAGGTAGCAAATGTCCCTCAAAGGAAACATTCTTTTGTTTTTGAAAAGAAACAAAACTGCATTCAAAGATTTTGAAAAATACGCTTGCCACAACCAGGAATCGAACCGGCTAAAATTCGAAAAAAACATCATCCTGACTTTTATGGCGGCAATCGACAGGGTCAATCATAAGGATCACATCTCTCTAACAAACATAGTAAATTAAATGAAAGGAAAACATGAAATCTTAAAACTTATTTTTTTATTAACCTAAACACATGTAAAAGCTAACTAATTAGTTGTTCGAAATGGGCCTCTCGTTGAATACATAAATTTATTTTTCAAAGGAACTCTTTTTCAGTAGCCTTTAATAGCGTGTTGTGGTGAATATGAAAAATTGTACTGTAAACCTCAGCCCTCAAGTCGTTCACAGTTGCATAGGATTTGAGGTAAAGTTTATTTTTTACATATCCCCATAAAAAAAATCCAGAGGGGTGAGGTATGGTGATCTTGCAGGCCATCGGATTGTGCCGTTTGTACCGATCCAGGTCCTGAAATTGTTATTAACATAGGCTGCGGTCATTCTGCTGTTATGGGCTGGAGCACCATCTTGCTGTAATATTACACGGTTTCGCTCATCCTCGGGTAAAACATTCAACTCGTTTCGTAAGAGGGCCAGTATTTCAAGGTATTTGACCGAGTTTAGATAGATGCCTTTCATAAATGTGGATTAACACAACCATATTTCTCAGTATACCGCACCAAACGTTGAAAGAAAATCTTACTTGACTGTTAGTTTCATGAACACGAACAGGATTAACTCTAGACCAATAATGGTTATTGCGGCGGTTGTACATGCCATTATTACTAAAGTTGGTTTCGTCAGACCACACAATGTCACTCAAAAAATTCGGGTTACGGGCAACTTCTGTTGGCACGGTTTGACAAAATTGTAGTCGTCTCTCAGGATCTCCAGGATGTAATTTTTGAACCAACCGGCCATCACGATAACATTTCCACTTATACTTTTTCAAGACTTTAAGTACCTGAGTATGGGTGGTTCCAATTTCTTCGGCTGCTTCTCTGCTTGAAGCCTTTGGATATGCTTCAAAATATGTCAACACACTTACAACAAAATCGGAATTTTCGCGCTCGAGCAGCTGCGGACGATGACTTTTGTAACTACCAAATTCTTTCCAATTTTGTACCATTCGCC
Organism: Argyresthia goedartella; assembly: GCA_949825045.1. NCBI lineage: Eukaryota > Metazoa > Arthropoda > Insecta > Lepidoptera > Argyresthiidae > Argyresthia > Argyresthia goedartella. The sequence continues at coordinate 8,660,719 of OX463812.1, read as the reverse complement.
TCAAGACGAATCGAGTTGGTACTTGTCGGTCCCGATATCTCTCTCCGTACCACCGTAAAGCTGACATCTTGGCGATTGGCGATTGGAGCGGTGTCGAACGCATAGTCAATCGAACACTCGACACAGTGACAAAGTGGCTGAATGCCAATCTACTAACGCTTAATGTGTCAAAAACTAAATTTATAACTTTTTCTATTAGATCAAGCACCCAACCGAACAGACCGATAATTTTCAAAATGCACGATGAGTCATGTAATAGATCTCCCAGTTGTCCCTGTGCGTCCTTAAGTTCTACAGACTCAATCAAATACCTAGGAGTAACTTTGGATAAACACCTGTTGTGGATAGATCACATCAAGAACTTAACAACAAGAACCCGAAAATTAATTTATGCATTTAAAAGACTGAGACACATTGTCAGCTCAGACACTCTTCTCATGGTGTACAGAGCCCTGGCGCAATCAATACTGACATACTGCATCTCTGCGTGGGGAGCTGCCTCGATAACGCATCTATTGCAACTGGAACGAGCTCAACGGGCACTACTTAAAGTTATGTTCTTTAAACCCAGAGTGTTTCCCACTGAGAACCTGTACAAAGAGTGTTCGGTGCTGACAGTGCGACAACTCTACATTCAATCAATTCTACTCAAACAACACACAACTATCTCAACGGCTAGTATGGAGGAAAACACACAAAAAAGGAGGAAAAACATTATTTTCAAAGTTCCACCAATTACAACATGCTTTGGTGCAAAACATATATCTAAAATGGGGCCTTTTATATACAACAGAGTCAGTAAATATATCAGCATATTAGCACTGAATCGGCACGAATGCACCAGAACAATCACACGGTACTTGTTGCAACTTAATTTTGAGGAAACAGAGAAATTATTTGCTATACCTACCTAATTGGCTAAATATTTTATCTTACACTTCACAACACACGCACACACACACTCTCACACACACTCTCGCACCCATGGCATCTAAGATCCAAGCTATAATTAATCAATTTATATTATGTAGCTACAAATTTAATTAATTAATGTGTAAATTTATTCATACTTTCATTAAATAAAATCTTAAAATGTACCACCTAAATAAAATAATTTTAAATAAGAGCATAAAACACAGCCAAAGAGAGACGCTGTAACCCTACTATACAAGTTTTACTTAGTGTAGGGGACAGAGCTTCCCTGAGGTACGCAAAACAAATATCAGCAGTGTAATAATTAAATGCTATTCCATACCTATTGTACCTACCTATGTAATTTTTCAGCACGAATAAATAAATTTGATTTGATTTGATTTAAAAAAAAAAGCTTGCATGAAATCAAATTGTTCTTGATAAGCCATTTTGACGATTAGTAATGCTGCAGCTGACAAACAATTTGACAACAATCAAATGTGAATAGCAAAAGACTATCGCGACTTCGTATTTTTTTTTTATTTATGGTACACGCAAAAAAAAGGTCTCATCCAAGAGCCTGCATTACAAACACGCGTAAAGATGATATTGTGAACAACACAATGTAGGTACCTATCTGATGGATCCTTGAGTAAAAGTGACTTATCCTGTCTTTAATGGTTTTCCTTGCATTTGATTTACTATGTTTGTTAGAGAGATGTGATCCCTATGATTGACCCTGTCGATTGACGCCAATAAAGTACAGGTGATGTTTTTTCGAATTTTAGCCGGTTCGATTCCTGGTTGTGGCAAGCGTATTTTTCAAAATACGCTTGCCGCAGTTTTGTTTCTTTTCAAAATAAAGGAATGTTTCCTTTGAGGGAAATTTGCTACCTCCATTATTTAGAGTACTTGCCCTCCAGGTGGTGTCACAAAATTCCACCCTGTATATTATGATGATTGAGTTTTAGATTGATTTCATTCCACAAGCGTTGTTAAAATAATTTATCAAATATCACCTAATAAAAAACTAAACATTACTTAAAGTATCTTCACTAGACAGTTCCTGAATTGGTAAATTCAAAATAAAAAATATTTCTATTTCAAACAGTTAAATTTCGACCAGTTATTTGGTCAAATTGTATGTTATTGATATATTTTTTTTACAACCTTCGTCCCCGCATATTTCAATTATTCGTGCTTTTATTCAATTCTTCTTCTTTTAATATGGCGTGCTAACCTCTTTTGGGGAATTTTTTTCGAGTGTCAAGTGTATTTGAAAGATCACAATTTGGTCAGGTTCTCTTATTTGAAAGATCACAATTTGGTCAGGTTCTCTTATTTGAAAGATCACAATTTGGTCAGGTTCTCTTATTTGAAAGATCACAATTTGGTCAGGTTCTCTTATTTGAAAGATCACAAGTAGGTCAGGTTCTCTTATTTAAAAGATCACAATTTGGTCAGGTTCTCTTATTTGAAAGATCACAATTTGGTCAGGTTCTCTTATTTGAAAGATCACAATTTGGTCAGGTTCTCTTATTTGAAAGATCACAATTTGGTCAGGTTCTCTTATTTGAAAGATCACAATTTGGTCAGGTTCTCTTATTTGAAAGATCACAAGTAGGTCAGGTTCTCTTATTTAAAAGATCACAATTTGGTCAGGTTCTCTTATTTGAAAGATCACAAGTAGGTCAGGTTCTCTTATTTAAAAGATCACAATTTGGTCAGGTTCTCTTATTTGAAAGATCACAATTTGGTCCAGGTTTCCAGGATCTCCATAGAGAACCTGAAATACGTATTGATTGTAATCTGTTGATCGTTAGCACTACCCGGTACGACGTGAATCAAATAAAGAACGAAACGAAATGTCAAACTAACTGTCATGGCTAATCTGTGTTCAAAGTATCGTTGGATTTAAAAAAAAAAAAATATTGCTAAGCAAAATTTTGACCAGCCTTTAGTGAAATCTAGTGTATTTTTGTTATCAACTAGTGTCGTCAACTGAATGTGGAATCCTACAGCGAGTGATTCTACCGGAATTTCGTGAAAAGTGGTCGATAGATCTTTGTTTACTAACAAGATCGTGTATAAATCACGTGTACAAAACACATACCTTTACCTTTACCTTACGCATAACCACAAATTGCATTGTTTGTAGTACAATTTATTTGAGAATAGCATTTTATTTGCACAAATTCTGTTTGACACAATTTATTTATTTGAACAAATTCAAATTTACGTTTTTATTACATTATATAAAAGTATTTGTTATGAGAAAACGGTTGACCCTACGTAAAAATGTTGTTATGACCTTTTCTGCGCAAAATATGTGTAGCTATATTTGTTTGTTATTTGCTGATATAAATAGGAAATCGTTTTGTTTTGGCTGGCAACACTCAAACGCAACATTTTCATGAGTACCTCTGTCAACATTATGTTTATCCAAGGCCAAACAAAAAGTCTGAGACTACTTCCATCATCAAGGAGCCCACGGGTATATTTGAAACCCAACTTCTGTACTAATTTTAAATTAAAGTGTGCATCACAGCGTAGAATTGAGCCCTGCATTGTTAATCTCCGTGAGATCGCGATGAAGCGCGGTTTAGTTTGGCTAGGTGCCAAAGTTGGCAATCATATTGTTATCTTCGAAATACCTCCTCGCTACAATCGTAATATAGACTTGTTGGCCTGTGTATTTTTAAATAATGAAAAATGCGTTGACGCAGTGTTCATTTAAAAATATCGAATTTTTTCAGGGTTTCGTATGGTCTGACTTTTGGATGTCATGTCTATCCCAGTACGACTTGTTAACTTAAAAAATATGTTAATTTCGGTCCGTTTCGGAAGAAAGTTTGAAACTGGGCATACATGTAGCTTTTATATAAGTAAGTGCTTTAATCTTGAAAGGCTGAAAAACTTTTTTCTCTCCATCCTGTGTGACCCAACTGCTTATGTTTATTGGAAATCGAGGAGAAAACCGTGATAACATGTTCTTTATAAAATTATCTACATGACAATATTTGGATGTATGTTGATACGACCTATAGCTTAAAAAGTATGCTAACATTCATTGGTGTAAGTGAAAATCAACTCGATTATATTCATAGCTCTGTAAGCGCATGGCCCGAAAATCTTTTGGACCTGGAGCTCTATTTTTAAATCACTCGCGTGGCATAATATATCGAATGAGACATATGTCGGTGTTGCCATTAAATTTGGAAATGTTGATTTTTATCCGTTGCACGCAGAAAACGTAAAAACCGGTAAATATCGCATAGGAAACGGAATTTAAATGCTCTCTTACTAAAGGCTGTATGACACTTATCTGTTCAGTTAAGCTGCCTACTAAACCCTAGCAATAATATGGAACAAAACGGGCTGTTCAATCTGTCGCAAATGTCACATATTTGACGTTTGGATTCCAATTTTAAAAAACGCGCGAAAACAGCAAACTCTGACACTTCAAATTGTTGACATTACCTTTGACGTATTTGACGTTTATTCTACTATTCGACTTGCGCAACGAGTGGTGCTGACCACTCGTTGCAGGCGAATGACTTAAAAATACGGAATTTCAGATGTCGAAGGAAAATCAGTAGAAAAGAGCGTTTGCGTGACATAAAAGTCATGCGAGCGATTCAAAAACAGAGCTCCTGGGCGTTATTTTTGGCGTTGGGACTTCCAGTAGGGACTACTCTACCAGATGAAAGACAAGAAGTGGCGTTGCCGGAACTGGAAACAGCTAGCAGTAGCTACTCAATACAACGCTATTTAACCAGGCAACGAACGTCATGAAAATTTGTCCAGGGGTTTCTTATACCTGGCGTAGGGTAGCACTAAGAAGGGATTTGGCGAAATTCCTCCCCTAAGGTGGGAAAATGGGGGGGAAACACTTTGAATATAATTGTTGACCCCCCATTCCGTCCCCCTTAGTTGGATCACATTTGAAATAGTTGATTATTTACCAAGGGACTAAAGAAATACTTTTGAGGTGAGAGCGTTCCAGAGCGGAGCGAGGGATTAAAAGTGCATCAATTGAGCTTAACATTGTTTGTTACTCCTGAGGTGGACACTCTACTTTTATCACCCTCCATGAAAAAAATTGTAAGTTAAGATATGATAGAAATAATACTAGACAAGTTATGAATAACAATAGTATTTATTTACATACACTACGGTATGTAAAATATTTTCAAGGGCATCACTAAAATGTCTTTGCTTGCGGCGGCTCTGTGTAGCGGGTTGCTCCCCTCCCTCAAATATGGCGAGGGGGGTGATGGCTGGTGCACAAGTCATATTCGTGAACGGGAGCTGCTTGGGGGGACTGGTCCAGTCTGGTTTCTCATAAGTTATGTTCATTACAGCTTACGTTTGTTCTAATGTATTTCTTTTGTAAAGTTGTTATTTTGAGATATCTTAATGGCACTCATAGAAACGATGTTATAATATTGTCATTGGATTAGAATATTTTTATATTGTACATTGTAGCATATATTTTTTTACTAAAATTTAAAAAATTACATCCCCGTGGAGTTTGTTGGTGCTGTCTTCTCTGACGGGCGTATTTCAGAAGCACTGGTAGAGTTAATGGAGTTTCTTTTTCCTGTGCGATATACATCCATGAATCACCACTTGCAAGGGAAAATACGTTTTTAAACGTATTTCCAATGTTGCCGTGGGAGCGTATTTCAGGTTAATCAGCGTACTATCCGGATACAACTTAAACTATCAAAATCTAAGAATATTGTAGCTTAAATCCCAATGTTACCATTAATAATAACGTACAAATACCGATTTGTCTGCAATAAATATAGTGTCCCACGACTCAGCATAATAAAGCGGCATGTGTATTCCCATAAAGGCTGGCAAAGACACAGTTGCGCCAACGTGCAGCCACCAATATATCTAAATGGCTCTTGAAAGATAGGTAGATACAGTGACGCCGCTTCATCAAATACCGACACGGTGCGATCTTATCTACTTTATTATTATTATTATTATTTCGGGCCCGTTGTGTCTCACTGCTAGGAGAAACCCTACCTCCCTTTTTTCCGACTTCAGCGAGGCTTTGTGTTTGCCCGGTATGTATATATGTATGTATGTCAATTTGTTGCACCAGAGCATATAAACTACTAGTCAGAATTTGACAAATGAGGTATCGTTAGAAGTATATTGATCGTTTGCTGGTTATAGGCTATGTGACGTCACACTAATTCAATATGGCGTCCTATAGAGGGCACACAGTACCGTTGCCTCTTTAAGTTTTCGAACAGGGCCTTTTTATGAAATTTATGGCCTTAATTCGCATATTCTAAAAAAAATACTAGCAATTGCTGATAATTAAATTATCTGCTTTGAAAATGTGAAGCGATGAGGGTGTCCTCGAATATAGAAGAAGTCCGGTGGCTGCGTTGGTTGTAGATATTTAATCCGTAAAAAGGAGATCTCCGCCGCGAGGACCACACTGTTCCGACAGCGTATGCTCGGACGTTCTAAGTTCTAACCAAACAAACTCTCTTACGCGATGCAGGATCGATTTATCAATCGTTTTCTGCGATCCGTGATGACATCTGGTGACAACTTCTGTCAACTGCTGCGTTTTGTGTTGCTTGACATCTATCTTGTATGTTGATTTGTGCATCGCCTCATAGGTGACGCCAGTATCTTATCATATGTCTGTGACGTCACATACCGACTGCCCAGTGGCTATAGGTTGCATACTTTTTTTTTATTAAACGGGTTTTAGTTTTTGAACTTGTTCCACCCCCGGCGATCCAGAGCGGTTATACACCAGCTCTCGTCCTAAAGGCTTAACTCATCCCCCCATATCTTCCCCTATTTCAATAATATCCTATGTATATAATAAATAATAATAATAATCGTTTGTTCAGTAATACGTGTACAGCTGTCTTGTTATAATAATACACAGCACACACACACAGCAAATTGACCCCGAAAAATGTAATAAACACAACCTAACTAACTAACTAGCGTCACGCTTTTTCCTAGCCAAAATAACACACAAAACTTACGAAATTAGTGAAATAATATGCCAAATTCCATAAGCACTTACATTTATTGCCTATCTGCCGCCATCTCCGCATTTGCATATAAATTAAATCATTATGATTTAAATATGATAATCTGCAAATTAAACATGGGGCTGCCAGGTGAGCTGTTACCAGAGTCGGGGTCCCAACTACATCTGGGGTTTCGATTATGATATTTAATTTGACTTCCCTAAATTTTATTTTTAATAGTCATCCAATTATGAGTAATAGTAGATTTTCAAATGTACACCCGTGTGCTCCTTGATGATGCAAGTGTGGAAGTAGTCGCAATCTCTTCTTCGTTTGACCTTGCAGAAACATAATTTCGATAAACAACACGCCCAATTGATAGCATTTCAAATTATTAACACCCTAATTTTAATAGCTAATTCGAAAGTTGGTCGAGAGCTCAAGGGATTTTCATTTTACCATTTTCCAAAAATTTGATTTTTCATATTTAAATAAATTTTTAAGTCTTGAGTTTTTGGAAAAAGTTGATGTTGGTATAATGGGCCATGTTACCTTTGCCAGAACATAAAAAAAAATCATTGTCAAGGCTTTGTCTTTGCCTGTCCCAGAAAGTAAAAAAAACAAAGGCTGCGTTCGGTTTGAACGTTGACGCCCGCCATGAGCCCACCTTACATGCTATCTCTTTTGCAGGCGAAGAACTTGTATAGTGCTATTCTTCTGCTAGTTTTATGCGGGTGTGGGTGGACGATCAAATAAATCGAACGCACGGTTATGCTTACTATAATTGACAGCTAGTGTTAGCTAGTATTTTTTTAATGCTAGGCAAAGGTATTTGTAGTTCTTCTGCCTACATCCTCGATATCTGAATTATTTCCAAAGTATCTTTAAAACGAATGAATAGAAAAATATATGTGTTTCGTATTAAGCATTCAAATTTATCTCAATGGACATTGGATATCTTTTTACCTAAACAAAAATGAAATGTTGTCAATAGATGCGGTTGAGTGTTGCCAGCAAAAAAAAAAACGTTTTTCTATGTTCTCTTTTTATTATTTTATTCTCTCTCTTGTCTTATTTTCGCTATATTTTTTGGGTAGATGTTGTTCAGCAGTTTGATATAATTATTTGCGATACCTTGTTTGGTTAGTGCCTCCCAGATAGCAGAATGTTCCAATGAGTCAAACGCTTTCGTGTAGTCTATGAAACATATGTATAGCGTCCTTCCGTATTCTTTCGTTTTCTCTATTAACGTGTTTAATTAAATACAAAATCATCAGCTACAAAAAGTAGCGGTTTAACAGCTGGACGGATTTTAATGCGGTTTCCTGTAGTTGGTATATTTCACTGCAATGGTTCTTAAATACGTGTTGTTAAAATCGGTTTAGGAGTTCAGTTATCAGCTTAACAAGGAATGGCGGTCAAACGTGTGGACGGTTTTTTGAAGTTGGACTTTACTGCGATGGTTCTTAGATGATTTTGTTAAAATCGGTTCAATATGTGTCGGTACAAAAGTTTTTTTAATGTTGATATATAGTTAGTGTACGTGAAGTGTGAATTGTATACTGACTGACGGTAGTTACATCCCCGGCTTGGCTAGACCGTCGCGCTCGACGTAACGTAAGTAATGGGATAACCCTAGATAGTACCTTATCGAGTGAGTGAAATATTTTCGTTATTGGGTATCTACACCTGCAATGAAGGGAGAATTAAGGGTCTCCCACCCTGAATTATCCAGTAGGCTATTGGAAATAGTTGTACTTACTCTAATTTTATAGGGCTTATGTTTAAACGATCACCAAAAACGCACCTATTTTACTAACAATAAATTCGAAACGACCGCCAGAATGAGTAAACGATCACCAAATTGTGTTTGGATAAATGATGATCACCAAACTACTTTTTATGTTTTGTGTAGTTAAGTTTTTGTTTTAAGTATTTTTTGTTGTTCTTACGTGTTCAACCTAACACGAAGGATAAAGGGAGCTTCGCTTCGCTGACCCCCTTTACCCTTCACCTAAGCTACCGCAGTATTTTGCCCCGATATTTTCTACAACTTTTGGAGATCATACCTTTGATCATCATTTGATGATTTGGTAATCATACCATTTGTTGCCATTTTATAGTACGTACTTATACATAGCGTATACAAACTTACCTCATATTGTTACTGAATTCATATACAGAATATTCAGTCAGGGCTCTTAACCATAAACATTACCTCTTCAATACCATCGGCGTTAGCTAACGCCAATTTTTCAGTTATAGGTTTTAAATGTTATTACCTAGGCATAAGCTTCACAATCGCGATCCGACCGAACTACAGAGGTTAAGCCCTGGTGACGCGACAGTGTAGCCACTGTGCCCTTATAGGTTTTGAATTTAATTAAAATAGCATCAGTTTCAAAATCGCGATGCCTCATAACCAGGTCATGGGCTCGAGAGGTTAAATCGTCCTTCATCCGCTTCTTATTTGTCTGTACTACCTGTCACTTAGGCAAACAATATTTTGCATTTCCGCAATGTGCCAATTGAACACAGATCAAAATAATCGACTGTAATTATGAAATTACATTACAATTGACTACGATGACGTAATCGATTAAAAACGAACAAGTTTCAAGTTTTAACATTAACAACGTTAAATGAAAATTTATTAATTTTTCGTAATATTTAAAAAAATGTCACAATAAATTATATGTTTTACTGAAATCAAAACTATCGATGACTGTTATTGTGATATAATGAATATTGATATTCGAAACCATTGTAATATTTTGATTCGATTATTTTTACACATTAGTAAAAGTATACAGGAATATTTTATCTGTGGTGACCTTTCCTTAATCCTTCACAATCCGCCATTATAAAAAAAAAGTTTTGTTTACGTTGTTCGATTACTGTAAAAGTGGTGAAAGTATAATTCAAAGTATTTTAGAGCATTTAATTTAAATTTTCCTCATAGTCGGTGTGAAAAGTTGTATGTGTCACTCAGGAGCAAAATTATTTTCGTCATGGGCGTTAACGCTTGAATGCTTCGTTACGCTCAGGATTCTAACTTAGAATCCCTCGCTACGCTCAGGACTCTATCGTAGAATCCTTCCCTTCACTCTGGATTCAATGTACCGCCCTCGCCGTAAATACATCATTTTGCTCCCTTGTGACACAAAATAACTATTTACAAACATTTATATTCAAGCACATACATTGTACGTATGGTCTGAGAGACAGAGGAGGGGAGCCTCGCAGGGGTGGGGGGGGGCAGAGCTTCGAACCGCAACGCCCCGCAGAGGTCGTCTGCAACGGTACTGAAGCCCGAAATATTCTTTTTTAATTATTTAACTATTCTTTTTAAACTATTTTTTAAATAATAGGTCCTTACATATGAATTTGGCGTTTCGCCGTACTGGCCACTTTGATCTCAAATATCTCCTCTATGGTTAGGAATTCCAAATTCAAATTTATACAGCTATTTACTCATGTATATTTGTGTTTCTAAAATTATAATTAATTTATTTTTTCCTCAATTTTTTTTTCTTGCGTCGCTCAGCTTACAAAATGGAAAACTTGAAATATCGCGTTATTTACGAGTATGAGTCCTACCGTGTCACCATCGCTGCAAAAACGGCTCGAAGGATTAATAATGTGTATGGCGACGGTGCCGCAATAGAAAACACAGTGCGTTTTTGGTTCCAACGTTTTCGTTCTGGAAATTTCGACCTGCAGAACAAGCCCCGTGGACGGCCGGAGACCAAAGTTGATAATGAAGAATTGAAGGCTATTGTGGAAGCGGATCCATCGCAAACCACGTCCGAGTTGCAGTTGCTGCAGGCTGCAGTGTTAGTGATAAAACTGTTTTAATCCACTTGAAGCAAATTGGGAAGGTGAAAAAACTTGAAAAAATTCAACTCCGATGGGGCAGTCCAAACCGCCTTCAAAGATGTTATTGATTCCCGTCCGATTGTTTTTTTTAGTAAAGGGATCGAAGAACTACCTATGAAATTGCAAAAGTGTATAGATAGTAATGGTACATTCTTTGATTAAATAAATATATTATATTAAAAAAACGACTTTATGTTCCTCCCATGCAAAACGCCAATTTCAGATGTAAGGACCTAATATTTTCCTCGTGACGTCACTTCTCTTCTCAGTTTTGGAAAGGTTGTGGTTACTAGGTGGTTCTTGATGCTGGTTGTTTCTGACTACAAAACTATAATATTAATATTTGTTTACGTTCCGACTGATATCTTTGCGTTATCGACTGGCAGGAAAACTGTTGATACTTGACAGTTTTACAGAACAGCCAACGTTTTCTCAGTTGTTTTTTTTACATGGCCAATTGTGCTCAAACAATATTTAACTACGATACCAAATAACCTACTCAACTCCTAAACGAATATCCAACCTGAGAAAAGTTCTCGGATATCCACAGCAAAAAATACGACGTCTTAATTCCAAAAACCCGTAGCACGCAGTACGTACTCGTAAAAGCGCAGAACCGTAAATCATGTCTGGGATGTTTATATGTGCGTGAAGTCGCTGATTCTGGTTCCCACCACACAGGGTAACCTAGAGTGGCGCCGGGACAATGTGTATGCCTGTATGTTTGTTTTGTTCGCGGTTCACTCACTTCCGGCCCTTATCGCACAAGTAAATCTTCCAAATGCGTTATCTACAATAATATTCATCCCAAAAGAGCTGTAACGGAACGTTCCGGAATAAGCAAATTGTTGGCAGCAACAAGTAGATTGCCGCCGAGAGATTCCACACCCCGGCTTGTGTCTGGAAATCAATGGCATCGACCTCTGGCTAACGTGGAACGGAACGTATAGAGCATAAATTGTATTTTCGTTCAGAAATCACGGACTCAATTGCTGTTTATTATGCCCGGGGATAACGATTTTACTATTCAACAACTTAGCGTCATCCTTTTTCTATACAGGCGGTAGAGGCAAAGTTGCGCGCACATTTTGATAGTTAATCAATACTCAATTTTGAATGATACGAGGCTAACCCATCGCCACAGGATGTGGAGATGTACACTTTCCTCACGATGCTATTCCATCAGTGTTAGAACGTCCGTATAAGTTTCTTAAAATAAATTACCTATCTCATTGGTACATGGTCACCACCGGGATTCGTACCCGACACCGCGTTGGACGTAAGCACTAGACCACGATCGAAACAATGGCATCGACCTTTGGTCTACGTGGAACGGAACGTACACCACAAATAGTGTTTTTCGTTCAGAAATCTCGGGATTAATTGCTGTTTGTGTTGCGCAGAGGATAACAGTTTTCCTATTAGTAGATATGTAATATAATAGATTTAAGTAGATATTTGAGTAATTGTAATAAATAACCCGCTAACTAATAAGAGAGTTCCCCAATAGTGCTTTTTTGCGTATGTTTAATTTACCTACATTGTACACACTTTGACTACGCCTGTTGTAGGTACTCAACTTAACCTACTGCATATAGTAATCAGAGCAATACAAATACGATCAGACTCCCTTGTGAGAAGCAGGATGCAGCCAAGCCCGAAAAGATTGCAGCCGCCTAGAGAATTGACTCAGTTAAGGTAGAATATGTAGAGTTTAGAACTCGTTTACGTTAATGCTATTTTAACATGCGCCTAACTCCCGTTTGATAGTAAAATTATAAATCCCTATTAGTGCAGTAGCGTTTCACGTTTCGCGGAGGGGGGTTGATAGGGGGGAAAGGGAGGAAGGAGGGGGGAGAGGGTTGTACAGCACACGGGCTGCTGCTCAGTTTGTGCCAGTTTGCAACAATGGAGCAGTTATGTAACCCAAGATGCTTGTTTCAAATATCCATATTTGAAACATGGAACGATGCTGGAAAAAAAGACGTCGGATTCGTTAGCTGTAATGATGCTGGCTGGTGGTATGCTTGGTTGGTGTAGGATGCTTTGCTATACAGTTCCTTTATATCAAAAACCTCTTTGTTATAGGAGCCATGGATTCTCTCTGTCGTCGTAGGAACCAGAAACGGCTGCAATATATATAAACCAGAACTTCTGAAAAAGATCCAGTAGGAATAACTTCTCAGTTACCTAAGTGTATCGCTCTACCAGCCAATCGATTACCTATGTTTAGCACATTACTCATTCATTCCAGACCTGAGAATTTAATTTGCACTAAGTACATTTCAATGTAGCATTGGAATATAATATTGAGTAGTACGATATTACCTACTTTGAATAAAACATTTTAAAGCTCGATACCTTTTATAACTGACTTGAGTTCTCAGTAAGATTACGGGATCAGAATCGATTTATAAATTGGCAGGAAAAAAAGGAATTCTATTCTGAGTAGACAATAACAAGTATTACCAGTACCTTATACCCAAATACCGGACCTTACTGCACCACATACCACGTTGTTAGTGGCCACATCGCTATAGAATGCCATTTCGCCACACATTGCACGCCGCCCACTATTGGGTAGACGCAACAAGCAAACAATGCGAGCGATCGATACAGAGCATTCCAGAACGGTAGTACACGGCAGCAATACGGGCAAATGCGGGGGATCGTGCCGTGATTATCGACAATAGGTAGACGTGATTTTGGTCTCACGAGAGTACTTGAGTTTCAACCCGATTGCCACATGAGGGTATAATGGTTTTCGGCCTCTATTTTCGGGTCACTAGCCAATATGGCTACATGAATTTTAATACCATTTTCCTAGAGTCGCGCTATTACTTTCTGTGCGTCGGTTTTCTGTCATTATAAATTGCGTGAAAGGCTATAAACAAAGTACCTAACTAACTTTAACAGGTGTATCAAAAGCACTGCTTATTTTAGTTCAATCTCGGCAAAGTCCGTTATCAAGGAAAACAATTATCCAGCACTTACTTCAGTTTGGGCAAAGATTATGACTCAAAACGACACACCAAACATGACCTCCCATTTCAGAAAAACAGGGAAGTAATCTACTATTGTACCATCAGCAAAAGCTACGATGATCAACTTTAGAACTCTAGTCCTCGGAATTATGGCCGAAAAATGGATCAACATGGTTTTTGCTGAAAGTACTTGATATTTTCACAGGTCTGGTATCTGTGGTGAGTTTTTACATTAAAACCATCTAAACTTGGTCTTCCGATTCCAGATTCCTGTTTGTTAAAACAGCGTAATAATAGCAGTTTCATCCAGACGGTCGGGTCTTTCTCATTGGCTGGTGTGCTAAAAGTTGTCTTGTAAAATAAAGTTGTGATTATAAAGACTCTTCTTGCATGTTTAGCGTAAGATTTATGCTAAGTGTTGTCTAAGGAAATACGTCAAAAAACTCTCAAGCGGCGATGATTTTGCTACCTATGGATTCGAGTAATAATAATAATAGTAATCGAGTAATAATTCTTTATTGCACAGAAATCTTAATAGTAAGGTAACAAAACATTTCATGAGCAAAGGCGAGCTTATCTCTAAAGAGAGATTTATACTGGAGTAATAAATAACACGTATATTTTGAAAATTAGATAATTTTAATAAGCCCTTGTCCCCATACTAGGATTCACTGTATCGTGGGGACTAGTCTCTGCCAGACCATTAAATTTGTAGTAAGGGTACGAGCGGGCCTTAGATATTGTCAAAACCTCAAACACCCTGTAGAGAAAAGAGAGCCCAATTTGCCCCGATCCCAGCCGACCCCCTTTCCCGATAAGCCCTTCTTTGATGCCATACGGGCATGACATACTTAACCATTCTCTTTCTACTCGTGTAGGAAATGTTCTCTTTGTATACGATAACTGTGAGTCGCCGCACCCCGTACGCAAGAATCTATGTAAATATAAATGTAGCCCACTAATGTCCCCACCGAGAGGCACAGGCCTTTACCCGGATACGAGTAAGATTAAGCCATACTCCAGCACGCTGGCTCAGTGCGGGTTGGTGGAGGGGTTTAACGACCACTACCACGTAGCAATAGCACCCGGGACCGAAACACTGATCCGTTCCGTATCCGTTCGATACTGTACTTTTAATTATCTCATTAAAAGTACATGGTCGGGAATCGAACCTGCATCTCTTGTGTGAGAAGAAAGCTTGAAACCCATTAGGCCACGGTGCTCTTGAATCTAGCTACCCTTAATTTAAGCAGTGTTTTAACTAGTGGCTCAGTGAGCTGTAGACGTCGCGAGCGACACAGGAAAGCGTTTCTTTTCTGACCCCTCACACCTTCGACCCCTTGAAGTTTACCGGATGAACAAGTGAATTTGTTACAAAGTCAAATAATCCGACTGCACTTTCTCCTAATACTATAAATGCACCTGGTTACGTAGATGGTGTATGAAAGTAGCCGCACATAACTTTGTAACCCCAATGTCCGCCATTTTGAGAAATTTCTATAAACTGAATCGACAAAAAATACAAATAATTATCGTACCTGCTCAAATATTGCAACCTCTAGAGGAGAACAGCTGAAATCCGGGCATACGAAGGCATTTTTGCCCAAGCTAAACGGAGGCTTCAGGCGCTCGGTCAAAAACTGGTTTGTAGGGCTCCGTACCCGAAGGGTGTCAAATGGGACCACTGAGTATATGTACTATGTATGTTCGGAGCTCTATTTTTGAATCACTCGCGTCGTGGCGAGCACTCGCCAAGCGCAACGATTGGTTCATATCACTCGACGCAACTAAGCTCCACCAATCGTGTCGCTTGGAGAGCGCTCGCTTCCGAGGCGAGTGATTCAAAAATAGAGCTCAACATCTAAACCACAGAATCAGAATTTGACAAATTAGGTCGCGGTCAAAATCATAACCCTCCTTATGGATTTGCCGTAGTCGGGCAGAAAGGCGTGAAGTTATTATTGTGATAACTTCACGCCTCACAATAGTTTACTATAAAACCATGTTAATTAGTAAGAACCCTTTTAAATGGCAACAAATATAATGATCACCAAAATATTTTTTTCCTACCCAAAATGGATAAAAGAATACCAAAGTTGCAAAAAATATCAGGGCAAAATACTGCGGTAGCTTAGGTGAACTCCTTCGTGTTAGGTTGAACATGTAAGAACAACAAAAAATATTTAAAACATAAACTTAAGTACACAAAACATAAAAAGTAGTTTGGTGATCATTTATCCAAACACAATTTGGTGGACATTTATCCATTCTGGCAGTCATTTCGAATTTAGTGGTAGTAAAATAGGTGCGTTTTTGGTAATCGTTTAAACATAAGCCCTTTTAAATCAAACTAGGTCTGCAGTCATGTGTCCTTTGCAAATATTATACCTCATATGTTATTATTTTAGTCCGCGTAGGCATTAAACTTTGACAAGGCAATTACTCTGCATTGCTTCAGGCGGGGGGGGCGGGGGCGGGGGCGGGGGCACTCGGGGAGAACAACGCGCGAACTTTGGTCATCGAATCAAAAGTTGAGGCTATTGAATTTATAATAAGCTCTAATAGGGCTGGGGTTTGAAGAACGCATTTCGGATGAGATTCCGATTGGGTGTGCCTGGCGGCGCAAATCAGATATTGATTAAAGCCGTAACAAACAATTAGACTGTATTGAAAAGTTTAACTTTGTTTTGTGTATTGTTTGGATAAAGATGAACTTTTTGACTACCTATTGTAGCTTCCTTATGAAGCCTCTGCTGATGTCTTTAAATCAATCGTTCGATTAGATTTCGCCGACGTCGATAGAAATGTAATTCCTAGTTGCAATATCGTTTGAAATGAACAGTAAATAAACCTCCGGGTTGTTTAATACATGATCGATGTACAGACACGATCAGGTTAAGTTACCCCAATGCAGTCCTACTGGACTATAGTCCTTATGATACACCTAATAAGTACCGTACAAAGTCCGGGACGGATACTTTTGGAACTAAATTGCGTATCAAATAAATCAGCATTTCTAGTTGTAAGGCATTTATCGATGTGGGATAAATATCTTACAACTAGAAATAAACAAAACACAAACATCTATGTATATACAGCCACATACATTGCTTCTGACCCCACACCCCTGTTTCTTAGAAAACAGAAACAGCGACATCACACACATATAAACATCCAAGACCTGTTTTTTTTTTCTTTAAACTTCAAACTTCAATTTTTTATTCAAAAAAGATTCTTACGAACACTTTTTGAATGTCATTTGAATCTATATAATGCAAGAATAACTACTACCGCTTCGAAAAGTGTTATGGCAGCGGAGAAGAAGCGGCGAAAGCGCTTTAACCCGGGACCCGGGAGCCACAAACGCAGCGCCAAAGAGAAAATGCTGATCTTTTAAGCAATTCTTATAATATAGGAAACTTAATGCTAAAAGTTCGACCTACCTATGTACCTTATCCCAGGCGTACGATAAAAAGTTAAGGATCACATTTCCATCAACCAATTTTACTTGGTTCTTCTTTATTATATGACAACCATTGAACTCGGGGGTACAATTACAGTGGTTGTATTTATAAGGTTTTTATTGAGGTAGGGTTTATTTATACGAGCTGATAATTCACTTGATAGATACGATCAAAATATTTGTACATATTGGAATATTATGGCAGTAAATAATTCATTTGTGTGGAGAAAATACGGAGACAAAGTGGATCCAGAGGAAATCCGGGTTCAAGTCCCGGCTCTGAAGAAAGGTATACATACTTTCAAGAGGTTACAGTTTCTTGACACTCTTGAGAGAGAGAATCTGTTCAAGCCCTGATGATCGAACAGATGCTGAAATTCAGTACACTACCAAAATGTCGTGCTGACGTGTACCCTACCCAGTGCAACCGCACTTTTACCAGCCGTGACAGTCGGTCGCCGTGACCGAACCCGGTCGGGGAACATCATCATCATCAATGACGAGATAAAGAAGGACATTGAACATGACTTTGGAAAGTGAAGATCTAGGTAGTTAAGATCAGGACCCTAATAGCGATAATGTTAGTTAAGTGACCCTGTCTGTGCCTAATTCAAAAAATGTATAAAACACACTTTGTGCACTAAGGCCTACTACAAAATTAATGACTTTTTACAATACACCGACAGCTGGCATTAAACCAGTTCATTGCACCCTATATATTATGTTCTATGTAATAATTCATGTTATATTATGTTTTCTTGATTATGTTATGACGTTCATTAAGTCTCAATTTCTGTGCTATTATGAATAAAAATCTTTGAACTTGAACTTGAACTAATTTTACAATCATGACGGTGCCGACGATCGACTCCGACACAATTTTCAAGGCCCTACGTCTAGTGCCCGAAGTCGATGGTAACCTGAATATTCTAAGGCGATTTATTAGAATATGAGACCAACTACAGTATGTGAAACCGGAAGCCGTTCCCGAGCTAGCGGATTTAAGTTTAATAAAAGGATTATTAAACAATATTACCGGTCCTGCCGCGGGGACAGTCTATTCGAATGGAGTAGAAGATAATTGGATAGGCACCCGTACAGTCCTGATTACAAACTTATGAATGCACCTGGTTACGTACATGGAGTGTGAAAGTAGCCGCACCAATAACTTTAATTTCTCCGACATAATACCTCTATAATGACCTCTCGTTGGTGATGCAAGGACAACAAAAAATGCCTCCCTGAAGCAGTTGATGCTGCAGACATTGGTTCTGATTAATATGATTATAATACCTATAATACCTTGAACACTATTTACACACATTGATCTAGCCCCAAACTAGGATTCCCTGTATCTTGGGTACCAGACAACGATACACATACCTATATAGATAAATATTATACTTAGATAGATAAACAACCATGACTAGGGTACAAACATCCGTTGTCATCAAACAAATACTTGCCCCCACCGGGACTCGAACCCTTGGCTTCGTAGGCAGGGTCACTGCCGACTCGGCCATTCGGGTCGCCAATTGCAGCCCTGTTGGACGCGAGCTTTTCGCGACGCCGACCGACTGTGAGCGACAAAAGTAGCTGCTGCATCCAGGAACATAGCGCGCTGTGATTTGTATAGTATACAAAAGTAGCGGCACTTCACTTCTCTTCATCTGGTAAGTTGCAGAATCTTAAGTGCGCGCCTGTTATGCTGGTTGGAGAGTGATCGGAGGACAGGTTCTATGCTGATGGTAAGACCTACAGGAATTTTATGAAGATTTGTACCAAATTGCATATAGTTTTATTATTTATAGTGCAAATCCTAGTCTGCTTATCAAAGTAGAGATTTCTAAATGTTAGGCAATTGTCTAAGAGGTCTTGCTTTATATGTATACCTATATAGACTCGACAAAAAATTGTAAAACCTATATAGCCTGCATGTAAAATGCTGTCTTTGATTATGGATAGTGACCTAAAGGTTTGAGAGTGGAAAATTCGACGTATTCTAGATATAAAAGCTAGGCGAATAAAACTTAGTCAGCAAATCGGGTCCGTAGAAATCTTCTCTATTTTTCACTATTCAGCCCCAGAAAAACAAACAAAAGTATGATCTAAATTGTGTACGTAGAAATCTCTTGTTAGAGATAAGCTCGTCTTGGCATATGTATTTTCCCTTTTTATAAGTCTTTATCTTTTGTTTTGAGCAATTAAGTATTGTTAGCAATTCAATTCATTAGTACATATCAAAACTAACTGAGCTCTCCGTAGGAAGACTTCAAATAATAGTTTAAAAAAGTTTATCGAAACAGTTGCAAGTTTCACGGATACCAACGTATTTATCAATTAATTTTATACATATATAGAAAAATATAGACAGTGAAGCGGCTTCTGAGTTCCGAAGTGTGCCCACTGTACGCTGCGTACTTGGGTATCGGGTCAGCGCGGCCCGGCGCGGCGGTCGATGTGCGCGCGCCGCAACAGGTGCGCTGCCGGGGCTGCTCGGGTTACCCCGGTACCCGCGAGCTGAGGGCACCCGGGTAGCGGGTACGTGGGGGTACCCGGATATATGACTGGGCCTCTGCCATCCCGTAAGGGAAAGTCATGCTATGTTATATTGTGTTATGAGCCGACCTAACTTTACCTTTGACTAGACCTAGCATACGTAACTTAACCTAAGATAAACAGACCTATACAAGGGTTGCTAACAACCTCAAGGCACAAGCTCTGGCGTACGTCAGTATATATTTTTTTATGTTTGTAACTCAGCTTTCCATGCGAGAGGTCCCGGGTTCGATCCCCGGCTGGGGATAAAGAAAACAAATCCCCAGGTCTTGGATTTTTATTTGTGTGTGACGTCGCTGATTCTGGTTCCCAAGACACAGGGTATCCTAGTATGGGGCCAGAATCAATGTATGTGCCTGTATATAAATGTAATGATGTATGTAATTTCTCTGAATAACGAAACTTTTTGCAAAAATTTCCTCTTCAGATGAACGAAACTCTTTACTTACTTACCATGTGTTTATTATCTACAAACTTTTAGCGCCCTCTACATGAAACTAATTTGACAGTTTGTATGGCGACAAGCACGAGAACCTCCTGTAGCTCGAATCTGTATGACATATCCCAATTCGTTTCCATGACAGTCGCTCAACAACAAAAAAAAACATTCACTGGTTCCGGACCCTATTACCAAGCCATAAGGTTGAAAATATGAAGCCCATTACCATGTCAACGGTAGACCAGAGAACGACAGCTCCTGTGATACTAACCTTGTTACCACAAAAAATATTAAACTGTGTTTAACCTCAAAACAAACGTCAAATCCCATACATTTTTGTTTTTAAACAAGTGATGAACAGTAGCCTTTTTTTTGTGGTAAGGTTGTAAAAGTCGCGCTCCGAGCAAACAAACATCCTTCCAAACATTCTATTTGACAAACATCGGCAAACATGTAAATTAAGATGTGATAGTTAACTATTTGCATGCACTTGTTTCCAATTACATCATTTATCATCATTGTCAAGGAGCAATAAGCGAAAATACAAATGAAAATGGAAAGTAAATAGAAAATAAATGTTATTACAACCCGGTTTTATCAGAATATCCCCAGACTGACAATGGCTAGGAAGATTAATTCATTCAAAGTGATCCATATGTTCTTCACTGTAAGGTCTAGCAAGCCCTTAGCAATGCCACCTTCGCTTCAATATCTAATTTCATAAAGAGCTTTCAGCGCCATTCAAACTTGGACTTTAATATACAACTAGAAGGTTTGAACTTGACACGCGGGTGATGCGAACATAAAAGATTTACGTTCTTATTTCACATACATGGCGGAGAGAAATGGATTGTCGGTTTCGTGATGTCTCTATTTGCAGCTGACTTCGTGGTTTACTAGATAAATGTGTTTTCGGATCGGGCCGTACCAACATTTGTCCCTGCATTAGCCCTTTATGTCAACGTCAACACGGTGTCAACTGGGAATATAGGCACATTCAGGGTTCTCGTCCGGTTACTCCCTTTGGTCTTTGTAACGTGCTTATTTTTGCGTCATTCTTAGGTACTACGATCTTACTGCATTGGTATTACTCGACCAGCTCCGCTTTATAACCAACATCGATATCTCTTCCTTTGAAATAAATTTCCAACCAGTAGCTAGTAGTTTCTATTTTGTGAAATCATTGCCGATAGATTTCAACGTAAATTTGAAGTTGGCGAACAGCTTTCAATAATGATGTTATGAAATCTGTTCGCAAACTTGTTTGTTTCACATGTCATCTAAAGCGATTGTTATTGGAATTTGAAAGGGATATGTAATTTGAATTTGATATGTAAAGGAATATGTAAGGGAATATTCTATAAGGCTCGTGTTTTGGCAAAATTAGCAACTCGATTCGTGATGGTTGACTTTTTGAAAATTGCATTAAAATGATTGACCGAGCGATGGAAGCGTCTAATTCCAAATTCCAAATGTCTTTATTACTGTAGATATTTACCATTACTTAGCAATCGTTATTTTTTGCCACTTCTCTACATTGGACCACTGTGGGAGAAGCAGGGCGTAGAATCTCCCACAGATTGATTTTTAGATCTCTTTTAAAAATTGCTTGTGCTTAACTAATACAAACATTATTATCATAATTAATAAGCAGGAATAAATAATTACAAAATTATTAACAACAAGGTGTGTGTTGAGCCAGATTAACCCCATACAGTCCCGTCATTTAAGTAATCTTGAACATTGTAATATCCCCTGTTCGACAAAGTTGCTTTAACATGGTTTTTTAATTGCTCAAATGGCAATTTCAAGATCTCCAGAGGTATCTTGTTGTAGTAGAGAATGCATTGACCCTTGAAAGAATAGCTAACCTTCGCGAGTCTAAACCGGGGCGCAACTAGTCTGTGATTATTTCTTAGCTTAACATTACAGCTATCGCTAAGTTTGGAAAGTGTTGTAAGGTTCTTGCGTACATTCTTTAAATTTTCGAAAATAAATTGACTAGCTACAGTATATCAATTTCTTTAAAAAGCTCTCTTAAGGAGTCTGTGCGTTTTAAGTTATAAATTGCTCGAATAGCTCTTTTCAGTAAAATAAAAATAGTTTTAATATCCGCTGCTTTCCCCCACAACAAGAACACGAAAGAATTTTTCGAAGGAACCTTCATATTTTGGTTTTACTTTTTAAAATCCTGCGCAATCCTGGTGCTCCAGAGTACCTGCGAAACCGTTTCGCGTATTTACCGCCGCCCTCAAGACCTCGTCGTGCAGGTGTCGCATCAAGGGAACTAGCCTGTCCGACGGCCAACACCAGTTTCCTGATGAATTCCTACACAGTCCGTGCTGCGCAGATGTAGAACCTGCTGCCAGACTCTATCCGTGGTAGTTTATCGCCAAGCTCATTCGGATCAAGACTGAAAGAATACTAGCTATCTCAATTATCGTAGGTTTTATTTATTTAAGTATTAAGTATTTATGTAGTATAATTATCTTCATAACGATATATATGTTATAAAGTATTTTTGTAATATTTGTGTTTATGTGTACCTAATGTATTCTATTTTTAAATTTAGTTGCTGTTTTCTTGTTTGCAAAAATATTTTGTTATTAGCTGAACCCGCATTGTTTCACAGCACATAATTACTGAGTTGGCTGGAAGAGATTTCTTTTAGGAATAAGCCCGCCTTACATCTTATTTCCCTCTGTGTTAATTGTTTTTACTGTTGTTCTATGCAAAAAAGGATATAATAATAATCAATGGTTATTCCAAGAAACTTCGTATCATTTACTAATTCTAACGTGTCTCCGTTTCAGGATTGGGTAAGAATGCTTTCGCATGTCCGGATGTTATCCTCTACAGGCCGCATTTCTCAACCAATTCAAGTGAATTTATGTGAGCAGGTTCGATAATTAAATAAGTTTTTTTGTCGATTCAGTTTTTTGTTTATTTTTTCAAAACAGCCTGACGGATTTTAACAAATGAGGTGCCGTTGGATTTCTAGAGACGAGACGCAAAATCTAGTTAAAAAAGTTATTGGTTTTTAATATGTTTGTAATTGTTTTGAAAGAAAGTGTTACTCGCGATGTCTACAGCTCACAGATCCACTAGTCGTAGATTGTTTATTCAAGGGAGTAAAGAACTACTTGCGCTTAGGATTCAATGTACCTTACTCAAGTTTAAAACAGTTGTTACACCCAAAGTGGACACTCTACTTTTCTCACATTTTGCGAGACAACAAAGAAAGCAAGGCTAGCAAAAACAGCATTTTACTAAGGTAAATTAAACGTGAACATTTATGTTTGATAAATTAGCCCAGTTGTGGAAAGATAATATAATTTTAACAAGAACTATATGTAATTATTCCTGTTAGATATTAAGAGATGACACGCTTTAGCTCAAAAATATATATTTGTTAATTTTCTCTTAGACCGGATCCGGAATACAGAGCTGCGCTCCCGAACAAAGATAATAGATGTAGCTCAGAAGGCTGCCCAACTAAAATGGGACTGGGCCGGCCATGTTGCTCGGATGCTGCCGAATAGCTGGGCTAAGAGAGCCACAGACGGCTCCCAGAAAATGCAAAGAGAAAGCGTCGCCGACCCAGGAAGAGATGGAGTGATGAGTTGGGTCTATGGGACAAGGAGTGGAGGGAGACCGCTCAGGATCGGATAGAGTGGAAGAGGGGGAGAGAGGCCTTTGCCCAGCAGTGGGACATGGTGGACTCGTAATAATAATAATAATAATATTTTTCTCCATATAGTTACCATTGACATTTTGATGTTTTCACTACGATTGAAGGAAAGGGATGGCTTCATAGCATGTTTTTTTTTTCTAGACTTAGAAAGTATCTCTTTTAGGGGGAATAACGCTTCAAAGATGATAATTTCGCAATAGCCACCATCTTTAAAGTCAATTTTAAAGGGATGGGACCGATGTTAGAGAATGAGAACAATGGAGCTGATAATACAATGACAGCAACATTAGTGAGTGGATAAGCACATCAGAAGGCGTTACGAGGTTTATATAAAGATGAGTCAGGTACATAACTATTTACTGTTTATGTATTTAGCTACTCATTAGGCACTGAGAACTTGAAGTAGAGCACTAAAGTACTAGGTAGTAATTCCTAAATAAGCCAGAATCAAAGGTGCTTCATTGTTGGTTTCTCAGAGCCTGCCACCAACCTGATAGTAAGATAACGACCCGCAGAATGCACGCTGAGCAAAAGATGGCCAAGCTTCAAGAGAGAGAACATGACTGAAGCCGAAGAGATCAACAACCGCCTACTAGCAGAAAGAGATGAGACAAACTTTGAGTTGAGACGATTAAAAGCAAAAAATACCCAGCTGATTGAGAGTGTGACTAGTCTGCGAGCAACGTGTGAGGAATCTCAAGCAGAGATGCCGGCTGGAACTACTCATAAAGTCTTTAGAAAGTATTTAGGTTGACCTATTTTCTGCCCGGGATCGATGCAGGTTTCTCGAACAACAACTACTTGAAGCAAACGACCAAATATGTGAATTATATTTTTGAAAAAGTATAATTCATTGTTTCTTCACTGTTTCTCTACATCTAATAACTATGCATACATCAAGCAGTAACAAATCAAACAAATTCAAAATTAAGTATTACCTAAAACTTAACAAATGTATTAAGAAAACTAGACAAAATTTAAGATTGTTGAAAAATAGCCAGATGCGGCAACCAAATAGAATTAAGAGAGTAAACTTAATCACACAATGTAAGGGCCTTCAGAAAATGGGCACTTGACAGCAGACTATATGACTGTTAGAGGTGGTTCTTTAATCTCAGTAAAAATAAAATGAAGGTGAAACAACGGAAAGATATTCTTGCACTTACTGTTGAAAGTGAAATAGAGGTATCCTGTGTTGAGTTAGATAGCCATATTATTGTTTAAAGACTGTTGATAAAGATGATTCTTTAATCTCAGTAAAAAATAATATTAAGGTGAAACAACGGAAGAATATTCTTGCACTTACTGTTGAAAGACAAATAGAGGTATCCTGTGTTGAGTAAGATAGCCATATTATTGTTTGTGTCTACAGGCCTCCGGGAAAATTCCGAAATATTTGAGAAAATTATGGAGGAAGCCCTTACTAAACTCTGTAATAACAGAAAAAAGTTAATTATTTGTGGCGATCTTAATGTAGATTTGATTGTAGGGACAACAATGAAGCAATGATTAATAACTTTATTCAAATCATTTAATTTATGTCATGTATTTCTAGAGCCGACTAGAATTACACTTACCAGCCAAACTTGCTTAGATACCGGTTTTTGTGGCTGTGCATTCACAAGTAAAAATGTTATAACTGCTTACATTCCGATCACAGCGGTCAAACAGTTTAATTCCCAATTGCTAGTAAGGAAGAGACTGATCCATCATTTTGTAGGCCTATTACATGCCATAGACTAGAGACGTATACGAAAAACATAGATATAAATTTGCTAGTACCGGATTTTAATGAACAGAACCCAAACAAAATCTACTCTTCTTCTATCTAGACTTCTTCAACAGTAATCAAACAGAATTCAATAAAGGTTTTAAATTAAAGAAAGTCAGTGACTACAACGGTAAATCTAAATTTAATGACTGGGCAACGTTTGGAATTCGTAATAGTATAGTTATTTTGTAGGACCTTTGTGAACAAAAAACCTATAACTTTGATAGAAAATTTCATGATTATGTTAAAAAATATTCCAAAACTTTCAAGTTGGTTTGTAGAACTGCAAAAACTTTACAAATTAATAAAAAAATACAAAATTCACAACAAAACAGTTTGGCAAATAATAAGCCTTAAAATTGGCAAAGTTACACAAAGGACAATGATTTCCAATGGTTAACCAATAATGTCAGACTGATGATGCAGCTAAGGGACAAAGTACATGCAACTTATAAGAAATCCAAATCTCAAACCCATAAACAGGAATACAAATCTCTTAAAAACCTCGTAATAACCAGTCTTTTTGCAGAAAAGAGGGCATACTTTGAGCACCACATCAACAATAACACCAAAGACCCAAATCAGTTATGGAAAAAACTTCGTGAAACGTGTATTCTTAACTTCAAAAAACCAAATGAACTTCCTGACAACTTTGCTGATCCCAACGATATTATGTCTCATTTTATGAATATCCCCGGGGAAGATCGTGTAAGAATATCAGATCTCACCTTTTACGAATACCATTGGTCCTGGTGTTTTCCGACTTAAACAAGTGAATGAGCATGATGTCAGTAAAATTATTCTTAAACAGAACTCACACGCCTGTGGTATGGACAAAATTACAATGGATATGTTAATTCTCACATTACCACAAACACTTAAAATAATTACTCATATTCTAAACCAATCCTTGATTACCTCTATATTCCCATCTTGGAAGGCGTCTATTGTCCGTCCGACCCCAAAAATAAGTAACCCCAAAATAATATCTGATCTACGACCTATAAGTATACTACCGTACCTCTCTAAAATTCTCGAAAAACTTGTGTACTTTCAAGTAATTTCATTTGCGGAAACACACGGCCTTCTTCCAAAGTTTCAATCAGGTTTCAGAAAGAATCGTAGTACAACGACGGCACTTCTTGATGTTGTTGACAACGTATTAGCATCCCAAGACTCTGGGAATGCCACGTTTCTCGTCCTACTTGACTACTCTAGAGCATTTGACTCCATCAATGTGGATTTAATTCTTTCCAAGCTAAGCTACTATGGATTTGAAGTAAATACGATTAAGTGGTTTGAAACTTACCTCAAAGACCGCAACCAACAAGTAGTCTTAACAAATAGTGACGGAACCAAAAATCACTCTCAAAAAGTCACCACCTGTAGAGGTGTTCCTCAAGGGTCCATATTGGGTCCTCTGTTATTTATTCTGTACTGCGCTGATATCACAAGCTGCATTCACCATTGCAAATATCATCTATAAGCCGATGATTTACAGCTTTATATTGAAGTGAACAAAGAATCGCTTCCTGATGTTATGCGGAGGATATGCCTCCGGATATGCTCAGAGCGACTTACATTGCTCTGGTTCAGTCTGTACTATGTTACTGTGTATCTGTCTGGGGTGGTGCTTGTAAGACGAAGATGTTATCACTTGAAAGAGCCCAGAGATCGCTCCTGAAGGTGATGCTCATCAAACCTTACAGATTTCCCACAACCGATCTCTTTTCCCTTGCTGATGTACTTAGTGTAAGACAACTCTATATACTCCAGTCTGTTCTCAGAAGACACCGCAACAGTGTCAATCCAAGCAATAATCACAAGAGAAGACATGATATAATATTCAAAACACCAAGCTTTGAAACAGAATTTGCAAGAAAACAATTTACCATTCAATCAACACTTTTGTATAATAAGGTAAACAGAATCTGTAGCATACATCCGATGCTCTCGTTTGAGTGTAAGTCCTCAGTATCAAAACTGCTCAAAACCTTGGATTATGCACACACTGAAAAATTTCTAGTTATTGTTAATTAACATTAAAATTGTTAAATAACAATAAATTAAATACTTCACGATAATACGGTTTTAACGGACATTTTAGAATTTAAATTATCTTAAATTATTTTTATTTTTATATTTACAGAGACATTTACGACATTTATATTTACATAGAAAATAGATTCTTACATGAACTTACGCAGATAAGACTCATCTCCTCATCCCCTGTCCCTTACACATATACACACAATACACACTACATCTCCTTCAGACACTCACAACACTCACATCTTTTCTCCACACTCACTATAGGTATACACTCTACATAACAACCCCAATTTAATATATACCCAAAATTATTAGCTTGTAAGAATATTTGATTTTAAATCTTAATGCATAGTTATTTAACTAAACTAAATGTATATTACTGTAATATTTAATTTATTTTATTAATTTAGAAAAGTCTGTCTACTTGCCATTATTCATCAAATTAAAGTGTATCACAATGGGAATTGCGGGGTACTTGTCATACAGATTTTATAAATCTAGTACAAGGCCCTATCGTATATTTTGTAATTGATTTCAATTTTTGAATAAATGATTTTGTATTTTTTTGTATTTTGTATTTTGGAGGATAAATGCGGATTTAGAACGTATAACAACTTGGTCCTCCAAAAATGCGTTGGTCCTAAACCCAAAAAAAACAAAGTTCATAATACTCGGCTCGAGACACCAGGTGAATACTATTGGCGATATGAATCCACAAATTGCTATATCGGGGGTATTCATATCACGCCCTATGTGAATCGAGCAAATGTTTAAAAATGAAAGGCAGACAACAATTTCAATTTGCAGCGCTCTTGTTCGGTGTTATAAAGAGAGGGATACCTGAATACCTTCACGAAAAGCTCTCCTGGAAAGTTTCCAATCACCACATGAACCGCAGCTCAACAAATATACTCTCCATTCCCCGGCGTCGGACTGCTGCTTTCAGGGGTAGCTTCAGATATCTGGCTACAAAATGCTGGAATAATATCCCTCCGCCAATTCGTGAAAAAATTACTTTAACCAGCTATATAACAGCATACAAAGCCTATTTACTAGCCCTTCAAAAAGCGAATAACTGAAGCTATCTCTGCAGTCTGCATCGGCAGCCTTCGTTTCTGACCCCCAAAACCTCTTGCATTTTTCAAACATGTTTGTACATTATTCATATTTATCATAATTACTGTGCCTATTTATTTATTTATTTATTTATCGTACTTCATACCATTATTTACATGCCACACACAAACTCTATACTCATATACCCTACATTTATATTATGCTATTTATTGTTTATATCTCTTATCTATGCATATTACGTAGTCTAATCAACACCGTACAAAACAACACACTCAGTCACACCGGTTCCGACAGAATACCAGCGCTTCAGGTCCTCCTGTAGGCCCTGTAACATAATGCTGAGCCGGAGCCGTATCACCGTCGCCGTATACAACCAGCACACTACGCTGTTTTCTTAAGAAGCCATTTACATCACATAATATACCCACTTTTGTTGTTGTCCATGTGTATTCCTATTTTTGTATATTCCTATTTTGTGCTATGTGTTGTGTATTGTGACGCTTGAATAAACGCATATTCTATTTTATTCTATTCTATTCTATTTCTGCCTAAAAATTTCCAAAACTTTCAAGTTGGTTTGTAGAACTGCAAAAACTTTACAAATTAATAGAAAAATACAAAATTCAAATAATAGAATGAAAACAGTTTGGAAAATAATAAACCGCGAAACTGGCAAAGTTATACCAAGGGACAATGATTTCTGCCTAAAGA
Organism: Argyresthia goedartella; assembly: GCA_949825045.1. Lineage (NCBI taxonomy): Eukaryota > Metazoa > Arthropoda > Insecta > Lepidoptera > Argyresthiidae > Argyresthia > Argyresthia goedartella. The sequence goes on along the minus strand of OX463812.1, from coordinate 8,631,158 downwards.
TAGGTGATGATGTTGTTAAATCCGATGCTGAGGTTGCTCGAGCTTTTAAAACATTCTTCACCAATGTACCCTTAATCACAGCAGAGCGTCTAAATTCATCCCCATCATATGAAGCAGTCTGTATAAAAAAAAAACAACACTAGCGTCAGTAATGTATATGTAAAATTTCATCATGTAAATCGACTACGGATGCAGGTATTACCCCATATATCTCATATTTCTTCGGCATGGGAGGCCGCACAGGATGCTGTCGCAGAAGGCATTTGATTGTGTTGATACGCTATTAATGAAATTAAATCATTACGGATTCAGAAATAAAGCGTTGGATCTACTAAAATCATTCTTAACCCCTCAGTTACCACCGGCGGTAGGTAACGCCACTTTTCCGTTATAGTTTTAAATTTTATCACCATGGCATAGGGTTCAAAATCGCGATCCGGGAACTTCCCTCGGTTTTTGAGTAGTTAAGCAATATAATTCAAAAGGCAGAAGTCAACGGCGTTAAATCTGATGGATCGGGTGTAAAAATTGGCGTTCCACAAGGTTCCATATTAGGACCTTTCTTATTCCTGGTATATATTAACGATCTGCCTTTCATGGTGGAGTGTTGTTTGCTGATGATACTTCAATGGTCTTCAAAATTGAAAGACAAAAAGAAGATGTTGATGATGTTAATGGTGTATTTAACCTTGAATTGGTTCACAGTTAATAATTTATTGTTAAACGCTGGTAAAACCAAGTGTATCAAATTGTCACTTCCAAATGCCAAGCAAGTTGAGACCAGTTTAGTGTTAGACAGCAACAAGTTAGAAGTAGTAAATAATACAAAGTTTCTTGGAATATCTATTGATAGCAAATTGCAGTGGGGACCCCACACAGATAAATTAGCTAGTAAATTAAGTTTTGCGGCTTACGCTGTTAGGAACATCAGACAAAACACGGATGTGGCTACATCTAGGCTAGTATATTTTAGTTACTTTCATAGTGTCATGTCCTATGGTATCTTGTTGTGGGGGAAAACAGCGGATATTCAAACTATTTTAATTTAATAGAAAAGAGCTATTCGAGCAATTTATAATTTAAAACGTACAGACTCATTAAGAAAGCATTTTAAAGAAATTTACATACTTATTGTGGCTAGTCGAAATATAATGTAAATACGCAAGAACATGTTCCAAACCTAGTGATAGCTGTAATGTTTACCTAAGAAATAATCACGGTTTAGACTCGCGAAGGTTATCAATTCTTTCAAGGGTCAGTGTATTTTTTACTACAATAAGATACTTCTGGAGATTTTGAAATTGCTATTTGAGCAATTTAAAAAGTATGTTAAAGTGTCTTTGTTGAAAAAGGTAAATTACAATGTTCAAGATTACTTAAATGACGGGACCGTATAGGCTCTACTAGCTCAACACAAAACTTGCTATTATTAATTGTTTGGACTCTGACCCCTATTGGTGCTGCCATTAAAACCACTGTATCGTAAACAATAATGTTTAATAACAGACCAGGATTGGTATGAAGGGTAACAAAAAATATATTCAATTTCAGTTTATGCGAAGCCAAGAAAATCTCAACATCGCGAGTTACAAATAGAACAACGCCATCTAGGTGAAATCACCTGAACCAAATTTCAAACATATCGCCCACCAAAAGGCATTTAGTGAAGAAATGGCTTTTAAACAAAAAAAAAAAACGTGCATTAGCTTAAATCTAGTTCATATAAAACATAAGAGTTTTCACAATTTACAAACCGAATAACATAAAACAAAGTTTTCATGACACACTAAAATATTATGAGTTGGTAAAATCAACCAACAATACACATTTAAACAAAAATAAGAGAGCTTACTGGTTAACAGGTAAAACACATATTTTACAAATCGGTCTTTGAAAGATAGACGCCTTGGTACGTAAAGTGACTACACGGGTGAGATTATCACAACCCGAATGTTTTTCGACTATTCTACCTAGCAACCAGCGGCTTGGAGGCAAATCATCCTCTTTTACAAGAACCACGTCTCCTACATTAGGCTCGGGATTTCTTGATGTCCACTTGTATCTTTGCATTAAAGTACTCAGATACTCCGAGGACCACCGTCTCCAAAATGAGCCTAACATCTTCTGGACGAATTGCCATCTTGTTAGACAGTTAACGTTTGAGCGTTCATAAGTGTCCTCGGGAACCGTGAGAATAGGTTCACCTATTAAAAAGTGACCCGGGGATAACGGCAAGGGTTCACCGGGTTCTGTGGTGTCGATGACACTCAAAGGTCGCGAATTTAAACAGGCTTCGACCTGACATAACAACGTGCTCAATTCCTCATAAGTGAGAGTTGCATCGCCTATCACCCTCTTAAGGTGAAACTTTGTAGCTTTTATCCCTGCCTCCCACAACCCTCCAAAATTAGGGGCTCGTGGGGGTATAAAATGCCATTCTGTACCAGAGTTCTCCAAATGCTCTGCAGCAGAACTTTCTATCGTCACTATCTCCTTTAGTTCTTTAGAGGCACCAACGAATGTGGTCCCATTATCGCTCCACATATGAGCGCAGTGTCCGCGCCGTGAGACAAATCTCTTAAACGCCGCCAAGAACGCTTGAGTGGTCATATCACTGACAACCTCTAAATGTATGGCGCGAGTGGCCATGCATATGAATAGGCATATATATCCTTTGAAAGCACGATGCCCACGTCCCTTAGTAGTCCTTATATTTATTGGACCAGCATAATCCACACCGCTGTTGAAGAATGGTCTGGCTGGTACACATCTAGCTGATGGCAACGAACCCATCAGTTGATGGTTGATATTGGCTTTCTGTCTGACGCATACAACGCATTTGTGGACATGATGCTTTACTAAATTTCTTGCGCCTATGATCCAATACGCTGATCTCAAGTAATTCATCATTAATGATGGACCACCGTGAAGAGTCTTTAAGTGCGCTTCAGCTACGATGAGTTTCGTTAGATGAGCCCCCTTCGGAAGAATTATAGGGTGCTTCGTGTCCTTTTCTAACTGAGCCCTTTGAATTCTTCCACTAACTCGAATCAGTCCCTTGTCATCAAGATAAGGACAGAGTGTTTTTAATTTGCTGTGTTGTCCTTGTATTGTCCCTTTCGTTTCTAGTAGGTTGTACTCCGTTTCAAAATGTTCCTTTTGTGTGATCTTTAAGCATCTTTGTAAAACATCATCTAACTCCTTCTTCTGTAAATATCTTGCATTCGTTTTGTCCTTTTTCGTAAATCTTCTACAATAGGCTAAAACTCGTTGTAGCCTCTGTAAAGAGGAGAATCTTGTAAAGAGCGACTCCTCTGGAACTGTCGCAATGTTGGTCTTTATTACTTGTTCTAACGTCACATTATTATCTTTAGGTTTTATGCATTGTACTTCCTTCTCTCGCAGAAATGAAGGCCCGGAATACCAAAGTGTATCATTAACTAGGGCGAGGGGTAGCACTCCGCGTGATGCACAATCAGCAGGGTTCATTTTCGTTGACACGTGAAACCACTGCCATGAATTTAAAGATGACAACACCTCTGCTACTCTATTTCCCACAAATGTTTTCCATCGACTCGGATGGCTATTCAGCCACGCGAGGACTATGGTTGAATCGGTCCACGCCCTTATATTGTCCTTATGAATGCCCAACACTTCTGCACACTCAACTAGCAATTTGGAAAGGAGTACAGCTCCGCATAGCTCCAATCTTGGGATGCTTATTTGCTTTATCGGAGCAACTCTTGTTTTTGCTACCACTAGTGAAGTGTGAACTTCGCCCTTTGCGTCGACCACTCGGAGGTAGACGACCGCTGAATACGCCGCTTTGGACGCATCACTAAACCCATGAAGTTCTGTGATGACATCATCATAACGTGAACTCATCCATCGAGGAATTTCTATCTTCGTTAGTGCAGACAACTCTTTTCGGTAAGTACTCCATTCTTCTACTAATACCTCGCATAATTTATCGTCCCATCCGAGACCTGTGAGCCATAGTTTTTGGATGAAAATCTTGGCTATAATGATGCAAGGAGCTATCCAGCCTAGCGGGTCAAAAAGCCGTGCAATATCTGCAATAACTGTTCTTTTAGTTATAGGTCCAGCTGTCATCGGAGGAAGAGTCACCGAATACTGAATTTTGTCGTCTCTACGGTTCCAGGTGAGTCCCAGTATTTTATTATTTGCATCAATTTTGATCTCTATTTCCTTTTCTTTATTGTCCTGTTTGTTCTTTTCAGCGGTTTCTTCTTCCTTTCTATTAATTTCTTCTTCTTTTTCAGCAGCTGTCATGTATATCTTCTGTAACAGTTCCTTACTGTTACTATTCCACTTCTGTAGCTTGAAACCACTCTTTTCTAATAGATCTGTCATTTCTGTATACAATTTTATTCCTTCTTCGACATTGCTACACCCTGCCATTAAATCGTCCATATAAAAGTTGTTTAAGACTTTTTCAGCAGCAAGAGAGTAATTGTGTCCTTCGTCATGTGCAGTTTGCTGTAAAGCTCTTACTGCAAGATGAGGAGCGCATGCTGTCCCAAACGTCAAAGTAAGCAACTCATAATCCTTTATTTCTTTTTCAGGATCGTCTCTCCATACTATACGCTGGAAAATTACGTCATCATCTGACACTCTCACTTGTCGGTACATTTTAACAATGTCCGTGATTAGGCCAATGGGGTGGCCTCTCCATCTCATTACTGTGTGACGTAAATCCGCTTGTAATTTGGGCCCTACCATTAGCGTGTTATTAAGCGACACACCATTTTTGTTTTTCTCAGACGCGTTGAATACTACGCGAACCTTTGTTGTAGCTTTGTCTGTTCTGATCACTGCGTGGTGCGGTAAGTATGTAGCTTCTTCTTTTCTTGTGTCCTCGCCTTCGACTTCTCTCATGTGATCTAATTGTAAATATTCGTTAATTACTTCTGTGTACTTTTCTTTCAATTCTTCATCTCTTGCGAATCTCTTTTCTAGAGATTTCAGTCTAGCTATCGCAATGTTTCGTGAATCTCCACCTTTGCAGGCAGGTTCTGCATCTCGGAAAGGTAGTTTAACTACATAACGGCCATCGTTTGATCTCACAGTTGTTTCTGTAAATAAATCTTCACATTTTCTCTCTTCTTCTGTTAGCATGGGTTTGACCTCTGTTATTTGTTCTTCGATTTCCCAAAATCTTTTGAGAGAATCATCAGTATTGATCTGTGCGTGCATAACGCTAATTGGGGTTGTACTATTGCCTGTTTCTTTTCCAGGTTGAACTACGCCGGATACTATCCAGCCAAGTGTTGTACTCTGGGCTATCAAAGTGCCAGAAGGGCTCCTTTTCAAACCCTCCTTCATTATTGAACTATAGATGTCCGCTCCCAGTAAAACATTTATTTTATTGGGAACGTTGAACTGCGGATCTGCCAATGTCAATTCTTGTAGATCAACCCATTCGACTGGATCTACGGTTTTTTCCGGAAGACAAGACGTAATATTTTTCAAAACATAAGCATTGACCTGAACTTTGAACTGGTGATCTACTCTCGACTGAATCATCAGCCTGACCAAGGACTTTGTACTTAGAGATTCTCTTTGACCTACGCCGGAAATAATACCTTTGACCGGTGTCTTTTTTAGTTGTAAAAGTTGAACTGTATCTTCGGTGATAAAGCAAGCCTGTGAACCTTGATCCAGCAATGCTCGAATTACTTGGACTTGACCTTTATGTGACTCGATATTTATTAGCGCTGTGGCCAATAAAACCTGTCTGGATTTTGTTCCTTTGCCAGTTGCCAAGCACGAAGTTATCGTCTGGTCCCTAACCTGTTTGTCAGGGTGTTTGACAGCTGGTGGTATGTCTTGTGATCTATTTTCAGGTTCATTAGGTGGATGCAGTAAGGAATGATGTCTGCGCTTGCATATTTGGCACGAGGTGGTTTTCCTGCAATTATACACTGTGTGATTGCCTCCTAAACAATTAAAGCACATTCTCTTATTAATCACAAATTCGCGTCTTTGATCATATTGTTGACTGGAAAACTTCTTGCAGAAACAAAGTTTGTGGGCTTTGGAGCAGAACTCACACTTAATTTCAGATGTGACACCTAACAGCGCCTTGGGGTTATGAGAATCAGCCCTATTGCCACTGTTCGGACGAAAGGTGTGTCCTTTGGGTTCCAAACACTCTAATGCCCGGTTCCTATATTTCAAAAACGATCCGTTTTAGTTACGAATGGTAGTTAATTCTACGAGGCGTAAGCTAAAACCGTTCCTATAACAAACGTCTCGTTATGCAACCAACCGTCGGCTGGCTACTAACGGATGGGAGGGTTACCGGCAACGGAGCGTAAGCGTATTGCATGGAGATGTCACTTGGTTGCGTTCCTATAAATATTTTAATCGTCAGTAGACTTTCCAGATAACTATTCGTAATGTCACTTGGTTACCCCTCAATTTCGGTCGGTTAAATTTTATATTTCACTGTTTTCGCTGTAATTTTGAATTTAAAATGACCAGTTCATCAGATAGTGACAGAGAAGTGTTCGAAATTATATCGAACTCCAGCGAGACTGACTCAGCAGAAGATAATAGGCAAAACATGCAGCCCAGGACAGAACAAATGGGAGATCACTGAACAAGCCCCGTACCAACAACCATGACGGTCACGATCCTCAGCCATGAGGGAGCGACTAGAACGAAAGAACCGACAGAAATATCCCTGAGTCTTAGCCCTGAATGAAGATTTAGGTACCGAGGCAAAAACGTTGCATGCCTACTAGGCGGCAGACAAATTTGTAGATAAATCAAATGTAAAGATGATAGGTACTCACCGGCGTAATATACATTTCAAACCTGGTCGTTTGAAATGTATTATACACTTTGTATTTTTTGAAGAATTTGTCGACTAGAAGAAGACTCAAACTTTTTGCAGGATATATGTATACTTATTTCAATTGATGGATGTCAATGTCGAGTCAAATGTCTTTTTCGCGCGATGAACGTTCCGTCCTTGTTATGTATTCTATGCATTCTATTAAGTTTGATAAGGAAAAAAATATGTCACGAAGATGCCTGCGTTCGTGTAGCTCTAATAAACATCATAAGTTTAGAGAACTCTAAGATCAATTCGTATGTAAATCTAATTTGTATCGGCTTGAACTTTATCTTATTACAAATTTCAATCCTGCATATAACGAAACGCACATCTCTGAGTGAAGAGGGCGCGTCGGTATTTCAATGACATCTATGACCAACGGACGTCCGTAGGTAAAAGGTACAGAAAATAAATTGTGGAACGGTATTAATGACTCGTAGTTGGTTAGGGAAAAACGGACAGTTACTTTTACGGATGACGATCCGTTAAATAAAGGAACCGGGCATAAAGCTCGGAATCGAGTTTCTATAAATTCCTTGAACTGTACCAAAGATGGCAACTCGTTACCTTCTGAATCGGTGATGTGCAACTCCCACTGTTTGCGAGTTTCACTATCAAATTTGGATGCTATAATGTGTATTATCATCACATCCCATGTAGTCACGTTTATTTCCAAGTTGGATAAAGCATTTAAACAATCCATTGTAGTATCTAATAATTCCCTGAGAGCTGAGGCAGATTCATTATATAATCTCCTTTGACCGAGTAATCTTTTTAATATACAATTTGCTAAATATCTTTTGTTGTTGTAACGCTCCTCTAACTGCTGCCAGCATTTGAGATAGTTGGCGTCAGTTATTGGGGTTTGTCTAATAAGCTGTTCTGCCTCACCACTCAAGTGGCTTTTTAGATAGTGTAATTTCTGTACACCATCCAAAGAAGAGTTTTTGTGAATGAGGGATACAAACAGATCCCGAAATGTCGTCCATTCCGCATATTTACCGGAAAACATGGGTATGGAAATCTTTGGCAACCTAACCATTGAACTAGAAGATGCGCCGGAGGAATTAGTCTCAGTGGTTGTTTTCCTCGACAATTGTAACTTATTTAAAAACAATCTCAATTGTGATTTATATTCTATATAGGCATCTTCACATTGATCATACAACTCTTCCTTTTCATAATTAGACTCCCTTATAGCATCTCTTGAATAAGTTGCATAAATCTTTGAACTGTTTTCTCTAAATGTTGTCCAATCTCTTTCTAAATTCTCCAATCTAGCTTCTACATATTCAACAGTTATTCTGTCTTTAGGTGATTTTTTTAAATTTACTAAACCTTTTTTCATAGACTTGTGCAACTCTTCTTGGAGAACAATTATTTTCTCCATGGTTGTAGCTTATGATTATAATTCACTATCTATGTAAAGTTCTAATCTAAGGTATGAAATTTCACGAAAATTTTACAAGTGTTTTGAACTATTTGATCTCTGGGGAAAATTGGGCATAGGTTCCCCGTTCCCTCGTTTTTAAGCAAATTATTCTAAGTCCTAAAACTAATACACAATTATTGCTAATTTTACAAGTCCCAAATTGATCTGAATTCTTCTGAGTTTATTACTCGATGTTAATAAAGTTCAAAATGTCTTGAATTATTTCTTATAGAAAGAATCAAATGTACTCAAGATTTCACTTCTCACTCACGCATTTGTTGAACTGTAGTTTGGTCTCCAAGGCGCTCCTAGAGGTCGCCGCCGCTCTCCTGCAGTTGATCTGTTGTCCTCATGTATATGGCCTCTCAGCTGGGCTGTCACAGGTTGCCTGCACTACGGGCTTATGTGACGTCGTCGGCTACAAAACCAAGGCTGCCAAGGTGGCATTGGCATCTGTTACTCAGCTGCCAACGTCTCCATTGACTGCCCAACACGCCCTCTTGCTGCAGCAATCCACCGCAAGGACGCGTGAGTGGTCTTTTTAGACCACAAATCTCAAAAATAAAAACAGTATCCGGTTCGAAGGACCAAATGTTTGGACTCTGACCCCTATTGGTGCTGCCATTAAAACCACTGTATCGTAAACAATAATGTTTAATAACAGACCAGGATTGGTATGAAGGGTAACAAAAAATATATTCAATTTCAGTTTATGCGAAGCCAAGAAAATCTCAACATCGCGAGTTACAAATAGAACAACGCCATCTAGGTGAAATCACCTGAACCAAATTTCAAACATTAATTTTGTAATTATTTATTCCTGTTTATTAATCATAACAATTGATATTCTAATATATGTATTAGTTAAGCACAACCAATTTTTAAGAGATCCAAAATCAATCTGTGGTAGTTTATACGCTCTTTATCTCCCACAGTCGTCCAATGTAGAGAAGGGGTTAAAAATGACGAATTTGCTAAGTATATGTAAATATGTAGATATTTTTATTATTACTGTAGAGTAATAAAGAACGTTGACTTAACTTGACTTGATTACTTTAACTTTACAAACAAAAATAAGACGCGGCGGACGTGGAAATTTAACAATCTTACTATCACATTTTTTCTCATCTGATAGAAGTGACGTTTAAAAGGTCCATTCAAAAACTACTCTGCGGCGCGAGCCAAATCGACCACGGAATCGGTCACTACGTTTGGTTCCGAACACACTTATATTAAACTTTTTTTTAATAGTGAAACATTTAGCTTCAATAAAAATCAACTTGCAAGCTCTTTCAATCGAGAGTAAGCCATTGGTGGCGGCTCCATGATCCTTATTCGGAACTATATAAAGTTTAAAGAAAGAAAGCGGACATTGTGAGCCTCTCAGTTGAACGGACGATTGAGATAGCCTGCATAGAACTTGAGCGGCTTATTGTATTAAGCGTGTAATTCTCCCGGCTTTTCATTTTATTTATTTGAAAAAATCAATTAATATTCAATTAATGACGTGCTCTAAGAGATAAGTAATTATCCAACAGAATAAAGAATATCTTGATTTGTTGATTGATTCGTCAATGATAACTCTGACAATGACGCGACAATGGCGGCCTTCCTTAGGTATTTATTCGAAATTACCTTGATTTCTACAATAATGTATCTTTAATTTACCGTCGTCATGTTGTCTTTATTAATATAAAAAAAAAGTTTGACTCAGACTAATGGAACATTTTGACATAGCTCAGTTATTGTTTACTAGGTAGACAGCGAGTATTTAGTCTGTTGACACCTAAACTAGGTAGAACCTGTCGCTTCAGAGCAGCGGATCCCAGTATTTTTCATCAAATCTACAATTTCTTTACACCCGCCTCGTGATTAGTTACTCCGAGTCGGCTAGTTTCTATTCCTAGAAGCAATCTAGGGATTAGCATATGCAGGTTCCCAAATCCACATAGATCTCGAAAAACAAGACTTGAATTAAACTATTTCGAATAATAATAGTAAACTTACTCAATTCTGCGATACTTCGGAAGATGTGGAAATGCGAAGAACTTACCTGAAAACAAGCAAAATTAATTAGTACACATTAAATGCTACATGTAACTTACTGACAATATGTATACATCATACAGTAATTAATAAGGTGCTGTGTGAACAAAAACTCAACCTTTCCGTTGTGTTTAAGTACATCACCTCTTATAATATTCGTGAATGTTTCTTCCCAATGGAAAACAACCAGAAAGGATGCAAATTTTCAAACTCACATACGGTAAGACCGTGTTTACCTTGAGTGTATCCCGGTTTTCCTGGAACTTAAATATATAGGTATATAAAAAAAAGTTTTGAAAACTTTACGAGCATACGGAACGTTATATAGCCTATGCCACCCGGATCACAAAAACGTATAGATTGACGTTAATTAAAATCAGTTCATCAGTTCAGGCGCTACGTAGAAACACACGTACCTACCATCAGAAGGTTTGGAAGCATTTCCTTTTTTTTAAGAAGATAAGTAAAAAAATGTTTTTAAATATTACCTTGAACCTTGAAGAATGTAAAGGATTATCATCCTGATACAAAATGAATCCTCTAACAAAACAAGGCTATACCAGAAGTTTCAAGTTTCAAGTTTATTTATTGCATTCCATAGTTATAAAAGTTACAACATTTTGGACCTAGTTCAGGCACAGCAATATGAGAGAAGAAGGCAGGAAGAGATCTTCCTGGATTTTTTTATAAACCCTTATTTATTCAATTTGTACCAGTTTCTCGGATTCGTTTCGTTTCAACAAAAGTAAAGCCAAACCATCACATCACCTCCTTAGTGTTTCACATTAGTTTCAAACTATTCCTCTAAAACCTCTTTTTCATCCTCTGACCAAACAGTCGTCTGTTACATTACAACATTTGGAACTTGGACTTATTCCGAGTATATTCCAGCACATTTTCCGAGTGACATGAAGTCAGGATCGATGAAATCAATTGCATCCCATTGCAACCCTGCATATGGTTTGTCGTTAATTTGGGCTTTGAAGCTACACAACCTCTCAGTTCTTTAGACTAAAGGCGATTCTTTAGAGCGGTATTACAGCGAGGAGAGAAGGCGACATTGGTATTCGGCAGCACCACAATGTGCTGTTCCTCTTGATAAGTTGTTGATAAACGCCTTCCGGGTCGTTGTTTGTTCTCATGAGACCCAGTTTCTCGACATCTGGCTAGAGTGTAATGAACACCTTTGGGTAAAACCTTGACTTTTTGCTATTTCGCCCTCCGAAAATGCTTCTTTTGGCAATATCAAGATATTACTAAGCTTTTTTACGTCTTTTTGCGATTTTCAGAATATTGCCGTTATTCACGTATAAAAGCTTCCCAGGGTTGATTCTGAGTAGTCCACTTGGTTTTTATTGTCTTCGGCAATGATAATTTCGGACAAAACAAAATTATGTTTTCTATCGCATTTACTAGAACCTTTTGATTAGTGAATTTCCAATAATTATAAAACTAACAAATATTATTAATAATAATAATAATTCAAATATAGATTTTAGGTTGTGCTCTTGTGATTAAACATAAATGTAAAAATTTACATACAGGCACAAACATTGCTTCTATAACCTATATATCTTATAACCTAGTGTGGGGCCCACTAGGTTATACCACACATATAAACATTGAAGACCTGGGGATATTTTTTTCTATATCCCCAGGCGGGGATGGAGTCCGACAACAACAATAAATGTTCAATAATTATAGTTTTTTTTATTATTTATGAATCCAAAAAGCTGTATGTGGGCCATGGAGTCCAAAAATTTAGTTATAAATAATTCTTGTTAACTTTAGCACCCTTTGGTAAAACATTTTAGGAAAAATATAAATAAATATCGCTACCTTCTTCCAAACTTTCTTCCATTTGAATTTGCCGTTTACCCTTACTCGTTCAATCATTCTAGTCCTGCGCAGCCATCAGAACATGACCCACCTTACGAACCCTGCTATGGTCGATCGAGGGCGGACTGCAAAAAGTCTACTCCACTGCTTAAGCTGCCGCCTTTGTAATGAAAATCTAGCTACCAAACGCTGATTAATAATAGTTACGGCGAAGATTTCCTTAATTTCAGTTAAAATGTAACTAATTCTAGTATGTCTAACGTCTCACGCCACTGGTGGCCCCTGCGAGTGAATATTTGATAGCACCGGATCCGCCGAGCCGACCGCAGGCCGACGGAGGTCAGCGGTAGCTGGCACTGACAGAACTCATAAAGCAACATGTTAGCAGTTAATATTATATTTGATACCATAGTATCCCTTTTTGCTTAAGGTAACTATTACATGGTTATTAAATTTCTCAAATGGAATTACAGAAACTCCAGAGGTAACTTGTTTTAGTAGATAATGCCTTGGCCCTATACAGGATTGCTAACTTTCGCGAGTCTATAGTAGTCTGTGATTATTTATTCGTTAAAATGACAGCAAATTTTGGTAAACTTTGAAAGATTCTTGCGTAGCTACATTATATTTCAGAAAATAGTTTGTCTAGCTATCTGTCAGAAATGCCTCATTTAGTTTAGATTTGTAAAGTTGTGTCTTGTGGCTTTATGAAACGGGACACAGGTAGTTACTTTATAAATACCCGTATTTTGGGCTCCGGACTTTGAAATGTAGTAAATAAACCGACCATTGTTTTATCTTTAAGTAAACCTGCTGATCGATTCTGTATCTTAAACATATATCGAATCCTTTGAAATTCAAATCACAATCCCTTCAGACGACAACTCTTGTGAAATCATCGCGTTCAGAATGGCCAACGCCAATTTGAAGCTGGCGAACAGCTTTCAAAGCATCTATTTGCAAGCCAACGGGATTAATTTCACAGATACAAAAGGAGTTCCTGCTTCATGTCTCATAGCAGCCAACTGCTAGATGTAGGCGCTCCCAAAGTAACAAGTCACTTCAGGTCAATATATATGTCACCGTGAGATAGTCTAAACCGATGGTAGATAAAATAAGGCGTCAGTTGATCAGCTATCGACAGATAGTGAACAAGACCGACAGGGTTTAGAATTAACGTTTCTTCTGTTCTTACGTGTCGACCTAACACGAAGATATTCGGGGGCTTTGCTGCGCTCGCCTTAAACTTCACCGGTACCGCAGTTTACTATTTAACAGTTTTAACCGCTAGTATATCAATTAACAGGTCATATAAGCAGTACGCTACAGTTTACTATCTGTCGATAGTTGACCAACTAACGAGAAAAAAAAACGTTAGTTTATCAACTAACGGTTTTGAAAACCTTCGGTATAAAGGTATAATGGCAATCATAGTGTTGAGTGGTCTCGTCATTGCCCAAAAAATGGCCAGCTAATTGAAAGTCACCATGTAAGTGTTCTTTACTCCTTACTCCTCCTCGGGACAGGTCCGTGCGTTATCATAGAATTTCAATTGATTTTGAAAAATTTATTATCAGAACGTCGTATAAACAATCAAAGCCCCAATAAAAGACAGCTCGAGTGAAATAATAGTGATGTTATTGCTACATTTTTCAACAGCGATTTGAAATTCTGCTTTAACATGCTAAGACTAAAGATATTTTTTTTTAAACCTAATCTCTCTCAAAAGTGATACTTTAGGGCATTATGTTACATATTTTTTTTTGTTTATTTAATGGTCTTCTACCGATGCGTGTAACTTTCAATGTGCGTTAACAACTTAAAGAAAAAAATTAAAGGTGTTTTTTTTCTCCCTCTGGTTCGGAAGTCATAATTTAAATAATTTATAAGATACCGTTGTACTTGATATCTCAAAAGATGTCGCAATAGGCAAGCATTTAAAAAAAAAGTTTCGCACACAAAAACCTCAGTATTTTCTTAAAATGTCAGTCAAAAAACAACTTGTCAAGGCCCAGTTCTGTCTGTTGAGGTGAGGGGCGCCGCATTCGCCCGTCGTCTTCTGGCGGGGTAGCGGAACTGGCGGGGTAGCGGAACTGGCGGGGTAGCGGACGGCGCGGAATAGCATGGGTCCGCCCGGCGACGTTAAAAATTAGGTGTTTCTTCGAATTTACTCAAAAACGGAATTAAGCTAATTGATAAAATTTAAGGATTGATAAGGAGCTCTAAAAGAGGAAAATTTGGGAATGTAAATTATGAGCAAAATGAGTAATTTTATATCCAAATTATTTTATTTCCTTTTTGATATAGACTATGTTCAGGATTTTTTACGATCGAGGCAAATTGACATAATCGTGTAACGACACATACAAGATTATCTCATTGTAAATGAAAAAAAATTGAGACCGATGAATTTAGTGTTTTTTTTTTGCCAAAGCTTGGTTGTTGTGCGCAGTGGTTACGCAAAGGTATGTAAAAACCATGTCTCATTTCACAGATGCCTATAACAAGTCTTGTTAGATTACTTTATCAGTATTAAATTAGAAATGTCTGAAAAATCAATCTATAATTGTCCGGAATCGCATTTATTACCAATTATCTGTAAAATTATGAATTTTTACGAAAACATCAATAAAATGTCGACAAAAACGAAAACATTTCGGCTAACAAAAGTTTGGCCTTAATGGGTTCTAAATGGTGTGTATTATCTTCGTTTTAAGGCTTTGCATCGATCTAGCTAATAGCCTTTATGTATAACTCCCAACAGTGATCAGAAAAGCAGGTGCCGATATCAGAATGAGCAAATTCACACAAAACATATTTTATCTACACACGTATCTTAAACCCTCTTTACTGCGTACAAAAACCGCACGTTACGATCAGCATAATGTTAAATTACTTGGTAAAAACTCATTTCTTATCTGAAAAATTACACATTATGACCATAATGTGTAATTTTTCTACACATTATGAGAATGAAATTTCGAACGCCGGCGCCCGCCTGCGTGCCGCCCCTAGTTTGTCTGTGAAGTTTAACAGAACAAGCTAAACAACTCAATCCCACAATGCCGGTCAAACATGTCCTGAACACATCAAAGAGAGCTTCTGATATGTGTGTAGATAAACTAGTGTATGTAACTGTACATAGTTAGGCATTAATAATAATAATTAGCTTGTTCTGTAGTACCAACTTCACGCAGGCAGGCGTCGGCGTTCGAAATTTGAATGTCATTATATGTAGAAAAACTACACATAATGAATGACCATAATGTGTAGTTTTCCAGATACGAAACGAGTTTTTACCAAGTAGTTTAACATAATGCTGATCGTAACGTGCGGTTTTTGAACGCAGTAAAGAGGGTTTATGATACGTGTGTAGATAAACTACTATAAAAATGGATATTAAACAGGTGATTGGTTAATCGAAACATATATTATGAGGGTAAAAGTACATCCCTTTTTCAGTAAATATAACCCTACAAAAACCACCGAAAATTAATGTTAAGGTTTCGAGTAATTTCGTTATTTTTTTCATACAATTTTTTAACCTCAACATAGGCGCACTGATGTCTTCTACGAGTGTACACAGCACAGTCGTAGGGCCGATTAAGTAGTATCTTAAACACCTGATTGACTCAACACTAACCATAATAGGAGTGCAAGTGTCCAATCGATTATAATATTTGCCATGACTCCATGAGCCGCCATATAAGCAGATCTGTGTTGCAATCCAAAAGCCAAACAGCAAGCTGCTATCGTGAGAAACTAATGCTAACCATCATCGCTATGGAACGTGTTATTTTGTTTCTAACTCAGTTTGTTTGCAAAAGAGGCTCTTAAATTGTATACCTGCATGATGTTATCAAATTTAGGGAAGAGACAAAGACAATCATAGGTTATATTCGTAGTGTTGTGCGTGAGGTGACAAATCGAGTTATACAATCGTCTTATTACTTACTTTATATTAGTTCCTGAGTATTTTGCAAATCGGAAATATCACAGTATTGTACTGTCCATGCGAAAACGGGTACACATAATGATTACTTAGATCAGCTAGCACTGGAACCGCCTTCCAGATAAAACGGATTTTATGTCATTCTCACAAACGTGAGTCATTTCTTGCGGGGCTGAAGACGCACTTGGATAAATACAAACTAATCCTCGTCGCAACAAACGCACACAGAACAAGAGTGGGCCTCACTATGACACTTCTACGCTACACAAAACTTCGGCAGAAGAGTAAGCGATGGATGGCGGTTCCACTGCTTATTATTCTGAGATTGTTAACGAGCAAATAATCCTTGCAAGTATTGGTTCGATCGAGCGTGCCTAAGAAACGCTTTCATTCAAGAGATATTGTATTCCTGCTCTTTTGTCTGGCCGGATTGTAATAATAATAATACCTTGGACACTATTTACACACCTCTTGGGTAGTAGACAACTATACACATACTTATATAGATAAATATTATAATTAGATAGATACGCAACCGTGACTAGGGTACAAGCATCCGTTCACATCAGACAAATATTTGCCCCCAACGGGACTCGAACCCGGGACCCTTAGCTTCGTAGGCGGGGTCACTGCGGACTCGGCCA
Source organism: Argyresthia goedartella (assembly GCA_949825045.1). Taxonomy (NCBI): domain Eukaryota; kingdom Metazoa; phylum Arthropoda; class Insecta; order Lepidoptera; family Argyresthiidae; genus Argyresthia; species Argyresthia goedartella. The sequence continues at coordinate 8,614,380 of OX463812.1, read as the reverse complement.
TTCGGATCGTCGTCGTGTAATGCTCACAATCATTCATTACAATCTGTTATCCGATCCTTACTGTAATTTACTCTTGTATGAGGCGCTGGAAATCATGTAATAAAATTGGATTCTTTGGACCTTTTTACCGCATCAGGATATTACCACATTGAGTAACGTATCTCGAGTATTGGCAGGCCTTTTGTTACAAAGCGGAATAGTTGGTTCCTTCCAGTAACAATTAATTTCACCAGCACTAAATTATTTAACGCGGCCCAGCGGGTTTGTTAAGGTATTTATTTTCTGAATTTGCTGAATTATAGTCGTTCCTGCGTTGCCAATGAAATTATGAAAACTTGTCCCAAACTCGGCGCTGTCACAAAGCTATTTGATGGTACCTTCGTAGAGATCTAATGGATGGCCGCTAATGAAGGAAGTCTTTCAATAAAAGTCTAAGATTCTCCCCCCTTTGCCCTTCTTCCAGGGGCCTTGTGGAGATTAATGATCCTCACAAGCTACTGAAGTTTTGTGGCTGTTTCGTAAGTGAAGTAACATAATTTTCCATTTTAGAACCGCAAAGGAAGCCGTTATTAAGTTAGAAGGCAGGTTTTGTCAAGACTCTGTCAGAAAATAGCGAGAAAACTTTATATCAACGATGTTGACCTTTTTTAAACTTCATTCTTCATCATCATCATCAACCTACTCAGCCTACATCTACCCACTGCTGGGCACAGGGCTCAGCTCGACACTGCCAATCTTCACAGTCCTGAGCCAACCACGACGGTCGCCCCCAGACTCAGTGCAAAGAGCAGCCTAAATATGTAAGTATGTACCTACCTTGAAGTGAGAAACAACTATTAGGGACAGAACTTTATGTAATTGACCGAGCGAGCGAAGGGCTCCATTTCGACAAGATAGGAGGCCGATTTTGAATTCGTCTGTCTCTATACGTGTCTGTCAGTTCCGTCTAGGGGCCACAGATTTCAAGCTATCCTCACAAAACTTGGCGCACGTGTTCCTTGAATGAAAAGAATTTTTTGTCGAGAGCTTTTCTCGATTTTCCCCTTGGGAGTGTTATGACGTCATGAATTTTTTGTATGTTTTTTCTTTCTTTCCGAAACCTATCGTGTGGGGTATCAAATTAAAGGGCTTCATGAGCCGGTTCTAAAAATATACTACACCATTACCTTTCAGCCGCTTGTTTTCTGAAAATATTTTAGGATTTTTTTATATCGAAAATATTTTCAAAACATACCAAGTTTGGACTCCTCGAAGTAGGAGACGGATTAGTAAAGAGGATATATACAGACCATGAGAGTGAGTGAAATAGCCTATAACTATTTTCGAGAAAAGTCAATAGATTGTATTTTAAATCGAAAAAATGTAGTTTACAAAGTTATATTGCGGCTACTTCACTACTTGATTTTGATTGAATCTAAAATACTTACCTATAAATAGGTTCACAGTCCCCCCTGTTAGCGAAGTCTACTGCCCACAGAGCCACTAGTTATATATGGGTATTAACTAGAGATGCAATGAATATCCGCCAACTATTTGGTATTCGGCCTATTCGCCACTTTTAGTATTATTCGGTAAGCGGCCACATACAACGCCGTATTCGGCTGCATACCAAATAGCAGATGATAAAAATAAAAAAAGATAAAATCGTTATAAATAAGATCAGACAAGTTTCTTCAACTTATAAGAATAACATAAGAAATGGTAAATTACAAGCGATTTAAATGGTGCCATCGCTTGCTTTGTGCGAACAATAAGCGATATGTTTAGTACCTAATACAGACTATTATTAACTCAATCTTATATACTAATGAAGAAATTATAAATGTCGTGATAGGATTAGATCCCAAATTTAACGAATAAGGGTTTCCAATGTATTCGTCACCCGCGACATGTAAAATTACCCGCATTTTTGTGTCCATATCGGCGCTTCGTCCAAGATGGTGGCCGGATATTCGGTATTCGGCCAAATCCCTATTCTTTGCATCTCTAATAGTAACAATAAGTAATTAATAGAGTGCTCTGTGGTCTCACGCAGGAGTTTGCTCAAATCCGGAGCTGACCAATGAGATAAATAATTTCACATAGTTTCAAAACACGGAACGTAATTCCGTGTTTCGGGTGACACGTGACATCCGGCTAGTAACGCTACTTAGTAGTACGACTAGCATAAAGCTTTGTCAAAAGCCCTAATAAAATTAAAAATTAAAATTCATTTATTTCGGGTTACTGAGACCCATATCGGAAAATCACATTACATTCAATTCAAATCAACATAAAATAGAATTAATTATTATTATCATCTTAAAGTTAAAATAATATAGTTAAAATAAAGTTAAAATAATAGGGCAGCTTGAAATCTTCTGACAGACAACTTCTTCGACAGCCACTAGCCCGACCCATTGTCAATTGTCAATTGTAAGACGGGCTGGTTTCCGCAACTCGACGACGAAAGCGCCTATTTTGCGTGTAGCCCGACCCATACTGCACCAGCAAGGTAGAATATGGCTCAATAAAGGCTTTGGCCCTTCGGTGAGACATTAATGGTAAAATTATTTATTTTACGTACTTAAACCAAGTAACTTAAATAAAAAAAGTTATTCACTTGTACACTGTTTTGTCCTTTTCATACGTCGTCGAGTAAATGCCAAATGTCAAAGCAAGACAGAACACTGTATAAGTTACACTGTACTATGAATAACTTCTTTTATTAGTAAGCCCGCTAATCAATATAATAGGTGCAATGGGCCAAACTTAAATCAACCTCATTACGTAAGTGACAGAGACGCTGTCATGTCACATATTATCTTGACCCGACTTTAATTAAATTAGAATTAGAAAAACCACACAATATCACAATATCGCAGGGTTGCGCGTGCGTGGGCGTCAGACCTGCAATTTGGAGCAGCCCCGAGGTACGCGACCTTTTCGCGACGAACTGCGTGGGAGCGCGGGTGGGAGAACGGGTTCCCGCCAAAAGGGCAGGTGGTGGAGGAAACTCGTGGCTCCAGTGAAGACACGAGTTGCGGAAATCTCAGCCAAATGCATGACGAAAAGCTTTTATATGTTATTCAGTACCTAACTTGAATCCACAGCAAATACCACGCAGTTAGTGTCAAATGGACGTATGTATAGATAAACTGTCACATTTCCACGGTTTTCGGTCTGGAGTACCTACCTAATTAGGAACAAGACAATAACTTCAAACACTCAGTCAACTCAAAGACCTCATCATTAGAATGAAAACCATGCACCAAATGCACGGCTGCAAGCAGCGCGGCGGCGGCGGTTGCAAGCACAGGTTTAATAAAATAAAATCAATAAATATTAGAGGACAATCTTAAACAAATCGAACTATATAAGCTCATAAGAAACAAATATTCATGTTCAACACACACATATTTGCCCTTCCCCGGATTCGAACCCGGGACCGTCAGCTTCGTAGGCAGTGTAGGTAGTTGGTTTCGATAGCTGGTTCGATAGCTGTAATGTTAACCTAATAAATAAACACAGACTATGTGCGCCCTGGTTTAGACTCGCGAAAATTAGCAATTCTTTCAAGGGTCAGTACATTCTCTATTACAACAAGATACATCTGGGGATCTTGAAATTGCCTTTTGAGCAGTTTAAAAAGAATGTTAATGCAACTTTGTCGAAAAATATCGTATATTACAATGTTCAAGATTACTTAAATGACGGGACTGTATGGGGTTAATCTAGCTACATAGACCTTGCTGTTAATAATTTTGTAATTATTTATTCCTGCTTATTAATCATAATAATTAAATTTCTGATATTTGTATTAGTTAAGTACAATTTTTTAAAAGAGATCTAAAATCAATCTGTGGGAGTTTCTACGCCCTTTTTCTCCCACAGTGGTCCAATATAGAGACAAAAAATGATGTTTGCGAAGTATAAGTAAATATCTACAGTAATAAAGTACTTTGACTTTGACTTTCCAGCCAAATTTTGTGTGACCTTTAAAGGCTTTGGCAGGGAGGCGGTCGCTGCTAGCAAGCTGGCCCACTTGTCGCTCCGCGCACAAAACGGCTCGAGAGAAAAGTGAGCATAGCTTTACACCCGACAGAAGAAGTTTAAATCATCCCCAGTGCGAGATATGGGTGTCTGTCTAGTCAAGATTTTCTTCTAAAAAAATAAATATCGGATAGGTAGTTTAGGTGTTCTGGTAGCACAAATGAACAAATACAGGGTGATTGGTTAATCGATACATATTGTGAGGGGTTAAAGTAGAGCTCATGTCAAGTAAATTTAACCCGATATATACCCTATCCGAAAATTATGGGTTTCGAGTAATTTCACTTTTTTGTTTAGGGTTTTTCGTTTTTTTTAGGGTTTTCACATTTTTTTTTCCAAAATCGGTCATAACATAAATTTATTAATTACGGAAAAACTAAACTCTTTGACTGTCGTTTTTTAGCTAAAACATAAATTTTAAAAGCGGAAATCTGGACAGATGTACATACGAAACCATTTTTGCCGAAGAAAACGGTGACACTTCGCTCCTTCGGTCAACTCAATCAAAAGAGGTGGTATACGTAAGAGCTTATTATACATGTATCAAATGTTAACTCACCAGAATACTTAGTGGCAGAGGCATGCAGAACTTTTCATTGGTTTTAGAATTTATTCCCAAGACACAAGGTTGAAAATATGACGGCAAATGTATTGCCTCAGCCACATAAAGGGTTAAGGTAGGGTAAATCAGAAATCCATTTAAAATAAGAAATTAAGGAAACGCAGAGCAGATCGTGTATCTCTAGATAATTTAGTTCAGTACGCGTCAGGTGAGTGCTTCATGGGAAATGCAAGATAGAGATTGGATGATGATGCCGGTTCACGCAAATTCGATCATGTGGGAGCTAGTGGCTCTCTGGAGCTGACATCGCGAACGACATGTGGGAGCTAGTGGCTCTCTGGAGCTGACATCGCGAACGACATGTGGGAGCTAGGAGCTAGTGGCTCTCTGGAGCTGACATCGCGAACGACATGTGGGAGCTAGTGGCTCTCTGGAGCTGACATCGCGAACGACACAGGAAAATTCCGCTTATTTTTCTTTATTTTCCACCCCCCACCCCTTGCGGCCTTACTAATAAAAGAAGTTATTCACTGTTTAACTTATACACTGTTTTGTCCTTTTCATACGTCGAGTAAATGTCAAATGTCAAAGCAAGACAAATCACTGTACAAGTTAGATTGTGAATAACTCCTTTTGAATTTACAACTTAGACTGTGAATAAAATTAGTAAGGCCGTTAAAGTTTATCGGATGAACAAGTGGAATAATAAAAATAAATAATTACATCTTCTTTCACTTACGAATGCTCCTTGTTACGTTTAAGGAGTATGAAAGAGGCCGTACCGTTAACTTTGTAATCAGATATCACAGCCATTTAAAAAAAAAAAAACTGAATCGACAAAAAAGTTACATATTGTCAACCCTGCTCACAAAATTTCACGAGAATCGGTTCAGAAATGCGACCTGTAGAAGAGGAGAACAGCGGGAAATCCGGACAGTAATCCCGACAAAGGTCCTAAGAAATCATTTTTGCCCGAGCTGAAACGAAGACGCTTCGCGCGCTTCCCATGAGGAAGGAAAAATAAGAATGTAGAAGTAATTACTGGCGCGTTCCACTGTAGGCTGAGCCTTTAGACATGACGAACCTTTGCAAATACCAGAAATTAAAATTAACGGCTCGCCCACTCAGGCGAAAGAATACACTCGGCCCGAATAAACTGAAGTCATTTGTTTAGCTCTGGCTCTAAGGTAAATGCAAATATCCCACAGAGAAAGAAAAGTTACATAAGTATCTACTTACTACCTCCTTTGTATCTGACGTTGAATTTGAATATCGCGGGGAAACTTTCACGCTTTTTCGATTTGTTTTAGGGAGTGAAGATGTCTATTTATTGTGTTATTAAACAATCGCCTTTTATTGAATCCGATGTAAGTCAGTGGCTTGTTTGGGGCTTCTGATATTTCTTCGATTTGATCCAAGAAATATTATTTCCGTTATAGGTTTTGAATTTTATTACCATGGCATAAGGTTCAAAGTCGCGGTGCCTCGCGCATCGGCAAAGGTAAGTAAACAAGTGGTTAAAGTTAAATGCTGGTGTTTCTCACTGGAAAACGGTAGCGTATGAAATTAAGGATACACTTTACTTGGAGAGGAGTTCGCGCTTTATCTCTAGAAACTTTGTGGACCTTCATTTTCAAAAGAGGCCAAGCAAAAGAGGGCACATTTCTGATGAGTCATTAGAAAATGAAGAACCCGCACCATGCACCATAGCAGACCCTAAAAGCGGCCAAGTGCGAGTCGGACTCGCGCAGCAAGGGTTCCGTACCATTATCTATAAAAACGGAAAAAAAACACGTTTGTTGAATGGCCTCCCCTTAAATATTAATTTTATTTTAAATTAACTATTTATTTTTAAAGTGAATAATATAACTCAACATTCTGTGAATATTGCAAGCGTCTACCTGTTGCCGTTATCAATATCGAGCAAAACAATCACGTTTGTTGTATGGTAGCCCACTTAAATATTTACTTTATTCTTTTTGTTGTTAAATCGGCAATATAAATACATCATCTGTGAAAATTTCAACTCTCTAACTATCACGGTTCATGAGATACAGCCTGGTGACAGACGGACGGACGGACAGCGGAGACTTAGTAATAGGGTTCCCGTTTTACCCTTTGGGTACGGAACCCTAAAAACCTTTAAAAACGGAACCAATTCCGTATGTTCGCTCACTTTTTCTTCGTAAATACTTTTGGCTTATCGTTTTGGGTGCGGTTTGTCAGGAAGACCCCTGCTGCGCCAGGAGAATATATCAATGCTGCAGACTATAACATATCACATGAAGGAACGTGACGGACATACTGGAAGCTGTCAGAAGGCATTCACACTGCGACCCCAGCTCTTTGTCATCTCAACGACCTTTCCATTCCTGCAAATTGATTGCGACAGCATTTTTCATAATGTCGCCGGGGACGGTCGCGTTATTTTTCTCTCTACCCCCCCTTTATAAGTTACTTGGGAGAGTAGTAACAATGATATAATGGAATACCTATCCAGCGAGTTCATTTTACTGGTTTCTTCATTGTACTGTTCACGACCTTTATGTGGCTGTATATGTAAGTAAAATTATGAAGACAAATCATTGCGTCACTTTTTTTCCTGTTCAAATAACCCATTTTTCGTGACAAGAGACAAAGTTTTTGTTTATCCCTCAATTAATTCTTCCCCGGCCAACTGGTACACGAAGTTTCAACACTTGTCTGTTAATAGGTTCCTCTCCCTCGGCTCATATTAAAGCACTTCGACGCTTTTTCCAATTGTTAATTGCAAGCAAACGAAGTTGGAAAGCGATGTTCCGAGCAAAACTGTTTTATTGCCTGAGGGCATGACCGCAATCGGAGAAATGCAAGCATGGTGGTATGCTGTGCTTTACGGTCTGAACGTGGACCACAGTGGAATGTTCTGATAGTACTTCGGGACAGCATGGCCACGGATTGGATAGGTTCCATATTAGGTCCTTTCTTGTTCCTGGTATATATTAACGATCTGCCTTTCATGGTGGAGAAATTAACTGATATAGTGTTATTTCCTGATGATACTTCAATGGTCTTCAAAATTGAAAGACAAAAAGCAGATTTTGATGATGTTAATGGTGTATTGTCTTTAACCTTAAATTGGTTCACAGTTAAAAATTTATTGTTAAACGCTGGTAAAACCAAGTGTATGAAATTCTCACTTCCAAATGCCAGGCAAGTTGAGACCAGTCTAGTGTTAGACAACAGCAAGTTAGAATTAGTAAATGATACGAAGTTTCTTGGAATAACCATTGATAGCAAATTGCAGTGGGGACCCCACATAGATAAATTGGCTGGTAAATTAAGTTCTGCGGCTTACACTGTTAGGAACATCAGACAAAGCACGGATGTGGCTACATCTAGGCTAGTATATTTTAGTTACTTTCATAGTGTGATGTCCTATGGTATCTTGTTGTGGGGGAAAGCAGCGGATATTCAAACAATTTTTATTTTACTGAAAAGAGCTATTCGAGCAATTTATAATTTAAAATGAACAAATTCCCTAAGAGAGCTTTTTAAAGAAATTAACATACTAACAGTAGCTAGTCAATTTATTTTCCAAAATATAATGTATGTACGCAAGAACCTTACAACATTTTCCAAACTTAGCGATAGCTGTAATGTTAACCTAAGAAATAATCACAGACTGTGTGCGCCCCGATTTAGACTCGCAAAGGTTAGCAATTCTTTCAAGGGTCTGTGTAGTCTCTACTATAATAAGATACCTCTGGAGATTTTGAAATTGCCATTTGAGCAATTTAAAAAGCATGTTACAGCGACTTTGTCAAAAAAGGGATATTACAATGTTCAAGATTACTTAAATGACAGGACTGTATGGGGTTAATCTAGCTCAACACAGGCCTTGCTGTTAATAATTTTGTAATTATTTATTCCTGCTTATTAATCATAATAATTAAATTTTTCATATTTGTAATAGTTAAGCACAACCTATTTTTAAAAGAGATCTAAAAATCAATCTGTGGGAGTTTCTACGCCCTTCTTCTCCCACAGTGGTCCAATGTAGAGAAGAGGCAAAATTGACGTAGGCTAAGTATATGTAAATATCTACAGTAATAAAGTACTTTGACTTTGACTTTGACTTTGATAGTGATTGGAATGGAAACATCCCAGTACACAACTCTATTAAAATAAAGTTCATAACACTCACACTGCAAATGGCAGTTACGTCGGTCGCTGCGGCAGAACATTGCGAAAACTTTTCCCATACGGGTTGGCAGGGGCACAGTTATGCCCACTTTGAGCCAGTTATTCAATACTCCATTTTGCGTGACAGGGGGCTTACCTATCGCCGCAGCTATGGAGTAATGAAGGTTTACGCACGATGTTTTCCCTCACCGTTAGAACGTCCTTATAATGTACATAAAATAAATTAATTATCTCATTGGTACATCGTCAGGAATCGAACCTGCATCTCCTGTGTGAGAAGCAAGCGTGAAACCCATACCCATACTCATACTCATATATTTATTGCGTCATTGTGGTATACTTTAACAAAATTATATCCAACAATGAACCCTGTAAGGGCACTACAATGTCTTAATAACTAGCTTACATCTAACATTTGTGTTCGATAAATATTTTTTTCTTATTGTATTTTATTATTTACTATACTTATTACATTATTATATTATATTATATATATTCTTATATTATTATTCATTATATTATTAATTTTTGATAAAATATCTTAGTTAAAATAGAATTTTAATTTAATAACAGTGGGATCATTATATGAATGTACTTATTATACCAATATTTTTATGTATTTTATTATTTATGTAATAGCGAGGTACTTATTTATCAGGCATAACTTCAGCTATCTTGTGTATGTAGATGTGTATAAGGGTGTGTGTGTGTGTGTGTGTGTGTGTGTGTGGTGTGTGTGTGTTGTTGGAACCAGTGGACCACGGAGCTCTTTGGGAGTTTTTTAGTTATTTCTTCAAAACCACGGATTATTTCTTAATTTCAAACACAGTTCTAAGCTCTCATATTGCAGTGCCTGAACAAGGTCCATAATGTTGTAACTTTATAACTATGGAATGCAATAAATAAACTTGATTTTGAATACTTATTTTTTGACGCAAGAACCATATCATCATATATCAATATTATTTTTAGATCCTAAGAAATAGCAATTTTTCGGTGTTTTTTTTTTCATGTTGTTTCCATTGACATATGGTTCAAGTTTAAACACACAGATTGAAGAAAACGGATGTCTTCGTAACATATATTTTTTCGGGATTTGTGAAGTATCTCCTTCAGGGGAGGAACAGCGCTTCAAAGTTGGGCATTTTCCGAATTTAACGTCACCCAACGTCTAAAGTAGGCTTATATACCGCCCATGGAAATAAAAAGCGGTCTAAACTCCAGCTACTGCGGTTTATGTATGAAATGATAGCGCCCGTGTCATTGATACACACCATCGCATTTCTTGCAGGAGATGGAGGTCCGAATCCTGATGCTGACAATGTTTAGATAAAAGACCATTCTTAGGGTGATGGAAAACCGTTCGAAAAGGCCGCAAGTTTTCGTTGCCGACCAAATGTTTCTTGAGGAAAGTCATTAACAATAGAGATTAATCACTCTCCAAAATTAGGTCCTCTAATGAAAAGGCAACTTATATTAAGGAGAATGTTGGTAATAATAACAACAAATGGCTCATATATACCATTTAGTAATTCTTACTCTATAGTTTAATCATACCGTTCCCCAACAAAATCAATTTCCTGCGAACTCAAACTTTAAATTACGTTCGACATGACTTAAACGGCTGCGGATTAACTTGGCTGTCGCTTAAGAGTATTCTACTTATAGAAGATTATTAATTAAATCCAATATTCAAAGGATTCATATTCTCTCTATATCACTTAATATTATACAAGTGTGTTAAATTGGTTATAATAAACGCGGCGGTAATATAGCCGAATGGGTTAAGTGTGTGATAAATGCCCAAGAGTTTCATACGAAGTTTTTCAACACACTTGCCAGGAAAAAACAGACTTATAATAATGATTAATTAAACAACGAAAACGTCGACAAATATTGGAAAATGGCGCGCTGGTTTTGTTTCGCGCGCCGCTTGATTAGCGCGCCCAGGTGTATATAAGGGCGCTGGCAGCCACCACTAAACAGTCTATAGAAATAATGGTTTGAATGAGGAAATTAAGGTTAATTGTAGTGAAAAAATAGTACATTATTGCCGTGGCGGGTAAATTAAATTCGTCAATAATGCAGGACTGCAAATACGATTTCCGCCGAGTCTTATAATGTGCTTTTTCTCAAAAAAATACAAGATGCAAATTCTATAGAAAAAATAGTCGTAGTCAACACTTTCTTTTTAGCAGAGCTTTTTAGTTCGTTTTCCCGCCAAGACATTGGTAGTCAGTTGTTTCATATATTTTTTTTGTGAGGAAAAGGAAACTCGACAGCCTTGTGACGGTGTTTTCCCGATTATTGGTCCCGAAGCAAAAATTGAACACGAATTTTACGGAAATTAAAACGATAACCGTGATATTTAAATGTTCAAAAAAATAAATCATCCAAAATCAAAATCAAAATCAAAATCAAAAATCATTTATTTCCATAGGATGTTGTTACATCACTTAGATCCGTCATTACATTTTTTTGGGTGAGTTCACTAACCCAATGGCGGAATCTGTGGAGAAGAGCTCACCGAAGAAACTCCACAGTCGTCGCATCTTTTGCGTTTCCTTTTTTAAATAAAATATTGTCAAATTACAAAATGAATGCTAATTATATATCGAAACAGCCTGTTACTCAAACAATCTATTCCCATGGACATCTGTCCTCTAAGTAATCAGATATCCTGTAGTAACCTTTTTTATACAATTTCTGTTTTATTATTATTTTAAACTTGTCTAAAGGTAAGTTTTTAATATCAGTAGGGACCTTATTGTAATAGCGTATACAATTGCCTTTAAAAGAATTACTAATTTTATGTAGTCGGCTTACATAAGCAACCAACTTGTCTTTATTTCTAGTATTAAAATTGTGTATATCACTGTACTTCTGAAAATTAGTTATATTTCTTTTTACATACACAAGATTGTCATAGATATATTGAGACACAAATGTCAGAATATTGATTTCTTTAAACTTTTCCCTCAGTGACACTCTAGGCCCTAATCTATAAATTGCACGAACAGCCCGTTTCTGCAGAATAAATATACTATTAGCATTCGCAGCGTGACCCCACAATAAAATACCATAGGTCATTAGACTATGAAAGTAACTAAAGTAGACTAGTCTAGCGGTGTCTACGTCGGTAAGAGCTCTAATTTTTTTAACTGCGAACGCTGCCGAACTCAGTCTGTTCGACAATTTATTTATATGAGGATCCCATTGTAGTTTGGCGTCTAAAGTAATGCCCAAAAAGACAGTCGACTGCACAAGGTCCAATCTCTGTCCTTTTATAAATATGTCTGTAGTTACCGGGTTCACATTGGGTAACACGAATTTAATACATTTAGTTTTCTTTTCATTAAGTAATAAATTGTTAACAGTAAACCAGTTCACTATACTAGAGATAGCATTGTTTACTTCGTCATAATTTGATTGCTGTCTTTTAACTTTAAATATCAAAGAAGTATCATCGGCAAACAATACTAACCCATGTTTTGCTTTAACGAGGTAAGGTAAATCATTAATATATACTAAAAACAAGAAAGGACCAAGAATTGAACCTTGCGGTACGCCCATACTTATTGAAGACCCAGGTGATCTTTTCCCATTAACATCGACCATCTGAACCCTATGTTAGATATGACTCCAGAAGGCCAAGTGCCTGATCTTTTACACCATAATGGCGTAACTTCCTGACAAGAGTGTCATGATGGACGCAATCAAAAGCCTTGGATAGATCGCAGAAGACACCTATTGCATCCATTGCGTCTTCCCAGGCATCAAAAATATTGTCGATTAGTTGAACACCAGCATCGGCTGTTGAACGACCCTTTGTGAAACCAAACTGAGCAATATGAATTAAATTATTGAGATAAAAATGACTTTGCAATTGATTAAGTATGAGTTTTTCAAATATTTTGCTAAGCGTTGGTAGTATCGATATGGGTCTAAAATTGGTGGGGTCTGATGTACTACCAGCTTTGAATAAAGGTATAACTTTACTTAGTTTCATCAAGTCAGGAAACACACCACTATCTATACATTGATTAAATATACAACAAAGGTGAGGTGCAATACAATCTACAATGGAACTAATAATTTTTACTGATAGACCATGGGCGTCAGCTGTCTTTTTCATTTCCAGGGATTTAAACGCTTTTACAATGTCTTCATTATTTACGTGCCTAAATTTAAAATCTGTTTTACATTCCTCAAAGTTTTGTTTAAGCATAGATTCAGCAGCAGCGGGAGATGAATTTAAAGACTTGGTTGTTGAAACTGGAATGTCCGTAAAGAAATTTTCGAAAGCTTTTGCTACTTCTAGGTCTGTACTTAGCAATTGATTATCTATCTTAAGCTTGAAGTTATTATGTGTAGCTTTGGCCTTTCCAGTCTCTCTGTTTATAATTTGCCAAGTCGTTTTCATTACATTGCTACTAGATTCAATTTTGTTTTTAATGAAATTAGATTTAGCTACGGCACAAACGCGTTTAAACATTTTTGAATAACTACGAACATAATCTAGAAAGGCCGTATTTTTGTTATATGATTTCTCTTCATAGAGTTCATATAATCTTCGTCTGCTCCTATGAATTCCAACTGTCGCCCAATCACTAAACAAAGCTTTGTTATTAACTTTTATAGTTTTTGATTTAAATACCGTATCATATTCATTTTTGACAAGGTTAAATACTGAGTTGTACAACAAATTTGGATCGTCACTGTATGGTATTTCCCATAGTTTATCTAAAATATTATTCCTGTAGTGTTCAAGCCGAGTGTCACTAACGGGCACACATGTAATATCCTCTTTTTGGTCCTTTTTTATTTTAATATTGAATATACCTATCTGACCAGAGTGATCAGAGGTTAATTTATTGATGACCGATTTGAAAATGGGCGTAATGTTAGTAAATATATTGTCAATGCAGGTAGCAGATGTTGCAGTAATTCTAGTAGGCTCCAAAAACAGATAGTTCATGTTGTGACATAAAAATAAAGATTTTAATCTAGTACAAATATTATTATCCTCTAACAGATTAACATTAAAATCACCACAAATTATAAAAAAATTGTTTTTATCGCTGATTTTAATCAACACTTCATCCATTTTCTTTTCGAATAAATCAAAGGATGAATCTGGTGGTCTGTATACGCTCATTACAATAAGTTGTTCAAGTTCAATACAGGCTATTTCCATGGTACGCTCAACAGACAGGCTCACTTTGTCAACTCGTTCCTTATATTTAAAACTATTATTTACAAGTATTAAGGAGCCACCGCGATCAGCTGTTTTTCTGTTGAACGAACTAGCAACGTGGTGGTTATTAAAGTTGAACATGAACTGATAACTCTTTAAAAAGTGCTCTGTTATACATAAAATATCAATATTATTACAGTTCATGAATAACTCAATTTCCAGTTCTTTACTTAACATGCCCTGTATATTTTGATGAACCACGTTTAAAATATTCTTACTTTTACATTTTTCATTACTAGTAACTTGATTTAATGGGCAAGATGAAGGTATATTTATACAAATATTAATATTACTGCCAGAGTTACTCTCTGTTGTCCTATGGGTTAATTTAAAGAGCTTGGAACAGATTCCAAGGAGTACATGTCATTATTATTACACTGCTCAATAGAAGCAGGCGTTTCATTAGTCAAAAACTTGACTGAGTTCAAAATAAAATAAGATAGTGACTGTGCTATCTGTTTTGTATAAAACCTAGATAGGTAATACCTATCCTTAGTCAAATAAAAATCCTTTCCAAAGTTCAATTTCTGACGCATTTGTTTTTATAAAGTAATATTTACTTTGGCTGTAAATTTTATATGTTGCGTATTGTATTTCCGAACGTAATATGAAAATTTCCGTGCATGTTTAACAAAATATAATTTCATGATTATGTATTATTATGTGTACTTCATTAATGAATCAAAGTACTTTATATTTAACCTTAAATTGTTTATTTACATAAAAATACTCTAAGCGAAGATTGAAAAAAATGTAAAGTAAGAAGCACTAGTGCGGTGACGTAGCGTCGTAAGCTCAATTAGTAACCTATTAATGCATTGCCTTAAAGAGTCAGCAATAAGACGTATATTCACTTTGCGAGAAAATGTGATTATTTGTCTTATGTATTTGGGAAGTTATTTAGAATCTTTAATGCTAGAAAAGCGATGAATTCCAGCAGGTCTGTCTCTTTTCTCCCGACTATAGCGTAGCCAAAAGGGTCAAAAAGGGAAATCTGTTCCCTCAGAGCATCTAATTATCAGAATTTGTCTTGGTCGTCCACTAGTTACAGGCTATGTGACATTACGTCATATTAAATTCAGAGGAATGTCATGTACTGCCGACGTGTGCGGTGTAGTCGTCGAGGCTGTGCTTCCCAAGTAAAGAGTTTTATCCTAGTGTGGGGCCAGAACCAATGTATGAACAGGGCCTTGTTGGGTGTCAAATTCAAGGGCTTAATTAGCACATCTCTAGCTCTTGCTCGCTGCTTTGCTTGCATTTAGTCGAAGAAGCGGTCTATCCGTCCGTCGGTTGTCGGTTTCATACTGCGAGCGCGATGTTTTAATAGTCGGGTTTTAGTTTTTCAACTAATTGGACCTTACCACGAAAAAAAAAACTACTGTTCAACACTAGGTTAAAAACAAAAACGTATGGGATTTGACGTTTGTTTTGAGGTTAAACGCTGTTTAATATCTTTTGCGGTAGCACGGCTTGTCTTGTTCGTATGTTGAAACTTTGACAAACCCCAATAATTAGCCTTGTAAAGAATTTTCAAGAGCACCAAACTATTAATATTTTGAGATAATTGTGTTCTTGACTTGAATTGCTACGTTATTCCCTTCTAAAATATTTAAAAAATACTGCTACCTTCTCAAAAAAAGAGAATATCCTTCATTTGTCCTCCACAGCGTTGTTTGCTCAATGTTTGTAGAAAACTTTCGCCGTTTAGTTGGGTGTCCTAGAAAACTGTCAAATGTCAATAGTTTTCCCGGCTGTCAATAACTCGGTTGTCGTCAGAACGTATACAAATATTGATATTATAGTTTTATAAAGTGGTGACGTCTCAGATTCTACAACAAAGTCTTAGTGAAAAGAACAAGGAAATAATGCCTAGTTTAATAGATGGGCTCAAGGTCCACTCAGGGAGAAGAATAGGCCACCTGAAGTCTTAAGCCGACTTTAGGTGGCATTCATCGTTAGTTTTCTACAGTTCTACAGCTGATATTATTTGTAACTTGTGCTAAAACTACGCAAAACTCTGAAACAACGTAATTAATACATTTTCCACCGACTTCAAAAAGGAGGAGGTTCTCAATTCGTCTGTTTCTTTTTTTTGTGTGTTGTTACGCGATTACTCCGTCAATTATGAACCGATTTTGTTGAAATTTTACCAAAATTGATTAAGCGCTTTTTGAAAAAATCAAAGTATATACAAAAAAATATATACACAGGTACGATTTGGCTTTTGGTTCCGTGCAGCAAAAGTTTTGATGAG
The DNA here is from genome assembly GCA_949825045.1 of Argyresthia goedartella. Taxonomy (NCBI): domain Eukaryota; kingdom Metazoa; phylum Arthropoda; class Insecta; order Lepidoptera; family Argyresthiidae; genus Argyresthia; species Argyresthia goedartella. The sequence goes on along the minus strand of OX463812.1, from coordinate 8,598,090 downwards.
GACTTTTCATGTACTTCACAGACTTCGTTCGCATTCCGACAGGGGAGAAGATATAGGGCTTGAACTTGAAGACGGTTTCTTACTTGGAGAAACTTGGACTTATATAGTGAGGAGTTTTTGTTATTATGAATGTTCGTATATTTTGAATAAAAAATGGTGTCTCCTAGATGAAATTGTTATCAATTTCGATAATTATTTTTCACTCTGTACACGTTCCGATCGATTCAGATTCCCCCTCCATTCACGGCCTGCCATGAATACGACTAATGGAGCTGAAACGGCGACGGGTATTCACAAACACCTTCTATTTACATGTGAAATATGGGCACACCTCATTCAGTAGCCCACCAGCAAGGCACTTATTCCTTTGTCACACGGACTAGAGTCGTACAGTGATGGTGGAGCTTACCGTGAACGCAAGACAAGTGCGGGACGCACCGACGCGTTCCGACAACGCGTCGGCATTTTATTCCCCGGACTGTTCTGGGGTGCGTTCGAAAATGCAATCGGAACTGTCACTGACCGATTGTTTGTGACAACAGTCAAGAACAAGTAGAATCATGCATAAGGATGAAATTGAATTGAAATTATGAAAACGCACTTCCTTGCAAGATAAGAGACAGTCCCATTCTTTTCTCTTTCATAAACCGGGTAAAAGAGCAATTCCTCTCTCTTTCATGATAGTAGTTATAGTATGTATATTATTACTATATGTACAGGTTTATGTATATATTGGTACTTATTTAGTAGTTTGGTCTATGGATATTTTATTTTACATATTTTATAGATATTTAATTTATTTATTTATTATTTATTATAGATAAGTTATTAGATTTTGCGCACTGCCAATTTTCATGGTAATTTTTCCTATCATGCCCTGGTTTGCTGGACGAAATCTCTTTTTAGAGATAAGCTCGCCTTGCTACATATGTTTTTAACAAACGTAACTTTTTATTTATCTTTGTGCAATAAAGAATTATGAAAATATTTTGGCTGCTTTGTTGTTGGTTGCACTTGGGTTAGCAGAAACCTTATTGTGATTTCAAGATACCACCACCGGAATTTTGTTTGGTTTCTGAGGTTTCGGCGACAATCCGATCAACAAGTCAGACCAAATTTTCGTTTATCGCGCTTCCTGCTCAACTTACTCAACGCAGATTGCTCAGAAAATAAATCGAGCAGAAAGAACCACAATTATATTTAAGTATATTGGAACACACCCTAAAGACGCCATCTTGGTCGTTTTCGCGCGGAATTTCATATTAAAGAGATGTACGCGTACCTGATGCTATTCCTGAGATGAGATTCGTGAGCGTACAGAGCGTTGTGATGTGATTGGTTGTTCTGCCCGTGAACAAATTGAATGTACACCGATGAGTGACGCGTTTTCCGACGGGATCGGAATAATTTACGTCTGTGGGGGTGTTGATAAAAGTATAAGTACGTAAATATGGTTTATTCACTTGACGTAACACACAACCAGATCCGTAGGTATTGCAAAATGTAATAAAAAGCGCCAGGCGCGTGAAGATATTTGTTATATATAACGTTATAATAATGTATGTAAGATTTAACCTAGTATGTTGCAAAATATGATAAAAATTTCTCTGTACCACATTATTAACACCATTTTAAAGTATCATGATGATTTGCGCACCAACCAAAATATATTTTTTAAACATAACATTCACACATATATATATATATTGCTTCTGGCCCCACACTACTGTATCGTGGGGTTCCCACGATACAGTAGTGTGGGGCCCATAAACAGCGACCTCACAAACATGTAAATATCCAAGACCCCCCAGGATATTTTTTCTTCCCCCTCAGCCGGGATTCGAACCCGGTACCTCTCGTTTGCAAAACACATCCTCGACTGCTACACCACTCGGGTCGTTAAATCATGAATCGATTATTCCAGAAAAAAAACAAATCGAGTTCTATCGGTCCGTTTTGAATTGCCAATTTAATTGAAGTCTACTCGAGAAATATGCTTGGATTGTTTGTTTGATTAAACTCCGTTATAAATATGAGAAACGACGATTTCATTACACCACACAGAGATGTCGTAAAATAAATTAACCTCAAACTAAAACTCATTTGTTTTCTTACGAACAAACCATACAAATTCAAACGTACACAAGAGCCTGCCTCTGACAAGACTGTACTCGAGGCTCAAACACAAACCTTCTGGCCCCACACTAGGATACCCAGTGTCGAGGGAACCAGAAGCAGCAACGTCACACACATTTAAACATTCAAGACCTGTGGCTCAAGCAGGAATGAATACCAGAGTGAAAAAGTGTTCGAGTTCAGATAACCTCCACCTTATTGTGCATAAGGTTCACTGACAGTTCGATTCGCATACTTTTTCTATGAGTAATTCCTGCTTCCTACACTGTCCTTATTCAGTTAGTGTCCAGTGGGCGTGTAATGTTTGGGAAAACTGACACATTTCCACAGTTTTCGGTCGATTTGAGTTACTCTTTGGCTCTTCCACCCCAGGCGGGATCGAACTATTTCGTGTCCGGAAGTCTCACAACAGATATCATTAAACAATTGGTTAAAACATTTGATCATTGGGTCTGCCGATTAACTGGATCACTATTCCCCAGGCACAATGTAAATCTCCCGCCTCTTCGCCGATAAGCCGCGGCGAACCTGAAGTGATCGATTCAACTCGAGTGAATCCAGATCGATTCGGGTGAATCGCGCCTGGAGACGAGACCGCCGCCATCCGTTACCTGTCCCCAGATTTATGGACGGCGCCCACTTGGCAGGTGTTTTATGGGTGGTGATTTCCGCTGGGAGAGTTTAAGCTCGCGGAAATACAAGTGAAATATACCTAAAGTATAACGCATCTTTTGACGAATTGGCTATACGTTGGCGCAACCTGTGCCCCTGTCACCTCGTATGAGAAACCGCGGTCAGATTGTCGATAAGGGGGCGGAAGCCCCCACTTGTAAAATATTCAAAAATAATCACTTTTTGAGGCCGCCATACGTTAGCGTTAGGGTGTAGAAGAGGGGGTGGGCCCAAAAAAAATATATTTTTTTGGGAAAAAAGACAGAAAAATTTCGACTCGTCATCCAGCGATTTAAAAAAAAACTGTTTCTTTTTACTTCGGAATCGTGTAGTGCTGCTCTTTGCCATCACTTTTGGTCATATACATTTTTCTCGTGCACCTCACCCATTTCGAGATATACGTCATAACGATGTTTGACAAAACTGCATGGTCCATACCATCTCAGCATAAATTCGACGAGGGGCGATGGATCAAGTTTATCACTCGTCGGCGAATTTCCTTAGACCGAAAACAGTATCTGTTGTAGTCAATTTTAAAAAAGAAGGTATGGCAGAGTTACTTGCCGTTTCTTCTTAACCCCGAGGCCCACCTTCCACAACGGTGTAGTCTTTTTTTATATATTTTTTTTTGTTGTAGTTAGAAGTAAGTATAATTTTGACGTTGAATAAGATAATTTATGTATTTATATTCAATAAAAAAACTTGAATCTTGAATCTTTGTCATATCGATATCTCTATAAATAAAGGTCCTAGGGAAAACATACATATGACATAAAATGATGAACGAAAGTCACCCTAAACGATGCGCAAGTGAAAATATCAAATTTAAAAAAATATTTTTTTTCGATTCAATTTTCTAAGTGTCGTCCCCCCTTCCGCTTTCAGCGATTTTTTTTTTACTGTTTACGTTTTACGTTTATGTACGCTTTGTTTATGACACCTCTCCTTAAAACAAAAACATCAGACGCAAACTACAACTATTTAAATATCGTCATCATCATATTATATTGAGGGGTCTTGTCGTCCCCTGTCGCTGCAGCTACCTCCAGTACTCTCTGTCTTGGGCCTTGCTCGTCAGCTCCTGGTACGATCCACTATGGCTCCAAATATTTAGTTGGTCTGTATATTTCCCCCTAGGACGCCCTCGTTGCCGTCTGCCCTCTATAGCTGTATTCAGATGTATCGTCATCTAAACAGTTGTAGTTTTTACGTCTGTTGTTTAGAAGTCTACCTTACGAAGGTTGGAAAACAGTGCTGTACGTTGTAGCATAGGTATTAGTTTGGTTATGTAATCTGTGTAGCTTTACTGTCTGATCAATAAACAACATATTATGGCAAAACTATGATAACTACAGACGGAGCGCGACTTTACAATCAGCTACCCCCCCACATATAAAACATGCTAAATCAATTTATACATTTAAAAAAGAATTAGCTCCACATATTACAGCAGAATGACAATAAAGATACTAAGGTATACCTATCTATTTATGTTATTTTATTTATTTATTTTCTTTTTCCCTCAGTAGGTTCCTACAATCGGGGACAGTGCTGTCCTAATATCATCGTAATCGTATAACCATGACTGAACATTTAAAACCACTGCTACCTACCTTTCTTTCGGATTTTAGCATTCGTTGACAATCTGAACTACGCGAACTATTCTGTCACCACGCAGATACTTATTTTGTACTGTATCGAGTATTATATCATGCGATAAGGGACATTGTAAAATTTATCCTTAACTATGTTATCACATAAGTGACGTAATGTCTTCAGAGATAATAATAGTAGTTTATGTGACTGATACATAATGCCTAATTATGTACAGTTACATACACTAGTTTATCTACACACATATCATAAGCTCGCTTTGTTGTGTTCAGGAACCGCATGTTTGACCGGCATTGTGGCATTGAGTTGTTTAGCTTGTTCTGTAGTACCAACTTCACAGACAAAGTAGGGGCGGCACGCAGGCGGGCATCGGCTTTCGAAATTTGAATGTCATAATATGTAGAAAATTTACACATTATGGCCATAATGTTCAATATTCAGATAAGAAATGAGTTTTTACAAAGTAGTTTAACATTATGCTAATCGTAACGTGCGGTTTTTGGACGCAGTAAAGAGGGTTTATGATACTTCTGTAGATAAAGATTATTAAACCTTAAACCTTCATTAGATACAATATACCCTATTGAAAAACCTAATCTGTATCTCTTCACACCTTCCAATTCATTTGCAAAACAAATTAGAATCGATTTAAATGAAGCTCGTATAAAATAATCGAGTCCTGATTGGGCAACGTTCATTAGAAGTCAGAGAACAGCTTTCAAGACATCAATTTGAAAGATATTGATGTTACCCATACAGAATGGAGCTACAATTGTATTTTCAACTGACATTTTTATTAGAAGACAAAAAACAAAAACTTCTACTATTATTTATCAGAAAAGGTTCCGAGTGGCAGATTGGTTTCTGCCCGGTATTTCTAAGGCAGCGTATTTGGAAAGGTGGCTAATATGACCCCGGGCATTGACGAGGGTTAAATTTGACAGTTCCGACGGCTGTCACCCGCGATCCAATTGCAACGTAATCGTTAACCCCATAGCAAAGCGAAGGTTCTCTGAACTCCGCAGCGATCTGGTGACAATACAGAGGTCTGACGTACAGTACTCATCGAAGTATGTAAGCATATCGACTGAAATGTGACTCTATGCACACTGAGCTGCTGGAAAGTTACTAAACCGGTTGATATCTCATCATAGACGAGTTCTCAGCCAGTAAAAGCGGCGTGAAGCTTCCAATACCATCACACAGGAAGAGACACATTTAATAATTCGTGTCACTGTTCAGTCCCTTTCAGTAGTTAGGTGTGTATAGCATACTGACTAATGCACAAGGAAATACTTCACTTACATTTCGATATAAAAGTATGTTGCTCATTAACCGAGCGAGCGAAGCGAGCGAAGGGCTCCATTTCGACAAGACAAGTCTGTCTCTTTACGTGTCTGTCAGTTCCGGTCTAGGGCCACAGTTTTCAAGCGATCCTCACAAAACTTGGCACACGTATTCCTTGAATTAAATTGAATTAAAAGTTTTTTTTGTTAAGAGCTTTTCTCGATTTTCCCCTTGGGGGAGAGTTATGACGTCATAATTTTTTTGTATGGTTTTTTTTTTCTTTTTCTGAAACCTATCGTGTGGGGTATCAATTTAAAGGGCTTCATGTGCCGGTTCTAAAAATATACTACATCATTACCTTATGGCCGCCTGATTTCTAAAAATCCAAGAAATTTTTTCATAACATACCAAGTTTGGACTCCTCGAAGTAGGAGACGGATTAGTAAAGAGGATCTATACAGACCATGGGAGTGAGTGAAATAGACTACAACTATTTTCGTGAAAAGTCAATAGATTGTATTTTAAATCGCAAAATGTAGTTTACAAAGTTATTGGTGCGGCTACTTTACTACTTGATTTTGATTGAATCTAAAATACTTACCTATAAACTGGTTCACAGCCCCCCTGTTAGCGAGGTATACTGCCCACAGGGCCACTAGTGTATTAAATATTTAATTAAAACATTTGAATTGGAATCACTATTCTATGTAGACCTTCCGTACATGCAATGCGCACTTTAATTCCATCATATAAATTCCATGGTATTTGGCATTATTCTGTAAGGGCTCGTCGTAGAAAGGTCCATATTATTTCCTTTAAAACATGGAAACCGCCTGAAGGGTTTATAACTCCGAGCCTTGTGCAAATTACAACACAGCTACATACACGGGTGTCTGTATGTTTGTAATGCCTGGAGGAAGTACATATTCCGTGATTGGATTCTGCGTAAATTTGGAACTATAGTAGAGCCTCCAGTATCAGCTAATTGGATGCGAGTACCTGCCGTAATTGAAATCAATTACAAGATACTGTCTGGGTGGCGAATCCATGAAAGGGAATTAACCAAGTACCTACTATGTGTATCCCATCATCTCACAAAGATGATATTAACGTATACAGAGTGTAGCAGAAAGATGTAGCCAGTTTACGGCCTTATTATTGAAAGCACAACCTGCATGATATCATTCCCTCAGAACAAACTAATGACAATACCAAAATCCAGAATCATTAGGAGAAACATTCAAATCAATTAATATACTTACGGTTACCTGTCAATATATATATATACGAGAATATCATGCATGTAAGAGAAAACGTAGCTTTATTTAAAACTGTAGGTGATAGCCATGCAATTACACTAGAAATAGAAATATGTTAGCACTACCATTATTTAGACTGAGTAAAGTAGGCACATCATTCATGGGGCACTGTATTCGCTTCTACAATAAAATACCACAAGAATCATTGATCCTTCCTGAAAAGAGGTTCAAAAACTATGTTAAAATGAGCTGATAAGAAAGTCCTATTATAGTATTAAGGAATATTTAGATGCCAGAACTGCATGGTCCATACCATCGACATAGACATAGACATAGACATTATTTATTGATAATATACATTACAAGTCAAAAATTTATGTGATGTCTTAATGTAGATCATAATCTAATCATTAACAATTAATTGTACGTTAAATTAGTTAATTTAAGTTACACAGTAAATTCATAAATAATTAAATAAATTTGTCACAAAAATAATAATATGTAGGTATAACAAAAAAGAAGACAAAAACTAACAATAATCATTTTGTAAATAATAAATTAATAATCTCGAGTCATTGCTTAACTTAACGCTAAGAATTCATCATAGCTGTAAAGAGACTTCTCGATAAGCCATTTTCTCAATCTAAATTTATAAATTGACACACTTGGAGCATCAACAACAGCCCCAGGTAGCTTGTTATACACCACCGGACCCATAACGTGGATGGTGTTGCTCGTCTTCGCAAGTTTATGCGCAATTTTGGCTATTTTTCTGGAGTTACGCGTCTCGTACCTATGCCCTTCGCCAAGTTGTTTGTATAGGTGAATATTCTCTCGCACATATGTGGCCACTTGGAAAATGAGTAGGCTAGGCAGTGTGAGAATCTTAAGTTGTTTAAAATGCGGCCTTGCGGACTCGTCAGTCGGTACCCGCGCCAGCAGCCGCACGGCGCGCTTCTGCAGGACGAACACGCGGTGCCACTGCGCCGCGCGCCCCCACAGCTCCACGCCGTACTGCAGCAGCGAGTGCACCGACGCGAAGTAGCACGTCCGCATCGACTCTGCAGGGAGTGTTGATGAGAGCCGGCTTAAGGCGAAGCATGCGCTCGCCAGTCTGCTGCATAATTTATTTATGTGCGCGTCCCAAGTTAACGCCTGATCCAGCTCACAGATCACTGACTGAATCAGCGCACAGATATTCGACGAGGGGCGATGGATCAAGTTGGATCACTCGCCGGCGAATTTCCTTAGACCGAAACCAGTAGTACCTGTTGTGAAGTCACTTTAAAAAAAAAAGAAGTTATGGGAGTTTCTTGCCGATTCTTCTTAACCCCGAGGCCCACCTTCCGAAACGGTGTAGTCTTTTTTATACAAAAAAATGACTTGTAGTTATAAGTAAGTATAATTTTGACGTTGAATAAGATAATTTATTTATTTATTTTAAATAAAAAATTGAATCTGAATCTGAATCCATAAAACGTAATTAACCATAGTATACAAAGCGAATCCTCAATTTTACACATTCGCGCCATAAACTCGCACCGTGACGCACAGAGGGGATGTTACGTCACGGTACATTTCACCGAAACGTGTTTTTTCATGCCCGAAGATCGTTTAAGAGTACTTTGGTTTCCTCCTAATTCACCCGTGGCTTTATGACGTGTGGGACACGAAGGGAACGCCATCAACATGTGTGTAAATGTACTGCGGGCCGATACTCTGCGTATACAAGTAGGCACTTAAAATTGTGTGAACAATGACGATTCTAAAGTACAACATTAAAAAAATATCTGGTCAAAACAATGACGAATTAGGAATTTCTAAGAAATTTTGACAACTGTCACTATATACAGGTTTGGGTATATCTAATTATTACTTGAATAGAGTACAGAGCAGCGTACAGCGTGAGGTAGAGCTGCCTATCCATCCAGACATGATATGCTGGAAGAAATGTCTTACTAACCGACTTCAAAAAAGGAGAGGATTCTCAATGCGATTTCTTAATTACCTCAAAACTGGTATTAATAATGAATAGATTAAAAAAAACATTTTTTATTTGAAAAGGTGACCTTCCAAATTGGTATATTTTTTTGAAAATTAGCAATCGAATTTGATTTTTTTTTGTATCGGTCCATTAGTTTTGTTTCCAAACTAAACTTACGTGCTAAGATGAATTCTGGGTATAAGTCTCGAATAATAATAATAATAAATATTAGAGGACAATCTTACACAACTCGAAGTCAATAAGGTTTGCGTTATGGGTACTAGACGACGATATATTTAATAGATATTATGTAAATACATAGAAAACATCCAAGACTAAGGAACAGATATTGATGCTCATCACATATTTGCCCTTACCGGGATTCGAACACATGACCGTCAGCCCGCTAGGCTAAACCTGTCGTTAATGACTTCTAATATGGTGGATTTGACTGTCAGAAGACAGATTTCGTAGCCCCGTTTTCGTCAACGAGACTACATTGGGATCCCGACTAGTGGAGGAAGAAATAGGTCTTGTCGTTTTTTTAGTCTTTAAATTGGTGAATTATCAATTACAGCTCTCCTTTCTGCATTAGGAAGGTACTTACTCATATTTAATCAATGTTCTGCATACGTATAAATATTTTTGTCAAATATACTAAATAATATCGTATCTACATGTACTGTCCAAGTCAAGTTTAATGGTCATTTTTAGTGAGGCAGTTGGTGTCGATAGTTACCTAAAAGGTACACGACAAAATTAAGGTTGAATGTTATCACCTTTTCATTTAAACTAATATTAGGTGCTTACTTATGAAATTGGCGAAATTTTCTTACAGATTCAGCGCCGGTAGCATGTTAACGGTGGGAGGGTGGCGCGACGCGTGATTGTAAGGGAGAGAGCTATTAACAGCACATGTTCTGTCTCTTTTTTTCTCGCGTCGCTACACCCCGCGGGGGTATACGTGCTACGGGCGCTGGAGTTCATAATTCGTAAAATTCCATAGCTATTTACATTTTTTTATTGTTGAATAGTTTATTTCAAAGCTTTACATCTTCATATTAAATTTTATTTTAATAACTAAAGTTAAATCTTCTAATACAGTACGTACTTAATGTCATCCATTTTCAAGATACTAGTCGTAGTATTATTTTAAAGCTAACACTTTTCAAAAACTAAGACAAATTTGCTGTTAGCTAAATGTTGTCTCATTCATGTGCGAGTTGACGACGAGTCTATCTTGAGCAACATGAGGGCCGAGCTTGCCTGACTAGATATAGTAGAAAGCTATTCGTTAACTTGCTCCCCCCGATACCTGGCAATCTTCATTGAACTTACGCTTCTGATTGGAAATACTTGTAAGACTTTATGTCGTAAAATAAATTTCACATTGACACATTCACACATACCTCTACACAATTATACTCTCAACTTCTTATAACCTAACTCTCGCTAGAAACATGATATATATGGCTACTACTTATTCATTAAGCATCATGTGTACACACGATAATAAAAGTACGATGTGCGTTGGCATCTCTTATCCATCATATCCTCCTGATTCATCTAGTCACTCACTAAAGAGCCCCCCTTGTAACTCGCTGAAAAACGACTACTGCTTCTTCTATCGGTACAGAGCTTGATGACATCTCTACCAAAGATCTGGACAATATTGCTGTGTCTGATTCGGTGGCCTGTGAGGTGGAGGACTGCATTAAATATATCTCCAAATCCCAGGGCTCGCTCACGTTATTGACCCAGAACATTCGCAGTATCTCCGGAAATATGGATGGTTTCCTCGTTTTACAACATAGACTAAATTTTAAATGTGACTTTAACGTTCTCACTGAATGTCGACTATCTAGCTCTACTATCATCCCACAAATAGACGGATATTATCATTATGCTACTAAAATAATTACCTACAGAATGATGGAGTCGTGGTATACGTCAAGGAAGAATTTAAATCGGTGGTTGAAGAACCTATATGCCGAGATTCCAATTGCCTTATAATAAAGATAGGAACGGAAACTGCTTTTGTCGCTATTTACCGCTCTCCTTCGTAAAATCAGATAGAAGACTTTCTCGAATCACTAAACACTATTCTCTATTCCCTCAAATCTTTTAATACCATTTGTATTGTAGGGGATATTAACATAAACATTCTTCCTGGTGAATCTTTTGACCCGAGAGCACATGAATATCTCAATCTGTGCGTTTCGCATGGTCTCCTGCCGGCTCACTGCTTGCCTACAAGATTAGAAAGAACTTGCCTTGATCATGTACAATTAAAATCAAAAAAACCTGCAATCACCATGGTTACAAACTCTACCTTAACTGATCATCAACTAGTAGTTCTTTCTCTAAAAATTAAGCATAATCGAGAGTTCTTCCAAACCACTGCTACCAGGATCGACTATGCAAGACTAAACCTCCAACTAAACAACACAGACTTACAACCGATATTCTCGTCCTCGGATCCTAATGAAGCCCTTAACAATCTAATATCTTTTGTTCAACAATCCATCAACCAAAACTCAACCACCATAAAACTTTCTCGAAAACAAAAGGTCATTAAACCGTGGATTACACCAGGACTGATCCGCTGTATGAGAAACAGAGACCGGTTGCACAAAAAGACAAAGGATAATCCAGGAAACTTCATTTTTCTCACAACATATAAGAGGTACAGAAACTTCTGTAATAATTTACTTAAATAAAAAAAAAGAGAACGTACGAGAGAAATAAAATAGATAAGGCTGGCAATGACTCAAAAGTACTATGGAAGGCAATTAAAAAAATTACAAATACTAACAAATCAAGAACTACGGCGACTGAACTGTTGGGTTCGGGAGGTGTTTCTGTCTCCATTGACAGTGTTAATGACTTTTTTGCGACCGTAGGAGAAAACTTGGCTAGAAAACTAAATATAGCTCAATGTCCGTCCGTTGCAGCGCCACTGAGGACTACTACACAAACGCGAACAACCACGTCGCTTGTCTTGCTTGAGACTGATCATGCCGAATTAGAGAGACTGATTGTGGATCTGAGAGACGTGTGTGCGGTGGGCTGGGATCAAATCTCAAATCGTATCCTTAAAAACAATAAAATTTTCTTTGTTCCCCCCTTAACGCACATTTTTAATTTGTGTCTCTCAAACGGCATTTTTCCTGAGACCCTGAAGAAATCAATGGTGCTCCCGATCCACAAGTCTGGTGACAGGGACCGTGTGAATAATTATCGACCTATCTCTGTCCTTCCATCAATCTCCAAGCTGCTTGAGCGAATGATAAACAATAGACTTGTCCTGTAACTGGAAAGAAATAACCTCTTGTCGGCTTCTCAATTTGGCTTCCGCAAAAATATTTCGACTAGCGATGCAGTGCATGAACTTACTGACCACATTGTAAAAAACCTTGATGGAGGATATAAAGTATTGGGTATCTTTCTGGATCTTGCCAAGGCTTTTGACACGGTCTCTGTCCCGCTGCTACTGGACAAATTGGACGGAATGGGTATACGTGGACTACAACTGAAACTACTGGAAGATTATCTAACTGATAGGACCCAGTTTGTCAGGATAGGTAACCACCGAAGCACCGACTTACCCATCTCTTATTGTGTGCCTCAGGGCACATTCTTGGTCCTACCTTATTCCTGGTCTACATAAATGATCTTTGTAAACTGGATCTACATCAGGGAAGGATTTTTACCTACGCGGATGACACGGCTCTTCTTTTCTCAGCTAAACCGTGGAAGGATGCCTTTGATGCTGCCCAGGCTGGCTTAAATAGAGCTACCTCATGGCTGAGAAATAATTTATTAACTTTAAATGCAGAGAAAACTAAGTTTATGTCATTCTTAATTCGGAATACTCACGACCCTGATGGTGTCCTGGTAGCTCACCGTTGTCCTGACCCTACTTCTGGTTCTTGTTCTTGTCCTGCTCTAACTAAAACCTCCAAAATTAAATATCTTGGGGTAATTATTGACCAAAGTCTAAGTTTTGGACCACATATTGAGATGATCAGTGGAAGAATTCGCAAACTCATCTACTTGTTCAAAACCTTGCGACATGTTGCCGATGGTAACTTGATGAAAAGAGTTTATATCGCGCTCTGCCAATCCGTCCTAACATATTGTATAACATCATGGGGCGGTGCAACCAAAACCAACCTCTTAAAACTAGAACGAGCACAGAGAGCAGTATTAAAGGTTTGCACTTTCCGACCAGCTTTATACCCAACTAAGCATCTTTTTGAGTCCTGCAGTGTGCTTACAGTTAGGCAACTTTTTATTTACTCAACTGTGATAAAACAACATTCACTTATGACGTTTAACCCCAATTTAATGACTAGTCGCCGTAATGATAGGGTCTGCTCTCACTCTCGAGTTTTCCGGAGCTCTTTTGCCCATAGATTCTTCCTCTTCCTTGGACCGTTATTATACAATAGGCTAAGTAGGAAAATATTTATATACCCCCTTATCACCCATCACGTAAAAACAGCTATATTCGATGCTCTCCAAATTTTAAACTATGAGCAAACTGAGCACCTGATCGAAATTGTCAGCTAGCTTTAGCTTTTTCTCGTAAAATAATTAAACAAGTTATATATCTGTCTTTTATATTCAAAATTGTACTATACGAGTACGTATTTACCACTTATAGATTTATTATAGTAATAATAAATCTATAAGTGGTAATTTCTTCTTATTTTTGTCACTCATATTCATAACCAAGTCATATCTTATATTCGTTTCATATTTAAAAAGAGTATATCAGTGCAACTCTACACACCCTCTCACACACACTCATTCATACTCACTCACACACACTCATTCATACTCACGATATTCAAAGAGAGGTTCTTCCTTACACTCACCAATTCCGCTTTTTTTGTAAAATAGTTATCTAAATTTTCGCAGTTTTCAATGTAATTTATCTTAGTTGTAAGTTATTCTAAATGTTTTAAATTGTAATTGGCTTTTAAAAAATTAGATTTATATTAATAGTTATACTGTTCTCAATCTTTGCTATCTACAGCAAGTATAATGTAACTTGGAAGAGCGCTGAATCTGAAATACAGGTTACACCTAGCTCAGGTTCAGATGTTTCTGTTTTGTCTGGCTCAAAATGTTTTGTAATAATTATATCTGTAACTATATTGTGAATCATTAATGATGCAATAAAAATTTATTATTTTATTATATTTTATTATTCATACAAAGTTTTATAAAATTATGATTCGTCATTCCTACAAAAATGCAAAAATGTTTGTATAAAAATTTACTTTTCTTCAATTTCTACAAAACGCTGATTTAATAGGTAAGCCCTAATATTTTATATATCACAAATCAAATGTACCTATCCTATCACCTATATCATATTTTTATTATTTTCTTCGTTCGACCAGGTTACTTCGACTTCTATGATAAAATCCTCCAACTCATTTTCTATTTCTACAGAAATAGAAAATGAGTTGACCAGTATCACATGATACATCATGTGATACTGGGTAATAATTTTTTACCTACTTCACAAAAGGAGGAGGTTTACAATCCGTCGCAATCTATGTTTTTGATGGACCGATGTGGAAAATTGCTTTTTTGTTTGAAAGAGTTTACCTTCCGATTGGTCCCATTTTCATCAGGTCAAGATGTAATGATGGGATCCTGAAGAAATCGAGGGAACTCTTCAAATATTACAGGCAGACTTGTAGAGATTTTTGTAATTATAATAGTAACTCGTGCATTTACACTCGGGCGGGAAGCATCATTTTGTGGAGTGAAACTGATGATAAAGACGACGGATTCGTAATTTCTCTATTGTACTACACAAAAAAGACAGCCATATAGATAACTCTACTGTTGCAGTGCCCTATGGACAGGGTCCATAAATTGTACCTTAATTTAAGAACAAATGTTTATGTACTTTATAAAATGACAATCTTGCAATGCCCTTGCAGGGCGCATGTTTGTGGACTAAACCTTATTTTGTCATGTTTAAAAAGCAGTAAGCAATGAATAAATGATTATAACTTATAATAGAAAAAAACATGTACAAAGGCGAGCTTATCTCTCAAAAGAGATTTCTTCCAGAAAACCAAGATGGTAGGAAATGTGATGGTTGAGCGGGGGAAGACCTGCGCGTACAACTTACAAACAATCTGTAGTGAATGCTAAACACGTCGTTTCTGTCTGTAGATGTGCAACTTTGCAATATGTAAAATCCCCTTTACCAATTATCTACTGAAAGATCCATTTTCCTTTCGTAATTTGGTAATTGCGCCAGTATCCCCAGCATTGCCGATGAATTACAGCTGTGAAATGAGCAATGATAAAGGAAATGCGGAATTGAATAGGGCTTAGTCTGAGTGGTGAATGATCGAATACCCATTGTCTTTGTTCCATGGGGACAGATGCGATAGTGATTGATGCCCTGCCGGGCTGGGGCTGTGGACTATCATAGGGTAAGGTATTTATTTTTGTACACGATCACCAAAAAAAATAATATCTTCAGATACTCGTAGACGAAAATTAAGTTTACCGAGGGGCAGACACTCGAATGAGGGCTTTCTGACTTTGTACTATCTGACAGCTGTTTAGACCTGACGCCTACGAGGCGCCGCCTGGTGGCAGAAAAAGTATCGAAAACCCTCGAGGGTTTTCTGACTTTGTACTATCTGACAGCTGTTTAGACCTGACGCCTGCGAGGCGCCGCCTGGTGACAGAAAAAGTATCGAAAACCCTCGAGGGTTTTCTGACTTTGTACTATCTGACAGCTGTTTATACCTGACGCCTACGAGGCGCCGCCTGGTGGCAGAAAAAGTATCGAAAACCCTCGAGGGTTTTCTGACTTTGTACTATCTGGCAGCTGTTTATACCTGACGCCTACGAGGCGCCGCCTGGTGGCAGAAAAAGTTTCGAAAACCCTCGAGGGTTATCTGACTTTGTACTATCTGACAGCTGTTTAGACCTGACGCCTACGAGGCGCCGCCTGGTGGCAGAAAAAGTATCGAAAACCCTCGAGGGTTTTCTGACTTTGTACTATCTGACAGCTGTTTAGACCTGACGCCTACGAGGCGCCGCCTGGTGGCAGAAAAAGTATCGAAAACCCTCGAGGGTTTTCTGACTTTGTACTATCTGACAGCTGTTTAGACCTGACGCCTACGAGGCGCCGCCTGGTGGCAGAAAAAGTAACTAAAACCCTCATTGGAAGAAGATTGAGCCATACCCCACCACGCTTGCTCAGTGCGGGTTGATAGAGGGGTGTCGGGCTAGTCACCAAACCGACCGTTAGAAGTAATGAAATAAAAAAATACAGTTTCATTGGCTTTATTTCCTGACTTTAGCAGGCTAACAGACAGTTGTAGAAACGATCTTTAAATTTCAAGGCCCCGCAAAACGCTATTGGCGTGCCAGTTCCATAAAAAAATGATATTTGGACATGGCTCTTATTTCTGAGTACATAACGTTCATGTGTGTGTGTGTGTGTCCATCGATTCGATTGGTAGGTAGTCCTTATTTCGTAGTCGGGTTACAGAGGTTTAAACCAATAACCAATATGATTGTACAATCCAAATACATTACTGTGATAAATGATAGCCTTACTATGAAATCGTTGAAATCCCTCCTAAATATTTTTGTGATGTAACGCGAATTAACTTTATGTATGATGAAATATAATTCTGAAATTCCCTGAGCAAAACTCTGCGAAAACTTACTCGTTATACTACAGCGCGTTCTCGGTAATTTCCCGACGTTTGACTTCAGCAAGAATCGTCGCTCGCAACGTGTGCACACGACAACGGACGTATGAACTGGCGCAAAAATGTCGTAGACGCGTAACCGCCAGCTTTCGAAGAATTTGTTAAACTAAGTATTCTGTTTGCTTTCAGAAAAATAAACATCCCAGTCGGGGAAAGTCATCCCTTCAGGCGGAGGAAAACTTCCTTTCCTTACCTTCAACCGCAGTATTAGGAGAGAAAAAGGGTGTGTTTTTATTTGTGAATACATAGTCATTCAATATATGACTTGGTCCATGAAAACTTGGCTACCAGAACAATTAGGTGAGGTTATACTCTGTTCCAGCCTTTATTTTACTTTTGACAGTTCCCTAGAACCTCAGTGCGACTGTGACGTACTGACACGGAAAAGTAAACTCCAAAATGCATGGTATAAGAAACATATAAACTGCGTTGACATGTTTATTATCCAATGAATACAATAAAATGCCTTGCATTTATTAAACTCTTTCATTATTTCATAGGATATTTTTTGCGGGATGCATACAGTTACATTCTGTCGTAGCCGAGTACATATGTCATGTATTCGTCGAAGTTATTCGTTTAGACTCAGAGACTAAGGTTTTCAAAACTGGAAGTTTCTAGGTACCTAGCTTCTAGGTACTTACTTAGATTATAATTATTATACAGGGTGTTTGGTAGATCGATGGAAAGATAGCTTCTCGCATTAATTGTCCAACCAATGATAGAGCAATAACCAAGCAGATGTTTAAAATGTTTTTTTTTAAATTGGGTCCGAAAAACTTGTTCTTTTGATGATTGAAATTAGTCGTGCCCTTCAAAGCTCTGTAAAAACCAAGTCTGAAGTAGCAGAAGCACAAACGACGATTTGTTAGAATGCTTATTAAGTGTTTTTATAATAATTGATTTTAAAATAATCCAATTATTGTTTTATTTCGCAGTTATTATCGATTAATTGTGAAAATCTGGGAATTTTCACCAAAAACAATAAATCATCCGCAAAAAATAAACGGTAAGACTTCGCCATAGGCATATCTGAGGCAAATGGTTCTAAATGGTCTGTACTAGCTTTGCCAGTCTTTGCATCGATCTACCAAACACCCTGATCATAATTGTCAGATTCCGAACCAGAACTAAAACCAGAACTTGACTCCCCATCAGCATTAATTATTAATTCATGAGGACTAAAGTTGTGGAACGCTTTAGCGCCCCCAGTCCCGACAAATAAAGTAAAGCCAGTCCTGGGTAAACAGTGAGTCAACATATGATATCAATATATGACATCGGTTCAAACTCCTTCAAAAATAAAATTGTTTGAAATAATGAAATAGATTCAGCAACGCGTTAGGAAATCACTAATTCTGGCATCACGACCTATTTTAGAAATATTTCAGCAAATTATTGATTGATTTAACACGGACAAAGTTCGGAGTACGTTCACTAAAAATTACGCATCGAATAAGTGAGCGTATTCGTCTGTCAGTGTCTCTGATGAATAATGACATAAATATTTCAGATATTTCCTCTGGCCTCACTTAATTTTTCAATCCGTGAAAATATTTAGTGTATAATATTCAGTATCGGGACTATTTGAGATTCAGTTCCACCACTTCACCATTCATTACCACAACGTCTTATGCCGATTCAGATTAGGTACCTAATTTGATCCGCAAAATTACCGTGACCGCCTTAAAACAAGTCTTGGTATTAGGTAAATAAAGCCCATTATGGCGAATTGGAATAGAAATGGTTGTAATGGTGATGTTCTTGTTTTGAACCTAATTTGAATCGGAAAAAGATTGTGGTAACCCCCGGTTCTACCTGCCACCGCTTCACTCACTAGCTACGGATCGCCGAAAGAAAACTAGAGAATCAATTTGGATAGTTTAGGGGCGACTCGCTATTACGACATGGGCCCTCACGAGTGTTTTATTGGGATCGCGGCTTCTAAGGAATTGCGGCTTTTCGGGAATTCGGTCTCGATGGCCCTTATTGATTACTGATGTTTCGTTTAGGAAAGTAAATTGGAGAACGCGCAGCGTGCTATTTTCATTCGGCTAGTATTTAATAGCACATCAAAAATACTGATTTGCACAGCAAAAAAGGATCAGCGACAACACTTTTTATGTTTTAAATATTTTACGTGTACTCAAGTTTATGTTTTAAGTATTTTTTGTTGTTCTTTCATGTTCAACCTAACCTTTACCCTTCAGCTAAGCTACCGCAGCATTTTGCCCCGATATTTGCTGTGCAAATCAGTATTTTTGATGTGCAATTTAATATTTCCTTTTTCATTCCACCTCCAGGTAGAGTCATACCATATATTTATAGACGTCCTCTGTAGCGCTGCGGTTGTGGTTGTCTGCGAGAGGTCCCGGGTTCGATCCCCGGATGGGGATGAAGAAAAGAAAATCCCCAGGTCTCGGATGTTTATATGTGTGTGACGTCGCTGTTTCTGGTTCCCACGATGCAGGGTATCCTAGTGTGGGACAAGAAGCAATGTATGTGCCCGCATACAAATGTACCTGCCCTTTGCGCCCTTTGTACAAATAAAGTTACAAAGGGCGCAAAGGGCAGGCTACGACGATTTTCTTCTTTTCTTGTTTATGTTTCTTGTTTTCCTTCGGCGAAGAGTCATAGAAGTAAATTCTACGACTCATCGCCGCTGCGAGATTTTCACTTATACACACAGGCACATACATTGGTCCCACACTGGGACACCCTTTGTCGTAGGAACCGGAAACAGCGAGGTAACAAACGTGTAAACATCCAAAACCTGGGGATTTTATTTCTTACTGTCAGCCGGGATTTCGAACCCGGGACCAGCACAGCCTCGACCGCAACACCACAGAGGTGATCCGCGGATGTATGCCCGATTTCCTCAAGCTATCAACCCATTAGCCCACACAAATAACTAAGTAAAACGACTAAGTTGAGTAAATCCTGTTTTATTGCCATTTAAGAAAAGGTCAAACCGTCGCATGTATTACAATAAGCACATAACATAAGGGCCACTCTACACTGAGCGCACGGTCCCTCGATGTGGTAATGGATAAAGCTTGTACACACCTAGCGGGGGCAAAGAGGGCTCGCACTTTGCGGGATTTGCCGTTCCCATGCAGGGAGAGCACAATGGAAAATATTGTAAACCATGAACAAATAAGTCTTAGTTACGTGAGAGTACATCAAGTGAACGGCGTTTATCTTCAATAAAAAAGATAGAGACATCCACACAACATAGAAGAAAATATTTTGTATTCAAAGTTGGAGTAAATGTAAGGCAATACAAAATATTGTTAAAATCCGATCTATAGTTTCGGAGAAACATACAAACACCTTTCAAATTTTGTATACTTGTTTGGAAGCCCTAAAAGAAAACATGTGAATATTTTGCGTTACTGATAATATTACGTAAACCCAAACCAAGAGTATAAAAACATCGCCATGTTGCGAAAAACCTATGAAACTATTTTCTTACACTTGCAACACTTTCTTTATAAAAGTAATTAATATCATTCGTCAATTGCCGTCAAAGTGGGGCGTCGATTGTGCATGGTATATTTATTGTGTTTAGTGAGTGAAAATGCCGAAAACTATTAACAGTGGCGTAAGAAAAGTAACAGTGGCGTAAGAAAACTTATTCACAATCTATCGAAATATTCGTCGGATAGAAAGTATAGGCTGGTGATGTTATTTAGAGGAATAGAGTCCGAGCCTACATACAGAGGCTCTATTCCTCTAAATAACATCACCAGCCTCGCTGTCGACATGACTGGTAGGTACAGATGTAGTGAATAATCCTTTCCTATCGGCAAAACTCGGAACAACGATAACTCCCGAATGGTGCCGATGTGTCTATGAATTACTGTATTATTAAATTACGTGTAGGTATCAAATAAATCGCATACTTTATTTATCAATGTCAAATGTCAAATGTAGCAAGACAAAAACGAACATTTCCGAGAAAATACGAAAGGAAAGGATTATTCACTACATCTGTACGTCATATAGTATGTGCAATGTGAATTGGCTAATTTGTAACTATTTATAAGTAAAATATTTTGTTGTATATTAGGCGTATCCCGATCTTCCGTAATGAAAATACAAAACGAAGGTGGGAAGTCAGCAGTATTTTCTACGCCTAAGAAAAATAAACCTAAAACCAAAAAGAAAATAAATCTAGATGATTTTGATTTATGTGCAATCAGGCATAAAATACATGAATTTTATGCTGTCCGAAAAGAAGTACCGAGTTTGAAACGGCTGCTTGCAGCTCTTAAAGAATCCATAAATTTTGTTGGTGGCAGAGAATCTTTTCGTTTACTTTTATAAAAATTAGGTTATAAATATAAAAAATTTAGATATCAAAGGACACTACTTATGGACCGTCATGATATAGTAGCATGGAGGGACATAGGTACCTAGATGAAGTCAAAGATGTAAGGGAGAGTGGTATGCCTGTTCTATACCTTGATGAAAGTTATATTTATACTTTGCTCAATCATGCAAAATGTTGGCAAAGAGAAAATGAGGCCGGCGTATCTATGTCTGTGGCTACAGGAAAAAGATACATAATTGTTCATTGTGGTGGCAAGACTGAGTTCGTCCCGAATGCTTTGTTAATTTATAACGACAAAGAAAAAAAAGCTGATTTTCATGATGCCATGAATAAAGTTAATTTAAAAAAATGTGTATTGAATAAATTATCACCCAATCTAAATGGACCCATCTGTATAGACAACATGGACAATGCTAGATATCATTATAGTCAAATTAACAAACCTCCAAACAGAAAAAAATAAATTGCAGAATGGCTTACAACAAATAATATTGCCTATCCTACCAAAGTCACCAAAAGTATGTTGTTGTTTTTGGTAAAACAAAATAAACCCGACCCAGTATAAGAGATTGATAATTTAGTACAGGAGTATGGTCACAAAATACTACGACTGCCGCCATATCATTGTGACCTGAATCCGATAGAAATTATATGGGGCATAGTAAAAGGAAAGGTTGCCACAAATAATGTTGGTTTAGATAATATCACGTTCCTGCAGCTTGTACATAAGTTTTTTGAGGATATAACTGCTGATACATGGAATAATTGCTGTGAGCATACGAAAAAACTAGAAGAGGAATATAGATGCAGGGGACTGGTAATTGATAAAGAAAAGTTTAATAATACCAAGACACGAGTATTTTAATGCTTCATTATGTAAAGTTACATACACTGCTTTATCTATACATATCATCATAAGCTATCTATGAGTGTTAACTTATAGTTATATTTAAGATGTAACGTCTAATAAGTTCGATTATAAAATAAATTCGGCAATTAGTGAAGCGGCCAATTAGCATGGGTATACTATATTTAGTATTGTTATATATAAAGTTATTTAGCGCACTCAAATCAAGTTTTTTATGTTCCTGGTTGGGCTTTACATACATTATAATTGAGAACCTCCCCTTTTTTGATTTGTTTAAAAATATACACTATTTTGTTCTTGCAAACAGTTTAGTTGCAAATATGTACATCCAGAAACACCGTAAAAATTCTCTAATCGGCGTTAGTACTAAGAGAGAAGGCAATAAATGTCTCATCTGTCTGCAGATGTGTTTGATTACAAATTCACCAAGTGATGTTTAATTCATTTGTGGAGGACAGTATTGCCAGAAAATGAAATAGAAAATACAGCAGAAGTGCTTCAAAATTGAGAATGTTGAAGTTAATAATTTAATTGTTTTATCCAACAATTAATTACATATTTTCAAACCGTGTGTTTGATTTTAAAAACAAATACTGGAAACGAACTGAGAAACTCGACCTTTTTTGAGTCGGTTAAAAATCGGTGTCTTTGCCACCGTACGGGAAAAGGCATGACGCTATGGATCTGTATTGATGATACAGTTCGCGCCAAGTTTATTTGGATCTGAGATAGCTGTCACATCTCTCGTTCACCTTAGCCTAAACGAGAAAGACAGGGCGCGGCCGGAAGCACGAATAATTACGCATCGAAAAAGTATGATAATTGAACTGTCAGTGACTCTTATGGACAATGAGAGAAGGTTCATTTCATCTAAACTCAACTAAACGTCAAATATTCCTGCTTCCTACAAGAGCAGTTAGAAAGCGGATTTACAAAATTACGGATTTGTCGCGTTATGGTAGAGGGATTTACACCGGTAATAGTTCACTTGGGAGATCCCGCTCACTCACTGGCTCGCTGAGTCAGCGAGTCGACTCACTAAGCCAGCTCAGGTGAATCCTTAACACAAAAAAGTGGTTAGGTGCGAGTCGGACTCGCCCATGAAGGGTTCCGTTGTAGCAAGAAATTATGTGAATGGATGTTTGTGTTGTAACTTTGTTTTTCATAGTGTTTGTATGAATGACAATGTTATCTTTGCGGTTTTTAATACATGTTTATGCAATGCAATAAAGTATATATATGAATGTTTATTATCTTAATAACGGCTTATTTTATTTTGTTCAAACCAATTTTCATTCAAAGTTTGTATTGAAATGTGTGTGTGTGGGTCTGTCTGTCTATCTATAGACACCCCCACACATATAGATTTGATGAAAAAATAAAATTTTGGTTTATTTATTATTATTATACTACCCTTTAATTATTTTAATTTTTAAATGTTTGTATAAAAATCTGTCTACCAGACCAAGTTTCAACTGTGTAGTCCTGATAGTCTCTGCATAAAGTTGCTGTGACATAAGGACGGACGGACGGAAAGGCAGACTTGACGAAACTATAAGGTTTCCTTATTTCTCTACGGAACCTTAAAACAAGCATTCACCAAAACTGCTTAGCAACTTGGCACCTTTTGACTTCGTGATTGTGAAGTCATTGTCCAACAATGTCCCTCAAAACAAAGTCCTTTAAACTGCAACCTGCGCTCGGGTAAGGATATCCTGTGTACAATAGACTTTTCATTGGTTTTACACACTATTACCAGATCATAAGGTGGAAATTCTGCGGGCGAAACGGTTAAGATGCCGACAAGGTAGTTCTCAGAAAGCTAATCTAATGAAATTAAACTACTCACTTACCTTAGAAGAAGTTTGTGGTTCTCGCATGACTTGTTTTATTGCCAAAAGCCAGTCTTTTTCCGTATGCGCCACTTACCTGAAAATAAAAAAGAACAATTAATATACGGGATCGTGAAATGGGCCTGCCAAAGTGCCAACATCATAGATAGATAGATAGATAGATAGATAATGAGGTGGGACGCCCGCTGACCACAGGCAGGTGATCGGTCCTCTATTGTGACTATTTCACTCAATTCCCAGTGTTTGAGCGCTGGTTACTGTTGGTTCAGCCGATATCCCTCCCTAAATTTCCTTGTTCTTTTAACAAATTCTAGTATGTCGCTAAGTTTGAGGTTTGTAAGGTATTTTTTCTTAATGTTATCCAACATCGTGATCAGAAGCAAAATCCCTAGCTAGTGATATTGGTACACTTGTATCCTAAACGTTTTATTAAGTACTTGTAATCAAGATACAAGATTATTTCATTTCACTTTGAGATGGATATATGTATATCCTAAAACCATACCGTCTGTTAGGGTGAAGTAAAGTCTTGTTGCCACCAACTCAAGATAAAGTAAACGGTCAAGTTTATCCTGTAATATTTAAGTAAAGACTTTAAGTAAAGATATTACGTATTTTTTCATAATTTATATTATTATAATTTTTAGGAGCTTCGGAGATTAGGGAGGGAATGATATTTTTTGTACTTTTTCTTCCATATTTTTTTAACTAGGTATTTCAAAGTTTATGGAAAAAACCTTCATTACGTTATAGCTGCGGCGATGGGCTAGCCCCCTGTCATACAAAATTCAGTATTGAATAACTGGCTAAAATTGGGCACAATTGAACCTCTGCCTGCCCAAATGGGATAATTCACCAAGTTAAAAACTTTAAAATACCGACTTCAAGTTCAAGCCCTATTTCTTCCTCCCCGGTCGACATGCGAAGGAATTCTATGTACTTGAAGTACATGAAAGTCCTCATCAAAACTTTTGCTGCACAGAACCTCAAACCAAAACGTCATGTGTATATATTTTATGTTTTTGTTGATTATTTCAAGCGCTCAATCAATTTTGATAATATTTATATAGTGGTCTCCTCCGAACTATAACCTTCCAATCAACACAAGAATCATCAAAGTCGATTCGCATAATCGCGCAACAAACACACACAAAAAATAGTACCTCCTCCTTTTTTAAGCCGGTGGCGAAGGCGTGATGCTGTGTTATTAAAGTTAAGCCGGTGGCGAAGGCGTGATGCTGTGTTATTAAAGTTAAGCCGGTGGCGAAGGCGTGATGCTGTGTTATTAAAGTTAAGCCGGTGGCGAAGGCGTGATGCTGTGTTATTAAAGTTAAGCCGGTGGCGAAGGCGTGATGCTGTGTTATTAAAGTTAAGCCGGTGGCGAAGGCGTGATGCTGTGTTATTAAAGTTAAGCCGGTGGCGAAGGCGTGATGCTGTGTTATTAAAGTTAAGCCGGTGGCGAAGGCGTGATGCTGTGTTATTAAAGTTAAGCCGGTGGCGAAGGCGTGATGCTGTGTTATTAAAGTTAAGCCGGTGGCGAAGGCGTGATGCTGTGTTATTAAAGTTAAGCCGGTGGCGAAGGCGTGATGCTGTGTTATTAAAGTTAAGCCGGTGGCAAAGGCGTGATGCTGTGTTATTAAAGTTAAGCCGGTGGCGAAGGCGTGATGCTGTGTTATTAAAGTTAAGCCGGTGGCGAAGGCGTGATGCTGTGTTATTAAAGTTAAGCCGGTGGCGAAGGCGTGATGCTGTGTTATTAAAGTTAAGCCGGTGGCGAAGGCGTGATGCTGTGTTATTAAAGTTAAGCCGGTGGCGAAGGCGTGATGCTGTGTTATTAAAGTTAAGCCGGTGGCGAAGGCGTGATGCTGTGTTATTAAAGTTAAGAAAAAATATATTTGAAAATTTCGCAACGCAGTTTCTTTGGCCCATAATTGCCCGCCAAATTCCAAATGTATTTTCTTTTAGAACACGTTCGTGTTTGGGTCACATAAATACCAAGTGTACCTTATTTCAACTTAATCGGTTCAGAATTCGGTCGTTTAATATTACTATTACCCACCTAGGACAGACACACGAGTGGCCCCACAATGGTTCCGTTTTACCTTTTTATGTTACGGAACCCAAAAAACACGTTTAGATAAAGCCACTAGGAAAATAAAAATGATATTTATGCAACATCTTAAGCAACAGTACAGAGACCGCGGAGAGGCGGATATTAGAAAGGAAATCTAAACCAAACGGGGGAAATCCGGTGACGACCGGAGGCTGTGAATTCCCGAACATTGACCGGTTTCGAGTCACGAAAAGTTTGGATTTTTAGACAATTCAATCACAAGTGAAAACTACATAACCCTCAAACCAACATGATATGTGAGCATCTGACACGCTAGGCTTTTTGTCTCCGATTGGAATTCAAATCCTGCACAAATTGTATGTATGTACACGCTGATTACCAGTAGTACTCTTATCTGAAGAAACACTTCTATTAGTGGTTCTGTGAGAACAGTAGACCTCGCATCAATTTCAAAAATTTAAATCCGTCCGCTACAGCAAACTTTTCTCCCCCTTTTCCCTCTACTCTCCATTTTTTTTTTCGCAACATCTTGTGTAGATTGAAGTTCTTAGTGTGCCTCTGAAATTTGATTGAAATCCGTCGAAAAATAACGCTACAGCAAACTTCCTACCTTTTCCCCCTATTCAAAAAGATCGACACTTATTTTTTAAATTTAATCACGGAACTTGTATGCCAATTTTCGTCAAAATCGGTTGGAAAATGCGACCTGTGGGCGAGAACAGAAAGACGGACAAAAGCATTTATGGTCAATCTCGAAACTGGACACTTCGGTCAATTATTCACTCACATTTGACATAGAAACCATAATAATTTCTATTTGTTTATTTGCAATTGAAACAAACAATATATATTAAATTTCGTTACAAAGGTGGATCTGAACAGATGATACTTACACACAGTATAATAAAAGATTAAAATATTACACTTAGATAATCAATCGCTTGTATTCGTCATTCAATCATTCTTCTAGACTCCATCACCAAGCACGCCATCCCGCTCGCGAATATATAACACTGTGGAGATGCGGCGTGCACGGAATTGATCAGCGGCTGCGCCTGCGCGACAGGCGAGTACAAGTATAGGTTGGTGCGTGATGCGCGGGCCGCCAGCAGTGCGCGTGCCTGACGTATCGGTCGGGCACGAACATTCGCAAACACCTTTGACGAAGCTCTGTACAATCAATTTTGTTCCTGGCTATGTTCATCACGAAATTAAATAGGGATAATGATCGCCTAAGTTCCAATGATTCATATCCCAGATGACCTTGAAGAAATCATGTAGGGTGCATAAATGGATAATACTGAAGATCTTCTTTGTAGAGACTACGTAAAAATCTCTTCTGTACTTGCTCCATCATGAGTAACTATATATTTGCGCTCATGGGGAGACCTTACCACTGCATTAGATTCGGCTAGGCTCGTCACCACGGCCACGTACAGAGTGCGCGTAGCCCCGAGAGTAAGCGGTGCTGCGTTACGAATTCCGAACCCTAGCGACCCCTGCTGCACGTGCGGGCGGTCCGTGAGCTGCGCGTCGAACAGCACGCCGAGGTCGCGCGCCCCGTGCAAGCGCGCTACGCTCGCGCCCGCCGCCCAGCGAGTACTGGTACACTATCGGGTCTAGCTAAGCATCTCGCATTTGCTCGGGTTGAATAAAAGCCGACTGTCTAGGCTATAGCTATTCACCGACTTAAAATTTCTCTGTAGGACTGCACAATCATCCATATTCTTTACGACCCTCACCTTAATATCATCAGCGAACAGAAGCATATCGCAATCAGTGACCACATCAGGAAGGTGATTTATTAAAAGCACGAAAAGAAGGGGACCTAGATTCGACCCCTAACTGATACTAGACCGGGTGTCTTACGAGCGAGACAGAAATGGACCATACCTTACAAACTGTCTTCTATCCATGAGGTAGTTAGAAAACAGCTTGAAATAATAGAAGATCGTTATCTACAGGACAGAAGGCTTTTTGAAAGTCTAGATAAATTACCTCGACTTGGTTTCCCGCATAATACTTTAGGAATGTAACTATTGTACGGATAGAAGATGGCGTAGCATTAACCTGGCGGTCACTTGGGACGTGTGGAGGGGAACTACTTGGCAACGATCCATTATGGCACGCTGGAAACGTTACCTACCGGACCTAATTACAATGGAATATTGAAAAATGCTCAGATCAATGCTCAGCTTTTTCATTTAAGATATGGCCTGAGAGATATCGAATCAGTCTCTACCGCTGGCAGTTTTTGGCCTTCAGAACTGTGACATTTAGAAGGATACGCTTCTCAACCCACTTTAGTAAATAGTATTATTACCAATACGGTATTTGACAAGGTAGTCCAATAAATTTAGAAATGTGTCTCAAGCTGAACCTATTTTAACAAAAACGTTTGACAATATCAGAATATATTTCCAGCAGTTGTATTTTATTAACTCAATTTTGTGTTAAAATACAGCAATTGACTATCACGTACACATGCTAGTATTTCAAACAACTCGTGAACAAAATTGACGTTTTGACACATCCTAAAAAGTGTCTTTTTTGACTAGCAGTCAAATACCGTAATACAGCATTTAAACAGCGACTGTAGCCGTGATCTACGCAGTAGTCTGTGCATGACATCGGTTTGTAATAGCCGTAACGTAGTATATCAGCAACGTTTTCGTATTTTCACGGCACACCGATAAATGATGGGACGGCTCGCACTCGTCTCAATTATCAAGAAGTTATTGTGAATTATTACGAATAGGAATACAATGAATTTTGTGTTTACTACGTAAGATAAATGCTCGAGAGAACTGAAGCATATGAAAATTGGGATACATAATATTTTATTTTTATTGGACTGTTTAGTGTCAAGTATTCCATAATAAACCCATTCGAAGTTTAGTCTGCAGTCATACTGTGACGACAAACACTAGACACTGTCTTAACTAAATATATAACGGTCATAAAACCGACAAACTTTGAGCTGAAGCCAGCAAGGTATAATTTACAAGAAAACTATATAATGATTTACCAAATCATGGAATGAACACACGAAGCAGTTTCTTGAGTGATCCTAAATTAATGGGAGTAAACTTTGTCGCGTGACGACAAGAACCTAACAGAACCTAACAGAAAACAACAACCAGGATAAAATTTAAAGTGTCAATTTATTTGGGCTATTTACAATGAATTATTTTAAAAAAATGAGAGGAAGATGAAGATGAATGAGGTGAAACAGGTTTTATAAAATACAGATGTCTGGATAAAAAGAAGGATGCGGAGAACACGAAGAGAAGTAGACCAGTGGGGTGATGACCAGGTTTCGGGCGTGTTTGTAGTTGTAGATGTTGTTGAAATCGTCGTTGTAGGAACGGTAGCGGCGTACTGGTAGCTACGGCTCGCTGGATCCCGTTGTAGAAATCGTCGTTGTAGGAACGGTAGCGGCGTACTCGTAGCTACGGCTCACTGGATCCCGTTGTAGGAATCGTCGCTGTAGGAACGGTAGCGGCGTAGGCACGGCTCGCAGAATCCCGTTGTAGAAATCTTCGTTGTAGGAACGGTAGCGGCGTAGGCACGGCTCGCAGAATCCCGTTGTAGATGGAATATTTGAAGTTTTGAAGGAGTTTGAAGGCTTCGCAGGATCCCGGGTTTGAGCGACCCCGGGATAAGGCCTTTACTGGTACTTCCAGTTCAGAAGCTGACGTGAGACTCCAGAATTTCAGAAATGTTCCGCTTTTATACCCTTTTTGGAGAATTCTAAAAATTATTTAAATTAAACGTAATTTTTGTGAATGGCCAAGAGAGAAAGAGTATTTTTGCAAAAGTATGGACGCAAACATAACAGACCGCTAACTAGTTTGAATGGGCATTGCCATGACAACCAGGTAAATAAAGACGTCAACCAACGTCAAAGTTTCTTTTCAGGCTCGTAATTCGATAAACAATACGAAAAACATGAAGTAAAGTACAAATCAACGAAAGGAAAAAAAGTAGCGCACCAGCGCGCACGAAGCCCGAGATTGCAGAGTTTCGGAGAAAGCCAAAAACAAGGTCACCAAAGGTAAGTCGCTTCGCTATCGATTTAGAAGTGCTGATAGCATGAAAATGCAGAGCGAACATGATTTAATAATGTGTTCTAATGGTTTAAAACGTTACAGGGTCCTATGGAAGTAAAGTGATGCCCAATATCAGACCGTACAGCATGAATGCATGACAGAGCAAGGTACCCTGAAGGACAAACAAAAAGGACTGATGGTGGAGCTGGAGCTAAGGGATAGGAAGCCAGAATAGCATGTAAGTAATAATAACACTACATTTTGTTGATCGTTCATTCAAATTTCAAACTATTTCGATGCCGTCCGCAGATGCCTAGATCGTGTAATCATCACACCTCGGATCAAATAAAATCACATAATAAATTTTCCCCATTCAGAATAAAGATGTCTCTCTTGTAATACATAAATTATCTCGAGTTTCCTAGAACCGACGATAAAGTTATCCAAAGCTGAGACAGTTCTACGAAATTGAGAGAGTTGCCAACATCAACATACGATCGATGTACGAATGCTGCGGGAAGCACGAGCAGTTGCCGCATCAGAAAACAGCAAGCTAGATAAAATAACATAAATTATGTATGTATAATATGCTGTTTTTTACCACCGACGAAGAAAGGGGGATGTGATATGATTGACGTGTCGGTCTGTCTGTCTGTGTGTGGCATCCTAGTGCAAAGGGGTGGACGGATTTTAATGCATTTTTTTAAAAATCGGTAGTAGACTTCACGGGGATGGTTCTTAGCTATGTTTTATTAAAATCCGTTAAGTTTTTCAAAAGTTATCAGCCTATCAAGGAAGCATGTGAACCAAATTTTACAATTTAACCGTCTTACTAAAAAAACATATACATAGTAAACTTTGTTTAAGTTTTTTTTGACCTCAAAACAAACGTCAGACTCCACACATTTCTGTGTTACAACATGTCATAAACAATAGTATTTTTTGTAGTAAGACCGTAAGGTCTCATTTATTATGTTGTTTTTTTTTTTATTATGGTTATTCCCGGTTAAATTGCACGGTACCTGTCCTGTGACCAATATAACCTCAAAGCTCTTTATGCAAATAAGCGTATTTGAAGATGGTACATTTCTGTTAGGCACTTAAATACTTAGGACCCTTTTCGGGTATTGCGCAGTGAATAAATCATCTTTAGCAGATAAAACTATAGGACCATATAGCAAACTGTGCCATCAATGTCTAACCTCAGGAAAGGTTTCGGTCTCGGGTTCCCGGGAAATCATTCCCGAACCCGGGTAAATTTTGGCCATTCCCGGGAATTCCCGAGAAGGGTTGTTCCCGATTACCTCTAAGAAAACCTTATATAAAATAAATACATTTCTTCCCGTTCTTCTCAATTCGTTCAATGAGACTTCACAAGGTACAGTAGGGTCATAAATGGATAAGAATTTGTTTGTTACAACAAACAATTAGTTTCTTACTAGTTTTTGAAGACAATAATAGTTATTGGGAGGGACGAATTATAATACAGTATGATCTATTATTTATTTAT
Organism: Argyresthia goedartella; assembly: GCA_949825045.1. Classification (NCBI taxonomy): domain Eukaryota; kingdom Metazoa; phylum Arthropoda; class Insecta; order Lepidoptera; family Argyresthiidae; genus Argyresthia; species Argyresthia goedartella. Next base: position 8,566,679 of record OX463812.1, on the reverse strand, counting down.
TTAATTTCCACTTAATAAATACAAAAGCAATTATTATGCCGCATCAATAAAACTACGTTTTACCAGGTTAAATTATATACCATAGAGATTAATAATTTATACTTATATACTTATAATTTATACATTATTACGTGGTTTATAAAAGCTAGCGTTAAGCAAATTTATTTCATCGAGTCTGATTTTAGATATTCGTTGAATTATTTAGTACTACCAGTTTGATTCGAGTTTGCCGCTACCTCGACTCGATATATTTTTATTTCTTCTAAGTGATTTAAATTTTAGGTTAATTTCTAAATCGAGAGACTGATTTCTGCTTCACATCATAATTCATCTATCCAGGGTTCTTGCTATATTATTTAATTTATGTTTAAAAAAAAACTCAAAAACTCAAAACTCAAAACGTTTATTCTGTAAATAGGCCACAAGGGCACTTTCACATGTCATTTCATTTCATTTTTTACAGAACATTTGGTATTATTATTTGTATCATATTATCAGAAAAAAAAGTACTTAATTATTGTTTCTGAGAGATGTAAAGAGTCTCAAATGTCATAATAAAATAATTAAAATATAAATAACAGAGATGTATAGTCTCTTTAGTCAATAATACAATGATAATAGGAGATGTAAATGGTCCCCACAGTCAAGAGTTGTATAATTAAATTAATCTTTGGAGGTGTAAAAGGCCTCCAAGTGTCCAGTAAAAGAAACTCTGGCAGTGAGGATGCTCACAATTAATTAGAACAATTCAGTCCCAAGCATTTTTATCGTCTATGTACTCTTTAATACTGTAGTAAGCTTTAGAAATAAGCCTTTGCTTGATGTATTTCTTGAACTTATTAATTGATAGATCTGTCAAAGTGCTTGGGAGTTTATTGTAAAATCTTACACAATTACCCTTGAACGAGTTTTTATTTTATGGAGCCGAGTAGTGGGCACTGCAAGTTTGTCCTTGTTTCTAGTATTAAAGTTATGTATATCACAGTTTCTTTGAAAGTTAACAATGTTCTTATGGACATACATAATATTCTCGTAAATATATTGACTATGGACTGTCAATATATTTACTTCTTTAAACTTATTTCTAAGAGAATCTCTATTATTCATTTTATAAATCGCACGAACAGCCCGCTTCTGCAGCACAAAAATAGTATTAATGTCAACAGCACTGCCCCAGAGCAGAATACCGTAGGACATAATACTATGAAAATAACTAAAATAAACTAATCTGGCTGTTTTTAAATCTGTCAAGTGACGGATTTTCCTGCATGCAAAAGCTGCAGAGCTCAGTCTGTTCGATAGCTTATCAATATGTGGACCCCATTGGAGTTTGGAATCCAACGTTACACCTAGAAACACTGTGCTGGTTACCAATTCCAATTCCTCATTTTTAATTGTTATACATGTCTGATTATTTTTAACGTTAGTAGTAAGAAACTTAACACATTTAGTCTTTTTCTCATTTAATAGCAAATTATTAACATTAAACCAATTTACCACTCTTGATATGGTATTGTTCACGTGATCATCATTAGCGTGTTGGTTTCGCTTTGTTTTAAAAATAAGTGAGGTGTCATCAGCAAACAGTACCATATCATGACAGTCCCTTCCTAGATAGGGTAAGTCTTTTATATAGATGAGGAATAGGAAGGGTCCCAATATTGAGCCCTGTGGCACGCCCAAAGAAACCAATGATCCTGGTGATCGTTCTCCGTTTACGTCTACCCTTTGTATTCTTCCGTTCAGATATGATTTTAACAAATTCAATGACGTGTCTCTAACTCCATAATGATGTAATTTCCTGATCATTCATGACAAACGCAATCAAAAGCCTTAGATAAGTCACAAAAAATGCCTAGGGCATCTTGTGACTCTTCCCAGGCATCAAAATACTTTCAATGAACTGAATTCCGGCATCTGTTGTTGAACGACCGCGAGTGAATCCAAACTGTTTCTTATGCATTAGCTTATTTGATTCAAAATGATGTAATAGCTGTGATAAGATTAATTTCTCAAAAATTTTACTAAAAGTTGGTAGTATTGATATAGGTCTGAAATTGGTGGGGTCTTGAGTACTACCTGCTTTGAAGAGGGGAATTATCTTACTTTGTTTCATTAAATCAGGAAATTCACCGTAGTCTATACAATTGTTGAAAATGACCGCTAGGTCAGGTGCAATTAATTCGATCAGGGATTTAACGACGTGAACAGAGAGTCCCCAAAGATCATTCGTTTTCTTAACATTTATCAATTTAAATGCCTTTACGACATCTGAACTTGTGACGTGCTTAAAATTCAAGTATGAAGCACACTCTGAGACATTATATTTTAATATTGCAACAGCAGACAAAGGTGACGAATTTAAATACTTAGTCGTGGAAGCCGGTGCATTAGTAAAAAACGATTCAAATTCAGTTGCAACTTCTAAGCTAAAACTCGTAAGCTGTCCATTGATTTTTAGTTCGTAATCGTGACTCGCTTTTTTACTACGACCGGCCTCCTCATTAATTATTTTCCAAGTCGTTTTTATAACATCGGAACTATTCTTAATTTTACTACTCAGAAAATTACGTTTAGCTGTATGACAGTCTAATTTAAATTGTTTGGAGAACTGTTTGACTTGTTCTTTAAATTCGTCACTCATGTTGAACCGTCGTTCCTCATACAATGCATACAATGCTTGCCTGCGTTTATGCAACTCTGCAGTAGCCCACGTACTAAAGTCGTTTGAACCACTAACCACAACCGATTTTGAAGTGAATATCGCGCTGTACTGTTTCATAAAGGTTTCAAAGAATAAGTTATACATTATATTAGGAGACTGTTCAGCAGCCAAAAACGGTAGTTCCTGGGCTAAAGAGTATCTCATTCTTTCTAACCGGTCAGCAGTTATTGGCACAAACGAAATTTTCTTTTTAATGACAGGTTCTCTAATAGAATCAAATTGAAATAATTGACCTAAATGATCTGAATCCAATTCACTGATAACACTTTTACTGATTGGAATAACATCAGTAAAAATGTTGTCAATGCATGTAGCACTAGTAGCAGTCACTCTTGTTGGTTCCATAAATAAATGGCTAAGCCTAAATGATGAGAAAAGATTTATCAATCTAGCGCTGAGAGTAGTTCTTTCTAACAGATTAACATTAAAGTCACCACATATAATTAATCGTTTCGTACTGTGTGATGAAATAGTTAGGACGGATTCCATTATTTTCTCGAACATTTCAAAGTCGCTCAAGGGTGGCCTATAGACACATATAACGATGAACTGTTCTAATTCCACAGCTGCAAGTTCTATAATTCGTTCAACAGATAAGGAAACAATGTCCTTATGTTCCTTGAATTTCATATGATTGTTTAGTATGATTAATGCCCCACCATGTATTGAATTAAGTCTGGTGAACGAACTACCAACCTGGTGATCTTTAAAGCTAAACATAATTTCATTAATAGTTAACCAGTGCTCTGTTATGCACAAAATGTCAATTTTGTTACAATTTAAAAATAACTCTATTTGTAGATCTTTGCCTCTAATACATTGAATATTCTGATGAACCAGGCTTATATACTTAGCATGTGAGCTTCCCTTATTCTTAGGGTTTTCTAATATACTAGAACATATGTTGCCAGAGCCTGGGTCCTCTGTTGTCTTATGAACTAATTTAAATGCATCCTGTTATTCTGGTCTGATACCAGATTCATATTAGGCTGCTCAGTAAAAGCAGAGTTAGAAGCCAAATTTTTGGCTGTAATGTCATATAAATATAATAGTGACATAGCTATTTGTCGTTTACAATAATTTGAAAGGTAAAATGTACCTTTAGTCATAGTAAAATAATTACTAACATAATTGTTAGTGTCAATAATATCAAACTTATTATTATATGTACATAAATTGTACATAGTTATTTTCATATTATGTCTATATACATTTTCATTTTGTGTCAATTGGTTGCAGTAGGGAAATGTGAACAATATAATTTTTTTCACACTAAGACCATTCAATGTTTCATAAAATTTTATTAAATTATTTTTGTTCACATCTCCCCTATTGCCCATGAAAATTATCAGTGTGGCACTGGCTGTGATAGTGCCGTCATTCAAAATTTGATTTATAATATTATCTACAGTGCTAAAAGGTGAGCAATTACTAATAACACTATGTCCCTTAGAGTATGAGTGGAGTGCTGAGCCCATGCCACTTCCAATCTCATCACAGTACATTATAATATCAGGTGTTGTGGTCATATCAGACTTGGCAGAACTATTATCAGTAACACCTTGTGTTGGTAAACTGTCACACAAGCCCGGAGAGTTGCCCGCTGTCAAACAACCACCTTTCTGCTCACAGCGACAAGTATGGTTGTTGGTCAGCGACTCAAACCGCTCACAATTATGGTTCATTTCTTGAATTAAATCATCCATAGCCAATGAGTATTCATTTATAACTTTCTTAGAGTTCAAATATGCACTGTTTAGTGATCTCAATGAATCCTCTAAGCTTCGGATTTTCAAATGTAAGTTTTGTGTGTCAGTTTCATACATCAACTTAGTACTTTCTAATTCTAATACACACATATTCAAATCATGTAATAAGTTTACATTTTTCTTGCTTACTTTTTAGTACACAATTTATTATGTTTTATTAATTTCTGAGTTTTCCGTATATACCTATTTATTTTAATGTATTTTTTCAGTTTGTTATTGCTGCAACCTAATAACCTTGATGTGGGCAATGTGTCATTAGTTAAATCAATGACATCATCAAGGCTTCCAGTTGCAACAGTAACCAGCTGCGGGCTGATCCCTACGACTTCACTGTAGAGGCTCTGGGTCTGCAACGCTGCGGTGTTTTCCTTCTCCTCCTGGAGTGCATGTATTTGTTCATGGGCATCGAACAATGCTTTCTCCAGGGAATCAATCGATTTCAGGGCTTGCTCGTACTCTGCACTACATACAGTGAAGCTATCTACGGTGACCTGCAGCTTGTCCCGCTCAACAATTACATCACTACATTCTTGTTCTAATACACATAATTGTTTCTTTAGCTTATCTCTACTTTCAATTACTGATAATAGCTCTTTCTCATTTTCCTCCCTTTCACAGAGTAATTCGGTGACCATTTCCTTTGATTTTTTTAATTCTAGTAAGGTAACTTTGAGCTTGTCATTTTCCTGCTGTCGGGAGGCGACAGCAGCAGCTCTGCGGGTCATCATGGTTACAGTTGAGATAAGAATCAAGGAATTGCACACCGAAACAATGCGAAATTACTTACGTGGAATAGTAACGTTTTTCAGCGTTTGCACATCACTAATTGCTATGAAATATATTTTAAACGTTGTTAAATATAATAATTTAACAATAAGGTAACAAAAAGCGATGAAAGTGTACGGAAATAACAAATACTTTTAAATTTATAACCTGCAACGGTCACAAATTTAACATGTTTCGAGACACTAGTAAACGTCACTAAAACACACTGCAAACAATAGAAATACTTAACATTATACTATAATCCTAAAATAACACTAAATTGGGCTCAGAATTACACTAAATCATATTAAAATAAAAAAAAATCTAGGGACGTAGTGAAATCAGCTGTTTGCCATTTGACAGCCAGTGTTGCCAACTCTAGTTTAGTTTAGTTCATTCATACTTGCCACAGAATCTCATGAGAATAATAGTCGTCCCTATTATAAAAAAATAAAACAGGTGATATTTCGAGCAAGCAAAATTATAGACAAATTTCTTTGGCAACTGTTATAGCCAAGGTTTTTGATAGTGTGCTTAATTCTCAGTTTCAAAAGTATCTAAATGACGCTCAGTTCGGGTTTCGACCAGGAGTGTCTACTGAAAGTGCGATTCTGAGTCTTAAGCACTCTCTCAGATACTACACGGATAGGAAAGCACCAGTTTATGCATGCTTTATGAGGTTCTGTGGAAGAAAGTGAATGAAACTGGACTACCATATGAACTTACCAGTATTTTTAAATACCGGTATGCAAACCAGACGAATTGTGTTAGGTGGGCCAACAAGCATTCGGACACATATAGGCTGGAGTGCGGGGTGAGACAGGGGGGGTTGACCTCGCCTTCGCTCTTCAACCTATATATGAATGATCTGATCGAGGAGCTCAGCAATGCGGGAGTCGGCTGCTCCATTAACGGGAATTTGGTAAACAACATCAGCTACGCAGACGACATGTGCTTGTTGAGCCCTTCGATCAGTGGTTTAAGGATGCTGGTGTCAAAGTGTGAGACCTATGTGGCAGCTCACGGTTTGCGCTACAATCCAACTAAAAGCGAAATTATGATATTTAAAGCAGGTAATAAGGCTCCAACTCATGTACCGCCTAATTTTTTGAGTGGATCTCAATTGAGACAAGTTAGTGTATTGAAATATCTTGGTCATCTGGTAACCGAGGATTGATCAGATGATAAAGATCTGGAAAGGGAGCGAGGGGCGTTGGCGATTCGCTGCAATTTGCTCGCCCGCGATTTCGAGATTTGCGCGGTGTGGGAGGGCTGTCAAAGTGACTTTATTCAAGGCATTTTGTCAGTCCTTCTACACGTGTGCTTTGTGGGTCAGATACAAGCAAAAGTCGGTCGATGCCCTTCGAGTCCATATAACAATGGTTTGAGGGTGCTGTTGGGGCTGCCGCATTATTGCAGTGCATCGGGGATGTTTGCTGAAGAGCGTACGGCAGATTTTTACGCTATACTTCGAGCACGAACAGCATCCCTGATGTACCGTATGCGGGGTTGCGCCAAATCCATCCTGGACATCATTGAGGAAAGGATAGACTGTCCGATCAGGTGTCACTGGGTAAACATTCACATGACATCTAATAGGAAATGAAAATCCCAGTACACTGGGGTTGGATAGTCTATCTTATCCAAGCTTTTGTATAAGTTAGTATAAGTGTGTATAAAAATGTATGGATCTCCAGTAATCTGATATAAAAATATTTGAATTGAATTGAATAGAATTTGATTTTTACTCCTAATTTTTAACGGGACATAATAAACCGAACATCGAATGTAATATATTTTAGCATCAATTTTTATTTACCAGGATACAAATAAAAATTTATGTTCATGAAGTTATTAATTTTAATTTACAATTTTTTACTGTTTTTTAAAATTAGATACTGAGTTATTAATCGTTAGGTTAGGTTAGACTTATTTGATGTTCGATTAAATATTACCCATTTTTAACAACCTTTATCTCTTAATAGTAGCGTGAAACATTATTTTTTGTCTCATACCATTATGTAGCAATAGTGTTATAACTACCCCGACTGTACATTGCTGCCGCAGGCCGTGGAGACAAGCGGGACTATTTTTGAATAATAATAAACGTCTTGGAGAACTTCGGTAACTGATGTTTGTAATTTTTATCTTCTCGAAACAATGGATTTGAGGAACACGGGAACACCCCTCCGAGAATAGGATTGAGTGGTCTAGAAACCAATAGAGGTTGGCTAAATTTTCAAAAACGTAATATAAGGTTAAATACGATTTCCATGAGCAGAGATATTCGTGGGCAAGCTGGCCTACTTCGATATGTCATTTTTGTTTGTTTTTTGTCTGACCAACTTTACGACTAGCACCACCGAGTAGCGATAGTAGCCGGAACCTACAGTTTAACGTGTCATCCGAACGCCACATTAAAACGGACACACCCATCCAGTACCCATCTCAGCCAGATGTTGCTACCATCACAATCGTTTCTGATGTGCGAATATCGCTAGGCCACAAAATTGGTTGTCTGTAAAGTCGGTTTACGGACGATCATTTTACGTTATAACGTCATAAGAAACGCTTAGGCCGATCGTGCCTCTCTTTCGCTTGTTCCGCGCTCTCGCTTGCACGCTCGGCTCAGGCGGAACGTCACAATGAGTCATGCTTTTTCGTGCGGGCAGCCGGCGTTCATCGATTTATAAGATGTTATCACGTGAAAAATGGTGCCATTTGTTAAATACTTACCTAACTTGAAAATATTCTAGATATTTAATCGAACCATGCTTTGAAAACTACTTCTGCGATAAATAAATGTCAATTTTTTACTAAATAACTTCTAAATATCATTCTGGTTGTTAATATTAGCAAACTCAATGAACTTTTATGACTTCCCGGCATCCGGAAATTCCCGGGAATTGGAACTTTTACTTCTCGGGACCCGAAAAAAGTCCGGAAACCCTAACGTGGGGTAGAGAATAACAATAGCATCATCATCATAGGGGCTCAACTCCCTATCGTCCGAACTGCTGGCTACCTATTAGAACCTTTCTTTTGCACGCCTCTCATCCTTTTGACTATAATGATAATGTCCGAGACCAATTGTATCCTAGATTTACTGTAAGCTTAGCTGGCTGCGGCAGGCTCAGGACCGGCGTAGGTGGCGTGGTATACAGGGGCAGTGGGTGAATGTGCGCTGATTGGAGATGAGTTTCTACTCGAGTATTTATCCGTCGAAGGATAAATACTTATAAACATTCGTTTCTACTCGATAAATATCCAAAAGTGAGAGTATATACTTCTATTATTTTTTTTAATAAATTAATTTATTTTGCATCATCGATACATGTTTGAATATATTTTAACTCTCTATGAATGTTTGCACCTACTATGAAGATTTATGAAACGTATTTACTTCTGGCTTCGAGTAAATACTCGGTAAATATAAGTTTTTGCCCTTATGGGTATTTACTCAGTATTTATCATTTTGAGTATTTTTTGATAGTGCCCATCTATAGCGCTGATTGATGAAGTTTACTTACTATAGTTAAAATAAACCACCAATATAATGAAGACAGGGCCCAGATGCGCACTGACAACTCAAAATTTAACAGACACTCGAATTAGTGCTGCCACTGTCTCTCGGGAAATGGCACCACCAATTCATAATTTAAGCGGCAATTAATCTGAGCAGCAGGCCGTGCATAGAACCTTCAACCATCTATGGAATTCCTTCTAAGCAATGAATTTTTTTCTATTATAATTTAATTTCTACGTATTGCGTGCAAAACCTACCCATACAATACAGAAGTGAAAATGTAATTGTTATTATACACATGTAATTTATGAACATTAATTTAATGAGTAAAAGGTACTCGACATCATAGTTAATTTGTAATTTTAATATGTACAAAAATTCGGTAGGAAACCGTCGACACGCGATACGAGAGTGTACGCACGCACGAATTCCATTGAATAAATTAGGCACAATCGTCATTGTGTATGTTAATTTAAGTTTTTGATCCTTTACTAATGAGGAATGAGCGCTATTAGCGTCATCTGTGTAAATCCCCAAACATTCAAATGTACAGCCACGCCATACTTTAGTAATAATAATTATAATAATAAATAAAACATAACCCTCGTTTTGCTTACAGGTGATGACATAGACATAGATATAATTTATTAAGAATATTAATTTCAAGTCGTACAAGGGAAAATAAATGATATATGAAATCATAGTGTAGTATTAACACAGAATTCATAAAATTATTATATCTTAATCACTATGTCACAACTTAAATTCAAAATATTGTTACAAGGCTAGTATTTAATCGCACATCAAAAATACTGATTTGCACAGCAAAAAAGGATAAGCAAAAACACTTTTTATGATTTAAATATTTTATGTGTACTCAAGTTTATGTTTTAAGTATTTTTTGGTGTTCTTGCATGTCCAACCTAACACGAAGGATTAAGGAGGCTTCGCTTCGCTCAACCCCTTTATACTTAAAACATAATACCGCAGCATTTTGCCCTGATATTCGCTGTGCCAATCAGTATTTTTGATGCGCAGTTTAATATTTCCCTTATTACAATGTCATTGAAAATATATTAAATTAATTAATTCCACTACAAATAGTGTAACATTCTTGATATATGTATATGTCAAACACATGTAATCGTTTTGATAAAAAGGGCTACTTTTTAGAAATTGTAGAAATTCATTGCAACAGTCGTAGAAATTCGACGTAGCTGTTTAGGGTCTTCTCGGTAAGCCAGCTCTTCAACCATAGTTTAAAGATGCATAGGGTTACATGTTACTTACGACCTCTGTGGCGCTGCGGTTTCTCTGCCTACCGTGCGAGATGACCCGGGTTTGATCCCCGGCTGGGGATAAAAGAAAAAAAAACCCAGATTTTGGATGTTTGTATGTGTGTGATGTCGCTGTTTCTGGTTCCTACGACACAGGATATCTTAGTGTGGGGTCAGAAGCAATGCATGTGCCTGTATATAAATGTTTATAGTTACATAGAAAGGCAAGAACACCAAATGAAATATTTAAAGCTAGTATTAAAGGGGAAATCATAAAACGCGAATAAAAACGTATTGAGCGAACAGAATTGCGAATAAAATACAGAATAGCGCCACAAAATCGCAGAATTGCGCGACAAAATTACCGAGTGGTTTAGCCAACGCTTATTGGCTAAATAAATACTGTCGTGGCGAATTGGTGGGTCAGGGTATGTGAAGGATAGCCTTCGTGTTAGTTTGAACATGCAAAAAAAAGAAATTCCTTGTGCAATACTTGTGCATTTGTGGTTCCCAAGTTGCTATTTTTTCAGATTTCTAGTGGCGCCCAGTTTTTCGCGCATTTCAGAAGTTTTGACAGTCAAAAAACTGAGCTGGCTAAACCAAGAAGCGCTTCGGGTATCAGCCGATACATATCGACTACATTACAAACAAGTCGTCACCACGGCCGACCTACCGTTTCATCGACATAGACAATTGGCAACGGCGGGGGAAGTCAGGAAACCAGCCATCGTTCAACCTGCTGCTTTAATGAGCCATAAATGTGTCTTCGCCACACGACCAATGAAAAATCGGGCGGATTATTTATCACCAGCTTTGTGATGTCCTGTCCACTTTTACATGTCATAGACATTTGGCGGCGTCACTTAAATAGATATATCAACATGCTTGCCAATAGCAGAACAGATTTTCAGGTTGCATGGCTAAAAATGTGGTGGTAATGACTAACGGCTAAACCGACTTTGACGACACTTTTATAAAAACAAAAACAAGGACATCAGGTTTCAATTACAAAAACCTCATTTCTATATGGCCACATGTTTAAGACCTACGATGGCACAGGCAGACAGACGTATGTCACGTTTTTTTTTAAACGGCTAAGTGCGAGTTGAACTCGCGCATTGAGGGTTCCGCACAAATTTACGGTTTTCCGATTTTTTGTGCAATAAGACCTTTCTTCATGCTAAATTTCATGGTTGTTGGTCAACAGGACGTACCCCGTAAATTTTAATTCAGTATGAAACAAATTCAGCAAAATGTGTATTTGGCCTATTATAACTTCTGACTATAAATGTTACTTACCAATTGTATTTGTTAAATAATATTGCAATTCATAACTTGTCTAGTATTATTTTCATCATAACATAACTTACTCATTTCCTCATAGAGGCGATAAAAAGTAGACTGTCCACGTCAAGAGTAAAAACTATTTTAAGCTCGACTGATGCACTTTGAATCTCTCGCCATGCACAGGTTTCTACTTTAGAATCCCTCGCAATGCTCTGGATTCAAAAACCACTCTCGCCTTAAAAGTGCGCAGTTCTCCTCATAACTATAATTACAACATTACTATAAATTATTTCCCGATTGTTCACGATAACAAGCTTTATCGGAATCATTGCCACACCTGATGTGTTGCCGATGACGAGGTCCGTGATGCTTTGGTGGCAGACGTGGAACTAGATCATCACCATCACCATTATTCACGATCTATTCGTCATCATAGCATCGTCTAATTTAAATAACACGCTAGCACGATAATTTTAGAAATTTGGTATTAAACGAGGTAGCCAAATAAATCTAGGAAATTAGTAAGATTGTTAAAAACGTTAGTCGATAAACTAATGCGTTAGTTTATCGACTAACTATCGCTCTGGTTTACTATCTGCCGATAGTTGATCAACTATCGGCAGATAGTAAACCAGACCGACAGGGTTTAGAATTTACGTTTCATTTGTTCTTACATGTCAACCTAACACGATGACTATTCGGAGGCCTCGCTGCGCTCGCCCCCTATAGTCTTCACCTAAGCTACCGCGGTGTTTGCCCTGGTATTTCGTTTGCAATTCAAGTTTAAACCAGTTTACTATTTAACGGTTTTGACCGTTAGTTTATCAATTAACGCGTCATATAGTAAGCAGTACGCTACAGTTTACTATCTGTCAATAGTTGACCGACTAACGAGAAAAAAAAACGTTAGTTTATCAACTAACGGTTTTAACAATTTTACGGTGACATATATTGACGACCCGAAGTCCGAGTCGGCAGTGACCCTGCCTACAAAGCCAGGGGTCCCGGGTTCGAGTCCCGGTGAGGGCAAATATTTGTTTGATGAGAACGGATGTTTTACCCTAGTCATAGTTGTTTATCTATCTAAGTATAATTTTTATCTATATAGGTATGTGTATAGTTGTCTGGTTCCCAAGATACAGGGCATCTTAGTTTGGGGCTAGATCATATGTGTAAAAAGTGTCCAAGGTATTATTATTATTATTATAATTATGATATATTCAGCAGTTGTATTTTATCAACTCAATTTTGTGTAACAGAGACAGCTTATATGACGTCACATGCTATTATTTCAAAGATCTCACGAACTAAATATCGTTTTGACAGTTCCTAAAAAGTATACTATTTTGACTAGACGTCCGATATCATTTTGAACTAAAGAATCTTTTCTTTTCCTTTTCTGATGATCGTGATGGTGTTTGCTGATCAGCCCGTGGCAATTTGTCCTATTTTTGTCCACCTTGTTACAGCGCGTAGCGTTTGGTCATCCGTCATTCCTTCTAGCCAGTAAAGTAGAAATTTTAAATATGTTCTCTACACAATCAAATCCGGAACAAAGAACAAGTTATTACAAACTTTAAAAGCTTTATTGCAAAAAAAAATCTGGTAGAATTACAATTCCTTCTTTCTTTCAAATAGCTTCGTTGCAAAGCGCACCAGGCCACACGACACGATCCATTGTATAGGAAATGGTTTAAAACGTTTTAGGGCTTCCGTACCTTGAAAGGAAAAAAGGAGCCCTTATTTATAGGATCCTCCGTTGTCCGTCCGTCCGGTTCAAGAGGGAATTGCCAAAATTAAAACCAAATGATGGATAATGCCCCCCCCCCCCCACTACTCCCGAAAACTTGAAACATTGCCCAAGATGTCCTGGACCGGCAATATCGGACCTGTCAGTTTCCTCCGTTTGTTGATCAATAATTTAGATTGGCTTGCATTTAAACGATTACCAAAAAAATCGAAATTTTACTACCAATAAATTCGAAATGACTGCCAGAATTAGTAAATGGTCACCAACTTCTTTTTGTTTTATTTGTTTTTTGTTGTTCTTACATGATCAACCGTTAGGTTGAACGTGTAAGGGGCGATTGCTCCATCCCCAGATAAACAGGCAGATAGTCTATCTGTCTGTTTATTCGACAGTTAACAATAAACTGAATTTTTCAATCGTCGGGTAGGATATAACAGTGAAATAACTTTGCTATCAGAGGAATAAATCTATCCGCCTCTTCAACGGCCAGATAACTGTATTCAGTAGAATAAAGTAGTTGTGTGTCACCAAAAGTCATATGTCACTTGGTTTATTTGGTTTGGTTTGAGCAGTTTGAGGTTATTTCCATTGGTTATTTCTAGTAATTTTTCTGTTACTGATTATTATACCACGTTCCTACGGATTTGGCGAATAGCTATGGATGTATTTGATACAATTGACGATTTGGCTCTCTTTTTAATACACTTTTTTGAGATTCCATTGCAAATTTCAGTAAATAAAATCACAATATCGACGATCCAAACTAAATGTCACCAAACAATAACCTCAGAGGAAGTAATCACCACGTTGATTGAAATCAGCTGTTGCTTGAGACGCCATCTTGCAAATGAAGGGAAATTATGACGATAGTCTGTCCTGCTCCACTACCACTGTTTTCTATATATTTGTTTCATCTCTCTGAGTTCGGATTGCCAGGATTGAAATAAAAAGGTCAGATAGCTAACTAAGGAATAAATGACCATTGAAAAATGAGCGACTTACTATCAGACTGATAAACAGCTAGGTAAAAATGTTCGCTTGATAGTTATCCGACTCTTTATCTGGGGCTGGAACAATCGCCCCTAAGAACAACAAAAAACAAATAAATACGTGTTAACGTAGGATAAAGGAGGCTTAGCTTCGCTCACCCCTTTTACCCTTCACCTGAGCTACCGCAGTATTTTACTCTGATATTTTCTGCAACTTTTGGTGACCATTTAGGTAAGAAAAAAATATATTGGTGATCATTTAAATTGTTCTCATTTAGATTGTTGCAATGTGTTACTTATTTTTACACTATTATTGGAATTATCAAGTCTTATACTAGGCAGAACCTGTGCTATAGATCCCGAAACTAAACTCTGTGCTTTAGCAATGTGACACATTTTACTCGTGGAAACATTTACACGTTGATGTTCATATGATTGTACTAAATTAATAACAAAAATAAAAAGTAATGGTACTTATATTAAATCATGAAACATAAAGATGTAGGTGAAGTGTAAACAGCAAGTTCGTGATTGTGTTATTGTAGACTGTAGTGCATGCATATAGTTCGAGGGTGTAATAGCTACTTACAACCGAGGTAAGTATTCTACTTTATATCATTAATGCCAGGTAAATAAAAGATTTTGTACGACATCTTCTGCTTCGAGAAATCTGGCGTGCAGGCCAGTTCTTCATCGGATGAAGTACCTGACATACTGAACTAACACTTTCAACTAGTAATAACTTGTAATTACTTATTTTATTCCATCTCTGGAATAAACACCAATGACTATCGCCGTATAACAATGTGTAATACAGGATATCGCATATACGCGACATACCTGCTCATCAAACTAGACGAGATAACAAAAGAGCGCGGGAACTACCAAGCAGCATTTCTCCGCAATAGATCCACCGATGACCACATCTTCACACTACGCAGAGTATTAGACGAAGAATGGCGCGCGGGTAACAGAACATATGTACTGGAACTAGATATCGCCAAAGCATTTGATACTATAGACCTAAACGTGCTCAAGGATATTCTCCTTTGAAGGACCAATAAGATTTTAACCAATAGGATAATAAAGGCCTGCATGTATGAACGGACCTGCATCAAATGGTTCGGACAGCAAAGTAATTTTATCAACAAAGGAAAAGGAGTAAAACAAGGCTGTCCACTGTCACCAAGACTATTTACAATATTAATGTATGATGTCCTCAAAACACTGAAATAAGAAATTCCCAACATAAAACTGGACCAAGATGAAGAAATAGTCTTACCACTTATTCTCTCCTTCGCGGATGACCGCATCATCGTTTGTCAAGATTTACAACACCTTGACCAAATTTTCACGCACTTGAAAGCACTATTAAAAACGAAACAAAAACGAAAATTCTTAAAAGGGATAAACACCCAGCGCCCACAAGTGATCGTATTGGACGGAGTTCCAATACGACCCGTAGACGAAATAAAATATCTCGGCACATATATTACGGCAGGACATAGTAGGAGAGACACAATAAAGAAGAGATGCCGGCAAGCCATAGGCAATTCCAAGGCCCTAATGCATTTTATAAAGAAATCCAACATGGACTGTAAATAGTACGCCTGATTTACAAAATGGTTATTGCACCGTGTATAACATACGGACTTAAAACGGCAGCTCTCACCAAAGCAAACCGTTCTAGACTAAGAAAATATGAACGCCTGATCCTCAGAGACATGTTTGAGAACGCCAGAAGGATAGCTTCTGGCGTTCTCAAGACACCACAAAATTCACGACTTACTACAGGGCAAAACAATAACCAAACAAATCAAAAACCATCGGATGTGTTACTATACACATATTCTACGACGCCCACAAAAACACCTACTCCACGCTGCATTGAAATACGAAGCAAGGAAGAAGAAAGTTGGCCTACCCATATACACCTGGAAAGATTCCCTTAAGCATGTCATCAAATACTACGGTAAAGAACACAGTTACTGGACAGAATCAGCACACAACAGGGACGAAGTCAGAAAGGCATCGAGCCAAATATACCAAAATACAGAAACAGACAGCGAAAGCGAAACGGAGACCTTACCGGATAACCCAAACGAACACGACAGGAGTGGAAACTCAACCTATAACAATACCTGAAAATAGAAGGAAAACATGAACTTGAAGAAAACAACAGCTGCTCTCCAAATCCTGTATCCTCCCCATTCCACATTCAGGCTGAAGAGTCGGTCGATTGAATTCACGCTCCTTCCTCTCCTATCGAGCAAGTCATTCCGCCCCCCCTCAAAACTCGTGCCTTCTGGTATGCCGGCCGAAAGACCGGAACAGGTTTAGAACCCTGGCTGGAGAAGCCATT
Organism: Argyresthia goedartella; assembly: GCA_949825045.1. NCBI lineage: Eukaryota > Metazoa > Arthropoda > Insecta > Lepidoptera > Argyresthiidae > Argyresthia > Argyresthia goedartella. The sequence goes on along the minus strand of OX463812.1, from coordinate 8,550,229 downwards.
CATTCATTCATTCATTCACCCGCGTTTGTTGCAACTTGACCAATGTATCAAACATACATTTTCACATTAATGAACTTTAATAAAATGCTATTTTTAGTAACCTTGCTTTTTAAAAGTAGAGTATACTCCTCGGGGATAAAGCTGATTTGTCTTAGGCACGCTTGAATCCCACTCGCACTCACTTTACCCGGAATTTAACTCATAACATCCTTGCTTCGCTCGGGAGTTCAATGAAGTCCTTCATTACGTTCAGGATTCAATATCGCGCCCGTGACATAAATCAGTGCTTTATCCCCTTGGTGCATAATCTGCTATAAATGATTATGTGTTGCTTCGAAATAAATGTTCTGTTTCCTTGTAATCTAGTGACTGTAGCCATTCAGAAAGTTTAACTTGGCATTCATGGCCGTGTGTTAAATTATATGCAAAAATTGTATGCAAAATTTTTGTGATTCGAAAATTCTGTCTTTGCGCCTTAAGCTTAAATACCAGTTCATATCAATTGCTAATGCATTATGTTTCGTTAAAAAAAATGTTTTATAAACGTCGGTCTAACCGTCAGGACTTCATAATAAAAACAATTTTTTCGTGGTATATCGGAAGGATTTAAAAGTTGCGACTATGGGGACAGCTCTTTGGGTTTTTGCAGCTCCTCCCCAGTACGATATGCAATACTGTAATATAGACTGGCAGATTACAAAATTTAATAATTTAAGTATTTGCTGTCCTGCCTAATACATGTCTAATGTTCTTCAAAATTGCTATAAGTTTTCTTGTTTGCTGGGAGAGCAATTTTATATGACTTTTGAAAGTCAAGACAAGAGTCAATTTGTAATTTGAAATATTTGATTATATGATATATAATTTATATGAACACATTCAAGGAGCCCGCATTGAAAGTGAGGTTGTATTCCCGAGGATAAGCATGACAACGTGTAAGAGACGATAGTTCCATGGGAATGTGGTTTAATGATGAAAAACACATACATTTAGTTTTGTCGCCGTTAAGAGACAGGAGATTGGTTCTTAGCCAATCTAAGACTACGTTGAAACCTGTTTGAGCTGTCTGAAACGTTTCGGCCCAACTCTTTCCCCGTATGATCAATGCCGTGTCTACGGCAAACGTTATTATTGTCCGAGCGAGCGAAGCGGACGAAGCATCTCCGTTTCAGGATTGGGAAAATGGGTTTTCTTATGTGTGTTCCGGATGTGTTTCCGGATCTTATCCTCTACCGGCCGCATTTCTCAATTGATTCTTGTGAATTTTGTGAGCAGGATCAATAATTTTTTTACAGCTACAGTCCAAACAGCTTGACGGATTTAATGAGTGTCGTTGGATTTGTAGAGACCGTAAGAGTAATAGGCTATATAATTTTAGTGAAAAGACAATAGGTTGGGTTCAAGACCGAAAAATAAAGTTTACAAAGTTATTGGTGCGGCTACTTTCATAATACATGTACGTCAACAGTCAACAGCCATGTGCAATCAACAGTTTATAGGTGTTATTAAAAGAAAGTGTCACTCGCAAGATCTACAGCTCTCAGAGCCACTACACACAGAGCCACAGCGTTTTTGACACAAGTCATTTATGTTGACCAAGAATAGAGTCGGGCCTAGTATGCTTCTTTGGGGTACACCAAAATCACTTCCAAGGGATCACTAACGTATTTAACTATTTTCACAATCTGATGTCTGTCCGTTAAATAGTCTCTAAGCAGTTCAAGTTGAGTGCCTCTAATACCTATGTGTTGAAGTTTGGTTAGCAGGATCGGGACCGAAACTCTGTCGAACGCTTTTGCAAGATCCATAAATATTGCGACGCATTTCTTTTTTGAGTCGAGTGAGCGCATATTATAATCCGTTAGGTCATCCACGGCATCGTTCGCCGATCTGCCTCTATGAAATCCAATTTAATTTTTGGATATTTTGTTTTTGTTTTCAATGTATTTTGTCAGTCTATTATTAATCGCTTTTTCTAGGATCTTCGAAAGGGTAGGCACGAGTAGGATTGTGATGGGGCGGTAATTGTTGAGCGATTCCTTTTCCCAGCTTTTTGTATTGGCAGTATGATGGACGTTTTAAATATTTTCGGAAATACGTCAGTTTCGAAACTCAAATTACATAAATGGTATACCGGTTTAATAAGAACTTCAAAATTTTGTCTTAGCCGAAATGCCATCCAACCCCACAGCACAATCAGTTTTTAGTGTTTATTATGATTTATTCGTATGGCCAAAGTCGTAGAGTGGTTCTTCCTAAATATATGATTTTGAGGTCTTCAGCCATTCAGCTGCTTCGTCAGTTAGAGTGAAGAGGTCAGTGGGGTCTCCGTCATATTTAATTTTAGGACAGTCTCGAATTATGTGTTCCTTGCTGCGAACATCCACCCCGCATCACATGAGAGTATTAGGAGAGTCTTCATGTTATCTTCGTCAGTATCAAGCATAACAGATGAGACCCCTTTGTGCCTCTGGTTTCAATGTTTATACAATTAGGTGCAATTGCTGCAGCCAATATTTTCAGCTAGGTTTTGTCCACATTAACAAAGTATTCATTCGCTTTGTTTACTTGGGAGGTTGGTGACTTGGTTCTATTAAGCAGATATAGGTTTCTTTGTTAAAAGTTAGATATATTGTTAATAATTTACCATGTTTGTTTTAAGTTTGAGGCATTTTTAGGTTTTTCTCGTTAATTTTTTTTTGTATTTTATTGCAGAAATTTCTGTATCTTGTGTATGTTATTTTTAGTGTTTCGTTATTGGGCTGTGTTTTGGATGTCTTGTGCAATTTATCTCTGTTTCTCATACAACGGAGGAAACTAAAAGTGATCAATGGTTTTCTGATAAATTGCCGTTTTAATAATAATTTTAGACAGTGTTTGATTGTATAATGTTCGATGGTGTGTCAACAAGCAGTTTAGCAGCTTTGTTGTAGTCGGTTTCTTTAAGTACTTAGTCCATCCTTATTATCATCGTCTGATATTCTAGAATAGTTAATTTTGTATAGTGTCCTCGTACATTTTTCTTTGTGTCTTTTTAAAGTCAGGAGGCATGCGCCGTGGTCTGACACTGAGTGAGCGATCACAGGAGTTAATGCGTCAAGCTTAGTTTTGATTATATGATCCAAGCAGGATTCCTCTCTGGTAGGGTATTTCTATGCTAAATTTATTAATATATTTCATAAATTTAGCATACTATCCTACATTTGATTGAGTACACTTTTCTATTACATCCCGCACATCTTACCTATTATTCTAGGACATACCGGCAGAAAGTCAGTCCGAAATGTATCGTTTTCAGATTTTTCTCTTTACTGCTTCAAGACATTGCTTCATGTCAAATTTCATGATTATAGGTCAACGGGAATTATTCTACAGGTGTTGAATCCCTAGCAAACATCAAGTAATTTCAGCAAAATTGTGACATATATGGCGGTAGCTTTTGAGTGCGTTGAATTCAAGAGACCTTACACCTGCTTAATCAATATTAATTTCAACTTAAAACCCTCGTCGCGTTCCTGAGAAAAAGGGTCCTTCACAAAAATAAATTACGATTTGTGCGGAACACTCGGTGCGCGAGTGCAACTCGCACTTGGCCGTTTTATTTATAAAGCATAACTGTAAAACTGCAAAAAAATAATGCACTCGTCCTCTTTTTCAGTAGACTCTCGGTATACCTAAATGACTTAGCTCATTCAAGAAGGCTTCAGAGTATTTTAATCTTGGTGTAATCAAACAAGTCGTCAGTCGGTTCACCTTTTTCCATATGCAGTGGCAGAGGCCCAGATCTAAAACCAAGTTTAGCCAGTATTTCAACACGACTTTTTCTCGACGTGAGCTAATATAAGACTATTTGTTTAAGTAATATGTTTCGATAGTACTGTTTCTTGAATAAATTTTACTTGCAAATACGATCACAGCTGCGACCTATTTTGCCCTTGCTCGACGGTGTTTCAGAGCAATAACAGAACTTTACGAGGAACAGAAATCTTAATTTCAATACTCTCTACTTTTAAATCTTGATGAGTATTAGGTCCATAACATTTGACTACATAAATCTCAAAACATATCATAAAATAAACATTGATAGATAAAAACACACATATTATACAAGTACTTACAGTGATTCTGACCTCAGACTAGGATACCCTGAGTCTTGGGAACGAGAAAGAGTCATCACAAAACATATACTAATCCAAGACCCAGGCATATTCCTCTTCCTCCCCTTCTGGGATTCGAACCCAGGACCTGTCGCTTGTCAAAGCTCGACCGCTACGCCACAGAGATCGTCATTACTCTAAACCTTTCTGTTATTCCTATTCTCTGTACTTTGTCAAAATGGATCAGCAATCGAATTACTTGTCCCTCTATGAGCAAAAGGAATAGCTCATAAAGTACACATTAGGAAATAAGAAACAGACAATAAAAAGGCGATATGGCAGACAGACGAAAAACTTTTCCTTATTGCTCTTCCGTAAGAGAATGAAAACACAGGCCCTTTTTCTCAGAAAAAACTATCCTGATGATAGAACGTAAGGGTCGTGTCATCATATATTACAAGTGAAGAAGAGTCGTGATTTTAAAAATGATTGATATTTCGTACTCGGCTTTTTACTTTCGTATTGCCCACAGAAAAAATAAAATAGATTAAGGTAAATCTATTCTATCTTTCTATCTACCTATATACTTATAAAATTTAAAGTCCTGACTGAGTCACTGAATGACTCACTGTGAGACTGACTTATACATCAGTAGGAAGTTACATTAGTTTATTTATCAATGTATGTGGATAGACGACGAGATAGACGTCAGATCAGTGAAGTTTTTATCGAAATTTGCTCCCAGCTCCCACAAGGGAGAAAACGGGGGGCTATATGAAAATCAGAAACTATTCGACCTGTGATTCTGTTGATTTGGATGATAGGAAGTTGAACGATGTAGGCGATCGGATCAGTCAGATCTTCAACATTCTTCCCCCACAAGTTGGAAAAGGGGGAGGGGAGGTTAGAGGGATTGTATATAACTCGAAAACTGTGTAGTTGCATATCAGATAGGTAAAGGTATAGGTAGATAGAGAAGACGTCTAATTGGGGGCGGGGCGGGGGGGGGGGGTAACACTTTGACTAGCACCTAAAATTTAATATAACGATTTTTTTGTTATATATGTAACGGCTAAAGCTAGGTGTGAAACTAAACTTAAGTTTAGCCGGCTAGTCTTAAGATTAATTTCGAGCCTCGGCTACTGTCCGAAATAATGTTCATTGCGATAAATTATTTCAACATTAGTCGGCTAAACTGCAGTTTAGCCTCAACGCTGTTGAGGCTAAAGATGGGTGAGAAAATATGGTTGATATTAGCCGACTAAACTTAAGATTATTTTTCGGTTTACCTAGGCTAATGTTGAAAAATTACCGTCTTAATCTGGAATAAGTGATGATAATGATTCGGTAGCCGTAAACACTGCGGTAGCTTAGGTGAAGGACATAAAATACTTATACTCGTCCTTTTATAGTTTTTGTTGTTCTTACATGTTCAACCTATCACGACGGAAAAAGGGGGCTTCGCTTCGCTCACCCCCTTTACCCTTCACCTAATCTACCGCAGTGTTTTGGCCTGATATTAGAAACAGCTTTCTCATCTGAAATAAAATTACCCGCCCCGCTCCCCGCAGTCGCACGAATACTTCGTTTTCAACATTAGCTAACTAATGTCCAACATTAACCGAAACGCATCAGCTAATGTGCAGTTTAGCCGATTAAAGATGGCATCCGTTATCACCACAGTTATCACAAACGAACATGACTTCGGACATTAGCCGAGGCTCGAAATTAATCTTAGAACTAGCCGGCTAAACTTAAGTTTAGTTTCACACCTAGCTACCGTAACATATATATAAAAACCGGTCAAGTGCGAGTCTAAATCGCGCACGAAGGGTTCCGTACCACCGTTCAATGGAAGCGATGTTGTGGAGTGAATAGTTTGGATTTTACACAGCAAAATATTGTTTACAAAGTTATTGGTGCGGTTACTTTCACACTCCATGTACGTAACCAGGTGCATCCATAAGTTTGTATGTGGTATTGTTGTATGGGAGCCCCCTTAAATATTTATTTTATCCTGTTTTTTAGTATTTGTTGTTATAGCCGCAACAGAAATACATAATCTGTGAAAATTTCAACTCTCTAGCTAGCTAGGTTCTTGAGATACAGCCTGGTGACAGACGGACGGACGGACGGACGGACGGACGGACGGACAGCGAAGTCTTAGTAATAGGGTTCCGTTCTTACCCGTTGGGTACGGAACCCTAAAAACAACCGTTAGCGATAGGACAAAGCGGCAAAGACGCAACGGATTATTAAAAATGTAAGCGCAATTCCGCCAAACCCAAAGTCTCTTGTCTAATGGCGGCCGCATTCAGTCCATATACTAGACATTCATAACAATGTTTTGAATGTCTAGTATATGGACTGAATGTGAAAAATATAAATATTTATATTTACATTTTTCAAGGACTATCCCACTTTAATGTCTCGCTCGATGGAAGAAATCTATTTGTGTAATTATTTATTTGTGTTGTTCCTCAAGTAATTGAATATCGTATTATTTTTGAGAAATAAATATTTTAAACCTTACTAACCTTTCTAGCAGAGACCACGCACCGGTGCGTCGCCGGCCTTCCGTTTGGGGAACCTAATACACACCGGTGCGTAAGTGGCATTCAAAGTGTTACAATTTGTTATGGCCTGGCCATTTTTACACGACATGAGGGCTTATTTTTACACGACTTTGCGCGAGCGAATATAATTAGAGCGAATATTAACATATAAGCGCGGAGAGGGAGGTTAAAGATTTTTGTGTACTGACAATTTTTACACATTTTTACCAAAAATTAAATAAAAACATACATATCTAGCAAATACTTAATGACTATGTAATAACGCCATTGAATCTAGACAACCGAAGAAGACTAGACACAAAAATTTACTTTCTTTTCTTCAAAATTATGCCTAAAAGAGAGCCGAACCTCCTTCAAGGGAGCGGTTCAGCGGTCACGTACAACCGCTATTAATACAGGTAGGGGTGTGCTCAGGAGTTCACTATGATAATAGATAAACTCGAATTAATTATTATTATTATTATTATTATTGAAGTTTAACTGAATTTCTATATTATTAATAAAAAATCCATTAAAAAAATCAGAATTTTTAAAACAATCTGAACAAATTTTTACATTAGATCAACGATTTTATAATATTAATCAATTATTACTGTTATTATTTTTACTTTATTTTTGTGAATATATTTCTTTGTTTAATAACTCATTGGATAATTGTCATATTAAATAATGGAATAGTGATTGTCGCTTATATAACAGACTTCTTTTAGGTTAGTTTAGGCGGCAAGAACCCGCAATCAGGTCGTATAATTGGTTGATGTAATTTAATTTAAGTACTCGTTATATTTTTGTGTGTATTGCTTAATTTTTAACGGAAATAAATGAATGTGAATATGAATATGAGATGACCTCTGTGGCATAGCGGATCGAGGCTCTGCCTCCAAAGCGAGAAGGAATAACGAATTCCCAAGCTTGGTTGTTTATTTGTGTTTAGCATCGCTGTATCTGGTTCCTAAGCGAAGACACTTGTTATTCTAGTGTGGGGCCAAAAGCAATGTAGGTGTCTCTATACAAATGTGAATTTATTTAACTATCAGCAAGTTTCTGAAACCATCTTCAAATTTTAAAGCCCTTGCTTATAACCGAACGGTCACAATCCCGTTTGATTGGCGATAGTAGTCATAAGTAATTTATAGTGAACGCGGAACGCACCTTTTGATTTGTCATTCAGATAGTTATACTTTGAGATTGGACTTAAAATTCCGCATGGACTTGGCCGGTTTGTCTTGTCGCATAATATTGTAGCGATCAGCTCCCCGAACGCGAGAGCTGTACGTCCGGTGGCCCCGCGTAAACCCGAGTGATGTTGTTTAGATGGTTGACACCGCGATGTTGTTTAGATGGTTGGTATCGCGAAGGGTCACCACCTTGTGCTGAGAGACATCGGAGCCCCGAATTCGGCGCAAGAGTGTTGGGCGGTCGCGTGTTCGGAGCCTCACCCGGAGGCCACCGCGTTAGTAGAATTAGGTAGAACAGTTTTTGTCCTTTGGCTATCGGCATGGCTGACGCTGGATAAATGCCTTCGTCAAAGAATTGTGACCACACTGGGAGCGCGCCTGGCACCTTCGACGGGAGAGGTGATCGTCACCGCAAAAAGTCATACATTAAGTATTCTGTGGTCATACACAGGTATTTGTAAGCTTCGCTCGGTGTATCGCCGACGTTTGTAAGCTTCGCTCGGTGTATCGCCGACGTTTGTAAGCTTCGCTCGGTGTATCGCCGACGTTAGAATTCCCTAAGGCTCAACTTTGTTGCAGTGGGCCCCTCCCCTGAGTTCCCCCCTCGCGGGAAGTTGAACACGCTAATGGCATGTCAGTTAAATAAAATTTGCTTTTTTTTTTTTACATGACTCTTATTTCCGCTTACATAGTGTCCATGACAGTTCACACGACTTGACGTTACGCCTTTTAGCGTTTAATGGGGCTTTGAAATTTAATAATCGTTTCTGCAACTTGCTATACAACAATAATGTTTATTAAAACTGTTAAGAGCTCCATGGTCTAATGGGTTTCACGCTCGCTTCTCACACAGGAGATGCAGGTTCGATTCCTGACCATGTACCAATCAGATAATTAATTTATCTTAAGTACATTATACGGACGTTCTAACGGTGATGGAAAACATCGTGAGGAAACCTTCATTACTCCATAGCTTTTTTTTCCTATTTTTTATAGCTTTTCTCCATAGCTGCGGCGAAAATGGACTATTGAAAAACTAGCACAAATAGGGCACAATTGAGCCTCTGCCACCCCGTATGGGAAAAAGGCGTGACGTTATGTTTATGCGCATGTAAAACTATTCAGGAATGAGACTTTCATCAGTTCCTTTACGCTATCTCTCTAAGCAGATCTTGCTGGACAGGACATAAAAAGAAGTAACGTATAAAGTAGAAAGTAAGTGACATGGTTTGCTGGAAGAGATCTCTTGTTAGAGATAAGCTCGCCTTTGTACACTATTTTAATATATATCTTGTCAATATAATTATTTGTGTGCAATAAAGAAATTATGAAATTATGTAAGTGTACATAAGTAAGTAAGTTCTAACCGCCAGTATCAACAAGTTTGAACAAAGAGTCATTTTGCACAGCCCTATCGCTGAATTGAAGCAGGCGGCAGGCAGGCTTGTTTGATTCGGCCGTCGTCAGTGCGGCACATGTTCGAATCTGGACTCGTTTTTACGACTGCTACGTGCGTTTTGGCACATTGTAGTTGTGGCAAGGCAGGGCAGAGCTCTAATGGTATGTACTATAAGGATTAAAAGGCTAGTATATAATCGCACATCAAAAATACCGATTTGCACAGCAACAAAGGATCAGCAAAAACACTTTTATGTTTTCAATATTTTATGTGTACTCAAGTTTATGTTTTATGTATTTTTTGTTGTTCTTGCATGTTCAATCTAACACGAAGGATAAAGGGGGCTTCGCATCGCTCACCCCCTTTACCTTTCACCTAAGCTACCGCAGCATTATGCCCTGATATTTGCTGTGGAAATCAGTAGTATTTTTGATGTGCAGTTTAATATTTCCCGGATTAAAATACGGTACACAAAAATTTAACTTTCGTTTACTTACAACCTCTTATCTTCATAGCTGCTAAGATGGGCTAGCCCCCTGTCACGCAAAATGGAGGATTTAATAACTGGCTAAACGAGGCTCAACTGTCTGCCAACCAGTGTGGGAAATGTCGTGCCGCCATGTCTATGCCATGCACCGTTAATCAGAATGTAAAACACTACTCCGACATTACTTCGACAACACACTACTTCGATGTAGTCCATTGTTGTCCCCACCGAGGGACACAGGCCTTTGCCAAGATACAAGTAACATTAAGCCATGCTCCACCGCGCTGTCTTGATGGAGGGGGTTCACGACCACTACCACGCAGCGATAGTAGCCGGGACCTACAGCTAAACGTGTCATGCGATATAAATTATCCCAATGGTACATGGCCAGGATTCGTACTTGCATCTCCAGTGTGAGAAGCAAGCGCGGAACCCATTAGACCACGGAGCTCCTTCACTACTTCCGACAAGAAACCTTATTTGTTCTAACACCAGTTCTTGTTCTTGCTTTGTTCACATTGCTCACCCCCTTTATCCTTCAAGTCCTTCAACTACCCTTGCCGACCACTTCGCCCTGATATTACATGTGCCAATTCACGATTTAACGGTTAGATTTAATAATAATAATAATAATCTTTATTTCAGGTTAACAAAAACCCATATCTATAAATACCTTATAACTAGAGATTCATAATTTATTATAAATACACACACAAAATATTATTATCTAACCTAGCTAGGGATTTTAATCTTCGTTCTCGCTTCCCTGTAGCGTCGGTAAACGATACCCTCGGGCCAGTAGTCTTTGGCAAGGAACATCGTCTTGAGGTCCGCCGGCACCCGAAGTTTGAAGGACAGGAACTCCTTGGGTCTTTTTGACTCCAAAACCTCTATCTGTACCTTCGCCTCCTTGAGACCAGCCGGTGGATTCCTCTTCAGCTTTTCCAGGATGTGACGTTCAACGTCCTCGCAGGTCATTTTCGTGTCGATCCTGGAAATGTATAGCTGAGCGGTGGGAGCGGCAGCTTTCAGGCTGCATTTACCGGCGGGGGCTGTGCCACGCTGACTGCGGCTGCGCCTGGAGCGGCGCTTCCTGTTTTTGACCAGGATAAAGCCTTCCCCATCGACGGTCACGTTCGGCGGGCCACGGGCGGGCCTGGCCGGTGGCACGCACGGCGCAGCCTGCAGCTTCTGTTGTTCGGCAGCGGGCGATGCGGGGCGCGGGCGGCGGTGGCGGGCACGGCGGGATACAGCAGCATACGAGTCCTTCTGGGGTATACCAGAAAAACCCGCATCCGGTGCTGGTCGACTCGGCTTCGTGACGTCACAAGGTGAGGCAGTATTTGTCGTCGCGGGCTTGGCAACCTGCGCAACTAGGTCAGTTGCAGTAATGGCAGTTTTGCTGACCGGCGTAATGTCGTCGCGCGCGTCGGCGATCTGCTGCGTCGGCAGCGAGGTCTCAGCCTGACGCAATGTTGACAATTCACGTTTGAGGTCTGCACAGATGCCTTCCGAAGCCTCCAACTTGCCTCGGATTTCGGTAACATCGGCCTGCAGCCGCACGATATCCTTCAGCAGCCGCGTGACGTCGACGTGGTCGAATGTCACCGGCAGCAGCTTGTTGAGGTCCCGGGCCACGTAGGTCAGAACGTCGTTGGGTTCGGTCTCCTTGAACACCCGGAAGATGTCCTGGAGATCCTTTTTCCCACTCGCACCCCTCCGCGCCACGAGGCGCACGGTGGTGATGGCGGTTTTCTTGCAGCACGGTCTTGGCGGCGGCGATCGCAGCCTCCTTGAAGCTGGTCGAGCAGATCTGCTCCAGGGAGAGCTCGTCCATCACGTCCAGCTTCTGTTGCACGAAGGCGAGGAGCTCGTTCACCAAGACGATGTTCGCGCGCTTGGCTGGTAAAGCCATGGTGGGATCGGTTTTCGCAAAACTAGGTCGTCGCGGTGTTACAGAGCATTGTCGTGGACGCTGCTAGGAAGCGTCCGCACGTGCCGGTGTCGTAGTTGCAACTGATTGGATGAACAGATTTGGATAGAATATCGAAGTAATGTCTTGTCGGGACACATCGGTGAAACTATCACAAAAGAAACCACAAACAAGAGCCATTATCATTAGCAAACTATCCAACCTTAGCCCTTCAAACCAGCAGCAGTACCTTTACGAAATTGGATCACATTATACTGCTCAGGCTAATTTAATAAGCCGGGCTGAATCCCTTGAGAGCTCTGGCACGCTGTTGTTAGACATCGATATGGTTGCTGCTCGCGTATCCTCGTTCGGCTAATGCCACGCAGACATAGAGCTAGGTTCTTATCATTATATCCTAGACCTAGGCTGGTTACTTGTTATTTTGACCGGGGCCGAATCCACAACAAGAGGTGAATGAAGACTTAAAATCTTAAATCTTGAGTACATTCTAAAGATGATTGATGAAAGACCCTGTAAGAACACCTTCATATCTCCAAAACTGCGGCGATAGACTAGCCTCCTGTCAGGAAATATGGAGACGACAATGTGGGCGCAACTGCCACTGCCACCCCATATGGGAAAAGGCGTTTCGCTTTGTTTGATTGTTATAGCAAATATAAAACCAATACCAAAAATATCAAAATACGAACAGATATTTATTCTCAAATGCATCCAACTATAAATTGAATAACGACTCGTGTCGCCGCTAAATTAGGTCAATAGGATGGCACTTCACTCGAGCGTTTTTGTTGTCGGTACGTTTGCGAACGTTTTTTTATTACGTTCGGAAATTGTTTATTAGTTTACACTTTTTTACGACACCGCAGGAATGCTGCGTGGGAGGCTATTGTCGTAGATTGTAGATTTAAATAATAAATAAGATTTACGGGATTTAACAGAAAACTGTACACTATTATATGTGGTATGTATAGTATGCTAAAGTTATTTCATAATATACCTACAGTTCGCGCCAAATTATTTACTCCTATGTGAAACGGACAGTAAATAAGTTGCAGTAAGTTGCAGCCGCCTCCCCAAATGAAGACATTTTATACAACCACTAACATTGGTCCGTGCTTTAAAAATATAAGTAGATGTGTGGTTAAGACAGTTAGGGCCACAATATATCGAAACGATGATGGTAAGATTGGGTGATTGAATCGAGATTTCTTTCTGAGGTACTAGCTGCCCGTGGCGCATCATCGCGTACAAGTTTCAAGGGAACTGGCCGTTTTGAATTTTAGAGAGAATTCCATTTTCAATTTTACAATCCCATATCGGTAATAGCACAATAGAGGCACTGAACAGTTTTGTTTATCTTCGACATTGTTTGTCATTTAGAGTTAATCAGATTACCAGACGGATTCTGTAGGGTTGGGCCGCTTTTAGAAATCTCAAAGACGCCTTCAAGTCCAAGAAACCGTAAAAACTGAAGACCTGGGTTTACAACCAACGTGCCGCCCTGCCCACACTTACATACGGTGCCGAAACATGGATGGTAACAAAGGCGAATGAGCACCAAATAAAAGTCGCAAAGGCCTTGGAGCATTTCACGCTAGGCTTCACTACTGTATTCGCAATACAGAAATAAGACGTCGGGAAAGAATCATGAGACTGAGGTAGGGGTGGGGGAAGGTAGCCCAAAGCGGTTACAGAATGGTTACCCAGGACCGCACGAGGACCAGTTGGCAGACCACCGGCCCGATCAACGGATGAAATCTTCGCCATAGCTGGCAGGCAGTGAATGCGGAGGGCTCAGGACCGGAGTAGATGGCGTGGTTAAGAAGAGGCCTGTGCCTGTAATGGGTGAATGTGGGCTGATTGATGATGCTTGTTGAAGTAAGCATGCAGATTTTTTCATTAATGACTTAATTACCAAGCCATATGGTTGAAAATTTGGTGGTCATGTAGCGGACACAGCCTTATGAAGGCTTACGGAGAAATATATTACATGTAAATATGTAACAGCGAACCTTGCCCAAAGTAATTTCAAAAGTAAAGTAAGTTCTAAAGTCCTTTCTAAAGAAAGAGCTCCATGGTCTAGTGGTCTAAGTTTCACGGGAGCTTCTCACGCAATTGCGAATCCGGTGCTGACCATGTACCAATGAGATAAGTAATTTATCTCAAGTACATTATACGGACGTTCTAGCGGTGGTGGAAAACATCGAGAGGAAAACTTCAATATCTATAGCTGCGGCGATGGGCTAGCCCCCTGTCGTGCATAACTGGATTAACGTGGGCACAACTGTGCAAGTTCTATCGAGGGTCGGTCAATTAAAGCATTAAATTCTATTAATTTACAAGCTACCAATTGCCAGAAGCGTTTCATTTACCTCTCCAATTTGGGCGCGTAGTCACTCGGAAAGCTTTCAGTGCCCTAATTTTGTATAATTCTTAACTAAATGCGACGAAATGGTCATGTTCTGGCTCGAAACTCGACGCAATGTAGAGACGACCATTCAAGACACCAACTTATCCGGAGTCACATAAGTCGTTTGTGTATGATAATATGTATGATAATGTGTACAGATACCTCTGTTCAAGTCGGGAGACAAGGGTGATCCTTCAAATTTCAGACCAATATCTGTTCTTCCAACACAAAGTAAAATATTTGAAAAGATTATACTCTTCTCACAGTTCAACTGTACAAAACAACTCCACGCGAAACAATACGGTTTCATAAGGGGTAAATCGACTACGGTTGCAGGTCTTATATCTCATATTTATTCTGCATGGGAGGCCGCATAGGATGCTATCGGAGTTTTTTGCGATCTGTCGAAGGCATTTGATTGTGTTGATCATGATACGCTACTAATGAAATTAAATAATTACGAAGTTAAAAATAAAGCGTTATATCTACTAAGATCATACTTAAGCAATATAATTCAATAGGCAGAAGTCAACGGCGTAAAGTCTGATGGATCGGGTGTGAAAATTGGCGTTCCACAAGGTTCCATATAAGGCCCTTTCTTATTCCTATTATATATTAACGATCTGCCTTTCTCGGTGGAGAAATTGACTGACATATGAGTGATATTTGCTGATGATACTTCACTGCTCTTCAAAATTGAAAGAAAAAAAATATATTTTGATGATCTTAATGGTGACTTGTCTTTGACCTCTAATTGGTTCACAGTTAATTATTCATTGTTAAACGCTAGGTAAAACCAAGTGTATCAAATTGTCACTTCTAAATGTTAGACAAGTTGAGACTCGTTTAGTGTTAGACAGCAACACGTTAGAATTGGTAAATGATGTGAAGTTTCTTGGAATAACCATTAATAGCAATTTGCAGTCGGGACCCCACATAGATGAATTGGCTGGTAAATTAAGTTCTGCGGCTTACGTTGTTAGGAACATCAGTCAAAACACTGATGTGGCTACATCTAGGCTAGTCTATTTTAGTTACTTTCTTTGTGTCATATCCTATGGTATCTTGTTGTGGGAGAAAGCAGCAGATATTCAAGCCGTTTTTATTTTATTTTATTTTCGAAAATATTATGTATGTACGCAAGAACCTTAAAACATTTTCCAAACTTAGTGACAGCTGTAATGTTTACCTAAGAAATAATCACAGACTAGTTGCGCCCCGATTTAGACTCGCTAAGCTTAGCAATTCTTTCAAGGGGCATTCTCTACTACAATAAGATACCTCTGGAGATTTTTAAATTGCCATTTGATCAATTTAAAAAGCATGTTAAAGCGACTTTATCGAAAACGGGATATTACAATGTTCAAGATTACTTAAATGACGGTACTGTATGGGGTTACTCTAGCTTGGAATTATATATTGCTGCTTATTAATGATAATAATCGAAATTGTATAAGTTAAGCAAAACCGATTTTTAAAAGAGATCTAAAATTCAATCTGTGGGAGTTTCTACGCCCTTCTTTTTCCACAGCGGTCCTATGTAGAGAAGAGGCAAAAAATGACGTATGTAAATATCTACAGTAATAAAGAAATTTGACTTTGACTTTAAAATCACGCTTGAACGAGATTTCGGTCGAGATTTTTAAAGCCCGGTGGCATTTAAGGCCACGTGCTGGTCAATATCAAAGCCTTAACTTAAATTCCTCTTAACTCCTTTATACTTCATAGCTCACTAACTAAATTAACCAAATATCCCTCCCAATAACAGTCCCGAACAGTTTGGTGGAAATGGCTGTTCGAAATCATAAAAACGTTTTCACTACACGAGCACTCCCCTGGTTTTCAGATGTAGGAAAGTTAAGGCCTGTCTTCGGTAGGCAGGTGGAGGAGGGAACATCTTAAGGAGAAATGGTGTAGGAAGGTACAGGCTGCAGAGGAATGATGAATGGCCGGGCGGTAGAGCAGGTAGGGAGTGGGATCCCCGGTGTAGGGCTGGGGCCTATGATGAATCACTTGGCCATCTAGAACATTGCAGTAGGGAGAGAGGAGAACTAGCTACAGACAAGGAGATAAATACTTACCCGAATTATGTAAAATTTATTTATTTATTATTATTAGATGTTTCGCAGCATATAAATACAAATACAAAAAATAATTAATATAAATACGAAATGCCAGTTACGAAACAAACCGATAAGAAAGTTGGTAGGAGGAAAAGTAACCTTATACAATTGATAATTATGGAATAAAATAATAACTAATAATTACAATAACATAACATTAAATTCAATTAAGTTGGCATTAAATTTAAATTAATTGATATTTAAGTGTGGGAGTATGTTTGTGTGTGTGTGTTTGCGTGAGTGTGATAAATAAATAGTTCCCCGGATATCAATGTTGATCGTTGTGTATAATTTGACCGATTTCTGTACAAATCCTGGATATAAATTGAGGACGGCTTAGGCAAAAGACATCGACTTCCGCAAAGTATTTCTCATATATGTATATGCTCCTATTCAGTGCCCAATGCAAATCATAATTGGTGCGTGTGTGCGCGTGTCCAAGCACCGCCGGGACGTGCCGGCGCGAGCGCGCAGGTGCGACCCTCAGCAGCACCGAGCTCACCAGCGAAGAGCTGTCCAGCCTGTTGTTGATCACATCGTATAGCAGTTTCTGATCCGCCAGAATTCTCCTGCCCTCCAGTGACATCAAGGAGTGTTGTGTTAGGCCGTCCCTGTACTCCGCGTGTGAACCAAACAATTTTGACTGATAATGCCTCATGAATCTCCTCTGAATAGACTCAATCCTCGTGATGTGGGACTGAAAGTGTGGTGACCAAACGGGTGAAGAGTATTCGAGTATGCTGCGAAATAAATAAATAAATAAACGTAGGCAAATAGAGGACCTTAAGAGCATGTGGGGAACGTAGCGGTTTCGACACACGATTAACAAACCCCAGCATCTTATACGCTCTCGAGATGATATTGTCATAGTGAGATACGAATGTAAGTTTTGAATCTAATATGACTCCGAGATCCCTAACCTCGGTGACTCGTTCGATGGGGTGGTTATTTAATATATATTGGTGGTCCAAGTTAGAACACTTCCTGAAGAACGTAATCGATTGGCATTTTTTAGGATTCAGGTCCAAACTATTGAGACGGCAAAACTCGCAAAGACGATCAAGGTCTTCCTGGAGCCTGTGACAATCTGATATCTGATATCGGAAAAAAAATTGTTGTGTCATCAGCATACATTAAATAACTAGCAAATTTGAAGCACGAGGATATGTCACACAAGCAGACATTGAATAGCAGTGGCCCCAGGTGGAAACCCTGTGGAACGCCGGAAGGAATGGGAGCAAAGCGCGAGTGGTGAGGCCCAATTCGGACAGCTTGGCTTCGATTACGGAGGTAAGACTCAAACCATCTGAGTAGATCGCCATATACACCGATTTGCTCCAGTTTAAATAGTATAATGTCATGCTTGAGCCGATCAAAACATTTGGAATAGTCAGTGTACACGGCGTCGACCTGCTGGCCTTTGTCCATTAAACCTGCAACAGATCCTACGAATTCAACCAGATTGGAAGTGGTCGAACGTTTCCTCATGAAACCGTGCTGAGTTGGCGGAATACTACGAGAGATGATAGGGTACACCTGATCATGGACTATAAGCTCAAGAAGTTTACCAAAAACTGGCAGCACTGATACCGGGCGGTATTGTTCTGTCTTGTTTTTAGGACCACCCTTGTGAATGGGTACAATAAAAGCCTTTTTCCAGTGAGTAGGAAAGCACTGTTCGTTGAGTGATCTGCGGAAAAGTGTACACAATGGGGCAGCTAGCTGATCGGCACACTGTCTTATAAAAATGGGCGGTATTTTGTCGTGCCCTGCACCCTTGTTCGTGTCAATGCCCTTGAGGTACTTAAGGACTAGGCCGCTTGAAAGCTCAATGGAGCCCACATGGCTCAAATCAGGCAAAGAAGCATAAACAGGCAATAAACGGTTGTTTGGGTGAACATATACGGACAGAAAATAGTCTAAAAATACTTCACAGGCCTCTTCACCATCATTGGCAGTTTTAGCGCCATATGATATCTGTGCTGGAAGTCCATGGTCGCGGCGGAGGCCCTTAGCAAAGCGCCAAAACTTTTTAGGGTCACTGACAATAGCATCTCTTGTTCTATGAATGTATGCATTCCAGCACTGCCGCTGTAGACTTTTATGACGTCTCCTGAGCAGTGAAAAGCTGTCATAATCACGAGGATTACCCGATCGTTTCCATTTGTTATGAAATTTGGCTTTTTCTGCTGACATATTTATTAGCGATTTAGAGTACCAGACCGGTTATCCCTCGGGATTTCCAAAAATAAATGGTACGTATTTTTCAATTACTGAGTGCAGAGTGCTATAGAAGTTGTCCAGCGCAGTCTCGAGCGGGCATGTGCTCAAAATTGAAAACCAATCCTTCGCAGCAAGTTCATTACGTATCATTGAATAATTAGCCTTTTTAAACTTATAAATCTTAATGGGAGGAGTACGCAACAGCTTAATGCCTAGAGTTTGTCGACCCGCTCCGATGTGAAGTCAGCTGATTCACTCAGTTCCTGGATTTTTGTGGTTAAGAGGTCAACTTTTGTTGTCAGCTCGGAGATTAGTTGCGACGACCTGATGACCTTATTCTCGACGAAGTCGCGGTGGCTCTTAAGTTGTCCCAGAAGATCGGCTTTAAATTTGTCCAATGAGTCGGCTTGTTTCAATGTGAACTCATTGAGAGATTGAATTAAAAGTGCATGCATTTTATCCGACACCTGATCTTGTATCGGACTGGTAGTTATGCGAGTGGTGGATGCAATGGGAGTGGTATTGATGGTCAGGGGATTGGAGCCAGTATAAGATGATTCAGTAGTACCAGGTTGGGTGCAAATGTTGACTGATTTGGTTTTGTCCCGAGTTTGGCCGCTAGTATCCAGTGTCGTCGTTGCAGGCGCCGGCGCCAGTGAGCCGCCGCTCGCAAGCACAATCTCCTCCTTGCGCTCGGTCCCGTCACAATACATTCCGACCCAGCTACCCTTTTTTGGTTTTCTCATTTTCCTAAAGACGTTCTCGGGGATAGATGCGCAGTGGAAGTGGTACTGTGACTGACATGTTGTGCAAGTGATATCCACGTTGTCGTAAATAGGCAGTTTACATTGAGAGCACTGCATTATGAAGGCTGGACGTGTGTCGGTGAAATTACTAGCGTTCGTAATTGAATAGGGAAGCGTTGTACCTTGTAGTGCTGTCGTGTGTATGATGATGGTGATAATATCCAATAGGTGTCCCGTCCACTGTGAGGTGTGGTGGCGGTTAGTGTCCAGATTCACACGAAGATAGTAGTGCCCGGAGATGTGATACAGGTATGAATATAATTCCAAAATCAGTTTCGAAGTCTATTGAAAATGAATTTTGATATTTGGAATTAATATAGATAATAAATCCAATTTATTTAACGATTAAAAGTGAGAGAACAGAAAAATACGTGTTACTTCAAGTACCCTCAATACATATTTAAACATGTGTAGTAAAAACCAACTGTTTGACATCCGTCAAGTAAAATATAAATTCGAATAGTTCGGCCTAAAAAATGAAAGCCTTTAATTGGCCTATGACTAGTTTAAGTTCTTTGTTTATATTATTTTTGAATTTGTGCTGTAGGCATAGTTAAATAAATAAATAAATTTAGTTTTATAGGAATATCATAGATTATGGCCAGCTACATTAGTTACACAAACTATATGGTGATGGACTCAAGTAAATAAGATGTTACATGCGCGAGGCGTAAAAATATTTGTATTTGCACGTGGGCATTCGGCTTTTAATCAGACTAGCTCGTCGAACATGTTCGGCGATGAATGAAAGAGACCTAAAGTTTAATTGATTTCAAGCCCTGCCAGCCGTCTCAACCAGCTCGCCTTTAATTTCGTACAGCTGTTAATTAAACATTCTGACAGACCTGTTTTCCTGCTAATGCTTACAAAACTGGAGAGGGGTTTTGCTTGCGAAGGTTTTCCAAAATGTAGAAACTAAAAGACAATATCCTCCGATTTCTGAATTGAGAATTTCACTAATCAAATACTTAACTAACGTTCTGTCTCTGCAAATTCAATAAAAAAGAACGTTACAGAACGCTACTTAAGTACCTATTAACTTAGTGAATTTCTCAATTCAGAGTTATATGGCCCAACCGACAACGCGCTAGTTTACAAATACAAACATAAATAAATTGATTTCGTATACACATTAACATGATTAGCAGTTACAATTAAGCATAAGTACTAGACTATATTCCATCTTTGTGTAAATCAATAGTAGTAACAGTGACCCCAGACTAGGCAAAGCCTGTATCGTGGGCGGCACGACAACATAATAGGTCGGGTAAAAAGTCTTTTCGTATTTCGTGTGGGTATATTTGGAATGAAATATCTTTGGCTGTATTATTTGTACCTGGCTGGTTTTAATGTCATTAAAAAGTTTATCTACACATGTATCATAAACCCTCTTTACTGCGTACAAAAACTGCACGTTACGATCAGCATAATGTGAAACTACTTGGTAAAAACTCATTTCTTATCTGAAAAATTACACATTATGACCATTATGTGTATTTTTTCTACTTATTATATCATTCAAATTTCGAACGCCGACGCCCGCCCGCGTGCAGCCCCTAGTTTGTCTGTGAAGTTGGTACTACAGAATAAGCTAAACAAATGCAGAGCCTCAATGCCGGTCAAACATGCAGTTCCTGAACACATCAAAGAGAGCTTATGATATGTGTGTAGATAAACTAGTGTATGTAACTGTACATAATTAGGCATTAAAACTCTCGAGTGATATTATTATGAAACTCGCCTAATGCCCTCCATTATGTAGCAGTCACATACTACTATTAAATTTCAAAAAAAGAACGAACATACAAAAATGTTTTTTCAAGCTATTTTTCATTTGTTTTTCTTTCTGACAAAATGAGTGAATCAAATGAAGAAATGCGATACATTTTAAAGTTTTATTACAAAAAAGGGAAAAATGCAACGCAAGCCACATTTTTGAAGTCAAAGATGCACCTCGCTCTGGTCGCCCAGTCACGGAAAAAATGGACGCCATTTTCGAAAAAGTGGAGCAAGATCGGCATATCAGTAGTCACGACATAGCTGAAGAACTGAGGATTACTCACAAAACTGTTTTGAACCATTTAAACAAAGGTGGGTACACAAAAAAGCTCGATAAATGGGTGCCACACGAGCTCACTGAAAGAAATTTAATGAACCGTATACAAATTTGCGATTCTTTGTTGAGACGTAACGAAACTGAACCGTTTTTGAGGAGATTGATAACCGGTGATAAAAAGTGGATCACGTACGACAAGAACGTGCGAAAAAGATCGTGGTCAAAGGTCGGTCAGGCTTCACAGACTGTGGCAAAACCCGGGTTAACTTGCAATAAGGTGATGCTGTGTGTATGGTGGGATTGGAAGGGCATTGTTCATTATGAGCTTTTACCGCCGGGCAGAACCATCGATGCGGGTCTCTACTGCCAACAACTGATGAGATTAAAGCAAGAAGTTGAGAAAAAGCGACTGGAATTGATCAATAGAAAGGGGGTCGTCTTTCATCACGATAACGCTAGGCCACACACAGCTTTAACCACTCAGCAAAAATTAACCGAGTGTGGCTGGGAGGTGTTAATGCATCCGCCTTATAGCCCTGACCTTGCACCTTCAGATTTCTACCTGTTTCGCTCTCTTCAGAATTCTTTAGGCAAAGTCCGGTTAACATCAAGAGAAGACTGCCAAAACTACTTGTCGCAGTTTTTTGATGAGAAGTGCCAAAATTTCTACAGCAACGGGATCATGTCACTACCTACAAGATGGCAGAAAGTCATTGAACAAAATGGTACATACATACTGTAATTAAATGTAAACAAACTTGGAAAAAACATGTCTTGAGTTTTCATATAAAATACGAAGAAACTTTTTACCCGACCTAATATAAGCACAGTTAAGATTATTGCTACAATGCGGAAATCTAAGCAGACTGGTTATATGATATATTATATAAAACGTCATTCAAGTTTTAGAAGTTACAGATAAGGAACAATAGCATTTTATAAGAGAAGGAAATTAAAGCTCACACCAAATAACTAACATGTAAAGGCATTTTTTAATTTTTATATTTATATGCCAAATCAGCTCCGTTGGTTGAAGGTCAACCAAGGCAATTGAAGTAAAATTATATATGTATAAGTATTTATTTACTTCATATTGTGTGGGTGTGTGTGTGTGTACTGTTGAGTTCTGTGGAGGTTTACCTCTGTGCATGTGTTTCTTGTGTGTTTTGGGATATTCTCCCCATAGTATGCCATTTTTGTATAGTCAGCAAGGCCTTCTTAGATTCATAGTTTCATGTTTTTAAAAGGGATTTTTCAGTCAGTTTACTTTCTCCCGCTGAGCAGTTGTGTATAACGCATTGCTTTAGTATTCTGTTATAGAGAAAGGGTGAAGTAAAGTGGGAAAAGCGCTGGGCAAAAGCAGTTCTAGTTCTAGGAACCGGGACTCGGTATTCCGATGAGTTCAGAGCGTAGTCTTGTGAATATCAAGGACAACCCTCAAGATGTAGAGCTGATGAACACGAAGCATCGAACATTCTTCGTAGAGACTATAAGTGGAATATAAGCGAAGGCTTCTACGTACTTCAAAACAGATCGCTGCGCTCGCTCAACCTTGATCATAAATGTTTTAGCAGAGGCTCCCCAAATCAAGATGCAATAAGTGATACACACGGCAAAGAGCAATGTATATGTTATTTAGTAGTTTTTTGTCAGCACTATCTTAAGAGACTTCATTATGCTCATCACTTTTCTAACGCTGCCAGACAATGTATCGATGTGTGACTCAAATGTCAAACGTTGATCTAGTTGGGCACCTAGGTAGCGAATATTACTGATCCTCAGAATGCCTGGGCAAGAGCAAGAATGCCTCTCGCGTTCTCCACATTGGTGTACTGGAATGTCTGGTAAGGTTACAGAAGCAGAAGCTTTGGTAATGTGGAAACCTAAAAAAAATGTTCTGCTTGTGTTTAAGGTTAGCAGATTGTTATCAAGTCAGGTCGCAATTTCATTCATTCTCAGGACTGCCCTGTCATTTCTGTCATTGTTTCTGCTTACGGTTATACTGGATACCGACGGCTCATGATCGGTGATACCCGTGGTGCATACAACAGACCGCACGCTCTACTTCTAACAGATATCTGATCCAGGCACGAGGTGCGCCGAGTTAGTTCCGAGATAGCAGGCAAGAGTCCAGATTCTGCCATGAGGCACAGGTATACACGGCTCAGGTCGGAACTGTCTGATAACATATCAATATTGATGTCCCCCAACATAATGAATGATGATTTAGAGTTGTATTTAGTCAGTATCTCTTCTAGTGAAGATAAGAATGAATTGACGCACTTAAAGGAAGGCGAGCGATAAATACAAGCAGTAAAGCAGTTTGGAATATCGACTACCAAACAGTTAGCATAATTTAAGTGAGGTTCATTAGCTGTTGCTGATAGTTCAGTTTTAACGAAAACCACCACTCAACCAGCCTGGTTAGTGTAATATTTTGTGTGAAACTATGTATATCCATCTATTTGTTTGATTTGTGAGTGTTCACCAAGAATGCATCAAAATTCCTACCTATAGCGTATGTTGAAGGTAATCACACTTTCATGTTGTAATTACCATCTATCACTATTGGCATGCTTCCACTGAATCCAGTTTACGACGGGGTACGCTGAGAAGATAATCAATGTCCGTTTCTACGTCATCCGCCATTAATAAATACTGTAGGAACAGTGACCGTAACTAAAGTTGTGCCAAGCGAACTGTCGCATTAAAAATTAAAAATGAGTGTTGTATGTTTGTTTCATAGATTTGTCAGTAGCGGTAATTGAGGAAAAAAAAATTCGATTCAGAGTAAGTGAGGCAAAAGTTGATCTTACATTGTGAAAAAGGATTGTATTCACGTTGCCATTTCGATAATGCAGGATCATAATTGGACCGTATCTTTTTTCTTTTTTTTAATAATCATGGGTAACACACGCAGACTGTCACGAACGCTAGACAGGAAACACACAGAGCGTCCAAACATTTTGACAGCCAGGTCATGCTGTCACTGTCAACATCGCCGGCAGCGGGTCGGTAACGTGGCGGTTGTCAATACATATTGTCAAATGTACTACGCTAACGCGACCAACACAATCCTACAATACGTACTTACCTGTACGTACTAGTCACTAGCATGCATTAAATACGTAGATAATTTATGGTATCAAACGCCGTTCCGGTGTTCCCCCCGTAATTCCAATGAACGCTTAGCTGTCATGCGCCTAGTTGTGTTGGTCGCGCAGTAAGTTCAAGCGGCCGCTTCACTGACGCAACAGCGCGGGCCCGCTTGGTGTGACATGCTTCAAAGAAATTCTTTTATTTGACACCCCGTACATTGTGGTGATGGTTTATTAAAGAAATCCGGAATTGTGTCCATTAAGGTGAAACGAAAAGCGGCAACACGAATCTAAACGAAGTGACAGCGTTGATTACTGCCATGTAAGAAAAAAGCGAGCGCAAGCAATGCGCTCGACGCAAAGCACATAAAAAAAAAGAAAAATAAACTACACTATTTTGTCCAAAATATTTTCAAGGAGATATTACGATCTCCACATTTTGAATGGAATTCCGCGATTAAATTAGTTAGAATTTCAGAAAAAATAAACAATTTAGAGGTATTTTCGTAACTAAATTCTATCGAGAAAATTTCATCCAATCGCGTTTTCCTTCATTAAGAATCTGAATAAAATACTCAATAAAAAATTCTGATAAAATAAATCCGTAGATGGAGTAGGTGGATTCGAAAAAAAAACCTTTTTTTGGTATCGTCTTAAATGTAAACTTTCAGTCAGGTTTGGACAAGTCCCCAGGCCCCAGAATAGCTAGGGCTCAGAATTTGGATCATCAAAATAATCATAAAATATCTACTATACTGCCCGCCGCCTCTGTTCAGCCTAAAATGGGGTTTCACCCTCAAAATACCCGATAACTAGTACAGAGCAGCCATTTAAGGGTGAGATTAAAATTTAATATTTATGGTATTTATCGTGTCGTTCTCCGACAAACGACGCGGCTGCAAAATTGTTTGCCTACAAAATTGTGTTTCGCTTTAATTAAACCAAACAGGTTGTGGACCACGAACTGGCCGTCTTTGTGAAAATATATAATAATAATTATTTTTATTTATTGCACAGAAAAAACAATGGAAAAGAACAAGAACAATATGCAAAGGTGAGCTTATTTTTAAAAAGAAATTTCTTACAGCTAACCTATGAAGAACGGAAAATATATATATGTATATAGAGAGGTAGTCCTATTATGCAATTAAGTAAACGAGAAAAATAAAATTAATATGCTATCAGATAAATCACAATACACCCTCTTATTATAAAATAAATTAATATAATACAAAAATACATAGATACTCATACATACTATAATTTACCCACTATGCGGAAGGGAGGAGATGCTTTTTTTTTCTTAAAGTGAACAAGGAAGGATGTGCGATCCCTAATAGCGCAAGGAAGTGCGTTTCACAAATTAATTGCCCTTAACCTAAACGAGTGCTCGTAGGCAACAGTGTTGTGCTGAGGAATTGACAAAAGTTTCACCGTGTGAGATCCCCGAAGTATATCTCAAGGGAAAAGAAACTCAAAATGTTCTCGAAGATATGCGGGATGGCGCGGATTTCTGAAAATATTCTGAAGAGTCGGATCGGGAGCCAGTCTAAATCCCTGCGATATTGGGACACGTGGTCGTACTTGCGAAGACCGAAGATAAACCTAATCCCATGATTTTTAAGTAACTCGAGTTTGTTGAGTAGGTCG
Organism: Argyresthia goedartella; assembly: GCA_949825045.1. Lineage (NCBI taxonomy): Eukaryota > Metazoa > Arthropoda > Insecta > Lepidoptera > Argyresthiidae > Argyresthia > Argyresthia goedartella. The sequence continues at coordinate 8,524,190 of OX463812.1, read as the reverse complement.
GTAGGTCGTTCGCGCTGGCCCAGCATCGGCGTAGTCAATTAAAGGCAGAAGAAGTTCTTAGCATGATTTTAGTCTGCCTACGCAGGAATAACTGCAATCGCCGAAGGGAATGAAAGCCTGCAAAGAATCGACTGCTGACCTCACAAACATGGAGTGACCAGGATAATAGATATATGCTACGGGGCGTATCCATACGGCCTCACGCGTGTAGATGATTAGTCTAGTTTTTCCCACTGCGCCGTCTGCACCATGACGTCACATGGAAATACTCCAAATGGCCAACAACACCCCTAGTTTACAACACAACATGTTGTTGAATCCTTAGTTACTTTTATCAGTTATCGACTTACTACTGTTGCTGTATTCTGCGCAGCTCATGATTTTATTTTGGTTTTCTATTTCTATTATCACTTATTAGTTGACTTTACGCAAACGATAAATCATTTTATATTTTAAATTTAAATTCCTGAAGCACTCCTGCACAGAGACGAAGTGTCACACGAAGAGGACTGAGGGCCCTCCATTAGTTTTCCTCCGACATGCTTTTATAATAACAAGCTATCTGTAAAACTCATCATTAATAATTCATGTCACGATCCTTGGGCGTTTTTGCTCCAACTTTGTTTATTTTTCTTTTCTATTGCCTCCATCTCTTGTAGAATATTGTTTAATAGCATTCGGTTAAGCTGGGCGGTTGTTTCGGTTTTTCGTGTTGGTTCGTTGAAATCTTTCTTTTGTGTTGTTAGCAGTTATCTGAACCATAACTGGCAGTTATGTTATATACTTTAGCTCGTCTCACATATGGTACATACTTTAGCTCATAGACACAATGACTGCGTGTGCGCTGCGCACGGACGTCGACCACCGCGGTCACTGCTACACATATCGAAGCTGCATACATCTCTCCGCGCGCCAAGATGAGTTAAAGTATCTGAATTAGTTTTTTAACCGGTAAAATTACATGTTGCACAATGCTCAAATAAATAGAACTACAGGTTATTGAAATGTAACAGAAATAAGCTCAAAACAATCGACGCATTGAAAAATGATATCGACCAAATACCTGGCAATAATGCTGGGTGGCAGGGAGCACCCGCGCACCCTTGTTTAGTCAGTAATTCAATACTCCATTGGCGTTATAAAGAGCCAGCCCATCGCCCTCTAAAGAATTACATTATGAATCTATCGCGGATGAGCCGCTATCACATGGGCTTACATATCGGCAGACTTACAAATGGATAGTATTTGAATGAGCGACTGTAAATCCAGTTTTTGCTTGGCAAAAGTACTGGTTTTGCCTGACTGAATAACTGAATAGCGACAAAAAATGAGCGCGACTAGAAATACTAGCTTCGTCTGACAAATTAACTGAATTGCGCGGCTAGAAATCTAAAACAGCAACTTTAAAACCTTAATTCGAGGAACATAAAACACAATACGAGCATTGGATGTTGTTGTTCTTACAAGTTCGAGCTGACTGACTGACACGAAGGATAAAGGAATTACCCTTCACCGAGACTGACCCACCCACCCACTTCACCCAGATAGTTTTTATTTAGCCAATAAGCGGTGGCTAAACCATTCAGTCATTTTGTCGCGTGAATCAGTATTTTGCTCGCTCATTACCGGAAATTCCGCTGTTCAGGTGATACGAAAAAAAATGGGATGGGTTTTTTTTCGAATCCATTTACCTACTCCACTATAAAATTATTTGCAGATTAGATTTTTGGGTTAACGTTTATTGAGTATTTTATTAAGATTCTCACTGAAGGTAAACGCGACAGGATGAAATTTTCTCGATAGAATTTAATTACGAAAATACCTATAAATTGTTTTATTTTTTTTCTGTAATTTTGAAATTCTAACTAATTTTATCGCGGAATGGCATTTAAAGTGTGATATTATATATTCGTAAACTTTTCTCAAAATCTTTGCAACAAAATAGCGTAGTTTATTTTTGAACAATTTTTATGTGGTTTGGCGCTACGTTATTTTACTTTGAGTCGAGCGCATTGTTTGCGCTCTCTTTTCTTTCTTATGTGGAAGTAATTAACTCTGTCACTTTCTTTTAGATTCGTATTCCTTTTATAGATTTATTTTCGTATCACCTTCGCCGTTTTATTATTTCCCCTTACAAATTGATTAACATGCATTAATTTTAATTTCAATGAAACAAAATATATGACCTTCCTGAAGTTCTGTATCTAAAGTCAAAGTCAAAGTAAAAATTTCTTAATTACTGTAGATGTTTACATATACTTAGAAATCGTCATGTTTTGCCTCTTCTCTACATTGGACCACTGTGGGAGAAGAAAGGCGTAGAAACTACCACAGATTGACTTTTAGATCTCTATTAAAAATTGGTTGTGCTTAACTAATACAAATATTACAATATTAATCATTATTAATAAGCAGGAACTAACCACACTATAGTAGAGAATTCACTGGCCCTTGACAGAATTGCTAACTTCGCGAGTCTAAACCGAGGCGCAACTAGTCTGTGATTAGTTCTTAAGTTAAAGTTAGAATTACAGCTATTCGCCAAATTTGGAAATATTTTAAATATCCGCTGCTGTCTCCCACAACCATAGGACATGACACTACGGAAGTTACTAAAATAGACTACACTAGATGTATCCACATCCGTATTTTGTCCGATGTTACTAACAGAGCGCAAGCCACCGAACTTAATCAAACATCTAATTTATCTATGTGGGTTATATATTTATCTATCTAGTTATTCCAAGAAACTTCACATCATTTACTACTTCTAACGTGTTGCTGTCTAACACTAAACTGGTCTCAACTTGCCTCACATTTGGAAGTGAGAATTTGATACACTTGGTTTTAACAGCGTTTAACAATAAATTATGAACTGTGAAGCAATTCAAGGTTAAAGACAATACATCATTAATATTATCAAAACCTCCTTTTTGTCATTCAATTTTGAAGACTAGTGAAGTATCATCACTAATCAGCCAACAACACTATGTCAGTCAATAATATGACGTCACTCAGTAATCCCGTGAAAGAACGTGAAAGGGGGACTGAGACGACCCAATTCCATCAACAACCAATTTGCATAGGAAGGAGTTTTGAATTGAACTCGATCCATTAGCATTATACTTCATTCCCTAGTGAAAAGACGATCTCAACAAACATTCACATGACTGTAAAAATGGGAGCCAACTTCGAGAGACTTCACCGATGTAATATTTTGAACTTTTACTGTTATTGTTATTATTACTGTGTGCTGCAATTATTTAATTATTTTTCTAAATTTTCAATATTAACTGGTTCCTCGCGATACAGGCCCAGCCTAGTGCGAAGACCCCTGGTATTTTTTTAGTTTATAAGTTAGCGTATGCACAATGCCCTTATTATCTTTAAGTTTTTACCTCAATGTACATTGTTAGTGCAATAAATATTGTTTTACGTTTACTTTTTACGTTATAAAATGATCTATAGAACGTGGCACCTGTTTAGATCTCAATTCTGTATTCTAACTTTTTTTCAGAATCTAGCAGAAAAAAATCCAATGAAAATTGCAATTGATAAAGGGGGAACAGATATTAATACAGTGTGATAAATACAATGTCTTTTTTTGGTTAAAAATGGTTTCGGAAAGTGTTAGTTGGCAGTATGTGCTGCCAACATTGGAAAAGTTTAAAAATTGTATCTACTGGTTTCAATTTTGTTTTTTAATAATATGACGTAACTCAATTATCATCGATTCCGTGACCAATCGTAAAAAAATAAAAATAAACTTTCCACCCTGGGGAACGAAAAGAAATTTTCCACTCGGCTAACTCCAACTACCCATGAAAATTAAACTTTCCGAACAGGAGAGATGAAACATTTTTTTGGCAAAATATGTTAAATGGCAACAATCCACTGTTTTCAGATTGTTTCCTTCATGTACGTATACTTTCTCTTTTGGATGCCAAATTTAAAGCTTCTAGGTTATCTGGAAGTGGGTTAGATTTTTGATCTACAAGTCAAACAATGAGTGATAAAATGGCAGTTTTTGAAATTTAATAAAGCATGAACGGTTAGGGCTACATTTTTTAAATTTGGTAACCTATCTAATCTCTGTAATGTCAATTTTCATATGTGTAAGTTTTATAGTTTTTTATTTATCAAGGGGCAAAAGTAGCTCGAAGTGGTTCGTGTACTAACACCCGGCTGGTGAATCGCCAGTATCTACGATCGAACTTGGTCTTGATACGTCCTTGATCACCGATCACATTGGGACTAGATTCACTCACCTATAAATGCACCTCGCACAAACTCGCAATACAATATTTGTCTAGTAAGACAAGACAAGATAAGACTTAGTAAGATAAGACATTAAATTTTTTAGATCAGCTCAGCTTATATCATCACGGCTTTTCCCATTCGGGGTGGCAAAGGCACAGTTGTGCCCCCGTTTGGTTAGCTAATCAATACTCCATTTTGCGTGCCAGAGGGCTAGCCCATCGCCGCCGCCGCAGCTAAGGAAATGTAAGGTTAATTATCGTTCAAGGTTACGCACAGTTATCGCTATGGCTTTTTCGTGTAGTAGTATACAATTTAAAAATATAACCGGCCAAGTGCGACTCGGACTCGCGCACGAATGGTACTGTACCCTTATCTATTAAAACGGCAAAAAAACCCCGTTTATTGTATGGGAGCCCCCCTTAAATATTTATTTTATTTTAATTTAATTATTTATTTTTAAGTGAACAATATAACTAAATATTCTGTGAATATTTCAAGCGTCTACCTGTTGCCGTTATCAATATCGAGCAAAAAAAATACGTTTGTTGTATGGGAACCCACTTAAATATTTATTGTATTCTGTTTTTTAGTATGTGTTGTTATAGCGTCAACAGAAATACAACATCTGTAAAAGTTTCATCTGTCTAACTATTTCGGTTCATGAGATACAGCCTGGTGACAGACGAACGGATGGACGGACAGTGGGGGCTTAGTAATAGGGTCCCATTTGGCACCCTTCGGGTACAGAACCCTAAAAGCGAATGAATTACGCGCGTCGAATGAGCCGCGTCCGGGTCGGAAAATGTGTGCGTTCACATTAATCCTTATTGAGAATAATTTAAATGACCACCAAAATATTTTTTTCCTACCCAAAATGGGTTTATGCTACCCAAAATGGGTAATGATCACCAAAAGTTGTAGAAAATATCAGGGCAAAACACTGCTGGTGAAGGGTAAAGGTGGTGAGCGAAGCGAAGCCCCTTTATCCTTCGTGTTAAGTTGAACATGTAAGAACAACAAAAAATACTTAAAACATAAAGTTTAAGCATTAAGTACACAAAACATAAAAAGAAGTTTGGTGATAATTTATCGAAACTCAATTTGGTGGTCGTTTACTAATTCTGGCGGTTGTTTTTAATTTATTGATAGTAAAATAGGTGCGTTTTTGTTGATCGTTTAAACATAAGCCATTCTCATTTTACGCGTGGATCGTGTAACTTTTGGGTTCTCGGGGTATTAATAATAAAGTAATTTCATAACAGACCCTTGTTCTGTATCTGCATACTGATCACTTCGAAAAGGGACAGAATATGTTGAAAACTAATTTAATTATTGTCCTTTTCAGAGCAGATTGTACCACTCGGTGGTAACATCTGTGGATTTGATAAAGAGCTATCCCTTTTTGGCACTAGTAATCAGCGTCGGCGTAAGGGAGAGAGAGAATCATATGTTGTACATTAATCTTAGAATGTAAGCTAAAACTTTGGCAAAATTAATGCAGTTCTTTTATCTATCGGAATATGTACGTTGTAGAGAGAAGTTAAAAAGTATATACCCTCCCCCCCTCAGGGTGTGCGTCACCTCCCAGCGGTCCCGAAAGCATCAATAAGGACAGTTTTGAAGTAAACCGTAAACGATACATGAAAAGTGTGAAAGAACGAAATCGTCCTGATCCTTGAGCACACAGAATCGCGATAACAATTTTATTTACCGCGGATTCTGCCAATAAATATGTTTTGTTAAATATTTATGGATTTTCTATGCTAAAATCTTAGGTTTATAAATAACATAACAACATTTTTTTCTGAATCCCCAGCCGGGGATCGAACCCGGGACCTCTCCTAGTCGTTGTAGATGTCAGAATTATGCGCTAAGGCAACTGATTTTAATGGTTCACTCGCCTATTAACTTTAGGTTTTTACAGCCTCTTCTCGGACCCTTACAATGTGAGTCTTTCATAAAGTGCACATAGCGATCGGGGTTGAAGAGGATCACATTTTATCGAGAATAAAATATTTAAAAAAATCCACCCTCCCTATTTTTTAGGCGTTTAAATTAAAAAAACTCGTTTGCTCTGTATCAACTGCAAAAAACATTTATAACTTCGTAGTGGAAGGGTTTGTCCGGTTCAAATTAACTGAACAGTGATACTGAAGGACAGGCAGTACTTATGTGTTAAATAATCGCTAAAATTCTTGACTGTAAATAAAATTAAATCACGCTTTGTTTAACCTCTTGAATACAACCGGCGCCACTTTTCCGTTATAGGTATTAAATTTTATTACCATGTAAGGTTCTAAACCCGTCAAACTACCCTCGGTTTTTGAGTTAGAGTTTTTGAGTTAAGAATAAAACCATATTTTTGTGAGCACTATTTAAGTATTATTATTTTGTAAAAAAAAAATTAGTACCCAAACAAATTATTTTTCATTACTCATACTCTGAAAGGGGGTCATTGTTCATCCAGGCACCGTGCTGAAAGTGGTACATGCCTGCTCTAAAGCAGAAAAGTATTAAAAAAAATATATATGAATCGTAGTTTATATTGAACAACGCAATGGTAGTAACCTATACAGCCATAAAACGGAAGTATTTTTTTAATGTTATGCTCAAAGTAAAAGACATCAACGGGGGCACCGAAATTACTTTTTTTATGAGTAGTATTTTTAAACTTGAATTATGTTTGTTTTTTAATAAAATAATTTTGATTTCAAGTGACTTTGTTTTTTAATAAAATAATTTTGATTTTAACTGTTTACTTTCCTCGTATTCGTAATGAAAAGTAGAGTGTTTTACTCGGGTGATAGCACCCATTTCTGCCTCGAACTATTGGCGCTCTCACTTCGTTCGAGCGCCAAAACATCTCGTCAGGAATGGGTGCCTTTCAGCCCTCGGTTAACAATCTACTATTACTGTGAAATATTATTCAACATCACATTACCTTTCAAAGGAGACTATAACTCAGTTTCAAACTAAAACACTTTTGACGTGTCATATCATAATCATAAACCCTCTACGCGCCCTCTACCTCCCTAATGCGCTAAAAACCCAGCCACATTACAACCAGCTTAACGAACACATTTCTTATCGCTGAAAATGTTAATATTGCTTCTTATTATATTGAAATTTAGAACATCTCTGAAAAACAAAGCGATTTGATTTGACCTCAATTCTAATATCAGTCGAACAGAGACGTGCTATTGGAAATTAAATGTAAATGCCGAAATAATTATATGCCGATAAAATAATATAAAAACCGGTCAAGTGCGAGTCTAAATCGCGCACGAAGGGTTCCGTACCACCGTTCAATGGAAGCGATGGTGTGGAGTGAATAGTTTGGATTTTACACAGCAAAATATTGTTTACAAAGTAATTGGTGCGGTTACTTTCACACTCCATGTACGTAACCAGGTGCATCCATAAGTTTGTATGTGGTATTGAAAGAATTGTTGTATGGGAGCCCCCTTAAATATTTCTTTTATCCTGTTTTTTAGTATTTGTTGTTATAGCGGCAACAGAAATACATAATCTGTGAAAATTTCAACTCTCTAGCTAGCTAGGTTCTTGAGATACAGCCTGGTGACAGACGGACGGACAGCGGAGTCTTAGTAATAGGTCCCGTTTGGAACCCTTCGGGTACGGAACCCTAAAAATGATGTAATTCTTTATTAAAAATTCAACTCTATTATAGTGGGTTATATCACCAAAAGCTCCTAAGTTTAGCTTCGTTCATCCGGAAAACCGGGAAGTCCGGGGCCATGTTATATATTTGGTGTTGTACACAAATACCCGTAGATTAGCCTACAAAAAACCAGCTTGAGCACTTTTAAGGCTTGGTACTTATATAGCAAATTAGATATCGCTCAATACATTATTTTTGTTAAATATTTTTTTCTCGCAACTATTTACAACAAAAAGTGTTCTATGAACATATGATGGTCTTAATTAAGACTATCGATTACCATAAAAAAAAAAAATTTTTAACAAAAAAAAATTAAAGTCCGGAATTTCGCAATCCATCTCACTGTGCACCAAAATTCCAAAATGGAATTTGGAATTGGAATTTTGGAAAATTTTAAGACCTTGCTTCGTGTCATATTATGACTCAAGATCAATGGGAAATACCCTATCGGCTTTTCCGCAGCATAAACGGCTGCATATTTATATTGTGATGACCTCGAAATTTGGTTCTTTCACAGCTTTAAGGGCCTACAGACTTCAGTATGTGATTCGATATATCTTGTCTGTATTTCAATAATGTTACCCGCCCGCCCAAACGCTGGGATTCCACATTTAAGTCATGTCGTAAAATTGGTAACAGGGCTTATTAAGCCCACTACCTCGAAAGCGGTCAAACACTATTCCCTGAACAATTTTGACAACTTACAAAATGGAGTTGGCTACAAGTGGGCCTAAGTAGTTATGTCCTTTTCTAAAGATCCTTATAGTTCAAACGGTAAACGGAATACCAAAATGTTAGGTCAACAAGTGACCAACAACCTTCAATAATGTATAGAGTTGTTCACCATCGTGGTATGTACCTGAAACATAACAACTGAATTCGAAATTCGGTCCTTTGTCCGTGAAATCTAAAGTGACCCATTTCGACCTTTCATCACGAAATATATTGACATAGCGATGTATATGCCTATATATAAATGTTTATATAATGTTTTATGTTTACATAGTGCTTGAAGGGTTACAATACAATAAAGAGCTGTAAAAGTTACTTTTACCTCAAAGTTTTCTTGGATCCATTCATCACAATAACATAATTTTTGTGTAGGTTAGAGTACGAATTTTGTCGGTTTCCCTACTAAGAAGCCCATATTGGTCCATACAATAAGTTTACTTATCGCCTAACTAAACGAACTCAATGCGTGTGACAAAATAAATAAATGTAGCCCCATTAATGTCCCCACCGAGGGGCACGGGCCTTTACCCGGATACGAGTATGATTGAGCCATACTCCAGCACGCTGGCTCAGTGCGGGTTGATCGAGGGAGATCGGGCTGGTAACCAACACGACTGTCAGAAGTTATCAAGACGCCCTATTAGAGTAGCGACAGTAGCTGGCCGGGAAACGGACACCCATCCAGTGCCCGTCTCGGCCAGATGTTGCTCCACCCCGTTTGCGTTTGCTGCCATGTATATTTATTGTTGCTATTTATTGTATGTTGCACTTGCTTTTGTTCGTTTATTTCTTTTATTATATGTAATCTGTGTATATTGTTGCAGAATGAATAAATAAATAGTTTCCGATGTGCGAATACCGCTAGGCCATGGACACTTGGATGGAGGATGGAGCGTATAGTGGAAGTAATATTTTAACGAAATGTAAAATAAAATAAAAACGACTTCAATTAAACCCTGTTTGATACAAAAAATAACCGAACGTGTCTTCATTAATTTAAGAGTTCGCCATATTTCTCCATTATCCATCATCAGAACCTGACTTTGAGAAGCTTTCCTAGTACCTAAGCCATCCTGTTGAATTTTGAAGAAAAGCGTCTAATAGGAAAGAACCTCATTGACACTGGCAAATATAACTTCAAATGAGGTTAGTGTGCCCTATATTATAAGAAGAAGTAAATAGAAATAGACTTTGACAGATAGACGGCCTCCAACTACACCAGCGCCATCTGCAATTAGCTTTTAAGATAAGTTGCCATTGGTGGTAGTAGCCTCACGACTAACAGTTTTGTAGCCCAATAAGGCCACAAAGGTTTTGAGTTTTATTACCAAGCCATAAGGTTGGAAAACGCGGGCCATTTTTTGCGTCAAATCCTGTAACCTGTAGCATTATCATGTGATTCTGAAATCGCGGCATTTCGAACGCTTTTGAAAAAATGCCCAATCATGACATGCGCTAAATGTGTCAATGAAAATAAAATATTGAAGTGTATCTTTTCTATCAGTGAACTACTTCAATATAGTTCAGTAGTTCATTTAGTCCACCTTATCAGAACGAGTTAATTAGAAATTAATTTAATTAGAATAGAATAAGAAATTAATTTAATTAGAAATTATAATATGACAAAACTTAAAATTAACCGAACAAACCGCCCCGTTACATTTCCGTGCTAAAGGTTCCAATAACGCTGGCAGCATTTCCGCGCTGAACAGTCAGTGATATCCTCTGCATGAGAAATGCCCCAGAGCGGTAGTCGAAACCTTTCATATCTACTACTACCACAGTTGATCATTATTAAACATATTTTTAGCTTAGAAAAGATCTGCAGAGCCTTATTACTTAAATATAATTTTGCTAGTTGGCATAAAAACCTCCAACGATTGAGTCGATGACCGGTTGGTGTTGTTTGCGTGACGCACCACGCACCTGTCACTGTGTTTCAGCCTATTACGGCTGTTCCAGCGGCCCAGTGTAGCATGAGAACCAATCAGGTTTGGCCTTCTGCGATTCCTGCTAATTTAATTGGTTAAATGTTACGTGCCTATGAAACGAGAGTCTTTCTGGTAGAGTTTCGTTTATCTGAGTTCTGTGGCTCAAGCAGGAATAAACCAGAGTGAAAAATTAATCTTTTACCTTAAGAGTCACTGACAGTTCGATTCGCATACTTTTTCGACGCGCAATTATTCCTGCTACCTTGTATATGGTACCATTTTTTGGTACCATTTCAGAATGTCAATCTGTCCGAAACGTGCGTCTTCTAAGTTTTGTTTCGTTCACTAGGAAGCGCCTTTCAGTTATTAGCATTGGGTCTGGTTCATTTTTTGTCACTGAAGCGGCAACAGAAATACACATTATGAGTAAATTGTAACTCTCTACTTACGACGGCTCATGAGATAGGGCCCGCTGTCAGACGGACAGCGGAGGCGCAGTAATAATATAATAACGGGACCCCGTCTCGTACGACACCCTCCGGGTACGGAACCCTAGAAGTTAGAAACTTTGGTTCGTCGAATGAAACATAATCTTCTTTGACTGGTATCCCAGCTCACACAGGACATATGAAAGATTAATGTCAGAGATCTGAAATAGGCCTCCGGTTTATTGTGACTGAGATATCAAAACAATAAAGAAATCATTTTACATAAAGACATACATTGTGTGCCAATCTGAAGGCGTAATAAACCAATTTGCCAAAGGTACTATTTTACAACTCGTACTTTGAAATAGTTTAACCGTGAAGACCCCGAAATCGGTCTAGTAGTACAAACTACAAGCGACGGCAAAATGACGTAAGCAGCGATGCTGAAACTAGTGCGAGTTGACCCAGCAACGCACGCGAAGTTAGTAAGCTTCAACGAGGCTAAACCCCTGTTAAGAGGATTGCTGAAGAAGCCCCGGCATGTAACCTTCACAAGGGACGATTAGGCTTTGCGCCTTTGTTACCAGGTTGGCACGCGGCTCGAGTCCCGGTCGAGGAAGTTCGGTAACAACTATTAAGGTAATGGCAAAATTGTTTCCTTTGCTAGGACAGATTCTAGATTCGACTTATTCATGATTCGGATCTGTTCTGTACCGAATAAAGGATTTGGTGCATACAGGCCTTGATTCTAATAAGATATGGTTATTTAATGGTAGTGTCGTTACTTCTGTAAGTCGGTCTGCATATCATAATAATAATAATACCTTGGACACTATTTACACACATTGATCTAGCCCCAAACTAGGATTCCCTGTATCTTGGTTACTTATATATCAAACAGTACTGTTAGTATTATCATTATTATTATTATTATTAGTCTGGAGCCCATCCATGTATAGAGGATGGAGAAAAAGTCTGGTCTTAAAATTATAAAACAAGAAGATAAGTATTATATGTTATCCGTTTTGTCTGATTTTTGTAGAACAAAAAAGGAAGATATAGATAGAGAGGTGTGGACTAAAAGTGGGGAGGTCTTTGTCCAGCAGCGGAAAACATGTTCCGAAGGGTTCTGTACCGCCGTATAATGGATGGTGTGGAGCGAATAGTTTGGATTTTATAGGTACATAGCAAAATGTTGTTCACAAAGTTTTTGGTGCGGCTACTGTCTTGTACGTAACCAGGAGCATTTATAGCTTTTCACGCCACTGCTCGGAAATATGGCCAAAGATGGATTGAAATGAGAGTAGAATGTAGTTCTTAGTAGTACAATTCAAAAACAGTCAAACAATGTAGATTTGCAAAGTAAAATGTAGTGTTTAGCGGCCTTTTTTACTTTCTACTCTGCTATTGGTCGATTATTTTCGGTCGGCATCACACTCCATGCCGGCCGAAATGACACAAAACACTAATATAAATGTTCCGGGAAAAAACATTTCCTTGTCATTCCACAACTGCCCTAATGCGAATATCAATATTACTTTTAATTAAACTGTGTATTATACTGTGTACTCAACCTGTTTTATTTCCTTACATTAGGCGTGAAAAGCACATAGTAAATGCCTCGGTAGAAAGTGCAATAGATGGACTCGCATCTTCGCGGGCCTCACCTGCGGCTCGGCCCGCGAACTAACTCGTCCATCTATTGCTTACTTTCTATACCTGGGCAACAATGTACTATTGTATGTGGTTAACAGATAAAGAATAAACCTTGGCAATTAAGGGTAGGGTTTCCAATAATCTTTGGCTTAAGTTCTATATTCTGTTCTTTTTCATAGTTTTGGATTCTGTAGTTTGGAAGATAAGGGGGGGAGGGAATGGTAACTTTTTGCATTTTTTGATCATGAAGTTATGAAGCTTATGAAGTTATCAAAACTAAAATAAAAAAATATATATGTTTAAAAAGTTTATAAAGAGTCATGTTCAACGATACCCTGCATGACTTATTATTACGGTGTTATTTTTTCGTTTTGTCATTTTACCCCTCCACTTTTTTGTAGGCAATTTTTGTTATACTTGAATTATGTTAGACTTGAATTATGTTGCGGTTATCAGGATTATGTATTTTTGCAGAAGATTTTAAGACTCTATCTCTAATAGTTCCTGAGGAAAGTGCCTGCGACAGACGGACGGACGGACAGGCGAGTGATCCTATAAGGGTTCCTATTAAGGCTTCCGTAAGGGTGTCAAACGGGACCCTATTACTAAGCCTCCACTGTCCGCCCGTCCGTCCGTCTGTCACCAGGCTGTATCTCATGAACCGTGATAGTTAGACGTTAGAAATTTTACACAGATGATGTATTACTGTTGCCGCTATAACAACAAATAATAAAAACAGAATAACATAAATATTTAAGGGGGCTCCCATACAGCTAACGTGATTTTTTTGCTCGTTTTTTCTCGATATTGATAACGGCAACAGGTACTCTTTAGAATATTCACGGAATATTTAGGTATTCACTTTGAAAATTAATAGTTAAATTAAAATAAAACCAATATTTAAGGGGGGCTCCCATACAACAAACGTATTTTTTTGCCATTTTGATAGATAATGGCACGGAACCCTTCGTGCGCGAGTCCGACTCGCACTTGGCCGGTTTTTTACCTTTTTGAAGTACGGAACCCTAACAACAGACACGCCTAATTTATCTATCCGTCATATTATACTGCCTCTGCACTATCAGAAATAGTCAAACAGACACTCGCAGCCTTCAGATCATATAATGGAATGTGCATTTGTAAAGTATACACGGTTTATTGGCAGTGCTCCGGCTGGATTCACAAAACAGATCGGCTCGGCAAAGTGTTGAAATATATGAAGAGGAATACTGAATGCGGATACGTTGAACTGCGGAGAGGGACCGATTACTCGCTCGCGATAGAAGGAAAATGCGCTATTCGCCGTCCTCACTCGACTACTGAGAGCAACACATTTCAGCCGATACCAGCCGGACCTCGTCGTAAAACTTGCAAATGTTTGTTTCGAGCGTATAGAAGCCCTGGAAGGTAGTTAGGCATGACGGCGGTCTATACATTTTACATATAGAACCTGTCAATTATTGCATAATGCTCATCTTCTACCTACCTACTTCATTCGTGGGTTACATAAGTTAAAATGGTTAAATGAGATTACTGTTATGAACATTCAATATACATGTACCCAAAGTATTATAATGTGTTATGTCCGCCATCAAACTGCTGCGCAGTTTGGCAGACCTGGGATGTAATGTTTAAGTTAAGATTACCCATGAATAAAAAAATAAAAAATGGAGAATGCTCTCAATTTGCGAATGTTACGTTTCCCTACATGTACGCGGGGTGTTGTTTTGTTAGGTTTAGGGACGACACGTTACGGTAACTAAACATTTGATGTATTTTTCCCTCGCATTATTTTTGAGTCACAAATTGCCGTGTTCAATTTGTCCTGAAATAACCGCCACGTGCGGTCACGCCCGACCGGTCCACGAAGCGCGCGTGAGTGCCCGATAAAACTAAGGCCACATTTTAGTGATTTTTAGGTATTTTTCACTGAAAAAACTGTATTTGATTGCATCATTGTCGTTTAAATAATCACCCTTAAGTTGGGCGTAATTTTACAAAAACAGCATGTGTTTCGTATTCCTAAATTGATTATAGGTATTATATCTATCAAAACAATGGTTATAGTATTTCCCATAGTGCTTCTGTTAGCTATGTGTCTAGCCTAAGAGATGGCGCCACGGGTCCTCCAACGCTGAAGAAATGTGCTAATTACATAAGAGACGGCGCGGTTGTTTATCGGTCGCCCATATTATATGTATACCCAAAAAATATATAAACTCTAGACTAATACAGTCGAAATCTATAGAATTATATGCTGTGCCGTATTATATGCGTGTGTAAACTAAATATCATCAAATACAATCATATTTCTTGTGCATTGCCTGAATTGAAATGGATGACGAGGTAGGATACTGAGTGCGTTGGAGTTTATATTGTAATAAAAAAGCCACTGAGGCGAGTGCCTCGAATTATTAAAGTCCTTCGAAATTAGCATTGTTTTAAATACTTATCGGTAAATCCCATACAACATCCCATTTTTTTTGTACGTAGCCGAGATGATAGAGTCCCACTGATGGGCAAAGGCCTCCCCCTTTTGAGTCCAAACATCCCGGCCTAGTGCCACCTCCGGCCACCCCCGCCCGCAAGAGCTTGTTGAACGTCCCGCCATCTCCGCCTTCGCCTGCCCCTACGCCGGAAGCCGTCTCGTGGCACCCACTCAGTGGCGATCTTCGCCCACATGTCTGGGTGCATACGACTCACGTGTCCGGCCCAGTTCCACTTTAGCTTGGCGGTCTGTGCACCCACATCTGCGATGCCAGTTAAGGAGCACAGTGCGCTGTTCCTTACAGCCCAGTTCTGGCTGTTGAGGTGGGGGGCGCCGCATTCGCCCGTAGTCTCCTGGCGGGGTAGCGGAACTGGCGGGGTAGCGGGCGGCGCGGAATAGCATCGGGCCGCCCGGAAAGGTTAAAAATTAGGTGTTTTTTCGAATTTACTGAAAAACGGAAATAAGCTAATTGATAAAATTTAAGGATTAATACGGAGCTTTAAAAGAGGAAAATGTAGGTATAAAAATTATGAAAAAAATCAGTAATTTTATATTAAAATTATTGAATCTCCTTTTAAATATAGACTATGTTCAGGATTTTTTACGATCGAGCCAACTCAATCCAATCGCGTAACGACATAGTATTTAAACTAGATTATCTCTTTGTGAATAACATATTATTTTTTGAGACCTATGAATCAATTGGAAATAATTTTATATTTTTTTTTCCAAAGCTCTCTTCAGTGGTTTTGTGTGATCTTGGGCCTTACGCGGTCTATCCTGCGAACACTAAGGATGCTGCGCTCATCTCTCGCTGGCAAACCTTGAGTTTGGACTTCTGATGCTCAGTCAATGACCAGGTCTGAGCGCCGTATAGGTTAGGAAGGGCAGGATACACATGTCGATGAACTTGCGCTTGAGTGTTAGCGGAAGGTTGCCCTTTATTAGTTCCTTCATAGACCAGTAGCTCTTCCAGGCGTTAGAAATCCTTCTTTCTGCTGTCTGGCCAAGGTAAATATACTCATCGACAAACTGTATCTCCTGCCCATCAACCTCGACCTTACGTTTAACGCTCATGTCTTGGCCTTGGTCTTTGACCGATTCATCATCAGTCCAACCTCAAGGCTCAAATCGCAGAGTTCCAGCCAGTAGCATGCGCTGGAGCTCGGGTCGTACAATGACATCGGCGAAGCGAAGGTTTGTTAGCCTTCTGCCAACGACATCAATGCCTCTGTCCGCCCATGCGGCCGCCAGCTTCTTAAAAACCTCTTCTAGGGTGCAGGTAAAGAATTTCGGAGATAGGGGTCTCCCTGTTTGACGCCTCTTTCTATTGGGAATGAAGATCCTGCTGAATTTAGTTTAATATCGGCTGTACTGTTTAGGTATATGCTTTCCAAAATGCTAGTATAAGTGGAATCAATATTATGGTTATGGAGTGCGGAAAAGATTGATCAATGGATTATGCTGTCGAACGCCTTGGAATAGTCGAGGAATGCCAGATAAAGAGTTTTATTAAATTCGTTATGTTTTTCAATTATTTGTTTTTTGAAATACAGTGTGGAGGTGATCTGAAGTGGAAAAGCCGGGACGAAATCCAGCTTGTTCTTGAGGTTTTATATTACTTCAATAAAACATTAGTTGTGATTGATGAGGCTGATAGATCTGTAGTTTCCAATATCACTTTTGTCGCCTTTCTTATGCAGAAGGACAATATTGGAATGGCAGAATTTTGAGGCAGTTCCCATATAACTAGGTAAAATCTATTTGTATCAACGAGTACTATACCTGTCACAGTACTATCTCTTTATTTGTTTACCGCAATCGGCTGCCTTTATCCTCGTAAAGTATATCATAGAATACAATTAAGTTGGACAATGCCCTATTTGTCTACTTATCATATACTTATATTGAAACAACATAGCTCACATTTCGTAAGACTTTGTCATATTTCGACCTCAGGAGTATAGCAACCAATTACTACGTTCGTGGTCGTGTGAATAGTCGTCTCAATATCTAAGGGTATGCTTTGACGAGGATCAGCTGCCCCCCTAGACAACCCCCTGCATTCGCTACCTTGTCACTCGACTAGACGCTCATAAAAAGAAGGCTTTTTGACATTTGATGTGAAAAGTCACGTGATCAATTTCGTTCGCAATATCCCGGGTTCGAGTCCCGGTTGGGGCAAATATTAGCTTGATGAGAACGGATGTTTGTACCCTAGTCATGGTTTTTTATCTATCTAAGTATAATTTTTATGTATGTAAGTATGTGTATCGTTGTCTAGTACCCAAGATACAGGGAATCCTAGTTTGGGGCTAGATCAATGTGTGTCAATAGTGTCCAAGGTATTATTATTATAAAAAGAAATAGAAGATTTTATAATAGAAGTCGGAGAAACCAGTGACGATCTAGCGATGATAGCAAAGGTTTATTTGAGTTTGATTGTGATAAATAAAATATTAGTTTATACAAAAAATATATCATATTCAAGTTTGTTTTTGTCGACATCAACTACAGCACTAAAATACGGCCATTCCAACCTAACTTGGATTATAGTATAGTATATACACGTAGGTAATACCTTGGATAATAATACCTTGGACACTATTGACACACATTGATCTAGCCCCAAACTAGGATTCCCTGTATCTTGGGTACTAGATAACGATACACATACTTATGTAGATAAATATTATACTTAGATAGATAAACAACCATGACAAGGGTACAAACTCCGTTCTAATCAAACAAATATTTGCCCCCACCGGGACTCGAACCCGGGACCATTGGCTTCGTAGGCAGGGTCACTGCAGACTCGGCCATTCGGGTCGTCAAGTATAGATACCTACTCTTCTGGGATTCAGGAATCCTCGATACCGCGGCAATTATGCAATCTGCCGCGGCGCGGTATCCAGAAGTCCTGAAAAGCGATTCACCGCTCAATTTTTCGACAGTCGAATTCATGGGACACATTCATTATATGCCACATTCAAGCGACCCATTCATTTGCCGAGGCTTATAGCGTCATCATTACACGCGGCAACTGCCGTCTTCCACTACATTAAGCCGGTGACATTGTACATTTCAATGGAAGCCTTCCCATTTAGCAAGATCTCCCTTTAGATTGCAGCTGCGTTGCCCAAGGCTACACACTACCGGAAATGTTCCTGGTATTGGTCTAAAGCTACCAAAAAAGCTCCTATTTTACTACCAATAAATCGAAACGACCGCCAGAATTAGTAAACGACCATAAAATTGTGTTTGGATAAATGATCAACAAACTTCTTTTTATGTTTTGTGTACTTTAGTTTATGTTTTAAGTATTTTTTGTTGTTCTTACATGTTCAACCTAACACGAAGGATAAAGGGGGCTTCGCTTCGCTTACCCCCTTTACCCTTCACCTAAGCTACCGCAGTATTTTGCCCTGATATTTTCTGCAACTTTTGGTGACCATTAACTCATTTTGGGTAGGAAAATATTATTTTCGTGATCATTACGTTTGTTGCCAAGCTAAACTAAACATCATGTAGGTAGACGGAATATCAGATTCATCATCGTGTCACAACAACGTCACAGCGTCACAACTTTTCCCATATGGGGCGGCAGAGGCACAGTTGCGCCCAGGTTTACCCAGTAGTTCAATTCTCTAATTCATACCCCAAGGATATGATCTTGTTGATGATTTTTTAAATTTTTTTAACAACTGCATTAACTTGTCACTATTTTAGTTAACTCCAAACATAAGCTGAACGTGGCTGATTGACCACGGTCACCCCTAATTAACTCTTTACCACATACTAACCCATAAATGGGTTTTATAGGTTTTGAACTTTATTACTAAGCAATAAGGTTGAAAATCGCGAGGTTAAGGGGTAAAAATACAGTGACAGGTATGTGTATTTTTTCATGAAAAAATTACCCAGTCTTTCGCGTATGTACCTAATGTAAGTGGAGCATCTTTAGAGAGAGGAATTAGGAAATAAAAATACATTACATAAAAAAATGACGACCTCTGTGGCGCTGCGGTTGTGGATCTACCTACCATGCGAGAGGTCCCGGGTTTGATCCCCGACTACCCAGTCTTGCCTTTTGCCTTGCCTTGCTCTTTATACCCATAAAGAAAAAAAGTCCCCAGGTCTCGGATGTATAGATGTGTGTGATGTCGCTGTTTCTGGTTCCCACGACACAGTGTATTCTGTATTCTACTGTGAGGTCAGAAGCAATGTATGTGCCTGTATATACATGTTTGTGTAACACAATAAAAAAGGCATTTGAGTAAGTATCAGTCTTTCGCCTGTTAACTCCAACCTAAATTGTACTCTCGATCCTGGGCTCGACGGTGAATGGGCAGCTAAAGAGACAAAAGAACTTGTTCTTAATTACTTCCCAGGTTAGTTCGATAATTACTACGTTGCGAAGTTGATTAATAAGTAGGGCTATTAGTTGGCGATTCAAAGCGCTTTTTCTCGATTGATCGGACCAATTAAACCTTGTTATAAAATTCTGTTTCAGCTAAGGACTTGTGCAAACGATATTCTTTGGACAGTTTCTTTCACAAGTCCACAAGCGAAGGGAAGGATTCATATCAAGTTATTATACGTTTGGATGCAGCTTAAAAACATGTGCTTTGGATTTATGTCAGAGTTTTAAGTTACCCACCTGTACATAATGCGGTGAAACTCTGCTTATGTGCTGAAATATAGATCATTATCATCATCCTGTTACCTCTCAGCAGGGGTCTATACAGGGTGACATTTAATTAGCTGACCATATTTTGGGGAATGATAGCACCGATGATTATGAACAACTTTCCCCAAGAAACATATGGTCGTAAACGAAAAAAATATTTGGGTCCCCCATAGTAACTTGTAGTCAGCTGATCGGGTCAATGAACTGAGGGCCAAAAAAATTATTTTTATTTGCGACCATATCTTTCTTTGGGAAAGTTTTTTATTTATTTATTTATTTATTGTTGTTGAAAGTTGTTCCTTGTTCCTTGTATAAACCCCTATGGCTCACAGTACAGAACTAGTACAGCAGTACTCTTGTACAAATGTGGATAGTTGTCGGTAAACACATCTCTGTGCTCGATCCATCATAGTAGTACGAGAACGTATGTTTTCCCTTTTGTTTAGGCAACTCTAGGCGAGTTGGGAAAACAATATTGACTCAGACTAAACTAGTCGGTTCTTTGTGGTAATGTTACTGAACTGAAATACAAACAGGGAATATAAGCTTTCTCATCTCAACAAGACGCGGTTATATTACTGGCAACATCTTGGATTTGTTATGGCTTTTGCAGGAAAACAAATATCTTGAATCTAGTCTTCAGCTTCAAATCAAAAAATTAAACGGAAGTATAGGTAGATGACAGAGAGAACACGGGTAATGTTGCTCATGTCCGCAGGAAATATAACAATAATAGTAATATAATAAATATTAAAGGGCAATCTTACACAAATCGAAGCTTACTAGGACTAGGGGCCTACCTAGTAAGCTTAAGAAGGCTTGTGTTATGGGTACTCGACGACAATATTTTTGATAGATATAAATTATAGAAAAAATTCAAACAAATATTTGCCCTTACCGGGATTCGAAACCAGGACCGTCCGCTTCGTAGGCAGAGCCACGCTAGGATAAACCGGTCGTCAAATACTTGTCCAGCACGGTACCCATGGGAAGTGGTGCCGAGCAACTAATCAACACAAAAATGTGCAGGTTCTTGCAAAAATAACCAAATAATTTAGATTCGGTTTTTAAAGGCGAGCACGGAAATATTTACTAATACTAATATACAAGCTACGAAAAATACACCTTAGTTTTATACTAAGCACTTACAGATTTACAGTCTTAATTTTGTACTGAAAAGCAGGAAATAAATGATGTTATAAAAAAGCCGACTGCGGTACACTACACTAAAAAGCACAAAACAAGCAGATAAGATTTATCTTAATTATTAAGATCCACTAAAATTATTATAGAACAGGCTGGCGGGACCAATTAAATCTAATACAGTGGGTTCAGCTTGCATAATAAGGAGTCAAATTTACTAATAGTCCGGTAAACGGGGCATAATAACCCGAAAAATTCCTCCGTCTTTAAAATTTGGCATGGATGAAGGTAGGTAATACAGATTATCGATGTACAATAATCAACCAATTTTTGTTACAACTTATGTATTTTCACCTAAACATGAAAATCGTGTATGAAAACTCTCTGTGAATATTTCCTCTGTCTGAAACACTTTTGAACTATTTAGAATAGGTTTTTATTTATATTTAAGAACCCAATATTTTTTCGATTTCAGGGATACCTAAAATGAACTTTTTAAGATTTTTCATTGTATATTTCACTGAAACATTGCTTGTTGATTTTTTCCTTCCAATATGTTTTATATCCGAAGTAACGTATTTTAAAACGTAACTTCGTTTAGTTATAAACATATTAATTTATTTTTTCTTCAATACTTTATGCGAAAAATTTCTCCATATCCATTTTCATAATTGTTTTAGTTATGAGTCGCTGTATTTTAATAGATTTTCCAATAATCCAATGGAAATCCAATGAAAAGAATTTCCAATCTCCATCAAGCATTGGCGTGGCTTAACAACGACCGGTCGTGGGTCTGGAGAGGGGAGCGGTGCGCTCGCGCAGCATTGCGGGGTGGCGAGGCGACGGGGCGCTGC
Organism: Argyresthia goedartella; assembly: GCA_949825045.1. Lineage (NCBI taxonomy): Eukaryota > Metazoa > Arthropoda > Insecta > Lepidoptera > Argyresthiidae > Argyresthia > Argyresthia goedartella. The sequence continues at coordinate 8,502,326 of OX463812.1, read as the reverse complement.
GCTCATTGATCGATAAGCGAAGGAATAATAAAAACAAAATCGGAACTAGATAGATAGGTCATAAAAACGTTATAGAAAAAAATACGACAAAATTTGTAATACGGCATCTCATGATGGAAGCCATTTTATAGTCCGATAAACTGTTTACTTATAGATTCAAAGATAATATTTGTGACTAAGATATTCCTTGATTTTTCACAAAACGAACGCATAAAAACCATGATATATGTCATAGAGGAAGTAGGAAAGGAAACAGGATTGTTTCTGCTTTATCTGGAACGAGCTTTATATTGATAGACAAGTGGTTCCGAGGATAATTTGCTAGGCAAATAAGTAATAGTAGCTAGATTGTGTCTAGCACAGTGAGAAGTCATACAAAATTTGGCGTTAGAGTTGATTGACTTTTTTATACGCCACTCACTGCTCTCATAGCAAAATACCTTATGCGTGTTCTTGATCAAAGATCAAAGTTAAAAGAATATATATTCTGTAGATATTTACATATACTTAGCAAACATCATTTTTTGTCTCTTCTCTACATTGGACCACTGTTGGAGGAGAAGGGCAAAGAAACTGCCACAGATTGATTTTTAAATCTCTTTTAAATATTGGTTATATTAAACTAATACAAATATTACAATATTAATTATTAAAAATAATAAGCAGGAGTAAATAAATAAAAAAATATTAACAGCAATTTCTGTGTGTAATCTTGAACATTGTAATATCCCTTTTGTGACAAATTCGCTTTTACATGGTTTATAAATTTCTGAAATGGCAATTTCAAAATCTCCAGGATATCTTCTTGTAGTAGAGAAGGCACTGACCCTTGAAAGAATTGCGCAACTAGTCTGTGATTATTTCATAAGGTAATATTACAGCTATCGCTAAATTTGGAAAGTGTTTTAATGTTCTTGCGTACATACATTATATTTTCGAAAATAAAACTCAAATTCAAAACAGCCGTGTCGCACATATTGCTGGCGGTTCTTCAGGTAGTTATCGAAGAAAACCAACAGCCGTGGGGCAAATTCAATGACACATAACTTCTTCATTTGGAAGTCGTTATCGACTCTGTCGAACGCCTTACGGAAATCCATGTAGACGAAGTCCACCTGACATACCTTGTACATGCACTCCGACACAATTTCGACTAAACTCAGTAAGTTGGTGTTAACTGAGCGGCGACTCCTGAATCCGTGTTGTGAATCGCTCAGATACGGCGCAATCTGCGAACTGATATTGTCTTTTATGATCGACTGGCACAGTTTTGCCAATGAACTCAGGATCGCAATAGGTCGATCAATATCAACATTGTCAACAGTGTCATTTGTCTTGGCGATAGGACTGACTCGAGAAAGCTTTCAGCTGGTAGGGTACTTACCTTGCTCAAAAGCAAGATTGAAATGAACCAAAGGTAAAACCAACCGACCGCTGTAGGAATTCAAAAAGTAAGGAGGGCGTCGTCCGGTAAAATTGAATTGATATTGAATCGGAGGCCATATTGGATTTATAGCAAACAGGCCACCAGGGACGCGCACAAGTTGCCTGCGGCGGTTTCCTAAATAGTTACGACCATACCAAATTACAAAGTGCACGATTCTTATAAATTTTGAATAATGCCTTATGCAGTGTGTATGCAAATAAACAATAATTTACTTCACTCTATTTCTATGTGATGTTCTAGTATGAAAAAGATGAGACAAGATAAATATTTAGTCAAATAAAGCCGTACAAACGTAGTCAATTACTCAACAACTAATGAAACGTTTGATAAACTGACTCAATCAATCTAATCAAAAAAGAAAGGGAAAAGCGAAAAGAAAAATTTGCGAAAACAGGCAACTGAAGGATACCCTTCAGTTGCCTATTGACTATACAGTCATATATATATATATATCTCCGTTTTGAGCATCGCGGTCAGCTGATTGTAGGTAGAAGTGAAATAAAAGTTGTTCTGGTCGAATCTGTTTCGTAGTTCAGTTGTTCAGAATGATTGATCTGGGGGTACCACAACCTTTTAGCAATTCCGATAAAGTTTGAATCAAGAACATCATTTTCATTCCAACACGCCAAATGGACTTTATTTACCTGATACCAAGACTTGTTTTAAGACGGTCATGTTAATTTTGCGGATCAGTTTAGGTTCCTATGCTGAATCGGCATAAGACTTTGAGGACCCTTATTCTGTTGATGCCCCAACAACCCCTTCTGACTTTACCATTTTGTTCTAACCTGTATGTATCTCTATACAATATTCACGATATTTCCATAATCAACATGAGGTATATGCAAGAAGCTCAAGGAAAAATTCGCGATACGTCATCACCTCTGTGTTTTCAGTAGAGGGGTTGATTCACAGGTACAAGTACAGATCAGTTAACTAAAGCTGGCACGTTCACAGTACTTACGTTAATGCAAATTTACTATGTATGTTAAAAAAATAATTATTTTATTCTACTTCGAAATAGGTTAAAAAATAACAATAACGCGCGTCGGCACGTGACACGAACGCAAAAATGATCACTCTATATTTTTAAGTAGAAGCAAAAGCAAAACATTAACTGTCTCCTTCATACTCATACGTTTTCGAGCGTGGGAGAGACAGACTGTTCTTCATGCCCATGCAGTGCAACGTCACGCCGCGCGCTAATTCTCAGACACTACACAAGCCCAACATGTAAATGTGTTGAACGTGCCAGCATTAGTTAACCGACCTGTAAGACGTATCGTGAATTTGTCCTCCAGCTTTTTGACGGCATTTACCTGTATACCCATAGTTGTATCATGGATATTTCCATCGCCAGGATTACAAATGTTGCCATATAAAATTTAAAACATAACCATTTATTAATTGCCAGTGCCCACCCACGTCAGGTATATTTTTGCTATGCCTACATATAACGAGCTCGCTTCCGAGCCAGTGGAGCGCATCAAAGCAGACCTCTGGTATACATAGATTGGTATATTATGTACTTGTTAAAGAACTGGGAATTGGTAACACGTTTTAGAACAACAGTTTAAAATCTTAATTGTATTTCAACTTTCAATCCCAGTTCACGAAATTCCAATTCTCCATAATTCTGGGAATATTGAGGGAGCTAAACAATCTTTTGTAAGACTTACCTAAATGATAATACATTTTAAGTAATTTATCCTAATTACATTAAACCCATGTTCTAACGGTGGTGGAAAACCTCTTGAGGAAACCGTCATTACTCGATAGCTGCGGCGTTGGGCTAGCCCCCAATCACGCAAAAATGGAGTATAGACTAACTGGTTAAAAGTGAGCACATTTGTGCCTCTGCCACCCCGTATGGGAAAAGGCATTTTTCTATGTTGTTATTTTTTATATTATGGAAAACATTGGGAAGGCTTATGTATGTCCAACGGTGGACGCACCTGTGCTAAAGAAGAAGACGGAATCTACTATCTGCCAAATAACTTGGGAATAGAGGCCATTCACACAAAAGAAGACCTTCACCAAAATCGAATTTATGCATCGCCATATCTGTCGCTTACCATACAAAACTATCGCAAACTGGCATCGACAGAATCTTGTAGCACCAGATTTCTCGTGGGCTTGTACCACGATAGTTAGCGATACCATGATTTGTATGGTAATCGATTAAATTAGCGATAAATAAATTGTATTTTGGTGAAGGTCCCCTAACGTGTCAATGAACTCTATTGCCACGTTATTTGACAGATGGTATACAAGGTTCTTTTGGCACTTGGATGACACATTGATGGCTCTTACGAATAATATAAGGTATAATATATAAGGTTCATTTCTCATTGCAGCCGCTTGCCAATAGATCTATGTAGCACTGTATATTTTCCCAGGCGGAGAGCCAGAGGAACAGTGGCGCCCTCGTGTAGCCAGTTCAATACTCCAGCTCTTTGGCTGTGGGTGAGCAAACTTTTTCTTACAAACCTTTATTTTGACTGTAAGACGACGTGACCACTTAAGTGACATGTATCTGCATGTTCTACCCAATCGGAATTGAAGGATTCTATTCCAAAATTCCAAATGTCTTTATTACTGTAGATATTTACATATACTTAGCAATCGTCATTTTTTGCCACTTCTCTACATTGGACCACTGTGGGAAAAGAAGGGCGTAGAAACTCCCACAGATTGATTTTTAGATCTCTTTTAAAAATTGCTTTTGCTTAACTACTACAAAAAATATATACTTATGTCATTATCATAATTAATAAGCAGGAATAAATAATTACAAAATTATTAACAGCAAGGTCTGTGTTGAGTCAGATACAGTCCCATCATTTAAGTAATGTTGAACATTGTAATATCCCTTTTTCGACAAAGTCGCTTTAACATGGTTTTTAAATTGCTCAAATGGCAATTTCAAGATCTATCTATCCAGCCTCCTGCACCCACTGTAAAGTAAAGGCCTCCTCTTCATCAAGACTCTTATAGCGGTCGTGGACCAACCTGATGCACTGTTTTCCGGCTGCTTTGGAGATGTCATCCGGCGACCATGGGGCAGGTGGTCCGATTGAAGGTGGTCAATTGATAGATTGAATGGACCCAAAAGGACAAGCCTGCAAATGTGGGCTTTGTCAGATACATTTCACGTCACGTCAGTTAAGTGGGCACGTCACCTAACAGAATAATGTTTTCCATGTCATGTTATTGTTCTCCACTTAAACTAAGCTCATAATAAACCAAATACAGTTGATAAATAAACTATCCGAGAGTTCGGAGTTACCTACATCCAGCGCTAGAATATTGAATTTTTATTTTTCCATAATTCCCGGGTACATATTCCAATTACAATATTAACAGCGTTTGAGAGGCATTCGCATGTAAATTGACTTAGAGAACTTTCATAATTCAGCTGAAATTACCATTTGCCATTAGGATCGGGATGAATAACTCATGCGAGGGCTTTTTCAGGGATCTGTGTCCATGTTTTTTTAATGATCACACTGTGGGAAAGGTGGTGTGATATTCTGAAAAGCGGGTTCTCACTGCTACTGGCAGCTGACTGCTACTGCACTGCTCTCTCTCTATTTGTTTAAAGTTTCCGTGCTCTAGTAGTTATACTGGGGGAGTATTGAATCAATGGCTGTTTTTACTCTCGAAAAGGAACGAACCTTTGCTACTATATTACATGGTAGCAAAGGGAGGGTCAGAGATATACATATATAGCACACAGCTCTGTTCTTCCCTTTCCAATCATTTCACCGTTCCTTTTTATATAAGCCACTGGCTAAACGTGGACAGAACTGTGTCCGTATGGGAAAAGGCGTGACGCTCTGTAAGTTTGTTTTGTCCTCTTGTTCTTGTGGCCTACCAATTAAAACACGAATCATCAAAATCGATTCATGATCACAAATGTAAAAACTGACGAATTGGAAACCTCCTACTTATTAGAAGTCGGTTAAAAAGGGCCAAGAACAGTTACATTACAAAGTTTACAAGCAAAGGGTGCAAGGTTGCTAACAAGACTGCACCATCCTGGAGGCACCAGACACCAACGCGAAGGTTCAACGGCATCCCAAGCGCGCCCTTCTTCCGGTGAAATTCCCGCCTTTCCGGAACATTCTCCGGAAGTTAATTTCCTGATGTTCTTTTTTTTATAATTGCCACGCTTACGCTTTGCCCACAGTTCAGCGACAAAGGCGTCGATTCATTTAGAACGTTGACGCCTTGAGAATTCTCAAGACGTCAAAACAAACTATAACTAACTAAACTACCATACTTACACTCAAAACAAAACAGTGTTTTCCGGTGTGTAAATGATGTTCAGATTGTGCACTTATTCATCCACAAATTCTATAACTGTGTTATGAGTAAGCTGTTTGATGTCTTCTGTCCTATTATATTCTTCTGTCCTATTATATTCTTCTGTACTATTATGTGCTTTGTGAGATCAAAGAGAAGATTTTCTTACACCAACACCTGAGATATGGCGGCCACAAGAGTGTCAATCCTTTTCATTCAAGATTTTGTCAAAAGAAAACAGAAACGTGCATAAAGCGAAAGCGAAATGTAAATATCTAATATCTCAAACGAATCACGATGGAAACGCTTTGAATAAATATGAAACTAAATCTCAAGAGTATATTGGATTTCGTTTGATGATATAGAGTTGGCTCATCTCAAGAACATTTTAAAGAATAGAAAAATAACATCATAAATCGCATCGTGGAGCGCTGGTGTTTAGAATATGACCTGGCGGTTAACCCAACAAAAACGGTAATGGTCATGTTCACTAACAATAGGGCTCTTGGTAGGTATACCCTACCTAAGCTCTTTGGAACGGAACTCCAGCTAGCAACTGAGGTGAAGTACCTGGGCATAACCTTGGACAGCAAGCTCAACTGGAGTAGCCACATCGACAACAAACTAAAGAAGGCGAGTATTGCTTTCTGGCAGTGTCGGAGAATGGTGGGGAAAAAGTGGGGACTTTCTCCCAACATCATTCTTTGGCTGTACGTAACGGTGATCCGTCCTCTTGTCTGCTACGGAGCTGTGGTGTGGTGGACCAGGACCAAACTAACCACAATGGTAAGCAAACTCCAAAGCTTCCAAAGGCTGGCCTGCATGGCTATCACAGGTAGTATGAGAACTACTCCAACAGCAGCAATGGAGGCCATGCTGTGTCTTCCGCCACTCCAGCTATATATTAAGCAGGAGGCCGCGTCATCTGCGGTGAGACTCAACACTTTAGGACTTTGGAGGAAAAACAGGACCTCACACACCGCCATCCTAGGGGAAGTTTACAAAAAATTTCCCATCTCTATGGCTTGCAGTGACAGAATCCCTAAACAATTTGTTTTTGACAAAAAATACAATATACAGTTACATGAAGACCATCGGGTTGAGGGGCTCGACGTTAAAGAGCTCAGAATTTTTACCGATGGTTCAAAAACTGAAGCAGGCACTGGTTCAGGCACCTTCTCGGAGGACCTAAACATCAAGATGGCCATTCCACTGGGTGCCCATAATACTGTCTTTCAAGCTGAATGCTTGGGCATCATCTCGGCCGCTAATGCCATAGCATCGAGAAAGGTAAGAGATTCCTCCATTCGAATCCTCTCGGATAGCATGGCCGTCCTACAAGCCCTAAATAGCAACACTATTAACTCAGGGCTAATCTACGAGTGTCATAAACGACTAATGGAGGTATGTCAACACAACCGCGTAATCCTTCAATGGATAAAAGGACACAGCGGATCAAGAGGTAACGATGCAGCGGATGAGTTGGCGCGTAAAGGATCTAGCTTGACAGCGTATGGTCCCGAACCTATCATCCCTCTTCCCTTCAAGATGGTACGCTCATTTCTGAGAGAGTCGACCAGGAATGATCATGCCACTCTTTGGACAAACCATGAGGAGTGCAGGCAGGCTAAGCTGGCCTTGCCGTCCCCTAGCGCTAGGCTGGCTAAGACCTTGCTTCGACTTAGTAGGCCGCGCATGCGACTGGTAACTGCAGCACTTACTGGCCATGGTTTCTTTAACAAACATCTATATGTCCTAGGTGTTACCGACAGCCCCCTTTGCAGAGCCTGCTTGGAGGCAGAAGAAACGGCTGCTCACGTCCTCATGGAGTGCACAGGAGTAGCGGACTACAGGGCTAAACACCTCGGTCAATCGAGGGACCTTCCAGGGATAGTCGGTAACGTAAAGGGCCTACTGGCGTTCCTGGAGGAGTTGGGTTGGCTCGAATGATGTCGCATTCCCACCCACACGCAAAATAGGCGCTTTCATCGTCGAGTTGCGGAAACCAGCCCGTCTTACAATTGACAATTGATTGACAACATCAGAAATCTGTGATCGTCATTCGAGGATCGAAGCAGCTGCTAAACACTATGATGATGATGATGATGATGGTACAAGAAAGGATGGAAGTGGCGTAAAACAATCAAAACTCTTGAGGAAGAAAAATAAGAAGTACGTAGAGCTGACAGATACTACCTTCAATTAAAAAAAAAACAAGAGATATACAAGGCAGAAATGGTGAAGGTGGACGTAGACAAACGATCTCTCGGGGGGCGAGCTTAAACTAACGTTTGTTAACCGTCGGATAAACCGGCGAGATAATCTCGGATGGCGGGACACGTGAAGGGTTATGTGTGTGTAAAAGATTTCACAATACATTGCGGATATGTGGTAAATTAAATTAAAATATCACGGTTCTTATTTCATAGCACTGCAAGATAATATGCCCAAAAACTAGTTTTTATACATACATTTTGTTTTATTATTCCAACATTAGTTCCTTTATCAGATTGTCTCGGTGAGCTAGATATACAAATCTATATCAACACTCAAGAAACTCCATTGTCGTTAAATCCAACCTCTTTGTAGACCACAACTGTGGGTTTGAAAATGATTTATATTTTATATTTTGTTTGTATTTTGTATATATTTATCTGTTTTAGCAGAAAATAACAAGTACATTAACATTCACTTCCTGCCACTGACTCCGTAGGAAACCTCTAACATACCCAAACCCGACTTAACCCTTAATCAAACATGAACGTTACTCAAAGAACCGACTCATTCATTCCCGAGCATTAGCTGAAGTGTGCTTAAAGATTAGAAATGCTAATAATCGGGCCGCTTGCCGCTCGCCGGTGACGACTAACATGTTTGCAAACGATTGACTAATTTGACTAATGGAAAAAATTCTTAAGAAAGTAGAATTTGTATGCAAACGTTGACGAAGTATTGAGTTTGTAATTGGTCAGAAGACTAATGATTAAAGCATTTTTATATCGCACGGTGATCGTAACTAAACACTTCATGACATCACCCATATTAAAACACTATTTGAGTGGTTCTCATCCTGAAGGAAACAATAAACAATAATCTAATCATTCATTGTTACTTCTCAATCCTTTTAATACCCTTTTATCCTTTAATAGGCAAAAACATTTATGTGGAATATCACAATAGGGCTGTCGATAGATAAAGTAAATAAACACAACAATATTAATAAGCCAGATTGGAAGTCTCATTCACAATCTCGATGTCAGACACAGCGTGTGTCGCATGAAATATTATTTGGGTGTACCCTAATATTTCATACGATATCTAGTATGTAGGTCAGTAATCTGAACAATGCTCAAACATGCGCGGAAATTTTCGTATTACGTTCGGAAATACAATAAACAAAATATAAAGATTACAGCCAATGACTTACAAAATAAACTCGCCAGAAATGTAAGAATGAAAGGGCAGACTTATTTGAATTTCGAACATAGAGCGCGCCAGAAATGTAAGTATGAAAGTGTCGTTTTATTTAAATTTAGAACATGAATTGAATATGCACAGTCATCAAAAATCGGTCATAGGTACACCATCACAAGGCCGTATCATCGAGTTACCTTTGCCTGAAAAAATAAAAAAAAATACCTACCATTAGCGGGAAAACAAACTAAAAAGCTAAAAAGAAAATGTTGAGAACAACTATTTTAGAAATAATTCATAATAGTTTATTGCAAAGTCACAAAATTTCACAAGGTGGTAGAATAAAAGTTAGTACATTGTGACGCCCATTTTAGAGAATAAATTATAATAAGTTCTAAGGAGAGTGAAATGGAGATCGAATGTACTCGCATGTTTCCTGTAAATGGTTGTAGTAGGCTTTCCTGCGATGTTTCTTAGATATGTTTTGTTAAAAATTGTTTAGTAGTTCGAAAGTTATCAGCTTAACAAAGAATAGTGGTCTAAGGTGTGGATGGAGTTTTAGAGTCTTTTGATGTTAGTGTAGACTTTGTTTCGATAGTTAGATACGTATTGTTAAAATCGCTTCAGTAGTTTGAAAGTAATCAGCTTAACTAAGAATAGCGGTCAAACCTGTGGACGGATTTTAACGTGGTTTTTCGTAGTTGGTAGTAGACTTCACTGCGATGTTCCTTAGATATGTTTTGTTAAAATCGGTTCAGTAGTTTCGGGAAGTCGGGGTTTTAATAATCTAGAGCATATGCGATACCTGTTTACAAGACATTTTCAGTTCAAGTTACGTATTCATAAAAACATTTGATTTGCCACGCGATGCTCTGCATATTTTTCAAGAGCAAATCGACCCCGTAGCGAGCGCATCATCATTTAGTTGATTTTTAGAACTACAGTATAGCAGTCAGCTCCGACTACATGATGACATCGCCATGATAATCATCATCATCAGCCTGTCAGGAACCCACTGCTGAGTGAGTATAGAGCCTCCTCATGTACCAGCCATTCAACTCGGTCCTGTGCACAGACAATAATATTAGTAGACTCCGCAAATACGGTCAAATATATGAGAACCGAGCCTGTATTTTTTTTTACTAGCTTTTGTGACGTCACGAGCGCATTTTAATGATGGGTTGACATGTTAATCGTGAAACGGATTCAAAGGCGCGCCGCCAAATACTTTCAAAAGGACCTCGCCTGGTTGGCAACGCTTCTTTTGACAATTTGCGTTTCTTGGTTGTTCCACAGAAGTCATCTTTGTTGAAATGTATGGAACAAATCCTGCTATATTTTGTAGGAAACCAATTTATTTGTCCAGTGGAATCAATCCATATCCTTTTTAGATCATTTGAAAAACTGAAATATATTTATTATATTAATTATTATTCATATTTCATAATTCTTTATTGCACACAGATATTTAAAACTTAGGTACCTACATTAAATTAAAAACTATGAAATATAAAATGAATACATAATAATACTAAATAATATCTCACTTATGTAATTCTATAACAAAACTATACATTGCAATGAAAATGCAAAAAATAGTTTTGCATTTTCATTGCAATGTATAGTTTTGTTCCTTATATGTATAGAAAATAAAAAAGAATTATCATTCTTCTGTCAACAAAATCGAATCGTGCAACAATATTGTTTGAATCGTCGCATTGTACAACACTGAATAGCTGAATCGTGCAACAATATTGTTTGAATCGTCGCATTGTACAACACTGAATAGCTGAATCGTGCAACAATATTGTTTGAATCGTCGCATTGTACAACACTGAACAGCTGAATCGACAGAAAAATGAGAAAATCAACTTTACCATGCAACTGTAAGGTTAACGAAAGTATAGTTTGCTTCACTGTTCATTGAGGGCTACGAAACAGATGTCATGAACTGTGTAAAGTGGAAGCAGCAGTGGATGTAGAAAATATACGCTATGTATTAACCTATCTCAGTAAAAACGGGAGACGCTACTCGAATTGAAAAATAATTGATTATTTATCAATTAAATCAGGCGAATTTAAAAAGGAAAATTACGAACATATGAAAGGAAACGCCGTCATTCTCTTTGCAAACAAGTTGTTTGAGTTGTTACAGTTTATAACTGCTAAGTAAGGCATTTTTATGTGTCTTAAATACACGGCTAACATTTCGAGCAGCCAGAGAGCGACTGAGCGGTTGTGAGTTGTGAGCGCAATACGCCTTTTTATGCCACGCGACGTAGGCGTAGGTAAACTTGCTGCGTCTAACTAGAGTACTGGTCTGCGGTCCTGCGCAACCAGGGTGCATAGTTTTCCTGCTATCCTCGCTGATGACATCATCAGACCATCTGGCAGGTGGTCTGCCGAGCCGACTAAACCTTGCCCTCCTCTTGGTCACCACTCCGTTACCGATCTGGTCCATCTGCCGTATTCTCGCCATGGCAAGTCTCCTGCCTACTTCCACACATGTATCTCTCGGATTTTGAAAATACTATTCACGACTTAATTTATTATTTTAGGGTTCCGTACCCGAAGGGTTCCAAACGGGACCCTATTACTAAGACTCCGCTGTCCGTCCGTCCGTCTGTCACCAGGCTGTATCTCACGAACCGTGATAGTTAGACAGTTGAAATTTTCACAGATGATGTATTTATGTTGCCGCTATAACAACAAATACTAAAAAACAGGATAAAAGAAATATTTAAGGGGGCTCCCATACAACAATTCTTTCAATACCACATACAAACTTATGGATGCACCTGGTTACGTACGTGGAGTGTGAAAGTAACCGCACCAATAACTTTGTAAACAAAATTTTGCTGTGTAAAATCAAACTATTCACTCCACACCATCGCTTCCATTGAACAATGGTACGGAACCCTTCGTGCGCGATTTAGACTCGCACTTGACCGGTTTTTTTAGTATTCGTTATAGGTAACCGATTACATTTAAAACATCCACTGCAAACCATATATTGATTTTAGAGTTATGTTTACTAGAGTGAAGCAGGCCGTAAAACTAATAAAACACGAGTGCCAAAAAACAAATAAATAACCAAGATCTCTTACTAACAACAGTTAAATCAAGCGAATCCAATTATAATTTATGCGCCTTATAAACAGGCTACAGGAAACAAATCAAAGAAATCTTGCTCCGTTTTTAATGACCCCTAAAATGTAACTACGTGAAGAAGAAAGTTTAGGGCGTTTCCCATCCCGAGACATTTATAAAATTGTAAGGATTTCTCGAAAAGCGTTTTGGTCCGATTTAGGGACAAAATTCGAAGCAATTTTACAGTCTCTTGCGTATGTGACAATAGGTAAACACGTTTCTCCCTTTATTTGCGATAACGGACAATTTAAATAATACGTTGATTTCATACGAATTCAGGTATGAAATTAACGTTTTATTAAAAATACATTACAATCATTTACGGAACAGTGTTGCCAGATTTCAGTTACGCAGGCTGATGATCTCATAAATATCGTTTGTGGATTGAGAAAGGCCTTCCGAAGCACTAAGGACCAAAATCAATTTTCATTTTCGCCCCGTTTCGGGGTTTCTCCGAACGATTTACCGGTTTTAATATCGGACCAACGGCCGGCCTTTGAAACCGGGCGCCTAATACGGCTCCTCTAGTTATGAGATATCGCCGTTTGTGCAAATTCTCCTTTGCTCTTTAAGCGCTCTGCATATTGAGTGCTAGTAAATCATTACTATCACGTTGCCCGCAGAAAACAGGCCTGGGCCCAGAAGTGGGTCGATGTGGGCTGAACATGATGATGATGATTGATGATGATGACATTTCTGGTTACGTAATTAAGTAGGAAAAAACTATCGGCGCCCATGATGGTTGGAGTTATGACACTTAATAACTCAACAACTCAACAATAACACAATATTTTAGTAGTTTATGTGACTGCTACATAATGGAGGGCATTAACACTCGAGAGCATAATATCACTCGAGAGTTTTAATGCCTGATTATGTACAGCTGCAAACACTAGTTTATCTACACACATATCATAAGCTCTCTTTGATGTGTTCAGGAATCGCATGTTCGACCGGCATTGTGGCATTGATCATTGCTCTGCAGTTGTTTAGCATGTTTTGTAGTACCAACTTCACAAACAAACTATGAAATTTGAATGTCATAATATGTTGAAATATTGATACATTATAGTCATACGTAATGTATCAATATTCAGATAAGAAATGAGTTTTTACCAAGAAGTTTATCATTATGCTGGTCGTAACGTGTGTTTTTCGAACGCAATAAAGAGGGTTTATGATACGTGTATATAAAAAAGTACCTAACATAGATTTTCTTAATCTATTTAAATAATCTGGCCGATAATTGGGAATAGGTCCCCGCCCCCGCCCCGGTACCATTATCAGACCGGAAACAGCTGGTAATTTCGCGCCGATAGAGTTATTTAATTTTAAAGTCTCAGGACGTTATCAATTTCAGTGGCAGTGAACTTTTTTGTTAGTTAAGATCTTGATAAATGTGCTGTAGGGCTTTTAATTTGTGGCTCATCATCGGAAAACTGCTCGATAAAAACCGTAAGAAAATTAATGTATTCAAAAAGTCCCGTCTTATTATCTGATGATAAATCAGGACTGGTTAAACGTGGGCAGAATTGTGCCTCTGCCACCCAGTAAGGGAAAAGACCTGTAGGTATGTAAGGATATCTTTATAATAACTTTGTGTTTAATGTATAACATAAACCAAATAAAACAACATTACAAGTAACTAATTAAACCTCAACCAATATAACCAAACGCCATTATCCTCCCTCACGTTCTCAAAAGATAAATCTCAGAAAACGCCGCTTTTTCAAGACTTAAAGTAAAAATAAAATTACTTTCATCGTAAAACGTTAATTTCTTAATGCCGGCCTTACGTTTACGAGGGGATCCAAGTCCTCTTACTGATACCGAAACTGGTTGTAATTAGGATAATTGATCCGCAAAAACTTGGGACGGAGTTAATGAAGATGTTAGTCGAGATTTGTGGTGCTACTAAGATGTGTTTTGAAATCAGATGGTATCTTGGTATCAATTCAGTCAGTTTTAGTCCTATAATCGTAGGTACATAGGTACTATGTATAAACAGCATTTACCTACCTGCTTTTGCATATGTCTGTGGATATGTGATTGTGGAAACCGGAAACGAAAGGTTAAATTTGAAAGGTAGCCAAAGAAATCTGTACCCACAGTCACATTCCCAGCATTCGGAGTACGGTACCCAAAGGATGAGCCATTTCACACTCGATTGCATTTGACAATAAAAAGGAATATTTGCACTACATGAGAAGTACCAGTAGTCAAGTCAGATCCTTTGAAACTGCGCGATCAACACAAGAGTATGCTTTGAGCATCACGTCTTCACATAAACGTCGAAGCTTAACTGGCTTTACCTTTGGATACCCTAGAGAAGTAAGCTCTGTGTATGCCTGTGGATAGGTTTCTTTATAATGTACGAGGACTTTATATAATTGAAACTACCCCTGAGGACCGCCCCTGAAAGCGGATATTGGTAAAGCAGCGGAGCACATTTTAATGAATAAATCAGTTGATTACGAAATAATCACGAATTTCATCAAGTTTGTACTTACAAATACATGTAAACTCGATGGAGGCAGACATACCTGAAGAGCAAAAATAGAGATTTATTATTTACATCAGAATTGACAAAATACAAACACAGAACTTGATGTTCGGTTCATACATACTGTGGGCTGTTTGAATTATGTATAAGTAGTAACTCATACATATACAAAGAGTAGTGCAGTAAACCCTGAGTTTTCTTCAAAGTCACTTGTTTTTTGTTTTAGTTGTTCGATATCAACGGACTGTTAGAAATAAGTTGTCTTTCAGAATCCGGGACAGAGTAAGTAACACATCGGCACAAGTAGACGCGTATAAATATTTGCGGTGCCAGCCTCGATTGTCCTCTCAAGAGGCTTGGGGAAAGACGATTCAAGCAAAGAGGAAACAAATCTCGAGGAAATGTCTTTAGACAGATGCATTAGCATGTTATGTCTCTTGTTTGTTTGGTGGAGTGAAGTGATACTTCCTTAGTGGTCTTTTCAATACATTTGTTTGGGTTATCGTATTATCCTTTGTTCACGAAGGTTTATTTTATTCGGCAGTTTGCAGTTTCCTTGTTTGACTGTCATATTATGATTGATGATTACTATAGCTGCTGCCAGATAAATGTGCAATTAAGTACATTGACCCACTAAGAAAATGTATGCGATTTCATGTTTGCATACATTTTCTTAGTGGGTCAATGTACTTTTCTTCCAACTACGCAGCAATTCTATCGTAACTGCACTACATACGCAGCACAAAGCGGCACTTTGTTGCTCTAGAGCAGAAACAATGTATGGAATGCATTACTGCACTGTTTTAGTTTTCTTTTAAATCGCGCAACCAAAGAGGTGGCACATGTCAAGTTACTTAAAGACTAGGTTTACAAAGCGTTCCGTTGGTGGGCATGGCCGTATGGAGTTACACAGGCTGCGTGGGAATGATGTGTGCTAAGCTTAAAAAAATATTGGCTATAAAGAATTTAAAAAAACCGGTCAAGTGCGAGTCTAAATCGCGCACGAAGGGTTCCGTACCACCGTTCAATGGAAGCGATGGTGTGGAGTGAATAGTTTGGATTTTACACAGCAAAATATTGTTTACAAAGTTATTGGTGCGGTTACTTTCACACTCCATTGGTACGTAACCAGGTGCATCCATAAGTTTGTATGTGGTATTGCAAGAATTGTTGTATGGGAGCCCCCTTAAATATTTCTTTCATCCTGTTTTTTAGTATTTGTTGTTATAGCGGCAACAGAAATACATAATCTGTGAAAATTTCAACTCTCTAGCTAGCTAGGTTCTTGACATACAGCCTGGTGACAGACGGACGGACGGACGGACGGACGGACAGCGAAGTCTTAGTAGTAGGGTCCCGTTTGGAACCCTTCGGGTACGGAACCCTAAAAAAGAATAAAAAAGGTGGGAATGTAAAAGAGCTAATTTTCCCTGAGAAATACGAGCGTGCAGTTGCTTATTTAATCATTTTATTATGAAAATAGAATCATCAAGTGAAACGGACATTTTCCTAACTCCAGAAGCAATTCAAATCGAAGCCAAAAACGTAATAGAAAACTTATTGCCGCAAAATTCACGCATAATAGTAGTTTATGTGACTGATACATAATGCCTAATTATGTACAGTTACATACACTAGTTTATCTACACACATATCATAAGCTCTCTTTGATGTGTTCAGGAACCGCATGTTCGATCGGCATTGTGGTATTGATAATTGCTTCATCAATCACTTGTTTAGCTTGTTCAGTAGTACCAACTTCACAGACAAACTAGGGGCGGCACGCAGGCGGGCGTCGGCGTTCGAAATTTGAATGTCATAATTTGTCGAAACTTGAAACATTATGTTCATAATGTATCAATATTCAGATAATAAATGAGTTTTTACCAAATAGTATAGTATAATGCTGGTCGTAACGCGCGGTTTTTGGACGCAGTAAAGAGGGTTTATGATACGTGTGTAGATAAAATACATGAAAGCGTATGAATACTTTATTGAATGGAAAAATATAAACCGAAATAATTATCGGAAAGCGTGTTATTGGCTTATTTTAGTGAACTTTACAAAAAAATGAAGCCATCTTCATTGTGGTCCATATACTCAATGCTAAAATGCACTATTAATACTTAAGACAATGTGTACATTAAGGACTACACGAAGCTAACATGGTTTTTAAAACGTCAATCAGAGGGTTTCCAGTGTAAAAAATCAGAAGTTTTCACAGCTGAAAACATACAGACGTTTTGAAATGAAGCGCCTAACGACAATTATTTAGTGAAAGTAAGTTTTACTTTACTTTTTAACCAACTTCATTACTTTTAGGTACTGTTTGTAAATGGATAACAAATAAATGTGTAAATAAGCAAATAACTCAAGTTGTTTCTATTCTTCCAGGTTGCGACGATTTTTTGGCATTAATGGTGCTTGTAGAAGCTCTGAATTGAGGAACTCACAACCAGATGCTGGTCGTACAACTTACTAACACAAAAACTAAATAAAAAGGTCAAATGCGAGTCTAACTCGCGCACGAAGGGTTCCGTACTACCCTATAGTAGGGATGGTGTGGAGTGAATAGTTTGGATTTTACACAGCAAAATGTTGTTTACAAAGTTATTGGTGCGGCTACTTTTGTACTCCATGTACGTAATGTAGTGATCAATAAGTAAGTAAAAACATTCACTACCAAAACACGTATAATTTATTTAAATAATAAAATCAAAAGTTTACAACAAAATATTTAATGACAACCGTGTCCAAAACCGAAAATTGAACCAGAAAAGAGATAAAAAACCGAAATTGGCTATGTCGCAAATGAACACCGAAATTGCTTTTGACGCAGTATGCGCACTTTGATCAGGACTGACGTGAAGATGAACATAACAAAGGAGTCTTAAAACGACGTCTGCGAGTTCACGCTGCAGTAACCAAGTGCATTCAAAAGTTGGTATGTAGTATTTAAAGAATTGTTGTATGAGAGACCCTTAACTATTTATTTTATTTTATTGCGACAATCTACTATTATTGCACGTTTATCTGGCAGTAGCTATAACATTTGTACGTATATACTAAATCCTTGAAAACCAAACATTACATAAAGGAACATTTTGTCAAAATGGAATCCCTGAACCGCGGTGGTACTATGTAGCCAGAGTAGACTATGTAGGTCGGAGCCGGAAAGATTTTCCAGATCAAGACCTACTTTAGGAACTATCAATAAAGAGAACAACATGAATTGTTTTGCTAGACTGAAATGCTTGCTTGCTAAGGTTGGGCAAACTTCCGTAAGACACAAGCAAACGTTAACTGTACGGCGCCTGGCGTCACAGCAAACTGACGCAACCAAACACAAATGCCCCACCTCCTCCCCCACCTCTGTAGTATTGGGGTCGAGGCTGTGCTTCCCAAGCGAGACGTCCAGGTTTCGAATCCCGGCTGGGTAAGAAAAACAAACCCCAGGTCTTGGATGTTTATGTTAGTGACCTCGCTTCTTCTCGTTCCCACGACACAGATTATCCTAGTGTGGGGCCAGAAGCAATGTATGTGTCCGCTATATGCGTGTGTGCTTGCGAGCTGTTCGCTAGCATGTAAATCAAGCATATGAAACTCGAAGCAGTTCTTAACTAAATAAGACTGGCTTTGCTCCCACGTTAATCAGAATCTAAACGTCCCAGAGAATGCTCAGCTCTGTCTGAGTAAACTCCTCCTCATGTTTTCATTTCATTACCTTTAGTGCCCTCAGTGAGATAGGGCCACTGAGTTTATACACATAGATGGCAGCATGTAAGTATTGGAAGCTTCAAACTCTGTAAATACGAGTTATATATGTCACCGTAAGATAGTCAAAACCGTTAGTTCATAAACTAACTTTTTTTTCTCGTTAGTTGATCAAACAATCGACTGATAGTAAACTGTAGCGTACTGCTTACTATATGCCGCGTCAGTTGATAAAGTAACGGTTAAAACCGATAAATAGTAAACTGGTTTAAACTTGAATTACAAATGAAATACCAGGGCAAACACTGCGGCAGCTTAGGTGAAGTCTAGAGGGGGCGAGCGCAGCGAAGCCCCCGAATAGTCTTCGTATTAGGTTGACATGAAATAACTTAAGAAACGTAAATTCTAAACCTTGTCGGTTTGGTTTACTATCTGTCGATAGTTGATCAACTAACGCGTTAGTTTATAATAATAATAATAATCCTTTATTGCACAGAAAACACGGTGGAAATTATAACAGAAACAGTATGCAAAGGTGAGCTTATTTCTAACAAGAAATTTCTTACAGTCCACTAACGGTTTGACAATTTTACGGTGAATACATACAGGTGACTTTTAATTAGCTGACCATATTTTTGGGAACGATAGTACCAAGACCCAAAAAATATTTCGGTTTGCGCCCATATGTTCCTTGGGGAGGTTTGTTCATAATGATGGTTACTGTCCTTCCCCAAATAATGTTCATCTAATCAGATGTTACTGCTGAATTCATATTCATATTCTTTATTGCACAGAAATCTTATAGAAATAGTAAGGTAACAAAACATTTTATGAGCAAAGGCGAGCTTATCTCTAAAGAGAGATTTCTACCAGCAAACCTAGATAGGACAGGAAAAATTGTGCAACAGGAGAGTCCTAGTGCGCAATAAAACTGTACATCTAATTGTTTACAACTAAAACATAATAATTTAATACATGATATATACTAAATAAAATACAAAAGCAAAAATTTTTATATATATCAAACATATACTACTTATATATACATATATAAAAGTACCTATCACGAAAGAGAAAGGAAATGCTCTTTCAATCTTGTCTTAAAAGTGAAAATTGAGGGACTATCTCTAATAGCGCAGGGAAGTGCGTTCCACAGTCGGATCGCCGTTAACCTAAACGAGTGTTTGTAAGCGGCAGTGTTATGCCGAGGAGTAGAGAGAAGAGACATCGTGTGGGATCTCCTGGGATGTGCTGATTGTTCACGGCTCCGAGGGATTGTACACAGAGTGAGTATTTGACACTAATAACTACTCGATACCTCCCTCCACGCGATACTCAGAAAAGGGGCTGTATGGGGGAAATAAGGGTTCCTTTTTTCCTTTTCAATTACGGAATCCTAGAAATATTTTATCTACACACGTATCATAAACCCTCTTTACTGCGTTGAAAAACCGCACGTTACGATCAGCATTATGTTAAACTACTTGGTAAAAACTCGTTTCGTATCTGGAAAACTACACATTATGGTCATTATGTGTAGTTTTTCTACATATAATGACATTCAAATTTCGAACGCCGACGCCCGCCTGCATGCCGCCCCTAGTTTGTGTGTGAAGTCAGTACTAACATTCAAATTTCGAACACCGAAAAGCTAAACAACTGCAGAGTCACAATGCCGGTCAAACATGCGGTTCCCGAACACATCAAACAGAGCTTATGATATATGTGTAGATAAACTAGTGTATGTAACTGTACATAATTAGGCATTACAACTCTCGAGTGATATTATTATGAAACTCGCCTTCGGCTCGTTTCATAAACCCACTCTCGAGTATTAATGCCCTCCATTATGTAGCAGTCACATAAACTACTATTATGTACAAAGGTGTTGTGTTTTTATGTTCATTAATATAGAGATACCTTTTGTAGCCAGTTATAGCCCGCTAGGACACCGATATACCTAGTATCTAGCTGCGTACAATTACGCAGCATTGGGCACAGGGTACGGGCGTCGCTGTAGGATCATTGAGATGCACGCAATCAAATCGCCCGAGCTACTAGACTCGCGGCCTTAACCGTGTGACCGTAAATCCAATCTTTGATAGCCAAAATTACTGGCTTACGCGAAAAAAATACTGAATTGTGCGAAAAACTGAGAGCGACTAGAAATCTGAAAACAGCAAATTCAAGACATGAATTGCTTACTGCTAATTGCAACATAAAATCCAAAACGAGCGTTGGATTTTGTCCTTACATGTCAAATAATCAAGCTAACACGAAGGATAAAGGGGGTGAGTGAAGAGAAACTTCCCAGACCCAAAACTTCGCCCAGACAGTCTTTATTAATTGACCAAATTATCTTTAATCAGCCAATATGCCTTGTCTAATACCATTAAGTATTTTTTTCGCTCACTTCATAATTTTTGGCTCTTTTTCAGTAATTCCGCTGTTCAGGGTCATCAGCTCATTTGTTTTCGCTCGTTTTATTATTTCCCATTATGAATGTTACGTGCACATGTAGCAGTTAGAAAACATTGCGTGCGTCTGTTCTTTGGGTTATTATTAATAAAAGGGGTCGAGATACCGAGTTCATCCCTAAAGTAGTCCTTATTTACCTTTAGGGAGGCCTCGGTGACGAGTTAATCCCCTCTCAAGTTTTAAGCCTAAAGTTAATGCATACGTGGGTAGATACTTGCTGCTACACTGCTGATTCCAAGCACATCTAAGGGCTAAGGAACACTGTTTTATATCGAGGACTTCTGTGGCGTTGCGGTTCAAGGCTCTGCCTCCCAACGAGAGGTCCAGGGTTCGAATCGGATGACATTTAATTAGCTGACCATATTTTGGGGAATAGTAGTATTATCAACAACTTTCCCGAGAAATACATCGTCGTAGACGATTTTTTTATTTATTTTCGAAAATATAATGTATATACGCAAGAACCTCACAACATTTTCCAAATGATAGCTGTAATGTTAACCTAAGAAATAATCACAGACTAGTTGCGCCCCGGTTTAGACTCGCGAAAGTTAGGAATTATTTCAAGGGTCAATGTATTCTCTCCTCTGGAGATTTTGAAATTGCCATTTGAGCAATGCAAAAGCTATGTAAAAACGACATTATCTAAGAAGGGAAACTATAATGTTCAAGATTCCTTAGATGACGGGATTTTATGGGGTTAATCTAAATCAACACAGAACTCGTTGTAAATAATTTTGTAATTATTATCTTCCTGCTTTTTATTTATAATAATTGATATAGAGAAGAGGCCAAAAATTACGTTTGCTAATGTGAATATCTACCGTAGTAAATAAATTATGACTTTAGACTTTATGCCAAGTTTCAAGGTTTCTTCCGATTGGGACCGATATTGACATATTTTTGAGTTACCAAGTTAACAAGAACTAACATAAACTAGTAGCCTCGTGGGCAGTAGACCTCGCTAACAGGGGCGACTGTGAACCAATTTACAGGTAAGAATTTTAGATTCAATCAAAACCAAGTAGTAAAGGAGCCGCACCAATAACTTTGTAAACTACATTTTGCGATTTAAAATACAATCAATTGACTTAAAACACACAAAAAAAATCTGACGTCATAACTCCCCCCCCCCCCCCCCCCATGCTGAGCTGGCAAAAAACATGGAAAACATTGTTAAGTCCTTCGGAGAGCGGATGGACAGATATGAAAATGAGCTGCATGCAGCTACACCTGCTCCTGCCCCGAAGAACATGGCTAGCCTGGCAAGTGAGTTTTCAAATTTCAAAGTCCTCATATGGAAGTGCCTTGCCATGCTAAAATCACAGTTGACGCTCTTGACACTGGGATTGGACCGGCATGAGACAGCCTCCAGGCGGAAGGTGCTGCTGGTGCATGGTGTGCCTGAAGTAGCTGATGAAGAGCCAGGAGCTGTTTTGAGGTTATTACTCACTGACCAACTTAAGGTGTCGGACGAGTGCATTGGTGCTGTCAGTGTGGTCCACCGGCTAGGTGCTAAGGGGGCGAAAACCAGACCCCTGCTTGTTCGCTTCTCAACAGTGGCAGCCCGTAGCAAGGTGTGGGGACTGAAAAAGGCGCTCAAGGGTTCGGGCACAACTGTGACCGAATTTCTGACAAAAACGCGCCACCAAGTCTTCGCAGCGGCGCGCAGGCACTTCGGGATGAGCAGCGTCTGGACCTCCGAAGGCAGGATCATCGTTGCGCTGCCAGACAAGTCACGTCACAAAGTTGAGTGCATGGGTGACCTACAGCCGCTGACGTCTAGGTATCCGAGTAAGGACGTCCTGCCGCCATCATCCGACTCGGCAAAGAAGCCTGCAGCGAGCGTGAACTCCAGCGCCATCAAGACCGTCACGACCAGGAAGGGTGCTCAAGCTAAGTGAGGTGGTCGCATCTTCACAAGACCACTTATATCACAGGTATCATTCCACGAGGCGACTATTTTATCCGACAACTGTGAGGTAGTCCGCAATATCCATTGTCCAACCAATCCATTTCTATCGGTGTGTGTAAAGTTTTTGTTTCGACACTCTGACTAAACGTGTAGTGCGTAAGTGGTTTTTATTTCATCAGCTGTCATCTGTCAATTTGAAGCAAAGACGTATGGTTCGTGGTTTGTGTCTTTTCATTTTCGGATGTACGGACCGGACGGCCGCGGCCATTGGTTGCGTTTCGGTTCCATTCTTGGTCTTGTTTGTTTGTTAAATTAATATATATATTTTTGCCATGCTGTGTTCGTGATAAGTAGAAGTCAGAATCCAGAACTTATATGTGTGATTTAAATCTCTGTATTCGTCTATCTGTAGTAGTTATTGTTATTTGTTACTTGTGAGATGATATAACAAACAATCTCTTTCCTCAATCCTAGGGTGGGTCTGGGTCTAAGCATGAAGCTTATTGATTAGAAATTTTAATTAGTTTACTTTTGATTTTAGAATATTTATAACTTAATAGGTATATATAATATTTTATATTGATAAGTATATTTATATATATGGATATTCTACCTGATCTTATTAATCAAAGTTTCCTTTCGTGTTCTTCTAGCGACGATGATTTTTTGAGTGCGGAAAGCAATGACTCCTCTATAGAGGAACCCCTATCTGTCAAAATTAAGACTGTCTTTGGTGGTGTGGAGAAAAATCTAAACATCGTACATATAAATGCACAAAGCATCCATTCCAGCTATCCGGACCTGCTCGATGCTTTTAGTGAACAATGCGTGGACGGCATTCTTGTCTCCGAGTCGTTTCTCAAGCCCTCGCTGCCATCCTCATTGTATTCCCTTCCAGGTTACAGGCTGTACAGGAACGACAGAGTCGGGAAGGCCGATGGGGGCGTCGCTATCTATCTACGTGCGGAAATTCCGTGCAAGGTGATCAGTGCGTCCCCTAGTCAATACTCCGAGTCTGCTGAACATCTCTTTCTCGAAATCATTCTTCACCACAACAAGGTCCTCCTCGGTGTTCTTTATAGTCCCTCTCTTCGCATCGATTATTTCGATTCCTTTGAATCACTCCTCAATGAACTGACACCACTTTATAATGATTCCCTCATTCTTGGTGATTTCAACACCTGTCTCCTTAAACACAATCCACGGTCTGCCAGACTCAAGTCCATGGTCGACTCCTTTAATCTGCATATTCTGCCGCTTGATGCCACCCATTTCCAACCTCATTGCTCTCCCTCGCTTCTCGACATTATGATCATCTCCAATTTGGACAAGGTCGCAATACACGGTCAGCTAAGTTCTCCTTTCTCTTATCATGACCTCATTTATCTCTCTTATAAGATAAGGCCTCTCAAGAGCAGAGCGAAATTCCTTTATATCCGGAACTTTAAGGATATCAACCATGAGTCCCTTTTGTCTGATGCCATGTCTATTGACTGGTCCCCTGTCACTACCAGTAAGACTGTTGATAATAAAATCGCCAATTTTAATTCTATAGTCCTGGGTCTCTATGACAAGCACGCACCTTCAAAAAAAGTGAGGGTTAAACACCACCCTGCCCCTTGGCTAACAGACACTATTAAGTGCCTAATGGCCAAGAGGAATAGAGCCAAGTGTAGATACCGCAAGAATCCGACAGATGATAATTTCCTCTCTTACAAATGTCTTCGCAACCGTTGCAACCGTCTCTGTCGCGATGCTAAACGTCGGCACATACACGAATGCATTGAGAACTACACTCCAGCTCAGGTGTGGAAATTCCTGAGAACGCTTGGTGTAGGTAAGGCCCGGGACCTACATGCTGGTAATGTAGATCTCAACGGTCTCAACCAGTTTCTTTCTACCCCGCCTGTTGTGATGGATCCCACTGTCAAACAAGCCACGCTTCAGAGCCTGCGCTCTAAGTCCTTACCCAACACCACACCATTCAACTTGAGTAATGTTGGAATCGATGCGGTCAAGAAGGCGCTATTGGCAGTCAATTCGAAAGCTGTAGGCGATGACAAAATTTGCCTTAAAATGCTACTGACAATCCTTGACGAACTATTACCAGCAATAACACACGTTATAAACTTTTCTTTAGCTAATGGTGTCTTCCCCACAGTGTGGAAGAAAGCTCTAGTCATCCCACTACCCAAAACCTCCAGTCCCACCTCCTTTAAAGAGTACCGTCCCATTTCAATCCTGCCCATCCTCTCCAAAGTCATTGAGACCATTGTCCATAACCAGCTTTCCTACTACCTCTCCTCAAACAACCTGCTAAACACGTTCCAGTCAGGATTCCGACCGGGTCATAGCACCGTCACGGCTCTGCTGAAAGTCACAGATGACATCCAGCTAGCCATGGACCGCAAACAGCTTTCCGTGTTGGCTTTACTTGATTTCAGTAGTGCCTTCAACAGCGTAGATTTCGACATTCTCGTTGAGCTTCTCAGATCCCTGAACGTCTCTTCCTTCTCTGCCAGCTGGTTCGACTCTTATTTGAGGGATCGGCAACAGCGAATCAGGACGGAAGAGACATCCACTGAATGGTGTGACCTCCTGTCAGGCGTCCCTCAAGGTGGTATTCTTTCTCCTCTTCTATTCTCGATTTTCATAAACTCCATCTCGGACATCCTGTCTTCTTCATATCATCTTTATGCTGATGATCTCCAGATTTATCGCCACTTCTCTCATAACGATGTAAACTCTGCTGTGGAGGCATTGAACGCTGATCTGGAGGGGGTGAGAAGCTGGGCTTCATCCTTCGGACTCCTGGTTAACCCGAGCAAGTCCCAGGCCATGATTATAGGCACCAGACAATCTCTTAACTTGTTGCAGCAACAGCCCATTCCACCTGTCACTTTTAATGGTACCACAATCGTGTATAGCGATAAAGCTAAAAACCTGGGTCTTATCTTCGACAACCAGCTGTCTTGGTCATCGCATGTCAATGAGGTCAGTCGACGAGTATTTGCTACTTTTCACTCTCTCAGGAAACTTCAGTACTTTTTGCCTCGACAGACCAAAATCACTCTCGCTCAGTCTCTCCTTCTACCTCTCATCGATTATGCTGATGTCTGCTGGGTCAGTGCTAATGAAGAATTACTGAACAAACTCGAACGACTTCAAAATCTCGGGATTCGGTTTATCTTTGGGCTGCGCAAATACGACCATGTATCACAGCATCGCAAAGAGCTGAAGTGGCTGCCAATACGTCTTCGTCGGGATTCTCACATCCTCAACATCCTCTACAACATTTTACGCAATCCACGCTATCCAACCTTCTTACGAGACCGTTTTCCATTTCTTTCTTCCAGCAGGCCTCGGAGAACTCACGCGCTTTCGATGCTCACAACCCCACAGCATAACACCGCGTCCTATGAGCATGGGTTTAGATTCCGGGCCATTCAATTGTGGAATGCACTCCCCTGCACTATCAGAGACAGTCCTTCTCTTAATATATTTAAAAGTCGCGTGAAGCAGCATTACCTTTCTCTTTAGAAATATAGGTAGTATGTATGTATTTATTAGTATATTTATTTAAAAATTATATATATTTATATAGTATTTATGTTTAGCATGTACGAGTATATTATATGATATTTATGTAAGCCCTCGTATATTTAGTTAATATTGTTTTATATTAGTTATTTAGATATAACATATATCTAACCATATGTTAGTTATTTAGATATGTACTAAATTATATTGTTGTACACATTGTCACCCCTGCTCAGCAATCGACCATTCCCATCCTAATTTGGTTTGCTGGAAGAGATCTCTTATTAGAGATAAGCTCGCCTTTGTACACTATTTTTATGTAAGTCTTGTTGTCCATTATTAGTTGTGTGCAATAAAGAAATTATGAAAATGAAATTATGAACATTGTTAGTCATTATTATCATTATCACATAAATCAAAATCTCAAAACAACGGGAATCTTTTTCCCAATGTCCCAGTGTCCTCCAGTGTCCTCCAGTGACTGTAGGCCATACAAGTACGTTGTAGAAATATTAGTACCCTGTGAGGCCTGTGATCTATTCGGCTCAGTCGACTGATCTTCATATGTCTGAAACTGAGAAAACCATGTGATTAGGGCGTATCAATCTATTTCGGTTAGGTACCGACGTAGTGGTAAGGAAATAGAGGTACCTATTCTATTACTGTTGATTGTTAAATATACTTCTATTTCTATAGCCATACTTTCCTCCCCCGGTAGGTAGGTTAGACACAGATGCAAGCTAGCATTATTTGTAGGTTTGGGTGCCGAGGTACTAACTTTTGGCGCGTTGGCACCATGCTGGCGCGGCAGGCACGTTATGCCTTTTTACCCCCAGATTGGCATAGCTTTAGCTTACCACAAGATAATGAAAGGAAATGATTAGGTAAATACTTACCTTTGAATTGTGTAAAATACACTTCCAGGCCCCACTGCTGCAGATAATCTTCGAGAGCATCTGAGCTCTGCTCGGCCATGGTTCTCTCACTCAGTTTTAAGTAGGTAGCTGACTGAAATAAAGATTCTCCTTCTGATTATGCTGATGAGAGAGACGACAAGCACAGAACTATTTTACTTTGGGGTTTTATGTAAAACGGAGACCCGTCTTCACACGATTGTCCCGAGAGGCGCAAGCGCAAGCAGCAAAATGAATAGAAAATCAACGTGTTTGACATGGCGTGTCGCGTCGTGTCGCGTCGATCGTAGCAAAATGCAGTTTTTGAAATTTTTCGCTCTTGCACAGATTAATAAAGAGTTGCTCTTGTCACTGTGCCGCACGGTCCGATTTTGTTTGACAAGACTACATTCAACTCGCGCGAGGACTGTTGGTAGTTCGTCATCCCGTAAACAAAAGTGTTTGGTTGTAAACAATCAAAATACGGCTATCATAAGATAACGCTTTGTTTAGTTCAACATATTAGTTTATTGTTAATTACATAAGTTTTGTTGCATTGCAGTTTTGTGTGTAAAAATAACAAACTTAATTGAGATAATAGTAACAAGATGTTTGTTTAGTGTTTAACAATAATAATTGTTTGATAATTCAGCAAGCCTTTAGTAACGAATAGTCTAAGAATTAGTATAAACTAAGTAAACATGTATTGTTGCAAGTTACCAATCCAATTTGTTTACTTTATTAAGGTTATACATGACTAAATCTTAGCTATTAAACAACCGAACTGAAAATAACCAAACCAGTTTTGTGTTTCGTAAATAAACTACTTTAATTATTTCAAATTAAGTTTATTGACGACTAACTGAAGTATGGTTAAAAAGGCGATAACCGAAAAAGTTTTGTTATTAATTTTTTTCAGTGAACAAGCTAAACAACTGCAGAGTCACAATGCCGGTCAAACATGCGGTTCCCGAACACATCAAACAGAGCTTATGATATATGTGTAGATAAACTAGTGTATGTAACTGTACATAATTAGGCATTACAACTCTCGAGTGATATTATTATGAAACTCGCCTTCGGCTCGTTTCATAAACCCACTCTCGAGTATTAATGCCCTCCATTATGTAGCAGTCACATAAACTACTATTATGTACAAAGGTGTTGTGTTTTTATGTTCATTAATATAGAGATACCTTTTGTAGCCAGTTATAGCCCGCTAGGACACCGATATACCTAGTATCTAGCTGCGTACAATTACGCAGCATTGGGCACAGGGTACGGGCGTCGCTGTAGGATCATTGAGATGCACGCAATCAAATCGCCCGAGCTACTAGACTCGCGGCCTTAACCGTGTGACCGTAAATCCAATCTTTGATAGCCAAAATTACTGGCTTACGCGAAAAAAATACTGAATTGTGCGAAAAACTGAGAGCGACTAGAAATCTGAAAACAGCAAATTCAAGACATGAATTGCTTACTGCTAATTGCAACATAAAATCCAAAACGAGCGTTGGATTTTGTCCTTACATGTCAAATAATCAAGCTAACACGAAGGATAAAGGGGGTGAGTGAAGAGAAACTTCCCAGACCCAAAACTTCGCCCAGACAGTCTTTATTAATTGACCAAATTATCTTTAATCAGCCAATATGCCTTGTCTAATACCATTAAGTATTTTTTTCGCTCACTTCATAATTTTTGGCTCTTTTTCAGTAATTCCGCTGTTCAGGGTCATCAGCTCATTTGTTTTCGCTCGTTTTATTATTTCCCATTATGAATGTTACGTGCACATGTAGCAGTTAGAAAACATTGCGTGCGTCTGTTCTTTGGGTTATTATTAATAAAAGGGGTCGAGATACCGAGTTCATCCCTAAAGTAGTCCTTATTTACCTTTAGGGAGGCCTCGGTGACGAGTTAATCCCCTCTCAAGTTTTAAGCCTAAAGTTAATGCATACGTGGGTAGATACTTGCTGCTACACTGCTGATTCCAAGCACATCTAAGGGCTAAGGAACACTGTTTTATATCGAGGACTTCTGTGGCGTTGCGGTTCAAGGCTCTGCCTCCCAACGAGAGGTCCAGGGTTCGAATCGGATGACATTTAATTAGCTGACCATATTTTGGGGAATAGTAGTATTATCAACAACTTTCCCGAGAAATACATCGTCGTAGACGATTTTTTTATTTATTTTCGAAAATATAATGTATATACGCAAGAACCTCACAACATTTTCCAAATGATAGCTGTAATGTTAACCTAAGAAATAATCACAGACTAGTTGCGCCCCGGTTTAGACTCGCGAAAGTTAGGAATTATTTCAAGGGTCAATGTATTCTCTCCTCTGGAGATTTTGAAATTGCCATTTGAGCAATGCAAAAGCTATGTAAAAACGACATTATCTAAGAAGGGAAACTATAATGTTCAAGATTCCTTAGATGACGGGATTTTATGGGGTTAATCTAAATCAACACAGAACTCGTTGTAAATAATTTTGTAATTATTATCTTCCTGCTTTTTATTTATAATAATTGATATAGAGAAGAGGCCAAAAATTACGTTTGCTAATGTGAATATCTACCGTAGTAAATAAATTATGACTTTAGACTTTATGCCAAGTTTCAAGGTTTCTTCCGATTGGGACCGATATTGACATATTTTTGAGTTACCAAGTTAACAAGAACTAACATAAACTAGTAGCCTCGTGGGCAGTAGACCTCGCTAACAGGGGCGACTGTGAACCAATTTACAGGTAAGAATTTTAGATTCAATCAAAACCAAGTAGTAAAGGAGCCGCACCAATAACTTTGTAAACTACATTTTGCGATTTAAAATACAATCAATTGACTTAAAACACACAAAAAAAATCTGACGTCATAACTCCCCCCCCCCCCCCCCCCCCGGGGAAAATCGAGAAAAGCTCTCGACAAAAAATAATAATCAAGGAATACGTGTGACAAGTTTTATGAGGACCGCTTGAAAACTGTGGCCCCTAGACCGGAACTGACAGACACACATTGAGACATAGATACAGACGAAAGCAAAATCGGCCTTCTATATCTTGTCGAAATGGAGCCCTTCGCTTCACTTCACAACTCCCTTTGCAGTAGGAGCAAGACGACACGGGTGTCCCTGTGCTCCTAACTGTAAGAGTATTTAGTAGGAGTACGAGGACGAACCAGTCTCAGTGCTGATCAAAAATCTGTCCATATTGCAACTGAGGGATGAAAGTAACGTGTAAGTAGCTTATGTATTTCAATCTTAGAAATCAAAATAACATACAACTATTTTCTTTCAAATCTTCGACTTCAAAGCCAAAAGTTCCAAGCAGTTCTATTCAGCCATTTACTTACATCAAAAGGCTTTCTCGGAAAAATTCTGACTTCCATCCAACTAATCCTGGTAATGGGAAATGCTTCGTTCCCGATTCCCCGCACGTCTATCGGACAGGAAGAGGACAATAATCTATCGGTAGAACAATAATCTACCGTAAACGTAGTCGGTTTTGAAGGAATTAGAGTCCCCACACTAGGATCCCTCCCAGGTGTGAGCAAAAACTAGGGAAAAGTACGAGAGTCGTTAAAAGTCCTGTAACATTTTATGTTTTGCACAAAACAATGGCTTACACATACGAATGGGAAATGTAATCAATTTCAGAATCATCGGCAGACAAATGACTTCAATTTCAACTACTTTTATTATTTTATCTACACAGGTATCATAAACACTCTTTACTGCGTACAAAAACCACACGTTACGATCAGCATAATGTAAAAACTACTTGGTAAAAACTCATTTCCTTATCTGAAAAATTACACATTATTACCATAATGTGTAATTTTTCTACACATTATGACATTCAAATTTCGAACGTCGACGCCCGCCTGCGTGCCGCCCCTTATTTGTCTGTGAAGTTGGTTCTGACATTCAAATTTCGAACGCCGACGCCCGCCTGCGTGCCGCCCCTAGTTTGTCTGTGAAGTTGGTACTACAGAACAAGCTAAACAACTGCAGAGACACAATGCCGGTCAAACATGCGGTTCCTGAACACATCAAAGAGAGCTTATGATATGTGTGTAGATAAACTAGTGTATAAACTCTCGAGTGATACTCGCCTTCGGCTCGTTTCATAAACCCACTTTCGAGTATTAATGCCCTCCATTATGTAGCAGTCACATAAACTACTATTATCAACCCACGCATATCCAAAAGCCGCACCTTACGACCAGCTGAATGATATACTACTTGGTAAAAACTCATTTCTTATCTGAATATTGATCCATTTTGACCATAATCTATCAAGACTTGCATATCAATATTTCGGCATATTATGACATTCAAATTTCGAACGCCGACGCCCGCCTGCGAGCCGCCCCTAGTTTGACTGTGAAGTTGGTACTACTGAATAAGCTAATCAAGTGCCGCGCAATGATCAATTCCACAATGCTGGTCGAACATGCGGTTCCTGAACACATCAAAGAGAGCTTATGATATGTGTGTAGATAAACGAGTGTATGTAACTGTACATAATTTGGCATTAAAACTCGTCTTCGGCTCGTTTCATAAACCCGCTCTCGAGTTTGAATGCCCTCCATTATGTATCAGTCACATAAACTACTATAACCGCATAGGTATGATAACTGGTTTGAAGTGGTTTATTTCGTAAAAACAGATATATTTAAAATGTTTTTTTTTTGTTTATTAGTTGCGTGAAACATAATAAAAGCACCATGCAAAATATTGACCGACCGACCGACCATCCGTACGTCAGCCGGGCGGTATCTCATGAATCGTAATCGGTAGCGAGTTGGCATTTTCACAGAATGTGTACATCTGTTGTCGCTACAGCAATAAATAATGAAATTCACGAGATTTTATAAATCAAAGGCTCCCCATACAATACGCGTGCCTTTATACACCTGCGACTGTATGGGGTCTGGCTCAACACAGACCTTGCTGTTAATAATTTTGTAATTATTTATTCCTACTTATTAATTATGATATAATGATATTATAAAATTTGTATTAGTTAAGCATAAGCAATTTTTAAAAGAGATCTAAAAATCAATCTGGTGGTGGTGGGTGTTTCTACGCCCTTCTCTCCCACAGTGGTCCAATGTAGAGAAGTGGCAAAAAATGACGATTGTTAAGTATATGTAAATATCTACAGTAATAAAGACATTTGGAATTTTAGAATTTTGGAATAAATGTCATGTCGCGATTTTCTGGTAACACTTACCGTCCTCGATGGCGCAATTGGTTTGACGTCGCATCCGCAATCAGTGTAGGAAGCAGGAATAATTACGCGTCGAAAAAGTATGCGAATCGAACATTCAGTGACTCTTATGGCCAATGAAATAAGGCTCATTTCATCTAAACTCGAACACTTTTTCACAATGGTAATTATTCCTGCTTGAGCCACTGTAGGGCCTGGCATCAAAACCAAGTTTGAACATTTTATTTTTGTTTTATTATTTTGTAGTCCTTAAGATTTCTTGTACGACAGTGAGGCCATCGTGTGTGAGCCCTACCAGCACTTGAATCGCTCAAGTTTATTGATCTGTCTACCCCGTCAACTGCTCAGTGTATTTATCTATTGGCTGTGTGGCGCGCGATTGGTTTCTCGCCTTCTTGACAGGTGTGATTGAGAGCCGGGGTGGCGCGGGGGCATGCGGGGGGGAGGAGGGATAATAAATCGTGCTTTTCCGCGGCTGTGTCGTTTAGAATTAAGATTAATAATAAATGTGTATGTTCTTTTGCCGCGTTTCTTCAGCTATCGAACACGAATAAGGTAGGTACTTTCGTTTCCTTTGTGGTATGGCGGTCGAGGCTGTGCTTCCTTGTCAAGACGTCCCGGGTTCGAATCCCGGCTGGGGTGGGAGAAAAAAACCCAGTATTTGGATTTTTACATGTTTGTGACATGGCTGTTTATGATATCCAGGGAGTGGAGCCAGAAGCAATGTATGTGCCTTTATGTGAATGTAACTGATATTTCACGAATTAGGTTTTGTTCTCATTACAAGCGACAGTGAGCGGCCGATCCGAAAATGTATTGTTACCTTACGATTATGATTTCCATGCAATAAAGAATATGATTATGAACACACGGCGCTGACTAGCGATGAGTCTCGAGCCGCTCAATGAACACACGGCGCTGACTAGCGATGAGTCTCGAGCCGCTCAATGAACACACGGCGCTGACTAGCGATGAGTCTCGAGCCGCTCAATGAACACACGGCGCTGACTAGCGATGAGTCTTGAGCCGCTCACCGGCTGTGAGCAATGATAACATGCCTCAACGCTATTGCAATAGAACAGCTGATTCCGTGCTTGAAAACAGGAAATATTAACTGCACATCAAAAATAGTTATTTGCACAGCAAATATCAGGGAAAATGCTGCGGTAGCTTAGGTGAAGGGTAAAGGGGGTGAGCGAAACGAAGCCCCTTTATCCTTCGTGTTAGGTTGAACATGCAAGAACAACAAAAAATACTTAAAACATAAATTTGAGTACACATAAACATTTAAAACATAAAAAGTCTTTTTGCTGATCCTTTTTTGCTGTGCAAATCAGTATTTTTGATGTGCGATTAAATACTAGCCCTTGAAAACAAACTGATTATTCCAAGCTCTCTTTTTGATTAATAAATACAAACTTCATAGTTAGCTGACAAACTGGGGAGGCCACATACCTAGTCGGTCCATAAGTTCTGTCACAAATATTTTGCCGCATAGTAAATAATACCAAGTTTATTTTTATTTAATACTATATATGGTTTGATAGCTCATTAAATACTGATTAATTAGAACGATTATTGGATTTAAATGCTTAAAGCCATATTACACAAATGCTAGTTTCTTCAGAGATTTTGCACTTTTTTACCCAATCAAAAATACGGACGTGATTCACTTTATCTTTTTTCCATGACTCTTAAAACCTTTCAAACTTACGTGAGATTTTAGTCAGAACCCTCCCTGAACCCGTTACCTTCATTTTAAAGCATAAGATAATTAAGTCTGGGTAAAACTAATTTTCATATTCACATTTTACGTAGTGTACTTGTTGCCCACAAGATCATTTTTATACGTTTTTCTGAAAACGTAAAAAGTACGTAAAGTTCTCTTTGGGAGCAGTTGGAACTGAAAGCTAACAGAAAATCAAATGCTAGTTGTTAAGCATGGTCTAAAATCGAGGTTTCAGAATAAATAAAAAAAACCTTGTTGGTTATCTGGAACAATGTTTTTTTATTAAATTTGTGGTAAGTGGTATTTTTGTCAGTTGCGGCGTGTTTTGGGTTCGCGATTGTCTCAAGTTATAAGGTTTTTTGTCATATTGCGATAATCGTACAAAATGTATTGTATTGCAATTTGATTCGTATAAAATAAGCTTCTTAATCATGTATAATACGAATAAGAAAAAGTTTATTGCTGAGTTTTATCTATCAAAAACCTTGTGACAGAACTTAAGGACCGACTAGGTACAAAAACCGGGTATCCTAGTATTGGGCCTACCACTAAGTCAAGGCGATGTGACTCTCTGTCTAAGAATATTTATGAGTACCTCCTACTATCATTCCCAATACATTTTCGCCCAATTAAATATCACCCTGTATACATGTGAGCCGAAAACAGCGGGCCAACGAACCTGTTATCCGGGGTCCGGCGCCGGACCGTAAGCCGGATAATTACCGGACCAGGATCGCTCCGGCAGGAAACACAGTATGCCATTGATGTTGTTAGAAAAGGTTTTATGGATTATAGTTTAATTTCGAGCTCCTTTCATCATCAGGATACAGTAAGTAGGGATTAAAATATGAAAAAAAAAATGTTTACTTAAAGCAGCTATGATTAAATTTTCCTCGAACCAATTAGGTAAATGTTTATTTTATTTAAGAAAAATTAAATATTATCTACGTATTTTAGGGAAATTCGTTGCGTCCGATGTTAAAATGATGCTTTAGATTTCTTTACTAGGCAAGACACTCTTGTATAGCTTTACTACATATAGCTAGATTACTACGTCAGTTTAACAAAGCTATGTATTGTATATCTATCTACGTTTGTATGTATTGCACAGCAGCAGCAGAAGGTTTTTAAAGAAAATCGATACCAAGAATGAACAGATAAGCGCTTTAAAGAGTGTTAAAAGATGGTCCCATTCTCTTAGCCTCCCTTCTGTACTTATCTTTTAATGAAATGTCCATCGAAGTCGTAATTTTACCTTTTTGCAAGTCTTGATAGATTAATGGTTCCTCCCGGCAGTGAGGAAGAAAGTAAAGTAAGTAACTGTTAACTTATTCAAAAACTGTATTTCAGTATGTGGTGATAAATACTTACTTACACCTAACGTTTAGGTTAGGTAAAGTGATAACTTTTTATATTCTGTCTGACCGCTTTAACCTCAAAGCTTTAACTTTACTGCAATTTTCATCACATTTTCGGAATACGTTCTGATCTGTCATATAAGGTACTAACATTTAACATTTAGCAAATATTATGCTGCTGTCACTTCTAATTAAAGCATTATTGACAATCATTCGTGTAGAACAATAAACGTGGAGTAGCGATACTAGTGGCTACACTAAAAGCTTTACGCTTTTATCTTTGAAATTATCTATGTCATTGCCTTTGGCCACAAAATATGTATAATTTAAAACAGGTGTAATTAAATGAAGCACCCAACAACTGCAATATTAAGGCTTATGTTTAAATGATTACCAAAAACGCACCTATTTTACTAACAATAAATTCGAAATGACTGCCAGAATGGATAAATGTCCACCAAATTGTGTTTGGATAAATGATCACCAAACTTCTTTTTATGTTTTGTGTACTTAAGTTTAAGTTTTAAGTATTTTTTGTTGTTCTTACATGTTCAACCTAACACGATAGATAAAGGGGGCATCACTTCGCTCACCCCCTTTACCCTTCACCTAAGCTACCGCAGTATTTTGCCCTGATATTTTTTGCAACTTTTGGTGTTCATTTATCCATTTTGGGTAGGTAAAAAATATTTTGGTGATCATTATATTTGTTGCCCAATATTAATGCAAGTGGTAGGCATGGTATGGTACCATATGGTACCATAGTGGTCTAGACAGGATGTGGCGTGAACCCAACGACTGCATCTGTGGTCCCATATATATGGGACCACAGATGCAGTCGTTGGGTTATATAGAGATATAGATATGCTCTATATATATATAGAGCATATCTATATCAGAGTATGACACTCTGGGCTATGATATGTACATATGTATATTGTAACGAAACAGTCGGCGGTTCTACTGAACTTTATATTTAGTTAGATTCCGAGCACTCCTCAATATAAACTCAAAGAGGATAGTTGTGAAACGTTCATAAAAGATAACATCTGGATGTATTCAATACACATTTTAGCTGTCTGTAGTTTTAGAAATGATATTTAGGTCAATATTCCAAAAAATATACTTTTTAAAAGGTTTTCCGAATATTTTCATAGTCTACGTTCGGGTTAAGAATGTGTCAATGTGAGAAAGGAGGTTAAAGCCCACCTGCACTCAATAAACAATACACGTCATCAACAAATAAAAATGATGCGCCTGAGTTCACAAGTATTGCATTCAGCTAAAACATAATTCCCTGTCCCGGGTTGCAGTCCCGGTGGGGGCAAATATTTGTTTGATGAGAACGGATGTTTATACCCTGGTATGGTTGTCTATCTATCTAAGTATAATATTTATCGTATCGTATCGTATCGTATCGTTGTCTAGTACACAAGATACAGGGAATCCTAGTTTGGGGCTAGATCAATGTGTAAATAGTGACCAAGTTATTATTATCATTAATTAACACTCTGTGGAGGTACCGCATACAACGCCAGCGGAAATCATCAAGTGCTTGAATGTACGTACATTGAATGTGTTGACTGGTGGTTGATACTGTAGTTATTTAAAAGGAATTACATACAATCAAGGTTCTTTCCCAGCATGGAAGAAATAATGAAGAATATCCGGCTCTTGGATGTTTATAATTATGTTTGTGGGGTCGCTGTTTCTGGTTCACATCACACCCACGACACATGACATCATGATTTGTGGAGTCGCAGCAATGTATATTCTTGTATGTTAACGTTTATATTAATGTTTTCCACATTAGTGGTAGCAGGCAGGAATTATACAAGAAAGAAGGTCATAATTTTCCAGTTCAGAATTAACAGAATCTCGGTACAACCTTCGAGAAATGAAAAATAGGTTAGGCAAGTTATCGTTAAAAACCTAGAATCGTATTCATTGAACGCATTCAAACAAAAGTAAAGTATCGAAATAAACTCGATACCTCCCGAACTTCAGTCTCTGGGTAAAGTTTCAAAAGATCCGGCTCACGTTTCATATCTAACGATCTCTGCCGGACCCGAGTGCAAATAAAAACTTTCAAAAGGGGCGTGTTGAATTACTGGCTGAACGTGGCTCTCAGCAGCTCCGCGATCTAGGCGAACACAGAACTTGAATAGACACTGTGCCAGGTGGAATCATTTGAGTGTTACTGGTGCTGACAGCAAATTCATTAAAACTTTAGAATCGACGATATGATTTACGACGTCATTGCAATGAAGTAACAGTATTTTTCAATAAAGAATTATGTAATCTTTATAAATTTTATTGGGTCGGCGAAAAGTACTCAGACGACAGACATTAATACTAGCAGACACCGCAAACACGGTCAAATGTATGAGAACCGAGCGTGTTTTTTTTAACTACCTACTGTGACGTCACGAGCGCATTTTAGTGATGGGTTGACATGTTAATCGTAAAACCAATTTAAAGGTGCGCCGCCAAATCGATTCGAAGGGATCGCGCCGCCGCCGCGCCGCCGACATATATCTGTGGGCACCACCTGCCACGCTTAGCCTTTTTGTCTTTTCTGTTCTTTATGGCACATAGATATTTAAAACGTAGGTACATTAAAACACAACATATGAAATATATAATGAATACATATCAATACTAAATAATATGTCACTTTTGTAATTTTATAACTAAAACTATTTATATTTAGACAAAGTCGAATTTCCAGCGATATTGCATGAATCGTCGCATTGTAGGTACAACACTATCTGGTTAAATCGACAGAAACTTAGAAAATCAACTGTACCATGCAACTATAGTTTGCTTCGCTGTTCATTGAGGGCTACGAAACAGGTGTCATGAATTGTGTAAAGTGGAAGCAGCAGTGGATAAGGTCCTTGGGAAATAAACGCTATGTATTAAAATATCTTAGTAAAAACGGGAGACACTACTCGAAATACAAAATAATTGATTATTAATAAAATTAAGCGAATTTCAAAAAGAAAATTAATTTCATATGAAACAAAACGCCGTCATTTCCTTTGCAATCAACTCTACATGAGTTTTTGGAGTTTATAACTGCACAGTAAGGCATTTTTTATTAATACACGGCTAACATTTAGAACAGCCAGAGAGCACCTGAGGGACCGAAGTAGGTACAGTTGTCTAAATAGAGTACTGAAGCAGGAATAATTACAAGCCAGTATTTTATTACCTGTCATCGAGTCAACACTCATCAACATCACACAAAAATGAATTGGTCATTATTTACACAAACGATTGCGACAATCAGGAAATATAGAGGGTGATATAGACATACGTCATGCTAGATTGACAATGGGTTTGAAGTCACCACTATCTTCATACGAGGCAGCTAATAAAGCATACGTCGATCAATTAATAAAAGCAGAGTGAAAATTCAGATAAAATGAACCTTATGTCAATTAAACATCATTTTAAAAAAAAAATCGACGCGTTGATTTGAATTATTCCTGCTTCCTACACTGGTCTGTGACTAACACCATGGCTTTCAACTGAACGAAAAGAAAATCCTCTTTACTTTTCCAATTGCCTAAAAATCCAATTTTTAACAATCCGTTCGAAACAAACCATCAGTCAAAAGACAAATAGGGCGTGTGCCTCCATTAAAAATAATTTGTTCCATTAAGCTTAATTAAAACTCTTATCAGCAGCCGGAGCAGAACTGAAATTATGCGAGTGGAATGTGCTGTGTAATCAGATCCTGCCAAGCCTTTAAGACTCAGTTCTGGCTGTTGAGGTGGGGGGCGCCGCATTCGCCCGTAGTCTCCTGGCGGGGTAGAGGAACTGGCGGGGTAGCGGGCGGCGCGGAATAGCATCGGGCCGCCCGGATACTTTAGAAATTAGGTTTTTTCGAATTTACTGAAAAACGGATATAAGCTAATGGATAAAATTTAAGGATTAATACGGAGCTCTAAAAGAGTAAAATTTTGTTATAAAAATGATGAGAAAAATCCGTAATTTTATATTAAAATTATTGAATCCCCTTTTAAATATGGACTTTGTTCAGGATTTTTTACGATCGAGCCAAATTAATCCAATCGCGTAACGACATAGTATTTAAACTAGATTATCTCTTTGTGAATAACATATAATTTTTGAGACCTATAAATTTATTGGAAGTTATTTTTTTTATTTATTTTTTTGCCAAAGCTCTCTTCAGTGGTTTTGTGTGATCTTGGGCCTTAAAGTTATACGGAAGAATTCTGGCGGCGGAAACCCCTATTCAGAGGACTCAGGGTGGAAAATCGGGCGGCTAAAGTGTACACGTGGATGAAGAGTTGAGAAACTGGAGACAAAAAAATAACATAGTGAGTCGCGGTTCGGGCTGGCGATGGGAAGGCCTTCAATGGTCTTACAACAGGTGACGTTGAAGACGGTCCTACCATTTTTTTCCCTTCGGCGCATGAATGTGATAGATATTGTAGTGGACAGTTAACTTCACACCGACCCGCGTCTTGGCGGCAAGACACTTTTCCGTTATAGGCTTTGAATTTTACTACCATGGCATGAGGTTCAAAACTGCGATGGAAAAAAGGATTGGGTTGCTGAGAGGTTAACATTGGATGAAATGGGAATTGGATGAAAAATAAAATGGATGAAATGTACCTAACCGAAGCTAACAAAACATTTTTGGTAATGTTTAATCTAAAGTTGGAGAGAATTGGACGTAACGAATCAATGTTCTCAAATATTTATCTGAACTTCCAATTATCTCGTTAAGGTGTTACTTTAGGACGAATATAAAAAACCGGTCAAGTGCGAGTCTAAATCGCGCACGAAGGGTTCCGTACCACCGTTCAATGGAAGCGATGGTGTGGAGTGAATAGTTTGGATTTTACACAGCAAAATATTGTTTACAAAGTTATTGGTGCGGTTACTTTCACACTCCATGTACGTAACCAGGTGCATCCATAAGTTTGTATGTGGTATTGTTGTATGGGAGCCCCCTTAAATATTTATTTTATCCTGTTTTTTAGTATTTGTTGTTATAGCGGCAACAGAAATACATAATCTGTGAAAATTTCAACTCTCTAGCTAGCTAGGTTCTTGAGATACAGCCTGGTGACAGACGGACGGACGGACGGACGGACGGACAGCGAAGTCTTAGTAATAGGGTCCCGTTTGGAACCCTTCGGTTACGGAACCCTAAAAAAGAATGGCCGTCTCCAATGGCATGTGTTCGATTTTAACTCTGAAATTATCCCATTATTGACCGAGCGAACGAAGAGAGCGAAGCGTCGTCGTTTCAGGATTGGGAAAAAATGCTTTCGTATGTCCGGATGTTATACTCTATAGGCCGTATTTCTCAACTTAATCTCGTTTTTTAATCAGGTTTGATAATCAAATAGTTTTTGTAAAGTGGGGGTTTTGAAATTTCAAAAAACCGCTACACTCCATGCAGCTCGACGGATTTTAACAAATGAATTGTCGTTGGATTCGTAGTGACCGTGAGAGAAACAGGCTAAATAATTTTAGTGAAAAGTCAATAGGTCGGGTTTAACCGCAAAGTGTAGTTTGCAAAGTTATTGGTGCGGCTACTTTCATACTCCATGTACGTAACCAGGTGCATTCATAAGTTTGTATGTGTTCAGCTCGGCTACAGATCACAGAGTAGTAGTAGTAGTTTTAACAATCATATTTGGGATCGGTTCGGGTAGTTATCGTGCAGACCGAACACGAATATTTACAGATGGAAAGTGTTCCGCTATTCGTGAGCGGGGCTCAATAGCTCGGAAGTTTTATCATGTAATTCTGACATTAGGACGGCCCGAATTAGTTTTTTATTGCGACGCTTATATAAGCGATGTTCTGGTTGGTCATTTTTTTAAAAGCGATTGGAATTCCTGGATTTCAACATACTGGAGATACATAATAAGACAATAGAGCTTAAGACGAGCGAATGGCGACAGAACTCGGCGCGAGTAGGTATTTACCAAAATACAAGCTATCTCAGAGATATAAGAGCGCAATTGCCTAAATTTTCGGCCGAATTATGCTTTTGGGCGGTAACGTTTTTCTACCCCTAAACATTTATAGAATAAGACAAATTTGGTCTCATTCGTTTCCACACATCATAAACGACGCTTGTAGCTTTTCCTTTTTTTGAAAATCTGGCTTGATTGGTTAAAAATAAATAAAATGCTCAAGGGTTTTTTTTGGTCAAAAAAGTGAATGTTTAGGTCCTTATATTTACTAAAATACAAAATATTTCAAAAAAAAACAAAACGCACGAGCATAGTTTTTCATAGTATCTCAAACATGTGAAAAAATTGTGAAAATCGGACAAGGTTTAAGGGGTGAAAAAGGTTACCGCTTATTGTATGGAGGCTCGCGCCCACACGATTCTCTTAATAGCTCGATTCTATATCTCCTGACATATCCTGATCCCTTTCCAATAAAAAAGTACAATCGCTTTAAATGACAGCCCGTATCAAATAAACGCGTTCTAATTGGTCCACGTCAATTTGAGGCTAAACATAAACATTTATATACAGCGACATACATTGCTTCTGATTCCACCCTAGGATAACCTGTGTCTTGACATCCAAGACCTGTTTTTTTTTCCTTGATCCCCAGCCGGCGATCGAACCCGGGACCTCTCGCATGGTAGGCAGATCCACAACCTCACCGCCACAGTGGTCGCCATCAGTTAGCGAGCACCATTCAACACATCGATTTGTTCAAAGGATTGATACCACAGATACAGAATAGAGTGACAGCTTCTCCAGAGCACACTCGGTCTATGTCCGCGAGATAATTATAAGCGACTCCCTCACACCTGCTCGCTGGGACGACTAGCATGAGCATGAGACAACCCGCGCTGATGGCGCAAATTGCTATTTAGCAGACTTGTCACAAGTGCGCATCTGTGGTAGACGCCCGAGCGTTCAAGTAGGCACGGCGGCGATTATCGAGACAGATTTCACTTAAACCTGACTAACCGTGTCACTACAAAAAATGTTACACATAATTTAACCTCAAAGCAAACGTCAAATACTTTACATGTATTGTTGTCTTTAAACAAGTGTTGAACACGAGTTTATTTTTTTGTGGTAAGACCCAGTCTTTGAGGGGGGGCGTAGGCACAAATGGGTCCACGTTTAGCCAGTTCAGTAACCCTATGTTGGCAGGCATTTTGTTTTTTTGGCGTGACAGGCCCAAGTTAGTCCGATTTTTTTTTTTACTGTAGATATTTACATATACTTAGCAAACGTCAATTTTGCCTCTTCTCTACATTGTACCACTGTGGGAAAAGAAGGGCGTAGAAACTTCCACAGATTGATTTTTAGATCTCTTTTAAAAATAGGTTGTGCTTAAGTAATACAAATATGAAAAATTTAATTGTTATGATTAATAAGCAGGAATAAATCATAAAGGAAATAAATAATAAAGGAAATCGCAGCTAAAGAGACATTGCGACAAATGAATAAAGAAAAGTAACACCTGTCATTTTGAACCTAGTTGCTTACTGCGCTTGTGGCTCTGGCTATCATGCGAGAGGTCCCGGGTTCGATCCCCGGCTGGGGTTAAGGTCTTGGATGTTTATATGTGAGTGCTGTCGCTGTTTCTGGTTCCCACGACACAGGGTGTCGCTAGTGTGGGGCCAGCAGCAATGTATGTGCAAGCTTATAAATTGTTTATGTTTAGTAATAATTATTGGCCCTGTGGGCAGTAGACCTCTCTAACAGGGGGAACTGTGAACCAGTTTATAGGTAAGTATTTTAGATTCAATCAAAATCAAGTATTAAAGTACCAATAACTTTGTAAACTGCATTTTGCGATTTAAAATACAATCTATTGACTTTTCACAAAAATAGTTAGTCAATTTCACGCACTCTCATGGTCTGTATAGATCCTCTTTACTAATCCGCCTCCTACTTCGAGGAGTCCAAACTTGGTATGTTTTGAAAATATTTCTTGAATGTTTAGAAAACCGGCGGCCGAAAGGTAATGGTGATGTATATTTTTAAAACCGGCTCATGAAGCTCTTTAATTTGATACCCCACACAAAAAAAATATGACGTCATAACTCCCCCCTAAAGGGAAAATAGAGAAAAGCTTTCAACAAAAAAATCTTTTAACTCAAGAAACACGTTTGCCAAGTTTTGTGAGGATCGCTTGAAAACTGTGGCCCCTAGACCGGAACTGACAGACACGTATAGAGACAGACAAAACCAAAATCGGCCTCCTATCTTGTCGAAATGGAGCCCTTCGCTCGCTACGCTCGCTTGGTCAATAATAAAGGTACCTACGACTTCTTCCTAATAATAATACCTTGGACACTATTTGCACACATTGATCTAGCCCCAAACTATGATTCCCTGTATCTTGGATACTAGATAATGATACACATACTTATATAGATAAATATAATACTTAGATAGATAAAAAATCATGACTAGGCTATAAACATCCGTTCTCACCAAACAAATATTTGCCCCCACCGGGATCCGAACCTAG
Source organism: Argyresthia goedartella (assembly GCA_949825045.1). Taxonomy (NCBI): domain Eukaryota; kingdom Metazoa; phylum Arthropoda; class Insecta; order Lepidoptera; family Argyresthiidae; genus Argyresthia; species Argyresthia goedartella. The sequence continues at coordinate 8,458,139 of OX463812.1, read as the reverse complement.
GACCCTTGGCTTCGCAGGCAGGGTCACTGCCGACTCGGCCATTCGGGCGTCAAAATAATAAAGTCCAAAGCCTATAAAAAAAATGTCCGGCTCCCGGTACACCGAATAAAATCACGTTCCTTCGAATATTAGAAGTAAAAGGTTATACTTTCTTTATCTCTCGGCCCATTAAGTTATGGCCACAAGCATAAACATTCAAGACCTAACCTGGGACTTCCCGCTTGTGAGGCCGAATCTCGACCGCTACGCCACTATTGTCGTTCTAGTGACGAACGAGTCGTAATATATATCGTGGAAGCCACCGAGTTAATCGAGTTTGCATCGGGCTCGCCTGCGGTAAGTAGCCATCTGTGAGTCCGTGAGGGCAGCTTGAGAGGGTGTTGATACACAGTTAGGTCCTCATACTGATGAGGTATACTGGGCCACAGAAAGGTCTACTGAGCCCCGTCAACCACCATGACTAAAGCACAACAAATTATGATCCCTTTTATCAGTACATAATCCAGAAAGCGCAACTGGATGAGCGAGAACGTAACTGTACTAACGTACCTGCTGAATAGTAGTTAATGTGACTGATACATAATGAAGGGCATTAAAACTAGACGAGCCGAAAGCGAGTTTCGTAATAATGTCACGCGAGAGTTTTAATGCCTAATTATGTACAGTTACGTACACTAGTATATCTACACACATATAATAAGCTCTCTTTAATGTGTTCAGGAACCGCATGTTCGACCGGCATTGTGGCGTTGATCATTGCTCTGAACTTGTTTAGCTTGTTCAATAGTACAAATTTCATAGACAAACTAGGGGCGGCACGCCGGCGGGCGGCGGCGTTCGAAATTTGAATGCCATAATATGTTGAATAAGAAATGAGTTTTTACCAATTAGTATATTATTATGCTGGTCGTAACGTGCGGTTTTTGGACGCAGTAAAGAGGGTTTATGATACGTGTGTAGATAAAAATGTATATGCAAGAATAGATTAATGAAGCGTAGCGTGGTCAAGGCGCGTAGAAGTAATACGAACTCCCGTAGCAGCTACGTAGCCATCAGCTACGAGAGGCTACGCCCCGCCACCGCCCTGTGTACAGCTTGCTACGAGATTTCGTAGCACCAGTACGAATCTATTGATTTCTCTGTGTATTTCGCTTTACTAGCTTGCAATGAGAGAGTTTATCACGGATCACCTATATAAACAAATTAACATCCGAAAATCCCACTCGTATATGATACAAACGAGTAAAGAGTTCTCTGCATATATAAATTATCTCAAATAGCAAACACTTAACAACAAACACAACTGGGTGTGTGATATTTGGAGGCTGTTTACGGGAAAACAAACGACTTTTATTCCAAATCTTTATTGAAAAATACACAACATGTTACTAAGTAAACTGTAACAGTTCCTACAATACGAGTACCTTGTAAACAATCTAATAATCTAGCGGCGTTTCCATGGTCTTTCAGACTTTTCCACGATAAAATATCCTCACGCATTTCACAAAGCACACTTTCGCCTATGCTTATTGCTAAGCCAGTCATTAACCACCCTTTTTTGCGTGAAATGGAACTACCCCACCGGCACCGCCACTGCTCTGGAGATTCAGGCTTTACTGGTAATTTCAAAATGAACCCTTTGCAACAAAGTTCATTCCCTTGTTCTAACCTACACACAACCAAACGTTTTTATTTAACTCTATTTCCTATGCAGTCAACAATGTTAGTCAGAGCCGTGACGAGTCGAACGTTGATTGGTCAATCAGTAAATCCAGCCGAACAATCAACACTTGTATTCTGACGGTCAATTTAAGAGGCTCTGCTTCTGTTTGAGTAGACTAAAGTGTTGCTGGAAACTACGTATAGTGGAAGTGACACCCAATCAAGGGAGAGAAAATAAAAAAATCGGTGTCTTTTACAGTATAATCTTTATAATAAAATAAAATAAAATTTGAGACCTCGCTGTTTCTGGATTTACGACAGCGAGAAAATGAAGTACCTAGATTGGAGTCCTTTATGTTAGTTTCTCAGCGTGGCCCTACCCAAACACCACATTGTGTTTGCCACCTAATTAAAATACTTAATACATTAACTTGATGCTATGTCTGAACTCAACAGAGTTGTTGGAGTTATGAATAGTTAGAACAGCAGCCAGACAGAAGAAAAACAATACCTTAATTTTAGAAAACATCATACCAAACAGCTGTCGTCTTTATTATAGCAGTTAAAAACTGCTGCACAACAAATATAAACACAACTTTTTCAATTACGCTTGTATCATGATCCTGACGCTATAAAGTAAGAAAGAAAAACTAGACAGTAGTCTGTAATAACTAGACAGTAGTCTGTAATAACTAGACAGTAGTCTGTAATAACATTTTGATTAGAATTTACTGAAGCAGATGTTTCGCTGCATATTTATATGATGTAGTTGGCCTCGAAGCAAATAAAGACATCTCTATTTGGTTTACTAGTAGAAGTTGCTACAACTCAAAGCCCAATTCCCTAAAAGGAAAAACCTTTAAATTTGCACTGAGTTAATTTCCCCGACATGGACCCTTCATTATAGGCCTGATCCAAAAATAAAAGTGGAAACTCGCAGAGCGTTTAAATAATAAAACAAACAGAAAACAGAAATCTCTCTCCCTCGAACAAACAATTTAAGGTGGGCTCCAGACCGCTTACCCGGAATACTGGGTATAATCCGGGGCCGGCAAACACGCCCAAATGGGAAATAACCGGGATAATTTCGAAACGGACCAGAGTTTTTGGCCCGGCCAGAACGCTCTCAAGCCTCGTGAAGTGCGAAATAATATGAAACGAGCCGAGCCAGCTAGCCGAGTTCATTTTGAACCGTGCATAAACTATGTCCACAATTTCTTTTTTTCTTTCATCAATCAATAGCGCATGTGAGGCATATCCTCGACGCAATGATGAAAGGGCACAATGTGTAGGGCACAGGTAAGGTAATACATTTCTATCATAGTAGAATGTAGAAGAAAGAATTAATCCCTATTTGAAACATAACTTAACACTTCATTTAAATCAGTCACGAACGACTCCGATTTCAAGACTGGTTTTTGAATCGACCAAGACCAATACTCGTTCTCGTCTCGTTACCGCAAAAATCGACGAAAATTAAAAAAAATCCATAAAAATGGCATATTGAAGTAGAACCATTTGTAGAACCCAGAATGCTAATTGCATATGATATCCTGTATACAAGGCTGCTGGACAAGTAGATAGGCAGAAAAAAAAAAAGTTGATAGTGCACAGAACAGATTTCCTCGCCAAGCTGGCTCCTGGGTTCCGCTTCGGTGAACCACGAGACTGCAATGCGACCACATCGTGTGGGTGAATGGTCAGACCCGCAGCGCTGCACGCTTCAATTTTGCATTTAATCCAATTAAATTCATAGCAAACAAGATTTATGGCATATCGCTTAAAAGCATATCTCAAAGCAGCTAATGTTATGTTTTGGAATTTATTGCCAAGCAATGGTTGAGACAGCAAACCAAACCCCGTTCACATGTATTTCTAATAGGCTAGTATTTAATCGCACATCAAAAATACTGATTTGCAAAACAAAAAAGGATAAGCAAAAACACTTTTTATGTTTTAAATATTTTATGTGTTTAAGTTTATATTTTAAGTATTTTTTGTTGTTCTTGCATTTTCAACCTAACACGAAGGATAAAGGGTTTAGTTAGAATATTTAATTATGATCAAATACATTTTGTATTACATGTAGGACATATTTTCACTCAAGAATCACCACCACCTTTTTATTACTTTGTTAGTGGTGGAGCTGGCGTGGGAAAAAGTTTGTTAATTAAGGGTTTGTATCAATATTTAATGCTTATTTTCAATAGATTTCCGAGTTCAATATATACTGATGATGCTAGAATTTTACTTTGTGCATACACGGGAAAAGCTGCTTTTGGAATCGGTGGTCAAACTGTACACAGTACGTTTGGACTTCCAGTATCCCAGTGTGGCCAAACAATGTCCGAATTATCAGCAAGGACCGCGACCACCTCAGCATGTAAACTTGCAAAAGTAAGATTAATTATTTTGGATGAAATATCTACGCTAGGGAGTAGAACTCTGAACGAAATTAATAGGAGATTGCAGCAAGTATTTCACACAGATGCGCCATTTGCTGGTATATCTATTATAGGCGTTGGGGACTTCAATCAGTTACCTCCGGTAGGAGACAATTAGGTTTTTCAGCCAAACAGTAGTTGAAATCCATTGGCACCTCTTGCTGGAGCTCCGTTGTGGGAACCATTCTGTCTCTTTATGATGACTAAAATAATGCGGCAAAGAGATGATCTGGTATTCGCAATATCCTTAAACAATTGAATTGAATTGTATTGAATTGAATATCAATTTATTGACTGTAACAATAAACATCACACAAGTTTAGGCCATATAGGCATTATAAGTATCTACACAGAGAAAAAAATTATATAAAAATGACCAAATATGGCTTTACCCTTCACCTAAGCTACCGCAGCATTATGCCCTGATATTTGTTGTGCAAATCAGTATTTTTGATGTGCAGTTTAATATTTCCCTTTCTAATAAAATACATGAGAAGGAAGGTATGACATTCAGTTCCAATAACTTTCCTCACGCCTTCCTTCTTGGTTCTTTCTAGAACTGCATGTATAAACAGCACTTACTTCAAGTAACATGAGATACAAGTGATACATGAGATAAAACAAACAGTGTCGGACATCGGACTCGGCATCGAGTATAGTTCCATAAAGGCACTTGTTACAAACCCCAATGTACCACAAAGCTCAATGTGCTAATTGCCCCATTTTCTACTCATCTCGCGACAAAACCCCACACTAGGCCAGCCACAGGGCGGCTTCGCAAACCCCACACTAGGCCAGCCACAGGGCGGCTTCGCAAACACGCGTTCACAGAGCGGCGCGCCCCGCGATGGTACCTCTTTGTTGCTCTCCCAACTGGGATGAACAAAAGGTGTCTTCGCCACGTTCCATTCAGCAACCAACCTAAGCCGCCACCTGCGACGACCGAAAGCCAACCTTATCACGCAGAAATAAGCCTCGGGGGAGGGTGACGATAGGTTGGACGTTGACAATACGTCGGGCACAGGCATTGAGGTATCTATGTTTGCGGCTGTCGGCCTTTATCTAGAATACCGTTATGTACTATGCTCTATGTCTCTACTATCTTTGTGGCAGTATTATGTGCAGTAGTCGATTATCTAAAGCAGGCGAATTCAAGAAGGCACTCTCTTGATTTGTCGATAACGTCTCTACATTCGATTTTTTCCTAACAAATGTATTTTGATCGAAAGGTTTTGCATTGGCTTTTGTTTAAACGATTACCAAAAACGCACCTATTTTACTACCAATAAATTCGAAATGACTGCCAGAATGGATAAATGTCCACCAAATTGTATTTGGATAAATGATCACCAAACTTCTTTTTATGTTTTGTGTACTTAAGTTTATGTTTTAAGTATTTTTTGTTGTTCTTACATGTTCAACCTAACACGAAGGATAAAGGGGGCTTCGCTTCGCTCACCCCCTTTACCATTTTTGCCAGAGGCAATTATGAGGAGAGCGACATCTTCGGGAGTAAAGTAAAAGGCTTGAGATGCGCGCAAAAACTAGACTAGACTAGACTAGACTAATTTTATTATAGGAAATCCTAGCGTATATACTAGGTTGGTACATGTTATTAATGACGTACATAAGACATAGTGCGTGATGAATATAAATATACCTTATCTGTGACGGTCGTCAACTTATCTTAACATTACGTGAAAATATGACTAACATAGTCGACCGGCACACCCTTCACCTAAGCTACCGCAGTATTTTGCCCTGATATTTTTTGCAACTTTTGGTGTTCGTTTATCCATTTTGGGTAGGAAAAAAATATTTTGGTGATCATTTTATATTTTTGTTGCCTTTTGCATTTAACTTTTACACCAGCGCGCTAACTATCACAAAATCGCCGTCTTTATCCGTCAATTGATTTCACCACAAAAACTACAGCGACTTTCTACCAAACCGACGGTTAACGTGTGAAGTTGAACCACAATTATCGCTTGAGTTAGTGAATAAGGGCCCAGGTACATTCAAGGGCTAATTAATTCCGTCTATGTAAACCGCTCACTCGCTGATATGTGTGAGCGCTGTTAAAGCCACCCTCAAAAGGTACTTCGAATTTAATAATTACACAGACACCCACCGCCCGCCCGCCCCACATGATATGGACTGCTGAGAGTTGAACTTGTCTAACTCTGAATACATTATTAAAATAAAGATGGGACCAGCTTCAGGGAACATCAGTCAGCCAAATGTATAGTTTAATTATTTTATCTACAGACGTATCATAAACCCTCTTTACTGCGTACAAAAACCGCACGTTACGATCAGCATAATGTTAAACTACTTGGTAAAAACTCATTTCATATCTGAAAAATTACATTATGACAATAACGTGTAATTTTTCTACATATTAGTACATTCAAATTTCGAACGCCGACGCCCGCCTGCATGCCGCCCCTAGTTTGTCTGTGAAGTTGGTACTGAAATTCAAATTTCGAACGCCGACGCCCGCCTGCGTGAAGTTGGTACTACAGAACAAGCTAAACAATTGCAGAGCCACAATGCCGGTCAAACATGCGGTTCCTGAACATATCAAAGAGAGCTTATGATATATCTGTGTAGATAAACTAGTGTATGTAACTGTACATAATTAGGCATTAAAACTCTCGAGTGATTTAATGCCCTCCATTATGTAGCAGTCACATAAACTACTATAAACGACCTCTGTGGCGCAGAGGTTGTGGCTCTGCCTACCATGCGAGAGGTCCCGGGTTCGACCCCCGCTAGGACCCCAGGTCTTGAATGTGTGTGACGTCGCTGTTTCTGGTTCCCACGACACAGGGTATCCTAGTGTGGGGTAGGAAGCAATTTATGTGCCTGTATGTAAAAGTTTTTGGTTTTCAGGGTTCCGTATTCGAAGGGTGCCAAACGGGACCCTATTACTAAGCCTCCGCTGTCCGTCTGTCCGTACGTCACCGGGCTCTATCGGATCAACCGAAATAGGTAGAGAGCTGAAATTTTCAAAGAGGGTATATTTATCTTGCCGCTATAACAACAAATAACGAAACATACCAGTTTTTAAGAATTAAGAATTACAAGAAATTATTGGTATGGCCATTTTCTTGGCCATTTTGTTTTATTTGTTTATCGGTGAAAACTGGACTCTCCCGATCTTATCGGAAAAGATAATTGATAATTGCTTTAATTGCAGGTATTGAGTTTTGTGCTTAGTTTTTTGTCATTATACGATTGATAATTGCTCATTCGAATTATAATCAATATTATTTAGTTTTTATCATATATTATGTTATTTCTGAAAATAAGTTACTAAATTTCTATCCACTTCCGGTTTCAATGAGCAAAGAGTTTCGTTGACCTGACTACATAGTTCAATACATACATACTACATACACAAAACTATTTTTCAATATTGTAGGTACAGCCTTGAAAGTAGTCCTACCTAGCATTTAATATTTTATTATTAAAAATTAAAAAGGTATACTCTTACAAAAGACTATCGTTTTACGTTTTTCCGTGTAAAATGTTATGGAACCCTAGGTTTTTTTTGTTGGAGGGGAAAAAAATGGAATTACCGATGGCCAGGAGTCAGACCTCCCTGCTATGTCCGGGTCCCCACATCTTGAGCGGGCATCAGCTCGTGGAGTATACGGACTAAAAACAACCCCTCTGTGTTTACAGTTGTCTTACTAAGAATTAACTGTGAGCCATGGTGGAACCCTGGGTCGTGACCCGGGTTTATTAAATATTTCTTTGATTTTTGTCAATATCATCGCATCGTGTTACGCCGCAGCATGGACATTGTGAGCTCTCAGTTTATTCGGTAACCATAGTTGATTTAAAGATATGACCAACAACCATCATGACATGACGGTGATCGATCTCTCAACAACTCGTGCAACAGTGTATTATTCAACAGCCTGTCATTCAGCGACACAAACTAAAGCGAGCCAATTCAGGACATTATTGATCCCCCCCCCCCCACCCCATACCGCGCGTACTGAACAAGGGTTGTTCCCAAGTACAACAGATTCAGATTCAATTTAATCAAAAATAAATTATCTTATTCAAAGTCAAAATTATACTTAATTATAACTACAAGCAATTTTTTTTATATATAAAAAGTGATTCCGTTTCGGAAGGTGGGCCTCCAGGTTAAGAAGAAACGGCAAGAAACTCCACCATACCATCTTTTTAGGGTTCCGTACCCGAAGGGTTCCAAACGGGACCCTATTACTAAGACTCCGCTATCCGTCCGTCCGTCCGTCCGTCCGTCTGTCACCAGGCTGTATCTCAAGAACCTAGCTAGCTAGAGAGTTGAAATTTTCACAGATTATGTATTTATGGTGCCGCTATAACAACAAATACTAAAAAACAGGATAAAAGAAATATTTAAGGGGGCTCCCATACAACAATTCTTTCAATACCACATACAAACTTATGGATGCACCTGGTTACGTACATGGAGTGTGAAAGTAACCGCACCAATAACTTTGTAAACAATATTTTGCTGTGTAAAATCCAAACTATTTACTCCACACCATCGCTTCCATTGAACGGTGGTACGGAACACTTCGTGCGCGATTTAGACTCGCACTTGACCGGTTTTTTAAAAAGTGACTTTACAACAGGTACTGGTTTCGGTCTAACGAAAGTCGCCGGCGAGTGATAGACTTGATCCATCGCCCCTCGTCGAATTTCTGTGCGCTGAGATGGTATGGACCATGCAGTTTTGTCATCTAAGTATTCCTTAATACTATAATAGGACTTTCTTATCAGCTCATCTTTAACATAGTTTGAACCTCTCTTTTCTTTGAACCTCTTTTCAGGAAGGATTAATGATTCCTGTGGTATTTTATGATAGAAGCGAATACAGTGCCCCATGAATGATGTGCCTACTTTACTTAGTCTAAATAATGGTAGTGCTAACCTACTTCTACACAGTCAGGTCATAAGTTCTGTCACACAATAAAAACTTTGAATTTAGAACGCTGGCCACAAAAAGTTTATTGAATTCGAATTTAGAATTTTTCATGAAAATAAAAATGTGTACTTTTTAGAATTTTCCTCATTTTTAAACATGGAGTGGACACTTAAAGAAGACCGTGTCGCAGTTATTGCGTTGCATCGTTGCGGTTACGCGCCAATTCAGATTTTCGACTTACTGAAAAATTTTAATATAAACAAAAGATTCGTTTATCGTACCATAAAACGATACAATGAAGACTCTAGTGTAGATGACAGGTCAAGAAGTGGTCGCCCTCGCTCTGTTAGGACTCCAGCAGTGATAAAAGCTGTGAAGGCGCGAATTCAAAGAAATCCCATACGTAAGCAGAAACTGTTGGCCCTTCAGATGGGGTTAAGCAGGACCACGGTGAAAAGGGTGTTAAATGAAGACTTAGGGCTTAGGGCATATCGAAGAAAAACAGGACATCGTTTGGACGCTCGTTTAATGGACCTGAGACTGAAGAGATGCCGCGCTTTGTTGAAGCGGTACGCGGGAAAAAAGCATCGGGAAATTCTTTTTTCGGATGAAAAAATTTTCACCGTGGAAGAGAGCTACAACAAACAAAATGATAAGGTGTACGCACACAGCAGTGAAGAAGCGAGCAACCGTATTCCGCGTGTCCAACGAGGTCATTTTCCATCCTCGCTCATGGTTTGGTTGGGAGTCTCTTATTGGGGCTTAACTGACGTACATTTTTGTGAGAAAGGCGTAAAAACTAATGCAGTTGTGTATCAAAATACAGTCCTCAAGAACCTTGTGGAACCTGTTTCTCATACCATGGTTAATAACAGGCACTGGGTATTCCAACAAGATTCTGCGCCAGCTCATAGAGCGAAAAGCACACAAGACTGGCTGGCGGCGCGTGAAATCGACTTCATCCGGCACGAAGACTGGCCCTCCTCCAGTCCAGATTTGAATCCGTTAGATTACAAGATATGGCAACACTTGGAGGAAAAGGCCTGCTCAAAGCCTCATCCTGATTTGGAATCACTCAAGGCATCCTTGATTAAGGCAGCCGCCGATATTGACATGGACCTCGTTCGTGCTGCGATAGACGACTGGCCGCGCAGAATAAAGGCCTGTATTCAAAATCGGAGGGGTCATTTTGAATAAAATTTATTACCATAAGAATCTATGTTTTATTAAGTTCATTTTGATATATAAATGTTTACATAAATAATAAACATGTCTAAATTATTTCATATTGCACATGTGACAGAACTTATGACCTGACTATGTATTTCTAGTGTTAATTGTATGGCTATCACCTACAGTTTTAAATAAAGCTACGTTTTCTCTTTTACATGCATGATATTCTCGTATATATCGACAGGTAACCGTAAGTATATTAATTTCTTTGAAATTTCTCCTAATGATTCCCTAGCATCTAATTGATATATCGCCCTGATCGCCCTTTTTTTGTAAAACAAATATCGTATTTATATTTGCTGCTTTCCCCCAGAGCAGTATTCCAAAAGTACATAGCACGGTCTAATTATCTGTACCCTCGCTGAAATGTAGTAACCTTAGGGCACCGTAAATATTCGTATAAACAACAACATTTACATACAGGCACATACATTGCTTTTGATCCGACACTAGGATTCCCTGTCTCGTGGGTACAAGAAACATCGACAACGCACACGTATAAACATCCAAGACCTGGGTTTTTTTTCTTCTGCATCCCCATCCGGGGATCGAACCAGGGACCTCTCGCATGGTAGACAGAGCCACAATCGGAGCGCCAGAGAGGTCGAACATATGTATGTAATGTATGTATGGGCGTGCCTTACGTGCGCTGTTAAGGCGCATGCCTTTGATAAAGGAAAAGAGGCACTATGTGGACATAGCTTCACAACGTCACGAATCCAGTGGCCCAATCCTGCTAGCACTTACATAAATTTTGCTAATCATATAAATTAGTTTTTAACTAAAGAGAAAGGGATTATAAAAACATCAAATACAGTTTAGTGTCATTGTCACTGAGCGGTCATTGTCTACCGGAATTGGCCCTCAGGTGCTCTGGTTTTCCAATTTCAACCCCCGAAAAAAAAACATAGGATAAAAAGCAAACTAATATTCCTGATTCCTTGAATCAGAGGCATATGTCCAATATTGGACTAAAATATGCTAAAGAAAGCGGGAATATGTTTCAACAATAAATTGGGCGAAACGGGAATAACTATGATTGTGGGCCGGGATGGAAATGTATGACATCGCAGAAATATATAACCACAAGTCATGGTAGAACGCCTCTAAAAGCAGAGGGAAATCGGAAAAACTTTTTGATTTCGGTTAACTTCGAGTTTTTGGAAGAGAGAGGGGTTAGAAATGTAACGCTCGAATGCATAGACTGCTGCTCAAATTAACTGCCGCTTAAATGTCACACTAAAGTTGAAATTTACTGAATGAGATGTGACAAGGCAGACATGAATCTTTGTGTCCATCAGGCGCTGTCCTAATGGGAAAGAAAAGAAATAGAGCTTGCCCGAATACAGTGAAATATCTATGGCATTCACCTTAGTTGTGAGACCGCCATTAATTAGGAAAATCATTTTTATGATTTTCTTTGCTTACTTCCTTTGTTTTTACAAAGGAAGTAAGCAAAGAGTTTAGTTCATAAAATGAATGACAGAAGTAAATTTATGTTAAAAGCACACGGTGCCCTCACCTCTAGATTTGCGTAATCTTTCCCATTGTCATCGGTCGCTAGACTATGGCTCCTACGACTGGGCCAAGTTACAACGTTACCCAATCGTACAAGTACAAGTTACTATACGTGTACAGAGTACGGACTAGCCGGAAGTGACGTCACGTTGACGTGACGACGTTAGGTTATTATACATTCACAGCTTAATAATTAAAAAATACAAGAAAATTTTGCACGAACTTGAGACATTTTGGATAAAAGCAAGTGCCCAATTCCGCGTTTTGAATTTACAATAAAAACGTGGCAAAAAATAGTCTGAATTTTTACAACCAACATACTTTACTTTATTAATAACAAAACACTCTCATACCAGGTGGAAGGGCAATAGTTGCGCCCACCGGTTCAACAATCTAATTTTCGTGAATTTGAACACGATATTTTCCATCACAGCTAGAACGTCCGTCCGTATAGTACCATATGACTAGAGATCGGATTTAAATCGCATGCATATTTACCTAATGTTGTTATGTTGGCTATTATGGAATGCACTTTTGTATCGAAAGAATCCCGCGATTCCGAGATGGAATAATTTGTGTTCTGATTATAGAATCGGATGTAACGCACGTAACGTGTTGGCTAATATCGAATGAACTTGTTTATCGATCGCAAAAATTCTGCAATCCCGAAATCGGCAAATTTTGTGTTTTTCTGACTATAGATTTGTTTGCGTATTTACCTGTCTTAAATTATAAAGTGGGCAGTTACCACAGATATTGAGAGATAGGTTGAGGGGCGTTGCCCGTGCGAACAAATCTAGCCCCGATAGTCTTCATATTAAAAATTCTCGGCAGTCACCGGGCGACCGCAGTGACGAATTCATTTCCGCTGTTTTTCGAAAATGCCGACCTGTGCAATACTCATGTGCAAAAATAGAAGCGGGATTGTAAACTCAAAGAACGGCGGAGTAACATATTTCTCCTTAAAACACAAGAAAAAAACATTATTGCGGAAACAAATAATTTACAAAAAAATTGTCACGAGTTGATAATTAAAGTGACAATATCAATGTTGTTCTCGCTAGGTTTATTATCCATTGCTTGTTTTGTATCTTAATTTCACTACATATTGCCAAGCTAACACGCAATGAATATTTCATACTTATCTAAATACGAAAGTAAATATGCATCGAAGTACGGAGGCGAACTGTTACACGCACGCAGAGACGACTTATAGTGATGGGGATAGTAATAGTGAGAATTATGTTTTTGAATTGATGGAAAGAAATAGATTTTTTACCAACTCGAACATAACCCATTGGGTAATCATCTAATATTACTAATCAAAGCTCTAATGAGAAGATATACTAATATAAGACTGCATTTCTTAGAAAAAAATGCTACGCCCAAATTGTCAAAACGCCAAGTTCTTAGTAAATATTTACGTTTTTCTGGTCAATAGGTAGTATTGTACTGTACAGGATTATACAGTAAGGGTATATATGCCGAAAGGCGGTTGTTAAGGACATCAATCTGAACATCCTTCTCTATTAAAATGATTTGATCAGAGCAACATTATTTTTCACTTTGCAGTACATTTTGGGCCGAGCGGTCAGCTGATTTGTATGGGGAAGTAAAACATAACGTTTCTCTGATCAAATCAGATGCATTGAGAAAGTTGTTCAAAATCATGTCCCAAACAATCCTTTTCGGCTTGGCACCCCGTATGTGTTACAGCCTGTAAACTTAGTAATAGGTATTTCTTGTAAAATAAACATATCATATTAACAAACAAAGTATTATTTTATTTATATAACCCGGCATAAATACCACTGTCTATAAATTATAATGGATTGATGAAACACGCTGTCCTTGCAATGTCCCAGCACTAGCTCGGCTAGCTAGTATACCTGCGGTAGTGTGGGTGTGTTCGGACGATAGGTGCATGACATTGCACTGACCAATAAATGCGGAAGGATTGATGTATGAGTGGTGTAGATGTGTACGTGTTCATAATTTTCGGCGACACTGGTTCCCATACAAGCTTAGCGCCAAGGGCCTATCTCTCGATATCTGTGGTAGTTACCAAACCTACATAAAACACTACGTCAGAATAAGTAAACCACTGTATTTAAAAAATTCATGTACCTATTGAAATAAATTTAAAATACGGGATTTGGCATACGGGATTTATTAAAAAAAATAAGAAGCGGCTTCCATACTTTTATAGCAAAAACATAATGTTAGGTAAATATGCATCCGAATATCGGATCTCTGCACATGACCTACGAGCAGACGACAGCAATCATAATAAAGTTTCATGAACCGAAGTTCAAGTTCACGGGACATCTTGCAGACTCGGGGCAGACGAGTTCATAAACTCTTTTTATTACAACTTCTTCTGCTCGGTAAAGTTTTGAGTGTATTCGCGATAGTTGTGCCGCATCGCAGATTGCTTATTTTATAAGTATGCCTCAGTCTATAGGTAAATACTCAATCAGTTTTATTACAAACAGTTCACAGATTGGTGGCTGAGCGGGGCGACAAGGCCAGTGGGCAGACCACCTGGCTGATGGTCGGACGATATCATCAAGTCGCCAGGGTCTTTCAAGATATGTTGGAACAGGTCCGTGCTAATTGTCGCTATAGAGAAGAGGCCTACGTCCAGCCACTACTGGGCTGAGCCTGGAAATGATGATGACGAAGGTTTACTTTTGTTAAGAGAAAGACACTGTTAGACAGGGAATATTTTTGTGTATGTTGACACATACACAAAAATATTATATTAATATACGGTGACCCGTAAGATAGTCCAAACCGTTAGTCGATAAACTAACGTTATTTTACTCGTCAGCTGGTCAACTATCGACAGATAGTAAACTGTAGCGAACTGCTTACTATATGACGCGTTCGTTGATAAACTAACGGTTAAAACCGTTAAAAAGTAAACTGGTTTGAACTTGAATTGCAAACGAAACACCAGGACAAACACTGCGGTAGCTTAGGTGAAGACTAGAGGGGGCGAGCGCAGCGAAGCCCCCGAATAGTCTTCGTGTTAGGTTGACATGTAAGAAAAAAATAAACGTTAATTCTAAACCCTGTCGGTCTGGTTTACTATCTGTCGATAGTTGATCAACTGGCGCGTTAGTTTATGAACTAACGGTTTTGACTATCTTACGGTGAGATATGCTCATTTAAACAAAGCATCGGTTAACCTACATTTCCCCATTTCGAGCTAAAACAGCGGCGGACCGCAGAACTGCTGCATTACGCGATGAAGCCAACACAAAGCTCCGAAATTAAAACGTTCCTAACAGCTCCACACTATGAGTGAAGTACCCACAGAACTAGTTCGAGCAAAAGGATTCATGCGGTGTTGCCAAATTGCGATGAAACTTTATTACCCTACTTTGGGCACTGGGTAGTGGAACTATGCGTTGTAGTGAATGTAATGGTTTCGTTGGAAATTATGCCTATTTAAACAGAGGCTTGGTTAAGTTCGGATATTGAAAGTTCCGATTATCCTGATAATTATGAATATGTATGAATATCAAACAATCAATTAATTGTTTGAGAAAAAAATATTGAATTACAGAAATGAACTTTATATTGTAATGCCTCTTTTAATACTAATGGAGTGTCAGTTCCGTTTTTTTGATAAAACTTGGCTCTTATTTCGGACTACATATTGTTCATGACAGTTTACGTTAAAGCAATTAGAATTTTGCGGGGCATTAAAATTTAAAGTTTGCTTCTGCAACTCAGCGTGATTGAACAAATTTACAGGTTCTTGATAAAGAATCTGACCAAATTGTGATCATTCAAATACATTTGGCACTGGCAAAATTAACTCCAAAAGAAGTTAGCACGCCATATTTAAAAGAAGAAGAAACATTTAAGGTTATGCTCAAATGTCTGTCTTCAAAACAACAATAGGCCTTCAGATTTTTAACATTCCCTTTAAAGTAAAGTTGTTTAATATTAAAAAGAAAACAAGATTCTCTCTCGCCTTACTTTTTGGGGACTGGTTAAGTAAAAGTTTAAATTGGCTGTGATGAAAAGGCACCCTTCTCTGAAGGTAAGTTGTTTAAAGTTATTTTGGAGACATTAATGTGTGCTTTAAAGCCATGGGGGTACCAGAAATTGCGCCATTAATTAAATTGTATGGAAGCAACCGAGATAGTTTACATCAACAAAAATTCTTAGAATTGAGCTTGTTGTGATTTGGGTACGTATAAATAATGTACAGTTCTATAGAACAATAGTACACTATCTAAATTGAATCATCATAAATAGCTGATGTGATGTAATGATACTAAAACAATACTCGGGGCACATATAATGATCATAATAAGGACAATACAGATCTATAACGTAATCAGTATATGTTTAGTTCTACAAGACATCATTGCTAGCTAATGAATGACAGGTTCGCACTCATTGAATTGTTTTTATTTGTTTGTTTGCTGTTGTTGTTAAAATATTTGAATAGATTATACTAAATCAAATGCTCTCACATATCTATCATAAAAAACAAGTTCTAGCTAGTGTCACATTCTATCGTTCTATGGTATGTTGTTGTAGGGGAGAACAGCGAATATTCATTCTATACAAAAAGAACTATTCGAGCAATTTATTATTTCAAACGCCCATACCTACTCTATATGAGACTTTTTTAAAGAAATTGACATACTAACTGCAGCTATAGATCCACAAACTTATCAGACCCGGTAAATGAATAAATAAATATTAGAGAATTTTGAAATTGCCATTTGAGCAGTTTAAAAGCATGTTAAAGCGACTTCGCCGAAAAAGGGATATTATAATGTTCAAGATTACTTAAATGACGGGACTATATGGGGTTCATCTGGCTCAACACAGACCTTGCTGTTAATAGTTTTGTTATTATTTATTCCTGCTTATTCATCGTGATAATTAATATTGTAATATTTGTATTAGTTAAGCACAAGCAATTTTTAAAAGAGATCTAAAAATCAATCTGAGTGCGGTTCTACGTCATTCTCCTCCCACGTGGTCCAATGTAGAGAAGTGGCAAAAAAAAAGGTCAAGTGCGAGTCCCGCCGTACAATGGTAGGGATGGTGTGGAGTAAATAGTTTGGATTTTACATAGCGAAATGTTGTTTACAAAGATATTGGTGCGGCTACTTCCACACTCCATGTAAGTAACCAGGTGCATTCATAAGTTTGTATGTGGTATTGAAATAATTGTTGTATGGGAGCCCCTTAACTATTTATTTTATTCTGTTTTTAGTATTTGTTGTTATAGCGGCAACAGAAATACATCATCTGTGAAAATTTCAACTGTCTAACTATCACGGTTCATGAGGTACAGCCTGGTGACAGACGACAGAAAAACAGACAGACAGACAGCGGAGACTTAGTAATAGGGTCCCGTTTTTACCCTTTGGGTACGGAACCGTAAAAATAGGTTAATTGTAATATTTATATTAGTTAGACTCAACCGATTTTTAACCTCTAAACTTGGGTAAACCCTAAAACGGAACTTTTAAGACAGACGTCACCCAGCTAGATTACTGAAGATTCTATTGTGGGCATTTGTGGAGAAACCACAAAAAATTTGCTTTAATTGTTGTCATTTTTATTCATCCGGCCAGCAGAGTAGTGAAAGGGAAATAAAAATCGAGCAATCTAAAATCTAGTAATATCACAGACTAGTAGAATTTATTCAATACAAATAATACACCAAATAGAACTTAGAAGATACGACAAGTAGGCATAGAATATAACATACCTATAATTTGTAAAGTATATATAAGTAAATATAAATAAATCCTATGCAGGTAATATTTTGACTTTGATTCGATTATGATTTTATTTCGTCGCTTAATTCTCAATATAATTATAACACCAGGTAGTCCCTTTAGTCTACTAGCAACTATTCGCATATTAAGAGTAATTTAAATCGATTTTTAAATTAATAAAGTATTTTTGTACTGCCGGTTTCGCCCAGCCTACAGTGGCGCCATGTTTTCACTTCATTCCTTTATTTTGCGAAGCAACTAACGCACGTGTCGCATGCGCAAAAATAAATAAAAATGCCGAAACGCACAACTCAAGAGAAAATCGATAGGTACCATCGAAAGCTTCGGAAACTAGAAGAAAGTGATCGTGGACGTAACAAACGAGTGATATATTCGGATGATGAAAATGATGAAGGTTAGTTTTTCAACATTTCTTTGTCTTTTGATGGACTGCGAGTCGTTCACGAGATTGCACATTATATTGGGTTTGACTGCGAGTCAAACGCAATAACATGGTTAACTGCGAGTTAACCATGGATTATGTTTTACATAAACAAAGTGCTACTTAACCACAAAAAATATGGTCGACCGCGAGTTTATCATAATTCCTTTGTTGATACAATGAAGGTTTACCAATCAACCTTTTTTCGCAATTACCGTTTTGTCTGCGAGACAAAGTGGATTGCGCGCAATTTATTCTCTGTATACCCTCGTAAATATGATTATTATTTGACGGGTGATACAAAAAGTTTGTATTGTGTTTTAGATACCAATGGGAATTTTGGCGAGGTTATACCGCTTCAAGACCCTACGAATGACCTACGAAATATGGATGAAAATAGTCTCCTTGAAACAAACTCGGAAGCCATCGTCGCAAATGCAGATGAGGCCGAGTTAGATTTGGACCCGGACCTATTGTCAGCATTAGGTGAAGCAACATCTGATTCGCCAGAATTTGGTGCTGGTATACATGACAGCCTAGCCAAATTATGGCTGCCCCTGTTAAAAAAAGGCATGGTGTCAGAGAAGAAAACAAAAATCATGCATGAATACCTGATTCCTGATAATTGCAGACTTCTAAAAGCACCAAACCTTAATGCTGAGATATCCGCAGCTGTCTCGGAAATGGTCCGTAACCGTGACAAGAAGCTAGTCTATGTGCAACAAAAACTCGGCATAGGTATCACTGTCATTAACAGAGCTATGGACGAGTTACTCAAAAACGCTAACAAAGCAGTCGCTTTGAAATACCTAAGCGATAGCTGTCGTATTTTGTCGGATCTACACTTCATTCATACAAAAGATAGAATGAAACTCATAGCACCGAGCTTAGAAAAAACCATAACTACTGTAATTCAGGAAGCTGAGCGAGATGACTTGTTGTTTGGTAACAGCCTAGCGGAGAAAATAAAGGCTAGCAAAGCCATTGAGAAACAGGGTCAGTCAATCAAGAAGGTGACCTCAACTCAAGTTCCGAAACGTGCAGCTCCTCAATCTACGGTAGTTCGCCCTGCTCCTCAGGGAAACTGGACAGGACCTCCTCGGTACCCGTCGAACAGGGGGGGGCGGGGAGGTCACAGGAAGCCACCTCAGCCGGCCCGTCGGCCGCCAACACATCAGACGAAACCATTCAACAAGCCCCGAGCAACCCAGCATTAGCACAGGTACATGCAGGAAGAATAAGCTTTTACTATAATTGTTGGTTAAACATCACAAACAACAAGGTAGTTCTTGGCTGGATTAAAGACGGATATCCTATCCCTTTTTCTCGTGGGGTACATCAAACAGTAAATTATCACTCGATGAAAATCGAGACATGGTAGTAGCTATTGATAAACTAAAACATTTAGGAGCAATATCTATCTGCTGCCCATCTGCAGATCAGTTTTTATCGAGAGTTTTCCTTGCACCCAAGAAAAATGGCGGTAAACGATTTATTCTTAACCTAAAGAGCCTGAATAAATTTATCTCACTGTCACATTTTAAAATGGAAGATCATCGTACAGCAGCAAAACTTATACCGCAAGATGGTTTTTTAGCGACTATCGACTTAAAAGAGGTCTATTTTATTGTCCTTAAACATAAATTACACAAAAAATACTTACGATTTCAATTTAAAGCAGAGTCTGGAAAAAATAATACATACGAATTCAACGCCCTACCTTATGGCTTGTCAGTCGCACCCTGGGTATTTACAAAATTAATGAAGGAGGTAATGACCTACTTACGAAGTCGTGGTAACAAATCTGTGATATATTTAGACGACATACTTTGTATTGGCGATAGCTACGAAGATTGCTTAAATAATGTAAATGAGACTTTGAGATTATTGAGATGTCTAGGTTTTGTAATTAACCACGAAAAAAGTTCATTAGTGCCTCAAAAGTCCTGCAAATTTTTAGGCTTTGTTATGGATGCAAGTTGTCCATCTCTTTACCTATTGATAAGCGTCACAATATTGCTCAATTGGTGGGAAAATTTTCATCTCTTCCAAGATGTACAATACGAGAATTTGCCCAGTTGATCAGTGTTCTTATCGCAGCCTGTCCCGGAGTTCAATATGGTTGGTTATACACTAAAGTCTTAGAGCGACAAAAGTACCTTGCTCTGCAAAAACATAATGGTAATTATGAATCAAAAATAAATCTGCCAAACGATATTTTAGAGGACTTGAACTGGTGGAAGTCTAATATTTACAAAACATACAGTCCTATGAGATCTTTAGAACACAAGCTTGAAATTTACACTGACGCTTCCGGAACAGGTTGGGGTGCAGTGTGTGGTGATAAGAAAGTAAATGGTATGTGGAAAACCACTGAGAAAAAACACCACATCAACTATTTGGAACTGCTGGCCGTATTCTTGGGTTTAAAGAGTTTAGCAAGTGACGAGTCTGATTGCGCAATATTGTTACGCATCGATAACACAACAGCCATATGCTACGTAAACAGAATGGGTGGGATACAATTTCCCCATTTAAATAATTTAGCTAGATCCATCTGGCAATGGTGCGAAAAACGCAAAATTTGGTTATACGCATCATATGTAAATACGAGAGAGAATTTTGCGGATTCAGAGTCGAGAAAGATCAATCCTGACACTAAGTGGGAGTTGTCGGATCTGGCATTTCAATCAATTACTCGACGATTCGGACATCCTGAAATTGATCTTTTCGCATCTCGCATAAATGCTAAATGCGAAAGATTTATTTCATGGAAACCAGATCCAGACGCTGCAGTTGTGGATGAATTTACAATTAAATGGAATTCGATATTCTTTTATGCATTTCCACCGTTCACTCTCATTTTAAAATGCCTAAGAAAAATTATTGATGATGAAGCAACTGGAATTCTAGTTTTTTCCAAATTGGCCATCTAAACCTTGGTCCCCACTGATGAAAGAGTTGCTTGTATCAGACATCCTATATCTGAACCCCAATGAGCATTGATTGCAATCCCATTTCAGGGAGCACCACCGCCTACATGCGAACCTTACCCTGGGTGCCGCGCTGCTTTCCGGGCGGCGCTCATCAGGCGCGGCTCTCCGCCAGAGGCTCTGACGCTGCAACTAGCCTCACTAGCTGAAGCCACTATCAAGCAATATAATGTCACACTCAAGCTCTGGTGGGAGTTTTGTAGTACAAATCATTTTGATACTTATCTTTGGTCAAAAACAGCAGTATTATTGTTCCTTTCAGAAATTAACGAAAAGGGTTGTTCGTATGGTTCATTAAACAGCCATCGCTCCGCTTTATCGTTTTTATTGGGAAACGAAGTTGGATCAAACGTTTGTATAAAACGTTTAATGAAAGGTGCTTATAAACTTAAACCTAATAAACCTAAGTATAGCTTTACCTGGGATCCACAAGTAGTGTTGAATCACGTAGCAGACTGGTATCCTAATACAGATCTTTCTATAGAACAAATAACAAAAAAAATAGTGATTTTACTGGCGATTTGCACTGCTCATAGGGTACAAACCCTCTCCCTGATTAAACTGGAAAACATTTTATTTTTAGATAATGGTATCAAGATTATAATAACAGATATTATTAAAACATCAGCAATAGGCCGCGAACAACCCGTATTGAATATACCGTATTTTGTAGAAAAACCGCAAATATGTCCTGCTACAGCTCTAAAAGATTAAATATTTTTGACAGAAAATATCAGAGCTGTTAGTTCAAGCACCCTTTTACTAACGTACAAACGACCACACAAGGCAGCTTCGAGTCAAACCATCAGTAGATGGATCAAACAAGTCTTGTCCGCAAGTGGTGTGGATGTGTCCGTATTCAGCGCGCACAGCACGCGCCACGCCGCCACCTCGGCCGCTGCAGCCGCCGGCGTCAGCGTTGACGTCATACGAAAGACGGCTGGCTGGACCGACACATCTAACACTTTTGCGAGGTTCTATAATAGGTCCCTGATTGACCAAAATAACTTTGCTAGTTCCGTTTGCTTATCATCAAATATTTGATTGAAGGTAATAATTATGTTTGTTTTTTCATATGTACTTCGTTAGGTACCATTTACGTTATATTTATTTAAGGTGATAGACCTTTTTTCTTTTTTATTATGTACTTAGTTAAGTACCGTTTATGTTATACCTACCTAAAGCTTGCTAATTACAATTTATACAATTGATTAATGTTTATTTAGTTAAACAAGAACTTTCTCCTCTAAACATCTACCTGGTGTTATAATTATATTGAGAATTAAGCGACGAAATAAAATAAGTGATCAAACGAACTTACCAAGTGAAGTTCGATCATTATTATATGAGTCGCTTAATTCGAAGATATAATTACCCGCCCTCCCTAGAGTGGATTAACCACACAGCCCACGAAGAAAGTTTTGTTTCTCTGAAAAGAATGAAGTGAAAACATGGCGCCACTGTAGGCTGGGCGAAACCGGCAGTACAAAAATACTTTATTGATTTAAAAATCGATTTAAATTACTCTTAATATGCGAATAGTTGCTAGTAGACTAAAGGGACTACCTGGTGTTATAATTATATCTTCGAATTAAGCGACTCATATAATAATGATCGAACTTCACTTGGTAAGTTCGTTTGATCACTTATTATGACAATTCATTCTGAATGGATTCAGATTCAGATAATCACATCGTTTGTTCAACTTGAAGCAAATTTTCCGGTCCCTGATACTTAATCCGTTTGGTGTACCCTGGGGCAACAAGATTTAATAAACCACAATCCAACCACCAGTCGTACTTAGTTATAACTGTAATTAGTTTGGGCACAGTCTTTTTGAAGCAGAACGAATTCAGCAAATTAAACAACACATGACGTTGTTCTGCTGAAGTGTGGTGTGGTATTGGCTGTTGGGTCAATTGGGTGATATTTTTACTTTTCACATTTCCTTTTTACATACATTATTCAATGTAACTTTGTTTTTCATAGTACTGTATGAATGACAAAGTTATCTTTGCGGTTTTTAATAAATGTTTTATATCTTAAAAACTGCTTATTTTATTTTGTTCAAACCAATTTTCGTTGAAAGTGTGTATTGAGATACACAGCATGTATTTTTGTAGATTATTCACTCCCTTATTTTAAAAGTTAGGGACACACATTTTTACACTTTTGGAGGGTCTGTCTCTTTAACGATTTACTTTGAGGAAAATGGTTTCAGTAACCTCAACGTTATTTTAAAGAACTATCTATATTCATGCCAAACATATAAGTATGATGAAAAAAAAATGGCTTCTGTCCCATGTATGGGGGAGCCGCCTTTAATTGTTTTAATTTTTCAATTTTTTATAAAAATCGTAAATCGGTTCACAGAATACATCTACATACCAAGTTTCAACTGTGTAAGTCCCAATAGTATCTGCATAAAGTTGCTTTGACATACGGACGGGCGGACGGACAGACAGACTTGACGAAACTATAACGGTTCCTTGTTTCTCTACGGAACCCTAAAAACGAACAAAAACCCAGCTCCCAGTTGCCAGCTTGCAGGCAACCACCTCTTCTGCCGTGTGGCAGCTCCTTTACTTTCAGTGTACCGTGCAGTTAATGTGGAGAGTATTAAAGCGCACATTATCTGTGCACCTCGCTGGAATAAAAATTGGGCGTAAAACTTGTAATCAAACGAACGTAAGAAGTGACAGTTGTAAAAATTTCTAAGGCGTCAAAACTAACCATATATTCCTTTTTAAAACTAACCTTTTTGAACTCTGTAGCCTGCGGAATCGGCTTCGTTTACAAAAACTTAAATACTTAGTCCTGACTATAGAGCGCCAATGTCCTCACCCATTCAGGTGCACAGATATTGAGGCCGTGCTGTACGAACGCGTATTCTGTCATTGGAACTGAGCTTTAACGTAGTGTTTAATGGCAGTGTGCCTGAGAACTTATTAGTCTATTCGTTAGATATTTGACGACCTCCGTTAAGAGCGTTCGTAGAATGTATATATATATATATATATATATATATATATATATGAGATAAATTAATTAACTCGTTGGTACGTGGTCCGGATTCGAACCTGCATCTCCTGTGTGAGAAGCAAGCGTGAAACCCATTAGACGACGTAGCTCTGTACATTGACATAAGGTGAATTTTATCTGAACTCGAACACTTTTTAACTAACACCCGACGACAAAGATGGATGTTATAAGTTAGGGATGTTCGATGATCATTGATTTTCGATGATCATCGATGTTAGAAGACAAAACATCGATATTTTAACATCGATGTTGCATTATATAAAACATCGTAACATCGATGTCACGGACACATAATCGATATTTGGTCGCGAACGGACACATAATCGAAATCTATGAACGCTTCCACAAATTATTTATCAAATTCTGAACGCAACCAAAACACGAAAAATCTGTTTACAGCCAAAACACCCAATTGGGGAAAACATAAAACAGAATAGATTATTAGAAATAAAAAAAACGTTTGCTGCCATCAGAACATGTGAATATTCTTGCGATTTCTACTTTGCTAGATCCTAGGTTTAAAAATATCCACTTTCAGGATCCTGTAGCATGTTCAAAAGCAATTAGAAATGTCAAGGAATTGCTTACCACCACTGCACAACTGCAGGTCACTGAGGAAGACGAGCGTCGTGTTGAAGTTGAGTCTCAGAGTGATCAGACAGAAGAATTTGATTTATGGAGCGATCACTATAAGCTAGCCCAAGAAATAAATTGCGTACCCTCGTAAAGCGAGTTGGACATGCCCTCAGAGTTGAGTTATTTTCTGAAAAATTCGTTGAGTGATCTGAAACAAGATCCTATGCAAGTTTGGAACAGTGTTATTGGTTCTACTTACCCAAAGTTGAAAAAACTTGCGGTGAGATATTTAAGCACTATTGCAACATCAACACCATCGGAGCGTTTGTTTTCTAAGGCTGGTTCAACCTTATATCAACAGCGCAACAGATTGAAAGGTTCTGCACTTTCAAAATTGTTATTTTTGCAGTCTATTGATAAAAAATATTGGAATTTGTAGTGTTGATGTAGTTTAATTAAAAATACGAGTGATTTTATGGTTGTTTTATTTTTTTGATGAAGTTTGCAAAAAACATCGATGTTGGCTGACATCGATGTTTTGTGCTCGATAAACATCGAATATCGATATTCAGCTATCGATGTCATGATCGATGTCATCATCGATGTTTTTACAGCATCGATCATCCCTATTATAAGTTTGAAGTGTCTCTCTGTCTGTTTGTCTGTTTATATGTCTGTCTGTGGCACTCTAGAGCTCAAACGGGTGGACGGATTTTAATGCGGCTTTTTTTTATAGTAGTAGTAGTAGTAGTATTTTTATTTCATGAAGGCACCTACAATTATACAATAGTAGATTAGTGTCCCATACTAGAGTTACTCCGTATCATGAATGATAGTATACTTCCCTGTGATGGTTCTTAGCTATAATTTATCAAAATCGGTTAAGTAGTTCGAAACTTATTAAGCTTAACAAGGACACAAGTCAACCAAATTTTAGACTTTTTAATCCCAGACGACGAATAATGTGAGTGTTGTTATAGGTTTGAGTTTGAGGCGTCTATCTGTCAGGTGTGTGTGTGTGTGTGTGTGTGTGTGTGTGTGTGTGTGTGTGTGTGTGTGTGTGTGTGTGTGTGTGTGAGTGTGTGCGTGTGTGTGTGTGTGTGTGTGTGTGTGTGTGTGTGAGGGTGGGTGTGTGTGTGTGTGAGGATGTGTGTATGAGGGGAGGAAAAGACTTTATTAATCATTGTTCAAAATATAGTTTACAATTCGATTAATCTACAGGAAACTTCGTCAATAACTTAAAACTAAACTTAAACACTTGCTAAACTACAAGATATGGCAGGGAAACAACTTAAAAATTATATGCTTCCAAATAATAATAACCTACTTAAATAATAAATAAATCTAAAATACATAAAACTACACAAATAAACCACCCCAGTACGCTCCCGGACCAAAGGTACCCATTACGCTGGCAGCGTTGCCGCGCTGCACAGCAAGTGAGACCCTTTGCACCAGGAACGCTCCGGAGCGGTAGTCATGGCCTCGGTCCCTCAAGCGACGCCCAATGTCCCTGATGAAGGCCCTACCCTGCGATCCCCACACCCCCGTGGTCTCGACGGCCAATGGAACAAACCAATAACTCCCCATCAGCTGTGCGTACTTACCGCATTTCTGCCGCGCCGCCGACTCCGCAGCCGCACCAGCAGTCTGCATGGTGGAGCCTATATGAGATGCCGCGAAAGTGCACACGCACGTCGCATCCCACAAAAGGCTACGGCCCCTCTCCCAAGGTATCAAAGTGACACCGTCCGGACGTTTCCCGTCGCTGCGACACAAACCAGGCGGCTCAAGAACCGCCGGTATGTTAGCCGAGACGAGAGCCCTCCGGACGATGTCATTGATGGAGTGATGACGAGACTGCCTCCCTGCACTTCTGACGCAGTGTAGTCCGTGACGCCCCAGCGAATCGACTGATACACCGCAAACACAGCGGTGTGGCTCACAAATGCTACATCCCAACCGAAGCGCCACGGCCACGCGCAGGGAGTTGTCATCTAGATGGGTGCCTAAATGAGGAGACGGCAACGCATGCAGCCAAGCACCAGATTCCGGCTGGGAGATCGCGCGCAGACGAGCAAGCTCCGCTCCCGAGGACTGCCCCAACAACCCGTCAAGTGTCGACTTACATATCTCCTCATCCCAGGAGCGCTGCACGCCTGGCTTCTCCGGAACGTCTCCCGCCGGGCAACGTACCCGCCACAGCTGAAGAGCCTCGTCCGCAAATGGGATGCTGAACCCGTCACCATTAATATTCAAAATACGAGTGACAAGCTCCAACACCCCCCGCGAAGAGGCTAAAAAGGCGGGGAGTTCCGTGTCCCGAAGGCGACGAACGCCGAGACCACCAAACCGTATAGGCATCGCTGCCTGCGACCACTGTGAGGGAGACATATTAACATTTGTATGAGGGTGTGTCTGTGTGTGTGTCTGTCTGTGGCACCTTAGTGCTCAAATGGGTGGACAGATATTGGTGATGCGGTACGAGTCAGAGACGACGAAAAAGAGCGGTCTGTGGCATAGGCGCTCAAACGGGTGTACGGATTCTGGTGATGCTGCACACAAGTCAGAAATAATGTATTACTGAGACACAGATTGCTTTCCACATTTTTAACCCCCAAAGACCAGGTGAGGTGTTATTAAAGTATGAAGCCTCTGAAGGTCGGTGTGTCGGTATATCTGTCCGTGGCACCCTAGCGGTCAAACAGGTGGTAGTATTTTGATGCGATTTTCAGTAAACGATGGTAGTAGACTTCCCTGTGAGAAATCTTAGATATGTTTTACTAAAATCAGTTCATTAGTTGTTTGTAGACTTCACTGCGATAGTTCGTCGATATATTTTATTAAAATCAGTTCAAGTTATTAACCTAAACAGGGAACAAGTGAACCAAATATTAGCCGTAAGGTTCCATTAATGTTTCGGGGGTGTTTTAAATTTGTTATTTATAGTTACTGACTCTGGTATTTATTCCTGTTTGAGTAACAGATAATATTTGCGAGTAATACAAACTAGGTAATTAAAAAGCGATGTACAAAGGCGAGCTAGGTTGCTTCTGTCAAACCCAGTAAGAGGATATTCCATAGAGAGCTTCATGAGACTCTATAAAACCGCCATCAATATATTCATCACAGTTAGAAAAACAGAAGAGACAGAACGGAATACTACAATCAAATATATAAATACCCCGAAAACACCGTCAATGAGACAGGAATAGACACCAATCGTATCGCCAGCCTGTCAGGAGGCCCCTTGTGTGATTGTTATGGGAGACAAAGCAGGCCAAGGCCGCATGCCCAGCTGTGATGCGAAGAGCACTCCACCATCAATAGCTCTCAAGATCTTCGAATAACCTTGCTTGTGTGCAAGCACTTAGCATAGCAGAAATTAGGTCTGCTTGGAGAGATTTTATGATGCATTGAGAACGTTATTAGGGGTTAACATTTTCAGGATAAATCTGTGTGTTTTAGTCAAAACTATTTTCGATTATCGGGTTGTAATATAATAATAATAATGACAAGATACAAGTAGATGTTAAGATGGCTAAAATCAATATAGGTGTGTATGTATATGTCACCGGAAGATAGTCAAAACCGTTAGTTAATAAACTAACACCGACAGGGTTTAGAATTTACGTTTCTTTTATTCTTACATATCAACCTAACACAAGACTATTCGGGGGCTACGCTGCGCTCGCCCCCTCTAGTCTTCACCTAAGCTACCGCAGTGTTTGCCCTGGTATTTCGTTTGCAATTCAAGTTTAAACCAGTTTACTATTTAACTGTTTTAGCCGTTAGTTGATCAACTACCGCGTCATATAGTAAGCAGTACGCTACAGTTTACTATCTGTCGATAGTTGATCAACTTACGAGAACAAAAACGTTAGTTTATCAACTAACGGTTTTGACTATTTTACGGTGACATATATATCTCTTGATTCTCGCGATAAAAGCTCGTATCATTTCTGGTGATCATACTCGTATAAACATGGTAAAGTCGAAGACCGACCTCTTCCAACGCGACCTTCGCTGCTGTTACGCACAAAAACCGAAAATGGCGCGTCATCAGACAAAATGAAAAATTGGGCACAAACATCAAGGTCGCCACTCCACCTGCGTGCCCCCCCACTTAGAATCCCATTAAGGAAACTCGCCCGGAAGCCCCAAAAATATTGAAGGCGAAGGCGTGAATAAATCCAGACCATAATACGTAGGCATGTCTGTGTACCCTGCTGGCGAAGTGCCATCTGACAATTCAATAAGTTCATACATATTAAATAACAAGTCCCTCGTTGGGCGCCAAGTAATAGATTGCGCAAAGTTCGATCCCGAACGCTTCCTATAAATATTAAATGTCGCTCCTTTCCACAATCTAAAGTACCAGTCGCAAATTAATATTCGGTACGACGACGGCGTCTGAGTGAAGAGTCCGTTCAATCGAGCGGACTGTTCAATTTCTCAGAGTGATGAGCTGGAAAGCATTACTCGTTTTATGTCCCCATGTCCCTCTTGCTCACATATGGCGTCCATCAGCTTAGGATGAGCTCAGTAGCTGCTCCAACATGTTCTCCTAGTACAAACTCACCTGGCTCCTTCATAAAAATGTAAATTGGTTATTGGCTCCGGTGTTAAACTTGAAAACCTCACAAAGGGCTCATTTGGTAGTCGATTCAATGTTATATTGCCCTTTATAATAGCGCTATTTCATTTATGAACCTTTTTTCCCGCCTAAATGAACACGGACCCGCCCCGCGGTTATGTAAAGTAGCTCGTAAATAATAAAGTACCGGATGTTGTTTCTGTTCCATCTACTGAGTAATAGAATCATCTTATTGCTTGCAACAATAACGCCCATCTCATTTATTTTATGATTATTCTGTAGCTTAGATATATATAATTGAAAAATTACAGTGGTAACATTTTGTATTTAATGAGTAAAATGATAGTACCCTTATCCACAAACAAAACAAGCTTAGTTTGGAAGTGGCAAAGAGGTCATGCACACCACCAAACCAAGATGCAGCACTATCTTACCAGTGGCAATATCCCATGACGGCCTGTCATATACATCTTAATCTATAGGGCGTGTACAGCTTTTGAAAAATGTGTTATCTAAAAGTTAGGGAGAAAAAATCATAACTTACTCATACTATAAATATTCATATACGTTTCCGATACAAGTCTATCATTGGTTTATAATTTATGTACTTCGTATTGTGACGAGGTTGTAGGTACCTACTTACATAACTGCTAACTTATTTTTTGAAAGCATTGAGTTACATTTACTTACGTTTATTTCAATGTTTGAAAGCGGGGAATTGTAGTTAGTCGAAGCTCTATCAACCGGATATTGGCATTGCCTATTTCTTGGTGACAGTTGACAGATTGTCGACACAGCCTACTCAACGATAGCCGAAACGCACTATACACTCACTTTGACATCACTACCAATAGGGAAGCAAACTGACTAATGTATTCCACTTAGAGGGCTCTTAAAGTTTGTAATATAAAAAATATATATATAACATTTTATAACAAACACCGGGTAAGTAAACACGTGAAAAAGAGGTAATAGGGTTACTTACAAATGAATCATAGAGGAGAAGTAAGTAAAGCAAATTTACCCAAACAGTATCGTTATTCAGAGAAATTAATTGTTAATATTTAGATATCCATAAAACCTCAGATGACTGAAACTCATTGAGATCCAAAAAGAGTTCTGCGAGATCGTCTCCATTTGTCAGTTGACAGGGAGATGTTGTATCGATCGCAGTTAGCACAAACTAGGTGATATAAGCCTAAAACATTATCATTTGTGCCCGACAGGGGAAATTCAGTATTTTGTAATCCTTCTACGCCACATTTTGATGTGCTTATCATATCACGTGAGTCATAAATTCAAACGACATCTCCTTACTTCATAACTCATCTTGTCATCATACTTAAAGCTCTTAATTCTCATGTTCATACGTTGGTAATCCACAACTAAATATAGATGTTGTACGTATGCGTACGAATACATAGCATTATTTTTAGCATATATTATTTATATTAAGAAAGTAAGTAAGTAGTTCATTATTTTTATTAACATATTTAATGTTGTGCACATAGGTCTACCTGTTGTTTAATTTTTTCTCTCCATTCTAGGTTTGCTAGAATAAATCTCTTGTTAGAAGTAAGCTCGCCTTTATACATGTTTTTTCAGATAGAGATGCAGGTTTGAATCCTGACCATGTGCCAACGAGATAATTAAATTATTAACATTATCGCACGTTCAGTGTTTCGGATGACATGTTAAGCTGTTGGTCCCGGCTACTGTCGCTACGTGGTAGTGTTCGTAAAACCCCTCCACCAACCCGCACTGAGCCAGCGTGGTGGAGGTTGGCTTAATCTTACTCGTATCCGGGTAAAGACCTGTGCCCCTCAGTGGGCATTAATGGTCTACATGTATTATTATTATTATTTTTCTATTCACTGTTTTCATTTTCATCCTGGGATCTGGGATTCCATATAAAATATCCATGAGATGTGAGCGTGGACCTGAGTTAACTTAACTTGCGATACTTAGTTATTATTTCATCAGTTCTCATCGATTAGTAAATCACAGGATTAACTACAAAGATAGACTCCTCCCACTAAATGTCCATGTGCCCGAATTAGGAATGACCTATGCTAGTGTAAGATATTTATTTGCAGATATAGGTGCTTAGGATGTTATGTAAACCCAAAACATTTCTCTTACACACCTGTACAAACATGCTTTCAACCGCAGCGAACGTTAGGATAACATCAAATACTTGTATCTTTTGTCTTCCTTGACGTTGTGTACTAGCTATTGTTTATCTAGATGATATCATAATTATCATGATTGTCTTGTTACTCAGCTGCTGCGGTATTCTAGTCGGAATTTGTTTAGTTGCTCACGAACGGTTAGTTCTGGGTTATATCAAGTGGTTTTGCTTCTTCTTCTAGTGCCTCTCGGTTTATCGCCAGGCGGGACAGGTCTTCCTCGCCGTACTACCTCCAGGCATCGCAATGTAATTCTTTACATAAAGTCTATGTTACCCGCACACCTCGGTTCTATTATTCTATTTTCCAACACACTTGCTCGTAAAGTGACTCTTTATGGCAACGCATTTAGGTTCATAATGGAGCAATACGCCCTTGTGCTTATAACTTTACATTATCGCACTAGTCCGATCAAATCAAATATATTTTTTTCACACCTTTCATTCGGAAAAGTAAGTTTTGTTCCACGATGAGAGGGAGCGAAATGCTTCTTTTCTGTTCAAGCTATTTTTTTAATTTATTCATTGCCATGTAGCATTTACGCAATGAGCACAGATTAAAATAATCGAATGTTATTATGAAATTACATTACAATCGACTACGATGGCGTAGTCGATTAAAAACGAACATATTTGAAGTTTTAACTTTAACAACGTTATATGCAAATTTATGAATTTTTCGTAATATTTAAAAAATAATGTGGCAATAAATTATTTGTTTTACTGAAATCTAAACTATCCATGTCTGTTATTATGATATAATGAATATTGGTATCCGAAACCATTGCAATATTCGATCCGATTATTTTTACACATTAGTAAAAGTACACAGGAATATTTTGTCTCTGGTGATCCTTCACAATCCGCCATTGTAAAAAAAAAGTTTTGTTGACGTTGTTCGATTACTGTAAAAGTGGTGAAAATATAATTCAAAGTATAGTTATTTAATTTTTTTAGAGCATTTAATTTAAATTTTCCTCATATTCGGTGTGAAAAGTTGTATGTGTCACACAGGAGCAAAATTATTTTCGTCATGGGCGTTAACGCTTGAATCCTTCGTTACGCTCTGGATTCAATGTACCGCCTTCGCCGTAAATACATCATTTTGTCCCTTTTGACACAAATAACTATTATCGTTATTTCATCAAATTATATCTTTTTTACTGCATATTAAACTTAATTTGCGTATTCAAATCGCCAGTGCGCCATTTTCCATTTCTTTTTGTTGTCTAAAAATGGCCAGTCCAAACAAGCATTAATCTCCCCTCCCCTAAAAAGGGGATAGGGCCGTTACGTCTACTTCCCTTTACGTCCATGTACCGTTTTGGTCCGAATACCTTTATGACCATATCCCGATTCGACTACATCCGCATACGACTACATACCGTTACGACCACATCCTATTACGACTAAATCCCAATTGGACAACATACCGATAAGACCAACAATCAAGTCGAAAAGTGTTTGTATTAGTTTTGTTACTTTTTTATTATGATATGACTACTTACATCCTAAAATAGACTAAAATGACAGGTTTTAGTTTGATAGTTGTCATATATTTGTTAAAATCATGATATCAGTAAAATAGTGCCGCACCTGTCAATATCTAAAAATATTATGTGAAGTTGTGCCTCTGCCACCCCGTCTGGGAAAATTACGTTTTTGTTTTCCATGGTTCGGTTGAAATAGTCAGAACAAAAAATAACATTTTATGTAGGTATTCCAAGTAGTCATACATACATGTAGCTGGGCAATACCCAACTGCGCATGCGCGTATTTCGAAACCATTGGCGGCATCACGTAGAGTCCGCGCCAGCTAAGGCTTGATAAAATATCTAAGAAAATTCAAATTTTTGTTCTTATCTGTACTTCACAAAACAAAACACGATGTGGTCCAATCGGGATTTAGTCGTAATAGGATGTGGTCGTAACGGTATGTAGTCGTATGCGAATGTAGTCGAATCGGGATATGGTCATTAAGGTATTCGGACCAAAACGGTACATGGACGTAAAGGGAAGTAGACGTAACGGCCCTATCTCCTAAAAAGGCTTGTCACGAAAGCCCTCATTAGCCATGTAGACGTCTCCTCTACACCCACCGACCTGACATGCAAATAGTTTTTGAGTTTCGTACAATTCTAACCGCCCCTCCCTCCAGGCGTTGTCCCACTTGTGGGGGGAGAGATTTTAAAATCTCTTACTGAGCGGATCGCCTACATTATTCTACTTCATATCTGCCAAATTACCAGATTAATAGGTCGAGTAGTTTCTGATTTTCATACAAACTCTAACCCCCCTTTTCCCCGTAATGGGGCGAATGTCGATAAAAACTTTATTGAACTTACGTCTTACTCCTATAAACTACCTCAATGCGTAGTTAAAACAAGTCACGTATTTTTTATGTCCATAGAAAGTTCATCAACCAATCCCCCCCTTAGCGGGGGGAAATTTGAATAATTATTTGCTTGGTTCACTTGACGCCTCCAAACTATT
The DNA here is from genome assembly GCA_949825045.1 of Argyresthia goedartella. Taxonomy (NCBI): domain Eukaryota; kingdom Metazoa; phylum Arthropoda; class Insecta; order Lepidoptera; family Argyresthiidae; genus Argyresthia; species Argyresthia goedartella. The sequence continues at coordinate 8,424,256 of OX463812.1, read as the reverse complement.
CACCACCGACTTGTAAAATTACAGCTTCATAACCCATCTAGTTTACGCATTTCATACCAACTTCAACGGCCCATTTCCCCGCTTAGGGGATGAACTTCATCCCTACCCTACGCTGAACAAATTGTCATTTCTGTAGGACCAGCGGTATAGGCTGTGCGTTGATATATCAGTCAGTCAATAAGTATATATGTCACCGTAAAATAGTCAAAACCGTTAGTTGATCATCTATCGACAGATAGTAAACCAGATCGACAGGGTTTAGAATTTACGTTTCTTTTGTTCTCACATGTCAACCTAACACGAAGACTGTTCGGGGCTTCGCTGCGCTCGCCCCCTTTATTCTTCACATAAGCTATCACAGTGTTTGCCCTGGTATTTCCTTTGCAATTCAAGTTAAAACCAGTTTACATTTAACGGTTTTAACCGTTAGTTTATCAACAAACGCGTCATACAGTAAGCAGTACGCTACAGTTTACTATCTTTCGATAGTTGACCAACTAACAAAAAACATTAGTTTATCATCTGACGGTTTTGCCTATATATATATATATATATATATATATATATATATATTACTTTATCTATCGCTACTATCTATAACATAACTATGTTCTATCAATCAATCAATCTCATAAACACCAAATAATCTAATAGCGATTTTTCGATGGTTATATAAAAACAAACATTAATGTGATCCATGACAAGTTCGTGACAGTGTTCGTGACATATCCTGTGCTTGGCTGCATCGTGTTTTATGTACCTATATGTATGATAATTGAGTTGTGTTTTCAACCGTAAATGCAAAAAAGTTCGGGCTGGCGTTGGGGCATATAAAACACAGATTGATTACATCGAGAGAGGGATTTTCGTCACGAGGAAGATACATCGTTGGTATTATAAGAAAAGTATGGCTACCAGGCATGAGTATCTATACTCAAGAAATAATTTCGGTACTCTTGGATCCTTTGTTGGTTAAAAAATTAATAAAAGCTCAACAGTAATTAATATTCCTTTGTGTCCATAATCATGTGAGTAAACTAATAATAAATATTTAGGTGGATTATTATTCCTTATAAATTTAATAACGAGAAAGCTACTTACTCTACTCATACATCTGAAAGGTATGTTTAGTTACATATGTTTTATTATATGTTCACGTTTGAGAACAGAACACCACACTTCAGACAAACACAGATGTGGCTACATCTAGGCTAGCATATTTTAGTTAGTTATATTTTAAATTAAGAGAGCTTTTTAAAGAAATTGACATACAACTGTGGCTAGTCAATTTATTTTCGAAAATATACAGTATGTACGCAAGAACCTGACAACATTTTCCAAACTTAGCGATAGCTGTAATGTTAACCTAAGAAATAATCACAGAGTAGTTTGCTCCCGGCTTATATTCGCGAAGGTTAGCAATTCTTTCAAGGGTCAATAAGATACCTGTGGATGTTTTGAAATTGCCTTTTGAGCAATTTAAAAACCATATTAAAGTAACTTGGTCGAAAAAGGGATATTACAATGTTCAAGTCTACTTAAATGATGAACTGTATGGGGTTAATCTAGCTCAACACAGTCCTTGGGGTTAATAATTTTGTAATTATGTATTATTCATTATAGTAATTAATATTGTAATATTTGTATTAGTTAAGCTCAATAAATTTTTAAGAGATCTAAAAATCAATCTGTGGGAGTTTCTACGCCCTTCTTCTCCCACAGTGGTCCAATGTAGAGAGGAGGTCAAAAATGACGTTTGTTAAGTATGTGTAAATATATACAATAATTAAGACATTTGATTTGACTCTGATCCATTTGTAGACACTATTGCGTTGAAATACATCCGAAAAGTAGAACAGCGAAGTTTTTTTTAAAGTTCTCACCTTCACTCTACTGCGGTGCGTTACTAACTCGCGCTAACCATATGATAATGAACCGATTGGCACTGATCGATCGCAGAAACATTACCAAGTCGTGAAATAAACATAACAGTACACTCACGTGTATTATGTTATGATTGACTTGCCTACATAATGATTTCATCTTAACTTGAGGTGAAGACGTCTTTCCGACATACCATGGAAATTTCATGCAGAAAATAATTGATCGCAACTTTTGCGAACTATCGCAAAACGAGCATGTATCTACGTTTTTTTATGATGTTGTTTGTACCCCTGAGATTAATTTATAACCAATTTTGCAAAACTACGAAATTCTGGCACTTGCTGCAGCTTTTTTCGAGAAACCTACCTTAAGTAATCGTTATTTATTAGGGTATATTGTGGTATTATGTACGGTGGTGGTGGTGCTGGTGGTGATGGTGGTGTCACATCCACTGCCGGCATGCAGGAATAAAACCATTCCTCGCGGGACCTGCATTTCTGCACATGTGAAGGAATTTTATGGATATCTTCCTGACTAACTGACTCACATCCGCTGGTACTAGAGACATGACAAATTGTTCAGGGGTTCCTAATATAGCTAACGGGAAGCATTCATCCTAGGGGGAGGAAATGGGGGTTAGAGTTTGCAGGTGTAGGTAGTGTTTCTCCCGCTAAAGAGGGGGAGGGGTTCAAATTTGGATGTACGTAAAAAAACTAATAGACTAGAGCGGGGGCCAAGAGAGTGGTCCGACGATATCATGAAGTCTACAGGATCTCAATGGCTACGGTTGGCACAGCACCGTGCGGATTGGCGCCATACAGAAGAGGCCTGTGCCCAGCAGTGGTGACGTGGCTGATGTATGGGAGTATGATGATGATGTGATGACAGATTTCCCATAGACTACAAGTCAGTTGGAAATAAGCGTCGATTTTTCTGTGATTTCGTGTTGTTGTATAACATTGGGCTGTTTTGCTACAGAATGATGATGTCATGACATGCTTTCTTTTTCCCTAATAGTCATCCAGATTGTCTGGTTACTTAACAGAACCAAAGCTCTTCTACAAAAATCGATCAAGTACGGGTCGGATTCGTACGCGAAAGGTTCTGTCCGTACCATCGTACAAGAAAAGAAATATGGAGAGCCAAATATAATGTTTTTAAATTGCGTGTTCTGTGAAAAATCCAACTGTCTATCTACGTATTTCGCTTCATGAGATACATCCCGCTGATGAACAGACGGACAGACGGACGGACGGGCAGCCGAGGCTTAGTAATAGAGTCGCGTTTGGCACCGTTCGGGTACGGAACCCTAAAAAGGTCTTCAGTGTGAAACGCTGATTTATAAATTGTCCATTGGATGATTGTCATAACGTGCATCTCTAACACGAATAATAATAGCGCAATGTGAACTGATGGAAGACTTCCGAGTTTAAGTGACATTAGACACAGAATCACGTGATGTAGCCGGGCATTTCTCCACTAAATGGAAAGTCGCTGTCCTAAGGTAATATTATGTAATAAATCTTTAAATTTCTAAATTTTTTGTATCAATACCGACATAGTATTAGGTATTCTTGGCACGCCACAACTTATCAAGTAATTTAATAATTGAATATTCGAATAAACGAACCTCAAACGTGTCAAAACACAGTCCCCTGGTACGTCCCTTTTCCAGAATTACAAATCTGTTACAAATATTATTTTTTCTGCCGTTGATAATTGAATAAAAAATATCCAAATACATTAACAAAAACAGTAACCATATTTATACATCACAGTTATATTTTTACAATCGATATTTAATCAAGATATCTATGTGCGAATGCTGTCCTCAAATTATTCAAACAGTCCCCTGTTAAAATTTTAAAACCGCGCTGAAGTCAAATTTAGTTTCTGCGCGAAGCATTAGATCGTGAAACGGAACGCAATCGGTGTGAACTTCGTTCGGTTGTGTAGCTAAGCGGGCAGCCGCCATCTTAATTTTTGCTACTATTGCGTCAGCTGGTGAACCACGCGTCTCGGCCGTTAGCGAAAACAGTCCACTGGTAAGCCTTTTTTTTACTATTTAAAGAGTGTTATTAATGACAATTCGTTTAAAATAATTGATCATCTAGTATGTAGCCACATCTGTTTCGTTTATCTGACTGTTTTTAAATGATATTGTTTTATTAAGTATTCATGTAAAAATGACAGTCCCTTGGTCAACAGTCCCCTGTCAATTCATAGCACAGGGGACTGTTCATACCACAGGGGACTGTTTTCTTAGGTTATGACCATTAAAAGTATCGTCTCTTTCGTAGGTATTATCTCAAAATGCCACCGAAAAAGAAACCACCCAAAACAAGAGAAGAAATACTGGAAGAAAAACGTATTGCTGAGCGTTTGAGATACCAAAGACTCAAAAATGACCCTCAAAAAAAAGAAGGATTGAAAGAAAAAGAAAGGCGGAAATATCAAAAGAAAAAAGAAAAAGGCCAAAGAAAATTAGTTAAAGATATGAGTCGTCGTGAGCATAAGGCTGTAAAAAACGTTTGGAAAGAGCATTGTTCTAAGTATCGTGCAAAAAAAAAGGCATGAAAGACGTAACAAAAACTTTTGCAAGGGAAAATACACCTGATTCAGAGGATCCCGCAGAAGAACCTCAGGCACCTTTAAGATCATCAGAAAGTGAAGTAGTTAAAACAAGAAAGAAAAATGCTAAAAAGAAACGCGAAAGGGTACTGAAAGAAAAAAACCTTATGATTAAGGAATACAAATGGAAAATGGAAAAGTATAAAAAGAGGTTACAGCGGTTAGAAATGAAGGTTAACAATAACAGTAAAAATGAAGAGACACCTATCACAAAACTAACAAGAATGTGTGATACTCCAGAAACTCGAAAAGATGTTGTTAAAAAGGCGCTTTTCGGGGAAGTATTGAATAAACAATTAAAAAAGAACTATGCAGACTTAAAAACGCAAAAAGAGAAGGATATTTTTGGAAAAGTGGTATCTGGTGCAATAGTAAAAAAATATAAGTTATGGAGGGTTCAAAATAGTGCTGTATCGTACAAGAGAGTTCAGCAATCTAAAAATCCCTCTTTAATAATGATAATAATATTGATTTGAAATTGACTGCATTGCATTGTCGAAAGATTCTGCGTTACGATAATCACAATAAATTGCTCGAAAACACTTGCTGCGATCGTTATGATGAGAAATGTTTATCTCGGGAATGCCTGCGTTGTGTCAACAAGAATCCCGATTATGAAGAATTTGATGATACAAAACCTATAACGTTTAAAAAATGGATAGCCGAAAAACAAGATTATAAGGATCCTAAGTTGAATAAAGTACGATCTATAACAAAGTATGTAAAAAGAATTCTAACGGTACGTCCGGTTGAACTGATAAAAGAACTGCACGAGGAATTGGATGCGTATTATAAGCACGAAAGAAACATATCGCATCAGTACAAAGCCTTTAAGGAGTTAAAAGAAAATCTTAGTGATAGCGAAGTTGTAATACTTATGGACTTTTCAGAGAATTACTGTACCAAGTATAATGAAGAAATACAGGCATATCATTTTGGAGGGTCTAGGCTTCAGCTCAGTCTCCACACTGTCGTAGTTTACACAAAAGACTCGACGAAATCCTATTGTACTGTTTCGAAAAACACCGCACATTCACCAGCTGCTATATGGGAACACTTGAAGGCAATTTTCAAAACTTTATCGACGCATATTACCTGCATCCATTTTATAAGCGACGGACCCGTTACCCAGTATCGGAACAAAACTATGTTCCATATATTGGCTACAAGGCTTTATGAAGAGGTTCCAAATATACAAAAGTTTTCCTGGAACTTTTCGGAGAGTGGGCATGGCAAGGGTGCCGCAGATGGTGTTGGAGCTACATGTAAAAGGACCGCAGATGCCATCGTTGCTGCGGGGGGTGACATTGACAGTTTGGAATCTTTTATTGAATCTGTGCAACAAAGATGTCCTGCAATTACCATGTTTGCGATTGACGATGATGCAATTAATAATATGACTAACGGTATTCAGAAAGACGCTAAAAATCTGAAAAGTTTTAATGGTACCCTCAAAATACATCAGATTAAGGGTAAAATATCACGATGCCCTTTGGGATTACCGAAAGGTGCTGAAAAGCTTATAATGAAAAGTTTAAGCTGCTCTTGTGAAGAAGAGTGTCAGCATTTTAATCTAGGTGTTATGAAGTACCAAGTGACGAAACTTCGCGTTGAGGACATTTACACAGACTCAGAATCCGATAGCGAAACCAGACTAGCCCATAATTCGCCGGATACTAACATTATTACAGAAACTGAAATTACACGACCGTGTGACAATATCAATACTGATTCTGAGAATAGTGCAGGGCCCAGCACAATCAACCAACAGCAGTACAACAGTGGTGAATACGTTCTAGTCAAGTTTAACGTTAGAAATACAGAATATCGTTATGCTGCTGTTATCACTAAAGTTGATAATGAGGAAGGCGAACTAACGGTAACTTTTATGAAAATTTGTGATAATAAGGGCCACAAGTTTAGAATGGACGAAAATGATATTTCTGATGTCAGTTTTGACCAAATATTGCAGAAGTTACCAGATCCAGATCTAAGTCTAAAAGGGAGAACATAATTTTATTATTTTCCTGTATCAGTACCGGTCTTTGAGAAAAATTAGTTAATTTAAATATTTTCCCCTAAAGTACAATGTTAAGACTGATTTGTTTGTAATGCGTACAATTAATGTTAATTACTTAAGTTACTCCAAAAGTATTGGTTGTGATAATTAAGAAGTTATTTTGTTAATTTTAACGAATAGGTAAGATTTGTTTTCATACTGTTTATACTTAAAAAAAATACATAATTTAAGACTGGCAAAGAAAAATAAAGACTTTAATTACTTAAACAAAAATACTAATTGTTTTTGTCCATAAAACATTCCCCTGGATGGTTACAACAGTCCCCTGTCACGGTTTTGCAAAAATTCGTCCATAACTCAAAAATCAAGCGGATAATGTGTGGGCTTTTTTAAGATATATATTTAATTTATTATTGCCCTTCATTTTATTAACAAACATTCTCAACATTTAATAAAATTACGTCAGGACAGTCTTGTATGGACGATTTTCCAAATAGCAGAGAAACACCCAGCCTAGAGATCGTGTATGGTTAATCTATCTAATCAAGGCGCCTTGAACTTCGGTAGTTTATTTTAACTATAATAAAACCGGTCAAGTGGCAGTAGGACGACGTACCTGCACACGAAGGGTCCATGCCATAAAAACGTAAAAACACAGTATTTTGTACGAGTACATTTTTAATTCTTAATATTAAAATATTAAACATCGAAACATTGAAAAAGAGTTTTGTTTAAGTAGTATGTAAGTATTGAACTATGTACTCAGGTTACGAAACTCTTTGCTCATTGAAACCGGAAGTGGATAGAAATTGAGTAACTTATTTACAGAAATAAAATCAAATATGATAAAAAACTTAATATTATTTATTATAATACGAATGAGGAATTATGAATCTTATGATGACTAATAACTAAGCACAAAACTCAATACCCGCAATTAAACATTTTTTCCGTTATTATCGGGAGAGTCTATAGTATTTATTTATCTAGTTTTTTTTATGTAGCCGTAATAGTGTCCCTCTACTGGGCAAAGGCCTCCCCTCTTGCATCCACACGCCCCTGGACTGCACCAACTCCGGCCACTTGTCGTGGTCATCCCGCCATCTCCGTTCACTTCAGCCCCTACCCAGGTAGCCGCCTTGTGGCACCCATTCAGTGGCGATTTTCGCCCATCTGTCTGGGTGCATACGACTGACGTAGCCAGCCCAGTTCCACTTTAGCTTGGCGGTCTGTGCACCCACATGAGCGATGCCAGTTAAGGTAACGATAAATAACAATTTACTTAATGTGAAGTTATATATTCTAACGATGATGGAAAAGATATTATCTTCATATATATAAGATATTATCTCCATAGCTGCGGCCATGGGCTAGCCCACTGTCACGCAAAATGGACTATTGAATAACTGGCTAGACGTATTGAAAAAATGTGCCTCTCGGCAGTTATGCCACCCTGTCTGGAAGAAAGGCGTTATTGATATAAAATCAGGCGTAATATTTACTATTCATGCACCTTACGCCAAGTATCTTGGCGCCTGAGCGAAGTGTTACCTCTCTCACTGGCCCATGTATATGCTCTATCTCTTGTTCCTATGCGCCGCTAAGCCCTCCAAGCGGCTCCAAAAGCCAAGAAACGTGTATGCATATATAGCTAAGGACTCACCATAAAAGACACTTCTACTGTTCCAAAGGGAAATATTCGAATTTTATGACGTATCATAAAAACCTATTTGTCATTATCACATCAATCATTAAGCTTCATCACACCATTAAATCTCACTTCGGAAGGGATTTCATAAGCTTTCCGCTACGACAATTTAATCTTGATTTCATGATATACATATTATAGAGAGACTAGTCACAATAAGAAATCATTTTTACTTGTGATTTGGGTATTTTTGTGTAATCTGTGGAATTTACCAATTAAAGTTAAATAATGTAAAATTGCGTATTAGAATAGTTATGGAGCAAAACATAAAATATAAACATGTACCTATATAAAGGCACATACATTGCTTCTGGCCCCAAAAAACAGCGATTCGGAAAAAATATAATATTATAATTGTATTTTTGTTCCACTAACCGCAACACAGTATAGCGCGGAGGGTAGCGGACTATATTCTGCTGGTTCCACTACCTATGTAACTTACGCACCAACTTACTTTTTATGGGTTACCCACCTTGTCCCGTCTTGGGATATCATCTTGTGTATTCAGTTATAGTTCTAAACATAGTTTAAGGTATGTGGTATGGTTAAAATAATATAGCTATGAATTACCCTAAAGTTAAATATATTAGTAACAATTTATAAATACCTACTTTGTAACAAATTACTTTGTAACCAGCATCGTCCACGATCTTTTAATAAACATTTACTTTCATTTCATAATAAACTAATACTGCCGGTGTGTGTTGATGTCCCCGTAAGATTGTCAAAAACGTTAGTTTATAAACTAATGCATTAGTTTGTAAACTATCGACAAATTGTAAACCAGACCGACAGGGTTAAGAATTCACGTTTCTTTTGTATTTACATGTCAACCTTACACGAAGACTATTCTGGGTTTCCCTGCGCTCGCTTCCTCTAGTTTTCACCTAAGCTACCGGCTACCGTAGTATTTGCCCTGGTATTTTGTTTGCAATTCAAGGTTACACCAGTTCACAATTAAACGAGTTTATTATAAACTAACGCGTCATATCGTAGGTAGTACGGTACTGTTTGAAATTTATCGATAGTTTGTAAAAACTACCGTACACTAAGCAAAAAAAAACTTTAGATTATAAACTAACGGTTTTGACAATCTAACGGTGACATATATATCATATAAATATGCATATCGCATGTAAACTAGAGTCGTTTTGAAGTGGGTTGTGCACCTATTATCCTCAAGTGTCTATTAATCAAAAGTCTGCATCCACGCCTTCTACCACATTCAAGAAGCAGTTAAATAAGATCGTCGGACATTCATATTATTATAAGGAAGACTTAAAAATAAACAAATTTACATACAGGCACGAACATTGCTTCTGGCCCCACACTAGGATACCCTGTGTCGTGGGAACTAGAAACAGCGACGTCACATAAAACATCCAAGCAAACACCTAAGGTTTTTTTCAGCCCCGGCCGGGGATCGAACCCGGCCGGGGGCAGAGCCACAACCACTGAGCCACAGAGGTCGTCGACGATACCACGATTGTCTCTTACAAAATCTGTGACATACAAAACCACAAGTAAAGAATACCAAGATGTCTTTGTGACTTTATTTACCTATTCCCGAGATAAAAATAAATATTTGAGCACCTAAATTGGTTCCATCTAAGTGCCAACGTACTCGAGGTTGCTTTACCCAAGCAGTGATTGTTTTGTGTCACCTCTCGGGCGCCAATACATCTACACAACACACATCTTCGCCATTTTTAGGGTTCAGTACCAGAAGGCTGCCGGGACCCAATAGCTAAGCCTCCGCTGTCCGTCAGCGGGCTATAGCGGGAGAGTTGACATTTCGCAGAATGTGTATTTCTGTTGCCGCTACAGCAACGAATACTAAAATACCTGCTTTTATTTAATGGAAGAGACATGTAAGACGGAACCCGTCGTGTGCGAGGCCGCCTCGCATGTGACCTTTTTTTTGTCCAGGCACTTTTTATAACGTAGTTGCATTGTTACATTGCTAGTGATTAAAACGCACACATTCAATGATTGGTCAGATTGTCTCATTATAATGCGCCTTTATTATCTGGCTGGCCTTGTCACGTCATCAAATCTATACGAGTTAGTCTTGTTTTGCCGCTTGTTATAATAATAGCAGAACATGAACCGAATGATAGTCAGATTGTGTCAAAACAAAGTCTATAATAATTTAAACAAATAGTAGAACTGCAGTTTTTTTTATTAAACCCTATTTGATAAGCAACCATTTAAGCAATCGTACACCAATCCATTAATTACCTAGAATTGAGTAGCTCCGGTGGGAATCTCTAGTCTTCATCGTCAGTTCCACTTCACCAAGACATGCTCCCTGAGAACTGCAGCTTCCAAATGCACAAGATACTATACAAAATACCCAAATCGATATAGGTTTGCATTTGTTATTTATAATAATAATAATAATAATAATAATACCTTGGACACTATTTACACACATTGATCTAGCCCCAAACTAGGATTCCCTGTATCTTGGGTACTAGACAACGATACACATACTTATATAGATAAATATTATACTTAGATAGATAAACAACCATGACTAGGATACAAACATCCGTTCTCATCAAACAAATATTTGCCCCCACCGGGACTTGAACCCGGGACCGTTGGCTTCGTAGGTAGGGTCACTGCCGACTCGGCCATTCGGGTCGTCATTTGAAGAGTTCCTTCGATTCCTCCATAATACCACCATCAGGTCCTGACCGACGTTGATAAATTGTTGAGAAGCTCTTCTGGTACGTCACCATCCCATCCACTTCACCATAAGCATTATTACTTTGCAAGCGTAATAAAGTAACCATATCGTTACCTTCTGGGATAATGGAGTAATGAGCAGTTCCGGTGCCCATCTATGGTCTTCATCATCAGTTACACTTATAAAAATTATGCCTCCTAAGAGTATACGCACGATTTACATGACGAATACAAGAATCGCTATAATATTTTTTAGAGTTGTCAAGATTTCTCCGGGATCCCATCATCAGATCCTGACCTGGTGACAGTGGGACCGATCGGAAGGCAAACTCTCTCGAACAAACAAATAATTTTCCAAATCGGTCCATCCGTCTTGGAAAAATCGCTCAAAAATTTAGAAACTCCTTTTTTGTCGGTTAAAAAGACAGAAACTTAGAACTAAAACGTATCATCATCATTAAGTATCAAGTCATGCCTGATAAAGGTAATGGCAGTTCTTTTGTAACACAATTTGATTGAAAATAACCTGTTCTTTGACTATACACAAGGATTGGAATGTATCTATATCAGGCAAAGCATATGTATCCATATCAGGCAAAGCAAATGTATCTGTATCAGGCAAAGCAAAAGGTATGCAGAAGACCTGGTCGCCCACGTACCTCCTGGCTCCAAAATCTCCGAGAATAGTTCAGGCTGAGTCCCTCCCTAAGTCCCTATGTCCCTATTCCAGGCTGCAGTATCCCATGTGCTCATAAGAGGTGGTACCCGAAGAAAAAGACGAGTAAATGTATTCATGTGTGGTGTGTGGTGGCTCTTAGAGCCCAGAACAAAAATGGTTCTGTATCCCAGAGTCCACAGGATTCTAATGAGCTAATATAGGATTATAAGAGTTATCAAAACCAACTTTGTAATTAAAGCAAAACATGCGCTTCTAGCAAAGGAGACCATGGTCATCATCAGCATCTCGTCCTGTCAACCCTCAGCAGGGGTATACTTGTTATGAAGTAAGAAATAATTAAACCATTTTCATAAAGATTTTTATAAAACGTTGATTATAATAAAAAAACACATTATCGTTAAACTGTATTAATTACTACATCTTTGTAACTTATCTTTATCGGCTTCTAAATAGTTTCTAACGAATCCCGGCACTTTGTAAAAGGTAGTTTAATTTTACACCGCTGACATGGAGATCATTCACAGACGCGAGCCTCGGCCCGGATCGTAACCGAGAAACACGGCGGTGAAAATTTAAATAATAAATTGGTGATTCGTTTACGCCTTAGCTCTTGGTAATTGAAGGGAGGTTCGTCGACGACTATGTGCGGGGATCGTGGCAAGGATACCATGATGACAAGGATCATCAGTAATTTAAGGTGATGAAACAGGTCGAAAATGATTAACTACTACCTAACCTTAACTTTCGCGTCATTTTCAGCATGGTTTGTCCCTTCCCTTTACTCTGCTGGCCGGAAAATAAAAATGTTTACATGAAAATTTTAGGAAACCTCTTCCCCCACAATAGAATTTTCATAACTCTAGATGACGTCTGTCAATAACAGGACTAGATAGTCCTTACGCGAGCCTAAAGGCTTCCAAATGATAACATTGATCGGTGCTGAATCGGGCTAAATAAATGTTAATTGTTTTATTTATTGTTTAATTTAACTAATATAGTATTCGAATCTTAGGCTACTACGAGTATTTTAGCTGTCCAGGTATTAATGTACGGTGGATGTTATAAGCATTCGAAAATTAATTTACTTACGTTTGTAATAGCGTTGGAATACATTGAAGAGGCGGAGGGTGTGGTTTTTTCGAGCTAATTAGCGTTATATGCGAATTCATTGTATCTTCCTTCAGGGACCATTGTTGATACTTTGACATACTTTATTTTGTTAATTATCAAGAGCAGTATTCCACAAACAGTCCTAAATTTCATTTTCTTCGTTAAGTCAACGAACCTTAGCGTTATTGATCATAAATTAAATGTGGATCTAAATTTTTGTAACACAAAGAAAACAATCTATCTGTCAAAAAGAACTCAATTTTGATAGTATGCTATGTTGTCTTTAAAGTCACAATTATGTCAATTGATAGTTTGACGTGAACTTGAGTCTGTATAGGCATGTACCTACATTATTATATCTCTTAATATTGAAACTCGGACAATTCCCTCTTAACCGCTGGTGACGCCACTGTGTTGCCACTGTGTTGCCACTGCGCCGTTACAGGTTTCAAATTTTAATAAAATGGCATTAGGTTCAAAAACGCGATGCCTCATAACCAGGTCTCGGGCTCGAGAGGTTAAAAGTGACAAGGATAGTATTCAGTACAGGCTCGCAAGAAGTTTCATATTTTCTAATTCCCAAAATAATGTGCATCGCCAATGCGTCGTCGCCAACATATGATTGTTCTCAAAATATTTATACCTCCTACTGAGTTCGATTTATGGAGATAAAGTGTTGGGAATCCTTCTAATCGCCCAAAAAAACATCCAACAGTGAGGTTAGCAGTTTAGTATTTTAGCCCTCAGGTCAGGGATGCCAGTTTTATCAGAAGCAATTTAACTTCATGTGGTCTATGTTAGTGGCGTTGGCCTAGCTGGACAGTTAATATAAATGTGCGAAACTGCTGATCGCGTGAGATATGTATGTATATATGATGACGACGCGAGGCTCAGTTATTCAACCATGACTCAATAGCAATAAAAATATCAAAAATAGAAAAGGTTCCTGCAACAAAGCTGAATCAACATATATTATGTTGATTAAGCATTGTTTTAGGAACCAGACCGAACATAGAGATACATTAGAAAACTAAACATTTATTTCAATTCATGTTTGGTGTTTACAGATTCTGGGTAAATCAATGAAATAAATAAAGAAACATCATCATCAGGCATGATTATGACTTTTAAATATTGTTTTTTTATGTAAATGACAGGAAGTACTAGACGCAAGGCAGTGTGCAGAATAGGATGGGGATGGGAAAACTTCTAGGTATCAATGTCACTACAGGAAGCCTGGAATTCGAAAAGCATTAGCAACAAAACAGAAATAGCTGGGAGTGGTGGTGGCTGTTGTGGTGTAGGCATGCATAAAGCAGGATAACTTGTAGGTAGGTACCTAAATGTAACAATTCAGTAAAGTGCAGGCTGTTTATGAATAGGAAAACATACAAAATGAAACTATCCCTAACTTTGGTCAAATAAATAGTTATTTTAATTCATTTAGGTAAACATGGTCTTCTAGTGTCTTAAAAATGTAAAGGATTTGACCTTTGTGTTAAGGTTAAACTATGTGTAACATTTTTTGTAGTAACACAGCTAATCTTTAGTAACTCTCTAGTAATGCTACTGAGTCATCTTTGGTAATGCTACTGAGTGATATTAAGAAGAGCATTCCTGAGACACCCATAAGTGCAAAAATATTCTGCCTATGAATCAGGTTTCTCTCCCAAAAGCTTACACCAACAATCAATTTACAGAACTTGTACATTGCAAATACCTTTGACATAAACATATTCAAAAATACACTCTATTTCCAATCATACAAAAATAGATCTAAAGATTTGAAGCACCTCTTGAAGCAACTATCTGACTGGGATGACTTCCGATCAGGTTAAGCAAGACCTATAGTTAGATATGCAATAACTATTTAACATGTGCTATATTTATCAAAATTTCCAAATTATTATGACAGAACTTATTGTTCACAAAAACTGCAGAATTTTATTACAAACTGCAAAATTTGGCAAAAGATTTTGGAACAAGAATTTTAGATCTGCACAGATGATGGATCATACCCAGTTGCCCGTATATATAGATTTGTTGATTGATGGGTGGGATTTGAAATTTCGGAGGCAGTTCTTGTGTAATTACAATTTTTCAATTGTTAAAATAATTAAAAAAAAAAACTGTAAATTGGTATATTTACTACTTGCTATTCAGATCTGAATCGGATTGGAATTAATCGAGCACAAAACATTTTTTACAAGTTTTCAGTCATCACACTCTTAGAAGTTTCACAACAAGGGGGCCTCAATTAGCCCGGCATTATTGATCCTACCTGCACCTGTGGAGAAGTAGGTCATACGTGCACGGAACACGACTGGCCAATCACCAGCCCACATCCCGAACAGAACTGATTCGCGCCTCCACATCGTAAACAAACAATGTATTTTTAATTTGCATAGCGATTATCGCCGAGTATAAACGCCGTGACCGGCTGAAATTAGCACTCACCATATGAAATCCTTGCAGTGCGAGCAGAACGTCGGCTGCTTGAAGAACCGCGGCATAAACTTGTGATCCTTCACCAGGTAAACATTCTTCTTTTTCAGTGCACCCTTGCGGCCTCGCGCACGGAACGCCAGGCCCAGCTTCAGGTCACCACCACTGTCATCACCATTGTCGTCGTCCGCCATGGTAGCGGGCACGGGCACAGCCGGCGATCGGGAATTATTATATCACACAAATAATAATCGTGCGCGAACCACGAAACACACCGCGCTCAACCGAACGTCATTGCGTTTTGCGTCAAAATTGGACGGAGGAGCACCCACCAGCCAATCAGGGGTGAGACGTCAAACGGAAATGTCAGAAATAATGTTTCCGAATCGAAGGAAAAATAATCCTACAATCTGCTAATTTGTTTATGGAGCTATTTTAGCTTTAGCTATCTTTATATTTTGGTAACAGAATAACAGGTGACTTAGGTTGGTAACTAAACCTAGGTACACAACGAAAACATCCGATTTTACTGGTTAAATAAACAACTACTGCTTCTCTGACACCCCAAGTAGAAGGATAAAGGCGCGTTTTTATTTTAGTTCTTGTTTTATCTGTCTTGCAGACTTGCTGTGCACCAAAATTGATTTGTAACTATGCCAAACCACTTGCCTAATCGTCATACAATATTGTCATAAAACCACAGGATCTCGATGGATGCTGATGGCTGAAGTCAGGTACGACACAGGACCGTGACTTCGCTATTTTTGCCCACTAAGTAACTGATTGTGATAAATTATTAAATTAAAAGTTGCATTAGTAATGGTACGTAATAAATCTTAAATTTTTATTTAGCTTTTTACATATTTTGATTCTATATTTATTTTTAAAAGATATTTACTGAGTGTCCATGTGAGAGCCATTAATATGAAGCCTGAAATACAGGTATTTTTCATAGATTTCCAGATGTCCCTACTATATAGACTAATACCTAATTAAGCTAAGAACTTTGTTTGTAACAAAATGTTAACTTTTTATGATGCAATAAATTATTATTATTATTATTTATTATTATTAAGACCTGCAAGAGCTGTCAGGAATTTGATAACATTGAGATAACCGTAACCTGTGAGTTAACGATTACTGTCCATCTGCCTACCGCGACGATACGACGACCACTTTGTCGTTACTTTTATCCATTTCAAGCCGCGCGTAGCAGATCATTGCATTCGAACGTACTACAATCAATCCACACGAAGCACGAACAGAAGAAGTCACCGCGCCGTACCCAAACAGCTGGTTGCCTGTCCAGTAAGGTCACGAAGGTAGAGCCGAGCTGACGTTGGCTGCCTGCACGTGTAAGTGAAGACCTTTGTATACTTCTTTTCGTCCTCTGAACAGTTGTAACCACCACACCATAAATGGAGCATCACTTAAATCATACTGTCCACTTTCTAGCTCACCCAGAGCGTACACTGAGTCAGAAATAAATCGGTTGCATTATGACCCCGAAGTCTCCCTGTATAATTTTACCTTAAAAACATATTTTATTCATACATTTGCCCTGGTGCTAGGGTTATTAATTCGTTCCTAACCGCGGGACAGTAGTGAGTGGTGAATAAAGGTTACATTGCATGATGATTTAAATCAATATACCTACATATTTCCCATTCCCATAGTACCTACTACCTACGTAGGTGGTTCCAAAAGTAGCCGTCTTGGCATATATCAATCATGCATCGCATCATTCTGGGACCGTCTTCGTGTCTCAGATAACGGCATCTTGGCTACTATTATGGAGAGCACAGTGGGTCTTTTTTCCAAGTGATATAGTTTTAGTATTATTTTATTGAATCTATTTATTAAATTCTTTTCTTTTCTTGACAACATTGCTGTTGCATCATTTTTGTAATTTGCTTTTGCATCATTTATTTTGAATGTGTTTATTTTGTAAATTTGTAATGTAAGTCTAAATTATTAATATTTTCTGTATATGGGTGTATGCCTGAAAATAAACAGTTATTATTATTATTATATAGACAGCAATACTTGCTGATTTTCATTTTTTTATTCGCAAGTTCGAATCTTTTGGCACGTAAATTAAAAAAAAAAAAGAATCTACATTTTTTTTGTTTCATAGCCATTAATCGAGATTGATCTGAGTGATTTTGCAAACATAGTATTAATTGGCCATCGTCATACGATACTTTCATTTGAAAGGTTTAAGTTTAACCCATATTAAAGTTGAGCTGGATTCTACACTGGGAGAGTCTGTTTCTTTATTCACAGCAATAAAATATTGGGTCGTTGTGTTCAAAAGAGGTCGAAGGAGCTGCATCGCAGCGGTCAACCAAATGAAGTGACTACACCAGAAATAGTGTAAAAAGAACAAAAACTACTATCGAAAGACCATGGACTAAAAATGCGCGAGTTAGCAGACATTGTAGGGATTTCAAAAAGTGCTATTCATTGCATATTGACTGAAAAATTGATCATGAAAAAGCTGTGTGCAAGATGGGTGCAGCGATTTCTCACCATTGAACGGAAGCAGCAACGTGAGGAAATTTTGATGCAGTATTAGGAGAAATTTCAACTCAATAAAGCCAACTTTTTACGACGATTCATCATGATAGACGAAACATGGGTCCACCACTTCACCCCAGACGAAAGAACAGTCGAAACAATGGGCTGTAAAGGGAGAACCGGCTCTAAAAAGGCAAAGTCAGTTTCATCTGCTGGCAAGGTCATGGCGTCAGTATTTTGGGATGCGCATGGGATTATTTTTTATTGATTATCTTCAAAAAGATGAAAACATCAACGGCGAGTATTATGTAAAACGTTTGTTTTTGTGAAAAAAATAAGAAAAAACGTCCACATTCAGCGTAAAAGAAAGAGTTGTTTCATCAGGACAATGCACTGGTTCACAAGTCCACGATTGCAATGCCAAAAATGAAGAGTTGAAGTTTTGAATTGCTTCCCTATGCATCTTATTCGCCAGATCTAGCTCCCTCGGATTATTTTCGGTACCCAAACTTGAAAAGTGGCTCGGCGGGAAAGAATTGCCAATAATGAAGAGGTTGAGTCTGCTGTTGATGGCTATTTTGAGGAGCTTGACACAGACCACTATAAACAGGGAATCGAAGCTCTCGAACATCGCTGGGAAAAGTGTATTCTGTTGAAAGGAGACTATACTGAGAAATAAATAAGTTTTGTTCGAATTATTTTGTGTTTGTTAGGCCGCTTACTTCTGGGTCCAACCTCGTTCCTATCATCGGGAATTCCTTTTATAGGAGTGTATAGAACTCTTTAACAACGTATGAGTTACTTATGATACAAATATCGATTTAACTTAACCTACGGCACAAAATGATTTAGTACAAAATCCCGTCCAAAATGGGTTTAAGCTGCAAACAAAAAACGAATCCAGGCCATGATTATAGGTACTAGATAATCTCTTAACTTGTTTCAGCAACAGCCCATTCCACCTGTTACTTTTAATGGTACCACAATCGTGTATAGCGATAAAGCTAAAAACCTGGGTCTTATCTTCGACAACCAGCTGTCCTGGTCATCGCATGTCGATGAGGTCAGTCGACGAGTATTTGCTACTTTTCACTCTCTCCGGAGACTTCAGTACTTTTTGCCTCGACAGACCAAAATCACTCTCGCTCAGTCTCTCCTTCTACCCTCATCAATTATGCCGATGTCTGCTGGGTCAGTGCTTACGAAGAATTACTGAACAAATTCGAAAGACTTCAAAATCTCGGGATTCGGTTTATCTTTGGGCTGGGCAAATACGACCATGTATCACAACATCGAAAAGAGCTGAAGGGGCTGAAAATACGTCTTCGTCGGGATTCTCACATCCTCAACATCCTCTACAAAATTTTACGCAATCCGCGTTATCAAACCTTCTTTCGAGACCATTTTCCATTTCTTTCTTCCAGCAGGCCTCGGAGAACTCACGCGGTTTCAATGGTCACAACTCCACAGCACAACACCGCGTCCTATGAGCATGGGTTTAGATTCCGGGCCATTCAATTGTGGAATGCATTCCTAATTTGGTTTGCTGGAAGGGATCTCTTATTAGAGATAAGCTCGCCTTTATACACTATTTTATGTAAGTCTTGTTGTCCATATATTAGTTGTGTGGAATAAATAAATTATGAATTTTGAATTATGAATCCATTTACTCCACTATAATGTTATCTACAGTTTTGATTTTTGGGTAAAAGTTTTTTTAGTATTTGATTAAGATTCTCAAGGAAAACGCGATTGGATGAAATTTTCTCGATATAATTTAACTACTGAAAGAACTCTTAATTGTTTTATTTTACCTGTAATTCTGAAATCCTAACTAATTTTACTGCGGAATTTCATTCAAAATGTGGATATTATGTATTTGTAAAATCTCATTGAAAATATTTTTGACAAACTATCGTAGTTTATTTAAAAACATTTTTATGTGGTTTGTTGCTACGTTATTTTAGTTTTAGTCGAGCGCATTGTTTACTCTCTTATTTCGTTCTTAGGTGGAAGTAATTACTTTCTTATAAGTAATTATCTCTCTGTCACTTTCTTTTACATTCGTATTTTTTTTTTGTATCACCATAAACGCACATACTCATTCGCGGATAAAAACACAATTGGAATTTAACCGATCGGTTAATTGACAACATTTAAAATTATTAACCCCCTAATTTTAATAGCTAAATCGAAAGTTGGATGAGAGCGTAAGGGATTTTTATTTTACCACTTTCCAAAATTTTGATTTTTCGTATTTAAATAAATTTTGAAGTCTTGAGTTTTTGGAAAACGTTGATGTTGGCATAATGGACCATGTTACCTTTGCCAGAACATAAAAAATGACATTGTCAAGGCTTTGTCTTTGCCTGTCCCAGAAAGTAAAAAAAAAATAAAGCCTGCCTTCGGTTTCAACGTCTCAGTCTAGTCTTACCGAAAACTACCGATTTTTTATTGGCAACCCTACCGAATTTATAATTCTTGGTTTTGCAACGCTGCAGTTGACTGACGCCCGCCATGGGCCCACCTTACATGCTATCTCTTTTGCAGGCATATAACTTGTATAGTGCTATTCTTCTGTTAGTTTTATGCGGGGCTGGGTGGACGATCAAACAAATCGAACGGACGGTTATGCTAAATACGATACAAGTTAGATGCTAAGGTGACATTGACAGCTAGCGTCCGCTAGTATTTTTTTAATGCTAGGCAAAGGTATTTGTAGTTCTTCTGCCTACATCCTCGATATCTGAATTATTTTCAAAGTATCTTTAAAACGAATGAATAGAAAAATATATCTTAATGTGTTGTCAATTGCCGGATTGTGCGTACCAGCCAGCAGCGCGAATGCATAAGTTTAAGTTTTTCCCTAAATTAGCTAAGCTATCGACTCCGACTTCGGAAGCACTGAAATATATGTTCAGAACAAGGAACATTCGTCGATAATAAATCCGTGGTAAAAAAAAAACAATATTATTTCCGGCCGCGGTAGTCCGGCATTTGTTACTTCCATTTCAATATATTTTTTGGGATGGCTAGCACATTTTTATTTCATTGTTAAAAATATCAAACTATTCGTTGACGACAATATCCAATCCAAAGCAAACCAATTTTAAACATGGTTTCTGGACGTCCCCAAAGTCAAACAATATGTTGAAGTCCTGGTGCAAACGTTTGATGCTTTTAAAGCCCAATGGCGATGATGTTTGAATACGAGATTAAACTTGTTTAAGCGAACGACGCGACGCCGTCACCGCCCCGAGCGAGCCTTTATGCCATTTTGTTTGTGACAGTTATCATAATTAGCCGGCAGCCGTTATTTCAAGTTATTCAATTGCTCCCTGATAGCGTAGATTTTCAGGAAATGTAATTAAATTGTTAATCAGTCGAATCAACGTTAAATGAAAGATAATTGTGATACGAAATGAGTATGGAAAGCTCTGATAACGGACCCAGCATCTCGCTGTCTCTAGTGGCACAGTTTGACGATATCAATCGCCTAAATGGCATCCTGAATGACGGGTATTCCGAAGAATGTGAGTATCCGAACCTATTCCATATCTGGGTCAGAGTGTCGATAAGGGGGCGGAAACACAAGTTCACCAAGCCTACCTCACTTTATTTTGATATTATGTAATAAGAGGTCCGCACTACCTACCTTCCAAGTTTTTCTAAACCACGCAGCGTCTTTTTTTTGCTGTTTACTAGTCTTCTGAGTAGGAATTGACCTTGAGTGCTCATCACAGGCATGTCCAACAAATATGGTTCCCCCGGGCTAACCCAGACTGCCCCAGGGTCTGTAACTGAGATTCATGCTTCTCCTTTCTGAGTAATATAAATGGGGAAATATTAAACTGCACATCAAAAATACTGATTTGCGCAGCAAATATCAGGGCAAAATGCTGCGGTAGCTTAGGTGAATGTTAAAGGGGGTGAGCGAAGCAAAGCCCTCTTTATCCTTCGTGTAAGATTGAATGTAAGTAAGTTCATGTAAGAACAACAAACAATACATAAACTTGAGTACACATTAAACAGTTAAAACATAAAAAGTGTTTTGCTTATACTTTTTTTGCTGTGGAAATAATTATTTTTGACTTGCGATTAAATACTAGCCATTTAATTTATCTCTTTTTTATTATTATGTTGATAATGATTGAAATTTAGTCATACTTACCTTCTCTAGCCAAAATTTCAATTAATTGTACAGTCAAAATCATTGTTATAGAAAAGTTTATTTCACTCTAAAGTCCTGCACCCAGGGCATGCCGAGCATGGGGGGGTTTTGCCGCGAAAGGTGAGGGACAGAGCTTTATATAACGCAAAACTCTATTCCTTACCATGCATCACACTAACCTCAAACTGTCAGTCTCGATTATGTACATTGTATCCTTATATTATTTTGCATCCTGAAAGTAGGTATTTGATTTAAAACATTTCCATTTTGCTCATGATAATTATTTTGTCACTCAGGTTTCCTAGCCTTTGTGAAGCAAATGGAATGGGTCCGTGGGCAGTGGTCAGCAGCAGAGACAGAGGCAGCTCGGCTTCAGACAGAGCTGGACGAGGCTCTACGCACACTCACAAAGTGGGAGGCCAAGTTTGCTCATGTCAGGAAACTTCTGGACGGCGAGAAACGCGAAAGGAATATGGTGATGAAGAAGTATACGGAACTGGTCAGTTGTACCATTTAACTGAAGAAATAACCATTGATTTTAATGGTATTGGTTAATAAATATGTTTCTTTTATTTATTATTATTTATTTATTTATTACTCTGAATATCTTCTACAGAGTAAGCTTCTAGACATGGCAAGGGACCTGCTCTTCAACGACAACCGAGCCAAGTTGAATGATGAGACATTACAGAAGCTCGCCTTCCTGAATGGGACCGCTCACCAGGACCACAATGCTAAGCTTACGGGTGTGCCGGAGCTTAATTCTACTGGTAAGAATAAAATAATTTCTTCATTTCTTTTGTGAGGTAATATTTGTATCAATTGAATTTAGAATCGCAATCCTCATCCTCACATAAAATAACCTGGTGAATCCCCTGACCTGCAGTATTGAGTATTGAATATCTGGTTAAATTTTGGTGGAAATGGATATAGTGCAATAGCAAAGGGAATGTCACCCTATGGATCACCTGGTAAAATGTGCTGTTTGCTTTGTTTTTACTCTGTTTGACCACTGTAGGCACTCTAGCCCTCAAATTGGTGGACAGATTTTAATGCGATTTTTAAAATTGGGAATTGATTTCACTGCATTGGTTTGAAATGTATTTTATTAAATTTGGTTCAGTGGTTCAAAAGTTTCAGCCTAAATAGGAAACAAGTGAACTAAATAGCCCTTAGGTTTCATTAATGTGTGGTTTTTTATTTTTTATTTAAAGTCATTTCATCAACCTTCATTACACCCTGTATCGGAAAAGGCGTGACGCTATGTTATGATATGTTGTTGTTATTTCATCAAATACCTTTTTGTTCTGCCAGGCACACTCCTCTCCGAGATGTCATACTCGCGTTCTGAAGATGACCTCGACATCTCGATAGCGTCTACGCGGCGCTCCTGGGTTCCGCGCGGCGGCTGGCAGGCGCGGGAGGGCGGAGCGCCCGCCGGGGGTGCGGGGGGCACGGGGGGAAAGCGGCGGAGGAGCTCTACCAACTCCTCGAAGGTCGGGAAGGTAATTACACTCTTCTTGCTCTATCCGGCTCGAAGGACCAATACGGCGTTTCTGTTTCCTAGTCTCACGATCGTGACTAGTTAGAGCTTATTCTTTAAAGTCATTGTGTCCATGCGGTGCTCGAGTAACCAGTCGGCACGGGGCTGAAGTGACAGGAGTTCGACTAATTCTTGCAAGGTCGGGAAGGTTAGAAGGCATTCTAGAAGAATGCCTTCTAACCTTCCAGAAGAAAAGAAAGAAGAGAAGAAGAGGAGCTATACCAACTCCTCGAAGAAAGAAAAGATAGGATTTGGCAACCTGACAGCAGCTGGGTCTGTCACTGAGTGATAGACGATGTAAATTGCCGTACAAGGAAATATATTGACAGAAGATGGTATACACAAGATAGGTGAAGAGTGAAAAAGAAAATAACAGCTTTATAGGGAAACCGAAAGGATAGAACCGTTTGAGTATGAACGCCACAAAGACATTCTTATTTTTATTTCATCGGGCTCGAAGAACCAATACGATATGGCATTACGCTTTTAATACGCTGGAAATACTGGACAGATCTTTATACCTATCCTGCAAGTAAGACAATTAACATTCGAAATGCCACAAATACAATCTACTCAACATCTTAACCAACCCTCGATACCCTAGCTTTCTCCATGAGATTTTTCAATTTCTCCCTTTGGCTCGTCCACATAGAACTTACACGGCTTCCCTGCTCTCTATACCTCATCACAATACCGTCGCATACAAGCACTGTTTTCAATTGCGGGTGATCACTCTTTGGAACTCGCTTCCCTGCACTTTCAGAGATAGTCCATCTCTGCCCGTCTTAAAGAATCGTTTGAAGGAGCATTGTCTTTCTCTATCCTAGATTTGAGCTTTGTATATATTAGTTTATTTAGGTGTATTTATATTTTTATGTAGTTGTCTATGTAGTACACTACAGTTACAGTTACTCTATAAATGCTATAAATACAATGCCATAATTGGCAGCTGTGTGTAAACAGACTGTGTTCCTCTACTTCTACATTGGTCCAAGGTAGAGACGAAGCAAAAATTACATATTCCAAGAATATTATTTAATATCTACAGAAAATAAATAAATTTTGATTTGATTTTGATTCGGACAGACGGTGGAGCTGAGCGGCGGCAAGGTGCTGGCCACCGCCACCACCACGCTGACGCTGGAGCGCGCACCCACCACGCACGACCTCAAGCCGCCGCACAACTTCGTGAGTAACAACAAACACAACAACACATCCGTCACCAACAAACATACAAACATCCTACCCCTGAATGAATCTGAACCACAGAATCAGGGCCGGATCTATGGGGGGTGGGTGCACACTGGGGCACTACTTAGTATCCTCCAGTTACTCGCGGCTTGTGCCGCCCCCATAACAAACTTTATCAGTTGCTCACTTCACTGTTAAATTGGCCAGTCGTTGCAGGGGCGACTTGGGCCGCCACTAAAAATATATTTTTTGGTACTCACTACTCGACTTTCTAGCCATGTGATCTCTGTTAGGCACCTTTCCCCGCAGCTATAACGGTCCATAATCAGGTATACTAGTTTATCTACACACATATCAAAAGCTCTCTTTAATGGGTTCATGAACAGCATGTTGGACCGGCATTGTGGCATTGATCATTGCTCTGCACTTGTTTAGCTTGTTCAGTCGTACCAACTTCACAGACAAACTAGGGGCGGCACGCAGTCAGGCGTCGGCGTTCGAAGTTTGAATGTCATAATATGTCGAAATATAATACAATAATAGTATATTATGCAACTAGTGCATAAAGGACGGATTTAAAGCGAGAGCCATAGATTAATCACGAGCATGTGAAGGATTCTAACGACTGAATCATGACCGTGGGGAGTGATTCATGATAAGTTTTAGAATCCTGAGCGATGCTGATTTCGCTCCCGATTCGCTCAAACACATAAACTTGTAGTGAAATGTACATACATCGAGTACATACATTGCGGGAGCTAGAAACAGCGATGCTCCAGTCAGTGTCAGTCCCCATCATTGCTGCTTGTTCCAGCAACCGATATCGGAGAGCAGCGACGAGGCCCCCCCGCGCAAGAGCTCCGCGCGCCTCTCCGCGAGGAGCGACCCCAAGCAGGGGGCGTTCCCCACCACGCCGTCTGCGCCGTCCGCGCCGCCCGCTACTGGTATGTCGGCGACATTACTTTGTGTCCTGTAGCCTTTTTGATTGCCTACCTCCGGTAGGAGATGGCGCCAACAGAAGAAGTAGCCTTTTTAGGGTTCCGTACCCGAAGGCTGCCAAACGGGACCCTATTACAAAGCTTCTGCTGTCTGTCTGTCAGTCCATCACCGGGCTATCTGATGAAACGTAATAGGTAGAGAGTTGACATTTTCACAGAAAGTGTATTTCTGTTGCCGTTACAGCAATCAATACTATATCAACGTCATTCAAATATAATCGATAATTATCATTACTACATTTTGCATGACACGATGCTAGCCCATCGCCGCAGCTATGGGCTGATGATATAAACGGTTCAGTTCTATTGACCCATTTGATTGTACAAGGAACACATTCAAGAGTCGAACTATGAAGTTACTCAGTCACTCAAGCACTTAATATTATAATCCCCATCCCTTTCCCTCCCCTCCTCCCCTTCCTCAACATTCAAAATCACTAGGGCTACATATCTCACTATCTTTCTCCAATACACCATCACATACACTCCACATATCACACATCACACTCGTCCAACACTCTAATTCTAATCTTACTTAATTATATTTTGTTTTGTTTCTCCTCAATAACCAAATTTATACATTGTTCGTGCTTTCACTATCATTATATAAATACATGTTTAAACCTTTAACCTTATAAATTGCAAACGTTTTAGTTCCTAAACTTATATATATTTGTATATCGGTGGACATCTGTTATTGGCCTGCTTCACTGTACTGTTTTGTATTGTTATATTTTTACTGTAATGTGCTGTTGATGTCCCAAATAAAATAAATAAATAAATAAATAAATGAAGGTTTACTCACAATGTTTTACATCACCGTTAGATTATATACCGATTGTCTGAGGATTGGAAAATCCGCCGTAACTTAAAATTAGGAAATACATAGGCGTTGCGTTGTAACGCTCCGGTTTTTTGACTAGAAGCTAATTCACGAAAAGCCAGAGGTACACAACGCCCCAGGCGCTGTACCCCACGGGCTATTCAGACGATGAATGGTCAATGTGACCGCTGGAAAACCCCGTGTGGTACAACGCAGCGTCGCGCTGTAGCGCTCTGGATTTTCGCTGAAATTCTGAAAATCCCATGGGGCACATCGCGGCACTGATCCCACGGGCTTTTCAGAAGACGCATCCTGGTTTCTATTGTGGATGGACACGCCGACAGCACGTGCTCGACTGTTTCTTCCACTTCCATGCAATTGTAGCCTTTTTATGTACCTCTGAAATTTTATGAATTTCGATGACAAATCGACCAATTAGAACACGATTATTTAAAAAAAGCGGTCAAGTGCGAGTCTAAATCGCGCACGAAGGGTTCCGTACCACCGTTCATTGGAAGCGATGGTGTGGAGTGAATAGTTTGGATTTTACACAGCAAAATATTGTTTACAAAGTTATTGGTGCGGTTACTTTCACACTCCATGTACGTAACCAGGTGCATCCATAAGTTTGTATGTGGTATTGAAAGAATTGTTGTATGGGAGCCCCCTTAAATATTTCTTTTATCCTGTTTTTTAGTATTTGTTGTCATAGCGGCAACATAAATACATAATCTGTGAAAATTTCAACTCTCTAGCTAGCTAGGTTCTTGAGATACAGCCTGGTGACAGACGGACGGACGGACGGACAGCGGAGTCTTAGTAACCCGTTTGGAACCCTTCGGGTACGGAACCCTAAAAAGCTCTCTTTTGTAGCGATTATGCTCGATAGCGGTAGAGATCCATAAAAATCGGCCAAGTGCGGGTCTGACTCGCACACAAAGGGTTCCGTACCAACGTACAAGAAATCTTAAAATAATAAAATGAAAACAAAAATTAAAATACGTGGAATCGAAACTTAAAGATTGCGCAATCGATATGAAACATTTACATACAGGCACATACATTGCCTCGGCCCCACACTAAAAGATACCATGTGTCGTGAGAACCAGAAACAACGACTTCACACACATATAAACATGCAAGACCTGTTTTTTTTTAGCCGCTGCTCCACAGAGGTCGTCATTTAAACCAAAAGCGCCCCAATAACCATGTGAGCCTTGGAATCTATGATCATATTGAAACCATGATATGGTTTGTTATATTATCGCGGAGGTGTTACAACACGTCTCTTGTATGGGGAGCCCCTTTAATTTATAATATGTCGTGTTGTTCATTTCATAATTTCTTTATTGCACACAAATGATATAAAAAAAGAGTTACATAAAAATAGTGTACAAAGGCGAGATCTCTAATAAGAGATCTTTTCCAGCAAACCAGGTTAAAGTTGGAGATGTTGATTGCTGAGCAGGGGCAGAATATGACGAAATAAACGAGTACTTACATAAATATTAATAAATAAAATAAAACATTTAATGACTATAATTATATACTAAATACTTATAATATAATACTAACTACTACTATTATATATAAATGTGCTAATAAATACTTACATACATACTACCTGTAATTCTAAAGAGAGAGGTAATGCTTCTTCACGCGACTTTTAAATATATTGAGAGTAGGACTGTCCCTGATGGTGCCAGGGAGTGCATTCCACAACCGAATGGCCCGGAGTCTAAACCCGTGCTCATAGGACGTGGTGTTATGCTGTGGAGTTGTGAGCAAAGAAAAAGGCGTGAGTTCTCCGAGGCCTGCTGGAAGAAAGAAATTGAAAACTGTCTCGTAGGTAAGTTGGATAGCATGGATTCCATAAAATGTTGTAGAGGAAATTGAGAATGTGAGAATCCCGGCGAAGACGGATCGGCAGCCACTTTAACTCCTTGCGATGTTGTGATACATGGTCGTACTTGCGCAGCCCGAAGATAAACTGAATCCCGAGATTTTGAAGTCGTTCCAGTTTGTTCAGTAGTTCTTCGTTAGCACTGACCCAGCATACATCAGCATAGTCGATGAGGGGTAGAAGGAGAGACTGAGCGAGAGTGATTTTGGTCTGTTGAGGCAAGAAGTACTGAAGTCTCCTAAGAGAGTGAAAAGTCGCAAATACTCGGCGACTGACTTCATTAACATGCGAAGACCAGGACAGCTGGTTATCAAAGATAAGACCTAGGTTTTTAGCTTTATCGCTATATATGATTATGGTACCATTAAAAGTGACAGATGGAATGGGCTGTTGCTGTAACAAGTTAAGAGAATGTCTGGTACCTATGATCATAGCCTGGGACTTGCTCGGGTTGTCCAGTAGTCCGAAAGATGAAGCCCAGCTTCTCACCCCCTCCGAATCAGCGTTCTTTGCCGCAACAGCAGAGTTTACAACGTTATAAGAGAAGTGGCGATAAATCTGGAGATCATCAGCATAAAGATGATATGAGGAACACAGGATGTCCGAGATGGAGTTTATGAAAATCGAGAATAGAATAGGAGAAAGAATACCACCTTGAGGGACTCCTGAAAGGAGGTCACACCATTCAGTGGAAGTCTCCTCCGACCTGATACGCTGTTGCCGATCCCTCAAATAAGAGTCGAACCAGCTGGCAGAGAAGGAAGAGACGTTCAGGGATCTGAGAAGCTCAACGAGAATGTCGAAATCTACGCTGTTGAAGGCACTACTGAAATCTAGTAAAGCCAATACGGAAAGCTGTTTGCGGCCCATGGCTAGCTGGATGTCATCTGTGACCTTCAGCAGAGCTGTGACGGTGCTATGACCCGGTCGGAATCCTGACTGGAACTTGTTTAGCAGATTGTTTGAGGAGAGGTAATAGGAAAGCTGGTTATGGACAATGGTCTCAAGGACTTTGGAGAGGATGGGCAAGATTGAAATGGGACGGTACTCTTTGAAAGAGGTGGGACTAGAGGTTTTGGGTAGTGGGATGACTAGTGCTTTTTTCCACACTGGGGACAACGCCATTAGATAAAGAATAGTTTATAACGTGTGTTATTGCTGGTAATAGTTCGTCTAGGATTGTCAGAAGCATTTTAAGGCAAACTTTGTCATCGCCTACAGCTTTCGAGTTGACTGCTAATAGCGCCTTCTTGACCGCATTGATTTCAACATTACTCAAGTTGAATGGTGTGGTGTTAGGTAAGGGTTTAGAGCGCAGGCTCTGAAGAGTGGCTTTTTAACCTTGGGATCCATCACAACAGGCGGGGCAGAAAGGAACTGGTTGAGACCATTGAGATCTACATCACCAGCATGTAGGTCCTGAGACTTACCTATACCAAGAGTTTTTAAAAACTTCCACACCTGAGCTGGTGTGTAACTTTCAATACTCTCGTGGATGTGCCGACGTTAAGCATCACGACAGAGACGGTTGCAGCGGTTGCGAAGACATTTGTAAGAAAGGAAATTGTCATCTGTCGGATTCTTACGGTATTTACCCTTGGCTCTGTTCCTCTTGGCCATTAGACGCCTAATAGTATCTGTTAGCCATGGGGCAGGTAGGTGTTTCACTCTGACTTTTTTTATAGGCGCATGCTTATCATAAAGTCCTAGGACTATGCTATTGAAATTGTCGATTTTCTCGTCCATGGTCTCGCTCGAAATTACAGGGGACCAGTCGATCGACAAGGCATCCGACCTAAGAGACTCCAGGTCAATATCCCTAAAGCTACGAATATTAAGAAATTTTGCCCTGCTCTTGAGAGGCCTGATCTTGAACGAGAGATAGATAAGGTCATGAAACGAGAAAGGAGATTTGACTTGACCGTGTACGGCGACCTTATCCAAGTTAGAGATGATCATAATATCGAGGAGAGAGAGAGAGCAGTGGGGTTGGAAATAGTTGCATCAAGAGGCAGAATATGCACATTGAAGGAGTCGACTATGGACTTTAGTTTGCTATAACGGAAATTGTTTTTGAGGAGGATTGAAATCACCGAGAATGAGTGTATCATTATAAAGTGGTGAGAGTTCATTGAGGAGGGAATCTAATGTGTCGAAGTAGTCGATGCGAAGAGAGGGGCTATAAAGAACACCGAGGAGGATCTTGATATGGTGAAGAGTTATTTCAAGAAAGAGATATTCAGCAGACTCGGAGTACTGGCTTGGGGACGCTCTGATCACCTTGCATGGGATTTCCGCACGCAGATAGATAGCGACGCCCTCATCGGCTTTCCCGACTCTGTCGTTCCTGTAAAGCCTGAAACCTGGAAGGGAGTACAAGGAAGATGACAGCGATGGCTTTGCGAATGACTCGGAGACAAGAATGCCGTCCACGCGTTGGTCACTAAAAGCCTCGAGCAGGTCCGGGTAGCTGGAGTGAATGCTTTGTGCATTGATATGCACGATGTTAAAGTTTTCCTCTACACCATCGAAGACAGTCCTAATGTTGGCAGAAAGGGCTTCTTCCGAAGCGGAGACGTTGCTTTCTGCACTAAGAATCGTCAACATCGTCGTTTGAAGAGCAGGAAAAGAAACTTTCATTGATAATATCAGGTAAATAATCCATGTAGGTACGTATAACTAATTATGAAAACTATAAATACACAGTCAGGTCATAAGTTCTGTCACACAATAAAAACTTTTGAATTTAGAACGCTGGCCACAAAAAAGTTTATTGAATTCGAATTTCGAATTTTTCATGAAAATAAATGTTTAATATTTATGCTTCGGAACGCACCGGTTTTTTGTTGCGCGGATCGACCGCGAGTAATCGGGACATCACTAAGCGGAAACGGACCGCAGCTGTCACTCGTATCGGAACGAGAGGAGAAATTGGAGGTTATCTTTTCTCGTCGGGAGAACAAACATGTCTGCTCAGGCATCGGGCCATTGATTGTAATTCGGTGTAAAAATCGTCTAATACAGGTGTCGAGCCTGGTCGGAGTGTAAATCTACCACATCGTCGGGAAATAAGTAGATTCGCGTCAGCGGTTAAGTGATCCGTGTTGATTGGACATCGTCGTATCGGACGGCGACTCCACGTGTCGGCAGGCAGCACGCCGGCGACAGCGTCGGGCAGCGACAGTGCGATTCATTCCCAATCCTACCCAAACTTGTGCCCTTATCCCGTATTCCTGTCTCGAATCGAGCTTTCGATTTCCGGTCTACGACGACAATGTAAAGTAACAAATCAAGATTTTCTCTCCCGTGCTGGCAACAACCCACCCCCTCAAGATTCCACGCCGTTCGGTTGAGGCGTGGAATTAAACAATTTGGTAGCAGGCGCGGTTTCCTAGTGGGAAATCATCGATTCACGGTTGTAGGGTTGTTTTTTTGCCACATTGTAGTTGGGAGAAAAGAATATCTCAGATTGGCCGGCAAGTCGGCAATGAGTCTGTGGTCGGTACCACAATTAAAGTTCTTTTTCGGTTAGTGAAAGTATATGTGTCAATTTAGTTAACAATTATTATAAATTTGTAGTCGGAAACTACTGTTTGTGCGCATAAAAGATTGAACAGTCATTCTGCGAAGTAACTAGATTGTATTACTTGCGGTAGAACGTCGGGTTCTATAGTACTGCAGTGTTATTTCGGTTTACAGAGCAGGGTCAGGCTATTTAAGGGGTATTAAGCTGATTTTGCTGACCTCAGTAGAAGTGTGGGTCATATCGGAGGGGCCACTTCTAGAAGGTCACAGCTTATTATTTTGTATTGTTTTCATAATCAAGTTTTGTGGGTTATTTTTGTATTGTGTTTTATGGTGGCATTCTCTAATTGATTTAGAGTGTATATTTATAAGGTGTATGTCCACAGGGCGACCATAGTAAATATTGTTTAGGATTTAATTGTTTTAGTGGTTGCCTTGGTTTTTACAACTTAGTTTTAATTTCTGAGCCCAGCGCTGACGGGCAAGTACTGGTCTCTGGCTGTGCTTAGTTCGGTAGTGAAGCATAGGACCAGAAACAATTGAATCGGTAACCATGGCACCTTCGCCCTTGACGGTACTGCGGTATGGTGTCCGTGAGGAGATGAGATAATAATATAATAATAATGATAATAATAATAATAATAATAATAATTTATTTTACCAAAAAATATTACAAACTCGCTTATAATAATAACTAACAAATTGTTGAGCAATTTATATGTAACAGGTGCGGAAAGGTCTTTTAAGTATACTGCCCCCTGCACTAGTTTTTATAAACTGTGTTGCAGCAGAGCATGTTAACAATTAACAATTTACACAATTGCAGTACAGACGTGTAGGTACTAACACTGAGGTTATCAAATAGTTTGATTATTCTTAATTAAAGTTATAGTGAAAGATCTAAAGGAATTATAAATATTACCTAATATAAAATAGAAATTGAAAATTAAAAATTGATATTAGCTTAGCTTTGTCAATACTGAGGTATGTATAATTGTGATTATACATGCACATATGCATGTTTATAAATGTTTAATGGATATAGTTTTTTATAATAGAATGTTTAAGTATATATATACATATATATATTTATACATGATTCGATATAATAATAAATAAAATAATAAATAATAATAATAATATATATGCTTACATTTATAATATATTAAATTTGGCTAAAATAAATGAGTTATGATTTTATAGGTATATCATTTTTAGGAGGTTATTTTTAAAAGATTCTCAGTTTGCTCATAGTTAAGTCCACTCAAGAAGTTGCCTAATATTTTCTTACAGTTATATTTCGTATTGTTTCTAATAGGGCAGGTAGCGCAGATTTTGTTATATATATATATGGTCCTAAAAAGTGACAGAAGTGTTCAAAAAAACTTGTCTGGCATAGAGGGACTATATAAACATTATCCAATCTTCTTTGGGAGATCTGCTCCGGTGGAATGATGCTGTGTTGTCTTAGGAGAAGCGCGCTCAGATATAATTGTCTTATCGTTAGGACTTTAAATTCACGGTAGAGATCTTCAGTAGGATATCGGTAGGGTTTGAAAGTTGCAGTCTTTATGATTGCCCTCTGAGCTCTTTCAATCTTAATAAGGTTACTTTTATCGCTGCCCCCCCACGCAGTTATACCATAGGATGCTACAGATTGGCACAGCGAGTAGTAAACCACCTTTATTGTATCAATATCCTTGATGTGTCGTAATTTTTTAAAGATACATATAAGTTTACGTAGGCGTGCGCTCAGTGAACTTATTTGTGTTTTCCAGTTTAGGTTCTGGTCTATCATGACACCCAGGTATTTTACGTATGGAGCTTGCGTTAAGACGTAGCAATTGCAGCTAGGTAGCCTAGGGTCACATGAGTGGGCCCGGATTGAGAAGTGGTCTGGTTGGGTATTGTTTCTAATACTGAAGGTAAGAAACTTTGTCTTGTCTAGATTTAGTGTCAGTATGTTAGAATTCAACCAATTAAGAACCTTACTTAATCCTTCCTCTGCCAACATTTTGGCATAATCCCACGTTTTTGCGTCAAATAATAATACGGTGTCATCTGCGAATGAAATTATTTTTCCCGAATTCAGTTTCATATCACATAGATCATTAATATAGATCAGGAATAAGGTTGGTCCAAGCACCGAGCCCTGGGGAACGCCGAAAGTAACGTTTACTTTGTTACTCTTGGCATCACCTATACGTACTGTCTGAAACCTGTTAGACATGTAGTCTTTGAGAAGGTTCAGGGGTACACCGCGAACACCCGCACACTCAAGCTTACTCATTAGTATGGGGATGGAGACAGTGTCAAATGCCTTAGCAAGATCTAGGAATTTGGAATGAGTATCTAGTACATGTCCTACGTGTGAAACAAGATCCTCTATGGCATCTGCAGTAGATAGTTTTGCTCTGAAGCCATATTGATTTTTCGAAAAATAATTTTGTGCATTAAGGTAGTTTATTAGTCTAATGTTGATAACTTTTTCTAGTATTTTAGATAATGTAGGGAGGATCGAGATAGGTCGGTAATTATTAACACTGCCTTCATCCCCAGACTTATGTATAGGTATTATGGTTGATTCTTTTAACGAGTTCGGGAAAACACCAGTAGTTAGGCAGAGATTGCATAAACGAGAAATTGGTTTTGTGATTATATCCACCGCTAGTTTGACAAATACTGAGGATATACCATCCCAACCAGCAGAAGATGTGCTTTTTAAAGCCATGATAATCTTTCTTATCTCTTGTTCATCTGTTGGTAAGAGTGTGAGAGATTGAAGTGGACAATTATTACTTTTGAATTCTCTGGCAAGATCATCCTCCGCCCGGTCTCCCTTTCGGAGTATTTCATTAGCCAATGTTCGACCAACGTTCGCGAAAAAGTTATTGACGTTGTCCACTGATTCCTGAGGGGTTGGTTTAGCTCTGAGTAGTTCTCTTGGTTCTTTATTATTTTTATTTAGATAATTCATCGTTAGCTCTCTTGGTACAGTCTGAAGTGATGCTGCGAACGGGGGTGGAGCAATTGCCGGTTTTAGGTATTTTTGATTTACATTCTGGGCATTTCCATTCAACAGAAATATCCGCGTTCATAGGAAGGCCCACACATCCTCTGTGGTACTGTTCGGTACAGGTGGCGCACCCTATTCCATCAGCGAGGGACATGAACTTTCCACATGCTGTGCATTTGGCCATTTTACCTACTATTCGACGATTTCGCTGGCGCCCTCTACGATTCAAATTCGGAACTGTTGTTATTAATTAATTTGTAACTTAATGAAAATGTTGCTTGTTGTGAGGAATCGAACTTAGTGTCCTCTTGACGTTATCCAATCTGCTCTTAGCGTTTCGTTTCGTCAAGCAAAAAGGAAAAAGGAGCAGTTTGTCTGAGATTCGAACCAGCATTCACACCGCCACCGTTTCAGTACAGGCGGCCTAACCAATTGAACCGTAGGAACGATAAGTGAAGTGGCGAATTTAAGGTATGATTGTTGACAGCTTTAGTTTTTTTTTATTGTAGTTTAACGAAATGAGACCATTTGCATTAATTTGTTGATCCACCCACAGATAATTTTATAATGAGAATATGAACAGCAAATTTTTTCACTTAGAACACAGTTTTTGGTACTTTATCACTCCTTCCTGCTATAACTAATTGATGTTTTATGAGGATTGTAACTTTAGTTTTGTATTTCAAAAGTATCCCGATGTGTACACATTATAAACTACTAAAACTGATTTGAAATCGGAGCGGAGTAAAAAAAACACGTCTGCTTAGTACAGTAACCGACTTGTCAATGAAGATGGCTCGCCCATACTCACAAGTATGTGGAGCGACCTGACATGGACGATGTCCTGCTCAAGCGTGTGGAGGACGCAATGACATGCGTCGGGAAGGTGTGTCGGCTGGCTGCGGAGGCTGAAGCCCTCGGGCTTACGGATGAGGCCTCGGTGGCTGCAGTGAAGCAGCTCTGCGCGGATGCTGACCAAGCGATGGAGTGCTTGGGCGACATCGAGCGTCGCGCGAAAAAAATTAAGCGGTCGCGTCGGAATGACCGCGGGGAGGGTAGTGGAGACCCGCCCCCTAAGGGTGTTGTTGGACGGCTGCCACACCTGGAGATTCCGGCCTTCGGTGGGGCAATTGATGAGTGGCCGGCATTCATCAATTTATTGGACCCCCCCCGAGGGGAAGGGGGCAGCGCGGGGGGTAACAGGCGGGATAGCCGGGGTTCGGTCGCCGCTGTCCAGGGCCAGCGAGGACTTCGGGCCGCTGGCTCACCGCGTGTTACGGGCGGGTGTCAGATGGCACCTATGAGTGGCGCGAAGGCTGGGAGCCCACCACCTTCTGCGCCACCCTGCCCGTCGCTCTGGGAGGCGAACAGTCGGATGTCGCCCCCATTCCTAGAGCGCCCCAGGTTGGATCCGCTCTCCCCCCTCCATCCACGGTGGCCACCGGGCACACCGTTCACAGTCCGGTATGGTCGGGTACCGGGAGAGCGAGGGGCCTATTATGCGGGTTGGGACCCCCTGATGTACATGCGGTC
Source organism: Argyresthia goedartella (assembly GCA_949825045.1). Classification (NCBI taxonomy): domain Eukaryota; kingdom Metazoa; phylum Arthropoda; class Insecta; order Lepidoptera; family Argyresthiidae; genus Argyresthia; species Argyresthia goedartella. The sequence goes on along the minus strand of OX463812.1, from coordinate 8,387,862 downwards.
TGATATGCCACCGGTGGCATATCAGCAGCCGAGTTACCAGGCCGACGGGGGTCCCAGCGGGTTCGGACCCCGCGGAGGTTCCCGCTAGGGACACGCCGCCCACTTACAGGGTGCCGCCACTCCACAGACGGTCATGCTCCCCACCGCCTCGGTGATAGCGTGGAGTTCGGACGGCAAATCATGTATGGCACGAGCACTATTGGACTCGGGGGCCCAGGGGTGCTTAGTCTCGTGCAACCTTGTAAGACGGTTGGGCATTTCGGTAAGGGAGTACCCACATTCCATTCGGGGAATTGGGAACACGGAAGTCGATTCCGTTAAGGGAGTATGTCGGATTACTCTCTCGTCACGGGTGGATTCATCGGTGAATCTGACGGTCACGGCATTAGTCATGCCTAATGTGATGGGCTCACACCCTCACGTACGGTTGTCGCCCTCGGTGCGACAGTTGGTCGCTGGGTTGTCTCTGGCTGACCCGGAGTTCGACATTCCGGGCCCAGTAGACATTTTATTGGGTGTCGATGCCTTAGGATACCTGTTAGTGCCAGGTGTCCACGTGTTGCAGGCGACTGGTCTGGTTTCGGTCAACACCAGACTGGGCCATGCGGTAATGGGTCCGGTCATGCCGGCTGCCCCACGCCTAGCGACTCGTAGTCCCTTATTCGGTTCTGTACTCTCGGAGGTGATACAGAAGTTTTGGGAGGTGGAGGAACCACCTACGGTCCGCCGGTTGGACCCGGTTGAAGAACAGTGTGAACAGTTTTATCGGAACGATACTGGTCGCCTTCGGTCAGGTCGATTGTGTCACGCTCCGGAGTTGGTTGGACATCCCTTGTGGTGGGGTCCAAAATGGTTGACTCAAGCCGAATCGGATTGGCCAATGAGTCCACGCGTTACCACGGCGAACGGCGCCTTGACAGTCGGTGTCTGTACGACGCAACCAGAGCCGGAAGAGGAGTTCAGCCTGCTGGAACGGTACAGCTCGCTCGACAAGCTGGTCAATGTGACCGCCTGGATCTGCCGATTTGCGCGGAATTGTCGGAATTCCGAGGCGCAACGAGTGCGGACACAGGTCCTGACACCACGGGAACGGAACCATGCGTTGTTCGCATTGGTACGGAACGTGCAGACGGTGCACTTTAAGTCCGAATTGGACATTCTGAGACGCGGACGCGTCCAACTGAAGGGAGCTGTGGCTCGGCTCAACCCGAGAAATTGGTTTTGTGATTATATCCACCGCTAGTTTGACAAATACTGAGGATATACCATCCCAACCAGCAGAAGATGTGCTTTTTAAAGCCATGATAATCTTTCTTATCTCTTGTTCATCTGTTGGTAAGAGTGTGAGAGATTGAAGTGGACAATTATTACTTTTGAATTCTCTGGCAAGATCATCCTCCGCCCGGTCTCCCTTTCGGAGTATTTCATTAGCCAATGTTCGACCAACGTTCGCGAAAAAGTTATTGACGTTGTCCACTGATTCCTGAGGGGTTGGTTTAGCTCTGAGTAGTTCTCTTGGTTCTTTATTATTTTTATTTAGATAATTCATCGTTAGCTCTCTTGGTACAGTCTGAAGTGATGCTGCGAACGGGGGTGGAGCAATTGCCGGTTTTAGGTATTTTTGATTTACATTCTGGGCATTTCCATTCAACAGAAATATCCGCGTTCATAGGAAGGCCCACACATCCTCTGTGGTACTGTTCGGTACAGGTGGCGCACCCTATTCCATCAGCGAGGGACATGAACTTTCCACATGCTGTGCATTTGGCCATTTTACCTACTATTCGACGATTTCGCTGGCGCCCTCTACGATTCAAATTCGGAACTGTTGTTATTAATTAATTTGTAACTTAATGAAAATGTTGCTTGTTGTGAGGAATCGAACTTAGTGTCCTCTTGACGTTATCCAATCTGCTCTTAGCGTTTCGTTTCGTCAAGCAAAAAGGAAAAAGGAGCAGTTTGTCTGAGATTCGAACCAGCATTCACACCGCCACCGTTTCAGTACAGGCGGCCTAACCAATTGAACCGTAGGAACGATAAGTGAAGTGGCGAATTTAAGGTATGATTGTTGACAGCTTTAGTTTTTTTTTATTGTAGTTTAACGAAATGAGACCATTTGCATTAATTTGTTGATCCACCCACAGATAATTTTATAATGAGAATATGAACAGCAAATTTTTTCACTTAGAACACAGTTTTTGGTACTTTATCACTCCTTCCTGCTATAACTAATTGATGTTTTATGAGGATTGTAACTTTAGTTTTGTATTTCAAAAGTATCCCGATGTGTACACATTATAAACTACTAAAACTGATTTGAAATCGGAGCGGAGTAAAAAAAACACGTCTGCTTAGTACAGTAACCGACTTGTCAATGAAGATGGCTCGCCCATACTCACAAGTATGTGGAGCGACCTGACATGGACGATGTCCTGCTCAAGCGTGTGGAGGACGCAATGACATGCGTCGGGAAGGTGTGTCGGCTGGCTGCGGAGGCTGAAGCCCTCGGGCTTACGGATGAGGCCTCGGTGGCTGCAGTGAAGCAGCTCTGCGCGGATGCTGACCAAGCGATGGAGTGCTTGGGCGACATCGAGCGTCGCGCGAAAAAAATTAAGCGGTCGCGTCGGAATGACCGCGGGGAGGGTAGTGGAGACCCGCCCCCTAAGGGTGTTGTTGGACGGCTGCCACACCTGGAGATTCCGGCCTTCGGTGGGGCAATTGATGAGTGGCCGGCATTCATCAATTTATTGGACCCCCCCCGAGGGGAAGGGGGCAGCGCGGGGGGTAACAGGCGGGATAGCCGGGGTTCGGTCGCCGCTGTCCAGGGCCAGCGAGGACTTCGGGCCGCTGGCTCACCGCGTGTTACGGGCGGGTGTCAGATGGCACCTATGAGTGGCGCGAAGGCTGGGAGCCCACCACCTTCTGCGCCACCCTGCCCGTCGCTCTGGGAGGCGAACAGTCGGATGTCGCCCCCATTCCTAGAGCGCCCCAGGTTGGATCCGCTCTCCCCCCTCCATCCACGGTGGCCACCGGGCACACCGTTCACAGTCCGGTATGGTCGGGTACCGGGAGAGCGAGGGGCCTATTATGCGGGTTGGGACCCCCTGATGTACATGCGGTCTGATATGCCACCGGTGGCATATCAGCAGCCGAGTTACCAGGCCGACGGGGGTCCCAGCGGGTTCGGACCCCGCGGAGGTTCCCGCTAGGGACACGCCGCCCACTTACAGGGTGCCGCCACTCCACAGACGGTCATGCTCCCCACCGCCTCGGTGATAGCGTGGAGTTCGGACGGCAAATCATGTATGGCACGAGCACTATTGGACTCGGGGGCCCAGGGGTGCTTAGTCTCGTGCAACCTTGTAAGACGGTTGGGCATTTCGGTAAGGGAGTACCCACATTCCATTCGGGGAATTGGGAACACGGAAGTCGATTCCGTTAAGGGAGTATGTCGGATTACTCTCTCGTCACGGGTGGATTCATCGGTGAATCTGACGGTCACGGCATTAGTCATGCCTAATGTGATGGGCTCACACCCTCACGTACGGTTGTCGCCCTCGGTGCGACAGTTGGTCGCTGGGTTGTCTCTGGCTGACCCGGAGTTCGACATTCCGGGCCCAGTAGACATTTTATTGGGTGTCGATGCCTTAGGATACCTGTTAGTGCCAGGTGTCCACGTGTTGCAGGCGACTGGTCTGGTTTCGGTCAACACCAGACTGGGCCATGCGGTAATGGGTCCGGTCATGCCGGCTGCCCCACGCCTAGCGACTCGTAGTCCCTTATTCGGTTCTGTACTCTCGGAGGTGATACAGAAGTTTTGGGAGGTGGAGGAACCACCTACGGTCCGCCGGTTGGACCCGGTTGAAGAACAGTGTGAACAGTTTTATCGGAACGATACTGGTCGCCTTCGGTCAGGTCGATTGTGTCACGCTCCGGAGTTGGTTGGACATCCCTTGTGGTGGGGTCCAAAATGGTTGACTCAAGCCGAATCGGATTGGCCAATGAGTCCACGCGTTACCACGGCGAACGGCGCCTTGACAGTCGGTGTCTGTACGACGCAACCAGAGCCGGAAGAGGAGTTCAGCCTGCTGGAACGGTACAGCTCGCTCGACAAGCTGGTCAATGTGACCGCCTGGATCTGCCGATTTGCGCGGAATTGTCGGAATTCCGAGGCGCAACGAGTGCGGACACAGGTCCTGACACCACGGGAACGGAACCATGCGTTGTTCGCATTGGTACGGAACGTGCAGACGGTGCACTTTAAGTCCGAATTGGACATTCTGAGACGCGGACGCGTCCAACTGAAGGGAGCTGTGGCTCGGCTCAACCCGTTCATTGACCCTCAAGGATTGCTGAGGGTAGGAGGTCGGCTGCGGAATGCCAACCTGCCTTATGCGGCCTGCCACCCGTTGTTACTCCCTAGGAAAGGGAAGTTGGTCGAACTGTTGATTCAGGATCGACACATTCGGAATGGGCATGTCGGATGCCACGCCTTGATGGCGTTTCTCCAGCGCGAGTTCTGGATTCTATCGGGAAGACGCTTAGTGCGTAGCGTCGTATTTCGGTGCCTGCCTTGTTATCGGGCCAAGGCGGCTACGATGCAGCCCCAGATGGGCGATTTGCCCTCGGATAGGGTTAACGAAATCCGGCCCTTTGCGGGTGTCGGAACGGATTTCGCGGGACCATTCATGGTCAAGTCTTCACAGCTACGGAACGCCAGATTAGTGAAGGCATACCTGTGCGTCTTCGTGTGCTTGGCCACGAAGGCAGTCCACTTGGAGGTGGTCAGTGACCTCACTACAGAGGCATTTATCGCTTGTCTAGATCGGTTCGTCTCACGAAGGGGCCTCCCGACATTAATCCGTTCGGACAACGGCACAAATTTTGTCGGAGCCAGGCGATATCTGCAGGAGGTCACTCAATTGCTGAACGGTAACCAGGACGCCATCGGTACGGCTTGCTCCCGACGAGGGATTGAATGGGTTTTCAGTCCGCCGGGATGTCCTCATTGGGGAGGAATTTTTGAGGCTGCGGTTAAATCGGCTAAGTCGCACCTGACGAGGATCATCGGTGAGACCTCGCTACGCTTTGAAGAGCTTGCGACGCTGTTCTGTAAAATTGAAATGACACTGAACTCGCGTCCGTTGTGCCCGCTCAGTTCGGATCCAAATGATTTGGAAGCGTTGACGCCGGGTCACTTCCTGATAGGTCAGCCCCTTAACGCCCTGCCAGAATACCCATTCGGTGATGTTAAGTTAAGTCGGTAAACTAGGTGGCAGATGTTGCAGCAGATGGCTCAAGATTTTTGGAAACGGTGGTCCCTTGAGTACTTGCACATCTTGCAGCAGCGCCTTAAGTGGACTGACCGGACGAGCCCCCCTCAAGTCGGTGATTTGGTGCTGATTAAGGATGCGAACCTGCCATCATTGAGATGGAGACGAGGACGGATCGTCAATTTGTACACGGGTCGGGATGGCACGCCTCGATCAGCAGAAGTCAGGGTGGGGGACTCGGTCCTCAAGAGAGCGGTCGCAACACTTTCTCGCCTTCCTATTGATTAGGGACAGGTTCGGGCCTGTCCGGGCGGGTGACTGTTTAATATTTGTGCTTCGGAACGCACCTCCTCTTGTTGCGCGACTCGGAACGGAAACAGAACCGCAGCTGTCACTCGTATCGGAAACGAGATGTAAAATTGGAGGTTAATCTTTCTCTTGGTCTGGTCTCATCGGTGAGAATAACATGGCGGCTCGGGCCCCGTGATGGTATTTCGGTGTACCAATTATCATACAGGCATCGGGCCTGGTCAGAGTGTAAATCTACCTCATAGCGTCGGGCTATTGATTGTAATTAGATTCGCGTCAGCGGCCAAGTGATCCCTGTGGATTGGACATCGTCGCATCGGTAGCGGCGACTCCACGGTCACGGCAGGCAGCACGCCGGCGACAGCGTCGGCAGCAACGATAGGTTTCGATTCACTCCATATCCTATCCCAAACTGTGCCCTTTTCCCGTATTCCCGTCTCGAATCGAGCTTTCGATTTCCTGCCTACGGAGACAAGGTCAGTAACCAATTTCATCACTTCTTTTCTCTCACGTGGCAAAGGCACAACCCCTCAGGATTCTCACACCGTTCGGTAGGCGTGGGAAATCAATCATTTTGGGTCTTTCTCGTCGGTGACAGACAGACAGACAGACACACACATACATACATACATACACACAGACATAAACTTCAAACTTATAACAACCATCTTTTTCGTCGTCTCTGTCCATATCACCAATATCCGTCCACCCGTTTGAGCGCTAGGGTGCAACAGATAGACACAGACACACACTCATACATACACACCCTCTCACACACACACACACCCTCACACACAAACACCCTCATACACACACCCCCTCACACATGCACACACACACACCCTCACACACACCCACCCTCACCCCCTCACACACAAACACACCCTCTCACACAAACACACACACACACCCTCACACATACACACACACAGACAGATAGACGCCTCAAACCTATAACAACACTCATATTTTTCGTCGTCTGGGGTTAAAAATCTAAAATTTAGTTGACTTGTGTCCTTTGCAGGGAAGTGTATTATCATTTACAAAAAACCGCATTAAAATCCGTCCACCCGTTGGAGCTCTAGAGTGCCAAAGACAGACATGCACACAGTACACACAAAGACAAACAGTCTGTCTGTTTGTCTGTGTTCGACTATATTCCAGTTATTTACCAAGTTGGGCAACAACTAAGATTTAGTCTTGGTACTCATTAGTAAACTTTTATCCTAATTAATTTGTTAGAAAGTAATTAGGATGCATCGTACCCTGCACCCTCTAAGGTCGTCGGGGGTTAAAACAGTCGCAATCGCAATCAGAATGTGCATCACCATCCTTAAAGTGACAATTTGATTATGATCCGGATTTATGGCAGAGATTGAGAATCGAGGTTTTTGTTAAACAAACAGCTACTCTCGCTGCGCGGCAATAAAGCGCAATCTACAGAATCGGTTCCCCCTCCCGCACATTGCGCCACACCACTTCGCCCGAGAGTTTCTTTTACTCTGACATCTCAACGTTTCCTGTCGCGCTCGCTCACGATTTATGCTTGTGAATTTTATAAAAGAGGTGTAATCTATTTAATTTATAAATTATAATGCCACAATAATGGGCTGGCTACGAGCAAGAATTCAAACCGCCATCATCAGGGCTAGCAGCATGTGCATCCGCGGCACCCGCCATACGTGGAATCGCACAGGCCTATATGAGGATGGAGCGGCAGTCCCACTCGTACTGTCTTGAAATAGAATGAAGTATCTTATTTATATTCTCTGCACTTATTATCATGAATCTTTTGCTTAATAAACGTTCTATCTACCTGTAATTTATAAATTATATCATTATAGTGAAATATACATTTTTAATCGTGGCCTAACTTTTGAAAATGTTTTGTAGTAACTTGAAGTTTTTAAAGTTTGTATGATACTCACATGGTAACATTAATGAACGGTTACCCAAGTCGGTAAAGATTCGAAGCTAAAGGAGTTTGATATAAAAGGTGGTGCATTTTTTTTGTTGTCTTGTGGATATGAGTGCCATTGAGTAAATATCAAAAATGGTAACAATGGACCACTTTTGGCAGCTACAAAACCTCGAAATGTTGGGACTTTTTTTGGTTTCTCGCGCATAAGTTTTTGCCCAACTTTGTAAATACATAACTGGAACATAGTCCTCCTTGAAGAGCTTCGTGATCTAGTGAGTTTCACGCTTGCTTCTCACGCCGGAGTTTGGTACTCATTATACGCAAAATTTTGTGTTCTTCAATTTGTTTGAAAGTAACTTTTCGCTAGGATGCCCTTAAACAATTTATGCGCCAGAAACCAAAAATAGTCCCAACACTTCGAAGTTTTGTAGCTGCCAAGTTTTCCCGAGATAACTCGTGTTACCATTTTATATATTAACTTTTATCCAGCCTCCTGCACCCACTTTTGAGTAAAAGCCTCCTCTTCATTACGCCATTATTGCGGTCCTGGGCCAACCTGATCCAATGCGGCCCGCCAATTTTGACGATGTCATCCGACCATCGGGCGGGTGGTCCGCCTCTCGCTCTACGTCCCTTGGCCACTATTCCGTCACCGCCTTTGTCCATCTATCGTCGTCCCTCCTAGCCAAGTGTCCCGCCTATCTCCACTTCCACCTTGCGATTCGCATACCCATTCTACGACCTTGGTGCGTTGTCGTATCTCGACGTTTTGGGTATGTCATCGCGACTTTAGGACGTCTTCGAATTTACCAAAAGCGGCGAATTTACTTCTACTTCGAATTTACGACAGTAGTATTAACTTAGTACTACCTATATCTGAGATAAAAAAAATGCACCACATTTTGTATCATAGAATTACCATACCGACCGCCATATGTGCAAGTTGCAAGTCAGGTAGATATAGAGGAGTGGTCTAAATACCTCATTAGCTGGCTAATGAGGGATTTAGCGGCAGGCCGTATTAAGGAGGGCGCCATAGGCAACGGCTGATTATTTATGATAACTATACTTGCCAACAGACACAGAGACCGCGTCCGACACGCCCGCCACTCCCCGCGGCGTCCCCGTCCGCACGCCGTCCCTGCTCGCGTACGGCGCCTCGCCCCGCACGCGGCCGCGGCAACACAACTTCGTGGCTAAGAACTTCTACAAGCGGGAGACGTGCGGCCCCTGTGGCAAGACGTGAGTTCACTCAGAAGCTAGGGTATTTCACAGCTATAAGAGACGTTAGTATCTCGGCGCGTTCCCGAGATAATCAAAGGTTTCCTGAGCTTAGAAATAGTTAGCGTGAGTGTTAGTCCGTTTGTCGTCGCTGCTCGCGTACGGCGCCTCGCCTCGCACGCGGCCGATGCAACAAATATTCAGGGACAAGAACTTCTCCAAGCGGGAGACGTGCGGCCCTTGTGTCTAGACGTGAGTTGACGGTTCTAGAAGAGGCTAGGAAACCACGCCATATTGCTTTTTTGGACGTTTTATGCCGTCCATAATGTGACGGCATCGTAGGAAACTGGAGCTGTGGAAGCTTGATTTTTTCACAGCCTCAAGGCAAGAGGCGCTTTAGTGCTTGATATTAATTTCAACTTGATATCTTATTTTTATTTTATTTTATTTTATTGGTGACAGAGTGGTCGTCAAGAGGAGGCCAAAGATCGGCGGAGAAGGCAAAAGTCGGCAGACCATCTGCCAGATGATCCGACGATGTGGCGAGGGTGGCAGGAAACCAACGGACGCGGGTTACGCAGGACCGTTCTGAATGGCGTGTTTATGAGGAGGCCTGTACCCAACAGTGGGTCCCCTGAGAGGCTGATGATGGATGATATCTTATCCCACTCCCGAGAAAATATACGGAGTACGGAAGACATTCGTACCAGCGTCCGCGCAAGCGCCACATTTGAGCTGGCTTGTGCCTTAGTACTTTTTCCCTGACTTGGTAGAACCTGAACTTTTGTCACGCTAATGATTCAATCGAATCTTGAGCCTTATTGTATTGTCAGCGTGCCATAAACTCCCTCACCTCGATTCACACACCGCACCAAGTATTATTATCCCCGCGCAGCATAAAATTCGCGAAGGTGGGCGTCAAGTGCGAGACGTGCCGCGCGCAGACGCACCCCGAGTGCCGCAGCCTGCTGCCCGTGCCGTGCGTGCCGCCGGGCCCGCAGCAGCAGAGGACCAACAACAACCAGGCAAGTGTACTATACTACTGTACTAGCCGCCAAAGTTAACGAGGCACCCGCGAGGATTCTCGCGATTCTCTCCCCCCTCTCGCTCGCTCTCGCCCTCGACACGTCAGTAGGACAATGCCGGACTCTATGACATCACCAGAGCTAGGTGTTTAGTTAATTTCGGCGGGAAGTGACTTCTACTCTACAGTAGCTGCTAGTGCCGCCGGGCCGGCAGCAGCAGAGGTCCAACAACAACCAGGCACGTAGACACAACAATCTACGAATATCCAAAGCCTGGCGCACCCATTGTTAACCTATTGAACGCCAGAGTGTGTGAGTGTCACATTTTGTGTTTAATGTAAGGCCATCAAAAGGTTCAGAAAGAATCGCACTATGCGGGCAACTGCGTGTCGAAACGCACTGTTGCGGCCAGCCGCAGGATATAGTCTGCCATTGACTTCGGCGAGCCGCAATAAAATTATTATGATACGGCTCGCCGACAGATGGTATCAATCCACATAGTGCGCTGTGGGTCTAATGTCCTTACACACTAACTGTAATCCACGAAGAGAAGACGGAAGGTGGACCAAAGTGGCGACAAAATGACTACCCAGAGCCAATATTCATAGTACAACTGCAAAGATTCTATACAAATAGAAGATACAATTCTCTTCCACAACTGGACCGTCAAACGTAAATTATCACTTTTAATTAACTTAAAAAAAAATGTTGTTTTTAGCAGCATTGCTTTTTTATTATTTCGATGGAGATGAGAAAAGTGGATTAAAGTCCTTGGGCATAAAGTTGTTTTTGTATTGGGCGAGCTTGTACCGCTCACTGCACTAAATACTCAGTCTTAATCCTCACTATGTTCGGGAGTTAAATCTGGCGTCCTTCGTTACATTCAGGATTGAATATCACGCCCGTGACATAAATCAGTGCTTTATCCCCTTGTTGTATAATCTGCTATTATACTATTGTTAGAAAACAGAGGCCGAGATGATTTTCTAAAAAGAAACACACTGAAACTGACTGATTATAATTTCAACAAAAATGGACTCTAATAACAATTATCAAAACGAATAAAGATATCTGACAGTGCGACAACAATAATGGCGAGGTGTTGAATCTTTGACGACGACTGAGCAAGTGCCTTTTACGCGGTCTGCGCTGCGCTTTATATAGGCGCGAGACTGCTCGCCCTACGGCTGTCTTCTGAAGCCGCTAACACTAATATAGTCGAAATCGAGCGCGAACACAGGGATTTTTGCAGATTTTGGGCCGAGCGGCCGACGGAATTATATGGAGAAGTGAAAAAATAAAGTTAATCTGATCAAATCAATTTCTTAGTGAAAGTTGGTCAGATAGATATCCCTAACAACCCCTTAAAATATCACTTCACCCTTCTCTTGTCTACTCTATACTAGTTTGCTATTGGTTGGTATTCTATAACTCTTTACTGCGACTTTAGTAAATTCCTTGGATATCCTAGTTTCCAGTTCCTATTCGAGCTGTTATCTAAAATGAATTTTCCCCACAGCAGGAAGGCACGATCGCAGACTTTTCGCCGAGCACTCCGCCGATGGTACCAGCTCTGCTGGTGCATTGCATCAACGAGGTGGAGAAGCGGGGGTTGAGCGAGAGAGGCATATACCGGATCAGTGCGGTGGACAAGGACGTGAAGAGACTGAAGGTATGCTCAATATCTTCAGCCTAACATAGATCCACTGATGAGTATGTCTCTTAACTACTGCATTTACATTCGAAACAAAACAAACATCGTCGCTCTTTTTCTCACACATCTCATGGGGTGTCAGAGTAACAGTTGTGCTCACGTTGAACCTGAACTACTGGCTTGCTATGCTGCTTTTCGGCTATCCTCGCTACGTCGTCCCACCAACTGGCAGATGGTCTGCCGTTTATATCTGTAACTTAATCCGAGTTTTCCCCTCCACAGGAGCGTTTCCTGCGTGGCTGCGGCTCGCCCCAGCTCAACACAGAAGATATCCACGTGTTGTGCGGCTGCATTAAGGACTTCCTGCGCTCGCTGCGAGAGCCGCTCGTCAGCCAGGCGCTGTGGGCAGACTTCATGTCGGCGGCGAGCAAACCGCACGACGACGCCTCGTCGCACCTCATACAGGCGGTGAGTACTGCCACACGGGTGGGGGGGGGACACCGCACGTCAGCCAGGCACTGTGGGCGGACTTCATGTCGGCGGCGAGCAGACCGCACGACGACGCCTCCTCGCACCTCATACAGGCGGTGAGTACTGCCACACGGGTGGGGGGGGGACACCGCACGTCAGCCAAGCACTGTGGGCGGACTTCATGTCGGCGGCGAGCAGACCGCACGACGACGCCTCCTCGCACCTCATACAGGCGGTGAGTACTGCCACACGGGTGGGGGGGGGACACCGCACGTCAGCCAGGCACTGTGGGCGGACTTCATGTCGGCGGCGAGCAGACCGCACGACGACGCCTCCTCGCACCTCATACAGGCGGTGAGTACTGCCACACGGGTGGGGGGGGGGGGACACCGCACGTCAGCCAGGCACTGTGGGCGGACTTCATGTCGGCGGCGAGCAGACCGCACGACGACGCCTCCTCGCACCTCATACAGGCGGTGAGTACTGCCACACGGGGCGGGGAGGGACACCGAACGTCAGCCAGGCACTGTGGGCGGACTTCATGTCGGCGGCGAGCAGACCGCACGACGACGCCTCCTCGCACCTCATACAGGCGCTGAGAACTGCCACACGGGGCGGGGAGGGACACCGAACATCAGCCAGGCACTGTGGGCGGACTTCATGTCGGCGGCGAGCAGACCGCACGACGACGCCTCCTCGCACCTCATACAGGCGGTGAGTACTGCCACACGGGGCGGGGAGGGACACCGAACGTCAGCCAGGCACTGTGGGCGGACTTCATGTCGGCGGCGAGCAGACCGCACGACGACGCCTCCTCGCACCTCATACAGGCGGTGAGTACTGCCACACGGGGCGGGGAGGGACACCACACCACACGTCTGCCAGGTGCTGTGGGCGAACTTAACTACATCATCATCATTTTAAGGTGCGCAGGTTCCGTGAGAGCCTATCCGTCGACACTTCGAAGACTCAACGCACCATGTGCACATACTTCAAGCCGGTCTTTTACATCGCTCATAAAGTTCCTATGTGAATTTACGAAGCCCAATTGATAATTTTACTTTAAATGCTCTCATTTTCAGGTCAGTCAGCTGCCGCCACCGAATAGAGATTCGCTCGCTTTCCTGTTACTTCATTTGCAAAGGTCAGTGTCGAACTGTTACACAACTCACCCTACTGATGCCTGTATTTGTACATACATCTGCGCTACAAACGATAGCCACACATGCAAAATAAGAATCTTGTAAAGACTCATTAGTATTTGTACTTGTCCACCAACAATAGTGGGCTATTTTGGGGACTTTTGAACGTTAATTCCATAAGTTGCTATTTATTAGTTAAAGATGGTACCAGCTAAACGTATGTAAATTGTAATTATGGGGTGTTCAGAGTTGCGGAGAGTCCCGAATGCGAGATGGGCATCGACAACCTGGCCAAGATCTTCGGCCCCACCGTCGTCGGGTACGGCATGATGACGCAGGCGGCCGAGATGTACACAGCCACCGCGCAGATGTTCAACGTGAGTCTCACAACAACAACAAAGTAACGGTCTTGACACTAATACCAACTTGACCATAACAATAGCTTAACCTCCGCGCACACGGACCATAAAACGCAGGAAAAAATAACAGCTTTAACAAATGACAGACTACCCTCAAAAGCGTGAGCAACAATCACGTTTCCCCGTTGGAATCCATTTTCGTGTGAGGGCGGGCCTTGATAGAGGGGTTGTTGAAGTAGAAGAGTTGTTCAATGTTCAGTGTCTCTGTAAAATAATGTCTCATATATCAGTAAAGTCCTACTTATATAGATATCACAGTTCAAATCTCATCTTATCTTATCTAATCACAATGAATCTAGATCATCAATATTAGTTATCACACAATTTCTGAACCTTTGAAACCTTTATTAATTTAACCTATATTAGAATAGTATCAAAATGTAATGCTTGTATTTTCACAATATGTAATATCTGTCTCTAAATGTTTAATTTTTATACATATGAGCAATATCTGTAACATTCAAAATAAAATAAAAATTTGTTCAATAATAATAATCGTTTATTGCAGGCATAAAAGCCCATAGAATAAATTACACAGTATGTCAACAATAAAATAAAATTCAAATTCAAATAAATAATTACAAAATAAAAATGTCAAAAAATTTAAAAATACAAACACACACCCTCACATACACTAGCACAGCAGGGGAAGAAGGACGAGTGCCTAGGCTTCCCACTCGCGTGTGTAGCCTAGGCACACCCAGTGTGCCAGCAGCGGCGAGTCCCACCGTCCAGCCAACGTGCGAAGAATGGAGTTGGAGCTGCCGCGTACGCGCGCTAACAGCGAGGCGCAGCGTTTCCTCCGCAAACATGCCTGAGGCGCTGCAGTACCGCGGCAGCCCCATCACCACCCTAAACGCATTGCGCTGTATGCCCCCTGCGTATAGTTGACCCACAGGCTGCACGTGTAGTAAGACTGGCAGTATGCCCTGAACAATATACCTTTATCAATGATATTCAATGATACCTTTATCTGTTTATTTTTCTTTGCACTACTAATCGTATAACTATTGTATACTCTCTGGCTATAACACCATTACTATCCTATCAAATATAACTTTATTTACGAATTTAATTACGTGCGAGACAGAATTGCTGCATGTTATTGAACTTTAACTGCTTACAAAGTTATCTAATGTTAGCTTGCTGTGTGCTATGGACAAATTGTTGAACAAAATAAAGACCTAGATAATTATAATACCTTGGACACCTTTTACACACATTGATCTAGCCCCAAACTAGGATTCCCTGTATCTTGGGTACTAGACAACGATATATATACTTATATAGAGAAATATTATACTTAGATAGATAAACAACCATGACTAGGGTACAAACATTCGTTCTCATCAAACAAACATTTGCCCCCACCGGGACTCGAACCCGGAACCCTTGGTTTCGTAGGCAGCGTCACTACCGACTCGGCCATTCGGGTCGTCAAATTACTATTTACCTGTCTTGAAATTACAATTACAATGATAATATTTTCGTATGGTTACTACTTTATTTTCTTTTAAGTTATACTTTATTTTCTTTTAAGTTATACTTTATTTTCTTTTAAGTTAATACATTTTAAACTCAAAAACATCTAAAATCGAAAAATCAATAAAATTCACATCAAAAATAACACATCAATAAAATAAATAATTATATCATCATATAAATTTACACAGAGAAATAATATATTTTCATGTTATTTGGTACCTATTGTCACGTAAATTAAGATTTATAAGTGGCTTTACAAAAATATTAAATTACATTTATAAAATGAGAAATTACAGTGGTCATATCGTGGTAAAGATGTATCTTTCTAACGCAAACTTAATTTTTACCCAAACATTTTATTCTTTGGTTTTTAAGCCATAACAAGTATCCTGTAGCTCTCAGTTAATCAGTCTGATTACTGACATAATGAACTCTGGGAAGTGAGACTTATCATATGATTCGGGTGATCAATCAATTTGTTAGTCAAAACTCCTTAATGTCTTTTATTCTATCCCTATTTATACTAATGCCATTCTACGCCATGGAGTCATTCGCTCCAGGCACTATTCAGAGTTAAGCCTTCCACTTCCACCGAGGATATGTCAGTTTACAGTATTGTCAAGGACAATAACATGGGCTGCATTTATACTCCCTTTATACATACTTACATGGGCATGGTCTTCCATCTTATTGGTATATCAGGTCACCTATCTCGTGTACCTGTAATAGACTAGAGTCGCTATTGTTTTTAACGCAGTCTCCAAATATCTTTCTTGACCAGGAGGATGAGCGCTGCCTATTTCCTATTCCTATCTTTTAACTAAATTCTCAATTGATCCACAATGAAATACTGCACTTATAATTTTCAATTATCGCTCGATCGTAGGTATTTCTGCTTGACCTAGTAATTATTCCGCTGTCATTCAACTTGGAATGCGCGTGTTGGCACTAAACATAATGAAGTGAAATTATTAAGACCTACTTGGATTAAAATATTTTCTTGTTGTGACACAAGCGCGACATTTCAGCCAATCACATGCCGCTATTTTGAATAAATAATCGATTAACCGCTTGTTACATTTGACTACTCTTTCGGAAACTGGGAGTAGGCAGTGAACGATTATACCATAGAAGACGCCCTTCGAACATATTGTCAGTCTAAAATAGTACAAAAAAGAGCACGGACCTTCACTTGACTAACAAGTAAAATTTAACCAATGAAATTATCACAAATCGTAAATGGCTCCTGATTGGTCTTCATGCAACACTAGGCCAGCCGTGACAGGCTGAAATACAGTGACACATACGCAGTGCTTCACTCACTGTCATCGTCGCGTCATCGTTGGTTGGCTTCATGTGATAATGAACCAGCAAAATTATACTTGTGTAAAATAGTTCTACAGAACGACTTCACTAAGCTGAAAATATTATGTTTTCAAATAAATTGTAAATCACTATTTTCCAAAGATAAAAAAAACGTAAATTCTAATCAATTATTAGGTATCTCCGAAACGGTTAAAGAGCTAAAATACTATCATTCATTGGGCTTTCACTAAAAGGCTCGACGAGATTTTTTTGGTTCCATTAAAACGAATAAAAATTAGGAAAATAGTGTACTTATTTAAGCAAAATATTTTTATTTTTCACAGTTTACACACAATTTTCAAGTTCAAGTAAGTCAAGTTGAAAAATAAATACTAAACAATGTTTGCCAGCAAGTTCTGAAAAGAAACATTATTAAAGAATCCAAATATTTATAAATATGTTATTACGGAGGAACAGCAGCTGGTGAACTCATTAAAGGTATACCTATAATATCATTTATAAGATATTTTGTTTAACCTCTCAGTATCCGAACGCATCAATAGCTGCAAAGTCAAAATACCGTTGGTTACCACGCGCAGCTGTTGATGCGCGGTGTTTACAAAGCGGTATTTTGGTACAATTTTAGTGCATAATGTTGGCGTGCTTGGCAAGTGTAAATGCGGCATTAGTCAAACTCTACCATGAACATATTTGTCTGTGGTCTTTCGTTGAAAAAAATATTCAGACTGGAAAAATCAAAATCACTTTCTGGCGCGCGATTTTTGACTGATCTTTTCTGAGCTTTTATGGTGAATATTGAATTGTTTCTATAAGAACATACTAATGTTTTTATTGTTTTGAAAAGGTTATTTTGTGTAGATTACGTAGGTATCAAACAACATGTATTTTTGTTGATGTTTTTCTCATGTCGGCTAGATTTGTGTCGAGAAGGAACACTTTTATAGAAGTCGGTGATTCTCATGTCGGTAGAAAAATAAACTAGATGGGCTAGCCCTCTGTAAAGCAAAAATGGAGTATTGAATTAACAGCTAAACGTGAGCAAAGATGCACCTCTGCCACCCCGTATGAAAAAAGGCGAGACGCTACATTATTATTTTCAAACTTAATTAACAGAACAATAATAATGAATTGTCCACATAATGTAACCTAATATAGCATCACACCTTTTCTCATATGCGGTGGCAGTTACGTGCATTCAACTACCTGCTTCATTTGGCATAACACCATCCCCCTAGATAAAATGTGTTTTTTTTTTTTTTGGTTTCACTGAATTTGTCGACGTACTTACACGTGAAAAGTGATCCCGTTGTCCCTAAGGCGACGATCTGTATGGTTCTTATACCACTTCACTGCACATGCAGGCATTTTGAATTAAAATAATCTTGTTATAAAGAGCCCGGTGAGCCATCTACACACGCATGCGTCAAGGACCGGACTGAAACCTCCCTGGGTTGAGCATTTACGCCCCGCCCATTTGGGTTCACTTCTCGTTGCGTCAAAATACAGCGTAAGGTGCTTCTATGGTATAATCGTTCACTGGGAGTAGGTATTACAGGTTTAAATATGAGAGAGAAAATAGAAAAAAAAATTGAGGGCAGGAGTCTCGAATCAACAACGCCTTTCAAAAATGCAACTTCCCTCGGTAATGCGTAATAAAATAACTCAACACTTAACTTGCATATAAAATATTAACATTACCAATCCTCAACAATTCAAACTATATCTCTCTATTTATCACCTTTATTTTCATTTGAATTAAAACTAGTAATTTCTGCAAAACAGAAAAAAAAAATCTTGTATTGTTACATTCAGGTGTCAAAACGTTTATAAAATTCGTAAATAACCGCTTTTCGTCACAAAACTATTAATCCACATTTTTTCAATCGTGTTTCGTTTTACCCTTTCTAAATGAGAAATATAATCCATAGATCACAGGGTCATTATTTTTTAAGGAATAATAAAAGAAACCAAAACGTGGTTATGAGTACAATTTATTACTCAAACAAGTATAGTTATTATAAAAATAAAAATCCCGACTGCAGTTTCTATCAATACCACACACAAACTCATAAATGCACTTGGTTCTATGCTTGTAGCATGAAAGTAGCTGTACAAATAACCCGACGAACCTAGATTTTGAGCTTTTGTATGCGAATCGTCTGGACAAATCGAACAGGGGCTGATTTTAAAAGATTATATAAGTAGAAATAGATAACACCTAGACCCAACACAGATTTCAAGATAATAGAGGAAAAGCTGTGCTCACCTGAAAAACGCTATCCTGGCTCACTCCACACCCCCCAGTAATCGTCAGTTTCGATAGAATGTCAGGAATGCGTCTGATACGCTCGCGACGACAACTTGACCGCAACTGGCTGTGTCCTTTGCAGAGGTCGCTCCAACGGGTCACGCCAACAAGGAGGTACAGCCAAGTTTTCACACCACCCGAAATCGGTTGGGTAGTCGATATATATGAAAGGAAACAAAAATAACGAACATAACGAACACCTGTAAAATAAAACATATCGGCTATCAGACGAAATAATTATATTAAGAACTAGCTGTATGATTGTATTGTTCTAATGTTCTCTGCAATAAAGAATTGTGAATTTACTGACGTACATTCATTTTTATAAGTATAGATTAGGAAACAGACTTTTTTATTTTAGTCAGTCGTTTCCGTTCGCCACATTCGTTCAGTGTGGACCGGCCTCACAACACAGTGTTTTCAATGCGTAACCATACCATGTAATATGATACCATTTAAGTTTCGAGAAAATATTATGTGTACTTCGTTGTTGTGGGTTCGCTATACGCAGAGGGCCTACAGCTCCCTGCGTGTCCAATACAATAACGCGCTGAGGATGGTGTTGGGGCTGCCGCGATACTGTAGCGCGTCGACGATGTTTGCGGAAGCAAAAATAAACGATTTTTTCGCCATACTGCGTAACAGAGTAGCGTCCATGTGGAGTCGGACTCGCGGCAGCTCGAACTTGATCCTCAGAACGCTGGCTGATAGGGTCGACAGCCCTATGACGAAGCACTGGGTGGATGTGCACTTAAACAGGAATAAGAAGTAAGTGAATATGTTGTGTGATGGATGTGTAATAGACATATGACAGAATGACGAATGAGTGTGTGGACTTAACTTACATACTTAGATCTTATATCTTGTTTTCTGTGTTACCAATTAATTTATTTTTTGTTTTGTGTCATTATTTCAATTTATTTTTTATTTTACCGTGTTTAATTATGGATGTATATCTGAAATAAATAAATATTCTTATTATTATTATTATTATAAATTATTTTCTTGGATAAGTTATAAATAGTTATTTGTACAACAAGAGTGCAAGGTTGATTTTTGCTGCAAATCCTGAGTGAGCGAGGGACTCAAAAGCACGAGATGCAAATAACTTTGGTCTCATGTTGCAGATACAGCATTCATCTCAGTATTGAGAACATACCAAATAAGATAATGAAAAATACAACATTGAAAAATTAAATAACATTTATTCTAATTTTGCATGATCAACTTCAATTAATTTACACTACTGAATATTTCTGTAATTGTACTATTTATCAATTAGAATGGTTAGGAGTAGAATAAAATAAGCCCGATTATTTGGAATTTAATAGCACAAATACTGCAATCGAGTTTAAAATCGATAGCAGTATCTGTGTCATTGGCGAAATCGCAAACAGCCAATGAACATCGAATTAAAACTCGATGCCCGTTGGCTGTTTGTGATTTCGCAAATGTCCGCTGCATTCAAAATTATAAAGCTACTTTATCGCACTCAGTGAGAAACATGCGAATTTGCACACTGTTTACTCGAAGCAAAAGCATCTCGTTCGTTAGGTGAAATAGTACATTTCCCACGAGTTCGCAAAATTTACGAACCGAGAAGTTTACGTACGGCACGAGCCGAAGGCGATGGTCGTAGTTCGGCTCGTGCCGTAACGAGGTTCGTAAAAAGCTTTTTCGAACGAAGGTGCTATATTTAGCTCAGAAGTCGGAAAATATTATTATCTTTGCAATAGATAGGTTTTTAGTGATACGACTTATTTCCGGTTGAAAATATACTACTGAGTCCAATTATATATTTTACAATGGTATCACTGCCGCATCTTTTTTCGGCCGCTAAAGAAAAAACGGATTTTAAGTTTCCCGATGTGCAGGTGATGCAGCTGCTGCTCCGGCTGCCAGGCGACTACTGGGCGCAGTGGGCGTGTCCCGCTGACCACGTCTCGCCAGCCAGGCACTCCACCAAGCCGAGGGGGTTTTTCTTCTCGCCCGCTGACACTGGGTAAGTTTCCTACTAATTCGGCAGTTGACTGCGGAGCTAGGACAGGCAGTCCTAGCAGAGTAGTTTTGCCTACACAGTGAGCCAGTCAGTTTTGTGGGTAGTTCTGAATTAGTTCCAACTACTGGGCGCAGTGGGCGTGTCCCGCCGACCACGCCTCGCCCGTGAGACACTCCACCAAACCGAGGGGGTTCTTCTTCGCCCGCTGACACTGGGTAAGTTTCTAGCAAAGAAAGAGGAGAGACGGGAAGAGGACAGGCGGCAAAAAAGTGAAGGCCGGTCCAGCCATGTGGGGGACGCACAGAAATTACATGTCCTGGGTAAGTTTATATTTCATCCAGTAACGCCCTCTCAGAACGAACGGTACCGACTGGAAAAGGCGCGCCGGCAGCAGGAGGAAGTCGTTCAACGTGACATAATGGACGTGAGTGGCACTTCAGTCCCGAGACCCGCCTCATTCCCGTCTTTTATGTGTTAAAGGCGGATATGTTACCTTTGCACCTCGCTGAAACATCTTCTAACAACCTTAGAGCGCCTTGATCAGGTCACGCAACCAGGTGCACAAATATTGTTATACACGACTACTGGGCGCCGACCACGCATCACCGGCCGCCGGCCAGACTCCACTAAGCCGAGAAGGTTCCTTATCTGATAAGGGTAAGGGCACACTCACGCACACACGCACACACACCCTCACACGCACACTGAAACACACACTAACACATACAGACCTAAAGACTAGCGATGCGACATCGCGTCTGTTTCACCTGTATGACTGAATACAGAATTGAATGACGTGGGCGAGGGCATCTGACCTGCGACTCTATCGCAAATGTGCAACTATTATTATTATCATTAGTATTATGTGTAATGCACAGGCAGTTTAAAGCTGGTGTTCGCATATCAGTCCACATTTCACTACGCTTGTTTTGTCAAGTCTATTTTTGAAACTGTTCACTGATGGTGCACTAATTATTACAGTTTCTGGAAGGCTGTGTTCCAATCGGTTTGACAGAAGGTGTTTGCGCGGGTTACTTGTAAACGAGAGCTCTTGGGGTTTCAGTGAGTGCCCTCTGAGGGGGTGATTCTGGTTCATCATAAACATGTCTTTAATGGTTGTTACGTCATAGTAGCCAGTTAGAATTTTATATGTTTCTATGTGATCTCCACGTTTACGTCGTTGTTCTAGTGTGCTTAGTCCTAGCTCTGCAAGTCGCTGCTCATAAGGCTTGTCGCGGAGTCCTATAACATATGTCCGTTAGGAATGTCAGAACAAAATTGGTCCTAGCAATAATCCCAACTCTCACCCTAAATGTACAATCAATGAGGAAGTTCTCTATCCACATAAGAAGTTTCCCACGTATACCAAAGTATCGAGACTAGTCTTCTTATTCATCGAACGCTTTCCCGTAGTCTATATAAACTACATCAGTGGGAACTCGGTCATTCCAATTTTTTTTCCAGTGATCTACATCTACGTCTTAAGATTTCTTAGAATTTAGTAAGGCCCGGTGGCCCAAGCTAAATTCCACCTTATTACCTTAGTGAAACGGACGCTGTTACCGGCCTTTTATTTTGTGAAGACTGTAGGCAGAGCTGAAGGTTGGTTACAGTCGATCGTCTTGGAACACATCCATGTTGTTCGTCAGTTATAACCTGATCTTTGGATAGGAACTCGCGGATTTTTATGACAATTATCTTTTCCATTGCCTTGCAGATGATGCTTGTGAGGCTTATTGGGCGATAATTGGCGGCGACAATTTTATCTCCTTTCTTATAAATCGGCGTCACAACTTTTTCTTTCCAGTGATGCGATAGGCTACCCATTCTGAAGGACAGTTCCATAATAGCTGCACGTTTGCTGCGCAAAATAGTTGCATTTATTGAGTGGTATTGTCCCGTCCGGTCCCATAGACTTATCATCGCTGAAGGTTTTCATTGCCTTTGTCGCTGCTTCTTCCTTATTAAGGTTGTTACATCTGGAGTAGGAAAGGTATGTTGGAGGGTTATCTTACAAAGGATATCTCAAATTGTTTTGCGAAGACCTCCGCAAGTTCCTTGTTTTTACTAGTAACTGTCCCTGTGAATTCGTCTTTAGTAAAGGTTGTACGGATACTCTGGATGTACACTGTTGGCGCATGTACCCATAGCATTTTACTGTAGTCTCCACATGCCTCTATTGTTTTTGTAAGTCGATATAGTTGCCAGTTTTGTAGTTTTTGTTGGATAAGTTTGACTATGTCAGGGCCTATTCATGGTTTTCTGTTGTTGTGTTTTTTTACCTGTCTTCGCAGGGGTATTGTCGTTTCTATGGTTTGTATTATAGTTGTCTTGAAGTCTTCCCGTCATGTTTAGGTCGTTGTGAGTACAAATATTTATGTGTTTAAAAGCTAACATGTATGCCACAGCCTCATAATTAGCTCCATAGAAATCTCTTCTCGGGGGCTTTTTCAATGTTTGTGTTAAAAGTCCACTCACAAATTGCATTGTACCAATTAACACCACTTTTACCTTTTGGTGGGTGATAGATAATTCTAGAACATTACACAGCGACGACCCGAATGGCCGACTCGGCAGTGACAATGCCTACGAAACCAAGGGTCCCGGGTTCGAGTCCCGGTGGGGGCAAATATTTGTTTGACGAGAACGGATGTTTGTACCCTAGTCATGGTTGTTTATCTTTCTAAGTATGTGTATCGTTGTCTAGTACCCAAGATACAGGGAATCCTAGTTTGGGGCTAGATCAATGTGTGTAAATGGTGTCCAAGGTATTATTATTATTATTATTACAGAGGCTTTCATCATTACAGAGTACAAGATCCAGTAATAATTGTTCATTGTTACGTATTCGTGTTATATCTGTCTCTAGTTGGCATAGATTGCTACAGCAATAACATGCCTCCCCATACAATAATCCTGGAAAGCAATCACCACAACCACACCAATCCACAAACTTTTCATGAAGCGGTCTGTAACAATCAAGTTTTTGTAAGGGCTACTCAAGGTCCGGAAGGTTAAAGTCAATCAACATCAATTTTCATCAGCTGCTTTCTGTGTTGTCTAGAATAATAGATGATCTGAGTTTTTATAGCTGTACTCATTGGGATGGTAGACACCTCCGATTAGTAATTTAGAGTTGCCATATTAGTAATTTAAAGTTGCTTATTGACCAAAAAAGGCAGTAATTCATTATTGATCGTCATGCCAAAACAACTTGGACTCCGAACTTCAACCTAAGTTTCGATACAAATCCAAAAAGAACGAAACGCATACAAGATGTCAAATATGAAATAGTCTTGGCTCCCTTTTGATGGTAATATAATATTATTGTTTCAGAGTCTCACGGAAGAAGCGCAACTACTTCCAATGACAGGAATTATAACACATCACTTAAAATATATGATATTATTAATACTAGTTTTGATATAAGTTATTAGAATGAGCACCGTTTAGTTTTTGTTCGCGTAAGAGAACTGATTTTGTTAACGTTTGTATTTTGTACATTTGAGAAATATTCTGCTATTAGAGCAATGTTGAGTTTTTAGATACTCTTATTAATATTTCATTGTAATCATGTCCCTAATAATTTTAGAAATAACCTGTTACTGATTCCTGTTTGCACGATATTACGGTCTTACAGAAATATTATGTTTACGTTTTAAACCAACGAATTTAATATTTCTTTAGAGTGGCTAATCTGAAAAGCTTATTGCAGATAGCCCTGGTGTAGTTGGAGGCGGCCTGTCAAAGTCGTTAATAGTTGTTTATGTGACTGATTCATAATGGAGGGTATTAAAACTCGGCGACTTTCATAATAATATTACTCGAGAGTTTTGATGCCTAATTATGTACAGTTACATACACTAGTTTATCTACACAAATATCAGCTCTCTCTGATGTGTTCAGGAACCGCATGTTCGACCAGCACTGTGGCATTGATAATTGCTCTGCACTTGTTAAGCTTGTTCAGTAGTAACAACTTCACAGACAAACTAGGGGCGGCACCCATGCGGGCGTCAGCGTTGAAATTTGAATGTCATAATTTGTCGAAAATTTATACATTATGTTCATAAGTATCAATATTCAGATAAGAAATGAGTTTTTACCAAGTAGTATAACATTATGCTGGACGTAACGTGCGGTTTTTGGACGCAGTAAAGAGGGTTTATGATAAGTGTGTAGATAAATTATATTTACTTCTTAATATATGGAATCCTAACCTCATTTGAGGTTAATGTTGATAACCCGCCCTCAGCAACTACGCCAGCGCCACCAAGCGGGAGCTAAGGCGGATTAAGCTGCCATTCTAACGTATGTATTATCCTGAAATACCGTTGTTTGCCCTGGACGTCAATCCACCGCCTATGAGTGTGTTACAATACGTCTACGGCCTCTTTGTAAGTGGAATCTATATAATATGTAGATACTGGAATAATTCAAAATATCGTTATTCCTGTACGAAACGTTCCCAAAAAGATTGTGGTCGTCAAATAGTGTATAGTGGCATGTACATAAAAAGCTTAATTTCTTGTTTTTTTGCTTTTGCTTTTATAATATTTCTAAAACAGTAAATCTGTAAAAAAGTAAAAAAGATAATGACGCCGTCAGCTGCCAGAACAAATATCGAGAACAGATGTTGACATTATTACATTGGCAATGTTCAGCAGGAATATTCGTTCAGAATTTCCTTTTATCACCATGTTTTATTTCTGAATATTGTAAGATCCAGTGTTCTCCATTTAACTTCACGTTCACACTAGTCCACCGACTAGGTTTTTTGAAGACATTAAATATATACAGCTCTTAGAGTATATTTAAAGTATTTACGTTTATTTGTAATTTAATTTTCTAGCTTAGGATTAAATTGAACTGTCGCAGAATAATTACAATGTAAATGTGTGGGATAAAAATACGATGGATAGTATTGATACTTTTGTAATTATTGTACAATACACATTATTCAATTGAGAGGGATAGATATTTTTTTAAGTATATGTTTGCTAAAAACAACAGTTTTCTTAGCCTATTATTTATGTCATCTTGTCTTGTTTAGTTGAAATATAGTTAATTGATGACCCTTAGCAGCTTGTTCGCTCCATACTCGCATATTGTTCCTGTCGAATTAAATAAATCATATTCCGTGTATTAAATTTAAACAGAAATGTTTGCTTTTCCGTTATATCTTACGGTTAAATTTATTTTGTATTCACTGACTTTGTACAAATTTATGTAATAAAGGAAATCGTGGAAAATTTTCTTGTTTACCATGTCATATGTTAGACAGGGAAAATGGTCTTGCTGCTGGCCCATTAGACAGCTATGACCTGGCTTCCGACGAGCGACTAGTCTCAGGCGCGCCTGAGATAAGATCCAGCATCACCGCTCCAAGTCAACCTTGGGTTCGCGTGGTAAACGTTTGGCTATACCCGAAATATTGTTCAATACACTTCGGTCGCGGGGCCGAATCTCGGCCAACAAAATATCGCGTTTGGAAGACGGATTTCTCTCCAAATGCCCGGCAAAATTCGAAGGATGACTCCAAAAACAACACGCGGCCGACGTGGAAGCTCAATAAGTTCATATTTTAATTTGGTGTGCTAATTTTTCCAGTGTCAAGTTTATTTGAAAGACCATAATTAGGTCTGGTTTTCTTTTGAGAATCATGAAATTAAACTCTTCAAAGTAATTTATTGCTCTTTAGCACTACCCGGGAGGACGTGAAGGGCTGTAGAAACAAAGTATTTCCTTCAGACGTGATCAACTGCCTCCTATTCAACCACAGAAAAATATATACCCAGGTATTCAGCAGTAACATATTTTCTCTGTCGAAAGTGACGTTTTAACTCGTTCATAGTCAAAAAGGAGGGGTGCGTTCCGATTTATACATATCACGACGAAACCGCAGCTAGGCACCGTTCGGTTCTAAACACTTCTTAGTTAGTCACAGAGATGAATGCAAAAATGATGATGATTTTAAATAGGTTTGTTGGATTCCTATGAACTTCAAGTACAATGTATTGTTTTGTTATAAAATGAAGAATTTCTTTAATTTACATTGCGCAATGATGAAGCTATACATACAGTGGTGATCAGCTAATTAGAAACACAGTTCCATACACCCATGATGTTCTACTATGAAGCTACTGAATTGGGGTTTTCAATTCAATTTCTTATACGGTGGCTTCCATCGGTTTGATGACTCTGCCAATGTCAAGTTTCAGAAAAAATGACACGTTACTTTATTACATGAACTATGTTTCGATCCAAATCACAGTTTTCGGGTTTCCGATATCTAGAACAAACAGGACAACACAATAGATACATAAATATTAAATTATGTTAGTTTAGTTAGACTACAACAAATACAACTATGTAGAGTTAAAGTTTGATGTTATTTACATTAATGAAATTGCACAAGATTTGGATGAATGGAGAATTGACACATGATAATAGGGTTTTCATATTGGTAGGTCTAGGAATGTACGGCGGAAGATAATTGTATAAAGAAAATTTAAGATTGAACCCTCCACAAGACCACACACACAAAGCGAGTTGTCCCAGACCCTTATTTTAGCAAGATGCACCGGAGTGCAGGCATGAACCAAACGGAGTCGACAAATTGTAGAGATTATTCGTTTTTCCGCGACGCGGTATTTGAAAAACCTGTAATTTGAATTCTGTATATCTCCATAATATCTACCTTTGACCTGACGGCTATCTTGCCAGGAATCGTTCCAGGATTTATAAAGATGGGTTTTTGATATAGAACATAATCTGAGCTGAAATTATGAAAATGTTCAGGACCGCCCAATACAACGGCATTCTTTGCACAAGAATCTGTTACCACATTTCCCGTAACACTCCCATGACCAGGGATCCAAGCTAGAACAATTTCTATGCCCTGTAAATGACAATCATAAAGAGCTTCTTTAATTTTGAAAATTACTGGGAATCTAATTTTAACTCTGAATTGGTTTGACTTGATGGCTTGGAGACAACTAAGAGAATCTGTAAAAATTATGGTCTTATTCAATTTATGGAATAAAACATAAAGAATGGCTTCCAGAATAGCTATCGACTCACCTGTGAATACCGATGAAAAAGGGGGGAATTTATAATTGAGAAAATATTTTATATCTTGGCATCCAAACCGCAGCTCCAACACACCCGGACTCTAGAGTTTGGAGGCATCAGTTAAAACAAGCAGCCAATCACTCCAAGAATTGGCTACAATTTCATTAAAAGAAGTATTAGCGTCGGGGGATGATTTCCAGATGCCAAGAGACAGAATAATGTTAGGAGAATGAATAAGAGCATTAAAGTTAGTACTAAACAAAACAGAGGGTTCATATTCCTTTGATATAGAGGTTGGTTGACATTTTGAAGTTTTTGGAGACTTGACAAGGCATGTAGACTCCTTATGGGACCAGCAGCTCGTATTTGACTCTAGCTGACGCAACAATTTGACTTTGGGAATGAGGGGGTGGTTTTCGAGCTGTTTAGCCTTATAAAAGAATCTATCCGATAGATATTGTCTTCGTAAATTTAGAGGGGGGTCCACACATTCAACATGTAAGGCATTTGTGGGAGACGACGATAATAATGCGTAAACATTTGAATTGAACCGTACATTACCGTAAGTACCGCAATCGAAATGGCTGCCTTAGACTGACTCCACAAACCATTCTAAGTGATTTTAGAACAGGTGTTCAGAAATATATATAACTAGTCGGTCCTTAAGTTCTGTCACAAGTTTTTTGATAGATAAAACTCAGCAATAAACTTTTTCTTATTCGTATTATACATGATTAAAAAGCTTATTTTATACGAATCAAATTGCAATACAATACATTTTGTACGATTATCGCAATATGACAAAAAAACCTTATAACTTGAGACAATCGCGAACCCAAAACACGCCGCAACTGACAAAAATACCACTTACCACAAATTTAATAAAAAAACAGTGTTCCAGATAACCAACAAGGTTTTTTTTATTTATTCTGAAACCTCGATTTTAGATCATGCTTAACAACTAGCATTTGATTTTCTGTTAGCTTTCAGTTCCAACTACTCCCAAAGAGAACTTTACGTACTTTTTACGTTTTCAGAAAAACGTATAAAAATGATCTTGTGGGCAACAAGTACACTACGTAAAATGTGAATATGAAAATTAGTTTTACCCAGACTTAGTTATCTTATGCTTCAAAATGAAGGTAACGGGTTCAGGGAGGGTTCTGACTAAAATCTCACATAAGTTTGAAAGGTTTTAAGAGTCATGGAAAAAAGATAAAGTGAATCACGTCCGTATTTTTGATTGGGTAAAAAAGTGCAAAATCTCTGAAGAAACTAGCATTTGTCTAATATGGCTTTAAGCATTTAAATCCAATAATGGTTCTAATTTATCAGTATTTAATGAGCTATCAAACCATATATAGTTTTAAATAAAATAAAACTTGGTATTATTTACTATGCGGCAAAATATTTGTGACAGAACTTATGGACCGACTAAGTATATATATAGGTCCATAAGAGGCAGCATCTGAGGAGTCTTTACCAGATTTTAAAATGGGGATAATTATTTGCGACCCCCAAGCCTCCGGGGGAGACCAAGATGTGAAGAAACTATTGATCAACTGTAGAAAGTATTTTTAGTCACAGACCCAGTGTTTCTAATAAAAGAGTATGGAATGCCATCCAAACCTGGGGAAGAGTTCTTTAGCTTTTCACTGCAAGATCGAACTCCGATATGGGGGGGAGACTGGGTGGAGGGCACAGATGACACGCAATCGGAAAAGGGAACTGAGGAGGGGGCTAATTTACTAGCGAAATTCTCCAACCACACTTTGGGATCGCTAAGACGAATTACGATCCGAAAAAGAATTCCTAAATATTTTTATATTTTTCCAAATGAGAGAAGCTGGGGCTCGAGGACATAAGTTCTCGCAAAATTTTGACCAACCTTATTGTTTCTTTTTGATAACATTTTACTGACCATGGCAGAAACTCTTTGGTAGTTTATAAAATTATCTGTGGTCATACATTTGGCATACGTAATCTCGGCCTCTTTTCGTTTAATGATTCTTCAGTACATTCATGGCCCCACCACGGAGGAGAACGAATTTTGTAAGGGGGAGGTTTTTTATTGGGATTGAAGAGTCAGCAGAGGCTATTATTGCTTCAAGAAATTTAGACTAGAGATTTCTCGCATTTTCAGAAGACACAGTACCTTAATCCTATGGTCACATTCTTTAGCAAACCTTTCCCAGTCTGCACCAGATAGTCTGTATTTGAGTAATGGTGAGAATATTTTTATTGGAACAGTCTTGTTAGGGAAGTTAAGTAAAATTGGAAAATGGTCGCTGCCATAAGTGGAGGAAGAATATCCCAAGAGAGGACTGAAGCTCAATTTAAGGAACAGAGAGATAGATCTACTGCACTTCTAGGATCTTGAGTCGGGGATACTCTGCGGGTTGGGCGGCCATCATTTAGGATACAGAGATCAAATTTATCTAGGATATCTAAAATTGTAGAAGAATTTGTATAATTTTTATAATTACCCCAAATCTGATTATGGCAGTTGAGATCACCTAGGATTACAATAGGTGAAGGAAGAGAAGAAATAATAATATCCAGTTCATGGAGATTAGAGAGATCTGGATGAGGAATATAAACTGAAAGAAAGGTGGTGTCAAAACATCTTGTAGCAACAACATTAATGTTATCACTATGAACGGGAATATTATTTCTAGAAAAAGGGATACCATTTTTAATTAAAAGAATGGCACTTGCGTAACCATCTATTATATCCTCCCGGAGGCTGGTAAAACCTGTCACCCGAAAACGAGATCCTGGCCGCAACCACACCTCTGAGAGGGCTATAACAGAGGTCCAATACTTATTTATTAAATAAATTAAATCAGATTTTTTAGGCATCAGGCTCCTGCAATTCCACTGAAGAATGCTGGCCATTTTGAGGAGGATTGGAAGAGTTAAAAAGTCGTAAGATCTTATTAAGACATTGTGTCACGTTGGGTGGTAATGGACAGTCACTGAACTTAGTCAGTAAATTGATAATGGTGGAGAGAAGAATTTCAAGGAGATTTTCGTTAGGTTGATCTGAGATGGACATTTCAGACTGAAATGCGTGACCATTGGGAAGAGAAGAGGGGGGAGAGTTAATGATTTTAAAATGAGCATTCCTGTCATACCCCTGTCTACGATCAGGAGATCTGGATTGTCTGGTTGTAAATACAGTTTTACGGTGAGAGACTTTCTGAGGGGATTGGGATAGGGCCAACAGTTGGCTAGAAGGCGGGGACAGAGAGTCTACTTGGGAAGAACGAGCAACATCTGCAAAAGATTTCTGTCGTAGGAAGCCGAATTAGAGCATCTTTATAAGATACACTTTCCTGGGACATGATGACCTTAATTGCTTTTTGTCGGTGAAATTCCGGGCAACACTTATCAATGGCCGGCCCTATGAGGGCCAGAACAGTATAGACAAGATTCCTGGGTTTTAGAACAGGAGTCCCCATCATGCGATTGTGAGCATTTACAGCAACGTGGCTTTGATCTGCACTGATTTTTTGCATGGCCAAAACAGGATAGAATTGTAGAAGCAGAAGATTCTCTCTGGGAGAATCTGACCAGATATTGTGATCACAACTGACTCTGTTGGGATGTAAACTACAGAGTTATCATCTTTTTTGGTTTTTCGGCTAATTCTGCAGGCTTTTATGATGGGACCACAGTTAGGGGGGAGCTGAATAGCCGTAACAACTTCTTCCAAGCTCCACTCCACTGGGATTTCCCTAATCCGACCCATGCGGGTCACATTGTAAGTGGGTATGGTTGCTCTGTACTTGGCTCCGTTCAATACTTGGTGAGACAGAAAACAATTGGCATCAGAGGCGGTCTTGAACTGGATAGAAACGCGGTTGCGGCCGACGCTTTTCCCACCATCCTGAGCTATATTCTGTATGTTGTTCCTGTGTAGGAATTGACCAAACTTAATAAGTAGTAGGGAAAGAACTGAAGAGGTCTCCTCTTCAATACGAGCAACGTGCACTATTAATGGACCTTTGTCGCTTGGTGAGTATTGGCACATTACAGTTTGAATGGACGGTTGAGTTTGTGACAATTCTGTGACAGATTTCTTCGGAGCTTGATCTATACAATTATCAGCTGCGCGTTTTCGAGACACTGTGTCTAGGGATTGGGATTGGGAGTCTCCTGACGGGAAGAGAGAAGGGTAGAGGGGAACATTTGGGGGAGGCGATTTATCCTGTGGATCATCGTCTGTCTCCATGGTTTACCTAAATAGAATAAAAATTCCTTACCTCATCCAAATCCTAGGACAAGCACAAGACAAATACGGATAATATACAACTAATTAGATAAATTCTAGACACAGGAAGAGTCAGCAAATGCTCAAATTTTTTAGAAATGTATCCGACTGTACACGTGCAATATCCTCCACAATGACGGTAATAATCAATTGGATTTTTTGTATTTAAAGGTTTAGTGGTGTATGTAATATAATAGCTATATTATATACATATACATATTATACAAAATAAATACAAAACAAATATCATATGAGTTATCAACAAGAATAATTTATTCCATTACCACTAGCCGTCCTTTTGGCTAACTAGCAGTGGGATTTATACTAAATAATTGAATAAAAGCAAGAAATATTTATGAAAGTATATTAATAAAACATGGTACCTATTTAGTTGGATAGCCGTGATTATTAATTACAGCTTTACAACGACGCGGCATTGACTATGAGTTTTTCGCATGTTTCCAGTCGTAGCGGGCTGAGAGAAGTCCGACCACGATGCGAGAGCGCAGTCGTGGCGGGCTGAGAGAAGTCCGACCACGATGCGAGAGAGCGCAGTCGTGGCGGGCTGAGAGAAGTCCGACCACGATGCGAGAGAGCGCAGTCGTGGCGGGCTGAGAGAAGTCCGACCAGGATGCGAGAGAGCGCAGTCGTGGCGGGCTGAGAGAAGTCCGACCAGGATGCGAGAGAGCGCAGTCGTGGCGGGCTGAGAGAAGTCCGACCACGATGCGAGAGAGCGCAGTCGTGGCGGGCTGAGAGAAGTCCGACCAGGATGCGAGAGAGCGCAGTCGTGGCGGGCTGAGAGAAGTCCGACCACGATGCGAGAGAGCGCAGTCGTGGCGGGCTGAGAGAAGTCCGACCACGATGCGAGAGAGCGCAGTCGTGGCGGGCTGAGAGAAGTCCGACCACGATGCGAGAGAGCGCAGTCGTGGCGGGCTGAGAGAAGTCCGACTAGGATGCGAGAGAGCGCAGTCGTGGCGGGCTGAGAGAAGTCCGACCACGATGCGAGAGAGCGCAGTCGTGGCGGGCTGTGAGAAGTCTGACCACGATGCGAGAGAGCGCAGTCGTGGCGGGCTGAGAGAAGTCCGACCACGATGCGAGAGAGCGCAGTCGTGGCGGGCTGAGAGAAGTCCTTTGGTAGTTTATAAAATTATCTGTGGTCATACATTTGGCATACGTAATCTCGGCCTCTTTTCGTTTAATGATTCTTCAGTACATTCATGGCCCCACCACGGAGGAGAACGAATTTTGTAAGGGGGAGGTTTTTTATTGGGATTGAAGAGTCAGCAGAGGCTATTATTGCTTCAAGAAATTTAGACTAGAGATTTCTCGCATTTTCAGAAGACACAGTACCTTAATCCTATGGTCACATTCTTTAGCAAACCTTTCCCAGTCTGCACCAGATAGTCTGTATTTGAGTAATGGTGAGGATATTTTTATTGGAACAGTCTTGTTAGGGAAGTTAAGTAAAATTGGAAAATGGTCGCTGCCATAAGTGGAGGAAGAATATCCCAAGAGAGGACTGAAGCTCAATTTAAGGAACAGAGAGATAGATCTACTGCACTTCTAGGATCTTGAGTCGGGGATACTCTGCGGGTTGGGCGGCCATCATTTAGGATACAGAGATCAAATTTATCTAGGATATCTAAAATTGTAGAAGAATTTGTATAATTTTTATAATTACCCCAAATCTGATTATGGCAGTTGAGATCACCTAGGATTACAATAGGTGAAGGAAGAGAAGAAATAATAATATCCAGTTCATGGAGATTAGAGAGATCTGGATGAGGAATATAAACTGAAAGAAAGGTGGTGTCAAAACATCTTGTAGCAACAACATTAATGTTATCACTATGAACGGGAATATTATTTCTAGAAAAAGGGATACCATTTTTAATTAAAAGAATGGCACTTGCGTAACCATCTATTATATCCTCCCGGAGGCTGGTAAAACCTGTCACCCGAAAACGAGATCCTGGCCGCAACCACACCTCTGAGAGGGCTATAACAGAGGTCCAATACTTATTTATTAAATAAATTAAATCAGATTTTTTAGGCATCAGGCTCCTGCAATTCCACTGAAGAATGCTGGCCATTTTGAGGAGGATTGGAAGAGTTAAAAAGTCGTAAGATCTTATTAAGACATTGTGTCACGTTGGGTGGTAATGGACAGTCACTGAACTTAGTCAGTAAATTGATAATGGTGGAGAGAAGAATTTCAAGGAGATTTTCGTTAGGTTGATCTGAGATGGACATTTCAGACTGAAATGCGTGACCATTGGGAAGAGAAGAGGGGGGAGAGTTAATGATTTTAAAATGAGCATTCCTGTCATACCCCTGTCTACGATCAGGAGATCTGGATTGTCTGGTTGTAAATACAGTTTTACGGTGAGAGACTTTCTGAGGGGATTGGGATAGGGCCAACAGTTGGCTAGAAGGCGGGGACAGAGAGTCTACTTGGGAAGAACGAGCAACATCTGCAAAAGATTTCTGTCGTAGGAAGCCGAATTAGAGCATCTTTATAAGATACACTTTCCTGGGACATGATGACCTTAATTGCTTTTTGTCGGTGAAATTCCGGGCAACACTTATCAATGGCCGGCCCTATGAGGGCCAGAACAGTATAGACAAGATTCCTGGGTTTTAGAACAGGAGTCCCCATCATGCGATTGTGAGCATTTACAGCAACGTGGCTTTGATCTGCACTGATTTTTTACATGGCCAAAACAGGATAGAATTGTAGAAGCAGAAGATTCTCTCTGGGAGAATCTGACCAGATATTGTGATCACAACTGACTCTGTTGGGATGTAAACTACAGAGTTATCATCTTTTTTGGTTTTTCGGCTAATTCTGCAGGCTTTTATGATGGGACCACAGTTAGGGGGGAGCTGAATAGCCGTAACAACTTCTTCCAAGCTCCACTCCACTGGGATTTCCCTAATCCGACCCATGCGGGTCACATTGTAAGTGGGTATGGTTGCTCTGTACTTGGCTCCGTTCAATACTTGGTGAGACAGAAAACAATTGGCATCAGAGGCGGTCTTGAACTGGATAGAAACGCGGTTGCGGCCGACGCTTTTCCCACCATCCTGAGCTATATTCTGTATGTTGTTCCTGTGTAGGAATTGACCAAACTTAATAAGTAGTAGGGAAAGAACTGAAGAGGTCTCCTCTTCAATACGAGCAACGTGCACTATTAATGGACCTTTGTCGCTTGGTGAGTATTGGCACATTACAGTTTGAATGGACGGTTGAGTTTGTGACAATTCTGTGACAGATTTCTTCGGAGCTTGATCTATACAATTATCAGCTGCGCGTTTTCGAGACACTGTGTCTAGGGATTGGGATTGGGAGTCTCCTGACGGGAAGAGAGAAGGGTAGAGGGGAACATTTGGGGGAGGCGATTTATCCTGTGGATCATCGTCTGTCTCCATGGTTTACCTAAATAGAATAAAAATTCCTTACCTCATCCAAATCCTAGGACAAGCACAAGACAAATACGGATAATATACAACTAATTAGATAAATTCTAGACACAGGAAGAGTCAGCAAATGCTCAAATTTTTTAGAAATGTATCCGACTGTACACGTGCAATATCCTCCACAATGACGGCAATAATCAATTGGATTTTTTGTATTTAAAGGTTTAGTGGTGTATGTAATATAATAGCTATATTATATACATATACATATTATACAAAATAAATACAAAACAAATATCATATGAGTTATCAACAAGAATAATTTATTCCATTACCACTAGCCGTCCTTTTGGCTAACTAGCAGTGGGATTTATACTAAATAATTGAATAAAAGCAAGAAATATTTATGAAAGTATATTAATAAAACATGGTACCTATTTAGTTGGATAGCCGTGATTATTAATTACAGCTTTACAACGACGCGGCATTGACTATGAGTTTTTCGCATGTTTCCAGTCGTAGCGGGCTGAGAGAAGTCCGACCACGATGCGAGAGCGCAGTCGTGGCGGGCTGAGAGAAGTCCGACCACGATGCGAGAGAGCGCAGTCGTGGCGGGCTGAGAGAAGTCCGACCACGATGCGAGAGAGCGCAGTCGTGGCGGGCTGAGAGAAGTCCGACCAGGATGCGAGAGAGCGCAGTCGTGGCGGGCTGAGAGAAGTCCGACCAGGATGCGAGAGAGCGCAGTCGTGGCGGGCTGAGAGAAGTCCGACCACGATGCGAGAGAGCGCAGTCGTGGCGGGCTGAGAGAAGTCCGACCAGGATGCGAGAGAGCGCAGTCGTGGCGGGCTGAGAGAAGTCCGACCACGATGCGAGAGAGCGCAGTCGTTGCGGGCTGAGAGAAGTCCGACCACGATGCGAGAGAGCGCAGTCGTGGCGGGCTGAGAGAAGTCCGACCACGATGCGAGAGAGCGCAGTCGTGGCGGGCTGAGAGAAGTCCGACTAGGATGCGAGAGAGCGCAGTCGTGGCGGGCTGAGAGAAGTCCGACCACGATGCGAGAGAGCGCAGTCGTGGCGGGCTGTGAGAAGTCTGACCACGATGCGAGAGCGCAATCGTAGCGGGCTATCTTCTATAAGGGGGTGTAGCGCCTGCACCTGTCCTACTTAAGCGGGGCCTTTGTCATGTCCCCTTCGCTTGCACATCCAGTTTAGCCATCCCAACTCCTGCACCAGCTGGAGTAATAATAATAATAATACCTTGGACACTATTTACACATTGATCTAGCCCCAAACTAGGATTCCCTCTATCTTGGGTACTAGATAAATATTATACTTAGATAGATAAACAACCATGACCAGGGTACAAACATCCGTTGTCATCAAACAAATATTTGGCCCCACCGGGACTCGAACCCGGGACCCTTGGCTTCGTAGGCAGGGTCACTGCCGACTCGGCCATTCGGGTCGTCCGGGAGTCGGTTGGGAGTAGGAGGCCTGAGTGTTGTAGGAGCTCGTGGGTGGTTGTTAAGTCACCTAGGATAGCCATCCTGGTGCCTATTGTGGATGGACATACCAGCAGCATGTGATCTACTGTTTCATCCACTTTCATACATCCCCTGCATAGGGGGCTGTCTTTTGCACCTGTAATTTTCAAGTGTTTGTTTAGTGTACAATGGCCTGTCATTCATAAGGCTTGTTAGTATTTTTATCTACACACTTATCATAAACTCTCTTTACTTCGTCTAAAAACCGCACGTTAAGACCAGCATAATGTAAAACTATTTGGTAAAAACTCATTTCTTATCTGAAAATTTGTACATTGTGACCATAATGTGTAATTTTTCTACATATTATGACATTCAAATTACGAACGCCGACGCCCGCCTGCGTGCCGCCCCTAGTTTGTCTGTGAAGTTGGACTACAGAACAAGCTAAACAACTGCAGAGCAATGATCAATGCCACAATGCCGGTCAAACATGCGGTTCCTGAACGCATCAAGAAGAGCTTATGATATGTGTGTAGATAAACTACTGTAAGTAACTGTACATAACTAGGCATTAAAACTCTCTTGTGATATTATTATGAAACTCGCCTTCGGCTCGTTTCATAAACCCACTCTCGAATATTGATGTCCTCCATTATGTAGCAGTCATATAAACTACTATTATTTTACTGCGTGCAGTCTCATTAGGTAGGTAATTAGTAAATTTATGATCATACTTATTTATGAATAGTTTTGTGTTTTTGCAGTCTTCTCTGCTAGACTAATATTCATTTTGTTGCAGTACTGTGGCTTCATTTGAGCCTTTTTCGTAGAGCTTCCGCTGATAAGGGCAAGAATGGTGCTGGTCATCCTGCCCCTAATTTTGCTAGCTTGTCTGCCTCACAGTTGCCCGGCCGCCTCGGTAACCTTTTACCCACTTGTCTGTGACTTTTATATTCCCACCCAGCTTGTTGAGTGCCTCGTGACATTCCTGTGTAAGTTTTGATTTTATTAACGGTAAATTTAATGAGCTTAATATGGCTGCGCAGTCCGTTTTAAAGATAATGACGATTCATTCGTCATCATGTGCATTGCCCCGTGTAGGAGACTCAGTGTTTCCGCTTGAAACACTGTCGTTTCGTTTGAAATTTTAATGTCAAGTTCCGGCGAGAAACCTCCGCCTGTGTTTCTGCTTTTAATTGAGCCACCTGTATATTGTTATGCTTTTATGATTTGGTTTTTAACTAAATTTCGTATTTCCTACCGAATAGGAATTGTTTTTATGCGATCGATTCCAATAATAGCTGCCGGCACTTCTCCGAATGCCTTTGCTAGAATTGTAAAGTGTCCTTTATCTGTTATTTGTCCTTTCCATTGTCCTGTACTGTATGGCTGGTATGGCCTTATGACTGCCGATTTGGCCTCCTGCTGTATGAATAAGTCAATGGTGTTATGCCTAGCATGATTTCTAATGCCGCTGATGGCGTTGACCTCATGCAGCCTGTGATGAGTGCTACACAAGCTATTCTCAGGAACTGCTGTAGTTGTATCGCTGTTGTGGTTTGTGTTGTTCGTTGCCACCATACCAGTAAGCCATTTGTGATGATGGGTGTCACCACAACCGTGTACATTCATCGACATATTTTAGGCTTGAATCCCCATCCGTTCCCTACCATCTTCCTACACTGGAAGAACGATATGGTGGCTTTCTTTAGTGTCGCTTCCATGTGCTTGTTCCAACTTAATTTGTGATCAAGGCATACGCCTGGATATTTCACCTGTTTTGAAAGTGTTAGTGTTTTATTATGAATGAACCACCTTTTTTATGAATAGAACCATCTCAGTTTTAGCGGGGTTTACTGTGTGTTTGTTTTCGATGCACCATGTTTTTATGTTGCGTAGTGCTAATTGCATGCGGTCAAATATGATGTTTATAAAGAGGCCATTCACGAGTATTGTCACGTCATCGGCGTATGCTATTGAGTAAAATCCTATTGCCTTCGGTTGTGTCACCAGGTCGTTAACAACTAGTACGCACAGTAGTGGTGATAGTTCGCCCCCCTGTGGACAGCCCTTGGCCACTTTCGTGGCGTGTCGTGGCGGGCTAAGAGAAGTCTGATCCTGATTCAAGAGTGCAGCATAACGTGCTGTTGCTGCACACGAGGTTGTGTGATCTGTCAAGTCCAAAGTGGAAAGTAAAAAATAAATTTGTAAAGTGAAATGTAAAAGTGAAAATTGAAGGAAGATTTATAAAGTTTATTATGTCTGTATAGCTGGAAGAATTAGTATTTTGATATTCTCCTAAATTGTGCTTACATAGTCAGGTCATAAGTTCTGTCACATGTGCAATATGAAATAATTTAGACATGTTTATTATTTATGTAAACATTTATATAGCAAAATGAACTTAATAAAACATAGATTCTTATGGTAATATAGTTTATTCAAAATGACCCCCGCGATTTTGAATACAGGCCTTTATTCTGCGAGGCCAGTCGTCTATCGCAGCACGAACGAGGTCCATGTCAATATCGGCGGCTGCCTTAATCAAGGATGCCTTGAGTGACTCCAAATCAGGATGAGGCTTTGAGCAGGCCTTTTCCTCCAAGTGTTGCCATATCTTGTAATCTAACGGACTCAAATCTGTACTGGAGGATGGCCAGTCTTCGTGCCGGATGAAGTCGATCTCACTCGCCGCCAGTCAGTCTTGTGTGCTTTTCGCTCTATGAGCTGGCGCAGAATCTTGTTGGAATACCCAGTGCCTGTTATTAAACATGTTATGAGAAACAGGTTCCACAAGGTTCTTGAGGACTGTATTTTGATACACAACTGCATTCGTTTTTACGCCTTTCTCACAAAAATGTACCTCAGTTAAGCCCCAATAAGAGACTCCCAACCAAACCATGAGCGAGGATGGAAAATGACCTCGTTGGACACGCGGAATACGGTTGCTCGCTTCTTCACTGCTGTGTGCGTACACCTTATCATTTTGTTTGTTGTAGCTCTCTTCCACGGTGAAAATTTTTTCATCCGAAAAAAGAATTTCCCGATACTTTTTTCCCGCGTACCGCTTCAACAAAGCGCGGCATCTCTTCAGTCTCAGGTCCATTAAACGAGCGTCCAAACGATGTCCTGTTTTTCTTCGATATGCCCTAAGCCCTAAGTCTTCATTTAACACCCTTTTCACCGTGGTCCTGCTTAACCCCATCTGAAGGGCCAACAGTTTCTGCTTACGTATGGGATTTCTTTGAATTCGCGCCTTAACAGCTTTTATCACTGCTGGAGTCCTAACAGAGCGAGGGCGACCACTTCTTGACCTGTCATCTACACTAGAGTCTTCATTGTATCGTTTTATGGTACGATAAACGAATCTTTTGGTTATATTCAAATTTTTCAGTAGGTCGAAAATCTGAATTGGCGCGTAACCGCAACGATGCAACACAATAA
The DNA here is from genome assembly GCA_949825045.1 of Argyresthia goedartella. Lineage (NCBI taxonomy): Eukaryota > Metazoa > Arthropoda > Insecta > Lepidoptera > Argyresthiidae > Argyresthia > Argyresthia goedartella. The sequence goes on along the minus strand of OX463812.1, from coordinate 8,347,611 downwards.
CTGGACATGGTCTTCTTTAAGTGTCCACTCCATATTTAAAAATGAGGAAATTTCTAAAAAGTACACATTTTTATTTTCATGAAAAATTCGAAATTCGAATTCAATAAACTTTTTTGTGGCCAGCGTTCTAAATTCAAAAGTTTTTATTGTGTGACAGAACTTATGACCTGACTATGTATTATACGAGGGCAACCTATCGGTCAGAATGGTCGAATGTTAGCTATATATATCATGGTTTATATTATGTAAATGAACCTTATACAATGTCTTAGGACAGACATAAGTCAGGATGGCCAAATGTTAGCGATTTTCAAAGTTACCACATACAATGTCTGATGAAGACAGACATAAGAAGACTAATAATGTACTCTGTGGACATAAGTCGGGATGGCCAAATGTTAGCGATTTTCAAAGTTACCACATACAATGTCTGATGAAGACAGACATAAGAAGACTAATAATGTACTCTGTGGACATAAGTCGGGATGGCTGAATGTTAGCGATTTTCATAGTTACCACACTTACATTATTACTCTTAATTGGATAAAACTATATGACCCTTTTTAGTACTTTAGCCAGCAACGTTATTGTATATCTACAGTATCAGTTGCTCAGTTTAGATTCTCAGCCAATCGTTGTTTAGTTCTATTGACATCTAAAATAAAGATTCAGAAAATTACAATACTGTAAAAAAAACTTTCGGGGAAAAATGCGAACGGATTTACTTCGAAGAAATAATTAGTTCGGGAAAATGTTCTAACAAATCCCGGATTCATAGGTTGTATCATAATTTTATATTTTCTCTCGTAGCCAGTTGTAAAAAATGGCATCGGAGCCGACAGCGCGCCAATGAGTGTTGGTTTATTGACTTCCGTATGAAACACCAGAATGATGTCTGGGCGCGCAGTCAGTTGTAAAATGGTGCCACCGCTGTTAGCGCGCTAATCGGAAAAAAGATTCTGACATCCGGAATGAAGGAAAAGCGCGTTAACAGTGGACCGACCGAAGAGTTTCGAAAAAAGAGGAACTCATACTGTATCGAGACGGGGTGGAGTGTACATGTTTAGTGAATAATAATTGAAGTATACTTATACTTAGGCTTATAGCTAGGTGTAATAGGTGGAAAAGTAATGTATAGTGAAGCATAGTGTTAGTGAATAAGAAAGAGCAGGAATAATGGAGTCATGTAGAGAATGGATTTTAATAACTTGTTTAGCAGAAATATAGTTAATTGAGTATTAAATTTAAACAGAAATATTTGCTTTTCCGTTTGTTTACGTCATATTTTCTTAGTGAATCACAATGACTATACTATGTTGAATGAAAAAATTATGATGATTTTAAAAAGGTTTATTGGATTCATATGAACTTCAAGTACAATGAATTGTTTTGTTATAAAATGAAGACTTTCTTTAATTTACATTTCTCATTGCTGAAGCTATACATATATGACTGCGAAATGCGGGTACATACTTCTTCTATTATTCTCATACATATTTACATCTTAAATAACACTTGATTACCTATATTACATCTTTGGTTTATGATTGAATAGATGCACCCTTTAGACTAGAAATTAAAACCCAAATGTCTTTCAATAATTTTCATCAAATCACATTTTAAAGTTGACGTGATCTATTTTGGTTACTAGCAATACCGTAGTGACGTAGAAGTTCGGTAAATTATAGTTACAGTTTTTCTTTCGTACTTGGTTTGACACACCTCGATTCGCTAACTCACTCGCATTTCTTTGGTAAGACATAATTATTTCTACATAATAAGTTCTCTTAATAATGATAAAACATAATTTACTAAAAATAAATAAATGCTTCCAAAAACACCCTGATTGAGATACACACCATTATATACAAAAAAAATATTAAAGATAGTCTTAAAATAAATATATTGCGTCATAAAACATTGTTAAGCTTATCTAGTAATTATAGTGATCTAAAGACGAGAACATATTCTTATAGATAACATCATAACTTAAAAAATATTAGGATCCGTCTAATGTGCCTAGCTAGCACTTGAGCTGTCTATTTGTTCAGATGTCGCCGTCAGGCGTTTGAAATGAAAAAAAGCTTGCTAGATTCATTATGTAGATTCAGTATCAAATGTTTTAATCAGACTAACCTAAAGTTTTATTACGTAACTAGAAGAAGATACAGTTAACGTATGATCTACGTAATGCTGGAAGTTTGTAATCAGGGAAAATTATCTTTGAATTGCAACCAAAAGTTATTTATCAATATTATGCATAGAAATTATGTAATTTAGAAACAGGAATGTGAATTTAAAGTTAACCTTAATTATCAAATAATATTAGATGACGGAAAGCAATAAACAAATAAACTTAGAGAGAAATAATTAAAATGCGATATTAATATATCGCACTTTCAAAACCCAACGGCATACAGTAAAAATCTAAAAGTCAAGACATCTTATATCTGCGTATAAACAGCCGTTCGTAGTAATCTATGGAGAGTCCTAATATTTGAGACTGGGATATAGCTGCATTGTAATGTAAAATATCGAATAGGCCTATTTTTGGCAGATCCTGCGTACCTTGTCTATCTTGTCTCATCTCACTAAGCAAGACAAGGGCAAAAGCTGTGTGTAAACAGATGTATAAAGAAATGACTAACACAACACAGTACTATTTCCTTCTATTCTAACAAATGGCAGTTCAATTCTAATGCTAATGCTTGATTTATATTATTTATTTAGTTTGCCAGACGCCCGCAGGCCACAAACCGCGGCAAAGGTACGGCAAGCGGCACAACAAACCCACGCAAGCCGAGCAACAAAAGCCCTGTCTACAAGTTTGCCAGACGCCCGCAGGCCACAAACCGCGGCAAAGGTACGGCAAGCGGCACAACAAACCCACGCAAGCCGAGCAACAAAAGCCCTGTCTACAAGTTTGCCAGACGCCCGCAGGCCACAAACCGCGGCAAAGGTACGGCAAGCGGCACAACAAACCCACGCAAGCCGAGCAACAAAAGCCCTGTCTACAAGTTTGCCAGACGCCCGCAGGCCACAAACCGCGGCAAAGGTACGGCAAGCGGCACAACAAACCCACGCAAGCCGAGTAACAAAAGCCCTGTCTACAAGTTTGCCAGACGCCCGCAGGCCACAAACCGCGGCAAAGATACGGCAAGCGGCACAACAAACCCACGCAAGCCGAGCAACAAAAGCCCTGTCTACAAGTTTGCCAGACGCCCGCAGGCCACAAACCGCGGCAAAGGTACGGCAAGCGGCACAACAAACCCACGCAAGCCGAGCAACAAAAGCCCTGTCTACAAGTTTGCCAGACGCCCGCAGGCCACAAACCGCGGCAAAGGTACGGCAAGCGGCACAACAAACCCACGCAAGCCGAGCAACAAAAGCCCTGTCTACAAGTTTGCCAGACGCCCGCAGGCCACAAACCGCGGCAAAGGTACGGCAAGCGGCACAACAAACCCACGCAAGCCGAGCAACAAAAGCCCTGTCTACAAGTTTGCCAGACGCCCGCAGGCCACAAACCGCGGCAAAGGTACGGCAAGCGGCACAACAAACCCACGCAAGCCGAGCAACAAAAGCCCTGTCTACAAGTTTGCCAGACGCCCGCAGGCCACAAACCGCGGCAAAGGTACGGCAAGCGGCACAACAAACCCACGCAAGCCGAGCAACAAAAGCCCTGTCTACAAGTTTGCCAGACGCCCGCAGGCCACAAACCGCGGCAAAGGTACGGCAAGAGGCACAACAAACCCACGCAAGCCGAGCAACAAAAGCCCTGTCTACAAGTTTGCCAGACGCCCGCAGGCCACAAACCGCGGCAAAGGTACGGCAAGAGGCACAACAAACCCACGCAAGCCGAGCAACAAAATCCCTGTCTACAAGTTTGTCCTTGCGGGGAAGTTTGAAAAACTTTACCAAGCCAGTAAATCTCGCTTCACATATCGCTACTAGGCATGTGTTGCAAGAGGAATACGAGGTGAACTTACTCGAGGTTTATATTTTTCGCATCAAATAGTTAGAACCTGGCATTTATTAAACACAGTGCCTCAGACCGAACTGGCCCGATGAAGGCGTCGCCAGCGTCGCACAATACAATGAATCACGAACGACATTTCTAAATGGCGACTTTAGTTCTCGCTTTTGGCCACCAGGTAGGTCAAGTTTCTAGCTGTATCGACTACAACCAACCAATGCTCAAACTATTGGTATACAATTATACTTATAACAGTATCTATATTGTCATTACTTATAGGTTTTGCAGAACAATCATCACGGCCTGCCGCTAAATGACTATTTCAGCTTGACCCCTATAAGAGTCCGTCCATACAGGCCGGGGGGTTAGGTTCAAAACAATAACATCACCATTACAACCATTTCCATTACAATTCGCCATAGTGGGCTTTATTTACCTAATACCAAGACTAGTTTTAAGACGGTCACGGTAATTTTGCGGATCAATTTAGGTTCCTAATCTGAATCCGCATAAGACGTTGTGGTGACCCCCTGGACGAAAAATAAAAAGTTACTACTACGATAACATGGCGCGCGCCTGCAGTAACAAAAGATCCACCTACAATGTGATGCTGTCGCTGTCTCTAGCGGGAAATGACAGCGCCAGCATAACAATTAAGGCTTCAGCACACTAGAAGCTAGACAGGAGCAGGACGGTAGCGGGGCGGGTATCAAATACAAGAAACTATGAAGTCACACCAAATTCAAAAGCGGGCCCGCTCTGTTGTGGCAGTGTGGCTGCAATTTGACCATACATTTGCCAATATCGATAACCGCCCCGCCCCGCCCCTGCCCCGCCTGCGGTGTGCCGAAGCCTGAAAGAACAACTTTATTCATCATCATGCATCATTCCTTGCCTTCAGATACCAATTCAATAGAAAGGAATTTTAGCCGTATCATTACTCCCAACGGTCCGGGAAGCCAAACTGCCCCTATTTGTGATGCCGTAAGGTCGAAGATGGTATATCAGGTAGTCCAGTACGTACATCTCATCAGGTAGGACGTAGTGGAATGACACTGCGTAGTCCGAGCAACAGTCCAGACCCTAGAAAGTAAGGAAAAAATGGTTAATTTTAGATTTAATTTGTCCTATAAAGTGTTAAATCCAATCAGCATTCTTGAGTATTTTTCTTCACTGACTAGAAGTTCTGGCCTTCTATTGTGCTACTTATAACGTACAGTGCACACTGCCCTATCCATAACCTATCGAAATCGGGAGCATTATTGTTTTTTTTTTTACAAGCCATTGTTCTCAGAGTGCCTCTTATTTTCTCCTAACGCAACGTTCGATAGGAATACGCGAATTCATACGGACGTCCTAACGCGTTTTTGCGTTGTTGGCACTGTTGAGTGAAACAATTACCTATATATTGGCACATGGCAAGTTACTAACTACTACAAGTTTCCTTGTGGGCATCGAATAGTTATTAATTAATGAGAAATATTAACCATTACATCAAAAATACTGATTTGCACAGCAAATATTCCTTGTATTTGCTGCGGTAGCTTAGGTGAAGGGTAAAGGGGGTGAGCGAAGCGAAGCCCCCTTTATCCTTCGTGTTAGGTTCAACATGTAAGAACAACAAAAAATACTTAAAACATAAACTAAAGTACTCATTAAATATTTTATCTACACACGTATCATAAACCCTCTTTATTGCGTACAAAAACCGCACGTTACGATCAGAACTACTTGGTAAAAACTCATTTCTTATCTGAAAAATTACACATTATGACCATAATGTGTAATTTTTCTACACATTATGACATTCAAATTTCGAACGCCGACGCCCGCCTGCGTGCCGCCCCTACTTTGTCTGTGAAGTTGGTACTTCAGAACAAGCTAAACAACTGCAGAGCCACAATGCCGGTCAAACATGCGGTTCCTGAACACATCAAAGAGAGCTTATGATATGTGTGTAGATAAACTAGTGTATGTAACTGTACATAATTAGGCATTAAAACTCTCGAGTATTACTGCCCTCCACTATGCAGCAGTCGCATAAACTACTATAAAACATAAAAAGTGTCTTTGCTGATCATTTTTTGGAGCGCAAATCAATATTTTTTATGTGCGATTAAATACCAGCCTTAATTAATGGATGATGCAAGATTTTACGACACAGAACGGGAAGAACCAATCCGGTGGTGATACATGCGTGTGTGTGATCCAAGTCAGTGGGGTAGACGTAGATGCAGTATCAAAACCCCTTGTCCCGGTTCAGGAAAAGATGGTTCCGCGGCTTGAATGGAATCTATCTGGTGTTGGAACCGAGTGTAACTGTATGTAAATGTTCTCTTCAGTGGGGTAGTAGACGTAGCTCCAGTACCAGAACGACTTGTCCCGGTTCGGGAACAGATGGTTCCTCGGCTTGAACGCGAAGAATCTATCCGGTGGTGAAGCCGCGTATGTGAGTGTATGCAAGTTACCTCGTCAGTGGGGTAGTAGATATAGCTCCAGTACCAGAACGACTTGTCGCGGTTCGGGAACAGATTGTTCCTCGGCTTGAACGCGAAGAATCTATCCGGTGGTGAAGCCGCGTATGTGAGTGTATGCAAGTTACCTCGTCAGTGGGGTAGTAGATGTAGCTCCAGTACCAGAACGACTTGTCGCGGTTCGGGAACAGATGGTTCCGCGGCTTGAACGGGAAGAATCTATCCGGTGGTGAAGCCGCGTATGTGAGTGTATGCAAGTTACCTCGTCAGTGGGGTAGTAGATGTAGCTCCAGTACCAGAACGACTTGTCGCGGTTCGGGAACAGATGGTTCCGCGGCTTGAACGGGAAAAATCTATCCGGTGGTGAAGCCGCGTATGTGAGTGTATGCAAGTTACCTCGTCAGTGGGGTAGTAGATGTAGCTCCAGTACCAGAACGACTTGTCGCGGTTCGGGAACAGATGGCTCCGCGGCTTGAACGGGAAGAATCTATCCGGTGGTGAAGCCGCGTATGTGAGTGTATGCAAGATACCTCGTCAGTGGGGTAGTAGATATAGCTCCAGTACCAGAACGACTTGTCGCGGTTCGGGAACAGATGGTTCCGCGGCTTGAACGGGAAGAATCTATCCGGTGGTGAAGCCGCGTATGTGAGTGTATGCAAGTTACCTCGTCAGTGGGTTAGTAGATGTAGCTCCAGTACCAGAACGACTTGTCGCGGTTCGGGAACAGATGGTTCCGCGGCTTGAACGGGAAGAATCTATCCGGTGGTGAAGCCGCATATGTGAGTGTATGCAAGTTACCTCGTCAGTGGGGTAGTAGATGTAGCTCCAGTACCAGAACGACTTGTCGCGGTTCGGGAACAGATGGTTCCGCGGCTTGAACGGGAAGAATCTATCCGGTGGTGAAGCCGCATATGTGAGTGTATGCAAGTTACCTCGTCAGTGGGGTAGTAGATGTAGCTCCAGTACCAGAACGACTTGTCGCGGTTCGGGAACAGATGGTTCCGCGGCTTGAACGGGAAGAATCTATCCGGTGGTGAAGCCGCGTATGTGAGTGTATGCAAATTACCTCATCAGTGGGGTAGTAGATGTAGCTCCAGTACCAGAACGACTTGTCGCGGTTCGGGAACAGATGGTTCCGCGGCTTGAACGGGAAGAATCGGCCGCGGCCGAACGAATCGCGCGAGTCCATGGCCTTCACGCCAATGTTGGACAAACACTTTCCTGGAACGACCAAACAGGTTAGTTAATCTTTTGTAGATTTATTACCACCGTGGCAATAATTAACATTTATATGGCTTCTGTTCTGAAACTTGATAATATAAGCTATGCTTCTCTTATAATTACATCATGAATGGTTTCGTTTTTAATACAAGACAAACAGGTGGAAAACACGTCGTTTACGTCCTAAAAATGTACGAAATTAAATCGCATATATTTTTAATAGATAACTATTATTATTTTTTATATTGGAACAGGAACCTAGGTAAATACTGTATCAATAAGAAAAATAGCATATTTACGTCGAAATATTCTCGAATCGAAAATTATTTTGGTATTAAGTTTGTATGGAAGATAAATTTTTCACCAGATTCTTAAGGTTTGTACTTTTAAACCCAGAATCTATCCTACTGAGGATCTGTATAATTTCTGTGATGTCTTAACTGTGCTGCAACTGTTTATTCACAGTATAATATTGAAACAACATAAAATTATTGAATACCAAGCTACAACATAAGGTCGAAATGACATAGTCTATAAAACTATTTTAACAAATACTATGTTTATGCAACGGTTTTTCGAATTTTTGGGACCTTATCCATATAAGTAAAAAGTAGAAATATGTATATTCGAGAAATCACTAAAATCACTTGCAAGAAAATTATCTTCAAATAGTTGAGACTAAATTCATATGAAGACACTGAAAATTTATTGAAGTACATATTATCTTTTTAGACATATACACACACATGTATATATAATATTTAAAGTATTAACCAACACTACACTCACATTCACCATACACCTCAGCCGACACACATACATACATAACACTATTCAGTCTACTCTAACTTGATTGCACTACTTACACTATGCTTACATTTACAATGTGCATGCAAATTTTTAAGTTTTAGAATTTTATTTTCATTTTGTAACCTGTTATACATGTATTTATAACTTTTATGAGGTAAAACCTATTTAATTTATTCGAAAACACAGAGGAAACCCTTCCTCAGGCAATTAAATGTGACTATAATACTGTTATACATATACCTATATGTTATGACAGGTGAACTGTTTTTATTCCTCAGAAATAAAATATTTCATTTCCTTTAAAAAAAAGTAGTTTAAATGCAGTGACCGGTAAGGGTTAAAAAACTGTACTGAATTTTAATACCATGGCATAAGGATCAAAATCGCGATGCCTCCCGCATAGGCTTGGGAGGATGCAAGCAATAAACACAGGCACAGAAGAAGCTGCAAGCTAGATATCAGATAAAATCGGATGCTTATTGAGCTGTTGGCTATTGTGGAGTGCACTTTTGTATCGAAAAAATCCCGCATCGACAAATTTAGTGTTCTGATTATAGAATCTGATTTTATTTACCCACGTTCAGGTTTTAGCTAATATGGAATGCACTTGTATATCGATCGTAAAAATCCTGCGATTCCGGAATCGACAAATTAAATAGTGTTTTTCTGACTGTTCCAAGCGGAAATCGTCGCTATAATGGATATGCTGCTGCCCTAAAGGAAACATCAGATACTGAAAATAAGACTGTAGTAATATATTCAGATAGTCAAGCAACCTTACCACTTTAAAAAAAAAGAGTTCCGTGGTCTAATGGGTTTCACGCTTGCTTTTCGCACAGGAGACGCAGGTTCGATTCCTGACTCTTAAATACATTGTTCAGACGTTCTAACGGTGATGGAAAACATGAGGAAACCTTCATTACTCCATAGCTGCGGAGATGGGCTAACCCCCTGTCACGCAAAATGGAGTATTGAATATCTGGCTCAAAGTGGGCACAATTGTGCTTCTGCCACCCCTATAGGAAAAGGCGTGACGCTATGTTATGTTATAAACCCAGTCTCCTTGTAACAGCAACTCAAGAACAAGGAGATTTGGAGGGGGGAAGTCGGCTGAATCAACAGAAACTGGTGCTCGAACACAAAATATTAACAATAGAGGATCAATCACCCGCCCGCGTTCAGCGTCGGCGTCCCACCTCATCATCTGTCTATCTATCCGTGGAACTTCTGGTATCTGGTATCGATGCTGAGTCAGCTATGGTCAGCGGCACAACTTCAATCTTGTGTATAATATTTCTAGTAAATGTTTTGTATAAATATAACCATACATATTATTAGAAATTTAGTGTATTTTTATTATATTTGCTTGCAAATTTATTAGCCCACAAAGCATTACAATTTGATCCAAGTAGCCCAAACAAAACTGCGAATAATACTTGAAATATTCTGCGTTCACTTGACGACACCATTCTTCTCGCAGACGTTCTAGAATTGGTACGAATGACAGATCCGGGTTATCACTGCTGTTTGAACATGACGGGACGAAACTCTCATTGCTTTCCATTATGAAAAAAAAACAATAATTTCATTTTAGTTAGGTCAGGACTGACCTGAGTGACGTGATGTATGTTTGACACTTGACCTCACTCATATACTTGGCACTCAAAGAAATTTATCCCATTACGTAACGTTTAATTTTGGCAGGTAAAACTTTAACTTTTGTTAAAGTTTTGTTTTGTTTTTTAAATAGACGCAACAAATAAAACTAAAATATATTTAAATAAGTTTAAGTAAAATGGTCTATATTTTCCAAATAAATATTTAAAAAAATATACAATCAGAAAAATGCATGGCCAGTTGGAGGGTTGCCGCTTTATGGTAGAAAAAAAAAATTGAGTTGTAGCCGATTTACGATTATTCAAATGATACCCATTCCTTTATTAATTATTGATCGATCGATCGATTAATCGACTTACCTACCTATTTGTCTTCGATTTTACTGAATCGATTTTTACAACGCGAGGGGGTACACAGCTTGTAATATTAAAAGCTAAAAAGGGCAAATCCAACTGTCATACTGGTCTAGTAGCATAAAAATCAGAGTTTTGATGGCTTCAAAATTGAATCTGCAAGCACCGAAAAGAAACGAAAACCCGGTTCTTACATTTGGAACCGGTTCGTCAGATTTTGCTCAGAACCGGGTTGGGCCGGATGCATGCCCTAATTTTAAGATAGTGCGACTAACTACAGACTAGATAAGATCGCTTACCCATCTCAGCATCCTCGGCCCCGTGATCGCTCGCCTTGCACAGATGCGGCGACGGCAAGCCAACGTTGACGAACCGGTCCAGCGACGCCCGGCTGAGCACGTAGCCCGCACCACCCGACATGTACCCCTGGGGCACACATAAACGACTGTTAGGACAGGACCATGGTGTAAGTGGCAGCGGAGACAATCCCAAATACAGTTTATTTCAATTAGCTCTACAATCATTGCCCTTTTTTAAGTCGTATAGATGAGACTTATGTAATTTACATGTAGCCTGTAATAGAGGATCCAAGAGTTACATTAATTTCTATAAAAAATATTCTAGGATCTTTTGGTATCGTGTGGGTATGATACTAACTAAACTAACTTTTGGTGGTTATAATTCTTCCTTGATAGTATCGAACCTTCCTTATCGTAAATTGTGATAGTCATGGTTTTATGGTAAGATATTTCAATAAAAAGTAGTCAGTGATAACTATCTAACTAGACAAGATTGTCACCGATAGGTTCTGAGGTATTTTAAAATATAACTGATTTGGTTTTCTGGAAGAGATCTCTTATTAGAGACAATTTTTGTACACTATTTTTATGTAATTATTGTTGTCTATTTGTGTGCAAAAAAGAAATTATGAGCGGACGTACCTGCTGGGTAAAGGGTTTGAATCGGCAACCGAAATAAATTAGATCAGTACTGCTATAGTTGGATAGCATGTAACGTAGATTCTCGACGATCACGTATCTGAAATAGATTAAATAATAATCATAGAAATAATAACAAAATGGAGTATTGAAGAACTGGTTAAGGCGGTGCACCCCGACAGCGGAACCTAGAATTTCACCTTAAGGCACCGGTGGACAGCCGATCAAGTGTTCGCTCGTTCGACATTCGCTATATCTCCAAACGGGTGCGGGCTCACAGTGGGACGAATTTCGAAATTGCGGCCATACGTTGTTCTAACGAAATAGAATTCCTAAAGAAAGTAAAAAATCATCTCCAAAAAGCGTACTACAGCGTTGAAGAATATTTAAATGAAACACACTTTCTATAATCACACACAAACACTCACACACATGCACTTACAGACCCTCAAACACACTCATAATACACACAGGTACACATACACAAATGCATGTAAATCTTATAATTATAATACTTTAATGTTACGCTAATACTGTAGATAATAGTAGGTAATGATCTCATTGTTATAAAGTTAACCATTTTATGATATTTTATTATTGTGCAAGTTAGATGTAAGATATTGCAGTGCCCTCACTGGGTTCATTGTCGGTTCTTCAAATTCTATATATTTATATCACCATACATAGGGCGCACTGTAAGTTTCCGGAACTGGCCACTTACATAAACAATATTTAAAAATTTATTGCAACATTTGAAAAAAGAACTCTTTGGCTGTAGAATGCAGTTTGTTTCATCTGACTGCCTTTTGTTTTTACCTTGTGGCGCCATTTAAAAAATTGTGTGTCTGCTTCAACATGGATTTAACTCGGGAAAATTTTCGTAGTATGATTTTCTACGATTTTAAGTGTAATTTGACAGCTCAACAGAGCATCGCTCGGCTTGAAACAGCTTTTGGCAATGAAGCACCATGCAAGACAACTGTTTATAGCTGGTTTGCAGAATTCAAGCGTGGTCGTATCAATCTCAGTGACGAATCTCGCGATGGTCGGCCGTCCACCGCTGTGACCAACAAAAACATCGATGCTGTGCGCCGTATGATTGAAACAGACAGGCATGTGACCTACCATGAAATTCGCGCATCCTTAGAAATAGGCATGAGTCAAATACAATTAATCCTACACAAACATTTGGGTGTGAGAAAGCTGTGCTCGCGGTGGATCCCACACAACTTGACCGAGGCTCAAAAAACGGACCGCGTCACTTGGTGCAGTGCCATGCTTACCAGATTCAACGAAGGTGCGTCAAATTTGGTGTGGGACATAGTAACAGGTGACGAAACATGGATTTATTGCTATCCCAAAACAAAGCAGCAATCGAGCGTATGGGTCTTTCAAGATGAGCCGAAACCAACCAAAGTGGCGCGCGTGAAAAGTGCATCTAAGCGGATGATTGCTTCATTTTTTAATAAAACTGGACACGTGGCTACTGTTGCTTTAGAGAATCGTCGTACAGTGAATAGTGACTGGTACACGACCATTTGTTTGCCGGAAGTTATTGACGAACTCCGTAAAAATAACCGTAAACGCCGTATCATCCTGCACCACGACAATGCTAGTTCTCACACGGCCAGACAGACAAACGACTTTTTGAAGGCGAAAAATGTAGAACTCATGAGTCATCCTGCATACAGTCCCGACCTGGCACCTTGTGACTTTTTTCTGTTCCCAAAAATTAAGAACCAATTACGCGGTCAACGATTTTCATCACCAGAAGAGGCTGTCGAGGAGTATGAAAAACACGTTTCAGAGGTCAACACAGAGGAGTGGCACAAAAGTTTTCAAAACTGGTTTCATCGAATGAAAAAGTGCATAGACGCCAAGGGAGATTATTTTGAAAAACAATAAATTAATTTTGTACCTTTAATAGTATTTTTTCATATTCATTCCGGAAACTTACAGTGCGCCCCACGTATACCACCACAATGTCGCAATAAACGTTTTGAGTTTGAGTTTGAGTTTGAGTTTTGTTACAAATCATTATTTTATTTATGGTAATTGATAGTCTTAATTAAGGCAATCATATGTTCTCAAAGCACTTTTTGTTGTAAATGTTATAATTTGCGAGAAAAATTGATTTAAAAAAATATATTTATGGTGCGATATCTAATTTTCTCTATAAGTACCAAGTGTTAGAAGTGCTCTAGCTGGTTTTTTGTAGGCTTAATCTACGGATTTTTGTGAACAAAACCAAATATATAACAAGGCCCTGGACTTCCCGGTTTTCCGGATAAACGAAACTGAACTTAGGTAGATATAAACCACTACTCTTTTGTCCAATATTCAAATCAGGGGACGGGAAAGGACCCAAAAATTACAGGTGATAACCTTGCTGACAAAGCTATCAAAAATCACTGAAAAAGTAATGAACAAAGGACTAGTCAAAGAATCGCATAATTTATTGTCTGGCAACCAATAAGGCTTCAGGTCAGCAAGGAGTACTGAGGAAATGAAGTTAATGACGCTTTTAACACAACATGTAGACGGAGGCGAAAATTGGGCGGGCATGTTCCTCGATGTACAAAAAGCGTTCGATACAGTTGGCATTCCCATTCTACTCGCCCGACTAGAAAACCTGGGGGTTCGGGGTACTGCACTGGACTGGTTGGCAGATTACTTAACCAATCGCAAACAAGCCGTCTGCATAGACAATCACATGAGTGGGGATGCCTCGTGCACGTAAGGCGTTCCACAGGGTAGTACTCTCGGGCCAACTCTATTCCTGGCTTACATTGGTGCAAAATGTATAACACTTACTTCTTCACTCATCAAATACACTTACACTGAACAAAACACGTCTGAATTGTATTATATAGGTACATATTACTGTTTTAATTATTTTAATTTAATTACTCATATTTAGGCATCTAAATCTAAAATTAGTTTATATTTTTCTTACCCACAACACTTGAACGACTTTAAAAGGGAAGAACTGTATCCCTAGAAAGGGATTAGGGAGCAAGAGAACCAGGTGATAAATTCAAGCTTGTGAATAAACATTTTTTTACTTTATAAACTGATAGAGTTGAATTTACTCTATAATTATTAAAAAATAAAGCAAACGCATTATTACTTCTTCTTTCTAGTCGTTTCCTCATTACTGAGGATTGACATAGACATAATTATTAATAATATTCATTACATCAGATCGTGACTGTCATGGTTGTTGGTACGGGGTTCGACCAAGAGGTTCTCCATTTTGTTCTGTCCTGGGCTGTGTGTATTGCCTCGTGTAGACCAAGCTGCGGTTTTGTCTGCGTGTAACTACACCAGCGTGCAGGAGGTCTTCCCTTTGTTTTTGCACCTTCAATTTATCCTTCCATTTACATACACGTTCCATATCGTGCTATATGTCAAAGGAAGTCCAGGATTTGGATTGTCCAGGATTCAGTACCACATAGAAATACGGACCATTATTACAAAATACATGTAAATTTTATGATTATTTTTATCTAACTCGTACTGCCGATTAAGCCATTATTTTTAAGCAATGTTATATGAGCATTGATTACGTTCATACTGAAATAGATAACGCGTTGTCCAGATGTACGTGTCATTGATCTCAAAGCACGGGAAATTCTGTCCTAACATTTCTAAAAGAGATAAGACACTACTATTGTCTGACTATATAATGATTATGTATTCTGATAAACATTTATTCTGATTCTAAACATTTTTTAACCAACCTGCAAGCCTTTTAGTATGAAACGTAGATGGACTGCTGCTAATAATTTTTTCAATCATTTCATGAAATGTATGGTCCAGTTTCTTCGCTACTGAAGGAGAACAAGTGGATGTTATTGACAGAGAGACATCTGACAATATAGAAAATCTACCTCCTAGTGTACATAAAGCTTCCACTTCCTATACTCCAAGGAAACTATTAGAAGAACTGGGCTCAACACAAAAAGGAAGACGTATTCAAACTTTAAGTAATTCCTTGTCTCCAGAAGAACTGTTAAGGTGAACAGTAAAAACTTTAAGCTCTTGAATACCACCGGCGCTAACGCCCCTTTTCCTTTATAGGTTTTAAATTTTATTACCATGGCATAAGGTGCAAAATCGCGACCCGTTCCAACTACCCTCGGTTTTTGAGAGGTTAAAGAACAATAGTAATGAAGACGTAAGCCGAATTTTGGACCATCTTACTAAACATCCTGAAGATATCCATAAGGTTCAGTCCAGATTAAATGAAAAAAATGAATATTAAGCTGAAAAGACACTGGGTCTGTTAGTGTCACTTAAACTTTTAAAGTGGCAATGTATGAGTCCGAGAGAATCAGCCATTGAATGACATTTTGGTATTTTTTCTTCATATTTCAAAGTTGGACAAGCAAAACTGGATTGTTATCCTTTAAAATAACATTTAACTATTACTGACGAAGAAGCGCAGATAAAATTACAAGATTTGCTTGATTTAACTGTTTCCAGACTCACAATTGCAAATCATTTAATACTGAATACAAACTAAGGCTAATGTAAAACTCGTAAGCAAATGGGGCTATGATGAGGCTTCAGGTCAAAGCAATTTTAAGGAAAAGGCTGATTTGGATGACGCAATTATCTTTATGATTAGTTTGGTTCCATTAAGGATTATTTCAGATGATGTTATTATGTCGGAACACGATCGACCCTCGTCTACAGTTTACTGTCAACCTATTTTATGTTCAAACATGAAAGAAACTAAAGAGTCAGCGGAAAGAGAGAGAAAAGTAGTTGAAGACCAAATTTAAGTCCTGGAGCCCACAAAAGTAGGAGACGTATCTATAAATCACGAATTGCTCTTTACAATTAAAGATGGCAAAAAATAAACATATATTTCTGACACTTGGCATGCTTCCTGCGATATCTGTAAAGCAAAGCCCTCAGAAATTAACAATCTTAACGCGATTTACTAAAGATTTACCAGTAGATAAAGAAATGTATAAGTACGGATCTTTACATACTGGAAAGTTTACTTCAGAATAATAAATAATAAATGTATCAAAAATACTGCACTTATAATTCTTAATAAGACACAATTACGATGTAAAATATCGATAACAAAAATTTCAGCTTACAAGTTAGACTTCAAACAATGGACCGCAAGAAAAGAAAATAATGATATATTAATGACTCGCAAGAGGGAAAATCAAGAATCGTCCCGAAATTAATGCAATTTGCAGATTGACATCATAAAACAGGACGCTGGAACCACAAGTGATGGCAATATGGCTAGAAAGTTTTTCGCAGATAATAAAATAACTGCACGTATTACAGGCATTATTGAAGATTTAATCAAAAGGGTTCATGTTATACTGCAAACAATAGCATGTGGAGAACATGTAGATTTTCATAGTTTTGCAGAAAAACAGCAGCGTTGTTTGTAAATCTATACCCGTGGTATAATATGGCTGCTAGTATCCATAAGATACATCGATCACACATAATTGAACATTTTGGGTTAATGCCCATCGAAAAACTTTCTAAAGAAGGCGATAAACAAAGAGCTTAGAAAAATTGGGCTCATTCCAGAAAAGTAAGCAGGTATGCGTCAAATGAGGATATACTGCATAATCTTCTTTTGTCTTCCGACCCTGTTGATTATATATGTGGTGTTATACACAAACACCCATAGATTTTGCCTACAAAAAACCAGCTTGCTTATAGAGCAAATTAGGTATCGCTCCATACATTCTTTAAGAGCTCTGAGAACATATGATTGCCTTGATTAGGACTATCGATTCCCATAAATAAAATAATGATATTTAACAAAAAAAACTTAAGTCCACAATTTCGAAATCCGTCCCACTGTGCGCCCCGCCACCGCCTTCCCCCCCGTCCCCCCCTTGCGGGCAGAGACAGATAGATAGCTATACAAAAAGAAAGAGAAATTTGGTTGTATTCCGTGAATACAACTGGATTATATTTTAAATTTATTTGTGACATTATGCAACTTGACAATATAAGCTGTGGTTCTATTATAATTACATCATGTTTGGTATAGTTTTTAATACAAAATAAACAGGTGGAAAGTACGTCGTTTACGTCCTACTGTATGGAATTTAATTGCATATATTTTTGGTAGTTTTTTTTTAAATGTTGGAACGGGAGCCTAGGTACATACTGTGTTATTACGAATAAGATCATATATACGTTGAAATATTCTCGAATAAAAGAATATTATGGTAGATATTAAATTTGTATGGATATTTCATTATTTGCCGACTTCTTAAGAGGAATATAATTCAAATGTTAAAAAGCGATTAATTACATCTTTAGATTAAGTTCTATATTCTTTATTTTTTCATAATTTTTGACCCTGTAGTTTGTAATGATTTATTCTGGCTTATTAATTATCATAATTAATATAGTACTATTTGTATTAGTTAAGCACAGCGAATTTTTAAGAGATCTAAACATCAATATGTGGGAGTTTCATCGCCCTTCTTCTCTCACAGGGTCCAATGGTATTTTTTGCACTTTTTTATCATAACTTCTGAAGTTATGAAATAAAAATAAAAATATATTTTTTGAAAATGTTTTTAAAGACTTCAACGATATGCCTCCATGACTTTGCGTTTTTGTTTATTTTTGTTTTGTTATTTTACCCCCTCCACTTTAATGCAGGCAATATTTTGCGATTATCAGCAAAAGTATTTTTGCAGAAGATTTTAAGACAAGAATTCAAATCTCTCATATGTAGTTCCTGAGAAAAGTGCCTGTGACAGACGGACGGACGGACAGGCGAGTGATGCTACAAGGGTTCCTATTTTACCTTTTGAGGTACGGAACCCTAAAAAGGCTCTTACCCATCTTTACAGGACTATAAAGCAACATAACTTAATATTTTTATATCCATTAAATACAAGTAAATAAATTCAAATCCCGTGCAACATTCAGACAGAATTTTTGATAACTTCGGGAGGCTTTTCTATTGAGAAAAAATAATCAAATTACGTTTATGGGTTCACGAATCCCTGCTGACATTCAAGATATACCAGCTAGTACAAAGAAACATCTGCTTTAATGCTCCTATTTCTCGTAACTTGACATTTACAAAGGGCTGTTTTGACCTTATGCGTCGCGATAAACGTGAGCAAGTGTGCCTCTGCCGTCCTGTAAGGGAAACTGTGTGACACTGCTTGTTATGTTTCGTATATATACATCGCGAAAAATTACACGCCTCCTCAAGCCAAATCCGTGCAGGAAGGTTTGAAAATTGTAGAACCGTAAAACTGATTCTGCACGGACGGTTATCACGGTTGCATATGACAAGAATACCTACACATACTCAATTCGAGACGAGTATGTCCGGCCTTGTTGCATAGAATATAAGTTAGACAAAACATTATTTTTGTATACGTGACTATGTGAAATTAGAGGTCGTTTTAATTATTTTATCTACACACGTATCATAAACCCTCTTTACTGCGTCCAAAAACCACACAATAAGATCAGCGTAATGTTAAACTACTTTGTAAAAACTCATTTCTTATCTGAATATTGAACGTTATGACCATAATGTGTGAATTTTCTACATATTATGACATTCAAATTTCGAACGCCGACGCCCGCCTGCGTTCCGCCCCTACTTTGTTTGTGAAGTTGGTACTACAGAACAAGCTAAACAACTCAATGCCACAATGCCGGTCAAACATGCGGTTCCTGAACACATCAAAGAGAGCTTATGATATGTGTGTAGATAAACTAGTGTATGTAACTGTACATAAGTAGGCATTATGTATCAGTCACATAAACTACTATAATATTCTGCACGCGTATCATAAACCCTCTTTACTACGTCCAAAAACTGCACGTTACGACCAGCATAAAGATAAACTTCTTGGTAAAAACACATTTCTTATCTGAATATTGATACATTATGACCATAATGTACCAAAATTTGTCATTTTATTTATTTTTATTTATTTATTTAACACAATTATATCATGACATTCAAATTTCGAGCGCCGACGCCCGACTGCGTGCCGCCCCTAGTTTGTCTGTGAAGTTGGTACTACTGAACAAGCTAAACAACTGCAGAGCAATGATCAATGCCACAATGCCGGTCGTACAATCGGCAAAGAAGTTCGGTTTGCAGGGCACACAAATGCCACTCTTTGTGTGCGTAACGTTGCGACACGAATCGCTGACTTGAATGTGTGTGCGTTACATTGGTCGTCACAGCACAGTCACAGATATTATAATACTGTCTGAGCATACAATCACTATGTGTCTTCGTTGAATATAAGACTAGTTTTTACCGCTTCCTACAGAGTGGACGATAGCCCAACGGGTTAGATGCCAGACTAATGACTTTGAGGTATTGAGTTCGATCCTCTATCAAGGAGGGAAAAAGCATGGTGATGTTTTTTTTTAGATACTTTTTTTTAATTATTATTGATCAGACCAAATATTTATTCTAGATTAAGGGCCGGTTTCACCACTGCTGATGAAGCCTATCTGCCAGTTAAACTTAGATTTTTGTATGGCGTTATTTGACAGATAGGCTTTATCAGCATGTGGTGAAACCAGCCTTATTTTTTTCATAATAAAACAAAATTATATTTCGTCCTAATAATAATTTATTACTAGTTTGTTATAATAAACTACACTTAATTTACTTATTTTAGTTTTAGTCAGACAAGGACAGATGTCGCAGTTGATGATATATAAGCTATGAATCAACATGCTAAGCAATTAGAAATTATGTGATAACTTCTAACCTGAAGTAGCAATAACATCATAGACATATAAATCACCTTATCTTATGATAACACAAAGCTTTCACATATTAATGGTTGTTTTATTTAATATCTTAGTGGAGCTCCTTCTCTTACTATTATTTGTTGTAGTCTACTTCTCATGCCAGTGACCATATTCCAACACATGTCAGTGCCTCGCATTATCTCCCAGGTTGAAGTAACAACTTCATCTAAATTAGACCTAGATCTCACATTCGATGGATCCCAATTGAGCACCATATGTCCCCATAGATTTTCGATGGGGTTTAAATCAGGGCTTTTAGAAGGCCAGTCAATAACTGTCAAGGATTCTTGCTTGTTAAACCATTCTTGCACAATATGGGCGCGATGCACAGCGCAATTGTCATGGACAAAGTATATATGCTCATCCGGATATACAGTTCGTACGGTTGGTAACATGACGTTCTGTAAAATATCCAAGTATCCTTGAGCAGTGTTGCGAGCACTCACTTGCACTAATTCACCGGGGCCCATCGACGACATCCATCCCCAATATCCCAAAGTAATACGGCCACTACACCTGCACGGTAGAATGTTTGCTAAACTATATCGTTCATTATTTCTTCTCCACAGTATTTTACGCCCATCCTTGTCTGATCTAAAAGTCTTTTCATCACTAAAAACAACAACATTATTACACCAATCAAAGTCCAAATATTCACGGGCAAACCGCACTCTGTCTTCACGATGCTCATTAGACATCATAATCTTCTTCGCTGGTCTCCGACATCTTAAACCATCAGCTCGTAAGTGATTGCGAACTGTTTGTAGTGTTACATTATGAAGTGTCGCCGTAGACCGGGTGCTGGCAAACGGATTGCTGTTATGCGCTGCAATGATGTCGCGATGGCGATCAGATGCAGCTGTGTAGGCTACAGGCTGTGGGCCTGGTCGACGACTTTCAACATGTCCAGAATCTGCATACCTATGAACCCACAGTTGCACTGTTCTTCTCTGTAAAATAAGAAAAAAATACAATGAAGTAGTAACACAAGGTATAATTATAATCATAATTTATAAAAAACCTTCAAATTTATTTTTTATATGCATAACTCACCGATATCATTAAACGTCGTGCTATCTCGCTAATTGAAATGTTTTGTTCATACAAAACAATGATTTCCGCCTTTTTAAAAGTGGATAGATGACTTTCCATGATAGATAACAAATCTCAATCACAATTTACAAGGAACGAAATGCAATACAACTAATGCTGAGAGCGCGCAGACGCAAAACAATTTTAAAGAGGGTAGCTGTTACATTTTAAATAAAGAAGGTAGACTATGGCCTTTTTACCGGGCAAGTTTACAACTCTTCGAACTCTAGTTTGGTTAAACAATTGTAATCAATTTATATTCGATGCTATGTGAATTTAATAATACTCGTAGCTTCTAAAAAATAATTTCCTTTGAGGGATCGAACCTTTATCTACATATCGTAATTCTAGCACCTAATCCACTAGGCTATCGACTACTTTGCATAAAGCTGTGAAAACTTGCGTCATAATCAATGAATGTATGGGATCAGAAAAACGCACACAGACGCGACATTAACACGAATACTGTGTTAGTGTGCATTGCTAATCGTAGCTATTGGCAACGTTACGCACACAAAGACTGGTGTTTGTGTGCCCTGCAAACCGATCTTCTTTGTCGTGTGTACATGCGGTTCCTGAACACATCAAAGAGAGCTTATGATATTTGTGTAGATAAACTAGTGTATGTATCGAGTTTTAATGCCCTCCATTATGTATCAGTCATATAAACTATTATTTTCTAGCTGTGCTAAATGCAGGAGCATTTTAACGTCAATGCTACTCAACAGCCAACAGGACATGACCGCTTGCATAAAATCCGCCCTATATCAGAAACACTTCGAAAAAAAAACGCCAAGCTATACCGAAACGAAAAGAACTCTCGGTAGATGAACAAATGTGTGCCACTAAGGCTTCGAACATTTTGAGACTATACAACTTATCTCCCAAACATACAACTTATATGGCGATACTAGATCCTGGTTGTGTGCGACGATCGAGGATTTGCATATAATTTTGAGATATATTCTGGGATGTAGAATAAGCCAGAGTTGAGATATGCCAATGAACCTGATCCAATCCAATTATTGTTTAGTTTTGCAATGATAATCACTTAACTGTGAAATAGTTCTAGTAGACTCTCGCGGTCTGTAATGACTACGTTGCTGGTCGTACTGTTGGTGGCCAAAAGCGCAGCCGAAGTGGCCGAAGGTCGAGGCTTTTTGAAAGCATTTTTATTCAGTAATACCCATTGTTTTTGTGATATACATGTCAAACTAACACGAAGTCTATTCGATGGCTTCGCTGCGCTCGCCCCCTTTAGTCTTCACCTAAGCTACCACAGAGATTTTCCTGAAAGATTTCTTCGTTCAATGAAAGTTCTAATTCAACCATGGTTGGCATTTTATAATATGGTCAATACTACGATAGGCTACTACATCGACATACATATGTTTGTAACGTCGCTGTGTCTGGTTCTCACGACACAGCGGGTACCCTACATAAACACTAGCCATGTTACCACAAAAAATATTAAACAGACAGAAACCTCAAAACAAACGTCAAATCCCATACGTTTTCGTTTTTAAACAAGTGTTGATCACTCGTTTATTTTTTTGTGGCAAGGCCCTAGTAGTTCTGTGAGAACAAAAGACCTCGCGAGCTCTTATAATCATTCAATAACCGACAGTTTTCCTTTCCTCCTGGTTTAGCAAAGCCACTTCATTAGAAAGAAGTCGAGCTAAGCAAACCAAACAAATATCGCGGGTGAAATCAGATTATCCGCCACTGTCATGTCCGCTATATCACAGCGGAAACATAATATAATACAAATACACCCAACGCTATCTATCGATCATGCAGGTAAACATTAAACCTATGAAACTATCCAGAACATTAGATTAATGCATTGTTAATATAAAAATGGGAGCTGACATTCCGGATTTATTTTACTTTTTCCTGGCTTTTTTGACTTGTTTAAAATTTCAAGCGTGTAGGTCTGCTAGAAGTACATTAGAATGTTGATGATCGATGACGAGTCTTTCAGTGACAAATTGACGGAACTTTGAACGGCTGTCGTTTCCAATCTATTGGTTCAAATTGACTGAATTTTGGGAATTTGTCAATTTAAATTGTGGCCTATTAGTCACAGAAAATTCAGGTGTCTAGCTTCATCTACAACATAGGGGGGGGGGGGGAATACCCCGAAGTGCTTCCCCCTCCACTACCCCCTTTAGTTTATTTTTCGCAAATCTTGTATAGAATGAAGTCCTTAAATCCGTCGATAATAACGCTACAGCAAACTTCTCCCCTTTTTCCCCCCAATCAAAAATTGCGATCGACCAAAATTTTTAATTAAATCAAGGAACGTGTGTGCCAATTTTCGTCGGTTGAAAATGCGTCCTGTAGGACCCAATCTCGAAACTAGAAAGCCCCGCTCGGTCCGCTCGCTCGGTCAATAAATTTAAAGACACATAAGGGCCTTCTGGCCCCACACTTGGATAACCAGAAACAACGTCGTCACACACACATACTGATCCAAAACCTGGAGATTTTCTATCCCTCCCCAATCGGAATTGTAAGATGAACCTGGGATGATAAACTCTCACTCACGTGTCATCGTCAGCCTTCAGGAACCAGTCGGCCTCCCTGCGATGGTGTTCGTACACGTACCGGAACGCCTCCTTCGTCTTAGCCCAGAGGTAGTCGCGGCCCTCGTGCACCGGCAGCCTGACTGCTGGCAGCGCCTCGTCTGCAAGATGTGAGGTTAACTGAGATAACTTTTATGGTCGGACAAGCGCCAAGCGGCGGCTGCGGGCTGGCCAACCCGACAGCGGGACATAGAATCGCGGAAACTTCCGTTTTATTTTAGGAGAAGAGGAATGTAATAGTTAAACAACGCTCTTAGCCGATGTGTAGAGGACTAACAAAGCAAGATAACTTAAAAAAAAAAGTTAAAGTGAGAGTCGGACTCGCGCACGAAGGGTTCCGTACCACCGTACAATGGTAGGAATAGTGTGGAGTGAATAGTTTGGATTTTACATAGCAAAATGTTGTTCACAAAGTTATTGATGCAGTCTACTTTCATACTACATGTACGTAACCAGGTGCATTTATAAGTTTTTATGTGGTTTACAGATTTAAAAAAACCTTGGCAATCCGGCTAATCTTTGGATTAAGCCCTATATTCTGTATTTTTTTCATAATTTTAGACTCCGTGGTTTCGTTTATAAAGAGCCCTTATCAGCGTTACCCTGCATGACTTATAAAGGTATTTTTTTCCTTTTTTCATTTACCCCCTCCACTTTTTTGTAGGCATTTTTTTTTAATATTGCACTTGAATTATGTTGCGGTTATCAGGATAAGTATTTTTGCAGGAGATTTCAAGACTATCTCTTATAGTTCCTGATAAAAGAGCCTGCCACAGACGGATGGACGGACACGCGAGTGATTTGACCTTTTCAGGTACGAAACCCTAAAACCGGCCAAGTGCGAGTTGGACTCGCGCGCCGAGGGTTCCGCGCAAATCGCATTTTTTGTGAAGGAACTAAAACTTTTGGGTTTTCAGATTATTTCCTTTACTTGTGCTATAGCACCCTGCTTCGTGCCAATATTCATGATTATTGGTCAACAAGAAGTATCCTATAGGTTTTGATTGCCTTGCGAGTATCAAGAAAATTCAGCAAAATTGTGAAATAAACGGCGATATCTTTTGATTGCGTTGACCTATGTTTTATTTTCGTTCAACTTAAGTAATCGATATTAATTTCACTTGATACCTCCGTGCGTTTTTTAGGACAGGGGTCTTGACAGACGGGCAGACACACATGCAGACAGAAATTATATTTTTCGGAGTTTTCCCTTCATTTGCGGCATAAGACCTTGCTTCGTGCCAAATTTCATGATTCTGAGTCACGGGTTTTGATTCCCTAGCAATTTTAGCAAAATTATGACATATATGGCTGTAGCTTTTATTTGCAGCTTTTTTTTACATTGACCTATTTATTATTCACAACTTTAAGCGACCACAAACCTGAGCAATCGATATTGAATTCAACATTCCCTACGCATCACTGAGAAAAAATGACTTGACAGCCAGAAAAACAGACGGACAGATGGACAACGAAGTGATCTTATAAGGGTTCCTATTTTCCTTACGTTACGGAACCCTAATTAAAAATCTGTGGCCCATTAATGTCCCCACCGAGGGGCACGGGCCTTTACCCCGATACGAGTAAGATTGAGCCATACTCCACCACGATGGCTCAGTGCGTGTTTGTTGGTGGAAGGGTTTTAGGACATAATACATACTACCAAGTAGTGATAATAGCCGGGACCACAGTGCTCTTTTTTTACCGAATTCATTAAAGGAGGTGTACGAGCCATTAGTACATTGTAATTATGCTTACTCTGCAGTACCTACCTAAATTACTTCACTCATTATTTGTAATATATTTTTATATTAATATATAGTCTCTCCTTTGACATCTCTCAACCCTCGCCATACTATCTGACATTCGGTGTGTGATCATAGCAGCCCGCACCGTACATTTTGGTCCTTCGAACCGGATTTGACTTTGTATTTCGGGACTCTAAATTCAGTGCAGTAATTTGAGACTCGGATTTGTGGTTAAGTTTGGAACTAGCAACTCAGATTACAGTTCATAGTGACACCAGTGACAGTGAGGAGTGAATCAAACTCTATTGACAGTTTGAGTTATACCAACTCCAGCACTTCAGCACACTTCGAGTAATAAAAAATCGAAGCCACCAGTAACCAGCATACTGCGGGCAGACCCATTTGTAGCGACATTATACTGCGAGCCGGGTGTACACGCAGCCACAGCAGCTCAGGCAGCCGCGACTACATACAGTTCGGGGTACGGTACCAGGGTGTGGAGACAAATCACTCATCGCGTTCGATCCTCACAGGTGTGAGTGAACTACAGCAGCAAATACAAGTAAGATCTTTCCATTTTCTTACTTTATTGACAACTTGACATTGCAATATGGAAACATTCATATCTCGTCAGCAAGAGATCACGCACTCTCTTGAACAAGTGCTGACCAACTTTAAGAAAGATTCTCCAAGCCGGAAGACTCCAGAGTACATCAAAACACGGGTGGAAGCTTTGGATACGCTTTGGGCGGAGTTTGAGGCGAATGACAATCAACTCATGATGGAGCCTATCAAGACTCATAAATATTACACCAAGGACATTCATAACATTACGAAGAAAAATTACCAATATACTCGTGAAATTATATCCAGTTACACAAATACGCAGGATAAGGGCACGCGACCTGACCAAAAAATTACTGAACTGATCAGTCTCCAGCGAACAAATTTTCGGGCATTTTCGAGACTTACGGACGGAATAATTGTGTCGGAAATTGAAGAGAAATGGGAGCTTGAAGATGAATTGAAAGCTCTGCAATCACGTTGGGAGAAAATTGACAACTTACATTGGCAAATTGACAACATACTTCAAGGTTCGGACGTTAACTACGAGATGGAGTTTACTCATCATGAAACGGTCTTCAAAGCTGTCAAAAAAGATCTTAACAAAAAAATTGGTGCTATGGCCCATCAGCAGCAAGCAACCCCAAAAATTATAATACCATCATTTTCGGGCAATTATACACAATGGCCAACATTTTTTGATCTTTTTTCGGGAACTATTCACAACAATCCTGTACTGACAAAGGCGCAGAAGATGCAGCATTTAAAGGGGAAACTGCAAGGAGAAGCTGAGCGTCTTATCCAGCATCTCAATGTATCATCTGACAATTATGATACGGCTTGGGAGATTTTGACCCATCGATATGACAACAAAATAAGTTCTCTTTACCAAACAGATAGAATGTTTTTTAAATCAGCCTATCATACAAAAACAATCTTCTGCCGATATCAAAAAACTTCATGACACCACCATGGAATGCATCCATGCTATCCATAACCTAGCGATAGATACATCTACATGGGATCCACTTCTTGTACATCTGCTGGTTAAAAAGCTCGATAATGTCACATACAGTGACTACATGGAGTCACGCAAAGCTCCTCGTGAAACTCCTTCATTTGAGGAATTCACCTCATTTCTCGAGGCAAAATTCACTGCCTTAGAGCCTTTGAATAAGAAAAGCGATGAAACGACGACTACAATCAAGCAATTTACATCAAAAACTCAACAATCAGAAGAGCAAAGATATTCAGAGGTCATCATGGAACTCTGAAAAAACAAGATCATACCAAAGCAATTCAACTGTATTCAACTGTGCTGTATGTAACTCAAAACATGCGTTATTCCAATGCAGGAAATTCGAATCTATGTCACCGGACGTTCAACTAAAAACAATTGCGAAACATAACATCTGCATAAATTGTCTGTATATTCACGAAAAGAATAATTGCAATTCCACTAAACGTTGCAAAATTTGCGATGGCTTTCACAATAGCCTACTGCATGACGCCGTAACACAAATGCAAGCGACGGCGACGTCGAGTTCAGCAAATAAGCCGCAACAACGTCATAACTCGAATCACGTAGCAAGTAATGATGGTGACATACTACTCACCATGGTACAAATGCGTGTGCGAGCAGTGGATGGAACCTACATGTTTCTAAGGGCACTTTTAGATCAGGGCTCGCAAGTCACCCTTATTACAGAAAACGCTGCACAAAGGCTGGGATTACCTCGTCAAAGTTTCAATGCTTCCATATCTGGCGTGGGAACCGTAGCGAAGAAAAGCAAAGGAAAGATTCAATTAGATTGCAAGTCTATTCATAATGATTTCAGTTTCACTACAGAGGCACTTATTATGAACAAGGTTCTAAACAATCTTCCGGCCAACTCGTTTGACAACCAGCATTACTTACACTTTCAACACCTTCAGTTAGCAGATCCTGAATACCACATTTCAAAACCTATTGACATTTTACTGAGCGCACACGTCTACTCAGAAATAATCATGAAAGGACTTATGAAAGGTTCAATACATCAGCCGATCGCGCAGAAAACAAGAATGGGATGGATTCTGTCAGGGCAGGTGGCAGCGACCTTCAACTGTCACGTTGTTATTAACAATATGGAAGATATTTCTCAATACTGGGAAATGGAAGATATAACAACAGACTCCAATGACATGACAAGCCAGGATCAATACTGTGAAAAGTTGTTCCTGTCAACTACAAACCGTCTTCCAAATGGGAGATACGAAGTGCGGATACTTATGAAAACAGACTTTGACAAGCAGCTTGGAACCTCAAAACCACAAGCAGTGGCCCAGTTTAAACAACTAGAGAGGAAACTTTCAAGGGACAACAATTTACATGACAGTTATCATCAGTTCATACATGAATATATAGCACTAGGGCATATGAAGATATGTCTCACCGACAAGCAACCGGAATGCTATCTTCCACATCATTCCGTTATCAAACAAGATTCAAGCACGACGAAGCTACGCGTCGTCTTTAATGCATCTGCTAAGACATCATCAGGCCACAGCCTCAACGACTTGATGGAATGTGGACCCAAACTCCAACAGCACATACAAGGCCTACTTCTACGTTGGAGGACGTATAAATACGTATATATGGCAGACTGCGAAAAAATGTATCGAATGACATTGGTGCATGAAGACGACCAACACCTTCAGAAGATCATTTGGAGAAACAGCCTCCATGAAGCACTTCGAGAGTATCAGCTGTGTACAATTACTTATGGGATGAAAGCAGCACCATATTTAGCTATGCGAGTCATGAAACAACTAGCAAAGGATGAGTCACAAACTTACCCATTGGCCGCGCGTGTTCTTGAAAATGACTTTTTTGTTGATGATTTGTTGAGTGGAAGCGACACAATCGAGCAGGCACAAGAAGTCCAAAATCAACTTATCAGGATGCTAAAAGGGGCTGGATTTAATTTACGCAAGTGGTTCAGCAACAGCCCAAAAAGCAAGATCTATCAGAGAGCCAACTAAACCCGACAATCGTCGACTTCAAAACGGCTGACTCTACAAAAGCACTAGACGTTGGAATCCGAAAAATAACACATTTAGTTTTAAAAGCAAGGTAAATGACACAAAACATAAACATCATACAAAACGAAGTATGCTATCGGATATATCCAAGTTGTTTGACCCACTCGGATGGCTGTCTCCGATTACTATTAAAGCAAAACTACTATTTCAACGTGTCTGGACATCGGGCATTCAATGGGATGATGTGGTGTCAACGGAATTACAAGCTGAATGGACACTTTTCCGGGACGACTTAAGGACGACAACATCGACAAGTTTGAAATACCGAGATGGATCGGAAATATCGAAGTTAGATCCCAGATATATGCATTCTGTGATGCGTCGGAGAAAGTATACACCTGTGCGATTTATTTAAAAA
Source organism: Argyresthia goedartella (assembly GCA_949825045.1). Lineage (NCBI taxonomy): Eukaryota > Metazoa > Arthropoda > Insecta > Lepidoptera > Argyresthiidae > Argyresthia > Argyresthia goedartella. The sequence continues at coordinate 8,317,983 of OX463812.1, read as the reverse complement.
CAACTGACAACAACGGCCGCCTCTCGATTCGAATTATTGCAGCTAAAACAAAATTAGCACCGCTGAATAAAACCGTAACGCTTCCACGATTGGAGTTATGAGGAGCACTACTACTCACAAGACTTCTTACAAAAGTCAAACAGGCACTGAAGCAAACTGACATTGAAACATTTGTATGGACGGATTCGATGATTGTGCTGGGGTGGCTACAGAGCAGTCCATCACGATGGAGGAAATCATTCGTCGCCGCCAATAGAGTCCAGGAAATTATAGAAGTTGTGCCACCCTTATGCTGGCGGCACACGCAATCAAGTGACAATGCAGCAGATTGCGCAACGAGAGGTCTGACTCCTTCGCAACTGAAAGAACATGCGTTGTGGTGGGAGGGCCCATCTTGGCTCAAATCCCAAATAACTGACAAAACAACCACATATGACAGCCTTCAGATTGAGTTGAAGAGAAAAATGACAGCGAATACGGCTCAAATATCAGTACCTATCATCGACGAGCTATTAAATAAACACAGTGTTTTATCGCATGCCGTCAGAGTGATGTGTTGGGTGTCACGTTTCATAACAAACACACGCGACAGAGCAAATGCAATTCGAACCAGACACCTGTCAGTGTCAGAAATAGAAAATACTTACAACACATTCATAAAGACAACACAGTGGGAGGAGTATCATGACGTCATTTCTCAGCTCAAGAAAAGCAAAATTTTGAGTAAAAAGAGCAACATATTAAAATTGAATCCATATTTGGATGAGAATGACATACTAAGAGTAGGAGGACGGCTACAGCATTCACAATTGACAGACGAGTCCAAACACCCTATCATCATACCACAGCATTCGAAAGTGACAGAACTTCTCATTGATCAAGCTCACAAACGCACGCTGCATGGTGGACCAAGACTAACTTTGGCGCACTTACGGAACAAATATTGGGTGGTTGGGGGCAACAGAACAGTGAAAAAACATATTCGCAATTGCGTGAAATGTCGTCGATTCAGCAATAGCAGGCATAATCAGTTGATGTCCAATCTACACCCGCCCCAAGAGTAACACCATCAAGACCCTTTACTCATACCGGAGTTGACTTTACTGGATTTGTGGAATTAAAGGTCAACAAAGGACGGGGGATCAAAACAACAAAAGGTTACATTGCAGTTTTTGTCTGCCTTGCCACAAAAGCAATCCACCTAGAACTAGTGTCGGATTTGACTTCAGCAGCATTTCTTGCAGCACTCAAACGGATGTGCAACAGAAGAGGCACTCCAAAAGGATTATGGAGCGACAACGCCTCAAACTTTCAAGGAAGTTCGAAAATCCTACAAAGGGAATACAAGCAAGCCTTAGAACTAATTGACAAGGATTTTCTCACAGACATTGCAGAAATGGGAATAACATGGCACTTTAATGCTCCGGCATGGCCAAGTCTGTGGGAAGCCGCTGTACGTAGCATGAAGCATCACCTAAAACGTATATTAGGGGATCAAAAGCTGACATTTGAGGAATTTTATACTCTACTGACACAAATTGAAGCATGCCTCAATTCCAGACCCCTCTACGCATTGACAGAAAACATCGATGATGATATTTTGACTCCAGGCCATTTCTTAGTAGGTGGTCCAATATTATCATCACCATTTTCTGACATAAACATCACCTGCCCAAGAACAAGATGGCAAATGACAGAAAAGATGCATCGTGAATTCTGGAAGAAATGGTCAACAGATTACTTGCATATACTTCAGACACGCAGCAAATGGAATCAACCACAGAAAAATACTAAAATCAATGACATAGTACTTGTCAAAGAAGACAATATGCCACCGTCTAAATGGGCCCTCGGAAGGGTGACAGACATACACCCAGGCAAGGATGGACATGTACGGGTAGTAACTTTGAAAACAAAGGGAGGGCACGTGAAACGTCCTATTATTAAATTAGCCCCCCTACCGGTGCATCATCAGCATGACAATGACAAGCCAGATAGACCTATTGACAACACGCCGAGATCGAAGAGGAGTCGCAAAAATAAACTTCCTAACATACTTGTGACAGCGCTACTACTCTTTATGACATGTTTAACGTCCACAGTACAACAACAACAAGCTAGCAATTTTCAGATCACCACTCTCAATAACAGTAACACGCTATATTTTGATAAAGTTGCTGAGCTTGGAATTATACAGGACCAGTGGAAAATTATCGTATACTACAACCTGACAACATACTGGCAGAGTATGGCTGATATAAAATCTTATGTTCACCATATAAGTGACATCTGCAAATCACAACCAACCTTCATGACAATAGCAGCTCAGTTTGAACATGAACTTAGCGAACTCGAACATTATAATAAATTAATGACAACTCAGGACACGATCATATCTCGTAAAAGGAGGTGATTAATAAATGGAATCGGTTATATAGCCAATAGCCTATTTGGTGTACTGGATGACAGATTTGCCAGACGTTATGAGCAGGACATCGAAATCATTGGAAAAAGAGAAAACCATTTGTTCACTCTCTTCAAGAACCTGACGTCAATTACAGAAGCAGAAAACAATATCCTGAAACGAAATGAAAACATCATGAATAAACAATTCTCTATCATCAATAATCACCTCAGTAGTATATCAGACGAAATGAACAAGTTAAACGACAACAACAACAACAATGCCTTACAAGCATTCTACATAGTAGCGTCTGCAATATCAGATGACGTCATCATATCAAATTTGCGAAGAATTCAGGAAACTCTCATCGACACTATCACTGACATTTATCACGGTCGATTAGACTTTCACTTACTATCGCCGAAGCAAATCCAAGACTAACTGAACATCGTCTCAGGTCAATTAAATGAAGACTTAAAAAGTTCCAGTGAGCAGCATCAAGGATCTATACAAACTATTGAAGATACGAGCAAGAGTTACAAGCAGATTTTTGATTATGGAAATTCGAATACCGCTTATCAATCGTGATCAGTTCGAACTTGATAAAATCATATCTGTGCCCCAAATGAAAGGTGTCAGAGCAGTCTACACTAAGACAGAGGCACCCTATATAGCAGTCAATATCAGAAACGATATTATGATGCCAATGACAGAATATGAACTAGAATCGTGCATAAAAAATATCGACCAGAAAATGTTATGCCCCATCAATAGCCCAATCTACAATATAAAGTCCCATGAGTCTATCTGTGACACTCGATTGTTTATAAACAATAAAAATGACACATTTTGCACGTCCGAAGTCAAGGAGTGTACCGACAAATGGATCAGTTTACACACACGAGACACGTGGCTGTTCTCGTGTTGCCAGGAATGCACAATTCGCATTTTATGCCCAGCCGGCTACTCTACAAAACTTCTACGCGGCAGTGGTCTTATAACAATAGGTCAAGGTTGCGTTATCAAAGGAGAACCCTTTATGATTCATGCCCATCATGACTACGTAAATCAGATGTTTATAGAACAGAAGATTGAAACACCGATTACTGCTGTATCCACATTAAATGACGTGATCAATACTTCTTTACGTCATGATATCCTGAATGTAACAGATCATAAGGAAATGTTTCAGAATATCCAAGCCAAAATTGAGTCGTTACCTACACAAACATTGGAGCAAACCTTACCGAAAGACTCAACTCATTACATAGTTACCTACACCGTGTTGTTCGTCATAATAGCAATATTGACTGGAGGAACAATCTCAAAACTTAAGCAAATATGCAAATCGAAGTCAATCCAGAAGCAAACAGATCTAGAATTGACATCTGTATCAGCTGAAAATAGTGAAAGCAAAGCAGTGACAGAAACGTCTCTAAATGATGCTAAAGTGAACTCATCAGTGATGCGCAGTGAAAAAGGACACAAATCAGTGAACAGTGTAAATAAATCAACATGCACTTTAGACAAGTTAGACTTTGACATGTCAACATAATTGCATTCGTTACAGCATTTGCACTATCATAGATGATTAGAGATTCTTCTTTTGTATTCTTTCTTTTTAAATGTTGGCAGTATGTACGAGCCATTAGTACATTGTAATTATGCTTACTCTGCAGTACCTACCTAAATTACTTCACTCATTATTTGTAATATATTTTTAGCGCAATAAACGCATTCGTTAGTATCGGTCGTCTCTCCTTTGACATCTCTCAACCCTCGCCATACTATCTGACATTCGGTGTGTGATCATAGCAGCCCGCACCGTACATTTTGGTCCTTCGAACCGGATTATGCATGCTTGCATGTATGTTCATCGATTTCTCCAAGACGGATGGAGCGATTTGGAAATTATTTTTTTTGTTTGAAAGGGTTTGCTTTCCGATTAATCCCATTTTCATCTGGTCGTGATCTGATGATCGGTTCCTGGAGGAATTGAGGGAACTCTTCAAATACGATAGGCAGACCTATAGCTATTTTAATAATTTTCATAGTAACTAGACCACAGATGGCCACCGGCACTTCTCAATACTCTACAGGTTGCGAAATGGTAACTTTATAAGGCTGGTCAGTAATGTGTGCTCGTCATAATGCATCAAGGTGAAATGTAAGTGATGGTGACGTACCAGGAGAGCTTCTCAACAATATATCAACGTTAGTCAGGAGCTGATGATGGGGTCATGGAGAAATAAGGGAACTCTTTCATTACTAAAGACACCCTGGGTATGTTTAGTATCAAATAGGCGGTATTAAAGTCGGTTTATAGGGTTCCGTACCCGAAGGGTGCCAAACGGGACCCTATTACTAAGCCTCCGCTGTCCGTCTGTCCGTCCGTCAGCGGACTCTATCGGATCAACCGAAATAGGTAGAGAGCTGAAATTTTCTCAGAGGGTGTATTTATCTTGCCGCTATAACAACAAATAATGAAACATATCGGTTTTAAGAATGAAAAGAAGTACCCTTATAAGAAATTATTGGTATGGCCATTTTCTTAGCCATTTTGTTTTATTTGTTTATTGGTGAAAGTTGGACTCCCCTGATCTTATCGGAAAATATCTTTAAATGCAGGTATTAAGTTTTGTGCTTAGTAATTTGTCATTATACGATTAATAATTGCTCATTCGAATTATAATAAATAAAATTAAATTATTTACCATATTTAATTTTATTTCTGTAAATAAGTTACGCAATTTCTATCCACTTCCGGTATCAATGAGCAAAGAGTATCGTTTACTGAGTACATAGTTCAATACTTACATACTTCAAAGAAAAAACTCTTTTTCAATGTTTCGATGGCCTTGAATGTAGTCCTACTATTTAATATTTTACTCGTGCAAAAGACTGTCGTTTCACGTTTTCCCGTGCACAGTGTTATGGAACCCTTCGTGGGCGGATCCGACGTCCTACTCGCACTTGACCGGTTTTATTTCTAAAGCTTTTCTTTTTATTTAAGTTATTTATTAAACATTGTGAAAAATAGATTTTGTGATTACTTCGGGAGACTTTTCTATCGAGCATAAATAATTAACGCTATCTCAAACACGCAATGAAATGTCGTCATTACGTGCGTTATAGCAGGCCTGCAAGTATCACGTTTCGGGCCGCATCACTCGAGAGAACTGTAAGGAATTCCATACAAAACTGCAGGCCTAGGCCGGGAAGTTTATTTATTTATTTTATGCTTAAAGCAAAAGACATCAATGGGCGCACGGAACTTACGATTATTTTTAAACTTGAATTTGTATTTTTGAGTGGGCTATTTTTTGTTTCATTGCATATGTTTGAGAAAAGCACTATTCCTCCGGCCGTGAAAAGGGCTTGCCGGCTTCGTATCACTATCCGGCCTCCCCACGGTCGGCCGTCTACACCCACTCAGCCGGCAAGCCCTTCTTTCCCGGCGTCTGCAGTAATAAATGTATTATGTATGACACGTAAGCAAGTGCAACCTGACACTCATCACTCGTGATCAATAAGCTAGTATAATCCTGCTGCAACACCACAGTTTTTAAAAACTAGTGCGGAGGGCAGTTTACCTATAGGACTTTTCTAGGCCTGTTATTTTGTAATATTTTTTTGGTAAATAAAATTATTATTATTATTATTATTAATTGTTTCTTAGTTTTTTTCACTCCTCTTTTCGGAGGTTATAGTCACCTGAGCTCGGACCGTAGCCAAGTGCTTAGGATCTATGAGTTTCCAAAAAAAAAACGAACTATCCTACATGAATTAAGAATCACGGCAAGAAGAAGTCAGTCATTCGCGAGCGAGAGGCAAGTGTCCATCACATTATGAGCTGTCAGTTGTGCATGTGGGCCCAAGAGTACGCTGTACAGCGCTGGGACAGCGTGGTAAAGTATCGTGTCATGCCTTATTGCTAATATGTTAGCAGGAAAGAGAGATGATCAAAAAAAGCAGATTTAAAATGTCATGCTCCGTTTAGTGGTTGCTCGGTTGTGTCACCATGACCAACCCAGCAACTTGCATCGACTCCACATGCAGCTCTATAATTTCATGGTTGCTCGGCTGGGTCACGACGACGACTCAACCTAGCAACTTGCATGCATTCAACACGTTTGACATGCTAATCTCTCATCTCGTGATTGCTCGGCTGCAACACGATGATCCAACCCAGCAACTTGCGTCTATTCACCAAGCACTGACCTTCATCCGAGCTCATAAAGATCAACTTATTGCACCGCTTCCCCCACGTCGCTTTGACATGTTGCGCTTTCTTCTCGTGGTTTCTCGGTTGTGTCATGACCCAGCAGAGTACCCTGACTTGTTCTGCTAGCTCGTCGGCGACGCTTCTGTCCTCGTCTCTGTGAGCTGGCTCATCCTGGCTGTGCTCTCTGGGCTTGACGATAGGGTGGCGGTCCATATCTCTTACGGTTTCTCTGGAATGTTCGATTTTAGATATTTAGATCCTTTTGGAACAAGTTTGCTTATGACACCCTGCATGGGAAATGGCTAGATGACAGTTTTGGAGTGACTTTTTGATGTTGGGTGGGAATGGTTTATCTGGAATATTTATGATTGATGTGGGTTGCTTTTTGAATGAGGTTTGGTAATGTGTTTAATGAGAATTAAGGTTTAGTGCCCCAAGGACTTCCTGTTGAAACATTTTCCAGCAGATATTTGTATTCAATCAAGATCAACAAATAAGCAAAAATATAATATTCTAATAACAAGACAAACAAAACTCATCATGACGCTATTCTAATTATAACATAACTATAATGAATTTCAATGACAATCCTTTGTGTGAAAATGCTATGAATGGCTAGCAGACGCAAATGGCCATGCACTGCGCGGCATTGACTATAAATGCAAATAAACAATTAATAGCTTTAATAAAATGACAACCAATTGAATATATGAAAAGAAGCAAGTAAAATGGGCCATAACAAAATATTTTTGACCTAATGATATACGTATTTTTTGGTTAATATAGGTACCTACATTTTTATGAAAGAGCAGTTTTTTATGAAAGAGCAGTTTTTCCTAAGGATACGAACGTGATTCTCTCGATGCAATGAGTAATTGCGGTCATCAGAATGTTTTAACTAATCACTTAAGATAAACCCTACATTTCTAGATGCCTGTATGTAGGTAACCTAAGTATGTATATTGTTGTTGTAAACGAGCCTTACAAAGGATTAAAAGTTGGCTACAACTTTTGTTACACCTATATATTTTCACTATGATTGAACAAACGGATGGCGTTTGTGTGGAATAACTAACAATTTTAACGTAAATCCCTCTCACAACCTATCTTATCTTATCTAATGCATAAATGACAGATAAATAAGTATAATTCGTTGTATTTTGCCCTCTATCTATATTTTGGAAACATACTTGACATATATGTCTTCTATTTGAAGGGTTGCGTACCCAAAGGGTACAAACGAAGCCCTATTGCTGTGACTCACGAGTCCGTCCGTCCGTCGTCTGTCACATAGGATTTACAGCCAAACGGTTCAAGCTATACAGTCTTCAAGTGTTTACAGCATAAACATCTTGTAGATCCAAAGCCATACAAATTGACAAAAAATATTTTTACATGTTTTAGGGGGGGGGGGGGGGGGGGGGGGGCAATATCGTTGTATAGAGCTCGTTGAGTAGATAAATAGGTAATGTATTTATTTTAGTTAAAATATATTGGAAAACATACGAATGAGAAGCCACGAAAGATTTAGTGATATTGTTTATTATCACGTATGTTTTACTACCAAATACCAATATATTGATAAATCAGCTTTATTCTTTAAAATTCCCTCATCTTCAGGCTTGTATTCTACATTTGATACGGAACCCTACATGTGCGAAACACACTTGGCCGATTGTTTTTATAATTCGTTTAAGTATAAAACGGATTAATTATACACCAAAAAAATATGATAACTTAAAGGTACACATTAAATGAAAACGTAGGCCACATATTGCTTATTTTTCAGTATTACAAACACTATATTTTTATTACGGCAGTATTCATACTGTGATTTCCTTTCACAGAAGAAAATTTTGAATTTCTTATGATTTTTGAGGGAACCAAAATAATCCCGAAAGTATTTCCAATTCCGTGCAAATACGAAATACATACTGAGGCCTTGCTACTAACATAAATTCTTACATAGGTATGTGTGCTACTAGGTAGGTTTTTTCTGGAAACATAAAAATCCATGATTTTCCGTTTGTATATTTACTGAAAGGTAATAATATAATTTATCATGGGTTATTTATAAATTTTAATTAAATTTCTTTGGCGGTCAACATATTAAGTTAATTTGGTTAATGTCCCCCCTGTTTCTATAGAATTGAAGTATCTATATACACAGGTGGTTTTTCGAGAACCTGGTAATTTTTGGGTTGATTTGTTGCTCGTTAGCACCACCCAGGGGTAAAGGGCATGAGCAAATTATTGCCCCGTTTATCAAAGTTGAGTGATATGTAAAAGTCAATCAAATATTTCCATTAGTTGAACCGATAACAGATGTTTATTCGATTACCTTAAAATCGATAAAAGAAGACATAACTTCGACAGTCATTTTAACTGGACAAGAAAACAAGAAATCAAGGGTTAGTTTGATACCTAAGCCACTTATTATTTAAGATTTCCACCCAACTATCATCAGAGGAATGTCAATATTTTGCTATAAATTCTATGATTGTATTACACTTCGTTCAATGTTCATCTTAAAATAATAAATAACATGTCGCTGACACACACCTAATAGCAGGCTATGGAAGTATCGCCATACATAAAATAAACAGAATAAATTCCACACACAAAATACAATCCCAAGTATTAGAATTGAAATAGGTGCGAACAGAGCAAAGTTAAAAGTAAGTAGATAACGAAAACTTGTGAGCAGTCATACATGCAAATAACATAACCATGCAATCATAGCAATAGCCGGAAATCTAATGCGTGCAAAATAACATCCTCTAAAAAACTTCGCATGCTCTTTACCTGTAGTTGGACCAAGTCACATCTTTCGTGAAGCCAGTGGAGGTTAGTAGGATATACGCGAAACTGAATCCGGCCGATATCCCGATCACCAGAGTTAGCACAAACTTGCGGCTCATGGCCCGCCCTTCGGTTGGGACTAGGGGTGTGTACTGCCGCTGAGTGGAAACACAGTGTGTGTAGGCGGACGACATTTGGACCGGGTGCAGCAAGCGAGTGTGATCGCGGCGAGAGCACAAAGCAATCTGAAGTGGGCGAACTGAGTGGTCGCTTGTTTTGCGCGACAGAAGTTTTCACGAGTTTTTGAGATTTCAGTATGTGAAGCTACTCTGTCCCCAAAAAGCTAAGGCTAAGCCAATATTTAGCATTATTTTTGAAAGGCTTCGGGTTATTTTGTCAATTGTTGTTGCTGTTGAGAGGAGATTAGCTACTTTTTCGAGAAAACTTACGAATACTTATCGTTTTCAAACCGACCCGTCTCACAAACCACACTTGCGAATGTCGTCCGCCTCGTCATCATTATAAATAAACAGTAATAAAATAACAATAGCATTAAATTCAATAGCATACGAATAGGTAAGATTAATGTGCTGTTAGAGATCCTTCCACCAAAAAGACACAGAGACTAAAAGGGAGAAGAACCACGACATAAAAAAAAAATAGACAACCAACCACAATAACCACGTATTATTATTCTGGTATAAGATTACCAAGACCAGAAAAAGAGATAGAACACACATATAATAAATAGGAATGTTTTTTTTTAATCTTCAGAAACTTGAAAAACAAAACGCTTTTCCACCAAGGTGGGATGTTCAACAAATGATCATAATATTTTCTGACCATACCCCTCCTATACAAAAGGTCAAAATATATTAAAAGGTCATTCTATCTCCCAGGAGGAAGATTGTTAAGTGTTTTCAATGCACAAAATGCGTTGTGTTTTGATAGCTTTTGTGACTACTGGCTGGATGATGTCGTTTAAAAATGATAATATTTTTGTAAACATGCAACCAACCAATGTCACAAACATTTCATATTACAATCTGCATTTCATAATTTTGCGTAATCGATATAGGTGATACACAGTAGTACCCTTAATCGTAAATAGTACTATTAGTTATTATGTGGTGATAGGTAAATTGTTTGTTAGCAAAGATAAAGGAGAAATGTGCTTTGCCGGGTGATGAAAGATAAGTATTTTTGTTGATGGTACCAATTAATCATACTTAATATTTTACATATATACTGGGGGTATTTTACATATATACAGAGAAGGTTTTGTTGTTAGGCATGACATCGATTTTGAAAAAAAGCGAAGCTGCGTTAATCGGTTTTAAAAAGAGCTATTTTCCTAGTGGGAATTGAACCCGTAGATTTTGAAATAAAACATCACCTGTATTATTATTATATCATGCAATACATTTCTATGAAGTAATGTCATTGGTAAAAGAGTGGAATGTGTATTTTTTAATGACATTATTAATGTCCATAGACACAGTTTTTTTTTGCAGATGAATATCTGCATTATAACTACTTTCAAATGAGTTTATTTTTAGAAAATTAACACTCCACTGTTCTGAGATCCCAGAAATGTATCCTTAATAGCAACACTATCGAATACAAAACGAAACTTTTTTATTCAAAATAAAAGTCAGCCGGGATTAATGCCCAATGGATAAGAAAACAGTTTAAAAAAATATAATGATGCAGTTTTTCTTTTTATTTAAAACAATGGCATGGTCCCTAAAAACACTTCTATCTCATAAGAGAACTCGGAACCTATAAAGTTTCCGATTTCACCCTACTGACCCTTTGAAATGGGCCACCCTGTATAGAACTCCATTAATGTAGATAGGTCCATTTACCTACAATATTGCAGGGCAAAATGAGCCAGACATTTTTATCACACCTAATCTACAGATGGTATAATTCACTTTATTATAAAAAGTTTAAATAGTCTCCCAAATTAGGGTAACCTGTGTCTTGGGAGAATGTTATATTATTATAATATATTATAACTATAGTTCAATGTTAATTGTGTTGTGTCAATAGAACAATAAATATACAATTAATGTGGATTAATCTATCTTCTTCTATTTTGTCGCTAGGCTTCAAGCTTAGATTCAGTCATTTAATATTCACAGGAATAAAGTTTGGATGTTAAATAAATGTAAATTAATATTTATGTTATTTATTGCATACAATCAAAGCTGGACTGTATTTACTCAATGTAGGTACCTAATATACCATAGTCCATAAGACGAGAACCATAGTACCAATAGCGATAGAGAATAAGAAACCAGAACTATGCACAAAATGGATGACCTTATCAGTCATAAAAACTAACTACATGCTAAATTGAGGTGTAAAAACTATGATAAGGATATTTTATGAACCATTGAATTTTAATGTCGCAACAATGTAGTGAAGTAAAAACCAATTGAAGGTATAAGAAATTGTTAAAATGTGTAGATAGACTATGTTTTATAAATTACACATTTTGTAATTGTAAGAACTGCTGATGACAGCAGCTCATGTTACTATCATTATAGTAAAAAGTCATATTATGTCCATGTTACAAGTTCAGTTGAATTGAATGCACCAAAGTCATGATTGAAGTAGTGATCAACCTACGTCAGATGTAAATGTCCATTATTTAGGATTTATTTACCAACTAGCAGCGAAACCCGGCATTGCTCAGGTTAAAATACATCGCATGTTTAATTAAAATATATAAGGATCCGATATTATTCCGGATTAGATATTGAGAGACTTACCCCCGGTTTCTTGGGCGCTCATCAACGTTAACAATTTGGTTAAACTGATTAGAGTCAATCACGTTCCGATATTATTCAAAATAGGGGCACGTGATAGGCTAAATTCAGTTGAACCAATTTGTTAATTTTGATCATCGCTCAGGAAATCGCCCTTAGTAGACCATTAAACATGCGGTGTAAGAAAGTAAGATAAGAAACACCTTAGTACATCGAAAAGTTATGTTTTATTTACACAATTATTTACATATTATATTAAACATATAACATATGACAAATACATATACATATTGAATTTCGGTTTATATACCATTACACATCTAAATTTCTAGTACCAGATCGTTCTAGAATAATCAAATAGTTTGTTCTTTTTCATTTGTCATGTTCACTGTTAACTTCTTGATCATTTCAGAAATTTTTAGAACTTTCCAAAAGGTCTCATAAGTTAGAAAAGGGTAGATCAATATTTTTTCACATTTTTGCCACCCAGAACCACCCACTTCCACCCACCGCGACTAAACTCCCTTACTTTCTGCAGGAGACCGGGGGGTATTTACCTTTCAGCAGGAGACCGGGGGTTATTTACCTTTCAGCAGGAGACCGGGGGGTATTTACCTTTCAGCAGGAGACCGGGGGGTATTTACCACCACAACGGGAAGTTGACAGGAGTTGGTGGTGATAGAGAAAACCGTGTCTTTACGTACGCACATTAGCATTATATATATATATTTATCTAGCAGAGAACATCAAAGTAAATGTGGTGAGGCTCAGGGAAATGTGGTTGCAAACACTCTGACCCAGCAATGGGTCACTGAAAATTGTCTAGAAAAGGGAAAAAACAAGTTTTTTTTCTTTGGCCCCACAACAGTATTTTAACTATATATTATGTATGGATATTGTCAAAATTGAACCGTACCTACCTTACTAATTGCAAGTATCATCATAAAACACAGGCAATAAATACAGAGAAGTCGTACACATAAACATCCAAGACCTGAGGATTAATTTGTTTCTTCCTCCCCAACTAGAATTCGAACCCGGGACCTCTCGCTTGGCAGGCAGAGCTTCAAGTGCAACGCCACCGAGATTGTCATCTAACATTTAAGCATAACATACATAACAATAAGTAGGTATGAAGAGATATTGGCATTCTTCTTACCTTTGTTAATAAAATAAGATAACTATAACAAACTCAATTTTAATAATAATATGTATATATTATTATTAAAAGTTATCTTATTTTATTAACAAAGGTAAGAAGAATGCCAATATCTCTTCATACCTACTTATTGTTTAAGATTATTGAAATAAAGTACCTACCTATAATGTGCGTAATCTTGAAGTAGCTTAAACGTGTTTTCTGACCCGTGATTTTATTTCAATATTATAATTTAATAAATATATTCAACAGTCAGTGAGCTCCACATAAAATAGACTAGGTATATTAAGTACTCTCATCGGCGGTACAGAGGAAACACATTATACACTCGACTGTGGGATGCTGATAAGACAGAGTAGGTACCATCCTATCGCATAAATTGGTATTGCTCTACAAAATAGATTGTTTCCTGACAAAAACAGTTTGGTCTACAAAGAAAACACTCACAGTCATGATGATGTTGGGAATGTATCCTGAAGATTATCGGCTGACACACAATATTTTAGACCGTTTGTTTTTCATGTTTGTTTCTTGGTACGTTGGTTTAATATTGTCGATGATTCTAAGAAAATTGCGTTAAAAACATTTCCAATTTATGATTTAGCCAACATCTGCCCGCGCCGCGTTTGTATGAGTGTATTGTCAAGTATTGTGGACTCTTGTGTTGTGTCGTTCGAATAGAGATGTTATAATACATCGATTTAACCGAAGATCGATTAAACGGGGCCTGAAAAATCGATTTTTCGAAGCGATTTGATCTTTAAATCGATATATACAAGCGTAGAATGGTGGACTCGATTTTTGCGGTTTCACGGCAAATTTTGCTAACAATTCACATACCTACCTACAAATGAAAAAATAATAATTAATAGTGTTTATAAAATATAAAGAATCCTTTTATAACTCTGTTACTAATGAAGATGTTTCTGAGGAAGATTACGAACATGCAAAGAAAGTTTGAAAGAAAACCTTTTCTATAAAATACATGGGTGAATACACCGATCTTTATCTAAAAACCGATGTTCTTTTATTAGCAGACATCTTTGAAAATTTCCGAAAGACTTGTAAAAGATTTTATCAGTTTGACCCTGCCTTTTATTTTATCTTACTGCTCCTAGCCTATCGTTTGAAGCAATGCTCTTGAAAATCGGAGTTAAATTAGAGCTACTTAGCGATTCAGCATTAATACGAATGATTCAGGATGGAATAAGGGGGGAGTCAGTGTATGTACCAAAAGACATGCAAAAGCCAATCAACGGTACATGGCTGATTATGATACCGGCCAACCAGATTCATTTATTATATATGTGGATGCCAACAACTTGTACGGTTTCAGTATGTCACATGTTTTACCGCTTTCGGATTTCCGGTTCTTGGATGATCAAGAAATCAATGATTTGGATATCAAGTCTGTTACAGATGATGCCTCGTGTGGTTACATACTCGAAGTAGATTTGATTTATCCACATAATTTACATGATGAACATATAATGATTTGCCTTTCTGCCCCGAAAAGTACATCCCCCCTGGCGGGAAATCTAGTAAACTCATACCAAATATGCACCACGAATTTAAATACGTCATACATTACGTACATTTAAAAACCGGTTTAAAACACGGTCTTCTGTTGATTAAAATTCAACGAGGCATTACTTTCAAACAGAGCGAATATTTGAAGCAATATATTGATCTCAATACGAAATTGCGTCAAGAAGCAAAATCTGCTTTTGAACAAGACTTTTTCAATCTGTTAAATAATAGTATTTTTGGCAAAACATTAGAAAACAATGAGCGTCGAATAAATGTTCAGTTAGTCAAACAGTGGGAGGATGACAATAATAAAACAAAGAAATCAACAGGTGCGGAAAAATTGATAACATTACCAAATTTCCACAGTTCCACAGTTTTCACAGAAAATTTGGTCGCCATACAACTGAAACCGGGCAAAGTGGTGTTGGATAAACCAATTTATATCGGATTTACGGTATTGGAATTATCAAAAACTCATATGTATGACTTCCACATACTCGTGCATACATATTCGTGTTACATAGATACGGATAGTTTTATTTATCACCTCTGGACCGCAGATTTCTATAGAACATTAAAAGACAGTCAGAAAAAATGGCAATAGCGAGGGCCCGAAATGTCAGTTTTTTTGTAGCCGGTGCGGCGGCGCGTCTCTTCGCTGTTGACAAGTCAAAACCTGCATTTTCGCCCTCGCTATTGCTATTGCCATGCGATTCTGTATGCGACTAGCAGCCCAGCAATGTTAACCCACAAAATCAATTTAAAATCCCTTTAAAAAATAAAAAGGTACCGGGACTCTTTAAGGATGAATTGGGGGGTGAAATTATTGAGGATTTTTTTGGTTTGCGGTCAAAGTTATATTGTATCAAATCTTCGAACCGCACTATTAAAAATGCTAAAGGAGTAAAATCATGTGTTGTTCGAAGACTAGAGTTAAAGGACTACCAAAACACCATATTTACTGGGGATGTAATGCGAAAAAAGAATGTTTTATTTAAATCAATAAAACATGAAATATTCACGCAAAGCGTTAATAAAGTTGCTCTGTCGCGGAACGATGACAAAAGGCGAATTCAAAGGAACCGATCAACGATAGCCTGGGTTAACTGTTCCATTTTTAAATTATAACGAGATTGAACTAAAGTTAATTTAGTTGTTGTATCTATGTACCTACTCATTACATTTTATTATACTTACTTACTTACTTACTATATTAGTATAAACTAAACGCCTTGTGTTCAGGTATCTGAGTGACCTTTGCTCGTTTTATCTCACATTCACCGCACCTACCTATAAGAGAAAACAATCAGAGCACGCTGAAAAGCAAAGTATCATTTGTATGAATGAATGTAATGTTTGTTTTAATGTGGTATACATTTAAAATATTGTAAATGTTGCGTCTATAGAACCTACAATATTTTATAACTAGTATTAATCATTTGAAATAACACGTGTAACCCAAATAGATGTTAGAAACTTATATGTAATTAAGTACCTACATAGTAATGCATAATTTTGTAGATTTATATACGTATAATAAATAACAATAAATGATATCTCTTGTTTCATTTTAAGTAAATTATAATAGTAGTTTATGTGACTGCTACATAATGGGGGGCATTAATACTCGAGAGTGGGTTTATGAAATGAGCCGAAGGCGAGTTTCATAATAATATCACTCGAGTTTTAATGCCTAATTATGTACAGTTACATACACTAGTTTATCTACACACATATCATAAGCTCTCTTTGATGTGTTCAGGGACCGCATGTTTGACCGGCATTGTGGCTCTGCAGTTGTTTAGCTTGTTCTGTAGTACCAACTTCACGCAGGCAGGCGCCGGCGTTCGAAATTTGAAAATTTGAATGTCAGTACCAACTTCACAGACACACTAGAAGCGGCACGCAGGCGGGCGTCGGCGTTCGAAATTTGAATGTCATAATATGTAGAAAAATTACACATTATGGTATAGTTTTTCAGATAAGAAATGAGTTTTTACCAACTATTTTAACATTATGCTGATCGTAACGTGCGGTTTTTGTACGCAGTAAAGAGGGTTTATGATACGTGTGTAGATAAAAATGTTTAGGTACCTATCAGATTTGTTCCATTAATCAGCTCGTGCTATACAGCTACTTTACAATAGCTCTGAAGTTTCAATCATACCTACGCATAACTTTTTGTGGTAACACAAAAAGTTTTTATGTAGGTATCACAACACCACGAATCTATTCAGTACAGGTATCATCAAAAGCATCTATCTATATACGAAAACACGAAGTTTATACCTACAATACTAGTTTTAATATATACTATTGCATTTGACTCTACCAACATTGATTAACCTACAATAGAATTGCAACGCAATCAAAAGCCTAAGTGCAACAGAGAAAGAGCGATCTTCATGCGTTGTGATATGATACTACCGTTCATTACCTTATCGATACTCAGTAGAGAATTACCGCCGTACAACCTCAGATATTCCTCAAAAATACTCGATCAGTAAATCTTCACTTTCGTTAAGTATTCTACTCAGTTGTCTACCAAATAACACCCTGTTTGATTCAACAAGAATTGGTAACTGATTTTCCTTCATTTCAGATCCTGACCGAACCTACGATGTCATTGGCCTGCATTACGAAAACTGCGGTCAAAAGTGGTTTGACAGCGACATTGAAGCGGTAGAAGTGCAACCACTGAGTCCTCAAGTTTCCTCAAAGAAGAAAGCCCCCCGAAAGAACCGTCGGGTGGATAATTCGACGTCTTTTGTGATGATTAAATCTCGTAAAGGCCATAAACTAGTGAAAATAGAAGTGATCGATATATACCACGGTTTGAGTGATAGTGAAAGTGTAACTATCAAGGCCCAATACGTTGTGCATAACCTAATGGACGAAATAATGGACATGACCCATGTCCATAATTAGACCGAAAATTTAGTGAAAAAAATATCTAAGACCATGTGTGATACTAATCAGATGTAAGTACTACTAGATTGCTTTGTAAAGAAGAGGCCTATACCCAGCAGTGGGTGCTTTTTATGTAGGTGATTTAATTGTTTGATTGATTGATTTTATATGTTCTGTCCCAAATTAATAAGGTGCCTTGCTCATGTCTCGAGATAAATTAAAGCATGTAATAACTTAAATTCTCTGCAGGGTGTTGACAAGGTAATAAAAAATAAATAAATAATAACGTGGTTTTTATTTCTTATAGGTAATTAAGGCACATTAGCATATATTATCATAATACCATTTCCTTATACAGATAACAGTTTCTAAAGCACAAAACTTTCTATGGTAGAAACAGCATTTTGTTCCATTACTTTCATACATTTCACGTAGGGACGCAATATTAGGACATCGCATTGGGCTTATATCTACAACTTTGCACTTAGGGGATAACTCTTTCAGCCAATCACATTTTTCATAACCCTTAACAATTACGTTAAGGTCTTCTAAAAGAGTTTTTACTAACCTTTTAAATTCAAGGGAATCTATGAATCCTTCTCGCCAATAGATTCCATGCTTCTTCTTCTATGTTTTTCCAACCATTTTACCTCTTTTTTTCACTAAGTGCTATTTTTGAAAAAAATATGGAGGCTTTACCAAGTAAACCTGAGTAAATTCTTTTGTAGCAAACGCAAACTCTTTAATAATAAAATCATTTTTATAGTTGCGAAATCCTTGCAAATCTGCAAATACTAAATCAGTAGTACTTATGTTAGTTTTTTCACAATGTTGGAAAACGGTTTGTATTCAATTACACAATCGTTTAAAATAAGGCAATAGGCTGCTTTTTGATCAGGTATTTGCGAGTCGCTCTCTATTTCTACGCGCACATCAATCGGACCTGTTTTCATCGTTTCATTTTGCCGTCAACAGTCGGTAATAAACAAATGTGATAGTTCTTTAAATTGTTTCAAACTCATAAGTGCCGACCGGCGTCCAAAATAGGTGTGTTGAAATCTTACTTGATGCTCGTATATTAATAGATATCTGTCTTTATCTTTATAATATACGAGCTTTAATATAAAGATTTTCATACGGAAAATAAGTTGAATTTAAAAATACCTTGACGTCGCGTAAATAACAATGATAAATTTGTGTCATGTCAGAACCTCCATTACTTTTTCGATTAGTACTACTCGGTAATAGAGGGTACTCATAAAGATCCCAGTTCCTAAATGCTACAATAATAGAACCGTTTTCCCCCCGAAGGGCAGAAAACGAATATTTAGGTTTTAGCCGAAGCTTGACCCACTGGTGAGATTACCCCCTTTGATTTTCACTTATTTGCAGTGTAACCTACCTTCAGTATCGATGTATCGTCGTTCTTGATCCAGTATGGAGTTAGTCACAGAATCCATTCCAATCCGGTCGGCCATTTTGAAATCAGTACTCTCACTATCCGCCGGCAAGGACGGAAAAGGTGGGTCAAGCTTCGGCTAAAACCTAAATATTCGTTTTCTGCCCTTCGGGGGGAAAACGGTTCTATTTAGGTGTTTGAGCCTTCGCTTGACCCACTGGTGAGATTTGTTTATATTCTGCCGGCGGCGATGGCTAGCTATATACTGTACTGTGATACTGAAGTTAAATAAAAACCAATTATGTTCTAAAATCAGTTAAGTATTTATTAGGAAACTAAACAGGTACAAACGATTGCGTTAAACAATTAGAATCATTAACAATAGGACTCTGACGTTGAATCTCTTTAAAATAGTAACGCAAGAATGTATCTTGACTCTGCCAGTTACCTCTTTTTATCACATCATCTAAATCAACACCTTTTCTTAACCAAAAATCAGTACTTGTTGCAGCTCTGCAACTTCCAGGTGATGCTTTAAAGCATAAGGATGCTGACATTAATGTCAGCATCCTTAAATAAAGTACAGATCCAACCTCTAATTACAGAAGGCGAGGCGCCTTGCACCTTACCTCTTGTTGTAATGAACAAGTTACTTAAACTATGAGATCTACGGCTATTTGAGATAATTAACAACGTATTTATCCACTTAACGAGATCAAGTCTTTCATTATCACTAGAGTTCAGTTTCCAACCTGACTGCCTATATCTAATTGAATCAGTTTTTGAACCAAATTTAGGCCAAAATATTATTGCATCATCTGAAATAATCATAAATTCAGGGCTTATATCTAATAATGTTAAGTCATGGACTCTGCGGCCCGAAGCAAGGAGTAGAAGTGCGGCCGTATGGCGAGAAACTTGAAAGAGACTTTTTACATCTAGGGCATAAGACTTCAGATAGTTAATTAGCTGACTAACTTCCCAAATATATGATTTCTGAACCGGTGGCTTACTAAGAAATACTGCTTTTAGGCTCTGCTTTATGATTGGGTGATTACTCATAGTTTCGCGCTGAGATGGATTCGCGAAGGTTAAGACAACTGATTTGTGGACTGCAATAGTTTTTGGGGCTAAAGGTACTTCATTATGAAGATAGCAGATAAATTTGGCAACTTCTACAGGTGATGGGTTGTTAACTAAACAATGGTTGTCCTTAGCCCATCTCACCCCACGTCTCCAAGCCGGTTGGTATGTTTTCAATGTAGATCTGCGCCATGAGGACTCCAGTCACTTCCTGCTATGGATTGGCCATGAGTGAACCCAACTGGCCCAGCCTGAACCTTCCATACCTGCAAACATAAGTGGCGTATCTCCGCCGGTGGTCTTCCGGTCCTTAGATCTGTTAGGTTCTGTTGTAGGTTGGGAATTGTCAGTGGAGTTTGCAAAGACCTCTGTTTGAATTCTGCTTTCCAAAATGTGCGACCCCACTTCGGTGCTACGAGGAGGTAAGTTCCAGAGCTCTGCGCCAGCTGTTGCAGCACTCTCGGGATAAGACCCGGTGGAGGGTACAGCCAACCGAGTGTGTAATGCCAGGTTCGACTGAAAGCATCCACAAAGACACTGCTCTGATCTCGAGCATCTTCGCTGACATAATTGGCTAAGACAGCTGATCGCGCACTTGCAAAGAGATCTATTTCTGGAGTGCCCAGTTGTTGAAACAGTTGTATCAGGTAGTGCCTGTTCAAGGTCCATTCCGGCAGTCCGTTCGCTCTGGATAAGCTGTCTGCTATTGAATTGTACCTTCCCGGTAAGTAACGTGCTGTTAAATTTATCCTTAATTCTCGGGCTCTCTCCAGGATTTCCTGAGTTGTGCGCAGTAAACGCAAAGATTTGGTTCCCCCCTCTTTCGTGATATAAGCAACTACTGATTTGTTGTCTGATTGTATCATGACTGTTTGGTCCCTCATCTGGTTGCCTAACCTGTTGATAACTTCCAGGACAGACCAAAGCTCTTTTTGATTGCTGTGCCACTTTAATTGATGTTTTTCCCATGTGCCCATCAGGTTCGCTCCGTTGACTGTCGCCCCCCATCCCAAGCCTGCGGCATCTGTCGTCACAAAAGTATTTGCTGGCTCTAAGTGAATTGGGGATGGATGGTGAGCGTTGTTCAACCACCATATCAACTCCTCTTTCACGATCGATGGAAGACCGTGGGTTTGATGAGGGAATTGACATGGGAGTCTGTTTGCCTCTATTTGAATGTGCCGACTGTGTAACCTTCCGAGTGGAACCACAAACGTTGCGAAGTTCAGATTGCCTAATAAAACTTTCGCCTCCCACCATGTCCACACACTTGTGTTTAAGAATTGTCTGATTATAGTCTTGATTTTTAAAATTTTTGAGTTGCTTAAGTATTTGGTGTTTAATTTTGTATTCCAAACTATTCCCAAATATTCTACCTCCTGAGTCGGTGTGAGAACGGACTTCTTGAAGTTTATGCACCAACCCATACTTTCCAGATGATTTTGAACTAATTTCGATTGACGATGGAGAATTTCTGAATTTTGATGTATGATCAGAAAATCGTCCAAGTACACGACGACTCTTATTCCCATTTCTCTGAAAAGATTTGCCACCCAGTTAGTTATTTTTGCAAACACATATGGAGCCGTCGCTAAGCCAAATGGTAAGCAAGTCATTTGGTACAAGGTACCACCGTAATTTAAAGCCAAAAATCTGCGATGCCCCTCTACTATGGGGATATGGAAATAAGCTTGAGAAAGATCAACCTTTACCATAAAATCAAATTTACTTATACATTCTGGAATTTTACAATGATTTATTAATCGAAATTTGGGCGGCCAAAGGTAGTTATTAAGCTCTTTCAGGTTGAAAATAGGTCTACTAGAACCATCAGACTTTGGTCTTAAAAACATAGGAGATAGGAAGCCAGTTTTAAAGGAACACTTCTCTACTGCCCCACAAGCAATCATTTTGTTCAACTCGGCCGCCATACCTTGTGATGATTTTATTAAGAAACGATTTGGGAAATCTGTATTAAACGGTCTTAATGGAGGAGAGGCACAAAAGGGGATTCTATAACCAGATATAATAGATAGTATAGAATCTGGAGCATCAAGGCTCTCCCATATGTTATAAAAGCTTTTCACCTGACCAGCTTGGAACTTATTTCCTCCCGTCGAATCTAGGTCTCCTTTGTTTCCCTGGAGGCGGTTGATATTGGCGCCTTCCTCCAGTCGCGGGCGGACGCATCGAGGAGCGGTCGGGCTGGAAGTGTGGCTTAAAACTGGGTCTTCTGTAAGTTCCCCCTCCTTCAACTCGTCTCTCCTTCGTTTCCTGCACTGGAATGTTTTCTTTTCGGGTGATATTTTTATGTTTGTAAGCTGTGCGAAGTCGCCCTGAAAAGAACTTCATCAGTCCTCCTTGTTCTTTGATGAGGTCCGATAACTGTGGCTCCGAAAAAAGCTGCGTGGACGAGGGGGGAATGGCCTGGAGTAACTCGTTCAGCGTTTTGTTGCTTGGCTTGTATACGCCCCTTCTTTGCTGTAGGACTTCGGCTCGTTTTCCACAAGTATATTGAAGAAGGGCGTCCGATGTCTTTCTAATAGCCGAATCTTTGGTTAAGAAGTTCTTGTTAATGTATATCTTCACTTCGGGTGAGGCTTGGTTGAAGATGTCAGTGAAGTGATGTCTTTGTTGGAGTAGCCCATTTGTGATGGCCCCTAGACAAAGGTCCATCTTTTCCAGGAGTATGGTAGACTGCCAGGGTGGTGTCACCATGGCGAGCGCACTATTCGTCTCGAGGCTGGTGAACACAGGAGTAGCTTGAAATTGCTTCTGGACATCTGCGTACCTGATATTTTGCCAACCATCACCACCCAGCCTTTGACATTGAGTTCCCTGCTTCACTAATATAGGATTAGCTGGTCCCACTTTTGCTTCCGTTTCCACAGTTTGTGGATCGAAGCTATTAAAATGGTCGATTTCTAGATCCGTCTCGTCAGGCTGAAGTGGAGGTGCCGGCCCCGCCTCGCTCGCCAAATAATCCATCTCACCACCTAAAACCGCAGGCGCGACCCACTCCCCAGATTCACTTTCTATAGACGCATGATCAGTTATCTCCTCTGCGTTTGGCGCTTGTAACTCCTTTATATGTTGAGAATTAACTTCTGAGATTTCGATGAGCCTACTTAAAATTTGGTTTTGTTGGCGCATGTAATTCTTTAGGCTATCAGTCTCTAACCTAACGCGATTGATTCCATCATCTTATTGTGATTTGATATTGACAAGATTTTTTTGAGCAGACTTGTAATCATTGACTGCTTTAGCTATTCCACCTACACCGCCGGCTAAGGAACCCAATGCCGATAGTCCCGCAAAAATAGGAATAAGTGGAAATATCCCTCCTGGTTTATAGGTATAATTCTTGGTAATTTTATGTTGTTTTTTATGAAATATTTTTTTTGCTGCTGAATATGCTAACTCTATAGCATGTTTTTTTTTAAAGCTATTTAAATTTAGCCACACGAGATTTGAATGATTTAATTCCAGCGCCGCTCCTGATTTTTGCTTTCATGATTTTATTTACCACCCAAAATGCAACTTTTTCACCTCTGCTCGCATCTTCCGACTTATATCGTAGTTTTGCCATATTTTTTAACCGTAAGTCTGCTTTATGACGATCTTGTAATTTCGAATATTTCGTGTAATAATCAACACGATATCGTGTTGCATACATGCGTTATCTAAAGCGTTGATTCCTTTATCGCCTCGTTTCAAACGTTCTTGTAAGCGAGTACCTGGATCACAGTAGTTGTATCCTGGTAAATGTAACTCTATAGGTAAATTATTTATCAGTGAGTTGATGAGTCCACTCCATTTCATAACTAAGTGAGAAATAAAAAGTGAACTGTTTGAATTAGCATAATATACATGTCCTTAGTTATTTATAACATTATTTTTATCTATCCAGCTGTTTTCCTTTGGGCTGAGACCAAGCCATTTAACAAAAACCTTATTTGATTTGCCTTGTGTAAAACCAAATTGTTTACAGTGGAGCATGTTTTTGGTGTTGAAATGTGTAAGAAGTTGATTTAAAATTACTTTTTCAAATTTTTTACTAACTGTAGGCAATACCGATATCGGTCTGAAGTTAGAAGGGTCAGGTGTACTACCCGATTTAAACAAAGGTACTATTTTACTGTGTTTAATTAAATCAGGAAACACGCCAGATTCAATAAATGCATTAAATATGAAAGCTAAATCAAGTGCAATAACATTTATTAGGGACTTCACAACATGAACAGAAATATCCCAGAGGTCTGCAGTTTTCTTAACATTTATTGATTTAAAGGCGGTCCTGGGTTCGAATACCGGTAAGGGAAAATATTTGTGTGATGAGCATGAAAATTCTTTTCTTAGTCTTGGATGTTTTCTATATACGTCTAGTACCCATTACACAAGCCTTATTGAGCTTACTATGGGCCTAGGTCCATTTGAGTAAGATTGTCCTCTAATATTCAATTATTATTTTATTTTATTATTTGTGATAATTTTTGACACTATTTCATGGTCATTTTTTGGTGGGAGACTGGTCATTTCTTGAAAACTTTTGAAGTCCATTTTCAACGATACCCTACTTCACTTCATAATTTCTTTATTGCACAAAAATCATACAAAAAACAAGAGTTCCATAAAAAAACGTGTACAAAGGCGAGCTTATCTCTAATAAGAGATCTCTTCCAGCAAACCAGGTAAACAAGGGAAAAGTTGATTGTTGAGCAGGGGTAGACCTATGTGTACAATATATAAAATAAAAAATAAAATAAATTACATACTAACTATAATACTTATAATATACTACAACTACTATTTTATACACTATACTAATACATATTTACATGCATACTACCTATAACTCTAAAGGGAGAGGTAATGCTTCTTCACACGACTTTTAAAGATATTCAGAGAGGGACTGTCCCTGATGGTGCAGTGGAGTGCATTCCACAACCGAATGGCCCGGGCTCTAAACCCGTTCTCATAAAAAGCGGTGTTATGCTGTAGAGTTGTGAGCATGGATTCTGCGTGAGTTCTCCGAGGTCTGCTGGAAGAAAGAAATTGAAAACTGTCTCGTAGGAAAGTTGGGTAGCGTGGATAACGTAAAATGTTGTAGAGAAAATTGAGGATGTGTGAATCCCGACGAAGAAGAATCTGCAGCCACTTCAACTCCCTGCGATGTTGTGACACATGGTCGTATTTGCGCAGCCTGAAGATAAAACGAATCCCGAGATTTTGAAATCGTTCGAGTTTGTTCAGTAGTTCTTCGTTAGCACTGACCCAGCAGACATCAGCGTAATCGATGAGGGGTAGAATGAGAGATTGAGCAAGAGTGATTTTGGTATGTCGAGGCACAAAGTACTGAAGTCTCCTGAGAGAGTGAAGGATAGAAAATACTCGGCGACTTACCTCAATGTCATGCGATGACCAGGACAACTGGTTGTCGAAGATTAGACCCAGGTTTTTAACTTTATCGCTATATACGATTGTGGTATCATTAAAAGTGACAGGTGGAATGGGATGTTGCTGCAACAAGTTAAGAGAATGTCTGGTACCTATTATCATGGCCTGGGACTTGCTCGGGTTGACCAGGAGTCCGAAGGATGAAGCCCAACTTCTTATACCCTCAAGATCAGCGTTGAGTGCCTCCAAAGCAGAGTGTGCATCGTTAAGAGAAAAGTGGCGATAAATCTGGAGATCATCAGCGTAAAGATGATATGAGGAGGATAGGACGTCCGAGATGGAGTTAATAAAGATCGAGAATAGAAGAGGAGAAATAATACCACCTTGAGGGACGCCTGTAAAGAGGTCACACCATTCAGTGGATATCTCTTCCGACCTGATACGCTGTTGCCGATCCCTCAAATAAGAGTCGAACCAGCTGGCAGAGAAAGAGGAGACGTTCAGAAATCTGAGAAGCTCAACGAGAATGTCAAAATCTACGCAGTTGAAGGCACTACTGAAGTCAAGTAGTACCAGCACAGTCAATAGCCAGCACGGAAAGCTGTTTGCGGTCCATGGCTACCTAGATGTCATCTGTGACTTTCATGAAAGCCGTGACGGTGCTATGACCCGGTCTGAATCCTGACTGGTACATGTTCAGCAGATTGTTTGAGTGAAGGTAACAAGAGAGCTGGATATGGACATTGGATTCAAGGACTTTGGAGAAGATGGGTAGTATTGAAATAGGTCGATACTCTTTAAAAGAGGTGGGACTGGAAGTTTTAGCGAGCGGGATGACTAATGCTTTTTCCACATGGTGGGGAAGATGCCATTCGATAGGAAAAAAATTATAACATGTGTAATAGCTGGCAGTAGTTCATCCAGGATTGTTAAAAGCATTTTAAGGCAGATTTTATCATCACCTACGGCTTTCGAGCTGACTGCTAGTACCGCCTTCTTGACAGCATAGATTCCAACATTGCTCAAGTTGAATGGTGTGGTGTCGGGTAAGGACTTAGAGCGCAGGCTCTGAAGAGTGGCTTGTTTAAATATGGGATCCATTACAACAGGTGGGGCAGAAAGGAACTGGTTGAGACCGTTGAGATCTACATTACCAGCATGTAAGTCCTGAGTCTTACCTATGCCAAGTGTTTTTAGAAACTTCCACACCTGAGCTGGTGTGTAATTTTCAATACTCTCGTGGATGTGCCGTCGCTTAGCATGACTTATTACCCTCTGACTTTTTTGTAGGCAATATTTTTCTCATATTAGACTAGAATTATGTTGCAGTTATCAGGATAATTACTTTTTGCAGAAGATTTCATGAATCTCTTAAAGTTCCTGAGAAAAGTGCATGTGACCGACGGACGGACGGACACCCAAGTGATCCTATAAGGCTAAGGGTTCCTTTTTTACCTTTTGAGGTACGGAACCCTAAAATAGTGCAGGCGTAACAGGCGTATATAAAAATGTTGTTTTGTTATTTCAATTATGGACCATGGTCTATGTTGAACGCTGCTTCGTACTTGGGCTAGAATTTAGAAAACGGGCGGTTTGCTAGGGCTTTCGTGATTTTTCGGTAGATCATTTGGGTCATTTTGAACACGCTCTCAAAATTTCAGGTGTCGGAATTCAATAGTTTTTCAGATATTATTTTTTGAAAATCTAAAAAATTTTGCTTTTTGTATGACACACACAATAACACAACACGCAATAATAACCTCAAAATAAATTACGTTTCGTTGTACGCTTATTATAAGATGAGAATACACTAAGCCGAATTATATTGTAATAAAGCTATTTTTGATTATATTTTTGCGTCACAAGCTTGTTACTTTGCGTTTTTTGGACTTTTGCTTATTTCAATGTGTTCTTTTAGATTTACTGAGATTCAGTTTTTAGTAACGGAGCGCAGAAAGCCAAATTCTTTGCATGTTTTTTTCTTTTCTTAATTATGTTTTACGGCCCTGGGATTTGGTCCTTTTAGGCCTTCATTGCTTGCATTCGCGTCAGTGAACATAGATCTTTCGTTTGAGTCGCTTTGAACACCTACTTTGGCTAAAGTAGGTTATTGTGGCTAAATTAAATTGGGTTATAGGTTAAGTTGGAACTTAAAAGAAGCAACCCCGGAGCGTAGCGGAGCGGAGCGTATACAAAGAAAAGCCAAATTTGGCTATAGTAGGTTCTTGTGGCTAAATTTCAATCGGGTTATAGGTTAGGTTACGTCCCGAATGTAAGCAATTGGCGTTTTGAAAAAAAAACTCGAAAACTAATAATTTCCGACACTTCGCGTTTTTTGATATCGTC
Source organism: Argyresthia goedartella (assembly GCA_949825045.1). Taxonomy (NCBI): domain Eukaryota; kingdom Metazoa; phylum Arthropoda; class Insecta; order Lepidoptera; family Argyresthiidae; genus Argyresthia; species Argyresthia goedartella. The sequence continues at coordinate 8,289,951 of OX463812.1, read as the reverse complement.
TCTAAATGCACCTTTAATGCATAGGAAAAATCGGAAAAAGCATGTGAAACCGCCCGTTTTCTAAAGTGCTTACCATTCTACAATTGGATAAAGTCTTGGCATTATATTGGAAAATCTGCGTTTATCTCATTTAAGTCGGTGTTTTCCTACTTGAGTTAAGTGGTAAACAAACATGACATTCCGAAAGAATCACCCAACGTAGATTACCGCAATAAGCTTTATATACTAGTTGGAATACTCGCGCACTTGATTGCCACTCAAAAATTTTTTAAATCGTCTTATTAAATACATTTATCTACACACGTATCATAAACCCTCTTTACTGCGTTCAAAAACCGCACGTTACGATCAGCATTATGTTAAACTACTTGGTAAAAACTCGTTTCGTATCTGGAAAACTACACATTATGGTCATTATGTGTAGTTTTTCTACATATAATGACATTCAAATTTCGAACGCCGACGCCCACCCGCGTGCCGTCCCTAGTTTGTTTGTGAAGTTGGTACTGACATTCAAATTTCGAACGCCGACGCCCGCCTGCGAGAAGTTGGTACTACAGAACAAGTTAAACAATTGCAGAGCCACAATGCCGGTCAAACATGCGATTCCTGAACACATCAAAGAGAGCTTATGATATGTGTGTTAATAAACTAGTGTATGTAACTGTACATAATTAGGCATTAAGCAGCTCCATTATGCAGCAGTCACATAAACTACTATTTTAGGCAAAAACGTTTTTTGACGAAATTTCTGCACACAGGTTGTCGGAGCGTCCGCCATACTAAGTCCGCCATACTAAGTCCGCCATTGTTGTTTACTATTTAGCTCAAGTATACGAACACAAACCGTACAATTATTATGTAGGTAGGTCCTAGCTCTAATGTAAGTATAAAAAAAAAAAGATCGACAGGTTCGATAATATTTGAAAATTGTACATTAATCGGAAACTCTTCCTGTCTGGTATACCAATGTAGAACTAAAATATAAGTACAATGTCCGGTTAAGTCCTGAGAAAAAGTAGAAGTTGTTTTGTTGGTATTCTTTACTTTTTTTAGTGACAAAAATGCATAGAGGTGCAATGCCGATAAATGCTATGTTACCTCCTGATACGTTATCTTATCTACTCAAAATTAACGTATTTGTATTTGTGTAATAATGTATTCTTGGAAATAAGACCAGAAGTGTTTTTTTTTTAAATTTAATCACTACTACCTAAGGAAATTCAACTCAAAATAGAATTATTTGACAACAATTTAATTTACACCATTTAACAGTTCATCCAAACGACCAAATTAGAAATTATTACAAACAAAGTAAAGCAATCACAAAATGAACACACAACACTATAACCTCACAATTACGCTAACACTAAAATTGATAACCAAACCGGCAGAGTGACGACCTAATAGCACGAAAAACGAAGCGAGAATGTGGCGGTACCGGCGGGGCATCGCCTTTTATAGTCTCTCCCCTCTACTATTAATCTTCCCTCCAACACGGCCTTTCCTGACGGGAGGCCGTCCTCGGGCTCCTTCCTCTCTAACTGTGATGGTCGGTATCCAAGATTGGCATGGAAGATTCTTCGCTGCCGGATGGGGTCTCGGGCGGCATAGCAGATTCCTCCGTCAATCCCTGCATCCCGGACGATCCAGGTTGGGGCTCGCTAGTGTCAGTCACCTCGACTACGGGAGGCTGGGTGGCGCTCGAGGAGGACTCCTCGCTCTCGTCGTCTGCATCTGCACAGAACAAAAACCAAAGCACAAAAACTTGTTCGCTCAATTCAAAACAAAGGAAGGAAACTACTTAATAGGTAGGTGCGTTAAAACAGCAATACGGTAAGCTAGCTAACTTAGCCTAGCCTAAACACAACGGATATAAAACAAACTGATATCTGTACCGATCACCAGGGGCAGTTCCCGTCGGGGGAGTGCCGCCTCACGACTCGTTAGAGATCTACGCGCACTTACGTGAGACATAACTTTGCGCGTGTGAACCGGTTCCACATAAAATAATGTTTCAACCCAAACCTTTAATAACCCATGGACAGTGCTTCCTATACAAGCACCGCACACATACATACACCACGACTCGTCAGAGACCAACCCGTGGCATGACGCTGCGTGTACAAATGCTCCAGGACCACGTATCTGAGCGTCTCCAAGACAGTGTCCGAGCATACAACGTCAAGCACGTTCCACATACCAGAATCGCATGTCTGAGCGCACTCCAAGACAGCATTCCAGAACATAAAACGTACTTTATACTGGAAGTACATCTGTCAGCCAAGACAGCTTACCCAAGTACACGGACTTCAAGATAGAGGCTATCCAGACTGCAAGGTAAAACCTCCATCGGCTGTGTCCACCCCATGCGTAAACATATCACACTAACAAAAATAACAGGACACCCAAAAAAAAATACTTTCTTGAGAACATTATCTTTAAGACAGACAGAGGCCCTGCATAATAAAAATCACCCAAGGTATCACCAATCGCCGTCTAGATATTTTGATACATACTGCACAGTGATCACCACATATTGTCATAAAGGTAGTCAGTAAGTCTGTAGTCACACATAAGTAAGAGAATAAGTCTACGAAAGGGATAATTAACAAGATAGGTTAAGGGAGTTTGCAATTATGTACTTTCCTATTACAGTGACACACAGTACCATGTGGATCAAAAATCTATGGGCTCTCACATTCGAAGAAAGCGGCACACGTCTCGGAACACCAATCTCCTCGCCAACACTGCATAACTTAAGCACATATTTGAGTGCTAATGTTATACTAAACCAGGCTCACAGCCTCCAGGCCCCACGGCCTCCAGGTACTCAGTCTCCAGGCCCACGGCCTCCAGGCTTATAGCAGAGGCCCAATTTTCCGCTTGCTATAGCCCCCGTGACAAAAGTCACGCCAGATTAGTATCTGCAGACGGTTGCACCGTCTCATATAGCCGGGAACACCCGCTGCCGAGTTATAGCATCCTTTATCCGCTACGGCTCGCCGACGCCCTCGAAGAAAGCTTCGCAGGCGTCTGATGTCCACTCGCCACGCCACAGCACCATGTGCTGCTCTGTTGCTTGGATGCATTTGCCGTAGGAACCCGCCAACAGTTCAGGCTCGTAGCGTAGGTGAGGCAGCCTTGTAAGGGCCCTCATGCAGGAGTCCAGCTTGCCAGCACTCTGCGAATTTTTAGAGAGAAACACGAAGTCACCATTAGAAAACGTCTTAGGTTCCTTACGACCTTCATTAGCATGCGTTTCCTGTCGCCGCTGATTGGCAACGAGCAACTCTGTTGCACGCTGTTGACTCAATGTGGTTAGTGACCAAAGTGTTACACGTGTTAAAGTTACACCCACAACATAATGGTTCTAATGCTGCAGAGCTCGCAGCGTACTTTATTCCACACCTTGTAATAACTTACTGTAGCAGGAAACAACTCGCTTGTGTCCTCCATCACGAACCTGCATAAGCAAAGTTCCATAACCGATAGAACTTGTATCAGTATAGAACTTGTAGATTGCAAGCACCGGTTCTTCTAGGTCTGTGCGTGCAACCTACAATTCCGGTCTCGAAAGCAGCTATTCATTCGGGTTTTTTGAGCGAAATAACAACTTTATCATGGCTCGGCCGTACCTGACCCTCGCTAATAGTCATGCCTCCCAAAACATTCAATATACTTCGCTAGGAAGGGACATTATTATTAGAACCACTGTATATTGAAGTACTCGAACCTCCCCATGTATTCTTCCTAGATTGCTTATTACAGGAAGCTTGCCTGTGTCCTAACTGTTTCGCAACATGTGAATTGCGCTTTCTACAAAACGTAACGGGTTTGCCTTTCGTGGGGATCCTACTTTGTGACGTACTAGTACGAACGGTAGACGGCAGTGTTGCCAACTCTGCATTTGGAAAGAGAGCTAGCAGGCAATGAAAAAAGAGCCAAAAAGAGCTGATTATTTTACTTAAATAGAGCTAAATAAAAAAATATATGAAATCAATATTTTAATCATTTTCACATTTTTATTAACGAAACTTAAGATAATGTCATGTCTTAACAAAGAAATATTGGCAAATAAAAAAAAAATATCGTCAAATAATCAATTATCGTCGTCAGAACAAGTATTTATTAAATTAACCACTGCTACTCCACTTGTGCTTGGTTCTTCTTCATGAGTCCCTTGGTTTTCGTAAGTTGCCATAGTTCCTATTTTTTTTAGTATATCTTTCGGCACTTCGTAATTGTGACAACATTTTTTTGCTCTTCGTAAGCCTGATCTGATAGTCAGAATCGCATTCGTTGTATCATTGTTTAGCCTGTTACGGGATTTGTTCTTGACAATATTTAGTTGACTAAATACCCTTTCAACTTCCCCACTGGACCATGGCAAGGAAATCATTGAAAGAGCCAAAGAGCACAATTCTTTAAAAGGGTTGATATTAGCCGCATTTTTGTACAATAAAACTTCAGACCAAAATGCTATTGTATTGTTTTTCTTTTCCCATGGCACTAGTGTTATGTTATTCCACTGCGTTTCTACTTTATTTATAAATTCTTCATCGTAGCCCATTTCCTGCACCAATGGTGTAATGTTCTCTTTAACCTGTTTTAAAGTATTTGAAACTGATAATTGGTTATTTTTTTTCAAAACGCGGTAATTGTCTGGTAGCCGTTGTTTAAGTTGTTTGATAAGGTCAATCGTGAAATTTACGCACTTTTCCCTGAACTGCCTTTCGTCTTCTGGTGAAAATTTATTAGTATTTGTGATCTCTCTATCTCTCTCAGCTTGTTTTCTACTCTGAATCCTAAATAAGGATGTGGAACCAAAAAATCTTCCAGATTATTAACTTCAAAAATATCAATTTGTATGGTGGGGTTGAGAACCCTTCTCCCAAGTGATTCAGTAGCCATTATTAGGTCGTTTAATAATTTGCTAGGGTCAATATTATTGGATTGGAAAATTTTCACAAGACCTTGCAAGTGATCTAAAACGGAATGGATGTATAACAAATACGCTTCATTAGTGGGATTTTGATACAGGTTGTGTAGAGTTTCTGCGCTGTAGCATTTTTCAGTATTTCTCGTGAGGTTAAAATGCAATTTTAATTCTATCCATTGATCCAATACTTTTTTCACTGCAGGTTCAATTGAAAGCCATCTTGTGGCACAGGCTTGAGTAATTTTTAAGGGTTCTTCATCATTTATAGTTAAATATAGATTTCTGTACTCATTTTGTCTGTTTGAGAACTTTGAGAACCAATTATATGTCTCCTGAACTAAATATTCTAAATGTCTCTTTTGGTAAGTGTTCGGCAGAAGCATGAGAAACTGCAAGCTGGATAGAATGACAAGAGCATTTAATCATAATAAGATGAGGTACATCTAATTTCAATTTTTGGTATACTCCATTGTGTACTCCCGTCATAACATTTGCATTGTCAACTCCAATACCACAAAGCTTTTTGATATCTAGTCCATATTCAACTAAAGCTTTTTTTACAGCCTCTGTGATAGATTCGGAGTCTCCTTTGTTTAATTCTGCTAGCGTAAGATAAGTACTGACAATCTCAAGAGATGTTTTGCTAAAATATTGGATAACTATTCCTAGTAACTTGGTTACACTTATATCGGTGCTTTCGTCAAGCAATAAGCTGTATGGTCCATCTCCAATATCATTTTTCAAGACAGAAGTAAAATGTGGCGCTAGCACATTCTTTATAACTGCAGTGCACTTAGTTCGGTGAAGTTTAATTTCGGTTTTGAATTCTTTTTTGTATAAAATTCCGAGATGATCTACCGGCAAGATAGAAGTATGAGCAGCCACAAATAATGATAACGAAGCCTCATTCGAACTTTTTGTATCGTAAAATTTGGGTTTGGTTTGATGAAAATGGCTTTGCAGCTTTAATATGTTTTTTCCGGGTAATGTGATTCATTAAATCACTTTTTTTCGCATTTAATTCACACCGACAATAGGTACAATATGCTTTAGTTTTATCATTACTAACTTCTTTCAACCAACCTTCAAATGCAGCCTCAGAGAGCCATTCTTCCCGAATTTTTTGTGTGTATGGCGTACTCGATGACATTTTGCATGTTAAACAAATAAAACAACGCAAACAACTTCTAGATCATACACAAATGAACAAAATAGAAAAAAGAAAGGAACGAAACACCGCCGCAAAGTTTTCCGTGGATTACGCTTTGATACGATTCCGGGGTATTCCCCGCCTACGCTACAGTAAGCGCTGCGTTCAATTTAAATGTAAAATTCGGATACATGCAATTAAAAATATTTTTTTCTCGGGTTATGGAATATAGCTAAAATTCTATAAAAAAAGAGCTATAGAGCTAAATACGTTTTTTTAGAGCTGATTCTTTCTAGATGGAGCTGGATTTAGCTCTAAAAGAGCTAAGTTGGCAACACTGGTAGACGGAATATTTTTATGCACCCTAGGCTTGACATAGATTAAGGAAAAATCTACTAGGTTACTTGGATGTAGTTGTGTCTGTGGCTGCTATTCTAATGTGTGGATCAGTAACAAGGCACTGCACTATCGCCGAAATCATTCATAGTCACTCCAATTGTTTTGCGATAAGGCGCGATCTACCTTCTCACACTAATCCTCAATGTTATGAAAACTCTAGATGTAAAAATGATGGTTAGATCTCATCGTAGATACCAATCGCCCGAATCGCATCCACAAATTTTTCTGCCATCGTACTATTTTTTTCGGCATAAATACCTCGCTAGTATTCACGTTTGTATGAATACTTTCCGACACAGACCCAGCAGGCCCGCAGACTCGAGGCTCGATCGGTGGCGGCTGTGCACACCCGGTGCGGGGGCGAGGAGTGTCGCGCATTGAGCCTGCTCAAGCGCATGCCGCCATGCTGGCGGCGGCGGCGTTGGGTCGCGCCAAAATTGTTTGCAGCGAGACGGCGACGACGGGTAGAACAACACCACCACACCACCACCCACAGGCCCAACTGCTTTGCGGTCTTCTAACGCACAGAGGCGAGCCAAGATCGCAGACATTTCCTGTTGCAACTGGCCTTCAGGAGTACGCTCCTTGTATCGTTTTCACTTTTCACTTCACTTTTCACATTATGATGTCGCTCACGTGAACGACTACTTTCACGTCGGCTACGACGTTATTCACAATCCGACATCTTTCACTCGTACAATTTTAAAATTGATGTAGGCGTGTGAGATAGAATCACAGGAATCCTATCTTTCACCGTGACCTCATTGAGCTTACGGAAGTCAACACACATTCTGTCCGACCCGTCTTTCTTTTTGACGAGAAGGATAGGACTTGCGTACTCAGAATCGGACTCCTCAATAATGCCCTTGTCCAAAAGATCTTTAATAATTTCGCGAACGCGAAGCGTCTCGGCATGGGACAGTCTATATGGGCGATAGTAAACAGGAGTGTTAGAGTTAAGTTTTATTGACATACACCCTGTCTTGACAGTTGAGGTCGCAGTACCAGAAATGAAAAATTTTGAAAAGTGATTTACTATTTCTAACAGTTTTTGTAACTGGTCATCAACAAGAGGCGTGTTAATTGGAATAGAAGGCTCAGATTGAACTGCCATCACCGTATCCGTGCTACGTTCAACCCTCGTAAGCCGCTGATAATCCTTGGTGCGAACATACCTAACACCTTCCCTATTCAAAACATCTGTACCTAATATGACTGGAGTGTTCATGTACTGGGATGGTACAATGAACAAGTCTACCTCGAGAGTCAACCCATCAAACTCAATTGGCAATCTTACATAAGACGTACTTTCTACTTCCTGGCTACCCAACCCCTTGAGAATCCAAAAAGCAGGCTTAACATAAATCGAGAAAAATTCAATTAAATCATTTGGCATTAATTTTGCATTAGTTGCCGACGCTCGAATATTCGGATCACTAATGCCGCGTATAATTATTGCTGAAATTAACTCGTCACTAAGACCCCGCACTATACGTAACCGAAGCAATGCCCGGCGTGCATAATCCGCATATGTAGGGTACTCGTCAGAATTCGTATTAATAACCTCGGCCAAAATATTCGCGATATCAGGTGTCTTCGGGCATAACGGCTTAAACTCCTCCTTAAAGTTTGTCCAGGAACGATCACTTGACACCCACTCGTTTAACCATGATCGTGCGTCACCCTTAAGACAGTTGCCGATACGCGAAAGGCATTCATAGTCATTCCACTTGTTACATGATTTTGCACGATCCACTTCCGCACACCAATCATCAAAATTGTGCAAATTCGGATCGAAATTCGAAATATAAAAATGTTGGCTTGACCTACCCGCATAATTAATAGAACGGATCGCATCCACAATGCGATCGGTAACCGACGAACGTTCCGGGGTTGACCTTGGATTTTTCGAATTACGTTCCGAATCGCGAGGTGGCGATCTAGATCTGTAGTGCAAACGCGACGGACCACGGGTAGGCGATATGAGCCAATCCTGTGAGTGTCTCTGACTTCGATCGCGAGGAGGAGACACGCACCTATCCCTTGACCGCGACTTGCGCCTACTTGGCGACACTAACGTACGCGTAGACCGCGCTGGCGACGGGAGACGTGCACGCGAACGTGACGATGTTCGCTGACGCCGCGGTGGTGACCTATCTCGACTCTTATCTCGATTTCTCGAACGAACCACTTGTACATTAGGACAAACCGACGCGGACGAAGCCCTAACCTTTTCTTCTAACATCCTAAGACGAAGCATTAGAGCTTCCATCTCAGAAGACCGTTCACGGCGCCTACTATCACGTCGGTCGCGACTATTGCGACGATCATCGTCGCGATACGGGCTACGACTATCACGGCGGGTCACACTGCGACCACGCCCGTGATCCGACATTCTAATTTACAAGGATTCGAACAATAACTTTGAATTTAGAGTACTTGAGGTAAGTACAGAAGAAAATCACACACAAATCACGAGAATACAAACTAACTGCCACAAAAATAAATGGAGGGAAAAAAAAAAGGAGGACTCACCCTTGACGACAACGACGACTTGCAATCCACACTCGCACGCGTTAGCAAGTAAAAATAAAAAATAACGAAATCGAGGGTAGATGAAGTTAAATGGTTATTCAAATCATAATCCGATAAAATCACATGTAAAACTAAGCAAGTGGGCAAAAGATTTCGAATCCCACTTCTGATCTTGGAAATAAGACCAGAAGTGTTTTTTTTTTTAAATTTAATCACTACTACCTATGGAAATTCAACTCAAAATAGAATTATTTGACAACAATTTAATTTACACCATTTAACAGTTCATCCAAACGACCAAATTAGAAATTATTACAAACCAAGTAAAGCAATCACAAAATGAACACACAACACTATAACCTCACAATTACGCTAACACTAAAATCGATAACCAAACCGGCAGAGTGACGACCTAATAGCACGAAAAACGAAGCGAGAATGTGGCGGTACCGGCGGGGCATCGCCTTTTATAGTCTCTCCCCTCTACAATTAATCTTCCCTCCAACAGTATATAATTAATGTGAGCGCACTATTTACGCGCCATTTTGTTTGTTGAATTGTGTCTTCGGTGTTTGCCGTTTTTGCAAACGATGTGGGGTACGCAAGCCCTACTGTTATGGTAGCGTACACGCATAGCATGGTCGTTATTTCTTATACTAATGAGGGACTATTTTTTGACTTTGTACATATTACGCTACCATAACGTACAGCGGTTAGGAGTATGCTTAACCTCTCAGTATCCGAACGCATCAATAGCTGCAAAGTCAAAATACCGTTGGTTACCACGCGCAGCTATTGATGCGCGGGTGACGCTGTGTTTACAAACCGGTATTTTGGTACAATTTTAGTGCATAATGTTGGCATGCTTGGCAAGTGTAAATGCGGCATTAGTCAAACTCTACCATGAACATATTTGTCTGTGGTCTTTCGTTGAAAAAAATATTCAGACTGGAAAAAACAAAATCACTTTTTCTCGCGCGCGATTTTAGACTGATCTTTTCTGAGCTTTTATGGTGAATATTGAATTGTTTCTATCAGAACACACAAATGTTTTTATTGTTTTGAAAAGGTTATCTTGTGTAGATTACGTAGGTATCAAACAACATGTATATTTGTTGATGTTTTTCTCATGTCGGCTAGATTTGTGTCGAACGTCCTTACGTTCGACACAAATCCAGGTTACCAGACGCAACATCTGAGAAAAAGCCTGATTACCATTGAAAAACCCTGACATTTTCTCGAATGTTAGCTTTGTAGGTAAAAAACATACTATTTTTTAGATCTTGTATATTACAATAACAAATAATGATATTCCTATTATTTGTTATTGTAATAAACTAGATCTAAAAATATACCATCCATATTTTATTAAACATTCTTAAAATCCTGAAATTCCCTAATCCGGCCGGAATCCTGGGATGAACCTGAAAAGCCTGAGATCTCAGGCCAAAGCCTGATATATGGTAACCCTAGTCGAGAGGGAACATTTTCATAGAAGTCGGTGATTCTCATGTCGGTACAAAAATAAACTAAGGTCACAGTGACATTTTTTCCGCATAAACTAAGAGAGGGTTTCATTAGCTACTCAGATCTACAATTCGTATACTTCTATGAGTTACCATTCCAACAGAATCACTTGATACGTCAGTCAAGTGCCGCGCGCGGGTGGGCTCAAAATATGCCGTGGATTTCTAGCTGTTTATTCGCTGTGGTTAATTTTTTTTTTAATTTATTTATTTACACAAAATTTTACATAGTTACTCATTATGGGAACACCACTTAAACCACTGGGGTTTGTGTGTGGTGTGATCTACTCATTAATTATCGTATTTAAGTTAGCAATAGCATTATTTTAAATATTCAATTACATCATTAATAAATCAATTACATAATATTCAATGGTATTCATGACATTCAAAAACATAATTTTAAAATTCAATATAATTAGTAGGTACATTTCTCAAGAACTATTCCGTCTTTCTAGTTTTTCTGTAAAGTGTGATTTGAGTTTAGCTTTGATATTAGTTTGACTGATCGAGTCTCTAATGTCGGGAGGTAAGGTGTTTATTAATCGCGTCATCATGTATGAGCTCGTCCGCCGGCCATAGCTATTGTTTGCGCGCTCGGTAACCAGTTTACCTTGCGCCATTCGCCTGGTAGTGACCAGGCGAATGGCGCAACCTGTAGTGACAGGGTGATTGATTTTTTGACTGTCTTTGTAGTCAAAGAACTGCTCTTTGAGGAGGCAATAGTTGACTTTGTCAGTGACTGGTAGTACTCCGCAGTGCCTAAAAAGTCGGAGATCATCGTCGTCATGGTTGTTTTTGATCTGAGTTGGGGCAATCATTTTAAGTAATCTATTCTGTAATTTTAGGATTAAGCTAAGGTATGTGCTATAAGTACGTCCGTAGCTGGAGAGGCCGTAAGTTATTACTGAATCTCCTAGGGCAATCGAGCATGCTCTTGAACACCTTGAACTGTCACATTTGCTAGGAATAAGCATCATAGTTTTAAGCATGCTCAAAGCAAACTCCAAATATAAATGCCATTTGCTAGCGTGCTCTTTGCTGTTGGAGCTGAATACAATCATAATTTTACTTGCAATTCAATGAATGCAAAAACTTCTGTCATCCTCAAAGAAGACTAAAGGGTGAAAAGAAATTTGGGTCCGTGCTCAAAACGTCCGTGTTTGTGACCTTGGAGCAATAAAAATAAAATAATACTGTCCAATAACGATCGATGCAATTGATCGATTGATTACGGGTTTAATAGTTGTTTTTTTTTTACTGTTCTGTAGTTAAGTTGAGCAGCAGTAGTCATAGATAAAAATGTACAGTGGTTGTTTTCTGTGACGCATGCCCGCCCCGCCATATTGTTTTTCTTGTGTGTTTTTTAATTCGAGTCTATCAGTTTATTACTGATTCAAATAGGTGTTCAATTCAAGTCAATATGATGGATTTGTGATCTGCGAATCTGTGAGAGAGAGCTTTGTGCTGGGCCGGGACACATGATACATAATACAGCCACAAAATGAAGGCTCTGTTTTTATTGTTAGCTTTTTACCTTCGTAATGTAAGTGCGGATAGGAGTTTCATTTGCGGGAGTAATTCTTCGGTGACTACACGAAGCTGCAGTGAACAGGTATTTAAATACTACTTCTGGCTTTTTGGTTGAATCCAGTTGACGGGAAAATCTTGACAAGGATATACAAAAGTGAATTATCGATTTTAGGAGTACCTATTTTAGGTACTCTCGCAATCGCAACGCAAGTCCTTGGAGAACATTATTATTTTATACAAAATAAAACGTTTAAGACTTGAAAATGATGGCATAGAGCAACACTACACGATACCGGAATAAAACGAAGAAAAAAAAATCGACAATTGTTTTACTCAAAAGTTTCACATTTCTAAAACAAAAAAAAAAACTACACACTAACGCTAACGAAAGGCGGCCTATAAAAGCGTTTTTATTTAAAAGGGGCTGGTTATGCCTCCTTATCGAAACTCTGACCTGGGCTTTCTTTTTTTGCCCCCCTTATCTACACATTGACCGATTTTTGTCATGCTTTAATTTTCGTCATCCAGGTATGAACTTTGTCCAGATGTTTCTGTAGAGTGGCTGAGGCGGTCTTTGGATTCTGGCTAGCGGTCAGCACAGCTGTATCGTCTGCATAGGTAGCCGTCATCACAGTTTCTGAATCGGGTACATCTGACATATAAATTAAGTTAAGGGTCGGGCCTAACACTGATCCTTGGGGCACTCCAGCTTTAATTTCAGAGAATGTTGAAGTGGAGTCGTTAATTTTCACACAAAATATTCGGTTCTCTATATATGACTTCAGTAGCAGGTACATGTTATGTGGCAGTAAAAACCCTTCTTCACCCCTTCTTCAGCTTGAATAGCAGTTCTTCATGCCAAACTTTATCAAATGCTTACTGTACATCCAAAAATACCCCAGAACAGAATTGTTTTTCTTCCATTGCTATGCATATTTCTTCGCACACTCTCTGCACTTGTTCAACTGTTGAATGCTCTCTTCTGAATCCAAAATGGTGTTCAGGAATTATTTTATTTTCCTTCATACAGTGGTCCCGACGGCGCGATTTTTTTTTCTCAAACACTGGATATAAGTGTTAAGAGGCTAATTGGTCTGTAAGATGATACCATATGCTGTGGTTTTCCAGGTTTTGGAACCATAGTTATTTGTGAAACCTTCCATATTGCAGGATAGTATGAAGTCCGTAGGATTCCATTAAAAATGTAGTTCAGGAACATTAAAGCCTTTTTTGGTATATGTCGTAAGACTTCAGCAGTGATCAGATCGAATCCCGGCGCCTTTTTAAGTTCCAGGTTCAGTATTGTTCGACGGACTTCCTTAGGAGAACAGCAGCATAGTGGAGGACTCAGTTGTAGATCAGATTCGAGGTAGAATCTGACTCCTTCATCTAAACTTTTAGTTGATGTGGTTGGGTTTGGTGTAAACACGTCCCTCAGAAACTTTTTGTACGCCTCAGCTCTGTCTTCTTCAGTTTCCGCCCAAGTACCATCATCTCTTTTTAATGGATATTGCGCCAGCTGTGGATTCTGGGTGGATTTGATGGCTTTCCATAGGGAATATTCGTTGTTGGCTTTGGGGCTTAGTGATTCTAGTTGATGCTGTAATGTGTCATTTTCAAGTTCTGCTAAATACACTTTCAGATCTTTATTATGCTTTATTGAAAGCTGTCTTATCTGACTAGTCGAGAAGTATGCCATACCCTTCTAAGTTTTCTTTTTTCTAGTACTTTGCTTCTGACTTCCAGAGGTAAATTGTAGTTGACCTTGTTAACTTTTCTTTCAGGTGGTGTACACTCAACCAAGCTGCAGTTTGTATAATATTTGTGACTGGACTGCAGCTGATTCAATATCATCTTCTTATTTTAGCGAGACGTTTAAGTTTATGGTTTCTTCTAAATACTGCCGGAAAGCATCCCAGTCAGTGTTTTTGTTATATAGATAAGGTCTTGTTGGTCTATCAATCAATGTTGTGCTGATAGTAGCAATGACCGGAGTGTGGTCTGAAGAAGAATCAAGGCAGCTTTCAATCTTCGAGTAATAGGAATATTCCCATATAGATAAAGAAATCCAGGAGATCAGGCAACTTGTTGGGATCTGTAGGACAATACGTTGGTTGGCATGTTGTAAGTACCTCCAGTTTGTTTCCGTTATCACTTTTCTTGAGGGTCTGCCATGGGTTACTGTTAATCGGGAACCCCATACTGTATGTTTAGCGTTCCAGTCAGCTCTGGCAATAAATCTGCTTCCCAGAGTCTTGAAGTAGGTTGTGAAATTTTTATCCGTAATTTCAGGTTGTCTTTTCTTCTTTGGCGGGCAAAATATGGACGACAAGGTCAGTGTGAACCATGTTTGTCTTGAATAATAATGGTTGTCGCCTGTATTTGGGTTGTAGGGTATTCAGGAATCATTTGATGTTTGATGTTATTCTTGATAATGATTGCACTTCCTGCATGAGAGGTATTATCTGGATGGTGAGTCGCATAAGTACAATATCCGTTCATTATGAATTTTACAATTTCTGTGAGATGGGTCTCTGACACTAGTAATATGTCCAGATTATGAAATTTAATTAAATATTCTACTTAATTTTTCTTCATAAAAAGACCATTGATGTTCCACGTGGCAATGCGTAAGGATGCCATGGACGAGTTTGTTGATCACTGTAGTGAGTAGACCCATTAGGGTGCCCATGTGATCAATGATGCGATCCAGCTTTTCAGCTTGTTTTATGAGTATATTTTCTAGGCTTTGAGTTTTGATGTTCTGACCTGATACAGCTTGTGCATAGGTAGTTTTATTGTTCTGGCGAGTTTTATTTTCTTCATTTGGCTCTGGCGTGCATTCATATTGGGGTGTTATTTTGCTGGTCATCGCGGTGTGGTTCTAACTTTCGCTTTCTTATTTCTAAAAAAACTTTGCATCCCTTGTAATTTGCAGGGTGGTCTTCTAGACATAAAGCACATTTAGCCGGAGTGTCTCTAGTTTTTTTTGGGCAGTCAGTGGTGTTGTGCTTTTCTGCACATTTCACACACTATATGGCCTCATACAGTTGTTGCGTGTGTGGCCGTATTGTTGGCACCTTTTGCGTTGGGGGATGACGTTTTTCCGTTTCGGGTCTTTTATGATAACTGAGGTGTGGTAAATAAACTTAAGCTCCTTTAACATTATTAAATTAACATTCTTATTGTTTGGGCCTGGCTCTAGATTAACGAACCATGTAGAAAGGGGCGTTTTGGTGGGTCCATGTCTGGCATTGATAATTTCCCCTTTAATTATATTTCCAGTGCTCTCAATTGCTTGTTAAATCTCTTCAGTTGGTGTAGACGAGTGAGATTTCTGATCACAATTCTATAAGGTTGTTCATCTTTGTAGCTGAAAGTATGCCCAATGATATTTTTTTCACGGAATAAGTTCATTTGACTTTTATATTCCTCGATGTTACTGCTGTTACTCGTAACTTATTTTTAGTCACAACTTTGTATGAATAAAGAGAATGTTCCAGGGTTTCCCCAATTAATTCATTTAGTTTGGTGATGTTGTGAACGCCTTAGAGCATAATTGGTGGGGGTTTTCGGATTTTCTCTTCAGCAGCTCAGGGAAGGACATCATCATTTTTAATTGATAGTGAGGAGTATGCATTTTTCAATGTTACAATATCTTTATCAGGGGATATGCTTTGATTAGATCGAAATCGTTTCTATCGGTTTTTGTTCTGGGAAAGTATTGGCATAGTTTGCCAATCATTTTCTTGGTTAAAATTTTGGTTGTTGGGAGCTAGGTTTACATCTGATTGGTTTCCTGTTTTACCATATGATGTTTGTTATTTTTATTGCCTCTGCACACTTTACAATAAAGGGTAAAAATTTTGAATCGTTGTTGTTTGAATTGAGGGGGGGGGGGTCCCCCCTAATATAGTTTTTTAAGTTAGGAAATGTATACTTTTTGAGATATGAATTTTTCAAGTTTATTAAAATTGTAGGTTAGGATCATCCAAAATGAACGGAAAATGAAAAAAAAAACACAATAATTTTAAAGGGGCCAGTTGTTCTTGTTTGTAAATATCGAGAGAATAAGAAAAGACAACATTCGCGAAACTACTAGAAAAATGAATGGCGTCATGAACGCGGCTATTTTGGTTGGTCATTTTTCACCCACAAACATACAATAATGACATAATATTGACAATATGTCATAATCTTGACTAAGTAGTTATAGTTCCAGACATTGCCGACTCATCAGAAACCAGCCCTGCTTCCCAGTACTGGCTGATGCAATCATGTGGCAATAGGATGTTTAGACTAAGTTAGCCAGACATTTTAGCATGATATTGAGGCACTCTCGAATGAGCTTCTTTGAGGTCCTCACGTCTTACCTAATTAGATAAAACTCTCTAATTGTGTAATAACCGTGTGTTTAGTAATACCATTAGCTTTTTAAAAAATCATCTTTTGCGTTCCCAAAGTTACTGGCGCAGCCGGTAGGATTACTGGCTGTTGGCTAGCAAAATCTAAACGCGAGTGAAACCATATCTACGAGCTTCGCTATTCGAATTTAAGGCAGGATCTCAAACTGTTGCTGGTCACCTTAGTAATCCTCGAGCCAAATAAATGTGTTAACTGGAGCTGAAGAATGGAAAAGCGGTGAGTCAAATCCTTGTCCTTTTCCTCAGTTAGGTATTCTGTAAGTGGAATTTTAATTCTAATAAAAGAAAGGTAGTAGGTATTTATATTAAGATAACTCGTAAACTTAGTTCTAAGTAGAGTCATAGTTATAACTACTTACTTCTATTGTGATTATACTTTTTGTGTGTGTGTTAGTTATAAGTAACGATGGTAGATCCACAGGCACAGGCCGCCATGCCCGCGGTGGTTAACTTAGACATTATCCGGGACGTACTAGCCCTAATACCACCATTTACTGGAGATTCGAAGCTCCTGAGCCTTTCCTTCGAAAATGTAAATTTGTGATACTCAAGTACCAGGGTACCGGGGAACGCAACGCGTACCTAATGCTATATAACAAGAAAATTAACAGGTAAAGCCGCGGAATTAATAAGCGAGCGCGCTGATTTTGAAACGTATGACGAACTGAAGGTTCTATTAAAACAACACTTTGGCGATCCTCGCAGTGAGGAATGCTTGGCTATTGAGCTAGAGACCCTAAAAATCCGACCGTCACAGTCGATTTCTGTTCACGCATACAGGATGTTAGGTCCATCCTCCTATCCAAAGTCAATCAGCGCCCGGAGGCCGAATTAAAGGCAGCAAAGAAAAGATTATTTATAACAATACTTCGCTGAATGTCTTCTTATACAACTTACCTGAGTACTTGGTCCGATTAGTTCGCCTAAAGGCTCCTACTTCGCTTGAGGAAGCACTATCCCACATCTTGGAAGAAAAGAATTTTGAAGAGCAGTATGCTCTCCGCAGCAAAATGCTGCATTCCATACCTTCATCCAATCAACCGGCTAACCCCATCACTCAGACGCAATACCCCTATAAGTCACAATTCTCGGCACAGCCCCCAACTCAACCGCCACCATTTTACCCTCAATTCAAGTTTGGTATTCCAAACCAAACTCCCAAAACCAGTTTTCCCCACTCAACCCCCAGCTTATAGAACACCTCAATTCGGCTATAGGCTCCCTCAGTTCAGACCACAGCCTGGTCAATTCGGATACAATCCTCCCTTCACCCCACAAGGCTTCAGGCCCCAACCTGGTCAGTTTGGATATGTTCAGCATGCCCAGCCGAATGCTAAACCCGATAATGACGTGTCCATGAGAACTGCGCCTAACGCGCCAGTTCCCCAAAGATTCCCCGCAAATGAACTTTACTACACCAATGACGAATTTGAACAGTATGATAGCACAGAAGGTTATCAAATAAAATCAAAATCGTTTATTATACACATAGGTTTGAGACAGGCGTTTACAAGGTCAAATAATTATGATCTGCTATGGTCTTAAAGGTTTACAAATCAATTAAATAGGTACATTATTAACACATATAATGTCAAAAGATAAGTTAATGTCAAACTATGTATAAGTAGATATGTAGGAAACAAAATTAAAAAAAATATAAATAATAACCAACTACTAGAACTTATTGCGAATACCATTATGTCATGACTCATGATTAAAACATAATTTGTTATTCGTTCGGATGTGCCCTTAATATGTCTAGTTTTGGTCTGTTAGGTACTCTTGCACAGTATAATATGCCTTTGCGACTAGCATCTTTTTTAATTTCGATCTAAAATGCATGACATTGTCTATATCTCTTATATAAGTGGGCAAATTATTAAATATTTTTGGAGCCATTCCTAAGACGCTTTTACTATAAAGAGCCGTCTTATGTGATTTTGCCGCTACCTTGTTTTGGTGTATAAGACTTCTAAAACTACCAAAAAGATGTCTGTTGGATTTTACAAAAGAGGCTACCTCGTAGATGTACAGACATGGTAATGTGAGAATTTTCAATTCAATGAAATGTTGTTTGCAACTGTCTGTAGGTTTTAGATTTTTCATAGCATGGATGCTCTTTTTTTGGGATTTAAAACTTGGCCTATGTCGGTAGAATTAGCCCAAAATATTATACCATACCTTAGTGTGGAATATACATAGCCATAGTAGGCACTAACAACCTTTTCTTCATTCGCTATCTTTGATAGTACATGTAACGCATAAGAAAATTTATTTAGTTTTTTGCAAATGTAGTCAATCTGTGCTTTCCAGTTCAATTTATTGTCAATGGTAATTCCAAGAAATTAAGTTACTTGTGTTTCGTCTATGATGGTGTTGCGATAATGTATGTCAAATTTATCAGGATTAGCCCTTTGTCTAAAATGCATAATGTAAGTTTTTGTCAAGTTTATAATTAAATTATTGGATGTCATCCAGTCAATTATTTTTTCTAATGAAGCATTTATTTGCGTTTCTTGGCAATTTTTATCTTTCTCCATAAATAACGCCGTACTACCATCAGCAAAGAGAACAATGAGGTGATTTACTACTTTTGGAAGATCATTTATGTACACCAAAAATAGCAATGGGCCTAGCACGCTACCTTGTGGAACCCCGAATTCAGTTTGACGTAGACCTGAGGTATATACTTTTTCAGTAGTGCAATTAGGACAAATCCTCTCTATCTGTGTTATGATACGGTGGACGCTTACCCAGTACAGGAGTGTGAGTACGCGCGCGAGTCGAGTCGCAAGTGTCTTTCGAGCCCGAGAGCAGCGAAATTCCCCAAATTCAGAATACTAACGAAAATGAAAATCTGCAAACCATTAAATTTTCGGATAAGTGCCACAACCAAAATTCACCCACCATAATACAGTTGAATTCCCACAACAATCTGAGGCTACCCTACATATATATTCTCGAAATAAATGGTAAATTTATGTTAGATACAGGCAGCACGCGATCGTTTATAAGCCCTAAAAAGGCCAACGAGTATTTTGCTAACTACAAACAGTATGAGCCATTTACTGTTACAAGCACCCACGCCTCGAGCTTACGCAATGAAGTCGTGGATATACCGTTTTTTTATAATTTTTAAAGTTGACGTAAATCACAAGTTTTTCGTCTACGATGTCGACTCAAACTATGACGGATTAATTGGAGTCGACCTTCTATCCTTACTCCAGGCCGATATTTTCCTAAAAGACAAAGTAGTCAGAACAGCCTCAGTTATCATTCCCATCGTTTATCAAACTCAGTATGAGTACAAACTTGAACCCCGCACTGAGTACAGCTGCCCACTAACTTGAAACATGCCTGCCATTCTAAATTACAAGCAGTTTGCCCAAGGTATACGCATGCTCTCAGCAAAAGTACAGTGCGAAGATTACCTCGCTACAATAATTTTACAAAACGCTACCGAGGACGTAGTAACAAAATTAGACGACGACTCATGCCTCGTCAATGTAAACAGTGTCGACTTAAGTAGTACGGAGATAGACGAAATATTGACGGATAATCTTATGAAGTTGCGTTTGGACCATCTAAACTCTGAAGATCGTGAATGCATAAGTAAGTTGTGTGAAGAGTACAAAGACATCTTCTACGCTAAAGAGTTGCCACTTACATTCACCAACCAAGTAAAACATAAGATTCGTACCGTGAACGAAGATCCCATCTATGTCAGGCCCTACAGACAGGCATCAGCTGTAGCTGAAGATATAAATTGGCAAACCAAAAAATTACTACAAGACGACGTTATCAGGGAGTCCCATTCCCCTTGGAATGCCCCCGTGCACCTAGTGCCGAAGAAACTCGACGCATCAGGCCAACCAAAGTACCGCATGGTCATAGACTATCGTAGGCTCAACGAAATAACTGTTGATGATAAATATCCTCTTCCTAACATCTGCGATTTATTTGACAAGCTTGGCTCAAGTAACTATTTTACAACGCTGGACCTGGCTTCAGGCTATCACCAAATTGAAGTTGATGAAGATGACCGAGCCAAAACAGCTTTTTCGACACAAAATGGGCATTACGAATTCAAGCGCATGCCCTTCGGTCTCAAAACGTTATCCGCCACCTTTCAACGCGCTATGGACAATGTATTGAGAAATTTGCAAGAAATTCATTGTCTTGTTTACTTGGATGACATTCTGATTTATTCAAACGGTCTCCAAGAACATCTACGAAAGCTACGGACAGTATTCGATAGACTCTGCCAAATGAATTTGAAAGTTCAACTAGACAAATCGGATTTTTTACGTAAAGAGGTTCAGTACTTAGGCCATACCCTTACGAAAGACGGGCTAAAACCCAACAATGACAAAATCAAATCAGTGCTGAATTACCCCATACCACGTACACAGACAGAAATCAAACGATTTTTAGGATTCATCGGTTTTTATCGAAAATTTATCAAGGATTTTTCAAAAATCACGCAACCTCTCACAGCGTGTCTAAAGCCTTTCAAAATTGTAAAGAACTGCTCGTCAATGTCCCAATACTACAATACCTAGATATGTCAAAACGTTTCATTGTAACCACCGACGCTTCAGAAGTGGCTTTATGCGCGGTACTGTCACAAGGTCAAGTGGGAAGCGATAGACCGATCGCTTATGCTAGTCGAACTCTCACCGATACCGAGAAGCGTTACAGTGCGATTGAACGTGAATTGTTAGCTATAATTTGGGCTACGAAACACTTTCGACCGTACCTCTACGGCAATAAATTTGACATTTACACAGACCACAAACCTCTCCTTTGGCTCTATCAGTTAAAGGAACCAATCAGCAAGTTGACCCGATGGCGTTTCCGGCTCCAAGAATTCGACTATCGTGAAACATAAAAATGGAAAACAAAATACCGCCGCCGACGCGCTATCGCGAATCCAATTGAACGCGTTAGGTAACCAAAACGCTGACGAGGATAGTTCAATGATCGTGAATGTAGACGAAAGTGAAATAAAATTACAAGATATCACAAAACAGATCTTACAGTTAACCCAAAAACGTCGTGAATCCGAGGACTCTAAAACAAGCACCATATCCGACTCCGAAAGAACAGCTACAGCATCCTCAGTAATTGAAATCTTATCAGCAGACGATGATGAATCAGAAATTAAGTATTCGGTAAAATCGGAATCAGATATCACTGAAACTATCCACTCCGCTAAAGACATGGAATCGTACGGAATACCCATTTTGCGAGAAGCGATAGAGACCAAGCCAAATCAGATACTTGTGTTCAGTTGGCATTCTAATAAAATGCAAGTGAGTGATTTGTCTAGGGACAAACAGAAAGTACTAGAAGTATTCTTACCCCTGAACAACTCGGAAATAATCAAGGAATTCCTGAAAAGGTACATAAAACCAAAAACCAAATATTACATCTATTTTGAAGAAGAACAATACCGAAAGGATTTCTGTAAAATCATAATTGAATTATTTAAACAAGGAACAGTGGACTTTCACGAGTGTACCGATCGTGTGGTGTATATTGAAGACGAAAAAGAACAACGAGCTGTGATGTTGAAGTTACACGAAGGAAAGACATGCCATCGCGGCATCACGGACACAGTAAAACGAATAAAGCGTAACCACTCTTGGCCAAATATGCACGAAACTGTATCCGCTATTCACGAAACTGTATTCTTGCGAAAAATGTAGAGTCACTAAATATGATAGAAAACCCATAAAACCCATCCTACAATTGACTCAAACGCAAAATGCCCCTTTTTAAGAAGTATTCATAGATTTATTCTCCACAGAGTCAAAATACTATCTCACTATACTCGATGATTTCAGCAAGTTAGGACAAGCAATAGAAATCCCCTCCAGAGCAACACCAGACGTAGTTAGAGCCATGATCAAGTACTTTTCCTTTTATGGAACTCCTCAAAAAATAAGCTGCGATCCTGGTTCGGAATTGAATAACGAGCTATTTAAAGAATTGACAGAACTATACAAATAGAGCTACACATAGGTACACCGAACAACCAAAACTCGATGGGTCTCATTGAGCGTTTTCATTAAAAAATAATTGAAATATACCGACTAGCCAAATTTGAGACGAAATACATGGACCCAGCGACAGTCATGGCTTATGCTATTATGGCATACAACAATACAATCCATAGTGCAACCGATTTGACGCCATTCAAAGTTGTTTTCGGACACGCCGAATTAATTACTGCATTTAACTTAGACTTCGATAAAAACTATAAACAGCAGTTTCTTAGAGACCACCGAAAAATAACACAAACACTTTATCAAAACCTAAGTGATAAACTAGTCTAGTCTAAAGGGAAAGTACGCGAAAAACGAGGTGGAGAAACCACACCGGAATTAACGAAAGAACAGATTGTCCACGCTAAAGCGGTCAATAAAAGACAAGATAAGGACAAGCCCAAATATCAAAAGGCTACTGTTGTTCAGAGAAATGTATTACCAATAGAGACAAGGGGCAGAGCCACAAAAGTCCCTATTAAAAATGTCAAACGTCCTCCTCAGGTGGTGTATAATCCTGCTGGTCTGGACGGCAATCAAATCACACCAGGTCTCCACAGCCAGGACCTTCAGGCCTGCAAAATAGAACATAACCCTGGATTATTGCCGGTAAAGCTAGGACACGCATTTCTCCAACGAGATAAATGGTTATTAGTTAAAACAGTATCATTAAAAGGTATAGAAACCGATCTTAAATTTCACATACAAAAATACGCCCAATTCGATATATTACTAAAACGAAATAAATACCCACCTTATGAAACAATAGGCTTAAAAGCCCAAGCTGAATACCTCCGTGATGAAGCCTTGGAGAAGTACCAGCAGTTGGTCCCCTCAAAGAGAAGTAAGCGAGGTATTCTTAACCCTCTGAGCTCTCTTATTAAAGTAATTACCGGTGATCTAGATCAGGAAGATGCGGAACGTTACGATCATATTATAAGTAATATTAAAAATCGGGAACAAGCGACGTTACAACGTGTCATCTTAATATCAGAAATGTTGGACCACTTTTTAAACTCTACAAAAACAATAAACGACAATACTAAGATACTGAGTAACCTCTTTCGTCCAAACGCCGCTTGGAGAAGACGTGCTATCAGTTGGTCCGCTTAATTTTATAATAAGTAATAAACCGCGATACCGAACAATAGTCCTTAAATTCTGCTGTACCAAGCCTACTTTGGTATACTCGCGTGCTAACAAATCTGTGCATCCCAGTGACTTGTGAAAGTGAAAGGCAGTCTGCCCACACGGCCAGCGCAGCCCCTGCCCCCCGCTAACCTCAAGTGTGGTTGAGACGGCCTGCGGATATTTCGTCTCGCTCGCCCAAGCTGCGCGAGCGCACACTACAGCGTAGCAACGTCAACAACAATACAGTGTAACTACGACGTTATTGCAGCGTCTTGCCTTCAATCCCGAGAAGAAAAATGCTGAAGCGGACCCCTCCACCAGGCACCAAAAATCAAGCCAATCTACTACACGACGACTGTGCAACACCGATGTCTCAACACTACCAGTCAGATCCTAATCTATCATCGACTGCCGATGTCACCAGGTCCAATAAACGAATGAGAGTAGACTTTGATGCTTCTGACGGCATGGAAGACTTCAAAAGTACTATTCTTAACCTAATCAAAGACCTGAAAGAAGAGCAACAGCAGCATTTCTCAAAATTGAGCTCCTCTATGAACGAGATAATAAATCAAAATACTCGTCTACAAGAGGCTGTCGATTTCACAGCGAAGAAATACGATGAAGTCATAGCCAAAATGGATGATTACGAAATAGAGAGAACTGACAATCGCAATCAAATCCGGGATTTGCAAGACAGAGTCGATCAGCTTGAGCGCCAAACACGATCCACAGCTATTGAAATCAGAAAAATCCCCAAATCCAAGGACAGTGAGACCAAACAAGATTTAATTGAAACAATTACTGGCATCGGCGATGTTCTTGGTGCAACAATCAAGCCCTTTGAGATAAAGGACGTATACCGTTATAATACGAAATCAGAAAAACAAGTGATAGTCGCAGAGTTTACGTCTACAATAGCCAAAGATTCCATCTTAAAAGCCGTTAAATCGTTTAATAAGGCTCACAAAGAAGATAAACTGAATACGACGCATCTGCGAATCGATGGACCAAAAACAGCAGTGTTTATTGCAGAGAACCTGACTGCCAAATCCAAGTATCTATTCTACCTCGCACGAAGTTTTGCATCAGCGAACAACTACAAGTTCTGCTGGACATCCTACGGGAAGGTGCTCATGCGTAGAGATAACGGAACCTCTCTGATTCGCATTAACTCAGAAGCAGACTTAAGGAAACTCCCTGAAGAAAAGTGACTCACCGAAAAGTGCCCCAGATATCGTATCTACAAGTGCCCAACCATAAAACTATATATTTTTAGACTAATTAAGATAACACAGTTACTTACACACCTACCACAATACCCTTCTATCACTCCAACTACACCTCTTAACACAAATACACAATCATGCTGTACTTCAACCTTACTGACTCACCCACACCACCTAGCTATCTATCGCTTAACGATCACAAATACAAACCATCAGAAAACCGGAGGTAGATCTGTGCACATAGTTGCCTATGATATATTAACAGACCAACAACGCCCTATTATTGATGTGACTTTATACAAAGCATCTCCTTGTGGCTAACAAAACGTTAATAGATATTGTGGATGATTCAATCCTTATACCATGCACACCCGTCTATAGTCCAGAATCTTGTATTAACTTCCTGGGTGATGTTTCGTCAAACTTCACTTTCATAACACAAAATATACGGAGCATAAATAAAAACTTTGACTCATTTCTTGTGCTACTGCATAAATTAAAATTCAAACCAGATCTTATTATATTGACGGAATGTTGGTTGAGTGAATCATTTACAGGCATTATTTTGAATGGATATGAATGTCACTATTCAAAGAACCATCTTAACCAAAACGATGGTCTGGTGGTCTTCGCAAGGACGGGTCTCAGAGTAAACATAACAGAGCCACCATTTTCCAATTCCAATTGTCTGTTAATCGAAATAGATAATTTCCTGTCTATCCTAGCTATTTACCGTCCACCGTCTTTTAAGACGGTCGACCACTACAATAACTTTTTTACTTCACTGGAAAAAGTAGTGGCTACCTGCAAAGGCAAGAGTTGCATTATTACGGGGGATATTAATATTGACATATCGGTGGATAATAAGGATGACCGATCAGATGAATATTTAAATCGGACATCGCACATGGGTTTTCATCCAGCGTACTTACTTCCTACTAGAGATACCAGCTGTCTTGACCACTGCCTCCTAAAAACTGTACTGTCTTCACAAACAGTAATTTGCTACCCTGGTATTACGGACCATGACACCGTTTTGTTAAGTATTGATGTCTCTAAAAGTTGTACACAACGAAAAAAAATCAATACCACAAAAACTGATATAGTCAATCTCACCACAGATCTAATAAACACGGACTGGTCCGACTGCTATAATCTGACCGACGTAGATATGGCTACCACAAAGTTTCTGGGGACTTTCACCGAAATCCTGAAAAAACACCAATCGCTTAAAATCTCTCGCAGTTCGGACTTTATTATAAAACCCTGGATATCTCCTGGACTTCTCAACTGTATAAAGCGAAGAGATAGACTTCACATAAAAGCTAGGAAAAATAAAAATGACCCTGACATCCAAAACAAATATAAGAACTACCGAAACTACTGCAACAACACTATCCAGAATCTCAAAAATGAACATGACAAACAAATGCTACAAAACTGTCAGGGTAGTAAACAATTATGGAATGCAATAAAAACTATTTGCAATATGGAATCTGGGAAAACAGAAAACACAAGACTTCTTGAAACCGACCTAGACCCATCAGCTGCACTCAACAAAGTTAACCAATACTTTTCAACGGTGGGTGACTCATACGCAAACAATATTCTCGACTCAATTAAAATGACCGAACAACAATTAGCTCAAGAAGTACCGGCAACAATAGCTAAAAATGTAATAGCGAACTCATTCTATCTCAACCCCACAGATGAGTCAGAACTCCTCAAACTAATTGGTAGTCTGAAAAACAAATCGGCTCCAGGCATAGACAATATAACCAACGAGATCCTTAAACAATCAAGCCGGGCTCTAGTTGGCCCCTTGACCTACATTTTCAACCTGAGTATGAGCTCAGGCGTGGTTCCCGATCTCTTTAAAGTTGCCAATGTTTGTCCTGTTTATAAGGCGGGTGATCCATCGGAAGCTTCTAACTATAGGCCTATATCGCTTCTAAGTACTCTCTCCAAACTTTTAGAAAAACTAGTAAATAAGCGACTTCTTAACTTCCTAGAAACCCATGGTCTACTGGCCCATAATCAATATGGCTTTCGCAACAATATATCTACGGAGGACGCCATAATGAACTTGACTAAAACTGTCGCTACTAAGCTCGATGAAGGTTATAGGTGCCTGGGAGCTTTTCTCGATCTTGCGAAAGCTTTTGATACCGTTTCTCGTCCAATACTCTTGAGAAAATTGGAGCTCTTGGGTATACGTGGCCTCCCTCTCAACTGGTTTCACTCATATCTTTCAGACCGCAGACAAAGAGTTAAAGTAAACGACTCCTACAGTGACTACGCGAACATTAACTTTGGAGTTCCCCAGGGAAGTGTTTTGGGTCCATCACTTTTCCTCATTTATATAAACGATCTGTGCCGTCTAGACCTGATCCAAGCGGACTTGTTTATGTTTGCGGACGATACTGCCATCATATTTCACGGCAAGAGCTGGTCAGCTGCAGGTGCTGTGGCATGTGAGGGCATGAATAGGGTTAATGACTGGCTCAGACGAAACCTCCTTACCCTCAATACATCTAAAACCAAAATAATTTGCTTTAGAATCACACAAAAAACGGCTCCAACTGCTGAAATTAATATAAAGACGCACTCATGCAGAGACATCAATAACCCCTCCTGTATGTGCCCAGCTCTCGAACAAGTTCATTGCATCAAATACCTGGGGATAACTATTGACGAAAGACTGACATGGGGGAAGCAGATTGCATTACTATCCGGTCGAGTTAGAAAACTAATGAACATTTTTAGACGACTTCGGCAGGTTGCTGATACCAATATTCGAAGGCTCGTCTATATTGCCCTCTGCGAATCCATTTTAACCTATGGCATCTTGATTTGGGGAGCAGCTGCCAAAACAGTCCTCATTAGAATTGAATACGCACAGCGAGCTCTTCTCAAAGTAGCTTTTAGCAAACCATTTAGGTATCCCACCGATTGCCTATACCAAGATTGCAAGCATCTTAGGGTACGACAACTGTATGTCAGCGCTGTGGTTCTTAAATATCACAAATCTGCTCTAGATACTGCTGCTGATGCCGCTGCACGCCGAGTGAGATGGAAGTGCCCCCGGACACGCACTTGTTTCGCACAAAGGTTCTACACGTTCCAAGGTCCTTATCTCTATACAAATATAAATGATGAACTGAAGATATTGCATCTAAGCAGGTACAGGTGTAAGAAGCTGCTTTTTGGATGGCTGCAACAACTTGACTACTCCAAAACAGAAAACCTTCTCGAAATATGTAAATAACTCCTTCTGAAAAAAAAAAAAAAAAAACTACTAAAATACTTACCCTAACACCAGATGAACCAAATCTACTTATTTACAAACAAACACTCACATACATTATACACTACTATCTACACACACTCACTACACTCCACACTAACACCAAACAGTTACTCAACCTGCTTAGTGGCCAAAAGCCCGGTTAACGTCCGACCCCAAGACTCGTAGTCGCAGGGCTAGCAGGTACACCAACACTAAACACTTCCCATTTTATATTTTTCTTGTCTTACAGAATTTGCCTTTCTTATTTTATTTTTTATAGAATTAAGTTCCATATGTATTTGTAAATGGTCTGGAAGAGACTAGACCCCACGATACAGGGAATCCTAGTGTGGGGTCTAGGGCTTAACCTATTTGTAAAACTTCAAATGGAAATAAAGAAAATTTATTATTATTATTATTATTATTATTATAGCAAGAAACGCCAGGCAAAGTTAACAGACTATATGTGTTAATAGAAATAATTTCATTACATAAAATAGTTTATCAAATATGTACATATAAAAAAAAAAAAAAATATTGTGAGTAACCGTTTGAATCAGATAGAGACCACCATTAAAAACTTAACATTAAGAGGAATTAACGCCGCCCACGATACCCTGATGCTTGGAATGTGTAACCTATTTATAAGTAATTTCAGAACAATTTATGTAAAACTGAGTGAAGTAGAGACGGCAATGGCCCTGAGTAAAGTATCTGTATTACACAAATCTGTAATTAATCCATCAATAGTCCATCATAGTTCAATATTGTAATCCCTGAACATCCTTTCCTTTTGACTCATGACAATAAGTCCCGCTGAGTAACTCAGCCATGTAGAGAAATAACCGCCGACGAGTTCCTCTGCATAAATAGGGAAGTTTTAATGCATATCCAGGAAACAAAATGCGTGGAAAAACTGATGCAATACCATTCTAACATTACGGGCTGTCTTGTACGCGTTATAAGACCAGACAAGACAAGGTTATTACAACGAATTACAGCCTCTTCGTGGATCCTGTTCACTAGGGAGCCTATGATCCTGGCCCAAACCTGTAAAGGTGACGTTACGCGCACGCAGATATATGGTGCGTACGTAATAACTGTATACCCTGAATGTGACATTTCCATCGAATTCGTGGAATTCTCTCCTGATGAACAACTGGAACCCGTCGACCTACAAGGAATCCAACTGGACGATGTAAGACACCTTAACAACATGTTGAGGACCAGCATAAACGGCGATCCAGGTGTGATCAAAGTGAAAAGTGTTAGTGCTGCGACCATCCTTCTCTATATTATTGTGTTAGTTGTAGGTATATGTATATTACTCTAAGTATAAATATGTGCTAAAGCTTCGTAAGCCTGTAGGCAACGACGTCGAAAGGGAGGCCGCTGTACCACCCTTATTGTTAGCACAATGAATAGTCTTAAGATGTTATAAGTAGTCACATCCAGTGATATCTTGCTAGTTTTAAGTGACTACGTTAGGTTGAGCATGTGACTCATACATTTCCTATATTTTAGTGTGTAATTCGAAGTTTTCTGTATTTCCTATATTTTAATGTGTAATTCGAAGTTTTCTGTATTTCCTATATTTTAATGTGTAATTCGAAGTTTTCTGTATTTCCTATATTTTAATGTGTAATTCGAAGTTTTCTGGAAAAATTAAAATTTTAACCGGATAACTTCGAACCTAAGGAGGGAGAACTCATCAGAAACCAGCCCTGCTTCCCAGTACTGGCTGATGCAATCATGTGGCAATAGGATGTTTAGACTAAGTTAGCCAGACACTTTAGCATGATATTGAGGCACTCTCGAATGAGCTTCTTTGAGGTCCTCACGTCTTACCTAATTAGATAAAACTCTCTAATTGTGTAATAACCGTGTGTTTTGTAATAAAATTAGCTTTTTAAAAAATCATCTTTTGCGTTCCCAAAGTTAACTAAGTATGGTCTTATTGACATTTCATTACGTCAATTTTTACGGTTCGGTCACGCAAATTGTCCAAGTTTTACGTTTTGTTTACAGAAATTTGGTATGAAAAGTGACTGCCAGCTATCCATAAAACACCCCATTATAATCAAATTCGACTAGAACGATATTAAAACTAATCCCAAGTTGTCTAAAAGCAAAAAAAAACTAAGTTCTTTTTCCTTTGCGCCCCCTTATCTTCACTCCAACCGAACCAGCTCCCGCCCTCTTATCGACACTCTGACCGAAAACTCACAAGTGGAATCTATTTTGTTTTTACCACATATGTACTTCACATAGCAAGTAAGGGTCCAATCGATGACAAAAACGAATAACAAAAAACAATCAAGCAACAACAGAGTGTCACACCTTTACTATATTACCCGGCATAGGCACAGTTGTGCCCGTGTTTAGCCAGCTATTCATTACTCTACTTTGTGTGACAGGTGACTAACCCACCGTCGCACCTATGACAATATGAAGGTCACCTTTTATTTGCCACTAATGCTACATTCACTTAAATACCTCTTATACTTCCTTCAACTTATTTCTTTATTTGTTCAACACTTACAGATACTCGGCGAAGATGGTGGGGACTATGACACTTGCACCGTGGAGTTTTTCCCTTCCAACAGTGACGTCTGCAAGCTGATGGACTTTGGCCCAATGACGACTAATGCCCACATTGGTGGCGTAAGCCTAAAGCCCTACATACTGGAACAGAATATTACTGTTGATGGCACAATCTTTGCTGTGAACTATACAGTTTTGAATATCTCATTCAGCAACATCAAGTGGAAGAGTAAGTTCTATGACACTTTAAGTGTAATTTGGTGCAGTAATTAAAATACAACTTTTAAAACTTGTTTATTGCTATATATATATTTACAATATACACATATTTTTTGAATGCAGTAACTGAAAATTATTGCATTAATTTTTGTTATAATTTATTTATTCCTGCATTGATAATAATTTATATGTGATTTTTTAACTATTTGAGCACAACCTATTTTTGAAAGAGATCTAAATATCAATCTGCTAGTTTCTTCGGCCTTCTTCTCCCACAGTGATCTTATGTAGAGAAGTGGCACAAAACTATGATGTTCTAAGTATACTGTATTATATCTACAGAAATAAAGAAATTTAGATTTTGGTTCAAATTGCTTTTCTTTACAGACATGAAGTTCCGTTTCCAGAGGCGCAAGGGACACGACATAAAATATCACTGCAGTAAATTCACCATATCCAGAGAAGTCACTGTAAAGGACCAATCCATGCTCTATTATGATTGCTACTGGTCTCGGAGCGACCAGGACTATACTGGACAGAGCTACACCCTAGAATTTGAGGCTACCGATGATTATGTGGTCAATCGAGGGAAATATCTGTTTAACATACCATCCCTGTCTATGCTGAGTAAGTATATTTTTTATAAGCATATTTTTCTTACATACATTGTAACAAATAAGATCCAGAGTTCCAGTGCCCCAATCCCACTAGCTAAAACCTCTAAAACAACATGTCAGTTTCTTCGTGAAAAGGACAATGTCGAGGTGTGTCGACATACCATGCGGCAATTCCGCGTCCGAATTTAAGTTCCGACGTAGATTGTATCGCACATCTAGAGATGCGTTGCCGCCGCATACGCCGGATTGTAGTGAAAATAGCATTGCAGGCGTAGTCACGCCAAACTTCGGTCGCGGACTTTCGGTGTAAGGATGGGCCTATTAGGTGTGGAATGAGACAGTCACATGTTCGAAAGACAGTTGTATATTCAGTCATGAATCATAATAAAGAGGCTATTTATAGATGTAAGTAGGGTTCAGGTGTGCATACACTACACCTTCCCCCTTTTTTGAAAGTAAAAAATATGCATATAATTTTTATGACATTTAACAATTTAGATCTAATAACATCAAAACAACAATCTAATAAGTAACTAATTTCTGTAAAAATAACAATAAAATAAATCACCTGTGTAAAAATATCAATTGAAAATTTAAAATCTGTAAAAAATATAACAAATGAAAACCTTTTTTATTTTTGTTTGCCTGATACAATTTTTTCAATACTATCAAAATCAACTATAACCATTTATTACTATTTCTCACCCCTTTTTAACACCTATTTTTAAACAACTTCATTAAACATTAAAGTACATTGATAATGATTACATAAGAACATCAGGTTATGTATTTTCTAAAACTAATTTTGAATACACGAAATAAACGAATAAGTACATACACAAGTAAATACACGAAACTAAAATATCTATCTGTTTTAGGGGTAGGGTTGACGACATGAACGAATTTTATACATTTAAACAAAATAACACAAAATCATAAAATAAATGAAACGCAAAACAAAAGTACATATTTCTCAATCCTTCATCAAACATGAGAACGTTTTATTTTTAACACATTGAACTTTTACACAAAATTATAACAATTAATCAGTTGCAATTTCAAAACTCCACATTTCTCATTCCTTCTAAATCTCTTTCCTTTCTTCACGCATTTATTTACTTTTGTCAAATTTTATTCCATAATCACTAACTACTTTTTTGTTTATTTATCCATTGCATACCTACTTCCATCTCAAAAGAAAATCGTCACATCTTATAAAAATATAAATCTTCATTGCAAAACTATCAAAAATATACTCGCTTTTCATAAACAATCGCTATCAATCAAAGTCTCTATTTTATTATAATCTCCTTATCACTTCATATAGGTACTTTAATTATCGGGATCCGGACCCTTAATATTCACATGTAGTGAGTGCACATTTATAGGTACTTTTATTATTTATTTATTTATAGACGTCTTATGGTACTTTTATTATTATAACAATACTTAAATACATATACTACTAGTACCTGGCTCCAGGTCTACCTGCCTGAGCCTGCTCGCGAGCTTATTAGGTCATCGATATCCAACGTTCTCACAAAGGAAACTCGTTCACATCATGATCGAAGAGGAAGGATTCGTGCCTTGTACCTTGTACCTTTGAGACTTTGATGAAAATACAATAACATATCGGACTCGCCAATAGTTACGTACCATACTAAAAACATAACTTATACTCAATCAATACGAATCCTTCGAATTTTAAGATATTCTGTAAAGATTGGATGATCATTCCAACTTTTCTCGAAAACTTAACAAACGAAGTGTTCCCAACTAACTTGCTCTGTGGCCTAGAGTAACAATCCCGCACATTCCAGACCTTCTCTCAAATTCATACTTTTTATTCCTAACGACAACAATAATCTACATTCCCAAATCCAAACAAAAATATAACTTTCTTAGGTAATACGTACTCACATAACATAACTTAAAACTTGCAAATATTAAATAAATCTTCACATCAGTGGTTAACTTTTCGTTCCATTTCATTTTCATACTTTTCAACTCTCACTATCAACCAATATTTTCTCACTTTTATGAAGTATCCGAATCCGAAGTGACCATATCCGCTGGTCAGACTATAATTCTATTAATAAACTCGAATGCAATATGTCATACGTATAATAAAACCCATTGTCCAAAAAACACATTGACGCCACGACGTCATCGCCCGTGTCGCACGCAGCTCGCTCGGAGTCAGCACATCCTGGGAACCGTACATCTCCCAGCTGCGCCTCACTTGACCCGTACGGTTACGCCCAGCGCCCTGCTTCCACATCATCAGGCTTAGGAAATCGCCCGGCACCCGGCAGCACAAATCTTCTGTAATATTTTCTTTTCTCTTCTTGTGTAAATATATTCTTTCTTCTATAATTATCTTCTTTCTTCTATTTATCCGTCTTCTTCTGGCTGCAATCCGCTAATCTCTTCATAGGTCATCCCGTTCTTTTTCTCTATATATTTATCTTCGTTATATTTCTCGTTTCCAAGTTCTTCAAGTATTATTTAAATATTATTTGAATTTATTTAATCGCCATTCGGCACAGCACTACCTCGCGAGAGGTAGGCTGGCCTGGCACGGTCGCCATGTAAGGATGGGCCTATTAGGTGTGGAATGAGACAGTCACATGTTCGAAAGACAGTTGTATATTCAGTCATGAATCATAATAAAGAGGCTATTTATAGATGTAAGTAGGGTTCAGGTGTGCATACACTACATCGGCATGGTGTGTCGACACACCTCGACATTGTCCTTTTCAAGAAGAAACTGACTAGTTGTTTTAGTGGTTATAGCCAGTGTTGCCAACCCCAATCTAGACTAAAACTGCAAACAAGCTTTCAAAAAGCTGTAGAAAACTGTAAATTTCTACTTACAGAACTATAAATCTACAGCTTTTCTTATTTTGTATTATTTATGTAATAGCAGTAATCAATAAAACGACATAATAAATCAATAAAAGGACATTGTCCATTTTCGGCTAAGAGTGGACAGAATGTACGAGGTAATACGAGATAACCACTGATTATAAATAATTCCATTACGAATATTTTCGATTATCTAGTTGTGTAAATCGACAGTTAAAACTTAAAGGGAATTTATGTGAAACACAGTCTTTAATCGGTCGACCGGACGACATTTTAATTTCGGTATTGCCATGTAAAAACTTAATAAATCACCAATTACACATAAATCACTTTGTGGTCTCTAAAGTAGCACTTTTAGTACCAATTTTTCTTTCACATAAATAAAGTACATCAATGCAAATGCATTAATACAATACATGCGCGATTCGTCGCATTAATCGTTGTTCAAAGTGACAAAAAAAGCTCGATTTGTGGGTAAACTACTTATTCATGGCAATACTAGACAAAAATAAAAATACACAATTGTCAGGTCACTCACGCCACAGAACACAATACAAACCTTTCGTTCTGTGTTTACCGTTTCGATAATTCGTGAATATGTTTGTTTCTACTTTGGCTTGTTATAATGGACCCCGATTTGTTTGTTGATGTGTTATTGTTATTGAAATGTTATTTTATTTGAACATAACCTCTCAGTAGACATACAGGAAAAACTCACGACACAGGCATATTGACACAAAATAATTACTGTTATTGGTTTCTTACCAACCTGTACTACAAAACCTAATAGTTAGGTTCGATTCAAATGTCTGTTCACGTTTAGCCGAAACGCCCATACAAAGTGGACAATGTCCTTATACTTGTAATGTACTTGTCAACTTTAAATCTTAACAAATTTACAATATTTCTACTAAGACTTCCTCGTTTTCAATTTGCAAATTCTCCTCATTTTCAGTTTAATTTGTATTCTTGAAATCGTACATATTTTATTAAATCTCTTTAAATGCTTATTGGTACCATTAACTCGAAACAATTTTTAATTTCTGATTTTGTATGTAAAGTGCTTTTTATGGTGGTGGTAGACAGTTTATTGCTAAGTTTGGTTTTCACAAGTTTTTTTTAAATTTATTTATTTATTTATCCACTAACGCCACATATATTAAGCAAACCGTGCCTTAGACGTTGCTAAAACCGAGTTGTACGGCGTAGTATTATATAGAAAAAACTGTAGATTTGGAGGTCTGAACTAAAAACTGTGACGATATAGACAAAACTGTAAATCTACAGTTAAAACTGTAGAGTTGGCTACACTGGTTATAGCTAGTGTGATTGGGGCACTGGAACTCTGGATCTTATTTGTTACAATGTATGTAAGAAAAAAATATGTAGTGAAGTGAGACGCACTTGTCCACGGAAAGATACTAAAGCAAAGGATTATTGATAGAGGAAGCCTTTGCCAGGAGGCAAACTGGACTCCGAGAATACTATATAACTCACGAAAAGAAAGAGAACAACAATAATTGAGCAAGCGAGTGAAGCATCCAGTTTCGAGATTGACCAAAAATGCTTTTGTCCGTCTGTTTGTTCTCGCCTACAGGTTGCATTTTGAAAATGGGGGGGGGGGGGAGACGGATTTCAATCAAATTTAAGAGGCACACTAAGGACTTAAGATGTTGCGGGAAAATACAAAAGGGGGAAGTGGAGGGGGGAAAAGGGGGGAAGTTTGTGGTAGCGTCATGTATGGATGGATTTCCATTTTTGAAATTGAAGCGAGGTCTACAGGTCTCACAGAACCACTAGTAACAATAACTTAAAATTTAAAAACACCCCCGACATAAACATTTACTTACAACCACATACATTGCTTCTGGCCCCACACTAGGATACCCTGTGTCGTGGGTACCAGAAACAGTATTGTCACACACATATAAACATCCAAGACCTGTTTTTTTTTCTATGCCCCCAGCCAGGGATCGAACAAGGGACCTCTCGCATGGTAGGTAGAGCCACAACCGCTGCTCCACAGAGGTCGTCAGACGACACAATCAATTAAAACTTCAATCTAAAATTTGGCTGACATGTTTGTTTGTGTGCTCATAATTTTCGAACCACTGATCCGATTTTATTAAAACATAGCTAAGAACCAACGCAAGGAAGCCATCTATAATTTACACAAAACCGCATAAAAATCCGTCCACCCGTGAGCGCTAGAGAGCCACAGACAGATACCCAGACAGACATACGCTTCAAGCTTTCTTCGGGGGTTAAAAACTGACACAAAGAAAGAAGAAAATGGGTTAATTTATTGTGTATTTCTTGTCTGCAGATCCGAAAAACGTCGAAGAGTGGAAACCGTTCACATGCATTGAGATGCAGACAACGCAAATGAAACTCCTTATAATGCCACCACCAGCCGGCTTGGACATCATCGAGTACCGCATTGACGTCATGAAGGAATGTATGTATAGTATTTATATATATTTTGGGGTTTGTCGCAGGATAAGCTGGGTCCATAGAGTCACGAACGAAGAAGTTCTGCGGCGCCCCGAACGCTCCCGAGAGCTCACATTGACTTGACCATAAAAAAGAAGAAAACAAGCAACTTGGGAAAAAATATTTTTGTCATGGGCGTTAACTTTTGAATCCTTCGTTACGCTCAGGATTTAACGTAGAATCCATTGCTTCACTCTGGATTCAATGAACCGCCCTCGCCGTAAATACTTCATTTTGCTCCCTTGAGACACAAATAATAACTATTGATGGGAATGGCGCCATTTCTGATGGGAAGAACACGATTATAAGTCGCGCCACACGTTATGAGCGGTGGCCTTGAATGCGCAGTAGTCACTTCTCAATACCTGAACATTTGCGCAGTAATTCCCGCCAACATCGCCCAGCGCTCTTAATTCATGGCGCGAAATATACCTCGAAATGATTCTCTCAGTTTGATGCCCTTGAATATCTTTTACACACCGAACTAGTATGAGTATATATTCACGAATATCCCCCAGGCGCCGACTGCGCCACGCCAGTCATGAGCAGCCGCCGCAAGCTGCGCAACCACACGGAAGTTGCGACGTACGAGAACTTGAGCCTGCTCCGGGAAGATGGAGTGTATTACTTCGTGGTGACGCCGGTCCACGAGCGCTGTCGGCGAGGGGAAGTCCCCTGCCAGTCGGTCGAGAGCCCCAAGTTCAATATACGTAAGTGTTTGCTGTTACGCTGCTGTGTAATAGTTGAGATCCTGCCACGTGAGGCAGAGATCCCGGGTTCGAGCCACGGTTCGCACAACCACACGGAAGTGTACACGTACGAGAAATTGATTGCTCCAGGAAGACAGCGTCTAGTACTTCGTGGTCCCAGCAGAGAAGCGGTCTTACTCGTACTGTTCGGACTCCAGCAGTGATCAAAGCAGTAAATTCACGAATACAAAGAAATCCCATTTGGAAGTAAAAACTGTCGGCTCTCCAGATGAGGTTAAGTAGAACTACAGTTAAAAGGGCATTGAATGAAGACCTTGGACTACGAGCATACCAGAAAAAAAACTGCACATTTGCTTAACTCAGGCACATGAGTACGGAATATGAATAGAGACAAACCTTTGAAGGAGCGTGCAAAATTCTTACCTATTTTAGTAGGGATGGCAAAAGAGAATAAAATAAACTGTTATGATCTTAAAACGCGACTGAGGGAATCAGGGAGGGCTGGTTCGGTTACGTGATGAGCTAGCAACTTGTCACTAACTGTTCCTATAAATACTTACACCAAAATTGCTGAACGTGGCTGTAGGATTGCTTATGCGATCCTGCAGCTCTGGCTACCCCTTTATGGGAATATCGCTGTGAATATATGCATATGCAAATGACTTTCGGAAACCAAACAGCAAAATATTTTTAGATTCACCCAATTTGTTATGTAATAAAATACTAATAAAAAATACCTAACTAAATAACACGGTTTGTGCGATAGGTATTATCTGGTATTCATTAACATTCACCTAGTAGACTCCTTGGGATAAATGAAGCATGAAATATCTTTTCTTTTCCTCGTATTGTTTATACAAATAGTACAGTAAAAAACCATTCTATTCCAAATCGTACACTTCTTAATCTTAAGACTTATAACTATTTGCTGTTTATTCCACTTCAACCAATTCGATAAGGTAGGTGATGAAACAAATAATACGTGATTTGTGCAGTGCAGGCCCTCTGTTTGTCAACATCCCGGACGAGCTTAAACTGGTTTTATCCGGTAACACAGCGGCTAGATAATCTAGCTCGCCGTATGATTGTAGTAGGCTACCTGCGACGGCGTGATTCTATCAGCCTTTCTCTCTGTTCCGTTTCTTTACTGATGTGACTCAGGTCCGAAGAAAATCTGGCTCACCATACTTCGTCACCATAATTCATGTTTTGCCTTGGGGTTTCCTATTCGGGCCCAACTGAGGTGTATTTTTGTGAAAAAAGGTGTTAAAACAAGTGCACTAGTGTACCAAACACAGTCCTAACAAACGTCGTGGAACCTCCTTCACAGATAATGTTCAAAAACAGACACTGGTATTCCAGCAGGACTCAAGGCAAAAAGCACTCAAAATCTCTCCTCGGAATCGACAATCAACACGAAGACTGGCCCTCCTCGAGTCCAGACTTGAATCCATTGGATTATAAAATATGGAAGTACATAGAGGAGAAGGTCTGCGCTAAACTGATTACAATTTGGAGTCTCTCAAAGCATCCCTGATTAAAGCAGTGGCCAATATTGGCATGGACGTCGTGCGTGCTTGTATGTCGATGACTGGCCGCGCAGATTAAAAGGCTTGTATTGAAAATAGGGGAGGTCATTTTGAATAGTTTAAATGTCATTTATTTGTAACATTTCGTTTGATACATAAATATTTGTATTACAGAGATTTTTGAGTCTGTAGGCGCCTGTCCTAAGTAAACCAGGCCAGACAGACCTACATAAACAGCCTACATGTTAGCAAGGTCAATGCATTAGCCTCGTAGGCAACCCCGTTTCTATATATAGCTAAGACTCTGAAATAAAGTAACATTATTACATAGCGACTACACTGTCTTTCTGTTCCACCTTCCATATACCTATTGCTAGGTTTAGGTGACTAGTCATTCACGACATTGGTGACCCCGACTGAAAAAACACACTTCTGAAATAGCTTAAAACGGAGTTAAACTACCGAAGCTAAGATGACTTTGGACAGCAACTGCAGCAACACAGGATGCAACGCCACAGCAGGCGGGACAATAACTTCAGCAAATGGCGAGCTGGCTTCCATCACCGTCGCATCGAAGATTCCCGAGTTTAGTACAGAGATGCCCAGAATCTGGTTCCCGCAGTTTGAAACAGTCATGGCGCCTCAGAAACAAGGAGACGGGAGCAAGTAAAGCCTGGTTGTCTCAAAACTCAACAAGGAGGCAATCCGACAAATTTCGGACATTCTCGTCGCACCTCCTGACACCGACAAGTACGGCGCCCTTAAGAAGCGACTTTTGGCAGTTTATGAGGAATCAGAAGAGCGGCAATTCCAGAAACTGGTCAGCCAGATCGAGCTTGGGGATCAAAAACCATCCCACTTACTACGCCGCATGAGGGAGCTCGCAAAGAACACCAACGTCCCTGACAAAACTTTAATCAATTTGTGGACGTCAAGACTTCCAACTCACGTACGAGCCGTCCTCACAGTCAGCCAGGACCAGAGTTTGGACAATCTAACTGGTATCGCCGACAAGATTATGGAGATCAACAACAGGTCAGTGTTATGCGAGATAACCAGCGGGCAACCACAACTGATGACGGAACTGTTAGCTCAAGTCAGCAAGCTAACTTTGGAGGTCGCAGCACTCAGAGTCCAAGCCAACGAGCACGGTAGAAGAAGCAGGTCCCCTGGCAGATATAGGAGCCGTTCAAGATACCAACCCAGATCAAGGTCGTGTCGGTCAGCCATGCAACTGGAACAAATCATCGTCATCTTCGGAAAACTAGAGCCAGCGTTGACCGAGGCCGTCGTCAACGCTATTCTCCCGGCCTACAGACTCTGCGTTACCGACCGAAAAAGTGGTTACCGTTTTCTGGTCGACACAGGCGCAAACATTTCTGTCCTACCAAAGAAAGGGCGACCAACTAGGTCAACGTACAAGTTATACGCTGCCAATGGGACGGAAATAAAAACATACGGCGAGAAAACGCTTACGCCGACCTTAGAATGAGGCGACCGTACCAGTGGACTTTCATCGCTGCTGACATCGCTCAACCAATACTCGGCGCTGACTTTTTAGATCATCACAATATTTTGGTCGACGTGCGAAACAAAAAACTAATTGATGGAAGAACAGGACTTCTGACTTCAGGAAACATAATCCAGTCAAACACACCGATTCTTCGTACCATCAAGCTTGAAGTCAAATATTCGGAGATATTAAAAAAATACCCAAATATAACCAAGCCAATCAACGCACTCGCCGAGCCAAAGCAGGAGGTCAAGCACCAGATCATCACCAACGGTCACGTAGTCCACACCAAATGCCGGCCATTACCTGCTGACAAGTATCACAGAGTCACGCAGGGGATCGACAAGATGTTAGAGATGGGTTTATGCCGTCCATCGAAGAGCCCCTGGTGGTTTACCACAATCTTTTTCCGATTCAAATTAGGTTCAAAACAAGAACATCACCATGGCAACCATTTCCATTCCAATTCGCCATAATGGGCTTTATTTATCTAATACCAAGACTTGTTTTAAGACGGTCACGGTAATTTTTCGGATCAAATTGGGTTCCTAATCTGAATCGGCATA
This sequence comes from Argyresthia goedartella, assembly GCA_949825045.1. Taxonomy (NCBI): domain Eukaryota; kingdom Metazoa; phylum Arthropoda; class Insecta; order Lepidoptera; family Argyresthiidae; genus Argyresthia; species Argyresthia goedartella. The sequence continues at coordinate 8,248,684 of OX463812.1, read as the reverse complement.
AGACGTTGTGGTAACCCCCTGGTCTAGCGCACTTCACGTCGTTAAGAAGAAAAACGGAGATTTAAGATTATGCGGAGACTACAGGAGTTTGAATGCAAGCACGGTTCCAGACAGATACCCTTTTCCCAGGATAACAGATTTCACATATATACTACCTGGAACAACCATCTATTCCCGAATCGACCTCCAGAGGGCTTATATATACTACCTGGAACAACCATCTATTCCCGAATCGACCTCCAGAGGGCTTACAATCAAATTCCTGTTCAAGATATTGATAAGACAGCCGTAATTACGCCGTTTGGTTTATTCGAATTTCCAAGAATGCCTTTCGGGCACGCAATGCTGGGCAGACATTCGTCAGATTCCTCAGTTCCGCGCTATCAGGACTTGATTTTGTTTTCGCCTACATCGACGATATCCTGATAGCATCAAAATCAGAAGAGGAGCACAAGCAGCATCTGGACGAACTGTTCAAGAGGTTAAACGACAGCGGCATCACACTAAATCAAGATAAATGCGAGTTCGAACGGGCTGAAATCGAATTTTGGGATACCTTATCACGAAAGATGGAATTAAACCACTTCCAGAGAAGGTCAAGGTCATCCAAGACTATCACCGACCCAAAACCATTCAGGAATTAACACGTTTCCTCGGCATGATTAACTTCTACCGACAAAGTTTGCCTAAAGCGGCAGAACACCAAGCAAGTCTCAACAAACGCGCGACGCGTCACAATCATGCGTCGACAACAATGCGAGAATAACAAATGGAAACCCCTTTCATTTTTTTCCAAGAGCCTCAACGACGCCCAGACGAAGTACAGTACATGCGATCGGGAGCTACTGGCAATATAGGCCATAACATATTTTCAACCCTACATCGAAAGAAGGGAAATCATTATATTCACCGATCACAAGCCGTTGTGTCATGCTTTGACAACGAAAAACGTTTCGGGCAAGAAAGCGAACGACCCAAGGCGATTACGTCACCTACAATACATCGCACAGTTTACCACGGACATTCGACACCTCGCCGGTAGCGAGAACCCAGTTGCTGACGCGCTATCAAGAAAGACTGGGACGAGATCGCCGACTTGCAAAAAGGCGACCCATAACTTAAACAGCTGACGAACGAGGGCAACGCTAAAATCAAGAAAATTGAATTTAGCCACGGAAAAGAGATATGGTGCGAAAACTCCGCAAACGAGCTTCGTCCATACATTCCAGACAAGTTGCGCAAGTTCATTTTCAACAACATGCACAACCTGACGCACCCAGGAGTAAGGGCCACAAGAAACCTCGTCTCCAAACACTACTTTTGGCCAAAAATAAACACCGACATCGGGAATTGGGCTAAAACATGCATTGCGTGTCAGAGAAGCAAGGTGTCACATCACAGTAAGACACCTATCAGCACATTTCCTTCCACGTCACGTTTGGATCACGTGCATATCGACATCGTCGGCCCGCTACCCGAGTCCAACAACAACAAGTAGATAGTCACGATGATTGACCGTGACACGCGATGGCCAGAAGCTGTCCCAGTGCCGGACATGACAGCGAGGACAGTGGCCACTGCTTTAGTGAACACCTGGATCGCTCGATGAGCCCCAACCACCGTAACGACGGATAAAGGACGACAGTTCGAATCGGACTTTTTTAACTCCCTCACCAAGATTTTGGGAGTGGAGAAAACCAGGACCACGAGTTACCATCCTCAATGTAACGGGATGGTAGAGAGATGGCACAGAACCATGAAGGCAGCCATAATCGCACGCGGGAACTAAACTAACTGGTCTCAAGAATTACCATTCGTCCTGCTCGGCTTGAGAGCCGCAATTCGTGAAGACGACAATATTAGCCCCGCACAAATGCTCTACGGAACCAACATCCGTATTCCAGGAGTGTTCGTCGAGCCGAAAAGGCAAGACACATCTCCAGTTTTTTTTTTTTGTTGGAGGGGAAAAAAATGGAATTACCCATGCCCAGGAGTCAGACCTCCCTGCTATGTCCGGGTCCCCACATATTGAGCGGGCATCAGCTCGTGTGGTATACGGACTAAAAATAACCCCTTTGTTTTTAACAGTTGTCTTAATAAGAATTAACTGTGAGCCATGGCCTCGGTATATGCTGAAGGCTTTCTACCTGCAATTTGCCCTTTTGGGCGATATATATGTGATATATATGGGAGGAGTTTGCCTGCTTAGCCGATTTTATGAGCGGCATCAGCTCATAGTCAACGGGCATGATAGCGGCATGTTAGGGGGGCAGATTGCCCCCGCTACTAAGAAGTGGTTATATATAATTTTTGAGACCTATCCTAATCCTAAACTACTTTATATTTGGGTCATTTAGGGGGTGCTCTGACCTCAGTCCGGGAGGTTTAAAGGGGTAGAGGGAGATTGTGTGTTCGTCGAATCAAGACGGCGATCTCTTTCAATCCAAATTTGGTATCTGAGACGCTGTAGTGCTTCGGGAACACAGCCTTCGTCAAGTTGACGTGCCTGAGGGGCGGGGGGTGGTTGGGCTTTAAGAGCTTTCGTGATATCGTCCTCCGGTTCTAGGAGGACGTCTTTGGGGCGCCTTTTGAAAAGGTGTTTCTTATTTATATCTGGGGTCGGATCATAAAGGGATGCTTGTACTATAAGCGGGTTTGGGTGGCTAGATGCATTAATGAAGAAGCGTTCGGACGCTTCTTTCATATATTGCTTTACTGTGGGGAGTCTAAAGTCACTATGGAGGTCTACGTTTCGCATGTACCACGGGGCACCTACGGCTTTTCGCATGAAGCGATTTTGTAAAACCTGAAGGGGCTTAAGGGAGTGGGAGCAGTGTGCAAAGACTGGACTTGCATACGTGAAGACCGGACGGATGCAAGTTTTAAATAGAGTTATTTTGCAGCGCAATGGAAGATTGCTTTTACTTCTCATGAGCGGGTGAAGCCTACTCATGTAGAAGGCTGCTTTGTCGCGGACCGTTTTAATGTGGGATTTGAAGTTTAGTCGGGAGTCTAATGTCACGCCTAAATACTTCACTTTATTTTCCCAGGGGATAGGGCGGTCAAAGAGGGTGATTTCGGGTAGTGAAGAGGACGCGCGGTCAACTCGAGTTTTGCCCCTTGAGAAAAGCACGGCTGCGCTTTTCTCGGGGTTCATCTCTATTCTCCATTTGAGAGCCCATTCACCGAGGTCGGTTACTGCTTTCTGGAGTACTTGACAAACGCGCGCCCTCTTCCTACTGGTGTAATAGAGAGCCGTATCGTCAGCTTAAAGGGCTAGCTCGACGTATGGCGTGCGGGGAACGTCTTGGACGTAAAGTGAAAAGAGGGTGGGGGAGAGAACTGAGCCTTGCGGGACTCCGACGGCTATGGGGTGGGGCCTAGAACGCGATTTTTCTACTCGATAGCAAAAACTGCGCTCAGTGAGGTAGTCTTTGATAATGAGTACAAGCCTATCGTGGAGGTTGAGTTGGTAAAGTTTATAAATAAGACCATTGTGCCAAACTTTGTCAAAAGCTTTCGCTACGTCAAAGAATATGGCACCGGTATCTTTGGACTTTGCCGTTGTGTGGAACCCTTTGTAAGTGTGCTCCGTTATGCGGTGCACCTGTTGGACGCACGAGTGTTTGGGTCTAAAGCCAAACTGCTCGTTGGGTATGAGATTTTTGTCTATGCAAATGTCTTTGAGTCGGTTGAGAATAAGCCGTTCATAGACTTTGCCTATTGAAGAGAGTAAGCTAATGGGGCGATAGCAAGTGGGGTCGGTTCGATCTTTCCGGGGTTTGTGAAAGCCAATAACGTCAGCTTCTTTCCATGCGGTTGGAAAGGCACAGAGACGGAGGGAGGCATTGAAAATTACCGTAAGGGTTGTTAGGAGTCTGAGAGGGAAAGATTTAATTGCCATATTAGTGATTCTATCAAGCCCCGGGGCTTTCTTAGGTTTGAGTTCCTTTATTACTTTTTGCACTTCCTCAAGGGTGATCTCGGGAAGGGAGTCAATGGGGGGGAGAGAGCTTTTATGCTCAACTTCAGAGTTGACCATGTTAAGATGATCGGGGTCTATTGGTTGAGAGGAGGGAGTGCACTGGGTTTCTAGACTATCGGCAAGACATTCGGCCTTTTCGTCGTCATCAAAGGCTGAGGGTTGGTTATCCCGTTTTAGGGGGGGCATGGGAGCAATCTCATCGGATTTGAGGTATTTACTGAATTTAAATATGGCAGTGTGACTTGGGGCTATGCTGGAGACAAAGTCGTTCATGCGACTGCCTCTGAGCTCTCGCATGCATCTGGTAACCTCTCGTTGGAGGCGACGCATTTGAATTCTGTGATTGTCTGAGGGACAGTTATCATAATCTGTTTGTGCCGCATTCTTTTCACTAAGCAGCAGTCTCAAGTCCTCTGGGAGATCGAAGCGATGGTTGGCCTGTACCGGGACCTCTCTAGAGGCGCCGGTCAGGGCTTCGTTGAGACTGCTGCCTATGTCAGAGATTTTGGCTTCTAGTTGGGCTCTATTGTCAATTTCTGATGTGATATCTAATCATGGGTCCCGCTTACTGAGAGCTTGCTTGAATTTACGGTTGTTAATAACGGTCCTGGTTTCAGTCGGTTGGTCGAATGGCCTGCCGAGATAGTATAAGACCGGTCTATGATCCGAGTGAAGCTCGCTAAGTACACTTATGTCCCTGACTGGGAGGCTAATGTTTTTGAAGATACAGTAGGAGAGAATGTCTGGTCTGTGGTCAGCAGTGTAGGGATAGTGGGTCGGGGCATAGGGAGCTATGAGTTCGCAGTCATCGAGGGATTCGAGAAGTCTGTGTACGGTCCGTCCGTTGGTATTTGTCTCATTACAGTTCCATTGCTGGTGCTTGCTGTTGAAGTCACCAGCTAGGATAACTGTACTACCTAGTTCTAAGAGGGCTTTGATATCATTAGCTATCATCTTCTGTCCGGCCGGCGGATAGACTGATGCTATGACTATGGGATCGTGACCTGACATTGCAATGCGGATGGCAGTTGCTTCGCAATTATCTAGTTGGGGGGTGACTATAGAACAAACGTGCAAAGATTTTTTATAATAGATGGCGGTACCGCCTTTGGGGTTATTTGGTCGGTCCTGAGTCGGTAAGCGGTCAGTACGGAGGAGACTATATTTGGCTATATTGAAGCGCCTATGTTTGGGGTTTAGGTAAGTTTCTTGGACCGCGAGGATATCTATTTTATGTCTATTGAGAAGATCGGCGACTTCTTCTCTCTGTTTAAGGAGACTATCAGCGTTATAGAACTCTGGCTCTGTTCCCACCTGCGACTTGCGCCTGGGGCTGCCGGGCATCCGCCATAGTTGGCTGGATGGCCGGTCTGCCCGCACAACACGCAGGTGGGAGGGGTTGCCGCGTCCTTCCCGCAAACGGAGGTGGCATGATCGCCTGCGCATTTCACGCAACGGGGGGGGGGGGGGGGGGGGCAAAGCATCCGCTTTGGCCTTGTCCATACATTTGACAGTTGTAACACTGTGAAATGATGTTGGCGGATTTGGGGCTTTCGACGCTGATGTCTTTGAGACCGCAGAGGGATTGAAGGGGGCTAATTTGAGGGTTCGGCAATTACTAGGATCATGTTAAATGCCTTTGCAGGCCGGTACGCGTTTTTTGCGCGGTGCAACCTATGTACTTCCATTACCGGGAAGTTTTTAGAGATTAAGTCATTTTTGATGACGGATGTGGGGAGATTTGTGGGGACGGGGCGGACCATGTAACGAAAAGTTCTCTCCTCGGGGAGAGAGTAAGTATGGAAGGCGATATGGTTCGCCCTCAAAAATTTGGTGATAGCGCGATGGCATTTGGACTCTGCCACCTGGACGCGGGTTCCGGCTGATGTTATCGCGGATGTATATTTAATTCCATTTCTTTGCAAATGGATCGATACCCGAGTCCAGGCGGTTTCGTCTCGGATTATTACTGGTGGTGGGGGGTTTTGGGGTTAGCGGAGACAGAGACATGGCAGCGGGCCTGATCTGTTTGGCCTCGGGGCTTACGGGGGACTCGGAAGACCGGTTCTTCCGCTTTTTGTTTTTTGAGATGACAGGGGTGAAATGAGTTTCCTCATTGAATGGCGGTGAAGTTACAGGGGAGAGAGAGCTGAGGGTTGGGGTTGGGGTTGGGGGGTTCGCGGGGGATGCAAGAACCGGCGAGCGGGGGTGAGAGTCAGCTTCGGAGCTGGTTGAGGGGCTAGAGGGGGGATCGGCGGCCCTAATAATTTGGATCAACGGGCGATCCGGAGGGAATGGAGACAGTTGTTAGAGTACGTACTCTAACAACAAGGGGACCGACGACACATATTTATCTATCTCGATAAGTAAATTAGTGTCTGGTTGGGGGGCCATGGCTTGGGTGTGTAGCCTAGCGTGTGGGTGAGTGCCTACTTGTGTCTCGAACCGCCTCCGCCTCTAACCAGGCGGTCCGTGGTACAAAATAATAAAACAGAAGAATGGGGACAGTAGAAAGGGGACAGAGAGAGAAGAATAAGTAAATAAATAAAATAAAAATAATACGACCTTACTGGAACCAATCCAACCTGGGCACAACACACGCGGCGGACTGACCCGAGGGGGTCTCACGGGCGTGCGAGAGAGAAGTCTCTCGCACGCAGGCGCGGGCACGCTCGCGGGCGCGGGCGCGGGTGAAAGAGAGGGAAACACTTGCTGCCGGGGCGGCAGCGGGAGAGAGTAAACACGACCGTCCTGCACGGGTGCTGGACGGTGAGTCGTGGAAAGTGTGTCCAGAAGAGTTCACGAGCCAACTAATAGCTGCCATGGACAAGGTTACACCTTTCAAGACCGCCCACCATTCCAAGCCATCATCTTTCATCCACCCAGACCTGAAAACTAGCGGCTACGTATTCGTACGCACGGACGCCGTTAGGAAGCCATTGACCCCACCGTATGAAGGACCATTTGAAGTCATCGAAAGACATGACAAAATCATCAAGATCAGGGACAAGCTCAACACAGTTTCGATCGACAGATTGAAACCCGCATACGTGTTAAACAACTGCCGTGTGGACGAAGCGGAAAAAGAGAGCAGTCAAAACAAACACGCGGCGGAACCGTCCGAGAAACCAGGGCGGGCCAAGGCCACGAGCGACAACGAGTCAGCAGAATGCAAGAAGTCTCGCTCGGGCAAAATAATTCGTAAGGTAGTGAGATTTGCGTGAATAAAAGCCGCAAAGTACCACACAACTATCGTCTAAAGTTTACTTCGTCTAATATTTTAAATTTGTTTTAATTTGATATTTTATTGTGTGCATATTATTAGTATTGTTATTACCTTTTTGTGCTCTGTGTAAATAAGTTCCTTATTTATTTCAAAGGGGGAAGCAATGTAGGCGCCTGTCCAAAGTAAACCAGGCCAGACAGACCTACATGTTAGTAAGGTCAATCCATTAGCTGCGTAGGCAACCCCGTTTCTATATATAGCTAAGTCTCTGAAATAAAGTAACATTATTACATTGCGACTACACTGTCTTTCTGTTCCACCTTCCATATATCTACTGCTAGGTTTAGGTGACTAGTCATTCACGACCAGTCATTTATTTAATTTATTGTATGTGACAAAACTTATTATTTTGCTGTAACGCTTCTGTGGTGTAGTGATCCTGCCCCCAGAAATCAGAGGTCCCGAGATGTTTTTTAAAGTTGCGATTTTTCGCGCCTGCTGTAGTACATATGTTCCTTCCGTATATCTGTGAAGAAACAAGTTCAGCATAGGAAGCACGATAATTACCGGTGTGAAAAAGTTTGCCGATGAAATGATCTTTATATAATTGTTCATAAGAGCCACTGACAGTTCAACTCGCTAAAGTTTTCGACGCATTTCGATTATTCGTCCATTCCCCCTTACCACTGAATAGTCCTCCGTATGGAAGCTATGGCGTACCAAGCACTTGCGCCAGACGGACACATCACGTAAAACTTTCTCCACGTCTGCATCGTGGGTGTATGAATGTTAAATGTTGGTTTACGACCCGAATGGCCGTGGCGGCAGTGACCCTGCCTACGAAGCCAAGGGTCCCGGGTTCGAGTCCCGGTGGGGGAAAATATTTGTTTGATCACAACGGATGTTTGTACCGTAGTCATGGTTGTTTATCTATTTAAGTATAAAATTTATCTATATAAGTATGTGTATCGTTGTCTAGTACCTAAGATACAGGGAATCCTAGTTTGGGGCTAGACCAATGTGTGTAAATAGTTTCCAATGTATTATTGTTATTATTGGTTGCAGACACGGACGGCCCGCACCTCGACGTCTGCATCGCGAGCGCGACCGCTCTGGTCGTGGGCACACTGTTCGCTTACTACGTCGCCTTGCGGCTGATCCGAATGTACTGGTGCAGGGACTACAGCGGACAAGGTATGTGGCACCACTTACTTATTTATCGATCGGCTTTAGTGTTTCGACACACCATGCCGAAAACGCGAGCGAAGTTGGGCGTGATTTCGCCTGCAATTCTGTGCCAATTACGTAAGGTACAATTCAGGAACGTAAAAATTAGCCTCGGTATTTTGGATCAGCCGCGGAACTTCGGATATTTACGTTCCTAAATTGAACTGTACGTAATTGACATAGGAATGCAGGCGAGTTTTCGCCCTTGGTGAGTCGGTCGGCACAAGTTATACCATAATTGTCAATTGAAACTCGTGATTCTTTATTACTCGCATTAAAGAGGGTTTAAGATACGTGTATCTACACCCGTATCTTAAACCCTCTTTAATGTGTCCAAAAACCGCACGTTACGACCAACATAATGATATACTACTGGGTAAAAACTCATTTCTTATCTGAATATTGATAATATTTCGACATATTATGACATTCAAATTTCGAACGCCGACGCCCGCCTGCGTGCCGCCCCTAGTTTTTCTGTGAAGTTGGTACTACTGGACAAGCTAAACAAGTGCAGAGCAATGATCAATGCAACAATGCCGGTCGAACATGCGGTTCCTGAACACATCAAAGAGTGCTTATGATATGTGTGTAGATAAACTAGTGTATGTACATAATGGAGGGTATTGAAACTCGAGAGTGGGTTTATGAAACTCGCCTTAATAATATCACTCGAGTTTTATAATAATATCAGTCACATAAACTACTATTAGTATTAATTTTCATCAAAAAAAAAAACAATTTAAATGACCACCAAAATATATTTTTTTACCCAAAATGGGAAAATGATCACCAAAAGTTGCAGAAAATATCAGGGCAAAATACTGCGGTAGCTTAGGTGAACGGTAAAGGGGGTGAGCGAAGCGAAGCCCCCTTTATCCTTCGTGTTAGGTTGAACATGTAAGAAAAACAAAAATATTTAAAACATAAACTTAGGTACACAAAACATAAAATGAAGTTTGGTGATCAATCATTTATCGAAACACAATTTGGTAATCGTTTACTAAATCTGGCGGTCGTTTCGAATTTATTGGTAGTAAAATAGGAGCGTTTTTGGTGATCGTTTAAACACAAGCCAATTTAAAGTAGGTAACGTGAAACGGCTAGTGTTTAAAGACACCCATCAGAGGAAGTGACGTATTCTGCGTTACCACTTCACTTCCGCTGTTGTTCCGTTTTTGCGCGAAACTAAGTTGTACCCGCAATTTTTGGTAATAAATTATTATAATTTTTTTTTACTCTGGTGGTCTATTCGACATGATATACGTGACAATGAACGCAAAATGAAATGACTTGATTTTTCCTTTTGCAGCCCAAAAGCTTCAGTCTCCGCGCATCCACGCGATCTACTCCCCAGCGAGCAAGCTGCACGCCGACTGCGTCGCCAAGTTCCTCGCCTACCTCCGGACAGAGTGCCGGCTGCACATCGACTACGACGGCGACATCATCGACAACACCACACACAAGAACCCCTTCCAATGGTTCGACGAGACCTTCCCGCTAGCGACACACGTGATGTACATTGTTGGGCCGAACGAGGAGGCCAGCCGGTACAACCACGTGTACGACCAGTTGATACTGCCGCCGCACAAGAAAGTCGACGCTATGCAACTCAAATACCTGAGAAACGACTTCACAGCGAAGAAATCCAAGCAAGTCTTCAATGTCGCATTCGATTACTCCATCAACCCACCGTTGGAGACGAAGCACGGTAAGGTGTTTAAACTCCTAAATGACTTTCCTAAGCTGATGTCGTTTTTGACGGAGGGCTCTAGAGTGGTGCCGTTTCTGACCAAGGGCTCGAAGGTGAGGCAGCAAATGGAAAGGACAGGGAAAGGCAGCATGTTTATGGAGAGCCTAGATAGGGCTAACAGCGTGCTGGGTGCGTCTAAGGGCGATGTCGATGTCGTGATCCGGTGCGATGAGTTAGGGCCGAGTCAGAATCAGATGTTGCTGTAAGTTTGTAACTTTTCTTTTTGTCTGTACAAACACTAGTAGACCCAGGATCGACAACAACTGCGTAATCGCTAAAAGAACAGCAAACCAGTTTTAGTGTTTGGCGATTGTCCCAATTATGACATAATTTCGTAGCCTACGGCAACTGCAGACGGATACCTACTAAGATAGTTGCCTCGCTCACTCGCTAGGTAACTCGCTCGCTGTCTCGCTCGCGGCGAATCGTCAGCAGCCGTCGGCTATGGATTTACGAATTACACCCCCATGGTCAGTGTTAGTCCGGTTGTGGAGTGCTAAGTTTTAAGAAATCATTCGGAAGACACTCAAAGATTACCTTTTTTGATAATTATGATATAATACAGATGTTTTAAGATAAATTAAATATACTTAAAGATTCATTGTTATATGAGGATCGTGATGTCTTAAGACAAAAAAGGGCTGGCTTACATCGAACGAATTTAATCAACTCAAAATGACAGTCAAGGTTCGAGTACTCGTCAGCTGCCGACATGTTTTTCCGCGAATACACTCTATTCCCTCGCATTACCGCGAGAGACTTGCATTTTAAACTCGTGTTTGGCTGGTGGGAACATAATGTTGGTATGGTTAGGAACCTAAGAAGTAAGAGATTCTATAAATGTGTACTGTGTAAATGTATTATTATGAAATTTATGAATTTACGACATGTGTAATCGGTCATGTGTAAATTATTACGTAACTGTTGTTGAAGAAAATATTATATCCGTTATATAGGATGTTTAAAATGACAGGGTGCCCTTTTCTGCCGTAGGAGAGAGGGATTTATACCAACCTGTTGCTCGCACGCGTTAGCCCTAAACAGGGCGGAATATTGAACTAGACCTAACCTAGAAACCTTGGAAGAGGTTGAGAGTTTTTGAATGGCATTTGAATACAAAATGGCGGCGGAGGGAGAAATATTAACATTTGTACGCAAGTGAAAGGGACAAATGGACGGCGTATCTCGATTCTCGAGAAAAATTATATAATCGATAATTTTACCGATATTTTTGTGGTTATTCAAATAAGTGTTGTGTGAATTAATATCCACTAATTTTCAAGTCTTCTTTCTCTCAGTGCATTTCTTATTTCAATTATTGTATTTATGTATATTTTGATATAATGTGATATAAATACTTTTATATAATGCAAACCTACAAAACGTATTGTTAACTAGCTAGGTACCTACGATATTTTTTAGTACTTTTTGGTTGTTGAGGGCTAGTGTAATTTTAGCAAGTACTGTAAAAAGGGCCATGTGCAGTACATATATGCATGTTACTATGTGTGTAATGAGAGCGATCTAGGGAGATTTACATATATGTACAATATTCCTTTTGTATCATATCAATTATTTTCTGTGCTATTTTTCTGCTATACAATCTTCAAAACTATAAGAACTATAATTATAATAATTCCGTCGTTCTAAAATAATTTTGTCTTAAATTATTAAAATGAATTTGTGTATCAATGGCATCGGTGCTTGTTTGCACTGTTTCAAATGAACGTTTCTAATTAGAATCGAACCCTTGAAGAAACGAAGATACTCCTGTCAATTATAACCAGTGTAAACCAGAATTGAGTCCAAAAAAATCACTAAACCCATGCTGTGTAATAAACTAAAAACCTATGTTTAAAATAAATCGTTAATAATTGATCTCATACTTGTTGTAATATTGAAACCAATTCGGTGTTCAAAAAATTTTTCACGAAAAAAGAACTATCACGCTCAATCGACATATTTAACCTTGTGATGTATTTTTGTATAAAGTTCTTTGGAAATATAATTACTTGTTTTTTTACTTCATTCCCGTATTTACTCACTTACATAGAACAATTCGTAACGATGACGTGATAATTTCTTTATTACACACAAATCATTTAAAAAACAAGGGTTACATGGAAATAGTGTACCAAGGCAAGCTTATCTCTAATAAGTGATCTCTTCCAGCATCCAAGGTTAAGATGGGAAAGGTCGTTCGCTGCGCAGGGGTAAACCTAAGTGAACAACAATATAACGAAATAAACGAGTACTTACATTGACATTAATGGATCAAATATATTATATACGAGATATTTCCCAAGACAAGAAAGAAAAACATTTCCATTTCAATCATTCGTTTATTAGTATCACTACATATTTTGAATATATCATAGCTTTTATATTAATTCAAATTAAACTGAAATATTGTCATGATGTGTCTTGGTACCATGTTACCTGTGAGCGATTCTTAAGGCGTCACTAAAATTACCAATAACTGAGGAGGGTCCAGCCAGTGGCAGTGATTCAGTGCGGCGGGCGGGGGAGGGGGGGGGGGGTGTTCTCGTGACGACTATGGCGCGGCGAGACTTGGGGGGTCGACATAGCATGTGATCCCTCCCGTGCCGGAACTTAAGTGCATTTCAGCTTGAATTCCCTTCGTCGTTAAGGCTAAGACTGATGCCAAATCCCCCCGGGCCCGCAACCCCCTTCTCTGATACCCGCTCTCGACTATTCGAAGCCCAAAACATTCTATTTTATGGGGTTTTGAAAAAAAATCAATACTCAATGTGATAAAGCCGGTCTGTGGCTATAACATATATTTTTTTCATCAATTTCAAACATTTGTAAGAGAAGCTGATTCAGTTTTTAATGTTTAACAACAACATCAACATGTCTTCCAAATGCTTGAAATTAATGAAAAAAAATATGTGATAGCCACAGACCGGCTTTATCACATTGAGTAATGTTTTTTTTTAAAACCCCTTAAAATAGAATATTTTGAGCTTCAAAGGGTCTAGCGGGCGTCGGGGGGTGCTGCGCGGGCGACGCGGGGCAGGACGCGGTGAGGCGTGGCCAGCGTTGCCAGAATGTTACTTTTGTAACATTTTACGTTACTTTTGAGCCTCTCATGTTACCTCCATGTTACAAGACTCAATATGTTACTTACGTGTTACTTTTAGATCAATATAAATAAACTATATAATTAATTATATTCCAGCAAACAAAAAAATATCGTGAAATGGAACGCATCCAAATATATTTTTTCTGTTCGTCATGTTGGCGCATTTGATTTTGTGGCCTGTTGGAATGCTACGTCCGAGCGAAAATCTGTCACTTCGTTCGTCGTACCGCATTTCACTCACTCGAGTCGAGCGATTACTCGCTCGACGAGCGAGTGTTGACTAGCTAGCAGCGAATCGATCATTGCGCATGGGCGTACCCAGGTAGGGGCAGGGGGGGGCTGCTGCTGCTGCCCCCCCCTGCCCCAGTTTGTACAGTGACTTGTATTGCTAACAATACTTGGCAAGTAAATGTTGTGTTTACATTAGTTTTAATTTATTAAGAAAGTAGGTACCTATCTACCTAAGGAATCAGTAATTCAACAACAGTCATGTAAGTTTGCAACTGAAATAAGTTTTTATTTTTATTTTCATCCAAGTTACTAGTAAATAAGCATATACCCAGTGTGCCTTTTCACTGCACATTATATAGGTTCAAGAAGTTGGTGTAGCTATTTATATTTACATTATGTTTTATTTAGTAACTAGTTTTGTTTTCTAACAGGGATTGGGATTTGGTTGAATATCGGCAAGCCTGGCTCTAGAATATTTGACTTTGTTAATCGACCTACGCTAATCCAAGGTAAATAGATCTACCTACATAATTCTGCGTAAAGTTTTTATTGTCTCTGGTATATCAACCAAAATGCTCATAACAGTGCTTGTGCCACTCATAGCCTTTCAAACCAACGCGTACGACTTCCATTCCAGTGTGCCCAGTGTTGCCAGTCAAAAAGTTGTCGCAGACGGTATTTTTTATACCTATTCATGTTGATGACTCTTTCGTAAAAATTATGTGCACCTACTTACGTAAATGACTATACATGCAAAGTTTGCCATACGAAGCTTTGTCCATAGCCTTTATATGGACAGACACTTATTTGATTCGATTCACGTCCGTTTTTGGTGATGCCGTGATGTAATCTCAGTATCGAATCTTAAGATTTCTTACGAATGCATGGTTTTTGTCTTGTTTTAATGCACTAACTTTGAATATCGCTCTTTTTTCATGTATGATGTGGTGGTGAATTATGTTTGTATTGCATGTTTTGCTATGATAACAAAATTAACATGTATCTAAAGATAATGAAGAGGTTTTTGACTGCTGTAGCCTCGACTCAAAAAGAAACAAAAGACAATGGAGAAAATATCGATAGTGCATTTGATAAGGCACCCCCTGAAAAAAAGAAGCAAATTTATAATTTTAACGAAAAATGGCTAGTAGACATTGCATTCAAAAATTAGATTTCAAAAAGGGAGCAGCAAACCGGCTCAATCACGGCCTTTTGTGCAATTTGTAATTGCAATATGCTCAACCATAGGCCTGCTCTTATAAAGCATCAAAATACAACTAAAACGTTAACGCTATTAGTAAAACAACATCCATAGACGAAGCTTTTAAACCCAAAAAAGAAGAAGAGCTAAAGAAAAGAGCTGAACTTAAACTGTGTGCTTTTCTCGCTGAACATAACTTGCCACTGTTGTTGTCAGACGACTTAATTCCTTTTCACTTCTCATGCTCGAAAAAGTACTACTTTATGCAGGATCTAGGCGACATAAAGTTGAATTTTATGCTCTTGTGCATAAAAGTAGCTTTTTAAATGTGTCTACACTCAAAAACCGAGGTTAGTTGGGACGGGTCCCGATTTTGAACCTTATACCATGGTTCACATCCCATGAAAAGCAAAAGTTCGTTTTCACCATTCACCAATTTTCATTCCACCAATTTTAGTAATTTTACTTTGAATTTTAATTAAAGAAATGTTAATACGTTATGTTACTGTTTTATTTTCTCGCAATCGAAGTGAAAAGCAGAGTTTATAACTCGTCCACAAAACCATTTTTATCCTCGACATTACTATCAGCCCTCGCCTTCGGCTCGGGCTGCTAAAAGTCTCGGATAAAAATGGTTCGTTTTGTGCACTTTTTGTAAAATCTACTATTTTTGGATAGTACATTTCCTGATTCAGCAATAATCAAATCTGTAAATTTAGGAAGAACAAAAGCAACACATATCTTAAAAACTGTACTTGGTCCAATACTGACAGAAGAACTGTCACATTACATTTAAGTTCAAAGTAACCGGGAAACAACCGGGAACAAGCGCAAGGCAGCAGGACTGGTTTTGGTGAGTCACACTTGCTTCACACGGAATTATGTTAGAAACGTGCACTCGTCACAAAGACTGATGCGCCACGCTTATGACGAGGCGTTGAAGTGTCTTTTGGAGACTATTTTAAACGTTAATATGTCTCCCTCACAGTGGTCGCAGGCAGCGATGCTTATACGGTTTGGTGGTCTCGGCGTTCGTCGCCTTCGGGACACGGAACTCCCCGCCTTCTTAGCCTCTTCGCGGGGGGTGTTGGAGCTTGTCACTCGTATTTTGAATATTAATGGTGACGGGTTCAGCATCCCATTTGCGGACGAGGCTCTTCAGCTGTGGCGGGTACGTTGCCCGGCGGGAGACGTTCCGGAGAAGCCAGGCGTGCAGCGCTCCTGGGATGAGGAGATATGTAAGTCGACACTTGACGGGTTGTTGGGGCAGTCCTCGGGAGCGGAGCTTGCTCGTCTGCGCGCGAACTCCCAGCCGGAATCTGGTGCTTGGCTGCATGAGTTGCCGTCTCCTCATTTAGGCACCCATCTAGATGACAACTCCCTGCGCGTGGCCGTAGCGCTTCGGTTGGGATGTAGCATTTGCGAGCCACACCGCTGTGTTTGCGGTGTATCAGTCGATTCGCTGGGGCGTCACGGACTACACTGCGTCAGAAGTGCAGGGAGGCAGTCTCGTCATCACTCCATCAATGACATCGTCCGGAGGGCTCTCGTCTCGGCTAACATACCGGCGGTTCTTGAGCCGCCTGGTTTGTGTCGCAGCGACGGGAAACGTCCGGACGGTGTCACTTTGATACCTTGGGAGAGGGGCCGTAGCCTTTTGTGGGATGCGACGTGCGTGTGCACTTTCGCGGCATCTCATATAGGCTCCACCATGCAGACTGCTGGTGCGGCTTGCTTTTTACCCTGTGAAAACTGTACGAGCGGCTTATCCTCTCAAGGTTAGCACGTTACAGTGACCCTCACCTCTTGCCAGAACAATTTGGCTTCCGCAGAGGACATTCCACTGTCCAGCAACTGGCACGTGTAGCTGAAAATATTGCTGACAACCACAACAAAAACAGCACTACAGGAATGTACCTACTCGATGTCGAAAAGGCCTTTGACACAGTCTGGCATGACGGCCTAGCGCATAAATTAATTGAAATAGGAGTCCCTCTAAAACTGGTCAAGCTTGTAGTGTCCTACCTAGAAAATCGGCGGTTCAAAGTACATATCGGTATCACCGAATCGGATATATACGGTGTCCCAGCAGGTGTACCACAGGGCTCTGTTTTGGGACCCTACCTCTTTCTCGTTTATTTGAACGATATTCCTAAACAACCCCGTACGCAGCTGGCCTGCTTTGCTGACGACACAGCTGTTTTTACTTCATCTGAGGATATTGATCTTGTCATAAGTCGACTTGATATGTCCCTAGAACTCTTACATGAGTACTTCACTAAGTGGAAACTTAAACTTAATGGGTCTAAGACTGATGCTATCCTCTTTACCCGGAAACGTCAAATCCCCACACGACAGCTCACCATTAATGTACACAAAATACCGTGGAAACAAAGTGTTAAATACCTCGGCATTATTCTGGACACAAAACTGAACTGGACGACACAAACAAAGGCACTACATCAAAAGGGAATTAAATCTTTATGTGGGCTAAGCCAGATCCTCAACAGACGATCAAATCTGAGCGCATACACCAAACTTAGGATGTACACTACACTAATAAGGCCCTGTATCACTTATGCTGCTCCAGTATGGAGTAGTACTTGTGACTCAAACTTCGATAAGCTCCAATTAGTGCAAAATAAAGCCCTAAAAACAGCTTTTAATACTCCCTTTTACACCAACCTTTCTAAATTGCATGGCAAAATTCAGCTCCCAAAAATAAAACCTTATGTACTAAACATATCTCGAAAATTTTATATCGATAAAAATCCACACCACAGCAATAGTCTTGTCTCATCTATCGGCAAATCACGTCTACATACTTTATCGTATGCTAATACTTATAAAAGTTATAAGCTGCCCCATCACTATTTTCTAAACAGTGAGTAAACTACGACGGCTCCTACCTATCTCTTGTTGCCATGGCCGGCCGTGTGTCGTCGCCTAGCCGGGCAGTGTGCATTTGTTTTCTACATACCCGCACTTACTCGTATTGCGCGATGTGTTAGTATAGGAATGTCGATGTGAAAAGTATTCAACATATCAAGTTGAATGCACCAGTATTTTATTGATATTTTATTAAAATAGTTGAACACAATGTAAAATATTATATTAATTAAGCTGTTGAAAGTTTTAAGAGGTGCCTTAGCCTAACAAACAATACAATTTATATGTATACTCATAATGACGGTGTCTTATGTTGATATGTTAAAATGTATTTATCTAATAAAGAACTTTGAAAAACAAAAAAAAAACAAACATAAGCGTCTGTCTCCCCTCGGCACAGCCAAACCGGAGCAGTTCGCAAAGTATAGGTTAACCTTGGCTGGGACAGACAACTCCTGAGAATAGTAAGAGCCACATGCGCGGACAACTCCTTGAGATGTGGCTTAGCCCCAGCCAGGGCCTTCAACTTTCCTCGCAGAACCCCCGGCACGCCTTCCGGAAAAATGGGCGCGCCTAACAGAGTGAAATCAGGTTTATCAAGAACTTTCAGCCCCGGCATCAATTCCTCCAGCTTAGCTCTGGAACCTTGTGCCAAGTCACCAGAGGAAGAAAACACCTCACACTTCTCTGAGTTCAGGCGGAGACCCAAGTCCCCTAGGCCACTGATAACCGTTTTCAAATCAGCCACAACTGTCTCTAGTGGTCCCCCGATGGTACCATCGTCTAAGTACCAGACGTTCAAAGGGGAACTCAATGATTTAACAACGTCGTGGATGGCCAAGCTGAATAGCAGTGGGCCGAGGGTGTCACCCTGTTGCGCACCCACCCGCGACTCCACCAGATTTTCACCAAAATACAGGTTGGTTGGGCTTGAGTAACACTGGTGGAGGAACGGATAGAGGGACGGAACCAGTTCGTTGACCTTTCCCAGAATGACGTCTCTCTCAACTGTATTGAATGCGTTCTGGAGGTCAACCTTCACAATGACGCTGTCGGAGTTTTCCCGATCGAACAAAAACGCTCGGGTGGCGTGGATTGCGGCCTCGCAACCTAAAGGTACTCCGAACCCCAACTGCTGCGGCTAAAGAATAGATGATGTGACTCCCCTGGCTGCCCTGCATCCGAGTTTGGCCACTAAGCGCCGAAGGACACTCCCCACTGCTATGGGACGAATCCCCCCGCCCTTCTTATGCAGAGCACATAGGGAAGCGCCATAAAGAAAAGGGCACACTTCCCTATTGACCATTCCCTTAAGCATGAAGTTCACTAAATTAACTGGTGAACGCAGGAGAGTCGCACCGCTATCCCCAGCCGCCACTGAAATCAACTCCTTCAGTATGTCGGGGCGGATCCCATCCAAGCCCGCTGCGGACCCGCTATTGAAAGACGTGATTCAGATTCAGATTCAGATTCAGATCGTTTATTTGCTTAGATACACGTATACAGTAGGTGGAGATATTTATAATACTTTCATTGCGTGCGGTGTATCTTACCGTATAGTACGGTGTACAAATATTCACAATATTTACAAATTAACAAATTAAATTAAATTATTACAAAATAAAATAAAATTAAATTAAACAGGAGCATAATATGTCATCGGAAAAATAATAATAAAATAATTGAACCAATTGGTATACATAGTATGTGTCATGTGATTTACATTTTTAATAATTTTTATTTTCTAGAAATTCACGTACATTATAAAAACATTTATTCAGCAACCAGTTTGTCAATTTGTTCTTAAAAACTACACAACTTTCATCCTGTTTCATTTCGTCAGGTAACTTATTAAATATTTTAATGGCCATGCAGTATACATTTTTGCTGCATAAGTCCATGCTGCTGTAAGGCACATATAGTTTATCTTTGTGGCGGGTTTGTCTCTCATAAATATCTGAATTTTTTGGAAAGTAGTCTCTGTATTGCACTACAAATGTACAAATTTCTCTGATGTAGAGACAAGGTAACGTCAGTATTCGTAATTTTTTAAATAATGGTTTACAGCTATCCTTCGACCCTACTCCGCATATTGCCCTGATGCATTTCTTTTGCACTATAAACGCCTTGTCTACATCGACAGAGTTTCCCCATAGTATAAGGCCATATGCCAAGACTGACGATACATACCCATGATACGCTGTGATAGATGCTCTTACTGAGACAGTCATTCTTATTCGTCGTATGGCAAAGACGAAACGGTTCACCCTATTGCAAACTGACTCTACATGGCTTTTCCAATTCAGATGTTGGTCCAAGGTAATTCCTAAAAATTTTGTTGTCTCTGTCTTACCTACTTTGTTATTATTATATTCGATGTTTAATGGTAAAGATTGTGCTTGGTATGGACTGAATTGTATTAATTTGGTTTTATTTATATTTAATTTTAAATTATTGTGTTCCATCCATTTTACAACAGACGTAAGAGAGTCATTGATTTCTTGTTGAAATGTTTCTAATGGCGTACCTTCAAATATTAGCGTCGTATCATCAGCGAATAGTATGCATTGGTGGTTTATTGAGTTTGGCAAATCATTTATGTAGAGCAAGAATAACAAGGGTCCCAAGATACTTCCTTGCGGCACTCCGGTACTATTTACTCTATATTCTGATCGAAACCTTTGTTTGATTGATTGTTTTTGGATCATGTTTATCTTAGAGATTTCTGTGCATTGTTTCCTATCTTGTAAATAGCTTTTTATCCAATTGTATGCAATACCTCTTATTCCGTATCTCTCTAATTTACTTAAAAGGATATTATGATTTACGAAGTCAAAGGCTTTGCTCATGTCTAAAAATATAGAGACGATGGGCCTTTTTTTGTTGAGACATTCGGTTATAGTTTTAACTAGGTTAAAACATGCTAATGTTGTGGAACTATTTTTTCTAAACCCAAACTGCTCTTTTCTTAATACCTTACGCCTCTCCAAGAACCGAGTAAGCCTGTTATGCATAGCTCGTTCAACTACCTTTGATAGTATTGGTATAAGAGTCACCGGTCTATAATTATTTAGGTCCTTAACATCACCCTCTTTAAATAATGGTTTTACTATACATCGTTTCAGAGACTTTGGAAAGCGACCTTGTGTGAATGAAAGGTTTATTAAGTAATATATGGGATAAGCTAAGTCACACGCACAAACTTTTAAAATGTGGGTACTTATATCGTCATAGCCTACCGATTTACTATTATTTAGAGACTTAATAATATTGAATATCTCTTGAGCGGTAGTAGGTTCCAAAAATATAGTACAAGGGTTAATGTCAATTTCTTTACAAGCGTCAGAATTATTGTTTAAATTTTTATTATTATTATTAGTCAAATCTATAAAAAAGTTATTAAAAATTGAGCAAATATCAGTAGGATTATTGTATGTAATGTTATCTTTTATTATTTCATCAATTTTATTTTTTGTGTTTGTTCCTGATATTTTGTCATTTATTGTATTCCAAGTGGCTTTACATTTGTTTTTACTATTTATAATGTACCTGTTAGCGACAAGTTTTTGTGATCTCGATATGCATTTTTTTAGTAGGGACGTGTATTTCTTATAAGTGGTTTTATGTCTGTTTTTGTTTTCAGAAGAGTAAATGTACTTTAAGTAGAGTTTTCGTTTTGTAACACATGATTTTTTTAGTCCTTTTGACACCCATTTCGTCTTAGTAAGTCTATTTGTTAACTTAATCCTTACAACCGGAAAGCATAAATTATAAAATAGTGATATCAAATCATGAAAAGAATCAAACGCGTCATCCAGATCAGTGTGGTCATAGATGTTATTAAAACTTAGCGCTGATATCGCTTCCGAGAACTTTCTTACATTATCTTCGCTATAGTCCCTCCTGTATTCAAACCAGGTTGCGAATGTTCTCTGGTTTTTTACTTGGACTGATAGTGTTTGGGCTGTTTCATGATCAGAAAGAGCTAAGTGGTGGATCCGCTCTTTGGCTTTTGGTATGTTGCTCGCTATCAGATCTAGACATGAGTTTTTTCGTGTTGGCATTGTTATATGTATGTTGATTTTGTAATTATTTAAAATGCTTTTTAATTCTTTTGACCATTTATCATCTCTAAGTATGTCAATGTTCCAATCACCGCACAATATAATTTTTTTATTGTTGTTGTATTTTTTATTATGTATTTTATTTAATGTTTCATCTAACCTTTCCAAAAACCTTGAGTAGTCAATTGACCTATATTTACTCCTTCTGTATATACAAATAATTAGAATGTCGTAGTCTATCAATTCTACTCCACAACATTCAAAGTCGTATAATGTAGCGATTTCTTTGGTGATAGTAATTTTCTTATGCTTTATACCCTTTTTAACTAGTATGCAAGAGCCACCTCTTTTTTTTTTACGACAATAACTATCACCCATTATGTAATGATTAAGTGCCAAATTATTTTCTGTACTGTCTAGAAGAAATGTTTCAGTTAAACATACTATATCAATTTGAAAATTCTGGTCTGTAAACTCTGAAAGTATTAACTCTATTGAATCTATTTTGTGCAATGCTCCAGCTATATTTTGGTGAATTATATTTAACGTCGTATTTGAATTATTCACGAAAAAAATCATTGTTTTCACAGTTATTTACTCTATTGTGCAAATTAGAATGTACTGGGGCATTACCATCTGTTTGGGTCTCAACATCTTTTTTTACTGGTTTTTTATTACTTAATTCATTTTGTGACTTATAAAATTCAGCGAAGTTTGTTTTGTAATTCAGTCTTAACATTTCCCTATATAACATCCTACAAGCATGCAGTTTTGAGTTTACCTGTCGTCTGTTACCTTCATGAATGTCAATGTAAGTTGTGTAATCGAAACGTGAGCATAGAAATTGGAATGTGCTGTTTAGTTTCCTCTCATTCAGATATCTACCAGAGCCGACACTACACAGTATTATATTCGTATTTGACATTTTACTAAGGTGGTGATATAATATTGACTGCAATTTCAATGGATCCTTGTCATTGGACCCTGCCGCTATTATGACCAAATCTTTATTTGTAAAGTCTCTACAAAGATGAGTGCATGATGCCATTACTTGATCAAGTTCAGCATTTGGTTTAATCAAAGACTCAATACAATATTGACTCCCTAAAATATTATCCAGTAGTTTGTTCATACCCTTGCCTTGTTCATCCGCTAGTAGTAGTATTTTTCTTTTACCTATAATCCCGGGTTGTTGCACATCTGATTGTGCATCCAGCTTGTCCGTCCTTGTCCTGGGTGGTAAGCAGGTCTCTGCGTCATCAATCTCCACTGTTATAGTTCCAATGGGTTCACTGTTACTTTCCAGTACTCCTACACCGGGTTCTTTGGTATTTTTGATTACCACTCGTTGGTTCGACAGGGCTTGATTTGGACTGATTATTGGTGCCATTTGCGCGATTACTCCATTTGTGAACTGACCGGGTGATACCCGGGGAAATCCCATTTTTATCATACTAGGGCGTAGTCTCCTATATTGTGGTGAGAAAAATTGTGGTGGCGAAGTTCCACCACCGCCGATTCCAAGAGACTTAAAAATCTCAATTTTCCTTTTGTGTTCCTCCAGTTTTTTCTGCATTCTACCATTCTCTAGGGTAAGATTATCTATTTCACTAGTTGCAACTACCAGTTGGAGACGTAGTGTCTCGATTTCCTCACGTAACTCATTTAGTTCCTGGTCATTTTCTAACATGGTAGGCAAGCTTTGGGAAGATAGGTTCAGCAACGACTCATTCGCCTCAGTACGTTCCATTATTAACCTGGGCTTTCTAAGTGTAACAAATTTCTGTTTAGTTGATAGTGGAGAATGTGTTGGGATATTTCCATTAGCATTGTTTGTTTGTGGGCGTGCTTTTTTGTCGATACACGGTACACATCCCTTATTTCCGCTATCCTCCGCGTCCATTTTCTTCAAGTCATCAACTGATTTCTGTGTGGATGTCCGCCGTTGCAGTAGCTCATTTACGCAGGATTCACATTTGATGCTCTTTTTCAGAGTAGCAACTTCACATCGATATCTAGCAGCAGTTATGTTTAAGCAGCGATAGTGGAAAGGGTTCTTACATTCTGAGCATAATAATAATTCAACTCGTTTTATGACGGTTAAGCAAACAGTGCAATTCATGGTGTCTGCTTGGGTGGAACTGCAGATTTAGTTCCTCTTGGTGTACGAGTTTCCTTGAAAGTCCACAATTGTCCTCGGGGGCGCCACTGTCGGCCCTTTACTGTTGTTTTGTTTCGCCGCTGATAGATGGCAGCACTCAGACGACAACAATCACAGAAATAAATAAATGTTTACAAAAAGTGAGATGTTGGGGATCGAACTTGCGTTAGCTCTCGTTAGCGCTAGCCCAAAAGGTTAACCATCTGAGCCGTCGTAGTCTCTGGTAACAGCTACGAATATCGGTTACCGTATCTTGTGGGCAGTAAAGTTGTTGTATAAGTGAAGGTAATTTTGAAAAATAAGCAAGTATGATGCACTTCACTTGTTGCTATTTATGCACTTTAACACCGTTTACACTTACAGTTTGGATTAAGATATATATTTGAACAGTAGGAAATTTTATTTACTCTAACCTGATACTAATTTTAAAACGAAATTTGTAATTTTGACTAGGTTTTTGATTAAAATATTCGAGGAGCTGTGGATACACGTTTGTTTAGAGCTACTACCTTACACCACCTTTGCCTCCAATACGTCAGCCGCTTCAACCGCCATTGTTTCGCTTGAGAGGGCGGGTTCCGGAGGGAAGTGGAGGTCACGTGACGGTGGCGGGTGCTTTCGCCGCAGGGACTTCAAAGTCTCCTCACTGTCAGCTGCCACAGAGCAGTCAGACATGAGGATCCGAACAGCACCGCCAAGGTCGCCATCGTGAACCTTGGACTCGACGTACTTGTAAAAAGCACGCTGGCCAATATTACCTCCCTTCCTTGAATAAACATCCGATGACTGAAGGCCGCCCAGAGAACTAGCTGTAATGTTGTCTTTTACCTTACTGGTAAGAGACCGGCCCTTGTCATCGGACAAAGGAACCCGGAGGCATGAATAAGCAAAGCTTAGGAGATCCTGCCAATCATTGGTCTCATTAGTCTCCACACACCTCTCAATAAGCTCCGACAACTTCCCTGCGGCCAGACTTCTGGCCCCCTTGGGGACGTGTTTTAGAAGTCGGACATTTCTTCTCAAGGAAGGCAAATCACTGAGCGTCGGCGGTGGCGAACTACCGACCACATCAGCAGGCGAAATACCAGCGACATCTGCAGGCGCATTACCGCCCCGTCGCTGTGACTGTTGCGGTCGAATAATATTTTTGTGCACCTGCCCAATGTGAGACCTCAAACCACGCGGAACAATAAATTCCCTTGTGGAACCGGGGCAATGAGGACATGTTGCCTTAGTTACACTCATACTTGCCTACTACATTTCTATTTTCCATCACACATTTAAAAATTTCCACCATAGTAGTAAATAATAATAATAATAATTAAATTTTTGCCAAATAAATTAATTAGAAATCTACAGTCAATAATAATGTCAAATATAGCTTAAATAATCCGCATTCAATTCAGTCATAAATATCCCTAATACTATTTATTGTTATTATAACACTATTAATCATTATCAAACAATATCAAACATTAAATTAATTGTACTTACAACAAAACATAAGTGGTTCCAATATCAACTACATACTTAAAACATAGAGAAAAAAAAATATCAGTCAAAAAATGTTTGTCTTAAAACATAAAATTAAAATAGTTACAAAAACAAAAAATAAAAGAATTAAAAATCTAATTCTAAAACAAAGCATAAAAAATAAAAAAATAATATATACTACTCAAAAGAAAATAAGGGCCACTTACATATTTCTGTTTTTGAGTAAATTTTTAGATGTAAACTAATTAATAAGTGACTAATTAATGATGTGCGGCCTCCTTCAGTATCCAACTTCTTTAATGCTGGCGTTTAAGTCCTACAGCTGGCCAGAAATTGAAGCAAATAACAAAAACCGAGTTTCAGGTCAAATTCCTTTCAGATGGAATCACAATTTTATTCTGTTAAAAAACTATTTCTGTCCATCTTTTGCTTCTTTTAGCATCTTTTGTTATTAAAGCCACGTCAACGAAGGCATATGGATACCATTACTGCCACCAGAGCCGTTACATTGAATGCTGAAGGTCATTCACAGCGGTCTGTAGCTTTTTCGTTGGGTTTCTCTCGCCGAGCCATCCAAAATGTGTGGGATCGGTTCCAAGAGACTGGCAGTGTTGCAAGAAGGCCTGGATCGGGCAGGGTGCGAGCGACTACGGCACAAGAGGATCGCTACATCAGATTGAGAGCCCGTCGAGAGCGCTCTGTGACGGCACGTAAGTTACAAAATCGCCTACGGTTGACAACGGGGACTCGTGTTAGTGACCAAACGATACGTAATCGACTGCATGAAGACCAGCAAAGGTCCAGACGCCGAGTAGTACGAATTCCTTTATCTAGGGTTCAACGTGGAAATCGTTTAAGTTTTTGCCGCGAACATTCAGATTGGACCATGAATCAATGGGGTATGGTGCTCTTCACAGATGAGTGTAAAGTGAAGCTTTGTAGTGATGATCGGCGGATTAGAGTATGGAGACGACAGGGTGAGAGATTTTCCGATGTCTGCATCAAGGAAAATGACCGCTTTGGAGGTCCTAGTGTGATGGTTTGGGCTGGGATTAGCTTACAAGGCAAAACTGGGCTGGTTTTCTTAAATCAAGGCACAGTATCTGCACAACGGTACATCGATGAAGTCATCAGGCCTCATGTGATTCCATTCTCACAGAGAGTGGGGCCAGGGTTCTGGTTAATGCATGACAATGCCCGCCCACACACAGCTCGGGCCACTCAGACTGTACTGGATGACTCCCATATTCGTGTCCTACCATGGCCAGCGTATAGTCCGGATTTAAATCCAATAGAGCATATATCGGACCAATTAAAACGAAGGGTTAGGGAGCATGAGCAAGAGGTTCACAACCAGCAACAGCTTATGGATGCTCTGAAGCGTGCGTGGGAAGAGATACCTGATGAAAACATCAGAAACTTAATTGAGAGTGTGCATTCAAGGCTCCAGGAGTGTGAAAACAGGAGAGGAGGACACACCCGTTACTAAACCATTAAAAAAAACAGCTTGTGTCAGTTTTTGTTTTGTTTTGCAAAGAGTTTCTGTTTAGTTTTTGCTGTTGACAATGGACTAATTTCATGTTAATTGAAATAAGTGAAACAATTGACTACACAATTAAATGGTTATTAGCATAAGTTGAAACAAAAGCCTTGTTACGTGTTATTTTAATAAATATACATTACTGTTTACTATATTTTTCACGTAGCAATCAAAATACTTAGTGGCCCCTATTTTCTTTTGAGTAGTATAATACTTTCTACGTTAGACGGGTTTCGAACCAGAGCAACCTCTTCGTTGTATATGTTCTCGGCCGAGAGCGAGGCCCGCTGAGCCACCAACGTTGTGCGATTTCTTGGCGAAATAAAAGTATCGATGCAGCGTTTTTTTAAACAGAAGAACTTGTATCAAAACTCAAAAAAACAACATTTAGTGTAATAATGGATGAGCCTAAAATATAAGCGTTAAAAAGCAATGTGCACTGGCAGTGATATTTTTTGATGAGGACGAATTCTTGGTTCGTATTCAATTCCTTGACATGTATGAAGTTACTTCTGGAAAAGCTAAAGACCTCAGAGATGTATTATTGAATTGGCTTACAAACAAACAAATCCCTTTGAAAAACTTGGTTGGCTTTGCTTCTGACACCACGAACAGTATGGTTGGGCAACATAATTCAGTTTTCAGCCACTTGAAAGAAAAAGTACCACATATTGCATGTGCAAAGTGTAGCTGCCACATGATTCATCTCGTGGCTTCTAAAGCTTGTCTCAAGCTTCCGAGATTTGTGGAGGATTTTCTAAGAAATGTTGGATCACATTTTAGCCGCAGTTCACTCAGGCAAGATAAGCTTAAAGAATTACAAATATTCTTTAATGTTGATGTCCATAAAATTTTGAGTCCTTCGATTACAAGATGGTTGTCCCTAGAGGCTTGCGTCAACAGAGTATTAGAACAGTACAATGTACTCTCTGAGTACTTTAGACTCGAAGTTTTAGAAGATCCTAGTAAAGTCACAGAGGAAATAATTGGCCTACTAGATAACAAACTCACAAAAGTTTACCTAGAATTTATGTCGTACGTCCTAGATCTATTCAACGATTTCAACCGCCTGTTCCAGTCTGAAAAACCATTACTCCACCAATTAAAACCTGAAACACATAAATTAATAAAAACAATAGCCAGCAAACTACATGCAGTTCAATTGCTGTAAAACTACTGATTCCTACCGAATAGAATATGCCAATCCAAGATTTGTTGTGCCCAATGAGAAAATATATTTGGGAGAAGCTGCACAATCATCAATTGAAGAACTGTCAAAAGAAATTCCTGAACCGAAAACCGAACTCACAGACTTCAAAAGAACCTGCAGTTCACAGACTTCAAAAGAACATTTTTTACATAGAATCAATAAAACAAATAACGCAATGATACGATTTTGCTGACCCCAATATACGGCATTATTGAAGTTATCGAACCAAGCGTGACACAAAAATTCGAAATAAAAGATTTATCTAACGTGGTGATCAGGATCCCAAACATTAAAGATGATATTAATGATGTGGAACTACAAAAATAATGGTAGAAGCATGCTTTCCTTGGCCATAATGACTTAGATTTGTCTCAAAATGTTGAAGAATATTGGAGGAAAACTTTGAAGCTATTTTAATGATACTCCAATATTTCCAAATTTAAAAAGGTTATCGGGCTTTCACTTGTGTTGCCTTTTTCGAATGCATGCGTTGAACAAGTTTTCAGTCAACTTAAATTAATCAAATGTGAAAACAGGAACAGGCTAAACACTGCAACCATTTCTTTTTTGATGGCTACTAAAGCAAACATTAAAAACGCCACAAAATTTGAGCCTTCAAAAGCAATGATGCATGCAAAAATTACATATAGCAAGAGTGGTGAAGGTACTAATTGCACAATATTCTTAAGATCTCAAAAAGTTTTAAGTAACTATTTTTCATGACAACGATGCTAATATAAACGATTTTTTCCAGGTTCTACCAGTTCAAATTAGCTACCCTGTCGCCATTAATATATATGATGACGTTTTTTCGTATTCATTGATAACAAAGTAAGTTGTAGTATTAAAAGAAATTACTAAATTGCTTGGTTTTATTCAGACACAAATGATTGATTACGTTTTTCTTTTTCCGCATCACCAGTCGATGAACAATTATTACGATTTTTTGGACGTTTAACAAATGGGACAGAAAACTTTTTTAGTTTTAGTCTAATGAAGTGCCATAATAAAATATTGTGTCGTTTTCCACATAATATCCTTATATTATGTGGAAAACGATTAAATTAAATTACTCTTACTAAGCCTTTTCTGTGTTAAAGTATTTGTACGTGATTTGCAACTTTGTCGACACTACTTTAATGCGACCATTTTGTAAAGACCAGGAGGCCTACTATGACCTCTTAAATCTATTCAGTTTAAGGCCTTAAACTGAACTGCATTGCTAATTCGTACCATGACCTCTAAAAAGCAAGGCAGTTTAAGCCCTTATTACGTCCAGCGTTTTCGTGCAGTTCACCTTTTTTTTCCTCCTAAAATCGTACCATGACGTGCCATTTGACAAGCGCTCGGCGATTACTGAAACGCTCAACTGTCAAAGTAAGCAATGTTTAAAAAGTTGCTCTGAGATTAACTTTATGTGAATTGTTGTCTTGTTGTTGATAGTTTAGTAGACGATTTGCGATTGTTCAAGTGCTTTTTAGTTATTTTCTTTATAATAATGGCAAGTGAGTAAACAGGTATTGTTTGAATTTTTTGAAACGGACAATAACTTGAATGACAATTTAAAAAGAAATCGCCACCGCCTTACAAGGGAAATGTATGATCCCTTTCATTTAACTGACGACAAATTCGTCGAACTGTCGGCTTACTCCCGACTTGGCTCAAAGTTTGTGCAAGGAACTGGCGACGAGTGGTAAACCACAGCTAAGTAAATCGTCGGATTCCACCATAGAAACAAAAGTAAGAGTTTATGGAAATACATTAGTTCTTTGTCAAGAGACTTAGGTAATTTCTAGTCAAGAGATCTAGACAGTGTACATCTAAATACCTTGAAATACCTACTCTTTTCTGTTGCAGGGTCTTACAGCTTTATCATTTTATGACTATGGAACATATCAAATGCCAACAGGTAAGATCCGTGGCTTTATTGCGTAACAAACCATATCGGCAGTACTGGGCATAGGTCACTGCAGCAATGAACTCATTAGAAATGGGAAATACCTATAAAGAATGTACACAAACTGTAGAAGAATGTTGTACCTATGAATAGAATAAAGTGAATTTTTAATTGATACCATAGCTTTAATTATGAAGCTGTCAGACACCGGTTCTAAATAGTCGCTAATTTGAAAAGGTTATTTATAATTAACACTTTTTTAATTTCAGGTGTAATGAAAAATTTGGTGTTATGTTATTGGCTGCATTGATGGGACACAGGTAGCTATTGTAAACCCAAAAGGAGAGGAGAGGTATATCTGTCGGAAGGGCTATTCTCTAAATGTTCAATTGGTAAGATTAATCAATGACAATTATTATGACCTCTGTGGCACTGCGGTTATTATGACTCTGCCTACCATGCAAAAATTGGAAAAAGGTCTTGGATGTTTATGTGTGTGTAATGTCGCTGTTGCTGGTTCCCACAACACAACAGTGTGGGGCCAAGCAATGTAAGTGCCTGTACATAAATGTTAATGTTTATTTAGTAGTATGTTGATGCCAGTTATGGTGGATCCACACATGACTCATTTAGATGATCAGTCCATCCACTTCAAGACTATTTCAAAGGCCTCAGTAATAATAAAAGCTTATAGGTAAGCTGTTCTAAATGTATTTCTAAGAATGGATTATTTTGATGGGATATGGATGGCCTACAGTACACCGACTATCAAAATAAAACTGGAATCCATGTTAATCAGAATTATTTTATTTAGTAAACAAACAGAAATTTACAAATAAGTATGCTACTTATTTCTGAATTATTATAATAATAGTTTATAAAGTTAAAAAATGTCATTTCTTACAATCATACAAACCTAATAAGAATGCCCCTACCTCCCTAGTACTAGCAGTAGGTTACGAGATGCAGACAAGTAGCATTCTTATTTGTGTTGTCAAGTAACACTGAGAACTAGAGTATGTACAACTATAAGGCCGTGGATGCGGGAGGCTCAGGACCGGAGTAGATGGAGTGGTAAAGAATGTGTGCCGATTGATGATGATGTTTGGCTAACTTAACATAGCAACAAAATTAATAATAAAACATTCTCTATTCACATAAATATTTTATCTATTTAATAAAGTAAGTTTTAAAGAGGAGGTCTGTGGCGCACTCAGTCAGAAAGCCAAGCAGTGAGCTGTTATAGGCTGCTATGATGATTAATAAAGTATAATAGTTTTAATTACAATTGTGTCTAATATAATATTTTACTTGCAGGTGACTCTGGTTATCCTTTGAGGAAAACTATGATGACTGCTTTATTGGATGCAACAGAAGGCTCATCTGAAGCCTACTACACTAATTGCCATGTCAAAACTAGAAATGTAATTACACAGTTATTGCAAGCATCAAACAGTCTTCATTTAAGTTTTATGTTAAAATTGTGTTTTTTTTGTGTTGTTTAGTTTTTGTTGTTTTTTAAGTTACAATGTTTTTGTTTTAAAAAGATTTAATGTAATAAGATAAATATGCATGTATTTAAATATCTATACATACATATTTAGACAGTCATAATTTAGAAGCACCACAGATACTATAATACTGTAGCACTGATTTTTTTTGTCACTTTTTAAAGACATCATCATACATGTAATTTTGAATAAAAAAATCTAACTTCGACTTAACTATTGAGTATACTTGTGTATGTAATTATTTTGATTTTAAACTCCAAACTCAAATAAAGTAAGTAGTTAAAAATAATGCACTTTGTACAAGTGAAACACTAGATAAAATAAATCAAATATGATCAACAAAACTAATGAGTACATACTGAATCTCGCACAGACAAAGGAGACTCCATAAACTGTGCCAGTGCTTCGGATATACGCCCATCAGAGAAGATAGCCTATTTCAATTGATTTTATCAGGCAGTACACGCAAAAGAGTAACAAACATCCATCCTCTCAACCACAAACATTCGAGTCTATATTATTAGTTAGATTAATAACCGATGACCATCCTTTCCTATCTTTGAATGTACCTTCACCCATCTAGTTACATTGCTGGGCAACTCTCTGCCACATTCTTAGGGTACAGATGGCTGAGTGGACTTATTATAGCCCAAGACTATGTCTCTGTGTGAATTTAAAAAAACACATAGAGCCCCAATTGGTCGTATGATATACGATGGGGGCGTCGTCGTATAGGCAATTCAACCAAATTACTGCAAGCAAATATAAATTTAAAACACCTATGTAAATTATGAAAAGGAGTATCAATAATTATATGTTAAGCATACGACATATTTTAAAATTACACGGAGTCAGATTTTAATTAGAAATTATATGTAAAATATTATTTTACAGTTTCGACCCGCCATCCAGCGAGGCCAATGCCTCGCTGGATGGCCTTTGTTAAATGAGTATGCCTTGTTGTTTGTAGCGTAGCGAACGAGAAAGAATGTATATTACTTAATAATATGTAATTAAATCAACACACAAAAGTACCTCCTAAAATAAATCGTTAAATATTGTAAACAAACACATGAACCACTTGACAGTTATGAGTTGCGTTCAAAATACTCAATATAATTTGAACGATCAATAAAAAACAAAGCATAAGTTACTAAGTTTTATCACAAATTGCATTAAATAGTAATATGCGCGTATTACTTTTAAGCTTTCATTTTTTCAAAGTACCATTCGTAAATAATAAAACAAATTATAATATAAGATATCCTTATAATAAAAAAAAACCGGTAAATACCGTATAAACAATAAACGTTGGTTAGGAACGGTCCTCCAGACAATGCGTTGAGTAGTTCTTTCTTATGGAATCCTGTATATTCCCTTCTCGTTCTTACATGGATGTAAGTTAACTAGCCAGAGACAATAAACTATTCACCTTATCAAATAAGCAGCTCAGAACTCGTTCACCTTTTATGAGGTCATGGTACGAAATTAAGTCGTTCAGTTTAAGTACTTTAACTGAACTGCCTGGATTAAGAGCAGTTTCTTATATGGTCATGGTAGGCCTCCAGTCTTTGAATAAAATGTGTCTTTTGTGTTTCATTCGACTGGCAACACTAATGCTTATTAAAAAAAATAACTGAATGTCATCTGTCACGTAGCATCAGTAATTTTCTGTTGTGTCATCGTGAGAGGTTATGGTCAGCGTGTCGGGAGACAGTTTTAGTGATATTTACCAAGGTAAGCGTTGGATTTTACTGAGATCTAAATGGCTCTAAGTTTCAAAAACGTAGGCTATTGACTACTATTGATTACAATGTCATAATACAGCACGTTTGCGAATAATCTTTATTTACATTATCGATACTGTTACTTTTTCGCTAATTTTTCGACACTTCATCGACACCGGTGTCGTGATTGTTTTCGTCACCTCCTCTTCGACACCATGTAAAGGCCGGGATACACATAGAATCTTCTTAGAAACTTTTATAGTAGATTTTGTATTTACTGGTATCAATTTCTGCAAAATAATTTTTCACTATCTGCATCTACAGTAAAAAAGTCGGGAAATCGTCGTGTGCCTATATCTAGTGAACCATGAACACGGCTGTCTAAACACCACTATGAATAATATTTTAATGAATTGACCCAAAATGAGAAACTGCTTTGTTAGGGACATCATTCTGAGCAACTTTCATTAAGAAACCGATTTGATCAGAGCAATTTTATTTTTCACTTCCCAGTAGATTGTATAGAGAAGTGAAAAATAAAGTTGCTCTTATCAAATCGGTTTCATTATGAAAGTTGCACAGAATAATGTCCCAAACAAAGTACTTTCTCATTTTGCGTTAATTTATTTACACCTTGCAGAAATATGTATTCAATACATGAAAGAACATCGACCATTTTTGTATGGTGCCTGGGATACTGGGGTTGCATATTCTAAGATTTCACTTTTAGACGTACACCTATAAATCATAATTATGTCCATCGACAGAGAATTCAATTACAAACAAGAAATGTTCTATGACAAAATGTCGCAAATAGTAGCGTTTCTGAGATAATTTAGTTCGAATATGTAAGTAAGTCAATTTTTTACAAACAAAACTGAATTTTCTCAGAAATATATTTACGAAATTTAGTCAAAGAACATCTGTTGTTTGTAATTGAATTTTCTATCGATGGACATATGTTTTCATAGAAGTTCACTGAAAAAGCGTAAGGGAATTTCAACTGTAGGAATCCCAGAAAAGTTCGATGTTCTTTATATAAAACTTGTTTAATTATAGTTATTTATTATGTGAAAAAAGGCAAAAATAAACAAAGATACAATTAAAATAACAATAAATACACGATAAATATCGAATACGAAACAATTTCAGATGAGAATATTTTCTTGGTTCATACTTTTGAGAGCGTGATAGTCTGGTTTTCGTTTTTGAACTTACTTTTTATTACATTATGATTGTGATATTGATTTAATAAATATCTTTTATTCACAGATGCCTCTATCATCGGCTGAAAAGTCCAAAAGATGCAGAGATAAATTAAAACAAACATTGTGCTCGGTGTAGTCTGAACTTAATGACTTTCCGCTACCATTTTTCATCACTTTTACGCTACGGTGGCGATAAATATTTCGATACTTTCACGTCACGGTCGCGAAAATTCAGCAACACTTTTTCGCGACTTCTGGCAAAATCGGTGGCTTTACACAGTTCTTTACGTTCATTTCCCAAAATGTCCTATTCCCAACATCCGTATGTGCAGTATGTCCCTTTGTTCTTCGTGTACAAAATGTCCCTTCTCGAAAATGTTTATTTGTGATTATTTTCCTTTGTCAAAATCATGTAGAAGCATATTGTCCTATTCGCTAAATTTCCCGTTAAAAATTACAAAATAAGTCCCAATTTCACAATATCTTTACCCATAATGTACCCTTCCCAAAATAGCCTTTCTAAATACGACCCTTTCGCAAAATCATTTGATGCCGCATACTATCCTGTTTGCTAAATGTCCGTCGAAAATAAATATCCTTTTTTAGGGTTTCGTTTATCAAAAAGAAAAACCCATATAATTAATGTGCCTTTCATAAAATGATTTTCATTATGATTCCATTCTGTTTTTCAGACAAACACTACATGACATGAATGTTGATGCAGATATGGTGAGCAATATACAGTTTGTTGCATTTAATGATATAAATACAAGTAGATACCTCCTTAAAAAATGCATTGTTTTTGTATTTATCTTCCAGATTGATGTGAGTGTAGCCTTTTGGCTACACTCACATCACATTACCAAGCTACACGACACACGAATGAATGAAAATGAATTTATTGATGAGGTGTGTTTACCAGGATATTGTTAATAAGCTCTTTATTCACACCTACGAAAAGTGACAAAAATTCAAATAATTCAATTCTTTTCTTCCAGGCTGATATGACTGTTGCTAAGACACCAAGCTACAATATACGAATGGGTGAAAATGAATTCAGTAATGAGGTGTGTTTTCCAAGATTTTAATGATAAATGCTTTATGACGTATGAACTTACCTACGAAGAGTTTCAAAGATTCACGAGTTATAAATTTTTCGGAGTTTTAGTTTTAAAAATCTTGTCTTAAAGGTTACCGGATTTGTTAAAAACATGATAATATTTCAGTAGGTACCTGCTTTAATGGGCATGGGGATAAACCTGATTTATACTGCAGTAATACTGGCTTTGTCCCTTACCTAAAATGTCATTACCTCTCATTAAAATTAAGATTTTAGTAGATGTATTAGTTTTTTTTATTGTATAGTTATACTTATATTATACAACATGTAACAGAAAGGGGGTTAAAAGCCAAAAGCGGTTTATTAGGGACACCATTATGAACATCTTACACTATGGGACTGACTTGATCAGAGAAACTTTATCTTTACTCCTCCATACAAATCAGCTGATCGATCGGTCTGAAATGTATTGAGATGAGAAAAATAAAGCTGCTTTAATGAAGTCTCATAGTAAAAGTTGTTCAGTATGATGTCCCTAAGGACCCTCATTTTTATAATTATTATATTATAATCTCGGGATAGGGATCTTTTGGGAAAGGGACATTCTGGCACTAAGCCCCCTAACCTACACATTCCCCCTCCTCCTACACCTCACCCTCCCCCTACGACGCCCCACCCCCTTAGACCTTCCCCATTGGTTGTCTCTCAAAATAATCTATCTTTTCATTGACGTATGTTCTTAGGTGAAAAAACATATTTTGAAAAATATATGTATGTTACGTGTTTTTATGTTTTTTAATGTCAAAATACATTTACAAAAAGGCTTAAATAAAATCTGTTCTCCCGCATTTATAACGTATTTCATTATCAAATAATTATATTATCAACCAATATTTTGAATGTCACTTTTTATGTCCCTTTCGTGAAATGTCCCATCGAGAACAAAATGTACCTTCAGTAAAATTTTACTTCAATTACGTATCTACCTAATTAAAGTTTATTTTTGCTGAATGGACGCTGATTACAAAATGTGATTAAAGCTTTTATTTCACCTCTCCTTACATTCAAGCTCGGCCTGGTTTTAATCACATTTTGTAAGCAGGGGACATTCTGGCACTAAGCGGTTTTGAAAAGTGTTTTATGTTATTCATTCATGAATAGAGAAACTGAAATTGGGACATTTAGCGAACGAGACATAATGCTTTCTAAATTACATTTTTAAATATATTTAATAGTAACAGACTATAACTGCAACAGGTATCCCATTTTAAGACCTCCTAGTAAGTAAGTAAGTTCAGGCAAGTTAAGTTGGGCTTTCGGCTTTCAATGTCGCGCAGCGAGCTATGGAAAGGGCTATGCTTGGTATTTCTCTACGAGATCGAGTCAGAAATGAGGAGATCCGTAGAAGAACCAAAGTTGCTGACATAGCCCGTAGGATAAGCAAGCTGAAGTGGCAATGGGCAGGCCACATAGCGCGAAGATCGGATGGCCGATGGGGCAAAAAGGTCCTTGAATGGAGACCACGTACTGGCAAGCGCAGTGTGGGTCGGCCACCTACGAGATGGACCGACGACCTGGTGAGGATCGCTGGATCTCGTTGGATGCAGGTGGCTACGGACCGGTCACGCTGGAGTGCGATTGGAGAGGCCTATGTTCAGCAGTGGACATTAACAGGCTGAAATGATGAAGTTGGGCTTTGAGTTGAGCTGAATACATGCAAAGGCATACTATTATACAAATAAACAGTAAAAA
The DNA here is from genome assembly GCA_949825045.1 of Argyresthia goedartella. Lineage (NCBI taxonomy): Eukaryota > Metazoa > Arthropoda > Insecta > Lepidoptera > Argyresthiidae > Argyresthia > Argyresthia goedartella. The sequence continues at coordinate 8,211,442 of OX463812.1, read as the reverse complement.
GTCACATGCCACCTACTTAGTCGCTTCTTTCACTTCTAAGATCTATGTCAGTCAGAGAAGGTACCGCACCCCGCGCCACGATCGAGTTTAAACACGCGCGCAGATTTTGAGTAAACGGTGAGGAAGGAGTGGCGGGGCGAGGAAACACCAAATGCTCAAGGTCGTTGGCATTATATACGGTCTTAAGTTGGTAGCTATGAAACTAGTGTTCCTAGCTTTTGAATTAACTCAAACTATAAATGTATACAGGTGACCCTAAAATAAAATCATCAAGAAAGACACCTTTTTTGTTTAGCTTTGAAAATTAAGTTCCTACCGTACATGCTCAAATTGCTTTCCTCTTGCAATAATGCAAACTCTGCATCTCCTAATGAACGAAGCTTTTAGACGCCTGGCGCGGTCTCTTAATTCTTCTTATGTCCTAATAGGTTTTTGGTTCACCTTATCTTTCAGACACCCCCAATAAAAAAAACCTAGGGGATTTAAATCGTGGCGGCCAAAAAATAGGACCTAAGCCCCCAATCCATCTTTCAAGGTATTCGTCATTTTGGTACGCCCGTACTGCTGCTGCATAGTGTGCTGGGCACCCGTCGTTCTGCAACCACATGCTTTCTCGCACGTCTTCTGGTACATTTTGTAGTCAATTTGGCAACTCATTTCTTAATAAATGCAGATAACATTCCGCGTTCAGGGTTGCTGGAAATTCAAAGGGCCTATGATTTGGTTATAGATAATTCTAGCCCATACATTTATTTTAATTTGGTATTGGCACCTGCCTTCTCTCATCAAACGTGGGTTAACTAATTGCCAACTGTGTAAGTTATGTAAGTTGAGATATCCATCCCGCTTACACGAGGATTCATCACTCCAAAGTATTTTATTAAAAAACTGTGGGTCTTCATGAATCATTCTCAGCATTCTTCGACAGAAATACACTCTTTGAGCGTAATCTCTTGACTGCAGCGTTTGGACACGTTGAACGTGATATGGTTGCAACCGGTTCAGTTTTAGCACTCTATGCACCGTCGTTCTTGGTATACCGGTGCGTCGTGCTATGGTGCGCACTGAAAGCGAGGGATCTTCTTCGATTTCTCTTAATACCATTAAATCGTGATCAACTTGCCACGGCCTTCCTTCACTAGCACCACCAATTCCGGTACCAAGAATCCTTCCCTCAGAAGGGCGTTATGCACTCGTAGAAAAACGCGATGGTCGGGATAACGGTCCATATTCGGGAATCTTTCTCGATACAATCTTGCGGCGGCCATGGCATTCTCTCTTGCTTCTCCATGTAACAGTACTCACGTGGCGTGAACTGGTAACGAGGCATTTCAATGTCTTTGGTTTTTTCCCAACACAACACCAAGCAAACAAAACTACTACACAATGTTTACCAGAGTCCGTGAGATCGTCAAGTCGATAACTTCAAGAAACAAACAGTCCAAATCGATAAGAAAATCAGTATCCGATTTCAAAGCATCGGTCGAGGTTTGCAGCAGAAAAGTTCAGGCCGGTATGAACATTCACTCAGACTTAAGTTCTGCGGCTTACGCTGTTAGGAACATCAGACAAAGCACGGATGTGGCTACATCTAGGCTAGTATATTTTAGTTACTTTCATAGTGTGATGTCCTATGGTATCTTGTTGTGGGGGAAAGCAGCGGATATTCAAACTATTTTTATTTTACAGAAAAGAGCTATTCGAGCAATTTATAATTTAAAACGAACAGACTCCTTAAGAGAGCTTTTTAAAGAAATTGACATACTAACAGTAGCTAGTCAATTTATTTTTATATACATACATTTATTTTCGAAAATATAATGTATGTACGCAAGAACCTTACAACATTTTCCAAACTTAGCGATAGCTGTAATGTTTACCTAAGAAATAATCACAGACTATGTGCGCCCCGTTTTAGACTCGCGAAGGTTAGCAATTCTTTCAAGGGTCAGTGCATTCTCTACTACAATAAGATACCTCTGGAGATTTTGAAATTGCCATTTGAGCAATTTAAAAACCATGTTAAAGCGACTTTGTCGAAAAAGGGATATTACAATGTTCAAGATTACTTAAATGACAGGACTGTATGGGGTTAATCTGGCTCAACACAGACCTTGCTGTTAATAATTTTGTAATTATTTATTCCAGCTTATTAAATAAAAATAAATCATAATTGTATTAGTTAAGCACAACCTATTTTTAAAAGTGATCTAAAAATCAATCTCTGGGAGTTTCTACGCCCTTCTCTCCCACAGTGGTCCAATGTAGAGAAGAGGCAAAAAATGACGTTTGCTAAGAATATGTAAATATCTACAGTAATAAAGTACTTTTGAGTTTGAGTTTGAGTTTGAGACAACTGTCTATCGAAGAGTTACAAGTTCACAACTAAACTAAAGTACGGTCGCAAAGTAGGAAGAGATGCGATGCGATGACGCGATGTCTCATTCTGCCGTAGCTGCCCAGGTAGCGGTTTCATGTTCTCCGAACTGATAATATGTAATATTAGAAGTGCGTAGACAGGCATTCTAATCTAAGGCATTATAGGACGTAACAATATTGTTATACACATTTTCTTTTTTTTTCTTGCTTTTTTAAAATTAGCTGCAGCTTTCATATAAATAGCAATAACTTTGCAACGACAAAGTCTAGACCTAAGTTTTATACCAATTCACAAAGTTGGGTAGGTGTACAAGTTTTTAAAAGAATGGTTCAGTTCAATCCCGTACATTTCTTTTGCAGGAGTTTTTTTTAAAATTCGGTTCTCTTAAGAAAGAAAAATAATATTTACACTCGGGATTTTTTTCTAAGTCATTAGTAGCAGTTAGTAACAAAAATGAAGTCACTTCTTGGTGAACGCGGAAAAATGCATTTGTGCGAGTGAAAGCTCCGCACTTCAAGTCGTGGCGATATTACTTTCCTGCCATAGGATATTGGCTTGTCGGCGGCGCCTATTTCATTGGAGTGACAAATACGGCCTTTCGGAGCAATTATCACTATGCGTTTCCCATAACCCTTTCGACCCTGAATGATGCAATCGTGCGTTAACTTTTTGAGAAGTTCTGTAGGTTTTTTTTTTCTTTTATCGCGTGAAAATGCGATCAAGATGCCTGTCTACTTCGATCCCGTGACCGGCATGGGTACAGGTCGGTTAACTATAGCTGGCAGAACGTTCAACACATTTACATGTTGCGCTTGTGTAGTGTCTGTGAATAAGCGGACGGGGCGTGAGTGACGTTGCACTGCATGGGCATCAAGAATAGTCAGTCTGTCTCTCTCGCGCGCGGTCAAACTAATGAGACTGAAGGAGACAGTTAATGTTTTTCTTTTGCTACTGCTTATAATTATAGAGTGATCTTTGCATTCGTGTCATCACGTGCCAATCGACGCGCGTTATTGTGATTGTTCACCTATTTCTAGGTTAGAATAAAATCATTCATTTTTAAACTTACTGTATAGTGAAATTGCATTAGTCTGAGTACTCAAAATTCAAAAAGAGTTTATTTCCATAAGAAACACATAGGTAACATTTGGAGAATGTCAAATCTTAAATTAACACATGTATAAGGTACAGGGAAATATAGAACTCAATTTGAATTCCGTCACCTCAATGTTTTAGATGCTGGAGGCAAAGAGGCGACTAGAAACCTCCAGCTTTGTACGTTATTTTTTACAGAATTGGAGCAAACACCTTCCCAAGCTTTCTTGTCTTCTACATAATCTGATATTTTGTAGTAAGCTTTTTTACATAAGTGATTTTTAACAACATTTTTAAATTTATTTAGAGACAATTCTTGTAACTCAGTTGGTATTTTGATGTAAAAGCGAATACAATGCCCTTTAAAAGATACATTAACCTTATGGAGCCTAGTAGTAGGTATAGCTAGTTTATTCCTATTTCTAGTGTTGACATTGTGCCTGTCGCTATTCTTAGGAAATTTATCAATATTTTTGTGGACGTACATTAGGTTTTCATAAATATACTGACACGGCACCGTCATAATGTTAATTTCCTTAAATTTACAACGCAGTGGCTCTCTGGGACCCACATTGTAGATTGCACGAACAACCCTCTTTTGCAGCACATATTATGTTAATGTCTGCAGCGTTCCCCCACAGCAGTATGCCGTAAGACATAATGCTATGGAAGTAGCTGAAGTAAACTAGTCTAGCTGTTTCCACGTCCGTAAAAAGACGGATTTTTTTGACTGCATAAACTGCGGAACTGAGTTTTTTCGATAGCTTATCTATGTGTGGGCCCCACTGAAGCTTATTATCTAAGGTAATTCCTAGGAATACCGTGCTATCAACAATTTCTAAATTTTCATCTTTAACATTAACATTAGCCGAGACTTGTTTAACATTGGGGAGTATAAACCAAATACATTTAGTTTTGTTATTGTTCAGTAAAAGATTATTGGCACTAAACCAATTGACTACCTTTGAGATTGCATAATTCACATCGTCAAAGTTCAAACTGCGTCGTTTCATTTTAAACAAAAGTGAAGTGTCATCTGCAAACAGTACAATCTCATGATTATCTCTGACAAGATGTGGCAGGTCATTAATATAAACCAAAAATAGGAATGGCCCGAGTATGGAACCCTGCGGTACACCCATAGTAACAACAGACCCTGGAGATCGTTTTCCATTAATGTCAACTCTCTGTATCCTGTCATTTAGATAAGAAGAGAGAAGATCTAAAGAGTAATCCCTATTTCCATAGTGATGTAATTTCCTGATCAATGTCCCATGGTCAACGCAATCAAAAGCCTTAGACAAATCGCAAAATACTCCTAGAGCATCATGCGACTCCTCCCAGGCATCTCATATCATATATATGTGATATTAACCCAATACCGGCATCAGTAGTTGATTTGCAAAATGATATTGTGTAAAACCAAATTATTTACAGTGGAGCATGTTGTTGGTGTTGAAATGTGTAAGAAGTTGATTTCAAATTACTTTTTCAAAAACTTTACTAAATGTAGGCAATACCGATATCGGTCTGAAGTTAGAAGGATCAGATGTACTACCCGATTTAACAAAGGTACTATTTTACTGTGTTTCATTAAATCTGGAAACACGCCAGATTCAATAGATGCATTAAATATGAAAGCTAAATCAAGTGCAAGATTTTATTAGGGGCTCCACAACATGAACAGAAATATCCCAGAGGTCTGCAGTTTTCTTAACATTTATTGATTTAAAGGCTGTAATAATATCTTTATCATCTACATAATTAAACGAGAATTGATTTTCACATCTAGGTACATAGTCCTAAAAGTTTTTAGACTCTTCCAAAGTAGTCGCTGAATCTTTGCTAAAACAAAGATTCAGCGACTACTTTGGAAGAGTAAAGATTTGTAGACTTTGTAGTAAAGATTGGGATGTCAGTAAAAAAATATTCAAACGCTTTAGCTACATCAATATCATTTTTGAAAGTAATATCATTAATTTTTAATTCATATTCATTGTTTTTAATAGTTAATACTGAACTTTCCAGTCTCACTTTTAATTATATCCCAAGTTGAATTAATTTTGTTATCACTTTTTCTTATTTTAGATCTGATATAATTTGATTTTGCAATTTGACAAACTTTTCTAAAGATTTTTGAGTACTTTTTTACTTTATCCATGAACTCTTCACTATGATTCCATTGTTTTTTACTATATAATTCATATAAATTTTGTCTACTTTTAAGTATACCTACTGTGGCCCATTTACTTAAGTTATGTTTGTCTGAGACCACAATCGATCTGGTAGTAAATACTGCACAAACGCATTGATGAATTTGTAAAAAAAAATTATAGATAGTTTGCTATCCCAATTCAATTTAAACCTTTCAAACCGATGTGCAGTCACAGGTATGTTTTGTATCTTTCTTGTAGAACTTTTTTTAAGTTGAATTTCTAGTCTAATGTATTGACCTAAATGGTCTGACTTTAAATTACTTATATTTTTGTAAGTAAATTTTTTTCATTTGGATAAGCAAATATATTGTCTATACATTTGCTGAGGTTTCAGTTATTCGAGTAGGTTCCATGAAAAGTGGCTTTAAGTTGTGAGAATTAATTAAGTTAGTTAGTCTCGCACTAAGGGAGTAAGTTTCTAATAAATTTACATTGAAGTCTCCACATATCATAAGAGTTTTATTAGATTTTGATACTTTAAATAATATGTCATCCATGACTTTTTCAAAAACATCAAATGAACCTGATGGTGGGCTGTAAACGCTTATTACAATTATGCGCTCCAATTCAACAAATGCTACTTCAATGTGGCTTTCAACTGATAAACATACTATGTAATTACGATTTTTAAACTAAGTGTTTATTTAGAAATATTAGAGAGCCTCCACGAACAGCATGTGATCTGCAAAAAGAACAACCAACCTGGTGAAATTGAACATGAGCTCATGGCTTTTTAGCCAATGTTCTGTTAGACATAAAATATCAATATTAAAAGATTTCATGTACAATTCCAACTCTAATAATTTACTGCTAATACCTAGAATATTTTGGTGGACCAGATTAGTAAACGTTTGCATTTATTTTACAATTTTCAGTTAATGTACTTTATTAATATTATTTGACGGGCTAGAGACTTCCTCTATTGTCGTTTTATCTAATTTAAATGACTTGGAAAAGCTTCCAAGGTTTTGTTTGAAACATCAGTATAATGCTCATTAGAGGCATTATGTGTAGGTAGCCAAATTTTTGGCTGTTATATTATAATAATAGGACAGCAAATTTGCTAGTTGTCTTTTGTAATAACTAGGAAGGTAATATTTACCTTTAGTCAAATAATATTTATTTCTACTAACAAAATTGTTAGTATCTATTACATGTATATTATTATTGCATGATATAGTATGCAAGGTCGTATTCAGCTTATATCTAAGGTTGTTTTCTGATTGTGGCAGGCTGTCGCTGTAAGGGAATGTGAACATAACAATTTGTTTTACTTTTAAAGAACAGAGCTTGACTAAATATTTATTTAAGTCAGACTTGTTCACATTACCCTATTACCGAGGCATATGCCTCGGTAATAGGCTGTTATGTAAATGACTGTTATTTAATCATATGATTAAATAACAGTCATCACTATATGTAGCGTTATCTACTTTTTGCATAATATCATGCAGATTACAGTTGGGTAAACAATTATTTATTACCGTATGCTCCATATACATATTTAATAATTGGCCCATATTTTTTCCAAGTTCATCGCTGTACATAATTGTTTTTATACCTGGATATGAAGTGCTAACATCCATAAGGGAAGTAGCTGACGGAGCACAGTCCGGCACATAACAGCAGCTCTCCAATATTTAAGTTTCTAGGCTAACCAGGCTACTGAAAACTGCATCCATAGCTAGCTGGTTTCCGTTCTGGTTTTGTCATAGAGGCCAATGTAGTGACCCAGGGAGCGCTCCGCCTGGTCAAGTTTGCATCTTAGCTCAAGCATGTTGTCCTCATTGCTAATCTGATTTAATTAAGCTGAGCAGTACACAGCTCCAGTTTATCTAAAACCCTTCTTTTATTATGAAGCTTCGTTACAACCTTTTTTGATTTTTTAGCATTTTTTTTTATAAACTTATTAATTTTGACATATTTTCTCAACTTATTTTTACTCAGTTTCAATTTGTGTGTGCTGTCCCTGCTGCTGACTGCCACATTACACACTGAGTCATCCTTAGTAAGGTCAATATTCATAGTGGGTAAGCTACAGCCCGCAACAGAGACATGGCACAAGGAAGAATTTACTGCTACCAACTCATCAAATAAGCTCTGCGTGGTCACTGTGGCAGAGCTAACAGCCGCTTCTTCCAGCTGTTTTGGGCATCACACAGTTCCTTCTACAGGATTGAAGTTCTGTGCTGGACGGACTCAAACTCAGTGCCACAGTGCTCATCAAACCATCTATTATTAGTTGCAGCCTATCCCGTTCCTCACTAATAGAAATATTAATGGAACGGACACGGACAGTTCCCTCTTTAATTTTTGATTGTTTTCTAAGGTTTCTAAGATAGTTTTCTCATTTTCATCTCTTTCTGCTTCTAATTGTTCCACCTGTCCCTTTGCTTGCTTTAATTCCTGCAAAATCAGTTGGAGCCTGGACTCCGCTTGGCGAGACAAAGCATTGCGAGTCATCATTATGATTAGAAATGTGAAAACAAAGACAAAAAACACTCGCTATGTAGCAAGGGAAAGGCAAGACAATGTCAGTTGAAAACAGTGTCAAGACAGTTTGAATCGTCCTTTTGTCTGTTGGTCCGTGATCGATTATTTTATCACAATTATAATTCTGATCACGTTTAGCACTGGCGCACTATTAATTGACTTAACAAACACTAAAAACTAACACTATATTCACAAATAGACGAATTTAAATAAAATTATTTAGTTAAAATACAGCACAGCTGTTTTTGACGTGTAGCCTCGGGTGCGGTCTACTCTACTGTGAACGTGCCAGCTTTAGATAATAGATCTATAAGTAAAATCGTATTTCTCGTGATAAATAGTGTTTTGTTTTTATTTTTTGCTAGTATAGTGATTTAAGTCCCCCTGGATAAATCAAACTGTTTTCTGTTTTATAACTGTCATGACCTCCGAATTATCCCAGCGCAAGATCGTGCTCTTTGGGTTTTAATTAGGTAAGAAATGTACTTAAGTGCATAGCGAAGATATTTCAATACTTTTTGCAATTATGTTGTCTTTTGTTTCGAGCAAGTCCCCTTGATTCTGATTTCGAGCTAGACCTTCTTCAAGGTGGTAATTTTTCAGAACTAGAAATTCCAGATTACGAATTTTCAGAAAATATCAACTATCTCTTCTGGATTTGGTAGACGAGTCCATTCAAGTTTGCAAGAGCTATCTTCTGTTGCTGTTCCTCAAGAAAAATCTGTAGGTACGGCCACCAAAAATACCAGCTAAAAAGAGGGCTGCCACTCGGAGACGAATTTGGAAGAAGGTACATCATTTGGATCAAATCCACAACTATTCCGGACATCCAGCCCCGGCTTGAGTAAGGGATCCTAACAGGATATTTTGAGGACTATTACGATGATATCTTCTTCGAGAACATGGCGCTTTACATCAAAATGTACTATTTAACAGGCTAGCTTCAAAAGCAAACGCTTCAGGACAGGAGGGGCCGATCTGCGAGACATGGACGACAGCATTGCGTTAGTCAAATGGCCATGTTACTGTCTTCAACCGCACAGGCGGTAATGCTATCCAGCTTGTCAAGCTATACGTGGATGTTGACGCACTCAAGATTGTAGGTAACTGATTATGTACTGTCTCGATGTTTTGTATCAGTCCGTGGAGTAATACCGAAGTTTCATCAAAATACGGAAACAGACCATGAAAGTTATACTGCATTTTCTTGATCTAGCCGTGGTTAACTCTTGGAGACTTTACTGGTGCGATTCTCTGGCTCGGGGAGTACCAAATAATGCAATCATAGACCTGATGGCATCCCGCATATAAATAGCTGAAACGCTTGTATCTACTCCTGAGACATAGCGACGTGAAGCAACCCCACCGTCACCAGACTATACTGCAGGAATCGAACGTTACTGGCCTGCCAATAATCCATTAACTGGGAAACGATACGACAAAATACTACATTAAGCCGGTCTCAGACAAAATATTAATACAGTTGCTCAAAAAGTGGCGTATTGCAGGGACGTATAGCGTTCGGGATGTGGGCATACTCGTGCTTTTTTTTTACCTTTCCCGAACTCGTGCGTTCTCTTTCCCAACTGTCAAAATAATGGCTATTAAAAAGATAAACCAACCATGAAGTTTTTACTAAAAAAAATCATCGAAGTTTTAATGATTCATGCAAATACGTATATTTCTAAAAAGAAGCTACTAATTAGTTTCAATATCAGATTTAATGATTTGATTGAATGAGTTAGGTTAGGTTTCATTTCATTTCATCTCATTAAATTTCATTTTCATTTCATATCAATAAAAAAATTACTGAAGACTTGGCTGTATGGGCATCCCTTTGCCTACCAGAATGGGTGAAGAAAAAACTCTGCTTATATTCTACGGTTGGCGCCATTTTTCAGAAATTTTCTTTGCGAGTTTAGTTGTTTGTTGCACAAAATGAGTAATTTCTACCCTAGTTTTTTTGTTCGTTGCCACTAGTTCCATGATTTGTACCATGATGGAACTAATGATTAATTTTTATCAACACTAGTTCCACTATGAATAAAACTTGAAATAATGGAACTAATGATAATTTCGTTATCACTAGTTCCACTTTAGTTGTTCGATACTTATAATTTTTTAACAAATATTTACCTCTTACAAATGTATGTTGTCCTGGTACTTTTACACCTAGATACATGCTAGAAAGTGGTGGTATTTGTAGAGATTTTACTTCCTTCATATGAAATTAGCGAATAGGTAAATTGAACAGTGATGCACCAACTCAAATAAAACTTAAGATTTTACGAATAAAAAACATTTTCAATCAAGAAAAATTTATAAACTATAAAATCAACGAAGTTTATCCAAAAAGTGGCCCACGGATATTTGGCCTAAATTAACCACCTTCAATTATCAAAAGGAACTTCAAGACATCCAGTGACATCGATGATGAACTAATCAGTAATTATTTTATTAGAATACAATTACAAAAACATACTTTTTTGATTGAACCTACACGAGTGCGACTAGTTGTTGAAATTATATTAAGGCTAGTATTTAATCGCACATCAAAAATACTGATTTTCACAGCAAAAAAGGATCAGCAAAAATTCTTTTTATGTTTTAAGTATTTTTTGTTGTTCTTACATGTTTAACTTAACACGAAGGATAAAGGGGGCTTCGCTTCTCTCACCCCATTTACCCTTCACCTAAGCTACCGCAGTATTTTACCCTGATGTGAAAATCAGTATTATTGATGTGGAGTTTAATATTTCCCTTATATTAATACTTTTTCCTTTCTATGTTACCTTATATTCTTTTTAGTTTGACGTAATGTCACTTGTAAATAATCGTATAACAATTACAACTCAATCCTAGAATCCTCGTAGACCGTAACACTAGTTCTGATTACAAAATAAGAAAATGAGTGCAATTTTGCAAATAATTTATAGGGGTAGAGGAAAAGTGCTGTTATCATCGGGATGGCAGTATTACAGACATGTTTTATATAAAAATGGTACTAGTTTATGGCGTTGCAAAGAATTTAAAACTGACTTAAAATGTGCTGGATCCCTAACACTAGAATCGGTAAGTGGTGTTAATTTTGTAATCGTTGGTATATTGTAGTTATTAGTATACTGGGTGTGATAACCATCAACTACTCATCCATCAATGAGGGCGACTATTACCTACTATAGAGACACCCCCACGAAATGCAAAAAAAAAATTTTTCTTCATACAAAACTTAGTTGAACTAACTACTTAGTATTTTAGTACAAATTTCCTCATCGGTTGTATGTATATGATATTTTATTTTCAGGACCGAACAAGCATTACAAAACAAAAACCGCACAATTTTGCTTGTAAGCATGACGAAACGCAAAATGTGATCGATTTTAATATCCAAGAAACCTGTCGAGAAGCTGCTCAGGGAAAAGAACCGGCTCCAAGAGTGTACAAAAGGGGATTAGTTAACATGGCAAATCAAGGTTTAGACTTAGTTGCAAATAACCCTATTGCACCATTTAAAAGTATACAAGGTAGTATTACCGACTCAAGAAAAAATTTGCAAATGTTAAAAAAATAAATACAAATGATCAAAATGAAGTGGAGGTACCAAACCAATTTAAAATTTTTCTTCTCGCTGATTATCACGAAAATAATAACAGAATTTTGATTTTTTGCACTCCTGTAGGCAAAAACCACATGCAATTCTACGACTTTTTTATGGATGGAACATTCAAATTTTGCCCGAAACCATTTGCACAAATGTTTTCGATACATGCTGATATTGGCAGTGACCACAATTATACTAATATCGTGCCCGTTGTATATGCTTTTATGACACATAGAAATAAAGAGTCTTACGACATTCTTTTTGCCCTCATAAAGTCGCAAATACCTCAATGGAATCCAACAAAGGTCATGATTGATTTCGAGGAAGCTACAATAAAGGCTCTGTTAGCACTTAAAGTTAATATAGAAGTCAAAGGCTGCCACTATCACTTCACCAATAGCCTCCAACGAAAAGCCACAAAATTGAAGATTTTATTAAAAAATGGGTATGGTAGAAGGGCGAACAAAAGAATCATCAACTTATGTGGCAACCTAGCATCCTCCCGTTAAGTCGCATTCAAGAAGGTTGGGAATATATACAAAATGAAATGCCAGAAAATGATTCCTTTAAGAAGTTTAAGAAGTACTTCAGTATGTTTTGGATGAAAACAGACTTCTAAAATAAGTGGTGCATTTATGGTGAGAGGCTCAGAACAAATAATGTTATAGAAGGGTGGCATCATAATATTAATACAAATGTCAATAAAAATGAGACAAATTTGTTACAGCTTTTGTATATTTTATACGATGATGCCACCCTAATGAAATACAGGAGTAATCTTCTGCAGAACCATGGGTGCAGCTCACAACCGAAACGGCGCAAACTTACTCAAGAGAGAGACGATTTGGTCATGGAGGCCCAAATGCAATTGATATCACGCCAAATATCCGTGGGCCACTTTTTGGATAAACTGCGTTGATTTTTTTGAGTACTATATTATTTATATAAACTATATAGTTTATAAATTTTTCTTGATTGAATATATTTTTTATTCGTAAAATCTTAAGTTTTCTTTGAGTTGGTGCATCACTGTTCAATTTACCTATTCGCTAATTTCATATTAAGGATGATTGAAATGAAATGATGAATGAAAATCTCTTGAAATACCACCACTTTCTAGTATGTATCTAGGTGTAAAAGTACAAGGACAACATACATTTGTAAGAGGTAAATATTTGTTAAAAATTTATAAGTATCGAATATCTAAAGTGGAACTAGTGATAAAGAAATTATCATTAGGGTAAACCATGGTATAACTGGCATCGCCCAGTAACTGGCACACCTAAGTGTTATTATCAAATAATAAGCGAATAAATAAAGTAACGCCATATTTTATGTGTTTGTAGGTATATCTGATTATTCTTCGATAGTTTAGTTCCATTTCGTACTGATAGATGGACTTATACCCGCGCTGTAATTTTTCGAAGTCATTGCGGCGCAGGGTGTGAAAGAAAGTGCACGTTTCTAATTTTTTTCGTAAGGTGAAACAAATCGTATTCGAAAGATTTCCTCGTAAATAAAAACTTTGTTGATACCACGCTCATGACAACGAAGAAAGAAAAGGTACGTACAATACGTATATTGTTTGTTTGTCGTTGATTTTGCTTGGGTTTAAAATTTGTGGGGGGGTGCCAGTTACTGAAATATAGTTTGCTTACTTGCTTTATAACTGGCAGGACCCTGCCAGTAACTAAATGCTTGCTTAAGAGATTTGATACTTTCAATACATAGCTAATAAGATTTAATTTACTTTGCAAAAACTTTCAGTATGCTGAGGCATTGCTTTCAGTAACTGTCAAGAGGTTGCCATTTACTAATTTTCATGTGCCAGTTACTGGATTATTGGATTAACATGCTCCTAATACATTTAAATTGATTAATTTATCTTCAGGGAAATGGCGAAAAAAAGACAATATATTTAAGACAACATAGACCAAGCTGTGAAGTATGTACAAGACGGAGGATGCAAGAGTACAGCTGCTAAGATTTTCGGAGTCCCCAGGAGCACTATTCAATTCAAGATAATCAATCCTGACACCAAATTCAAGTCGGGTCCTGATCCAGTTTTAAACGCCGACGAAGAGTTGACAATAGAAAATTGGATTATACAGCTGGCTAAGCAGGGATTTCCAAGAAAGAAGAAGGATATTACAGCTGTCATTAAGTCGTACCTTAATGAGAATCCAAGGCCGAACCCATTTAAAGACAACAAACCAGGTGATTGTTGGTTTAAAGCATTTCTAACACGGCATCCTCGCATAACTGCAAGGACATCTGAAGGGGTTACTAATGCCAGCGCATGTGTAGGAGAAAAAGACATCCGAAAATGGTTTGATCAAATATCAGAATATTTTACAGAACAAAATCTTACCCAGGTATTGGAAGACCCATCACGCATTTTCAACGCAGATGAAACTGGTTTTAACATCTGTCAAAAAACTGGAAAAGTTTACGCAGAAACGGGTTGTAAGAATGTGTATGAGATCAAAAAAGCTTCATCAAAAGAGAACATAACAGTTATGTTTGCTTTTAGTGCCAGTGGATCAACATTAGATCCACTGGTGATCTATCCATACAAAAGACTACCTGAGAAAATATGCAGCAAGTTACCCCCCACATGGGGCGTTGCAAGGAGCGAGAAAGGATGGATGACATCACAGGTATTCTACGAGTACATCGCAAACGTATTCTACCCGCAGCTTGTTAGGGACAACATCGCTTTACCTGTAATACTTTTCGTAGATGGGCATAAAACTCATCTTTCGCAAGAAGTTACCACATTGTGTGTAGAACTTGGCATACACCTGATTGCCTTATATCCAAATGCGACCAGAATTCTCCAGCCCGCCGATGTAGCTGCATTTAAACCCATTAAGTCAGCTTGGCAAGAAGGTTTGAGGGCTTGGCACGCCGAACACAACTATCGGGCATCATTGAATAAAGTGACATTTGGGCCTTTACTAGAGAATGTAATTCGTAATTGTGTCACCAAAGAAACTTTAGTGAATGGATTCAGAGTGACTGGCTTGTGCCCCTTCAATGCTGACAACGTGGACTACAATAAATGCCTAACCAAAGTTGAAGATCACCCAGTTAGAGAACAAGATATATCAGACATAACGTGGAAGATGGATTACAAGACTTTTACAAGAATCGTCGGGAAAGAAAAAATTGAAGAGTTTTCAAATACTTCTGAAATTTTTGATGGCGACATTAAAGTTTTATATAGACTGTGGCTGAAATTCAAAGAAAGTATAGGATGCAGTAATAATACAAATGATGAGATGGTTGATCAGAACAATTCTGAGTTGGGTACAATCCATAGTCCAGTCTGCTTTTCCGAAATCGACATGCCAAGCGATATAGCTGATGCAGGTACGCCCATATTAGACCCAGTTACTGGTATTTTTCCCTCCAGCCAAGCAGCTACTGAATCCAGTGACGTTAACTTACCGCTGACTAATGCTGAAGATGTTGATATGAATTTGACAGCTGCAGAAAGATATGATATATCAAATAAATTAATCAATATTCCGTCAAGCAAGTAAAGCTATAAAAGTTATATCAGATGTACCTACCACTTGAAGACTATCTTAAGACAGAATTCTGGCCGGAAACACCAAAACGTAAAGGAAAGCGAGACACAGAAAAAATGCCTTTCGCTATAACATCTGCTGCTTATATGGAAATGATCCGATCCAAAAATGAGTTAAAGAAACAAAATGCAACCGAGAAAGAAAATCGTAAGAAGAAGCGAGAAGAGTTAAAACAAAACAAGATAAGAGAAGTAAAACAGAACAAGCAGAGCAAAATAAAGAAGATTAATGCAAAAAAAACTGTGAAACTTCATCTAACAAATACAACTGACACTAACACAGCTACGAGTATAGCAGGAAGATCACCTTTAAAAAAGCTATATATACTTGTTGTAAGTTATGAACAAAAATTAAAGTTGATCTCATAATTAGGTTATTTCGAAAATAAAATTAAAACTCTTGGGTACTGATGTTTCATTTATTTAAGATCCCTGAAGTAGCTTATCGTTATATTTCATTAAATAAAGTTTAATTCATTGAATTTAGGCTACTTTTCTATCAAATTTTACTATTTCAGAATACATGCCAGTTACTGGTACAAAACCTGACAGTAATTGATTTTGTGTGCCAGTTACTGCACTTTTTCGGAGCTCTGAATACAATGACCACAAAACTCAATAAAAGAACCTTATTTCATTCCGTTTAGGATCGTTTATTATTCCTCATGTTGTTCTTCGTAATTAAAGCCATTACCGTAATCAGGCAATGCTATACTTTTTTTATGATAATATTTTTTAAGGTGCCAGTCGCTTAAAGTGCCAGTTACTACTATGTTTACCTAGTTCCATTATTTCGAATTCTATTCATAATGGAACTAGTGTTGATAAAAAATTTCATTAGTTCCATCATGGTACAAATCATGGAACTAGTGGCAACGAACCGTTTTTAGGGTTCCGTACCCGAAGGGTTCCAAACGGGACCCTATTACTAAGACTCCGCTGTCCGTCCGTCCGTCCGTCTGTCACCAGGCTGTATCTCAAGAACCTAGCTAGCTAGAGAGTTGAAATTTTCACAGATTATGTATTTATGTTGCCGCTATAACAACAAATACTAAAAAACAGGATAAAAGAAATATTTAAGGGGGCTCCCATACAACAATTCTTTCAATACCACATACAAACTTATGGATGCACCTGGTTACGTACATGGAGTGTGAAAGTAACCGCACCAATAACTTTGTAAACAATATTTTGCTGTGTAAAATCCAAACTATTCACTCCACACCATCGCTTCCATTGAACGGTGGTACGGAACCCTTCGTGCGCGATTTAGTCTCGCACTTGACCGGTTTTTTTGAATTAACACCACCGGAACTCAGTATAATTGCACAAAATGCTTCGGAGAACATTTTACCGGAAAAGTCAAAAAGTCGCTACATATCTACATACGACTTATTTATTGCGCGGAGAGAAGAGAATAAAAAGAAAATAGTTTTTCAGAAAATGTTATGTTAGCATACTTCTCCGAACTCTCAGCAAAATTAAAACCTTCTACGTTATGGTCGAGGTTTTCGATGATAAAAAGTATTGTTACGAGCGTGGGGTTCGTATTTGATAGAAAAACGCGAATTAATCCACTAATTAAAACACTCACTTTATTACCCAAATTAGGCACTTACAATTCACACGAACTGTACATAAAATCCACTAAAACACACACACACTATTTCACTAATTATGCACTCACTATTCACACGAAGAGTCTTTCTTTCCGATTATCCTTGTACTAGCACTCGATCGCAGTTAAAATGTAACTAACTCGCGCCGGCCGTCGGCGCCTTTTATATCCCGCGGAGCCGCTCTGGACACATTGTCCACACATATCGCGAATATTCTAGTAAGGACCAGCGTACGGGCCGAGAACATTCGAGACCATATAACTATGTCTCTTTCTAACGGTGCACTCTCTCTGTCACTCCCTTCTCGAATGTTCCGAGTATAGCTATCTCTTTCTAGTAGTGCTATCTCTGTCACACACTTCTCGAATGTTCCGAGTATAGCTATCTCTTTCTAGTAGTGCTATCTCTGTCACTCCTACCGGATATTTCGCCATATAACGATTTGTGCTTCAGAAGCCCATAAGGGGTCCTGAAAACGCCTGAAAACGGGTTTTCAGGTTATGGCGTCATCTGATAGAGGGTGCCCTGAAACGGACTGAAAACATGTTTCAGGCGCCTGAAAACGACGGCAACTTGGGTGAAATTTCGATCTTTAGATATGTGATAGAGTAACTTCTGAAACGGCCTGAAATGACTTTTCAGCCTGCTGAAAACGCCTCTAAAGCACTGAAATTGACGTTCAAAGTTTTTGACCTAACCTACCGGCGTAACAGTATGCTGAAAATAAGGAACAACGTGGATATAAGTGAATACCCAAAATTAAATGCTTTCTTAAAACGACACTCAGACGGTTTTACAAGTAAAAAGTCGAAAATATTAACATCGAATGAAGTGGAAAGGTTTTTGAACGAATCTCCCGATGATCGTTATTTAGCCACAAAGGTAATTTATTAATAAGTACTTATATTTTTTTTTAGTAATCAGTTTACGAAATCGCAAAATACAGTCAATACATTATTTAAAAAAATATTAATCAAATCCCTTTTTTTGCAGGTTGCTCTGATTTTTGGCGTTGTTGGAGCTTGCCGCAGAGAGGAGTTAGCCAATATTACTTTAAAAGATACTGAAGCCCATGGAGAAATGCTACTAATCAAGATTCCGAAAACAAAAAATAAGATACCGAGAAGCTTTGTTGTTGAAGGAGATATTCTTAGAATAGTGCAAAAATATATGAATCAGCGGTCCCAAAAAGGAAAAACCGACCGTTTTTTTTTAAATTACCAAAAATGGAAGTATATAGCTCAAGCAATCGGGATATATAAATTTGGTGATATGCCAAAAGAAATAGCTACGTTTCTTGGTCTGCCGGATGCTGAGTATTATCACGCCAGGTTCACTTCAAACAAATCAGCGAGAACAGCCGCACACACACAGCTACATTGCATTCCGTATAAGCACGCGCCGCCACACGCACACATTGCCGAATCTCGCGTCCTTCGAGACAGGGCTATGCAAGCAATGCATGCGACGAGTCAACGTCATTCGTCCGGCCGGGCGGCACGTGTTAACTTGTTTTTGTTTACAAACAAGTGTGATTTCCGCGCACAGTTATTCTTATTTTGCAAGATGTTTAAAAATTGTGCGGTATACGGTTGCCTCAATAAGGATTCCACAAATAAGGATCTAGTATTTTTGAAAGTACCCCAAGATGAGGAAATGTGAGTATCCATACCTAATAGTACCTATATATTGTTTGTAAAGTAAGTTTTAGGTTTTGCATCGGTGAAAACACAAAAATGCTACTTACTTCACTAACTCTAATCGTTTATAATAATAACTTACCTATTGGCATACGACCTTGTGTTTACAATAGGTAGGTATAAATTAAAAGCTTTTATTTAACTAGCAATGTATGTTGTCCTATGTAGGTATGTTTGGTCGGGTGGAATCTTGCAACTTAATTTTCAAGCAGATATTTTTTTTAACCGATTGACGTTATGACACAATAAAGGACATACAATTTTCAATGCCTTGTCCATGCTTTCCAAAGCAATATTTACAAAAACTATTTATAAGAATGAGAATTTATTTTACGTTAAGTAACAATAATAAAGCCTTTCGCACCAGCCGAAATAGCCGGAAGTACTTTTCTGTGTCAAATTTATAGATATTTATTTAAATTAAAAATAACCATGTATAATTTTTGTATTATAATTTTACTTGCATTATATTTAATAAAAAATAATAACTTTTTATAATGATTTTTAAATAAAGAACGGGATGTTTCAGTTCGCGTATTCTAAAAAGATCAGGCCTGAAGCGCGCCGGGAGCGAGTTTTGCATATGCAGTTGCGTTAAAGTCGCTTTTTTCACGTTTGCCTAACTTCAGACGTGATCTTTTTACAATACGCTGAAGTATACCCCCTCCAAGCGGCACTCAGAGGCAGTATACGGGGCATCACCTGTAAGAAGGTACTTGTTTTACCGTGCAGCGAGCGACGAGCGACGACGCAACAAATCCGCACCGCAACCCGCGGATCTAAGCGACAACCCTAGCCGTTTGAGCAAGAGTAGGTAGTTATCATGCGAACAGGGGCCGAGTGAACTTACTATTTCTTATTTATACTACTGGGCACAGCTGCAGGAGGACCTCTGGCTACATTATTGGCAGATTCAGGAGTCAATTTGACGTCCTTAAAGCGACTAGGAGGTTGGAAATCGGACAAAGTTGCAAGAAGCTATATTGGTGATTCATTAAACAACAAACTATGTACCTAGAAACTGGGAAAAAATCACACAATCCATTAATTTAAGGTCCAGTCCCGTCTCCTTCACATGTTGCAGAGAACTTTCGTCCATCTACCTTCGTTGATAATGATAATTAATCAGATCCAACTCCACTAGCAAACGCCATTGTATGACAAATAGACATTAACAATCATACGAAATTAATAATAGTTTGTCTCAAACGGTAAATATGCAACCTTAAACCTCCCCAGCTAGTATAAAAAACTGTACCAATTTCAATGTATATGTGAATTATAACTTTTATAAGAAATAAATGTTAAGTTAGTTGAGATTATTGTGTTTTTATTATTTTATTAAATTGCTTCATTTTTTCGCAGCTGTATTAAAAATAGTCGTTCAGTACACGTGCGTCATTGCAACTTGTTCTGACTGTCAACCCTCGCCTTCGGCTGCGCCTCGGCTCGGGTAGACATTTGTCGGAACTCTTTGTAGTGACAGCCTTTCCGCACTTGTAATGAAATATACTATACCGAGGTCCTGTCGGCGTGAGGGATGAAGGAAATGTAATGTTTACCCGTCTATTATGGATTTTACGTATAATGATTGTTTCTATCTTTAGCACACTCACACCTGTCTGTCTTTCATATCTACCTCAAAGTTCCTACGATTGTTTGTTCCTATGATTATTTAAGACTGATTGTGATAAGTATTTACTGTGAGACTGATTGATTATAAGGAAGAAGTAGGTACTAAAATTATTTTCAATGTAGACTTAATTTTCAACCTTTATATTATTGGGACAAATAAACTCTTAATTTTAACTTTAATGCCGGTAATTTACAAATGTGCGTTTTTGTGATTCAGACGCGCTGTGGATTTTCCAGGAAAATAGAAAATTAGTTTTTATTTAATTTTTCCTGTAATCCTTAGAAGCTCCAAAAAATATTTAAAATTCATACAAATTGGTCAGCAAAAATATCTCAGGTTCGAAAGGGATAAGATAATTGAGCCCCAGTAACCACCTGTTGTAGTCCATGTGTACTACTCGGGCGAGCTATGTTGGCACCTGGCTCGAGTGACGTTTGTGCAAAGTACAGTGTATACAGTACGGTTTTCATATTGCTAAATCGAAAATCGATATTAGGTTTACTCACAGACATATATAGAGTAGACTACGCCAGCACGGATAAATGTATGAAAACCAAGCGTGTAATTTTTTTACTACCTACCGTGACGTCAAAAGCGCATTTTAAATCTGTAAATGGAAACTATTTTTTTTGTACACGTTTAGCCATTTATTAAATACTCATTTTTGCATGACAGGGGCTAGCCCATCGCTGCAGCTATAGAGATTAAAGGTTTCCTCACGGTGTTTTTTATCACCGTTAGAACGTTCCACCATGTGTTCTGCTGAATGCACCATTGGTGTAACACGCTAAACTGACTGGCAGTGAGTGACAGACAACGCCAACCAAACCAACCAACCAAACAGCAACCAAAACGTAATATCGATTCTTCTTCTTCTTCAGCATTTCACTGTCCACCGTTGGACATATGCCTCCCCAGTTGTCCTCCATCTTCTAATATCGATTATGTACATCGAATTTCGATTTAGTAATATGTAATACTGTACTGGACACGTACCTTGCCCAAGCGTCATTCTAGACAGGTGCCTTCTTAGCGCTCCCGGGTAGTATGCTTGTACAGCCAGCATCAGATATATGTCAGCAGGTTAGCTACTCAAAAAGATCTAGACATCTTAAGAATCAGAAACATCTACACAGCCAACATGTAAAAATTATGTCAACATCCAAGTTAACCCTGAGGGTGTTGACATAATTTTGATACTTTGGCTGTATCGATATTTCTGATTTTTTAAGATGTGTAGATCTTTTTGAGTAGCTAACCTGCTCACATATATCTGATGCTGACTGTATAAGGTTTTGAATGACAGGCGTGTTTTTTTTCTTGTGTCACAGATATTAGAAAATAAAACTAAACTACAGTGCGACGTCAAAGAGTAGAAACGGAACTTTCGTAACTAAAGTGTTTCCGCGTCCAGAGGTGAGTCAAATTTCGGCTCAAACAACAACAAACAAAAACGATGGTGGCGCCCTCAATAATTTTCTACACTTTTATGTCGCACTATAGGTATTTGGTCAAACGCCTAATCCTTGAAAGGAAACATAAACTTAAATGAACATCAGTATATTTTTCAAAATGGCCTCAAGCAACAGGATCGACCTTATGAACAAAGAATCTATCGAATAGGACGATTCTCGTCGTTACAAATTCACTCCAGATAAAATAATGCATGGGTAAATGCCGGTATTCTCTATGCGAATTTTGTAGAACATCCGTCCAAATCGACTTCTTTAATCATTCAGATAAGTACTGAATATTGTTCACTCACACCGAGCATTTAAAAGGACCAGATTCCGGGGCCGTAAAACATATTATTAAAAAAAAAAATCTCTTGCCTTGTAACATTTGATTTGAGCATTTTAATTAGGTATAGAATGGTGAGAAAAGTCATGTCATTGGAAGGAAATGCTTCATTATTGACGTTCGCCCATCAATGATAATTTTCTTTCATTATAAGTATATATATTACATATTATAAGTAAAATGTTACCTTTCTGAATTCATTAGGTCCATTGCTACATATAGCAGAAGATTTTTACATTGAATGGAAGAAATATACACACACAAATTAGTCTATGATTCATATTAAAGTAAGGCCATTGTAACGACTCACATTTGACACTTCATCAAAATTCAACAACGTAAGCTTGTAACGGATGGCACACCATATTTTTTATGTTTAACTGCACAATTGCCTAACATTTTGCAATTAAAATAGATATTTATTGTACTAAATGACTTATGAAGGCAATTTAACGATCAACTTTATAATAAACCATTCCAAACCACATTATAATATAAACAATTTTTGATCCAAAAAAACTGAACTCTCTCACAAAACAAAGTCACGCCAATGAACCCTTTTTCTTTTTAACCACTAAGAATGTTAGCCAAAAAATAATTGAATGCAATGATGACTACATTAACGGTGCGGTTCACGATGCGCTTACGCGTTGTGAGCGCGCTAGAGGTCATGAGTGACGTCATAATAGCGCGCGCACAGCGCTCACGAAAGAGGTAGTGCAGTGTGTGTGGAACGTCAAATTGACTTTTGGTATGTGTTGTGAAATCGAATTGAATTGAGAATTATTCTTGTAATATCGATTGCTTTAATTTAATTTTAACGTACCGCGAGAGGTGGTAATGTAGATACTGTAAAGTAGTGGTATAAACAATTTCTATTGTTGGAGGGTGACATGACATACGACAGTTGACAGATGGATGACGTAAGCGCGCTTTCGTCGGTTTATAATGAACGCGTGAGAATGCAGGCTATTTGCGTGCTTACAATGTAAACGATTGTAGTGTGCGCACCAAATGCGTATCGTAAACCGTACTGTAAATTCATAGATGTTTGAAGTCCGTATAGATTCAATTTATTCAATCGATGTTTTTAACCTGTTCACCTTACTACGCTTATACAGACATGTCAAATGTGACCTGTTTTAATGGCCCTACAAACCTGTAAATTATAAATATGTAAAATATCATTTATATGCTATTAAACTTAACCACAGATACAGATTGTAAGTAGGCAAACTGACTCACAGGCATACATGTAATACATCATTAATACATGTCATTGCTGTAAATCGTACGGTTAATGTAATGATCGAACAAGGGGCAGCCAGCCCATCGCGCCGCCATGTCAAAAGCTAAAGATAGAAAGCGATAAACCTTTCGACGACATTAAACTTGTAAACCATCTTCTTCTTTCAGTGCCTGTCCACTGGAGGTTGGCAGTCAGCTTTGAATATCCCTCTCTGTCTTCCGCTAGGCGGAACAGGTCTTCGACACCTGTACCGGTCCATTTACGTATATTCGGGAGCTGCGATGTCCTTCTTCCGACGTTCTGTTTCCCTTCAACCTTTTCCATCATGATAGCTTGAAGCAGTTGATGAAGATCGTGACGGTGGACATGTCCCAGATATGCAACTTTTCTTTTCCTGATGGTGGTCATGAGTTCTAGAGATTTGCTAGTTCGTCTCAGAACTTCTTCATTCCTTGTCAACCGGCCACATATTTTCCAAAACCATTGAATAAATTCCGACACCATATCGTGTCGCTGGGATCTCAGAGGTTAAACCACTAATCAAGAGTCAACTTCGACATTCCATAAAATATTTCTACTAGTCTACCAAGCCAACTAGACGCCTGACAGGCATCTTCCGTCTCATGTCAGACCTGTGTGACATGAGAGGGAAGATAGGCGATGTCTCCACCAAGCCTTCTAGATGCCTGTCAGGCCACATTGGCTTGGTGGAGTAGTATAGAATGGGCAATAATAAAACGAGCTAATAAAAAGTTAATTGGGCGAATGACTACGACCAGCGGAATCACCTGAAATAAGCGAAAAAATACTGAATGGTTTAGCCAACGTTTCGAGGCTAATTTTTCGTTAAATTTCGTTTCGTGTCCGGGCGAATCCGTGGGTGGTAGGTGAAGGATAAAGGGGGCAAAGCGAAGCCCCTTCATCCTTCGTGTTAGGTTGAAAATGTAAGAACAGAAAAATCTAACGTATGTTTTGTATTCTATGTTACTACCACCTTAATCACCGTGCTGACCGTTCATAAAGGCTGATATTTAATCGCAAAGCAAAATTACTGATTTGCGCAGCAAAAAAGGATCAGCAAAACACTTTTTATGTTTTAAGTATTTTTTGTTGTTCTTACATATTAAACCTAACACGACCTAACACTATCCTTCACCTAAGCTTCAAATATAAGGGATGTTTGCTGTGCAAATAAGTATATTTGATGTGCAGTTTGATATTTCCCGTTCATAAAAGGTAACTGATTTGACTTAACCGCCAAGTACCAAAATAAAATAAGTGCATTTATCTCTAAGACCCCCGGTACACAGAACGTGACGTGGCCGCCCGATTTTTTGTGGCTTGCGCCAAATAAGATTACTATAAACGTAAATTAGTTTAAAAGTTCTGTACACACAACGATTCGTATTAACAACATTATTTACCACAATAACCCGCTATGAGGACATGACATCGACTTGACTAAACTATCTAGACTAGACTAAACACTTGCAGCCGCGCGTGTGTGGACTTCATGTGCTGAAATGAAACAAGTTGAGAATTAGTGCTGGTTCAGTTTGAAGTACAAAAACGCTTTGACATTGCGGAGTGTTTCAGCCATCATGGCCCTCCGGACTACTTGTACTACCAGCCAGTACTACTGGTTGTACAAGTGGGACTAGTTTTTCCCACTTGTATTACTAGTCGTACAATTGAGATATTGTGTCTGGGATTGGTGTCTCATTTGTCTACCATTTCCATAAACCTAATAAATAATACTAAATCGACACGTATCAAAGTCATCTGTCTTTCTCAGATGGGGTGGCATAGGCGCAACTTCACGTAATATAACAATTTATATATTTTTTACAGCTGTCATAATTTTTACATGTGTCACTTTTTTGACAGGTGTCATGATTTTGACATGTGTCACGATTTTGACATGTGTCATGATTTTGACAGGTGTCCCTTTTTTGACATGTGTAATTTTTTGGACAGGTGTCATGATTTTGCTCCAGTAGTATTATCGAAAATATTAGAAAAAAAAATATTATGCTATTATCGAAAATACAAGTAAACCATTCGGATTCACTTGGACCCGAGCTTTTTATTGTCTTTAAAACTAATATCTCATTAAAACTAAAAATTACGTAATGAAAAGTAAGTAATTGAAAAAAAAAACAGCCGACTTCAAATAACCCGAAAGAAATAATATTTTCACCCATATACGAAATAAACCACCCAAACCAATTTAAAAGTAGGTGATAAACAAATTAGGGGTCTTATTTTAGGTCAGTGCCAGGCCTTCAGAAATTTGTTATTTGTACGCAGGCACTTGCCTCCAAAAAAAACGAACCCCAATTTGTTTAAATTGGTTTGGGTGGTTAATTTCGTGTACGTGTAAAAATATTTTTTTTTGAATGAATTTGAAGTGCCAACAAAGTCAGCAACACTTTTTAGCTTCCTCAAAGTCATAAAGTTGAAGTTTCGTGCAGTTGCAAAGCCTCTCGAAAATCGAAAACAGAAATATTTATATACGGCGTGCACAGATGAAACTTATGGTTGGTGATATAAGGGTCCCTTTATTTTTAGAAAATATGCGTTAGAATAAAAAGTAAAAAAAAAAAAACAGTCGACTTTAAATTATTTCAAAAGAAATAATATTTTCCGACTTCTGAGCTAAAAATAGCACCTTCGCCGCTTGATTTTGGGTTCTCAGGCGGAAAAAATCTATTCCTAATTCGTTCGAAAAGGCTTTTTACGAACCTCGCTACGCTACGCCTTCGGCTCATGCCGTAAACTTCTCGGTTCGTAAATATAAGCTTTTGCGAACTCATGGGAAATGTACTACTTTACCATTGCTCCTCGAAAAAGTGCATTTTATTCATCGATAACAGTGAATAAAACGCTCTTTTACTCACTAGAGATTAAATGACATTTGAATTTGGAACAAGAGCGCGTAACTACTACTGGCAGGCTGAATAGAGCTAGTTTCATTGAAAAAAAAAGACAAACACAACCCGCGAATTTTAGATTGAATTAAGTTCTTTTCTGTTAATTATCGTGGTGTTTCATTGGAAAATATATTAGCTACCTAGTAAAATGAGTTCTTTCAGTGATGAAAATGATTCACTTACTCCGGAATCCTTTCGTTTGAAAGCAGAAATTATCGTAGATAGTTTGCTGCCGCCAAAATCTCGGTAGATTTACCTAAAAACCTACAATTTGTTCTGCGACTGGAAAACCACGAATGGCGGCCCAAACCTTCTCAGGAACCGTTTTTCTGAACTATCTCAACGAATTATCCAAGAATAAAAAGCCGTCGTCCATGTGGAACCTTTATTCAATGCTTAAAGCCACAGCAAGAATCAAAGACAACATGTACAACTGTAAAAAACTAGCCAAGTCTCGATGGAGCTGCTTGTTTATCTCTAAAAAGTAATGAAATCTAGACAAGGTCGTGCCAAGTCTAAGGTTCCTTACTGCGATTTCTTTATTATTATAGTTAATGTTGTGTGACTTGGCCGTTGAACATTCTTTATATGTTAGTGGGTACAAGTCAGTCACAGTCAGTTTTCCCCTTATGTGGCCCTCAAACCCTAGCTCTGTACCAAATTTCAGCTCTCTGAGTGTATGGAAAGTACTAGTTCTATTCTGATGATCATGAGTTGGTGAGTGAGTGTCATAAATGCGAAACTTTGCTTTCGCTTAACTTCGGAACTAAATGACCTACAGACTTGAAATTTTGGATTTTAAGTAGGTATGTGATTATAGTTTACTGGATGACGAAAATTTCTGCGTTCTGGTCTTATCCAGAGGTTCTCAAATAGGGGCCTGAAAATGCAGCGAAATGGTTCCAGTAAAAGATGGTTCGGCAGTGTTTGCTTCGCGCTCGACTTGGCGGGGGCATTGCCGTGACCCCCGATTTTTATTTCGGACCTTGTATCCCTCGCTCCGCTCAGCATTCCACTTATAATCTTCTACTAATCCTTCACTGCTCTCGGGATATAACTTCGTGCCTCGAATTAAATTTCATTTTTTTTCAATTGTTGTATAATCTACTATTTCACATATACACGAAATTACCCACCCAAACCAATTTAAACATAAGTAGGTACAAAACAAATTAGGGTTCGTTTTTTTGACGTAAGTGCCTGCGTAAAAATTACAAATTTCTCAAGGCCTGGCACTGATCTAAATTAAGACCCCTAATTTGTTTATCACCTACGTTTAAATTGGTTTGGGTGGTTTATTTCGTGTATGTGTGAAAATATTATTTCCTTTGAGTAATCTGATTTTTTTTCAATTACTTTTCATTTCGTAATTTTTAGTTTTAAGGAAATACTAGTTATAATTAATACAATTGAAGTCCAAGTGAATCCGAATGTTTTAATTGTATTTTTGATTATAGTACTACTGGAATAAAATCATGACACCTGTCAAAAAAAATTACACATGTCAAAAAAGTGACACATGTCAAAATCATGACACCTGTCAAAATAATGACACATGTCAAAATCATGACACATGTCAAAAAAGTGACACCTGTCAAAATCATGTCACATGTAAAAATATATCCCAAGTCCCACTTGTACTACTGGTAGTACTACCAGTAGTACAAGTGGTCCGGAAGGCGTTATGGGAGTTATCTCTTTCGCTGTGAGGATTTGACGTTATCTACATTATGCAATTTCACAACAAATGTTGGAAGAGTTAAGACAATATTACTCATATACATTATTTACATTTCGCAACAAAGAATCTAATCTCAACCTTTCTATATGTCGTTTGTATTCAAGTAATTATGAATGATGACCTACAAAACACACTTACATGATCTCCAAACTACTATCACTGTTCTTCGTAGCCTGCTCGCCCTCGCTAGAGTTTGAGCCGCCACTCTCGGACCGCTGGCTGCGGCTTCTAGCCGGCTTGGTCGGCTTCTTGTCATCGCCGGCGGCCTCCGTCGAGGTGGCTTCCTCGGACTGCCGCTGCCAGGCGGGAATGGAGGGCGGTTCTTTCCGGCTTTTTAGGGCGGGGAACTGGTTTCTGGAATTTGAGAGTTTTTTTGGAGTTTACTCCTTAAGAAACTATTTGAGTTATAGGGCCCGGTATGAAAATTTTATGAGGAGTAAAATCGAGTGTAACACTAGAGACAAACATATGAATCTGTAGGATTGAACGTGCAAAAGAATGAGATAGAATACATTACACAGCGTATCTCATTCTCGGGGCCTCCTCTCGTTCGTAAGGAGTAAACTCCAG
This sequence comes from Argyresthia goedartella, assembly GCA_949825045.1. Lineage (NCBI taxonomy): Eukaryota > Metazoa > Arthropoda > Insecta > Lepidoptera > Argyresthiidae > Argyresthia > Argyresthia goedartella. The sequence goes on along the minus strand of OX463812.1, from coordinate 8,182,814 downwards.
TCGTGCTTCGGAGCTGACACACACATACTTTTTTTTGTGAATGCGTGTTTTTGAATATTTGTACTTTTGCTATCTTTCCTACCTATGTTTCTGGAAAATTATAAACCTAGCTATAGTATATAAATACTAAATACTAATCGAGATACTGAAATACTGTGACGCTGCCAGGCGATATAGGGCGGTCCTTTACGGCTTTCTAGGGTCGGGAATGTATTTCTGGAATTTGAGTTTGTTGTAAGTTCGTGTTGTTTGGAACAAAATTATTGCAGTTTTGCTACCATGCATGTTTCATATGGAAAATTATAAACTTAGCTAAAGCTTATTTATGAAATACTTATCGAGCTACTGAAATACTGCTAGAATCACTTATTGCCCTGTTAGTAAAACATCGCTATTAAGGTGTAGCAATAGTAATACCGGAGAAGGACACTATGAATGTTCCCGAAACAATTTTTCTCATACGGCACAGTATCGTAAGAAGTACATTAGAATGGGCACTATCGAGATCGAGGGTGGAATTAACCCTTAAGTACAAGGCAAATACACAGCGAAAATGTATCAAATAACTCGCTAAGGATAAACCTACAGTTTTGTTGTATCAATTACACAATAGATGCAAATGCAAGTGTGTATATTAAGGCGATAGAGCGGAACCACAGAACATTGTGACCAACTACGCTACGCACTAACTAACTAACATCAGGCTTCGCAATACTGCATACAGCAAGAAAGGATTTACCTATCTGGGCCGGGATGCCTACTTATTTAGGGGCGACTCACTTGACTGAGCGAATGACCATGAACAGCGGAATTACTTGAAATTACCGGAAAAAAATACTGAATTGCGCTGGAAAATTACTGAATGGTTTAGCCAACGATTATTGGCTAAATAAAGACTAGTCTGGGCGAAGTGGTCGGTCAGGGTAGATAAAGAATATTGTCCTTTATCCGCTATGTTAGGTTGAACATGTAGTAACAACATCATCCACCGCTCGTTTTGTTTTTTAAGTTACTCGAATTAAGGTTTTCGAGTTGATGTTTTCCGGATTTCTAGTCGTGCATTTTTGTAATATTGTGATATAAAATCAGTATTTCTAGTCGCGCACAGTTAGTCGCGCAATACAATAGTATTGTCTGGCAAAATTGGTGTTACGGTGAGGGTCTGCCCAAGCGATATCCCGGGTTCAAACCCCATGGGAGAGGAAGAAAAAAACCCCAAGTCATGGTTTACATATGTGCGATGTCGTTTCTGGTTCCCAGAGTATCCTAGTATGGGGCCTCAAGCAAATTAATGTCTCCATCGAGAGGCTCAGGCCTTTTCCCGTATACGAGTAAGATTAAGCCATACTCCACCACGATGGCTCAGTGCGGGTTGATGGAGGGGTTTTACGACCAACACCACGTAGCAATAATACCCGGGACCTAAAGCTTCACGTATCATCCGAAACACTTAACGTCCGATATTGTACTTAACATAAATTTATTTTCTCATAGGTACATGGTCAGCAATCAAACCTGCAACTCCTGGGTGAGAAGCAAGCTCAAAACCCATTAGACCACGCAACTCTTATGTGATGTGTGTATTATGTAAATGTTTAAATTTATGATTGAATGAAATACACACCTGTTCAGCAGAATCCCCTTCACGCTTGCCACCTCACACTTCACGGCATCCAGCTGTGCTCTCAATGTCGCCGCTTCACTGCTCTGTTGTGATGACAGCATCTCACTCCGGAGTGATGATACGTTGGTGTTTAACTGGTCTAAAGACTTGCGGAGGTCGTCGAGACATTCCGCTGTGGATTTCCGCCGGGGCTGCTCAACGAAGAGGAGCTTGTGGACGCAGTTCTGTAACGTCATGTTCACATAAATATTTGATCATCATCATCTCATCCTATTACCATTCAGAGTATCGACCTTCATTACAGTTTTAAATTTAGGCCCATTTGGTTAAGCTCCGCTCAATCAATTTCGGCAGATGTTCGTTGAGTTTGCCAAAGTTGAGGCAGTGAATGCTGGCTCAGTATCGCAGTAGATATCATAGCATAGAAGAAACCAGCAGCGCAGTGTGTGTAAATTGGCTGATTGATCATCATACATCAAATGATGCTACCAACAACTTGGCAAAATTATAAACTCTTGTTTATTTACCTCCAGATTCCATACTTTCAATCGGCCATTTTTTTATTAATATCATAATGTATTCATCATGATAATTGATAACTCAGCGATAAGTGCAATGCGGTCATGATTAAAAGGTTCAAATAGGTATGACAGTTTAGCGATAGCATCTTCCTAGAGCGGAAGGGACCCTACAAAAATAAGTTGTTTCCAAAATAATATTAACGTGAGAGAAATATACTGTAGGTTGTTCTGCTCACTATCTTTATGTAAAAATTATTCTATTTCTTTATAGTTTATTGCACAAAAAACAATATATTACAAACTGGAAAATTGGAACATACATGTACAAAGGCGAGCTAATCTCTAGACAACAAGAGGTTTCTAACTTTTTTCAGCTAACTATATTAACAGGATATAATTAAAAAACAGGTAGACCTATTAGTAAAACATTAAATAAGTTAATTATCATAATATAATCTTAGCAATATGTACAATAATATTAGAAATGTAGATAGATAGATATAGAAATAAAGATATAAATAGAAATACTTAAATCTAATATGGAAGAGAAATATAGTGTTATTTTAACCTTTTTACCGCCCCAGTCGGCACTGCCCGACAACTGAAAATCGTGCCACTGCGGCACCATTATGCACGGCTCTCTAGCCGACACTATTTAAATTTTATTATGAATTAAGTTGTATTTTGCATGGAATAGCCAACAAGTTTGGCGTGTGAGTAACACATGTTGTATGTGATGTATGGCGGTCAAAAGATTAGGCGGTTTTTAAAAATTAAGTGACGTCTGATGGCGCTGGGAAGTTGGCTCCAGAGGCTAGAGATAGCTCGAGGTCTGACTGAACCCATGTTCATGTTATAATTAGTGTTGCGAAGATATAAGTAGTGACTGAGTGTGCAATCTCTTTGCCCTAACCGAAGTCAGAATTTGGAATCGATCCCGTAATAAGCCAGGATAGCGAGGATTATATAAAATATCGACAAGGAAAATGAGGATATTAGATAATCTTCTATTGATTGTATAGGTAGCATGCTATAGCTTGATATGGCTGTCGCAGGAGCTACAAGAGTTTCACTTTATGTGCTAAGCGTAACTACAACCTTTATTATACTGTGCTACAACGCTCGTTTAATCGGCGATTCGATAAACTGTCTCATTACGACACCAAAGAGTACACGCAACCCGAGGGTCATTCACCTAAAAACCGACCAATTTTCCTACAATGTAGGTTATGTAGGTTATCTAGATACCTATGACTTTTATAAAGATGTCACTACAGTATATTAGCAGTTGCACGTGTCAGACTCCCAACTATTCCTGGAAGAAATCTCCTTAAGATACGAATGATGGAACTAACTAAATACAATTAATCAGTCATGCACTTCATATTTAGGTTTTATAATTATTTTATAATATAGACGTCGGTACCTACTGCAGTACACTAATTTTTTATTTATATATTTCATTTATTCATTGACAATACAATTATTGTGTTTGAAATAGTAGTTGGTACTTAGGTACCATTAACATAATTAAAGGAGACTAAAATAAAATAAAATCGAATACAGTAAAAACAACTTAAAATTAAATTTAACATAAAATCGATACATATATCTAAAATTCATTCAATTCGTACAAACACTTTTCAAGCAGCGCATTTAGTTTTCTCTTAAAAATATTTATATGTATTAATCTCAATTTTTAAGGCGATAGGCAACTTGTTAAAAACTTGACAGCTTGAAAGTAAGAACTATGCTTAGCCACGGTAAAGTTTGGCACAATCTTTGTATTTAAATCGTTTCTCCTGGATTTCATTCTTATTTCCTACTATGCAACTGACTCCAAAGTCGGTTCTCCGCTGAAATAGCCCTATCAGTAGAACCGTAATGTATAAGCTCGGTAGAGTCAGAATGCCTAGAACCCTAAAACACTGTCTACAGGATTCCGAAGGCGAGGCTCGTACCATGGTGCTTATGGCTATTTTTTGTAAAAAAAAAGCAGTATCAATATTATACTTGTAGCTTCCCCCCCAAAGAGCGATGCTATACCGAAACATACTTTCAATAACATAGTTGCTCTAATGTCAGTATGCCTCTTAGGCTCCTAAGAGCATAGCATGCAGAACTTACAGATTTTTTAACCGAAGCAACTTCTGGTTTCCAGTTTAAGAGATCATCAACAGTCACACCCAGAAAGGTGATGGCTGGTTTCAGTATAGTGCTGATGTATTAATTATCAAGACTTGCTGTTACTGTGTCCTTATTATTATAAGTAGATTTAAATAATAATACCTGTTTTTGCTGAATTCAACATTAGGTCATTAGCCCCAAACCAGAAATTAAATTCAGAAAGTATAACATTTACATAAGCATTCAGTTCACCAATATTATTCGCAGAAATAATGGCATTTGTATCATCTGCATAGTTAGTCAGTTTCATAATTCATAATTTCTTTATTGCACCCAACTAATATATAACATACATAATACAACAAGACTTACATTAAAAAAAATATTGTATTTAGTTAGTTCCAAAAGTTGTTTACATAATATAAAAATGAAAACAAATGGAAAATTACGCATCAAAGCGAACTCGTATCTTAAGGAGATTTCTTCCAGGAATAGTTGGGAGTGTGACACGCATGTATATAACGTGTAACTGCTAATATACTGTAGTGACTTAGCATCTTTATAAAAGTCATAGGTATCTAGATAACCTACATAACCTACATTGTAGGAAAATTGGTCGATGTTTAGGTGAATGACCCTCGGGTTGCGTGTACTCTTTGGTGTCGTAGACCATGTGATCCGTGTGCCCATTAATAGAAGAACATTAAATCATTTATGAAAAAACTAAAGAAGATGGGCCCCAGTACTGAGCCCTGGGCCACACCTCTCCTCACGTATACCATTTTGGATGTGTGGGTTATTTCTTCCCATTTTTCTGAAATATTGTTTAAAGCAACAAACTGTTTTCGATTTTTTGGATAACATTTAAACAAAGTAAAAGTGAAATCTCTGATACCATACTGTTCTAACTTTGCAATAATTAGTTCATGGTTAACATTGTCAGAAGCTTGGCTCAGATCGAGAAATAGTCCAGCTACCCTAACCTTTTTATTGATTTGCTCCACTACATTTCTCATTAAAGTATCGATAGCATCTCCCGTGCCGACCCCTCTTTGAAAACCAAACGGTATCATTGTTACAGTTTAGATGGGACATCAAGCGAACTTTTAGGATCTTTTCTAATATCTTTGAAAGAGTTGGCAGAAGTGTTTTTCTTATGATTAGGAACAATTTTTGCTATCTTAAATTAGTCAGGGAATATACCCTCTCCTGTAAACATAGGCTGAAAAGATGTGCAAGACAATCAGCTAAGAGATCTATGTTTTCCTTAATAAGTAATATGGAAATATCATCGTAACCATAAGATCGCTTTGCTTTCATTGATCTTACAATTTTAACAATTTCATTTCCATCAGTTGGTTGGGGTACAAGATTGTTTTCAATTCGCTAAGTGTTACTTTTAATTAGATAAGCTGCAGTGCTTTTTTGTGCAGGTGAGATTTCTTTGTCGTTTTGATACTGCTTGCTGAAAATTTCGACAATATCTTTATTATTGTCAACAGTTTGATCCTACCTTGAGTGTGTTGTTTTATTTTGCTTTTTATTTATTTTTGTTTTCTGTTAGTCTGCCTTTTTACAGTTTCCCATATTTCTTTTGTTGAGTTACCTGCTTTCTTTATTTTTGACTGAACTGCAAGTAGGTTCTCAAACCTTAATAAACTTCTATAAATCCTGAAATACTCATTTCTATAGTTTAGAATAGTGTGATGATTGTGGTTTTGGATGATTTATTGTGCATAAAACATGTTTGAATTTACTACTTACTTTTATTCCCTTTATGTTATCCATTTTATTCTCTTGGGTTTATGAACTTATTCTTTTCTCCTTTTTCTGTAGCTACGGCTTAAATATAACTTATTAATAAATGAGTTGATACCAAGTGCGAACCAGTATACATTCATTAATATCTTGCAAAATTACGATTGATTTATTTTATGAACCTATAGTTCTTCTTTCAGCATATATAGCTTCCTCAGTCTTTTATTACAGTCTGTTTAAAGTAACATTGGCGCAGTTATAGCAGCGTGACCATCCGAAAGCCCGTTATGATGTATCTCAATATCTTACATAGTATCTATTGGTAGGTTCGTGATTATATTGTCAATGCGCGATTCTGTATTGTTAGTACTGTTACGTATGAAAGTAACAGAATTAACAAGGTGCCTATAGTTATCGCTTCAGAGCAAGCTTAGAAACGTATCTTTATTTTTGTTGTCAGTTTCAGATAGCATGTTAACATTAAAGTCACCACATATTATGCACTTCTTTTCAAAATAGTTTTGTAAAAGTAACTCTATGCTCTCTAAAAACATATCATTTTTTATTTTATTTTGACAACAGCAAAATATATAAACATTACTGGCCACGTCTTTAACATCACAGATTTCAAAACAATCAACTCTACTATATGTATTACAATCGATGCTATTTATTTTTATATCTTTATCATTTACCTGATTTTATTTTTTCTAGCATAGTATGAGGCCAATATACATAGTCAGGTCATAAGTTCTGTCACATGTGCAATATGAAATAATTTAGACATGTTTATTATTTATGTAAACATTTATATAGCAAAATGAACTTAATAAAACATAGATTCTTATGGTAATAAAGTTTATTCAAAATGACCCCCGCGATTTTGAATACAGGCCTTTATTCTGCGCGGCCAGTCGTCTATCGCAGCACGAACGAGGTCCATGTCAATATCGGCGGCTGCCTTAATCAAGGATGCCTTGAGTGACTCCGAATCAGGATGAGGCTTTGAGCAGGCCTTTTCCTCCAAGTGTTGCCATATCTTGTAATCTAACGGACTCAAATCTGGACTGGAGGAGGGCTAGTCTTCGTGCCGGATGAAGTCGATTTCACGTGCCGCCAGCCAGTCTTGTGTGCTTTTCGCTCTATGAGCTGGCGCAGAATCTTGTTGGAATACCCAGTACCTGTTATTAAACATGGTATGAGAAACAGGTTCCACAACGGTCTTGAGGACTGTATTTTGATACACAACTGCATTCGTTTTTACGCCTTTCTCACAAAAATGTACCTCAGTTAAGCCCCAATAAGAGACTCCCAACCAAACCATGAGCGAGGATGGAAAATGACCTCGTTGGACACGCGGAATACGGTTGCTCGCTTCTTCACTGCTGTGTGCGTATACCTTATCATTTTGTTTGTTGTAGCTCTCTTCCACGGTGAAAATTTTTTCATCCGAAAAAAGAATTTCCCGATGCTTTTTTCCCGCGTACCGCTTCAACAAAGCGCGGCATCTCTTCAGTCTCAGGTCCATTAAACGAGCGTCCCAACGATGTTCTGTTTTTCTTCGATATGCCGTAAGCCCTAAGTCTTCATTTAACACCCTTTTCACCGTGGTCCTGCTTAACCCCATCTGAAGGGCCAACAGTTTCTGCTTACGTATGGGATTTCTTTGAATTCGCGCCTTCACAGCTTTTATCACTGCTGGAGTCCTAACAGAGCGAGGGCGACCACTTCTTGACCTGTCATCTACACTAGAGTCTCCATTGTATCGTTTTATGGTACGATAAACGAATCTTTTGGTTATATTCAAATTTTTCAGTAAGTCGAAAATCTGAATTGGCGCGTAACCGCAACGATGCAACGCAATAGCTGCGACACGGTCTTCTTTAAGTGTCCACTCCATATTTAAAAATGAGGAAAATTCAAAAAAGTACACATTTTTATTTTCATGAAAAATTCGAAATTCGAATTCAATAAACTTTTTTGTGGCCAGCGTTCTAAATTCAAAAGTTTTTATTGTGTGACAGAACTTATGACCTGACTGTGTATAGCCATCCAGATACAGACTAGATTCATCACTAAGAAAATGTTCACACAAACATATGTAATGTCGCTTATGGGTAAATTCACTCAAATAAACTTCATATTGGTCTCTTTTTCTGCTAATGCCACACACATTTTGGAAGACTATATTCAGCCAAGCATTATTGATTGTGTTATTATTTACGAAGAAACACTTCTTCTGTGTGGGTATGCACATTGTCCTATACCAGGGGTCGGCAACCTGCGGCTCGCGAGCCACATGCGGCTCTTTGGATGTGAGGCTGCGGCTCTTTAGTTCCATTCGCAAATATTATTTATTTTATAAAAAAAATGTTCTGAAACGAAAGGTTTAGGCATTATTTCTATCTCTCAGCCACTTATACTCGCTTATCACCGCAGCGACCCTCCCTCGCGACCCGCGTCGTCACTGTCGTCAGTCCGCGTCGGAAGCTCTCGAATGACGCCCGCGCCGTCGTATTTGGATGTTTCTATGTAGGTTTTGATTCACTTTCGATGCAAGACAGTTTGGCGTCTTCACCAGTGCGTTGGTTGTGACGTATAGTTTGGTGTTTCAAGTAGAAGAGTTATAAGTGAATTTTATCTTCTTAAAGGTATGGTAAACGACAAATGGTTGCAAAAATTTTACTTTATGGTGGACATCACGGCGAAATTAAATGAGCTGAATCTAAAACTGCAAGGAAAGAGAAACCCAGCCTATGTTTTGGTAGAAGAAATGATTTGTTTCGAAAAAAAAATAATTATTTTTGCAGAAGATATTCAGAGCGGTAAATTACTTCATTTTCAATTTTTAAAGCAATATCGCGATAAAACCAGTGCAACTGTCGACACGAATTACTTCAGCACAGTTATACAAAAAATTAAAGATGAATTTGCTGGCAGATTTCAGCAATTCAAAACCAACAAAACCACTCTAGCATTCATAGTAAATCCTCTCAACACAAACAGTAACGAAATACACATTGAGCCATTTGGAGTTGATACTGCATCTCTAGAAATGCAATTGATCGATTTAAAAAGTAAAGATTTGTGGAGTAGAAAATTTACAGATTTGAAAAGTAAGTTAGAAGACTTGGAGGTCCAGAAATGTATGTACGTAATGCAACAAAAATGGACAGCTTTAAAAGAAATGCCCCGAGTTGAGGCACTTATATTCGACACATGGAATAGTCTTCCAGATTGCTACAGTGAGATGAAGAAGTTGGCATTTGGAGTGCTGACTATCTTCGGATCGACATATTCGTGCGAGCAAGCGTTCTCTTGCATGAATATAATTAAAAGTAAAGTAAGAAGCCAAATACCAAATGAAAATTTAGAGTCGTGTTTGAAACTTAAAACAACAAGTTATGAGCCAAATTTATACCAACTTTCTCAAAACATGCAAAGCCAACGCTCCCATTGAATTGGTTGCTTAAATGTATGTTATCATTATTTTTTATTTTTAAGTACAAGTTACATCGTTTAGTAAAGTTTAAATTTTCTACTTGAATAACCATGCAGAGCCATCACTTCCATTGAATTTGTTTGTTCAATTGTTTGTTATTGAATTACCTACAAGTTAGTCTGAAAACAATTAAACATTTACTTACTTATAAGTAACAATTAAACATTTACTTACTTATAAGTAAGTAAATGTTTAATTGTTTTCATTTTTATCTTATTGATTATCATGTGATTATTTGTTGTGAAAAACACTACTTATATATGAATAAATAGATATTTTTCTTATGAATAAATAGATTAGTTTTTTTTATCAACAAACTTTATTTATGAAAGTATAGAGGCTATTTATTGTTGGCAAGAAAAAAATTTGTGGCTCTTTAAAAACTTGAAATTTTGTAAATATGTAGTAATTTTTGGCTCTTTTGGCTCTTCCGACTCAAAAGGTTGCCGACCCCTGTCCTATACTAAACTATTCACACTGTTCACATAATTTGTATTTGTCACTCTATTATGTTTGGTGTGCTTATGTTTATGAGCTAAGACAATCCTGTCCATTACTAATGCTCTAAACAAGTTTTTCTTATCAAGCCAGTTATTGTTATGGTATAACAACTGAGAATACAGTACCTTGTCAGTGTAAGAAGAGCATGTAATTTTTACCAGCTCATTAAATTTTACCTCGTTTAGATATGAATTTGTCTTCATTTGACCAAAAAGCATGTTGTGTTTTTTATAAATGTTTGTACAGTAGTAGAAAGTTGACTGAAACATGTGAACCTCCAAGAATAATACACACAACATGGTCATTTTTCGTAAAATTTAAACATAGAGATAGACTACCATTTACAATTTGTTCTAGATTTGCATAAGGCTTAAGAATACTAGTTACTTTATAGTCCTCTGACCATATAAAATTATATAAAATTCTATGTTAACTTGCAGCCTGTAGTAACATAGGTACTTATTAGGCTTTGTTAAATGGCTTAAAAATCTATCCAACTTTACTCAATCCTTTTACTTGAGATTCTTGGAAGAAATTACTATTCAGAGAAGTCCCAATTTTTTTCATAATATACTGATAAGACTGAACAAAAACCTTACCTTATAAAACCAGTAAGCACCATATGCAAATCCACCATAAATAATGAATGGTAGAATATTATCTCTAAACCAGGATTGCCTGGATTGTTGGAAAAACATGAGTTCTGACGTCATTGTTGGAATGTCTAGGAGTTCAGCACATTTTTCTAGGGCTTTCTGTATTTCTGGGTCTGTGAGACCTTTGCTACGGAGGAAGCGCTCTTTACTTTCCAGTGTACATCTTTGTATGTTGGGATTGCTGAGAAACTTGACTGCTGTTGCAACCTAGAACAGAGACCAAAAAGTGTTTTTAAACAAAACCTAATTAGCTTTGTGGAGGGTATAGTATTGGCATAAATATTATTGTGTAGCCTTAAATTTTTGTGTTATTTTGTTAATATAAAAAACCAGACAATTAAGGATACAAAAAAGGGATGGGATGGGAAGAATACAGTAATGGGATCTAGAAACTGTTACGACAATAGGGAATTTATTTCAGTTGATTAAATAATTACAAGTGCGAAGGTCACTTGGTCAATGTTAAGAGTTGAACAAGAGTGAGAAACGATCATATAAATGTAAATATGGCTTGTTGTGTACTTATTGGATTAAAACAATTGTGCTGACAATAAATGTAGTATAGTACTTCATTAGGTACAGTCAAATCTAATAAAACTCAAGGCAATCAAAAAGACATCAATAAAACTTACAATATTATCACGGATTTCGGATCCAGCGGTTTTTACGAGCTCCGAGGACATTTTGAAAACATAAATTTGTAAATGTTTAGACACTGTATCACAATTTCACAATTCAGTGCATTGAAGTTGATGAAATACTCATAAAATTACTAAAAAATATAAAAATCCACCATAAGCAGACGTCGGTGACAGCGAATGAAAATAATGTATGAAAACTAGAGTAACTCAAACTCAATTGAAGGACCTCAATAGGCTCTAAACTCCTATCGATCGATCGATTCTATCGTTTTTTTATGAAATACAATAGTGTTGTACGTTACCCAGCGCGTTCCGAATCACACCATAATCGATTACAGCGTCTATGAGGTCGTTCCGAATGAGTTTTAGCGAGACAACGATAGCTCAAAATGGTTGATATGACGTCATGAATGACATCATTAACGCCGCCATATTGTGCTATCATCGCCCATGCTTTGAGCGTCAGCACTGTGAGCGAGCCATCAAAATTGACAGCTGTCACGCTGATAGCTGACAATCAAACTTAGAACAGTAACCAGCATCGACTTTTGGCGCTCCATAATTGTTTATTTCCTCACTTATTCACCCAACACAAAGCTAACATAACTGTTACGACTGTCTGCGACTTGAAATGACGATAACTTACAAGAGTTGAGTTATAATAGTGTCATCTGTCAGTATCAACGTCTACCGTCGCTTTCAAAGCGTTCCGAATGGATATCTATGATGGTCGCCATTTCCCACTCGGAACGGGCATGTTAGTCGTGACGTCACGTAAGCGATGATGGCTCTGTTGGCGTGACTCGGAACGCGACACCTATCTGTCAAGATTTTTAATTACATACATACAATGTTAATCAAATAAATACATAATCAAATTAGTTTTATGTTCTCACCACCATCACCAGTCTTATTTATTTTGGTTCATCTTCTTTACGAAACCAAGGAAAATGGGTGATTTTGCCCAGGCCACAGAGGCGGCGAATCTTGCTGTACAGTTTGACCAGGCTGGCCAAGTGGACAAAGCTGTAGAATGCTACAGAACTGCTGCCAGGTTGCTAGATCGACTTCGGGATCAGATTCCTCGGGACAGGCAAGCGGATATTCGCGACAAAGTGCACCAATATCTAGAGAGAGCTATGGTCTTGCATGAACAAAAAGGTATATGTATGGAAAGTGTGGGATTTGGATAAAATCGGGCGTTGAAGTTTTGGTTACTTGAACAGTATTGTAGGTTTTTATGATGATGACTCATGATTTAATTCTGGTCGTGGAAGTCACAGTGTACTAAATACAACAACTGCAAAGGCTTAATATTTTTCAGGCAATTAGAAATGAGTACCTAGCCTGATTTGCAGCAACACAAACTCATAAATTAGGTTCTATCTAAGATGAGGGTATAAATTCTTGACATCATTGTAACCCATCAACATGATAATAACGAAATGCTTTACAGACATGGCTCAACAAGCGGCAAGTGAAAGAGGCATGCAACAATGCTACTTCATAATGCAACAAGCTTTAGATGCTGATGAGGCAGACTTGAAGGAGCTTGCCCTACAGTTGTACACGCAGGCAGTGGAGTTGGCTGTGTCTTTGGTGAGTTATAGTAAATAGGTAGTTTATGATCTTACATGAATACCTTTGTTAACCCCTCATCTGCGAAGAAAGCCAGAGAGATTTAGTTGAATTATACTTGTAAAAACAGAAAACTTACAGCACATAGAACACACAATATTTTGGTAGTTCTAATAGCGGAATAAGAAAGCCTTCCATCTCGTCATAAGTAATAGACAATAACCAGTCTGTTTAGGTAGTATATTCCATGAATTTTATTGACTTTATTGTAGAGGTACCATCAAATTAGTGATATTTGGCCAAATTCAGTGCTGGTTTTCAGGAAACTGAAGATGTGATAATGTCTACGTATGTTCAATATCTTAAAGTCACAAACTACTACTACGTATGTTCAATATTTTAAAGTCACAAGTCGCAAGTTGATGTTGATTTATGAGTAGATTCTGGTTGGAACTATGGAAAAATTGTGTCATTGTGTTCTGCTTTCCCCTGAAAAAGAAAGCAAAGTCCAAATGACCAGCTCATTTGGACTTTGCTTTGGACTCTGCTTTGGAGATACATAAACAATTTTGGGTATAGCAACAATGTTCAGCAACTATTAGATTCATTATTCAACATTTTTTGTTTAACAAAAACCATATCCAACATGTTTGGTCATTTCCCAGAGTTCATCTGACCCAGAAATCAAACCCAAAATGACAAAAATAGCCGAGCAGGCTTTAGATAGAGCCGAAGTGTTGAAAGGAATTAATAGTGGCATTAGCAAATTGTCAATAAACAAAGAAAATAGTAGAAAGCCAGGTGAGTATAAATAAAAGTCTTTTGTTTCATAAAGGGATGGTAGAGAGGCAAGTGTTCTGCTAAAATAAATATATATTAGAGGACAAATATATATATTACACAAATCGAACTAGGCTCAATAAAAGGCTTGTGTTATGGGTACTTGACAGGGATATGTTTAATAGAGATAAATGCTTACGGAAATACAGAGAAAACATCCAAGACTAAGAAACAAATATTCATGCTCATCACACAAATATTTGCCCTTACTGCGATTCAAACCCAGCACCGTCAGGTTCACTACCCGCTAGGCTTAACCAATTGTCTATAGTGCTTCAAAACCTGTCTTTTTAAAGCTCCTGTGCTGTTGAGCTCACAAAAACTTTCTGGCTGGACCTTTGGTACAATGGGCACTATTAAAGTTTCTAATATCTGCACAAACATGATAAATATAGCACAGCTCTGTCCCTTTATCGCCTGCCTGCATCCTGTTATTGTAAAATCATAAAAAGCATCTAATATCAGTATATCTCTGTACTAGTACTGTTAGGTTATCTTGTTTTACTTTGTGCACTGGATGTGGCGGGAATCCGTGATGATGATCTTGTCAAGGTTCGGTCGCTGTTTCTGTCTAAATGTGGCAAGGAAATCTACTCCTGGATAGTGTCTGCTAGTTACTTGTCAGCACTAGTGTTGGGTTGTGTGAAATTCTGGCGCTATAGGACATGTTCTATGTACCTGAAGTGAATGAAATACTGCAAGCTGAGAAATTTCATAAACATCAACAAACAAACAAGGGGAAGTGCAATAATTTGTTGCAGCGATTGGCGTATTGGGCGCTAGGTGTAGGTGCCGACGACCCGAATGGCCGAGTCGGCAGTGACCCTGCCTACGAAGCCAAGGGTCCCGGGTTCGAGTCCCGGTGGGGGCAAATATTTGTTTGATGAGAATGGATGTTTGTACCCTAGTCATGGTTGTTTTTCCATTTAAGTATAATATTTATCTATATAAGTATGTGTATCGTTGTCTAGTACCCAAGATACAGGGAATCCTAGTTTGGGGCTAGATCAAAGTGTGTAAATGTGTCCAAGGTATTATTATTAATTTCACGGCCTTAAACATCAGCTGCGAGATATATAAGTGTTGGGGGTACGCGAAAACCGCCAGCGCCGTGAACTACTCAAGGTAAAGGAGCTCACGTATGCGACAGCTGTGCAGCTGTGCCTCAATGAGCAGGCGTCGTTCCATTACATGTACCCTAACTACACTGAGCCAAAACAAACTCCCGCCAGTGTCAGTGCTCCAATGGAGATGGACTTTGGCGGAATTAAATCGGTTGAATATCAATATTGTAAATGACAACATGGCGATAGTGGTAGATTCAAGCGCATCAAGAACGATTATCTCATAAGGAACCTATAAAAAGCTGTGGAATATCCCGCCCGCCCTTCTATCGATGAATGTGTAACTGGTGATTTGACAAGTGACGCAATAAAGTGGAAGAAGAGTTGGCTCGAACGGTGGAGGTTGGCGTGTTAACTCCGGGAAGATACTCAAAATGGGCTACTCCAATAAGGCTAGTGAAAAAAGAAGGCGACTATGTGTGTTAGAGCTCTGTGCAAACTAAAACAAACAGATACGTGTAAGCCTCACTTCATTAAATTTAAAATTTTAACACTGCCTTGTCTCTACATTTTTGAAATAGTCAAATTTGTAAAAACAAATTTAGGGTTGTTTAGAAAAATGAATAGCATTCGATATGCCGACAAATTAGGCGTTGCAAAATGTAAGAGCTCCCTCACAAGAAGAAACATATTTGGAATGGCTCCGATAATCTATAATGCCCTTCCGGATACAATAAGAAGGTTAGACAATATACAGGCATTGAAGAATGCTTTATTTAAATTATTGATCGACAATAGTACATTATGATACAAGTGTGGTATGTTGGTCATTACACTCGAGTCGGTTTTTAAGCCTGAGCCGAAGGCGAAGGCTTAATGGAGACGAGAAGTGTAATGACCAATGCTCACGTGTTTCATACGACGTTTTTCAACACACTTGCGAGGAAAAGTAAATAAAACTAACGAAATGCAATACTGTGAATAAACTTAACAAACAGAAACCCATTTAAAAGATGGCGGCCGTAATTTTATTTTTTCGCGCGCTCAGCGCTGCATGCGCGCACAAGTCTGAGATAAGGGCACCGGCAAAGTAGCTAATCAGCCACATATTTATAAATTTTGAAATTGGGTATTTATAGGTAAAAATACACCGTCAAAATATAAATACCAACAAGCTAACAAGCAGTTTCATGAAATTTTTTAATTATTTATTACATTTTGAATTGAATTTTATATTTACGCAAATAACTACTTAGCTGTTTTCGAAACATTAATACTTCTTGCTAATATTTAAAAAGATATGTAATGAAAAGGCACTAGTGCGATAATGTAATGTAAAAGGCACGGCATGGGTAATATTCTGCATTATCAGTGTAAATACGCTGTAATAAGACCTACTTTACGAGCAGGTGTGTTGAAAAGCATATTACAGTGTCACAGAGTTTTTACAGGACAAATGTAAAACATGCAATTGACATCTTATATGGACAACAACTACTATTACGTGTAATTTTATTATTTTGTAGGACTTGCTTTATCTAATTTGACATTTGTATTATTGTATAATTTGACATTCCATAAACATTATTTTCATTATTTTTTGCCTATTTTAAATTGACATACATCATCAATAGCATTATAATTGTAACTAATAACTGATCTCTCGATGTGGCTTTTGAATATTTCTATTTTATAATTTTTTTTTCATAATATTTGCACATCCTTATAGGATAAAATATAGTTAAGTTCACAAATAGTACCTAACATCATAAGCACCTATATTTGCAAATAAATATCTTTGACTTTGACTTTGACTATTCTGGAACCGTTATACCGCTTGCTTGAATCAAAGACAACGTGGCGCTGGGGCAAACACGAGCAAAATTCTTTTGACAAAGCTAAAGACCTCTTATCAACGGATATCACTTTGGTCGGGTACGACTTGGAGCGTCAGCTATTGTTAATTTGCGATGCCTCCGAATTTGGCCTGGGAGCTCATGTTATGGACGATAGATCAGAAAGATCGGTGATGATGGCTTCCAGAACATGACAGAAGATATGTTCAGATAGTTAAAGAGGCCCTGGCTATAATATTGCCAAAGTTTAATGAATTTTAAGCTGGTCGGAAATTCTGCATTTACGGACTACAAGCTGCTGGTCGGCCTATTCAATCCTGAAAACCTGAATAAGTTTTGCCGAGGATGTTGCGCTGGTCTCTAAAAACTAGGATGACATGCCTACGAGATGAAGTACAGACCAGGGAAATTAATTGGCTTTGCAGGCGCCTTGAATAGATGGACGGAAACGAGTACTTCTGATACTGGCGAAGACACCTTGAGAGATTTACCTAGGTACTCCTATTACAAGAAAAACCGGAGATTTGGGACCTCGAGGCTACTAGGTTGCAGCTGAAACGAAGAAGGATCCTCTACATCAGAAAGTGGTGATCGTGTACTCCACGGCTGGCCTCGCGTAAAAACAGATCTAGTTCTGTAACATTTTGGTCCAGAAAAGAGGCCTTTTAACACAGTAAAGAGTGTTTATTATGGAGCAACAGTATCGTAGTATCTTACGGTTCTTAGGCTATTGCATGCTCCGCATGCCGGAATAGTGCAAACGAAACCATATAACATGAAAGAGGTTATGTGTGGTGGCCCGAAATAGACCCGCAAATAGAGAGAACTGTAGCAGAGTACGAGCAATGTTACTCAGTGAGGAATAATCTGCCACGAGACCAACAGGCATGGATTGTGTCTGAGAAGCCATGGAGCCGAGTCCATCCGACAATCATGTCGATTTTGCGAGCCCATTTTAAGAAAAAGCCTTAGTTATTATTGACAGCTACAGCAAGTGGTTTGAGGCAGAAATTGTGGCCTCACCGAATTTTATGAAGGACTACCCTAATTAAATGGTCTCGCACTGCCTGTCGAGCCTGTCGTTGTACTTATTTAGTTTTAGTAACTTTTATTTTCTCAAGTAAGCGAATTTGTATTCGTTTTGAGAAATAATTATCTTAAACCATTATGAGTGATACTCCTCAGTTATTGTGTAAGCAAATTATTTGCGTCCCAGGGATTGCCTGAAATTTTGGTGTCCTATAATAACGGCCGAGCTTTTAGCTCCAACGAATGAATGTAATCCTCAAGAATAAGGTTAGCATTTATAATCCCCACCGTATCCCAATCCCCCCATCCCAATTTACCCATTGGTTGCAGGGTGGTACGGTGGGGTACCACCCTGCAACCAATGGGTAAACTGAGAGAGCCATACACACATTTAAAAACAAAATGAAGAAACTTTCCGCGGACAACAGGCCTTGGTTGGAATGAAAAACTTGCTCAAGTTTTATATTCGCTTCGCACTGTGCCTCAGTACTACGGACAAGACACCTGCGTAGATGTTGAACGGTCGCAAGTATCGATCAGCGGTGGCCTCACTGCACCCTGACGCACGCCTGAACCGAGACAGCAACAACTCGACGCGGCAGCACAGCGCGGGCCTGCTAGGTCCTTCGCAGTGAACCAAACTGTGGTCGTGCGCATGTACGGACCGGGAGAGAAGTGGCACAATACCAACACACGAGACGGAAGATCGGCGACACGTCAACCAGATCCTATCACGGACTGTGCGTTATGAAACCCCGTCTCTACCTCTATTACCGACAGACCTCCTAATGAGATGAGTTCCCCTGCTTCTACCCCAGAACCGCTCATTGAAATACCAACCCTTTAGTTATGTCTAGATATCATTGGCACTCCTAATTTACATAATTTATGGAAGTTCATAAAATCGAATTATTGTCACTGATTATTGTTTACTGCTGATTGTATAGGCATGTGTAAATATGTTCGAACCTTATTACCCCTATGATGAGGGAAAAGTATATTATTTATTGAAATAATGAGTAACTTTGGTTGTATCAAAATGAGGGTTGTGTCTGATCAATAGTCTTCATTTTGTTTCTGACTGATTCCCTCTCCCTCTGACACTCACTCATCGACTCACTTTATTCTACAGTTGTCACACCAACAAGACCACAACTCAGTCGCGAACAGAGTGTCCACCTTAAACTTACTGCGGGCAAGCACACATACACAGATGAAGAGAAGGCCGTCCTACTCCGGACATCTAAGATCAACAACAACTACTTCATGCCATTTATGGACATAGATCTGTCAGAGAAGTTTCAGTATGCGATACCGTTTCAAGACAAGGATGGGTTGTTGAAGTTGTCTTCGAAGCAAGCTAGCGAGTTTGATCGATGGGTGAGGCCGGACGAGATTTGTGCTGATCCGAAGTTGATTGTTGGAGATCATGTTGACTGTTTTAGTATAAAACAAACGGTATGTACTGTACCATTAAAAATAAGCCATTTAAAAATAAACCAAAAATTGGATCGACGAAAAAATTCCAAACCTAACTTGTACACCAATGGTTATTAGAAGCTTGTATTTCTGGGCTTATAATCATTGTCAATTTTCCTATTAAAAATGAAAAGTAAGGATTCAGAAACCTAGAAAATATAAGTCATGACTCTATTGGCCGAATGCATATTTAACCATTTATTTAAGTTGCTCTTAGATAATAAAATTTCAACTTCTGATCCACTGCTTCCAGATTGTATCAGACTGTTCATTCGTGGCCTCGCTCGCAGTGAGTGCTCTGTACGAGCGACGGTTCAACAAGAAGATCATCACATCTATCATCTATCCGAGGAACAGGAGCAAGGAACCGGTGTTCAATCCATTCGGGAAGTATATGGTGAAGCTGCATTTAAACGGGGTTAGGCGGAAGGTGAGTTGTGACTTGAGACTGTAGTGATCTTCAGAAAACCTACGTTCTCATGATAAAAATATCAAAAGAAAATATTTTAAGACCTGACCCCCGATCTAGGTTTCCAACCTGTTCTGCCCACGCAACCGAAATATGGCCGCTTACAAACGCTAACTAACATGCATGCAATTAAAGTCGCGCAAATGACCATGGCGCTTTCCATGCTAGGCGTCAGGTCCACTCCTACTAAGAGCATCGATGTCGGCAAGCAAATCACGAGACTTGAAGTGGGGGTGGGCAGGAAGTGGGGGTGGGCAGGAAGTGGGGGTGGGCAGGACAGGCGAGGGGAGATGATGGAAGGTGGGCCAAAGCGGTAAAAGAATAGCCACCCGGAACCGCAAGTCGTCCAGTGGGCAGACCACCAGCTGATATCATCGCCATAGTTGGAAGGTATTGGATGAGGAAGGCACAGGACTGGAGTAGATTGCGTGGTAGAGACGAGGCCTATACCCAGCGGTGGGTGGACGTCGCCTTATTGATGATGACCCCCAAACATAGACATGCCTACTCGAGGTTAAACACCCGTTACTGACTCGAGTAATAGAAATGACTTCTCATTGGTATATGGCCAGCACCGGATTCGAACACAGATCTCCTGCATGAGAAGCGAACCACCAGACCACGGAGCTCTTAATATCACAATCATTTTAAAATAGTCTTCATTTCAGGTCATTATAGATGAATTACTGCCTTATAGTAAATATGGGAGACTACTGTGTTCATTTTCAAGCAATAAGAATGAGTTTTGGGTGTCTCTGTTAGAGAAGGCTTACATGAAGGTCATGGGTGGCTACGACTTCCCAGGATCTAATAGCGTAAGTACTATAATTCTAATAGACTTTATTGTTTTAAGCTTTTGTTTGTATTGCATCTACTGGCACTGATAAAAACAAGCAAAAGAAGGGAGATAGATAGTACAATGCCTATTATGTATCTACTAAAAATATCTTAACCGTCAAGCTTGTTTCTTCCGGCCTACGGATAAAAGTTCAAAAGGATTAAAGAAAGAACAGTAATCGTTTTCAAAGTCTAGTGTTTTTTTAAGTCTCTAAAATTGTCCCTTCTTATACGCGTCTAGGGAAGGCGGCACCCATTAACTATTACTTTATTGTAGTGAAAATCCTATATAATAATGTTTAAAACAGCTCATCTCTAACAGGAAATCTATTTTTCGCATTTACCCGCAGAACATAGACCTCCACGCGTTAACCGGCTGGATACCAGAGCGTTGTGCCATCCGCACCAACGACGCCGATTTTAACGCAGACGCTCTATTCGATACAATACTCTCTCGACTAGAGAGAGGGGAAGTATTGGTCACGGTGGCGACGGGAACCTTGTCAGATGTGGAGGCAGAGAGAACGGGCCTAGTGGCTACACATGCGTATGCGGTGCTGCATGTTATTAAGCAGAATGTGAGTACTTATTTTCGCCGAAGCGAAACGACGCCACTCCAATGGGCCAGCTTCTTTTTCTTCTCAAGTCGATGGACTTCTCAGATGCGGGCAGCCCAGAAGGCCGCAACCGCAATCGCTTGCTCGCTCGGGAATGATTCCTCACCTGGCTAGGTTAGCCCTAGACCTCCCCACTCCTAACCTGAGACGTTTGAGCGACTTCCAGATGGGCCAGCTAAGATTATATCCCTCAGCCAGTTTCTCACCTACGCTGGTGTTAGGGTCTGTGGGGTTCAGTCGCAACTGCCACTCAGCGAGGCGTGTAGCTTCAGCGGGTTGGTTCAGGCGTTGTACTGACTGCAGGAAGCCAGAAAAAGCTTCCTAGACCGCGTTGGAACGTAGTTGAACAGGGCTTGACGTCTGTCTTGTGCCTGTTTGCACTTCTCAACCGAACTAGAGACGGATCTCCGTACCTCGGGAGGGACAATTCCCGCCAGCTGGTACAGCTGGTTTCAGGCAGCCCGTTATGAAACGGCAGGACTCGTTCAGCGCCACGTCGACCAGCCCAGCGTGCGTTGACCGTTCCAATACAGGGCAGCCATACTCGGCCGCAGAGTAGCACAACGCTGTGGTGCGCCGGGTGGTTGGCTTTGCTGCCCAAGAGGCAAGAGGTCGCGGTCACCTTCTTGAGCAGGCTGTTGCGTGTACAGACCTTTTGTTGGGTATTCGCGTAGTGCTTCTTCAACGTCAGGCTTCGATCCAGGGCTACTCCCAGGTATTTAGGGAAACTGTTGTGGGACAGTTTTACGTCTCGCATGTCATGTTGAGTTCCCTTTTAACTTCCGTATAGGAGATGGTAAGCGCAGACTTCAGTTTTGCTTGCCTGCCTTGTGGCAATCCGTTACGCTGATTTCTCCAACGGCTCTTCTTGTTTTGCAGGTTCCCTGGAGTCGGCGGTTACTGAGCAGTTGCCCCACGATCTGGCAGCATCCGTAGTCGGCCGTGATCTCAAAGAGCTTCTTTAACATCTCGCTGGCTGCCGATAGTTCTACGAAAGCAACACCCGTGATTTTTCTTTTCTCGAACCCATAGGACTTGCGACGTGCAAGACTTGCCTGGTCGAAAACCTGCCTGTTCTGGAATCAGTTGGTCGTCCATGTACGGAGTAAGACGGCCAAGAAGGATCCTTTCAAACAGCTTGTACAAGTGGCAGAGTAGGGAAGTCGGTCGGAAGCTTTTAGGGTCGTCAGATGGCTTGCCGGGCTTGAGTAGCACCATGACACGGGCCTTGCGCCAATTCTTTGGGATTTTATTGGTTTCTAGGCAGTTTTTGAATAGCCTCAGAATACAATCCACAGTCGCGGGTCCGAGATGCTTTAGCTGTTCGACTGTGAGATCGTCGAGACCGCACGCTTTCCCGTTCTTCAGCTTCCTAAGTGCAGCGGTGAACTCCTCGTGGCTGATAGCACCACTCAGGGCGTGAGTCTCAGTGGCTTGGTCTCTGACGATTTTCTTCGCTCCTGGAATTGGTTTTTTCTTTCCATTCGGCGGCAATTGATGGTTAACCTGGTTTGCAGTTACGTTTGTGTACTCTCCAGAGGAGTTCTGGGTGCCAGAAGGTTTCTTGTTGGTGGACCAGGCTTTCGTGCTGTTGTGCGTCATGTCAACTGATTCGACCAAATCCTGCCATTTCTTCCTTAGGCTTTCGCCAATACACTTCATCAGGACTTCACAAAGAACTACAGTATTTTCGGAGAAGTTGGAATGGGCCAGCTCGCAAAATGTGAATACCATGGCTTGTAACTGGAGGAATGGTTTTGTGGATTTTGGCACCAGAGTCGACCGCCATCTTGATGAAAAGAACAAAATGGCGGCCGGACTGACTTTGAACAACAACTTAAAATCGAACTCATAAAAATATTAAAATATTAAACACCCAGCTATATCTCTTCCAGTAATTGTATCTGTTTTTTCGGCTGGCTAAATATTGTAGATATTTAAGGCTATAATATAACTTATATTTTTCAGGGCGCTAAACTCCTGAAGCTAAAGAATCCGTGGTCGCATCTGCGTTGGCGCGGGAACTATTCAGAACTGGACACGCTACACTGGACGCCCGAGCTGAAGGCTGCGCTCAATTACGACCCGGACAGTGCCGCTCAGTAAGTCATATGACTAGAGTTACTTTAAACATATTTATAGAGCCCCCCTCAAACAAGCATTTGCCGTAAATGCACCTACTTCGTGTGCCATAGTGCGTGTCAGTCGTGTTTTGATATGAAAAAAATGACATATTGGTTCGCATACATATTGGGGTGCTTACGGCTTATACTTCTATGTATGCTCTGTGGTCAACATCCTGTCAGCGCCCACAACATCGATGCAATGCCATGTGCCAGTGCAACCGCTGGTAGGACGCTGACGCTCAATTGTCGCTGGGTCGCTGGTGAGGGGGGCTTCACCAGCGTTATTCCGAATGCTTCAAAACTCAAAACGAACTAAACTGACTGCTTTTAGCTGGACAGCCGACCACTCGCCTGACACTACCTCTCAATCGGCAAATGACGCCACCAAGATATTTAAGCGCCACTCACTATGATTGGTAATTTTTTCAAAAGCGATTGTCTGTACATTCGGCGATTGTCTGTACATTCATGAATTATGAAAATGATGTCTAACGATTCTTCCTCGAACAGCTGTTACAAAGATTTTTTCTTTTTGCAGATACGACAACGGAGTTTTTTGGATCGACTATTCCAGTATACTCAAGTTCTACGATGTTTTCTACCTCAATTGGAATCCGTCCTTATTCGAGTACACATATTGTATACACCAGTGAGTACAATTGGAATCCGTCCTTATTCGAGTACACATTTTGTATGCACCAGTGAATACAATTGGAATCCGTCCTTATTCGAGTACACATATTGTATACACCAGTGAGTACAATTGGAATCCGTCCTTATTCGAGTACACATATTGTATACACCAGTGAATACAATTGGAATCCGTCCTTATTCGAGTACACATATTGTAAACACCAGTGATTACAATTGGAATCCGTCCTTATTCGAGTACACCTATTGTGTATACCAGTGGTTGTTTTATCTTCTTCGCTTACATGTGAAAGTAAAAAGAAAGTTCTTCTGAGAACCGGCCTGAGGTTATTCCAACAATAAAAAAAAACTAAAATTCTCGTCTGCGGTACACTAAAAAGCAGATATAAGTCTGGCCATAAGTTCTGTTACAAATTTAACAATTCGGATAATTTAAAATAGAGTGTCAGCAATTGTTAATTTGTTTCACTGTGACCTATATAGGGTTCGGTCTTCTGGAAAACCCTTCTCTGATCGGATCAATCCCAACTGGAGAGATGGAGTAGGGTGTGAGAGAGAATCGTGTCGCAATCATCGCTCTTCACATATTTTCAATGTCCTAAAGTCCCTCGGTATAATATGAAAGTACGCGACTTTACTACCAAAGGTCGACTGGGCTGAGGTATCTTTAACAGATCCAAATGAGGCTGTCCGCGAGTTTCCAGGACACCTTCATTTTAGCAAGCAAGACCAAAAAACAAAGGCAGAAAGAGATCAGTCTGTCATTTTGGTCCCTGTTGTCAAGCTACTGATCCAAACTTTATTTTCCAACCAGCTTTTGATATTGCAACAGAAAAAGCACTTGCACACAAAGCGCGAACTACGCAAAGCTGGTTTAAGGGCAATTTACCCTCAGGCAGCCATCTCGAAGCCCATCAAAAATCAAGCCGTTAAAGCGTAACTTGGCAGCAGCGATTTCTAAACAAACAAAGAAAAAAATCGTCGCTGCTATAAAGTAATGAAGATTTCCTCACGATGTTTTCCATCACCTTTAGAACGTCCATATACGGTACATGGACAGCATCGGGATTCGTACTGCAATCTGCTGAGAAGCAAGAGTGAAACCCGCTAGACTACGGAGCTCTTCTTCACCGGCTTCTATACCTCTGAAAACAGTGCGTGCTATGAAAGACTGTTTACAAGCAAAGGAGTGGCATTTCAAAAATGTTGTATGTTCATCTGATAAAATAAGAAATAATTAATATCATTGAATTAATTTTGGTAATTTTTTACTTTCCAAATAAGACTTAGGTACAATTTTCCTTGTGACAGAATTTGCGGCTAGCCTAGGTGCTGAAAAAATTTTTTTTTTATAGTCTTTTATCTGCATGTTTTGTGCTTTTTAGGATTATAGACTGTTTTCATGTTAGATTGATTCTTCTCCAAAATGTATATCCTCATTCCCATCTCAGGAAATGGGACTCTGGCTCTGGGCCCATCAAAGACGCGTACACTGTCGGCGCCAACCCGCAGTTCGCGCTCCACACGCAGCGGCCGGGCGCGGTCTGGTTGCTGCTGACGCGGCACATCACAGACATCGCTGACTTTAGAGACAACAACGAGTATATCACGCTGCTGGTCTATAAGAACAATGGACGACGGGTGTATTATCCGTGTAAGTAGAATATCCTTCTCCAAGGTTCAATCTATCCTTAAATATGTTCTTATAAAAATAACTATTTTAAAACATGCCTGACACAACAAATTAAAACATCAAAGATTAAAATTTGGTTCACTTGTTGCCTATTTAGGCTGATAACTTCTGAATTGAACCAATTTTAATAAAATTTAGCTAACAACCGTCAAACGGCATTAAAAACCGTCTACCACCCGTTTGAGCGCTAGGGTGCCACAGACGGACAGACGCTTCAAACTTATAATACACCTGTTTTTCGTCGGGGGCTTAAAGCAAGTGTCTACATTAATACAGTTCAAAGATGCAGTTACGTGGTGCATGGGTACGGAGCCCTAAATAGCAATAGTATAGGATGGGCACCCGAGGCCTATTATTGAGAATACGACTCATATGCATCGAACATTTTTTATTTATTTATTTATTTATTATAATTACATTGCACAACATTACAGGTATATATACCCAAACCGTTTTGCAATATCCGGGATACTTAAAGAACACACACCTTAAAAATATATATTACAATTCAATTAAATTAGAAATATAATAACAATTATTTAACAACATGTCTCTGTATTATCCAGATGACCCGCCGCCCTACATAGATGGCGTGCGCATCAACAGCCCGCACTACCTCTGCAAGATCATCGTCGGCTCTGACTCGGCCGACCGCTACACGTTGGTCGTGTCACAGTACGAGAAGTCACGTACCATCGAGTATACGTTACGCGCATACGCCACGTGCCCATTTTCGTTGAGCAAACTGGACACGTACCCCTATACGCAGAGTGTGAGTATTCGACGAACCGAATGGCCGAGTCGGCAGTGACCCAGCCTACGAAGCCAAGGGTCCCGGGTTCGAGTCCCGGTGGGGGCAAATATTTGTTTGATGTGAACGGAAGTTTGTACCCT
This sequence comes from Argyresthia goedartella, assembly GCA_949825045.1. Lineage (NCBI taxonomy): Eukaryota > Metazoa > Arthropoda > Insecta > Lepidoptera > Argyresthiidae > Argyresthia > Argyresthia goedartella. The sequence goes on along the minus strand of OX463812.1, from coordinate 8,156,351 downwards.
AGTCATAGTTGTTTATCTATATAAGTATGTGTATCGTTGTCTAGTACCCAAGATACAGGGAATCATAGTTTGGGGCTAGACCAATGTGTGTAAATAGTGTCCAAGCTAATTATTATTTCGTCCGGTCAATCGTTCGTTTGTTTACAGTTTTTCCCTGATACGGCATTCATTGATCTTTTTCTTAGTCTTAAATCCACGCCTCAACCGAAAGGGTGGAATCTGTGAAGGGTTGTTTTACAATGGAATGTCACGAAGTAGTACTGACCTTGACGCCGTCGACGGGTATGCGAAAGTTCAGATTCGAGGCAGGAGTACGGGATGAGGAACACAAGGGTGGGGGGTGTTGGGAGTCGAATCTTACTCGTGTCGTAGCCCGCTGCTGGTGCCGTCTTAATGCTGCCGACTACAAGGGTCGCTATCAGAGCACGACGAATTGGTGACCGAATCACTTCAAATTTTCACAGCACCAAGCACTCACTATGATGACGTGAAATCAACTTATTTCTTGTAGATTATTACGAGATTACCATTGAAATACCATTCGGCCAAAGCCCCGATGCCTGACGCCGAAAATTTTACCACGTGCAAGTGACACCTAGCTGATGTTCCGTTCACTCGCGGTCAATCCGCGCAACAAAAACCGAGCTGCGTTCCGAAGCATAAATATTAAACACTTAGTAACGGTTTTTCTTCCATATTTTATTAGGGGTTTTTCAACCTGAATCACACACGAAAAATTTCATTCGGTCATTCCTTCAGTTAGTGGTCAAATTTACTGCCCGCCGACTTATTTTTCCTTTCACTCAGTTACGGTCTGGTCCATGTTCGGTCTCTTTGCATTACCATGTGTCCTTATCGTCTGTCCCCAGGTGACAGGTGAATGGACAAGTCGCACCGCTGGCGGCTGTGAGAACTATCCTCAGAGCTATCCCAACAACCCGAAGTACACTGTCAGCTGCAACAGAACGATGGACCTTGTGCTGGAACTGAAGGTAACCGTGGATTTATTAAATTGTCCTCGGCGGTTTAGTCTGAACCTCTCAGTAATTCTAGTGAACGGCTAGCAAAACAAGCAACGAGCAACTCCTCATAATGCCCTCTCCAAGCCCCTATCTTCAAGGCTCTAATTCGCATCCAGCGAGATCCCTTGCGACTTGATTCCGCTCTAGACGCGTTGGTGCGCGCTGCAATATTATATGAGAACGATTTAAATGACCACCAAAATATTGTTTTCCTACCCAAAGTGGGTATATGATCACCAAAGTTGCATAAAATGTCAGGGCAAAATACAGCGGTAGCTTAGGGTAAAGGGGATGAGCGAAGCGAAGCCCCCTTTATCCTTCGTGTTAGGTTGAACATGTAAGAACAACAACAAATACTTAAAACATAAACTTAAGTATATAAAACACATTTCATGAAACAAAATTTGGTGATCCTTTACTAATTCTGGAGGTCGTAAAATAGGTGCGTTTTTGGTGATCGTTTAAACATAAGCCATATTATATTTATGGAAGAGTAATGATGAGTGTTGGTCGCAGGGTCCGAAGCAGTACCAACTAGGCGTGGACGTGCGTGTAGAGGCTCTGGATGATCCGAGCGTGACGGCGCCCTTCAGAGTCAAGTCCAGCGGCGCTTACAGGTGGATAATAACTATTTTTATCTACACACGTCTCATAAACCCTCTTTAATGCATCCAAAAACCGCACGTCACGGTCAGCATAATGATATACTACTTGGTAAAAACTCATTTCATAACTAAATATTGATACAACATTGTGACCATAATGTATCAATATTTCGACATATTATGACATTCAAATTTCGAAAGCCGCCGCCCGCCTGCGCGCCGTCCCTAGTTTGTCTGTGAAGTTGGTACTACTGAACAAGCTAAACAAGTGCAGAGCATTGGTCAATGCCACAATGGCGGTTGAACATGCGGTTCCTGAACACATCAAAGAGAGCTTATGATATGTGTGTAGATAAGCTGGTGTATGTAACTGTACATAATTAGGCATTAAAACTCTCGAGTGATATTATTACGAGTTTTAATGCCCTCCATTACGTATCACTCACATAAACTACTATAACATTACAGAACAGAATAACGCCCGTATTAATGAAACGCTCTCCTCCCATTACGAAATTGTGTGTAAATTGTAACCTCTCACATCAGGGAGCTGACGAAAACACGTGCTTAAGACGTTGTCTTCAAACGTTTCTGCGTCTCAAGTCCGTTTTCATGACAGCTCTCGGTGCTGAGAGGTTTAAATTTAATCGTGATTTCGTAATTTCTCCACATAACACACATGCAGAGAACTTATGATAGATAAAGGAACCAAGGCGTATTTATGTGTAACAACACACACAGGCATACACAGTCACAATCTCTTCTTGCTTCCCAGATCCGGCTTCGTAGTCCTAGAACTGACGCAGATACCTTCCGGCCGGTACATCGTCACCGTATCGACCTTCCAACCAGGACAGGAAGGCCCCTACTTCCTGGACATCCGTGCGAGCGAAGAGGTCGACATAAAACAGCGGAACTAGACTGAGCGGCTTACTAACTCTAACTATGCGGCAAGAAAGGAGAGGGCGTTTTTGACGTAGATAATGCCAGAGCGGATCCAGTTCTCAATTAGGGGGGGTCATAAAGTCAACTATGAAGAATATCTGATAGGAAGGAAAATTTAACATGGCCAGGAAGTGGAGCAGCGAGGTCATGACAACTATTAAATTATAGGGTCTACACAAGCCGCCCGGAAATTTCACTTGCCTAGCAAGTCGGCTAATGAGTACCTGAAAATTTCACATGGCTAGTAAATCAAGTACGAGCACAACTAACAGAACCTGCTATAGGCGCCGCCCGGGAAATTTCATATGGCTAGTAAATCAACTACGAGCAACTAACAGAACCTGCTATAGGCGCCGCCCGGGAAATTTCACATGGCTAGCAAATCAACTATGAGCAACTAACAGAACCTGTTATAGGCGCCGCCCGGGATTTCCCATGCCTTGCAAATCAACTATGAGCAACTAACAGAACCTGCTATAGGCGCCGCCCGGGAAATTTCACATGGCTAGCAAATCAACTACGAGCAACTAACAGAACCTGTTATTGGAGCCGCCTGTGATTTTAAATGGCTAGCAAGGCGAGTAATGAGCTTCTAACATGATCCGTTATGAGCTAGCGCCCCGCCCCGATCTCAGGGCTAGCTAGTATATCTTAAGTATTTATGTTATTCATGCATGAGCCCCCCCTGGATCCGCCCCTGAGATTATGAAAATTTACCTGTGCATCTGCCCCCCTGTATGTGAAATGGCACATAGGTATGTTTTCTTTGATATTGTTAATTTTTACCTCTTTTTACCCCTACTATTATGTATTACGTTATCATCTATTGCACACTGTAGTTTCTATCTCTGCTTCTGTTGTTAGTGAATTGCAGTCAATTTAGTTGCCCTGTTTTATAAACAAGAATAATAATAGGTATTTGTAAATTAAAGCACCATTGTACTGTGATATTTTATTAGATTTTAAGAGTTCTATGATCGCAGTGTTCTTTAATATGTTAATATAAGTTTTATACGACAGTCAAATCAAATTAAAATTATATTCACTCGTTGATTAAAGTTTTGCTATGGAATTAAAACTTCTGTTCTTGTTAATTAATCAATCATCATCATCATAACTTAGCCCACATTGACCTACTGCGGGGCACAGGCCACTTCTCTGTAGCGCCAACACTCACGGTCCTGTGCCCACCGCATCCAGTCAGATCCTGTCGACTTGATAATATTGTCGGACCATCGGGCAGACGGTCTGCCCACTGGTGGTGCCGCTCCCCTTCTTCACAAGGTATATGGGGTGGCCCATTTCGAAGGGTCAGGAGGGGAGATAGAAGTTTTGTTGTTAGGAACCATGATATCGATTTTTATGAAACATAACACTGCATCATTCGATTAAAAATATATATATTTTCCTTGCCGGGAACAGTACCAACTTCACAGACAAAGTAGGGGCGGCACGCAGGCGGGCGTCGGCGTTCGAAATAAACATTAAAATAGTGAACAAAGACGAGCTTATCTCTATCAAGAGATCTCTTCCAGAAAACCATGTCAGGATGAGAAAGGTTAATCGCTGAGCACGGGAGACCTATGTGCACAAATATATATATATATATATATATATATCTTGGTATCTATTTGGCGTCCACTTTGGCCTTTTTTGCATATGATGTGGCGTCCACCTGCTTTCGGCGTCCGGTATACGGACGTCACATCGGCAATAGGTCTAAATCGCTTCTACTGTTGAAGCACATCACAGAAATGTTAAGTTTTTTTTTTACTCGGATGTCATTTAGTCCTTAGTATGCCTTGACTGTACATTTCTATAGTTCTGCTATTTTCCCCATCAAATTACAGTGGCGCTAGAGTCGCAAGAAACACTTACATGATAGGCCGCATTTGACGTCCGCTCGAAGAATGAGACGTTGCCAAACTTCGTCCATACTGATTTTTTTATCGGAGCGTGTGGAGTTACGTACCTACATAGTCCACAGTTTAATATGATTGAAGTGTTCGTTGATTTCGAAGTTTGCGTTCATAATAATTTATTTGCCTTGGAAGTAATTGCGAAAAAACATAAAAAATACATGTTTAGATACTATATACAATGTCTAGATGAAAATGAAAATGAAAATTAAATTTATTCACCAAAGTAATATACAGATGAAAGATACATTGGAACCTTAAACTAAGTTTAATAAACCTCTCCCTTTATACACTATTTAATGTGTGAAAGAATTAAGTAACCTAGGAACATTTAACTTAAAATTTTATTATGAATAAGATGTTTTATAATTAGATAGTAAATGGTGGAACCCAAACTAGTCAGGGCCTGTCCTATGGGATCCTTTATGATTCATTAAAAGTTATACAAACAAGACGGTTTATTATATAGGTACATAGAAGGCAGGGATAAAAGTAGGTATGTAATATAATTATTGCAGCTCAAACATGCGTAATAAAATAATAGAAAATGATTTCAAATTGAGTTCAGCGACAACACAAACTCTTTCAAACTCTTATTTTGTTTCCTGAAAGGGTTTGTAGGCAAAATTATGGGTATTTTGGATCCTGTTAAGTAGATGGAAAGGAAAAATCAGGGAAACGGCGTGCAAATATGGTCCTGGTAAGTACTCGTACGTGAAGTTCTATCATTATTATACGAAGGCTCCATCTGAAGAATTGAGTAAACTAAAGTAAGAGATAATACTATGTAGTAGCGCATCCAGCGGTCATCACTCAACACTGTATTTGAGGGTATTGGTGTTTTCTTTTCGTTTCCTCCCGCGCCTCCGACATCGGTTTTCATTCACGTTTTCAGTTTCGATCACTCAGCAAGCATCTTTCGATTTCTAAAAAGTAAGTTAAAACTTCGCCATGCCGAAACGAAAAGATTATGAAAACAGAAGTGTTATCTCAAGGAAGCTAAGAAAACTTGAAAAAAAGAAGATGGAGAAAAATAAATATCGACGTAAAAGGACTATTTCATCGTTGCCAAAGAAGGTTCGAGATCTCTAGAGAAAAAAGATAATTTTACTTGTACCTTTGTGCCTATAAATTACGCAACCCGTACGTACTTTATTCGCAACCAGGTTGGCTTTCCAAGCCCTCCACTGCAGAGTTATAATACAGCTCCTTATACAATGCCTTGGCAGTGACGCGAAAGATATTGTCGCGCTAGATGGTGAAGCGCTATCCCTGGTGAAGATCCAACATACACCACTACATATGCATGTTATTTAGGCATGTTTGACACAAAGCTGAATAAATTGAAATAAGTGGGATTTTGTTCGCCGAGTGTCTCAAAAGTTTCATGTTTTTATTTTTTATCACCACCTGTCTTAACCCTGACTCGGCTGTTCTGTAAAGACTATTCCAGGATTTTCCATGGAACAGAATGGCTTTGTCGTTGGCATACCAAAAGATCTCGGCATCCAGGATGCGAAGATGTAGAAGGTTATTTACATAAATAACGAAAAACGTGGGACTCAGGATGCTGCCTTGAGGGACTCCGAAACTCACTGGAGCCGAGTCCTTCGTCTCTGAGCAGGGCTTGATCCTAAGACACTGTCTCCTTTCCATTAGGTAACTCCTCAACCATTTTAGTGTTAACCCTCCAATGTACAATCGTTCTACTTTTGTAACAGGATTGGTATGGAGATAGTGTTGAACGCCTTCACTAGGCCAGAAAATACTAAGATATCTCTCACCTAAGTCTATATGCGAAGCTACTAGGTTAGTGAGTAGAGTGGTAGCATCTCCAGTCGATTTGTTTCCGCGGAAACCAAATTGTCTACCTGCTAGTAATCTCAGCTTCTCTAGGTAGTCGATAAGGCGGTTGTTTACCAACTTCTCAAGCATCTTCGATATTGTGTTCAGGAGCGAGATTGGTATTTAGTGCCTCACATCGGTTTTAGATCCACCTTTATGAAAAAGTGACACGTTGGCTATTGATTAATTCCACGCCTCAACCGAACGGCGTGGAATCATGAGGGGCTGGGTTTTTGCCAGCACGGGAGAGAATCGTGAGTGGTACTTTACCTTGCCGTCGTAGACCGGAATTCGAAAGTTCGATTCGAGGCAGGAATACGGGATAGGAGCACAAGTGTGGTAGGAGAGGAACCGAATCTCACTCGTTTCGCTGCCCGACGCTGTCGCCGGCGTGTTGCTTGCCGACACGAGGAGTCGCCGTCCGAATACGACGAGTTGGGGACCGTACAACTTCAACCTTCACAACACGAATCACTGACGCGAATCTACTTATTTCCCGACGATTATTATGATTACCACTCCGACCAGGCCCGACACCTGTGTTAGACAATTGTTACACTGAAATACCTTCAAGGCCCGACGCCATGAGCAGACATGTTTTTTCTCACGACAAGAAAGTAACCTCTAATTTCTCATCTCGTTTCGATACGAGTGACAGCTGCGGTTCCGTTTCCGCTAGTGATGTCCGGATTACTCGCGATCGATCCGCGCAACGAAAACCGGTGCGTTCCGAAGCATAAATATTAAACAGTCACCCGCCCGGACAGGCCCGAACCTGTCCCTAATCAATAGGAAGGCGAGAAAGTGTTGCGAGCGCTCTCTTGAGGACCGAGTCCCCCACCTTGACTTCTGCTGATCGAGGCGTGCCATCCCGACCCGTGTACAAATTGACGATCCGTCCTCGTCTCCATCTCAATGATGGCAGGTTCGCATCCTTATTCAGCACCAAATCACCGACTTGAGGGGGGCTCATCCGGTCAGTCCACTTAAGGCGCTGCTGCAAGATGTGCAAGTACTCAAGGGACCACCGTTTCCAAAAATCTTGAGCCATCTGCTGCAACATCTGCCACCTAGTTAACCGACTTAACTTAACATCACCGAATGGGTATTCTGGCAGGGCGTTAAGGGGCTGACCTATCAGGAAGTGACCCGGCGTCAACGCTTCCAAATCATTTGGATCCGAACTGAGCGGGCACAACGGACGCGAGTTCAGTGTCATTTCAATTTTACAGAACAGCGTCGCAAGCTCTTCGAAGCGTAGAGAGGTCTCACCGATGATCCTCGTCAGGTGCGACTTAGCCGATTTAACCGCAGCCTCAAAAATTCCTCCCCAATGAGGACATCCCGTTGTCCGAACGGATTAATGTCGGGAGGCCCCTTCGTGAGACGAACCGATCTAGACATGCGATAAATGCCTCTGTAGTGAGGTCACTGACCACCTCCAAGTGGACTGCCTTCGTGGCCAAGCACAAGAAGACGCACAGGTATGGCTTCACTAATCTGGCGTTCCGTAGCTGTGAAGACTTGACCATGAATGGTCCCGCGAAACCCGTTCCGACACCCGCAAAGAGCTGGATTTCGTTAACCCTATCCGAGGGCAAATCGCCCATCTGGGGCTGCATCGTAGCCGCCTTGGCCCGATAACAAGGCAGGCACCGAAATACGACGCTACGCACTAAGCGTCTTCCCGATAGAATACAGAACTCGCGCTGGAGAAACGCCATAAGGGCGTGGCATCCGATATGCCCATTCTGAATGTGTCGATCCTGTATCAACAGTTCGACCAACTTCCCTTTCCTAGGGAGTAACAATGGGTGGCGAGCCGCATAAGGCAGGTTGGCATTCCGCAGCCGACCTCCTACCCTCAGCAATCCTTGAGGGTCAATGAACGGGTTGAGCCGAGCCACAGCTCCCTTCAGTTGGACGCGTCCGCGTCTCAGAATGTCCAGTTCGGACTTAAAGTGCACTGTCTGCACGTTCCGTACCAATGCGAACAACGCATGGTTCCGTTCCCGTGGTGTCAGGACCTGTCCGCACTCGTTGCGCCTCAGAATTCCGACAATTCCGCGCAAATCGGCAGATCCAGGCGGTCACATTGACCAGCTTGTCGAGCGAGCTGTACCGTTCCAGCAGGCTGAACTCCTCTTCCGGCTCTGGTTGCGTCGTACAGACACCGACTGTCAAAGCGCCGTTCGCCGAGGTAACGCGTGGACTCATTGGCCAATCCGATTCGGCTTGAGTCAACCATTTTGGACCCCACCACAAGGGATGTCCAACCAACTCCGGAGCGTGACACCCACGAGACGCACAGTCTGCTGGGTTCATCTCCCCTGGAACATGTCTCCAGATTAAGGGAACCTCCGAATTCAAAATCTGCGAAACCCGATTTGCCACAAAAATCTCCAGCTTGTGAACTGAAGCCTTCAGCCAGCATAACACGATCTGGCTGTCCGTCCAAGCGTAGAACGTATCTTCTAACGCTATTGACCCACGAAGAACCGTCATCGTGTGGTTGAGCAGACGAGTCAGGAGAGCCGCTCCCGAAAGCTCTAACTTGGGAATGGTCAGGCGAGTGCGCAACGGCGCAACCTTGCTCTTAGCCATGACCAACCGCACATCAACCTCCCCCGAGGAGTCGACCGTACGCAGATATACCGCAGCTCCGTAGCCCTTCTCCGAGGCATCGCAAAACCCATGCAGGGTGGCGGTGTATCGTTTGGTGGGGACCAACCTCCGTGGCAGTGAAATCCGATTGATGCCAGGGAGGGTCGAAAAGAACGAGTCCCACTCTGAGCTCAATGACCCGCCGATCGGGTCGTCCCATTTCAGCACAGCAGACCACAATTGCTGCATAAAACACTTGAGCTGAAATGTTACCGGGGTGATCCACCCGTTTGGATCAAATGTCCTACCCACCGTTGAAAGGACGTTCCGTTTCGTCCAGACCTTCGGGGAGTCCAACTCGACCCGATACGAAAACATGTCTGACACCGGCTGGTACTGGACGCCTAATACCGACAACATATTTGGATTTTCCAAATTTTCAAAAATGTGGGGATCCTGCTGGTAGTCATCCGGAAGACCAGTCAGTAACTCTGGAGAGTTCGACATCCATTTCCGGAGCTCGTAACCTCCACCCCGTAAGAGCTCAAGTAGCTCGTCCCGTCGAGCGAGCGCCTCCTCTACGGAATCTGCACCGGTACAGATATCGTCCACGTAGAGATCCTGCTCCAGGATCGCTGCTCCTCTAGGGAAGTTTAACCGTTCTCGATCCGCTAACTCCCGCAGAGTGCGAATCGCCAAATAAGGACTAGACCGTAGCCCGTACGTGTTGGTGTTCAGCTCGTACACCCTGATGGGCTGATCTGGGCTCTCTCGCCACAGTATCAGCTGATACCGTCTATCGTCAGGGTGAATGACCGTCTGTCTAAACATCATCCGGATGTCAGCTACAAACACAATATTGTGTCGACGGAACCGTGTGATAACATCCGCGATGTCATGGTTCAACTTCGGCCCTGAATGCAAACACTGGTTCAGGTTCATGCCGTTAGATGTTGATGCCGATCCATCGAACACTACCCGTATTTTGCCCTCCGGGGTCCTCAAGACCGCGTGATGGGGCAGGAAGCAGTGGTCTTCACGCTTCCAGTCGATACCCGAAACCGACATGTGGCCGAGCGACTCGTATTCCCGCATGAAGTCGACGGACTTCTGCCGGAAAATCCCGTCACGCTTCATGCGTCGTTCCGTCGACAGAAGCCGCGTCTCGGCTGCATGGTGTGAACTGCCCAGCGGTGGGCGATCACTCCGGAATGGAAGACGCGTGAGAAATCGACCTGACCGAAGGCGACCAGTATTGTTCCGATAAAACTGTTCACACTCTTCTTCAACCGGGTCCAACCGGCGGACCGTAGGTGGTTCCTCCACCTCCCAAAACTTCTGTATCACCTCCGAGAGTACAGAACCGAATAAGGGACTACGAGTCGCTAGGCGTGGGGCAGCCGGCATGACCGGACCCATTACCGCATCGCCCAGTCTGGTGTTGACCGAAACCAGACCAGTCGCCTGCAACACGTGGACACCTGGCACTAACAGGTATCCCAAGGCATCGACACCCAATAAAATGTCTACTGGGCCCGGAATATCGAACTCCGGGTCAGCCAGTGACAACCCAGCGACCAACTGTCGCACCGAGGGCGACAACCGTACGTGAGGGTGTGAGCCCATCACATTAGGCATGACTAATGCCGTGACCGTCAGATTCACCGATGAATCCACCCGTGACGAGAGAGTAATCCGACATACTCCCTTAACGGAACCGACTTCCGTGTTCCCAATTCCCCGAATGGCATGTGGATACTCCCTTACCGAAATGCCCAACCGTCTTACAAGGTTGCACGAGACTAAGTACCCCTGGGCCCCCGAGTCCAATAGTGCTCGTGCCACACAAGATTTGCCGTCCGAACTCCACGCTATCACCGAGGCGGTGGGGAGCATGACCGTCTGTGGAGTGGCGGCACCCTGTAAGTGGGCGGCGTGTCCCTAGCGGGAACCTCCGCGGGATCCGAACCCGCTGGGACCCCCGTCGGCCTGGTAACTCGGCTGGTGATATGCCGGTGGCATATCAGACCGTATGTACATCAGGGGGTCCCAACCCGCATAATAGGCCCCTCGCTGTCCCGGTATCCGACCATACCGGACGGTATACGGTGTGCCCGGTGGCCACCGTGGATGGAGGCGGGAGAGCGGATCCAACCTGGGGCGCTCTAGGAATGGGGGCGACATCCGACTGTTCGCCTCCCTGTTCGCCTCCCAGAGCGACGGGCAGGGTGGCGCAGAAGGTGGTGGGCTCCAAGCCTTCGCGCCACTCATAGGTGCCATCTGACACCCGCCCGTAACACGCGGTGAGCCAGCGGCCCGAAGTCCTCGCTGACCCTGGACAGCGGCGACCGAACCCCGGCTTTGCCCGGAGGGGGACTGGGTCCGGCCCTGGTTGGGCCCTGTGGCCGACAAACCTGAGTGCGGCCCTGGTGACCGTCCGAAGGGCCTGACCGGTTCAGGCACAACACGATGTGGTGCTTGCCACCACAGCACTTACAGGGGAACGCGCGTGAGCACTCGCTCAGCGGGTGCGGCCCCAAACAACCGAAACACAATGGGTGGCGGAAGACTACCTTCCTGCGGGCAGCTACCCCGACCGCCTTAAAGTTGGCGCAACTGGTCACTTCATGACCGGCACTGTCGCAGTGCACACAGCCGTCACCCGACGGCGCGGCATTCAAAACGCCAAATTGTTTTGACCGCCCACCCCCCCGTGGGGGCGGGGGGCGCGGCCCCTCCCGCATCCGCGCGGGTTGGCGTTGCACACTGGCCTCCGAATCCAATGTGTCGCATCGCCTGCATTCACCCTCCAAAAAATCCGTTAATTGGACGAGCGTGGGCAGTTCCGAGCTACTGCCCTCATGCAGCTGTTCAAACCGACTTTGAACAGCTGCAGGCAACCGTGACAAAACCATATACAAAACGATATATGACCATTGGTCTACCGGCAGACCAAGGTTCTGAAGGGCCTTAGTGGCCACCAGCACAGGGTTGAGCACCTGTACCCGGATGTCAACATCCCGGGTTACTCTTGGGATGCTAAACAGCTTCCCCAGCTGCGCATCAACCAACCGCCGTTTGTGTTGGTAGCGGTCAAACAATATGGACCGGGCAATCTCATAATTGCCCGCCGTGACCGTTAGGTGACCGACCAACTCCTTCGGTTCACCCCGCAGTGCCATCAATAGTTGGGCCAACTTGTAGGCGTTGTCCAGGTCGTCCCGACCGTGGACCAGACTATCGAATAAATTGATGAATGCCGGCCACTCATCAATTGCCCCACCGAAGGCCGGAATCTCCAGGTGTGGCAGCCGTCCAACAACACCCTTGGGGGGGGGGGGTCTCCGCTACCCTCCCCGCGGTCATTCCGACGCGACCGCTTAATTTTTTCCGCGCGACGCTCGATGTCGCCCAAGCACTCCATCGCTTGGTCAGCATCCGCGCAGAGCTGCTTCACTGCAGCCACCGAGGCCTCATCCGTAAGCCCGAGGACTTCAGCATCCGCAGCCAGCCGACACACCTTCCCGACGCGTGTCATTGCGTCCTCCACACGCTTGAGCAGGACATCGTCCATGTCAGGTCGCTCCACATACTTGTGAGTATGGGCGAGCCATCTCATCTCCTCACGGACACCATACCGCAGTACCGTCAAGGGCGAAGATGCCATGGTTACCGATTCAATTGTTTCTGGTCCTATGCTTCACTACCGAACTAAGCACAGCCAGAGACCAGCACTTGCCCGTCAGCGCTGGGCACAGAAATTAAAACTAAGTTGTCAAAACCAAGGCAACCACAAAAACAATTAAATCCTAAACAATATTTAATATGGTCGCCCTGTGGACATACACCTTATAAATATACACTCTAAATCAATTAGAGAATGCCACCATAAAGCACAATAAATAACACCCAAAATTTGTTATATAACCAATAAAAAATAAAATTTATTAAAAAATAATAAGTGGTGGGCTCCGAGACTATAAACCTAAACAATATAGCACCCTAACCACGCTGGATTCCGAAATCCAAGCTATTTTTAATATAATGTAGGTAGCCGGGAACCTTCTAGAAGTGGTCCCTCCGATATGACCCACACTTCTACTGAGGTCAGCAAAATCAGCTTAATACCCCTTAAATAGCCTGACCCTGCTCTGTAATCCGAAACAACACTGCAATGCTATGGAATCCGACTGCAATGCTATAGTCCGACCGAATGACTGTTTCTTAGGCACACCGAGTAGTTTCCGACTACAAATTTATAATAATTGTTAACTAAATTGACAATTATACTTTCACTAACCGAAAACGAACTTTAATTGTGGTATACCGACCACAGACTCACTCACAACTGATTACCGGCCAATCTTAGATATTATTTTCTCCCAACTACCATGTGGCAAAAAAACAACCCTACAACCGTCCGTGAATCGGTGATTTCCCACTAGAAAACCGCGCCTGCTACCAAAATGTTTAATTCCACGCCTCAACCGAACGGCGTGGAATCATGAGGGGCTGGGTTTTTGCCAGCACGGGAGAGAATCGTGAGTGGTACTTTACCTTGCCGTCGTAGACCGGAATTCGAAAGTTCGATTCGAGGCAGGAATACGGGATAGGAGCACAAGTGTGGTAGGAGAGGAACCGAATCTCACTCGTTTCGCTGCCCGACGCTGTCGCCGGCGTGTTGCTTGCCGACACGAGGAGTCGCCGTCCGAATACGACGAGTTGGGGACCGTACAACTTCAACCTTCACAACACGAATCACTGACGCGAATCTACTTATTTCCCGACGATTATTATGATTACCACTCCGACCAGGCCCGACACCTGTGTTAGACAATTGTTACACTGAAGTACCTTCAAGGCCCGACGCCATGAGCAGACATGTTTTTTCTCACGACAAGAAAGTAACCTCTAATTTCTCATCTCGTTTCGATACGAGTGACAGCTGCGGTTCCGTTTCCGCTAGTGATGTCCCGATTACTCGCGATCGATCCGCGCAACGAAAACCGGTGCGTTCCGAAGCATAAATATTAAACAGCTATTTTCCATGCTTCCAGAAATATGCCAGTGGATTTTTTTTATTTAAGATATATTTTAGGTTGTGATATCCTATCATATGGATTAATTTTATTAAGAATTTGAATTTGCATATAATAATCACAAGACTCAAGTTGAAAATTTGTGAGAAGCTTTTACTATTTTATCGGCTATGACCTTGATGAGCAAGTTATTAAAGTTGTCAGGAGTTGGATCACCGCTGTGTCGTCTGTAGAGTAAAGAAAGAGTGTTGTTTAGGGTCATGTGGTCGAGATTTTGACCCACTTTAGCAATGTATTTGTTGAGAAAGGCCTTGACACTATTTTTAATGTCGAGCAGTTAGAGTGAATACTTTTGTAAAGTCGTTTGGAAGCATATTATCTGATAGGTTTCCATAACTGTTTGGGATTTCCCTGGCTGTCTTCTAGATCTTTAGCTTCGTGAGTTGTTTTGAGTCGGTGTAACAGATCGTTTTTAGTACCTCTAGTAAGTGACCCTGAGTAAATTGTTAATGCTATCCTTTATTTGTTCCAAGCGCAGCTTATCTTAGGAGACCGGGCGTGATTCAAGGCTTCAAGTTGAGTTTCGATCTGCTAATTTATCTATGAAGTATTTTTCGCAACATCTATGTTTGGAGAAATAACGTGAAAATCTCTACGGCTTTCAGTGTTAATGACTGCTTTCCAGACTTCCAGTCCCAGGTAATTTCTGAATGCATCATAGTTTACTTTTTTTTCTTGACGATTTCATACTCACGATGCTTTGGTGTGCTTAAACCATGGCAATATCATGATTGGTAATGCTGGTCAATAAATATCGCGGATTCCGCCCCGTACCTAGTCCTTTTAAATATGTGATCGAGGCAGTTTTCCATCCTAGTTGGTTTTGTATTGGCTGGATTATTCCAGCCCCTGTCCATGCTCGGCTAGGCGACACAGGTTTTATATTTTGCGGCTATCGTCTTCATCTGGCATTATGTTAATATTTATGTCCCAAATATGATGAAAGAGTCTTTAGCGACTCAAGTAGAATGTCTACGGATGAGATGAAGCCAACTTTCATCGTCAACGTTGCATATTGAGAGTGTGCGATAGGTCCCGATAACCTTGGGCCCATTTTTGATGTCTACAACCACGCCATTAGCATCTTTTACGTCAGATTCATACGTAAGCAATTCCTACCGTCCCCCACCAGCTTTATTTATGTATTTGGTGGAGTTAAATTGACGTAATTCTCTATTTGCCTTATAACAGAATTACTGTTCAAATGACATTTGGTTTAATACCATGAAGTCCATATTAATATCCATTCGTTTCAGTGCAATGATAAATAACATCATCAAAGTTTCTGTTAATGCTACGAATATTAAATGTCTTTAGTTTTAAATTATACTGAGAGCTTATGTCACTTTTGCAGCTCTCTTAAACGTTTAGTTTTGTGCAGCTTACATTTTGATTACTATCTATTTCATCAGTTATATTTTTAGACATTACTTATATGTCAAAACAAATATAAGCTCGTACATAACTACTGCTACAGCTCATTGAAATGTGAAGGTCGTTCACACATTTCAATGCTCTAGGGAATTTCGAGGAACAATCAATCCGCATCATTCATTCGCCTTCCATTACTTCTCACTTTTACTAAATTGTCTGCCTTAGCGCATTGTCATACTAAAATAAACACACTTCCACAATAATAGCCTGGAAAATAAAATTTTGAAAAAATGCCCAAGCTATCAAATCTTGATTTTCCGCAGAAATCCGTTTTTTTAAGGTTTACAATGTTTGCGGATAAAAGAAAAGATAAGCCAAAGTTGAGAATCAAGTCAAAATAAGCGTTACCTCATTATATAATGATCATTTTGTAATTGTTATAGTAGGTTTCATTGAAACATCATAATAACAATTTCAATCCAATTCATTTTTGTTAATGGTGGCAAGAGGCAAATTCGGCCAGGATCAGTGGAAGACATGGAAATGGCACAAAAGAAATGGAATGGAAAACTAATATATCACAGTAATGAGATTTGTCGTTATGAAAATATAATTAAAATAAAGAAATTATTTTTCTTCGACTAGACACATATTCTCCTTTAGACCACAATATTTTTTATTTTATTTTTCAAATAGTTCAAAATTTTAAATACCTGTGCAACTTACTATCTATTTATGGGAGATCGTCAGCTGAATAAAATTATTAATTAATAGTTCACCCGTACTCTTCTCAGCTTTCTTAAGCCATTTTTTCATTAAAAAATGGTATGTGGATTATCATTGTTTTCTTTGTGAGGTAAAATTAATTTCAGTCATCGTTTTATCTTTGGAAAGTGTCTAATATCTATTTCTTTAATTTGGTGAGAACGAGTCAGAAACACCATTGTATTACTTCTGCTGATGAAGTCAACAGCACTTTTAATTTAAAAAATATTATAATTTACCACAATTTTTCTGTAACACGAATTATTCTGATTTTATCCGACAGTAGCCGAATCACATCCTAAATTCTCTACTAAAGTACGGTCGCCGAGCAGAAGGAATTTCGTACATCTACCCCTAGCTACTGGTCTCTCTCGCTCACGCGTAAATTATATTGGAGTGGCGCTCGCACAATTCAATTGTGAGCATGAAGACGATATCGTTTACGTGCGAGCGAAAGACACAAGTAGCTAGGAGTCAATGTGCAAAATTCATAATTCATGCGACCTTACTTTACATATTTTTAAAGCAGATATAGTTTTGACATTCTTTGTTAATTTTCTTAATTCGTTTACGGTAATGCGACGGAAAAGTATGATAATGTGGCAAGGAAGGTAACTTCTCACTTTTACCACGCATGTGGTAAAAGTGAGAAGTTATAGAAGGCGCTACTGAACGAACGGATTTATTGATCCTCGTAATCTCTCTTGTGTATTAAAATGTGTTAACTACCCTCACATTTCAATGAGTAGTGGTAATCATTTGTCAAGGCTATGCAAGAATTTAAAGAAGACTTATGAAGTCAAGAGTAAACAAAAATGATGATAAGCTTTATGCCTACCCAGAATGAATGAAACAACAACAGATATATATTGGGACGCCAGATATTTGAAAATTATTCATACTGTGTTTAGTTTGGCATCCATATATGTTTTTATTTTGTTATTTCAGTAAAAAATAACCATTCTGTAATGTTTTGTAGCGCCCTAATTATGCTTTTGTTGTGCTTACTGTCACTTTGTGACAAATGTGAATTTATTAATTCTAGGACTATTTTTTAAGAAGATTTATACATATATGCGGACGTCAGATATATCAAAATCGTAGATATCGTGTTTAGTTTGGCGCCCATATATGTGTTTCTTTTAATATTTCAGTAAACAATTATCTTTCTGTTTTGTTTTGTAGCGCACTAGTTGTGGTTCCGTTATAAAAATAATGTTACTAACTTAGTAATAAATATGTGTTAGTTAATTCCAGGCTGCATATTTTTGAGACACATATACGGATGCCAGATGGGATAAAAATTTCACACCGTATTTGGTTTTGCGTCCGAATATGGTAGATTTTTTAAATGTTTTAAATTTTTAGGGACATAGGAGCCAAAAATCTTTCAAAACATGTATGGGACTTGTTTAAATAATACCTACGTTTATTTTTCTATTTCACTGTTTAGGTTTAACAGTTCAGTGATCTTATAACATCAATAATGTTATTTTCATATTGTTTTGTTGTTTTGGCTCCTTCATCCGCCTACGCCGTCTACCCGGCTCGTAATATCAATCCAGCTTGCCGTTTTCTAGAGCACCCCACACTGCCCGCATAGTCTTTCATTCGATACTATGGTGCTTTTAATGGGATTCTGTTTCTGTCCGTCGAACACATGTTTTTGGGATTGTTTTTGCATTATTAGCTTTGCAAGCAAATCAGACCGTTGTCTCTTGTAGTAAAGCTTAAATTTGTATGCTTGCAGTTATTGGATGTTTGGCAACGTCGCATAAACACGTGGACGTTATATAGTCGATAATGTAAAAATTATTTTAAATTATACGGCGGATGTCCTTTTGATGTTATTATGGAAGGGAGTTGAGATTGGTTGCATAGTGATTGGCAATATACATATATTTGTATATCAACATTTTAGAGTTTATAATAAAAAAAAGATGGTTACTGTCGTCAGATAGGTTCAATGTATCAGTATACATTCAAAAAGTTTCAATAAGTCAACGTCATCTGATGGACGCCATAATAATGCAAAGTAAAAGGACGCCAAATAGGTTGCGGGATTTATATATATATATATATATATATATATATATATATATATATATATATATATGTGTTTATGTATATATACTCCTGTAGACTCGCGCAAACCCTAAAACGGAACTTTTATGGCAGACGTCACCTAGAGTACTGTAGATTCTATTGTGGGCATTTATGGGCAAAAAACATGAAATTTGCCTTAATTGTTGTGTCATTATTTTTTCTTTTCCGGCCAGCAGACAAGCGAAAGGGTTAATAAATACATATATACTACCTATATTTCTAGAAAATGCTTCTTCACGCGACATAAAGATATTGAGAGTAGGACTATCCCTGATGGTGCAGGGGATTGCATTCCACAACCGAATGACCCGTAGTCTAAACCTGTGCCCTTGGGATGCAGTGTTATGTTGTGGTGTCGTGAGCATGGACACTGCATGGGTACTCCGGGGCCTGCTGGAAGAAACCAATTGAAAACGGTCTCGTAGGAACTTTGGATAGCGTGGATTCCGTAAAATATTGTAAAGAAAGTTGAGGACGTGATAATCCCGACGAAGACGGATCGGAAGCCACTTCAACTCTGCGATGCTGTGATACATGGTCATACATGGTAAGGAGAAAAGTGGCGATAAATCTGGAGATGATCAGCATAACAATGATATGAGGAAGACAGGACGTCCGAGATAGAGTTAATGAAGGAGAAAGTATACCGCCTTGAGGGACGCCTATGAAGAGGTCACACCATTCAGTGGATCTCTCCTCCGACCTGATACGCTGCTGCCGATCCCTCAAATAAGAGACGAACCAGCTGGCAGAGGAGGAGGAGACGTTCAGAGATTTAAGAACCTTAATGGGAATGTTGAAATCTACGCAGTTAAAGGCACTACTGAAGTCAAGTAAAGCCAAAACGGAAAGCTGTAGGCATTATATTATTTGCTTAATCTTAGTAGGGAAAACATAGCAACACTGGTAGGTGTGGTGACAGGTCACTGCAAACTAAATAGAGAACTATCATAAATAAGCTTCGTACAAGACCCATTATGCCTCCACTGTGGCTTGGGGGAAAGTGGCCAGAAAGTCTTGGGAGAATGCGTAATATATTCAAACACAAGATAGAAAACACTAGGGATGTTTAGCATTAAAGTACTTAGATGGCTTCTCAAACTTAAAGTGAAGAATCCTAGAATTCATTAAGCTAACAAGAAGATTTGGGGAGGGTCATCAGTTGAACCTAAAGTAACCAGTGCTCAAACACTGGGAATTGGGTGAAATAGACACAATAGAGGACCGATCACCCGCGTGTGGTTCAGCGGGCGTCCCACCTCATCATCATCAAACTAATTTGAATAATTCGAGTAAAATATGCACTTTTTCATACGATTAAACTAATTTTGAAATCACTTGTGCCACTCGTCCGTGGTTACCTCATAGACGTGTTTTTCATACTCTTCGACAGCCTCTTCTGGTGATGAAAATCCGCGTAATTGGTTCTTAATTTTTGGTAACAGAAAAAGTCACAAGGTGCCCGGTCGGGACTGTATGGGAGGATGCCTCGTAAATTCTAGGTTTTTCATTTTCGAAAATTCGTTTGTCTGTCTGGCTGTGAGGGAACTAGCATTGTCGTGGTGCAAGATGAGATGGCGTTTACGCTTATTTTTACGGAGTTCCTCAATAATTTCCGGCAAACAAATGGTCGTGTGCCAGTCACTATTCTCGGTATGACGATTCTCTAAAACGACAGTGGCTACATGTCCAATTTTCCTAAAAAAGAAGCAATCATCCGCTTAGATGTACTTTTCACGTGCGCCGCTTTGGTTGATTTCGGATCATCTTGAAATACCCATACGCTTGATTGCTGCTTTGTTTTGGGATCGTAGCAATAAATTTATGTTTTGTCAGCTGTTACTATGTCCCACACCAAATTTGACGCCCATTCGTTGAATCTCGTAAGCATAGCATTGCACCAAGGATGCGAAATACTTCTAAGAGAGCGAGATGAGTGTGAAGAGGAGATACAAAAGAAAATTAAGAAAAATTCGGCGCTAAAAGAAGTGCTCAGAGAGTTGGAATTCCAATGCCAGGATCTCAGTGCCCAGAGAGATGAACTACAACACCAAGTCGACTCATTTTACAAGTGTCACGATGTCCACCACGTAGCCCTGCAACACACAACAACAGCTTGCAGAGGCACACCACGAGCTTCCAGTTTTCAGTGAGAGGGAGGAACAGCGAGACAGTGCTACAACCAGGGCCTTATATAATGAGGTCATGAGCCAAACTGGCCTACCAACTATTGGCCTAACAGCTTGTGATACCTCCTGCACCATGAAGAATTCAAGTGCCGTGAAAGTGAAAATGAACAGTGCAAATATGTTAGAAAATATGTTAAAACTAGGAAATATATCCAGAAAGTACAAAGACTTGTAAAACAAAACCGTAAGAGCATGGAAAGTATACCGATGCACAGTGCAGTGTAAACCCAGCTTAACATCTCAACTTGTGAAATAAGTAATATCGCTTACCAGTCTTTTTCTAGGATGACAAACAATATTTATTTTATATCTTGAGATGTACCTAATATATCAGATTATATCCCATAGTGTAAAGCTGGCTTTATTCACAAAAGCCCTGCCTGGAATGAAAAAAAATAAGTTTTAATACACAACATTTTGATATCAACATGTTTTATTTGTTTGATAAAAGTTTCATTCAATGTTTTTTTACAATTCCATGAGTATTTTCATTCTCAATTATTAATGCCAGCCAGAATTACTTTGTGTTCATCTTCTATTCTATCACATTCGTAGATTTTTATTACTATATTGGATTAGGTATTTATGGCGGCTTTTCTGGTGCTGAAAAGACAAGATTTCAATTAATTTAGGTATACCAAAATAATAAGGTAGAGGTAAGCGAAACACTTGGTTAGACGGGATGACGGACGGCGGACCAAAGCAATAGGTAACACCACTGTGTACAAGAGGGAAGATATGGCCATCTAGGCAGCGGGAAGCGGGATATTATCTAGTCAACATCTCTCTGCATGCGATTTGCATAGAACTTTGGAAACTGGCGCTATAGAAGAGACTAGACGCCTACAAGTGGGTTGATGTGAGTTGACAACGGTTGCGATGATGATTTTTTACCTTTTCTGGGTCAGAGTGTCGATAAGGGGTAAGTGCAAGGCGCGCGGTAGCAACCAAGTAATTCCATTCCTGAGAATTCATCCCCAACTAGTCTTGTGTCGGTCATGTACGAAGAACGATTAGGAAACGTTACTGTGCAATGAACGAAAGGAAACGTTTCTGAACGCTCATCGGACCTTCGGTCTATTCGGACGTATCGCTTGAGTGAGAGATTCGTTATTTTTAGCGCTCGGGAGCCATGCCGAGAGCGGATGTAAGTACGCTGCGACCCATAAAAGCAAGGAACCTTAATATTTTAGTCCAGATGGTCTATTGTTCTCCGAATTCGGTCCTTCGGACAATTGACTGGTGTGGGTAGTGACCGCCTTCCTAGGCAATTATTGTCTGTAAGTGTAATGAAATAGTTTTGTTTATTTCGTCATGATACAAAATGCAATCATTAGCTACCTAATTTCTTAACAAACATTTTTTTTAGTCAACTCGCGCAACAGCCTGAAGTCTGTAAACACCGTTTCTTTCATATTTTTCTAGACTACCAGCCATAGATAAAAATGTATAATAGGAAATAGATGGGCATCTTGACATTTTTCAGTGGTACGTAGACAGTGCTGCTGACGGCGGACCGGCATGGAACAAAAATTAGCGCGAAAAGCGAAAAGGAAGCTTTGAATGTTTGTTTTTTTTCAACTAGTTTCTATGTTACACTAACATGATATTTGTAAGAAAGTTTTTTGTATTTTTTCAGTATAACTAGAGTACCACGTTTATAAGTTCCTTATCTTAACATAACCGTTATGAAACTTATAAACATGGTACTCTAGTTATAGGTACTGATATTAATTAAAAACTTTCTCACAAATATCATCTCAGTATAACTTTGTAGCACCACATTACTAAAAAACTGTCTAGTTAATAAAACAATTTGGTTTGGATATATACAAGATGTATTTGTTTAATACATTGTGAAGGTTACACATTTACACATTTTTTAAATCGCAGTCCTGACAAAATAAATTTAATTTCCTCTTTTGCAAGCTAATACATAACCAAAACTGATATGGTCTCTAACATTCTAAACTTTATGCACAAAATTCTCATGTAAATATTATTGATAACTACTAGTTAAGTAAATATATCTACCAGCTACCCATTAAACACCTCATTACAATTATATTCAGGAAAGAAGATATAAAACCTTACCCAAAATTTCACGACCTTCAAGCTGTAATCTTCACCGATGAAACCTTCATGAAAATGAAATTTGACACTGCCAAAAAATAGTCCAGAAATAGTCCTAAATAGTCCACAAGGAAAGAAAAATAGTCCTCTTATAGTTCCGAAGTTATAGCTATAGGTTGGTGAGGATTACAGCTTGACGTCAAGCTGTAATCCTCAGACTTGGTTTGGGTTTCAAAAATTAGTCCAGAAATCCACACGGCATGCAAAATTTCAGAAATAGTCCTTCAACGATTCCAGAGTTATTAAGACATCTTGGTGAGGATTACAGCTGGAACATTTGATATCATCAAATATCTTCGGAACGCCTACGACTTTCAGTTTGAAATTTGAGCCAAAAAATAGTCCAGAAATAGTCCACCGAAACAATAATGATTTCCACCTGGTTAACTTTGAAGAAGTGTATTAAAAATACAATGTTTTATTTTCCATTCATTCAATACATGTACAGTCGTGTACAAAATAATAACGGGTAAACCCTAATAACCCGGTTTATATCGGTTAATTCAATCAAAGGGCCTGTTTTTAATCTCTGTAAACTAACGGTATTGTAATATTGTAGGAAAGTAAGCGCATAGCTCTGTCCTTCACGTTCACGACACTTAACTTTTATGTTCTCCCATTTAGCCGGACTTTCACCATAGTTTTGATAACCGCTAAATACAGTTTAAATACAACCTTAATAAAACACGGATGGTTACGGGGCAACCTGGCTGACAGGCAATAAGTTTGGCCTGCTTGAGTACGTTACTCGCCTTTTGCTTGTTGTGCTTAAGTTGTGTTAAATTTAAACTGTTTTTAACGGCTGTCAAAAGCCCTCAGAAGACTGAAACATAAATGAGTTTTTTGTTGTACATAAGTGCGTGACAGCGATTTGGATTTTGAACGGGTCTTCGAGCTTCGGTTGTAGCTATGATATATATGTTATATATTTATTTAGTTGAGCTAAGATGTAAACAACAATGGCGGAATTCGTATCGCGAACGCGCTGGCAAAATTTCGTCAAAATACGATTTTGCTGAAACTTTTGAAGACATCTTAAAGCAGTTCTCGGTGGAAATTAAGGCACAAGTGTTTAAAAATCACGTCAATCTGTACATGACAATTGCAATAATGACATCATTGCAATGGAGGAAAGTGTTAAGAACTGATAATCAATGTGTAAAGGATAACATGCTAGCTTCTGCACTCACAAAACATAATTTGAAAAAAGAACAGATCCATTTATGTTCATTATAGTTATATAAACAGGGTGACTGTAAAACCTCTAGCTATATCAAAAGATCGTACTCCTTGATAAAAGTACAAAATGCATGTTTTGTTACTTTCGTCTGCTTTCATAGTAAAATATTAAGTAATCAAACGTCAAAGTATTCCTACTAGTCCCGAATAGTGTTGTTGCCATATTTACCGCCCGCCCAGTGTTGATAACATCGCACCGCGGTTTCGCTTTGTGTAGCGCCGCGCTTTCACTTTGTGTAGCGCCGCCGCCGCCGCATTACGTAGGTAATGGCGAGACGATCGCAGCGGCGGCGCGGCAATTTGTAGTTAAAATAATTCCTGCCTAGCTACTAAAGACTGCGTGTGGACCTTCAATCTTGCAAAGATAGTGTCAACAATATCGAAGCAAAATTAAATGAGTTTGAACCTCGTCTGTCAACTGCAGAGGACCGGCTAAGCCTATTAGAGGACAAATCTAAACTCCTGCCTAAGTTGCAGTCGGACCTAGACAAAGCCACGACTATTATTTCATCCCTCCAACAAGAATGTGAGGCACGCGAACAATACTCAAGATTGAACAATGTTGAGATTTCTGGCTTGCCTTTTAAAAAAGGGGAGAACCTTATTAGCATTCTAGAAAACATATACACCGTAGTGGGATTAAAATTGGAGGTTCAGTATATAGATAATGTTCAACGGATTCGACGGTTCCATACTGTGACCAGTGAAGATGGCGGCGATAATGAAACCGTTTACGACCGTTCGTCGAACATACGTGAACCGGCTGTGATCGTCAAATTTACACGTCGTATTTACAAGGATGAACTTCTCTCGGCAGCGCGTGCCCGAAAGGGCATTACGACATCATCTATCGGCCTCCCCGGGCCAGCTGGGAACCTGTACCTGGGGGACCACCTCACTCCGGCCAGTAAGATGTTACTCAAGCAGGCGCTAGAGCTCAAAAAGGAAAACAAAATCGCCTACCTATGGATACGGAACTGTAAAATTTTAGCTAGAAAGTCCGAGACTTCTAAAGTTATGGTTATTAACAAAAACTTCGATTTCAACAAGTTTAAGTGACTGTTATTATTAGTATTTTTCATAGTAAAAAAAATGTATACTCGTGAAATATGTTTATTAACGATGTCCTACATGAAATTCTCAGAACATCTCGCTAATGAAACCGCTTTCTTATCTAGCCATATAAAAGTTAATACAAATTCATGGTTTTACTCGCTACAACAACCTCAACCTTTTATCTTTAATATACTCTGGTACTCAGAGAGTACATGGTTCACTCTGGCTCTAATACTAATTCAAGTATTCATAAACTAATCGCCGGCCTAACTGTTAACTTAACAGCTTATTATCAGAACGTAAGGGGATAGCGTACCAAAACACACAGTTTTTATTCGCAAGTCTCACTGTTCAATTATGACTTTATATGTATTACCGAGAGTTGGTTAAATGCACACTTTTTTGACAGATAAATCTTTGATAGTAGGTTTATTGTTTATCGTTGCGATAGATCGGCTGGCTCGAGTGGGGCGAAGCGGGGTGGGGGGGTGGCGGTCGCTGTGCGCCGTGAGTTTCTGCCGACTCCGCGAGACTGGCCCTGCCCCTCTCCTGCATCCTCTGAATGCATATGGTTATCATTACCCATATCGCAAACCGACGCTCAAGGACAAACATTCTTAAATATTTGTTGCGTTTATATTCCACACGGGCCGCAGTATAGGGATACGTTGGAAAATTTCTTTGAAATCTGTAGTCAATTAATAACCGACAATCCAAATGATATTTTTCTTATAACAGGTGATTTTAATATTTCTGACGGACTTTGGACTAGAAATGATTGTTACAAAATGACCTTAGCTAGCAGCAACAGTTATCCTCTACAATTGGTTAGTGAATTTTTATCATTTACAGGTGTTGATTAATATAATGGTTGTTTTAATATTAATCAACGTGTGCTTGATCTTATTTTTTGCAATAAAAATTGCATGGTAACAGCAAGTGATGATATTTTAACACCTGAGGATTTTCATCACAAGGCACTTCATATTGTACTTAATGTAGATTACGCGCCACCCCTGAAGCCAGCTCCCATTTACGTATATCGCTTCTATAAGGCGAATTTTTATCAAATAAATATTGAATTGTCAGAAATTAACTGGGTTGAATATTTTCAAGGCCGCGCACTGGAGGACTGCGTAATACTCTTTTATGATATATTAAATAAATTGATTGACAGATATGTTCCAAAGGTACTGCAACGTACTTCGTGTTCTAGGCCTCCTTGGTATTCTAGATCTCTTAGAAGACTTCTGAACGAGAAAAAGAAATATCATAGGCTGTGGAAGACTTTCGGTAATCCCTTGGATTTCGACACATTTAAAACTCTTAGAAAAAGAATTTCAAAATTGGAGCCTATATGTTACAGAAGTTAAAGTATCAATAATACTGAAGCCAAAATTAGTACTCATCCTAAATTCTTTTGGACGTATATAAAGTCAGTTTTTGTTAAGAAAGGTCTCCCACAGATTATGCACTATAAGGGTATGACGGCCTTAAGTGGTACACAAATTTGTGATTTCTTCAACCAACATTTTCACTCAGTTTTCGAAAAACCTTCTGTTAGCTCTGTTGACCTGTTGTTGTTAATAGTTTTAAATATAAGGAACGAGTTGACATAGTGAGCCTGTCTGTTGAGCGTACCATGGAAATAGCCTGTATTGAACTTGAACAACTTATTGTAATGAGCGTATACAGACCACCAGATTCATCCTTTGATTTATTCGAAAAGAAAATGGATGAAGTGTTGATTAAAATCAGCGATAAAAACAATTTTTTTATAATTTGTGGTGATTTTAATGTTAATCTGTTAGAGGATAATAATATTTGTACTAGATTAAAATCTTTATTTTTATGTCACAACATGAACTATCTGTTTTTGGAGCCTACTAGAATTACTGCAACATCTGCTACCTGCATTGACAATATATTTACTAACATTACGCCCATTTTCAAATCGGTCATCAATAAATTAACCTCTGATCACTCAGGTCAGATAGGTATATTCAATATTAAAAAAAAAAAGGACCAAAAAGAGGATATTACATGTGTGCCCGTTAGTGACACTCGGCTTGAACACTACAGGAATAATATTTTAGATAAACTATGGGAAATACCATACAGTGACGATCCAAATTTGTTGTGCAACTCAGTATTTAACCTTGTCAAAAATGAATATGATACGGTATTTAAATCAAAAACTATAAAAGTTAATAACAAAGCTTTGTTTAGTGATTGGGCGACAGTTGGAATTCATAGGAGCAGACGAAGATTATATGAACTCTATGAAGAGAAATCATATAACAAAAATACGGCCTTTCTAGATTATGTTCGTAGTTATTCAAAAATGTTTAAACGCGTTTGTGCCGTAGCTAAATCTAATTTCATTAAAAACAAAATTGAACAATGTAATGAAAACGACTTGGAAATTATAAACAGAGAGACTGGAAAGGCCAAAGCTACACATAATAACTTCAAGCTTAAGATAGATAATCAATTGCTAAGTACAGACCTAGAAGTAGCAAAAGCTTTCGAAAATTTCTTTACGGACATTCCAGTTTCAACAACCAAGTCTTTAAATTCATCTCCCGCTGCTGCTGAATCTATACTTAAACAAAACTTTGAGGAATGTAAAACAGATTTTAAATTTAGGCACGTAAATAATGAAGACATTGTAAAAGCGTTTAAATCCCTGGAAATGAAAAAGACAGCTGACGCCCATGGTCTATCAGTAAAAATTATTAGTTCCATTGTAGATTGTATTGCACCTCACCTTTGTTGTATATTTAATCAATGTATAGATAATGGTGTGTTTCCTGATTTGATGAAACTAAGTAAAGTTATACCTTTATTCAAAGCTGGTAGTACATCAGACCCCACCAATTTTAGACCCATATCGATACTACCAACGCTTAGCAAAATATTTGAAAAACTCATACTTAATCAATTGCAAAGTCATTTTTATCTCAATAATTTAATTCATATTGCTCAGTTTGGTTTCACAAAGGGTCGTTCAACAGCCGATGCTGGTGTTGAACTAATCGACAATATTTTTGATACCTGGGAAGACGCAATGGATGCAATAGGTGTCTTCTGCGATCTATCCAAGGCTTTTGATTGCGTCCATCATGACACTCTTGTCAGGAAGTTACGCCATTATGGTGTAAAAGATCAGGCACTTGGCCTTCTGGAGTCATATCTAACAGATAGGGTTCAGATGGTCGATGTTAATGGGAAAAGATCACCTGGGTCTTCAATAAGTATGGGCGTACCGCAAGGTTCAATTCTTGGTCCTTTCTTGTTTTTAGTATATATTAATGATTTACCTTACCTTGTTAAAGCAAAACATTGGTTAGTATTGTTTGCCGATGATACTTCTTTGATATTTAAAGTTAAAAGACAGCAATCAAATTATGACGAGGTAAACAATGCTATCTCTAGTATAGTGAACTGGTTTACTGTTAACAATTTATTACTTAATGAAAAGAAAACTAAATGTATTAAATTCGTGTTACCCAATGTGAACCCGGTAACTACAGACATATTTATAAAAGGACAGAGATTGGACCTTGTGCAGTCGACTGTCTTTTTGGGCATTACTTTAGACGCCAAACTACAATGTGATCCTCATATAAATAAATTGTCGAACAGACTGAGTTCGGCAGCGTTCGCAGTTAAAAAAATTAGAGCTCTTACCGACGTAGACACCGCTAGACTAGTCTACTTTAGTTACTTTCATAGTCTAATGACCTATGGTATTTTATTGTGGGGTCACGCTGCGAATGCTAATAGTATATTTATTCTGCAGAAACGGGCTGTTCGTGCAATTTATATATTAGGGCCTAGATTGTCACTGAGGGAAAAGTTTAAAGAAATCAATATTCTGACATTTGTGTCTCAATATATCTATGACAATCTTGTGTATGTAAAAAGAAATATAACTAATTTTCAGAAGTACAGTGATATACACAATTTTAATACTAGAAATAAAGACAAGTTGGTTGCTTATGTAAGCCGACTACATAAAATTTGTAATTCTTTTAAAGGCAATTGTATACGCTATTACAATAAGGTCCCTACTGATATTAAAAACTTACCTTTAGACAAGTTTAAAATAATAATAAAACAGAAATTGTATAAAAAAGGTTACTATAGGATATCTGATTACTTAGAGGACAGATGTCCATGGGAATAGATTGTTTGAGTAACAGGCTGTTTCGATATATAATTAGCATTCATTTTGTAATTTGACAATATTTTATTTAAAAAAGGAAACGCAAAAGATGCGACGACTGTGGAGTTTCTTCGGTGAGCTCTTCTCCACAGATTCCGCCATTGTGTTAGTGAACTCACCCAAAAAAATGTAATGACGGATCTAAGTGATGTAACAACATCCTATGGAAATAAATGATTTTTGATTTGAGTTTGATTTGATTTGACCTGAATAATCTTCCACCTGTAAATGATACAGTGTTTGACATGGACACTATTTTCATATCTAAAGATCTTGTTAACAAATATCTTAAACGTATAAACATTTATAAGGGTGCTGGTCCTGACGGCATACCTCCCATCATAATAAAAAATTGCTCCCCCAGCTTAACATTGCCGATAACTTTACTTTTTGAGAAGTCTTTCAGGGAGGGGTCTGTACCATCCTTATGGAAACAAGCATTAGTTACACCAGTACCAAAAGGTGAAGTTAGCACGGATATAGAGAAATATCGCCCTATATCGAAATTGTGTCAGTTTGGCAAAATTTTAGAGAAGATTGTTAGTGATCAGCTATCTACTGCTATGCGGCCTTATATAATTTCTAACCAACATGGTTTCCTTAGAGGTCGTAGTGTCGAATCGAATCTTCTATCATATACTGAAGCTATTTTAACTGCATTAGATAACAACTGTCAGGTGGATGCTGTGTATACCGACTACGCCAAGGCTTTTGACAAAATCAGTCATGAGCGCTTACTTCTGAAGCTGTGGCACTTTGGTATACACGGGGATCTTTACCGTTGGGTTAAATCTTATGTAGAAAATCGTTCGCAGGCCGTAGCTGTGAGAGGGCATATTTCTCATTACAGGTCTATCAGTTCTGGTGTACCGCAGGGTTCCCATTTAGGGCCCTTATTATTTGTTCTGTATCTAAATGATATCACTGAATGTATCAATAATTCAAACATGCTTTTATACGCCGACGACACGAAAATTTTTAGAGTCATACGAAATCCTGACGATTGTATGTTACTGCAAAACGATTTAAATAATTTCCAAATCTTTTGTAACGCAAATAATCTTTTCTTAAACCCAGAAAAATGTTTTGTTATTAGCTTCAGTATAAAAAGGACAACTATTTACTCCAAGTATGATCTTTGCGATAAAGAGTTAACCCGTGTGAACCAGATCCGTGACCTCGGCGTAATCATGGACTCAAAGCTTACCTTTGTGCCCCACATTGACAATATCTTTAATAAATCTTTCAAGCAGTTGGGATTCATTTTGCGCGTAAGTAAAGATTTCAGAAGATCTTCGACATTTAAGATATTTTTTAATAGTTATGTCCGTAGTCGATTAGAATTTGCTAGCGCAGTGTGGAACCCGTTACATGGCGATAGAATAGAGAAAGTGCAAAAAAAAATTGTAAAGGTAATTGATTATCGCACAGGAAATAAATACATAGATTATACTACCGCTATGAAAAGACACAATATTTCACCCTTGAGCCTGCGTCGCGAACGCACTGATGTTATTATTCTTTATAAAGTCATTAACAATATTATCGATGCCCCTGAGTTATTAAAGTGTCTTTGCTTTAGAGTACCCCGTCGTTGTGAGCGAGTATGTAGAAAAAAGGACCTCTTTTATATTCCACGTAGTCGAACTTCATACGCAAGAAACGGTTTCATTAAAAGAGCATGTAGGATGTATGATGATAAATTTCAAAATTTGGATATTTTCAGTATAAAGTTTAGTAGCTTCAAACAACAAACCATGAAGTGTATTAATAGTTTTTAATGAGATAGTTGACTTTTTTTGCATTTTTTTGTCTGTTCATATAAAAAAATGTTTTATTTTTGTCAGAATGTAAAGGCATTTTTATAGCATCGATTTTTCATATTAGAATTTCTATTTCCAGTTTAGTTTTAGTACCTGTATAAGTTACATAGTTTAGAATCAGGATGCTATTGAATTGTAGTATGGTTTTCATATTCTATTTAAGGAAACTGTAGGTCTATAATTCTTATTACCCTATAATGTAACATTGTATTATATAAGAGACTGTTAGTTTCTAAATAAAGATATATAAAAAAAAAGATAAATAAAGAATACGTTGATTTACTTGTAACAAACCTTCAAACTACTAGCTACCTTACAACCTATCTACCTAACTACCTACCTACCTAGTCAACATTTCAAACAAAATAAATGGATTTTCGACCCGCAAACGACCGCTCTTGAGGTGAACGCACACTTATCGGCATCGGCACGCATCATCCGCACGGAGCGGATAGGCCTTGTCTAAGGAATCTTCCCTGCGACTCGTGTGTTGCTCTGTCGCACGCAACAGAAGGCAGAATGCTTCGTCCGCGCTAAATCTGATGACGTCATCAGGATTTCTCCGGATTCCGACGCGGATAGGTGAGCGAGGTTTCGTATGCGGTGCGGTATTTCGGTGCGGACTACTGCGGACTATGCCGATAAGTGTGCGTTCACCATTAGATAGGTCAGTTTAACTAGTTTTTTGAGTGGGGGTCAGTAAGTTAGGGTGGATCAGTCAAGAAGCTACTAACCACCGGTGGGCCGCGATTATTATTTAGTTAGGTACCTACCTACCTACCCTAGCTACTGAGTTCTGATGTAGGTATTATAAAACTTTTACTTATTTTCATGAGATGAGCACGAGTTTAGGTATGTACTGTACGTAGTTTGTAGTTTAGGATCAACTTGATGTGCTGCGAACTGAAGAAATTATTAAAAACAATGATATTGAATACGTACCTCAAACTTAGCTGTACTTCAACAACTGTTCAAAATGCAATCCGTTCCTTTCTAAACACAGTCTTGCACGTTTAACTGCATTACGACGCACTTTTCTTAACACTACCATATCACTTTTTACAGCGTCAAATGCACTTGTGATGCGGTCTTTAAGTTCTTGCCGGTTCTGGGTGTGAGGTCCGGTGATCTGGCAGGCCAAGGCACAGGCCCTCCGCGTCCTATCCACCGACTACTGTACTCATCGTCCAGGTAGTTTTGAACAGGTCGCGCGAAATGAGGTGGTGCTCCGTCTTGTTGGAAGAAAAAATCTTGTAGATATGCGAGCGGCACGTCCTCTAAGAAGTTTGTTATTACGCCTCGCAGCATATCTAGATACGTGCCCCCGGTCAAGCGGCCTTCGATGAAGTATGGCCCAATGACTTTATTCACACACATTCACACTGAAGCGCACTTGGTGATGATGTTCTCGTATACATTTTGGGTTACTGTATGACCACCAATGTTGATTGTGCTGGTTGTAGAGCCCTACATGAGTGAACATCGCCTCGTCTGTCCATAGGATGTGCTTGTTCTGATTTTGTACCAGCCATTCGCAAAAATTGCGACGACGTGGCGTGGATGGATGCTGTCCAGTAGAGTTCAACAACTTCCACACAGAATACTGGCTGATGCCGAAACGATGAGCTGCGTCTCGCGTACTGTTTCGAGGGTTGCGCTGAAAGTACTCCAAGATAGCGTAGTCTACCTCCACAGCCAGACGCGGCGCGCCTCCACCATAAGCATGGCTTGGCACTGTGAACTGGCCATAATCCAGAAGCCGTTGGTTTGCCGCTAAGATGGTTTGACGGTGGGGGACAGTGGCGTTAGGTAGTCCTTGAGCTTGGAGCCGAGGGATGCTCTGCGTCTCGTACAATCTTCTGGATTCGTACAGGTTTTCTCCACTTTGGATGTACACACGCAAAATCTCGTAATATTCACGATTAGAGTACATCTTGTATGAGCGCATCAGACGGAAAAGTACCAGCGCGGCGGCGGGGCGGCGAGGGGAATTTGTAGCGTGCGCACGTCAAACCGCGATAAGGTTGCGCAGGCGACTGGACTGGCGTCGGGCAGTCTGGCTGGCGGGGCGGCGGCGCACGAAGCATTGCGGGGGTGAGCCGGGTGGATGCGGGGTGCGGTGGGCGGATTAGACACCGCGAGTCACACAACGCCGCCCTGAGCGCGTAGGTTGTCTATAAATTCGAATATGGGAGCTATTTTCTATTAATCAAATATGAAAAAAAAAAAACGAAAAAAATGCTTTTTTGTTTTCTACTAGTGATTCTGATTCCAAAATTTTATTATAGCTAGGGGTTTTAAAGTCACCCTTTATGTATATGTCTATATCATATTTATATGTATAACTTAGTTTTAATCACAATAATCACAGTCGGTTCATTGTTCATCACATAACATCAAACATTGTTTGATTAATTACAGTCTTAATCATTTCAATTTTAGGTATTTAATTAAGTGCTTATGTCTAAATAATTGGCAATACATAAAGGTGTAGTCAAATTTTCAAGGGTTTAACCCCTTCCCTAAACTATGATGTCCCTACATATACATAAATAGGGACATGTACAATGTAGGGACATCACAGTTTCGCCATTAAACATCTTCAGAGCATTTTTATTTTTAACCTCTTCCAAAAATGAATATACAGGCTATTATTTTGTAAAGTTACGCCTATAGTACCCATCATCATGAACAACATTCCTCCAGAAACATATGGTCGCAAATGGAAAAAAATCGTCTCTCATTACATTGACCAATCAGCTGATTACAAGTGAAAGTGGCAGTAAAGTCTTTGTATGGTCTTTGGTGGGATCCACACAGCCTTACATACAACTCAGGGTTAGCTAAGTTGTCAGTTGGAAGTTAAAGAGTCTCCTTGTATAGTTGAAAACACTTTACTTTTATAATAATGAAATACACTCTAAAAATAGTCTGTTGTGGCTTAGATTTAGGTGCTACGGCGAATAAGTAAGTAGAACTGCAATATGTTAATAGTTAAAATACAATTATATAGGAATTAGAACGTGCTGATAAATGCCGCGTTCGCATTGGACAAGGTTGGCTTGTACATGCTCCCGAGGGAGAAGTTAACTTAGTGCTAAACCACAACAGCTCACAAAGCAAGTAAATTAATAAACATTTTAGTCAAAACTGAATCTTGACTTTCCGACTTCTTGCTTCGTTTGTTTGTCATTGGGGCGCCTGACTGTCTCTGTCATCTCAAATCCTTGGTTTTCATGGGATTGCATGATCCTTGGGGACGGCCGGCGTCCTATGCATTTCTTCCTTATGCACCAAACCAATGCGACTATTATGACAGCTATCGATAAGAGGCTTGTAATTCCGATGTTTACAATGCTGTGCGTCGATAAGTTTGTTAAATTCAGCCAGTATTCGTTCCTCTTTTGTTGCGATATTTGTTTTTCGATATCTTGATATTCCTTGCTGTTATCCTCTTCTTTAAGATGTAGTGAAATGTTCTTGAAGTTACTAGATGCCATGTAGTTTGGTGCTGGAATTTCAGGCACTCTCAAGTTGAAGCCCATCGTCATTTTGCTTCCGTATGAGTTGTAGGAATGTATCGTAATGTCTGACCGTTGCAAAATACATCCTTGACCTAGAGCAACGATCCCTTGCTTGCTGATTTGTTTTGTCGTAGCAAGGTTTTTACATATTATTCTTAGCTGACACTCATCGCAACAATTGTAGAGCCATGAGTTTTTGTTGTGTAATTGAACCCAGTAATCACTGCACGGAATTTGTTTCGCAGCGCATATAACTTGCGTTCTTTGACTCAGCAGTTTTGCGGCGGATGAAGTGTTATTTCCTTGTAAGTTATGTATCAGGTGATGTTCATGACACAGCAGCGAATCTTTTGTTGACATACACTGTGACACATCTTGGTTTTCCAATTCAATGTACGTATTTTTTATTAGATTTACAGCGATGTATGCCGCCGTGTCTGTAACCGTCGTATATCTTTCTCCATTTTTAACGGTGGTCGGTATCAACCGATAAAGGCTGTACTCATCATAGCTTACAAGCGGTATATGAAGCTCGAATAACAGGTACTGTTGAGTTAATCTCGCCCTTACATAAATAAGTTTGTAGAGTTCTTCGGCGTCATCTTGCAGGTTTTTGATAGGCAGCGCTAGATTTTTGGGCATGGAACTCGAAATTCGTTCTAACTGTTTACTTAGTTGATCAGGGGTGAAAATATTTATGTCCAGATGACCTCTGTAAATGTCGGTCAACGCATTCATGAGCATCCCTTGAGTTTTCTTCAAGCTGTTTATCAAGGAGCTTGCGGTTATTGCGGCTGTGTTAGCGCTACTTAGCATTTCTACCTTGCTGACCCGGTTTTTGGACGTGCGCATTTGCTCTTCCGATTGTTTAATATAATCCCTGATTACTTGGAATTGATTTTTCACGAATTGCTCGTTTTTCTTGACGATATTTTCCTCTGCCTCAATTATAGTTGTTTGGTTTTTTATCAGTTGTAGTTGGTATTTCTGATTTGTCCGCATGTTTTCTATGTCCTGTGTGTATTTTTGCGCGAAATCTTCATCTAGTACTCCAAAAAGGGTGCGAGCAAGGTTTCCCACTCCATTGAAGTACCCTCTTGATTTTCTGTTCAGGTGATGAGACAGGAGTAAATTGTTGTAACCTATAAGTTGGTAGATTTTGTGGGTGAGCTGTCTTGTCATAAGTAGACACGTCTGTGATTTTGCTTTAGCACACATCTGATCTACGTGATCTATATATGTTTTTAGGCCTTTCGTGGCTTGCCAGTACGAAGATAAGTTGTAGTAAACAAGTAGGTTCCATTCGTCGTGGATTAGTTGTATTTTTCCGATTTCGTCGAAGTACATCGGTCGGTCTTCTTCAATCGTGATGATCTTGTACTGTTTCATATCGATGTTTTCAGCTCGAGACACAGATATTGATGGCAGGCATATTAATGATAATAGTAGTAAGGTAAGGAAGCTGCTCACTTTTCCTCCGCGTTTTAACACGGGTGATGAGTTTTTAGTCTTACACTCCTCCGATTTTCCCAGTTCGTCGAAATCTGTTCGTTGGCTTCTATTTATCGGGAGGGGTGTTAGTTTGCTTATGGGGCGCTTGATTTCACCGCCCTTGGCCTTCATCGTCACTACTCGAACGAGTCCATCTTCTCCGGGATGCTGTTCAATTATTCTACCCATTGCCCATTTTCCAGGTGGTAAGTTGGCCTCTTTTGTTAGAACTAAATCGCCATTCAGTAAGTTTTCTTTTTTCTGTAGCCATTTTGATCTTTCTTGAAGCTGATGAAGATATTCGCTTGACCACCGTTTCCAAAAGTGTTGTGACTTCGATTCCGTGACCCTCCACCTTTTCCTCATGTCAATTTTTCTTTCATCTGTATGATCTTCTTGTGGCAGGGTTAGGGTAGCGCTCCCAGTCAAGAAATGACCCGGTGTTAAATATTCCAGATCTTCTGGATCCTCAGAAAGAGGACACAAAGGACGGCTGTTCATGCAGGCTTCTATTTGGCATAGGAGAGTACTGAACTCTTCATACGTCAGCTTTTGTTCACCAAGTACTCTGCGTAGATGATGCTTCATTGTCTTGACAGCCGCCTCCCACAATCCTCCAGCGGATGGCCAAATTGGTGCGTTAAAATGCTATCGAATTTGAAGTTTATTAATCTCCTCGAAGAACTCAGTCGACATCATGGTTTTAAAGGCTTTAAATTCTCGTCGTAGCTCTTTGTCTGCACCGACGAAGTTACTGCCATTGTCAGAGTAGACCTGGGCTGGCACTCCTTTCCGTGCACATAGCCTCTTGAGTGCTGCTATGAAAGTTGGCGTACTCAAGTCTGAAACCAGTTCTAGGTGTACTGCTTTAGTGGCCATACAGATGAAGATCGCAATATAACCTTTGCTGGTTTTAACGCCCCTTCCTCTGTTTAACTTCACCTCTACATGGCCGGTAAAATCTACTCCAGTGTGAGTAAATGGCCTGGATGGGGTGATGCGTACTTCTGGTAAATTCCCCATTAGTTGTTGAGTTTTCGTGGATGAGTATCTGTGACAGTTGACCCTGAGAAGCAAGAAAATAAATATATTCATTTTCGACGTAAAACCCTGCTAGTGAGAAATTAATTGTAGAAGATCCTACATTACTAATAAATGATGTTGATTTTAAATATTTTCATCATTTTTAAATTAGTATTAGAGCGTACTATACATTTTTACAAAATACTATCCTTTTTGTATTTTGTGCTATCCTTTTCAACGCACCAAAATCCAACACTGGTTGTCGTAAAGCGCAGCCGGTCTGGCGCAGTGGGGCGATAAAATTGTAACCTCATATTTTTTGTACCTTGTTGATTTGTACCTTGTTAGGAAGGTAGGTAGTTAGGTGCTTACAGCAGGGGGCTAGCTCATCGCCGCAGCTATGGAGATAAAAGGTTGCCTAAAAATGTTTTTCATCACCGTAAGAACGTCTGTATAATGTACATTGGTTAAATTACTTATCTCAATGGTATAAGGTCCGCACCGGATTTGAACACGCATCTCCTGCGTGAGAAGCGAGTATAAAACCACTAGACTATGTAGATTAATTGGTATAAACCGGTTTATTAGGGTTTACCCCGTTATTATTTTGTACACGACTGTACATTGATTGAAATGTATGGGAAATTAAACATTGCATTTTTAATGCCGTTCTTCAAAGAAAACCAGGTGGAAATTAATATTGTTTCGGTGGACTATTTCTGGACTATTTTTTGGCATAAATATCAAACTAGAAGTCGTTGGCGGTCCGGAGATATTTGATCTTATCAAATTTTCAAGCTGTAATCCTCACCAAGATGACTTAATAACACTGGATTCGTCTAAGGACTATTTCTGAAATTTGGCATGCCGTGTGGACTATTTCTGGACTAATTTTTGAAACCGAAACCAAGTCAATAGGCCATTCCTTTTGCTTGCAAGAGAGATCAGGATTACAGCTTGACGTCCCTTCCTCCTCACCAACTTAAAGCTATAACTTCGAAACTGTAAGTGGACTAATTTTCTTTCTTGGTGGATTATTTAGGACTATTTCTGGACTATTTTTTGCATTTTCAAATTTCATTTTCATGAAGGTTTCATTGGTGAGGATTACAGCTTGAATGTCGTAAAATTTCTCATAATCTATTTATTAACAGCAAAGTCGAGAAAATTACGTGATTTATTATTATTCTATGAAGAATTTGTGGAATGGAAAACGTTACTTTACTGAAATTGCAAAAAAGGCTATTTTGTTTTCGGAAAACGTGCTAATGGCCTATTTTCAGGAATTGTCTGACAAGTTCAAGGGTTCCTCATTATGGTTAAATACATTATTTCTTATTCTTTTAACTTTAATCTTTTATTTATACCAATGTATGAGAGTAGATAAAGTAGTGTATGAAACTGCACATAACTAG
Organism: Argyresthia goedartella; assembly: GCA_949825045.1. Taxonomy (NCBI): domain Eukaryota; kingdom Metazoa; phylum Arthropoda; class Insecta; order Lepidoptera; family Argyresthiidae; genus Argyresthia; species Argyresthia goedartella. The sequence continues at coordinate 8,117,943 of OX463812.1, read as the reverse complement.
GTATTAAAACACTTTCACAAATCCTCCTATGATGAGGCTCCGCCACTTAAATCATCTACATAAAATGATTTTTAATAACATTGGCTATTAATCTGTCCTTACAGTCCTTGAATAATTGTACAAGACATCGCGTTCTTAGAAACGGCGCATACGTCGTCCCATACGTAACGGTATTTAGCTGGTAACAAGACCTTTAAGCCAAGTCTTTTGGTTGTCAATATCCTACGTTTTTCACTAAATTTCACTTTAACAATTATTTATTTACTGGGAATAACCATTGAATTACTATTACTAGCGTATAGAGACACTTTCTCAAACAAAAGACGTGTCGCAACTTGATGACACGGGGGAGCGGGGGGTGCGGCGAGATTGCACTCAGAACTGCTAGAGTGTGTTAGAGTGAGACTATGAAAAAATTTAAAGAAACTGAGTGACAGGGCTATGCTCGCATAATAGGTTCTCATGTCGACTGTTGTTTCAGATGACATTGAAGATAAACTTAACATTCTTTGTATTCAAGTAAAACACCGTAATACGCTATAACGAAATGAGAAAACCAGTGAATTCTATTCCATTGTTCAAGCAACAACTGCTATTTTATCAGGGAAATCACTCACCTGGTCGATTTAATTTTTCGTCATCCGAGCTCGAATAATGCCTACGACGCGACGTCGATGTTGTACCTTTCTAGCTGTACTCGCGGTGGATCCCACACAATTTGACCGAGGCTCAAAAAACGGATCGCGCCGCTTGGTGCAATACCTTGTTTACCAGATTCAACGAAGGGGCGTCAAATTTGGTGCGGGACTTGGATTTATTGCTACGATTCAAAAACAAAGCAGCAATCGAGCGTAAGGGTCTTTCAAGATGAGCAGAAACCAACCAAAGTAGCGCGCATGAAAATTGCATCATTGTACGTATGTATGTAACTGTTAAATTCATTGTAATCTGTACTTTTTATCACGATATAAATATTATCCGCAAATAGAGTGCAACGGTGTTCTGTAGCTTCCGGTATGTTAATAAAATATAACAGAAACAGCAATGGACCAACTACACTACCCTGTGGAACTCCAAATCTATTTTCCCGTCGTTCTGATTTGTTAGGGCGCCACTATCTTTCACAAGGAAACATTCAGTATCCTTGTCATATGATTCTGACAACAAAGAATTTCAATTACTTTTGAGAAAATTACCATAATAAAGCGAAAACAAACCACCATCGTATCAAATGAACTCACTCGAATATAATACAGCGAAACGATCAAAAGTATGCGGTTTGCTATGGCACAGATTAATAAAGGGTTAGAGCGATATGATAGCTATTATATCAAAAGTAAACATAATCTATAGGCACCTGCTATGACACATCTGTAGAAATATTATAAAGCTTGCTATTTCAATAAAAAGTGACCATACTTGTAGAATTCGTCACTAACTATGAGTAGAAATTATCTTATATATACTAGTATATATAAATCTTTGAATACATACCATTATTTCACATAAAATGCATCCAAATATGATATTCCGTTCCTCAGCAAATTCCGGTGTAAAACGTCTTGAAAACAAAATGTAGAACTCTTAACCCATTTTTTATTGTATAGTACAGTCTGAGTCACAAACTAGCCGTTTACTACATGTTGTATTTAAATTTGTTATGGGAGCGACCAGCCACAAACGCCATGATGACATTTTCGGCAGTGTTGCCGCTTTAAAAATCACTGGGTTCGTTGAACGCAGTAATTTATGAATTAATATTTAAATGCTATTGGCTAATGAGAAGTTACTATAAATGCTGGGGCAGTCTTCAAGCCGACCCCTTTCTAATGCATCATCAGTAATCACTGCTTGCACTACATATAAAACAGCTTTCGCCATCAGGCGCTCGCCTCTGAATCAACTAAGACTGAATGACCTCAGCTGGGCTTATTCGATGCATCTAAGGCAGGTCTACATCCGGTGTCGCTGTGGGGCATGACTTATGGGACAACCTGAATATGGTGCTAAATTTAAATAAGCCATGAAAGTATACGCAGGATATCAAATAAAAATAGGCGATTTTCGTCATGAGAGCGTGAAATATATATTTTACGACGACCAACCTTCATAAAAAGGGCGCGCGGACGCGTGACAAATCCCTGGATATGTTAAACATCACCGTAATATAACCTAGTAAATTAGTCTGTTGGATTCATATCTCGCACACGCGCTACGCGTCATACGTCTTGAGGGAAGAGGTAACATCCAGACTAGGTTTTATGACAACTTAAAAAATGCTGGATAAACCTTTGAGACAAATAGATGAGGACAATTTAAATGACCACCAAAATATTTTTTTCCTACCCAAAATGGGTAAATGATCATCACCAAAAGTTGTAGAAAATATCAGGGCAAAATAATGCAGTAGCTTAGGTGAAGGGTAAATGGGGTGAAGCGAAGCCCCCTTTATCCTTCATGTTATGTTGAACCTGTAAGAACAACAAAAAATACTTAAAACATAAACTTAAGTACACAAAACATAAAAAGAAATTTGGTGATCATTTATCCAAACACAATTTGGTGATCGTTTACTAATTCTGGCGATTGTTTCGAATTTATTGGTAGTAAAAAAGGTGCGTTTTTGGTGATCGTTTAAACACAAGCCATATTAAATTACGCATATTATGGACCAGCATAGGAAGCACGCATCATTTCATTTGGACTCGCATCTTTTTCAGTCTTATAATTTTTCGTGCGTCATACTATGGTTTTGACTTTTTCGCCACCTTTCGAATATGACTGTAAAGTTATCTTTAAAATATCGCTTTCATTTACACATAGTATAGAGACTGATGCACCCGGAAGTCTGTTTACACATAGTATAGAGACTGATGCACCCGGAAGTCTGTTTACACATAGTATAGAGACTGATGCACCCGGAAGTCTGTTTACACATATGTAGTATAGAGACTGATGCACCCGGAAGTCTGTTTACACATAGTATAGAGACTGATGCACCCGGAAGTCTGTTTACACATAGTATAGAGACTGATGCACCCGGAAGTCTGTTTACACATAGTATAGAGACTGATGCACCCGGAAGTCTGTTTAACCAACCCTCTTTGCCACCACTCGAGCACAAATTTACTGAGCAAAGTATTTTTACGTCAGCGTGTAACGAATTTTCGCCATTGCTGTAAAATATTTCCTGTTTATGGCTACATGAGACAGCGATATTACGTAATTTCTATGCATATGCGCTCTCAGCAATTTTTTGTATGTTTATTTTTTTTAATCCTCGTTCTACCTAGAAACGGTTTCACGCAATCGTCAGAGCGTATTATTTAGAGGGCCTTATATAAGTTGCTAAGTTAGATTAGAAAATCAAGATAGGGTAGGATAGTTTAACAGAAAATTACTCTAACATTATTCTAACAAGTTTGCTAAGAAAACAATTTGTTCAAAGCAACTCTCCATGCCATTTGGGTTGAACCGAAACCAATTATTTAGTAACTACATAGGTAACGTAAAGAGTAACTTGCCGTGTCTGGCGCTCATAATTTGGGCTGAATAGTCATGATCGCTGATGTCTATCGGACGTTTCTTAGCTGACCTGATACAGATGCTAAAATCCCAATGATGATGATGGTGAGAGTCGCGTAATATTCAGTGGTCGGAAAACCTTGAAGCGCAATGAAAGCGAAAATATGGACATGATTATCTGACAACCAGTGTCGGATATTGAATGTCGTAGTTGCCATGTAAGTAGATCGTAACAGAGAGGTCCAAGAAGGCATTACAATTAAAAATAATCGACGAATTTGTACCGTTAGCGAATCTAGAGTGTAGGGATGTAAAATGTGGATTAATTATAATGAATATGAGAATTTTCTGAAAATGAATCTATAACTTACTCGAAAAACAAACAAAGATTTAAACTATAATCAAAAGTTATTTTTTTTGTGAAAATAGAAAATTTCCGATATTTAATTATGCTCGAGAAATTGAGTAACGCTAAAAGCTCAAGGCCATACTTTTGCTTTCGTTGCACTCCAAAGTTTTCTGACCATTATATGGAGATTATTTTAAAAAGCATTTATAACTATGATTCCTGTTTATAACTATGTTTTTATCGGAATTTCGTTCCATTTCCTCTTCGATTCATTATTTGATTAACAGAATCGAAAACGCCTACTCACGCAGGAACTTTTCTTTTCCCTGAATTCAAATAGCGTCAACAATTGCTACGTCACAGGCCACGCCACGCGTGTTCCAGTTAAAACATAATCCATCAAAATTAATTTAATAATCCGGGTTAAAATCGCATTGCGATGGCGAAACGATGAATGGGGTCGTTTGGTGGTTGGTGGTGAGGCGGTGGTTCCGTAGGCACCGAGATTTCAGAGCTCCCTGAAGAGAAATTCCCTCCCTGAAGATAAATTCCCTGAGAATTCTGTCTTACTGCTTGCAAGAACTATTATTTCAAAATAGGGTTAGACCTAATTATAGTTATCTAATGCGCGGCACGAAAAATACATATTTTGCCTCAGAATAAGCTTCCAAGATTGTTACAGGAATTACTGAAATTATGTCGGTATTGCTCGCAAACGCGATATTAACAATGTGGTCACGAGTTTGGCACCCTAATAAATAATGAAAACATAAATAAACCTATACCCTACCGAACCCTAAGAGCACACGTGTGAGAAACGCGATGCGTGACGTAACGATGTAATTTTACCCTAGACTAGGGAAAACGGTTCTTAGCTGTTCTTGAAATAACGCTCAAAGTTGGAGGTAACCTCACACGGAACGTCAACCTTGCCCTAGCGATACGATTGACAGATCAGGGTTTCCTTTTAGATTAACTAATGGGGCCTTGTACCATTCCAATCGTTACGCAACTTTAGGGGTTGCTAATACAAGGTGACATTTAATCACCTGACCATACTGTAGGAAACTATAGTACCCGTCATTATGAACAACTTTCCCCATGAAACATATGGTCGCAAACGAAGAAAAAATTGGGGCCCCCCGTAGTAACTTGTAATCAGCTGATCGGGTCAATGTACCGAGGGACATTTTTTTTCCATTTGCGACCATATGTTGCTTGGGGAAAGTTGTTCATAATGATGGGTACTGTCATTCCCCAAAATATGGTCAGCTAATTAAATGTCACCTTGTATAGAAAAATTCAACCGATACATAGGTATAGAATAAAGTAACTTACTTTTAAGGAATATGGAGAAAGGGGTAATATAGGCAGATTCATAATTCATAATTCTTTATTGCACACAAATATTTTACAAGTTACATTAAAAGAAAAAGTATGTACAAAGGCGAGCTTATCTCTAAAAAGAGATTTCTTCCAGCAAACCAAGACATAATAACTAGTATAAATAAAATGCCATTGGAATAAATTAAATACTTATAAAATAAAGAGTAACTACTAAATAAGTACCGATATATACTATTAAAAAAACCTTAGATATAAATACATACAATAACTTTTACGAAAGAGAGAGGTAGTGCTCTTTAATACGTTTCTTAAAAGAGAAAAGAGTGGGATGGTCTCTTATACTTATAGTGCAAGGGAGAGCGTTCCAAAGTCGGACCGCCCGTAACCTGAAAGAGTGTTTATCTACACACGTATCATAAACCTTCTTTACTGCGTTAAAAAACCGCACGTTACGATCAGCATTATGTTAAACTACTTGGTAAAAACTCGTTTCGTATCTGGAAAACTACACATAATGGTCATTATGTGTAGTTTTTCTACATATAATGACATTCAAATTTCGAACGCCGACGCCCACCCGCGTGCCGTCCCTAGTTTGTCTGTGAAGTTGGTACTGACATTCAAATTTCGAACGCCGACGCCCGTCTGCGTGAAGTTGGTATTACAGAACAAGCTAAACAATTGCAGAACCGCAATGCCGGTCAAAAATGCGGTTCCTGAACACATCAAAGAGAGCTTATGACATGTGTGTAGATAAACTAGTGTATGTAACTGTAAATAATTATGAATGAATGAATGAATGAATGGTGCTTCTCCAGCCAGGGTTCTAAACCTGTTCCGGTCTTTCGGCCGGCATACCAGAGAGCACGAGTTTTGAGGGGGGGCGGAATGACCTGCTCGATAGGAGAGGAAGGAGCGTGAATTCAATCGACCGACTCTTCAGCCTGAAGCCAATATAGGATATGTGGAATGGGGAGGATATAGGATTTGGAGAGCAGCTGTTGTTTTCTTCAACTTCATGTTTTCCTTCTATTTTCAGGTATTGTTATAGGTTGAGTTTCCTGTCCTGTCGTGTTCGTTTGGGTTATCCGGTAAGGTCTCCGTTTCGCTTTCGCTGTCTGTTTCTGGAATATGGTATATTTGGCTCGATGCCTTTCTGACTTCGTCCCTGTTGTGTGCTGATTCTGTCCAGTAACTGTGTTCTTTACCGTAGTATTTGATGTCATGCTTAAGGGAATCCTTCCAGGTGTAAATGGGTCGGCCAACTTTCTTCTTCTTTGCTTCGTATTTCAATGCAGCGTGGAGTAGGTGTTTTTGTGGGCGTCGTAGAATATGTGTATAGTAACACATCCGATGGTTTTTTATTTGTTTGGTTATTGTTTTGCCCTGTAGTAAGTCATGAATTTTGTGGTGTCTTGGATAGCTTCTGGCGTTCTCGAACATGTCTCTGAGGATCAGGCGTTCATATTTTCTTAGTCTAGAACGGTTTGCTTTGGTGAGGGCTGCCGCTTTAAGTTCGTATGTTATACACGGTGCTATAACCATTTTGTAAATCAGGCGTACTATTTTCCAGTCCATGTTGGATTTCTTTATAAAATTCATTAGGGCCTTGGAATTGCCTATGGCTTGCCGGCATCTCTTCTTTATTGTGTATCTCCTACTATGTCCTGCCGTTATATATGTGCCGAGATATTTTATTTCGTCTACGGGTCGTATTGGAACTCCGTCCAATACGATCACTTGTGGGCGCTGGGTGTTTATGGGGTCTCTTATAAGAATTTTCGTCTTTGTTTCGTTAGTATCGAGCCCTACTGTTTTTAATAGTGCTTTCAAGTGCGTGACGATTTGGTCAAGGTGTTGTAAATCTTGACAAACGATGATGAGGTCATCCGCGAAGGAGAGAATAAGTGGTAAGACTATTTCTTCATCTTGGTCCAGTTTTATGTTGGGAATTTCTTCTTCCAGTGTTTTGAGTACATCATCCATTAATATTGTAAATAGTCTTGGTGACAGTGGACAGCCTTGTTTTACTCCTTTTCCTTTGTTGATCAAGTTACTTTGCTGTCCGAACCATTTGATGCAGGTCCGTTCATACATGCAGGCTTTTATTATCCTATTGGTTAAAATCTTATTGGTCCTTGAAAGGAGAATACCCTTGAGCACGTTTAGGTCTATAGTATCAAATGCTTTGGCGATATCTAGTGCCATTACATATGTTCTGTTACCCGCGCGCCATTCTTCGTCTAATACTCTGCGTAGTGTGAAGATGTGGTCATCGGTGGATCTATTGCGGAGAAATGCTGCTTGGTAGTTCCCGAGTTCTTTTGTTATCTCGTCTAGTTTGATGAGCAGGTATGTCGCGTATATGCGATATCCTGTATTACACATTGTTATACGGCGATAGTCATTGGTGTCTTGCGGGTTTCTGATTTTGGGGATAGGTACTTGGACCGTTTCATTCCAGGACTCCGGTATTATATTTTCTGTCCATGCTCTGTGCATTGTTTTGGTAATAACCTTTAACAGTTGTGGCGGTATTCCTTTGTACAGTTTCGGGACTACCTGATCTGTACCCGGCGCTGTTCCGTTACGCATGCGGCTGATTATCGTTTTTATGTTGGCTATTGTTGGACCATTTTCTAGATAGTCAGGGTTTAATGAAGTTTCGTTAGGGATAATCATAATGTTAGGGCCTTCTGATTTCCTTAATTCCTGTTCCCGGCGTGACATTGGGATAAATCGTTGTTTTTTCCACCGTCTCGATTGAAGCTGGTGTCGTCTGTAATAGTGGTACACGATTTGCATGCGTTTGCTTGGGTGTTTTTTTCCTAGGCCTTCAAAAAATGCTCTGCATTCTCGTTTTTCTTCATTATCAATAATTTCCTCAAGACGTCGTCGGCATTCTTTGAGTTGTTTATTGATTGTTTGGTCGGTTGGTCGACGTCTTTTAAGGAATTTGGCCTTTTGTAAATTTGCCAGAGCAATTCGGTGTTCCCGCGATCTAGCGGGTTTTACGGAAAGTGTTTTTTGGGCTACTGACTTCATAACCCCTGTAATAGATTCCCACGGAATGTCGGGCGTATATTCGTCGTCATTTTCTTTAAATTTGTAGTTGTTCGCCGTAAGTTCTTCCATCATCCCGTTATGGTATTTTACTTTTGTGTCATTCATTTCATCTCGTGCTAGGGCGGTGTACGAACACTGTTTATAGTTGAACTTTAAAGCTGTTATCGCTTTGTACTTAGTTTGGGTTGTACTCTTTGTTGATTCCATTTGCGTGTCGCCAGTTCTTGGAAGCAGGTTTAGTGGGCCTATTTCACCCCAGATTATCTTGTGGTCGGAAATATGCAGGTAGCTCCATTGTCCTCTGATGAAGTTAAATGTGTGTGGCGCATTATTCGAGATAATTATATGGTCTAGTTGTGATTTTGTTTTCCCGTTAGACCATGTGGCCCGACATGACTTGCGAGCCCAGGTGGTTTCTATTTTTAAGTTTTCGCGGGAACAGATATCCATTAGCATTTCTCCGATGATATTTGATGATTTGTGTAGGAGATTTGTTCCTATAATTCCCTTTTTCCTGTATTCCTTTGTATCGCCTAGTCCGATATGCGCGTTAAAGTCACCTAGCATTAATATTTTGGCTTTGTTTGGTTTCTTTTGAATAATCTATAAAGATTATTCAAAAGAAACCAAACAAAGTTGCGAAAACGCTGCGGTTGCTCTCGTGGAAGAGCTGGGGATATGTGCGTTTATTACATATAGTGTATTAGTGGCCGATGTTATTGTTGCTGCCATGGTTTCCAGGTCGCGATTTATATTGTGGACCGTTAAGTTCAGGTCCTTTCTAATTAGTATAGCTAAGCCACAGTGTGCGATGCTGGTTGTGCCTGATAGATACCAGAGATAGTGTTTTGACACGTATGTCCCCGATGTCATGTTTGTTTCCTGTATACAGGCTATATGTATGTTTCTGTTTGTCAAAAACGTTCCAAGTAGCAATGCGCATACGCTCGAATGTGACTTTTGGTTTATATATGGGGCTGTGTCGTGTCATCGTATATCCGGTGTTGTCAGGGATGTCATCTATTGATGTTATGGTTGACCCTGAGGAGGTCATGGGTGTTGCCTTAAGTATCGGGAAAGGTATGTTGTTATCAGTTTGGCTGTCGGTTGCTAGATTCGTGGGTAAATTTTGTGATTCAAGCAAGTATACGCTGTCGTAGTGGTTTCCTGTGAAGTTGAGGTTGATAGATCCCACTGCATCCGCGGGATTCTTGGGCCTGTATGTGAGCGATGGTGTATTTTGCTGGTGGATTGTTACGTTAATTAGAAAATATTCGGCGGCTGCTATTATAATCTCCTCTCCAGCCCAAGTGCCGTAATTGCGCAGATTTTTAATGTAGTCATTGAGGGTTTCTTCAGGCTCGGCGATTGCAAACTTTATGTTCTGTTCATCGCAGTTTTCTTCTACATATTTAACTAGGTCCTTACGAATGTGGGTGTGGTCGAGTGTTAATTGATATAGGTGATTAATTTGGTCAGCAATTGCGTGGAATAGGCAGTTACCATCTCTCGGCATTGATAAGGCTTTCATCTTTTTGGAATGTTGTTGAAAGAAAGAACTTAGAGCTAATTTGATTAATTTGAACTACCTACGTACCTATTGTTTATGGTACGGGTTGTGGCTGTCAAAGTTTGTGCGTATCTTTGCGCACTTATTCTCGGTATTTTCTAAGAGAATTGGAGGCTGGGCCTGGAAGCTTTAAAATAGGCGTGAGAGAGACCCGCTTAGGACAAAGAGTCTTTGATTTTATTTTGTTATTGTTCGTCAGCTGCCTTTCGTTAATTGCCTGTTTTCTGCAAGATGGTAAAATGATCCTTTTATGATGTGCAAGTGTTGGCTTTTACTCGCTATTTCTCAGAATATGCAGTAGGCTTGCATTATTGTTTATTTTATTTTGTAACAGGTCAAGATGGGCTGGTTGGACCGGATGGTGGCAAATAGTTTAGTTTTGTTTTAGTGCTTGTGTACCGGCCCCAGGCCAAAGGTCGTAGCCGCCGCTAACAGTAGCTATGATCGTCTATTCTATCTATCCCAAAATGAGAGGACCCGATTCGGCTGTAAGTTTTGTAAATAAGAATGATAAGTCTGAATTTCTCGTTCGTCGAGAAATCCGTTAGGCGTACAATAGTCGAACGAAGTTAGGTTCAGAAATTACAGTTTCTAGTTAGACAGAGAAAGCATATATGTCCGCGAGCCGGTAATTCGCATCAGTCAGCGGTGTATTGCGCCAAAAACGATCGCTGTTATATTTTATGTGATGGCACCATCTGGTTTTTGTATATATGAGCGCATTGGAACATCTTTTGTTTTAGTTTTAGTTTTAGTTTTAGTGATCGATCACAGTTATAGTATAGATATCCGTCGTAGTTTTACGACGTGAGTACTCAATGATTTTTCATGTGCTCGCTAGTAGCGGCTTGTGGTGGTTCCAATTATATATTTGATTCACGGCAATAACGATCCGAAAAGACCGGTTTACACAATTGCGATTTGAGTTCCGAAATGGGTTCTGAACTAGCGGTTACCTCAAAAGGTCCGTAACGTTTTGAAACCTTCAACTCTGCGCAATTTGAGCTGGATGTTATCGAAACGCAAGCATTATTGTTTTAGGATATCTAACCCACACCATAGCGAAGTGCATAGTTCGATAAATACCGAACTATGAATTCCACTAGCCGCAGCACGTCCTGGGCTGAGCCAAATCATATATACCGACTCAACTTACACATTAGATATCCAGCGAAATTTACATTTAATTTAAAAATGCAACTTGAATCCAATCTGACCCAAGGCAATGCAAAACACCTACCCGGACCTAAACAATGAACTTTAGACTGTAAAATTGATCTCTTCGCGCGTCCCCGATAACACTCAAATGTCAAAATATCAACAGGATATGTTATCTGTGTTGACACCGGTTTAACTTTGTTCTGAATTTGTTATTTCCATCCGCGGAACCTCATCGATCAAACAGTCTCCCTATGCCCTGACAACCTAGGTTTAGCCGCAACTAAACTCCTGTCTAGCCTAGTCTAAAACCTAGTGTTATACCACGTCCATTATCGACACCACTCGAAAATGGTTGAGTTTGATTTGAATGTGCTTGAATGTTTAACGACTGTGTGTGTGGGAATTACAAAACTCACTATTCGAAAGGAATGAGGAGAGGATTAGCCCGCGAATATCCTAAGAGCCAATCCAGGAACCCTATGGTGAAGGAAAAAGGAATTTAGGGTCGCTCCAAGCCCAGACTCAGACTCAGATAAATTGACTTAAAAGTTCTTTCCTAACGACCCAAGGATAGTTTTGGAATTTGGGGTAGGTTGATATAAAGGTTAGGAACCGAGGTATATCTCGGCGCTTCAGACACTCACGAAAACCCACTGAAACTTCGCAATCACAAATTCGTATAGTTCTGACGCGTAACACGGCAGACAAAAACTGTTTAGAACTCGTGAAGCGACTGTCACAGTAGCTAGACGCTGAGACTGAATGCTCTCCCCTCCCAGACCCTCGTATTTATATGCCCCACATGCGTCCTTTGCAAATACGCTCTGCCCAAGCGAAGCTTCTTATCACTAACTACACAGGGTCCAATTTCAACCATGCCATGCAGATCCGCCGTTCTACAAATTGTGTGTACGCATATTCACTATGATCAACCGTAGGTTATCACTCAAATCATTTGGTACTGCCGATACACAGAATCTGTTGATCGCTGACCAATAAAAGCTTGTTGCGATTAATTAAGCATTACCCGACCGCTAGCTGCGCGTAGCAAAAGACCACTAGTATGATATTCAGAATAGAGGTGTCAGACTCTCCATATCATACCTCAATCGCAATTGTATATTTGCAATCAACATAATAGCTTTCTCCGTATCGTTCCATAATAACCTTTCATTATTTAGTTATTCATAATTTTATTCACCGCGCAGCCAAATCGGCTCTGATCTCTACACATGTCGCAGGAATGCGACAAAAAACTTGACCTGAACTGAAATTCCACGAATGAACCCACGCGTCTTTTTTTTTTTTTTTTGCGAACTTTGCCAGTAAGCAACGCAAACCCCCAAACGTTATCTGAACCGATTCTCGTATTCAAAACAGCGCGGCGTTGGGCTAGCCCTCTATCACGCAGAATGAAGTATCTAATGTACCGACTCTCGTGTACCATTACAGCCCCCTCCCAGACCTTGAGACACTGTTTATCTCAGTTAACATGGCGCAAGGATCTCATTACCACTATGCTACCCATACTTTGTACATATCTACTCTATATGTTCGGACATCTCAAATCATGTACACCGACCGATGAATCTGTCAATTATGTATATAATATTTACACAACTCGATTGAGTTCTCTCCTGTCTTATCTTATTTATCTATCTTACTATACAACCTCGTTTACCCGCAATTTATCCTAATTCGTATTACTATATATATACAAATTGTTTTTTTTTTTTTTTTGTTTTATTTTTGTTTTTGTTTCCAAACCATGCAAGATCCTTAAATCTACAAAGTAGTTACTCAAATTTACAGCTTACAGCTTAATTATATAACCTTTATACACTATCTTATTTATCTACGCCCTTATTCGTCCTCACATAATACCTGGCTATATTTATAGTATTGAAGTTACCCAATATCTCATTTGAACCCGGATCTACTAAAGTATAACAGTTCGGATATACCACTGCCGAAACAACATAAGGCCCTTTATACAACAACGAAAATTTCCGCATGATTTTATGTTCTTTATTTGAACGCACAAAGGTCTTAAGTTTCACATAATCACCTATACGATAGACTTCTAACTTACGCCGTTTGTCCGCCTGTCGCTTACGTCGTTCACTAGAACTTTTAGAGTTTTCTATCGCTACATTCCGCACCTGTTCCGAATCTCGCACACTATGGCCTAATAACCATTCATCGCCTAATTCCTTGTCAATAGTTAACGGTTCCCGCCTACCAAACGCTAACTCATTAGGCGCAAAGCCTGTGCTTGTGTGTTCGATATTATTATAGCAATTCTGAATGTCCGGTAACACGTCTACCCAACTACGATTACTTCCGCCGCAATAAGTTCTAATCAGCCGACCTAGCTCGCGATTCACTCTTTCTACGCTATTAGAATTTGGACAATACACCGACGTATGAGTGACCCGAATCCCCAGCTGTTTGAGTCCAAATTCCCAAACTTTCGATATGAACTGTGGTCCTGAGTCCGTAATTATAGTTTCGATAGGTACTTCCCTATGAAATCTCTTTGTACAAGCGAGCACGCTCCTACCTGTCGCTTTTCGCATTGGATATAATTTTATTACTTTACTGTACACGTCTTGAATCACATATATATATTGATATCCGAATTTACCTACGGCAATGGCCCATAAAGGTCCGAGAAAACTTTCTCACCCAACTTTTCCGCCAACACCGGTGTACAAGGACCAACGGTATTGTTAGTACTTGGTTTGACCTTTTGACATATGTCACAACTTCTTATCACCGCGCTAATCACCCTACTCATATGAAGAAAATAATATCTGTCCTTCATCAGTGCTAATATTTTATATCTGCCGTAGTGACCTTTTTCTTCATGTATGTGTAAAATAAGTTCCTCCTGTAGTGATTTCGGAATTACTAGCAACTGTACGTTCCGCTTCGGCACGTGAAAATATAACGTATCACCTACTAGCTTGTAATTTTCAAAACCTCTCGTTCCCGTATCTACTACATTACGTCTGATACAACCGCTAATTCGATTTAACCGCTCATCTTCGCTTTGTAATCTCGCAATGTCCCGTAAACTCGAAATAACACTTGCGGTATTCGATGCCTGAAACCAGAATATTCCCGGCTGAACATTTATACTGTCATTCATACCTCCAGGTCCCGCTATTTGCCTGCTTAGCGTGTCGGCAATTTGATTATCAGTCCCTCGCACAAATTCTATGTCGTAATCGAATTGCTCTAAAAACATAATCCACCTCGTTACGCGTGCCCCTAATAAGGTCCACGACTTAATGAACGTCAAACTTTTATGATCAGTTCTAATAATAACCTTTTCTCCCCGCAAATATATCTCAAATCGCTTTAAAGTGTATATAACTGCATACATTTCCTGTTCACTGATCGACCATCTAGTCTGGGCACCCTTGAATGCCTGCGAACAGAACCCTATAATTAGTTCCTGGCCCGATTCATCTAATTGATAAACATAGCCCCCAATTCCTATAGCGCTGGCGTCACATTGAACATAATATGTTTTTCCCGCCAATGGCTGACTCAAAATTATACTTTCTGAGAATTGGTTTTTTATCTCGTCAAAAGCACTTTGCATCTGCGCACTCCAGACGAACTTGACTCCAGACCGCAATAAATTGTACAAGGGCTGTGTTAATGTTCCAAAATTTTTTATAAACCTCCGAAAGTAATTTATGAACCCCAAAAACGCCCTCAATTGCCTGACAGTTCTGGGTGACGGATATAATTTAAGTGTTTCAATTTTGTCCGGGTCCATCTGCAAACCTTGTGTAGACAAAATATGCCCCAATAACTTGACCTTTTTTTGTGCAAACTCGCATTTTTTTAGTTTGCATGTGAAGCCCGCGTCTTTCAATTTACTCAGAACCGTGTCCACTTGAGACAAATGCTGTTCGAAGTCACCCTCAGTTAAAATTGCCAAATCGTCAACAAAATTTAAACAATATGACCTAACCTCTGGCCCTAGAATTAAGTCCATCGCCCTCGAAAATGAACCCACACTGGTTTTCAACCCCTGAGGTAAAACGTTGTAAACATAACTTCTGCCTTGATATACAAAACCCGTGTATCGTTTAGATTCGTCTGATAATGGTATAGAAAAATACGCATCTTTGATATCAATAACTCCTATGTAATTTATCCGGCGCCCGGATTACAATATCTCACTCATTAAAGGTGTGGTTTCAACCTCCCCGACCATTCCCATGTTCAATTGTCGTGCATCTAGAAGAATACGGACCTCTCCTGTTTTCTTTAATGTACAAGTCAATGGACTGCTGAAATCCGTAGATTGCCTGCTAATAATACCTATCAATTCCATCTCTTCCAAACGTTTTGTTACTTTATCGCGATATGCGAACGGTATGGGATAGCTTCGTTTTACGAAAGGCGTTTCATCTCTCATTTTTATCTCATGTATATATTTATTTGTCCGACCTATCCTATCGCTAAACAACTCTGCATGTTTATTTAACACCGGCAATAACCTTGTTTTGTGTTCAACAGGTATTGATGAATTATTCACATATTCCTCTATCATATTTCTACTGGTATCTTGGTTCTGTACTTCCATTGTACAACAGCAAAAATCCTGATTAGGGCCAGTACCTAATGGTATTTCACACATCCGCCCGGCGCTTCGTATAATTAGCCTCTTATTACCCTCACACGTTAAACTGGCTCGCGTCTGTTGTATAAAATCAAACCCCAAAATTAAATCTTTAGGCACCCTTGTTAATACTAGCATTGGAGTATCGATAACGCATTCACCTATCGTTAACGGTAACGTTACTAATTTATCAACCTTTTCCTTACTGACTCCAAATGCACCTGTGATTCTCAAACTTGGAATCGGTATTTCCGTCGGTTTTCCCAATTGACTGCATACTTCTTCGTATACTCTCCGACTTATTACACTGATTTCGCTCCCCGAATCAATCAAACTCCTTACAACAATATTCCCAATACGCACATCTATCTCAGGTAATGTCAAAGTACTACATAACTCGCGCCCACACTCAGTCGAATCGTCGTCTCTGAATATCGTATGTAAACGTCTGTCATTTCGATCTCTACAATTCGATCTAGATTTTTCCTCTAAACACACGGCATATCCGTGCGCTTTATGCGCTAGTAATTGAATAAATTCATTCACACCCACGTTCGAATCCAAATTACACAAATCATACAGTCTATGCTTTTTCCCAATTCGATCGGCTGTCCACCCGAACCGTAATAAATATCTGAGCGCGAACGACCCGCGCGAGTCCACTAGTTTTTTGAATTCTGACTTATCGCATTATTCCTGTCACTTGAACTTTGCCCTGCCTCTGTATCTCCTGAACCCCTCTGAAACCCTATTGCCTTGAAGCTAGGCTGAGGCTGCCTGCCTCTACCGCGAAAATAACCGCGACCGCGCGTCCCAAATTCGTTTCGCGCCTTCGTTACCGCGTTATAATTATTACTACGACTTATCGCGTTATAACGTAACGTATTTACCCGCATAGCTCGATATTGCCCACGCATGTAGCTATCCCGCCTTACGTTATTCGTATTCATAGGTTCCGAACCATGTATCGCACTTAATCCTCCATCGACATTCCGTTCTAAATGCCGAAGGAATTCGACCGCATCCCGTATGGTCATAGTCTCCTTTCTAGCAAAAAACGCTACTTGAATATCACGCGGCAACTGTCTGAAAATCGTGTTGATTTTCTCCGTATCAGTAAACGGTATCGTAAGCTCATATATGCTATTCAATTGAGAGGCAAAGAATTCTTCCATACTTTGACCTTTCTTAGAATCAAACTTCGCAGTTAGGAATCTTTGCTTAATTAATTCCTGTTCATTATCACCCCAGAATACCTCTCTGAAATCTTTTTCAAAATCCGAATAGGTTCGCCATGAGTCTCTGTATATGCTCATTCGAACTTTCGCAATTCCTACCAAACTATCCGTTGCCCATATCAAAGCCCTAGAACTATCTCCCGAGACTTTAATATAAGCCTTTAAATCTCTTAAGAAAATCATCGGATTTTCCGAATTCCGCCCATCGAATGTCGGCAACTTCTGTGTCATTTTCACAATGCATGATTGACGTTTTTCTACCGATTGTTCAAACGTCTCTAGTTCCTGTCTGTCAGTCTGTCTGTCCGAAGTCCTACTAGCATTGCTCGTGCTGGAACCCCTTTCCAAACTGTCTAATCTTTTCACTATTTCAGATAACAATTGCGTCACCTGCCCTGACGCCATTTCAATTGTGTGTGAAAGTGAATTTTGTGCTACCCGACTACCGTTTTTCCTAGGCCGGCCGGCCATTATTCCTATTAAACCGCCGTAGCTCGTACAAAGAATTGTGAAAACAATGCCCCTTTTTTTGCTTATTTCTTATTTACAAACTGAACTGTTTAAAATCGTTTCTACGTTGTGTTATTTTTAAAAGTAACGCGTTAGACCTTGATTCTTTTAGAATATCTAGGAATATCTAGGTATCAGACTATCTAGGATATCCTTCCGTCTCGGCACCAAAAATCTGTACCGGCCCCAGGCCAAAGGTCGTAGCCGCCGCTAACAGTAGCTATGATCGTCTATTCTATCTATCCCAAAATGAGAGGACCCGATTCGGCTGTAAGTTTTGTAAATAAGAATGATAAGTCTGAATTTCTCGTTCGTCGAGAAATCCGTTAGGCGTACAATAGTCGAACGAAGTTAGGTTCAGAAATTACAGTTTCTAGTTAGACAGAGAAAGCATATATGTCCGCGAGCCGGTAATTCGCATCAGTCAGCGGTGTATTGCGCCAAAAACGATCGCTGTTATATTTTATGTGATGGCACCATCTGGTTTTTGTATATATGAGCGCATTGGAACATCTTTTGTTTTAGTTTTAGTTTTAGTGATCGATCACAGTTAGTATAGATATCCGTCGTAGTTTTACGACGTGAGTACTCAATGATATTTCATGTGCTCGCTAGTAGCGGCTTGTGGTGGTTCCAATTATATATTTGATTCACGGCAATAACGATCCGAAAAGACCGGTTTACACAATTGCGATTTTAGTTCCGAAATGGGTTCTGAACTAGCGGTTACCTCAAAAGGTCCGTAACGTTTTGAAACCTTCAACTCTGCGCAATTTGAGCTGGATGTTATCGAAACGCAAGCATTATTGTTTTAGGATATCTAACCCTCACCATAGCGAAGTGCATAGTTCGATAAATACCGAACTATGAATTCCACTAGCCGCAGCACGTCCTGGGCTGAGCCAAATCATATATACCGACTCAACTTACACATTAGATATCCAGCGAAATTTACATTTAATTTAAAAATGCAACTTGAATCCAATCTGACCCAAGGCAATGCAAAACACCTACCCGGACCTAAACAATGAACTTTAGACTGTAAAATTGATCTCTTCGCGCGTCCCCGATAACACTCAAATGTCAAAATATCAACAGGATATGTTATCTGTGTTGACACCGGTTTAACTTTGTTCTGAATTTGTTATTTCCATCCGCGGAACCTCATCGATCAAACAGTCTCCCTATGCCCTGACAACCTAGGTTTAGCCGCAACTAAACTCCTGTCTAGCCTAGTCTAAAACCTAGTGTTATACCACGTCCATTATCGACACCACTCGAAAATGGTTGAGTTTGATTTGAATGTGCTTGAATGTTTAACGACTGTGTGTGTGGGAATTACAAAACTCACTATTCGAAAGGAATGAGGAGAGGATTAGCCCGCGAATATCCTAAGAGCCAATCCAGGAACCCTATGGTGAAGGAAAAAGGAATTTAGGGTCGCTCCAAGCCCAAACTCAGACTCAGATAAATTGACTTAAAAGTTCTTTCCTAACGACCCAAGGATAGTTTTGGAATTTGGGGTAGGTTGATATAAAGGTTAGGAACCGAGGTATATCTCGGCGCTTCAGACACTCACGAAAACCCACTGAAACTTCGCAATCACAAATTCGTATAGTTCTGTCGCGTAACACGGCAGACAAAAACTGTTTAGAACTCGTGAAGCGACTGTCACAGTAGCTAGACGCTGAGACTGAATGCTCTCCCCTCCCAGACCCTCGTATTTATATGCCCCACATGCGTCCTTTGCAAATACGCTCTGCCCAAGCGAAGCTTCTTATCACTAACTACACAGGGTCCAATTTCAACCATGCCATGCAGATCCGCCGTTCTACAAATTGTGTGTACGCATATTCACTATGATCAACCGTAGGTTATCACTCAAATCATTTGGTACTGCCGATACACAGAATCTGTTGATCGCTGACCAATAAAAGCTTGTTGCGATTAATTAAGCATTACCCGACCGCTAGCTGCGCGTAGCAAAAGACCACTAGTATGATATTCAGAATAGAGGTGTCAGACTCTCCATATCATACCTCAATCGCAATTGTATATTTGCAATCAACATAATAGCTTTCTCCGTATCGTTCCATAATAACCTTTCATTATTTAGTTATTCATAGTTTTATTCACCGCGCAGCCAAATCGGCTCTGATCTCTACACATGTCGCAGGAATGCGACAAAAAAACTTGACCTGAACTGAAATTCCACGAATGAACCCACGCGTCTTTTTTTTTTTTTTTTGCGAACTTTGCCAGTAAGCAACGCAAACCCCCAAACGTTATCTGAACCGATTCTCGTATTCAAAACAGCGCGGCGTTGGGCTAGCCCTCTATCACGCAGAATGAAGTATCTAATGTACCGACTCTCGTGTACCATTACACTTGGGTAGGTTCCTGCCTAGTTTTGTATTTTCGTATACCTATCACCTACCTATTTGTACGGGACTATGCCTATGGAATAGTTTAGAGTTAGCGTAGTAATTTGGAGCGAGAGCGGTATCTGTTTATGAAATGGTAACCAGCATTACGAAGGATGTTACCTGCCAGATATAAAGTTAGTTTTGCTGTTTTATCTGATACAGGGCTATCTTAATCGGAGCAATCTCACCAGGTTGTTGCTCAGCTAGTGATACTCTCTGCACTGATATCACCTACTTCAGTTCACTTCATTAGTGCGTAGTAGTGAGGTCCGTGACACGGGTCGAGGTTCAGTCCCTGTGCAAGGCCCTATTGTTTATTGCTCGTTGGAATTCTTTTTTTCTTAGCTCGTTGTCCAGAGAAGGGGCTTGTTGCACAAAAAAAAGACGTATTTGCTTCGCCGTTTTGCAGCTGTGTTAGTTTGAGGAATGTTTTTTTGGCGTAATTTATCTCTTTTGTTTAACTTTTTCTGTCCGGTATTGTTTGGGTTTTAGTGTCCTTATTCACGTGCCTGCAGGAAGTGCATGAAAGGGCCTGCCTCTTGGCGTGGGATAACACCACGACTCGTTGCGCAACTCTAGTTTCTATTGACTTAGTATTTATGATGATGTCGAATGTCTGTGATGAAATGAAGTAAGTCTGTTTCCCAGGTTGTTGCTGTTGAGAGAGCTTAATTTTATGGGTTAGATTCACTTAAGAAATACCTTAAATAATGAAGATTCTACGTCCTATGTAATCGTTTGTGTGTCCGGAGAAAGCAATTCATTGATAAGGTTAGGTTACTGCTGAGGAGATATCCCAGTGTCATGATACACCTAATGTGCTGGATAGGGTCGGTTAATACTCCAGGATAACGGCGTGTCGTTAGGGAGTACTGTTATGTATTGCGTGAGACGTAAACTCGGGGTCTCTTCTAGTAGATTCGTCTGTGGAGATAAATATTGGTTGCATGCGTTAGGACACTGAATAGGAACGGGCTCACCAGGCAATACTCGTTGAGTTGTCTCAGCTATGTGCACCTATTGTCGTACACAATATTGTACACGTATTGTCACAGCAGCGTGGCGTAGCCTATTATCTGGTAGGGCGCAGCTCAGAACCTATCTAATTCACACTTTACGCACTCTACTTTCACACTTGTAGCTATATTAGACACTCTCATATCATCTCGCTGATACAAAATCTCCGAAACGCGAGAAACCAGAGACAGAACAAAGGCGCGCGCCGGGTTGTAAACTATTGTTTGTTTAAATGCGTTTGCAAGATGTCGGAGGTCTATAGACACGTCCGTTCGGTCCGGCAACACAAACGCCACTCCTGTATGTAACTGTAAATAATTAGGCATTAAAACTCTCGAGTGATATTATTATGAAACTCGCCTTTCGGCTCGTTTCATAAACCCACTCTCGAGTTTTAATGCCCTCCATTATGCAGCAGTCACATAAACTACTATTATAGCAGATAGGCTCATAATATCAGTAGATAAAACAGAAGTGCGACTATATAGAATGCGAGTTCTCTAAACAATTTGGACTCCTCCTTAATATGTATAGAGATGGAGCTCTCAAAGTTATTCAGAGAATAGTGTTCGTCTCGCGTTCGCCCCGGTATCCTGGCGAAGAACCCCGCAGGACCTGGTAGAAGACCCTCGATGACCGTTGAGACGTGGTTGTTGAAGTTTGGCTTCATATGCCAGAGGCACCAGGTTCGAATCCCGGGGGAGGAAGAAAGGATAATCCACGGTTCTTTGATGTTTATTTGTGACTTCACTGTGTCTGGTTTACACGGCATGGTATCCTAGTGTGGGGCCAGAAGCAATGTATGTGCCTGTACAATGTTGTGCTTTAACCACAGGGATGACAAAAAGGTTGTCAAGTATTGAACAGTAAGCTCTGCGCTTTTCGCTAATGGTCGACATGTTACCGGCAATCTGTATAATGCAGGTATTCTACATAATACCTAGGCAATATATGTAATACCTGGGGCGTTCAGGCAATGTGTGAAATATTATTAATATTAATGTCCATTACATACTCTACTTAGGTAATGACCAGGGATTATATATGGAATACCTACTTGGCAAGCGGCAATGGGTAAAATAAATAGATTTTGGTAGAATATCAGGGCGAAATACTGCGGTAGCTTGGGTGAAGGGCAAAGGGGGTGAGCGAAGCGCAGCCCCCTTTATCCTTCGTGTTAGGTTGAACTTGTGAGAGCAACAAAAAGTACTTAGTTTAAAGTATTTTTCGCTTCGCTTCGCTCACCCCCTTTTCCCTTCACCTAAGCTACCGCAGTGTTTTACGCTTTTACATACATTACCGGCTTTGCATTGGGTATTATATATTATTATTATAACCAGGCAAAGTTTAAAATAAATAATATTTCATACATTACCTGCACGTTTTATGCATTATATATATTGCCTAGGGATTATATATAATACCGGATTATACAGCTTGCCGGTAACAGACACATTGCAACAGAGCATTGTGGAAACACAATATGGCGCATATGCTATAACTTCCTCTCATGTCTGGAGTTAAAATGGCGAATGCAGTTTCCGCTGATCAAATATTAACTGGAAGGATTCTGAGCCAAGGATCCGAGTTTGCACGCCTACACTGAGGTCTGGCCGCCTTTCTACTTAGAAAGTCGTGGCTGGCTCCGTAACATCGAAGAATGGACGGGAATTGCCAGCGCAGAAAACTTATGCGCTTGGCAAACATAGGGAGGTAGAAGACAGAATATTAACTAGACATGATTTGTATTTTGGATGATTCTGACCTGGACATTTTTACTCTGACATAAGTATGAATGTTAATGTAATAACGATTTTGCATGCCTGTATTGTATTGTACATGATTTATGTGATCTTTATATTATAATTTCGAAATAAGGGGTTATGTCGAGCTGGTAACCCCAAGAGTGGAGGGGAACGAAGAACAAAAAGATATAGGTAGGCCAGATTCGCTAACTCAAAACTCAAGTAAGTTTGCCCTCAATTGTGCGCTCCTATTTAAACATTGCATTTCTCATTGTGTTTCCTGTAATATTTCAGTAAAGATCTAGATTAAGAAAAATTTGAAAAATTTGGGTCTTTTTATCTTTTTTCTTATAGTAATTGTGGTCTATTTATATGTTTTCTTGTGGAAGATGAATCTTTTTTTTGTCTTATTTATTGTTTTTTTTTAAACATAGACTAACATGTCTCACAATACAGTTTGAAAAAAATAATATTTTTAGGGTTCCGTACCGAAAGGGTAAAACGGGACCCTATTACTGAGACTCAGCTGTCCGTCTGTCTGTCTGTCTGTCCGTCTGTCACCAGGCTATATCTCAAGAACCGTGATAGTTAGACAGATGGAATTTTCACAGTTGATATACAGCGAATACTAAAAAACGGAATAAAATAAATATTTAAGGGGGCTCCCATACAACAATTCTTTCAATAACACATACAAACTTATGAATGCACCTGGTTGCGTACATTGAGTGTGAAAGTAGCCGCACCAATAACTTTGTAAACAATATTTTGCTTTATAAAATGCAAACTAATCACTCCACACCATCCCTACCATTGTACGGCGGCACGGAATCCTCCGTGCGCGAGTTGGACTCGCACTTGAGCGTTTTTTTTTAATTTACTGATTTGTCCCCCATAAATACCTCCCAAATTGAAATGTATTTTGTCTACGCAACACGTTCGTGTTTGGGTCACAGAAATTCATACATGTATCAAATTTCAATTAAATCGGTTAACTAAGTTATTCGGTCACTTAATACTAGGTACTTTACACTCCTAGGATAGCCACACGAGTGATTCTATAATGGTTCCATTTTTTTGGTAACTCAAACTATTTTTTTTATTGCAAATAGGCAAAAATAATGCACTTTTACATATTAAACACTTACTTGTCCATGTATATGAGATGAGTCTCATATACATGGACAAGAATAAAAAATAAAACAAATATGATATCATATATAAATCAACATATGCTAGCTTAGAGCCTGACAGAATAGACCTGATCTTACCATAGTTTTATTTTAATTCTATGCTAATGTGTCAAAGTCGCAAGTTACAGTGCTTCTAGCGATGTTTGCATGTGCAAACTTAATTCGCCGCATGCAGCATTGATACCTACAAACGCTTGGCAGGGGCTAGACTGCTACATGCGAATTACTTGTGCCATTCAACACCGAGCATACGTGATAAGTTAATTTATTCAGTAATTTTGGCTTTCTTCACATGTAAGATGAAATTGTTTGTTTTTGTCCATCGTAACTTGGAGCATTTTTGGAGTTTTCGCTATTAAGGCTGCGAAGTCGGCAAAGAACAGACTGTGAACGAACATTTCCTTAAGGGTTCGACAGGACGCCAGGTGTGCGATGTTGAGCAAAGATCCATCTTCTTTTACAGGTGTGCAGGCGGACGCCCCGCTGCGC
Organism: Argyresthia goedartella; assembly: GCA_949825045.1. Taxonomy (NCBI): domain Eukaryota; kingdom Metazoa; phylum Arthropoda; class Insecta; order Lepidoptera; family Argyresthiidae; genus Argyresthia; species Argyresthia goedartella. The sequence goes on along the minus strand of OX463812.1, from coordinate 8,093,662 downwards.
GTCGTCTAGAGCAGTTGCCAGCAGCAGACACATTAATATGCCGAGCAATGTCGGGGCCTTAGCCCCCAAGTCCAATCTAAACTCAGCCTTGGCGAACAAAATAATAATACCTTGGACACTATTTACACACATTGATCTAGCCCCAAACTAGGATTCCCTGTATCTTGGGTACTAGACAACGATACACATACTTATATAGATAAATATTATACTTATATAGATAAACAACCATGACTATGGGGTACAAACATCCCTTCTCATCAAAAAAATATTTGGCCCCAACGGGACTCGAACCCGGGACCCTTGGCTCGTAGGCAGGACACTGCCGACTCGGCCATTCGGGTCGTTAAACAAGAATACATTATTATTAACAGTTCATAACATCTTAGAAGTGTTATGTATGACAGATAAACTAAAACTTATGTTGATGATGTTACCAAAACAATTGGAAAGAATCGAAATTGTTATATATGTCACCGTAAGATTGTCAAAACCATTAGTTTGTAAAATATCGACAAATTGGAAACCAGACCGACAGGGTTTGGAATTTACATGTCAACATAACATTTATACTATTCGGGGCTTCGCTGCGCTCGCCCCCTCTAGTACCTAAGCTACCGCTGGTATTTCGTTTGCAATTCAAGTTTAAACCCGTTCACAATTTAACGGTTTTACTATAATCTATCGTAAGCAGTACGGTACAGTTTACGATTAATCGGTAGTTTGTAAACTAACGAGAAAAAAAACGTTAGTTTATAAACTATCGGTCTTACGGTGACATATATAAATCCAAATGTGCTGCATCCGATTTACAAATGTTTGAAGAGTGTATCGATTCACAATTGTTCTTAGGAATTATCATTTACCGAGATAAAGTTTCCCTCCTTCTCGTGCAGTCGGATAAAAATATCCTTCTTGTTAATCTAGTGCATAAACTATCTCTGTGCTAAATTTTATTCAAATCCCTTCAGCCGTTTCAGCGTGATTGAGGCACAAAGCCACAAACATCCAAACATCTAAACATCGCTACTTTCACATTTATAATATTAGTTGGATAATGGATAAATACGTATAACTATCTCATAATAATACTAATTAATATTATTATTGATACGAATAACTATCTTACAGAACTCACAGGCTACATATGTTGAATACGGTATTTGACTTCTAGTCAAAATACATATTTTTAGGAACTGTCAAATTGGTAATTTTTCTCACGGGTTCTTTATTTATTGAACAAAATGTTCTATGAAATACTAGCATGTGACTTCATAGTCAAATGCTGTATTGACGACTGCTCGCACGAAAAAGTGTCATGTTCTATTGTCCCGCCCCGACTGAGCCGAGCGTGCAAGCGAGAGCGCGGACAAGCAATAGAGAGGACCGATCGGCCTAAGCGTTTCTTATGACGTTATCACGTAAAATTATCATCCGTAAACTGACTTTACAGACAACCAATTTTTTTAACACAAAATTGAGTTTATAAAATACAGCTGCTAGAAATATGCAATTCTGATATTTTCAAACGTTTTTGTTGAAATAGGTTCAGCTTGAGACACGTTTCTATATTTATTGGACTACCTTTCAAATACCGTATTAGATGTTTGCCGACTGGTATGGCAACTTACGGGAGACGGAATAAAGCTTGTCACTACATGCTCAATTAACGTCTATTTAATTGAATTGTAATCCTAGCTTAGACATATAATAAGTTGGCTGGTATTTAATCGCACATCAAAAATACTGATTTGCGCAGTAAAAAAGGATCAGCAAAACACTTTTAATGTTTTAAATATTTAATGCGTAGTTAAGTTTATGTTTTATTTTTAAGTTTATATTTTTTGTTGTTCTTACATGTTGAACCTAACACGAAGGATAAAGGGGGCTTCGCTTCGCTCACCCCCTTTACCCTTCACCTAAGCTGCCGCAGCAAATATATGGGATATTTCAGTTGTTTTGATGGGCAGTTTAATATTTCCCTAATAAGTTGGTACTTGTTATTAATGACGTTCATAAGACATAGAACGTGATGTGATGAGATATTTCCTCATATCTGTGACAGCCGAACTATCACTGCTGCAGTACGTGAGGTCCGGCACAATATATGTTAAGCACTTGATTTGAAGTAGGGACTCACACAAATACTAAAAATCCTTACACATATGAAAAGCTGAATCGTTGCTTAAACCCATGGGAAAACATGAGGAGAAGACTCATATCGGCAGACCTCACGTAGGTTTAAAGGATCCTATGTAAATAAGTTAGTGAAGTCAACATATTCGCAGCTCGATAGGCTGAATCTTCAACTAATTTACGCCATGCCTTTGTTCTTATTCATGTTATATCGGAACTGTTTTCCATACCAGCTGCTGAAATTAGAAACTGAATAAATCATTGTTCAATTAGCATTGTTACATCGACTCGGTTAATTATTAATATAAGTTGAGACTTGCTAACATCATTACTACAGATCGTTCACAGTTATTTTACCTCTCAGTTTAGTCATCAAAACAAATGAAAGTAAGGGACAAAGGTGAGATGTGTAAATTTGTGAATAATGGTCGTGATGTTCCTGCTTATTAATCATAATAATTAATATTGTAATATTTGTATTCGTTAAGCACAACCAATTTTTAAAAGAGATTTAAAAATCAATCTGTGGGAGTTTCTACGCCCTTCTCCCACAGTGGTCCAATGTAGAGAAGAGGCAAAAATGACGATGAAAAAGGCAAAGAATGAAATCCGAAATTCTAAGATGCCATGCCCACGACCTACGTGACATGCTTGAATCGGAAAAGGCCACGGTTGCCCGGCATGCCGTTTTCAGTACCCAAACCCAATCCTTCAATTCTGTCTGGTTAGAATATGCCGTGCAAATGTTGCCTTTTGACAGATCAGAGTCACGCATTTCACGGAGTTGGTCACGACCATAATGCCTTGTGCCCACTGAAGCGACAAGGTAAAGACAAGAAAAGCATAGGCCACGCTTGTACGGCATGTCCATTTGGAAACCCTATCCTTAAGGGCTGAACAAGGGCCAATGGCATTGAGAATTAGACAAAGAAAACAAATACCCGTCGCATCGCGTCGAAGCAGACTGACGCATGCTCCCGCGCAGAGCCCCGCGGGGCAGCCCGAGCTCCGAGACCAAGAAAATTATAGAAAATATTACTAAACTCCTATAATAATAACATTAAAAATAAAATAAAACAACTAAAAATTTTCCCTTTTTTACCTATTTTTGCGTGTACGTTTAATATGGGAAACTGATTTCGTCTCCGAGCGCTTGTTCATTTAGTTGAATAATAATGCATTGCGAAAAATATTTTTAAGTATTAAATATAACATATATCGGGTAATTTTAAAAGTCCATTCTTATCTCTAATATAGGTTTTATAACATATATTTATCCTACATTTTTATGTTGTCTAGTTAACTTCTCTTGAGAAGTTATTATAATAGGTCTGAAAATTGAAATAGGTAATTTTGTGTTTTCTTTACGTTTTAAGACCTGGAGAATCATTTGCAATCATTTTTAGAGTGATGTCTGTGTGTGTGTGTGTGTGTGTGTGTGTGTGTACGTACGTATGTACGTGATCAAAATTATGGAATTCGTTTTCTCAATAACTACTGGACCGAATCGCTTTGATGACCATATCAATCGATACGCCACGTCATGACTTAGATCTGAAAGGAGTCTAGAAAAAATCGGTCCAGCGGTTCGTTTTTTATTTGTAAAAAACTGACTTTTTTGAACACGCAACGTTAATTTTGTATGTAATTCCAAGTATTGAGGGGTAGATGTGGGTTTTTGAGGGTGCTGGTTTCGAATCTTTCATCAGTTTTTTAAAATTCAAAATGGCGGACCCACTATGACGTCATCTTTTTCGTGAAAATTCTTTAAATTCGATAAAAAAAGAATTCTTCTCAAGAGAAGTTGCTTGTACGGTACTTGCTGCCGAACCGATTTTTTAGCCTAGAATTGAAGCTAAAGATGCAATTCTTTGTTCGCGCCCCTGGCGCTGGCCATATTTAATCCCTTAAAGTTCGATTGTGTAGAACACGCTGTCAAGCGTGGCCTTTGCTTGTATTGTCGGGTTAGGTGGCTACTGGCTCTTTTCAAAACCGGCACTAATGCCAGTTCACTACTGTTCACGAAAGTTCACGACTTGATAGTAGTTGACTCTCACGAATTCTATCAATATTCCACTGACACGTTTTCTTCCCGCTTATTCATTGTATATTCTGGTAACGCATTGTACATCTTTGCTTCTCTGCGATCAAACATTCACTATTCGTTATGAATTTACCCACCGTATTTGTATTTATCCTTCGTATAATATTGCAGCAGATGTTATATTTAAGAACGTTATATTTATGCATCACACACACTGTATTATCACACACTGCCTACTATATGGTTCGGCAGAATATCAGTGTTACAGGTTCCCTGTAGCGTATTCTGAGCCGCACCTTTTCACTGGCACGTTACACGCCCCGCATAGAATTTTTCATGAACCCTACATACTTTTCTTTATTTTTGTAATTTTTCTGATTTTCGTATTGCTGGTTGATGTTTATTCTATTTATTTCTGTTTATCTATGTGTTGTGTAATTTGACTTTTGAATAAACTATTTCTATTTCTAAAATAAAGTGCCGCATTACTACTGGACGAAAAGGTGGTAGGCAAGTGGCACACATCTTGTATGAGCCCCGTGTACTCACTATAAATATCAAGAGTACTTATATGTGGGCACATCGGCTAAGCTAACCTGAGCCAAATACGCTACGCCCAAGACGAAACAGATTTCTTCTGAGACACGGTACAGCAAATCTTTTATCCAAAAACAGGATAATATACTATCATTTTAGACGGGTCGCGAAAATAAATGTTTGGTAAGCAAAGTATTATGGATTTGTAAGCGGCTAGTGGTCAGCGAAATTGTATGCGATTGTAAGCAACCGGTGTTTTTCTTTGTTTGAAAGAAAAAGCCTAACACCAAAGCTAAAAGCCTTCCCCTACCCTGAACCGTACTCTGAGTAATCCGATCTATTGTCGAATTTCCGGTGTGTTAAAAGTGTGGCTTACAAAGTAATAATTTAACTGATTGTTTTTTAATCTCTGCTTAGTGTTGGGCCACAGCATACACAGTCAAGTCATAAGTTCTGTCACACAATAAAAACTTTTGAATTTAGAACGCTGGCCACAAAAAAGTTTATTGAATTCGAATTTTCGGTTACGCGCCAATTCAGATTTTCGACTTACTGAAAATTTGAATATAACCAAAAGATTCGTTTATCGTACCATAAAACGATACAATGAAGACTCTAGTGTAGATGACAGGTCAAGAAGAGGTCGCCCTCGCTCTGTTAGGACTCCAGCAGTGATAAAAGCTGTGAAGGCGCGAATTCAAAGAAATCCCATACGTAAGCAGAAACTGTTGGCCCTTCAGATGGGGTTAAGCAGGACCACGGTGAAAAGGGTGTTAAATGAAGACTTAGGGCTTAGGGCATATCGAAGAAAAACAGGACATCGTTTGGACGCTCGTTTAATGGACCTGAGACTGAAGAGATGCCGCGCTTTGTTGAAGCGGTACGCGGGAAAAAAGCTTCGGGAAATTCTTTTTTCGGATGAAAAAATTTTCACCGTGGAAGAGAGCTACAACAAACAAAATGATAAGGTGTACGCACACAGCAGTGAAGAAGCGAGCAACCGTATTCCGCGTGTCCAACGAGGTCATTTTCCATCCTCGCTCATGGTTTGGTTGGGAGACTCTTATTGGGGCTTAACAGAGGTACATTTTTGTGAGAAAGGCGTAAAAACGAATGCAGTTGTGTATCAAAATACAGTCCTCAAGAACCTTGTGGAACCTGTTTCTCATACCATGTTTAATAACAGGCACTGGGTATTCCAACAAGATTCTGCGCCAGCTCATAGAGCGAAAAGCACACAAGACTGGCTGGCGGCGCGTGAAATCGACTTCATCCGGCACGAAGACTGGCCCTCCTCCAGTCCAGATTTGAGTCCGTTAGATTACAAGATATGGCAACACTTGGAGGAAAAGGCCTGCTCAAAGCCTCATCCTGATTTGGAGTCACTCAAGGCATCCTTGATTAAGGCAGCCGTCGATATTGACATGGACCTCGTTCGTGCTGCGATAGACGACTGGCCGCGCAGAATAAAGACCTGTATTCAAAATCGCGGGGGTCATTTTGAATAAACTTTATTACCATAAGAATCTATGTTTTATTAAGTTCATTTTGCTATATAAATGTTTACATAAATAATAAACTTGTCCAAATTATTTCATATTGCACATGTGACAGAACTTATGACCTGACTATGTATAATATCTGAAGCTGTAACCGTGCCACAACAAAAATATGCCTACCATGCGAGAGGCCCCGGGTTGGATCCTCGGCTGGGGGGGATAAAGAAATAAATATCCACCGGGTCTTGGTTGTTTATATGTGTATGATGTTACTGTTTCTGGTGCCCACGACACAGGGTATCCTAGTGTGGGGCAAGAAGCAATGTATGTGCCTATATATAAATGTTTGTTTTATGTAGATGTGTTCTAAATTTTTGTTTAAAACATACGCAAAAAAATATTACCATGGCATAAGGTTCAAGATCACGATGCCTTGCGCATGCGCATAGGCGCGGGAAGTGAGTTGTTAAGCAAGTCTTGAACAGGAGTTCCATTTATATGTCATAGTTATTATTGACTTATTTATCCTTGGTCCGTGCTCCGTTGCTCCGTGGTCTAATGGGTTTCACGCTTGCTTCTCACACAGGAGATGCAGGTTCGATTCCTGACCATGTACCAATGAGATAATTAATTTATCTTAAGTACATTATATGGACGTTCTAACGGTGATGGAAAACATGGTCAGAAAACCTTCGTTACTCCATAGCTGCGGCGATGGGCTAGCCCCCTGTCACGCAAAATGGAGTATTCAATAACTGGCTCAAAGTGTGCACAATTGTGCCTCTGCCACCCTAATTAAATAAACAATTATTATTCTTATGATTTATTCTCAGCCTCATGTTACGCTCACCATTTTCGCAAAATGTATTACCCAAAAATGTCTTCCATACCTTTGATCCATTGTAGGGTCCTCAAAATATCCCTTACTCAGCAACCCTTGTGTTGCCATTCGTGGTCAGACTCTGACTTACACTGGCCGAGGAAAGGGATGAAAATTCATAAACCTTTTTGAATTTCATATACCTAGTTGGGGGATAAGGAGAGGCTATTACAAACAGATGCAAAAGTTTCAACCAAAACAAAGGTTGGTTGATACTCATATCGAATGCACAGATAGCATCGAACTACTTATGCAAAGTAATATACCTATTCGCTCTGCTACTTACTTGTTTGTTGTGGAGACAGTTTCTAGGGTTCCGTAGAGAAACAAGGAACCCTTAGAGTTTTGTCAAGTATGTCTGTTCGTCCGTCCGTCCGTCCGTCCGTATGTTACAGCAACTTTATGCAGAAACTATTAGGACTACACAGTTGAAACTTGTTATGTAGATGTGATCCAATTATAATACATGGAATTGAAAATAAAAAAAAAATTTTTTTTTTTCATCAAACCTATATGTGTCGGTAAAATAACATTGAGTTTCCTGAAACCATTTTTTCTCAAAGTAAATCGTTAAAGAGACAGACCCTTCCAAAGTGAAAAAATGCACGTGTCCCCCCCTCTTACTTTTAAAGTAAGAGAGTGAAAAATCTACAAAAAATATATGCTGTGAACACACTACGAGCAAGAATTCAAACCGCCATCATCAGGGCTAGCAGCATGTGCATCCGCGGCACCCGCCATACGTGGAATCGCACAGGCCTATATGAGGATGGAGCGGCAGTCCCACACGTACTGTCTTGAACTGGAATGAAATATCTTATTTACTTAGTCGGTCCTTAAGTTCTGTCACAAGGTTTTCGATAGATAAAACTCAGCAATAAACTTTTTCTTATTCGTATTATACATGATTAAAAATCTTATTTTATACGAATCAAATTGCAATACAATACATTTTGTACGATTATCGCAATATGACAAAAAACCTTATAACTTGAGACAATCGCGAACCCAAAACACGCCGCAACTGACAAAAATACCACTTACCACAAATTTAATAAAAAAACAGTGTTCCAGGTAACCAACAAGGTTTATTTTATTTATTCTGAAACCTCGATTTTAGACCTTGCTTAACAACTAGCATTTGATTTTCTGTTAGCTTTCAGTTCCAACTGCTCCCAAAGAGAACTTTACGTACTTTTTACGTTTTCAGAAAAACGTATAAAAATGATCTTGTGGGCATCAAGTACACTACGTAAAATGTGAATATGAAAATTAGTTTTACCCAGACTTAGTTATCTTATGCTTCAAAATGAAGGTAACGGGTTCAGGGAGGGTTCTGACTAAAATCTCATGAAAGTTTGAAAGGTTTTAAGAGTCATGGAAAAAAGATAAAGTGAATCACGTACGTATTTTTGATTGGGTAAAAAAGTGCAAAATCTCTGAAGAAACTAGCATTTGTGTAATATGGCTTTAAGCATTTAAATCCAATAATCGTTCTAATTTATCAGTATTTAATGAGCTATCAAACCATATATAGTATTAAATAAAATAAAACTTGGTATTATTTAATATGCGGCAAAATATTTGTGACAGAACTTATGGACCGACTAGGTATATTCTCTGTACTTATTTTCATGAATCTTTTGCTTAATAAACGTCCTTACTACTTGTGAACACACTTTTAACGAACGTTGGTTTGAACTAAATAAAATAAGCAGTTTTAAGATATAAAACATTTATTAAAAACCGCAAAGATGACTTTGTCATTCATACAAACACTATGAAAATCAAAGTTACAACACAAACATCCAATCACATAATTACTTGCTTACAACGGAACCCTTCATGGGTGAAGCAAATTTAGGCCAAGAGATTATATAATAATAATAATACCTTGGACACTATTTACACACATTGATCTAGCCCAAAACTAGGATTCCCTGTATCTTGGGTACTAGACAACGATATACATGCTTATGTTGATTAAAATTATACTTAGATAGATAAATAACCATGACTAGGGTAAAAACTTTTCTCATCAAACACATATTTGCCCCCACCGGGACTCGAACACGCGAGGGTCACTGCCGACTCGGCCATTCAGCCTTTCGACTATTCGTTGCTGTTGACAAAGTTCGACTCAGTGGAATGAAAAAAAAAATTGCCAAAAATTTTGCCAAAAATAATTAATTTCGCATTAGGAATTAATCGTATAATCATAATCGAATGAATTGGCAAAATGAGATTACAACACTTTTTTTTCTAATGAATTGGCAAAATGAGATTACAACACAATTTTTTTCTACATAAAGCGGCAACCCACGATCTGTCATTTTGGTCTGTCTATTAAGATTCCAGAGTTTAGGTATCTTAATCCTACCTATCTATGTGTGTACTCGTATGTCTATCATAGGTACAGATGTAGTGAATAATCCTTTCCTATCGGCAAAACTCGGAACAACGATAACACCCGAATGGTGCCGATGTGTCTATGAATTACTGTATTATTAAATTACGTGTAGGTATCAAATAAATCGCATACTTTATTTATCAATGTCAAATGACAAAGACGACGACGTTTAGTAAGACAAAAACGAACATTTCCGAGAAAATACGAAAGGAAAGGATTATTCACTACATCTGTATGGCTGTTGAGTCTAAAGACATCAAAAATATATGTAATTACATATCTCTTAAATTTCCACTGTCATGTTTGGGTCGTATTTTTCCGATATTTAGATCGCAATCAAAACGGAGTATCGAATATCTGGCTAAATATAGGCGGAATTGTGCCTTAACCTCTCAAAAACCGAGGGTAGTTGAGGCCGGTTGCGGTTTTGAACCTTATGCCATGGTAATAAAATTTAAAACCTATAATGGAAAAGTGGTGTTATCTAACGCAGGTGGTATTCAAGAGGTTAAATAGATAATTTTGAATTGGAATGAGTGGAATAAGTGGCAAAATTAATTCAGTTAATTTATCCTACGGCATATCCACTATAGGTGTGCGCCGCCGTAGGCCGAACCACATATATTATTAAAAAAGGATGTTTGTAACTATAGAAATATGTACATATATCTATGTACAAATGTTGTGTTTTTGGAAAAGGCGCTAGTTTTTGATGAAATTTGCTGTAAAGGGGTTTTTGGGGCCTAAGGCATGTCCCTGACAATTGGTGGTGTATTTATGATACTTGACACAGCTTTTGCTTTTGTACTATCCTTAAATCTAGTAAGATTGAAGATGGACAGACAGATAGTGTAGTCTCAATCGCAGTATGTTGAATGGCCAAATGAATAAAGTTTTCAAAATAGCATAGCAACTTGAAATTAAAGAGTTAAGAAATTCCTGATGCCTCTCTTTTAAGAAAATATTCTATTCTTTAGTAGGCATATATCTTTGGCAAACTAGCTTTCAGCAAAGATTATCGATGATTATATAAAAATGTGGAAACTAAGTGATATGGCTTTTCTGTATAATAAATTAAAATGCTTTGTAGTAAAATCAATGATCATTTTGTTCTCACATACTTTTGTGAAGTTTTCTTTTATCGTGTACTGTTTTCTTTAAAACTTTCGGAGCCTCGAAGAGGCAAAACACACACCCGAGGGGAGGGGAGAGTACATACATTTTAATATCCCGATTTATAAAAGAACTGCATTAATTTTGCCAAATGTTGCCAAATTTACCTTATTACTATGGGATGTAATGTTAACTTCTCCATATGTTAGCGAAGAAAATAAATGAAAATAAAAATTGCATCTTGAAGATGCCAAGACTCAGCAATTGAATCATATCAGAGTGCGCCGCGTTCTAGTTGCGTCTGAAAGAAAATATTATTTTTGCTTAAAACATCTGAGACATTTCGTAAACGAATTTCGCTCGGGTCATAAATTCAGAGCGGCGAATAAGGGCTAGCCCCTTTTCACGCAAATAACCATAAAACATTAATATACAGATACACATGATACATTTATACAGGTATAGCCAAGAAGTTCAAGGACAATCCATATTTAAATGAACATTTTTGCCGAGTAGAAGTGGAGTTATATAAGTCAGCGATGACCTATGGCCTTTTTTCCCCTTTTCATGAAATATAAAGTTTGTATTGGCTCAACATGGACTCAATACTGTACTACTCGGTTTTTCAGGCTTAAAAATAAATTATAGTATCTACCTCCGTAGATATATTCAAAATCATAGCCTTGGATTAGATAAAAGAAAAAGAAGAATTCTAAGAATACTCCCCCGTCGATTAAATACGAGTATCCCCTGTCATTCCAAAGTATTAAATGTTGGAATCAGCTCAGTGATTTCGTTTTATAAATCTGTAACAAGTTGTTTCAGCTGTGTATAAACAGACGAAAGTTTAATAGACCCTTTTGAGTTTTAGGTACAAATGTAAATTTCGTCCGCGAAGATTGTAGCTATATCTAACTGTCGGTCTCTTCAATTATTTGGATTCATTCAAGCATTGGTGCCGTCAGTGGAGTTCACAATCCTAACCTTTTTTGGCTGCTGCTCAGATAAAGTGCCGCTGAAGGCACCGTGCCCACCTATGTGATGTGCGTGACTCTGATCTGACAATAGGCCAAGTTTGAAAGGTATATTCACCCGATCAGAATTGAAGACTTGGATACCCAAAAGGGCATGTTGTCAGATCAGAGCCCCGTACGATTCCCAAGCATCGCAGCGGCTCACCCTCAAGGTGGACTCACATCTAACAAAACTGCGCCTACAAACACTACTGTTGTACCAATTTTGTATTCGCAGTTCTGTTAGATGTGTGTCTACTTTTATTGAGGCTCGTGTATCAGTAAACTACGACGTGGTTGTTACGTCTGTCGTTGCGGCAGGACGAAGAATTATTTTTGACGCAAGAACCTTACAATATTCCTAGATGCCATCCCAAGAACTTACACGTTTTAGGTGAAAAAAATCTATTTTTTTTCTTCATTTTGTTTTCATTGACTAGGTATATGATGTTTTCAAACACTATGATTGAAGAAAAGGAATGTCTTCATAATATATATTTTGTCTGGGTTTGGAAAGTGTCTGCTTTAAGAGGAATAATGCTTTAAAGATGGGCAAAAGACATCTTCTACGTAACGTAACGTAACTTTCCACCTTATGGAAAACTTAATTTACTTTATGGAAAAATCTTGTTTTTTTGAGGCCAGTGATGAAAGTGAAACTGGTGTCAATCGGCAGAAAAAAATATTACAAACAAATGTATGAATTGCGTAAATGACATACCTTTCTACTTTGCGAGATTTTTGAGTTTGAAACTTAAAATATTTTATCTACACACATATATAAACCCTCTTTCTGCGTCCAAAAACACACACCAAACAATGTTATACTACTTGGTACAAACTCATTTCTTATCTGAAAATTGATACATTATGACCATAACGTTTAAATTTCGACAAATTATGACATTCAAATTTCGAACGCCAACGCTCGCCTGCGTGCCGCCCCTAGTTTGTCTGTGAAGTTGGTATAACTGAACAAGCTAAACAAGTGCAGAGCATTTATCAATGCCACAATGCCGGTAGAACATGCAGTTCCTGAACACATCAAAGAGAGCTTATGATATGTGTGTAGATAAACTAGTGTATATAACTGTACAATAATAGGCTTTAAAACTCCTTCGACTCCACTCTCGAGTTTGAATGCCGTCCGTTATGTATCAGTCACATAAACTTCTATAAACATAAGCTTTTTTTTTTATTGCCCATTTACTGCCTCGACCACCTACCGGCAAAACATGTTGCCTTTTTAGAACTTTTTGTACTTTTGTTTGTAATAATTTACTTTACAGATTGATAACCAGTTCATAGCTGGCCGCAAAAATCAAGATTTTTAAAATGGCGGAACTTAGGTGCGCTGTTCACCATAAAAAAACCACTTAGAGCCCTTTGACAGATCGCTATTTATTTTGTAAATTATTTATTTTTAAATTAATCGCTGTACAATTTTTATGGACAAGAGAGTTGGCGCTCTTTGTCATGGCTGACATAATTTTGTCACGCCGCTATTTATGTCATAGATTTAAAGTGCGTCCAAAAATAAAAGTCTTATTATGTAAACAAACCACTTACCGGAAGAAAAATACGCATTCCCTGTGTAATCACACACAATTCCAAGTAGATAATTATTGTAGCATCTGGGTAATTAAATAACATGCATTACCATTATTTTTGTAATAATACATCAATTACATCGTGAAACTAATATTTTTTGTAGAAAACCGAATTCGCTGTAACCTCAAACTTACAAGTGCCATTAACCATAACTCTGTCTTGTCTTTGTTGTTAAGGGCTGGAAGTTGTTCCATATCGACAAAAATTTGAGGTCAAAGATGACAGTCTTAATATTACTGGTCGAGGTACTATGATGAACAACTATTAATGCGAGACCGGTGCGTCAACCTTCTAACAAAACATTGTTTGCTAATAAAGCGTCTGCTGTGTTTGCGGTTGGATATTGTTTTGTGTAACTAATAAAAAAATATGTCTTTATCTGTGGTAACTTTTGCTTTAAATCTCATTGAAAATACTTTTAGTGTTTCTTTGTAATCAAATTGCAAAGGAGTTATTTCTCGCTAGTAAGGAAGGCTAAGGCAATACAATGTACACCTAATACAAACCGACTTTAAACTTGTAAACGCTGTACTTTCATTAACTTATATGTAGAAAATCTTTAATTATACATTAATTGCAACACTAACAAAATGGCGATGCATGTAAATGCTGTCACAAGGTATAGTAAAAATTGTCAAAACACAGTAACCTGAAATACCGAAAAGTGCATTAAGACATCTGATTTGAAACGGGCTTGACAAATAAAATAAAAATTCAGTGTTTCTTCTTTCTTTCTTTCATTAGCAACTCTATACGGAATAACTCAGTTTTGTTATATTGTCAATTTCTATAATCAGATTATTTAAAACATTGACATACAAAAATCGCGAAATTTCCATGTCAAGTTATCTCTAATAATATCATTCGGGACAAAAACCGTTACTAGTAATATGGTGCACATGGTTTTGGCCGACAATGAAACAACTCCTTTAGGAACGAATAAAAACTTGATGAACGCTTCCAACACTCTAAATCTAAAGTCTAGTCTGGTAACACTGAGATCGGCAAATGCAGCGACGCGCTACATTCGTTTCGTAAATGTCTTGCATTACGGATGTTTTTTTATTATGCGTTTGTTTCTACGACTCAACAACTTGGATTTCTTTGTGATTTGGACCGTGTTTATATACGTATTTACGACGACTATTTGCAAAGTTTTTATGACCCCAAATTTGCGTTTGACTGGATTCCTATTCGAACTTAATTTCTACGAGGTAAGTAAAGTCACCCTATCCAAAAAGATAATGCGGTGTTAAAGATTTCACATTGTTAGGGTAGCAAAAGTAAAAGAAATTTGTGTTACCCACATCTCTTTGATAAAAGAGGGGGATACCAAGAGCAATGTCGTGCAGTTCGACAAAGTTACGTTCGTGACTAGATTTATAGTATTTTTTTGAAAGTACAGTGCGTCTTACAGTAATTAAAATAATGCGAAGAAGGCTTAACTATACCAAGATCGGAACCTCGGAAAATATTAATATTATTCAGCACTTACATATATAATTACAACTTCGGAAAAAATAATCCAAAGAGCCATTAATGAAAGAAAAATCCCATAACACCTTCAGCGGAACCGGTCGTTGGAGACCAGAGGGAGGCCATCTATCATAAATAATTTAGACGATCTGACGCTGTCCGCGATAAGGAGGAAAGTACACCAATTCTTCCACGATCAAGAATTGCCAACTGTGGATAAAGTTTTAAGGGGGTCAATGACGACGAAGATCTTCCTTCATTTAAAAGATCCACAATGCACAAAATAAAATAAAAAAGTTGAATTTCAAATATTCTAAAAGGTCCAGAAATAGCGTGTTGCTGGATAGGCCCATTTTGATTATGTGGAGAAGAAACTATCCTGTACGTTTGACGAAAATTGATGCAACATCTAGGAAAACTGCATTGATCACGCGATCAAAGAAGAAAGTAAAATAATGAGAGTAGATGGGCTGATAGACTAAGCAACTGACACGTAAATACCACCATTTAGTATTTCTGTGCCAGACGATTCATCTAGCGACGATGATGACAACGAGAATTAGTATGGTTTGCCGAAATACGTTTCGTGGAGGGCTTCCACAGCACAGATGCAATTTTTTATTGAGTAACTCAAAAGCAAGTGTGCTCAAATCATCAGTGAGTAATGGAAAAGTGTGTCATACCCGAAAGCACTAACGACACTATATTCGCAACCAAATTTCGGCTTTAGTGCTGGTGCCATGTTATATAAACATTTGAACACTTTAAAATATGTCTATACATACTTACATACTGTATGTGTTAAAATATTATTAAAATATTTTTATTTTAATAATATTTCACTCTTTTATTGTTGCTACTGTGATTCTGTGGTCTGCTGGTACTGTGCCGAGAACGGCCGTGTAAACATCTTGATTGCGGGATCTGACGAATAAGTGATCGATACAGCTTTTAGTCACAATATTTCTAATTACCTCAATCCTTGTAAAGTCTGTGATTCCGCACTCAAGACCGTTTTCGCACAACATTTTCGTGTATGTTTGTTTAGTGATGCTATCGACTTTTAGATTAATATTCATATCGCCTACACAAATTAATTCCACAGGTAACGACGAAATAGTGTTACCGTGTTCTCGGGCCACCTTGCTTCCAGTCTTTGGTGTTAGTTAGTAAGCTTATGATGTTAGTGTTCAGACAGTCATTCATGGTCAGACATCCAAAATGTCTAGTAGGTGTTGTTATAATTTCGAAGTTATGTTTGCTTAGAGTATATATACGATAATACCTTTTTTGCGATTTACGTAATTTTTATGCATATTGTATACATCTATTTGATAAAAGGGGCAGATAGAATCTGGGATGTTTGCTTCAGTTATAATGATGACATCTACTGAAAGTTTAGAGTTTTCTAATTTTGGAAAGAAATAAGAAATTTAATCCGTGGGAGATATTGAATTTGATAGAATATTTTGGTAATGTATATAATCCGTACAATCGTGAAGTTCTATGATGTTGTTGTTTACGGCCATGTGAATGGGTTAGAGTGGCTATATAAATATAAAAGTCCTAAGTATTTATGATTGTTGCATGAAATACACAATGTCAGATTCACTTCTTATATTATGGGCTTTTGCCAGAGTGCCACCGTCCTTACACCAGACGTGTTTATACATTCCCTTGGGCTTGCCTTTCCAACCAGAAACTTATTGTGCGGTGTTAAAATATGCGGACCGAGCTGACTCCCACCTCTCCTGTGTTGGTAGGAATGATGCTGCTCATGGTGATGTTTTCGTCACGGGAGGCTGCAATCCACTGCATCTTCGTGGCTTCAGCACACAGCTCTACCTGTAGTGCTCCGGGCTTCTCCGTAGAGCTGTGTGCTAAAGCCACGAAGATGCAGTGGATTATTGACGTTTGACGTATTTGATGGCGCCTTCTGTTTTTATCTTTATTTTGGTCCCTACATGAGCGACTATGTGCTTCTGCTTATGATTCTCCGCTTTATTGACTGGAATACCGTCTATTTCGATATGCTTTGTAAGTTGTGTTTGCTCCAGTTGTAGAACCCGTTGCTCGAGGGCCACAATCTTGGTTTCATGGTTGGTGGTGGTATTCCTCTGTGTCGCGTTTTTCTTCTTCAGGTCTCTGCATTTCTCCGTGAGTGCGTCCAGCTTGTCGCCGAATTTTCCCACCTTGTCGCTGCAGAAATGCAGCGATGATGTACGGGTCTGCTGCTCCACTCTTACGATTTTATTTAACTCCTTTGTGATATCCTGCAGCAACTTTTTGATATCAACTGCTGGTCTTGCCGAGCTCAGTATGTCCTCTTCGTCGTTTTCATCTTCACTGTTGGGGACAATAAATTATATGCCTTTGGGAGATGACATGCTGGTGGCATTCGGAACAAGTCCACTCCAGGCAACCCGCGGCCTTTACTGCGGCCAGCTGTTTGCCAGTCAGGATGGTGCATGGTGGGCTGACGTGCACGATCTTTCCACATTTACCACACTCAAGTCCAGGGCACGCTATTTATCACAAATTTAACGAAAACGTCTGCACGTTTAACACCTACGCTAAGACTGTGCACCAGAGCATAAAAGTAGCATTTTTTGCAGCATACATCCAGCACAAACACGAACTTTGCGAGCATTAGAAGTGTTTTTTTTTGGCAAGGCAAGTAAATTGACAGTTTCTGAATAAAATCTTTGACATTTTTGAAACATTACTCGACAATAATGGATTTTCACAGGAAATTGCTGGTGGCTAAAACTTACCAGCAATTAATTTCCATACCTACTATGTACTTTGCTAGCGCCTATTCAAGTAGAGCGTCAAGGCCGACTTTTCTAAAATAAGGTTGTCAATTAGATTGTTAACCAAGGGTAAAAAGTGAACCATTGCACCGGAGACGGTGAAATGGGTCACTTTTACCTGAGTTAAACACTCTACTTTTCATTTCGACTGTGAGGAAAACCCATTTTCCGAAAGGGACTTGACATTTTTTGCAGATCTCCGGTTCATAAAATGGTTGTATGTCCTAAGATATCTCTCCTTAGAGCCCTGCATTGTTAATACATTGTTATACATAATACATTGTTAACAACACCTTTTGTCTGTTCTTTTATCTCATCGGGAGTTGAATCAATGGCCATGTCACTGTAATCACTTTCCGAAAGCTTTTTTAACCAAGAAAAGACACGGTATGCATGTTTAATCTCGTGTTCACACTTTTTCTATTGCAAACATTCATTGTTTTTTTTAACTAGATAAAAAAGTAAAGAACAGACACTGCCAACATTAGAATTTTTAAAAATATATATCTATTGGTTTCTTTTTTTTTTAAATATAATATAACGTAACTCAATTATCATTGACTCCGTGGCCAATCGTAAAAATAAAGAAAATATACTTTCCACCCTAGGGATGGAAAAACAATTTTCCACCCGTGACAATAAAACTTTCAGAACAAGAGAGATGAAAAAGTTATTTGTGTCATAAGGGAGCAAAATGATGTATTTACGGCCAGGGCGGTACATTGAATCCAGAGTGAAGTGAAGGATTCTACGATAGAATAATAATTATTTTGCTCCTGAGTCACACATACAACTTTTCACACCGAGTATGAGGAAAATTTTAATAAAATGCTCTAAAAATAATGAAATAACTATACTTTGAAATATACTTTCACCGCTTTTACAGTAATCAAACAACGAAAACAAAACCTTTTTTTTATAATGGCGGATAGCGAAGGATTAGGGAAAGGTCACCACAGATAAAATATTCCTGTGCTACTTTTACCAATGTGTAAAAATAATCGAATCGAATATTACAATGGCATCGGATATCGATATTCATTATGTCACAATAACAGACATCGATAGTTTTGATTTCAGTAAAACATATAATTTATTGTGCCATTTTTTTTAAATATTATGAAAATTCATAAATTTTCTTATAACGTTGTTAAAGTTGAAATTTCAAACATGTTCGTTTTTAATCGACTAAGATGAAATCACAATCGTTTTTTTTATTAAGATCTGTATTAAATTGGCACATGGCGTAAAAGCAACATGCCAATGAATACATAAAAAAGTAGCTTGAACAGAAAAGTAGCATTTTGCTCCCTCTCGTCGTGGAGCAAAACTTACTTTTCCGAATGAAAGGTGTGAAAAATGATGAACTCATTATTGAGTAATATTTTTGAGTAATGCAAGGTCATTGTAGGACGATTGTTTAATGTTGACGTATGCATATGTAAGTCCTGCAATGACTGGTTGTGGCCAAGGCTTGTTCAGTGCTTATCTCAAATAATGCGAGGAAGTTCAAACAAAGAACATACAATTTATTTCAAAATTCAAGTGATGTAGGTACATGTTTTTAAATTCAGGGTGGACTTACCGGGGATTATGTTAGTTTGATTTAAATATATGACCCAAAGTTTAGTCGGCTCAACTCTCTTGGCGAGCTCGCCGAAATATGCAAGAAAAACGTTTTCGGATAAGGATTTAGATTTTCTTTCTATCGTCCACTGAACAAAATTTTCATTGGTTTTTAAATATCTTTCTTTCTAACGATTTTTTGCCGCTTGCCGCTTCTTTAATTTCTGTCGGGTTCAAATTAATTTCGTCACAGTCGCTTACTTTCAAAAATATTTTGCTTATTCAAAATAAATGTCGTATTTCGTATCTTGCGTCATAAGTTCACATGTATTTTTTTCCATCATTATTCAGCCTTGTATTTGGAAGCCTATTCGAAATTTTAATAAAACCTCTTGATATGTTTCCTTCTTGGTTGCCACGGTGCCGAAGAAAAAGATCGTTCTATTTTTAAAAAACACTACAGTTTAGACATGCGCAAAATGTCTCAGTGAAAAGAAAAGATTGAAGTGTATCTTATCTATCAGTGAACTACTTCAATCATGTAGTTCATTAGTTCATCTAATCCACTAGATCAGAACGAGTTAATGAGAGATGCAGTTCGTGTAGAAGTATGAGAGATTTAGTTCAGTAGTTCATTTAGTCCAAAATACCAGAACGAATCAATGAGAAAGGGATGGAAAAACGCTTCGACGAACCTTCAAGAATAGTGCAACCAAAAATATGATTTTGGGGAACAGCGCAATTTTTATATTTCATTGGCGTATAGCGCACAGCGATGCCAGCGAGCGATGAATGACAAAGAGAGATGCTTTGAACTAAATGAAGTAAAGACACATTCGAGTGAGTGGTGATTGAGTGATAAGTTTATTATTCGAAATCAACTACTTCATTCCAGTCGAAGAAGGTTGTCACAATAATGCTCACATTTCCAAGCATGTTTCAGAAAACGTATTTAAATATGCCTAGACTACAGGTCGCTAGAATGTTTCATAAATTTGATATAATTTCTTTTTAGGGGCTATTTGAAGCCCGGCTAAGAGTGGAAAAAACATGCAGTGACCTCTAGTTAACACATATCACCGTAATATCGGTAAATATTATTTTATTAACGTATTAGATGAACTTAATCACTATCCGAATATATAATATACATTTTTGTGGGATGTTTAGATAAAATGTTTTAAAGGATTGTTTAATTAAAAAACACTCATTTTTCAAGTTTCATGCATAGATTTCCAGTGTTTGGGTTAAGTAATATTGTTTTATTTTGCCAAAGTATAGTTTAGTATGCAGAATGCCACATTGAAGTACAATGTGAGTTTGATGCAACGGTATTGATTTCTAACACGTGGCTACAAAAAAAAGTCAGAATGAAAATTCACTCCGCTACTCTTTTGACTTTCTAACTCTACAGGGATGTATCAAAGTAAAAGATTGTATAGACGAAGGAATTTCTTGGGAGATGCAAAATCTCTGGAATAGGCCCCGTCCCCACTCACTAACTGACGTGGCACTAATTTCCATATTATTACGACGTCCCATAAAATACTAAAAACCATTTTCCATCTAAAACTCGGGGGTTTAGAAAAAACAACTGGAAGACACGGCGGTCCCTAACAACCCCTTAAGAGATAAAAAATTCTGTTACTTTCTGTTATTATCATATCGGACGGACCGACGGAACTACAGAAGAATGTAATGATGAAATATATTCATAGAACCCATCCGTTGTATTTTCCGTGAAAGGTAGCCTTACCTAAGATGGTATATACCTATACATGCTGATCCAAATATATACGCGTCACACTGACAAAGTTGCCTCAGGTGCCTTCAATAAGCCTAATTTAATCTCGGACACACTCGCATGATTTTCGTTTTTGTAAAAAATAAAGATTTACCAATGAATATCGAAACTCGGTCAAGTGTGGGTGGGATGGGACCCGCACGAAGGGTTCCGTACCATCGTAGAAAACGTAACCTAATAATAATAAAACACAAACAAAAACAATGTCCGTACTTGGTTTCGATAGCAGTCCCCAAAGATTGCGGATCTGACTTCAATCCAATTGCGTCACCGAAAAATTAATATACTGAGAAATTATCGATGATATTTGAATGATGATGGCTTGCAAATTCGCAGCGGCAGGGATATTGGGGCACGTCTCTTGTTTGGGGACTTTTCTTAATTAATAAAATATCGCGATGTGCATTATTTGCAGCAAAAGAAATACACATTCTGTGAAAAATTCTACTCTCTACCTGTTCATTCAACGGAAGGACAGCTGTTGCTTAGTAAGTGGGGCTTGGCCCCCTTCGGGTACGGAGCCCATGAATTAACAAGGAACCCTCAAACCAAGGTGAACCGAAAAACAAAAAGGTTTTGATTTCCACGAAACAAAAAGCCGACAAAACAATTTACGCCGAATTAATTACACTAATCAAGCAGCCAGTTGAACAAAAACAGCCATACAAAATAGCTGTTTTAGTAAGACTGTTGTTCTCAGCGAATCTTTCGTTCTATGCCTGTATTTTACATGTCACCCGACCAACAGGGTCCGTATTATGTACAACATATAAAAATCGCTTAAGTGCGAGTCGGTACTCACACACAAAGGGTTACGTAGCATCGTGCAAGAAAATACCCAAAAAACACGCCTTTTGTATGGGCACCACGTCTTTTTTAAATTGCGTGTAGTTTTTTGCTGCCGTAGCGGCAACAGAAATACACATTCTGTGAAATTTTCAGCTCTCTACCTATAATGGATCATGATATAACCCCCGAAAACTGTTCGTTTTCGCTTAGTCTTTTTTGTGTGTAAATGCAAGAATTATTGTCTAAAGTAGGATTCCAACGTACGTTGTATGTTTTTTCATTTAAAACGAAGGTCGTGAGTTGTCTGGTCGCCGCCGGGTATGTCTGTGTACAGCAATCTAACGCTGTAGAGTGAGGGATACCATACCGTGGATATTTTCCCAACATCGTGGGCAAATGAATCGGCTCGGTCGGCGTTGAAGTATTTTTAATGTTGTCTAAACCTTTCATTAAGTTTAGTTTGATGTTCACGGTTCAGGTTGTAGTGTGAGACTTGGCTTATGTATTTTTGGTTTAGTGTAGTGAAGCAATACAAAATGGTTTCCACGTAATTCTAGGCTATTCGATAAAATCGTCAACTCCAGCTCTTGAAATATGCACGCAGAAAAATACCAGGAACTATGCATTCAATATACTGCTCATGTTTGTGTTGGTTTGACTAGAATATAGTGTAGTATCCTGTATACTGGGATTGTTAGATAAGACATAATTTTGAAAGTGAATTATTGACTGATTATTATTGAGTGAATCATATCAGAACAATCTCAATTGTTTGTTGGACCCCATGTTTTTCTTAATGTAAATTAGGGTTCCCTTGGATGGCACATCAATCACAGGATGGTATAAATTAAGGGTTTTGTAAATTGTAGGTATCGTTCATCATGTCTCAAATCGTAGTTCGTAGCGAATTGCTACGAGCGCTGCTACGACGTCTGCTACGTTATTTTAATGAAACCAAATATTACCCATAGTCACACACACATTGCCTTTTTTACGACTAATCTTCAGACCGCTTTGCCCAAAACATACACATTTGTGAGTAAAAAAATAACATATTTTTCGTGCAAATAAAGGAAGCCTTTTCGCATCGAATTAGTCGACTTATTTGCATACGGTTTTAAGGTCTTCATCAGGGAAAATTTAAGGCCTTCATGTGGGAAAAGCGGCGGATTTACATGAGCCGGCCTAAAACTGCGTATAGTTCAGGAAACATGAATTGGCCAAAAGTCGTAAATTAGCCATTGCCCTTCAAATTGCACAGGGGTTGAAATACTAGATTGTTAACCAACGGAGCAAAGAACTACTTTTAAGGCGAGGGTGTTTTTCTAGAGTTGAAGGATTCAAAGTACATCAATCTAGTTTTAAATTGTTTTTAACACTTAGGTGGACTAGAAAGTCTTTTTATCACCCTCTATGAGATTATGCGTAAATTAAGAATAATAATGGACAACTTATAAATAAAAAAATAATAATAAAAATAATAATACCTTAATAATACACTATTTACACACATTGATCTACTCACAAACTAGGATTCCCTGTATCTTGGGTACTAGACAGCGATACACATACTTATATAGATAAATATTATACTTAGATAGATACCCAAGCAGCACAGTTAGTGGCAAAAAGGTGCCATATGATATCAAATTGTTACGCAAAGTAAATTTTATAACTTAACGAAAGTGCTATATGGGTGGTTAGAACCCTTATAGAACCCGTTTATTACCAAAAGGAGAAAAATAGCAGCCTTTTTTTAAACCCTCATAAGGTCTATAGAAGTTCTAATTACTAGTTGGTGAAAATTATAACTTCAAGTGCAAATTATGCGGATTGAACGAATGAATTGCATGAATGATTCAGTTTGTTGATTCGTTCACCAGTTCTAAAAGAGTGGTGACACCATTGAATAAAAATATTACCTCAATGTTACAAGGTAAGTCTGTGCTGCATTTATGCGAAAAGCTGTTATTGCTGTTGTGCTAAACAACGTCATATTTTAACATGATTACAGTGCGCATGTAAGTACTGGCATAGAAAAGGAGAAAACCGGTGCAATTTGGATTTCACTGTGAAGTGCATATTATATTTCTTATTAGATTTTAACGCGCCATCGATTTGATGCAGATTATTCCAAAAAAAAGTGAAAATCAAATCAAAACATAACCTCAATTTTATTTTTTCTGTTAAAAATCTGGAATCTGAGGGTCCTAGTTCGATTGTTGTAATGTTAGGATGTATCAGATACGTGTCAAACTTACGTTGTTAACTTGGTACAATTATAATCTTCTCAAAATGTTTGTTATTTTCATTCGCCATCTTTTAATCATGGCGATCAACTTATTTACGTCTTTTTTGGAACCTGGACATCCAAAAATCACCCATTAGCCACCTTCGAAGTATCAAATGAGTGAATATTAGAACCTGTAGTAACTATTTTCTGTTTTAATCGGAGATCCGTGAGAAAATTTAAAAACCTGAATATGAAGCACAATGCATATAACTGCATATTTTTCAAATACTTTTTAAATATTTTATTATGAAATCTCTTAAAAAACGTAACTGAAAAGAAGTTTTTGTATGATTTGATCTTTATTTATATTAATTCAGCTTACAAAAACAGACAAATTCTATCTCCATTAAACATTCGGTATGAACTGTTAAAGACAGCGGGTTGTGCACGCTAGGCTTGTCTCAGGAACAAATAGAAGAAAGGGGCTTTATGACGGGGATTATAAACCGAATGCGGGTCGTTAGGGACATCATTCTGAACTTTTGTTCAGAATGATGTCCCTAACGACCCGCATTCGGTTTATAATCCCCGTACGTAAAAATTCTGTGCGAAATCGATTTGATCAGAGCAACTTTTATTTTCACTGCTCACATATCTACATTTTTGGGCCATTCGATTTGTTTCTGAGACAAGCGTAGCTGCGCAATCTCTCTCTTTAATATCTCATACCAAATTACTATATAAATAATATAAATTCACATTCGTAAGCTCAATTGATCTAACTAATTAGGTTTAATTGTGGGCTGCTAATTTTGCCAACTTTTTCTTTTTTATTTCGGGACTATTGTCAGGATCCATATAAAAGGGAAAGTTGTTCAGTATCATTGCCTGACTTTCCTGTTTTTTTTTGTGTGATACTTTAATTTACACTATTTACTTACAATGGACTAATCACTAAATTTATATTTTTTATTTCAGAATGTCGTTGTGTATCGTATATACCATCAAAGATAATAAAAAAATAGCTATATGCCCAAGCACATGGCTGCGACAAGGTATCCTTTCGTGGCCAAAACGAAATGCCAAAAGGAAATGTAAAATGGAGGATTCCATGCCCGAAGAAGATTGGGCGTTTATGCTGTCCTAATATTGAGATTATGAAAGAAAAAAGAAACAAGGTCAAAAATAAAAAAACGGGGAACACACTGTCTGAAAAAAAAAGTGGATTTAAACGCTACAAATAAAGATAAGAAAGTAAAGATGATGACTTAAGAAAATAACATAAAAATGTCCATAACAATGAAAAAAACAACTGAGGAAGATATCAGCAATACCATTGAAGAAGAAAATAAAGAAAATGAGGGTAATGCCAAAGAAAAAATTTCAAATGAGGATGAGATCGAGAAATATGACGTAAAAATGCCAAATTAGGACAAGAGTTAGCAAAATGACGGAATCATGCCAAATAAAGATGAGGCTAAACAATATGAATAATACAGAAAGAATGACAAAAGCGATACCGAAGTAATGTCAAATGAAGACAAAAGTGAGGAAACCGGTATAGATGGAAATTCAACTGAAGACGAAAATGATGAATATGATAGCGATATTAACAAAAGTGAGGAAGATGAGGATGTTGGTAAAGGTAGAAGAAAGAATGTACTACGTAAGCTTGTTTTTGTTGCTCAGTTTCATTGGCGGAAAATAAAACAACGTTGATTATCTCACTTTGTTTGTTATTAAAGAATCTAGAAACCATTTAAATAGTGTCAAGCAAAGGTATCACATATCTTTCAGAATTGAGTTCACTAAATACTAATTTTCATTTTTTATCCTCAGGAAAACAAAAACATTTCGTTATAGCATTTGTAGTTAACTTGTGTTTGAAAATCTTCAGATATGAAGATCGGATAGGGTACTGAATAATGTCATATTTATTATTGATTTTGTTACAATTCATCACTATTTTATGATTGTCCTGGACTTTGATAGATCTTATTTCCATGATTTCTTCTTTCCTATATATAAAGTATCAGTCTGTTATTTTTTCTGAAAGAACGAAATCTTTACAATACAATACTAGCTTACTAGTTTATAATTTTTCTTAACATAGGGAAAATCCTTTTGAAGTTTTTTAACACTATTTAGTTCCAGGTCACTACATTCTCCGAGCCTTTTAGCCACTTGTGCGAATGGTTTGTTGACATGTCGTAACATATTTTTAATCATATACAATTTTTTGTCAAATGGATAGGTATTAAAATCTTGTAACGGTCCATATTGCTGCACTTCTTCTAGAATATGTGTCAAATTATGAACGTTACTTGTCATGTGGTCTGCACCGTAGAACAATTTTTATTTTTTACAAAATACTTGAAGAGGTCTTTAGCTAATAGTAAGAAATTGAAGAATTTTTCAAATCATCACGGCAAAGCCTAACGACAAGAAGTGGGTCAAATAATCATTGTTTAGTACTTCTTGCAATATTACGATGCTGAAGTAGAATAGAAAAGTTCTTAATTAAGAAGCTTTCCAGTGGCCCAAATCTGTGTATTTCATCAGTCGTTATGCAGGAATCTAGAAAATTATTTACTTTTATTATGTCACTTGCCCGCCATTTTGTATCTTTTTCTATGAAATTCCCATCACGCCATCCAATAAAAAGACTTTTCATAACTCCTAAATCGATGAAATGCATGGAATCAGCAACTGGAAACGTTTTCAATATGTCTATTGGAAGACTTAGTAAGACGGAATCCTTTTGATGATGCTTTCCATACAGCTTTTTCCGAAAGTCATCATTACGTGCAGGACAATCGAGTTCCTGAAATATTATCATACGCGATATTTGGGAATATTCACCCACGTCCATGCATTTGTGGCACCCGTGTTTTCCATTGAAGAATTGTACTCCTTTTATCATGGCCCGCGCAGGTGAATCGCAAATAAAACATTTCACTATTACATTAACTTTGAAGTTTTTTATTTCTATACCGTTTTGAAGTATTGTCCTCATTTCTTCAACGAAGGTTGTAGAAACTCTTTGACATCAGAGAGTTTTCCATTTCCTACATGAGTTCCCACAGTAAATGGTTTGATATCTGCATTTTCAATAATTTTGCACAATATGGGCCAGAATTGCTTTCTCGAACTTTTACTTGCTGGCAAACCATCCATGTTGAAACATAGAGAAATAAGATTCACCTGCTCCGTACTCTTACCTAGAATGTTCTTAAGAGATTCAAAGAGCCCATTGTGCCAATATTCTCCGGGGTCTAGTAGGACTGTTTCAATCTCCCTTGGATTTTTTAAAATGTTCTGGCGTTTCTGGCTGTTTCAAAAGTGTTGGAAGCAAATGTGGTGTCATGATGTTCACAATTTTCGCCAGCCCATTCAAAGCCGAATGAGTTATTTTATTATCTATGGCCCATTCTCTCAAATCGAACCGAAATTGTATAATATCGACGTACAGAGCATCTTTTTTTTCAGTATCATTAGAATCGTCACCATCGTTATTACCATCATGGTCGCTGATACATCAATACTTGCTCCGTCTTCAGCGCTGGAATTTAATTGATTATTTACAGAATCATCATTTCACTGTAAAATTTTATTGAGTAAGTTCAGAAACAAAAACCGTTATCATGATACAAAAATCACACGTTTTCACATTACGAAATAAAAAGACCAAACATGTATCATTAAAGGCATTTTACAAATGCATGTGTACGGAACCCTCTCATGTTTACAGATGATTCATGCATGCTAACATATTTCACTCTTTTGGAACTTAGAGTTGCGCTTGGATCTAATAGTTATATTTTTTACTGCTATGCCACCAATTTTAGCAACTTATTATATTAACATATTTTTAAAGTTATTTTATTTTTACATAAGTATTAACCTTTCAATATAATCATTGCGTTCTACTTCAATTGACTGTTCGTCTAAAATTTTTTGATCGGATCCATCGGTAACCTAGTGCTCCAATATATTCTTTAATAATTCCTTAACCAGGCGA
Source organism: Argyresthia goedartella (assembly GCA_949825045.1). Lineage (NCBI taxonomy): Eukaryota > Metazoa > Arthropoda > Insecta > Lepidoptera > Argyresthiidae > Argyresthia > Argyresthia goedartella. The sequence continues at coordinate 8,065,717 of OX463812.1, read as the reverse complement.
TCGTAATTAAAACGCTTGACTTTCCTCCACTTGGCCTTATTCATAATTCAAGTTAAAGTAGTGTAAGTACTGAAAATGATTGGATTTTAACCAAAATAATATCGTTGAGTACGCGCATAAGTTAATTTATTTTGCTGTTTAACGGTTTTTGTATATGTAGGGCTACTTATAGCTATATGGTAGTTTTAAAAAATCAGGTGTCATTATCGTTCTAAATAAGTGAAAATTATTACTTTAGCTTCTTGGCGCCCCCCAAGTAGAACTCAAAGTAGTATATTAGTGCATATTAGAACCTAAGACTGCAACAAATATGAGTTCCAAAGAGGTTGCAATATATTCTATTCTGCCACTATTAGTTATTAAATACTCTAATATACCACCCATATGGAAGTAAAAGTGCCAAATAGGAGTTCGATGTTACTCAGTCCACACAGTGGCTTATCAGTATGTTTAAGAACCCATTTGCGACTATAAGTGTCATATCAGTGAATTTTAAAGCTTATTTGCCAATGTTAGTTCGAATTTAGACAATTTAGCACCGAAAGTTACGTAAAGGTGGTAAAATTCACTTAAATGCCATTATCAGTAATATTTCGTTCTCTTGTAGAACTTGAAGCTGTGCTAAGAACTACACGTTATAATCTGCACTGATATGCGACCCATTAGAGTGATTTTTGCCACCAAGTGCCACCAACCAGCTGCTAAATGCACTAATGTGCCGCTTGGGTAATCAACCATGACTAGGGTATAAACATCCGTTTTAACCAAACAAATATTTGCCCCCATCGGGACTCGAACCCGGGACCATTGGCTTCGTAGGCAGGGTCACTGCCGTCTCGGTCATTCGGGTCGTCATAAGAATAGAATAGTCATGAATAGGAATAGTATTTATTTACAAAATTGGTGACAGCAACATACTTATAATCAGAAGTTAATATTTATATTAGAACATTGATGGAAGTGCATCTTCACAGTTTTATTAGGACTGATGAATTGTAGATTTATTTACCATTTGAGAATTAGCAACAGTCTCAGAAAACGTTTTCTCGGGATTAATAGGTAGTTTCTGAGAAATTTCTTTGTTTTTGGTTTCTCTAGTTCTCTAGAAACAATGACCTGTATACAGCTTACTATTTGGTAACGTTTTAAATAAGTAACGAATGCCGTTGGTAGCAAACCTTGTATAACGTTTCTGTCACTATATCATCTGGAGTTGAACTCTCATTTTCACTACTTCAACTTCAACAATATTTTTTTGGATAATATCCGCTAACGAAATTGAAATACTCAAACAAAGGAGGCGGAATGGAATAAGATTTAGCGCAATTTTCATAACGTTTATTATTATTTGGTTCGCGTTTTGACTACTCGGATTTAAGAATTATTTATATGAAATCTTATGCAACCTCGCACACCTTAGAAATCCTGACGACTTCATCAGAATCGTCGTCATTCTGTGCTCTGTTGCGTGCGGCACAGCAGAACGGAATATTCCTTCAGCGCGGCCGTTCCATTCCGTGCGAACATTGCGGACGGTGCGTCTGGTGCGAGCCAATGCCGATAAGTGTGCGTTTCCCATTGTTTACGCAGAACCCAATATCGCAAAAGTAAATAATACACTGCCAGTTCATACTTCCTGAACTATACCTGGACGTGACGTCATAACAGCGCTCTAAGGTGCATAAATAATGGGACCGTGTTGTTAATTAGTTTCCAATCCAGTCTGGCCTAGCTAATTTCCGCGTCAAATGCATCATTGCAAATGTATTTGATTGTAAAAACAATTACACTTCCCCATACTAAACAAACGTGGTTGCTTGCAAAAATGTTACGCTTAAATCAAAGCTACGCGGGGCGGGAGGGACGAAGACAACGGGGCAGTAATCAAATGAATAATATGAGGAATATTGTTTTCAAAATCTACCTTTGCTGAGTAACACCGAATGTCTAGTGTGTATTGGCCTTACAAAGAATAAACATAAAGTAAATAAAAATAAAAAATAAGTTTATATTAAACGCTCTCAAAAGAAGAAAATAAACTTTAAATTCAATCAAACCTATCAATTAATTACATCACACAATTTATCATGATATAAAAGCTTGCTGCGAGCTTAACATCTTCTGTCAATTCAATATCACGGGAATCTTTTGTCAATTCAATATCACGCGAATCTTCGTATCAGAAGATTCGCGTGATATTGAATCACCCACTCTGTAAAATAGATAGGTAAATCTCGCAGCAAGATTTTATTTCATAATAAATTGTGTGATGTAATAAATTCATAGGTTTGATTCAATTTAAAGTTTATTTTCATAGCGCTTTTTTTAAATGTTTTTTTAGAAAAGTTCATTTTCTTTTTTTAGTTATTGCTGTGTTATTGTATCTAAATGTTTCTGAGTCTGTTCATTTCATTTAAAGTGCCATTGTTGACTGGTCGTTTTCCCGTTAATTTAGACAGTATAGTTCTTCAATAAGGAGACCTTCTAGTGATTTTACTCCTAAAACATTAGAATTGGGCTATGAAGAACAGTTTTTAGAGATATCACACAGGGAAATCGGGTATGCCGTGCTACCAGAGCGCTGTAAGGGATTAGGGAAACTCTGAAGACTAGAACCAGAACTAGAACCAAAGAGAAAAATAAACTAGAACCAGAGTACCTACTTGACAAGACGAATCAAATGAGCTGAAACTCGATAGGGTTGCGTCGTTTTGTTACAGAGTTCCCATGACCACCCTCTGGCTCTATCATCAGATCAGCTCTCCAATTTAGATATGCATGCAAAATTTCAGCTCAATCGGGGATCGGGAAGTGGGTCAAATTTGATCCGAAAGATTCCATCCGGAAAAACATACATAAATTGCAAGTTAAACAAAAGCTTTTAAAAAACAAAAACTCTGCTTAATTTTAGAATCACACTAAGGAGCTGAATTATTAGCAAGGTTTACCAGTCAGTTTAAATAATTAAAAGAATCTGACGGCTATAGCAAATATGTTTGCATTGCACATCCGTAATAAACCACAGCGTTGCGGATGTGCTTGATACTGAGGTTCGCCCGACCGATGTCATGCCACGAAGTTTCAACAAAAAAGAAATTGCTGACGTTGTAAGAAGCATGAAATGTGGCAAGTCCCACGGATATGACGTTCTCAGTCTCTAGCACATTCTCGATGCACATGAGGTTTTGACCAGCCTATTTAACGGTGTATACACCGATATGATACCTACCTAAAGATATGACAGACAAAGCACGGATGTGGCTACATCTAGGCTAGTATATTTTAGTTACTTTCATAGTGTGATGTCCTATGGTATCTTGTTGTGGGGGAAAGCAGCGGATATTCAAACTATTTTTATTTTACAGAAAAGAGCTATTCGAGAAATTTATAAAACGAACAGACTCCTTAAGAGAGCTTTTTAAAGAAATTGACATACTAACAGTAGCTAGTCAATTTATTTTCGAAAATATAATGTATGTAAGCAAGAACCTTACAACATTTTCCAAACTTAGCGATAGCTGTAATGTTAACCTAAGAAATAATCACAGACTATGTACGCCCCGATTTAGACTCGCGAAGGTTACCAATTCTTTCAAGGGTCAGTGCATTCTCTACTACAATAAGATACCTCTGGAGATTTTGAAATTGTCATTTGAGCAATTTAAAAAGCATGTTAAAGCGACTTTGTCGAAAAAGGGATATTACAATATTCAAGATTACTTAAATGACAGGACTGTATGGGGTTAATCTGGCTCAACACAGACCTTGCTGTTAATAATTTTGTAATTATTTATTCCTGCTTATTAATCATAACAATAAAATTTTTCATATTTGTATTAGTTAAGCACAACCTATTTTTAAAAGAGATCTAAAAAACCAATCTGTGAGAGTTTCTACGCCCTTCTATTCCTACAGTGGTCCAATGTAGAGAAGAGGCAAAAAATGACGTTTGCTAAGTATATGTAAATATCTACAGTAATAAAGTACTTTGACTTTGACTTTGACTTTGATGAAGAAAAACTAGCCCGGTGATCTGTCCAGTCTCGCTAATTACAGACCTATATCCCTCGGGACCACTGCTAGTAAGGTGTTTAAGTGACCGCTGCAGCCCGAGCTATGCAATAGTTCAAATATTGACGAGGCGAGAGTTTGGTTTCCGTCCCGGTCTATCGACAGACTCCGCTAATATTACATTAAAGTACACTGTTACTACATTAATAAGGACACGTCAGTTTGCAAGATCTGAGTCTGGCGTTTGACCTGGTCAACTACTTGATTTTATGGAACTAACTGAACCAGTTAAATATACCCACTTATGTAGCGGATCTGTTGAGATATTTTTATGAGAACCAAACCGACAGCGTGCGATGGGCGCCGCACACCCCAGTGAATATAGACTAGAGTGTGTCGTGCGTCAACAGGGGCTAACCTCTTCGGACCTTTTAATCTATAGATGAATGGGCTGTTTGAGGAGTTGAGGGGCACCAAAATCGGATGTCATATTGATGGAGTTTTTATAGAGAACCTGAGCTGATGATATGATACTTCTTAGCCCCTAAATCAGCGCTCTCAAGCATCTGATTATACGTCTAAATTACTTGACTAGTCAGGGCATGAGATATAACACAAAAAATACAGGGGTTGTGGTGTTTCAGGCAGGAAGGGGTCCGGAGACGGTGCCCTCAGCATATCTAAATGATGGGCCAGTCCGGGTTGTGCATCCGTTCAGATACTAAGGGAACAACCTCTTAGAGAATCTCAGTGGAGACCTGGAGCTCGAGCGGGAGCGTAGATCACCGGCTATGCGATGTAACCTGTCAGTTATGGAACAGCCAGAAGGTCTTATAACGCCGTCAGAGTAATAATACAATAATGCCTTACGTAGTCTTTAGGACTACCGAGACATTGTAGTACATAAGTAAACTACTCATGTAACTGTAGTGCGTCGGGCACGTTCGTTAATGCCGGGGTTCGAGATTTATTCGCGCTGTTGAGATACAGGTTTTAAGTATTTTGGTAAGCCTTTAGACGGTCCGAGACTGGTACCTTAATTTTTATTAATTCAATTTTTAGAATAATTTATGGGCCTCTGTACGGACTGAGATAAACAATTTAATTATTTACATTGGCACGTGTCATGCAAATTTCGAATGCAATTACGAACAATTGAGGCCATAAAATTATTATGGCCACCAATTAGCCTGTTTCATGCCGCGTAGGTGACATGTTGCTTATTGCCATGTTATTGTCAAGGGAATATGGTCCTTGCTTGTTGTGCCCGTGGATATAAATTAGGACTGGTGTGGCTGGGATAGAGAAGCGTCAGGGATGGATAGGAAGCGTGAATGGTATGAATGGTTTATTATAGGGTTGCCATTTCTATTCTTCGTAATTTGTTTCATTGTATTCATTCATGGTTAGTTATTGTTATAAGGAACAAGAGGGAATTGTTGAGAGGTGTTACGGAGGTAACTTACTATGGTTCTGTAACGCAAGATGCTTCTATAAATTATAATGAGAAATAATAACCCCAACATCAAATATAAATAATTTTAGCATACTTTTTAGCAGCACATTGAAACATGATTGTTGTTTTTATTAATTTTATTGCTGAGATATTCATTATAATTAAATACTTCCTAATTTGGTAGCATTTCATTACCATCAACTAAGTAATTAATTCATTAATAAAAATGAATTTTCAAGGGCACCAAACTGAGAAAACCATTTCGAGATAATTGTGTTCTTGACTAAACTACGATATTCCCATATTCAAAATATATTATGATCGCCCAAGTGCGGGTTGTAATTGCAAACGACGGGTTCCGTACCATCGAACAATAATGCTTACCACTAAAATAGTAAAACAAAAACAGTAAGAGAATAGTATGATGTCCTACCGTGGATTCGAACCCTGAACCCTAAGACTGCGAAAGCGATATCAAACCAATTACGCTACCGCAACCATGTAATAAGCCATGAAATCTACGAATTTTAATCATGGTTTGTTATATCGGTTGTTAAAACACGTCTCTTATATGGGGACCCCTTTAATTTAATAAATAATTTGTTACTTTATCGGCAACAGAAATAGAGGTTCTGTGAAAAATGCAACTAACGGTTCATTAGATAGAGCCCTATGACGGACGGACGGACGGACGGATGGACAGACGGACAGCGGTGGCTAAGTAAGAGGGTTCCATTTGGCACCCATCGGGAACGGAACCCTAAAACGTAATTTAAAAAAATCTGTCAACTTCAAATTAACTCAAAAATAGGAAATAATATTTTGACGCATCATTTTTTGGGTATGTGTATCTAGGTCCACGGCCCTTTGATGTTGGGAAAAAAGCCGCCCGTACGGCAATCGTATCTAGCTCCACAGATTTTTGTTAAGATGAGACGATAGTCAGATGGTTTGGAATAAAAATCTATTGTAAATCCTTTTCCATCAATTAATACGCATCTATTGGATAAAAACCCAGCTATAAATATTTTTAATAAAAACATTGTATAACCTATACCCTTATACTATGGGTATATGTTTCTAAGTCCACGGTCCTTTCATCAAAGTCAAAGTCAAAGTACTTTATTACTGTAGATATTTACATATATTTAGCAAACGTCATTTTTTTTGCCTCTTCTCTACATTAGACCACTGTGGGAGAAGAAGGGCGTAGAAATTCCACAAATTGATTTTTAGATCTCTTTTAAAAATAGGTTGTACTTAACTAATACAAATATGAAAAATTTAATTGTTGTGATTAATAAGCAGGAATAAATAATTACAAAATTATTAACAGCAAGGTCTGTGTTGAGCCAGATTAACCCCATATAGTCCTGTCATTTAAGTAATCTTGAACATTGTAATATCACTTTTTCGATAATTAATTAAATGATGGGTCTGTATGGGGTTAATCTGGCTCAACTCAGACCTTGCTGTTAATAATTTTGTAATAATTTATTCCTGCTTATTAATCATAACAATTAATCTTGTACAAAATGCCACCCATAGTGGAATTGTATTTGAGTCCACGGAATTTTTAAGGGTTTTATTTAAATGAAAAGTACCGTTAGATAAAACAATTAAATAGTAATTTGAGGTCGGTGCCAGGCTCTGAGAGCTCTGTGAAGTTAGCAGTACAAAGTCACAGAAAACGGGGCTCAAATACAGGGGATTTTGAGCTTTTTTTGAGTTCCCAGAATACGATGTTTCAGAATTTGAGCTCGAGCGGTTTACGAAAAAAACGCAATAAAACACCAGCAGTGCGAAGTCCGAGTAGAGAGGTGAAACTCGCATCGCATTTGGGCATGATTTTGAGCTCCCAAAATATACAATCAGAACATCTCTAACTTAAGTAGTTTGCGAGAAAAATAAAACCATTTACACAACAATATCATCTAGATAAATAAAATTGATATGTTTTTACACTTTTTATCAAAACTACTAGAGCTATAAATCTGAAATTTCGTATTCTGGGACCTTAACATAAGCTAGCAATGCCCTGAATTGGAGTACCGTTTTCTATGACTTTATAGGTGTTAATAATATTCATCATACATACATATTCATCAACTCTATATCCGATGTCCTTTCTTATTCCAATCATCTCTACACGGATGACCTTCAGAGCTATCCTCACTTCTCTCCTGATGATGTGAATTCCACTGCGGAGGCTTTGAACCCTTACTTGGCTGGTATTAGTGGATGGGCACCGTCATTTGGGTTGCTGGTTAATCCGGATAAGTCCCAGGCCATGATTATCGGTACCAGACACTCATTTAACACGTTGCAGCAACTGTCTGTCCCTTCTGTAACTTATAACGGTAGGTACTGTAATCATGTATAGCGATAAAGCTAAAAACCTGGGTGTCATCTTCGATAATCAATTGTCCTGGTCAATGCACGTTAATGAGGTCAGCAGGCGAGTTTAAGCAACCTTTACTTTCTCAGAAGACTTCAGAGCTTTCTTCCTCGCCAGACCAAAACAACTCTCGCTCAGTCCCTTCTCCTTCCCCTTATTGATTATGCTTATGTTTGCTCGGTCAGCGCAAATAGGGAACAACTGAACAAACTCGAACGACTTCAAAATCTCGGGATTTGGTTCATCTTCGGACTGCGCAAATATGACCACGTATCTCAGCATCGCAGGGAGCTGAAGTGGCTACTGATTCGGCTTCGACGGGACTCTTATATCTTGTGTTTCCTTTATAATATTTTGTGGAACCCTAACTTCCTGCGTGATCGCATCGAATTTCTTTCTTCAAGCAGGCCTCGGAGAATTTATACGTCGTCTACGCTCATAGCTCCAGATCGCTCCAATGCAGAATACGAGCACGGGTTCGGAATGAGCTTCCCTGCACTATCAGGGACAGTCCATCTCTAAATATACACAAAAACCGGCTAAAGAAGCAGTTCTCCCTTTCAGTTAGCTATACATATATATATGAGTATGTATTATTGTATTACACGGTTTATATATATCGTTACTTTGTATTTAAGTAAGTGTGTATGCAGTCTATTTTAGCAATTAGAGTTATCAGTTGTTTATAGTTTAAATTACTCGTAGTATTTATAGAGTTTTATTGTACGCGCAGGTCAATCATCACCCCCCGCTCAATCATCACCTTTCCTACCATCTTGGTTTGCTGGAAAAAATCTCTTTTTAGAGATAAGCTTATGTTTTTTCTATTATAAGTTATCTGTATGTCTGTTTTGTGTAGCACAATAAAAAAATTACGAAATTACGAAGTAAGATATCAATAAACCGACCGTAAAATTATTACGCAGGGATACCTAAAGTGAAGAGAAAAGTCAAATACACAACAGAAAGCAATTGATACCGTAATCGGTTTTCATCGAAATCACAAAAAAGAATGAAATGAAAAATGTTAATCTAAGTATTCCTATTCACTTTCCGAAGTAAGTCAACAGAAGTAATAAAGCCGGACCCCGCCGCGTCGCCGCCTGTGTCGTAAACTGGGTTACCACATTTTAAATTTTTGACAAAAGGGAAATTAATAAAATACATCTCTTCTATGGGTACTATAGGATCGGGTTCCCTATTTGATTTCGAAATACTTTACTACGAACTTCAATATAGCGATGACCATATTTCTGTGCTTTGAATGCAATAAGATAAAATATGAAATGCACGCACTCGGTTGACCAGAAAGGTGAAGACATATTTTAAGGGGGCTATTAGAGGCGTCGTTCTGAATATAATGAAGATTGTAAACACTATGAAAGTAACGATACAGATTGTACAGGGAGTAATAGAAAGGTGTGGTCATATTTTAGGGGGTTGTTATCTGCATCAGTATGAACAACTTTCACTATGAAACCGCTTTGATCAGAGCAACTTTATTTTTCCTTTCTCCATACAAAACAGCTAATCGCCCGTCCCAAACTGTATGGAGAAGTGAAAATTAAAGTTGATCAGAACAAATGGGTTTCATAGTGAAAGTTGTTCAAAATGATGTCCCTAACAACCCTTATAATATGACTTCACCTTTCTGTTACACCCTATATATCAGTAATTTCATTTTTGACTATTCTGATTTGAAAGGAGAAATACAGTGTCTCTGTATTTCAGAACTTACTACCAGTATTGGTATTTTATGATCCACTGCCTACTACAATTAGGTATTATGAAGTTTTACATGACAGCATTTCTACCTGAGAAATTATTCCCATCAAAGCGACTCAAAATGCATACATTTATGTGATATATGACATATCTCGTGACAAATTCGATTGTCGAAACATATTTCGACGCATTGCATGTGCCGAATGTTTCTTTTGGGAATGTTAATGGCAAATGTTCGTTACACGTTGTGTATGTACTTGGCCCTGACATGAAACATGTTATTACATAAGGTATGTCGGCAGTCAGCACTCTAAATAGCCTTTCGAGTTTTATAATTTTATATTTTTATTTCTTACCCAAATTAGGTCCCTCCTGTTAAAACTTATAAAGCATTTCAAAGATCAACCCACAAGTTACAGAACAACGCGTAGTACCAGTATGTAGTAGTTTAATTATGTAATTGACGACGAGCATTGCAGAAATCAGAGGTCTTATTTTACCTTTAAAACCTAAAAATAGGCGTCTTACGTATAAATTATATGGCTCTTGCCACTCCCACGTAATCGTGGAATTCTCAATAGAAGAATCGACATCATATGTTAAAATCCGTCAAGCCTTTTTAGCAGAAGGCATACGCTCGAAAACCATTGCCCTCCTCCTCGCACTGAGTAAAAAGTACGTCGTACCACCAACGTTCTGAAGATATTTCTTTGACCAGCAACTTCAGATGCAAAGCAGGTTTTCCCCTTCCTCAATAACGGGCAAACCGCGCTTTAGCACCGGCCAGACAGCAGAAAATTGACCCATATTGATGCATGCATGCATGGGGATTAGGTATCTTTTTTTGAACCGGTGAGCTTCGCACCGCCCAAAATTTGATTGCAACATAAATAATATGGTATATACCCTATCTAAAGCGTCGCATTGGCGCGAAAATTAGTAGGCAATAAAATTGATGGTCGTTATCGCCGCTGTTCACTCTCACGCGAGACATACCGAGACTAATTGTACTATCCCATCAACCCAAGTTTGCAACTCGCTGGAATGCAATAACGTCAGAGATTTTGAATCGTGATTCAAAAATTAAAGCTTTTAGGTCTGCTAGAAGTACCTTTGAATGTTGATGATCGGTGAGTAAGTCAGTCAGTGAGTCCGTGACAGAATTAAGGACCTTTGACGTTCCGTAGTTTTAAATCTAATAGTTCAAATTGAGTATAATTTTAGGATAAACCTAGTTATGTTGAGTTCTCTTTGCCATAAAAATGTCAAGCTTCTAGCTGTACCCACAAAGAAGTTAACGGGGGGTCGATAATGCCCTGAATGGCTTTGAGTAAAGCATGGTAATAACTGTGCTCGACGCTTCAAAACAAAATCACATCGTCCCGAAAAAAAAAGTCATCGTCGTAACTATTAAAATACTTGTCCAAATATTTTAATGTAATGAACTCACGATATTTTCTATCACAGTTATAAATAACATTCGTACTTAAGATAAATTTAAGATAATTATATCATTGGTACACGGTTAGCACCGAGACCTGCATTCCATGAGACCATTCGAACCTGAATCACCTGCGTGAGACGCAGGCTTAAAACCCACTAGACCAAGAAGCTCAACCCAATTGCTCAAGTATATTCTGAAATTTTTAACAGAAGTCTCTATAAATTACCACAAGTTTGTATAGCTAAAATCAAATTATTTTAGAACCGGAAACTGAAAAAATTGCATCATAAATGTTGGCAAGTTAAACCTAGAGTACTCGCGCTATGAGCATTTTGCCGCCCGGGGTACCTACCATATTCGTGTTATTTTGTACACGATGCATTTGGAAAGGTCAAGCATCCTAGTAGTTGCAGCCCAGTACCTCACCTCCTTGTTTTAAAAATTAGAATAAATTCAGTGCGCGGGTGACGCAGGAGACGGCACATTGCTCACTGCGCGACTACTCACGTAAGTAAAGTTTGTGGGTCTGATTTTTACTGAAGTCGATATATTATTAGTTTAAATTGCGTGCAGTATTGCTTTAATAGAAATATCATATGAATATTATTTTTTAGTTTGTTTTGTTTAATTATTGGGCGTTATTGGATAATATCTACAAAAAAAATCTGACCAGTTATTATTACGACGAACATTCTAAAATCAATTGCCCTGGCGATTCGACCACATATCATTAGAAGATCTGACGTAGACACATTGCAGAAACAGCTGTGGTGTCAGGATTGTTTTGCTAAAGTACTTGGTGTAGATGATGAAAAAGTTTTTTTTATAAGTAATTGTAAAGAGGTTTAAAAAAACCAATCAATTTTACCTAAGATTTCCCAAAGCATTGTTTTCTAAATTCTAATTTTTTTATTTAAAATTAATAAATGTTTCTTACCCTGATATAATCTTATAACTCATATGTGCTAAATACATAGAAAACATCAAATACTAAGAAACAAATATTCATGCTAATCACACTAATATTTGCCCTTACCGGGATTCGAACCCAGGACCGTCAGCTTCGTAGGCAGGTTCACTACCCATTAGGCTAAACCGGTCGTCGAACAAACAACAATGTTTGTAAAACGCACAAAAGAATTTTACAGGCTAAAATCTAATTATTTTCTAACCGGAAGCCGAATCTATTGCACTAGAAATTTTAAAAGTTGAAATTCATGACAATCACTTAGCCTTCAAAATTAAAATTAATCCGCTTACAGAGTTGAAAATTCAACAAACTATACCTAATTATCATTAAAATTATCTAAACTTTAAAAACTAAAGTATGACTCATCGGCGTTGTGCCGAAATATATATTTTTTGGAATGTGCTAATTAAATTAAGCCTTTCAATTTAATACCCAACGCGGCACTGTTCTAAAAACTTATTTTGTTTAAATCCAGTGCTTGCCCTCTAGACGTCGAATTAGTGAATTTAGTGTGATGACACATGGCATTTAACCAGTGGAATATAGAGATGGTTCTACCTAAGATACCTAATTTGTTAAATTCTGATTATATTTTTATCTATACATATCTAAGAAAAATATTATTTGAATTATAAAACAACAAACAGATGAATTAACAAACAGATACATTGATGATGTATCTGCCGTGTCATACGAAAGCCTACTCATCTATACTCACCCTGCTTAGTGGAAATTCAATAGACACAGTCCCGATCCCAAGACCATCGTCGTCGTAGGGCTAAGCAGATACAGGTACAACTACACTCACACCACTACACAACACATGCAACCTACACTACTTAAACAACCGGAACACCACATCTCAACTTGCAATAATATAAATTTAATTTGCAAAACTAAATCAACACTAGTTACATATGTGTATAACTAGTTTTGGTCATAATTTCTATATATAAGTATAATCGCCAAGTACGTTTGTCTTATAATATTTAAAGAAAAAAATGTAAATCCGTTATTGGCTAATGTTAAGATTATTTTTCTTGCCTTACATAATCGTATTAGCTGTGGATTTTTTAAGATCAATATATAAATAAATAAAAATAAATAAATAATAATAAGTAGTCTGAATGTTCTGATGATAAAAGTGAACAAACAAATATACATACATTCTCTGTAGTCGGGCAATAAATAGAAAACACAATTTTCGTAATGTTCTGCAGCAGCAATTGTTGTATTTATTTTAATATGGTTGTTTCACTATCACGAACCAAGTCGTCATATTTTCCGATACAATTAAGGGCCTTAAGGGGGCCTTAAATGTAAACAGCCTTTGGGGTTCTCCATTTTTCATCTCTTTAAAGTGTTTGTAACCTCTCAAAAAACAGGCTTCCACGTCTGTCCATCACGAGGAGACTGAATGATTTCTGGGCAGCAAGCAGGTTGCAAATGACTTGGCTTCGTTGGATATTGTCCGCCTCACAAAGCACAATTATGTAGGGTTTTTCCCAGCTCAGCAAATTCCCAACTCAGCCAGTTTTCAAAATCCATAGTAAGTTTTCCCAACCCAGCCAACCAAAAAAGTAAAAAGCAAAAATATTATTTTTATATTCCCAAGTCAGACAAAATAATTTCTCTTACATTTTTCCCAATTCTGACAAATCCTTATGTATCATTTAAGTGCAGTCGCGATTATATATTTTGGCTTGATACATGGTAGTGAGTCGTAGCTTGTTTAATATACTTAAAACGAAATGTATGTACCACATGTAATATAAAATAAAATGTGGCTTTTATTACCGTATCGGACAGCTGTGACAACTCGCTTTAGTGGTATTCATTCACGACGGCGCTATCTGCATAATTCTCTTTTATTGGAGCTTTTGATGACGCCTCGAAACCCTTTCAAACGCATCTTACGCGCTAACTTACTCATCATAAACTATCAGAGCAGGTAGCAAACTAGCATGTAAGTAGTGCAGAGGGTGTGAGGCGCCCGCGCACGGTCGTTATCGATGTAAACAAAGATTCAAGCACAGTAGTTGCGGTGCTGTGCGCTATTGTTATATTTCACTTCACTTCTTTATCATTATATTGTCGTTATCGACTAAAGTCATGCCTACCCCTACACATGCCCATATAGACTTCATATGTCCTACAGGTAGGTGGGCGGCTCATATCGCTGATTCTAAACACTTACAAGAATATTTTACCAGTGAGAGGGAAACTTCTGTCAATCAAAATAGATTATGAATAACTGGCCAAATGTGTGCCACCCCGCTTTGGAAATAGTGTGAAATACAATAGGTTTTGTCGTCGACTGTACCTTTAAAGTAAATATGTATTACTTGTTTCGCTTGGCTGAGTTCGGAATACTTTTTAAATAAAATAGAAAGGTTGTCTGAGTTGCTGGTAAACCCCAGTAAGTCCCAGGCGATTATTATAGGTACTAGACACTCTTTAAACGTATTACGACAATTGCCCATACCGCCGGTTACCTATGACGGTACTCTAATCGCCTACAGTGACAAGGCCAAAAACCTGGCTGTCATGTTTGATAGACAACTCTCCTGGACTAACCATGTCAGCGAGGTCAGTAAGCGCGTCTTTGCCACCTTTCACTCACTAAGACGGCTTCAGAACTTTCTGCCCCATCAAACAAAAATTACTCTTGCTCAATCTCTTCTTCTCCCCTTGATCGATTATGCCGATGTTTGTTGGGCTAGCGCCAACGAAGAGCAACTGAACAGACTCGAGCGACTTCAAAATCTCGGGATTCCGTTAATCTTCGGACTGCGCAAGTTCGACCACGTCTCGCAGTATCGCAAGAAGTTAAAATGGCTGCCGATCCGTCTTCGTTGGGACACACACATCCTCACTCTTCTATTCAACATCTTAACCAACCCTCGATACCCTAGCTTTCTCCGTGAGCTTTTTCAATTTCTCCCTTCGGCTCGTCCACGTAGAACTCACGCGGTTTCCCTGCTCTCTATACCTCATCACAACACCGTCGCATACAAGCACTGTTTTCGACTGCGGGCGATCACTCTCTGGAACTCCCTTCCCTGAACTATCAGAGATAGTCCATCTCTGCCCGTCTTTAAGAATCGTTTGAAGGAGCATTATCTTTCTCTATCGTAGATTTGAGCTTTGTATATATTAGTTTATTTGTATATATTAGGTGTTTTTATATTTTTATATAATATTTATGTACTTGTGTATGTAGTGTATCTAGCAGTTAGTTCAATAGTTCAGTAATATATGTTGTCGTGTAGCGACAAGAACCTAACCAGAACCTAACAAGAAACAACAACCAGAATAAAATTTAGGAATGACAGTTTATTATGTTAATTTACAATGATTATTTAAAAAAAAATGATATGAGGATGAGGATGAATGAGGTGACACAGGTTTTAAAAGATACAGGTACAAAAGATATAAAAATTGGAGCGAAGGACACGGAGAGTAGGAGGGCAGAACAGGGAGCACGCGGCGGTGGTGCCCGGAGCCTGGAGTAGTTGCGAGTAGTTGGAGATCCAGAGGTGGTGTAGGAGGTGGCTTGAAGGCAGCAGCACGTCAGGGTATAGATGGTTGGAGACGGCAGCACGTCAGGGTATAGGTGGTTGGAGACGGCAGCACGTCAGGGTATAGTTGATTGGAGACGGCAGCACGTCAGGGTATAGGTGGTTGGAGACGGCAGTAAGGCAGCAGCAGTAAACAGTAGGCGACTCAGCAGAGGCTCGCAGGATACCGGGGCAGTGCGGCCCCGGGATAAGGCCTTTAGGTGATGCTTCCTCTTCAAGAGCTGAAGCGAGACTCTTCCGATTTCAGCAATGTTCCGCTCTTATACCCTTTTTGGAGAGTTCTAAAAATTATTTAAATTAAAAGCAATTTTTGTGAATGGCCAAGAGGGAAAAAGTATTTTTGTAATAGTATTGAAGTAAACATATCGGACCGCTAATGAGTTTGAATGGACATTGCCATGACAACCAGATAAACAACGATATCAAAATATGTCAGATTTTGATTTCAGGCTCGTAATAGAGAAAACAACAAGATAACAATGGAAATTGGGACATTATCGATATATAAAAAGGTAGCGCACCAGCGCGCACGAAGCACGAGATTGCAGAGTTTCGGAGAAAGCCAAATACAAGGTCACCAAAGGTAAACCCCTTCGACATCGATTTAAAAGTGCTGATAGTGTGAAAATACGAAGTGAAAATGATTTGTTATTGTGTTCTTATGGTTTAAAACGTTACAGGGTCCTATGAAAATAAAGGTGATACGAAATATCCAGCTGTGAGATAAATGCAGACCATCAAAGCAGATTGGAAAATGGCATGTAAGTAGCATAACACTACAATGTATGTATCTTATCAGAGCACATAGGTCTATCCTGTATTTTAAATTATTCTTATCAACCTTGGGTTTGCTGGAAGAGATCTCTATTTAGAGATAAGCATGCCTTTGTAGATGTCCTTTCTGTTTATTATATCTTATGTTGTTTTATGTGCAATAAATATATACGAAATACGAAATATACGAACTGTAATAGGTAGAGAGTTGTTTTTTTAACGAATATGTGTTTCGGTTGCCGCTACAGCAGCAAATAATGAACTAAACGCAATTTAAACAAAACGCACGCAGTGCGGTACTGTGTTAGAGGTAAATTACAGAAAACACATACGTAAATAAAAACCGAATAAATAAATAAGAATAAACGTAAATATAAAGAATGAGCTCAGTGGTCTAATGGGTTTCACGCTTGCTTCTCACACAGGAGATGCAGGTTCGAATCCTGACCATGTACCAACGAGATAATTAATTTATCTCTAGTACATTATCGGAAGTTCAGTGTTTCGGAAGACGCTTTAAGCTGTAGGCCCCGGCTACTATCGCTACGTGGTAGTGGTCGTAAATCGACTCCATCATCCCGCACTGAGCCAGCGTGGTGGAGAATGGCTTAACCTTACTAGTAGCCGGGTAAAGGCCTGCGCCCCTCGGTGGGGACATTAATAGGCTACGTTTGAGAATTAATAAACATTTAATACAATCTCATACATTGCTTCTGGCCCCACACTAGGATACCCTGTGTCATGGTAACCAGAAACAGTGACGTCACACACACAGCCATGACCTGGAGATTTTTTCTCTTTATTCCCAGCCGGGGATCGAACCCGGGACCTTTCGCATAGTAGGCAGAGCCACAACCGCAGCGCCACAGAGGTAGTTTAGTAAAGAATAGGTCGGAAGGCCTGTCCAGATGGACGAAGATTAAAAAAGAAATCACACAACACTTATGTCAAGCGAGTCGACCAAGTCTTTGCGTTAACTGCAACCGCCATCTAGTGCATTTCGGATCTCACTATAGAAAATGCTTGCTAATAATAAAATATAGTTAATTTACATGTTCGTCGTTTTACTAAGTTTTATCTCTGACTGTTTGCGAATGTTTAAAACATTTATTAAGGTTAATACAAAGTAAAAACAAAACGTCAATACGGGTACACTTCAAAGCAGTCGGGTCTTTGTCTGTCAATAAATATGCTGTAACCTTGAAACGACTGATGAATCAAAAAGAAGACTAAAGCTGGACTACATCAACAATTTTGGAAATAATTATTTAAAACAATACTAATACTGTTACCTGGGTTTACTTACAAACGATAACGAAATATGCCTCTAGCAACACCGGGTGCATGTGCCACAGGTTCAGTAGTTTTTTGGTAAAGGTCCACTGGAAGTTGAAGTGACCATAGATTATAAGATTAATTTAAGATACCAACATAAAAAGTTGACGAGGAATGGAATACATTGTGTATCGCTGAGGCGTTATTTCACGCTTGTAAATTATACATTACACTATGTTAAAGCCAAAAATGCATGGCCTCAATGCTCCAAGCTCCATGATGAAGAAAATATTATAGTTAATTGACGTAACTTTTACAAATGAAATAATGTAATTTAATACTCTGGTAATACAATTAAGTATACAGAAGTGCTATGTGATTAGTTTTACGTAAACGACGACTCTGTTAGCAAGAAGAAACCACAGTTTATGGTCATGCTCACTTAAATATCTTTGCTTGCGGCGGCTCTGTGTAGCGGGTTGCTCCTCTCCCTCAAATGTGGAAAGGAAGCATTTAATTATCTACATATATTTTATATATAAATTTAATAAGCGTAACTGCTGGTCCACATCAACCTGCTGCTTTCCGACAAGTCCCGACAGAAGATTGAAATGATGATTTGAGCTTCAGGATTTGATTGAGCTTCAGGTGTTCACCGACAAGTTTCCATCTTCTGCCGCTCAGTCCGGGCCAGCGGGCATCCCTGCGTCCACATCGACTGCACCTGCTGATACTGCGCGGGCGCTTGCCACCACTGCCAAACGTTCACGCAGAGGCCGAGGTGGACCGACGACGGGGGCGGCTAAGGAGTAGTTCGCCGACAACCTGTGTTCTTCACTTCAGTTCCTCCGTCATTCGGTCGGATTATGCCTGCGCGCAGTGGATTTTGTGTGTATTTTCTATTTCTTGTAAAGCTGGGCACATTTTTTCTTTTTTATTTCTTATTTTCTCTTCCAACCCTCGTGTATTTCTTTGTAATTAAATCCACCCACTGTCAGCTGTAATTTTTGAGAGCGACAGTTTTTTTTGTTACTGTCTCTGTACAATCATTCCGTATGGCATGTAACGAAATGCAATAGCGAGATTTCGTTTTGATTTTGCAACATTCTTTTGCAGTTTGTTTCTGTTTTTTTTTTGCGATATAATTATTGCAAGTAGATTTCTGTAACCCTTGATTTTTTTTCAGTGAAAGATTTAGTTTAAGCTTAGAACCGAAAGTAATTTTTAAGTTGATCCGAGACCCGAATGGCAGAGTTGGCAGTGACCCTGTCTACGAAACAAAGAGCCCCTTGGCTTGATCAATGTGTGTAAATAGTGTCCAAGGAATATTATTATTATTATTATTAGATCCGGTTAGTATAATTTGATATTGAACTGTGCTAACACATCTATTAATATTAATTTATTTTATAATATATATGCAGACCTATTTAGTTTATGAATACCTTAAATAATTTTAATGATAACTTTTTTTATAGTCTTTTTTTTAGTGCGGGAGGTGGGTTGTCGGCAGATGGCTCTTTGTCTGATAATCTGAAACGCGTGTTCTTGAACCTTGGCTCTAATCTCAACATCGTACACCAGACGTAATGACCAGAGCATTCACGCCAGCTACGCTGATCTTTTCGATTCCTCGTTGGTCAGAGTATTCATGGAATCCTTGTCTCCGAATCTTTCTTCAAGCCATCTCTCTCTTCTTCCATGTATGCTCTGCCAGGGTTCAGGCTCTTTCGGAACGATAGAACGGGTAAGGCTGACGGCGGCGTTGCTATCTAGCATCGTTGTGACATCTCCTGCAAAGTTATCAGCCACTCGCCCAGCCTATACTCTAGTTCCGCGGAACACTTATTTTTAGAGGTATGTCTTCGTCACAATAAAGTTCTTTTAGGTGTTTAATAAAACCTCTCTCTTTATGTATAATACTTTGAATCTTTTGAAACTGTCCTTAATTACCTGTCGCCTCTTTACTTAACTCTTATTCTTGGTGATTTTAACACCTGTCTCCTTAAAAATAATGCTCGATCAGACAAATTGCACTCCGTTGTTAATTCCTTTAATTTACACATTCTTCCCCTTGATGCCACTCACTTTCAGCCTCACTGTACCCCCTCTCTTTTTGACTTGATGATAATATCTAACCCCACTAAGGTTGCCGTTTTCTTTTCCTACCATGAGTTAATTTACCTATCCTACAAAATTAGGCCCCCCAAGCTTAGATCTAAGTTTATTGAAATTCGTGGTTTCAAAGGGTATGGATCTCATTTACCTTAAATCCGACGCCTCTTACATAGATTGGGCCCTCGTTCTGGGTAGTGAGTCCGTTGATGGGAAGGTCCAGAACTTTAACACAATTGTCCTGAGTTTGTTTGACAAATTTGCTCCTGTCAAAAAGGTTAAAGTTAAACACCTTCCCGCTCCATGGCTTACTGATACCATCAAGGGTCTGATGGCTAAGACGAACCGTGCCAAGATTAAATACAAAAAGGATCCGACCAATGAAAATCTTTTAGCATACAAAAGTCTTTGTAATCGCTGCTCTCGTCTGTTTCGAGATCCCAAACGCTATCATATATTTGAATGTGTCGAGAGCTACTCCCCTGCACAGGTTTGAAAATTTCTGAAGACTCTATGTATTGGTAAGTCCCAGGACCTAACGGTTGGTAACATCGACCACAACGGTCTCAATATTTTTTTGCTGTCCCCCTGGCCAGATGGATCCATCTGTCGAGGATGCCACACTCCGTAACTTGCTTTCCAGGACTGTTTTGTCATGTGTTCATCAAAAGCCGTAGGCAATGACAAAATCTGCTCTCAAATGTTGACAAGTGTTCTTGGGGAATTGCTGCCGGTTATCACTCACATGATTAATGCCTCACCCTCTGATTGTCACTTCCCTAGTCAGTGGAAACGTGCTCCCGTGATCCTCCAAATTAAAACATCCAACCCTGCTTCCTACAAAGAATTTAGTCCTATTCCTTGAATCCTAAGAATCACCTTAATTCTTTCCAATCGGGCTATAGGCCGGGTCACAGCACTACCACAGCTCTACTCAAAGTGACAGATGACATCCAACTTTCAGAAGGATCAGAAGAGGATGTCTGTAAACCAATAAACGAATAAACTTTTGTGTAATAGTATAATTCAAGTGCCACACTATACATGTACTATGAAAAAATATAATAAAAATAAAGATTAAGTGAAATATGATACAATAATCCAACGTTGTGAATAGTGTAAAAGTGACAAAACAAAGGTGTTAAACTAAATCAAAAAATTTAATAGCACTATATTACCTAAATATCATAATCAAATATCAATAACCAATTAACATAACATTAATAACTGTGATTGTTGTAACTAATCGCGTCAGTGCAAAGTCCATTAACGACAAAGTGCGACCACCTTCAATTACGCTACAATATAAACATACTTTCATCAAGCATCATACATGCTTCGGTAGCCCAAACGGTTAAGGAGGCCGTCTACGAATCACTGCTCGACGACCATTGTTTCGATCCCTAGCTTCGAGGTTTAGTTTTCTACTTTAAAAAAAAAGGTGCACAGAACTTACCACACTTACCACGCACGAGATCCGAGTTCGATTCCACTAGATTAGAATTTTTTATTTTATGTTTTTAATCGTGAAAAAAAAATAAAAACATACGGAAACCAAAGATTTCCTGCAAGATGAATCAAGATAGAGACAATGTCACCTTCCGAAACAAATATAGAAGTAACTCAGTGAGCGACCTGTCTAAGTCTATTCTGTCTATTTGAAGACAGTAACATGAGTTTACCCCAAACATCCTTTACGTGTAGCCAAGATATTATGTTAAATGAAGAAATCGGAAAATTAAAAAATTACCTAAAAATCGCAGAGACTGAAACTTAAGCCTAGAAAACCAAAAACTAAAATGTGACCTAGAGAAATCACAAAAACTGATAGAAACATATAAAGTCTTCAAATTATCCGACACTCCATCAACGCCGATGTCAGCACGTCATAGGAAAAAGTCAAGGAAGGAGCTTACAGAAAAAAATGAAAGGCTACAGTTTTGCACTCAAGTCAACATCAGTGTTAAAGATGGACCTGCAAATATGGACAAACAGAATAAAGAACAAACACAGAAAAATACGGAAGCTGAAGACCCTGACAAGCAGCTCAACATTGACAAGGATGATAGCAGAGACCCTAAGGGACGAGAAAATATGGAAGGTCATCACCCTGACAAGCAGCTCAACATAGATAAGGACGAAAGCCGTGACGCTAAGAGACAAGAAGAAATCACAAACATTGGACATGAAAATCAGACACGAGTATTTCAAGAGACTATAATACACACACAGGAGGCAAAAATCGACACAGAAATAAAGAAAACATGTAAAGATATAAAAAAGAAAGTCATTATCATTGGTGACCAACAAGCTCGAGGACTTCAAAAAGGGCTGCAAATATTACTGGGCTCTCAAAATTTGGTTACATGCTTTTGTTCGGTGCCGTGTATGTTGGAGCCCCCTGGCCTTTGCCGTTCTGACGGTAAAAGGCCCGACGGAATAACCTTGGTGCCTTGGCAAAAAGGCAAATGTCTCCTCTGGGACGCTACATGTGTTAGCACTTTTGCGGCTTCGCACATTAGTCGCACCATGCGGGCGCCTGGAGCTGCGGCTGAGCTGGCAGCAGTGCGGAAGAGGGACAAGTACTCGGGCCTCTCAAATTATTTATTCGTTGCTCTTGCGGTGGAGGTGGAGTGGAGTGCGGTGGAGCACCAACACCCAGTAGTGTTGGTGCTCGGAGGCCAAAACCTTTTTTAGGGAAGTGGAGCGCCGCTCACAAGAGCGAGGTCTTGATCCTCGCTCCGGGTCATTTCTGGTGCAATGGTTAGCCATAGCTATTCAGCGCGGCAATGCGGCTAGTGTTATGGGTACATTTGCACCTGGAGTGGCGCGGGGCGGGTTATTCGATACTTAGCTTTTAATTTGACTTAGGTGATGGTAAATTTTAGTTCATAATTTCTAGTGTTAATTGTATGGCTAATTAAAATGTATTTACTATAACTCTGAAATAAACAGTTTGTATGTTTATAAAGTAAGTATTATATTTTACTGGTATTTGGTATTTTTATTATTGCACTAGACTACCCTTTTCCGTCTTAGGTATCCTATCCTGATAGGTTTGCTGGAAGAAAACTCTGTTGAGAGATAAGCTCGCCTTTGCCTTTTAATTTCATTTTATAATTTTCTGTGCAGTAAAGAATTGTTAATTGTGTAATGTCAAGAGGGTGATGACTGGTGCACATCCATGCTCGTGAACGGGTGCTGCTTGGGGGGGGGGGGGTCCAGTCTGTTTTCTCATATGTTATGTTCGTTACAGCGTTTGTTTGTTCTTATTTATTTATTTTGTAGAATTGATATTTTGAGACCTCTTATTGGCACTTATAGATACGATGTTAATATTTTGGTAAGATTATTATATTGTACATTGTAGAATAAAAAATAATGATGACGAAAATTTAAAATATGACTACCCCGTAGAGTTTCTTCTCTGTCGGGCGTATTTCCGAAACACTGTTGGAGTTAATGGAGTTTCCTTTTCGTGTGAAAGATTCAGACATGACCACTTGAAAGGGAAATTTCCTTTTTCAAATTCAAACCATAATCAGTTACTCATTAGTTTAGTTGATCATATTTGTTTTTATTTTTTATTTTTCTCTTTGTGTAAGTGTTTGAGTTGTAAAAGTGCATTATTTTTGCTAATATAATAAAAAAAAATATATGTGTGAATTTACGTCTATTAATGCAACATTATTATAAACATAAATGTTCTGTCTTGAACGATGATCGCGCCTTAATGATATTGATAGAATACACTCCCACACCTACACTCACACACCCTCATACACCATTCAATCAGCAGTTCACCATATTGTCAGACCAGTTTGAACAAAATTTTAACTTATTATTTCTTTACTTTACTGTATTATTTCTATAGATAGGTTCATATTTATATTTTACGTTTGTATTGTTTCGTAATTGGCATTTCAAATTTTATTTTTCTAATATATAATATTGTGTTTTAATTGCTGTGAAACGTGAATAAATAAATATGAATAAATAAATAAATAAATATTGATTTTGATAGAGAAGGCGGCGTATGAATGAAACAACCGATTCTAACGAGTCCGTTAGGGACACTATTTTATTGTAAAAATAAAAGAATAACAAGTAAGCAAATTTTGTAAACAAAGCTATTTTCGCTGTATGATCGTACAAGCGTATTGAAAATCCAATTTTTAAAAACCTTCAACTTTTCGTCCCTTACATATTATTAGCCCCTCGTCTGTGGGGGGGTATGGTGGAATCTGGCATTTTTTTTAAAGCAAGTTATAAATCAACCACTGATGAGAGGTTTAATAAATTTTGCCCTAAATCTCATATTTACAACGGCACCAAAGAAGTAATTTAATTAAAAAAAGGGGGAAGAGACGTGTTTTTTTGCGTTATTTCTTGTACTATGGTACGGGACCCTTCGTATTCGAGTCCAACTCACAATACAGGTTTTAAACAGTCAACCATCTACTGATCAGTATTTGCTGAACATTTCTGGTGAATATTTATGTATTCCTACAGTTCTGGTAGCTTTATTGGATTACAGGAGTTTTTCTACGATCATAGAATGAAGTTTTACTGTCAAGCCAGAGGACGATGTAATTTAAATAAAATATTAAGATAATCTCCAATTAATTTTTGGAATGAATCTTTCGTCTCTCGTCGAATAATACGCTTTGGGGTCACTTAAATGAAGTCTTCCAGTGCAGCGAGCATTTTTATTTCACTGAGGATTATGTGAAAGAGTTGTATTTTGCATCGGAGTGAAATGAAAATGTATTGTACCACTCTCTAATGCAAAAAAACCGGCTAAGAGCGAGTCGGACTCCGGGTCCCGTACCACCGTACAATGGTAGGGATGGTGTGGAGTGAAAAGTTTGTATTTAACATAGCAAAATGTTGTTTACAATGTTATTGGTTGCGTTGTATTGCGGCTACTTTCACAGTCCATGTACGTAACCAGGTGCATTCATAAGTTTGTTTGTTTGTATTCTTGTGGTATTGAAAGAATTGTTGTATGGGAGCCCCCATAAATATTTGATTTATTCTGTTTTATAGTATATGTTGCTATAGCGGCAACAGAAATCATCATCCTGGGAAAATTTCAACTGTCTAACTAGCATGGTTCATGAGATACAGCTTGGTGACTTACGGACAGGCAGACAGACAGACACACAGACGAGCAGCGGAGTCTTAATAATAGGGTCCCGTTTTTACCCTTTCTATATGGAACTCTAAAAAACGGTCATTTTCGAATACTTTGCTTCAGTATCATAAATACCACAAATTCACACGACAATGACGAAAAAATATATGAAAGATACTATTTTTTGCAGTGAAAAATATCCAGAAATCATTAAATTGTATCTAGCGTCTATCACTCAAATTTGAACACGGCAATTTGTGAATCAAATTAATGCGAGGGAAATTATAACATTTTATTTTACACTCGATACGTAAGCCATCGTCCCTGAGCCGGGCGTAACTCTCTGAATCACGAAAACTGCGATGATATTTGAACGATGCTGAATGGTAATTAATAAGGGCCAGGGATATTAAAACACATCTCTTGTATGAGGATCCACTTCCCCTCAGGTACTGTACTCCAAAGAAATCACCTGTATGCAGCCCCTTGTCTCATAAAATGAGACACAGGACCACTACTCGTTATAAAAATGACTTTCTCTTGATTGATCGATCTCTTACGTTTGTAGTTGTGGGCATTATTGAATAGCGGTGCGCAATTGTGTCCCTGCCACCCCCCCTGGGAAAGGGCGTGACGCTATGAATTAACCCCCGACGAAAAAGGAGGGGTGTAATAAGTTTGAAGCGTCTGTCTGTATATCTGTCTGTGGCACCTTAGCGCTCAAATGGGTGGACGGATTTTAATGCGGCTTTATGTAAAATGGTAGTTAACTTCCCTACGGTGGTTCTTAGCTATGTTTAATCACAATCTGATATGTGATTCGAAAGTTATCAAGATTTTATTCATAAACATAAACATATATATACAGGCATATATATATAATATTGCTTCAGGCGCCGAACTAGGATTCCCTGTGTCGTGGGAACCAGAAACTGCGACGTCACAAAACTTCAAACTTATTTTTTTTTTATTCAAAATAGATTCTTAGGGACATTTTTTGAATGTCATTTGAATCTATAAATTCAAGAAAAACTACTACCGCTTCGGAAAGTGTGAGGAAGCGGAGAAGAAGCGGCACAAAAAATTCGTTCCCTGCAACATACCTACCTACTTTTCTTCTCCATTATTTTTTTTCAAAAATAGTTCTTGTGTTACAATCGTGGCTCTTGTGCTGCGCTGAAAAATCAGAGCTCCATACCTCTTTATCATTAATGTAATCATCTATATAACCTGTAATATGCATTGTCAAAAAGCCATTATGTTATAAATAACATAATTAAATTAAATTTCGTATCTGACAAATTTAATATCTGTTCCGGTATTTTGTTATAGTTTCGTATACTTATGCCCGTTTTCACCAATCATAACCTTACGTCCACCTAACTAGGGAACTCCTAGCTTAAGTCGTCACCACCATCCCGAAACATAAATTCGTTTTTACTGTACAAAGAAACACCTAACAACTACGGGCTACTTACATAAGTGACGGTTTGTATATGGTCTAGTGTGATTCAAGGAAATTAACCGATAAACACATTTTATGTGTTTTTCGTGATTATAATGGATAATTTAGCTAAATCTTATGTTTTATTACACATTCT
Source organism: Argyresthia goedartella (assembly GCA_949825045.1). Lineage (NCBI taxonomy): Eukaryota > Metazoa > Arthropoda > Insecta > Lepidoptera > Argyresthiidae > Argyresthia > Argyresthia goedartella. The sequence continues at coordinate 8,039,230 of OX463812.1, read as the reverse complement.
ATATTGATTCCGTAAGCAATATGTAATAATTGTGTAAAAATACAAGAAATCAGATGGCTTTTTGGTGAAAAAATGACTGTCAAATCCGGTGTTTTTCATTTTAGCGCGATCATTGAATTCCAGTTGAACTTAAATTATGGCAAGTAAAAAAAGAGCAGTTCGTTGAGATAACCCAAAACGTCCTACAAAATCTACATCGTCAAACTTTGCGAAACAATCGGGCCTCTCAAAAATTTGAGGCCACCTCGTAAGATTTGGATTTGCCGTCAAGAGCTTCAAAGTCATCAATAAAATCCATAAAATTGTCCATCTTACTGATTTTACACAAGGAAACGTCACTTAGCGCTAGGGGCTCGATGTTCGGCCTTCCAAATTTAGGGGGACCCCTAGCAGCATAGGTGAAACTTAAACGTTGGTGAAAGCGAAACACCCGCAAGCCCTTAAAAAGAGATAAGTGTCCCCTAAAAGATACGGATTGGTGAAAACGGGACTGGACCCACAAATGAAGTTCTAATTATAGCTAGTATTTAGTAAGGTTGGTCAATTTTGTTTCCGCCTCTTATGTTATTTCGCTTGTGCCTGTCAACATTTTTAGTTAGGCTATTTATGTTCTTCCTAACGTACATGATATTTTCATAAATACATATATTTACACGGTACAGTCAGAATGCTTATTTATTTGAACAATTCTTTTAGGGTGTCACAACTGGGTGGGTTATAAATTGCTCTTTTTTAGAATAAAAATTGAGTTAACATCAGCAGCTCGGCCCCAACTTATAATTTTTTAATATCACATATTTTTTAAAGAATTAACATAAGGCATAGTGAATGTTATACATTTTTTTTCACATTAAACACTAGATTATTAACATTAAACCAATTATGAAGTTGTCTTAGAGCGTTATTTACTTCGTTATAGTTTTGTACATGGCGATCTACTTTAAATATAGGAGATGAATATTTAACAAATTCTGAACCATGCAGGACAAATCATTAATATAGACCAAAAATAAGAAAGGACCTAATATGGAACCTTGAGGCATGCCAATTTCCACTCGAGATCCTAATGATTTAGTTCTGTAAATCTGAACCTTCTAAATTCTATTATCAAAATAAGAACTCAACAGGTCTAGGGCTTTATTTTTAATACCGTAGTATTTCAGTTTTAAAATTAAAGTTTCATGATCTACGCAATCAAATGCTTTGGAAAGGTCCAAGAAAACACATACGTATAAACATCCAAGACCTGTTTTTTTTTCATCTCCCGAGCGAGAGGTCCGAAGGGTCCAAGGGATAGACCTTGGACCCTTCGGACCTCTCGCTTGAGAAGCACAGCCTCGAACACTACACCACGAGTCGTCACTTAAAGTTCATTGGTTTGTATGAACGCTTGCAAGACTTCAGAAGGCAAAAAAACTAGCCATTGATTTGGATACATATTTTTTTAATTACTATAATAATTAAAACTCTTTATTTAGAGATAATTTTTTGTGTGGGATTTAAAACGTCTCCTTGATAGCATTTTTTAGCGGTAATTAAGGCTTGAGCGTACTAGGGTCTTTTACTTATTGTGGTAATCTAAGTTTGCTTAAACTATGTTTGCTTACTAATGAGCTCAAATGTAAAAACTACTTTATGCTCTTTTCTTATGTCATATAAGTTGCTCGAAACCAAACTAAAACAAATAAAAATTGCCCAAATAATAGTGCGTTGTCGAACGCGAGGCCAGCCCTCAAACGGCTAATCTCTCTTAACTACTGAAGGGATTACTATCGGAGCTTAACCGGTGAAAACTTAGTAAATGAGTTGAAGTCTGCCCTCGAGCAAAGTGTTAGGGCCGACTGAAAGAACGAGAGTTAGCACTGTCCTCGGTTTAACTCCGTATAAATGTGTATGGAGCCTCGGGCCTCATTGTAGAGCAACAATAAATAGCGAGTCCCGCCTTTTCACATATGGGGGTGGCAGAGACACATTTGTTTGTGCAGATTTTAGTAAAACAGAAAACACAAGGAGACATTTAATTAGCAGACCATCAATCAAATGACAGCTTGTATATTACTTCGTGGAGTCACCACGATTAAAGAAGAGTAAGCACTGAAAAAACAATAACCAATACAAAAAATAAAGCAAAAAAATAATTTATTATTTAAAATCATATTCAGGTGGAATAGAGACGGAATAAAAATGGTATGTTGTTTGCGGTGCAACGCGTTCACCACCAGTTTTTAAGTAAAGAACAGACATAATATATGTGTATATAATATACCCCATCAGGCGGCACGGGTCTTTACCCGGATACGAGTAAGATTGAGCCATACTCCACCACGCTGGCTCAGTGCGGGATGATGGAGGTTTGTCGGGCTAGTGGCAAACCCGACTGTCAGATATTTTTCAAGCTGCCCTATTAGGGCCTCTGATCAACTTTACGACTTCTAACACCGAGTAGCGATAGCCGGGACCAACAGCTAAACATGTCATCCGAAACACGAAAGCGTCCGAAACACATGTCACATAGAAAGGGACACCCATCCAGTACCCGTCTCAGCCTTATGTTGCTACCCGGACGATCGTTTCCGATGTGCGAATACCGCTAGGCCACGGAGGCTTCAGATATTAAAAAGAATTAAATAAACAGGGCGTTACAGAAAGATGTAATCATATTTTAGGAGGTTGCTAGGGATATCATTCTGAACAACTTTCATTATGAAAGCAATTTGATCGGAGCAACTTAATTTTTCACATACATCATACATACAGTTTTTGCCGGGTTATCAGCTGATTTTTATGAAGAAGTGAAAATAAAGTTGGTCTGATCAAATCGGTTTCATAGTGAATCCGTATAACTAATAACAACCCACTAAAATATCACTATACCTTCCTGTTGCACCCTGTTTCGATTGGTAGGTAAGTACTCATGTATCTGGTAATACTTCTGTAAGCCCCCACGTATTTGGTAAATCAAATCGACCAAAATTTGCGGATAAGTACAATATTACTACCCTACCAAGCAAACTAGGAGCAGGTGCCTGTCAGTCGTCGTGTGCGTGCGTGTCCGACTCGTGCTTGACCGTTTTTTACTTATGAATACTAAACGATTGGTAGCGCGGCCTAAAACGTATTGAGAAGTGGAAAAAAGCTTTGATCAAATCGCTTTCTTAGTGAAAAGTATAACATGTACCTACATATAACTTGACTTGTGTCTTCATAGTGAAAATTCTTCAGATTGATATCCCTATTAACCCTTAATCACTTGACGGCTGGACCTTGTTATGAGGCATCGCGATTTTGAACCTCCTGCCATGGTAATGAAATTCAAAACCTATACGGGAAAATAAAATCCTTGAAAGACTTCCGGCATTCCGAGCTTAAGTTAGGTTGGACCATTCCATCCAATAGAGAAGCTTCGGTTAAGATAATTATACCGTTAAATTCCCATTACAGTCTGTATACTGCAGCAGAATCGTCACCCGAAGGTAAAGTGCAGATTATTGTATTAACATAACCCAGTACCGGGAAACCTGGGACCGACACCGTCGCTTACCTGGAATTTATCGGGGTGCCCTTTATGCTGATAAAGGGACACTTGATTACCTTCCTGGTCTACCTACTCTGAGGTTGGTTTGCGTATGTGGACGGCGCGGAGCTGTCATTATGGGACGAGGTTATTCAAATTCAAATTATAATTCAAAGTTCTATATTGTCTTTAATAGAAATAGTAGATGGTACAACAAGGGCATAAAACAAGCCATCAAGATTAAGTCGAGGATACAATGGGTTTTAAGACCGAGTTATACACTCTGCTTTTCACATTGACTGCGAGGAAATAAAACAGTGACAATGTAAAAATTTAAACGTTCGTAAAACAATAAGTTTTGCAAAGAAAACAACTAAATAAAAGGAAAAAACCGGTCAAGTGCGAGTCTAAATCGCGCACGAAGGGTTCCGTACCACCGTTCAATGGAAGCAATGGTGTGGAGTGAATAGTTTGGATTTTACACAGCAAAATATTGTTTACAAAGTTAATGGTGCGGTTACTTTCAAACTCCATGTACGTAACCAGGTGCATCCATAAGTTTGTATGTGGTATTGAAAGAATTGTTGTATGGGAGCCCCCTTAAATATTTCTTTTATCCTGTTTTTTTAGTATTTGTTGTTATAGCGGCAACATAAATACATAATCTGTGAAAGTTTCAACTCTCTAGCTAGCTAGGTTCTTGAGATACAGCCTGGTGACAGACGGACGGACGGACGGACGGACGGACGGACAGCGGAGTCTTAGTAATAGGGTCCCGTTTGGAACCCTTCGGGTACGGAACCCTAAAAAGAAAACTCTTTAAAAAAACACTGGCGGGTTTGTGACGCGTGCACCCTTCGGGCTAGCTCAGCCTGGTCCATGGTAGACCTTTGCACTTCTACAATGAGCGTAATTCTACCTCAAGTTTAGGATCTAGGTAAGTAGCAACACTCATGTGGGAAACATTCAGGGAATGATTTATTTTACGGTACGGTATTCCTAACAAGGTCCTGCAATGTTTATTTCATTGACTAAAGGTTACTATCCAAATTTCAACTAATACATAATCTACGCTAGGCTAAGTTATTTATATTTATTAGGAAAGACGACACTGATTTCCTCATGAACTACCCTTAGCTTAGCATAGTTTACAAGTGAAACGGAATGCCCACGCTTTTAGTGGTTACGAATTGACGTTTATCTTTGAAAACTGGCGTAATGCTTTGAAAAGTTCAAACCTATATTAATCATTAGAGGACAGGTAAACGAACAAAAAAGTCGTGTATCACGATTATTGGTAGTTTTTTTTAAAAAGTTCATAATTTAATATTGTTATTGCAAACACATATTTTAGCAGTTACATTAAAAGAAAACACTTATCTTATCTCTAAAAGGAGATTTCTTCCAGCAAACCAAGACACAATAGGAAAAAGTACCATGAAAGGCGGTAGAGCACAAAAATGAGTATAAATTAATACATTGGAATAAATGAAATACCTTTAAAATACAGAAAGTAAGTAGTGTCATTAAACATAAACTTTATGAATAATATTATATACAATAACTTTTACGAAAGAGACAGGTAGTACTCTTTAATACTGTTCTTAAAAGAGAAAAGAGTGGGATAAGAGACAGAACTTATAGTGCAAGGATGTGCGATTCAAAGTTGGGCTCCCCGCAACCTGAAAGTGAGCTTATATACGCAGCGGTGTTATGCCACAGAGTGGCTAAAAGAGAGACATTGTGAGATCTCCGGTACCAATCTCCTGAAAAGACATACTGAAAGCGGACACAATCACACATACGGTCAAAGAACATTTAAATGCATAACAACACCCTTAATAAACAGCCTCGCATCTTCGACTTAAAAAGAAGATAACTCACTTCAACATGTCCAGAGTATTGAAACATTTTTTCACTTCCATTATAAGATTGGAATGAACTAATAAATAAAATAAGATAAGCAGCCTGTGTATGCGGCGACGTAGGGAAAACCGGCGCAGCGCTGACCTCACGCACACAACGGCGCTCCGAAAGACTGCTTGTGCCAATCGAACGCACGCATATGTACATACCTACCAAACGTATTTCATTACTTGTTTACCTGTTGTAAAGTTCTTACAGTTAGACAACTCTTTGTTTACTTTACTAGCACTAACTTATTTATTTATTTTCGGAAAACATACAATTTTAGCTACCGAAATAGTAAGTTAGAAAAATAGAATGCCTAACTTACTATTACGGTACATACCATTTAAAAGTTTTCACACATTACATCTAAATTTACAACTGTTTACAAAACACTTATTATTTTTACAATATTATACTTAACTTAAACAAAAACTACAATAAATGGTTTTCCAAGATAGCTAAGAAACGCCGTCAAGCCAAGCCTTAGATAAAGAATTGCGGACTCTGTATACCGGTGAGTTGAAAAGGTCACACTCAGGCAAGTTAATATTATTGACAGTATTTGTGGATCTGATAAAAAAGGAATTTTAGCTGTAGTTGGTAGTTCATTGGGGGACATTTAATAGTTTAAGGTGTCTACGAGAGCGCGAGGGTGTTATTATGCCCATCTTATGTATGACGGTTGTTCCAATTTATTGACCAAGCGCCGTAATGATAGGGTATGTCCACAACCTAAAACTTTCCGCACCTGCTTTGCTCACAGATTCTTTCCTTTCCTTGGACCTTTGCTGTATAATAAAATCAATGGAGAAACAGACATTTACTCTCTTACCTCCTATGATTTCAAGAAAACCATTTTTAATACTCTTCAAATTCTGAATTATGACCAAACAGAAGAACTACTAACGACTTACGACTATCCACTATCGATTAGGTGTTTAACATAAAATTATATATATCCGACCTCTTATATTTTTTCTGTTAATAATTATTTGCGTACTTTTTGTAAATGAATCTCTATAACATACTTTGTTTTGCACTCCTTGACATTATTATAGTAGTTTATGTGACTGCTACATAATGGAGGGCATTAATACTCGAGAGTGGGTTTATGAAACAAGCCCAAGGCGAGTTTCATAATAATATCACTCGAGAGTTCTAATGCCTAATTATGTACAGTTACATACACTAGTTTATCTACACACATATCATAAGCTCTCTTTGATGTGTTCAGGAACCGCATGTTTGACCGGCATTGTGGCTCTGCAGTTGTTTAGCTTGTTCTGTAGTGCCAACTTCACGCAGGCGGGCGTCGGCGTTCGAAATTTGAATGTCAGTACCAACTTCACAGACAAACTAGGGACGGCACGCAGGCGGGCGTCGGCATACGAAATTTGAATGTCATAATATGCAGAAAAATTACACACTACAGTCATAATGTGTAATTTTACAGATAAGAAATGAGTTTTTACCAAGTAGTTTAACATTATGATATTCGTAACGTGCGGTTTTTGTACGCAGTAAAGAGGGTTTATGATACGTGTGTAGATAAAATATTTTAAAGAGTTTGGTACCAAAAAGAATAGCAAGTGCCTGTAAACACCTCACCACACACCCTCTCACACACACTCATTCATAATCGCGATATTCAAAGAGAGGTCTCTCTTACACACACCAAAGCCTATGTAAATTTAACTCTCTTTTGTCGTTTATTTTTACCTGATTTAGCTGTACTTGGTCATACTGTAATTAGTAGGAAGAGCGCTGAATCCTGAAATACAGGTTAACCACCTAGCTCAGGTTCAGATGTTTTCTGTTTTTACTAGAGTTCAAACAATGCTTTACATGTATTAATTAAGCTCAAACCTGTTCTAGTGTAATACCTCGTTATAATAAATAATTATTGAAATATACTAATTTTATGATTTACTTTGATATTACGTACGCCTAATACATTGGTGACACTGCGTATCAAAGACAAACTACAAATAAAATAATTATATATAAGAGATGGGTTTTAACACCACCCGCGTTACAACAATTCATAACATGATCCAAATACATGTATGATCTTAGATTTCGCAACTTATCACATGGTTGTGGTAGCGCAACTTATCACATGGTTGTGGTAGCGCAATTGGTTTGATATCGGTTTCGCAACTTATCACATGGTTGTGGTAGCGCAATTGGTTTGATATCGGTTTCGCAACTTATCACATGGTTGTGGTAGCGCAATTGGTTTGATATCGGTTTCGCAATCGTAAGGTTGTTAGTTCGATTCCACGTTCGGATATAATAATTATATATTTTCTTTTTGTTTTATTATTTTTAGTAGTTAAGGTTTTTTGTACGATGCTACGGAACCCTTCGTGTGCGAGTCCTACCCTCACTTGACCTTTTTTTTTACAACCTTTCAAAACCGCCAACATGAAAATTTATATATCAATTTATATATGACATTTTAAAGTAGTACTCTTATGTGTGTCATCTCCTCTAACGAGTTAAGTAAGCTTCATATTTAAATGAGTAATTATACGTAGGTACTCTAAGTTGTGGTTTTCAGACGCAGTGTGTATTTCAGAATTAGCTATGTTTATGTGTGATATCTCGCATCTTATGCAAATGAAATGCATAATCCTAAGCAGCCTGAGAAAACAAGACGAACTAAGTTAATTTTGTAAGACAACAAGCTTGTTTTTTTATGATAAAAACACCGCTAACAGACAATGTCCATATAACACCGAGTTTTACCAAACTTTTATGGAATATTTTAAAGTAAAAGTTGAACTTGACTTAAATTACAAATTTCACTAGCATAGACGTAAATATTTAAAACACGTTTCAATATTCAATATTAATGTTAATACAAGTTGGAAAGTATTAATACAAGTTGGATAAGAATATTCAGAATGAAGCATTAGCTCCTACAACCATCGTACCTAGATAACTAGAATCCAGTTTTGAGTCTGGTCTTCACTGTCAGTTAACATAACTTATTGCATCGAGAATCCGTGCGCGTTACCCTAATGTGACTACATAATATTAACACTACTCGCAGAGGTGGTAAAGACAATATCCCAAAAGCATTATCCGTCCTCACTCAGCATAAGCTAATAGAAATGTGTAATAACAATAACCTAAAGTTACAATAGATCACAATGAGTTCGTTCATTTCGGTTTCGTAATTTTACTGGTCCCTCACCGCTGATTGGCAATAACTATTGGATGAAATAGAAATTCAATTTGGACAGCCATTTTGTGAATTTTTTCTATACAACATACCGGTGCTGCTCCATACGAGGAATAGCAATAGGTATACCTACTCATACAGGTTTATTGTTAACAGAAACCTATTGATATATCGTGCTGCTGCGACCTCTGTGGCGCAGCGGCTGTGGCTCTGCTTAAGATGCGAGAGGTCCCGGGTTCAATCCCCGGGGTAAAGAAAAAAAATCCAGGTCTTTGATGTTTATATGTGAGTGACGTCTCTGTTTCTGGTTCCCACGACACAGGGTATCCTAGTGTGGGCCAGAAGCAATGTATGTATATGCATGTAAATGTTAATGTTAATTTGATTTAATTTCATTATCATTCGGTGTCAGCAATTATATTTTTATAAGCAATATTTATACTTAATCATAACGACCCGAATGGCCGAGTCGGCAGTGACGCTGCCTACGAAAACAAGGGTCCCGGGTTCGAGTCCCGGTGGGGGCAAATATTTGTTTGATGAGAACGGATGTTTGTACCCTAGTCATGGTTGTTTATCTATCTCAGTATTAATATTTATCTATATAAGTATGTGTATCGTTGTCTAGTACCCAAGATACAGGGAATCCTAGTTTGGGGCTAGATCAATGTGTGTAAATGGTGTCCAAAGTATTATTATTATTATTTATTTATTTATTTATTTTGTCGATCGTACGGTCTGGTCGAGTAGATGTCTTGTAAAATACGTATTTAGATGTTAAAAGTTGTGATAATGTAATGGTACACGAGAGTCAGTACATTTGATACTTCATTTTGCGTGACAGAGGGCTAGCCCATCGCCGCGTTGTATTGGTACACACGTTGAATACAAAAATCGGTCATTTAACGTTTGGGGTTTTGAGTAGCTCAGGGCAAGGTAGCAAAAAGCAATGAGCCGACGCGTGGTTTGGTTCCAGGAACAGAGTTCAGGTCACGTTTTTTTGTCGCATTCCTGCGGAATGTGTAGGGATCGGAGCCGATTTGGCTGCGCGCTGAATAAAATATGAATAACTAAATAATGGAAGGTTATTATGGAACGATACGGAGAAAGCTATTATGTTGATTGCAAATATACAAATGCGCTTGTTTGGTATGAGATGGCGAGTTTGACACGACTAGTATGAATAGCATTCTAGTGGTCTTTGTCCAGCGCGCTAGCGGTCGGGAAGGCTTAATTAATCGCAACAAGCTTTTATGGTCAGCGATCAACAGATTTTGTGTATCGGCCATACCGAATGACTTGAGTGATAACCTACGGTTGATCATAGTGAATATGCGTACACACAATTTGTAGAACGGCGGATCTGCATGGCATGGTTGAAATTAGACCCTGTGTAGTTAGTGATAAGAAGCTTCGCTTGGGCAGAGCCTGTTCGCAAAGGACGCCATTTTTTTTTTCAGACATGTGGGGACTATAAATAAGATTGCGGGGGAAGGGAGAGCATTCAGTCTCGGCGTTAAGCTACTGTGACAGTCGTCTTTCAGCAGTTCTAAACAGTTTTGGTCTGCCGTGTTACGCGTCAGAACTGAACGAATTGTGATTGCGAGTTTCAGTGGATTTTCGTGAGTGTCTGAAGCGCCGAGATATACCTCGGTTCCTATCCTTTATATCAACCTACCCCAAATTCCAAAACTATCCTTGGGTCGTTAGATAAGAACTTGTAGGTAACTGATCTGAGTCTGAGTCTGGGCTTGGAGCGACCCTAAATTCCTTTTCCCTTCACCATAGGGTTCCTGGATTGGCTCTTAGGATATTCGCGGGCTAATCCTCTCCTCATTCCTTTCGAGTAGCGAGTTTTGAAATTGGCTCGACCTTAGCCGTTATGCCGTTACAATAAGTGCCAAGTGCTTTATATCGTGGATTTTAGTTATTATTAAATGTTATGTATAATGTATATTTTTTATTTGGCTAACAAAACGGCTATATTTATGTATCAATCCTAAATTAATAAATCGCTAAAAATACTCGTGTGTTACATCCACTATTTGCACCGATTGATTGCAGCAATTTATGTAATATGTGGCAACCCTTTTCGATGGTGGCGTCATCCCTTCATTCTACATATAAGTTTGTCAATCTGTAATTGTTATATCATTGTTTTTTTCTTCTCCGGCCAGCAGGCAAGCGAAAGGGATATTGTCAATAAAACTAAAACGAAGAAATGCAAGGTATTTTTAAACATAGATCAGATAGAATGCTGTCAAAAATGTTAACAAACAATTGTGTAGTAATAATTCCTATAAACAAAATTGGAAATCAAGTCCAATACATAAGTCGTTTGCAAGCCTGGCTTGAGTGCAATTCCTGGCCCTTTAAATCGTGAGAAGGATGTTACTTGAATTTGCAAATCTTGTAGGCGCTTCAAATTAGCACCTGGTCATAATTCGATAACCCGTTGTTTTTATTATTAGATCGGATATTAATATTAAATATCAAATATTAATTAGCTTTATGATTTAAGAAATCCGGGGTCGTAACCGTATTGTATTTTTGTAAAACTTTTTCCTAAAAGCAAATAGTTAACCAAATAGCTTGTGAGTATAATTTTTAGGTATATTCAAATGCGATCACTTAATAGCAAAATAAACTTTGCCAGCAATCGACAAATGACATTAATTACTTTTTAAAGAAAGCGTTGCAAGTTGAAGAAAATAGTTTCATTATAGGTTTTCCGCAACATGGCTGTTTTTATATTGTTGGTTTGGCTTAATATAGGACATAAAGTAGAGAAAACGTTTCTTAATTTACCAATGATGATGGTTGAATTCAGTTAAAATTTGTTTATTTTTAATGAAACGAAATAATGTACTTGTTCAAGCTTCTCGGCACCTAATGACCTCGTAGGGGCCCATCAGCTACGAGGTAGCGTAGCGATCAGATGCCAAGAAGTGTGAACGTCGGCGATTCACCGAGCTATTACTTATGGATTCGATCTAACCTGGTCTGTGCTTCGTTCCCGTCAAACTCCTGTCTCTCTGCAAGGCCCGGGTGCACCCTAGGCTCTTCTTGGTAGACAGGTTCTTCAGCCAACCAGGTATGACTGGCAGGCCAGCTTCGACGAGCACAGTGTTCCAACACAGGTTATGTTACGTGGGAAAAACCAATCGGCCACGTAAATGCGAACTTTATCTGGTTCGGGGAACCACAACACACTCAGCTATCTAGACAATCCTGAGGGAACCCCGAATACAATCCAAATGGCTTGCGATTTAAATTCAATACCCTAATCAATACGCGTTACATTGCGAGGGCTTTCGTCTGTCAGTTGTCAAAAAACTGCAAGGTTGGCAGCAACGTCAAATTCAAAATGGCCGTTCCGAAACCATCGATCGAATATCGATTTGGAATCGAACAATCACCCGCCCGGACAGGCACCCACCTGTCCCCTAATCTACGGGCAGCCGAGACAACGTTGCTACCGCTCGTTTTAGAACCGAGCCTCCTACTAGAACCTCCGCAGACCGGGGGGTCCCGTCCTTGCCAGGGAACAAGTTAACAATGCGCCCCCTGCGCCAACGTAGTGGCGGTAGGTTAGCATCCTTAACCAGAACGAGGTCACCAACACTAGGGGGGCTGGTTTTGTCAGTCCACTTAAGGCGCTGTTGTAAGATATGCAGATACTCGAGCGACCAACGCTTCCAGAAATTCTGAGTAAACTGCTGCAACATCTGATACCTTGACAACCGATACAATTTCACTCCCTCGAAGGGGTGCTCGGGCAACGCGTTAAGTGGCTGTCCTATCAAGAAATGGCCTGGGGTCAGAGCCTCCAGGTCATTTGGATCCGAGCTGAGCGGACACAACGGTCGCGAATTGAGAACGGCCTCGATCTTACAAAACAATGTCGCGAGCTCCTCAAAAGTCAGCGCGGTCTGACCTACTATACGCCCCAAGTGCGTCTTAGCTGACTTAACTACGGCCTCAAAAATCCCACCCCAGTGGGGGCAAATCGGTGGGCTGAAGGTCCACTGTATACCCCGACGGGAGAGGGCCGTTCCAATATCCACTTTATTTACATTCAAAAAGTTGACTATCTCTCGTAAGTATCGTTCCGCACCGACGTAGTTAGTGCCGTTATCAGAGCGGATCAAAGTTGGAAGTCCCCTTCGAGAAACAAACCTATCCAAACAAGCAATGAAAGCCTCATAGGTACGCCTTGTATTGCTTAGCGGTACGCAATCGTGAACTCTTCACCATAAACGGTCCGGCAAAATCCGTACCAACACCTGAAAACGGTCTGACCTCATTCACACGATCAGGGGGCAAGTCCCCCATGAGAGGTTGCATCGTGGCAGCCTTAAGTCGATAACAAGGCATGCACCGAAACACGATGTTCCGTATGACACGGCGGGCAGATAAGATCCAAAACTCCCGCTGGAGCGTGGCCAACAACGCGTTACAGCCGGCATGCGCGTTTTTAATATGACGATCAGTCACCAGCAATTCAACTAACTGTCCCCCTTTGGGGAGCAGAAGTGGGTGACGAGCCGAATACGACAGATTCGCATTGCGCAATCTTCCTCCTACCCGAAGTAACCCGGTCGAATCAACAAAGGGGTTGAGACGCGCGACGGCTCCCTTCAATTTCGAACGTCCACTTCGTATAATCTCCAATTCTGCCCCAAACTTCGAGGACTGTACCAACCGGACCAAATTCAGTAGCGACTCGTTTCGCTCTGCCGGATTCAGAATAGGGTTCAACGTTCGCTGATCGCGAGGAGTACGACAATTTCGAGCGAATCTCCTAATCCAAGCGGACACGTTTATCAACTTGTCAAGTGAGCTATACCGGTCCAGCAGAAACCCGGCGTCAGGGTCCTCAGCCTTCTGGGTAACATGCACGGCCGCTCTGGGGCCATGATCCGAAGATACTACTACATGGCTGTGGGGCCAGTCCGATTCTCTCCTGGCAAGCCAGGGTGGTCCCCACCACAAATGGTGTCTAACGAGTTCAGGAGCCCGACATCCCCTGGATGCACAATCAGACGGGTTCAATTCTCCTGGTACATGTCTCCAGGTCAGTGGGACCTCAGACGACACAATCTGGGAGACACGGTTCGCAACAAAAACCTCTAAGTTATGGACCGAAGCCTTCAGCCAGCACAAAACAATCTGGCTGTCCGTCCACGCGTACACCGTATCCTCCAAAACCACTGACCCACGCAACACTGTTAGAGTGTGATTCAAAAGTTTGGTCAAAAGAGCAGCCCCGGACAGTTCCAGTTTTGGAATCGTCATCCTTGTCCGAATAGGCGCTACCTTGCTTTTTGCCAAAACCAAACGCACGTCGACCTCCCCGGTGGAGGTGACGGTTCGCAAATAAACCGCTGCCGCAAACCCTCGTTCAGAGGCATCACAAAACCCGTGAAGGGTTGCCCTGTAATCCCCAGCAGGGACCAATTTCCTCGGCAGCGATACAATATTTATGTCCGATAGCGAGGTGAACATTTGCGTCCAATCAGTCAACAAATCACCTGAGAGGTGGGTGTCCCAGGTCAACTGAGCCGCCCATAGCCTTTGCATAAAACATTTGAGAGCAAAGGTGACTGGAGAAATCCATCCATTCGGGTCGAACGTTCTCGCAATCGTTGACAGTACTGACCGCTTCGTCCAGGCCTTCGGTGTTTCTAAAACCACCCGATAGGTAAACTCATCATGGACGGGCCGGTACTGAATTCCAAGCACTGACAACATGTTAGGGTTGTCAGGATTCTCAAAAACGTGCGGGTCTTGTTGAAACTCATCTGGGAGACCAGCCATCAACTCAGGGGAGTTGGACATCCACTTGCGTAGTTCATAGCCGCCTCGTTCCAGCAATTGAATGAGCTCGTCACGTCGGTCCAGAGCTTCCTCTACACTGGCTGCCCCTGTGCAGACGTCATCGACGTACAAATCTTGCTCCAGGATAGCGGCGGCTCTAGGATAGCTCACACGGTCACGCGACGCCAACTCCCGCAGGGTACGCATCGCCAAATACGGGCTAGACCGTAACCCATACGTGTTCGTGTTCAACTCATAGACCTTGACTGGCTCGGCCGTGGACTCACGCCAAAGTATCAACTGATACCTTCTGTCAGCCGGATGAATTACCGTTTGCCTAAACATCATCCGAATGTCTGCGACAAATACAATCTGGTGTCTCCGAAAGCTCGTGAGAATATCCGAAATATCACGACTCAACTTGGGTCCCGAATGTAGACACTGATTCAGGGACATCCCGTTCGAGGTAGGTGCTGACCCATCAAAAACAACTCGAATCTTGCCGGTAGGGGTTCACAGGACGGCATGGTGTGGAATTAAACAATGATCCTCAGATCTCCAGTCCACACCCGATACCGACATGTGTCCTAACGACTCATACTCCCTCATGAAATCGACGTATTTTTGTTTAAATACGGCGTCCCTTGACATCCTACGCTCCATCGACATCAATCTCGTCTCAGCCATCTTCCTAGATTCTCCTAGTGGCGGTCGATCGGCCCTGAAAGGCAGTCGAGTTACAAAACGACCAGAACGAAGGCGACCAGTACTATTCTGGTAAAACAACTCGCACTCTTCTTCGTCTGCGTCGACTCGACGAGCGGTGGGAGGTTCCTCTATCTCCCAGAAACGTTGGATAGCGTCTGACAACGCTGAGCCAATAAGTATGCCATCTGACTCGGCAGGCCTAACCATTGGCAATGCCGGACCCATGATCACGTGACCAAACTTAGTATCCACAGCAATCAACCCGTCCGGCTGAAGAACTCGCCGATCCGACAACAGAAACCTACCCAGAACGTCTGCTCCCAGTAGCAGGTCGACCGGGGCTGGAGTGTCAAAATCGGGATCCGCCAACTTGAGTCCTGACGTCAGGAATCGAACGGCCGGATTCAACTTCACCAAGGGGTGTTTGCCCATGACATGCGTCATTACTAAAGCTTGCACGGATGTTTTTGTCAAAATGTCATAACGTGGAGAAAACGTGATCACCGATTGACCAACTACATTCGTAACCGTAACATTCCCCACGCCCCGTATTGATTTATTATACCTATCTACCTTGAGGCCCAACCATTTTGCTAAATCGTTCGATACAATGCAGCCCTGAGCTCCAGAATCTAATAGGGCGCGAACGTATGTTGGGTTGCCCGCCAAATCCCAAACAAGCACAGAGGCGATCGGTAACACCACCGTCTCCGGTTGGGGGGCAACCAATGGTTGGGCCGCAAATTCCTAGCGAGGACCCCCGGGGCCCCACTGTGCCTGTAACCGATCAGGTAGGCAGCTATACGCCAGAGGGTCCCATTGTACAAATGGCCCACGCGCCGGTTCCATTGCCACCCTACGACGCCCCCCGAAGGGGGGTGGGCGTGAATTCAACCGTGGCCGCTCCATGAGCGGGGGGGACATCACATGCGACCGACGAGGACGAGGCGACGAGCGGGGCGACAACTGAGGCGGCGTCCGAACCGCATCCGCATAGCTCGAAGGTGTCCCATGCCACCCGCCCGTTACGGCCTGCTCAACATACCCAATGTCCCGCTGAGTCGGATGCTGAGTCGCAACCGAAAACTCAGGGCCCCCCATGTGATGACCCTGAGTGCGGCCCTGCACCCCTGGGTGGCTGCGTGCCTGTGGCCCCATTGCCCGCTGAGTCGGATGCTGAGTCGCAACCGAAAACTCAGGGCCCCCCATGTGATGACCCTGAGTGCGGCCCTGCACCCTAGTACCGCCCTGTGCACGTGGGGACATTGGCCCCTGAGTTGCGCTCCGAGTCGCAAACGAATTCTCAGGGCCCCATGCCGTGTCACCCTGGATACGGCCCTGTGGACGTGGGGACGTTGGCCCCTGAGTTGCGCTCCGAGTCGCAAACGAATTCTCAGGGCCCCATGCCGTGTCACCCTGGATACGGCCCTGTGGAGGCTGTTGGCCGGACCGGTTCATGCACAACAGATTGTTGTGGGCCCCACCACAATATCCGCACATTTTGGTACGCGTGCAGTCCCTAGCCATGTGTGGCCCGAGGCACAGGAAACACCAGCTCCGCTGCTTGGCCATCCGGCGCCGTCCCTCAACCCTAAGTTCCCCGAACTTATTGCAATTGGCCACAGCATGGCCAATCTGCCTACAACATGGGCAGGTCTCACTATGTGGGGTCAATGCACTCACAGTCCCATACGACTGCCGGTTGGTGCGGTCCTTCCTCGTCGGAGGGCCCCTACTCACAGCGCTCCCGGCAGCTCTCTGTGGCTCCGAAGGATGGGTGACCGTCAACCCCAAATTCTCTGCCCGTCGAGCCTCCTCTTCCAAGAATCCGACCAAGTCGGAGAAGGCGGGCAGGTCCTCGGCCGACCTCCCGTGAGACTGTTCGAAACGAGTCTGCACGTCAGCGGGTAGGCGGGAAAGTACAATGTACAGCAGTAGGTACGACCATTCACCAACCGGAAGTCCAAGATTCTCTAAAGCCTTGGTGACGGACAACAATGGGTTCAAAACCTCCGTCTGTATGGCCCCGACCTTGTTCACAACCGGGATACTAAACAAACGGTTCAGTTGGGCATCGGCCAACCTCCGTTTGTTATGGTAACGTCTGACCAACAATTGTCTGGCCGTTTCATAGTTACCCTCCGTAACTGTCAAATGAGCGACCAGCTCCCTAGGCTCACCCCTCAATGCTGCCACCAGCTGAGCCATCTTGACAGACTTGGTAATGTCCGATCGCATGTGCACCAAACTGTCGAACAGATTGATGAAGCTCATCCATTCACCGGACACTCCGTCAAAGGTAGGCATAGTTATGGCAGGTAACCTGGACCCCGAACCCTGAAGCGGCAGAGGTGCTTCAATGTCACCACCATGGCTGGACTCGCGCTGTCTACGTATGTCCGCAGCCTTCTGCGTGATAGCAGCTGCCATCTCCATACATTGGTCGACATCCCCTAGCAACCGTGACAGCCTGTCAGGTGCGCAACCATCAACTGATTCCGCCTGCGCGGACAATTCGAGCACCCTGTTGTAACGTTCCTTAACGTCCATAGACCGCTCCAATACCACATCATGCCTATCTAAACGGTCTATCAGACCGTGTGCGGAGGAAAACCATCTGAGTTCCTTAGAAACACCCTTCTGGATTTCAGATAGCGACATGATCGGAACGATACTTACTCACAATTTGCAGTAACTCAATTTTATTGGACCCTCCAGTCTATAACCCAAACGAGGGAACCCTAAACCACAACTTAAACAATGCTGTTTTCCTTAAACAATAGGAACCGAGTTTTATATCTATATAAATTCTGTAATACAATTTAGTTTCCCTTTATCATTGTAACACACACAGATAGTCAATATTAGTTCAAGTTATAAATTGCTATAAACTGAAAACAATGTAATAGCCTGCTATCAATAGATGTAACTACTTATGTTAACCAAACATTCATTAGCATTACTAGACCACTAATAGATTGACTAACTGGTACTTCAATGCAAATTTCAATTCACCTACAATGTACCTAAGTTGAGTACCTACTATTCTGAGTCACATCTCAGTACAACTGGCTATTTAGGGAAAACTGTGATATCTGTCTGTCTACTACCAGCAATAGACTTATAGCTTACAATACTACCAATCTATGTGGATACAGGAACAACACCAAGTAGCTAATAACCGCCTATACCTACAGATTGATAGTCCCAAATCGTGGGTTCCTGGAGCCCTTGACGGCTGCAAATCTCAGGAAACCACGCTCTTGCTACCAAAATTGTTCAGGCTTCTCGGCACCTAATGACCTCGTAGGGGCCCATCAGCTACGAGGTAGCGTAGCGATCAGATGCCAAGAAGTGTGAACGTCGGCGATTCACCGAGCTATTACTTATGGATTCGATCTAACCTGGTCTGTGCTTCGTTCCCGTCAAACTCCTGTCTCTCTGCAAGGCCCGGGTGCACCCTAGGCTCTTCTTGGTAGACAGGTTCTTCAGCCAACCAGGTATGACTGGCAGGCCAGCTTCGACGAGCACAGTGTTCCAACACAGGTTATGTTACGTGGGAAAAACCAATCGGCCACGTAAATGCGAACTTTATCTGGTTCGGGGAACCACAACACACTCAGCTATCTAGACAATCCTGAGGGAACCCCGAATACAATCCAGATGGCTTGCGATTTAAATTCAATACCCTAATCAATACGCGTTACATTGCGAGGGCTTTCGTCTGTCAGTTGTCAAAAAACTGCAAGGTTGGCAGCAACGTCAAATTCAAAATGGCCGTTCCGAAACCATCGATCGAATATCGATTTGGAATCGAACAGTACTTGTAAACGCTCATGGTAACGCCAGTGACAATAATTTCACTATTTCTTACGTAAATGAATCTCAACTTGCTGAATAAGGAGAATATATTTGTTAAGATTTTTGTAACCCTTTGCCTAAATAAATAATTATGAAAACCCTTTTTGGGCTGTTTTATTCGAAAGTAGTTATGGTAACTCAGTAGACAAATATATTGGCATCTGCGTTTATTTTATGAACACTGGAATTATTAGTTTATTATTCAGGGATATGAAATTTGAATAGTTTTCGGGTAGGAAGGTATTGACTAAAATTTTTAATCACTTGCCATCCCGTCCCGGTCTGCGTTGGCCTTGCTTGAGACGACTACTATAGCTCGTCTAACCTGTGATGACGCGCCTCTCTACTTAATAGTTGATATATTTTAAATATGATGGTTTGACAAAATAAATAAAGGCTTTATTTATTTTCTCAAATAAGCATTTATAAAATAGCGCGTCATTTCGGCTTAGACGAGCTTTAAACGAGCTTAAAACTGTTGAGTGAGACCCCACTGGTGTGGCGCCAGTTTGAGGATGTGCCGGTGCTGTGACTCATCCGCACGTGCAAACATGCCCTTCGCGAGCCTCTGGACAAACTGGTCTACTGGTTCCCATGTAAGATCCGTCTAGATAGTCACGTTCCTCACGTAGCGGGGGGGCGCCGACGATGGTACGCAGAGAGAAGTTCTCTTGGGCTCGGAGTCTCCGTTTATGCTTCTCCGAGCACAGGGCCGCGTAGGTGAGGCGGGATCTCACGTAGCGCTTGTAGATCCCAAGCTTCGACCTCAGAGGAAGTCTGGAGTGACTGAATTAGATAACCGCATCGTTTCTTACGTGTTTGATTTTCTTCAATCCGTTCTGGGTCAAAAGATTTATGTTCGTTTTAAAAGCTTTCACCTGTTTTTTTATGGGGTCCGAAGATCTTGTTTTTTTGATGATTTAAATTTGTCGTGCCCTTCAAAGGTCTGTGAAAACGTCTGAAGTAGTATATTTACAAGAAAAAAAATATTGCAATGCTTATTTACGTGTTTTCTTAAAATATATTTTAAAATAATCCATTTATATATAATTTTGCAGCTATTATCGATTAACTTTGAAAATCTGGGAATTTTTGCCAAAAACAAGAAAACATTAATAACAAAATAAACGCGACTTCGTCATAGGCATATGTGGCTCAAATGTTTTTAAATGGTCTGTACTAGCTTCGCTCGAAGTTATTGCATCGATCTACCAAACACCCTGTATAATGGAAATTGATTCAGTCAATCAGACTCTACCTCCATCAGTCAAGTCAGCAACTGATACTTTGGCAAAAATCAAGGATTTACAAACACATCATTTTGCAGATGATAAAAAAATACAAAAATGTTTATTGTTTAACAAAAGATTTATTTATTTATTTATTTATTTATTTATTTATTTATTTATTAACATAATCTATTTGTGCCATTACAGCAAAGCCAAGTCGACACAAATATACAAAATTAGAAAATACAATACAATTCAATTATTACAAATTAATTTACCATAATTATGTCAAATATAATAAGTTCAATTCAATCGTATAATTGCAGTTACCATATTATCATTATACCCATAAACATTCGAGAAAATAATTACAAGACTACACTATCATGCAATCTTCTCACAGAACCTTCCACATTCTCGCACAATATCCCTCCATGCATCACCAAACAGATCATTCAATGGTGCTGCGGCCAACAGTGCATTGAGGCTATTCCGTGCCCGGACCAGCGGAGACTGCAGGCGCGCCACCGTGCGGTGCGAGCCGCCCGCTAGCAGCTGGTGCCTACGAGCGCGTAGGTAGTTGTCAGGCACGTAAAGCGCGCATACGGCACTGACAAGCGCTGCGCAGTCACTGTCGCCTCGCAATAATCGACACACAGTCAGAATCTGTTCGGTGTTCCGTCTCACCTCTAGTGAGTTAAATCCAAGCATACCTAAAATAAAATCGGATGGATAAAGGTAAGGGTAGTATCCAAATTTCCTCTTATATAGGTATCTAAGAAAAGCTTTGTGTACCTTCTCGAGCATAAGGACGTATGAGCTTTCGTGCGGATTCCAAACAACCGAGCTAGATTCAAGTTTGGTTCTCACTAGGGCCGTGTATAGAAGCTGGACCACACCCAAGTTATGGAATCCCTTACTATTCCGTATCACAAACCCTAATCTTCTGAAGCATTCCTTGGCTAAAGTGCTCACATGCTCATGGAATGTAAGTTTAGGGTCGAACGTAACACCGAGGTCCTTCATCGAATACACTCGAGTCAGAGACTCAGTGCCGAGTGTATACGTCGCGCTAATAGGCCGTGGAGAGCGCGTGAAGGACATTATACAGCACTTTTCAGTATTGAATAGAAGCTTGTTGTTCACACTCCAACTATGAACCGCGTCTAAATCTTCCTGTAGTAGCCTACAATCATTCTCTGACTTCACGGGAAGTACCAGTTTCAGATCGTCCGCGTACAAAAGGCAATTGGCGTGTTTCAGTTCAGATTCCAGGTCATTTATCATGATGATAAATAACAACGGACCAAGGATCGAGCCTTGGCTAACACCTGACCGTGTGTGGTACGGCTGGGACTCATAACAGCCATGTCTCACGTATTGTTGGCGGTTCTTCAGGTAGTCAGCGAAGAGAACCAACAGCCGTGGGGAAAATCCAATGGCACACAATTTCTTCATTAGGACGTCGTTATCGACTCTATCGAACGCCTTGCGGAAGTCCAGATAGGCGACGTCCACCTGACATCCCCGATCCATGCTCTCTGAGACCAACTCGACTAACGTCAGTAAGTTGGTGGTTACTGAGCGACGACTCCTGAATTCGTGTTGCGAGTCACATAAAAACGGCGCAATCTGGGGCCAGATTTTACCGTATATGATTGACTCGAACAATTTTGCCAATGAATTCAGGATCGCAATCGGTCGATATTGATTTACAGAGGCAGTGTCACTAGACTTGGGCATAGGACTGACTCGAGAGAGCTTCCAGCTGGTAGGGTACTTCCCTTGCTCGAGAGCTAAGTTGAAGATGTGACCCAACGGTATAACTAGCTGATTACTGTAGGCCTTTAAAAAGTAAGGAGGGACGTTGTCCGGTCCAATTGCGCTCCTTGGCCTAAGCTGCCTCAGTCCCTGCTCTACATCCCTATAGGAAATATAAGATATCACTAAGAAGCCTCCTTTTAAGTAAATACTACCTGTGACAGGAGACTTCGCTACAGGAGATAAGATCGTAGGAAAGACAACACATTTGACTAGAAACCTTGGTCTATTTATCTATGCAAATGGAGTACTAAGATATCAGGGACGGATCGTAAATACCATATGGGACTATGGTAAGAAACATCCCATAATATCGCCAAAAGATTGTGAATTCACGAATAAGATTATCAGAGATACACACGCGGGTAACCACCATGTTGGTGCTACCCTCACACTTAGTCTCATTAGAGAAAATTACTTGATATCACAAGGGAAACGTCAGGCTGCGGCTGATTTCAAGATATCAGAAGTCTTTATCGCTTGCCAGCAGCACCTAATCTAGACAATGAAGGAGAATAGCATAATAACATTCGATTTCACGTAATCAGATTGTTTCCGATGGTGGAGATGGTTTAGGAAATCCTGTTGCACTGACATAAACATTACATAATAAATATTAAACATTCCTTCTGAAGTTCTCACCCTAGAATAGGCTTCGTATAGCATTGACCTTTTAAAGTGAAAACTCATATCGATCACAGCTTTATCTATCGTTGCTCCTTGGCTCTTATGTACGGTAATTGGATCAGCTGGAACCGTTTTGTTAATCGCTTTAGTGTTTAAGTAAGTATGACACGTATTTTCTATAGAAATTGTAGGTAGGTATTTATATACGACTTGTTTGAAATTCAAAATACAAATTTTTCATCAACTAGGTACCTGTATCGCATATATTATTTAAAGATCAACTTTTTATTATTTATTTTTTACCTATATGTTTCTAAAATTAATCGTTTTTTTTTGTGTACTCGTATGAAATTTATACTTTACAATGGCGCTAGAAGAATAAATTATTAAAATATTTCTTTATTTACTCAATTGTATCTACTTATCTGCCTTGAACTTTAAAATTATTCGCAGAAATCTACAGGAGCAATCAAAAATTCATCGAGCTTCATAAGAATTTGCGACAGCAGCAGACCGGCGGGCTTATTACCTAAAATCCAGCAATCAGCAGCTATTGCGCAGTGATCGCGCATTCATCGCGCGGTCGTTTGCAATGTGTCATACCAAATTCGTATTATCTAAAGTGATCGCTCGCTAATTGTTTGCTTTCTGCCAGTGTTGCCGCTAGGGCTATCTAGTTTGTGGCTACATAAAAAAGTAAGCAGTTTTGTAAAAAACAAACATTTTCGAAATGTGGCTAGAAGTGGCTAAATATCTTAATAGTCTTTGCAGACTTTCATATTCTATGACTATTGATAATATAAAATTATTATCATAAACAATGATATCGTTTCGATAAATAATGACATGACTACTTTGTAGAAAACAAACTGTAAATAGTAATAACGTAGATTTTCATTCAATCGAATCTGAATTACGGAAAAATATAAACATTCATTGGGGAAACCCTGATTATAGATTACAACTGCGGCGCGGAGGGCGGACCGCGGTGGTGTTGCCTACTCAGTAAAACGCGATAACTACAGATTTCTTTAAAATTTCTTGCTCGTTCGACTTCCAAAAGTAATCATCTAAAAACATACCAAAAGTTGCTAGATGTAGCTACATTCGTTTTGGTGGCAAAAATTTATAATTTTTTGGCTAAAACCGTTGAAAATCCTCTAGATCTAGCCACAATGTGGCTAAAACGGCAACACTGCTTTCTGCTACTTGCAACAACAATGCTCTTTTTAGTTTTGCGATTGCTCGCTAGAGGCAGCACCGTAGACCGTCGGCTACACTCCGCTATTGTCACTTTTGACAGCAGAAATTGCGCAATTTTTGTCGATTGCTTACTGATTGCAAGATACGTAATAACCCCGCGGGTAGGTGGACTCAAACGAAATCGAAATTTAAATTTTGTTTCTACCTCTAAAATTCTAAGCGGCCAGGGCTAGACACGAATCGCGCATCCAATTTGAAATTTGTTTTTTTTCTACCGCTTTAAAAATCCAAGCGGCCAGTTACTGAACTGGAACGAGGCGTGCAGTTCGACATAAGATCGTAATATTCGCATCACACCCCAGCTATTTGTTTCACCGAGCGGTTCAACTTACAGATTTTTAAACTGGCGCCCATGGTTCGAACCCAAGTGCGGACAGCACTTTTTTTTCGTGATTTTACGTTTATTTTATAGTTTTACTACATATCACTATTGCACGCGGCATCACCCGCATTGTGTTTAAAAAACTTTCTATGTACTTATTGTCTGCTAATCAGCATCTCCGAAAACATCGTAAGAAATACGTTTTTTCTTTATCTTCATTTTGTAGCCCCACGGTAACGTGAGTGATCACGGCTACGTAGAGATTTATAAGACTTCAAGACACGTGAGGAAACCTTCAATAGCTGCGCGGCGATGGGCTAGCCCCATGTCATGTAAAAAATGGAGTATTGAATAAATGTGTAAACGTCTGCTACCCCGTATACCAATTTCAATTTTGTTAATTTATGTGATAAAACCAAAACAAAAGGAAAAAAACCCTAAATACTAAATAATAAAACCAAAACAAAAAGAAAAAATATATATTGTGTACTCTGGGAATCGAGCCGGAACTTCAAGATTGCGAAACCGTTACGAAACCGACTGAGCAACGAAATTTATGGTGATATTGAATCATGATGTTATGAGGTATTTCGCAGGGGCAGGGATTTAAAAAAAAAGTCGCTTGTATGGGGACCTCCTTTAATTTTCAAAATTGCGTGTAGTTCATTATTTGTTGCTGTTGCGGCAACAGAAATGCACATTCTGTGAACATTTCTGCTCTCTACCTATTTCAGTTGATCCGATAGAGCCCGGTGACGGACGGACGGATGGGCAGAGAGGCGGACAGCGGAGGCTTAGTAATAGGGTCCCATTTGGCACCCTTCGGGTACGGAACCCTGAAAATAACGATTATGTGTAAAAAAAAAAGTATTGCTAAAGGTGATTTTACCGTTTGCTTAGTTAATAAGCTGCCCAGCTAATGGTAACCAAAGCTTGTTTATTGGACCAATGGTTGTTAGTATGTTAACAAAACTGTTTCGTAAACAGCAAAGTTTCAGTTAGGTTAGTGGACTCTATATGTTTGATTACAGGCTACAAAGTGTTGGTGAGTACGTAACAAAACTGTTAAGTTATTACCAAAATTTCAGTAAGGTAATTGGTTATCAAATCTTTGGTTACAGGCTACAATGGGTTTGTAAATGTAAAATATCAAGATCTTCTCGATCACTTGGCTGATCTTGGAACACTGTAACCAGTTGAGGTGAAATAAAACAACCAACTTGTCATTTGATCTAATATATTTGTTCGATGTTACACAAAATATTTATGGTTTATATACATTTCTCGGTAACGAAACCATATCGAGATCTAAAATGCAGACTAAAAGTAAACTGTCTCCGTTAGATTGATTTTGCTTTGAACAGTCAGTATGCTAGAAAACTGTTTGGTTAATACCAAAATGTCCAGTAAGGTAATTGGTAACCAAAACAATACAGTTTTACTTTTAAACGCTATTGGTTTGGATTCGTTACTTAACTACTTCCTTAAATTAATTAAAATTTTGTTGACTAATAACGAAAGTCTAACCTAACTAAGTTCAGTTTATCCTTTTTTTCAGTGTGATTGATATCCTTGTAAATACACCAACACCTATCTATAGTTGTAACATTATTCCACTCTACCGGAATAATATTGTCACTATGTCACCATTCTATATTTTCTACATAACATAAGCAATCAATCACCTTGCTTTTCCGCTATTGAGTTCGCACTTTCCTGTAAGTTTCTCCTTACCGTAGCTAAGTACAAAATGGTGTATGAGGAAAAGATTTTGTGCCTCAAGTTTTGCTTAAGCTCAAGGGTATAACCGAAAGGGTATAACCGTCTTATTTTAAGGTGTAGTTTTTTTATCAATTTATTATTTAGGTCGGCTTCTAACTAAATAACAAAACTAGGACTGGAAATGTCGCTTACAGAAGTTCTAGTTAATCTATCACTACGAATATCAGTATATGTATGACAATACAAAAATATGATGACCATCGAGAGGGTCTGACGATGGAGATCGAAGGTGGGAGAGGGAATCCTAGGATGCTTACCCTTCAAGTTAGTGCTCTATAGATTCGTTGTGACAAGTGCTCTTCATACCTCTTAGCGATGTTTTCATCATCATCATGATGATGCTGGGTAGAAGATGGAACCCTGGGATTCTCGATTGAGCTTGGGCTCATTTGATTCGTCAAACCTTTCAATTTAGAAAGGGTGTTTTAGTTATTAAACTGCTATATTTACTCTTATTACTGTTGAAATGATTTGATCGGAGAATCTTTACTTTTCACATATTTAGTTACGGGCCGAGCTAGCGATCGATAAGCATGACGAGAAAATAATAATTTCTGCATTTTTCTTTGATGATAATCTTACCTAACTAAAGCTGAGGCAGAAATTATGTCTACATTTATGTTACTATGTCTATATTTGTATTACGATCTATGAAATTAAACAGTCTATGCAATATTTCTGCTAATAGCAGGCATTGTGAACGTTGAGTATTGTAGGAAACACTTTTCAGGGTACAGCTCGAAGGGCTGAAAATTATAAATTCATTTCAGGTCTCGAATGGTTATGAACAATGGAACATGTGGATACAATTCTGTCGAGTATTTATGATCGCGACACAGTTACAGCCTTGCTTTTAAATAACATTACTGACATTTAGATTCACAATCGGGGGATCCCAGGTTCGAATTCCGGCCCGGGGAGAGAGAAATTATTTTCTCGGAGATTTGATTTGAAATGAAAAGATATGAAAAAGGGTTCCGTACCACCGTAGAATGGTAGGGATGGTGTGGAGTGAATAGTTTGGATTTTACATAGCAAAATGTTGTTAACAATGTAAATGGTGCGGCTACTTTCACACTCCATGTACGTAACCAGGTGCATTCATAAGTTTGTATGTAGTTTATAGATAAATACATTACTTTATTCTGTTTTTGAGTATTTATTGTTATAGCGGCAACAGAAATACATCATCTGTGAAAATTTCAACTGTCTAACTATCAAGGTTAATGAGATAAAGCCTGGTGACAGACGGACAGCGGAGTCTTAGTTATAAGGTCCCGTTTACCCTTTGAATAAGATAACCCTAAAAACGGAAAAAAGTGAAAGCCGGACTTGCGCACCGAGGGTGATGTTTTTACTAATTTAGGGTTTTCTGATTGTATTCTTTGTTTGTGCCTTATTTCTTGCCAAATTTCATGATTGTAGGTCAACGGGAAGCACCTACTTTATAGGTTTTGATACTCTTTCGAGGAAAGCAATTTCATAAAATTGTGACATCGGTATCTTTTAATGGGAAATATTAAACTGAACATCAATAATACTGATTTGCACAGCAAATATACTGATTTTTACAGCTAATATCAAGGCACAATACTGCGGTAGCCCTCGTTAGGTGAAGGCCTTTACCCTTCGTGTTAGATTTAACATGCAACAACAAGAAAAAAAACTTAAAACATAAAAAGTGTTTTTGCTGATCCTTTTTTGCTGTGAAAATCAGTATTTTCGATGTGCGATTAAATAATAGCCTCTTTTAAATTGCGTTGACCTATTTTGATTTTTTTGATAAGAAGTTAAACGTTGCCTCTTTAAGGTAATACGAAAAAAAAAGGAATGTGAATGTAAACGAAAGTGACAGCATTAATTACTTCCACATAAGAAAGAGAAGAGAGTGCCAACAATGCGCTCGTCTCAAACTAAAATAACGTAGCGTCAAACCATATAAAAATTGTTTTAAAAATAAACTACACTGTTTTGTCAAAAATATTTTCAAGGAGAGTTTACATATATATTCAATATCCACATTTTGACTGCAATGTCGCATTGAAATTAGTTAGGCGTTCAGAATTACAGGAAAAAATAAAACAATTTATAGGTCTTTTCGTAATGAAATTCTATCAAGAAAATTTAATTCAATCGCGTTTTCCTTCAGTAACAATCTTACTCAGATAAAAAAAAAACGTTTACTCAAAAATAAAATCTGTAGATGACTTTATAGTGGAGTAAATGGATTCTAAAACAACCCCATTTTTTACGTATCGCCTTAAGGTACGTGTTCGATTCCAAATCGATATTCGATCGATGGTTTCTGAACGGCCATTTTGAATTTGACGTTGCTGCCAACCTAGCAGTTTTTGACAACTGACAGACGAAAGCCCTCGCAATGTAACGCGTATTGGTAAGGGTATTGAAATTAAATCGCAAGCCATCTGGAATGTATTCGGGTTTCCCTCAGGATTGTCTATATAGCTGAGTGTGTTGTGGTTCCCCGAACCAGATAAAGTTCGCATTTACGTGGCCGATTGTTTTTTCCCACGTAACATAACCTGTGTTGGAACACTGTGCTCATCGAAGCTGGCCTGCCAGTCATACCTGGTTGGCTGAAGAATCTGTCTACCAAGAAGAGCCTAGGGTGCACCCGGGCCTTGCAGAGAGACAGGAGGTTGACGGGACCGAAGCACAGACCAGGTTAGATCGACTCCATTTACATTAGCTCGGTGAATCGCCGACGTTCACACTTCTTGGCAATTGATCGCTACGCTACCTCGTAGCTGATGGGCCCCTACGAGGTCATTAGGTGCTGAGAAGCCTGAACACTTTGGTAGCAGAGCGTGGTTTCCTGAGATTTGCAGCCGTCAAGGGCTCCAGGAACGCACGATTTGGGACTATCACTCTGTAGGTATAGGCGGTTATTAGGTAACTGTTGTTCCTATATCCACATAGATTGGTAGTATTGTAAGCTATAGGTCTATTGCTGGTAGTAGATAGACAGATATTGAATTGAAAATTGCATTGAATTACCAGTCAGTCAATCTATTAGTGGTCTAGTAATGCTATTGAAGAATGTTTTGGTTAACATAGGCAGTTACATCTATTGATAGCAGGCTATTGCATTGTTTTCAGTTTATAGCAATTTATAACTTGAACTAATATTGACTATCTGTATGTGTTGTAGTGATAAAGGGAGACTAAATTGTTATTTACAGAATTTATATAGATATAAAACTCGGTTCCTATTGTTTAAGGAAAATAACATTGTTTAAGTTATAGTTTAGGGTTCCCTCGTTTGGGTTATAGACTGGAGGGTCCAATAAAATTGAGTTACTGCAAATTGTGAGTAAGTATCGTTCCGATCATGTCGTTATCTGAAATCCAGAAGGGTGTTTCTAAGGAACTCAGATGGTTTTCCTCCGCACACGGTCTGATAGACCGTTTAGATAGGCATGATGTGGTATTGGAGCGGTCTATGGACGTTAAGGAACGTTACAATAGGGTGCTAAAATTGTCCGCGCAGGCGGAATCAGTTGATGGTTGCGCACCTGACAGGCTGTCACGGTTGCTAGGGGATGTCGACCAATGTATGGAGATGGCAGCTGCTATCACGCAGAAGGCTGCGGACATACGTAGACAGCGCGAGTCCAGCCATGGTGGTGACATTGAAGCACCTCTGCCGCTTCAGGGTTCAGGGTCCAGGTTACCGGCCATAACTATGCCTACTTTTGACGGAGTGTCCGGTGAATGGATGAGCTTCATCAATCTGTTCGACAGTTTGGTGCACATGCGATCGGACATTACCAAGTCTGTCAAGATGGCTCAGCTGGTGGCAGCATTGAGGGGTGAGCCTAGGGAGCTGGTCGCTCATTTGACAGTTACGGAGGGTAACTATGAAACGGCCAGACAATTGTTGGTCAGACGTTACCATAACAAACGGAGGTTGGCCGATGCCCAACTGAACCGTTTGTTTAGTATCCCGGTTGTGAACAAGGTCGGGGCCATACAGACGGAGGTTTTGAACCCATTGTTGTCCGTCACCAAGGCTCTAGAGAATCTTGGACTTCCGGTTGGTGAATGGTCGTACCTACTGTTGTACATTGTACTTTCCCGCCTACCCGCTGACGTGCAGACTCGTTTCGAACAGTCTCACGGGAGGTCGGCCGAGGACCTGCCCGCCTTCTCCGACTTGGTCGGATTCTTGGAAGAGGAGGCTCGACGGGCAGAGAATTTGGGGTTGACGGTCACCCATCCTTCGGAGCCACAGAGAGCTGCCGGGAGCGCTGTGAGTAGGGGTCCTCCGACGAGGAAGGACCGCACCAACCGGCAGTCATATGGGACTGTGAGTGCATTGACCCCACATAGTGAGACCTGCCCATGTTGTAGGCAGATCGGCCATGCTGTGGCCAATTGCAATAAGTTCGGGGAACTTAGGGTTCAGGGACGGCGCCGGATGGCCAAGCAGCGGAGCTGGTGTTTCCTGTGCCTCGGGCCACACATGGCTAGGGACTGCACGCGCACAAAAATGTGCGGATATTGTGGTGGGGCCCATAACAATCTGTTGTGCATGAACCGGTCCGGCCAACAGCCTCCACAGGGCCGTATCCAGGGTGACACGGCATGGGGCCCTGAGAATTCGTTTGCGACTCGGAGCGCAACTCAGGGGCCAACGTCCCCACGTCCACAGGGCCGTACCCAGGGTGATACGGCATGGGGCCCTGAGAATTCGTTTGCGACTCGGAGCGCAACTCAGGGGCCAACGTCCCCACGTGCACAGGGCAGTACTAGGGTGCAGGGCCGCACTCAGGATCATTACATGGGGGGCCCTGAGTTTTCGGTTGCGACTCAGCATCCGACTCAGCGGGACATTGGGTGTGTTCAGCGGGTCGTAACGGGCGGGTGGCATGGGACACCTTCGAGCTATGCGGATGCGGTTCGGACGCCGCCTCAGTTGTCGCCCCGCTCGTCGCCTCGTCCTCGTCGGTCGCATGTGATGTCCCCCCCGCTCATGGAGCGGCCACGGTTGAATTCACGCCCACCCCCCTTCGGGGGGCGTCGTAGGGTGGCAATGGAACCGGCGCGTGGGCCATTTGTACAATGGGACCCTCTGGCGTATAGCTGCCTACCTGATCGGTTACAGGCACAGTGGGGCCCCGGGGGTCCTCGCTAGGAATTTGCGGCCCAACCATTGGTTGCCCCCCAACCGGAGACGGTGGTGTTACCGATCGCCTCTGTGCTTGTTTGGGATTTGGCGGGCAACCCAACATACGTTCGCGCCCTATTAGATTCTGGAGCTCAGGGCTGCATTGTATCGAACGATTTAGCAAAATGGTTGGGCCTCAAGGTAAATAGGTATAATAAATCAATACGGGGCGTGGGGAATGTTACGGTTACGAATGTAGTTGGTCAATCGGTGATCACGTTCTCTCCACGTTATGACATTTTGACAAAAATATCCGTGCAAGCTTTAGTAATGACGCATGTCATGGGCAGACACCCCTTGGTGAAGTTGAATCCGGCCGTTCGATTCCTGACATCAGGACTCAAGTTGGCGGATCCCGATTTTGACACTCCAGCCCCGGTCGACCTGCTACTGGGAGCAGACGTTCTGGGTAGGTTTCTGTTGTCGGATCGGCGAGTTCTTCAGCCGGACGGGTTGATTGCTGTGGATACTAAGTTTGGTCACGTGATCATGGGTCCGGCATTGCCAATGGTTAGGCCTGCCGAGTCAGATGGCATACTTATTGGCTCAGCGTTGTCAGACGCTATCCAACGTTTCTGGGAGATAGAGGAACCTCCCACCGTTCGTCGAGTCGACGCAGACGAAGAAGAGTGCGAGTTGTTTTACCAGAATAGTACTGGTCGCCTTCGTTCTGGTCGTTTTGTAACCCGACTGCCTTTCAGGGCCGATCGACCGCCACTAGGAGAATCTAGGAAGATGGCTGAGACGAGATTGATGTCGGGAGCGTAGGATGACAAGGGACGCCGTATTTAAACAAAAATATGTTGATTTCATGAGGGAGTATGAGTCGTTAGGACACATGTCGGTATCGGGTGTGGACTGGAGATCTGAGGATCATTGTTTCCTTCCACACCATACCGTCCTACGAACCCTTACCGGCAAGATTCTAGTTGTTTTTGATGGGTCAGCACCTACCTCGAACGGGATGTCCCTGAATCAGTGTCTACATTCGGGACCCAAGTTGAGTCGTGATATTTCGGATATTCTCACGAGCTTTCGGAGGCACCAGATCGTATTTGTCGCAGACATTCGGATGATGTTTAGGCAAACGGTAATTCATCCGGCTGACAGAAGGTATCAGTTGATACTGTGGCGTGAGTCCACGGCCGAGCCAGTCAAGGTCTATGAGTTAAACACGAACACGTATGGGTTACGGTCTAGCCCGTATTTGGCGATGCGTACCCTGCGGGAGTTGGCGTCGCGTGACCGTGTGAGCTATCCTAGAGCCGCCGCTATCCTGGAGCAAGATTTGTACGTGCCAAATTAGAAGTGTAGAGGAAGCTCTGGACCGACGTGACGAGCTCATTCAATTGCTGGAACGAGGCGGCTATGAACTACGCAAGTGGATGTCCAACTCCCCTGAGTTGATGGCTGGTCTCCCAGATGAGTTTCAACAAGACCCGCACGTTTTTGAGAATCCTGACAACCCTTACATGTTGTCAGTGCTTGGAATTCAGTACCGGCCCGTCCATGATGAGTTTACCTATCGGGTGGTTTTAGAAACACCGAAGGCCTGGACGAAGCGGTCAGTACTGTCAACGATTGCGAGAACGTTCGACCCGAATGGATGGATTTCTCCAGTCACCTTTGCTCTCAAATGTTTTATGCAAAGGCTATGGGCGGCTCAGTTGACCTGGGACACCCACCTCTCAGGTGATTTGTTGATTGATTGGACGCGAATGTTCACCTCGCTATCGGACATAAATAATGTATCGCTGCCGAGGAAATTGGTCCCTGCTGGGGATTACAGGGCAACCCTTCACGGGTTTTGTGATGCCTCTGAACGAGGGTTTGCGGCAGCAGTTTATTTGCGAACCGTCACCTCCACCGGGGAGGTCGACGTGCGTTTGGTTTTGGCAAAAAGCAAGGTAGCGCCTATTCGGACAAGGATGACGATTCCAAAACTGGAACTGTCCGGGGCTGCTCTTTTGACCAAACTTTTGAATCACACTCTAACAGTGTTGCGTGGGTCAGTGGTTTTGGAGGATACGGTGTACGCGTGGACGGATAGCCAGATTGTTTTGTGCTGGCTGAAGGCTTCGGTCCATAACTAAGAGGTTTTTGTTGCGAACCGTGTCTCCCAGATTGTGTCGTCTGAGGTCCCACTGACCTGGAGACATGTACCAGGAGAATTGAACCCGTCTGATTGTGCATCCAGGGGATGTCGGGCTCCTGAACTCGTTAGACACCATTTGTGGTGGGGACCACCCTGGCTTGCCAAGAGAGAATCGGACTGGCCCCACAGCCATGCAGTAGTATCTTCGGATCATGGCCCCAGAGCGGCCGTGCATGTTACCCAGAAGGCTGAGGACCCTGACGCCGGGTTTCTGCTGGACCGGTATAGCTCACTTGACAAGTTGATAAACGTGTCCACTTGGATTAGGAGATTCGCTCGAAATTGTCGTACTCCTCGCGATCAGCGAACGTTGAACCCTATTCTGACTCCGGCAGAGCGAAACGAGTCGCTATTGAATTTGGTCCGGTTGGTACAGTCCTCGAAGTTTGGGGCAGAATTGGAGATTATACGAAGTGGACGTTCGAAATTGAAGGGAGCCGTCGCGCGTCTCAACCCCTTTGTTGATTCGACCGGGTTACTTCGGGTAGGAGGAAGATTGCGCAATGCGAATCTGTCGTATTCGGCTCGTCACCCACTTCTGCTCCCCAAGGGGGGACAGTTAGTTGAATTGCTGGTGACTGATCGTCATATTAAAAACGCGCATGCCGGCTGTAACGCGTTGTTGGCCACGCTCCAGCGGGAGTTTTGGATCTTATCTGCCCGCCGTGTCATACGGAACATCGTGTTTCGGTGCATGCCTTGTTATCGACTTAAGGCTGCCACGATGCAACCTCTCATGGGGGACTTGCCCCCTGATCGTGTGAATGAGGTCAGACCGTTTTCAGGTGTTGGTACGGATTTTGCCGGACCGTTTATGGTGAAGAGTTCACGATTGCGTACCGCTAAGCAATACAAGGCGTACCTATGTGTGTTTGTTTGTTTATCCACCAAGGCGGTACATCTCGAGCTCGTTGCTGATCTCTCGACAGAGGCTTTCATTGCTTGTTTGGATAGGTTTGTTTCTCGAAGGGGACTTCCAACTTTGATCCGCTCTGATAACGGCACTAACTACGTCGGTGCGGAACGATACTTACGAGAGATAGTCAACTTTTTGAATGTAAATAAAGTGGATATTGGAACGGCCCTCTCCCGTCGGGGTATACAGTGGACCTTCAGCCCACCGAGTTGCCCCCACTGGGGTGGGATTTTTGAGGCCGTAGTTAAGTCAGCTAAGACGCACTTGGGGCGTATAGTAGGTCAGACCGCGCTGACTTTTGAGGAGCTCGCGATATTGTTTTGTAAGATCGAGGCCGTTCTCAATTCGCGACCGTTGTGTCCGCTCAGCTCGGATCCAAATGACCTGGAGGCTCTGACCCCAGGCCATTTCTTGATAGGACATCCACTTAACGCGTTGCCCGAGCACCCCTTCGAGGGAGTGAAATTGTATCGGTTGTCAAGGTATCAGATGTTGCAGCAGTTTACTCAGAATTTCTGGAAGCGTTGGTCGCTCGAGTATCTGCATATCTTACAACAGCGCCTTAAGTGGACTGACAAAACCAGCCCCCCTAGTGTTGGTGACCTCGTTCTGGTTAAGGATGCTAACCTACCGCCACTAGGTTGGCGCAGGGGGCGCATTGTTAACTTGTTCCCTGGCAAGGACGGGACCCCCCGGTCTGCAGAGGTTCTAGTAGGAGGCTCGGTTCTAAAACGAGCGGTAGCAACGTTGTCTCGGCTGCCCGTAGATTAAGGGACAGGTGGGTGCCTGTCCGGGCGGGTGATTGTTCGATTCCAAATCGATATTCGATCGATGGTTTCTGAACGGCCATTTTGAATTTGACGTTGCTGCCAACCTAGCAGTTTTTGACAACTGACAGACGAAAGCCCTCGCAATGTAACGCGTATTGGTAAGGGTATTGAAATTAAATCGCAAGCCATCTGGAATGTATTCGGGTTTCCCTCAGGATTGTCTATATAGCTGAGTGTGTTGTGGTTCCCCGAACCAGATAAAGTTCGCATTTACGTGGCCGATTGGTTTTTCCCACGTAACATAACCTGTGTTGGAACACTGTGCTCATCGAAGCTGGCCTGCCAGTCATACCTGGTTGGCTGAAGAACCTGTCTACCAAGAAGAGCCTAGGGTGCACCCGGGCCTTGCAGAGAGACAGGAGGTTGACGGGACCGAAGCACAGAACAGGTTAGATCGACTCCATTTACATTAGCTCGGTGAATCGCCGACGTTCACACTTCTTGGCAACTGATCGCTACGCTACCTCGTAGCTGATGGGCCCCTACGAGGTCATTAGGTGCTGAGAAGCCTGAACAGTACGGATCTCTAGATATGAAATGAAAAACTGATAGAGTTCTTCATCTTACATCCTAATTAATGTCATGGCCCTAACTCCCAAACTTGGGTGAAGTATGTCTGAAGCAAGAAACTAACCCTTACGCAACATAGACGTAATGTTTTTAGCTTAAGAGGACGTAATATAATTGATTAATTATGAACATTTTTTTTTCTCAATAAGACTAAAATGTACCCTACATTGAAATACAAACTCTACTTTTTTTAGGGTTCCGTACCCAAAGGGTAAAAACGGGACCTTATTGCTAAGACTCCGCTGTCTGTCTGTCTGTCCGTCTGTCACCAGGCAGTATCTCATGAACCGTGATAGTTAGACAGTTGAAATTTTCACAGATGATGTATTTCGGTTGCCGCTATAATAACAAATAATAAAAAACAGAATAAAATACAACGATTCTTTCAATAGCATATACAAACTTATAAATGCAGCTGGTTACGTACATGGAGGATGAAAGTAGCACAAATAACTTTGTAAAAAACATTTTGCTATGTAAAATCCAAACTATTCAGTCCACACCATCCCTACCATTGTGAAGAGGTACGGAACCCTTCGTGCGCGAGTCCGACTCGCAATTGGCCGGTTTTGTTTATTATTATTATTAGACAGACAGTCTTAATACTAATAATAAATCAATTATGTGACATTGTGTTTGTGCTGTGTCTAACACGCGATTTATTTCATTCAAATTCTTCGAGAAACAGTCATGCTCTGAAGGTAGGTTGCATGATCACCATCCTTCAGTAATGATGATGTCTGTGCTGTAGATACACTACATACACAAGTACATAAATATTATATAAAAATATAAATACACCTAAATAAACTAATATACACAAAGCTCAAATCTAGGATAGAGAAAGATAATGCTCCTTCAAACGATTCTTAAAGACGGGCAGAGATGGACTATCTCTGATAGTGCAGGGAAGCGAGTTCCAGAGAGTGATCGCCCGCAATCGCAAAACAGTGCTTGTATGCGACGGTGTTGTGATGAGGTATAGAGAGCAGGGAAGCCGTGTGAGTTCTACGTGGACGAGCCGAAGGGAGAAATTGAAAAAGCTCACGGAGAAAGCTAGGGTATCGAGGGTTGGTTAAGATGTTGAATAGAAGAGTGAGGATGTGTGTGTCCCGAAGACGGATCGGCAGCCATTTTAACTCCTTGCGATACTGCGAGACGTGGTCGAACTTGCGCAGTCCGAAGATAAACCGAATCCCGAGATTTTGAAGTCGCTCGAGTCTGTTCAGTTGCTCTTCGTTGGCGCTAGCCCAACAAACATCGGCATAATCGATCAAAGGGAGAAGAAGAGATTGAGCGATAGTAATTTTTGTTTGATGGGGCAGAAAGTTCTGAAGCCGTCTTAGTGAGTGAAAGGTGGCAAAGACGCGCCTACTGACCTCGCTGACAAGGTTAGTCCAGGAGAGTTGTCTATCAAACATGACACCCAGGTTTTTGGCCTTGTCACTGTAGGCGATTAGAGTACCGTCACAGGTAACCGGCGGTATGGGCAATTGTTGTAATACGTTTAAAGAGTGTCTAGTACCTATAATAATCGCCTGGGACTTACTGGGGTTTACCAGCAATCCGTATGACAAAGCCCAGGTTCTGATGTTCTCAAGGTCAGCGTTCAGTGTGTCTATAGCCAGGTTCACATCACTAAAGAGGAAATGACGATAAATCTGAAGATCATCAGCATAGAGATGATATGGGGAGGAGATAACATCGGAGATGGAGTTGATGAAGACAGAGAATAAGAGAGGGGAAAGAATACCACCCTGAGGAACTCCCGCCAAAAGATCGCACCACTCAGTAAAGGTCTCCTCAGACCTTATGCGCTGCTGGCGATCTCTAAGATAAGAGTCAAACCAGCAGGCCGAGCGAGATGAGACATTAAGGGACCTTAATATTTGAGTGAGAATGTCAAAATCAACACAGTTGAAGGCGCTACTGAAGTCAAGCAGTGCTAGCACAGAAAGCTGTTCGTTATCCATAGCGAACTGGATATCATCCGTGACCTTTAACAAAGCCGTTGCGGTGCTGTGACCTGACCTGAAGCCGGATTGGAAGCGGTTGATCAAATTATTTCTGGATAGATAGGAAGAGAGCTGGGTATGGACAACGGATTCAAGAACTTTGGAAAGGAGCGGTAGGATGGAGATGGGACGAAACTCTTTGAAGGAGGAAGGATTGGATGTTTTAGGCAAAGGGATGACATGTGCCTTCTTCCATACTTTGGGAAAGGAACACTCTGATAAAGAATAGTTTATGTTTCTTTTATGGCTCTGATTTACTAAAGGTTGCCCCCAAGGTTTGCGGCACCTTTGTGAACATGCAGAAATGTCGCAGGCGACCTGCACCGCCCTTTAGACATCCGTTTCCATCCGCGTTAGCAAAGCATAATGCGGATGTTATTTTTAATTAAAAATTTCTAACAAACTCCCCACGATCCTGCAGCAAGGGCGCGAAAGATTTAAAAGTTTTACAACGGGGCGCTGTGAAGTAAAAGCTAAATATTGCTGGTGGGCTCGTGTATACTTAGGCCCAGTGCCGGATTCAGCGGTCTGGAGGCCCCTGGCCCTAAATTATTTTCCAAATACTATTTTATTGTATTTATTTTATTGCGAAAATATAAAAACTTAATACTAATTACATCGGACACCTATAAACCCAGTGGGTTTCCCAGGCACCAAGGAATATAGATTACAGCCATGTTATGGATACAGATGTAGGTGCAGATCCCTTCAATTTCTTAACGTCACAATAATAAAAACTTAATGCTAAAAACATGGGAATCATCTTAGGTAAGGTATCCGCACTGCTCATCGCGCGGGACAGCAGTTGCAGAGCAACAGGTTGATCCGGAGTTGTAGCCCAGCGTGACGAATTGTTTAAGTTTATTTTTAATGTTCTTCTCGGTGATTTATTGTTTAAGATTAAGAGGTAAGTTATTTTTGAGTTTTGGTACTAGATAAGCTGATGTTCGTTGGCTGTAGAAATGATTTGTCTTAGGTATAAGTATAGTTTTCTTAGGGTTCCGTACCCAACGGGTAAGAACGGAACCCTATTACTAAGACTTCGCTGTCCGTCCGTCCGTCCGTCCGTCCGTCTGTCACCAGGCTGTATCTCAAGATCCTAGCTAGCTAGAGAGTTGAAATTTTCACAGATTATGTATTTCTGTTGCCGCTATAACAGCAAATACTAAAAAACAGGATAAAATAAATATTTAAGGGGGCTCCCATACAACAATACCACATACAAACTTATGGATGCACCTGGTTACGTACATGGAGTGTGAAAGTAACCGCACCAATAACTTTGTAAACAATATTTTGCTGTGTAAAATCCAAACTATTCACTCCACACCATCGCTTCCATTGAACGGTGGTACGGAAGCCTTCGTGCGCGATTTAGACTCGCACTTGACCGGTTTTTAAATTGGTTACTGGTCTTGTTTGTATTTTGTGCTGGATTTCAACCTGAATGTCTGTGCGAAAGTAATGTTCCATAAGAGTAAGGTACTCGAATTTTTTGTGCACCGGAATTAGTCTACAGTGTTTAAATAAGCCTTCAGGGTTGTTTTGGTGCTTAAGTTTGACTTTTAGCGGGACAATTTTCGACAATGTGCGCCAATGCAGCGAAAATATCCTATCAAGGTTGGTTTTGGACGTACGGCCATAGCTGGTCAGTCCATACGATAAAATTGATTCTGCAAGGGCTTGGTATAGCATTATTTTAAGTTCAGTGGATATGCGTCGGTTCGTAAGCGAAAACTTTGCCAGTACAGCACGAAGCTCGTTGAAGACAACGTCAATTGCAATTTCATACCATCAAAACCAAATAAATTCTCAATGCAATTTCAAGGTTTGGGAATGTAGCTCTGAAATTTTTATCTTCGAGAATTGGGTAGTAAAATAGTTGGGGGGATTGGACTTTTCCAAAGTCCTTTTTCGTATGAGTCGTACGAAGACACAAATTGAACCAACTCGTTCCCAAGACTAGGTTCTAAATCATCCTGGTAAACTTTCGCCAATGCATCTGCTGCAGCGTGCAAATTTTCAACATCTATCTTCTCAATGTAATTAAGAAATCCAAATCTCGAACGTATATACTTCATAGGCATGCAATCTTTCGGTAAGAGAAACACATAGTTGGTCGACCACTCAGATACTTTGTATTTCTACTTCGGTTACAGATTTGCGTCTTGTGCTTTCCCGTAATCGAGCGGACTCCACCTCAAGTTTCTCGTTCTGGTCCTGGTGCACGATTGTACGTATTCGTCAGTCTGAGATATTTTTTGGAGACGATCGGATACATGCTTTCAGTCACTGAAGCCTTCTCCACTGAGTTTGGTGTTTTGAGTGGACATTAATTTACATGCATATATAATATATTTTCCTCATAGTTGGAGAAAAACGAAGCCAGAATCGATTGACAGTCTCTTGATTTTTATTGCGGCGTGTAAACATGTTCTTTGTAACTTTCCGAATAAAGTTGGAATTATCTCGTGGTTGGTCTTGATGAACTGAATTCCGCAGCGATATTTGATCGCAATTTTGAAGTGGTGGTGGTGGTGAAGTGGAACCTTTGGTCGCCCAAAATTCGATAATTTCCTTTTTTATATTAACAGGCCAAAGACCGATGTCATTTTTGAGACCGCAAAATTCTGCTTCCTCTTGGGTCTGATATTCAGTTATAGAAAATTGTGTGGTGTCAATAATAATAAATAAATAAAATAATAAAAAACTGGTAAATTTGGGAATCGAATACCCAACCTACGAGGCTGCGGACGAGTACCACTCCAGGGATACTCCCTCAAGATGGGTAGCAAGTACTTATGCCTGATTGGAGTGAAAAAATATAGATCGATGATTTCTGTTATTATTTATTATAATCATGTTTGTACAAAGTACGGTGAAGGTAAAACGCGAAAAAAATATCAAAGGAAAAGTAGTTTACTAGTCTGAATTAGTATTTTTTTCGAAGTCTATTATGGGGGCCCCTCTTTTGTGGAGGCCCCGGGTCTTTAGCCCCGGTTGCCCTCCCCTAAATCCAGCCCTGCTTAGGCATAACAGATAGAAGACGAGTTGGAACTATGCTCGCATTAACTTTGACAACTCTTTTTTTTATTAATCCGAGAATGGTGCTAACACGTGTTCTATCTGTCACTCCTAAATAAGAGGTCATATAATACAACATACCATAGTTTCTGGTTAAAGTGGAGATGGGCTAGACTCTTGGCTAGAAGGGACGACGACAGATGGACCAAGGCGGTGACGGAATGGTGGCCAAGGGACGTAGAGCGAGAGGTGGACCACCCGCCCGATGGTCGGATGACGTCGTCAAAACTGGCGGGCTGCAGTGGATCAGGTTGGCCCAGGACCCCAGTGAATGGCGTGATGAAGAGGAGGCCTTAGTAGGGTAACATTGGGGGTTCTGCATCACAAATTCGCGCCGCTCGCTTCGCTC
The DNA here is from genome assembly GCA_949825045.1 of Argyresthia goedartella. Classification (NCBI taxonomy): domain Eukaryota; kingdom Metazoa; phylum Arthropoda; class Insecta; order Lepidoptera; family Argyresthiidae; genus Argyresthia; species Argyresthia goedartella. The sequence goes on along the minus strand of OX463812.1, from coordinate 7,998,072 downwards.
GCTCCGCTCGGTTTGTGCTGCAAAACCCCGCAATGTTATCCTACCCTGCAGGTTTTAAACGGCAACCTGTTTATTCTGAAGTGTGTCTAATTCATACTGCACCTCTTTTCTATTGACTGATGACGACCTGAGCTACAAAATCTTATTGTATGCTATGCAGTTAACAATTAGTCTGCTTGACAGACATAAAATAATGAAAATTGTGTCCACTAAGTGATCAATAATTTTCATTTCAAGATATAAAAAATAGCAGCAAAACCTTCGCGTTTCGAGAGATGTCTTTACTTGATACGTGGTACGTGGTACGTGGCACTTGTTGCGACATCTCTCTCAACACTTAGGTTGGTCTGGTATGTGGCATATGGTACTTGGCACTTGGTATGTGGTACTTGTTCCCTTGCGGTTATGTCTAAAGCTGCTTTCGGGTTGCCCAAACCCTAATCACCTCAAGAGACAAATTTGCATGGTTGACAATGGGACATGTATAAGAGCAGTAGTAAATCGGGCCAATTTAACTAAAGCATCTCACACAGAACCAGTCTAACTGTAGTTTATCTTACACTTCTTATATACTAAAAGAATGAAAAACTTTGATAGCGCGATGTAGGACTTGATTCATTTTATACTGGAGAATTAAAGTTTTAAACCTGAATCCATATTATGATGACCCTTGGAACTCTGATGACAAGGTTGTGACGTATTTCATTCACACTGCATTTGTTTACTTAGAGATGTCGTAGCCATATCGTCGATTTGGCCATATCACAATATGGTCAGAAATGGCTTGACCATATCATGAAATGGGTTGCCATATCATGATATGACCTGTTTTAATGAAAACATGTCTTTTTAAAAGCATTGTTATTCAGCACTGCATGATGTTTTTTTGTGTTATACATGTCAAACTAACACGAAGACTATTCGAGGGCTTCGCTGCGCTCACTCCCTCTAGTCTTCACCTAAGCTACCGCAGTGTGTGCCCTAAAAGATTTAATCGATTTATGATATTTCACGTTTGGCCATATCGTGATATGGCCAATTCGATGATATGCCTACGACAGAGATATTCCTTATAAGTGTTCCATGTCATAATCATAACAAACTTATGCATATAAGGAGCTATCACGAATAAGGAAGGCGCTATGCGCTTTATACAGGGTGTTGATTTGTAAAGTTACGCCGAGCTCAGAGGTGGTTAAATACATGATACTAAAGCAAAAATAAATTTTTTTTTTCAGTAAAAATTAAATTAATATTTTTTTGATTTTACAAATATTAAAAAAACATAGAAATGTCGTCCAAAAAGTGTTGCACTGGGTGGATTGAGGTTCAGGGCGCGGGGAAGAGTCTATTAGCACTCGGGCGCGGTGACTGGGGGGGGGGGTGTATCCACACTTTTAGGTAATTTCAGGAAAATTTTCAGATGGTAAACTATCGGCTCTGAGTCGGGTGTAACTTTACAAATCAACACCCTGTATGAATCCATTGCATTGAGAGCTCAACATAATTCAGTTATCCTAAACAATTGTCTCAAAAACCATGCTCTTAAAAACCCTGCTTACATTGAAATTTTCACTGCTTGTTTAGAGTGGACGATATTTTTAATGATGCCAATAAACCCATCAATGTATTTAAAGGTACATCTCATAACCATTTAAAAATTATGTTTCTAATTACACACTTGTCCTTATCCAGTACAACCATTGACCAAATTCAGTCAGCTAAGGCAGCGTTCATACAATGATTGTTAATAGTTGGAAACAAAATTGATAATAAGTACTTGAAATATACTAAGTATAAGGTTCAAAATCCTATGCCATTAGATTTTTTTAATTTTTTTTATTACACCGGTTAACAGTATTTTTTCCATTGAAAGTTCGATGTTGATGCACCTTTATAAATCAAAGCTTATAAATATTGATGCAACTAGATGAAAGCCGCTTTTCTAATACTTGCGTCGATATCTTCGAGTGAGCTCGTGTTTTGTGAATTAGTGCTGCTGAAGAACTGAAGACATAAGTATGTAAGTTTGATTTTTTATCACTTATGGATCCCGCACTTGGATACCTTGTGTCATGGGAAACCAGAAACAGCGATAATACAAACATGTTAATCTCTAAGACCTAGGAAGGTTTTTTTGTCCCAACGGAATTAGAATCCGAAACCTCTAGCATGGTAGGCAGACGTACAACCGCTGCGCCACCGAGACCATTTTTTTTTTTTTTTTTTTTTTTTTCATTCTATTAATATTTTAGGTGGTCCAGCCCATTTGATTCTGACGTAGACGAGGAGATCAGGAGCGAAGTTCAGAAGAAAAAACCTGCTGCGAAGGCGAAAAAAACTTCAACCCCTAAAGCGAAAAAAGCGGCGGCAATCCCAACACCAGCACTAACTGATGCCGGTTCTGAGTCGGATGAGGAGCCCATTCCTTGTGCTCAGCCCAAGAAACGGAAGAGAATTGCTACCTTCCCAGATTCCGAGGTAAGCTTTAATATTATTTTATTTAAACAACCATTTCTCATGTTTTAAACTAAATGTAGCATCTTGTTTGAATAATATTTTATGCTCGTCTATTTTAATTTTTTAATCATTATTTACTTTTATCTGTAGCACAAACATGTAAACATTCAAGATCTGATGTTTGTTTTTTATTTAGTTATCCAGCCGGGATTCGAATCCGCGATCCCTCGCATGGTAGGCAGACGCACAACTTCTGCACCGCAAGCCCCGCCCCTAATTTTATTTGTAATTACTTTGATTAACTTTTGATTAAAGATATACCAAAAATGTTTCGTAAAAACAATTTCCTCTTATCTTAATCCAACTTAACTCACAGTTTTAAAATAATTGCTAATAATAATTGATTGACATGCATATTTTACTAGTGAAATTACATTGACAATGTAAAATATATTTTTTTTAAATAATAGCGAATGCCTATTTCACATCTTTACAGGATGAGCTAGAGCCGATTCGTGCATCAGCGCTCAAGAACTTTCTTTCACGTCGCACCGGCTCGGGGTGTTCATTCCAGTCCGATCCTTCACGTCGAGGCGAATATTATGTGGAGCTACGGGTGTACAACAGCCGTGAGTTAGAGGGAAGCAAGTTAGGAGATCGGGACAGATGTAAATTGGCTTTGATACATATGAAAACGAATGTAAATGGAGATGCTCCCCTATGGCATTCGATTTCAAAAGTAGTTACTGATAGTAAGGAGCAATTCAAGGGAGTAAGACCAGTCATTTATCCTTTGAATATTATGTAATGCAAAGCTGTCGATATCCGAATATCGCAAGCGTAAGAATCAGCCTCCGTCTGTCATTTATCCTTTGTTTTTTTAAATCTTAATATTTTTAGCAACTTATTAACATAAAAATTCATGTAATCAATACAAGTCATTGTTATAATTTTTTCATCGTTCACATAATTTGATATTTTACTAATCTTTTACAACAGCAGTATTTGATTAAATAGATAATTCTCTTACCTACAGATAAAAATGGTTTATTGTCAAGAATGTCAAGCATATGTCTCACGATTATCTTCTCACAAGAAAAGTAGCATTCACAAATCTAACTGTTTGATACGAACTGAGTTAAGCAATGTTAAAATAATAGCAACAGCGTTTAGAAATAGAATAATCAGTTATAGAGTCAATCCTGAAAAAGAATATCTTGTACCTGATTTTTTTTTGTCAGATAACTATTCTACCGTTAGTAATCTTATAAGCACCCTTCTAAGAAAACATCGATCGTTAAAAGTAAACATAGAACTTTTTATTACATATAATCTACCTAAAGATAACACTCAATCTTTAAAATCATTTAACACAAAATATACCATGGTATTGCAAAGTACTGATATTTCCGTTTTATACCATGATTTATCAAACCTTTTGCTAATGAAGTGCTTAGAGTTTGAACACGCAGAGTCGGGGTGGACTATAGAGTCAGTAAGTCATTTGGAGATAAACATTGCGAAATTTAGTCCGTTGAAAGCAGGATCGTACATACCACTTCCGAAAAGTATTCAAAACACAAAGTCTTGTCTAAATATAAAAAATAATGATGAGTACTGTTTTTTGTGGAGCATTGTAGCACATTTATATCCTGCAAAAAATAATCCCAATAGACTTTCATCTTACCCTCATTTCTCTAACTTTTTTAACACTTCAGGAATGTCATTTCCCCCCAGCTTTAAATGTATTAAATGGTTTGAAAGACATAATACGGGAGTGAGTGTCAATATTTATGGATTAGATGAACATGGTAGTATAACAGGTCCTCTATACAAAACTTTGCGAAGACGTGTTGAGCATGTGAATTTGTTATTTATCAGTTGTAAATCGAAAAATCATTTCTGTTTAATTAAAGATATGGGAAAGCTCTTACACAACCAACTCACGAAACACAAATCACGAATTCATCTTTGTGATGAATGCTTCATGTACTTTAGTACAGAAGAGAAGTTAGCAAGTCATAATTGTGCAGGGATACAGACTGTTCTTCCTGAGGAAGGCAGCAAAACAGGTTTTTCAAATTATGAAAGAACACAAAGGATTCCAATAGTGATATATGGTGACTTCGAGAGTTTACTCCGCGAGTATTCAGATAAACATAAATCCACTCATGTAGAGAATGTGCAGGTACACGAAGCAACTTGTTTCGGTTATTTCATTTGTTGTAAGTCTAATCCAGAGTTAAATGATTATGTTTCCTACAGGGGTTCCAACTGTTCTCAAAAGTTTTGTGAGTCAATTTGCAAGGATTTGCTTCGTTTACATAAAATATTATCTGTACAAAGAGAAATGACTCCCTTAACAGAAGAAGAAAAATTAAGAGTGGAAAATACAACTAACTGTCATATATGTAAAAAATCATTTTCTCTCGAAGATACAAAAGTTCTAGATCATGATCACTTTACTGGGAAATTTAGAGGACCTGCACACAATTCATGCAATTTAAATTGTAAGACTTGTCCATTCATTCCAATAATTTTCCATAACCTTTCTGGTTACGATTGTCATCTATTTATTGTAGAGCTATCTAAAATATGTGGTCGCATTAAACTATTACCAAAAAACAAAGAAAAATATATTTCCTTTACAAAGTTTATCCCACTTGACAGACAACATACTGCTCAGCTGAAATTTGTTGATTCTTTAAATTTTTTGGATTCAAGTTTAGATAATCTCATTAAAACACTTGAAACCGAAGACTTCATTAACTTAAAGTCATTTTATGAAGATGAAAAGATGTTTAATTTAGCTCGGAGAAAAGGTGTCTTTTGCTATGACTATGTAGATTCGTGGGATAGATATAATGAGACCACATTACCAGACAGAAACAAATTTTATAACAAACTCACTTCTGAGATTATTACCAATGATGATTATAATCATGCTATGAATGTTTGGGAAACATTTGGAATGAAAACTCTTGGAGACTATACAGATTTTTACTTGAAATGTGATGTTTTATTACTTTCTGACGTATTTGAAAAATTTAGATTTATGAGTCTTAATCATTACAATCTAGACCCTTGTCACTATGTTTCTTCACCATCTTTAAGTTGGGATGCTATGCAGCTTTATACAGGTGTTGAGTTAGACTTAATATCAGATGTTGAAATCTATCAAATGTTTGAAAAAGGTATCAGAGGGGGTTTAGCTCAATGCTCACGACGGTATGCAAAAGCGAATAATAAATATTTATCCGATTATAAACCTAACATATCTTCAAATTATTTAATGTATTTTGACTGTGTTAATTTATATGGATATGTGATGATGTCAAAATTACCCACCGGAAATTTTAGATTTTTAAAAGAAAATGAATTGATCAATTTTAATGTCATGACGATAAGTTCTCATAGTGATACAGGTTTCATTCTTGAAGTAGATTTACATTATCCTTCTGAAATTCATGACAATCATGCAGATCTACCGTTTGCTGCAGAACAATTAAAGGTTCCATTTCCCCTTGGTAAAAATATAAAATTAGTATCCAATTTATTTGATAAATATAAGTATGTGATTCATTATGTACATTTACAAAAATGCTTAGAACATGGCTTACAATTACTTAAAATTCATAGAGTTCTTTCATTTGATCAAAGAGCATTTTTAGAACCTTATATAACTCTCAATACAACTCTAAGACAAAACGCAAAGTCTGAATTCGAAAAAAATTTTTTCAAGAAACAAAATAACTCAATTTTTGGTAAGACTATAGAGAATAAGAGAAAGCAGGTAGATGTGAAACTGATAAACATTTGGTCTGATTCATCAAATAAAACAAACAAATATATTGGTGCTGAAAAATATATAAGCGCTCCTAATTTTAAAAATTTGGCCATTATTTCAAAAGATTTGGTAGTCATACAGATGGAGCCCTCAAAAGTCATTCTGGATAAACCAATTTATGTAGGTTTTAGTATATTAGATCTAGCAAAAACACATTTATATAATTTTCATTACTCAGTAATGAAAAAAATTTATGACAAGAACATCCAACTATGTTACACAGATACAGATAGCCTTCTGTATCTTATAAATACAGAGGATATTTATGAAGACATGAAAAAACATATTAAATATTTTGATACTAGTAATTTTAAGTGTGACAATGTGTACAATATGCCATGTTTAAATAAACAAATTCCAGGATATTTTAAAGATGAGATGAGTGGGGATGTTATTTCAGAATTTGTGGGCTTAAGAGCCAAGTTGTATTGTATAGAGACAAATAAAAACTGTTCAGTTAAGAAAGCCAAGGGTGTGAAAAAATGTGTTGTAAAAAAATTGGATATTAATAAATATAAGGATGCTTTATTTAAAAACATAGAATTTAAAGATTCAATGTATTTTATACGATCTAAAAATCACTGTGTCTATACACAAAAAGTAAATAAGGTTGTTTTAAATGCAAATGATGATAAAAGACAGATATTAAATGGAAGTTTTAAAACATTGCCCTGGGGACATTATTCCACTATATTTTAAGAAATAACCTGCTGTTGTAAATTAATTAAAAAAAATAAACAAAATTTAACCATGTTATATCTAAAGTGGAATCATCACTTTAGATATAATGTTGTTAAATTTTGCGGTTTAACTTTGTAAAAATAACCAAATGAGGTTTTATGTATTTGTAGTTAATATAATTTGCTCCATGTACTGTTGATATTTACTCGCTTATTCCAATAAAATAATATTGTTTAACCTTATTGTTTGTATCATTTATTGAAACCCTCCAGTTCCTTAACAATGTAGAGCTTGTCTTATCTCAAATGACGCACCACCTCATTTCTCATACAAGCAGATGGAGTTTAAAGTGGAGAGGCATGTCATTTGAGCTGAGACAAGCTCTACTTTGTAAATTTTTATCTACTGAAGTTTTTATCTATCCTAGTTAAAATCTCATTAAATAAATTAAACACAAACTTTTAAATATCAATTTATTCACATTTACATTTACATGGGATATATTTATTAGATAAAATAGTATGAAGTCATCGTATACTAGAATAAGGTGAGATAGCTAACATAAATAACAAAAACTACTTATTGATATTAATTATCACTATTATCACATATTTTTTTTGAAATTTTTCTAATTAAATTCTCAGTCTCTTCGAGTACATCCTCATATAAATTTTTTACCACATATTGCACAACAACATTTCTATTCTTATTTCGTTCGTCTAGTGCCTCGATTTCAATTTTTATAACACATGATCCCGAAGCATTTTCTTTTTTAATAAAGGAAGCATCATTCAGTTTCCTTTTTTTAGGGGCAATGGTTTTTTCCTTCTTCTTGGATTCCAACCATGCTATCCTCCTATTTTCAGCTTTATCTAGCCAAGCGTTTACATCTTGACCTTCACCCCCAACACCGAACTCATCAATCAAACTAGGGTCCACAGCTGGGGGGCTAACATTGTAGTAGTTGAAGACAGAGTTCTCCGACATTTCTGAAACAACATTCACATGTTTTTTAAAACTTACTGCAGCAATGATTTGAAGTATAATATTATTTTTAAACAGACATGTAAAATAGGTACTCACTTGTAAATAATAAAGTTGCTTGAATAGTTTATTAGATCCTTGAGACTGGAAGTAATCCCTCAGAGCTCTAAGACACTTAGATGTGCACACTGATTAGGTTAAATATACACTGATATAAAATAAACTGCTTGTGATGAGTATAGACTGAGCGAGGGGAAGGGAGGGTTGTTTAGGTTTTGTTAATATAAAAGGAGATCTGCTGACGTAAGTAAAGATGAAACTTAAAACGGATACATTTTCTAGGAATTTCAGAAACTAATCAAACTTTTATAAGATACATACATACATACATACATACATATGCTTGAACCTTTTCACCTAAGAGGGGTAGGCATAGACTAAAGATCTTCATTTGCTATGATCCTGGTATACTATATGAAATCTATTCTTATGCAAACAATAAATACACATGCTATTTAATGTATTAATAGCTCATTATGTCATCAGAAACTAAAATGAAGTTAATCAAACAACCCGTTTCTTTAAATATTTGTGAAATAAAAGTTGATAAAAATACTAACACTTTTAGACATAGCATTCTTTTACCAAATTCCATTCGCTGCATAATATGCGGGCCATCGAATTGTGGAAAAACAAATGTAATGATAAGTTTGTTATTAAATGAAAATGGGTTAAAATTTCATAACATTTATCTTTATTCGAAAACAGCTTTCCAGCCAAAATATCTATTTTTAGAGGAAGTGATAAGATACATTCCAGAAATTAAATTGTTCCTGTTCCAAGATGAAAAAAATGTTATTCCACCCCACGATGCTTTGACAAAATCAATATTTATTTTTGATGATGTAGTCTGTGAAAATCAGAGTGATATACGTAATTATTTTTCCATGGGTCGACATAAAAAAATTGATTGTTTTTATTTATCGCAAACTTACTCAAAAATACCTAAGCAGTTGATTCGAGATAATGCTAATTTATTAGTTATCTTCAAACAAGATGATGTAAATTTAAAACATATTTATGATGAGCATGTCAATTCTGATATGAGTTGGCATAGATTTAAATCAATGGCTACTGATATATGGAAAGAAAAATACGCATGTTTAATAATTAACAAAGATTGTGAGCTAGATAAGGGAAGGTACAGGAAATATTTTGATATATTTATTAAATTAGAATAAAAGGATTATATATTACTGTCATTAGAAAAAAAATACCACTATAGTGCAAGCTATAAGAACGAACAGAAGTGTACAATTATTAGTACTTTAAAATGGATGTAGATATAAAAAAACAAATAATAAAATCAGTAAGGAATATTAAAAATAAATTAAAAATACTGAAAGAGGAAGAAGATATTTCAGAACGTAAACAACGTAAGATATTAAAACCCATTACTGATCCGTTAGAGTCGATAGTCTCGATACATAAAAACGAAGAGAATAAAAACAATCAAATGGAAGCTTCCAATGAGAATAATGATGATTACTTTAGCTCATGTACAAGTGACACTAGTATGCATACTGAAGATGAATTAGATGATAGTATTTTCCATGATGAAAGGAATAAAAACATTACTTATGGTATAAGAAACGAAGGAGGCAAAGTACTAATAGGAAACGTTCCCATCGTAATAAAGAAAACTGAAGATAGTTCAGTGTTTAGTATTAAAGATAAAAGCTATGTCATTACTCCAGGTCTATCAGAGTTGTTGTTTGAAAATAAACCTAAGATAGATTTGATCACAGAACAAGATAGGTTACTATATAAAGATATTTTAATTGCTACTAATGCACATAGAAGAGGATTTATTCCATCAGGACAAATACAAGGTAATTCAGGAATAAAATATTCAAAAATAATTAAGCCTTTATTTCTTGAAACTGAAACAAAAAAAGTACAACAAGGTGGTAGTTTACCAATATTAAAAAAATATAAATCAAATACTGATTTAGTATACTGGGACAATCCTAATGAACTTATTGATAGGTTAAAACTTTTAGTTGCCTCAAAGAGTGCAGGAAATACCAATCATGATAATGAAATAATTTCTATAATAGAGGAATTAAAAGAAGCAGGTATTATTAGAGAATAAATAGAGCGTAAACTTTTTCATTAAACTAGTTTATTACTGACGGGCTAGCGATGAACATCGATAAGTTTGGACATCATGTATTTAAACGACAGAAAATGGATAGTCACTCAGATTATCTGATTTGTAGTATGACTGATGGATCTTTAAATAAGCTCCTTAAAAATATTGTAAATCCAGTAGATGCTGGAGATTGTGTGAACAAACAATATGTTGATAAGAATATAGAGAGCTTAGAAATTAAACTCAAATCAATAAACCAAAATCTGGCACAAATTGGATCAGAAATCAACAGTATCAAACAAAGTATAGAGTCAGTGAAACAGAAAATTAAAAAAAAATGAGTAAAGAAATTGTAGTGAAAGAAATACATAAGCAAGCAAGAAAAAATTTTCCAAGAAGACATGTTGTGATGAAAGACATTGATGATTTATGGCAAGCTGATCTAATCGACATGCAATCTATTTCTAGAGAAAATTCTAATTTCAAATACATATTGGCTGTTATTGATGTCTTTTCAAAGTATGCTTGGGTATATCCTTTAAAACAAAAGAATATGGAACAAACATTTAAAGCATTCCAACATTTATTTAGTAAAAATCGTATTCCTAAAAATTTGCAAACTGATTTAGGAACTGAATTTTACAACAAGAAACTTAAAACATTGTTCAATCATTATAATATAAATCATTACTCAACATATTCTACTAAGAAAGCTTCTGTAGTAGAAAGATTTATTAGAACCTTTAAAGGTATTATGTATAGATATTTTAGTTTAAAAGGAAACTATGTTTGGTTTAGTCATGATATTCTTTCAAAATTAATAGAAATGTATAATGGCAGAATGCATAGAACAATAGGTTTGAAACCCAATCAAGTAAATGCAAGTCATAAAGAACAGATATTGCAAAAATATAAAAATAATATACGTTTAGATAAAAGGTTCATACAAAATAAAACTATACTTAAGTTTGGAGATTATGTGCGTATAAGTAAGTATAAAGGAACTTTTGAAAAAGGGTATACACCAAATTGGTCGACAGAAATATTTAAAATTATAAAAATCCAGAACACAGACCCTGTCACTTATCTCCTAGAAGATGCTAAAAAAAATCCTATATTAGGATCGTTCTATATTCAAGAATTACAAAAAACTAGACATCCTGATATTTATCTTGTTGAAAAAGTCATAAAAAAGAATGGAAATAAGCTATTCGTAAAATGGTTAGGTTTGCCTTCTAATGAAAACTGTTGGATAGATAAATCAAAAGTTTTATAAGCAAAATATACAAGTTACATTCTCATTCTGATAATACCTCTTCGAAAAGAAACATCTTTTCATACAATTTTTATAAATAGTATTTTACAATTCGTTTAGATTACAATGGTGATGCAAAAATCAAAAACAAATCAAAAAAAATGTATTAATAAAAATGACAAAAATAATATCAAAAAAGGCACTGGAATGAAAAAAACTTTTAAAAATATAGTTTCAATTACAAAAAAGCATATAAAAAAATTTAAACCTCAATGCAAAAAGGCAGCTATCGAACTCGCCATGGCTGTTGTTAAAGAATTGGGTTCAGATTCAGATGAGTCTGTGATTACCCCGCGTGTGATACCTATCCCAAAAGTTGGAGGATTCTTGCCATTGATACCGATATTTGCTGGACTGTCTGCTGCTGGTGGTTTGGCTGGAGGGGCAGCTGGCATTGCTAAAGCAGTTAATGCTATTAAATGCGCTAAGGAACGCTTGAAAGAATTAAAACGACATAACAAGAAAATGGAAACACTGTGTATAGGAAAAGGATTATGTCTCAAAGAGCGTGGTGATGGTTTGGGAATTTATGTAAATAATAAAAAAAACTAAATCATAGGCTACCCAAGAGAGCGCTTACTAATATAGATTTACTTAAATATGGTCAAAACATTCCATTTTTCAGAGGAGTGTTTATGAGGGATGATTTACCTCAGCATCCATTAAAAAAGGAATGTGCTATTATGAATCTTGACAATTCTGAGAATGCTGGAACTCATTGGGTAGCCTATGCAAAATTAGATAATTATGTAGAGTATTATGATAGTTATGGTAATTTAAAGCCACCAGAAGAATTAATCAAATACATAGGACCAAATATATTTTATAATTATGATAACGATCAGAAACGTAACACATACAAATGTGGTCATTTATGTTTAAAGTTTTTAAATGCCTTTTGGGATCTAAATAAATACTGAGTACTTTACGTTTGAGTTCAGTTGTTGCAATGTCTGTGACTCTAACAATCGTTGGTAATAAATCTATTCTCCAATCTGAATTTACATCTCCTTTGAGTTTAGATGGTAATTATGAGTGTGGTTTATTATTTTTTTCCACATTCAATTCAATTCCTAACATACATGAAAGCAATAACGTATTTGCATATGGGAATAATGATGTGATAAAAATTCCAAATGGCATTTATGATTTATCTGCTTTAAATGAATATATAAAATCGAAAATGGAGAATTGTAACATTATGATTCATCCAAATAACAATACTTTAAAATGTTCTTTATTTTGCACTAAACCAATTGATTTTCGCGTGAAAAATAGTATCGGTGCAATGCTTGGATTCTCGAGTACGATTTTGGAAGCGAATAAATGGCATGATTCAACTCATCCAGTGAACATTATACCAGCGTCTGTGATACGAGTCGAATGTGATCTAATACAGGGCTCTTTTACAAATGGTTCACCTACACATATAATACATGAATTTGTGCTTAATATTCCATCAGGATATCAAGTTATTGAAGTACCAAAAAACGTTATTTATTTCCCAATAAAAAATAAATACATTTCATCAGTAACATTAAAAATTTTGGATTTAGAGGGAAACCTAATTAATTTTAACAACGAAAAAATTCAACTGCGTCTTCATCTAAGGAAAAGAAATGATAGTCTTCAATGATAATCATGATGTCTATAAAATAAACAAAAATAATAAATCTAAAGCCATTATCAAGAGCAACGTGAAACAAACCACACGTAAAAAGTTAAAAATAATTACAAAAAGTAATAAGGAATTTCTTCAAACTTTGGGGTTTAAAATATGAGTATTCTAAAAATATCAGATTATCCGCAGTTCGATAATTCTATCGAAAGTTATGAAACGCATACCTACAATCCCTACAATAATAGCTTTAATGAAAATGATGAAATAAGAATACCAATTCATCAGCAAGATATCTACTTACTACCATCATCAAGTGCGATATACATCGAGGGAAAATTTTGTGTGCAGGCTCGAGATCTGGCTGGAGTTATCAAAAAAAAAAAAGTTAATCTAACTAATAATGCAATTTCCTTTCTATTTCAAGACATTAGATATGAAATGAATGGTGTAGAAATAGATCGTGTACGAAATGTTGGAATAACAACAACTATGAAATCTTTAGTATCTATGAGTAGTGGAGAAAATAAAGTAGCAGCTATATGGGGTTGGAACATAGACGGATTTCATGATCAAGATGGTAGTTTTTACGTCTTACTACCATTAAATAAATTATTAGGCTTTGCAGAAGATTATAGAAAAATAATAATAAATTGTAAACATGAACTAATTCTCAATAGAACTAGTACAAGTTTAAATAGTGTAGTTACTGACAAAGATGACTCTGTTACAGTAAGTTTACAAAAAGTGCAATGGCGTATGCCTCATATCAAGGTATCTGACCAGCAAAAGCTTACTTTAATAAAACACTTAGAGAAAGACAAACCTATACAAATCGCATACAGAAATTGGGATCTATATGAATATCCATTATTACCTAAATCTACCAAGCATACATGGTCTGTTAAAACAACTTCACAATTAGAGAAACCACGTTATGTTATATTTGGATTACAAACAAATAGAAAAAATAATAATGTTAAAGACAGTGCCATTTTCGATCATTGTAATTTGAAAAATGTTACTTTATTCTTAAATTCTTACTATTATCCATACGATGCTCTTAATTTGAAATTTGATGAAAACAAGTACAATATATTATACGATATGTATGCTAGATTTCGTCAGTCGTTCTATAATCTTCCTGTAGACCCGTTGATTGATCACCTAACATTTAAAACTAAAGCTCCGTTGTATGTAATTGATTGTTCACGGCAAAACGAAAATTTAAAAACAGGACCTGTTGATGTACGTTTAGAAATTGAATGTGAAAAGGATATTCCGGATAACACAAGCGCATATTGCTTAATAATAAACGATCATCTGGTAGAGTACAGACCTTTAAGTAATATAGTACGAAAAATATCATGAAATCATCAGCTATTGTAGATGTACAAGGATTCAGAAGAGAAAATAATGAATTTATTATTAAAGAAATTGCTATCATTTGTGGTGATCAAGTTCAAGTTTTATTAATTCTTCCACCTTTTTCATTTCACCACCTTACATACACAGAAAAGATGCAAATCAGATGGATAGAACGAAATAGAAAAATTTTCTGGAATGATGGCTTCATTACCTATGACAATTTTTTAATGAACACGCAGCCATTCTTGGTTGACAAAACAATTTATTGTAAAGGGGTAGAAAAAGCGACTTGGATTAAGAATATATTTAATCATGATGATGTTATAAATTTAGAATACGTTAAATGTCCTAGTTTGTTAAGTTTGCATAAAGAATATAGATTTTGTAATGATATTTTAAATTGTATGTATCATCCTTCATTTTGTGCACTAAAAAATGTTACATGTTTAAAAAAATGGTGTACTTTTTTAAAAATAATATAAACCATCGTTGAAATATCTTTTTTTTATTTTTCAAATACCTTATTTCCTTTTGTAATTTATAAGAAATATATACGCATAGCGTAGGCGGCGTACCCGTCCTATCAGATAAAAAAAACAGTAAGATTCTGTAGCTCAGATCGTCATCAGTCAACATAAGCAATTGAAAAGAGCTGCAGTACGAATCAGACACACTTCAGAATAAACAGGTTGCCGTTTAAAACCTGCAGGGTAGGATAACATTGCGGGGTTTTGCAGCACAAACCGAGCGGAGCGAGCGAAGCGAGCGGCGCGAATTTGTGATGCAGAACCCCCAATGTTACCCTACTGGCCTTTACTCAGCAGTGGGTGCAGGAGGTTGGATAGATAGATAGATAGATGGTTTCTGAAAAATAATAGTAGTTTATGTGACTGCTACATAAAGGAGGGCATTAAAACTCGAGAGTGGGTTTATGAAAGGAGCCGAAGGCGAGTTTCATAATAATATCACTCTAGAGTTTATTGCCTAATTATTTAATAATTGTTAAGACCAGCATAATGTAAAACTATTTGGTAAAAACTTATTTCTTATCTGAAAGTTTGTACATTACGACCATGACTCATTTCTTATCTGAATATTGATACATTATGACCATAATGTATAAAAATTTGTCACATTATGACATTCAAATTTCGAACACCGTTGTTTAGCTTGTTCAGTGGTACCAACTTCACAGACAAACTAGGGGCGGCACGCAGACGGGCGTCGGCGTTCGAAATTTGAATGTCATAATATGACAAATTTTGTTACATTATGGTCATAATGTATCAATATTCAGATAAGAAATGAGTTTTTACCACGAAGAATAACATTATGCTGATCGTAACGTGCGGTTTTTGGACGCAGTAAAGAAAGTTTAGGATACGTGTGTAGATAAAAGAAGTTTTCAATTTCAACCTTTGATGTAGGTGTGTAATAATTGTGTTAATTTGCCAACTTCCTCATGGTGAAGATTGCATTGGTACTGAGCTTTCTATAAGGAAATTTATCGTTGAGTTAGAATAATGTAATTTTTTTGAAAATAATAGAAATGATTATCTCAAGATGTTCATAACGCTAACATATCAATATATTTTCGGGTAAATCGATCTACACAACACGAAAACTTTTGACATCAATTCTCGCCCCGAAATAAATACTTAGTGCCACAAGGGGTTTGACCCTTTTTGTATGGGACCCGCGGGCAACGGCTAGTGTGATACAGATTTAAATAAATATTAGAGGACAATCTTACACAAAGCGAACTAGGCCCTACTAAGCTCAACAAGGTCCATGTTATGCGTACTAGACGATCGATATATTTAACATATGGAAAGACATAGAAAACATCCAAGATTAAGAAGCAAATATTCATGCTCATCTCACAAATATTTGCCCTTACCGGGATTCGAACCCAGGACCGTCAGCTTTGTAGGCCTGGTCTCTACCCGCTAGGCTGAACCGGTCGTCTAGATATAATACGCTAAATTGTCGCGTTGTCGAGAAAGTGATTTTTTTGTTCGTTTTTGTGTCAATCGCCTCTATAAAATATTTCTAGTCAAAATCCCGGGGCCTAAATAAGGACCGGCATTCAATCATATGTCTAAAGGTCCGTCGGACAAATGAGTAAACGAAACGCTTAACAGTGGCCTAAACGTGCCTGTTGCCTGTTTAGGCACGTTTGTGCCTTGTACCATGGAATCGCTTGGACGCTCCGCTCCGCTTCGCGCGGCTCCTGGTTGTACATAACGTTGTGACGTCATACAACCTAACTTTAGTATTCGGACAGAATGTTTTCGTATTTCGGCTAAGTTGACTCTAAAAGAAATCAGCTGTTGCGTTTACGCTAACTTGCAGAAACGAATTGGGCCGGTTCTCCATTCCTCTAACTAAATCAAAATACTTCGGAAAGGCGGCTTGTCTAAGATTTCCGATAATGCTTTATTTTAAACAAAAGGCTTTGCTTTGTAAGGACTTGACAGTTTAAGACTGATCTATATTGGGAGCCATTAGTTATATCATAGTTATCTAAATAGGGATGAGGGCGTCACCACACTACACCACCCATCCAAAAGAGAAAATAAATAAGATTACATATTTTTTTGTTTCATTACTAGTGATTATACAATTTTATATATTGATTATACGTGGTTACTTGAATATTAAGTTTACTGATTACATTCTACTTAACGAACTTATTAGTTCTATTCTTATGTAAGATGTCTACTTTTCCATCTTTAATTATCTTAACATTTGGTGACACATCTTCCAACACTACATATGGACCATTATACACATTTTGAAATTTATTGTTGTTTAATTTTTTAAAAGAATATAGTCATCCAAAAGAGAAAAAAAATAAGATTACATATTTTTTTGTTTCATTACTAGTCATTATACAATTTTATATTTTGATTATACGTGGTTACTTGAATATTAAGTTTACTGATTACATTCTACTTAACGAACATATTAGTTCTATTCTTATGTACGATGTCTACTTTTCTATCTTTAATTATCTTAACACTTGGTGACACATCTTCCAACACTACATATGGACCATTATACACATTTTGAAATTTATTGTTGTTTAATTTTTTAAAAGAATATAGTCATAAGGTTTATATGTTAAACTTCTACAAGTTTGATTAGCTTTAACTGTTCTTACAGTTTTTGAGTGGATCAAATTTTTCCTAGCTTGTTACTGTGTTTTCCGTATTCTATACTTCATTACCAATGGATAATTTTCGCTGTTATACAATGGTTCTACCGGTTTTACTAAATTACTTGGAACATTTCATCCTTTTCCAAAAACAAGTTCATATGGTGTAAATTTAGTTGACGAATTACATTTGTATTATAACTAAAACACCAATAAGGCACCAATGTGCTCCAGTCTTTAAGTTCATTATTAGTCTGTATTCTTAGAAAGTTGTTAAATTTTTTATGGGAGTTTTCCAATGAACCTATTGTTTCATGATGGTATGCTGTCGATGTCAATTTTGTTATTTTCAATAAGGTATATACCTCGTTCAAAACTTTATTCAAAAACTCTGTGCCACGGTCCGTTGCGATCTCCTTGGGAATACCGTACCTAAGAAAAAAACCTTCAACAAATGCTCTCGCTACCGTAATAGCATCCTTACTGTCTAATGGATATGCTTCTACGAACTTCGTAAGCTCGCATTGTATGGTTAAAAAATATGACTTTCCAAAATAATCCTTAACTAGAGACCCCACTATATCTAAATATATTTTGTCGAATGCCGACATTGCCGAAGTTGTAATAATCATGGGCTCTTTGACTGGTATCGAGTGTTTCTGTGTTTGACACTTACTACACTTTGAAACATAATTATTTACGTCTTGCGCAAGTTTTGGCCATGTATAATACTAACGTATATTATTTATCATCCTTCGAATACCGAATTTATCATCCTGCTGTAGGTAGAATATGAAAATCATTCAACACTACTAACTTATCATCTTTGTCAGTTATTCTTTGTTTCTCTTTTATTGGGAAAATTCGTGGTCTGGACCATTTATTTTCTTTCTTATTTTTACTTTTACTATTATCGTTCGCTAGCAATTTTATATATTTTTCATTACTTTTATCTCTCATTATGTAAATTTCTTCTATATTTATACTCTTACAAAACTGCTCAGATTCTCTAATGTATACGTCTCCCGTAATACGTGATCGAGAGAGTAGGCAAGTATAAATCGTGTATGTAATATTACACTTGACAATGCATCTGCTGCTACATTGTCTTTCCCTTTTACATACTCTATGGCAAAATCGTACTCCTCTAATTTTAATCCAAATTTTCTAACTCTACTACTTGGATTGTTTATGGTAAATAAATATAAGTCGGTGGTCTGTAAAGATCCTGAATTTTTTGCCTGATAAATAATGCCTGAAATAGTTTACTGACCAAACTATCGCTAACAGTTCCTTCTCAATTGTTGGATAATTTAGTTCTGCCTTATTTATAGACTTCGGCTTGCGTAAGCAATTGGAAAGTTATTTTTTTTACTTAACTTTGACCCTATAGCTATTCCTGATGCATCTGTGTGTAACTGTTATTTTCTGCTGAAAAATCTGGAAATAGTAAAATTGGTTCTGTTTACTCTCTTAATTTTTTGAATGATTCTTGGCAACTTTTATCCCAAACAAAAGTTGCATATTTTTTACATAATTTCTTTAGTGGTACTACTAAAGAAATTACCAAAAGCTACGAATCGTTTCAGCTCATCTACTGTTTTGGGTACTGGGTAATGTGTCAACGCTTTTACTTTTCTTGGATCAGAGTTCACTCCTTCTGATGTCACTACATGTCCTAATACATGATTTCCTTCTTTAAAAACTCCCACTTTCCTGGATTTAGTATTAAGTTCATTTCTCTCAGTCTGTGAAATACATCAATAAGATTTTTGTTGTGCATGGCTAGGTTTCTTACAAAAACAATCAAATCATCTAAATATACCAAACACTTGTCATAGTTCAATCCTGATAAAGCAACTGTCATAACTCGGGAAAATGCACTGGGACTTATTTTTAAACCCATAGGCATACGTTTCATTTGATATTGCTTGTCATAAGTGAATGCCGTACATTTCCTACTCTTCTCTTCTAACGCTACTTGATAGTAACCTGAAAATAAATCTAAATGTATAAAATATATTGAACCTGACAGGGCATCTAAAATGCCTAGAATATTTGGTAAAGGGAATCTATCAACAACAATTTTTTCATTTAATTTTCGATAGTCTATTACGAGTCTAAACTTCTTCTCTCTTGAAACTGCCTTTTTAGGTACTAATAAGATAGGGCTCGACCACGTGCTCTTGGTTTCCTCTATGACATCATCCTCTAACATCTTATCTTATTGCTTTCTAATTTACCTGATTGAAATTTCGTTAACCGATATTGCTTGGTGTATACCGGTTCTGTATTTGGTTTTAATTGTATTTTTTGTTCAAAAATATTTGCGGTAGTCAATCTGTCTCCATCTAAATGAAAAATATCTGAATATTTAGCACATATTTGTTCTATCTGTAATCGTTCTTCTTCGTTCAAATCATTTAATTTCAACTCAGCAAACACTCTTTTCACACGTTCCGAGTTTTTAACTGTCCTTTCAAAGTTCATCACATCTTAATCTGCCAATGAACCTACCTGTGGTTTGAAATAACTTAATCCAATGTCGGATTCCCTAGTATTTAAAATTTTAATTGGTATTCTACCATTCACCGGATTCACAGCTAGCCCTGCCATAAACACTCCTTCACTTAGTTGACACGGATAAAATACACATTCCTCATACATTGAAGTTGTCACGAAGTGTATTGACTCCGATTGAGAGGGTACTATTACGTAACTGTTGTGGCTAATGTTACCCATACATAACGGAATATAAACCAGTTCATTACAAATTTGTAATGAAAATTTATTTATATCATAGTCTATGATGCCTTTGTATTTACCTATAAAATCCTGAACTAAAATTCTATCACTTTTACAGCACAGTTCTTAAATACATGAAACTTGTGTATAAACTCTTTGACATTTGAGGCAAGCGTTAAATAAACAAAGCCTTCCGAATAAAGTTCTCCGTAGACTCCATTTATTCTTACCTTACATATATGGAGTGGAATGTTAAGATATCTCAATTTCTCATACTTGCTGGCGCTCAACGACGCTCCTGTATCTACAATATATCTATATATCCTATATCGCTGATTATGGGTATCTAGCTCGACATTGTTGTAATTATTATACGTACATATACTTTCATGAGCCTCGAAAAAACGTTGAGTTTTTCATGTTTTCATTTTGTTCCGAATGTTCTAGCGCGTGTCCTTCCGACGTGCCTTGGTTTTGGTTGAAAAAATTGGGGTTGTACCTGCCGCCTCTTCCGCCTCTGTTGAAAAACCTGGGATTATGACCCTGGCTGCGTCCTCGACAACTATTAGGGTGTCCACGCGACTGCTGATTTGCCGGACCTCCATGATTACTGTAGTATCCGCCTCTTCCGCGGGAATACCCCCTTCGCTGTCCACCCTGTAAATGCTGGTAACCCTGTCTACCATAATGCAAAACTTGACCTAAAGTCGATCCCGAAGATATGTAATTTGTAATTTTGTAATTTCTTTATTGTACTACACAAAACAGTCATAATGATAACTTATAATAGAAAAAAAACATGTACAAAGGCGAGCTTATCTCTCAAAAGAGATTTCTTCCAGCAAAACAAGATGGTAGGAGAGGTGATGGTTGAGCAGGGGAAGACCTGCGCGTACAATAAAACTCTATAAATACTACGACTAATATATACTACAAACAGTATGTATTATACTGATAACCCTAATTGCTAAAAATAGACTGCATACACAATTACTTAAATACAACGTAAAAATATGAATAAACCGTATAATAAACTAATACATAAAAATATATATATATATTGTTCGATTCCAAATCGATATTCGATCGATGGTTTCGGAACGGCCATTTTGAATTTGACGTTGCTGCCAACCTTGCAGTTTTTTGACAACTGACAGACGAAAAGCCCTCGCAATGTAACGCGTATTGATTAGGGTATTGAATTTAAATCGCAAGCCATCTGGATTGTATTCGGGGTTCCCTCAGGATTGTCTAGATAGCTGAGTGTGTTGTGGTTCCCCGAACCAGATAAAGTTCGCATTTACGTGGCCGATTGGTTTTTCCCACGTAACATAACCTGTGTTGGAACACTGTGCTCGTCGAAGCTGGCCTGCCAGTCATACCTGGTTGGCTGAAGAACCTGTCTACCAAGAAGAGCCTAGGGTGCACCCGGGCCTTGCAGAGAGACAGGAGGTTGACGGGACCGAAGCACAGACCAGGTTAGATCGACTCCATAATTACTTTAGCTCGGTGAATCGCCGACGTTCTCACTTCTTGGCATCTGATCGCTACGCTACCTCGTAGCTGATGGGCCCCTGCGAGGTCATTAGGTGCCGAGAAGCCTGAACAACTTTGGTATCAAGAGCGTGGTTTCCTGAGATTTGCAGCCGTCAAGGGCTCCAGGAACCCACGATTTGGGACTATCAATCTGTAGGTATAGGCGGTTATTAGCTAACTTGGTGTTGTTCCTGTATCCACATAGATTGGTAGTATTGTAAGCTATAAGTCTATTGCTGGTAGTAGACAGACAGATATAACAGTTTTCCCTAAATGACCAGTTGTACTGAGATGTGACTCAGAATAGTAGGTACTCAACCTAGGTACATTGTAGGTGAATTGAAATTTGCATTGAAGTACCAGTTAGTCAATCTATTAGTGGTCTAGTAATGCTAATGAATGTTTGTTTAACATAGGTAGTTACATCTATTGATAGCAGGCTATTACATTGTTTTCAGTTTATAGCAATTTATAACTTGAACTAATATTGACTATCTGTGTGTGTTATAATGATAAAGGGAAACTAAATTGTATTTACAGAATTTATATAGATATAAAACTCGGTTCCTATTGTTTAAGGAAAACAGCATTGTTTAAGTTGTGGTTTAGGGTTCCCTCGTTTGGGTTATAGACTGGAGGGTCCAATAAAATTGAGTTACTGCAAATTGTGAGTAAGTATCGTTCCGATCATGTCGTTATCTGAAATCCAGAAGGGTGTTTCTAAGGAACTCAGATGGTTTTCCTCCGCACACGGTCTGATAGACCGTTTAGATAGGCATGATGTGGTATTGGAGCGGTCTATGGACGTTAAGGAACGTTACAACAGGGTGCTCGAATTGTCCGCGCAGGCGGAATCAGTTGATGGTTGCGCACCTGACAGGCTGTCACGGTTGCTAGGGGATGTCGACCAATGTATGGAGATGGCAGCTGCTATCACGCAGAAGGCTGCGGACATACGTAGACAGCGCGAGTCCAGCCATGGTGGTGACATTGAAGCACCTCTGCCGCTTCAGGGTTCGGGGTCCAGGTTACCTGCCATAACTATGCCTACCTTTGACGGAGTGTCCGGTGAATGGATGAGCTTCATCAATCTGTTCGACAGTTTGGTGCACATGCGATCGGACATTACCAAGTCTGTCAAGATGGCTCAGCTGGTGGCAGCATTGAGGGGTGAGCCTAGGGAGCTGGTCGCTCATTTGACAGTTACGGAGGGTAACTATGAAACGGCCAGGCAATTGTTGGTCAGACGTTACCACAACAAACGGAGGTTGGCCGATGCCCAACTGAACCGTTTGTTTAGCATCCCGGTTGTGAACAAGGTCGGGGCCATACAGACGGAGGTTTTGAACCCATTGTTGTCCGTCACCAAGGCTCTAGAGAATCTTGGACTTCCGGTTGGTGAATGGTCGTACCTACTGCTGTACATTGTACTTTCCCGCCTACCCGCTGACGTGCAGACTCGTTTCGAACAGTCTCACGGGAGGTCGGCCGAGGACCTGCCCGCCTTCTCCGACTTGGTCGGATTCTTGGAAGAGGAGGCTCGACGGGCAGAGAATTTGGGGTTGACGGTCACCCATCCTTCGGAGCCACAGACAGCTGCCGGGAGCGCTGTGAGTAGGGGCTCTCCGACGAGGAAGGACCGCACCAACCGGCAGTCATATGGGACTGTGAGTGCATTGACCCCACATAGTGAGACCTGCCCATGTTGTAGGCAGATTGGCCATGCTGTGGCCAATTGCAATAAGTTCGGGGAACTTAGGGTTCAGGGACGGCGCCGGATGGCCAAGCAGCGGAGCTGGTGTTTCCTGTGCCTCGGGCCACACATGGCAAGGTACTGCACGCGCACAAAAATGTGCGGATATTATGGTGGGGCCCACAACAATCTGTTGTGCATGAACCGGTCCGGCCAACAGCCACCACAGGGCCGTACCCAGGGTGACACGGCATGGGGCCCTGAGAATTCGTTTGCGACTCGGAGCGCAACTCAGGGGCCAATGTCCTCACGTGCACAGGGCGGTACTAGGGTGCAGGGCCGCACTCAGGGTCATCACATGGGGGGCCCTGAGTTTTCGGTTGCGACTCAGCATCCGACTCAGCGGGCAATGGGGCCACAAGCACGCAGCCACCCAGGGGTGCAGGGCCGCACTCAGGGTCATCACATGGGGGGCCCTGAGTTTTCGGTTGCGACTCAGCATCCGACTCAGCGGGACATTGGGTGTGTTCAGCGGGCCGTAACGGGCGGGTGGCATGGGACACCTTCGAGCTATGCGGATGCGGTTCGGACGCCGCCTCAGTTGTCGCCCCGCTCGTCGCCTCGTCCTCGTCGGTCGCATGTGATGTCCCCCCCGCTCATGGAGCGGCCACGGTTGAATTCACGCCCACCCCCCTTCGGGGGGCGTCGTAGGGTGGCAATGGAACCGGCGCGTGAGCCATTTGTACAATGGGACCCTCTGGCGTATAGCTGCCTACCTGATCGGTTACAGGCACAGTGGGGCCCCAGGGGTCCTCGCTAGGAATTTGCGGCCCAACCATTGGTTGCCCCCCAACCGGAGACGGTGGTGTTACCGATCGCCTCTGTGCTTGTTTGGGATTTGGCGGGCAACCCAACATACGTTCGCGCCCTATTAGATTCTGGAGCTCAGGGCTGCATTGTATCGAACAATTTAGCAAAATGGTTGGGCCTCAAGGTAAATAGGTATAATAAATCAATACGGGGCGTGGGGAATGTTACGGTTACGAATGTAGTTGGTCAATCGGTGATCACGTTCTCTCCACGTTATGACATTTTGACAAAAACATCCGTGCAAGCTTTAGTAATGACGCATGTCATGGGCAGACACCCCTTGGTGAAGTTGAATCCGGCCGTTCGATTCCTGACATCAGGACTCAAGTTGGCGGATCCCGATTTTGACACTCCAGCCCCGGTCGACCTGCTACTGGGAGCAGACGTTCTGGGTAGGTTTCTGTTGTCGGATCGGCGAGTTCTTCAGCCGGACGGGTTGATTGCTGTGGATACTAAGTTTGGTCACGTGATCATGGGTCCGGCATTGCCAATGGTTAGGCCTGCCGAGTCAGATGGCATACTTATTGGCTCAGCGTTGTCAGACGCTATCCAACGTTTCTGGGAGATAGAAGAACCTCCCACCGTTCGTCGAGTCGACGCAGACGAAGAAGAGTGCGAGTTGTTTTACCAGAATAGTACTGGTCACCTTCGTTCTGGTCGTTTTGTAACTCGACTGCCTTTCAGGGCCGATCGACCGCCACTAGGAGAATCTAGGAAGATGGCTGAGACGAGATTGATGTCGATGGAGCGTAGGATGACAAGGGACGCCGTATTTAAACAAAAATATGTTGATTTCATGAGGGAGTATGAGTCGTTAGGACACATGTCGGTATCGGGTGTGGACTGGAGATCTGAGGATCATTGTTTCCTTCCACACCATGCCGTCCTACGAACCCCTACCGGCAAGATTCGAGTTGTTTTTGATGGGTCAGCACCTACCTCGAACGGGATGTCCCTGAATCAGTGTCTACATTCGGGACCCAAGCTGAGCCGTGATATTACGGATATTCTCACGAGCTTTCGGAGGCACCAGATTGTATTTGTCGCAGACATTCGGATGATGTTTAGGCAAACGGTAATTCATCCGGCTGACAGAAGGTATCAGTTGATACTTTGGCGTGAGTCCACGGCCGAGCCAGTCAAGGTCTATGAGTTGAACACGAACACGTATGGGTTACGGTCTAGCCCGTATTTGGCGATGCGTACCCTGCGGGAGTTGGCGTCGCGTGACCATGTGAGCTATCCTAGAGCCGCCGCTATCCTGGAGCAATATTTGTACGTCGATGACGTCTGCACAGGGGCAGCCAGTGTAGAGGAAGCTCTGGACCGACGTGACGAGCTCATTCAATTGCTGGAACGAGGCGGCTATGAACTACGCAAGTGGATGTCCAACTCCCCTGAGTTGATGGCTGGTCTCCCAGATGAGTTTCAACAAGACCCGCACGTTTTTGAGATTCCTGACAACCCTAACATGTTGTCAGTACTTGGAATTCAGTACCGGCCCGTCCATGATGAGTTTACCTATCGGGTGGTTTTAGAAACACCGAAGGCCTGGACGAAGCGGACAGTACTGTCAACGATTGCGAGAACGTTCGACCCGAATGGATGGATTTCTCCAGTCACCTTTGCTCTCAAATGTTTTATGCAAAGGCTATGGGCGGCTCAGTTGACCTGGGACACCCACCTCTCAGGTGATTTGTTGACTGATTGGACGCGAATGTTCACCTCGCTATCGGACATAAATAATGTATCGCTGCCGAGGAAATTGGTCCCTGCTGGGGATTACAGGGCAACCCTTCACGGGTTTTGTGATGCCTCTGAACGAGGGTTTGCGGCAGCGGTTTATTTGCGATCCGTCACCTCCACCGGGGAGGTCGACGTGCGTTTGGTTTTGGCAAAAAGCAAGGTAGCGCCTATTCGGACAAGGATGACGATTCCAAAACTGGAACTGTCCGGGGCTGCTCTTTTGACCAAACTTTTGAATCACACTCTAAAAGTGTTGCGTGGGTCAGTGGTTTTGGAGGATACGGTGTACGCGTGGACGGACAGCCAGATTGTTTTGTGCTGGCTGAAGGCTTCGGTCCATAACTTAGAGGTTTTTGTTGCGAACCGTGTCTCCCAGATTGTGTCGTCTGAGGTCCCACTGACCTGGAGACATGTGCCAGGAGAATTGAACCCGTCTGATTGTGCATCCAGGGGATGTCGGGCTCCTGAACTCGTTAGACACCATTTGTGGTGGGGACCACCCTGGCTTGCCAGGAGAGAATCGGACTGGCCCCACAGCCATGTAGTAGTATCTTCGGATCATGGCCCCAGAGCGGCCGTGCATGTTACCCAGAAGGCTGAGGACCCTGACGCCGGGTTTCTGCTGGACCGGTATAGCTCACTTGACAAGTTGATAAACGTGTCCACTTGGATTAGGAGATTCGCTCGAAATTGTCGTACTCCTCGCGATCAGCGAACGTTGAACCCTATTCTGACTCCGGCAGAGCGAAACGAGTCGCTACTGAATTTGGTCCGGTTGGTACAGTCCTCGAAGTTTGGGGCAGAATTGGAGATTATACGAAGTGGACGTTCGAAATTGAAGGGAGCCGTCGCGCGTCTCAACCCCTTTGTTGATTCGACCGGGTTACTTCGGGTAGGAGGAAGATTGCGCAATGCGAATCTGTCGTATTCGGCTCGTCACCCACTTCTGCTCCCCAAGGGGGGACAGTTAAAAACGCGCATGCCGGCTGTAACGCGTTGTTGGCCACGCTCCAGCGGGAGTTTTGGATCTTATCTGCCCGCCGTGTCATACGGAACATCGTGTTTCGGTGCATGCCTTGTTATCGACTTAAGGCTGCCACGATGCAACCTCTCATGGGGGATTTGCCCCCTGATCGTGTGAATGAGGTCAGACCGTTTTCAGGTGTTGGTACGGATTTTGCCGGACCGTTTATGGTGAAGAGTTCACGATTGCGTACCGCTAAGCAATACAAGGCGTACCTATGTGTGTTTGTTTGTTTATCCACCAAGGCGGTACATCTCGAGCTCGTTGCTGATCTCTCGACAGAGGCTTTCATTGCTTGTTTGGATAGGTTTGTTTCTCGAAGGGGACTTCCAACTTTGATCCGCTCTGATAACGGCACTAACTACGTCGGTGCGGAACGATACTTACGAGAGATAGACAACTTTTTGAATGTAAATAAAGTGGATATTGGAACGGCCCTCTCCCGTCGGGGTATACAGTGGACCTTCAGCCCACCGAGTTGCCCCCACTGGGGTGGGATTTTTGAGGCCGTAGTTAAGTCAGCTAAGACGCACTTGGGGCGTATAGTAGGTCAGACCGCGCTGACTTTTGAGGAGCTCGCGACATTGTTTTGTAAGATCGAGGCCGTTCTAAATTCGCGACCGTTGTGTCCGCTCAGCTCGGATCCAAATGACCTGGAGGCTCTGACCCCAGGCCATTTCTTGATAGGACAGCCACTTAACGCGTTGCCCGAGCACCCCTTCGAGGGAGTGAAATTGTATCGGTTGTCAAGGTATCAGATGTTGCAGCAGTTTACTCAGAATTTCTGGAAGCGTTGGTCGCTCGAGTATCTGCATATCTTACAACAGCGCCTTAAGTGGACTGACAAAACCAGCCCCCCTAGTGTTGGTGACCTCGTTCTGGTTAAGGATGCTAACCTACCGCCACTACGTTGGCGCAGGGGGCGCATTGTTAACTTGTTCCCTGGCAAGGACGGGACCCCCCGGTCTGCGGAGGTTCTAGTAGGAGGCTCGGTTCTAAAACGAGCGGTAGCAACGTTGTCTCGGCTGCCCGTAGATTAGGGGACAGGTGGGTGCCTGTCCGGGCGGGTGATTGTTCGATTCCAAATCGATATTCGATCGATGGTTTCGGAACGGCCATTTTGAATTTGACGTTGCTGCCAACCTAGCAGTTTTTGACAACTGACAGACGAAAGCCCTCGCAATGTAACGCGTATTGGTCAGGGTATTGAAATTAAATCGCAAGCCATCTGGAATGTATTCGGGTTTCCCTCAGGATTGTCTATATAGCTGAGTGTGTTGTGGTTCCCCGAACCAGATAAAGTTCGCATTTACGTGGCCGATTGGTTTTTCCCACGTAACATAACCTGTGTTGGAACACTGTGCTCATCGAAGCTGGCCTGCCAGTCATACCTGGTTGGCTGAAGAACCTGTCTACCAAGAAGAGCCTAGGGTGCACCCGGGCCTTGCAGAGAGACAGGAGGTTGACGGGACCGAAGCACAGACCAGGTTAGATCGACTCCATTTACCTTAGCTCGGTGAATCGCCGACGTTCACACTTCTTGGCAACTGATCGCTACGCTACCTCGTAGCTGATGGGCCCCTACGAGGTCATTAGGTGCCGAGAAGCCTGAACAGACACTATTTTATTGTAAAAATAAAAGAATAACAATTAAGCAAATTTTGTAAACAAAGCTATTTTCGCTGTATGATCGTACAAGCGTATTAAAAATCCAATTTTTAAAAACCTTCAACTTTTCGTCCCTTACATATTATTAGCCCCTCGTCTGTGGGGGGGTATGGTGGAATCTGGCATTTTTTTTAAAGCAAGTTATAAATCAACCACTGATGAGAGGTTTAATAAATTTTGCCCTAAATCTCATATTTACAACGGCACCAAAGAAGTAATTTAATTAAAAAAAGGGGGAAGAGACGTGTTTTTTTGCGTTATTTCTTGTACTATGGTACGGGACCCTTCGTATTCGAGTCCAACTCACAATACAGGTTTTAAACAGTCAACCATCTACTGATCAGTATTTGCTGAACATTTCTGGTGAATATTTATGTATTCCTACAGTTCTGGTAGCTTTATTGGATTACAGGAGTTTTTCTACGATCATAGAATGAAGTTTTACTGTCAAGCCAGAGGACGATGTAATTTAAATAAAATATTTAGATAATCTCCAATTAATTTTTGGAATGAAACTTTCGTCTCTCGTCGAATAATACGCTTTAGGGTCACTTAAATGAAGTCTTCCAGTGCAGCGAGCATTTTTATTTCACTGAGGATTATGTGAAAGAGTTGTATTTTGCATCGGAGTGAAATGAAAATGTATTGTACCACTCTCTAATGCAAAAAAACCGGCTAAGAGCGAGTCGGACTCCGGGTCCCGTACCACCGTACAATGGTAGGGATGGTGTGGAGTGAAAAGTTTGTATTTAACATAGCAAAATGTTGTTTACAATGTTATTGGTTGCGTTGTATTGCGGCTACTTTCACAGTCCATGTACGTAACCAGGTGCATTCATAAGTTTGTTTGTTTGTATTCTTGTGGTATTGAAAGAATTGTTGTATGGGAGCCCCCATAAATATTTGATTTATTCTGTTTTATAATATATGTTGCTATAGCCGCAACAGAAATCATCATCCTGGGAAAATTTCAACTGTCTAACTAGCATGGTTCATGAGATACAGCTTGGTGACTTACGGACAGACAGACAGACAGACAGACACACAGACGAGCAGCGGAGTCTTAATAATAGGGTCCCGTTTTTACCCTTTCTATATGGAACTCTAAAAAACGGTCATTTTCGAATACTTTGCTTCAGTATCGTGTAAATACCACAAATTCACACGACAATGACGAAAAAATATATGAAAGATACTATTTTTTGCAGTGAAAAATATCCAGAAATCATTAAATTGTATCTAGCGTCTATCACTCAAATTTGAACACGGCAATTTGTGAATCAAATTAATGCGAGGGAAATTATAACATTTTATTTTACACTCGATACGTAAGCCATCGTCCCTGAGCCGGGCGTAACTCTCTGAATCACGAAAACTGCGATGATATTTGAACGATGATGAATGGTAATTAATAAGGGCCAGGGATATTAAAACACATCTCTTGTATGAGGATCCACTTCCCCTCAGGTACTGTACTCCAAAGAAATCACCTGTATGCAGCCCCTTGTCTCATAAAATGAGACACAGGACCACTACTCGTTATAAAAATGACTTTCTCTTGATTGATCGATCTCTTACGTTTGTAGTTGTGGGCATTATTGAATAGCGGTGCGCAATTGTGTCCCTGCCACCCCCCCTGGGAAAGGGCGTGACGCTATGAATTAACCCCCGACGAAAAAGGAGGGGTGTAATAAATTTGAAGCGTCTGTCTGTATATCTGTCTGTGGCACCTTAGCGCTCAAATGGGTGGACGGATTTTAATGCGGCTTTATGTAAATGGTAGTTAACTTCCCTACGGTGGTTCTTAGCTATGTTTAATCACAATCTGATATGTGATTCGAAAGTTATCAAGATTTTATTCATAAACATAAACATATATATACAGGCATATATATATAATATTGCTTCAGGCGCCGAACTAGGATTCCCTGTGTCGTGGGAACCAGAAACTGCGACGTCACAAAACTTCAAACTTCAAACTTATTTTTTTTTTATTCAAAATAGATTCTTAGGGACATTTTTTGAATGTCATTTGAATCTATAAATTCAAGAAAAACTACTACCGCTTCGGAAAGTGTGAGGAAGCGGAGAAGAAGCGGCACAAAAAATTCGTTCCCTGCAACATGGCCTACTTTTCTTCTCCATTATTTTTTTTCAAAAATAGTTCTTGTGTTACAATCGTGGCTCTTGTGCTGCGCTGAAAAATCAGAGCTCCATACCTCTTTATCATTAATGTAATCATCTATATAACCTGTAATATGCATTGTCAAAAAGCCATTATGTTATAAATAACATAATTAAATTAAATTTCGTATCCGACAAATTTAATATCTGTTCCGGTATTTTGTTATAGTTTCGTATACTTATGCCCGTTTTCACCAATCATAACCTAACGTCCACCTAACTAGGGAACTCCTAGCTTAAGTCGTCCCCACCATCCCGAAACATAAATTCGTTTTTACTGTACAAAGAAACACCTAACAACTACGGGCTACTTACATAAGTGACGGTTTGTCTATGGTCTAGTGTGATTCAAGGAAATTAACCGATAAACACATTTTATGTGTTTTTCGTGATTATAATGGATAATTTAGCTAAATGTTATGTTTTATTACACATTCTATATTGATTCCGTAAGCAATATGTAATAATTGTGTAAAAACACAAGAAATCAGATGGCTTTTTGGTGAAAAAAAGACTCTCAAATCCGGTGTTTTTCATTTTAGCGCGATCATTGAATTCCAGTTGAACTTAAATTTTGGTAAGTAAAAAAAGAGCAGTTCGTTGAGATAACCCAAAACGTCCTACAAAATCTACATCGTCAAACTTTGCGAAACAATCGGGCCTCTCAAAAATTCGAGGCCACCTCGTAAGATTTGGATTTGCTAAGAAACTGATGTCGTCAAGAGCTTCAAAGTCATCAATAAAATCCATAAAATTGTCCATCTTACTGATTTTACACAAGGAAACGTCACTTAGCGCTAGGGGCTCGATGTTCGGCCTTCCAAATTTAGGGGGACCCCTAGCAGCGTAGGTGAAACTTAAACGTTGGTGAAAGCGAAACACCCGCAAGCCCTTAAAAAGAGATAAGTGTCCCCTAAAAGATACGGATTGGTGAAAACGGGACTGGACCCACAAATGAAGTTCTAATTATAGCTAGTATTTAGTAAGGTTGGTCAATTTTGTTTCCGCCTCTTATGTTATTTCGCTTGTGCCTGTCAACATTTTTAGTTAGGCTATTTATGTTCTTCCTAACGTACATGATATTTTCATAAATAAATTTACACGGTACAGTTGGAATGCTTATTTATTTGAACAATTCCTTCAGGGTGTCACAACTGCGTGGGTTATAAATTGCTCTTTTTTAGAATAAAAATTGAGTTAACATCAGCAGCTCGGCCCCAACTTATAATTTTTTAATATCACATATTTTTTAAAGAATTAACATAAGGCATAGTGAATGTTATACATTTTTTTTCACATTAAACACTAGATTATTAACATTAAACCAATTATGAAGTTGTCTTAGAGCGTTATTTACTTCGTTATAGTTTTGTACATGGCGATCTACTTTAAATATAGGAGATGTATATTTAACAAATTCTGAACCATGCAGGACAAATCATTAATATAGACCAAAAATAAGAAAGGACTTAATATGGAACCTTGAGGCACGCCAATTTCCACGCGAGATCCTAATGATTTAGTTCTGTAAATCTGAACCTTCTAAATTCTATTATCAAAATAAGAACTCAACAGGTCTAGGGCTTTATTTTTAATACCGTAGTATTCCAGTTTTAAAATTAAAGTTTCATGATCTACGCAATCAAATGCTTTGGAAAGGTCCAAGAAAACACATACGTATAAACATCCAAGACCTGTTTTTTTTTCATCTCCCGAGCGAGAGTTCCGAAGGGTCCGAGGGATCGACTTCGGACCCTTCGGACCTCTCGCTTGAGAAGCACAGCCTCGAACACTACACCACGAGTCGTCACTTAAAGTTCATGGTTTGTATGAACGCTTGCAAGACTTCAGAAGGCAAAAAAACTAGCCATTGATTTGGATACATATTTTTTTATTTACTATAATAATTAAAACTCTTTATTTAGAGATACTTTTTTGTGTGGGATTTAAAACGTCTCCTTGATAGCATTTTTTAGCGGTAATTAAGGCGTGAGCGACTAGGGTCTTTTACTTATTGTGGTAATCTAAGTTTGCTTAAACTATGTTTGCTTACTAATGAGCTCAAATGTAAAAACTACTTTAGGCTCTTTTCTTATGTCATATAAGTTGCTCAAAACCAAACTAAAACAAATAAAAATTGCCCAAATAATAGTGCGTTGTCGAACGCGAGGCCAGCCCTCAAACGGCTAATCTCTCTAACTACTGAAGGGATTACTATCGGAGCTTAACCGGTGAAAACTTAGTAAATGAGTTGAAGTCTGCCCTCGAGCAAAGTGTTAGGGCCGACTGAAAGAACGAGAGTTAGCACTGTTCTCGGTTTAACTCCGTATAAATGTGTATGGAGCCTCGGGCCTCATTGTAGAGCAACAATAAATAGCGAGTCCCGCCTTTTCACATATGGGGGTGGCAGAGACACATTTGTTTGTGCAGATTTTAGTAAAACAGAAAACACAAGGAGACATTTAATTAGCAGACCATCAGTCAAATGACAGCTTGTATATTACTTCGTGGAGTCGCCACGAGTAAAGAAGAGTAAGCACTGAAAAAACAATAACCAATACAAAACAATAAAGCAAAAAAATAATTTATTATTTAAAATGATATTCAGGTGGAATAGAGACGCAATAAAAATGGTATGTTGTTTGGGGTGCAACGCGTTCACCACCAGTTTTTAAGTAAAGAACAGACATAATATATGTGTATATAATATACCCCATCAGGCGGCACGGGTCTTTACCCGGATACGAGTAAGATTGAGCCATACTCCACCACGCTGGCTCAGTGCGGGATGATGGAGGTTTGTCGGGCTAGTGGCAAACCCGACTGTCAGATGTTTTTCAAGCTGCCATATTAGGGCCTCTGATCAACTTTACGACTTCTAACACCGAGTACCGATAGCCGGGACCAACAGCTAAACATGTCATCCGAAACACAAAAGCGCCCGAAACACATGTCACATAGAAACGGACACCCATCCAGTACCCGTCTCAGCCTAATGTTGCTACCCGGACGATCGTTTCCGATGTGCGAATACCGCTAGGCCACGGAGGCTTCAGATATTAAGAAGAATTAAATAAACAGGGCGTTACAGAAAGATGTAATCATATTTTAGGAGGTTGCTAGGGATATCATTCTGAACAACTTTCATTATGAAAGCAATTTGATCGGAGCAACTTAATTTTTCACATACATCATACATACAGTTTTTGCCGGGTTATCAGCTGATTTTTATGAAGAAGTGAAAATAAAGTTGATCTGATCAAATCGGTTTCATAGTGAATCCGTATAACTAATAACAACCCACTAAAATATCACTATACCTTCCTGTTGCACCCTGTTTCGATTGGTAGGTAAGTACATGTATCTGGTAATACTTCTGTAAGCCCCCACGTATTTGGTAAATCAAATCGACCAAAATTTGCGGATAAGTACAATATTACTACCCTACCAAGCAAACTAGGAGCAGGCGCCTGTCAGTCGTCGTGTGCGTGCGTGTCCGACTCGTGCTTGACCGTTTTTTACTTATGAATACTAAACGATTGGTAGCGCGGCCTAAAACGTATTGAGAAGTGGAAAAAAGCTTTGATCAAATCGCTTTCTTAGTGAAAAGTATAACATGTACCTACATATAACTTGACTTGTGTCTTCATAGTGAAAATTCTTCAGATTGATATCCCTATTAACCCTTAATCACTTGACGGCTGGACCTTGTTATGAGGCATCGCGATTTTAAACCTCCTGCCATGGTAATGAAATTCAAAACCTATACGGGAAAATAACATAAACAAACATAAACATTTACATACAGGCACATACATTGCTTCTGGCCCCACAATAGGATACCCTGTGTCGTGGTAACCAGAAACAGCGACGTCACACACATATAAACATCCAAGACCTGGGGTTTTTTTTTTTTTTTTATTTTTTTTTCATTACCCCCAGCCGGGGATCGAACCCGGGACCTCTCGCATGGTAGGCAGAGCCACAACCGCTGCGCCACAGAGGCCGTCGAATTCGTCGAACATCCTTGAAAGACTTCCGGCATTCCGAGCTTAAGTTACGTTGGACCATTCCATCCAATAGAGAAGCTTCGGTTAAGATAATTATACCGTTAAATTCCCATTACAGTCTGCAGCAGAATCGTCACCCGAAGGTAAAGTGCAGATTATTGTATTAACATTACCCAGTACCGGGAAACCTGGGACCGACACCGTCGCTTACCGGGAATTTATCGGGGTGCCCTTTATGCTGAATAAAGGGACACTTGTTTACCTTCCTGGTCTACCTACTCTGAGGTTGGTTTGCGTATGTGGACGGCGCGGAGCTGTCATTATGGGACGAGGTTATTCAAATTCAAATTATAATTCAAAGTTCTATATTGTCTTTAATAGAAATAGTAGATGGTACAACAAGGGCATAAAACAA
Source organism: Argyresthia goedartella (assembly GCA_949825045.1). NCBI lineage: Eukaryota > Metazoa > Arthropoda > Insecta > Lepidoptera > Argyresthiidae > Argyresthia > Argyresthia goedartella. The sequence continues at coordinate 7,962,593 of OX463812.1, read as the reverse complement.
GCCATCAAGATTAAGTCGAGGATACAATGGGTTTTAAGACCGAGTTATACACTCTGCTTTTCACATTGACAGCGAGGAAATAAAACAGTGACAATGTAAAAATTTAAACGTTCGTAAAACAATAAGTTTTGCAAAGAAAACAACTAAATAAAAGGAAAAAAGAAAACTCTTTAAAAAAACACTGGCGGGTTTGTGACGCGTGCACCCTTCGGGCTAGCTCAGCCTGGTCCATGGTAGACCTTTGCACTTCTAAAATGAGCGTAATTCTACCTCAAGTTTAGGATCTAGGTAAGTAGCAACACTCATGTGGGAAACATTCAGGGAATTATTGGTTTAACGGTACGGTATTCCTAACAAGGTCCCGCAATGTTTATTACATTGACTAAAGGTTACTATCCAAATCTCAACTAATACATAATCTACGCTAGGATAAGTTATTTATATTTATTAGGAAAGACGACACTGATTTCCTCATTAACTACCCTTAGCTTAGCATAGTTTACAAGTGAAACGGAATGCCCACGCTTTTAGTGGTTACGAATTGACGTTTATCTTTGAAAATTGGCGTAATGCTTTGAAAAGTTCAAACCTATATTAATCATTAGAGGACAGGTAAACGAACGAAAAAGTCGTATATCACGATTATTGGAAGTTTTTTTTTAAAGTTCATAATTTAATATTTTTATTGCAAACACATATTTTAGCAGTTACATTAATTATTAAAGAAAACGCTTATCTTATCTCTAATAGGAGATTTCTTCCAGCAAACCAAGACACAATAGGAAAAAGTATCATGAAAGGCGGTAGAGCACAAAAATGAGTATAAATTAATACATTGGAATAAATGAAATACCTTTAAAATACAGAAAGTAAGTAGTGTCATTAAACATACACTTTATGAATAATATTATATACAATAACTTTTACGAAAAAGACAGGTAGTACTCTTTAATACTGTTCTTAAAAGTGAGCTTATATACGCAGCGGTGTTATGCCGCAGAGTGGCTAAAAGAGAGACAGTGTGAGATCTCCGGTACCAATCTCCTGAAGAGACATACTGAAAGCGGACACAATCATACATACGGTCAAAGAACATTTCAATGCATAACAACACCCTTAATAAACAGCCTCGCATCTTCGACTTACAGTTAGACAACTCTTTGTTTACTTTACTAGCACTAACTTATTTATTTATTTTCGGAAAACATACAATTTTACCTACCGAAATAGTAAGTTAGAAAAATAGAATGCCTAACTTACTATTACGGTACATACCATTTAAAAGTTTTCACACATTACATCTAAATTTACAACTGTTTACAAAACACTTATTATTTTTACAATATTATACTTAACTTAAACAAAAACTACAATAAATGGTTTTCCAAGATAGTTATGAGACACCGTCAAAGCAAGCCTTAGTTAAATAAAGAATTGCGGACTCTGTATACCGGTGAGTTGAAAAGGTCAAACTCAGGCAAGTTAATATTATTGACAGTATTTGTGGATCTGATAAAAAAGGAATTTTAGCTGTAGTTGGTAGTTCATTGGGGGACGTTTAATAGTTTAAGGTGTCTACGAGAGCGCAAGGGTGTTATTATGCCCATCTTATGTATGACGATTGTCCCAATTTATTGACCAAGCGCCGTAATGATAGGGTATGTCCACAACCTAAAACTTTCCGCACCTGCTTTGCTCACAGATTCTTTCCTTTCCTTGGACCTTTGCTGTATAATAAAATCAATGGAGAAACAGACATTTACTCTCTTACCTCTTATGATTTCAAGAAAACCATTTTTAATACTCTTCAAATTCTGAATTATGACCAAACAGAAGAACTACTAACGACTTACGACTATCCACTATCGATTAGGTGTTTAACATAAAATTATATATATCCGACCTCTTATATTTTTTCTGTTATTAAATCATTTGCGTACTTTTTGTAAATTAATCTCTATAACATACTTTGTTTTGCACTCCTTGACATTATTATAGTAGTTTATGTGACTGCTACATAATGGAGGGTATTAATACTCGAGAGTGGGTTTATGAAACAAGCCGAAGGCGAGTTTCATAATAATATCACTCGAGAGTTCTAATGCCTAATTATGTACAGTTACATACACTAGTTTATCTACACACATATCATAAGCTCTCTTTGATGTGTTCAGGAACCGCATGTTTGACCGGCATTGTGGCTCTGCAGTTTTTTAGCTTGTTCTGTAGTGCCAACTTCACGCAGGCGGGCGTCGGCGTTCGAAATTTGAATGTCAGTACCAACTTCACAGACAAACTAGGGACGGCACGCAGGCGGGCGTCGGCATACGAAATTTGAATGTCATAATATGCAGAAAAATTACACACTATAGTCATAATGTGTAATTTTACAGATAAGAAATGAGTTTTTACCAAGTAGTTTAACATTATGATGATCGTAACGTGCGGTTTTTGTACGCAGTAAAGAGGGTTTATGATACGTGTGTAGATAAAATATTTTAAAGAGTTTGGTACCAAAAAGAATAGCAAGTGCCTGTAAACACCTCACCACACACCCTCTCACACACACTCATTCATAATCGCGATATTCAAAGAGAGGTCTCTCTTACACACACCAAAGCCTATGTAAATTTAACTCTCTTTTGTCGTTTATTTTACCTGATTTAGCTGTACTTGGTCATACTGTAATTAGTAGGAAGAGCGCTGAATCCTGAAATACAGGTTAACCACCTAGCTCAGGTTCAGATGATTTCTGTTTTTACTAGAGTTCAAACAATGCTTTACATGTACTAATTAAGCTCAAACCTGTTCTAGTGTAATACCTCGTTATAATAAATAATTATTGAAATATACAAATTTTATGATTTACTTTGATGTTACGTACGCCTAATACATTGGTGACAATCAATATCAAAGACAAACTACAAATAAAATAATTATATAGAAAAGATGGGTTTTAACACCACCCGCGATATAAAAATTCATAACATGATCCAAATACATGTATGATCTTAGATTTCGCAACTTATCACATGGTTGTGGTAGCGCAACTAATCACATGGTTGTGGTAGCGCAACTTATCACGTGGTTGTGGTAGCGCAACTTATCACATGGTTGTGGTAGCGCAACTTATCACATGGTTGTGGTAGCGCAACTTATCACATGGTTGTGGTAGCGCAACTTATCACATGGTTGTGGTAGCGCAACTTATCACATGGTTGTGGTAGCGCAACTTATCACATCGTTGTGGTAGCGCAACTTATCACATGGTTGTGGTAGCGCAACTTATCACATGGTTGTGGTAGCGCAACTTATCACATGGTTGTGGTAGCGCAACTTATCACATGGTTGTGGTAGCGCAATTGGTTTGATATCGGTTTCGCAATCGTAAGGTTGTTAGTTCGATTCCACTTTCGGATATAATAATTATATATTTTCTTTTTGTTTTATTATTTTTAGTAGTTAAGGTTTTTTGTACGATGCTACGGAACCCTTCGTGTGCGAGTCCTACCCTCACTTGACCTTTTTTTTACAACCTTTCAAAACCGCCAACATGATAATTTATATATCAATTTATGTATATATGACATTTTAAAGTAGTACTCTTATATGTGTCATCTCCTCTAACGAGTTAAGTAAGCTTCATGTTTAAATGAGTAATTATACGTAGGTACTCTAAGTTGTGGTTTTCAGACGCAGTGTGTATTTCAGAATTAGCTATGTTTATGTGTGATATCTCGCATCTTATGCAAATGAAATGCATAATCCTAAGCAGCCTGAGAAAACAAGACGATCTAAGTTAATTTTGTAAGACAACAAGCTTGTTTTTTTATGATAAAAACACCGCTAACAGACAATGTCCATATAACACCGAGTTTTACCAAACTTTTATGGAATATTTTACATGGCTGTTGTCGTTGGCTTGATCATTGTATAACTAGTTGTGTAGCATATCAATCCGTCACAAGATTTGAGGTGAATTATGATGTGACATGGTCTGATCACCTTCCCCTGCTGATTGATTGTGACTTCAAAATACTTGTGCCCAAAATAAATATATATAATCAGTTTGCATCTAAAGTTATATGGGGTACTAGAGATGAGGCACAAATAAATATGTACAGGGAGTCATGTCATAGCCGGTTACGTGACATTGACTTTCCTTTCGAGCTCAGACACTGTAGTGAGAAAATATGTACCAATGTGGAACACAAGGTAGTTATAGACAATTTGTATAACAGTATTGTCAACATATTGAGTGAGGCTGCTACCTGTAGTTATCAAGGCAAAAGTTGTGATAAGAAAAGGTATGTTATAGGTTGGAATAAGTATGTGGCGGAGGCCCATAGGGAGGCTCGACTTAAATTTAAAACTTGGGTACTGTTTGGCAAACCCACAATTGGATTAATCTATGATAAAATGAAACAATCAAAAAAATTATTTAAAAACAAGTTAAAATGGTGTCAAGATAACAATGAACGCATTAAAATGGATATAATTGCTACAAGTCATGAGGCTAAGGATTTTAAAAAATTTTGGAAGCAAACAAACAAGCTCAGTCCTAGGTCGAGCCTGCCTGTGGTTGTGGACGGTTTGACCAATAACGGGGACATAGCAAATATGTTCAGAGAACATTTTGCTGTGGTGCCTGAATCCGCGTCAGCCGCAGCCTCGGTAGTGTCCGACGCACACCCCCGACGGTCGGTAGAGAGTGAATGCACTCGTTTTACCATTATAGAAGTAGAGAGGGCCATCCGTTCTATGAAGCGAGGAAAGTCGCCGGGACATGATGGTCTGAGCGTCGAGCACTTGAGGTATGCTGGTGCACATCTGCCCAGAGTTCTGAAGATGTTTATTAACGCCAGTATTGGACACTCCTACCTGCCTGAAATGCTCATAAAAACTATTGTTGTACCTGTTATCAAAAATAAAACAGGTGATGCTAGTGATAAAGGTAATTATAGACCTATATCACTAGCCACGATCATCGCGAAGGTATTGGACAGTTTGCTTGATAAGCAACTTGATAAATATCTTAACTTGCACGATGCCCAGTTTGGTTTCAGAACTGGGCTGTCCACTGAAAGTGCCATCATGTGCCTCAAGCAAACTGTCCGTTACTACACGGATAGAAAGACGCCTGTATATGCCTGCTTTTTGGACTTATCTAAGGCTTTTGACCTCATCAACTATACCATTCTGTGGGATAAGCTGGCGAAGGAGACTGACCTACCTGATGAGCTCATATGTATGTTTAAGTACTGGTATGGAAATCAAAGTAACGCGGTCAGATGGGCCGGTTCTTTGAGTGTTGAATACGGGCTGAGCTGTGGAGTGAGGCAGGGGGGCCTGACGTCTCCCAAGCTGTTCAATCTGTACATGAACAAACTGATCGAGGGGCTGTGCGACACCAAGGTCGGATGTTCAGTCCATGGCATCATGGTCAACAACATAAGCTATGCTGACGACATGGTGGTGCTTAGCCCCTCAATCAGAGCCCTCAGGCGGTTACTAGGGATCTGTGAGTCGTACGCCGGGTCGCATGGCCTTAGGTACAATGCAAAAAAAAGTGAAATGCTCATTTTCAAGGCGGGCACCAAATCACCATCGTTTGTACCACCAGTCCGGCTGTGTGGAATACCCGTGTCCAGAGTTTCGGAATTTAAGTACCTAGGGCATGTGGTCACGGAGACACTCACAGATGATCTGGACATGGAGAGAGAGCGCAGGGCGTTGTCAGTCCGCTGTAACATGCTGGCCCGCAGGTTTGCAAGGTGCACTAAAGAAGTGAAACTTACACTGTTTAGAGCCTGCTGTCAAACCTTCTACACCTGCAGTCTGTGGATTCGCTATACGCAGAGGGCCTACAGCTCCCTGCGTGTCCAATACAATAACGCGCTGAGGATTGTGTTGGGGCTGCCGCGATACTGTAGCGCGTCGACGATGTTTGCGGAAGCAAGAATAAACGATTTTTTCGCCATACTGCGTAACAGAGTAGCGTCCATGTGGAGTCGGACTCGCGGCAGCTCGAACTTGATCCTCAGAACGCTGGCTGATAGGGTCGACAGCCCTATGACGAAGCACTGGGTGGATGTGCACTTAAACAGGAATAAGAAGTAAGTGAATGTGTTGTGTGATGGATGTGTAATAGACATAATTATGACAGAATGACGAATGAGTGTGTGGACTTAACTTACATACTTAGATCTTGTTTTCTGTGTTACCAATTAATTTATTTTTTGTTTTGTGTCATTATTTCAATTTATTTTTCATTTTACCGTGTTTAATTATGGATGTATATCTGAAATAAATAAATATTATTATTATTATTATTATTAAAGTAAAAGTTGAACTTGACTTAAATTACAAATTTCACTAGCATAGACGTAAATATTTAAAACACGTTTCAATATTCAATATTAATGTTAATACAAGTTGGAAAGTATTAATACAAGTTGGATAAGAATATTCAGAATGAAGCATTAGCACCTACAACCATCGTACCTAGATAACTAGAATACAGTTTTGAGTCTGGTCTTCACTGTCAGTTAACATAACTTATTGCATCGAGAATCCGTGCGCGTTACCCTAATGTGACTACATAATATTAACACTACTCGCAGAGGTGGTAAAGACAATATCCCAAAAGCATTATCCGTCCTCACTCAGCATAAGCTAATAGAAATGTGTAATAACAATAACCTAAAGTTACAATAGATCACAATGAGTTCGTTCATTTCGGTTCCGTAATTTTACTGGTCCCTCACCGCTGATTGGGCAATAACTATTGGATGAAATAGAAATTCAATTTGGACAGCCATTTTGTGAAATTGTTCTATACAACATACCGGTGCTGCTCCATACGAGGAATAGCAATAGGTGTACCTACTCATACAGGTTTATTGTTAACAGAAACCTATTGATATATCGTGCTGCTGCGACCTCTGTGGCGCAGCGGCTGTGGCTCTGCTTAAGATGCGAGAGGTCCCGGGTTCAATCCCCGGGGTAAAGAAAAAAAATCCAGGTCTTTGATATTTATATGTGAGTGACGTCTCTGTTTCTGGTTCCCACGACACAGGGTATCCTAGTGTGGGCCAGAAGCAATGTATGTGCCTGCATGTAAATGTTAATGTTTATGTTAATTTGATTTAATTTCATTATCATTCGGTGTCAGAAATTATATTTTTATAAGCAATATTTATACTTAATCATAACGACCCGAATGGCCGAGTCGGCAGTGACGCTGCCTACGAAAACAAGGGTCCCGGGTTCGAGTCCCGGTGGGGGCAAATATTTGTTTGATGAGAACGGATGTTTGTACCCTAGTCGTGGTTGTTTATCTATCTAAGTATTCATATTTATCTATATAAGTATGTGTATCGTTGTCTAGTACCCAAGATACAGGGAATCCTAGTTTGGGGCTAGATCAATGTGTGTAAATGGTGTCCAAAGTATTATTATTATTATTTATTTATTTATTTATTTTGTCGATCGTACGGTCTGGTCGAGTAGACCTCTTGTAAAATACGTATTTAGATGTTAAAAGTTGTGATAAGTGCCAAGTGCTTTATATCGTGGATTTTAGTTATTATTAAATGTTATGTAATATGTATATTTTTTATTTGGCTAACAAAACGGCTTTATTTATGTATCAATCCTAAATTAATAAATCGCTAAAAATACTCGTGTGTTACATCCACTATTTGCACCGATCGATTGCAGCAATTTATGTAATATGTGGCAACCCTTTTCGATGGTGGCGTCATCCCTTCATTCTACATATAAGTTTGTCAATCTGTAATTGTTATATCGTTGTTTTTTTCTTCTCCGGCCAGCAGGCAAGCGAAAGGGATATTGTCAATAAAACTAAAACGAAGAAATGCAAGGTATTTTTAAACATAGATCAGATAGAATGCTGTCAAAAATGTTAACAAACAATTGTGTAGTAATAATTCCTATAAACAAAATTGGAAATCAAGTCCAATACATAAGTCGTTTGCAAGCCTGGCTTGAGTGCAATTCCTGGCCCTTTAAATCGTGAGAAGGATGTTACTTGAATTTGCAAACCTTGTAGGCGCTTCAAATTAGCACCTGGTCATAATTCGATAACCCGTTGTTTTTATTATTAGATCGGATATTAATTTTAAATATCAAATATTAATTAGCTTTATGATTTAAGAAATCCGGGGTCGTAACCGTATTGTATTTTTGTAAAACTTTTTCCTAAAAGCAAATAGTTAACCAAATAGCTTGTGAGTATAATTTTTAGGTATATTCAAATGCGATCACTTAATAGCAAAATAAACTTTGCCAGCAATCGACAAATGACATTAATTACTTTTTAAAGAAAGCGTTGCAAGTTGAAGAAAATAGTTTCATTATAGGTTTTCCGTAACATGGCTATTTTTATATTGTTGGTTTGGCTTAATATAGGACATAAAGTCGAGAAAACGTTTCTTAATTTACCAATGATGATGGTTGAATTCAGTTAAAATTTGTTTATTTTTAATGAAACGAAATAATGTACTTGTAAACGCTCATGGTAACGCCAGTGACAATAATTTCACTATTTCTTACGTAAATGAATCTCAACTTGCTGAATAAGGAGAATATATTTGTTAAGATTTTTGTAACCCTTTGCCTATATAAATAATTATGAAAACCCTTTTTGGGCTGTTTTATTCGAAAGTAGTTATGGTAACTCAGTAGACAAATATATTGGCATCTGGGTTTATTTTATAAACACTGGAATTATTAGTTTATTATTCAGGGATATGAAATTTGAATAGTTTTCGGGTAGGAAGGTATTGACTAAAATATTTTTAATCACTTGCCATCCCGTCCCGGTCTGCGTTGGCCTTGCTTGAGACGACTACTATAGCTCGTCTAACCTGTAATGACGCGCCTCTCTACTTAATAGTTGATATATTTTAAATATGATGGTTTGACAAAATAAATAAAGGCTTTATTTATTTTCTCAAATAAGCATTTATAAAATAGCGCGTCATTTCGGCTTAGACGAGCTTTAAACGAGCTTAAAACTGTTGAGTGAGACCCCACTGGTGTGGCGCCAGTTTGAGGATGTGCCGGTGCTGTGACTCATCCGCACGTGCAAACATGCCCTTCGCGAGCCTCTGGACAAACTGGTCTACTGGTTCCCATGTATGATCCGTCTAGATAGTCACGTTCCTCACGTAGCGGGGGGCGCCGACGATGGTACGCAGAGAGAAGTTCTCTTGGGCTCGGAGTCTCCGTTTATGCTTCTCCGAGCACAGGGCCGCGTAGGTGAGGCGGGATCTCACGTAGCGCTTGTAGATCTCAAGCTTCGACCTTAGAGGAAGTCTGGAGTGACTGAATTCGATAACCGCATCGTTTCTTACGTGTTTGATTTTCTTCAATCCGTTCTTGGTCAAAAGATTTATGTTCGTTTTAAAAGCTTTCGCCTGTTTTTTATGGGGTCCGAAGATCTTGTTTTTTTGATGATTTAAATTTGTCGTGCCCTTCAAAGGTCTGTGAAAACGTCTGAAGTAGTATATTTACAAGAAAAAAAATATTGCAATGCTTATTTACGTGTTTTCTTAAAATATATTTTAAAATAATCCATTTATATATAATTTTGCAGCTATTATCGATTAACTTTGAAAATCTGGGAATTTTTGCCAAAAACAAGAAAACATTAATAACAAAATAAACGCGACTTCGTCATAGGCATATGTGGCTCAAATGGTTTTAAATGGTCTGTACTAGCTTCGCTCGAAGTTATTGCATCGATCTACCAAACACCCTATATAATGGAAATTAATTCAGTCAATCAGACTCTACCTCCATCAGTCAAGTCAGCAACTGATACTTTGGCAAAAATCAAGGATTTACAAACACATCATTTTGCAGATGATAAAAAAATACAAAAATGTTTATTGTTTAACAAAAGATATCACTAAGAAGCCTCCTTTTAAGTAAATACTACCTGTGACAGGAGACTTCGCTACAGGAGATAAGATCGAAGGAAAGACAACACATTTGACTAGAAACCTTGGTCTATTTATCTATGCAGATGGAGTACTAAGATATCAGGGACGGATCGTAAATACCATATGGTACTATGGTAAGAAACATCCCATAATATCGCCAAAAGATTGTGAATTCACGAATAAGATTATCAGAGATACACACGAGGGTAACCATCATGTTGGTGCTACCCTCACACTTAGTCTCATTAGAGAAAATTACTTGATATCACAAGGGAAACGTCAGGCTGCGGCTGATTTCAAGATATCAGAAGTCTTTATCGCTTGCCAGCAGCACCTAATCTACACAATGAAGGAGAATAGCATAATAACATTCGATTTCACGTAATCAGATTGTTTCCGATGGTGGAGATGGTTTAGGAAATCCTGTTGCACTAACATAAACATAACATAATAAATATTAAACATTCCTTCTGAAGTTCTCACCCTAGAATAGGCTTCGTATAGCATTGACCTTTTAAAGTGAAAACTCATATCGATCACAACTTTATTTATCGTTGCTCCTTGGCTCTTATGTACGGTAATTGGATCAGCTGGAACCGTTTTGTTAATCGCTTAAGTGTTTAAGTAAGTATGACACGTATTTTCTATAGAAATTGTAGGTAGGTATTTATATACGACTTGTTTGAAATTCAAAATACAAATTTTTCATCAACTAGGTACCTGTACCGCATATATTATTTAGAAGATCAACTTTTTATTATTTATTTTTTACCTATATGTTTCTAAAATTAATCGTTTTTTTTTGTGTACTCGTATGAAATTTATACTTTACAATGGCGCTAGAAGAATAAATTATTAAAATATTTCTTTATTTACTCAATTGTATCTACTTATCTGCCTTGAACTTTAAAATTATTCGCAGAAATCTACAGGAGCAATCAAAAATTCATCGAACTTCATAAGAATTTGCGACAGCAGCAGACCGGGTAGGTGGACTCAAACGAAATCGAAATTTAAATTTTGTTTCTACCTCTAAAATTCTAAGCGGCCAGGGCTAGACACGAATCGCGCATCCAATTTGAAATTTGTTTTTTTTCTACCGCTTTAAAAATCCAAGCGGCCAGTTACTGAACTGGAACGAGGCGTGCAGTTCGACATAAGATCGTAATATTCGCATCACACCCCAGCTATTTGTTTCACCGAGCGGTTCAACTTACAGATTTTTAGACTGGCGCCCAAGGTTCGAACCCAAGTGCGGACAGCACTTTTTTTTCGTGATTTTACGTTTATTTTATAGTTTTACTACATATCACTATTGCACGCGGCGTCACCCGCATTGTGTTTAAAAAACTTTCTAAGTACTTATTGTCTGCTAATCAGCATCTCCGAAAACATCGTAAGAAATACGTTTTTTCTTTATCTTCATTTTGTAACCCCACGGTAACGTGAGTGATCACGGCTACGTAGAGATTTATAAGACTTCAAGACACGTGAGGAAACCTTCAATAGCTGCGCGGCGATGGGCTAGCCCCATTTCATGTAAAAAATGGAGTATTGAATAAATGTGTAAACGTCTTCTACCCCGTATACCAATTTCAATTTTGTTAATTTATGTGATAAAACCAAAACAAAAAGAAAAAAAACCCTAAATACTAAATAATAAAACCAAAACAAAAAGAAAAAAATTATATTGTGTACTCTGGGAATCGAGCCGGAACTTCAAGATTGCGAAACCGTTACGAAACCGACTGAGCAACGAAATTTATGGTGATATTGAATCATGATGTTATGAGGTATTTCGCAGGGGTAGGGATTTAAAAAAAAAGTCGCTTGTATGGGGACCTCCTTTAATTTTCAAAATTGCGTGTAGTTCATTATTTGTTGCTGTTGCGGCAACAGAAATGCACATTCTGTGAACATTTCTGCTCTCTACCTATTTCAGTTGATCCGATAGAGCCCGGTGACGGACGGACGGATGGGCAGAGAGGCGGACAGCGGAGGCTTAGTAATAGGGTCCCATTTGGCACCCTTCGGGTACGGAACCCTGAAAATAACGATTATGTGTAAAAAAAAAAGTATTGCTAAAGGTGATTTTACCGTTTGCTTAGTTAATAAGCTGCCCAGCTAATGGTAACCAAAGCTTGTTTATTGGACCAATGGTTGTTAGTATGTTAACAAAACTGTTTCGTAAACAGCAAAGTTTCAGTTAGGTTAGTGGACTCTATATGTTTGATTACAGGCTACAAAGTGTTGGTGAGTATGTAACAAAACTGTTAAGTTATTACCAAAATTTCAGTAAGGTAATTGGTTATCAAATCTTTGGTTACAGGCTACAATGGGTTTGTAAATGTAAAATATCAAGATCTTCTCGATCACTTGGCTGATCTTGGAACACTGTAACCAGTTGAGGTGAAATAAAACAACCAACTTGTCATTTGATCTAATATATTTGTTCGATGTTACACAAAATATTTATGGTTTATATACATTTCTCGGTAACGAAACCATATCGAGATCTAAAATGCAGACTAAAAGTAAACTGTCTCCGTTAGATTGATTTTGCTTTGAACAGTCAGTATGCTAGAAAACTGTTTGGTTAATACCAAAATGTCCAGTAAGGTAATTGGTAACCAAAACAATACAGTTTTACTTTTAAACGCTATTGGTTTGGATTCGTTACTTAACTACTTCCTTAAATTAATTAAAATTTTGTTGACTAATAACGAAAGTCTAACCTAACTAAGTTCAGTTTATCCTTTTTTTCAGTGTGATTGATATCCTTGTAAATACACCAACACCTATCTATAGTTGTAACATTATTCCACTCTACCGGAATAATATTGTCACTATGTCACCATTCTATATTTTCTACATAACATAAGCAATCAATCACCTTGCTTTTCCGCTATTGAGTTCGCACTTTCCTGTAAGTTTCTCCTTACCGTAGCTAAGTACAAAATGGTGTATGAGGAAAAGATTTTGTGCCTCAAGTTTTGCTTAAGCTCAAGGGTATAACCGAAAGGGTATAACCGTCTTATTTTAAGGTGTAGTTTTTTTATCAATTTATTATTTAGGTCGGCTTCTAACTAAATAACAAAACTAGGACTGGAAATGTCGCTTACAGAAGTTCTAGTTAATCTATCATTACGAATATCAGTATATGTATGACAATACAATAATATGATGACCATCGAGTGGGTCTGACAATGGAGATCGAAGGTGGGAGAGGGAATCCTAGGATGCTTACCCTTCAAGTTAGTGCTCTATAGATTCGTTGTGACAAGTGCTCTTCATACCTCTTAGCGATGTTTTCATCATCATGATGATGCTGGGTAGAAGATGGAACCCTGGGATTCTCGATTGAGCTTGGGCTCATTTGATTCGTCAAACCTTTCAATTTAAAAAGGGTGTTTTAGTTATTAAACTGCTATATTTACTCTTATTACTGTTGAAATGATTTGATCGGAGAATCTTTACTTTTCACATATTTAGTTACGGGCCGAGCTAGCGATCGATAAGCATGACGAGAAAATAATAATTTCTGCATTTTTCTTTGATGATAATCTTACCTAACTAAAGCTGAGGCAGAAATTATGTCTACATTTATGTTACTATGTCTATATTTGTATTACGATCTATGAAATTAAACAGTCTATGCAATATTTCTGCTAATAGCAGGCATTGTGAACGTTGAGTATTGTAGGAAACACTTTTCAGGGTACAGCTCGAAGGGCTGAAAATTATAAATTCATTTCAGGTCTCGAATGGTTATGAACAATGGAACATGTGGATACAATTCTGTCGAGTATTTATGATCGCGACACAGTTACAGCCTTGCTTTTAAATAATATTACTGACATTTAGATTCACAATCGGGGGATCCCGGGTTCGAATTCCGGCCCGGGGAGGGAGAAATTATTTTCTCGGAGATTTGATTTGAAAGGAAAAGATATGAAAAAGGGTTCCGTACCACCGTAGAATGGTAGGGATGGTGTGGAGTGAATAGTTTGGATTTTACATAGCAAAATGTTGTTAACAATGTAAATGGTGCGGCTACTTTCACACTCCATGTACGTAACCAGGTGCATTCATAAGTTTGTATGTAGTTTATAGATAAATACATTACTTTATTCTGTTTTTGAGTATTTATTGTTATAGCGGCAACAGAAATACATCATCTGTGAAAATTTCAACTGTCTAACTATCAAGGTTAATGAGATAAAGCCTGGTGACAGACGGACAGCGGAGTCTTAGTTATAAGGTCCCGTTTACCCTTTGAATAAGATAACCCTAAAAACGGAAAAAAGTGAAAGCCGGACTTGCGCACCGAGGGTGATGTTTTTACTAATTTAGGGTTTTCTGATTGTATTCTTTGTTTGTGCCTTATTTCTTGCCAAATTTCATGATTGTAGGTCAACGGGAAGCACCTACTTTATAGGTTTTGATACTCTTTCGAGGAAAGCAATTTCATAAAATTGTGACATAAACGGTATCTTTTAATGGGAAATATTAAACTGAACATCAATAATACTGATTTGCACAGCAAATATACTGATTTTTACAGCTAATATCAAGGCACAATACTGCGGTAGCCCTCGTTAGGTGAAGGCCTTTACCCTTCGTGTTAGATTTAACATGTAACAACAAGAAAAAAAACTTAAAACATAAAAAGTGTTTTTGCTGATCCTTTTTTGCTGTGAAAATCAGTATTTTCGATGTGCGATTAAATAATAGCCTCTTTTAATTGCGTTGACCTATTTTGATTTTTTTGATAAGAAGTTAAACGTTGCCTCTTTAAGGTAATACGAAAAAAAAAGGAATGTGAATGTAAACGAAAGTGACAGCATTAATTACTTCCACATAAGAAAGAGAAGAGAGTGCCAACAATGCGCTCGTCTCAAACTAAAATAACGTAGCGTCAAACCATATAAAAATTGTTTTAAAAATAAACTACACTGTTTTGTCAAAAATATTTTCAAGGAGAGTTTACATAAATATTCAATATCCACATTTTGACTGCAATGTCGCATTGAAATTAGTTAGGCGTTCAGAATTACAGGAAAAAACAAAACAATTTATAGGTCTTTTCGTAATTAAATTCTATCAAGAAAATTTAACTCAATCGCGTTTTCCTTCAGTAACAATCTTACTCAAATAAAAAAAAAACGTTTACTCAAAAATAAAATCTGTAGATGACTTTATAGTGGAGTAAATGGATTCTAAAACAACCCCATTTTTTACGTATCGCCTTAAGGTACGGATCTCTAGATATGAAATGAAAAACTGATAGAGTTCTTCATCTTACATCCTAATTAATGTCATGGCCCTAACTCCCAAACTTGGGTGAAGTATGTCTGAAGCTAGAAACTAACCCTTACGCAACATAGACGTAATGTTTTTAGCTTAAGAGGACGTAATATAATTGATTAATTATGAACATTTTTTTTTCTCAATAAGACTAAAATGTACCCTACATTGAAATACAAACTCTACTTTTTTTAGGGTTCCGTACCCAAAGGGTAAAAACGGGACCTTATTGCTAAGACTCCGCTCTCTGTCTGTCTGTCCGTCTGTCACCAGGCAGTATCTCATGAACCGTGATAGTTAGACAGTTGAAATTTTCACAGATGATGTATTTCGGTTGCCGCTATAATAACAAATAATAAAAAACAGAATAAAATACAACGATTCTTTCAATAGCATATACAAACTTATAAATGCAGCTGGTTACGTACATGGAGGATGAAAGTAGCACAAATAACTTTGTAAAAAACATTTTGCTATGTAAAATCCAAACTATTCAGTCCACACCATCCCTACCATTGTAAAGAGGTACGGAACCCTTCGTGCGCGAGTCCGACTCGCAATTGGCCGGTTTTGTTTATTATTATTATTAGACAGACAGTCTTAATAGTAATAATAAATCAATTGTGTGACATTGTGTTTGTGCTGTGTCTAACACGCGATTTATTTCATTCAAATTCTTCGAGAAACAGTCATGCTCTGAAGGTAGGTTGCATGATCACCATCCTTCAGTAATGACGATGTCTGTGCTGTGACGTCGCTGTTTTAGGTACCCACGACACAGGGTATCCTATTGTTGAGCCACAAGCAATGTAGTGCTCGTATGTATTTTTTTTTTGCGGTGACTTGGTTACTTAAGTTGGTTACATAAGATATACCGGCCTATGTAGCACATCTAGCCACATAGTGACATGCAAAATTGCGCCTTTATTAGTGCAATACAATCTAAATTATAATATAATTTTATTTATCTACACACGTATCATAAACCCTCTTTACTGCGTCCAAAAACCACACGTTACAACCAGCATAATAATAAACTTCTTGGTAAAAACTCATTTCTTATCTGAATATTGATCATTATGACCATAATGTACCAAAATCTGTCAAACGCCGACGCCCACCTGCGTGCCGCCCCTAGTTTGTCTGTGAAGTTGGTACTACAGCACAAGCTAAACAACTGCAGAGCAATGATCAATGCCAAAATGCCGGTCGAACATGCGGTTCCTGAACACATCAAAGAGAGCTTATGATATATGTGTAGATAAACTAGTGTATGTCACGTACATAATTAGGCATTAAAACTCTCGAGTGAGAGTATTGATGGCCTCCATTATGTAGCAGTCACGTAAACTACTATTACAGCAATAATGTTGTATGTTTATATATTTCGTATATATTTACTGCACATAAAACAACATAAGATATAATAAACAGAAAGGACATCTACAAAGGCATGCTTATCTCTAAATAGAGATCTCTTCCAGCAAACCCAAGGTTGATAAGAATAATTTAATATACAGGATAGACCTATGTGCTCTGATAAGATACATACATATATTACTGAACTATTGAACTAACTGCTAGATACACTACATACACAAGTACATAAATATTATATAAAAATATAAATACACCTAAATAAACTAATATACACAAAGCTCAAATCTAGGATAGAGAAAGATAATGCTCCTTCAAACGATTCTTAAAGACGGGCAGAGATGGACTATCTCTGATAGTGCAGGGAAGCGAGTTCCAGAGAGTGATCGCCCGCAATCGCAAAACAGTGCTTGTATGCGACGGTGTTGTGATGAGGTATAGAGAGCAGGGAAGCCGTGTGAGTTCTACGTGGACGAGCCGAAGGGAGAAATTGAAAAAGCTCACGGAGAAAGCTAGGGTATCGAGGGTTGGTTAAGATGTTGAATAGAAGAGTGTGTGTCCCGAAGACGGATCGGCAGCCATTTTAACTCCTTGCGATACTGCGAGACGTGGTCGAACTTGCGCAGTCCGAAGATAAACCGAATCCCGAGATTTTGAAGTCGCTCGAGTCTGTTCAGTTGCTCTTCGTTGGCGCTAGCCCAACAAACATCGGCATAATCGATCAAGGGGAGAAGAAGAGATTGAGCGATAGTAATTTTTGTTTGATGGGGCAGAAAGTTCTGAAGCCGTCTTAGTGAGTGAAAGGTGGCAAAGACGCGCCTACTGACCTCGCTGACATGGTTAGTCCAGGAGAGTTGTCTATCAAACATGACACCCAGGTTTTTGGCCTTGTCACTGTAGGCGATTAGAGTACCGTCATAGGTAACCGGCGGTATGGGCAATTGTTGTAATACGTTTAAAGAGTGTCTAGTACCTATAATAATCGCCTGGGACTTACTGGGGTTTACCAGCAATCCGTATGACAAAGCCCAGGTTCTGATGTTCTCAAGGTCAGCGTTCAGTGTGTCTATAGCCAGGTTCACATCACTAAAGAGGAAATGACGATAAATCTGAAGATCATCAGCATAGAGATGATATGGGGAGGAGATAACATCGGAGATGGAGTTGATGAAGACAGAGAATAAGAGAGGGGAAAGAATACCACCCTGAGGAACTCCCGCCAAAAGATCGCACCACTCAGTAAAGGTCTCCTCAGACCTTATGCGCTGCTGGCGATCTCTAAGATAAGAGTCAAACCAGCAGGCCGAGCGAGACGAGACATTAAGGGACCTTAATATTTGAGTGAGAATGTCAAAATCAACACAGTTGAAGGCGCTACTGAAGTCAAGCAGTGCTAGCACAGAAAGCTGTTCGTTATCCATAGCGAACTGGATATCATCCGTGACCTTTAACAAAGCCGTTGCGGTGCTGTGACCTGACCTGAAGCCGGATTGGAAGCGGTTGATCAAATTATTTCTGGATAGATAGGAAGAGAACTGGGTATGGACAACGGATTCAAGAACTTTGGAAAGGAGCGGTAGGATGGAGATGGGACGAAACTCTTTGAAGGAGGAAGGATTGGATGTTTTAGGCAAAGGGATGACATGAGCCTTCTTCCATACTTTGGGAAAGGAACACTCTGATAAAGAATAGTTTATGTTACTTTTATGGCTCTGATTTACTAAAGGTTGCCCCCAAGGTTTGCGGCACCTTTGTGAAAATGCAGAAATGTCGCAGGCGACCTGCACCGCCCTTTAGACATCCGTTTCCATCCGCGTTAGCAAAGCATAATGCGGATGTTATTTTTAATTAAAAATTTCTAACAAACTCCCCACGATCCTGCAGCAAGGGCGCGAAAGATTTAAAAGTTTTACAACGGGGCGCTGTGAAGTAAAAGCTAAATATTGCTGGTGGGCTCGTGTATACTTAGGCCCAGTGCCGGATTCAGCGGTCTGGAGGCCCCTGGCCCTAAATTATTTTCCAAATACTATTTTATTGTATTTATTTTATTGCGAAAATATAAAAACTTAATACTAATTACATCGGACACCTATAAACCCAGTGGGTTTCCCAGGCACCAAGGAATATAGATTACAGCCATGTTATGGATACAGATGTAGGTGCAGATCCCTTCAATTTCTTAACGTCACAATAATAAAAACTTAATGCTAAAAACATGGGAATCATCTTAGGTAAGGTATCCGCACTGCTCATCGCGCGGGACAGCAGTTGCAGAGCAACAGGTTGATCCGGAGTTGTAGCCCAGCGTGATGAATTGTTTAAGTTTATTTTTAATGTTCTTCTCGGTGATTTATTGTTTAAGATTAAGAGGTAAGTTATTTTTGAGTTTTGGTACTAGATAAGCTGATGTTCGTTGGCTGTAGAAATGATTTGTCTTAGGTATAAGTATAGTTTTCTTAGGGTTCCGTACCCAACGGGTAAGAACGGAACCCTATTACTAAGACTTCGCTGACCGTCCGTCCGTCCGTCCGTCCGTCTGTCACCAGGCTGTATCTGAAGATCCTAGCTAGCTAGAGAGTTGAAATTTTCACAGATTATGTATTTCTGTTGCCGCTATAACAGCAAATACTAAAAAACAGGATAAAATAAATATTTAAGGGGGCTCCCATACAACAATACCACATACAAACTTATGGATGCACCTGGTTACGTACATGGAGTGTGAAAGTAACCGCACCAATAACTTTGTAAACAATATTTTGCTGTGTAAAATCCAAACTATTCACTCCACACCATCGCTTCCATTGAACGGTGGTACGGAACCCTTCGTGCGCAATTTAGACTCGCACTTGACCGGTTTTTAAATTGGTTACTGGTCTTGTTTGTATTTTGTGCTGGATTTCAACCTGAATGTCTGTGCGAAAGTAATGTTCCATAAGAGTAAGGTACTCGAATTTTTTGTGCACCGGAATTAGTCTACAGTGTTTAAATAAGCCTTCAGGGTTGTTTTGGTGCTTAAGTTTGACTTTTAGCGGGACAATTTTCGACAATGTGCGCCAATGCAGCGAAAATATCCTATCAAGGTTGGTTTTGGACGTACGGCCATAGCTGGTCAGTCCATACGATAAAATTGATTCTGCAAGGGCTTGGTATAGCATTATTTTAAGTTCAGTGGATATGCGTCGGTTCGTAAGCGAAAACTTTGCCAGTACAGCACGAAGCTCGTTGAAGACAACGTCAATTGCAATTTCATACCATCAAAACCAAATAAATTCTCAATGCAATTTCAAGGTTTGGGAATGTAGCTCTGAAATTTTTATCTTCGAGAATTGGGTAGTAAAATAGTTGGGGGGATTGGACTTTTCCATAGTCCTTTTTCGTATGAGTCGTACGAAGACACAAATTGAACCAACTCGTTCCCAAGACTAGGTTCTAAATCATCCTGGTAAACTTTCGCCAATGCATCTGCTGCAGCGTGCAAATTTTCAACATCTATCTTCTCAATGTAATTAAGAAATCCAAATCTCGAACGTATATACTTCATAGGCATGCAATCTTTCGGTAAGAGAAACACATAGTTGGTCGACCACTCAGATACTTTGTATTTCTACTTCGGTTACAGATTTGCGTCTTGTGCTTTCCCGTAATCGAGCGGACTCCACCTCAAGTTTCTCGTTCTGGTCCTGGTGAACGATTGTACGTATTCGTCAGTCTGAGATATTTTTTGGAGACGATCGGATACATGCTTTCAGTCACTGAAGCCTTCTCCACTGAGTTTGGTGTTTTGAGTGGACATTAATTTACATGCATATATAATATATTTTCCTCATAGTTGGAGAAAAACGAAGCCAGAATCGATTGACAGTCTCTTGATTTTTATTGCGGCGTGTAAACATGTTCTTTGTAACTTTCCGAATAAAGTTGGAATTATCTCGTGGTTGGTCTTGATGAACTGAATTCCGCAGCGATATTTGATCGCAATTTTGAAGTGGTGGTGGTGGTGAAGTGGAACCTTTGGTCGCCCAAAATTCGATAATTTCCTTTTTTATATTAACAGGCCAAAGACCGATGTCATTTTTGAGACCGCAAAATTCTGCTTCCTCTTGGGTCTGATATTCAGTTATAGAAAATTGTGTGGTGTCAATAATAATAAATAAATAAAATAATAAAAAACTGGTAAATTTGGGAATCGAATACCCAACCTACGAGGCTGCGGACGAGTACCACTCCAGGGATACTCCCTCAAGATGGGTAGCAAGTACTTATGCCTGATTGGAGTGAAAAAATATAGATCGATGATTTCTGTTATTATTTAATATAATCATGTTTGTACAAAGTACGGTGAAGGTAAAACGCGAAAAAAATATCAAAGGAAAAGTAGTTTACTAGTCTGAATTAGTATTTTTTTCGAAGTCTATTATGGGGGCCCCTCTTTTGTGGAGGCCCCGGGTCTTTAGCCCCGGTTGCCCTCCCCTAAATCCAGCCCTGCTTAGGCATAACAGATAGAAGACGAGTTGGAACTATGCTCGCATTAACTTTGACAACTCTTTTTTTTATTAATCCGAGAATGGTGCTAACACGTGTTCTATCTGTCACTCCTAAATAAGAGGTCATATAATACAACATACCTATGGTTTCTGGTTAAAGTGGAGATGGGCTAGACTCTTGGCTAGAAGGGACGACGATAGATGGACCAAGGCGGTGACGGAATGGTGGCCAAGGGACGTAGAGCGAGAGGTGGACCACCCGCCCGATGGTCGGATGACGTCGTCAAAACTGGCGGGCTGCAGTGGATCAGGTTGGCCCAGGACCCCAGTGAATGGCGTGATGAAGAGGAGGCCTTTACTCAGCAGTGGGTGCAGGAGGTTGGATAGATAGATAGATAGATGGTTTCTGAAAAATAGTAGTAGTTTATGTGACTGCTACATAAAGGAGGGCATCAAAACTCGAGAGTGGGTTTATGAAAGGAGCCGAAGGCGAGTTTCATAATAATATCACTCTAGAGTTTATTGCCTAATTATTTACAGTTACATACAGTAGTTTATCTACACACGTATCATAAACCCTCTTTACTGCGTCTAAAAACCGCACGTTAAGACCAGCATAATGTAAAACTATTTGGTAAAAACTTATTTCTTATCTGAAAGTTTGTACATTACGACCATGACTCATTTCTTATCTGAATATTGATACATTATGACCATAATGTATAAAAATTTGTCACATTATGACATTCAAATTTCGAACACCGTTGTTTAGCTTGTTCAGTGGTACCAACTTCACAGACAAACTAGGGGCGGCACGCAGACGGGCGTCGGCGTTCGAAATTTGAATGTCATAATATGACAAATTTTGTTACATTATGGTCATAATGTATCAATATTCAGATAAGAAATGAGTTTTTACCACGAAGAATAACATTATGCTGATCGTAACGTGCGGTTTTTGGACGCAGTAAAGAAAGTTTAGGATACGTGTGTAGATAAAAGAAGTTTTCAATTTCAACCTTTGATGTAGGTGTCAACTTCCTCATGGTGAAGATTGCATTGGTACTGAGATTTCTATAAGGAAATTTATCGTTGAGTTAGAATAATGTAATTTTTTTGAAAATAATAGAAATGATTATCTCAAGATGTTCATAACGCTAACATATCGATATATTTTCGGGTAAATCGATCTACACAACACGAAAACTTTTGACATCAATTCTCGCCCCGAAATAAATACTTAGTGCCACAAGGGGTTTGACCCTTTTTGTATGGGACCCGCGGGCAACGGCTAGTGTGATACAGATTTAAATAAATATTAGAGGACAATCTTACACAAAGCGAACTAGGCCCTACTAAGCTCAACAAGGTCCATGTTATGCGTACTAGACGATCGATATATTTAACATATGGAAAGACATAGAAAACATCCAAGATTAAGAAGCAAATATTCATGCTCATCTCACAAATATTTGCCCTTACCGGGATTCGAACCCAGGACCGTCAGCTTTGTAGGCCTGGTCTCTACCCGCTAGGCTGAACCGGTCGTCTAGATATAATACGCTAAATTGTCGCGTTGTCGAGAAAGTGATTTTTTTGTTCGTTTTTGTGTCAATCGCCTCTATTAAATATTTCTAGTCAAAATCCCGGGGCCTAAATAAGGACCGGCATTCAATCATATGTCTAAAGGTCCGTCGGACAAATGAGTAAACGAAACGCTTAACAGTGGCCTAAACGTGCCTGTTGCCTGTTTAGGCACGTTTGTGCCTTGTACCATGGAATCGCTTGGACGCTCCGCTCCGCTTCGCGCGGCTCCTGGTTGTACATAACGTTGTGACGTCATACAACCTAACTTTAGTATTCGGACAGAATGTTTTCGTATTTCGGCTAAGTTGACTCTAAAAGAAATCAGCTGTTGCGTTTACGCTAACTTGCAGAAACGAATTGGGACGGTTCTCCATTCCTCTAACTAAATCAAAATACTTCGGAAAGGCGGCTTGTCTAAGATTTCCGATAATGCTTTATTTTAAACAAAAGGCTTTGCTTTGTAAGGACTTGACAGTTTAAGAGTGATCTATATTGGGAGTCATTAGTTATATCATAGTTATCTAAATAGGGATGAGGGCGTCACCACACTACACCACCCATCCAAAAGAGAAAATAAATAAGATTACATATTTTTTTGTTTCATTACTAGTGATTATACAATTTTATATATTGATTATACGTGGTTACTTGAATATTAAGTTTACTGATTACATTCTACTTAACGAACTTATTAGTTCTATTCTTATGTAAGATGTCTACTTTTCCATCTTTAATTATCTTAACATTTGGTGACACATCTTCCAACACTACATATGGACCATTATACACATTTTGAAATTTATTGTTGTATAATTTTTTAAAAGAATATAGTCATCCAAAAGAGAAAAAAAATAAGATTACATATTTTTTTGTTTCATTACTAGTCATTATACAATTTTATATTTTGATTATACGTGGTTACTTGAATATTAAGTTTACTGATTACATTCTACTTAACGAACATATTAGTTCTATTCTTATGTACGATGTCTACTTTTCTATCTTTAATTATCTTAACATTTGGTGACACATCTTCCAACACTACATATGGACCATTATACACATTTTGAAATTTATTGTTGTTTAATTTTTTAAAAGAATATAGTCATAAGGTTTATATGTTACACTTCTACAAGTTTGATTAGCTTTAACTGTTCTTACAGTTTTTGATTGGATCAAATTTTTCCTAGCTTGTTACTGTGTTTTCCTTATTCTATACTTCATTACCAATGGATAATTTTCGCTGTTATACAATGGTTCTACCGGTTTTACTAAATTACTTGGAACATTTCATACTTTTCCAAAAACAAGTTCATATGGTGTAAATTTAGTTGACGAATTACACTTGTATTATAACTAAAACACCAATAAGGCACCAATGTGCTCCAGTCTTTAAGTTCATTATTAGTCTGTATTCTTAGAAAGTTGTTAAATTTTTTATGGGAGTTTTACAATGAACCTATTGTTTCATGATGGTATGCTGTCGATGTCAATTTTGTTATTTTCAATAAGGTATATACCTCGTTCAAAACTTTATTCAAAAACTCTGTGCCACGGTCCGTTGCGATCTCCTTGGGAATACCGTACCTAAGAAAAAAACCTTCAACAAATGCTCTCGCTACCGTAATAGCATCCTTACTGTCTAATGTATATGCTTCTACGAACTTCGTAAGCTCGCATTGTATGGTTAAAAAATATGACTTTCCAAAATAATCCTTAACTAGAGACTCCACTATATCTAAATATATTTTGTCGAATGCCGACATTGCCGAAGTTGTAATAATCATGGGCTCTTTGACTGGTATCGAGTGTTTCTGTGTTTGACACTTACTACACTTTGAAACATAATTATTTACGTCTTGCGCAAGTTTTGGCCATGTATAATACTAACGTATATTATTTATCATCCTTCGAATACCGAATTTATCATCCTGCTGTAGGTAGAATATGAAAATCATTCAACACTACTAACTTATCATCTTTGTCAGTTATTCTTTGTTTCTCTTTTATTGGGAAAATTCGTGGTCTGGACCATTTATTTTCTTTCTTATTTTTACTTTTACTATTATCGTTCGCTAGCAATTTTATATATTTTTCATTACTTTTATCTCTCATTATGTAAATTTCTTCTATATTTATACTCTTACAAAACTGCTCAGATTCTCTAATGTATACGTCTCGCGTAATACGTGATCGAGAGAGTAGGCAAGTATAAATCGTGTATGTAATATTACTCCTGACAATGCATCTGCTGCTACATTGACTTTCCCTTTTACATACTCTATGGCAAAATCGTACTCCTCTAATTTTAATCCAAATTTTCTAAGTCTACTACTTGGATTGTTTATGGTAAATAAATATAAGTCGGTGGTCTGTAAAGATCCTGAATTTTTTGCCTGATAAATAATGCCTGAAATAGTTTACTGACCAAACTATCGCTAACAGTTCCTTCTCAATTGTTGGATAATTTAGTTCTGCCTTATTTATAGACTTCGGCTTGCGTAAGCAATTGGAAAGTTATTTTTTTACTTAACTTTGACCCTATAGCTATTCCTGATGCATCTGTGTGTAACTGTTATGTTCTGCTGAAAAATCTGGAAATAGTAAAATTGGTTCTGTTGACTCTCTTAATTTTTCGAATGATTCTTGGCAACTTTTATCCCAAACAAAAGTTGCATATTTTTTACATAATTTATTTAGTGGTACTACTATTTCGCCTAACTTTGGAATAAATTGCCAATAATAATTACCAAAAGCTACGAATAGTTTCAGCTCATCTACTGTTTTGGGTACTGGGTAATCTGTCAACGCTTTTACTTTTCTTGGATCAGGGTTCACTCCTTCTGATGTCACTACATGTCCTAATACATGATTTCCTTCTTTAAAAACTCAAACTTTCCTGGATTTAATATTAAGTTCATTTCTCTCAGTCTGTGAAATACATCAATAAGATTTTTGTTGTGCATGGCTAGGTTTCTTCCAAAAACAATCAAATCATCTAAATATACCAAACATTTGTCATAGTTCAATCCTGATAAAGCAACTGTCATAACTCGGGAAAATGCACTGGGACTTATTTTTAAACCCATAGGCATACGTTTCATTTGATATTGCTTGTCATAAGTGAATGCCGTACATTTCCTACTCTTCTCTTCTAACTCTACTTGATAGTAACCTGAAAATAAATCTAAATGTATAAAATATATTGAATTTGACAGGGCATCTAAAATGCCTAGAATATTTGGTAAAGGGAATCTATCAACAACAATTTTTTCATTTAATTTTCGATAGTCTATTACGAGTCTAAACTTCTTCTCTCTTGAAACTGCCTTTTTAGGTACTAATAAGATAGGGCTCGACCACGGGCTCTTGGTTTCCTCTATGACATCATCCTCTAACATCTTATCTAATTGCTTTCTAATTTACCTGATTGAAATTTCGGTAACCGATATTGCTTGGTGTATACCGGTTCTGTATTTGGTTTTAATTGTATTTTTTGTTCAAAAATATTTGCGGTAGTCAATCGGTCTCCCTCTAAATGAAAAATATCTGAATATTTAGCACATATTTGTTCTATCTGTAATCGTTCTTCTTCGTTCAAATCATTTAATTTCTACTCAGCAAACACTCTTTTCACACGTTCCGAGTTTTTAACTGTCCTTTCAAAGTTCATCACATCTTAATCTGCCAATTTCAAACAACAGGTAGGTTACCTGTGGTTTGAAATAACTTAATCCAATGTCGGATTCCCTAGTATTTAAAATTTTAATTGGTATTCTACCATTCACCGGATTCACAGCTAGCCCTGCCATAAACACTCCTTCACTTAGTTGACACGGATAAAATACACATTCCTCATACATTGAAGTTGTCACGAAGTGTATTGACTCCGATTGAGAGGGTACTATTACGTAACTGTTGTGGCTAATGTTACCCATACATAACGGAATATAAACCAGTTCATTACAAATTTGTAATGAAAATTTATTTATATCATAGTCTATGATGCCTTTGTATTTACCTATAAAATCCTGAACTAAAATTCTATCACTTTTACAGCACAGTTCTTAAATACATGAAACTTGTGTATAAACTCTTTGACATTTGAGGCAAGCGTTAAATAAACAAAGCCTTCCGAATAAACTTCTCCGTAGACTCCATTTATTCTTACCTTACATATATGGAGTGGAATGTTAAGATATTTCAATTTCTCATACTTGCTGGCGCTCAACGACGCTCTTGTATCTACAAGCCAATTATATCGCTGATTATGGGTATCTAGCTCGACATTGTTGTAATTATTATACGCACATATACTTTCATGAGCCTCGAAAAAACGTTGAGTTTTTCATGTTTTCATTTTGTTCCGAATGTTCTAGCGCGTGTCCTTCCGACGTGCCTTGGTTTTGGTTGAAAAAATTGGGGTTGTACCTGCCGCCTCTTCCGCCTCTGTTGAAAAACCTGGGATTATGACCCTGGCTGCGTCCTCGACAACTATTAGGGTGTCCACGTGACTGCTGATTCGCCGGACCTCCATGATTACTGTAGTATCCGCCTCTTTCGCGGGTATACCCCCTTCGCTGTCCACCCTGTAAATGCTGGTAACCCTGTCTACCATAATGCATAACTTGACCTAAAGTCGATCCCGAAGACATCTCCTCGTCCTTAGCCGCACGAATTGCATTCTTTAATATTGTATAATTCCTTGCTGAAATAATGATACTTAGGTGACCATTTCTCAATCCGTCTGAGAACCTCTTTATGGCTTGCTTTTCATTGATTGGCTTCAGAATATCATACTTTGCGGTATCTCCCTCGGCTTGCGAAACATTCAGGTCAACGAAAAGAGTTTCAATTTCGTTACCATAGTCCTCAATGGTTTCTGGTTCTGGGTCGCACAGGATAATATCTGCTGTAGAGCTGTAGATGAGTAAATGCTTTTTCATGTCCTTAATTAATCCTGAAACTGAGTCGTAGTTACCTGACAGCCTAAGTTTCGCGTTTTCCGAAAGCCGCTTTTTAAGAACAAAAGTTATCAACGTCAGCTTACCATCATTTTGTAACATTGACGACTGATATTAACTGTTTAACTGACTTTTAGCTGTTGTCAATGATTGGCAACAAGCGGTTTTTAAATCTAAATTCTCAGCCATTTCTGTTTCTTCGCTTAAAATCTTTGAACAACATTCCTGTATTTGTGTATATGTTGTATTAACTCTTATATATATTTCCTTAATTTGTATTAAATCAGAACCCTTAATTTCCTCAAATCCGAACACTCTATATATTTTGCATAATGCTATGAAGCTTCATTTAAACCTTTATTTAGAGCTTGGAGCTTGCTGGAGTGGAGTGTGCTTCTTGGAGCTCTTATTTAGTTTTATTAGGTTTTCTCTTATCGATTTAAATTTTTCTAAAATATCACCAAGCTTATCTGTCATTCTATCATGTTATATGTCATTCTATCATGTTATATGTTATACGTATGGCGGAGCTTCAGGTATACACCAGCAAGTTCCCTCCCTCTGCTCTGCAATCCGGGCAAAAGGTCGCCGACTCGACTCCAAAACCGGCTGAACTAGTGCCTGTGGCTGCGCTGACAGGTTGTGCGGCACCCGCGGCAAGCAAGCAGCGAGAAATCAGCGCTAGGCGTGCCGCCGCCGGCCAGACGAAGGCAGGAACTAAGAAGAAGTAGTGGAATGTTATTGTGTTGTTGCACTCGTGTGCAGTGCAATCTATGTCGCGTGATTTGGTCGGGTTATTTCCTGTAACTTATTATTATTTTACGTAAAGGGTAGATATGATTCACTTTTTAGCTCGCCAAGTCATTTTCGTATGTCATGTCAAGATTGTCAAGTCAAGCATAGTGACATTACAATTTCTGTTCTGTGATCTTAATATTATTTTTTTATTGTACCGACGGACAAACAGCCGGATGGAACGGACTGGCAACCGGACGGTACGAACGTTAATAATTTTATGTTCGAATTTAGATTTATTTTGCTGTTTCTTTATTTTATTTTTTGTTTGTGCTGCCCGCCAACGTCTCATTCTATTGTTATAACGTATTTATTTCCATACTGCACTCATGTAAACCCAGGGTATGGCTGGGCTCGGGCTTTCTGTTTTTTAGATTGTTGATAATTTAGATACTTTTAATTTTTTGTGATTTTAGAAGGTTTAATTGTATTTATTTTATTATTTATTTATTATATGATATTTACTTATATGAATACCTACTACTTTAGTGATAGTTACTTCTCCTGCTCCGAAAGTGAAGATTCCGATAGCGTGGGAAGTGGATTGCCGTCCACGAACGACGTTTTGCCTATTGCCCTCAAACGTGTGTTTTCCAACCTCGGTAGGAACTTCAATGTCGTTCACATAAATGCTCAGAGCATTCATTCCAGTCATGCCGACCTTATCAACTACTTCAGCGATCAGAGCATTCATGGTATTCTGATCTCCGAATCATTTCTTAAACCCTCTCTTCCATCTACCTTGTATGCTCTGCCGGGGTACAGGCTCTATCGGAATGATAGGACAGGTAAGGCTGGTGGCGGTGTTGCTATTTACCTTCGTTCCGACATTTCTTGCAAAGTCATCAGCCACTCACCTAGTCTGTACTCTGGATCCGCTGAACACCTCTTTCTCGAGTTGTGCCTGCATCACAATAAGGTCCTTCTGGGTGTCTTCTATAGCCCCTCTCTACTCATCGACTACTTTGATTCTTTTGGAAGCATTCTTAATTATCTATCTCCTCTTTACAGTGACACAGTTATCCTAGGTGATTTCAATACCTGTTTACTTAAAAATGATGTTCGCTCAGCCAAACTCCAGTCTATCATCAGCTCCCTAAATTTAAATATTCTTCCCTTGAGTGCAACTCACTTCCAGCCCCACTGCACCCCCTCTCTTCTTGATCTTATGATTGTTTCTAACATATCCAAGGTTGCTACGCATGGCCAACTTAACGCCCCCTTCTCCTTTCACGATTTCATTTATCTCTCGTTCAAGTTAAGGCCTCCCAAGCGCGCAGCAAAATTCCTGGATATTTGCAGTTTCAAGGGTATGGATCTCAGCTCCCTTAAGTCTGACGCCGCTTCTATAGACGTCTGTAGTGAGACCGTTGATGACAAAGTCCAGCATTTCAACTCGATTGTCTTAAGTTTGTTCGACAAACATGCTCCTGTCAAAAAGGTTAGGGTCAAACATCTCCCGGCGCCTTGGCTTACCGACACCATCAAGGGTCTGATGGCCCAGAGAAACCGTGCCAAATGTAGATATAAGAAGGATCCGACGGACGATAATCTCCTTATTTAAAAACGTCTCCGTAATCGGTGCACCCGTCTTTGTCGAGATGCCAAACGCTGCCACATCTACGAGAGTATCGAGAGCTACTCTCCTGCACAGGTTTGGAAGTTCCTGAAGACCCTTGGTGTTGGTAACTCCCAGGACGCAGTTGCCGGTAGTGTCGACCTCAATGGTCTCAACAAATTCTTGGCTGTCTCCCCTGTCGTGATGGACCCCTGTGTCAAGGATGCTACCCTTCGTAACTTGCGTACCAGAACGACATCCAGTTGCTTACCTTTCAACCTCAGGTTTGTCGGAGTTGGCGCAGTAAAGAAAGCTATTCTAGAAATCTCGTCCAAGGCTGTAGGTGATGACAATATCTGCTCTCAGATGCTATTCAGTGTAGTCGATAATGTTTTACCACCCATAACGCATATAATTAACGCGTCGCTGAGCGAGTACTGCTTCCCAAGCCAGTGGAAAAGAGCATTAGTGATACCCCTGCCTAAAACTTCTAACTCGTCCTCCTTCAAAGAGTTCCGTCCCATTTCCATCCTACCAATCCTTTCCAAAGTCCTTGAATCAATTGTCCACTCCCAGCTGACCTCGTACCTTTCCTCCATGGATTTACTGAACCCTTTTCAGTCTGGTTTTAGGCCAGGGCATAGCACCACCACCGCACTGCTCAAGGTAACTGACGATATCCAACTGGCAATGGATAAGAAGCAGCTCACAGTCCTGACTCTCCTTGACTTTAGCAGCGCCTTCAACTGCGTCGACTTCGATATACTTGTTGAAATCATAAAAACACTCAATGTCTCTTCACACTCGGCTCGCTGGTTTGACTCCTACCTGAGAGACCGCCAGCAGCGCATCAAGTCTGAAGAAGTCACTACGGAATGGTGCAAGCTCTCTACTGGTGTTCCGCAGGGTGGCATCCTTTCTCCTCTTCTTTTTTCAGTTTTCATCCATTCCATCTCGGATGTATTGTCTTCCTCGTATCATCTCTATGCAGGTGACCTTCAAATTTATCGGCATTTTCCCCTGTGTGATCTGACTTCGACTGTAAAGGCTTTGAATGCTGACCTCGACAACATCAGGAAATGGGCTCTTTCGTATAGGCTATTGGTCAACCCGGATAAGTCTCAGGCGATGATACTGGGTACACGGCACTTACTTAATTTGTTGCAGCATAGGTCAGTTGCTCCCGTGCTTTATGACGGTACCATTGTCAAGTACAGCGAGAAAGCCAAAAATCTTGGGGTTGTTTTTGATACTCTTATATCCTGGTCGCCCCACGTTTGTGAGGTCAGCAGACGAGTCTTTGCATCCTTTCATTCCCTTCGGCGTTTGCAGTACTTCTTGCCTAGGCAGACTAAAATCATGCTAGTTCAGACCCTTCTTCTGCCTTTAATTGACTACGCCGATGTTTGCTGGGCCAGCGCGAACGAAGATCTACTGAACAAACTCGAGTGACTTCAAAATCTCGGGATTGGGTTTATCTTCGGTCTCCGCAAGTACGATCACGTGTCCCAATATCGCAGGGAATTAGGCTGGCTCCCGATCCGACTTCGTCGTGATATGCACATTCTCTCCTTCCTCTTCAATATTTTGAGAAATCCGCGCTATCCCGCATATCTTCGTGAACATTTTGAGTTTCTTTTCTCTGGGGATAGACTTCGGAGATCTCACACGGTGTCACTTTTGTCAATTCCTCAGCAAAACACTGTTGCTTACGAGCACTCGTTTAGGTTAAGGGCAATACGTTTGTGGAATGCACTTCCTTGCGCTATTAGGGATTGCACATCCTTGTTCTCTTTTAAGAAAAAGTTGAAACAGCATCTCCTCTCTTCCGCATAGTGGGTATCTTATAGTATGTATGTGTATCTATGTATTTATTGTATTCTATTAATTTATTTTATAGTATGTGTAGGATGTATTGTGATTCATCTGATAGTATATTGACTTTATTTCTTTCTTTTAAATCTTAATTGTACACTAGGACTACCTCTCTATAAATATTTTTTCCTTTCCTCACAGGTTAGCTGTAAGAAATTTCTTTTTAGAAATAAGCTCACCTTTGCATATTGTTCGTTGTATTTTTTCCATTGTGTTTTCTGTGCAATAAAGAATTATTATTATTATACAAATAATAAATGTATTTACCTTAAAAGTAAACATTAATTTCACTTTATATACCTTATCTAAAAATAATATGCCCAAAAGTTACCTCAAGTCCATGGTAACTAAGTCATCTCCCCTTATAGGTAACGGAATGTCTCAAGCTTCCGTATTCGTCGACGCATATCGTGTTCGCACAGTCTCGATGCGCCGAATAACGATTTTATTTTGCTCACTATTTTAACTCACTTACGCAGCTCACTTATATATTACGAAATACGCATTACCTATTTCACGCACTTTTATCTTCCGTTCTGCATTAGACCGGCTCTGAACCATTTTTCCTTCGATCCTTGTGGTAGACCGAACGCCGTAGGTAGCTACTGTTGAGCTCTCTTCTAATCATCTGTTTGTGGCAGCCCTTGTACAATTTAAATACAAAAAACAACCGGCCAGCAGCAAGATAAATACCATAGCACCAAGAATGGTGTTGGTGGTGCTTAAATGCATTTTTATTTCTTCTATGGATGCGTTGTTCGATCCTCCAGCAGCATTCTGGGCGATAGACGGCCTCTGTGGCGCAGCGATTGTGGCTCTGCCTACCATGCGAGAGGTCCCGGGTTCGATCCCCGGCTGGGGGTAATGAAAGAAAAAAAAAAAAACAATTCCCAGGTCTTGGATGTTTATATGTGTGTGACGTCGCTGTTTCTGGTTACCACGACACAGGGTATCCTAGTGTGGGGCCAGAAGCAATGTATGTGCCTGTATGTAAATGTTTATGTTTATGTTATGTTTATTATAATTTCTTCCTTTGACTGAGTTTTCCCCATGATGATGTTGTTCAGTTTATTCATTGGCCACGGCGTACTTGTATAAACTCTCTTACTGCCCAATATAAACCTAATGTGAAGATCCCGATGCAAACGATAACTACCGAGGCCAAAAGCACACAGGCCCAGTCCTTCATTTTTAATGTCTTTTATCTACACACGTATCATAAACCCTCTTTACTGCGTACAAAATCCGCATGTTATGATCAGCATAATGTTAAACTACTTGGTAAAAACTCATTTCTTGTATGAAAAATTACACATTATGACAATAATGTGTAATTTTTCTACATATTATGACATTCAAATTTTGAACGCCGACGCCCGCCTGCGTGCCGCTCCTAGTTTGTCTGTGAAGTTGGTAATGACATTCAAATTTCGAACGCCGACGCCCGCCTGCGTGAAATTGCGTACTACAGAACAAGCTAAACAACTGCAGAGCCACAATGCCGGTCAAACATGCGGTTCCTGAACACATCAAAGAGAGCTTATGATATGTGTGTAGATAAACTAGTTTATGTAACTGTACATAATTAAGCATTAAAACTCTCGAGTGATATTATTATGAAACTCGCCTTCGGCTCGTTTTATAAACCCACTCTCGAGTATTAATGCCCTCCATTATGTAGCAGTCACATAAACTACTATTAAATATTTATGTTGCACATTTTTTATTACGTAGTTTTTATTAATTAAACCTATTTTGGCACTTGAACTGCAACTAGGTGTCGCGTATGGCAAGGTCGCCATGTAAGAACTTGACACAACTAATTGAAACAACGTTTGGTTTTATACTGATCTATATTTGGAGTCATTAGTAATATCATAGTTATCTAAATATGGATGAGGGTGGTGGTGTGGTTTGTCACCACATTACAGCTTAAGCCACGGTCCTTAATGAACGTCCCGGGCCATTAATTAAGTGCCTCATCTCACCAAATGGCGACGATATGTATTCCACATTCATCGGTTGTGAAAGACGAAAAAACATATTTAGAGCCTATGCCACAAACGATCTATCTCGAAAACACACCCCTTCCCGCACCGCCCCACTACATCAGGTGCCTACTCTTAAGCGCTATGGGAGAACATGTAGATGGTTATGTGAAGTGTCAAAAGCATCCAGTATGGCAAAACCATATAAAAAAGTTTCACAATCAGATCTCGTGCAGTTATCTCTTTAATTGCTTGTGTTTACTAAGTATAAGTATATAAAGATATATTGCCTTTTGACATTTTGACTCGTTTCTTTTGGCATACGGACACCTCTTTGGTGTATCTCCTGTATTTAAACAGATTCGCAATATTTCTATACCGTGAATCAGAATAATTCACAATCGCTTTGATGTATAACAGACGTTCCGGTCCCACGATTTTATTGGATCGCCCACCCGATAATTTTCCGGGCGAAAATTGAAACGGAAGCCTATTTCTATTACAAGCTGGGACTGAATCCTGCTAAACAAATGGCGAATCAATGGCCTTAACGTGACAATGGCAGTACTTTAGTTAGGCATCCATTGTCCGTTTGATGAGCTACTAATTCAACTTCAAAGAATTGTCAATTTTCGCTAGTTTAAACCGGGGTGCAGTTGCAGACTAGTTAGTCGGTGAATATTCCTTAGGTTAACATTACAGCTATCTCTAATTTTGAAAATGTTGAAAGGTTCTTGCATTATATTTCGAAAATTAATTGACTTGCTACGATTAGTATATAAATTTCTTTAAAAAGTTACCTTATGTAGTCTGTGCGTTGTAAGTTATGAATAACTCGAATAGCTCTTTTCTGGAAGAGCTCCGTGGTCTAATTGATTTCACGCTTGCTTCTCACACAGGAGATGAAGGTTCGATTTCTGACAATGTACCAATGAGATAATTAATTTATCGGACGTTCAGTGTTTCGGATGACACTTTAAACTGTAGGTCCCGGTTACTATCGCTACGTGGTAGTGGTCGTTAAACCCCTCCACTAACCCGCACTGAGCCAGCGTGGTGGAGTTTGGCTTAATCTTACTCGTATCCGGGTAATCACCTGTGTACCTCCGTGGGGATATTAATGGGCTACATTAATAGCTCTTTTCTGTGTATAAAAATATTGTATATCCACTGCTTTCCCCCACAACAGGATAGGACATGACACTAAGAAAGTAACTAAAACAGACTAGCCTAACTGTAGCCGCATCTCTGTTTTCTCTGATGTTCGTAATAGTGTGAGCAGAACGTAATCCACCTGCTAATTTATCTATACTCAATACTCAATATATTTATTGCATTCCGTAAAATGTATGTTTCATAGGATGTTATAAGGATACATGTGTAATTTATGGACCTTTTAAAAAAGGCATTGCAATAGAAGAGAAGGAAACAAAGTTTGCTAATTTATAATTAAGTATAATACAGTGTAAACTCCATGTATATCACTCGATTTAACGACAAACTCCCTAAAGCGTCGACTTCAGGCTTTGGTTGGTTTAGCTTGTTTCCCCATACAATGATACTCTCTATATAGCATTACACCCATTCTCAATAAAGGCAGCAATTTAATAATAAAAAGTACTTTATCTACACACGTATCATAAACCCACTTTACTGCGTTCAAAAACCGCACGTTACGATCTGCATTATGTTAAACTAATTGGTAAAAACTCGTTTCGTATCTGGAAAACTGCACATAATGGTCATTATGTGTAGTTTTTCTACATATAATGACATTCAAATTTCGAACGCCGACGCCCACCCGCGTGCCGTCCCTATTTGTCTGTGAAGTTGGTACTGACATTCAAATTTCGAACGCCGATGCCCGTCTGCGTGAAGTTGGTACTAAAGAACAAGCTAATGCCGGTGAAACATTCGGTTCCTGAACACATCAAAGAGAGCTTATGATATGTGTGTAGATAAACTAGTGTATGTAACTGTACATAATTAGGCATTAAAACTCTCGAGTGGTATTATTATGAAACTCGAATTCGGCTCGTTTCATAAACCCCTCTCGAGTTTTAATGCCCTCCATTATGCAGCAGTCACATAAACTACTATTATCTACACACGTATCATAAACCCTCTTTACTGCGTCCAAAAACTAATCCACTTTGTAAAAACTTATTTCTTATTTGAATATTGAGTATTATGACGATAATGTGCAATTTTTCTACATATTATGACATTCAAATTTCGAACGCCGCCGCCCGCCTGCGTGCCGCCCCTGCTTTGTCTGTGAAGTTGGTACTACGGAACAAGCTAAACAACTCAATGCCACAGTGCCGGTCAAACATGCGGTTCCTGTACATATCAAAGAGAGCTTATGATATGTGTGTAGATAAACTAGTGTATGTAACTGTGCATAATTAGGCATTATGTATCAGTCACATAGACTACTATTTTAATTTGCCAAAATTAGTTACAACTGCGCAGCTGTGTACCTTCTTTTGTCGCTTTATTATCCTAGCCCGTAATAAACTCGACTGTTGACATTATAGATACCGAATTTTCTAAGAAATCAGTTCTTTTGTTTACAAATTGGGATTGCTTGGACGTGTTGGCTGTTGTCAGTAGAAGTCATGGATTATCTTTACGTTATCATATTCTTAGTTGCTCACAAACTTTCAAACTGTAAAACTAACACTAGTGTGAAACAAACTTTTTCTTTTTCTAATACAGATTTTTATTCTCTCCATTTGACGACAACTTTCTATAACGAAAAAATATGCACAGTCCCTTGAGGGTCGTTATATAGAGTTTACACTGTATTTACTAAAAGTCAGTGAAAAGTAAATATCAGTCATGGTTTTTTCCTAGAAATGAATTTATTGTCAATTTAAATTTGTAATTTAAGTACTCAATTAACTGTATAGTAGCATTTATTGTATAACATTTGTTTTAATTTATGTTTAAATTTATTATCTTTCGGTTCATTTTATAGAGTTTCTGGCAGATTATGATATATTTTTATTGATATTACTTCTATTAAAGACTAAGGACTAAAGGTCCTGATGAATATAGTTTTAAGTTGGAAATGGCTAATATTAACTTGTTTTTTTTTTGTATAGATGTGAACGGTTGGATGGTATATCGTCGCGTCTGGTTTTGATTTCCTGAAATTAACACCAGACGCGATAATACCCTAGTATTATCGAATACATTTACATATTTCGAGTAAATAATACATGGAAGGGAAGTATTTCGCGTTTTTTAAAGTAAGGCTTACAACTATCAGTCGAGTCTTTTTTGAAGGGTGAAAAGCGACGGTACATCTGTGCTATTTCTCCAAAGAATAACGCCTTAGCTTAACCGTGAGTATCCATATGCATAATACGTGACTAGAGTGGTTTTTAAATCCGTAGATATTTTGACTTCCCGAAGAGCATACGCAAAACATGATAATTTTAATTTCAATTTATTTATATGATTTTCTCCAATTAATATGATGGTCAATATTCCAACCGAGTAACGTAAATTTGTTAACTGATTCTATTTTAATGCCATTATATATGAAATTAATGTCTAACGCTGGTTTTTGATGGGGATGAGATGTCATTATTTTTGTCTTATTATAGTTTATTGCTAGGTTGTGGTCACGTAGCAACTTATCAGTTTTGTTAAAAATAGAGTTCAGATTATCGTTTATATCGTTATTCTTTTGGCATGGTGTAAGTATGGAAATATCGTCCGCGAATAATATACATGGTTCGTTCATTATTTTGGGGAGATCGTTTATATAGATCAGAAATAAAAGTAAACCTATTACGCTTCCTTGTAGAATTGATGGGTTTACTGATTTACTGCCAGATTGGATGTTTGTTATTTCTGCATTTTTATGGTCAAAATGTTCTCTTTCTACAATTTGTTGTCTGTTTTTTAAGTATGATGTAAACCATTTGTGTGCTACGCCACGAATTCCCATGCCGTTGAGTTTATCTAATAATATCTGAAATTAAACTTTATCATATGCCTTCGTCATGTCAAGAAATATACCTATTGCGTATTTTTTATCAGTGATCATTTTTGGGGCCTCTTGCATATGTTTATAAAGCTAAAGTAGTCGATCTGTCTTGTGTCTTGCTTAGGTATTCATAAACTAAATAGGAATAAATATAAATAATAAAATAAATTAATATTAATCGTCGATCTGTCTGAGATCTTCCGGAATCCATTTTGGGAGTTAACAAAGAATTCATATTTTTCACAGAAGGCGTATAATTTGTTACACATAGGTTTTTCGATAAACAAAAATTAAGGCAGAGGGTAAGAGAAAAATAGGTCGATAGTTACTGCGATCGTATTTGGATTTTTTCTTATGTTTGGGTTTTATTAAGGATATTTTGAGTAGGTCGGGGAAAATACTTTCAATAAATGATTGGTTAATAAGTAAAAAAAATGTCGATTGTTCTGCACATGTTTTAAGTAGACTGGGTGGAATTTCGTCTACTCTGCAACTTTTTTATTCTTAAGATTTTTTTGAATAGTGTATACTTCCTTATATTGTACTAGGCTGAGAAATATCGTGTTTTTGGAGGGATAGAGTGGCGGGTGGCCGCGGAGCTTATTGCTAGTATTTGGCGAAGTTTGCGATGCACTCTCCTCTCCTATAGATGCAAAGTAGTGATTAAAATACTCGTTATCTATTTTGGATCATTGATTATAGAGTTGTTAATTTTCAGTTATAAATTTTGTTTTCTTTCGTTGTTTTTTTATTTGTTCATTCATCTATAATAAATACGCCACATAGTTTTTATTACATTACCAGATTTTATAATTCTGTTTTTATAGTTTAGTCTTTACATATCATAACGGTGTTCTTCAGTAGTTTTTGATATTTCCTACAATAATCAGTAAGTGATTTATTGTTTGAGTTTAGTGTTATTGTATATTCATAAATAGTTTTTTTTTTGCAGGATACCTTTTAATATTTTATTAAGTTGATTTTTATTGTAATTTTTCTTTTAGTAAACCTCTAAGAAAAATTACAATAAAAATTTATTTGTAGTTTTTATAAGTATGTCATGAAATAAATTATAATTTTCATTTAAAGTATTATTTTCATTCAGTATGTTATTCCAATAAATTTTTATAATTTCTGTTTTATATAAGGCTATATTTTTATCATTAAATATTCTATTCATTGTAAACCATGTCGGCTTTCGCGTAATAGTAGGAGTTTTCAAATGCAGAGTTTTAGATAGGTGGTTCGGAAAGCCGTATCTTCGACTGATGTAAATATTGTTTTATCTACACACGTATCATAAACCCTCTTTACTGCGTACAAAAATCAGCATAATGTTAAACTACTGGGTAAAAACTCATTTCTTATCTGAAAAATTACACATATTAGTAATTTTTCTACACATTATGACATTCAAATTTCGAACACCGACGCCCGCTTGCATGCCGCCTCTAGTTTGTCTGTGAAGTTGGTACTGACATTTAAATTTCGAACGCCGACGCCCGCCTGCATGCCGCCCCTAGTTTGTCTGTGAAGTTGGTACTGACATTCAAATTTCGAACGCCCGAAGTTGGTGCTACAGAACAAGCTAAACAACTGCAGAGCCACAATGCCGGTCAAACATGCGGTTCTTGAACACATCAAAGAGAGCTTATGATATGTGTGTAGATAAACTAATGTATGTAACTGAACATAATTAGGCATTAAAACTCGAGTGATATTATTATGAAACTCGCCTTCGGCTCGTTTCATAAACCCACTCTCGATTATTAATGCCCTCCATTATGTAGCAGTCACATAAACTACTATTCCTCTCTTGTATTCCAGTACATAGTTAATAATAAAATATTTTCTTCGGGCAGATAAGTCGCACATGCTTATATCACGTATCTAGTAAACCCCTCGAGTTTGGACTCGTTTGATTTGTTTTAACGTGCCAACAGGATGGTGGTCACAGGGACTCTGTGGTAAAATAACGCAATTCTACCGAGTTTGGGCTCTTAAGAATCTGCTCTTTGGGTAGTTGACAAGGGTGTTTTTAAGTTTTTAATTTGGTGATTATTAGATTTCTAGTCGCATAATTCAGTAATTTTGTCAGACGAAGCCAGTATTTCTAGTCAAGCTCGTCGTTTTAATACTACCCTTAATTAAATGCAAGTGGTTAGCTAGATAATAACTGTTGTCTGCCGAAAGTCAGAAATAAATATATTTATGGCAAGGTAAACATTATTGTCATATTGACCTGATACTTGTCATGATTTGGTTCAGCCTATTTATGTAGTAATTGCGTCCTTTTCAAGACGGCCCTATAAAAGGAAATACACATGTTATAATATTTTTTACACCAATTTTGTTCAACGATCCCAATTAGCTAATAATAATACATTGGACACCATTTACACACATTGATCTAGCCCCAAACTAGGATTCCCTGTATCTTGGCTACTAGACAACGATACACATACTTATATAGATAAATATTATACTTAGATAGATAAACAACCAGGACTAGGGTACAAACATCCGTTCTAATCAAACAAATATTTGCCCCCACCGGGACTCGAACCCGGGACCCTTGGCTTCGTAGGCAGCGTTACTGCCGACTCGGCCATTCGGGTCGTCTTGTAATAAGGTCAACTTGTTTAACCCCTTTGCAATTTCCCACTTAATAGATATATACTGCATTTGCTACTGTAAAGTCATCAGAAGAAAAGAAAAAGTGGCCAAGTGCGAGTCGGACTCGCCCATGAAGGGTTCCATTGTAGCAAGTAATTATGTGAATTGTTTTTGTTATAAATATATATAATTAATTAATTAATTATAAATAAATATAATTATTGTTTTTCATAGTGTTTGTATGAATGACAAAGTTATCTTT
This sequence comes from Argyresthia goedartella, assembly GCA_949825045.1. Lineage (NCBI taxonomy): Eukaryota > Metazoa > Arthropoda > Insecta > Lepidoptera > Argyresthiidae > Argyresthia > Argyresthia goedartella. The sequence goes on along the minus strand of OX463812.1, from coordinate 7,921,803 downwards.
GTGGTTTTATTAAATGTTTTATACCTTAGAAACTGCTTATTTTATTTTGTTCAAACCAATTTTCGTTGAAAGTGTGTATTGAGACATCATATATTTTTTTGTAATTTTTTCACTATCGTACTTTAAAAGTTAGCGGGGACACACACACACATTTTGCCACTTTGGAAGGGTCTGTCTCTTTAACGATTTACTTTGAGGAAAAATGGTTGCAAAAACCTCAACTTGATTTTTAAAGACCTATCTATAGACATCCCACGCATATAGGTTTGATGAAAAAATTCTAATTTTGGTTACAGTTCCATGTATGGTTCCTTTAATTATTTATTTTTTAAATTTTTTGTATGAAAATCGTAAAGCGGTTTACATAATTCATCTACATACCAAGTTTCAACTTTGTAGTCCTAATAGTTTCTGCATAAAGTTGCTGTGACATACGGACGGACAGACAGACTGGACGAAACTATAAGGGTTCCTTGTTTCTCTAAGGAACCCTAAAAATGCACCCGCGTGTCTCGCTCCACCCTCCCTGCGCATTTCAATGCGCGAGGCGTAACTCGCTAGAAATCATAAGAACATTTGCTCTTCGCAAAATATTATTTTATAAATCTCAAAGCGTATAAAATTGCTTTTGCTTACATTATTTGAGTGTAAAGTGTTGTGTTTAACAAGGAGTCGTGTTGGTGGACTGAGCCAAGCAGCGCTTCCGACCTCTACTTGTTTATAACCTCAAAAGGTACGTGGCTAAAACCCGGGTGCAAGCCTGAGGCCGTCAATCCAGCAGACAGCAGTCCAATGGACTATAGTCGAAGCACTTGCAGCCCTTCAGCAGACATCCAGAGGTTCTATTAACGGATCAGAGCTGACGTTACAGCTGTCTCTGCCAACGAAGCAAACCGCTGTTTCAATACAACGCTCAATCCGCCTATAATATATATACAAAATAATTTATATCCACCTATAATATATGCCTACAATAAAAGCAAGAAGTCTGCGACGAAGGAGTTGGCAACCGATGCGCAACGGTCTCGTCGAACGCCGCAAACACAGCGTGCCTACTTTCTATCATTATCAACTAGAGCACAACAACAACTTTGCCCTTACCCTTCTTACGGACAAGAAATAGCTCCCTTCAGCTGTGTATCGGGACCCCGCCGGCGAAACTGTAGCCATAACCTACTTCCCAACACCACAGCCTGAATAGCTGTTCTTTCTCACGCACCCTCCTTGCTGTCGCGCACCAGCGACACCGTACGTCCCCCGAGATGGCCAACAGGCGCATTTGGGCACCCCCGTTTTGCTACGTGGATTATGCGGAGGGCGATGGATGAAAAGATTGATGAAGTGTGTGAGATGATGGATAGAAAGTGAGTAGATGTGTCTTGTATGAACGAGACTAAAAGGAAAGGGTCAGAAACAACAATCCATGGCTCCTTATCAGCCTTCTGGTCTGGGGTTACAGAGGCCGAGGTAGGATTTAAAGAGGTAGGCATTGTACTCTCCCAACGTATGTCGCAATGTGTTGGTGAGTATGAATGTGTAGATCCAAGACTCCCCTGGATAAGACTCAGGGTGGGGCTCATACGACAATTTGTGGTAGGCGTGTATGCCCCGGATATGGGTCTACTGAAAACGGTTCGAGAGGAGTTTTGGGAAAATTTGCGAGAAGTGTTGTTGAAGTGCGAAGCAAACGAGAGGATTATAATGCTAGGGGATTTTAATACATGGGTAGGAGTGCAGCGAGATGGATATGATCAAGTCTTGGGTAAGTTTGGTAATAAACGAGTAAACGAGAATTGCTTAGGACTTTTCGAAGTGTGTCTGGAAAATAATCTTTCTGTGACAAACACTTTGTTTTGTTACAAAAAGATTCACAGGTACACTGGAATGGCAGAAACAGCAAGAGCATGATCGATTTTGTAATAGTTGACGAAAGACTGAGAAACAAAGTTGTCGACACGTAAGTATTCGGGGTCAATTTTACGTCACACGAATGAGATATTCGTCTCAAATAAATGACTGTACACAAAATACATGTATTTTATTTTATGTCTCATTCGTGTGCCACAAAAATTCGTGAAATCGACCCATGGCGAGGCGCTAACATAGGGTTGGATTATTTTCTGGTAATTTTCCAGATAAATGTTCGGTTCAAACGTTGGCGACATCGCCCTCATATGCGGAAAACAAAGTTGGAACGAAAAAAAGTAGAGAAATTGCGATAAGAATGTTCGAACTGAACGGGACAGTCGTAGCTTAGAACGTCATTTTGGTGATTTTGCTTCTGACCACATTGATCTCGAAAATAATGATTACACAGCGCCAACAACAGAGCCTTTAATGGTTTAAGGGTGTAGGTAGTAAGTATGTCCTTGAAAATACATTTTCTACATTTACACTTAGATTTATTTTCCCCCAATTTAGGGTTAGTCAGTGATGTACATAGGGAGGTTTCATGAAGATTGTATCGTCTATGGAGAAACAATATCAAAGGAAATGGACTCCTAGCATATTGGCATGGCAGTCTATTTCTGGACTTCTCCGTAAATGTCCTCAATCTATGCTATAACATTCAACCTGTCCTCTAACTATGCTTTGTTTTCGGGAGATGTGTATATAGATAGGGACTTAATATTTTTGGGTGACTTTATTGGTACTTGAGACTTTACAGCCTGGTCTGGGGTTACAGAGACCGAGGTAGGATGTTTAAAGATAGGAATTGTCCTCTAGCAACGTATGTCGCAGTGTGTTAGTGAGTATATATATGTAGATCCAAGATTCCTCTGGATAAGACTCAGGGTGGGGCTTATACGACTATTTGTAGTAGGCGTGTATGCCCCGGATATGGGTCTACTGAAAACTGTTCGAGGAGTTTTGGGAAAATTTGCGAGAAGTGTTGTTGAAGTGCGAAGCGAACGTTATAATTATAATGCTGGGGCATTTTAATACATGGGTAGGAGTGCAGCGAGATGGATATGATCAAGTGTTGGGTAAGTTTGATGATGAACACGTGAACGAGAATGGCTTAGGTCTTCCCGAAGAGTGTCTGGAAAATAATCTTTCTATGACAAACACTTTGTTCTGTCACAAAAAGATTCACATGTATACTTGGCAGAAACAGCAAGAAAGGATTATTTATCTTTATTTATCTTTATTTAGAAACAAACAGTCTCTTATATAATACAATGTTACAATATAGGGTAATAAGAATTATAGACCTACAGTTTCCTTAAATAGATATGATCGATTTTATAATAATCGACGAAATACTGCGAAACAATGTTATCGACACGAGAGTATGGGGGTCGATGTCACGTCACACGAAATACACGACTTTTAGATTGTCTCATTCGTGTGACACAAAAATTCGTGAAATCTACCCGTGCCGAGGCGCTAACATAGGGTTGGATAATTTTCGAGTAATTTGCGAGATAAAAACGTTGGCGACACCGCCCTCAAATACCGAACACAGAGTTGGAACGAATAAAAGTAGAGAAATTGCAAGAATGTTCGAGCTGAATGGGGCAGTCGTGGCTTAGAACGTCATGATGGAAATTTTGCTTCTGACTACATCGGTCTCGAAGATAATGACTACACTTCGCCAATAACAGAGCCTTTAATGGTATAAGGATGTAGGTAGTAAGTAGGTACCTATGTCCCTGAAAATACATTTTCTACATTTACAGTTGAATTTATTTTCCTCCAATTTAGGTGCAGTCAGTGATGAACGTGGGGAGGGATTTCATGAAGATTGGATGTCAAAGGAAATGGACTCCTAGCATGCTGGCAGATTATTTCTGGACTTCTCCGTAAATGTCCTCAAACTATGCTATAACTTTAAACATGTGCTCAATCTATGCTTTCTTTTCGGGAGATATGTATGTACTATCGAACCATCTGAATCATGACCCACCATAAGCTTATTTTGCTAAACCCCTTAAATGCAAGTAGGTCGAAATTCGCTTGAAGGTTTATTTCCTTGGTAACGAGCTTGTTATCATTTGATTAGACACTGACATTACGATAGATCTTACAAGTTTGAAAGTTTCAAACGAATTATCAGGCAAATGGGTCATGATTCAGTTGGTTCGATTGTACATACAAGGCATGATTTGGGACTTGAGATGACTTTCAAACTTGTAAGATCTATCGTAATGTCAGTGTCTAATCAAATGATAACAAGCTCGTTACCAAGGAAATAAACCTTCAAGCGAATTTCGACCTACTTGCATTTAAGGGGTTTAGCAAAATAAGCTTATGGTGGGTCATGATTCAGATGGTTCGATAGTACATACATATCTCCCGAAAAGAAAGCATAGATTGAGCACATGTTTAAAGTTATAGCATAGTTTGAGGACATTTACGGAGAAGTCCAGAAATAATCTGCCAGCATGCTAGGAGTCCATTTCCTTTGACATCCAATCTTCATGAAATCCCTCCCCACGTTCATCACTGACTGCACCTAAATTGGAGGAAAATAAATTCAACTGTAAATGTAGAAAATGTATTTTCAGGGACATAGGTACCTACTTACTACCTACATCCTTATACCATTAAAGGCTCTGTTATTGGCGAAGTGTAGTCATTATCTTCGAGACCGATGTAGTCAGAAGCAAAATTTCCATCATGACGTTCTAAGCCACGACTGCCCCATTCAGCTCGAACATTCTTGCAATTTCTCTACTTTTATTCGTTCCAACTCTGTGTTCGGTATTTGAGGGCGGTGTCGCCAACGTTTTTATCTCGCAAATTACTCGAAAATTATCCAACCCTATGTTAGCGCCTCGGCACGGGTAGATTTCACGAATTTTTGTGTCACACGAATGAGACAATCTAAAAGTCGTGTATTTCGTGTGACGTGACATCGACCCCCATACTCTCGTGTCGATAACATTGTTTCGCAGTATTTTGTCGATTATTATAAAATCGATCATATCTATTTAAGGAAACTGTAGGTCTATAATTCTTATTACCCTATATTGTAACATTGTATTATATAAGAGACTGTTTGTTTCTAAATAAAGATAAATAAAGATAAATAATCCTTTCTTGCTGTTTCTGCCAAGTATACATGTGAATCTTTTTGTGACAGAACAAAGTGTTTGTCATAGAAAGATTATTTTCCAGACACTCTTCGGGAAGACCTAAGCCATTCTCGTTCACGTGTTCATCATCAAACTTACCCAACACTTGATCATATCCATCTCGCTGCACTCCTACCCATGTATTAAAATGCCCCAGCATTATAATTATAACGTTCGCTTCGCACTTCAACAACACTTCTCGCAAATTTTCCCAAAACTCCTCGAACAGTTTTCAGTAGACCCATATCCGGGGCATACACGCCTACTACAAATAGTCGTATAAGCCCCACCCTGAGTCTTATCCAGAGGAATCTTGGATCTACATATATATACTCACTAACACACTGCGACATACGTTGCTAGAGGACAATTCCTATCTTTAAACATCCTACCTCGGTCTCTGTAACCCCAGACCAGGCTGTAAAGTCTCAAGTACCAATAAAGTCACCCAAAAATATTAAGTCCCTATCTATATACACATCTCCCGAAAACAAAGCATAGTTAGAGGACAGGTTGAATGTTATAGCATAGATTGAGGACATTTACGGAGAAGTCCAGAAATAGACTGCCATGCCAATATGCTAGGAGTCCATTTCCTTTGATATTGTTTCTCCATAGACGATACAATCTTCATGAAACCTCCCTATGTACATCACTGACTAACCCTAAATTGGGGGAAAATAAATCTAAGTGTAAATGTAGAAAATGTATTTTCAAGGACATACTTACTACCTACACCCTTAAACCATTAAAGGCTCTGTTGTTGGCGCTGTGTAATCATTATTTTCGAGATCAATGTGGTCAGAAGCAAAATCACCAAAATGACGTTCTAAGCTACGACTGTCCCGTTCAGTTCGAACATTCTTATCGCAATTTCTCTACTTTTTTTCGTTCCAACTTTGTTTTCCACATATGAGGGCGATGTCGCCAACGTTTGAACCGAACATTTATCTGGAAAATTACCAGAACCAAAATCAAAGTTACAATTTTTCTATTCTTTAAGGCTATACCAAATTTTTGTACAAAAAGGTGACATTTTGACATCAAAAATTAAATCAACATTCATTATTTATAAAAGAACGATAGCCAGCACGACCTAGTACTAAAACTAGGTCAGCTAGACCTATAACAGCTAGATATATATATATAACCCCCCATCCCCTCCCAAGGGGGTTATACAAATGCAAACAAATATTGTAATTTTTTCGTCTTTATTCTTTGTCCCCACCGGGTTCATGTCCCGGTGGGGACAAATGTTTGTTTGATGAGAACAGATGTTTGTACCCTAGTCATGGTTGTTTATCTAAGTATAATATTTCTCTATATAAGTATATATATCGTTGTCTAGTACCCAAGATACAGGGAATCCTAGTTTGGGCCTAGATCAATGTGTGTAAAAGGTGTCCAAGGTATTATTATTATTTATTATTATTCTTCTCATAGACATTTTTGTAATAAAGTCAACCGTTGAAGCATTATTGAAAAAAGAACAAACTTTGGCCGAAAATTTAAATTTTTCATGGATAGCCTCTACTTAAGCGATACAAATTTAAATTTCTTCTACTCCACCATTTGTAGGGCAAAAACTTCTAATGACTGGATTACTAGGTACTTAGGCAAAGGGAAAGGTGAAGACTAACTAACTAGCCATGAACATCGAACATTTTTGTATTGTGCCTGGGTGGCATACTGGGATACTTGCGTACCCTAAAATTTCGCTTTTTCGTGTACACACCTATAAAACTTTTAATAGTGTTAACAAATGACTAAATTAGATATTCAAACTGAATTTCTCAGAAATGCTATACTATTTACGACATTATTTCAAAAACATTTGTTGTTTGTAATTAAATTCTCTACCGATGGACAATTTCATATAGGTGTACACAGAAAAAGTTTAATTTTAGGGAATTTCAACCCCAGGTTCTAGGTATACCAGAAAGGTTCGAAGTTCTGAGATTTTTTTTACTTCATTCTAAACAACAGTCACCGAGAATCATTTATGATAGCAAACGACAAAAATGTTTAAGTACACAACACAACCCTTGGCGCTAATATCGCTTGCAGGCAGGCGCAACACGGCTTAGGCTGCCACGGGATTATTTTTGGGGTTTCATATCTCAAAAGGAGAAAACCTTATAGGATCATCACTCGTGCGTCTGTCTGTCCATCTGTCACAGTCCATTTGCTCAGTATGTACTGGACCGATTTAGTTGAAACTTGGTACACTTGTTGTACTTGGATATGCTCAGATTTGGCTGATGCGGCAGATGATACATAATTACGATCACAAGATATAGGTAGACCCAACACATGTATATTTTTCACTTGCGAGCATTTGTTCGACGGGGATAGGTAAATGAGTGTGAGTCTTACGTTACCCACGAGTCTTATGTACCTATGCATCAGGAGAATCCACGCTGGTGTTGCCTTTGGATCAGTACGGATAAAACTAGGAATTATCCACTAAAACTAAAATCTAGTAACTACGTACCTACTTGTACTGTCTCACACTCGTCTATTTAAACTTATTTGAACCTTATTTCCTATCTCTGTCTGTTTTGAAAGTCCTCAGAAAATGATTTGACTGCCACAAAGCATACTTTGAAGACCATGGGTAGCTAGCTCGCGTGCCAGATGCAGTGTTGCCAACTTCGTGGATTTTCAACCTGGTGATAGTTTTACCCCTTTTAGCGGAGAAATATTGATTTTAGTGGCTGGTGGTTTTTCTAGCAGGTTCAGTTTGAGTAAGTGAAATCACTAAATTTTTAAGCCAATAAGGAACCGCAATAAAGTAGGTATAAATTGCGCTGAGACAACTTAATCTTATATACTCATAGCATTATTCCGGTAAGGGGTAGCCAGAGCTGCAGGATCACATAATCACAGGAGCGACCATACAGCCATGTTAAGCAGTGTTTAAGGGCCAAGTGTAAAAATGAAATATTATTAAGTGTATAAAGGAACTATTAGTGACAAGCTGCTAGCTCATCGCCTAACCGATCCAGCTCTCCCTGCCTCTCTCAGTCGCGTTTTACGGCATGCACTGCACAGGGGGACATGCAGCTGATCCATTCTTTTAACGTCCCTGACCAGCACGGGAATGTTTTTATAGTTACAACTTACCTATGTATTGTAGTTAATTTTCTACTTGATTAGATAGGTATGTAGGTATGTTAGTTGTTCATAAAATTTCACGTTTCCGCCAGCAGAGAGAGGCACACATTTGCACCCACATTTAACCATTGTGGTTCTCTTTTTGTGCGGAAGAGGGGGCTACCCCATCGCCGCTCGGGAGAATCATTAACCCACCATACCCACGTTGGGTATGGTGGTCTGGGGTAACCCAACCGGCCACTGTCGGCTAGTTTTACATAGCAGAAAAATCTGTTATGCAGGTTTCCTCACGATGTTTCTTTCACCGCTTCATGCCTGTCTGGGGATAGAACCCGGGATCTCTAGTTCCTTGGTCTGATGTCTAACCACTAAGAGGAGAAAAAAATATCTAGAGTTAATCATGAAAACCGTATGTAGCAACTTTCAGCGCAAAATCCTCCGTTTATGTATCTACCTTCTTCGTAAAAACAGTTTGGGGACAATGCACACCTCACCCTGCTTCCCTCAGTCGCGTTTTACGGCATGCACTGCACAGGAGGACATGCAGCTGATGCATTCTTTTAACTTCCCTGACCAGCACGGGTCAGTTTTATAGTTACAACATACTAATGTATAGAAGTTCATCTTCTACTCGATTAGACTGGTGTAGGTAAGTATGTTAGTTCTTCATAAAATTTCATGATTCTGCCAGCAGAGGGAGGCACACCTTTGCACCCACATTTAGCCATTGTGATTCTCTTTTTGAGCGGCACAGGGGGCTACCCCATCGCCGCTCGGGAGAATCATTAACCCACTATACCCAACCGGGCACTGTCGGGTAGGTTTATATAAGTAGCAGAAAAATCTGTTATGCAGGTTTCCTCACAATGTTTCCTTCATCGGTTCATGCCTGACTGGGGATAGAACCCGGGACCTCTTGTTCCGTGGTCTGATGTCTAACCAGATGCTAAGAGGAGAAAAAAATATCTAGAGTTAATCATGAAAACCGTGTGCACCAACTTTCAGCGCAAAATCCTCCGTTTACATACCTACCTTCTTCGTATAAAACAGTTTGGGGACAATGCACACTAACATGCAGAGCATATAAATAGTAGCGTATAAAAATTTGAGACTCAATGTAAACGATTACTAAAATTTTGTATAAAAGATTTCTCTGACCCCATAGTAACCGTTGTATACGTAATTACTTCGAGTCCTGTCCCCAAACTATACAAAAGTCCTCAAAGCATGCTTACACTATACATTTAGTCCCCGAAGTAAACATTGTACATACCTATATATATATATATATATATATATAATAAATATATAATATAATAATATATATATTATTATTTATTATATATATATATATATATATATATATAATAAATATATATGTAAGAAATATTAAAAAAATATATATTATTAAAACTAAGCAGAACTACACTGACACGCCAGGAAATTAAAAACTATGATATAAAAAGGCACCTCACCCACGAGGTGGAAAAGAAGTGAAACAAATAAAAAAAATATAAAAAATATGACTACACCTTTTGTATACAATTAGTTGCTTACAAACAGAGACCCCAAGCATGGAATAATTGATAGCTAGAATATGTAAAACAAGCTATCGAGTCGTCGTCGCATCATTGTCACTGAGCTGCCATTTTGATAGCAGGATCGGCGCTCTTTGAGATTCGAGCGGCTAGTTAAATCTCTATTTAAGACAGGTTTTACGGTGAGAGCTGTCGTTCGTAGTACTCTTTTAGGTAGCAGCTTGCTCGATTAATCGAATCTTATTATCTTAATAAAAGAGTCTTGCATAACAAAAGAGTATTGACGAGCTCCCGCATTTAAAACTCGCGCGGCAGCAGCACAGCTCTGTCAGCATGCCGGCCACACGATGCGGCGCGGCACCGCACCGTGCGGCCGCACATGGATATTTGTATGTAGGCTCGCTGCGGCAACGCAGACCGCACCGCTGCGGTGCCGGTACTGATCGTGTCGCCACCTGTGGGTCGAAATGATTGCGTTGCGGGCGCACACCGCACGAAACAGGGCGAGACAGGGTGGGGTGAGGGCAGGAGGAGGAGTTACCCCCACACAATCCCCACACCGCACGGCCAGCACGGCATCGTGCGGCCCGGCGTGAAAATTAAGATAAATTTTACTTTAGCACCTGGGGGGTTACTACAACGTCTCATGCCAATTCAGTTTAGGAAACTACACTGCCACTTAATCTGTTAATCAAATCCTTCTCAAATCCACCGCAGTTAGTGTCAAATAGTGCATGGGGAAATTGTCACATTTCCAAAGTTTTTGATTGATTTGAGTTACGGAATAAGGGCGCTGATCCGCAAAATTACCATGACCGTCTTAAATCAAGCCTTGGCATTAGGTAAATAAAGCCTATTATAGCGTGTTTGAATGGAAATGGTTTCCATGGCGATGTCCTTGTTTTTAATCCAATCCGACTCGCTTTAAAGGATGTGGTAACCCCCCAGTTTCAATAAGCGGCTGATTTAGTGTTGTACGAGTAGTTTTGAAGGTAACATTGTCCGAATGCACAGCCTTCTGCTCAAATTAAGCGCCGCTGAAATGTCACACTTGGATTTCCCGAGCGAGACATCACCGGCTCACCATCATGACGTTAAAGACCCGTCAAACTTTGGGTTCTCGGCCGTGCATCCGGCCTGAGTGTACTAACTCGAGATGATAACTACCTTTTTAGTCTTTTTTAATCGTAGCATATTTTCACAGCTTTCGCAAAAAAATGCCGTTGCGTACTCGGTCTTTGAGCTAACACCCACTCCAACGCGAAACTGTTTCTTCCAGCTTTACCTTGAACCTATTCATATCAGTCAGTTGCAGCTGCGACATCAAACTGCATCTTTGACTTGACGCAGTGTTGCCATACGAGTTATTTTTTTCTGTTTCTTGTTGTTTTCTACTTTTATGTAGAAGCCAGGATTTTTGCGGACTGTACAATGGGATAAAAGCTGTGAATAAAATAATAATATTATCGGTTGAATCAAGCAGTAAAATGATATTAATGTCAATGGTAACTGGTAAACGATACGATTACGGTAATTTCGGCGAAGAATTTTATATTTCCTTTGGCAAATTTAGTAATGTATCTTCATTCTACTATCTAGTCTATTTTGTAAACGCTGTAAACGATGAGCTTACACCTCCTCAAAGGAAGGAAGATAAAATATTAAATTATTTCTTAAAAAACACGGATTAATATTATTACTAACTCACCCCGACAGACGTCGTTCTGTCAAAAGCTCCGCCATTTACAAGAACCACTAACTCCATCTATTGAAAAAGGGTTTATTAAATATTTCTTTACGTAAAAACCTTCCTAATCTCCAAAGAATAGATTAAAAAAGGTCATCCAATTTGATTAAGCCGTTTACCAGTTTGGCGATTCATTTGTATCTACAAGCTGTTGTTTTGTAAAGTTCTCTCCCCACTCAAGGACAATAGTATAGCTTGAAACAAAAAAGCTAGTTTCACATATTGCCGTACGGCACGCCCCGGCCGGTCCACAAATCGCCTAGTTCCCGCTATTGAGAGCGCGGTACCAAGCAATAGGTAAAAGAATATCTGTTGCCGCTAGAGCGACAAATAATTTAAAAAATTTAAGTGGTTCCCCATTCAAGGCCTGTTTTTTTATATTTTTTTTTTGTATCATGGTACGGGTCCCTTCAATTAACCTTCATAAGTTCACTTTGTTGTCCGTTTGTCCGTCTCTCAAGGCCCCTTTTCTCAGGGAAGATATCAAGTTTATTATTTGTTTCTCTCTTATTACTAAAGTCTCTTGAATTTGCCTTTTGAGCAATTTAAAAAGCATGTTAAAGCGACTTTGTCGAACAAGGGATATTACAATGTTCAAGATTACTTAAATGACGGGACGGTTAATTTAGCTCAACACAGACCTTGCTGTTATTAATTTTGTAATTATTTATTCCTGCTTATTTATCATAATAATAAATATTGTAATATTTGTATTAGTTAAGTGCAACCAATTTTTCTCAAAAGTTCTCAAAACCAATATGTGGGAGTTTCTACGCCTTCCTTCTCCCACAGTGGTCCAATGTAGAGATGAGGCAAAAAATTACGTTTGCTAATTATATGTTAATATCTACAGTAATAAAAACATGGCTTTTACTTTGAGTCTGTAGTCTGTTAGAGTTGTGAAAAAAACAAATTTATTCGTCAACGAAATCAAAATATGCCGCAATATATGTCACAATTTTGCTGAAATATTTTGATATTCACAAGGGAATCTAAACCTATAGGGTACTTCCCGTTGACCTTGAATCATGAAATTTGGCATGAAGCAAGATCTTATAGCACAAGTAAAGGCAAAAATCCGAAAAATGTAAATTTGTGGTCCTGTACATAAAAATGCGATTTTGGCAGAACCCTCGGTGCGCGAGTGCCACTCGTACTTGAACTCGCGTCCTTTTTAGGGTTCCAAACGGGACCCTATTACTAAGACTCCGCTGTCCGTCCGTCCGTCTGTCACCAGGCTGTATCTCACGAACCGTGATAGTTAGACAGTTGAAATTTTCACAGATGATGTATTTATGTTGCCGCTATAACAAAAAATACTAAAAAACAGGATAAAAGAAATATTTAAGGGGGCTCCCATACAACAATTCTTTCAATACCACATACAAACTTATGGATGCACCTGGTTACGTACATGGAGTGTGAAAGTAACCGCACCAATAACTTTGTAAACAATATTTTGCTGTGTAAAATCCAAACTATTCACTCCACACCATCGCTTCCATTGAACGGTGGTACGGAACCCTTCGTGCGCGATTTAGACTCGCACTTGACCGGTTTTTTTATAATTCAGTTCTTTCTTATTTAAACGGGGATAAGAAGCGTCTAACCGCCAAAGACGAGGAGAAAAGGTAGCCTACTCTTTACCCAGAGGGTAAGTGCATCGCCGAATGAATGCTGTGCTAATTAGAAGGCAGAGAGGCCAACTTGGGCATCCCGAGAATGCTTTTGGTGTAGAACTACTGCTTGGTACCTACGTATATTCTTGTTAGGCTTTTTCCATTGGTTATTGTGGGCGAAGGCTAATTAAATCGGGTAAACTCTTCACTCAAAAAACTCAAAATTTTAATATTTTTACAAGTCAGATAGGTACTTATACATGGAGGAAAATAAAAAAAAATATGATCAACTAAACCAACATGCGTAACTGATCATGGTTTGAGATTGAAACAGGAAATTCCCCTTTCAGGGGGTTATTCCTGGTTTAATCTCGCACAAGAAAAGGAAACTCCATTAACTCTACCAGGACTTCGGAAATACGCTCCTCGGAGAGATTGCACTAAGAAACTCTACGGGCACTTATATTACACACAGTGTGTGTAATATGTTATATTACAGTAATGTGTGTGTGTGTGTGTGTAATATGTTATATTACACACACACACACACACACACGCATATATATAGCGCCCAAATGGGCAACTTACAGGTAGAAAACCTTCATCATATACCGAGGCCATGGCAATGGAAGAATTGCTCAGATTGTTCAGATTGCTCAATTTTACAAAAGCGAATGAATTTTCTACATTCCAGAATCCAACTAATATTATAAATATAAAATGAAAAAAGGTGTTTAGATGTTTGGATGTCTGTTTGTTTGTGCCTCAATCACGCTAAAACGGCTGAACGGATTTGAATGAATGAGCACAGAGATAGTTTATGAGCTAGAATAATACATAGGATACTTTTTATCCGACTGCATCAGAAGGAGGGTAACGTTATCTCGGTAAGTGATAATTCCTAGTAAGACGCAGACGAAGTTGCGGGCATCAGCTAGTTACATAATAAAGGCGACAGGATATGTCAAGTGACTCAGAATCGAGCTATAGTTTACACCCTTCTGACAAATACTCATTGGACTATTAAACAAATTGATCACATGGCCTCATCAGTCAATGAAAGGTCAATCCCACATATTAATGGACCAAGCTATAATAATAGATTATGCGACAAGGAGATAAAGCAGTGTCACGGGCGCGATATTGAATCCTGAACGTAACGAAGGACTCCAGATCATACACCCGAGCGAAGCGAGGTTGTTATGAGTTGATTCCCCAGCGATGCGAGGGAATTAAGACTGAGGCCTGAGTGCAGTGAGGGATTCAAGCGTGCGTAAGCCGAAACAGCTTTATCCCTGAGGACTATACTCTACTTTTCACACCTCCTGCGAGAAAATATAAAAAGCAAGCTTACTAAAAACAGCATTTAATTAAAATTAATTAATATGTTTGATGTTGTACTTTGGTCGAGTTGCACCGTCTTGAAAAAATCGCGGGTTTTGAGTTATTTAAAATGTGTTCGATTTTCGTATAAGTTTGAGCTCCGCCCCCAGGGAGCGGGGCTGTGAGCGCCGTGCATATTTCACGAAATTAGATTTTAAGGCCATAGCAATAAGGACTAAGAGTAGTGAAAATATTTTAATCCCTAGAGTTATCTAGGTTGTGACATAATGAAATTCGGTACAACTTTTTGTCACCGCTAAAGCCTAGAGCTATATTGACTTGCTTTACGTAAGGTTGGCATGATATATAAAGCTTCCTTTTCGAGCATGTGGTGCAAAAAAGGAAATTTTGCTTATGAACTGAAAAGTCAAAAACTTTGCATTTGAAGCGATGCTGCTTTTTATTTCCTAGTTGTGAGATCAAACTCTAAGTTAAAACTTTGCTAGTTCAAAGTAAAGAAATTACAAAAGTAGCAAAGTGCGGAATAGAATCACAAATTGTTCTTATCCACCCCGTACTATGAATTTTCTGATATTGTTAAAGGATTTATGTCGTATACGTATATATGGTTACTACTTTTACTTGAGACAGGGTAATAGTGCACCAACACATATTCACGGGTCAACTAGTTTTTGAGTTTCATACAAACTCTTATTCCCCATTCCCCTCCTCCCTTTGTAGGAGAAAAATTGAATAAAACGATTACTGAATCGAAGTTTCACATCTATGAACTAATCTATAATTATCTATAATTATCTATAATATCTATAATCTATAATTATCTCCCAAATTTATGATTCATAGGTCAATATTTTTTTATTTTCATACAAAGTACAAGATAAAGTTAAAGAAAAAGATTTAAATTTGCTAAGATAAGGGTACAAGTAGATGGTAGGATATTATTTAAGAACACCTTTTATTAAGTAATATACATTCTTTCTCGTTCGCTACGCTACAAACAACAAGGCATACTCATTTAACAAACATAGCATTGGCCTCGCTGGATGGCGGGTCGAAATTGTAAAATAATATTTTACATAATTTCTAATTAAAATCTGACTCCGTGTAATTTTAAAATATGTCGTATGCTTAACATACAATTATTGATACTCCTTTTCATAAATTACATAGGTGTTTTAAATTTATATTTGCTTGCAGTAATTTGGTTGAATTACCTATACGACGACGCCCCCATCGTGTATCATACGACCAATTGGGGCTCCATGTGTTTTTTTAAATTCACACAGAGACATAGTCTTGGGCTATAATAAGTCCACTCAGCCTTCTGTACCCTAAGAATGTGGCAGAGAGTTGCCCAGCAATGTAACTAGATAGGTGAAGGTGCATTCAAAGATAGGAAAGGATGGTCATCGGTTATTTATCTAACTAATAATATAGACTCGAATGTTTGTGGTTGAGAGGATGGATGTTTGTTACTCTTTTGCGTGAACTGCCTGATGGAATCAATTGAAAAAGGCTATCTTTTCTGATGGGCGTATATCCGAAGCACTGGCATAGTTTATGGAGTCTACTTTGTCTGTGCGAGATTCAGTATGTACTCATTAGTTTTGTTGATCATATTTGATTGTTTCACTTGTACAAAAGTGCATTATTTTTACCTACTTACTTTATTTGAGTTTGGAGTTTAAATTCAAAATAATTACATACACAAGTTTACTCAATAGTTAAGTCAAAGTTAGATTTTTTATTCAAAATTACATGTATGATGATGTCTTTAAAAAGTGACAAAAAAGTCAGTGCTACAGTATAATATTATAGTATATGTGGTGCTTCTAAATTATGACTGTCTAAATATGTATGTATAGATATTTACATACATGCATATTTATCTTATTACATTGAATGTTTATAAAACAAAAACATTGTAACTTAAAAAACAACAAAAACTATGCTACACAATTTTAACATAAAACTTAAATGAAGAATGAATGCTTGCAATAACTGTGCAATTACATTTCTAGTTTTGACATGGCAATTAGTGTAGCAGGCTTCAGGTGAGCCTTCTGTTGCATCCAATAAAGCAGTCATCATAGTTTTCCTCAAAGGATAACCGGAGTCATCTGCAAGTAAAAATATTATATTAGACACCTATTATTATTGTAATTAAAACTATTATACTTTATTAATCATCATAGCAGCCTATAACAGCTCACTGCTGGCTTTCTGACTGAGTGCGCCACAGACCTCCTCTTTAAAACTTACTTTATTAAATAGATAAAATATTTATGTGAATAGTGAATGTTTTATTATTAATTTTGTTGTTATGTTAAGTTAGCTAAACATCATCATCAATCGGCACACATTCTTTACCACTCCCTCTACTCCGGTCCTGAGCCTCCCGCATCCACTGCCTTACAATTATACATACTCTAGTTCTTAGTGTTACTTGACAACACAAATAAGAATGCTACTTGTCTGCATCTCGTAACCTACTGCTAGTACTAGTGCGGCAGGTAGGGGCATTCTTATTAGGTTTGTGTGATGGTAAGAAATGGAATTTTTTAACTTTATAAACTATTATTATAATAATTCAGAAATAAGTAGCATACTTATTTGTAAATTTCTGTCTGTTTACTAAATAAAATAATTCTGATTAATATGGATTCCAGTTTTATTTTGATAGTCGGTGTACTGTAGGCAGGTATCCCAACAAAATAATCCATTCTTAGAAATACATTTAGAACAGCTTACCTAAAAGCCTTTATTGTTACTGAGGCCTTTGAAATAGTCTTGATGTGGATGGACTGATCATCTAAATGAGTCATGTGTGGATCCACCATAACTAGCATCAACATACAATTACATAAACATTAACATTTATGTACAGGCACTTACATTGCTTGGCCCCACACTGTTGTGTTGTGGGAACCAGCAACAGTGACATTACACACACATAAACATCCAAGACCTTTTTCAATTTTTTTATTTATTTATCCCCAGCCGGGGATCGAACCCGGGACCTCTCGCATGGTAGGCAGAGTCATAATAACCGCAGCGGCACAGAGGTCATAATAATTATCATTGATTAATCTTACCAATTGAACATTTAGAGAATTATAGCCCTTCCGACAGATATACCTCTCCTCTCCTTTTGGGCTTACAATAGCTACCTGTGTCCCATCAATGCAGACAATAACATCAGTCCAAATTTTTCATTACACCTGAATTTAAAAGTGTTAATTATAAATAACCTTTTCAAGTTAGCGACTGTTTAGAACCGGTGTCTGACAGCTACATAATTAATATGGTATCAATTAAAAATTCACCTTATTATATTCATAGGTACAACATTTTTCTACAGTTTGTGTGCATTCTTCATAGGTATTTCCCATTTCTAATGAGTTCATTGCTGCAGTGACCTATGCCCAGTAGGTACTGCTGACATGGTTTGTTGCGCAATATATAAGCCACGGATCTTACCTGTTGGCATTTGATATGTTCCATAGCCATAAAATGATAAAGCTGTAAGACCCTGCAACAGAAAAGAGTAGGTATTTAGATGTACACTGTCTAGATCCTTGACTAGAAATTACCTAAGTCTCTTGACAATAAAACTTATGTATTTCCATAAACTCTTACTTTTGTTTCTATGGTGGAATCCGACGATTGACTTGGCTGTGGTTTACCACTCGTCGCCAGTTCCTTGCACAAACTTTGAGCCAAGTCGGGAGTAAGCCGATATTGTTCGACGAATTTGTCGTCAGTTAAATGAAAGGGATCATACATTTCCCATAGAAGGCGGTGGCGATTTCTTTTTAAATTGTCATTCAAGTTATTGTCCGTTTCAAAAAATTCAAACAAAACCTGTTTACTCACTTGCCCTTATTATAAAGAAAATAACTAAAAAGCACTTGAACAATCGCAAAGCGTCTACTCAACTATCAACAACAAGACAACAATTCACATAAAGTTAATCTCAGAGCAACTTTTTAAACATTGCTTACTTTGATAGTTGAGCGTTTCAGTAATCGCCGAGCGCTTGTCAAATGCCACATCATGGTACGATTTTAGGAGGAAAAAAAAGGTGAACTGCATGAAAACGCTGGACGTAATAAGGGCTTAAACTGCCTTGCTTTTTAGAGGTCATGGTACGAATTAGCAATGCAGTTCAGTTTAAGGCCTTAAACTGAATAGATTTAAGAGGTCATAGTAGGCCTCCAGAACTCGTTCACCTTTTATGAGGTCATGGTACGAAATTAAGTCGTTCAGTTTAAGTACTTTAACTGAACTGCCTGGATTAAGAGCAGTTTCTTATAAGGTCATGGTAGGCCTCCAGACCCCACAAAACCATGATAAGCAATTTGAGCAGTCTTTTTATTCGTCGTTTTCCGAAGTCTAACTAATACATATACAAATCTATTAATTTTCTTGCAAACTTTGTCAGTGTGAGTTTTCCAATTTAAATGTCGATCTATATTAATACCTAAAAATGTCATACTATTAGTTAGCCTTCTGAAGAATTTGTCCATTATAATTTACATTTAACGTCATGTCTCTCTTGAATTTTTCAAAATTATTAAAATTAATGTACATTGTTTTACTTAAATTAACCTGTAAATTATTATTATGTAGCCATTGAACTATACTTATAATTGTACTTATTATAAATATACACCCCCCATTCCCATCCCCTCTCCTCAGTGGGAGAAAATAAAAAATAAAACTTCCTTTAGTAATGTCTCACACCTATAAAGTATCTAATCAATAATCCTAGTTTGGGGCTAGATGTGTGTAAATAGTGTCCAAGATATTATTATTATTATTATTATTATTGTTATTATTATTATTATTATATTTTTATGAATTTTTCATTACACTCTTGTAATAAAGAGGTTCTGATATACGGGCTTACGCCAAGTGCTTATCTACTAAATATCACGGTCCTTGCCCATGAATTTCCGTACAATTCTACATGTATTTAGTATTGTTGCTTTTTGAAGAAGTATGTGTGTGGATCTGGGTATATTTAAAGTTTTGAGACTAGTGTGTAATGTGTATGGGATGACTCCTGTGGATGAGATGACTATTGGTATGGTTTTGACAGATTGTACCTGCCATTGTGTTTTAATTTCAATGGCAAGGTCTGTGTAATTTGTGTTTTTTTCTGTAAACGTTGTGGTAAGGTTGTGTGTATTTGGTATACACACGTTTTTTTTCTGTAAACGTTGTGGTAAGGTTGTGTGTATTTGGTATGGCTATATCTATGAGAAATACTGTTTTGTTTTGTTTATCGAGGAGAGTTATGACAGGCCTGTTGAAATGAATAGTTTTGTCTGTAATTATAGTTCTGTCCCAGTAGAGTTTAAAGTCTGTTGATTCTAAAACTGTTTGAGGTGTGTATTTATAGTAGGCTGTTTTTTGTGCAATCAATTTGTATCTGAATGCGAGGTGTTGGTGTATGATGGCTGCAACTTGGTCGTGGCGATGTTTATAATCTGATTGTGCGAGTGATCTGCAGGCTCCTGTGATATGCTGTATTGTTTCTGGACTATTTTGGCACTATATGCACATGTCGCTTGCCATTGTGCGGTCCTGTATGATATGTTTTCTGTATTTACGAGTATCTATAACCTGGTCCTGTATGGTTAACATAAATCCCTCCGTTTCCGGGAACAGCTCGCCTTTCTTAAGCCACGCGTTCGACGCAGTTTTGTCGATGTTAGGGTTGGCTAAGTCTAAGCGGTGTCTGCCGTGGAGGGATTTTCGTGTCCAGATGTCGATTTTCTGTTGCGGTTTGATGATAGTTTCATTTATCTGAGCTTGATGGTCTTGTAGGTTAAGTGGAGTATGTTTAAAGTCGGACTGAGCGACTGCATTGTGCAGAGTTGTGTGCGATGATTTAGCGTGAAAGAACCTTCTTAGTGTGGTGATTTGTTTGTTGTGTAAATTTTTTAAGTCTATTATTCCCCTTCCTCCTTCAATTTTAGGTAGTGTGAGTCTTTGTATGCAAGAGCGTGGATGGTGTTTTCTGTATTTAGTCATAAGTGTGTTGATGGTGCGTTGGTGTTTTATTAAGTCTGATTGGGACCAGTTGATTATACCGAATGAATATGTGAGGATTGGGATGGCGTATGTGTTTAATGCTTTGACGGTATTTCGAGCGTTCAACTGTGTTTTAAGTATGCTATGTATCCGTTTCCTAAACTTCTGTGTGATTGTTTTTTTTGACTCCCTTTGATGTATCTGTTGCGTTTGATAGTAACCTAAGTATTTATATCCTATCTCGTTATCCACTGGATCTATTTGATCTCCGTTCTCTAATATGTAAGTATTGCTCTCAACTTTTCCTCTATGAACTGATTGTATTTTGCACTTATCTATTCCGAACTCCATCTGTATGTCATTAGAAAACTGTTGTGTTAGATTTCTGTTAAGTTACTTCCATAAAGTTTTATATCGTCCATATATAGTAAATGTGATAATGTGTGGTGTGTGTCATCAAACTTTATTTGGAATCCTTTTTTTGTGTTATTGAGTAGATTTGATAGTGGATTGAGTGCCAGGCAAAACCATAGGGGACTCAGTGAATCGCCCTGGAAGATTCCTCTGCGAATGATGATTTTGTCAGTCTGTATTGTATTGTTATCATTGTATAACTTAAGAATAGTGTTCCAGGTCTGCATGGTTGTTGATAGATATGAGATGATAGTGGGGTGAACTTTATAGTGTTGTAATACGTAGATAAGCCATGTGTGCGGTACAGAGTCAAAGGCCTTCTTATAGTCAATAAACATAGTGTTAATGTTTCTTTTTCTACGAAGAGCTTGTTTAGATGCGACCGCATCGATGATAAGTTGCTCCTTGCATCCCTGACTGAATTTACGGCATCCTTTTTGTTTTTCAGCTAGTAACTGGTTGGTGTTTACGTGTTTGTATATGAGTTGACTAAAACATGCTGTTATTATTTTGTATATGTTTTGGAGACAAGTTATGGGTCGATATTTAGCTGGGTTTATGGTATCTGTGAGGTCTTTAGGTAGCATATAGGTAGTTCCTTGTGTAATGTAATATGGCATTTGCTCCGGATTTTGTATAAAATTGTTTATCTGTAACAATAATATTGGGTGGGTGATTGTGAGTTTTTTGTACCAGTAATTATGAATTTTATCAGAACCGGTGGCCTTCCAGTTATGTGTCTTAGCTATTACTGAAATCAGAGTATCTATAGTGATACCATCAAATTCCATTCCTGGAACATTTTTGAGAGCATGCTGGTCATCCGAGATCCATTTGCTATTATTGTGTGTTACTGGCTTTGACCATATGTTTGACCAGAAGTCATGTAATGCTTCTGGTGTAGGTGCTTCTTGTGATTGTGTGGGGCGGTTTGAGTTTTCGGTGAGCAAAGATCTATAAAACTGTTTTTCATTTGTGTAGAAAGTCTTGTTTTGTGTTTTTCTAAGAGTTGTCAGTTTGTAACGGCGTAGACGACTTGCTAATGCATTCAGCTTTTGTTTTAGAGTGTCTAAAAATTGAGAAGGGTCTGTGTTATCTGGTTTTTTATTGTGAGTGTACCCTATATTGTAGCTTGATTCGTTCAACATGTTGTTGGACATTGGAGCTGGTGTTACCTTGTGTTTAATGTGTTAACCTACTTATATCTGCTCTAAGGTCAGCTATTCTCTTTTCTAATCTTATTTGCCACGCTGGTATCCTATTTTTATTGGGGTATTCCGATTCGTTGGGTCCTCGTATTTTTCCACCATTGTAAGTGATGGCAGTATGTGCTACGCAGTAAATTATTGTTTGTAATGTATTAAAATCGGTTTCAGTACTAATGTGTTTTGGTAGTATCTTTACGTTAATGGTGTGTACTAGAAAAGCAAATTGTCTACTTGGTTTCTGTTTGGGTATATATGGCCTTGATGTAGGGTCGACGTCTTTTAAATATGCTAGTGTCTTGGTGAATAATTCGTCCAACTCTCCAATTTGTTCTTCAGGTAGTACTACAAAATTGTTGCGTTGATTGTGTGGGTGTGTGGTATTGGCGTCACTTTGGTCTTCCTCACTTTCCGGATTCGATAACTGATGATGGGTGTCATTTTGTGATGGTGATGAAAGGTGTGTGTGAATCTGTGATTGAGTTGGTAGTGAATTAACGTGTACTTCGGTACCTGATTCTATTTCCATGGCCACTTCATCCCGTATATGCTGTAATCTATTGTCGTTAATGTATTTATTATTAATGATGGCTCTGAGTTGGTCAGAGATTCTCTGTACAGAGAAGTGTGCTAGGTGAGGATGTGCAGCTATCACAGCGGCGTGTAGTGTTGGTCTGTAGGCAGTTTTGTTGGACTCAAGCCTGGTTATCTTGTAGTAAATGCGTATTATAGTCTCGTTGATGTCATTGCTCCAGGTCATTCTTTGTCGTGGAGTATTTGTTGTGTTTAAGATTTGTGTGAAAAGTTGACTGTTTGATTGTGAGTTTTGGTTTGTTTGAGGCTGGTTATCACGAGACGTAGCTACTTCTATTCTAATTTCATCCAGGACGTTTTGTGTTAGTAATTTAGTTCTGAGAATTGCTCTTCTTTGGTCTCCGACCCTTTGTCTAGAGGCATTAATTTGTGGGAATTCAGTTGTAAATATGCGGTGCATTTCTGGTAGGTAAGATCTGGTATTCTGTTCAAGATTAGATGCTATGAGATATGCACGCCATATGGAGCGGTTCATATCTTCCGTCCACTTTATTCTCGTGCTGGTCCTGGCAACAGTGGGTGCAGGAATATCGACGAGTGCCCCCTGCACAACATCTGTCCGGTTGGATATTGTTGGTGAAGATGGGGGTGAGATGGGCGAAGTCTGTCTCGAGAAGCTATGCCGTGATGATACGCTCTCATAAGAGAAAAGTCTTTGTGGTGATGATGGAGATGGAGATGATTCGGCTGTAACATTTTCGGGTTCAGCCCCAGCGAGAGCCCGCCTGTTCAGCTTCTCGCCACCGATGGCTCGTATGCTGCGACACCCAGCACCGGCTCCAGGTGTGCCCCGGCGACCTCCGGGAAGCGGCCGTAAACTGTATCGTCCTCCTGTCCGTGAACTGTTGTGCCCCCCCAGAAACGTCGGGCTGCTCGAGCCGGACGATCCAGGCTCGCCGGGCTCGGGGAGGGATTCCCCGGCAGTGCCGGTACCCTCCTGAGGAATTAAGTTTTTCTTCTTCTCGTCCATGATTTCTTCCACCTCGGGTTGGGAACCGTTAGTTTGGGGAGGGTGATAACCAAGTTGGTGTAGGTTTTTGAAAACAGTGCCTCCTGTAAAGGGTATCCAGTCAAGATGGACAGACTAAAAATTTATGATTATTATTATTATTATTATTATTATTATGATATTTTTATGAATTTTTCATTTCACTCTTGTAATAAAGAGGTTCTGATACACGGGCTTACGCCAAGTGCTTATCTACTAAAGATCACGGTCCTTGCCCATGAATTTCCGTACAATTCTACATGTATTTAGTATTGTTGGTTTTATTATTATTATTATTATTATTTTATTATTATTATTATTATTATTATTATTTTATTATTATTATAATTATTATTATTATTATTATTATTATTATTATTATTATTATTATTATTATTATCATTATTATTATTATTATTATTATTATTATTATTATTATTATTATTATTATTATTATTATTATTATTATTATTATTATTATTATTATTATAATTATTATTATTATTATTATTATTATTATTATTATTATTATTATTATTATTATTATTATTATTATATTTTTATGAATTTTTCATTTCACTCTTGTAATAAAGAGGTTCTGATACACGGGCTTACGCCAAGTGCTTATCTACTAAAGATCACGGTCCTTGCCCATGAATTTCCGTACAATTCTACATGTATTTAGTATTGTTGCTTTTTGAAGAAGTATGTGTGTGGATCTGGGTATATTTAGTGTTTTGAGACTAGTGTGTAATGTGTATGGGATGACTCCTGTGGATGAGATGACTATTGGGATGGTTTTGACAGATTGTACCTGCCATTGTGTTTTAATTTCAATGGCAAGGTCTGTGTATTTTGTGTTTTTTTCTGTAAACGTTGTGGTAAGGTTGTGTGTATTTGGTATGGCTATATCTATGAGAAATACTGTTGTTTATCGTGGAGAGTTATGTCAGGCCTGTTGAAATGAATAGTTTTATCTGTAATTATAGTTCTGTCCCAGTAGAGTTTAAAGTCTGTTGATTCCAAACTGTTTGAGGTGTGTATTTATAGTAGGCTGTTTTTTGTGCAATCAATTTGTATTTGAATGCGAGGTGTTGGAGTATGATGGCTGCAACTTGGTCGTGGCGATGTTTATAGTCTGATTGTGCGAGTGATCTGAAGGCTCCTGTGATATGCTGTATTGTTTCTGAACTATTTTGGCACTGTCTGCACATGTCGCTTGCCATTGTGCGGTCGTGTATGATATGTTTTCTGTAGTTACGAGTATCTATAACCTGGTCCTGTATGGCTAACATAAATCCCTCCGTTTCCGGGAACAGCTCGCCTTTCTTAAGCCACGCGTTCGACGCAGTTTTGTCGACGTTAGGGTTGGCTAAGTCTAAGCGGTGTCTGCCGTGGAGGGATTTTCGTGTCCAGATGTCGATTTTCTGTTGCGGTTTGATGATAGTTTCATTTATCTGAGCTTGATGTTCTTATAGGTTAAGTGGAGTATGTTTAAAGTCGGACTGAGCGACGGCATTGTGCAGGGTTGAGTGCGATGATTTTGCGTGAAAGAACCTTCTTAGTGTGGTGATTTGTTTGTTGTGTAAATTTTTTAAGTCTATTATTCCCCTTCCTCCTTCAATTTTAGGTAGTGTGAGTCTTTGTATGCAAGAGCGTGGATGGTGTTTTCTGTATTTAGTCATAAGTGTGTTGATGGTGCGTTGGTGTTTTATTAAGTCTGATTGGGACCAGTTGATTATACCGAATGAATATGTGAGGATTGGGATGGCGTATGTGTTTAATGCTTTGACGGTATTTCGAGCGTTCAACTGTGTTTTAAGTATGCTATGTATCCGTTTCCTAAACTTCTGTGTGATTGTTTTTTTTGTCTCCCTTAGATGTATCTGTTGCGTTTGATAGTAACCTAAGTATTTATATCCTATCTCGTTATCCACTGGATCTATTTGATCTCCGTTCTCTAATATGTATGTATTGCTCTCAACTTTTCCTCTATGAACTGATTGTATTTTGCACTTATCTATTCCGAACTCAGAAGAAGAGCTCAGTGAGTTGGACATCCAATGCCAGGATCTCAGTGCCCAGAGAGATGAACTACAACACCAAGTCTACTCATTTTACAAGTGTCATGATGTCCACCACGTAGCATTGCAACACATAAAATCACTTGAACAACAGCTTGCAAAGGCACACCACGAGCTTCAAGTTTTCAGCGAGCGGGAGGAACAGCGAGACAGTGCTACAACCAGGGCCTTGTATAATGAGGTCATGAGCCAAACTGGCATACCAACTATTGATCTAACAGCTTGTGATCTCACGTGTGATAGTCCTAATAGATCGCAATCAGTAACCACTATGAGCTGTAGTAAAAATAAATTAAAGAAATATGTTAAATTGAATAATTTTATAAAAAAAACACAAAAACTAGCTAATAGAAATAAAATATTTTGTTAAAATGTAAATTGTAGCAAGGAACGTGTCGAATTAATGAAGGAAATCGATGATTGTAGATTATGTTTGGAAAAAACTACAGAAAAGTACGAATGTGACACACGGCGACTCCAGTCAGATATGCATATTTTAAACTCATCATTACAAATTATAACACGTAAATATGAGTCAGCACAATACGAAATTAAGGAACATGTGTCGGCTATGAATAGTTTGTTGGAGACGTGTAAGTATAATTATGACACTTTCATATCTTTGACCGACAATCACATCTGTGATTGTAAACAAGCTCCAGCGGACTGTTCCGTGCCGACCGTGTGTCCCGCCGAGCAGCCGGCCAAACAGCTGATACTGACCCAGGCGCCGCCGTCAGTCGACTTGAGTACTAATAGTGTTATCAATAACGCCTCCTTCTCTCGGACAAAGGATAGGTATATAATGTACAGCGATGAACTTGGAAAAAATATGGGTTTACAACTTAGTCAGCGCGTGGGCCAGGCAATATTAAATAACTGTATGCCTGGCGCCACATATTCACAAATATTAAACAAAGTGTTGTCATCGCAGTTTTTAGAACCAACCACCCTAATTATTTTAATTGGTAGAAGGGAAAATGTATCTAAAAAACTAATTACTAAATACTTTTCCAAATTAAATTCTTTACAAAATGTAGATAGAATGATCTTGTTTGCGTTTCCCTTCAGCCAATCTTTGTCACAACATGAAAATCATATAAGACATGATTATAATACATTTATACACACATTGACATGTCGTCATACTGAAAAATTTCATTTCATAGACACCAATATTTGTATTGGAAAATATTTTTATTTGACTAAGGATAGGTATTACCTATCTAGGTTTTATACAAAACAGATAGCACAGTCACTATCTTATTTTATTTTGAACTCAGTCAAGTTTTTGACTAATGAAACGCCTGCTTCTATTGAGCAGTGTAATAATAATGACATGTACTCCTTGGAATCTGTTCCAAGCTCTTTAAATTAACCCATAGGACAACAGAGAGTAACTCTGGCAGTAATATTAATATTTGTATAAATATACCTTCATCTTGCCCATTAAATCAAGTTACTAGTAATGAAAAATGTAAAAGTAAGAATATTTTAAACGTGGTTCATCAAAATATACAGGGCATGTTAAGTAAAGAACTGGAAATTGAGTTATTCATGAACTGTAATAATATTGATATTTTATGTATAACAGAGCACTTTTTAAAGAGTTATCAGTTCATGTTCAACTTTAATAACCACCATGTTGCTAGTTCGTTCAACAGAAAAACAGCTGATCGCGGTGGCTCCTTAATACTTGTAAATAATAGTTTTAAATATAAGGAACGAGTTGACATAGTGAGCCTGTCTGTTGAGCGTACCATGGAAATAGCCTGTATTGAACTTGAACAACTTATTGTAATGAGCGTATACAGACCACCAGATTCATCCTTTGATTTATTCGAAAAGAAAATGGATGAAGTGTTGATTAAAATCAGCGATAAAAACAAATTTTTTATAATTTGTGGTGATTTTAATGTTAATCTGTTAGAGGATAATAATATTTGTACTAGATTAAAATCTTTATTTTTATGTCACAACATGAACTATCTGTTTTTGGAGCCTACTAGAATTACTGCAACATCTGCTACCTGCATTGACAATATATTTACTAACATTACGCCCATTTTCAAATCGGTCATCAATAAATTAACCTCTGATCCCTCTGGTCAGATAGGTATATTCAATTTTAAAATAAAAAAGGATCAAAAAGAGGATATTACATGTGTGCCCGTTAGTGACACTCGGCTTGAACACTACAGGAATAATATTTTAGATAAACTATGGGAAATACCATACAGTGACGATCCAAATTTGTTGTACAACTCAGTATTTAACCTTGTCAAAAATGAATATGATACGGTTTTTAAATCAAAAACTATAAAAGTTAATAACAAAGCTTTGTTTAGTGATTGGGCGACAGTTGGAGTTCATAGGAGCAGACGAAGATTATATGAACTCTATGAAGAGAAATCATATAACAAAAATACGGCCTTTCTAGATTATGTTCGTAGTTATTCAAAAATGTTTAAACGCGTTTGTGCCGTAGCTAAATCTAATTTCATTAAAAACAAAATTGAATCTAGTAGCAATGTAATGAAAACGACTTGGCAAATTATAAACAGAGAGACTGGAAAGGCCAAAGCTACACATAATAACTTCAAGCTTAAGATAGATAATCAATTGCTAAGTACAGACCTAGAAGTAGCAAAAGCTTTCGAAAATTTCTTTACGGACATTCCAGTTTCAACAACCAAGTCTTTAAATTCATCTCCCGCTGCTGCTGAATCTATACTTAAACAAAACTTTGAGGATTGTAAAACAGATTTTAAATTTAGGCACGTAAATAATGAAGACATTGTAAAAGCGTTTAAATCCCTGGAAATGAAAAAGACAGCTGACGCCCATGGTCTATCAGTAAAAATTATTAGTTCCATTGTAGATTGTATTGCACCTCACCTTTGTTGTATATTTAATCAATGTATAGATAATGGTGTGTTTCCTGACTTGATGAAACTAAGTAAAGTTATACCTTTATTCAAAGCTGGTAGTACATCAGACCCCACCAATTTTAGACCCATATCGATACTACCAACGCTTAGCAAAATATTTGAAAAACTCATACTTAATCAATTGCAAAGTCATTTTTATCTCAATAATTTAATTCATATTGCTCAGTTTGGTTTCACAAAGGGTCGTTCAACAGCCGATGCTGGTGTTGAACTAATCGACAATATTTTTGATGCCTGGGAAGACGCAATGGATGCAATAGGTGTCTTCTGCGATCTATCCAAGGCTTTTGATTGCGTCCATCATGACACTCTTGTCAGGAAGTTACGCCATTATGGTGTAAAAGATCAGGCACTTGGCCTTCTGGAGTCATATCTAACAGATAGGGTTCAGATGGTCGATGTTAATGGGAAAAGATCACCTGGGTCTTCAATAGGTATGGGCGTACCGCAAGGTTCAATTCTTGGTCCTTTCTTGTTTTTAGTATATATTAATGATTTACCTTACCTTGTTAAAGCAAAACATGGATTAGTATTGTTTGCCGATGATACTTCTTTGATATTTAAAGTTAAAAGACAGCAATCAAATTATGACGAGGTAAACAATGCTATCTCTAGTATAGTGAACTGGTTTACTGTTAACAATTTATTACTTAATGAAAAGAAAACTAAATGTATTAAATTCGTGTTACCCAATGTGAACCCGGTAACTACAGACATATTTATAAAAGGACAGAGATTGGACCTTGTGCAGTCGACTGTCTTTTTGGGCATTACTTTAGACGCCAAACTACAATGGGATCCTCATATAAATAAATTGTCGAACAGACTGAGTTCGGCAGCGTTCGCAGTTAAAAAAATTAGAGCTCTTACCGACGTAGACACCGCTAGACTAGTCTACCTTAGTTACTTTCATAGTCTAATGACCTATGGTATTTTATTGTGGGGTCACGCTGCGAATGCTAATAGTATATTTATTCTGCAGAAACGGGCTGTTCGTGCAATTTATAGATTAGGGCCTAGAGTGTCACTGAGGGAAAAGTTTAAAGAAATCAATATTCTGACATTTGTGTCTCAATATATCTATGACAATCTTGTGTATGTAAAAAGAAATATAACTAATTTTCAGAAGTACAGTGATATACACAATTTTAATACTAGAAATAAAGACAAGTTGGTTGCTTATGTAAGCCGACTACATAAAATTAGTAATTCTTTTAAAGGCAATTGTATACGCTATTACAATAAGGTCCCTACTGATATTAAAAACTTACCTTTAGACAAGTTTAAAATAATAATAAAACAGAAATTGTATAAAAAAGGTTACTATAGGATATCTGATTATTTAGAGGACAGATGTCCATGGGAATAGATTGTTTGAGTAACAGGCTGTTTCGATATATAATTAGCATTAATTTTGTAATTTGACAATATTTTATTTAAAAAAGGAAACGCAAAAGATGCGACGACTGTGGAGTTTCTTCGGTGAGCTCTTCTCCACAGATTCCGCCATTGTGTTAGTGAACTCACCCAAAAAAAATGTAATGACGGATCTAAGTGATGTAACAACATCCTATGGAAATAAATGATTTTTGATTTTGATTTTGATTTTGAACTCCATCTGTATGTCATTAGAAAATTGTTGTGTTAGATCTGCAAGTTTATGTATTTCTGTTAAGTTACTTCCATAAAGTTTTATATCGTCCATATATAGTAAATGTGATAATGTGTGGTGTGTGTCATCAAACTTTATTTGGAATCCTTTATTATTATTATCATTATTATTATTATTATTATTATTATTATTATTATTATTATTATTATTATTATTGTTATCTACCCGTAAAATTTCAGAAATCGGCCCCCCCTCCATCCACTTAGGGGATGAATTTATGTGGTATACTATTATACATACTAGATTTATGTGGGTATATTGCTTTGATATATATGTATTATAATTTTGTCTATTTGTATTGATATTATGTATTTATGTAAATATTAGTAATTAGTTTATTATTTTAATATTTTTAACGTTGTGCACATAGGTCTACCTGTTATTTCATGTATTCTGTCCATATTAGGTTTGCTGGAAGAAATCTTTTTTTAGAGATAAGCTCGCCTTTGTACACCTAGTTTCCATTTTGATGTATCTGTATCTTCTGTTTTTGTGCAATAAAGTATAAAGTAAGAATTTCGCCAAACCCCTTCTTAGTGCTACCCTACGCTACATAAGGAACCCCTACTTAAAGAATATAGGTCCACCGGCTTAGGCTACGCATTGTCTGTCAATTAGTCAAATAGCGTTATTGAGTACTTTTTTAGTAAGCCAAGCAAGATGACGACCTCAGTTTCCGCCTACTCCTCTTCAAGCGAAAAGGCTTGAAGATACGAAAGAACGGTGTTTCGGATTATCACAAAATCCTTAAAACTAAGATTACGAGTGTTGATGTCATGGTACGGTCTCAGCAAACAACACGCCCGGCCACAGTTCCTCTGGGAAATATCACTTCGGGACAGTTGGCACAGCTACAGTGCAGACAGAAACACTTTGTTGCTGTGTTCTTAAGTTCATTACATAGTGTTGTAGTGTAGTTCTACAACACGACTCTAGGAAACGTCTGGGGGAGATACTGCAGCGTTGATAACGTTATTTCCACATTACCTTCTAGTCTAGTTTAAGGTGTCTACGGGTGACTTTTGACTGGATGAAGAACTGTAACACCATTACATAACATTTTATATACGACATTTTATACGATACATGCCTGACGTAGTTGTAGTAACGTTGTGGTGATGTGACGTTTCAGTTTCAAAAAAACATTTTAGTTATAGATACACCTACAGAGTACCAGTGAGTACGTATTGCGAAAAGTACATTTTCAATAAAATTAAAAGGTCCTAAAAAGTGGTAAATTTTTAAGTTCGTAATATCTCTGCTTGTTTCACTTTCTCATTTTATGCCCAACACTATTTACATTACATTACAAACCTATTACAACTTTTCACAAGAATATAAACAGACATTTAATTACTTCAAACAAACACGATCTCTAGAGACGGTTGTTTAGATTTAAATAGCAAATAATAAACATGCTTATACTAACGCGGTATCGAAACTCCTCGAGCCCCTAATTTATATGGTGTTATATTTTGCAATGTACATTTGTGGCTCCCGTCGTGACTAGGTAGACAAATTAGACACTTTTAAAAGACTGTCAAAAAGATTGTGTTGCTCTTGATCGTGAGTAACGAGTTATGTGTGTGTGTGTGTGTGTGTGTATGTGTGGGGGTGTCTCTGTGTGTGATTGTGACGTTATAAAATTTTGAAGTCAAACGTTATTTTTATTTTACTTAAAAATGTGTTTAGAAAACATAATTGTTGTAATGCAGTTCTGATAATGTAGAGCCTTTTTTACATTATTATTATAATTTAACAACAGTAAATTATTATTGACAAAATTATAAATAAAATAAAATAAAAGTTGGACTATACAGCTTCTTGTTCCCAGCGTGGTGCACGGTATTCCAGTGCTGGAAAAATGGTCCGCTCGTGCTCTCCATAATATCACTCAGAATCTCATTTTCTGAAGTTCGCAGCCGCACCCAGAATGATGCGATCCTCAACCTGATTATTGCGTAGAAATCAGGGACCCAAGCCGCCGCAAACATCGTCGATGCACTGCAGTATCTTGGCAGACGCATAAGTATTCGAAATGCATCGTTGTACTGAACCCGCAAGGTATTATAGGCACGTTTGGTGTAATGAAGCCAGAGCTGGCTGGTATAGAAGCTCTGGCAAAACGCCTTAAAGAGAGTAATTTTAACTTCGTCAGTACAACAAGCAAATCTTCGCGCGATCATGTTGCAGCGGACAGTCAGGGCCCTGCGTTCCCGCTCGATGTCGACATCATCCCGCATGTCTCCTGTGAGGATGTGGCCAAGGTATCTAAACTGCTCCACAACCCGCACCGGCGAGAAACACAGAGGTGGTATCAGGGTCCAAAAACAGAGGAGGTATCAGGGTCTCAGGGCCCTTCCCCGATCTGAACACTAATATCTCGGTCTTTTCCTTGTTGTATTTTAGTCCATGCACTTCGACATAGCGAGTACAAAGGGCTAAAAGTCGCTCAAGACCCTCAATCGAGGGACTGAGGAGCTCCATGTCGTCTGCGTAACTCAGATTGTTAACACACACATTAACAATATGACAGCCGACCCTGGTGCCCCTCAGGCCCAAGATCAAGTCATTTACGTACAGGTTAAACAGATCGGGGGAGGTGAGCCCACCCTGACGCACTCCACACTCTAAGATATACTCGCTATAAGTGGTGTCGCCCCATGAGTTTGATTTCCGTACCAGTATCTTAACAGATTCACCACTTTTGGGTTTACTTGAGCTCGCTGGAGTTTCTCCCATTGCTAATTATAATTTACCAGATCAAAAGCTCTGCTTAGGTCCAGAAAACAGGCACATACAGATGTATCCCGGCTGGTTTAATCTGACGGTATGTTTTAAAGTGAAAATAGCAGAATCTGTTGAGAGCCCGGGACGGAAGGACGGAAACCAAACCGAATTATGATTCAGATATGCTATTACTCGTAAACGGAAACCAAATTATGATTAAGACATGCTATTACTCCCAATATATATGAGTCCCTTGACAACGTATTATAATGTGTTATATTCAAAACCGCTGATACACAATAAAATAAATATACAGGTTGACATTTCATTAGCATACACTATTTTATTTAGTAACAACTTTCTTGGTGCTGTCTTCCCTGACGGGCGTATTTCGGAAGCACTAATCGGTAGAGTTAATCGAGTTTCCTTTTCCTGTTCAATATTCAGCCATAGACCACCACTTGAAAGGGAAATTTCCTCATGAATCTCAAACAATAATCAGTTACTAGTTTTTGTCAGACTTGTAAAAGTGTATTATTTTTGCCTAACTACAGTAAAATTTAGTTTGAAATGAACATTTATTTTATAATCGTAGTGAGTACCTCAATGGTCAACATTTTATTTGTTGTATTTGTGCCACTAACTAGCTTTGAATAAATACAGAGTTTTATTGAATCCTCTTTATTTGTGTTGCAAAGTACGGATGAAAATTGGCGGAATGAAATTGTAAATAAAAATTCAGAATATT
Source organism: Argyresthia goedartella (assembly GCA_949825045.1). Lineage (NCBI taxonomy): Eukaryota > Metazoa > Arthropoda > Insecta > Lepidoptera > Argyresthiidae > Argyresthia > Argyresthia goedartella. The sequence goes on along the minus strand of OX463812.1, from coordinate 7,887,929 downwards.
CAATGAATATGAATTTAAATTGAATTGAGATAAATGACATTGAAAACATCTGTGCGATAAAATATCGGGCAGACATGCTTTTATAAAATAATCATGTTTGCACGCACCTCCTTATTTTCGTTAATAAATTAGCTTTCACTTAATTAAAAAAGTTCGCATGAATAATTCAGTTACGACTATGTTGAGAAATATCTATCAGAGGCAGAGATTGCTTTGAATTAAGTTTTGAAAGTTTTGATGAATTTTTAATGGTGCGAAATCACAATCAAGTCATATTTCCACGTAATGTTAAGGTATCTGTGACGGTCATCAACTTACCTAAGTTGACGACCGTCACAGATAAGGTATATTTATATTCATCACGTAGTTTTGTAGTAAGTTTGTAGTAAATTTGCAATAATTTTACTTTACTCCCGAAGATGTCGCTCTCCTTATAATTGCCCCATGGCAAACTGGTGACCCTCTGGCAAATGCTTCGCACCGCGTTTTTTGTTTTGCTCCATTTGGCACAATACGCACCGCGCCTCCGATTAACAACACTCTTTGCTTACTAACTCTTTGCATGGCGTAGCTGACAAAAATAAGATCCGCTACTATAGAGAAAGTAAGCAAAGAGTTTAGTTAATCTGAGCCCACTACCAACGACATATATTGGAAAAGACTGAGCTTCCCATACAAAATATTTTTTGATTTTTTCGGCTGTTTCTTTGCATTCATCCCAATTTTCTTTTTACCTCCTCCGGAGAGAGTAGAAAAAAAACAAAATTAAAATTATACAAACCGATCGGGCGACTTTCGAGCTTAGGGAAACAAACGCACATCGTTTCATTTATATTATTTATAGAAGATACATGAAGGTTTCCTTAAGGTATATGCATTTTAAATGTTTATCTGTTCCGGGGATCAAGTACAGACAATTAAACAGCGTCAAACGCACGCGAGGCTCGGTGGCCGCCATTAACGTTGTCCCAATTTTCGTGCAATGCAATTTTAAATCCATTATATCTCGCTACCGCAAATGAAAATGACTTATATTTCCTATTTTTATGAGGGTGAACAATCACTTGAATTGAAGATGCAGTTGACGAACTAATGTGATCGTTATGAGCAATATAATAAAGGTAACTTCACTGGAGCATATTCTATGCATATTACTTATCAGAATTCTGTCCTGTAGGATTTCAGTTTGATATCCAGTCTCGTTAAATCTTTATTTTTTAACCTTTAGTCTACCTTCCTTATCCAGATATTACAGTATTGTAGAACAAAACGTTAAATAATAAGTCCAGCAGAGATATGTGAACATACTCCGTTTTAATTTTAAAATTGAATCCCACGAATAATTGCAAACTTTAACTGAACTTTATAGCCAAACGGATCAACGCAATTTATGGCTGAAATAAAGTTTATTTTAATTAGTCCGTCTGACAGTCGAACACGAATTTACAATGCTCACTGTAACTCTGCGATTTTGAAAAATACGTAGATAAGTGAAATAATCAAAATATGGCGTCACTCTATTTTCATATGGGTCGGCAGAGAAATATTTGCGCGCGACCACGGTTACCTAGTTATTCAAGGCTAGCATTTAATCGCACATCAAAAATACAGATTTGCACAGCAAAAAAGGATCAGCAAAAACATTTTTTATGTTTTAGATATTTTTTGTATACTCAAGTTTATGCTTTAAGTATTTTTTGTTGTTCTTACATGTTCAACCTAACACGAAGGATAAAGGGGGCTTCGCTTCGCTCTCCCCCTTTACCCTTCACCTAAGCTACCGCAGCATATTGACCTGATATTTGCTGCGAAAATCAGTATTTTTGATGTGCAGTAAATATTTTCCGTTATTCAATACACCATCTCTGTAAATAGTTTTAACCGCCCAAGCCCCAAATCCTGTTATGAGGCATCGCGATTTTGAGCCAAGTCTCATGGTTATAAAGTTCAAAACCTATAACGGGAAAATATCATGACTAGATGATAGTGGGGCTTGAAAGGTGATACGACAATGAATACCTATTTAAATCTAAAGAAGTAATCGAAAATATGTAATTATTAGTTTACTTTCTCGCTTTTGATTACAAATAAATGTTTCGACTTTTGAATTATCACGCATTTCGAATGCAGACGCTGAATTCATTAAAACCGACTGCAAAACTTAAATTTATAATCTCATACTTGGGCCTTCTAGGCTTTGATGTCATAAAGTTAAATGATTTCTAGAAAGATCCTTCATTCTTTTGATGGATCAGGTTTTGGGTTTAAAAAGTTGAAATCTCTCGCAATTTGTAATTTAAGGTTAAATGAGGTTGAGCATAAATCACTAACCTTCACAAACTTTTATTAAAAGTTATTTGAAGTATAATGGACCGCAGTTGGTGGTGATTTTAATAGAATCTTTGATTTCAATGCTTCTTTTATCGAACACGTATTGGCATCAATAGAAAGCGTCATTATGAAATTTTCATTAGCCCACACGAGTATTTCGATCCATTAGACGTATGACAATACGACCGAATGAGAAAATAGCCTTTCTCCATTTTTGACTCTTGTTGTACAAACCAATACGCTGGTTTTAAGGTGATATATCGACAAAATCGACCATTTTTGAAGTTATTTCTCTGCTGTTCTAAAGAAGATCCAAGTTAAATATATTTATCTACACACGTATCATAAACCCTCTTTACTGCGTTCAAAAACCGCACGTTACGATCAGCATTATGTTAAACTACTTGGTAAAAACTCGTTTCGTATCTGGAAAACTACACATTATGGTCATTCCGCCTGGAGTAACGGGGACTTTTGCACGGACCGAGATATCCCCTTAACCCACGACGGACGGAATGAAATGGAGGTGCTATAACCGTATAACATTCCTTTTGTGTGTGTGTTTGTGTGAGTGTGTGATTGTATGTCCGTTACCATTTTCGTGATATACTACTGGACCGGATCCGATGTTTTTTTTTGCATTAAACACCTATAATTTCAGAGCACGTTCGTAGATATGTTTTACGATTGTATACCACCAGGGGGCGCTGCAAAAGCCAGCAAGGTTGACACTTGAGGGTTGGTGAGGTGAGGTTTGCTTAATATTAGCCGTAAGGTTTCATTAATGTGTCGGGGGTGTTTTTAAAAAAAAATAAGTTTTGTCAAATCTACTTCATAAAATGCAATTCTGGTATAGTGAAGTGATTGACAGATAACGCACAGCCAAAACCGATGACTTAAAATCATAAAACTTTGTATACGTCGCGCCACACGTTATTATTATTATTATTAATACTTTATTTCAGATAAAAATCCATAAATTAGTTACCTACTATTTACACTTAATTTTAATGAAATACATAATTTTAATTATTAATTTAATTTAGTGTGCAACATACAATGGTGCCTCAAAAACGGGCTGTCCATCCTGGCACTTAACACCATCAGGATGCTGTTGGGACTGTCGCGAGTTCTGCGCATCAACGAAGCCACACGATTTCGAATGATTGCCGCGAAACCGTCAACCCTGGCTTCGGCAAACATTCCCGATGCACTACAGTATCGCGGCAACCCCAACAACATCCTGAAAACATTATTATATTGTACTCGGAGGGCGCCGAGGGCCCGCTGCGTATAACTAACCCATAGGCCACACGTGTACAGAGACTGGCAAAATGCCTTGAAGAGGGTAATCTTTACCTCTCTGGTACATCGGGCAAATCTACGGGATAGCATATTACAGCGGACCGCCAACGCCCTCCTTTCCCTATTAATATCTGCGTCATCCTGCAAACGCTCATTGACCACGTGACCCAGGTACTTGAACTGTGACACTCTAGCGAGAGGCGAGTCACATAGCTTGAGGGCCGGCACCGCTAAAGTACCTGTCGATACAGGTACTTTAGCGCCCGACATGAAAACCATGTATTCGCTCTTCTTTGTGTTGTACCTGAGTCCGTGGTCTTCCGCGTATGACTCACACACTGCGAGCATTTTTCTCATGCCACTGACCGAGGGGCTCAGCAGCACCATGTCATCAGCGTAACTTATGTTGTTGATAATTTTCCCATCAATAGAACAGCCGACGTTGGTACTGACGAGCGCCTCGATCAGGCCATTTACATATAGGTTAAACAGCACAGGTGAGCTTAGCCCTCCCTGTCTTACCCCACAATCTAGCCTATATACTTCAGAGTATGAGTCCGCCCATTTCACAGTATTTGTCTGATTCCTATACCAATATTTTAATAATGATATTAACTGTGGAGGAAAATTTGACTCGTGAGACAGTTTATGCCACAAAACATCATAGCACACCGTATCAAATGCCTTAGACAAATCCAGAAAACACGCTAAGATATTAGTTTTTCTATCCGTTTAGTACTTGACAGTTTGCTTGAGGGACAGAATGGCACTTTCTGTCGACAAGCCCGCTCTGAACCCAAATTGTGCATCATGTAGCGAGAATCTACTTCATAAAATGCAATTCTGGTATAGTGAAGTGATTGACAGATAACGCACAGCCAAAACCGATGACTTAAAATCATAAAACTTTGTATACGTCGCGCCACACGTTATTATTATTATTATTAATACTTTATTTCAGATAAAAATCCATAAATTAGTTACCTACTATTTACACTTAATTTTAATGAAATACATAATTTTAATTATTAATTTAATTTAGTGTGCAACATACAATGGTGCCTCAAAAACGGGCTGTCCATCCTGGCACTTAACACCATCAGGATGCTGTTGGGACTGTCGCGAGTTCTGCGCATCAACGAAGCCACACGATTTCGAATGATTGCCGCGAAACCGTCAACCCTGGCTTCGGCAAACATTCCCGATGCACTACAGTATCGCGGCAACCCCAACAACATCCTGAAAACATTATTATATTGTACTCGGAGGGCGCCGAGGGCCCGCTGCGTATAACTAACCCATAGGCCACACGTGTACAGAGACTGGCAAAATGCCTTGAAGAGGGTAATCTTTACCTCTCTGGTACATCGGGCAAATCTACGGGATAGCATATTACAGCGGACCGCCAACGCCCTCCTTTCCCTATTAATATCTGCGTCATCCTGCAAACGCTCATTGACCACGTGACCCAGGTACTTGAACTGTGACACTCTAGCGAGAGGCGAGTCACATAGCTTGAGGGCCGGCACCGCTAAAGTACCTGTCGATACAGGTACTTTAGCGCCCGACATGAAAACCATGTATTCGCTCTTCTTTGTGTTGTACCTGAGTCCGTGGTCTTCCGCGTATGACTCACACACTGCGAGCATTTTTCTCATGCCACTGACCGAGGGGCTCAGCAGCACCATGTCATCAGCGTAACTTATGTTGTTGATAATTTTCCCATCAATAGAACAGCCGACGTTGGTACTGACGAGCGCCTCGATCAGGCCATTTACATATAGGTTAAACAGCACAGGTGAGCTTAGCCCTCCCTGTCTTACCCCACAATCTAGCCTATATACTTCAGAGTATGAGTCCGCCCATTTCACAGTATTTGTCTGATTCCTATACCAATATTTTAATAATGATATTAACTGTGGAGGAAAATTTGACTCGTGAGACAGTTTATGCCACAAAACATCATAGCACACCGTATCAAATGCCTTAGACAAATCCAGAAAACACGCTAAGATATTAGTTTTTCTATCCGTTTAGTACTTGACAGTTTGCTTGAGGGACAGAATGGCACTTTCTGTCGACAAGCCCGCTCTGAACCCAAATTGTGCATCATGTAGCGAGAGATGCTTGCACAAGCGTCTCTTGAACAAACTGTCAAGCACCTTTGCGATAGTGGTGGCAAGAGAAATTGGCCTATAGTTATTGACATCCGAGATATCGCCCGTCTTGTTCTTTATTGTAGGGACAACAACTGTCCTCATAAGGCTGTCGGGGAGATATGAGTGAGCAATGCAAAAGTTAAAAAACATACTCAGTACTCTAGCCAAGTGAAACCCAGCGTACTGCAAGTGCTCAATACTAATACCGTCATGTCCTGGAGACTTTCCCCTTTTCATGTGTTTTATAATCCAGCGGATCTCTTGGGATGTAAAACGGATGGGGGTTTTGCTATCCTCCTGGACATGACAGCTCTCGCCAGCTGCATCATGTGCCTGCCTCATAGGTTGGGCAGGGGGAGCTACTACAAACTGTTTTCTAAACAAATTAGCTATTTCACAGTTATCTGTCACACCATTCACACCTACAGGGAGACTAGACTTCGGAAACAGTTTCTTTGTCTCCTTCCAGAATTTACCAAAATCTTTGGAATGGTGAGTGGATGCTATTATGTCCATTTTTATTTGTTCCGCGTTATTTTGGCACCATCGAAGTTTACTTTTAATAATTTTCCTCGTCTCCGTCATTTTTTCGAAAGTAGGTCCCATCTTGGGCTTGCCAATTTGCATCCATTCACCAAACCAAAGCCTGGCTTCTGCATGGGACTGACTCACATGTTTATTCCAACCCGTGATATACGGTTTCTTTTTTCTACTATTATAGCTAGAATTTATATCGGCCAAAGGACTAGATGTAATGGCGGCCTCACTGATTATCTTAATAATATTACTATACATGTTATCTAGCACGAGCTTATGTTCTAACTTATCACAGTATTTATCTTCACAACACTTACTAAATTCACTAGGGAAGTCCACCTCTCTCAGACTATCATTACAGTAGTTGTTATATCTGTCTATAAGTGCAGCTGGCCTTATACCCCAGATGACCCTGTTTGGAGGCTTACATGTAATATTTCCCTTGGCGGGAATCAGATCTAATTTACGAATTATTTCTAAAGGGATGTGATCAGACCAAAACACGTCATACTTAATTGTGGCACTAATCACAGTACTCCACGCTGCCTGGGTCACAACGCAATGATCCAGCCAGCTATAGCTGCCTATATGTGCATCACTCCTATAGGTATACGAGTCCGAGTTTATGCCCAGCATTCTCACGTCCGCACATTCCCACGACTGTTCGTCGCAGAACTGCGATAGTTCAGTATAAAACAGCTCGCCGGGATGCGCGTTAAAGTCACCCAGTATATAAACAGCTTCAACATTATTTTGCTCAATTATCGAGTTAATTTCACCTAGACACTGGATAAGCTCAACTAAGTTGTCATGCGCATCTGTAGGCATATATACCGACACTATCAACACCGATGAGGATGACGTCGTTGCCTTAATAGCTGCGATACGCACACTGGTACATTGAATTACAACCACTGACTGAAAAACACGTTTTCTCCACAGAAGGGCCACTCCGCCGTAGGGTCTTCCTCGTAACACAGTGGTATTGTCTATCGCCGACACGCCAGTATACTCGAAATCACTGTGTATGGTTCCAAGCAAGGGGATGTCACACGGCAGAAGCCAGGTCTCCTGTAGTGCAACTACATCGGAAGAATCGCATAATAATCTAACACCATCTATTGATCTCTTTATAGATTTACAATTAAAGCTAATCAGCTTGCAGGTGTCCATTCTTTTGTAAACCATTGTTAAGATGTTTATCCGTGTCTATCGAAGCTTGCTTGGAGGCTCTATTCACCCGTGGACTAAATATAAAATACCTCCTGAAGAATACGTCTTCGGGCCAAAGTGTGTCATTATTAAATAATGATAACTTACTTTTCGGTATATACATTTTGAAAGAGTTGTACTCCTTTTCAGATTTCGTCGTCACCTTTTCAGGACGCACTAAAATCTGCGTCTGAGTGTTAATATAATCGGCAATATCTTTTTCCGAAGTCTCCTTGTTTACATTATAAATGAAAATGGGTATTTGGGCATCAGCAGCCCGGAATTTGCATTCGGGCAGTACTGCTGCCTTACCCTTCTGACCTATGAACTTAGCTTTGGTATTTTTAGCTGCCTCATAGGTTGGGCAGGGGGAGCTACTACAAACTGTTTTCTAAACAAATTAGCTATTTCACAGTTATCTGTCACACCATTCACACCTACAGGGAGACTAGACTTCGGAAACAGTTTCTTTGTCTCCTTCCAGAATTTACCAAAATCTTTGGAATGGTGAGTGGATGCTATTATGTCCATTTTTATTTGTTCCGCGTTATTTTGGCACCATCGAAGTTTACTTTTAATAATTTTCCTCGTCTCCGTCATTTTTTCGAAAGTAGGTCCCATCTTGGGCTTGCCAATTTGCATCCATTCACCAAACCAAAGCCTGGCTTCTGCATGGGACTGACTCACATGTTTATTCCAACCCGTGATATACGGTTTCTTTTTTCTACTATTATAGCTAGAATTTATATCGGCCAAAGGACTAGATGTAATGGCGGCCTCACTGATTATCTTAATAATATTACTATACATGTTATCTAGCACGAGCTTATGTTCTAACTTATCACAGTATTTATCTTCACAACACTTACTAAATTCACTAGGGAAGTCCACCTCTCTCAGACTATCATTACAGTAGTTGTTATATCTGTCTATAAGTGCAGCTGGCCTTATACCCCAGATGACCCTGTTTGGAGGCTTACATGTAATATTTCCCTTGGCGGGAATCAGATCTAATTTACGAATTATTTCTAAAGGGATGTGATCAGACCAAAACACGTCATACTTAATTGTGGCACTAATCACAGTACTCCACGCTGCCTGGGTCACAACGCAATGATCCAGCCAGCTATAGCTGCCTATATGTGCATCACTCCTATAGGTATACGAGTCCGAGTTTATGCCCAGCATTCTCACGTCCGCACATTCCCACGACTGTTCGTCGCAGAACTGCGATAGTTCAGTATAAAACAGCTCGCCGGGATGCGCGTTAAAGTCACCCAGTATATAAACAGCTTCAACATTATTTTGCTCAATTATCGAGTTAATTTCACCTAGACACTGGATAAGCTCAACTAAGTTGTCATGCGCATCTGTAGGCATATATACCGACACTATCAACACCGATGAGGATGACGTCGTTGCCTTAATAGCTGCGATACGCACACTGGTACATTGAATTACAACCACTGACTGAAAAACACGTTTTCTCCACAGAAGGGCCACTCCGCCGTAGGGTCTTCCTCGTAACACAGTGGTATTGTCTATCGCCGACACGCCAGTATACTCGAAATCACTGTGTATGGTTCCAAGCAAGGGGATGTCACACGGCAGAAGCCAGGTCTCCTGTAGTGCAACTACATCGGAAGAATCGCATAATAATCTAACACCATCTATTGATCTCTTTATAGATTTACAATTAAAGCTAATCAGCTTGCAGGTGTCCATTCTTTTGTAAACCATTGTTAAGATGTTTATCCGTGTCTATCGAAGCTTGCTTGGAGGCTCTATTCACCCGTGGACTAAATATAAAATACCTCCTGAAGAATACGTCTTCGGGCCAAAGTGTGTCATTATTAAATAATGATAACTTACTTTTCGGTATATACATTTTGAAAGAGTTGTACTCCTTTTCAGATTTCGTCGTCACCTTTTCAGGACGCACTAAAATCTGCGTCTGAGTGTTAATATAATCGGCAATATCTTTTTCCGAAGTCTCCTTGTTTACATTATAAATGAAAATGGGTATTTGGGCATCAGCAGCCCGGAATTTGCATTCGGGCAGTACTGCTGCCTTACCCTTCTGACCTATGAACTTAGCTTTGGTATTTTTCCGTTTATTTTGCACAAGTACCCATTCGTTGTTCTTTGTTCGCATGCCTTCGCATTCCATCTCCATAGTTTGAGCGCGCTGTGTCGATGACGCATCAGCGCGCTTACTCGTGTCATACCTCTGCAGTGAGGCCTCAACGCGCGGATTTGTTTTTTCGCACGTCGAAACCGCGGTGCGGCGGTGGGCTTCCACGCGCCCATCCGCTCGCTTAGTGATAGAAGCGTAGTCTCGGGCGCCGGGGTTATTCACCTCTCGGATCGAGTTCAACGACACCGTGTTGTTGTTAGTAGCTATGATTGCGTGATCCGTTTTATCAAGGAAAGGAGGCAGCCCCATAGGTCCACTGTCACAATTATGTCTTAAGTTATCCTTTGTGAAGCCACCCCTTCTGACATTTATGTTCATACGCTCCTGGTCGTTAATTAATGATGCGGTCCTCATAAAAACAATATCCTCTTTCAAAGCTGCTAGATCGTTCGTTTTAGCATAGCTATCTTTGATGATTTGTACGTCTTTTTGTAAAATCACTATATCTTTTAATAGCCTGGTCACGTCAACATGGTCGAACGTTATCGGCGGCAATTTTTGAAGGTTCCTGGCAACAAATATCGGCACTTGTTCTGGATCTGTCCCCTTCAGGAGACTGATGATGTCGTCGAGGTCTCTTCCTTCCTTGCCTGCACGCTTACGCGTTATGTTTCGCCTGGATGTATCTATAGATTGATATAGCAAATTCTTTGCGGTCTCAATATCCTCTGTAGAAAATGATGAGGTACATATTTGCGCTAAGGAAACTTCGTCCATCACATTTATTTATTTTGTATAAATGAGAGCAACTCATTAATCACAATATTGCACGATGTGCACTTCACAATATTCGAGGTCATTGCCCTCGTTTGGACCGATCGGTCGGACGGTCCGACACTAGACGTTATGACAACTCAATCCGCGACCGAATGCGACGGTGGTTTCGACGCGACTGATTATGTTATGTTATGAACGGTGGCCTTTAATGCGCAGTAGTCACTTTTCAATACCTGTACATATGCGCAGTAATTCCCACCAACGTCGCCCAGCGGTCTTAATTCGTGGCGCGAGGTATACCTCATTATGTAGCTTAGGGAAGCACTACCATAACGGGGGGAAATGATGCGTTACAGTTTTTTTACTTTATAGTTATTGATTACTCAGCGGTTAATTTTGTAAATGGGATTTTTATATATTTTACCTGTATTAAATCAAACTCTAGCCTCAAAATTAGTCAATGTATTCAATTACTCAACAACTAAATTAATAAATCGTTTTCTTTTTTCATGAAAATTTGCATGTTTTTCGTGAATATTCGTCGATTTTAGGTCGTATAGAAAAGAAAATTTGAAACAGATTCCTTTTACTAGCAAACCTTTTTAGGTAGTCTTGTAAGTGGCCGCGGCGGCGCGAGCTAGAGCAGCCGAGGCTGCTTGGTAAAGCCAAGGGCGAATTTGAAATAATAATGCAAATCTAGTAGAGAAGATCCCAGTCTTCAATTACTTATGCTAACATATGAAAAAGAGGTGACCATATAAAAGTAAAGAATTGAGCGTTGAAATTATTTTGTAGATTGTAGTTACTTCCCCTCATTGATTACGCAGATGTCTGCTGGATCAGCGCAAACGAAGAGCAACTTCAAAATCTCGGGATTCGGTTTATTTTCGGTTTGCGCAAATTTCACCATGTTACTCAGTATCGCAGGGATCTGAAGTGGCTTCCAATCCATCTTCGCCGGGATTCCCACATCCTCTTCACTCTCTTTAAGATTTTTTATAATCCTCATTACCCTGGCTTCTTAAGTGATTCGTTTTCTTTTCTTTCTTCAGATAGGCCTCGGAGACCTTACACTTGGTCACTGCTCACAACTCCGCAATATAAAACTGACACATATTGAGACACATATTGGGTTCACTTCAAAGCACTGGAACAAACTCCCGAGCACCGTCAGGGACCGTCCTTCTCTTAACATCTTCAAAAGTGTTTGAAGGAACATTACCTTTCTCTTCTGTAGTAGATTATATTTTATTTATATATTGTATTGGTATTTATTGATATTTATATATAGTATTTATAAGTATTATATTATTATGTAGGTTCTCAATTATTTATATGTGTAAATATCTAAGTAATTTATTATAAATATATCGTCACTCTGATGTTTAGTTTTTGGTTATGTTGTGCGTTATAGGTCTATCCCTTCTAATGAAACTATGTTTTCCTGTTAGCCCTGGGTTTTCTGGAAGAAATCTCTATATAGAGATAAGCACGCCTTTGTAAACCAACTGTGTTTGTAATTATCCAACAATGTGTATGTGCAATAAAGTATAAAGTAATAAAGGAAAGTAGATGCAGTTGATACACTTATTAGGAGCTAGCGATTTGTAGACATATTACATATTCAGATGCTATAGAATTTTCACGATGCTGAGTTGTATGAACTGTACCTTGTATTACAATGTAATATTTTCTTAAAAAATATTTAATAGGTTCTCTCAAGGTGACCTACTGTTAATTCAGAGGACAATTAATCAATTGTAAAAAACTGTAAATCCAGTTTTTACTTGACAAAACTGGTTTTCCCTGACTGAATTACTGAATAGATACCAGGTATCTTTTAGCCTGTAAGATTATCAGCTCGGCGAACCGCCTATAGATCTAACATCTATCACAGTCGGATAAGTGTTTCTACAATCTATGGGCCCCTTGTCTAAATCCGGCCCTGGTGGACGCCAGATCAAAAATAAAAACTACACAAAGGATTAATGGGGTTCGCTTCGCTCACTCCCTTCATCTGTACCCTGACCCGCCACTTTAGCCAGACAGTATTGAGGTGGCTAAACCATACAGTTTTTTTCGCGCCAATCAGTATTTTTTTCATGCAATTATTCTTTTTTCGCCCATTTAAGGATTTTTTTCTGTTCATAGTCATTCGCTCAAATAGTTTGTTATTCGGTCGTTTTATTATTCCCCGTCAAGTTCATAAGCACAGGTCACGCCAGACTCTTTCTTTCACGGTTGGTTAAACACGTTCTTCTGTCCCACTGACAAGACACAGTGAAGTCCCGTGCCCGCGGGGACTGCCCTGGGCGGATGAAGACTGAATTTCGAGCGGAAGAAACGCGTAGCTGTGTCACGTATTGTAAGATTTGAGAGGCGGTGAAGTACCTACAAACTATGGGATATATTACATCTCAAGATGTAGGAGTTGGCCAAAAAAAACCCAGAATCGCCAGAAATTTCATATATGCCGTTTTTATAGGCATCAAAAATAAATCAAAAATAATAAGTTACTGGAAAAACGACGTGGTATACTAGATATTTTAGATTAATGAAACAATAAAACATATTTTAAACTCACATGTACTACAAACATAATTTAAGCTAAGCTAAGCTAAGCTTCATGTGGTAACACATGAAGGTTTCACACAAAAACAAAACAATATCAAAATCGGTTAAGTCGAACGCGAGATAATCGCGATTGTCCGCGAAACATACAAACATACAAACATACAGGTCAAACAGAGAACCTACTTGTTTTTGGAGGACGCATGCACACATATATTTAGACAGGAACAGAAAGGTGTAGTCATATTTTAGGGGGTTGTTAGGGAGACCATTCTGAGCAACTTTTACTATGAAACCGATTTGATCAGAGCAACTTTATTTTTTATTCGTCCATACGTTTTGGTCCGGGCGTTCAGTTGATTTGTATAGAGTAGTGAAAAATAAAGTTGCTCTGATCAAATGGGTCTCATAGTGAATGTTGCTCAGAATGATGTTCCTAATAACCCCCTTTAATATGACTACACTTTTCTGTTAAACCCTGTATATTAAAGGGCATTTAAGTGACAGCGATAAAATAAAAGTCAAGAAAAGAAATGCATGTATATATTATAACTTCTATACTACATCGTTTTGTGGGCAGATTTTTAAAAAACATAATGGTTTGACTATAGTGGCCGGCGATTCGGGGTTTTTTTTCTATGACCTTTTGTCCAAGTCCATATTGCTCGGCATACTTTGTCCATGAGCCGGTTCACACTGTGCAATAATATATATATATTTACCGCCATAGACAAAAATGCATACAAAGAAAGACATCTTGAGATGTAATACATAAACACCCTATATATGTATCAAATCCCATAGTTTTAATGTACCTTAAAACTAAATTGACAGCTTCTTATCCGGTTACCTTACAGTTATGTTTTCAAACTCATTTTTTTGGGTACCATACCCAAAGGGTGCCAAACGGGACCCTATTACCAAGCCTCCGCTATCTGCCCGCGGACTGTACCTTAAGAACTGTTTATATGTATATGTAATAGGTATTAACTGTATTTATCTACACACGTATCACAAACCCTCTTTACTGCGTTCAAAAACCGCACGTTACAATCAGCATTATGTTAAACTACTTGGTAAAAACTCGTTTCGTATCTGGAAAACTACACATAATGGTCATTATGTGTAGTTTTTCTACATATAATGACATTCAAATTTCGAACGGCGACGCCCACCCGCGTGCCGTCCCTAGTTTGTCTGTGAAGTTGGTACTGACATTCAAATTTCGAACGCCGACGCCCGTCTGCGTGAAGTTGGTACTAAAGAACAAGCTAAACAATTGCAGAACCACAATGCCGGTCAAACATGCGGTTCCTGAACACATCAAAGAGAGTTTATGATATGTGTGTAGATAAACTAGTGTATGTAACTGTACATAATTAGGCATTAAAACTCTCGAGTGATATTATTATGAAACTCGTCTTCGGCTCGTTTCATAAACCCACTCTCGAGTTTTAATGCCCTCCATTATGCAGCAGTCACATAAACTACTATTCTGTGGTCCCTACAGCAATAGATTATGATCTTAACGAGATTTTATAAACTAAAGAGGTTCCCCATACATGTTTTAACATCCTCCGTGATATAACAAACATTTAAATATGATCGTAGATTTCGCTGCTTATGTTGTGGTGGCGGTGGCGCAATATTAAAGTTCTGGGTTCGAATCCACGTTAGGACATAATAATATTTTATTCTTGTTTTATTATTGAGCGAGCGCGCGAAGCGAGCGAAGGGCTCCATTTCGACGATAGGAGGCCGATTTTGCTTTCGTCTGTCTCTATGTCTGTGTGTCTGTCAGTTCCGGTCTAGGGCCCACAGTTTTCAAGCGATCCTCACAAAACTCGGCACACGTGTTCCTTGAGTTAAAAGATAATTTTTATCGAGAACTTTTCTCGATTTTCTCCTTGGGGTAATCTCCTAGTTATGACGTCATTAATTTTTTGGATGTTTTTTTTCTGAAATCTATCGTGTGGGGTATCAAATTAAAGGGCTTCATGAGCCGGTTCTAAAAATATACTACACCATTACCTTTCGGCCACCTGTTTTCTAAAAATCCAAGAAATAATTTTTGTATTTTAAATCGCAAAATGTAGTTTACCAAGTTATTGGTGCGGCTACTTTACTACTTGATTTTGATTGAATCTAAAATACTTACCTATAAATTGGTTCACATTCCCACCTGTTAGCGAGGTCTACTGCCCACAGGGCCACTAGTTATTTTAGTTATGACGCTTCTGGAATTAGTCTCAATGATATGCCCAACAACACCATACAATTCGACTACATACAGTTCGACATAAAAGGGTAGAAAACGGAACTTCCGCAACTTAAGTGTTTCCGCGACCAGATGTGAGTCTGTAATATGTCTCATTTCGGCTATATCAAGAACAAACAAAGATGGTGGCGCCCTCAATTATTTTCTACTTTTTAAGTCGCAATATACTTCTGCAACATAACACCATGGAGCAAGTATTACTTGCTCAATGATAACACCATGTTTATTCAACAAGTGCTGTAAATAACACTTCAATCCATTTCAATTCAATATATCGAGCAAATCGCCCGCGTGCCATAGAGCGCTTATGAAGCGAAGCCAGAGAGAGTAATAAGACCATTTGCACAATGCCTTGCGGTTAGTCGGCTGCCTGGCTGGTTAAAATAGTATATAAAACGCCAATGAATGGGTGCCGCAGCTAGCGGCTTAGGGGCAGTCCTGAACAAAGATGGCGGGATAACCTTGACAAGTTTCTGCGGGGGTGGCCGGAGCTGGTGCAGTCCCAGGACGTGCGGACTCAAGGGGGGAGGCCTTTGTCCAGTAGTGGGACACTATTACGGCTACATAAAAAAACGGTCAAGTGCGAGTCTAACTCGCGCACGAAGGGTTCCGTACCACCGTACAATGGTAGGGACGGTGTGGAGTGAATAGTTTGGATTTTACAAAGAAAAATGTTGTTTACAAAGTTATTGGTGCGGCTTCTTTTACACTCCATGCACGTGACCAGGTGCATTCATAAGTTTGTATGTGGTATTGAAAGAATTGTTGTATGGGAGCCCCCTTAAATATTTATTTTATTCTGTTTTTTAATATTTGTTGTTATAACGGCAACAGAAATACATCATCTGTGAAAATTTAATCTGTCTAACTATCTCGGTTCATGAGATACAGCCTGGTATCAGACGGACGGATGGTCCGTCCGTCAGTGGAGGCTTAGTAATAGGGTCCCGTTTGGCACCCTTTGGGTACGGAACCCTTAGAAACTTGACGTGGGCAACAAAAGGGAGAGGTGGTCTCGCGCTCTGAGGCTAGAAATCTATGCGTAGATCATTTTTTAGTCAACAAACATATTAATTACTAATACTAATTTTTACTCCCAAATATGTTGACGACATTTGGTGGCTCCGCGTAGTTGCACTGAACCGTATAGGTTGCTTTAGGTCACTTTCTGTCCGAATACTAAAGTAAGGTTAATACAAACTGGTACCGAAGCAAACCGGACTGGAGCGAGGCAATTTAACCCCACGTAGTTTATTAAAGTTGGGTGAACATTTACTTAATTAGGGATGAAAATTCATCTTTTTGGATGTCACATTTTACTCAATTTGGTGAACAGTTTTAACATTAGCGTTTTTATGTGAAAGACAAACAACAGTTTCGGATTTTTTCGGAAATCGGCTTCGGACACACAACTGTGCCGCTGCCACACAGTATTGGAAAAAGCGTGACGTCGCTGTTGTTATTTATTGCACGTTTTGTGGAATTTGTCGTGAATCGATGCAACTCGTTGAAGTGCTCGTGACGATGACTCGACAACATCGCTTGGCGGTGTCACAGAGTGAATGGTTCGCGTGTTGGAATTAACACCTGCACTAGACGGGCAGTTGATTAAGGTGCCTTGGAATTCTACAGTAACACCAGGGCCCGAGTCTCTTATGATTGCTCCCAAGATCGCAAAATGCCGTATTGTCAGTCTTCGGCGATATAGGACAATAGGTAGTGGAAGCACTAGCGAAAACGGACCGCAGATGTCACTCGTATCGGAAACGAGATGTAAAATTGGAGGTTAATTTTTCTCTTGGTCTGTCTCATCGGTGAGAATAACATGGCGGCTCGGGCCCCGTGGCATTGCTGGTATTTCGGTGTACCAATTATAATACAGGCATCGGGCCTGGTCAGAGTGTAAATCTACCTCATAGCGTCGGGCTATTGATTGTAATTAGATTCACGTCATCGGTTGAGTGATTTGTGTTGTGAAGCACAAATTCGTATTCGGACGGTGACTCCACGTCGGCAGGCAGCACGCCGGCGACAGCGTCGGCAGCGACAGTGAGATTCACCCCATATCCTATCCCAAACTCTGCCCTTTTCCCGAATTCCCGTCTCGAATCGAGCTTTCGATTTCCTGCCTACGGAGACAAGGTCAGTAACCAATTTCATCATTCTTTTCTCTCACGTGGCAAAGGCACTCCTCCTCAGGATTCCCCGCCGTTCGGTAGGCGTGGGAAATCAATCATTTAGTAGGTATTAGGTAGACTATGAGGTAACAATACGGCGGACTTTTGACGTTTGGGTAAAAACAAAGGTTTAATTGTGTAACGTAATGTACAGTCAAAATAGAATTACAAGTTTTCCTAGCTGTTTCCGTGTCTACAATGCCGTATTGTTACGCCCCTGGGTGTAATCATGTCTCGAGAAGAGAAACTTGTAGGTTTTTTAGATTTCCGGCAAATGAAAAGTCTTTAGAAGTTGGACATTGCTGTGTCGGTAAGTTTCTTGCGAGAATTGCAGCATTACAAACCATTAAATATTTTTGAAGTAAACTTTCTTTACGCACGCTTGACTTGGGGAGTAAGCTGGCGAATGCGTGACGAGAGCGTTACGAAAAGTGTGATCGGCGAACGAGAGGTGCGCGCGCACATTTTCTTTCTCTCTTCCTCTCATTGCCAGACACAGTGCAGGAGATGTATTTTTGAAGCATTAGAGCTAAAGATGTTTAACTTCAGTTGTGTGGTAAAGCACACTCTTTTTTTATTCTACACGGCGTATGGTTTCGTTCCTACTTAATCATCTTTTTTTTTTTCAGTCATAAACATAGAGACCCCTTTGCAGTCATTACGACATTACGCCGTCCATTTTTGCACACACTATTAACAAGAAATTTGAGTTTACTTACCCATCAGGAAGGAAAAGGTATTCTGTATATATTTATTTAGACCGGCACCTATGTAACTACATACCGCATAGATGCATACTGAAGTTTTGTTATTGCCATTTCAGAGTTGGGAAACCGAGAACGTGTGTCGCAGTTGAAGTAAAAACTAATGAGGTACCGGAATTGTCAGTAAACCCAGAAATCATCAGCCAAATAAACAGCAACAGTAACATGGTGACAACAGCTGAGAACTATTTTTTTCGAAAAGAAAATCAAGAACTGGAAGACATGGTTTCCAAAGGTGAATACAGGCTATTGTGGTAGTACGCCGTCCTAAGATCGTCTAGTTATTAAATTAAGAAGTGTATCGAATGTGTTTGATTGGTTCAGAACCCTGCAGTGTCGAAAAACATTGAATGTGCGAGATATATGACTCTAGTATTTAAATCAGCGTATTTACTACCAGTGGATTGTCCGAGTGGATCAAGAACTAACAAAAAACCATTCCCTCGAGCTTACTTATCATGGCATCCTGTACGCCTTCCTGAAAGTCCAAGAAGCGTTGGTGACTAAAATATTGCAAACAACACCCTATTTGATTTAATTCAGGTAGCCATAGTAAGTGATCGGTTCGCGTGGAAAAGTGTATGGTACTCGTGTGAGTACATCTCACCAGTCAGCGACCGCCTCACTTTGACACGGGGGAACCCTACGCCCGACTTCAGGCTCTGAATTCAGATTATAGGGGGGCGATGGACCACCTTCGCTGCGAAGCGTATTACATCGACACGTCCAGAGACGTGGATAATTACATGGTGCTCTAGGCTACCTTCCCCCATAGTACCATGGATTTATTTATATTGCAAAGTTCAAGTGTTTAGTTTGGCCATACTAAGGTCGATGGTCCGTAGCAAAAGACATGGCGTGTTATATGTGTGCCCAGAGACGCTACCGCCCCGCTACGGAGATACACTGGATTGACCTCTAGGGTCTCGTGAACCGTCCTCCTTCTCTGTTCACTCCTACCATCAATACAAAATAACAACAATGAGTGTACTTGGCAATCTAATTATCTAATCTTTATCCAATTATGTAGTAAGAACAAGCAATCAATCTCATCAACACTGCAAGGATCTGTCCAATGAGGACTAGGTAGTGTCTAATTATAGTCCTATTAAATGAATACTTTACGATACTTTTCCTTTTGTACTGTCACCGTTGTCCCACCGGCATGGCGAAACCTCGTAACTCAGAGATGTAGAATTAACCTGTAGAGAAAAGAATACATTCTTAATACCAACATGCTTTGCAGCATTCCCAAACATTAAAATGATACTTGATTGCACAGAAATTAGGGTGGCTATTCCATCTTCAATGAAAAAACAAAAAGCAGAATTCCCACACTATAAACATAGGCTACATTTAAAGTTTTGATAAAAATAGCTCATAATGCAACTATCACTTATGTTAGTGAACTCTTCCCCGGATCTTCATCTGATTAAGTGATCACTAAAGACAGTGGAGTCCTCTCACACATGTTGGCAGGTGATCTCATCCTGTGTAATAAAGGATTCCTGATTTCGGACCTTTGCGCACCACTGGGTGTGGGTGTAAATATTCCATCATTCCTGACCACTTCACAATTTTCAAAGGAACAAGTACTTGCAACTCGTCAAATTGCAGGAGCTAGAATTAATGTAGAGAGGGCAATATCAAGGAAATCCTTCAGAATTCTTGACTTCTTGACACCCGACATGAGAGTGTATGCTTTTAAAATAATGCAGACATGTGCAGCTCTAGTAAATATGCAGTATACTTTATAAAAAGAAAATTGCTGGCTCAACACAGACCCTGCTGTTAATAATTTTGTAATTATTTATTCCTGCTTATTAACTATGATAATGATATATATGTTTTGTATAAGTTAAGCATAAGCAATTTTTAAAAGAGATCTAAAAATCAATCTGTGGGAGTTTCTACGTCCTGCTTCTCCCACAGTGGTCCAATGTAGAGGGTTGGCAAAAAATGACAATTGCTAAGTATATGTAAATATCTACAGTAATAAAGACATTTAGAATTTGGAATTTGAATTTGAACAATACTTTTCCAATGAAAACACTCTCTAAATATGTTCGATATAATCGAATGTGGTGGCTAATGAATAAAAACCGGTCAAGTGCGAGTCTAAATCGCGCACAAAGGGTTCCGTACCACCGTTCAATGGAAGCGATGGTGTGGAGTGAATAGTTTGGATTTTAGACAGCAAAATATTTTTTACAAAGTTATTGGTACGGTTACTTTCACACTCCATGTACGTAACCAGGTGCATCCATAAGTTTGTATGTGGTATTGAAAGAATTGTTGTATGGGAGCCCCCTTAAATATTTCTTTTATCCTGTTTTTTAGTATTTGTTGTTATAGCGGCAACAGAAATACATAATCTGTGAAATTTCAACTCTCTAGCTAGCTAGGTTCTTGAGATACAGCCTGGTGACAGACGGACGGACGGACGGACGGACGGACAGCGAAGTCTTAGTAATAGGGTCCCGTTTGGAATCCTTCGGGTACGGAACCCTTAAAAGTATCCTATTTTACATTTGACTATTTTATTAAATCTGTACTTACCTTCTTTGTATTTTCATTTCTGTGTCTACCTATGTAGTTTTTCTAGGTATTCCACAGCGAATTAAATATTAGGTGCTTACCTATGAAATCAGCGTTTTGTATGGATAAATTGAAGTTAACTCAATTTTCAGTACAAACAAATTTGTATTTTTTTTAAGGAATGACAGATCCTAATTTTATAAACTTTGTGTATATGAATGAGACAATATTTAGCTAACAGAAAATTTTATATAATTTTTGAAAAGTGTCAGCTTTAAAAAACATTTAGACAACATTTAGACATTTAGGAGGCACTGATTTTGAAGATAACATTTTAGTTATCAAACTGAAAATGAAAAGAAAATTTAATAAGTAGATGTAAAATATTGAAATTAATTTTAAAACAATAAAAAAAAAAACTGGAAATAACTATTGAATTACTCGAATTATGAACTCCTGAATCTGTAAGAAAAATTCGCCAATTTCATAAGTAAACACCCAATATATATGTAGATATAGATTTGATTAAAAACAAATATACGTGAATAACAATAGGTTCAAACAGCTATTTAGACTAGTCAGGATATTAAAATCAGGGAATAATGCCACAAGGGAACAACTTTATTGTTAGTTTAAATCGCAATATACCTATAAAATATCTCTATTAAACACAAAATAATGCAGGAAATAAAAAAAAACTTGCTGTATTCAATATAGGATTTATACAAATATCTTAAGGCGATGATGGAATAAAAATGCGCTGTTGAGTGGAAGTGAGATGCAATAATTACTCGCGAATAAGAAAAAGCGGGATGCCAATAATGCACTCGCGACTAATCTGAAACAACGTAAGCGCCAAAATGTAAAAAAAAATCATAAAAAGTAAACTATTTCAGGGAATTAACTTTCAAATTGAAAATCGTTAGAAAAAACAATTGTTCATACATTGCAATTATCACACAGTCATATTCACTTACTACTGCGGTGTAATAGGATAAAACCATAAAAAAGGGTTGACTTTGTATTTATTTTCTATCGAGAAAATTTTATCCAAACATGTTTTCCAATTAAGAATCTCTAGATTATATAGTCAAATTACATATACCAGAAATTAATTACGATTTGCCCAGTATTTCCTAAAAAACACATGAAAACAGCACCCCATATTTATTTAATCAGCGTCTTAATAATAATAATACCTTGAACACTATTTACACACATTGATCTAGCCCTAAACTAGGATTCCCTGTATCTTGGGTACTAGACAACGATACACATACTTATATAGATAAATACTATACTTAGATAGATAAACAACCAGGACTAGGGTACAAACATCCGTTCTCATCAAACAAATATTTGCCCCCACCGGGACTCGAACCCGGGACCGTTGGCTTCGAAGGCAGGGTTACTGCAGACTCGGCCATTCGGGTCGTCATACATCATCTACACAAGAATATGTATAATCACGACATTTAAAAGGATTTATTTATTATTTCCCTAGTCTTATGTATAGGGTATACATAAGACTTAATCCCTTTATTTGGCCATATAAAGGGATTAAGAGGGTCCGATAATCCAAAAACGGCATTTTTCTCCCTTGGTAGCAATCTATACACCATTGCTATTCGTGTTTCATAAGAGACTGCGGCACCAGATATATTAAGCCACCTTAATCAACCCCCCGTCCAGTTTTCACAATCTCTAAGAACTTCCGTGGTCCAGTGGCAACATGCTCGCTTGTCACGTAGGAGATGCGGGATTAATCCTGGTATTGAACATGCATCTATAAGATAATTAATCTACCTTAGCAACATATTATGCTCTCCTTCATATCTTCATAGCTCTGGCGATTGGCTTGCCCAAAAGGAAATATTGAAAATACATCCATTACCCATTGGTCTGTATGATCCAAATATGATCACGTAAAAAAGGGCCTGTCTGTCACGTAATCAAATATGACCGCGGTCTGAAGTAGGCATATTTTGATCGAAAGGAACAACGAAACATAGGACTATCGCTTTCTAACTTGCACCAAAATGTAGCCGAAAGAACAAGGATGGCATACTATCCATTGATTAGCCTCTAAAGTCAGCCATTGGCGGTTAGTGAGGCAATGAAGTGACGCGCTCACCAGTGGCAAAGTATCTCTTGATAGTGTGCCTGCGTCGACTCAAGATAAATAATGAATGAATGAATGAATGAATGGTGCTTCTCCAGCCAGGGTTCTAAACCTGTTCCGGTCTTTCGGCCGGCATACCAGAGGGCACAAGTTTTGAGGGGGGGCGGAATGACCTGCTCTGTAGGAAGGGAAGGATAGTGAATTCAATCGACCGACTCTTCAGCCTGAAGCCAATATAGGATATGTGGAATGGGGAGGATGTGGGATTTGGAGAGCAGCTGTTGTTTTCTTCAAGTTCTTGTTTTCCTTCTATTTTCAGTTATTGTTAATAGTTGAGTTTCCTGAGTCGTGTTCGTTTGGGTTATCTGGTAAGTTTCCAGTTTCGCTTTTGCTGTCTGTTTCTGGGATACGGTATATTTGCCTCTAGGCCATCCTGACTTCGTCCCTGTTGTGTGATGATTCTGTCCAGTAACTGTGTTCTTCACCGTAGTATTTGATGTCATGCTTAAGGAAATCTTTCCAGGTGTATATAGGTCGGCCGACTTTCTTCTTCCTTGCTTCGTAGGTATTTGAATGGAGCGTGTAGTAAGTGCTGTTGTGGGCGTCGCAGAATATGTATAGTAACATATCCGGTGGTTTTTGATTCGTTTGGTTATCGTTTTGCCCTGTAGTCAGTCATGAATTTTGTGCTATCTTGGATAGCTTCTGGCGTTCTCAAACATGTCTCTGAGGATCAGGCATTCATATACTGACTGTCAACTGTTTGCTTTAGTGAGGGTTGCCGCTTTTTGTCCGTATTTTATAAACAGTGCAATGACCATTTTGTAAATCAGGCGCACTATAATTCAGTCCATGTTGGATTTCTTTATAAAATGCATTAGGGCCTTGGAATTGCATATGGCTTGCCGGCACCTCTTTTTTATTGTGTCCTATGTCCTGCCGTAATATATGTGCCGAGATATTTGATTTCGTTTACGGTTCGTATTGGAACTACGTCCAATTCACTGGTTTTTTATGGGGTCTCTTATAAGAATTTTCGTCTTTCTACTTTTAAGTTGAGCCATGAGCAGTTCTCCGATGATATTTAATTATTCACTTTTAGCTACTCCGCGGCATAGCAGCGCTGCGTATAAACGCTTTTTCAGGTCGCGGGCGGTCCGACTCTGGAACGCACCTCTTTGCACTATAAGAGACAGTCCGACTCTTTTTTCTTTTAAGAAACATATCAAAGAGCTCTACATGTCTCTTTCGTAAAAGTTATTGTATTTATTTTATTATATGTAAGGTTTATGTATATATCGGTAATTATTTCGTATTTGCTATCTGTATTTTACAGATATTTTAATTTATTCCTAGGCATTTTAGTTATAGTAATTATTGTGCACTGCCTACCCTTTTATGATAGCAATTCCTGTAATGCCTTGTTTTGCTGGAAGAAATCTCTTTCTAGAGACAAGCTCGCCCTTGTACATGCATTTTCTTTTGATGTAACTTTTAAAATATTTGTGTGCAATATTGTGAAGGAGGTTTGTTCCTATAATTCCCTTTTTCCTGTATTTCTTTATAGCGTCTTGTCCGATGCGAGCATACAGATACCAGAGATAGTGTTTTGACATATGTATCATGTTTGTTTACTGTATATAGGCTATGTGTATGTTTCTGTTAGTCAATTCCGCATCAATGTTGAGTCTTTTAGTTATGTGGAGATTTTTTATGTACTCAGTGAAAGCTTCTGCGTTTGGTGCGTCGATCGCAAGTTTGATGCGTGGATAATTGCTGTTAGCTTCCACGTATCTAGCTAAGTCTCTTCTGATGTGGGTATGGTTGAATGTCGCTCCAAACAGATGGTTGATTTGGTCTGCAATTGCATGGAACAGGCAGTTTCCATCTCTGGGCATTGGTAGAGTTTCCATTGTGAGATATTACTACAGCAGAAAGCCTCATGGTATTTTAGCTAATATGAATGTGTGTGTGTGGGTTGTTTCTAAGAGGTGTACGGCCGGTATGATGAGAGACGCTGTTTGGCTTTTTACGATCTATTTTTATTCTAATGTTTCCCGGTATTTCCAAGATGGGCTGACACCATAGAATGGGTGCCAGATGTGTGAGGGAACGTTGTGAGCCTTTTGTGCTTCGAAGCTTTTTCAATTGTTCCTAAATAGCAGTCAATTGTTTTGTCTAGTTTCTGGGAGTTTGGTGAGATGGCCTTTTTATGACATGCACTTGTTTAGTTTTTGTTTACTGTCGGGTTTAGTATATTTGCAGTTTAGCTACATAAAAATAATTCTAGGATTGTTAAGTTTTGGGTTGGCTTATTCACTGAGTTTCAGGGTTTAGTGGATGGTTATTGTTAATGACTGTTTTGAATGGTCTTTCGAAGATGAGGAGAAAATAAATCTCGAGGAGAATTATCTCGAATTTATTTTCAGGCAAAGCAATATAAGTATGTATGTAGCTATAATAATGTTTTATTAGTTGATTTTGATATTGCATAGGTAGGGAATTGTTATATCCTGCCTATGACGCACCTATAAATGTGATTATGCCTTAGTCAATAGGGGCGACCGCGGCCGCAGTAAGTGGTGGTTTATTATTGTCAGGCGGCGAGTGGTGCTGAGAGAAATAAAGTTAGAGGTAGGTAATCACTATCAATGATGTCCTAATCGGAATGATCTCACCAGGTTGGTGTGTTTAGCGGCGGTGGTGGTGGAGGCAGTAGCGTTGAGGGTGTGTTGCGTAGGCGTCGCTCGCTGCCGGCCTGTCGCTGCGTGGCTCAGACGTGCACCTGGCCTAGAATAAATTCTAGGGCTTGCACAGATGGGATGCCTAAGAGTATCGCGCAGTTCTCTGGGCATTCATTACACTTGACCGCACTAGTATCATCACAATCACTGAAATGCGCGGTATTGCACAGATGGGGTGCCTAGATGGATCGCGCAGATTCCCCAGGTAACCCTTACAGTAACACGCGGTATAAGCCAGCCTATAAGCCAGGCTCGTTTTCGGGCCTCCGGAGGCAGAACAAAAGGCGCGCGCCGGGGATGAAAACTATTGTTTGTTTAAATGCGTTTGGGAGATCTCGGGGGGACACGTCCGTTCGGTCCGGCAACACAAACGCCCCTGCGTCGACTCAAGATAAATAATTGTAAAAATTTGTATGAGAAGACGATTTATTTTTATTGAATTCCTTGGAATAATGTATATGTGTATATGTGAATAAAACACTAACATTTAGAAATAATGGTTTATTTTTTTATTTATTACAACCTTTGTGCAATAAATACGACCTTCAAGCTGTAATCCTCACTGATGAAACCTTCATGAAAATGAAATTTGACATTGCCCAAAAATAGTCCAGAAATAGTCCTAAATAGTCCACAAAGAAAGAAAAATAGTAGTTCCGAAGTTATAGCTATGTGTTGGTGAGGATTACAGCTTGACGTCAAGCTGTAATCCTCATCTCTTGTACAAGCAAATGGAAGGGCCTATCGACTTGGTTTGGGTTTCAAAAATTAGTCCAGAAATAGTCCACACGGTTTGCAAAATTTCAGAAATAGTCCTTCAACGATTCCAGAGTTATTAAGACATCTTGGTGAGGATAACAGCTTGAACTTAAGAAACAAAATACAACTTTGACTTGAATAAGTACTATTTTTAACCCCCGGCGACCAAATGAGGGGTGTTATAAGGTTGAAGTTTCTGTCTGTCTGTTTGTCTGTGTGTGTCTGACCCAGACGGTGTATGTCTGTCTGTGGCACTCTAGAGCTCAAAAGGGTGGACGTATTTTAATTAGGTTTTTTGTAAATGCTTGGTTCTTAGCTATGATTTATCAAAATTGGTTCAGTAATTTGAAACTTATTAGCTTAACAAGGACACAAGTCAACCTAATTTTAGACTTTTTAAACCCAGAGGACGAAAAATATAAGTGTTGTCATAGGTTTGAGGCATCTATTTGTCTGTGTGTGTGTTTGTGAGGGTGTCTGTGATTGAGGGTGTGTGAGTGTGAGCGTGTGTCTGTTTGTGTGTCTACCTGTGTGTCTATCTGTGGCACCCTAGCGCTCGAACGGGTGGACGGATATTGTTTCTTAAATCTGGCCAGACAATTACGGCAGATGTCTATTGTCAGCAACTGCAAATCGTGATGGAAAAGCTAGCTGCTAAACAACCGAGGCTGGTCAATCGCTCTAGGCCACTGCTGCTTCATGATAACGCTAGACTACACACTGCACAACAGACGGCTACCATATTAGAAGAGCTTCAATTGGAATGTCTAAGACATCCACCGTACTCTCCGGACCTTGCTCCAACAGATTACCATTTTTTTCGAAATTTGGATAACTTCTTGAAAGGGAAAAAATTCAACTCCGATGGGGCAGTCCAAACCGCCTTCAAAGATTTTATCGATTCCCGTCCGAATGTTTTTTTTAGTAAAGGGATCGAAGAACTACCTATGAGATGGCAAAAGTGTATAGATAGCAATGGTACTTTGATTGAATAAATATATTATATTTAAAAATAAACGACTTTATGTTCCTCCCATGCAAAACGCCAATTTCATATGTAAGGACCAATACATCATATTTCAGATATAAATAGGTAGGTACAGTACGATTATATACATAAACTTTTACGTACAGACACATACATTACTTCTGGCCCAAATTCCAAATTCAATTTCCAAATGTCTTTATTACTGTAGATATTTACATATACTTAGCAATCGTCAGTTTTTGCCATTTCTCTACATTGGACCACTGTGAGAGAACTCCCACAGCCCCACACTAGAATACCGTGTGTCGTGGGAACAAGATACAGCGACGTCACACACATATAATAGACATCCAAGACCTGGGGTTTTTTCTTTACCCCCAGCCGGGGATCGAACCTGGGACCTCTCGCATGGTAGACAGAGCCACAACCGCTGCGCCACAGAGGACGTCATTATTTTAACTTTACCGCTCGTCACTTCCAGCCTTTTCGATTTTTTTTAAATCGTAAATCGTAAGATTTTTTCCATAATATACTCTTCATGGTATTGTTTTTTTTCCATAATATACTATACTGTTTCTGGTTCCCACGACACAGGGTATTCTAGTGTGGGGCCAGAAGCGATGTATATGCTTGTACGTAAAAGTTTATGTTTATATAATCGTACTGTACCTACCTGTTTATATCAGAAATATGATGTATTTGTTCTTCCTAAACGTACAGAATGTATATACTGATATCGTGGCCAGTTGATCAATACATGATGTCACCAACCACGGTTGAATTAGCAGATTCATTAAACCAATATATTTTTGGGGCAAACACTGCGGTAAAATATGTGAAGATTTAAAAGGAGGTGAGCATAGCGAAGGTGTATCCACCTCTGTGCCAAATTCCATGTTTACAGGACATCTTGATCAGTTTCTGCGACTAAAACCGAGAAGTTTCGGGCGGTAAGGATAACTAATCGTACTGTACCAATGTACTGAAAGCTGCCCATACATCAATATTGGAGCAACGGATACACCGACCCACACACCGTGATTAATACAGGGGCAAGACAAGCAACTAGCACCCGATTCCAGAGGCATCATAAATAAACTGTTATTTGGTATGTGGCCATTGCGATGTCCCACTGGTGGACAAAGGCCTTTCTCTTTTCAGTACCACACTTACCTGGTCTGTGACACCTCCGGCCACCCCGACAAAGAATTGTCGAGGTCATCCCAATTGAACATTAGTTTTATTTTAACTATCAATAAAAAAAAACCCCGACTCATTGAATTATTTGCAAGAGGTCAAGCATAAGTAGCTCTAGTCGTGTAAAAAATTAACATTGTGTTGCAATTTTAGAACTAAATCAGAGTAACTATTCGATAGTCCCCATGACAAATCGGTTTTGGCAGAATTACAAAGATTTAAATGTGGAAGACAATCTGTGTCTCACTAATACATTATTTCTGATTTGTGTGCAGCATCACCAAAATCCGTCCACCCATTTGAGCGCTAGGGCGCCACAGACAGACACATCCTCACACACACACGCACACACACACTAACACATACACACACACACACAGACGAGACACCTAAAAATATTCACAGTCATAAACTTCAGACTTATAACAACCCTCATTTACATCGTCTCCGACTTGTACCATATCACCAATATCCGTCCACCCGTTCCAGCGCTTGGGTGCCACAGATAGACACACAGGTAGACACACAATCAGACACACGCTCACACTCACACACCCTCAATTACAGACACCCTCACAAACACACACACAGACAAATAGATGCCTTAAACCTATGACAACACCACAGACTTGAATAGTAGGGACAGGGCACGGAGCGCTTGAAAGTGTCGCTACAAAAACAGTACAAAATCGGGAAAATTGGACTGTTTGCAATCAGTCGCGCTTGGACGGTGACAGCCGATTGACATATCGGCAGCAAAAACAAAAATGGTGACCTGCGACGTAAAAAGGTGTAAATCATACCCAAATCGCAAAACACAAAAACAGGGAGTGTCGTATCACAAGTAAATATTATATTTTCAATTACTATTGGCTTTAAATTGATTATCTATAAAATATTGTTCTCGAAAAAATCCTCAAACGAAAATCAACCATTCGACTGGCGTAACTTTGTAGCGACGCGCGACGCACAGTGAAACTGCCCGCTTCCTATATTTGAAAAACGATCCGATTTGGTTATTTTTCTATTCGTAATGTCAAGATTACTATTCGTAATGTCATTAGATTACTATTCGTAATGTCATTTGGTTACCCCCCCCCCCCCCCCTAACTAATTCATAACTTTTTCTATGAATAGGTAGTTTATTACTTATAAATTAAAATCAAGATCTTAAACTCCAAGTCACGCTACTAATGTGTATCTGTGAGCTTACATCCTCTTTCATAATTTAACGGCAAAGACAAAAATTAATATGCCTATTTAATTATGTTTCAACTTTTTATTAATTAAACATGAGCTAATTGCGTGAGACCTCGCCCCTTAAGTAAAATTTTAGCTAGATATATTTTATTTCTACTCCTAAGCACCGATTAAAAGTCACCGGGTATTTGAGAGTTATCCGTAGATCAACTTTCCTAATATTGTGTCTATACACCACAAATCGGAACGTGACCGACCGTGACGCCGTTACAATTTTTCGTACTGTCTTGGTTCCGACGAATTCCGACAGGGGCGCTATTTTTCTTAGCCTCAAAATGGTAAGAAATTTAGTACGGGAAGGCCTATCCTTAGTATTTATATCGATGGACACAACACTTATATTTTTCGTCCTCTGGTTTGGTTGACTTGTGTTCTTGTTAGGCTAATAAGTTTTTTAACCAATTTTGATAAATCATAGCTCGGAGGCAAGTGTACAAGCATTTACAAAAAACTTAATTAAAATACGTCCACCCTTTTGAGCTCTAGAGTGCCACAGACAGACATACACCGTCTGGGTCAGACACACACAGACAAACAGACAGACAGAAACTTCAACCTTATACCACCCCTCATTTGGTCGCCGGGGGTTAAAAATAGTACTTATTGAAGTCAAAGTTGTGGATATGTATTTTGTTTGTTAAGTTTAGTTATGACGAAGCGTTTGGCGGATTTATGACATTGTATTTTATTGTATTTAATTTAATTGTATAATGTGTTATTATGAAATAAGCAAGAATAAAGAAACATTACACCATTCAAGTCAAAGTCAAGTATTTTTTTATAACTGTAGATATTTACATATACTTAGCAAACGACATTTTTTGCCTCTTCTCGACATTGGACCACTGTGGAAGGAGAAGGGCGTCAAAACTTCCAGATTGATTTTTAGATAATTTTTTAAATTATATATAAGTGATACTAATTATTACAATTAATAATCAATAACAAAATTGTTAACAGCAAGTTTTGTGTTGAGATAGATTAACCCCATACAATTCCGTTATGATAATCTTGAACATTATCCCTTTTTCGACAAAGTCGCTTTAATATTCTTTTTAAATTGCTCAAATGCTAACCGTTGTTTACAGCCACATAAATTGCTCCTGGCCCCACACTAAGATACCCTGTGTCTTGGGAACCAAAAACAGCGACATCACACACATATAAACATCCAAGACCTGTTTTTTTTTTATATCCCCTGCCGGGGATCGAACCCGGGGCCTCTCGCATGGTACGGAGAGCCACAACCGCTGCGCCACAGAGGTCGTCAGGTTATAACGTGATGGCGGAACTCAATTACTCATTTAAATATTCAGGGTGTCCCATAAGTCAACGGCAAGCGAGGACAAGGAGATAGTCCTGCTTGCACAAGGTCTGGCAAAAATATATTTTCTGTCGTACGTTTCTAGTAACTTTGACAACAAATAATCGATGACATAGTTTTTTTTGTATTTTTTTTTAGATCCTGTTATAATGTTGCGCTAGCATCTGTAAATTTGTATTAGAATCTCTTGCAAATTGACATATTAACCAATCAAAAGACAGCTGGTTTATTAATCTTGTTCTGGTTGATTTGTCAATTTGAAAGTAATTCTGAAAGAAATACTTAATGTCAGGGAGTACATGATAAGGCTAATGGCATATCTGCAATACTCGTTTATTTTTGTCATTGTACACCCTGTATATGATACAAGATAAACCTGACTTTAAATTAACGCAATTAAGTAAAAAATTGCGTAGAAGCGTCCGTGGCCTGGCGGTATTCGCACATCGGAAACGATCGTGCGGGCAGCAACATCTGGCTGAAACGGGTATTGGATGGGTGTCCGTTTCTATGTGGCATTTGTTTCGGGCGCTTCCGTGTTTCGGATGCACGTTAAGCTGTAGCTCCCGGCTACTATGCAAGGGTCAATGCATTCCCTACTACAACAAGATACCTCTGGAGATCTTGAAATTGCCATTTGAGCAATTTAAAATCCATATTAAAGCGACTTTGTCGAAAAAGGGATATTACAATGTTCAAGATTACTTAAATGATGGGTCTGTATGGGGTTAATCTGGCTCAACACAGACCTTGCTGTTAATAATTTTGTAATTATTTATTCCTGCTTATTAATTATGATAATGACTAAATATGATATTTTGTTTTAGTTAAGAATAAGCAATTTTTAAAAAGAGATCTAAAAATCAATCTGTGGGAGTTTCTACGCCCTTCTTCTCCCACAGTGGTCCAATGTAGAGAAGTGGCAAAAAATGACGATTGCTAAGTATATGTAAATATCTACAGTAAAAATAAAGAAAAAAAAAACTATCGCGACTCGGTGGTAATAGACGTAAAGCTGGTCAGAGGCCCTAATAGGGCAGCTTCATAACATCTGACATTCGGGTTGGCCACTGGACACCCTCCAACAACCCGCACTGAACCAGCGTGACAAAATGTTACTCGTATTCGGGTCATAAATGCCCCTCGGCGGGGACATAATGGGCTACATTATTACTATATTTTATGAGAAAAAACTATATAGTTAGTTAGTCTGTTATTTTTGACGCCTTCAGAATTCCACAGAGTGTCTACCGCTGCAGACTCATCTCGGCATTGGCTGTTTACCTCCTGAGCTCTTAATGCCTGGTCGGATAACCGACAACACAAAGTTTGGTGCTCACTTTAAGTCCTGCCATCACGGATATTAAATAGGGGAGTAATAAAACGAGCGAATAAAAAACTAATTAAGCGAATGACCAAGAACACCGGAATTACCTGAAATGAGCAAAAATACTGAATTGCGCGAAAAATATATACTGAATGGCTTAGCCAATGCTTATTGGACCTTTATTTACAGTCTGGGCGAAGTGCTGTGTAAGGGTAGGTGTTAGGTTGAACATGTAAGAACAACAAAATCCAACGCCCGTTTTGTAATATATGTTACCCGAAGTAAGGTTTTCATATTGCTGTTTTCATGATTTCCAGTCGCGTGATTCAGTAATTTTGTCAGCCAAAACCGGTATTTCTGGTCGCGCTCAGTTTGTCGCGCAATCCAGTATTTTTTGGCAAAATCTGTATTTTTGTCAAATCAATAAGGGACATTTTAAACAGCACATCAAAAATACTGATTAGCACAGCAAATATCAAGGCAAAATGCTGCGGTAGTAGGTAAACAAAAAATACTGAAAACATAAACCTGAGTACACATAAAATATTTTAAATATATAAAGTGTTTTTGCTGATCCTCTTTTTCTGTGCAAATCAATATTTTTGATTTGCAATTAAATACCAATCAATAATGTCAAACAAAATTGATACTATTTTAAATACTACCCTCCAAGCGGCTCTTTTATATAAGCAGTTACCTGTGCACTACATTCGGCTAAATTAAGTTGACGATTCGTGACCTTCTGCTTACATGGGAGGAGATTTTTGAATTTTTGCCATTTTGTGTTTTTCACTTGTCAAACATTGTCAACAGCAAAGTTCTATGTATATTGTAGATTATTTTCTCTGATTAACAAAACTCTTTGCTTAAACTTGCCTTACTTCCTCGCTCTGTGATTCATTTGTAACCTCGCAACGAAACTCTGCTTACTTTCCCCGTGTAGGTCATATTCTTAGCGCCCTCTACGTGAATCTGAGTTGACAGACTTCTTACCCATTGCGCTAAACTATAGCAATAATGTTTGGAGTTAAACCTCGCCATACACGGGAACAGACCAAGGCCTCAGAGTATTCTAGAGCATTCTATCCCACGAGTACATCACGTGATGGACAGCCCCGTCCAATCTGACGAATGTACTGTTGCGGTCCCTTGTAACAGAGCTCCTATTATTATATTGCATGTTCAACATTTCATAAGAACGTTTGCATGTACGCAAGAGACTCGGTTTCATTTTCCGGTGTTGACCATGTACCATCAACTAACTGCAACATGATTCATAATTACGTGGATATGTAATTATGAACATGGATATGATATGTCGCAGTTAGTTTAAATCAGACACTTGACTAACTCTCTAGACCGTTAATTAAGTACCGACGTTTAACCAAGTCACTAAAATTCCGTCAGACAAGTGAGTGGACGAAACGTTTAACGAGTTGTCTAAACGTTCCTAGGCAACAAGACATGTACAACATAAATATTTTTTTATGTGTACCATTATGTTTTAAGTATTTTTTGTTGTTCTTACATATTCAACCTAACACGAAGGATAAAGGGGGCTTCGCTTCGCTCACCCCCTTTACCCTTCACCTAAGCTACCGCAATATCTTGCCCTGATATAGCTGTGCAAATCAGCTGTTGTTGTGACGCCAATTTGTTTTCCAACACGCCGGCTTTCGGTAAGACAGATTGTTAAACGTTTTCGACGATGCTTTTTTTATATCAATCTGGTGACTTGGTTAAACGTCAGCATTTAATTAACGGTCTAGAGAGTTAGTTAAGTGTCTGATTTAACCAACCAACTGCGACATATATAATGTAAGATAAGTAATTTTACGAATTTTACATTCATCTTTCTTTTAAAGGAATAAGCTACAAATGTTAAGAATGGCTTTTCACCGATCTACAGAGAAACATAACTTCATATTTTTTATAACGATGAAATATATAACAAGTACCTACATAGATTAAAATTTGGTTTGGAATTGTAAACAAAAATCCTTCATTGCCCGTGGTCCCTCTACCAGATTGAAAAGATCGACATGTGTAGAAAGATCGATATGTCTATGACGCGTTTTCTCAGATACGGTGCAGAGGCAGTACAGCCATGCCAGTCACAACACCATATATTTTCTCAGATGAGGTGGCTACAGCACATCTTAACATAATTTTTACTTTTAAACTTTATGATTTTTGACAGCTCTCACAAATTTTTAACTTTGCCTTATTTTGACAGGTGTGAGTATTTTTTTGACATATATCACTTCTTTTGACAGGTGTTCTTACTTTACATCTGTTTTTATTTTATTTTTAGAGGTGTCAATATTTTTAACACTTTTACTGTCGCACCTTCTAAATTATTGACATCTGCCAAAGTTTGTGATAGATTTAAAAATTAACATCGGGAGGAAACCTTCATTATCCACGCAAAATGGAGAATTGAGTAACTGGTTAATCGTGGGCATAGTTGAACAGTTGTCAGAAATAGTGACACCTGTCAAAATTAGTGACATCTGTCAAAATAGTGGCAGATGTCAGAAATCATTAAGTTATTATATTGTGTGAAGTTGTGCCTCTGCCACCCTACCTGAGAAAACGCGTATTACGTGAACAAATTTCGACCTTTTTGGTGACGTATGCCGTGCATATTATTGCATGAAAAGCGGAATAACTACATAATTATGTCCAAGGTAGTTTCGGCACTTATTTTTCCGATTGCTATACATTACAACTCAAGCGACCACTTTACAACTTGGTATACCTTGCGCCACGAATTAAGAGCGCTGAGCGACGTTGGCGGGAATTGTAACGCATATATATACCAGGTATTTAAAAGTGACTACTGCGCATTCAAGGCCACCGCTCATAACTCGAGGCGCGTCGATAACCTTGATCAAGCTTTGAACTGTTAAGGTTGAAACACACCGCCGCGCCTACGCGTCGACGGGCCGCGCCAGCGAGCCGCTTCCGGTGTGACATGTCAGTATGTATCAACCTTTAGGCAATACATTACCTATTGTGTATTTGTGCCGGCTACTAAACAAAAAACTTAGTTTTTGACGCATTCCCAGACCCGCTTCTCATGGCCCAGAAACCAAACCAAAAAGATTCCGAGTAAAGTTATCACGACATGGCGACCTCTATTGCCAGATCAATGGGACCAACTTCACGGAATGTCATCCACATCATTCAAGGTCCAAGAGACTGGCAAATGAATCCGGCGGACGGGGAACTACCGATAAGAAGTCGAATCCTGAAATAGAAAGGGACTCTAAAGCGAAAATCTCCCCGAGATTCAAAAGTTCATTTGTAACACCAGTCACCTGACCCGAGGTTCGACCGCGAATAGAGAGCGTCCCTCGATTAAGGCACTCGTATTATACCAACCTCCCCGGTGGCTCGTCATCGGTACCGGGGAATTTGGCAGGAATGTATGGCTCTTCCCGGTACGGAGACGATCTTTCGGGGAGGATGAGACCAATTACGATTATAGAACTTGATTCGCGGTGGACAGGACAATTTTCGTTTCCATACCATGACACAGTTCCAACCTACTCCTAAACGCTTTGCTGTGTTTATTTTGACAGTGAAAACACTAAAGCCACACACTCTCGGAAACACCTTTTCCGCGCTTCTTCACTCCTACGGCAACATATACAGTTATGCGCTTTTATCTTAAGCCAGCGCAAAATTTTCAGAGAATCGGTGTTATGTTCCTCATTTACGTGTTTGTCAAGTTTAGGGTAACTGTCGATGTCACCATGAGTTACACAATCAGCAGCACTACGTATAGCAACATAAAGCCCTGCCAAAACGAATAGCATACGCCCCAATGGTCCCCCACGGTTGAACAACTGAATTCGATTCATTCATATCAGAAATTCGATACATTTTTAACTACAGGCTGTAAAAGAAAGGGCTTTAAATTTTAAGAAGCCATTATTCTATCGCCACGCTGTGCATCTTCTATTTCATCTACTATTTCAAGGATTTTAAAATTCTTCAAAATAATAACTCGCTTTCATAACTGACGACCCGAATGGCCGAGTAGGCAGTGAGAGTAGGCCCTGCCTACGAGGTTCGAGGGTTCGAGTCCCGTTGGGGGAAAATATTTGTTTGATGAGAACGGTTGTTTGTTCCCTAGTCATGGTTGTTTATCTATTTAAGTATGATATTTATCTATAAAAGTATGTGTATCGTTGTCTAGTACCCAAGGTACAGGGAATCCTAGTTTGGGGCTATTATATATATACATATTATACTTAGATAGATAAAAAACCATATCTATGGTACAAACGTCCATTCTCATCGAACAAATATTTGCCCCTACCGGGACTCGAACCCGGGACCCTTGGCTTCGTAGGCAGGGCACTGCCGTCTCGGCCATTAGGGTCGTCGTCGTCGTTTGATACTGTTTAATAAAAACAGTATCAAATTGAAAATTCTACCTAACATCAATCATCATTCACGAACATAAATTTAAAATGTTATCCTGGTTATTTAAATTTGCTGCTAAATGTAGTACATTCGATGTTGAGTTTATTAAAAATTTGGTGTAAAAATCGAAATAAGTTTCAGCATTTGGTTTATTTTTTGTAATCAAATTATTAAATCAGTCTTTATTACTTATAAAGCATAAATCAGTCTCTGGATTTAGAAATTAAACTAAAATTTAAATTACAATTCGCTTTGAAGTAGCGGCAAATTCGAATCAGACGGGTAGTTCTATATAATTCAAAGAATATATAAAATCAGTCTTGATGAAATAAAATTGCTTAACGCTAGCTTTCATAAGCTACATAATAATGTAGAAATTAAAACGATCAATATCTGTGGTAAATAATTTAACCTAGTTTTTATCAATATTTATTTATATCAATTATTAAGTACAAATTAAATTTATAAATAATAGATCACGCTGTATTATATTTTGTCCCTCCCACTAACTATTACCACCGTCTTTGAAAACATGTAAGAAACTGTTTGTTGGCACAAATAAATTACTCGAAGAACTAATAATAAAGAAGAAGCTAGTGGACGTGCCACTAGCTCCTTATTCATTTATGACCCGATTGTACCTTGTGATGGCGCATTGAGGAGAACGGGAAGTTTTTTTTTTTGTGGAGGACCTCGGTATACGGAATGGTATCTGAGCGTTTCGAATGTATATTATCTCGATAGTCTGTCGATATTGGATACCGCTTATAGTTGATGTTTTTGTTGTCCTGTTTAAATTCACAGAGGGCCTGCTTATTCAACTTACAAATCATTGTTTTGGGGCCCCATTAAATAGTTATTTGTGTCTCAAGGGAGCAAAATGATGTATTTACGGCGAGGGCGGTACATTGAGTCCAGAGTGAAGGGAAGGATTTTACGATAGAATCCTGAGCGTATCGAGGGATTCTAAGTTAGAATCCTGAGCGTAACGAAGGATTCAAGCGTTAACGCCCATGACGAAAATAATTTTGCTTCTGAGTGACACAAACAACTTTTCACACCGACTATGAGGAAAATTTAAATTAAATGCTCTAAAAAAATTAAATAACTATACTTTGAATTATACCTTCATCGCTTTTACAGTAATCGAACAACGTAAACTTTTTTTTTTATTGCGGATTCTAAAGGATTAGGGAAAGGTCTTACAATGGATTTATGTATGTAGGTATTACAATGGTTTCGGATATCAATATTCATTATATCACAATAACAGCCATCGATAGTTTTGATTTCAGTAAAACATATAATTTATTGTGATATTTATTTTTAAATACCATAAATAAATCATACGAAAAATCATAAATTTTTATATAACGTTGTTAAAGTTAAAAATTGAAACATGATCGTTTTTAATCGACTACGATGAAATTACAATCGATAATTTTATTAAGATTTGTGTTCAATTGGCACATTGCGTAATACTACATGCCAATGAATAAATTAAAAAAGTAGCTCGAACAGAAAAGTAGCATTTTGCTCCCTCTCGTCGTGGAGCAAAACTTACTTTTCCGAATGAAAGGTGTAAAATAGTTATTTGTGTCTCAAGGGAGCAAAATGTATATACGAAAATAAGTTTGCTCCTGAGTGACTCATACAACTTTTCATACCGAGTATTAGGAAAATTGAAATAAAATGCTCTAAAAATAATGAAATTACGAATTATACTTTCACCACTTCTACAGCAATCGAACAACGAAAACATTTTTTTTATAATGGCGGATTGTAAAGGATTAGGGAAAGGTACAGAAAAAATATTCCTGTGCTACTTTTACCAATGTATAAAAATAATCGAATCGAAAATTACAATAGTATCGGATATCAATATTCATTATATCATAATATCAGTCATCGATAGCTTTGATTTCAGTAAAACATATAATTTATTGTGACATTTTTTTTATATTTTACGAAAAAATCATAAATTTTCATAAAACGTCGTTAAAGTTTTAACTATAACAACGTTTCGTTGTTAGTTTTTAATGGATTGTGAATAAATTACAATCGCTTATTTTATTAAGATTTGTGTTCAATTGGCACATTGCGTAAATGCTACATGCCAATGAATAAATAAAAAAGTAGCTTAAACATAATGTAAAATATTGCCCCCTCTCGACGTGGAACAAAACTTACTTTTCCGAATGAAAGGTATGAAAAAGTACTTTTCATTACTCATACTCTGAAAGGGGGTCATTGTTCATCCAGGCACCGTGCTGAAAGTAGTTCATGCCTGCTCTAAAGCAGAAAAGTATTAAAAAATATATATTAATCGTAGTTTATATTGAACAACGCAATGGTAGTAGCCTATACAGCCATAAAACGATTAATTCTTCATTTATTAGTTTTGTTGACATTTAAAAATATTTCTCTAACGCTCAATAACTGTACAAACGTTAATATTAATTTCAAGTGACTTTGTTTTTTAATAAAATAATTTTGATTTCAAGTGACTTTATTTTTTAATAAAATAATTTTGATTTTAACTGGCTTGTGTTTACTTTCCTCGTATTCGTAATGAAAAGTAGAGTGTTTTACTCGGGTGATAGCACCCATTTCTGCCTCGAACTATTGGCATCTCGTCAGGAATGGGTGCCTTTCAGCCCTCGGTTAACAATCTACTATTGTTGTAATGAAATGTTCATGTTCTAGTGATTACACGCTCACCTATCTTGCAAGATGAAGGAGATGTGGGATCGAATCCCGGCGCTGACCATGTTTCAATGAAGAGTACAATCTAGTCAAAATACGTTCGAACAATTATCGGAAACATCGTGTCGGACTAGCCCCTTGTTTCGAAAATAGGAGAACGGGCTAAACGAAAGAGCAACTGTGCCACTGCCTCACCATATGGGAAAAGCCGTGAAGCTTTGTTGTTTATGTTAAATACCACAATAAAATATTTTTACATCACCTTAACTATATTTCTGTCCACATGTCGGATCTAAATTGAAATATTGTAACCAACGAATACGAATCGTGGCCCGAATTAATCCAGTGAGGATTAGTTCCGTTGTCAGAAAACCCCGCATTACCCCGACTTTGCGGGCCAGTCTGTTTTACTCGGCGAATTTTCATTTGGATCCTGTAAACTACAGTTGGATAAAACCGTGTAATTGATTAGTCACGATGGATTTCCTTTACTACCCATTTATTGCGGAATTGAACCACACCAGGTAGAAACATAGAAATTCAAGCGTTTAAGAAATTCTTTATCCTGCAGGTTTTCGAAGGAAGCTATCTGGACCAAGTAAATGCACTGATCGATAAAATGTATATTCTGCCATATACCTTGACTCTATGTTTCACGCTGTTGGTCATGGGCTGGGTTTTTGAACGATTCATCTTCAG
Organism: Argyresthia goedartella; assembly: GCA_949825045.1. NCBI lineage: Eukaryota > Metazoa > Arthropoda > Insecta > Lepidoptera > Argyresthiidae > Argyresthia > Argyresthia goedartella. Next base: position 7,847,580 of record OX463812.1, on the reverse strand, counting down.
TCCAACCTTAAGGCTGCTGTAGTGGATAAAGGCTAAGCTACCGCAGTATTTTGCCCTGATATTTGCTGTGAAAATCAATATATTTGCTGTGCAAATCAGTATTATTGAAGTACAGTTTAATATTTCCCATTCATTGTTGGGTTTGATTAAATTAAAAGTTTATTGATTTTTTTTAAGAGCATTGAATAAAATATATAAAATATATTTCACGCTGTGTATCTCAATGTTTCTGCGTCATTGTTGACTGGTATTTTTCCTGTTAATTTTGTCAGTCTAGTTCTTCAATAACCTTCTTCTTCTTCCTTCACCCTCTAGTGATTTGACTCTTATTTTTTTTTAGATTCGAGTTATGAAGAGCAATTGTTTGAGATATCACATAATGAAATCGGGTGATAATTAAGAAAATTGGTATTCCGTGCCACCACAACGCTGTGAGGGATTAGGGATACTCTGAAGACGACACTTAAAAAAAATCAAATAATCTAATAAACCAGAGTACCTACTTGTTAAGACGAATAAAATGAGCTCAAACTCGATAGGGTTACGTCGTTTTGGTACAGAGTTCAAAAGGCCACCTTCTGGTTCCATCATTAGGATAGCTGATTTTCATGACATGGAGCTCTATGTCATGAAAATATTGTATGGGACCAAACGACAAGTATTTACTTGTATTGCAAACGACATGTATTTACGAAGCAAACGCGCCCAAACTCGATAGGGTTGCGTTTTATTACAAAGTTCCCACAGCCACCTTCCGGCTCCATCATCAGATCAGCTCCATGTTATCAAAATATTCCGATTTACATGTGCATGAAAATTTTCTGCTAAATCTGAAATCGGGAAGTGAGTCGCTTTTGACCCGAAAATACAACTTACTTATATGCTTACAACTTAAATTGCAAGTTAAATAATAGCTATTAAAAATAAACCTTCGATCATAGGTACCATTGTGTATTTGGAAAAGTTATTAAAATTAAATGGTATAACTTAATTCGCACTGACACACTGAAAAAAAGCTCATAATATAGACTCCAAGTAATCATATCATAGCCAGCGCCAATTACAATAGTCTAACTAGTCTAATCGAAATAAATAAATAATCTTATCTTAATTCCATATGTATGTTTATAACCTGAAGGTAGGTCTAAGTTACACGTCGGAGTTTCCAACATTCAAGTTTCCACCCCACGTTCATCCTTCCCTTAGACAATTAGCGTGCTCTTTATAACTTGCTGCAATTAGTTATATTAGTGTACTGTATGATAGGACGCCACGTCAAGAATTACTGTTTACCATTATTACTATACGTGGCGACTACGCTATTTCTACTTTTGAAGATGCTTGAGTGATTCATTGACATGAAAATCTGCATAGCTGTTTAGCTGTAGTGCACGCTAACAAAATGGCCGTACATAAAATTAGCTCGAATCACAATCGGGTAATAACCGTTTATAACTACTTATGCTGTGATGTAATATTCTTCAAACAATGAAGACGAAGTGAGGGGTTACCTACGCCACGTCGAAAAACGTTTCACCTATGTCGTTTTATCGACCACTTATTTACACTACATACTACCACTTTACTTTACAACACTTATATCCAACTAACAACAACCAAAGTGCATACATGGGCGAGACAGATGGTGGCCTCGCTCAGGCGCCAAGAAACTTGGCTCATACTATGTCATAAAATCTAATCTAATGGCACCTAATGTAAAAAGTTCATTGCAGATGGCGCCGTAATATTTGGACGCTATCTATCTGTCAACGTTGTCAAATAATAGTTACTTTCTAACCACGTGATGTGTTGTTGATCCAAACCTCAGATGAATAAAACTCTTTCCTTCCAACTACGATAGCACCATCAAGCGGAAATAAAGGCAGAAATAGCTGCCATTGGTATGTTCAGTATTCGATGTACTGCAAAACAAAATCTTCGTCTTTGATAAAATTGTAATTTCTTGTAGGAAACAGAACATTTAGATTTCATGTTTGTGACTAAGTTGTAACTCCTTCAAAGTTCTTCATGGACCTTCCAAACTGAGCTCTTGTAGGTGGGAGGGGGAAATCTAGGATATAAACCCATTGATTTAGGCTGTTTATTTCTCCTCCTGAATTTCTCACCAACATCACCTGATGATGAATCAAGACGAGAACGGCTACCGTGCGCGAAGGAACACTGATATTTTTCAACATACACACAAATCAATTTAATAAGACCTTAATAAAAATTGCGCCGAAAATGAGGTGCACATTTAATATTTTATCACAACATATTTCTACATTACCTAACTATCCACAAAATCCAAAAGATACTAGAGAATGTATGTAATATATTAAGGGCTGTTTATTTAGATGAGACGTGTTTGTGCGATTAGAGAAATAATGTTAAGTTGAAATATAGCACCGAACCAATTTACTTTATTGTATCAAATTTCGTATGAAATCATCTGCTAAGGAAATAATGACTGATGACACGACATAGGTGAAGTGATATTCGGTGAAGCGGGTTTCCACATGGCGCAGGAGATCGGGATGTAATGCGTGGATTGCAAAGGCCATAAACAGCTTGAGAATATTGTTATCTTTTTTCTTAATTCTTCTAATAAGTTAAATGATATGATATGACAATATACTAGAGAAAATGCAGCTCTAATGTTTAAAATTGGTCTTGGTAATTTAATGCAAATTTGAAAGGTAGCTGGCTTTTTGATATTTTCGTCTGTTTGCAAACAGTTTCAAGATACATTTGTCGCCTAAACAGGACCAATAAATAGCCCAGACAGGTCCCAAACATTTTTGGCACCCGAACAGGGGGGTTACCACAATCTTTTTCCGATTCAAATTAGGTTCAAAACAAGAACATCACCATGGCAACCATTTCCATTCCAATTCGCCATAATGGGCTTTATTTACCTAATACCAAGACTTGTTTTAAGACGGTCACTGTAATTTTGCGGATCAAATTAGGTTCCTAATCTGAATTGGCAAAAGACGTTGTGGTAACCCCCCTGGGCCGAGATACATTTTGTCGCCCGAACAGGGCCGAGATACATTTTGTCGCCCGAACAGGGCCGAAATACATTTTGTCGCCCGAACAGGGCCGAGATACATTTTGTCGCCCGAACAGGGCCGAGATACATTTTGTCGCCCGAACAGGGCCGAGATACATTTTGTCGCCCGAACAGGACCGAGATACATTTTGTCGCCCGAACAGGGCCGAGATACATTTTGTCGCCCGAACAGGGCCGAGATACATTTTGTCGCCCGAACAGGGCCGAGATACATATTGTCGCCCGAACAGGGCCGAGATACATTTTGTCGCCCGAACAGGGCCGAGATACATTTTGTCGCCCGAACAGGGCCGAGAAGATTGGGCGCCCAAACAGGGCCGAGATACATTTTGTCGCCCGAACAGGGCTGAGATAGATTTTGTCGCCCGAACAGGGCCGAGATACATTTTGTCGCCCGAACAGGGCCGAGATGATTGGGCGCCCAAACAGGGCCGAGATACATTTTGTCGCCCGAACAGGGCCGAGATGATTGGGCGCCCAAACAGGGCCAATATATTTTTGGCACATCAATATGAACGAAACGATTCAAATAATTCTGAACACGAACATCAAGCTGAAATTGCATCAAATATCAAACATCAAGCTGAAACAAGGGACCACATTTTTCTTTTACTAAATAATGCTAAATAATTCGCTAAGAACATAAGTTACCTATTAAATAATTCCCTCTTAAGTCAGAATAATGCTGCTTTGTTATTTTTAATGGGACTTTGTCCGCTATTAAAATTTCACAAAAGGGTGCACAAAACTAAAGTCAAATGTAAGTATCTATTGTTATCAAAGGTTTCGCAATTATTATTTATTGTCATTCACGGCTGCTTTGAGGGCTTATACCAAATTACAGTCTTAGTAGTACTTCAAGCTTTATGCTTTGGACTTACCTTTCTTGCTAGCACCAGAGCGCTGCGGTCATATATTTAAACTCACTTTATTATTTATCATCCAGACCTTACAGTAGAATTATCTCAAAGCAATCAATGAGTCGGAGCAGTCATATATTTTAGTGGTAAATGGACCTTCCAAACTTTATTATTCTTCTTCTTTGGGTGCCATCTCCTATCAGAGGTCGGTTATCATCATGGCTATTTGTGCTTGTGATGTTGCGGAATATATTGGCAGTGCTTTTAAATTGAATAATTCTGGGAGGTTTTGAAGTGAGTGGGTTACCTGGTATTTTCCCTTGCATCACGGAGAAGGTGGTATTTTCTTCCATGCATTATGTGCCCCGTGCGCTGTAGTTTTCTGATCTTTATAGTTTTCAGTAGCTTCAAACCTGTGCGAATTCTCTGCAACATCGTCTGGTTTCTGACTCTATCCATCCGAGTTTTTTTTTATTCTCCTGTTTTTACTAATTTTTAAAAGCATCCCTGCTCTGTCGATGCGATATCAGATAACTGCATTGTGCTGATCTCTTTCGTTCACAATACACCTCAGATACTTATATGAATGAACTTGCTCCAACGGTTGATTCTTGACATGGACGCTGTGTGCGTACGTCCGACGATCATGAATATGGTCTTTTTTATATTAATGTCTAGATAATTTTGCGCGTTGATCGCTTCAATCTGATTTAGCAGTTGTTGCAGTTCCTAAATTAAACTGGCAAGAAGAATAGTATCATGGCATGTCGGATGTTATCGAAGGGTCTCCCATTTACAACAATCCCTTCTGTTGCATCCTCTAGAGCTTCTGAGAAAATCTCTTCAGCGTAAATGCTGAACAGCAACGGCGATAAACACCATCCCTGCCGAACTCCCCTTAGAATTTCTACAACTCTCTGTTCGCGTTCTTCACGTACATTTTCTGTCTGTTGCCAGTTCCAGTGGACAACTTTGTAAAGTTTCACGCGATCGACACAGTATGATCTATGTCCCAGCATCATTGCATTAGCACTTGGTAAGCAAAGAGTGCGTCTTGTATACCGTAGCCATTTCGGAACCCAATTGTGTGTTTCGGAACCCTATATTCTCTTTACATATTCGGTATATCCTATTGTGAACAACCTTTAAAAATATTTTGAGGGCGTGCCTCTTCAGCGAAATGGCGCGATATTCATTACAACGTTTTGCTGTAATCATTTTAGGCGGAGTTATGAAGGTGGAATGAAGCCACACTGAGGATATACTACCACTATCGTAAATGGCAGTAAAAAGATGCAAAACTACATCGAGATGTTCGTACTGCAGTAGTTTTAAAATTAAAGCTGATATTTTGTCTGGCCCTAACACTTTTCCGTTTTTCGCAGTTGTAAGAGATACTATTCACGGCATAGTTGTGGTCATTATCAAAGAGAGTGCTACATTGTGGTCTCTTCTTTTGGCAAATTATTTTGTTGATATGTTTATACATATTGAATGCATGTTTTGCTTATAGTAACTCTACTTCTACGCATTTGTCTTTATTACACTATCTTATATATCGCCTATACTTCAAGTAACCTATTTAATTAGTTAAATTGTCCAAAACATAAGGGCACAATATAACTTCTTCTAATTCTATTTATGCCGCAATTTAGTTCACAACTCCATATTAAAGCGGTCCTATCTCAAAGTTGCGTATAAATTAACATAATTTGAATACATTATCGGCCTATTATATTGATTGATTAGCTGTCAGCAACATTCACCGTTATGTTTTAACCAATTATAGATAAGAAGGAAATTCTTGCAGGCTTTTTGACATAGCTGAGTGTGATACATATTTATTCATAATTTTTGTTTGGTTTGCTCTGATCAGAATTTGGAAAAAAGAGAACTTTTTTATTAGATCAATCAGCCTTTTTACAATTGAATGTAATAAATGCTTTCATTTGAGCCTTTGAGCCTCTTGGAAAATTTCAAACCAATTGGCTACTTGACAAGGTATTCAAAATAGATACTTTTTATGATTTGCCAAAACACGTTTTATTCATCATAACACGTAAACGTTTTAAAGTTTTAGTTGTCAGTTAAACATTTAAGTCAAATTTGGTATTTTTTCCTGACTGCAGCGAAGCGAAAAAGGACCTGTATGTATATATGTATGTTTGTATCTATGTGTGTAATGTATGTCTATCCTGTTCCCTCATAACAACTCAACCGCTCAACAGATTTCGATGAATCTTTGATGATACATCATTCGATTCGGATTGAAGACCCACTTTTCACTAACTACATAAAAATAAAATGCACAAAAAAACAAAAAAACTCGCCTTCGGCTAGTTTCATAAATCCACTCTCGAGTATTAATGCCCTTCATTATGTAGCAGTCACATAAACTGCTATTATGAAATAGAACAGTTTGAAATATTTAAATTCCTATATCAACCAGTTTTTTGTCTTCAAAGTATGACATGTATTTTATATTTGTTCTAATATTTCGTCGATTAGCCAATTCAATCGATACTTAGCTAGTTATGTTTGATTATGATTTGTATTCCTTTATAATGAACAGAAATCATAAAGATTAACTATTTTATCTACACACGTTTCATAAACCCTCTTTACTGCTTCTAAAAACCGCACGTTAAGTCCAGCATAATGTAAAACTATTTAGTAAAAACTAATTTCTTATCTGGAAATTTGTACATTATGACCATAATGTTTAATTTTTCTACATATTATGACGTTTAAATTTCGAACGCCAACGCCAGCCTGCGTGCCGCCCCTAGTTTGTCTGTGAAGTTGGTACTACAGAACAAGCTAAACAATTGCAGAGATAAGATCAATGCCACAATGCCAATTGCCGGTCAAACATGCGGTTCCTAAACACTAACACTACTAACTAACACAAAAAACAAAGAGAGCTTATGATATGTGTGTAGATAAACTAGTGTATGTAACTGTACATAATTAGGCATTAATTATATTAATGCCTTCCATTATGTAGCAGTCACATAAACTACTATAAATAGTCTGTGATTTATTTGTCATCATTGGCCCTATAAATTTGTCAAATAAAAGGCAAAGGTTCAATATAATTTAAATATTTATTTCGTAATGTCACTCGAATCAACGAATCAGCTTCCGACGAGTCGCCTCGGACTCACAGGCGGCCCGCCCGTTGCTACCAATAAACTATTTATTTATAAAAAACAATCTTCAACGATCTATATTCATATTCATATATTATTTATGTATATTATCCAGTATTTACAATTTCGCAACATAACGTATTTACACCGCCAAATTATTACGTTTATATTCCATATTTATTATCATTATCATATATGTGTATGTCGCTACAGTATGTATAACATACAGGTTATATTTTTTGAAATATATTACAGTTTACAGGAAGAGAATAATAGTCCTTTGCTTATGCGCACACGGCTCAGTTATATACATAGTAGGGGCATTTTCGTTAGAATTTTTTATTGCGTCCGCGCCTGTGTGTACCAAATAGGATGCGGGCGAATGCTTGTCGGAAGTCCGGACTGAAGATCGTGTAAATGACTGGATTGAGCGTCGAGTTGAAATAACCCAGCCAGAGGAAAAACGATGCCAAATAGTCGCTGATAACACAGGTGGAACATATCGGCATCACTAGCGCCATTATGAAAAAGGGAAGCCAGCAGAAAACGAACGCTCCAGTGATTATAGCTAGCGTCTTTGCAGCTTTTCTCTCCCTCTTCGCCTCCAGGGACTCCTTCTTTTCACGGTGAGTGGGAGCGGGAACGACAGACTTCTCCGCCTTGGAGCCGTTCGTAGCTGTCGAGGAAGACTTTTCTGGGGACACTGATGGGGGCGGGATTCTCTCGTTGATCGTGAACGCCGTTGTGCGAGGTTCCTCGTCTAGAGTGTCCACTGTGGAAGTGCTCTGACCCTCAGTCAGTAGTAATGACGCGGCTAGAGTTTCAGTTCGCGTTCGGGGATTGCACTTCTTTAGATTCAAGAAGCGTTTCTTGACAAACCTTCTGTCTCTAGCCGATTGGATAGACGGTCTTCCCGAAGGCGTAGCACCGTCTGCTGACGTGGGGCGTGGCGGCGGTGGTTCCCTTCTCCTCCTGATTCGTCTTCGAGCTGTTTGAAAGATCTTCCAGTAAAGAATGAGGATGACGGCTAGAGGGACGTAGAAGGTGGAGAGCGTCGCGAAGATTTGGTAGGAGAGGTCCTGGCTGACGAGGCATTTCTGCTGGTCTGTGATGCGGACAAGGTAGTCAGGGTCCTTCCAGCCGAGCTGTGGGGCCAGTGATACGACCAGAGCGGCACCCCACACTAGAACTATCATGATGACGATGCGTCGCTCGTTGCGAATGTGGATGTAGTCGACGTCTGTGACTGCCCAGTACCTGGAAAAAACGGAAATGGTTAAAAAGAATCGACAGTTTAACGATTATGTTTACAATATAAATTCTGACTACAGTTATTTAGACCATAATTTCAATTAAATGCTTTCATACCCGTTGTAGGCAAATAATACAGAAGACCGTAATTTGTTCCATTATACTGGCATTGTATTTGTTCTGTTCTGTTGTATATTGTTGTTATGAATTGTGGGTATTTTTTTGGATATGTGCCTTTTTCAGGATGACATTTGAATGAAATTAAATCAGGCCGATAAACTAATGCAATACGATACAGAAGGTGTAGGCGATCAAATTAACCTTTGCCACGTGGAAACAAAATCCACAATCCAATCCAACTACGGTGTCGGTTGTTTTACTTCAGATTTATTCTCTCTAACTTTTTGCTAAAGGATTATGAGCTCTGTTTCCCTACACTACACTCGTAGTTATATTTATTACAACATCACCTGATAACACCCGCAACGAACCACTCAACATTTGAAGCTCTTATAGTTGATTATACAAGAAGTATAGCAGGAACGTGACAATAAGGAGCCTCTACCCGAATATTGCGTGATAAAGTTCCATAAAGTTGACACGAAACGGTCTACAAAATGGTAATGGAGGGAATCTTTGTTTTATTTAGTAAGAGACTTATGTAGGACATTACTTTGCCGTATACGGAAGAAAGGTAGCGCATTGATACACTTAAATGATGGAGCTCTAAAAATAAGTCAGGAAATTAATTTGGACTCAGTAGGGAAAAGTGATACTAAGGCCCACTACTTCAAACGTGAGTCTACAAGTTAATTCTCTGAATAACTTTGACAACTCCAAGGGCCTTAGAAAGTTGGTGTTATAAATAGTGGATGGTGGAATTGATGACGATTGTCCTGGATAGGTCATTTGGTACAGCAACTCGCCTTGAATGCTAGTCGTCGCATCCAATCCAATCCTAGTTTTAGGAACTTTAAATGCAATTTAATTCAATGTGGAGTTGGCAAAATTAGTGACAAATTAGACGACTCGCAAATGTAGCTAACATTTTTTTTACATTGCCCATATGTAGAAAGGACGAACGTAGTTTAATATTGAAAGCAATTTTGAAATCTGTCTGATAAAATAAATTAAAAGTAAGCTGGTTTGAAAATTTGGCTGCAGGACGTGAGTTGTAGTTGAGTGAGAGTCGGATTTCAAGTTGTTGTACTTTAACGAGTATCGACGAATTGAAAATGGACCTCAGTGACTGTTGTAAAAATCAACCCACCGGTCCGTTGCTATAGCAACGAGGTGCAGGATGGATGCCGAGCTGCACAGCACATCGCTGGAGGTCCACATATCGCAGAGCTCCGGGCCGAGGATCCAGCCTTGGCTGACCTGGGAACATAAGATAATAGGTATTGTTGCAAGAGTCTTAATAGGTCAGTGATCAATAGATGTGTCGGGAATTAATTGTATTAGGCTCGTGTATCGGTAAAATACGCAAATTGATTCGTGGTGGTTGAAATTTTGGACATAACCATATTGAACACGGCTGCTGCACATCGCTGCGGCAGAACAGTGCGGAAATTGTGTTTTCTATTTATTTTTCAAAAACCACTGATAGTTTGAAATATACAATAACAATGGTAACCAAGTTGAACCAAAATACTGTGGCAACCCAGCTGAACCTACAAGCTGTGGCAATCCAGCTGAACTGAAACACTGTGGCATCCCAGCTGAAGCTAAACACTGTGGCAACCTAGCTAAACCTAAACACTGTGGCAACCCTGCTGAACCTAAACACTATGGCAATCCAGCTGAAACTAAACACTGTAGCAAACCAGTTGCAGCTAAGCCCTGTAGCAACCCAGTTGAAGCTAAGTCCTGTAGCAACCCAGCTGAACCTTAGCACTGTGGCAGCCCAGCACATTGGATTTGTTGAAATTTTAAGTTCAATCCACAAACCTTATGGATTGGAACTTCAGACATACATAACATAACCATACTTCCTTTATATTTATGATATCAAGCCTCATTAAATAATGAACTCAGGCGGCTTCAGCCCTCTGAGATAATATGAGACGTTTAGAGCCTCATTCCCTGTAAGCCAGTACGAGGGTGGTAACGGAAAAGGTCGATACAAAATTTGATTTCACGTTCGGAGGAACGTGCGCTGAAAACTGCAGGAACCTTTAGAATTTTATCACGTTTTCATAAATGGAGTCGTCATGCATGCAGAAGCTTATAAAGTTCACTTAAGCTCTACGAATAGGGATACCAGACGTCAATATTTTCTGGCACCTCAGGATATTTGATGCCTGTCTGGATTCCAGCCCAGGTAAAATAAATCTTGGAAGTTATTTAATATTTACATGCAGCGGTCAGAACTTCTTATATTGTGTTACGACGTAGACACTGAGTATTGTGTGGACTATGTAGGTGATGCTGTAAACATACTCATCATGCTTAGTCCACATCAACCCGCTAATGGGCCTAGGCCTCGGCCTCTTCTATAAAGTGCCAATCCTCATGGTCGATGATGAAGATAATGCCTTCGATAATAAGAACTTTCTAGTAGAAATCAGGTATTTGTCAGGGGCCTTAGTCAAACCATCTGGTAATCCTACACGAACCAGTTGCAATTTCTACCTTGCAGCTTTAGGAAAGCAGTATTCCGCGCCCCTGGAATTTATAACAAATCTCGGTCGGTAATTGAACCCAGGCTTAGACGGTGAAACATATAAAAATGGTTTGTATGCTCAAACAAAGATATGGATGGAATAAAGTAGAGTAATCTAAATCGATACGAAGAAAATTCATACGGCATATCTGCGTCTCGGCACTTATCGGTTTAGGATTTTACTCGCCCCTTTCTAGCGAGTTTGGAAGCATGTATCATGCATGTATGTCTGCTTGCATGCACATTTGTTTGGTGTGGAAATAAAACAATACAAAATGGCGTTGAAATATTGCCTAAAAGTTTATATCCAAATCTGCATCACTCCCATCTTATATGATGTTTGTTTGAAACATCGTCATCGTCAAACAAAACCTGAATCATAATCCCCGCAATACTCATGGAAGTAAATTTACGGCGCCCCGGTTTGATTTTCAGGGGCTTTCTTCCCTATCTCCAAACTTGACCCTGATACCTTTGAAAGCAATTGCGATCAGCATTGTAATTTGTACAGGAATTGTATCAAATTGTTGTGCTCTGATATTGTTGAATATGCTTCGAACATCACGTCCACATGTATCGGGGTCGATGTTGAAGATAAGCAATATTAGTTATTCTGTGGCAGTTACTCGATTCTCTATCTATGCTATCAAAGCGGATAGCAATCAAATTGTCATTTCGAAGGATGGTTTCAGCCTTCAGAACACATTTTGATGGCGATTGCAAGTGTTTTATAAGTATATGAATGAACAAAATTGCAAGTTTGACAGCTGTCGTTTAAAAATTGCTATCGATTTCCGAGTCTCAATACCTGTCAGTGATAGAAAGTTAAGTTAACGGACACTACTCGTAAAGCCAAGGCGGTGTCACTTCGCAGTTTAGGTACGTTCGGCTGGCGCGCCTCTCGGGCAGGCGTATAGATAGGTTGCGGCCCGGCTCGATTAAAGAAGTACTCGGGCGTAGTGATGCGGCGCAATCGAGCCTGCGCGGTTGGGGAATCGATTCTGTAGGTGTTTACCGATTATTGGACGTAGCGCAGACGCAAGCTAGACTGCGCTTTATAGATATTTATCTCTTTGCGGAGTGATCTTTCTGTACCGCTAGGTAGTACTACGTATTCTGTGCTATAGCTTAAGAAGATCTCACCTCATACACAGCTCCCAAAGGCATGACGAGACAGGCGACCATGAGATCAGCGACCGCCAGCGACGCCACCAGATAGTTGGCAACATTCTGAAGGTTCCTCTCGATAATGATGGCGGCTATCACGAACACGTTTCCTGTGGACAACGATGTTGCCATTAATTTAGAAATAAGAATAAGAATAAGAATTGTTTATCTAAACAAGTTAACTATGTTAACTATTAACAATGACACATTTTGAAACTAAAAATTAAAAGCTTCAAATTGCACTAACTGTGGCCCCACACTAAGAAGAGCCTGTGTCCTGGGTACCATATTATGGTTAACAGACGGTAGTTCAGCTTAGTATAGTGTTTACATATACAGGGTGACATTTAATTAGCTGACCATATTTTGGGGAATGAATATCCATCAGTATGAACAACTTTCCCCAAGAGACATAATATGTCTTATGGTTGCAAATGAAAAAAAAAACGTCCCTCAGTACATTGACCCGATCAACTGATTAAAAGTTACTATGGGAAACCCAACAATTTTTTTCGTGTGCGACGATATGTTTCTTGGGGAAAGTTGTTCATAATGTTGTATTCATTCCCCAAAATATGGTCAGCTAATTAAATGTCACCTATTTATCAATGCCACAACTACAACAACGAAAAGTGGGTGGGTACAATAATCAAAAGCAATATTAGCACAAAAAACTATGTACAAAGCTGTTTTATATTTAAACATAAAGAAACATGAGTAATATAACCTGCAGCATACCTAAACCAACTCCAAGGTATCATAAGTGAGGGCCAGAATAGTAAAGGGTAAAAATTATTATAAAAATCCGTCAAGTGCGAGTGGAATACCCACACGAAGGGTTCCGTACCATCGTACTTATGTCGTGTAATATTGTATGGGAACCACTTAAAATTTTTGAAAATGCGTGTGGTTCATTATTTGTTGTTATAGTGGCAACAGAAATATGTACCCCTATATGAAAATTTCAGCTCTCTAGGTACCTGTTTCGGATATACCGGTAGAGCCTGGTGACGGACGGACGGACGGACAGAAGGACAGACTGGCATTAGTAACAGGGTGCCGTTTGGCACCCTTCGAATGAGGAAACCCTAAAAAGCTAACACAGGCACACTGTTTCTGGACGCACACTAGGATAGACAGCCGGGCAACGAACTCGGGACCGCTCGCATGGCAGGCAGGCCACAACCGCAGTGCCACAGAGCACCGATAGCTATCATGATTTTTTCGAGTGAAGAGAAATTATCAATAATATAATTGTCATTATTTCAGGCTATAACAGTACTAATAGTACTAATACTCTCCTAATAGAATGCTAGTTTAGAATTTAGAAATACATTAAACTGGCTACAAAACAAAAAGTACAGAGACTCAGAAAGCGTCGCGCATCTTCCCATACGAGGTGGTAGAAGCACAGTTGTGCCCACGTAGAACCAGATAATAGACTATTAGTAATTCGTTGACGACACACAAACAAACAACTACTTTCGATCAATAACTCCTGGCAGCCTACAGTTATTCCCCCGAGAGTTAGAGGACCGAAAAATAAGTACTTTCATCAAGGTAAGGGAAAATGACCTTCGCCATTAACCAATCTGGAAATCACGCGTGAGCAATTTCGCCTGTACAAGACGTAGTACTCTAATACCAGGAGCTTGGTGATTGATCGGTATTGCCGTACCTTTATTAATCTGGTGCGGAATTGTTTTTATCGTCGTAGATAAAGCAATGTGTGTGTGGCAGGCTATAGATATCTATACTCAGTCAATATCAAGGCCAGTGGTATCTATGTAGTATCTTGGAGAGTTGGTTAAGAATGCACAGGGCTTGGGGATTAGAAAACAAAAATGTCACAAATGTTCACAGCCTTAATCTGGTCATCGGGTCTAAATTGAGAATTAAAGTCGCGTGCCAATGACGCTAGAAATGCCGTCAACGAACTAGTTTGGTACTGAGCTGAGTAACAGAGATGATTGACTAACTCAACGAGCTCTACTTATTGCTGAAACTAGCGAGGTATATCTCATGCTCATGAACGTAATGTGTTTTTGACTGAAAAGTCTTACCCGAAAAGCGATAAGAGGATTGTTGTAATTTTTGCACCGTTTGTCAATAAGGATAGATAGCTAGTAGCAGTCATTAAAATTTTCTTCAGTAAAATAACATGAACATACATTGGCCCCACACTAAAATACCCTGTGTCATGGGAACCAGAACCGGCAACGTCACAAACATGTAAACAACCAAGACCCTGGGCTTTTCTCGAACACAATACCACAGAGGTTGACAAGATTCAAAATGCCTTTAACCCAAATGTAAAAAGTAATTTCCCGAGGCGCAAGTATTTCAGCATCTCTCCACGCATCGGTCTTACCTTACCCAAATTACCTACCGGATTGTTTTCCCCAATAAGATTGTGTACAGCTTTACGTCAAGGTAATACCAATCTACTGCCGAACATTCTGCTCAGCATCCCATTGCGCAATCGAACGATATCCGCCCAAACCTTACTGTGACGAACTCATAAACGCTGAGTATCTCATTGGTAACAATCTCCGTAAAAGTACTTTTATTTCTTTCCAACATAGCCAGTTGCTTTACGGTCCGTACTCATGGAACGAGCCAGACTAGAGCCCAATGACCCAGGTTTTCTGCCTCGGCGGCTGCTCCACTGTCTTTGAAAAATTAGTTATCGCGATATTAGACTCTGTATATCGAGGAAAAGGTTGTGGAATCTCGGGAGAGAGATTCTGAATATGGCAACACAATAGCATAATATATTAACAAAAATCGGCCAAATACGAGGCGGCCTCGCACACGAAGGGTTCCATGTTTTCTTGTACGATGGTATTCATAACAAAACTTAAAAAAATAGTAAAACAAAAACAAAAAAATATGTCCGCAATGGGCCATGCAAAAAAGACGTACATTTTTTTATTAAATTTTGCGAAATTTTGGGCTATTTTTGAGAAACTTATTTCAATATTTCGGGTAATGGTAGTCTTATTTTTTTTTTATCATTTTTTAAATATCACTTGCCTTCGTGACGTCACTTGCTCACAGTTTTGGAACTTACTTGAGGCTGGTTTCTGGTTATAAAACTAAAAACTACAATATCAATATTTGTTTAAGTTCCGACTGACATCTGCGTTATCAACTGACAGGAACACAGTTTTATACAGAACAGCCAACTTAACGGCGAAGGGAATTTGAACAAACTACACCGCAAAGGATAAATAAAGTACATTATGTTTTTTACGGTGATTTCAGTAATCCTGTAATATTTTTGATAGAAATAACGGAATTTAGTTAAAACTATCTCGAAAGTTAAAATTACTCAGTTTGGTATCTTTGTTTTTTTTTAAAAGGCCCATTAGTATCGATAAGATTAAGATAAGATCCGAAGTTAAACCAATTGCGCCACTGATGACAATGATGGGCGCCGCGAAATAAGCATGATATTTAAATCATGATGATTTTTTGATTCGCAGGGGATATAATAACACATCTCTTGTAAGCCCCCATTATTTTTATCTTGTGCAGTTCATAATTTGTTGCTGAAGCGGCACCAGAAATACAAATTCAATGAAAATTTCAACTCTCTACCTATTACGGTTCATGAGATACAGGCCGTTGACGGATTGGCATTTGGCAGCCTTCGGGTACGGAACCCTAAAAAAGTTGAAGTTCAAGTTCAAAGATTTTTATTCATAATAGCGCAAAAATTGAGACTTAATGAACGTCATAACATAATCAAGCAAGCATAATAAAACATTAGGTTGGTGCCTAATTATTTATACATAATATATAGGGTGCAATGAACTGGTTTAATGCCACATGTCGGTGTCTTGTAAAAGGTCATTAATTTTGTAGTAGGCCTTTGTGCACAAAGATTGCTTTATACATTCTTTGAATTGAGCTTCAGTTAAGTATACAGTGTCCCATAAAAGAACTACTAACTTTTGTGAGTCTGAACATTGGAAAATAAAACTTATGTTTATTTCTAGTTTGCACATTGTGGTGGCTATCAATGATTTTAAAGCTACTGATATTTTTCCTCACATACATTATGTTTTCATAGATATATTGACTTGCAACTGTAAGGATGTAGGTTTATTTGTAGAAATCTCTCAGAGACTCTCTATTATCTAGCTTATAAATAAATCAGATCACTCTATTCTGCAAAATAAAGTTGGTCTCAATGTCAGCAGTCCGTCCCCATGTAGTATGCCGTAGGACATAACGCTATGGAAATAACTAAAATATACATGCCTAGTAGACAGACAGTTATATTGCTGCTTTTATGCTGCGGAGGTCTATGTGCTAATTTTACAATATGGGGACACTATTGTAGTTTGGCATCAATAGTGATGCCGAGAAATACAGTTTCATCTTCTAGCTTTAGTTTGAGAAATGACAGCTCCAGTTTTATTTGAACAGCAGTCTGTGGGCCATATAACTTTACCGTTATTCAGTACATAGAATCACTGTATTTGACGAGACCACGGTTCGTAATAATTCATGAACGAGTGCGACTAGAGCGGATTTCAAACTGAAAGTGACCATAAATCAACAATGTCCTAACGTAGCTTCCAGCCCACAACCACAGACCGTCAAAGAAGATTAAGTATCATATTCGTGGTTGTTTTGAAACGCCACATTGATGAAAGTCCAAGTTTGTAGTATTAACTAGTATTTTCCAGTAAGTACTAGATTTGTCCCTTTGAGGTTTTGTTTTACGTGTTTTAGGAAGTCTATAGATTTTTTTTCTCTCTTTCGCATGGTAAAGCAATATATCAATTCTCTTGTTGTATGTGGGGCCAAGCTGTAGTCAGAAAAGTAAGAAATCTTAAAAGCACGAGCTATACGATTAATAAGTAAGAAGAGACATCGGAATGTTGAGGAAGCGAGATAAGTATGCCAGGATAATTGCAAGTGGGGGACTTTAGTCTTTGCCTCCTCCTCTTCCAGGAAACAGCGTAAGCGTTTCTCTGTTATTGGGAAACATTTTGCCGTACATCTGCGGCTACTAAGCAACACAATGCCAATTCCCTAGCTACCTAGTACACACACACACTCATAGCGTCACGCCTTTTTCCACTCGAGGTGGCAGAGGCAAAATTGTGCCCACTTGTAGCCAGTTATTCAAGCTACCTATCAATTCTAAATTATAGCCACACTCGCAGTCGGTGCAAGCTGAACCTGTCACTGTGTCACATTACACTTTGCCAAGTTTCGCCAAGTTTCTCTGATGAATAGGTGAAATTTACAGTAATGCAGCCTTCGCAACCGCTGGGCGTCAATAGTCTGGCGCGCAACCAAGTTTGAGGTTTTCAAGTTCTCGCTCATAGCAGTTGGTGGAGCACAGTTTTTGTTGAAGAGCGGGGTGATTGAAAGTTTATACTCTGCGGAGTAGAAATGAAAAGGTCGTTTTGTTGCTTTTAAATGTTGATGAAGAGAAACTTAGCCACGTGGGCTACGCAGTTGCATTGTAGATTTCAAGCAGCGTTTTTTTTTTATAAACTCCTGAATCGATTTAGCAAAAAGCAGTGGAAGAAAATGGTTCTATTATGTTTTATTTCTTCATGACGTTTAAACTCACATTTACTCACATATAAGTGAGCTTTTACTGTTGAACATATACCAAAATAAACATAACCTACACCCTTTACAAATTTAACTCTCTGATTTCGGCACTGCACTGCATCACGTCCTGTATTCGAGACCAGCTGAAACCGGATCTCCCCCTTTTAACATATTAGGAGAACATAACCCCAGTAGATTAAGCAGTTATCCCTAGTTTACTAAATCTGATATACAGGCTGTAAAAAAAGGTGTATTCATATTCTAGGAAGCACTGGTAGACTTAATGGAGTATTCTTTTCCTGTGCGAGATTCAGTCATGAATCAACCCTTGAAAGGGAAGTTCCTTTTTCACACCTTTAATTCGGAAAAGTAAGTTTTGCTCCACGACGAGAGGGATCAAAATGCTACTTTTCTGTTCAAGCTACAATTTAATTTATTTATTTATTTAAGTTCAATTTATTTATTGGCATTTAGCATTTCCGCAATGTGCCAATTGAATACAGATCAAAATAATCGAATGTAATTATGAAATTACATTACAATTGACTACGATGACGTAGTCGATTAAAAACGAACATGTTTTAAGTTTTAACTTTCAAGTTTTAACTTTAACAACGTTAAATGAAAATTTATGAATTTTTCGTAATATTTAAAAAAAATGTCACAATAAATTATATGTTTTACTGAAATCAAAACTATCGATGACTGTTATTGTGATATAATGAATATTGATATCCGAAACCATTGTAATATTTGATTCGATTATTTTTACACATTAGTAAAAGTATACAGGAATATTTTATCTGTGGTGACCTTTCCTTAATCCTTCACAATCCGCCATTATAAAAAAAAGTTTTGTTTACGTTGTTCGATTACAGTAAAAGTGGTGAAAGTATAATTCAAAGTATATATATATATATAATTCAAAGTATAATTCAAAGTATATATATATATATTTACTTCGGGGACTAAATGTATAGTGTAAGCATGCTTTGAGGACTTTTGTATAGTTTGGGGACAGGACTCGAAGTAATTACGTATACAACGGTTACTATGGGGTCAGAGAAATCTTTTATACAAAATTTTAGTAATCGTTTCTCAAATTTTTATACGCTACTATTTATATGCTCAAAAATCAATTTGGGATTGTGAAAAATCTAAGAAGTAAGCCTGTTAATTCATACTACTTTTATACATATTTGCTCTCAGGAATTCTTCAGAAAAAGAACGAAAAGTGTTCGTGGCATTACCATCAGGTGCACTGATGAGTTTGTTAGTAGTATAAACTCTACTAAACACAAACCTAGGGTGTAACCCCCTTTTTGTAACAACCTACTTATATAAGTCATGCAGAATTTATCATCCTAAAACCATCTCATCTCAAGTCCCAAATCATGCCTTGTATGTACATACATATCTCCCGAAAAGAAAGCATAGATTGAGCACATGTTTAAAGTTATAGCATAGTTTGAGGACATTTACGGAGAAGTCCAGAAATAATCTGCCAGCATGCTAGGAGTCCATTTCCTTTGACATCCAATCTTCATGAAATTTCTCCCCATGTTCATCACTGACTGCACCTAAATTGGAGGAAAATAAATTCAACTGTAAATGTAGAAAATGTATTTTCAGGGACATACCTACTTACTACCTACATCCTTATACCATTAAAGGCTTTGTTATTGGCGATGTGTAGTCATTATCTTCGAGACCGATGTAGTCAGAAGCAAAATTACCATCATGACGTTCTAAGCCACGAATATTTCAGCTCGAACATTCTTGCAATTTCTCTACTTTTATTCGTTCCAACTCTGTGGTCGGCATTTGAGGGCGGTGTCGCCAACGTTTTTATCTGGCAAATTACCCGAAAATTATCCAACCCTACGTTAGCGCCTCGGCACGGGTAGATTTCACGAATTTTTGTGTCACACGAATGAGACAATCTAAAAGTCGTGTATTTCGTGTGACGTGACATCGACCCCCATACTCTCGTGTCGATAACATTGTTTCGCAGTATTTCGTCGATTATTATAAAATCG
This sequence comes from Argyresthia goedartella, assembly GCA_949825045.1. Classification (NCBI taxonomy): domain Eukaryota; kingdom Metazoa; phylum Arthropoda; class Insecta; order Lepidoptera; family Argyresthiidae; genus Argyresthia; species Argyresthia goedartella. The sequence goes on along the minus strand of OX463812.1, from coordinate 7,827,787 downwards.
ATCATATCTATTTAAGGAAACTGTAGGTCTATAATTCTTATTACCCTATATTGTAACATTGTATTATATAAGAGACTGTTTGTTTCTAAATAAAGATAAATAAAGATAAATAATCCTTTCTTGCTGTTTCTGCCAAGTATACATGTGAATCTTTTTGTGACAGAACAAAGTGTTTGTCATAGAAAGATTATTTTCCAGACACTCTTCGGGAAGACCTAAGCCATTCTCGTTCACGTGTTCATCACCAAACTTGCCCAACACTTGATCATATCCATCTCGCTGCACTCCTACCCATGTATTAAAATGCCCCAGCATTATAATTATAACGTTCGCTTCGCACTTCAACAACACTTCTCGCAAATTTTCCCAAAACTCCTCGAACCGTTTTCAGTAGACCCTATCCGGGGCATACACGCCTACCACAAATAGTCGTATAAGCCCCACCCTGAGTCTTATCCAGAGGAATCTTGGATCTACATATATATACTCACTAACACACTGCGACATACGTTGCTAGAGGACAATTCCTATCTTTAAATTTCCTACCTCGGCCTCTGTAACCCCAGACCAGGCTGTAAAGTCAAGTCTCAAGTACCAATAATGTCACCAAAAATATCAAGTCCCTATCTATATACACATCTCCCGAAAACAAAGCATAGTTAGAGGACATGTTGAATGTTATAGCATAGATTGAGGACATTTACGGAGAAGTCCAGAAATAGACAGCCATGCCAATATGCTAGGAGTCCTTTTCCTTTGATATTGTTTCTCCATAGACGATACAATTTTCATGAAACCTCCCTATGTACATCACTGACTGACCCTAAATTAGGGGAAAATAAATCTAAGTGTAAATGTAGAAAATGCATTTTCAAGGACATACTTACTACCTACACCCTTAAATTATTTAAGGCTCTGTTGTTGGCGCTTTGTAATCATTATTTTCGAGATCAATGTGGTCAGAAGCAAAATCACCAAAATGACGTTCTAAGCTACGACTGCCCCGTTCAGTTCGAACATTCTTATCGCAATTTCTCTACTTTTTTTCGTTCCAACTTTGTTTTCCGCATATGAGGGCGATGTCGCCAACGTTTGAACCGAACATTTATCTGGAAAATTACCAGAAAATAATCCAACCCTATGTTAGCGCCTCGCCATGGGTCGATTTCACGAATTTTTGTGGCACATGAATGAGACAATCTAAAAATACATGTATTTTGTGTACAGTCATTTATTTGAGACGAATATCTCATTCGTGTGACGTAAAATTGACCCCGAATACTCACGTGTCGACAACTTTGTTTCTCAGTCTTTCGTCAACTATTACAAAATCGATCATGCTCTTGCTGTTTCTGCCATTCCAGTGTACCTGTGAATCTTTTTGTAACAAAACAAAGTGTTTGTCACAGAAATATTATTTTCCAGACACACTTCGAAAAGTCCTAAGTCGTTTACTCGTTTATTACCAAACTTACCCAAGACTTGATCATATCCATCTCGCTGCACTCCTACCCATGTATTAAAATCCCCTAGCATTATAATCCTCTCGTTTGCTTCGCACTTCAACAACACTTCTCGCAAATTTTCCCAAAACTCCTCTCGAACCGTTTTCAGTAGACCCATATCCGGGGCATACACGCCTACCACAAATTGTCGTATGAGCCCCACCCTGAGTCTTATCCAGAGGAGTCTTGAATCTACACATTCATACTCACCAACACATTGCGACATACGTTGGGAGAAAACAATGCCTACCTCTTTACATCCTACCTCGGCCTCTGTAACCCCAGACCAGAAGGCGGATAAGGAGCCATGGATTGTTGTTACTGACCCTTTCCTTTTAGTCTCGTTCATACAAGACACATCTATTCACTTTCTATCCATCATCTCACACACTTCATCAATCTTTTCATCCATCGCCCTCCACATATTCCACGTAGCAAAACGGGGGTGCCCAAATCCCACTTTTCACACACTTTTAGGTATACTCCGTAAATGTTCTCAAACTATACGTAGGTATCTAAGGTATTATGCAAAAATGTGATAATTTTTGGTCTTGATTCCCTATATAAAACAGATTACAATTAACAAGAAGAAAAGGTTCCTTCTTCTCCCCCAGTAGCTCACTGATATAATGAAGAGAAAGGCATTTTATCCTGTTTATCTACACACGTATCATAAACCCTCTTTACTGCGTTCAAAAACCGCACGTTAGGATCAGCATTATGTTAAACTACTTGGTAAAAACTCGTTTCGTATCTGGAAAACTACACATAATGGTCATTATGTGTAGTTTTTCTACATATAATGACATTCAAATTTCGAACGCCGACGCCCACCCGCGTGCCGTCCCTAGTTTGTCTGTGAAGTTGGTACTGACATTCAAATTTCGAACGCCGACGCCCGTCTGCGTGAAGTTGGTACTAAAGAACAAGCTAAACAATTGCAGAACCACAATGCCGGTCAAACATGCGGTTCCTGAACACATCAAAGAGAGCTTATGATATGTGTGTAGATAAACTAGTGTATGTAACTGTACATAATTAGGCATTAAAACTCTCGGGTGATATTATTATGAAAGTCGCCTTCGGCTCGTTTCATAAACCCACTCTCGAGTTTTAATGCCCTCCATTATGCAGCAGTCACAAAAACTACTATTATCTACACATGTATCATAAACCCTCTTTACTGCGTTCAAAAACCGCACGTTAGGATCAGCATTATGTTAAACTACTTGGTAAAAACTCGTTTCGTATCTGGAAAACTACACATAATGGTCATTATGTGATGTTTTTCTACATATAACGACATTCAAATTTCGAACGCCGACGCTCACCCGCGTGCCGTCCCTAGTTTGTCTGTGAAGTTGGTACTGACATTCAAATTTCGAACGCCGACGCCCGTCTGCGTGAAGTTGGTACTACAGAACAAGCTAAACAATTGCAGAACCACAATGCCGGTCAAACATGCGGTTTCTGAACACATCAAAGAGAGCTTATGATATGTGTGTAGTTAAACTAGTGTATGTAACTGTACATAATTAGGCATTAAAACTCTCGAGTGATATTATTATGAAACTCTCGAGTTTAAATGCCCCCCATTATGCAGCAGTCACATAAACTATTATTATGTTACATATATTAAAATTTTCCATTTTATCAAATCCATTTTAATTAAATATTGGCCGTTATGATAGAAATGGCCTTTATGCAAATACTACGGCAGATAAACGTGTTTGATTTCAACATGCAGGGTGTTGATTTATTTATTTGACTTCATCTCGGAACTAATCAATCATGCTCATGAGTCAAGATCACTTCAAGTCTAGAATATATGAGTTTTAGAGCATTTACGGAAAATTATTCGGAATTCGACAATTTATAAATACGTAGGTAATAGCCGAATTGCGTCACCTATTTGATTTACTTCCTAAATGTATATTTTGAGGTCTTGTCTCCGTATTAAATGCTACATTCATAAAAATGCACGTTTGTGTGTGTCTAAATTTACCTACTGTTTAATTTAAGGACATGGACTTCGAAACATACGCTGTGTCTCTAAAGTTTCGAAACATACTTTGTATACTAAAAGTGTAATAACTTGGGTAAATGGTTCATATAAATAAAATATAGTTGATCATATCCCTTCGGCCACTTTCGAAACCAAAATTATTATTCTTTATAAAACAGAATTATTATTCTTTATTCGAAAGCAGGTTTCCTAAAAACAAAAATAATTCGGTTTTCTAAACTGTTTTTAACTATTTTTACCTACCTAGCGCGCTTTTTTCAGCATTATGTGACCGTGGTTCTTTCAGACCCCAGAGGTCAATCGACGTTGAGCAGAACCACGCTCTTGGCTACCAAATGTCAAAGAAACCCCTCAGGGCAGGTCTCCTCGGCGGGCGCATAGACTTTGGAAGTCTAATTCCCCAACGTGTGGGTCTCCAACGGGCGGTGAGATACCACGCTCTAATCTTATTGACTATACCTTGGGTGTGTGCCCGGCTGTGATGACGACCTCCTTCCCAGCTAGATACCAGACGCGCGCGTCTCGGTGATTCCCAATCCTTCACTGAAGGAGGTTCTCCGCGTCTCCTTGCCGACAGCAGTGACACACTGTTCCACTTAATTCTAAACTCACGGACCTCCCAGCGAGGTTTCGAAGGCACGTGCGACCGTTCACATTTCGTGCGCTGAGGTCGGTTCCCGAGTTCCGATCTAATGTCTCTCAGTGCAAGGCTAACCTAAGGCGCAACCTTGGGGTTATGTCTAAATCCACTCGAGGGTCCGCAAGCTATTCCGTAGCTTAAAATAACGCAGACTAATTAGACTGACCTTAGATTTACAAAAGTGGCCAAAGAGGATCATAGATGTTTTTTTTTTCTCCATGTATATGTGAATTAAGTGTTTGACTTGTGCATTACTTTTGCCTACTAACAATAAATGTTTTGAGCATTGACCAATTTTCTCTATGAAACCGATTTGATCAGAGCAACTTTATTGTTTACTCTAAATGGCCCAATATGTATGTATGAAGTTGTTTAGAATGATGTCCTAACAACCACTTAAAGTAGGACTACACATTTCTGTTACACCCTGTACGTCAGATGCAACTGACTGGTTAAAGTGGCCTCTCGTACTTATCTTTCAAACAGACTAGCTGACTAACAAGCTGTGCTCAATTTCTACCGATCGGGTATGCTGCTCTTGTATTTTACGAAAGCGCGACATCTATTGTGTCCTATGATAAATTAGTAATATACATAAGTGCATAGCGTCACGCCTCTGCTGCAGCGTACACGGACCACAAAGCGCCCCCCCTCCCCCCACCCTCATTCCTTTGCTCTTCTTATATATTATATGGCGGCCACGCTAAACGCCACCAGTAGCGGCTACACGCTACAAATCGTCGCTGCTCGCTTCTCGTCGAGACCGGCCTCTCTCCCGAGCTTCAGTCAACCCGTTAGAAAGAAATGCGAGGCATAGGCAGAAATACGTGTCCTTTCATCCTGTTATAATACAGATTAAAGGACACGTGTCCATACAGATATAGTTATCAATGTGATACCGTTTATAGCAGGTTTTTTCAAAAACCCAACAGATGGCGCTTTAGACTAGGCTCCATTTTTTACATAAATTAGATAAATGTTTTAAGTATGGATAGATAACACTTAAACAAACAAAAAATGATTATTGCTATGTAACCCAAAGTGTCGCCAACGTGACGTCGTTTAAAATATTACCAAACAATTTTTGTTTGTTTAAGTGTCCTCTGCCCCAATTTATAACATTCAACATTTCATAATTACTTTCCGCGTCGAAGACCATTATGAAACTAACGGCAATGAAGGGTTAAAAAAAGAAGCAGCCACCGACCACTTATAAAGACCACTGACCACAAGTGGCTGCAGACCTGCTTCAGCCACTTGTGGTCAGTGGACGCCACAAGTGTCGGCGTTTTCTGTCAGTTTTCTAACGATTATTGTGATATCTGAAATGTAATATACAATGACTAATACATTATCTTATCTTATCTTATCAGGCATGTCTTTGAGTGTCCATTAAATTTCAAGTTGTCGGTTCTGCATCTGGGTCTGAGAGGCTTTATAACTCCACGTCACTGGGGGGGGAGCTGGTATTAACCACCCGCAGTGAGGGTCTTAAATAGGTGATATTTGTCTTGATATTTTAGCGACATTATAGTTTGGGAGCTCGCATCAGCTCCTGAGGCTCGTGGATCGGTAAAATAATCAACTTGGTCCGTGATGGTAAAGATTTTGAATACAACCATAATCAATAAATAAATGTAGCCCATTAATGTCCATACCGAGGGCACAGGACTTTACCCGGATATGAGTAAGATTAAGCCATACTCCACCACGCTGGCTCAATGCGGGTTGGTGGAGGGGTTTTACGACCACTACCACGTAGCGGTAGTAACCGGGACCTACAGTTTAACGTGTCATCCGAAACACTGAACGTCCGATAATTTACTTAGGATAAATTAATTATCTTATTGGTACATGGTCAGGATTCAAACCTGCTTCTCCTGTGTTCAAGCAGGCGTGAAACCCATTAGACGACGGAGCTTTTAATACGGAGCAGAACCATATTTAAAAAAAAAAAATGGTCAATCGCTGTGACAGGCGAAAATTGTGCGTCTTTAGGGTTCCGTTCCGGTGACAAACGGGACCCTATTACTAAGCCTCCGGTGTCCGTCCGTCCGTCACCGGGCTCTATCGGATCAACCGAAATAGGTAGAGAGCTGAAATTTTCACAGAATGTGCATTTCTGTTGCCGCAACAGCAACACAATAACGAACTGCATGCAATTTTGAAAATTAAAGGAGGTCCCCATACAAGCGACTGTTTTTTTTTTAAATCCCTGCCCCTGCGAAATACCTCATAACATCATGGTTCACCATAAATGTCGCTGATAACATTGAGATGGCTCAGTCGGTTTCGTATCGGTTTCGCAACCTTGAAGTTCCGGGTTCGATTCCCAGAGAACACATATTTTGTTTTGGTTTTATTTTTTAGGATTTAGTGCTTTTTTTCTTACACGATGATACGGAACCCTTCGTCTGCGCGTCCGACCCACACGTGACCGATTTTTTTATTCATTTTTCGAAATTTATATTTCTTAATTTTAAACAAACAGGTTATATAATTTGAATACCAATTTTTTGACACAATAACTATGTCAATTTTCTTTTTATATCCGTTATCTCGTATACTTCAATTTGTCAATATCCCCTATTTACACTTATTGTTTTTCTAGCAGTGTAAATGACACAGCGAAGAAACTCTTTGCAGTAAAGTAAGTTGTTTCGATTTTGAGTAATGTGTTTGTTGTTGTATTGACGACCTCTTAGGCGCTGTGGTTGTGGCTCTGCCACATGCGAGAGGTCCCGGGTTCGATCCCTTGCTGGGGATAAAAAAACAATCTTCAGGTCTTCGATGTTCATAAACTGTGTCATGTCGTTGTTTCGTGTTCCCATGACACAGGGTATTCTAGTGTCTAAATGTTTATGATTATAATGCTTTTTGTTTTTCTGAGCAAAAAACGAGACAACGAATATAATGTAAGGTTGTTTGAGACATTATTAAAAACAACGTTCACTGAGTAATAGATAATTTTTCACTTCTCCGTACAAAATAGGTATCCATAGATTAGATGCTTAGAAAACGTTTGATTTAATTATCTACCAACGGTCGAGAGAGTTGGAACAAGTTAGCCACGCAAACGTCTTCGGCAAGTTTCATTGAGATATTACAGTATGCTTGTTAATACCATATCCACGTACAAATATATCCCGATAGCCTCAAATCAGAGCCACCTGAGCAAGCATCAAGAGATAAGTTTGACGTTTATTGAACTGAATGATTGTCACCACAATCTAATCCCATATGCAATTGCAAATCATTTTTTGCAATTGCTAATATTCCTTAAAGGCTCAAAGAGCCCAAGGCTTATATCAAATTATGGCCTTTGAGCAATTTAAAAACCATGTAAAAGCGACTTTGCCATAAAAGGGATATTACAATGTTCAAGATTACTTCAACAACGGGATTGTATGGGGTTAATCTAACTCAACACAGAACTTGGTGTTAATAATTTTGTAATTATTATTCCTGCTTATTAATTATAATTAAATCCTATTATAATAGTTGTATATTTAAACACAACCAATTTTTAAAACTGATCTAAAAATCAATCTGTGGGAGTTTCCTTGCCCTTCTTCTTCTGTGGGAGAGAAGAGAGGTGTAGAGAAGAGGCAAAAATTGAAGTTTGACAGTAATAAAGACATATTAATTTTGAATTTTGAAATTCATGATAGGCACATTGTACATCTAGATAAGCTGTAAGACACAAATAGATAGAGGGCAACTTATAAAAAAATAATAAGAGAAAGACTGGTACTAACTTAGATTTTTTTTTAAGGAATACTACTACCACGACCAGCAAGAATAGTCTAACTCAGCAGATCTAACAAGTCTCCCAGAAATCTCCGCCTTTTATCCCAGCGACAAAATTGCATAATAACACCAAAACCACGGGTGGCAGGGCAACAAAGACGCGGGTAACAAAGTAACAAAACAGATGGAGAAACGTCATTACCTCACCCCTCTCTTTCCCCTCAAGTCACGGCGTCGAAACAGCTAATAGGGTCGCAAATTCGATATCAGAATAAGCCGGTAAAGCTGGAAAGTGAGTTAGCCCCGCGAACGTCTTTCGCCAGTTTCATTGAGTTATTTTTAATTAAGAGAAGTTAGGAGCGGGGTATCAATTAGGCGCGGCGATTATAGCGCGTGCATCGCAGGGGTTAAGGAGTTGGAGGATTATGAGAATCCTTTATAGACTTCAAGTGTCGGTTGTAACCCTTTTGTACGAATGCACAGACTAATGTTCAATTTAAGTATCGCTTAAATTTCTTCCTGACGCTTGCAGTTCCCGAGAGAGAGACAGCGACAGCAGGAGTTTGAGTATTCGTCAAATTTGCAACATCCGTTTAGCCATGCATATTTAGAAGTTCTTCTGAAATAACAGTTCTCAATAACAGTTCTTTTAAAGTATATCCTCAACAAAGTTTGTAAGAATGGAAAGTAACTCTTTCACGCTTAGCCTACAATAATATCTAAAAGTACTGAGGCTCAATCCTATTATGGGAAATCGACTATCGGCATATCGATTGCTCCGAAGGGCGCAAAATGCCGTATTTGGCAGTCGTTCTCCAAGCAAAATAGGCGCCGCCGACAAGCCATACACGAGATTTTGCACCCTTGAAAAAGGGCCGCCGGAACATATGTTCATATTTTAGTACCGATAATTTTGCGCTTGTGGCAGTACTATTAAGTATTTCTTGTGGGGAATGTTACTTTTTTATTATTGTACTTTGATAATGGGCAACACTATTCAGACTGTCTTGTCTATGTCCTAACTGTGCTCTATACTCTCGTGTGTGAGAAAACATGAAAGATCGATGAGCTCTAGTAAAATGTATTTGTCCAAATAAAAGCCTGAAAGTCTAATCCTAGATTATTATTTCTATTAACAGGGATGATGATCAGGGATCAATTAGGTGAACTCTGCAAAAGAGACGAGTAGCTGACCAGGCTATACGTGCATATTAAAATAGTGCACAACTTGGATCCGTAACACAACATTTACATTTTTGTAATGGTGTCCAAATACTATAAAATTTCAATATATTCTGTCACTGCCCATTCTAAGAATTTAATTCAATGGCACCTATAACCGCCTTTTCCTCTTCTTGGTAGAGCTGGTGTAGTTGGAGGCAAAGAGTTTCATTTATCTGAGGTTAGGTCCTAAACACGTTACGTGATCTTTCAAAGAAACTGGCAAAATTAACCTCAAATGAGGTTGGCACGCCATAAGTAATAAGAGGAAGTAGATATATTTTGACGACTTACACCAGCGCCATCTGCAATGATCTTTTGAGAGTAGTTGCCATTTCAATGATGTAATGTTTTGTGTTATTAGTTATTAGACTGTTAACTATTTTGTGGAGACTGTTACAGCAAAAAAGTCACCGTGTGCATTTTATAATTGAAGCTTAATGTTTTGGGTTCCGTTATAAAATATTATGAAGAACAAATCGTCACAAAAGGCGTGTGCCGGCCCGTACGCCCCACGCAGATGTGCGGAAATATCTCATCATGTACTATGTCTTATGTACGTCATTAATAACATGTACCAACCTAGTATTTATATACTAGGTTGGTATTGATAGGATATTGCCACACTGTCGGCAAAGTGGTGACGCCGACAGTGAACATCGAGCAACCTTCGGTAAAATCTTGGTCGAAATGAAAGATTTAGCTGGATTAGCCTTCAAGAATGTTCCCGCCGTGGAGACTCAGGCGCCCAGAATACTGCATCATGTTGCCAAAATGTCGGTAAAATAGTTGCTGCCTTCGGTCGCATATCCCAAGCCAACAAAACAGCAGTGTAAAATACGCACCATACTAGCAACCTAATAACCTCAACTGTGGACCACAGGTCAATGATCGGTTGATAGCGAGTAATGAAGACAACTCACCACATAAGATCCAAATGACGTCGAAAGCCAAGAAGAAAGAAGAGTAAAGAACAAGCCAAACCTAACAGCAACGACATATATCAACGTCCAAGAACAGCCAAACGTTCCATAGCCAGAAGCAATCATCGTCATCATCATCGTTCATCACATCGAGCATCTTGTCATGATAGAGTTAAACTACACTAGCACATGGAGAGGTCTATCCATGAACGCTGGCCATACTCCGTATTTCAACATCAGAGCGACATTTATAATAACACTACATCATTCCCACAAGACCAGACACTGAAGATTGCCTCCCAGATAATTCAATTCAATTCAATTCAATTAATGCGACGGGCGAGTACAGGTAAAGGTTGGTGCGCGACGCGCGAGTTGCCAGCAGTGCGCGAGCGCGACTACCCCGCAGCCTCATGTATGCGTCGGGCACGAACATTCGCAAACACCTTTGGAGAAGCTCTGTACAGTCGAGTTTATTTCTAAGGATGTTCATTACAAAATTAAAAAGAGATATTGACCTTCTCAGTTCTAATGACTCATACCCCAGATGACCTTGCAGAAATCGTGTACATATATGGGTAATATCCTTTTTGTAGAGACTGCGTAGAAATCGTTTCTGTACTTGCTCCAGCATGAGAATATATTTACGCTCATGCGGAGACCAGACCGCTGCATTCGTTTCCACTATGCTCCTCACCAAGGCCTCGTACAGAGCGCGTGTAGCCGCGAGTGTGAGTGGCGCCGCGTTACGCAGTACGAACCCTAGCCTCTGGAACGCCTTAGCGGTGAGCTGCTGCACGTGCGGCCGGAACGTGAGCTGCGCGTCGAACAGCACGCCGAGGTTATGAAGAGAAGAATAGAATAGAATAGAATAGAATATGCGTTTATTCAAGCGTCACAATACACAACACACAGCACAAAATAGGAATATACAAAAATAGGAATACACATGGACAACAACAAAAGTGGGTTTATTATGTGATGTAAATGGCTTCTTAAGAAAACAGCGTAGTGTGCTGGTTGTATACGGCGACGGTGATACGGCTCCGGCTCAGCATTATGCTACAGGGCCTACAGGAGGACCTGAAGCGCTGGTATTCTGTCGGAACCGGTGTGACTGAGTGTGTTGTTTTGTACGGTGTTGATTAGACTACGTAATATGCATTGGTAGGAGATATAAACAATAAATAGCATAATATAAATGTAGGGTAAATGAGTATAGAGTTTGTGTATATGAGTATAGAGAAGAACAACTACGTCATCATTGAGGAACAGGATATCCAGTACCTGATAGAATGCACAATTACAAGCGAAGAGCACACAGTCATAACTGATGACGGCTACATTTCTGACGTAGCACGCGAGAAACGTTAATTAAAGAGTAAGCAAATGGGCTGAAATTTTCTATGAAACATAATATGTAACTGCTTTGCTTTGCTGCTTAATTTATAACACGTCATGTAGAATATTGAATTTTTCGTTAAGTTTTGTATTTTTTAAGTCATTTTTTTTTTGTAAAGGATAGACTATCTGTGCCGGTCCGTACGCCCGTCATATATATGCTGAAATATCTCATCACGTACTATCTCTTAAATACATCATTAATAACATGTACCAACGTAGTATATAAGCTAGGATTGTATTCCAATCAAATAGACAAGTCTTTAACTGAGCATGTAGTGCCAGCCTTTTACTCCCTGCCAACCTGTCGGCAAAGGCGGATGTGAGATGTAGCAGCGATTATCTATCTCTGACAGACTGACATTGCAACATGGAATTTGATTGCAATTTTGAAATACAATAACTGTCAAACTAGCGCTTAGTTCATTCAAATCTTTCAAAAAAATCTCGCAATCGCAGTCAAAATGTTCTCTGAAGGCGTTTGCCATTCTACAAAATCTCAATTTGATTGCGATTCGCATTGATAGCAGATGTAGAGAATCGAACTACAGGAACGAAAATAGTATTACTCATGTACGCATCTGTCTCTTCTGGCAGTGTAAAGTAAAATCTGATTTGGTTACAGAATCATTTTAATAAAAGGCGAATAGAAAGTTCCCTATCTTTGAGCAAAAATATTATGACATTTATTTCTACTTCATCACAAAATTTCAGAACAAAATTGCGCTTCATTATAGTGTAAGTATTTTGCGAATAAATTGAATTGACACCTGAGAAAGGATTGAGCGGTTCCGGGTTCGATTCCCAGGTGTGGAGGAAGAAAAAATCATATCTAGGTCTTGGATGTTTATATGTGTAACGTTGCTGTTATTGGTTCCCACAAAACTGGGTATCCTAGTGTGGGGCCAGAAGCAATTAATGTGCCTGTATATAAATCTATGTTTATGTTTTGGACATTGCTATCGGTGCGTAAGCAGTGATTCTTATTGCAGTTAGTCAAATAGTTGGCGAATTTTCTACCGCTTTCGGCCACAGGACACGTAGGTATTTACGTTTCCGGAGCATCTGTATGCTAATGGAATGTGCGAGTGGGGTTGATTTCGGGCAACGCGTTTCCGCCACTTTTGTACGCTTTTCGCTGCGCCGAAAGGTGAGAATGGTGTGGGTGAAATTGGTACGCGTGCCTACACATCAAATTGGCATCGAATGAATGCCTCTAAAAGGTGGCCAACCAATAAATTTGGGCTGTGCTATCAAATGAACACGTAGTTTAAATTCATAGCCCACATATATTTTTATCTTTTCTAATCTCACTGAAGGATCTTTTATTTGTTGTTGTTACGAAAGTTTTACTCTTTGCAGCTCCGTAAGTAACATTTTATTTATACAGCATGAAAAAAACATTTTCCCGCGTCCCGTCCGTCCGTAATGTTTGTGTTTGTGATTTCGTTGCTGGTTTTTAACACCACGGAAGTTGCCTTCAGAAAAAGTTATCTTCCCTGTTGTAGAGACGTAACGGGCCTCGGAGGCCTGACTTGCCTTACTCAAAAAACTGTAGCATAAAAGTGGCGGCAAGGTATCTTTTCATTGGCGTATCTCTATGTTGTGGCACTTTAACAAAATACTTCATGGCTAGATCTTTGATAGCTGTAGATGTATGCCCACATTGCCGCGCTAAGGTTAATAATGAAAAGGCATATATTAAAACTCTAAACAAATGATCCCCGATGTTTTATCAAAAAACACCGACTACAACTCAGAATTTACCCAGAAAACAAAATTAAATTTGCAAGCTGTTTAACTACTTATGTAAAACCGTTATACTAAGTGACTATTTGATATCTGAATGTAAACTTTACAATTATTTTTTCAAACCTTTCATTCGGAAAAGTAAGTTTTGCTCCACGACGAGAGGGAGCAAAATGCTACTTTTCTGTTCAAGCTACTTTTTTAATTTATTCATTGGCACGCAGCTTGCAATGTGCCAATTGAATACAGATTAAAATAATAGAATGTAATTATGAAATTACATTACAATCGACAACGATGACGTAGTCGATTAAAAACGAACATGGTTCAAGTTTTAAGTTTAACAACGTTATATCAAAATTTATGAATTTTTCGTAATATTTAAAAAAATTACACAACAAATTATATGTTTTACTGAAATAAAAACTATCGATGACTGTCATTGTGATATAATGAATATTGATATCCGAAACAATTGTAAAAGTACACAGGAATATTTTATCTGTGGTGACCTTTCCCTAATCCTTCACAATCCATCATTATATAAAAAAAATGTTTTCGAAAACGTTGTTCGATTACTGTAAAAGTGGTAAAGTATTGTTTTTTTTTTAGAGCAATTTAAATTTTCCTCATAGTCGGTGTGAAAAGTTGAATGGTTCACTCAGGAGCAAAATTATTTTCGTCATGGGCGTTAGCGCTTGAATCCTTCGTTACGCTCAGGATTCTATCGTAGAATCCTTCCCTTCACTCTGGATTCAATTTACCGCCCTCGCCGTAAATACATAAATACGTAAATACACATTTCGCTCCCTTGTGACACAAATAACTATATTAACTACACAAACTTAAACCCTGAACTTTACTTGAACCACGCGCCTATTATTTTTTGGGGCTTATAAGTTTTGATAATGAAAACGCCATTAAATTAATCATTATTCTCCCATAGTAACTTGTAATCAGCTGATCGGGTCAAAGTACTGAGGGACGAAAAATATTTTTTCACACCTTTCATTCGGAAAAGTAAGTTTTGCTCCACGACGAGAGGGAGCAAAATTCTACTTTTCTGTTCAAGCTACTTTTTTAAATTATTCATTGGCATGTAGCATTTACGCAATATGCCAATTGAACACAGATCTTAATAAAATAATCGATTGTAATTTCATCGTAGTCGATTAAAAACGAACATGTTTCAAGTTTTAACTTTAACAACGTTGCATGAAAATTTATGAATTTTTCGTAATATTTAAAAAAAATGTCTCAATAAATTATATGTTTTACTAAAATCAAATCTATCGATAATTATTATTGTGATATAATGAATATTGATATGCGAAACCATTATAATATTCGATTCGATTATTTTAACATATTGGTAAAAGTACACAGGAATATTTTATCTGTCGTGACCTTTCTCTAATCCTTCACAATCCGCCATTATAAAAGTTTTGTTTACGTTGTTTGATTACTGTAAAAGTGGTGAAAGTATAATTCAAAGTACAGTTATTTAATTTTTTAAGAGCATTTAATTAAAATGTTCATCATAGTCAAGTCGGTGTGAAAAGTTGTATGTGTCACTTAGGAGCAAAATTATTTTCGTCATGGGCGTTAACGGTTGAATCCTTCGTTACGCTCAGCATTCTAACTTAGAATCCCTCGATACGCTCAGGATTCTATCGTATAATCCTTCCCTTCACTCTGGATTCAATAAACCGCCCTCGCCGTAAATACATCATTTTTCTCCCTTGTGACACTTAACACAAATAACTATTTCACACCTTTCATTCGTAAAAGTAAGTTTTGCTCCACGACGAGAGGGAGCAAAATGCTACTTTTCTGTTCAAGCTACTTTTTGAATTTATTCAATGGCATGTAGCATTTTCGCTATGTGCCAATTGAACACATATCTTAATTTTAAAATAATTGACAGTAATTTCTTCGCAGTCGATTAAAAATGAACATGTTTTAAGTTTTATATGAAAATTTATGAATTTTTCGTAATATTTAAAAAAAATGTCACAATAAATTATATGTTTTACTGAAATCAAAACTATCGTTGACTGTTATTGTGACATATTGCATTTTGATATCCGAAACCATTGTAATATTCGATTCGATTATTTTAACACATTGGTAAAAGTACACAGGAATATTTTACCTTTCCCTAATCCTTCACAATCCGCCATTATAAAAAAAAAAGTTTTGTTTACGTTATTCGATTACTGTAAAAGTGGTGCACGTATAATTCAAAATATTTATGTAGGTATATTTTTAGAGCATTTAATTTAAATTTTCCTCATGGTCGGTGTGAAACTTTGTATGTGTCACTCAGGAGCAAAATGATTTTCTTCATGGGCGTTAACACTTGAATCCTTCGTTACGCTCAGGATTATCCTTCCCTTCACTCTGGATTCAATGTACCACCCTCGCCGTAAATACATCATTTTGCTCCCTTGTGACATAAATAACTATTAATTTGCTACCATATGTTTCTTTGGGAAAGTCGTTCATAATGATCGTTGCTATAATTCCACAAAATATGGTCAGCTATTTAAATGTCACCTTGTATATAATTTTCGTTAAAACAGATAAGAAAAAATAAATTTAGCTATACTAGTAGCTTTTTAGGAATAGGAATAATATAAGGCAACAAATATAATGATCACCAAAATATTTTTTTCCTACCCAAAATGGATAAATGAACACCAAAAGTTGCAAAAAATATCAGGGCAAAATCTTGCGGTAGCTTAGGTGAAGGGTAAAGGGGGTGAACGAAGCGAAGCCCCCTTTATCCTTCGTGTTAGATTGAACATGTAAGAACAACAAAAAATACTTAAAACATAAACTTAAGTATACAAAACATAAAAAGAAGTTTCGTGATCATTTATCCAAACACAATTTGGTGGACATTTATATGGATGGGGAACTTTGAGTGTAAGTCAGTATTTTAGTTTGAATAAGAATATTTTTATATAAAAACGGAATTTGTTTTCGAAAAGCCAGATATTTGTCGTAAACTATGTAAGAAAGATAACCTTGTTTTCATAGGCTTTATGATTGTGTTGGTGGGTTTTGTTTTGATAACCAAATGGTTTATTTGTAGAGTAGTCAGTTTTTTGGTATACGGTAGGTTAATCAGGAAAGATAATTCGTTTGCATAATTTTACTTTGAGCTACAGTTAAATATTCCCCTAATAAAAATTTTGTGCTATCGCCAAAAAATTTACGTTTGCCGGGGCTTGCGGCTTTTGAGAGTTGGGCACACCATGACACGCATATATTTAAATCAGGCATTAAGCCACTTACCGACAATAGTAGCGAGTATGATAATCGCCAGCACGACGGAGGTGACCGCCATGACGACAATACTCTTGACATCGGCGTCGGTTGTGTTGGTAGCACTGCTGTTGACGGCGCTGGCGTTGCACCCCCACGCCACCACATCCGCCCAGGTGCAGTTGACTGCGTCGTACCATTCCGTGGTCGGGTGAGTGATGTCATCTGGAAGGGATTTTGGATTTAGAACGTCTTAATAGTGGAGTATTAGTAAGAAGGTAACAGCAAAGAGTTCTGTGGTCGGGTGGGTAATCTGCAAGAGGCGATATTTGAATTAAGAACGTTATACAAAATACTAGAGCTGTAAAAATAGGGAAATAGCAAAGAGTTTAATGCTGTGGTCAGGTGAGTAATGGATGGAGGGAGATTTGAATTTAGAACGTCATAATATTACAGCTGTAGTATGAAGGAAATATCAAAGAATTTGGTTTCGTGGTCGGTTGGGTGACGTCATCTGGATGGGTGAAGATTTGAATTTAGATCTTCGTAATGACTGAGCAATAGTAACAAAGAAAGAGCTAATTGTATGAGCATCTGTATTATAGTAGTTTATTAGACTGCTACATAATGGAGGGCATTAATACTCGAAGGCGAGTTTCATAATAATATCACTCGAGAGTTTTAATGCCTAATTATGTACAGTTACATACACTAGTTTATCTACACACATATCATAAGCTCTCTTTGATGTGTTCAGGAACCGCATGTTTGACCGGCATTATAGCTCTGCAGTGTTCTGTCGCCTGCATGAAGTTCTGTAGTACCAACTTCATGCAGGCGGGCGTCGGCGTTCGAAATTTGAATTTCAGTACCAACTTCACAGACAAACTAGGGGCGGCACGCGGGCGGGCGTCGGCGTTCGAAATTTGAATGTCAACACCAACTTCACAGACAAACTAGGGGCGGCACGCAAGCGGGCGTCGGCGATCGAAATTTGAATGTCATAATATGTAGAAAAATTACACATTATGGTCATAATAATTTTTCAGATAAGAAATGAGTTTTTACCGAGTAGTTTAACATTATGCTGATCGTAACGTGCGGTTTTTGAACGCAGTAAAGAGGGTTTATGATACGTGTGTAGATAAAAGAGTTAAAATAACAACCAAAGCTTTAACCTAAATTAAAGATAAAAGATTTGAACCGCGTCACCAAAATATGGGGTAAAAATCCTATATCTGTCATGTTATTTACGATGCCACAATTAAAATGACATCGTCTACATCGCGATAACGATCAGGCATAAAAGGGTTTTTATTTTGAAAAGGGTGAAAGGGTGATATTGCAAAATTATCTCAACCCGCTGATGAGGATAGTAAAATCTCCTATGGAATAACTGACGAATTGTGGGCACAATTGTGCCGCTGCCGCACGGAATGAGAAAAGGCGTGACACTTTGTTATGTGTTGTTTGTTATACTAAAACACTAAAACCCTCATATGTAGTACCTATCCATTATTCAGTCAGGTCCAAAAGTACCCCTTTGGACGACGGGGCACACGTATAGTTTTAGTTTAAACTTATTTTACTGAAGTTATAAAATGCATTTTATTTTATAACTTCACTAAAATGATCAATAAAATGTAAAATTATCAATCAGTGCTCGATGATCAATCAGTGCTCATATTCCTGTGTACTTTTACAACAACTTTTTTTTTGTTAATACTCGTAGCAAGTTCGGATTATCGGATTATCAGATTGTAGCTAGACCGAGGCTGAAATACTAAGTTGCGCCCCAAAAATAAAATAAGAGTCAGAAAAATAAAAACCGGCCGAATTGAAGTGGGATTGGGCCGGTCACGACTGGTATGCAACTACACCATTGCGCCAAAAGAAATTAACATCTCTCTGGATCCCAAATTCAAAACAAAGACGCGGTCTCTCCAGCAAACGATGGAGTCACGAGTTGAGGGACCACAACAAGAACTGGTGGGAAATAGCCCAGCTACGTGAAGGGTGGAATAGGGGATGAGAGGTCTTTTCCCAGCAGTGGGAAGATCTTGCGTGCATGAGCATCTGAGAGACGTAAAAAGAGTTGTTAAAGCATTCTTAGTTAATATACAGGTGACATTTAGTTAGCTCATCATATTTTGGGTCTGATATATATATATAACTTTCACCAAAAAACATATGGTCGCAAATGAAAAAAAAAGGCCCTCAGTACATTGACCCAATCAGCTCATTACAAGTTACTATGGGAGACCGAAATTTTGTTTTCGTTTGCGACCATATTTTTTCTGATTTTCTTTTCATTCCCCAAAATATGGCCGGCTAATTAAATGTCACCATGTATTTTCTGTAATTCTTTCAAGATATTAATTTATTAATGAATAAAAACAATTTAATAGGATAAAATACTTTAATATCTCTCAATCATCATAATGAAATAATAATAATATAATGAAACTAGTAATTGTATTGATATTTAAATATTACTTATTATTGTAAATTTTATTTTGTAAAAATAATAAATATGTAAAGATACCTACTTACTTAGTTATTAAGATAAATTGCAAAGCCCTTACAGGGCGCTACATTGTCATCTAACATCCTGTAGCTATATACAAATATGTTACTATAGTACTATAACAATGTAGAAAGCAATAAATAAAATGAATTGAATTGAATATAAGTATCCAACTAAAATTATTTATGTGAAAGTAGCGATGTTTGGATGTTTGTGTGATAGTGCCTCAATCAAGCTAAATCGGTTGAAAGGATGTAAATGAAATTTAGTATAGAGATAGTTTATGAGCTAGATTAACCGGATATTAGGATACCGTACTTTTTGTCTGACTACACCAGAAGGAGGGTAACGTTATCACGGTAAATGATGATTTAGGAATCGCAGATGAAGCTGCAGGCATCAGCTAGTTGTCTTATAAATTAAAATAAAATTTAAAGTATTTAGGTTAGTACTGAGTTAGTACCTAAATGATGATTCTGCCTATGTGCGCTTTCTGCGTCGCCTTTTTATTCACGTTGGAGGCGGGTCGATCACATAGTAAATCCCGCGTGAGTGATGAAATCCGCATGACGTCACTCCCCGTCCCGCGTGACAAACACGCACGACACTGAAAGCACACTTAATTCCGTGCGTTATGAAATCCACGTGACACTGAAAACGCCGTTACGTCATTTTAAAAAGTCAGTATTTTATCGCACATCAAAAATACTGATTTGCACAGCAAAAACACTTTTTATGTTTTAAATATTTTATGTGTACTCAAAGTTATGTTTTAAATATTTTTTGTTGATCTTGCATGTTCAACCTAACACGAAGGATAAAGGAGGCTTCGCTTCTCTCACCCCCTTTACCCTTTACCTAAGCTGCCGCAGTATTTTTCCCTGATATTTGCTGTGCAAATCAGTATTTTTGATGTTCAGTTTAATATTTCCCTTTTAAAAATCTCTTCCTGAGTCGGCCGGCGTGTTATTGCAACAGCATGCGAAAGGCCGGCACAGCGAGCATGAGCTCTCCTGGTGAATTTACAGCGCCATACCTCTAGGCACTTGTGTTGAGCCTTGCATGAGGTCGGGAATAGTTCGTGGAATGTAATTATCGAGGTGTGTTGAACTAGTATTTGTGGTTATTGGAATATCTAGCTGAAAGGTAATTGTGTGAAATACTCACTCTCATCGCTTAATAAATAACCCCGTTATGACCTTAGCCTTAGCATAACTAATCAGTAGGGCGCCGACCTTTTGAAAGACTGTCCTATTTGTGTGGCCGAATCTGCCAATTTCACTGACAGGATTTTTGGGGAGGCCTTTTTGGATTCTAATTAGAATGTCTCGTATTCTGATCAGAATCGTATTATTTTCTTTATCTAATAAGAATCTAAAGGAAACATTTATATGGATACATAGTAATTTAGATTGTTTTTAATCATATAAGTATCTAGACTCTTATGTTGTAAATGTGAGCAGCCAGTGATCACAACACAGGCATTTTACGAAAAATTAAATTGACGAAAAAAAGGTTTCCAAACTTTATTTTGTGATATGTTTAATCGAAGGACTTGCTGCGAGGATGTCAAATATAATTTTTACCTAAACCTGAAATGCTTAGTAAAAAAAATAAGAATATAAGAAAAAAGACCATTCTCCCCCCTTGTCTCAGAAACGACCGAGGTGACCCAAAAAAAAATTAAGGAAATACTTAATAAAGGTCTTTACTTAAACATTGCAGGAAAAATATAAAGAATGATAGTATGAAATTAGTCGCACGAATAAATTTGTAAACAACATTTTCTTAAATTACATACAGGAAAATTAAAGATTAATCCCCATGCAAGAAACTTGTATACTTGAACCCTTCGTGCGCGAGTTTGACTTGCACTTGACCGTTTATTTCAATTTGATTTCGCCTACAAGCAATTTACATGCAGTTACAATAATATAATCAATGTAAAAACCCCTCAAGTTAAGGATTTATTACAATAACATTCATACATTTCAATATCTGAGTGTTATGTTATATTTTAACGACACGTTATAATATTATCAAAATAAAATAGTTTTAGCCATAACAGGTCACCACTCCACACACCGGTCTCGTGTATACACGGGTACGTAGTACTATTAAGTATTCTGTGCTCGAGCGCCCGGATATTTCGACTGACCTATGATTATTTTGACTAGTTAGCCTGTTTTTTCATCAAAGTCTTCACATAAGCCAAAAAGAGATATATGTATCTGTCGCAGTTGGTTAGTTAAATCAGACACTTAACTAACTCTCTAGACCGTTAATTAATTGACGACGTTTAACCAAGTCACTAGCAATATGATTTAAATAAATCATCGTCGAAAACGTTTAATAATCTGTCTTACCGAAAGCCAGCGTGTTGGAAAACAAGATGGCGTCAGAACAACAGCAGATTTGCACAGTTTATATCAGGGCAAAACATTGCGGTAGTTTAGGTGAAGGGTAAAGGGGGAGAGCGAAGCGAAGCCCCCTTTATCTTTCGTGTTAGGGTGAACATGTGAGAACAACAAAAATACTTAAAACATAAACTTAAGTACACATAAAAATATATTTATATTGTATATTTCTGTTGCCTAGGAACGTTTAGACAACTCGTTAAACGTTGCGTTCACTCACTGTCTGACGGAATTTTAGTGACTTGGTTAAACGTCGGCATTTAATTAACGGTCTAGAGAGTTAGTTAAGTGTATGATTTAACCAACTTACTGCGACATATCGGCAAACTCCACATTGAGCGTGAAATACGACCCTCACATAAACAAATACTTGGCATAATCTGCCATTCTCACAGACACGGGAAAAGCACGTAGTACTCGAAAAAAAGGGAAAAATACGTAGTACCACTCACCGGCTTCGAGTACGTAGTACTAGTAAGTATTCTGGGCTCCAGCGCCCGGGTATTTCGACTGACCTGTGATTATTTTGATTAACTAATCACTACGAGTACTACGTGCTTTTCCCGTGTTTTTTCATCAACAAGCCAAAAAGATATCGATGTATCAACAAACTCCACATTGAGCGTGAAATACGACCCTCAACATAAACAAATACTTGGCATAATCTGCCATTCTCACAGACACGGGAAAAGAGAGATTGGCAAATTCCGCAAAACACAGACTAGGGGCTATCATAGCGCAGAGATATAGGCCCTCAGTTTCCGAAAAGTTGACAAACGTAACAAGCGATTAATCGATCATTAATTCAAAATAGCGGCATGTGATTGGCTGAAATGCGTTTAACAAGAGTTTAACAAGTTGTATTTGTATTGTATTGTCAGCTAATTTTCCTTCAGAAACCGGGGGTTAGCCTAACTGCATCATTAAAACCCGGGGTCACAATTCACAACAGTCAAGTGAAAGTGTGAGTTTGCTCCCGTAAAAATGACAGTGCCTCAATGACACGTAACTTAATCAGAAGTCTGTGAAGTCGGCAGTTTTTGCGGAAACCCTTCCGCAAAAACTGCACACCGATGCAAAGTATAAAACAAAACACACTCCACAGAATCAAAATTTCAATTAGTTTTTAGGGTTCCGTACCCAAAGGACTGTGGTACGTTACGGTTCGGCGCACACAGACCACAATACGTCGCCACAAAACGCCTATTTCCTGTCATAAATTTTATAGGCTTGTGTTTAAACGATTACCAAAAACGCACCTATTTTACTACCAATAAATTTGAAATGACTGCCAGAATGGATAAATGTCCACCAAATTGTGTTTGGATAAATTAAAACCAAACTTCTTTTTATGTTTTGTGTACAAGATAATTATCGAACCTGGTCACAAAACTGCATGAGAATCGATTGAGAAATGTGACTTGTAGAGGAGGAGAAATTCGTCAGACATACGAAAATATTTTGCCCAAGCTGAACGGAGACGCAACTACTAACATGCCAAGTTACAGGTTCATATGTCAATTTTTTTTTATGTTAATACAAAGTTCACCCCTCCATCCACCACTTAGCAGGAGGACATTTGAAAAATAACTTATTTAGTTGACATACCATACCTTTAAACTATTTATCTACACACGTATCATAAACCCTCTTTACTGCGTACAAAATCCGCACGTTACGATCAGAATAATGTTAAACTACTTGGTAAAAACTCATTTCTTATCTGAAAAATTACACATTATGACCATAATGTGTAATTTTTCTACTCATTATGACATTCAAATTTCGAACGCCGACGCCCGCCTGCATGCCGCCCTTAGTATGTCTGTGAAGTTGGTACTGACATTCAAATTTCGAACACCCGAAGTTGGTGCTACAGAACAAGCTAAACAAATGCAGAGCCACAATGCCGGTCAAACATGCGGTTCCTGAACACATGAAAGAGGGCTTATGATATGTGTGTAGAAAAACTAGTGTATGTAACTGTACATAATTAGGCATTAAAACTCTCGAGTGATATTATTATTAAACCCACTCTCGAGTATTAATGCCCTCCATTAAGTAGCAGTCACATAAACTACTATTACGTGCATTTCAGCTTCATAAGTCAAGTAGTTTTTGATTTTTATACAAATTACAACACCCCATTCCCCAAATGGAGATGAATTTTGCCAAATTTCTCCTTAGTGCTACCCTACGCTATATAAGAAAACCCTGTATTTTTTTCGTAAATCTAGCGGTTTATGCTGTTCATTTATACAATAGTCAGTCAGGACCTGGATATATAATCCACACGCGTTTAAGTAATACAAGGAATGCGGTCCCCCTTTGTTGTTTAAAACAAGAGCCGCATTTTTATCAGTTATTTGCTAATTAATAAATAATAAATTACAGTGTTATACGATGGTACGGAACCCTTTGTGTGCAAGCCCGAATCGCGCATGACCGGTTCTTACATTAAATCAACAATATTGTGGCGGGACGTGCCTTGAGGGCTGAAATTGTAAAACCCTTAGAAGTTGATGATGATATTCGAAAATCAAACAGTACGCTATAAGTCCATCTTTTAACTTCTCTTTGTGTTAGAAAAGTTAATAAAATTCATAGCTAACTGGTTTAATTAATCCGTCGTCCCAGATTATGTTAGCTGGTACCTTTACCATCTCGTGAAAGCAGAAATCAAGACTTTGGAAATAATATTGCATTTATAATTCTACCTTACCGTTACTAATCATAAAGATATTCAGTATAATATCCGAATGCTCAGACTGCTGCTGAAATTAAGAGCCACTTAAATATTATAGTGGCGTTAAGATTTCACGAGCGAACTTTAACAACTTTAACAATTGCATAAAGCTTCCTAGCCTAAAGGGAAATATGGTCTCCATCGACGCCCAGATCTCAAACACAATTCGAAAGGCGTGGTCTTCCACAGGACAAAAGGTTTGAGACGTACCATCAACAGCAAATGTGGAGACCCACTGTAAGAGTTATTTTCCCATGCAGCCAACACTTAAAAATCATAAAACAAATGGTTCTTGAAATTCGGCAAAAAGTTTAACAAAAGCAAGGGTTTACCGCCACTTGCTAGCTGCAAGGGTTTTTTTTAAATGGGTCTCCACAGCTACCACTGATAGAGTCTGGCAAACGAAAGCGTGACCTGGAGTTTTCTTAAAATTTTCAATATGGCAACAATATTATGCTGTCAAAGGCACGTCAAACGACAAAGTGATAGATAGTCACACTCCGTTCCGTTATTCTAAACCTCTGTCTCTCTTTCTAGCTGTAGCGCTTCCGTACAGCAGAAAGAGAGGCAAAGATCTTTTGAATAACTGAACGGAGTGTAGTGATTTATGTTAGTGATACCACATAGAGGTTTTATGAATTCTACCACGTTTTCTCAGGTCACGCTTTCGTTTGCCAGACTCTAGTACATCAACCGCCCACGAAACGAATACGAGTATGATCGAGTTAACATCACATATATAGTAATTCATGAAACTGACAGATATGGTAAGGTAGGCCACAGAAAAACTTAGTGCATTTCCTCCCGCAGCCTTTAGGAATAACCTACTACTAATAACCTGGGATACTTAAAAATAATTATAATACCCATCTTTATAGCGTTGAACTTCTATATCCTTTTCCATCAATGTGTATGTTTTTAAACATGTTAGCGCAATTGTAACTACACAAAAATAAACTAAATGAATAGATATTTTTCACCGAAATCTTTATATTTATTGAAATCTCAAATTAATAATTGATATGGTTATTGCGTCAAAAAACAGATTTCATAATAAAGTAATAATCCATGGTTTTTGAAATATAAATTAAAAACCCACTTTTCGCACTGTTCTGCCGCAGAGACTGGCACAGCCGTGTTGTAGTGTGAGCTAAATTGACTTTATTTCAATACCCATGGCGCAGCTTCGCGTACGCGATACGCGTTGTAAGGGAACTGGCAGTTTTGGATTTTAGAGTTAAACTCAAAATTCTAATTTCGAATTGGATGCGCGACCCGTACTTACATAAAATTCTCTTTGCGCGACCCCCCGACGTCCGCCGCCGCCATCTTGTATTCACATAGATGACATAGAATATTCCCATGTTATACGATTTTTCTATTTTTTGGCTTTTCCTATGTGTTTTTTTTTCTCTCCGTAGGAACTGTTTGGATGTATTTTTTGTGTACTTTTGAGTACCTAGGGCTGCAAAATCTTCTAATAATCCCACAGCTACGTAAAACAGCAAAATAGTATACAGGCAATAGAACCTCTAACCTACCAGTAAATTGACTTAATTATACCGAACCTATCTAAGAGAAAGCGTGCTCTCATTGCTAGGAAGTCTTAAAGAAATTGCTTTTGCAATCTATCCAACTTCGAGGGTTGAAAGTACAACTTTGTGAAAGGGTGGCGCAGATCACCAAGTTTAAATGATCTTTCACTTGAAACGTGACTTTGTAGCAGCTGATTTAAATTTACTAGAATGTAGAATTTACTACAATTTACTTGCATCTTTAGATGTCGGACTTTACCGTGAAACTATCTAAACGGATTGAATTGAACTAACATTGAATGCACCTATAAACCTTCTAGACCCATGAATTGTGTATCGGAGATGATTATGAGGAAGTGGAGAGGACGATAAATAGAAATTGAATATCAGGCTAAATGTAGACTAAACTATGCCTTTCTACCATATGGGAAGCTCAGCTTTATTTTATATAATTCGTATAACAATTATTTGTCCCCCTAAGTACGAGCATTTTTGATTACATACGTACATAAGATCTGATGCAAAGTACATATTATAAGTACATTTCATTACAATATAGGGATAAGAGGAGGTAATTAATATTCCCGGTACGCAGGCGGGCAACATAGGATTGTGATGATTCGAGTTTTCATACTTATCGCCAGGGAGTATAAGTCCAGGGATTGGCCGATCTGTTAACATGCGGAGTAAGTCTTCATAAAGGTCCCACGTATGTACCATGGATCTTCATCAAACATATCCCAAATTATGTTTGAATTCGTATTGCTAAGAAAGTTATCTGCTGTCTTCAGTGCTATTCGATATTGCTTCTCTAATTTAGTAAGCTTGTACGTACACACCCTAGGGTATAGTTGTACAATGTCATAGTCAATAATCGGTACTAAGAGATCTTCTAATCACTTCGATTTTCATTTCACTTTTATATAGCAACCTATGATGGGGGATAGCATACCACGCACTTGTTTTACTTTGACGACTGGATCAGCCTAGCGGGTAGTGACCCTGCCTACGAAGCTGACGGTCCTGGATTCGAATCCCGGTAAGGGCAAATATACCAGATACGGCATCGTGTCGGGCAGCCTGGATTCCTAACATCAACGAGAGGTATTAGCAATAAAGACTTATATTAATATTACTAATAGCCAAGCCTTAATGAGCTATTGATTTGTGTATGATTGTCCTCTGATATTTATTACAAATTATTTACTTTTTACACTGTGTTTTGAACGTGTTCCTTTATCACAAGTCTTTGGTCGAAGTGCACCCCGAGATACTTAATATTAGTCTTTATTGCGAATAGCTCTCGTTGATGTTAGCAATCCAGGCTGCCCGACACGATGGCGTAGCTGGTATATTAGCCTCGTTTAGGATGCATGATCATTAGACCCTTTAAATGTTTAAAGAAAATAAAAATAAAACTTTTGATAAAACAAAGGCTACACACGTATCATAAACCCTCTTTACTGCGTCCAAAAACCGCACGTTAAGACCAGCATAATGATAAACTTCTTGGTAAAAACTCATTCTTATCTGATTAATGATAAATTATGACCATAATGTACCAAAATTTGTCATATTATGACATTCAAATTTCGAACGCCGACGCCCGCCTGCGTGCCGTCCCTAGTTTGCCTGTGAAGTTGGTACTTCTGAACAAGCTAAACAACTGAAGAGCAATGATCAATGCCACAATGCTGGTCAAACATGCGGTTCCTGAACACATCAAAGAGAGCTTATGATATGTGTCTACACATAGTTTATCTACATAAACTAGTGTATTAACTGTAAATAATTAGGCATTAAAACTCTCGAGTGATATTATTATGAAACTCGCCTTCGGCTCGTTTCATAAACCCACTCTCGAGTGTTAATGCCCTCCATAATGTAGTAGTCACATAAACTACTATTTGCTATCGGTGGACATCCATCGACAGGTCACATATCTTACTAGCATAATGGACTATATTTTCTATTTGTGGATAGAAGGTGAGCTTGGTTGGTTTGGTTACGTTTAAATGATGAATGAAACTGTTGCAATATGTGTGAACCTTCTTGAGCGTTCTCCTCCAATGGTGAAGCCATTGGACGAGGACGCTCAAGAAGGTCCTACAAAGAACAAATTACCGATTTATTAGTGATGGGAAATACCAAGGAGTACCCGTAACCATAACAACTTGAGTTGTATGAAGAGATCTATGAATATTGAGTACGCTAGCGTACATCTCTAGAGATGTATGCGAGGATCCTAGCAATTGGTGATCTGTAGTATCTGCCTACCCCAGTTCTGGAAAAAAGACATCTTATATGTCGTAGGCTTACTATTTTTAACTTTATTATCTTTGTTAACTCAATTGTTATGCCAGCGAATTGTTAAACATATTATGGGAAAATTTCAAGGATCTCGGTACTGATTGCGATTCAAAAGAAAAGCTGAATAATGCTGATATGTAAACTGGTTTACAATTTAAGTTACTAATGAAAAAAATATTCTGTATAAAAAGTATTGATATCTTATCTAAAACATAAATTTAATAGAGAGCCAAATTCACTGATAAGCGATTTTAGATCTGACTAAATGGTGCTTAAATATTAACCTGGACTCAGAAGTCTTGATCAAAAAAAGTCTGGGCCGTTTTCTAGATGTACCTTAATTTTAGAGTGTGCCACGTCCCAACCTTATTTATTGACTTAGATATTGAGGGGCTTTTATAGTAAGTTTTATTAACTACAGAACTTGGCCCCAATAGGTATAAGTATTTAGATCTCAATTATTTTATCAATGAATTTGGCTCCCTTTAACAAGATTATGGATAATAACAACCGATCGAAGTTATGAGAGATAGCCTGCGGGCAACCACGGCTGATGACGGAACTACTAGCTCAAGTCAGCAAGCTAACTTTGGAGGTCGCAGCACTCAGAGCCCAAGCCAAAGACTGCGGGAGAAAAGCAAATCCCCTAGAAGATTTCGGAACCGTTCAAGATACCAATCAAGATCAAGGTCACCTCCAAGGTCAGACAAGTTATGCTGGTATCATTCCAACTACAAAAAACGAGTTCTTAAATAAGAGCAGCCATGCAACTGGCATAAGTCATTATCATCGGAAAACTAGAGACCGATGCCGCGGTCAACGCTATTCTCCCGGCCAACAGACTTTGCGTCACCGACTGAAAAAGTGGGTACCGTTTTTGGTAGACACAGGCGTAAACATTTCTGTGCTGCCAAAGCAAGGCCGACAAACTAGTTCAACATACAAGCTATACGCTGCAAATGGGACGGAAATAAGAACTAACGTCAAGAAATTGCTAACGCTCGGCCTAAAAATGAGGCGACCGTACCAATGGACTTTTATCGTTGCTAACATCGCTCAACCAATACTCGGAGCTGATTTTTTAGACCGTCACAATAATTTGGACGACGTGCGAAACAAAAAACTTATTGATAGGAGAACAGGACTTCTGACTACGGGAAACATTATCCAGTCGAACACACTGATTCTTCGCACCATCAAACTTGAAGATAAATATTCGGAAATATTAGAAACATACCCAAATAATGCCGTGCCAATCAACGCACTCGCCGAGCCAAAAAAAACATGTCAAGCACCAGAGCATCACCTAGGGTCATGTAATTCACGAAGGGTGCGAAAACTCCGCAAACGAGCTTCGTCCATACATTCCAGATAAGCTGCGCAAGATCGTTTTCAATAACATGCACAACGTGACGCATCCAGGAGTGATGGCTACAAGAAATCTCGTCGCCGAACACTAATCTTGGCCGAAAATGAACTCAAATACCGCACAGCGTCACAAACAGCAAGTAAGCGACGAGCAAGCATCATAACACTTACCACCTCAATCCTCAACATTGCTATTCTCCACGTCATGGGAAATTGGGGTAGAAAGGATGTCAAGAAAGAAATCGTTGTCTCTCAAAACGCGGCGGGATTCGGCAACTCCAACGCCAGCGCCGGGATTACCGAAACTACGACAGGCATCGCAATCATCAGGATGGCAGTTGTGCTGGCATATTTCATATTACGGCACTGCAAGAGGAAAGTCATCAACACAGCGGTGTGGCACATAGACAACCGTATTGCCAGGCAGCCACCCACAACCACGATAATAGCAGTGGCGCGATCCCAACGGTGACCGCAAGACAGTGCACACAACGTCATCTAAGTTTTTTTGGTCATTTAAATACTTAACTTCTGACATGTGTTTTCCAATTTTATATTAGATATTTTTGTGTATATAAGTTCATTATTTCTTTCAAAGGGGAAAGCAATGAAGGCGTCAATACACAGTACAGACCTAAATAAACAAGCGTATAGCTAAGTTTCAAAAATAAACAATCAATTACCTATCAACTACACCTGTTTCACTATAATCTTCCATCCACCTATAGATAGGTTGAGGCAACTTAGTCGTCTCACACAGATCTGTTTTTTAAAGAACCGGATCTGATTTATGTCTAGTGTAGATAGAATATGGTCAGCACCGGATTAGAACATAAATCTCCTGCGAGAGAAGCGAGCATGAAACCACTAGACCACGAAGCTCTTGATATTGTAGTCAAAAATGGTGATATGCTTTTAATGAGTTAATTCAAGATTATCTAATCTGATATCATGTTTGTTGGTATGTGGGGACAGCGTCCATACTATCTATTGCATAGTCCTTTTAATTGGAATTTTAATGAAGAGATTTCGATTGCCTTCGACATAGTATGTGTGAAGGAAGATATGGAAAATTCAACATGGCAATATGGAAAGGACTCATTAAATTCCTGTATGACGACTCTTTTCGCTTATCCGTTCTCTGTACACCTACAACTTTTACCGCCGTGAGGTGTGACCGATCTCAATGACAACGACCGCGCCTGATGGAGAACAAAACATAGTAAATATACACTTACCTATACGTACGTTTAAATACTATATGCGGTAGCATCAATAGGGATAAAACCTACGCTAAATGTGTTTCTTACAAGTCTACAGACTAGGATATACCTATACAGAATACAATTTCGTTTCGCACTGCCCCAGAGGATGATTTATCGTTATTCGCGCAATAGGATCTGAATTTATATGCGGGATGGTTAAGTAAAAGCATGGGAACTGGTTTATGGCAGTTTTTAAAAGATGAGTTTACTTCACCTACAGAAGTAAAGGATGAAAGAAGAATGAAATCTCTATCAATGGATAGGCTGGCTTCGCAGACGACAGCGTTATTTTCTCAGAAAGCGCCAAGGAACTACAAAGCATAATAGAGCAATCCCAGAAAGCGCTTAGACCAACGGGTTTCGAGCTAAACGGAAAAAAGACAAAATAATGACCGATCGCCACAAATCACCAGTGAAAGTGAAAGGGAAAACAATAGAATATGTAGAGAACTGTGTATAATGGGGCCAGAATGTCTCATTTTATAAATAGATTACGCAGATAAATAGAGAGACGTATTAATATAAGATGGAATAAATATTAGGGAAATAAAATCTAAAGTCTGACCTTTCGAGATAGAGAGAATCGAATGTCCAAATCCATTTTTGCCGGCCTTAGATGTTTGGGTGTTGAACTCTCGTCACTCAAACACCTTCGGCCCGCAAACTGTTAAACCAAAGAGCAATAGAACAAAGTAAGGTGAACATCGAAAGACATGACAGATTATAAAATTAAGATAACAGAAAGCGCACCAGAATAACAGACTTTATCACCACAATAAAGAAATGATTCCAAAGCTGGCTGGCCACGTGATGAGGAGCAATGACCACAGATGGACACGCCTGACAATTGAGTGGATGCCTAGAGATGGCAAACGAAATATCGGTAGACTGCAGATGGAGTACTACAAATAAATAAATAAATACTATTTTTGTGCTGCAGAAGCGGGCTGTTCGTGCGATTTATAAAATGAATAATAGAGATTCTCTTAGAAATAAGTTTAAAGAAGTAAATATATTGACAGTCCATAGTCAATATATTTACGAGAATATTATGTATGTCCATAAGAACATTGTTAACTTTTGAAGAAACTGTGATATACATAACTTTAATACTAGAAACAAGGACAAACTTGCAGTGCCCACTACTCGGCTCCATAAAATAAAAAACTCGTTCAAGGGTAATTGTGTAAGATTTTACAATAAACTCCCAAGCACTTTGACAGATCTATCAATTAATAAGTTCAAGAAATACATCAAGCAAAGGCTTATTTCTAAAGCTTACTACAGTATTAAAGAGTACATAGACGATAAAAATGCTTGGGACTGAATTGTTCTAATTAATTGTGAGCATCCTCACTGCCAGAGTTTCTTTTACTGGACACTTGGAGGCCTTTTACACCTCCAAAGATTAATTTAATTATACAACTCTTGACTGTGGGGACCATTTACATCTCCTATCATCATTGTATTATTCACTAAAGAGACTATACATCTCTGTTATTTATATTTTAATTATTTTATTATGACATTTGAGACTTTTTACATCTCTCAGAAACAATAATTAAGTACTTTTTTTCTGATAATATGATACAAATAATAATACCAAATGTTCTGTAAAAAATGAAATGAAATGACATGTGAAAGTGCCCTTGTGGCCTATTTACAGAATAAACGTTTTGAGTTTGAGTTTGAATTTGAGTGGTCCGACGAAGTGAAAAAATGTAACCTACTAGGAGATATAGAACGCCAATAGAAAATTTTGGAACGACATGATGAAGGAATGTATTGCTCACGATGACATTATTTATAAAAGAGCGAGTATTGCAGATCAGCTTCTCTTATTCTAAAATCACCCAGATAACGCGAGTGAGGGTGGTCACAATCAAACCTTGCTGTGCAGAATGTAGAGCAAGAGCTTTGTCCTGGAAAGGACCTTATCAACTGAATTAATTTAAATAATTATAGTATGTAATTATTAGAATACATTTTAAGATATAACGCGTGTATGATATACATTATTTTCAGGTGTAAATTATGTTCCGTAGTTGTTCCGTGTTGACGTGTAATTATCAATTAAGAATATTATCTGAATAATTTCATCGCATGCAAGTCAGAATTCTTTTTTGGTTTTTGTTTGGTTTTTCCTTTTATACCGTTGGCAAGGATTTCTTTCTGATATCATCGGATCACCGGCCCGATCGTCTGACAAATCAGTAAGTTGACAGGATCTCACAAGATTCATAATTCATATTTCTATATTGCACAAAGATATTTAAAAGTTACACTAGCGAGCTTATCTCTAAAAATAAATTTCTCCTAGCAAACCAAGGCGTGATAGGAAAATATGTCATATTTAATATAATAATTTAAGTAAATTAAATATCAATAAAAAACGGAAAATAAAATAACTATACACCAAACTATTAAAATAGTACCACTACTTACACATGGCACTTCCGCGAATGCGGATAACCACGGGGTCGACAAATGAACAAAGTATATTAAAAGGAAGCATATTAATGACAAAAACACGCACACAACACACCCGTTACAATATTTTTAAACAATGAAATAAATAAACACCATTTTGTGTAAATTTTAAAAAACATTTCACTTCAAAAAAATATGACGTCAGTTTTAAATATTTTCATATAACTGACGAACAAAACGAGCGTATCGTCACTTTTAAAAGTATTTATTTTACCAACTGACTTTATCTCCGTTTATGTTTATTAAAAAAAACAACATACTATAAAAGTTACGATTTCAAATATTTCATTCTAACAATAGTGTTGATTATAAATAAACACGTTTAATACTCAGTTTCAAAGTAAGTAACCTGTTGCTGGCTACACAGATAACATGGAAAGGAATAAAAACTTTGGCCCAAAAGATTAAAGTGGTTTAGCAATAAAACACAGGAGTTTCTATGTGAAGGGTGGAAAGTATCGCCCTTCGGGTCCTGTTTTCTTTACGTCCCTTTTTATGGATTACCGTAAAAGAGTAAGTATTATTATTTTGAATCATTGCTCAATAATAGCAGCTCAAGCTGGGTATTATGATCATAAGAGCGATCATATATGTTCTTCTCTCTGTTGGATTAAATTCAAAATACAAACTAAGTACCTCTGTAGTAGTTACTTACTTACTTTTCAAAGTCACAAACAAGCATTAGTTCATTTGAAATATGATAAGCATTGGGTTAAAGTACCAAATAATATAAGAATTTGTTTACTTCTTTAGTTAAGAATAAGTGACAGTCACTGGACACCACAGCCACTTTATTCTACCCGAATAACAATTCTCAAATATAACAACACCCCATCCCAAAGTAAAGTGTAGACGGGCAAAACATGTAAACAAAACCTTTCGGTAATTCGAAGAAAGGATAATGAAAAGGACGAATAAAAAGAAGCTTGATACGAAAACTATATTTGGGTTTTCTGTTTCACAGGATAATGTAAAAGCTTTTTTTCAGCTTTCAAGAATAACAAACGCAGGTCGGTTTATGATTAAGATTAGAGTCTATAGCTACTTATGGATAGCTTGGGAGGATACTGGATCGGCGTTTTTGTGACAATTTATTTTGGTAAATGGATAGATAGATTTTGCTAATAGAATATTGACTATATTTTTAATATATATAAATTTGATATTTGATATTGATCAATCAAATGTAAATTGATATATATATATCAATTTACATGTTTTGCCCGTCTACACTTTACTTTGGGATGGGGTGTTGTTATATTTGTTACATTGATATATATATATATATATATATATATATATATATATATATATATATATATATATATATATCAATATCAAATATCAAATATCAAATATCAAATATCAAATATCAAATATATATATATCAAAAATATAGTCAATATTCTATTAGCAAAATCTATCTATCCATTTACCAAAATAAATTGTCACAAAAACGCCGATCCAGTATATATATATATATTTGATAGCATGATCCCGTTTTCATGCAGAACCGGTCATTTTGAGATCCAGTTGTTTTGAAACCGGCCCGTCTACTCTTTACTCCCCTAAGTCAATAATGAATAGCATGGACATACATACAAACATACATAGTGTCATGCCTTTTCCCATACGGTTAGCAGAGGCACCATTGTATATAGCCAGTTATTCAAAAGTAAATTTTTCAAGACAGGGGGCTCGCCCATCGCCGCAGCTATGAAGATATGAAGGTTTCCTTACAATGTATGCAAACATATATGAATATTATGTGAATTTACTATCTTTAACATTTTGCTCTTTGATCTAAACAGAAGGTTTCTCGTCCTTAGATGACCGAACCGAAAACATAATCCTTCAAATCTAGACCCATCAACGGCTCAAGTAACCTTCGTCATGAAACTTTCCAGAATTATTTACTAGTTTCCAGACTTTCTAGATAAATCCCCGGGGAGAGTTTTTAGCATCCAAACTAATTGATTGAAACGCTGAGGGGTCCCTTTGTGACTTCGTAAGTCATTTGATCGATTTTTATTTCATCCAACACTGCTGATCGATTTTGCAGTTGGAAGACGACTTAGTTCTATGAAGCTAAAAACACGATGTAACGTTTCATCGAAAAAACACTTGCAGATGCATATAACCGACAAATCATAACATCACCATAAGATTGGATTCATAAAATCATCAGCCAGCAACTACTCGTAGTTTGAAACCGGTTTGGTGGTACCTGCACCACCAAACCGGTTTCAAACGGTTTCAAAAAGGGATAAAACAAATATGTGCTTCCCAGTGCCCATCTGATGCCCAGATGATATTATAAACCCAATCTCATCGGTTAGGCTGCGAAGAAATAAGGCATCGTGCAACTGAGCAATCGATCAATGTGTTCGATCAAATTACTTCCGAATTCACATAGGGAACCCTTCGACAAATCGTAGAAGAAATCTACTTTTTATTTGGTCATACATGGAACCGGAACCAGTGACGTCAAGCACATAAACAATCAAGACGTGGGGTTTTCCTCCCGAGTCGGAATTTGGACCCGAGACTTCTCGCTTGGGAGGCAAAACCTCGCACCACAACGCCATCGAGGTCGTCAAAAATAAAATATTCAATAGTACATTTTGCATGACTTCAATAGTCCATTTTGCATGACTGGTGAATTGTTGAGAAATATCTACTTTTTTATTTCAAACAAAACAAATATTGGTATAACGATTTTGCCCTTACGGAGTGTTGAAGGCCAGGTTGAGACAATTATTAATATTTAACATGTGGCCCCACACTAGGATACCCTGTGTCGTGGGAACCGGAACCAGCAACGTCACACACATAAACAATCAAGACGTGGGGATTTTCCTGCCCAGCCGGGATTTGAACCCGGGACTTCTCGCTTGGGAGGCAAAACCTCGAACCGCAATGCCGTAGAGGTCCTCAAAAATAAAATATCAACGGTCCATTTTGCATGACTTCAATAATCCATTTTGCATGACTGATCGCCCATCGACAGTCTTTTATTTCATGGAGCCTTTATGCATGACGCCGCAGGAGTTCTTAAAAAGATTAATTTGGCGATACAAATATTAGCAAAGAGAAAATCATCGAGAAAGCGAGAGACGTATGCCCAGATCATTGAAAGTGGAGGTCCCTTGAAATAAAACATTACAAGCAAGCAAGCTATACAGAAATAGATAATACAGCATAGGCAGCTGAAAATAACCAGCTCATGATTTATTATTTGAAATTCTATTCTAGCGATAGCGAAAATCCGTGAACATACAATGAGCTCCTGTAGGATCGCCCTTGAAAACGAAAATTTCGCTGAGACCGCCTCTCAAAGGTGAGATAAATCTGCTCTAATTTGACTACTGCTTTTGTTTATTGCACAGCGAGGCGTCTCGGTTGGCAATAGCCATAGCCTGGTATGGTAAGTAATATGGTCTAGAGCTGAGCTACATAATTTTCAATGATCATAAAAAACTGACAAATGCAGATGACGTAGCCTGGCTTTGCCGCCAAAGCTCTGTGCCTTGTACTGTACAGACCTATCAACTTAAGCTGATACTTGCATTTGTGTGAGTGTACGTGTGTACGCACCGCTTCCCTGCCGCCCGCTCACATACTTCACTTCACCTCCGGTACTGGTAACAGATAGACGTGTAATTTTATGTGATTGATTGTGTTGAAATATTAGTGAAATGGCTCCTACTGCTCCTGGCTGCTGCTAATGGCTCCTACAATCGACGATATAACGGAACGATTAATTATTAACACAGGCTCTGACTCTGATGAATCATCAGACGAGAGTGAAGATGAAGATGCAATGAGCGGAGTAGAAGAGTTATAAGATTCAGTCATTATGAGGTCGAGAATTGGACAGTTGGTAACATTGTGTTTTATGGACTTCGTTTAAATAAAACATTGATTTTATTTGTATGTGTTTTACTAACTGTACTTTTGGCGATCACTCACACAAATGCAAGTATCAGCTTAAGTTGATAGGTCTGTACCTTGGCAAGAACACATCAGAATGTTGATTCTACAATGCGATTTGAAACTCGCTGAAATGCAATATCATTAGAGCACCGTAGTCATAAATGCAGGTACAATCGACGGAATTCAATTTGCGACCCACCTAAGGTTGCATATCGCATAGCAAACTGTCTTCTTATCTTTTTTCTTACACGATCATTTGACACGGTTTGGCTTTTATAGCGACTTTCTTGTTTATGATATGTTCTGATTGGTAAATGTTTCTAAAGCTATGGAAATTCTTGGATCTCAGAAAGTTATGATATGGCTACTTTTACAGTGCGAGTTTGACAAGTTGAGCTATCTCAACAATGACAATGGCGGGTCAATAAAATGTCACATTTCGTAGTGGTGAAAATAACTGATTGAACGGCCGAGATCTGATGGAATTGGATGTTGACTGAATGAAATAAAGCCAGAGTTGTGTTAATGATTTATGTGTAAAAACTATTTCAAACAATTACATTTCGACCAGTAATTTGGGCACGTTGGATGTAACTGAATTAACATAAACATAAACATTTACATACCGGTACATACATTGATTCTGGCCCCTCACTAGGATACCCTGTGTCGTGGGAACCAGAAACAGCGACGTCACACATATATAAACATCCTATTGGTACCATCATTGGACCATACAGGTATTCTTGGGGATCTTTTTTAACCCCCCGCCGGGGATCGAACCCGGGACCTCTCGCATGGGAAGCACAGCCTCGACCGCAACACCACAGAGGGCGTCAACCGGGACTTGGTGACGGATAGACTTAGGTGAAGGTGACGGATAGACTTAGGTGAAGATGACGGATAGACTTAGGTGAAGATGACGGATAGACTTAGGTAAAGATGACGGATAGACTTAGGTGAAGATGACGGATAGACTTAGGTGAAGATGACGGATAGACTTAGGTAAAGATGACGGATAGACTTAGGTGAAGATGACGGATAGACTTAGGTAAAGATGACGGATAGACTTAGGTGAAGATGACGGATAGACTTAGGTGAAGATAGACGGTATGACGGAGAGTGGACGTTGATGGAACAAAACTATAAATAAAAATAAAAAACACCCCCGACACAATAACGTTTGGCTGACTGGTTTGCTAGTTAAGCTGAGAACTTACAAACCGCTTAACAGATTTTAATAAAACATGGCTAAGAACCACCGCAGGAAAATATACTACCATATACAAAAACACTGTACCAAAATCCGTCCACCCATTTGACCGCTAGGATGCCAAAGACAGACACACAGACAGACAGACGCTTCACCTCTTTTTCGTCGGGGGTTCTCACTGGATTACTTGGTACAGAACCTTGACGATTGGCGCTATGTCGATGGGGCTTATGCCCAAAAGTGGGTTGAGCATGATTTTAAATATGATGATTATGAAAGAACTTCAATTAAGAAAACATTGACTGGTGTTTCCTCTAGTGACATATAAAAAGATTATCTGCATTGGTAACCTGCGAGCAAGCAACATATATGTAATTGGCCGAGGGAAAATCAATTTGACCTTAAGTCTATTCCAGCGCCCATAAGAGTGTGACCCTGTGCCTTTAACAGTGCCAATTTGACTATTTGTTTAACAGCAGTCATTTTGTTACACTAGAAAGGATTGGCCCTCCCTACCCCCGTCTTTTACTTCGTACTGATTACGTTCACATCACCAGAAAGGGTTTAAAACTCCAGTTGTTCGTCAACTTTTCTAGAATTAGTCGTTGATTCTATTTCAATGGGGGAGCTCCACCCCCCAACCCACCATCTTTAGCCCTGTACTGATTATATTCACCACGCTAGAAAGGGATATAACTGCTCCAATTTCTCTATTATGCCATCATTAGTCGTTGTGCCTGTTTCAATGGGGAGGCTCCGCTCCTCCAACGTCATTTCCTCAGTGCCGTTTATGTTCACCACGCAAGAAAGGGTAAACAGCTTCAATTTCTCTATTATGCCATCAGTAGTCGTTGTGTCTGTTTCAATGGGGAGGCTCCGCTCCTCCAACGTCATTTCCTCAGTGCCGTTTATGTTCACCACGCAAGAAA
Organism: Argyresthia goedartella; assembly: GCA_949825045.1. Classification (NCBI taxonomy): domain Eukaryota; kingdom Metazoa; phylum Arthropoda; class Insecta; order Lepidoptera; family Argyresthiidae; genus Argyresthia; species Argyresthia goedartella. The sequence continues at coordinate 7,788,563 of OX463812.1, read as the reverse complement.
GGGTAAACAGCTTCAATTTCTCTATTTTGCCATCAGTAGTCATTGTGTCTTTTTCAATGGGGAGGCTCCGCTTCTCCAACGTCCTTTCCTCAGTGCCGTTTATGTTCACCACGCAAGAAAGGGTAAACAGCTCCGATTTCTCAATTTGTACAGCACGAAAGGGTAAACAGCTCCGATTTCTCAATTTGTACAGCACCAGTCATTGTTTCTGTTATAATGGTGGGGCTTCGCCCCCTAACACCCCGTCTTTTACTCCGTACTGATTATGTTCGCGACGCCAGAGAAATTCGTCGATTTTACAGCAGCAGTCGTTGTTTCTGTTTCAATAGTAACAAAAAATCTTAAACTAGCTATAAACATATTCACAATTTGACCAATTTTAACAAAACGAAGCCTTTGTTTCCAATTATTTCATAACTTCCTGTGAAAACCGCATGAAATCACCTCGAATCAAGTAGCAAATTTTACCGATACACAAGCATTTCGACGCAAATTACTAGATTCGCAAAATACTATTTTCTGATCTTTTGCAGCCTTGAGGGATTAAAATTCTTGCCCTGTCTTTTAATCTAAACTTGGAAAGTTTCCGTTACGGAATTTCTGATGGTGAATTTGCTCTAAGTGTCGCAAACATTCTGTTACCAAAGTACTTGTGGGCTATAAATCTGTTACACGAAAAAGGACTATTATAACTTAAAATGATTTATAAGAGAGCATAGTGAGGACAATTGATAATATTTTGCGTCCAGCATTATGAAAAACTTTCCCATGGAATATATGATCGCAAATAAATCGGCCGACGTTCTGTTGGCAAGATATGTGTAAAGACCACAAAAACCCAACCAGCGGCCGTTCCTATAGGTTGGACCTATGTGTGTATGAATGGGCCTTTAACCCTTTATGTGACAGAGGCTATGTATTTGCCTTCATACTTTCAACCTTATGGCTTGGTATTGAAGTCCAAAACCAATAAAAAATATGCCAGTCAGCTTTGGTTACACCAGTTTCCGTAGAGTGCCCCGCGTGACTCGCGTTTACCGCGCATTTTATCGCGTATAAATGTAAAAATTCGTGACGTAAATGCGGGTCGCGCGGGGTATGCTTATAGTTGTATAATACCCGATGAACCGCAAAAAATTGTAAAATACGCGTATTTTACAATTTTTTGCGGTTCATCGGGTGCCTATTGTTGTGCCTATTGTGCGGTTAAATCGATTAAATATGTTTAGATTATTTGGCAGATTAAGAATCCTAGTTTGAAAGGGCAGAAAATATTTTGAATGTGCATAAAAATAAAAAATCTATTATAATAAAATTTATTTTCATAGTCACTAAATTAATTCATCACCACAAATCGCTCCCCTATTGCCAAATAACTTTACGCATTCTTCCAAAAAATGAGTTGGACGCGGCACGCATTATATTTTCGGGTATGTCTTTTCATATTTGACCTTTCCTTGAATGAATCCAAATTCAGGCCCCGTGTACTCCCGATCTTGCTAAGCATGTCTCCTAATATGGAAAAGTCTAGCGAATTCAAGTCTGATGAAGATGAAGGCCATTATTTCCAGGGTATGAAATCGGGTAAATTATCTCGACACCAGTCCTGAGTGTGTTGAGCTTTGTGGGAGGGAGCACTATTTTGCTGGAAACTGAAATAACGGTCTCCATATAGGTAGTATTTTTTAATGATTTTATTTAACACCTCTTTCGATGAAAAGTAGCGGCAAACTTCGTCTTGGAGATATTACCCTTACCATGACTGCCGACGCACTTTAAAATCGTTGAACAGCAAACTTTTCAGCAGGGATATCCCTCAACGAAACACCATACACGCAATAATTCTGCTGATTATGGCTATTTTGAATAAGAAACATCTTTTGGCCGAAAAATATTATGTCATCATCCGCGTGCCAAGCAAGTAGCTCTCTGCATTATTCACCCTGTCATTTTTTGAGCTTCATTCAATCCATGAATTTTTTGCTTTTTATAGGCGTTGAATCCAAGATCGTTTCGCGTGGTTTCGCAGAATACGGCTCATCGATCACCTTGATATTTTTATATCTGTCTGGTACGTACAAATATCGATTCAGTTTTTCTGGCGCTCTCGTATTATTCTATGCTGTAACTGCTACATTTAAATGATTTGGGAATGGCCATTGTCACTAACAATGCCTACTATTTTTGGTTCAATAATGTATCATTGTTGGGCAAATCATTTGGGATTATTTCACATCAGTAACATATTCTTTGGATAATCTTAGTTTTTATTTTCAGAATGTGAGGGGGTTACGGACAAAGACGGAGACTATTTTACGGAACATTACGCTTAACGACTATGACATAATAACTCAGACGGAAACCTGGCTTCTTGATTACATTGCTGAAAATGAATCATTTGAAAATATGTACCTAGTGTGGACACGTGACCGCGGCTATTTTTCCACTCAGCAGACCAAGGAAGGCGGTGTAATGATAGCGATTAAGCGCCAACTTTGTTCTTACCTTAATGTTGTTTGGCAATTCTCGGTCGAAGACTGATCTAGTTTTCCATTCCCTTAAGACATACCGATAAATTAGTAACAACTCTGCGTCTGTGTTCAATATACCTTTTTGATGAAAATCACGGCAAGTTTTAAAACCCAACTAGAAAAATCTGTAGTAATTTAATTAATCTTAGGTCACATAATGATCAAGATAGAGTTGTTATTGTAGTGATTTTAATACGAGCTGTATATAATAGACATTGCTGAATGGTCGCATTTAGCCATCCAACTTAATACATTCCCAGATTCAGGATTTTATCATGCTTTGATCGACTGTGATCTTCACAATATAATAATTTCGAGAACAGTTAAAGTCGCATTCTTGACCTTGTGTTATCTAACGAAAACGTTATAACAATGTCTTGCTTTGATCCGCTGGTTCCGGAGGACCTCTACCACAAAGCTCTTGTAATTTATAGCCCTGTCATACACTTTACATCTCTTAAAACAGTACCTTTCACATTTTTTAAAAGCAGATTACAATCTCATAAGTGAGGAGATAAATACAATAGGTAGGTATATTGCCCTGCATAAGGGTAGTGTGGATGATGCGGTCGATGTATTTTATAAAAGTATTTATAAAATTCGTGACAACTATGTGCCGGTCCGCAAGTCTTCTAAAAGTAAACACCCACTATGGTGCAGTCCAGCATTGATTGCAGTCATTAAGGGAAAATTCAAATATCACAAAAAGTTTGAAATTTATGGAAAACTGTCTGATAAAGAATAGTTTTTAGTCCTTAGTAATAGGGTCAGCAGTATGGAACGAGACTGTCATGCAATTGTAGATGTCCTACGAGTTCGCAAAGGCTTATATGGCTTATATGGTTTCTTATCATGCAATTTGTTGTAATAAATGACGAAAGATCTTCGTAATCCTAGCTCTATGCTAACACTCTACAATAGTTTTATCCGGAGTAAGCTGGAATATTTTTCTGTGGTTTGGAGTCCCTATCACACAAGGTACATATTGACTCAATTGAAAATATACAAGCCCGATTCCTTCGGATGCTTACATATCGCAACAACTTAAGAAATAAATATCGCTGTTACGAATCACGCCTGGAACACCTTGGAATGAACATCCCTAGAAACTCGTAGGTCTATTAGTAGAAAAACCACCATTCATAAAATTCTACATGGAACACTTCATACTTCCCTTTCGGCAAAAATAAAAATACTCCACGAATTCCTCAGAGGTCGGAAAGGAAACTATTTTTTTTTAAATACCGTTATGAAGAACGCAAAGGGAATAAATCGCTATATGTGTCATCTCTATAACGAATTGTCTTATGTGCACCTTTGATGTCTTTGTGAACTTTATACCTTCAAATTTCAGCTACAAAAAGCATTATTTCTCAATTTTTTCTGCATTTGAACATTTTTTGTCTTTTTAAAATGTACAGTAAAATTCGGTTGAACAAGAGGTTCTTTGTTCAACTCTTCTAAACTTAGGTTAAAATTAAATAATTATGTACCATATGTCCGCAATACAATACAAAGCTTGCAGGCAAAACACCCTTTAGGATAATTTACTACATATAAAACCGTGTCTATATACCTAGAAATGAAATGTAAAATATCTGTTGTGTTTTGCAATAAATAAAATAAAAAAGACATCGATTCCTGCTTTACTTATTTCAATGTACTAATGTTTGCCAATGAAATGATTTTTTTAGAATAGTCAACAAGGATTTAGATGCCATGCTGTTTCAACAGGATTTAATCAGGCCTGACAACTAATGTTTGATAAATAAACTGGACCTGAACGTCTCCAAGTACTTCTTCGTAACATTTACCCGCAAGCTTAAACCATATGATGTATCAGACTACCGTATAAAACACATACCATTGACTAGGCTGTCTGAAAGTAAGAACCTAGGGTAATTCATGATAGTAGACCATTTTTCGACCAACATATCAACGGCATTGTCAGCAAAGCCTCGAAGGCTTTGGATTTTGTTATGAGATTGTAAAAGTCGTTTAACCGTATGAAAACCGTCAAAGTCCTTAACTGTGCTTATGTCCGTAGTCATCTCGAATACGCATCTCAGCTAAGGAACCCGTGTTATGACATTTATCGTGATTGTCTAGAGCATGGCTCCATCTTCTTCTTATGAAATTACGCAGGGACACTGCTGACGTAGCGTTCCTCGTGAAAATAGCACGAGGCACGACTGTCTTAGGCTACTAGGTTAATTGATTTTAAGGTTCCTAACCGCAGTACTCGAAGATGTCCGCTATTTCAGCTACAATTGGTCCATTGTAACTATAGAGCAAATTCCTTTTTTGTCAGAGCCTGCTCAACTTTTAACAGTCTCTACGATCCGGGCCTCGATGATGATCGCGACATAGATATTTTCAATAGTGTCCAATCATTGAGCAAAATTATCATTAAAAGGTTTCATCATAACTGTGATGACTGAGTCGATAGCAATGTAGGTAGAGGCATGCGTGAGCAGTGAGATCTTTAAGAACCACATTATTGTGTGGCATAATTTGGATTTCAATTGTGTACTTGTTATAAGTTAGACAACTATATGTGGTTGCTTATAATATCATAGTCTACTACAATCTAAAACTGCTAAACATTGATAGCTGTAAGATTTCCTACAAAAATTAAATAAAATATCTTTGGCTAGCTTGCTAGCATTCTGAGTCGGATTTCGTCTAATTCACTCACGAGCATATTTGATTATATCTTCGCCAAGAAACGATGTTTTCTGGGTCCAGTTCCTTTTAATCAATGTGTTTCAGCTTCTTTAAAATCTAGCACGGTTGTGCAATTGTACGATGAGTTCGCGTTCTCTTCCATTGTTGTAAAATACGTAAAAAAATGATATGACATTGTTATTTAACTTTTATCAACGTTAGATACATACTCAATAAATACGTTTAATGACAAGAAAGAGTTTTTATATTGAAAGGAAAAAATCAAGTTAAAAAAGTAGGACAACTAGTCAGTCCAAACCTGTATGTATATGTTTTCATGCCCAAATTACTGCAGATATAAAAAACGTGGAATCACGTTAAAAACCAATAGCTATTTTATGGTTAGAAACATTTTGCTAAGGTATTGAGAACACACATGAAATAATAAATATGTTCATTAAGTTTTTAGCTAAGTTACTGTATTTGTTTTAAAGATTGTTACAAGTGGCATCAACTATTAAACCGATCTAAAATTTCATTTCCACGGCTCTACAAAATGCAGTTGAGGGCACTACTTGCTTACGCGCGCAGTGGTTACGGGGAAGGGAACGTTGCGCGGGGCATGGTAGATAAAATACAAAATATGTTCTGGTCCACCGTGTCCGCTGTTATTTTACATGCAACCCCGTATCGCAATTCGGTACTTGGTAATTACATATTTCCAAACCGTGGAACAATATATGCTACAGAACCCTGATATTTTTCCCTTTCTCATAGTTTATATCCGATCATAGAACTCTCCCATTTAGACCTACCGTACCATATGTGGTACAGTAACTTTGTAAAAATATTTCGGGACACCCACATATTTCAAATATTTTATAGCTATTGATACAATCAGTTTAGATAGTTAGCTTAGCGTATAAAATATCATAAATACGTTTGTGCGAGTGGATTGCATCATATTTTGGATATTATCCGGCAAGAACATAGAAAAATATTCACGATGTCATCAAGAAGGTAAGTACTATCGTAATTATTCAAAATTTTATAATTTCTATGCTTTGTTCTGATGATTAGGGTACAATAGATGTCATGCCTCCAACAAAATCTTTCTTTGGTTAGTTTTGTACAGTATGCTAAACCATAAACTGGGTGTACCCTATATGGTACAGTAGGTTCATGCATGAGCAAAATATGTGACAAAATATAAGTTGAAAATTGTTTCTATTTTATTTTGTTTATTGTTTCAGACCATTGACTTTGCACGATATAGCAACAATCCTTGAGGAAGATGATGATGCCAGCAACCAAGGGCAAGATTATGATATATTTTTTTTGCCACCTGACACAGCCAATGATAATCAGACTGACGAAGACTCTGGCGAAGAAGATACCGTCAACATAAATAACCTCCCACCTAGTTTGCTTCGAGCACCAGCTGAGCTTGCTGCATCTCCAGAAGAGCGGGAACCTGAGAATCAAGGGCAACAACTTGAAGGACAGGATAGTGAAGAAATACACGAACCCTTGCAAAAACGTTCCATGAAATATAGCTGGAGAAAACGAGACTTACAACCACGACTTACCACTTGGAAACCTTTTTATCATGTTCCTCTTGAAAAAACTCCTGTAGAATGGTTTTCTTTGTTCTTTTCTGATGACGTCTTTGAGTTGCTATCTATGAAGACCAATAGATATTTAGCAAGAAAACTTCTATCTGCTGACGTCAAAATTGAAGAAATCAAGTGTTTGGTCGGAATTTTGCTTGTAAGTGGCTACTCTCAAGTCAACAGAAGAAGCAGATTCCAGAAACTGCTTGATTGCTACAGCACTGTCTAGAGATAGATTTACGTATATATATGCCAACCTTCATGAAGCTCAAGCTGATAACCTGAATTTAGATGGATCGGATAAATTTGCAAAAGTTCGTCCGTTACTAAAACTCTTAGCTGCAAAGTTCCTTGAGAATTGTCCACTTATGGAGAACCATAGCATCGACGAGGCTATGGTGCCATATTTTGGTCGTCATGGCTGCAAACAGATTATCCGTGGAAAGCCTATACGGTATGGATATAAACTATGGGTTGGTGCTACTTCAGGAGGTTACATTGAATGTTTTTAGCCATATCAAGGCGCGTCTACATTTGCGAATGCCCGTTACTCTCAGCTTGGTCTTGGTGCAAGTGTAGTTTTGACGTATGCAGATCAATTAGCGCAGTTGGGATATGGTAAAGACTATCATCTTTTTATAGATAATTTCTTTACAGGCTTACCTTTGATACACGAACTGACTGAGAGGGGTTTCCGTATAACAGAGACTGTGAGGGAAAACAGGTGTGCAAAATGCCCTTTATTGGGCAACAAAGAAGCGAAAACAAAGAAAGAGGCTTTTACGATTACCGTGTGTCTGATGATGTCATAATTTGCAAATGGCATGATAACAGTATTGTCTCAGTATGTTCAAATGCAGTTGGTATAAATCCTGTTCGCAAAACTGAAAGATATTCCCAGCAAATATCTGTGTCTCAACCCCATCTTATCCATCAATACAATAAAAACATGGGTGGAGTAGATTTATCGGACCAAAACATATCTGCACTTCGCACTAGCATTCGAGGAAAAAAGTGGTACATGCCTCTGATTCTTCATTGCGTTGATATGTCTGTACAAAATGCTTGGTTGCTCTATAGACACAATGGTGACAATATGGATCGCCTAAACTTCCGACGTCGTATTGCAAATTCTATAATTGATGGCAATAAACAACGCGAGAAGCCAGGACCTAGTCGGCCATCTTCTGTAACCCATGACTCTCGATATGACGGCAAAGACCACCTTGTCAATAAGCAAGAAAAAAGAACTAGGTGTGGACAATGCCACAAGCAATATCCTGAAAGGTGTATGAAGTGTGATATTGGTTTACATGTGGAATGTTTTGTTATTTATCACACAAGAAAGTAAATAAAACCTTTTCATGAAACTCATATTTTTTGCATCTCTATTGTCCTACTGTACCATATATGGTATACCCCCCTCTAGGCCCCTCACTTACAGATATATATTTTATATATTTTTACTGTAACCTTAGGCTTCCCCTAACACGATTTTGTTAATAAAAAACTGGATTTCTCAAAAAAATAATTATCGGTCTAAATGGGCTAATAACTCACGAGGAATCATCAAAGCAAATATCAATTTATCTCAAGTAGTTACGACGAAAACTGCATTAAACCCAAAAACCGCATCAAAACTGTTTTAACCGCGCATGTGCGGTTAAATAAGCACAATTTATATTTAACCTATTGGTTAAATACCGGCCTTACTCCTATATGCATGCTGCGGGAGCTGGTTTGGCCAATTAACGCCTGAAGTAGTATTTACTTTTGGAATACTTCGGGCTTTAACCGAGGAACTTCTATCTGTAGATGTAGCATATGCAGACTTACCGTTGGAGCCATTGAGTCCTCCCTTAGCTATGATATGCGATACATTCATGATCGCCAAGTGCCACCCGCCCGCCTGAAACAAACATACAACGAATTTTAATAACACTTCAGACGTTTATACACATGCACGGTGGGACCTAGAAACGGCGAGGTCAACATCTGAGACCCGATAAAACAAACTTTGACATGTAGGAAATTTTTAACAAAGCTAGGCCGTTCTAGTCTATATCACCACGATGGAGTATAAAGGGGCCGCAGTCTGGTTTTGTTTGACCATACAAAACTTCTACATGCCTACATAATAGTAGTTTACGTGGCTGCTACATAATGGAGGGCATTAATACTCGAGAGTGGGTTTATGAAACGAGCCAAAACGCGAGTTTCTTAATAATATCGCTCAAGTTGACATTACGCAAACCAGTAATCTGTCACATTATCACAATAAGAATAAGAATAGATTTATTTAGTGAGAAAGACTTAAAGCTAGGTTGTTATAGTTTATCCAAAACATCTCTTAAAAGCTACATGTGTTAGACTGCGGCCCCACGCTAGGCTGAGCCTGTATCGCGGGTGCCATCGTATGCTTAGCAGAATGGGAGTTGTTGTGCTAAGTAGTAATTTACAAACAAAAATAAAAGTTAGATAGAAACATTTAAAATAATATACTATCACATAATAATATACTAGCTGCCCGTGGCGCGGCTTCGCAGCGCGTTTTTCGTATTCTTATAGGACCCCGTCATAGAACGATTTGTTTGTCATTTCAGAGGCATTCTGAAATCAACATCGGCATTAGCGGCCCGTTGTTGAGCATAAGATCAGACCTCAAATTATTGAAACTCTTTGCTTACAAACGTTATCTATCGCACTGTCAAACATAAGTTCCCCTCCCGAAAGAGGTTGAATGTAGTAAATAAATTAATCAACCACGCAGGAGTTTGACTGATGCTATATCTATGGCTACCAACGCCATCTAGCGAAAGAGGCTGAACTACAAAATATTTTTCCATTTTGTGGCTACTTCTTTGCGTTTTTCGTAATTTTATTTTTATCTAAACCTCCTCCGGACTGAACAGAATAAAATTAAAAAGGAATTAAACAAACCGATCGGGCTATTTTAGAGATTCAGTAAGACTGGCGTAACGCGATTCATTTTTTTAAGTATTGAAGATAGATAGATAGATTATCTTTTTCTGCGTCGTATTAATAATTATTGATTCTTCACGAATACCACAGACAACAGTTATACTCGTAGTATATTATTACTGATACGCAGCTAAACTAATTTAAAATTTCGAAAGGCATGAGAGCTATCAATAAAAAAACAAATTAAAAAGTGGCTTAAAATAATTAGCGCGGGAAAACTTTTATATTATTTCTACAGCTATTTCTAGCACTTTCAGCGCCACATATTATTTGAAGTGAAATTTATTGTTCCATTTCCACACTTCTCGGCGAAAGAATATTGCTTTTGGAATCGCGCCAAAATCGTGCCGATTGGTCTATTAGTGGACTAATCGCTCTGTAACCGACGAAATAGGGTTTTTTGATAGCGAACTAGGAAAATATAATTCATGTTCTAGGGTCATACTTCTAGGTCCTTATCACATCTCTTCCAGTAAACCAAGCAAGGAAGGTTAATAGTGGAGCAGGGGTAGACCTGTGTACAAAATAAAAAAAAATACCTGATATTCATATCTGTTACCGGCAATCTGTATGATGCAGGTATTCTATATAATACCTAGGCAATATATATGATATTTGCGGCGTTAAATATTATTAATATTGATGTCCATTACATACTCTATCTAGGTAATATATACAATGCCCAGGGATCATATAGAATACCTACTTTGCCACCGGCAAAGTGTAAAATAAATAGATTTTGGTAGAATATCAGGGCAATACACTGTGGTAGCTTAGGCGAAGGGTAAAGGGGGTGAAGGAAGCGAAGCCCCCTTTATTCTTCGTATTAGGTTGGACATGTAAGAACAGTGAAAAATACTTCATTCAAGTATTTTTTGTGTTACGTTGAACATGTACAACAATGAATTTTTATCAAAAAGTATCGAAATTGGGAAATTTAAACATTCAGTACAACGGAACCAAAATTGACGAAGTTAAATCCACAAAATTTTTAGGTCTCACTATAGACAGTAAACTAAACTGGAAAGAACATACAAAGATAGTGAGTGAAAAACTTTGTAAATATGCCTATTTATTGTCCAAACTATCAAAAATCCTGAGCGAGGAAAACTGTCTCATAGCCTATCATGGATTTGTCGCATCCACGCTGCGCTTTGGGTTGATTTTTTGGGGAAACTCTACGGACAAGGAAATTATTTTTAAGGCGCAGAAACGCTGCATTAGATCAATGTGTAAACTTAAAACAATTGATAGTTGTAGACCATTTTTTAAGAAACTCAACCTACTTACTTTGCCCTCGCTTTATATTTTTGAGATAGCAGTCTTTGTAAAGACAAATCCGAAATATTTTGTTGCAATCTCCACAATACGAGACAAAGGTCTTCGCACGCAACATCGCCACAGGCTGCTTTTACCACGATGCAGGACCGCATTGATGAGAAAAGGTGTTTTATTTATGGCTCCAATGATATATAATAAGGTGCCAAATGATATTAAGGACATGCATTTAAATTTATTCAAAAGTAGTTTATTTAAGTTACTAATTGATAAATGTTACTACAGAATTATTGACTTTTTAAAGGATAAAACAATTTAATCTAATTTAATTTGACATTTAATCACAACAATTTTATAATTTGATTTGACATAATTATTGCATGCTTGCAGGAATATTCATACGCCCAGATGGGCAGCACATGGAATGCACTGAAACTCTGTATATAAAGATCTATTTTATTTACCCATGTACATGAATAAACGATACTTTACTTTACTTTACTTTACTTTACTGTAAAAACAACAAACAGTAATTAGTATTTTTGTTGTTCTTACATGTTGAACCTAACATGAAGGATAAAGAAGGCTTCACTTCGCTCACCCCCTTTACCCTTCACCTAAGCTGGCGCAGTGTTTTACGCTTTTACATACATTAACGGCCGCGCATTGGGTATTATATATAATACCTAGGTAAAGTATAAAATAAATAATATTTCATACATTACCTGCATGAGTAAAACTCATTATATATAATACCGGATTATAAAGATAGCCGGTAATATATCCACTCAAGAGTGGAAGGCCCTGTGTGGGCTTACTGATTCGATCGATCGATCCTGTCGCGTTCAATAAAAACTTTACAATTGCCAATAAAAAAAAAGCAAACTTGTGCGTGGTGTCATTTATATTATATCCTGTCGTTCTCTTTTATATAATACCCGGCTTATTTAGCACGTCGTCATAGAGACAACGTACCATTGTGCAGCACATACTCAACCTGAATACTCAACCTGAATAATCCCATACACATTTTATGGGTGGTCTTCTGCATTATTGAAATTCTCTCTGAAACTAGGTCAAAAGCACAGGTAATGTTCCGTGTATCCCGATCAGCCCACGGGAACTTGTTAGCACAAGTTTAGTTCAACAAGTCATTTCATAAATCATCGTCACTGGAGCACGCAGTTAGTGGGAACGGATCCAATTATAGTTAGGTACTCTGAGACGGACCTTTTGAATTGCCAAAATCTCGATAGGTACAAGGTTTTGAGATTGGGAGTTTTGAGGGTTGGGTTCAAGGTTTTACGTAAAAGTAGATTTAAGGTGTGTTGTTTAAGTTAGTTTTCTATGATTTCTTCGCTGATTAGTAGACTCAGGTATGCTACCGTTAATAGCGAAGTACTCGCCTTCAAGTCGGGTAAAAAAAACTTATTCTGACGTACCACCTATCACATTAAATGGATTGCCCTTGAAGCGAGTTTAAATATCAGGGTCACTGGTCACAGATGATCTTAGTGACGACACTGATATATAGGGAACGAAGGGCATTAGATGCAATATGTTGGCTGGTAGGTTAGTACACAGGTGGTTAACGTTACATTATTTCGTGCCTTCTGCCAATCTTTTTACACCTGCAGCCTATGGGCCAGCTATACGAAGAAAACGTAAGTACCCTTCGTGACCAGCATAACAATGCTTTCAGGGTGCTGCTGAGACTGCCCCGATTTTGTAATGCAACAACAATGTTTGTAGATGGCTTCCTTGCCATTCTGCGCTTCAGAATCGCCTCTATGATAGCCAGGCTGAAGTATGTGTGCCTTCAGCCAGGGGGCCGAGGTGTAACTGATCCATGCTGGGGTGTACCTAGATGCTCTGAAGAGTTCCGTACCCGAAGGGTGCCAAACTGAACCACATCTTTAACCCTCCGCTATCCTTCTGTCCGCCTGCCTGTCCGTCCGTCAGCGTGCTGTATCTCATGAACCGAGCTAGAAAAGAGACTAAAGATCAGAACGTCACCTGCTACATACTTCCTTGGAATGGAAATCAGCAAAGTGGATGACAAGATCACTCTCCGTCAAACGTCCTATACAAAGAAACTCTTACAGAAGTTCAACATGAGTAACGGTAAGTCTGCACCGACACCTATTGTTAAAGAAAATATGGGAGGAGGAGAAGAGCAAGGAACGCAAGCTGGACCTACCTTTCCTTACAGACAGGCTGTCGGTGCACTGACATACCTATCAGTAGCCACAAGGCCTGACATATCTTACGCTGTTGGAATGGCATCAAGACATCTTGAAGCGCCCACTACAAAAGACATTTCACTCGTGAAAAGGATTTGTAGAGAACCGAGTAGAGATTTGTTTTTTTTACAGAATGTCTATTTTTTTTTGCCGCTAAACGAGATTTATGACTTAAAGGGGGTCCCTATGCAAGGGACGTGTTTAAAAATCCCCCGCGATATATCATGATTCAAGTATGATAGTAGATTTCGCGATTATCCCATGGTTGTGGTGAAGCAAAAAGTTTATTACCGGTTGCGCGATCTTTAACATATTTTTATTAGCTTTTTCTTTATTAGCACGTTCGAAAATATTTTTATTAGCTTTTCCTTTTATTTTTTTAGTGCTAAAGTTTTCTGGTACGATGGTAGGCTACCCTTCGTGTGGAAGTCCGACCCTCACTTGACAGATTTTATTATATGTACTGTATTTTTGTAATAATTAATTACATATATTGGGTGCTATGAAATTGGCGAATTTTTCTTACAGATTCAGGAGTTCATAATTCGAGTAATTCAATAGCTATTTCCAGTTTTTTTTTATTGTTTTAAAAATAATTTCAATATCTACTACTTATTAAATTTTCTTTTAAGTTTCAGTTTGATAACAACAATGTTATCTTCAAAATCAGTGCCTCCTAAATGTCATCCATTTTCATGATAATATTCGTATTTTTTTTTACAGCTGACACTTTTCAAAAATTATATAAATTATTCTGTTAGCTATATGTTGTCTCATTCATACACAGAAAGTTTATACAATTAGGATCTGTCATTCCTAAAAAAAATACAAAAATGTTTGTATAAAAAATTGAGTTAACTTCAATTTCTCCATACAAAACGCCGATTTCATAGGTAAGCACCTAATATACATATGTGCATTGTATTTGTTAAAAGTGTCTTGTATGGCTTGTTAAAACTGAAATATGAAATATGCGTTCGCTCATTCATTAATTCATTCTATTCTGTATCTGTGAAATGTGAATGGGTAGTAGCTCTGCCTACCATGCGATAGGAGTTCGATCCCCAGCTGGGGATATAAAAAAAACAGGTCTTGGGTATGAATATATATGTGATGTCGCTGTTTCTGGGTCCCACGACACAGGGTATCCTAGTGTGGGGCCAGAAGCAATATATGTGCCTGTATGTAAATGTTTATATAATATTTTGGAAGCTGTTCGCCAACTTGAAATTGACGTTGACCAACCAGAACGCGACTATTTCACACGAACTGTCATTTAAACGCTGGAAAGAACATCGATGATTGCCAACACCACCCAGGCTAGCTAAGAACACACCTGGCTCGAGTGACGTTTGTGCAAAGTGAATTGTATACAGTACAGAAATACATATTACTAAATCGAAATTCGAATAAGTACAATGTCTGTCAGTCAGTCAGTCTAAAATACAATCTATTGATTTTCCAATAAAATTATAGCTTATGTCACTTTCACGGTCTTCCCAATTCAACACCACATTTAAAATCTATCAAGCCGTTTTAGCTGTAGTGTATTTTTTTCCATTTCCAACCCCAAATCTCCGCTGTTTTGAAAAAAATCCAATAAATAAGTCGACACAAAAACCATTTAATTATCGAAACTGTTCACAAAAATTCACGAGAATCGGTTAAGAAATGCGACCTGTAGTAGAGAAGAGCCGGAAAGAAATCCGAACAGTAATCCAGATATACTAAAACCTTTTTGCCCAAGCTGAAACAGAGGCGCTTCGCTCGCTTAATGAAATACGTAGTTGTTTCATTTACGTAGAGCACCAAAGATATGTCTATTATTCCACGCCGAGTATTTCCCGACCTTATTCGAGGGTAGTCACAAAACCGTCACTTCTCGAAGGAAGCCTATCTACCCGCTAGTTTTACCCGCCTCCCATACAAATGCAGCTTGCAACGCCAATATTGGCATTATGTAGCAAGTCATAAGCGAAGCGGAAAGTAGATAATACAGTATCATAAACCTATATATTACTTAAACTTACATTAGAGGCATAAGCCTGCTTTTCATTAATACAGACTATTAAAATAGCCTAGCAATGAGAGCAGTTGCATTTACAACGTTTGTGATTCCGAAACGTGTGGCGTAATCCTACCAGAACGAAATTTTGTATATTTTCTTCTGAAGATAAAATGAATTTTAATTTGATTTTTTGATTATATCATAGCTAGATCATAGAATTGATCATTTCAACTTATTAACATTGATATATAGGCGTGGTTTGGATTTCATGTCACTCTTACACGACGCATGAACCGGCGCACTAGACTGTCTTAGACTGGTAAGCAGAGACGTTATCTCTCGCTGATCCGGCTTAACGTACTCGACACACGAAATTATTCTATAAGTACTACAGTCGCACCAATTATACATCTAAATCTACCTGTCATAGGCTTTCCAGAACATTTGAGAAACGTTTTTCTGACCTGGATCCATTTTATACCTCAAAAGCCGCATTCAGACACCAAGTTACACTAGCATTGTTGGGGGAACCTTAGGTAGCCCCATTGCAGGTTGTGACTGGAATCTACCCCATGTTAGCCCTCCCTATATGTATAATATATACGTCGCATTTTCAGGCAGACCCTGTCATAATTAATATGACAGTGGTTCCTAGGGCAATATATAGTAATGTTGATATTGACATGGCCAAACAAATAAACGATATTCGTGTGTCGAATTTTTCCAAAAGTCCGGCAAAGCATATGCACCTCTTAAATATTACACATCAAACATGCTGGTGCATTTATTGAAAACGCATGAAACGCACCCAAATTACAAATTTATTACAATAAATTACGAAGCACGAACCGACTCCAGACCCAGTAAGCGTTGGGTATTCAGTAAATGACTGAACAGCGCCGTTCAATTAAATGGCTAGGCTGTTAAATAAACGGCTGACAGGACCTTTAGTAATGTCAATAAAATATATAATATTCTGCCAGAAAATTCTTTAGAAAAATCGAAAGGTAACATTTATACATAAATTAAAACAAATGTTTTACAATCAATGCTATAATACAGTTAATGAGTACTTAAATGACAATAAATTCATATCTAGGATATTTTTAATGACTGATATTATTTTTAATGACTTTTAGTAAATATTATACTTAATTATAAACTAACAAACTTTGTTTTCCTCTCTTCTATTGCAATGCCCTTTTGATTTTATGGGATGCAATAAATATATTGAGTATCTATGAAAAAATGCACGTCGACTACAAATTATATATATTTTGGAATAGGTCAGAGTATTTTAATAGTTAAATTATGTAAAAGTGTTATTCTGTTTTGGGATATGTTAAAATCATGTAAAATTCCCCGGAATTGATCAAATCATATCCTTGCGACATATATATCGCCAGGTTTCTTGGCGCCTGAACGAGGTCACCCTCTCTCCTCTAGCCTATATATATATATCTATACATATCTGGCAAAGAACTTTTTTTATTATTTCCTAATAATTCTGACACCGATGTTATTTGTAATTCAGAGCACTGGGTTAAGGAAAATATGATGACTCTTTAACACAAGTAATTACTGTTTATTATTATAATTTTAGTTAATTAATTTATTTTAGTAAAACAACGGCGGTTGTGGTGGGCTGGTCGTTTTTGACCGATTCATCTTTAGTCCAACCTCAAGGCTTGCGGTGCTTAGTTCTTGGAGCATTTACTGTAGTCTTTCAGCCTTCGGTCACCGACGGCAATGCCCCTGTCCTGCCATGAAACTGCCGACTTTTTGAAAATTTCTTCAAGGGCACCTCTTTTTATTTGGAATGTTGGACCAGGGGATATACGTTTATTATTGACAGTAGACTATTGTTGTACATGGCTTGAATAATGCTGTATATTTAATAAGCATCCTTCAAACATTGTCAAGCAACGATTAATAACTTTATTTAAACCATTAAATCGAAATCATGTATTTTCAGGGCCCACTAGAATAACACTTACCAGCCAAACTTGCTTACACATTTTTTTTTTGTGATTCTGTATTCACAAGTAAAAATCTGATTAACTCTAATCATAGCGGTCAAACAGTTTCATTCCTAATTGCTAGTAGAACCCGAACAAAATTTATTCAGACTTATTAATTTATTAAAGTTTTTAAAATTAAAGAACCCGCATTGAGCCAGCGTGATAGAGTAAGGCTCAATCTTACTCGTATCCGGGTAAACGCCTGTGCCCGTAGGTAGGGACGATAATAAGCAACATTTATTAATACTTATTATTGTAAGTTAAAGAAAATCAGCGATAACAACGGCAAATCTAAATTAAATGACTGGGAAAATTTTGATGTTCGTAAAAGTAGAGTTATATTGTATGAACTTTTTGAACAAAAACCTATAACTTTGATAGAAATTTTCAAGAATATGGGAAAATATTCCAATTATTTTGAGTTAGTTTGAAGAAATGAAAAAACTTTACACTTTGATAGAAAAATACAAAATTCAAACAATAAAATGAAAACGGTTTAGCAAATAATAAACTGTGAAACTGCAAAATTATACATAGGGACAATGATTTCGGCTTAAAGGTAAGTGATGATGTCATTAATTCTAATACTGATGTAGCTCAAACTTTCGAAACATTCTTCACCAAAGCTGACTTATTCACAACAGAGCGTCAGCACTAGCATCAGATATTTCAATTTATTCATTTTTCTCCCTAAGACATTGTCAAAACACATAGATTACTTGACTTAAAATTACTGAAGACCTGTGGGATATGTCATAAGTTCAGTCATTAAAGTAATTTGTTCAGTTATTCTACACTTAGCATATATATATATTCAATAAATGTGTTGGTGTTGGAGCTTTCCCAGACTTCATGAATTAAGTAAACTTATAGTCGTGTTCAAGTCGGGAGACAAAGGTCCTTCAAATTTCAGACCAATCTGTACTTCCAGACTAAGTAAAATATTTGAAAACGTTATACTCAATCAAATATTCTCACACTTTAACAGTACAAAAGAACTCCACGCCAAATATAACGGTTTCATTAGGGGTAAATCGACAACGGATGCAGGCATTACTCTTTTCGCACGTTTCGTCTTTAAGGAAGGCCTCAAAGAGGCGTTTTTTGCGATCTCACGAAAACATTTGATTGTGTTGATCACGATATGCTTCTCATAAAATAAAATCATTACGGAGTAAAAAATAAGCGTTGGATCTACTAACATCATATTTAAGCAATAAAATTCAAAAGACAGAAATCAACGGCGTGAAATCTGATGGATCGGGTGTAAAAATCGGCGTTCCACAAGGTTCCATAGGCCCTTTCTTATTCCTGAAATATATTTACGATCTGAATTTTATGGCGGATAAATAGACTGATGTGGAGTTGTTTGCTGATGATACTTTACTGGTATTCAAGATAGAAAGACAAAGAAAAAATGTTGATGATTTTAATATTGTAATGTGACGGAACTTTTGCTTTTCATAGGATGTGAACTCTAATACCATAGCATGAGGTGTATAATCATAAAAAAATAGCCGCAAATGTGTTAACCGTCAATTATTTCACAGTAATGAAATAATTGTTAAACTCTGGAAAAACCAAGCGTATCATTGACGACCCGAATGGCCGAGTCGGCAGTGTCCCTGCCTACGAAGCCAAGGGTCCCGGGTTCGAGTCCCGATGGGGGCAAATATTTGTTGATGAAAACGGATGTTTTTACCCTAGTCATGGTTGTTTATCTATCTAAGTATAATATTTATCTATATAAGTATGTGTATCGTTGTCTAGTACCCAAGATACAGGGAATCCTAGTTTGGGGCTAGATCAATGTGTGTAAATAGTGTCCAAGGTATTATTATTATTATTATCAAATTCTCACTTCCAAATGTCAGAGCAAATTGAGACTTAGGTTAGGTTAGGTTAGGTTAGGTTAGGTTAGGTTAGGTAAGGTAAGTTAAGGTTAGGTTAGGTTAGAGTTTAGTGTTTGACATAAACTCATTAGAAATGACGTAAAGTTTCTTGGATTATCCATTGATAGCAAATTGCAGTGGGGGGCCCACATAGATAAATAAGCTAGTAGATGAAGTCCTGCAGCTTAAAATATTAGGAACATCAGATAAAACACGGATCTGGCTACAGATCAGTCTATCTAAGCTACTCACATAGTGTATTATCCTATGGTATCTTGTTGTGGGGGAAAGCAGCAGATATTCAAACAATTTTATATAACAGAAAAAACTATTTAAGCAATTTCAAACGCACAAACTCCTCAAGAAAACGATTTAAAGAAATTGACATACTAACGATCTCAAATCACTTTATTTTCGAAAATGTAATGTATGTATGCAAGAACCTTGCAAGATTTTCCAAAGATAGTGATAGCTGTAATGTTTACTGAAAAAATCACAGAAAAACCCCGGTAAAGACACGCGAAAGTTTGCAATTATTTCACGGGTCAATGCATTCTCTACTACAACAGCACACTTCGAGAGTTTTTGAAATTGCAATATAAGCAATTTAAAAACCATGTAAAACCTACCTTATCTAACAAGGGATATTACAATATTCAAGATGACATAAATGACAAAAGTGCATGTTGTTAATTTAACTCAACACAGAACTCGCTTAATGATGTTTTAATAATTTATTCCTGCATAATAATAATGTAATAATTGTATAAGTTAAATAAAACCTATATTTGAAAGAGATCTAAAAATCAATCTGTGGGAGTACCTTCGCCCTTCTACTCCCACAGTGGTTCAATGTAGAGAAGTGCAAAAACTTACATTTTATAAAAGTTTAAATCGAACTATTTAACCGTCACAAAATTATTTTAAACTTTATGAATACTCAGATCAGTAATTTGCCTTATTATTAGTTTAAACTTCCGATTATCATTAAGAGAGTCTGTGTGACTTTTGTTCACTATGAAAATAAAATAAAAATAAATATCATGAGTACAGTTGTCGCCATGATATAAGTTATTACTTATTGTATAGTCATGAGTAGGTATTGAAAATACGATAACCAAAGGTGATAGTTTAACGATTTCAGAGGTACAAACAAAACTAATCAACAATCCACGATAATTAGACTAATCTACGAAAAAATTATATGTTTTTTTTGACGCCTTAGGATTTTTTACAACTGCCACTCATCTGTGGTTAGTTTTAACGCCTTGGGAAATTTCTTATTTACAATATTTAACCTCTTGAATACCATCTACTTTAGCTAACACCACTTTTCCGTTAGGTAAAGTAATAATAAATTTTTATTACCATGGCTTAATGTTCAAAATCGCGACCTGACCCAACTACCCTCGGTGTTTGAGAGGTTAAAATACCTGCTTGTCATGACTATAGTGGAAGTCCGCTATCAGCTTGTTCCGTGGCCCCAACCTCACAAGTGGCGATGTATAAATCCGTGACAGAGTAACGCTAGTAAATATTCAGTGCCGCGAAGTCTTTCGGGTGTTTCCATACTGACCATGTCATGAACAAACTACTATAAATGTAAAAATGTACTTTTGATTCAACATACGAGGTACCTACTACACGCTTAATGTTAAAGAATGACCCAATAGATACTAATTGTAAACACTGTGCTGCATTATACAGGTTGGAAAAAATATATGGGCCCTGAAGGGAAACTTTTTGAAATCCTTAAGATTTTCGGTTTTGTATCGTTTATTTTCAAAAAGAACTAAACATTCATAGTTGATATAGTCAGGTTTAAAGTCTCGTCGGTCGTACAAGAAATCCACAAAATCAAATATTTAGTAGACAAGTTCTTTAATCATCATTACCTAGAACTGACCACTTTCAACAAGCAAACGAAACGTTATATTTTCTTGTAACTCTAACATCCAAAGACATTGTTTGAAGTTGCTAATTTATATCTAAGTACCTTAATGAAGACAGATAAGAAAATTGTTCAATGATAATAATAATTCTATTCACATTTTCTTCTTACTCGAGGCGTTCCTGACGAAAAGTTTCAAAATGGAACGTTTAACTTTGTTGGCGGTGCGGGACCGCAGTTTTGAAGTTCAAAGAACGTTTTGAATATTTTCATCGCTTTTGTTTTTTTTGCTTCTATTTCGTAATTGCGATGTTGGCATATCAAGAACAATTGGATTTATTTGAAGCTTTATTTTCAAACAACAAGAATTTCAATTTAGCTCTGCGGTGGTGGTATGGTGAGAGGTAGCCAGACAAATAACGTTTGGAAAAGTTTTTTCACGAATGATGTTTTTTTTGTGAATATTGGAAGTTTCAAAAAACGTTTTGAATGCCCACAGCAACCAAATATAGATTTCTCAGATCTTGATTTAAACATTTTGACATACTCTGAGTGCTATGCGAAAGTTTCTAGCAGGGAAGCTGGTGCCTATGTGTTTTGAAAAAATATATATTTTTTTTCGTGCTGGGCGTTTGATGCAGAAACTACGTCCCTGAGAGAGTCAAATAATTTTAGTTATATTCAAACAGAAAAATCCAGCAACCAAAATTTATTATACTACATTTTGTGCAAGTCAATATGAATATCCCTGCGATCACCGCTTAGTGAGAGCCACATTCAAGTATAACCTGCCCAAAGAAACAGCAAAGCTGCTAACGACAGCTAACCCACAATATGACCCAAACAGTTACAAATTCCTGCAAAAGGAGTTTCAACTTGAACTAAAGAACTCTTTCGATCAGCTAATGGAAGAGAACCAGGATGTGGACTCACTAAACCGCGCACTGTATACTAAAGCATACCACCATGAAGCACATAGGGGGATAAGACCACCTAAGGAGGCAAAACTGGCGCCCAACTCGCTGTCTTTATTATTTCAAAGGAGATAAATGAAAAACAGCTCCTCTTTGGACTTGAGAGAGCTTAATACCATTAATAAGGCAATTAAAAGGCAATCCGCAACGACGTTAGGGCTTATAATACCAAATAAATTGGACAATATAGGCTCCAAAGTCTTCAAAAAAAAGCTAAACAAAATCAAAATGGAATTAAACAAGCTCATGGATACAGTCGGAAACATTGTGACGGATCAGGATCAAATTATAAAGATAGTTGAGGAGTTTTACGGGAACTTGTATGCTTCCAAATAATACCTTGGACAATAATAATAATACCTTGGACACTATTTACACACATTGATCTAGCCCCAAACTAGTACACTGAAAAAAATTAATAACAAAACTTTTTCGGTTATCGCCTTTTTAACCATACTTCAGTTAGTCGTCAATAAACTTAATTTGAAATAATTAAAGTGGTTTATTTACGAAGCACAAAACTGGTTTGGTTATTTTCAGTTCGGTTGTTTAATAGCTAAGATTTAGTCATGTATAACCTTAATGAAGTAAACAAATTGGATTGGTAACTTGCAACAATACATGTTTACTTAGTTGATACTAATTCTTAGACTATTCGTTACTAAAGGCTTGCTGAACTATCAAACAATTATTATTGTTAAACACTAAACAAACATCTTGTTACTATTATCTCAATTAAGTTTGTTATTTTTTACACACAAAACTGCAATTCAACAAAACTTATGTAATTAACAACAAACTAATATGTTGAACTAAACATAGCGTTATCCACTGTTAGCCGTATTTTGATTGTTTACAACCAAACACTTTTGTTTACGGCATGACGAACTACCAACAGTCCTCGCGCGAGTTGAATGGAGTCTTGTCAAACAAAATCCGACCGTGCGGCACAGTGACAAGGGCAACTCTTTATTAATCTGTGCAAGAGCGAAAAATTTCAAAAACTGCATTTTGCTACGATCGACGCGACGACGCGACACGCCATGTCAAACACGTTGATTTTCTATTCATTTTGCTGCTTGCGCTTGCGTCTCTCGGGACAATCGTGTGAAGTCGGGTCTCCGTTTGTCATAAAACCCCAAAGTAAAATAGTTCTGTGCTTGTCGTCTCTCTCATCAGAAGAAGAATCTTTATTTCAGTCAGCTACCTACTTAAAAATGAGTGAGAGAACCATGGCCGAGCAGAGCCCAGATGCTCTCGAAGATTATCTGCAGCAGTGGGGCCTGGAAGTGTATTTTACACAATTCAAAGGTAAGTATTTACCTAATCATTTCCTTTCATTATCTTGTGGTAAGCTAAAGCTATGCCAATCTGGGGGTAAAAAGGCATAACGTGCCTGCCGCGCCAGCATGGTGCCAACGCGCCAAAAGTTAGTACCTCGGCACCCAAACCTATAAATAACGCTAGCTTGCATCTGTGTCTAACCTACCTACCGGGGGAGGAAAGTATGGCTATAGAAATAGAAGTATATTTAACAATCAACAGTAATTCAATAGGTACCTCTATTTCCTTACCACTACGTCGTTACCTAACCGAAATAGATTGATACGCCCTAATCACATGGTTTTCTCAGTTTCAGACATATGAAGATCAGTCGTCTGAGCCGAATAGATCACAGGCCTCACAGGGTACTAATAATTCTACAACGTACGAGTATGGCCTACAGTCACTGGAGGACACTGGTACATTGGGAAAAAGATTCCCGTTGTTTTGAGATTTTGATTTATGTGATAATGGTTCTTACATTGTAAAATTTCTGAAGTCTAACA
Organism: Argyresthia goedartella; assembly: GCA_949825045.1. Taxonomy (NCBI): domain Eukaryota; kingdom Metazoa; phylum Arthropoda; class Insecta; order Lepidoptera; family Argyresthiidae; genus Argyresthia; species Argyresthia goedartella. Next base: position 7,764,634 of record OX463812.1, on the reverse strand, counting down.
ATACAACAATTACATTTGTAAAACAATTGCTTTTATTTATCTGCCTACTTTTAAATTTTATATAGGTAGTACAATGTTTTTTTGTGTGTTTTGCTGTAGTTTTTTGTTTATATGGTATTTAGTACTTCTGTAGTATGTAGCCTAATTTATATTAGCTATCTGAGCGTTTTAGCATGGCAATAAGCGGTAATTCCCATTTGTTAATATTTCAAGAATCACCGATTAGATTGATTTGAAAATAATGTCAATCTAATCGGTGATTCTTGAAATATTAACAAAAGGGAAATTACCGCTTATTGCCATGCTAAAACGCTCAGATAGCTAATATAAATTAGGCTACACACTACAGAAGTACTAAATACCATATAAACAAACTACTACAGCTAATACAAGCAAAGTTTTGTTACTAACAGTCAAACTGTTTTGTAAAAATTAACAAAACAAGTTATCTAAATTAACTAATATATCAGGTTATAGTAACAAAACAACAGCTAAAACAACTCATTAGTTTAGTTAATAACAGTCAAACTGTTTTGTAAAATATGGCTGAAGTAAACAAACAATTGGCTTCCTAACTGCATGTAAGTAGGCCTACCTTTAAGTAAGCACCTTGGTATGACTTAAACAAAATAGTGTTAACATTAATTACTAAACAGTTTCGTTAAAAAATAACCAAACTAGATTTGGTTACGTATTGCTATAGTTTTGTGGTCACTTTTTCTATGTTATACGTAGACGAAAGTTTAGCTACGAATAACAAGGGTTTTTTTTCAGTGTATTCACTGTATCTTGGGTACTAGACAACAATACACAAATAGATAAATATATAATTAGATAGATAAACAACCATGACTAGCATACAAAAATCCATTCTCATCAAACAAATATTTGCCCCCACCGGGACTCGAACCCGGGACCTTTGGCTTCGTAGCCAGGGACACTGCCGACTCGACCATTCGACTTCCAAAGCACCGACACCAGACTCACTAGATTCAGCCGACCCTAGAGCAGTACACGTGGAGCGCTGCGACGATAGTGATCTACCCCCGATCACTTCAGATAATGTACAGTATGCTCTAGGCAAAATGAAAAAAGGCATAGGGTAGGACGGGGTGCATGTTGAGATGCTACAGCCCATCCTAAAATTTCTCGTAAAACTCTTCAACACCGTTCTCGCTCAGGGTGTTACACCTGGTTCCTGGAAGAATGCAATTTGTAACGATTCTTTACAAAAGGGAGACAAGACGAATCTGTCTAATTACCGTCCCAAAGGTCTGCTCTCTCAAGTCTATAAACTATTCACCAAAGCCCTGTGCCACCGTCTCACGACCACCCTCGACGAATACCAAACTGTTGAACAAGCTGACTTCCGGAGCGGATACTCAACCATGGACCACATCCATGCGGTCAAGCAGCTGATGGAAAAATGCAGAGAATACATACGGCCCCTTTTTCTCGCCTTTGTTGACTTTGAGAAGGCATTTGACAGCGTAGAACACTGGGCAGTGTTTCACTTTCTCCACCGCTGCGAAATTGACATGCAATACGTCGATATCCTCCGGGAGCTGTACAGGTCCGTAAAAATGCAGGTGTGCATACATAGAAACACCAACTCTGTGGCTATAGACCGGGGCGTCCGACAGGGTGACACTCTCTCACCCAAATTGTTCACAAATGTTCTGGAGGATATTACGATGACTTTGTATTGAAGCGAATGAGGAGTCAACATAAATGGGGCGCTGATGTCGCAATTCAGATCTCCAACATATGCTCGCAGAACTGCATGAAGCTTCCCTGAAAGTCGGTCTCAGGATGAGCATGTCAAAGACCAAATTCATGACGAATCGCTCCTTAAATGTACCGAACATAATTGTTGGTAACGACAACTCTCAGCATTTAAGTCTATGTTGGACATTGTTTACCGCGATGCACAGGTAAAGGAGATCATCAGACGCGTCGGCTTAGGGTGGGCTGCTTTCGGGAAGCTAGACGAAGACTTTAAGTCCAAACTACCATAATGCCTTAAGACTAAGGTATATAACCAATGTGTCTTGCCTATCCTCACTTATGGAACCGAAACATGGACGCTCACTAAGAAAATTATACACAAAATCAAGGTGGTCCAACGAGCAATGAAGCGTTCCATGATAGGTATCTCTCTCGTTGACCACGTGCCAAACATCGAAATTCGACGGAAGACGAAGGTCAAAGATGTAGGTAAACGGATAACGAGACTGAGGTGGAGATCACTTGGCTAGAGGGGATGACGGATGGTAGACCAAAGCTGTCACGGAGTTTTGGCCAAGGGGAGCAACAAGGCCAGTGGGCAGCCCACCTGCCCGTTGAATGCGGATAGCATAGGACAATAGGGGTTGGCGCTATAGAGAGGAGGCCAATACCCAGCAGCGGGTTGATGTGGGCTGAGCATGATGATACATTTTATGGTCGGATGAAACAGATTTCAGTAATAATGAAATGTATAAGAGACATAAAATTCATTATTGGTCCCGTCAAAATCTATTCCGTGTTCACGAAACAAGCAATCAGGTCAGATTTTCCTTTAATGCTTGGTTCGGGATCAGAAGCAATATGGTTATTTTGGTGCATGTTTACGAAGTACATCGGAATACGGCAAAAAACATTGAAATATAAGAGCTTTTACGAAATCAATTAAATCTTATCCCGGAAGAGGAACGATATAATATAATGTTTCAACAATATCATGCACTTGCTCACAGTAGAGAACCTTAATCAAAATTTCAATGTCTGGATAGGTACAAACGGGACGATTAAATGGCCTGCAAGAATCTGAGACCTGACGCCTCTGGACTATTTTTCATGGGGCCAAGTAAAAATTGTTATGTGCAAAAAGTCATGAGACTGTACAAGAGCTAAGGGTTAAGGTAGAAAATGTTATTAGGAGCATACACTACACGAAATGAATTTCAACGAAGACAAAATTTATGTATCTGGACGAGGGGCCTCATTTCAAACTTTCTCATTAGATATTAGGAAACTGTAACATCGTCAGGAAACCTTCATATCGTTTCCTAACTGCAACGATGGGCTAGCCTCCTGTAACGCAAGATGGAGTGTTGAAAATCTGTCTAAACGTAAACGCATCTGTTAATCTGCCACACAATCGAGAGATTCATGCATCATAATCCTCAAAGCCGGTACAATCGAGAGATGCAAGCATTATAATCCTCAAAAGTCGGTCACACAAGAAGGGCCCATCAGTCGGGGCATGGATTTCCAGAGTGAAAAATACGAGAGGATTCCGCTTTGGGCTAAACAAACGAACGTACACGGCACTTTTCATGTCTCTAGAAGCCGGAAGAACATTCCCTTTATTCTTCGAGTCGGATTGAAGCCACGATTTATCGTTTGCGTAATTTATCGCTGCGGTTGTGCCTACCATGCCAGTGGTCCTGGGTTCGATCCCCGGCTGGGGATACGAAAAAAAAACCACCTCTTGGAAGTTTATTTGTGAGAGCTTTTAGGTAATCGATTGATTGGATGGTTAATAGACCGAGCGACGAAGCGTCCAGTTGCGAGATTGCACAAAAATGCATTTGTCCTTCTGTCTGTCTGTCTGTCTGTCCTCGCCTACAGGACGATCAACCGGTTCTCGTAAAATTTTGTGAGCCGGTTCGATAATTGTATAGATTTTTTTGTCGACTCATTTAAAAAAAAATGGCGGACTTATTGTGTTACAAAGTTTTTGTTGCGCTTTCTTGCATTCGCATATACTCCATGTACGTAACCAGGTGCATTCATAAGTTTGTATTAGTTATTAAAGGAAAATGCGGTCGGGTTATTTTATTTATAATAATTCCAGTTGTTCATCCGTTAAACTTCAAGGGGTTGGGGGTGTGATGGGGGGAATGGAGGGGGAAAAGAGGTGGGGGGAGAGGTTGCTGTAGCAAACGTATTCTTTATAGCGGATTTTTGATTTATTTCAGCATAATGTAAGATACCTAATCAGACTACGCAGTTCTCTCCGCCTTCACGAGACGAACCCGTAAACACCATATCTGACCTCCTAGGACAAAGTAATCGCCAAAAATAATACCCCTATTTTGCTCAAAAGTCTGCATAGTAATTGGAAAATTCAAGCACCTGAAATTTCATTTAAAATTGGACTTTATTCGTTAAATTGTTGTGCGAAATAAACTTGTATCGCATAAAGACTTTTGTCCGTCAGTCGTGACAATATGTTTAAGTATGTATGAATGTCAAAGGGCTCGCGACGTCTACTACTACTACTAATAAAGGTTGGTTCAGTTGTACTTACTTCATACAGTGGAGACATTGACTGATATAGTGTTGATTTATGATGATATTTTTGATGATCTTCAAGATAGAAAGCCAAAAAGAAGATTTGTATGATCTTAAATTGTAATGTATTGTCTTTAACCTTGAATTGGTTGACAGTTAATAATCTATTGTTACACGCTGGTAAAACCAAGTAAATTCAGACTAGTTTAGGGTTAGACAGCGACACGTTATTATTGGTAAATGACACGAAGTGAATTAGAATGATTACGAAAGCAAATTGCAGTGGGGGCCCCACATAGATTAATTAAGTGGTATATATTAAGTTCTGCGGCTTACAGTGTTATAAGTATCCAGCATCAAATTGCATTCCTTTCTATGTTATATGAATATGTTACGAGAAATGTGATTAATAAAAAAATATTAATAACGATCGGTACTTGTTCATCATCGGTTACTATTAATAATTTTCCAGATTGATGATGAAAATGATAAATTAAACTTTAAATGATTATTATTAATAATTTCACCTTACTGATGACAAATATAATGAATTTAAAAAATATATCGATTTACGTCTTTTTCGAGCAATAGAAGCGGGCGGGAGTGGCGGAAGGGTTCAGTGTTGGATTGCATAATATGAAATGTTGTTTGGCACAATTCTTTGGACCGTTTTTTTTTGTTTTTTTTTTATTTGTTCACGCTCCGGACAACTGGAGTTTTGTTGCTTCTCAGTTATAACCTAACATTTAACCCAATTGAAATTTAGCCAGCAAGCCAACAGCCAGCAGCCAACAATATCCTATTCTAGCCAAATTTCTTGCTGGAATTATTACTTTAATGGAAGGCAGTAGAGAATTATTAATAATAATCAGAAAAAGTGATTATTTCACAGTATTTATGACATTGATCAAATCGTGCACTATCTAATTATTAATAATAATTGAGAATTATTGATAAAAATCGAGAATCATTAATAATATTCACATTGATCACTTTGATCGTAACATATAACTATAACGTAACGTATTGAAACAGAGTTTTCCACCTTCTAAACTCAAAATAGCACCTCCGCCGCTTGACGTTGGCTTCTCAGGCAGACAAATTATACTTGTAACTCGTTAGAAAAGGCTTCTTTACGAACCTCGCTATGACTCTCGCCTTCGGCTCACGCCGTAAACTTCTCGGTTCGTAAATATTAGTCTTTGCGAACTCGTGGGAAATCTACAATTTTTTGTAGATTCCAACTACACCTCGCCCGTGCAAAGGTCCCCGTTACTCCAAGCGGAAAGACCCGCAGTGTGAGAGGGACGGAATCGGGGAAAAATTTGAAAACGTAGCGCTAAACGACAGAAAAATTATTTAAAAATAAACTACGCTTTTTTGTTAAAAAGTTTTTTAAGGAGATCTTGCGAATACACAATATCTACATTTTGAACGCGATTCCACAATGAAATTAGTTAGGATTTCAGAATTGCAGGAAAAAATAAAACAATTTAGAGGTGTTTTCGTAATTAAATTCTATCGAGAAAATTTCAACCAATCGCGTTTTCCTTTAGTGAAAATCTTAATCAAATACTCAATAAACTTTAACCTAAAAATAAAATCTGTAGATGACTTCATGGTGGAGTAAATGGATTAGAAAAATACTCCATTTTTTTGTCGTAGCACCTTAACAGTTTTGGCTGGTATTTTATAATAGTTTAATATTCATAGGGACGATCACATTCCCCACGACCTTACTGTGCATGGCTCTGTCAACGACCTCCTAACAATCTGTTCGGAGAACGTTGGTACATATGTCAATTAATTGTTTAATAACATGTAATTTTCTGATTTAACATAAGTAATGAATAATGATTGAAGGTCAACTTCAAAAATTGAATCCGATTTTAGGCAACCATGACACAGGCTGGGCTTATCCGTTGTAAAAATATAAATTTTTGGAGAAAAAATAATTTGATTTGATTTTGATTTGATGACGCGACATGCCTTGCCAAAATCGAAGCTCACATGTGTTTGTAAACATGATTATAACTCTGCCTACATTAAGTTATTCAGGTATTTCTCAACAGCAAATCGAATGAAACTCGCCTCCTCGCAATTCATAAAGAGTTTATAGTAGCGTCAAGTAGGTATTTAATAGTAGTTTATGTGACTGCTGCATAATGGAGGGCATTAAGACTCGAGAGTGGGTTTATGAAACGAGCCGAAGGCGAGTTTCATAATAATATCACTCGAGAGTATCACTCGATAGTACGTACACTAGTTTATCTACACACATATCATAAGCTCTCTTTGATGTGTTCAGGAACCGCATGTTTGACCGGCATTGTGGTTCTGCAATTGTTTAGCTTGTTCTTTAGTACCAACTTCACGCAGGCGGGCGTCGGCGTTCGAAATTTGAATGTCAGTACCAACTTCACAGACAAACTAGGGACGGCACGCGGGTGGGCGTCGGCGTTCGAAATTTAAATGTCATTATATGTAGAAAAACTACACATAATGACCATTATGTGTAGTTTTCCAGATACGAAACGAGTTTTTACCAAGTAGTTTAACATAATGCTGATCGTAACGTGCGGTTTTTGAACGCAGTAAAGAGGGTTTATGATACGTGGGTAGATAATAGAAGTTTATGTGACTGATGCATAATGCCTAATTATGTACAGTTACATATTAGTAGTTTATGTGACTGCTACATAACGGAGGGCATTAATACTCGAGAGTGGGTTTATGAAACGAGCCGAAGGCGAGTTTCATAATAATATCACTCGAGAGTTTTAATGCCTAATTATGTACAGTTACATACACTAGTTTATCTCCACACATATCATAAGCTCTCTTTGATGTGTTCAGGAACCGCATGTTTGACCGGCATTGTGGCTCTGCAGTTGTTTAGCTTGTTCTGTAGCACCAACTTCGGGCGTCGGCGTTCGAAATTTGAATGTTAGTACCAACTTCACAGACAAACTAGGGGCGGCATGCAGGCGGGCGTCGGCGTTCGAAATTTGAATGTCATTATATGTAGAAAAACTACACATAATGACCATAATGTGTAGTTTTCCAGATACGAAACGAGTTTTTACCAAGTAGTTTAACATAATGCTGATCGTAACGTGCGGTTTTTGAACGCAGTAAAGAGGGTTTATGATACTTGTGTAGATAAACTAGTTTATCTACACACATATCGTAACCGCACGTCGACCGGCATGGTAGCATTCACAGACCAGATATCGAGATATCTGGTCTGTGGTAGCATTGTTATTTGCTCTGCACTTGTTCAGCTTGTTCAGTAGTACCAACTTCGAAATTTGTCGCGTTCCAAATTTCAATGTCATAATTTGTCGAAAATTGATTCATTATGGTCATAATATATCAATATTCAGATAAGAAATGAGTTTTTACCAAGTAGTATAACATTATGCTGGTCGTAACGTGCGGTTTTTGGATGCAGTAAAGAGGGTTTATGATACGAGTGAAGAGAAAATAATGTAAACATGAACATTGTTTTTTTTATAACAAGATGACAGTTTGCTGATTCCGCAGACAAGACAGTAGGCTTTAATACAGACAACATGATCGTTTCTTTTAACGATTCTCGCCAAATAAACAGTAGATACCTATTTATTTGCAATATTAAACACGAGGTAAGACTTTAAATGGACATAACATTTACTCGGAGTTTATAACTTCGGCCGTTACTCTCAGATTCTGTGACGCCGGCTAGTGATAATAAAACATGTTATTTCGCATATAAAGAAAGAAAGAAAGGGGAAAATGAAAACGGTGAAAAATACCCATTTAATAAAAGAGAAATTGACTGATTCGTGATGATGAAAGACTCGTAGTGCTGCCAGTAGAAAAAAGTTGCAGAAAAAGTGTTTACTGTAAACTAAAATTACGCTTTCTTTATGAATTATGAAATAATAGTGATTTTTTCGAGAGTTTTTAGTAATTGCAGATTTCCACAAAATTTGGTTTCCAAAATGGAATTATTTTATTACGGAATATTTTGTTAGCTTTCAGACGACACCAAAATTGTATTTCTCAATAATAAAAATTAATATTTTTTAATCGTTACTATACCGTGAAAACCATAAGGTAGTAAATAAATAAATGTATGCCACATTAATGTCCAACTGAGAAGCCTTTTATGGATATATGTAAGATTGAGCCTCATCAAGCTGGCTCAGTGCGGGTGGATGGACGAAGATAATAAATAATTATACTTTGGGATACATAGTGGCTATAAAAATACTTTATTATTAATTTAATTCAAATAACAGAAATACTTACAGTAAAATTTATTACGTTATTACAACCAGAACGTATACCTCTGCCGACCCCGAATTTTTCATGAAAATTTTGTGGATGAACGAGGCAACATTTAACAGAGATGGCATCACAAACTGCCGAAACCAGCACAAATTGTGCCGTAAAGGCCAAAATCCAAGGTTGAAAATCTCCCCCTCATTCCAAGTGAGGTTTTCTATTAACGTAAGGATAGGACTCATAGACAACATGCTGATTGGTTAAATAATATTACCAAGTGCTTTGAGGGGGCAACGTTTACTGGCTCTTTTGCAGGACTAGTTACCTACATTGTTGGAAGAGGTACCAATCGGTTTAAGACAAGATATGTACCAACATATGAATGGCTGCCCAGCCCACTACACGCCGGGCCGGTAGGATGGGCTCCTCGTTCGCCAGATATGTCACCGCTAGATTGTTTATTATGGGGCACGATGAAACAAAAAAAATGTAATGCCCCCATCAACACGGAGGCCGAACTTCTAGATCGGTTTCTAAGTTGGGCTAACGCCATCCGAAACGACCCAGACTTGATTAGAAGATCTACGCAGCAAATTGTATTTCGCTCAGCGTTGTGTCTTCAACAACGAAGGGGGCACTTCGAAAACCTAATGCATTCATATCTTTTTAATGTAATTGCTCTGCTTTTTTCCTTGTATTTCTGTTATAAATACATAATAATTGTTTATATCTTCGCCCATTTGAGGAGGTATGGCTCAATCTTACGCATAAAATAACATAAATTGAAGGTCCCCGCATAGATCGGCCACAGCCACAAAACGCCGCTTCCGGCATATTTCCTGTAGTTTCATGCATTTTATATGGACTCGCCGCATACGGTTGACGCCGAGATCAGCCACACGCTGCAAAACGTTGCTGCTCGCTTCTCGTGACTCGCACCGGCCATAAAACGCACTACACGTCACTCTCGCGATTCCCTACCTTAAGTCCATTATGATACGGCGCGCATGAGTTAAAAAAGTTGCAGCCACCGGCCACAAGTGGCTAACGCGGGCTTCAGCTTCCTCTGTGGCCGCTTCTAGCTTCTTGTGGCGGCGTTTGTGGCTGTGGTTGGAAGCCCGTGTGCGCGCGACACTAAGACTTACGCCTTTTCCCGTTCGGGGTGGTAGAGGCACTTTTAGCCTGTTAATGAACGCACCATTTTTCGTGACAGGCTAGCCCATCGCCGCGGCTATGGGGTAACAATCAATCAATCTTACGCATATCCATAAAAGGCCTGTGCCTCTCAGTGGGAGTTATTTATTTTCTACCTTATGAATACATGTATCTCTAGGTTTTATGGTTAAGCTTAAGCTTAATAAAATAATTCAATTTGGTCACAAAATTGTGGAAATCTGCAATTACTAAAAAAATATCGAAAAATCACTATTATTTCTTAAACAAAGCGTAATTTTATTTTACGGTTACCAATTCTTCCGCATTTTTTATTACTAGCAGTACTACGTGTCATTCATAATCAAGAATTAGTCAATTTCACTATGAAAATCCCTTCCATTCCGAAGATACAATATTTTTTGCAGCTGAGATAGCGCATTTCAATATTCAGTGGCTATAAAAAAATTGGGACGGCGAGTTTTTTTTTTGTTTTTTTTTTGTCAATGAATTTCGATGCTCTGCAACCCAAATCGATATGTGCATTTATGAAGATTCACATTGTATAATCATCCAAGACCTGGGGGTTTATTTTATTTATATCCCCACTCGGGGATCGAACCCGGGACCTCTCGCAAGGTAGGCACAGCCACAATCGCAGCCCCACAGAGGTCGTCAAAACGGAGCTCTTTGCTTACTTACTCTGTGTTTATTATCTTCACTTTACCGCCTTCTACCGGGGATTAATTTGACCGTTTACTTCCCCATCATGGCCTCGTTCTCTGACGGAGCCGTGCAGGGAATTGATTTATTTACTTTCAATTCATTCAATCATGATAGCACTCGCCTAATTGTCCGCAAATTGGCAAATCGTGAGGTAGACGAACTCTCGCGGGGATTGACGAATGGCCGTTTTTAATCTTCCAACAGTAACTACACAGTAAGCCAACCGCACGACACCGGTAATGGGTGGATTAATGCGTCAATTTCCATCTCTTCGTGTTGCTTAGAAAAGGAAAAGGAGGCTGATGCATAGCTCTGTCCCTTACTTACAATGTAGTGTGGTTAATGTTGGGAGGTAGGAGTAGGAGGTAGAGGTGTCTCGTGAGAATTAACAGTAGCGGGAGGGCGGTAAGACCTACCGTCCATTAGGGTAAAGACATGATACGGGGTTACTATCGATACTACTTTTTGTAATACGGTATTGTTGTGGTTTTTTATCTAAAATTTTGAATTTTTTGTTGTTTGCTTGGTTATTTTCTGGAATTTAAGAGAACTGAATTCCTGGATGAAAAGCCTGAAGTTGCGAAGGGACCGGACATCTGATGGTCCCGCCAGAACATTAAATAAGGATATTGAGCATAACATGAATTTGACGTAATTGTTTTATGGAATGTTTGCCAATATCTTGCTTTGATGCTTGATCAAATATCGCAAAGCTATATGTCACCGTAAGATAGTAAAAACCGTAAGTTGATAAACAAACGTTTTTTTTCTCGTAAGTTGATCAACTATCGACAGATAGAAAACTGTAGCCATACAGACAGAAAACTGTAGCCTTTCAATATGACGCGTTAGTTGATCAACTAACGGTTAAAACCGTTAAATAGTAAACTGGTTTAAACTTGAATTGCAAACGAAATACCAGGGCAAACACTGCGGTAGCTTAGGTGAAGACTAGAGGGGGCGAGCGCAGCGAAGCCCCCGAATACTCTTCGTGTTAGGTTGACATGTAATAACAAAATAAACGTAAATTCTAAACCCTGTCGGTCTGGTTTACTATCTGTCGATAGTTAATCAGCTATCGCGGTAGTTTATCAACTAACGTTTTTTACTATCTTCCGGTGACATCAGGGTACATCAGGGTGTCCGGTAGATCGATGCAAAGACTTAAACCGAAGATAGTAGTTTGAGCCAAAAATACATAAAGCGAAGTCTTACCGTTAAATTTGCATTGATAATTTTGTGTTTTTGAAGAAAATTCCCAGATTTTCATAGTTGAGTCATTATCATTGTAAACTAAACTAATAGGCTTATTTACAGTTGATCCTAATAAATCACTTAATAAGCATTCTAGTAATTCTTGATTTGTGCATCTGCTACGTCAGACTTGGTTTTTACAGACCATTGAAGGGCACGGCAAATTTCAATCATCAATAAAATAAGTTTTTCCGACCTTATTTAACAAAGACAAGTGGAAGATTTTTATGTGCAAATCTTTATAAAAACATTCATAGTTCATTAACTAATCTTTCATTTAAGGTATTGTTAAGGTAGATACCTCACACATTTTTAAAGTTATGACCTGCTAACCAGTTTGAGAGAGAAAAATAGACTTTTTAGAAAGTCTTTTTAAATTCATTAAATTTATGCTATTCATGCTCGAAATGAGATCCTTGGTTCCTCACACAGACACGAGCCCGTCTTTGGACTTCTGTGGTCTTGATTTTGAGCATCAATTCATCTTTAATGGTGTCGAAAGCTATTCTTATTTTTGAAATCAACTCTTCTTTTGTGTTGATGGCTACGTTGGAATAGAGTTCTTTGGCTCTGCCCCACACAAAATAGTTCATTGGGGTTAGGTCTGGTGAACGAGCAGGCCAAGTAATAGGCCCATCTCTGGCGATCCAGCAATTGTGAAAACAGTCGTCAAGATAACTTCTGACTTCAATAGTCCAATGTGCTGGACAGCCGTCTTGTTGGAATATGAGTTCCCGATCCATCGGAGTTTCAGACTCCTCCACCAAAACTGGGAGGTCATTCTGGACAAAATCCAAGTGGTTTTGGCCGTTTAAGGTATCTGGTAAGAAGTGTGGCCCAATCAACGTCCTGCCTAACATTCCGGCCCACACATTTACTGAGAATTTCCTTTGGAATGACACCTCCTTTTTCCAATGTGGATTGTTATGCTTGTCAGCCCATTTATGCCTATTATGGAAGGTCGTGATACCCTCTCTGGAGAACTTGCAGTAATAATTATAATGACTCTGTACTGTAATTACCTGAATTACAGTACAGAGTAGTCAAAATAAAATAGTTGACTGACGTCACTATGGTAAGAAAGGGGATTTCTCAAATCGCTTACTAATCGGTTATCTAAAGCTGGTACGTTCAACACATTTACACGTTGCGCTTGTGTAGTGTCTGTGAATAAGCGAGCGGCGTGACGTTGCACTACATGTGCATCAAGAATAGTCTGTCTGTCTCTCTCGAACGCGGTCAAACTTATTAGTATGAAGCAGATTTAGCTAGTAATATGGCAAAAATTAACATTTTTCATCAAAATGTGTGTGGAATCACCAAAAAAAAGGATGAATTAGAGATGTACATAGATAGTTTTCAAGAACATTGTCATTACATCGGTATTACTGAACACTTTCTAAACGAACACATGGCTTCATTATTTCAAATAGAAAATTATAAGATAGCTGCTTATAATACTAGAGTATCAATGAAACGGGGTGGTTCACTTATTTTAGGACATGCGCAAAAAGGTTATGACGAAATAGCAATTTGTAAGAAACTGTGTAAAGATAAGTGTTTCGAGGTATGTGGTATCAGAGATAAAGATACAAATTTGTGTATTATCTGTTGCTATCGAAATCCGGACTATGACACGTACGATGAGTTCATGGTGTGCCTAGAAAAGCTTTTAGAGCATCATTTCACAAAAACCTGTATAATTTGTGGGGATTTCAACATGGACACCCTTAGTGATAATAATAGACTCAACAAATTTTTGGCCATGTTGAAATGCTACAATTTTAGATATTTGATAGATACACCAACCTTTATCAGAAATGGTGCTCGCGCATCATGCCTCGACAACTTTCTGACAAATGTGCCGGAAGAGTATATTGAAGGTACGGATGTGGATCATAACGGTATTTCAGATGGTCATGCAGCAATCTTTTGTAACCTTAAACTGCCGAATCTAAGTTTAGCACACAAGGAAAACCATACTCTCCTAATAGAACGCAGACAGTATTCAGAAAGCAATAATGAACGGTTTAGATCCGAAGTTATAAGAGGAAACCTAAATGACAAAGGAATAAATGGTTTTATTTCAAGTTTTTGTAAAATTTTCCATAGTTGCTTTGTAAAAAAGAAGAAAAAGATAGCGTTAGAAAAGTCAGGCAAAATTAAATGGCTTACACCAGGCCTAAAAGTCTCAAGTAAAATGAAGAGGGTTTTAGCCAATATGAATAGCTGTAACGAGAGTATCAAGCATTACCGCAGTGAGTATATTAGGATATACAGGAGAGTACTAACACAAGCCAAAAAGCTTGCAGTTCGGTCGGAACTAAATAAAGCAAAATGCTCCACCAAAGCCTTGTGGAAAGTAGTGAACAAACACAGAAATAAGAAAACAATCTCGGTTACAGAAAAGTTATTGCTAAAAGTAAATGACAAAATAATTCACAAACCAATCGAAATAGTAGACGTCTTCGCAGACCAATTTGAGGTTAAATCCGTAGGAATTATAAATGGTTCTCAGCAAGCAGTAGATCTGCTAAAAATTAACTGCCCGAGAGTCACAGGCGAGATGGACTTTAGACAGACGTGTATAACTGAAATCAAAAAGATAGTCCAACTTTTTGAAAGCAAGCCATCATGCGGTTACGATGACATGCCAATCACAGTTATCAAAAACAACATTGATATTTTAGCAGAGCCACTTACAATCTTCTTTAATAACTGTTTAAATATGGCAATTTTCCCAGATCAATTTAAGATAGCCCGTGTATTGCCAGTTCATAAAAAAGGAACAAAAGAAAATCCGTCCCACTACAGACCTATTTCATTATTGCCAGTCCTATCGAAGATATTTGAGAAAATCATCAAGGCAAGATTTCTAGCGCACTTGGTAAATTATAAAATACTTAGTGACAGACAGTTCGGTTATCGGAGAGGTTTGGGTACACCTGATGCTATTGATACATTGGTAGATGACGTTGTAGGTAAACTAGACGAGAAAATGAAAGTTGCTGCACTTTTTCTAGACTTGAGCTCGGCGTTTGATTTTGTTGACCATGACATTTTAATAGATAAGCTGGAACATTATGGTGTAAGAGGGAAATGCCTGAATTTAATGAAATCTTACCTTCAAAATAGGAAGCAGTTTGTTGAACTGTGCTCGACTGATAGTGGATGTCAAATGATAAACAGGTCCAGATTAGTTCATCTGACTAGAGGAGTGCCGCAGGGTTCTATTTTGGGCCCAATCTTCTTTATTGTTTTCACTAACGACCTGTTTGAGTATATTGGTAGGGAAATACCTGATAGTCAACTTGTAGTTTATGCGGATGACACAAATGCTGTCGTTTCAGACAAGGATATAACATCACTCGAATCTAAAGTTAATGTTATTCTAAAACTGTTTGATTCCTGGTTTACCAACAATAACCTGAAAATCAACACCACTAAAACTAATCTACTCTTATTCAAGACCACCGCACGAAATAATGATAAAATAATGGCTACCCTAAACGGGGACGCAGTGGCGACAGTCAATGTAGTTAGGTTTTTGGGGGTTAATATTGATGCCTCTCTCAACTGGAAGCCCGAACTTACTGCCCTGGAAGGTAGTATTGGCTCAGCGTGCTATGCCCTGAGAAGTCTTAGGGACGTAGTAACTGAAGGACACCTGAAAATGGTTTATTATGCTCTGGTTGAGTCCAAGTTGCGCTATAGCATCAAGTTGTGGGGAAATAGCTATGAATATAATATTTTAAAAGCATTCGTGTTACAAAAAAGGGCAATCCGCACGATAGCTCGTATCCAACAGACGGAATCGTGCAGGCCGCACTTCATCAGGTTGGGTATACTGACAGTTCCGGCGCTTTACTTGCTTGTGCTGATGGATGTTCTAGTTAAGAATATTCACAAAATAGAAAACCAGGAACAGAGACATACACGAGAGAATTCGCGTAGAAAGGACTTTCCGATAGTATCTGCACCTAGGTTAGAAGTAGCAAGACATTCAGCGGGTTATCAGTCACTCAGGTTATTTAACCAGCTCCCGACAGAGCTTAAGCTCATGGTTACGCACAGCAGTTTTAAGGACAAGCTAAGAAAATTCTTATTGGAAATGAGTCCATACAGTATTGACGAATTCTGCAATCAATCAAAATAACATTATACAATTTTTATTTATGACATGATATTTTATTCCTTGTGTTTATGAATTTATTTATTTATTGTGACATGCGCATGATTATTTTTAGTTTTGACGTTTAATTAGACGTACTTCACTTATGATTACTAATAACTGTTATGCCAGGTATGTGATTTGTATTTGTATTGAATAATTTATTTTGACATGTCAAAGTGTTTTGTTATTTTGTTTGTCTACCTATCATTTAATTTAATTTCAATTAAGTTACATTTTATTATATTTCTGGCTTATAATTATTTCACTTGTATAGAATTGTTATACCATTTAAATAATATTTTAGTTTTAATCGATGTATTTCAGACACAATTGTACTATTGTTTATGAATAAATACTATTGAACTATTGAACTATTGAACAGACAATTATCGGTTTGCTTTTGCTACTGCTTATAAATATAGAGTGATCTTTTAGCATTCGTGTCACGTGTCCATCGACGCGCGTTATAGTGATTGTTTAGCTATTTCGAGGTTGGAATACAATAATTAATTTTTAAACATACTTTATCCTCAAATTGCATTAGTGTGAGTACTGTTAACGTACCAGCTTTAGTTAACTGATCTGCAGAACTCTACATCTGAGGGCCGACGGCGCTGAGGGATCCAATCAATCAATCAATTCCCAGCTATTTATACGACTAAAAGAGACGGCGGAGATGATGGCGGCGGGATACATGTTGTCATCAGCATCAGAAGATGTCGACATACTTCATACAGGCATGTTAAAAAATTAGTAAATTCACATAAATGCACGCTGAACACTGAAGTCTCAGATTTAACGGACTCTTCTTGACCCATTGAAATTCGAATGTCAGAAAGGTCAAGATAATGCTGCATTATGCGCTAATTTGTGCAGCCAGCAATGCTTTATTGGCATAGTTTGACATTTCATTAGATAAATATTAATGTGGCTTTAAAATCTCAACTAATTTTGTTTGGTGCAATGCTTTAATAAAGTCGTTTACCGTGTTAACACAAAACATATTAAACACCCTTTTACCTCAAAAAAACGTCAAATCCCATACTTTTTTTTAAACAAGTGTTGAACAGTAGTTTTTTTTGGTCATATTTAACATTGTGAGATCGTTTCTGCAACTGACACTAACTCGTTGGTAAATAACTTTATGAAATGGGTCGCAGTTCGAATACAAGCCGGAAATGTGGCTGCACTGAACTTTGTCAATCGTGATTGGTTGGTACCAAGCTGCGGCCAGACTCATCCATTCCAGTCTAAAACTTCACGTCACGAATTCGCGATCCATTATCGCACACACACATCAGTTGAATATGTAGGTAACAAAGGCTTGAATGGCTCCGGCCTTCATAACGTTATAAAATATAATCTATATAGTGTTATGGAACGTTATAATCAATTAGTTTCGTTATTGTAGCGCTATTATAACGTTATGATAACAAAACTGTAGGAAAAGCATAACGAAATCAAAATAACGTTATGGATAAAGTTATTGCACAGTTGCCGTACGCTATGTCTGTTGTGTGTTGTTTAGGTACCTACACTACTCACGCGCGCGATGCGTGAAAAAGATGGACTATAGCGACGGTGTGTTGGCGTGAAAGGGATGCCCTATAACATTAAGATAACGTTATTTATAACGTTATGTGGTGCATAGCGCTACTGAATATAGCGCTAAAAAACTAAGATAATAACATTATAGCGTATAACGGTATGGAGTTATAACGCTATAAGACGCCTTCCATAGCGCTATGATGCATAACGTAAGGTCTTGGTCTCGGAATTGGGCCCCTGGTATACATTTATTGTACAATAGGGATAGGTATATACCTATATCCTGCTTTGTTACCTATACTTTATGAAATTTTGTTATCTGCCAACAAACTGCTACGCAGTTTGGCGGGAATCGAATTTGGGAGCCCAGAATCTATATATATATATTAACGAAAATAAATGTATATAAAAAAAACATGTTGTTACTGTCAAGTTAAGTTAAGTTTTTGTGTTATGGCTTCTATCGCGTGTTGCCACAATAATTTCGCCAATTTCACGTGATTCTCATCACGTGATATTGGCACAATAGGAAATCACAATCACAGTTAATAAAAAGAGAACTTTCAGCTGAGACTATAATTGACCGAGCGAACGAAGCGAGCGAAGGGCTCTATTTCGACAAGATAGGAGGCCGATTTTGCTTTCGTCTGTCTCTATGTCTGAGCGTCTGTCAGTTCCGGTCTAGGGGCCACAGTTTTAAAGCGATCCTCACAAAACTCGGCACACGTGTTCCTTGAATTAAATCATTTTTTTTTGTCAAGAGTTTTTTCGATTTTCCCCTTGGGGGGGAGTTATGACGTCATTATTTTTTTGTATGGGAGTTTTTTTTCTGAAAGCTATCGTGTGGGGTATCAAATTAAAGCGCTTCATGAACCGGTTCTAAAAATATACTACACTATTATATTGGCCGCCTATTTTATAAAAATCCAAGAAATATTTTCAAAACATACCAAGTTTGGACTCCTCGAAGTAGGAGACGGATTAGTAAAGAGGATCTATACAGACCATGAGAGTAAGTGAAATAGACTATAACTATTTTTGTGACAAGTCAATAGATTGTATTTTAAATTTTATGTTAGCAAAATGTAGTTTACAAAGTTATTGGTGCGGCTAATTTACTACTTGATTTTGATTGAATCTAAAATACTTACCTATAAATTGGTTCACAGTCGACCCTGTTAGCGAGGTCTACTGCCCACAGGGCCACTAGTTTAATATTGTTGGTAAATATAAATTAGTTAAGTTAATTGACAGAGGATGGGTGAGATAAGGTGAGAAGGAAGTTTAGGTTGTTACTGTCTCTCAGTCATTTACTGACAGTGCCAGTATGACATTTAGGCGGCATGACCTCTCACCGACCCAATCCAATTTTGAACCTTATGCCATGGTAATAAAATTCAAAACCTATAACGGGTCAATGTCTTACCGGCAAGTATGGATCGGTCTGAGGTGAAGCGGCACTATATTTGAGCAGCGTATGTGTGTCGTCGCCATTTGGTTCAAAGTCAAAGTGTCAAAGTCAAAGTCAAAGTGCTTTATTTCTGTAGATATTTACATATACTTAGCAAATGTCATTTTTTGCCTCTCTCTACATTGGACCACTGTGGGAGAAGAAGGGCGTAGAAACTCCCACAGATTGATTTTTAGATCTCTTTTCGGTTAAATGAGGCACTCAATTAATAGGCCGGGCGTTAAGGACCAGCGTTTAAGCAAATGGCGAGCCCTTTTGATTAAAAAAGGCATCGTCGGATACGTTGAACAACCAGCATTAATGAAAGTCAGCCTTTTGATTTAGAGGAATTGAGAATAAGCCTAATTCGTTTCTGCAAGATGGCCTCAACAGAACAGCTGATTTATTTCAGCTATAGGTCACTTTCTGTCCGAATACTAAAGTTTTGATGTTGCTATGTCACAAATTAATGTACAACCTGGGGCCGAGCGAAGCGGAACGGAGCGAGGTGATTCCATGGTGCAAGGCCAATTCGCCTTGTTTGCCTCGGCACATTGAGGCAACTCGTTAAGGTGATACCAAAAAATATAAACGAAAGGAATATGGATGTAAACGAAAGTGACAGCGTTAATTACTTCCACATAATAAAGAAAAGAGAGACTCAAATCGAGGTCTTCTGCCCTGTGGGCAGAAGACCTCGCTAACAGGGAGGACTGTGAACACATTTTTTATATAGGTAAGTATTTTAGATTCAATCAAAATCAAGTAGTAAAGTAGCCGCACCAATAACTTTGTAAACTACATTTTGCGATTTAAAATACAATCTACTGACTTTTCACGAAAATAGTCATAGTCTATTTCACTCACTCTCATGGTCTGTATAGATCCTATTTTCTAATCCGTCTCCTACTTCGAGGAGTCCAAACTTGGTATGTTTTTAACTCGCCCCCCAAAGGGGAAAATCGAGAAAAGCTCTCGACGAAAAAAAAAATTAATTCAAGGAACACGTGTGTCAAGTTTTGTGAGGATCGCTTGAAAACTGTAGCCCCTAGACCGGAACTGATAGACACCAGACTTAGCGACAGAAGAAAGCAAAATCGGCCTCCTATCTTGTCGAAATGGAGCCCTTCGCTCACTTCGCTCGCTCGGTCAATAACGTAGCACATAGAAAATTTATAAAAATAAACTACACTATTTTGTCAACAAAAAAATCAAGGAGAGTTTACAAATACCTACATCATACCCACATTTTGAACGCAATGCCGCAATGAAATGAAATTAACTAAATTCTATCGAGAAAATTTCAATAAATCGCGTTTTTCTTCAGTGAGAATCTTAATCAGTTAACTCAAAAATCAAATCTGTAGATGACTTTATAGATGAGTAAATGGATTAAAAAAACGGCCAAGTTCGAGTCGGACTCGCGCACGAAGGGTTCCCTACCACCGTACAATGGTAGGGATGGTGTAGAGTGAATAGTTTGGATTTTACATAGCGAAATGTTGCTTACAAAGTCATTGAAGTGGCTACTTTCACACTCCATGTACGTAAGCAGGTGCATTCATAAGTTTGTATGTGGTATTGAAAGAATTGTTGTATGGGAGCCCCATTAACTATTAATTTTATTCTGTTTTTTTTTTAGTATTTGCTGTTATAACGGCAACATAAAAAAAACATCTGGGAAAATTTCAACTGTCTAACTATCACGGTTCATGAGATACAGCTTGGTGACATACGGACAAAAAGACAGACAGACGGACAGCGGAGTTTTAGTAATAGGGTACCGTTTTTACCCTTTGGGCACAGAACCCTAAAAAAACCCATTTTAATTTGGCATCGCGGTAATTTTCCCGTCGGAGCTTTTGCATTCGGCCATGTAACGCTTGTTTTGGTTAATCACAGAAACTGTTAAGGTCACATCACATTCAGTAAAGTTATCATAGAGCCAAAAAAGAACCAGTTGTCAGTTGTGTTGATTCCTCCTTATTGGCAAGGTAAATTTAAAGAAGGTACAATATTACACTGATCAGCAATGAAAAAGTTCCAGTGACGTAGCACCAAATTACTTCTAAACGGGAAAGGCTAGCTTAATGACGCCGTCTGCAATATTGAAGTACATTTAATAGCGCATCGGAATATTACCAATTAAAACGTAAATATTGTAAACGTAATATTGGTTCTATGTCTCGGGAGATATTAAGGTGTTTGTCGGCATTTTGTGGGTGGAACTGTTTCATAGCTCGTCAGTGTATTAATAGTAATAATAATGTTTATTTTCAGATTACAAGATCAATAATTTGTTTGCTTTGCGACATATCCATTTACTTCATTTTCATATATCAGTTTATTTTTGATCAAAGAAAATGGCGTACCTACCAAGTGCCGATTTCCTACCACAGCTCAGCACTTGACCATACTAGGCTATGCATATTGGGTCTTTTAAAAGTCCAAATAAAGAAAGCGCCACGACGCGAAAATTCCTATTATATTACGTGTTATCTTTCAATCAAATCCAATCCTAGAAATGACTACCTAGTAACCTAGAAAACGAATCAATTTCAGGAATGTTCTGAGAATGAAAATCTTTATGCGATAAATTTTTGATTATATATTTTTTAAATGATTGGATAAAAAGCCTAATGAAATATCTAATACATTGGCTCACAGCATATAATTATTTTCTCGCTGCAGTTTGGATCATACTACTTGTGAGCAAAACGGGTTCTCTCAAACTCATAGGTCATAGGGAAATGCGTAGTGTTGTGAAACGTACTTGCCTTAAAGTTATCGACAACCACTCCAGGCAGTTAAAAATTAAGGGCATTTTGCAAATTAAATTACTGTGTACTATATAACGTCCCCATCGACGGTCACGTTCGGCCCGCCCGTGGCCCGCCGAACGTGACCGTCGATGGGGAAGGCTTTATCCTGGTCCAAAACAGGAAGCGCCGCTCCAGACGCAGCCGCAATCAGCGTGGCACAGCCCCCGCCGGTGAATGCAGCCTGAAAGCTGCCGCTCCCACCGCTCAGCTATACATTTCCAAGATCGACACGAAAATGACCTGCGAGGACGTTGCACGTCACAACCTGGAAAAACTGAAGAGGAATCCACCGGCTGGTCTCAAGGAGGCAAAGGTACAGATAGAGGTTTTGGAGTCAAAAAGACCAAAGGAGTTCCTGTCCTTCAAACTTCGGGTGCCGGCGGACCTCAAGACGATGTTCCTGGCCAAAGACTACTGGCCGGAGGGTATCGTTTACCGACGCTACAGGGAAGCGAGAACGAAGTTTAAAATCCCTAGCTAGGTTAGATAATAATATTTTGTGTGTGTATTTATAATAAATTATGAATCTCTAGTTATAAGGTATTTATAGATATGGTTTGTTTACCTGAAATAAAGATTATTATTATTATTATTATTATTATTATTATTATTATTATTATTAAAACACTGTATATAACGATGCGCGTTTGCCGATCAATGTTTAAATAAACCTCCATGTCGCCCAGTGCTTTAAAAAAACGGAGAACAGAAAATAATGCTATAGTCGATGCTAGGGTAAGTTTGTTAAATAAAAAATAAAAAAAACTGAAAATTACCATATTAAAATTACCATATAAAAATTACACCCTTTCAGACGCTGTGTAAGCTTGAGTCATTTGCCACTTTTTTGCATTTCTGTCGATAGCGCGAACTTCACGTGCCCATCTCTATTAAAATCATAATTTATGAGCCAAACTGCAGCTAGAAACCAATCATACTATAGTATAAGACGCTGGTTCTGTCAGTAAAAAATATATATCTTCCCGCTCTTTCCATGGCGAGCACAGTTCTGACTACGTTTAGCCTGTTATTTAATATCAATTGTATGTAACACGGGGCTCGCCCATCACGTCAATGAAGGTTTCCTCAAGATGTTTTCCATCTCAGTCAAAATCTTTAATAAGATTTGAAGAAGATGCAGCAGATGCATTCTGTCATCCAGTCTACTCTACAATATCTATTGTCCCGCCCCTCGACCGCTTTGTCCGTGAGATAAAAGATTTTTTCTTTTATAATAGTCTCTTATCGGGGGCGGGAGCGTGACCTAGAAAATGGAACGAGGCATTTTTTTTCAATCCACAAGGTTTCCTTCGTCTATATTGCATTCATTAGTACGCGGCTCCAATGCCAGTAACCGTACTGCAGCCTGTTTAGTGTATCCTAGTAGATATCAATGATGGTTGAAAATCTGTGAACTTGAACCAGATTTACTTAAAACGTTAAGCGTCTTAAATGAATTCACCATTGTCTAAACGTCTGACATAGGTATGTCAAATTGAAATCAGTTTAGCGATAATCTGATTTAGCGAATGTGTTACTGTGTACAAATCACCCTTTATATATGATTTTGATATTTTGAAATGATACGAATTGATAGGAGTTGGGCCTTATCAAACGAACTACGTACTGCAATAGTTTTGTGAAACGGCCAAGTATTCGTTTTTGGCCAAAATGTAGGGCTTGTAGAGCGGCTCCTTGAAGTATTTGATCATGCCAAAGATGAGAAATGTTTTAGTTTAGATACTAGGTGACATTTAAATAAGTTGACCAAATTTTAGGGAATGATTGTATCCATTTTTGTGAACAAATTTTCCCTAAACATCTACCTATGGTGAACAAATTTTAGGAAATCATAATAGAGATTATGACTTCCTTAATTTTGGTCACCTGATCAAAGGCCATCCTGAATTTTCTGTCAGGACTAAATTGAGGGTATTCTGTTCGAATCGGCTAAGAGTTTTTTTTTAAAGCAGAAAAAAGTAAGTAGACATATATCTACAATATTTTATCTTTGCACTTATTCGGATCTGCCAGAATACTATACCCTCGATATTTGAAATCAGTTTCTATAAATGGTCCATAGAAAGCGATAATAATCTAAATACGATATTCCTCATTAATTAAAAACCGCTGTTCGGTTCTGAAAATTAATGCCGTTTTTCGGTTGAAATAATGGCTAAAGCAGCTGTTATTACAACAGGAATGAGATTCTACAAAGAATATCTCGTATAGGTAGCGGCATCTCGATTATCTGATATTCACGTGAAATATACTGTAATCGGTGTTTTGTTTAAGAGAAATTTGACATATTTTAAGGGATGATTGGATATAATTCTGTGTAGCATTCGCTATTGAACAGGGCTTTTATTTGATAAATCGTGTACTTTATTGTGAATCAATCAGTTTAATTAGTGAATATGAAACATTCGCTAACTATGTATTAATTCAATGGAAAATTATATTTAGTCTCATACCTAATACATAAGCTGCCAACGTTCGTCTGTGGATTTTAGTTATCAAATAAGCGTACAGTATAATTTAAATTCGTAAACAAATCATAATTATTGTTACGAAGACGCGACAGGCAGGAAATATGCTTTTGATGTAATGGGAAAATACGTTTCCCCTCGGGGACCTGGTCATTATCTGCGGGAAATCTGAGTGAGAGATCTAAACTGCTTAGCCGCAAACAAACAACCTTACAATCGTGTAGCCCAAAGAAGACACCATATGGAAAAAACTACCCGATACTTACTGTACAACATTCACACTATCTATCCACATCGCTGGAATGCAATAGACTAAGAAAGCATGAATAAATTCACGAATTCAGGTGCTACTCGCCAAAGTTAACCTGAAACCTCGTTCTGATGACGTCATAGGGTTCGTCACTGTCCTACTTAAGTTTCGATGGCGAGAGGGAGTGAGAGAGGGACGAGAAATCACATTCCTCGCGGTAGCCAAGTCACAATGAGGGCTAGGTACCGTTTTACCCAGAGCACCACGTTCTGAAGTATAAAGCAGCCGTCAAAATTTGACCGGCTTCAAAGAAGGATAGGTCAAAATTTGACCGGCTTCAAAGAAGAATAGGGAGACCTCCCGCTGCACCTAGCGGCGAATGAACACGAAATAGCCCTCACTTCCATGCAAGGGAGGCCCTAATTGGCAAGCAAATAACTCCTAAAAAAACAGTAATAAATCCAAAGCTGCAAACAAGGTTTAAAAAAACAAAAAGCGGAAAAAAGGTAGTTTTAAACCCTCTTCATACCAATCACGTCGGGGTAACCAGATGTTGCCTGCCTAAATGCATTATGTTACGCGCAACGCCAAACCGGTGGGACCTCTTAGCAATTCAGGGCACGGTCCTACTGAGCGTTATCACGGCTCTCAGTGCGGATTACTTAGTGGATAGGTAGTCCTTACAAGATTTGAACAGAACAAACAATCGTTGCATTTTTTTTATCCCAAACGGGGTGGCAGAGCCCTGTGGCTGTTTGCGCTCACGTTTTACCAGTTATTCCATTTTGCGTGGCTGGGTGGCTAGCTGATAGCCGTCGCAGCTAGGTTTGGTGAAATAAAGGCTTCGCTTATAACGTCAATTTGTATGTAACTAGGTAAGACTTTATTTTAATATTTATTTATTATTGCCAAACGGTAGACATGGATGGGTCAGAATTGTATATGTCCAGAAATACATCTATCTAGGCCAAATAGTCTCTCTCCAGGCTCGGCAAGACAAGGAAGTCGAAAGACGTGTCGAAAATGCCTGGAAGAGCTTTTGGTCTATTAAAAAGCTTACGAAGGGAGAACTTCCATTGTCCCTCAAACGCAAGCTCATGGATATGTATTTTCTCTCCATCCTTACCTACGGAGCCCAAACCTGGTCTTTGACTGACGCACAAAGGTTCAAACTCGGGGTTTGCCAAAAAAACATGGAGCGCAGCATCCTCGGACTCCGGCTCTTAGACAGACTCCGACCAAACCAAAATAATAGATGTAGCTCAGAAGGCGGCTCAATTGAAGTGGGACTGGGCCGGCCACGTTGCTTGAATGCACCCGGACCGATGAGCCAAAAGAGCATTGCAATGGGCTCCCGTGCAAAGAGAAAGATGGAGTGACGAATTGGGTCTCTGGGACAAATGATATATAATATAGTGTGACGTCACAATAGCCTTTAAACCCTCATACCTCACATGTCAAATTCTATAAGAGTATTTAGTTTACAAGAACATACATAAACATACATAGATACAAACATGCAAGCTCACTGGTCACAATCATAATCCTCCTTTTGGCTTTACCGCAAGCGGGTAAAATGGATTTCTATTTTGTATTTGATTTTCCCTCGTTTTTCCTTTTGCTACGCAAAGGCTTACCCGGTTTAAGCCTACGCGTCGCTATTTGGCGCTCTGAAAAAGTAACATGTCAAAAATATCCCGTGTTTTGTATTACCAACATATAAGTCAGTAATTGGAATAGTTTTGGCGCTGTTGCTGGGCAAATTTTAGTATCCCTAGGGTCTCGTTTGAATACCGTACGATACTCCCGCCAGCTTTGCAACTTGCAACGTGAAATTCGTATTACGTCTGCATTTTTGTGTTGGAAATGAGGCGTGGAGTGCCAATGTGTAGAACAGGGCAGTAAAGTATTCATAGATTAACAAAACAGACTTTCATACTGGGTGGCAGGTACATAAGTGCACTTTTTGCCGCCAATTCCATGCTTCTGCATGATAGGGAGCTATAGCTACTGCCAGATAAACACGCAATAAAGTACATTGACCTGCTAAGATACTGTATGAGACTTTCTGCCTTATCTTAGTTGTCTTTTCATTGCTGATGCCGTGTCCCCAGATAATAAATTAAAAAATTAAAACAACCCTACACCATAAATTAATTTTTAAGTTTCAAATTTGACTGACTTGTGTCCCTGTCAAGGTAATAACTTTCGAACCACCGATCCAATTTTCAAAAAACATAGTTAAGAACCATCGCAGAGACGTCGACTATCATTTACAGAAACCCGCATAAAATCCGTCCACCTGTCTGAACGTTACAGTGCCACAGACAGACGAACAGACGCTTCCAAAATACCACCCATTTTTTCCTTCAGGAGTCAAAAATGACAATGTCTGTGGCACTGCGGTCGAGGTTTTCTGCGCCTGCCTGCGGGGTGTCTTCGAATGCCGGCCAGCTCATTATTTACATACACAGATCTATCACGATAGGCTAACCCCACGATAAACGTGTAACTGTGACGCTGCCAGTCCATATGGGAAAAAGCGTGACGCTATGTTGTTACACAACTACAGCGAAGCAAAAAGGAGGGTTGTGTTTGACCGGTATGTATGCATGTTTGTTTGTATGGATGTGTTCATTTGTTCCACAAAATATCTTAACTACTTATCAGAATTTGACCAATGAGGTATCGACGACGATGACACACTAAATTGAATATACCGCCCTCTAAATGGGAATTTATCAGAATTTGACAAATGACGTATCGACAACAATGACACACTAAATTCAATATACCGCCCTCTTAAGGGTAATTCATCAGAATTTGACAATTGAGGCATTGACGATGACACACTAATTTCAATATACCGCCCTCTTAAGGGGAATTCATCAGAATTTGACAATTGAGGCATTGACGATGACACACTAAATTCAATATACCGCCCTCTAAAAGGGAATTTATCAGAATTTGACAAATGAGGTTTCGACGATGACACACGAAATTCAATATACCGCCCCCTAAAGGGGAATTTATCAGAATTTGACAAATGAGGCATTGACGATGATATACTAAATTCAGTTATCGAACAGGGCCCTGTTGGGTATCAAAACTAAAGAACTTAGGGGTTGGTTTTTAAACCGATATAGCTTTTTTTGAATAAAATGATATGCTTAATAGATAGCTGGCACTCGCTTTTCATACCAAAGTGCTTTTCTTTTTGCGCGGAAATGCATAGTTTTTCTGGAAATCCACATTGAAGATTGGTGAACGAAACGCATTTTACTACGAAAATCGGCGAAACGAAACGCAAAAGTACCATTCACAGACAAAAATAGTACAATTCACAGTCAAAATTATGAAGTTTTGTCTGTGGTATTGACATTAATGTTCGTCTGTGGTCGAAAAATGATGCATCTTCATTCTAAAATTGAATAGAGGAGCGAGGCGACCCCATCTAGTTTCACTAAACCGAAATGTTTGTTTTAGGTCACTTTCTGTGTAAATACTAAAGATAGGTTGTGTTAGGTCACAACGTTATGAACGACCCGGAGCCGAGTGAAGCGGAGCGGAGCGAGGCGACCCCATCTAGTTTCACTAAACCGAAATGTTTGTTTTAGGTCACTTTCTGTGTAAATACTAAAGATAGGTTGTGTTAGGTCAAAACGTTATGAACGACCCGGAGCCGAGTGAAGCGGAGCAGAGCGAGGCGACCCCATCTAGTTTCACTAAACCGAAATGTTTGTTTTAGGTCACTTCCTGTGTAAATACTAAGGATAGGTCTATAAAATTGAATAGATTGGTGACATAAATATGGTGTTTTTCTTCATTTTTCTATCAAATCAGATGAATCTAACCTCAAAACTTAAAAAAATCATATCTCAAAAAGTATACATTTCCGCACTTTAAAAACTATATGGGGGGGTAGGGGGACCCCCCACCCCCCTCCTTAGCTATATCGATTCAAAAATTTACCCCCTCCTCTTTCAGAGTCAACTCTACGTAGCCTGTGGGGCTCTTCCAGAGCCTGGATATCTCTCTCTCTCTTTCATTTCTTGACTTTTAGGAGTTAAATTCAAAATTTATATCTTCCTCTAAATTTCTCTAGGCTTCGGTAAAAGAGGGTTATTTCTACTAAACCCCTGTAACGTTACAGTTTGTTTTTGAACTTCAACACAAGTCACTACGTCTCACGTTTTGCTTGTAAACCTTTAAGCGTAAATTATGATGTCACAAATTTTCCCCAACTCCAGGCAGTGTGATGATCGTTTCCGAGGGATTTTGATTATGACCTTCATCGTTTAGACAATAAGGACTATAATCCTGCTCAAGTAAAGGAAGGCTTATCCTTGAAAACCTTACACACGTGTACAATAAATTATTGTCATGAAATTGAACCTTAAGTGGATGTTTACTGAATCGATATGAAGACATAAAAGCCAGGGCCAATTTCGCTAATAAAATGGTCGCTTAATGTCAATTATGCGATGACGTTGGTACACTTAAAGTTATTGATTATTTGGGCTTTAATAATGTTTAGTCAATTAGAGGTGGATATAAATTAATTAATTCTAATCACGTACGTTGACAAAGAAGGTTTTGCCCATCTCTATAGCAGCGGCGATAGACAAGCCCCCTATCTGGCTAAAATTAAGAATTGATTTACTAACTAAACCTGGGGGCGAATTCGCTTACGCCAACCCGTATTGGGCAAGGTTTGGTAGCGCAATGTTTTATGTTATGGCAACAAGGTCAAGGAATCAGAACATCTGCACTCTAATATACAGACAATTACAAAATTGAACTATAAAGAAGACTTAGCGCCAGCTTTCCATACGTCATTAAACTCATTAAATACATGCATCTTACGCCTTTCTCGGAATAGGCGAAGGCATAAACTAAAGACCTCCACTTGCTACGATCCTGGCATACGTCTCTCGCTTCCTCAAGATTCATTACTCTTTTCATTCAAGCTCACTGGCGGCTCCATTCATATCCGCTGTATAAATCTATTTGATCTGTACATTAATTACTTAAAGTTATTATCAGTCGCTGGAAGAAATCAATGCGGGTTTTATTGAGCCAACTAAGTCAAGAGAATGGCAAAGGGGTCTCAAAAGAAGTTCCTGTTGCAATTTGAGGCTACCAAAAGACTAGGTACTTTAAATTTTAAAGGTAGCCCATCGAAACTGCTGACGACGACGTGTCGCGTTGTAGCGTCACATATTAGGGATTTTACACACTATAATACAAGATGGATGTCAAGCAAATAAACGCAGCAGTTGACAGAAGTTGTCAACAGATGTCATCACGGATCGTAGAAACAATTGACAAACGTTCCTGCATCGCGCAAGAGAAATTTCTTCGGTTACTTACTATAATCTATAGGGCGTCCGACCATCAGCTGTTGGACCGTCCTCAGACGTAGGCAACCTGGAGCGAAGATCTCCCTATTACGGAACTATTATCCACAGAAAACGCAGCCACCGGATCTCTTCTATATATATAGCCGTCTTCGTCGCTTCAGCGCAAGCGTGTGAGCGAGAAAACAAGCGTAGTTACCTAGCGAGTGAACGAGACAGCGCGCGATGTAGCTAACTTCCTTGATGCAGACGTCTACGAACTTGCATCTTAATGCGCAGGATTACTGCAGTTTAGTACGATTGCTTCCATCCAGATTGCGTATGACCTTTAAATACCCTTGGTAGGGAGGCAGTCGTTGTCAGCAAGCTAACTGCAGCGTTGGCTGGATGCAGTAAAGTCGCTTGCACACGGCCACGAGAACATCAGTCGCGCTTTTACAGGCGGTGTGCACAGATGCACGTGCAGCTCTGCACGCAAAATGGCTCGAGATAAAAGTGAACATATAGTTCTTTACAACCGAGAAAAATAACTTAAAACATCCCCAATGCGACAGATGGGTATCTGACTAGATAATACTTACGTCCACACCATTCAACTATTTTAACGCTCCCAGATAGACGCTCAGGATTTATCGACGTTAGTTGCATTCACAAAAGTAGCTTATATTATTATTTGTGAAGATTTTTTCAAAGTCATTATCTCACTATTGTAAACTCGGGATTACGGGATTTTTCGCGTTGTACAGAGACTTGCCCTGGCTTTGGGACTTATCAGCTGAATCTTACATATACTCTACTCAGACAAAATCCATTTATTAAATTAAATCATTACGGAGCTAAAAATAAAGCGTTGGATCTACTAAGATCATACCTAAGCAATATAATTCAAAAGGCAGGAGTCAAAGGCGTTAAATCAGATGGATTAAGTGTAAAAATTGGCGTCCCACAAGGTTCCATATTAGGCCCTTTCTTATTCCTGATATATATATATTAAAGATCTGCCTTTCATGGTGAAGAAATAGACTGACATAGTGTTGTTTGCTGATGACATATGATACTTCAATGGTCTTCAAAATTAAAAGACGAAAAGAAGATTTTGATGATGTTAATAATGTATTGTCCTAAACCTTAAATTGGTTCACAGTTAATAATTTATTGTTAAAACCGAGTGCATCAAATTCTCACTTCCAAATGTCAGGCAAGTTGAGACCAGTTAAGTGTCAGACAGTAGCTCGTTAGAATGAGTAAATGATACCGAATTTCTTGAAATAACCATTGATAGCAAATTGCAGTGGGGACCCCACACAGATAAATTTGCTAGTAAATTAAGTTCTGCGGCTTACGCTCTTAGGAACATTAGACAAAACACGGATGTGGCTACATATAGGCTAGTATATTTTACTTAATGTCATAGTGTCATGTCCTATGGTATCTTGTTGTGGGGGAAAGCAGCGGATATTCAAACTATTTATATTTTACATTTAAGAGCTATTTTATCAATTTATAAATAAAAACGAACAGACTCCTTAAGAGAGCATTTTAAAGAAATTGACATACTAATTGTTGCTAGTCAATTTATTTTCGAAAATATAATGTATGTTCGCAAGAACTTTACAACATTTTCCAAACTAAGCGAAAGCTGTAATGTCAATCTAAGAAATAATCACAGACTATGTGCGAATACCTCTGGAGATTTTGAAATTGCCATTTAAGCAATTTAAAAAGCATGTTAAAGTGACTTTGTCGAAAAAGGAATATTACAATGTTCAAGATTACTTAAATGACCTGACTGTATGGGGTTAATCTAACTCAACACAGACCTTGCTGCTAATAATTTTTCAATTATTTATTATTGCTTATTTATCATATTAATGAAATTTTCAATATTTATGTTAGTTAGGCACAAGTTTTTAAAAGAGATCTAAAAATCAATCTGTGGGAGTTTCTTCGCCCTTCTTCTCCCACTGTGGTCCAATGTAGAGAAGGGGCAAAAAATTACGTTTGCTAAGTATATGTTAATATCTACAGTAATAAAGTACTTTGACTTTCACTTTGACAGGTTTCTAGATTTATTGGAGTACCTACCTTGTCAAATACCGTATTAAGTAATGAGTAAGTAATCTGGCAAAAATTACATTAGCTAAGTATATGTAAATATCTACAGTAATAAAGAACTTTGATTTTGACTTTGACTTTGATCGTTTGCTTACTGGCTGGAAAAACATATCTGAATGACAAAGGCACAAAGGTCCCTTGCCCAGTCACTACTTGACAATTTGATTTGTTTGCAATTTACTGAATCAATCTTTAGACCAGAATTATTATAATATCGCGGAATTGATAATGAATGTAAAGTTTTTGGCTGGTAGGAATAGAGGAGAAGTTCTTTGGATGCTTGTATACTAACATACGTTGCGGAAAAAAAACAACGTTTCCATATGGCGATGCCATAATCGTCATTGCAAGGGCTCATTATCTTGGAATGGAGACGGTCAAACAGATACAAGGGTAAGCCAACATCAATGTGCTCCTGATTTTATTTCGTTTAAACAAGAACATATTATTTGCGAAAAAGTAGTCTGCTGTGACTATAGGCCTATCCCGAGAATAAACGTCGAAGTTGTGTTGAAGTTTAAGGAAAATCCATTGTGTTGGAGTACAAGGAAAAGCGCTGCCGTTTTGCCCAGTTTTTTGTCAATTAAGACACTTCGTATATTGCCAGAAAAAATACCTACCAGAAAAAAAAGCTAGCAAAAAGTTGTAAGCCAGGCATTTAGGGACAACGACATCTTAAAGGTGTTTAAATGATGTCGAATTACCTTCACATAAGGTGATTCACCTTCACCTTATTTGAAGGTGAATTCTACATCATTTTAACGCCTTAAAGATGTCGTTGTCCCTGAATATCTGGCTAACAGCGTTTAGCTAGCAGAAGACGGATCCGATGATAAGATTTTAGTATTGTGTTATTGTGTAGATATTTCTGTTTTTTTATGTGTAGATAGATCTATATGAGTAGCTTGCGTGCTCACATATATCTGATGCTGACTGTACCTATTTCTGAGTGTTAACGCAGGAAAAATGACAACTTTGGTTTAAAAAATAAATATCTGAGTAAGTAATATCTGATAGTTCTTCAATTTCATTTTCTTCCGACAGTACAAAATAGGGCATTGGTCCTTTTTGTATAAATATTTCAAAAGGGAGTCATAACAAGAAAATAATGAAATTTGCGCGCGACAGTGGGCAAAGTTGTAACAAATTAGAGGGTTATCTTAAAAGTGGGCTCTTCAATCAATATGGGCACCACAATTTAGGGACAAAGAGCAGAAAGGAGGCAAATACCGAAAAATCTTTTAAATAAAGCACTAAGTACGCATTTCTGTTACACACCGACCACCCCGTAGAAACTCTTTGTTTGATAACGTATAATGTGAAACCTACTTTACGTTCTAGGCCCAGCCCAAAGAGGTTTGGATACGAGTTGGGTGTTTCGAACTTTTTGTTAGTGTAACTGGCCAGTTTTTTTGTTGTTTTAGGAAAACGCTTAGCACTTTTTTATTTGGCGCCCACCACTTCGCAACTTTTTTAAAGCTTTGCCTGAATCGAGAAGGTTTTTTAAAAATCTAATGCTATTTCGTTTTTGTTTCCTACATATTCTCAGTTTGCAGATTTTATAGTTCTTATTTCTGGTTTAGTTACTTTTTTTTTCATGATTTGGGTGTTTGTTTATCTAGTGTTACGCTATTCAACCCCATATATACATATAATAAAATATAAGAAATGTAGCTCATTAATGTCCCCAGCGAGGGGCACAGGCCTTTACCCGGATACGAGTAAGATTAAGCCATACTCCACCATGCTGGCTTAGTGCGGGTTGATGGAGGGTTTTACGACCACTACCACGTAGCGATAGTAACCGGGACCTACAGCTTATCGTGTCATCCGAAACACAGAACGTCCGATACTTTACTTAAGATAAATTTATTATCTTATTGGTACATGGTCAGGTTTCGAACTTGCATCTCCTGTGTGAGAAGCAAGCGTGAAACCCATTCGACCATGGAGCTCATTTTATATATACATATACTCCATGACAATTTTATTTTCCCAAAAAGTGGCAACATCGGATCTGGCAAGTAACTTTGTTATTTATCGAACAAGGGTATAATTTGAATTTTATGTATATAATCGGGATATGACAAGAGATACAAAATCAGTGTACCTACTGTATCTACAGTAGGTAAGTATCTACTTACTCGTAGTTGTAGTATATAAACCCCACGACCCCGATCTTTCATATTATCGTGCCATTGGTGGCTTGTTAATATTCCGCAGAATTCTCTCAACTATTTTATGAAAGGGCGTGGAAAGTTATAATAGGGTTGCCAACCGAAAGCCTTATTATAATAGACCGTACTTTTGAGAAAGGAACAGATAAGTCCGGGTGTCAGAAGCACAAAAGAATGGAAGACTAGCTAATCTCGATTATGTCTAGCTCGCCTCGTGCGAGGCTTTGTGGTGTTGCGGAGCGAGGAAAAACATATACAAAGGCCTCTTCCAGTCGTGTAAGCGGATGGACATGGAATTTTCATAAATGATTTTTTCACTTTAAATATGGTACAGTGGGAAAAAAACCGCTCCGATCCGTAGATCTGCTATTTTTATTTGGTTGACAATGTAAACTTACTTATAACATAGATACGTTCGGTACTACCGTACAATGGTAGGATTTTACATAGCGGAATGTTCTTTACAAAGTTATTGGTGCGGCTAATTTCGCACTCCATGTACGTAACCAGGTGCATTCATAAGTTTGTATATGGTATTGAAAGAATTTTTGTATGGGAGCCCCCTTAAATATTTATTTTATTCTGTTTTTTACTATTTGTTGTTATAGCGGCAACAGAAATACATTATCTGTAAAAAAATCATCTGTCTAACCACCACAGTTCATGAGATACAGCCTGGTGATAGACGGACGGACGGACGGACAGCGGAGGCTTAGTAATAGGGTCCTGTTGGGCACCCTTCGGTATGGAATCCTAAAAATTGTGTGTTTTAGGGTTCCATATCTTAAAAGGGACAAAGGAAACCTTATATAACCACTTCGTTGTTCGTCAACCTGTCTATCTATCTGTCTGTCTTTCTATCTGTCAAGACCCTTTTTTTCAAGAACGCGTGGTATTATCAAGTTGGTATTAATATGAATTTCTCAAGTCTGTGATCCCTTGAAGTTGTGAACAAATCAAACTTACGGATCAAAAGATACCGGCTTTTATGTCACGAATTGCTTAAATTGCTTGATACTCGCTAGGGAATCATACCTATAGGGTACTTCCCTTAGAATCAGGAAAATTAGAAAGCAGCAAGTTCTCACAGCACAAATAAAGAGAACAATCTAAAATCGTAATTTTGTAGTTCCTTCATAAAAAATACAACTTGTGCGGAACCCTCTGTGCGCGGGTCGAACTCGCACTCGACCGTATTTTTTTTAAATGTATAGAATGAAGAAAATGCTATCCTAATAACATATATGATTTCTGGTTTTGGGAAGTATCTCCTTTTAGAGGAAAAGCGCTTCAAAGATGGGAATTCGACAATAACTATCCCATTGTGCAGCGTATGTGTAGTAAAATATGAGGGTTTTGTTATGTAGGCTGAAGGCATACTTATTGTCAACGTCAATTAAGTTTGTGTTTGAAATTATATTAAGAAGCTTCAGCGGTACTCGCACATCGGAAACGATCATGTGGGTAGCAACATCTGGCCGAGACGGGCATTGGATGGGTGTCCGTTTCTATGTGGCATTTGTTTCGGGCGCTTCCGTATTTCTGATGACAGGTTGAGCTATAGGTCCCACTACTGTCGCTACTCGTTGGTAGTAGTCGTAAAGCTGTGTCATATGCCCTGAAGGAGCAGCTTGTCAACTTCTGACAGTCGGGTCGGCCACCAGCCCCACACCCCTCCATCAACCTGCAGTGAGCCAGCTTGGTGGAGTACGGCTCAATCTTACTCGTATCCAGCCACTCGGTGGGGACACCAATGGGCTACATTATTAATAAAAAACTTATATTCACAACCATAGGCTAGGCCATCATCGCGGCTTTGGAAATATGAAACCTTATGATGGTTTCTATCACTGTTAGCCTAACAGTGATAGGCCTTAGTTAGGCTCTTTCCCCATTACTATACGAAGAGGCAACGTATGTCTCGAAGAATTGTCACCACGAAGTTATGAGATACTTCTTGGCGACTACAACGAGGATCACCTAGAAACATTGTCGTCTATGCTTATCGTGATTGGAGAACGGTGTTTCTATCGATTTATAATTAATTCCAATTGTACAAGAGTGGTTCAGTCATGTCTTGTGGAAACTTTGCTAACTCGTGTCTATCCAATTGACATTTTAATGCATCGCGTAATGGTATTATCCGACTGACAGAGCAGCTTTATTACTTCAGGTCTGTTTCTGAATGTATTAGTAGTTGAGACTCGGGAATATTCTACCTTCAGGCTTGCGAGATGCTTCTTTGAGAGGACCTCTGTGGTCCCCCAGGTCTTGGATGTTTACATGTTTCTGACGTCGCTATTTTTGGTTCCCACGACACAGGGTATCCTAGTGGTAATGTTGGGTTTACGAAGCCTTGCTGAAACATATTTGACCTT
This sequence comes from Argyresthia goedartella, assembly GCA_949825045.1. Lineage (NCBI taxonomy): Eukaryota > Metazoa > Arthropoda > Insecta > Lepidoptera > Argyresthiidae > Argyresthia > Argyresthia goedartella. Next base: position 7,728,186 of record OX463812.1, on the reverse strand, counting down.
ATTACATTTAACCTATGACAAATCATCGAATACTACTTTAAACTAGATTTCATGTAAGCAGATTATATTACACCCTTTTTAGGGTTCCGTACCCGAAGGGTTCCAAACGGGACCCTATTACTAAGACTCCGCTGTCCGTCCGTCCGTCTGTCACCAGGCTGTATCTCAAGAACCTAGCTAGCTAGAGAGTTGAAATTTTCACAGATTATGTATTTATGTTGCCGCTATAACAACAAATACTAAAAAACAAGATAAAAGAAATATTTAAGGGGGCTCCCATACAACAATTCTTTCAATACCACATACAAACTTATGGATGCACCTGGTTACGTACATGGAGTGTAAAAGTAACCGCACCAATAACTTTGTAAACAATATTTTGCTGTGTAAAATCCAAACTATTCACTCCACACCATCGCTTCCATTGAACGGTGGTACGGAACCCTTCGTGCGCGATTTAGACTCGCACTTGACCGGTTTTTATTATTTGTTTACAATGTTCACAATAACAAAATCTTACAAACTAATGAAAGTTCTGCAAAACTGTTTATGGAGTTTGACTGCTGGAAAAACGGTCTCGATATCATAAAAGTTTTACAGTGTTTATATAATAGATTCTTCTCCTTCTCTTTTTGCTTTCATTCCTTATATGTATGGTAATGTATGGGTGTTGGGTTGTGTACTACGCCCGTAGGTCGTCAAATAATAATGCACAAGACTTACAGTTCAGCGGTGTATTATCCGAGTACACAGAAAATCCATACATGTAAGCAATCAAAAGGCACAGAAGGGTAGAAGGCACAAGCACTATTAATAGGTCGAAGTTATAAAGCAGGAGAACAGTTCGGAAGATAGAAATAGGAAAGCAAACAAGCATAAAAAGCAAGCACAGGTTTCGCGTCTTTGTCAGTTGCGATAAAGAGGGACATGCGTTCCGCGTCGTAGCTAGGCAATGACTGTGGAATGTTCTCTGCAGCGTGACCACATTTAAATTGGTCAATCTACTTTTGCGGCTTTCGAAAACTACCAAAATCTACCACGGCCTTGGTCAAAATCTGTCACAAATCTACCTTCTTATCCTAACATGATAGGTAAATAAAATAGAGATGAAATAAAACTAAATGGCATTATTTTCCCTCTGTATCTTTATTATATTTAACATCTTTGTACAAAATGTTGTCTACCATGCATTTTAACATTTTTGTATCAGGTATGAAATCTGTGCATGGTGTGACGCCTTGTCTGGCATGCAGAATCGCAGCTACATTTTTATTTACAAACCTATTTCTATCTTTGTTTTTTATCCTATTTATTTCTGAAAAATTCTCTCTCATTTAACGTTCAAAACTGGTAGAATGAGCATGTCTTTGGCGAATTTTGATATATTTTTATACTTTAACAATTTACTAATTTCCTCCCAGAACTGATCAATATTTATTGCAGGAGCAGATGCACTACTGGATTTTGTCAACCACTTAGAAAATAAAGAGTTTTGCTCCCACTCCGTTCGATATTGCCTTTCGTATTTCCTTTTCATGGCGATAAATTTATTAATAAGACGAAAACAAAAAACAATTTTATTGCTCACGTCACGACTTGTGCTGTGTACAACCAGACAACGCGCGCGCGCCTGCCCTTCCTCACTCAAGCCACCTGCTCACTCACACCCACCTGTCATACATATATTTGTTTCTTTCTCGCATATCCATAACTCCGTATTTGTGAAAGAGAGCGCTGACAGTCTGTCGGTAGATAATACTGCGAATGTAAACGGGATTACCCAGGATACTTGATTAGTTATTATTAATTTTTGGTATACGAAATATAGGGTTTCCATAGTACTAGATCCAAAATCTACCAAATCTACTGGCGGAAAATTTAAAAATCTGTAAATCTACCAAAATAATTTTCACTACCAAAACAAAGTCCAAAACGAGTCAAATCTACCAAAAAAGTAGAAATCTACCACATGTGGTCACGCTGGTTCTCTGGTGCGCAGACGCCTCGCCTAGCGGTGACGAGTTGTCCGCTAGTGAGAGGTCGAGGTCGATAAGACGTGTCGATATACTGCCGTATCGACATCGACGGGTTGGTTGGCATATGTATGTGTTTATATTAGTATTACATTATATATATATATATATAACTAATATCATTATCTTAGTGTGTATTTAAGTGTAAGTATATATGTATAGTATAGTTTGTAAATATATGAATGTTTTAGCATACGATTACGTAAATGTATAAGTGTAATATGTAAATTGTGTATGAGTAGGCTACATATGTGTTGGTAATATATTTAATACATAAGGGACACGTTTTTCAAGATTCTATCACCGTATTAATTATTAATCCTGGGTATAAAGTATTTATCCACATGGATTGACTCAGTATTGTCATGGACGAATAAATTTATTCGTCCATGGTATTGTGAATATGGCTATTAGCAACTAGGGAGTAACGCCCCCGGCTTCTATGGTTATTAATGAGAATAAAATATTAATGTTTAACACTAATAGTAAGTACTTAACACATTTTAAATAATTTTCTATGATCACCTTTACATTTATTCTTAGTTTTTTTGTTTTTTGTTAGTTAAAAAAAAACTGATTTATAATTTTTTTAATGTTAGTTTTGAAAGTAAACTATAGCAGTCGAGAGCGTAACTTAATATGGAGTCAACTAAGCACTATATAAACATTTTAGAGTTCCAAAAGGGGCTTTAAATTGTAGGTGGTAAAATTTGTCTTGGTTCATTTCACCTAAAGTCATTCAGAGCTTGTTACATACATGAATTATTAAGTCCAATGTTGTTTTATCTAGATGTCATTAGATCAAGGCTAGTTTTACCAAAGGAGAATGGCCAAAGTCCATACAAAAATACCCAGGCCCGGCGCGAAAGTTTTTTTATCTCATATTTTAATGGCGGCGCTAAGCGACAATCCTAGCCGTTTGAGCAAGAGTAGGTGTTATCATTCGAATTGAGGCCTTGTGAACTTACTATTTCCTATTTATACTTGGCATGAGTGAACATTTAAATGTCTACATACCAAGCAGGTAAACATATATGCATCTAACATAATATATGTCTGTGATTTCTGTTTTACATAATTATTGTTTCCAATAAAATATGTTCGAAAACATTATTTTTTTCCCAATAAGGGTAGGAACTCTACTAGTAAGATTGTTATGGTTATGTTTTATGACAATGATTCATTCCATAACAATTGCAAGCAATCTAACAGTTTCTAAAGCCTTCGTTTTAGTATCAATGACGCAATGTCAAACAAATTCATAAGATACTACAATTCTCAAAAAACATGTTAGCCAAAAAAATTATAAATTGAAAAAACTGTTTTTTTTTTAAACATGAGATACCAAACTTCCACGCCGGGCCTGGATTTTTTTGGCCATCCTCCTTATAAGTGTAAATTTCACTGAAATAGGCCTGTTACTGGTAGGTAGAGACAGAAAAACACAGGTAGCTGTTTTCGTTTTCTTAATTCTGAAATCAATATTCTGTAAGAGTACATAATGACAAGGGAACGAAGTTAGAACCGGGTATGTTATTTATTACGAGCCGAGTATGTTGAAAACGAAATTTCTTCTTTGTTTTCTTTGTTTGCATGTAATGAGGAGAATAAATATTTAGTCTATTACATGTTTAGTCATCTTATTTTGACAATTAAATGTATAAATTATATAAAATGTATTGGATATATTTGACAGATGACAAAACAATATGATTTTGTCGTCTGTCAAATGATCAGACAGTCTACAAATCGACATGGCTCTCAAAAAATCCAATATACTCATTTTAGACATACATAATCTTTGTATAGCGTTAAGTCTATCATTCATTTTTTTCTTGTTGGTGTTTTTTCGACGCTAGCTTTACCTTTTAGAACGACATGATTTGTGTTCTTTTGTTCTTTTAGCATGTATCGGATAATTTTAAAGACCCCAAACCGTGTTTGACTTAAGAGGTTGTAGCAGCGCCGATGCCATCCTCCACTGTGTTCTATGTTCTTTGAAGGTGGATTGCTTTTCACAAGAACCCTTTACTATTTCAAGCGTGTAATTTGCGTTTTGAGAAATGCATCATGTTTTCATTTTATAGTTTCGGGTAACTTTACAAATTTTGCCAGTAAAACATACAATACTTATATAAAATATTATTTCATGCACAGTCAACAGCACATCGAGCATGACACCCGTACTCTCTATTTAGTGACTTTACAGGCGAGATTGCATCTAAGATGATCGATGGTTGATGCCATATAGATGAAAAAAATAATCGTAATTTAACATATAAACGTACATAATCATTTATTTGTAAATAATTTTTCAACATTTCTGCTCCTGAAGGTTCGTTGAGACGTCTTGGGCGAAATATGATTGAAGATTAAATATATTTCGGCAACTTGAAAACATGTTTAATAGTTTAGTAAGTAGTGAAGTAATTAGGTGAAATGTAGCACTGAACACTGTTGAACTGTTCATAGTTATACAAAACATTGTAGGATTTGAACTTTAGGTCTACTCTATAAGGTAGATGAGTCGTCATAGGTTAAATGTAACGAGTTCAAAAATTTTCGGAAAGGCATAGTGAAGCCGTAAATGTATGTGTTCGATTCTAAATCGATATTCGATCGATGGTTTCGGAACGGCCATTTTGAATTTGACGTTGCTGCCAACCTAGCAGTTTTTGACAACTGACAGACGAAAGCCCTCGCAATGTAAACGCGCTTTGGTTAGGGTATTGAAATTAAATCGCAGTCCATCTGGAATGTATTCGGGGTTCCCTCAGGATTGTCTATATAGCTGAGTGTGTTGTGGTTCCCCGAACCAGATAAAGTTCGCATTTACGTGGCCGATTGGTTTTTTACCACGTAACATAACCTGTGTTGGAACACTGTGCTGATCGAGGCTGGCCCGCCAGTCACACAGGAGGTTGGCTGAAGAACCTGTCTACCAAGAAGAGCCTAGGGTGCACCCGGGCCTTGCAGAGAGACAGGAGGTTGACGGGACCGAAGCACAGACCAGGTTAGATCGAACCCAATCATTTTAGCTCGGTGAATCGCCGACGTTCAAACTTCTTGGCAACTGATCGCTACGCTACCTCGTAGCTGATGGGCCCCTACGAGGTCATTAGGTGCCGAGAAGCCTGAACAATTTGGTAGCTAGAGCGTGGCTTCCTGAGATTTGCAGCCGTCAAGGGCTCCAGGAAGGCACGATTTGGGACTATCAATCTGTAGGTATAGGCGGTTATTAGATAACTTGGTTGTGTTCCTATATCCACATATATTGGTAGTATTGTAAGCTATAGGTCTATTGCTGGTAGTAGACAGACAGATATTGAGTTGAAATTTGCATTGAAGTACCAGTTAGTCAATCTATTAGTGGTCTAGTAATGCTAATGAATGTTTTGGTTAACATAGGTAGTTACATCTATTGATAGCAGGCTATTACATTGTTTTCAGTTATAGCAATTTATAACTTGAACTAATATTGACTATCTCTGTGTGTTGTAGTGATAAAGGGAAACTAAATTGTTATTTACAGAATTTATATAGATATAAAACTCGGTTCCTATTGTTTAAGGAAATCAACATTGTTTAAGTTATAGTTTAGGGTTCCCTCGTTTGGGTTATAGACTGGAGGGTCCAATAAAATTGAGTTACTGCAAATTGTGAGTAAGTACGTTCCGATCATGTCGTTATCTGAAATCCAGAAGGGTGTTTCTAAGGAACTCAGATGGTTTTCCTCCGCACACGGTCTGATAGACCGTTTAGATAGGCATGATGTGGTATTGGAGCGGTCTATGGACGTTAAGGAACGTTACAATAGGGTGCTCGAATTGTCCGCGCAGGCGGAATCAGTTGATGGTTGCGCACCTGACAGGCTGTCACGGTTGCTAGGGGATGTCGACCAATGTATGGAGATGGCAGCTGCTATCACGCAGAAGGCTGCGTACATACGTAGACAGCGCGAGTCCAGCCATGGTGGTGACATTGAAGCACCTCTGCCGCTTCAGGGTTCAGGGTCCAGGTTACCGGCCATAACTATGCCTACTTTTGACGGAGTGTCCGGTGAATGGATGAGCTTCATCAATCTGTTCGACAGTTTGGTGCACATGCGATCGGACATTACCAAGTCTGTCAAGATGGCTCAGCTGGTGGCAGCATTGAGGGGTGAGCCTAGGGAGCTGGTCGCTCATTTGACAGTTACGGAGGGTAACTATGAAACGGCCAGACAATTGTTGGTCAGACGTTACCATAACAAACGGAGGTTGGCCGATGCCCAACTGAACCGTTTGTTTAGTATCCCGGTTGTGAACAAGGTCGGGGCCTTACAGACGGAGGTTTTGAACCCGTTGTTGTCCGTCACCAAGGCTCTAGAGAATCTTGGACTTCCGGTTGGTGAATGGTCGTACCTACTGCTGTACATTGTACTTTCCCGCCTACCCGCTGACGTGCAGACTCGTTTCGAACAGTCTCACGGGAGGTTGGCCGAGGACCTGCCCGCCTTCTCCGACTTGGTCGGATTCTTGGAAGAGGAGGCTCGACGGGCAGAGAATTTGGGGTTGACGGTCACCCATCCTTCGGAGCCACAGAGAGCTGCCGGGAGCGCTGTGAGTAGGGGCCCTCCGACGAGGAAGGACCGCACCAACCGGCAGTCGTATGGGACTGTGAGTGCATTGACCCCACATAGTGAGACCTGCCCATGTTGTAGGCAGATTGGCCATGCTGTGGCCAATTGCAATAAGTTCGGGGAACTTAGGGTTCAGGGACGGCGCCGGATGGCCAAGCAGCGGAGCTGGTGTTTCCTGTGCCTCGGGCCACACATGGCTAGGGACTGCACGCGCACAAAAATGTGCGGATATTGTGGTGGGGCCCACAACAATCTGTTGTGCATGAACTGGTCCGGCCAACAGCCTCCACAGGGCCGTATCCAGGGTGACACGGCATGGGGCCCTGAGAATTCGTTTGCGACTCGGAGCGCAACTCAGGGGCCAACGTCCCCACGTCCACAGGGCCGTACCCAGGGTGACACGGCATGGGGCCCTGAGAATTCGTTTGCGACTCGGAGCGCAACTCAGGGGCCAACGTCCCCACGTGCACAGGGCAGTACTAGGGTGCAGGGCCGCACTCAGGGTCATCACATGGGGGGCCCTGAGTTTTCGGTTGCGACTCAGCATCCGACTCAGCGGGCAATGGGGCCACAAGCACGCGGCCACCCAGGGGTGCAGGGCCGCACTCAGGGTCATCACATGGGGGGCCCTGAGTTCTCGGTTGCGACTCAGCATCCGACTCAGCGGCACATTGGGTGTGTTGAGCAGGCCGTAACGGGCGGGTGGCATGGGACACCTTCGAGCTATGCGGGTGCGGTTCGGACGCCGCCTCAGTTGTCGCCCCGCTCGTCGCCTCGTCCTCGTCGGTCGCATGTGATGTCCCCCCCGCTCATGGAGCGGCCACGGTTGAATTCACGCCCACCCCCCTTCGGGGGGCGTCGTAGGGTGGCAATGGAACCGGCGCGTGGGCCATTTGTACAATGGGACCCTCTGGCGTATAGCTGCATACCTGATCGGTTACAGGCACAGTGGGGCCCCGGGGGCCCTCGCTAGGAATTTGCGGCCCAACAATTTGTTGCCCCCCAACCGGAGACGGTGGTGTTACCGATCGCCTCTATGCTTGTTTGGGATTTGGCGGGCAACCCAACATACGTTCGCGCCCTATTAGATTCTGGAGCTCAGGGCTGCATTGTATCGAATGATTTAGCAAAATGGTTGGGCCTCAATATAAATAATGTATCGCTGCCGAGGAAATTGGTCCCTGCTGGGGATTACAGGGCAACCCTTCACGGGTTTTGTGATGCCTCTGAACGAGGGTTTGCGGCAGCGGTTTATTTGCGAACCGTCACCTCCACCGGGGAGGTCGACGTGCGTTTGGTTTTGGCAAAAAGCAAGGTAGCGCCTATTCGGACAAGGATGACGATTCCAAAACTGGAACTGTCCGGGGCTGCTCTTTTGACCAAACTTTTGAATCACACTCTAACAGTGTTGCGTGGGTCAGTGGTTTTGGAGGATACGGTGTACGCGTGGACGGACAGCCAGATTGTTTTGTGCTGGCTGAAGGCTTCGCTCCATAACTTAGAGGTTTTTGTTGCGAACCGTGTCTCCCAGATTGTGTCGTCTGAGGTCCCACTGACCTGGAGGCATGTACCAGGAGAATTGAACCCGTCTGATTGTGCATCCAGGGGATGTCGGGCTCCTGAACTCGTTAGACACCATTTGTGGTGGGGACCACCCTGGCTTGCCAGGAGAGAATCGGACTGGCCCCACAGCCATGTAGTAGTATCTTCGGATCATGGCCCCAGAGCGGCCGTGCATGTTACCCAGAAGGCTGAGGACCCTGACGCCGGGTTTCTGCTGGACCGGTATAGCTCATGTGTGTTTGTTTGTTTATCCACCAAGGCGGTACATCTCGAGCTCGTTGCTGATCTCTCGACAGAGGCTTTCATTGCTTGTTTGGATAGGTTTGTTTCTCGAAGGGGACTTCCAACTTTGATCCGCTCTGATAACGGCACTAACTACGTCGGTGCGGAACGATACTTACGAGAGATAGTCAACTTTTTGAATGTAAATAAAGTGGATATTGGAACGGCCCTCTCCCGTCGGGGTATACAGTGGACCTTCAGCCCACCGAGTTGCCCCCACTGGGGTGGGATTTTTGAGGCCGTAGTTAAGTCAGCTAAGACGCACTTGGGGCGTATAGTAGGTCAGACCGCGCTGACTTTTGAGGAGCTCGCGACATTGTTTTGTAAGATCGAGGCCGTTCTCAATTCGCGACCGTTGTGTCCGCTCAGCTCGGATCCAAATGACCTGGAGGCTCTGACCCCAGGCCATTTCTTGATAGGACAGCCACTTAACGCGTTGCCCGAGCACCCCTTCGAGGGAGTGAAATTGTATCGGTTGTCAAGGTATCAGATGTTGCAGCAGTTTACTCAGAATTTCTGGAAGCGTTGGTCGCTCGAGTATCTGCATATCTTACAACAGCGCCTTAAGTGGACTGACAAAACCAGCCCCCCTAGTGTTGGTGACCTCGTTCTGGTTAAGGATGCTAACCTACCGCCACTACGTTGGCGCAGGGGGCGCATTGTTAACTTGTTCCCTGGCAAGGATGGGACCCCCCGGTCTGCGGAGGTTCTAGTAGGAGGCTCGGTTCTAAAACGAGCGGTAGCAACGTTGTCTCGGCTGCCCGTAGATTAGGGGACAGGTGGGTGCCTGTCCGGGCGGGTGATTGTTCGATTCCAAATCGATATTCGATCGATGGTTTCGGAACGGCCATTTTGAATTTGACGTTGCTGCCAACCTAGCAGTTTTTGACAACTGACAGACGAAAGCCCTCGCAATGTAAACGCGCTTTGGTTAGGGTATTGAAATTAAATCGCAGTCCATCTGGAATGTATTCGGGGTTCCCTCAGGATTGTCTATATAGCTGAGTGTGTTGTGGTTCCCCGAACCAGATAAAGTTCGCATTTACGTGGCCGATTGGTTTTTTACCACGTAACATAACCTGTGTTGGAACACTGTGCTGATCGAGGCTGGCCCGCCAGTCACACAGGAGGTTGGCTGAAGAACCTGTCTACCAAGAAGAGCCTAGGGTGCACCCGGGCCTTGCAGAGAGACAGGAGGTTGACGGGACCGAAGCACAGACCAGGTTAGATCGAACCCAATCATTTTAGCTCGGTGAATCGCCGACGTTCAAACTTCTTGGCAACTGATCGCTACGCTACCTCGTAGCTGATGGGCCCCTACGAGGTCATTAGGTGCCGAGAAGCCTGAACAGTATGTGTCATCGTAAAATTATCAAGACCTTAAGTTTATAATCTAACGTAATTTTTCTCGTTAGTTTACAAACAACCAATAAATTGTAAACTGTAACGTACTGATTCTAGTATGACGCGTTAGTTTATAGTAAAACCGTTAAATTGGTGAACTGGTTTAAACTTGAATTGCAAACTAAATACCAGGGCAAACACCAGGCCAGCCACCGCAGGGCTTAGGTGAAGACTAGAGAGGGCAAGCGCAGAAAAGCCTGCAAAATTCTTCGTGTTAGGTTGATATGTTGGAACAAAAAAAAACTTAAATTCTAAACCCTGTCGGTCTGGTTTACAATTTGTCGATAGTTTACAAACAAATGCGTTAGTTTATTAACTAACGGTTTTGTCAATCCTACGGTGACATACACAGGGTGTCCGGTAGATCGATGCAAAGACTTAAACTGAAGTTAGTACAGACCATTTAGAACCATTTCAACTAAACATACATATGGCGAAGTCTTGCCGTTAATTTTTTATTGATTATTTAGAGTTTTCGATGAAAATTTCCAGATTTTCACAGTTAACTGATTGTTATCGCGAAACTAAACAATAATTGTATTATTTTACAATTGATTCTAATAAATCACTTAATAAGCATTCTAATAAATCTTGATTTGTGCATCTGCTACGTCAGACTTGGTTTCGGCAAGAATTTCGGAAGAATATCGGCATATTCTTCATTAGAAAAAGTAGCTAAAACGGGAAGTTTTCGACCCAGAGCCCAGAACACATTGAAGAAAATCCAAGACGTAAAAAACAATGAGTAAAATTATCCCAGTGAAATAGAAACCAGTGAAATAGAAATTGACATTTAAACAGTAAAAGAAGATCGCGCAAAATAATAATAAAATAAAGAAGATTTTTGAGAGAGGAGAGATTTATTTCAATACAATTAATTTCACTTTAATATGCTGTTTAGTGCATAGGAGATGCATTAGGCGGTGGGAAGCTATCTTGACGACTGCTTTCGAATTGCTGGATCGGCAGAGACGGGCCTATTCCTTGGCCTGCTCATTCACTGGACTATTCGTTCACAGAGCTAAAGAACTGGTCTATTCCAACGTAGTTATCAACACAAAAGAAGATTTGATTTCAAAAATAAGACTGGCTTTCGATATCATGAAAGATGAAATGATGCTCAAAATCACGACCACAGAAGTCCGAAGACGGGCTCGTGTCTGTGTGAGGAACAAAGGATCTCATTTGGAGCATGAATAGCATAAATAAATTAAAAATACTGTCTAAAAAGTCTGTTTTTCTCCCACAAACTGGTTAGTAGGTCATAACATCATGAATGTGTGAGGTATCTACGTCAATAATACCTTAATTGAAATATCATTAACTAATAATGTTTTTTAAAGAATTCTACATAAAAAGCTTTCACTTGTTTTTGTTAAATTAGGTCCGAAAAGCTTATTTTTTTGATGATTGAAATTTGCCGTGCTCTTCAATGGTCTTTATAAACCAAGTCTGACGTAGCAGATGCAGAAATCAAGATTTCAGAATCAATTGCAAAATAATCCAATTATTGTTTAATTTCGCAAAAATAATCACTTAACTGTGAAAATCTGATTTTTTTTATCAAAAACACTAAATCATCAATAAAAATTTAACGGTAAGACTTCGCCATATATATGTTAGGTTCAAATGGTTCTAAATGGTTTGTTCTAACATCGGTTTAAGTCTTTGCATCGATCTATCGGACACCCTGTTTAAGCATACCGTGTGTTGTTCTTTTTAATCTTTTTTATATCTTGATCTTTTTAATAAATTTCTCGATCATATTTCACGACAATCCGAAAGAATCACTCGCTGCAGGTTACCACATGTAGTTGTCAATACTAGTTTAAACACTAGATTTGATTAAAAAGTGGTCTAAATTCTTCTTAGAAACATCACACTGAAAAAAAGGATTAACCGAACTAGTTTAGTTAGGCTAGACTTTTGTTGTAAGTAAACAAAATTTAAATTTATTTAAGGAATTAGTTTGGTTACGAATCCAAAACTTGTTTTGTAATTTTTTATTTGGTAAGCATTAACACAATTTTTTGTTACTGATAACATAATTAACGCAGACAAACTAGTGTTGTTGCAGCAACAAAACGCTGTGCCCCCAAATAGCAATGCTCTAAGCTTAATAATAGCCAACGTGCTAAGTTGTTTTTACCAATTGGTTAATTTGATCTGATATGCTTGCAACTATACTAACAGTTTCTCAAATTCAACTGAAGTTTTTTTTACACTTAACCCAACGGCTTGTCTATTAAATAATTATTAAATAATTATAGAAACCTAACGTTGCAAAAAGATAAGAAAATCGGTGCCATAACTAATCGCATGGGTGATCTTTTTTTTTTGACGCTTGTCTGGATTTTTTTTTCGGATTCTTGTTCTGAGAGCTACACTTAAATATAAACAGTGTTTAAAATACACCTGTATTGTTTTGGTTACCAATTACCGAACTGGTCATTTTGGTAATAACCAAACAGTTTTCTTACATACTGACTGTTCTAAGCAAAATCGATATAACGGAGAAAGTTTACTTTTAGTTCGATAGATGGCGTAGTATGTATTTTAGATCGCGATATGGTTTTGTTACCGAGAAACGTATATAAACCAAAAATATTTTGTGTAACATTCAACAATTATACCAGATCAAGTGACAAGTTGGTTGTTTCATTTTACTTCAACTTAGTTGCAATGTTATAAGATCAGAAAAGTGAAGTAATTTATCAAGAATTTCTTGATTTTATATTTTACACTGACAAACCCCATTGTAGCCTGTAACCAAAGATTTGATTACCTATTACGTAACTGAAATTTTGGTTATAACCAAAAAAAATTGTTATATACTGACAAACGCATTGTAGCCTTTAATCAAACATATGGTTACCAATAACCTAACTGAAACTTTGATGATAACGAAACAGCTTTGTTAACATTAAACAGTATTACGTTAATTTTAACAAAAATAGTTAAGCTTCAAGTATCTCAACACAACTAAATGAACCTGGTTTTGTTATTAGTAAGTCATAGTTCGCAAGTCTTTAAATTAGGGCTTACTAGTAACAAAACTTTTGGTTACTGGTAAATAAACATTTTTTCAGTGCATTATTTCCCAAATTTGTAAATTATCAAATTTGAACATAGCTTTAGAAAATGAGACAGTAAGTTTTACATTTCGTTTTGTTCATTAATTGAGGTGAGCAATAAAGTGAATGAAAGAACTGGAATACCTGGGAACGAAGGTTGTAATTAATTTTCAAAATAATTTTTCGGCATATTATAATATCCATTCGAATTTTTTCCAGTTCAAACTCCTTTCGCTCCCTTCAGAAGAGTTTACTTCATTCTTTTTTGCAACTTCATTTTTTGAACTTAACCATTCAACAGGCTACAGAAAAAACATAAAAATAAACATTTACTTACAGGCACATACATTGCTTCTGGCCCCACACTAGGATACCCTGTGTCGTGGGAACCAGAAACAGCGACGTCACACACAAGACCTGGGTTTATTTTTTTTTGGTTTACCCCAGCCGGGCGTCGAAACCGGGACCTTTCGCATGGCAGGCAGAGCCACAACCGCTGCGCCACTGAGGCCTTCGTCAAAAATAGCTGCAACCGAGATCGTGAAAAGACAAAGTCATCTCCTTGTTTTTATTTCATGCAGGCCTAGCATGAATGTGAATGTGTATGCTTATTCTCCCATTTACAAGAAGAAGGGCACGCAGCATAATAAAACTGTCGTGCATGTGCGCGATATGAATTATATATATATATACCCTTATTCACATAAAAACAAATAAACTGACAAGATCAAATGTCAATTCTTGAAATAATGTTGCCATGTACAGTTTGGTAGTGATGTTCTAATTAATTCTAAATATAATGAAAAGCTATTATATATTAATTCTAAATATATTTAGAATAGAGTGATTCTTTAAAATCAGTATTACTAATGGATGTTTCTCATAATTTACTGTGACATTAGATAGCATTTCGCTTTATTTCCATTTGAGGTAGCAGAAGCAAATTGTGTCCACTTTTTGTTAGTCATAGTAATAATGAGTAAGAACTGACTAATGCTATTCTCCCTCTCGTTAACCGTCTCATTGTTCTCTTTTGTTAGTTTTCTCAGCCGGTGTCCTTACGTGAATTAACTGATTACCACACACGCAACCTAATAATAATTACATATTATGTATATTAGATATAATTGAGACAATAGAATGAACTAAATGATTCTTAACCCCATCATTATTTTTTTTCTACCAAAAAGCGGTAACACTGGATCTGTCAATTTACTTCGTTGTTATGTGAATAAGGGTATAGAAGGCGCTGTCAACACGCCGCCGCCGCCGCTGCCGATCACTAAACCACTCCGGCCCTCGGAGAATGCAAAAACATCTTCGCATATATAGTATTAATCCCCAAACGGAAGACGAAGGCGTATGTAGGTGAAGAGCTACGCATTCCAAGTGCAGTGATATTATATCAGTAGATGGTATTAAAGCTGTAGAAATACACTCTCAATGTGTTGCCCTTGTGCGGCGAGTGGTGAGAACTGTAAGCTATTAGAACAATTGGAGCATGAGCGTATATTTATATTTTCAGTGATATATACAAGAATGTTTTCGGTGTTCGAAAGAGAATGTGGAACAGAGCGTCATCGTCTTGATTACAGATACAGAATAGACATATCTTTGGTTTTGTCGAATCCCTTGGGTAAATTTTGTATATCTTTTGTTGTTTCTAGCCATAAGTTCCACAGTATTCTGTTTGTGTACTGTGAGGTCTGAATAAATGCTGATCTTATATGTATAACCTTATCTTCTTGCTTTTTTTCTTAATGTGTGGCAGAGGCACGATAGCCCGACCGGGGGCCCATATCCGTTATAATTTCCAACACTGTAAGAACTTCCTAATAATGTACAACTTTATTGATTGACTATGCAGTCCTAGGTTTACGCGTATTCGCGTAAGGACTATTCAGTCCGAGCGCAATCGTGCGACCAATTAACTGTGCGGTTTAGACAATTAACTGTGGTTCGGAAACCACGTGATCATATTTTTGGTGTTACCATTAAATAAATATATTTTTTAAACCATGGGGTCTCGCGATAACTTGCGCGCCATTATGACAGCTCTATTCGCGATATAAAGTTGTGAAAAAACGTGCAGAAAGCGGGAGCGATAACTCACTGCTTCATAGTCAGCATCTGGATACAATACCACATCTTTTGCACTTCAAGCGAGCATGTAACTACTAGGTTTATCACGGACGCTCTTGCAATATTAATGAGTGTTTTGGATAATTAAACGAACACAAGTTCAGTATCGTATATTGAACGGATTGGTGTGCGACAGAAGACTTTTCTCTCGAAGGAGTACCGACATCTACAGCAGCCTCACATCAATGACTAGAGGCGAGACACGTCGCAAGCCCGTCACGTCACACGCGCGTCGTTTGTCAGCGTCACGGCAGAAATCCAGCGCGAAATGTTTGCGAGGCGAGACGCAAACATTGTGCTTGCCCGCTTGTTATGTGGATCCCTTTTGTACCTTTTGAACCGCTGCCTTGACACGGAGTTAATGAGATAAATCGATAATTGTCAATAGTTATAAGATAAATGGATGGGTATTGTGAAATGCATATCTTTGGAGTGTTATTCATTCTAAAAAAGAAACTTCCCGAATCCAGAAAAATCATATAGTGTGAAGATATCCTTTTCCTTGATCCACTATGTGAAAAGAATAACTAAATAGATGTTTTTCGCCTAATACGTTTATCTCTTAAGATCTAAAAGGAATACTAATATGGTTCTTGCGTCAAAAAATAGATTTTCAAAATACATTAAAATGAAGTGTATCATAGAAATAATGAGTAGTTTATGAAAAATCACACAATTTTCACACTGTTCTGATGCAGTACGGTATAACCACGTTGCAATGCAATTTATGGTAACATGCAAAACTTCAACCACCACGAATTGAAGTGTTAATTTTACCGATACACGAGCCTTAAGTCCTTATATATATATATAGAAGGGGAAATAATAAACTGCACATTAATAATACTGATTTGCACAGCAAATATCAGGGCAAAATTTACTACTTCGGTAGCTTAGGTGAAGGTAAAGGGGGTGAGCATGTAAGAACAACAAAAATACTTAACACATAAAAAGTGTTTTTGCTGATCCTTTTTTGTTGTGCAAATAATTACTTTTGATGTGCGATTAAATACTAGCCTATATATAATATTTCCCCGTTGCTATTTTCCCGTTGTAGGTTTTGAATTTTGTTTATTTTTAATTAAATTGCGATGCTTCATAGCGTCACGCCTTTTCCCATACGGAATGGCAAAGGCAAAGTTGCCCACGTTAAGTCAGTAATTACTACATTTTCAAAACAGAGGCCTAGCCCATCACCGCAGCTACGAATGAATCATTCACTAAATCTTGCACTTTTCTTTTCTCTTTTACGAGCTTGAATCGTAAAATTTGCTCTGTGGCGGGATATATTTTTAGTGCCGCTTATAACTTTAATGAGCACATATATTTCTATTATTTATGCTCACGACTTTTTCCCGGAAGAGTGGTAGGCAGAGACTGAAGACCACCACTTACTACGATCCTGGCATACATCTATCGCTTCCTCAACATTCATATGTCTCTTCATAATAGAACGCTAGTTTTCTAATTTGCCCCTTCATTAATTAATCGCCAATTTGATCTTAGGACATTGCTTCTGGCCCCACACTAGGATACCCTGTCTCGAGCCCAGAAACAGCGACATCACACCTATAGACATCCAAGACCTGGGTTTTTTATTTTTCCTCATCCCCAGCCGGGGATCGAACCCGGGAACTCTCGCATGGTAGGCAGAGCCACAACCGCTGCGCCATAGAGGCCGTCAAAATAGCCGAGTTTAGTCAATCTCCTTTCATTCATCCTTTCAACATAACCAAACCATGAATGGTGACCTTTCTCTATCTGTGAAACTATATCTTCTTTTTCAAACCACAGCCTTCCCTTTTAACTTCATTCTTCATTCATTATACATAATTTCCACTGCTTTTATTCTACTTTCATGCTTTTTCTGCCGTACCCAACATTCACTCCCATACATGCTTGCGACATCGACGACTTTCGTCACATACTATTTCGTCAAACGCTTCTTTGATCAAGTGCTATAATTGTCAAGCCCTTTTTTGGAAAACGGTGTTCGTCTAGGCCGCTTTTGTACAGTTACTTTCAGTTCTAGATGATGCTGCTACATACCTAACCTACATACTAAATTTTACTAGCCCACAGCATATAAGAGTAAAATGTGTAGATATTGTGTTTGTATTTTTTATTCTCCACGTGCCTACAAAATAGTTTTATTTTAAATAGACTAAATAAATTAACACTGACATTAATAAAAAACCGGTCAAGTGCGAGTCTAAATCGCGCACGAAGGGTTCCGTACCACCGTTCAATGGAAGCGATGGTGTGGAGTGAATAGTTTGGATTTTACACAGCAAAATATTGTTTACAAAGTTATTGGTGATTGGTTACTTTCACACTCCATGCACGTAACCAGGTGCATCCATAAGTTTGTATGTGGTATTGAAAGAATTGTTGTATGGGAGCCCCCTTAAATATTTCTTTTATCCTGTTTTTTAGTATTTGTTGTTATAGCGGCAACATAAATACATCATCTGTGAAAATTTCAACTGTCTAACTATCACGGTTCGTGAGATACAGCTTGGTGACAGACGGACGGACGGACAGCGGAGTCTTAGTAATAGGGTCCCGTTTGGAACCCTTCGGGTACGGAACCCTAAAAAGGAACAAATTGGCATGAAATGGCATATTTATGGTTCCTCTAATGATATTTTTAATAATTTTCTCAATTTTTGCATCACTTATTATATCTTTCGATCTTTTGATCTTAATTAATGTTCCAAAAGTTTGTTTTCGAATCTTATTTTTATAAAAAGTAGCCCCTTTTTCTATACAATAAAAAATTATGTTTATGACACCAATCAACATGAGTGGGAACCTAGCATCTCAAATGTTAGCATCTAACAAATAAACTAGAGTATTGATAGCATCCCCCATATTTCCACAGTATTGCTAATTGCGCAAGATACTCGCTTACTCGTAAGTGGAGGTCCGTAGGCTGATATTTAAAGACTAATCTGACCTTGATGCTGGTGATGAAGCTTGCATGTTGATGCTTCGCTACTTCAAATGCGGCAAATATTATCTCGGCATGCTCTTCCAAGAAAAGGCTTGATCATGCAGAAAAATTTAGTCTCATTATTTGCTGCATTTATTCCACGAAATGAATGCCTGTTGGATGTCTGTTCCACGTTTCCGGCATTACAGCGACTTATTGTTGCTCGAGTATCTTTTGGAAGGAGGTTTGCGAAACGTACGATATAATAATATTGGTAAGTTTATGCGATTTTTGCTATTCGATGATGAGTTATGTGTGACGATAAGGTAACGTATCACTATTGGTTATACTATTTTACACTATGCTCCTCGGGTTAAACGTGGCTGTGTTTGCGACCCTCATTAAGGACTCGAGTAATCATTTAAAAACTTTTAAAGCTAACTAGCCATAAATAGCCCCAGGCATATCGGCCTTTTAAAGCTAACTAGCCATAAATAGCCCCAGGCATATCGGCCTTTTAGCTTGCAAAAATAGATACTTAATTACTATAATTCCCTGCGCTATCTACCCGCCTCGTTAGAATAAGCATCAGTTAATTTCCTGTGGCGGCTCGAAACAGGAAGGTAGTGGAAAGAATATCATGTAAACAGAACTGAGGATAGCTTGAATTGTGCCGAGTTATGGAAAAGATAGAATGGATCGCAATCGTAGACTATGTGACTGCACTGAATATGCAGGGTGTAACAGATAATATTTAACAGGGTTGTTAGGGACATCATTCTGAACAACTTTCACTATGGAACCGATTTGATCTGAGCAACTTTATTTTTCACTTCTCTACGTGGGTGATTGAATGGATTATCGATAGATAATTGATAATAATAAAGAAGTGAAAAATTGGTACATATATTGTGAGAAATTAAGTAGTGCCTGTTTCCAGTATATTTATCCCTATTATATACCCTATCCGAAAGTCAATGGGTTTAGATAAATTTAGGGTTTTAACTTTTTTTTGCCAAAATCTGTCATGAATATTTTAATATTCTATTCGAAAATTTACGGGTTTAAAAATCACTGTTTTAAATTTTAAATCTGTTCAAGTTGTCTCATCCATCACGATGGGCTCTCTGCATCTGCAATTAAGAGTGATTATATAGATAAAAGATTATAGTGATAAAAGCTATTCCACAGAATCAATGATGTATTAGCTAACAAACGACAGTCAACGAGTTACCAAAAGTAATTATGTTTTTCAGTAATTAAAGGGTGAAATTTACAGATTCATTAATCAAAAAAACATAAAAAGTCAGCTGACCGCCCGGCCCGCCATGAATCGGTGTGATAGCGAAAGTTGTTGCTATCAAACCCTTAATATATGAATTCATCTTTATATAGAATAGAGTTTTGACGACCCATGTGGCGCGGCGAACGAGCTGCTAGCAAGATTGCTGCCATAGTCAGCCAAGACAATTCAAACCTTAAACAATCAGTGCCTTCGAATCAGACAGACATCCAATACACTCAAATTTGATGACCCGAATGGCCGAGTCGGCAGTGACCCTGAGTCCCGGGTTCGAGTCCCGGTGGGGCAAATATTTGTTTGATGAGAAGGGATATTTGTACCCTAGTCATGGTTGTTTATCTATCTAAGTATAATATTTATCTATATAAGTATGTGTATCGCTGTCTAGTACCCAAGATACAGGGAATCCTAGTTTGGGGCTAGATCAATGTGTGTAAATAGTGTCCAAGATATTATAAGGTATTATTATTAATAATAATTTTCCGCAACAGCTATCTGTTTCTACTAGTTGAAAGAAATGTGATTTGCCAGTAGAAACTAGATAAGAGGGACGCAATGGATGGCAGTAACAGATTTGTGTAGCAAAGACGACGCCCGCTGTGAGGCTGCGATCGCAACCATTTAAATAACTCCGTCAACACTAGTGACTACAAGCTTCTTGGGCCCGATTAATGGCCGAATACACAGAATACTGGCTCATTAAGTAAATGTCATTAATCTGCCCAATAATTAAAATTAGTCAATTAGGCTAAGCCATTCAGTATTTTTTTCCGAATAATTCAGTTTTTTGCAGTATTTTTTCGCTAATTTTCGGTAAATCCGCTGTCCATGGTTGCTGTCATTTCCCGAGTGAGTTACAGATACAACTTTACTTTGAGTGTCTGGCCTACCGATTTCGGTTGTGTAATCAAGTAAATTGTCAAAATATCCCACACAGCGGGCGCTAAAAGTTTGTAGATGATAAACGGGAAATATTAAACTTCACATCAAAAATACTGATTTGCACAGCACATATCTCTTATAATTACTGCGGTAGCTAAGGTGAAGGGTAAAGGGGGTGAGCGAAGCGTAGCCCCCTTTATCCTTCGCGTTAGATTCGACATGTAAGAACAACAACAAATACTTAAAACAGGAACTTAATTATTTAAAACATATCAAAGTGTTTTTGTTGAACCTATTTTTATGTGCGATTAAATATTAGCCATAATAAACGCAGACGAAGTAAGCAAAGAGTTTCGTTCATCATACTTTTTTTTTATGTAGCTCTTTCGATGGCAAAGGCCTACCCCCTTTTCGTCCACACTTCCCTGGTCTGCGCCACCTCCGGAACTGGGCCGGCGGCGTCGTAAGCACCCAGACAGGTGGGCGAAAATCGCCACTGACTGGGTACCACAGGACGGATACCGGCGTAGAGGCAGGCCTCAATCTAAACGGAGACGGCGGGACGATCTTAACAAGTTGAATCTAAGATAACTTACAAAAAATCACAGAGTATGCAAAAAGTTTTGTTATACACACAAATGAATTGTCAATATACATGATCCATAAAACCTTAGACGAATGAAGCTCTTTGTTGCTGTTGCAGAAAGCACAATGTTTATCATGCCCCTAACCTCAGATGTATGAAACTCTTTGTGTTAAAAACATATAGTGCCGTTTACCAACAAGTTTTTCGTAATCTTCCCCAATAACTCTGGGATTCCGTCATTTCCGAGATTTCGAGAGCTCCGTGGTCTAATGGGTTACACGCTTGCTTCTCACACAGGAGATACAGGTTCGATTCCTGACCATTTACCAATGAGATAATTAATTTATCTTAAGTACATTATACGGACGTTCTAACGGTAATGGAAAACATCGGAAGGAAACCTTCATTACTCTATAGCTGTGGAGATGCCCCAACCAAAAAACAGCGTCGCCGTCGTCGACGAGGAGACACCTCGCAGCTCAACAGCGCGAGCACCGCGCCGCTCGCTGTCCCTGCTGAGGCGTGTGTCATGCCGCAAGCTGCCCCGAGGGCCGCGCCGTTCGCCGTTGCGCACGTTGCGACGCTCGCTGCCGCGAATGCCGCGCCAACCGCCGCCACGTGCATCAAACCGCACTCCAACACGTGTGTCCCGCCACTCACCTCCACTCGTGTACCGCCAGCTACCAAAATATGTGCTCAGAGAAAAACTCTGTTGTTCTCCGACAAAGTAGGTGCAGGATTTGGGACTCTATTACATAACCGGCTTAACCAAAAAGTAACGAACATTTGCTGTCCAAATTGTTCATTTGTAGATCTAGTGAAGATGATTAGTCGCGGTATCTATGATGAGTACAGCACTATTGTAATTATGGTAGGAAATCATTCAAACATTAGTCGGAATGATTTGAATAAAAGTGTTGAAACACTTCTAGACTTACATAGTAGGATGAAATGCAAGTTTATACTATGCAATTTTCCATATGCCTGTAATTTGACAGAACTACAGAACAAATCTGTGCATAGAATGAATATTCATTTATTTAATTTAACATGTCATCACAGCGATGCTATTTTATATTTCGACATGAATAATTTTATTCATAACTTTACTCTGACACGGGATACATTGTACCTGTCTAATAAATATAGAAAATTAGTAGCTACATTGTTAGCTTATAATATATGCGACGCAGCTATAGTTGGTTTAACTAAGTTCAACTTGACATCAGCTTATTTTAAGAGTAATATGACATGCACCCCTATTGGGAATTCACCTGTTAATTATACTTTGCATGCAACATTGGAATCTGTTCCAAGTAATTTAAATTAGTTCATAAGACAATAGAGGAAATCTCTAGCATACAAGAGCCACTAAATATGTCAAAATGTAAGCCCCAGTTAAATATTGCCCATCAAAACATCCAGGGGCTACCTGGCAAAGAACTTGTATTAGAATTATTTCTAAAAAATTCTGACATTGATATTATTTGTGTTACTGAACACTGGTTGAAGGAAAATATGATGTCTTTTAACATAAATAGTTACAAAATTGTCAGTTGTTACAATAGAAAGACTGCTGATAGAGGTGGTTCTTTAATCTTAGTGAAGAATAATATTAAGGTGAAACAACGGAAAGATATTCTTGCACTTACTGTTGAAAGACAAATAGAGGTATCCTGTGTTGAGTTAGATAGCCATATTATTGTTTGTGTCTACAGGCCACCGAGGGATGAAAAAGGCCATGGCAATTTCGAAATATTTGAGAAAATTATGGAGGAAGCCCTCATTAAACTTTGTAATAACAGAAAAAAGTTAATTATTTGTGGCGATCTTAATGTAGATCTGCTTGTAGATACAACACTGAAGCGACGATTAATAACTCTGTTCAAATCATTTAATTTATGTCATGTATTTCTAGAGCCGACTAGAATTACACTTACAAGCCAAACTTGCTTAGATAACGTTTTTTGTGACTGTGCATTCACAACTAAAAGTGTAATTAACTGCTTACCCTCCGATCACAGTGGTCAAACAGTTTCATTCCCAATTAGTATTAAGGATAAGACTGGTCCAACATTTTATAGGCCTATTACATCCCATAGACTAGAGACATATACGAAAAACTTAGATATAAATTTGCCAGTATCGGATTTTAATGAACAGAACCCAAACAAAATCTACTCAGACTTCTTCAACATTATTCAGACAGAATTCAATAAAGTTTTCAAATTAAAGAAAGTCAGTGACTACAACGGTAAATCTAAATTTAATGACTGGGCAACGTTTGGAATTCGTAAAAGTAGAGTTATCTTGTATGACCTTTATGATCAAAAAACCTATAACTTTGATCGAAAATTTCATGACTATGTTAAAAAATATTCCAAAACTTTCAAGTTGGCTTGTAGAACTGCAAAAACTTTACACATTAATAGAAAAATTAAAAATTCAAATAATAGAATGAAAACAGTTTGGCAAATAATAAACCGCGAAACTGGCAAAGTTATACCAAGGGACAGTGATTTCTGCCTAAAGATAGGTGATGATGTTGTTAAATCCAACGCTGATGTTGCTCGAGCTTTTGAAACATTCTTCACCAATGTACCCGTACTCACAACGGACAGTCTAAATTCATCTCCATTTGAAGCAGAGACTTTATTAAAAAATAACACTAGCGTCAGTAATGTATATTTAAAATTTCATCATGTATATCCCCAGGACATTGTCAAAACGTTTAAATTACTTAACTTAAAAAATACGGAAGACCTGTGGGGTATATCAGTCAAAGTCATTGGTTCAGTAATTCTAGTTATAGCCCCACACTTAGCTTATATATTCAATAAATGTGTTGACGATGGGGATTTTCCAGACCTCATGAAACACAGTAAACTTATACCGCTGTTCAAATCGGGAGATAAGGGCGATCCTTCAAATTTCAGACCAATATCTGTTCTTCCAACACTAAGTAAAATATTTGAAAAGATTATACTCAATCAAATGCTCTCACACTTCAACCGTACAAAACAACTCCACGCTAAACAATATGGTTTCACTAGGGGTAAATCGACTACGGATGCAGGTATTTCCCTTGTATCTCATATTTATTCTGCATGGGAGGCCGCACAGGATGCTATCGGAGTTTTTTGCGACCTGTCGAAGGCGTTTGATTGTGTTGATCATAATACGCTATTAATTAAATTAAATCATTACGGAGTTAGAAATAAAGCGTTGGATCTACTAAGATCATACCTAAGCAATAGAATTCAAAAGGCAGAAGTTAACGGCGTAAAATCTGATGGATCGGGTGTTAAAATTGGCGTTCCACAAGGTTCCATATTAGGCCCTTTCTTATTCCTGGTATATATTAATGATCTGCCTTTCATGGTGGAGAAATTAACTGACATAGTGTTGTTTGCTGATGATACTTCAATGGTCTTCAAAATTGAAAGACAAAAAGGAGATTTTGATGATGTTAATGGTGTATTGTCTTTAACCTTGAATTGGTTCACAGTTAATAATTTATTGTTAAACGCTGGTAAAACCAAGTGTATCAAATTCTCACTTCCAAATGTCAGGCAAGTTGAGACCAGTTTGGTGTTAGACAACAGCACGTTAGAATTGGTAAATGATACGAAGTTTCTTGGAATAACCATTGATAGTAAATTGCAGTGGGGACCCCACATAGATAAATTGGCTGGTAAATTAAGTTCTGCGGCTTACGCTGTTAGGAACATCAGACAAAGCACGGATGTGGCTACATCTAGGCTAGTATATTTTAGTTACTTTCATAGTGTGATGTCCTATGGTATCTTGTTGTGGGGGAAAGCAGCGGATATTCAAACTATTTTTATTTTACAGAAAAGAGCTATTCGAGCAATTTATAATTTAAAACGAACAGACTCCTTAAGAGAGCTTTTTAAAGAAATTGACATACTAACAGTAGCTAGTCAATTTATTTTCGAAAATATAATGTATGTACGCAAGAACCTTACAACATTTTCCAAACTTAGCGACAGCTGTAATGTTAACCTAAGAAATAATCACAGACTATGTGCGCCCCGTTTTAGACTCGCGAAGGTTAGCAATTCTTTCAAGGGTCAGTGCATTCTCTACTACAATAGGATACCTCTGGAGATTTTGAAATTGCCATTTGAGCAATTTAAAAAGCATGTTAAAGCGACTTTGTCGAAAAAGGGATATTACAATGTTCAAGATTACTTAAATGACAGGACTGTATGGGGTTAATCTGGCTCAACACAGACCTTGCTGTTAATAATTTTGTAATTATTTATTCCTGCTTATTAATCATAACAATTAAATTTTTCATATTTGTATTAGTTAAGCACAACCTATTTTTAAAAGAGATCTAAAAATAAATCTGTGGGAGTTTCTACGCCCTTCTTCTCCCACAGTGGTCCAATGTAGAGAAGAGGCAAAAAATGACGTTTGCTAAGTATATGTAAATATCTACAGTAATAAAGTACTTTGACTATTGACTATTGACTATTGACTATGGGCTAAACCCCCGTCACGCAAAATGGTATATAGAATAACTGGCTCAAAGCGGGCATAATAGTGCCTCTGCCACCCCGTATCGGAAAAGGCGTGACGTATGTATGTTAGTATTTATAAATTAGTTACGACGTCTTCATGACTCACACTATCAGCCCCTTGCGAATTGAAACTCATACTTGCGTGCAAGGTTCATAGTCAAGCATTTATAGTTAAAGGTTATATCGGCCTTGCATCGATGACAGGCGTGGTAATGCATCCATGTCCGTGTGTTTACCTGTATGAGTCAAGTTACTATGATACTGCTATGATTAGATCGTAGTTTTGTCCAATCGCTTATGTTAAATTTTGTTTATCCCAGTTCTCTTGCCATCCTTGTTTACTTCTCTTAATATCTGCTATGTTGTGCAGGCTAATGATAGGGAAGTGTGGGGAGGCCTTTACCCAGTAGTGGGGAACACCAAAGGCTACATAAAAAATGGTAAGCCTAAATAAATCTATATATATCTACGAGTAGCTATTTAAGCCGGAGACATCTAAACATCTAAATCTCAGAAGTGTCCAGAAACATATCAAACGATTGGTTAATCTTTGATCTTTGTACCAAAGTGGAATGTAACACGTCTCTTCGTATTCAAAGAGCAGTTCTGCGAAGTGTCTTCCTTCTTATAAACACAGAGTTAAGTTTGAAGTCTGGGAGACTATACTCTATTTATCCTCGTCGGCTGCTCTTCAGCACAAATCGTATGGAGTTTTAAAAATATATTTGTATGCTTTGATTGAGTCGACTTCACAGTAAAAGTTATTCAAACAGATGTCTCTTGCAACATCTTGTAGATTGTAACAGACAGATGTAATCAAACTTTAAGGGGTTCCCGTCATTCTCAACAACTTTCACAGATTTGATGGAACTTAAGTTTTGTTGTCGTAAGTTATCTTACCACCGGAAATACTTTCTGATAGTCTTATAAAACAAGGTAATAGGTTAACCTTTGCGGGGCTCCAAAAGGAAGGTGTGTATTATTACCAACTTGTCTAGTCACCCCTCATGGACTTACGGGTATTACACATACGGGTAGCTTCACAGTACATTCTAATAGTCCACTAGATCATCGTTCATCACTCGTACGGATGGCCTTGCTTATGATTGGTGGACGCAGGGAATTTTTTATAACAGGAGATCTGGAAAAATGGCAATTGGGAGCGAAATTGGAAATGTATTTATGTATCCGATGAGAGATAAATTTTGGGATGTCGTATTTGTTTGTGACTGGAAAAACGTGGGCACACTTCTGTTTCTCCGTATGGGAAAAGGCGTGAACCCTATATATGTTAGTTTTGTTGTTGTAATAAGCATACTACAGTGGTGGTAACATAATTAAAGACACCCCCTTATTGACCACCAAAAACTTAATTGTGGTAGTATCAATAGCTAAAATAGGTATTTAATCTAGTGTCTCTTTTGATACAGTATTTTACTAGTTAGGGAGACAGGGAACCAATTTGTATTTCATACTAAACTTTTTGAGAATTAATTAATTAATTTATTTATTAGTGTATGTTATAAAACCATAACGTCGTTGTATTCTTAAAATGTAAACGTAAAAAAAAATATTTTTATTGAACTTAGTAGCTGGCCAGCTAATTAAAGAAAATACAAGCTGTGTTCTAAACTTTTAAAAAGAAAAGAAAAATACATTCTTTTTTTTCTATGTTTTGCCGCATATTTTCATAAAACGTCGATATTACCTATAAAACCTAATTTTTTCATTAAAATGAATACGTTTTTAACCAATCAATATGAGGAAAAACAAAAGTTGCGATTCGTCCACTAGGAAGATTATTTTCAACTTTCACAAGACAGGTTTGTCGTACAGAAAAATAGAAAACCACTCGAAATATTATATGGACATTTTAATGAATGCTATAAAACATTTCAAGAAGTTCAACACGACCGAAAACCTACCTAGAAAACCGAGACCAAGGAAAACTACTCTGCGGGAAGACTAATGAAAACGATGGTATTGTTGGCAAAAAAGACTCGTTAAAAGGATCAGAACTGATACGTCCGAAGTTGTTTGGTGCAGGTAAGTCTGCAAGAATAATAAGACGGAGTCTATGAGAGGCAAACTTGTACGGAAGAGTGTCTCGGAAGGTGCCACTTTTGAAAAAGCAAAATGTTAAGGCAAGATTAGCGTTGGCTAAAAAATATGAACACTGGACTGGACGAAAATGGAAACATGTGCTTTTTTCTGAGAAACAAAAAATAATATGATTCATTCTGACGGAAAACAATATATGTTAGACGCCTCCGAACAAAGAATTGGATTCAAAGTATGCCAAGAAAGTAGTGTAACATGGGGGAGGAAATATCAAGGTGTGGGGCTGTTTTTCAGGTCTTGGTGTTGGACCTTTCAGGAAAGCTGCCCTATGCCGAGCAAAATTTACCGGTCAATTGGACTTTCCAACAGGATAATGATTAGAAACACTAAGAAGTCTTTTACTACCCTTCATAAGGCATAAGATAAATAATTTTTCATTAGTTTTAGAGTTTATTACCAAGCCATCAGGTTGAAAATATGATGGCAATATAGTGGACAGAGCATTACAAAGTCTGTGACAGTTTTGGATATGCCCCCGTACAGTCCGAATTTAAATCCATTAGAAAATATGTGGTACCAGGTGAAGAAGACAGTGGCGACAAAGCGGAATCAGACTTCGATCAACTTAACACAGCTTTTACAGAAGCATGGGAGCAAATTCCGGTAGAAGCTTGTACAAAATTGATCACGTCCATACCCAAGAGATGTCGTGCTGTCATTTCAATTCAATTCAATTCACAATTCACAATTCTTTATTGCACAGAACATTAAATTTCTGCCAAAGGACATACGACTAAATATTGAAACGTACCAGAATGTTTTCTAAATGTGGCAGGAATTTTGTGGAATAAAGAAAATTTTAATAATAACTATATATTTTTTATTGGGTCTAAGGAAATAGAGTGTCTTTATTTATAAAGAAATATCTTTGTTAAGTTCATACTGCTTGCAGATAGGATAAACCGAATAAAAGATTTAGAACAGACAAGTTTTGTTGATGACATTTCGTTTTAACATCACACAATACTTACAAAAATATTTTTACATTGTTTAGCAAGTTCCAATAATAGTCTTATAAAAATATAGAGATGAATAGTTAAGTTATTTTAATATGCATTCAGTGTCTGTATATATATAACCACCACTGTATATGTAAAAATCTTCACTACACAGTAAAAAATTAGACAAGCTAATCAGTTCCGGAACAACGTACAAGAAAACTTAACCATTATAATAATAAAACAAAAATAAAATAATGTTATGTCCAAACGTGGATTCGAACCCAGAACCTTGCGAAACCGATATCAAATCAATGGCTCAACCACAACCATGCGATACGCCGCGAAATCTACGATGAATTTTTATATGAATTTGAATCACGTTTTGGTTTGATATATCGCGGGAGGTTTTAAAACACGTCGCTTGTATGGGGACCTCCTTTTATTTATAAAATCTCGTATAGTTTAATATTTGTTGCTATAGCGGGAATACACATTCTGTGAAAATTTCAATTCTCTACCTTAAACGGTTCATGAGATGCCTATGAGATACGAGATACGGACAGCGGAGGCTGAGTAATAGGGTCCCATTTGGGACCCTTCGGGTACGGAAGCCTGAAAATTATAACCACAAAGAAAAAACACTAGATACTAACTGGAGACCCAATTCATACACGAAGTTCGTTGAACATTTCACAACAACAAAATGCGTTGTAATTATTCAGAAATAAAGCGACCAAAGAGTATTTAAATTTGAACATTCCAAATAAACTGACTATAAAAACGACTTGCTTAGAAAAAAACATTCAGTTACTCATTAGAGAAGGTAACCTGGTATTTTGATTGAATTATAAAGATTTGATGCCCCTCGATAATGGATTTACTACTAAAACAGCCTTTTGCTTGTTATGTTGGTGTTATTATAATGATTATAATGGTAACTACAATGGTGTGCCGTGACTAGAATACTTTAAATCTATTCTTTATATCTTATGAGTATTGATTAGGATTACACTGATGACTAGTATTAGTAGATGATTGACCGAACTTAACTGAATGAAAGGTTAAATAACTTAAAGGGTCAATACAGTAAACGCTTATCTTATCTTATCTTATTTATAATAAAAACTTAACTAATACTGTACTAACTTCTACGAGGGAATAAAAGGAAATTCTGTGTATGTAGTAATTGTACTGTAAAAAAATCATAACCATTATTAGCCATAAAAATTTCCTCGTAAGTTGCATGTACAAACATTTTTCACTTTCACTCACTCTTATGCGGACGTTTTGCCCAAAATAGGTTTAATTTTTATAAAATAAAATAACATGTAGTACGTATTTATTTTGGCATGGCCAATTGTGCCCACGTTCAGCCGGTTATTCAATAATCCATTGTGCTTGTCAGGGGGTAGCCCATCGCCGCGGACATTGAGGTATAAAGTTTACCTCACTATGTTTTATCATTTATTTATTTACTTATTTCATTTGTGATTCGAACCCGTATCTTCTGCGTGAGCAGCTAGCGTGAAATATATATCTATAGATATATGTACACTGGCCTGCAAAACTAAGTATCACACTTTTAAAATTGCAACTTTTTAAGTACACAAGCTATACTTTCAAAATTAAAAGGACTCGAAAAACAGTTTAATTTTGTACTATCGTTTCAAGGAAAGTTGATAAAATTTGCTAATTGCTAAG
Organism: Argyresthia goedartella; assembly: GCA_949825045.1. Taxonomy (NCBI): domain Eukaryota; kingdom Metazoa; phylum Arthropoda; class Insecta; order Lepidoptera; family Argyresthiidae; genus Argyresthia; species Argyresthia goedartella. Next base: position 7,698,048 of record OX463812.1, on the reverse strand, counting down.
TTGATAAAACGTTTTTTATTTTAAATCTCTACATCTATAGTTTAGAAAAACTTGAAACTTCAAAAGTGTAGTACTTAGTTTTTCAGGCCAGCGTAGATGGGTATCCTCAAAAATCTCTAAATAGCAAAAGTAATAGGAGCCCAATGATAGCATGTTGCATCAAATGCGTAAAACCATAGCAATTCAGAAGAACAAGATGTTCGTTCTTGTTTTCTTCACATTCTAATCGTTCTTCGTTGTCATATATGAGAAAATCTCTTGTTAGAGATAAGCTTGCCTTTGAAAATGTCTTTTCTAAAATCTTATACTGTGAATTTTCATGTGCATGAAAAAATTATAAAGGAAAAATATGAATATGCTCCTAAATCAATATTTTAAAACGAAATGAACATTGTAACTTAGTGGTATCTGACGTATTTCTGTGCAGTAGAAGATACTGAGATATTCCGATCTTAAACAAAATTCCAAGTTAAGCTCGATTTATTTACAGGCTTGCTTATCTTAAATTCTTTCGTTTTCACTGAAATTTTCGGCAAGCGTTCTTGGAAATTTGCTGTTTAAATATTTGTGAATGTTGAAAATTTGATTCTTATCTTTCGGAGGTATCGTTATAATCATCCTTTAATATTATATTTGTGGGTAGGCACGATTTATGAATAAATTATGGCTTTTAGTGCCGAGCGACAAGGTTCTGGTTGGAGTTGTGAATAAGTTGTTGGACTAGTGATTCAACTAATAGAGAAAATAATGTTTCACTCTTTTAATGATTACAATATCAACAGCAAATGCATTTAATTTATTTGATTTTGTGATAAATAGTTAACTTATTTTTATTAACTTATAAACAGCACTCAATCAGTTCATTTTATTCATTTTACAGATTACGGGAATCATTATCAACATTATGTTCGGCGCAATATTTTTCGTTACGACTGAACTCTCATCTCGTACTTTCTGACGATGACTGTGTTAATTTTACCCAACTGCATTCGAAGGGGGCAATGTTTTAAAACCATCAAAAAGCAACTGACCTGCCCACACTGCAGTTTCGGCGCGGACCCGTTCAGTCATCTCACCAGCTCAGCATCATCACCACCACCACCGCCACAAAACCGTTTACATTTCAAATTTCGAACCCACTCGCGCCGGACTCGTTCGAAAAAAAAACAGTGTTTTCCAAGGAGGTTATGGTTGAACGATATGTACGTAGATTAGAGAGATGGAGAAACAAGCGTGCGTCTTGCTCCGTGGTTGGTGTTAGACTGAGGGGTAGCCGAGGGTTGTGGCGCTGGCGCGCGCAATTTATTTGGTTGAGCATCTTCCCAGCTTCAGGGAATGGCTGGAGGCAGGCAGGAGCTATCGGCGGGAACTCGCTGTCAACCCTTACTCACGACGCTTTAATTTGACGCGATATGGTACATTCGCTTTACCGTCGGATGACCGAAAACGAGTAAAAAATTCTGGTATTTTGTTTCATCCGAATGAACCGCATATATGTAGAGATTTGAAAAGGCTATAACTTTCGGGCCTAGTGCAGTGAAATGCGTTGTTCCCAATTTTAAGTTTCGAAAATTGCATCGCGATTTTGAACTTCAACATTTTATGTTAAGTTTCAAACTCTAGGTATAATGATATTGAAATAGTATAGTCAAGTAAAATTTTTTTTTTATCTTATTGCGCTACGTTTTTTGTTGAATACATAGGTCGATGAAAGACTCGTACGTCCATGGAAATACAAAAGTTTTTAGTAGAAGTGGTTTAAAGCTTGAAGTGCTAAGTACTCCGTAGGCTTATTATGTTATCGTGACATCTGGGAATTTCTAACAGAATCCTTTTGAAATTGATAAATCAACCATTCTGAACACGATTATTTTGAACAAGAAGTCTTTTCATTGGTGGATTTGTCAATTTGAAAGGCATAAGGTCGATAGAAATTCCGATATGAGGGAGTTATTTTTTACACCCAGCCACATACATTGCTTCTGGCCCCACACTTCGATACCCTGTGCCGTGGGTACTAGAAAAAGCGACGTCACACACATATAAACATCCAAGACCTGGGTTTTTTTTTAACCCCCAGCCGTGGATCGTACCCGGGACCTCTAGCATGGTAGACAGAGCCACAACCGCTGCGCCAGAGGTCGTCAAGTGTTGATATGATAAAGCTACTGGTAATTCGTAAATTCATAATTTTCTTTATTGTAGATACTACACAAAACAGGCATACAATGTAGGAAGCAGGAATAATTACGCGTCGAAAAAGTATGCGAATCGAACTGTCAGTGACTCTTATGTATAATGACATAAGGCCAATTTTATTTGCACTCGAACACATTTTCACTCTAGTAATAATTCCTTCTTGAGCCACAGCCACACACACATACAATTTCTAATAGAAAAAAAACATGCACAACGACGAGTTTATCTATAGCAAGAGATTTCTTCCAGAAAAACATGATCGGTCGGTAGGAAACGTGATGGTTGAGCGGGGAAAGACTTGCGCGTAAAATAAAACTCTGTAAGTACATACTACGAGTAATATATACAACTAACTGAAGGATATGTGGAATATCTTTAGCAGCTCATAGAAACATGTCGGTCAGATCAAGACATTTAAAATGAAAGAGGTCGAATACGGCTGACCCTCAAATAGGTACATACTAACTACATACATCGCGACGACCGGTTTAGCCTAGGGTAGTGATCCTGCCTACGAAGCTGACAATCCTGGGTTCGAATCCCGGTAAGGGCAAATATTTATGTGATGAGCATGTATATTTGTTTCTTAGTGCCACTAGCTATAAAGCGGATTAGCACTATTCTCTGATTAACTTTGACAACTCCATACAAATTTGTATGGAGTTGTCAAAGTACCGTCCGTACCGTCATTTGGTACCCATAACACAAGCCTTGTTGAACTTAGTATGGGCATAGTTCGATATGTGTAAGATTGTCCTCTTATATATATATATTATTTTATTTTATTATTTATCATTTATCACACCCTCCCACTTAATTAACATAACTACCCCGGCCCATCTTAACTTAAGAATCACAAATTAACTATGCGTCTATCCCTAGCCTGTCGACTCCCTCTCGTAATCGCTTGGGACGTGGTGGCTTTTGCATGTTGCTCTTCAACTGGTACCCGAACGTTAATCACAGGGCCCGCCGCCGATGCCACTGACTCTGTTTTGTCGGACTTGACAAGTTTTTGGTGCTCCTCTTTCTCCGAATCTGATCAATGTGTCTTCGGTTGATCGCCTTCCCTACCTATTACATAATTCCCTGAGCCTATATTCTCTTCGCTCTGCCCACTCACCTATCTCTTGCCAACCTCCCGTGTAATCCCGTGCCCACACCAGATCTCCCATTTGCAAGTGCCTATCTGTTCCGCCCGCAAATCTAGTCTGCCTATATTGCGCTCTCCTAACTCTATCCTTTACTTGCTGGGATCAGTTGCTGCAATCTTCTACGTGCTGAGGTACGCTCAGGAGGTCTAGTCGAGATCTTAAATTTCTATTCTGCAGAGGCTTTGCAGGTGCTTCCCCGGTAGTGGCCTGCTCGACATTTTGGTAGTCCATTCAATACGACTGTAAAGCCACATTCACGTCTAGGTCATCATGCATCGCCTTCTTTAAAGCCCACTTCCATAGTTTCACAGCCGCTTCTGCTGCTCCGTTCGATGCCGGGATAGATTGTCGGATTGGTCGCTTTAATGCCATTGAGTCGAATGCTAGGACAACGGCTAAAGCAGTTAAAACTTTAGTAACTCCTTAGCCGTTGTCCTAACCATAGGGAATACCTCTAACCATTTTGAGAGCGAGTCAATGAGTACGAAGAATGTCTTCCCCTGAAATGGTCCCAATAAGTCCACGTGTAGCCTCGTCCAGGGTTTCGCGGTGTTCAGCCATGGCAGCAGCGGCGCTCGCGAGCACCACACATAACTGCGGGTGACGCTCTTCACTTTGACAATCCCCAGGTGCCCAAAATGGAGTTCCCTTAGCAAATATGTCCGTAGTGAAGTTGGGATTACTAAATAGTAGCCCCACTTTGCAAACCTGGTCAACATATAGCTTGTTGGCCGTCTATGGAAAGTTTGTATGTTCCCATCATTACAAATTTCCGCCCAGCCCGTTTATACGAAGTCAATCATTTTCTGCAGCGTCGCGTATTGCATTAAATGTTCATGAACCATATTGGTTACAGGTAAAAAGTCTTGAACGAAATTAACATGTAACCTCTTTGCTTGGTGGTGTTTCTAAACATACTGGTAACCGTGATAAAGCATCTGTGGCATTTTTGTCGTTACGCACATATTCAATGTCGTAGTCATAACCAGATAACATGACTCTCTGGAACTCGCTTCCCTGCACTATCAGAGATAGTCCATCTCTGCCCGTCTTTAAGAATCGTTTGAAGGAGCATTATCTTTCTCTATCCTAGATTTGAGATTTGTATATATTAGTTTATTTAGGTGTATTTATATTTTTATATAATATTTATGTACTTGTGTATGTAGTGTATCTAGCAGTTAGTTCAATAGTTCAGTAATATATGTATGTTTCTTATCAGAGCACATAGGTCTATCCTGTATATTAAATTATTCTTATCAACCTTGGGTTTGCTGGAAGAGATCTCTATTTAGAGATAAGCATGCCTTTGTTGATGTCCTTTCTGTTTATTATATCTTATGTTGTTTTATGTGCAATAAATATATACGAAATATACGACAGCCCATCTTTGCAATATACTGGCCGCCATCACGGGTATTCCTGATTTGTCACCGAATATGGATACTAACGGTTTGTGATGTCTATTATACATATATATAGTATTGCGATCCTAACATCTCTATGTTATCTCTATATAGGGTGGAATTTCCGAATGCCAAAGATAATCGATAGCGCTCCTTTTTCTATCTGTGAATAGCCTCTTTCCGCGCTATTCAATGTACGTAACGCGAATGCTATGGGTCTCTCTCTTGGTGCATTCTTACCTTCCATAGGCACCAAGTGTGAGATGACCGCCCGTATTCCTGCACTACCCGCGTCCGTTGTCAATATCAATGGCAACTCTGGGTTATCGTGTGCCAGTAATAATAATAATAATAATAATACCTTGGACACCTTACACTCATTGATCTAGCCCCAAACTAGGATTCCCTGTATCTTGGGTACTAGACAACGATATATATACTTATATAGAGAAATATTATACTTAGATAGATAAACAACCTTGACTAGGGTACAAACATCCATTCTCATCAAACAAACATTTGCCCCCACCGGGACTCGAACCCGGGACCCTTGGTTTCGTAGGCAGCGTCACTACCGACTCGGCCATTCGGGTCGTCAAAAAGTAAATTATGAGCGGTGCCCTTGAATGCGCGGTAGTCACTTTTCAATGCCTGTACATAAGTACTCGTCAAACTTCCAAAAGGCTTTTTGCTATCCCCCTCACGCATAACAATTCAACAATGGTTCGCTCGTTCGTTATGCTCAAAATTCAACAATGGTTCGCCTTATCAATCAATTTAATAAACTTTTTAACAATTTCGATCCGTTTGCATCGTCTAAGGCGAAATTCCGTCAGGACATTATAAAAAAATTACACAATATCAAGGAGGAATAAGTGAACCTCATACATGCACGCATACACCCTCTCACACTCATTCATACGCTCACACACACAAGTGATGAATCTTACATCATTTATTTCATTATTCTACATATACCTTTAAATAAACATCATAATAAATACCTGTCTCTTAACTTTCTATACATGTAAGATATCTTATTTATTAAGTTTGCACACTGTTCTATTTGTTTAAGTTTCTCAATTTAAATTTATCTCTTGTATTTTTGTGGATATCTGTTACTGGCTTTAATTTTGTATCTTTGTTCTTTGTAATTTGTTCATCTATGTGCTGTTGATGTCCCAAATAAAATAAAATAATAAATAAATAAATAAATAAGCTCAGTAATTCCCGCCAACGTCGCCCAGCGCTCTTAATTCGTGGCGCGGGGTATACTTCGCTCGACACCAAGATTTTTTTTACCTTCTGTAACGCCTTGTGGCACACGCCATTCCATTCATATTTGACCCCTTTAGGCAACAGCTCTTACAAAGGTGACAAAATTGTACTAATAATACAGGACCTCTCACTTGGAAGGCGCCGAGCCGCCATAACCGACCGAGGTCGTAATAACCGACCCGCCTAGTCGGATAATATTTAGTTATACCCGTAAAACCGACCCGCCCACTCGAGTTAAACTCAACTCGTACTTGTAATGGCAAATTTAAACCCGCGTTAACGCGATTCTGGAGCTAAACAAAAACAGAACGTTTCGATCTTGGACGTAGGCGGCAAGAGAATTGCAATTTTCAGGATTTTTATACGGCAACGAATATATTGTTTACCAATATAATATACGACTGCCGAATTAACTAAATGATCACCAAATTTAGTGTTCCCTAGTTTCATAGGACCGAATACTAAAATTAGGTTGTGTTAGGTCACAACTTTATATTACAACCTGGAAGCGAAGCGAGGCGATCACACGTAGTAAAGTATAAAACAAGGTGTAAAATTTTGGTGAACATTTATTAAATTTCGGATGAAACACAATTATTTCAAGTGCAACTTTTTACTCAATTTGGTAAATAGTTAAACGTTAACCTTTTTATACCTTTACGTCAGCCTTTTGTACCTTTGTATCACCCCTTTATACCTTCATATCACCCCCTGTCAGGCAAAACTGATAACTTTTATTTAATCACTTGCTTAACGTGCGAACAACTGTGCCTCTACCACCCATATGGTAAAAGACGAGACGCGATTTTTTTATACACTGTGTGGCAATGAAGAGGTTTACAGTAGTCGTTGAGCGAGGTAGACCTAGCTTCAATTAAAAAAAATTAAATCCGTCTATATATAACGCTATAGCAAACTCCCCCCCCACCCCGCTTTCCCCCTCTTCCCTACCCCCTTTCGCAATCTCTTGGGTAGAATAAAATCCTTAGTGTGCTTCTTAAATTTAATTGAAATCCATAAATAACGCTAAGGCAAATTTCCCCCTTTTCCTCCCTATTTTCCCCCATCAAAAATTACGATGGATTAAATTTTTTGAATAAATTAAGGCCTTTTGTGCCAATTTTCGCCATAATTGGTTGTAAAATGCAACCTGTGGCGCAAGCAGGAATAAATACCAGAGTGAATAAGTGTTCGAGTTCAGATAAAATCAACCTTAAGTCATTGTGCATAAGAGTCACTGACAGTTCGATTCGCATACTTTTTCGACGCGTAATTATTCCTGCTTCCTACACTGTAGGCGAGAACAGAAAGACAGGCGGACAAAAGCATTTTTGGCCAATCACGAAACTGGACGCTTCGCCGCTCGGTCAATAATCGTAGCATGCATGTAAGTATGAGTATTATTATTTCCATAACTTTAACGATCTACTACAGAATCCTATAAAAAAGTAGTTTTTTAATTGCAGCTACTAAAAAGGTGACTACTTGTATATGTTTGGGTAGGTACTAACCATTAATATGATTCTGAGAAGTTGTGTGGTTCATAACTGCATCATCATCTAAATACACCGAAAAGACACTTATTTTTTTATTACCCTTGATGATCAATATGACTCTTTTTAGAACTGTGTGACAGGGACGACGCTCTATTATCTCTTTTTTGCGAAAAGTTAACGTTAAAAGTGGTCTTTGTCACACAATTCTATACAAAAGACAAGTACGAAAAATTGTAGACAGCGTCAATTAAACTGATAAAAAGTAAAGGCGCATTCATAATTCATAAAAAAACATGGCAGTTCTGATCTTTTTATGAACTTGTTTCTGCGAATAGACTACGCAACTTGCCATCAAAAGTCAAACCGCGATAGAAGGATTTCTCTAGTTCTATAGCTCTCTGTTTTCGGGATGTTTTGCGACGAAATTGATGCCGCAAATTTGGATTGCCAGCAAAAACAAATACACCAAACATTTTATCCCCAAATCATTAAATTATAGTTAGTTTATACTAGACTGTTTGTTCGAAGTGCTGTTGAAGCGGTGTTTGTTTATTATGCTGGAAGGTATACAGAATTACCTATTCTACATACATATCTACATTCTTATTGAATAAATGAATGTTTTGTAAATTCATTTATTAATGAATAAATTAATTTAAAAATTATATTTGCCCTGTAATGATAGGACACATGAACAACGAAAGAAAAAAGTAGTAATGTAATAAAATGTATTTCTTCGCCTCTGAATACGTGAAATATTTGGCTTTTATCGTGAAAGTATACAAAAAATCGTTTTTAAATGATTGAGGACATCTCTATTTATACCACCCATATATCGGTTGACCAAGCGACCGAAGTGTCTCCGTTTCAGCTTGCGCAAAAGTTCTTTCGTGTGTCGGGAGTTCCTGATTTACGGCTCTTCTTTTCTGCAGATCGCATTTCTCAATCGATTCTCGTGAAATTTTGTGAGCAGGTTCGATATTTATCAGGATTATTTTTGGTCAAAACAGTTTTTAGTCATTTTTCAAAATGGCGGAGCTATACCGGTACAATGTTATTGGTGCGGCTATACTTTCCAACTCCATGTACGTAACCAGTTGCGTCCATAAGGTGTAAAGATGCAATCGGGTTATCAGTTTTTATAATAATTCCATTTGTTCATCCGATAAACTTCAAGGGGTCGAGGGTGTGAGTAGGTGTAAAATTATAATAAAAAAACGCAAATTTCCTATGTCGCTCGCAAGGTCTCAGTTCACAGAGCCACTGTCATAGATATGTCGCAGTTAGTTGGTTAAATCAGACACTTAAGTAACCCTCTAGGCCGTTAATTAAATACCGACGTTTAAACAAGTCACTAAAATTCCGTCAGACGAGGGAGTGAACGAAACTTTTAACGAGTTGTCTAAACGTTCCTGGGCTACAAGAAATATATACAATATAAATATTTTTTATGCGTCCTTATGTATATGTTTTAAGTATTTTTGTTGTTCTTACATGTTCAACCTAACACGAAGGATAAAGGGGGCTTTGCTTCGCTCACCCCCTTTACCCTTCACCTTAAACCATAATGTTTTGCCCTGATAAAAGCTGTGCAAATCAACTGTTCTCGTGACGCCATTCTGTTTTGTGACAGATTGTTAAACGTTTTCGACGATGCTTAATTGAAATCAAAATGACTTGGTTTAACGTCGGTATTTAACTAACGGTCTAGAGAGTTAGTTAAGTGTCTGATTTAACCAAGCAACTGCGACAGATATATAAGTTTTAGTAGTATTTGCGGTAGTATTATGACGTAGAATTGGCGGGAATTGGCACTACGTAAGTTTCATTAATTAGAAAAACTGGCGAATGAAAATGACGCGGCATAGATTTTCCGCCGAAGCCCTATGCGATACCCTATTAATATGTACCTTGGCAGCATTCTAACTAAGTCTCTTTCGTGCGTTCACCATTTTAAAAGTAGTATTTCTACGGTTCCTACCTGTTAGTACCTGGCTTTGTGCTGCATTAAGCGGTCGGTAGATAAATATTTTTGCAGTTCAGAGTTAAAAAGCGGTCAGTTGCCACTCGTACTCACAAATGAAGGGATCCGTACCGTTTTACAAGAAAAAAAAACGCAACAAAACACGTAATTGTATGTGAACCCTTTGAATTTTTCAAATTGCGTGTAGTTCATTATTTGTTGCTGTAGCAGCAACCGAAGTACATCTTTTGTAATAAAAACAATCATCTACCTATTATCGTTATTGAGATAGAACCCGCATACGAACATATGGACAGACAGACATAGCAGAGTCCCGTTTGGCACCTTTCGCATACGGAACCCTAAAAAAGGAACAATGAAAAATATAGAGACCTCGGAATAAGATTAAAATGCAACGTTGATTTTCAGCATGAATATCCATTTTCAAAGTTAAATGTGTAAAATTAAGAAGCCTACACACTAACTAACCGATCTGGTTTGATAAATCATGCATTGTCAATATTTGTGTGCAATAAAGAATTATGAACTGTCATATGCCTTTTTTATTACAAAGTGACAGATGCATAGATGCGCCTTCATATAGCTAGAAATTCAACTCTGTATTTTGCGTGGTATGGGCCTAACCCATCGCTACAGCTAGTGAGATAATTATAAGGGTTAAACTTATAAACATTATGCAAATATCCTAGATTTACTACTTAAATCTAGGATATTTACATAAATGTTTATAAGCAATTTCACTTCAAACACAATTTCTTTCGCGAAAACTCGCTCACAAAATCTCACAATAACAAATCAAGTACCTACCAATATAAGTTGGTTCCGACTGACGAGAACATTTTAATTTTCAAACGCCTCCGCAATCTTTGCACTCGTCTGTGTCGTAATGCCAAACGTCGTCACATCTACGAGTGTATTGAAAGCTATACTCCAGCACAGGTTTGGAAATTCCTGAAGACTCTTGGTGTAGGTAAGTCCCAGGACTTGGCTGCTGGAAATGTCGACCTTAACGGTCTCAACTATTTCTTTGCCATCCCCCCTGTCGTGATGGATGGACCCCCTCGTTAAGGAAGCCACCCTTCGTAACCTACGGTCCATGACCACAGCCCACAGTTCACCCTTTAACTTTAACCATGTCGGAATCGGCGCAGTAAGGAGGGCAATATTAGCGATCTCTTCAAAGGCCATAGGTGAGGACAAGATCTGTTATCAGATGGTAACCACCATCATCGATGAGCTATTACCTATCATCACCCACATAATGAATGTGTCGCTTGAACAATCTTGCTTCCCCAATCAGTGAAAACAGGCACTTGTGCTTCCCCTACCTAAAACGTCCAATTTCGTCGCCTTTGAAGAATTCCGTCCCATATCTATTCTGCCTATCCTCTCCAAAGTCCTGGAATCAATTGTTCACATCCAGCTCTCCTCCTACCTTTCCTCAAATAACTTATTAAATCCCCATCAATCAGGTTTCAGGCCGGGTCACAGCACTACCACGGCTCTGCTTAAAGTCACTGACGATATTCAATGGGCAATGGATAAGAAGCAGCTTACGGTCCTTACACTGCTTGATTTCAGTAGCGCCTTCAACTGCGTCGATTTCAATATCCTGGTTGAAATTCTAAAGTCGCTTAAAGTCTCCTCGCACTCGGCTCGCTGGTTTGACTCCTACCTGAGAGACCGCCAGCAGCGCATTAAGTCTGAGGAGATCTCCACGGATTGGTGTGAGCTCTCCACGGGTGTCCCGCAGGGTGGTATACTTTCTCCTCTCCTCTTCTCAGTATTCATAAACTGCATATCTGACGTTCTTAGTTCTTCTTATCATCTCTACGCAGATGACCTCCAAATATATCGGCACTTCTCTCCGTGTGATGTGAATCTGACTGTAGAGGCGTTGAATGCTGACCTCGACAACATCAGGAAATGGGCTAGTTCATATGGGCTGCAAGTCAACCCGGGAAAATCTCAAGCCATGATTATGGGTACACGGCATTCGCTTAACTTGCTACAGAATTCGCCCGTCGATCCTGTATTGTATGATGGTACCATAATTAATTACAGTGAGAAAGCTAAGAATCTTGGGGTTATATTTGACAACTTGCTGTCCTGGTCGCCCCATGTTTGTGAGGTCAGCAGACGAGTCTTTGCGTCATTTCACTCCCTCCGAAGATTGCAGTACTTCCTGCCACGGCAGACTAAAATCAATCTTGCTCAGTCCCTTCTACTACCTTTAATAGACTATGCGGATGTTTGTTGGGTCAGCGCGAACGAAGAACAACTGAACAAACTCGAACGACTTCAAAATCTCGGGATTCGGTTTATCTACGGGTTGCGCAAGTATGACCATGTCTCCCAGTATCGCAAGGAGCTGGAGTGGCTTCCGATCCGTCTTCGCCGTGACATGCACATTCTCTCCTATCTGTTCAATATTTTGCGAAATCCCCGATACCCCACATATCTACGCCAACGTTTTGACTTTCTTTTCCCCAGGGATAGCAATCCGAGATCCCACACGGTGTCTCTCCTTTCAACTCCTCGGCATAACACTGCCGCTTACGAACACTCGTTTAGGTTAAGGGCAATCCGACTGTGGAACGCACTTCCCTGCGCTATTAGGGAAAGTCCCTCAATTTTCACTTTTAAGAAAAGATTGAAAGTGCATTTCCTTTCTCTTCCGTAAATGGTGCCATATTTATGTAGGTATATGTATGATTTATTATAGTTTATGTATGTTCATGCTATACATTGTATTTTATGTAGTGGAAGTATATATATATATATTTTTATTTTATATTTGGTATAGTTTATATATATTTTGAAAGTAATTTGCGTCCGTATGTATAGTGTTATTGCGAACTAGGACTTTCCAGTATAATTAACTCTCCTGTCCTGCCTAGGTTTGCTGGAAGAAATCTCTTTTTAGAGATAAGCTCGCCTTTGCTTATTACATTACTTTTAATTGTCTGTAACTTTATATTATCTATGCAATAAAGAATAAAGAATAAAGAAATCACTGACTTTGACATTCATATTTTTAAATATTGTTGGCATGTATGGAGACGCAAAAAGGTTCTTTGAGTATGCGGAGCATGAAAATTTCGCTCCATTTTGTTATTTACGATCGAAAATAGTCTGCGCCTTCCCAAACACGTTCGGCGGTGGCCATTCCGTCTGTTGAGGGATGTTGGACGCTTCAGCGGAATCTATGTTGCCCCTGGCCTAGTTGATAGGATACCCCTGTGTCGTGAGAACCAGCGGTAGCTTTATCATGTACTCTACTGTATTAACCAATCAGGACACGATTATTTATAACGAGCTGTCTTTTGATTGTCAATTCGAAGAAATTCTGATAGAAATTGCCATATGTCGGAAAATATAATAAGCTTGCAAGAGCGATGATAACATGCTCTATGTCTATAAAGACATGTATGTAGGTATGTGAGAATTCGCAGTTGTTCCCATACAAAATGTAGCCGCTTAATGTCCCCACCGAGGGGCACTGGCTTTTACCCGGATAGGAGTAAGATTAAGCCATACTCCACCACGCTGGCTCAGTGTGGGTTGATGGAGGGGTGTCGGGATAGTAGCCAACCCGACCGTCAGATGTTTTCAAGCTGCCCTATTACAGCCTCTGACCAGCAAAGGCGAGACTAACAGCTTAAAGTGTCACTCAAAACACGGAAGCACCCGAACCAAATGCCACATAGCAACGGACACCCATCCAGTACCCGTTTCAGCCAGATGTTGCTACCCGCACGATCGTTTCCGATGTGCGAACAGCGCTAGGCCGCGGACGCTTGACATAGTACATGGAAACAATATATCAGAATAAGAAAAACCGGTCAAGTGCGAGTCGGACTCGCGCACCAAGGGTTCCGTACACTGACAGTACCCTATTATATTAATTTCAAATTCATACCTCCATGCGTTTCTGAGAAAAAGTCTTAACAGACGGTGAGACAGGCAGACAGACAGACAGACAAACAGAAATTTACAGTTTTCGGATTTTTCCCTTTACTTGTGCTATAAGACCTTCCTTCATTCCAAATTTCACGACCCTAGGCCAACAGGAAGTACCCTATAGGTTTTGATACCCTTGCGAGTTCCACGCGAGTCCATACAAATTCAGCAAAATCATGAAATTATGCCGCGGTATCTTTTGATTGCGTCGACCTAGAAGTTTAAATTTTTTACAGCTCCAAGGGACTATAGACCTAAGTAATCGATATTAATTTCAACATGATACCTCCACGCGTTCCTGAGAAAAGGGGTCGTGACAGACGGACAGACAGACAGACAGACGGACAACAAAGTGATCCTATAAGGGTTCCTCTTTTCCTTTTAAGGTACGGAACCCTAAAAATGAGGTATTATTAGGAGCGTCTTGATTGCATACTTCTTAAAGGCAATGTGACGTCACACTAAATTCAATATGGCGCCCTCTAGAGAGCATAAAGTCATGGATAAAAACTTTATTGAACAGGGCAGTGTTGGGTACCTATAACATTAAGGGGATATCTCGTCCATGCAAAATTCCCCGTTACTCCAGGCGGAATGAAAAATGACAAAAAGTAGGTTTTAAATTGATACCAAATTAACTAAAAGGAAATTTGTATAATATGTAATTTAGGTATTGTCAAAAACCATCTAAATACATATTTTTCAATTATGTGTGCTATTCCAATTTGTCAGAAAATAAAAAAGTGTAAATTTAGAACTAATTTCAATAATTATTTCTATCGAGCGAAATTCCTGCAATCGCTTTTCTGTTATAACAAAATCCACAAAAAACTTGGGACTTTTGAACAGCAGAGAAATAACTTCAAAACGTGTCGATTTCGTCGATATATCGCCTAAGGCTCAGTTAGCATATTCCGGAAATATATACATTACTATCTTTTGCTTGCTGCTTTGTTTGCATAGTTTCAAATACTCTTTAGAACACTATGTTTTAGTAGTCGGGTTTTAGTATTTTAACTTTTTGTCTTGTGCAAACTTTGGAAGGGTTGGGCAATTACCAAACTGGTACTGGCTCGCATTAAGACTAATTAGTCTCAATGCGAGCCAGAACCAGCTCGGTTACCAATATCCTTTCTAGAAGTTCCGTGCTTTTCTTCGTCTACATTGCATTCGTGGTTCTGAGAAACTTCGCGTGGATTGGATAAGAACACTTAATCACATTGTGCGAGGTTTGAACCCGTAAATTCAGCTGGACTTTTAGATTCCTGGGAATATGGAAGCGGGAATTTAAGCATTTCGCACTTAGGTGCATTTAAATGAAGGCAAATTCAGATTAAGATTGAACATTAGCGGAGCACCTTAGTTTAAAAATTAAAAACTCAAAATTAAGGTTGCAAAGCTCAGTACTCTGGGTTTAAAAACAAACGACAAACCAAATAACTACTATCCACATAACTAATGTAGCTGAATGAGTATGAAGCACTTTAAAAAAAATCTCACAAAGTAATAGGTACCAGGAATTCATAACTAGAAACTGGAATTTCTAATCTCGTAGCAAAAAGGTATACAAACCAGTACAAACATAAATTGAGCAGGCCGGAGGAGAAGAAGGCGGTAGAGGAGAAGGCGGTAGAGAGAAGAGGAGGTAGAAGACAGGGTGTCTTCTACCTCCTCGCAGGATGCTTTCGGTGTTGTTACATAAAAAAATAGTTTGTAGATATTCTTGTGCAGGGGTTTAAGAGACGTTTAAGGAAGTTCGAAGCCCCCTTTATCTTTCGTGTTAGGTTGTATATGCAAGAACAACAAAAAATACTCAAAACATAAACTTGAGTACACATAAAATATTTAAGACATAAAAAGTGTTTTTGCTGATCCTTTTTGGCTATGCAAATCAGTATTTTTGATGTGCAATTAAATACTAGCCATCAAAAACAACAGCAAGTCAAATTTCCTTAATTTTGGCACGGACCGACGACGCCCGGTTTCCGACAGGAAAATTATCTGTGACAACTTGTTATACTCTTGTTAAATGCGTTCTGAACGAACAATTAACGACTTGTCTTTCAGCTGACATTTCATCTGTCAAAGCTCCAGTTAATCACCAATTAAGGCAGATTTGAGATTCTAAAACGGTGTTTAGCTATTTTTCTAAAGTTTTACTCCCGGGTTCCGGTACACTTTTTAATCTCCGTTTAAGTGTAGTTTATGTGGAAGATTCAACTAACAGACTGTTAGCAGTTTGCCAATAGTGTGAAATCTCTAATTAATCGCCGTTTACAGCCATTTTGGATTTCTGAACGCATTTTCTCAATGTTAACAGGCCATTGCCAATCGATTTTTAATTGGAGATTGCTGAGCAATTCGTAGCGTGTTTTCCTGAAATTCCCGATTTTGTCATCGTATTATTCCATTTCCAAGGGTTTTTGGACAAAACCAAGTGATTATGAAGCTACAGGTACAACTTCTGTTAGGCTCTTTTTTTCTATTTATATTTTTTTCATTTTCACGACTTTACAATACAAAAGTTTAGGCGGTTTTGTGATATTATGTGAACTGATTATTTGTTTGAGTTTTTTTTGACTGGCTAAAAGTGGGCACAGTTGCGCTCTGCCACTCCGTACGGGAACACGCGTGACGTTATGTTATGTACCCATTTATTTAATTACCTTTTTTTTAATAACACTCCAAACTTACGAACTATTAGCACATTTATTTGAAAATGTTGAATCTTTTAACATTACTATGTAGTGGTAAAGAGCATGTTACATTTTTGGAGACTTTTCTGGTACAGTATTCCTCAGAAAATAATTCCGATGACCTTATAATATCGCATACTAAACAGCGCTAACTCAAAAAATTCACTTTTTGAGTTATATATACCATCGTATTCCTCAAATCAAAACCTACCGACCAACAAAACAGAGTCAAAAATAGCTGCAAATCTCATCGCTAGATGACGTTGGTAATGAGCGAGACCCGGAATTCCGAAGCTGAAACAGGGACACCGCTAAATGAAGCTTTATTACCTTGGTATTATAAGCGGGACTCATGTGCCCCTCGTAAACAAAATAGAGTTATTTTGATTTGATTTCATTTGATCGAGTTAACCAGGAAATTTTGGTAATATTATTTTGAGTTGAACCTGTGTCGTTGGTGAGGTGAGTGAAAGTTTTTTTCTTTATTTCGAATTGTACCCGTGTTGTTGAAAAAAAAAAGGTTAGAAGCCAACTATTAACAGAATTCACCAACACAGGTTCAACTCAATATATTATAAATGTAATACTTACATTTGTTCAGCAATATGGAGATAACTACAAAATCCCAAATTTCGGCCATTATTGTGTTTGGCCATTATTAAGTGAAACACAAGATAACTATCTAATTTATCTTCTGTCTGCATTTAAAAGGCTTTAACATATAATGAAAAGTCCTGTAGTGCATAGGAAAGCGGTAATCAGTTTTTTGGCCTGTCTGAATATATTACTTTTTTGAGTTAGTGCTGTTTGGATACTAGGTTTGCGCTATATCGGATGATTTAGATATAACCAAAGAGCTCTAGCATACTTTAACAGTTTAGAGTTATAAAAAGGCTTTATTTCTTACTTTTTACAAAAAAAATATTTGACGAAGCTCCTTGGTTTTATGAAAATTATTCAATATATTCCAAGGTCATCAGAATTATTTTCTGAAGAAAACTGTATGCCAGTCTCCATATAAAAATTTAAGAACCTTTTTTTATTGGAAGTTTTTATTCTTTCCTTGTTTTAATTTTTTATTGTTATTGAAAGCTTATGTGCTACCTTTTTTAATAAGGACTCCACATTAATTTTGTCCTCTAGAGGCATATATTTGTTTAATCCACGAAGGCCATGTTTTTTTTTTGTGTACCAAAATGTCCTTAGCTTTTTTAAGCATCACATCCTTTAAATATTTGTATATTGTATTATGTTGTCTTTAACAATTGGAGGTTCTGTTCAAGAAGAGGTTCACCTCTTCTTATATTCCACAACATGTCAAGTGTTTTTTTTTTATATGATAGATTTAATTTTCGTGTATGGGATTTGACCAAATCCTAATTTTACAGCCTCTTAATGATAGGAGTGAAAATCCTTGTCCATCATTTTCAGGAAATTAAGTTTCATTGTCGGCTTTATCTTCAATAAAGCAAGCATACTTTTGTGTGAAGTTTTGTTTTGTGGTATACAGGAGTCAGACCAACAAATTATTCTAGTTATACGGCTAGGCAAATTTGCGACTTCTGAAACTCAAATTTTGATTAATGCGCTGGAAATGGCATCACCACTTCGTCCGTATCTAGAGTCATCCCAAACAGCGTTCGTAGCAGAATGGCCAACGTCAGCAGGTTTTCTTCTCACGCACCTATTCTGGGGCGTGGGGAGTCAGGGTCAGATCATTGGATCTCTTCCTGAGTAAGCGCTTCTGTCCACTCCTATGGACAGGTCATCGGATGTCCCTCGCGGGCGGTGGAGGTCTTCTCACGCGTGGTGTTCCGTTGGGTGATCGCCGGATAGGCAACCGGGTTGCGTGGCGTGAGGCGGCGGTCGGGCGGGTGCGCGTGGTACTGCGCCAGTTCGCGGATTTGCGGGTGGTGTGACGCATCCGCACGTGAGTAGGGTAACATTGGGGGTTCTGCATCACAAATTCGCGCCGCTCGCTTCGCTCGCTCCGCTCGGTTTGTGCTGCAAAACCCCACAATGTTATCCTACCCTGCAGGTTTTAAACGGCAACCTGTTTATTCTGAAGTGTGTCTAATTCATACTGCACCTCTTTTCTATTGACTGATGACGACCTGAGCTACAAAATCTTATTGTACGCTATGCAGTTAACAATTAGTCTGCTTGACAGACATAAAATAATGAAAATTGTGTCCACTAAGTGATCAATAATTTTCATTTCAAGATATAAAAAATAGCAGCAAAACCTTCGCGTTTCGAGAGATGTCTTTACTTGATACGTGGTACGTGGTACGTGGCACTTGTTGCGACATCTCTCTCAACACTTAGGTTGGTCTGGTATGTGGCATATGGTACTTGGCACTTGGTATGTGGTACTTGTTCCCTTGCGGTTATGTCTAAAGCTGCTTTCGGGTTGCCCAAACCCTAATCACCTCAAGAGACAAATTTGCATGGTTGACAATGGGACATGTATAAGAGCAGTAGTAAATCGGGCCAATTTAACTAAAGCATCTCACACAGAACCAGTCTAACTGTAGTTTATCTTACACTTCTTATATACTAAAAGAATGAAAAACTTTGATAGCGCGATGTAGGACTTGATTCATTTTATACTGGAGAATTAAAGTTTTAAACCTGAATCCATATTATGATGACCCTTGGAACTCTGATGACAAGGTTGTGACGTATTTCATTCACACTGCATTTGTTTACTTAGAGATGTCGTAGCCATATCGTCGATTTGGCCATATCACAATATGGTCAGAAATGGCTTGACCATATCATGAAATGGGTTGCCATATCATGATATGACCTGTTTTAATGAAAACATGTCTTTTTAAAAGCATTGTTATTCAGCACTGCATGATGTTTTTTTTGTGTTATACATGTCAAACTAACACGAAGACTATTCGAGGGCTTCGCTGCGCTCACTCCCTCTAGTCTTCACCTAAGCTACCGCAGTGTGTGCCCTAAAAGATTTAATCGATTTATGATATTTCACGTTTGGCCATATCGTGATATGGCCAATTCGATGATATGCCTACGACAGAGATATTCCTTATAAGTGTTCCATGTCATAATCATAACAAACTTATGCATATAAGGAGCTATCACGAATAAGGAAGGCGCTATGCGCTTTATACAGGGTGTTGATTTGTAAAGTTACGCCGAGCTCAGAGGTGGTTAAATACATGATACTAAAGCAAAAATAAATTTTTTTTTTTCAGTAAAAATTAAATTAATATTTTTTTGATTTTACAAATATTAAAAAAACATAGAAATGTCGTCCAAAAAGTGTTGCACTGGGTGGATTGAGGTTCAGGGCGCGGGGAAGAGTCTATTAGCACTCGGGCGCGGTGACTGGGGGGGTGTATCCACACTTTTAGGTAATTTCAGGAAAATTTTCAGATGGTAAACTATCGGCTCTGAGTCGGGTGTAACTTTACAAATCAACACCCTGTATGAATCCATTGCATTGAGAGCTCAACATAATTCAGTTATCCTAAACAATTGTCTCAAAAACCATGCTCTTAAAAACCCTGCTTACATTGAAATTTTCACTGCTTGTTTAGAGTGGACGATATTTTTAATGATGCCAATAAACCCATCAATGTATTTAAAGGTACATCTCATAACCATTTAAAAATTATGTTTCTAATTACACACTTGTCCTTATCCAGTACAACCATTGACCAAATTCAGTCAGCTAAGGCAGCGTTCATACAATGATTGTTAATAGTTGGAAACAAAATTGATAATAAGTACTTGAAATATACTAAGTATAAGGTTCAAAATCCTATGCCATTAGATTTTTTTAATTTTTTTTATTACACCGGTTAACAGTATTTTTTCCATTGAAAGTTCGATGTTGATGCACCTTTATAAATCAAAGCTTATAAATATTGATGCAACTAGATGAAAGCCGCTTTTCTAATACTTGCGTCGATATCTTCGAGTGAGCTCGTGTTTTGTGAATTAGTGCTGCTGAAGAACTGAAGACATAAGTATGTAAGTTTGATTTTTTATCACTTATGGATCCCGCACTTGGATACCTTGTGTCATGGGAACCAGAAACAGCGATAATACAAACATGTTAATCTCTAAGACCTAGGAAGGTTTTTTTGTCCCAACGGAATTAGAATCCGAAACCTCTAGCATGGTAGGCAGACGTACAACCGCTGCGCCACCGAGACCGTTTTTTTTTTTTTTTTTTTTTTTTTTTTTTTTTTTTTTTTTTTTTTTTCATTCTATTAATATTTTAGGTGGTCCAGCCCATTTGATTCTGACGTAGACGAGGAGATCAGGAGCGAAGTTCAGAAGAAAAAACCTGCTGCGAAGGCGAAAAAAACTTCAACCCCTAAAGCGAAAAAAGCGGCGGCAATCCCAACACCAGCACTAACTGATGCCGGTTCTGAGTCGGATGAGGAGCCCATTCCTTGTGCTCAGCCCAAGAAACGGAAGAGAATTGCTACCTTCCCAGATTCCGAGGTAAGCTTTAATATTATTTTATTTAAACAACCATTTCTCATGTTTTAAACTAAATGTAGCATCTTGTTTGAATAATATTTTATGCTCGTCTATTTTAATTTTTTAATCATTATTTACTTTTATCTGTAGCACAAACATGTAAACATTCAAGATCTGATGTTTGTTTTTTATTTAGTTATCCAGCCGGGATTCGAATCCGCGATCCCTCGCATGGTAGGCAGACGCACAACTTCTGCACCACAAGCCCCGCCCCTAATTTTATTTGTAATTACTTTGATTAACTTTTGATTAAAGATATACCAAAAATGTTTCGTAAAAACAATTTCCTCTTATCTTAATCCAACTTAACTCACAGTTTTAAAATAATTGCTAATAATAATTGATTGACATGCATATTTTACTAGTGAAATTACATTGACAATGTAAAATATATTTTTTTTTTAAATAATAGCGAATGCCTATTTCACATCTTTACAGGATGAGCTAGAGCCGATTCGTGCATCAGCGCTCAAGAACTTTCTTTCACGTCGCACCGGCTCGGGGTGTTCATTCCAGTCCGATCCTTCACGTCGAGGCGAATATTATGTGGAGCTACGGGTGTACAACAGCCGTGAGTTAGAGGGAAGCAAGTTAGGAGATCGGGACAGATGTAAATTGGCTTTGATACATATGAAAACGAATGTAAATGGAGATGCTCCCCTATGGCATTCGATTTCAAAAGTAGTTACTGATAGTAAGGAGCAATTCAAGGGAGTAAGACCAGTCATTTATCCTTTGAATATTATGTAATGCAAAGCTGTCGATATCCGAATATCGCAAGCGTAAGAATCAGCCTCCGTCTGTCATTTATCCTTTGTTTTTTTAAATCTTAATATTTTTAGCAACTTATTAACATAAAAATTCATGTAATCAATACAAGTCATTGTTATAATTTTTTCATCGTTCACATAATTTGATATTTTACTAATCTTTTACAACAGCAGTATTTGATTAAATAGATAATTCTCTTACCTACAGATAAAAATGGTTTATTGTCAAGAATGTCAAGCATATGTCTCACGATTATCTTCTCACAAGAAAAGTAGCATTCACAAATCTAACTGTTTGATACGAACTGAGTTAAGCAATGTTAAAATAATAGCAACAGCGTTTAGAAATAGAATAATCAGTTATAGAGTCAATCCTGAAAAAGAATATCTTGTACCTGATTTTTTTTTGTCAGATAACTATTCTACCGTTAGTAATCTTATAAGCACCCTTCTAAGAAAACATCGATCGTTAAAAGTAAACATAGAACTTTTTATTACATATAATCTACCTAAAGATAACACTCAATCTTTAAAATCATTTAACACAAAATATACCATGGTATTGCAAAGTACTGATATTTCCGTTTTATACCATGATTTATCAAACCTTTTGCTAATGAAGTGCTTAGAGTTTGAACACGCAGAGTCGGGGTGGACTATAGAGTCAGTAAGTCATTTGGAGATAAACATTGCGAAATTTAGTCCGTTGAAAGCAGGATCGTACATACCACTTCCGAAAAGTATTCAAAACACAAAGTCTTGTCTAAATATAAAAAATAATGATGAGTACTGTTTTTTGTGGAGCATTGTAGCACATTTATATCCTGCAAAAAATAATCCCAATAGACTTTCATCTTACCCTCATTTCTCTAACTTTTTTAACACTTCAGGAATGTCATTTCCCCCCAGCTTTAAATGTATTAAATGGTTTGAAAGACATAATACGGGAGTGAGTGTCAATATTTATGGATTAGATGAACATGGTAGTATAACAGGTCCTCTATACAAAACTTTGCGAAGACGTGTTGAGCATGTGAATTTGTTATTTATCAGTTGTAAATCGAAAAATCATTTCTGTTTAATTAAAGATATGGGAAAGCTCTTACACAACCAACTCACGAAACACAAATCACGAATTCATCTTTGTGATGAATGCTTCATGTACTTTAGTACAGAAGAGAAGTTAGCAAGTCATAATTGTGCAGGGATACAGACTGTTCTTCCTGAGGAAGGCAGCAAAACAGGTTTTTCAAATTATGAAAGAACACAAAGGATTCCAATAGTGATATATGGTGACTTCGAGAGTTTACTCCGCGAGTATTCAGATAAACATAAATCCACTCATGTAGAGAATGTGCAGGTACACGAAGCAACTTGTTTCGGTTATTTCATTTGTTGTAAGTCTAATCCAGAGTTAAATGATTATGTTTCCTACAGGGGTTCCAACTGTTCTCAAAAGTTTTGTGAGTCAATTTGCAAGGATTTGCTTCGTTTACATAAAATATTATCTGTACAAAGAGAAATGACTCCCTTAACAGAAGAAGAAAAATTAAGAGTGGAAAATACAACTAACTGTCATATATGTAAAAAATCATTTTCTCTCGAAGATACAAAAGTTCTAGATCATGATCACTTTACTGGGAAATTTAGAGGACCTGCACACAATTCATGCAATTTAAATTGTAAGACTTGTCCATTCATTCCAATAATTTTCCATAACCTTTCTGGTTACGATTGTCATCTATTTATTGTAGAGCTATCTAAAATATGTGGTCGCATTAAACTATTACCAAAAAACAAAGAAAAATATATTTCCTTTACAAAGTTTATCCCACTTGACAGACAACATACTGCTCAGCTGAAATTTGTTGATTCTTTAAATTTTTTGGATTCAAGTTTAGATAATCTCATTAAAACACTTGAAACCGAAGACTTCATTAACTTAAAGTCATTTTATGAAGATGAAAAGATGTTTAATTTAGCTCGGAGAAAAGGTGTCTTTTGCTATGACTATGTAGATTCGTGGGATAGATATAATGAGACCACATTACCAGACAGAAACAAATTTTATAACAAACTCACTTCTGAGATTATTACCAATGATGATTATAATCATGCTATGAATGTTTGGGAAACATTTGGAATGAAAACTCTTGGAGACTATACAGATTTTTACTTGAAATGTGATGTTTTATTACTTTCTGACGTATTTGAAAAATTTAGATTTATGAGTCTTAATCATTACAATCTAGACCCTTGTCACTATGTTTCTTCACCATCTTTAAGTTGGGATGCTATGCAGCTTTATACAGGTGTTGAGTTAGACTTAATATCAGATGTTGAAATCTATCAAATGTTTGAAAAAGGTATCAGAGGGGGTTTAGCTCAATGCTCACGACGGTATGCAAAAGCGAATAATAAATATTTATCCGATTATAAACCTAACATATCTTCAAATTATTTAATGTATTTTGACTGTGTTAATTTATATGGATATGTGATGATGTCAAAATTACCCACCGGAAATTTTAGATTTTTAAAAGAAAATGAATTGATCAATTTTAATGTCATGACGATAAGTTCTCATAGTGATACAGGTTTCATTCTTGAAGTAGATTTACATTATCCTTCTGAAATTCATGACAATCATGCAGATCTACCGTTTGCTGCAGAACAATTAAAGGTTCCATTTCCCCTTGGTAAAAATATAAAATTAGTATCCAATTTATTTGATAAATATAAGTATGTGATTCATTATGTACATTTACAAAAATGCTTAGAACATGGCTTACAATTACTTAAAATTCATAGAGTTCTTTCATTTGATCAAAGAGCATTTTTAGAACCTTATATAACTCTCAATACAACTCTAAGACAAAACGCAAAGTCTGAATTCGAAAAAAATTTTTTCAAGAAACAAAATAACTCAATTTTTGGTAAGACTATAGAGAATAAGAGAAAGCAGGTAGATGTGAAACTGATAAACATTTGGTCTGATTCATCAAATAAAACAAACAAATATATTGGTGCTGAAAAATATATAAGCGCTCCTAATTTTAAAAATTTGGCCATTATTTCAAAAGATTTGGTAGTCATACAGATGGAGCCCTCAAAAGTCATTCTGGATAAACCAATTTATGTAGGTTTTAGTATATTAGATCTAGCAAAAACACATTTATATAATTTTCATTACTCAGTAATGAAAAAAATTTATGACAAGAACATCCAACTATGTTACACAGATACAGATAGCCTTCTGTATCTTATAAATACAGAGGATATTTATGAAGACATGAAAAAACATATTAAATATTTTGATACTAGTAATTTTAAGTGTGACAATGTGTACAATATGCCATGTTTAAATAAACAAATTCCAGGATATTTTAAAGATGAGATGAGTGGGGATGTTATTTCAGAATTTGTGGGCTTAAGAGCCAAGTTGTATTGTATAGAGACAAATAAAAACTGTTCAGTTAAGAAAGCCAAGGGTGTGAAAAAATGTGTTGTAAAAAAATTGGATATTAATAAATATAAGGATGCTTTATTTAAAAACATAGAATTTAAAGATTCAATGTATTTTATACGATCTAAAAATCACTGTGTCTATACACAAAAAGTAAATAAGGTTGTTTTAAATGCAAATGATGATAAAAGACAGATATTAAATGGAAGTTTTAAAACATTGCCCTGGGGACATTATTCCACTATATTTTAAGAAATAACCTGCTGTTGTAAATTAATTAAAAAAAATAAACAAAATTTAACCATGTTATATCTAAAGTGGAATCATCACTTTAGATATAATGTTGTTAAATTTTGCGGTTTAACTTTGTAAAAATAACCAAATGAGGTTTTATGTATTTGTAGTTAATATAATTTGCTCCATGTACTGTTGATATTTACTCGCTTATTCCAATAAAATAATATTGTTTAACCTTATTGTTTGTATCATTTATTGAAACCCTCCAGTTCCTTAACAATGTAGAGCTTGTCTTATCTCAAATGACGCACCACCTCATTTCTCATACAAGCAGATGGAGTTTAAAGTGGAGAGGCATGTCATTTGAGCTGAGACAAGCTCTACTTTGTAAATTTTTATCTACTGAAGTTTTTATCTATCCTAGTTAAAATCTCATTAAATAAATTAAACACAAACTTTTAAATATCAATTTATTCACATTTACATTTACATGGGATATATTTATTAGATAAAATAGTATGAAGTCATCGTATACTAGAATAAGGTGAGATAGCTAACATAAATAACAAAAACTACTTATTGATATTAATTATCACTATTATCACATATTTTTTTTGAAATTTTTCTAATTAAATTCTCAGTCTCTTCGAGTACATCCTCATATAAATTTTTTACCACATATTGCACAACAACATTTCTATTCTTATTTCGTTCGTCTAGTGCCTCGATTTCAATTTTTATAACACATGATCCCGAAGCATTTTCTTTTTTAATAAAGGAAGCATCATTCAGTTTCCTTTTTTTAGGGGCAATGGTTTTTTCCTTCTTCTTGGATTCCAACCATGCTATCCTCCTATTTTCAGCTTTATCTAGCCAAGCGTTTACATCTTGACCTTCACCCCCAACACCGAACTCATCAATCAAACTAGGGTCCACAGCTGGGGGGCTAACATTGTAGTAGTTGAAGACAGAGTTCTCCGACATTTCTGAAACAACATTCACATGTTTTTTAAAACTTACTGCAGCAATGATTTGAAGTATAATATTATTTTTAAACAGACATGTAAAATAGGTACTCACTTGTAAATAATAAAGTTGCTTGAATAGTTTATTAGATCCTTGAGACTGGAAGTAATCCCTCAGAGCTCTAAGACACTTAGATGTGCACACTGATTAGGTTAAATATACACTGATATAAAATAAACTGCTTGTGATGAGTATAGACTGAGCGAGGGGAAGGGAGGGTTGTTTAGGTTTTGTTAATATAAAAGGAGATCTGCTGACGTAAGTAAAGATGAAACTTAAAACGGATACATTTTCTAGGAATTTCAGAAACTAATCAAACTTTTATAAGTATTCAATAACATAATAATATACATACATACATACATACATACATATGCTTGAACCTTTTCACCTAAGAGGGGTAGGCATAGACTAAAGATCTTCATTTGCTATGATCCTGGTATACTATATGAAATCTATTCTTATGCAAACAATAAATACACATGCTATTTAATGTATTAATAGCTCATTATGTCATCAGAAACTAAAATGAAGTTAATCAAACAACCCGTTTCTTTAAATATTTGTGAAATAAAAGTTGATAAAAATACTAACACTTTTAGACATAGCATTCTTTTACCAAATTCCATTCGCTGCATAATATGCGGGCCATCGAATTGTGGAAAAACAAATGTAATGATAAGTTTGTTATTAAATGAAAATGGGTTAAAATTTCATAACATTTATCTTTATTCGAAAACAGCTTTCCAGCCAAAATATCTATTTTTAGAGGAAGTGATAAGATACATTCCAGAAATTAAATTGTTCCTGTTCCAAGATGAAAAAAATGTTATTCCACCCCACGATGCTTTGACAAAATCAATATTTATTTTTGATGATGTAGTCTGTGAAAATCAGAGTGATATACGTAATTATTTTTCCATGGGTCGACATAAAAAAATTGATTGTTTTTATTTATCGCAAACTTACTCAAAAATACCTAAGCAGTTGATTCGAGATAATGCTAATTTATTAGTTATCTTCAAACAAGATGATGTAAATTTAAAACATATTTATGATGAGCATGTCAATTCTGATATGAGTTGGCATAGATTTAAATCAATGGCTACTGATATATGGAAAGAAAAATACGCATGTTTAATAATTAACAAAGATTGTGAGCTAGATAAGGGAAGGTACAGGAAATATTTTGATATATTTATTAAATTAGAATAAAAGGATTATATATTACTGTCATTAGAAAAAAAATACCACTATAGTGCAAGCTATAAGAACGAACAGAAGTGTACAATTATTAGTACTTTAAAATGGATGTAGATATAAAAAAACAAATAATAAAATCAGTAAGGAATATTAAAAATAAATTAAAAATACTGAAAGAGGAAGAAGATATTTCAGAACGTAAACAACGTAAGATATTAAAACCCATTACTGATCCGTTAGAGTCGATAGTCTCGATACATAAAAACGAAGAGAATAAAAACAATCAAATGGAAGCTTCCAATGAGAATAATGATGATTACTTTAGCTCATGTACAAGTGACACTAGTATGCATACTGAAGATGAATTAGATGATAGTATTTTCCATGATGAAAGGAATAAAAACATTACTTATGGTATAAGAAACGAAGGAGGCAAAGTACTAATAGGAAACGTTCCCATCGTAATAAAGAAAACTGAAGATAGTTCAGTGTTTAGTATTAAAGATAAAAGCTATGTCATTACTCCAGGTCTATCAGAGTTGTTGTTTGAAAATAAACCTAAGATAGATTTGATCACAGAACAAGATAGGTTACTATATAAAGATATTTTAATTGCTACTAATGCACATAGAAGAGGATTTATTCCATCAGGACAAATACAAGGTAATTCAGGAATAAAATATTCAAAAATAATTAAGCCTTTATTTCTTGAAACTGAAACAAAAAAAGTACAACAAGGTGGTAGTTTACCAATATTAAAAAAATATAAATCAAATACTGATTTAGTATACTGGGACAATCCTAATGAACTTATTGATAGGTTAAAACTTTTAGTTGCCTCAAAGAGTGCAGGAAATACCAATCATGATAATGAAATAATTTCTATAATAGAGGAATTAAAAGAAGCAGGTATTATTAGAGAATAAATAGAGCGTAAACTTTTTCATTAAACTAGTTTATTGCTGACGGGCTAGCGATGAACATCGATAAGTTTGGACATCATGTATTTAAACGACAGAAAATGGATAGTCACTCAGATTATCTGATTTGTAGTATGACTGATGGATCTTTAAATAAGCTCCTTAAAAATATTGTAAATCCAGTAGATGCTGGAGATTGTGTGAACAAACAATATGTTGATAAGAATATAGAGAGCTTAGAAATTAAACTCAAATCAATAAACCAAAATCTGGCACAAATTGGATCAGAAATCAACAGTATCAAACAAAGTATAGAGTCAGTGAAACAGAAAATTAAAAAAAAATGAGTAAAGAAATTGTAGTGAAAGAAATACATAAGCAAGCAAGAAAAAATTTTCCAAGAAGACATGTTGTGATGAAAGACATTGATGATTTATGGCAAGCTGATCTAATCGACATGCAATCTATTTCTAGAGAAAATTCTAATTTCAAATACATATTGGCTGTTATTGATGTCTTTTCAAAGTATGCTTGGGTATATCCTTTAAAACAAAAGAATATGGAACAAACATTTAAAGCATTCCAACATTTATTTAGTAAAAATCGTATTCCTAAAAATTTGCAAACTGATTTAGGAACTGAATTTTACAACAAGAAACTTAAAACATTGTTCAATCATTATAATATAAATCATTACTCAACATATTCTACTAAGAAAGCTTCTGTAGTAGAAAGATTTATTAGAACCTTTAAAGGTATTATGTATAGATATTTTAGTTTAAAAGGAAACTATGTTTGGTTTAGTCATGATATTCTTTCAAAATTAATAGAAATGTATAATGGCAGAATGCATAGAACAATAGGTTTGAAACCCAATCAAGTAAATGCAAGTCATAAAGAACAGATATTGCAAAAATATAAAAATAATATACGTTTAGATAAAAGGTTCATACAAAATAAAACTATACTTAAGTTTGGAGATTATGTGCGTATAAGTAAGTATAAAGGAACTTTTGAAAAAGGGTATACACCAAATTGGTCGACAGAAATATTTAAAATTATAAAAATCCAGAACACAGACCCTGTCACTTATCTCCTAGAAGATGCTAAAAAAAATCCTATATTAGGATCGTTCTATATTCAAGAATTACAAAAAACTAGACATCCTGATATTTATCTTGTTGAAAAAGTCATAAAAAAGAATGGAAATAAGCTATTCGTAAAATGGTTAGGTTTGCCTTCTAATGAAAACTGTTGGATAGATAAATCAAAAGTTTTATAAGCAAAATATACAAGTTACATTCTCATTCTGATAATACCTCTTCGAAAAGAAACATCTTTTCATACAATTTTTATAAATAGTATTTTACAATTCGTTTAGATTACAATGGTGATGCAAAAATCAAAAACAAATCAAAAAAAATGTATTAATAAAAATGACAAAAATAATATCAAAAAAGGCACTGGAATGAAAAAAACTTTTAAAAATATAGTTTCAATTACAAAAAAGCATATAAAAAAATTTAAACCTCAATGCAAAAAGGCAGCTATCGAACTCGCCATGGCTGTTGTTAAAGAATTGGGTTCAG
Source organism: Argyresthia goedartella (assembly GCA_949825045.1). Classification (NCBI taxonomy): domain Eukaryota; kingdom Metazoa; phylum Arthropoda; class Insecta; order Lepidoptera; family Argyresthiidae; genus Argyresthia; species Argyresthia goedartella. The sequence goes on along the minus strand of OX463812.1, from coordinate 7,668,134 downwards.
ATTCAGATGAGTCTGTGATTACCCCGCGTGTGATACCTATCCCAAAAGTTGGAGGATTCTTGCCATTGATACCGATATTTGCTGGACTGTCTGCTGCTGGTGGTTTGGCTGGAGGGGCAGCTGGCATTGCTAAAGCAGTTAATGCTATTAAATGCGCTAAGGAACGCTTGAAAGAATTAAAACGACATAACAAGAAAATGGAAACACTGTGTATAGGAAAAGGATTATGTCTCAAAGAGCGTGGTGATGGTTTGGGAATTTATGTAAATAATAAAAAAAACTAAATCATAGGCTACCCAAGAGAGCGCTTACTAATATAGATTTACTTAAATATGGTCAAAACATTCCATTTTTCAGAGGAGTGTTTATGAGGGATGATTTACCTCAGCATCCATTAAAAAAGGAATGTGCTATTATGAATCTTGACAATTCTGAGAATGCTGGAACTCATTGGGTAGCCTATGCAAAATTAGATAATTATGTAGAGTATTATGATAGTTATGGTAATTTAAAGCCACCAGAAGAATTAATCAAATACATAGGACCAAATATATTTTATAATTATGATAACGATCAGAAACGTAACACATACAAATGTGGTCATTTATGTTTAAAGTTTTTAAATGCCTTTTGGGATCTAAATAAATACTGAGTACTTTACGTTTGAGTTCAGTTGTTGCAATGTCTGTGACTCTAACAATCGTTGGTAATAAATCTATTCTCCAATCTGAATTTACATCTCCTTTGAGTTTAGATGGTAATTATGAGTGTGGTTTATTATTTTTTTCCACATTCAATTCAATTCCTAACATACATGAAAGCAATAACGTATTTGCATATGGGAATAATGATGTGATAAAAATTCCAAATGGCATTTATGATTTATCTGCTTTAAATGAATATATAAAATCGAAAATGGAGAATTGTAACATTATGATTCATCCAAATAACAATACTTTAAAATGTTCTTTATTTTGCACTAAACCAATTGATTTTCGCGTGAAAAATAGTATCGGTACAATGCTTGGATTCTCGAGTACGATTTTGGAAGCGAATAAATGGCATGATTCAACTCATCCAGTGAACATTATACCAGCGTCTGTGATACGAGTCGAATGTGATCTAATACAGGGCTCTTTTACAAATGGTTCACCTACACATATAATACATGAATTTGTGCTTAATATTCCATCAGGATATCAAGTTATTGAAGTACCAAAAAACGTTATTTATTTCCCAATAAAAAATAAATACATTTCATCAGTAACATTAAAAATTTTGGATTTAGAGGGAAACCTAATTAATTTTAACAACGAAAAAATTCAACTGCGTCTTCATCTAAGGAAAAGAAATGATAGTCTTCAATGATAATCATGATGTCTATAAAATAAACAAAAATAATAAATCTAAAGCCATTATCAAGAGCAACGTGAAACAAACCACACGTAAAAAGTTAAAAATAATTACAAAAAGTAATAAGGAATTTCTTCAAACTTTGGGGTTTAAAATATGAGTATTCTAAAAATATCAGATTATCCGCAGTTCGATAATTCTATCGAAAGTTATGAAACGCATACCTACAATCCCTACAATAATAGCTTTAATGAAAATGATGAAATAAGAATACCAATTCATCAGCAAGATATCTACTTACTACCATCATCAAGTGCGATATACATCGAGGGAAAATTTTGTGTGCAGGCTCGAGATCTGGCTGGAGTTATCAAAAAAAAAAAAGTTAATCTAACTAATAATGCAATTTCCTTTCTATTTCAAGACATTAGATATGAAATGAATGGTGTAGAAATAGATCGTGTACGAAATGTTGGAATAACAACAACTATGAAATCTTTAGTATCTATGAGTAGTGGAGAAAATAAAGTAGCAGCTATATGGGGTTGGAACATAGACGGATTTCATGATCAAGATGGTAGTTTTTACGTCTTACTACCATTAAATAAATTATTAGGCTTTGCAGAAGATTATAGAAAAATAATAATAAATTGTAAACATGAACTAATTCTCAATAGAACTAGTACAAGTTTAAATAGTGTAGTTACTGACAAAGATGACTCTGTTACAGTAAGTTTACAAAAAGTGCAATGGCGTATGCCTCATATCAAGGTATCTGACCAGCAAAAGCTTACTTTAATAAAACACTTAGAGAAAGACAAACCTATACAAATCGCATACAGAAATTGGGATCTATATGAATATCCATTATTACCTAAATCTACCAAGCATACATGGTCTGTTAAAACAACTTCACAATTAGAGAAACCACGTTATGTTATATTTGGATTACAAACAAATAGAAAAAATAATAATGTTAAAGACAGTGCCATTTTCGATCATTGTAATTTGAAAAATGTTACTTTATTCTTAAATTCTTACTATTATCCATACGATGCTCTTAATTTGAAATTTGATGAAAACAAGTACAATATATTATACGATATGTATGCTAGATTTCGTCAGTCGTTCTATAATCTTCCTGTAGACCCGTTGATTGATCACCTAACATTTAAAACTAAAGCTCCGTTGTATGTAATTGATTGTTCACGGCAAAACGAAAATTTAAAAACAGGACCTGTTGATGTACGTTTAGAAATTGAATGTGAAAAGGATATTCCGGATAACACAAGCGCATATTGCTTAATAATAAACGATCATCTGGTAGAGTACAGACCTTTAAGTAATATAGTACGAAAAATATCATGAAATCATCAGCTATTGTAGATGTACAAGGATTCAGAAGAGAAAATAATGAATTTATTATTAAAGAAATTGCTATCATTTGTGGTGATCAAGTTCAAGTTTTATTAATTCTTCCACCTTTTTCATTTCACCACCTTACATACACAGAAAAGATGCAAATCAGATGGATAGAACGAAATAGAAAAATTTTCTGGAATGATGGCTTCATTACCTATGACAATTTTTTAATGAACACGCAGCCATTCTTGGTTGACAAAACAATTTATTGTAAAGGGGTAGAAAAAGCGACTTGGATTAAGAATATATTTAATCATGATGATGTTATAAATTTAGAATACGTTAAATGTCCTAGTTTGTTAAGTTTGCATAAAGAATATAGATTTTGTAATGATATTTTAAATTGTATGTATCATCCTTCATTTTGTGCACTAAAAAATGTTACATGTTTAAAAAAATGGTGTACTTTTTTAAAAATAATATAAACCATCGTTGAAATATCTTTTTTTTATTTTTCAAATACCTTATTTCCTTTTGTAATTTATAAGAAATATATACGCATAGCGTAGGCGGCGTACCCGTCCTATCAGATAAAAAAAAACAGTAAGATTCTGTAGCTCAGATCGTCATCAGTCAACATAAGCAATTGAAAAGAGCTGCAGTACGAATCAGACACACTTCAGAATAAACAGGTTGCCGTTTAAAACCTGCAGGGTAGGATAACATTGCGGGGTTTTGCAGCACAAACCGAGCGGAGCGAGCGAAGCGAGCGGCGCGAATTTGTGATGCAGAACCCCCAATGTTACCCTACTCACGTGCGAACATGCCCTTCGACTTCCCTAGCCTCTGGACAAACTGGTCCACAGATTCCCATCTAAGGTACCTCTTGATCGTCGCGTTCTTCTCGTAGCGGGGGGCGCCGACGATGGTACGCAGAGAGATGTTCTCTTGGGCTCGGAGTCTCCGTTTGTTTGTCTCCGAGCACAGGGAGTACCATGCCGGGGTCGAGTAAGTGAGGCGGGATCATACGGGACGTAGCACTTGTAGATCCCGAGCTTCGCCCTCAGAGAGAGGCTGGAGTCAAGGAGTGGACGCAGCTTGGCGCGTGCCACCTTGACCTGGTTGACGACGTTGTCGACATGTTGCTTCATGGTCCACATGATATCCTGTCCTTGGAGCTGGAGCGATGGTGAAAGGGGGGACTGGCCGGTGATGAGCGCCTGCATCTTCCCAACGTTGACGACCAACCGCCACTTGGCGAGGCTGTGAGGTCTGAGGCCTTGTGAGGGCTGTGTTGTTCTTGTGGCGGTTGTTGAACCTTCACGTTATCCGGCTCTTCCTCTGATTGGTCCGGTTGCACAAGAAAATAGACATGCCGGCATTTTTTACAAGAATTTAGATGCTGATTTGGATACTTTTGTTTCTAATAAATTACTCTAACGATTGACACCGGTCTCATCTCTGTCCGCAATTAAGTTTTATTCCATAATGGCGGAACGAAGGCATGGCAGTCTCGATACAAAAATGTTCATCCCTGTTAGGGATTCCGTACCCAAAGAGTAAAAACGGGACCCTATTACTAAGACTCTGCTGTCTGTCTGTCCGACTGTCACTAGGCTGTATCACATGAACCTTGATAGTTAGACAGTTAAAATTTTCACAGATGATGTATTTCTGTAACGGCTATAACAACAAATACTAAAAAACAGAATAAAATAAATATTTAAGGGGGCTCCCATACAACAATTCTTTCAATACCACATACAAACTTATAAATACATCTGGTTACGTCCATGGAGTTTAAAATTGACCGCACCAATAACTTTGTGAACAACATTTTGCTATGTAAGATCCAATCTATTCACTCCACACCATCCCTATCATTGTACGGTGGTACGGAACCCTTTGTGCGCGAATGCGACTCGCACTTGGCCGGTTTTTTATGAATCTCGGAAGTTATCATACTTTTTCAAGCCTCACCGTTCATTTACAGTATTATATACCAAATGCATTCCACAAAGAACAATCCGGAGAATCTTTTACCCTGATAAAAAAATCTTAATTAAAGGAGAGATCAAACTTATTCCAGCTAATTCTTGTATTATCTTGATCACTTTTTCGATAAGATCAGCGGGATCAAAGGAAAATCCTCGGATTTCACTGTTTTTTGCTGAGGTGCACTCGAGTTGAGGAGGGTACAATCTTTGTTTATTACAGGATTACAAAACAAATAGGTAGATACATATTGTTCACGATGTCCACAACGCGGCGTAAAACAATGTAGACCCGTTGACACTTTGATGCTTGCGAGTGAGAAGTGAGTAGTGATTTTGCTAGTGAAGCGGTGTAGTGCACTACGCAGTGTCATGCGTGCGTAGAGATAATAGATATTTGTGTCACAAGGGGGCAAAATTATGTATTTACGGCGAGGGCGGACATTGAATCCAGAGTGAAGGGAAGGATTCTACGATAGAATCCTGAGCGTAACGAAGGATTCAAGCGATAACGCCCATGACGAAAATAATTTTGATCCTGAGTGACACATGCAACTTTTCACACCGACTATGAGGAAAATTTAAATTCAATGCTCTAAAGAATTAAATAACTATACTTACTTTGAATTATACTTTCACCACTTTTACAGTTATCGAAGAACGTAAACAAAACTTTTTTTTTTATAATGGTGGATTGTGAAGGATTAGGGAAAGATAAATTATTCCTGTGTACTACTGTGTAAAAATAATCGAATCGAATATTACAATGGTTTCGGATATCAATATTCATTATATCACAATAACAGACATCGATAGTTTTGATTTCAGTAAAACATATAATTTAGTGTGACATTTTTTTTAAATATTACGAAACATTTATAAATTTTCATATAACGTTGTTAAAGTTTAAACTTGAAACATGTTCGTTTTTAATCGACTACGACGAAATTACAATCGATTATTTTATTAAGATCTGTGTTCAATTGGCATATTGCGTAAATGCTACATGCCAATGAATAAATTAAAAAAGTAGCTTGAACAGAAAAGTAGCATTTTGCTCCCTCTCGTCGTGGAGCAAAACTTACTTTTCCGAATGAAAGGTGTGAAAAATAAATAGTTTTAAGTATCATTGATATATCGCAGCTTATTTTATAGTAAAAAATACTTTGGGCCAATTTGCTAAACAATACTGGCTGTAGGGAAATTGTCGCAAATATAAATTAACGTTATGTTTAGTGTAGATAGTACATGTTTAAGTAAACCCTTTCTTACTACCATCCCCGTAAATGTCACCACCTTAATTAAAAATGACTTCCTTTCTAAAAGCTATCCCCTAATAGAAGTGCATAGAATGCACCACTCCAAAAATCATTATCGGCCTGCAAAGGCATTTAACATGAATTTAGTTGTCCCCAACCCCGCCACGGCAGGGAGGACTGGAATCCCTCAGATTCCTTTGCGGCCTCCCAAACATTAGGATTCAGAAAACTTTTTCGTCGGGGGTTAAAAACTGGGCGCAACTGGGACTCTGGTACCCCGTATGAGAAAAGGCGTTACGCCAGTACTCAATACTCCATCTCGCATGATAGGGGGCTTTTTTACCGAAACGAGTTAATAGGGTATTGATATTATCCATGCTTTTTTTTGGAATTGTGTCACAGAGAGTAAATAGAGCGTTGTCTCTGTCACACAATTCCATAGAAAAGACAGGGACAAAATGCGTTTTTGGGCGTCAACTAAACATGAAAAAACATGCCAGTTTATTTCTTTCCTATTTATCTATTTGTCAAATTTCGTACGTACAACATTACAGAAATAATTCTAATGCGTTGTACATATACCGAACAAGATAGATTTGATAAATAACATTAAGAAATTAAATTACAATTTGTTCATTTCACTTCAATTAGTAGGTATGTCAACTTAATATTAAATTCAAATTATAATAAGTCAAATTAAATAATAAGACAACACAATTTAAACATAGTCAATAGTCATAGTCAAACAAGCTATAAAATTAAACTTCAATTTAAATATTTCAAATTACAAATTAAACAGAGTCATACATTCATCTCGCAAAACCTTCCACATTCTCGCACAATCTAAAGCCGCGGCTATATCTCCATAGCTTTGTATCTACAAAGATTTTCTAACGCTGTTATCCATCACAATTACGTACAACAGAGCGTTACGTTTTACTCATACATCTTTCAGATCCACTGTTCTACAAACAACAGCTTTAATGATTTCAACTAACAAACGTAAAAACATTTTGCAGAGCAATTGAGATACAACTTGTAACAATATATTCTGGTAGCGTCGTCGGTCGAACAATTGTCCTTTCAAAGACCCCGGCACAAGCAAAAAGGCCAGTTGTAGCGAACAAAGAATGATAATTACAGAAATGTCATATGTTAACAACGGCCCGCAACAGGCTAACAATAGATCTAGAAATGGAACACACGCATCGGCATAGCTAGAAAGAAGTATGAATATGACCAATTGTAACTAGGATTACTACACTACTCCGCAATATAGCAGACAATTGAAAAAGTACGATGAATCGAAACTCAAATTACTAGTCTTAAAATTATTTTGTAAAAAAAGTGTTGTTAATGTCATTGGCCAGTACAAAACTGTTGATGACATAGGCAACTGAAAAAAAATGAAAATATTAGATTGTTAAGAGCGATTTTCGACTACTACGGTTCTCTGTATTAATGAAATCAATATTAAGTCTAATCAGTTGAAGTAATATTTGAATTTTCCCTTACCCTGCGGCCGGAAAAGAGAAAAAAGAATGTCACTTTTTTGAGCAAGTTATACGAAAAAGTCTTATACTCGAAAATATTTCGAAAATTGTAACTAAATGCTTAGGTACTTCAAACCCTCAAAAAACCACAATTTTTGTATTTATTTCTTGTTCGAATGAAAAACGTTGAAACTCATGAGTATTTTGTTTGATGACTCTTCCAATCGAATCGACTTCGTATTCGAGTCGATTACGTCCGTATTTAACTGCCAAAATGTGTTCGTTTCTACCAAAGAATCGAATTTCTTGCACGAATCGTTCGAGCTCATTCGGACGTTGAAGTTTTAGATTATTCAAGTATTCCCCTCTACATATTATACGAAATATTAGTTTGAGAATCGAATTCGTTCGTTTGATAGATAAAGACGTGACGAATGACCGCGAAACGCCTTTGTTTCTAGACCCGCAGGTCAATTTCTCATGGAAACATTAACTTTGACTGTCTGGGTGTCTGGTTTTTAGAAATTGTCATTCTAGTCAAGTTATTTATTTCATATTTATCTATTTAGTTTCACAATAATTTCTTTCGCATAGAGAAAAAATCTACAGAGTTGTCTTTAATTATAGATGAAAATAGACATAAACAAATAAAACTGAAAGTTGAATGTAACATAAAAGCCTTTCAGAGTGATTGAAATATTTACTACTAATTAGCTAATTATATAAGTTGATTAGATATTCCAATATGATATGTCCAATATACCCGAAGCTTATAAAATATATATTGATATATTTTTTTCAATAAAAGCTAATGATGCGAGGATAATATTAAGTACAAGAAAGACTTTGGTGTTTTCTTATTCTACGTCATAAACGCTTAGGATGATTAATTATAAACACAAAAGTTTCAATTTTGGACCGAATAAAAAATTACCACCATAAATTCAACAGCCAAAAAAGAAAAAGCTATCATTTCTTCCACCTCTAGCTATCAATGGATAGGCCGAAAACCAACACGGAGGAATTCCACATTAAATTTTTATTTATTTTCAATACTGCAAAGACTGAGAGAGACGAATACGAGCAGATTAGACCCTGAACGGTGTCAGGCGATTTTTTCTCCTCTTTTAATTAAAGTTGTCTCTACGGGCCGCTTTTTCTTGCGTCTACGTTTTGTTTTTGTACATGAAAAAAAAAACACTGACTGTCTCCTGTCGCTATCTTGGATTTGACAGCCTTTATTTAAATTTCTGATTTGAATTATTTGAGTTTTTAACCAGGGAGGACACCTTAACGGTTATTTTGTTAAATTATTTGTGTTGTTTTGGAATACATTTTCGCCACTTGATCATACTTTCAGCCACTTAATTAATGTAGGCCACTAATGTCCCCACTGGGGGGCACAAGCTCTTACCCGGATACGAGTAAGATTGAGCCAAATTCTACCACGCTGGCTCAGTGCGGGTTGGTGGAGGGGTGACGGGCTAGTGGTCATTCCGACTGGCTGAAGTTTTCAAGCTGCCGTATTCGGGCCTCTGACACAGCTTTACTATTACTTCTGAAAAGTAACGATAGATAGCCGAGATAGCTTAACGTGTGATCAGGGGCCCGATTACGGTATACGAAAATAGCTCAATGACATTACATTACATTACATGACGATTACGGTCAACTTTAAATATCCAATATCTGACGATTTTGTATCCCGTTCACTTTGTTGATTAACTATAGTAGTTTATGTGACTGATACATAAAGTGGGTTTATGAAACGAGCCGAAGGCGAGTTTCATAATAATAGATATCACTCGAGAGTTTTATTGCCTAATTATGTACAGTTACATACACTAGTTTATCTACACACATATCATAAGTTCTCTTTGATGTGTTCAGGAACCGCATGTTTGACCGGCATTGTGGCATTGAGTTGTTTAGCTTGTTCTGTAGTACCAACTATACAGACAAAGTAGGGGCGGCAGCGGGCGTCGGCGTTCGAAATTTGAATGTCATAATATGTAGAAAATTTACACATTAAGGTCATAACGTTCAATATTCAGATAGGAAATGAGTTTTTACAAAGTAGTTTAACATTATGCTGATCGTAACGTGCGGTTTTTGGACGCAGTAAAAAGGGTTTATGATACGTGTGTAGATAAAATTATTATGCTTCCAATCAACTAAATTTTCACATAATTACCTTAAAAAAAAAACTCTCCAAACGCCAAATATTGGACATCTAAAAATGACCGTAATCGTCATGTAACTGTCATGGAGCTGTCATTGTGTACCGGAATTGGGCCCCTGAAACATGCAACACCCGATAACCACTCACGGTGGCGCCATCATCAGATGATTGATTATTTTTTATAGGTTTTCAAATTTATTACCAAGCGATAAGGTTCAAAATCGTGGGCCATTTTTTAATTATCTTATTGGTACATGCTCGTCACCGGATTTGAACTACAGAGCGCTACTCTACAGAGCGCTCTTCAGCCTGCTTGATAAGATTTTACTCCAAAAAATCCTCCTTTGTGTTATTTATAAACCATTTCAATTATCACCCGCCTTGTCTCTCTCAATCAAGCTATCAGTTAGCTATTCAGAATAAATTACGTGTCGAAAAAGTAAGCGAATTAAACTGTCAGTGAGTCTTATGTACAACGACATAAGATTAATTTCATCTGAACACTTTTTTATCTGTCTAATATTCGTGCTTCCGCGACTCGTTTCGAATTCTTAATTAACTACTTCCTATTCTTAGGCTAAGTAATAAGTCTAACATTTCTGATAAATGAGAATTCAGTGTAATTGGTGTAATAAATCATACAAGAAGATACCAGCGGTCCCAGATTCTAGCAAGTACGATAACATCCTCTTGCCAGAAGTCTTATTATCTCAGTTATTTTGGTGATATCAAAGTAAATGAATTAGCGCCCCGTACCCAGATTATGTAACCGGTTTATTCCTTCATCTTGCAAGACGATCCTTCTAGAATTAAAAGGGATTTAACGTTTCTGGCATTTCCACTGGCTGGAATCGTGTTTAGGGTGCCGCACCCGAAGAGTGGCAAACGGGACCCTATTACTAAGCCTCCGCTGTCCGTCCGTCCGTCCCTCCGTCTGTCACCAGGCTGTATCTCATGAACCGTGATAGTAAGATAGTAGAATTTTTTACAGATAATCGGTATCTCGGTACTCAAATACCGATCTTCACTTCAAATTTTCTCGAGAACGTAACATTTAAGGGTCTTTTTCTTTCGTCATTTGTCATTTTTTGCTTGTATAAGTGTGCTTTACTCTACCCATATTCATCTCACGGGGACACTTTAGGGAAATAAACACTATTTGGGGTGGTTATGCCAGTCCTCCGCAGAAAAAAGTCCAAACCCCTTTCAATAAGATTGATAAACAATTCGGTGCTGACCATGTACAAAGAACAAATTCTATACTAGTCCGTAACCTAGCGGTATTCACACATTGGAAACGATCGTGCGGGTAGCAACATCTGGCTGAGACGGGCACTGGATGGGTGTCCGTTTCTATGTGGTATTTGTTTCGGGCGCTTCCGTGTTTCGCATGACACGATATGCTGAAGGTACGGCTTCTATCGTTACTCGGTGGTAGTAGTCGTTAAGCTGGTCTGAGGCTCTAATAGGGCAGCTTGAAAACGTCTGAAAGTCGGGTTGCCCACTAAATCAACCCGCACTGAGCCAGCTTGGTGGAGTATGGCTCAATCTCACTCCCATCCGGCACGTGCCCCTCGATGGGCACATTAATGGGCTACATTATTGTTACTGCGATGAAAAGTATCATGAGGAAAGGGAAGCTATAGACATATAGCGGCGGCCATAGGCTAACTTCCTGTCACGAAAAATGAACTATTGACTAGTTAAACGTGTTCACAACTATGCATCTGTCAAAATGGCGTGGCGCTAAAATGGATGACCTTTGAACGTGACGGTTTTATAGTGGAGCCAAGATTAAAGGTAACATTTGTCATCTGTCAGTTTAAAAAAAAAGATTATATCGAATAAATCCATATGGACTTCACACATCTCTGGAACGAATGCAGTCCTTGCATTTTTTTTATCGACCGATCGTCCGAAAAAGATTTCTCCGAGCGTGACGTGACGTAACCTTGTAAAGTTGTACAGTTTTTAGAACTAAAAACGTTTATTGTGTTGAGCATGGATTAGTGATCAAAGTAAATCGTAAGATTACCTTCTTGTGTCATTATTACACAAAACATTGTTGAGTTTTTGAGTTTTGTCGGATTCTCAGGGTAAGGCCTTCATTAAGGGGATTGGGCTATTAATAATTTTGCTTTAAACATATTTTCTTTAACTAAAAATGTTAAATAACTGTGGAGTTTTCACTTTGAAAATATAAATTATGTTTTGTGACCTCCTTGAATTTTATTAAAGTGTCAAATGTTACCTCGAATTTTGGCTCCAATATAAAAAGGTTAAGCTTTATACGCCTTTTTCCATAAAAGGAGTCTCCTATTAGAGGTACTAGTACTTATTTGGAGCTGTTAGTGGGTAATTTATCTTTTAGCGCTAGTCTACGTCAAGATCTTGTAGGTTCAAATATAATGCTTTTATTTGTACTCGTTTTTAGGATAAATCTTGGATAAATATTAAACCGGTATTTCCAACATAAATCCGGTATTCACGGTGTTACAGAGCTGCTTGAGGGCGTCATAAAATCTGCGCGTTATATGCGATCCATTGAATTATTTACCATTTGCCGGAAATTTGGCGCGAAATGGTAGCAAAAAGTCGAGAATAGGGTTGCGCCTAAATACGATATAAAATATCCATTTAATAAAATGGTACCAAGTTGTTTGTTTGATAATGATAGCAACACTTTCAACTTCACTAGAAATCTCGAAATCCCCAACTTCAAACATGTATTTTGTGTAACATGTAACGAAACACAAATTATATTGATTATTTTATTTATGACGTTTTTATCTTAAAATCATTACATGATTCGTCATGCGTTTTTTCCATATTGGGTAATAAAGGCACAGGTGGGCCTACGTTAACGACTTTGTGGCGATGTCGTTAGAGGCTCTGCCTCTCGGGTTCGAAGGAGGGGGAAGAAGAAAAAAAAACAGGTGTAGGATGTTTATATCTGTGTGGCTTCGCTGTTTATGGTTCCCACGACACGAGGGTATCCTAGTGTGGGGCTATTCAATGTCTAATTCTTCGGTTACAATCTGCTATCGGAGGTTGGCGACCATTAAGACAGTCTGCCGCCCGGAATAGAAACGTTGTGCTCATTCCGAACCATTCTCGCAGGATTTGGAGCCAAGAGGTACCTGGGCGACCAAGATCTTGCCTTGTATGATCAGTTATGTAATACTGTAGTTTCCTGATCTTAATAATCCGTATTAGATCTACTCTTGTTTGCATATTTTCTAAAACAGCAACATTTGTAAAAAATATATGGACGGATAGAGCTGTCCTTGATATTTTCAGCATTCTTCTATACACCCACATTTTAAACACTTCTAATAACTTGGAGATTCTTTGGATTAGTGTCCGTCCATGTTTCAACTCCGTACAAGAGGGCTGAAAATATGTAGTATTGGGCGCTAAATGGACTAGAGTTAGAGGCAGTAGAATGTTTGTGCCTGTATGTAATGTTGCATGTTAGTATTGTTTTTGTGTTATTCTTGAAAGTGGGGTGACCGGGGGCCGTTTGTGGGCTTACCTACGTGATTTTCCTTGGAGATTCTGCCGGTATATCCTGCAGGAAACATATTTTATTTTAGATGTGTCGTACAAGATTTCCGAGCGTTGTTTTAGCCGGAGAATTCTCGTTATATGGCTGGCTGGTTATACCACCACACTCCAAGACAACACTCACTTTTCTTCTTTTCTTGTTGGATTTGTTGGAGAGTATTTCAAGAAATCCAGGTGAGACTGCTGATCTGTCGAATTATTTCTGTTTCTTTAAGACGTATGGTGTCGTGTTACATCGTTTCCGTAAAAATTACAGGTGGAAATCATCAAAATATGACTGGCCACCACATGGCCGGAACGCCTGGATTCATGACGCAGTAGGGACGCAGTGGGCATTGGCGTCGGATCCAGGCCAGCGAAATTTGGAAGGTCGACATGAGATCGGCATTTTAAACTACATCATAGAAATGATTTCTTTTGGTCTTTCTCGACAATGTTCCTGGACCCCGTGGGCAGAATGACTACGTGTCGATTGTAAGACAAATAGTAATTTAACATATTCTTTAGGGGAAATCTCCAAACGTTGCGATGCGTCTTGCGTAATCTTCACATTAGTAGGAGCGCGTTACGGAGGTGGTCGTCCTGACTGGCATAAGAATAGATATAGCATAATATTACGTTGCTCTAGGGAAGGCCTTTTCTAATAGGTACCAGCATAGCTATTTTGTATACTTGGGACTATATGCCAACGTATCCCGTGGCGACGTAGGCATTCGGGAATCTAAACCCCCTCCTCCCACATCATCACGGTAGTGCGTCAGATCCACATGTGTGAGGACAGACGCATCATGCATGGTCCTAGAAATAACTTCATATAATAGAATCATTGCTACAAATGAGGACGTGCTGAATAAACAGAATAAGAACTAGAAGACAGATTCGTTTATCAAGAATTAGAACAGAACCTTTTATGAAATATTCAGTAAGTCCTCTCTTGTAAGGGTTACATTTATTTAAAGGATACCAATGCCTTTGTACAACTATCCAACTTAGAATATTTACCTACGTTAATACTGACCCTTTGAACGATATAGAACAGGTTTCCTTCTTAACTTACTTTTTAACTTAACTTTGGTTACAAAATGTCCGAGTTGGTTACAAAGTGTCCGAGTCAAATAGAGTGTAAAGTAACTACATCTGAGGTAAAAATCAATAAAACTGGTAAATATTGTTGAGAAACTGTTGTTCAAATTATTACTTTTCTTTTTAAGTAATTTCTGGTAACTAAACTTACCCGGGGCGCCCTCTCTTTAGTATGAACACTTATTTTACTAGAATAATCGACTTGTAAGCCCGTCCGTACACGAACCCCACATCTTCCATGCCTAGTCGGTCAGAAAATATTAATTAACGATTTATCTCGTGTCATCGAATTAAAAAATATTAATTACCGAGTTATCTCGTTATAAATTAATTGTGTATAAATCATATATGTATGTATGTATGTATAAATCAACCAGAATGATGTTATACTTATGTCTTAAGATATTTATTGCCCTTCGATCTTTCTTTAACGTAGTCAACTCAGTTTTCTTCAGTGTCAGTGTTTTTAGTATAGTCACAGCAGCCCTAGTACAACGGATTTATTCGGCTTATATTCCGTAATAAAATATGCCAATTTGAGTTCGTATTGCCTATAGAAGGTTCCCTAACACATTATATTGCATTTGTATAAACCCTCAACACACCCCCTCTTGTAAGCACTCACTTTGTTGTGATGTTTTAGTTTTCGTCTGAGGCTCTGAAAAGACTAACTAGATACAGCAGTTTGTTTTGTACTAGTATTTGTAATTTCCTGAATATATTTTGTACTTTACAAAAAAATATGGGATAAGTAAACGAATTACTATTTCTAAATGAAACATGCATGTTAAAAAAATGCGTGTAGTGGATGTTTAATATCTTAGAGATGCCGCTGTTACTGGTCCCCAGAACACAGTGTTTCCTAGTGTGGGGCCAGAAGCAAACTCTGCCTGTATATAAATATTCATGTTGATTTATAAAGGCTCCAGTTTTCCCTCGTAAACGCTTAACCCTAGAAACCAGCATATTTCACTCTCTCACACCTACGGTATCAAGCCGCTCCATCTTAATAATAACTGCGTAGTGTTATTTGTGTCGCCAAGTTATGTGGAGAGATATTTTGCTGGGAAATAATGGCATTATACCTGTAAAGGTAAGCACATATTAGGTCCACACCTTACTATTGGAGTTGAATACGCAATTCAAGCTCCACCAATATATTCGGTGCCGCAACATCACGGTCACATAATGTTAACCGATTTCCGCTAAGGAGATGGCATCCTAAGAAGAAGAATAACTAGGCAGTGGGAAGTTCTCACACCAGCATCGTTCTAGCAGACCGCAGCCTCTTATGCGCGTGCATAATAAAATGAACGAATACCTACTATCTTGTTACATTTTGACATTTGACGTTTATTTTGAGGTTGATAACAATTACTGCTGAATAGCAAAAACTAGAATTAGTAGTGTCTGTAGTTTGTACGGGTAAGTAATCACCGTACTACATCGTACATAGGCCTTCGCGAAAGGCTTTTGTTTGCATAGGCCAGCAAACCGAAATATATTCAACGTTTCGTCGGTATTTTGGAAAATGAATTAAAATGAGCAACTAAGACAATGATTGTGGCATAAGTCGCTTAAAACCATGTAAGTCAAGTAAGAGACTTTGTTGATGTTCAATTTAAAACCTTACCTCACAATACTTAAGACAATTTTTTAACACAATATTACAAAACCATAAAACTATGTTTGATGATGTATAAAGGATAGAGAGATGGCTTAAACCATGTGCAAAGTGTTGACAACCGTAAACGCTTGTTTTGTGACTGTTTTAGGTTTATCAAAGTTATGGTGCAATTATTGAAAACAGCTGTTTTGTTTTAATTAACAAAAAACGTGAAAAAGGGGTGTTTACTTTATCAACGTTTAAGTTCCGTGGATAGAAAACCTCATATCTCCATAGTACATCGTGAGGAAACCGATTCCCGTACCGGTAACCGTTATAGATTTGTCGTCCAATATGTCGTAGAAAAAAAACATAAAGTGGGGAAATCGTACTGTGATGCTATGACATAGCAAATATAGTATCGTCCGAGTTGTCTGCGCTTGAAAGTTGAAAATCAGAGACTTATTTTTAGGTGGAGAAATAATTTTGAGGATTCACCAATTTTCAATGTGAGTTTGATGAAGGATTTTTTTCAATGTGGGGAAATGTGCCGTAGACTACTGGGAGACAGTATAATATTATATATTATTATATTATTATACTTAGAATATAATTCAAATGTTTGTTATCAACAACAATTCATTACTTATTCTTTTAATTGTAATCCTTAAATTTATCTGGAAATGGTATTTGTTTACAGTATTTTATTGTATAGTTTTACATAATTTATCAAATGCAAATAGTACAAACGGCAACGCATTTCCGTTTTATAAAATTATATCAACTACAATTCGACACTTATTTTATTATTGTAGTTCTAAAATTTATCTAAAAATGTCATTTGTTTACGGTATTTTATTGTATAGTTAAATATAATTTATCATCATGGCACCGCATTTCCGTTTTATAAAATTAAACACACTTCCGGAACAAAAGACGAGGCATGCGGCGCCATTTTTGCCGGCATTCGTATTCTTTTCGTCTGCCGAGTTAGTTACTTCTCTGAAGACTTTGCTGTGATTTCAAGACTAGTGGAAGCGAATTTTTGTATCCTGTCATAAAGCAAAATACAGCATTTCAAGAGTGAGTATTGTCCAAAGTTTCATTTTACAAACCCAGTAAACCCTGTTAGTCAACATCTCAGAAGTGGGATTGAATGTGCCCAATTCAATTTAAAAGACTTATTTTTTTTCTTTCCTCTCTTACTTGGTAAATTATTATTTCCATTTAATCTTTGGTAAGAATTTAACTTGTAATCTGGTACTAGATATAGTACGGTATTCTTTTCACCTGAAATGCATGGCCTGGGCATTCCTGCGGTTTCCCTAAATAAATTCAATGAAATGAAAGTATGGAATGTTACAAATCAGGTTAGACATGATATCTCGGAAACGGTAAGTCGTAACTTGAAAATGATTGAAATTTTGACCCCCCCCTAACTCCCTCCGTCTCATAAATCAAAAAGCGAAATGTGAATATTTTTCTGAAAGTATTTTTCATACACCCTCTTTTATTTTTATTTTCTAATATCCACATTTTTAAGCATATGACTTAAATTATCTCTATTTTACTTGAATATAATGTATTCCCGGTATTGTATTGGTATCTCCTGCGTGCTTGCTGCATTGTGGTTTTAACTATAATAATTATTATCCCAATAAACGAATCCGCACTCTTACTCATTTAACGGTAAACAGTTTACTTTGCGATTCATATTCCCTGTGTTTGCAGTGAAAACGCCCGAACAACAGGGCAGTGAAAGCTATTCGCCGTCCCGCCCTACGAAAACGGAACGCCGCTCGCGCAGCAGAATGAGAAAAGAGTCTCCACTACTGCCAGGCAGCCGGCTACGACGGAAGTCCCGTAGTCCATCGTCAAGACGTAGTCTCCAAAATATTGACAGAGGATCTGTCAATCGCCAAAATCAGCGTCTGTCACGAAGTAAGGAGAGAGAGCCACGGAGTCCACGAGCAGACCAGCGGTCAACGAGTCACGTGAGCCGCCGGTCCCGGAAGGCCGCGGAACGACCATCGCGCAGTAGGAGCCGCCGCTCGCGTAGCCGGGCCAGCCGTCGTTCGCGTAGCCGGGCCAGCCATCGTTCGCGTAGCCGGGCCAGCCGTCGTCCGCGTTGCCGGGCCAGCCCTCGTCCACGTAGCCGGGCCAACTGTTCGCGTAGCTGTGCCAGACGTCGTTCGCGTAGCCGGGTCCGCCATCGTTCGCGTAGTCGGGTCAACTGCCGCACGCGCAGCCCCCTCAACCGGGGCTCATCGGCAAAACAACAAGAGAAACAGCTAAGTGATATGTCTCTTACATCTATACTTTCATACAACTTTTGGATGCCCTAAAAAGTGTAAATCGATCCGATTACTTAGCCAAACTGGGTAATTTACAGAATATCATCCCTGAGTTTGATCCTGCGAAAAAAGAACAGACAATAAAAATGTGGCTCCATTTACGGGTGGAGCGAGAAGCAATTGGTGCATTTCGCTTTACCTAAACTTCGTGGAGTCGCTCAACGTTGGTATGAGGGGTTGCCGTCGGTTCTTTTCTCGTGGCAGGAGTGGCAAGCCAAATTAGTAACTGCCTTTCCTTGTGAAGAAAATTATGGGCAAATGTTAAGTGACATGCTGGCTAAGCGCATCCGATTTGGTAATTCATTAGAGACTTATTATTATGATTTAACTGCGCTGATAAATAGATGTGGTATAGAAGGCAGACGGGCTGTAGAATGTGTCTTACACGGGATAGATGATCGATCTGTACGGCTAGGGGCAGAGGCGGTCCAGTACGATAGTCCTGAGAAGTTACTTGCATACTTAAGGAATGCTAGGAACGTCCGGCCTCCCAATGAACGTAAACAAATCAAAGGACAAACGTATACTAATAAACAAACCCCTGACTCCCAGTCCAATCCAGTAGCTAGGGGTCCCCGCTGCTTCAACTGCAAGCAGGAGGGCCACACAATTCATCAATGCTCTCAACCAATAAAAAAATGTAGTAAATGCCAAAAACACGGGCACAATGCTGAACAATGTTTTTCTAAGCAACCTCTGCCCTCAGACAAAAGCGTGTTGGCCGTCAAGGGACTGTAATTTTGGTGACAAATATCACAAAGTTATTGAAATTAACTGCCTTCCTTTTGAAGCGTTTATAGACTTCGGAAGCGAGTGTTGCATGGTACGGCAGTCGGATTTTTATAAATTAGGCTGTAATTCCGATAAACATGAGCTTCCTACGCTTAGAGGATTTGGAAACTCTGCTGTCAGAGCACTAGGAAAACGTCTTGTCCATGTAGTGATCGATAAAATTTAAGCTGACGTGGATTTGTTTATCGTACCAGATGAAGTAATGCAAGTGCCAGTCATGATAGGATAATCCTTTACGGAGCAACCCCACGTTGCCGTTTATAAGACGAGTGATGCATTACAGAAACTGCAGATCAATTGCGATGTGAAGAATGACCCCAAGGTCAATTTCTTCGTAATGGCAGATACCGCCGTATCTGGAGTATCTGTGATCGACATTTACACAGAACTTGTAACGTCAGGCGAAATGTACATCGAAGGAGGACTGCGTCTTGTTTCAGATGTAAGGTTCTCTGTGCCTTCAGGCCTATTCACTATAAGCAAAGGGGTTGGTAAAATTGTGGTTAGTATCCCCAATAACGAAGTCGTTAAGTTATCAAAGGGTTATAAGATAGCACGCGGCCATCAAGCTAAAGAGGACGGAACAACATGCAATCGAATCATGCGAGTTTTTAATGACAAAAAGAACACTTCTCTTTTAACGGATGCTGAAGTTCGTATCGGTGATGAAGTGCATCCCGAGCAGAGGAAGCAGTTGCTATCTCTTCTTAACAGATATAGTTACTGCTTCGCTTCCAATCTATCTGAGCTGGGTACCACGTCTGCAGGTGAAATGTCGATAAGTCTAAGTGACGATACGCCCGTAGTCTAAAGGCCGTACAGGTTAGCAATCAAAGAAAAGGAAGTGGTAAGAGACATGGTTTCAGAACTACTGGAGACTGGGATAGTTCAACCCAGCACCTCACCCTAAGCAAGTCCTATTGTGCTAGTAAGAAAAAAGACAGGAGAGTATCGGTTATGCATTGACTACCACGCCCTTAATAAAAAGACTGTTAAAGAGAACTACCCCATGCCATGGATGGACGACCAACTGGATTTATTAGCTGGGCATCGATTTTACGCCACGCTCGATTTGGCATCGGGTTATTACCAAATTCCTATTCGTGAACATGACAGATTTAAAACAGCCTTTGTGACGCCAGATGGGCATTTTGAGTTCACAAGGATGCCCTTTGGATTAGCAAATTCCCTTGCAAACTTTCAACGTCTCATGAACTAGGTGCTACGCTCAGCTCGGTACAAAGAAGCTTTAGCTTATTTGGACGATGTGATCATTCCAGCAAGGGACTTTGCTGAGGGATTATCTAGGTTAGAAAACGTCCTTAAACTATTTTCTGAAGCAGGTCTAACTCTTAAACTCTCAAAATGCTTGTTTTTTTGTCACACTGTAGAAAATCTTGGGTTTGAGATAACAAAAGATGGCATTCGGCCCGGATCAAAGAAGATAGAAGCTATAGAGAAATTCCCAGTACCTCAGAATCAACACAATGTGTGGCAGTTCATCGGGCTAGCGAGTTTTTTTCGAAGATTTGAATTCACCTTCTGAAGAAGGATGTTGTTTGGGTCTGGGGGTCGGATCAAGAAAATGCTTTTAAAGATCTTCAAATTGATAGAGAAACCTACTTTGGCGCTGTACAACCCACTGGCAGATACTGAACTCCACACAGACGCATGCAAGATTGGTGTGGCTGGCATATTAATGCAGCGTAATGATGCTGGTGCGCTTAGGCCTGTCGCCTATTTTAGCCGTCAAACCACCCCTGAAGAACAAAATTACACCTCCTACGATCTAGAGACACTTGCGGTCGTAACCTCTCTTCAAAAGTTTCGAGTTTACCTTATTGTGCTAAAATTCAAAATTGTAACAGACTGCAACTCGTTACGGGCGACGTTTCAAAAGAGAGACATGTTACCGCGTGTGGCCAGATGGTGGGAGTAAATGCAGGAATATAACTTCGACATAGAGTACCGAGCAGGCGCATCTATGGCTCACGTAGATGCTCTCAGCCGAAATCCCATCCCTTTAGATTCTCGTGTTATGGACGTTAGAATTGTTGGTAATGAGGATTGGCTCACGACAGTACAAAACGCCGATGCAGAGATACAGCGGATCATTACGACTCTCAAAGATCCGAATCTTGGCGATGTCGTAGACATTAAAACCAATTATAAAATCAAGGGAAACAAACTGTTTAGGGTGACTTCGGATGGTGATAGGTGGGTCGTACCCAAAGGAGTCCGATGGCAGGTGGTTAAGATGAACCACGACGATATTGGACACTTTTCAGTAGACAAGACGTTGGAGAAAATCAAATCTTCGTACTGGTTTTCCAAAATGCGACATTTCGTTAAGAAATACGTTACCTCTTGTCTTGAATGTGCCTATTCGAAGACCTCGGGGGGCAAAAAGCCAGGTTATCTTCAACCTATTGAAAAGGTTGATGTACCTTTTGACACTCTACGCATTGACCATGTCGGTCCGTTTGTCCGGAGCAGCAGGGGAAACACGCATATTCTCGTGATAATTGATGCTTACACAAAATATATTTACCTTAAAGCGGTACGAAATACTAAGTCATCTTCAAGCATCAAGGTCATCAATGATTATATTGGCATATTTGTTGTACCCCGTAGGCTGATTTCTGACAGAGGGACTTCTTTCACCAGTACTTCTTTCAAAAAGTTTATGGAAGAAAAGGGAATTAAACATGTGCTTAATGCCGTTGCTACTCCCCGGGCCAACGGTCAGGTAGAACGGTACAACAAAGTTATTGTTGATGCGTTGACGGCGAAGTCAATTGGTACGTCTGATAGTAAATGGGATGACCACCTGCCTGACATTCAGTGGGGTATAAACAACACTTTTAACAGAGGCATTAATCGAACTCCATCTGAATTGCTTTTTGGAATCAGGCCACCCGGTTCCAGCGATATTAAGTTACTGGCGGAACTGTCCGATACGGCTATCATAAACAAGTCACTAGACCAAGATCGAGCGGATATGCGCCAAGAAACTAATATTTATATACAAAGTAATCAACAAAATCAGAAAAAAACATTTGATAAACGACGTTGCGAGCCCTACAAATTCAAAGTTGGCGATCTAGTAAGCGTGGAACGGCAAGTACCCGCAACCGGGCAAAGCAAAAAGCTCATACCAAAATTCCAAGGTCCTTACAAGATCTCCGTAATACTCGATTATGACCGATTTCAAGTAGAACACACTCCATTAACACAAAAGGGGGGCAGAAGGTTTTTTACCGTTGTAGCTATCGACAAGATTAAACCCTGGCTGAGTTTCAGCAGACCGCGTAATGATGATATGAAAAGCTCTAGTGATTCCACCGAGGAGGAATCATAAAATTGCCGCGTTTAACGCGATATGTTACCTCTGCGTTCGATCAAAGTGTAATTGAGTAATATAGTAAGTTATTACTTTGGACATTCCTGGTCCTTTTGATTTGTGACTCTGGACATCCCTGGTCCGGCTAAATTAGTATTTTGGACTTCCCTGGTCCTATTGATTTATGACTCTGGACATCCCTGGTGCGGCTAAATTAGTATTTTGGATATCCCTGGTCCTATTTTATTTGCCACTCTGGACATCCCTGGTCCAACTAAATTAATATTTTTGACATCCCTGGTCCTTCTATACTGTTATATTGGACATCCCTGGTTCTTCTAAATTGTTATGTTGGACACCCCTGGTCCTGCTAATGTATATTATTTAGGACACCCCTGGTCCTTAAGCACCTGATTTAAAATATGTAAGTAATGAATAATATTTTCTTGATTAAGTATAGAAATTGTATAGCATTGACTATAATATAAGGTATTGAAATACTGCATTAATTTGTAGGCATTATAAGTCATTCTAATGTTTGAGTTTGTTTGTTTATTTAAGATAATTGCTTTACATGTACGAGGTCGTACAAAAAAAAGTAGATGGCCGACTGTTATCAACAACAATTCATTACTTATTCTTTTAATTGTAATCCTTAAATTTATCTGGAAATGGTATTTGTTTACAGTATTTTATTATATAGTTTTACATAATTTATCAAATGCAAATAGTACAAACGGCAACGCATTTCCGTTTTATAAAATTATATCAACTACAATTCGATACTTATTTTATTAATGTAGTTCTAAAATTTATCTAAAAATGTCATTTGTTTACGGTATTTTATTGTATAGTTAAATATAATTTATCAAATCCAAATAGTTAAAATGGCACCGCATTTCCGTTTTATAAAATTAAACACACTTCCGGAACAAAAGACGAGGCATGCGGCGCCATTTTTGCCGGCATTCGTATTCTTTTCGTCTGCCGAGTTGGTTACTTCTCTGAAGACTTTGCTGTGATTTCAAGACTAGTGGAAGCTAATTTCTGTATCGTCTCATAAAGCAAAATACAGCATTTCAAGAGTGAGTATTGTCCAAAGTTTCATTTTACAAACCCAGTAAACCCTGTTAGTCAACATGTTGTTTGAAGATATGGGGTAACTTTTTTTATAAACCAAAGGATTTCATCATTGCTTAACGGTTAAAAATTATAAAAAGGCGTTATTTAGGCTGTAACAGAACCTTGCCGTTCACCCTGTATAAAGCTGGATGTCATAATCTGGATGTTATAACAGAAATTATAAATAGTTCGATAACTACATCTACCGTCCCCGCTCTTTGTAAAGTCGCTAGCGTCACCCCGATACCCAAAATCAGAAACCTAGAAAACTACGTCTTATTACCATACTCCCGTTCATATCTAAAATACTGGTTTACAATAAACTCATACAATATTGTGAAGACAACAAAATGGAAGCCGAACTGCAATCAGGATTTAGTGAAGAAAGAGGTACCATCACTGCTCTTATGGACGTGGTTGACAACATTCTTACTGCTAGGGACAAGGACAATGGGACAGCATCGGCTCTTCTAGATTTCTCCCGTACTTTTGACTGTATCAATACTATTAAAACTCACATTCTACGGATTTCAGAGATCAACAGTCGCGTGGTTTGATGACTACTTGAAAGGTCGATGTCAGCGATGGCGATAACAAAATAAACTCTCCAGTGGCTCTAAAATAAACTCAGAAAAAAACCGTCTTGAAGGGTGTGCCACAAGGTTTGATTCTGGGCCCCCTCCTACTTGAACTGTATAGTGCTGATATTGTCAAACAAATTAGAATTTGACAGTTTTACTTGTTTGTTAATGATTTACAAATTTACCATGATCAGGACAAAGCTGCTTTGAATGAGGAAGCGTATATCACCCTAGTCAAACAAGAACTGTCTTTTACTTAATGCTAATAAAACCAAGTACATGTTAGGGACATGTGGCCAAGTACATGTGGCTCAAAGTAGCAAGTCGAAGAATTAAACAATTCGTCCCACAATCCGCATTATTGGTACAATGTTATACTTGTTGAACAGGTAAAGTAAGCCAGAAATCTCGGACTTATTGAGAATAGTAGTTTAAAATTTAAGTCACATTGAGCTTGTCCGAAATATTTTTTCAGGCTTAAAGTCCTCTAAAAGATTCGCAATTTTATTGCAGTCTACTTCCGCATCATTTTATACGAATCAGTGGTCTTATTCAAACGAAATGATGACATAACACTGTACTGTTCTTTAATTAAATAATACATTGTAATTTATCTACAAAATACAATAAACCTACAACACTCCTTGATACAATAAAACAATCTATCAACAATACCAACATTAATAGTTATCGTAAAATTAATTAACAATTCAATAATAAATTCAATGTCTTCTTGTCGTTCGTTTTTATTTCAGCCCTTGCCACGCTCTGTTAAATTCACTCAAACTCACTTACTCACTCACTCACCTCACTCACTCACTCACTCACTCACTCACTCATTCACTCACTCACACTTACTTACTTAAAAACAAGCACAATCACTGTACTTCTAGGTATATCATTATATATTTCAGTTTCTTTATGTCTATTCTATGTCTATCTATCTGTACATACTATCTATCTTTATTAATATACCGTTGAGAGATGCCTGCACGGATATCAAATGGTTCCGAGTAGTTCCGATTGAAAATCATCGCTGCAGCTCTGCTGTAGCATTATATGATGTGTTGGAGCCATTCCACTTACTTAATTAACATGCGTACATCATAATTTTTTTGTACGAGTACCTATGTATTTTCTTCCAGAACTTCGTGTCGCTTTCCTGTCATAGAAACTTTCCTGTTGAAGTAATTGTGTGTTTTGTTGTGAATAAACTTTTGTCTATGTCTATTTTAGGGGATTTTTCGGGACATCACTCAGAACAACTTTAACTTTGAAACTGATAAGATCAACATCAATTTTCCCTTCTCTATACAGTTTGGGCCGGATGATCTGCTGTTTTGTATGGGAATTGAACGAGTGAAAAATAAAGTTGCTCTTACCAAATCGGTTTCATAGAGAAAGTTGTTCAGAATTATGCCCATAACAACCTCCTTAAATATGACTACACCTTTGTGTTTCATGCAAAAGACAAGATGGCTGTAATAGATGAGTAACCCAGGAGATAAGCCGGCTTCACTATGGGATTTCAATGTAATATTTATCGTATGACAAGCGTATTTATTTTAAGTCTTGAGATATAATATATACAGGATGTTGTTTTGTGAAGATATGGTTGGTTATTTACACGACACTGAAGCAAAAACAAAAATCTATTTAAAAAAAAAGTGGCCAAGTGCTAGTCGGACTCGCCAGTGGAGGGATCCGTTGTAGCAAGTAATTATGTGACTGGATGTTTGTGTTGTAACTTTGTTTTTCATAGTGTTTATTTGGATGACAAAGTTATCTTGTTTTATATCTTAAAAACTGCTTATTTAATTTTGTTCAAACTAATCTCCGTTGAAAGTGTTTATTGAGATATACAGCATATATTTTTTGTAGATTTTTCACTCTCTTACTTTAAAAGTTGGAGGGGGAGACACATATTTTTCCTTTTTTTACGGGTCTGTCTCTTTAACGATTTACTTTGAGAAAAAATATTTCAGGAATCTCAACGTCATTTTAAAGACCTGTCTATGGAAACCCCACACATATAGGTATGATGAAAAAAAAATAGGTTTCAGTTCCATGTATGATCCCTATTAATAATTAAAAATTTAAAATTTTTGTATAATAATCGTAAAGCGGTTTACAGAATACATTTATATACCAAGTTTCAACTGTGTAGTCTTAATAGTTTCTGCATAAAGTGCTGTGACATACGGACGGACGAACAGACAAACAGACTTAACGAATCTATAAGGGTTCCTTGTTTCTCTACGCAAACCTAAAAGGTCAAGGGCGAGTTGGACTCGCGAACGAAAGGTTCCGTACCACCGTACAACGGTAGGGATGGTGTGGAGTGAATAGTTTAGATTTTACATAGTAATATGTTATACAAAGTTATTGGTGCGGCGGTTACTTTCATACCCACTCTATGGACTTACCAGGTGCATTTATAAGTTTGTATGTGGTTCACAGAGGGCAAGATCGGCGTCCTTAGCGTTGTTCCGCATCCCATCTAGGAGAAGGTATAACTTCGAAAACACACCCGGGGTGTAGCTCCCGTTGGGCACAAGTTGTGGCTACTGCAATGGTTGACATCAGAATAGGATGTCAACGTAGGGCGGCGACGGACGAGTGTCGTGCTCACCAGCGGCGGCGCCCATAGGCCGAGTCAGTAAGCTTCTATTCACCTGCCAACACGCACTGGACGAGCGTGGTGGGTTTAATTGTCCACACCACTCCCCAATATGAATCCCCACAACCCAAGGCCCAGGCCCCTAGTCCCTATCTGCCAGGTGTCTCCGGAGCAGGGGCAGCTAAGAATCCTCGGGTGAAATCCAATCGTCAACGACCATGGCTATGAAAACGAATTCCGAAAACATGCTTATTAATTTAATAACGTATAATGTGAAAACCTTAAGTTCAGAGAATAGGCTATTAGAGAAATAAAATGCATTAGAATATGTAACATGGGACATTGTTGGCCTATCTGAAGTAAGGAGAGATGGCGAGGATACACTAGAACGAATAGACAACATTTTCTTCTATTCTGGGAAATCTGGAGGAGGCTAGTATACTCGGCGCCACGACTAAAGAGCTTTGTCCTTGAATGCGCAGTAGTCACTTTTCACAAGTGTTTGGCGCGGGGAAGTGAGGAGCGACGGGGGCGGTAGTCAGCGCCGGCACCTGATTCGTTGATCAGTCGCTTCCCGATGCCCGCACCGAAAGCACGTCTCGAAGCTTCTTGAGTACAGTCGCATACAATATTACCCAACGTTATCTTTCGCCCCGGTCGAAAATGCCGAAAAATAAAGTACAGACTAGGCAAGCTAGAAAAATGGTTTACGATGTGAACTGTTATATCAAAAAAGAGTCTGATGAAATACTGATGAAGAAGTCTGATGAAAAACTTAATTGTGGTTTAATTGTTACAAATTATTAGTCAGCGGGAAGAAAAGAGTGTGCAGGACTATTACTACAAGTATCTATATTCACTAGGCCCTAGTGACTAGGGGCATTCTATGCTAGGGGGTTATTTATATATAGGTTTCAACCTTGACGTTAACAAATGTTGTCAATAGAGAGTACCTATAGTTTATTTGACACAAAGTCCATTATTTACATCGGCTAATATCCCAATCAACAAAATATCAAACAGAGAAAAAATAGAAGTGAAGAAAGTCCTGAACACTCATTCCTTCACACTAACCCTAAAAACGCACTTCGGAATTATGCCGCGACTGTACACATGCGCAGTAATCCCCGCCAGTTTCTCCGAGAGCTCTTTATTCGTAGCGCCGAGTGTACGGCGTAGGCTTTTGAGGTCGCTTAACGTTGGATTAATAACATCTTAGAGTTCAAAGCCTACTCCGACCGTATTTCCGTGCTGAAACTCTGAATTACAGAAGAAAAGTACTAATTGTTGTCCAAACCTACGCCCATACGTCAGAACAAGCAGACGAGGAAATATAATATTTTCACGATCTTCATGATATAGCTTGCAATGAAAATCAGGGACATCGGACTACTTTTTCTTCTTCTTCTTCAGCACGTTCTTGTCCACTGCTAGACATATGCCTTCCCAATTAACCGCCAATTCGGCCCGCCAACGCTCTGCGGCCATTCTCTTCCTTGTCGGGCCTGCTGTACCCCTAATGACATCGGACCATGGTGCCGCAGGTCTTCCAACACTTCTCTTTCCTGTGCGGCCCCCATCTTCCGTCGTTTCTGCGACAGATGTGTCTTGCCCATTGCCATATTGGCAATTACCGTCCTATCAGCTTTACGTCACACCTGTATAAGGCGTTTATTAAAGCGCTTCATATCTGGTCTATTCGACCAAGCTTAACCACTCGAGCAAGCTGGTTTTTGTCCCGGTATTTCAACCACAGACCATCTGCAAACTCTGGACTAAATCTTAGAGAGGTACCAAGAATTTGTTCCAAGAAGTTGGGTCTCTGGGATATGAACTGGTGGGTAACCGCTCAGGACCGCAAAGAGTGGAAAAAGGGAAGAAAGGCCTTTGCCCCGCAGTGGGACACTTTGAGCTCCAAATAAAATAAATAAATAATATAAACAATGTGGTTTACAGATAAATAATGAATGGTATTTTTTTGCAATTTTTTGCAACTTCTTAAGTTATCAAAACTATTTTTTAAGTCTATAAAGAGCCCTTTTCTAGGAAACCCTACATGACTTGTTTTTTTTTTGTCATTTAACCCCTCCAATGTTTTGTAGGCAATATTTTTTCATATTAGATTTGAATTATACTGCCGTTATTAGGATAAGTATTATGCGGAAGATTTAAAAATTCTGAAATACTAAAATAAATGTAACAATAATGTTATTTTACCATTTCTTTAATCCTTTTTTTCTCCATGATTAATATCTCTATCTACTATAATCGCAGGCCAAAGTATTTGTCAAAATTAAGGAGTATCAGGGTTCCATAGTGTCGAAAAAAATACATGTGGTATTACATTGTAAAAAATACATCGTAGCTCATCACAATGTAGTTTATGCCACAATGATGTTCGTCTTCATCACATTTGATGCCCATGTTTTTATATCTTTATTTGCTTCAAGGTAGATGGCTTCTTGTATGTACTATGAAAATGTCCTTGTAATATACTAATGAACAAGTGGGATTTTGGAGAAACAAAAATATAAATATGGCGGTTCATGACTTTTTACACAAAATAATAAAAAATGTTGATATAGGTACACCTGTGACGTCTTTATTCATGGACCTTACATAGGCATTTGACTATGTGGATCACAACAACTTGTTAATAAACTAAGCAGTTATGGAAATCGAGGTAATGTACAAAACCTGGTCAAATCATACCTGAGCGAACGAACGCAATTAACACAAGTTAACATAATATGTCCAAAAACAAATACAGAGCTTGTATACAGCTCTAATATCAGAAATATTCATTACGGTGTACCTCAAGGGAGTGTACTAGGTCCCCTGTTATTTATTAAATACATTAATGATTTTCCCAAAGCCAGACATCACTCAATGGTATTATTTGCTGACGACAATACCGTAATATTTATTGGGGAAAATCTGCACAACTACCAAATCAATATAATAATAATACCAAAGAATAATACTTTGTAATTTTTAAATAAATGGCTTCAAAAAAACTTTAAATTAATCTTGACAAAACTTAATTAATGACATTTGCATTAGGGTGTAAACATGAATCGACATTAAATATAAATTTTAAGGTTAACAAATTGAACAAATAGAGACTATTCAGCTTTTAGGTTTACACATCTATCGTCACATGTCCTGGAACACGCATATCGAAAAACTACAAAAAAAAACTTAGTCAGTTTTCGTATGCCCCTGTACATGCTCGCCAAAACTGTACACGTGATTGCCGCGTAACCACGGCCACGGCTTCATTGAATCCTCCTTGAGACACGGTATAATTTTCTGGCGCATTGTGTGTGTGAAGTGTATTAGGGCAGTGTGTAAACTTGTCCCTACGCTGTAATACAGGTCATGAGACTTAACATAGGGCCTCAACACATGCATGTTTTTATTTACGTAATGAATAAACATTGTAATTTCAGTTTCAAACATTTCAACCCTATTTTAGTAAACTTAAGCTTGCCGTGTCTATTAGGTGCTTACCTATGAAATTGGCGATTTTTTCTTACAGATTCAGGAGTTCATAATTCGAGTAATTCAATAGCTATTTCCAGTTTTTTTTTATTGTTTTAAAATTAATTTCAATATTTTACATCTACTTATTAAATTTTCTTTTAGTTTTCAGTTTGATAACTAAAATGTTATCTTCAAAATCAATGCCTCCTTAATGTCATCCATTTTCATGATAATATTCGTAATATTTTTTTACAGCTGACACCTATGTAAGGACCTAATATATGTCACCGTATAGTCAAAACTGTCAGTTGATCAACTAACGGTTTTCATCTCGTAAGTTGGTCAACTATCGACAGATAGTAAACTGTAGCGTACTGCGTACTATATGACGCGGTAGTTGATTAACTGACGGTTAAAACCGTTAAATAGCAAACTGGTTTAAACTTGAATTGCAAACGAAATACCAGGGCAAACACTGCGGTAGCTTACGTGAAGACTAGAGTAGTAGACTAGACCTGAAAAGTCTTCGTGTTAGGTTGAAATGTAAGAACAAAAGAAACGTAAATTCTAAACCCTGTCGGTCTGCTTTACTATATGTCGATAGTTGATCAACTACCGCGTTAGTTTATCAACTTACGGTTTTGACTCACTTCCGGTGACATATATATGAAACGTGTGTATTTGTAAAGAGTAATCTACATCTCTATGAAACGTTAAAAAGCAAACATCGTGCAAATACACTCTGTGCAGAGCAACATAGAACTGCCTACAACGGCAAGAATATATTCAACATGTCAACCCGAATATTTAACAAGCTTCCGAAGAATGTTACAGAAACCGAGAATTTACATGCCTTTAAAATAAATTAAAAACTCCGCTCGTCAATGAAACTTTTTACTTAGTCAACGAATGCTTGAAATACTCATTTGAATAATAAATAATTGAACTATATTAAGGACTGACATTACAATCATATTTTAATCATCTATATTTTGACTAGTAATTAATTCGAGTACTAAAATATAACTTTCATACCTATGTTTATATCTTGTGAAACTAATATTAGATATTTAAGACAGCTTATGTACACTATGATACGCAAATAAAAATTATATTTCTATTTCTTTGCTAGTGCTGAAAAGAAATGATTTAATTTAATTTATACAAAAATGGAAGATGGAAGTGGGCGAGACACTTAGCAGAAAACCTTTTGAGATTCACACAACAAGTATTTTATTGCTGTTTTTGTGTAGACCTTTAGTTTTTGGTTTAGTTTAGTCTTTAGTTTTTTTTTTTAATTTCTTTGTTTTAAAGATTTTGCTATACAATTTCCTTCTTCTTTTTCTTCAGCATGTTCGTTTACACTGCTGGACATATGGCTCCCCAATTCACCGCCAATTTGTGCGATCTTCGGCCATTCTGGTTTATTTCTAACTGGCTGAACATTATTTACTTTAGCTATACAATCTGTTTATGTCCAATGTAACAAATGTAAGGGATAAATGAAACATCAAACATAGCGTCACGGCTTTTCCTATACGCGGATGCGGCATATTTTCAAAAGTCCATTTTACAAGGCAGGGGACATAGCCTATCATCGTACATAGCTGTCAAATCGTGAAACCGATTGACAACGCCATCTATGCATTTAAGCGTGTACTGTTTCGTGGCATAGATGGCTGTAGCTTCCCCCGGTCGATGACGATAGGAGATAGTTCCTAGAATAGCCGCCAATAAGTGGCGTTGTAGTCTTTACTGTTTATATATAAGCTGTAAGTCAATTAGAAAAGGTCTCTCTTTCCAAATATACACTATCGAAGCAGCACGTCTTGAAGCTTTCATTTTCTCCGCCCGTCCCGGTTCCTGCTCAACCTTCATCCACGAGTTAACATTTTGGTGACCCCGACGTGAGAAGATACTCTCACACGAATACGCTAGGAGGAGAAGCTTGGCGAATCGAGCCGAACGACAAGGGCGGAGGAAAACCGAGCGGTGAGGCGGCCATCCCGTGATTCCGATCCGACAACGCCACGTGTGACGTGCGTGGTGGATTCAACCAATTTTTCCGGCGGAGAAGGGATCCAGGTGCTACAACCGATCAGATCTTTACCTACGAGAAGATTTCAACCAAATTTAATTGGAAAATCATCGATTTACGGCGGTCGAAGACGCCACGAGGTCACTTCCGGTGGTCAAAGTCCAAAGAGGAGTCGAGAGGAGAAGAAGAGAGGCTACAAGAAGGTTTCTATTATCAAGTAAGTGGCTGGCAATTAGTTTAAAGGGCACAAATTTCGAAAATCCTTTAACCTTCTCATGACAATTTACCTATAACCTATAACTGTACATGTGGTATACCTACTCTTTCTAGTAAGTACTCATATTTAGCATTACTTTAACTTCAATATGGATTCATCAAGCTCTGACAGTAATTCTACAGTTGTATGTGATAAAAAATTAAAAACTTTAATTAAAAAACGGGGTGTAGTGAAGGGAAAATTAACCCTATTTAAAAAATATTTGTCAAAACTCGCATCTGCCTCGTTAAATGCTGATCAATTAATCGATTTAGAGTTACGAACGTCTAGAATAATAAGTGTTTTCAAAGAGTTCGAAATTATTCAAGATAGAATCGAGACGCTAAGTGAGGAGCTCGAGGAGCATTTGAAGGAGAGGGAGACCTTTGAGGACACTTATTTCGAATGTGTGTCTTTAAGCAAAGGTTATTTAGCGCAGGTTTCTAGCCCAGGAGCCTCCGCATCAACTGAAGGCAACGCCCGTGAGGTCAGCGAGCCACGTGAGCACGATTCCATTAAATATCCAGACATTAAGCTACCGTCCTATGATGGACAGGTTACGGACTGGATTGAATTTAGAGACACATTTGACGCACTTGTGAATCAAACCAGTCTAAAACCGATTCAAAAATTTAAATACCTAAAGGGTTGTTTAACAGATAGTGCACTGGAAGTTATCAGTTCATTGGAATTTGCCGAGGAAAGCCACGTCATAGCTTGGCAACTACTCTGTGAAAGATACAATAGTCCAAAAACACTCGTTTACAGCCATTTGAGAGCACTGTTTAATATTGATGCCGTTCCTAATACAGCCACAGCCCTTAGATCATTAAATGATAACATTTCTAAACATTTGCGCATTCTTAGATCCGTAAAGGTACCTACCAACGATTGGGATTTGTTAATAGTTTTTTTTCTCAGTTCCAAACTCGATAAAAAATTGCAAAACAAGTGGGAGGAAAAAATTAATTCCCGCGAATTGCCTACGTTACAGGACTTCAAGTCGTTCCTGCGAACTCAAGCTGATCTCAGAGAGGCCGTCTGCCAAGTCGAGCCCGTGAAGCCCGCGGCCCGCGAGTTTCCGCCGCGGAAGGCTAATTTGGTAACCGCGTGCCCTCCGTCCCATACCAACATAACCAACAGTAAGGTAACACCTAAAAATACCTATCGTAACCAGTGTCCGAACTGTAAGGAGGCCCATTTCATAAACCAATGTCCGAAGTTTTTGGCTCTGAATGCAGCGACACGCATTCGTGTAGTTAAACGACTGGGTCTCTGCCTAAATTGTTTAGCATCGAATCATATTCTACCTAACTGCCGCGCGAGTAGCTGCAGAACATGTAAAGGTAAGCACCATACGCTTTTACACATTAGTCATACCATCGACACAAACGAGTCGACACCGCGACAGTCGACGCTCCATAATGCGTCAGAGCCGGTGGCACTGGCGCCTGGAGAACCACAGTCGATCAATTTAATTACCAATCAACGACAGTTGAACTCTGGGGAGGGTACGAGTGCCGTCGACGACGGTACACCTCCGATGGCTCCGATGACACAAAACAGAGGTGTTATTCTGTCCACGGCCCGAGTAAAGGTAATTGACAAAAATAATAAGCCAATTATTTTGCGTGCATTGCTCGACAGTGGATCGCAGTCTAACTTTATAACCGAAAGTGCATGCAATAAATTAAATATACCCACACAGCAACTAGACCTTGAGATTATAGGATTTAACCAAAATTTAACGAAAATAAATCAGGCATGTAATTTAACCATTCACTCAACCGACGACTCATTTTCAACGAATTTATCCTGTCTAATTGTATCTCAAATATGCAAGATACCTAACCACGCGATTACCGCTCGTCAGCTCAATATACCTACACGATTCCGTTTAGCAGATGAATTGTTTCACCAAGGTGGGGATATCGACCTACTTATAGGAGCTGAGCATTTTTACCAACTACTCTGCATCGGACAACATTCCTTGGGGAACGATCTACCAATCCTTCAGAGAACGCGACTAGGATACGTAGTATCCGGCCCGTACTCGTGGAACTCAGTCAATATGCCACAACAGGTAGTATGTAACTTTGTTCAAATTGCTCAAACTCAGGCGCTTCAGACCTTTTGGAATGACGGCTGTCATACCACGCCGGCGGCGGTACCAGATCTTGAGTACATACAATGCGAAAGGGTATTCAATGAGCACTCCAGAACGTCCAGTGGTAACTTTGTGGTAACTATTCCTTTCAAGGAGCCGCCAACCGGTTTGGGCCAGTCGCGATCTGTAGTTTACAAAAGATTTAAAACATTAGAGTCAAAGTTTTCTAGAAACCCCGACTATAAGGAAAAATATGTTCAATTTATGAAGGAATTCAAAAATGCAGGACATATGGTTCAGATAAAAAATACTGAACACTGCAATTTCTTGCCTCATCATGCTGTTTTAACCCCCCACAAGGTCACGACGCCGTTAAGGGTCGTAATGGATTGCTCATTCCAAACTGACAATGGGAAATCGCTCAATGGAATTCAATACAAGGGCACAATAAACCAAGACGACTTAGTAAACATATTGCTAAGATTCAGAAAAAATAAATACGTAGTTAGTGCAGACATCGAACGTATGTACCGAATGATTTACGTCAACCCTAACCAAACACATTTGCAATGTATTCTGTGGCGCGACAATCCCACAGAACCTTTACGTACCTACTCACTCACAACCCTAAGCTTCGGGTTAAAAAGTGCACCTCATATAGCTACACGGTGCCTGCAGCAGCTCGCGCAGGAGTGTCAGGAGTCGAATCCGGAAGCAGCGGCAGCGATACGTGACAGTTTTTACATGGACGACTTCATTTTTGGAAGCAACGACGAACGACAGGTACAAGAAACAGCTGTTCGTATCCAGCAGATCCTTCAAGGAGCGAATTTTCACCTGCGAAAATGGAAATCTAATTCCGCCAACATATTGAAAACTGTGAGTAAAACCGAACCCACACACACTACCACAGCACCCACCTCACTCGCACACGATACGCATAAGGTATTAGGGCTCGCGTGGTGTAGTAAAGGTGACAATTTAATGTACCAATTAAAAATCGAACCGGTATCAAGTCCATTAACCAAACGAAAAATATTATCCCTAGCCTCAGCTATATTTGATCCCCTAGGGCTCTTAAACCCTACCTTAGTAATTGCTAAATTCATTATAAAAAAATTATGGGATAATAAATATCAGTGGGACCAAAGTTTACCAACAGATGTTACAAACGAATGGGAAAACTTCTATAAAAAGTTGTTTACACTCAATTCATTACGTATACCTAGACACGCGCTTATCAGTGAGTACATTGCGTTAGAACTGCACGGGTTCTCGGATAGCTCATTAAAGGCATTCGGGTGCGCTATTTATTTACGCACTAAAAATACTCACGGACAAATTTTAACGCAATTATTATGCTCTAAAACAAGGGTGGCGCGTAAAGAAACTATACCGAAACTTGAACTTAGAGCAATGTTGCTACTTGCACAGCTGTTTAAAAAGGTAAATAATGCTTTAAAGTGTAACTTTACGAAAATAAACCTATGGTGTGATTCAAATGTAGCTTTGGCTTGGGCAAAATCACAACAACCAAATAATCTTGATTGTTTTGTAAAAAATCGAGTAATCGAAATACAAAGTTTAACTAATACCAATGATTGGCACTGGGTTTCGTCGAATGACAATCCTGCTGATCTCTTGACGAGGGGCTTACAGGCAGATAAGTTGCTCGATTGCGCCCTCTGGTGGGAAGGACCTTCGTGGTTAGGTAAACATAGTGACGAGTGGCCTTCCAATCGTACCTTCACCCCAGTGACACCATTGACAGGTAGTTCTGTACTGACCGAATCTCATTGTAATATTTGTAATATCACTGCGACTGTTCAATCAAACCCATTCATGGATAATCTATTTCAAAGATGGTCAGACGTAAACAAACTTGTCAATTGTGTTGCGTTTATTTTGAGATTTGCGAACAATTGTTTAAATCGAAACAAAAAACTTACCGGACCGCTCTCAGTAACTGAACTGGAGTCTGCATTAAATAAATTAATCGAAATTTCACAAGTTCAAATGTTTCCAACCGAATATAACTTACTCCAAAATAATAAACCATTATTAAAATCATCAAACCTATTGTCTTTAAACCCTTTTATGGAAAACAAACTAATGAGGGTAGGTGGCCGATTAGGTTTATCAGCTTACGACCATAACAAAAAACACCCGATTATCCTATCACATAAACATATATTAACCAAACTCATTATGAGTGACCTTCACGTGAGACTGCTGCACGCCGGGCCCCAGCTGTTGCTGTCGTCGGTCCGGGAACGATTTTGGCCGATAAACGGTAAGAGTATAGCAAATAAAATAGTCGAAAAATGCGTGACCTGCTTCAGAGCCAAACCAAGGTCACAGACTCCGATTATGGGTAACTTGCCACCGACACGTGTTACCCCCGCTCTCCCCTTTCTGTTTACAATGTTGGACTATGGTGGCCCTTACACGGTCAGGGACAAGAGGGGACGCGGATACAAAACCTATAAATGCTATATAGCTATTTTTACTTGTATGACAACGAAGGCAGTTCACATAGAATTGATTTCAGGGTTACAAACGGCGGCATTTATGTCAGCATTTCGACGGTTTATTGCCCGACGAGGTATACCAAGGGAAGTTCTAACAGACAATTCTACGACCTTCCATGGCGCCTGTAACGAGTTGACAGAGCTTTACGATTTTTTAAATATCCATTCCAATGACTTGATAACTCATTGTGCGAAGGAAAGAATTCAATGGAAATTCCTTCCGCCCTATGCTCCCCATATGGGAGGACTCCATGAGTCAGCTATTAGACGATGTAAGTTTCATTTAAAGCGAGTACTAGGCAAAGCACTATTAACCTATGAAGAATTTTTTTCAATTACTGTTCAGGTTGAAGGAATTTTGAACTCTAAACCGTTATGCCCAATTCCAAATTCGAATACAGATGAAATTACATGTCTTACGCCAGCCCACTTCTTGATAGGTAGGACTCCTAATTCTATGCCAGACTACGACTACAAAGATGTACCTATAAACCGACTCACCTTGTACCAACAATTACAGCAGCTCCAACAGAACTTCTGGACTTCCTGGTCAAGGGACTACATAGGACTATTACAGGAACGAACAAAATGGAGAAGTTCCAAAGGTCCAGGTCTTCGCGCGGGGACCGTGGTGCTGGTGCGGGAGGAGCGTCTGCCGCCCTGCCTCTGGAGGATGGGGCGCATCATCAGCTGCTGCCATGGTCGAGACGGCGTCGCGCGGGTGGCCGAGATCCAGACAGCAAGAGGCATAATCAAGCGGTCCTTTAATAATATCTGTCCGCTACCGATCGACGCGATAGACGTATAAATAAGTAGAATATTACATACCTAACTATTTAAGTTTAGCATATACCTATCTAATGTTACTTAGTTTCCTAATTGTAATTAAAACATTTTTGCATGGCGTTTTACTTACCTAAACTTTAAGTTAAATGACAAAATGTTTGGTACTTGATCACTATCAATCTACCTAGTTTATTCGTAAAACCCTACCTCTTTAACTCATTATATGTTGTAAACAAATATAAGTACCAAACAGTTTGTAATTATGCTTCTTCCAACATAAAAATGATTGTAACAACGGTCATAGTTACCTACATTAAGTTATTGACAGTCATGTGTTGAAAGAAGTTTAATAAAAATCTGCTTTGCCGGTCAGAGATAACGCATACGCAGGTAGCAACTGCAGTTGTGTCCTTTCTGAACGGTATGACAGATTACAGCTCCTCGCCGGGGGACGCCTGGGAGCATGTCAAATCGTGAAACCGATTGACAACGCCATCTATGCATTTAAGCGTGTACTGTTTCGTGGCATAGATGGCTGTAGCTTCCCCCGGTCGATGACGATAGGAGATAGTTCCTAGAATAGCCGCCAATAAGTGGCGTTGTAGTCTTTACTGTTTATATATAAGCTGTAAGTCAATTAGAAAAGGTCTCTCTTTCCTTCAAATGCTCCTCGAGCTCCTCACTTAGCGTCTCGATTCTATCTTGAATAATTTCGAACTCTTTGAAAACACTTATTATTCTAGACGTTCGTAACTCTAAATCGATTAATTGATCAGCATTTAACGAGGCAGATGCGAGTTTTGACAAATATTTTTTAAATAGGGTTAATATGGATATATTAAAGTTTTCACCATAAAAACGTCCGCATAAGGTATGAATGAATTAATATCTCCGAAAATTACTGGGTGACCGACCGTTTTCTGGTAAGTCTACCAGTTAATTCGTGGGTACCATTGTAAGCGCTTAAGCTGCCACTCATCTGTAATTATCGCTGTTGGAGGACACCCGCTTTCGTAAGTCCAACTGTTACATTTCGCAGAATTCTTACGACAAATTTATTTTAGTCCCGAGAAAGAACGAGGAATTTGTTACCGGCTCATGTGGTGGTTGCAAAGAGTTTTATTACCAAGAAATTAGTTTTGGGATAGACAGTGCCTCTGCTATCTGTTATAAAAAACTGGTGACGCTATGTGTATTTGTTTTTGAAATGAATTTTTTGAGTTAATCACTTCAGGAAAGCGTAGAAATGAAGCGATATGAAACCTCAAAATACATGATTTCTTAGAAACAATTCTATTTCTCTTCATGTTTACTCCCCCTTAACACGTATGTAGCGTATTCTGAACTTGGCGCATAGCTCAATATACGGTGCAATAATTTATCATACTGTCTTCATATTTTTAAACTTGCAACACTTCTCGAATGAAAGTGTGGAATGTGTTTTAAAGTTACTTTACACTTTGATTTACACCAAAACAACATACAAACAATATTCACGTTTTTTTTTTTCGAAGGATACATACATTGCTAGATAAAAGAACGTCCACTTGCTACGATATAGGAATACATCTCTCACTTCTATATTGTTGAATCTGTAAGTTTCTTCTTACATGTTCGTCGGTTACATACCTACTTCTGATGGGGACGTTTCTGGACGTCCCGTCATAGTTACCAAAACAAGTTCATTGTTTGCCAACCACATTCTTGCACGTGTGGTGCGGACGCTCGAGATCAGCACGTTTGACACTGCGTTAGGAGCACGGGCAGGCTTTCTCGGCACTCCTCTATTAATGACTTAAGCGGGCTCTCGTCACAGCAAATGTGCCTTGAGCCCGCGGAACCTTGTCGTACCGATGGGAAGCGTCCGGATGGCCAGACCATGATACGTTGGGAGAGGGGCCGTTAATTGCTGTGGGATGCCACGTGTGTCTGCACTTTCGCCCCCTCACACTC
This sequence comes from Argyresthia goedartella, assembly GCA_949825045.1. Lineage (NCBI taxonomy): Eukaryota > Metazoa > Arthropoda > Insecta > Lepidoptera > Argyresthiidae > Argyresthia > Argyresthia goedartella. Next base: position 7,628,266 of record OX463812.1, on the reverse strand, counting down.
AGCGTCTACCGTGTCCACCACCGGAGCCACCGTGGAAGAGGCCGCGAGTTTGAAGACCCAAAAGTATTCAGTGATTTTAGGCTACTTCTTTTTCTTTCCGCTCGCTCTGGAAACCATTGGGGTCTAGGGGGTGCAGGGGAAGGCTTTTGTTAGTGAGATAGGACGACGCTTGGGGGACCGGGGTTATGACCATCGCTCTGGGTCATATCTTATGCAGAGGATCTCCCTTGCAGTGCAGCGTGGCAACGCGGCATGTTTGGGGACCTTTGCGTCTGATATTTTCTTAGTTTTAAGTGAATTTTGACTTTTTGATTTATATTTTATTAATTATTTAGTTTTAGACAATTTTTGTTTGTAATATTTCTTTAAATGACCTTTTGCTTTATTTGAATAAATTTAATTCATTTGATTGAAACGGTTAATACAACATATGCTACTCTCTGTTAAAGGTAGATATTTGATTGATAGTTAATAAGCGAGCAATGGAGTGCAGTATCCTCAGTATTCACAGAACATACCGCGTAAGGAACACCACGCTGCGCTATTTAACTGGCATCACTGCTGTGGGTGCAAAGGCTTTTTTTTTGTTGAAGGGGAAAAAAATTGAATTACCCATGCCCAGGAGTCAGACCTCCCTGCTATGTCCGGGTCCCCACATATTGAGCGGGCATCAGCTCATGTGGTATACGGACTAAATATAACCCCTTGTGTTTTACAGTGATCGATATTCGATTTAACTGTGAGCCATGGCCTCGGTATATGCTGAAGTCTTTCACCTGAGATTTGCCCTCTTGGGCGATATATATGGGAGGACGGGTGCACAGACTGCCAAGCTAAAGTGGGATTAGACTGGCCACATAAGTCGTATGCACCCAGACGGATGGACAAAAATGGCCGGCGTAGGGGCAGGCTTAAACGGAGATGGTGGGACGACCCCGACAGGTTTCTGCCGGGTTGGCCGGAGGGTGGTACAGATCAGGGAAGGGAAGAAGTACAAAAAGGGGGAGGCCTTTGGCCAGTAGTGGGAATCCGTAATGGCTACATAAAAAACGATTTAATAAACAACAAAGTGTACTCACAATTCGTGTCCATAAAAAAAAAATCTATTAAATACACCACAATGAATGAACAAGCCCGGAATTCTTGCCGTTCGTCGTAAATTTCGTCGTCTTTCGGACTTTTATTGGGTTCAAGATAGATGTTTCTTTATTGGCGTGAGCACAATGTATTACTGGTTCACTCTCGTTGTGACGATGTTAAAGATCTCCCACAGGTAACATCGGAATATCGACCCTCACACACATCACATCTATAGATTTATCACATAAATATATGCTTAACTAACTCTATAAAATATAGCAGTTTACTTTACTTTGGAATTGAAATTCACATAAGTTTATTCTATAATCTCGCGTTTACAATTCTCACATCTCATAAGTACATAATACTATACTAGTTTTAGCAATTTGGGAGAATGGACAGCTTAGCAGTCATTATACATATGTAAAGGCAAAGGTTTAAGGTAAGCTCTAATTTCTCTCAAATTGCTAAAACTAGTATCATATTAATAGTTAGGCTAATTGGTAGGTACATTACAGCTTTACGCCACATTTTCTCCTAATTTAAGCTATTTAAAATTTCCAAGAATATTAATGCCTTGCTTCGTAAACTTAAATATTTGCTTTATTTTATATATGCTGTCCCTAATTTGCATATATATCCTACTAATTTGGATTTTCTAAATGCGTAAACATACAGTATCTTCATCAATAGACTCTCCATTATGTTTATTACAACTAAAGGCTCAAAGGCCGTGGTCCGACTACTCTTGTTTGAAGTCTTAGTACACCCCCGGTGGTCTGACCATTGTCTACAATAATGCCCATTGTCTACGTCAGTGACAATGACGCGACGACGGCGGTGAACTTTATGGACTCTGTCCGACATTCCGACGATATCATCAAGTCGACGGGACCTCATTGGATGCGGTGGACAGGACCACGTGGATTAGCGCCACAAAGAAGAAGCATCTGCCTAGCAGTGAGGTGATGTGGGGTGAGCATGTCGATAGGGAACCTTACGGTCTTACTACAAAAAATAAACATCTGTTTATGACAAACTTGTGAACAAAAATGTACTAAATTTGACGTTTGTTTAAAGCAAGGCTGGCCAATAGATTTTCCAGGTGAGCCGAATTTCTTAGAGTGTGGTGGCGCCGGGCCACCACTTCTAATATATTCATAAGGAAATTTATGCACAAAAAAATGGTCAAGTGTGGGTCCGTACCATCGTAAAAGATAAACAAAAAAAACATAAACAAAAAAAATGTTGAACTTGGTTTGGTACCAGTCCCTAAAGACCGCGGATCCGACTTCAAACGAATTATGCCATAAATATTGGTAAGAGGAGCCGCGAAATTTTCGAAATGCTTTTGATTCGCAAGCATAATAAAAAACGTATGTATGGGGAACTGTCATTACTTGTTGCTGTAGCAGCATCAGAAAAACAGTCATACGGTCCCGTTCGGCAACCTAAGGATACGGAACCTTAAAAAGGCAAAATGTTCTAGCCGGCCGACCGGAGAGCTGGCGGGCAAATTCAAATGGGTTTGGCCAGCCTTGGTTTAGAGGGTCTATGTTGAATACTTTTTTGTGGTAAGACGTTAATAGTTCTTACATAACCATTCGGACCACGGCTAAGGTAGCAATCAAGGAGTTCATTAAGCTGCCCGGTGTCCTAAGTAAATATACAGAATTACCAGCACATCGGGGACAAACATGGGACAGTGGACAGTGAGTTAACATCTTGGAACGAATACATTTTGATCAGCAGCTGACAGTAAATAATGCACTACGGGCTTGCAAGAGATTATCGGCTAGTTCCGGCTTTGCGGAGTCGTCGGGGTTACTACCGAAATGGCGGTTCAATAACACCGACGCGACGACGACGGTCAACTTTCGGTACCTATCCACTGAACTTTGAACTTAAACTTTATTTGTTTTTACAATATTAAGCTTGATTAGTATTACAATTACAAATCAATTTGTTTCGCTAATAGGTACAGTGGTTTGTTGGCCCCGAACTAGGTATTTCAGATTTACAAGTATAACAGGAACTCAATGTGAGCGGAAGCTAGCTATGTGATACAATAATGCTTGTGGTATCTGTAGTAATCTTATTATGCGGAATTAATTGACTAATTATTATTATTATCATCATATTTTTTTGTAATTCCTATCCCTTGGAGATTGTTGGTGAATCTTAGTGTAGATTGTTGGGACCTTAGTAAGTTCTACTTGTTTAGGCACAACCGATAGCTCTTAACTGATAAATGAGGTTCCTGGGGTCCTGGTAGTAGAAGTCAAGCAAGATGGATGACAATGTGTTCTGAACAGATTCCTATGCAACCTCAATATCGTGGATATTTTTGGGTACTCTTTCGACAATCGACGTTATAGATAATTGAATGATAGGCAACACTTAGCATTATACTATTACAATGCACCACCAGCCTTTATTGTAATCGAACAATGTAGGTCGAACATGTGTAGATGTAAATGGAAACGATTGGCTATAGATAACCGAAAGCTGATCTAAAGCTAGATTTATTCATTCTAGTGGAAACTTTTGCAGATTTACAGATAGAAAATCAAATCGCAGAAATTGAATTGATATTTTTGATTTATTAGTGCCCACACGCACCGTTAGGCTTGTCAGTATGAAATCGCAAATTTATACTCCTATGCTCATATGTACACGTTGACTTACAGTTACAGGTGCTACTACGAGTAGTTACATTGTATCGTTCTTATTTGTGATGTCATAGGGACTGTGATACGAATAATAGTGTATCTTTAAAGCCGTTGTACCCACCGTGTATATTTTCTGTAAGTGTGTATCTGTCATCGTAGATGGTTAATAAACTAAAGTTTTTTCTTGTTAGTTGGTCAGCTATCGACAGATAGTAAATTGTAGCATACTGCTTACTCTATGACGGGTTAGTTGATAAACTAACGGTTAAAACCGTTAAATCGTAAACTGGCTTTAAACTTGAATTGAAAACGAAATACCAGAGCAAACACTGCGGTAGCTTAGGTGAAGAGTAGAGAGGGCCAGCGCAGCGAAGCCCCCGAATAGTCTTCGTGTTAGGTTGACATGTAATAACAAAAGAATCATAAATTCTAAACCCTGTCGGTCTGGCTTACTATCTGTCGATAGTTGATCAACTAACGCGTTAGTTTATCAACTAACGGTTTTGACTATCTTACGGTGACATATCTACTGCTACCTATTGATACAGTACCCAGTCGATAGACAGTATATATAAACATAAACATAAACATAAGAAATAAATGAAGAATGATGACTATGACCATGTAAGTAAACGATTCTGAGTAATTATAGTATCACAGAAATGGTCCCTAATTGATGTAGGTTTAATACATACGACAAATGATTTTTATTTAAATATTTAATAGCACATTGACAGTCGATATTTTGGCTTTATGCGGACGGAGATTAAATGATTCCGCCCAATCGCAACGGTATCATTCTGATCGGAAAATGCTCATAATTTAATATTTTATTTCTCTTGCGTGTATAAAATACAAAAGAGTTTTATGGAAGTTTATTTATGTTTCTTAATTTAAAGCATAGACCTTTCTTTTAGTTTGAATCGTTAATTTTATTTTGTTTGTAACGTACTACCTCTTTGACTATATTGGCTACTGGCGGATTAGCCAGATTAAAAGTACAACTATAGAAATTCGGAAATTCGGATCTGGAATCTCGTCTGGCAGCTGATTGTTTTTTTTTGAGGCAGACATTGTTTGAGCTCTGTAACGTGAGGTTGTATCTTCTGCATCAATAATTTTTAAGTCACGCCTTTAGTTGCGGCGTTGGGCTAGTCCCTTTAATACTGTAATGGAGCTGAATGTTTAGTTGCTGTAAAGTGCAGCAGTTGTTATGAAACTTCCCTACTATCCCCAATCCATGGGTAAGCATTGGTTCGTAGTTAGTCTTTCTTATTTTCGTGTATTTTATACTCTCTATGTATTTCCCTTTTCTATACAGTGTCTATTGAACTGCGGCACTCTTAGATCCTAATTACCCTAGGGCCCTCGTCGGAAGTCTCCGTGTGGGGAGCCGTCGCCTGATAGCTGGGCGCTGTAGCGCTTTTGTATTCCTATCATTCACACTGGTCTCTTTCCAGGGTTCTACGCCGAGGAGTAATATCCTCCTGGCGCTAACGTAGCTCTGAATCGGTTCCACGCCGAGGAGTAATATCCTCCTGGCGCTAACGGAGCTCTGAATCGGTTCCACGCTGAGGAGTAATATCCTCCTGGCGCTAACGGAGCTCTGAATCGGTTCCACGCCGAGGAATAATATCCTCCTGGCGCTAACCGCATAATCACTTGTTGACGTCTGGAGAAGTGGACCAGTTGGATTGAGTCTACCAAGGAGCTGAAGTCTACAAATTCCCGGCGAGTCCCTATCCAGCGTTTCAACTATATCACCAATATTCGACTCACGACCCTGTGATTAATAAATAAATGTATCTTGAGCCTGCCAACAATCTCTTTTGGTCAGGTTAGAGTCTCACGGTTTCATGTTTACTTCCATTCCATCTTTTTTATCCACTCAATACAGTCCTATTTTTTACACTATTTTATCTTTCATTTTATAAGTAATTTAGTATTTCTTCATGGTGACGAAACCAGTTCATCATACATTTTGCCGTGTACATTTACAATAAATTTACAGTTTTACCATACATTGAATTAAAGTGCAGTTTTATACATTATACATCGTCATTATACAATGGAGAAAGAAAGTGGTGACAGTCAGGCCAAAGTTTGCCCGAGTCAGTTGCGGCAGCAGAGGGGAGCTGGCAGGGAACACTGGGATGCGATCTTGATCTGTATAATTACCCGCAAACTAGATGTTTTGACCAACAGGTTATTTTATATAGAAGGGGATATCCATGAGATGCCCACTGTGGACTCACTGCTAAGGTTTTTGGAAAAAAGGGACAGTTGTCCTGGAGTCCAGCCCGTCCACAAGTACAGGTACATACCATCATACAAATAATACAGAAAGGCTTGCCAAGAGCAAGTCTTTGTCATGCTGTGAGCAAAGCAGCGATACATAATACAATTGATACATCAATACAGAGTACAAAGGACAATTTATGTTCCCTATGCTCACGCTCGAGTCACAGGCTATATAATTGCCCACTGTTTAATACAATGTCCGTGCAGGACGGAGTCAAATTTGTCAACGAAAATGGACTTTACGCTACATGCTTGAACAAGCACATACAAAAGTGTAGGTATGCATTCCTATGCAGTGTTTGTAAAAGCACCACGCATAACTCATTATTACACGTTGTTAATTGTAATGCACCACAGGAGCAGCCCGGCAAGCAGCAAAACCCTTCGTCGGAGCTAGCGGCCATGGCCACTATTGATACATCTACAAGCCGTCATAGCACTAAGCGCAACGGTGGCGACGGTGACGTTTTACTACCCACAGTCAAGGTAATTGTCAAGGATATGCATAACAATAGGCTTGTAGTCCGGGCCTTGGTATATTCTGGTAGTCAAACCTCTTTTTGTACCCAGTCATTAGTACAAAGGCTAGGTGTCTCGACGTTCGAATCCGACAAGCGAATTATGACTATGTGGAATAATACAAACAAGGTAAACAAGGCTGTAAACCTCTGTTTTGAATCATTGCATGAGGACTACAAACTGCATGCGACATTCTCGATAGTTGAAACGATCACAACTATGTTGCCGCAAAATAAAGTCGACTTGAACAAATTCGTAATGTCTGATAACATTGTGCTCTCGGATGATGAATTTCACACTCCAGGTGAGGTGATGATGCTACTGTCAGCCAGTATCTTTGCTAAAATTCTGCGTGATGGTAAGGTCGAGGAAGGCCCAATGGATCCGGTTTTAGTCAACACCCATTTCGGCTACATGGTATCAGGCGAGCATGCTCCAACTTATAAGACTAATTTGTCGGTTTCTATGCAAGTTGCGGAGTGTAGCGATTTAGATGCGAGCATTCGTCGGTTCTGGGAATCGGAAAAGATTCCTCAAATATTTAATGAGTCCCTGCAGGAACACGAGATGTCGGAGAAGATCTTCAGCGAGTCAGTCTCATTACGCAACAATAGGTATGAGGTAGATATACCACTAAAGGTTCCATTAGATTCGATTTCTAATGATGATTCATTTCCATTGGCATTGCAAAGGTTTTATAACCTGGAAAAACGTTTCAATTGTGATTCGGAATATCACAAGTTATACAAAGATTTTATAAATGAATATATTGATCTCGGTCATGCAAAGGTTATTGACCTCAAGACATGCAGTCAAGAGGAGTATCCAAAAATGTTCTTGCCGCATCACGGGGTTCTGGGACCTGAAAAGAAAACTAACAAGCTTAGAGTAGTAGTTGACGGCAGTGCTAAAGGTAAAAGTTCATATAAAGATAAAGATAAAGATAAAGACTTTTATTTGCGATAGATATGGTTATACAAAGGTGGTACTATATAGTTTCAGTCAGATACAAACATCCAGCTAATTAAATAGCCTAAATGATGTTCTATGTAATGGTGCTGTGGTTCAGAGTCAGTTGTTTGAGATCTTACTTTCATTCAGGTCGTATAACTTCGTGTTTTATGTGATATCCGTCACATATACAGGCAAATAGTTATTTCTGAAAAGTATAGGGTGCTGCAGAACATTCTTTGGCGCGATAGTAGAAATGAGCCGCTGAAATGTTTACAATTACAAACGGTAACCTACGGGCTGAAAAGTTTAGCTTTCTTAGCTACACGCTGTCTGACCGAGTTAGCTAGGACTCATCAGGCCTCGCACCCGAGAGCCGCTCGGGCGCTGTAACATAATACATATGTTGATGATGTGCTTGTCGGCGCGGAATTTATTCCTGAAGCTATTCCGCTGAAGGAAGAGCTGGTAGATTTATTGAGCATGGCCAGTCTTGATCTTCATAAGTGGTGCGCAAACAATCTCGAGATTCTTCATGACATCCCGCAAGAAAAACGTAGCTTCGATGCGGTTGATCTAAATCGCGAATCTGTTACAATTAAAACACTTGGTCTCGTATATGAAGTCAAGACTGACTAATTTAGGTTTGAGAAGCCGACAGAAAAGTTAGAATCTCCAACAAAGAGAAAGGTTTTGAGTTTCGTGAGTAAATTCTTTGATCCATTGGGGCTCATATCGCCCATTCTCGTGAACGCCAAGCTTGTCTTACAGAAACTCTGGCTCAGCAATCTAGAGTGGGACTCCGCTCTGCCGCCAGAAATGCACGATTTGTGGCATAAATTTCATGAGTTGATTAATATGCCCACAATTTGCGTTCCACGTAACGTAAATCTATCCAAGGCCAGTGTTATGCATCTTATAGGGTACTGTGATGCGTCTACCGTCGCCTACGGTTGTTGCTAGTATATACGAGTTAAGATCGATGGTCAGTATCTTACACAGTTGCTGTGCGCCCGTTCCCGCATAGCTCCCATGCAGGGGGCGCTCACTATACCTAAATTAGAGCTTAATAGTGCCTTGTTGTTGTCAAAGCTTACCAAGGTTGTAAAAAGGGTATTTCCTCAAATTAATGATTGTATTTTACATACTGATTCCCAAATAGTGTTAGGTAGGCTTAATACAAATTCTGTTAAGCTTCCAGCCTATGTTGGTAATCGTGTTAACGAAATTTGTAGGAACGTTGGTTCAGAAGGCTGGAGACATGTCCCTGGGACGCACAATCCTGCCGATATCATTTCGCGAGGCACCACTCCAGAGGGCTTGCGAAATAATAATCTTTGGTGGCATGGTCCAGGCTTCTTACCAGACAATCGCTGCACGCTTATAAATAACGTAGAACAATCTACGCCTGTCGTTAATTTATTTGTCGAGAATCAGGAGGTTAATTTTGAATCCAATAATTTTAATATCAATTTGGTTTATTTAATTTAATGGAGCAATTTCAAAAATTTGTGTTATGCCAAAAGATTCATGATGTTTTCAAGTTTTTATAACTTTGAGAGATAATAAAATTATATTTTATTTTTTATGTTATGCGCCCGCGCAGCATGTATGAAATACAAAAGAGTTTTATGGAAGTTTATTTATGTTTCTTAATTTAAAGCATAGACCTTTCTTTTAGTTTGAATTGTAAATTTTATTTTGTTTTCTTCCATTCCATCTTTTTTATCCACTCAATACAGTCCTATTTTTTACACTATTTTATCTTTCATTTTATAAGTAATTTAGTATTTCTTCATTGCGGACCCCGAATGAATTATCTCGCTTAAGCATACAGACGGTAGTACATCAGGAGAAGCGGATTGCAATAACATATAAACATTATATTTTAAGACGTAATAAAAAAAAACGGAAAACCCGGCTGAAGTACACTTAAAATACCAAAACAAGCAGATGAGACTTTTAACATAATTATTGAGATTTGATAAATTTAGTTAAATTTGCACCACTCGAGTTACCCAATGACACTTGAGTCATCAACATTAATCTAATGGCAAATCATTTAGCGATATCGGTTGAGCCTTTGACTAGTTACCAGGGAGACACCGGAGCAGACATATGTACATACATAGATACAGGTCAAACGCATAACCCTCCCCTTCCGCTTCGCTGCAATCGGGTAAAAAATCCCCAGGTCTCGGGATGTTTATATGCGTGTGACGTCATTGTTTCTATTTCCCACAACACAGGGTATACTAGTATTCTGGTATCCCAGAGGCCAGAAGCAATGTTTTTTTTAAACGATTATTTATTTTAAGCCTATTCCTATTTCCGTGTGAGATAAAGGGGCACACGTTTGCGCCCGCGCAGTCCATCGCTGCAGCTATGGAGATACGTTTTCTCACGATATTTAATGTCAGTGTTAGAAATTCCGTACATTCTACTTGAGATAAATTACTTATCTCATTGGGAGTCGAACACGCATCGTCATCTCGGACCTATTTATAAAAGCTATAGCCTATGCTATAGCTTTTATAAATAGGTCCGAATGATAATGTTTTTTGATGAACCACTGTAGTGCCATTTGGTTCTATTTGGTTCACCAGTATACCAGTAGACTGATGTAGACTGAAATAGTGCCATTACTTGAACGAAATTTTGGGGATTCTTGAGCAAAACAATAAAACCCATTTCAGAATTTTTGTACAACTCGAATCTGTTTGCCAAGAGATGATAAAAAGGCTTTTTGAACGTGCTGCCAAATGCTGCCAACAAAAATAAAATGAAATGAGATATATCACTCAGTTAACAAGGCCATATTATTGTGATCATATAGTTTTTTTTTCTCATTTCAGATTTGTCTAGGAAAGTATGATTGACATAAGATTTATTATTTTGGAATGACGGTTCGTTAACAAAAACAAAATAGAGGTACCTACATGAAGATAATTGTCGATCCAATTAAAATCTTGATTCATTAAGGTTGTTAATAAATAAAAACATGCAAAAGAAATTATTAATTACCCTGAAACCATCATAAATGAGAAAATTAAGTACTTAAAATAACGTTTTTTATTAGTAAGTATGCAACAGGGGTATAAAATATAAGTATTCATGATGATGCAAACATACTAACTTACATTGTAGGTATCTAGGATCAAGGATAATATCATAATTTCTACCATCATCATTTATAAATCTTTGTAAATGTATTTTTGCCTCATTCTTCCGGTTTTTACTCTTATATAAATTTTTTTTTCAACATTTTATAAAACGCAGTTCTCCACATATTAAATAACACGTCGAATTAAATAACAACTTTATTTTATTAAGTTAATTATATTCACACGGTTAGGCAACACACACAGTTACATTAATAATATATAATATTTACACGTCCACCATAAAATTTGCTATTATTTTTTTGATTATATTATAATAATTTCGTGGTTTTTCCCAATATGGCCGAGAAATGGTTTTAAGAATACAGTAAATTGAGTGTATAGACAGCTTTATGCATTACAATAACTCACGTTTGTTTCATTATAGAGCTGTTAGCTGTACAACAGAACTTAGTTGATCTTTAAAAAAGCAAATATTACATTGATTCACATTTATGCTGTTCAGCATCACGATGCTTTTATTTACTACTAAAAGTGCTATTTCATAGCTAAGGTAGTTAAAAACAGTTCAAAGCTGATTAACGGATTTACGGTGCTTTATCGCGATTTTGAACCTTAGGCCATGGTTTTAAAATTCAAAACCTATATCGGGAAATATCATTTGTAGAAAGGCCATGGGAGGTGAGTCCTTGAGTTCTACATAAGTCTACTATTCGTTTGTTAAAATGCTTCCTGTATAACTTGCGGTGGATCGTCCTCAGCAATATGAATTTCGATCAGCAGATAATTATTCAATCATAAATAGGTAAAAGGCCTTGCTTGGTGACAGTCAAAGTATGAATGAATTATTCAAAGCCCGCTATTGATCTGATCTGTAAACAGAGAATGTTTTTGAATTGGTGTTTTTAAAGTTTCGAAAGTAAGAATAACACATAACATAACATAGCGTCACCCCTTTTCCGATACGGGGTGGCAGAGGCACAAATGTGCCCACGTTTAGCCAGTTATTCAAAACTCAATTTTGCGTGACAGGAGGCTTATCGCCGCAGTTATGAAGATTGAAGGTTTCCTTACGATGTTTTCATCACCAGCACGTCTATTTCTAGGACTCATTGGTACATTGTCAGCAACGGCTAAGCCCGCAACTCCTCTGCGAGAAGCGAACGCAAAACCATTAGCCCACGAAGCTCTTTAAGAGAAACTATAATAATAATACACTGACGAGCAATGAAAAACTTCCAGTGACATAGCCCAAAATTACTCCTAAACGGGAAAGGCTAGTACATTGAAGTTTGAAGTACATTTAAAAGCGCATCAGAATAGTACCATTTAAAAAAATAGACTTTTTAATCTATGAAGCTAGGTTCTACGTTTTAGGAGATATTAAGGTGTTTGTCGGCATTTTGTGGGTGGAACTTTTTCATTGATCGTCAGTGTAAATGTAAGCATTAATCTCCCCACGGAGGTGCACAGGCTTTTACCAGAAACGAATAGTATTAAACCATAATCCACCACGCTGGCTCAGTGCGGGTTTTTGCAGAGGTATCAGGCTAGTGGGAAGCCCGCGGGTCAGAAGGTTTCAAGCTGGGCCCCTATTCTCGTACAATATAATAATAATAATTATTGTTTATTTTCCAGACTATGTCCATATAAAATGTCAAAATTAAAAATAATAACAAATATTAAAATAATAATAAGAAAAACAAACAACAAACAGACAATATTAAAGAATGTGGAAAGCACACACCACACGCGTATAGCACACTCCACTGCACTGCATCATGCCTGATGGTGCATGATAGTCCGGCCATGTCTGGTGGAGTGGGTTGCCCATCCATTAACGAACGGCGCTCAGGATGGAGTTACTCGAACCCTCGATGCGAGCAAGCGCCCCAGCTGAGCGCAGGCGCAGCAGCGCCGCCCAGCCTGGCGCGCGGCCCTCGGCGAACATCTCGCTGTCGCTGCACAAGGGCGGCAGGCGGTGCAGCGCGCGCCACGCGTTGCTGTACGCGACGCGCTTGCGCCGCATCGCCTTCACCGAGTGCGAGCACCACAACTCCACTGATTAGACGCAATATCACCCGAGTGGTTCCCAAACAAAATCCCTCGATATATGGTGTCGATATCCACATATGAAATGCGCGGGAATCACCCCCTTGCCCTATTAGGGCCTCTGACACAGCTGTGTGACTACTACTACCAAGTAGCGATAGTACTTCCATCCGAAGCATTTCTTGGCAACGACACTACCAGCCGCACTACCAGTAGTGTCGTTTACAATTAACGACACTACCAAGTTTATTTTGCGTTAAAATGTACAGTCAGCACAGCATAGAAGGACACTACCAGCCGCACTACCAGTAGTGTCGTTTACAATTAACGACACTACCAAGTTTATTTTGCGTTAAAATGTACAGTCAGCACAGCATAGAAGGACACTACCAGCCGCACTACCAGTAGTGGCGTTTACAATTAACGACACTACCCAAACTATTTCGGATTAAGTTGTACTGTCAACACGGCAAACTTTTGGAACATAATTCTTTGTTTATGTTCCTAAACTTTGTGTATGTAAATCATGAAATTAAAAAAACGGCCAGCAGAAATGTAATCTTTATTTGTTTTTAAATCAAAACAAACCTTAAAAAACGAAAAATAAATAACCCAAATCATTTACTAACTTCTCCTTAACTAAAGTACTTATATATAAAACTCGATACCAAACCTTAGATTATAATTATAGCAAATCGCGTTAAATTCTTAATTATCTTAGTTTATCAAGTGCATGACCCATAGTTATCTCATTGTTTATGAGTTGCATTTGCACATGTAAGATAAAGTCATCATTAGAGATAACTCGTTTTGTTCTTTTAGTGCTATTAGTGTTATTTTGAAGTTTTATTTGAGTGTTTTTATGAAAATTTTGAAGAACATTAAGTAAGCGTAACAGTGTTACGGTATTTTTGTTTAAGGACTTATTTAACTTTGCATTCCATCCTTCGGAGATGTTGTTTGTGCGATGGTGTTCTCCAAATACACATAACATGGCACTAAAATATGACTTCATCCAAAAACTTTCTATGTATGTTTTGAATTTCGACATTTCCATATTTTCCAAACATTCTGACTTAATGTACTCCCAGCCTTCTTTACTACGTGTCTGTGGAATCAATGGCAGTGCAGCCGTTAGTTCGATAATTATTTTTTCGCCCTTACATTTTGTGTGGCCCAAAAAATTTGCCTTTTTCCAGACACTTTTCGACCAATGATAAAAACAGCCTTTAAGAACAATGTCTGGGCAAACTTGCCTTAAAGCGTTTATTGGTGCTTTTTCGTAATCGCAGTGAACTTTCATGGGCTTAAATGCCGGTCGCTGTGACTTAATTATGCTAAATAAAATGCAATAACTAGAGGTCTTCTTATCAGTCATCAAAGCAAAATATAAAGGTCTCACATTGTTAGAATGGATAGAGCTACCAACATCCCCGTGAATTATATACTACTCAAAAGAAAATAAGGGCCACTTACATATTTCTGTTTTTGAGTAAATTTTTAGATGTAAACTAATTAATAAGTGACTAATTAATGATGTCCGGCCTCCTTCAGTATCCAACCTCTTTAATGCTGGTGTTTAAGTCTTACAGCTGGCCAGAAATTGAAGCAAATAAAAAAACGAGTTTCAGGTCAAATTCCTTTCAGATGGAATCACAATTTTATTCTGTTAAAAAACTATTTATGTCCATCTTTTGCTTCTTTTAACATCTTTTGTTAATAATGCCACGTCAACGAAGGCATATGGATACCATTACTGCCACCAGAGCCGTTACATTGATTGCTGAAGGTCATTCACAGCGGTCTGTAGCTTTTTCGTTGGGTTTCTCTCGCCGAGCCATCCAAAATGTGTGGGATCGGTTCCAAGAGACTGGCAGTGTTGCAAGAAGGCCTGGATCGGGCAGGGTGCGAGCGACTACGGCACAAGAGGATCGCTACATCCGATTGAGTGCCCGTCGAGAGCGCTCTGTGACGGCACGTAAGTTACAAAATCGCCTACGGTTGACAACGGGGACTCGTGTTAGTGACCAAACGATACGTAATCGACTGCATGAAGACCAGCAAAGGTCCAGACGCCGAGTAGTACGAATTCCTATATCTAGGGTTCAACGTGGAAATCGTTTATGTTTTTGCCGCGAACATGGAGCATGAATCAATGGGGTATGGTGCTCTTCACAGATGAGTGTAAAGTGAAGCTTTGTAGTGATGATCGGCGGATTAGAGTATGGAGACGACAGGGTGAGAGATTTTCCGATGTCTGCATCAAGGAAATTGACCGCTTTGGAGGTCCTAGTGTGATGGTTTGGGCTGGGAGTAGCTTACAAGGCAAAACTGAGCTGGTTTTCTTAAATCAATGCACAGTAACTGCACAACGGTACATCGATGAAGTCATCAGGCCTCATGTGATTCCATTCTCACAGAGAGTGGGGCCAGGGTTCTGGTTAATGCATGACAATGCCCGCCCACACACAGCTCGGGCCACTCAGACTGTACTGGATGACTCCCATATTCGTGTCCTACCATGGCCAGCGTATAGTCCGGATTTAAATCCAATAGAGCCTATGTGGGACCAATTAAAACGAAGGGTTAGGGAGCATGAGCAAGAGGTTCACAACCAGCAACAGCTTATGGATGCTCTGAATCGTGCGTGGGAAGAGATACCTGATGAAAACATCAGAAACTTAATCGAGAGTTTGCATTCAAGGCTCCAGGAGTGTGAAAACAGGAGAGGAGGACACACCCGTTACTAAACCTTTAAAAAAAAACAGCTTGTGTCAGTTTTTGTTTTGTTTTGCAAAGAGTTTCTGTTTAGTTTTTGCTGTTGACAATGGACTAATTTCATGTTAATTGAAATAAGTGAAACAATTGACTACACAATTAAATGGTTATTAGCATAAGTTAAAACAAAAGCCTTGTTACATGTTATTTTAATAAATATACATTACTGTTCACTATATTTTTCACGTAGCAATCAAAATACTTAGTGGCCCCTATTTTCTTTTCAGTAGTATATAAAGCTGAACAAAAGGCCGTGGACAGCTGCTAAAAGTTCCATCCATAAATATCTCTTTTATATTTTCAATTTTTTTTGCGTGCATCCTCAAAGCAAAACACTATGATTCGATTACCCTTATATCATAGTAGTCCGCTAATATTGACTTACGAAATTTTAATGGCACTACAACGCTTTCTACCTCTGTGAATGTAGTTCTAGGGACATCATTTGCTTTGTTCCGAGCATCATTAAGGACACGTGAAACACTAGAGAATGGAGGTAGTTTCAATACGAAGGGATGAACGCCGCTATTTTGTACTTGTGATAACTTATCATCGTATATTTGAGGAACTGGTATATCCGTATTTTGTGTTTTTTTCCTTTAAGTCAACAATGTCAGTCAAAAGTCGGAACAAATTATTGTCAGTGTTATTTGATTTTTATTACATTTTCAAACTTCAAAACTAAAATAATAAAAAGGATTTCCCGTAAATGAGGTGGATCATCAATAGGGTCTTGATAAACTAAGATAATTAAGAAGATAGAGTCGATGATTTGATTTTTTAACGCGATTTGTTATAATTATAATCTAAGGTTCGGTATCGAGTTTTATATATAAGTACTTTAGTTAAGGAGAAGTTAGTAAATGATTTGGGTTATTTATTTTTCGTTTTTTAAGGTTTATTTTGATTTAAAAACAAATAAAGATTACATTTCTGCTGGCCGTTTTTTTTATTTCATGATTTACATACACAAAGTTTAGGAACATAAACAAAGAATTATATTCCAAAAGTTTGCCGTGTTGACAGTACAACTTAATCCGAAATAGTTTGGGTAGTGTCGTTAATTGTAAACGCCACTACTGGTAGTGCGGCTGGTAGTGTCCTTCTATGCTGTGCTGACTGTACATTTTAACGCAAAATAAACTTGGTAGTGTCGTTAATTGTAAACGACACTACTGGTAGTGCGGCTGGTAGTGTCGTTGCCAAGAAATGATCCGAAGCACTGAACATCCGATAAGTTATCTACTTATCCCTTGTACATGGTCAGAACAGGATTTGAACCTGCATCTCCTGGGTAAGTAGCAAGCGTGAAACCAACTAGACTACGGAGCGCTTTTACATTAACTACACGACACAAAAGTATAACGCTTCCACGATTATAAAAGGATACAAAATGTATAGGAAATATGGTGACCCTTTTGGAGGAGACATCGGATTATATGCATTTGCATGTTTGCATATGCAAATGCATAAAACTCTCTAATTACGGCGTTAGTGCATATTTTAGCCTTTTTCCCCAATCGTGCATATTTCGTTAAGTAGCGGGAGCGGGAGGCATGTGTGACAATGATGTTTAAGCCCGAGCGCAGTGGCTGACTGTGACTGACTGACAGAGCGGCTCGCGAGTCGCGCCGCGCGCGGCCCGCCCGGTTGCGGCGGCCCCCCGGAGCGGAGGTAGTCGCCATCCACGCGCATGCGCGGGTAATCAGTTCGCGGTTCGCGCATGATTTTAATTTATTCAATCAGCCACTTTAAACGCAAGAGTTTGTTTACAAACGTTTAAACAATGCCGCCAGTAAAGAAAAATAACAGATTTTTACTGGAATCTTAGATTAATGGTTACCAGAATGAGTTCACGACTGATAGCGTTGCAATTTTCTGCAAGATTTGTGACAAAAGTATACCTTGTTGGAAAAAATATCAGATCGATCAACACGTAAACACAGGTTCCCACATAGCAGCAAGAAATAAGCCGTCAACAGGCCGCCAGCGATTGCTGACACAGGTTACACCTTTAACTTCAGATTCGGCAAAGAAGACAGCGTTTAATAAAGATTTATGTGAGTAGTTTGTTGCTTGCAATATTCCGTTCCATCAACGGAATAACTCAGTATGCCAAAATTTCTTCAAGAAATATTGTTCGAATCAGGTAATACCTGAAAAGTCTACGATTCGAAAGAACTACCTGCCCGCTATCCACGAAGACGTGCAATTCGTGCAGATCTTCAGAACAATTTACTCTGGATATCAGCAGACGAAACTACGGATTCATGTGGACGATATATAGCGAATTTGATAGTTGTAAAACTAGCAAAGGAACCCGCTGTTCCCCACTTGGTGGCCTGTAAAATCGTGGAAAAAAACAATTATTCAACGTTTTATAAATGATTCCATAAAATCATTGTTCCCCGATTCCCCGCTGATGAAAAAATCTGCATATTTGTTTCGGATGCTGCGCCATATATGGTAAAAGCCAGCCAATCCCTGCAAACTTTTTATTCAAATTTACTGCACATTACCTGCTTAGCTCACGGGTTGCATCGCCTTGCAGAAGAGATAAGGCAAAACTATGGGAATGTTGACAAATTGATTTCCTCTACAAAAAAACTCGCCAACTACCTTCCTAATTCAATAGCAGAAAAGGTTCGCACAAAGTTGGACGAAGAAGAACATTAATGCCTACATCAACGGCACAGGTCGTGCCCTGCCTGAACAGGTTACTCCAGAAATGGCGCCAAATTTTGAATATTGTCCAATGACATCAGTTGATGTGGAGAGGTCGTTCTCGGCGTACAAATTGACACTGGGTGACAAACGTCACAAATTTGCGCTCGAAAATTTGGAAAAATGCTTAATTTTATATTGCCACAAAAACTATACTTAATTTTAAGAGAATTTCGCTATTTTTGTACAATCTTTGATTAAAATATGTTCAGGCTTCTCAGCACCTAATGACCTCGTAGGGGCCAAGAAGTTATGAACGTCGGCGATTCACCGAGATAAAGTTATGTGGGGTAGATCTAACCTGGTCTGTGCTTCGGTCCCGTCAACCTCCTGTCTCTCTGCAAGGCCCGGGCGCGCCCTAGGCTCTTCTTGGTAGACAGGTTCTTCAGCCAACTAGGTATGACTGGCGGGCCAGCGTCAATGAGCACAGTGGTCCAACACAGGTTATGTTTCTACGTGGTAAATACGAATCGGGCACGAAAATCCGAACTTTATCTGGTTCGAGAGACAACGGCACACTCAGCTATATTAATAATCCTGAGGGAATCCCGAATACATTCCAGATGCCCTTTGATTTTATTTCAACAAGCTAATCAACACGCGTTTTCCTTGCGAGGTTTTTTCGTCTGTCAGTTGTCAAAACTGCCAGATTGACAGCTAACGTCAAATTAAAATGACCGTTCAGAAACCATCGATCGAATATCGATTTGGAATCGAACAATCACCCGCCTGGATTGGCACCCACCTGTCCCCTAATCTACGGGCAGCCGAAACAACGTTGCTACCGCTCGTTTTAGAACCGAGCCTCCTACTAGAACCTCTGCAGACCGGGGGGTCCCGTCCTTGCCAGGGAACAAGTTAACAATGCGCCCCCTGCGCCAAAGTAGTGGCGGTAGGTTAGCATCCTTAACCAAAACGAGGTCACCAACACTAGGGGGGCTAGTTTTGTCAGTCCACTTAAGGCGCTGTCGTAAGATATGCAGATACTCGAGCGACCAACGCTTCCAGAAATTCTGAGTAAACTGCTGCAACATCTGATACCTTGACAACCGATACAATTTCACTCCCTCGAAGGGGTGCTCGGGCAACGCGTTAAGTGGCTGTCCTATCAAGAAATGGCCTCGGGTCAGAGCCTCCAGGTCATTTGGATCCGAGCTGAGCGGACACAACGGTCGCGAATTGAGAACGGCCTCGATCTTACAAAACAATGTCGCGAGCTCCTCAAAAGTCAGCGCGGTCTGACCTACTATACGCCCTAAGTGCGTCTTAGCTGACTTAACTACGGCCTCAAAAATCCCACCCCAGTGGGGGCAAATCGGTGGGCTGCAGGTCCACTGTATACCCCGATGGGAGAGGGCCGTTCCAATATCCACTTTATTTACATTCAAAAAGTTAACTATCTCTCGTAAGTATCGTTCCGCACCTATGTAGTTAGTGCCGTTATCAGAGCGGATCAAAGTTGGAAGTCCCCTTCGAGAAACAAACCTATCCAAACAAGCAATGAAAGCCTCTGTCGAGAGATCAGCAACGAGCTCGAGATGTACCGCCTTGGTGGATAAACAAACAAACACACATAGGTACGCCTTGTATTGCTTAGCGGTACGCAATCGTGAACTCTTCACCATAAACGGTCCTGCAAAATCCGTACCAACACCTGAAAACGGTCTGACCTCATTCACACGATCAGGGGGCAAGTCCCCCATGAGAGGTTGCATCGTGGCAGCCTTAAGTCGATAACAAGGCATGCACCGAAACACGATGTTCCGTATGGCACGGCGGGCAGATAAGATCCAAAACGCTCGCTGGAGCGTGGCCAACAACGCGTTACAGCCGGCATGCGCGTTTTTAATATGACGATCAGTCACCAGCAATTCAACTAACTGTCCCCCCTTGGGGAGCAGAAGTGGGTGACGAGCCGAATACGACAGATTCGCATTGCGCAATCTTCCTCCTACCCGAAGTAACCCGGTCGAATCAACAAAGGGAGTGAGACGCGCGACGGCTCCCTTCAATTTCAAACGTCCACTTCGTATAATCTCCAATTCTGCCCCAAACATCGAGGACTGTACCAACCGGACCAAATTCAACAGCGACTCGTTTCGCTCTGCCGGAGTCAGAATAGGGTTCAACGTTCGCTGATCGCGAGGAGTACGACAATTTCGAGCGAATCTCCTAATCCAAGTGGACACGGTTATCAACTTGTCAAGTGAGCTATACCGGTCCAGCAGAAACCCGGCGTCAGGGTCCTCAGCCTTCTGGGTAACATGCACGGCCGCTCTGGGGCCATGATCCGAAGATACTACTACATGGCTGTGGGGCCAGTCCGATTCTCTCTTGGCAAGCTAGGGTGGTCCCCACCACAAATGGTGTCGAACGAGTTCAGGAGCCTGACATCCCCTGGATGCACAATCAGACTGAATGAATTCTCCTGGTACATGTCTCCAGGTCAGTGGGACCTCAGACGACACAATCTGGGAGACACGGTTCGCAACAAAAACCTCTAAGTTATGGACCGAAGCCTTCAGCCAGCACAAAACAATCTGGCTGTCCGTCCAAGCGTACACCGTATCCTCCAAAACCACTGACCCACGCAACACTGTTAGAGTGTGATTCAAAAGTTTGGTCAAAAGAGCAGCCCCGGACAGTTCCAGTTTTGGAATCGTCATCCTTGTCCGAATAGGCGCTACCTTGCTTTTTGCCAAAACCAAACGCACGTCGACCTCCCCGGTGGAGGTGACGGTTCGCAAATAAACCGCTGCCGCAAACCCTCGTTCAGAGGCATCACAAAACCCGTGAAGGGTTGCCCTGTAATCCCCAGCAGGGACCAATTTCCTCGGCAGCGATACATTATTTATGTCCGATAGCGAGGTGAACATTCGCGTCCAATCAGTCAACAAATCATCTGAGAGGTGGGTGTCCCAGGTCAACTGAGCCGCCCATAGCCTTTGCATAAAACATTTGAGAGCAAAGGTGACTGGAGAAATCCATCCATTCGGGTCGAACGTTCTCGCAATCGTTGACAGTACTGACCGCTTCGTCCAGGCCTTCGGTGTTTCTAAAACCACCCGATAGGTAAACTCATCATGGACGGGCCGGTACTGCATTGCTAGCACTGACAACATGTTAGGGTTGTCAGGATTCTCAAAAACGTGCGGGTCTTGTTGAAACTCATCTGGGAGACCAGCCATCAACTCAGGGGAGTTGGACATCCACTTGCGTAGTTCATAGCCGCCTCGTTCCAGCAATTGAATGAGCTCGTCACGTCGGTCCAGCGCTTCCTCTACACTGGCTGCCCCTGTGCAGACGTCATCGACGTACAAATATTGCTCCAGGATAGCGGCGGCTCTAGGATAGCTCACACGGTCACGCGACGCCAACTCCCGCAGGGTACGCATCGCCAAATACGGGCTAGACCGTAACCCATACGTGTTCGTGTTTAACTCATAGACCTTGACTGGCTCGGCCGTGGACTCACGCCAAAGTATCAACTGATACCTTCTGTCAGCCGGATGAATTACCGTTTGCCTAAACATCATCCGAAGGTCTGCGACAAATACAATCTGGTGTCTCCGAAAGCTCGTGAGAATATCCAAAATATCACGACTCAACTTGGGTCCCGAATGTAGACACTGATTCAGGGACATCCCGTTCGAGGTAGGTGCTGACCCATCAAAAACAACTCGAATCTTGCCGGTAGGGGTTCGCAGGACGGCATGGTGTGGAAGGAAACAATGTTCCTCAGATCTCCAGTCCACACCCGATACCGACATGTGTCCTAACGACTCATACTCCCTCATGAAATCGACGTATTTTTGTTTAAATACGGCGTCCCTTGACATCCTACGCTCCATCGACATCAATCTCGTCTCAGCCATCTTCCTAGATTCTCCTAGTGGCGGTCGATCGGCCCTGAAAGGCAGTCGAGTTACAGAACGACCAGAACGAAGGCGACCAGTACTATTCTGGTAAAACAACTCGCACTCTTCTTCGTCTGCGTCGACTCGACGAATGGTGGGAGGTTCCTCTATCTCCCAGAAACGTTGGATAGCGTCTGACAACGCTGAGCCAATAAGTATGCCATCTGACTCGGCAGGCCTAACCATTGGCAATGCCGGACCCATGATCACGTGACCAAACTTAGTATCCACAGCAATCAACCCGTCCGGCTGAAGAACTCGCCGATCCGACAACAGAAACCTACCCAGAACGTCTGCTCCCAGTAGCAGGTCGACCGGGGCTGGAGTGTCAAAATCGGGATCCGCCAACTTGAGTCCTGATGACAGGAATCAAACGGCCGGATTCAACTTCACCAAGGGGTGTCTGCCCATGACATGCGTCATTACTAAAGCTTGCACGGATTTTTTTGTCAAAATGTCATAACGTGGAGAGAACGTGATCACCGATTGACCAACTACATTCGTAACCGTAACATTCCCCACGCCCCGTATTGATTTATTATACCTATTTACCTTGAGGCCCAACCATTTTGCTAAATCATTCGATACAATGCAGCCCTGAGCTCCAGAATCTAATAGGGCGCGAACGTATGTTGGGTTGCCCGCCAAATCCCAAACAAGCACAGAGGCGATCGGTAACACCACCGTCTCCGGTTGGGGGGCAACAAATTGTTGGGCCGCAAATTCCTAGCGAGGGCCCCCGGGGCCCCAATCTGCCTGTCACCGATCAGGTAGGCAGCTATACGCCAGAGGGTCCCATTGTACAAATGGCCCACGCGCCGGTTCCATTGCTACCCTACGACGCCCCCCGAAGGGGGGTGGGCGTGAATTCAACCGTGGCCGCTCCATGAGCGGGGGGGACATCACCTGCGACCGACGAGGACGAGGCAACGAGCGGGGCGACAACTGAGGCGGCGTCCGAACCGCACCCGCATAGCTCGAAGGTGTCCCATGCCACCCGCCCGTTACGGCCTGCTCAACACACCCAATGTCCCGCTGAGTCGGATGCTGAGTCGCAACCGAAAACTCAGGGCCCCCCATGTGATGATCCTGAGTGCGGCCCTGCACCCTGGGTGGCCGCGTGCTTGTGGCCCCATTGCCCGCTGAGTCGGATGCTGAGTCGCAACCGAAAACTCAGGGCCCCCCATGTGATGACCCTGAGTGGGGCCCTGCACCCTAGTACTGCCCTGTGCATGTGGGGACGTTGGCCCCTGAGTTGCACTCCGAGTCGCAAACGAATTCTCAGGGCCCCTTGCCGTATCACCCTGGGTACGGCCCTGTGGTGGCTGTTGGCCGGACCGGTTCATGCACAACAGATTGTTGTGGGCCCCACCACAATATCCGCACATTTGTGTGCGCGTGCAGTCCCTTGCCATGTGTGGCCCGAGGCACAGGAAACACCAGCCCCGCTGCTGGGCCATCTGGCGCCGTCCCTGAACCCTAAATTCCCCGAACTTATTGCAATTGGCCACAGCATGGCCAATCTGCCTACAACATGGGCAGGTCTCACTATGTGGGGTCAATGCACTCACAGTCCCATATGACTGCCGGTTGGTGCGGTCCTTCCTCGTCGGAGGGCCCCTACTCACAGCGCTCCCGGCAGCTCTCTGTGGCTCCGAAGGATGGGTGACCGTCAACCCCAAATTCTCTGCCCGTCGAGACTCCTCTTCCAAAAATCCGACCAAGTCGGAGAAGGCGGGCAGGTCCTCGGCCGACCTCCCGTGAGACTGTTCGAAACGAGTCTGCACGTCAGCGGGTAGTCGGGAAAGTACAATGTACAACAGTAAGTACGACGATTCACCAACCGGAAGTCCAAGATTCTCTAGAGCCTTGGTGACGGACAACAATGGGTTCAAAACCTCCGTCTGTATGGCCCCGACCTTGTTCACAACCGGGATGCTAAACAAACGGTTCAGTTGGGCATCGGCCAACCTCCGTTTGTTGTGGTAACGTCTGACCAACAATTGCCTGGCCGTCTCATAGTTGCCCTCCGTAACTGTCAAATGAGCGACCAGCTCCCTAGGCTCACCCCTCAATGCTGCCACCAGCTGAGCCATCTTGACAGACTTGGTAATGTCCGATCGCAAGTGCACCAAACTGTCGAACAGATTGATGAAGCTCATCCATTCACCGGACACGCCGTCAAAGGTAGGCATAGTTATCGCGGGTAACCTGGTCCCTGATCCCTGATGCGGCAGAGGTGCTTCAATGTCACCACCATGGCTGGACTCGCGCTGTCTACGTATGTCCGCAGCCTTCTGCGTGATAGCAGCTGCCATCTCCATACATTGGTCGACATCCCCTATCAACCGTGACAGCCTGTCAGGTGCACAACCATCAACTGATTCCGCCTGCGCGGACAATTCGAGCACCCTATTGTAACGTTCCTTAACGTCCATAGACTGCTCCAATACCACATCATGCCTATCTAAACGGTCTATCAGACCGTGTGCGGAGGAAAACCATCTGAGTTCCTTAGAAACACCCTTCTGGATTTCAGATAGCGACATGATCGGAACGATATTTACTCACAATTTGCAGTAACTCAATTTTATTGGACCCTTCAGTTTATAACACAAACGAGGGAACCCTAAACTATAACTTAAATAATGTTGTTTTCCTTAAACAATAGGAACCGAGTTTTATATCTATATAAATTATGCTACACTTCTAATATTCTAATCCTGTAAATAACAAGTTAGTTTCCCTTTATTATTATAACACACACAGATAATAGTCAATATCAATAGATGTAACTACCTATGTTAACCAAAACATTCATTAAGTTGAGTACCTACTATTCTGAGTCACATCTCAGTACAACTGATCATTTAGGGAAAACTATAATATCTGTCTGTCTACTACCAGCAATAGACTTATAGCTTACAAATACTACCAATCTATGTGGATATAGGAATAAACAAGTTACCTAACCGCCTAGATACCTACAGATTGATAGTCCCAAGTCGTGCTTTCCTGAAACCCTTGACGGCTGCAAATCTCAGGAAATCACGCTCTGCTACCAAAGTGTTCAGGCTTCTCAGCACCTAATGACCTCGTAGGGGCCCATCAGCTACGAGGTAGCGTGACGATCAGGTGCTAAGAAGTTATGAACGTCGGCGATTCACCGAGCTAAAGTTATGTGGGGTAGATCTTACCTGGTCTGTGCTTCGGTCCCGTCAACCTCCTGTCTCTCTGCAAGGCCCGGGCGCGCCCTAGGCTCTTCTTGGTAGACAGGTTCTTCAGCCAACCAGGTATGACTGGCGGGCCAGCGTCAATGAGCACAGTGGTCCAACACAGGTTATGTTTCTACGTGGTAAATACGAATCGGGCACGAAAATCCGAACTTTATCTGGTTCGAGAGACAACGGCACACTCAGCTATATTAATAATCCTGAGGGAATCCCGAATACATTCCAGATGCCCTTTGATTTTATTTCAACAAGCTAATCAACACGCGTTTTCCTTGCGAGGTTCTTTCGTCTGTCAGTTGTCAAAACTGCCAGATTGACAGCTAACGTCAAATTAAAATGACCGTTCAGAAACCATCGATCGAATATCGATTTGGAATCGAACAAAATATATAAAAATAATAAAGGTTTTTTGATTTTGTATTGTGTGATTGTGTATTTTAGGCATATTAGTCGTTTTTAGTGCATATTTCGGCCTTTTTTTAGTGCAAATTTGCATGCATATTTTGGCATTTTGTTAGTGGATATAATGTCCGATGTTTAGACTTATTACTGTACAGCTAAAAAAATTACATATCGCGAATTCCTAAATATTTCGCTCAAGGTTCAAACGCCGTCTCTCGACCACCTTTTCGATGTCCCACGTGAGACTGCACATTATTTTTGATTAGGTACCATTACAAATAAATGGAGAGAAATATTTTTTCAGATAGTTACCTAATTAATTATGTAATAATGTTATAACTGAGTCGAAGTAAGTAGTTGGAGAAGAGCGTGTTTATTCGTTGTGTGGGCACTTATATACCTATCTTATTGCTAACACAGCACCACGTACATTATGTCGTAGTTCACTCTAAAATCTAGCCTATTGCATGTACGACCATACTACACCTCCCCTTTAACTTCCTTCACCCTCGGGGTAGCGAAAGTAAAATAATTTCTCAACAAAGAAATTATTTTTCAAACCTAAATGGTATGATCGTACCTACATTAGAATATTATGAAATCCTACTCTACCTAACTGCATTGCATAAAAGTGCAAGGCAGAGCTATTGTAAAAATGCTGACAAGTTACCTAAAGTTAGACTGCTGTACGTTAGTGACAAATTTTTGAACAAAATAATGACCTAGATAATTGCTAATTACCTGCTATTGATTTATACACCTGGATTTTTAAAACACCTATAATTTTGGATAAATAATAATAAACACTCTACATTTAATTAACAAATAAACACATCAAATATCTGTTAATTAAATAACTCATCACATTAATCATCTGTCTCTAACACTTTATTAATTCTTTCTTACCAAATTTCTGTTCTATAATCTAAGCATAATACCAATAAAACACAACATTACGTACATACTAAGTGATCCTACAATTTATTTTCCCGACTTTAATATTTAATTATGAATTTACACAAAATTAACTTTTCACTGAATTTTTCCTGTTCTAAAGTAATTATTACTTTTCACATTTCATTTTACTCATGATTCTACGTATTTGAAAAGAATTATAGTCGCTAGGTACCTATTAAAACCCAACTTTTTCAGAATTTCAAAAATAAAATAATTTGATCGAATACTAATATATAGCTAATATTTTCTATGTAACTTCCTGTTGTGGTATCGGTACTATTCTTTCACACGTACTTTTCAAATACTCATTTCATACATACTTTTACACCTTCGGTTTTTAACCCATATTGACCATCCTGTGGTTCTCAGTTAACTACTCTGATTACCAACAAAATATACTCTAGGAAGAAAGATTTAACGTAACTCCTGGATAGTTACTCCTTTTGTCAGTCAAATCTCCTTAACCTGTCGTGTCCTCTATCATTCATTCTATTCTTGTATACTATTTCTACTAATGCCTTACTAAGCCAAGGAGACCTCTGCTCCTGGCAACTATCACTGAGATATAATTAAGTCTTTCACCGAGGGCACGACAATTCAAACACTATGAGCAAGAACATAATTCTCCTACATTATACATACATCCTGAGGGCATGGTCACCCTTCATATTGGCATATCAGGCCACTTATTCTGTGCACCTGTAATAGGGGGATAGAGCTGCTACAATTTAAGACAATGGCCTCCAATCTGTCT
This sequence comes from Argyresthia goedartella, assembly GCA_949825045.1. Taxonomy (NCBI): domain Eukaryota; kingdom Metazoa; phylum Arthropoda; class Insecta; order Lepidoptera; family Argyresthiidae; genus Argyresthia; species Argyresthia goedartella. Next base: position 7,600,804 of record OX463812.1, on the reverse strand, counting down.
GTATGACTAGAAGGAATAGCTCCCTATCTCCTATAAATTAATAAAGTACCGTTCCATAATAATTCGCAACATAAAATATACCATGTACTAACGTAATTAATTTACTTTCAATTATTATCATAAGGCCATCGGTCTTTTCCACTTGACCTAGAAATTATTCTGCAGTCATTCAACTCGGAATGCACTGTATTAGCGATACGTAATTACCTACTCGTATGCTATTTTTAAACTTTACTTTGTTTTTAAAAGATTATGAATTTACTAATTAATTACTCATGACTGTGACACTAGACATTACAAGCAAAATTATATCTTAGTTAAACCTTTGTTAATAAAAAAAATTAAAAAAATATATTATGATCCTAATCCTGCCTGAAGTAATTAACTGATTTAACTCACAGTAACAACATTTCGTCGAAGTTGGTCGCTCGTTGCTAGTCATCGACGCGTGGATGTTGATGACGTCAGCTGTGCGGATACTGGCTGGACATCGCACGAAGATGCACGTGGTTGGTCATCGACTTGAGTTGGACCGGGATAACCCTGATTCCTCTTCGATCCGGGATAACCCTGAATCTATACGAGCCAGGATTCAAAATTCAAAATTCAAAAAGGGTTTATTTCCATAAGAAACAAATAGGTAACATTTGGAGTATGTCAAATCTTAAACTAACACATGTATAAGGTACAGGGAAATATAGAACTCAATTTGAATTCCGTCACCTCAATGTTTTAGATGCTGGAGGCAATGAGGCGACTAGAAACCTCCAGCTTTATACGTTATATTTTACAGAATTGGAGCAAACACCTTCCCAAGCTTTCTTGTCTTCTACATAATCTGATATTTTGTAGTGACCTTTTTTACATAAGTGATTTTTAACAACATTTTTAAATTTATTTACAGACAATTCTTGTAACTCAGTCGGTATTTTGTTGTAAAAGCGAATACATTGCCCTTTAAAAGATTTATTTATTTATTTATTTATTTATTAACACAGTTAAATGCACAACATTACAGACAATGTCCAATTTATTGTACATATACAAATATACAAATAACAAATATACACTTCCATTTAAATGATAATAAATTATAGTATTTTACATGTCAGTTCAAAAAATAAATAAAAAATGTCAATAATAATAATAATAATTCAATGATAAAAATGTCATTGCAGTCATTTAGAATTATACCTTAATTATATAACACAACCCTGTCATACATTCTCCTCGCAGAACCTTCCACATTCTCGCACAATATGCCTCCATGCATCACCAAACAGATCAGTCAGTGGTGCTGCAGCCAACAGAGCGTTGAGACTGTCCCGTGCCCTCACCAGCGGAGGCTGCTGGCGCGCCACCGTGCGATGCGCGCCGCACGCTAATAGCCGCCGGTACCTGCGCGCGCGTAGATATTTGTCGGGCACGAATAGCGCGCATACGGCACCGACAAGCGCGACACAGTCACTGTCGACTCGCAACAATCGACACACAGTCAGAAGCTGCTCGGTATTACGTCTAACCTCTAGTGAGTTGTATCCGAGCATACCCAATATGAAAGCGGATGGATAAAGGTAAGGATAGTATCCAAATTTCCTCTTATAAAGGTTGTAACGTACTACCTCTTTGACCATATTGGCTACTGGCGGATTAGTCAGATAAAAAGTAAAACTATAGAAATTCGGAAATTCGGGTCTGGAATCTCGTCTGGCAGCTGATTGTTTTTTTTTGGCAGACATTGTTTGAGCTCTGAAACGTGAGGTTGTATCTTCTGCATCAATAATTTTTAAGTCACGCCTTTAGTTGCGGCGATGGGCTAGTCCCTTTAGTACTGTAATGGAGCTGAATGTTTAGTTGCTGTAAAGTGCAGTAGTTGATTTGAAACTTCCCTACTATCCCCAATCCATGGGTAAGCATTGGTTCGTAGTTAGTCTTTCTTATTTTCGTGTATTTTATACTCTCTATGTATTTCCCTTTTCTATACAGTGACTATTGGACTGCGGCACTCTTAGATCCTAATTACCCTAGGGCCCTCGTCGGAAGTCTCCGTGTGGGGAGCCGTCGCCTGATAGCTGGGCGCTGTAGCGCTTTTGTATTCCTATCATTCACACTGATCTCTTTCCAGGGTTCCACGCCGAGGAATAATATCCTCCTGGCGCTAACCGCATAATCACTTGTTGACGTCTGGAGAAGTGGACCAGTCGGATTGAGTCTACCAAGAAGCTGAAATCTACAAATTCCCGGCGAGTCCCTATCCAGCGTTTCAACTATATCACCAATATTCGACTCACGACCCTGTGATTAATAAATGTATCTTGAGCCTGCCAACAATCTCTTTTGGTCAGGTTAGAGTCTCACTGTTTCAAGGTATCGTAGGAAAGCTTTGTGTACCTTCTCGAGCAAAAGTATGTAAGAGCTTTCGTGCGGATTCCAAACAACTGAGCTAGATTCAAGTTTGGTTCTCAAACCCAGATTCCGGAAATCCTTACTATTTCGTATCACGAACCCCAATCTTTTAAAGCATTCCTTGGCTAAAGTGCTCATGTGCTCATGGAATGTAAGTTTGGGGTCGAACGTAACACCGAGGTTCTTAATCGAATACACTCGAGTCAAAGACTCCGTACCGAGTGCATACGTCGCGCTTATAGGCTGAGAAGAGCGCGTAAATGACATAACATAACACTTGGCATTAATAAATAGGAGTTTGTTGTTCACACTCCACCTAAGAACCGCGTCTAGATCATCCTGCAGCAAACTGCAATCATCCTCCGAACTCACGGGAAGTATCAGTTTCAGATCGTCCGCATATAGAAGGCAATTGGCGTATTTCAGCTCTAATTCCAGGTCATTTATCATAATGATAAATAACAACGGACCCAGAATAGACCCTTGGCTGACGCCCGACCGTGTATGGTACGGTTGGGACTCAAAGCAGCCGTGTCGCACATATTGCTGGCGGTTCCTGAGGTATTCAGCGAAGAAAACCAACAGCCGTGGGGCAAAACCAATGGCACACAACTTCTTCATTAGGACGTCGTTATCGCCTCTGTCGAACGCCTTACGGAAGTCCATATAGGCGACGTCCACCTGACATCCCATGTCCATGCACTCAGACACAATCTCGACTAGCGTCAGCAAGTTGGTGTTTACTGAGCGGCGACTCCTGAACCCGTGTTGCGAGTCAGTCAGATAAGGCGCAATCTGCGAACTGATTTTGCCATAAATGACCGACTCGAACAGTTTTGCCAAAGAACTCAGGATCGCAATAGGCCGATATTGATCAACGGAGGCAGTGTCACTTGTCTTGGGGATAGGACTGACTCGAGAAAGCTTCCAGCTGGTGGGGTACTTACCTTGTTCTAGAGCAAGATTGAATATCCGACCCAAAGGTAAAACCAGCTGATCGCTGTAGGCCTTCAAAAAGTAGGGAGGGACGTTGTCCGGTCCAATTGCGCTCCTTGGCCGTAGCTGCTTCAGTCCTTCCAATATGTCCCTACGGGAGATATGAGAAACTTGTATGTAATTAGCGGAGCACGTGCCATCAGAACTGTTTACCAGATCCGGATCGAGCACTGGCTCGTCAGAGAGGAAAACGTCTGAGAAGTAGTGTGCAAATGCGGCTGCTGCTTCCTCACCAGCACATTCCCGTCCCCGATGCGTGACCCGAGGTTCGAAACCACCCTTCGATCGTAGGCCACTCACGTGTTTCCAAAATGCGCGCGGGTTATGTCTTATATTGCTTTCTATAGTACTCATGTGGTTGGCGTAGACAGTATATATGCGACACTTGAGGTTGGCTCTCAGCTTGCTGAATGAGTCGTAGTCAGTCGGCCTCTTCCACGTTTTCCAATTACGGTGGAGCTTTGCCTTCGTGGCCAGGTCCCTAATGATATCACCAGTGAACCACACTGGGTATCTCCTAGTAGGCTGGGTTGGTCTGGTCTTCTTCGGGAAGGAGTTGTTGAAGACTTCGTAAATGGTATCGTAGAAGCGACCGACTGCCGTCTCAACATCAGTGGCTTCGAGAACACCATCCCAGGAAACGCCACTCATGAGTTCGTACATGACTGCGTGGTTGCCCTTGGCAAAGTTCCAGTCATTGCGGCCACCAATGTTGCTGGGATCCAAGCGGCCGGATCGCTGGTCGGCGGCCCGCGCACGCAACACGGGCACAATGACGTCGAGAGGCGGGTGGTAGGCGTCAGTGCGTGGCACCAGGCTTCCTGTCACGGAAGCGCGCACAGTTACGTCACGCACGCTCTCCGGCAGCAACACCACATCAAGCACGCCACCATGATCATTCATCACTTCATTCGTCTCATACATGCCACAGGCAGATAGAAAATAACAATAATAATTAAGGATGTCAACTGATGCACTATTCATATTAAGATCTCCTAGAATAATTAAGGTACCGGTTATCCGGGCCACATTTTCCTCAGTCTTATCGAACCACTTCATGTACTCGGAATCTTTTTCTTTTTGCGTGATTATTTTCATTTTCTTCTTCTTGCTGGGATCGATGTATACTACACAGACTGTAAGTAGCGTACCATCAACAGTAAGTGTCGCCCAAAGGTCTTCTCCATGTTCCGTTTCCAGATCCCGGCGCCGTCTCAGTGAGATGCCAGGGCGGGCGGCGAGCAGCACGCCTCCGCACGGGGTGGCGCGGTCACGGCGCAGCACGCTCCAGCCGCCCGCCGTAACCTCGGCATCTCCAACCGATGAATCCAGGGAGGTTTCGGTAGCGGCAACAAGATGAGAGTCCAGCAGCAACAAACTTTGCCGCCAGAACTGTAGCCTGGTTTTAATACCGCGGACATTCTGGTATTTTATGTCCAGGTATCTATTGGGGCATGAAGTGCGTGGGTTTGTTTTTGCCTGTTCTGAATATCTCCATGTATTTGCGAAAGGGCAGCCACTCCCTAACACGGGCATTCTCGGGCCACACACTTATGGAGAAGCAGGTGTGAAAGAGAGCCTCCGGGACTCCTATCTTAAAAGACTTATATTTTCCCTTTGTAGGCAATTCTTCCACCATGCTATCCTTTGGCGAACACAACTCCTTCACATACTTCGACACTTCTTCCAGGCCTGATACCATATTGTATAGGTGGAAGAACCGTTGTCGTTCCACCGCCCGAAGAGTTGTTGTGCTGGGTCCCGCTGTACATCGCAACGATCTGGGCTTCTTCGGTTTCTTCACAACTTCAGTCCAACCGTTTTTTGGATGGGTAGATAGGTTTTCCGATATAGCCTCAGTATTTGCAGCGGTGGCATTAGTTGGTAAGGGCACCGGCAACACCGTTGGGGAGACGTCTTTGCGGCCAGCTATTACTGGGGTAGAAGCAGCTACCTTCGCGGCAAAGGTTGCACGTATAGCCTCCGGCTGTACCGGCGCCAGCTTTTTATTGACAGTGGGGGAGCTGGGTTTCTGCGTTGACTACAGAGCTTTCACCTCCAGGGCATCAAGCTTGATGTGAACTGCACCCATTTGTTCCCCCATCGACTCCACTTTGCTGTCTATATCAGTGAGAGAAGCCAACACCTTGCTTAGCATAACGGCGACACTTGAGACCTCGCATTTTACCTCCCTTATTTCCGCCATGATCTCAAGGTATTCAGAAGACCGAAAACCATCCAGGGGCGACTGGTGAGCGGTTTTGGTCCGTATCGTGACGTTCGATGTTTTCGCCTTAGACCCTCCAACCGGAGTGAGGCTGTTGTCACCTCTTTTTAAGGTGGCCTTACATTGTGGACACACCCAGACGTCGATGTCTTCTGGAGTCCACTCGGTATTGTTGCTTGCACATAAATAATGAAAGACGTTTACGCAACCGTCTTTACTGCAACCGAAAAAGCATTCTCCGTCTCCGATGTCCTTGCGGCATCCATAGCACGATGACGGAGTGGACATTATCTTGCCGTACGGAACGTACCGTGAGTGAGGTGCACAGTTAAGATAATATCTTTTTACGTGTAACCGAACGTGGTGCAAAGATGAGGTTTTCGAACGTTCTTGTCAAACGGTTTTTTTTTGTCGTATGGCCACACTGGTAGCTGTCAGTTGCGGAAGGTGACAGATTCGGACAGCTGATTGTGTGGGTGATGGTAGTTGACGAAACTTTCTTTTCTTTGTTCTCTAGTACTGTTTATTTACGTGTGGGTGCAGTTTAAATTAACGGAAAAGCAGCAGTGTACCTGGAAAAGCTTGTTATTCCCTGGAAAACACGTCCTTCTCTGTGTTCTTGGATTCAATCACAGGTTTGAGGTTAGGTCTTCGGTAAGCGCTTGTTTTGGCCCAAGGAAATCACTTTTATCTGATATTTACTTTGTTTTGACTGGGACGAGGATAAAAATTGGTGTTTACAAGTAAAGGGCAGTGTTGCCAACCCTTAACACTAAAGATACATTAACCTTATGGAGCCTAGTAGTAGGTATAGCTAGTTTATTCCTATTTCTAGTGTTGACATTGTGCCTGTCGCTATTCTTAGGAAATTTATCAATACCTGGATATATTTGGATACCCTGACTGCTCGTCCGGTCGCAGTTAGTCTTCTTAAAAATATAATTATTTGGATTCACTCGTACATATATTCTTCCCTTTTTCCCTTTTTATATTCATATTTTCGTTGGCCTCGTCCGATCCCTCGTACTGCATGCTGCGGCTGTCGCAGTGGTGGGATCGGCTGGTAGTACTACCTATGCTTTGGTGGTCTCACTCTTGGACTTATAATTGCCGTCGTTCGCAGTGGTGCCGGTGTTAGGGTTGTCTCTGACGCCGCTATTGGTGGTTCTGATGGTGTTGCAGTCGATGGTGTTGGTGCTGCCGGTGCTGTGGTCACCCGTGTCGCTGCTTCTATAAGTTGCCTCTGTCGTGCTATTTCTCTCTTTATTATTGCGATCGGTGTCCCGACCGTAGTAACTGTGTTCGCCGTTTCTTCTACGTGTCGCTGGCCCCCCGTGATTGTTATTTTCACGCTCCTCACAATCTTCACTGGCCCATCCAGCTCCACCTGGACACCCTCCACGTTGAACTTGTGTTTAATTTCCACGCCTACCGAACGGCGTGAAATCCGAAGGGGGTGTGCTTTTGCCAGCACGTGAGAGAAAAGAAGTGAATGAATTGTTACTGACCTTTGTCGCCGCAGACAGGAATTCGAAAGCTCGATTCGAGACAGGAATTCGGGATAAGGGCACAAGTTTGGGTAGAATCCTACCCAAACTTGTGCCCTTGGGAATTGGGATTGGGAATGAATCTCACTGTGGCTGCCCGACGCTGTCGCCGGCGTGCTGCCTGCCGACACGTGGAATCGCCGTCCGATTCGACGATGTCCTTCACAACACAAATCACTCAACCGCTGACGCGAATCTACTTATTTCCCGACGATGTAGATGATTAACACTCCGACCAGGCCCGACGCCTGTGTGAGACGATTGTTACACCGAATTACAATCAATGGCCCGATGCCTGAGCAGACAGGTTTGTTCTCCCGACGAGAAAAGAGAAAAAATAACCTCCAATTTTTTCCTCTCGTTGGTACGAGTGACATCTGCGGTCCGTTTCCGCATAGTGATGTGCCGATTACTCGCGATCGATTCGCGCAACAAAAAACCGGTGCGTTTCCGAAGCATAAATATTAAACAACTTGATTGTTGCCTTTTTTTTTTCTTTTCTTCTAGTTTTTTCTTTCTTGATTGGTAGTTCTTGCGGCTTGCAGTGTAAACGGCTGCTGAGGCTTTCTTTCTTGTAGTTAGAAGATTCTTGTGGCATCCTGGCAAGGTCGCCATGTAATAATGTTATAACTGAGTCGAAGTATGTAGTTGGAGAAGAGCGTGTTTCTTCGTTGTGTGGGCACTTATATACCTATCTTATTGCTAACACAGCACTACGTACATTATGTCGTAGTTCACTCTAACATCTAGCCTATTGCATGTACGACCATACTACAATTATAACAAGACGAGGTCGCGAGTGATTGGTTTATCGGCGCTTCGAAAAGTTGAATTACAAAGTGCTCGCTTGTTTTAACTATTTCAAACTTGTTAAGTACTTAAGCCAAAGATTGCTACCGCTTGGGTGCCTCAAGACGAATGCCGCCGTAGAGGTTGCTATGGCACGAGGACATGGAGAGGTATCTTCCGGATTTGCAGGGGAAGACAAAAGATAGAGCCGTGTGAACTAAGAGAGGCCTTTGCCCAGCAGTGGAAAACACTGCAGGCTTCATAAAATAGTAGTTTATATGACTGATACATAAAGGAGGTCATAAAAATTCGATATTTTTAAAGCCTAATTATGTACAGTACATACACTAGTTTATCTACACATATATCATAAGCTCTCTTTGATGTGTTCAGTAACCGCATGTTCGACTGGCACTGTGGCATTGATCATTGCGCTGTACTTGTTTAGCTTGTTCAGTAGTAGTCACAGACAAACTAGGGGTGGCGCGCAGGCGGGCGTCGGCGTTCGAAATTTGAATGTCATAATATGTCGAAATATTTATAATTATGGTCATAATGTATGAATATTCAGATAAGAAAAAAGTTTTTACCAAGTATTATATCAATATGCTGGTCGTAAAGTACGGTTTTTGGACGCAGTAAAGAGGTTTATGATTCATGTGTAGATAAAAGAACTTTAATATTAAATAATACACAGAATTTCATATATAAAATAACAAAACACTTTTGGTCGCAAAACGCTTTAAGTCAGATATTTATTACTCCAATTTCAAAGGACTACACAATTGTCCGCTGGCTTATTTCAATAATTATCACGATAAGTTCCAATGTCTCGTGGGTTTCACACTCGCTTCTCACTCAGGAGGGCGGCTTCGAATGCGGTGCTGACCATGTATCAATGAGATCAGTAATTTGTCTCAAGTAAGGATATTCTTAACGGTGATGGAAAACATCCAAGAAAAATCGAATCTCGCGTCTCTATGGCGATGGGCTAGCCGCATGTCACGCAAAATGGAGTATTGAATAAGTGGCTAGACGATGCCGCCCATGGACAAAATTATGCATCTGCCACCCTATATGGGAAAAAGCCAAAAAGATATGTGATGCGAAACCTGCTATCTTGAAGAGTGCAGCGTGGAGCTAGCAAATATCATGCAAAATTGACTATGAAACAACAAACTAATGTTTTAAATAAATGCTACTCTAACATTGTCAAAGTCACTACGAACAAACCATTCACTACGATCACCCTGTATCAATATCCCAAACAACTATTGTATTCGTCTTGTTCCCAATGTAACAAGCTCTCACAAAACTTTAATATTTTATGAAGGCCCTAGCTTATTGTACCTATAAATAAAGGATGTTTGCCTTTTGGAGTCCTCGCAAACGCGGGCCGCATATTTAATACAAAATCAGAATATAATTCCTCAGAGGAAATGGAAAGCTTCGTTAGGAAACCTTCATATTTTCAAAGCTATGGCGATGGGATAGTCCCTTGTTACGAGAAATGTAATATTGAACTACTGGCAAAACGTATATTGCTGTGCCAGTGGAAAAAGGCGCTAAGTTTTGTTTTGTGTAAACTTATTTTGTAAATATTTGGTTTGGGGTGATGCGTGGTCGTTGGTAGTTATTTGAATTATAATAAAAATGTGATATATTACTTTAATGTAAGCAATAGCACCTTCTGAAGGCAAGGGTGGCGCATTGAATTATATTATTAGTTCTATAGTGTTAGTGACTCGTTTACATAGAAACTAAATAACGTCAATAAGTACATTTTTGTCATAAACGTGATTCCTAAGGTTTTCCAAACACCTGCAAGCCAAAACAAACAATTTAATAACACTGCGGCATTTTGGCAATCCTTCGTAAACTGTTAAAATCAAGTGAGCGCCAAGGGTCCATAAAGCAAAAGTATAAATATTGGTTCTCCTAGTACTGATATACTGTGCTATTTATATACTTTTACCCCCTTTAGGAGGAAGGGTGACCCCCTATTTTAAGGTGTATCAGGTAAGAAAAAATTGCCCAGAAGTAAAACACTGCAAGGTATTATTTATAACTCATAGGCCTAGTGTAACCGTCATGATAGATATGACAGAAAAGAGCTATATGAGAAATTTTTGAAATTGCTATTTGAGCAATTTAAAAAGCTTTTAAATCAACTTTGTCGAAAAAGGGATATTATCATGTTCAATATTACTTAAATGATGGGATTTTATGGGGTTACTCTAGCTCAACAAGGCCTGCGTTGCTGTTAATAATTTTGTAATTATTTATTCCTGCTAACGTTACAATATTATTAGTTAAGAACAATCAATTTTTGCAGCCAGTGTTCTGTCATACAAAGTACATCAATTTTTTCGCTTTCTAAAACCATTTCTAATTTTAGTTGCTTGCCAGAAAAGCCTTACATATTTTGGTGCATTAACTTTAAGCCGTGCTCTCCTGTTGTCGGTTGCGGCAGTTTAAGGATACAATAGTATCGTTTGTATAGATTGCCTTGTCAGTAGTTACATGCTTCTTAGTACGTGTACTAATTGTTGTGGTGTAATCCCGAAGTGTCGCCAGGCGAAGATGATGGATGTTATAGCAGTAGCTCTGGTGACATCACTTTGGAAGCACCAAGATCTAGAATCCCTCATTATGCAGATTCTCCTGTTAGACCGAGAACCTTTGGTGCGACATCAAGTTATACGGAAGACGAAACAGATCAACAACAGACGCCGGAGTAGCGCTAGAAGAACACATTTATAGTGCATGGGAAGGATCACAGGATGCTGTTGGTATTTTTTGTGATCTTTCCAAGGCCTTTGACTACGTGGACCATCAAACTCTTTTGCTCAAACTACGACAATATGGTTTCAAAGATAATGCGTTAAAATTAATGGAATCTTATCTTATGGAAAGAGTACTAAAAGTAGACATAAACAGATGAAAGTCCACTGGAACCCATATGAATATTGGTGTACCCTAAGGTTCTATCTTAGTTTCGTTCTTTTTCTTAGTGTACGTGAATGACCTGTCGTATATGTTGGAAAAAAGGACTCAGATTGTTCTATTTGCTAATGACACATCTATTATCTTCAAGGTGAAAAGACAAGAAGACATTCTAGATGACGCAAATAGTACACTCTCTCTTGTGTTAAGTTGGTTCAATTTAAACAACCTGTTATTAAACTCAAAGAAGACTAAATGTATCAAATTCTGTTTGCCTAATGTACGACAGGTTGAAACCAGTGTAAGAGTAGGATCTGAAAGATTGGACCTCGTTGAGGACACAGTCTTTCTTGGAATCACTATAGATTCGAAACTTCAATGAAGTCCTCACATAACTAATCTCGCACGAAGACTTAGCTCCGCCGCTTTTGCGGTCAGACAAATCAGATATCTTACAGATGTTGAAACTGCCAGATTGGTTTTCTTTAGTTATTTTCACAGTATTATGTCTTATGGAATACGGCTCAGGGGGAGAGCAGCAGATATAAATACGATATTTGTTTTATAAAAAAGGGCAATCAGGGCGATATATCAATTAAATGCTAGAGAATCATTTAAAAAAATATTCAAAGAAATTAATATACTTACGGTTACCTGTCAATATATATACGAGAATATGTAAGAAAAAACATAGCTTTATTTAAAACTGTAGGTGATGGCCATACGATTAACACTAGAAATAGAAATAGGTTAGCATTTCTATTATTTAGACTAAGCAAACGTAGGCATATCATTCATGGGGCAGTGTATTCGCTTCTACAATAAAATACCACAGGCTTCCTGAAAAGAGGTTCAAAAACTATGTTAAAAATGAGCTCATAACATAGTCCTATTATAGTATTAAAGAATACTTAGATGACAAAACTGCATGGCCCATCGCCGGCGAATTTCCTTAGACCGAAACCAGTACCTGTTGTGAAGTCACTGGACAAATTTATATTTTAAATCATATTATATCTTCTGGGCCCCAGACTGAAAACCAGAGTGACAGGATTTCCTGTGACATTATGCTGAGTCTGAACCCTTTTGCTGTCGCAGCATGTGCACATGGTAGCGAAACCCCTCACAAATGTTTATGGGTACTAATAGTGGTTAGTTTTATTGCTGAATTTTATTTTATTTTTAAACAGTACCTACTTCATTCCATGTAATACTTTTATATTCTTGTGTTTGTGCTGATACAGCGAATAAATGCCTATTCTATTCTATCCTAAAGTCACTTTTTTAAAAAGAAGGTATGGGGGAGTTTCTGGCCGTTTCTTCTTAACCCCGAGGCCCGCCTTCCGAAACGGTGTAGTCTTTTTTATATAAAAAAGACTTGTAGTTATAAGTAAGCATAATTTTGACGTTGAATAAAATATTTATTTATTCATATTCAATAAAAAAATGAATCTGAATCTGAACCGAAATTGTTTAAAAAATTTGAAAACTATCCAATGGAGTACTGCAAGAAAGAATCTTCTTGAAATTCATGCAGTTACGAGCATTGAAGGTATGAAAAATATTTATGGGAGTATAAGGGTACAGACCTATCAACTTAAGCTGATACTTGCATTTGTGTGAGTGCACACCGATAGTGTAGAGTGTCAATCGGCTTGAAGCGCGGCCCGTCCCGCGCATGGTTTAAACTGGTTTATACTAGTTTATATCAAGCGGCCTGATGCGCGGACCGTCCGCTACGTACCGCTTCCCTGCCGCCCGCTCACATACTTCACTTCACCTCCGGTACTGGTAGCAGATAGACGTGTAATTTTATGTGATTGATTGTGTTTGAAATATTAGTGAAATGGCTCCTACTGCTCCTGGCTGCTGCTAATGGCTCCTACAATCGACGATATAACGGAATGATTAATTATTAACACAGGCTCTGACTCTGATGAATCATCAGACGAGAGTGAAGATGAAGATGCAATGAGCGGAGTAAAAGAGTTATAAGATTCAGTCATTATGAGGTCGAGAATTGGACAGTTGGTAACATTGTGTTTTATGGACTTCGTTTAAATAAAACATTGATTTTATTTGTATGTGTTTTACTAACTGTACTTTTGGCGATCACTCACACAAATGCAAGTATCAGCTTAAGTTGATAGGTCTGTACACTCTGAACCAATGGACTTTTATAAGTTTCTCTAGACAAGAGATATTGTTGATGTTATTGTGGAGAAAACCTACCTGTATGCTACCCAGGTGCTAACAAAAGGAGGAGATGTATCAGAAGGTTCGAGACCGACAACCGGTAGAAACTTCTGAAATTAACAGATTTCTGGCTCTTTTGGGATGAATGGGCCTAGTCAAATTGCTTAGAATTCGGGATTACTGGCGGAAACACAGGCTTTATGGAATACTTTCTAAAGATTTGATAGATAAGCTCGAAAGATTTTGTCACGACATTAATTTGGACTCATTCTCAAGTTCTTACACTTTACTGACACCCACCAGATGATCTATTGACCAAGACAAACTCCTTATTGGACATGTTCATCAGAAACTTTCAGGAAGTATTCACACCTGAAGAGAATATTTGCATCGTTGAGAGCCTAATGCCGTAGCGAGGCAGGCTGTTCTTTCGGCAGTATATCGCCAATAAGAAACACAAATAAAGCTATTTTATCTACACACATATCATAAACCCTATTTACTGCGTTCAAAAACCGCACGTTACGATCAGCATTATGTTAAACTACTTGGTAAAAACTCGTTTCGTGTCTGGAAAACTACACATTATGGTCATTATGTGTAGTTTTTCTACATATAATGACATTAAAATTTCGAACGCCGATGCCCACCCGCGTGCCGTCCCTAGTTTGTTTGTGAAGTTGGTACTAACATTCAAATTTCGAACGCCGACGCCCGCATGCGTGAAGTTGGTACTACAGAACAAGTTAAACAATTGCAGAGCCACAATGCCGGTCAAACATGCGGTTCCTGAACACATCAAAGAGAGCTTATGATATGTGTGTAGATAAACTAGTGTATGTAACTGTACGTAATTAGGCATTAAAACTCTCGAGAGATATTATTATGAAACGAGCCTCTCGATTTTTAATGCCCTCCATTATGCAGCAGTCACATAAACTACTATAAGCTTTGTTCATACCATGGTTGTTTATGGAACATTATAGTGTACTGGGGAAAATCGAAAACGGCGGAGAAAGACGAATCCGAAAAGGTGGTAATTGGTTTAGTTTAAAAACTTCTCGGCTCAGGAAAGTTACTCTACACCGATAACTACTACTCTAGCGTATCGATTGCGAAATAGAATAATATAAAAACCGGTCAAGTGCGAGTCAAACTCGCACACGAAGGGTTCCGTACCACCGTATAATGGTAGGGATGGTGTGGAGTGAATAGTTTGGATTTTATATGGCACAATGTTGTTAACAATGTTGTTATTGGTGCGGCTACTTTCACACTCCACGTACGTAGCCAGGTGCATTCATAAGTTTGAATTTTCTATTGAAATAATTGTTGTATGGGAGCCGCCTTAAATATTTATTTTATTCTGTTTTTTTATTATTTGTTGTTATAGCGGAAATATAAATACATCATCTGTGACAATTTCATCTATCTAACTATCACGGTTCATGAGATACAGCCTGACGGATGGACGGACGGATGGACAGCGGAGGCTTCGGATACGGAACCCTAAAAACTGGCCTGGTTGGCACACTGAGACTATCCAGGAAACATTTTGATTGAAAAAAGGAGAAAGAATTGCCATGCAAACAAGAGACGGGAATATTGGAGTAACTAAGTAGAAATATACGTTACAATTTAAACAACGAAGCTTACAGCAAAGGGATTAAAGATGGTGAAAACTAAGAGAAGTCCAGAGGTCTTGAAACCCGTAGCCATAGTTGATTACAACAGCGGCAAATCATCAATTGACGTGAGTGACCAAATGGCATCGTATGGTGTTGCACTGCCATGATACACTAAGTGGTATAGGACGTTTATGATTGAGTTTATTTTGGGGAATCAGGATTGAAAATGCATACTTTTATACAATAAATACTCTCTAAAACCCAAGATAACCAAGCATTACCGCCTTTCGATAAAGTGTCATTCTCCAGCTGTAAGCCCTGTAGCGACCAGTTGAAACAGTGGACTCTAACCTGACCAAAAGAGATAGTTGGCAGGCTCAAGATACGTTTATTAATCACAGGGTCGTGAGTCGAATATTGGTGATATAGTTGAAACGCTGGATAGGGACTCGCCGGGAATTTGTAGATTTCAGCTCCTTGGTAGACTCAATCCTACTGGTCCACTTCTTCAGACGTCAACAAGTGATTATGCGTTAGCGCCAGGAGGATATTATTCCTCAGCGTGGAACCAATTCAGAGCTCCGTTAGCGCCAGGAGGATATTACTCCTCAGCGTGGAACCAATTCAGAGCTCCGTTAGCGCCAGGAGGATATTACTCCTCAGCGTGGAACCCTGGAAAGAGACCAGTGTGAATGATAGGAATACAAAAGCGCTACAGCGCCCAGCTATCAGGCGATGGCTCCCCACACGGAGACTTCCGACGAGGGCCCTAGGGTAATTAGGATCTAAGAGTGCCGCAGTCCAATAGACACTGTATAGAAAAGGAAAATACATGAGAGTATAAAATACACGAAAATAAGAAAGACTAACTACGAACCAATGCTTACCCATGGATTGGGGATAGTAGGGAAGTTTTAAATCAACTACTGCACTTTACAGCAACTAAACATTCAGCTCCATTACAGTACTAAAGGGACTAGCCCATCGCCGCAACTAAAGGCGTGACTTAAAAATTATTGATGCAGAAGTTACAACCTCACGTTTCAGAGCTCAAACAATGTCTGCCAAAAAAAAACAATCAGCTGCCAGACGAGATTCCAGACCCGAATTTCCGAATTTTTATAGGTTTAGTTTTTAACTGGCTAATCCGCCAGTAGCCAATATGGTCAAGGAGGTAGTACGTTACATACCCGTCTTGTTTGGGTAGGATTTTACCTGATAAAATCCTCTAAGATACTAACTAAACTAAACTAACTTACCAAATTAACTACTTAAGATAAAATTCTCTAAAGCTCGCCATCTACAATGTCAGAGAAATATATAACTAACAGTCTAGCTCAACTACATACAAACATCACACATTCGTATCAACAATCAGACATCAGAATTCATACTAAGTTCATACAAGAGTTCACACTAACATCGTGTAAACACAGCCTTTCACACAGGGTGCCATTATTATAGCCAAATGCACACCCAGACTAACTGTCAGAAGTTGAAAAATAAGCAAGATCCCTTGAACTAAAATAAGAACCTTAGTACATAAACGCCCCGATAGCTTAGCTACTATCGTAACGCAGAATAACACCATGAGGGCAGCTCCCTCAAGTGTTCAAGACTTCCTGCACCGTTAGTGGGTACAGAAAATAATAATAGAGTAGAATATCTATTCTACAACAAAGAGTAATAAAGTAGAGAATTATAGTTCAAGAGGCCATAAGCTAAAGTAACAGACATTGCAGAGTAACGTTACACCATAAAGAACTTTTACATAGCTGTAGATATAGATGGTTTTTAGAATACAAGGGTCAAAATACTTATTACATACTCCAATTCAGCCTTATTTAGCGACAGATATTTTATAGGAAACGTCATGTTTACTACCTATCTAGTAAACTGTACAAATTTACATGAAAGTAAGCAGAGTATACGACTAACGCCCGGTTTCTGGTACAAAATCAAGCCATTGATCTACCGTTTTGACAGCTGAAATTGATAAAGGACTGTCAACAACAGATTAAATGTACGAGAAATCGGCCGTTAAACACTAACCTTATTTATTATTTAATAGTCCGAAAAGTTTCCCAACTAAAATCTTCACAATTTATCAATTTATTTTTCGTACTGAGAATTTGGAGGAAAATATTTATCAACAATTATAATATGACAACGGCCGTCAGACTGCGACCATAAATAATGTAGAAATGAGGTAGGTACCCAGATAAACGATCAAATATACTCCTGTCAGACAAAAATAAACACAACAAAATATACAAGCTACGAAAGAAATCTAGCGTTCTACGGCGCTCTTATGGCCTAACTACTCTGACCAGACATAAAACTCTATCACCAATATTCCCTTAATCTGGGCGCCATTGAAACAGTGGAACTCTAACCTGACCAAAAGAGATTGTTGGCAGGCTCAAGATACGTTTATTAATCACAGGGTCGTGAGTCGAATATTGGTGATATAGTTGAAACGCTGGATAGGGACTCGCCGGGAATTTGTAGATTTCAGCTCCTTGGTAGACTCAATCCTACTGGTCCACTTCTTCAGACGTCAACAAGTGATTATGCGTTAGCGCCAGGAGGATATTATTCCTCAGCGTGGAACCAATTCAGAGCTCCGTTAGCGCCAGGAGGATATTACTCCTCAGCGTGGAACCAATTCAGAGCTCCGTTAGCGCCAGGAGGATATTACTCCTCAGCGTGGAACCCTGGAAAGAGACCAGTGTGAATGATAGGAATACAAAAGCGCTACAGCGCCCAGCTATCAGGCGATGGCTCCCCACACGGAGACTTCCGACGAGGGCCCTAGGGTAATTAGGATCTAAGAGTGCCGCAGTCCAATAGACACTGTATAGAAAAGGAAAATACATGAGAGTATAAAATACACGAAAATAAGAAAGACTAACTACGAACCAATGCTTACCCATGGATTGGGGATAGTAGGGAAGTTTTAAATCAACTACTGCACTTTACAGCAACTAAACATTCAGCTCCATTACAGTACTAAAGGGACTAGCCCATCGCCGCAACTAAAGGCGTGACTTAAAAATTATTGATGCAGAAGTTACAACCTCACGTTTCAGAGCTCAAACAATGTCTGCCAAAAAAAAACAATCAGCTGCCAGACGAGATTCCAGACCCGAATTTCCGAATTTTTATAGGTTTAGTTTTTAACTGGCTAATCCGCCAGTAGCCAATATGGTCAAGGAGGTAGTACGTTACACAGTCAATGCAACACTTATTCATTTTTTGTATCACTTTGTCTGACTGCGCTGAAATAGCTAAAAAAAACTATTCTGTTCCGCGAGCCCTACGAAAAAGGAGTAAATAAATCTTTTCCTTCTGATAGCGCTGAAAAAGAGTCCCATTTGCCCTTGAACCCTTTTAGTAACCTTACCACTTGTCACTTTATCTTAGGGGACTACTGGAAGTGTACCAAAGGTTTTGTAATAAAGTAGGTTTTAAACTAACTGTAGGAAGAAGGACGTACAAACATACTTGCATATTTGCTGCCTCACTCACTTGCGTAACGAATAAACCGGTGTCAACGGAACATAACGTATGCCACAGCCACGCGCGCCTACATATCGCCTTACCTTTCCCAGAAAATTGAAATTGTCTTTGTGGGAATTTGCAATGAACTCGAGACCCCTCTGAGTTAATGCAGACCTTTTCGGCTTTCAGAATAGTAAGGACTGAAAGCGCCGAATGAAATCCTCTTTATGACAATTCTGTAATTTGTTGTTAGGGACGAAGTAACGTCTTACGAAGAAAATCAAGCAAAGATTGAAATTGAAAAGAAAACCCTGGGTTTTGGGTGTTTAGGTTATGCATTCGTTGCTGTTTCTGATTCTTATGGGACAGGATATCGTAGTGGGGGGTTGAAAGCAATCTATGTACAGTCAGTATCAGATATATTTATGCACGCAAGATGCTCAAATAGATCTACACATTAAAACAACTAGAAATATCTAAACAGTCAATGTGTCAAAATTATGATAACATTCTATGCGTCGATATGGATGTTGACATCATTTAGAATCTTTGGCTGTGTAGATATTTCTTTCTGGATTTGTGTATGTATTTGAGTTGCTTGCGTGCTCATTATATCTGACGCATATTGCATCTGGATGAACTATATGTTTGTATTCTCGTCGCACCAAATGTACACATTAGAAGGGTAGCACAATCATACTTTTACGCACTACACAAATGAATAAATCCTAAAAAAAACTTTATTTTTTTTCAAACCCCACACTAGGATACGCTGTGTCATGGAAACCATAAGCAATGACGTTACGAACAAGCAAGCAAACATCCACCTGGGATTTTTTGCATTCCCAGCCGGGATTGGAACCCGAGACTTCTTGTTTAGGAATTACAGTCCCCACCGCAACACAACAAAGGTCGTCCACGTCATCCAACACTTTGGCAGACCGGTGACTAAGCAAAGGCTTGCATCTCCATTCTAAGACCTCCTTGTTTCGGCTACGGCTGTTAGGCACTTAGAGGTTCCTCATGGAAATGGGGGATGGCTTTTGAATATCTTTCTCGGCAATTTGTTCGTTACATTATATTTCCCAAGTAATGTACTATAATCGTATGGCTAATATAGTATCCGGGTTTACCCGGGTCTTTAGGCCCGTGCCCCTCGTTGGGGACATTAATGTTGAGTGTTGTTGGGACATTAAAACCAGCTGAGACGACCAGCTGTAATCGCAGAATAAAAGATTCACGAGTACCCGCTTCTAATGTCTCTCTTTTATCAAACTCGACGCTAGTCAAGCAAGCGGCTAAGGCTAATACAACACTGGACCATACCTCAATGATCCAATCTAATACGAATATTGTGTCCACGAAGGGATGACTAAGAGTTGAGAGTAAGCAGAGGAAGAAAATGTTTTTTTCTGGTAGATGGGGTAGCTCTTGTGAGCCCAACATGTAAATTTAAAGCAGCGGATGTAACAGTTCCTCTTTTTATCTACAATTTATCAAAAAAGGCTACGCCGGAAGCCGTTGCTATGTAATGAATGTAACTGAAATAGCAGTCCATGTACAGAAAATACACTTGAAAAAGCCGAAGAGTTTCGATTCTTATAAAATAAAGGTACCGAGCGACCGAAGTACCGAGTGCTAGCACTTTTTCATGGTAATAAATAATGGCCAGATGGCATCTTCTTCAGAAGATTTTACCTAATTAAAACACGATAGAAACGTCATTCTCTCAACCTTTAATTGTAAAGGTGTGATCAGATCAACAGAGTGTGTGCAAAGATTATGCAAAACTCCGATGTCATTGCCCTTCAAGAGACATTATGGCCACATGAATTACCAAATCTTGGAGGTTTGCATGACGACTTTGCATACATTGGCAAGTCAGCTATCGATACTTCTGTTGGAATTATCCGTGGAAGACCATACGGCGGGGTAGCTCTGCTTTGGAGGAAACGTGCTTTCCAAACAGTGTCGGTTGTATGCTGTATCAGTAATCGCATAGTCGCTATAAATATAATGAATAATAACCGGTCTATGTTATTTTTTTCCGTGTGTGTCATAACAATAAAAGTGACAGTTTAATAGAATTTAGTCAATATTTTAGTAAAATGGCTGCAAATATTGATTCGAAAAAAGTGGAGTCAGTCATTATATTAGGGGACTTTAACGCGCACCCTGGACAGCGTTTCTTTAGAGAGTTGCTGCATATGCGCCGAGCAAACATGGTCGTGTATTGACTGCGAACTCCTACCTAGTGATACACATACATTTGTTTGTCAAATGTAAGTGTATCACTAGGTAGGATCATTGTGTAGTGACGACTGCGGCGAAAAGATTTATTCTAAATGTATTGTATGGGGTATACCTCTCTGATCATTATTCTATTGTCTTTGAATGTGATATCTGTGACTGCCGCGGTTTTGCAGTGCCTCTGGAATGTTTGCGTAGGCGCTTACGGATGACTTTAAGCTGTAATGAGAAAACGGAGCGCCTCCATGATGGCGCGCCTCCGCGGCAGCACCAACAGGACCCTGAGTGTCTTCCTATAAACCGGTGGGCTAAACACCAGGATTAAAAGATTTAATCTATATATTTGCTTATTTATTTTTAAATGTCTAACTTACATTCGATATTAAGATATTTTTACTAACACTATGGACTTATACATGTTACTATTATCATTAATTGTCTAATTATAATTATTATTATAATATACTTATATTAAGAGGGGTAAATACAAACATTAGTCACTGTTTAATATTTATGCTTCGGAACGCACCTTGGTTTTTGTTGCGCGGATCGACCGCGAGTGATCGGGACATCACTAACTAGCTGTCACTTGCATAGGAAAAAAAAACTAGCTAGCTGTCACTTTGCACATGGTAAAACTGTCGGCGTCATGCATGGGGGCTTGGCTGAATGTTATTTGTAATAATCACGGAACAATCGTCAAGAAATAAGTAGATTTCACGTCATCGTAGTGAGTGCTTCGTGCTGTGAAAGGTTGAAGTGGTTCGGTCACCAATTCGTCGCGTTCTTATAGCGACCCTTGAAGTCGGCAGTATCACGACAGCACCAGCAGCGGGCTACGACACGAGTAAGATTCGACTCCCAACACCCCCCACCCTTGTGTTCCTCATCCCGTACTCCTGCCTCGAATCTGAACTTTCGCATACAAGTCGACGGCGTCAAGGTCAGTACTACTTCGTGACATTCCACTGTAAAACAACCCTACCAAGATTCCACCCTTTCGGTTGAGGCGTGGATTTAACATTTTGGTAGCAGAGGCGCGATTTCCTAGTAGGAAATCGATTCACGGACGGTTGTAGGGTTGTTTTTTTGCTACATTGTAGTTGGGAGAGGGTGGGTACCTCAGATTGGTCGGCAATAATTTTGTGAGTGAGTCTTGTGGTCGCTATACCACAATTTAGGTTCATTTTCGGTTAGTGAACGTATAATTGACGATTTAGTTAACAATTATTATAAATTTGTAGTCTGAAACTACTGTGGTGTGCATAAGGAACAGTCATTCGGTCGGTCTATAGTATTGCAGTCGGGTTCTATAGTATTGCAGTGTTATTTCGGTTTACAGAGCAGGGTCAGGCTATATAAGGGGTATTAAGCCGATTTTGCTGACCTCAGTAGAAGTGTAGGTCATATTGGAAAGGCCACTTCTAGAAGGTTCACGGCTACCTACATTATATTAAAAATAGTTTTTTTTCTTATAATAAATTTTTGTGTGTTATTTTTTATTGTGCCTTATGGTGGCATTCTCTAATTGATTTATAATGTATATTTATAAGGTGTATATCCACAGGGCGGCCATATTAAATATTTTTAGGATTTAATTGTTCCAGTAGTTGCCTCAGTTTTGACAACTTAGTTAATTTCTGTGCCCAGCGCTGACGGGCAAGTGCTGGTCTCTGGCTATACTTAGTTCGGTAGTGAAGTATAAGACCAGAATCCATTCAATCGGTCAAAATGGCACCTTCACCCTTGACGGGACTGCGGAATGGTGTCCGGGAGGAAATGAGATGGCTCGCCCATACTCATCAGTATGTGAAGCGATCGGACATGGATGATGTCCTGCTCAAGCGTGTGGAGGACGCAATGACACAAGTTGGCCCAACTATTGATGGCTCTGCGGGATGAACCGAAGGAGTTGGTCGGTCACCTAACGGTCATGGCGGGCAACTACGAGTTAGCAAGGTCCATATTGTTGGACCGCTACCAACACAAACGGCGGTTGGTTGATGCGCAGCTAGGGAAGCTGTTTAGCATCCCTAGAGTAACCCGGGATGTTGACATCCGAGTACAGGTGCTCAACCCTGTGCTGGTGGCCACTAATGCCCTTCAGAACCTTGGTCTTCCGGTAGACCAATGGTCATACATTGTTTTATACATAGGGCGCACTGTAAGTTTCCGGAACTGGCCACTTACATAAACAATATTTAAAAATTTATTGCAACATTTGAAAATAGAACTCTTTGGCTGTAGAATGCAGTTTGTTTTATCTGACTGCCTTTTGTTTTTACCTTGTGGCGCCATTTAAAAAATTGTGTGTCTGCATCAACATGGATTTAACTCGGGAAAATTTTCGTAGTATGATTTTCTACGATTTTAAGTGTAATTTGACAGCTCAACAGAGCATCGCTCGGCTTGAAACAGCTTTTGGCAATGAAGCACCATGCAAGACAACTGTTTATAGCTGGTTTGCAGAATTCAAGCGTGGTCGT
Source organism: Argyresthia goedartella (assembly GCA_949825045.1). Classification (NCBI taxonomy): domain Eukaryota; kingdom Metazoa; phylum Arthropoda; class Insecta; order Lepidoptera; family Argyresthiidae; genus Argyresthia; species Argyresthia goedartella. Next base: position 7,577,829 of record OX463812.1, on the reverse strand, counting down.
ATCAATCTCAGTGACGAATCTCGCGATGGTCGGCCGTCCACCGCTGTGACCAACAAAAACATCGATGCTGTGCGCCGTATGATTGAAACAGACAGGCATGTGACCTACCATGAAATTCGCGCATCCTTAGAAATAGGCATGAGTCAAATACAATTAATCCTACACAAACATTTGGGTGTGAGAAAGCTGTGCTCGCGGTGGATCCCACACAACTTGACCGAGGCTCAAAAAACGGACAGCGTCACTTGGTGCAGTGCCATGCTTACCAGATTCAACGAAGGTGCGTCAAATTTGGTGTGGGACATAGTAACAGGTGACGAAACATGGATTTATTGCTACGAGCCCAAAACAAAGCAGCAATCGAGCGTATGGGTCTTTCAAGATGAGCCGAAACCAACCAAAGTGGCGCGCGTGAAAAGTGCATCTAAGCGGATGATTGCTTCTTTTTTTAATAAAACTGGACACGTGGCTACTGTTGCTTTAGAGAATCGTCGTACAGTGAATAGTGACTGGTACATGACCATTTGTTTGCCGGAAGTTATTGACGAACTCCGTAAAAATAACCGTAAACGCCGTATCATCCTGCACCACGACAATGTTAGTTCTCACACGGCCAGACAGACAAACGACTTTTTGAAGGCGAAAAATGTAGAACTCATGAGTCATCCTGCATACAGTCCCGACCTGGCACCTTGTGACTTTTTTCTGTTCCCAAAAATTAAGAACCAATTACGCGGTCAACGATTTTCATCACCAGAAGAGGCTGTCGAGGAGTATGAAAAACACGTTTCAGAGGTCACCACAGAGGAGTGGCACAAAAGTTTACAAAACTGGTTTCATCGAATGAAAAAGTGCATAGTCGCCAAGGGAGATTATTTTGAAAAACAATACATTAATTTTGTACCTTTAATAGTATTTTTTCATATTCATTCCGGAAACTTACAGTGCGCCCCACGTATATGGTTTTGTCACGATTGCCTGCAGCTGTTCAAAGTCGGTTTGAACAGCTGCATGGGGGCAGTAGCACGGAACTGCCCACACTCGTCCAATTGACAGATTTTTTGGAGGGTGAATGTAGGCGATGTGACACACTGGACACGGAGGCCAGTGTGCAGCGCCAACCCGCGCGGATGCGGGAGGGGCCGCGCCCCCCGCCCCCACGGTGGGTAGGGAGGTCGAAACAATTTGGCGTTTTGAATGCCGCCGTCGAGTGACGGCTGTGTGCACTGCGACAGTGCCGGTCATGACGTGACCAGTTGCGCCAAATTCAAGGCGCTCGGGCTAGCTGCCCGCAGGAAGATAGTCTTCCGTCACCGATTGTGTTTCGGTTGTTTGGGGCCGCACACGCTGAGCGAGTGCTCGCGCGCGTTCCCGTGTGAGTGCTGTGGTGGCAAGCACCACATAGCGTTGTGCCTGAATCGGTCAGGCCCTTCGGATGGTCACCAGGGCCGGACTCAGGTTGGTCGGCCACAGGGCCCAACCTGGGCTGGACCCAGTCCCCCTCCGGGCAACGGGAGTCACCAACGGGGTGACTGGGGTACCCGCGGACGGGACCCCCCCCGAGGGGAAAGGGGCAGGGCGGGGGGTAACATGCGGGATAGCCGGGGTTCGGTCGCCACTGTCCACGGTCAGCGAGGACTTCGGGCCGCTGGCTCACCGCGTGTTACGGGCGGGTGTCAGATGGCACCTATGAGTAGCGCGAAGGCTGGGAGCCCACCACCTTCTGCGCCACCCTGACCGTCGCTCTGGGAGCGAAAAGTCGGATGTCGCCCCCATTCCTAGAGCGCCCCAGGTTGGATCCGCTCTCCCCCATTCATCCACGGTGCGCACCGGGCACACCGTACACCGTCCGGTATGATCGGATACCGGGACAGCGAGGGGCCTATTATACGGGTTGGGACCCCTTGATGCACATACGGTCTGATATGCCGGTTGCATATCAGCAGCCGAGTTACTCCAAGGCCGACGGAGGTCTCAGCGGGTTCGGATCCCGCGGAGGTTCCCGCTAGGGTCACGCCGCCTACTTACAGGGTGCCGCCACTCCACAGACGGTCATGCTCCCCACCGCCTCTGTGATAGCGTGGAGTTCGGACGGCAAATCATGTGTGGCACGAGCACTATTGGACTCGGGGGCCCAGGGGTGCTTAGTCTCGTGCAACCTTGTAAGACGGTTGGGCATTTCGGTAAGGGAGTATCCACATTCCATTCGGGGAATTGGGAACACGGAAGTCGGTTCCGTTAAGGGAGTATGTCGGATTACTCTCTCGTCACGGGTGGATTCATCGGTGAATCTGACGGTCACGGCATTAGTCATGCCTAATGTGATGGGCTCACACCCTCACGTACGGTTGTCACCCTCGGTGCGACAGTTGGTCGCTGGGTTGTCACTGGCTGACCCAGAGTTTGATATTCCGGGCCCAGTAGACATTTTATTGGGTGTTGATGCCTTGGGATACCTGTTAGTGCCAGGTGTCCACGTGTTGCAGGCGACTGGTCTGGTTTCAGTCAACACCAGACTGGGCCATGCGGTAATGGGTCCGGTCATGCTTGCTGCCCCACGCCTAGCGACTAGTAGTCCCTTATTCTGTTTTGTACTCTCGTAGGTGATACAGAAGTTTTGGGAGGTGGAGGAACTACCTACGGTCCGCCGGTTGGACCCGGTTGAAGAAGAGTGTGAACAGTTTTATCGGAACAATACTGGTCGCCTTCGGTCAGGTCGATTTCTTACACGTCTTCCATTCCGGAGTGATCACCCACCGCTGGGCAGTTCACACCATGCAGCCGAGACGCGGCTTCTGTCGATGGAACGACGCATGAAGCGTGACGGGATTTTCCGGCAGAAGTACGTCGACTTCATGCGGGAATACGAGTCGCTCGGCCACATGTCGGTTTCGGGTATCGACTGTAAGCGTGAAGACCACTGCTTCCTGCCTCATCACGCGGTCTTGAGGACCCCGGAGGGCAAAATACGGGTAGTGTTCGATGGATCGGCATCAACATCTAACGGCATGAACCTGAACCAGTGTTTGCATTCAGGGCCGAAGTTAAACCATGACATCGCGGATGTTATCACACGGTTCCGTCGACACAATGTTGTGTTTGTAGCTGACATCCGGATGATGTTTAGGCAGACGGTCATTCACCCTGACGATAGACGGTATCAGCTGATACTGTGGCGAGAGAGCCCAGATCAGCCCATCAAGGTGTACTAGCTGAACACCAACACGTACGGGCTACGATCTAGTCCTTATTTGGCGATTCGCACTCTGCGGGAGTTAGCGGATCGAGAACGGTTAAATTTCCCTAGAGGAGCAGCGATCCTGGAGCAGGATCTCTACGTGGACGATATCTGTACCGGTACAGATTCCGTAGAGGAGGCGCTCGCTCGACGGGACGAGCTAGTTGAGCTCTTACGGGGTGGAGGTTACGAGCTCCGGAAATGGATGTCGAACTCTCCAGAGTTACTGTCTAGTCTTTCGGATGACTACCAGCAGGATCCCCACATTTTCGAAAATCTGGAAAATCCGAATATGTTGTCGGTATTAGGCGTCCAGTACCAGCCGGTGACAGACATGTTTTCGTATCGGGTCGAGTTGGACTCTCCGAAGGTCTGGACGAAACGGAACGTCCTTTCAACGGTGGCTAGGACATTTGATCCAAACGGGTGGATCACCCCGGTAACATTTCAGCTCAAGTATTTTATGCAGCAATTGTGGTCTGCTGAGCTGAAATGGGACGACCCGATTGGCGGATCATTGAGCTCATCGGGAATCGTTCTTTTCGACCCTCCCTAGCATCAATCGGATTTCACTGCCACGGAGGTTAGTCCCCACCAAACGATACACCGCCACCCTGTATGGGTTTTGCGATGCCTAGGAGAAGGGCTACGGAGCTGCGGTGTATCTGCGTACGGTCGACTCCTCGGGGGAGGTTGATGTGCGGTTGGTCATGGCCAAGAGCAAGGTTGCGCCGTTGCGCACTTGCCTGACCATTCCCAAATTAGAGCTTTCAGGAGCGGCTCTCCTGACTCGTCTGCTCAACCACACGATGACGGTTCTTCGTGGGTCAATAGCGTTAGAAGATACGGTCTACGCTTGGACGGACAGCCAGATCGTGTTATGCTGGCTGAAGGCTTCAGTTCACAAGCTGGAGATTTTTGTGGCGAATCGGGTTTCGCAGATTTTGAATTCGGAGGTTCCCTTAATCTGGAGACATGTTCCAGGGGAAATGAACCCAGCAGACTGTGCGTCTCGTGGGTGTCACGCTCCGGAGTTAGTTGGACATCCCTTGTGGTGGGGTCCAAAATGGTTGACTCAAGCCGAATCGGATTGGCCAATGAGTCCACGCGTTACCTCGGCGGACGGCGCCTTGACAGTCGGTGTCTGTACGACGCAACCAGAGCCGGAAGAGGAGTTCAGCCTGCTGGAACGGTACAGCTCGCTTGACAAGCTGGTCAATGTGACCGCCTGGATCTTCCGATTTGCGCGGAATTGTCGCAATTCTGAGGCGCAACGGGTCAAAAATCAAAATCAAAATCAAAAATCATTTTTTTCCATAGGATGTTGTTACATCACTTAGATCCGTCATTACATTTTTTTGGGTGAGTTCACTAACACAATGGCGGAATCTGTGGAGAAGAGCTCACCGAAGAAACTCCACAGTCGTCGCATCTTTTGCGTTTCCTTTTTTAAATAAAATATTGTCAAATTACAAAATGAATGCTAATTATATATCGAAACAGCCTGTTACTCAAACAATCTATTCCCATGGACATCTGTCCTCTAAGTAATCAGATATCCTATAGTAACCTTTTTTATACAATTTCTGTTTTATTATTATTTTAAACTTGTCTAAAGGTAAGTTTTTAATATCAGTAGGGACCTTATTGTAATAGCGTATACAATTGCCTTTAAAAAAATTACTAATTTTATGTAATCGGCTTACATAAGCAACCAACTTGTCTTTATTTCTAGTATTAAAATTGTGTATATCACTGTACTTCTGAAAATTAGTTATATTTCTTTTTACATACACAAGATTGTCATAGATATATTGAGACACAAATGTCAGAATATTGATTTCTTTAAACTTTTCCCTCAGTGACACTCTAGGCCCTAATCTATAAATTGCACGAACAGCCCGTTTCTGCAGAATAAATATACTATTAGCATTCGCAGCGTGACCCCACAATAAAATACCATAGGTCATTAGACTATGAAAGTAACTAAAGTAGACTAGTCTAGCGGTGTCTACGTCGGTAAGAGCTCTAATTTTTTTAACTGCGAACGCTGCCGAACTCAGTCTGTTCGACAATTTATTTATATGAGGATACCATTGTAGTTTGGCGTCTAAAGTAATGCCCAAAAAGACAGTCGACTGCACAAGGTCCAATCTCTGTCCTTTTATAAATATGTCTGTAGTTACCGGGTTCACATTGGGTAACACGAATTTAATACATTCAGTTTTCTTTTCATTAAGTCATAAATTGTTAACAGTAAACCAGTTCACTATACTAGAGATAGCATTGTTTACCTCGTCATAATTTGATTGCTGTCTTTTAACTTTAAATATCAAAGAAGTCTCATCGGCAAACAATACTAACCCATGTTTTGCTTTAACAAGGTAAGGTAAATCATTAATATATACTAAAAACAAGAAAGGACCAAGAATTGAACCTTGCGGTACGCCCATACTTATTGAAGACCCAGGTGATCTTTTCCCATTAACATCGACCATCTGAACCCTATCTGTTAGATATGACTCCAGAAGGCCAAGTGCCTGATCTTTTACACCATAATGGCGTAACTTCCTGACAAGAGTGTCATGATGGACGCAATCAAAAGCCTTAGATAGATCGCAGAAGACACCTATTGCATCCATTGCGTCTTCCCAGGCATCAAAAATATTGTCGATTAGTTCAACACCAGCATCGGCTGTTGAACGACCCTTTGTGAAACCAAACTGAGCAATATGAATTAAATTATTGAGATAAAAATGACTTTGCAATTGATTAAGTATGAGTTTTTCAAATATTTTGCTAAGCGTTGGTAGTATCGATATGGGTCTAAAATTGGTGGGGTCTGATGTACTACCAGCTTTGAATAAAGGTATAACTTTACTTAGTTTCATCAAGTCAGGAAACACACACAAAGGTGAGGTGCAATACAATCTACAATGGAACTAATAATTTTTACTGATAGACCATGGGCGTCAGCTGTCTTTTTAATTTCCAGGGATTTAAACGCTTTTACAATGTCTTCATTATTTACGTGCCTAAATTTAAAATCTGTTTTACAATCCTCAAAGTTTTGCTTAAGTATAGATTCAGCAGCAGCGGGAGATGAATTTAAAGACTTGGTTGTTGAAACTGGAATGTCCGTAAAGAAATTTTCGAAAGCTTATGCTACTTCTAGGTCTGTACTTAGCAATTGATTATCTATCTTAAGCTTGAAGTTATTATGTGTAGCTTTGGCCTTTCCAGTCTCTCTGTTTATAATTTGCCAAGTCATTTTCATTACATTGCTACTAGATTCAATTTTGTTTTTAATGAAATTAGATTTAGCTACGGCACAAACGCGTTTAAACATTTTTGAATAACTACGAACATAATCTAGAAAGGCCGTATTTTTGTTATATGATTTCTCTTCATAGAGTTCATATAATCTTCGTCTGCTCCTATGAATTCCAACTGTCGCCCAATCACTAAACAAAGCTTTGTTATTAACTTTTATAGTTTTTGATTTAAATACCGTATCATATTCATTTTTGACAAGGTTAAATACTGAGTTGTACAACAAATTTGGATCGTCACTGTATGGTATTTCCCATAGTTTATCTAAAATATTATTCCTGTAGTGTTCAAGCCGAGTGTCACTAACGGGCACACATGTAATATCCTCTTTTTGGTCCTTTTTTATTTTAATATTGAATATACCTATCTGACCAGAGTGATCAGAGGTTAATTTATTGATGACCGATTTGAAAATGGGCGTAATGTTAGTAAATATATTGTCAATGCAGGTAGCAGATGTTGCAGTAATTCTAGTAGGCTCCAAAAACAGATAGTTCATGTTGTGACATAAAAATAAAGATTTTAATCTAGTACAAATATTATTATCCTCTAACAGATTAACATTAAAATCACCACAAATTATAAAAAAATTGTTTTTATCGCTGATTTTAATCAACACTTCATCCATTTTCTTTTCGAATAAATCAAAGGATGAATCTGGTGGTCTGTATACGCTCATTACAATAAGTTGTTCAAGTTCAATACAGGCTATTTCCATGGTACGCTCAACAGACAGGCTCACCATGTCAACTCGTTCCTTATATTTAAAACTATTATTTACAAGTATTAAGGAGCCACCGCGATCAGCTGTTTTTCTGTTGAACGAACTAGCAACGTGGTGGTTATTAAAGTTGAACATGAACTGATAACTCTTTAAAAAGTGCTCTGTTATACATAAAATATCAATATTATTACAGTTCATGAATAACTCAATTTCCAGTTCTTTACTTAACATGCCCTGTATATTTTGATGAACCACGTTTAAAATATTCTTACTTTTACATTTTTCATTACTAGTAACTTGATTTAATGGGCAAGATGAAGGTATATTTATACAAATATTAATATTACTGCCAGAGTTACTCTCTGTTGTCCTATGGGTTAATTTAAAGAGCTTGGAACAGATTCCAAGGAGTACATGTCATTATTATTACACTGCTCAATAGAAGCAGGCGTTTCATTAGTCAAAAACTTGACTGAGTTCAAAATAAAATAAGATAGTGACTGTGCTATCTGTTTTGTATAAAACCTAGATAGGTAATACCTATCCTTAGTCAAAGAAAAATATTTTCCAATACAAATATTGGTGTCTATGAAATGAAATTTTTCAGTATGACGACATGTCAATGTGTGTATAAATGTATTATAATCATGTCTTATATGATTTTCATGTTGTGACAAAGATTGGCTGAAGGGAAACGCAAAGAAGATTATTCTATCTACATTTTGTAAAGAATTTAATTTGGAAAAGTATTTAGTAATTAGTTTTTTAGATACATTTTCCCTTCTACCAATTAAAATAATTAGGGTGGTTGGTTCTAAAAACTGCGATGACAACATTTAATATTTGTTTAATATTTGTGAATATGTGGCGCCAGGCATACAGTTATTTAATATTGCCTGGCCCACGCGCTGACTAAGTTGTAAACCCATATTTTTTCCAAGTTCATCGCTGTACATTATATACCTATCCTTTGTCCGAGAGAAGGAGGCGTTATTGATAACACTATTAGTACTCAAGTCGACTGACGGCGGCGCCTGGGTCAGTATCAGCTGTTCGGCCGGCTGCTCGGCGGGACACACGGTCGGCACGGAACAGTCCGCTGGAGCTTGTTTACAATCACAGATGTGATTGTCGGTCAAAGATATGAAAGTGTCATAATTATACTTACACGTCTCCAACAAACTATTCATAGCCGACACATGTTCCTTAATTTCGTATTGTGCTGACTCATATTTACGTGTAATACTTTGTAATGATGAGTTTAAAATATGCATATCTGACTGGAGTCGCCGTGTGTCACATTCATACTTTTCTGTAGTTTTTTCCAAACATAATCTACAATCATCGATTTCCTTAATTAATTCGACACGTTCCTTGCTACAATTTACATTTTTACAAAATATTTTATTTCTATTAGCTAGTTTTTGTGTTTTTTTATATAATTATTCAATTTAACATATTTAATTAATTTATTTTTACTACAGCTCATAGTGGTTACTGATTGCGATCTATTAGGACTATCACACGTGAGATCACAAGCTGTTAGGTCAATAGTTGGTATGCCAGTTTGGCTCATGACCTCATTATAGAAGGCCCTGGTTGTAGCACTGTCTCGCTGTTCCTCCCGCTCGCTGAAAACTTGAAGCTCGTGGTGTGCCTCTGCAAGCTTTTGTTCAAGTGATTTTATGTGTTGCAATGCTACGTGGTGGACATCATGACACTTGTAAAATGAGTCGACTTGGTGTTGTAGTTCATCTCTCTGGGCACTGAGATCCTGGCATTGGATGTCCAACTCACTGAGCTCTTCTTTTAGCGCCGAATTTTTCTTAATTTGCTTCTCTATCTCCTTTTCACACTCATCTCGCTCTCGTAGAAGTATTTCACAAAGCTCTTGGCTCTTCTTGAGCTCCAGCAAGGTCGCTTTCAGCTTCAACTCGACATCGCGTGTGCTCATCTTGCGTCAGCATTGCACCCTTTTTCGCCTGAAAAAAAAACCGCGAATAGGTGTCAGTGTATGACCGGGTGGAATACTAGCGAACACTAGGGAGTTTATTGCACAATGAAGGTGTTAAGTGTGTGTTTTTGTTGAATGTGGCAGAATGTTGCGTCTTCAACTTTGCTTCCGCTTTTGCCAAGTAAAGAGAGACAAAACGGTACCTGAGTGAGTGTACGGCAAGTGTTTCACTTATATGAAGGTTTGTTTAGTTTGTTACGGGTGTGAAAGGTGAGATTATTGATATAAATACAGAAATAAAACGATACTTCCCCCGTTTACGTCGTTGCTATTTGAACTGATTTTGACAGTTCAATCGGCCGGTACAATCGGCCTTGTTTTTTCCAAAGCTTGTATGTTTGCACAGCTGTTTCTTATCTACACATTATTTTATCACTAATTACTACTTAAATTAAGTTTACTCGTGCAGAAAAGCAATTTTGACTAATTTAATTGAAATAAATACTACAGAGCTGTTTACATCGTCAGCTATTCGGTCTGGGGTTGCCAGCCGAATCCGTGGTGCGGACACAGGTCCTGACACCACGGGAACGGAACCATGCGTTGTTCGCATTGGTACGTAACGTGCAGACGATGCACTTTAAGTCCGAACTGGACATTCTGAGACGCGGACGCGTCCAACTGAAGGGAGCTGTGGCTCGGCTCAACCCGTTCATTGACCCTCAAGGATTGCTGAGGGTAGGAGGTTGGCTGCGGAATGCCAACCTGCCTTATGCGGCTCGCCACCCGTTGTTACTCCCTAGGAAAGGGAAGATGGTCGAACTGTTGATACAGGATCGACACATTCGGAATGGGCATGTCGGATGCCACGCCTTGATGGCGTTTCTCCAGCGCGAGTTCTGGATGCTATCGGGAAGACGCTTAGTGAGTAGCGTCGTATTTCGGTGCCTGCCTTGTTATCGGGCCAAGGCGGATACGATGCAGCCCCAGATGGGAGATTTGCCCTCGGATAGGGTTAACGAAATCCGGCCCTTTGCGGGTGTCGGAACGGATTTCGCGGGACCATTCATGGTCAAGTCTTCACAGCTACAGAACGCCAGATTAGTGAAGGCATACCTGTGCGTCTTCATGTGCTTGGCCACGAAGGCAGTCCACTTGAAGGTGGTCAGTGACCTTACTACAGAGGCATTTATCGCATGTCTGGATCGGTTCGTCTCACGAAGGGGCCTCCCGACATTAATCCGTTCGGACAACGGCACAAATTTTGTCGGAGCCAGGCGATATCTGCAAGAGGTCACTCAATTCCTGAACGGTAACCAGGACGCCATCGGTACGGCTTGCACGCGATAAGGGATTGAATGGGTTTTCAGTCCGCCGGGATGTCCTCATTGGGGAGGAATTTTTGAGGCTGCGGTTAAATCGGCTAAGTCGCACCGACGATCATCGGTGAGACCTCTCTACGCTTTGAAGAGCTTGCGACGCTGTTCTGTAAAATTTAAATGACACTGAACTCGCGTCCGTTGTGCCCGCTCAGTTCGGATCCAAATGATTTGGAGGCGTTGACGCCGGTCACTTCCTGATAGGTCAGCCCCTTAACGCCCTGCCAGAATACCCATTCGGTGATGTTAAGTTAAGTCGGTTAACTAGGTGGCAGATGTTGCAGCAGATGGCTCAAGATTTTTGGAAACGGTGGTCCCTTGAGTACTTGCACATCTTGCAGCAGCGCCTTAAGTGGACTGACCGGACGAGCCCCCTTCAAGTCGGTGATTTGGTGTTGATTAAGAATGCGAACCTGCCATCATTGAGATGGAGACGAGGACGGATCGTCAACTTGTACACGGGTCGGGATGGCACACCTCGATCAGCAGCAGTCAAGGTGGGAGACTCGGTCCTCAAGAGAGCGGTCGCAACAATTTCTCGCCTTCCTATTGATTAGGGACAGGTTCGGGCCTGTCCGGGCGGGTGACTGTTTAATATTTATGCTTCGGAACGCACCTCGGCACCTCGGTTTTTGTTGCGCGGATCGACCGCGAGTGATCGGGACATCACTAGCTAGCTGTCACTTGCATAGGAAAAAAAACTAGCTAGCTGTCACTTTGTACATGGTAAAATTGTCGGCGTCATGCATGGGGGCTTGGCTGAATGTTATTTGTAATAATCACGGAACAATCGTCAAGAAATAAGTAGATTTCACGTCATCGTAGTGAGTGCTTCGTGCTGTGAAAGGTTGAAGTGGTTCGGTCATCAATTCGTCGCATTCGGATAATTCGCGAGAATTCCCGAGTGCACGCGCCGATCGCCTTAGAAAAGTGACAACACTTAGCTTTATTTTCTATAATGCCGGCTTGTGCAGTTATCCTATGTGAAAATCGCAGTGATTAGACAAATTTCCATAACAAGGGTATAACATTTCAAAGGTAAATACCGAAAATACAATACTTATTTCTTCGATAAAACAACACGCTTAACGAAATATTCCGAGGAAGTAATGCTATTGAGTCGCATCCAGAGTTTGTATACAAAATAGGCTGAACGCCCTATCTCCTATGTTGAGATATCTGTCATTAGTCATATCATGGCGTGAAATACGCATAGATGACGTAACCTTTATAAATCTGTCCCACAAACGAGAGGGCGTTCGAATCCGAGCTCAGCTTGCATTGATATCTAAAATCTACTTTACCTAAAACGGAAGCTTTATCATACTATCCCCACACTTTAGGTGGCGCACTATAATTAATCTGGCCAGCGAGGAGGTAATGCGGTCTCTAGCCATTTCTATGCAAATTACTGCACACACCCCAGAACACCCTTAATTGTGCAGCGAGATTGAAAATAGCACAAAACCATCGATGTATAATATAATATTAATTTATCAACAAATTTATAATATTACCTTGGACAATAATAGTAGTAATAGCAATATACATAAGCTGTAGACTGTTATAAATATCCTCAATTTCATCATGCAAAGCCCACATAACCATTGCTGGGCATAGGCCTCTTCTCTTAATCACCAATTCCTCATTTATTAATAATTTTAAAATTAAAGCATTTATGACTATTTTTATTAAATGCCCATTTTTTAAGAATTTTTAGAAATCCAAAAAATATATAAGTTATGGAGAAATCCATTTCCTTCAATCCCTTGTACTTGCAAACATTATAATGTAGTTAAAACTATACGAAAAAAAATACTAGATGTTTTACACCTAAAACTTGTTATCTCTTGAGATCTAAAAGGAATATTAATATAGATATTGCTTAAAAAAATGTGAAATCTGTGGATTTTGAAAAATAGACATGTCGTAGCTATATCGTAGAATTTCATCATTTCATGAAATAGCCAACCATGGATTGATCATTTCATGAAATAGCCAACCATGGATTGATCATTTCATGAAATAGCCAACCATAGATTGATCATTTCATGAAATGGCCACCCATTTCATGATATAGTCAATTATTTCATGAAATGATCAGAAAGGGTTGAATTTCACGAAAATATGTCTGTTTTGTATTCAGTACTACGTGGTGTTTTTTGTGTTATACACGTCGAACTAACACGAAGACTATTCACTCACACGCCCCTTTAGTCGTCAACTATGCTACCACAGTGTTTTGCTCTAAAATATTTCTTCGTACAGTGAAAGTTTTATTTCAACCATGGTTGGCTATTTCTTGATATAGTCAATTCCACGATATGATTACGGAAGACACAGTAAATATATGTTTGCTCTGCTCTGTTCTGCCGCCTGATGTAACAGCCATTCAACCACAGCCAACAGCAGTCTCACACTGCAACATGGCTGTTATAAACTTTATTTTAATATGGCTGTGTCCGAAATTTTAAAAATAAAAGATATAGAGTTGTTAATTGTATCGATAGACAAGCCTTAACCTTAATGACACGCCTTCCTACGAGTAGAATTTATTATCAATCTCAAATCTAAATAAAAAACAAAAACACATGTCAATTTTTTTCCCATCGAGGTACCTCTGCACAATGGCGCTCAAGTTTAGCCAATTCGGTATTCCTTTTCACGTGAAAGGAGGCTAGTCCATCGAACTTCAAACTTCCAAATATTTATTTCAAAATAGATTCATACGAACACTTTTTGAACGTCATTGGAATCTATTTAATGCAAGAAAAACTACTACCGCCTCGGAACGTATTACGGGAAGGGAGAAGAAGCGGCGCAAGAAACTCGTGCACTGTAACACGGCCTACTTTTCTTTTCTATCTGTTTCTTCGTCCTTCAAATCGTCCTTTTATTATACATATAAATCCACTTTTCATATCGATGTCTTCATTGGTTACCTGGTATAATTCTGTTCAAAGGAAGCGGCGCCTGAATACAAACCAAATTTAGTTTGTACGTACGATAGATTACAGGATATGACTGATATATAGAGTGATATACTAATGTTATTTTAATGTCCCAGAAATGTTACACGGAAATGGATATCAAGTGATGAGCACCTACATATTCTATCAGTCAATCCTATAAAAGCTTATCACATTTTTAGGGTACTGTACCTTAAAAGGAGGAACCCTTATAAGATCACATGTCACAGGCATGTTTTCAGGAACTCTTGATATCCTTAACATAATTTAAGTATATTGACATGGTGACAAAACGAAAAAAAAATATTCACCGTAATAAGTCATGTCGGATATCGTTAAAAGGACTTTTATAAAGTTTTTAAAAGTATTTTTGTTTAATTTTAGTTTAGATAACGTCAGAAGTTATGATCAAAAAAGTGCAAAAAATTACAGTCTTTCCCCTTCCTTATCCCCCAAACTACAGAGTCTAAAAACATGAAAAAAAAACACAGAATATAGAACTTAATCCAAAGATTACAGGAAAACCTAACCGGAATTGCCAAGCTTTTTTATTTATCTGTAAACTACATACAAACTTATATATGCACCTAGTTACGTACATAGAGTATAAAAAGAGCCACACCAATAACTTCGTAAACAATCTTTTGCTATGTAAAATCCAAACTATTCACTCCACACGATGACTTTATTATGCGGTGGTACGGAACTCTACGAGCGCGAGTCTGACTCGCAGCTATGGAGGTTTCCTCACAATGGGTTTTGTCACCGTTAGAATAAACATAAAAATAAAAAAACACAAGGCACATACATTGCTTCTGACCTCACACTGGGCGTGTCGTGGGAACCAGAAACAGCGACTTTTTTTCTTTATCCCCAGATTTTTATTCTTTATCGTAAAACCCCTCCAACAACCTGCACTGAGCCACCGTGTTGGAATATGGCTAAATCTTACTCGTATCCCGGGTAAAGGCCTGTCTCTCTCGGTGGGGACATTAATAGGCTACATTTATTATCATATCATTCCACAGCCGGGGTCGAACCTAGGACCTCTCGCATGGTAGGAACATGGTTAGCGCTGTATGCGAACCCGCATCTCCAGCGTGAGAAGCGGGCGCTAAACCACTAGATCACAGAGCTCATTTTTGAGTTAATGTGATGGAAGCACCAAAACTCATATCAAGCCGCATTTTTCTACCAAGCAACATAATTAATGACCACAGGAAATTCCGGTCCCAGCCCGATATGGGGTCCATTATTTAGATTTGGTCATTTTTTTCGCGTCCCCTACTCTGGGCAGTAGCAATGCAAATTAGGAAACGGGGGATAAAGTGCGAATACGCAATTGTGGGCGTAGGTTCTAGATTGCTCAGCTCTTAGGAATCCTTTGAATTTATTTTCTTCTCTCTAGTTACAAGTTAGAGGCAAAAATACCAGACTGCACAAAAAGTGCCCTCAAACATCTCGCTAGTTCCAGCGCTAGGCTCTGAGTTATTATGCGACACTAAGTACACCTCTCAGGTTTAATGTTAAACTATAAATTATGTCGAGATAGTTTATCTTAGCGGCTGTTCTAGTTGACAAATGAAGATAAGTCTAGGTGGAAGACTATGAGTATTGTGTTGATTCTGTTTAAGAAATTCTAGTCAAATTTTAAGTTTGACGGACATTAATAGTATTGCTGTCACGGTCTCTTGCTCGGGAACTGACAACGCCAGTATCCTATTAAACCCTTTCGGTTGAAACCTTTCAAGTTAATAGCTGCACAGGTTTTCTCGCCGCTCTTTCGGAATTATACTACATCCGTCCATAGCGCGATAAGGCACGGCCACGGGACCGCCTCGCCTGATGCAGCGGATTCTCAGCACGTGCTGTAGGCGAAGTAAGAGTTTTCAATAAAATTTACTTTACTGCAGCGTTGCCGTAAAACGCCAGTTTTGTATAGAAAAGTCACGTGAACAGTCGTAACCTCAAAGGCGCCGTTCCCGGTACGTAACCTCGAAGGCGCCGTTCCCGGTACGGTTTTTTGAGCCACGACCGGCGGTGCCGTTCTCAAATAGACGCTGCTTGAACCATCTGTCAAGATGTAAGGCGCATTATGACGATGATCCAAGCCTTAACAGAGTAGGTTCCTGCGGTAGTGTTTCGGCGCGGAATGGCAGATTTTACATGCAATTGTAGCATGCTGTTATTTTATTTTACTTTAAGTTGAAGTTATAGTAACTAGAATCTTCACAGTGATTGCTACTGGTTGTTTATCTACTTTAGTTTTTAGATTGAAAACTATATAAAATTTAAAACAAAATCTTCAGGACTCCATTTTTTCACCTTCGACTCCAATCTTTACCTGATCAGCAAGAATTTCGGATGTATGCACTAGTCTGCTTTTATTCTACAAGAACAACAGTCGTGCTAAAGTGTGCACTTATGAAATATGGTAGTGTCTGACTGTATGATGTGCATTCTTTCCGGGGGGTACATATTTATTTCATCAGTTTTCCACCTGTCCCTACAGCTCCAATACCAACTGCCTCTGATAGGTAGTACCTTTCACGGCTCTCCGACCTCTCGGCGTGCCTGGAGGAAGTCGGAGAAGATAACATCCCACTCGCTATTTTAAATTTCGTCTACTTAGACTGTTGTCCTTAACAGGGACCCAAGCCCACCCTACCTGGTTCCTGTCCTGCAACCTTGCACTGGCCGGATCCTACCTGGTTCCTGCCCTGCACACTCCTTCATCCTATCATCCCGTCTGGCCCTCGACGCTTTGAGACCTGCCGACGCGTTCTACACTCCACCTTCTCTGACACCCTCCTGACGTGCCGTGGGTGTAGCTACTCTACTTTCACTATGTTTTTTCAAAGTCACGACAAAACACACGACTCAATTAGGCGATAGCGCTTAGTACCTATAGAGGTTTTGTAGATTCTACTGCAATCTCTATTTATATTGTGGCGGATAAGGAACAGTATAATTCAGAGTGTGTGACCTACAGAACCCTAGAAATTAAAAAAAGATACTGCCACCAATTGGGCAGCGTAGGTTGTTTCGTTCCGAGAATATAATTGAAAACAACAAGAGTATTTTGTGAAGCTTCCTAATTGCTGGACTTTGGCATACTTTGCCGGGTTTTTAAGCCTACATTACGAAAAAACTTCAAACTCTCGTAATGGAACAATCATCAAGAATACGGCTGCTCGTTGTTTACGCTTGTATGAGAAGTATGCTTAAGTCATTAGGACAACTTCCCATCATAAATAGGTGCATAAAGTCATGTACCTATTTTAACCACATCCCAATTCGACCACTACCCTATACCCCACAATAATCAAATTTTTACTAACATTTAACCTTGTAACTTGTAGGCAGGTCGCGAAGGAGTATTAAGGCTCTACCCCGTCCGTGCAAAGGTCCCCGTTACTCCAGGCGGAAAGACCCGCAGTGTGAGAGGGATGGAATCGGGAAAAAAATAAAAAACATAGCGCTAAACCAGTTTTTTTTTTTTAAATAAACTTCGCTATTTTGTTAAAAAGTTTTTAAGAAGATTTTGCGAATACATAATATCTACATTTTGAACGCAGTTCCACAATGAAATTAGTTAGGATTTCAGAATTACAGGAAAAAATAAAACAATTTAGAGGTGTTTTAGTCCTTAAATTCTATCGAGAAAATTTCATGAAACGCGGGAAACGCGATTGGATGACCTGGCAAAGAACTTGTATTAGAATTATTTCTAAAAAATTCTGACATTGATATTATTTGTGTTACTGAACACTGGTTGAAGGAAAATATGATGTCTTTTAACATAAATAATTACAAAATTGTCAGTTGTTACAATAGAAAGACTGCTGATAGAGGTGGTTCTTTAATCTTAGTGAAAAATAATATTAAGGTGAAACAACGGAAAGATATTCTTGCACTTACTGTTGAAAGACAAATAGAGGTATCCTGTGTTGAGTTAGATAGCCATATTATTGTTTGTGTCTACAGACCACCGAGGGATGAAAAAGGCCATGGCAATTTCGAAATATTTGAGAAAATTATGGAGGAAGCCCTCATTAAACTTTGTAATAACAGAAAAAAGTTAATTATTTGTGGCGATCTTAATGTAGATCTGCTTGTAGATACAACACTGAAGCGACGATTAATAACTCTGTTCAAATCATTTAATTTATGTCATGTATTTCTAGAGCCGACTAGAATTACACTTACCAGCCAAACTTGCTTAGATAACGTTTTTTGTGACTGTGCATTCACAAGTAAAAGTGTAATTAACTGCTTACCCTCCGATCACAGTGGTCAAACAGTTTCATTCCCAATAACTATTAAGGATAAGACTGGTCCATCATTTTATAGGCCTATTACATCCCATAGACTAGAGACATATACGAAAAACTTAGATATAAATTTGCCAGTACCGGATTTTAATGAACAGAACCCAAACAAAATCTACTCAGACTTCTTCAACATTATTCAGACAGAATTCAATAAAGTTTTCAAATTAAAGAAAGTCAGTGACTACAACGGTAAATCTAAATTTAATGACTGGGCAACGTTTGGAATTCGTAAAAGTAGAGTTATCTTGTATGACCTTTATGATCAAAAAACCTATAACTTTGATCGAAAATTTCATGACTATGTTAAAAAATATTCCAAAACTTTCAAGTTGGTTTGTAGAACTGCAAAAACTTTACACATTAATAGAAAAATTCAAAATTCAAATAATAGAATGAAAACAGTTTGGCAAATAATAAACCGCGAAACTGGCAAAGTTATACCAAGGGACAGTGATTTCTGCCTAAAGATAGGTGATGATGTTGTTAAATCTAACGCTGATGTTGCTCGAGCTTTTGAAACATTCTTCACCAATGTACCCGTACTCACAACGGACCGTCTAAATTCATCTCCATTTGAAGCAGAGATTTTATTAAAAAATAACACTAGCGTCAGTAATGTATATTTAAAATTTCATCATGTATATCCCCAGGACATTGTCAAAACGTTTAAATTACTTAACTTAAAAAATACGGAAGACCTGTGGGGTATATCAGTCATAGTCATTGGTTCAGTAATTCTAGTTATAGCCCCACACTTAGCTTATATATTCAATAAATGTGTTGACGATGGGGCTTTTCCAGACCTTTATGAAACACAGTAAACTTATACCGCTGTTCAAATCGGGAGATAAGTACGATCCTTCAAATTTCAGACCAATATCTGTTCTTCCAACACTAAGTAAAATATTTGAAAAGATTATACTCAATCAAATGCTCTCACACTTCAACCGTACAAAACAACTCCACGCTAAACAATATGGTTTCACTAGGGGTAAATCGACTACGGATGCAGGTATTACCCTTGTATCTCATATTTATTCTGCATGGGAGGCCGCACAGGATGCTATCGGAGTTTTTTGCGACCTGTCGAAGGCGTTTGATTGTGTTGATCATAATACGCTATTAATTAAATTAAATCATTACGGAGTTAGAAATAAAGCGTTGGATCTACTAAGATCATACCTAAGCAATAGAATTCAAAAGGCAGAAGTTAACGGCGTAAAATCTGATGGATCGGGTGTTAAAATTGGCGTTCCACAAGGTTCCATATTAGGCCCTTTCTTATTCCTGGTATATATTAATGATCTGCCTTTCATGGTGGAGAAATTAACTGACATAGTGTTGTTTGCTGATGATACTTCACTGGTCTTCAAAATTGAAAGACAAAAAGGAGAATTTGATGATGTTAATGGTGTATTGTCTTTAACCTTGAATTGGTTCACAGTTAATAATTTATTGTTAAACGCTGGTAAAACCAAGTGTATCAAATTCTCACTTCCAAATGTCAGGCAAGTTGAAACCAGTTTAGTGCTAGACAACAGCACGTTAGAATTAGTAAATGATACGAAGTTTCTTGGAATAACCATTGATAGCAAATTGCAGTGGGGACCCCACATAGATAAATTGGCTGGTAAATTAAGTTCTGCGGCTTACGCTGTTAGGAACATCAGACAAAGCACGGATGTGGCTACATCTAGGCTAGTATATTTTAGTTACTTTCATAGTGTGATGTCCTATGGTATCTTGTTGTGGGGGAAAGCAGCGGATATTCAAACTATTTTTATTTTACAGAAAAGAGCTATTCGAGCAATTTATAATTTAAAACGAACAGACTCCTTAAGAGAGCTTTTTAAAGAAATTGACATACTAACAGTAGCTAGTCAATTTATTTCCGAAAATATAATGTATGTACGCAAGAACCTTACAACATTTTCCAAACTTAGCGATAGCTGTAATGTTAACCTAAGAAATAATCACAGACTATGTGCGCCCCGTTTTAGACTCGCGAAGGTTAGCAATTCTTTCAAGGGTCAGTGCATTCTCTACTACAATAAGATACCTCTGGAGATTTTGAAATTGCCACTTGAGCAATTTAAAAAGCATGTTAAAGCGACTGTCGAAAAAGGGATATTACAATGTTCAAGATTACTTAAATGACAGGACTGTATGGGGTTAATCTGGCTCAACACAGACCTTGCTGTTAATAATTTTGTAATTATTTATTCCTGCTTATTAATCATAACAATTAAATTTTTCATATTTGTATTAGTTAAGCACAACCTATTTTTAAAAGAGATCTAAAAATAAATCTGTGGGAGTTTCTACGCCCTTCTTCTCCCACAGTGGTCCAATGTAGAGAAGAGGCAAAAAATGACGTTTGCTAAGTATATGTAAATATCTACAGTAATAAAGTACTTTGACTATTTGACTATTGACTATTGACAATCGCGTTTCCCTTTAGTGAAAATCTTAATGAAATACTCAATAAACGTTAACCCAAGAATCAAATCTGTAGATGACTTCATGGTGGAGTAAATAGATTCAAAAATAACCCCATTTTTTTTCGTATCACCTTGAGTAAAGAAAGAGAAGGTTGGTTAAGTAATAAGTAAAGTGGGTGTTCGCCCTTGACTCACAGAGTGGTCAAATTGGTAACTTGTCACTTTAAATCTTGACATAATGGAAACTTGTCCAAAAAATAAATTGACAATATGGGAAATTGGTCTTTAAGGACCTTATGGGCGCGTTTGATGTAAGGAATGAGAATTGAAAGTGGGCTATAGTCGACTGCTTAAACTGGTGCTCATTCAAGCTGGTCAGAGGCCCTAATAGGGTAGCTTGAATACATCTGACAGTTAGGTTGGCCTAGCCCGACAGCCCTCCATCAACCCGCACCGCCAGCTTGGTGGAGTATGGCCCAATCTTATTCGTGTCCGGGTAAAGGCCCGTGACCCTAGGATTAATGGACTACATTAGTATTATATTACGCCACAATGGCGCTATGTCTCTTTGTGGTGAGGTGGTCTAGGTTATTATTCACAAGTGGGAGGTTCCGGGTTCAATCGCCGACCGGGATGATGATCGGTTGTTGAACAGCAGCAGATCGAAGAACAGCAGCAATTACTGATTATACTTACTGACATGTTATCGCGGATGAACTGATACTTGATACAAACATTAGAATTTGCGACATTTTATTAATAGAACGACTCTCCTGAATATTGAGGCAACATACGATATTCTTTCTAATGGATGGAGCCAAGTGTTAGTAATAGTAAGAGCTTTTTGCACAAGCACTTTACGAGATTTCCATTTCTCTCATAGATGGGCTCTAGAGCTAACCTTGAAAGAACGTTTTCAGAACGGGAAATTCGTTTTATGGCAGAACATTTGTAAAGTTAAAGAGAAACTCAACTAAATATTTCATTGTAAAAAAATGTTTCAATATTCAAAACCATTGCTTAGTTGGGTTTGCTAGGCTTTGTAGTTGCTACGCCGCCGTAGTAAGCTCTATGGGCCGCCCTAAGACACTATTTGTGGCAACAATATGTGGAAAAAAATATATACATACATATTTATATTTACAAGAACGAGCACGGCAAGTAAACGGTAAAGTAAAAACCAATGTACAAAAGTGAGCTTATCTCTAAAGATCCATGGTGCCAGACTAGGCTCCTGCGGAAGTTTTTCGTTGCGGAAGGGGAGATTTTACCTACTCTCTTCATTATCCCTCACGATACACACACGACTCAATGAAGCGCAATAGGTAGTAGATTCTCCTGCAATCATTTAATAAAAGTAACACAGGAGTTGGATGGTTCTATATTTACATTGTGGCGGATCTGGAAAGGTACAATTTGCAGTGTTTCACCTAGAAACTCAATTAATATTCTGACCACCAATCAGGCGGCTATCCAAAAATGATGACGATTTTAACAAATTATTAATTTTATCACAATAAAAGCCACACCAATAAAACCCGGTATGATACTTCCACAAACATAAAACCAGCCGTGAAAATATGCGTCACAGAAAAGGTCTCACCGAATATAGCAGAATCTTATTAAACGGAAATTGCGTGTACTTCCGTGAAAAATGTGAGAGTGGAGTTCTCGCCTTGTAATAAAAACACAAATGATGGTGGCATTTTATCAGGATTCGCTCTTCGGCGGATTCGCCAGAACGCTCCACAGTCTAGTGGTTTCAAGCTCGCTTCCCACGCAGGACACACGGGTTCTAATCCGGTGCTGACCATCTACCAATGAGATGAGTAATTTATCTAAAGAACATTATATGTATGTTCTAACAATGATAAAAACATCTTGAGGAAACCTTAATATATTCATAGTTTGTACTCCATCCAATCACCAGATCCAATCAACACAAAAAGTGGAGAAAATAAAGTATCATTTAAACCCATAAAATATTTACTAAAGTGTGTGGTATGGTAACCGCAAAAAACAATCTTGCAGATTTCGGTAATCTTCTAAAAGCCTTGCCGAAACAATACATTCTCATCACGATGGAATTTAGCTGCCCCTCGGGGAAAATAACACAATATCTTGTTTATGTCAGATTTGCAACTGCACATGAATCTTAATTTAAAAACTAGATACTGGCTTGAACAATATATCCGTAGCTCAATCCTGTTTCTCTTGACATATCCGAATCGTTTCAATTTCAAATCAGAGTCGCATTCAATGACAGTTCGTATAAAATGATCGCGTTGCGATTGGTCGATTATCAACAGTTGGCAAACATCCAGCTAGGAAGTCTCTCTACCCACGCATTTCTGATTCTGCACTATAACACCTTTGTTCCTACCTTAATCCATGCACATTTCCATTCTAGGAAATAAATACTTATTAAATTGAATCTTTGTACGTTAGTCTTACTAAATCTCTAAAATTGCAGTCTGGAGGAGGTTTAACCTCTTAAAAACCGAGTGTAGTTGGGAAGGGTCGCGGTTTTGCACATTATGCCATGGTAATAAAATTTAAAACTTATAACGGAAAATTCAAGAGGTTATTAGGTAATTATTCAAGAGGTTAAGTAAAAATGAAATAAGGAAAAACGCAGGGCAACCGCCAAAAAGAAGTGTCAGCTTCCATATCGCTAGATGGCGTTGGTAGCCACAGATCATTTAAACTCCTTTGGCATATACATAGTCAGGTCATAAGTTCTGTCACACAATAAAAACTTTTGAATTTAGAACGCTGGCCACAAAAAAGTTTATTGAATTCGAATTTCGAATTTTCCATGAAAATAAAAATGTGTACTTTTTTGAATTTTCCTCATTTTTAAATATGGAGTGGACACTTAAAGAAGACCGTGTCGCAGTTATTGCGTTGCATCGTTGCGGTTACGCGCCAATTCAGATTTTCGACTTACTGAAAAATTTGAATGTAACCAAAATATTCGTTTATCGTACCATAAAACGATACAATGAAGACTCTTGTGTAGATGACAGGTCAAGAAGTGGTCGCCCTCGCTCTGTTAGGACTCCAGCAGTGATAAAAGCTGTGAAGGCGCGAATTCAAAGAAATCCCATACGTAAGCAGAAACTGTTGGTCCTTCAGATGGGGTTAAGCAGGACCACGGTGAAAAGGGTGTTAAATGAAGATTTAGGGCTTAGGGCATATCGAAGAAAAACAAGACATCGTTTGGACGCTCGTTTAATGGACCTGAGACTGAAGAGATGCCGCGCTTTGTTGAAGCGGTACGCGGGAAAAAAGCATCGGGAAATTCTTTTTTCGGATGAAAAAATTTTCACCGTGGAAGAGAGCTACAACAAACAAAATGATAAGGTGTACGCACACAGCAGTGAAGAAGCGAGCAACCGTATTCCGCGTGTCCAACGAGGTCATTTTCCATCTTTGCTCATGGTTTGGTTGGGAGTCTCTTATTGGGGCTTAACTGAGGTACATTTTTGTGAGAAAGGCGTAAAAACGAATGCAGTTGTGTATCAAAATACAGTCCTCAAGAACCTTGTGGAACCTGTTTCTCATACCATGTTTAATAACAGGCACTGGGTGTTCCAACAAGATTCTGCGCCAGCTCATAGAGTGAAAAGCACACAAGACTGGCTGGCGGTGCGTGAAATCGACTTCATCCGGCACGAAGACTGGCCCTCCTCCAGTCCAGATTTGAGTCCGTTAGATTACAAGATATGGCAACACTTGGAGGAAAAGGCCTACTCAAAGCCTCATCCTGATTTGGAGTCACTCAAGGCATCCTTGATTAAGGCAGCCGCCGATATTGACATGGACCTCGTTCGTGCTGCGATAGACGACTGGCCGCGCAGAATATAGGCCTGTATTCAAAATCGCGGGGGTCATTTTGAATAAACTTTATTACCATAAGAATCTATGTTTTATTAAGTTCATTTTGCTACATAAATGTTTACATAAATAATAAACATGTCTAAATTATTTCATATTGCACATGTGACAGAACTTATGACCTGACTATGTATATTAGTTTTACCTATTTGTTGATACATTTAACCTCTATAATGATTGATCACTAAAAAATTTCAGCTTAGAGTAGATCTAAATATAAAATACTTTTCCTACGTGTAAACTTTACGACTTTTATTTAACGAGCAACTATTTTGTTAGTAATTTTTTGGCCAACACGACACTTTAGGGTACCCTATTACTTTTTTTTACAATAAAATTTTAGGTAGTTCGAAGTTCACCGCATCAGTTTTTAATATTTGAATCGTTTAAAACATCAATTTGAACACAGAATAGACAGCTTCTGTAGCCTTATCATGTAATTCTGACATCTAGGAATTTCAATGGCGTTCGAAAAATTTACCAAACGCAGCACAATTATTTGATGTGAGCTGTCTTTTATGACAACTTTGCTTGGTTAACTTCTCTGCGTGGGTGCCATTTTGAAAATTTTCACCCAAACTGTGCAACCGGATCCGAGACGATTCACTGAAGGGGAGATTGACGATTGCCGATTTGTGAGAGGTGGGTGCACAATCACCTCAAAATTATTCATTCACCGGCTAACCTGTTCCTTCATGTGCATTTTGACATATGATAGAAAGAGATCGAAAGCAATTAGCGCGAAATAATGCGAGTTTTTCTTCTTAATTCCGACTCCGGGATGGTTAGATTTTTTTCAAAGTGATTAAAATGCCTAGATTTCCGAATAACATGATAAGAACTCTGATTGGTGAAAGGTATATTTGAAGATGAAAAAATCAATTTGAAAACTATTGGGATAGTTGTCTGAAACTCAAAGTATTAAGATTCGGATTCAATTTTTTATTGAATATAAATAAATAAATAATCTTATTCAACGTCAAAATTATACTTACTTATAACTACAAGTATTTTTTTTATATAAAAAAAGACCACTGTTTCGGAAGGTGGGCCTCGGGGTTAAGATGAAACGGCAAGAAACTCCCCCATACCTTCTTTTTTTTAAAAATAACTTTACAACAGGTACTGGTTTCGGTCTAAGGAAATTCGCCGGCGAGTGATAGACTTGATCCATCGCCCCTCGTCGAATATCTGTGCGCTGAGATGGTATGGGCCATACAGTTTTGTCATCTAAGTATTCCTTAATACTATAATAGGATTTTCAAATAATAATACCTTGGACACTATTTACACACATTGATCTAGCCCCAAACTAGGATTCCCTGTATATTGGGTACTAGACAACGATACACATACTTATATAGATAAATATTATACTTAGATAGATAAACAACCATGACTATGGGGTACAAACATCCGTCCTCATCAAACAAATATTTGCCCCCACCGGGACTCGAACCAAAATAGAACTACTTGTTTATTGAGGGCATAAACAAACTTTTGTACGTACACACCGCCCGCCAAAGGTACCTTGGCACCCTTGAGGAATGCGATTTCTCGTCCCTCTCCCGCTCGCACTCGCACTCGTCACGTAAGTAGGATAGTGATGGACGCTCTGACGTATATCAGAGCGAGGTGCCAAGTTAACTAAACTATATACTATATACTAGGTCTTTGGAATCAGCAGCCTTAATAAAATTCAGACATCTATGAATTTCAATTGCTTTTGAAAATATTACTAATCAGTATTATGTTATTCTTACATCTGGGAATTTCTATTAGAATCTCTTTCTAAGTGACAAATTGACCAATGAAAAGACAGCTCGTTTATAATAACCGTGTTTTGTATAAAAACTAAACTTTTTTTTTAATTCGAAATAGATTCTTATTAACTCTTTTTTAATGTAATTTGGATCTATATAATGCAAGAAAAACTACTACCGCTTCGGAAAGTTTAATGGCAGCGGAGAAGAAGCGGCGCAAGAAACTCGTACACTGCAGTAAGGCCTACTTTTCTTTTCTGTTTCTTTTTATTCACAAATCGGTCTTGTGTTACAATCGTGTGCGTGGTTCTTGTGCTGCGCTGGAATATCAGAGCTCCGTACCTCTTTGTCATTAATTTAATTGTTTTTTTTGTCAATATGTAAGGGATAACGATACAAATTTCTAGACGTCAGCGAGCACATGAAAGGTTTGCTGAATCAGCGACATCACAAACATAATTGAGATAAGATAAGCTCTATTCTCACTCTCTGCCGTCAATAAGGCTCGCAATCAAATTGACATTTTGAAGACGCCTCTAGAGCACCTATTGATTGCGATTGCGACTGTGATTTGAAGGGTTTAACTAATTTTGACAGTTGACATTTTAAAATTGCAATCAATTACCGAATCGCAGTACCTGTCATAGACAGAGAATGATTTATCTGATTATTATATTTATCGATTACACCAGCTACTAACTGTTTGCCATAAGTTCTATAGGTACTTTCACACTGGTATTTTAAGTATAGTTAGTTACTAGAGTCTTTGGAATCGATATTGCTATTGATTAGAGTATACCCGTACCTCTGTCAACCCAAATGGGAATAGACATTGCGTGGCCTTTGCCATTATTATCTTTAAATGTTGGGATAAATATACAGCGCAGGGAATGCCTCTTTCATTTTCATCTCAATTCTTCGAAGTTTTATAATTTTTTATTTTTATTCTATACCGGATATTAAGCTTCAAAGCCAGAGAGCTAGGAGCTAGATGCTGATGCTTTTATTCAGAATAGAATGGATTTTGGCCCTGCATTTTAGGCAGTAAGTAAATTCCTAATTCTTTGTGTATACTTTGAAATGCTATTCAATATAAAATTATTTTGATGACTGGGAATTCTAAATCTATGTTTAACTAAAATACACATCAAAAGTACGATGTTTCTATATGAATTGCAATAAAGAGTATAAAATAATACCGGCCAAGTGCATGTCGGATTTCGTACTTTCACCGTACCGGTTCCGTAACAAAATGTATAAGCCCAAAAATGAGAGAAATTTAAAAATATTGGTATTTGTTTGTAAAATATTCGTAATAACAAACATCAGCACCAACTTTCAAGATCATAGGTTAAAGGCAAGTTAAAAAATACTTAGGTACAAATTTTCTCATTACTTTGTGATGAAATATTTTTTAACCTATTGAATTAGCTAGCTTGACTTAGCTAACGCCAATTTTCCGTTATAGGTTTTAAATATTATTACCGTGGCATAAGGTTTAAAATCGCGACCCGTCCCAACTACCCTCGGTTTTTGAGAGGTTAAACAAAAAATACAGTATTTATATCCCCAACAAGTTAAACGCTGGTATGTTTAATAATTTTTTCGCGCCCCCCTTACAGGTAGCCATACAGGTAGCCCCCTTAAAATATTTCCGAATATTTTTTGACAATTCGTATGGTTTCGGGTCAACAGGATTCGGGTGAACCGTTTGGGTGTAAAACCTGTGTTACAGAGGACTGACAGACTGACACGTGAGTAATAAAAGCCTATCACAACCTAATGATTTAAAACTGCATCACCCGAATGGCCGAGTCGGTAGTGACGCTGCCTACGAAACCAAGGGTCCCGGGTTCGAGTCCCGGTGGGGGCAAATGTTTGTTTGATGAGAACGGATGTTTGTACCCTAGTCATGGTTGTTTATCTATCTAAGTATAATATTTCTCTATATAAGTATATATATCGTTGTCTAGTACCCAAGATACAGGGAATCCTAGTTTGGGGCTAGATCAATGTGTGTAAAAGGTGTCCAAGGTATTATTATTATTATAACTCCAATTTATTTTCAATAATATATAATTTACAAAGTTCCGGGCTAAATGTTAAAGGCTTGTGTTTAAACGATTACCAAAAACGCACCTATTTTACTACTAATAAATTCGAAATGACTGCCATAATGGATAAATGTCCACCAAATTGTGTTTGGATAAATGATCACCTAACTTCTTTTTATGTTTTGTGTATTTAAGTTTATGTTTTAAGTATTTTTGTTGTTCTTACATGTTCAACCTAACACGAAGGATAAAGGGGCTTCGCTTCGCTCATCCCCTTTACCCTTTACCTAAGCTACCGCAGTATTTTGCCCTGATATTTTTTGCAACTTTTGGTGTTCATTTATCCATTTTAGGTAGGAAAAATATATTTTGGTGATCATTTTATTTGTTGCCAACGTCAAATTATGTAATCAAAAATATCGGCGCTAAGTCATTGCTTAGACCATTTGGGCATAAAGAAACATTTTCCTAGGCTTACAAAATAAAAAAACCCACGACGTCGTCGTTGGAAACAAAAACCAAATCCCTCATCGCCATCTTCAGTGAGCCATCTGTGAAGCCAACCACTGTAAAATAGTACCCCACATTATCTTATCACCAAGAAATAAAGACTAGTTTTGCTGTCATTGACTGCACAGTATATCTTCGAGTATTCATGGACAATAGCTCTTCGGACCGCGCTCCATTAGTTAAGTGTGGGTTGATAGGTAAGTACTTTTCTACAGGAAATTTCGCGGTGAACCAAGATTTTCTTTGCGAATAACGGTAATTGTGATTAAGGCTTTTATACCAGGTGTTCTTAGTAAGGTATTACACGGTCAAACTATGCTTGACGTCACAATGTGGCGCTGTAAGGTAATCAAATCAAAACAAGTTTGTAACGTGATATCCTTTGGTTTCACGAATGACTATTTACAGTTAATGGAACGTATGTGACCCCACCCGGGCAGGGTTTCGAGGGTGGAGGTTTTTGCGGTCGGCCTGTATGGACTGAAGAAGGGAAATAAATGGAATTGCCCATGCCCAGGAGTCAGACCTACCTGCTATGTCCGGTTCCCTACACATTGAGCGGGTATCAGGTCGTGTAGTCTACGGAGTAAAAACAACCCGTAATTAGCTATCGTTAGGTGTTACAACTAGCCATGGCCTCGCTATTTGCTGAAGGCTTTCCACCTGTTAGTTGCCCATTTGGGCATATATACATAGTCAGGTCATAAGTTCTGTCACATGTGCAATATGAAATAATTTTGACATGTTTATTATTTATGTAAACATTTATACAGCAAAATGAACTTAATAAAACATAGATTTTTATGTTAATAAAGTTTATTCAAAATGACCCCCGCAATTTTGAATACAGGCCTTTATTCTGCGCGGCCAGTCGTCTATCGCAGCACGAACGAGGTCCATGTCAATATCGGCGGCTGCCTTAATCAAGGATGCCTTGAGTGACTCCAAATCAGGATGAGGCTTTGAGCAGGCCTTTTCCTCCAAGTGCTGCCATATCTTGTAATCTAACGGACTCAAATCTGGACTGGAGGACGACCAGTCTTCGTGCCGGATGAAGTCGATTTCACGCGCCGCCAGCCAGTCTTGTGTGCTTTTCGCTCTATGAGCTGGCGCAGAATCTTTTTGGAATACCCAGTGCCTGTTATTAAACATAGTATGAGGAACAGGTTCCACAAGGTTCTTGAGTACTGTATTTTGATACACAACTGCATTCGTTTTTACGCCTTTCTCACAAAAATGTACCTCAGTTAAGCCCCAATAAGAGACTCCCAACCAAACCATGAGCGAGGATGGAAAATGACCTCGTTGGACACGCGGAATATGGTTGCTCGCTTCTTCACTGCTGTGTGCGTACACCTTATCATTTTGTTTGTTGTAGCTCTCTTCCACGGTGAAAATTTTTTCATCCGAAAAAAGAATTTCCCGATGCTTTTTTCCCGCGTACCGCTTCAACAAAGCGCGGCATCTCTTCAGTCTCAGGTCCATTAAACGAGCGTCCAAACGATGTCCTGTTTTTATTCGATATGCCCTAAGCCCTAAGTCTTCATTTAACACCCATTTCACCGTGGTCCTGCTTAACCCCATCTGAAGGGCCAACAGTTTCTGCTTACGTATGGGATTTCTTTGAATTCGCGCTTTCACAGCTTTTATCACTGCTGGAGTCCTAACAGAGCGAGGGCGACCACTACTTGACCTGTCATCTACACTAGAGTCTTCATTGTATCGTTTTATGGTACGATAAACGAATCTTTTGGTTATATTCAAATTTTTCAGTAAGTCGAAAATCTGAATTGGCGCGTAACCGCAACGATGCAACGCAATAACTGCGACACGGTCTTCTTTAAGTGTCCACTGCATATTTAAAAATGAGGAAAATTCTAAAAAGTACACATTTATATTTTCATGAAAAATTAGAAATTCGAATTCAATAAACTTTTTTGTGGCCAGCGTTCTAAATTCAAAAGTTTTTATTGTGTGACAGAACTTATGACCTGACTGTGTATATATGTATGATAATGGGAGTAGTTTGCCTGCTTTCACGATTTTGGGAGCGGATATCAGATCACAGTCAAAAGGCATGATAGCAGCGGGTCAGAGGAGCAGATGGCCCTCGCTGCTGGTAGATAGTAATATAAGTTTAAAGCCTATCTTAATTCTAAACTAATCTACATTTGAGTCATGAGGGAGGATCTATTCCCAGTCCGGGAGGGAAGGCAGGGGAGGCAGTGTATCCGGCGGAAAAGAAGGCGATCTCTTTTAATCCAAATTTGATATCTGAGACGCAGTAACGATTCGGGAACGGTGCGTGAGGGGTGGGGGTTGGTTAAGCTTCAAGAGCTATTGTTATATCGTCATCCGGTTCTATGGGACGGCTTTTGTATAGATGTTTTTTATTAATATCTGGTGTTGGTTCATAATAGGAGGTTGAATGAAAAGCGGGTTAAGTGTCTCGAAAGGTGATCTTTATCAAATGCATAGCTCTGGTCCTCACTTTCCCGCGTCAATACCCCCGGGGCTCGGCATGCGACGGGTGCTGGACCCCGCCATGACCACTGGCGCAATGTACTATCTTAACCTGGACGTGAGCTGTTGGAGCACTTGGAATCTCTCGAGTTTTTTTTTCTTGGAGGGGGAAAAAATGGAATTACCCATGCCCAGAAGTCAGACCTCCCTGCTATGTGCGGGTCCCTATACATTGAGCGGGCAGCAGCTCGGGTAGTATACAGATTTTAACAGTGATCTTGCGATTTAACTGTGAGCCATGACCGCCGAATCTCCCAAGCTTAGCTAAAACGAGCGTGTGCTTATCATAAAAGCTATATGGCCGCGGACGTCAAAGTCAAAGTCAAATTACTTTATTACTGTAGATACTTAGCTAATGTAATTTTTTGCTTCTTCTCTACATTGGAGCACTGTGGGAGAAGAAGGGCGTAAAATCGAGAGATTTTTAGTTCTCTTTTAAAAATTGGTTGTGCTTAACTAATATAAATAGTTTTATAGATCTTTGCTCACCGAAAACTCAAACCGCCCCACACAATCACAAGAAGCACCTACACCAGAAGCATCACATGACTTCTGGTCAAACATATGGTCAAAGCCAGTAACACACAATAATAGCAAATGGATCTCAGATGACCAGCATGCTCTCAAAACTATTCCAGGAATGGAATTTGATGGTATCACTATAGATACTCTGATTTCAGTAATAGCTAAGACACATAACTGGAAGGCCACCGGTTCTGATAAAATTCATAATTACTGGTACAAAAAACTCTCAATCACCCACCCAATATTACTATTACAGATAAACAATTTTATACAAAATCCGGAGCACATGCCATATTACATTACACAAGGAACTACCTATATGCTACCTAAAGACCTCACAGATACCATAAACCCAGCTAAATATCGACCCATAACTTGTCTCCAAAACATATACAAAATAATAACAGCAGCTTAGTCAACTCATATACAAACACGTAAACACCAACCAGTTAATAGCTGAACAACAAAAAGGATGCCGCAAATTCAGTCAGGGATGCAAGGAGCAACTTATCATCGATGCGGTCGCATCTAAACAAGCTCTTCGTAAAAGAAGAAACATTAACACTATGTTTATTGACTATAAGAAGGCCTTTGACTCTGTACCGCACTCATGGCTTATCTACGTATTACAACACTATAAAGTTCACCCCACTATCATCTCATATCTATCAACAACCATGCAGACCTGGAACACTATTCTTAAGTTATACAATGATAACAATACAATACAGACTGACAAAATCATCATTCGCAGAGGAATCTTCCAGGGCGATTCACTGAGTCCCCTCTGGTTTTGCCTGGCACTCAATCCACTATCAAATCTACTCAATAACACAAAAAAAGGATTCCAAATAAAGTTTGATGACACACACCACACATTATCACATTTACTATATATGGACGATATAAAACTTTATGGAAGTAACTTAACAGAAATACATAAACTTGCAGATCTAACACAACAGTTTTCTAATGACATACAGATGGAGTTCGGAATAGATAAGTGCAAAATACAATCAGTTCATAGAGGAAAAGTTGAGAGCAATACATACATATTAGAGAACGGAGATCAAATAGATCCAGTGAATAACGAGATAGGATATAAATACTTAGGTTACTATCAAACGCAACAGATACATCAAAGGGAGACAAAAAAAACAATCACACAGAAGTTTAGGAAACGGATACATAGCATACTTAAAACACAGTTGAACGCTCGAAATACCGTCAAAGCATTAAACACATACGCCATCCCAATCCTCACATATTCATTTGGTATAATCAACTGGTCCCAATCAGACTTAATAAAACACCAACGCACCATCAACACACTTATGACTAAATACAGAAAACACCATCCTCGCTCTTGCATACAAAGACTCACACTACCTAAAATTGAAGGAGGAAGGGGAATAATAGACTTAAAAATTTACACAACAAACAAATCACCACACTAAGAAGGTTCTTTCACGCTAAATAATCGCACTCAACCCTGCACAATGCCGTCGCTCAGTCCGACTTTAAACATACTCCACTTAACCTACAAGACCATCAAGCTCAGATAAATGAAACTATCATCAAACCGCAACAGAAAATCGACATCTGGACACGAAAATCCCTCCACGGCAGACACCGCTTAGACTTAGCCAACCCTAACGTCGACAAAACTGCGTCGAACGCGTGGCTTAAGAAAGGCGAGCTGTTCCCGGAAACGGAGGCATTTATGTTAGCCGTACAGGACCAGGTTATAGATACTCGTAACTACAGAAAACATATCATACACGACCGCACAATGGCAAGCGACATGTGCAGACAGTGCCAAAATAGTTCAGAAACAATACATCATATCACAGGAGCCTGCAGATCACTCGCACAATCAGATTATAAACATTGCCACGACCAAGTTGCAGCCATCATACACCAACACCTCGCATTCAGATACAAATTGATTGCACAAAAAACAGCCTACTATAAATACACACCTCAAACAGTTTTAGAATCAACAGACTTTAAACTCTACTGGGACAGAACTATAATTACAGACAAAACTATTCATTTCAACAGGCCTGACATAACTCTCCACGATAAACAAAACAAAACAGTATTTCTCATAGATATAGCCATACCAAATACACACAACCTTACCACAACGTTTACAGAAAAAAACACAAAATACACAGACCTTGCCATTGAAATTAAAACACAATGGCAGGTACAATCTGTCAAAACCATCCCAATAGTCATCTCATCCACAGGAGTCATCCCTTACACATTACACACTAGTCTCAAAACACTAAATATACCCAGATCCACACACATACTTCTTCAAAAAGCAACAATACTAAATACATGTAGAATTGTACGGAAATTCATGGGCAAGGACCGTGATCTTTAGTAGATAAGCACTTGGCGTAAGCCCGTGTATCAGAACCTCTTTATTACAAGAGTGAAATGAAAAATTCATAAAAATATAATAATAATAATAATAATAATAATAATGTAATTTTTCAGATAAGAAATGAGTTTTTACCAAGTAGTTTAACATTATGCTGATCGTAACGTTCGGTTTTTGTACGCAGTAAAGAGGGTTTATGATACGTGTGTAGGTAAACGATTATACGGTACTTATAGGCACAATTCATCTTGTGACAATGACCGTAAACATCACAGATAAGTCACACTAAAGCAATAATACGCAATTAAGTTTACCGGGATGATATCATAGTTCCCGTCTTTTTGCTTTAGAAACCAAACAACTGGACCAATTCCTTATTTTCTTTTTATTGGACTGAACGGGAAGGTCACCCTTTCAATTAAAATAAATCATTTTGAAATCCGTTCATAAATAGTACCAGTTTTGAGGTAAAAAACGCATTATGAAACCCTCCTTCTTTGAAGTCGGTTGAAAATAAAGTGGCGCGCTACTGCATAATGATGAAATTAACTTTGTGTCAGTTGTATGAGTCATTTGATTATTGTGATTTGCGCGCCATGTTATCGTAGTTTTATTATTGCACAAATTGGTGCTCAAACTAAGTGCATCTTAAGTCTCAAACACCATGAATATCACAAGTTGTTATTTTCATAATTGAGAAAATGGATGTTATACCATATCTATTGGTTATTTTAATTTATGTATTCTTTTGAAAAACATGAGTTTATCGTTAAAAAGTCATTATAAGCTATTTTTGCTCTTTTATTACTATTGCATTACGTTGTTCTAGTCAGTCTGAAATAAAAAGCAGCCATAACATGCTGTTCCTGTGGATACTTACTGTTATACTGTTCGTATACTTCTACAC
The DNA here is from genome assembly GCA_949825045.1 of Argyresthia goedartella. NCBI lineage: Eukaryota > Metazoa > Arthropoda > Insecta > Lepidoptera > Argyresthiidae > Argyresthia > Argyresthia goedartella. The sequence continues at coordinate 7,542,880 of OX463812.1, read as the reverse complement.
AACACGAAAACACAATTACTGGAGCTGGAAAAAAGTCAAACATGAAAAGCCAATACCGGTGTTCGGAAATCACATAAAAAATACTTTCGGATACAAAAGCATTACAACTATAGCAGAGGAACTTTATAACAAGTATCCTGATGATAAATTCGTTGGTTACTACCGGGGAAATACGCCTGTACTGCTGATAAGAGACCCTGATCTGGTAAGACAGATTTTGAATGTAGATTTCAGTAACTTTCACGACCGTGGTCTTGGACGTGACCACAAAATGGAGCCTATAAATTTGAACCTATTTAGTGTCAATGGTGACTACTGGAGGCTGTTACGGAAGAGGCTGACGCCGGCTTTTACAAGAAGCAAGTTAAAGGCAATGTTTCCGTTGGTGATAAGGTGTGCAGAGAAGTTGCAGGGAATTGCGAAGACCCTGGCTACAAGAGGTGTAGAGTGCGATGTGCGAGAACTCACGGCACGATATACAATAGAATTTATAGGAGCCTGCGGCTTCGGTATAGAAATGGATACCATAAATGCAGAAGGTTCAGAGTTAAGAGACCTCGGAAAACATATCTTCACGCCCACAATCAAATTGCGTATCTTCAAAATGATAATGGAGCTCTTCCCGGAATTCTCAACTATGTTTTACAACATTGGGAGAAAGAACTTACACGCTATGCATGATTTGGTTGATAAAATCCTCGTCCAGAGAAATGGAAAGCCAATTGGTAGGAATGATTTTATTGATCTGCTCCTGCAGTTGAAGGAAAAGGGCAAGATTGTTGGTGAATCGATGAAAACAAAAGATCCTGATGGAAATCCTGTCCAAATTCAAATGGAGTTCGACATGACAGTCTTGGTAGCACAAGTGTACGTTTTCTTTGCAGCCGGGTTTGAAACCTCTGCTTCTGCCACCAGTTTTACCTTGCACCAACTGGCGTACAACCCTGACGTACAAAGAGAGATTCAACAAGAGATTGACACCGTACTGAAAGACTACGACAACAAACTCTGCTACGAAAGTGTAGAGAAAATGACGCTTCTAGATATGGCTTTTAAAGAATCCTTGAGGATCTTTCCTGCTCTCGGAGTGCTCCATCGTGACTGCGCACAAAATTATACTATTCCAGGGACGAGTGTAACTATTGATAGTACTGTGAAGATTGTGATTCCAATACAGGCTATTCAAAGGGATGCACATTACTTTGATAATCCAGTGGAGTTCCGACCAAGGCGATTCACGCCAGCGGCTATGGAGAAGCGGCACAAGTACGTTTATTTGCCTTTCGGTGAAGGCCCTCGTGGGTGTATTGGTGAGTTTTTTATTCACGGAGTCCATCATCTTCTTTCTCAGTAGATAGATAAATCACTATATTAACTGTTACCATAGGTTACCACGCAAGTTACAACACCAATGGCAAGTCATACACATGAGAACGAACGTTAAGTTAATGTAAACTTTAGGTGAAGTTATTTTACTCCCATAGAGACTAATAACAAGCGGAGTTCCTAAGTCTCTGCCCTTCTCTGGGAAAAAATCTTAAGCATATGTATGCTTGTATGTATGTAAATATCTATATCCATTAAAGTCTTAGGGTAAGTCGCGTTTTTCCTTCCTTATTGCAGCTTTGTGATGTCACGAAACTCAGCTGCAACAGACATTATACGAGTGTTTCTTTACATGCATCTTAGAAATATTCGATTCATAAAGTCTAAAAAGTAATTATACGTTAAGAGTGTTCCATAATTGTATATTTATTGTTCTTCAATCTGATAAATAACACCACAGTCTGAAATGCATAAGGATTAAAAGTAAGGGACGTACAAAACACCAGTACTAAAGAAAGCTAAACATATACATATGCACTGTGGTGCCCAAAATCACACAGCTCTTTATTCTAATACATTACTAGTAGTGCAATACTATTATTTAGTATTCTCCCTCGCATTGTCTTTCAAGCTATGGTGAAAAGGTTCAGTCTTTATTGTCATACTAAACTAAAGCTACGAAGTAGGCCAGGATTAAGCAGGACTCAGCCTTCCATCTCGCAATGCTCTAAAAGGTTTAGTAAGGACCCGTGAAGTGTTGAAACAAGTTAAGCGACTTCGTCCGGCGACTTACACTGACTTTACTCAATTTGTTATCGCTAAGAATAGCTAAGGAAAGCATTTTATTGGGACGGACTTCGCGGTTCCACTTCCTACAAAATATTTGAAGACTGAAGCATACTAGACAGTGGTCTAAGAATTTTAAAATTTAATGACTGATCGAAAGCATAAATTGTGTAATTCTGACATCCTGAGAATAAAAAATATAATTGTTGTAGTTAAGTATTTTTTCGGGAATTCACTTCTTCATATTCAGTTATGTGTATTCTTTTAATTCAATATTTTTTCTGACATTAAATATTGCATTGGCATAAACTTAAACTTTAAAGCCGAAGATAAACGGTTTGGCTGCTTAGAATACGCGCTTTGCGAGCTAATAATGCATTGCAAGAAAATTAAAATGTACCCAATGATCGTCACATTTACATTATGTAGCGCTGCGTGGCGCTGCCTCTAGTTCACTAATTTAAATACGCTTATTACTTCTCTTTTAAAATAAACAGAACGATAAAGCCTAACGCCTTCTCACATGGGTTAGCAAAATCATACTTGTGCCCTCGATGGCCAGTTATTCAATACACTAATCAGGTTTTCAAGAAACACTTTATTTGAACAAATATTATATGGTCTTTGACTGACGCGCAAATATTCAAACTCGGGGTTTGCCAAAGAAACATGGAGCGTAGCATTCTCGGAGTCCGGCTCTTAGATAGGGTCCGTCATACGGAGTTGCGCTGCAGGACTGGAATAATAGATGTAGCTCAGAAGGCGGCCCAATTGAAGTGGGACTGGGCTGGCCACGTTGCCCGGATGCGCCCGAATCGATGGGCTAAGATATCCACGCAATGGGCTTCCAGCGCAAAGAGAAAGCGTGGACGACGCACAAAAATATGGTGTGATAAGTTGGATCTCTGGGATACAAACTAGTGGGTAAATACTCAGGATCGCAAAGAGTGGGAAAAGGGGAGAGAGGCTTTTACCCAGCAGGGGACACGTTGGGCTCTTAATAAAAATAAAATAATAATAGTAATAAACATGAACAGAAACATTAACATACAGGCTCATACATAGCTCCTGGCCCCACACTAAGATACCCTGTTTTGTGGAAACCAGAAACAGCGACGTCACATACATAAAACATCCAAGACCTGCGGTTTTTTTTCTGTATCCGAGGATCGAACCCGGGACCTCTCGCATGGTAGGAAGAACCATAACCACATTGCTACAGAAGTCGTCGTTACCTTCATAGTATCATGTCCAATGGTATCTTGTTGTGGGGGAAAGCAGCGGACTTTTTTATAAACAGATAATACGAGTGATTAAAAATTTTAAACGCACACATGAGAAAACTTTTTAGAGAAATTGACATACGAACTGTAGCAAGTCCTTCCAATATTTTAGTCTAGTCTAGTTGCACCCCGGATTAGACTCACGAAAGTTGGCAATTATTTCAAGGGTCAGTGCATTCTCTACTACAACAGGATACCTCTGGAGATTTTGAAAATACAATTTGAGCAATTTAAAACCATGTTAAAACCTGTGTATATCAAAAGGGATATATTAAAATATTCAAGATTACATAAATGAACTCGCTTATTTTGCATATTATTTATAGATATTATGAAATATTTTTACTTCTTAAACAAAACCTGCATTTAAAAGAGTTCTTCGCTCTGCTTCCCGCTTATTTTGCATATTATTTATAGACATTATGAATATGTTTTACTTCTTAAACAAAACCTATATTTAAAATAGTTTTTCGCTCAGCTTCTCCAAAAAAGGCAAAAAATACGTTTTCTAAAATCACTCAAACTTATTTTTTTATTGTAAGTAGGCAAAAATAATGCACTTTTACAAGTCTGACTCTTATACATGGAGAAAAATAAAGAAATATGATCAACTAAACTAGTGAGAAAGTGATTATGGTTTGAGTTTGAAAGAAGGAAATTTTCGATTCAAGTGGTGATACATGGCTGATTCTCGCACGGGATAAGGAAACTCCTACGAACTCTACCAGTGCTTCGGGAGTACGCCCGTCAGAGAAGATAGGCACCAAGAAATTCTACGGGGATGTCATTTTTTAAATTGTAGTCTTTTTTAATGCCACAATTTACAACATAAAAATCTATTCTAATGACAATATTATGACATCGTATTTATAAGTGCCAATAGGATATATCAAAATATATTTTTTACAAAAGAAAGAAATAGGAACAAACGAAAGCAGTAATGAACATAACTTATGAGAAACAAGACTGGACCAGCACCCCCAAGCAGCTCCCGTTCACGAGTATGACTTGTGCACCAGCCATCACCCCCCTCGCCATATTTGAGGGAGGGGAGCAACCCGCTACACAGAGCCACCGCAAGCTAAGACATTTTAGTGAGCATGACCATAAACTCTGGCGTCTTGGTAGCAGACTTGTATTCTACGATAAAACTTATAAATTGTTATGAGTCACTTATGTTAATACACTGACGAGCAATGAAAAAGTTTTAGTGACATAGCACCAAATTACTCCTAATCAGGAAAGGCTAGCTTAATGACGCCGACTGCGATATTGAAGTACATTTAACAGCGCATCAGAATATTACCAATTAAAACCGTAAATATTGTGTTCAAATTTTAATTTCTATGTTTTAGGAGATATTAAGGTGTTTGTCGGCATTTTGTGGGTGGAACTTTTTCATTGCTCGTCAGTGTATTAACATAAGTGACTCATAACAATTTATAAGTTTAAACAAGTTATTAACAAGAAATAAAGAATTTTGAATTGATTCCGGGATTCGAACTGGGAGCTCTCGCATGGGTGACAGCTCCATGAGCTGCGATACCACAGCGGTCGTCAGGTAATTAAACATAGATAATTATTATTAAAATGATTTTGTTTACATGTACAGGTGCTCGCCTCGGTGAGATGCAGTCGCTCGCAGGACTGGCTGCACTTCTGCACAAGTTCAGTTTTGAGCCGTCACCATCCTCCACCAGACACCTTCAGGTCAACCCCATGAATAATATTGTGCAGAGTGTAAAAGACGGCATCATGTTGAGAATTAGGGAAAGGGAAGATGTTTAAATTGCTTATAAATAAATACAAAATGGGTATTTTATCACGTTTTATAGAATAAATATGTGATCATTCTCGGCTTCTCATTTTCTTTTATTTTTATTTAAGATGCTGGGTAACGTAATTCAGTCAAATCTATCGGTCTTGGTCTTGCGATCAACAATGCACAATAGGCTGCGTGATGGTACACTAAATTATATTTGGCGCCATCGAAAGAATATGTAAAAGTCACGTGAGACATCACTGAAGGTCATGTTTTTCAAGCCTCGATTATTTCCTACAGATGAATTATATGAAACCTGCCAATTACTTACAATCAGAAAACTATACATCTTAGCAGCAATAGTTCTAAGAAAACATAAAACTTTGGTATAAGACCCCAAAATCATGTATAAAAGAAGAAATGATGTAGTTATTAGGGCAAATCGTGTTTCGCTACATGTTTCGCTAGTCGCCAGTTTGAAAGTATATCTAAGTATCTATATAATAAAATAAATCGATACTTAGAGATTAATCCTCTGTCAAAGTATGAGTGTAAGAAGACACTGTATAAATGGGTCCTAAAACAGGATTACGATAAAACGGAACTAATAATGCAACATGATACATAGATAAAAACTGAACCATTCAAACACACCTTCACATACCCTCTCTCTCACACATGCACACACACACACCCTCGCACACTCACACACTCACCAGCAAGTTAGATTTAAACTTAGTTATAAATTATTTTTTAGTAATTTGTTCAACTGATGTTAAGCTATGGAAGAGCGGGATTCCCTGGCATAGGTATTTTATACTTAAAAGGGGATCTCTGCAAAAGTGTATTTTTAGATGTAAGCATTGTTTGGATGAATAAATATTTTGTATCACTTCCCGGCTCATCTGCTCTCTGTACAACAACCTACAACTTACCCAGTCGGATGTCAATATGCATCGTCATACATACGGTTATTTGGCAATCTAGCTGCCGAAACTTACTTTTTTATTTGGGTGGGTTTTGAACAATGTATTTATACGATACAAGGAAAAGGCACAGATCGTTTGTGTCTTAAAGTCATGGCCCCGCAAAAGTCTTTCGCGCATAATGAGTGTGACATTGAATAGAGGATATAAAAATCCGTCCGCCGCGCCCCTTGAAAGAAATGCTGACTTTAACGAGTCTAAACTGGGGCGCAACGAGTATGTAATTATTTCTAAGATTAACATTATAACAGGTACCGCTAATTTAGGAAAATATTGTAAGGTTCTTGCGTACGTACATTATATTTTCGAAAATAAATTGTCTAGCTACAGTTAGTGTGACTATTTCTTTTGAAAAGTTCTCTTAGGGAGTCTGTGTGTTTTTAATTATAAATTACTGGAATTGCTCCTTTTTAGGACATAATAGTAGTTTATGTGACTGCTACATAATGGAGGGCATTAATACTCGAGAGGGGTTTTATGAAACTCGCCTTCTGCTCGTTTCATAATAATATCACTCGAGAGTTTTAATGCCTAATTATGTACAGTTACATACACTAGTTTATCTACACACATTTCATAAGCTCTCTTTGATGTATTCAGGAACCGCATGTTTGACCGGCATTGTGGCATTGTTCATTGCTCTGCAGTTGTTTAGCTTGTTCTGTAGTACCAACTTCACAGACAAACTAGGGGCGGCACGAAGGTGGGCGTCGGCGTTCGAAATTTGAATGTCATAATTTCACAATTTTTTGTACATTAAGGTCATAATTTACAAATTTTCAGATAAGAAATAAGTTTTTACCAAATAGTTTTACATTATGCTGGTCTTAACGTGCTGTTTTTAGACGCAGTAAAGGGGGTTTATGATACGTGTGAAGATAAAAATATTTTTGACGCTTTCAGAATTCTACATATTAACTACAGAAGTTATTATCAATATCCGCCCTAACAGCCCCCTGACCAATAGTTTATCATCAAAGGCCTAAGAGCCTGCTCCTCTTTTCCCCTTAGAAGTTCTTAATTCATTTACCAACCGTCCATCCATTACTGCTGTGTCCTGAGAGACTTAATAGTCCCCTCGGATGAGCTTCCTCTATCTTTCATTTGTAGAAATCGGTGCGAAGGAAACAAAAATACTTAGGTAGTTTGACCATCCCATAGTAGTCCGACGTAGTGAAGAGGCAAAAGAAATAAGTTTAGGCATATTCGTAAATATCTACAATTCCAAAGAACTTAAGAAACATCTATATTGAGTTATGGTTTCAGTATTAAATCAACACAATCGACAAAATGCAAAAAGGTTTTCGAAGAAATTTGCAAAATATCGATATTTTACAATGTAACTGGTACATAGATATTGTCACGGTTTTTCCCATAGGGGCTGGCAGAGGGACAGTTTCTCTCTGTTTAGTCGGAAATAAAATATTTCGTTTTTGTGTGCTTGAAGGGGTTGCCTTTCAGCCACTCAATCAATTGAATCTGTTTTGGTTATAGGGAATAGTATGGAATCGAAAGTACATTTAGTGGGAAATACAAAATACAGGGAACAATGCCATGCGGTGTGTATCGCGACAGCAAATCGGCTCCGACTCAGTATATATTACAAGACGTCCAGGAGAGCCAGCAACACCTGTATTCTGTCGGCACCTCATGGGGAGTTATAGTAGTTTATGTGACTGATACATAATAGAGGGCATTAAAACTCGAGAGTGGGTTTATGAAACAAGCCAAAGGCGAGTTTCATAATAATATCACTCGAGAGCAAATCCCTAATGCCTAATTATGTAGGTACTTAGCTTATGATATATGTGTAGATACACAGTCTATCTACACATATATCATAAGCTCTCTTTGATGTGTTCAGGAACTGCGTGTTCGACCGGCATTGTGGCATTGATCATTGCTCTGCACTTGTTTAGCTTGTTCAGAAGTACCAACTTCACAGACAAGCTGGGGTTGGCACGCAGGCGGGCGTCGGCATTCGAAATTTGAATGTCATAATATGTCGAAATATTGATAGCTTATGTTAGGTCATAATGTATCAATGTTCAGATTAGAAATGAGTTTTTACTAAGTAGTATGCTGGTCGTAACGTGCGGTTTTTGGACGCAGTAGAGAGGGTTTATGATACGTGTGCAAAATAAATAAATGTCGGTGGGTGTAATACAGAAATAAACTATGGTAAACTATAAAATAGAATGCCCCAACTTTCAATTATCGATTCCGCCGAAAAGCAATGAGAATAAAGGTTCCAAGTGATAAAGCCAAGATATAGATGGCTCGCAAAATAAACCTCACGGGCCATTTATCTGTGGACTAAAACAGAAGCGTCATAGGTTAGGGGCATTTGGTGACCTGCCAAACTTGTCAGAGTTGTTCATGGCATTCAGATGGCAGTCACTGCGATAAGATTGCGAGGCTGCCAAATATTTTGAAGGAAGCGCTGAAAAACCCCGTATGGTACAACGCAGCGTCGCGCTGTAGAGCTCTGTTTTTTAGAGCGGCTTGAAATTCAGAAAAGCCCGTGGGGCACAACGCGGCCCAGCGTTGTTCGCCAAGGGCTTTTCAAAAGACGCGTCCCAAGATCAAATTACGGCTGGGGAGCTGAGAAAAAGCAAACCCCAGGCCTTGCACGTTTATATGTATGTGACGTCGCTGTTTCTGGCTCCCACGACACAGGGTAACCTAGTGTGGGGCCAGAAGCAATGTATGTACCTTTATATAAATGTTAATGTTTATAACAAAACATAGCGTCACCCTTTTTACTCTACGGGGTGGCAGAGTTTCACTTTTAAACAGTTTTCGCTCGGTTGGGGGTAAGTGGAGGAGGCTGGATTGAAACTGTATATTATATACCTTAATGGGAGCTTACAAACATAATTGCCTGAAAAACCAAACGCGCTATTCACAAAATGTCACTGAATCAGCATGTTTGTTCTGAGGGTGAAACACAAATTAATACAACCAACTTATCGCTGAAAAGTAGCGTCTATCACTTTGCAATAAAGCCTGACAACGTAACACGTGTAGGCGCTGCGGCCTTGGTGGTAGACTGGGAGACCGTTGCAAAATTTATTACGAGAAAGGCATACATACATTGCTTCTGGCCACACACTACGATACCCTGTGCCATGGAAACCAAACACAGCTACACACATAAAAACCCAAACCTGTATTTTTTTTCTCTCTACCCGGGATTCAAACTCGGTACCTATCGCTTGGGAGGCAGAGCCTCGAACCGCAACGTGACAGAGCTTAACTTGAAATGAATATTATTGATAAATTATGTCTATGTCTCTCTATGTCTATGTCTATGGTTGTAATTATTGCAACGAATCGAATCGAAGCGTCAAGAGTATTTGCAGCGGTATCCCTGTTCTGGGTATGTTCTGAACTGCCGACGACAACAGTTTGACTACGAGAAAGTTTTCGTGCTACGCATCAGTCTACAGGTTGAAATCCGATGAAAATATCCCGTGTTCCTAAATGACCAACGAAATTATACAACTATAGTCTAACTTTTTATCAGCTGCAGTAAAATGACGTTTTATGGGTTGCCGTTTTTTGAAGAAAAATAAATAGGGATGTAGCTAAATGAGTGAGTGAATCATTCAATAAATGAATGATCACTTAGAGATACACGAGGCCTTTTTTTCTTAGGAGATAAAAATGTGTCTCCATCTTGCGATGTGCTCGGCAGAGCATCTATGTCTTCGATGTATCAAACAAAAAAAACTAACACGATTAACGAAAACAGGAAACAAACACAACGTAACATAAATTTAACAATAATAATAACAAAACCAACGCGCAGTGGAGAAAGCAAAGTTATTCGTGCACTCAAAACAGAAGTTAGAAGCCGAATGTGCGAATGACAAACGAAACAAAATGGCGGCCAAGCATCATCGTAGCACCGTAACTAAAAACCAGTACTACCAACTTGAGAGAGCGTTTTCTTGAGCGATAACTTGTATATGTGTAAAAGGATCAACGTTTATACAACCTTTTGTTTACATGAATAATAACTAGAATTAAGAATGATCATTATGAGTCAGTTATGGAACGATTAGATCTTCTGTGAACTTAATCACATCCCTATTGAGATTAGGCTGCCAACATTATTTTACGGAATGACATTTAGATACGTCAGTTTACTGCAGCTGATAAAAAGTTAGACTTTAGTTGGTAAATTGGTAGGTCATATATGATTTTGTTCCTAATGAACCAACTGATTGAGCGTCATCAATAAAGCAGGCAAAATGATTCCGGAATGTCCAACTAAAGTTATTGAAAGAAAATACTATACGGCGATACCAAAGAGAACAGACAGTTGGAGAGGTTTGTTTATTCTAGGAAACCTTTAACAACTTTTTGCGCTCCTGTTATTTATTAACATGAAAAAAATAATGCGATACCCAGGAGAACAGACATTTGTAAGAGGTTTGTTTATTCTATCAAACCTTTAGAAAATTTTTGCTCTCATGGTAGTTTACTGTAATGTTTCTCTGGTTTTGGAGGAGATGAAATGCAAAGCTTAACCCGGCAGGTCTTATAATAGGTCCCGGCTTTTGCCAATGGTTTAATATTTTGTTCGTCAATGTAAGAAATATCAGTTTTTCATTCTATTACCTACTAGCTGGGAGGGAATTTAAATCGGAAATTTGATATGGTCTCAGGTATGGTCTTATGGTTTTAGGAAACCACCGCAAACAACTTGTGCGCGACCTTTGGTGGCCTGTTTGCAGTACATACAATATGTAGGGCCATCTGTATGACCTAGCTAGCTCATGAAACTTTGTACTGGGGTTCCTTAGGTAGGTAGCGTAAGGATGCACCAAGAAAGGATTTCGCGAAATTCATTCCCTCATGGGAGAAGGGGGGCTAAAATTTATAAATATCAAATCACGTGATTAGTTGACGTCTTGATTAACTACACACCTATAAAATTTCGTAGATCAAGTTTTTTTTTCTCAAACTTTAACCCCATCTTGGACTGGATATATTTTATGTCTTTTTGTGGGGGGACGCATTGATGTTTTTTTTTTCGCTTTTAACGAATGCGATGAGCAAACGTAACACTGTCACGTTTTTTTTAAGAATCTTATTTAATTTGGAATGAAATGACTCCAACACATTGTTTGTCCGATGGCGCATTCCATAGACACTTATAATTTTTAAGTAATTTTGTGTCTTGAGTAAGCAGCCAACATATTTCTTGAAACGTGATTTTGCCAGGCCACTTTCCTGGTATTTGTTTGTGGTGTAGCTTCTTCCTTGTATTATACATTGGGAGCAAGGGAATAATTGCACAAAGCCCAACAATTCGTGTTTCTCCCTTGGACTTGTGCCCTAATGTTTTCGATTTGCGCCACATATTAAGAGTCAAGTGATAGTAGCAACCTTTTACGGAGACATTTGGCAACGCATTGGAAATCGAATTGCATATAGCGAATCAAAAATCACAATGTAGTTGTTCAATTGGAAATTTTGATTTGAACGTTTCGAAAAGAGCCACATAGGTCTTCCTTTTTTGTCAGGCATTAATACATATATCAAATGTTCTATGTTTATGGTATTATCAGTGCTGCCAAAATCCCCGTGGACGGTTAATAATTGATAGAATGGCATTGGGCAACCCTGGAAAGTTCCATCTATGAAAAATTCTTTAGCCTTTGCTATCAATGACTTTGACTTTTCGGAATAAAACACCAGCATACGGCGGCGATCATCTTCGCCTTCATTGAATTCATATTCACAAATAAAACAATATTTGTGGATTTCAGGCACCTCTAAATCTTTAAAGCAGAATTGTGTCTTTGTAGTACTCGCAGCTTTGTTGCGGGCATCATACATTACACTCTTCACATTTGCGAACGTTGGCGCATTGGTGACGAGATTCAAGCCTCTATCTTGCATTTCTAAATGTAATCCTTGTAGATTTGCGTTATTGGTATATTCGTTTTTCTTGCTTGATTTTTAAGGTTGTTTTCTTCTTCTTTCTCTTGTGATGTTAAACAGTAGGAAACTACGTGGAAGGGATAATATAATACCGGCAAGTGTACCAGGTTTAGTTCTGTATTAGAGGCTTTTCCATTACACGACTCCATCCGAAAGCCATGGGCAATGGCTATAGTATCGTAATAAATGTAATAGATGCCTAATGTTCTTACTTTTACTGTTAGGCTTGCCTTGCACTTTTCGAGACAAGGCCGCTCATAAAGGAATACATGCGCAAAATCAAAGCACATAGAGCGTGCCATGCTCGGAATCTCCCTTCTCGACCGAATACCCAACGTGGAGATACGACGACGAACTAAGGTCGTAGACGTGGGTAAGCGGATCGCGAGGTTAAAATGGAGATGGGCGGGTCACTTGGCCAGGAGGGAAGACGGAAGGTGAACAAAAGCAGTGACGGAATGGTGGCCAAGGGACGCAACTCGACCAAGAGGCAGACCACCCGCCCGGTGGTCGGACGATCTTACTTACTTTGCTAGGCGCCAGTGGATGAGGCTGGTGCAGGACTGCGTCAAGTGGCGTGCTGAAGAGGAGGCCTATATTCAACAGTGGGTGCGGGAGGCTAAATAGATATGTAGAATATAGTTTGCAAAATTATTGGTACAAAACTATTCGTAGGTATAAGATTGTATGTGGTATTGAAAGAAAATGCAGTTGGTTTATTTGTATTAAAAATAATTCCACATGTTCATCAGATAAACTTCAAGGAGTCGGGGTATGGAGTGGGTGGAAAATAGTGAAAAAAAGGCTAATTTCCTGTGTTGCTCGTGAGGTGTACAGCTCACAGAGCCAGGTTGCATGTTTGTTAAACAATGACCAAATAAACTTTATCTGCGAGCTGTAGCAAATACAAAAGCATAGAGTAAGATCTCTAAAATAGTATTGTACGCTGTTTAATTTCATCCTTAGACTGTTAACTGGTTTTCGAATAGTAAAAATATGTATAATAATTCATAACTTTATATATTATAAGTTTACCTTTCCACCAATGACTCGCAAAGTGTACAGCTCACATAGCCGCTATTTTACTGTGCTTTGTTACTATGCATCATGTAAGACGGATACAAAGCATATCGAGCTCTCCATGACCTTTAAACAAAGCAGTCAATACAATAGGTTAGCCCGTCTATCGTTTCTACACGTCAAATGGTCGTGTTTTACCATTTCAATTAACCCACTGTTGAGTATAGGCCTCCGAACACGCCTATTCAACTCGCCGCCGTGCAGCGTGTGTTCATTGCAGCCCGTGTCCATTGTCTGCCGACTATTTGACGGCCTCTGTGGCGCAGCGATTGTGGCTCTGCCTACCATGCGAGAGGTCCCGGGTTCGATCCTCGGCTGGGGGTAATGAAAAAAAAAAAAAAACAATCCCCAGGTCTTGGATGTTTATATGTGTGTGACGTCGCTGTTTCTGGTTACCACGACACAGGGTATCCTAGTGTGGGGCCAGAAGCAATGTATGTGCCTGTATGTAAATGTTTATGTTTATGTTTATGTTTATCCGCGCTATGTCGACGGGCTATCTGGCAGAATGACGATGTTGGATACTCTTCACTGAAGGTGAAATAAAACGCATTGGTTTTCCCGATGTCAAGTTTGTAAAAATCTAGACGTTATCTCTACACGATGCAATAATTCTTAATACTTACTTATCTACTTTGTACTTTATTACACGAAACAAAAGTCACGGTCTCATAAAAATGGAAATATTCTTGTGTACAATGATATAGAGCTACGAGTGATCTTGGTGACATAAGCTACGCGAACCCACCAGCGACGAATTCACACCAGTTGAAGCCGACTGCCATGTCCCTAAATTCATATATTTTTGCGTTTCAAGGATGGTACAAACACCTAAGCGTGCTTTACAAACACCGGGCTTGTACAAACTTCCTGTGTTTTTTAATGATGTCAAAAAACCTTGCTGAATAGCAGAGGAAATTTTCTATCTCTTCAAAGATCAAACAAACGAAACCTCAACTCACAGATGCCTAGAATCCATTTTGTAAGAGTACTTAAACAGTACTTAATTATAAATTATTCAAAAAGAAGTCAATTATTGTTCAAAGACGCAATTATTAGGAATTAACCGTCAAATTGTAGGTTTTTTCATCAAAGACGATAAATCATCGATAAAAACGAAACGGTAGGCTTCTGCTTGTACACGTTACTTCTAAATTATCTTAACTATCTTTGTTTTAAGACGTTGCCTCGGTCTACCAAATACCCTATACAACCTGGTACTGATGAATAAAATATTGATAAGTGTAAGTTGGCGTTGGATAAGCGAAAGTGAGCCGCAATAGAGTACGCCTAAAATGTATTGTGCAATCAAACAACTTAAACAAGGCCGGTTTTTTCAAACATGCTGCCCACCAAACGAACAAAGACCGTAGCTATAGTGTAAGCTCGTAATGTACAGGGGACGTGTTTAATATTATGACACGATATTCAGCTTTATAACTTTTCTTTATCCAGTAGCCTTAGCTTGATGAAAGAATATCTTTTAAGTTGATTTTATTGCTTTAAAGTAACGCACCTTGGTGTACCTACTTGTTTGCTCTCTTGGGTCGGTACTAGAAAGGTCTTAAATGAGATGGTCTCTATTAAGGGAGGTAAGGCTTTCATTCAGTGAATTTTGTAATTCTGGAATAAAAATCTCGACAGAAAACATTAACGAACTAACAATGAACCCTTTTAGGGTTACTGAAATAAACAAACTAAATAAATACATACGCTAACGCTTTTTTCCCGGAAGAGGAGTGGGCAGATACTAAAGACCTCCACTTGCTACGATCCTGGCATACATCTCTCGCTTAATCAACTAACTTATAACTAAAACGTAATGTTTAATGGAAATAGTTATATTAAAATATAATTATAAATAAATAAATAAATAATACCTTGGACACCATTTACACACATTGATCTAGCCCCAAACTAGGATTCCCTGTATCTTGGGTACTAGACAACGATACACATACTTATATAGATAAATATTATACTTAGATAGATAAATAACCATGACAAAACATCCGTTCTCATCAAACAAATATTTGCCCCCACCGGGACTCGAACCCGGGACCCTTGGCTTCGTAGGCAGTGTCACTGCCGACACGGCCATTCGGCAATTAATACAATTTGATTTATATCGCCGCCGAAGTGAAAGTCGGCACCTAACTGTCAAACCTAATAAGAATAAAGCATAACCTCCAGTTTCTGAAAAAGTGATGGAATAAAACAGGCGATTAATCGAATATTAATTCATAACCATAAGTAAAAAAAAAAAACCCCGACGCATTGACTTGCAAGGAACTACAGAAGAAAAGGCTGTCGTATATCTGGGTAGTAAATTATTTGCAAAAGATCAAGCATTTGTAGCTCTAGGTCGCGTAAAAAAATTACTTTTTTTTAGAAAACCTTTTAATAGTCCCCATGACAAATCGGCTTTGGCAGAATTACAAAGATTAAAATGTTGAAGTCAATCTGTGTCTCAGTAATAAATTCTTTCTGACTTGTGTGCAGCATCACCAAAATCCAACCACCCGTTTAAGCACCTATGCCACGGACCCTTCTTTTTCGTCGTCTCTGACTCGTACCGCATCACATTGGTGATTTTTATCCGTCTACCATTTGAGCGCTAGGGTGCCACAGACAGACACACACACAGAGACACATCCTCTCTCTCACACATACACACACACATACAATCACACACACGCACACACACACACTCACACACACACACACACCCATACATACACACACTCACACACACGCATACACACACACACAGACGTGAACTTCAAACTTATAACAACCCTCTTTTTCGTCGTCTCTGACATGTACCATGTCACCAATATCCGTCCACCCGCTTGAGCGCTAGGGTGCCACAGATAGATACACAACAGACACAGCCTCATACACACCCTCTCACACACATACAGACAGATAGACGCCTCAAATATATAACAACACACAATAAGTTTCGAAATACTGAACCGATTTTGTTAAATCATGGCTAAAAACCATCGCAGGGCAGTATACTATTCATTAACAAAAACCCAAATTAAAATCCGTTCATCCGTTTGAGCTCTAGAGTGCCACAGACCGACATACACACAGGCACACACACAGACAAACAGACAGACAGACACTTCAAACTCATAACACCCCTCTTTTGGTCGTCGGTGGTTAAAAATAAACAAGGTTTCAACAATTTGTCACTGCTAATTTACTTTTCGAAAACCGGGTAGAAGTCTGAGGGTGAAATTGAACAGCGTACAATATTACTTAAGAGGTCTTAAACTATAATAATAATAATATTAATACCTTGGACACCATTTACACACATTGATCTAGCCCCAAACTAGGATTCCCTGTATCTTGGGTACTAGACAACGATACACATACTTATATAGAGAAATATTATACTTAGATAGATAAACAACCATAACTAGGGTACAAACATCCGTTCTCGTCAAACAAATATTTGCCCCCACCGGGACTCGAACCCGGGACCCTTAGTTTCGTAGGCAGCGTTACTGCCAACAACTATGCTTTTGTATTTTCTACAGCTCGCAGATAAAGTGTAGTAGGTCATTATATAACAAAGATACAACTAGTGGCTCTGTGAGCTGTACACCTCATGAGCAACACAGGAAATTAGCCTTTTTTTATTATTTTCCACCCCCTCCATACCCCAACCCCTTGAAGTTTATCGGATGATCATGTGGAATTATTTTTAAAACAAATAAACCAACTGCATTTTTTTTCAATACCACATACAATCTTATGAATACCTTCGAATAGTTACCTACATTGAGTATGAAAGTAGCGCACCAATAACTTTGTAAACTATATTTTGCGACCTAATGTCAAACCTATTGAAATTTTTATTAATAATGTCTCTTAAGGCCTTAATAATTATTTGTCAAAATCCAAGTTGCACAAAGGCTCTGTGTATTAGCATTTTTACAGTAAAACTTGGACACATTAACATTATAAGCGCTCGTAATGTTGATATAACTCTAATTTGGGTACAAATTACGTGGCACATTGCTGTTGAATTATAATAGCATTATATTTGCATTAATAAAGGTAACAGCTACTCCAAGTGCTAAAAATTCCCTGAAGAACAAGGCACGTGGCACTTATTTTAGTTAATATGCTGCCATTCTCATACTCATTCGCAAAATTGGAATAAGCGTGGACATCTTAAATGTTTTATTGAAGCTAAAAATAAATTATCAGTGAAATTGTGGTATGCAGAAACGCATTTTTTTAATTTTAATCAGTGCGACAGCGTTGAAGTGCTATTTTATTCGTGGAAAATAAGATGTTTTAGTTGCCATTTTGTGGATAAATAATAAAGTTAATAAGTTAAAAGAAACTTTGAGTTATTTCAATGTAAAACTTGCTCGGGAATGTAACTTTATTGTGAAGTATCAAACATATTTGATCATAATCTTCACGCGCTCTCATAATATCTACAAATACGTGAAAAATGAGTGCTGCTATGTTGTTGTTGTTATTGTTGATGGGATATAGCGGTTTTAGGCGTCTGCTGCTTGGAAATGGGCATCCTTAGAGAAACACTAAGGAATATATAATATAGAAAATATAAGGAACAATAAGGAAGTAGAAGAAAGAAAATTAAGAAAACTCAGTACAATCTCATGATTATCTCTGACAAGATGTGGCAGGTCATTAATATAAACCAAAAACAGGAATGGCCCGAGTATGGAACCATGCGGTACACCCATAGTAACAACAGACCCTGGAGATCGTTTTCCATTAATGTCAACTCTCTGTATCCTGTCATTTAGATAAGAAAAGAGAAGATCTAAAGAGTTATCCCTAATTCCATAGTGATGTAATTTCCTGATCAATGTCCCATGGTCAACGCAATCAAAAACCTTAGACAAATCGCAAAATACTCCTAGAGCATCATGCGACTCCTCCCAGGCATCATATATATGTGATATTAACTCAATACCGGAATTAGTAGTTGATTGGCCTTGTGTAAAACCAAATTGTTGTGGAGTGTGGAGCATGTTGTTGGTGTTGAAATGTGTAAGAAGTTGAGTTAAAATTACTTTTTCAAAAACTTTACTAAATGTAGGCAATACCGATATCGGTCTGAAGTTAAAAGGGTCAGATGTACTACCCGATTTAAACAAAGGTACTATGTTACGGTGTTTCATTAAATCAGGAAACACGCCAGATTCAATAGAGGCATTAAATATGAAAGCTAAATCAAGTGCAATAACATTTATTAGGGGCTTCATAACATGAACAGAAATATCCCAGAGGTCTGCAGTTTTCTTAACATTTATTGATTTAAAGGGTTTAATAATATCTTTATCATCTACATAATTAAACGAGAATTGATTTTCACATCTAGGTACATAGTCTTTTAGCAAAGATTCAGCGACTACTTTGGAAGAGTCTAAAGACTTTGTAGTAGAGATTGGGATGTCAGTAAAAAAAAAGCGCTTTAGCTACATCAATATCATTTTTGAAAGTAATATCATTAATTTTTAATTCATCATCATTGTTTTTAATACTGACCTTTCCAGTCTAACTTTTAATTATATCCCAAGTTGATTTAATTTTATTATCACTTTTCTTATTTTAGATCTGATATAATTTGATTTTGCAATTTGACAGACTTTTCTAAATATTTTTGAGTCAGATATAATCATCAGAATGTACTGTTTGCAGATGACACTTCACTTTTGTTTAAAATGAAACGATGCAGTTTGAACTTTGACGATGTGAAAAATGCAATTTCAAAGGTAGTCGATTGGTTTAGTGCCAATAATCTTTTACTGAACAATAACAAAACTAAATGTATTCGGTTTATACTCCCCAATGTTAAACAAGTCTCGGATAATGTTAATGTTAACGGGGAAAATTTTTAAATTTTAGATAGCACGGTATTCCAAGGAATTACCTTTGATAATAAGCTTCAGTGGGGCCCACACATAGATAAGCTATCGAAAAAACTCAGTTCCGCAGTTTATGCAGTCAAAAAAATCCGTCTTTTTACGGACGTGGAAACAGCTAGACTAGTTTACTTCAGCTACTTCCATAGCATTATGTCTTACGGCATACTGCTGTGTGGGAACGCTGCAGACATTAACATAATATTTGTGCTGCAAAAGAGGGCTGTTCGTGCAATCTACAATGTGGGTCCCAGAGAGTCACTGCGTTGTAAATTTAAGGAAATTAACATTATGACAGTGCCGTGTCAGTATATTTATGAAAACCTAATGTACTTCCACAAAAATATTGATAAATTTCCTAAGAATAGCGACAGGCACAATGTCAACACTAGAAATAGGAATAAACTAGCTATACCTACTGCTAGGCTCCATAAGGTTAATGTATCTTTTAAAGGGCAATGTATTTGCTTTTACAACAAAATACCGACTGAGTTACAAAAATTGTCTGTAAATAAATTTAAAAATGTTGTTAAAAATCACTTTTGTAAAAAAGCTTACTACAAAATATCAGATTATGTAGAAGACAAGAAAGCTTGGGAAGGTGTTTTCTCCGATTCTGTAAAAAATAACGTATAAAGCTGGAGGTTTCTAGTCGCCTCTTTGCCTCCAGCATCTAAAACATTGAGGTGACGGAATTCAAATTGAGTTCTTTATTTCCCTGTACCTTATACATGTGTTAGTTTAAGATTTAACATTCTCCAAATGTTACCTATGTGTTTCTTATGGAAATAAACTCTTTTTGAATTTGAAATTTGAATTCTGCGTTTACCGAGCGAGAACCACATTTGTGTATCTACGTTAAGCTAGTGATGCAGTTCTCAGTTTTGCGTGTCACGGGGCTAGCCCATCGCCATAACAATGGGGTAATAATGGTTTTCTCACTAGATTTTCCATCACCATTAAAATTCCGTTTAATGTACTAAAGATAAATTAGTTATCTTATTGGTACATGGTCATCACCAGGATTCAAACCTGCATCTGCTGCGTGAGAAATAAGCGTAAAGCTCATTAGACCACGGAGTTCTTCACGGGCGACTACATTTCAATTATTAACTAAGTTGGGATAAAACTTCGATTTTAGACAAAAGTTTTCTTTTATTTGGTTTTACAAAATTATTAAGTATAGGTCCTCATTACTTGCCAAATTTAATGATCTTTAATATATTGCATTGTAACTTTTCGCTAGGAAGCAAAGTACAACATTGATGAGCGAGAAACCAAAAAAAGTCCCAAAATTTCGAGGTTTCCTAACGGCTAAAAGTCGTCCCTAGATATCTCGTTTTACCATTTTGATATTTTTTCATTGCACCTATAAAGGTGCAATGAAAATTTAGATAACTAAAAGACAACAAAAAGAAACTAATGCACCACCTATAACAAGCCCTACACCTCCGAACCTTAACTGACTGGCGTGATATAGAAACAATGAAATATAAATTATTGGGTCGCTCACAAGAGGAAAATACTTTAGGAAAACTATGTAGCAGCACTGCAAATGAAGTTCATGAAGAGGCAGGGTATGGATCCAATCTAAGTTTATGCGGAAATGCAAATAGCATGACCTCCTAAGAACAAGGTTGAACGAATTACTTACCTTTTTCTCACACCAGGTTTATACTTTTTAGGGTTCCGTGCACGTAGGGTGCCAGACGGAACCCTAATAAGCCTCCGCTGTCCGTCTTTCAGTCTTTCTGCCTGTGTGTCTGTCGGTCTCATGAGCCGTAATATGTAGACAGTTGAAATGTACACAGAGTGCGTATAGCCGATACAACAACGAGGGCAAATAAGGAACTAAATGCGTTTTTATTAAGAGTCATACAAGAATATTTATTTGGTTCTTTTGTTTAATATTATGCGTTAAAACCCTCCGTGTACGAGTCCGTGTGTTTTATTATCGTACTGCAGGCTCAGCATGCAACGCATGAGAAATGGCCTTGTCTATGCAAACATGTCAATTTCTCTCATCTAGCCCGAGATATCTCGACGGTAGCATGGCGACCGCGATCGAGATGGAGACGACCGAACCTTGTCTACATCCGGTAGCATGGCGGCATTACCAAGATGATTTCGGCCGAGATAGACACTAATTTTGACATATGCGACCGAGACATTGTCTGGTACCCATGGAGGTGCAGACAAGGCCTCGCAGAGCATAGAATCGAGACGAAAAATACAAATTTTGTTATGTTTCTTGTGTTGTTGCTGCGGGTGTACAGTTTAGACATATTTGATTTTCATTTGTTGATATAGCGTTTTGATATAGAAGCGTCCGTGGCCTAGCGGTATTCGCACATCGGAAACGATCGTACGGTAGCAACATCTGGCTGTGACGGGTACTGGATGGGTGTCCGTTTCTGTGGCATTTGTTTCGGGTGACACGTTAAGCTGTAGGTCACAGCTAATATCGCTAGGTACTTGGTGGTAGTAATCGTTAAGCTGGTCAGAGGCCCTAATAGAGGCAGCTTGAAAACATTGACAGTCGGGTTGGCCACTAGCCCGACCCCCTCCATCAGACCGCACTGAGCCAGCGTGGTGGAGTATGGTTCGATCTTACTCGTTTCCGGGTAAAGGCCCGTACCCCTTGGTGGGGACATTATTAGGCTACATTTTTATTTTATTTAAGTATACTTAGTGCGTAGAACTATTTATCATTAGGTGGTTGATAATATGGGGACTATTGTGTTGTTTTAGTAACCGCCATACTCAGAGTCGTTTAATGATTCATTAACCCTTTCTTAGTGGACTAGTTAAAAAGTAAGAAATGTTATAATCTAAGTGCCACTAACTAGAAAGTGGAATAAGACCTAACTCAACTTAACCATATAAATTAGAATCGAGTTGTCAAAGTTTACTTGAGTAAGTCTTTTTCTGCCTTCTAGCTAGTCGCCGGTCTGTTTACTATATAGGTCAATATTAATATAATATATAATAATAATAATAGCTTGGACACTATTTACACACATTGATCTAGCCCCAAACTAGGATTCCCTGTATCTTGGGTACTAGACAACGATACACATACTTATATAGATAAATATTATACATAGATAGATAAACAACCATGACTAGGGTACAAACATCCGCTCTCATCAAACAAATATTTGCCCCCACCGGGACTCGAACCCGGGACGCTTGGCTTCGTAGACAGAGTCACTGCCGACTCGGCCATGCGGGTCGTCAGTGACTAATATTAAACACATGTTTTGTTTTTTCAGAAATTTATTGTACCTAGAATTATTTCTAAGACCTAGACAAATTTGTTCCTTCAGTAACTTCAAGTATCACAATGTTAGAATTTTTCACAAAAAAAGATCATTACACAAAACAGTTATTGTTGTTGTTTAGACATAAATGTATGTTGCAATGTGAACATACAGTGCAAGTTTTAGACTGCGTCTTCTGCATTCACACATTCACACCTTCCCCTCTCCTCCACATATTTCATAATTCATAATTTCTTTATTGCACACAAATCATACAAAAAACAAGAGTTACATAAAAAAAGTGTACAAAGGCGAGCTTATCTCTAATAAGAGATCTCTTCCAGCAAACCAGGCAAACAAGGGAAAAGTTGATGGTTGAGCAGGGGTAGACCTATGTGTACAATATATAAAATAATAAATAAAATAAATTAAATAATAACTATAATAATATACTAAATACTTATTATATACTACAAATACTATTTTATACACTATACTAATACATACTTACATGCATACTACCTATAACTATGTTTCTTCACACGACTTTTAAAGATATTCAGATTAGGACTGTCCCTGATGGTGCAGGGGAGTGCATTCCACAACCGAATGGCCCGGGCTCTAAACCCGTTCTCATAGTAAGCGGTGTTATGCTGTGGAGTTGTGAGCATGGAAACTGCGTGAGTTCTCCGAGGTCTGCTGGAAGAAAGAAATTGAAAACTGTCTCGTAAGAAAGTTGGGTAGCGTGGATTACGTAAAATGTTGTAGAGAAAATTGAGGATGTGTGAATCCCGACGAAGACGAATCGGCAGCCACTTCAACTCCCTGCGATGTTGTGACACATGGTCGTATTTGCGCAGCCCGAAGATAAACTGAATCCCGAGATTTTGAAGTCGTTCGAGTTTGTTCAGTAGTTTTTCGTTAGCACTGACCCAGCAGACATCAGCGTAATCGATGAGGGGTAGAATGAAATATTGAGCAAGAGTGATTTTGGTATGTCGAGGCAAAAAGTACTGAAGTCTCCTGAGAGAGTGAAAGGTAGAAAATACCCGGCGACTTACCTCATTGACATGCGATGACCAGGACAACTGGTTGTCGAAGATTAGACCCAGGTTTTTAACTTTATCGCTATATACGATTGTGATATTTGGGCCAAAGTTTGCCTCTGTTACCCAGCGGTACGCTAAAATTGGCAATTCTGCGAGAGGTGGGAGACAGGTTGGCATTTTGGGATGGTATAACTCGGGGTTAATGGTGTCAGTATGTCGGTCCTTTCATTGCCTGAATCTTTGATGTTGCAATGAGAACATACAGTGCAAGGTTTAGACTGCGTCTTCTGCATAATTCACACCTTCCCCTCTCCTCCACATATTTGGGCTAATGTTTGCCTCTGTTACCCAGTTGTACGTTAAAAATGGCAATTCTGTGAGAGGTGGGAGACGGGTGGGCATCTTGGGCTGGTATAACTCATGATTATTGGTGGTCAGTATGTCGGTCCATTCAATGCCTGAATCTTTGAGAGGTGAGTGGGTGGATTGAGACAGGTAGTGAAGGTCTTGGCGGCAATGGTTTGTAAACTTTGTTCTATCTGGCCAGTGATAAGCTGAAATGAAATTGGTTTATTAATTGAAGGGAATATGTTAGGAAATTTTGCATAGTAATTATACAATGTATATTCACTTGTACCACTCCCGTTTTATTGTCACTGATGCCAAAAGCACATGCTGTCCCAATTATTTTTAATATTCTACAGGACTGGTCGGAGAGTTTGGAACTTGTAGGTTCTCAGTTTCCATACATGCCCGCCTCTTTTTTCATGTCTCTCCATGTCTGTGGGATGAAATTAATTTGGTATAATTCACATTATATAAATACATACAAAGCAGATAGAAGTAATTTCCGTATTTTTACCCAACAGCCCAAAATGAGGGTTGTTTTTCACCATCATGTATGTATGTGGGTAAGTTATTTCGTTTGGAGTGTATATAAGGGGGCGCCAAGAGAACTTCCGCCCCCTTAACGACACTCTTACCGTTCTTTTCTATGTTACCACTGACAGCCGTGATTCAGTAGGGATTTTACGTTATATTTACAAAACCAAGTTTATTCTTACGTTTCCCCACTTCTCGCCCAGCGGCTTTTAATATTATTTGGACACACTCTTGTAGATGAAAACACTTTTCTTACTCCCCGTTAGCGAAGTCCTTGCTATTCGACATGTAATCCAGCATCCTCGCTAACTGCTGCTACGTGCTCCTTCCTCATTCTGAAATTTGTTTGTGTATTAAATTCACAGTGGCGAGAAAACTTTACGAAGTGATTTAATACTTTAAGCATAGCTTTGATACTTACATCTTTCTTTTTGGGATAATTTTACTATTTTTGAAAAGAAAATTCACAGCCGCGAAGTGAAATGAAAACAGAAAATGACAGGTATGCGTTTTGTTACTAATATTGTAACACAAGCTCATTAAAGAAATATCGAATAAAATGAATGTTATGACTAATTGGAACGAAACGAAATTCTTAACTTTTTAGTGATGTTCCATTATCGCTAAAAACCGGTAATCAAATTTATAGTGTTTCCAGACAAAAATAAAACACTTTTATTTAAAATGGCAATAAGTAGTTTTGGTAGACAAGACCGCATTCTATCGAATATCTCGAGTCCCATCTGCCATGCTCACACTTTAGACATGGCAAGTTCTCTTCTCGAGGTCGAAAGAGCATTAAAATCTGCATGCTAAGCGAACTGTTATACAG
Organism: Argyresthia goedartella; assembly: GCA_949825045.1. Taxonomy (NCBI): domain Eukaryota; kingdom Metazoa; phylum Arthropoda; class Insecta; order Lepidoptera; family Argyresthiidae; genus Argyresthia; species Argyresthia goedartella. The sequence continues at coordinate 7,517,746 of OX463812.1, read as the reverse complement.
GTTACATCACCCACTCCACAAGAGATTCTTCCAGTAAACCCATGGGTTTACTGGAAGAATCTCTTGATAGAGAAAGCCTTTGGACAGTTAATTAAATATTTCCTTTTAGAATGACTGAAGAGGTTGGCCTTCAGTCACTCAATCCGTTGCCTCTGTTTTGGTTATAGGAATAAGTATGGAATAGAAAGTACATTTAGTGGGAAACAAAAGATATACAAAAAGACAAAATACAGGAAACAATGCCATGCGGTGCGTATCGCGACAGCGAATTGGCTTCGACTCAATATATATTACAAGACGTCCAGGAGAGCCAGCAACGCCTATATTCTGTCGGCACCTCATGGGGAGTTACGGCATTTTTGCTCTTCTGTGAGAGAATGAGGTAACCACCGGGAAGCACTCTTCCTGACTTTAAGGTGTTCATGTAGGATAGTGAAAACTGTCTGTGATCCAATCTTCAATTCATCTTGAATCTCCCTGTGTGTAATATTTATATTTTCCCACTAGAGCCACTCCACCCTGATGATGTTTTGATGAGTTACCGCAGTTGTTGGTCGGCCGGGTCGGGGGTCATCGTCTAGGTTCTCTCGACCACGTTTAAATTAACAAAACCAATAACTGACTGTTGCCAACCCAGGAGCAGACTCCCCAAACACAGCTTGTAAATTTTCGTGGGTTTTCTTTAATGCTAACCCGGGTTTATAATCATAGAAAATCATAGCACGAAAAGCTTTCCGCGAAACGTCCATTGTTGCAAACAAAAGAAGAACGACAGATAATTTTCAAAAAGAATTTAAAAAATAATCATTCATAGCCAGAGCCAATGATTTTCACCAAGGAGGTTTGTATTGAAAGGGGTTTACATTCAAAATAGTTTCAGGAAAAAAGAGGTTATATGTGTGGTTAACATTTCTCGTTTTTCAAGGTCAACAACATTATTAATAAAGATTATATCATTTTCGGCCTATGTTACTTTTTTAAGTAAATAATAACTGACAATATTTACTCTTTAATAAATATTTATTTATTTCTTCACGTTTCACAGCAATTAAAACACAATATTAATTATTTGGAAAAAGAAAATGTGAAATGCCAATTACGAAACGATACAAAGATAAAATAGATTTATAATTACCTATCTATAGTAATAATTAGTTAAAACTTAGTTCAATCTGGTGAACTGAATGGTATATGAGGGTGTGTGAGTGTGTGTGTTTGATCAAGTTCCGATGGAGAAAAGTAAAATGTAATTCTAAGATTCTATATGAGAAAATCAATATAGTAATTAAGTTAGGAAAGATGACGAAGTCGAATATTTCCTTACTTCCGCCAAAAAGTAAGGGCAGCAATTGAGTATAAATATATCATGTTCCGGAAAACGCTCCTCATAAATATTGATGCTCCTATTTAAGGGTGAGTAAGAGGCGTAATTGGTGCAGCACTGCAGGCACACGGCCGTGCCGGCGTGCGCGCATAGGGGCGACGCGCAGCAGCGCTCTGTTCACTAGTTCGCTGCTGTCGATGCCCGCGTGAATCACGCCGTGAAGTAACTTCAGATCCGCGATCTTCTGTCCGCCAACGACACCGAGCTATAGTCGTGTAAACTGTCCCTGCCACTGGGGTAACGGTAAGCAAGCTGCTTCATAAATCTATTCTGCACGGACTCCAGTCGATCACTGTGTGTCGAGTATACTGGAGACCAGACAGGTGAGGCGAACACTAACAGTATAATGCGGACTTAGGCGAAGTAAAGCTGTTTAAAGGCTGGGGTAGACCCCAGAGGTTTAGACGCACGGTAAACAAATCCTAGAATTTTGGTAGCCTTTAAAGTAATGTGTTTGTAATGGGGTACGAAATTAAGTTAGCTATCCAAAATAACGCCAAGGTCTCTTATTTCTGTGACGCTCCCTATCTATTGATTGTTTAAAACATAATTGACCGAGCGAGCAAAGCGAGCGAAGCGTCCAGTTTCGGGATTAGCCAAAAAACATTTGTCCTTCTGTCTGTCGGTCTGTTCTCGCCTACAGGTCGCATTTCTCAAACGATTCTCGTGAAAGTTAGTGAGCAGGGTTGATATTTATTCAGTTTTGTTTTGTTGAGTCAGTTTTTAGAATATATTGTAGTAGGGTAACATTGGGGGTTCTGCATCACAAATTCGCGCCGCTCGCTTCGCTCGCTCCGCTCGGTTTGTGCTGCAAAACCCCGCAATGTTATCCTACCCTGCAGGTTTTAAACGGCAACCTGTTTATTCTGAAGTGTGTCTGATTCGTACTGCAGCTCTTTTCAATTGCTTATGTTGACTGATGACGATCTGAGCTACAGAATCTTACTGTTTTTTTTTATCTGATAGGACGGGTACGCCGCCTACGCTATGCGTATATATTTCTTATAAATTACAAAAGGAAATAAGGTATTTGAAAAATAAAAAAAAGATATTTCAACGATGGTTTATATTATTTTTAAAAAAGTACACCATTTTTTTAAACATGTAACATTTTTTAGTGCACAAAATGAAGGATGATACATACAATTTAAAATATCATTACAAAATCTATATTCTTTATGCAAACTTAACAAACTAGGACATTTAACGTATTCTAAATTTATAACATCATCATGATTAAATATATTCTTAATCCAAGTCGCTTTTTCTACCCCTTTACAATAAATTGTTTTGTCAACCAAGAATGGCTGCGTGTTCATTAAAAAATTGTCATAGGTAATGAAGCCATCATTCCAGAAAATTTTTCTATTTCGTTCTATCCATCTGATTTGCATCTTTTCTGTGTATGTAAGGTGGTGAAATGAAAAAGGTGGAAGAATTAATAAAACTTGAACTTGATCACCACAAATGATAGCAATTTCTTTAATAATAAATTCATTATTTTCTCTTCTGAATCCTTGTACATCTACAATAGCTGATGATTTCATGATATTTTTCGTACTATATTACTTAAAGGTCTGTACTCTACCAGATGATCGTTTATTATTAAGCAATATGCGCTTGTGTTATCCGGAATATCCTTTTCACATTCAATTTCTAAACGTACATCAACAGGTCCTGTTTTTAAATTTTCGTTTTGCCGTGAACAATCAATTACATACAACGGAGCTTTAGTTTTAAATGTTAGGTGATCAATCAACGGGTCTACAGGAAGATTATAGAACGACTGACGAAATCTAGCATACATATCGTATAATATATTGTACTTGTTTTCATCAAATTTCAAATTAAGAGCATCGTATGGATAATAGTAAGAATTTAAGAATAAAGTAACATTTTTCAAATTACAATGATCGAAAATGGCACTGTCTTTAACATTATTATTTTTTCTATTTGTTTGTAATCCAAATATAACATAACGTGGTTTCTCTAATTGTGAAGTTGTTTTAACAGACCATGTATGCTTGGTAGATTTAGGTAATAATGGATATTCATATAGATCCCAATTTCTGTATGCGATTTGTATAGGTTTGTCTTTCTCTAAGTGTTTTATTAAAGTAAGCTTTTGCTGGTCAGATACCTTGATATGAGGCATACGCCATTGCACTTTTTGTAAACTTACTGTAACAGAGTCATCTTTGTCAGTAACTACACTATTTAAACTTGTACTAGTTCTATTGAGAATTAGTTCATGTTTACAATTTATTATTATTTTTCTATAATCTTCTGCAAAGCCTAATAATTTATTTAATGGTAGTAAGACGTAAAAACTACCATCTTGATCATGAAATCCGTCTATGTTCCAACCCCATATAGCTGCTACTTTATTTTCTCCACTACTCATAGATACTAAAGATTTCATAGTTGTTGTTATTCCAACATTTCGTACACGATCTATTTCTACACCATTCATTTCATATCTAATGTCTTGAAATAGAAAGGAAATTGCATTATTAGTTAGATTAACTTTTTTTTTTTTGATAACTCCAGCCAGATCTCGAGCCTGCACACAAAATTTTCCCTCGATGTATATCGCACTTGATGATGGTAGTAAGTAGATATCTTGCTGATGAATTGGTATTCTTATTTCATCATTTTCATTAAAGCTATTATTGTAGGGATTGTAGGTATGCGTTTCATAACTTTCGATAGAATTATCGAACTGCGGATAATCTGATATTTTTAGAATACTCATATTTTAAACCCCAAAGTTTGAAGAAATTCCTTATTACTTTTTGTAATTATTTTTAACTTTTTACGTGTGGTTTGTTTCACGTTGCTCTTGATAATGGCTTTAGATTTATTATTTTTGTTTATTTTATAGACATCATGATTATCATTGAAGACTATCATTTCTTTTCCTTAGATGAAGACGCAGTTGAATTTTTTCGTTGTTAAAATTAATTAGGTTTCCCTCTAAATCCAAAATTTTTAATGTTACTGATGAAATGTATTTATTTTTTATTGGGAAATAAATAACGTTTTTTGATACTTCAATAACTTGATATCCTGATGGAATATTAAGCACAAATTCATGTATTATATGTGTAGGTGAACCATTTGTAAAAGAGCCCTGTATTAGATCACATTCGACTCGTATCACAGACGCTGGTATAATGTTCACTGGATGAGTTGAATCATGCCATTTATTCGCTTCCAAAATCGTACTCGAGAATCCAAGCATTGCACCGATACTATTTTTCACGCGAAAATCAATTGGTTTAGTGCAAAATAAAGAACATTTTAAAGTATTGTTATTTGGATGAATCATAATGTTACAATTCTCCATTTTCGATTTTATATATTCATTTAAAGCAGATAAATCATAAATGCCATTTGGAATTTTTATCACATCATTATTCCCATATGCAAATACGTTATTGCTTTCATGTATGTTAGGAATTGAATTGAATGTGGAAAAAAATAATAAACCACACTCATAATTACCATCTAAACTCAAAGGAGATGTAAATTCAGATTGGAGAATAGATTTATTACCAACGATTGTTAGAGTCACAGACATTGCAACAACTGAACTCAAACGTAAAGTACTCAGTATTTATTTAGATCCCAAAAGGCATTTAAAAACTTTAAACATAAATGACCACATTTGTATGTGTTACGTTTCTGATCGTTATCATAATTATAAAATATATTTGGTCCTATGTATTTGATTAATTCTTCTGGTGGCTTTAAATTACCATAACTATCATAATACTCTACATAATTATCTAATTTTGCATAGGCTACCCAATGAGTTCCAGCATTCTCAGAATTGTCAAGATTCATAATAGCACATTCCTTTTTTAATGGATGCTGAGGTAAATCATCCCTCATAAACACTCCTCTGAAAAATGGAATGTTTTGACCATATTTAAGTAAATCTATATTAGTAAGCGCTCTCTTGGGTAGCCTATGATTTAGTTTTTTTTATTATTTACATAAATTCCCAAACCATCACCACGCTCTTTGAGACATAATCCTTTTCCTATACACAGTGTTTCCATTTTCTTGTTATGTCGTTTTAATTCTTTCAAGCGTTCCTTAGCGCATTTAATAGCATTAACTGCTTTAGCAATGCCAGCTGCCCCTCCAGCCAAACCACCAGCAGCAGACAGTCCAGCAAATATCGGTATCAATGGCAAGAATCCTCCAACTTTTGGGATAGGTATCACACGCGGGGTAATCACAGACTCATCTGAATCTGAACCCAATTCTTTAACAACAGCCATGGCGAGTTCGATAGCTGCCTTTTTGCATTGAGGTTTAAATTTTTTTATATGCTTTTTTGTAATTGAAACTATATTTTTAAAAGTTTTTTTCATTCCAGTGCCTTTTTTGATATTATTTTTGTCATTTTTATTAATACATTTTTTTTGATTTGTTTTTGATTTTTGCATCACCATTGTAATCTAAACGAATTGTAAAATACTATTTATAAAAATTGTATGAAAAGATGTTTCTTTTCGAAGAGGTATTATCAGAATGAGAATGTAACTTGTATATTTTGCTTATAAAACTTTTGATTTATCTATCCAACAGTTTTCATTAGAAGGCAAACCTAACCATTTTACGAATAGCTTATTTCCATTCTTTTTTATGACTTTTTCAACAAGATAAATATCAGGATGTCTAGTTTTTTGTAATTCTTGAATATAGAACGATCCTAATATAGGATTTTTTTTAGCATCTTCTAGGAGATAAGTGACAGGGTCTGTGTTCTGGATTTTTATAATTTTAAATATTTCTGTCGACCAATTTGGTGTATACCCTTTTTCAAAAGTTCCTTTATACTTACTTATACGCACATAATCTCCAAACTTAAGTATAGTTTTATTTTGTATGAACCTTTTATCTAAACGTATATTATTTTTATATTTTTGCAATATCTGTTCTTTATGACTTGCATTTACTTGATTGGGTTTCAAACCTATTGTTCTATGCATTCTGCCATTATACATTTCTATTAATTTTGAAAGAATATCATGACTAAACCAAACATAGTTTCCTTTTAAACTAAAATATCTATACATAATACCTTTAAAGGTTCTAATAAATCTTTCTACTACAGAAGCTTTCTTAGTAGAATATGTTGAGTAATGATTTATATTATAATGATTGAACAATGTTTTAAGTTTCTTGTTGTAAAATTCAGTTCCTAAATCAGTTTGCAAATTTTTAGGAATACGATTTTTACTAAATAAATGTTGGAATGCTTTAAATGTTTGTTCCATATTCTTTTGTTTTAAAGGATATACCCAAGCATACTTTGAAAAGACATCAATAACAGCCAATATGTATTTGAAATTAGAATTTTCTCTAGAAATAGATTGCATGTCGATTAGATCAGCTTGCCATAAATCATCAATGTCTTTCATCACAACATGTCTTCTTGGAAAATTTTTTCTTGCTTGCTTATGTATTTCTTTCACTACAATTTCTTTACTCATTTTTTTTTAATTTTCTGTTTCACTGACTCTATACTTTGTTTGATACTGTTGATTTCTGATCCAATTTGTGCCAGATTTTGGTTTATTGATTTGAGTTTAATTTCTAAGCTCTCTATATTCTTATCAACATATTGTTTGTTCACACAATCTCCAGCATCTACTGGATTTACAATATTTTTAAGGAGCTTATTTAAAGATCCATCAGTCATACTACAAATCAGATAATCTGAGTGACTATCCATTTTCTGTCGTTTAAATACATGATGTCCAAACTTATCGATGTTCATCGCTAGCCCGTCAGTAATAAACTAGTTTAATGAAAAAGTTTACGCTCTATTTATTCTCTAATAATACCTGCTTCTTTTAATTCCTCTATTATAGAAATTATTTCATTATCATGATTGGTATTTCCTGCACTCTTTGAGGTAACTAAAAGTTTTAACCTATCAATAAGTTCATTAGGATTGTCCCAGTATACTAAATCAGTATTTGATATATAATTTTTTAATATTGGTAAACTACCACCTTGTTGTACTTTTTTTGTTTCAGTTTCAAGAAATAAAGGCTTAATTATTTTTGAATATTTTATTCCTGAATTACCTTGTATTTGTCCTGATGGAATAAATCCTCTTCTATGTGCATTAGTAGCAATTAAAATATCTTTATATAGTAACCTATCTTGTTCTGTGATCAAATCTATCTTAGGTTTATTTTCAAACAACAACTCTGATAGACCTGGAGTAATGACATAGCTTTTATCTTTAATACTAAACACTGAACTATCTTCAGTTTTCTTTATTACGATGGGAACGTTTCCTATTAGTACTTTGCCTCCTTCGTTTCTTATACCATAAGTAATGTTTTTATTCCTTTCATCATGGAAAATACTATCATCTAATTCATCTTCAGTATGCATACTAGTGTCACTTGTACATGAGCTAAAGTAATCATCATTATTCTCATTGGAAGCTTCCATTTGATTGTTTTTATTCTCTTCGTTTTTATGTATCGAGACTATCGACTCTAACGGATCAGTAATGGGTTTTAATATCTTACGTTGTTTACGTTCTGAAATATCTTCTTCCTCTTTCAGTATTTTTAATTTATTTTTAATATTCCTTACTGATTTTATTATTTGTTTTTTTATATCTACATCCATTTTAAAGTACTAATAATTGTACACTTCTGTTCGTTCTTATAGCTTGCACTATAGTGGTATTTTTTTTCTAATGACAGTAATATATAATCCTTTTATTCTAATTTAATAAATATATCAAAATATTTCCTGTACCTTCCCTTATCTAGCTCACAATCTTTGTTAATTATTAAACATGCGTATTTTTCTTTCCATATATCAGTAGCCATTGATTTAAATCTATGCCAACTCATATCAGAATTGACATGCTCATCATAAATATGTTTTAAATTTACATCATCTTGTTTGAAGATAACTAATAAATTAGCATTATCTCGAATCAACTGCTTAGGTATTTTTGAGTAAGTTTGCGATAAATAAAAACAATCAATTTTTTTATGTCGACCCATGGAAAAATAATTACGTATATCACTCTGATTTTCACAGACTACATCATCAAAAATAAATATTGATTTTGTCAAAGCATTGTGGGGTGGAATAACATTTTTTTCATCTTGGAACAGGAACAATTTAATTTCTGGAATGTATCTTATCACTTCCTCTAAAAATAGATATTTTGGCTGGAAAGCTGTTTTCGAATAAAGATAAATGTTATGAAATTTTAACCCATTTTCATTTAATAACAAACTTATCATTACATTTGTTTTTCCACAATTCGATGGCCCGCATATTATGCAGCGAATGGAATTTGGTAAAAGAATGCTATGTCTAAAAGTGTTAGTATTTTTATCAACTTTTATTTCACAAATATTTAAAGAAACGGGTTGTTTGATTAACTTCATTTTAGTTTCTGATGACATAATGAGCTATTAATACATTAAATAGCATGTGTATTTATTGTTTGCATAAGAATAGATTTCATATAGTATACCAGGATCATAGCAAATGAAGATCTTTAGTCTATGCCTACCCCTCTTAGGTGAAAAGGTTCAAGCATATGTATGTATGTATGTATGTATGTATATTATTATGTTATTGAATACTTATAAAAGTTTGATTAGTTTCTGAAATTCCTAGAAAATGTATCCGTTTTAAGTTTCATCTTTACTTACGTCAGCAGATCTCCTTTTATATTAACAAAACCTAAACAACCCTCCCTTCCCCTCGCTCAGTCTATACTCATCACAAGCAGTTTATTTTATATCAGTGTATATTTAACCTAATCAGTGTGCACATCTAAGTGTCTTAGAGCTCTGAGGGATTACTTCCAGTCTCAAGGATCTAATAAACTATTCAAGCAACTTTATTATTTACAAGTGAGTACCTATTTTACATGTCTGTTTAAAAATAATATTATACTTCAAATCATTGCTGCAGTAAGTTTTAAAAAACATGTGAATGTTGTTTCAGAAATGTCGGAGAACTCTGTCTTCAACTACTACAATGTTAGCCCCCCAGCTGTGGACCCTAGTTTGATTGATGAGTTCGGTGTTGGGGGTGAAGGTCAAGATGTAAACGCTTGGCTAGATAAAGCTGAAAATAGGAGGATAGCATGGTTGGAATCCAAGAAGAAGGAAAAAACCATTGCCCCTAAAAAAAGGAAACTGAATGATGCTTCCTTTATTAAAAAAGAAAATGCTTCGGGATCATGTGTTATAAAAATTGAAATCGAGGCACTAGACGAACGAAATAAGAATAGAAATGTTGTTGTGCAATATGTGGTAAAAAATTTATATGAGGATGTACTCGAAGAGACTGAGAATTTAATTAGAAAAATTTCAAAAAAAATATGTGATAATAGTGATAATTAATATCAATAAGTAGTTTTTGTTATTTATGTTAGCTATCTCACCTTATTCTAGTATACGATGACTTCATACTATTTTATCTAATAAATATATCCCATGTAAATGTAAATGTGAATAAATTGATATTTAAAAGTTTGTGTTTAATTTATTTAATGAGATTTTAACTAGGATAGATAAAAACTTCAGTAGATAAAAATTTACAAAGTAGAGCTTGTCTCAGCTCAAATGACATGCCTCTCCACTTTAAACTCCATCTGCTTGTATGAGAAATGAGGTGGTGCGTCATTTGAGATAAGACAAGCTCTACATTGTTAAGGAACTGGAGGGTTTCAATAAATGATACAAACAATAAGGTTAAACAATATTATTTTATTGGAATAAGCGAGTAAATATCAACAGTACATGGAGCAAATTATATTAACTACAAATACATAAAACCTCATTTGGTTATTTTTACAAAGTTAAACCGCAAAATTTAACAACATTATATCTAAAGTGATGATTCCACTTTAGATATAACATGGTTAAATTTTGTTTATTTTTTTTAATTAATTTACAACAGCAGGTTATTTCTTAAAATATAGTGGAATAATGTCCCCAGGGCAATGTTTTAAAACTTCCATTTAATATCTGTCTTTTATCATCATTTGCATTTAAAACAACCTTATTTACTTTTTGTGTATAGACACAGTGATTTTTAGATCGTATAAAATACATTGAATCTTTAAATTCTATGTTTTTAAATAAAGCATCCTTATATTTATTAATATCCAATTTTTTTACAACACATTTTTTCACACCCTTGGCTTTCTTAACTGAACAGTTTTTATTTGTCTCTATACAATACAACTTGGCTCTTAAGCCCACAAATTCTGAAATAACATCCCCACTCATCTCATCTTTAAAATATCCTGGAATTTGTTTATTTAAACATGGCATATTGTACACATTGTCACACTTAAAATTACTAGTATCAAAATATTTAATATGTTTTTTCATGTCTTCATAAATATCCTCTGTATTTATAAGATACAGAAGGCTATCTGTATCTGTGTAACATAGTTGGATGTTCTTGTCATAAATTTTTTTCATTACTGAGTAATGAAAATTATATAAATGTGTTTTTGCTAGATCTAATATACTAAAACCTGCATAAATTGGTTTATCCAGAATGACTTTTGAGGGCTCCATCTGTATGACTACCAAATCTTTTGAAATAATGGCCAAATTTTTAAAATTAGGAGCGCTTATATATTTTTCAGCACCAATATATTTGTTTGTTTTATTTGATGAATCAGACCAAATGTTTATCAGTTTCACATCTACCTGCTTTCTCTTATTCTCTATAGTCTTACCAAAAATTGAGTTATTTTGTTTCTTGAAAAAATTTTTTTCGAATTCAGACTTTGCGTTTTGTCTTAGAGTTGTATTGAGAGTTATATAAGGTTCTAAAAATGCTCTTTGATCAAATGAAAGAACTCTATGAATTTTAAGTAATTGTAAGCCATGTTCTAAGCATTTTTGTAAATGTACATAATGAATCACATACTTATATTTATCAAATAAATTGGATACTAATTTTATATTTTTACCAAGGGGAAATGGAACCTTTAATTGTTCTGCAGCAAACGGTAGATCTGCATGATTGTCATGAATTTCAGAAGGATAATGTAAATCTACTTCAAGAATGAAACCTGTATCACTATGAGAACTTATCGTCATGACATTAAAATTGATCAATTCATTTTCTTTTAAAAATCTAAAATTTCCGGTGGGTAATTTTGACATCATCACATATCCATATAAATTAACACAGTCAAAATACATTAAATAATTTGAAGATATGTTAGGTTTATAATCGGATAAATATTTATTATTCGCTTTTGCATACCGTCGTGAGCATTGAGCTAAACCCCCTCTGATACCTTTTTCAAACATTTGATAGATTTCAACATCTGATATTAAGTCTAACTCAACACCTGTATAAAGCTGCATAGCATCCCAACTTAAAGATGGTGAAGAAACATAGTGACAAGGGTCTAGATTGTAATGATTAAGACTCATAAATCTAAATTTTTCAAATACGTCAGAAAGTAATAAAACATCACATTTCAAGTAAAAATCTGTATAGTCTCCAAGAGTTTTCATTCCAAATGTTTCCCAAACATTCATAGCATGATTATAATCATCATTGGTAATAATCTCAGAAGTGAGTTTGTTATAAAATTTGTTTCTGTCTGGTAATGTGGTCTCATTATATCTATCCCACGAATCTACATAGTCATAGCAAAAGACACCTTTTCTCCGAGCTAAATTAAACATCTTTTCATCTTCATAAAATGACTTTAAGTTAATGAAGTCTTCGGTTTCAAGTGTTTTAATGAGATTATCTAAACTTGAATCCAAAAAATTTAAAGAATCAACAAATTTCAGCTGAGCAGTATGTTGTCTGTCAAGTGGGATAAACTTTGTAAAGGAAATATATTTTTCTTTGTTTTTTGGTAATAGTTTAATGCGACCACATATTTTAGATAGCTCTACAATAAATAGATGACAATCGTAACCAGAAAGGTTATGGAAAATTATTGGAATGAATGGACAAGTCTTACAATTTAAATTGCATGAATTGTGTGCAGGTCCTCTAAATTTCCCAGTAAAGTGATCATGATCTAGAACTTTTGTATCTTCGAGAGAAAATGATTTTTTACATATATGACAGTTAGTTGTATTTTCCACTCTTAATTTTTCTTCTTCTGTTAAGGGAGTCATTTCTCTTTGTACAGATAATATTTTATGTAAACGAAGCAAATCCTTGCAAATTGACTCACAAAACTTTTGAGAACAGTTGGAACCCCTGTAGGAAACATAATCATTTAACTCTGGATTAGACTTACAACAAATGAAATAACCGAAACAAGTTGCTTCGTGTACCTGCACATTCTCTACATGAGTGGATTTATGTTTATCTGAATACTCGCGGAGTAAACTCTCGAAGTCACCATATATCACTATTGGAATCCTTTGTGTTCTTTCATAATTTGAAAAACCTGTTTTGCTGCCTTCCTCAGGAAGAACAGTCTGTATCCCTGCACAATTATGACTTGCTAACTTCTCTTCTGTACTAAAGTACATGAAGCATTCATCACAAAGATGAATTCGTGATTTGTGTTTCGTGAGTTGGTTGTGTAAGAGCTTTCCCATATCTTTAATTAAACAGAAATGATTTTTCGATTTACAACTGATAAATAACAAATTCACATGCTCAACACGTCTTCGCAAAGTTTTGTATAGAGGACCTGTTATACTACCATGTTCATCTAATCCATAAATATTGACACTCACTCCCGTATTATGTCTTTCAAACCATTTAATACATTTAAAGCTGGGGGGAAATGACATTCCTGAAGTGTTAAAAAAGTTAGAGAAATGAGGGTAAGATGAAAGTCTATTGGGATTATTTTTTGCAGGATATAAATGTGCTACAATGCTCCACAAAAAACAGTACTCATCATTATTTTTTATATTCAGACAAGACTTTGTGTTTTGAATACTTTTCGGAAGTGGTATGTACGATCCTGCTTTCAACGGACTAAATTTCGCAATGTTTATCTCCAAATGACTTACTGACTCTATAGTCCACCCCGACTCTGCGTGTTCAAACTCTAAGCACTTCATTAGCAAAAGGTTTGATAAATCATGGTATAAAACGGAAATATCAGTACTTTGCAATACCATGGTATATTTTGTGTTAAATGATTTTAAAGATTGAGTGTTATCTTTAGGTAGATTATATGTAATAAAAAGTTCTATGTTTACTTTTAACGATCGATGTTTTCTTAGAAGGGTGCTTATAAGATTACTAACGGTAGAATAGTTATCTGACAAAAAAAAATCAGGTACAAGATATTCTTTTTCAGGATTGACTCTATAACTGATTATTCTATTTCTAAACGCTGTTGCTATTATTTTAACATTGCTTAACTCAGTTCGTATCAAACAGTTAGATTTGTGAATGCTACTTTTCTTGTGAGAAGATAATCGTGAGACATATGCTTGACATTCTTGACAATAAACCATTTTTATCTGTAGGTAAGAGAATTATCTATTTAATCAAATACTGCTGTTGTAAAAGATTAGTAAAATATCAAATTATGTGAACGATGAAAAAATTATAACAATGACTTGTATTGATTACATGAATTTTTATGTTAATAAGTTGCTAAAAATATTAAGATTTAAAAAAACAAAGGATAAATGACAGACGGAGGCTGATTCTTACGCTTGCGATATTCGGATATCGACAGCTTTGCATTACATAATATTCAAAGGATAAATGACTGGTCTTACTCCCTTGAATTGCTCCTTACTATCAGTAACTACTTTTGAAATCGAATGCCATAGGGGAGCATCTCCATTTACATTCGTTTTCATATGTATCAAAGCCAATTTACATCTGTCCCGATCTCCTAACTTGCTTCCCTCTAACTCACGGCTGTTGTACACCCGTAGCTCCACATAATATTCGCCTCGACGTGAAGGATCGGACTGGAATGAACACCCCGAGCCGGTGCGACGTGAAAGAAAGTTCTTGAGCGCTGATGCACGAATCGGCTCTAGCTCATCCTGTAAAGATGTGAAATAGGCATTCGCTATTATTTAAAAAAAATATATTTTACACTGTCAATGTAATTTCACTAGTAAAATATGCATGTCAATCAATTATTATTAGCAATTATTTTAAAACTGTGAGTTAAGTTGGATTAAGATAAGAGGAAATTGTTTTTACGAAACATTTTTGGTATATCTTTAATCAAAAGTTAATCAAAGTAATTACAAATAAAATTAGGGGCGGGGCTTGCGGTGCAGAAGTTGTGCGTCTGCCTACCATGCGAGGGATCGCGGATTCGAATCCCGGCTGGATAACTAAATAAAAAACAAACATCAGATCTTGAATGTTTACATGTTTGTGCTACAGATAAAAGTAAATAATGATTAAAAAATTAAAATAGACGAGCATAAAATATTATTCAAACAAGATGCTACATTTAGTTTAAAACATGAGAAATGGTTGTTTAAATAAAATAATATTAAAGCTTACCTCGGAATCTGGGAAGGTAGCAATTCTCTTCCGTTTCTTGGGCTGAGCACAAGGAATGGGCTCCTCATCCGACTCAGAACCGGCATCAGTTAGTGCTGGTGTTGGGATTGCCGCCGCTTTTTTCGCTTTAGGGGTTGAAGTTTTTTTCGCCTTCGCAGCAGGTTTTTTCTTCTGAACTTCGCTCCTGATCTCCTCGTCTACGTCAGAATCAAATGGGCTGGACCACCTTAAATATTAATAGAATGAAAAAAAAAAAAAAAAAAAAAAAAAAAAAAAAAAAAAAAAAAAAAAAAACGGTCTCGGTGGCGCAGCGGTTGTACGTCTGCCTACCATGCTAGAGGTTTCGGATTCTAATTCCGTTGGGACAAAAAAACCTTCCTAGGTCTTAGAGATTAACATGTTTGTATTATCGCTGTTTCTGGTTCCCATGACACAAGGTATCCAAGTGCGGGATCCATAAGTGATAAAAAATCAAACTTACATACTTATGTCTTCAGTTCTTCAGCAGCACTAATTCACAAAACACGAGCTCACTCGAAGATATCGACGCAAGTATTAGAAAAGCGGCTTTCATCTAGTTGCATCAATATTTATAAGCTTTGATTTATAAAGGTGCATCAACATCGAACTTTCAATGGAAAAAATACTGTTAACCGGTGTAATAAAAAAAATTAAAAAAATCTAATGGCATAGGATTTTGAACCTTATACTTAGTATATTTCAAGTACTTATTATCAATTTTGTTTCCAACTATTAACAATCATTGTATGAACGCTGCCTTAGCTGACTGAATTTGGTCAATGGTTGTACTGGATAAGGACAAGTGTGTAATTAGAAACATAATTTTTAAATGGTTATGAGATGTACCTTTAAATACATTGATGGGTTTATTGGCATCATTAAAAATATCGTCCACTCTAAACAAGCAGTGAAAATTTCAATGTAAGCAGGGTTTTTAAGAGCATGGTTTTTGAGACAATTGTTTAGGATAACTGAATTATGTTGAGCTCTCAATGCAATGGATTCATACAGGGTGTTGATTTGTAAAGTTACACCCGACTCAGAGCCGATAGTTTACCATCTGAAAATTTTCCTGAAATTACCTAAAAGTGTGGATACACCCCCCCCCCCCCAGTCACCGCGCCCGAGTGCTAATAGACTCTTCCCCGCGCCCTGAACCTCAATCCACCCAGTGCAACACTTTTTGGACGACATTTCTATGTTTTTTTAATATTTGTAAAATCAAAAAAATATTAATTTAATTTTTACTGAAAAAAAAAATTTATTTTTGCTTTAGTATCATGTATTTAACCACCTCTGAGCTCGGCGTAACTTTACAAATCAACACCCTGTATAAAGCGCATAGCGCCTTCCTTATTCGTGATAGCTCCTTATATGCATAAGTTTGTTATGATTATGACATGGAACACTTATAAGGAATATCTCTGTCGTAGGCATATCATCGAATTGGCCATATCACGATATGGTCAAACGTGAAATATCATAAATCGATTAAATCTTTTAGGGCACACACTGCGGTAGCTTAGGTGAAGACTAGAGGGAGTGAGCGCAGCGAAGCCCTCGAATAGTCTTCGTGTTAGTTTGACATGTATAACACAAAAAAACATCATGCAGTGCTGAATAACAATGCTTTTAAAAAGACATGTTTTCATTAAAACAGGTCATATCATGATATGGCAACCCATTTCATGATATGGTCAAGCCATTTCTGACCATATTGTGATATGGCCAAATCGACGATATGGCTACGACATCTCTAAGTAAACAAATGCAGTGTGAATGAAATACGTCACAACCTTGTCATCAGAGTTCCAAGGGTCATCATAATATGGATTCAGGTTTAAAACTTTAATTCTCCAGTATAAAATGAATCAAGTCCTACATCGCGCTATCAAAGTTTTTCATTCTTTTAGTATATAAGAAGTGTAAGATAAACTACAGTTAGACTGGTTCTGTGTGAGATGCTTTAGTTAAATTGGCCCGATTTACTACTGCTCTTATACATGTCCCATTGTCAACCATGCAAATTTGTCTCTTGAGGTGATTAGGGTTTGGGCAACCCGAAAGCAGCTTTAGACATAACCGCAAGGGAACAAGTACCACATACCAAGTGCCAAGTACCATATGCCACATACCAGACCAACCTAAGTGTTGAGAGAGATGTCGCAACAAGTGCCACGTACCACATACCACGTATCAAGTAAAGACATCTCTCGAAACGCGAAGGTTTTGCTGCTATTTTTTATATCTTGACATGAAAATTATTGATCACTTAGTGGACACAATTTTCATTATTTTATGTCTGTCAAGCAGACTAATTGTTAACTGCATAGCGTACAATAAGATTTTGTAGCTCAGGTCGTCATCAGTCAATAGAAAAGAGGTGCAGTATGAATTAGACACACTTCAGAATAAACAGGTTGCCGTTTAAAACCTGCAGGGTAGGATAACATTGTGGGGTTTTGCAGCACAAACCGAGCGGAGCGAGCGAAGCGAGCGGCGCGAATTTGTGATGCAGAACCCCCAATGTTACCCTACTTATTGTTTTTAGATTTTTTTTAATGGCGGACGGTGCATTCATAAAATTGTATGTGGTATTGAAAGAAAATGCAGTCGGGAGATTTTATTTATGATAATTTCAATTGTTCATCCGATAAACTTCAAGGGGTCGGGAGTGTGATAGGGGAGTGGATGGGAAAAGGGCTTTGTAGCGTAGCAAAGTTATTAGTTATAGCGCATTTCAGGTTATGATTTTATTTCGGGAAAATTATACCTAATCAGACACGAACCCGTAGACACTAGATTTGACCTAAGACCAATGAAACGCGAAAAATCGTCAAAACGAATAACCCTATTTTGCTCAAAAGTCTGCATAGTTAATGGAAAATTCAAGCACCTGAAATTCAATTTAAAATTGAACATTTTTCGTTAAATTGTTGCGCAAAGTATTAAAATTAAAAATTAAAAATTAAAAATTTATTTATTTACCAGAAAGTTATGTAACAATCTAATATTATGCTTATGACCCACACACTAGGTATAACCTGTATCGTGGAGGTCTATAATGAAATTTCAATGTTGTGTTGTCCTGAGTTTGGGATAGCAACAGCAATAAAATAAAAAGTAATTGTAATTAGGGAACTCTTACATACCAAGGTGACCAAACCCTTCCAGACCACTGAAATAGTAATATAAAATATACTACACACATAAACAATATATATCTATATATAATTAGGGATAAGGATAGATAAATAAGTAAATAAGCAATTCTGAATTTGTTTTAGAAAGAGGAGTTTTAGACTAGAAGCGCTTCAGTGGAATCATAATCTAATGTCACTAGCCACTTCAAGAGCTTAACCCTTAACTCGCGTACAGTGGTAGTTTTGACTTCGTTGTGCTTGCATATTGTATTGTATAGGTGTGGCAAAGTATACTTGTATCGCATTATAATAAAGCTTTTTGTCCGTCAGTCGTGACGATATTTTTAAGTATTATGTAGGTCGGAAGGCTCGCGAGGTCTACTGTTCTCACAGAACCACTAGTTAAATTGTAGGTCAGATCGCTTTCTGGAGAACGAGAGGGACTGGCATTTCATAGGGTTAAGATACAAACTGTTTCGCTGGCAATAATCACAGAGCCTTTACAGTTCTTCCTGGAGATTGTGATAATCTGTCACGTCCCCGACAGGAAATTCACAAATGTACCGTGTATAGTATAAATTATTTTTAATCATTAAAGTTTCTAGGCTTTAATGGACTAATAGTACATTTCCCACGAGTTCGCAATAGCTTATGTTTACGAACTGAGAGGTTAACGGCACGAGCCGTAGGCGATGGTCGTAGCGAAGTTCGTGAAAAGTCTTTTCGAACGAGTTAGGAATAGAATTCTTCCGCCTGAGAACCCAAAATCAAGCGACGAAGGTGTTATTTTTAGCTCAGAAGTCGGAAAATGTACTTTTAGGTTTAGCTTGGTTGTTGGGCTGCTTTAGGAAAATAGTGTTAATTAATTTTTGCTTTAATGTTAAAATAAGTTCATGTATTTTTTTCGTGCTGTAAGATTCTATGAAAACATTATTATTATTATATTATAATATAGAAAAATTATATCATAATAATTAATATAAATACACCTATTCTTACAACTCTCTACTCCTATTTAGCCTTGTGATTGTTTTATGTTTTGCTTCCTTTATTCTGTATTCATTTGTCAGTTTGAATTAGCCCGGATTTTGTCACACTTTGCGGCTTGTATAAGTGCTTCAGCGCGCGGGTTGCCGCGGGAGTAACGCTGAAATACCTCGAATCGACGCCGGCCGGCGGCTGTGAACAGCCTTAAAGGTCGAAACAAATTGCAATAAGTTTTAGGGGCCATTCAATGGGCATTTAAAAATGAATCTCGCATATAGTTAAAATTTTAATTTCAAACTCAAAATTCTCACAAACCATATCATTGACGGAATTCATAGTTATGAATGCAGTTGCACACTTTTGTTTGTTTTTAGTTTCTCTGTCGATTGTCACCAGTTCCTTTAATGGCCGCAAACATCAACATTTTTCCATATTAGGCCGAAAAGTAGGTACGGTTTGCCAAAAAATTTCCATGCTCAATGAGCCGCAAACTGTTTCGCTTTCATATTTAACTAACAACCCCTTCAAATATGACTGTCACCGTTAGATAGTCAAAACCGTTAGTTGATAAACCAACGTTTTTTTTTTTCATCAGTTGGTGGACTATCGACAGATAGTAAACTGTTGCGTACTGCTTTCTATATGAGTTATATGACACGTTAGTTGATAAACTCAAGGTTAAAACCGTTAAATAGTTAACTGGTTTAGACTTGAATTGCAAACGAAATACCAGGGCAAACACTGCGGTAGCTTAGGTGAAGACTAGAGGGGCCGAGCACAGCGAAGCTCCCGAATAGTCTTTGTGTTAGTTTGACACGTAAGAACAAAAGAAACGTAAATTCTAAACTCTGTCGGTCTGGTTTACTATCGGTCGATAGTTGATAAAATAACGCGTTAGGTTATCAACTAACAGTTTTGACTATCTTACGGTGACATGACTACACCATTTTGTTACAGCCCTGTTACGTACCCTAGTAATCCCAGTATTCCACCTATACGTAGTCACATGCTATTTGCATTTCAATCCACAGATCTATTCCTGTCACGAACGTCACCTTTACGTAGCATAGTCATACCAACTAGGAGGCTTATATGAATTGTGTGCGATCGTGCCTAGAATTTGAGGCTGCCTTGTCTTTAGATACCTATCCAGAAGTTTCCAGAAGCAGTAAAGTTTTGACAGCACCCTTGTACGTCAAATTTACTGAAACATGTGGAAAAGAGACAAACAGATAGACATATTCCAAATGCTTTCTCCACTTCACAATCTTCGTTTTTAATAAAGATCTGTCAAGTGCGAGTCAGTCTTACTAAGGGTTCCGTATCATAGTACGAGAAAAAACGATAAAAAACACGTCTCATCGTAATTTTCGTAATTTCTTTATTGTACTACACAAAACGGATATACAGATAACTTATTATAGAAAAAACATGTACAAAAGCGAGCTCGTCTCTAATAGGAGATTTATTCTAGCAAACCATGATGGGTAGGAACCATGATGGTTGAGCGGGGGAAGACCTGCGCGTACTATACGACTCTATAAATGCTTCGAGCACTACTACTATATGGGGTCTCTTGTATGGGGACCCCCTCTATTTTATACAGCGGTTATGGTTTGTTATTTTTTTCTGTAGCGGCAATAAAAATACACATTCTGTGAAAACAACAACTCTCTACCTAATGCGATGCACGAGTTACAGTCCGCTGACGGACAATGGACAGTCAGACGGGCGGACGGACATCGGACTCTTAGTAATAGGGTTCTTGGCACAATTCGGGCAAGGAACCCTTGAAAAAGAAGTATTTTAAAAATGAAATCCGTAACTATGGCAAAAATGCTGCCGGATTCGAAATTGTCACTGTCAGTTAGTTAGTTAGTTTTGTTTTGATGCCTTCAGAATTCTGGCTGTACTCTTAATGTCAACTTGACAGAAACTGAGCGGGTTTTGACGCGAATTTAATTTGACGAATAAGAACGAGGTCTGTGATAAACAAAACCTAACAGAGCGTCACGTCTTTTAAGGCACGGGGTGGAAAAGGCACAATAAATGTCCATGCCAGAAATTAATAGTACACGAAAGAAGAGCACGAAAATAATAACAGCATAATCAAGTCAATTAATTGTTGTCACCTTCCAAGCGGCCCATACTAAAGAATTCCGATTCGCTACAATTAATGTGGCAGTCAAATTCCAGAAATTATCGCATAAAATTGATCATGCCTTTAACTTATGGCTATTGCCATGAAGTTGCGAAGATTTGATTATAACGATCGTCTATCAAAAGGTCAAGATGTGCAACGCGTTCACGTGTGTCATGAGAACCTTAGTTGTATTCTGTGTCTGTGAATTCAATCCTAACTGTCTAATTGATGTTTTGAAAGCTGTTTGACAACTTCAAATAGGCGTTGAACAATCAAAACGCGATCATTTCAAACGAGCTGACATTTATAGCGATTGTAATTTGAATTTGCAAGTACTCGTGAAATATATAGAGATGCGGATCTCAAGTTTCTGAAACAGAGATGTCACAAACATATTAACATACTTACTCTCATTCTTTCTTATATTTTCAGGGTTATGTACCTCAAACGGTAGAAAAGGAACCCTTGTAGTCCTCGCGTGTCCGTCCATCTGTCTGTTGAAGGCACTTTTCTCAGGAACTATAAGAGTTGGAACCTTCTGCAAAAATAGTGATCCTGATAACAGCAACTGAGAAAATGAAACAAAACCCATCATAATTCAAGTATCGTTGAAAAAGGCTTTTTACATTCTTTTCAAAAATATTTTATTTTTATATAAGTTTTGATAACTTCAGAAGTTATGATCAGGTGTAAAAAATACATTTTCTTTTCATCCCCTTTATTCGAAAAGTGTCGTTTTGTTCTTCGATTACCGGGAACAAAGTAGTTCTTTTCTCCACTAGACTTTTTAGCGGGCGGGAATGAGATTTGAATTTGTAATATGAGTCGTTCATAGGAAACGAACGCAAGTTGCATGCATTTTGAAATTGCCAGTACGGCACGGAGCGCCAACATAACAATAATTAAAAAAATACAAAAGGGCGCGAATTACGTTCAGTTCATCTGTAAACATTATTGTTTACATTTACAAATGTTAATGAAAAATATGTTGGTGATTGAATAGTAGATTGTTAACCGAGGGCTGAAAGGCACCCATTCCTGATGAGATGTTTTGGCGCTGGAACGAAGTGAGAGCGCCAATAGTTCGAGGCAGAAATGGGTGCTATCACCCGAGTAAAACACTCTACTTTTCATTACGAATACGAGGAAAGTAAACACAAGCCAGTTAAAATCAAAATTATTTTATTAAAAAACAAAGTCACTTGAAATCAAACAATATTTTAATTTATTTCGCAAATCACATCTCGCCTTGAAAGTGACTAATAAATACATAAAGTACATTATATTAATTATAAACATCAAAAAGAATTTAAATGTCAACAAAACTAATAAATGAAGAATTAATCGTTTTATGGCTGTATAGGTTACTACCATTGCGTTGTTCAATATAAACTACGATTCATATATATATTTTTTAATACTTTTCTGCTTTAGAGCAGGCATGTACCACGTTCAGCACGGTGCCTGGATGAACAATGACCCCCTTTCAGAGTATGAGTAATGAAAAATTAGTGAAAGTAGGTATTATTTAGTCCAGAAACTGTTAAAATAGAAGTAGATATTGTCATGCTTGTTTACTCACAAAAAGCCCGGAAAATATAAATAATTCGACAACAATACTGGTCCCAAATAAAGTCATAGATTTTCAAAATTGCGCGCTAGTTGTGTGTTAAATATAAATATAAGTTTGTAATTGGTGTTGGTATCATACATTTTTGAGTTCATATGCATTTTTTATGTATTGAACTTATTCATTTATTACTTTAAAGCGTCTCTTACTTATTTTCTCATAAAAGGAGATGAAATGAGTGTTATCGCTTGGGAATAAAATATTTTTTTCCTCGGGTGAAGTACTTTCAATTCTTCGCTTACTCACGATTATATTAAAGAACTCCTTACTATCGCTAGGGGTTCTACTATAGGATCGCTCGTTTCGCTCTGAATTCAAAATAGCACCCTTGTAACCTCCTACAATTTCGAGTTTAGCTCCGTCCTCAATCAAAGTCATAGTCAAAATACTTTATTACTGTAGATATTTACATATACTTAGCAAATGTAATTTTTTGCCACTTCTCTACATTGGGAGAAGAAGGGCGTAGAAACTCCCACAGATTGATTTTTAGATCTCTTTTAAAAATAGGTTGTGCTTAACTAATACAATTATGTTTTTTTATATTTAATAAGCAGGCAATAATAAATTATAACAAAATATGAACAGCAAGGTCTGTGTTGAGCTAGATTAACCCCATGCAGTCCTGTCATTGAAGTAATCTCGAACATTGTAATATCCCTTTTTCGACAAAGTCGCTTTAACATGCTTTTTAAATTGCTCAAATAGCAATTTCAAAATCTCCAGAGGTATCTTATTATAGTAAAGAATGCACTGACCCTTGAAAGAATTGCTAAACTTCACGAGTCTAAATCGGGGCGCACACAGTCTGTGATTATTACTTAGGTTAACATTGCAGCTATCGCTAAGTTTGATAAATGTTGTAAGGTTCTAGCGTACTTACATTATATTTTCGAAAATAAATTGACTAGCTGCAGTTAGTATGTCAATTTCTTTAAAAAGCTCTCTTAAGGAGTCTGTTCGTTTTAAATTATAAATGGCTCGAATAGCTCTTTTCTGTAAAATAAAAATAGTTTGAAAATCCGCTGCTTTCCCCCACAACAAGATACCATAGGACATGACACTATGAAAGTAACTATAATATACTAGCCTAGATGTAGCCACATTCGTGCTTTGTCTGATGTTCCTAACAGCGTAAGCCGCAGAACTTAATTTATCTATGTGGGGTCCCCACTGCAATTTGCTATCAATGTTTATTCCAAGAAACTTCGCATCATTTACTAATTCTAACGTGCTGTTGTCTAACACTAAACTGGTCTCAACTTGCCTGACATTTGGAAGTGAGAATTCGATATACTTGGTTTTACCAGCGTTTAACAATAAATTATTAACTGTGAACCAATTCAAGGTTAAAGACAATACACCATTAACATCATCAACTAACGGCATTCAGCAATCCCCGAAGGTAGCTGCAGGCCACCCAACCAACTCCCAAGATTTCCCTTATGGTTTATTGTACTTTCCATATTTTATAGATATTTAATTTTTAATTTTTGTATTTTATTAGATTAGATCTTATACATAGTCGGTCCTTAAGTTCTGTCACAAGGTTTTTGATAGATAAAACTCAGCAATAAACTTTTTCTTATTCGTATTATACATGATTAAAAAGCTTATTTTATACGAATCAAATTGCAATACAATACATTTTGTACGATTATCGTAATATGACAAAAAACCTTATAACTTGAGAAAATCGCGAACCCAAAACACGCCGCAACTGACAAAAATACCACTTACCACAAATTTAATAAAAAAACAGTGTTCCAGATAACCAACAAGGTTTTTTTTATTTTTTCTGAAACCTCGATTTTAGACCATGCTTAACAACTAGCATATGATTTTCTGTTAGCTTTCAGTTCCAACTGCTTCCAAAGAGAACTTTACGTACTTTTTACGTTTTCAGAAAAACGTATAAATATGTTCTTGTGGGCAACAAGTACACTACGTTAAATGTGAATATGAAAATTAGTTTTACCCAGACTTAGTTATCTTATGCTTCAAAATGAAGGTAATGGGTTCAGGGAGGGTTCTGACTAAAATCTCATGTAAGTTTGAAAGGTTTTAAGAGTCATGGAAAAAAGATAAAGTGAATCACGTACGTATTTTTGATTGGGTAAAAAAGTGCAAAATCTCTGAAGAAACTAGCATTTGTGTAATATGGCTTTAAGCATTTAAATCCAATAATCGTTCTAATTTATCAGTATTTAATGAGCTATCAAACCATATATAGTATTAAATAAAAGAAAACTTGGTATTATTTACTATGCGGCAAAATATTTGTGACAGAACTTGTGCAATGTGCAATAAACAATTATGATTGAACAGTAAAGAGCCGGTTTTTTTTTTGTTACATCCTCCCGGCTGGATGGATCCCGGAACCTCCCCAAGTAACACAGGAAGCGTTTTAACAAACGAATACTAATATCAAGATGCTTCAGATCAAGAAACTTTATATCGGAATTTCAAAACCATCATGATGCTTTACACTGTATAACGGTTGGATAATGGCATATCAAAATACTTTTGTAAAGCCTTTAGTTTTAGTGCAGGAAACCACAAAGCGGATCTTAATCTTTCAGCTGTTTTTAGAGCATTTTGGATATATTCATCATCAGGATCATCAGGATGAAATATTCATCATCAGGATCATCAGGGATATGTATTTAATGGTTTTCTGGTACACATGTCAAATGGAACTGATTATTACATTGACTGCTCATAACTCATTAAAGGACTTAAGCAGGCATCACAACATACAGGTATATATGTTTCACATTTGACTTTATCGGGCTGTCGCTGCTGTTGTGGTAGCTTAGTCTTTATCTTTTCTTAGTCCGCTGACATTTTCTTTAACTATTTCATGGCAATAGTGGCTTCTTTTCTGACGGGCGTATTTCCGAAGCACAGGTAGAGTTCATGGAGTTTCTTTTTCCTGTGCGAGATTCAGCCATGAATCACCACTTGAAAGAGAAATAACCTTTTTTTGAACCCAAATCCGTTACTCATTAGTTAAGTTGATCATATTTGATTTATTTTTTGTTTTTTCCATGTATATGAGACTTAACATTTACTTGCAATAAATGATTTGATTTGATTTTAATTGTATTACCTCACCCGTTACTTCTTCAAGGAATTTTCTCTGTTCTTTATCCAAATCAAGAGATACCTGACTTTAATACTCTGCATAATTAACATCTGCCATTTCATTTGCATTTGTAATTATTTAGCCGTTGGATAGCTCTGTTCTAGGCTCATAAATTTTCTTCTCTTCTGAACTAAATATCTCTATTTTGCTTTTGTTTTTATTTTATTTTATTATCTCACCGGTCACTTCATCAATAATTTTGCCCTATTTTTCCTCCGCACCATGTGTACTTTGATACTCCACATAATCGATATCTACCATTCCATTATAATTTGTGATTTCATTCCCGTTTGATGCCTTTGTTCTGGGCTCATAAATTTTCATCTCTTCTGATGTACATATCTCTACTTTGCTTTCGTTTCTTTATTCTATTATCTCACCAGTCATTTCATCAAGAATTTCGCTCTGTTCTTCATCCGCACCATGTGTTCTTTGATACTCCACAGAATCAATATCTTCCACCAACGTTTCTTCAGACAGTATAGCTTTCAATGCATCTAGTTTCTAATTGTCATCATTTTCTATTTCTTCAGTGTCGGTAAACTTCTTCCATAATTTGGAAATGGCTTGGAAATTGACACCATTATTTTTCACCTCACTCTACCTAGCCTTTTGGCATTCTTCAATCACTGAGTGACCAGCTACATCACATATCCCCATATAGTTTAGTCCACCATTTCTATCGGCTCCAGGGATATCAACATTTGTTTTTCCTGTATCAGCTAAGCACTTGGT
The DNA here is from genome assembly GCA_949825045.1 of Argyresthia goedartella. Taxonomy (NCBI): domain Eukaryota; kingdom Metazoa; phylum Arthropoda; class Insecta; order Lepidoptera; family Argyresthiidae; genus Argyresthia; species Argyresthia goedartella. The sequence goes on along the minus strand of OX463812.1, from coordinate 7,491,043 downwards.
ATACGTTTACGTTATCAGAGTTAAATGGGTAAAGACCACATGCGTAAAATCTACTAAGGTTTCTTTTTTCGCAGTAGTGTCTACAACATCTTTTGTAGGGGTGTGAAAGTTTCTCTGGTTAAATTTACCGCATACTGTTTGCCGGGTGCCATTTTCGAAGCCAGTATTTTCCAGCCAGCTCTATTTAGTTGAAAGGCTGTGACATCAGCAGGCTGTAAGATGTACGTTGCATATGTATATAATGCGATCAGGTGAATTTTCAGTTTACGACAGACTTCAACCACCGTTCTTCAACGAAGAGAATGACTGGAAGAAGGATTCCATTTTTCACCAATTGCAGCTAGAAAAAGTTTTCAATTAAGTCTTTAAACACGGCAAATGTCATCCAACCTTTTTCACTTCGACTAATACTCCAACCAGATGGGACGCTTAGACCAATGCAATTGGGTATTCTCGTATATGGATAGATTATAATCGGATAATATATAGATCCATCAGCGAAAAACGTAAACATGACAGCTACATTTTCTTTCGATGATCTTTTTTCAACATTTGGCTCATTTTTCGTGCCCTTTTCAGCCAGAACTTTGCCAGTTTTAGGACAAATGTTAAAACCAGTTTCGTAAGCATTAAATATACGTCTTGGATCTCTTATCACATCTGTGAGTCCTTTGAGCTCAATAAACTCATGAATTATTTCCTGTTCAGACACACAAGCACCGGCATGAAAGATTTCTTCAGATGTCCGGAATATGATATTAGGGTGATGCGTCAGGAAGGCCAGAAACCATCCTTAAAAACTCAAAACTCAAAAAAAACTCAAAACGTTTATTCTGTAAATAGGCCACAAGGGCACTTTCACATGTCATTTCATTTCATTTTTTACAGAACATTTGGTATTATTATCATATTATCAGAAAAAAAAGTTTTTAATTATTGTTTCTGAGAGATGTAAAGAGTCTCAAATGTCATAATAAAATAATTAAAATATAAATAACAGAGATGTATAGTCTCTTTAGTCAATAATACAATAATAATAGGAGATGTAAATGGTCCCCACAGTCAAGAGTTGTATAATTAAATTAATCTTTGGAGGTGTAAAAGGCCTCCAAGTGTCCAGTAAAAGAAACTCTGGCAGTGAGGATGCTCACAATTAATTAGAACAATTCAGTCCCAAGCATTTTTATCGTCTATGTACTCTTTAATACTGTAGTAAGCTTTAGAAATAAGCCTTTGCTTGATGTATTTCTTGAACTTATTAATTGATAGATCTGTCAAAGTGCTTGTGAGTTTATTGTAAAATCTTACACAATTACCCTTGAACGAGTTTTTTATTTTATGGAGCCGAGTAGTGGGCACTGCAAGTTTGTCCTTGTTTCTAGTATTAAAGTTATGTATATCACAGTTTCTTCGAAAGTTAACAATGTTCTTATGGACATACATAATATTCTCGTAAATATATTGACTATGGACTGTCAATATATTTACTTCTTTAAACTTATTTCTAAGAGAATCTCTATTATTCATTTTATAAATCGCACGAACAGCCCGCTTTTGCAGCACAAAAATAGTATTTATGTCAGCAGCACTGCCCCAGAGCAGAATACCGTAGGACATAATACTATGAAAATAACTAAAATAAACTAATCTGGCTGTTTTTAAATCTGTCAAGTGACGGATTTTCCTGCATGCAAAAGCTGCAGAGCTCAGTCTGTTCGATAGCTTATCAATATGTGGACCCCATTGGAGTTTGGAATCCAACGTTATACCTAGAAACACTGTGCTGGTTACCAATTCCAATTCCTCATTTTTAATTGTTATACATGTCTGATTATTTTTAACGTTAGTAGTAAGAAACTTAACACATTTAGTCTTTTTCTCATTTAATAGCAAATTATTAACATTAAACAAATTTACCACTCTTGATATGGTATTGTTCACGTGATCATCAGTAGCGTGTTGGTTTCGCTTTGTTTTAAAAATAAGTGAGGTGTCATCAGCAAACAGTACCATATCATGACAGTCCCTTCCTAGATAGGGTAAGTCGTTTATATAGATGAGGAATAGGAAGGGTCCCAATATTGAGCCCTGTGGCACGCCCAAAGAAACCAATGATCCTGGTGATCGTTCTCCGTTTACGTCTACCCTTTGTATTCTTCCGTTCAGATAAGATTTTAACAAATTCAATGACGTGTCTCTAACTCCATAATGATGTAATTTCCTGGTCAATGTTTCATGACAAACGCAATCAAAAGCCTTAGATAAGTCACAAAAAATGCCTAGGGCATCTTGTGACTCTTCCCAGGCATCAAAAATACTTTCAATGAACTGAATTCCGGCATCTGTTGTTGAACGACCGCGAGTGAATCCAAACTGTTTGTTATGCATTAGCTTATTTGATTCAAAATGATGTAATAGCTGTGATAAGATTAATTTCTCAAAAATTTTACTAAAAGTTGGTAGTATTGATATAGGTCTGAAATTGGTGGGGTCTTGAGTACTACCTGCTTTGAAGAGGGGAATTATCTTACTTTGTTTCATTAAATCAGGAAATTCACCGCAGTCTATACAATTGTTGAAAATGACCGCTAGGTCAGGTGCAATTAATTCGATCAGGGATTTAACGACGTGAACAGAGAGTCCCCAAAGATCATTCGTTTTCTTAACATTTATCAATTTAAATGCCTTTACGACATCTGAACTTGTGACGTGCTTAAAATTCAAGTATGAAGCACACTCTGAGACATTATCTTTTAATATTGCAACAGCAGACAAAGGTGACGAATTTAAATACTTAGTCGTGGAAGCCGGTGCATTAGTAAAAAACGATTCAAATTCAGTTGCAACTTCTAAGCTAGAACTCGTAAGCTGTCCATTGATTTTTAGTTCGTAATCGTGACTCGCTTTTTTACTACGACCGGCCTCCTCATTAATTATTTTCCAAGTCGTTTTTATAACATCGGAACTATTTTTAATTTTACTACTCAGAAAATTACGTTTAGCTGTATGACAGTCTAATTTAAATTGTTTGGAGAACTGTTTGACTTGTTCTTTAAATTCGTCACTCATGTTGAATCGTCGTTCCTCATACAATGCATACAATGCTTGCCTGCGTTTATGCAACTCTGCAGTAGCCCACGTACTAAAGTCGTTTGAACCACTAACCACAACCGATTTTGAAGTGAATATCGCGCTGTACTGTTTCATAAAGGTTTCAAAGAATAAGTTATACATTATATTAGGAGACTGTTCAGCAGCCAAAAACGGTAGTTCCTGGGCTAAAGAGTATCTCATTCTTTCTAACCGGTCAGCAGTTACTGGCACAAACGAAATTTTCTTTTTAATGACAGGTTCTCTAATAGAATCAAATTGAAATAATTGACCTAAATGATCTGAATCCAATTCACTGATAACACTTTTACTGATTGGAATAACATCAGTAAAAATGTTGTCAATGCATGTAGCACTAGTAGCAGTCACTCTTGTTGGCTCCATAAATAAATGGCTAAGCCTAAATGATGAGAAAAGATTTATTAATCTAACGCTGAGAGTAGTTCTTTCTAACAGATTAACATTAAAGTCACCACATATAATTAATCGTTTCGTACTGTGTGATGAAATAGTTAGGACGGATTCCATTATTTTCTCGAACATTTCAAAGTCGCTCAAGGGTGGCCTATAGACACATATAACGATGAACTGTTCTAATTCCACAGCTGCAAGTTCTATAGTTCGTTCAACAGATAAGGAAACAATGTCCTTACGTTCCTTGAATTTCATATGATTGTTTAGTATGATTAATGCCCCACCATGTATTGAATTAAGTCTGGTGAACGAACTACCAACCTGGTGATCTTTAAAGCTAAACATAATTTCATTAATAGTTAACCAGTGCTCTGTTATGCACAAAATGTCAATTTTATTACAATTTAAAAATAACTCTATTTGTAGATCTTTGCCTCTAATACATTGAATATTCTGATGAACCAGGCTTATATACTTAGCATGTGAGCTTCCCTTATTCTTAGGGTTTTCTAATATACTAGAACATATGTTGCCAGAGCCTGGGTCCTCTGTTGTCCTATGAACTAATTTAAATGCATCCTGTTATTCTGGTCTGATACCAGATTCATATTAGGCTGCTCAGTAAAAGCAGAGTTAGAAGCCAAATTTTTGGCTGTAATGTCATATAAATATAATAGTGACATAGCTATTTGTCGTTTACAATAATTTGAAAGGTAAAATGTACCTTTAGTCATAGTAAAATAATTACTAACATAATTGTTAGTGTCAATAATATCAAACTTATTATTATATGTACATAAATTGTACATATTTATATTCATATTATGTCTATATACATTTTCATTTTGTGTCAATTGGTTGCAGTAGGGAAATGTGAACAATATAATTTTTTTCACACTAAGACCATTCAATGTTTCATAAAATTTTATTAATTTTTTTTTGTTCACATCTCCCCTATTGCCCATGAAAATTATCAGTGTGGCACTGGCTGTGATAGTGCTGTCATTCAAAATTTGATTTATAATATTATCTACAGTGCTAAAAGGTGAGCAATTACTAATAACACTATGTCCCTTAGAGTATGAGTGGAGTGCTGAGCCCATGCCACTTCCAATCTCATCACAGTACATTATAATATCAGGTGTTGTGGTCATATCAGACTTGGTAGAACTATTATCAGTAACACCTTGTGTTGGTAAACTGTCACACAAGCCCGGAGAGTTGCCCGCTGTCAAAAAACCACCTTTCTGCTCACAGCGACAAGTATGGTTGTTGGTCAGCGACTCAAACCGCTCACAATTATGGTTCATTTCTTGAATTAAATCATCCATAGCCAATGAGTATTCATTTATAACTTTCTCAGAGTTCAAATATGCACTGTTTAGTGATCTCAATGAATCCTCCAAGCTTTGGATTTTCAAATGTAAGTTTTGTGTGTCAGTTTCATACATCAACTTAGTACTTTCTAATTCTAATACACACATATTCAAATCATGTAATAAGTTTACATTTTTCTTGCTTACTTTTAATTTTTTAGTACACAATTTATTATGTTTTATTAATTTCTGAGTTTTCCGTATATACCTATTTATTTTACCTAGTTTGTTATTGCTGCAACTTAATAACCTTGATGTGGGCAATGTGTCATTAGTTAAATCAATGACATCATCAAGGCTTCCAGTTGCAACAGTAACCAGCTGCGGGCTGATCCCTACGACTTCACTGTAGAGGCTCTGGGTCTGCAACGCTGCGGTGTTTTCCTTCTCCTCCTGGAGTGCATGTATTTGTTCATGGGCATCGAACAATGCTTTCTCCAGGGAATCAATCGATTTCAGGGCTTGCTCGTACTCTGCACTACATACAGTGAAGCTATCTACGGTGACCTGCAGCTTGTCCCGCTCAACAATTACATCACTACATTCTTGTTCTAATACACATAATTGTTTCTTTAGCTTATCTCTACTTTCAAGTACTGATAATAGCTCTTTCTCATTTTCCTCCCTTTCACAGAGTAATTCGGTGACCATTTCCTTTGATTTTTTTAATTCTAGTAAGGTAACTTTGAGCTTGTCATTTTCCTGCTGTCGGGAAGCGACAGCAGCAGCTCTGCGGGTCATCATGGTTACAGTTGAGATAAGAATCAAGGAATTGCACACCAAAACAATGCGAAATTACTTACGTGGAATAGTAACGTTTTTCAGCGTTTGCACATCACTAATTGCTATGAAATATATTTTAAACGTTGTTAAATATAATAATTTAACAATAAGGTAACAAAAAGCGCTGAAAGTGTACGGAAATAACAAATACTTTTAAATTTATAACCTGCAACGGTCACAAATTTAACATGTTTCGAGACACTAGTAAACGTCACTAAAACACACTGCAAACAATAGAAATACTTAACATTACACTATAATCCTAAAATAACACTAATTTGGGCTCAGAATTACACTAAATCATATTAAAATATAAATTTTTCTAGGGACGTAGTGAAATCAGCTGTTTGCCGTTTGACAGCCAGTGTTACCCTTCTCCGAGTCTTCCATTCTTAAAGGGATTCGGACGTGGATTCTCTTTGAGAAATTGTTGAACACATTTTTGAATGTCTTCTTTATTTTGCGGAAAACCTTGCGGGGCTAGACTGGATTATGAAGTCTGTAAATTATTCAGTACTGGTCAAAAAGGAAGTATTCCCATACGTATATCTAAAATTCCAAATTCCAAATTACAAATTATATATTGCAACATTGAGGTTTTACAGTTCTTAAAGTTAGTAGGTCCCGACAATACGAGAATACCCAATCTAGAGTCCCGTTTTTATTGTTTGCATTGAAGGCTAGTTCTTGGAATGTCAAATCTTTGAGAAGCCTTTCTAACAGAACGTTTCTCTTCATTGATATATATTAAAGCCTTTTTAAAGGCTTCTTTGGCATATAGACATTATTTAGAGGACATTTTTTTCATATATCTGTAAGAGAAAAAAACACATTCAGTATCTGGCCACCTGGAAATCTAAAACTGGCTACCTATGCGGAAACAGTTAAACGTTGATATAATCACGTGATGTTTTGCTATTCTATATAAGAGATTATGGAGGGGGTTTCCCCGGTTCTTGCTTATATTGCCAGGTAAGCAGTTTATAAGTTATAACGGTAATTATTCCGCTTGGTATGGTATTGGAGACATTTTTTGCAATGAGTTAATTTAAGTTCTAACACTTAAAAAGCTCCAATCATTCTTTCACTACATTCTACTGCTAGTCTTTTGTAATGTAATTAACACCTTCATTATCAATAATTTTGCTAGTATACTTCTGTAGTGCGATTGGCAAATTCATTCACCATTATAATAAAATAATGCTCTTTTAATGCGATTGGAAACTTAATTGACCATAATAATGCTTCATTAATGCGATTGATAACTTCTTTGACTACAATAATTCAATATAATGCGACTGTTATGCAATTAAACAACTATTGTGAACCTATTAATGATCTGAAGCCGTATAATTTGAGCCCAAATAAGCATTATATTAGCTGTAGCTGTAGTATGAACGTTTGTAATGCTACTACAGAACTTACTCAAAATTCAAAAAAGATACAGAAATGCTGTAAGTCGGCCATTATACTGCTTTGATGTGTTACTTGGGCTTGCGCTGGTGAGAAAGAATCTTGATCGCTACGCCCCAGCCACAGAGTTCATCAGAGTTGAAATAAGTTTGAATTTGAGTCAGCCTGCCTACACCCTCACAATACATATGTCGCAGGGATATGATAAAATCAGGGTCTTGGCCAAATCCCTTAGGGATTTGAGAAGCTTCCCGGAATTGATAAAATAATGACGTGATCTTAATATATCCCTGAATAAATCTAGGGATTTGACTAAATCCCTGAACTAGATCTAGTAAATTCATCGAATCCCTGTACGATTTCAAAAATACATGTCAGTTCTTGTTTTTTGCCCTCACCCCTTCTTCACCGCGCCTAGTTTATACGAGAATTTAGAGCCAAATTTGTTGCTATAGGTCACTTGCTTCCCATATACTAAAGTTAGTTATATAAGTTCACAACTGTATGTACTACCTGGAGCCGAGCGAAGAGGAGCGGAGCGAGGTAGTGTGACAGATGAAAGTATAGGTTACTTATTGGCATTTATTTTCGAACAGCAGTTACATACAAACTTTGTTTTTGTCATTTCACTAAACCAGTTTCGGGATTTGATCAAATCTTTAGATCTGTTTAGGGATATGTTAAAATCACGTTATTATTTTATCATTTCCCTGAAGCTAATAAAATCTCTTAGGGATTTGGCGAAGTCCCTGATTTTACCATATCCCTGAAAAACATTGCGTCATGCCAATTCCCATAAGGGTTGGCAGAGGCACAGTCCAGCTCACACTTAGCCAGTTACTCATACTTCATTTTGCGTGACAAGGGGCTGGCCCATCGACGCAGCTATCCGAATCTGATGGTTTCCTCTCGATGTCACCTCCATTACCCACCGCACGGATCCACGTCAACAACGTAGGTATAATAATGGGAAGTTTTCCTATTATCGACTTATCTGCCCCCCCCCCCCCCCCCCCCCGTTATTCATAGACAGTCGTTACACTCGACATTTGGGACACAGCAGAAATATTCGTTACAGAGTCCTGGAAGAAAGGTTTTACGTTCGGAAATAGGAGAATTTTGTGGGCTAATATCTCCATTATTTTTCTCTAAGAAGTTGGAGACGGAGCTGACTCCCAACTACCAGAGGGGAGGCGGTGGGGAGGAGCTGAAGCTAAGTGCAGTTTATGTGTAAATTGAACATGAAACATAGAAATGTATAGACAGTCACAAACATTGCTTCTGGCCCAACAATAGGATAACCTTGTTATCACCCATGTGCGTGGGTCGTTGAATGACGCCCGTCCTACAGATTGCGACACATTTGATTACGGTTGCCGATTCGAGAAGTTTTTGTAACATTCACAACTTTTTCACAACAATCTTTGTTCGGATATTTCTTTAAACCCCTTAGATGTCAGTGGCCATAAACATGCCACCACATTTTCAACCTTATTTTCTCGAATTAAAGTCCAAAAGCAATAAAAATTCTGCCTAGCCCATGCCAGCCAAGCGGTTGAGAACATTTTAGTTTTAAATACAATCGCAGTACTCATGCATACCAGTTTTATTTAACTATTGCCAATACTCCACCCTCAGTTATCGATGGTGATAACTCTGTGAGCGAATGGTTGACAGGAGTTATATGCGATAAATGTGTGTTAGGTACTGGATATTGTGGCATAAAAACAATTGATATTGGTGGTTAATGTTGGGATTGTCGATTAATAAACTATTTCGTACACGTTAGGGCCATGTTCTGATAAATATTATATCCTTGTTACATCTGTCTGTTTTTTAGGGTTCCGTAACCCGAACGGTGCCAAACAGGACCCTATTAGTAAGCCTCCGCTGTCCGTCCGTCCGTCTGGGTGTCCGTCGGCGGGCTGTATCTCATGAAAAAAATACGTAGAGTTGAAATTTTCGCAGAATGTGTATTTGTGTCGCTACAGTTACAAATAATGAACCACATGCAATTAAAAAAGAGGTCTTCATCCAAGAGGCGTGTTTTGTTTGTGTTTATTATTATAAGATCATACAGAACCTTTCGTGTGCTAGTCCGGCTCACACTTGACTGATTTTTGTTAGGATTCGTATTACTTACACATAATTTGTAGATTATTTTATTTATCTGTGTTATTATTTGTTCATTATTTCCTAGGTTTTGTTTCATTTTGTTATATAAACATATGAGTACTTTTAGTAATGTCACCTTTTTAGGCTATTTGGTAGCTTTGTTCAGCTCATGAACATTGCTTGACTTGCCGAATGCAATCTTGGCAAATTTAAAGCCTAAAAAGATCCAAGCTCATCATATCCATCATCACTGGTATCATCATCAATAACATAAGTTATTGATGATGATACCAGATGATATTATTATAAAATAATAATTCAAGCATCATAGAAATAGCAAAGAATGAATGATTAAATGCATTCCGTTCTTGGTACAACTTAAACAAGATAACATAGACCAAGTTGCAAGACAGAATACAGTAAATTACTTTGCAAAACAATACTTATCCGAAGCAACTTCTGATTGAAATATCAAATGAATGGAGCCCGATGCCCCAGGCAAATTTGAATGAGATTTCGATCGGCCGATTCGAGGAGGTCTTGATAAAGTTGTGATATCGGAAAAGGTGATAAATGAGCGCCATTTTAACAGAAGTTGTAATAAACATCCTTTTATATTTCCAAGACAACAAAGCAGACCAATTTGTTTTGAGATTTGATTGTAATGCCACGAAATTTAAATTGGCGTTTGTACTTCAGACCCATTTGATTTTGGAATTTTTGATTTTGTCTGCGTGATATTTTAATATTTGCGTGTTATGTGAATTTATAAAATGACGAGTGAATGTAGCGATATTTTTAACAGATTTGACCTACATTTAATTTTGTGACAACGCCTTCAGATGCATCTCCATTGACCGCTGCTCATAGTCATTTGATATATCATTATTCATTAATCCGATTCCTTAATTTGAATTTACTATTTAAATCACTCACTCACTGCATACCCAAGTAGTGTTGTGATTAATTAAATTTGCATCTAGTTACATTCAAAGGGCCTTGCAAATGACCAAAAAATATTCATTCTTGTTTAATAATAATAAAAAGGGCCAAGCGCGAGTCGGACTCGCCCATGAAGGATTCCGTTGTAGCAAGTAATTATGTGACTGGATGTTTGTGTTGTGACTTTGTTTTTCATAGTGTTTGTATGAATGACAAAGTTATATTTGCGGTTTTTAATAAATGTTTTATATCTTAAAAACTGCTTATTTTATAATGTTCAAACCAATTTTTTTTAAGTGTTTATTGAGATATACAGCATATATTTTTTGTAGATTTTGCACTCTCTTATTTTAAAAGTTAGAGGGGGGGACACACATGTTTCCACTTTGGAAGGGTCTGTTTCTTTAACTTTTACTTTGAGGAAAAATGGTATCAGGGACCTTAACGTCATTTTTAAAGACCTATCTACAGACACCCACTCATATAGGTTTGATGAAAATAATATTTTTTGGTTTCAGTTCCATGTATGGAAGGGGAAAGGGGAGCCCTCTTTAAATATTTTAATTTTTCAATTTTTGTATAAAAACCGTAAAGCGGTTTACAGAATATATCTACATACTAAGTTTCAACTGTCTAGTCCGAATAGTTTCTGCATAAAGTTGATGTGACATACGGACGGACGGACAGACAGACAGACATGACGAAACTATAAGTGATCCTTGTTTCCTACGGAACCCTAAAAAGACACCATTATTTTCCCCTGACGGGGAAGCAGAGACATATAATGCACAATGGTGCATTATATGCTGCTGATTAATAAATAATGATATATCAAATGACTATGAGCAGCGGTCAATGGAGATGCATCTGAAGGCGTTGTCACAAAATTAAATGTAGGTCAAATCTGTTAAAAATATCGCTACATTAACTCGTCATTTTATAAAATCACATAACACGCAAATATTAAAATATCACGCAGACAAAATCAAACATTCTCAAATCAAATGGGTCTGAAGTACAAACGCCAATTTAAATTTCGTGGAAGCCAGTTATTCAATATATAATGCGTGACAGGGGGCTAGCCCATCGCCGCAACTATGGAGATTGAAAGAATGGATGTATGTAATTATAATTATATTTTAATTTCGGAGCACAAAATCATCCATATTTTGTTAGCAAGAGATAAAATACTTAATCTACGATAGATTCTAATGGGTTTCACGCTCGCTTCTCACACAGGAGATGCAGGTTCGAATCCTGACCATGTACCAATAAGATAATTAATTGAACTTAGTACAATATCGGACGTTTAGTATTTCGCATGACTCGTTAAACCTTCATTGAACTGAAGGATTATACATCCCACCAGATTTTTAAACCTTATGGCTTTGTAATAAATGCGAAATCCAATGGAGAATTCTGCATGGTCATGCCCAATTAAGGGTTAAGCTGGCTACTATCGCTACGTGGTAGTGGTCGTCAAACCCCTCCACAAAACCGCACTGAGCCAGCGTGGTGGACTATGGCTTAATCTTACGTACATGGGTAAAGGCCTGTGCCCCTTGGTGGGGATATAAATAGGCTACGTGAAATTGAAATCTATTTTATAAGTGAAATTTAAATCTATTTTATGATAGATTTTGGAGGAAAAAAAAGAAGTTAAAAACCTAATTTACTCAAAACCTATTAATTCTTGGACTGGGTATTGCAGATTTTAATTGACTGGAAATAACCTCTTATTTAAGCCCAACAATATATGAATAGAATAACAAATCATTCTATATAGAATACACTGGTATTTGATTAAGTTTCTGTCAAGCACAGCAACGAAGATTCACTGTCATTTCACTACTATTTGGGTTTATTTAGTTAGGTTCGTATAAGAAATTAATTAATAGTTTGGTTCGTTCGACGTGTGTACATAATTATATTGTTCAAACGCAATTGTATCGCAAAATAAAGAGCGCTCGCCAAATTACTGAGGCCCTGAATCTACGCCCGCAAATCTACTTATTACCTCTGAACACAGAATAAACTTGAAGAAAATACGCGAAAAACATAAAGTAAACGAGAAAATATGTTAGTGGTGATGGAGGCCGAGGAAAAGCCTGAGGAGAACCAAGAAATCAATATCCTTGTTAGTTTTGAATGGTAAAAACAAGTTTCCACGCCAAAAGGTATCCTAATTAAGGGCCAGAGTGCAATAAATCTGCCCTATACGTGCACTTAGATTGCTTTTGGCCCGACACTAATACATTTGTAAATGCAGTTTGTATTTATTTAGCATTTGGTCCTCAGGATCATCATCCTAAACGCGACAGCTTCAGGAGCCTTTGGACAACGTCTTGGTCAACGGAGTGGAAATTATGCACTCTGCCAAATAATGGGAAATTTTGGGTAATATCAGCAGCCCTGGCCAGTAACGTGGAAGCGGTGTGGCTGAATATTTAGAGAGGAGGAGCATCAGTATTCCCAGAAATCCGGAGGAACTGCGAGATTTGACGCGAAGGTTGGAGTATGTCTGAGTATTGACTGAGTAGCGCTTAGATGAAGGTATAATGCTGAATACTCAGCATAACTGTGTAGGTGCCATTTACCGTTTCTTAGATAAGCTGCATCGTGGAGTTGAGATCAATACCCACGGTGTTCGTGTTGTGGCTGCCAGCCCAGATTAGTGAGCAGTAATCTGCAGTGCTGAGCACCCCTGCGAGTGGATGGTCGTGTCTGGTGGTCCTGTTGCTGAAGCCTTCTCTCATGCACTTCTTCTAATAACGCTGAGTCCGTACGTACGTCAATCCAAACCAAATTACTTTTTGCATTACAAATCGTCAAACTATCCTATGGAATAATCAGTTATCTGGCCGTGTTTTCCGAGAAGATTATGCCCAACAGTAGGATGAAACAGGCTTTTATGATGATGATGAAGCCTCAAATAGGTTTTTTCCTCAGGTAGCAAAGTTCTATCCGATGATTAAAACATCTCAAATTTCTTGTTACCTGTCTCGAATATACCGATATAATAGTCTATCGGCCTTACTAATAAAAAAAAGTTATTCACTGTTTAACTTATACACTGTTTTGTCCTTTTCATATGTCGAGTACACGTCAAATGTCAAAGCAAGACAAAACACTGTGTAAGTTACACAGTGAATGACTTCTTTTATTAGTAAGGCCGTTAATGTCTGTTAACTGGGGATTAAATAATCACCAAATTAAAAGTACGTAAGCCGTGATAAAATCTAAACAAAAAAACCCACATCGTTTGATGAAAATCATGATGCGCAAATACAGTTTATGATTACTTATTTACGTTACTTTAACTTAAGCTAAAAAATTGTCTTTAACCATAGGGCCCCGAGGGGTAAGGTAACTTGTGGAAAATGCCCCATTATAACTCGATAGCATCTTGTTATCTCTAAATAATTTTTCTACGAGTGAAGCCTGTTTTTAGTGTTCCGTACCAGCGGTGTCGTGTCGTGACCCCATTACTAAGCCTCCGCTGTCTGTCCGTCTGTCCATCTGTCTATAGTTTGTCTATGTCTGTTTCTTGACCATCATAAGAGGTACATAGAGAGTTGAAATATTCAAAGAGTACCGTATGTATTTGTACATATCCTACCATAACATAGCGTCACGCCTTTTCCCATACGGTGTGGCAGAGGCGCAACTGTGCCCCCTTTTAGCCAGTTATTCGATATTCCATTTCGCATGACAGATGACTAGCCCATCGCCGCAACTATGGAGTAATGAAGGTTTCCTCACGATGTTTTCCATAACTATTAGAATGTGCGTACCTAAGATAAATTACTTTTCCCATTGGTATATGGTCAGAACCAAGATTTGAACCTGCAACTCCTGCGTGAGAAGCAAGCGTAGAAGCGACAAGATGAAGGAGCTCTTTTGTAATTTTTTATTATATTTGTAATTTTCTTATTAGTTGTACCAAGCCTGAAATAAACGTTTTTCCTTCATTCCCATCCGTTGCCACAAAAATAATATATACATAAACATAAACATTTATATACACGCACATACATTGCTTCTGGCCCCCTACTAGGATACACTGTGTCGTGGGTACCAGAAACAGCGAACTGGGTTTTTCTTTTTCTTTACCCCCAGCCGGGGATCGAACCCGGGACCTCTCGCATGGTAGACAGAGCCACAACCACTGCGCTACAGAGGTCGTCTATTAAACATTATACAAAATTAGAGACGTGTTATTTTGGTTATTTGCTATTATTTACATATTGTAAGATAGTACAGAACTCTTGATAAGCGACTCCGACTAGCACTTGCCGGTATTTTAATTAAATAATTAAAAAATAAATAAAAATAAAGTCAGGGTTTTCAACACAGTTCTTACTCACAAGATGGCCTCTTCGTCATCTTTATTTTATCGTATTTATCTTATGGAAGCATGGATCGACTAATATTGCTGCTTTGTTTCACATTCAAGTTTTTCGAGCGAATGATCTTAGAGAGAATATCAGCTACTCTCGAACAGCACCTAATAGTGGAACAGGCAGGGTTAAGAAAAGGTAAATCATGTACCGCGCAGGTTCTTAACCTGACACAGCATATTGAAGATGGATACGAAAGGGGACTAGCAACTGGTGCGTTGTTCGTAGACTTCACCGCAGCATACGATACAGTCAATCACAGCTACTTGTGAAACTATATGCCGTATTAAAAGTCTACAAGCTAACCCAGGTCATCTTGAAGCTACTACGTCCTATCAAGGGAAGGACAGCAGATGGCGTGCTCAAAGAAATGGACTCCAACAAGGAAGTGTCCTGGCTCCAGTCTTATTCAACATATACACAAACGACCTGCCCATACCCAGTGGATTCAGACATTTCCTGTTCGTCAATGACCATGCACTATCTGTCCAACGGAAAAAGTTCGAGGGTATTGAGTTGTATCTTACAGGAGCATAACATAGACTCTAAGCATAGACTATCCGAGTATTATAGAGCCAACCAACTCAAGCCGAACTCAGCGAAGACACAGGTTTCAGCGTTTCACTTGAGGAACCACCACGCAAAGAGGCAGCAATAAAGGTGCAATGGGAGAATGAAACCTTGGAATATACACCAAATCCAAAATACCTCTACGTGACAGCGGACAAAAGCACTCACTGCACTTACACCAGGCAAAAAGTTGCTGCCCGAAACAACCTGCTCCGACAAATAACAGGTAGCACCTGGGAAGCCAACCCCAGGTTCTAAGCTCCGCACAAGGGCACTTGCGATGTGTTTTTCAGCTGCCGAGTACGCCAGCCCAGTGTGGAATAACCTGGCTAACGCCAATAGATGTCGCGATAAATGAAACCTATCGCTTGATAAGTGGATGTCAAAGACCCACCTCTACACCCAAGATTTATCAACTCGCCGGCATTGCGCCGCGAGACAGACGCCGAGAAATAACTACACGCCCGGAGCGAACGAAACAAATCAGGGACTGTCGCTACCCTATTTACCACTAAAACCCAGCGACAAAACATCAGAAGTCACGTCAAAGCTTCGACATAACCAAGCTGCTGGAAAACAGTACCCCGCAAGAGGCTCACCTTAAGCTTAAGACTTAAGACTGGAGCCAGGACACTTCCTTGTTGGAGTCCATTTCTTTGAGCACGCCATCTGCTGTCCTTCCCTTGATAGGACGTAGTAGCTCTTGCGGGGTACTTGCGCCTTGGAAAAAAGCGACAACAATTGAAAACTAGACAGGTGGAAACGTTCCGATACTACTCTAGACAATTATGCTTGAATCTACTTATAGAAATATCTAAACGAAAACGATCAGTTTTCGGGGGCTACCATGTTAGCATTGCCAGTATATTCGGCTTTCGAGATGATATCGGGTTTGCTGTCGAACGCTCTGTAAACTTCGTCCTGCGCAATGTTCTAGCAAAGCCGAATCGTAGATTGTACGAGTATAACTTTTGAAAGGGTATTGACGATTTCTCGCCTGGCCTGTCCAACTTTTGATAGCGACTATGGCTTGTCATATTCTGGGCGATGATGAAATACCTTGGGTATAAACGGTAATGTTACTATACTTTGTTGACATGCGGGTAGATTACATCTCTAGGACTACTAGTAGCCAGTAGATAAGCGGTTAGCGAAGACCGCAAAAAATGCATGCTGAAGAAGTGGCTTTTACTTAGTAGTGGGTATAGCAGGCTGGATAATGTAAGATAGATGGGGCCCTAGGATCATTAAGTATTCTGTAATTAGTAATGCAACCTTGAGTTAGTACAGTTTTACAATACAGGTCACCTAACACGTCCCCTGTATATCTCCCCTGCCCCAACGAAGGCCTGACGTTATTTTTGGAACATTCATTATTTATGTAAAATTATGTTTAAGTTAATAAAACATTATAGGCACATGAACTCAGTGTACCGCTTCAGTCATCTCATTCGCGTTACCGTTACCATGGCACATGCCCCGCGAATATCAATGACTGACTTTGTTTGCGTCGTTATAAAATGTTTACGAAAATTGTGTTTACCCAACTCGGAATGAAAGTTAAAATGTCGGATCCCCGTCTGGCATCACTCTTAACAAGTCTTGTGGCCGAAGGCACATACTGCTGCTCACAATAAGTGCCGCTTAATGTCTTACTGGCGCTGCCATTTCCCGACAGAGGTAACAAAACTTTGAGTGCCCGTTTAACTTTGAGTTGTTGGTTGTGCATCCGGGCTTTACCTCATTATGTTTTTTCTCCGCGTTCGTTGAGAAAATGAAATTCTCGCGAGTGAGAAAACAAGAAGATAAGGTGTTTCTAGTCACTTGATGTAGTAAAAAGTTGATTAAACGTGACAATGCTTGTAATTTCTGTGTGGGTAACACGAATAATAACGCATCAAAAAGTATTCGCACAGTGCCAATCTTTCTCTTTTTATGTTATGTCATAGGGTTCAAATCATCTGAACTCGAACAATTTTTCGATCTGTTAATTACGAAGGAAATCAACAGTTTGAAATGCAACAATTCTCGTCCTGTGCCCGTAGGTTCTATTTTGAAACTCGTTTGTAGTTAACGTACGCTAGTTAGTTAGCCTCTGGTATTGGTAGTTCAAGGTTAAATTCTAAACATACATAAATATCGAATACATTTTCAACAAATTTATTTATTAGGTACAGTTTCCAATAAAATTCTTATATGGAATTTACATCGAAAAACAATCCAAATTCTTACGCGACTTTTTTAGTCTCTTCAAAGCAATACTGACTTCAAAGAACATAAGGTGAGTATCCATTGAAGGGCAGGTGTCTATAAATAAGGTCGACGCACACTTCAAGCAGAGCTGTCGTCGATAACGTTCCCGGAGTCACAATGCGACTAATGATCCTGTGTTAGTAGGGATAGCAAAACAATTACGTTGTTTTCATAAATAAAAAAATAAAAACCCCTGCTTAATAAATCAATCATTAAAAGTCTTCAATTTGGTGCACTTGTTTGCACACCAGACCAGACCATAGAAAAGATTTACCATAACAATTAACCAAAATAGTAGTTTATGTGACTGCTACATAATGGAGGGCATTAACACTCGAGAGTGGGTGTATGAAACGAGCCGAAGGCGAGTTTCATAATAATATCACTCGAGAGTTTTCATCATATCATCATTCATATCAACGTTGGGTTTGCTGGAAGAGATCTCTATTTAGAGATAAGCATGCCTTTGTAGATGTCCTTTCTGTTTATTATATCTAATGTCGTTTTATGTGCACTAAATATATACGGAATACGAGTTTTAATGCCTAATTATGTACAGTTACATACACTAGTTTATCTACACATATATCATAAGCTCTCTTTGATGTGTTGAGGAACCGCATTTTCGACCGGCATTGTGGCATTTATTTGTTCTGCAGTTGTTTAGCTTGTTCTGTAGTACCAACTTCACAGACAAACTATTAAATGTCATAATTTAACAAATTTTGGTACATTATAGTCATAATGAATATTCGGAAGAAATGAGTTTTTACCAAGAAGTTTATCATTATGCTGGTCGCAACGTGTGGTTTTTTGACGCAATAAAGAGGGTCTATGATACGAGTGTAGATAATAGTAGTTTATGTGACTGCTACATAATGGGGGGCATTAATACTCGAGAGTGGTTTTATGAAACGAGCCGAAGGCGAGTTTCATATTAATATCACTCGAGAGTTTTAATGACTAATAATGTACAGTTACATACACTAGTTTATCTACACACATATCATAAGCTCTCTTTGATGTGTTCAGGAACCGCATGTTTGACCGGCATTGTGGCTCTGCAGTTGTTGAGCTTGTTCTGTAGTACCTACTTCACGCAGGCGGGCGTCGGCGTTCGAAATTTGAATATCAGTACCAACTTCACAGACAAACTAGGAGCGGTACCCAGGCGGTTATTACACATTTAATTACACATTATGGTCATTTTTCAGATAAGAATGAGTTTTTACCAAGTAGTTTAACATTATGCTGATCGTAACGTGCGGTTTTTGTACGCAGTAAAGAGGGTTTATGATACGTGAGTAGATAAAAAACTTTAAAAACTTCAATTCGTATCAATCCATACATTTTATGAAATAGCTTATTTCCGTTTTCCAGTAAATTTGAAAAACACCTGGTTTTTAACGTCGCCGGGCGGCCCGATGCTATCCCGCGCCGCCCGCTACCCCGCCAGAAGACGAATGCGGCGCCCCTCATCTCAACAGCCAGAAGTGGGCCTTAACACCCTGGTATAAGAAACCACATAATCGTAGATCAAATATGACCATAGATTTCGCGGTTTAACAACATGGTTGCAATGGCGCAATTGGTTTGATATCGGTTGCGCAATCTTTAAGCTCCGGGTTCGAATGCACGTTGGGACATAATATTATTATCATTTTGTTTTTGCTTTTAGTTTTTATATTTGGTTTTCAGCTTTCTTGTACTGTGGTATGGAACCGTTCATGTTCGACTTCGAACTGCATTTTACCAATGTTTTACAACATTCTACATTTTCTAAATATTGCGTTGTCATATCTATAATTTTTATAGTATTATTTTAAATTCTATTTATATTATTTTAAATATATTGTACTGGTATATGTATAAATATTTTTTGAATTAACGCAATCCATTTTCTAAATAAAATATTTCACTTATTTGATTATTTGATGTTTCACAGCATACAACAAACAAAAATACTTTTGAATAAGAACATGTAAAATGCGTATTGAGATATATGTATAATTTATTTTAACATTTATTATATAATAAATAATGTTCTGTCACTCCCATCGTTTGCATATTGTCTTACCACTGCATGAATATGTCACCGTAAGATTGTCAAATTTAGCAGTACAATTTATCGATGGTTTGTAAACAAACGAGAAAAACACGTTATATTATAAACTAACGGTTTTGATAATCTTGCGGTGACATATACGTATGTTATGATCTTACGAAGGGTTGGGGTGTATAACCCCCCGTAACGGAAGCCTAATGAAAGTAAGATAGTAGAAGATAAAGATAAAGATAAAGATATTTATTGTTTGGTGAAGCATAGGTTTGTAGGATGGTTGTAATATAACAGGCAAGTGTATCACTATGATCTGCCGTGAGGCGTTCAAACATTTGTTTTGAATTCTAAAGTTAGACTTAAATAATACAGAACACATGCACACGCATGCACACACAAAATTAAAAGTTATTAATGAATAATGTCAAGCTTCATAAAATGTCAGAAAGAAAATCATTGATGGTGTAGTATGCCTTTACAATAAGTATTTTTTTAAGATTACATTTAAAGATATTTATATTGTTACTACTCTATTGTTAGTACTCTTAATGTCTTCGGTAGTTTATTGTATATTCTGGTGGTCATGCCAAATGTACTTTTATCATAGTATGCAGTTTTTGCGCTCAGTAGGTCCTAAAAGAAATAAAAGAAGGAAATAAAAATGATTCAGTTTTAATTTGGACAAGATTTCTACTAATTACAAAAGTTACCTACCTAACTTAATACACAAGCGTGTAGAGACCGACCCCTGGGCGTCGTGGTGATTGGAGCAGTCCACTAGATGGGTAAGCGGACAGTTTTGGGAGACCTGGAGACGGTGGTGGGCAAGTATTATCCGGGTCCCGACCGTGTAGTGGTGCGGTGGACTGGGTGATAGAATTCACTTTGAAGAGTTCAGCTGTCAGGTTAGCACATCGTCCGGAGCGGTGCTCAGGGGTGGGAGAATGCAATGTGAAGAGTTTCGTTATCAGGTTAGCACATAGTCTAATAGACGCACAGTATTCTGTTTTTGTGTTCACTTGGATCCCCAGTACACTTTTTGGGAGAGAGCATTTGTTCAGGGGACTTAGTTGTTGTTCTCTTTTCAGAGATCTGGAGAAAGACCATTCTTTTGGTTTTTCAAGTCTGAGGAAAACTCTGGTCGATTCCAATATTCTAAGCATCAAACATGATTTTGAATTTGTCATTTTTCATCCCGAGGGGCCAGCAAAAACATTAGATAAATACAATATGAAGCAATCAAAAAAAACTATAGATCAGATAGAATGTTGTCAAAAACGAAATTGAAGGAAAAGATAACATGCTGTCAAAAAATATCAATAATTTTATTAAATGTTCCTAAATACAAAATTGGAAATCAAGTCCAATACATATGTCGTTTGCAAGGTTGGGCTATCTATCAAACGATATTACTTGTATGCAAGTTTAGGTCCTCTAAAACGTGAGAAGGATGTCACTTGAATTTTCAAACCTTGTCTGAATTTGGTAAGTCATTTTAGGGTACAGCGGTTAGTGAAGAGAAAACCCTACACGCCAACCGAACTTCTTCTGCGGACGGTACTTCATCGTAGTGCGAGATAGCGGGTTAAAGGCGCGGGTAGCATTGGGGGCAGTCCCCACGGCTTTTAGCTCGATTGCTCGCAGGTGTACCTACAGTTCGGGGTGAGTTACACCGTCGCAGTGCGACCGTAGTCCGTGTGTCGCGCGTAATGTGCACGGTACGAGGCGTCCTCCGGCCGTTTCTGCAAATGCGATTCGTAACGAGTTGCCATCAACAAGTTGCGAAGCAAGAGATCTCGAAGACGGGTCTTAAATTTATAAAATTCACGTCTAATTGATACTCATCAATAGAATCGACGCCTAAAAATGAGCGAAATGAAATGTAATGTTTATTATTTATTAAGCGAGATCGTGGACGGTGCTGGTTACAAAGTAATTGGTTACAAAATAGGTACTTACAAATTAGAATTAATATATTTAAGTTTATGGTAATTCAAAGCTATATTATTTTAACCATACCACATACCTAAAACTATGTTTAGTACGCGAATACGAAATACGCGAGTCGCGTGAGTTTTGTCACAAGGGAAGAAGGTGCGTGAAATCGGGTTATTCTACTGTTGCCACAGTTTCCTTCAGCCACACAAAAACATTCTTCTTTTGCCATAGTATTATAATAATAATAATAATAAAATAATTAAAATAATAATAACAATAATGTCCCCGCCGAGAGGCACGGACCTTTAACCGGATACGAGAAAGATTGAGCCATAATCCAATACGCTAGCTCAGTGTGGGTTGACGTAGGGGTGTCGGGCTAGTGGCCAAGCCGACTGTCAGACGTTTTCAAGCTGCCCTATTAGGGCCTCTGACCAGCTTTACTACTACCACCACCAAGTAGCAATAGTGGCCTTCCGAAAAATATGCCACATAGAAACGGACTCCCATCCAGTACCCGTCTCAGCCAGATGTTGCTGCCCACACGATCTTTTCCGATGTGCGAATACCGCTAGGCCACGGACGCTTCTAAAATTTTACAGAATGAGATTTATTAGCTGACCATATTTTGGCGAATGATACCATATTTTCCCCAAGAAACACATGGTCGCAAATGAAAAAACAACTCGTCCCTCAGTACATTGACCCAATCAGCTGATTACAAGTTACTATAGCCATTTTTTTTCATTTGCGATATGTTTCTTCGGGAAAGTTGTGTTACCTACCTAAGTAAATAACAGATAACTGCGTAATGAAACGAAACGAAATTGTGAAATACCTATTGCCGCGGTTTTCTATATTTTCCACAACTTTTTTATTATTTGGGCTCTGTTTTGATGTCAATTCTTTAAGGGTGTTCCTCTGTTGTCATCAATCGGTGTCAATCGATTCGGTCATTCGGATTATTTAATCTGTGTCGAGTACGCATTTAAGTTTTTTTTTTTATTGGCTGCTTTCAAAATCGATCTCTCGTGTAACTGGGTCTGTCAGCCTGAATGGTGGTGAAACTGATTAGTGACAGCAATTTTTTTCTTTTTACTGGCAACAAAATTTTAAAAAATATTTTAGTCCCTAGGAACTAAACGTTATTTTTGAATAGATGTGATGAAAAAATACTTTTAGGTTTATATGCCGATGAAAAATTCTTCAGAGCTTGAGAAAGAGTACAGAATTATTGAGGACTCAAAGATAGTTAGTTAGGGACACTTATTGTAAAAAATGTTTCGTACAAATAAATGTAGAGGATAGTTTTTATGTGTGTGTGACGACGCTCTTTCTGGCTCCTATCGTGTGTGTCTACATCCTAGTGTGGCGCCAGAAGCAATGTATGTGCCTGTATGTAAATGTTTTATGTTTTAGTATCAGATAAATCGTATCGAGTAGTAAAAATAAATTTTCTGTTTTAATATTTTATTTCATAAAGAATGTCTATGAATTCTTTCAAGAATACTCTCTACTACAATAGGATTATTTTAAAGATTTTCAAATTTCCAGAGCAATTTCAAAACAATGTAAAAAACACTTTATCTAAAAAATGATATAACAAAATTCAAAATTACATAAAGGATAAGAGTGCATGGAGGGCTATATTTCAAAGAGATCTAAAAAGTATTCTGTGGGAGTTTCTTCATGCTCCTTCTATTCAGCGTGTCTATTCTAGTCCTATGTATATATGATAATATTAACAGAAAAAAAAAAATTAACAACCATTTCCCTAATAATATTGATTATCTTTCTTTTATTCCATGCATAAGAACCGAAGAAATGAACATCAAACGGAATAGATAAAACATTATTATCCCTGTACTCTTATGGTACGATAATACTATCGCAGTTAGGGTTCCGCTTCACACGCCACCGGTTCTCTGAATTATTCATACGGACCCCGGGAGTCGTTTGCGCGTCTGAATAAACATAGCCGACTTTATTAGGAAGCTAATTATAGCTAGTTTATTTCCGACATTTTACATTATTAATAAAAGGAGGAGAGACAATCCTTGTTAAACTAAAACATCAAGACATTCGGCAGTGTGTCAAGCCAAGTTCGAGCATAGATCCTGGCGATGCCGCAGCCCCCGTCTGTTATATTACATGAACCATTTTCAGTTTCTTTTGATCCCTTGATAACTCAAAAAATATTAAACGTAACCCTGTGAAATTTAGCCTATATATTAACGCCCCTGAGAAGAATTTTAAAATTCAGAAATGTGGGCCTACTTGTTCTTGTTTTATTAACTTTCAAAATTGCGGTTTTATCACTCATTTATTGCTGGCTGACTTAAAAAAAAACACTTATTTCCAGATAAACTAGAAGCTTTAAATTTGGCATTTGATGGGAAATTTTGCGAGCATGAAGGAAACTATCCGAAAACAGTGAATTACTGTATTTTCCCCCCAAAAACATAGACAAATTTTACGTCGTTGCAATCGGATGGAAATTCGGCCAAGTACGGGTCGAACTAACCCGCAAACGGTTCTTTTTACTTTATTCACTTCTAAGCATGTAAAGTCCTGTGCGCTAGGTTGGTGTAGTAATTGCTTATAATTATTTGTTGTCATGTTAAGGCAGCTAATAGCACAATATAGTTGGTTATATTGTGCTCTAAGAATGTCTTGTTGCTTTTATAAACTTTTCTGTTCTGCTTAGCTGGAAGAAAATTTTTCTTTAGAGATAAGCTTTGCGCATAAATTGTCTTTGAAACATTAAATTATTTTACTCTATTTCTTTTTAAAAAGTAATCATATCTTTCACCACACAAAGACAGTCTCATGACATTAATAATGGGAGCCAACTTCGACAGAATTCACCGAAAAAATAATTGAGGTCTAAATTAGTGCCACCTTCTGTAGATAAGCACACATTCAGATTTAGCTAGCTCCATGAAACGTGCCAACCCATAGTTTTTGTTTTACCCTATTGAATATCAGATTTATCTATAAAATTTGGCACCATTTAGTTAAAAACTCATTGCCGGTGAAGTCTCTCGTAGTTGGCTCGCATTAAAACAGCTATGATACTGTTTTGTTGAGATATACATTAACATAATGTACGTGCATTATGTTAATGTTGTCGACAACATCGTAGTGCCTTGGACGAACAACTGTTCAGTTAGTATTCAAGGATTTTTGGTTATTATTATCACAGAATAGCTTACATTGTGTCGTGGTTCACACTATAATTGGGTGTTTTTTATGTAGCCGATTGATGCCCCACAAACCTTTACCCAGATTCGAGAATTATTGAGCCATTGAGGTAGATACTAATATAGTCTTCTAGAACTAAAAAAAAAACTTGTGTGAATGATGAGCGATAAAGTGATGAAAAATAACCAATTAAAATATCTTCTTAGATGTTTTCCAAAACTTAAAACAGTAACTCTATGCTCGATGCCCTGGAGTTAGCGAGAGTCCTTCAAAACGACAAAGTTCAAGGGATTGCGACAAACGTTGCGGTCCAAAATCAGCCTACAATCACGCCAAAATAACGCTCAAAAGCACCAAATATCTTTGTGATAGAATACTAATAGGCTGATTACTACCCAATTATCTGCTCCTATACAAAGCAAATACTCATTGTGTAAGAGCGTCTCAGATGAAATTATTTTCTGAGAGACGAACGACCGACACTTAAGAATGTTCTGCTACAGTCGCTATAATAATAAAAGCTCAGTGACTAAACTCAAAGAGTTTCGAACGACGCAGCTGCAAACTTTTTGTCTTAATGACAACAGGTGAGCACATACCCGCACCACCTACATACACATCTTGGAAGCTTATCAGTAGAAACATTTTGTTAATTTTTTACTGCGCATGCATGTGGGTCTGCAGGGAGGATGATGCTGGGGGAAGTGTTCGGGGTTGCATAGATTATATATAAATGATTTAAATTCAATAACTGTAGGTAGTACTTTGCGGCAATAAAATGAAGCACCATACTAAGTATACCGTTTGCGAGAAATAAGCGATAGTCGAAATTGCGAAACGTTTACAATTTATCAACTATCGCCGAACAGTTCCTACCAGAGGCCCTTGGTCTTGATACGACATCGCTAAGTACCTAATGAACTTATTTAAAGGACACGAACCCTTCAAGATGAAAACAATAGCACTCTCTCTTCAGTCTGGGCAATGTCAAAATACTTGAGGGATGCTATAGATATTTCACCCGATACAAGAATTTGTGGTTGAAAACGAAGTTAACGGTTATTTAATAATGTGCTGGCTGCTACTTTAGCGAATATGAGTAACGTTACGTACGTGTAAAGGTATATGACACCAAATAATTGTCAACACTGCTAGTTTAATATAACGGGAAATATGTCTCGCGAGATTTCAACTGTCGATAAAGGAGACCTAGGGACGCGGCCGGCCGGCGCTAAAATGAAGCGTACAAATAATACATATATATTCAATTATATACATTCAAATAATAATCCGTGCCAAATTCAGTCTACTATGGTTAAAGAAGGATTTTTTCCTTCATAAAGTCTTGCAGGCATTCATAAAAAAAACAGAATTTTGGACAATAAAGCGATATTTTTATCAATGCATGTTTAAAGTCAAAGTCAAAGTCAAATTTCTTTAATACTGTAGATATTTACAAATACTTAGCAAACGTAATTTTTTGCCTCTTCTCTAAATTGGACCACAGTAGGAGAGGAGGGCTTAGAAATTCCCACAGATTGATTTTTAGATCTCTTTTAAAAATTGGTTGTGCTTTTATGCGTAATATTAATTATTAGAATTAATAAGGAGGAATAAATAATTACAAAATTATTAACAGCAAGGTCTGTGTTTAGCTAGATTAACCCCATTCAGTCCCGTCATTTTAATAATCTTGAACATTTTTATATCCCTTTTTCGAAAAAGACACTTTAACATGCTTTTTAAATTCCTCAAATGGCAATTTCAAATTCTCCAGAGGTATCTTATTGTAGTAGAGAATGCACTGACACTTGTAAGAATTGCTAACTTTCGTGAGTCTGAATTGGAGCGCAACTTGTCTGTGATTACTTCTTAGGTTAACATTGCAACTATCGCTAAGTTTGAAAAATATTGTCAGGTTCTTGCGTACATACATTAAATTTTCGAAAATATATTGACTGGCTACAGTTAGTATGTCAATTTCGTTAAAAAACTCTCTTAAGGAGTATGTTCGTTTTAAATTATAAAAAACTGTAAAATAAAAACGTTTAAATATCCGCTTTCCCTTACAACAAGGTACCAAGGTGTAGCCACATCAGTGTTTGTCTGATGTTCCTAACAGCGTAAGCCGCAGAACTTAATTTACCAGCTAATTTATATATGTGGGGTCCCCACTGCAATTTGCTATCAATGGTTATTCCAATTGTCATTGCATGTCACTGCATTTTCAAGCTATCAGCACTTCTAAATCGATAGCGAAGGGGCTTACCTTTGGTGACCTTGTATTTGGCTTTCTCCGAAACTCTGCAATCTCGGGCTTCGTGCGCGCTGGTGCGCTACCCTTTTTCCTTTCGCTGTTATGTGATTTTGGCTATGTGAACTTGTTAAATTTTATATTACGAGCCTGAAAACAAACTTTGACATTGGTTGACGTCTTTGTTTATCTGGTTGCCATGGCAATGTCCATTCAAACTCGTTAGCGGTCTGATAGGTTTGCTTCAATACTTTTACAAAAATACTTTTTCTCTCTTGGCCACTCACAAAAATTACGTTTAATTTAAATAATTTTTAGAACTCTCCAAAAAGGGTATAAAAGCGGAACATTTCTGAAATTCTGGAGTCTCACGTCAGCTTCTGAACTAGAAGTACCACTTAAAGGCCTTATCCCCGGGTCGCACTACCCCCGGGATCCTGCGAGCCTTCAAACTCCCTCAAACCTTCAAACAATCCTTCAAACAACGGGATCCTGCGAGCCTTCAAACTCCCTCAAACCTTCAAACAATCCTTCAAACAACGGGATCCTGCGAGCCTTCAAACTCCCTCAAACCTTCAAACAACGGGATCCTGCGAGCCTTCAAACTCCCTCAAACCTTCAAACAACGGGATTCTGCGAGCCGTGCCTACGCCGCGATCCTGCGAGCCACTCCTACAACGGGATCCTGCGAGCCGTAACTACAAATACGCCCGCTACCGTTCCACTCCTACAACGGGATCCTGCGAGCCGTAACTACAAATACGCCCGCTACCGTTCCACTCCTACAACGGGATCCTGCGAGCCGTAACTACAAATACGCCCGCTACCGTTCCACTCCTACAACGGGATCCTGCGAGCCGTAACTACAAATACGCCCGCTACCTACATCGACGATTTCAACAACATCTACAACAACAAACACCTGCATCCTGGTCATCGCCCCACCGGTCTACTTCTCTCCGTGTTCTCCGCTTCCTTCTTTCTATCCAGACATCTGTATTTTATAAAACCTGTCTCACCTCATTCATCCTCATCTTCCTTTCATTTTTTTAAATTAATTCATTGTAAATAGCCCTAATAAATTGTCATTTCTAAATTTTATTCTGGTTGTTTTCTGTTAGGTTCTGGTAGGTTCTGGTCGTCACACGACAGCTGTTGATATTAAACAAGTACATTCTCTTAATTTTTAAAGTTCTTTAATCGAGAAATGATGTATTTACTGCGAAACAGTATCGGAATTGTCACTGACTTATTAATAGAAGGGCTAAGAAGGCAAAAAGGTAAGGAATTACGAAAAAGGAGAGAGTTTGGTCTCGCTCTAGAGGATTCTACGTCGCGAAGAACAAGGAGCATCTAACAATGGCCTCCGATAAATTGAACAAGAAGATCCAGCTACGTATAGAAATCATCTAAGGCTAAATGATTCACAATTTAATTACCTTTTGTACAAAGTCCTCGAAAAGGTACAATAATAAGACTCTCTTATGAGGTGTGCGGCTGCAATTGCTAGCAGTGTATCGACCGCCTACTTCTGTAAAAGCCCAGTGTAAAGTGCCAGTGTTTGTACGTGAGCTCGCAAGTGTAGTGAATTCGGTCCCGCGTGACCGAGACCTTGTGATCATTGGTGACATAAACATAAATACGCTCATAAAACGACCTACGGACACAGTGTTGTATGAAGACACATTAAGCGAGTGTGGACTCTTAAACACTATATTTGGAGTGACCAGAGAAGAAATTAGGGACTCTCGATTAATTGTATCATGCTTAGATCATATTCTAGTACGACAAAATAAATTTTATAACTTTAAATCAAACATAGTTAGGTGTGGTACCTCTGACCATCATCTTGTATACATAGGTTTATCTATAAACTCAATAAGACAACAAGTTAAAAAGACAAAACTAATATTTGATAACTCTTCTATAAAACAAGATTTAAAAAATACAGACTGGTCGGAACTACTTCAATTTCAATGCCCCTTATTAATGTATGAAAAAATATGTAAAATATTTGAAGTTGTATATAACGAAAACATAAAATCAATTAAAATTAGAA
Source organism: Argyresthia goedartella (assembly GCA_949825045.1). NCBI lineage: Eukaryota > Metazoa > Arthropoda > Insecta > Lepidoptera > Argyresthiidae > Argyresthia > Argyresthia goedartella. The sequence goes on along the minus strand of OX463812.1, from coordinate 7,462,152 downwards.
ATAATAAATTGGATGCATGTCCGTGGCTAACTAAAGATATAAGAAACTGTATTATTCATAAAGATAATCTGTATAAACAATGGAGAAGTTGTCCAAATGATATGGCCAAAAGATTAGAATATACGAGATACCGTAACAAAACTTTTAAATTATTAAATAAGTCTAAAAACCTTCATAGGAAAGAATTATTAAAACAATGTAAGGGTAACAGTAAAAAAGTATGGGAACATATAAATAATTAGTTAGGACGTAATAAGAAATCCTTAGATGAGGTTATTATGCAACATATGGGCACCAAATTGGATATACAGTCTATATGTGCTAACTTTGCCCACACCTTTGCTACGGAGGTTGTGCAATTGAAAGCAGAACATAATTGTAACACGAAGCTGTTAAATAGACAAAATTATAGTAAGACTGTAAATGCTTCCATGGGCTTCACTAGGGTTACCGCTTCTCAAGTGATAAAAATCATAGAACAACTTGATATCCATATGTCCCCTGGATTTGACCAACTAAGGCTATCTGATTTAAAAGACATAAAGACTGCTATTGGGCCATTAATTGCGAAAATGATAAACCTTTTTGTACAACAATGTAAGTATCCTGACCATCTGAAAATTTCAATAGTAAGACCAATCTATAAAAGTGGTAGCCATAGTGAAACCACGAACTATCGGCCTATTGCGATCTTATCATGTATCAATAAAATAATTGAAAAAGCCTTAACTGGACAAATCCATCGTTTCTTATCTAAGCATGACGTCATCGCACATTCCCAGTTTGGATTCCAAAAAGGGAAAAGCACGTCCTCACTGTTGTCTAATTTTGCTAATGATATAAATAATTATTTAAATAATAAACATCATGTCGGTGTTATCTTCATAGACTTCAGGAAGGCATTTGATACGCTAGATCATGATGTCCTTCTGAAGTCTATGGAGACCTGTGGAATTCGGGGCAAACTGAACGCTTGGTTTAGAGAATATTTGTCTCAACGGAAACTAACAGTTAAAGTTAATAATTACACGGGAAGGTGCGAGGACGTCCGTTATGGTGTGGCAACCGGGTCAGTGACCGGTCCCACCTGTTATATTATGCACGTTAATAGCATGCCTAATGTGATAAACCATTGTAAAATATATATGTTTGCCGATGACACATGTCTTTTATATAGTCATAAGGATCAAAATGTAATTCAGCAATGTTTACAGGACGATTTTGACAACATAACTCGCTGGGCACATGATAATGGCATCATACTCAATGTAAAAAAGACAAATGTTATGTGTATTTCTTCTACCCAAAAAAAAAGGACCCTAACACTAAAATAATAATTAAAGGTCATAGCTATTATTGTCTCCACATGAATCATTTGAACTGTAAATGTCCCTCGATTACTCAAGTTTATGAATTTAAATATCTTGGCATTATTATAGATAGTAACTTTAACTTTAAAAAACATATTTGCTGTCTAACTGAAAAATTAAGAATATTATTAAAGAAATTTAACCAATTAAAATATTTTGTACCCCGATCAATCCTTTATTGTCTATACTTTGCCTTGGTAGACTCGTTGATATCATATGGCATTGTTATTTATGGCTCATCTTTTAAAACGTACATAAACAAAATAAAACAACTTCAACTCCGCTTTCTAAAACTGTTAGTTGATAAACACATTAAAAATAAGTTTAGAGATAATTATGAAGGCCTATTTAAACATTGTAAGATATTACCAGTAGATAAAAAATACCTTTTTGAAATAGCGAAAGAGGAGTATTGGTCAACTACATATAAAACACAATTCATAGGCAAGATAAAAACTAGGCAAGCAAGCAAGGCAAAGTTTTTTGTACCTAAAGTAAATAACAATTATGGGAAAAGAACAAAATAATATATAGTACCTATAATTTTCAATAGAATGAGTGATGTAACTAAAAGTGTCATACCATATAAATTTGTAAAGATGAAAAAGTTGCTTAAAAATCATTTCTTAGAACAATTGTAAACTGTAATAATTAAACTTACTAATGAATTAATTAATTACCTACCGTTAATTACTTTCTCTTTAGTACAATACCTACTGTTTGTCGTTAATTTGTTTGTTGATTAGCTTTGTTTATTTTTATAATGGTAAGTGTTAACTAATCTCATCATTGTCATTTTGTAATTATTGGCTTTGGTATTGTTAAGTACTTATAGTTATCTATAAATGAGTGTATACCTACCCCGAGAAATAGCAATGCTGTTTGGGGTGCTCTGTATAGTGTAGTTTTTAAGTTCTTATGAATAAAAGTTTTTCAAACAAACAAACCAGCTATACCTGAATGTGGCTCCTAATCGTCTTGAGCTATTTAAAAACTGGCGATTCTTTCTCTAGCTTTCGCTAGGGTTCCCAAGAGCAGTATATCGAAATTTCTGTCCTCAGTCTTCGATGCCTTATATGAAGCATTAGAAGAATACTTTTAAGTGTAATACTTTCATAAAAAGACATATCACCTATCAAAGTGTATTAGAAAAATACAAAATTAAAGCAAGTTTGTTTGTTTGATTTAAACTCTAACAGGTGAATCTCAAATCTACACCGGTATTTATTTTTGTATGGCTGAATGATGAAGACCTCCAATACTTCTTATAGCTTTGTCTCATAGTTGTGGTGCCTGGCCAGGAGGTATCAAAATTGGTTGTGATTCTTCTTTTACCTCGTGTATTATCCGGTACTTCAATTGTGTAGCTAGTGTTATCGGTATTTGAAAATAAGACTCTCGTTACAGAAAAGATTTTCTCTTTCGTTTCACTTACTCCAAAATTTCGGATTACAAATCTAAAACTGGATGTTTTAGATTTGGATTGTTATCCGTCTTTCTTTTCACACGTGACGCTTGGGTATTCTTTTTATCCGCCATTTTGTATCACTAATCAATACTAATCATATAAGAGCTAGCTCGGAAAAGTCGAATGCGATCCGAATCAACACTGATCGCCGTCGTCCGAGTGCATTATGATTATGGGTTGCCACAATACGAGTTGCATACGAGAAGTTATCCGAGTCCACACGGTCCGAGCCTGCTCTGATAGTGTCAACGCGGCTTATCGAACGAGTTCTCAGGTCAGTATATATGTTACGGCTAAAGCTAGGTGTGTAACTAAACTTAAGTTTAGCCGGCTAGTCTTAGGATTAATTTCGAGCCTTGGCTAATGTCCGAAATAATGTTCATTGCGATAAATGATTTCCACATTAGTTGGCTAAACTGCAGTTTAGCCTCGACGCTGTTGAGGCTAAAGATGGGTGAGAAAATATGGTTGACATTAGCCGACTAAACTTAAGTTTATTTTTCAGTATACCTAGGCTAATGTTGAAAAATTACCGTCTTAATCTGGAATAAGTGATGATAATGATTCGGTAGCCGTAAACACTGCGGTAGCTTAGGTGACGGATAATTTATTCATATTATTTCTTCGGATTTATGATTCGTGATAGGTTTAACATGTAAAAACAACAAAAAATACTTATACTCGTCTCATTATAGTTTTTATTTTTCTTACATGTTCAACCTAACACGAAGGATAAATGGGGCTTCGCTTCGCTCAACCCCTTCACCTAAGCTACCGCAGTGTTTTGCCCTGATATTAGAAATAGCTTTCTCATCTGAATAAAATTACCCCGCCCCGCTCCCCGCAGTCGCAAGAATACTTCGTGTTCAACATTAGCTAACTAATGTCCATCATTAACCGAAACGCATAGGCTAATGTGCAGTCTAGCCGATTAAAGATGACATCCATTATCACAAACGGACATGACTTCGGACATTAGCCGAGGCTCAAAATTAATCTTAAGACTAGCCGGCTAAACTTATGTTTAGTTTCACACCTAGCTTTAGCCGTAACATATTTACTCTTAACCAAGGGGTCGAGGCCTTCCAAGGGGTGGGCGTATTGCTCTTCTCCGGGACATTTGAAAATATATCATGGGTTTGGGATTTGGAGGGGGCGCAACAGATTTAGATACTTTGGTTAGTAATTATGATGTTAGTTTATTTTTGACTTTTGAAAAATAAAAACGACCTTATTTGTATAGTGTAAACGTCTCTGTGTAAAGAGTTAAATAAAACAAAGTTAAAACGTGTTACAACTGGCTTTCTACAATGTTAATTATTTTATTAATGAGTAATGATATTTCACCTGTGTGCTGTTGATTAAAGGAGCATTAGTTGTTCTTTAGCTTGGAAATATCACATTGAAATTAATATCAATTAATCAGGTCTGTAGTTTCTTGAAGTTTAAAATAAAAAACTAATAGGCCAACGCAAACGAAAGATACCGAAATTGCTTAATATTCGCAAGGAATCAAAACCTGTACTTCCTGTTGAACTAGAATCATAAAATTAGACACGAAGCATGGTCTTATAGTATAAAAGTAAAAAAAAAAGTTTGAATTGTTTTTTTTTTGACCGTGAAATTGTAGTGCCTTTACAAAAATAAGTATAGGTGCGGAATCCTTGGTGCACATGTCTAATTTGCACTTGCATTTGTTTGGGTTACCTTTTATTTTAATCTTACAAAAATTTGGTCGTTTAATGCTTTACACACAGACGGACAGATCCTATAATGATTACGTTTTTTCTTTTCAGGTAAAGTATCCTAAAAACACTAAAACAAATCTAAAAAACCCTGCGCTTTAATTTAAAGGTCATTTTTATATGATAATGGCTGACTTGGCTAGACAACAGCTATGTTTTGGCGTTATTTTTTATTTCAATGTTTATTAATTTGTTAACTGGTAATTTGTTGTTGTTGTAAGATATTTGTTAACTGGTAATTTGTTGTTGTTGTAAGATGTTGTAGATAGATAGTTATGATCTGATATACTATATTGTATTATAAATTCAAGTAACCACAGAAAAATAATCAAGGTCAAAGTCAAATGAGAGTATTTATGAAAAAATTTAAAATAAAACCCCTTAATTAATTATTTACAACTGAATAGTCATAGTAAGCGAGAAATTTGAGCACAAAGTAAAAAAAGGCATTATGAAAAACATTCGTCGACATTTGTTAAAAAATCTACCGAAAAAAATATCTGTGTGGATAGTCATCGTTAATATCTCTGGCCGCAATGGTCGCTATTTTTTAAAAGGCCCCATACAAAATTTTACAACAAAACTAAACATACAACTCCAGGATATTTCGATTTAGGTCCTTTAAGGAAACTCGTCAAATAATCAGGTGATATCGTTCAAGAAATATTAAATGCGCTATACTCTGTCCATTCTATTAATGGTTTTTTGACAGACAAAAATCCCTACACTTTTGACATCTGCAACGAAAAATATGTCATTTCTGAACGCAATAAGGAAATGTCAAAATTTCAATAAATGATTGACAGAAAATAGGTCAGCTTATTTCATATCACTTATATGCATAGAAGTATTTATTACGTATAGAAAAGAGCATGAAGTGCTGAAGTATTAACTTCGCTTAGTCGGTGTCGTCAGTAAAGCAACATAGGTTATACACACTAGCGCACAGCGATACCTTTGTGTGCTGCTAGCTGCCACCAAATATGTTATCAAGGAGTCTTTCAATTCAGGTTAGGGTTCTTGAATTGTGAGCAGTGCGATATTGCTTACAATGTAATCGCTATAATAAACATTCTCACCCAACAAGGTCACAAACCAGGAAGCACATCTCTCCCGAGTCCTTACGCGATGTGAGAACAATCTCATTAACTAAGTAGCAGAGGCTATTCTATTGGATCCCGAAGGAAACGTCCGGTTGAATTATTCAAGCCATAGGCGGTGGCCGCGAAAATGAAAAAAGAGAGAGGTTAACACAAATGTTTGACGTATCGAAATGTGAGCAAAAAATTTGATCATCAAATGACTTTTTTGTTTTATTTGAAGACGTATCGGTATTATTAGTAATTGGATTCGAGGTAGTTAAATTTTTTTACACAAACATTTCAAATAAAGTTCCTAACAGCTTACACTGCGACATGGCTGTTCTGACATATTGCTTTTGCTGCGGCAGAACAGTTCGAAAATTATGTTTTTATATATTTTTCCAAAATTACTGATTATTCAATAATTTAAAATACTGCGCTTTAAACAACGTATAATTGACGATTTAGTTAACAATTATTATAAAATTGTAGTCGGAAACTACTCGGTGTGCATAAGGAACAGTCATTCGGTCGGACTATAGTATTGCAGTCGGGTCCTATAGTATTGCAGTGTTATTTCGGTTTGCAGAGCAGGGTCAGGCTATTTAAGTGGTATTAAGCTGATTTTGCTGACCTCAGTAGAAGTGCAGGTCATATCGGAAAGGCCACTTCTAGAAGGTTCACGGCTACCTACACTATATTAAAAATAGTTTTTTTTATAATACATTTTTGTGTGTTATTTTTTATTGTGCTTTATGGTGGCATTCTCTAATTGATTTAGAGTGTATAGTTATAAGGTGTATGTCCACAGGGCGACCATATTAAATATTTTTTAGGATTTAATTGTTTTAGTGGTTGCCTTAGTTTTGACAACTTAGTTTTAATTTCTGTTCCCAGCGCTGACGGGCAGGTGTTGGTCTCTGGCTATACTTAGTTTGGTAGTGAAGTATTAGACCAGAATCTATTAAATCGGTCAACATGGCACCTTCGCCCTTGACGGTACTGCGGCATGGTGTCCGGGAGGAAATGAGATGGCTCGCCCATACTCATAAGTATGTGGAGCGACCGGACATGGATGATGTCCTGCTCAAGCGTGTGGAGGACGCAATGACACGCGTCGGGAAGGTGTGCCGGCTGGCTGCGGAGGCTGAAGCTCTCGGGCTTATTGATGAAGCCTCGGTGGCTGCAGTGAAACAGCTCTGCGCGGATGCTGACCAAGCGATGGAATGCTTGGGTGACATCGAGCGTCGCGCGGAGAAAATTAAGCGGTCGCGAAGGAATGACCGTGGGGAGGGTAACGGAGACCCACCCCCGAAGGGTGTTGTTGGACGGCTGCCACACCTGGAGATTCCGGCCTTCAGTGGGGCAATTGATGAGTGGCCAGCCTTCATCAATTTATTTGATCGTTTGGTCCACGGTCGGGACGACCTGGACAACGTCTAAAAGTTGGCCCAACTATTGCTGGCTCTGCGGGGTGAACCGAAGGAGTTGGTCGGTCACCTAACGGTCACGGCGGGCAATTATGAGATAGCAAGGTCCATATTGTTTGACCGCTACCAACACAAACGGCGGTTGGTTGATGCGCAGCTGGGGAAGCTGTTTAGCATCCCAAGAGTAACCCGGGATGTTGACATCCGAGTACAGGTGCTCAACCCTGTGCTGGTGGCCACTAAGGCCCTTCAAAACCTTGGTCTTCCGGTAGACCAATGGTCATACATTGTCTTATATATGGTTTTGTCACGATTGCCTGCAGCTGTTCAAAGTCGGTCGCTCGTCCAATTGACGGATTTTTCGGAGGGTGAATGTAGGTGATGTGACACACTGGACACGGAAGCCAGTGCGCAGCGCTAACCCGAGCGGATGCGGGAGGGGCCGCGCCCCCCACCCACACGGGGGGGTGGGAGGTCGAAACAATTTGGCGTTTTGAATGCCGCGCCATCGGGGGACGGCTGTGTGCACTGCGACAGTGCCGGTCATGACGTGACCAGTTGCGCCAAATTTAAGGCGCTCGGGGTAGCTGCCCGCAGGAAGATAGTCTTCCGTCACCGATTGTGTTTCGTTTGTTTGGGGCCGCACACGCTGAGCGAGTGCTCGCGCACGTTCCCCTGTGAGTGCTGTGGTGGCAAGCACCACATAGTGTTGTGCCTGAATCGGTCAGGCCCTTCGGACGGTCACCAGGGCCGGACTCAGGTTGGTCGGCCACAGGGCCCAACCAGGGCCGGACCCAGTCCCACTCCGGGCAACGGGAGTCACCAACGGGTTGACTGGGGTGCCCGCGGACGGGACCCCCCCCCCGAGGGGAAAGGGGCAGCGCGGGGGGTAACATGCGGGATAGCCGGGGTTCGGTAGCCGCTGTCCACGGTCAGCGAGGACTTCGGGCCGCTGGCTCACCGCGTGTTACGGGCGGGTGTCAGATGGCACCTATGAGTAGCGCGAAGGCTGGGAGTCCAACACCTTCTGCGCCTCCCTGCCCGTCGCTCTGGGAGGCGAACAGGGAGGCGAACAGTCGGATGTCGCCCCCATTCCTAGAGCGCCCCAGGTTGGATCCGCTCTCCCCCATTCATCTACGGTGCGCGCCGGGCACACCGTACACCGTCCGGTATGATCGGATACCGGGACAGCGAGGGGCCTATTATACGGGTTGGGACACCTTGATGCAAATACGGTCTGATATGCCGGTTGCATATCAGCAGCCGAGTTACTCCGAGGCCGACGGAGGTCTCAGCGGGTTCGGATCCCGCAGAGGTTCCGGCTAGGGACACGCCGCCCACTTACAGGGTGCCGCCACTCCACAGACGGTCATGCTCCCCACCGCCTCTGTGATAGCGTGGAGTTCGGACGGCAATTCATGTGTGGCACGAGCACTATTGGACTCGGGGGCCCAGGGGTGCTTAGTCTCGTGCAACTTTGTAAGACGGATGGGCATTTCACACACACATTCCATTCGGGGAATTGGGAACACGGAAGTCGGTTCCGTTAAGGGAGTATGTCGGATTACTCTCTCGTCACGAGTGGATTCATCGGTGAATCTGACGGTCACGGCATTAGTCATGCCTAATGTGATGGGCTCACACCCTCACGTACGGTTGTCACCCTCGGTGCGACATTTGGTCGCTGGGTTGTCACTGGCTGACCCGGAGTTCGATATTCCGGGCCCAGTAGACATTTTAGTGGGTGTCGATGCCTTGGGATACCTGTTAGTGCCAGGTGTCCACGTGTTGCAGGTGACTGGTCTGGTTTCGGTCAACACCAGACTGGGCCATGCGGTAATGGGTCCGGTCATGCCGGCTGCCCCACGCCTAGCGACTAGTAGTCCCTTATTCGGTTCTGTACTCTCGGAGGTGATACAGAAGTTTTGGGAGGTGGAGGAACCACCTACGGTCCGCCGGTTGGACCCGGTTGAAGAAGAGTGTGAACAGTTTTATCGGAACAATACTGGTCGCCTTCGGTCGGGTCGATTTTGCACACGTCTTCCATTCTGGAGTGATCGCCCACTGCTGGGCAGTTCACACCATGCAGCCGAGACGCGGCTTCTGTCGATGGAACGACGCATGAAGCGTGACGGGATTTTCCGGCAGAAGTACGTCGATTTCATGCGGGAATACGAGTCGCTCGGCCACATGTCGGTTTCTGGTATCGACTGGAAGCGTGAAGACCACTGCTTCCTGCCTCATCATGCGGTCTTGAGGACCCCGGAGGGCAAAATACGGGTAGTGTTCGATGGATTGGCATCAACATCTAACGGCATGAACCTGAACCAGTGTTTGCATTCAGGGCCGAAGTTGAGCCATGACATCGCGGATGTTATCACACGGTTCCGTCGACATAATGTTGTGTTTGTAGCTGAAATCCGGATGATGTTTAGACAGACGGTCATTCACCCTGACGATAGACGGTATCAGCTGATATTGTGGCGAGAGAGCCCAGATCAGCCCATCAAGGTGTACGAGCTGAACACCGACACGTACGGGCTACGGTCTAGTCCTTATTTGGCGATTCGCACTCTGCGGGAGTTAGCGGATCGAGAACGGTTAAATTTCCCTAGAGATCCTGGAGCAGGATCTCTACGTGGACGATATCTGTACCGGTGCAGATTCCGTAGAGGAGGCGCTCGCTCGACGGGACGAGCTAGTTGAGCTCTTACGGGGTGGAGGTTACGAGCTCCGGAAATGGATGTCGAACTCTCCAGAGTTACTGTCTGGTCTTCCGGATGACTACCAGCAGGATCCCCACATTTTCGAAAATCTGGAAAATCCGAATATGTTGTCGGTATTAGGCGTCCAGTACCAGCCGGTGTCAGACATGTTTTCGTATCGGGTCGAGTTGGACTCCCCGAAGGTCTGGACGAAACGGAACGTCCTTTCAACGGTGGCTAGGACATTTGATCCAAACGGGTGGATCACCACGGTAACATTACAGCTCAAGTGTTTTATGCAGCAACTGTGGTCTGCTGAGATGAAATGGGACGACCCGATCGGCGGGTCATTGAGCTCAGAGTGGGAATCGTTCTTTTCGACCCTCCCTGGCATCAATCGGATTTCACTGCCACGGAGGTTGGTCCCCACCAAACGATACACCGCCACCCTGCATGGGTTTTGCGATGCCTCGGAGAAGGGCTACGGAGCTGCGGTGTATCTGCGTACGGTCGACTCCTCGGGGGAGGTTGATGTGCGGTTGGTCATGGCCAAGAGCAAGGTTGCGCCGTTGCGCACTCGCCTGACCATTCCCAAATTAGAGCTTTCAGGAACGGCTCTCCTGACTCGTCTGCTCAACCACACGATGACGGTTCTTCGTGGGTCAATAGCGTTAGAAGATACGGTCTACGCTTGGACGGACAGCCAGATCGTGTTATGCTGGCTGAAGGCTTCAGTTCACAAGTTGGAGATTTTTGTGGCGAATCGGGTTTCGCAGATTTTGAATTCGGAGGTTCCCTTAATCTGGAGACATGTTCCAGGGGAAATGAACCCAGCAGACTGTGCGTCTCGTGGATGTCGCGCTCCGGAGTTAGCTGGACATCCCTTGTAGTGGGGTCCAAAATGGTTGACTCAAGCCGAATCGGATTGGCCAATGAGTCCACGCGTTACCTCGGCGAAAGGCGCCTTGACAGTCGGTGTCTGTACTACGCAACCAGAGCCGAAAGAGGAGTTCATCCTGCTGGAACGGTACAGCTCGCTCGACAAGCTGGTCAATGTGACCGCCTGGATCTTCCGATTTGCGCGGAATTGTCGCAATTCTGAGGCGCAACGGGTGCGGACACAGGTCCTGATGCCACGGGAACGGAACCATGCGTTGTTCGCATTGGTACGGAACGTGCAGACGGTGCACTTTAAGTCTGAACTGGACATTCTGAGACGCGGACGCGTCCAACTGAAGGGAGCTGTGGCTCGGCTCAACCCGTTTATTGACCCTCAAGGATTGCTGAGGGTAGGAGGTCGGCTGCGGAATGCCAACCTGCCTTATGCGGCTCGCCACCCGTTGTTACTCCCTAGGAAAGGGAAGTTGGTCGAACTGTTGATACAGGATCGACACATTCGGAATGGGCATGTCGGATGCCACGCCTTGATGGCGTTTCTCCAGCGCGAGTTCTGGATTCTATCGGGAAGACGCTTAGTGCGTAGCGTCGTATTTCGGTGTCTGCCTTGTTATCGGGCCAAGGCGGCTACGATGCAGCCCCAGATGGGCGATTTGCCCTTGGATAGGGTTAACGAAATCCGGCCCTTTGCGGGTGTCGGAACGGATTTCGCGGGACTATTCATGGTCAAGTCTTCACAGCTACGGAACGCCAGATTTGTGAAGGCATACCTGTGCGTCTTCGTGTGCTTGGCCACGAAGGCAGTCCACTTGGAGGTGGTCAGTGACCTCACTACGGAGGCATTTATCGCATGTCTGGATCGGTTCGTCTCACGAAGGGGCCTCCCGTCATTAATCCGTTCGGACAACGGCACAAATTTTGTCGGAGCCAGGCGATATCTGCAGGAGGTCACTCAATTCCTGAACGGTAACCAGGACGCCATCGGTACGGCTTGCTCCCGACGAGGGATTGAATGGGTTTTCAGTCTCCCGGGATGTCCTCATTGGGGAGGAATTTTTGAGGCTGCGGTTAAATCGGCTAAGTCGCACCTGACGAGGATCATCGGTGAGACCTCTCTACGCTTTGAAGAGCTTGCGACGCTGTTCTGTAAAATTGAAATGACACTGAACTCGCGTCCGTTGTGCCCGCTCAGTTCGGATCCAAATGATTTGGAAGCGTTGACGCCAGGTCACTTCCTGATAGGTCAGCCCCTTAATGCCCTGCCAGAATACCCATTCGGTGATGTTAAGTTAAGTCGGTTAACTAGGTGGCAGATGTTGCAGCAGATGGCTCAAGATTTTTGGAAACGGTGGTCCCTTGAGTACTTGCACATCTTGCAGCAGCGCCTTAAGTGGACTGACCGGACGAGCCCCACTCAAGTCGGTGATTTGGTGCTGATTAAGGATAGACACACTCAGATAGAACTACTCATCATAAACAAGAAGAAATATCTACCTACATAATAAAAGTGATCAGGTCAACATTCTCTGTCTTAGCATGGATGTTGATACATTTTGACACCGTAGATGTGTAGATGTTTCTGATTTGTAAAAACGTGTTAGATCTATTTGAGCGGCTTGCGCGCTCATATATATCTAATGCTGTCTGTACCTAATAGGTCTTATATCTTAAATTTAGTATAGCTGTTTTGATATGTAAATTTGTAATATTGTAAATAAAACTCTTCCTTTTCAAACAGTACTTCCCTTTCAGTAACTTCACATGGTACGTAAATTAAGTTATAATATTAATTCTATAGATGTTCATGTATTTCGGAGCACATTTTGTATTTGAATTATATGCAAAGACTGTAGTCGTAGGCATAGGTGCGAGTTTGCAACAAATTAGAGTCGCTTTATATATTTGCGTCTAGTTTTTCTTTGTCGCACAATTTAAGAGCTACACTACACAGACATCAGAAATCGCCGACATACTTATATTAATGAACTAGGCAGCATAAAAGAAAAGAATAGGTTTCGCTAAGTAATATGAATTAATCTAATGAATTCAAAATCAACATCTAATGCTTTTTGGAAATTTAATTTATATTCTTTTCAAATAAAAATAAAATTATAAGAGTTTCACATATTTTTCTAAGTGCTGGACGATCAGGTATTGGTCTGAAATCTGAAGGATCACCCTTGTCTCCCAACTTGCATAGAGATATCAATTTACTGTGTTTCATTAGGTCTAGGAAACCTCCAACGTCAACGCATTTAATGAATATATAAGCCAAGCGTAGGTCTATAACTAGAATAACTGAACAAATGACTTTGACTGATATACCCCACAGGTCTTTAATAATTATTTTATTTGAGTATTCTTAAAGTTTTGACAATATTGATAGTGCCATTTTTTAATAAAGCCGCTGCTTGCTATGGATATGAATTTAGACACTCTGTTGTGAGTAAGAGTACATTGGTAAAGAATGTTTCGAAAGCTCGAGCTACCTCTGCGATAGATTTAATAATATCATCACCCATCTTTAAGCAGAAATAATTTTCCCTTGGATTTGACAAACTCTTATCATAAAATTATTGAAATTTTGTATTTTTTTTTTAATGTGTAAAGTTTTTACAGTACTATAAACCTAATTGAAAGTTTTGCAATGTTTTTAACATTGTCATGAAATGTTCAATCAAAGTTACAGGTTATACGTTTCTTATGGTCATAAACGTTAACTGTACTTAAACGAATTCCAAAAGTTGTCCAGTCATTAACATTTGATTTACCGTTGTTGTCACAGACATTTTTGAAAAAATAAACTTTACTGAATTCTGTTTTATTAATGTTATGGAAGTCTGAATAAATTTTCTTTGGGTTCTGTTCATTAGAATCCGGCATTGACAAATTTATATCGAAATTTTTCGTATACCTTTCTAGTCTATGGGATGTAATACGCCTATAAAATGATGGATCAGGCTTATTCTTGAGAGCTGTGATTCTATCACAGCTCTCAAGTTAAGCTCTCAAGTTAAGCGGTTAATAACATTTTTACTTATGGTACTAAAAACGTTATCTAAGCAAGTTTGGATAGTAAGAAATATATGACATAAGTTAAACGATTTGAATAAAGTTATTAATTACTGTTTAATTGTTGTATCTTCAAGCAAATAGCCACGTATTTTTTTGTTTTTACCTAGTTTATTGAGGGCTTCCTACATATTTATCTCAATTATTTCGAAATTTCCATGGCCTTTTAATCCCTCGGAGGTCTGTAGACACAAGCAAAAGATCTAACTCAACACAGGATAGCTCTATTTATATTTCTAAAGTAAGTGCAAGAATATATTTTCATTGTTTCACGTTGATATTATTTTTTACTAAGATTAAAGAACCACCTCCATCAGCGGACATTTATCATAACAACTGTCAATGTTGTAATTATTTATATCATGTTTTCCTTTAACCATTGTAATACAAACATCGGTGTCAGAATTATTATTTAATATTTCTTATACAAGTTTTTTGCCAGGTAGCCCCTGCATGTTTTGATGAGTAATATTTCTTTGGTGCTTACTCTTTGTCGGAATAGTTGAAAACTTTTACCTTGTACCTATCATTCGTACCTTGTTTTGCCATGACAATATCAACTAATATTAGTGTCACTACTGAATTCTATACAAGAAACCTCTGTCATATCAATTATGACAGGGTCATATAATAAATTAAATTCTAGAAGTTGTCTTTTACAAGTAAAAGCAAGATAAATACTATCTTTTATCTGGTTAAAGTCAGAAATAAATATATATATGTCAGTAACATTATTATCATATTGACCTGATGTACATATAATATATATTATTATATAAACTTTAGAAACAGTTTTTACCTATTATATATTATAAACTAAAACTAAACTATAACTGCACTAAACTAAATTAAAAATTTCCCTGAGTTCGCTGCCGGACGGGAGGGTGCCCAAGACGCTGGCACTGTTACCTCGCTGTATCGCAATACTGATGCGTTGAGCGAGGTAGGCGCCAGCTCTGCGGTCCCCTGACGCTTCGACGAGCCTCTTAGAGATGTCTTTGAGGACTCTTCGAGCGTCAGGGCCCCACGGCCCAAGGGTCTCAAAGCCGAACGGCATAAACAAATAGTCGTCGCCGAGTGCGGCGTATTTGCGGCTTTTGAGACACTCTGCTGCTGCCGCCGCAGCGCCGGCTGTGGCTGAGGTTGCCGAAAGGTGACACGGTGCCAGCGTATCTACGCAGGTCGCGTCCCACTAGCGACCTCCCGCTCTGCCTGGGAATGAGCGTCATTCCGTCTGGCCTCTTGCCATCGTCGCGTGCCAGCCCATTGGGTTCAAGTATTGCTGGCACGCCACAGCTGGCAAGGGCCCGACGGATGACGTCATTAAGATTGGCATGACGGGACCACCGACCGGCGCTGCGTTGGCAGGAGAGGCCGTGGTGACCTAGTTGGTCCACCCTAGCACCGCAGCGGCACCGATGGATTTCGTTTGTCTTTACGCCGAGTCGCAGGCAAACGGCGAGGGTAAGGGTGGTACGGTCAAGCAGGGTGCCAATGTGCGTTGATGGGATTGCGCGCAGCCAGTGTCCTGACTCCTTCTCCCTGCACATATGATGATTTAGCATGGATACATCTGACTAATTAGTTAATTTGTAAACCATCGACAAATTATAAACCAGACCAAAAGGGTTTAGAATTTACATTTCTTTTGTTCTTACATTTCAACCTAACACGAAGACTATTCGGGGGCTTGTCTGCGCTCGCTTAGCTACCGCAGTGTTTGCCCTGGTGTTTCGTTTACAATTCAAGTAAAGTTTTTCTAGATTTGGAAACAGTCTTCTCTAGAAGGAATAACACTTCAAATATTTCACAATACCCATCGTCTCGAACATAAGGGTCGTTGCACTCTCCATAGATTCAGGTAACTCAATTATCCATTGTTGGTGCTAAGGCAGGGATACACAATCGCCAACCCAAAGTCTGACGGATTTTCAGTCTCTCGCTTGAGAAATGAGAGAGCTAGTCAAATCATTTATCAATTATTTGTTATTGTAGATATTTACGTATACCAAGTCAAAGTATTTTTTTCCTCTTTTCTACACTGACCCACTGTGGGAGCAGAAGGACGAAGAATTTCACTCAGATAGATTTTTAGATCTCTTTTTGTGTTTAAATATTGCAATAATTACAGTATTAGTTATTATAAATAATAATCAGGAATAAAGAAGTACAAAATTATTAACATCGATTAGTAGCCAGTAATACACGTAACATTTACGCAGCATTTTATTTCAGGAACTGCTGCATTTGGCTTTAGGCTTCGGAAATATAATAATAATAATACCTTGGACACTACTTACACACATTGATAAAGCCCCAAACTAGGATTCCCTGTATCTTGGGTACTAGACAACGATACACATACTTATATAGATAAATATTATGCTTACTTAGATAGATAAACAACCATGATTAGGGTACAAACATCCGTTCTTATCAAACAAATATTTGCCCCCACCGGGACTCGAACCCGGGACCCTTGGCTTCATAGGCTGGGTCACTACCGACTCGGCCATTCGGGTCGTCAATGTACTGGCCTATAAATACAAATCTATGCTCATGGTCACGGTTGTACTCTGTCTTTCCGATTACAAAGCCTAAATTTCTTCATTGCTGTAGATATTTAAATGTACTGAGTAAACATCATTTTTGCCCCTTCTCTACATTGGATCACTATGGGAGGAGTCCTTTACCACTCGAGCCGCCATATTGAAAAATGGCGCCCAACAGTTCTTTAACAATATCTCCCTTCCAGGCTGGACTGACTTCAGGAGTCTACGTATTCACGCCACATTCACATGTAACATCTGCTTAATCACAGAAATGTTCCCACAGTCCCGTTTAGCAATTTTAGGTGCCAGATAAAAAGGATGGCCACTTGGGAAACTAAACAAAAAATACTTATGTATTGTGCTCTCAGTTCCCGAAAGCAAACAAATAATAAACTATTGTGCAAGCCTTGCAGAACTTTAACGTTTCCCGGCCCCTCTATGGAGATTGAATTGAATATCAGTGCCATTCAGCTTCAATTGTGCCAGTTCTGTTGGCGCTTGGAGCACATCTCGAGAGGGCTAAGTGTTGACCTTACGGACGCGACCTTGCCAACCCATTGTTAGTCCATCGGGTAACTTCCGGGCTCCATCGGGTGAGTTGCTTCAACTATTGTGGCTGTTGTACACACTCGCGCGACAACCCTAATGTGCTTGACTGATCATTGTGTTACCCGTGTTCCAATATTAGATATTTAAAGCCTGTAAAACGCAATGCACCTTAGTCTCGAGTAGGGAATGGAATCGAATGAGATTGACGAGACTGAAAGGCAGAGTCCGAGACTATAACTCGCTATTGACCGGTTTTTACAAAAATAAGGATACAGTCAACTTTCTAAGGCTATTTTCTAATCGCTCGCGCGCCAAAGTATAAGCGAAATACCTCGCTGGCTGCTGCCTTTTATTCATATCAAGCTTGCTCAAGTTCGGGATTGCATTCGCTAGTCTCAGGAAGTCACGCGCGAGAGTGTACAGCGGCTATTAATATCTGCTCGGGGAGAAAGGATAAGTACTCCTATTATGAAAATGTCATAACAGCTTTGCGTATCAACTTTGCCGTTATTCAAAGTTTGCCCCGTAGAGGAAATATAGTGTAACCGACTGTCTAAAATTGACGTGACGTCAGTCTACTACTAGACTGCAGATGGCTTGAAAGGCCTTTGGAAACAGTCTCAAAGTCACTTGGACTGAGTTGACTTACCGAATAATGCCCCAGCGTCACTGAACAGAAAGCAGGCGATTAAGAAAATCTCAGGAATATGCTAATCACACTATTAACCAACGTCTTAATCTCTCAATGCTTTAGTAATTCTAGAAAAAATAATCTCGCATAATTTAAAAAAAACGACGGCAATTTGCATGATAAGGGGACATATTTTAGCGTCAAACAAATTACCCAAAGAAATTATTAAAATAAAGGCGTTCTCACGCCTCTTTTGTTATTTTTAATTAATTCTGAAAAACTTTACTAGGGCTGTGTCATCTCATAAATCTTTTATTTAGTTATAATTTACGTATAACTTGAACTGAAGCTTATAAGTTCATACTGCGGCATTGAAATAAGAACGTCTCTGGCGGAATAACGCTATTTAACTGACTGGCAGAAATCTCACAGCCTAAACGGGTGGAACTAGCTAGGGTAATTAAAATTTATGCAGGGGTCACTTATGTTATGTAGAGTAAGTCAAAGACAAATTCAAAATACTTTATTACTGTAGATATTTACATATACTTAGCAAACGTCATTTTTTGCCACTTCTCTACATTGGACCACGGTGGGAGAAGAAGGGCGTAGAAACTCCCTCAGATTGATTTTTAGATCTCTTTTAAAAATAGGTTGTGCTTAATATGTTTTTATTTATTATTATGATTAATAAGCAGGAATAAATAATTACAAAATTATTAACAGCAAGGTCTGTGTTGAGCTAGATTAACCCCATACAGTCCTGTCATTTATGTGATCTTGAACATTGAAATATCCCTTTTGCGACAAAGTCGCTTTAACATGCTTTTTAAATTCCTCAAATGGCAATTACTAAATCTCCAGAGGTATCTTATTATAGTAGAGAATGCACTGACCCTTGAAATAATTGCTAACCTTCGCGAGTCTAAATCGGGGCGCACATAGTCTGTGATTATTTCTTAGGTTGACATTACAGCTATCGCTAAGTTTGGAGAATGTTGTAAGGTTCTTGCGTACATACATTATATTTTCGAAAATAAATTGACTAGCTACAGTTAGTATGTCAATTTCTTTAAAAAGCTCTCTTAAGGAGTCTGTTCGTTTTAAATTATAAATTGCTCGAATAGCTCTTTTCTTTAAAATAAAAATAGTTTGAATATCCGCTGCTTTCCCCCACAACAAGATACCATAGGACATGACACAATGAATAGTACATTTTTGCCCAGGTATAGAAAGTAAGCAATAGATGGACGAGTTAGTTCGCGGGCCGAGCCGCAGGTGAGGCCCGCGAAGATGCGAGTCCATATATTGCACTTTCTACCGAGGCATTTACTATGTGCTTTTCACGCCTAATGTAAGGAAATAAAACAGGTTGAGTACACAGTATAATACACAGTTTAATTAAAAGTAATATTGATATTCGCATTAGGGCAGTTGTGGAATGACAAGGAAATGTTTTTTCCCGGAACATTTATATTAGTATTTTGTGTCATTTCGGCCGGTATGGAGTGTGATGCCGACCGAAAATAATCGACCAATAGCAGAGTAGAAAGTAAAAAAGGCCGCTAAACACTACATTTTACATTGCAAATCTACATTGTTTGCAAATCTAAATCTACATTTCAATCCATCTTTGGCCATATTTCCGAGCAGTGGCGTGAAAAGTAACTAAAATATACTAGCCTACATGTAGCCACATTCGTGCTTTGTCTGATGTTCCTAACAGCGTAAGCCGCAGAACTTAATTTACCAGCTAATTTGTCTATGTGGGGTCCCCACTGGTAAGGTAGCACTAAGAAGAGATTTGGCAAAATTCATTCCTTAGGGGGGGAAATGGGTGTTTACAGTTTGTATGAAAATCAACAACTACTTGACTTACAAAGCCGAAATTTTGCAGGTCGATAGTTAATCTTCGCGAGACTTCACTTAATAAGAGTATTTTTTTAATTTTTATCCACTAGGGGAATGGGGGAAATGGAAGGGGAATGGGGAGGAGAAATGTGTAAGAAAATAAAAACTATACCTACTTGACCCATTAATCTGAAATTCGGCATATAAGTAGTTTATAGAATTACCCAAACTAGGGGGAAAGGAGCTGTAACTGTTTGAAACTCAAAAACTCCTTGACCCTTAAAGACGTCGCACATAGCTAGGGGGTACTATCTATATATGAGACGTCATTGACAGTGTATAAGAGTATTTACGGCAAAGCCGTATCAATGGTGGGTGTACAAACAAACTAAAATAAAGTTAAAGAAGAAGAAACTTCTGTATTCGCGTATGACATTTTTACTCAACTCCATGCGGTAAGCCGCGGTCAACGGCTAGCCACTCAAGAAACTCATTCGTTGTTGATGATAGATGAACTATGTAACAGAAAACAAGGACAAATATAACGTTATATAAGAGTGAAAGAGCTGGCATAAATTCTGACATAAGTTTTTTTTTAATGCCTGCAATTTCCTCCTGATGAATTTGTGTGAGATATTTTTACGACTAGACAAAAGTGTTAATAAAAAAAGGACAGTAAATTATAGTGAATAATAGTGCTTGGAGGTGCAGTTAACAGTGTTAACGATGGACATAATCCAGTAAATTTTCACTTTACAGGTAAATTTGTGAAAAATTTACGTAATATTTAAGCTACAGTTTCGCTCCAATTATGGATGTCCTTTTTCAAAACTATTACCGGGCATAAAGAATGAGCGAATCTTGCATTTCACGTTGTAGGAAGTCAGAAAACACAATAAATAAAGTGCATTCTATACGGGGTGTAACAGGAAGGTGTTGTCATATTTTAGGGGGTTATTAGGGATATCATTCTGAACAAATTTTACTATGAAACCAATTTGATCAGAGCAACTAATTTTTTTACTTCTCTATACATTTTGGGCCAAGTCGAGCATTTTCACATCTCTATAAATTTTTTTTAGCTTGTGGCAACACTGTGGTTAACAGCTGACTCAGATTTATTCTGTGTGTTTAATATTTATGCGTCGGAAACGCACCGGTTTTTGTTGAGCGAATCGATCGCGAGTAATCGGCACATCACTAGCGAAAACGGAACTAGCAGCTGTCACTCGTACCGGAACGAGATGTAAAATTGGAGGTTATTTTTTCTCTTGGTCTTGTCTCATCGGTGAGAACTAACATGGCTACCATAGCGTCGGGCTATTGATTGTAATTCGGTGTAACAATCGTATCACACAGGCATCGGCCTGTTCGGAGTGTAAATCTACCACATCGTCGGGAAATAAGTAGATTCACGTCAGCGGTCAAGTGAATTGTGTTGTGAAGCACATAGTCGTATCGGCGACTCCACGTGCCGGCAGCAGCGAGCCGGCCACGCCGTCGGCAGCGACTGGCAAGGGTTCGATCCCATCTCCCATTCCAAAACTGTCTCCTCTCCCGCATGCCTGTCTCGAATCGAGCTACCACGATCTCCTGTCTACGGTGACAAGGTCAGTAAAAATTTGATTCGATTCTTTTCTCTCACGTGCGGGCAAGGGCACACCCCCTTCGGATTCCACGCCGTTCGGTAGGCGTGGGAAATTAAACATTTTGGTAGCAGGAGCGCGGTTTCCTAGTGGGAAATCATCGATTCACGGTTGTAGGGCTGCCTTTGTCACATTGTAGTTGGGAGAAAAGAATATCTCAGATTGGCTCAAGTCGGCAATGAGTCTATGGTCGGTATACCACGATTAAAGTTCATTTTCGGTAAGTGAAAGTATAAGTGCCAATTTAGTTAACAGTTGTTATAAATTTGTAGTCGGAAACTACTGTTACCAGCTCATAAAGGATTGAACGGTCATTCTGCGAAGCCTAGATTGTATTACTTACGGTGGAACGTCGGGTTCTGTAGTCCTACAGTGTTATTTCGGTTTACACAGCAGGGTCGGGCTATTTAAGGGGTATTAAGCTGATTTGCTGACCTCAAAGGAAGTGTGGTTCATAAGAAGCCACTTATTATTTTGTATTGTTTTCATAATCAAGTTTTGTGGGTTATTTTTGTATTGTGTTTTATGGTGGCATTCTCTAATTGATTTAGAGTATATATTTATAAGGTGTGTGTCCACAGGGCGACCATATTAAATATTGTTTAGGATTTAATTGTTTAGTGGTTGCCTTGGGTTTTACAACTTAGTTTTAATTTCTGTGCCCAGCGCTGACGGGAAAGTGCTGGTCTCTGGCTGTGCTTAGTTCGGTAATGAAGCATAGGACCAGAAACAATTGAATTGGTAACCATGGCACCTTCACCCTTGACGGTACTGCGATATGGTGTCCGTGAGGAGATGAGATGGCTCGCCCATACTCACAAGTATGTGGAGCGACCCGACATGGACGATGTCCTGCTCAAGCGTGTGGAGAACGCAATGACACGCGTCGGGAAGGTGTGTCGGCTGGCTGCGGAGGCTGAAGCCCTCGGGCTTACGGATGAGGCCTCGGTGGCTGCAGTGAAGCAGCTCTGCGCGGATGCTGACTAAGCGATGGAGTGCTTGGGCGACATCGAGCGTCGCGCCGAAAAAATTAAGCGGTCGCGTCGGGATGACCGCGGGGAGGGTAGCGGAGACCCCCCCCCCCCCCCTAAGGGTGTGGTTGGACGGCTTCCACACCTGGAGATTCCGGCCTTCGGTGGGGCAATTGATGAGTGGCCGGCATTCATCAATTTGTTCGATAGCCTGGTCCACGGTCGGGACGACCTGGACAGCGCCTACAAGTTGGCCCAGCTATTGATGGCACTGCGGGGTGAACCGAAGGAGTTGGTCGGTCACCTAACGGTTACGGCGGGCAATTATGAGATTGCCCGGGTCATATTGTTTGACCGCTACCAACACAAACGGCGGTTGGTTGATGCGCAGCTGGGGAAGCTGTTCAGCATCCCAAGAGTAACCCGGGATGTTGACATCCGGGTACAGGTGCTCAACCCTGTGCTGGTGGCCACTAAGGCCCTTCAGAACCTTGGTCTGCCGGTAGACCAATGGTCATATATTGTGTTATATATGGTTTTGTCACGGTTGCCTGCAGCTGTTCAAAGTCGGTTTGAACAGCTGCATGGGGGCAGTAGCTCGGAACTGCCCACGCTCGTCCAATTAACGGAGTTTTTGGAGGGTGAATGCAGGCGATGCGACACCATGGATTCGGAGGCCAGTGTGCAGCGCCAACCCGCGCGGATGCAGGAGGAGCCGCGCCCCCCACCCCCACGGGGGTTGGGCGGTCAAAACAATTTGGCGTTTTGAGTGCCGCGCCGTCGGGTGACGGCTGTGTGCACTGCGACAGTGCCGGTCATGGAGTGACCGGCACTGTCGCAGTGCACACGTCATGGAGTGACCAGTTGCGCCAACTTTAAGGCGCTCGGTGTGGCTGCCCGCAGGAAGGTGGTCTTCCGCCACCGATTGTGTTTCGGTTGTTTGGGGCCGCACCAGCTGAGCGAGTGCTCACGCGCGTCCCCCTGTGAGTGCTGCGGTGGCAGGCACCACGTCGTGTTGTGCCTGAACCGGTCAGGCCCATCGGACGGTCACCAGGGCCGGACTCAGGTTGGTCGGTCACAGGGCCCAACCAGGGCCGGACCCAGTCCCCCTCCGGGCAACGGGAGCCACCAACGGGGTGACTGGGGTACCCGCGGACGGGACCCCCCCCGAGGGGAAGGGGGCAGCGCGGGGGGTAACAGACGGGATAGCCGGGGTTCGGTCGCCGCTGTCCAGGGCCAGCGAGGACTTCGGGCCGCTGGCTCATCGCGTGTTACGGGCGGGTGTCAGATGGCACCTATGAGTGGCGCGAAGGCTGGGAGTCCACCACCTTCTGCGCCACACTGCCCGTCGCTCTGGGAGGCGAACAGGGAGGCGAACAGTCGGATGTCGCCCCCATTCCTAGAGCGGCCCAGGTTGGATCCGCTCTCCCCCCTCCATCCACGGTGGCCACCGGGCACACCGTTTGCAGTCCGGTATGGTCGGGTACCGGGACAGCGAGGGGCCTATTATGCGGGTTGGGACCCCCTGATGTACATGCGGTCTGATATGCCACCGGTGGCATATCAGCAGCCGAGTTACCAGGCCGACGGAGGTCTGAGCGGGTTCGGATCCCGCGGGGGTTCCCGCTAGGGACACGCCGCCCACTTACATGGTGCCGCCACTCCACAGACGGTCGTGCTCCCCACCGCCTCGGTGATAGCGTGGAGTTCGGACGGCAAATCTTGTGTGGCACGAGCACTATTGGACTCGGGGGCCCAGGGGTGCTTAGTCTCGTGCAACCTTGTAAGACGGTTGGGCATTTCGGTAAGGGAGTACCCACATTCCATTCGGGGAATTGGGAACACGGAAGTCGGTTCCGTTAAGGGAGTATGTCGGATTACTCTCTCGTCACGGGTGGATTCATCGGTGAATCTGACGGTCACGGCATTAGTCATGCCTAATGTGATGGGCTCACACCCTCACGTACGGTTGTCGCCCTCGGTGCGACAGTTGATCGCTGGGTTGTCACTGGCTGACCCGGAGTTCGATATTCCGGGCCCAGTAGACATTTTATTGGGTGTCGATGCCTTGGGATACCTGTTAGTGCCAGGTGTCCACGTGTTGCAGGCGACTGGTCTGGTTTCGGTCAACACCAGACTGGGCCATGCGGTAATGGGTCCGGTCATGCCGGCTGCCCCACGCCTAGCGACTCGTAGTCCCTTATTCGGTTCTGTACTCTCGGAGGTGATACAGAAGTTTTGGGAGGTGGAGGAACCACCTACGGTACGCCGGTTGGACCCGGTTGAAGAAGAGTGTGAACAGTTTTATCGGAACAATACTGGTCGCCTTCGGTCAGGTCGATTTCTCACACGTCTTCCATTTCGGAGTGATCGCCCACCGCTGGGCAGTTCACACCATGCAGCCGAGACGCGGCTTCTGTCGATGGAACGACGCATGAAGCGTGACGGGATTTTCCGGCAGAAGTACGTCGACTTCATGCGGGAATACGAGTCGCTCGGCCACATGTCGGTTTCGGGTATCGACTGTAAGCGTGAAGACCACTGCTTCCTGCCCCATCACGCGGTCTTGAGGACCCCGGAGGGCAAAATACGGGTAGTGTTCGATGGATCGGCATCAACATCTAACGGCATGAACCTGAACCAGTGTTTGCATTCAGGGCCGAAGTTGAATCATGACATCGCGGATGTTATCACACGGT
Source organism: Argyresthia goedartella (assembly GCA_949825045.1). NCBI lineage: Eukaryota > Metazoa > Arthropoda > Insecta > Lepidoptera > Argyresthiidae > Argyresthia > Argyresthia goedartella. Next base: position 7,437,484 of record OX463812.1, on the reverse strand, counting down.
TCCGTCGACACAATGTTGTGTTTGTAGCTGACATCCGGATGATGTTTAGACAGACTGTTCAGGCTTCTCGGCACCCAATGACCTCGCAGGGGCCCATCAGCTACGAGGTAGCGTAGCGATCAGATGCCAAGAAGTGTGAACGTCGGCGATTCACCGAGCTAGTAATTATGGAGTCGATCTAACCTGGTCTGTGCTTCGGTCCCGTCAACCTCCTGTCTCTCTGCAAGGCCCGGGTGCACCCTAGGCTCTTCTTGGTAGACAGGTTCTTCAGCCAACCAGGTATGACTGGCAGGCCAGCTTCGACGAACACAGTGTTCCAACACAGGTTATGTTACGTGGGAAAAACCAATCGGCCACGTAAATGCGAACTTTATCTGGTTCGGGGAACCACAACACACTCAGCTATATAGACAATCCTGAGGGGAACCCGAATACATTCCAGATGGCTTACGATTTAATTTCAATACCCCAATCAATACGCGTTACATTGCGAGGGCTTTTCGTCTGTCAGTTGTCAAAAAACTGCAAGGTTGGCAGCAACGTCAAATTCAAAAAGGCCGTTCCGAAACCATCGATCGAATATCGATTTGGAATCGAACAATCACCCGCCCGGACAGGCACCCACCTGTCCCCTAATCTACGGGCAGCCGAGACAACGTTGCTACCGCTCGTTTTAGAACCGAGCCTCCTCCTAGAACCTCTGCAGACCGGGGGGTCCCGTCCTTGCCAGGGAACAAGTTAACAATGCGCCCCCTGCGCCAACGTAGTGGCGGTAGGTTAGCATCCTTAACCAGAACGAGGTCACCAACACTAGGGGGGCTGGTTTTGTCAGTCCACTTAAGGCGCTGTTGTAAGATATGCAGATACTCGAGCGACCAACGCTTCCAGAAATTCTGAGTAAACTGCTGCAACATCTGATACCTTGACAACCGATACAATTTCACTCCCTCGAAGGGGTGCTCGGGCAACGCGTTAAGTGGCTGTCCTATCAAGAAATGGCCTGGGGTCAGAGCCTCCAGGTCATTTGGATCCGAGCTGAGCGGACACAACGGTCGCGAATTGAGAACGGCCTCGATCTTACAAAACAATGTCGCGAGCTCCTCAAAAGTCAGCGCGGTCTGACCTACTATACGCCCCAAGTGCGTCTTAGCTGACTTAACTACGGCCTCAAAAATCCCACCCCAGTGGGGGCAACTCGGTGGGCTGAAGGTCCACTGTATACCCCGACGGGAGAGGGCCGTTCCAATATCCACTTTATTTACATTCAAAAAGTTGTCTATCTCTCGTAAGTATCGTTCCGCACCGACGTAGTTAGTGCCGTTATCAGAGCGGATCAAAGTTGGAAGTCCCCTTCGAGAAACAAACCTATCCAAACAAGCAATGAAAGCCTCTGTCGAGAGATCAGCAACGAGCTCGAGATGTACCGCCTTGGTGGATAAACAAACAAACACACATGAGCTATACCGGTCCAGCAGAAACCCGGCGTCAGGGTCCTCAGCCTTCTGGGTAACATGCACGGCCGCTCTGGGGCCATGATCCGAAGATACTACTACATGGCTGTGGGGCCAGTCCGATTCTCTCCTGGCAAGCCAGGGTGGTCCCCACCACAAATGGTGTCTAATGAGTTCAGGAGCCCGACATCCCCTGGATGCACAATCAGACGGGTTCAATTCTCCTGGTACATGTCTCCAGGTCAGTGGGACCTCAGACGACACAATCTGGGAGACACGGTTCGCAACAAAAACCTCTAAGTTACGGACCGAAGCCTTCAGCCAGCACAAAACAATCTGGCTGTCCGTCCACGCGTACACCGTATCCTCCAAAACCACTGACCCACGCAACACTGTTAGAGTGTGATTCAAAAGTTTGGTCAAAAGAGCAGCCCCGGACAGTTCCAGTTTTGGAATCGTCATCCTTGTCCGAATAGGCGCTACCTTGCTTTTTGCCAAAACCAAACGCACGTCGACCTCCCCGGTGGAGGTGACGGTTCGCAAATAAACCGCTGCCGCAAACCCTCGTTCAGAGGCATCACAAAACCCGTGAAGGGTTGCCCTGTAATCCCCAGCAGGGACCAATTTCCTCGGCAGCGATACATTATTTATATTGAGGCCCAACCATTTTGCTAAATCGTTCGATACAATGCAGCCCTGAGCTCCAGAATCTAATAGGGCGCGAACATATGTTGGGTTGCCCGCCAAATCCCAAACAAGCACAGAGGCGATCGGTAACACCACCGTCTCCGGTTGGGGGGCAACAAATTGTTGGGCCGCAAATTCCTAGCGAGGGCCCCCGGGGGCCCACTGTGCCTGTAACCGATCAGGTAGGCAGCTATACGCCAGAGGATCCCATTGTACAAATGGCCCACGCGCCGGTTCCATTGCCACCCTACGACGCCCCCCGAAGGGGGGTGGGCGTGAATTCAACCGTGGCCGCTCCATGAGCGGGGGGGACATCATATGCGACCGACGAGGACGAGGCGACGAGCGGGGCGACAACTGAGGCGGCGTCCGAACCGCATCCGCATAGCTCGAAGGTGTCCCATGCCACCCGCCCGTTACGGCCTGCTCAACATACCCAATGTCCCGCTGAGTCGGATGCTGAGTCGCAACCGAAAACTCAGGGCCCCCCATGTGATGACCCTGAGTGCGGCCCTGCACCCCTGGGTAGCTGCGTGCTTGTGGCCCCATTGCCCGCTGAGTCGGATGCTGAGTCGCAACCGAAAACTCAGGGCCCCCCATGTGATGACCCTGAGTGCGGCCCCGCACCCTAGTACTACCCTGTGCACGTGGGGACGTTGGCCCCTGAGTTGCGCTCCAAGTCGCAAACGAATTCTCAGGGCCCCATTCCGTATCACCCTGGGTACGGCCCTGTGGACGTGGGGACGTTGGCTCCTGAGTTGCGCTCCGAGTCGCAAACGAATTCTCAGGGCCCCATGCCGTGTCACCCTGGGTACGGCCCTGTGGTGGCTGTTGGCCGGACCGGTTCATGCACAACAGATTGTTGTGGGCCCCACCACAATATCCGCACATTTTTGTGCGCGTGCAGTACCTAGCCATGTGTGGCCCGAGGCACAGGAAACACCAGCTCCGCTGCTTGGCCATCCGGCGCCGTCCCTGAACCCTAAGTTCCCCGAACTTATTGCAATTGGCCACAGCATGGCCAATCTGCCTACAACATGGGCAGGTCTCACTATGTGGGGTCAATGCACTCACAGTCCCATACGACTGCCGGTTGGTGCGGTCCTTCCTCGTCGGAGGGCCCCTACTCACAGCGCTCCCGGCAGCTCTCTGTGGCTCCGAAGGATGGGTGACCGTCAACCCCAAATTCTCTGCCCGTCGAGCCTCCTCTTCCAAGAATCCGACCAAGTCGGAGAAGGCGGGCAGGTCCTCGGCCGACCTCCCGTGAGACTGTTCGAAACGAGTCTGCACGTCAGCGGGTAGGCGGGAAAGTACAATGTACAGCAGTAGGTACGACCATTCACCAACCGGAAGTCCAAGATTCTCTAGAGCCTTGGTGACGGACAACAATGGGTTCAAAACCTCCGTCTGTATGGCCCCGACCTTGTTCACAACCGGGATACTAAACAAACGGTTCAGTTGGGCATCGGCCAACCTCCGTTTGTTATGGTAACGTCTGACCAACAATTGTCTGGCCGTTTCATAGTTACCCTCCGTAACTGTCAAATGAGCGACCAGCTCCCTAGGCTCACCCCTCAATGCTGCCACCAGCTGAGCCATCTTGACAGACTTGGTAATGTCCGATCGCATGTGCACCAAACTGTCGAACAGATTGATGAAGCTCATCCATTCACCGGACACTCCGTCAAAAGTAGGCATAGTTATGGCAGGTAACCTGGACCCCGAACCCTGAAGCGGCAGGGGTGCTTCAATGTCACCACCATGGCTGGACTCGCGCTGTCTACGTATGTCCGCAGCCTTCTGCGTGATAGCAGCTGCCATCTCCATACATTGGTCGACATCCCCTAGCAACCGTGACAGCCTGTCAGGTGCGCAACCATCAACTGATTCCGCCTGCGCGGACAATTCGAGCACCCTGTTGTAACGTTCCTTAACGTCCATAAACCGCTCCAATACCACATCATGCCTATCTAAACGGTCTATCAGACCGTGTGCGGAGGAAAACCATCTGAGTTCCTTAGAAACACCCTTCTGGATTTCAGATAACGACATGATCGGAACGATACTTACTCACAATTTGCAGTAACTCAATTATATTGGACCCTCCAGTCTATAACCCAAACGAGGGAACCCTAAACCACAACTTAAACAATGCTGTTTTCCTTAAACAATAGGAACCGAGTTTTATATCTATATAAATTCTGTAAATACAATTTAGTTTCCCTTTATCATTATAACACACACAGATAGTCAATATTAGTTCAAGTTATAAATTGCTATAAACTGAAAACAATGTAATAGCCTGCTATCAATAGATGTAACTACCTATGTTAACCAAACATTCATTAGCATTACTAGACCACTAATAGATTGACTAACTGGTACTTCAATGCAAATTTCAATTCACCTACAATGTACCTAAGTTGAGTACCTACTATTCTGAGTCACATCTCAGTACAACTGGTCATTTAGGGAAAACTGTAATATCTGTCTGTCTACTTCCAGCAATAGACTTATAGCTTACAATACTACCAATCTATGTGGATACAGGAACAACACCAAGTTAGCTAATAACCGCCTATACCTACAGATTGATAGTCCCAAATCGTGGGTTCCTGGAGCCCTTGACGGCTGCAAATCTCAGGAAACCACGCTCTTGCTACCAAAATGTTCAGGCTTCTCGGCACCCAATGACCTCGCAGGGGCCCATCAGCTACGAGGTAGCGTAGCGATCAGATGCCAAGAAGTGTGAACGTCGGCGATTCACCGAGCTAGTAATTATGGAGTCGATCTAACCTGGTCTGTGCTTCGGTCCCGTCAACCTCCTGTCTCTCTGCAAGGCCCGGGTGCACCCTAGGCTCTTCTTGGTAGACAGGTTCTTCAGCCAACCAGGTATGACTGGCAGGCCAGCTTCGACGAACACAGTGTTCCAACACAGGTTATGTTACGTGGGAAAAATCAATCGGCCACGTAAATGCGAACTTTATCTGGTTCGGGGAACCACAACACACTCAGCTATATAGACAATCCTGAGGGGAACCCGAATACATTCCAGATGGCTTACGATTTAATTTCAATACCCCAATCAATACGCGTTACATTGCGAGGGCTTTTCGTCTGTCAGTTGTCAAAAAACTGCAAGGTTGGCAGCAACGTCAAATTCAAAAAGGCCGTTCCGAAACCATCGATCGAATATCGATTTGGAATCGAACACAGACGGTTATTCACCCTGACGATAGACGGTATCAGCTGATACTGTGGCGAGAGAGCCCTGATCAGCCCATCAGGGTGTACGAGCTGAACACCAACACGTACGGACTACGGTCTAGTCCTTATTTAGCGATTCGCACTCTGCGGGAGTTAGCGGATCGAGAACGGTTAAATTTCCCTAGAGGAGCAGCGATCCTGGAGCAGGACCTCTACGTGGACGATATCTGTACCGGTGCAGATTCCGTAGAGGAGGCGCTCGCTCGACGGGACGAGCTAGTTGAGCTCTTACGGGGTGGAGGTTACGAGCTCCGGAAATGGATGTCGAACTCTCCAGAGTTACTGACTGGTCTTCCGGATGACTACCAGCAGGATCCCCACATTTTTGAAAATTTGGAAAATCCAAATATGTTGTCGGTATTAGGCGTCCAGTACCAGCCGGTGTCAGACATGTTCTCGTATCGGGTCGAGTTGGACTCCCCGAAGGTCTGGACGAAACGGAACGTCCTTTCAACGGTGGCTAGGACATTTGATCCAAACGGGTGGATCACCCCGGTAACATTTCAGCTCAAGTGTTTTATGCAGCAATTGTGGTCTGCTGAGCTGAAATGGGACGACCCGATCGGCGGGTCATTGAGCTCGGAGTGGGACTCGTTCTTTTCGACCCTCCCTGGCATCAATCGGATTTCACTGCCACGGAGGTTGGTCCCCACCAAACGATACACCGCCACCCTGCATGGGTTTTGCGATGCCTCGGGGAAGGGCTACGGAGCTGCGGTGTATCTGCGTACGGTCGACTCCTCGGGGGAGGTTGATGTGTGGTTGGTCATGGCCAAGAGCAAGGTTGCGCCGTTGCGCACTCGCCTGACCATTCCCAAGTTAGAGCTTTCGGGAGCGGCTCTCCTGACTCGTCTGCTCAACCACACGATGACGGTTCTTCGTGGGTCAATAGCGTTGGAAGATACGGTCTACGCTTAGACGGACAGCCAGATCGTGTTATGCTGGCTGAAGGCTTCAGTTCACAAGCTGGAGATTTTTGTGGTGAATCGGGTTTCGCAAATTTTGACTTCGGAGGTTCCCTTGATCTGGAGACATGTTCCAGGGGAAATGAACCCAGCAGACTGTGCGTCTCGTGGGTGTCACGCTCCGGAGTTGGTTGGACATCCCTTGTGGTGGGGTCCAAAATGGTTGACTCAAGCCAAATCGGATTGGCCAATGAGTCCACGCGTTACCACGGCGAACGGCGCCTTGACAGTCGGTGTCTGTACGACGCAACCAGAGCCGGAAGAGGAGTTCAGCCTGCTGGAACGGTACAGCTCGCTCGACAAGCTGGTCAATGTGACCGCCTGGATCTGCCGATTTGCGCGGAATTGTCGGAATTCTGAGGCGCAACGGGTGCGGACACAGGTCCTGACACCACGGGAACGGAACCATGCGTTGTTCGCATTGGTACGGAACGTGCAGACGGTGCACTTTAAGTCCGAATTGGATATTCTGAGACGCGGACGCGTCCAACTGAAGGGAGCTGTGGCTCGGCTCAACCCATTTATTGACCCTCAAGGATTGCAGAGGGTAGGAGGTCGGCTGCGGAATGCCAACCTGCCTTATGCGGCTCGCCACCCGTTGTTACTCCCTAGGAAAGGGAAGTTGGTCGAACTGTTGATACAGGATCGACACATTCGGAATGGGCATGTCGGATGCCACGCCTTGATGGCGTTTCTCCAGCGCGAGTTCTGGATTCTATCGGGAAGACGCTTAGTGCGTAGCTTCGTATTTCGGTGCCTGCCTTGTTATCGGGCCAAGGCGGCTACGATGCAGCCCCAGATGGGCGATTTGCCCTCGGATAGGGTTAACGAAATCCGGCCCTTTGCGGGTGTCGGAACGGATTTCGCGGGACCATTCATGGTCAAGTCTTCACAGCTACAGAACGCCAGATTAGTGAAGGCATACCTGTGCGTCTTCGTGTGCTTGGCCACGAAGGCAGTCCACTTGGAGGTGGTCAGTGACCTCACTACGGAGGCATTTATCGCTTGTCTAGATCGGTTCGTCTCACGAAAGGGGCCTCCCGACATTAATCCGTTCGGACAACGGCACAAATTTTGTCGGAGCCAGGCGATATCTGCAGGAGGTCACTCAATTCCTGAACGGTAACCAGGACGCCATCGGTACGGCTTGCTCCCGACGTGGGATTGAATGGGTTTTCAGTCCGCCGGGATGTCCTCATTGGGGAGGAATTTTTGAGGCTGCGGTTAAATCGGCTAAGTCGCACCTGACGAGGATCATCGGTGAGACCTCTCTACGCTTTGAAGAGCTTGCGACGCTGTTCTGTAAAATTGAAATGACACTAAACTCGCGTCCGTTGTGCCCGCTCAGTTCGGATCCAAATGATTTGGAAGCGTTGACGCCGGGTCACTTCCTGATAGGTCAGCCCCTTAACGCCCTGCCAGAATACCCATTCGGTGATGTTAAGTTAAGTCGGTTTACTAGGTGGCAGATGTTGCAGCAGATGGCTCAAGATTTTTGGAAACGGTGGTCCCTTGAGTACTTGCACATCTTGCAGCAGCGCCTTAAGTGGACTGACCGGACGAGCCCCCTCAAGTCGGTGATTTGGTGCTGATTAAGGATGCGAACCTGCCATCATTGAGATGGAGACGAGGACGGATCGTCAATTTGTACACGGGTCGGGATGGCACGCCTCGATCAGCAGAAGTCAAGGTGGGGGACTCGGTCCTCAAGAGAGCGGTCGCAACACTTTCTCGCCTTCCTATTGATTAGGGACAAGTTCGGGCCTGTCCGGGCGGGTGACTGTTTAAATTTTATGCGTCGGAAACGCACCGGTTTTTGTTGCGCGAATCGATCGCGAGTAATCGGCATATCACTAGCGAAAACGGAACTAGCAGCTGTCACTCGTACCGGAACGAGATTAAATTTAAAATTGGAGGTTATTTTTTCTCTTGGTCTTGTCTCATCGGTGAGAACTAACATGGCTACCATAGCGTCGGGCTATTGATTGTAATTCGGTGTAACAATCGTATCACACAGGCATCGGCCTGTTCGGAGTGTAAATCTACCACATCGTCGGGAAATAAGTAGATTCACGTCAGCGGTCAAGTGAATTGTGTTGTGAAGCACATAGTCGTATCGGCGACTCCACGTGAATGAATGAATGAATGAATGAGTTTATTGCATAAAAATACTTATGGGCTAAACATACATCCCACAAAACCAAGTTTGAGTATGGTTTGTCTGTGGGTCGGGAGTCGCACTTCATATTAAGAATTACTTAAGACACAGAAATAGTCGAAAACAATTTATGATAACAATATAGGTAACTATGATGGTAGTCAACTAAGTAGGAACTTATACATTGAAGATCTAGCCAGGCAATTAGGTACTCAGGATACTATCTAGAAGGTATGTTTTATATATGACTGAAAATTTGTTTCTATTCATCTCAAATCTAATAAGAGATGGCATTTCATTCATTATTCTAGGAATCTGTCTTTTTAGCATTCTACCACCGAAGTAGTTATTTACTTTTAAAGTTTCAAATTTTCCTTGAGCTACAGATCTTGTATTGAGACCGTGCTGCTTGGGTAATTTATGGTTCTGACTGCCATGGTTGCTTACGGCTACAGCGTGTTTATATTTTAACGATGCTGGAAGGATATTGCATATCTTAAACAGCTTTCTATAATCATGATTTAGTTTGGCTTTAGATTTTTTGTTTACCAGTAGTTTTAGGAATTTAATTTGTAAAGTTTCAATTTTGTCTAAATGAGTTTTGAAAGTCGAACCATAGCACTCAATACCATAACTAACAATGGAATCAACCAACGAAAGATAAATAGTTTTTAACATAAATTTAGGAACTTTATAACTAAGCTGATTAAATTTACATAGCAATATGCGAAGCTTGCCTACAATATAATCCACATGACTTATCCAACCCATATTTTCATCGATAAACATGCCGAGGTATTTTACTTGTGGTACTCTTGTAATAGTCTGACAATTGCAATTTAAAAAATTATTATGTATACAAGAGAAGCCATGAGCAACCAATCCGCATGATACCTTAGGGATACATGAGTAAGGAGACTGAATAACAAGTAGGTTCGTTTTATCTGAATTGATTACAATACCATTGTCATGCGCCCAGCGAGTGATACTGTCGATATCCTCCTGCACGAGACGCGAGACCTCGTCCATGTCGCGGCCGGCCCGCAGCGTGCACAGGTCGTCCACGAACATGTACGCTGAGCAATGGCGGACTACGTTGCACAGGCTGGCTATTTACATGCATCAAATAGCACAATGGACCACTGCCCGACCCCTGCGGCACCCCGCGATCTGTCCCTGTGGGTGGTGAGAATTGTAGTTTAAATAGTTAAGAAAGCAATTTTAATTCTAAATTTACACAGTGTTTATTTTCCCACGCCTACCGAACGGCGTGGAATCCGAAGGGGGTGTGCCCTTGCCCGCACGTGAGAGAAAAGAATCCTTGCCGTCGCTGCCGACGGCGCCGGCCACGCCGTCGGCAGCGACGGCAAGGGTTCGATCCCATCTCCCATTCCAAAACTGTCTCCTCTCCCGCATTCCTGTCTCGAATCGAGCTACCACGATCTCCTGTCTACGGTGACAAGGTCAGTAAAAATTTGATTCGATTATTTTCTCTCACGTGCGGGCAAGGGCACACCCCCTTCGGATTCCACGCCGTTCGGTAGGCGTGGGAAATTAAACACTGTGTAAATTTAGAATTAAAATTGCTTTCTTAACTATTTAAACTACAATTCTAGTTGTATTTAATAGAATGATCAGAAATATACGTGTGACTATAAATACTCGTATTTTATATGAGTGATGTGTATTTGATGCAGACTGGCCAATTGTTTCTCGGTTACAGAATCGCTACAAAATTTGAATGTTGTCATTGTTTTCTCGGTTTGGAGTGATTTGGTTCTACTTACTGTGTATTTTAAGCGAAAACATAACATCTGAAATCTAATTTCAACCAAATAAATCACGTAAGTAGCAAACATTTCGAATTCGGCTTAGCTGACATAACCTCAGTTGGCTAACAATTATCCTACCTAGATAGAAGTTTGTTAGTAAAGATACATTATTCCTACTTACTCATATCTATAATGGACAACCTATGCAAACCCCTAAAGCATGCCAGGTAAGTTCCCAACGAAAACTGGCTTTAAAGGAAATAAAACTCGCTTTGTAAGTTTTTGCCCATTAACACTTTATAATTGTATTGATGTGATCTATTGATTTCTGAAAATTTCATGCGTGGCCGCCATTTCGAAAAAATAACTAAATGACGGATGGCAACTGGTATAAGATACAGAGCCCATCACTTCGTGGTCTTTTTAAAAATCATTTTTATTAAAAATTTAAATCGACTATGTGGTCACACCCGGTAATGTATGTACATAGAAAAGAAACGCGCGTGGTCGCATTCACAAGGCACATTCCGTTCCGCGCAAGCACCCACTGCCATACGCATTGCCGAGTTTAAAAGTGTAAATCAAGTGCGCAGGACTGGTTTGCCAATTCGCCCAGTCCGGCCGACCGGCTGCGCTCGAGTTCATTCATTCGAGTTATAATGAGTGTGTAACTTCTCTTGCATCTTGCTCTTTTTATACCCCCTCGCCTCGCATCCCTCACGCTCGCCTGGCGCCTGGAGCAAAGCGGCAACCCTCGTCGTGAGCCAGATTATGTAGTTTTCATTCGAACAGGGGCATTATTAATTTCCACAGTAAAGCAATATATGAAAGAAGCGTCCGAGCGCTACTTCAATAATGCATCCAACCACCCAAACCAGCTTGTCATAGAAGCAACTCTTTACGAACCAACCCCAGACATAAATAAGAAACACCTATACAAAAGGCGCCCAAAGACGGGCGGAACCGTCTATCGTCCTCCTAGAACCGGAGGACGATACCCACCCACCGCCCCTCAGGCCCGTCAACTCGACGAAGGCTGTGTTCGCGAAGCATTACAGCTGCTCTTATACCAAATTTCGATTAGAAGAAATCGCCGCGCAGTCTGGATCCGCCAGTCACACTACTACACACGTATGACTTGGTATAAACATGTCAAACTAAAACGAATACCACAATGATTTGCTCTGAAAGATACCAATTTCCTTCATTAATTGAAACTTATTTTCAACCATAGTCAACCACATCATGGAATGATCAATTTTATTTTTATGATCTGGCCACGACAAACACATACATAAATGCGATCCTCAATATTTATCCTCCTACTTTCGTAGTCGGGTAAAAAAAAGTGGAAGTAGGTAACAATAGACTTGTAGGCACCACAGATCAATTTATATGGCATTCAATCTCAAAATGCCGCTTGAAAGTAACTGATAAATAAATATTCCGACCATTCGCTTCCCGTATGGCTTCCTATGTCGTAAAGAAACCCGAAATAGGATACTAGTAAAAGTGTAACTTACGGTGCGTGCTCCATAATGCTTTTGGGCCGAAAATCTTGTAGCAATACATGACTTCGCACGTCGCTTTTTTATTCCGATAAATCGCAAACGTGGGAAGACTGGTTTACTTTTTCATCCTATTTGGGTTATTTCCGTCTCGCCGTTTTTAGACTTGTCAGTCCAAGCGGTGAGGATTTTGTTGTATGGAGACTTCCGATAAATTCCTCTTTCTGCCTCTGAAATTTGGCATCTGATAAAAACAAGTAATACAGATTACAGAAGTACAATAATCCAACAAAATTTGCTACGAGAAGTTAGGTATTTTTACCTATACAGGAAAATCACTAATAACTCTCTGTGAATATTTCCTCAGTCAGAAATATTTTCTGTATATGTACGTTTGTACTATTTAGAATAGGTATGTTTAAAAATCCGAGAAAGAAAAGAAAAGAATGAATGGAATAATCGAGCCTGCGAAGTAGCCATGAAATTTTAACCAAAATTATATTAGAATTACAACGTTATGTCTTGCAGGATAAGGTGGTATTTCAAAAACTTTAAGCTTGATTTCGAGTACAATCTTGGTTTGAGTAGGTACGTGCACAATTGCAACGAGTGAAGGAAACTTTTTGGCTATGAATATGTAGGTAATGCTGTATCTTGGGTTTATTTAACCTATGTGCACAACGTATACCTCGCGCCACGAATTAAGAGCGCTGGGCGACGTTGGCGGGAATAACTGCGCATATAATGTGTGGCGCGACGTATACCTACAAGCCACGCCAATGCTTGATTGAGATCAGAAATTCTTTGCCGAATTTTCATTGGATTATTGGAAAATCTGATGAAATAATGCGACTCATCATAACTAATAAAGGTATAAAAATGGACGGAGCAATTTTTCACACTAAGTATTTAAGCAAAAATAATAAAACAATGTTTAAAAAGGAAAATCTATTGGAATACTGAACGAAGTCATGTATTTTAGCATTTAAAAACATAAAAAAATAAAAATTTAAGGAGTTATTTTTCAGTAGAAGATAAGAGTGAAAATGATTAAAAAGTTTATTTTCATTTTAGGTATCACTGAAATCGAAAAAATGTTGGATTCTTAAACATACCTATTCTAATTAGTACAAACTTAAGAATACAGAAAGTATTTCAGACTGAGGAAATATTCATAGAGAGTTATACACGATTTTCATGTTGAGGTGAAAATACCTAACTTGTCGTAACAAAATTTATTGGATTGTTGTGAATATATAATTTGTATCACCTAACTTCATCACGTGCCAAATTTCAACGACGGAGGAATTTTTCGGGTAACATATGCTCCGTTTATCGGACTAGTAGGGTAACAGTGTGGTATATAGACCAGGGTTTGCAAAAACCTTTTGCAAAAGGGGGGGAGGGGGGGGGGGTCAAACGAGGGGTCGTCACATCACTATTTTTGGTTCCTACTACACAGGGTATCCTAGTGTGGGTCCAGAAGAAATGTACATGCCTGTATATGAGCTTAAAAATCTACCGAGTTGTTAAGTAAGATTTAAGCTGTGTTTTGATATAATGGATCTCATTGTTGTGAATCTGAAATAAATATATTGGATTCGAATTTGAATTGTTTCAAAGTAGATCACACATTCCTCTGTCTCATACGCTTAGGAAATTATACTTTCTTACTGTTTCCGCTTTCAAGTAACAATAAACTTGTGAAATGTATCAAAGGGAACAAACCCTGACGTGAAGAACTTACACTGAAGCAGATGTTTATAGGATCAGATCGTTATAAATAACTTTGAGGTAAAGGTATAGAGCCTCTAGAGTAATAAATGGGTTAACTTAAAGAAAGATACGTAACATGTTATTATATGTGTACGGTCACACCACAAAATATTGTATTCAGTCAGCAACCTCGTTTCAAGTCACCAGGTATGTTTCTTTTCTTGTACGATAATTAACTATTACTTAGTGGACTCTTAAACCATGTATATAACTAACAACATTAATAAAGAGTCATCCAGAAATAATCTTGGTTTAAATCATAACTTCAAAAACTTCTGCGGCTATCTGCATAATGCTGTACTATCACGCCCCAATAGGTCAGTGAATTGAATTGTACCCTATACATATAAGTAAACATTTTATCATCAGAACCAAACTGATATGGAATACTAACACAACATGAATCATTTAATATTGAGTAGTTGATAAGTTGATGTATCTTTTAAAATATCTGTGAGCAATAAAGAATATGAATTATGCAATAATAATAGCAGATTATACACCAAGGAGGTAAAGCCCAGTTTTATGCCACGGGCACAATATTGATTCCGAACGTAACGAAGAGCTCCAGATTTAACTCCCTAAGGTAACGAGGGTGTTATGAGTCAATTCCTAAGTAAAGCGAGGGAATCAAGACTGAGTCCTGAGTGCCGTGAGGGGATCAAGTGGGCCAAGACAAAAGTAGTAGCTTTATCCCCGAGGAACATTTAAGACGGAGTTTTTTGTCTTTTTCGAGACAATAAAAAACAAAGCTATTAAAAACGGCATTTTATAAGAAATCTAAATTGATTTTTGTTACATTAGCCCAGTTGTAAAAAGATAATAGAATTTTATCTTATTTTTTTTTTTAATCTTTGCAGTTTTACTACGTATATTTCAGCGTCTTGAAACACAGCTATTTCGCGGCATTTAGCTAGCTGTGGCCGGCGATTTTCGAATAAGTTCAATTGTCAATTAAATTCGGGGCGGGGCGCCGACCCCGCTGGCGGGGGACAAACACTATAAGCATAGTTCTATTTCACAAAATTATACTTTAAGGACATAACAATGGGAAGTTGAATTATGATAAGTTAAAACCACATTATTAACAAGCGGGTATAATAACATTCCGTACAACATAATGACCCAGCTAAAGCCAAGGGATATAATGACTTGCTTTACGTAAGTTTGAAGATGATATATAATTTGGCATTGTCGAGCAGGTGATGTCGAAAGTACTTACTTACTTCTTATCCTAAGTAATTCTTCCTGATGTTTCTTATCACCTCAGATATAGCGACACTCAACGCGGATCTTAAGGGTATAAGAAGTTGGGCTTCATCCTTCGGACTCCTGGTCAACCCGAGCAAGTCAACCCCAGGCCATGATTATTATTTTTATTTATTTATTTACTTGTATAGGTAATTTGTATAAGTATTATAGGTAACAGACATTCTCTTAACTTGATGCAGCAAAAGCCCATTTAACCTGTCACTTTTAATGGGTATATAGCCATAAAGCTAAAAACCTGGGTCTTATCATCGATATCAGCTGTCCTGGTCATCGTATGTTAATGAGGTCAGTCGCCGAGTAATTTGCTACTTTTCACTCTCTCAGGAGATTTCAGTACCTATTGCTTTAACAGACCAAAAATGCTCCTTCTACCGGTCAGTGCTAGCGAAGAACTACTGAACAAACTAGATCGATTTCAAAACCTCGGGATTCGGTTCATCTTCGGGCTGTGCATTTGCGCAGCCCGAAGCAACGACCATATATCAGAACATTGCAAGGAGTTAAAGTGGCTGCCGATCCTTCTTTCAATTTCCTCTACAACATTTAACGGAATCCACGCTATCCAACCTATCTGCGAGACCCAGCAGACCTCGGAGAACTCAAGCAGTTTCCATGCTCACAACTCCACAGCATAACACCACGTCCTATGAACACGGGTTTAGAATTGTGGAATGCACTCTCCTGTACCATCAAGGACAGTCCTACTTTGAATATATTTAAAAGTAGTGTGAAGAAGCATTAACTTCTCTTTAGAATTAAAGGTAGTCTACATATAATCTAGACGCGGTTCTTAGGTGGAGTGTGAACAACAAACTCCTATTTAATAATGCCAAGTGTTATGTTATGTCATTTACGCGCTCTTCTCAGCCTATAAGCGCGACGTATGCACTCGGTACGGAGTCTTTGACTCGAGTGTATTCGATTAAGGACCTCGGTGTTACGTTCGACCCCAAACTTACATTCCATGAGCACATGAGGGACAAAATAAAAGGGACAACCCTATATACTCCAAGCCCCAATCTAAAATGGAAACGCCTCAAGCCAAGTCCTTTGTGATTTCAGCGAACGAAAAGACTCAGCGGTCGTGCGTCGTGTGCCAAGGGAAGCATCGTATCTTCGATTGCAAGGTTTTCAACAGCCTGTCAACTGAAGAAAAATGGGCTCAGGCGGCGAGGCTCAAGCTCTGCTTTAACTGCTTGCGCTGAGACCACGACAGCACTCGCTGTCGCCTGGGAGGGTGTCGCATATGTAAGAGGCGCCACAATACAGTCTTGCACAAACGCGACACTGACACACCCACACCTTCTACTCCTCTCGGCCCCTCTGACAGTCATAATAGTGGGGAGGGGGAGGCTTCTTCTTCAATCGTCATGTCGGCGGTATCTACTTCTGAAGTTTTATTGTCTACAGCCTTAATTAACATTGTTAATCCAAGCAACAATAAATTAGAAACTATCAGGGCTCTCTTAGACAGTGGGAGTCAGTCTTCTATCATGACTACCGACTTAAAGCAACGTCGTCATCTGACTTCTCGGCATTCCAGTGCCGCACGCATCCTGGGCATAGGTGACACACCTCTTAACATCATTCCAGAACGCTGCACTGCTCTTGTGAAGTCTACATTCGTTCGGCAGAGTACATTCGTTCGCGACCATGAATTCCTACTACAGCCTCGTATAACTGAATCACTTCCTAAGAATTACATATCTGTGACCCATCTTAACATACCAACATCTATTAAATTAGCAGACCCTACGTTCAATCAACCATCCCAAGTTGATATTCTTTAGCCAAGGAATGCTTTAAAAGATTGGGGTTCGTGATACGAAATAGTAAGGATTTCCGGAATCTGGGTGTGGTCCACCTTCTATACACGGCCCTAGTGAGAACCAAACTTGAATCTAGCTCAGTTGTTTGGAATCCGCACGAAAGCTCTTACATACTTTTGCTCGAGAAGGTACACAAAGCTTTCCTACGATACCTTTATAAGAGGAAATTTGGATACTATCCTTACCTTTATCCATCCGCTTTCATATTGGGTATGCTCGGATACAACTCCCTAGAGGTTAGACATAATACCGAGCAGCTTCTGATTGTGTATCGATTGTTGCGAGGCGACAGTGACTGTCTCGCGCTTGTCGGTGCCGTATGCGCGCTATTCGTGCCCGACAAATATCTACACGCGCGCAGGCACCAGCGGCTATTAGCGTGCGGCGCGCATCGCGAGGTGGCGCGCCAGCAGTTTCCGCTGGTGAGGGCGCGGGACAGTCTCAACGCTCTGTTGGCTGCAGCACCACTAACTGATCTGTTTGGTGATGCATGGAGGCATATTGTGCGAGAATGTGGAAGGTTCTGCGAGGAGAATGTATGACAGGGTTGTGTTATATAATTAAGGTATAATTCCAAATGACTGCAATGACATTTTTATCATTGAATTTACATGACATTTATTGAACTGACATGTAAAATACTATAATTAATTATGATTTAAATGGAAGTGTATAAATGTTATTTGTATATTTGTATATGTACAATGAATTGGACATTGTCTGTAATGTTGTGCATTTAACTGTATTAATAAATAATAAAAATAAAGTATTTATTAGTAAATAATATGGTAGCAGTATATTATAAGTATTTAGTTTAATATTATAGTTTGTATATAATTTATTTTATCTAGAAACGTATCATAAACCCTCTTTACTGCGTCCTAGAACCACACGTTACGACCAGCATAATGATAAACTTCTTGCTAAAGACTCATTTATTATCTGAATATTTTTTTGTGAAGTTTTTCTGTGAAGTTTGTACTACTGAACAAGCTAAACAACTGCAGAGCAATGATCAATGCCACAATGCCGGTCGAACATGCGGTTCCTGAACACATCAAAGAGAGCTTATGATGTGTGTGTAGATAATTTAGTGTATGTAACTGTTCATAATTGGGCATTCAATCTCTCGAGTGATATGTTTATGTCACTCGCTTTTTGCTCGTTGCATAAACCCACTCTCGAGTATGAATGCCCTCAATTATGTAGCAGTCACAAAAACTACTATTATTTATTAATATGTATGTAAGCACTCTTTTATTTTGTAATGTTGTTGTTAACATAGGTCTACCCCTGCTCAGGAAATAACCATTCCCATCTTATCCTGGTTTGCTGGAAGAGATCTGCTATTAGGGATAAGCTCGCCTTTACACACGATTTTCATGTATCTCTTGTTTTTTATATGATTTGTGTGCAATAAAGAAGTCATGAAATTATTATACCTACCTAATTATTTATGTGGCACCTGTTTTAAAAAAAACTGAACCAACCTGCTGGTATGCATCCCACAGTAATCCCACTACAGTTATACTGAATTCAGAAAATTCTTAATATTTCTACATAAATAACACCCTATAAAAGAAAGTCAGCCCTTTGTCAAAAAACGTGTTTAGTTAAGATTTATGCTTCAACGCTCTGAGGGCCCTTAAATGAAACGTTCAGTAATGATGAAATAAGGGCCCATTTATAATAATTTTCCAAGAAAAAATAGGGGTTTGGAGCCACTTAGGGTTACCACGTACCTATGTGTTAGGTATTATAAAATGTTTTATTTTTTATGAGTGTGTCAGTGTGCGAGGTAATCCTAACCATATTATAGAAACTACTGTTACATTCCTTGCAGGCTTGTTTATCGGTCAGAGTTCAGTATTCTCTAAAGCATTTTTTTAGGGATTTTGTTAATGATAACACAAAACCATGGTACTTACTTACTGATTGATAGATTGAACGAACTCTACAAGTTGTTCGATTATTCGATACCTATATTGTGAGATACACCATCGAAAATAAAAATAATAAATTATTATATATAAATACAATAAATAATAATAATAAAAAAGGATGTCTGAACTCTGTTTCGAACCTAGCTCTAACTTATTTGTCCCCCTTCAGTTTATTAAATCTCGTATAGTTAATTATTTGTTAATATTTGTGTCAAACAATTCAAGGAAGGTTTTTAATAAATTTGAACGCTCAGTTTCATACTATATATTTAAAAACGTCGCTGTTATAAAATTAAAAATTAATTAAGTTTTCTCATTAATGACCTCACTGCATCAAAATAAGATATTTGTTTTAGCTATTCCACGTAACTATTCAAGCTATAAAATTCTTATCATCTATCAAACGACAGTCAAAGAGTTACCCGAAGTAGTGATTTTTTCGTAATTCATATTTTTATGACAAATTTATGAAAACAATGATAAAGTTAAAAACAAAAATTACTCGAAGCCCATTAATTTTCGTAAAAGGTGATATGGGGTTTATTTTGAAATGGGCTCTCCTTTAACCCCCCACAATATTTGTATCGAACAACAAGTCACCCTGCAGGTATTAGCCTATATTTTTATTTTTTTATTTATTTATTTATATAAGGCACATCAACAATACAAACACGAACACAGAAAGACAATATTACAAAAAAAAACCATACAAGAGTTTGCATCAATTATAGATGCGCACAGCATTGTCAACAATCAAATCATTTTAAAAACTACAGTGGTAAAATTCAAATTAATTGTTTTAAAAATATACAATAAAAGACATAAGTTATGTTATAAAACACTACATAAACAAGAAATGGTTACACAGAAAATTTAAACAAACATATTCACAGAAAATTTAAATAAAATATTTAAACAAAAGTAGATAATGTAAAAAAAAACGCGACTATGTGCGTTGGCCAACGATAAGCTTGCGCTTGAAACACCCTATGCTGTTACAGAAGATACCTAGATTGTAAGGTATCCATATTTCATAATAAGTGGAAAGCATCCTCGTTAGAGGTGCGTGTTCGCCCAGGTTAGTTCTGAATCTAGGTATTTTAAAAGTGTCCAGACACACTCGCCGCGCGTTAATGCGGGGTACAGAAAGTTCTACCCTTTCTAGCACGTCTTGACATTGGACTTGGCCATTTAATATATTGTGTAGAAAGGATAGGTCAAGCATCCGCCTGCGATCAGATAAGGAAATAATTTTAAAAAAGGAGAGCCTTTGCTCATAGCTGTCCTTATGACTGATCCCAGACGAGATGAAAGCAAGGTGCCTTGTAAATGATCTCTGGATGGTTTCTAATCGCTCTGTGTGAACGTTATATACTGGATTCCAAATAACACTGGCAAATTCCAGAATGCTGCGCACGAGAGCGTTAAATAGGCAGAGTTTAGAACTGATTTTCTTGAACTCCTTCGTGGCGCGCTTCAGAAACCCCAGCATTTTAGCAGCTCTGCTAACTAAGCTATCGTAATGCGGAACGAAAGTAAGCTTGGAATCCAGAATAACACCGAGATCGCGAATCTGATCGACTTCCTCGTCATCATTAGCACCTTTCTTGTAGACCGGTACAATAAGCGCTCTTTTCCACTCGGAGGTAAAGATACCACAATGAAGAGATGTGTTAAATATCAGTGTTAGCGGATACGATAATACGTTTGCACATCTCTTCAGAAAAATAGGGGGTATCCCATTAGGCCCAGCACCTTTGTTTTGGTTTAAGTGTTTAAGCGCTTTGAGAATAGCGTTTTCGCTTAGAACAATGCTGCTTATTAGCCTGGACTGAGGATTCCTGCAAACGGTTGACCCTTCATCATAGAAAGATGACGTGGTGCCATCATCTCGGCTAAACGTAGACCTAAACTGGGACGCAAAAAGATTGGCTACACCAGTACCGGAATCAGCAGAGTGATTCCCGTGATGCATGATTGAAGGCAGCGTATTTGTACCAGATCTTTTGTTTTTTACGTAAGACCAGAAAGCTTTCGGATTATGTTTAAGACTACATTCCACATTACTGATATATTCTCTGTAACGTAAGTAAAAAAGCTTGTCACAACGCTTACGTAGGAGTTCATATTCTAACTTGTCTCTGGGATTTTGGAACCTCCGCGCACGCACTCTTAATTTATCCTTTTCACGGAGAAGCTTAATCAGATCTGTGCTGAACCAGGGGGGATAGGTTTGCTTTCGGGGTTTTCTCCTTGGGACGTACAGTTCAATGATGTTGTTTAATTTCTCATAGAAAATGCTTACATACGAGTCAACAACGCTACACTCTGTAAAACAATGCAGCCAATCTACAGTTCTAAGACTTATTAGAATTTTTTCATAGTCGGCTTTAAAGAAGTTGTAGTCCGTCCTAGGAATTGGCGGCAAATTATTTTCTTTTTCACACTCAAAATGGGTGTAGATAGTTAATGGGGGGTGGTAGGGGTCCAACTTACTGATTATATGGTCCGGTTTAGTGACTTCGCAAGAGGAACTGCTGAGAACTAGGTCTAAGATCTTATCTTGATGGTTTTTTATCGCGTTAAATTGGTGCACTCCTGTTAGAGACATAAAATCAACCAGAGCGTGGCCTAATCTATTTTGATACTTATGCGGTATTAATCCCTCGCTTAGTACACCTTTATCCACGGACCAGGATATAAAACTCATGTTGAAGTCACCCACCACCATATAATCATCTAGATCTCCCATTATATCCATAGTATTTTCAAGGTAGGTGTTAATCTCAGATATTTTAGGTGGCGGCGATAGGTACACTGTACCGATGCCAATATGTTTAGGAAACCTACCATCCATTAAACTCACCACAACCCATAAATCCTCACAACTGCTTTCCCAATTTTTCATACGTATGGAGTTTATAGATTTTTTTACGGCAATCAAGACCCCGCCGCCATCAAGCTTATTCGTAGTGCCACCTTCATCGCGATCACTTCGATAAATTTGATACCTTTGATCAATAAATTCACAATTATTAATTTCACTATTGAGCCAGGTTTCTGTCAGAATTATTATATCATAATTATGCTGTAGGATGGTCTTGTAAATATGTGTGTTTTAGATCGCATTCCCCTAATATTCTGATAGTATACAGAAGCGAATATGTACAGAGAAATTAATCAACACTGTTATTAAGGCTAAACAATAGAAGCTAAACTAACTTATTTAGAAATTCTAGACTGCTTATCACAACAGCAGGTAAGTTTTCAGCTTTTCGCATATATATTTTGCCGTTTCTTACCCAAACAAACTTGTAGCCAATTTCTTTGGACTTAATCCGAGCAGCGGCGTGGAGAGATCTTCTTTCTGGAGTTAGGTGTTCACCCAGGAAGATAGCTGACTTTTCTCCACCTAACCCAATCAGGCTGCTATTTAGTTTCTCGTCCTTATGATCACGATTGTATTTGGATACTGCTGCTAGGAGATCGTCACGACACCGGGGACTGCGTAGCTTAGCGATGACCGTTCTGGGTCGATTGCTCTTGGAATCCGTCTTAGCGACACGAAAGCACGATAAAATGTCCTATAGAAGGTCTTTACTAGTAGTACAGAGTAGTAAAGATGAGTATTTCGAGAAGAAGGATGAGTCCATCGAAGATGTGTTATGTGAATATCTGATGTCAGTACATAAATTATTATAAAATGAACGCGTAATATTATTTATCTACACACGTATCATAAACCCTCTTTACTGCGTTCAAAAACCGCACGTTACGATCAGCATTATGTAAAACTACTTGGTAAAAACTCGTTTCGTATCTGGAAAACTACACATTATGGTCATTATGTGTAGTTTTTCTACATATAATGACATTCAAATTTCGAACGCCGACGCCCACCCGCGTGCTGTCCCTAGTTTGTCTGTGAAGTTGGTACTGACATTCAAATTTCGAACGCCGACGCCCGTCTGCGTGAAGTTGGTACTAAAGAACAAGCTAAACAATTGCAGAACCACAATGCCGGTCAAACATGCGGTTCCTGTACACATCAAAGAGAGCTTATGATATGTGTGTAGATAAACTAGTGTATGTAACTGTACATAATTAGGCATTATGCAGCAGTCACATAAACTACTATTAATTATGGAAAACTTAACATAGTGTGATGTATAATATACATCGGTTTTGTTTCAGACCAAGCTTTTATTCTTACGAGACGACCGGTTTAGCGTAGCGGGTACAGGTGCCACCATTTAACTCTAGCGCTGACCTAAATGAGAGAGAGAGGGAAATATTGAAATAATGAGCGCAATAGAGAGGCACTGCCAAGGTCAGCGCTAGAGTTTCGTGCCGCTACTTGTAGTGACCCTGCCTTTGAAGCTGATGGTCCTGGGTTTGAATCCCGGTAAAGAGATCTAAAAATCAATCTATGGGAGTGTCTACGCCCTTCTTCTCCCACAGTGGTCCAATGTAGAGAAGTGGCAAAAAATTACGATTGCTAAGTATATGTAAATATATCTACAGTAATATAGACATTTGGAATTTGGTCAAGGCAAATATTTGTGTGGTGTGATGAGCATGAATATTTGTTTCTTAGTCTTGGATGTTTTCTATGTTTTTACACAAGTATTTATCTCTAATAAATATATGGTCGTCTAGAACTCATACCATAACACAAGCCTTGTTGAGCTTACTATGGGCCTAGTTCGATTTGTGTAAAATTGTCCTCTAATATTTATTTATTTATTATTATTTATTTTATAATATATCGCCAGAGTGCGTGACCATGAAAAATATTAAGAAGAAATAAAAATATTCAATACAACAATAAAAATACCATTTTAGCAATAATATCTAACCCCGTCAAATTGTTACGAAGCACTTCGCAGGATATTACTATTGGATAAAATTTGCAAGATTGATAACCCTAATGAGTGAGGAGGGAAAGGGCTCTTAGGAACGTAACTTGGTGAGAAATTTAGAGTAATTATTGTAGCTAATTAAAAGGAATTAAAAAGGATTTTGATGGACAGTCCATAAATTATGTAGTATTAATTAGGTACATATTCAAGATCAAAAACATTTTTACTATTTCTTTTCAAAGGATTTTATAGTTCCTTTGTTGCTTAATATCTTTTTCACTCCACTGCTTGAAAATGTGGCAAAAGATGGTCAGTAATGGGGCCGCAAAACAATGAATAGTTAACCAGGACAAAATAAACATTTCTGAACAGTATGAACAGGCCAGAAAATACATTGTTGGCTTATTGGTTATGGTTCTATCACATGTCAAAAGATGGCGCTTCATGCCGTGTCAGTTTATACCGACATAGTGCGCGTCATGTCGTTGCGTCGGTAAAAGCGTGCATATGGAGTTTTATAATAATTAAGTTCGCTCATCTGAGGGCGATCTACACCAGGCGGAATTCCAAACCTAATTGATCTTAAAGTTAATTTTCTGTAAATAATTTTATTTCCTCGCAGTAGTCATAAAAAGCATTATGCAAACTCTCGGCCAAAAATGCAAGAGATGGATTCGTTTCAAAGTCACTTACTTGTTCATCCATTGCTCAATTTCAAATCCTACCTCTACAACAATGAGCTATTGAAAAGGAGGACCATTCTGAAATGCAATAAGTAAAAAGAAAAAAAGGAAAATAATTAGTTTCTCGACAGAAAATACACGAGACCATAATTTTAGACAAAACGAGAGAAAACAGGGCTAAAACAGGACGCCCCTAAACAATTCGGCATGAAAAAAGAGCATCAAACTGAGAAAACCATTTCGAGATAATTGTGTTCTTAAATAAATGGCATAATTTCCATCAAAAAATATTACAGGATTCCTGAAATTTCCGCAAAAAGCAAAATGCCCTTCATTTATCCTCTACAGCGTAGTTTACTCAAATCTCAGACGAAGGAAACTCTTTGGCTTAAAATTCCTTCACTGTTAACTTCGCTGCAGTAAAACTGTCAACTGTCAATAGTTTTCCCATTTTTCATAATTCAGTTGTCAGTCAGAACGAAAACAAATATTGACATTATAGTTTTGATCTGGAACTGGATCAATGTGGTCAAATGTAGAGAAGAGGCAACAACTTATGTTTGCTAAGTATATGTAAATATCTATATTAATACATACATTTGACTTTGACTTTGACCATATCACTAAGCTTCCACTGTCCGTCTATCCGTCTGTCCATCTGCCCGTCTATCGGTCTGTTCGTCCGTCCGGCAGCGGGCTTTATCTTATGAGCCGTAATAGGTAGGGAGTTGAAATTTTCACAGAATGTGTATTTCTGTTGCCGCTACAGCAACAAATATTGAACAACACGAGATTTATATTAAATGGGTTCCCCATACAAGAGACTTGTTGCAATATCCCTAATCTAGTTCATCACATAACTCGCTGTTAATAATTTTCTAATTATTTATTCCTGCCATATTATTTCGAGTAATACCGAAATATTTGTATTTCTTAAACGCTACCAATCTTTAAAAGAGATCTAAAAATCTATATGGGGGGTATCTTCGCCCCTCCTCCCCCCAGTGGTCCAATATAGAGAAGATGCAAAAAATGACGTTTACTAAGTATATACAGTAAAAAAAATATTTGACTTTGACATGCCCCTGCAAATTATCAAATCATCGCCATTCAAATATAGAAGGTTTTTTTACATCGTCCATTAATCGTTTCGGTGGCGTAATTGGTTTAAGGTTGCACAGTGGGACGGATGTTGAAATTGCAGGCTTACTTTTTTTTTGTAACATATAATTATTTAATTTATGAATTTCTCTCTTATCTATTCAATATTTTGCGAAATCCCCACTACCCCACATATCTTCGAGAACGTTTTGAGTTTCTTTTCCCCAGGGATAGTAATCGGAGATCCCACACGGTGTCTCTCCTTTCAACTCCTCGGCATAACACTGCCGCCTACAAACACTCTTTTAGGTTAAGGGCAATCCGACTGTGGAACGCACTTCCCTGCACTATTATGGATAGTCCCTCAATTTTCACTTTTAAGAAAAGATTGAAAGCGTATTTCCTTTCTCTTCCGTAATCGGTATCATATTTATGTAAGTATATGTATGATATTTTGTAGTTTATATATGTGCATGTTATCTAGTGTATTTTATATAGTTGAGATATATATATATTTTATTAGGTATATTTTATTTATATTTTAAAAGTAATTTTCGTACGTATGTATATAGTTTTATGGCTCACTAGGACTGTCCTTTTTCATAAACACTCTTGTCTTGCCTAGTTTTTCTGGAAGAAATCTCTTTTTAGAGATAAGCTCGCCTTTGCCTACAAAATTTATTTTAACTGTCTGTTTATCTATGTTTTCTGTGCAATAAAGAATATGAATATGAAATCGATAGCCTTATTAAGTCATATATTTTCAGAGCACTTTATGTTTTAATGTTATAATTTGCGAGATTTTTTTTTTAATGAAAATAATGTATGGAGCGATATCTAATTCACTCTATAGGTACCAAGCCTTAAGAGTGCCCAAGCTGGTTTTTTGTAGGCTTAATCTACAGGTGTTTGTGTACAACACCACATATATATTTGTTGCAGGATGAAGAACCTAGCATCAATGTAGATGAAAACTTTACAGATGAAAATACCAGAAACGAAGAACAACAGTGTTCAAATGATCAACAGGGTTCTACAACAAGGCCGATATTAAATAGAAGAAGGCAGAATAATCCACCAGAACTAAATCAAGCTAAAAAAAGAATGGACGAAGCGTATAGTTTTATGCAGCATCGTTCCCAGCGGCTAAATTATGAAGATGACGAATGCTCTGCCTTTGGAGTATTTGTAGCTAGAAAGCTCCGAAAGCTTGCAGAAGAACGCCGAGACATTATGATGGCAAAAATACATCAGACATTCATAGATGAACACAGTTACAACTTCAACTTGTCGAATCGCCCAGTCGCCAGCCCTTCCAGTCGCCCAAATTCTGCTGCAACAATGTATACACCATCACCACCGCAAATAAACATCGCATCTCCGCCAACGTATGCATTTCCTACTTTTTGGTTTGGTATGGACTTCCCGGATCTCTGGGTTAATGAAGCTGAACTTAGATACTTTTTGTAATATTTTGATTATTTTGAACTCTAAGCAATAAAAATACTTATATTTTTACGTAGGTAGGTATGTTTTAATTTTATGTTAACCTAACGAATAATCAACATGACTATTACAAAAGGTGACACATGTTTCTTGTTCGTAATAGTGTAAGCGTAGGTTCGAAAGACAAAAGGAGGTTATGCTGTCCTCATTTGACGGATATCTGCTTACTTTTCTAGAATGTCCTTCTCTATATTTTCCAAACTCTGTCTCGCTTCTGAAGCTTGTTCAGAAAGTTTTCCGATGGGCACTAACTAAAAATGTTCAATTATGTCTAATCCATGAATAAGTATCATATGGGCGCTAGCTGTCATATTATAGGTACCACGGGTCTAGTTTTACAAACAAGGCTGACGTTTTTCAGCAAAACTGAGAAAAAATAAGCAACATCTACATGATCTCCACATGTTTGCAGTATAAGATGGAACCGTTTGATTAAATCTTCTTGAATGCCTGTAATACCTGCAGTTATTTTACTATCTCCAAAAAACTTTCTACCTGTGTTGTCATCATTTGTGGTTCCAGCACCCTGATTAAAGATGTAAATCTGAAGTTGCAGTATTATTAATACACACCTATGTTAAGTAAATATTCCATACATCTGATCCATGCATGTAAAGACGAAATTCCGTACTTATTCGTTTTTTATCTACTGGTCTCCTGTAAATTACGCTTAGATTGTTCATTTTTGAAAAATGTTCGTTTCATATATTACAGGAAACACGCGAATTGTCAGAAATAAATGAAAAAAATTGGCATCTATCATTGTCAAGAGCATAATAGATACTCGTGATTAATAGATACGTCTCCTAATTTTGTGGATTACAGGACTTGAATTTGATCTTCAACTAATTTTATCTACACACGTATCATAAAACCTCTTTACTGCGTTCAAAAACCGCACGTTACGATCAGCATTATGTTAAACTACTTGGTAAAAATTCGTTTCGTATCTGGTAAACTACACATAATGGTCATTATGTGTAGTTTTTCTACATATAATGACATTCAAATTTCGAACGCCGACGCCCACCCGCGTGCCGTCCCGAGTTTGTCTGTGAAGTTGGTACTGACATTTAAATTTCGAACGCCGACGCCCGTCTGCGTGAAGTTAGTACTAAAGAACAAGCTAAACAATTGCAGAACCACAATGCCGGTCAAACATGCAGTTCCTGAACACATCAAAGAGAGCTTATGATATGTGTGTAGATAAACTAGTGTATGTAACTGTACATAATTAGGCATTAAAACTCTCGAGTGATATTATTAGCATTATGCAGCAGTCACATAAACTACTATTTTCTCTCGTTCTGCTGATTCTTTAGTTTTTTTCATGAAATTGACCATAATAGGTTAACAGTAAAATGTCCATCCAACCCATTTGCTTACATTTTTTACATTATCCTTTGTATTCAGTTCTAAATAATTCGCAATTATGAGTCTGGACACAGTTAAATAAAGCAAAGCTTTCAATTTTACCTGCGATTATAAAGGAGCTCATCGTGTACGTATTCTGTGTCAAGAGCTCAATATAGTATTGAACCAATATGACTACGACCACAAATACTTAAGCTATAAGGTAAAGAAAATTGAACAAGCACACATTACACATGCAGACTTACACACACATAGAGTCCTCAAGGACACAATCCCGAAGCCCGGAACAATGCCCTTCTATTTTAGTAGAGTCACTAAAACACGACAAACCCCTGAAGACTTAAATCCCAGTAACACCAAAGAACCTGTCAGTATGAAAGGGACCATCCCATTTTACTTCAAAAGGGTCGCATATAATAATACTAATAAACTTTTTCGAGACTCTACAAAAAAAATGTGATTCTAACCCCCCTACAATGAATAAATCCAATGATATGAAAAATATAGGAAACAAATTTATCTATACCACACTTAATATTCTACATCAAAATATAGACGGACTAGTTAGTAAACAACATATATTGACAATTAATTTAGATGACTTAAAAAATAAAAATGAAAATATTGACATTTTATGCATTACGGAACATAATATGATTGAAAGTGATAATCAATGTTTAAACATACCTAACTACATACTTGCATCTTCATTTTCAAGAAAAAATAGAGCCGGAGGTTCCTGTATCCTAGTCAATAACCATCTTAAATACAAAGTAGTGGACGAAGTTAACCAGAAAAGTATCCCGAATGTAGTCGAATGCAGTGCGATTAAATTATTGGCCCACGACACAATAATAATATGCATGTATAGAGTCCCCGTATACACAACCGCAAGCTACAATACATTCTTTAACACTGTGGAAGCAGTTCTTGACTTTGCAAAATTAAAATCAAAAAATGTAATTTTGTGTGGCGATTTTAATATAGACAGGCTAAAGAGAAGTAGAGCATCATTAAAATTTTACAACCTACTAGCATCATATAACTTAAAACTGTCTATCAATGAACCAACTCGAATTAGAAGTCAAACATGTATTGATAATATAGGGCACAATATAAAAGGATGCACATATGAAGTGGTTGAGTTAGCCATGTCGGACCATACGGCACAAATATTTCGTTTTCCAGTGAAGAAGACCTGTATTTTCCCCTTCTGGTTTACAATAAGAAGAGATATGTGCCAAGAAAACATTCATAGATTTCAGGAATGCTTATCAAGCTTAACATTTCACGATATACTCTCATGCCGCAACGCAAATGAAGCTTTCAACGCATTTCATGACCTGTTTAAAATGTTCTACGACCTTTGTTTTCCAGTAACCAGAATTAAAAATACAACGAGAAAACAACCAAAGTGGATATCACGAGGGATCAAACTTTGTTCAAAACGGAAACGCATGCTACTGTGGAAATATAGAACCAATCCATGCCTGGAAAATAAACAAACACTTAAATTATACTCAAAAAAATTGAACCAAATAATAAACTTAACACAAAAATCCCAAAATAATTACCAAATATTGACATCACTAAATAAATCCAAAATGACATGGCAAATAATAAATAATTCTATAAGAAATAATTATCCAAAAGAAGAAATAAATAAAATTATACATAGTAATAGAGAAATAACAGACCCCCAGGAAATAGCTGAATCTTTTAATGAATTTTATATTAACCAAGTATCCAACAATGGCAACACTTACAACGCAAATAAAAATCAAATGAGAATATGCAATTCAATGTTCTTGTCTCCAACAACTAATCGTGATATATTATTAATTATTAAGAGTTTGAAGAATACAAACAGCGTAGGCAACGATGATATCACAACGAAGGTTATAAAAGAAGTTGCTGTTGAAATAGCCCCAGTCATCACCCACATTACTAACCTCTGTATTGAAAATGGTACTTTCCCAGAGAGACTTAAAACCTCAATAATCAAACCAGTATTTAAAAAGGAAAATAAGGAAAACATGACATTCTACAGACCAATTGCCCTTATTCCTATATTTTCAAAGATATTTGAGAAAGTGATCTATAATCAACTTTATAACTACCTTGAAAATAATAATATTCTCGCTCCAGAACAAAAAGGTTTTATAAAGTGTCTATAAGCATGGACGACAGAGTACCAGTATCGGCATTGTACATGGACTTAACGAAGGCCTTTGATTTTGTCGATCACTCTACACTTCTAAACAAATTAGAATCATACGGAGTTAGAGGGAATATATTTAAACTTATAAAATCTTACTTAAGTGGTAGAAAACAAATGACTCAAATAAACAAAATTTGCCCTAACACTAAAGAGGATATAAAATACTATTCGAAGGCACTACCTGTGTCTTTTGGTGTACCACAGGGGAGTGTACTAGGCCCGCTACTCTTTCTTATATACATTAATGACCTCCCCAAAATAACAAAACATCCCATGTTCTTATTTGCTGATGACAGCACTGTTGTATTTAGACACGAAAATCTCGAAAATCATCAGATAAATATTAATAACGCACTAGGTTCTATAATAGAATGGCTAGGAAGAAACAACCTTAACATTAACTTAAGTAAAACAAAGCTGATGTCATTTGCTCTTCGAGGCGACCCGAAGTATAACCTAAATGTTAGACATTCTGGAAAAACCATAGACGAAGCAAAAGTCACCAATTTTCTAGGTCTGCAAATTGATAATAATCTTTCATGGAAAGAGCAAGTTTACAGCGTTTGCAAAAGATTGTCACAATGCTTTTATGCACTATACAGACTTTCAAAGGTCACAAACCAAAAGGCTGCTCTAGCTGCATACCACGCCTATGCAGGATCAATATTAAGATATGGTGTAATATTTTGGGGTAACTCAACAGATAAAGAAATAGCATTTAAAGCCCAGAAAAAGTGTGTTAGAGCTCTGTGCAAACTAAAACAAACAGATACGTGTAAGCCTCACTTCATTAAATTGAAAATTTTAACACTGCCTTGTCTTTACATTTTTGAAATAGTCAAATTTGTAAAAACAAATTTAGGGTTGTTTAGAAAAATGAATAGCATTCGATATGCCGACAAATTAGGCGTTGCAAAATGTAAGAGCTCCCTCACAAGAAGAAACATATTTGGAATGGCTCCGATAATATATAATGCCCTTCCGGATACAATAAGAAGGTTAGACAATATACAGGCATTGAAGAATGCTTTATTTAAATTATTGATCGACAAAGCATATTACAGTGTCACAGAGTTTTTACAGGACAAATGTAAAACATGCAATTGACATCTTATATGGACAACAACTACTATTACCTGTAATTTTATTATTTTGTAGGACTTGCTTAATCTAATTTGACATTTGTATTATTGTATAATTTGATATTCCATAAACATTATTTTCATTATTTTTTGCCTATTTTAAATTGACATACATCATCAATAGACATTATAATTGTAACTAAATAC
This sequence comes from Argyresthia goedartella, assembly GCA_949825045.1. Classification (NCBI taxonomy): domain Eukaryota; kingdom Metazoa; phylum Arthropoda; class Insecta; order Lepidoptera; family Argyresthiidae; genus Argyresthia; species Argyresthia goedartella. The sequence continues at coordinate 7,405,820 of OX463812.1, read as the reverse complement.
TGATCTCTCGATGTGGCTTTTCATATTTCTATTTTATAATTGTATTTTTCATAATATTTGCACATCCTTATAGGATAAAATATAGTTAAGTTCACAAATTGTACCTAACATCATAAGCAACTATATTTGCAAATAAATATCTTTGACTTTGACTTTGACTTTGACTTCTTCGTCAGTAACAGTTAAATATTCTGTTGAGGGATATGAATCCAGTTTTGCTTGTCAAACTTTGAAATATGAAAAATGCATTTCATTGTCTGACTATCTCAGAGTCATATATTACCACTTTGAAAGTTTAAGTGACACTAACAGACCAAGTACCTTTTCAGCTATTTTTTATTTTTATTTAATCTGGACTGAACTTTATGGATATCTTCAGGATGTTTATCAGGATGGTCCATAAATCTGCTTACTTCTTCATATTCCATATCTTCATGTTTCCTTATTGCACACAAAACTTATAAAAAAAACAATAGTTACATGGAAATAGTGTACAAAGGCGAGCTTATCTATAATAAGAGATCTCTTCCAGCAAACCACCAAAACAAAACCAAGTCTTCATTACTATTGTCCCTCAAAGTTTTTACTGTTGACGTTATTCTAGAGACAAAGAATTACTTACAGATTTAATTATTTTTCTTTGTCTTGAGCCCAGTTCTTCGAATGGTTTCCTCGGAGTAAATGAAGTGGAAGCTTAATATACACTAGGAGATAGATTTTCTATATTTTCAGATGGCTCACCGTCAATAACATCAACTTGTTCTTCTTCAGCAGCGAAGCAGCAGTCCATCTATTTTTCATGTTAGAAGTATACTTCCGGCAAAATCCCAATAGCAAGCCAAGCTCTTCTGTTTGATTTTCACAAAATTTTACACTATCCGAAACTGTTCTATTTTAAAAGCAAAAGGAATGATAGTTATCACAATTAGTGTTTTTTTTTTAATAAAGGCCATAACTGGATCCTCCTTCTAAGCTTACAATCATTCAATAATTTACTGTACAAGATCAACAATTTAGATATTTGGTAAATATCACAAAATGTGTTGTAGGCTTGCAGATTAGTTTAAAATGTATAAAATCAGGCTGAATCTTATCTCTTTTAGAAATGTTAGGACAGAATTTGCCGTATGTACTTTGAGATCAATTGAGGACACGTATATCTAGATAACGCGATACCTATTTGACTCATAGTGTATGAACGATCTCTGATAATATAATATTGTTTAGAAGTAATTGGCTTAATTGGCAGCACGAGTTTGATAAAACAAATCATAAAATTTAAATGTATTTAGTGATAATGGTCCATATTTCTGTATGGTACTGATTTCTGGACAATCCGAATGCTGGCCTTCCTTGGACATATAGCACGTATTCGAAACGTATATGTAAATGGAAGAATAATAAAAGGTTCAAGAACATAGGGAAGACCACATGCACGCTGGTGTATTCGCACGTAGAAATACCTGCAGCTTGGTCTACACTTCAAGGTAATATACGTAGCCTAAGACAGAACAAAATGGAAATCCTTGGTCATGCCCCGTCACAACAAATATGACAGTCACGATCAGATGTTATGAATATAATTAATAAATTGTGTCTATATCTATGTATATATCGTTCCTCAGCAACGAGTAAACGACTAGAAAGATGAAGTCATAATGCGTTTGCTCATTTATTAATAATCATAAAGTAAATTCAAATCTATCAGTGTAGTGGGTTATATTGCCAAAAGTACTTAATTCGGCATCTGCAGAACCGGGAAGTCCAGGGCCATGTTACATGTATGGTGTTGTACCTAACACCCGCAGATTTAGCTTGACAAAAATGGCTTGAGAACTTTAAGGGCGTGGTACTTATAGAGCAGATTAGATGTCACTCCATACATTTTTTTGTTTTTTTTTGCTAATTATAACATTTACCACAAAAAGTGCTCTGAGAACATACGATTGCCTTGACTAAGACTAAAGATTACCATAAATAAAATAATTATATGTAACATTAAACGTACATCCGCAATTTCGAAATCCGTCAGACTGTGCGTAAAATCCGTTATTTGTAGGGTAGGGGTGGTGCTAAGTTCGCAACCTTGTTTTTCTTTACTGTTTTATTATTTTTATTATTTAAGTTTTCTTGTACGATGGTACAGAACCCTTCGCGTAGGATTCTGACTTTTATAAAGTAATGAGATCACAAATTATAATTAAGACTTAGTTTATCCTAATATTAGAACGTGGCATTCATGCCTGGTGTAATAAATGGCTTTAAGGTCCACTCAGGGAGAAGAATAGGCCACCTAAAATTTTGAGAATTTCGGCAGCAATATGGTCAGTTTTATATAGTTTTATAATTAATAAAACTTGGGACCTGTGCTAAATATACATAAAAACTGAAAATTAACTACAATTAGTTCTTCATGTGAATGCGTTCATAGTGAAGAGTTATTTTTCACCGTCTTTTGCCCAATTTTCTGAATTGTTATGTTGTTATGAATGTTAAATAGTGACATGTGAGTTTGATGTGAGTGACATTAATTTTTTCATTTCGAAACAACCAGCCGCAAGTAGTCGTTCAAAGATTTTGATCAATCGACGTCACGAGGGGTGTTATTTAAAACATTATTAAAAATGAATTTACACAACTATTACTCGAAATATTGAAACAAAAAAAAAACAACTACAATTATTTAGCATCGTCCATTATTTGCCCACTAAATTTTTCTTAAAAAAGTTCATCGTTTTAAGTCTGGAAGGATTGACATTGAAATTGAAAAGACTTTATTAACACATTATTGACGACCTCTGTGGTGCTGCTGTTGTGACACTGCCTATCATGCGAGAGGGCCCGGGTTCGACCCCGGCTGGGGGTCGAACCCGGGCAAAAAAAACAGGTCTTGGATGTTTAAATGTTGGTGATTCGCGTCGCTGTTTCTGGTCCCCACGACACAGGGTATCCCAGTGTAGGGTCAGAAGCCATGTATGTGCCTGTATATAAATGTTTATGTTTTATGTTTATGTTTACATTATAAAAGCACAAACAATAATGAAATGAAATGAAATGAATATTACAGAGACATACTGCTAATAGGCACCGGCTCAGCAATGCTGAGCTGAGACGAATCTCAGCTTCAGCGCCAGTTTTCAGCCGGCCCCTTCACAGCATGGGAATACCACACAATATTTTTAAGTACCATTCTGGTTTTTATCACACAATAAATATATGTTTATTGTGTAATAAAATATATAAATTACGTACTAAATAAGAAAAACAAAATAAAAAAAGAAGAAAAAGACGGGAAATAATGTGACAAAAACCAAGAAAATTATTTGAAAAAATAATTAATAGCAAAATAATATTTTGCTATAGCACATACAGCCAATAACATTATTAGTAGGTATATACTAGAAAAATAATTTCGTAGGCTAAGGTAATTAATTATGTTATGTTAGCTGTTTATGTAGGCATTGCTCTTTGCACATAGAGTAAGTACTTCTTGAAAGATCTTTTGAAAGTATCGATATACTTAAGCAGCCTCAGCGGCGGCAGCAGATCATTCCAGATATTAGTGGAGGCAAATCGGAATCTTCCTAGGAATCCCTTGCTCCTGTTTTTGGGAATCGACAATTTATTCTCCTCCTTAGAGGATACCTTCGTTGTGGTTGTTTTTCTTAAATTTAAGCTTTTGGAATAAGTAATCGGGTCTTTTCGTGAAAATTATTTTATGTAATAGACATGCAACATGAGTAATTCGATAAGCTGACATCTTCAAAACTCCGTTTTTATATAAATAAGGGGTAACGTGTGCTTTCCTCCTGATGTAGCAAAACCGTGCGCAAGCATTTTGGACTCTTTGGGTCGCCCTTTCAGTTCTTTTGAATAAACGTGGCCCGTAACCGGTGGCACAAAAGTTGAACAGTGACAAAACCAGGGTCTCTGCTAGAGTTTCCCTGATTTTAACACAAAGGATTTTGCGTAGACCATACAAATCCTAAGTCTGTAGAAGGCCGCCTTAACTTTAGAGTTAATGTGCTCCTCAAATCACAGGTCTTCATCAAGCACTAGGCCTAAGTTTCTCGCCTTTGCTACACGCATAATCTTCTTAATATTTATCTGTATCTGAAGATTACTCATAGAACGCGGTTGCGCTGGCGTTTTGTTCCGAGAGTCAAATAATTGGTCTTAGACGGATTTAAGACTAGATTGTTGTTCTCGAACCACTTATGGACATTATCTAGGGCGTGGTTAATTGTATCTACAGCATCAAGGGTCGACTCAGGAAGGAAACTGAGATATAATTGAGTATCGTCTGCATATCAACGTATATAAACGGCAGCTCTTGATGCTCGACCTAATGTCGGCTGTATAAATAATGAAAAGAATCGGGCTAATTATACAACCCTGCGGTGCACCCATGGGTAGCCTCTTTACTTTTGAGTTTTTCTCAGCCCCATGTGGTCTGTTGAGACCACGTATTGTCGTCTATCAATGAGGAAAGACCGAAACAAGCTGCAAATCTTTTGCGTATTTATTTATTTATTTATTTATTTAGAAGACCAACAAATGATACACTTGTAACATACATCTAGACTTAAAATAGAATACTAGACAAAGTGTTCACTTAATTATAGGTACTTACAGCTATACATATAACGAGGAGACATTGAAAGAAAATATCTAAACTAAACTAAATTAAACTTTTTTACATAAGTTTAGGTAGATACTAATAACATTAGTAAACATTATAAATTGAAACAAAAAATTTAAAATTTTATGTATAAAAAAAACAAGTGAAAATTAAGTGGTGTTAATATGCTTTTTCAAGTTTTGTTTGAAGTACCTCAACGCATCGTGAAATATGTCAAATTCGCTTTTAGGTAGTGCATTATAGATTTGTTTCATTCTAAACAAGGGTGAGTTACTGCCAAGGTTGGACTTGCAAGGACGCTGCCTAAATAACTTGAATACGTTGGATCTGGGCAATCTATTGGGGACAGTTATTTCAATTCTACTTAATAGTTGAGGGCAGTTGATTCTGTTCCTAAGAAGACCATGCAAAAACGTAAGATCCAATAGTTTTCTCCTATTCGTGAGCGACATGATACCATAATGTTTTAATCGAGCCTCATATGAACTTAAATAACGAGCCCGTCCATCGCCATATGCAATGTGATAAAGACATTTTTTCTGCACTCTTTCGATTCGATCTTTGTGGACCTGATAAAAAGGGTACCAGACCTGAGAGCAATATTCCAGGTTGCATCTTACCAGAGCGTTAAAAAGAGCAATTTTACTTTGTGTATGTCTAAAGGGCTTTGAGTTTCTGAGCATGAACCCTAACATTTTAGAGGCTTTGGAAATAATAATATCTACGAGTTTAATAAAGGTTAGTTTGCTGTCAACATGAACTCCCAGATCCCGTATCAAATCAACTTTCTTTAAATCAGTGTCACCAACTCTGTACTGCGTTGGAATTACATTTTTGTTGCGAGTAAAATATATCTGATAGCACTTATCTGCATTAAGTTTCATTATATTATGAACACACCATTCATTCAGTCTATCAACGTCGTCCTGCAATTGCTGGGCCTCGTGAGTATTCGAAACTGTTTTGATAATCTTGAGATCGTCCGCAAACATAAAAGGTTCGGAATAGGCAAAACAATCGACAATGTTATTTATGAAAAGCAGGAAAAATAGTGGTCCAAGATGGGATCCCTGAGGAACTCCTGTTGTGCACTCAAATGTTGCGGACTGATCCCCATTAACAACTACGTGAGAGTATTGACTGTGTAAATATGACGAAGCCCACTTAAGAACAGATCCTGACATGCCAAATAGAGCAATTTTTTCCAAAAGTAAACTGTGGTCGACCTTGTCAAACGCCTTGCTGAAGTCCGTGTAGACTAAGTCTACCTGAGTTCGCGCATCCACGGACTCAGCAAGACAGTCAACAAAGGAAACAAGATTTGTATTAGTGGAACGTCCGCGCAGGAAGCCATGTTGTTTTTCAGATAGCTGGTGGTAAACAATATTGTTAAACTCTGGGTACACAAGAACCTCGAACAGCTTAGCAAAGACTGAAAGCAGTGCAATCGGTCTGAATTCTGTGATATCCTCGCTCACACCTTCTTTAGGTATCGGAATGATCTTTCCAATTTTCCAGTATGTTGGAAATATACCAGATTGAAGTGATTTGTTAAAAATCATAGTTAGTGGCTTTGACAGAGGTTCGGCACATAGTTTAATGAAGATAGGGGGAAGATCATCAGCACCCGCACCCTTATGCACATCAAGTCTTTTTAGTTTCTGATAAACCATAGACTCGCTTATATTCATTCTGCTTCTCTAAGCAGAATGAATATAAGCGTTCAAGTTGTTCCTGGTCTCTACCAGGAACAACTTGAACGTGAATCCATCAAGTTCATCATCAGTTACCCTGCAAACCGTTCCAGGCCCATATGCTGAGGAAAAATGTTTCGCGAAAAGATCGCAGATCTCCTGACTGCCGCATCCAATCTCAGAATTCAAGTGCATCGAAGACGGTAGATGACTTCTGTTCTGGCGTTTTTGCTTTAAGTATGCCCAAAAGTATTTGGGATCCTTACACAAACTCGACTCGACCCTTTCAATGTATTTTGAATAACACTCATTAGTTAAATTTTTGCACCTTTTACTCAACATATCTAAAGCCAATTTGTCCATAGGATTTTTGTATTTTTTCACCTTTATTCTTACTTTGTACTTTTCTTTGAGAAGTCTAATTAGACCGCACGAGAACCAAGGTGGGTGAGTTGTTTTGCGTTTACTGGTCAGGGGTACGTTTTTTTTAATAGTAATCCTTAGAATTTCATAAAATTTATCGACCATTTCGTTGACATTTGAACAATATTTGAAGCCTTAGGCCCAATTTACACTATTCAGATCGTTCAAAATAGCACAGTAGTCCGCCTTATAATAGTTTAATCTCTTTTGTGTAGTGGCCGGCAAGGTAGTCTCACTAGTAAGGCGAACTTCAAATTCTAAGGGGGGATGCTGAGGATCCACAGTGCTGAGGCTATCGTCAGATAAATTAACCAAAATTTTGCCAATATTGGAAAGAACAAGATCTAGGACTTTGTTATTATTGTTTGTAACACCGTTGAACTGATGTAAGTTGTGAAGAGCCATAAATTCTCTCAAACTAGTATACAAATGACCCTAGCCCGAAGGAATAAGGACAGAACTGTCATCGACGCCACTAGACCAATCGACACTGGATAGGTTAAAGTCACCCAGAATTAAACAATCGCATGAGTCAGAGGAGTCAAGAATAAGTGTACCAGCATTCTCTAGAAACTGTTCATAATCGTCGCGTTTTATAGGTGGGGAAACATAAACTACGCAGATACATATTTTTTTAGATACTTTTCCATCTTTGTGATCAAGAATAACCCATAGATCTTCAATACTGTTGCCGTTATGTTGACAAATTTTATACGAACTGAATTTGGTTTTAATGGCAATCAGTACTCCACCTCCTGTTTTTTTGGATCCGCGTCGGTCAATATCTCTATCACATCGATAAACGTTGTAACGATCATCAAACAATTCTCTATCCGTAACACCACCCTGAATCCATGACTCAGTTAGTACAATTATATCATAGTTATTGCATAAAACACTTTTAGAAAAGTTCAGGGTTTTAGTGTTTAAGCCTCTGACATTTTGGTAGTAACAATTTAACATACTGAATTCTGATGATATAAAATATAGACTCATGCTATAACAGTGACAACCTAAATCTAAATCATACTAAAAGATTCCTTATCCCTAATGTAGAATATTTTAGAAGATTCGGATTTTCGCATGAAGACACGACCTCCCTTGATCCAAACAAATTTGAATTGTTTTTCCTTCGCTGTCTGCCTGGCTAGTATATGCAGTTCTCGGTTGCGAGGAGACAGGTGTTCGGAAACAAAGATATCTTTTTTATCTCCCGCCAAACCAATATGTTTTGAACAGAGTTTGTCGGAGGAATTGGCGTTGTTAAATTTCTTCACCGCGGCGAGGAGAGTATCTCGTTGCAAGGGAGAGCTCAGCTTAACCACTATATTACGCGGGCGAGCACTATCAGGTTTGGACTTCGCGGTCCTAGTGCACAGCTGAATATCGTGTTCCTTCAGACTACATGAGACGATTTGGGCAAGTTGTTGAACTACTGAGACCAAATTCTCTGAACGATATTCAGGAACTCCCTGAATCTCAATGTTAGAAGCTCGAGCGTGCAGTTCCATTTCATCAACTTTGTTGCTCAGGTCTTTCAAGGAAGCGCGGAGCTCTTCATTGTCTTTCTGGATGGTACGTATTTCTTGTGTCTTTACAGATGCATCGGCGCGAAAATCTTCTTACTGTTGATTAATAAAATCCATAGATTCTCTCATCGAAGCAATCTCCGCTTTAATAGCGCCAAACTCAGTTTTAAGAAGCTTCCATTCGGTATTCATAGTCTGCTTGATCACCTCGGCGATATCATTACTCAAAAAACTGCGCAGCTCAGACTGGATGATATCTCTGATATCTTTCTGTGTCAGGGTTTCGTTTTCAGCTTCCCGGACATAAACAAGTGAGCTGTCATCCAATACTGTAGACCTTGATTTTGTGTTGACCCAGGAAGATGACGGCGGAGATTTAGCCTCATGATAAGAGCCTGGATTTGTCAGCATAGTAGTTAAAGAATGGAGTTTTATCCCGTTCATGATAGATGTTACTAAGTTTCTGAGGCTCTTGTAGTAATTCCAGTCGGAATCTGCTTTGTTTTTTTGGGCTTTATTTAAGGCTTTGTCCCTTAGCCTCATCATCAGCTGAGCATTACTCGTTATCCAGGGAACATTTTTTTTTGAACCGCATAGTGACTACAGAGGCGTGTTTGTCAAAAAGATCTTATATAAAGATAATAAAAATTTCTAAGGTTTTCGACATCAAGTCCACGTCTTTCAGTTCGTATGTAATATACCAGTCTATGGCATTGAGCTCTTCAGTAAACTTCTTGTCATCTATTTTAAGTAGTCTCCGAATTGTTGTATATTTTGGTTTAAAAGCCGGTTTTGCACATTAAACTCAGCTATGACTTCTCCGTGATCACTAAAAGATGGATTATGATATACTTTGACATTATATATAGCGATCCGGTTCGTTGTTAATAACCAGGTCCAGGAGAGTATAGCTAGTTTCGGCGATTCGTGTGGGCTCAGCAACTACCTGGCCAAGATTGCGATGTGACAGGAGCTGCAGTAGTTCCCGCGTGGGACCACATGCATTGTCTTGCAGTGACACCCAAGAGATCAACATTGAAATCTGATAATAAAAACACATAATTACAATAGGCGAAATAGTGAAGTGAATCATTCAGTGACTCTATAGCCTCACTAACACTTGGCCGACCCTTAGTACCCGGTCTGTAGACTACACCGAGCACCACGCGGGCGATGGAAACCGACAACTCCAACCACATCTGCTCCAGGGAAGACGCAGGATGCTGTTTTATTTTTGTTCAGATTCCTGTACCTATTAGAAATCCTGCGCCACCACCGGTTCTGTCACCACAAGGGATATGTTTCAGCTGGTAAACCGGTACTGAGGGTGTAAAACGCTTCTCACTGTCTCTCATGTTTGTTTCGTTAAGGGCAACAATGTCTGGTTCCACTTTCATTAGTGCGCACAGAGATCATCGTGACCCGTGTAGAAGGAGCGTTTATTTTGCAAACCTAGCCTTAAACAAGTCTTAAGTTTTTTACCCCTTGGGTACTAAGTATATTATCAACATTCCGTCCCATGTGCTAAGCTTTTTAAAACATTTATATTATAATAACGTACAACGACAGATCTTGTGATCTCGTAAATAGACATACAAATTACTTAGATTGTTAGCATATACACAGTAAAATGGTTAAAAATAAAGCTCTAATTCATAAAACATTATAATTTAAGGGTTTCAGATTTAATAATTGACAATACAAAATGAAAAACATGGGCTATATCTTAATCGACTTGCAGTTGATGACAGGCTTTACCTACTGCCGCGCGAGCAAATACTTTGCCATCACGGGTCCATATAAACTTCCACTGTTGCTGCTTCGCCGAGACGCCTGGATTACGCGGCAGTCAGCAGCTGGTTGCGAGAGTGCGTGGCGCGCGAGCTGCAGCACTAGGGGCCGCGGCCGCGCCGGTTTGCCCTCGGCGGCGGTGTGCACGGTTCCCACGCGCTCCGCCCACACGATGTCGCACTCCTGCACGCCGAGCTTGTTGGCCGCTGGTGTCGCCACATGCACGCCGTTCTCCCCGCTCAGCTACTTATAATACCTGCTACCTCCACGTCGTTGAGGAGCAGCTCTTGCTTGAGATCCTCCACTTGAAGCTCTAATTTGCTGGCGCACTGGCTAGGTTCTTGATTTTCCAGAGTGGCCACACGAGTATCCAGTGTTTCTATCGTTTGCTTACATTCATATAGCGTTTTATTGAGCATAGCCGTTTGTGGGTGGAAATTCACCATCTGATGTACGTAATGTGGTGTCACTGTTTCACTTGATATTTTGAACCACCCGCACTATAAGATATCAGCACTGCAATTGCACTTTATTCCACTGATTTCTAAGCACTATTGACACTTTTAGCGGGAAATAACGGTCGCACACTGTGAATATTGAGTTGTGTATGGTTCTATACTATAACTGATGCTTAAAACAAGTAAAAACTATTTTTGTTAGGTGGAGCGATACTAAAAACGTGTGCTCTGCGGTATGATCACGGACGACGATCCCAGACGGTATTACGTTTGAAAAACATATAGGGCCTTACCACAAAAAAATAAACTATAGTTCAACACTTGTTTAAAAACAAAAACGTATGGGTTTTGACGTTTGTTTTGAGGTTAAACGCTGTTTAATATTTTTTGTGGTAAGATGGATAATATCTAATCTAAAATATGACATGAATGAATGGCAGACATCATCGCCATAGCTGATATTCAGTGTAGATATTGTGGTAAAGAAGAGGCCTGTACCCAGCAGTGGGTGGGTTTGGGCTGATTGATAGGGAAAATCTCACCCAATACTTTTGATAAATGGTAAAAAAGGTTAAAATTTTGGGCTGATTGATAGGGAAGGGAATATCTCACCCAATATTTTTCCCTATTTGATGTTGACAACTAAGCGAACTGTTTGTCTAACTCTAGGTTTAAGGTTTAAGGTTTAATGACCTTTATTATCACTCAAGACACAGGTCACTTACGTAATAACATAGTTAAAAATACATTTTAATGTCCATCGTCGACATAATTCTAATACAGTACAATACGTGGTGACAGCCAGAACAGTTCAGGTAGGTACGTCAAAATAAGTTATCGACGTGCTATAGGTATGGTATAGGTAAGTTTAAGCTAATTAATGGATGTATGGTTACATTCCAACCTGTCCCTTCGGACAAAGATCAATGGAAAACTCATTCATGATAATTATACGAAATTCTGGTAAAAATTACAGTTAAAATTGTAAGTAAGTAGGTAAACAGATTCGGAAAAGTAGTAATCAACGCAGTATACGTTATTTAAATGTTTAGCCATGGTATTTTTATTCCGATGAAATATGTTGAGTTAATAGTCTGTTGAATGCATACATTGATTTCGCGTTTCTTATAGATGAGGGTAGTTGGTTGTAAAGCCGCGCTCCGTCAGTAGTTATCATCGTTTTGCCGTAATTAGTTCGATGTTTGGGTATGACTAGGAAGCTTGCTCGCCGCGTATGGCGGCGGCCAATAACTTGTTTTCGCTTGGTGAACGTTATGTTAGTGTGGATACTACTATCGAGGGATTTTCGTATAAACATACACACACTATACTTGTAAAGATTTTTGATTAATTTTGTTTCTGCATATACTTGTTTTGACGGTGTGTGATAACTATAATTAAAAAGCAATTTACTTATTTTATTTTGTTGACGTTGTAATTTTGCTAACCTTGTTTTTGTAACAGATCCCCATATTTCGATTAAATAAAGTAAGTGTGGTTTTACAAGAAAATTGTGTATCGTAACTCGTACTTTAGAAGGCAGGCAACGTACGATGCTACGAAGTGAGCCCCGGAGTGCTACTAATTTGCAAATTATATGCTCTATGTGAATATTCCCGTTTAACTGGCTATCGAGATACAGACCGAGATATTTTTCATGAGTTTTCTGTTGGAGGGGTACATTATCTATGGTAAGTGGTGGGTGCGAAGCTATGGGTTTATTTTTGGCTTTAAATAAGTTTTCGAGATGTTGATGAAGAGTTAATTGCTTCTAAGCCAGTTATACAGGGTGTTCAGGACTTCTTGTGCCTGTGCAACCAGATCATGTATAGATGGACCAAAGTAGAATAAACTGGTGTCATCCGCATACAGGGTAATTTGGCCATGTAGTCCCAGGTCTTGTATATTGTTAATGTAAGTCACAAAAAGCAGGGGGCCTAAGATAGAACCCTGAGGGATTCCGCAAAGTTATAGGTAGCGCATTACTTTTATTATTGTTGTTAGTTTTAACTATTTGGGATCTGTGATTTAGATATGATTCAATGATTTGAACAGCTGTACCCGAAATTCCGATGGATTCCAGTTTTTTAATGAGTAGTTTGTGACTTATAGTATCGAAAGCTTTTTTCAAATCTACGAAGATACCTAGTCCTATACATTTTTGGTCTATTTTTCGTTTTGATTGGGTAACAAGATCGATACTAGTTGTAAGTCTATTACTTTTAGGTCTAAAACCATACTGTTTCTCAGAGATATAATTGATGTTATCCAAATATTTTTCTAGTCTTTTATGAATGTCTTTTTCCACGATTTTTGCTAAGACTCGTAGCACAGAGACAAGTCGGTAATTTCCCGGGTCTGTTGTTCAGCACATATCTACCCGTAAACTAGATATAATCCACTTATTTACCACCCTTATATCACTGAAGGTGTCAGTTAGCGCTATTATAGCGCCACACGATAAAATGTTATGCCAATTTCGGAGGTATAGTAGTAGGGTTGCGTGCTACACTAATGAGTTCTTATGTATGATCGTTAGGAGAAGTATACTGCTATAGCACCTATTTCTGGAACCTTTATATAACTTTACCCACTAAAACTCTTGCTTCACACCGCCGAAAGAATTTTAGAGAGATATTAAAGAGGAACATTAATTGAGTATTTATTACCATTTCTCTATGCTAAATTATAATAATACCTTGGACACTATTTACACACATTGATCTAGCCCCAAACTAGGATTCTCTGTATCTTGGGTACTAGACAACGATATATAGATAAATATTATACTTGATAGATAAAAAACCACGACTAGGGTACAAACATTCGTCCTCATCAAACAAATATTAGCCCCCACCGGGACTCGAACCCGGGACCCTTGATTTCGTAGGCAGCGTCACTGCCGACTCGGCCATTCGGGTCGTGAAGATGATGATGATTTCATTCGTTTAGCTTTCATCTAAAACGTTACCACTTTTGACTGTTGGATCGAGTGGAAATCGCACGCGAGCAAGAAAAAACCTAAGCATTTATAATTTGTGAAAGGAGCTCTGTGTACATTTTTTTTAATACTTCTTCTTGTCGTTTGATATTATGAGCGGTCGAACTAACATATTTTGTAATCCGATAAAGAAAATAATTAGAAGATCTCGTCGTTGACCTATTTCTTTGAGCTTTATAATAGATCCAATATATAGGTATCTCATTTGTACAAATGGGGGCAAGGAATTAGTTAGACGCAGATACAATATAATTCGCAAAGAGACTATTTTGTCGAGACAAAGGCATTGGTTCTGCTTGATTCAAAGTTCAAATACGGTTTTCTATAGCAACGAAATTATAATGAGGTACCCCGAGACAAATATAAAATCTAATTGTACATTAAATATTTCAAGGAAGATAAATTCTGTGAGAGGGAGTAATTCTGAAAGCATTAAAATTGCTGAATAATTTTATATTTGATAACAGAATTGAACTAAAGTCAGCAAATCATATATAACAGCCATATCTATATTTACTATTATAGTTACCTATTTTTTATATTTATGGATTGTACCACGCCACGGTCTGGGACGCTCGCGAGGTAATACTTGGCGCTGACTAAAAATCAGCGTTGAAGGCCTGGCCTTCAACATAATGCTGAGTCAGACGCCATTTATAATGTCAGTGGCACACTACGACTGTCATTTCATTTTATTATATGTGTCATTGTTATTTTTCATCTCTGTGTTTTGTTTTTTTGTTGAAATTTTAGTGTTTTTACTATCTTTATATTAAATGTTTCTTTCTTTCTTTCTTCCTTTCTTTCAAATAATGTAGACCTGCCTAGTATTATTTCATTGTCAAACATCTCTTTATACTAACCATTGAAAGTAGCATTATTGTCATAATGGCCCCAGATCCCAAAGTACAATTTGTATTTAAAGAAAACCCCCTAACAGTGAACGAAGCCGATTTCAAATCCCTATGTATGAGAGGCACCAATACCCGGCGCCAAAGACAGGGAGAAAGATTCAAAATGGCACTCACTATTGAATGAATTAAAATAACCTTAATACAGAGTGACTTTAAATTAGCTGACCAAATTGTGGGGGGTGACAGTACCCTGTCATAATGAACAACTTTCTCAGAGGAAGAAATAGTCACACATATTTTAGAAGTTACTTTTCAATGTTACTTCTTTAGCTACGTTGTGAATTTGTAATGGCGGTTAAACAATATAGAACATACAGGCTGACATTTAATTAGGTATCCAAATTTAAGGGAATTTAAGTACCCATTATTATGAACAACTTTCCCCTAAAATTGACTTGGGTAACTCGGGAGTAAGATATAATAAGATACATATATCACTTGACGACAAATAAATCCTAGTTATATCACAGCTTACATCAATCAAATTTCACTCCCCAAACATATCTCGCTCTCTCTGCCCAGCTCACCTCCTATTGCAGAACAAATACACAGTTTGACTCACTCACACACGGCTGAGACCACACAAAACAGAGGTCGTTCAGTTTTAAAATATCAGTACTAGGCAAAAGGCATCCTTATCACTTCTGGTCCCAATTTGAATCAGATATCTAGTTATGGCTTTCAACTTTCTTAACTACTAAATCAACTTTCAACTCAGTAAACAAATAAGAGCCCTGTGAGATATTGGAGTAAGGAAAAATGTGGGAGTGAGAGAGTGAATGAGATCTGATGCAGATATAATGTGTCACCGAGAAAAAGGATATAAAACATGATTGATTACTCCCTAAAAACAAACTTTGCGCAAGGCTACCTAAAATATTTTAGCTCTCCAAAATCCTGTACTTTGACTGATACTCACCTGATATTGCTGAGAATCAGACAACGTTTTTTTATTTTCGACCAAATTTCCTTTTGGGAAAAATGTTCATAATGATGGGATCTATCATAACATAACACATCGCAAAATATGGTCAGCTAATTAAAAAAACGGAAGAATAGTTCACAACGATTTAAAAGCGCATCGGTATAAAACACTTTTTTACTGAGCAGATAATTCAAAAACTAAAGTTGTAATAAAAAACGTTAACTAGACTGAGAAAAAGTTAAGAATGCAAAAAATATTTATATTTTAATGAATTCAAGCATTTTTGGTATTTTTTCAGATTAAAATTTTTGATATTCTTCGTCCATATGAACCGGCATTTGTCTTCTACAGCTGCAAGACTTAGTCTTCTGAGCGTACAGCCAATTCTTAATTATTTATTCGGTAAATATGTAGTTCCTGTGATGACTTTCTAACAAGTGTACGGTGCTGCACGCGTATTTATTTATTGCATTATACGTCTGTGATTTATTGGTCCTAAGTACATTGACCCGATCCGCTGATAACCTTATTATAAATAATATTGCGACCACATATTTTAAGAGAAAGTTCTTCATGATAATGGGTTCTATCATTCCCCAAAAGAAATTCGGTGATTGCCCATACATGTTTTTAACAAAAGTGATTTGTAACGTGTGCCTAATGAGAACCATCCTGTTTGATTTATTTTCTTTTCATATGTTCGATCCCGTACGAAACATTGTTGCTTGAGATCATTAGAAAATTCTTACTGATGTCTATTTATTTTTAAGTTAATCTTTAATTTAGTTCTTATTTAATTATCCTCATTCACCGAATGACAGGCATATTTTTTTCTGTTGGTGATGTGTCCCAGATGGGAAAACTAAACCATTCGGTCACACACTTTACCTAGTACCTAATGAATCTGACTTGCAGATTAATAAACCCTCAAAACTACTAATAAATCAATAAATATTAAGCGTGCAATAAGCATGCCGGCTGTAGACAGAAGCACCCGAAACTGGAATAGAGGTTTGACTGGATAGGAATGTAATGGAATAGCTATTTATGCTCCAAGCACAGATTCATAACTTCAGTGCGGAAAGTAGGTGATTGCCGAAAAGTGGCATGTTTATTCACAAGCGAGCGAAATTAGCGAGTGTATAAGTTGAAACGAGTAGGAAATCATCTTACTCACAAATATACCTCGCGCCACGAATTAAGTGAGCTGGGCGAGTCGTAGGCGGGAATTACTGCGCATATGTAAAGGTATTGAAAAGTGACTGCTGCGCATTCAAGGCCACCGCTCATAACTTGTGGCGCGAGGTATACCATGCAACGTTTTACTATGCATTGTGCGAGGAAATAATTTACAGTATGTATCCGGTGCTAACATATGAAATCAGCATTTTGTATGGAGATATTGAAGAAAATTCAATTCTCAATACAACCATTTATGAACCATTGGATTTTTTTAGGAATGGCAAATCCTAATTTTATAAAATTTTGTGTGTATGTATGAGACAACATTTAGCTAACAGCAAAATTAATTTAATTTTTGAAAAGTTTCCGCTGTACAAAATGTGACTAATCTTATCATGAAAATGGATGACATTTAGGACGTACTGATTTTGAAGATAAAATTTTATTCACCAAACTAATAATCAAAAGAAAATATAATATGCATAAGTAAAACTTTTTAACAATAAAAATAATAATGGAAAAAGCTATTGAATTACACGAATTATAAACTCTTGAATCTTTTAGAACATTTCACCAATTTAAGTTTGCATGCTGCTACTGCGCATGTGCAAATATAGCTGTCACATAGTATCGCAAAAAGGCTCGAGCAAAATATTCGTTCACTCATATACATATATGTAGAATGAAAAACTTAAAATTAATGTATTGATAAATCTGTTAATCTGAAGTAATTGATAACGCGTTTGATGAAGTATTCTTTTTATTGCACCTTTTAGGAGCATATATAAGAATGATAATCTGTACTTGACTAATTTGTAAAACTTCAGGACTGCCGACGGATAAAAAGAAAAAAGAACTGACTTGCGAAAAAGTGGCACTTCTTCTTATTATCTTCTGAAGGAATCAGCATTGGAAGATCCCAAAGAATACTTCAATACCTAGTTTGAGAATATCCGAAAGTTGTGAGAATTTTCTGTTCATAAAAATATACTCTACAAATTCAGCGTAAAGATACGCTTTTAAGAAATGCAATACCTGTAATTACATAATTGCAAGCAGTTCTATACTTTCTTGCTACTGGATGTAGTTTAAACCAATGGCCTATAATCCTTAAAAAGTTGTTAAGGTAGTAAAGACCAATTATATAAAGGTGCTTTACATAAATGGCTCCGACAAACAAAATTACAGAACAGACAGTATGAATTCACAGTAGACACAGAAAATTTAGAAGCTTGGAGAAATGAGCCACAGTCACAATTTCTTAAAGAACCCGTTTATCCCAGAGGTCTGCAGATTGTCGGAAGAGATATGAGCAATATATTGTTGGAAGCGGATCTGTCCCTTGGCAAACAAGAATGATACATTGAAAACTACCGCCCCACCAACACTAGATTGTAATAGACAGACTGAAGGACAGATGCATATCTTAAAATATTGTATAGTAATAATGGGTATAAGTAGATAGGTACTTAACAAATTACTTTCACTTTGTGTCAGTATTGAGTTTAAGTTTGGCAGGGATGCACCCAAAAACTTAAACCATTTTACTAAAGGAATATAAACCGTGTCAGTTCCAGCGCCTGAATATATGGATTCCTTTATTTTTTTAACTCCTGCGAATAGGTCGATCTAAAAACGAATTGATCGCGTTAGGTAAAACTTCTTCTTAACACAATATTAGTAATAATTATTAAGAGCAAATTATATCATAGAAATGAATATGCTGTATAAATATGATTTTTAAATAAAATTGCATTGTGTACTAACCTAAAATTTTATTTTTCTATTAAATTGTATTTTCTAAATCGGCATACTTGCCGATTTTTTCATTGTTTTGGTTCTATAATGCGGGGACTGAATATTCCACAGGCATTAATGTTTTACATATTTGTAAACAAATTTTTAACTTGTAAAACGTCATCTGATATATATATATATATTTTTGATTTTTTCAAAAAGCACAAAATCTTTTTTTATACAATTTATATGGGACAATTTTTCAAGTATGACCTACCAATCAAATTATCAATCATCAAAATCGGTACACAATTGACGGGGTAATCGTGTAACAAACACACAAAAAAACAGACGAACTAAGAACCTCCTCCTTTTGAAGTCGGTTGAAAATTTAATAAAATGGATCGACTCGACTTAATTACTTACCAATCTGCTCGACTAATTTGTTAGTGTTCAGTCAGACAGGCATAGCTACTAAATTACTCGCTACTGAACTAAAATACTAGCCTAATCCGGACTAGGCTTTAGGGCCTCGGCCTTGAACTCACTCGTACACGGTCTGGACTTGTACATCTCTTGCTCACTGTCCAGCTTCTACAACAATTTACTAATACTTTCCGATTTATACAATATATTTTATCTGACCTGGAATATCTTCATTACTGCTATGAAAAATTGTATTTATAAAATAGTTTTTTTTAGATATAGGTGGTTTTCCAGCTAATAAAATGTCACCTTGAACAAGTTCGTTCTTCATCGACTAAAATTAATGTCGTCCAATATTTTCAAGGCCCTGGAAGATAAATTCAATTTGCTTCTACTTCAATTTACTCGTAAAGTCGAGTACAAACAAAAGGAGACGCCAAGTCATTGCCGTAATGGATCTTTGTCATTTGTAACTTTACAAATTATGATATCAGATTTAAATATAGATGGATAACAGACCTTTAATGACTTTACCGCAATTTCAATGTTTCATGGAAGGGCATAAGATGAGCGGCTTTATGGTTAGCGCGATAATGTTGAAATCTGTTGTAGGTATCGACGAGCGCTTTTAATTTTTTACCTTACTTAGGTGTGTGGAACGCGCTTCCCTGCGCGATCAGGGACATCCTCTCTTCATGTTTAAGAATCGTTTAAGGAGCATTGTGTTTCTCTTAAGGGTTTTAATATGTTTTATTGTTTATTTACTATACAAGGTGACATTTAATTAGTTGACCATATTTTGGGGAATGATATCACATTATGAACAACTTTCCCAAAGAAAGTCGCAAATAAAATAGTTATTTGTGTCACAAGGGAGCAAAATTATGTATTTACGACGAGGGCGGTACATTGAATCCAGAGTGAAGGGAAGGAATCCTGTGCGCTTGCGCAATTTTGCTCCTGCAAGTTAGAATCCTGAAAATAATTTTGGTCCTGAGTGACACATACAACTTTTCGCACCGACAGAGAAAAATTTAAATTAAATGCTCTAAAAAAAATTAAAAACTAAACTTTGAATTATACTTTCACCACTTTTAGAGTAATCGAACAACAAAATTGTGAAGGATTAGGGAAAGGTCACCACAGAAAAAATATTCCTGTGTACTTTTACTAGTGTGTAAAAATAATCGAATCGAATATTACAATGGTTTCGGATATTAATATCCATTATATCATAATAACAATCATTGGTAGTTTTGATTACAGTAAAACAAATAATTTATTGTGACATTTTTTTTCATATCACGAAAAATTCATAAATTTTCATATAACGTTGTTAAAGTTAAAACTTGAAACATGTTATTTTTTGTAGTGTTATGCTACTTACATGCCATTTTCCAGTCTGCGTTGATGGTCGGCATTCATCTCATATATCTCTGGATATTTCGTATCACCTTTATTTTCATAGGACCCTGTAACGTTTTAAACCATAAGAACGCAATAACAAATCATTTTCACTTCGTATTTTCATACTATCAGCACTGTTAAATCGATGTCGGAGGGGTTTACCTTTGGTGACCTTGTATTTGGCTTTCTCCGAAACTCTGCAATCTCGGGCTTCGTGCGCGCTGGTGCGCTACCTTTTTATCTATCGCTGTTATGTAATTTTGGCT
This sequence comes from Argyresthia goedartella, assembly GCA_949825045.1. NCBI lineage: Eukaryota > Metazoa > Arthropoda > Insecta > Lepidoptera > Argyresthiidae > Argyresthia > Argyresthia goedartella. The sequence continues at coordinate 7,385,425 of OX463812.1, read as the reverse complement.
ATGTTATCTTGTTGTTTTCTCTATTACGAGCCTGAAACCAAAATCTGACATATTGCGATGTCGTTGTTTATCAGGTTATCATGGCAATGTCCATTCAAACTCGTTAGCGGTCTGATATGTTTACTTCAATACTTTTACAAAAATACTTTTTCCCTCTTGGCCATTCACAAAAATTGCTTTTAATCTAAATAATTTTTAGAACTCTCCAAAAAGGGTATAAGAGCGGAACCTTTCTGAAATTCGGGAGTCTCACTTCAGCTCTTGGAAAAGAAGCATCACTTAAAGGCCTTATCCCGGGGCCGCACTGCCCCGGGATCCTGCGAGCCTCTGTTGTTACGTCTTCTGCCTACAGCTGCCACTGGAGTAAGGCTGCTACGCCTCCTGCCTACTGCGGCTACTTACTGTGTTGCCTGCCTCTACTGAACGGCTCGCCAGACCGCTGCTACACCTCCTGCCTACTGATGCTTACTGTGTGGCCTGCCTCTACTGACCGGTTCGCCAGACGGCTGGTACTTCACCTGCCTACTGCTTCTACTAGAGTAAGGCTGCTACGGCTCCTGCCTACTGCTGCTACTTACTGTGTTGCCTGCCTCTACTGACCGGTTCGCCAGCCGGCTGCTACTTCTTCTGCCTCCTACTTTCCGTGTCCTCCGCTCCCCTTTTTATTTTGATACCTGTATTTTTTTAAAAACCTGTCTCACCTCATTCATCCTCATCTTCCTTTCATTTTTATAAAAATAGTCACTGTAAAATACGTATAATAAACTGTAATTTCTAAATGTTATCCTGGTTGTTGTTTCTTGTTAGGTTCTGTTTAGGTTCTTGTCGCTACACGACATTTTGGCGCCCAACGTAGGGCTCTCCTTCACCCTTCTTCTCCTTTTCTGCGCCTTGTCTCTTTCCTTTTGATTTGCATTCTCTTTCGCTCTTCGATCTTTATCTATTCATCCTTTTCATATTTTCCAAATTCTAAAACAAAACTTCATCTAGTTTTTCAACTCATCTGGATTATATTTAGGCCTACATTTAACTTACATTACTTCACTTCACTTCACTTCACTTCACTTCTATAACACTTGACTATACACTTAACTATAACAATGGAAAGGGTTTTTAAGTACGAATTCCTTAACAAGGCCGAGCTCGAATACGAAGTAAAGATTAGATGTGAGGAACCAGCTAGTACTGTTTTGCTTCTTAAAAAACAGGTTTTGCGTTTAGTTGCGAATTCTCACCCTGAAGATATTCTGACTTCTCCAGTTCCGATTGAGGATGACTTGTCTCAAATTGGTTCTACTCTGACTTACCTGGATTGTAAAATTGAAAAATGCTTACAAGGTGAAACCAAATTCTTACGATTAATAGAAACTTTTATTAATCATGTTTTTTACAGATTGGAGCGAATATATATGGACTTATATCCAGATTCTAAAGCTAGTTTCGATACTTTGAAGATGAAACTTGACGCTATTTCTAAACAATTCGAATCCTTGACTCCACCTTCAACTGCAAATGACTCTCCATCACTGGACCTTCCTGCTGACCCGACTGTCATGGAACCCCCTCTTGTTTCTCAAACTTCTGTCCAGACCCATACCCCGTATCCTCCACCACCACCTCAATCTTTCCCTCCAACTAACGTCTTCAAAGATCTGAAAAGACACACCTTCAATGGTAAGAGCTGTCCAAGATCCTTTCTTCAAAAACTTGAAGAATATAGCTTAGCTTCGTGGCTTGTCCAAGGACTTGTTGATTTCTCAACCGTTCGAAATTTTCACCGACAATGCCCTTCATTGGTTCAGATTTAAATATAATCAGAATCCAAACTTAACTTGGAACGAACTTTCTTCTTTACAAATCAAAGACTTTGGTGGTTTTGATTATGATCATAAACTTCTAGAAGCGATTAGGAATCGTACTCAAGGTCGTGATGAACCTATCGTCATCTATATTTCCATCATGTCTGGAATGTTCGCTCGCCTTTCAAAAAGACTTTCTGAAACAGAACAATTGGAGATTATTTTGAGAAATATTCGCCCATGTTATTCAGTCTTCGTAGCTCTAAAAGACATTGACTCTATCTATTTTCTTCTGGCCACTTGCCAAAACTACGAAAAGTTCCTAGACAGAGACAAACAATTTAAAGAACCAAATTTGCAACAAAGACCTCATGTTTCTGAATTCAACTACAAGCATTCCACTTCAAGTTCAGTTGACTCTCCAAACTCTTCTAATAACTCACGACCTTCTCCTCCCTTCATGAATAAATTCACTCCACCCTACAAATACCCTTCTAGACAAGTTAATAGTCTCTCTCAAACTGCAGCTCCCCAAGAAAGTTCTTTTTGCGTTCGCTGTCGTAAACTAGGTCATACTTTGAACAGTTGCACTCAACCACGATTCGTGATTTGTTTCAAATGTGGTCTTAAGGGTTTTAAAACTGCAGATTGCCCTACTTGTTCTCCCAAACCTAATACTAGTAAAAAAAAACTAACTGCTGACTTGAAAAGTAACTCAAACTTTGATAAGGACGAGTGGACTAATTGGATCAAAACAATTCAAAACTTCTTTGCTTGCTTCAAAATCTCTTCTACACTCTACTCCAAAGAACAAGATCTTAATCGTCCATTCGTTAATGTCAAAATTTATGACTTAACTTTATCTGGTTTACTAGATGCTGGCAGCTCAGTAACTATTCTGGGTAATAATTCTCATTTAGCAATTCTTAAACTGGGCTGAAAACTTTTCAAGTCAGATCTTATTACTGTCTCTACTGCTAATAATCAAAAAATTAATTCTTTGGGTTATTTTGACTTACCTGTTCATTTCAATAACGAAACCCACTTGATTAAAGCTTATGTTTTCCCTGAAATATTTCCTTCTGTAATACTAGGTATTGACTTTTGGAGAAAATTAAATCTTCTACCTAGTGTTTTAGCTTCTCTTAACTTTACAGATCCTAAATGCTTTGCTATCGACACTAAAGATATTAAAGTTTTACCTTATGAGCATTTAACTCCTAATCAAAAGAACATCGCCAATGACATCATCCAACGCTTCAAGACAATCTCTTTTGAAGAAAAAGGTGTTCTGGGAAACACACACTTAATCACCCACAAGATTGACACTGGTGATTCTCTTCCGATCAAACAAAGATGTTACAGACTGTCTCCTGAAAAACAAAAGGCTTTAATTAATGAAGTTGACAAGATGCTGGGATGGAACGTCATTGAACAATGCGGAAGTCCTTGGTTATCTCCAGTCCTCATCACTCCAAAGAAGAATGGTGAATGGCGTTTTTGCGTAGATAGCAGGAAGCTTAACTCAGTTACACGTCGTGATGCTTATAGTCTACCTCTAATAAGCGAAATTTTGGACAACCTGAGAAATGCCAAACACTTATCAAGCATCGACATTGCGAAAGCATTTTGGGAGATTCCCTTGAATCCTGCTGATAGAGATAAGACAGCATTTTATGTTCCTAGAAGAGGTATGTTCAGATTCAAAGTAATGCCTTTTGGTCTCACTAACTCACCTGCAACTCAATAAAGATTAATGGATACGCAATTTACTCCTGAATTTGAGAACAAGTTATTTTGCTATCTGGATGACATCATTATTATTAGCGAGACTTTTGATGAGCACATATCACTTCTCATGAAAGTTCTTGAAAAACTTTCATATGCTAATCTGACTATTAACTTTGAAAAGAGTCAATTCTTCAGGAAAGAACTGAAATACCTTGGTTTTCTAGTGGACGAGTATGGTCTACGTGCTGATCCAGAAAAAAATAAAAGCTATTCTAGAATATCCTGTACCTACTTGCAGAAAAGAAGTTCGAAGATTCATAGGCACCTGCAGCTGGTTTAGAAGATTTATTCCAAACTTCAGCACTATTGCCTCTCCACTCAACCAACTAACCTGTTCCGGGAAGAACGCTCCTAAATTTTTATGGAATTCCAAGGCTGCAACTGCTTTCGAGAAACTTAAAGAAGCTTTGGTAACTGCTCCTGTCCTTGCTTGCCCTAACTTCGAACTACCCTTCTCTGTACATTGTGATGCATCAAATTATGGCATAGGAGCAATGCTTACTCAACATCAAGATGACAAAGAAGTCGTGATTGCTTACATGAGTAAAGCACTTAACAAAAATCAACAAAACTACTCAACTACTGAAAGAGAAACATTGGCTGTAATAACTGCGCTAGAACATTGGCGATGTTACCTAGACAATGGTAAAGAATTTACAATATATACTGACCACGCTGCACTTAAATGGTTTCAGAACTTATCGAATCCATCTGGAAGACTTGCTCGCTGGACTCTACGCTTATCATGCTTTGATTTTGTCCTGAAACATAAAAAAGGAAAGGATAACGTTGTCTGATTTATTATCAAGACATAAGAATAAAGAACGTCCTGATACACGAGAAACTTCACCTCAAGGCGTACATCCTATTACGATTGAAGAACCAATTGATCGTGAACTTGAGCACTACAACAAGATTTTTCTCGGTTGCTCCAACAACCCAGACGCATATCCCAACTACACTATCAGGGATAACAAACTTTACCGCTGCATCCATTCTCCCGATCGTCTAAACGATGACTTTATTTGGAAAGAAGTTCCACTGCCGCAAGATAGACATGCACTTATTGAAGTTAGCCATGGTTCCCCTTCAGAACTCCACCTTGGTATCTTCAAGACATTCAAGAAAATATCTTTAAAATACTATTGGCCTGGTATGTTTAAGGACATTGCCAATTTAATCTCGACTTGTGAAACCTGCTTAACCTACAAACATCCTAATCATTCTCCCTATGGTCTTATGGGTAAACCTAAACTTTGCTCCAGACCTTTTCAAACTATATCCTTAGATCTTATGGGTCCATTGCCTATAACCCGGAGAAGAAATCAGTATATTCTGGTAATTAACTGCAATTTTACTAAATATACTATGATTTTTCCCCTTAAACGTGCTACTTCAGCTAATATCATTAATGTCTTAGAAAATTCAGTGTTTCTAGTTCATGGCATTCCCCTATATGACAACGCTGTTCAATTTCAGTCGCGAGAATTCCACTCATTCCTAAATTCTTATAACGTTCCTTGTATTTTTCACACAGCTTTATATTGTCCTCAGGTTAATCCTACAGAGAAATTTAATAGTACGATTATTACAGCTCTAGCTCCCAAGTAGGAGACGATCATAGATCCTGGGACAACCATCTTACTAAGATTCAGTTCGCAATGAACAGCGCTACAAACGTTGCTACTGGCTTTACTCCAAACTTTTTAGTCTTTGGTAGGGAAACAAAACCTTGTGGTTCCTTCTATACTCCTACTCAGAATCTCGAGGAATTGATATTTATGCCTCGTGATATTTATGCGTCTAATGCTGGTCTCCTCTCATCTATCTTTCACAGAGTTCAAACTAAACTTCACATAGCTCACGCTAAAAATAGCGCTCGCTATGATCTTCGCCGGTCTTTTAAAGAATTTAATGTGGGAGATACTGTTTGGCGTAAAAACCAAAAACAAAGCAATGCTGGCGCATACTTTAATGCAAAACTTGCCCCTAAATTCATTAAGTGTAAAATAATAACCAAACTTTCACCATAAGTATACATTATAGAAGACCCTAACGGAGTTAGAGGCAAGTGGCACATTAAAGATATAAAATCTTAAATTTTCTTAACTTCTATTAACTGTTAATTTGTATATATGTATAAATATCATCATCATTTTCACCTTATTATTTTTATTTCTTCCTTTAATCCAGTGTTCTTCAACACATTTTACTTTAGGACCTTGAATCTTCGTTGGTTAGTCTACACCTATTTTTTTTTAGCTTTATTTCAGACACATCTCGTTGGCGATGTTGCTGATCTCTGGCTTTGAGCCCTACCGCTCTAGCCGTTCTTAATCTTTTATTAAGTCAAAGCGACTAAAGCTACCTTAGGATTAATTTGTTTCTCTTTACCTCCACTTATTTTTTTTTTCCACGCAGGAGCGGATGACAACTCCTTAAGTAAGCCTGAATGTCCTTTCGAAAACACACTTTTAGAGTGGTAGTCATTGAATGTGAACTCCACCCTTACCTGAATGAAGATGATGAATGTAAGAGATGTAATATACTGATTTTGCCTGGTGATGTCTGTTTCTGCAAAGCCGTGTTTTTATGGTTTATTTTAAAAAATGAACATATCAAAATTTTTGCTGAGTCAAAATTTTTTCCAGGGTCGGGGGGAAAATGTAGTGTTATGCTACTTACATGCCATTTTCCAGTCTGCGTTGATGGTCGGCATTCATCTCATATATCTCTGGATATTTCGTATCACCTTTATTTTCATAGGACCCTGTAACGTTTTAAACCATAAGAACGCAATAACAAATCATTTTCACTTCGTATTTTCATACTATCAGCACTGTTAAATCGATGTCGGAGGGGTTTACCTTTGGTGACCTTGTATTTGGCTTTCTCCGAAACTCTGCAATCTCGGGTTTCGTGCGCGCTGGTGCGCTACCTTTTTATCTATCGCTGTTATGTAATTTTGGCTATGTTATCTTGTTGTTTTCTCTATTACGAGCCTGAAACCAAAATCTGACATATTGCGATGTCGTTGTTTATCTGGTTGTCATGGCAATGTCCATTCAAACTCGTTAGCGGTCTGATATGTTTACTTCAATACTTTTACAAAAATACTTTTTCGCTCTTGGCCATTCACAAAAATTGCTTTCAATTTAAATAATTTTTAGAACTCTCCAAAAAGGGTATAAGAGCGGAACATTTCTGAAATTCGGGAGTCTCACTTCAGCTCTTGGAAAAGAAGCATCACTTAAAGGCCTTATCCCGGGGCCGCACTGCCCCGGGATCCTGCGAGCCTCTGTTGCTACGTCTTCTGCCTACAGCTGCCACTGGAGTAAGGCTGCTACGCCTCCTGCCTACTGCGGCTACTTACTGTGTTGCCTGCCTCTACTGAACGGCTCGCCAGACGGCTGCTACACCTCCTGCCTACTGATGCTTACTGTGTGGCCTGCCTCTACTGACCGACTCGCCAGACGGCTGGTACTTCACCTGCCTACTGCTTCTACTGGAGTAAGGCTGCTACGCCTCCTGCCTACTGCTGCTACTTACTGTGTTGCCTGCCTCTACTGACCGGTTCGCCAGCCGGCTGCTACTTCTTCTGCCTCCTACTCTCCGTGTCCTCCGCTCCCCTTTTTATTTTGATACCTGTATTTTTTAAAAAAACTATCTAACCTCATTCATCCTCATCTTCCTTTCATTTTTATAAAAATAGTCATTGTAAAATACCTATAATAAACCGTCATTTCTAAATTTTATCCTGGTTTTTGTTTCTTGTTAGGTTCTGTTTAGGTTCTTGGCGCTACACGACATTTTTTTATCTACACACGTATCATAAACCCTCTTTACTGCATACAAAAACCTCACGTTATGATCAGCATACTGTTAAAACTACTTGGTAAAAACTCATTTCTTATCTGAAAAATTACACATTATGTTATGTCGAACGCCGACGCCCGCCTCGTGCCGCCCCTAGTTTGTCTGTGAAGTTGGTACTGACATTCAAATTTCGAACGCCGATGCCCGAAGTTGGTGCTACAGAACAAGCTAAACAACTGCAGAGCCACAATGCCGGTCAAACATGCGGTTCCTGAACACATCAAAGAGGGCTTATGATATGTGTGTAGATAAACTAGTGTATGTGACTGTACATAATTAGGCATTAAAACTCTCGAGTTATATTATTATGATTCTCGCCTTCGGCTCGGTTCATAAACCCACTTTCGAGAATTAATACCCTCCATTATGTATCAGTCACATAAACTACTATTAATCGACTAGGTCATCGTAGTCGATTATAATGTAATTTCATAATTACATTCGATTATTTTAATCTGTGTTCAATAGGTACATTGCGTAAATGCTACATGCCAAAGAATACCTATAAATTAAAAAGTGACTTGAAGCATTTTGCTCCCACTCGTCGTGGAGCAAAACTTGCTTTTCCGAATGAAAGGTGTGAAAAATATTTTTCGTCCCTTAGTACATTAACACGATCAGCTGATTACAAATTACTATGGGAGACCCAAAATTTGACTTCGTTTACGACCATATGGTGCTTGGGCAAATTTATTCATAATAATGGGTACTATCATTCCCCAAAATATGGTTGGCTAATTAAATGTCACCTTGTATGTATTTTTGCCTTCTGTATTCGCGTACTTTGTAGATTATTTTTCTAATTCTTGTTCTTTTCTAACTAATTGCTATCATATTTATTCCTTCCACCATGGTTTTGCTGGAAATATCTCTTATTAGAGATAAGCTTGCCTTTTTAAATGTGTTTTCTTTTTGCTTGTGTATTGTAGTGTATAATTATTATTTATTAAATATACGACAAATAACCTTCACATTTTTATCTTTACGCCTTCTAAGACGGACTGCGCCGAAAGAGTGTAATGTTTTCGAGTAAATGTATAACATAGTACCATTATATTCGAGTACCATATATTGAGTTGAGTATCGTTCTTAAGTAACATCACTGTCTAAGAGATGCAGCCCTAGCCTGCCACAGACGAATGGATAGGAGAACAAATTTTAATAAGCTTTGTTATACCTACTTTGATTATAATACTTTGATTACCACTTTAGCTCGGAGACCCATAAAATGCATCGCGAATTTCCACCTTATGCAATAGTAACGTGTACAAAACCATTGAAAAATCCCATGTTCACGCCTTTTCTCTTACGGGGTTGCAGAAATATTAACATGCCTATGTTTAGCCTGGATTCCAGTAGTATTGTAATATGATGGGAACTGCTACTGATGTTGGTGGTGAATAGAGTCGAAAGACGTAGTTAGGTAGACATGTTTATTGGTCTACTTTCCAGGTTAGAGTGAACACAATAATTCAGTGTGAATAGTACTTATGTCTATGTTAGTGCTTACTATGCTATTCTACGCTAATGTTGCAGTCAGTAGTGACATGCTACAGTTAAATGAATAATAAGTTATTTCTACACTTCAGTACGTTTCACAAATATAACTATCTAGAAAGTAAAACATCGAGACCCTGCCATTACAGCCTGTTGTCAGTAAAATCGTACATAAATTCAGGGCCATTTGCATCCAGTTATTTACTCCGGATAAACGGTCACCCTTCACTCTTTATAGACAGTTTTGTCGGGATAAGATAAGAGCTAACTAATGACTCGGCGAAACGACAGGGATATACTTAATGGCTATTTTATGGCAAGGTTAATTACACAGAGAGGAATCCATTAAAATTAATGGGAACGGTGCCGTTCCCTCATCATGGCGGCATCAGTGCCATAAATATACGGGTGAGGAGAAGTGGTCTTTGGTTTTGTGTGCGCGCGTAGAATGACGACCTCTGTGGAGTTGCGGTTCGAGGTTCTGTCTCCCAAGCGAGAGGACCCCGTTCGAATCCCTCCTGGGAAGGAAAAAAAAATCCTCAGCTCTTTGATGTTTATATGTGGGACGTCGCTGTTTCTGGTTCCCAAGACACAGGGTATCCTAGTGTGGGGCCAGAAGCAATGTATGTGCCTGTAAATAAATGTTTATGTTTAAGGAACTAGTGATGTGCGTAGTCCCTACTACGTGGTTTGGCGGTTACGCACTGGCCTGCCATGTTGGATAAATAAGATACCTTAAGTTGGGCAAGCACGCGAGCAACCCTACATATAGTCATGCTGCGGTGATGGCTACCCCCCCCCCCCCCCCCCCTGTCACGCTAAATGGATTTATTGGAGTATCGTTAACTTTCCTCCATTACGAAGTTCCCCGGTTCAATTATCGCCCAGTTTTATCTCAATATTGCATTTCCGGGCACGTTTTAAAGTACTTGGAGAGCACGAGGAGTCTTATCCTATAATTCACCTCGCGGAGACGTGTCGCATGGTTTTAGCCACGTTCTGTAATGACAAAACAAATTATATTATTAGAACGGCGATAGCCTAGCCCTTTGTTATGAAAAATGGAATATTGAATAACTGGCTAAACGTGGGCACATCAGACCCTCTGCCACCTCGTATAGGAAACGGCGTAACGCTATGTGAGAACGGATAGTCAGTGACCCTGCCTAGGAAGCCAAGGGTCCCGGGCTCGAGTCCCGGTGGGGGCAAATATTTCTTTGATGAGAACGGATGTTTGTTATGGTTATTTATCTATCTAAATACAATGTGGTCCCTTTACCATGGCTACAAAACTATATAATAATTTACCCAAAAATCTCCAGGAAATGGAAGATTTAACAAAATTTAAAAAACTTTTAAAATGTTACCTCGCCGAAAAATGCTACTACGTGCTGCAGGAATTCTTCGAAGATAAAATTTATTAGGAAAATAAATTTAGTCTCTTTAACCTGTGAACAGCTGATCGGGTCAATGTATAAGTTATTTGTATGTGTAGATAAATTTGTTATACCCTGTCAGGGTGCATGCATGTACCCTACATACATTTTCCACCTGTAGTGTGTATTGTACATGTTATATGCAAATAAATGAATATGAATATGAATATGAATAAGTATAATATTTATCTATATAAGTATGTGTATCGTTGTCTAGTACCCAAGATACAGGGAATCCTAGTTTGGGGCTAGTAATGTGTGTAATCGATGTGTGTAAATAGTGTCCAAGGTATATATTATACGCTGTTTTAAGATTTCAACCTCATAACGATTTTATTACAATGGCATGAGGTTCACAATTGCGAAGCCTCAAAAATTATCTTGGTCGTAGAAAGGTTAAGATTGTTTGGAAAATAAAAGGATAGGGAATCAAACTTGTGACAAGCGAGACGAAGCTCTGACAATTTGGACTGAGCTGTCGTTAGTTGGAAACGCTGTAACAAACTACGGCAAAACTAGTATATTGTTTGAGGGAGCGCATATGTTTAACAAACTACCGCAAAACATCACAAATGCAGAATCACTTCCTGGATTTAAATCACTTTTAAAAAAGCATATTTTGTCTATTATAGTCGATTTTGTTTAAAAGTCATAGTCACGTAAAAATAGAAAGAAATTATAATATAATAATAGCTCGCATAAGTGTGTTATATATATATTTACAAACATTATTTTAATGTATAGATTAATGTTTCTCTATAAGTGAACTACATTATTGTTATTTTGAGAAATAAAATTCTAAAACCTAAACCTAAAAAACCTAAAAATTCCTGATCCTACTGCTCCTGCCGATCATGCTTGACGACTCATTGGTGTAATCATTAAAATTTTAGGCATTATGAATATTAATTTGAGTGTGCAAATGCAGCCACAACTAATTATTAACTGTAACGTAACTGTAACTGACGCATTACAGTTAACGTTATGGGAATGGCCGCCATTCACGGGTGTCCTTGTCGGCAAGAAGCGATAAATTCAGTTAATGTCCCATTTACGGAATAGTTCATAGTTTCAATTAAAATGACAGTTTACAGGCGAGTTTGTTGTTACTGTTAAACAACAATAGCTTATGTGGTTTAAAGGGAGGTAATTCTATCAATAAATATATTTTATCTACACACATATCGAAAACCGCACGTTACGATCAGCATAATGTTAAACTACTTTGTAAAAACTCATTTATTATCTGAATAATGAACATTATGACCATAATGTGTAAATTTTCTACATATTATGACATTCAAATTCCGAACGCCGACGCCCGCCTGCGTGCCGCCCCTACTTTGTCTGTGAAGTTGGTACTACAGAACAAGCTAAACAACTCAATACCACAATGCCGGTTAAACATGCGGTTCCTGAACACATCAAAGAGAACTTACGATATGTGTGTAGATAAACTAGTGTATGTAACTGTACATAATTAGGCATTATGTATCAGTCACATAAACTACTATACTGGTCATTTTGAGCATAGTCTAATCGACTGACAAAAAATAATTGAGTATGGTCCTCAATCAGATGGGAGAACTTAGATGTAAAAACAAATTATCATAGCAACTTGAAGCTCCTGGTGAATAGGTAAATTAAACACCATAATATTCTTATATAAATTGTATCGATAGGATTGGTTTATTACAATATTCCACTTACAAATCCACGCCTAAACAATAGAACACCGCAATACGACAGAAGGGTGCAAACGTTCGTTGTAGTTTAATAGAACCTTCACAGGAAATAGTCATAACAGGGTTTAATTTATAACTGTGGGACAACGTTAGGATATTATATAAATATTGTTATGTTGACCCGACCTACCGTCTATCTATCGGCATCACATCTTGTGTTGGTCTAATACATGAACTTTGGTCTAGTTTAGGCTAAAATTTAACTGTAAAAATCTCGAATGAAGTGGTACTTAAATATCATACTGGTGTTGTATAGCACGTTTAGGCATTTTATACCCTTAAGTTGGTTTTCCAGATGTGCCAAAAGATCTCCAAAAGACTAACACAAAATGTTCTAGAACACTTACTTTCTTATCAAGGTTCATAACAAAGTTAGGGTTACCACACAAAACCTTATCTCGCCCGCATGCCCATTAAAAAGTGGGCCCTAATTGCAGGCCCATCGCCTTTTACTTGGGTATGGCAATGTCTTAGCGAAATGCTCTTTGTCGACATTATCTCGCTTCTATCGCCAGCCGAATTGCTAGCTGACTTGTCTCAAATTATTGCGCCGTAAATCTTACGGGCATGATCCTTAGAGAGGTTACTCCTAACTCAACCCATACATTGTTGAAAAGTATGCACAGTATCGTATTTCACTAGGACGTAATAACAACTTTCAAAACTTAGTAAACAGTCCTGACACAAAAAATTAAACCTTAAAGTCTTAAAGGTTCACCTATTTCCTGCTTCAGCTGATATCTTTCGAACCACTGGACCGTTTCTAATGGAACATGGGTCAGAACCATCGCAGTGAAGTTTTTTATCAATTAGAAAAAATCGGAATAAAATCCTTACACCCGTTTGAGCGCTAGAGTGCCATGAACAGACAATCAGACACTCTAATACAAACACAAACTTATAACACCCTCTCTTCGATGGGGTTTATAAAACATGGCTTCACGCCTATTAGGGGTGGCAGAGGCACAGTGCGCCCACGTTTAGCTAATTAATCAATACTCAATGTCAAGTGACAGAAAGCTACAGTAGTATGTCCAGCTTATAAAGTCAAAGTCAAACTCAAATTTCTTTATTACTGTGGATAGTTACATATACTTGGCAAATGTCAGTTTTTGCCTTAGCTCTAGATTGGAACACTGTGGAAGAAGCAGGGCGTAGAAACTCCCAGAGATTGGTACCTATTTAGATCTCTTTTAAAAATTGGTTACAATATTAATTATTATAATTAATAAGCAGGAATAAATTTTTACTAATTATTAACAGCAAGGTATGTGTTGACTTAGATTAAGTCCCGTCATTTAAGTAATTTTGAACATTGTAATATCCCTTTTGTCGAAAAAGTCTCTTAAACATGTTTTTTAAATTGCTCAAATCTCCAGAGGTATCTTATTGTTGTAGAGAATGCTACTACAACTAGTTTAAACCTGGGCGCGACTAGTCTGTGATTGTTTCTTAGGTAGACATTACAGCTAACGCTAAGTTTTGAAAATGTTGTAAGGTTCTTGCTTAAATACATTATAATTTCGAAAATAAATTGACTAGCTACAGTAAGTACCTATGTCAATTTCTTTAAAAAGCTCTCTTAAGGATTCGGTTTGTTTTATATTATAAATTTCTCGAATAACTCTTTTCTGTAAAATAAAAATAGTTTGAATATCCGCTGCTTTCCCTCAGAACAAAACACCATAGAACATGCATGACACTATGAAAGTAACTAAAATATAATAGCCTAGATGTAGCCATATCCGTGTTTTGTCTGATATCGAATAGCTTCTTCAGTTCGCGCCAAGTTTGTTTGGTTCTGAGCGAGCTGTCACCTCTCTCTCGCTATGAAGATACGATGGTTTCCTCTTCTAATGAATGTTTTCCATTGGGTACCCATAGAACACCGGGAATAATAGTATGCCGGGGAGGGGCAGCGCCGCCCAAACTTATTCAAAATCGAGTCTGCCACGGCAAGCTGAATGTAACATATGTTAAATAAAACAAAACCCGCGATTGTTGCAAGACGCTGCAACGGGACTAATGTATGAAATATAATTTCACATCTATTTATTTAAATATAATGTTGTTTTTAGTAACCTTGCTTATAATATTTTCTCGCAGGATGTGCGACAAGTAGTGTGTTATCTTAGGCACGCTTGAATCCTTCACTATACTCAGGACTCAGCCTTAATTCACTCGCTCATACCACCCAACTCTTAACACCCTCACTTCGCTCGGGAGTAAAACCTGATTTGCTTCGTTACGTTCAGGAATCAAACCCAAACATAAAACAGTGCTTTATCCCTTTGGTGCATAATCTACTATTTGTAACATGGTGTATTAAAAATTGGATCTGTCAAATTGAGGAAGCATTTTAAATTTTTTAGTGGGATTGGTTGGAAAATGGGTTGAGTTGGAAATAACCCCTTAAGAGCGCGGCCCTTAGAGTATAGTTAGGGTAGACTTTACTTACAAAATTAGTAGCTATTTGGAGTACCCTGTAAATGTATTTATACTGTGTGATTGTTGTGTTCGTGATAAATTGATCAAAATGATCGTACCTATTCAGCCCTGCGATATGTACTTGCTGCATATGGGCTTGATAGGTACTAGTATATTTAAGTTTTTGCTTATACATTTTTCTGTCAGAGACTTATTTTTAGCATTTCGTCGCTCTAGTTTCGTCATGTCCGTCTGTCTGTGCAATATGCCGCATAGCTCAGAGACTATTATATCTAATCAGGTTGATATGAGAACATCTAGCTTTATTAAAGGAGCCTTCTATATGTTTGAGGTACAATAAATTTTAATGTTTCTTTGATCTGCTTTCACAGTAAAATAAAAAGTCACCGACCATCAAAGTTTTCCTACGTTTTAATAGTTTCGTTACAGTAGTTTCCGCCCGCGATCAGACGATTGCGGGGGTGAGCCCAGGGCGGGGCGGGCGGCAGGCCATCGCCGCCGCCCGCGCTGACTACCCATTCGTACATAGTATGCCGCTGTTTCCAAATAATATGTGGTGTATTTATGACAAAAAAAATATAATTTTTGTTTTTTTCATTATGTTTTACTGTTCTACTGGTGATTCTGAATCAGGATCTTCATCATGGCTAGGTGTGGGTTTAGTTTCACTGTGGCTTTGCAAGACTATTTTGAGTCTAGTCATAACTTAGCACACTCACTGAAACATTGTTTTACCTATATGCAAACTACGATACGAGACATCGTGTACAAAACTTGTAACAGTCAATATTTGACATAAACAGCTATGTAAAGGCACATACATTGCTTCTGGCCCCATACTAGGATACCCTGACACATATAAACATCCTAGACCTTTTCTCCCCAGCTGGGATTTGAACCCAGGAGCTCTTGCTTGGAACGCAGAGCCTAGAGCCGCAACTCCACAGAGACAGTCAACACACACAAATTCATAAAACTTGAAAAACGGAGATGTTGGTTAAATACCTCTCAACGACCCAATCTCGTTGAGGTATCGTGATTTTGAACCTTATACCATGGTATTAAAATTCAAAACTTATAACGGAAAATGTCTTGCTGGTAAGACAAGGGTCGTTGTGAAGTTAATTAGTTAGCTTAACTATGTAATATACTATTTATTTTTATATCAGCCTCCGTAAATGGTAAAGTATTCCTTTAACACGTTCGTGTTAGCAAGAGCAATTGACGGTTATTTTTGTTCTTTGTGTTGTCGAATAACGTCTATACACGGTCGGTTTTGAACAGTGAAATAGTCACAACATTGAACGCCGGCAAACTCACCATACATTTTATATTACGATCAAATATTGTGCTTAACTTTGGTAAAACACCGAATTCGTAGTGCGTCTATGAGCGAATTTATCACTAAATTAACAAAACACTCACACAGACAAACAAGTTGGACTCACACACACACAACGTCATATAACGATCATTTTATTCCGCTCCCCCGCACTTTAGTGACCCAGTGCTTACCTAACGGGACGCACGCTCGTTCGTACGGCCGCGCCAAACATTCACGTTTTCGGGACAGATTATCTTCAAATGTAAGTACTTTTACATAATCGTTCATCTGTAAAATGTTTTCCAGATTCTTACTTAGTAGTAATAAGCTAAAATTACACTGTTTACGTTCATAGATGGACAAGTATAATGAAGAAAGATCGCGTATCGAGAAATTGTTTGAAGATGTTACCGACACATAAACACATCTTCAGGCGGAATATCATCGTCAGAGAGCTCGAATCATGATCCTTTCAGCGACAACGATGGTGAGAACGGTTCTGACTCTAACTACGAACCTAAGAATGACGACTCCCGGTCTTCTGATTCGTCGTCTAATACCGCGATGATAAAAAATGCTCCAGCACCACGCCAGCGCAGCAGAATTGACTCTGATACATCAGTTGATAGCTCTGAAGAGGCCTTACACAGCACTGTTGTAACAACCGCAACTGTTCATACACCTGTATCCCTAAAAAGACATGCAGTTGCTGCGCCCTCCGAACTTACAACGCGATCTTCTCACCAACTTGAAGCTGAAATCCGTTGGTCCATCTATACTAGATGCAAATAATATGAGTACTGAGGCATTTCATAATAGCCATGATTCACTACAACCCCTAACATTACCACCTGCATTACCCTCTGGTTTGATTATTATTTTAGGAGTACCTCTTTTCATAAAGGACAATGAAGGTACTCTAAAAATAATATCTTTTTATCAAATGACACCGTAGTCTGAAAAAAAATATGTTAAGATTATTATAAAAGAGTTAAGAAAGAAACCATTTTTGTTATATCGTCTAGACTTTGATATCTATATTCTTATTCACTAAGCTTAGCAATGACGAGTTGCTAGCTTAGTAATTGCTAATGACGGGGTACCTATAAATGATTGTGATTCATGTACTTAATATATACGTAGGTATACGTAACTTAATATTGTAAGGAGAGATATATTTTTGGTATGTACCTACACAATAAAACGAAATTGATTATTTCTGTGTTTTAATGTAGAACCGTTTATCGACGATGTGCATACCACAAAGAATCTGCAACCCATGTGACACCTAACAACTTCAATATACGATTAACGTCATATGCCAATCTGCGGTATCAAGTATGTCACAGATCCCTGTAAGTATGCACAACGTCGTGACACGTCATTATTTTTTGTATGGAGAAAATATGTGCGATAACACAGGGGAACGTCATATGACGTTGTTCACACGAACGTGTTAACAATACGTAACACGATAAGCCGCGATTATCTGGAACACCAAATAAATAGCGGCAGTGGAACAGAAAAATATCAACAATTACCTAACATATTTTCCTAATATTTCTCTAGATTGGAAATATGTCTTCTATGTAATCGTCTCTGATTAGTCTTACTACATAAATATACCAAGTTTCACGATGTAACAAAAGCTGATTACCTAGACAATGATTGGAAATAGGTAAAAAGTGTATGAAATCAAAGTTGTATAGGTAGAGAATTTTATCAGCTTTCATTATGTAGTACAACAAAAAAAGCAATGACGCGTGGTTTTAGAAATGTGAGCAAAAACCAATAAAAATGAGACCGTCTTTGTGATGCAGGCTTTAAGGTAACAGAACTTTGTAGACTAATTTTGAGGTCGAAGGGCATAAGGTTACGGACAAAAGAACACGATACCACAAGGACCCACCTTGAGGCATCGTGAACACTTAAGGGCTGAACAAGTTCCAATGGCATTGAGAATTAGACAAAGAAAACACATAACCGTTGCATCGCGTCGAAGCAGACTGACGCATGCCCCCGCGCAGAGCCCCGCAGGGTAGCCCGAGCTCCGAGACCAAGAAAATTATAGAAAATATTACTAAACTCCTGTAATAATAACATTAAAAATAAAATAAAACAACTAAAAATTTTCCCTTTGTTTAACCTATTTTTGCTTGTAAGTTTCATACAGGAAACAGATTTTGTCTCCGAGCGCTTGTTCATTTAGTTGAATAATAATGCATTGCGAAAAATATTTTTAAGTGTTAAATATAACAGATATCCGCTAATTTTAAAAGTCCATTCTTATCTCTAATAGACCTTTTATAACATATATTTATCCTACATTTTTATGTTGTCTAGTGTAGCCTAGAATTGAAGCTAAAGATGCATTTCTTTGTTCGCGTCCCCTAGCGCTGGCCATTTTAATCCCTTAAGGCCCAGTTCTGGCTGTTGAGGTGAGGGGCGCTGCATTCGCCCGTCGTATTCTGGTGGGATAGCGGAACTGGCGGGGTAGCGGGCGGCGCGGAATAGCATCGGGCCGCCCCGCCCGGCGACGTCCAAAATCAGGTGCATTTTCGAATTAACTCAAAAACAGAAATAAGCTTGTTGATAAATATTAAAGATTATGAAGTAGCTCTAAAAGAGGAGAATTTAGGTATAAAAATTATGAGAAAAGTCAGAGGTTTTATATTAAAATTATTTTATTTCCTTTTTAATACATATAGACTTTGTTAAAAAAATCTACGTTCGAAGCAAATTAATCCAATCGAGTAACGAGACAGTATTTAAACTAGCTTATCTCATTGTGAAAAACATATTTTTTTGAGACCGATGAATTTAGTAAAAATAATTTTACATAGGTATATTTTTCGCCAAAGCGCTTTTCAGTGGTTTTGGTTTTGTGTGATCTTGGGCCTTAAGTGATGCGACTTGATATGCATCTGCCCTAGGCAACGTTAGCATGGCATGGTTGGGAAGTAAATGCCGTGCAAACGTGCCCTTTGCAGATACATATCACGCCACGTCACGTAGGTGGGCACGACGCCTGAAATGAAAAAAAGAATATTGGCGGAACGGCCAAGCATTTTTTATGGAGAAGCGAAATCCTGAAAATATGTTACATCCTGAAAGCCTCGGGGCACACGGACCACAAAACGTCGCAACAAAACGCCGCCACATGTTTGCGACCACTCACCACAAGTGGTCAGTGGCCGCTTCTTTTTTCAGCCCTTGAATGTTTCATAATGAACTACGACGCAGAAAGTTTAATTGCGCTAATGATAGTAAAAAAGGCGTCGCAGATATACCTCGCGCCACGAAATAAGAGCGCTGGGCAACGCGACGTTGGCGGAAATTACTGCGCATATTTAAAGGTGTATAACTCGTGGCGTGAGGTATACAACTGATGGCGCCTGATGAATGTTAAAAATAAGGGGAGAGGGCACACACAAAAATATCTGGTATATTATACCTAAAGAACAGTTGTCGGGATATAACTTGGTCTTATGATTGAATGAGAATTCAGATGTAAATAATTAATTCTAAAAAGACATAATAAATATAGAAAGATGTAAATATTTTTAAAAGGGAAATATTAAACTGCACGTCAAAAATAATGATTTGCACAGCAAATATCAGGGCAAAATGCTGCGGTAGCTTAGATGAAGGTTAAGTGGGGTGAGCGAAGCGAAGCCACCTGCCTTCGTGTTATGTTGAACATGCAAGAACAACAAAAAATACTTAAAACATAAACTGGAGTACACATAAAATATTTAAAACACAAAAAGTGTTTTTGCAGATCCTTTTTTGCTGTGCAAACAGTATTTTTGATGTGCGATTAAATAAACCTTTTGAAAACATCTAAATCCTAGATTTGCTAGAAGAAAACTGCTAAGTGGTCCAACCGATTTCAGTCACGGCGACCGCTTCATGAGCTTTGAACTCGCTCGTGTGCTCGCATGTGGCTTGTGTAGCCTCCTTGTGGAGATCCTCGCGCATTGCGGACATGTGAGCACAACATTAATATAATTATAATGAGTTAGCGCAGATGGTCGGGCTTTTAACTCATCGCGCTTAGTGTCGAGCTCGGCGTGCCGGTGAATTTAAAAGTCACGAACTTTGGTTTTAACTAAGCCCTCTGTTCTGCCATCCTTGACACGTGGCCGCACCACCGAAGCTGTCGCCGCATAAGGTAGGCCTCAATGCCACCCACATTGGCACGTCGCAGCACTTCAGTTTTCCGCACGCGATCAGACCAACTGATATTGATTATCTTGCGAAGACATCTTAGGTGGAAACGATCTAGCATGCGGATGTGACGGCGGTACACGGTCTAAGTTTTCGCAGCATACAGGAGATTAGGCAGGACGATCGCCATGTACACTGAGATTTTCGAACCTATCTTTATGTCGTGTGAATAGAAGACCTTGTTATCCAGCTTGCTGAATGCTGCAGCTGCAGCTCCGATCCTGCAGCTGGTCTCTAAATTAAGGTCGCACTTGGATGTTAAAGTGCTCCCCAGGTAGCGGAACTTATCGACCTGCTTCAGCTCGTCCTCACCAAGTTTGATGTTCAGCGGCTCGTGACAGTCGATATCTAGAGACATCACTTCAATCTTTTTGACGCTGATCTTCAGGTCGAATTTACGGCAAGGCTTGTCCAGATCGGACATGAGGTGTTGCAGGCTTTCTGGGGATTTTGTCACAAAGCATAGGTCATCCGCGTAGATGATCTCAGTGACTACCGCGTATGAGACTCTTGTGCGGGCTTTTAGTCTCGCCAGGTTAAAAAGACTGCCATCGGTACCGAAACGGACGCGGACACCTTCTGGAGAGGTTTGTATAACCTCCTGGACTACGACCGCAAAGTACGACGCGAACAATGTAGGCGAGATAACGCAGCCTTGTTTGACCCCACAGGTAACGGGGAAAAACTTTGATTGTTCATCGTTGATAACAACGCAGCACTGCATGTTGTCGTGGAGGAGTCTGAGACGTCTCACAAATCTCTCTGCGCACCCTATCTTTTCAAGCACCGTCCAGAGGGCTTCTCGTGGGACGCTGTCAAAAGCCTTCTCAAGGTCAATCAAACACAGGTACATGGGACGGCCCTGCTCTCTGCTTTTCTCTTGCAGTTGACGCACTGAGAAGACAGCCTCAGCTGTGCCTCGATCAGGTCTGAAGCCGAACTGGGTCTCAGGCAGCAGCCCTTCTGATAGTTTCATCAGGCGGTTTAGGGGTACTCTGGCGAAGACGTTTCCAGGGACTGATAAAAACGAAATACCGCGATAAGAACCACAATCGGAACGGTCGCCTTTGCCCTTATATAGAGCCCTTATGTGTGATACTTTAAAAGTAGATGGGACCTGTTTTTTTTTCCACATAAGATCTGAATGCTCCCATATTGCCGAATGTCGTTCCTCACCGCCGTATTTAAGCAGTTCTCCCGATATAAAGTCAGCGCAAACTGCACGTTTGTTATGTTGTTGCTTTATTTCAAAAACACCTCGCCTCGTAACAACGGCTCATCCAGCTCGCTAGATATGGGGAGTTGAGGGATTGAGTAGATGTGTTCCAGGTCCGCAGACAGGTCCACATTCAACAGAGTGTTGAAGTGTTCCGCCCATCGTTTAAGTACTTCTTCCTTGATTTTAAGAAGGCCTTCGCCATTTGCAGGCTTAAGTGGCACTTTTTCAAGAGTAGTCGTACCTATCAGTTTTCAAACCTCACCCTAGAAATCCCCTAGCTGGTTATTGTCCGCGAGCCATTGCATTTGGCGAGCTTTGTCCTGCCACCGTTTATTCTTTGTTTCCCGGGTTAGCCTGCGCAGCTCCAGGTCACTCTATCGGATCTCCGCAATACTACGTTATTGCTACGTTACGTGCTGCCTGAGGAGACGCCGGTGTTTGTCGATTGCCTCCTTAAGAGCTCTATCATTCTCATCAAACCAATCCTCGTTTTTACGGACTTTTAGACCCAAGGTAGTTGTGGCGGTGTCTAATATATGAGTAGATAGAGTCCCCCAGTCAGTATCAACATCACCGACCTCCGTGTCGGTGTGCGGCAACGCGGTTGCCAGCGCTTCGGCATACTTCT
This sequence comes from Argyresthia goedartella, assembly GCA_949825045.1. Taxonomy (NCBI): domain Eukaryota; kingdom Metazoa; phylum Arthropoda; class Insecta; order Lepidoptera; family Argyresthiidae; genus Argyresthia; species Argyresthia goedartella. The sequence continues at coordinate 7,363,432 of OX463812.1, read as the reverse complement.
CCCTCGTCCCGAGATGCTTTAGCCCGTCCAAGTTTACACTTGGTGGCTTAGTTCTGACGTATCTACAAGGGAGGCGGAGACGCAGTTTTGCGACTACAAGCCGATGATCCGTCCAGTGTGCACCGCGCATGACGCAGGTGATTTGACTTGGGAAATATCTTTTTGCCTCACTATAGCATAATCTATGAGATGCCAGTGCTTGGATCTTGGGTGCATCCACGTGTTCTTGTGCATGGCGAGAAGTCGGAACATGGTGTTTGTGATCGCCAGATCGAACTGAGCACAAAGATTGAGATGCAGGTGTACGTTGTCGTTCATGCTGCCTACTCCATGCCTGCCTAGGACTTTAGGCCAGACTGCGAAATCCTGTCCTACCCTGGCATTCAAGTTCCCCAGTAAAAGGATCTGTACCTTGGGATGAATGTGCTCGATACAGTGAGACAATTCCTCGAAAAATCCTTCCTTAATGTCATCACATTTGTCAAGCGCAGAAACATAGACACTGATGACATTCAGGTAGTTATTATCGTACAGTTGCAGGTGCAAAGTTGTAATACGGTCTGAGATGTGCACCGGGAACTCTTGCAGATGTTTGACAAGCTGATTCTTGATCGCGAATCCCACACCAGATTGTCGCGGCTCAGAGGAAGCAAGGCCTTTCCAGAAAGTGTATCCGCCACCGTGCTCCACCAGCTCTCCTTCGTCGGTGAGATGTGTTTCCGTGTTTTCGTTAGATGTAACCAGAAAAAAATGTGTAGGTGCAACGAGTTGTTATATCCTGCGAAATATCGTTCTTTTCACAAAAAATATTCCAACAGCCCCATTCTACGGTACAAATTTCAAGGGGACCAGCCATTCTGTGTTTCTGAAAGAGAAAAATATAATTCATATTTGGCATTGGATGCGCGACCCCCAACGTTTACCGCCGCCGTCTTGAGTTCTCATAGAAAATCCCAATATAAATAATTTTCAGTTTGTGACTTTCCCTGTTCGCTTTTCTTTTTTTTTCTCCGTAAGTAGCATCCCAGGATTGAAGACCTGTAGTAACCGCAGAATTTAACTATTTTTTTCAATATATTCTCAGCACTAGCACGGCGCAGGAAAACCCCTAAAACCCACGCCGGCTAAATTTACATTGCGGCGGTGTTGCCGAGTGGCAAAAAATTCAAACTACCATTGCAGGGAGAAAAAATATATGAAACCAAATCATTTATTTATGTTAGTTCCAATTAGCCCCCTTTTACGGTATGCAAAGTTGCGCCATGGGCAGCTAGTTATAAATATCCCTAGTGCAAGCACAAGGAGGTTGAGTTTTGAGTTTCACTAAGTATTTTAAGACTGTGGCAGGAAATTCGATGCCCGTACCCGTGGCGGTAAGCGATACTCGCACATCGGGAACCGCAATCGTGCGGAGTAAGCAAAATCTGGTCAAGATAGTAACTACATCCAGTATTGAATGTCCCGATTCTATGTGGCACGTAGTAACGTTTTAGTATTTCCCACGACACTCACGAAACTGCTGGAACATGCCGAACACAAAAACATTGTACCACCAGTGCTGAGTGTATTCAAATATCCATCACAATATCCCCATTCAATAGAAATGTGATAGTGAAACCCGTTTTCAGTAGAAACTCGTTCTGACTGGACAAACCTTTTTTACTGAGCAGCCAGAATTAGTTAGGTTAGGAAAAGTATGTGGAATTGTATGTGTTACGGTCAAGATAATGATTCAGTCATTATGCATACTAACCGGCTATTAGTCATAATTACCAATATCGATGGTTAAAGTAATAAATACAGCAAGATACATCACATTAACTGGTTAGTATATATAATCGCCACACGTCCGTGGTGAATATAATTAATACTGATTTACCTGGGTATCAGAGAAAAACACTGGGGTAGCTTAGGTGAAGGGTAAAGGGGGTGAGCGAAGCGAAGCCCCTTTTATCCTTCGTGTTAGGTTGAACATGTAAGAACAACAAAAAATACTTAAACATAAACTTAAGTACACATAAAACATTTTACACGTATCTAATAAAGATCCTGTGCAATACTGTCGAAATGCCCTTTCTAAACCTGAAACCTAAAACCAACCATTCGTTTGTTGACCATCTTCTTCAGTAATTTGGAGAAAGCAGGGAGCGGTGAGATCGGTTGGTAATTCGTGGGTTAGCCTTTTGGCCTAGCTTTGTGTATTCGACAAACCACAGCCGTTTTCCAGACCTGTGGAAAAGTGTCTATTGACATACTGGGATTAATAATATGGGTTTTATTACATAGTCAGGATGCAGTTGTTCATACCATCGATCCCGGCCACGCCACTAGAGGAGAGACATATGAATCATACAACCAATTTCTTCCTCGTCAGTTGGCTGTAGGAAAATAGAATTACATTGAGGTGAAATAAGAAAGAAAGAAAAGAAAATAAGGGTGTCATATTACTTTCACAAAACCCTCTTAGTGAGTATTAATAATAACCGGTTAAAGTAGTTTATCGGAATGATTTTGGCTATATTTATTACATTTACCAAAATCAGTGGTTAGTATAAATACTTACCGGTAATTATGTATACTAAACGGATTTATTGAGTTGACAGTATCATATATACAAGTAAGTAGCAAATGATGTGTTTACTAGAAGCGTCTTTGTGTTGTTTCACACAAAGATCATAATAGCATAGTTCCAGAGCGATAAATACCTAAGCATCGCCCGGCAATGCCGCCGCAGCATCTGGTCACGCATTATTTTAAAGGAAAGCGACAAAAAGGAGGGTTATGTGTTTAACCTGTGTGTTTATATGTATAAATGTATGTCCGTTCGTGTGTCCCTCGTAACTACTCAATGACGCATTCAATTTTGATTAATTATTCGTCTTGATGGCGCGAGTGTCCCTAAAGGCGGGGGTTCATAAAATATGAAAAATGGCAGATTTTATGCTCTTTAATGTGCAAGCTAAAAAACTTTTTTTAAGACCCTCGAGTGGGGTATTAACCTCACGAGCCCCAAATCCCGTTATTTATGAGGCACTGCGATTTTGAATCAAATTTCATAGTACTGGTACTAAAATTCAAAACCTATAAAGGGATAATGTCATGTCAATATTTCGTTACTTGCACAATCTTATGCTACCTAGCTGAAATTAAGTATTTACAGATTTATGTAATTTTATACTAAAAAACAGGAAAGAAAAATACACTAAAAACGTAAAATTTACTGTGTCTTTCGGTCGAGCAAGCTGCAGGATTGCACTGCAGGTTTGTGGTCTTGAAAGACCACGCCTCTCTCGGGAGGCCAACTGGCCTCTGGTTACCAAGGTAAGGGTTTATACCTTGGGTTTTTGGATCTACAATGCTAACTGAGAGTTCAAGCTATCGAAGGCTTTGCGCGTGCATAGTATGATTCGTTCTGTGGCAGAATTGCCAACGTAAAGAATGGCCATAGCACGATAGTCTGATCCACCACTCCGCTCTTATAGTGAGAACGACACTTAGTAAAAGTAAGTTATGACTGGTCAGAACGCGCTCCGACTGAAGTCTACTTCTAACTGTGACATATAGGTAAAAGACGTATTTTCGCTGCATCAATACCACGTTATGTTAATACCCTGTTTTGTTATTAACAATGGCTTTCAATTATATTTATCTGACATTGTACGAGTTGCAGTTGCTTGTTGAAACCATATAACTCAGTACAAAAAATGGTAGATAACATAACAAACCATGCTTTTACTCACACTCACACATACACAAATTCATCATTAATTTTGTACACTCAGAAACTGCAATTTATTAATTATTTAAAATTTCTTTATAGCACAAAAATAGCGCAAAAAGGTGAGTTTATCTCCGTAAAGAGATCATTTTCAGCAAACCAGGTTAAGATGGGAAAGTTTGATTGCTGAGCAGGGGTAGAGCAATGTGTACAACAATATAACGAAATAATAATAACAATACCTTAGACACTATTTACACACATTGATCTAGCCCCAAACTAGGATTCCCTGTATCTTGGGTACTAGACAACGATACACATACTTTTTTTTATTACTCATACTTATTTTATTTATTTATAATAAATATTATACTTAGATAAACAACCTTGAATAGGGTACAAACATATGTTCTCATCAAACAAATATTTGCCCCCACCGGGATTCGAACCCGGGACCCTTGGCTTCGTAGGCAGGGTCACAGTCGAGTCGGCCATTCGGGCCGTTTTAGAATAAACGAGTACTTATTATTCTGTTTATCTACTCACGTATCATAAACCCTATTCATTGCGTCTAAAAACCGCACGTTAAGACCAGGATAATGTAAAAGTATTTGGTAAAAACTCATTTCTTATCTGAAAATTTGTACGTTATGACCTGTGTAATTTTTCTACATATTATGACATTCAAATTTTGAACGCCGACGCCCGCCTGCGTGCCGACCCTAGTTTGTCTGTGACGTTGGTACTACAGAACAAGCTAAACAACTCAATGCCACAATGCTGGTCAAACATGCGGTTCCTGAACACATCAATGAGAGCTTATAATATGTGTGTAGATAAACTTGTGTATGTAACTGTACATAATTAGGCATTAAAACTCTCGAGTGATATTATTATGAAACTCGAGTTCGGCTCGTTTCATAAACCCACTCTCGAGTATCAATGCCCTCCATTATGTAGCAGTCACATAAACTACTATTACACCTATCAAATAAACATCCTGTGCAATACTGTGCATTATAGATCGACAATATTAAGAGGAACTTAACTATTTTTTATATTTTATCTATTAAACTATATTGACTAAGAAAATAAGGATATGATATCACTTTCACAAAACTCTTTTGGTGATTATTAAGAATAACCGGTTGCAGTAGTTAACCGGTCTGATTTTGGCTATTTTTATTACATTTACCAAAATCAGTGGTTAGTATGAATACTTACCGGTAATTTGTATAATAATTTGGCTCAATTGACAAAATTCGTCAATATTTCTTGAGATATTAAATATCTGGCTAAAAGTGGGCGCCAGCGTGCCTGTGCCGTGCCACCCCAAATGATGACCTCGTGACGTTGTGGTTCGAAGTCTCGCAAGCGAGAGGTCCCGGGTTCCATTCCGACTGGGGAGGAATAAAAAAAAAAGGTCGAGTGCGAGTCTAACTGGCGCTCGAAGGGTTCCGTACCACCGTACAATGGTAGGAATGGTGTGGAGTGAATAGTTTCGATTTTGCGAAGCAAAATGTTTACAAAGTTATCAGTGCGGCTACTTTCACTCTTCATGTTCATAACCAGGCGCATTCCTAAGTTTGTATGTGGTATTGAAAGAATTGTTGTATAAGAGCCCCCTTCAATATTAATTTTATTCTGTTTTTTAGTATTTTTTGTTAAAGCGGCAATAGAAATTCATCTTCTGTGAAAATTTCATCTGTCTAACTATCACGGTTCATGAGATACAGCCTGGTGACAGACGGACAGACGGACAGCGGAGGCTTTGTTATTACAAAGCCTCCGCTATTGGGTCCTATTGGGTCCCATTTGGCACCCACCCTTTATGTGTGTTCCGTTTCTGGTTCCTACGCACGACATAGTATTCTTGTGTGGGGCCAGAATCCATGTATGTGCCTGTATCTAAACTTTTATTGCTTATGTTCACACGGGATAAAGCTAGACGCTATCTTCTACTACACAAAAATATCACTGAAATCACGATTTTCCATCCTACTTAAGAAACAAGTTAAGAAAGGCGTATGTGCCAAACGCAGAGCTTGTAAAGATAAGAGAGAGGTTTCTATTAGACTTTAGAACGGGTATCTGAAGCGATTCACGAAATTCGATAGTTGGGCAAATAATCATATGTTTTTACTTTAGGTCTTAGCTACGTTTGAGAGATATGATAGGCAGAATTGAGTCGTCCAGTTTCAAAACCCGCTTTTGTTTCCCTTTTATTTCCATTATTTTGGGTTAGTAGTCAGTATAAAGAAAAAAAACAATGAAAATTTGAGGGTATTTTAGCGGGTTCCGAAACTAGACGACTCAATTGAGAACACGCGTTAGTATTTCAAAAAGGTTGTGATTTCATATAATCAAACTTATACAAAGGCCGACTTTTACCAGACTTTTGACAGACACTAAAAACAGTTTCAATACAAATGGGGGAACAAAATAGCACCACACGGGGAGGTGCTTCATTTCACACCGACTTCAAGCACCCGGCGTCCCCTGGAAGTAGCTACTTGCCAACAAGCAGTAGGCTGACTAATCTTTTCACCACGATGGCCATCCATAGGAACAAAGCCCGCAATATACGGCCCTTCTCAGGGCCCGCCTTGATAGTATTAATATAGAGGGCTTCTCATCGAACAAAGCAACCGAATAACCCGACGCCGGGCCCCGATAACCTGACGCCGGATATATCAAACATGACGCGAATAATCGAGCGACCACATCTCAGGTACGGCAGCGCAATCTACACCAGAGACGGTACGCACGTGAAGTCCGCGCATCTGATAGAGGAGAATGATGTGGATATCCTGACCATGGAGCTGACACCACTATAACGTCCGTGTTCAATCCCCCAACAACCAGTTCCATTTTGCAGCCCAAACGAACCTCGGAAATACTACAACTAGATTAGTCGTTGGAGACTTCAACAGCCACAACAACAACGCGACGGAAGGAATCGGAGAGGCCGTTGAAGAATGAAGCGAGGCCAATAACCTCGCATTGATCCACGTCCTGAAACTTACCGCCTCTTTCAACACTGGAAGATGGAAAAGGGGATACAACCCGGACCTAATCTTCTTCAGCACTAACATCAGTTCGGGCGATCCCCCGCACCCAACCCATCTTCTATGAAGTATGCGCTGCAGTCCAACCCACCAAGGTTCCGTTCCGGAGACGTTTCAATTTTAACAAAGTTGATTGGGAGCGATTCGCTACTACTAAAGATAACAGGATCCACACCATCGAAGCCACCCCAAAGAGCTATGGTACTTTGATAGACATAGTCCTTGACTATGTCTATCAAAGTACCATAGCTCTTAGGCCTCCCGCAACACCATACCGAGGGGATATGCCACATCCTATGTCGCGGGACTGTCTGGCGACGCTGATGTTCTTCTGGAAAGAGACCCCTTCTCCGAAAATACTGTAACTCTTGGTGAAGTCCTGATACAGTATTGGCGAAAGCAGAAGGGGGAAACAGCAGGATTTGGTCGAGTCAGTTGACATGACGCACAACAGCAAGTAAGCCTGGTTCACCATCAAGAAACTTACTGGCACCCAGAGGTGTCTACTCTTCAGAGGAGTTCCTCTGGAGAGTAGACAAACGTAACTGCAAACCAGGTCGCCTATCAACTGCTGCTGAATGGAAAGACAAACCCATTCCCAGGAGCCGATAAAATCGTCAGAGACCAAACCACTGAAAGTAACGCCTTAAGTGGTGCTATCAGCCGCGGGGAGTTGACCGCTACACTTAGGAAGCTGAAAAACGGGAAAGTGTGCAGTCTCGACGATCTCACAGTCGAACAGCTAAAGCATCTCGGCCCCCTCGACGGTGGATTGGTTTCTAAGACTATGGATTTTGCCAGATCGTGAGGCAGCTGCTCACAGTAACCGCCAATTCCAGGTGAACCTGCAAAACCAGAAGAGCCGTTGGAGAAATCAGCGTAACGGATTGCCACAAGGTAGTGTCCCGGCACCAAGTCTGTTACATCTACACAAACGACCAGCCCAGGACATAGAACACCAGAAGCTTAATATATGACGACGACCTTGCCCTCGTGCCTCAAGCGGGCAACTTCACGATTGTAGAGAACATACTAATCACAGCCTTGATTCAGTTTCACTTCTCACCATGTGATGTTCACATGGTGAGAAGTGAAACTGTCCCACATCATTTTCCCAAATACCTGGAAGTAACCCTCGATCGACGCCTGACGTTAAAGAAGCACTGCGCGAATACCCAATAAAAGGTCTGTTCACGCAACAACCTGCTCAAGAAGCTGACCACGGCATCTGGGGCAGCAAAGCCAACCACCCTGCGAACCACAGCTGTGGCGTTGTGCTACTCTGCGGTCGAGTATGCCTGCCCTGTATGGGAACGATCAACGCATGCTGGGCTGGTCGATGTGGCGCTGAACGAGTCACGCCGTTTGATAACGGGCTGCCTGAAACTAACACCGGCCGTGAGAGCAGGCGGATTTTGACTTTATCAGATTAATTTCCAGAGCACATATATATCTTTATTTGCTAGGTACAACCCGAACCACTCTTATGCTTTCTCGCGCATTCCTATGCCATAAAGTTTATCTAATAGTTTATCAAACTGGACTTGGTCATACTCTTTGTCATGACGATTAGTCATATTCATATTCATATTCATATTCATATTCATTTATTTGCATATAACATGAACAATACACACTACAGGTGGAAAATGTATGTAGGGTACATGCACCCTGACAGGGTATAACAAATTTATCTACTTATACACATAACTTTTACATTGACCCGATCAGCTGTTCACAGGTTAAAGAGACTAAATTTATTTTCCTAATAATTTTTATCTTCGAAGAATTCCTGCAGCACGTAGTAGCATTTTTCGGCGAGGTAACATTTTAAAAGTTATTTAAATTTTGTTAAATCTTCCATTTCCTGGAGATTTTTGGGTAAATTATTATATATTTTTGTAGCCATGGTAAAGGGACCACATTGTACCATTTTAAGTTTTGTCTGGGGACAGGATAAGTAGCTTTTAGGTCTTAAATTATTTGGACGGGAATATTTTGGGAACATATGTAAGTTTTTTTTTACAAAGTTGCTGATTTCTAATATATAGATAGAAGTTAGTGTAAGTATTTTATATTGTTTAAAATAGGGCTTGCAGCTAGTCATATTGTCTATATTAGCAATTATTCTGACGCATTTCTTTTGTAATAAAAACAAGTTTGGTACCTTGGTACTGTTTCCCCATACCACTATACCATATTGTAGCCACGCGTGAGCATAGGCATAATATGCTGAGAGAGCAGTCTTCACATCTGTGTATTTCTTTAATTCGAGCAGCGCGTAAGTGAATCTTGATAGTTTGGTTGATATATTTGCAATGTGGTCTTTCCAGTTTATATTGCTATCTATGTTAATGCCTAGTAAAGGGTAAGTTTTAGCACATTCGATTTTATTACTTAGATATGAGTAGTTTATTTCTAAGAGACGTTTTTGATGTGGTTTAAATTGTAATAGTTTTGTTTTGGAATAGTTTATTTGTAAATTGTGTTCATTTAACCAGTTAATTAATGTATCAAATGTAGTTTGAAGAAGTACGTTGAGGTCGGTGGCATTTTGGCAAGGTATAACTATTGATATATCGTCGGCAAATAGAGTGGATGAATGGTTAATTTGTTTAGGCAAGTCATTAATGTAGAGCAGAAAGAGAATGCACCTCAGTACACTTCCTTGGGGGATTGACTTAGTGACATGTGCTTTTTCAGATCGCACTTTATTAATCAAACCAGTTTTACCATCATAATGTTCTATTACTACAAGCTGATATCTGTTTGATAAGTAAGAGTCGAACCATTGGTGCACAATACCACGAACACCTATTCCACATATTTTTTTTAATAATATATCATAAAGGACACGATCATATGCCTTGCTCATATCGAGAAGTAAACCAATAGCATATTTTTTATTATTTATAATATTTAAAATATCTGTAATATATTTATAAACAGCTAGTGATGTCGAGTGGTTTTTTCTAAATCCAAATTAGGACTTACTAAATATATTAAATTGTTCACAGAAGGAATACAGTCTGTTTGCCATGGCAGTTTCAAAGATTTTTGCGAATGTAGGTAAAAGAGCAATTGGTCTGTAGTTTGTGCAGTTACTTTTGTTACCTTTTTTGTAAATAGGTTTAATTATGGATAGTTTTAAGAGATCTGGTACTGTACTATCTGCACAAGACTGATTTATAAGAAACGACAGAATAGGGGCCAATGTTTCAACACATTTTTTTATTAGTAATGGGGGCAGTTCGTCATGACCGAAACTTTTTTGTTTTTTAATTCTTTTATTATTTTAAAAACTTCAGGGATGGTAATTGGTTTTAAGTACATTGAATTTTCAGACGGCTCAATTACAGCTTTTCCTTTTGGTGCGGGAAGCGAGGGATCTAAATTTGCAACATTCAGGAAAAAGTCGTTGAAAAGTCTTTAATATCCCTACTGCATATTTCTTATCATGTAATATTTTCAGGATTTCTTGAGTTTATTTGAATACTGAGCTGATAGTGGGTCGCTTTTTTCGCAAGCCGTTTTGGGAGTCACAAGTGGTATACTCTATTCACATGACCTTTTCTATAGTTTAGGAGCAGGTGGCACGTTAGCTATGGGCCGATAATGATTTAATTTATTTTAATATTTTTTCTTACAGAGCTTTCTTTAAGTATTCAGGGAAGGTACCGTCTTTAAATGATTGATGTTATTATTAGTGTAAGTGGAGGAGTAAGTTCTAAGGGACATAATCGAATAAGATACCGGGAACTCGTCGATTTCGAGGGTTTATTTTAATTTTTTGTTGGTTTGATTATTCGCAACTTTTGTGACACAGGCTTAAAGTTGATTGATTTTTTGTTAGCTTTATGACGGAGCTTCTTGATATTTTCGCATGTGATGCTAATGGATGCAGGAAATAGAAATTAAAGGTGTTTGCCACGTAATTAGGATCTACATTTATAGTTCCGGTTACTTCGAGTTGTATGGGTTTCTTGGACTTTGCCGAGTTTTTTGTTTGTTCTCTCTTTGATAATGTTCCACATAGTTTTTATAGCATTATTAGTTTTTTTTGACGAATGTAAAGTTGTTTTTCGGGATTTTCTATTATTATTTGCAATAAGTCATTTATCATTGTGTATCATGTCAATGGTCAATAGCTTTATAAGTCCCTTGTTTCGATAAGATGTCGTTACGACTTTTATGAGCCATGTTTCATTTGGAGTAAATCTAATTTTGATATATTTTTGAGGAATTTGTATATTTAAAAGTTGTGTCATTATTGAGTTAAAATTATTTTAATTTTCATGTTCATTATTAATCTGATTTTATGTCTCTTACCAAATTATACTTTGTAAAAAGAGACGACAGGGCCATAAGGTGAGCTGAAAACGTATAACAAGATTTGGAACACCTAACCATCATATTAAAGAAAAATTAAAGAAGTCTAAAAATTTCTCGAAATTCAAATTATATCCGATAACGTAATGTACACAAGAGTCAGTACATTTGATACTTCATTTTGCGTGACAGAGGGCTAGCCCATCGCCGCGCTGAATTGGTACACACATTGAATACAAGAGACGGTTCATTTAACGTTTGGGTTTTTGAGTAGCTCAGGGTAAGTTGGCAAAAAACAATGAGCCGAGGAATAGAGGTCAGGTCAGGTTTTTTTGTCGCATTCCTGCGAAATGTGTAGGGATCAGAGCCGATTTGGCTGCGCGCTGAATAAATTATGAATAACTAAATAATGGAAGGTTATTATGGAACGATACGGAGAAAGCTATTATGTTGACTGCAAATATACAATTGCGTTTGTTTGGTACGATGTGCCGAGTTTGACATCACGGGTTTGAATATCATTCTAGTGATCTTTGTCTAAGACGCTAGCGGTCGGGAAGGCTTTATTAATCAAAACCGCTTTTTATAGCCAGTGTTTAATTCCACGCCTAAACCGAACGGCGTGGAGTCATGAGGGGACCTTTGCGCCGCACGTGAGAGAAAAGAATGATGAAATTTGTTTATTTTACCTTGTCACCGTAGACAGGAGATCGAAGGCTCGATTCGAGACAGGAATTCGGGAAAGGGGGCACAGTTGGGATAGGATGGGATCGAACCCTTGCCGTCGCTGTCCGACGGCGTGGCCGGCGCGCTGCTGCCGACACGTGGAGTCGCCGCTACCGATACGACGAGTTGGAGACCGTACAACTTCAACCTTCACCACGAATCACTTGACCGCTGACGCGAATCTAATTACAATCAATAGCCCGACGCTATGAGGTAGATTTACACTCTGACCAGGCCCGATGCCTGTATTATGGTAATTGATACACCGAAATACCAATCAATGCCATGGGGCCCGAGCCGCCATGTTATTCTCCCGATGAGACCAGACCAAGAGGAGGATAACCTCCAATTTTACATCTCGTTCCGGTACGAGTGACAGCTGCTAGTCCGTTTTCGCTAGTGATGTCTCGATTACTCGCGATCGATTCGCGCAACAAAAAACCGGTGCGTTTCCGACGCATAAATATTAAACAGTCACCCGCCCGGACAGGCCCAAACCTGTCCCTAATCAATAGGAAGGCGAGAAAGTGTTGCGACCGCTCTCTTGAGGACCGAGTCCCCCACCCTGACTTCTGCTGATCGAGGCGTGCCATCCCGACCCGTGTACAAATTGACGATCCGTCCTCGTCTCCATCTCAATGATGGCAGGTTCGCATCCTTAATCAGCACCAAATCACCGACTTGAGGGGGGCTCGTCCGGTCAGTCCACTTAAGGCGCTGCTGCAAGATGTGCAAGTACTCAAGGGACCACCGTTTCCAAAAATCTTGAGCCATCTGCTGCAACATCTGCCACCTAGTTAACCGACTTAACTTAACATCACCGAATGGGTATTCTGGCAGGGCGTTAAGGGGCTGACCTATCAGGAAGTGACCCGGCGTCAACGCTTCCAAATAATTTGGATCCGAACTGAGCGGGCACAACGGACGCGAGTTCAGTGTCATTTCAATTTTACAGAACAGCGTCGCAAGCTCTTCAAAGCGTAGAGAGGTCTCACCGATGATCCTCGTCAGGTGCGACTTAGCCGATTTAACCGCAGCCTCAAAAATTCCTCCCCAATGAGGACATCCCGGCGGACTGAAAACCCATTCAATCCCTCGTCGGGAGCAAGCCGTACCGATGGCGTCCTGGTTACCGTTCAGGAATTGAGTGACCTCCTGCAGATATCGCCTGGCTCCGACAAAATTTGTGCCGTTGTCCGAACGGATTAATGTCGGGAGGCCCCTTCGTGAGACGAACCGATCTAGACAAGCGATAAATGCCTCCGTAGTGAGGTCACTGACCACCTCCAAGTGGACTGCCTTCGTGGCCAAGCACACGAAGACGCACAGGTATGCCTTCACTAATTTGGCGTTCCGTAGCTGTGAAGACTTGACCATGAATGGTCCCGCGAAATCCGTTCCGACACCCGCAAAGGGCCGGATTTCGTTAACCCTATCCGAGGGCAAATCGCCCATCTGGGGCTGCATCGTAGCCGCCTTGGCCCGATAACAAGGCAGGCACCGAAATACGACGCTACGCACTAAGCGTCGTCCCGATAGAATCCAGAACTCGCGCTGGAGAAACGCCATCAAGGCGTGGCATCCGATATGCCCATTCCGAATGTGTCGATCCTGTATCAACAGTTCGACCAACTTCCCTTTCCTAGGGAGTAACAACGGGTGGCGAGCCGCATAAGGCAGGTTGGCATTCCGCAGCCGACCTCCTACCCTCAGCAATCCTTGAGGGTCAATAAACGGGTTGAGCCGAGCCACAGCTCCCTTCAGTTGGACGCGTCCGCGTCTCAGAATGTCCAGTTCGGACTTGAAGTGCACCGTCTGCACGTTCCGTACCAATGCGAACAACGCATGGTTCCGTTCCCGTGGTGTCAGGACCTGTGTCCGCACTCGTTGCGCCTCAGAATTCCGACAATTCCGCGCAAATCGGCAGATCCAGGCGGTCACATTGACCAGCTTGTCGAGCGAGCTGTACCGTTCCAGCAGGCTGAACTCCTCTTCCGGCTCTGGTTGCGTCGTACAGACACCGAATAAGGGACTACGAGTCGCTAGGCGTGGGGCAGCCGGCATGACCGGACCCATCACCGCATGGCCCAGTCTGGTGTTGACCGAAACCAGACCAGTCGCCTGCAACACGTGGACACCTGACACTAACAGGTATCCCAAGGCATCGACACCCAATAAAATGTCTACTGGGCCCGGAATATCGAACTCCGGGTCAGCCAGCGACAACCCAGCGACCAACTGTCGCACCGAGGGCGACAACCGTACGTGAGGGTGTGAGCCCATCACATTAGGCATGACTAATGCCGTGACCGTCAGATTCACCGATGAATCCACCCGTGACGAGAGAGTAATCCGACATACTCCCTTAACGGAACCGACTTCCGTGTTCCCAATTCCCCGAATGGAATGTGGGTACTCCCTTACCGAAATGCCCAACCGTCTTACAAGGTTGCACGAGACTAAGCACCCCTGGGCCCCCGAGTCCAATAGTGCTCGTGCCACACAATATTTGCCGTCCGAACTCCACGCTATCACCGAGGCGGTGGGGAGCATGACCGTCTGTGGAGTGGCGGCACCCTGTAAGTGGGCGGCGTGTCCCTAGCGGGAACCCCCGCGGGATCCGAACCCGCTCAGACCTCCGTCGGCCTGGTAACTCGGCTGCTGATATGCCACCGGTGGCATATCAGACCGCATGTACATCAGGGGGTCCCAACCCGCATAATAGGCCCCTCGCTGTCCCGGTCCCCGACCATACCGGACTGTGAACGGTGTGCCCGGTGGCCACCGTGGATGGAGGGGGGAGAGCGGATCCAACCTGGGCCGCTCTAGGAATGGGGGCGACATCCGACTGTTCGCCTCCCTGTTCGCCTCCCAGAGCGACGGGCAGGGTGGCGCAGAAGGTGGTGGGCTCCCAGCCTTCGCGCCACTCATAGGTGCCATCTGACACCCGCCCGTAACACGCGGTGAGCCAGCGGCCCGACGTCCTCGCTGGCCCTGGACAGCGGCGACCGAACCCCGGCTATCCCGCCTGTTACCCCCCGCGCTGCCCCCTTCCCCTCGGGGGGGGTCCCGTCCGCGGGTACCCCAGTCAGCCCGTTGGTGACTCCCGTTGCCCGGAGGGGGACTGGGTCCGGCCCTGGTTGGGCCCTGTGACCGACCAACCTGAGTCCGGCCCTGGTGACCGTCCGATGGGCCTGACCGGTTCAGGCACAACACGACGTGGTGCCTGCCACCGCAGCACTCACAGGGGGACGCCCGTGAGCACTCGCTCAGCGGGTGCGGCCCCAAACAACCGAAACACAATCGGTGGCGGAAGACCACCTTCCTGCGGGCAGCCACACCGAGCGCCTTAAAGTTGGCGCAACTGGTCACCTCATGACCGGCACTGTCGCAGTGCACACAGCCGTCACCCGACGGCGCGGCACTCAAAACGCCAAATTGTTTTGACCGACCACCCCCCCCTGGGGGTGGGGGGCGCGGCCCCTCCCGCATCCGCGCGGGTTGGCGCTGCACACTGGCCTCCGAATCCATGGTGTCGCATCGCCTGCATTCACCCTCCAAAATCTCCGTTAATTGGACGAGCGTGGGCAGTTCCGAGCTACTGCCCCCATGCAGCTGTTCAAACCGACTTTGAACAGCTGCAGGCAACCGTGACAAAACCATATATAACACAATATATGACCATTGGTCTACCGGCAGACCAAGGTTCTGAAGGGCCTTAGTGGCCACCAGCACAGGGTTGAGCACCTGTACCCGGATGTCAACATCCCGGGTTACTCTTGGGATGCTGAACAGCTTCCCCAGCTGCGCATCAACCAACCGCCTTTTGTGTTGGTAGCGGTCAAACAATATGACCCGGGCAATCTCATAATTGCCCGCCGTAACCGTTAGGTGACCGACCAACTCCTTCGGTTCACCCCGCAGTGCCATCAATAGCTGGGCCAACTTGTAGGCGCTGTCCAGGTCGTCCCGACCGTGGACCAGGCTATCGAACAAATTTATGAATGCCGGCCACTCATCAATTGCCCCACCGAAGGCCGGAATCTCCAGGTGTGGAAGCCGTCCA
This sequence comes from Argyresthia goedartella, assembly GCA_949825045.1. NCBI lineage: Eukaryota > Metazoa > Arthropoda > Insecta > Lepidoptera > Argyresthiidae > Argyresthia > Argyresthia goedartella. The sequence continues at coordinate 7,347,525 of OX463812.1, read as the reverse complement.
ACCACACCCTTAGGGGGGGGGTCTCCGCTACCCTCCCCGCGGTCATCCCGACGCGACCGCTTAATTTTTTCGGCGCGACGCTCGATGTCGCCCAAGCACTCCATCGCTTGGTCAGCATCCGCGCAGAGCTGTCTCACTGCAGCCACCGAGGCCTCATCCGTAAGCCCGAGGGCTTCAGCCTCGGCAGCCAGCCGACACACCTTCCCGACGCGTGTCATTGCGTCCTCCACACGCTTGAGCAGGACATCGTCCATGTCGGGTCGCTCCACATACTTGTGAGTATGGGCGAGCCATCTCATCTCCTCACGGACACCATATCGCAGTACCGTCAAGGGCGAAGGTGCCATGGTTACCGATTTAATTGTTCCTGGTCCTATGCTTCACTGCCGAACTAAGCACAGCCAGATACCAGCACTTTCCCGTCAGCGCTGGGCACAGAAATTAAAACTAAGTTGTAAAACCCAAGGCAACCACTAAACAATTAAATCCTAAACAATATTTAATATGGTCGCCCTGTGGACACACACCTTATAAATATATACTCTAAATCAATTAGAGAATGCCACTATAAAACACAATACAAAAATACCCCACAAAACTTGATTATGAAAACAATACAAAATAATAAGTGGCTTCTTATGAACCACACTTCCTTTGAGGTCAGCAAATCAGCTTAATACCCCTTAAATAGCCCGACCCTGCTGTGTAAACCGAAATAACACTGTAGGACTACAGAACCCGACGTTCCACCGTAAGTAATACAATCTAGGCTTTGCAGAATGACCGTTCAATCCTTTATGCGCACAAACAGTAGTTTCCGACTACAAATTTATAACAACTGTTAACTAAATTGGCACTTATACTTTCACTTACCGAAAATGAACTTTAATCGTGGTATACCGACCACAGACTCATTGCCGACTTGAGCCAATCTGAGATATTCTTTTCTCCCAACTACAATGTGACAAAGGCAGCCCTACAACCGTGAATCGATGATTTCCCACTAGGAAACCGCGCTCCTGCTACCAAAATGTTTAATTCCACGCCTAAACCGAACGGCGTGGAGTCATGAGGGGACCTTTGCGCCGCACGTGAGAGAAAAGAATGATGAAATTTGTTTATTTTACCTTGTCACCGTAGACAGGAGATCGAAGGCTCGATTCGAGACAGGAATTCGGGAATGGGGGCACAGTTGGGATAGGATGGGATCGAACCCTTGCCGTCGCTGTCCAACGGCGTGGCCGGCGCGCTGCTGCCGACACGTGGAGTCGCCGCTACCGATACGACGAGTTGGAGACCGTACAACTTCAACCTTCACCACGAATCACTTGACCGCTGACGCGAATCTAATTACAATCAATAGCCCGACGCTATGAGGTAGATTTACACTCTGACCAGGCCCGATGCCTGTATTATGGTAATTGATACACCGAAATACCAATCAATGCCATGGGGCCCGAGCCGCCATGTTATTCTCCCGATGAGACCAGACCAAGAGGAGGATAACCTCCAATTTTACATCTCGTTCCGGTACGAGTGACAGCTGCTAGTCCGTTTTCGCTAGTGATGTCTCGATTACTCGCGATCGATTCGCGCAACAAAAAACCGGTGCGTTTCCGACGCATAAATATTAAACAGCCAGCGATCGACAAATTCTGTGTATCGGCAATACCAAATGATTTGAGTGATAGCCAATGGTTGATTAGTAAATATGCGTACACAAAGTTTGTAGAACGACGGACCTGCATGGCATGTTTGATTGAAATTAGACCCTGTGTAGTTAGGGATAAGAAGCTTTCGCTTGGGCAGCGCGTGTTCCGCAAAGGACGCCATTTTTTTTCAGACATGTGGGGTCTATAAATACGAGAGCGTGGGAGGGGGAGGCATGCAGTCTCTGCGTCAAGCTACTGTGACACTCGTCTATTGGTAATTCTAAACAGTTCGGTTCGCCGTTTTACGCGTCTGAAACTGGACGAGTTGTGATTGCGTGTTACAGTGGATTTTCGTGAGTGTCTGAAGCGCCGAGATATACCTCGGTTCCTATCCTTTAAATCAACCTACCCCAAATTCCAAAACTATCCTTGGGTCATTAGATAAGAACTTGTAGGTAATTGATCTGAGTCTGAGTCTGGGCTTGGAGCGACCCTAATTTCCTTTTTCCTTCACCATAGGGTTCCTGGATTGGCTCTTAGAATATTCGCGGGCTAATCCTCTCCTCATTCCTTTTGAGTAGCGAGTTTTGAAATTCCCACACACACAGTCATTAAACCTACAAACACAGTCAAATCAAACTCAACCATTTTCGAATGGTGTCGATAATGGACGTGGTATAACACTAGGATTTTAGACTAGGCTAGACAGGAGTTTAGTTGCGGCTAAACCTAGGTTGGCAGGGCATAGGGAGACTGTTTGATCGATGAGGTTCCGCGGATGGAAATAACAAATTCAGAACAAAGTTTAAACGTTGTCAACACAGATAACCTATCCTGTTGATATTTTTGACATTTGAGTGTTGTCGGGGACGCGCGAAGAGATCAAATTACAGTCTAAAATTCATTGTTTAGGACCGGGTAGATTGTTTTGCTTTGCCTTGGATCGGTTTGGATTCAAGTTGCATCTTTAAATTAAATGTAAATTTTGCTGGAGGTCTAATGTGTAGACTGAGTCGAGTATTTATGACTGGGCTTGGTCGAGGATGTGCTGAGGTCAGCGATATTCATAGATCGGTATTTACCGAAGTATGCACTTCGCTGTGGTGTGGGTTAGATCTCCAAAAGCGCTAATGACAACGTTTCGATAACATCCACCTCAAATTGCGCAGAGTTGAAGGTTTCAAAACGTTACGGACCTTTTGAGGAAACCACTAGTTCAAACCCATTTCGGAAAATCAAATCGCAATTGTGTAAACCCGGTCTTTTCGGATCGTTATTGCCGTGAACTAATTATATAATTGGAACCACCACAAGGCGCTACTAGCGAGCACATGAAATATCATTGAGTACTCACGTCGTAAAACTACGACGGATATCAATACGATATCCCAAACAAATATTATAAATTGTGGTCGACCACTAAAAGAAGTTCCAAGCGCCCATATATACAAAAAATAAATGGTACCATCACACAAAATACAACAATGATCGATCTGGCGCAATACACCTCTAACTGATGCGAAATACCGGCTTGCGGGCATATATGCCTTCTCTGTCTAACTTGAAACTCTAACTTCCTGAACCAATCTTCCGTTCGACTATTGTACGCCTAACGAACTTCTCAACGAACGAGAAATTCAGACTTATCATTCTTAACTTACAATTTTACAGCTGAATCGGGACATCTCTTTTGGGGTAGATAGAATAGACGATCATAGCTACTGACAACGGTGGCTCGACCTTAGCCTTAATGCCGTTATAATAACATCACGCCCCAAAAAGACTCATGCAAAATTTAATCATTTTAAATTTAACTCAGCCTCAGCCCCTAACATAAAAATCATAGAAAAAGACTCGCTTTGCCTCCTAGGGGATTCCGTTCTAGAAGACGGGATTCTCAGCTTCGTGGATGAACACATTTCAAAATTCAATCAAAATTCAAACAGACTCACTAATTTAAATCCGCATAAGACGCTTTCTATCATACGGTTTTACCTTTCTGTACAAAGTTTACCTACCTTATTTTATGCTCTTCTCTTTGGAAATACCCTCCATAAATATATTTTAGACTTTTGACCCAAAACTCGCTAACCCAAATTATTAACGATTAACGACGCAGCACAGGTTGTGAGAGGAGCCGCTCTGTATTTAAACGAGAGATCATCTCGCAAACACATCCAGTTGTTCAGCAGAGCACGCTAGTCTCACAGCAGCCAGGCGTCAAGGCGAAATAAGGAGTCAAGGCACTGGTTGCACGCTATTCCCTCGAGGCACATCAGCACCCTACTCGATCGAGCCACACTGTTACTCGTCGTCTACCTGCCACTCGGCGTGAGGACGAAGGAACCCCAACGTTGCCGTTGTGGTGCCAGGGTGGACCAATTAGGTCACCACGGCCTCTACTGTCAGCCAGTGATCCGTTACGTCAGCCTGAATGGCGTCATTTACCGGGCCCTTGACAGTTGTGGCGCGCCAGCCATCCTCGAACCCAAGGGCCTGGCACGTGACAATGGCAAGCGGCCAGGCAGAATGACGCTCATTCCCTGGGAGAACGGAAGGTCGCTGATTCGGGTCGTGACATGCATGGCGTAGGCACCGTCCCACCTACCGGCGACCTCAGCCGCGGCTGGAAGTACCGCGGCAGCTTCAGAGGGTTTCAACGACGAAAATATGTCGCCCTAGGCGACGATTATCTATTTACGCTGTCAGGGACGGGACGTGGTGCCCTGACGCTCGACGAGTCCTTAAATATATCTCTAAGCGACTCGTCGAAGCATCAGGAGACCGTAGAACTGGCACCTACCATACTCAACGAATCAGTATACATCGAGGAAACGGTGCCAACATTTTGGGCACTCTGCCGCCGGGCAGCTATCTTAGGGCAATTTTAATTGGCAAACTAATTCTTTCCTACCCAAAATGGGTAAATGCTATCCAAAATGGGTAAATGATCACGAAAAGTTGCAGAAATTATCAGGGCAAAATACTGCGGTAGCTTAGGTGAAAGGTCAAGATGGTGAGCGAAGCGAAGCCCCCTTTATCCTTCGTGTTAGGTTGAATATGTAAGAACATCAAAAAATACTTAAAACATAAACTTAAACACAAAACATAAAAATAAATTTGTGATCATTTATCCAAACACAATTTGGTGGTCGTTTACTAACTCTGGCGGTCATTTCGAATTTATTGGTAGTAAATAGGTGCGTTTCTGGCGATAGGTTTTAACATAACCCATTTAATATAGTATAGGTTATAGGTTTAGTTGTGTTTTTGAGCTTTATTGTATAAATTATTACTAACCCACAGGTATTGGCGTACTACGCCACTGCTCAGCATACATGTTTGCAGACGACATATGCGCGCTCCGCGCCGGCACCGACCTCGCAGAAACCTGCCGCCTCGTGCAGCAAGATGTAGACGCTGTAGTTAAGTGGTCTCACGACAACGGTATCGTCCTTCATGCAGATAAAACCAAATTGTTAATCATACACTCACCTTACATAAGCTAATCTGAAATACGTTCCACCATTATAACCCATAGTTTTGAATGTATACATATAAATCATCATAACTGTATTTGTAAACCAATAGAAAGAGTTAATTGCGTTACCTATCTCGGCATGAAAGTAGAAGAAAACTTCTCATGGTCTTCCCATGTTGACTTTGTATGTGGTAAGCTTAGAGTACTACTTGGTAAATTTTACCATCTTAGTTTTAAAGTTCCTCTTAATAACTTAAAATGCCTCTATTTAAGTCTAGTAGATTCAATACTAAGTTACTCTCTTGACTGCTATGGCCTTACCTTCAAAACTAATCTAGATAAACTAGTCACTTCAAATTAGATTTTTAAAATTATTAGTTAACAAGAAAACAAAAAACAGCTGTAAAGGAGATTATAGTAAGTTATTAAAAATCTGTAAAATTTTACCTGTAAGTTTAAAGCATAAATATTTAATTCTAATGAATAATCATGGCAGCCAAGAGAGTCACTCTCTAGTCTCCCATGCACATTTCACTAGGTCTATATCCACGGGTAAATATGAATTCCCCAGAGTAATAAATTATTATGGCGACAGGACGCTCAAAAAGCGTATTCCATACCTTCTAAATACTTTATCTGTGGACATTAGACAAGAAAAAATTAGACATAAGTTTTCGTCGAAGTTAAAGAAATATTTGCTTAATTAACACTCCATTTTATACCTATGAAATATTTATAAGTACTTTATCTTTATGTTTCAAAAATAAATAAAAATGAGACTCATCGACCCCACAATCAAACTGCGTAAGCAGTTTTGTGGGGCTATTGTATTAGAATAAGAGATTATTGTAAATGAGTAATAAATAAATACAATACGATACAATTCAGTATTTTTAAGTACTTTGCAAATCTATTCTGAATGTTTCATATTATTTTGACTGAATAGTCTACTTTCTACGACGTACGACGCTTTATTATATTTTTGTGAGTTAGTTTTCTTAATTTGTAGTACCGTGGCGCTATGGTTAGTCAAACCTTAATGTTTGACTGTTCCTGGGCAAGTTGATTTTTTGATGTAAAATATGTGGGTTCTTTAATATATTATTTGAAGTTATACTGTAGCATAAACACTAAATAAATACGCAATAAACACTAGATTATTAGTGTGTTAGCTATCTTGCTAGTAGTTAAAAGATTTGTATTAAGGTCCCGCAAACACAACTCTATGTTTGGAAAATTTATTACGTACATTATGTAGAGCAATATCTTACTCAATCGTTCAAAAAACTTGTCTTCATCTTTGCCATTCCAATACAGAAGAATGATTATTATACCTTCGGTAAGTAATTCAATTCCGCAAATTTCTAAACAATATTCCACGGAAATGTTTGACATTTCAGCAATTTCCCTGTATTGTGAGTTTTCTTTTAGCAATAAACCTACTCCTCCGCCAATACAATGTCTGAAGCCGCCAGTATCCAGGTACTTTTATAATGGGAATATTTTCTTCAGTAATCCATGTCGTGCTTCTATATATTGTTTATTACGATGCATTTTCATGAATGAATGTGACTTGTTGGTCTTGTTTGTTGTTAATGCTCTGGAAATACTGGAATACGATTTATAATGTTTATCTTCTGGGTCTTCCACGAAAGGAGTGGTTTTCAATATGATCAGTGAGTACTGCTTGGTTGGTACGCTGTTGTGGTATGCTCGGCTACGTATTTTGAAGTGCGTCGTTTCCTTTTAATTTGGTTTCTATTACTTCTTAGTTCGTTTTCGTCTAGGTACTCTAAAATCCACTAAAGTAAAGCAAACCAGAATTGAATAAAAATAAATGTCCACGTTTGCGTATTCTTTGTTTGATGAACGCATTATTTTAGTTTGTTGACTACTGGCACACTGTTCGCTATTGCCAAGCAAATGATTACTGGACAGTATAAGAACTTTATACGCATGTCTCTGGTCGAATTTGAAGAATTCGTGAATTTAATTGGACCAAAATTACATAAAAAAGATACAAATTATAGAAAAGCAATCAGTGTCACGGAAAGATTAGCAGTGACACTTCGTTTTTATGCTACAGGAGATTCCTATGTTAGTATGCAATATCTTTTCAAGATTTCAAAGTAACGAAAAGGATTTATAGTAAAGGAGGTCAGCGAAGCCCTTATTGGAGTATTGAAAGAATATATAAAGGTATGTTGTGTTTTTATTAATTCAAAAAATGTCAAACTGACTGTGGATCTTGATATGTGAATGAATACATATCAAATTAAATCACCAAATTCTGACAGTATTTGTTTACTCAAAGCACCAGCTTCAACAGACCCACAGTCAGTTTGATCGGACGTATGTGAAGCCGGAGATTGAACGACGTTCGACGCGATGTATGCAGGTGCTCAGAGCTTTGCTGTGCCATCGATGGGGCTCTTGAAGACAGTGTTTGTGTAGAGTATCTTTGTGAAAAATTGTTGGTATTATTGCAAACACAGTCATACTCTCCGCGATCAGCACTAAACAATAAATTTGATATGTAATGCTGCACATATATTCTTGTTGACTTTGAATAAGACCTTAATTCATTTTCTAAAAAACTGCCATAGGCTTCACATTCGTCAGGTTTATGAGGAGTTTGCGGAGTTGACTCTGCAAACTCCGCATAAACCTGATTAAAAGTTGATGTCATTATCTCTTCCGGGTTGAAGGCTACTGCTTTCTTCTTCTTTTTTGGAGGTGGAGAGCATTCAATCTCGTTTTTTTGCTAGGTGGAGGGCAATCAATGTCCCTTGTGTTAGCAGGCGGAGGACAATCAGTGTCGCTTTGTTCTGAAGCACCTTCACGTAGCTATAAATAAATACATATAAATCATTATTTCAGACGCCAGAAACACCGGAGCAATGGATGGTTGCAGCCATAGATATCGAGAGATAGGCCCTTGGCGCTAAGCTTGTATCGGAACCAGTGTCGCCGAAAATTAAGAACACGGACACATCTAAACGACTACACACATACATCAATCCTTCCGCTTTTATTGGTCAGTGCAATGTCATGCACCTATCGTCCGAACACACCCCCACTACCGCAGGTACATTAGCTAGCCGAGCTAGTTTTGGGACATGGCAAGGACAGCGTGTTTCATCAATCGATTATAATTTATAGACAGTGGTATCTATGCCGGCTTATATAAATAAAATAATTCGTTGTTTGTAAATATGACATATAATATAATATAATATTTATTTTACAAGAAATATCTATTACTATGTTTACAGGCTGTAACACATACGGGGTGCCAAGTCGAAAAGGGTTGTTTGGGACATAATTTTGAAAAACTTACTCAATGAATCTGATTTTATCAGAGCAACGTTAATTTTTAGCTTCCCCATATAAATCAGCTGACAGCTCGGCCCAAAATGTACTGCAAAGTGAAAAATAATGTTGCTCTGATCAAATCGTTTTAATAGTGAAGGATGTTCAGATTGAAGTCCTTAACAACCGCCTTTCGGCATATATAACCAGAGTCAGAGTCAGAGTCATTTTTTTATTGAATATAAATAAATAAATTATCTTATTCAACGTCAAAATTATACTTACAGATGTAGTGAATAATCCTTTCCTATCGGCAAAACTCGGAACAACGATAACACCCGAATGGTGCAGATGTGTCTATGAATTACTGTATTATTAAATTACGTGTAGGTATCAAATAAATCGCATACTTTATTTATCAATGTCAAATTGCCCGTTTATTACACTGAGATGTAGACCATGAGTATGAGTGAAGTAGTAAGACAAAAACGAACATTTCCGAGAATATACGAAAGGAAAGGATTATTCACTACATCTGTACTTGTAACTACAAGTAAATTTTTTTATATAAAAAAAAGACCACCGTTTCGGAAGGTGGGCCTCGGGGTTAAGAAGAAACGGCAAGAAACTCCCTCATACCTTTTTTTTTAAAAAGTGACTTTAGAACAGGTACTGGGGGGCGATCGCGGTAAAAAATATCAAACGAACCATAGCTGAACCATAACCGAAACACGACTTTAAGGACTTTTCGTATCGCGCTAATGTTTTGACAGGTGGTTGAACCGAAGTTCGATTAGAATTGGACCATAACCTCTGTCAAACGAACGGTTTTGTTAAAGTTTATGCGGAGCTACTTTTTCACGACCGTTGTAGAATTGTTGAGATGAAAAGTGGATGAAAATCGTGAAATTGATGTATCTGGACTTTGGAAATGGCCTACGAGTGTGATGTAGCTATAGCGCGAGCCTAATCTAAAACAGAGAATCGGAGTTCATCAAGCGAAATTGACTGTCGAAGGAGTTAGCTTGTGGACACGTTAATTATTCAGTTGACCCTTAATTTGCCACCAACCAGTGCTTTGGATGTGGACACGAAGGTTAGTAACACTATACAAAGTACTAGAATGTATCACAGCACATTTACTTTTGTTTGGACATGAACAATTTTTATTCCGTTTCCCAAAAACAGAACTAAGTGGGCTTAGTAACAGTGCTTACATTTTGTTTCAGGTACTGGTTGTTTAGCATCTTGCCACAGGCTCCTACCAGACGATTGGATGAGAAAGCCGGAAACACTATGTTTACCAGTCAAGTGTCTCCAAAATTGTAAAACAAGTCACCTTAGCATTCAACAAGCCAGAAATCTTAAATTTCCCTTTCAACTTCGTGATAGGGAGCAAATTAAAAGGAAGTAAGTAACTATATGTTAACATCATTCCATTAAATTCAAATCAGATTACATTTACCTACGGCTGGGTATAGGCCTCCTCTTTACCACACTATCTACTCTGGTCCTGAGCCTCCCGCAGCCACTGCTTGCCAGCCAGCATCTCAGCGTCCATCTATCCGGTGGTCTGCCTATCTGCCTCATACATCATACAATTCTTATTGATTAGTTTGCGTATCACAATTTATTTAAGATTATTACTTTTGGTTTGGTAATAAACAAAAAAAAGCATACCAAGATTGTGTGGCTTATAAGTTTAAATATATATTTAAAGTATATACTTTACTGCACAAAACAGAGAATACAAAAAAATATATAAAGGCAAAAACATGTACAAAGGCAAGCTTATCTCTAACAGGAAATTTCTCCCAGCAAACCTTGATTGGAGGGGTAAAAAAGAAACTACAGGTAGAGCTACATATGTGCACAACATTAAATACTACTACTTACCAATATCTACATAATACTAAAATATATATCAAATACATACTAATACATGCTTATACTTAGCATTGATGAGAAAGATAGTGTTCTGTCTCTGATTTGATTTGAAGTTGTACTAATTATAATATAGGTATAGGACAACTGTGGTGCTGCTACCATGTACGGTTGTTGCCCTGCCTACCATGAGAGAGGTCCTGGGTGCAATCCCCGGCTGGGGATAAAGAAAAGAAAACCCAGTCTTGTCATCGTTGTTTCTGGTTCCCACAACCCAGGGTACCCTAGTGTGGGGCCAGGAGCACTGTATGTAAATGTTTATTATTTTCAGATTTTTCAAAAAGTACAGATTGCCAGGGGTTCTGGCTTGTGGAGATGGTACTCATATGTCTATAGTTACCCCTAATGAACATGAGGAGAGATACTATAACAAAAAAGGGTGACATTCCGCAATAGACTAACTATCATATGAATGATATGATAATAAGTCTATTGCGGTGAGCGCAATTGTTGATAGATTAAGGACTAAAATAATGATATTTAACTAGGTAAATTTGTTTTATTCATGTCTTGGTACTTAAGTTATCTCACTTTAATTATTCTCACATTAGAGACGTTTGCCCAGCAATGGGATATTATATGTTAGTAATAATAATTAAATATTTTTCACACATCTTCTCTTTGTTGGGTACAAAACTGAAAAAATAAATAATGTACAAGTTAGTAGAAATATTTTACATAAAACTATATAAGTATACTATACTTACATGATTGCATGAATAAATAAATTATATTATACATATATACATATACATATTTACAGGAAAAGTAAACATGGTTTAGAAAACTCGTAGGGAAAATGTCATTAAAATTATACTAAGGGCACTTTTAAAATTAAAATTTATATTAAATAAATAAAAATAAAAAAAGTGAAAATTCAGGGCATATTTCCTACATAACTATATCCTACCCAAACCTGATAGTAAAGTATAGAATTACCTGCTTCGTCAATATATGATTTCACAAATTTATTTGAAGGACTGCTATATTATTAATACTATAGGGGTCTGAGCATTTTGCAGAGCAGCCTGGGAAGTCTGTGCAGCCTTTGCCCTAAGATGTTCAACTTTCAATCCCATCAGCCTTGATACGTTCAACATGCTTATCCTGGCTGGAATATTAATAATACAATTTGCTGTACATTTTCCTTAAGGATATGAAAACAATTAACATTGTTATTCTTATTTATCTGAACTTTGTACACCTTCTTACAAAAGCATTATATTCTGATAGGGACAAAGTTTAAGATAAAGAAAACTACATACCTTGATTCATTCCTTTGCAGTCCTAACTGCTCTAAAGGGGTTGAGGATGTCTGCGCACTCCCCCCACGGGTCAGGTCAACGAACCTCTTCCCGAAGAATCGCCTCTGTCCACACCTGTGGACAGGTCATGGTCAGAGTGTCATTAAGACTCCAACCCAGGTCATAGGATGGCCCTTGCGGGCGGTGGTCTTCATGTGGCGCTGGTATGCAGTGGGTGATCGCCGGCTAGGCAACCAGGCCGCGTGGCAGGCGGCGGCGGTCGGGCAGGCGCGCGTGGTGCGGCGCCAGTTCGGCGATGTGCGGGTGTTGTGAAGCATCCGCACGCGCGAACATTCCCTTCGCCAGCCTCTGGACAAACTGGTCCACGGTTTCCCAACTTAGGTCCCTCTGGATTGTCGCGTTCCTCATGTAGCGGGGGGCGCCGACGATGGTACGCAGAGAGAGGTTCTCTTGGGCTCGGAATCTCCGTTTGTTCGTCTCCGAGCACAGGGTGTACCATGCTGGGGTCGCGTAGGTGAGGCGGGATCTCGCGTAGGTCTTGTAGATCCCGAGCTTCGCCCTCAGAGGGAGGCTGGAATACACTTATTTATAAAGCTACATTTCTATCCACTTGAATCTTTTATCTGTAATTTTTCGTTCACCTCGTAAACACTTCAAATTCCACGAATTCCCACCCAAGTATGGTCAAAAATAGAGTAGTTAACAACAAAAAGGCGAAATCGACGGTCGATTATACACAATCGATGCTACATCTCTAATGTTTTGATTACGACAATGGTTCGGTTATGGTTCAGCTTCGGTCTCCACTAAAACTTTAGCGCGATACCGAATTTCATTGAACCGAACCAAAGTTGAATTACAACTGGAACTGAACCAGAACCATACCTTTGACGTTCGTTGACTATACAAAATAGCGCGATCGGCCCCCTGGTTTCGGTCTAAGGAAATTCGCCGGCGAGTGATAGACTTGATCCATCGCCCCTCAGCTGTTGTCGTGACGCCATCTTGTTTTACATTATTTAACCAACACGCCGGCTTTCGTTAAGACAGATAATGAAACGTTTTCGACTATGCATTATTTAAATCAGAATGCTAGTGATATGGTTAAACGTCGGTCTTTAATTAACGGTCTAGGGTGTTTAGTGTTTGTCTAATTTAACCAACTAACTACGATATCTATATCTCGTGCCTTACCTCATTGTTTTTTTATAACATTCCAAGCACATTATTGTATTGGATTTTGAAATATAGAAATAAATAATTCAGCGGTACAATTTTAGTTATAAGATATGTTTTTCTCTCTCAATTACATACTTACAAAGATTCCATTTCCATTTATTTGTTTATTTTGTTTCAGATTCACTTTTTAGGAATAGGTACGACACATTTACTGGATTGGTTGACGGACAAAAATATATGCACCACTGTCTTTTAGGCATTGGTTTGCCACCCTTATTCTCCTCCACTTTTCGATTTTCAAATCAAACCTAAAAAAGTTCTTCACTTCAAAAGCTTGTCGACGTTGATGTTTATTTTTATTTCATAATTTTTTGCAGTATTCATTTGCATGTAGTATCCTGAGAGATGTTAATTGGCCCATCGATGTCGTTGCATACGAGCGACGTGGCCGCCCAGTTCCACTTTGATTCGGCCGCTTTTTAAGCTACGTCCTTTTTTTAGGTTGGTATTCCGGACACGGTATGTCACCCGATCATCATCATCATCATCTCTTCCTGTTACTCCTCAGCAGTGGTATAGGGCTCCCATACAGATGTCCATGGTTCCTATCTAATGCCATCTGCTCTAGCTCCGCCCAATCTGAGCTCACAGTGGCGGCCTATTTCTACGTTGAACGTCGCCACGATGTTTTGGAGTGACTATTCTTTCTCTATGGGCACCATTCTATTTTTGACAGGTGTTTGCCAGGTCTCCTCAATCTCTTTTGTAACAGTTTGAAAATCTTTTTTTACCTAATTTTTTTAAAAGCCCCCAATTTCAAAATATACTTGCTTATGTAACAGGTACTTGTTTGGCTTACATAAAAATACTTGTGTTCAAAGTTTTTACTCAACCGGTTCAGAATTAGGTCGTTTAATATTACTATTATTAAGGACGCTGCATTTAGTAAAGGCTGCTTTATATTTATAATAAATGAAATGAAAATCGTTTATTGTTCTTAATCTTATATTTTAATTATTGAGATGGCCCTATCTCCCAAACTGTGACCTGTGTGTTTATGTGCAAGGGTGACCTGTATTTCAGAAGCCATCGGAACATAGTCTTACTGTGTTACCACAAAAAAATACACACAGTTTAACCTCAAAACAAACGTCAAATCCTATTTACTTAAAAGAAGTTTTGAATAAGACTTTATTTTTTATGGTAAGAACCGTAATGACATTTCTAACAGTAACGTTTAGTAAATTTAGTTTATGAATTAATTATTAACAATGGCCATTTATTGGCAATACAATTACAAGGAGGTCGAGTTTCACTATGTTAAGACGCCGCAGCAGGCCAAAAAAGACTTTTGTGAATCGCAAGTTGTGTCTTTACAACAGCTTGTTAATCATGAGTGTCAGCAGAAATTCGTGAACGTAATTTGATTATTTTTTCTTGATAGAAAATTCCTCCGTAGGTATCACAAAATTTGTTTTTCACAATATTATTTGAATTATGCCTTATATGTTTTCAAATAGCCTTAAGGTTGGGAACCCCGACAGAGATACTTAGAATTCTTCTACTTCTACGTCACTTGGACGCGCGCCTACATGATTCCGCGATTAATAAATAGTCTACCCACAGATGTTATTAATTCACTTTCACCAAAAAATATTAATTATAGACTTAAAAATAACTTTTCCTCCCTAGTCCCTCCCTAACCCTGCCCTTACTTTTAAATAGTTCATGTGTTATTTAGTTTTGTAATAGTTAGTGTAATAATATTTATGTACTACTTACTCATATCAAATATTTAAGTTAGCGTAAGCACGGATCCACGAACAAACCTACATGGTTTCTGTGGGTCCTACAGACTGTAAATTGATTTTTTTCTTGTTTATAATAAATTTAAAAAAAAATAAAAAAAAATCACCTTCACCTTACTTTGAGAAGAATAGGATTCAAATGTTAAAAAATCCTCTTCACCGATCTATAGAGGACTAACAGAGCAACATAACTTCATATTCTTTATGACCATTAAATAATAATAATAATAATAATAATAATAATTATACCTTGGACACTATTTACACACATTGATCTAGCCCCAAACTAGGATTCCCTGTATCTTGGGTACTAGACAACGATACACATACTTATATAGATAAATATTATACTTAGATAGATAAACAACCATGACTAGGGTACAAACATTCGTTCTCATCAAACAAATATTTGCCCCCACCGGGACTCGAACCCGGGACCCTTGGTTTCGTAGGCAGGATCAATGCCGACTCGGCCATTCTGGTCGTAAATAAATAACAATTACATTCTAATGACGTATGTGACGACCTGGCGCTGCTTTTATGGCTCTGCCTACCTACCATTCGAGAGGTCCCGGGTGCGATCCCCGGCTGGGGATAAAGAAAAAAACACCAGGTCTTAGAAGTATATATGTGTGTGACGTCACTGTTTCTGGTTCCCACGACACAGGATATCCTAGTGTGGGACCAGAAGCAATGTATGTGCCTGTGTATTTAAAAAACCGGTCAAGTGCGAGTCTAAATCGCGCACGAAGGGTTCCGTACCACCGTTCAATGGAAGCGATGGTGTGCAGTGAATAGTTTGGATTTTACACAGCAAAATATTGTTTACAAAGTTATTGGTGCGGTTACGTTCACACTCCATGTACGTAACCAGGTGCATCCATAAGTTTGTATGTGGTATTGTTGTATGGGAGCCCCCTTAAATATTTATTTTATCCTGTTTTTTAGTATTTTTTGTTATAGCGGCAACAGAAAGACATAATCTGTGAAAATTTCAACTCTCTACATAGCTAGGTTCTTGAGATACAGCCTGGTGACAGACGGACGGACGGACGGACAGCGAAGTCTTAGTAATAGGGTTCCATTCTTACCCGTTGGGTACGGAACCCTAAAAAACGGTGCGATATTAATAATAATAATAATAATAATTCTTTATTGCACAGAAAACACAATGGAAAAAATATAACGAACAATATGCAAAGGTGAGCTTATTTCTAAAAAGAAATTTCTTACAGCTAACCTGTGAGGAAAGGAAAAATATTTATAGAGAGGTAGTCCTAGTGTACAATTAAGATTTAAAAGAAAGAAATAAAGTCAATATACTATCAGATAAATCACAATACATCCTACACATACTATAAAATAACTTAATAGAATACAATAAATACATAGATACACATACATACTATAAGATACCCACTATGCGGAAGAGAGGAGATGCAGTTTCAACTTTTTCTTAAAAGAGAACAAGGATGTGCAATCCCTTATAGCGCAAGGAAGTGCATTCCACAAACGTATTGCCCTTAACCTAAACGAGTGCTCGTAAGCAACAGTGTTGTGCTGAGGAATTGACAAAAGTGACACCGTGTGAGATCTCCGAAGTCTATTCCCAGAGAAAAGAAACTCAAAATGTTCACGAAGATATGCGGGATAGCGCGGATTTCTCAAAATATTGAAGAGGAAGGTGAGAATGTGCATATCACGACGAAGTCGGATCGGGAGCCAGCCTAATTCCCTGCGATATTGGGACACGTGATCGTACTTGCGGAGACCGAAGATAAACCGAATCCCGAGATTTTGAAGTCGCTCGAGTTTGTTCAGTAGATCTTCGTTCGCGCTGGCCCAGCAAACATCGGCGTAGTCAATTAAAGGCAGAAGAAGGGTCTGAACTAGCATGATTTTAGTCTGCCTAGGCAAGAAGTACTGCAAACGCCGAAGGGAATGAAAGGATGCAAAGACTCGTCTGCTGACCTCACAAACGTGGGGCGACCAGGATAAAAGAGTATCAAAAACAACCCCAAGATTTTTGGCTTTCTCGCTGTACTTGACAATGGTACCGTCATAAAGCACGGGAGCAACTGACCTATGCTGCAACAAATTAAGTAAGTGCCGTGTACCCAGTATCATCGCCTGAGACTTATCCGGGTTGACTAATAGCCCATACGAAAGAGCCCATTTCCTGATGTTGTCGAGGTCAGCATTCAAAGCCTCTACAGTCGAAGTCAGATCACACAGGGGAAAATGCCGATAAATTTGAAGGTCATCTGCATAGAGATGATACGAGGAAGACAATACATCCGAGATGGAATGGATGAAAACTGAGAAAAGAAGAGGAGAAAGGATGCCACCCTGCGGAACACCAGTAGAGAGCTTGCACCATTCCGTAGTAACTTCTTCAGACTTGATGCGCTGCTGGCGGTCTCTCAGGTAGGAGTCAAACCAGCGAGCCGAGTGTGAAGAGACATTGAGTGTTTTTATGATTTCAACAAGTATATCGAAGTCGACGCAGTTGAAGGCGCTGCTAAAGTCAAGGAGAGTCAGGACTGTGAGCTGCTTCTTATCCATTGCCAGTTGGATATCTTCAGTTACCTTGAGCAGTGCGGTGGTGGTGCTATGCCCTGGCCTAAAACCAGACTGAAAAGGGTTCAGTAAATCCATGGAGGAAAGGTACGAGGACAGCTGGGAGTGGACAATTGATTCAAGGACTTTGGAAAGGATTGGTAGGATGGAAATGGGACGGAACTCTTTGAAGGAGGACGAGTTAGAAGTTTTAGGCAGGGGTATCACTAATGCTCTTTTCCACTGGCTTGGGAAGCAGTACTCGCTCAGCGACGCGTTAATTATATGCGTTATAGGTGGTAAAACATTATCGAGTACACTGAATAGCATCTGAGAGCAGATATTGTCATCACCTACAGCCTTGGACGAGATTTCTAGAATAGCTTTCTTTACTGCGCCAACTCCGACAGACCTGAGGTTGAAAGGTAAGCAACTGGATGTCGTTCTGGTACGCAAGTTACGAAGGGTAGCATCCTTGACACAGGGGTCCATCACGACAGGGGAGACAGCAAAGAATTTGTTGAGACCATTGAGGTCGACACTACCGGCAACTGCGTCCTGGGACTTACCAACACCAAGGGTCTTCAGGAACTTCCAAACCTGTGCAGGAGAGTAACTCTCGATACTCTCGTAGATGTGGCGGCGTTTGGCATCTCGACAAAGACGGGTGCACCGATTACGGAGACGTTTGTATATAAGGAGATTATCGTCCGTCAGATCCTTCTTATATCTACATTTGGCACGGTTTCTCTGGGCCATCAGACCCTTGATGGTGTCGGTAAGCCAAGGCGCAGGGAGATGTTTGACCCTAACCTTTTTGACAGGAGCATGTTTGTCGAACAAACTTAAGACAATCGAGTTGAAATGCTGGACTTTGTCATCAACGGTCTCACTACAGACGACAGGAGACCAGTCTGTAGAAGCGGCGTCAGACTTAAGGGAGCTGAGATCCATACCCTTGAAACTGCGAATATCCAGGAATTTTGCTGCGCGCTTGGGAGGCCTTAACTTGAACGAGAGATAAATCAAATCGTGAAAGGAGAAGGGGGCATTAAGTTGGCCATGCGTAGCAACCTTGGATATGTTAGAAACAATCATAAGATCTAGAAGAGAGGGGGTGCAGTGGGGCTGGAAGTGAGTTGCACTCAAGGGAAGAATATTTAAATTTAGGGAGCTGATGATAGACTGGAGTTTGGCTGAGCGAACATCATTTTTAAGTAAACAGGTATTGAAATCACCTAGGATAACTGTGTCACTGTAAAGAGGAGATAGATCATTAAGAATGCTTTCAAAAGAATCAAAGTAGTCGATGAGTAGAGAGGGGCTATAGAAGACACCCAGAAGGACCTTATTGTGATGCAGGCATAACTAGAGAAAGAGGTGATATTGTAAATTTTTCATTGTGAAAATCTTATTTTAAGATAACTTTGGGAGACTTTTCTATCGAGCAAAAATTATCAAAAAAGGTTTATATATTCACGAATCCTTGCTGATGCTGACACTCATGATAAGATCACTATAAATATATAATGTTTTATGTTACTAGAGATTTACACGCTATTGATGTTGGACTAAGATTCAATTTGTAACTAAGTATTTTAAGTACTGTCACCTATCATTATTATAAGTTTGGTGTTACAAAATAGACAGCCGTAATTGGCCTTATTTTTAATTTAATTTTGAACTGTGTAAATTATTTGTAAATGCTGTGGCTGTCAGATAAATAAACCTTAAAAACCTTACAAAAAACTGTTTTGGCCTACTACGTCGCCGTCGTAAATATGTTGCAGGTATGTCATAAAATAAGGGACTTGATCAAATCCCGGGAAATGATAAAATGACATTTAACATATTTATCAATTTTAACATAGCCCTAAATTGATATAGGTATTTGGTCAAATCCCGAAACTATTTGAGTGAAATGAGAAATACACAGCTTTTATGTAACTGCTGGTCGAAAATAAATGCCAAGCAAGCGACCAATATGGTTATGGAAACTACATGGAGTCGCCACGCTCCGCTCCGCTTCGCTCGGCTTTAGGTAGTACATAAAGTTGTGACCTAACAAAACCTTACTTTAGTATTTGGACAGAAAGTGACCTATGTCAACCAACTTGGCTCCAAATTCTAGTATAGACAAAGCGCGGTGAAGAAGGTCGAGCAAAAAATGACAAGTACTTTTGATATTGAACTGAAATTTCTATAAATTTCAGTTCAAATCAAGTGAATTGGTCGAATCTCTATAGATTCGACCAATTCACTTGATTTAATTCAGGGTTTTGCTCAATCTTTAGATCTAAACATAAACATATACATTTATATACAGGCACATTCATTTCTTCTGGCCCCACACTAGAATACCCTGTATCGTGGGAACGAGAAACAGCGACATTACACACATATAAATATCCCAGACCTAGGTTTATTTTTTCTTTATCCCCAGACAAGGATCGAACACCGAACCTCTCGAATGGTAGGCAGAGCCATTACCGCAGCGTCAGCTCGTCACATAAGTCATTAGAATGTATTTGTTATGTATTTGAGGGAAATATTAAACTGCACATCAAAAATAATGATTTGCACAATAAATATCAGGGCGAAATGCTGCAGTAGCTTAGGTGAAGGGTAAAGAGGGTGAGCGAAGCGCATGGTAGGCAGAGCAACGCCACAAAGGTCGTCAATCTGTTTAGGGATATGTTTAAATCATGTCATTATTTGATAATTTCCCGGGATTTGATCAAATCCCTTTGCGACATATAGTAAATAGACTATGGTAGGAACTTAAATGAAGAAGTGGTAATCGTACTATCGAACCATCTGAATCATGACCCACCATAAGCTTATTTTGCTAAACCCCTTAAATGCAAGTAGGTCGAAATTCGCTTGAAGGTTTATTTCCTTGGTAACGAACTTGTTATCATTTGATTAGACACTGACATTACGATAGATCTTACAAGTTTGAAAGTTTCAAACGAATTATCAGGCAAATGGGTCATGATTCAGTTAGTTCGATTGTACATCGGGAAAACGGTCGTGCGGGTTAAGCAAAACCTGGTAGAGACGGTAACTGGGTGGTGTCGCGATTGCGTCTGGCCTTGGTTTCGGGCGCGTAACTTATAACATTTCCGTATTTCCCACGACACTCACAGAACTGCCGAAACATGCCAAACACAAAAGACATGTACCTTCAATGCTGAGTGTATTTGATTTCCCATCACAATATCCCCGTCCAATAGCAATGTGACGGTGAAACCCGTTTTAAGTAGAAACTCATTCTGACTAGTCATAAAACTTTTCTATTATACAAAGTGACATTTAATTAGCAGACCATATTGTGGGAAATAATAGTACCCATCAGTATGGACAATTTTATACAACAAAAATATGATCGCAAATGAAAAATGCTACATATATAATGATCACCAAAATATTTTTTTCCTACCCAAAATGGATAAATGAACACCAAAAGTTGCAAAAAATATCAGGGCAAAATACTGCGGTAGCTTAGGTGAAGGGTAAAGGGGGTGAGCGAAGCGAAGCCCCCTTTATCCTTCGTGTTAGGTTGAACATGTAAGAACAACAAAAAATACTTCAAACATAAACTTAAGTACACAAAACATAAAAAGAAGTTTGGTGATCATTTATCCAAACACAATTTGGTGGATATTTATCCATTCTGGCAGTCATTTCGAATTTATTGGTAGTAAAATAGGTGCGTTTTTGGTAATCGTTTAAACATAAGCCAATGAAAAATTCGATGTACTGACATTGTCCCGATGAGCTGATTTCAAGTTATTATGGGAAATCCAAGATATTTTTTCGTTTGCGACCACATGTTTCTGGGGGAAAGTTATTCATAATGACGAGTATTATCACTCCACAACAAATATGGTCAGTTAATTAAACGTCACCTTGTATACTGAGGGGCCGGAGCTGGTCTAGTTAGGAAAAGTATGTGGAAGTGTATCTGCGATCAAACACTGTATTTACTAGTAAGCGTCTTTTTATTGTTTTATCCAGAGATCATAACAGCATAGGCCCAGAGTGAATCACACCTAACCATAGACTTAGTCTGAGAATGCCGCCTTGGCATCTGGCTAGGCATTATTTTCGGTTACTGTGTATTTGTGTAGTGCAAGTTACAGGATTGCAATGCTGGTTTTGTGGCCTTGAAAGACCTCGCACAGGAGGCCAAATTACGGCCTCTGGTTGCCAAGGCAAGGATTTATCCTATGAGTTTTTGCATCAAGCCAACGGCTTTGAATTCGAGTTACCGAGGGTTATACGCGAGCATAATATAATTTGTTTGTTGGTACGTCGTAGACCCAACGTGAATAATGGCTGTAGCACGATGGATTACTGAGGCTGATCCACCTACCACGATCCACGAACTCGCCCTAATGGTGAGAAAGTCACTTAGTAAAAATAAGCTTTGACTAGTCAGAATGCTTTCTGACTGAGGACTAGTTCTTACTATGACATAAATACTAGTAAGACGTATTTTCGCTTCATCTATACCGCGTTATCAGAAGACTTGTCGCTTTTCGCCCTGTTTTGTGCTAACAAAGGCCTTCAATCATATTTATCTGACATTGTACGAGGTATGATGGAGTTACAGTTGCTTGGTGAAACTATATAGGTTACGATTTACACATTACAAGAAAAGGCAGATAAAGGTAGGTAAAATACAGTATTGACACTATCGCCAGGACACTCCGCTCCCTGTCTCTGAAGTACCGGGATTTTCCACGTACACCGAGACGTCTCCGCATTTTTACAGGGAATCCTAGTTTGGGGCTAGATCAATGTGTGTGAATAGTGTCCAAGGTATTATTATTATATATTATTATTTGTCAAGGTAGGCCAAGGTCGACAAGTAAGGATACCGCACCCAGCGTATCACCAGGGCGTGGTAGGCGTGTCCAGGACTAATGTCCAGGGGCTTATATATCTTAAGGAAAATGCATAGCAATAGCATATCGACATCATATCGATTTCTCCTAACGGCGCAAAATTACGTATTTGGTAGCTAGTTTCCAAACAAAATAGGCGCTGCTGACAGGTTGCTGGTAGGAAACCGATGAGTCTGAATCTTACCGACTAGTCCGTAGAACGCACCTGCGAGCTCCGCAGCCTCGGACGCTTTTCAAACCGTACGCGGGTACGAAAAGAACTAGAACATTAGACAAAAGTTGGGTGGGCATAAGCGTTTCACGGGCTAGTACCAGCTCGGACAGCTCCTATGTAGAAACGCGACCTGTAAGCCACTTAGGCTTGTCCCCGTGTGTGGGCTTCCTGACCCTGTAACTTTTTGTATTCATCATCATAATCATCATATTCAGCCCACATCGTCCCACAGCTTGGCATAGGCCTCTTCTCTAAACTGTGCTAATCGCACACAGTGGAATCAGGGTGACTTGATGATATCGTCGGACCATCGGGCTCGTGGTCTGCCCACTGACCTTTCGCTCCCCATGGCCACCACTCTGTGACTGCTTTGGTCCACCGTTCGTCTTCCCGTCTACCCAAGTGTCCCGCCCATCTCCACTTCAATCTCGTCATTCTTATTATAAATCATTATATAATCCGTTGAAGTATAATCGCCAGCCGAATTGTCGGTCCTAGGTTAATGCCGTAATAAGCTAATGTAAGTAGTTATTAAGATACCAATAAACAAATAGATCTTATCTCCTACTTGTCCTTAAGCAGGTCCTAGCTGTATAGAATCCCCTTATTGAGTAAGTGGCCTCCTAGGCACATTTTCTAGGCGCAAAATGTCTATGATGACCAGACTGAGTTGGTCGAAAGGGCATCACGTTTCAATGTTCAGCCTGGGCGTATGCTGGGAGGCAAGCCTAGCTCGCACGTCAAAGAAGCTCGCTGCGACTCAGCATTCGCCTAGGCTTTTTATTATATTTATATGGGGGAAAAAAGCTTTATTTTTTGTTGGAGATTTCATTGTAGCCTCCTTGCTTTAATCCTGGCCAACTTCGTAGTGTTATGACTTAACTGTCATTGTCACTCTTGTGATTGTCGTATTCTTCATCCTATGTGCTGAATAAACTCTGGGTTATATTTTTACAAATATGTGGTTTAATTATCAAATACATTAGGTTATGGTTCCGCAGAAATAGTATAACGTTCTAATAAATATGTCGGAAAGTAAGAATCAAAATTTTTCACATGAAAAATTACGTGGACGGGAAAATTACGTCGAATGGAAATTTGTCATGAAAAATGCATTGATTCACGACAATTTATGGATCTGTATCAGTGGTTACGGTGCGGATGATAAAACAACGTCCGAGGTGAGAAATCGACGTGATGAAATAGCTAAATCTAAAATTTGCTTGGCAGTCGAAAAGTCATGTTTTTCTCATTTAATGTCGGCGGAGACGGCAAAAGAAGCCTGGAATGCACTGGAACGTGCTTATGATGATAAGGGACTCGGTTCAAGAGTAAGAACTCTCCAGAACTTATGCGCTGTCAAATTTGAAAACTTCGCGAACATGGAAGCTTACGTCAATGAAGTTTTGTCATTAGCACAGCAATTGGCGAACATGAACAAGCCTGTTGACGACGAGTTTCTTGGTGCGCTGATGCTCAAAGGTTTACCGACAGAGTATGAGCCCATGATCATGGCACTAGAGCATTCGGGAGCTGCCATCACATCTGATCTAGTCAAATCCAAACTGCTACAGGATCAACGTTGGACTACTCGTGGAGATTCGAGTGAGTGTTTATATTCTACCAGAAAAGGCACTACTACGAGTGACTCCTGGACGAGAAAAGCGCAGCAGCACAAGGGAGAAGCAAAAGCGAAGGATAGTTCTGATCGAAAGAGAGAACCGTGGTGCTGGAAATGCAGACAGAAAGGACATCTGAAGAAAGACTGTCGGAACGAGAAGAGTTCTTCAGGAAACTTTGTGTTGACAGCATTCAGTACTAGTACGGGCTCGGAATCTTCGTGGTACATAGACTCAGGTGCGACAAATTGCATGACTGGCAGGCGCGATTTGCTGACAGACTTTAAATCGCGTGGTGGTTTCGTCACCATTGCTAGTGGAGAGAAACTTCAGTGTACAGGCATAGGTAACGTTATGTTGTCGGATGACACGACGTTGAATGACGTGTTGTTTATACCTAAGCTGTCTGTGAATCTTATATCTGTTTCCCAATTGATTAAGAACGGCTGTACTGTAAATTTTGATACTAAGGGTTGTACAATTTCAAATTTGAGCGATGTTTTGATTAAGGCAAATGACGTAGGAGGTGCATATAAACTTCAGACCTGCAGTCTAAGGGCGAATCTAACGATTAGCACTGCAACTTGGCATCAAAGACTTGGTCACTTGAGCGGCCATAATATGAAGCTTTTGAGGCAGGGACTTGCTAATGACATTAGTTTTCAGGAGGACCCTTGTAAAGATGTTGCTTGTGAGGTTTGTTTGAAAGGAAAGCAAGCCCGTTTTCCTTTTCCTAGCAATCCTGAGAAGTCTGTGGCTGCAAAACGGTTGGATTTAATCCATACCGATTTGTGTGGTCCGTTGCCGGTGAATTCGCTTGGATGCAAGAGGTACATCCTGACGTTCTTGGATGATCATTCGAGGAAGGTGTTCGTGTACTTCCTGAAGCGTAAGAGCGAGGTTAGTGAATACACTAAAAACTTTATTAAGCTAGTGGAAACACAAACTGGTGATAAAGTCAAGGTTTTGAGGTCGGATAACGGGACGGAGTATGTAAATAGGGACCTTGAAGACTTTTTGAAGGGTAAGGGAATTGTCCACCAGGTAACTGTGCCGTACAGTCCGCAACAGAATGCCTGCGCGGAGCGGCTGAACAGGACGCTCCTGGAAAAAGTAAGGTGCCTGTTATACACTTCAAACGTAGACCACAAATTTTGGGCAGAAGCTGCCAACACTGCAGCTCATTTGGTGAATGTGTCACCTTCGAAAAGGCTCTCGGGGAAAACTCCTGAGGAGGCCTGGACCGGTAAAAAGGTGAGCTTGAAACACTTACGAGTGTTTGGCTGCGAAGCTTATGCTCACATTGATAAAGTGAAGCGGAATAAGCTTGAACCAAAGAGCAAGCGTTGTATATTTCTTGGATATGAGAACAATGGGTATAGGCTCTACGATTTGGCGAAAAATGAAGTTTTTCGTAGTCGTGACGTTGTTTTCAATGAAACAATCTTTCCAGGTGTCAAGAGCAAGCGGTCCGTGGAGATTTTCTTTCCGACAAGTGACGACGGTGTCATTGATGACGAGAGTCACGTGGAAGATGAGCCTGAGGTTGAGCTTGAGGCGGAGAATGCGGAGTTACCGTTCCCACAGAGTGTAAAGATTCAGGTTGAGGCGGAGAGGCCGGCAGCGCCTGAAGTTTGGTTCGAGGCGATCGAGCAGGTACCGAGCTCATCTACTGATACAGGCGGTAGACCACGGGAGCCACATGCAGATGGACCTGCCTTTAATTTACGGCCTAGAATACCGAGGACAATGTCTGCACTCGAGATAGAGTTGAATGAGCCGACAACTGTCAAGGAGGCTTTGCAATCGAGCGATAGCAAGCTATGGCGGCAAGCTATGCAAGACGAGATTGACTCATTCAATAAGCATGAAGCTTGGGAGCTCGTTGACAGACCGGCGGATAAGAACATTGTCAAGAATCGGTGGCTGTTTAAAATTAAACGCGACGTGAATGGAAAAATAGCGTGTTACAGAGCGCGATTAGTTGCGAAGGGGTTTACCCAAAAGTTCGGAATTGACTACTTGGATACGTACTCTCCAGTTGTTCGGCATAGTTCGTTGAGAATGTTGCTGTCTCTTGCGGTGGAGCTAGATCTGAAGATTGATCATCTTGACGTCAAAACTGCCTTCTTGAATGGTAACTTGAGCGAGGAGATTTATATGTCACAGCCGGAAGGATTCATAAGACAAGGCGATGAGCATAAAGTCTACAGACTCAAGAAAGCCGTGTACGGTTTAAAGCAGGCGTCTCGTGCCTGGTACGATAAGGTAAAGCAAGTTTTACTCAAAGAGAAGTTCACGCAGAGTAAGCATGAGAGCTGCATCTTCAGTCGTCGAGTGGGTAAGCGAACCATTATTATCGCACTATATGTAGATGATTTTTTCGTTTTCTACGATTGTGACGAGCTTGCTAAAAAGCTGAAAACGTCATTGAAGGCTCACTTTACTATTAAGGAGTTAGGTGAGGTTAAACATATGCTAGGCATTAAAGTAGATCGTACTAGTAGTGAGTTGAAGCTGAGTCAGAAAAACTATATTGAAAAGTTGCTTGAACGTTTCGGTATGAGCGACTGTAACGGCGCAAAGACGCCCTTGGACGTAGGTCTGAAGTTTTCTGATAGCACTAACCACGATAGTAGATTACCATATCAGGAATTGATAGGATCTTTAATGTACTTGTCTGTGACATCTAGACCTGACATTTCATTTGCTGTAAGTTTTCTTAGTCAGTATAATACCCGCTACACAGCGGAACATTTTGCTGCGGCCAAACGTGTGTTGCGTTATTTGAAAAGCACAATGAATTTGGGTCTTGTGTACAGGAAAAATGTTGAGCATGATAAGTTTCGTGTTTATGGTTTTACCGATGCTGATTGGGCTAACGGAGCCGATCGTAAATCATACACGGGATATATCTATAAACTAGGTAGGAATGTAATTTCCTGGGGTTGTTACAAACAATCTTGTATCGCACTTTCGTCTACCGAGGCGGAGTACATAGCTTTGTCTGAAGCGGCCAAAGAGGCGGTATACGTCCGTGCGGTTCTTACTGAATTAACAGGTCAGAGCAACACTGTAACCCTGTATAGTGATAATCAGTCTGCGGCGAAGCTTGCCACTAATCCGGTTTTTCATAAACGGTCTAAGCACGTAGACATTAGGTATCACTATATTCGTGAGGCTGTTGACAATGAAGTCATTAAGTTGTCATATATGCCTACAGAGCAGATGACTGCTGATGTGCTCACGAAGGCACTGCCTACTTGTAAGCACCAGCCGTTTGTTCAAGATATGCTGGAAGTCGTCCAAGATTAAGAGGGCGTGTTGGAGATTTCATTGTAGCCTCCTTGCTTTAATCCTGGCCAACTTCGTAGTGTTATGACTTAACTGTCATTGTCACTCTTGTGATTGTCGTATTCTTCATCCTATGTGCTGAATAAACTCTGGGTTATATTTTTACAAATATGTGGTTTAATTATCAAATACATTATTTTTACTTTGGTTTTTCGGTGAGCGACCGTATCTCCACTATAAAACAATATAACTAAAATTGCGTTTTTTCACACCACTTACAAAACAAGTTAAGAAAGGCGCAAGTGTCAAATGCATAGCTCGTTGTAAAGCTAAGAGAGCCGTTTCTATTGGACCTTAGAATGGGTACCTGCGTTAGTATCTGAAAATCTGAAAATCTTAAGTTGGAGAATCAATCAGAAATTTTTACTTTAGGTGTTGGGTACTTTGGAGAGACATGATAGACAGAATTGATAAGAATAGAATGAGATACGTGTGTATTTCAAAATAGTTACGATTACATATAAACAAACTTAAGCACTTTATCAGATTTTACTGGAGTATTGAAAATAAGATGACGATTTTGAACATTTTGAACATTTAAACAAACATAAACATTTACATACAGACACATACATTGCTTCTGGCCCCACACTACCCTACCCACAATACCCTGTGTCGTGGGAACCAGAAACAGCGAATGCACACACATACAAACATCCAAGACTTGGGGTTTTTTTTTCACCCCCAGCCGGGGATCGAACCCGGGACCTCTCGCATGGTCGGCAGAGCTACAACCAGTCGTCGTGAACTTTACCACTTTATGTTATTAAACTTTAAACTCAACTTAAATACAACAAGGCTTTGTTAAGTGGTAACCTGGCTGACATGCAATTACGTCGCCGTGCTTGACTATGCAACTTTACAGTGTTGTACATAAGTTGTGTTTATACTCTATTTAGTGGCTCTCAAAAGTCTACCGCAAGATGGCCTAGCATTTATACAGGTAATTTGGGGCATGATCGAAACCATCAGTATGAAAAACTTTCCTCAAGAAACATAGGAGAGCAAATGAAAAAAAAACATACCGATCAGCTGATTACAAGTTACTATAGGCGACCCAAATTTTCTTTTCGTTTGCGACCATATCTTTGTTGAGGAAAGTGTTTATAATGATGTATCATTAGTCCCCAAAATATGGTCAGCTTATTAAATGTCACCTGTGTTCATCCACATTATGAACATTGCTTCTGAACCTAGACTAAGAAAGTAAAGTTATAGTAATAGTTAAAGAAATATTAAATTAAATTGAAAAAAATTCCTGGCCTGCCTGGTATTCCTTAAAACAGATTATTACATAATCTATCTATAGGATACCAGCTCGTCCCCTATCCTAAATATACGCTTCAGGTCTTATGTTCCTTTGTATACCTCTCCTTAAGAAAGCTTTTTAAAGAAATTGACATACTAACTGTAGCTAGTCAATTTATTTTCGAAAATATAATGTATGTACGCATGAACCTTACAAATTTTCCCAAACTTAGCGATAGCTGTAATGTTAACCTAATAAATAATCACAGACTATGTGGGCCCCGGTTTAGACTCGCGAAGGTTAGCAATTCTTTCAAAAATCAATGCATTCTCTACTACAACAAGATACCTCTGGTGATCTTGAAATTGCCATTTGAGCAATTTAAAATCCATGTTAAAGCGTCTTTGTCGAAAAAGGGATATTACAATGTTCAAGATTACTTAAATGATGGGTCTGTATGGGGTTAATCTGGCTCAACACAGACCTTGCTGTTAATAATTTTGTAATTATTTATTCCTGCTTATTAATTATGATAATGACTAAATATTATATTTTGTATTAGTTAAGCATAAGCAATTTTTAAAAAGAGATCTAAAAATCAATCTGTGGGAGTTTCTACGCCCTTCTTCTCCCACAGTGGTCCAATGTAGATGTGCCGGCACATACGCCCGCCACAGATATGCGGAAATATCTATTTCCACGTAATGTTAAGATAAGTGGACGACAGTCACAGATAAGGTATATTTATATTCATCACGTATTTTTGTAGTAAGTTGTATATAAGCTTAGTATATCCCATAATAAAATAATCTAGTTTAGTCTGGTATTTGCGCGCAACTCAAGCCTTTTACTTTACTCCCGAAGATGTCGCTCCCCTTATAATTGCCTCTGGCAAAGTGGTGACCCGACTCCTGAACATCAGCAACCTTCGGTAATAGCAGCATGGACCCAGCCGCGAAGAAAACTCCGTGTGCTGCCACCTTAGAAGTGCAAGCAAGAAGCACTTCGTCCAAGATCGCCGAGCCCCGACTTCTGCATACCTATTTCAAACCATGCTGCAGAAATCCATAATCAAGACCCCACCCAAACCAAGACGACATCAAGCAAGCCATGACGGACCAGAAGCCAAAAGATAAATAATTTCAATTGAAGATTTCCCGCATCGAACTCAAGATACCGCAAGAACAATGACCCGATATAGTCAGCCGACTGCTGATTTAACAAAATGGAGCTCGCACCAACAGAAACGAACGCGTCGGCAAATTCATTCACAGCAAGCAGTTTTTTTTTCAAGTTCAAGACATAGGAAGCCGTTCCAGCCCCCAGAAGAGTATTGAAACATCATCGATATACCTAATTCAACGAATATTAAAATCATCCAGGAAGAACATCGCACGAAGAATAATCAAATCACTGAAGAGAGAGAGATATATATATATATATATAAACGATTGGTGTACAAGATGTGCCCTATGTTGCCAAATACCAAGGTTTTTAGGCACACAAATTTCATCAATCGACAACTTAATATTCACTCAAGAGTGAAGAGCACGCACGTACACATGACGTACGAAACCATTGACTGCCTACAGCCAAGGTTACAGATTTAATGCTGACGCTGATTCAGCACAATCATTCTTGTGTAGGTACGGTCGCAATTATAAACAAACAGTGATTACAAGTTCAACGACGTGCGATGTAAATTGAGTCATCGATTCCTGAAAAACACGGGCGGCTGCAGCATCAGACGACTCTCCTACGGATCTTTTCCAGTTATAGGTTAGGTTAGTTTACTAACCGCGAAGCCCCATTATCCTAGTGTTTTTTTGTTTTCCAGTTTTAAGTTTATTTTATGTAGTGTGCGGCCAGACACAAGACTCGCCTGTAGGTAAATATTATGTTATTCTTTAAACTTATGTAGAATTCACATAACCGTAGTTCCTTTACTTTCCTAATTCGTGTAAGAGTTACCTTTAGATTAAGTTGAAATATGCTCTATTACTGTCTAGTTTTACTTAACAATAACTTTCCTTATATATAAAAATAGATTAAGATAAAGTATGCACAATTAAGATTTGGTTTTATGTTTATTAAAATACTCTAGTTATTATTGCAGTTGATATAAGTTTTTTATGTTATCTAACTTAGATTTTTTCCATTGTTATAAATACATTCATTTATTTTTTTTCCCTAAAGGGGGGAGTATCTGTGCCGGCACACACGCCCGCCACAGATATGCGGCAATATCTATTTCCACGTAATGTTAAGATAAGTGGACGACAGTCACAGATAAGGTATATTTATATTCATCACGTAGTTTTGTAGTAAGTTGTATATAAGCTTAGTATATCCCATAATAAAATAGTCTAGTTTAGTCTGGTATTTGCGCGCATCTCAAGCCTTTTACTTTACTCCCGAAGATGTCGCTCCCCTTATAATTGCCTCTGGCAAAGTAGAGAAGTGGCAAAAAATGACGATTGCTAAGTATATGTAAATATCTACAGTAATAAAGACATTTGGAATTTGGAATTTGGACCTACATTTTTCCACTGTTCCTAAATTATGCTCTCTATGAACAGTTATTTTTTTGAAAATAATATATTTCTATTTATAAGAGAGAGGCTTGGAGACACCGCGGACACGGGCGGACGTGCCCCGGGTTCTCAGAAGGACAATGGATCCTTTTTTTTTCAAAATGACCCATCGTGGCGATTGATTTGCTAATGTGAAGTTATTCCTGAATTTACGATTTACACTTAGACTCTGTGCTTATACTTGAAACAAAGTAGTTATGTGTTTATCAGTGTGTGTATTATTTTGTGATATATGCAAAGTTGGAAGTCTCTGTGATGGGAGTGGATGCCCTGACCCTGTAGAAAGAGGGCCGTGGAGGCAAGGGCGGCATCCTCGAGAGGAACATGATGAGATTTTGGCGTCGATTCGGGTGAGACCGTTTCATTATTAAATTAACACATCATTAAAGCACTACGAATGCACGTTCCGCAAGATGGATAGTTTAAGTTTGGCCAGAGGGAGACAAGAAAGTCGTCAAAACGGTGATGTTGGCCTGTGGTGGACGCCGACGATATGTCATATTCTAACAACCTTATCTACACTAGATTTATTGTTTCTGTTAGTTATACCTACTATTTAATCGAGAACATTCATACCTACAATCTGTATAAATTTAACATTGAAGCTGCAAACAAGATATATTATTTTTATAGTAATTGGTGATGAAATTGATTTAACTTTACAGTGTATGAAGCCTTGCAAGTGATTTCAATTCAGAGCTAGAGCGAGTCGAGTCACGTTATTTTTATTTAAATCTCAAAAGTCCACAACAAAATCGATTAGACCCGCGCTAAACAATAGATGCAGGTAGGTAGTCGCCAGCGGTCGAGAGCTCCGCAACTGTGGCGTCGAATGCGGAGTGTGGAGTAGAAATAACTCGAATAATGCGAGTAACCCATCATCCCAGGATGGGGTGGTGTGGCACAAATTGTGGCGGAACCTTTGATTCTTATGGAATCAGAAATTATACCAGAGATCATCTCACTATGTTCAAATCGTAAATTTAATATTTTTTGCTAAACACCTTGCAGTGAATAAAAATAACCCAGTTTTCGAGTTTTAGATGATACTTTTTTACATGGTAGTATTATATTTAGGGCCTAATGAACCCATGGTGATTAGTATTTTCATACCAAGTGTTAGTATTTTGATACCGTCGTTGACGAATATCATTTCATAACCTAAGCTGATAATACGATCGCTTCAAATTAATACGCCAACTCTAAAACTATACCACAGGCAAGATCCTGTCCAAGTAGGTAGGAGATAAATATGCTTAAACACAAAAACATTACATCGAATAAAACGAGTCAGGCACCTACCAATCACCATAAAAAACTAAACTATTTAACACCATCCGGTCCGTCTTGCAAGCCCGTATTTCAAAAATGCATATTCTGAGAAATAGCGAAAAAAAAACCGCACGCACATCACAAAGGGATCGTTTCATCATCTTGCAGAAAACAGGCAATTAAAAAAGGACGACCATTGACGAACAATTACAAAGAATCGGAGACGAACCTTTGACATGCTTTGACGATCGCAATCCATATTCTTAACTTAAACAACACAGAGGTATTTCATATAACTCTCTCTAGTTACTGGGTATTTTCCTACAGCAACAACTCAAGAAGATACCAAAATGGAAGCCTCACCTATGCCGAGAGACGACAACTTCATATTCCATGCAATTGCTGACCAAACGAATCGCCCATGTCAATTAATACTTGATGACACTCACATTCGTAAGGTCCTGGATAAATATGTGGAAGAAAACTATTAGTAGAACATAAATCTTGCAATCGCCGAGTCTGAAGAAACACTCATCAACTACATTAAGAATCTGCACAATTGCGGCGGCGGATCTGGCGGCCGACAGGTTGGCTGCGGCTGGGTCCTAGTCCTGCTACTCGACCAGAGTTCATCATATTGGATAGAGTTCCGATAGAGTTCCAATTCGACCGGTGACGGAAATAAAATATCTCGGCTCTCATATTACTGCAGTACATCGCAGGAGAGACACCAGAAGGAAAATATGTCAACAAGCACTATGCACTATGCCTTAATACACTTTGTAAATAAGACTAACATGGACCGAAAATGTTCATTTCAACGTGCATTTCATATAGACTAAAAGTGGCAGCCCTCACCAAAGACTAAGAAAATATAAACGCATGATCTTGAGTGACATGTTTGAGAAAGCCGAAAACCAGCCAAAACATAGGAAAATACACGACATCCTCCAGGGGACGCCCCCAAAAACACATATTCCACGCCGCCCTGAACTACGAAACTAGTAAGAAGAAAGTTGGTCGACCCACACCTGGAAAGATTATATTAAATACTACGGACAGAATCTTAGCTATTGGATGGCAAAAGCACACAATAGGAATGAAGCTAGGGTCGCCTCAAAATAAATATACCAGGTTTCGGAAAAAGACATCAAAACTGAAAGCACTTCGGACAACCCAGCAGAACAGAACCCAGACAATCAACCAACACCACATGACACAGAAGATTAGGAAACATGAAGATTTTTTCTGCTCTCCCATCACATATCCTCCCCTGTCCAAACTTCCTATATTGGCTAAAGGTTGCATTAATCGGTCTATTCTATTCACAATCCTCTCCTATCATATTGAGCAGGTCACTCCCCCCCCCCCCCCCCCTCTTGGTGTAATGGTATGCCGGCCATTTGCCCGGATTAGGTATAATCCTGGCTAGAGTGGTACAATTCGTTCGTTATAACCCCCATAAGATACCCCCATAAGATTATCGTGGGAACTAGAAACAGCAATGTCACAAACAAAACATCCTGGAACCGGAGATTATTTTAACTACTTGTCCGGGAATAGAACCCGGAACCTCTCACAAGTGAAGCACAACGTTGTTGAGATATTTGAAAAAGGCTTATGTCTAACGATTACCAAAAACGCACCTATTTTACTAACAAAAATCGGTTCGGCAGCAAGTACCGTACAAGCAACTTCTCTTGAGAAGAATTCTTTTTTTTATTTAACATTACACAATAATTAATAAATTTTATCGAATTTAAAGAATTTTCACGAAAAAGATGACGTCATAGTGGGTCCGCCATTTTGAATTTTAAAAAACTGATGAAAGATTCGAAACCAGCACCCTCAAAAACCCACATCTACCCCTCAATACTTGGAATTACATACAAAATTAACGTTGCGTGTTCAAAAAAGTCAGTTTTTTACAAATAAAAAACGAACCGCTGGACCGATTTTTTCTAGACTCCTTTCAGATCTAAGTCATGACGTGGCGTATCGATTGATATGGTCATCAAAGCGATTCGGTCCAGTAGTTATTGAGAAAACGAATTCCATAATTTTGATCACGTACATACGTACGTACACACACACACACACACACACACACACACAGACATCACTCTAAAAATGATTGCAAATGATTCTCCAGGTCTTAAAACGTAAAGAAAACACAAAATTACCTATTTCAATTTTCAGACCTATTATAATAACTTCTCAAGAGAAGTTAATAAATTCGAAATGAGTGCCAGAATGGATAAATGTCCACCAAATTGTGTTTGGATAAATGATCACCAAACTTATTTTTATGTTTTGTGTACTTAAGTTTATGTTTGAAGTATTTTTTGTTGTTCTTACATGTTCAACCTAACACGAAGGATAAAGGGGGCTTCGCTTCGCTCACCCCCTTTACCCTTCACCTAAGCTACCGCAGTATTTTGCCCTGATATTTTTTACAACTTTTGGTGTTCATTTATCCATTTTGGGTAGGAAAAAAATATTTTGGTGATTGTAGGTAACTTACATATAAATATATAAATACACACATTTATTTATGACACACAAAACTACATACACACATAATATTTCATAATTCACAAGCAAAGCCGGGCGATATCCGTAGTATGCGGCGGGCCGTATGTTTCACAACTCGCAGCGCCTGTATACTTACATAGCTAGATGTAACACGCTGCGCTCGAGTGCCGAGTCCTCGGTCGGCCGACCGGCGACGCCCGCCGCCAGTCGCAAATTATCAGAGCCACGCGAAGCCCGCGTCGCTCGCTGTACTACCGCGCACTATCGCGTCTTTGTTTCGTATATGTTTTAAGCATTTTAACTTCTGTTTGTATCGTTGCTTCGATCTTTCTTCTTCTACTATTCCTGTGCTATCTCTCCTTCTATAAACTGCTTGTGCTAGCTGTATATAAACTGTGGTGCTTGTGAATACAAACGTATCTGCTTGTTTGCTATTTCGTTGTTTTCTTACAACAACTCTTCACACCATCTACAACATATCGCTAAAGTGATCATTATATTTGTTGCCTTTGAAAAATTATAAGTGAACAAAATAGCCACTTGCACTATTCTGTCAACCAAGAACGTCCACATGTTCATCCTATACAAAACAATTCCGTGACAATAAACAGACAATGTCACACTCCGTTCTAAGCGGTGAATCCATTTCACACAAACGTGTCTGCAGAACTTTACATATAATGCTACAATTGCAAACTAACCTTCTCAATACTTTTCACTTTCCGCTGTTGTCCTGTGGCCCTTTGTTAGGTTGTTGTTGTGACAAAAGCCCACGTTTTCCACCCAAGGGAATTGAAGGATTGCGTACCCAAAATTATGTATTGGATGCCGGGTAAACATGCCTTTTTGTCGGATAAAAGTCACGTATGTCACGTGGGCACGGCGCCTAATGCGGTCGGGTCAGGCGAAGCAAGAAAAACTCAATAAAAATTAAGTTGTAGAGTCGCATAGTTGCAAGAGGAGCTCACAAACATATGTGTGTGATGTCGATGTTTCTGGTTCCCACGACACTGCAAATGATGTTTTAGGATTATTAATTCATGTTTGTTGCACCAAAAATATATAAGAGTGTTGCAAACAACATGTTCATCCATGAGGCTTGACTTTGGACTGAAGATGAATCGGCGAAATACCCAACTTATGACCAACAGCACAAAACATAAGGTAGTGGCTGATGGGCACGGCCAATCTGAGGGCACGGCATACAATACGTAGACGAGTATATCTCCTTGGGCCAGACAGTCTCCTTTGAAACCAGGCGATGTAAGGAAATCAAAAGAAGTGTATCGAACGCCTGGATGAACTTATCAGTAATAGAATTTGGTTGACGCCTTGAAAAATACACATGTTTTGCACGCTCCATACTGAATAACCTTTCTGTTTTCAAATCCTCGTGTCACTTCGTCATTTTTTGTTGCCAGTCAAACTATAGTAAAAGTTCCGTTTGCATCGCAAATGCTTGCAGCGTTATTGCTCTCCCAAAAGAGAAAGGACAATTCGCAGTTCGCTCTGCGAGTGGTAATTAATTCGGAATTAATATAAATTCGGAAACAAAACAGCTATGTTAGGGTTGTGCATTAGGCAGGCTAGGAGATTTTTCGGAGAAATCTTGGGAGTGGAAATCTAAAGCTGTTTTTTATTAGCAACTAACTTTTGCCCGCGGCTTCGATCACTTGTGGGCAAGTTACAAAAGGTGACTTTGAATTAGCTGACTAGAATTTAAAATGATTGTACAGACCTATGTGTAAGGACTCAACGGCCCGCTTTAATATCCCGGTTCTCAAAAGAGGGAGCATTTGAAAGATGCCAATTTTGGTATTTAAATTACGTCATAGTAGAAGCATACAGGCAAATGAGCTCAAAGACAAATCCACGATACACATCAGTAGGAGGTTTAATTCACAGGTAAATAAACACTAGCGTGATGACGTATCATGACTTTATATAGATATATCTTGAAGTACTTGACAATGATAAAATTAACCTCAAAAGAAGTAAGACACGCCACTAATTGATAAAAGAGAAACCATGAGTACATGTTCAGGCTTCTCAGCACCTAATGACCTCGTAGGGGCCCATCAGCTACGAGGTAGCGTAACGATCAGTTGCCAAGAAGTGTGAACGTCGGCGATTCACCGAGCTGAAGTAATTGGGGTCGATCTAACCTGGTCTGTGCTTCGGTCCCGTCAACCTCCTGTCTCTCTGCAAGGCCCGGGTGCACCCTAGGCTCTTCTTGGTAGACAGGTTCTTCAGCCAACCTCCTATGACTGGCGGGCCAGCTTCAATGAGCACAGTGTTCCAACACAGGTTATGTTACGTGGTAAAAACCAATCGGCCACGTAAATGCGAACTTTATCTGGTTCGGGGAACCACAACACACTCAGCTATATAGACAATCCTGAGGGAAACCCGAATACATTCCAGATGGCCTGCGATTTAATTTCAATACCCTAACCAAAACGCGTTTACATTGCGAGGGCTTTCGTCTGTCAGTTGTCAAAAAAACTGCTAGGTTGGCAGCAACGTCAAATTCAAAATGGCCGTTCAGAAACCATCGATCGAATATCGATTTGGAATCGAACAATCACCCGCCCGGACAGGCACCCACCTGTCCCCTAATCTACGGGCAGCCGAGACAACGTTGCTACCGCTCGTTTTAGAACCGAGCCTCCTACTAGAACCTCTGCAGACCGGGGGGTCCCGTCCTTGCCAGGGAACAAGTTAACAATGCGCCCCCTGCGCCAACGTAGTGGCGGTAGGTTAGCATCCTTAACCAGAACGAGGTCACCAACACTAGGGGGGCTGGTTTTGTCAGTCCACTTAAGGCGCTGTTGTAAGATATGCAGATACTCGAGCGACCAACGCTTCCAGAAATTCTGAGTAAACTGCTGCAACATCTGATACCTTGACAACCGATACAATTTCACTCCCTCGAAGGGGTGCTCGGGCAACGCGTTAAGTGGCTGTCCTATCAAGAAATGGCCTGAGGTCAGAGCCTCCAGGTCATTTGGATCCGAGCTGAGCGGACACAACGGTCGCGAATTGAGAACGGCCTCGATCTTACAAAACAATGTCGCGAGCTCCTCAAAAGTCAGCGCGGTCTGACCTACTATACGCCCCAAGTGCGTCTTAGCTGACTTAACTACGGCCTCAAAAATCCCACCCCAGTGGGGGCAAATCGGTGGGCTGAAGGTCCACTGTATACCCCGACGGGAGAGGGCCGTTCCAATATCCACTTTATTTACATTCAAAAAGTTGACTGTCTCTCGTAAGTATCGTTCCGCACCGATGTAGTTAGTGCCGTTATCAGAGCGGATCAAAGTTGGAAGTCCCCTTCGAGAAACAAACCTATCCAAACAAGCAATGAAAGCCTCTGTCGAGAGATCAGCAACGAGCTCGAGATGTACCGCCTTGGTGGATAAACAAACAAACACACATAGGTACGCCTTGTATTGCCTAGCGGTACGCAATCGTGAACTCTTCACCATAAACGGTCCTGCAAAATCCGTACCAACACCTGAAAACGGTCTGACCTCATTCACACGATCAGGGGGCAAGTCCCCCATGAGAGGTTGCATCGTGGCAGCCTTAAGTCGATAACAAGGCATGCACCGAAACACGATGTTCCGTATGACACGGCGGGCAGATAAGATCCAAACTCCCGCTGGAGCGTGGCCAACAACGCGTTACAGCCGGCATGCGCGTTTTTAATATGACGATAAGTCACCAGCAATTCAACTAACTGTCCCCCCTTGGGGAGCAGAAGTGGGTGACGAGCCGAATACGACAGATTCGCATTGCGCAATCTTCCTCCTACCCGAAGTAACCCGGTCGAATCAACAAAGGGGTTGAGACGCGCGACGGCTCCCTTCAATCCTACGCTCCATCGACATCAATCTCGTCTCAGCCATCTTCCTAGATTCTCCTAGTGGCGGTCGATCGGCCCTGAAGGGCAGTCGAGTTACAAAACGACCAGAACGAAGGCGACCAGTACTATTCTGGTAAAACAACCCGCACTCTTCTTCGTCTGCGTCGACTCGACGAGCGGTGGGAGGTTCCTCTATCTCCCAGAAACGTTGGATAGCGTCTGACAACGCTGAGCCAATAAGTATGCCATCTGACTTGGCAGGCCCAACCATTTTGCTAAATCATTCGATACAATGCAGCCCTGAGCTCCAGAATCTCCAGGTCATTTGGATCCGAGCTGAGCGGACACAACGGTCGCGAATTGAGAACGGCCTCGATCTTACAAAACAATGTCGCGAGCTCCTCAAAAGTCAGCGCGGTCTGACCTACTATATGCCCCAAGTGCGTCTTAGCTGACTTAACTACGGCCTCAAAAATCCCACCCCAGTGGGGGCAAATCGGTGGGCTGAAGGTCCACTGTATACCCCGACGGGAGAGGGCCGTTCCAATATCCACTTTATTTACATTCAAAAAGTTGACTGTCTCTCGTAAGTATCGTTCCGCACCGATGTAGTTAGTGCCGTTATCAGAGCGGATCAAAGTTGGAAGTCCCCTTCGAGAAACAAACCTATCCAAACAAGCAATGAAAGCCTCTGTCGAGAGATCAGCAACGAGCTCGAGATGTACCGCCTTGGTGGATAAACAAACAAACACACATAGGTACGCCTTGTATTGCCTAGCGGTACGCAATCGTGAACTCTTCACCATAAACGGTCCTGCAAAATCCGTACCAACACCTGAAAACGGTCTGACCTCATTCACACGATCAGGGGGCAAGTCCCCCATGAGAGGTTGCATCGTGGCAGCCTTAAGTCGATAACAAGGCATGCACCGAAACACGATGTTCCGTATGACACGGCGGGCAGATAAGATCCAAACTCCCGCTGGAGCGTGGCCAACAACGCGTTACAGCCGGCATGCGCGTTTTTAATATGACGATAAGTCACCAGCAATTCAACTAACTGTCCCCCCTTGGGGAGCAGAAGTGGGTGACGAGCCGAATACGACAGATTCGCATTGCGCAATCTTCCTCCTACCCGAAGTAACCCGGTCGAATCAACAAAGGGGTTGAGACGCGCGACGGCTCCCTTCAATCCTACGCTCCATCGACATCAATCTCGTCTCAGCCATCTTCCTAGATTCTCCTAGTGGCGGTCGATCGGCCCTGAAGGGCAGTCGAGTTACAAAACGACCAGAACGAAGGCGACCAGTACTATTCTGGTAAAACAACTCGCACTCTTCTTCGTCTGCGTCGACTCGACGAGCGGTGGGAGGTTCCTCTATCTCCCAGAAACGTTGGATAGCGTCTGACAACGCTGAGCCAATAAGTATGCCATCTGACTTGGCAGGCCCAACCATTTTGCTAAATCATTCGATACAATGCAGCCCTGAGCTCCAGAATCTAATAGGGGGCGAACGTATGTTGGGTTGCCCGCCAAATCCCAAACAAGCACAGAGGCGATCGGTAACACCACCGTCTCCGGTTGGGGGGCAACCAATGGTTGGGCCGCAAATTCCTAGCGAGGACCCCCGGGGCCCCACTGTGCCTGTAACCGATCAGGTATGCCGCTATACGCCAGAGGGTCCCATTGTACTAATGGCCCACGCGCCGGTTCCATTCCCAACCTACGATTCCCCGTAAAGGGGGGTGGGCGTGAATTCAACCGTGGCCGCTCCATGAGCGGGGGGGGACATCACATGTGACCGACGAGGACGAGGCGACGAGCGGGGCGACAACTGAGGCGGCGTCCGAACCGCACCCGCATAGCTCGAAGGTGTCCCATGCCACCCGCCCGTTACGGCCTGCTCAACACACCCAATGTCCCGCTGGGTCGGATGCTGAGTCGCAACCGAAAACTCAGGGCCCCCCATGTAATGGTCCTGAGTGCGGCCCTGCACCCTGGTACTGCCCTGTGCACGTGGGGACGTTGGCCCCTGAGTTGCGCTCCGAGTCGCAAACGAATTCTCAGGGCCCCATGCCGTGTCACCCTGGATACGGCCCTGTGGAGGCTGTTGGCCGGACCGGTTCATGCACAACAGATTGTTGTGGGCCCCACCACAATATCCGCACATTTTTGTGCGCGTGCAGTCCCTAGCCATGTGTGGCCCGAGGCACAGGATACACCAGCTCCGCTGCTTGGCCATCCGGCGCCGTCCCTGAACCCTAAGTTCCCCGAACTTATTGCAATTGGCCACAGCATGGCCAATCTGCCTACAACATGGGCAGGTCTCACCATGTGGGGTCAATTCACTCACAGTCCCATACGACTGCCGGTTGGTGCGGTCTTTCCTCGACGGAGGGCCCCTACTCAAAGCGCTCCCGGCAGCTCTCTGTGGCTCCGAAGGATGGGTGACCGTCAACCCCAAATTCTCTGCCCGTCGAGCCTCCTCTTCCAAGAATCCGACCAAGTCGGAGAAGGCGGGCAGGTCCTCGGCCGACCTCCCGTGAGACTGTTCGAAACGAGTCTGCACGTCAGCGGGTAGGCGGGAAAGTACAATGTACAACAGTAGGTACGACCATTCACCAACCGGAAGTCCAAGATTCTCTAGAGCCTTGGTGACGGACAACAATGGGTTCAAAACCTCCGTCTGTATGGCCCCGACCTTGTTCACAACCGGGATACTAAACAAACGGTTCAGTTGGGCATCGGCCAACCTCCGTTTGTTATGGTAACGTCTGACCAACAATTGCCTGGCCGTTTCATAGTTACCCTCCGTAACTGTCAAATGAGCGACCAGCTCCCTAGGCTCACCCCTCAATGCTGCCACCAGCTGAGCCATCTTGACAGACTTGGTAATGTCCGATCGCATGTGCACCAAACTGTCGAACAGATTGATGAAGCTCATCCATTCACCGGACACTCCGTCAAAAGTAGGCATAGTTATGGCAGGTAACCTGGACCCCGAACCCTGAAGCGGCAGAGGTGCTTCAATGTCACCACCATGGCTGGACTCGCGCTGTCTACGTATGTCCGCAGCCTTCTGCGTGATAGCAGCTGCCATCTCCATACATTGGTCGACATCCCCTAGCAACCGTGACAGCCTGTCAGGTGCGCAACCATCAACTGATTCCGCCTGCGCGGACAATTCGAGCACCCTATTGTAACGTTCCTTAACGTCCATAGACCGCTCCAATACCACATCATGCCTATCTAAACGGTCTATCAGACCGTGTGCGGAGGAAAACCATCTGAGTTCCTTAGAAACACCCTTCTGGATTTCAGATAACGACATGATCGGAACGATACTTACTCACAATTTGCAGTAACTCAATTTTATTGGACCCTCCAGTCTACAACCCAAACGAGGGAACCCTAAACCACAACTTAAACAATGTTGTTTTCCTTAAACAATAGGAACCGAGTTTTATATCTATATAAATTCTGTAAATACAATTTAGTTTCCCTTTATCATTATAACACACACAGATAGTCAATATTAGTTCAAGTTATAAATTGCTATAAACTGAAAACAATGTAATAGCCTGCTATCAATAGATGTAACTACCTATGTTAACTAACTGGTTGACTAACTGGTAATTCAATGCAAATTTCAATTCAATATCTGTCTGTCTACTACCAGCAATAGACTTATAGCTTACAATACTACCAATCTATGTGGATATAGGAACAACCAAGTACCTAACCGCCTATACCTACAGATTGATAGTCCCAAATCGTGCCTTCCTGGAGCTCTTGACGGCTGCAAATCTCAGGAAGCCACGCTCTAGCTACCAAAATGTTCAGGCTTCTCAGCACCTAATGACCTCGTAGGGGCCCATCAGCTACGAGGTAGCGTAACGATCAGTTGCCAAGAAGTGTGAACGTCGGCGATTCACCGAGCTGAAGTAATTGGGGTCGATCTAACCTGGTCTGTGCTTCGGTCCCGTCAACCTCCTGTCTCTCTGCAAGGCCCGGGTGCACCCTAGGCTCTTCTTGGTAGACAGGTTCTTCAGCCAACCTCCTATGACTGGCGGGCCAGCTTCAATGAGCACAGTGTTCCAACACAGGTTATGTTACGTGGTAAAAACCAATCGGCCACGTAAATGCGAACTTTATCTGGTTCGGGGAACCACAACACACTCAGCTATATAGACAATCCTGAGGGAAACCCGAATACATTCCAGATGGCCTGCGATTTAATTTCAATACCCTAACCAAAACGCGTTTACATTGCGAGGGCTTTCGTCTGTCAGTTGTCAAAAAAACTGCTAGGTTGGCAGCAACGTCAAATTCAAAATGGCCGTTCAGAAACCATCGATCGAATATCGATTTGGAATCGAACAGTACATATCATCTTTTAACATAGTTAGACTTGCCACATAGGATTACATACGTTAACGATTTCCTGTAGTTTTATTGTTAACATGTTTCCCTTTGGCCATTCTGTCTAGTGCTATATGAGCTTCTTTATTCTTCATTCGCGCTTCGTTAAGCGTGAAATGCATTATCATTCTTGGGATATTACCTACGGACCTCGGAGAAAGATATTGTTTTTGCAACGTGATAAATTGCGTTCATAATTCTGTAAGATTTTACGCTGTTATCGCTTGTAGTTCTTTCTGTTGTGTTCCATGTTTTGTCGACATTGCGAAGTGAAACAGTACTTTAAAGTTGGATGTTGCACAGCGAGTGCAAGTAATTATTTATACATAAGTATACTTGTACCGGTCTACAAACGGAGTGGCAGGTGGACAAATTGAAGTATCTAGTATTGAGATAGCTATATCCCTTTATTATCACCGGATATCATGTTAGCTTTTTTATTATTAAAATTTCTTAATTAACCGTGGTCTAAAAACTTAGCTTAATTTCGCCAATGTTACTTGTTTTGTGGATAATTTAGGGTATGTGGACAGGGTCTCTTTGAACCAGCAAATTTTAGTGTTTATGGCTCGTTAGCACTACCCAGGGGGACCGTGCAGGGCAATGATATTCAAGTATTTCCTGCAGACATAGGCAACTATTCACCCCAGTTTTTTGTTTTGGTGTTTCGATGTAGAACTTTGTGATGTATCTACGTTTTTACAACTTCTTCTTAACCTTTT
The DNA here is from genome assembly GCA_949825045.1 of Argyresthia goedartella. Classification (NCBI taxonomy): domain Eukaryota; kingdom Metazoa; phylum Arthropoda; class Insecta; order Lepidoptera; family Argyresthiidae; genus Argyresthia; species Argyresthia goedartella. Next base: position 7,303,562 of record OX463812.1, on the reverse strand, counting down.
GACCGCCACACATCAAATACAAAATGTGTCAATCTAACGCCAGACGTGTTTGCTCTGCTATGCAAAATACCACTTAATTCTGACGACCCGAACGGCAGAGTCGGCAGTGACCTTGCCTACGAAGCCGAGGGTCCCGGGTTCGAGTCCCGGTTGGGGCAAATATTTGTTTGACGAGAACGGATGTTTGTACCCTAGTCATGGTTGTTTATATATCTAAGTATTATATTTATCTATAGAAGTATGTGTATCGTTGTCTAGTACCCAAGATACAGGGAATCCTAGTTTGGGGCTAGATCAATGTGTGTAAATAGTGTCCAATGTATTATTTATCCATATAAAATGCAGGGGCAGGGGCAGTATCATTTTACCAAAGAAACCCACATTCAGTAACAAATGTTTATTTTTTATTAAACTTGAAAAACCCATACAAAATGTTTTCAGATAATGTCCACGTTACATAAAAACAAGGGTTTGATGAAAATAAAACAATGAACATTACAAATCGTTGAAAGCGAAGCCATGAAAGCCAAATTTACAGCTTGAAATTTGTAGATATCTATTATGAATTATATAACAATTTTAATAAGAGTTTCACTTTTATAATGCGTAGACATTTTATCAAATATTCATAACATGTTTGACTAGAGAGTTATTATTCCTAAAATCCAGTTTGGACATAAATATTTATTTTTCTCTTAACATTTAAATGGCAATAATATAGAGGTTTATTTAGACTCAGAATTTACATCATTTTATATAAGATAAGAAATTCAGTTTTTTCAGAAATAAATAAGTTATAAACAAACAAAAGTTTAAATGGATATTTTCGTCGAATAATGAATAATGATTTCTTTAGGACTTATGAGATTAATGAATGGATTTTGTAGTTATAAATGCTTTTTATTAATATCAGGAATACGAAATCACTTCAGAATTAGTTTAGGTAGATGATAAAATTACAACAATAATACCATACCATTTTAAAATAGTTCAGCAAAAATATTATCACGCAATTTCCAATTGTTTACTTTCGCACAAAAACATTACATATATGTATCGAAAGAGGTTAAACAAATAAGATTTCGTATTCATTTATTGCAAACAAACAACTGAATGTTTTTTCAATTATGAAAGTGATTTCGGAGAACTGAAAAAAGCTTGACAAATTAGATAACTTTGTCAACCAGGATTATTCGCCGCTCATTCTTTACATAGATCTGAAACAAAATAATTAAATTGGTTAACATCTACATATCTACAATCTATACAAATGTCACCGTAAGATAGTCATAACCGTTAGTTGATCAACTGTCAACAGATAGCAAACCCGACCGACAGGGTTTAGAATTTACGTTTCTTTTTTTCTTACATGTCAACCCAACACGAAGATTATTTGGGGGATGCGCTGCGCTCGCCCCCTCTAGTCTTCACCTAAGCTACCTCAGTGTTTGGCCTGGTATTTCGATTACTATTCAAGTTTAAACCATTTTACTATTAAACGGTTTTAACAGTTAGTTTATCAACTAACGCGTCATATAGTAAGCAGGACGCAACAGTTACAGCTGTCGATAGTAGACCAACTAACGAGAAAAAACGTTAGTTTATCAACTAACGGTTTTGACTATCTTACGGTGACACAAATAGGTAGGTATAATATATAATTATGTTTATAATGAAAATAGGATTGTTTTCCTACATTGGTGGGAAGAAGTGGAAGGCGATAAACAAGCAACTTGCTACGAGGAATCTTCGTTTCTACTTGCTGCTAAAGGAGTTGGCCAAAAAAAAACCCAGAATCGCCAGAAATTTCATATATGCCGTTTTTATAGGCATAATATGTACAGCAAAAATATATAATAAATTACTGCAAAAACGACGTGGTATACTAGATATTTTAGATTAATGAAACAATAAAACATATTTTAAACTCACACCTAAGCTAAGCGGTACCATGTTACCACATGGAGGTTTCACACAAAAACGAAACCACATCAAAAAAGGTTGAGTCGAACGCGAGATAATCGCGGTTGTCTGCGAAACATACATACATACAAACATACAGGTCAAACAGAGAACCTACTTGTTTTTGGACGACGCATGCACAATTGCACACATATATTTAGACAGGAACAGAAAGGTGTAGTCATATTTTAGCGGGTTGTTAGGGAGACCATTCTGAACAACTTTTACTATGAAACCGATTTGATCAGAGCAACTTTATTTTTATTCGTCCATACGTTTTGGTCCGGGCGTTCAGCTGATTTGTATAGAGTAGTGAAAAATAAAGTTGCTCTGATCAAATCGGTCTCGGACTGAAAATTGCTCAGAATGATGTCCCTAATAACCAGCTTAAATATGACTACACTTTTCTGTTACACGCTGTATATTAAAGGGCATTAAAGTGACAGCGATAAATTAAAGTCAAGAAAAATAAATGTATGTATCATCTATACTACATCGTTTCGGGAGCTGATTTTTAAAAAAATATAATGGTTTGACTATAGTGAACCCATTTTATACATTTCGTCGCTGGCGATTCTGGGTTTTTTTCTATGATCTTTTGTCCAAGTCCTTTAACAGTGAATTACCACAGTTTCACTAAACTACATAGACTAGACGAGTCCAAAATTACATTTAATTCAATGGTTCTCCCGGGGCCGGTTTCCAGTTCATCTGCCGACCCGCAAGACCGGATAGAGTCCTAAGGCGATGAGCAGGCTACTGGTCGAGGATTCTGCCTTCCAATTCTCCGCTTAACTTAGCTGAGGGATACTTGTGTGATCTTACAGTTCTATCAACATACCTTTAAAACACCTGCACCCTATGGTTCTCCCGGTCGCAAACAATGATGTTCCCGTTAGACATAACAGCTATGCCCTCCAGGCCTTTGAACTCTGCATCAGCCGAGCCCCAAGACCCGAAGGCTCGGAGGAAAGCCCCGTCAGGGTGGAAAATCTGGATACGGTTGTTTCCGGAGTCAGCCACGACGATGTAGCCTTGGTCGTCGACGGCTACACCCCTGGGATGAAAGAGAAGAATTAACATTTATGTGAGGGCACATAACTTGCTTCTGGCCCAACACTAGTCGTGGGAGCTGGGCTACAAATATATAAACTTCTTTGATAAATTTTTCTTCCTGGTCAGGAAGAATTTTAACCGCTGCGCTACACGATGAATAATTGTGACCAATATGACATGGTCTAAGGGAAAAGTGATAAGGGTAAATAAAAAGCATTTGCTGGCTTGGTCTCTCAGAGTGTCTCGAACTTATAACAACTAACGCCCCCAAAAGAATAATTTTTTCCAGCGCCCCAAAATAATTACATACAATAGCTTTTTTTATCGCTCTCTATTTTCTACCCGATTTCAACAAAACCAAAAGGTGGGTTATGTGTTTGACCGGTATGTATGTATGTAAATATGTGTTATATCTTCATTTGTGTCTCCAGAACTCCTAAATTACTTAACAGAATTTGACAAATGGGTTATCGTTAGAAGCGTCTTAATAATCGACTGGTTAAAGGCTACAGGCAGTCACAATTAATTCAATATATTCTAGAGGGCATAAAGTCATGGATTTTTTATATATATATATATATATTAAATGTGCTATAAATATATATGTATATATTTCTCGCTGCTTTGCTTGGATGAACTCGATAATTGTGTATAAATAGACCAATTACAAAGGTAAATTGACTAATGCTATTTCTCAGAATCTGTAAATTTGGTATGTAAAAAATTTTCAAAGGCAATTAATCTAGAAAAACCATTTCGAGATAATGGCGTTCTTAAGTAAATGGCGTAATTCCGGATTCCGGAAGGATTACCGAAATTTGCCTAAAAATAGACAGTCCTTCATATATCCTCTACTACAGCGTACTCAAACCTCAGTTGAACGAAAGTCTTTGGCTGAATTTTTTTTCGTAAGTTGGCTGACCTGTATAACTCTTGATTTTTAGTTTTATAAAGTTGTGGGATCTCGGATTATAATAAAGTCTTAGTGAAATCGTAAGATTAGAATTAAACTATAACATTCCGGCAGCATTTATCGTAACTTTTGTTTATTTTTACAATAAATATACGTAAAATTTGTAAAACATTCCATCATTAAATAATGAAGAGTTATTTGATCAAATAATTAATTTTAAGTACTTTTTGTGTTAGGTTGAACATGTAAGAACAACAAAAAGTACTTAGTTTTAAGTATTTTTGTTGTTCTACATCTTCAACCTAACCCGAAGGATAAAGGGGGCTTCGCTTCGCTCACCCTTTACCCTTCACCTAAGCTACCGCAGTGTTTTACGCTTTTTTATACATTATTGGCTTCGCATTGGGTATTATATATAATACCAAGGCAAAGTATGAAATAAATAATATATCATACATCACCTGCACGTTTTAGGCATAATATGTATTGCCTAGGGATTATATATAATACGGGATTATACAGATTGCCGGTAACATATCGACCGCCCAGTGGTAATCGGTTTCAGAGTCTTTAGAGTGCGTTGCTTGAGTAGTCGTGTTTTAGCTTTGAACTTATCGTTTTTATATTTTGCGCTTTGTAGTCAAAGGAGGTAATAAACTATTTACAATATTTTTAACCTGCATTTCTTGGGCTTTATACAAGTGTTTAATATTTTCGTATTTCTTGCACAAATCAGACCAAATTAAAAACAAAGGCAAGCTTATCTCTTAAAATAAATTACGTCCAGCACACCCAGGATGGAAAGGATACAATTAAAACTATATTTTTTTTTATTTACTATCTTTTCTTCTAGCTCAAGTAATTGTTGTTCAGAAAATATAGTTTTTATCAAGTGGATGCGAAAAAAATAAGTTATCGCTGCGGGCAAAAATATATCTACAGCAAGAACTATTTCTGCGACGGGGCGCTTCTGTGGTTAAACACTCCCCGGATTATCTCTATTTTATCAGCATCGGGGATTATAGCGTCCACTTTGAGAAACAGACAGAACTGTAACAAGGTCTGTGCGCTCTTGAAAGAAAGTGAAACCCGCAAAATTAAAAATAACATTAACTGATCACGTATCCAGGTCGCAAAGCAGTATTCTATTTTTATGAGTAATAAGAATCTCGGTCAAGGCGTCTCAAGTGCTTTTTATATGCTATTCGGAACACTAACACTGTATGACATTCTTTTGTGTGAAACTACATCAAATGGACATCCCGGGATACTGTATTGCTATAGTCAGTTATATTGGCATACAGTCTTAAACATGGTGTAACGACTGTTTTTATGTTTGGTGATTTGAAAGTATTGGATGGTATACCTATAAATGTGGATTTGTACACGCGATATTGGGTTTACAGGCACCCCCTTAAATAAATATTACGTACCTACTACGTATATTGAGGTTTATTGTGTATTTGATATCGTTTGAGACCGATTCGAAATCTTGTTACAGGCATCGTGATTGGTCAGGTCACTCTTTATTACAGCCAAAGTACTCAACTCAAAATGTAGAACAAGTTTTCAGCTCAGCAACTTTTTTGATCTTTTTAATAATAATAAAAAAAAATACTTTAGAAAAAACCGATATCATTATTCCCTATTTAATTAGTTCTCATTTTCAAAGTTCAAAGTAAACATTTATTTATTACTGTAGATATTTACATATACTTAGAAAACGTAATTTTTTGCTCTTCTCTATCTTGGACTACTGTGGGAGAAGGTCGGAGAAACCCCCACACAATGATTTGTAGATCTCTTTTCAAAATTGATTACATTCAACTAATGCAAACATTTCGGTATTAATAATAATAAATTATAAGCAGGAATAAATAATAACAAAGAGCGAAGAAACTATGGAGTTGGCATGGCAACCAATTCATGCAATCTTATCCCAATCCATTAAAAACCTAGAATTGAGCAGTTCCGGTGGCAAACTGTAGTATTCGGCGTCACGTCGTCGTGATGCATATTTGATGAGTCACTCGATTTCTCCATGATGCTATCCTAACATCCTGACATGATGTCTAAGGGACCGATTGCAAGGTAAACCCTTTCAAACAAAAACAAAATATTTCCACATCGGTCAAGCTGTTAACGAGAAATCGTTGAGCATCGCTAAAAATATATTATCATCACCATCCCGATGATATAAAGATACCGATGAATTGAGAAACTCCTCCTTTTGAAATCGTCTAAAAACCTTCGTTTTAGAAACAATAAGCGCTAAAGTTACTACAACGGTTTATGCCTTTAATTCTTACATGTCGACCCAACACGAAGTGGATGAGCGAAGACTATATGTGTTCCGAGCAAATATCCATATATGTACTCCATTGCTTACTGGAACTGTTCATGCTAATAAATATCAGAAACCATTGGTCACATGCCGCCAATACCCGATCCAATATCCCTATAAACCGGTCTGTTTGCTTCGGAAACGTTAATTGCGAGTAGCGACCCCCTCACGGTGCAAGTTCGGGAGTGACGGGTATTCGGCTTCGGGAATTCAGCTTCGGTTATTACGACCATAAAGCGCTTTCACATAACGACGCGATGGCAGCGGGCCGAGGCGGTGCGGCAACAGCAGATCATCTCTTAGGGGTTTAATTAAGTAAGCTCTTAGGCCGTTTAAACATTAAGAAAAGCAACAGTCGTACAACTGACTTAATTGATAAATTTATTGAAACCCGGCCAAGTGCGAGGTGGGCTCGCGCACCGAGGGATCCGCACAAATCGCATTTAATGTTTGTGAAAAAACTACAAATTTACGGTTTTAAGATGTTTTCCTTTACTTGGGCTATAACACCTGAAATTTGGGCCAAATTTCATGATTATTTTTTACAATTTTAAGGGACCACAGATTTAACTATTCTATAAATGTTAACTTTTTACTTGCACGTGTTCCTAATATAAAGGGTGTCAACAGATGTACATAGCCAGACAGACAGAAATTTACAGTTTTCGGATTTGTGCTACAAGCGTTGCTTCAAGCCAAATTTCATTATTCTAGGTCGACGTGAAATGGCCTATATGGCCTATAACGGTCGATTGCGTTGACCTATAAGTTTATTTTTTTCACAAATTCAAAAGACTACAGACCTTAAATAAGCATTTCATATTAATTCAATCAACTTAATATCTTCACGCGTTCCTGAGAAAAAGGTTATTGATAGACAGACAGACAGACGGACAACGAAATGATCCTATAAAGGTTCCTATAACTCTACAATCTAGCCCATTAATGTCCCCACCGAGAGGCACAAGCCTTTAACCGGATGTCAGTAAGATTAAGCCATACTCCACCACGCTGGCTCATTTACAACCACTATCCCGTAGAAATAGTAGCCGGGACCTACAACTTAGCAACCGAAACAATGAACGTCCGATAATGTACTTAAGAAATAGTTATTTGTGTCACAAGGGAGCAAAATGATGTATTTACAGAGAGGGCGGTACATTGAATCCAGAGTGAAGGGAAGGATGAGGTGAGAAGAAGTTAGAATCCTGAGCGTAACGAAGGATTCAAGCGTTATTGCCCATGACGAAAATAATTTTGCTCCTGAGTGACACATACAACTTTTCACACCGACTATGAGGAAAATTTAAATTAAATGCTCTAAATAGGAATAATATAATTTAATATAAACTAATATAATTTAATAAGCTACAATGGCAAACAAGGCGGACAGTGGCAAAAAAACAATAAAACTGACATCAAATACAGTACAATGTTACAAATGTAAGAAAAATGTCAACACAAAAGAAACTATTTTATGTGTGTCTTGCAAAAAAAGATTTGAATTTGACTGCGCCGGCTGTTCAGAAAAATTATATCGTCTAAAGAGCGAAGAATCAAAGAGACGATGGAAATGTTCGCAATGTCTCCAACAGCCATCAACATTAAGGCAAGAACAAGAACAAAGCAATATCACCATAAGGAAAAAAATCAATAAAATCGCTGCATCCTCGAAGCAAAGTACACCCGTACCAGAGCTACCGTGTATCTCTACCAAGAGTGCAACGTCGTCGTCACCAGTTAGTAACCAAGACACCTCGGATGACTTCTCTGCATCGTTTGAGTTATCAGCTACACCAAGACTGTCAAGAAGTCTTACTCATAATATGACTGACGAAACAATTATAGATGTCACGATGAGTGAAGAGATGGCTCAAATTAAATCTAACCTCATGTCCACGGAAGCAGAATTAGAAAACATAATACTGGAAAATAACCAACTAAAGAAGCAAGTAAGTCAACTGGTAATTGAGGTAGCTACACTAAAGAAGCTTTGCCAAGCACCTCTATCTGCCTCTAAAAACATCAATCAAAAACAGAAACGGAGAATCTCACTTATAGGTCACAATTTAAGACAACTAACTTCTCCGAAGTCGTCATCTGCGCCAGTCCGACCCGAGTCTAATTCGAAAATTCAGGAGTTGCAACAAAAAACAGAAGCCTTACATGAAGAACTGGAGCATGCCAAAAATGAAATAACCACTTTAAATCAACAGATTAAGGCACTACAGCAACAATTACTCGTTCCAGTCAACGAATCCCAGCGAGTGATTTGTCGCAAACTTAAATGGAAGAAAAATCATGAAACTCAAAAGACACATAAGATACAAATAATAAGTAGCAACAATAAAAATAGCATACTGAGCACTTCAGAGAATACTTTTGGAAACTTCTCCATCTGTCACAAAGTGATTCCTCATGTTGGCGTGAAAGATCTGCTTTTGAACGGAATAGACAAGACACTAGAATCTTTCACAAAGAATGACTACTGCGTTATTATGATTGGTGAGACGGATTTTCAATCGACCAATAATTACCTCGAGTTGATTTATCTCATCCGTCAAATGCTTCGGGGACTCCGGCAGACAAATACAATTATATGCCTTCCGACATTCAAATGTACTGAGTACAGCAAAATGTTTAATTGTCGGGTAGAGTCCTTTAATAGACTGCTATGCTTAGACAACGCGACGCATCAGTATGCTTACATTCTGGATTCGAACCAGCATCTAACTTACGACTACAACATGTTTGTCAAACGAAACGGCAAGATTAATAATAATGGAATTCGTGCAATATTTCAAGACCTGAAAGAAATTATTAATAACATTGAATCTATGAATGATGATCAAAGCACAGAAAGCGATAATATGACCAAAACTTCAATCAATAATGATGACCAGTTTTTTCGTGACGAGTAACCTACATGTTCTACATCAAAATATAGCTGGATTAATAAACAAATCAGAGATGTTAACTCTACATCTAAAAAATCTCGATGCAAATAAATTAACAATTGATGTTATTTGCATAACGGAACACAACATGCAATCAGGAAGTGAAGACGTCCTTGTTCTGCCCGATTATCTGCTAGCTTCTCACTACTGCAGAGATAACAGGAATAAGGGTGGTTCTTGTATATTGGTTAGAAAAGGTATACTGTATAGGAATCTCCCTAGTATTTCTAAAATATCTGTCAGAGGAATATTTGAATGTTGTGCGGTAGAGCTTACTGACTTCCAAGTTATTGTGGCATGCGTGTATAGAATCCCTAAAAATAAGCAAAAGGCTGCATATCTTGAGTTCTTTTTCGACAAAATGACCACTATATTAAATGAATTGTGTATCAAAAAATCAAATAAAAATTGGCGGGTTATTATCTGTGGAGATTTTAACATAAATATACTGGAGAATAACTGTCAAACAAGGGAATTTAAAGATTTATTACTAGGCTACAATCTTGAATTAGCATTGTCTGAGCCCACTAGACCTGAGAGTGGTACCTGCTTGGACAATTTTGCTCATAATTTTAAACGAGGATGCAAAGGTCAGGTCATTGATTACGGCCTTTCAGATCACACAGCGCAATTGCTTAAATGTCCTGTTAAGAAAACATGCATACTTGATCATTGGAGAACTAAAAAAAGGATTTTTAGCCAGGAAAACTTGGCAAAATTTAGAAAACATCTAACTTGTTTATCATTTTCGGAAGTGTATCAATCATATGATCCAAACAAATGTTATGATAGCTTTTTGGAATCTTTTCTCCTAATATATAACTTGTGCTTTCCTTATATAGATATAAAAGTTAAAACAAAAAAGAAACTTAGATGGATTTCGAGAGGTATTAAGATATGCAGTAAAAGGCAACGACAACTTCTGTGGCAATGGCGGAAGAAACCCTCTCAAGAAAATAAAAATATATTCAAAAATTATTCTAAACGGTTTAAGCGAATTATAAAGTTGACACAGCAAGCACAAAACAATTATTTAATAAAAAAATCTACCAATAAATCAAAAAGCGCTTGGAATATCATAAACAGCGCTAAGACATCAGTTCCCAATGAGCCTATCAGAAAAATAAAAAATAATAATTTCGAAATAACTGACCCTCAAAAAATCGCAGAAGCTTTCAATGATTTTTTCATAGATCAAATAAAACCAACAGATCAATGTTTGGATGTGACTTCTCTGAAAATAAATAATCAGACTCAATCGATTTTCGTAAACCCTGTAACGCCAGAAAACATCACAACAATTATTGGTTCACTCAAAAATAAAAACAGCATTGGATATGATGGTATACATACGAAGGCATTAAAATATGTTTATGACATTATAGCTCAACCACTTAGCCACATTGTAAACGCCTCCATATCGTCCGGTTTATACCCAGAAGCGCTCAAGCCATTAATTATAAAACCACTATTCAAAAGAGAGAACAGAGAACTTATGAAATATTATCGACCAATTGCTCTATCGTCTGTTGTATCAAAAATTTTTGAAAAATATCTCTATCAGGCTATCTTATGTTATTTGGAGAAATTCAATATACTTACTGATGAACAAAAAGGCTTCCGTAAGGGTAAATCAATAAACATGGCAGTGTACGAATTCTTAAAGTATGTAACCACTAGTATGGATAAAAGAGAACCAATCGTGGCCCTTTACATGGACATGACAAAAGCATTTGACTATGTTAATCATGAATTACTAATAAGGAAACTCGAAGCGTACGGTATTAGAGGAAACATCCTCAATCTGTTGAAATCATATTTAAGTAACAGAACACAATCGACAGAAATAGCGAAGATCTGTGTAAAAAACAAGCGCGAAACTAAATATCTATCAAACTCAAGAGAAGTAAAATATGGCGTCCCACAAGGAAGCGTCTTAGGACCACTCCTCTTCATTATTTATATAAATGACCTCCCAAAAAATATATCTCATCCTATGACATTATTTGCTGATGATAGCACTTTAATAATAAAATGTAATGAATTTGACGATAATGAAACCAAAATTAATGACGCTTTAAAAGAGATAATATACTGGATGAATAGTAATAATTTAATTGTGAATTTAGAAAAGACATACTTAATGAATTTTTATCAAAATTTATCAAAATTAGAGAACGTAAATATTCAATATAATGGCACTAAAATTGAAGAAGTAAAGTCTACAAAATTTCTGGGTTTGACAATAGACAGTAAGTTAAATTGGAAACAACAAACAAAAACAGTGAGTGACAAACTATGTAAATATGCCTATTTATTGTCAAAATTGTCTAAAATCTTGAGCACTGACACCTGTCTTACAGCCTACCACGGTTTTGTGGCACCCTCGTTGCGCTATGGGATTATCTTTTGGGGGAATTCCACGGAGAAGGAAATTATTTTTAAGGCACAAAAACGGTGCATTAGGGCAATGTGCAAACTGAAACCGACAGACAGTTGCATAAACCACTTTAGAATGTTAGGTATATTGACTATGCCATCACTCTACATTTATGAAATAGGTGTATTTGTAAAAACAAATTGGAAATTATTTAGGAAAATAAACAGTAAAAGAGATGATAAATTAAGTGCACCTCCCCGCTCTACTGCTTTATTCAACAAAAGTATATTTGGTATGGCGCCAAAAGTATACAATAAGCTGCCTAAAACCATTAGGGACATTGAGAATCTTCACTCATACAAGGCTGGTCTTAGACAATTCTTAATCGAAAAATCATACTATAAAATAAATGACTTCTTGGAGGACAGTTCGATCTAACACAGTAATATAATTATAATGATACATAAATAGATGATAAGAAAATAATAATGAATTTATTGTGAATAATTTAATTTAATTTAATTTTAATTTTAGAATAACTTATTGTAATAACTTATTATAATCACATTTGCACGTCTGTACGGCAGAATATAGAGAAACTTATTTAAGAAACATTATAAAATACCACCTGTACCTATATTCATGCAAATAAATATTACTTACTTACTTACTTACTTAAAAATGAAACAACTATGCTATGAATTATACTTTCACCACTTTTACAGTAGTCGAACAACGTAAACAATACTTTTTTATAATGGCGGATTGTGAAGGATTAGGGAAAGGTCACCACAGTTAAAATATTCCTGTGTACTTTTATCAATGTGTAAAAATAACCGAATCAAATATAACAATGGTTTCGGATATCAATATTCATTATATCACAATAACAGTCATCGATAGTTTAGTTTTCAGTAAAACATATAATTTATTATGACATTTTTTTCATAAAAGTTCATAAATTTTCATATAACGTTGTTAAAGTTAAAACTTGAAACACGTTCGTTTTTAATCGACTACGATGAAATTACAATCGATAATTTTATCAAGATCTGTGTTCAATTGGCACATTGCGTAAATGCTACATGCCAATGAATAAATTAAAAAAGTAGCTAGAACAGAAAAGTAGCATTTTGCTCCCTCTCGTCGTGGAGCAAAACTTACTTTTCCGAATGAAAGGTGTGAAATTTAATTATCTCATTAGTACACAGTCAGAAATCGAACCTGCTTCTCCTGTGTGAGAAGCAAGCGTAAAACCAATTAGACCACGGAACCCTAAAGTCAATCAGTAATAAAGCTGCTGCTTCCGCCGTGATCTGTAAGCTCTCAGGACAAGTATGTTTTATTTATTTGGCGTTTGGTCGCAGCAAAAGCCTGTTTGTCAGCAGAATGGACTTTTTGCAAATATGTTCCGAAAAGACGTTACGGATAGCTGCGGCGATGGGCTTCTCCTCTGTCACGCAAAATTGAGTAGGGCGTTGGATAACTGACTAGACGTGGACACTGCTATACCTCTGCCAATCCGTATGGTTGTTTGCTGTCTTTGTTTGTTTTGATACGAAGGACTTCAGATTCAGATTCGCTTATTTGCATAGGATTTTGGTATTACATACAAGTTCGTAAATTAATATAATGCGTCATTTTATTCCTTAATCAACTATATTATATAGCATGCAAAAAAAATAATGTTGTAAGTATACTGATATATATTCTGCAATATTACTTTCATATCATTTATTAGGGTTCCGTACCCGAAGGGTTCCAAACGGGACCCTATTACTAAGACTTCGCTGTCCGTCCGTCCGTCTGTCCGTCCGTCTGTCACCAGGCTGTATCTCAAGAACCTAGCTAGCTAGAGAGTTTAAATTTTCACAGATTATGTATTTCTGTTGCCGCTATAACAAAAAATACTAAAAAACAGGATAAAAGAAATATTTAAGGGGGCTCCCATACAACAATTCTTTCAATACCACATACAAACTTATGGATGCACCTGGTTACGTACATGGAGTGTGAAAGTAACCGCACCAATAACTTTGTAAACAATATTTTGCTGTGTAAAATCCAAACTATTCACTCCACGCCATCGCTTCCATTAAACGGTGGTACGGAACCCTTCGTGCGCGATTTAGACTCGCACTTGACCGGTTTTTAACTATCATCTCATTGTTATACATACAACTCGTAAGACAAAGCAAATATTTTATTGTTGTAAGTATACTGATATATATTCTGCAATATTACTTTCATATCATTTATTATCTCTCATCTCATTGTTATACATACAACTTGTAAAACTCTAGTATTTATAAGATTGTAATCGTGAACTAAATAAGTGTTTTGTGTTCATCCCGACTAGCTAAGCATCTCGCCCACCCCTACTTAGCCCCAAAATATAAAAAATACCTACAAAATATATAATTTGTGGACATTGTGAAGTAGGCCCTTAGCCTCATTGACGGACGCCCACTCAATATTTATGTTTTATCAGATTCGTGCAATAACTGGTACGGGTCCTAGCCGTAAACTGTGGCTTCTCCGCCGATTAGTTACGTAAACAAGTAACATCTGGACTCAGCAATGAGAATTTCGATGTTGGACCACAATTGCTGACACTGGGGCCAGTAAAACAAACTCCTCTAGAGTCTCTGTTAATTGCAAACTCATGAAATACATAGGTAAGTCCTGTTTGTAGTAGCTTTGGGGGAAAATATTTGGGTGTAATTTAGCTTAGTGCCAAACAAAACACGCCATTTCCTGTAAAGGTTGTAACTCCCGGGGTTGCAATATTTGCGATTCCGTGTGGAAAAAGTCGAGCCAAATATGTTTGGTTATTAAATCTCCAATCCAATCTAAGAGCTCTCTCTCACGGTGGTTTATTGAGTTTCATGCTTGCTACAGCAAGCAGGTTCGGATCTGATGCTGACATGTACCAAAGAGATAAATAGTTATTTGTGCAACAAGAGAGCGAAGTTGATTTTTGCTGATTCTACGCTAGAATCATGAGTGAGCGTGGGACTCAAAGGCACGAGATGCAAATAACTTTGGCCTCAGTTTGGTGCCCTTGAAAATGTTTTATGGCCAATTATGAGCAAACGTTAAAAATAAAGTTTTTCCTTCTAATGACCCACTGGTTTACTATATTTATACTATGTATTACTATACTATGCTTTTAATTTCTCATTCGACTTATTATCTGATATTGATTTGGCAAGCAACGTGTTTTCTCTAGAAATATTTATCGCCACTCACCTTGGGAACTTAAACTGCCCTTCCTCACTACCCTCCTCGCCGAACGACGAGAGAACTCTTCCGTTCACATCGAACACCTGCACGCGGTGGTTGTTCGAGTCCGAGACGAGTACCCGGTTCGTGTTCGAGACTGCAATGTAGTGCGGGTGCTCGAGCTGACCGAGCTTCGAGCCGAAGGAGCCGAACTTGCCGACGAAGGTGCCGTCAGATTGGAACACCTGGCGAACCAAGAAACAAATAAATAAACAAAACAAACAGATGATACTTGAAAGTCAGACAGAAACACACATATGCCAACTACATAAACTAGTGGCCCTGTGGGCAGTAGACCTCGCTAACAGGGGGGACTGTAAACCAATTTATAGGTAAGTATTTTAGATTCAATCAAAATCAAGTAGTAAAGTAGCCGCACCAATAACTTTGTAAACTACATTTTGCGATTTAAAATACAATCTATTGACTTTTCACGCATATACCTATAGTTAAAGTCTATTTCACTCACTCTCATGTCTGTATAGATCCTCTTTACTGATTCGACACCTACTTCGAGGAGTCTAAATTTGGTATGTTTTGAAAATATTTCTTGACTTTTTAGAAAACAGGCGGCCGAAAGGTAATGGTGTAGTATATTTTTAGAACCGGTCCATGAAGCCCGTTAATTTGATACCCCACAGGATAGGTTTAAAAAAAATACCCATACAAAAAATTCATGACATCATAACTCCTAAATCGAGGAAAGCTCTAGACAAAAAATAAACATTTAATTCAAGGAACTCGTGTGCCAAGTTTTGTGAGGGTCGTTTGAAAACTGTGGCCCTAGACCGGAACTGACAGACACAGACATAGAGACAGACGAAAGCAAAATCGGCCTCCTATCTTGTCGAAATGGAGCCCTTCGCTCGCTCGGTCAAAAAACGTTGAGATAAAAAGTAGGTAGATATACTGTGTGACAAACAGCTGTGTCATTAGCCAACGAGCCCTAACTCAAGTTGACTGAAAACTGTGGATATGTGAACATGTTTCCCGTAAACTTAAAGTCAATTTGACTCTGGATTTGATGTGATGAGTTGCAGAATAAGTAGGCAGAAGTCTTATTATCCCTGAAATCCAGGAGTTTCTTTTGGAATCCAGTTTAAATTGAGAAACCATTCAATCAAAATACAATTATCCAATCACCTGTTGACACCCACAGGTAATTGATTATTTTTCATGTTTTGAACTTTATTGCAAGGCAATAAGGTTCAAAATCGTGAGCCATTTATTGATCTACCCAGTGGAGATCTAGACGGGTGGATATTTTAAACAAGCTGTCTTTTGATCGGTCGACTTACAATGTTGAAAGGGATTCTGATAAAAATAAACCAACAAAGCGTATTCAATAATATCTATTCAAGAATGGATATATTAATTATCAATTTGAATTTTGGAATTAGTTGATTGTAATCATAATCACGCCGGAATCAAGAAAAACAACGGCCTAAAGAAAGTAAAATCAGCCAGTATACATACACGAGTATAGTAAAAACCCATCGCTGAGAACTAACCTGAACTCTATGGTTTTCCTTATCGCACACGTAAATGAATCCGAGGGCGTCGGTGGTGATACCCCAAGGGTAGTTGAACTTGCCATCGCCGGTTCCCTGACTGCCGAACGCGCGAAGGAACCGACCGGCCGGGTCGAATACCTGGAAAAGCCACCTAATTAGATCTTGTGCTAATAGCGCAGTTGTTATTAGGACTATGTGAAAAAGTTATTCTTTATAGAGTAATGTATGCCTTTAGTTAGTACAGGAAATATATGCATTAAAGATCAAATAAAGACTTTTAATAAAGCTGATGTTTCCAAAACAAACCTGAATACGATGATTGTATCTATCTGCTATGATGTACTGTCCTATCCTGTTGACAGCGACTCCGGCGAGGCAATCGAATTCACCTTCGCCGCTTCCATAGCCGCCAAACTCCTTGATGGATACGCCATTGGAGTCAAACACCTGGAAATAAAGAATTTTGGTTAGTACTGAAAAATTGAGTATTGAATGTTTTGGTAAGTTTGGGTACAATATAATTATTAGCAACGGCATCACATCCTGTGCCATATGGGGAAGCAGAAACATATATTTATACAAGCTTTCGCCAGTGATTAAATATAACTTTATTTGACAGAAGAGAGCACGTCAGTACTTTGGGGACACGAATTATGACTTGAATCCACCAGATATAAACAAAACTCTTATTATTTTGTATAAAATATGTATATAAACGCATAAGTAGAAGTTTTTAGTATATGCCTATCCATTTTCTGGGAATAAAACGTAAACATCATAAATACATATTATATTTTCTTCATAAAAGGGTTAGGCACAGACTCAACTCTTGCACTTGTTGCGATTTTAGGGTGAGACTTATTTTTAAAATAAATACAATAATAAAAGTTGACAAGAAAGTTAGTTTTAGTCCAAGAGCTGTGTAATATCCTTTTCTACGACGCAAAGAAAACAAACGTACCGACACAAACAACTCAGACGAGCGTAATTATAAAAACATTTGTGGATTTTATTGCGCAAAATAACCATTTTGTGACATGTGATGTCTGGCACAAGAAACCCTTCCCTCCATTTGGTACAAGGTCAGTCGATATTATTTTAGCATTACTAAAGGCTAGTATTAATCGCACATCAAATATACCGATTTGCACAGCAAAAAAGGATCAGCAAAAACACTTTTTATATTTTAAATATTTTATGTGTACTCAAGTTTAGTATTTTTTATTGTTCTTACATTTTCAACCTAACAGGAAGGATAAAGGGGGCTTCGCTTCGCCTTCAACCCCTTTACACGTCACCTTAGCTACCGCAGCATTTCGCCACTGATTTGTGCCCTGATTTGGTGTGCAAATCAGTATTTTTGATGTGCAGTTTAATATATCCCATTATTATGTAGTAGTTTAATGTTTATAATGGCCACGCGCTTTGCATTGCTTTTGAAAAGAATTCAACAACGAGGAGGTTCTCAATTCGTCATTTTTTTCTGTGTGTTTGTTACGCAATCACTCCGTTAATTTTGAACCGATTTTGATGATTATTGTTTTGATTGGTATGTTATACTTCTTAGGTGGCCCCATACAATTTTTATCAAAAATTAGTAAAGGTTTTTGGAAAAAATCAACAAAAACAAAAAATATACACAGATGACATTTTAGTTTGTGGTTCCGTGCAGAAAAAGTTTTGATGAGGACTTTTCATGCACACAGACTTCATTCGCATTCTGACTGGGGATGAAGAAATAGAACTTGAACTTGAAACGGTTTTTTTTTAAGTTTTAACTTGGTGAATTATCAGGGCGACATTTTATTTGGATTTGAAGCGACAATGTACCCTGGCCTACGAACTGGGATAGGGGAATTGTCAATTATTAATAGATGCTCCAAGACTCTGTCACTCCAAAATACAAGTACTAAGTCAGCAGCCATCTGAGACTGAGTTTGACGTTCTATAATTATAGATTTTGATTGAATATAAATTGAACGTTTAATAAATTGTTGTTCCATGTTTCTTAGGGCTTTCCAACTGTCAAACAATATAATTAAATATTGAAGTCGCATTTACAATTTTATTAGGTTCGGGAAGATCCCTTCAATGAACCAATCAATTAATCAAGCCACATTCAGCCTCGGCTAGGTAAAGGCCTCGTCTTTACCACGCCATCTTATGTATTAATAAAATTAGGAGACATGTACTTGTATGGCTAAGGTATTGAACTATCATAAACAGATGTTTTGGGATATAAGTAAGATCTTTTTCACTGTTTTACGGAATACGCATCATCGACAATATTTTAGCAACTACTAATAGTACTTTATTACTTACTTTTAATGAGTTTATAACTAATAAGCCATTATAGCTATAAAATCTCGATTCTGATAACAAACAGCTAATGCACAATTTTGCAATAGTGCGAATGTTTAAACTTTACGCTTTTTCTTCGCAATAACTTACCTGGAGTGTTCAATAACTGGCTAAACGTGGACATAACCGGTTTCTGCCAACCCTTGGGGGGAGGGGAGTGACGCTACGTTGTTGTATCTTACCTGGACTCGATGGTTAGAAGAATCAGCCACGACCATTGTATTGTCGGGACCGACAGCGATGCCACGAGGCCAAGTAAAGCATCCGGGTTCGCTCCCCCGGCTCCCTACGCTGAATTGTAAACGGCGTTTCTGCAGATACTGGCTCCTAGGGGAGGAACCTGCTGCTGCGAAACCTGTATACAAACAATAGGTTAGAATTCAATAAGGCCATTAATCAGTTTTATAAAACTTAATTAACCCCCGACATAAAAAGTAAAAGATGAGAAAAAAGTGTTTAAACGCCTTAACATGTCTTCATGTTATAGCTTAGAACCACCTGGATTACATCAGTTTTTGTATAGGAAAACTACATCAAAATCGGTACAATAGTTTAGGAGCTATGATGTTACTGTCTGACACCTATAAACACTTACTAACTGATGACACCTGTCTTTTTATGTCGAGTGTAAGAAAATTAAAAAGCCCCAGTATGTACAGCCCACATGTTTCCATCCTAACCTGCTACCGCTGCTGTAGCCGCCGTAGGGGAGATGGGGGAGCCTGCCGCGTTTTTTGAGTCGTCATCAGAACTGGCAAGCTCGTTCGCTGAGCGCAATGGCAACCCGAGAGACAAGCGACGGGATGTGCTCGTTGAAGAGCTTCCCGTGTCACGCTCCTTGCCACGCGCACCGTATTTGTTCTTCAAATATCTGGCCCAAGAACTCAAGGCCGCGCCGTCTTTCTCGCCAGGGGTGGGACGCTCCGGTGAGTTTTCTCTGGACTTCAACGCGTGCGATGACCGACTGCGCGACAACTCCGTACCGGCGCCGGCACCGTATTTCGACGCTAAGTAGGCGGATGGAGAAGCCGTCGTCGGCGATACGGGATCGTCATCATCGTCGTCTCCAACACCGAAACCGGTGTGGCTGCTCTTA
Organism: Argyresthia goedartella; assembly: GCA_949825045.1. Lineage (NCBI taxonomy): Eukaryota > Metazoa > Arthropoda > Insecta > Lepidoptera > Argyresthiidae > Argyresthia > Argyresthia goedartella. Next base: position 7,283,694 of record OX463812.1, on the reverse strand, counting down.
CTCCTCGCGAGACGGTTGCGTCTTTCTTTCAGCGCGAGGTATCTCGATCTAGCAGTAGGATACTTCGAGTCGTCGTCGATTGAAGAGTTAATTTCGTCGTCTTTCGGTTTACTCCCATAACGGTTGCTATAAGAGGAACCGCTGCCAGCACCATATCGCGGTGCGGGTTCTTCTTCTGCCGGTTGCTGTCGGGTGCGGTATCGGGTTGACGCTGGCTCCTTGGATTTAGATTCTTGGGTATCATTGCGGGCGTTTGTGCTGCGTGCGAGTAAAGGGGCGATATCACTACGAGCAATCGCCTGGGTCTCGGGCTTTCTTTGCGTGGCAGGCTCCGTTTCGCTCTCCTCCGAGGTGTCGGTTTCCTCCTCGGAGCTTGTGTCGGAGTCAGCTGCCGGCTCGGCGGGTGCAGGCGCGGGCGCGGGGCGCTGCGACCCTATGAACCGACTTTGAACTCGCTGTGCGCCACCGGTTGTGCCATTCGTCGTAGGAGGTGCAGTTCTCTCGTTCCCAGCTGAAAATAAACACGATTTTTTTGATGCGGGTTCTATTTTGTACTTTGCTTTTAATTCCGCGATGGACAGTATCGCACCTGTGTGTTTGACCGCCGAGCCGGAACTTTCGGTGGAAGCGCTCGATTCAGTGCTGGCGGCGCGAGCAGCTGGACGATGCGCAGGCGTTTCTGCTGATCCTGAGGGTCTTCGTGCTGCTACAGAGGGTTTTTGGGCCGGTGTAGCGGTTTTTCGTGGCTGTTGCTGTTTTCGTGCCAAAGTACCAACTGACTCATCGGATTCGCCATCGCTGGATGCCTGAGAAATATAGTGAATTTCGATATGGGCTGCTAAATTATTGAAGGAGTATAAGTTTGAGCATTCTAAAATGTTCTTGTGTATGGTGTGGTTTAAATGTTAAACGTGGAGTGTATTTTATGGAATGCCGTTAGTTTTTGCGTTGTCCTTGTTAGTATAGATGATAGTAATCTTCGTCGTTGTTGTCTTTCATTCTCTATCGAGGTCCCAACTCACCTCCCGAGCTGGTGTCGGTGGTTTGCGGGTTGTGCTTCTCTCTTCCTCTGTGCGACTTGGACGGTCAGGTTCTTGGGACGTGGCAGCTCCCTTGTTCTGTCTTTTCTGTCGTGAGATTTCGTCATCTTCACTCTGTTGCCTCTGAGCCTGAGGGGGTCGTTGACGTTGTGGTGTCGGAGCTGGTTGCACTGGTTTGGGAGGTGGAGGAGCCTCCTTTTTTTCCTTTTTTTTGCCACTGTCAAGGTCCATCATTCTTTGCATGACGCGAGGGCAGTCACTCAGCCTGAATATTCCGCTTAAAGGACCACGAGTAGCATCTTCGGTTTCAGTGACCTTAGGCTTTTCTTTTTGCACATGCTCGTCTTTTGCTGAACGGCTGGTCGTCTCAGTGTCAGAGTCATCTTGTTGATGACTCTTGACAAATCTGGAACGAAACCTACGCGACGGTCTGTGTTCAGATTCGTATCCACTGTAGTCTTCAGCAGCACCATAGTCACGAGCGTGCTTTTCCGGAGGTGGTGGTCGTGGTTCACCAAACTTCCTTCCTCCGAGCAAAGGCTCATCATTCTCTGTATAGCCTTTTGCTTCTTCTTGTTGGCGGAACTGAATTGCAAGACGATGGTCACTCTTGGACCTCGTCAAGCCAGGACCGGCTTGAAGGCTGTTGCTGCTGCCATAACCACTAATATTTGGGTTGTTCATATTAAGTTCACCGTATGTGGCGACATGCATCACGAGTTGGTTCGGGTCGTGAGTCATTAGAAACCGTATCCTGCGGTTATAGTCACCGGCTTCATAGTCGAAGTTTCTCAAGAATTCTACAGTTTTTAAGAAAATTTCTTTCGTATCTACTAACTCTGTATCATCCCAGTCTACATCGTCATTCATATATTTATCCGCGAGATCACAATTGCTTTGAATATTGGTCAATTCTAACTCTAGATTATCTTTGAGGTGCGTGAGATTCCTTAGTTCAGTCGCAAGGTAGCGATCTATTTCGTTTCTTAAAAAGTCGGTCCTATCTTTGAGGGCTTTTGCTAAGCGCTTGTGTATTTCATCGACTTCTCCAGAGACCGCTGCACAGTTTGTTTGTAGGTTTGTCGTGTTTCTTTCAACCAGGGCTAGGATATCTTGCAGTCTGTTCATTCCGCGTCGGATTTGGTTATTTATCCTGGCTATTTCCCTTCGCAAGACTTCCATGTGAGCTGACTTGCATTCTTCGCAAACTTTTTTGTCACAGTGAGCACATGGACCACAGTATGCTTTCTCGGAGCACACGTTACAACGTTCCATTATCTGCCCGGCTGTGGGATCCGGTAGCTCCCCAGCTATGTTAGCATGCAGCTCTAAGAAGCGTTGAAGTGTTACGTTGGTGGGGAATCCCTGTACGCCTTGGTACGGGATCCGGTGTTCTGCACGGCATTCTGGGCATTTGACCTGTCGGAAAAGTAAAATGGAATTATTGCTGCAACTCAAACTTTTTCAGTAGGTAACTTTTAATACTTCTTTCAATATAATTATCTTTTCTGCCTATTAATCGTATAATACCATTAAAATATAGGTATAATGATATTTAGGTATAATCTACTGTTGAAAATTAAAATATTTTTTAAGAAAAATTAACCATGAAATTATATTAATTTTCAGACCGACCTGTCGTCTCACATAGTCGACCAGGCCATCCATGCACGGCTCCATGCAGTAGCTGTGCTGGCATGGCAACAGCTTTGGGTTGCGGAACCTATCGAGACACACGCAGCATGTCAGCAAGGACTCGAACTGCTCCATCTTGAGGGTTTTGTGGCAGCTGGTTTAGGTTTCTGTGGAAGAAGAGGGGGTTGCTTAATTTTGACTGTAAGTTAAGATAGAGTGAGGCAAACAATTCTTTGAGGCCAGGAAATAATAAATATAGTTTAAAAAAAATAAAAAACACGCTTTTAAAGCACTTCGAACTAAAAAGTTAAAAATATTTTTTAATATAACCTTAAAACAATAATGAATAAAAAATACTATTATTATTGTGAAACAAAAAGCGTCGGGCGCTCGATGTACGAAAGATTTGGAACAAAGCGCCCGACGCTTTTTTTTTACAATAATTATATGATTTTTTATTCATTATTGTTTTAAGGTAATATTAAAAATTATTTTTAACTTTTGAGTTCAAAGTGCTTTAAAAGCGTGTTTTTTAGTTTTTTTAAACTATTTTTATTTTTCATTTTAAGTTCGAGTGCGCGAGCCGGAAAGTAACTAGACTGTTTTGTCAATCCCCCAAATACGAGAAATTAATTAATCCTGGCGATCCTAATCAGGATAATGAGATAAACTTATGAAATTATTACATTGTCGCTGATTCTTGATAAGTTTACAAAGTTTGAATTGAATCTGTCCGTTAAAGTGGGTCAAAATCGAGTCCAAAGGAGTCGGTTACATACAAACAAACATACAGGTGAAGCTAATAAAAGCGCGATAAAAGTTGGGTTGTTAATACGAGAAATAGGGGATGAACATTTCTAGAGCCATACTTCAATAAAGGCTGTATATATGCTATCTTATCTCGGCCACTATGCTTCGATCTGATAAACCACTAAGAATCCTTGCCATCACAATCATTATAGTTCTAAAAAACATCGAATGCAGCGCCGCACTAAGATTACACCATTAACACAATGGCCGATTTATTTGCTTGATTGTTCGTGCAGCAAAAATATTTACATTAACGTGTCCGCATCAGACCGCAGTAGGGAAGTTCTTCTCTGTTTATAAGCTGAAAATTCAGAAGCTCCCAAGGTGACGCAATAGTATATTTTGTGACGGCACGAGAGTATCCGGCGTGTTGGGCAGACTTCGAAAATAGAATTCGGCGTCTGGTGTTTTCTTCACACGGCTCTTTCAGCTGAAAGTGATCAGCTCTGAGTTCTAATTAAAACTGTGATCCTATTGTTGTTTTCCAGAATAAGTTTACGTATCGTGTTCGACTGTTTTCGTTTAACCATTGACGTCTGATGATTGCAAGCGCGTGGAATTGCATTTGGGGCGTGATATCACGACTTTATGGAATAACATGTTTTTAGGATTAAAAACATTCCGCATAGGTATTTGGCTTTGGGCCAGCAAAGATTGGAGTGATTTGATAATTGGAACACAGATTTGGAATCTGAAATTGTAGTATACATCGGGTAAATGGTACAATCTTACCATTATTTTCTAAAGAGATAAAATTGGCTGTCACATTTGACCTTTTCGAAAATGGTCCAAAATAATACTTAAAAGCAGACATGAAGGACTTCTCATAGGTGTCTAGAAGTTTTGAAGGAGTACGAATTGGCAAGAATCTTGGGATTGCTATCTCGATCATTTCTAAATTAGGAAACATATAAGAATTATTTCCAGACGCTTTGGAAGGTTAATTTACTGTTTCATTCAACTTCCTGGCAAATATATGAATAAATACTTGGCACCGACGCCGCCCTTCAGATTTTTGTGCGTATCGACATAAATAAATGACAAAGTCATGATCATACGTCATCATCATCTTAAATTATCTTTCATCACTCGACAAGAAGCCATTTACTTCACCTAAACTACAAACATACCTTACTTTCAACAGTTTATGTTTGCGTTTTTGATAAAATGCAAACATTATAGGTACATAAGCCATAGGTTTCCATCGTTACTAAACAAGATTTTAGAAACCTTTTTTTTATATATATACAACGGTCTATTAGTCATAACTTGTTACGCTAGTATAATTAGTCAACAAACTGTATTCTCGTACAACGCCTATGTATCATACGCGTTTTTTATCAAAGCTGATGAAAGAGGGGTGACACTCATTGGAATTGGCACTCGTCTTTTCTTTGTGAGTAAAGTGTGTACTGAATTAAGTCACGAGGTGCTGGGATAATGCGTGGTTTTGAACAGACGAGTTGCAAGAAACTTTCGATATACTTTATTCTACGTTATTAGGAAGAAAATTGAGATGAAAATAATTAAAATTATGACGAAGACTATGCTGAAGAATAGAAGCTGAACATATGAGATCTATTCCCGTCGTATATTTTTGACATCTTCGCGACTGAAGTCTCGAATTGTTTTGATATATTTTTAATTGAAGAGCCATGCAGAAATGTGGCGTGTGTTTTTTTATTTGTTGTGTTGGGTTTGGTATTTACCAGTTTCAATAATTCAATCCAATTTTTGGCATCAAAATAATACATTGTCCTTTTATTAACAGTAATAGCATGGATGTGAACCATTTTCTCTATCCGGTTTAAGTGCATCCAAAGGTAGAACTATTCAATGATTTTCCTTCAATTTGGTTTATCGTGGTTGTCATCGTATACCGAACCTCATTTATGGAGGGAAACCTTGAGAAGCGTTGAGCAAGTATTTTGAAATTGTGCTGAACTGGCCCCTCTGTCGGTTTCTTTTATCAATCACCAAGCGATGAAACGTTAAGAATATTGGGGATATATATCCCTTTTCGGTTCGACCAACCTTGACGAGTAGTGAATGAAAGAAAATATTAAAACGCACATTTTACATGTGTATGCTTTTTCCGTGTTCATTGTACATACAATTTTGTCTCAGTCATTACGCACAATATGCGCAAACTCTCCTCCATAGTGCAATGAGAAACTGTAGAAAAAAATCAAGAGATCCTAAATATACCCTTAACATGCACAACCGACATGGCGACTCAATGTTTGACAGACACTTAAAGTTATGCTGTCGCTGACTTTCGTTTGGTGTTTGAAAATCAGAATCACTTTGTGTAAATTAGGAGATTGGGGATGAAATCTAATAGAAGTAGTTACGGTTCAGAAGGCGAGAAATGCGTTTGTGTGAGTGCTTCCATCTGTATAAGACTTTGACGAAGTGTGAGACATGTCTATGTAAGTTAATCAGTATAGTGTACTCTTTTAAATGAGCCCATTACCTCACCTTTTTGCCTGTACCTGTGGTACAAAAATTTACAGGAAAATACTTTAGTGAAACGCATTTCGTTATGTTAATTATTTAGGTTTTTTTTCCACCGTGGTAAACTCCGTTTCCTTGTCAGCTGTAACAAGTAACACGGGGCTTTGTGGAAAAATAAAAAATACGTTATTATTAAAGGTTCGATGCAAGGAATTTCTTTCTAATATATCTCTATTTCTAAAAAATATTTGCTGGTGTTTCCGCAACTCTCAAGGTGTAACTGTACTTGGCCTCATTCACAAAAAATATGTCGGTATTTTATTGCTGTTACTCAAGGCCGCTTCTTAGAAAAATTTAGGTCATCCAACGCAGGAGTCTTTGTTCATTGAGGTTTAAAACAATTTTGAATTGTTCATTGTTGCGAAAAAAACATCAGACATCAGTCAGTGGGTATGGTCTTCTTTTGGTTTGTTGTTTGCCTGTTATTTTATTTTCTAGGTTTACCGCCTTCTTTTGCTTTGAGGTCCTACTATTGCTCACTCATTTTTCTCGGGTAGGTAGAGACTATAGACCTCCTCTTGCTACGACCCTGGCATACATCTCTCGCTTCATCGCCATACAAGCTCACCAGTTATAGGTACTTCTAATTTGCCCCTTCACTAAAAACACCAATTTGGTCTTTGAAGGAGCTTATTGTGCGTTCTTGTATTTTCTGTATATGTACATGTTAGTGTGTGTAATTAAAGAATATAAATATTTTCCTTTCGCTACAATCCTACGCTGTTAGATACACTGACGAGCAATGAAAAAGTTCCAGTGAAAAAGCACCAAATTACTCCTAAACGGCAAAGGCTAGCTTAATGACGCCGTCTGCAATATTGAAGTAAATTTAACAGCGCATCAGAATATTACCAATTAAAAACGTAATTATTGTGTCAATTTTTTAAAATTAAATGTGTTAAAGAAATGGATGGGTGTTTGTCGGCATTTTGTGGGTGGAACTTTTACATTGCTCGTCAGCGTATATCTATCGTCAATTTTTCAGTTAGAATTTGCCTGGTATTAATTTTATTAAAAATTCATTTCTTGAACTATGTAACCTGAGGAAATGCGTGAGGGTCTAGTCACACAGTTCCCCAGGTTACATCCCTTTGTTTTACCTGTGTGGTAAAACAAAGAGATGTAACCTGGTCTTCTCCCACAGTGGTCCAATGTACAGAAGTGGCAAAAAATGACGATTGCTAAGTATATGTTAATATCTAAAGTAATAAAGACATTTGGAATTTGGAATTCGTGTAGGCTAAAAATGGATATGTGAAAGGAAGTGATTGTCAAATTTAGTGAAGAGTGTAATTAATGTTATTTAGAATAGATATGTATTCAGTTCAAATAATATAGTTTAGTTCCCAAATTTGGAAGGTAAATTTACATGCCATAATATACAACAAATAAATTGATTCCTAATTTTGACACCGAATTAACTAAATTGTGCTCTAGTATTAACAAGCTATACTTACAGCGAATATTATTGCCACATAAAAACCAAACAGACGTCGAATTCCAAGATTCCACACACAGTCAGGTGCAAGCAATTGGGATTGGAAATAGCTTTCGGGTTATTTATTTTCGATTTTCAAAAAGGTTCACACTTGCAAGTATTTTTTTAATTACTTGGCATGTTGCGGCGGCGCCGGTGGCACTTTTCAGGAATTCGAATTTAGAATTCGACTAGAAACTATCACAGTCTGGTGCGCGCTTCAGCGCTATAGAGGCGATACTGTGCGCAATACGATACGGCGCGCGGATATTTTAGGACGCACTCCTGCGCGCTGGGGAATTTATTTTCTCTCGTCACAGTTTACTTTTGGACGTGAAAAGGTCATTGGACACGTTTGACGTGGACACGATTGTTTTCTTTATTGAAGGTATCCTTTATTGATAATTTGTGTCAACAGCCCGGTGCTTTGACTATGGTTAACAAAATTTTATGTTTCTGTATTTTTTTTTCAAAATTTACTTTTCTATATATGTATATTTGTTGACTAAAATGTCTTAATGTGTTACGTAATAAAGCAGATGGCTTTACATAGATCATAATTTATAAATTTGAAATTTCTGCTGTTATCATAAAACATATTACTATTACTATGGTAGAATCATACATGTAAAGCCACGAAGCTCAAGGACGGATTCACAATACGTCATCACGTCTGTTTTAGAAGGAGAGGTTGTGTTCTAAACAAAGGAGTGATGACGTATCGTGAATTAGTCCTTGAGCTTCTTGGGCTATACCTGTATGGTTCTATTATGCATTGTTACTATACATGACTCTATACTATTTGCCAAATAACGTGGTAATAGAGTTCATTCACGCAATAGAGGACCTTTACCAATTTATTTATCACTAATTCTGTCGCTTACTATACAAACCCATCGCAAAACTGGTAACCCTAACTATCGTGGTAGATACAAGGCCTACGAGAAAGCTGGTACTACAAGATTCTAGCGATGCAATTTTGCGATAGTTTTGTTTGGTAAGCGACAGGATTAGCGATACATAAATTGGATTTTGGTGAAGGTTTTCTATTGCGTGAATGACCTCTATTGCCAGATTATTTAGAAGTTTCGGGTCGTACAACGCCATAAACAAGATCGCATCACGAGAACGCACCATATACGCCCTGATATCACACAGTTAGTAGCGGCCGTAGCATTCGCCTTTCTTATTAACAACATCCCTTGTAATGTCATGATTGTCTTAGTGTGTTCTTGTTAATTTCTTTCTAATTTCTTGTTAAGTTTTGACAATCTTTGTGGCGCGGCGGCTATAGAACTGCCTACCATGCGAGAGGTCCTGGGTCCTATCCCCGGCTGGGAACAAAGAAAAAAATCCCCAGGCCTTGGATGTTTATATGTGTGACGACGCTGCTTCTGGCTCCCACGACACAGGGTATCCTAGTGTGGGGTCAGATGCAGTGTATGTACCTGTATATGTATAAATATTCTGTAATGTATGTATGTGATGTAAAAAGGCTATTCTATTCTATGCAAAACTAGCAAATATAATAATTTTCAATGGTGACAGAGACATAGCCGTAAGCAGGTTTATTCAATACTCCATTTTGGGTGACAGAGGACTAGCCCATCGCCGAAGTTATAGAGATAGTGTGATATCGCCTTGAAACCGTGAAATGTATCCCAATATTCGACGTGGTTATTTTAGCAATGCACCATCGTTATTAGCTGTGTGTGACGTTCCAGCAAAACCATATTCTAGCAATAAAATTTAAAGTACCAAACCAAATAATTCGCGCGCTCATCACGTGTCTTCAATAAAACGTGTCTGGTGTGACGTCATAGTCCTCGTGGCGAACTTTCCCTGCCGGTACTTTTTGAGAGAAAACAAATTATTATATTAGATACTTAATTTATTATAGTTTATAAACTCAACTCAGGCAATCCAGCTGCGGCGATGGGCTAGCACCTGTCACTCAAAATGTAATATTAAATAAATGGTTATTTTGGAGCAAAATTACCTCTGGTACCAAAAGGCTATATTCAAATATTCCAATGACTCGAGTAAGATCACTAACCAAAAATAAATCTGGTGAAAGAAATTAATGGCACATTTCCCACTAAGGGTCTGTTTCAAGAAGTCTCGATAACCCTTTTGAACAGATACATTTTATATGTATAACATAAAATTTCGTCACGCCTTTCCCATACGGGGTGGCAGAGGCACAATTGTGCCCACTTCGAGAGAGTTATTCAAGACTCCATTTTGCGTGACAGGGGGCTAACCCATAGCCGCTGCTATAGAGTAATGAAGGTTTCTTCACGATGTTTTCCATCACCGTTAGGACGTCCGTATAATGTTCTTAAGATAAATTAATTATCTCATTGGTACATGGTTAGGAATCGAACCTGCATTTGTGAAAAAAACTGTTTGAGAAACCCATTAGACCACGGAGCGTGTTTATATGTATAATTTAAACAAAAAGAAATACTTCTAAGGAAGCCGACTTCAATGCCTCCTATTTGATAACAAATATACCCATAAGTGTGTTCATTAATTTAAGAGTTTCTTTATCTCTCCATGATCCTATCTTCAGATCCTGATCGACGTTGATATATTGTTGAGAAGCTCTCCTGGCACGTCACCATCACTTCCATTTCACCATTATGCATTATGACGAGCATTCATTACTGAACAACCTTAATAAAATTACCATATCGCAGCCTGTAGGCTGCCTTGTATTGAGCAGTTCCAGTGGCCATCCGTGGTCTTCATCATCAGTTCCACTTCACAGAATGATGCTTCCCGAGAGTAAATGCACGGGTAATTATGCAAATTGCAAACATCGCTATAGGTCTGCCTACAATATTTGAAGGGTTCCCACGATTTTTCCAGGATTCTACCTCAGATCCTTATCTGATGAAAATGAGACCCATCATGATGTTACCCTTTCGCACAAAAAGACAATTTTCAAAATCGGTCCATCCGTCTTAGAGGAATAGATCCTGACGAATTGATAATCTCCTGCTTTTGTAAAGTCAGTGAAAATGGCAGCTGAACCTGATACATAGTGTTTATCAAAGGAAGAAAACTGTTATTTTTGGACTACCTACTGATTTTCTTATGCGTTTCTGTTTTAGAAATACTCTTCGTTATCTTGTCAGATAAATACGCAGTGCGATCTCTGATTGGCCGTTAGCGTAACGATATTCGACAGTGATTGGTTGAGGGCCGCGGTGATGTCAGTTTGGCTTGCCACGTGCCATATTCACTAAATTTTATGGCTTTTCGTCGTAATTCTGGATAAAAATACATTTTATGAATTAGAAATATTAAAAAATATTAAAATTGAATATTTTTTATTGAGCTAGATCAATACAATGCAACTCAGACATAATAAAGCCAAATCTTACCGGCAAATGCTACGGAACAAAAGTTAAACATATCCACACCTTTTGTCCAGACAGAGAACAAAAGAACAAAGAACTCTCTTAAAAATAATGATGCGACTCCTATCAAAAAAGAGTGCGTTCACTTTACCGTAAATACATTTGCGTCAAAACAAAAGATGATTTACCACTGTCACTAAACCAACTATAAGTTTGCACTCGATTTCATTATTCATAATTTCTTTATTGTACTGCAATTAAGACATACAGACAGAAGATAAAAATCTATAAAGGCGGTTGTAATCATAAGTAATGTAAAAACAAGCAAGAAATAATTAATGCTCTCGATATTATTAAACATTTTTTTACACCTTTCATTCGGAAAAGTAAGTTTTGCTCCACGACGAGAGGGAGCAAAATGCTCCTTTTCTGTTCAAGCTACTTTTTTAATTTATTCATTGGCATGCAGCATTTACGCAATGTGCCAATTGAACACAGATTAAAATAATAGAATGTAATTATGAAATTACATTACAATCGACTACGATGACGTAGTCGAATAAAAACGAACATGGTTCAAGTTTTAGCTTTAACAACGTTATATGAAAATTTAGGAGTTTTTCGTAATATTTAAAAAAATGGCACAATTAATTATATGTTTTACTGAAATCAAAACTATCGATGACTGTTATTGTGATATAATGAATATTGATATCCTAAACCATTGTAATATTCGATTCGATTAATTTTACACTATAGTAAAAGTACACGGGAATATTTTATCTGTGGTGATCCTTCACAATCCGTCATTATATAAAAAAAATGTTTACGTTGTTCGATTACTGTAAAAGTGGTAAAAGTATAATTCAAAGTATGGTTATTTAATTTTTTTAGAGCAATTTAAATTTTCGTCATAGTCGTTGTGAAAAGTTGTATATGTCACTCAGGAGCAAAATTATTTTCGTCATGGGCGTTAACGCTTGAATCCTTCGTTACGCTCAGGATTCTAACTAGAATCCTTCCCTTCACTCTGGATTCAATGTACCGCCCTCGCCGTAAATACATCATTTTGCTCCCTTGTGACACAAATAACTATTAAATGTATATCGATACAATCTTTTAGTCCCGCTGACTGACAACAGAGAATATTTGTTAAGATCATACCTATGCAGGTTATACTTAATAACAGAGGGAAAAGTGCAGTAACTTGCTCTAAAATAACTCAAAAGTTGGATTTAGATTTCGTTCCACCTATCAAAATACTAATATTTGGATAGCACAGATCAGCAGCTGGAGCGCAGCCAAATCGACAGGTTTTAGTGAGCCCCGGGGCCATATTCAAATACGATACGATCAACAGAGCCACAAACCTAACTGACCCGGAGGCCACGAGGACTGAAGCCGCCAGCATTAATGTCATTTGTGATGCAGGAACATAAACAGTGTCGAGAGGGTGGGTCACTACGGAGGAGAAGGGGAGATGATAAGCTGGAAACTTGCCCTTTAGTTCGGCATCCTTAATGTTGTGCCAAAAGTCAAAATACATCGCGTATCGGCGTCTTAAGTTTTATTAGTGGTTTATGTGACTGCTACATAATGGAGGGCATTAATACTCGAGAGTGGGTGGTAATAATATCACTCGAGAGTTTTAATGCCTAATTATGTACAGTTACATACACTAGTTTATCTACACACATATCATAAGCTCTCTTTGATGTGTTCAGGAACCGCAAGTTTCACCGGCATTGTGGCTCTGCAGTTGCCTAGCTTGTTCTGTAGTACTAACTTCATGCAGGCGGGCGTCGGCGTTCGAAATTTGAATGTCAGTACCAACTTCGCAAACTAGGGGCGACAAGCAGGCGGGCGTCGGCGTTCGAAATTTGAATGTCATAATATGTAGAAAAATTACACATTATGGTCTTAATGTGTTATTTTTCAGATAAGAAATGAATTCCTTACCAAGTAGTTTAACATTATGCTGATCGTTACGTGCAGTTTTTGTACGCAGTAAAGAGGGTTTATGATACGTGTGTAGATAAATTGTCAAAAGTGTAACAAATCGGGTTTTCGCAAACATCTCGTTTTCTGTGGTTCAATGTTGATGGCATCACCATAACAATTGATAATTGGTTTAGGCTGAGGATTGAATATTGATATATATTAAAAAAATATGATTTGTTTAGTGATCAATTAACGTAATCGACGTATTTTTTCCCAGGACTAAAAAATCAACTACTTAATATTATAATTATGAAAGTAGTGATGTTTAGCTGGTTTAGTGTTTTTGCCTTAATCACGCTAAAACGGCGGAATGGATTTAAATGAAAAGACATTTTTGGCAGAGTGCTGCGAGCTCTCCGCGCTGTGTCGAAAACGGCTAGATATAAAAAAATATACTTATTTGTGGAGAATTTCTTGCTTTTCCAATGGCAATAAAGATTGGGACAACATTAATGATGCCAGAAGTATAAGCAAGTTCCCAGCTTGTTATTCTACATTTCGAGGTGAAAACCTAAACTTCCTTGGCTATTGTGAGCGATTCACGCTAGCTACGACGACGTCACGGGGCTATATTTAAAACTATGGGTATTGTGAAATGTCCATCTAAGTGTTATTCCTCATTAAAGAGACACTTTCGAAATCCAGCAAAAATTAAGTTAAGAAGACATCCCTTTCTTCAATAGTAGTGTTTGAAAACATCGTAATATCAATCAATGGAAACTATAAACAAAAAACAAATGCCGATCTTTACAGCGCTATACGCTACTCTTAAAGGAAATGCTTCCTAAATCCCGAAAAAATATATGTTATGTAAACATCAATTTCCATCAACGTATGTGTTTGGAAACAATATAAGTCAATGGCATCTATACGAAAAAAAAAGTGGCCAAGTGCAAGTCGGACTCGCCCATGAAGGGTTTCGTTGTAGCAAGTAATTATGTGACTAGATATTTGTTAACTTTGTTTTTCATAGTGTTTCTATGATAGACAAAGATATCTTTGCGGTTTTTAATTAATGTTTTATATCCTAAAAACTGCTTATTTTATTTGTTCTAACCAATTTTCTTTGAAAGTGTGTATTAAGATACACAGCATATATTTTTTTTAGATTTTTCACTCTCGTACTTTAAAAGTTAGAGGGGGGAGGACACACATTTTTGAACTTTGGAAGGAAAAATCATTTCACGTTATTTTTAAAGACCTATCTATATACCCCACACATGTAGGTTTGATGAAATGAGTGTGTTCGATTCCAAATCGATATTCGATCGATGGTTTCTGAACGGCCATTTTGAATTTGACGTTAGCTGCCAACCGGGCAGTGTTGACAACTGAGACGAAAGCCCTCGCAATGAAAACGCGTTTTGGTTAGGGTATTGAAATTAAATCGCAGGCCATCTGGAATGTATTCGGGTTTCCCTCAGGATTGTTAATATAGCTGAGTGTGTTATTGTTTCTCGAACCAGATAAAGTTCGCATTTTCGTGCCCCGATTGTTTTTTACCACGTAACATAACCTGTGTTGGAACACTGTGCTCATTGAAGCTGGCCCGCCAGTCATACCTGGTTGGCTGAAGAACCTGTCTACCAAGAAGAGCCTAGGGTGCACCCGGGCCTTGCAGAGAGACAGGAGGTTGACGGGACCGAAGCACAGACCAGGTTAGATCGACCCCAATTAACTTCAGCTCGGTGAACCGCCGACGTTCACACTTCTTGGCAACTGATCGTTACGCTACCTCGTAGCTGATGGGCCCCTACGAGGTCATTAGGTGCTGAGAAGCCTTAACATTTTGGTAGCAGAGCGTGGTTTCCTGAGATTTGCAGCCGTCAAGGGCTCCAGGAAGGCACGATTTGGGACTATCAATCTGTAGGTATAGGCGGTTATTAGGTAACTTGTTTGTTATTCCTATATCCACATAGATTGGTAGTATTGTAAGCTATAGGTCTATTGCTGGTAGTAGATAGACAGATATTGAATTGAAAATTGCATTGAATTACCAGTTAGTCAATCTATTAGTGGTCTAGTAATGCTATTGAATGAATGTTTTGGTTAACATAGGTAGTTACATCTATTGATAGCAGGCTATTACATTGTTTTCAGTTTATAGCAATTTATAACTTGAACTAATATTGACTATCTGTGTGTGTTATAATGATAAAGGGAAACTAAATTGTATTTACAGAATTTATATAGATATAAAACTCGGTTCCTATTGTTTAAGGAAAACAACATTGTTTAAGTTGTGGTTTAGGGTTCCCCCGTTTGGGTTGTAGACTGGAGGGTCCAATAAAATTGAGTTACTGCAAATTGTGAGTAAGTATCGTTCCGATCATGTCGTTATCTGAAATCCAGAAGGGTGTTTCTAAGGAACTGAGATGGTTTTCCTCCGCACACGGTCTGATAGACCGTTTAGATAGGCATGATGTGGTATTGGAGTGGTCTATGGACGTTAAGGAACGTTACAATAGGGTGCTCGAATTGTCCGCGCAGGCGGAATCAGTTGATGGTTGCGCACCTGACAGGCTGTCACGGTTGATAGGGGATGTCGACCAATGTATGGAGATGGCAGCTGCTATCACGCAGAAGGCTGCGGACATACGTAGACAGCGCGAGTCCAGCCATGGTGGTGACATTGAAGCACCTCTGCCGCTTCAGGGATCGGGGTCCAGGTTACCTGCCATAACTATGCCTTCTTTTGACGGCGTGTCCGTGAATGGATGAGCTTCATCAATCTGTTCGACAGTTTGGTGCACATGCGATCGGACATTACCAAGTCTGTCAAGATGGCTCAGCTGGTGGCAGCATTGAGGGGTGAGCCTAGGGAGCTGGTCGCTCATTTGACAGTTACGGAGGGTAACTATGAAACGGCCAGGCAATTGTTGGTCAGACGTTACCATAACAAACGGAGGTTGGCCGATGCCCAACTGAACCGTTTGTTTAGTATCCCGGTTGTGAACAAGGTAGGGGCCATACAGACGGAGGTTTTGAACCCATTGTTGTCCGTCACCAAGGCTCTAGAGAATCTTGGACTTCCGGTTGGTGAATGGTCGTACCTACTGTTGTACATTGTACTTTCCCGCCTACCCGCTGACGTGCAGACTCGTTTCGAACAGTCTCACGGGAGGTCGGCCGAGGACCTGCCCGCCTTCTCCGACTTGGTCGGATTCTTGGAAGAGGAGGCTCGACGGGCAGAGAATTTGGGGTTGACGGTCACCCATCCTTCGGAGCCACAGAGAGCTGCCGGGAGCGCTGTGAGTAGGGGCCCTCCGACGAGGAAGGACCGCACCAACCGGCAGTCGTATGGGACTGTGAGTGAATTGACCCCACATGGTGAGACCTGCCCATGTTGTAGGCAGATTGGCCATGCTGTGGCCAATTGCAATAAGTTCGGGGAACTTAGGGTTCAGGGACGGCGCCTGATGGCCAAGCAGCGGAGCTGGTGTTTCCTGTGCCTCGGGCCACACATAGCTAGGGACTGCACGCGCACAAAAATGTGCGGATATTGTGGTGGGCCCCACAACAATCTGTTGTGCATGAACCGGTCCGGCCAACAGCCTCCACAGGGCCATACCCAGGGTGACACGGCATGGGGCCCTGAGAATTCGTTTGCGACTCGGAGCGCAACTCAGGGGCCAACGTCCCCACGTGCACAGGGCAGTACCAGGGTGCAGGGCCGCACTCAGGACCATTACATGGGGGGCCCTGAGTTTTCGGTTGCGACTCAGCATCCGACCCAGCGGGACATTGGGTGTGTTGAGCAGGCCGTAACGGGCGGGTGTCATGGGACACCTTCGAGCTATGCGGGTGCGGTTCGGACGCCGCCTCAGTTGTCGCCCCGCTCGTCGCCTCGTCCTCGTCGGTCACATGTGATGTCCCCCCCGCTCATGGAGCGGCCACGGTTGAATTCACGCCCACCCCCCTTTACGGGGAATCGTAGGTTGGGAATGGAACCGGCGCGTGGGCCATTTGTACAATGGGACCCTCTGGCGTATAGCTGCATACCTGATCGGTTACAGGCACAGTGGGGCCCCGGGGGTCCTCGCTAGGAATTTGCGGCCCAACCATTTGTTGCCCCCCAACCGGAGACGGTGGTGTTACCGATCGCCTCTGTGCTTGTTTGGGATTTGGCGGGCAACCCAACATACGTTCGCGCCCTATTAGATTCTGGAGCTCAGGGCTGCATTGTATCGAATGATTTAGCAAAATGGTTGGGCCTTAAGGTAAATAGGTATAATAAATCAATACGGGGCGTGGGGAATGTTACGGTTACGAATGTAGTTGGTCAATCGGTGATCACGTTCTCTCCACGTTATGACATTTTGACAAAAACATCCGTGCAAGCTTTAGTAATGACGCATGTCATGGGCAGACACCCCTTGGTGAAGTTGAATCCGGCCGTTCGATTCCTGACATCAGGACTCAAGTTGGCGGAATTCGATTTTGACACTCCAGCCCCGGTCGACCTGCTACTGGGAGCAGACGTTCTGGGTAGGTTTCTGTTGTCGGATCGGCGAGTTCTTCAGCCGGACGGGTTGATTGCTGTGGATACTAAGTTTGGTCACGTGATCATGGGTCCGGCATTGCCAATGGTTAGGCCTGCCGAGTCAGATGGCATACTTATTGGCTCAGCGTTGTCAGACGTTATCCAACGTTTCTGGGAGATAGAGGAACCTCCCACCGTTCGTCGAGTCGACGCAGACGAAGAAGAGTGCGAGTTGTTTTACCAGAATAGTACTGGTCGCCTTCGTTCTGGTCGTTTTGTAACTCGACTGCCTTTCAGGGCCGATCGACCGCCACTAGGAGAATCTAGGAAGATGGCTGAGACGAGATTGATGTCGATGGAGCGTAGGATGACAAGGGACGCCGTATTTAAACAAAAATGTGTTGATTTCATGAGGGAGTATGAGTCGTTAGGACACATGTCGGTATCGGGTGTGGACTGGAGATCTGAGGATCATTGTTTCCTTCCACACCATGCCGTCCTACGAACCCCTACCGGCAAGATTCGAGTTGTTTTTGATGGGTCAGCACCTACCTCGAACGGGATGTCCCTGAATCAGTGTCTACATTCGGGACCCAAGTTGAGTCGTGATATTTCGGATATTCTCACGAGCTTTCGGAGGCACCAGATTGCATTTGTCGCAGACATTCGGATGATGTTTGGGCAAACGGTAATTCATCCGGCTGACAGAAGGTATCAGTTGATACTGTGGCGTGAGTCCACGGCCGAGCCAGTCAAGGTCTATGAGTTAAACACGAACACGTATGGGTTACGGTCTAGCCCGTATTTGGCGATGCGTACCCTGCGGGAGTTGGCGTCGCGTGACCGTGTGAGCTATCCTAGAGCCGCCGCTATCCTGGAGCAAGATTTGTACGTCGATGACGTCTGCACAGGGGCAGCCAGTGTAGAGGAAGCTCTGGACCGACGTGACGAGCTCATTCAATTGCTGGAACGAGGCGGCTATGAACTACGCAAGTGGATGTCCAACTCCACTGAGTTGATGGCTGGTCTCCCAGATGAGTTTCAACAAGACCCGCACGTTTTTGAGAATCCTGACAACCCTAACATGTTGTCAGTGCTTGGAATTCAGTACCGGCCCGTCCATGATGAGTTTACCTATCGGGTGGTTTTAGAAACACCGAAGGCCTGGACGAAGCGGTCAGTACTGTCAACGATTGCGAGAACGTTTGACCCGAATGGATGGATTTCTCCAGTCACCTTTGCTCTCAAATGTTTTATGCAAAGGCTATGGGCGGCTCAGTTGACCTGGGACACCCACCTCTCAGGTGATTTGTTGACTGATTGGACGCGAATGTTCAACTCGCTATCGGACATAAATAATGTATCGCTGCCGAGGAAATTGGTCCCTGCTGGGGATTACAGGGCAACCCTTCACGGGTTTTGTGATGCCTCTGAACGAGGGTTTGCGGCAGCGGTTTATTTGCGAACCGTCACCTCCACCGGGGAGGTCGACGTGCGTTTGGTTTTGGCAAAAAGCAAGGTAGCGCCTATTCGGACAAGGATGACGATTCCAAAACTGGAACTGTCCGGGGCTGCTCTTTTGACCAAACTTTTGAATCACACTCTAACAGTGTTGCGTGGGTAAGTGGTTTTGGAGGATACGGTGTACGCGTGGACGGACAGCCAGATTGTTTTGTGCTGGCTGAAGGCTTCGGTCCATAACTTAAAGGTTTTTGTTGCGAACCGTGTCTCCCAGATTGTGTCGTCTGAGGTCCCACTGACCTGGAGACATGTACCAGGAGAATTGAACCCGTCTGATTGTGCATCCAGGGGATGTCGGGCTCCTGAACTCGTTAGACACCATTTGTGGTGGGGACCACCCTGGCTTGCCAAGAGAGAATCGGACTGGCCCCACAGCCATGTAGTAGTATCTTCGGATCATGGCCCCAGAGCGGCCGTGCATGTTCTTCAGAAGGCTGAGGACCCTGACGCCGGGTTTCTGCTGGACCGGTATAGCTCACTTGACAAGTTGATAAACGTGTCCACTTGGATTAGGAGATTCGCTCGAAATTGTCGTACTCCTCGCGATCAGCGAACGTTGAACCCTATTCTGACTCCGGCAGAGCGAAACGAGTCGCTATTGAATTTGGTCCGGTTGGTACAGTCCTCGAAGTTTGGGGCAGAATTGGAGATTATACGAAGTGGACGTTCGAAATTGAAGGGAGCCGTCGCGCGTCTCAACCCTTTTGTTGATTCGACCGGGTTACTTCGGGTAGGAGGAAGATTGCGCAATGCGAATCTGTCGTATTCGGCTCGTCACCCACTTCTGCTCCCCAAGGGGGGACAGTTAGTTGAATTGCTGGTGACTGATCGTCATATTAAAAACGCGCATGCCGGCTGTAACGCGTTGTTGGCCACGCTCCAGCGGGAGTTTTGGATCTTATCTGCCCGCCGTGTCATACGGAACATCGTGTTTCGGTGCATGCCTTGTTATCGACTTAAGGCTGCCACGATGCAACCTCTCATGGGGGACTTGCCCCCTGATCGTGTGAATGAGGTTAGACCGTTTTCAGGTGTTGGTACGGATTTTGCAGGACCGTTTATGGTGAAGAGTTCACGATTGCGTACCGCTAGGCAATACAAGGCGTACCTATGTGTGTTTGTTTGTTTATCCACCAAGGCGGTACATCTCGAGCTCGTTGCTGATCTCTCGACAGAGGCTTTCATTGCTTGTTTGGATAGGTTTGTTTCTCGAAGGGGACTTCCAACTTTGATCCGCTCTGATAACGGCACTAACTACATCGGTGCGGAACGATAATTACGAGAGATAGTCAACTTTTTGAATGTAAATAAAGTGGATATTGGAACGGCCCTCTCCCGTCGGGGTATACAGTGGACCTTCAGCCCACCGATTTGCCCCCACTGGGGTGGGATTTTTGAGGCCGTAGTTAAGTCAGCTAAGACGCACTTGGGGCGTATAGTAGGTCAGACCGCGCTGACTTTTGAGGAGCTCGCGACATTGTTTTGTAAGATCGAGGCCGTTCTCAATTCGCGACCGTTGTGTCCGCTCAGCTCGGATCCAAATGACCTGGAGGCTCTGACCCCAGGCCATTTCTTGATAGGACAGCCACTTAACGCGTTGCCCGAGCACCCCTTCGAGGGAGTGAAATTGTATCGGTTGTCAAGGTATCAGATGTTGCAGCAGTTTACTCAGAATTTCTGGAAGCGTTGGTCGCTCGAGTATCTGCATATCTTACAACAGTGCCTTAAGTGGACTGACAAAACTAGCCCCCCTAGTGTTGGTGACCTCGTTCTGGTTAAGGATGCTAACCTACCGCCACTACGTTGGCGCAGGGGGCGCATTGTTAACTTGTTCCCTGGCAAGGACGGGACCCCCCGGTCTGCAGAGGTTCTAGTAGGAGGCTCGGTTCTAAAACGAGCGGTAGCAACGTTGTCTCGGCTGCCCGTAGATTAGGGGACAGGTGGGTGCCTGTCCGGGCGGGTGATTGTTCGATTCCAAATCGATATTCTATCGATGGTTTCTGAACGGCCATTTTGAATTTGACGTTAGCTGCCAACCGGGCAGTGTTGACAACTGAGACGAAAGCCCTCGCAATGAAAACGCGTTTTGGTTAGGGTATTGAAATTAAATCGCAGGCCATCTGGAATGTATTCGGGTTTCCCTCAGGATTGTTAATATAGCTGAGTGTGTTATTGTTTCTCGAACCAGATAAAGTTCGCATTTTCGTGCCCCGATTGTTTTTACCACGTAACATAACCTATGTTGGAACATTGTGCTCATTGAAGCTGGACCGCCAGTCATACCTGGTTTGCTGAAGAACCTGTCTACCAAGAAGAGCCTAGGGTGCACCCGGGCCTTGCAGAGAGACAGGAGGTTGACGGGACCGAAGCACAGACCAGGTTAGATCGACCCCAATTAACTTCAGCTCGGTGAACCGCCGACGTTCACACTTCTTGGCAACTGATCGTTACGCTACCTCGTAGCTGATGGGCCCCTACGAGGTCATTAGGTGCTGAGAAGCCTGAACAGAGTGACACATACAATTTTTCACACCGACTATGAGGAAAGTTGAAATATAATGCTCTAAAAATAATGAAATAACTATACTTTGAATTATACTTTCAACACTTTTACAGTAATCGAAAAACGAAATCTTTTTTTTATAATGGCGGATTGTGAAGGATTAGGGAAAAGTCACCACAGATAAAATATTCCTGTGCTACTTTTACCGATGTGTAAAAATTGTCGAATCGATTATTACAATGGTATCGGATATCAATATTCATTATATCACAATAACTTTTGATTTCAGTAAAACACATAATTTAATGTGTGTTTTTTTTAAATATTACGATAAATTCATAAATTTTCATATAACGTTGTTAAAGTTGAAACTTGAAACGTGTTCGTTTTTTATCGATTACGATTTAATTACAATCGATTATTTCATTAAGATCTGTGTTCTATGGCACATTGCATAAATGCTACATGCCAATGAATAAATAAAAAAATAGCTTAAACAGAAAAGTAGCACTTTGCTCCCTCTCATCGTGGAGCGAAACTTACTTTTCCGAATGAAAGATTTGAAAAAAATATTTTTTTGTTTCAGTCCCATGTATGGGACCCCTATAATTATTTTCAGTGGTTTTGAAAAAAATATATTCATTTGATCACTTGCTCTACAGAAAATTGCATGTGCGAGGATTCAAGGTTCGAGGGAGAGTTTGTGTCGCTCGCCTCAATACTTGTCAGAGATAACATTATTTCCACGCGGTACACCGTCACGGCATAATAAAACAAGGTATCTCCTCCCGAAGTGGCAAAAAGGAGATGAGAATTGTTGGACTTCTTTTTATGACACCCATTGGTATGCTATTACTTGTTAATCTGATAACTTTCGAACTACTTAACTGATTTTAACACAACATATCTAGAACCATCGCAGGGAAGTCCACTACAATTTACAGAAAACCGCATTAAGGCCCAGCTCTGTCTGTTGAGGTGAGGGGCGCCGCATTCGCCCGATATCTTCTGGCGGGGTAGCGGGACTGGCAGGGTAGCGGGCGGCGCGGAATAGCATCAGGAAGAGGAAAATTTAGGTATAAAAATTATGAGAAAAAACACTTTTTTTTTTAAATAATTGAATCTCCTTTTAAATATAGACTATGTTCAGGATTTTTTACAATCGAGCCAAATTAATCCAATCTCTTTGTGAAAAACATAATTTTTTTTGAGACCTATGAATTTATTGTTTTTTTTTTTGCCAAAGCTCTTTTGTGTGATCTTGGGCCTTAAAATCCGTCCACCCGTTTGACCGCTAGGGTGCCACGGACAGACAAGCACACCGACAGACAGTTCAAACTTATAACACGCCTCTTTTGATTGTCGGGGATCAAAAATGCATCTCAATTTATGGAAAATACTTTTAAGGGAACCGTGATCTTCAATACTGAGGAAGCGCTTGAAGACGAATAATAAAGTTTTTCACAAGTCTTGTTTTCAGTCTTCCAGTATAATTAGTTATCGTATGAATATGAATAATAGCATTAGACCCCTGCATCGGCTGCGATAACGACGATAACAAAATTTTATGTTAAGCTATCGAGGCCAAAAATTGGTTTTTATATCTAATAGGCTTTCAGGAAAATCGCTGCATATGGCACGCCCAATTTATTTCGACATAGTGGTGGAGTTTCCGTATGCAATAAAGCCTAATCGTGTCACGGAAGAAAAAAGATATTCGCGGAAGCCCACTTTTTTCAGAGCCTGCAGTGATGTTCATCTGATCAAGACTTGTGTTTTTTTTTATTTATTTATTGAGGTACAAACAGCTACTTAATATAAATTGAATTGCACATTGCACATGTTATGCATAGTATTTGTAAACCTATAGTACCCTTTAAAAGTTTAATACAACAAATGTATATAATAATGCGAACATAGGAATATCAGCAAGTTCTCATATCTAGTTACTAGGTACTATCCAGATATTAAAACCCGCTATCCATGCCGCTGCTGGCGCACTTTTTAATTTAGTTGTGAATCATAAGGTGTATTTAAAGTACCTACTATCCGTGTACTTCGTTTACACTCTTTCAGGTACCTAGAATAAAGAGCTTAAAAGATAAGTTCAGTTAAAAACATAAGATTTAAACTACAACTAACATTAGCCCAAATTATGCCACATGTGATGATGATAATGCCTGTGACTATGACGATGGCAATTAATATCTCAAATCGCAACATCACGAAACAAACACATGAATCATCAATTATCCTGTTATTAATAATAATCACCAAGGTGAGTGGTCAATATTAAACACTTTAACCGGTCAATTTGTATAATTACCACTGGCGAATTACTTCATTGGCGAAAGTGATTAATAAATACTAATAAATCGTTTAAGATGGAATTACACACTAAACAGATTGATAAACAAATAAAATACAGTTTAAAAAAGAGCATAACGTAATTGAAACTATAGGAAATGCTTTCTTAAAAAAAATAACAGAGCACTATTGACATTGGATATAGTGTAGTAGCGTCATCTCTGTCGCACACGTTAGTTAGAGCTTCGTGCGACAGAGATGACGCTAATATACTATTTGCATTAACTGCCGGGCACTGTACGCGCGTACGCGCTAAGCTGCCTACATACGCCGCCTTCTTATAACCGTTCAGGATTTTGAGGTCCTTAAGATAAAAAAGGGACAGCAGGCTATTCAATTCACTGTCATGCATTGCTATTATTTTATTTATTAACTAAAGCACATAGTACTGGATACACAGTGATCGGTTAATTTCATAAATCCTGTCTTATTTATCACTTTGACCAAGTGGTTGGTTATTCGATACATATTATATGGTGGGGATTGAAGTAATGTCCATATCCAGCAAATTTTTTGTTCTAAAGTTTGTGTAAAACGATTAAAAATAAAAAATATAAATGTAGAACATTAATGTCCCCACCGAGAGGCACAAGCCTTTACCCAGATGCAAGTAATATTAAGCCATACCCCATCACGCTGGCTCAGTGTGGGTTGATGGAGGGATTATACGCCCACTACCACGTAGCGATAACAGCTTAACGATTGGCAACTCAAGTTGCTCCGGCGTTCTTGTTTACTGGTCAGGGTCTAACTTAATTTTATGTGACTGCATTTTATTAAGCAACGCATATAACGCATATGCTCAAGAGATATCGAGGTACTACTCCCTTTACGTGGCGACCAGTTAGTGGCAGAGTTAGATGCACCTTCGGCCGTAATGGTCAGTTTGTTGTAAGGCAATGTTAAGAATCCGAATCTGCGAGTTGCATTATCATGTTATTTAGACTATCTCTTGACCAATGAAGTCAATAACAAATACAACAAGATCTTAGAAGAGTGCTTCAGCATCCCAGACCCCTGATATGGGTTAATCAGCAATCAAACGTAAACATAAAACGGTAAATATTTGGGAAGGGTGTTCCGTACTAACAATGGTTAGTTTTGGCTCATGTATCTTCCAACGTATGAAGGTCGACTTACCAGTAACTCTGTATATGGTTCGACTTGATTGAAATACTTTAACCGTTTTCAAATATCCTGTATATCATTGACATACACGACTTGCTTTTCATTCAGAATCTTTACATGTAAAATGAATGTAAGACATAAGCCGAAGACCTCCTAAGGCAGTAATAGTATTATTACACGGAAAGGTGACAAAAAAAAACTAACAGCAGGTGCATACTTCTGTTGTTCCTAAAGACGATAAATTACAAATCGAGAAAAGTGCTCCGAACTAGAATTTCAGGTGTTAATTTCAGTTGCAAATCATGACAACAAATTACTAACTGAGTTTCAGTTTCATTTGTATAACCGAGAACCAGTAGTTAGGAGAGGAACATGTTTTACATGCAAATATAATTTCATGGCAAATATATTCAGTCTCGCAGGTATATTTGTGTAATGCCAGGGACGTGATGTTTTAGCATTGCAAATAGAAACGGACTAAATTGCATTAGCTATTATGAGAGAAATAA
Organism: Argyresthia goedartella; assembly: GCA_949825045.1. Taxonomy (NCBI): domain Eukaryota; kingdom Metazoa; phylum Arthropoda; class Insecta; order Lepidoptera; family Argyresthiidae; genus Argyresthia; species Argyresthia goedartella. The sequence continues at coordinate 7,258,335 of OX463812.1, read as the reverse complement.
TGTTATTTCTCAATACGGATGTGTCATACAAATCTGGAAATTAAACTAATATTTAATGTTGTATATAAAAAGAATTGCAACGTGATTTTTCATATTAACTCTGATTTATTTAAGACTTTAACTACATCATGGTTAATTTCTTTGATAACTAGAACATACTCGTATTGATTTAATTGCCCTTACATTAAACAAATAAAATCGTTCCACCGCGAGTCGGACTCGCTCACGAAGATTTCCATATCAAAACGCATCTCTTGTGTACCCCTAACATCATCATCACCATCATCATCAATCAGCCCACATTCACCCACTGCTGGGTATAGGCCTCTTCTTTACCACGCCAACCAACAACTAACACAGATAATTAAACTAGAAGTAGCTAACCAAATGTAAAAAAGTAATAAAAAACACATTTTAATAGTAGTTTATGTGACTGCTACATAATGGAGGGCATTAAAACTCGAGAGTGGAATTATGAAACGAGCCGAAGGCGAGTTTCATAATAATATCACTCGAGAGTTTTAATGCCTAATTATGTACAGTCACATACACTAGTTTATCTAAACACATATCATAAGCTCTCTTTGATGTGTTCAGGAACCGCATGTTTGACCGGCATTGTGGTTCTGCAATTGTTTAGCTTGTTCTTTAGTACCAACTTCACGCAGGCGGGCGTCGGCGTTCGAAATTTGAATGTCAGTACCAACTTCACAGACAAACTAGGGACGGCACGCGGGTGGTCGTCGGCGTTCGAAATTTGAATGTCATTATATGTAGAAAAACTACACATAATGACCATTATGTGTAGTTTTCCAGATACGAAACGAGTTTTTACCAAGTAGTTTAACATAATGCTGATCGTAACGTGCGGTTTTTGAACGCAGTAAAGAGGGTTTATGATACGTGTGTAGATAAAAAGCTTTTATTTCAATGCTCTAAAAATAAGAAAATAAACTTATATTGAATCAAACCCATCAATGAATTACATCACACAATTTATTATTTTATATAAAAGCTTGCTGCGAGATTTACATCTTCTGTCAATTCAATATCATGAGAATCTTCTGTCAACTCAATAACTATTCCGTAAAATAGATAGGTAAATACATCTACAAAAGCTTTTTTTAGTTATCGCTGTGTTATCTAAATAATTCAGAGCTTGTTCATTTAATTTAAAGTGCCATTGTTGACTGGTCGTTGTCCCGTCAATTAAGACAGTCTAGTGCTCCAATGAGGTGATATTCTAGTGAATTGACTCTTGAATCTTTAGAATGGGTTATGAAGAGCTTAGAGTTATGTATTTCACATTATGCCTTAAGAAAATTGGCATTCCGTGCCACTCCAATACTGTGGGGGATTAGGGAAAGTCTGAAGACGTCACTTTAAAACAAAACAAATCTTGGACCAGAGTACCTACTTGTCAAGACGAATCAAATGAGCGATATGGTTGCGTCGTTTTGTTAGAAAGTTCTCATGGCCACCTTTTAGCTCCATCCTCAGATCAGCTCCATGTTAACCCCTTAAAATATGACAAAATTTAACTGTTACACCCTGTATGGAGAGAATCTTGCCATTACTTTTCTAACAAGTTATTTTTTCTCTCCCAAAGTGATTCGATTTAACCCTCTTCCTTTTACTCACAAACTGGTTGTCATTGATATAAGAACTCGACGGATAAGATCTGCTACCTTATTTCAACTCTCGCAAAATCTTTACATCCCCCATGGAAAAGTTACTTTCACAAATTGACCATAAATTACACAGAATTAGAACAGGGAAGCCTATTTCCCATGGATAAAATTAATATAGGTACCGATATATTTCACTCATTCCACCGTTTTACTTTGTATTACTGAAACAATACAGTTTTGACAGGACAGTGCAAATGTTATTTTATTTACGTACTACAAAATAAATAAACTCATGTATTTAAATGAAATTATATGGTAATACACTTAATAACCTTTTTCAAATACCTTGTTCATATGTGACTGAGGACCTGAGGTATGACCTAGGCGTATAGCGGGAGCGCAGCGCTTTAGAAGATCGGGCGAATATGTTGGCTCGTAGGTTTGTACGTTACACAAATCCAGTAAAAATACACTCTTCGAGGCACCTTATCAATCATTCTACACGTGCAGCCAACTATGGTTAACTATGCCTAAAAGACTCTCAAGGCGCCCAGTATACCAAAGTATACTGGATGTTATAAGTATGTCACATTTAGGCGTATTTATATGAAATAGATTGACATGAATGTATTATGAAAAAAATTGCATAAATTTAGTAGTTTGTATGTTAGTAACAAAATGTTCCATATTTTGTTTGTGCTCCGAAATAAAATTATTATTATTATTATTGAATTATTTATACAATCAATTAACACAACATTTACACACGTTTAAATCGATAATTAAATAGCAATGAACACATGTCTTTAAAAATCAAACAATACATTTAAAAAACATTTATACACCATTCATTAATAGATATCGCTAATAATGATTCAATTATATACCACTGACGTACCGTGACGAAGTACTACAACAAACTGCGTATCTTTGAAACATATAATTAGTACATGGAGGATAACGTCCATTGGGATATTATATGCTATGAGCCGTAATTCGAGACATATATAGAGTGAGATGGCATGACCTAAGTCACGTCTGAACAGTTCCTATTTGGGCTTGCTCACCCACTTCCGTTCGCGCAATTTGTCTTTTCTCGACTTCCTTTCTCGCCGACTTCTTCGTTCATGCGTTTTCCGTTCGCGCCAACTTGTAAGTTTAGGCGGGCGAAAGGAAGTGGGGGAGGCGCCACTTGCCACGGCAGCCTGCTTTGGGCTCTTCAGATTGACTTCGACTTTCGTCTAATGAACATCCCTAGATAATCGTTGCTGTTAGTTAAAAATAAAATAATTTAAGACAGTGCTCTTCAGAAAGGCCGAAAAAGATTTCGAGCTAGTTTCCCTGCAGAATGGTTACTTCTCGATCACTCTGAAGAAGAGTCATAAAGTCAAGCTACTTTCCCTGCAGAAGGGTTATTTATATTTTAATTATTTTATTATGACATTTGAGACTCTTTACATCTCTCAGAAACAATAATTAAGTACTTTTTTTTTTCTGATAATAATAATAAATAATACCAAATGTTCTGTAAAAAATGAAATGAAATGACATGTGAAAGTGCCCTTGTGGCCTATTTACAGAATAAACGTTTTGAGTTTTGAGTTTTGAGAGTTTTTTGTTCACCGACGCGAAGCAAACAATGAAGGCCTAAATGGACCAGATTCCAGGACCGTAAAACACAATTAAAAAAGAAAAAAGCAAGCAAAGAATGAATTAATTTGGCATTCTGCGCTCTGTTACTAAAAACTGAATCTCTATAAATCTAAAAGAATACATAGAAATAAGCACAAGTCCAAAAACGCAAAGAAACAAACTTGTGACGCAAAAATATTATCAAAAATAGCTTTATTACAATATAATTCGGTTTAATGCACATTTTCATCTATGTTTTCTCATCTTACAATAAGCGTACAACGAAACGTAACACATTTTTAGGTTATTATTGCGTGTTGTATTATTGTGTGCGTCATACAGAATGCAAAACTTTATACATTTTCAAATAACATATCTGAAAAACTATTGAGTTCCGACACCTGAAACTTTTAGAGCGTTTTTAAAGTTACCCAAATGATCTACAAAAAAATCACGAAAGCCCTAACAAACCGCACGCGCGCATATTTTCATGTACCAGTGGCTGGGTCTCACCAGCCATTCCTGAGAGTACTGTACAAGACAGTGAAATACTCGAGTGACCCCCCAGAACTGCTTCAAGTAACCTCGCTTCCCTGCGACACCATCACCCAAGGCATTCGCAACAGTATCCAACTGGATTGCTCAGCTCTTGCGCAAAAGAGGCTTGAGAACAATTGTTTATTTAGACGACTACCTGATAGCGAACCAAGATTTTGACATCTTGAAGAACCAAGCTGCAGAAGCTATTTATGACCTGATCTTTCTGGATTTGACAGTAAATTTTCAGAAGTTCGTGCTCATATCATTCAAGGTTCTAGACTATCTAGATGTTATCTGGAATCTCAATTTGAAAGCGAAATATCTACCGAGAGAGAAAAACCAGAAAATAACAACCAGAGTGCAATCGATTTTGAGCTCCAACCAAAGGACGTTCAAAGATGCGCAGGGTATTTTAGGTATGACGAATTTTGCTGCATTTAATTCACTGAAATGAAATGCATTGGTGGCTACGAGCGCTAAAGACCAGCACACCAATCCATCCGCGGGCTGTCGCTCACTCACGACATATGCTTCGGCCACAGGGTGGGGTTCCGTTTTAAACGGTCCCAGATCAGATTTCCTGGCAAAGCAACTTAAAATAAATGTGGGCCGTAGTTCAAACCATACAGGACTACCATCACATCTTACGGAAGTCCACAATATTACTTTAGACTGAAACAAGAGCGTCGCATGTTACATAAGGAAAGAAAGTGGTCTCCGATAAAGAGCCTGTAGTGCTTGAAACGAACTCTGTTCCAGTTGCTAGACGAGAACGACATTCTGATTGTACCGCAATATATTCCGGGTCAGTTCAACATCCAAGCGGATCTTCTATCAAGAGAGGAATCCAAAGGCGAGTGGTCTCTGTCACAGAAAGCCTGTCAATAGGTTTTCGAACGGCTCGGAACGCCACAGATAGACTTATTCGCCTAGAGAAACTCACACGTGCTTGCACGCTATGTCTTTCCAGACTGTATCGACATGATGCATCACGATGCATTCAGCAGAATTTATAATTATCACAAAGCCTGAGTGTTTCCACCTCCTCACATTACACCACGAGTACTGGCACAACTCAACAAGGCCACGGGCAGATACATTTTAGTAGTTCCCTCGGTGGCACAAAATGTTTTGGCACCCGGGTCTCAAAAAAGGGGCAGTGCGATCTCCAGTCACCATAATCAACCTACGGATGAGATTCTCACTCACACACTCGGATTCAACTGCCCCCAGTTCATGTAGATCAGATTTGTCCAGAAGCATGGTTAGAAAATGGTGGCGTCAACATCTGACTAGCTCGCAAAATGAGGTTGAGTTACTAGACTCGTGCTGGAGACACATTCTGTAGAAACTTCCCGCAAGCTGTCTCATAGTCATCACATCACACATTGGCATACATTCAACTTGCCACCAGGCGATAACAAACACATCTTACTCGATATATGTCTCGAATTACGGTTCATAGCATAAAATATGATGTTTTAGCTGAAAATAACACAGTTATTATATGCGGTAACCTAATTCGAGACACGTACTTGTATTTCTACCTATTGGCCAAAACTGGCCATATTCCAGTGAGAATAGGGATACAAAAGATACCTCGATGTTTTGAAACATCGATGTATCATTCACAAAACATCGATGTTTCTATGAACGATACATCGATGCATCGATATTATCTAGAACGATGTTCAGACTGATGTTTTTAGTTTTTTCACAACATCATAGTAGCTTTTATGTGTTTAATTTTATTATTAGAAACAAACCAGTCGTAGTTCATCGTTGAAAGGACTAGTTTCCAGGGCCGTACGTAGATCACTATTAAAAAAATCGCTGATCAAACTTGGCTTGGCTGTTGGCTGGTGAAGTGAGGAAGTGAAACCGTAAAAGGACCTACAATCCCTAAGATACAGGTCTTAGCCTAGTTTGGGGGATTGAAGTTCAAAATATATTTATATCTCTATGTTCATTGATTATATGCCTACGCAGAAAATTGTAGAATATACAAATAAACTTATCTTATCCAGTCAGAGATATGTACTGCTGTAATCCACGTATTTAGCAATATTTTTCACGAGGAAATCTAAAATAAAAAGGTAATTTAATCGCCCATATAATTTCACATCTCACAGTGTTACTTTGCGGAAAAGATTCATAAATACAAATAAAATCATTGCAATTAAGCATTAGACTTATTTCTTGTTATAAAATTTATCGATAATAAATTGTTCACATCACTATCGATATTTTGCGGACAAATTTTAATATGCAAAAGATAAATAGTTGTTAATACGCTACTATGAATATATTTGTGATATTTTGGGCCGAAATAATTTGGGGTATATCTTCCCCTACCCAAAAATGTATAATATACAAGAAAATCTATGAATTACATCAAATTAATGTTTACGAGGTAGCTGATGAATTCGCCTGAGTTTTTACGATTTCTCATATTTTTACACTGTGGTGGCGCGAATGGCGAAACGACTTGGTGAATGACTTTCTAATGCAATTTTGTAATTTTTCTCACTGATAGATCACGAGATTATAATCAAAATGACATTTCCCGAAAGTTTCAATTTAAAATACTTTGTATATGACAGATCTGCTGTTCGATGCAAGTGAAGAGATCGTTGTTGTCTGACAAGCTATACATATGGCGAGTATAACCTTATTCTGCAGAGCAAATATCGTAACCAAACAGACCAAACCAACGAAAAAAGTGTACGCAAATCGAAAATTGACGCAACATCTATTAAGCAAAGAGTTTCGTTCATATGAGATTGACAGTTTTCAGATCGGACGCATTATATCAATAAGCTGATTGTGACTTTCCCGCAGTTTTCAGTAGATTTCAATATAATAAGGTCCTGAGCGAGTTATTATTGTATCAATAGCGGGATTATGTGCCCTATACGACTGCTTTTCCATTAGTTAGCGCTGGAGAGGCTTACTCCATTTTGTCATGCCTTTTTGACCTGTCAAATTTGTTTTAAAATGTAGTTCAATATTATTAGTATTCAAAGTATATAATCGTCCTTAGCACATTGTACCTAGTCGGTCCTTAAGTTCTGTCACAAGGTTTTTGATAGATAAAACTCAGCAATAAACTTTTTCTTATTCGTATAATTAAATGATTAAAAAGCTTATTTTATACGAATCAAATTGCAATACAATACATTTTGTACGATTATCGCAATATGACAAAAAACCTTATAACTTGAGACAATCGCGAACCCAAAACACGCCGCAACTGACAAAAATACCACTTACCACAAATTTAATAAAAAAACAGTGTTCCAGATAACCAACAAGCTTTTTTTTATATATTCTGAAACCTCGATTTTAGACCATGCTTAACAACTAGCATTTGATTTTCTGTTAGCTTTCAGTTCCAACTGCTCCCAAAGACAACTTTACGTACTTTTTACGTTTTCAGAAAAACGTATAAAAATGATCTTGTGGGCAACACGTACACTACGTAAAATGTGAATATGAAAATTAGTTTTACCCAGACTTAGTTATCTTATGCTTCAAAATGAAGGTAACGGGTTCAGAGAGGGTTCTGACTAAAATCTCACGTAAGTTTGAAAGGTTTTAAGAGTCATGGAAAAAAGGTAAAGTGAATCACGTCAAAGTGCAAAATCTCTGAAGAAACTTGCATTTGTGTAATATGGCTTTTAGCATTTAAATCCAATAATCGTTCTAATTTATCAGTATTTAATGAGCTATCAAACCATATTTAGTATTAAATAAAAATAAACTTGGTATTATTTACTATGCGGCAAAATATTTGTGACAGAACTTATGGACCGACTAGGTATGTACAGTTCCAAAAACTTGCCTGGCCTTGTGACCGCGTCGCTAGCTTCAATTATAAACGTAACATTTCGTACTGACGACTTTAGTTCCCGTTATGGTCGCACGGTCTGTATGCTTTCACATATCAACGATACCATCACATCGCACATTCGCGATACCTCCTCAAATATTTACCGACCTGACCTTGACACCTTTCAGGAAGGTTCCGTGGAATTGAATTGGGGAGCGCTCCCTTAACGATGGGAACGTGTGGTGTTGTGTACGTCAATTTAGTTAGAGGCGTCTATTGAAATCAATGTTACCAATAAGGGTTTGGGAGGAAAGAGAAGAATAGTAGATTGTAAAAAATTGGCATAAAACAAGCCATTGCATCCGAGCCGCAGGCAAGCGTGGATAGTTAAGTCGAGGGTAAAATGGGGTTTACGACCGAGTTATACACACTGCTTTTCACTTCGATTGCGAGAACATCAAACAATCGCATACAAATGATCGTTAAACAACAATCATAAAACAGCAATAAATTGCAAAGAATGACAAGAGCTTCCTGCCAATTTAGTTTTTTTTTTTCGACATGTGACATTAGACTTAGGTACATCATACTCCAATGGTACTTCATACTTCAAATCCTACTATTTTATCTAGTTTTAATAATTAAGAAATAGAAATCATGAATGTCAAAATGTATTAGAGCAAATCAGCTAAAATAACAAGTTTATTCTGCGAAGTTGTTTTGTGGATGTAAGGCCCGATTATCTCAGCCTTTAAAACAATTTACTTAGTGCACTAGAGCATAACAGTAGCATTTTGTGCAGCATACATCCAGAACAAACACGAACTTTGCGAGCATAAGAAGTGAAATAGTAGATTTCCTACGAGTTCGCAAAGGCTTATGTTTACGAACCGAGAAGTTAACGGCACGATCCGAAGGCGATGGTCGTTGCGAGGTTCGTAAAGAAGGCTTTTCGAACGAATTAAGAATATATTTTTTCCGCCTGTACGAGCATACAGCGAAAATAGCTTTGTTTACAAAATTAGCTTACTTGTTTACTCTTTATTTTACAATAAAACAGTGTCTTCGTACTCATTAGAATCGGTCGTTTCATTTCATACGCCGCTTCCTCTATCAATATAATTCGTTAGTTATCAATATCATACATCCTGTCAATATCAGTAAAGTGCGAGCACCGCACATTTTGGTCCTTCGAGCAAGATCTAGATCTACGGATCCATCGCGCGAGATATGTGATTCAGCACCATCATCATCAATTATCATCGTGCTCCATCAGAAGAACACCTGATCTTATCAAGAGCACAAGTATCAACATATCAACCAGAAACTGTGAGTCATCAAGCTCCCGCTACACAACGGTGTCGGCGCATCGTATCATCGCTTCTCCAATATCAATCGTAATATCGCCGTAATTAAACCTACAACTAGGTGCACCATACTGTTGCGGGAATTTACGAAGACTCATTAGAACTATCAATATGGAAGCCTTATTCTCACACCAGAGTGAGCTTATCAGCGAAATGGAGAAACTTAGTATCAACTTCAAGAAAGATAATATGAGCAGGAAAACTACAGATTGTTAGTAGTTAGATACCCTAACTACTAGACTTGAAGCATTAGACAGTTTGTGGTCCGCCTTTCTCCAAAATAATGAAGAACTGTTGAAGTATGATGAGAGGACATCGGAGTACTTCCAAAAGGACATTTATCAACAAATGGAGAAGATGTACAGGGCTACTAGAGGGATGATTACAACCGTCAAACCGGTAGCTATCCCCTCAACGACTCCTTCGACCAGCAAATCATCAGATAGGAAGTTTGAGGTACCAGTTATTACTATCGACGATCGGGAGCTATCTACTACATCAGAAATTGACGCCTTACTAGTGCAACAGCGAGCTCATATGAGAGCCTTCCAAAGTCAAACAAATCGTATCGATATTACCAAAATCGAAGAGAAATGGGAGATTGAGGATGAGCTCAAGAGCCTTAAGCATCGCTGGAATACCATCAACGACCTGCATCTACAAATCGACAGCATCCTGCGCGAATCAGACTGCGAATATCAAGCAGAGTTCCTGTTCCAGGAAGGCATGTACCACGATATCAAGAAACAGCTTAACAGAAAACTATGTTCTACAACCCATCTGCGGGAGTCAGTCCCTATAGTTGAAATTCCCACCTTCTCAGGAAAATTTACATTGTGGCCAACCTTCTGCGACCTGTTCACTGAAACAATACATAAGAACAAATATCTCAGCAACGCCTAGAAAATGCAACACCTAAAGGGAAAAATAAAAGGTGAGGCTGAACGCATGATACAGCATCTTCACGTAACCGCAGATAACTATGAAGCTGCATGGGATATCCTAAATCTCCGCTACAACAACCACCAGATGTTATTTACCAAACAAATCGAGATGCTCCTCAATCAACCCGTTGTCCAAAGACGAAATTCGTTCGAGCTCAAGAGGTTATTCGACACCTCTAACGAATGCCTCCATGCTATCGAAAATCTTAGGATTAACAAGGAAAACTGGGATCCACTCCTAGTTTATCTTCTATCAAAGAAGCTAGATGCGGACACGTACAAGGTTCACAAGGAATCCCGCAGGTCTCCCAAGGAACTTCCTACACTCGAAGAATTCATGGACTATCTGGAATCCAAATTCACTGCACTGGAGCCAATCAACAGCAAGGAAAATAAATCTCTACCTGCAAAACCATCACATAAACAGCAGAAATCATTCCCTGACAAAGGATGGTTCAACCGAAGAAACTATCAAGCTCTAGCAACATCTTCCCGAAGAAAACGTAGCTCACATCCATGCCCCATGTGTAGCGCAGAAGATCATGTCCTGTATCAATGTCCTAAGTTCGCAAGCCTGCCATCAGAATATTTCATGGACACCCTTAATAAAAAGGAAATCTGTCCGAATTGTCTGTACAAACATTATGGCAAAGATTGTATATCGAACAAGAAATGCAAAGAATGCAATGGCCCACATAATACATACGTTCATAACGCGGCTATTTACTCCGAGCAAAGTCGTCATCAAAGATCTTCAACGTCAGCAACGTCACATATCGCCCCGGCAACATAGCGCTAATCATGTCGCAACGGATGAGGAAGAAATATTGTTGACAACTCTATCAATCCGGGTCAAATCTGCTGATGGCACCTATTATATATTTCACGTGTCGTAAACAACTTGCCAAACTCATCATTTGCCAAACAATCATGGCCACATCTCCAAAATATCAACCTCGCGGACCCTGAATACAATCTATCAAAACCCACGGACCTGCTGCTTGATGCCAGCGTGAATTCAGAGATTATCATGAACGGTCTTACCAAAGGTCCGCTCCATGCCCCGATAGCACAACAGACTCAGCTGGGGTGGATACTGTCCGGCAACGTAAAGTCATTCAGTTGTAACGTTGTTCTCAATCAAATGGATAACTTATCAAAATACTGGGATCTCGAAGATATTTTTGAAGGTTTCACGAACCACAGCCTAACCGAAGAGGAGCGATACTGCGAAGATTTTTATCAATCAACTGTCAAACGCTTAGAAAACGGGAGGTATAAGGTTGCGATACCAATGAAACGTGACTTCGAAAAGCATCTCGGTGCCTCAAAACCGAAAGCCATTGCTCAGTACCTCCAGCAAGAAAGAAAAATGACAAGGAACCCAACTTTATCATTGGCCTACAAAGAATTCATGAAGGAATATCAAGAACTCGGTCATATGCGCAAGCCCGCTCGGGTGAATGAACCCGTATGCTACCTACCGCACCACGGTGTATTGAAGCCAGACTCAACTACGACCGCGTTACGTGTTGTTTTCAACGCCTCAGCAAAGACGCCATCGGGTTACAGTCTCAATGACCTAATGGAATGCGGCGCCAACTTACAACAAGACCTACAAGGCCTTATCATTAAATGGAGGACCCTTAAGTTTGTAATCACTGCAGACATTGGAAAGTTCTTCCGCCAAATCCTTGTGAGGGAGGAGGATCAACCATTACAGTCGATATTGTGGCGAGATTCACCCCGAGAGCCAGTCCAAGAATACCATCTGACCACCGTCACTTACGGGACTAAGGCTGCCCCGTTTCTGGCAATGCACACACTCAGACAAATAGCCAAGGATAACGCCGACGACCATCGCTACAGACTCCCAACGATAGCTCTACAAGACTCATTTTACATGGACGATTTACTGAGTGGCCATGACTCACTAGATCAAGCAAGAGAACTGCAATGCCAATTGATCGAACTTCTCCAAAGAGCTGGCATGAACCTGCGGAAGTGGTCCAGCAATGAACCAAAGGTCATTGTAAACTTATCATCCGACCAACTAAATGCGCCAATAGAGTTCAAAGATGCCGAAACACGCAAGGCACTGGGACTACAATGGAACCCCACTTCAGACGCCTTTACTTATCAGAACAAGTTGGATCAGTCAAGCAAGACGGACATCACAAAAAAGCTTTCTTGTTCTTTCTGTTGCTATCAGAAATATCAAAAATCTTCGACCCTCTAGGTTGGTTATCACCGCTGACCATCAGATGCAAGGTCCTGTTCCAAAAAATATGGCTGGAAGAGATGTCATGGGACAGAAAATTGAAACCAGAACTACAGACTGATTGGATCAAACTTAAGGCAGACCTACAGTCGATGAATAATATCAAGATACCTAGATATGTGGGTCACATCGGTCAATCACTTTGCCTACACGGATTCTGTGACGCGTCAGAATCAAGCTACGCGTGTGCCGTGTTTGCAATCGCCACGAACGACAAGGGCGAGTACACATCAACTCTGGTGGCTAACAAAACAAAGGTAGCACCTACCAAGAAGAAGGTATCATTGCCACGAATGGAGCTACTGGGGGCACTCCTACTATCCCAGTTAGTGAAGAAGGTCACTGAATCACTATCAGTGGCACATATCACCATACATGCTTGGACGGACTCCATGATTGTACTTGGATGGATACATGGAGATATATCAAGATGGAAGCAGTTTGTTGCGAACAGAGTCCAACAAATCATCTCTATAAATCCTAAGGGCTCATGGAGACACGTTCAATCAGAAGAGAATGCTGCGGACTGCGCCACAAGAGGACTGACAAGCGTACAACTATTCGAACACCCCTTGTGGTGGGAAGGCCCCTCATGGTTGAAAACATTCGACTCAAGCATTCCCAAACAAGCCACATATCAAGAACCGACGATCGAAGTCAAGCGACAGCACAATGTGAACGCAGCCTTATATAAAGATAACTCAGCTTCGATATTAATGACTTAGTTGCAAAACAACAGTTCCATTACGCGTGTAGCGAAAACAATTGCATGGATACTAAGATTTAGCCCGAGTCAGCGAAAAACTTTCCCCGAGCATTATAATATTATGGATCATATTATCAAGACAGTACAACGCGTTGACTTTGGAGAGGAGATACCAGATTTAAAATCAAAGTGTCGAGTAAAACAATAGCAAACTATCAAGCTTGAACCCGTTCCTGAACAAACAGGGACTACTGGTGGTTGGTGGACGCCTTGCTAACGCGCTCATACCTAATTCCGTGAAGCACCCAATCATCTTATCACCATCCAGTCACCTGACAGAACTGGTAATCGCTCAAGCGCATACAACGACTCTACACGGTGGCCCAAAACTAACTGTAACAGTACTGAACAGTACTGGATCCTCAGTGGAATTTGTACCGTGAAAAAACAACTACGACGCTGTGTCAATTTCCGTCGTTATCAACAAGAGACCAGACCACAGCTCATGGCGGACCTGCCTCAACCGCGTGTCGTCCCTTCCCGGCCCTTCACCAACCCTGGGGTTGACTTTACGGGCCATATCAGCATCAAATCAAATAAAGGAAGAGGCATACGCACGAACAAAGGCTATGTGGCAGTCTTCGTATGTCTGGCCACCAAAGGTGTACAGTTAGAACTGGTCTCGGATTTAAGCACAGCAGCATTCCTAGCTGCATTCAGAAGGATGTGCTCTCGCCGAGGAAAGCCAGAACACGTCTATAGTGATAACGGCACGAACTTTGTGGGTGCCTCTCGAAGCCTGAAAGCAGAGAACAAGATGATTCTTCAAAGTATCAACCCTGAGGCTATTAAAGACATCAATGAGATGGGCATCACCTGGCCATCTGCAGGAGGACTTTGGGAAGCAGCTGTCAAGAGCTTCAAGTACCATCTCAATAGAGTCCTGGGAGAGCAAAGGTTAACGTACGAGGAGTTCACTACGTTACTCTATCAAATTGAAGCCTGCCTCAACTCAAGGCCATTGTGTCCCCTATCAGAGAGTCCAGATGACGACATTCACACTCCGGGACACTTTCTAGTGGGAGGTCCAATTTTATCATGCCCTCAATCGGACCCTGACCACTTGAACTTATCAAACCGATGGCGAATGGTTCAGACAATGAACAAACTCATCTGGAAGAAATGGTCCAGCGACCATCTGCAATTACTTCAGACAAGATCGCGGTGGAGATACCCGACAAGGAACTTGGAAGTAGTCGATGTCGTCATTATCAAAGAGGACCACATGCCCCCCGGGAAATGGGCTTTGGGCCGAATAACTGACGTCCATCCTGGAAAGGATGGCTATACTAGAGTTGTCTCCCTCAATACCAAGGACCACGCTATCAAACGACCTATCACCAAGTTGATCCGGTTACCGGTAACTGAAGGCGACAAACAAGATAAATCATCGGTGGACCAACCACTCACGGCCGCTCAAGATGACGATAAACAAACGAGCAGAAGGGCAAAGCAGAAAAAATGCATCATCAAGAATCTGTTCACGACGCTCTTACTCCTGTTTTCTGTGATCCTTCCAACTGCCTCATCACAGTCCTACAACGTGACAAGTATAAACAATGGCAACTCTCTCTACTTCGACAAAACGGCAGACCTGCGGTTCATCAAAGATCACTGGAACATGGTTGTGTATTACAACATGTCAACCTTCTGGCAAAGCATATCAAGTATTGAGCAATATGTAAACCATCTTAAGAACGTGAGTGCCAAGGACGAATTATGTTCTATCATCGCTTCACAATTCGATCACGAACTGAAAGAGATACAACACTACAACAACCTTCTCAGGCACAATAAGCAATCGAGAACAAAAAGAGGACTGATAAACGGCATTGGGAATGTTGCAAACTATCTCTTTGGAGTGTTAGACGACAAATTTGCGGATCAATACGCTCAGGACATTGAGAAGCTCCAACTGAACGACAAAAATCTCTTGAAACTCTTGAAAAACCAGAAGTCCATCCTTGAAGCGCAGAATAACATTCTACATCGTAACGAGAAGCTCATGAACGAACAATTTATGGCTATTAACCGGCATATCAACAACATATCAATGGAAATCTATCAAGCCGAAAGGATAAGCCAATCTGCATTGAATTCATTTTACACTGTTACGAGCGCTATGTCCATTGACGTCATCATATCAAATATCAGACGTATACAAGAGACCTTAGTCAATACCGTCACCGACATCTATCAAGGCCGCCTCGACGCGCACTTATTATCACCACAACAGTTGAAAACCAAATGCACATGATATCCGGCCAGTTACAAGGCGATTTATCACTACCAACTCCGCCGACGATATCAAAACTCTACATCAGCAAGGGCCAAGGTGACAGATGCCTACCTCATCATAGAAATAAAAATACCACTGGCTACTAAGGAGAGTTACGAACTTAATTACGTCGTCAGCTTACTGCAGAAACGGAATCTCAAAACCTACTATGTGACACCACGGACCGACTACATCGCGTTCAACACAAGACAGGATACATTTATACCAATATCACAGACCGACTTGTCTTCGTGTATCAAATACAATCAAAGAGGCTTCCTCTGCGATTTGAATAACCCTATCTATGGACTTGCGGTAAAACAATCAATATGCGATGTCAAGGTAATGAGCAAAGTAGGTGAACAATTGTTTTGCAAGACAAGGTCCTCAGAATGCCTGAGCAAATGGATCGAGTTACACTCCGGTAGTTCCTGGCTCTACTCATGTTGCGGAGAATGCACCGTCCGCATTTTATGCCCGGCCGGCCCGTCGTCGCAAAGTCTGCGCGATAAAGGCATAATTACCCTAGGTCAGGATTGCGTCATCAAAGGAGACTTCTTTACTATACTGGGACACCATGACTATCGTAACCAAATCATTATCAACAATGAAGAAGCTTTCCACCTGACTGAAAGAGTGTCCGCCCTCAACGATTACATCAATACGAGCCTATCAAGATATCATATGTTGGAACTTGAAGACAATGACCGTCAGTACGAGACCGTTCAGAACCAACTAGATGCTCTCAAGATTGCTGAGGACACGGGTGTGACTTTATCAGTACATAATACGCATCACTATACGATGATATACATTCTGACGATAGTATGCGCCCTGATGGTTGGAACCGGCAGTTATCTTATCAGACTACGACGCCGTCGCGTCCTTGAGAGACGCCAAGAAAAGCAGCCAACTGTAATATTTACAAAGACGGCTCCCCCAATACCACAAATGACTACCGCTACCTCGCTACCGGCCCTTTACAGTGAAGTCCACCATCCGGTATGCACAGACCAATCCAGCCAAAGGACGGAAGTCAAATTCCTATTATTATTATTATTATTAGGGCCTCTGACACAGCTTTACGACTACTACCACCAGATAGCGATAGTAGCCGGGACCTACAGCTTAGCGTGTCTTCCAAAACACGGAAGCATCCGAAACAAATGCCACATAGAACTCATCCAGTGGCTGTCTCGGCCAGACGTTGCTTCCCCGAAGATCGTTTCCGATGTGCAAATACCGCTAGGCCACGGACGCTTCGGATGGAAGTTTGAGTTTACACCCAAACAAATGTAAATAATGGACAGGTTAGGCAATACAAAATACCAAATACAAAAAACTTTATTATGAGAATTAAAATTTGCAGGTATATGTTACTGTTGGGATCCACACTAGGTCTAACCTGTATCGTGGGCCCCAGCTTGGTGATTGGCTATATACATTTTTATTTGAACAACACGATTTATTTTAATAATGGTCATGTTTAATTTTTTTTATGTTAAAACCTATAGGTAAATTAATTTAAGTAAGTGTTAGTTGTGATGTGTAAGGGGATAAATAAATAATATATATATATATGAATAAGTGAGGATAGATATGTATAATGTATGAGTGCACACCCATTTTTTTTCAGCGCCGCCGATCACCCAGTAAACTCCAGCATTTGTTCAGTCTCGTCGTAACTTTGCACCGCGAGCCACTTTAGTATTGCGGTTTTTGCTTCCCGAGCTGTAGTCATTTTTAATTCAATGTGTTTGCACACTCTATTGTAGATATAAGGAGAAGCGAAAAAGCTGAAGCGTTTAGCGAACGTAGTACGGATTTTAGGGGTTGGGACTCTATTTACTCAGAAATACTATATATTCAGGGCAGAAATAAAATTGTGGAAACAGCGCGGCGTATCAACATAAAAAGGAGATTTTTTTTTCTACACCTAATCCATTGTGAATCCTTTATTTATACTCACTAATTTGCCACATTATACATTCTAGAAATGTCTTAGATGCAAGTTCTATATAAGCCACGACTTCAACTCTCAGTGAACACAAAAGAAATTTCAGAATTCCGGGAAGCGAAATATGCATTTTTAATTTTACTTCCTTTGTCTCTTACAAATTTTGTCTTTCGCTCTTGAATACAAGGCGCGGATTTAATACAGAATAATAGCGTTATTAACTATACACGTTGTGGGTATTTATTTTTATGTCTTTTAGGCTTTGTTATAAAAAACAATAAGTGACTTTTGATAAAGATGGTTTTGTCTTTAAAGGATAGATACTGTGAATTTATATTCAATATTGTAACCTCAACCCTTGTTTTTTTTAATTCGTAAATTACAAAAATACACTCAATTTCTGAATTGGGTTTACTGAAGCTCACTTTTTTGCTCTAACGGTATTTTTTCATATCACTACCACTACCACTACCTATATACGACCTATAATGTATTAAACAAAACGTACGTCATTGAGGAAATCAACACGACCAATTTCGTAAGTACAGAATTTGAACACAGATATTTAATTTTGAAACGCTGTTAATAATTATCAGAATCTATTCATTCAACTGAGATGTGAAAGTCACACTTTCGCAAGAAAACACTGGGAAAACAAGCAACAAGGAAGTCTCGGCTACAAGCCAACTTTTTGTTTTGAAACTCATGCATACTGTGTTGAAATGTCATCGTGATTTATAAAGTTTGCTTGTAAATGTCGACAAGGATCTATTCACATATTTTAGTGATTGTGCTGCAGAGAGAGAGAGCTTGAATATTCTCTGTGAATGGGGGTTTGCTGACAGATGATAAGAAAAAATCGGTCAAGGTCAGGTCGGACCCGCACTTGAAGGGTTCCTTACCATTGTACAAGAAAACTTGAGGACAAAAAATATACATATTTTATATATTTATATATATAATATATTGTTCGTACTGGGTTCAGTATTTTGCACACCAGTCCCGAATGATTGCTGATCTGCCGTCATACCAATTGCGCGATCGACGATAATAAAAGCTGCTGCGAAATTTGTGTTTATAATAAAATAACGTCTCTTGTATGGGGGATTAAACCACGGATCCTGTATGGGAACCCCCTTAATTTCATAAAATTTTGTGTAGTTCAATATATAGCGGGTAGTGACCCTGCCTACGAAGCTGACGCTCTTGGGTTCAAATCCCGGTAAGGGGAAATATTTGTGTGATGAGCATGAATATTTGTTTTTTAGTCTTAGTTGTTGTCTATGTATTTACATAAGTATTTATCTCTATTAAATATACCGTCGTCTAGTACCCATAACACAAGCCTTATTGAGCTTAGTATGGCCCTAGTTAAATTTGTGTATGATTGTCCTCTTATATTTATTTATTTATTATAATTTTTAATTTCTTTATTATTATTTGTTGTTGTGCCACCACGCAGAAATGCACATTCTGTGAAAAATTTTGACTCTCTACCTATTACCTGACCAGGGATGTGAGCAATACAAGCTGTTACGGTGATCATGCACTCCTCTATAACCGATCATAAAGCTGTGCTTTTGTGTTTTGATATAAAGCACTAAAAATTGAATATGCCATCTACATATTCTTTTCTGGATTGGACTGAGGAATTAGCAAAAACCCTACCAGAAGGTAAATTTGGAGTTGAGTTAACGGATCGAAATACCGCTATAAATGAGTTCGTAATCATTTTTCAAGGAGCTATCAATAAAATCGCAATAACTCGCAAAATCTCTAACAAGAGATGCATCATTAAGCTTTGGATGACTACCGGACTCCTCCATGGAGTATGAAATCGAGATGAATCACACAACCCAAAAGATGAAACTCTTAAACCAACAAACAACAGAAAAAGGACATTCTATACAAGACTTGCTGAAGAAATTAAAGAGAGAATTTGAAAAATCTTTACTTATTCAAGCGGGAATCAATAGTAAAACAGCTTTGGAAGGCTATTAAATCTATTTCCTCAATTACTTCAATAAAGTTTAATTCAATAACTTCTTCCAACTCTTGATTCATCCGCATCATCCTTAGAAAGAGTTAATATTATTTTATTAATGTGTAAACAAATCTGGCAGAGGAAATAAATCAATAAATTAGAACAATATAAATAGAAAAAAATCTCTCGCATACGCACGGTTTTCTTTAAAACTGTAAAGTAAAACACCGCTCTTTGGCATACATTCTAACTTCCCTTCATAACCTACATATCACCAATAATCCCGATAGATAAAAGGAGTGCATTAATTTAGCGATTTCATTTGCCTAAAATCTTGTATTATACATTTTGATTCCTGGGTCACGCCCAATTAGTCCAATCATACGAGTAATTTAGTTAGTTTTACCAATATTCGCCATACCTAATAAGGAAAAGGAAAGAAATGGAGATAGCATAATCCTGACTTAGGAAAGAAATAAAATGGACGCTGCTAATAGTACAAATACAAAGAAATAAAAAATGAATAGAACGACCGTCGTTCGTTTAGCGACATTTCGACGTTAAAGGTCATTTGTAGGCTTCAGTACCTTATAAGGAAAAAAGGAAAACTCGTATCACTTCGTTGTCCGTCTGTCTATCTGTCCTTCAAAAAATCCCTTTTTATAAAGAATATGTGGAGGTATCAAGTTGAAATATATATCATTTACTAGGCTTTGTGGTCACTTAGAACTGTGAGCAGTTTATGCCGCAAATTTGCTGATTTAATGTTTTTCTCGCAAGGGAATTAAAACCTTTAGGGTAGTTCCCGTTGACCTAGAATCACACAATTTGGAACTGAGCTAATTTACTATGTATTTGCCATTAATGCGTATTTTTAATAAATTTAGGATCAGCGATTATGGAGATTAGGGGGGGCGGGGGGTCTATTTGTCTTTTTCCTTAATATGTTTTTTTACTAAGTATGTCAAGGTTATATAAAATATATTTCAAATCCTCGTAACAAGCCCTTTCGTTTGAAAAACTTTTATTTTTTACGCAACTCGTTTGAGTTTGGGTTAGATAAATACATAAGTGAGCCAAATTGAACCCTAATCTGTTTAGCTTTCGCTTAATTCAAAATTTAATAACAAACAACATAAACATTTACATACAGGCACATACATTAGTTTTACACATACACAAACACACACACACACGCGAGTGATCCTTCAATGGTTCCCTTTTTCCTTTTTAAGGTACGGAACCCTAATAAATAAGCAAAAAATGACGTACTTATCAAGATTCTATATAATATTAGAGTATAGTGTTCAATTAAATTAATTTTAAAGGCAACCGAAACCCACTCTATTAGGTTGGCTCGGTCCCGCCTGTATGTAAATTTAATTAAATTTAATACTAAAGTAATATATTTTTTTCGGAACTCAATAATTACGTTTTGTCTTATCTGCTAGTTTTCGGCTTTTTTGTGTACCGCAGTAGTTGAAAATAACAAAAAAATATTTGATGTTACATTTAAACTATTTAAAATTATTCATATCTTGGGCAAGATTAGTTCATATTTGAAGCGTTTGAATGAAACTGCGGCAAACTTGTCCAAGTGGTTCAATGAGAACGGCCTGGCCTTGAATCTTAAAAAGACACAGTTCGTCCACTTCTACTATGGTGGTCGCCAGTCTAGAGCACTATCGACCTCAGTAGCTGGAGTGTTGATCGATCAGGTTCAGGTCACTACCTTTCTCGGCTTTGAGCTGGACAGAGGACTCTCCTGAGACCACCACATTCACAAGTTGTGCGGACGTCTTGGTGCCGCATGCTTCGCGCTCAGCCGCCTAGCCAGGGCCCTACAGGACGATGTCGTGCGCTCGTGCTACTTTGAAACAGTGCATTCACTCCTCCAGTACGGCGCCGAGCTTTGGGGTCGCTCAGCCGACTGGGAGCGTGTCTTCAAATTGCAAAAAAGGGCTGTCAGGATAGTGGCACGGGTCCCACGCGACACTCACGCCAAACCCCACTTTAAGAAACTTGGAATCTTAACGCTACCATCCATAGTGATCTTCTAGATCGCAGTGTACACGCGCGATAACCTCAGTTCGTACCGAACGCACACGGACGTCCACAGACACGGCACACGCAACGCGGTGGCGGCGAAACTTGTCACCGTACCCCGCTCATAAGAGAAAGCCGCCAAACTCACGCACGTCGCAGGCCCAACCGTCTATAATAGAATACCGGAAACGGTCACCTCCGCTCCAAACACACCCGTATTTAAATCCAGACTGAAGGCCTGGCTAGTCGAGCAAACGTTTTACAACTATAATGAACTATTTACGCTAAACGTATAACATTTTATTTTTAAATCTTTGACATTTTATATTAATTAATTATTGACATTCATTACAATCTGCATTGTTAATTCATGTACTATGACATTCTACAACTATCTTATTTTAATTTCTGGACATGTAATGACAATTATGAATAAATATCTTATATCTTATATTTTATTTACGCAGTCGCCTTTTCAAGCACTTTGTTTGATACCCTACTCGAGAGTCTTGAAAAAAGTTTGTTTAGCTTGTAATACTTGTAATACTTTATTGCACAAAATAGTGAAACCAAAACATTGATGAGAATAGATGTTTGTACCCTAGTCATGGTTGTTTATTTATGTAAGTATAATATTTATCTATATAAGTATGTGTATCGTTGTCTAGTACCCAAGATACAGGGAATCCTAGTTTGGGGCTAGATCAATGTGTGTAAATAGTGTCCAAGGTTATTATTAACAATTATGTGCACAACAATAAAAAGTTAATAAAAATAATAAACTACTTACCAATATCTACATAATACTAAAAATAATGCTATACATAAATATGTAATATATACATAAATAGTAGCTACAAATAAATACTAATACTTATCATTGAAGATAAAGATAGTGTTCTTTCAAACGACTTTTAAAAGAGTGAATTGACGGACTGTCTCTGATGGTGCTGGGGAGTTTGTTCCAGAGACTGATAGCACGTAGTCTGAACTCGCATATTAAAGATCATAAAATCCGCCATTTTGTTTTTATTTAAATTAATAAAGCAAATCTAATTACGTATCATTTATCAAAATCGGTTGATCCGTTCAGTAGCTACGAGCGAATACAGGAAAAGACATACATACATACAACACATACATACAACCCTCCACTTTTTTGCTTCGGCGCAGTCGGGTAAAAAGGGCAAAAAAACCTCTTTCTTATCTTTAAAACTCCTGATCCTTAAATTTTTTCAAAAAAATACATTGTATCACAGGAAAAAAACATGTATATATGAAATAAGCACAATTGGGGGGAAACCAGAAAAAATAAATGTTTTTCAATTTGAATCGTGTGTCAAGTCAAACGAAAAGGCGTGTTGCGAGAATCGCATTTTCTTTTTTCATAAACCTGAAATGCTTAGTTAAAAAAATATTTAAGAAAATAAGCAAAAAATGCCATTAATCCATCTCTAAAACTACGGACCCCGAAAAAACCTAATTTAGGTATTTACTTAAATATTACAGGAAAATTATATATAGAAATATATGGTAGAAATAGGAGGGCACATTTCTTTCAAACATACAAACTTATAATTGCATCTGGTTATATACATGGAGTATGAAAGTACCTCACCTCTTAATTAGTAAACCACATTCTGTAATCTAAATACACAGAAAAATAAAAGATTTCTAATCTCCAGGGAAGAAACTTCAACACGCCAAGTGTTACATACCCAAAGAGTAAAAACGGGACCCTATTACTAAGACTCCGCTGTCTGTCTGTCTGTCTGTCTGTCCGTCTGTCACCAGGCTGTATCTCATGAACCGTGATAGTTAGACAGTTGAAATTTTCACAGATGTTGCATTTCTGTTGCCGCTATAACAAATACAAAGGGGGCTCCCATACAACAATTCTTTCAATACCTTATACAAACTTATGAATGCACCTGGTTACGTCCATGCACTGTGAAAGTAGCCGCACCAATAACTTTGTAAAGAACATTTTGCTTTGTAAAATCTAGACGTTGTTTTTGAGTTATTGCGCACATGTCACTTCAAAATCCCTGTGGTAACATCGCAACGTCATAAATATGTTTATTTTGAGGCGTTTACATTTCGATCTCCATTTTAACTTATTTACAGATTCAGGTCACTTTTATTAATGCGTGGGCCATAGAAGAAAATGTATTAATCTTTTATTTTTGGCCGTGGAATTTCAAGCGTAGGCTCAGATGTGTGTGATTAATGAACAAAATTTAAACATTTACTACAGGCTTTTACATTACTTCTGGCCCCACACTAGGATACCCTGTGTCGTGGAAACCAGAAACAGCGAAGTCACACACATTTTTTGGTTTTTTCTATTTAATCATGGATAATCTTAACTTAAGTATTATAACTCAGGTCTGCCAAACTGCGCAGTTATTTAATGGCGGCGGACATAGCACTCTCGAATACATTATTATAATACTTTATCTCCTATGTATCATAAACCCTCTTTAATGCGTCCAAAAACCGCACATTATGTCCAGCATAGTGTTATTACTTGTTAAAAACTCATTTCTTATCTGAATATTTATACATTATGACCTTAAGTATCAATTTTCGACAAATTATGACATTCAAATTTCGAACGCCGACGCCCGTCTGCGTGCCGCCCCTAGTTTGTCTGTGATGTTGGTACTACTGAACAAGCTAAACAAGTGCAGAGCAATGATCAATGCCACCACGCAGGTCGAACATGCGGTTCCTGAACACTTCAAAGAGATCTTATGATATGTGTGTAGTTAAACTAGTGTATGTAACTGTACATAATTAGGTATTTTGTATCAGTCACATAAACTACTATAAGGCACGTGTATATTATTATACTTTATAACAGTAATAGCAGAACATAATAATGCAGTGACTGAATGAAGTAAAGTAACATGAATGAAGTAGGTAGGTAGAAAACCAGGATTGAAACCTTAACTAAGCTTACTATAAACATCCAAGATCTGGGTTTTTTTCTGCTTGTGTTTAAATGATTACCAAAAAATTTGAAAATTTACTACCAATAAAGCCGAAATTACTGCCAGAATTAGTAAATGATCACCAAATTGTGTTTGGATAAATTATCACCAAACTTCTTTGTATGTTTTGTGTACTTAAGTGTATGTTTTAAGAATTTTTTGTTGTTATTACATGTTTCAACCTAACATGAAGGATAAAGGGGGCAGAGCCACCACCGCAGCGCCACAGAGGTCGTGTGTGACCAGCATGACCGTTCTATGAACGTTCTTGGTACGACATCTATGTCAGCAGTATGGCGGCTGTCCGTGGGCTTTTGTGTTGTCTCGATTTAATCGTTGACTCCTATGCAATTTAAGAATCGTAGCTCTTCATCCTCTAAGAGTTTTTACAGGTTGATAGGTAATTGCAGTGTTGGACAAATTAGCTGGGCCCACCTATCATAACGTGTATGGTAACAATTTTGCAAGGTAAACAACTCATTCACGGGGTATTGTATTCGCTTCTATAATAAAATACCAGATGATATTGTAAATCTGTCGGATTCCCAATTTA
Organism: Argyresthia goedartella; assembly: GCA_949825045.1. NCBI lineage: Eukaryota > Metazoa > Arthropoda > Insecta > Lepidoptera > Argyresthiidae > Argyresthia > Argyresthia goedartella. Next base: position 7,233,528 of record OX463812.1, on the reverse strand, counting down.
AAACAAAAATAAAAAATATGATATTTCTAAGGCCTTCGTATACCGTAAATGTCAACTATTGTTCCAAATCAGTGGAATAGATTGTAATTAAAAGAAAACTACAAAAGATATGATTCCTGCGGAATTTCTTCTGGCCGTTTTTCTCCACAGCGTGCATACACTGGTAGTGAACATGCCATCCATAATAGCTTTGACGTCGAAGAATAATTTGTAAAAATCTTAAATCGAATAAACTATTTTTGACTTTGACTTTGACTTCTAACGTATGTAGGCTTATCCAGATAACTGCGTTTATTACTGTATCGACACTATTCAGCCGTAACTGCAAGCCTGTATATAAATGTTTATGGTTACTATTAAGCCGATGTGATCAGACCAACTGTATTTTTAATTATCTTAAACTGCATTTTCCCAACCAATCTGTTTGGCCCTGGAGCACCAAACATTTTTAACAACAACGAGCCGAAAAAGCAATAGCTTTAGGCCTTTTCGCATTCGGCAGTAGTAGTAAGTAGTAATCCCGTTTTCCTTTAACAACCGACTGAGGATGGTTATTTTTCAACCCGTATGTGTATATGTGTGTATGTCTTTACCTGTGTCGACTCGTAACTACTCAACGGATCAACCGATTTTCATAAATGTAACGTCCTTAGATATTATTTGATGGCGCTAGTGTCACTAATAATGTATAATTAAAAAAAAAACTAAATGGCGGACTTTACTCGCTCTCATGCACGAGCTAGAGAATATTTTTAAAGACCCTCTAGTGCGGTATCAAAATCAAGGGCAAAACGGAAATATATACTAATCTTGCAAAAATAATAATATTATCGAATCTCAATAATTACGCTAAGTATTATCTGTTTATTTTATGCTTTTTCGTGTACGGCAGTGAGTGAGTTGAGCTGTTTTAAAACAAAACAAAAAAATGGGTTTTTTTTAAGAATCCATTTCCATACATTATAAAGACATTCACGGATTTCATTTTTTGAGTAAATTTTTATTGAGTATTTTATGCAGATTCTCACTGAAGTAAAACGAGATTAGATGAAATTTTATTTATAAAATTTAAAATTTTAACCTGTTATTCCGAAATCCTAAATAATTTAATTGCGCAAATACATTCAAAATGGATATTAAGTATTCGTAATCTCTCCTAGAAAATATTTTTGACAGTTTTTTTTTTATATGTGGTTTGAGTCGAGAGCATTGTTTGCGCTCTGTTTTTTCTTATGTGGTAGTAATTAACGCTGTAAGTTTGGTTTAGATTCGTATTCCCGCTCCTACATATCACCTTAACCAACATCTATTCAATACTCCATTAAACTACACGTATTTAACTTCAGTTCTTCTGAATCAGTATATCTGTCAATAGAAGGCTGAACTAAAGACAAACATAAACATAAACCTTTACACATAGGCACATACATTGCTTCTGGCTCCACACTAAGATACCCTTTATGTGTGCGTTTTTCTTTTTCTTTAACCCCAGCCGGGGATCGAACCCGGAACCTCTCGCTTGGTAGACAGAGCCACGACTGCTGCGCCACAGAGTTCGTTGTATTAAAAAAAA